>CM060373.1:30089264-35094438 GCA_030545235.1 Helianthus tuberosus | reverse complement strand
AAATTTGGCCAAAAGTCTAGGTCTTTTTTGAACCAACATGCATCACATGCTTGGTTTTAGAACTGTTAACACTCCGAGACGCTTAAACTATCCGCTATCGTTTCATATTTTTTCACTTCACATCACTGTTACGTCATAAAGTACTTGTCACCACACCACTTGCATTCACCTGTTTTTTCAGTAACCTTCACTATGGTTTCACCACCCACTGCCAGTGGCAGATCCATGGTCGGATTCCACTGGGTTCCTTTTGGTAGTTTTTCACTAATTTTCATTATTTTTTCCCAAATCATACAAGGTTTACACTAATTTTTTCCATTTTCTTCGAATCGAATGGGTTCCTGGGAACCCATGGAACCATGCTAAATCCGCCCCTGCCCACTGCCCATTAAAATAATACTATTTTGAAATAAGTTAAAAAAAACAAACAAAATATTCTTATTGGTTGAAAAAAGCATAACCCACATCACCACACCTCTCTTACGTCTTGAAGAAGCTCACACCACCACCCTTTCACACCCCCTCCTGCGGTGTTTAAGGCCACACCACGCCTTTCACAATGCCACATCACCTGAGGTACGAGCTTCACGTACGTAAAATTTACTCTATGTACAACCAAATAAGATTTATGTACATCAAATATCTCATCTCTTGTACATATCAGCCTTTTACATCCCCTATGGTTGTTTTTTATATCAATCACCTACACGCCATAATTTTGACCAAATTTAACACAGATGCGCGTAAAGAACCACCTTGAGACGCGAGCTTTTTTTAAAAAAAGTTACCCAAACCAATCCTCATAACATTGTCCAGTGTGGTTGTCAAACCAACGACGCGGGCTAAGGGGCAAAAGGAGTGGTCAACCAATCAATCATAAGGCTTGGGCCGCGTTGTTCATTCCAATCCACGGGTGTGGAAAAGCGGGCAAGAGGTGGGACCAAGGTTAGTGGTGTAAAGCAATGAGAAGTAGACGTGGCAGTTTCCACTCCTATGGAAAGTGGATTACCATGCCCCTCATATATTATGTGACTGTTACCATTAAGTATAGAAAGTGAAACCGCACCCCATAGTCTAATATGAATTCCTAATCATAAAGTAGATTCAAATTAAATTGTGTTGTGGAATAACTAAACCATTGCCACATCACCGTCACGTCACTGCCACGTAGGAATCTGAGCAATAACTAAACATCCAATGACTAGGTGTAGTGGAATAACTAAACACCCAATACCAATAACAAAAACAAAGATTTAAAAAAAATAAAAGAAAGGCATGTGATTCGTTGGAAAAGGCATGGGCCCCACATTTTCTCCGTTGACGATCGTTAGCCACTGGCGAGGAATTGAATGTCGCCCCTCAATAACTAGACGGCGCAGTGTTTCACTAGTTATTAGGCTGATGTGGCATGATTAGTTATTCCAGAACACATAGCCTTAAGATAGCTGGAATCACAAACAACAAAATGTGAAAAAGACTTTATCTGCACCAGTGGAAACCTAAAAGCATCAACAGAAATGCAGGATTCTTTTAACACCAATTACCATTAGCTTGGGAACTGAAATCTGAAAAAACAAACAACAAAATACCAACTAAAAAACAAAAGCTGACCAAAAAAGTCAACTTTTTTCCATTTGCAAAAGATGGAAACAGAGACTACACATTTGAGATTCCCTTTCACTTCCATCCCAAGAGTCTTGTAACACAAAAAAAAACACTAAGAAAAACAAGTTGTTAAAACAAAGCTAGTTTGAACTCTGAACTTAAAACTGTAAACCTAAAACTCGCATCGCCTGCGAAACTATCCTATGTGGCAACCGGGATTGCTGAGTCATCAACCGCAGGCGCGATGACTGGAACAGGTGGCGGTTGTTGTAACTGAGTGTAGTGAAACTCAATCTGTAGCCGGTGATGAATCGGTGTTGAAGAAAGTAAACCTTTTTTCATATCCGCTAGCAGTTCTCTTATCGGAATAGCAGCCAAGAAGCTTTTGAGATACACCTTACAAGATTCTTTACCCTCGCTAACAACCTCGTTTTCGATCACGTTCTTGACCACCGACTCAACGGTTTCCGTGGTTGACTTTCGGTTAGAATCGTCAGAGCCGGATTCCGAGGCATTAAGTTGATAAATTATCGTGTTTCGGTCAAACTTCAAGATGTAAGCTTGATCACACCCCTCAAAAAGCCTCTCCCCTAAAGTATCGATAATATAATACGCATCGGAATCAACTTTCAAGACGAAAAAGTGGTCGTTCCAGCTTACAATGTAGACTCGTGGCTCTGACTCGCGACTAATCTCGTCCCACATAGTATCGAAAGACATCGCGCCATGCAAGAAGTCGAAACTACCCTCTTCGACTTCTTCAGGGTGGAAAAACCCGATGAACGATTTCGCGGGATTGACCGATAATGGGCGTAAATTGGCTTCGAGAACGGTTTCGAGATCAAAGTGTTTATCGGGAAACCGGGCCATGTAAACTTCATTCTCACAAAGATTTCTCCATTCTAACGAGCCTTCGCGAATCAAAGCATCGAGTTGGGACTTAATCGGCATGAGATTGTGGTTATTTTGGAACCAATCGGCTATAACCGCCACAAGTGCGGTGCATGCACTCTCTCCGGCTGCTCGCTCGGATCGTTGATCGATTGACGCAAAGAATACTTGCGTCTTAAGCATCATGTGTGCGTCACGGCTGGTTATTTCCCGCTGTTCCCAATTTCCGACAGCGAAACTATCGTCGCCGAATTCTGATATCAAAGATTGATCGTTCATCGTATGCCACTGTTAAAAGAAAACGAAAATGCATTAGAAATAAAAAAAATCTTTCTATTGTTCATGGTGAAAAATAGGGCTGCAAACGAACCGAACGTTCAACGAACAGTTCGTGAACCATTCGGCGGGAAGTTCGTTTGTGTTCGTTCGTTTAATAAATGAACGAGCGCGAACAAGAAATTTCGTTTGTTTTGTTAAATGAACAAACATGAACATAGGTCGCGTTCGTTTGTTATGTTCATGAACGTTCGGTAACGTGTTCGTTTATCTTCGTTTGTTTTTGACAGTTCATTAGTGTTTTTAAGTTTTATATATATTATATACATACTTCAAATTTCTGACAAATAAAATATTAAATAAGTATCGGTGTATTATATATTATGTTCATGAACGCTTGTTTGTGTTTGTTTTAATTTGTGTTCATGAACATTCTTTTGTGTTCGTGAACGTTCGTTACCTAAAATTAACAAACGAACACGAACATGAACACGAACACATTCATTTCCTTAATGAACGAACACGAATAGAAAATCCCATTCGGTAAGTGTTCATGAAAGTTCGTGAACACATATATTTCCTTAACAAACGAACGTGTTCGTTTGGGTTCATTTGCATCCCTAGTGAAAAACTAAAAGTGCATAAGGGTTTCAGTTTCACTTACCCCGAGAGATTCGGCTGGGCTGAGCTGGCGGCGGTCAAAGTCAATATCATCACCGCCTTCTTCAGCATTCTTTAAAAGCGGTTCGCCTTTAGGTGACCTCAAGTTCAGCTTCCTTTTCTTCCAAGGAAAGATACCACGTTTCGGATTCGGAACCACATACGGTTCGGAAACCGAAGCGGTCGAATCATCGTTTTGAGAGCAACCCACATCGGATTTTCTATAACTGTAATAAACACTGTCTTCATAAAGAGACCCCGTGGTACAGTTAGCATGCGCCAACGTACCATAACTAAACGATTTCCGAAAAGTGGAATCTTCTTTGACTTCATTTGACTCGCCTTCCTCGGATTCTTCTAGTGATTCCGAGTCGAAACGGTATGAGGAATAATCACCGTCCTCGCTTCGACTTTCATGATCATCTTCACGAGACGTCTTCTTACCTCGCCGAATTGAAACATATTCCGTAAAGATTTTGACTTTTCTTAATCCGGCTTTGAGTGCAGAAAGCTCGTCTTTCTCTCCAGATGAACTTTCTGATGTTTGACTTTGACTTTGTGTCGGATCTGCTGATTCTTGATCCGCTCTCACCTCCATCAAACTAAGTTGTATCTGCACATTCGGTTTCAAGATTACAAACCCGTTAACAAAACGCAACGTTTATTGGCTAGAAAAGTTCCGAGTTAAATTTACTTATTTGCATATCAACTTTTCAAATAAATCAACAGTAGCGATTTAGAACCACATACCACAAGATTCTTCTTTTATGTCTTTGTTTCAAGGGTATTTTAGGTATTTCATTTCTTAATTTATGTACCGAGTCAAACATACAATCTTTATTCGATGGGATAGGTAAAATGTTTCTATATGTACATGCACATCAAATGTGATGGCAAAAGGGGAAACTGAAATTCATTCTTTGTTTCTATATGTACATGCACATCAAATGTGATGGCAAAAGGGGAAACTGAAATTCACTCTTTAAAAGTTACGATCTTTAGAAATAACGACGCAATTTTGTGGGCCTACATACATATCACACCAAAACAGCAACAAATCATCGCTTAAGAACACAAGTAAGATCCTTTATATGTTGGAAATTCCTTACTTAGGTATCAGACTTTCTAAAACTAGAATTATTGCATCTACTAAATACACCAATACAAAAATATATATTGTGAATATTTTCCGTATAAAAAAAAATAAAATAAAAAATAAAGGCCACTTACATGAAGAGAGGGGCCCGGCTCAGATGCTCCACATGAAATGGTTAGAGGAATTGTGAGGTCGAGATCTTTTTCTTCAGCAGCGGAAGCAAATTCAGCGAGATTCAAAGATGCTGTTCCAAGTATAGGAATTTTGTTTTTCGGTCCCGGGCTTGATCCCTAAGTTAAAAAAAAGGACATATGAAACTACTAGGAAACAATATTATAAAGATCGGACGTAAGAGAGATTTCCAACATTAACCCTTATTAGAAACCTCTAAAGGGGCGTTTGGCTGATTATTGCGTTTATTAGGTCGCAGATATTTAGTTTCTAGCGTTTGTGTACAGTGAAACTGTCTGGTTATTTAGGGATCAAATAATCTGTTTAGGAATAGCTGCAACAATAATAGGATACGTATGATGCGACAATATAGGATGCATATGATGCAGCAATATAGGATACGTATGATGCGACAATATGTACACATAATGCGACAACATAGGATACGTATAGAATACGTATGATGCGACAATATATGGTATATGATTTGTGTCATCCATAAAGATTAACGACACTAGTGGACCAATCATACCTTGAGCAAAATTAGGGCATTCGACGTCTTTAAATAAACCATTAGTTATTGGAATAACTACCATGAGTATAGATATCAACATCAAGAAAACGGACAAAATTAGCATAATACTATAATCTGCATTCCTATGTTCTTTCAAGTACTCCATTTTTTTAGTTTTTTCCTTTCGGTGAGCATGAGAACCCGTTACTCCACCAATACCCTGCTAACCAGTGGGACCAGGTAAAGCACAGCTTACACTAAACTCGTGGTACAACGCAAAACCAAATACCGAATATAAATATTATTGCAAATTATGTGAAAAGTTAACCTATATGACATTTAAACAACACACACAAAAATGCAATAGAATCACTATGGGTAAGGCTAATTTCATTGGCTTTAGCATCATATAAAGGAACAAAGAAACCCTAACTGAGATGCCCAAATGTATGTGTCTAAATATATAGATACAGAATATGTGTATGTAACTATGTATGTGTACATAAGATTCCCATCAAGAAAGTGTGCAGAATAAAATCACCCAACTTTTTGAAAGTGTCAAAAGGCATTTCAAGATTTGTACTTGCAAAGTTGCAATTCATTAATCTTAACAAAAACTAAATCAAAAAAACATGAAAAAATTAATAAAAATATTTAAAAAAATATATATAAAAAAGGGTAATCAAGAAACTTACATTTAACACAGTAAACCCAATCTCCCAAGGATTAAAAGCATTCTCTTTATACCCAGAAAGTGTACAAACAGTTTGAAACTCTTCATCCCATTGAACGACACCGTTTGGGTCAACAAATCTCTCCTCTCTTGTGAAATTTCTCTTCACAGTCCTCCTAAAAGAACTCAAAGTAATCTTGGGCCCTTTCCACTTAATCTCCACAGCCCTATGGTAACCCTTCTCTGGGTCCGCATGCACAGGATCACAGCTCCCACCTTCCATCTTCTTCACCACCAATTTCACCTTGAATTTCTTTGACATTAATGGCGGCCATGGCCTCCATTTTATCACATTTACCACCATTTTTTTCCGGCCAAGAATGTTTAGAGAGAGAGTCTGTATGTGGGTTTTGTTCTAGAGAGAGAAAGATTGAATCTTTTTTGGATCTTCAAAGAAAAATTTCAAAAAAAAAAAATCAAGAAAATTTTCAAGAAACAGAGAAAGAATCAATGTGGGTATTTTCTTTTCTTGCTTTGGGTTAGAGAGAGAGTGTGTGTGTGTTCTAGAGAGAGAAAGATTATATTATTTTGGATCTTTGAAGAAAATTTTCAAGAATCAATGTGGGTGTTAATCTTTTTAGAGAGAGAGAAAGTGTGGGTGTTCTAGAGAGAGAAAGATTATGATTTTATGGATCTTTAATGAAAAATTTCAAGAAAAAATTCAATTCAAGAAAGAAAGAAAGATTGAATGTGGGTATTTTCTTGCTTTTGGGTTAATGGATTTTGTCTCCGTGAAAAGCTCGAATTTTTGGGAGAGATGAATATGCCGTTAATTTAGAGAGAGAGAGAAAAGGAAAGCTAGAGAGAAGAAGTTTAGAGAGAGAAGGAGAGTGTGTGAATCTGTGAATTAAGGTCAAAGAAAACACACACTAACGTTAAAAGGGGTGTGGTTAAGTTAACGATTTACGACGGGAGTTAACGGCGAGCAAACGGAAGTTGTGTTTCGTTAGAATTAGATATAAGTCAACTCAAGATTTATGTTTATCGTTAGAATTAGATATATTTACTTGTTTACCTGTGTGTAATATTTGTTGATGTTTAAATAACATTTGATGGAGATCTTTAAATTTTATTAAAAATTAAAAGAACACACCTCCTATCCAAACATGCAAAAGGCCAATTAAGCAACAATACTCCTGACCTAAACCGGCAAAGGGTAAAAAATTACAACTTGTACAACGGGTATTTACACTAGTCCACCCAACTAATATAATTACATGACGATCTATTTTTAACCCAAGCATAACCTCTCGGTCCACCAAACTAATATAATTACATGACGATCTACTTTTAAGTTTTAACCCAAGCATAACCTCTCGAGTTTATCTCTCCTATGATTTCTTGCGGACTACGACACCTCGTTCCTTCCTTTCCATATGCACCAACACGAAATTATCGACAACCCGTTAATGATCTTCTCCGCTTTCTTACCAACCTTAAGGAAATTGTGGATATCCAATATGTTTTAGAACTCAAAAATGAAAATCATCGGAATGTTGCACCAAGCGCTGAAAGCCGACCACACCCGAATAGCCACCGAGCACGCAGCTAATAAATGCTCCACCATTTCCTTGTATTCGTCGCAAAAAGGGCACATAACCGATGTAATATCCACGTTCCTTCTTCTTAAATTAACTCTCTTAGGAAGCCTATCTAAATTGTCTCTCCATGCCATAATATTACATTTAAGGGGCACTCATTTACACCAAACAAAATTAGGAGGGTGACTAGTTCCTCTATCATCAATTAAAGCCTTTTTGACAGACTTCATCGAGAAACCATCCTGACTGTCATCATAGATATTCTGAAGTAAAAAATGGGTATAATTGTTCAAACCTCTTTCATACCCCTCTAACGATTCCTAATTATTTAAAAAAAATAGTGGAGGTGAATTGTGTAGGAATGTGTGAGCAAGTTGTGTGTTACACAAAAACGTCTTTGGCACTTCAAGCCCCGGGGGCGGTGGTGTGTGGCGTGAATTGGGGATTACACGCCCATTATGCGTGGTCTTTTGTAAACATTTTTTCAAAGTCAACAAAACAAAGAACATAAACTAGCAAGGAGTTAGAACAAGAGAGAAGGAACCAAAAAATTACTTCTTCAAGAAGATAAAAACATACCATTTAGACCACTCCAAATCTTTAAAATTGGACCTTCTTTATATCCAAATGTACCCAATGGATTTAATTTCTCTCGGATGACTAGAAACCGATACCCTATCGTTAGAGCAGACCACCATGTTGCGATGTTTCCAATTCAACCAACAGGTCAAAAGGATAACTAACTTAACCATCTTCGTTTTGACCTCGTACCCTTAAATGCTTTTATGAAGCTAAAGTATGTCACGCGTATAGAACACAAGTAGCTTATGTAAACACATTTCAATATTTTTCATTAATACAATATTTTCTGTAGTTAAAGAAAAAACATATGCCTCTATTTACGAATGAAGACGGTTTCATTAACACGTCATGTTTGCATTGGGTAAAAATATACGACTTTATTGATGCCACTTATTCAATACGATTGTATATTTTCTAAAAAAGGGTTGCCTACAAATCTTATCTATGTCTTGTATTTCAAGGATATACAAATGAGTAGAAGTAGTTGAAAAAATGTAAACATTTTATGAACTTAAACTTCTCATCTACAACAACAACCATACCCAGTATATTCCACAAATAGCAAAGCTACTTATAGGGTCTGGGGAGAGTGGGATGTAGACAGACCTTGCCTCCATCCCTAAGGATAGAGAGGCTGCTTCCAGAGAGACCGCCGGCTCTAAAACCATCAACATACCAACGCACCAAGTCAAAAAATATATATATACCAAGAAAGTGAGAAAGTGATCAGATAGTGACACAATATAGTGTAAAACATGTATGATAGCGTACAACATCATATGGGTACAAACACAAGAAGACAATCACCTGTAAACTTCTCATCTAAGTGGGGCAAATAAATTAAAAAACGTAACTTTGGGGGGCAAATAGATATTTATAGGGCACAGGCTCATAATTCGAAAAACCAACCGTGTGCACGTCGCTTTCCTTGGGTGTTTTAGAGGTTCTTGGCGTCGCTTTTTTTGTTCATAAAAGTTGATTAGGACATTTTAAAATATTATTATCAATATCAAGATGTTTTAGATTTATCACTATTTTTCAAATATTTAAACATAAGAATCGATTAATATATAGAAAACCCTTAACATATTTTGATTAAAAAAATAACTATTAAAATTGGATGACATGATTGCTCAAAACTTTAAAAAATTGGTTAATAATTGCTTGTGATATCTAGTCTCTCATACTAATTAATATCGTTTGTTTTGCTTAAAGCTTATTAATATGTTTTTGGTTGTCTAAGTGTAAGCTTTTAGTATGTTGTCAACCATAAATTGATCCCACTCAAACATGCTACACAACATAATTTCTCATGTTATTTATAACCAATGCATTCGATACGAGGTGTTAGAGCATTCTCATCCAATCCATCAAATTATACATACATTCCACTAAAAAACAACTCTTATATCAATATATTTTCACTAAAAACAAATATTTTTTCTCTCTCCTTTTCAATTAAATAATATTATCATTACATTTTTCTCTCTCCTTCACTCACAACCACTTTCAATATGTATTAAAAAAATTATACTGGGTGAACAGTGTCCCCCCAAATATACAGATGAACAGTAACATTTTCTCTCTCCTCCACTCACAACCATTTTTTATACCCTTTATAATATAAAAACTACCTCTCACATATTTTGATGGTTTGGATGAGAATGCTCTAAGCACTAAAATAGTTAGATGTTATTTTAAAGTTATTTTTTCATCATCTTACTCTTTATTCATCAAAAACTTGCATTTATATAAGTTTTATTTATTATTTAGTATGCATAGTCTTAACAAAAAATAATGTATTAGGGAGGAGAGGGCGCCATTACAGGTAGGTTTTGCAGGTACACACCTGACGCAGGTACACTGTCACCACCTCTTCATGTATTGAATGCAGGTTCTATTCACGGGTATGCATACCCGCTTAGGGTAGTTGTGATCATTGGCGAAGCTTGGGGGTCGATTTTTCCCAATTCTCGGGGGGCGAAAACGTATATACCTAAAAATTTCTATACGAAGGTACTGTTCATAACACTACGCATCGAAAAGTTCGGGGGGGGGGGGGGCTCCCACCCCAAGGAAGTTGCGCCCATGATTGTGATGAGTGTGTGATTGGTGGATAAAGTAAAAGGGTATGGTCCTTGGTTATAGGGTAGATGAAAGGAGTAGTGCCAGTGATTTAGTGGTATTAGGGTACCATACTAGTTGTCCATCAAATAGTTGTATAAATATTAGCTCAAGGTAGAAGAGAAAATGCACCTCATGCATACACTTTCATAAGTTATACATTTCTCTACTTCTTACTCTTATAACATTTCTAAAGTTCTTAAAGTTTTAGCACTAACTTTGTGTTAATTCTTGTTATATTATAACAACTAGATCATTTTTACATGGATTTTCCCCGACTTGAGAATTCTATCAAGAATGAAATCAAGACATACCTTATGTTGTAGTGATCTTGTATGCTCCAGACCTTCAAACATGCAAACAAATCACCTTCTAATTCCCTTAATTTCTCAGGATTTTTCAAGTTTTAGGGTTTGGAGGAGTTCCTCCTCTTTCTCTCTCAAAGTCACGAACACACACACACGTGTGTTTGTGTGTTTTATTTTATGCACTATTTATATTTTTAACTTTTGTTAGTAACCCATTTAAGTCCTTATACTTTGGTTTCTATTTAAACGACTCCATCTAACCCATCTTTTCTAATAAAACACATCAATTTAACTAGGTTGGATTATCCTAGTTATTATGCTCATGATATTTTCCAAAATAGTAAATGTTAATTATTTTTTGGGTGTTACAACTCAACCTTAAAAGGGAGAAACACATTTGCAACACACCTTAATATTATTAGGCAACAAGCCCTTTAGTGGTCAACATCTATCTAAAATAGAAATATTAGTTAGCTTTTTAATTTGTATGTTTTAACACTCAGCTGGTAAGTAATGAGTTTATCTTGTTGTTGTTGACGTCGTTATCTAAAATATGACTTCACTTTTATTAAACATGGAGTTGTGAGAACGACTTCAATAATGACAATTCTCAAACAATGGTATCTTGCACTGTCGACTCTTAAATTCATTAGTTGCTATCTTAGATAACATACAACTTATTTTCAAGCTCTACCAAAAACACAACAGTTTTAATAACCCAATTTAAAACCAACATGCTTTTAAGTAATTGTCATAGAATGTAAAATTGCGAACAAAATAATTCATTTCATAATATATATATATATATATATATATATATATATAGGCACTACAAGAAAAATGACCATTTGGGACTAAATTATGAGGGACTGATCTATCAGTCTCGGATACATAGTATCTGGGACTAATTTATTAGTTACTAATTGTATTAGAGACTGATTTTTTCGTGACTGATGTCCGTGACTAATAATCAGTCCTTAATACTTGGACAACTTATCTGAGATTGGATTTTAGTCACAAATATGTTTGTCTAAAAATAATTTTTGGAGGGAAACATATTGGTTACTCGAATTCAGTCCTAAATAATTGCCCTCATTAATAAAAATGGCGTCATTTTATTGGTCACTAATATATTGACACTGAGGGACAAAATTATGAGGGACTGATCTATCAGTCTCGGATACATAGTATCTGGGACTAATTTATTAGTTACTAATTGTATTAGAGGTTGATTTTTTTGTGACTGATATCCGTGACTAATAATCAGTCCTTAATACTTGAACCACTTATCTGAGACTGAATTTTAGTCACAAATATGTTTGTCTAAAAATAAATTTGGGGGGGGGGGGGAACTTATTGGTTACTAACTGCCCCCATTAATAAAAATGGCGCCATTTTATTGGTCACTAATATACTGACACCTAGGGACTAAATTATGAGGGACTGATCTATCAGTCTAGGATACATAGTATCTGGGACTAACTTATTAGTTACTAATTGTATTAGAGGTTGATTTTTTTGTGACTAATGTCCGTGACTAATAATCAGTCCTTAATACTTGGACCATTTATCTGAGACCGAATTTTAGTCACAAATATGTTTGTCTAAAAATAAATTTTGGGGGGAAACTTATTGGTTACTGAAATTCAGTCCTAAATAAATGCCCCCATTAATAAAAATGGCGCCATTTTATTGGTCACTAATATTCAGTCACTAATATATTGACACCTAGGGACTAAATTATGAAGGACTGATCTATGAGTCTCGGATGCATGGTATCCAGACTAATTTATCAGTTACTGATTGTATTACAGACTGATTATTTTGGATGATCTTTGTGACAGATAATCAGTCCCCTAATATTTTGACCACTTGTTTGAAACTAAAATTTAGTTACAAAAATGTTTGCCAAAAAAATGGATGGAAACTTATTGCTTATTGAAATTCAGTCCCAAATACGTGTCCAATTAATAAAAAGACACCATTTTATTGGTCACTAATATCCCGTCACTAAATATTGACATCTTATTGGTAACTGAATTTTAATCTCAATTATGTTTCCTTAAAAATGACACAAATGTGTTGGAGACTAATGTTCTATCTCTAATATAAATGGAACATATTAGGGACCGAACATTAGTTCTTTATATTTTCAAGACAAACAGAATTAGGGACTGATATTGAGTTTCGAATGCCTCTTCAGCGTCTAATTATGTTACGCATATTCTACCATTTGTTGGGAAGGTTCTAAGGCTGCAAAATTAGTCTTAAAGTTATTTTCAAAACCTTATTAAGAATTGACTAGAGGAGAACTTGTGTGTTGCGGCAAGTCAACAACGTAATGGGGAAATTTGACTACTATGCATCTACGACGTTCGCTCATTCTTTGTCTCAATTTGTTTCATTCGTAACACCATATATGACATGTAAAATGAAATGATACATTGATACACAATCCAATTAGATCCAAATATGGACATATGGTATAAGCTTTAGACCGGGTTCAATACTTAAAAAGTTAAAAAAGGAGTCTTTTACTTCGGTGAACATATGTATTATTGAATAGTTTAAAAAAACATATGCATTATACGTTTAACAGAATACATAATATGTCCAAATCAACTCTAACAAAATATAAAACAAGTTCAAAGTTCAATAAATTACAAAATAAGATCATTAACATCCAAATTAGGGGTGTTAAACGGGTCGTGTTCGCGGGTTGGCGGGTTCAACCTGACCCGAACCCGAAAATTTTACACGAACCCGAACCTGACCCGAACCTGAAAATCGTATTATACATACGAACCCGAACACGACCCGAAGTTTTATGGGTTGACCCGAACACGACCCATTCAACCCGATTTTTTAATTTTTTCTGATTTTAATATATTAAAATTAAAATTTACTTAAAAAACACAAATGCATATAACACAATTATATTGAAGTTATAAAATCTTATGAATATCTCTTTTTAAGTTATAATTATGGCATAAAATAAATACCCCATTTAATTTCTAACATAAAATATATTGTAAAAAAATATAATATAATATAAATGTGTTAAACGGGTTAACCCGCCAACCTGACCGGGTTGACCCGAACCCGACCCGTTAACCTAAAAGGGTTCGCGGGTTCAACCCGAAACAGACCCGAACCCGTTTAGACTAAACCTAAACCCGCGAATTTCGTGTTAGGTTCGTGTCGTGTTTTCGGGTCGTGTCAGAAATTCACACCCCTAATCCAAATCAACCTACTACAGCATATTCTCAGCCTTCATAAGTCCAAGTAGCACAAGCCTCTAAGATAAGATTCTTCCAATTCAGCCTTATATAAAATTTATATTAAGTTATTTTAAATTTTAATAGATACGGGCCAAATTTGACAAAACTTTATTAAATACTACCTGTAATTCCTTTCTTGATACTTCTACTTTTACCTGCAAACATAATATTCATAGTAAATGCTTAGATAATGTGATACAAATCTATTTTTAGATGTATCTTAGTAAGAATAAGACTAGTATTTGTGAAGTTTGAATAACTGAAACTCTTACAAAATTTACATACCGAACATTACCAATCATCATCTTCTGACTCATCAATTTCAATTTCATTATTGGGTTTATCAGTGTCTGAATCATCCAGATGTGACTTTGAACCAAAATCGTCCATGCTATGATCAGAATCATCTATCTTGTCATTGATAAAATCATCTATAGTGCCATCAGAACGTTGAACATCAACGTTTTCAACAATTTCTTCTTCAACATCTTTACGGTGAAGGTTGACATCTTCTAACAAATCTTCTGCATTTTTTTCTTCCGGAATATCCCATAAGTGTCTGTGGGTAATTCTTTCAATGATTTTCCATTGTGAGTTTGGTTTAAGGGGATCCTTTATATAAAACACTTGTTTAGCCTGGTTTGCAAAGATGAAAGGATCCTCCTTGTAAGCATGTCGGGACGTGTCTATACTTATGAAATGAGGTTCAAATATCACGTTCTTTCTTCGACGATCAGTGTCAAACCATGTGCATTTGAATAATATAATGCGATAACCTCTTATAAATGACAATTCAATTACTTCGTCAAGAAATCCATAATAGTCATCTTCGATATCATTATGAACGCCCGGTACCGTAACTCCACAATTTTGTGTTTGTCTACCGTCATCATTTGACTTAACTATAAATTTGACCCCATTCACGATATAACCCCTATGTGACGAAACTCGATTATCAGGAAGGCAAGACAATGCATATAACTCCTCATTAATTTGAGATGGATTTAGCGCATACATCTCTTAAATCTGATCTCAATTTTCAACATAGTAATCATGTTATCAGAGTGCAATGCAATATCACAAAGTAAATTAAGTAAAATAGAGTGTGAGTGTTACCCGTTTTGCAAACGAAGTCGAGAATGTAGACTGTTGCATCTCATAAAAATCTGATGATTCAGGATGTTGCATTTGTAAAAACCGTAAGTGTTCTCTGCCACATGAAGATAAACTATAAATTTAGTGACATGGGAAACTTAATACCATTTCGCAATTAAATATAAAAAAAAACTTATTTTCAATTAAATATAAAAAAAAACTTACTCTAAGTACGGTCGAACCTCTTGACAATTGTTGAAGATAAACCATACTGCTTTTTTCATAAGATTACTAGGAAGGATATGAACTTCTTTCTTCCCAATACCTCGGCCATTCAATCTAAAAACATCCAACGCACAACTTTGAGCATCACTAGAGGTTTTGCCATCATTTCTGACACGTTTGTCCAACTTGGATTCAACACCTCGTAAATAGTGTGAACAAAATGTTATAGCTTCTTCAACAACATAACCTTCTGCTATCGAGCCTTCAGGTTTAGCTAAGTTTTTAACATATTTTTTAAATGGCCAAGGTATCTTTCGATTGGATACATCCACCTCGATTGTACAGGTCCTCCCAAAATTGCCTCTTGAGGAAGATGCACACACAAATGCACCATAACTGTAAAAAATGATGGGGGAAATATACGTTCAAGCTTGCACAAAATCTTAACTACATCTTCTTGCAACACTTCCAACTCGTTCACGTGTAATGTGGCTTGAGTAAGTTTCTTGAAAAAATGGGACAACTCCACTAATGCATCACGAATTTCTTTTGTCATAAAGGGACGAATTGCAATATGAATTAGACGTTGTATTAAGACGTACAATCATGTGATTTTAGCCCATGTACCTTACCTTGCTCAACAATCACATTTTTAGCTAAATGTCCAGCATACCCATCTGGAAAACGCACAGAGCTAAGTAAATTACAAAATTGTTTTCTCTCGTCTCGAGTTAAAACATACAAAGCATGTGGTTTAACCCAATGATCATTCTTTCTAACCAAGTGAAGCTCTTTACGTATGTTCATATCTTCCAAATCTAGTCGGGATTTGTCAGTGTCCTTCGTCTTTCCTTCTATGTTTAATAGGGTTTCCAACACATTCTCACACACATTTTTTTCAACATGCATCACATCAATGTTGTGAAGAATCAATAACTTAGGCCAATATGGGAGTTCAAAGAAGATGCTTTTCTTTGACCAGTTTATTATCATGTGGGTTTCGTTTTCTCTTTTTACCTACATGATCCGGATGTTTTCCATGTTGATGTATAGGGAGATGTTTCAACTGATGTAAGCAATCATCTCTGTTGACAAGTTTAGGTGCAAGCCTAGTCTCTCTCTGTCCATTAAAATCTCGTGCTTTCCTCCAAGAGTGATTGGTCGGGAGAAATCGCCTATGACCTACATATCCTATTCTATCTCGTAAACGTATACTGCTTGCATCTTCATTGCATATTGGACATGCCTTATATCCACTCGTGCTCCATCCAGACAAATAACCGTACGCAGGAAAATCATTAATTGTCCATAGAAGTGCGACACGCATGTTGAATTTCTGTTTTGATTCACAATCATATGTTTCAACACCCTTATCCCATAGAACTTTCAACTCATCTATGAGTGGACGCAAAAATACATCAATATCGTTACCTGGTGAATCGCTTCCAGGAATCAGCAATGTCAACATAAATGAAGCATCGACCATAGACTTCCAAGGAGGCATATTGTATGGTATGAGCACAACAGGCCACATACTATAGGAGAGACTTTTTGCACCAAACGGATTGAAACCATCACTTGCAAGCCCTAGGCGAACATTTCTAGGATCCTTTGCAAAATCAGGAAACATTGTATCAAAGTGTTTCCATGCCTTTCCGTCTGCTGGATACCTAAGAACCCCCTCCTCTTTGGTTCTGTATCGATCATGCCACAACATTTCCTTAGCAGTGTGTCTTGAGGCATATAAGTGCTTAAGTCTACTTGTGATGGGAAAGTAACGTAAAAGTTTTACCGGTTTTTTCTTCCCTTTATTATTTTCTTCATAACGACTAGTGCCACACACGGGGCAATTTTGTAATTCTGCATTTCTTTCCAAAATAATGCACAGTCATGTTTACAAGCATGAATAGATTCGTATCCTAGTCCAAGAGTACATAAATACTTTTTCGCCTCATAATGGTTCTTCGGTAAGTTTGCATCCTTGAAGGCCCGGCTAAATAAATTCAGAATCATATCCATTGACGCATTTGTCATTTTGCATGTTACCTTCACGTTCATCAACTCTAGTAAAAAGCCTAGTGCAGAAAACTCATCACACCCCGGGTATAAAGGCTTCTCCATGTCGAAAAATAACTTTTCCACCTTTGGGTTATTATGTAGACTGGCACCTTCCATGAAGTTTTCAGCTTCAGTTTCGCCGCCCGTAGAAAAAGCGTCATCAAGTAGCTCATTGACATCGTCATGTGATTCATTTTCACTTTCTTCATAGTCACTATCTGTTTGGTCTGTTTCATAACCCGGTAGATGTTCACCGTGATGAATCCATACATTGTATGATGGTTCAAAACCATTATAGATGATATGATCAGCAACAACTGTGGGAACATGTCTTCTTGCATTCACACACTTTTTACATGGGCAATGTATCCTACCTTCGCTATCAACATATGTTTTACCCCTTTCTGCAAAAGCTATCGCTCCATTAACGAACATTGGATCTACCTTATTAGTGATTTTAGTCCAGCTCTTATCCAATGTCATTGCAAAATCCTGGTTAACAACAAACATTAATAAACTAATTATCAAAACAAAACATTAATCCTCTGGTTTATGAGGTAACATAATTTTAGACATAATAAAACTTAGCCGTAGGCAAATTACCAAATCCTGAGCAGAAGAATTTATGAAATTATCCTTGATTTGATTCCCCTGTCCAGATGGTGATGTAACTTTTGAAAATCCTGCATGTATAAAAGAAAGTTACCTATAATGACAGAAGCAATAAAATAATAATATACCTGGCAAAATATTGTTGGTTCGTAAGTCCTAACTTGTGTCTTGATTTAGCTCTAATTTGAAGTTTAATTTGAGTACCTATTCTGTCACACCCCAACCAATCTGTCACACCCCAACCGATGGCGGAAACATCGGGATGAGACGAAGTGCGTAGATTGCAAGAGACTTCATAACACTATATGACAATATTAATTTAATTCAAATTTCATTTCAAGACTAATTGTCATACAAGATTCAAATAAAAATAACAACATTGTTTCAAATTGTAACATAACAACAAAAGATAGATTAATCTAGGTGTGTATCTAGTCCACCCTAAATCTTGTTTCATCTTGTAACATCACTTCATCAATTAACCTGCAACATGTATTAAAATAGAGTTCAATGCAAAAGCAAAGGCGAGTATACAAGTTTTGTTACATAGCATAAATAGAATAAAAAGTGCTCATATCCAACATGATTCATAATATGTGAGTACTAGTATGCAAATATGGCGTACAATATGTTCAAACCCGAGTATACAACGCGTTAAAATAGCCTAATCCCAATAGAGTAGCGGGAGGTAACATGTTTAACTTAATAATACCCCAAGTCTAACGGGCGGTGCGTTAATCCTATAGCGCTATAAATGTTAAGGGAGGCTAGCAAAGTTAATGAGCATATATCGACCAAGTAGTTTACATAGCATACGAGAATAACAAGTTCCACACATAGTTTCATGTTAAGCATGGATAGAGTATGTTAAAAATAGTTTTAGTGTCATTTTGTATAATATACATGTTGCATCCCAAAATGGTAAAAGGGAAAAGGGATCGAGTATACTCACGGTTTTTGCAAGCATTCCTACTTGAAATCCTGCGAGTGGTTTTGATGGATGGATTAGTTTGGAGCACCTAGTCCTTCTACACGAGGAAAACATAGGTGTGTGAGTTTGGGGAAATCGGAAGATTATAGATTCGGAGTCTAAAAGGTATGGAAAATAACATAAGTGAAAATAATCATCTTGTACACATAACTCTTGTTCTTGACACTATTAAAACTCAAAAGAGTTTGTATGATTTCATGGATTCAAAGGTCCATTAGAGTCGTAGCAAGGGCATGGTCATAGATGATGTAACATATTCTTGACAAGTAACTATTAAGTTATTATCAAGTTTAGTTACTTAGGTATACATATGAAATAATTAGATAATATATAGATTACAAGGTCCTATGGTTCAAGAATGAGGTAGGAGATTAATGTCTCCATTTAGGTACCTCTAAGTATCATGGAAATCATGTAGGAGGTAGGAAGAACAAGCTTCCATTTAGGCACCTCTTAAGTGTTCACCACCACACTTGATGTAAAAACAACCAAGGAGGGTCATGAACTTACAAAGATAATGAAATACAACAACTAATCTATGAGAAAACATCAAGAAGTGAGTGGATTTTTATGAAAGATAGCCCAAGCTAGTCTAACAATCACACTTACATCAAGCTTCAAGCTTGAACACTTCTTGTGGGTAAAACCCTAACTAAAACAGAATGTTTGTGAGGTTTTAACCTCTTATTTAACATTTCTCAGCCTTGTTTTTAAGCCCAACTAACCATTCATTTGATTATGAGCATTAGGACATAAGTTTGAGATGAGATAGACCCAAGTTTACTAAGATTAACAAAGTTTAGATGAAAACAGAATCGAACAGGCCACTTTGGAGCCTTTTTGGGGACATTCCAGAGCTTGGTTTTCCATGGAAAACCTCTGGAAATGTTCCTAAGGTTGTTCCAAACAAGTGGGAAAAAGAATCAAGTGAAAATGTTAAGAAACGAGTGAGTTATGCTCACTTTAGTAGAGGTTGAACAATCTGCTCGAACTTGGAAATTTGCTGCAATTTGGGGAGGATTTGAGAGTGTTTTTGATGATTAGAAAGGTGTATAATGCTTGGAAGAGGTGTGGTATTTATAGGGAATGATTAGGGTAAGTTGTAGTTGTGTAATTAATGTTATAATTATAAGTGAGTTTAAAACTCAAAAAGATCACAAAATCGCGCTCAAAACGAGCTGGTAAAGGGGCTGATCCCTTTTTGCGCGCTGGTGGGCTTGTCTGGGCGAGTGTTTAAAGGATTAATGGTGCTGATTGTAAACAATGTGAGGGCAGCGGTGGAGTGGTCTGCGCGTGTGTTTGTGAGATAAGCGACCCGGGTTCGATCCTTAGGGTCTGCATTTATTTTTTTTGAATTAAATTCTTTTTGTTTCAACACATGAAACTTTCAGGAAATACATAAATAGTCCCTGTAGTTTAAAGTTTTGGTTAATTACTCAAATAACCCCTAGACTTTAATTAAAACTAGTGTTGTGTTATTTTGTTTAGTAAGAAAACTAACTTTATGAAACAAACTAACTAGGTTAGTTTACTAACTTTAAAATCTAACGAGTCTAACTAGATTATTATAAAAATAAACCTTTTAATTTGTAAAATTAATTAATTTAATTAACTAAACAATTTATAAATAACCATATTTATAAGGATAAAATCTTTAAACGTTTATTCGTTTCACAAAGCTTTCGAGTTGCGAGAATTTGGATCCGAATCTCATTATTTTAATAGTTTCAATTAGCTTAACGAGCTTAGAGCATAACAACGAATCGAGAGTCTAGGATAATATATCGTTCAAACGTGAAAATTTGCACATAAGTCTAACACAAACATGAATAAAATAGCTTCGTTTTCATTATGATCAATAGTCTCGAATTACAAATGAAGCGACAGTAGATTACAAAGAGAGTACAAGAGTCTAAATATGGAAAGTACAACATGACTTGCTAAAATAAGAAAGTGCGGAAATGCGGAGCGTTACAGTCTCCCCTCCTTTAGGGAATTTCGTCCCGAAATTTAGGAAGATGCAGGGAAAAGATGTGGATACTTCGTCTTCATGTCACTCTTTAGTTCCCAAGTGAATTCGGCGCCACGTTTCCCTTCCCATCGAACCTTGACGATAGGAATTTTACTGCGCCTTAACAACTTGGCTCCTTGATCCATGATTTCGACGGGTTTTTCCACAAAATGCATAGTTTCGTTGACTTGAAGATCTTCGAGGGGAACTTGAAGCCCTTCTTCAGCGAGACACTTCTTTAGATTCGAGACATGGAACGTTGGATGAACGTTGTTAAGTGCTTGAGGTAAATCGAGTCGGTAGGCCACCTTACCAATCCTTTCGAGTATCTTGAAAGGACCAACATAGCGAGGGGCAAGCTTTCCCTTTTTACCAAAACGAACTACTCCTTTCCAAGGAGACACTTTGAGTAGAACATGGCCACCAACATTAAATTCCAATGGTTTGCGTCTCTTGTCAGCTTAGCTCTTTTGTCGATTTCGAGCCTTGAGTAGATTATCACGGATTTGGAGAATCTTATCCGTTGTTTCTTGTATGATTTCAGGGCCAGTAAATTGCTTGTCACCAATCTCGTGCCAGCTTAAAGGAGATCGGCATTTGCGACCATACAATGCCTCGAATGGAGCCATTTGAATACTGGAGTGGTAGCTATTGTTGTATGAGAACTCGATCAAAGGTAAATGCACATCCCAACTACCACCAAAGTCGATGACACAAGAACGGAGCATGTCCTCCAGGGTTTGGATAGTACGTTCAGTCTGTCCATCCGTTTGAGGATGAAAGGCCGTACTGAGATTCAAATGAGTACCCATAGCGGACTGGAAAGTTTGCCAAAGACGTGAAGTGAAACGACCATCACGATCAGAAATGATATCGAGAGGAATGCCATGACGGCTTATGATTTCGTCAGTGTAGAGTCGAGCAAGTCGTTCAACCTTGAAATCTTCACGAATAGGAAGGAAATGAGCGGACTTGGTCAAACGATCCATAATTACCCAGATACTGTCATGACCAGAAGGCGTACGAGGAAGTTTGGTTATGAAGTCCATAGCAATGCTATCCCATTTCCAGACAGGGATTTCAGGTTGTTCGAGTAGACCAGAAGGTCGTTGATGCTCGGCTTTAACTTTCGAACAGGTAAGACACTTAGAAACGTACGCGGCAATGTCTCTCTTCATACCAGGCCACCAATAAGATGTACGTAGATTATGGTACATCTTGTCAGCACCAGGATGAATTGAGTACTTTGATTTGTGTGCCTCGTTCATAATGAGATCACGAAGATTGTCGCGATCTGGTACCCAGATGCGATCACGACAGTAAAGCAGACCATCAGATTTCGAAGCGAGTAGGTCTTCAGTAGCTCCACGTATTTCCACGGACATGGAACCTTCGTTGATAGATGAATATTGCGCTTCACTGATGCAATTGTGAAGATCGCTCGAGATATGAAAACAACGAATGTAATCTACATGAGTCTTACGACTAAGTGCATCAGCCACGACATTTGCTTTACCAGGGTGGTAGCGAATCTCGCAGTCATAGTCGTTAAGTAATTCCACCCAACGTCGCTGACGCATATTAAGCTCTTTTTGGTCAAAGATGTGTTGCAGGCTCTTATGGTCAGTGAAAACCACACACTTTGTACCGTATAGGTAGTGTCGCCAAATCTTTAACGCAAAAACAACTGCGCCAAGCTCGAGGTCGTGGGTAGTATAATTCTTCTCATGTATTTTGAGTTGATGAGAGGCATAAACGATGACTTTGTCTCGTTGCATGAGAACACAACCAAGACCACGATTTGAGGCATCGCAATACACCACGAAGTCATCATTCCCATTAGGGAGAGCAAGAATAGGAGCGTTATAAAGCAAATCCTTGAGAGTTTGAAAAGATTCCTCTTGCTCAGGACCCCAAGCAAAAGGTTTCTCTTTTTGAGTCAATGAAGTGAGAGGAACGGCGATTTTTGAAAAATTCGAGATGAATCGGCGGTAATAACCCGCCAATCCTAAGAAAGAACGGATTTCAGAAGGAGATTTAGGCGCGGTCCAATTCTTTACGGCTTTGATTTTTGAAGGGTCGACGTGGATTCCTTTTTCACTAACCACGTGTCCAAGGAATTGGACTTCCTTGATCCAAAATTCGCATTTGGAAAACTTCGCGTATAAGCGTTCGACACGTAAGAGCTCGAGTATAAGACGAAGGTGATGTTCATGATCGGCTTGAGATTTAGAATAAATGAGAATATCATCAATGAAGACGATCACGAAGCGATCCAAATAGGGCTTACAAACGCGATTCATAAGATCCATGAACACAGCGGGCGCATTGGTCAAACCAAAAGGCATAACCACGAACTCGTAGTGCCCATAGCGAGTGCGAAAAGCGGTTTTGGGAATGTCCTCTTCAAGAACATGAAGCTGGTGATATCCAGATCGAAGATCGATCTTGGAGAAACAGGTAGCGCCTTGAAGTTGATCGCAAAGGTCATCGATTCGCGGAAGAGGGTAACGATTCTTGACGGTGAGTTTGTTAAGCTCACGATAGTCGATGCACATGCGGAAAAAGCCATCCTTCTTTTTGACGAAGAGCACAGGAGCACCCCAAGGTGAGGTACTTGAACGAATGAAACCCTTATCGAGGAGTTCTTGAAGTTGCGTAGATAATTCTTGCATCTCAGAAGGTGCAAGACGATAAGGAGCTTTGGCAACAGGAGTCGCACCAGGTACGAGGTCAATACGAAAGTCAACAGATCGAGGTGGAGGAGGACCAGGCAAATCTTCAGGAAAGACGTCAGGGAAGTCGCGCACCACTGGAACATCACTTACGCTTTTTACCTTGCCATTTTCTTCCACAACGTGGGCTAAAAAGGCAAAGTACTGTTTGCGTAAGTATTTGTTCGCTTGTGTGCAGGACATCAACTTCAGTCCTCTTGAAGGTCGGTCTCCATAGACGTGCAAAACATTGCCAGATGGAAGGGGTAAACGAACGTACTTCTCGTGACAAGCGATTTCAGCATGGTTCTTCTGAAGCCAATCCATGCCTATGATGACGTCGAAACTACCCAGTTGCATGGGTATGAGGTCGATAGTAAAAACGTGCTCGTTAAGAGTAAGGCGACAATCGAGAAGAACGGAATCGACTAAGATGGATTTGCCATTGGCAACTTCGACGGAAAACGACTTAGGTAGCTTAGAGCGTGAGCAATTTAACAATGATTCGAATTCTAAGGACACAAAGCTTTTGTCAACACCAATATCAAACAGTATCGAAGCATAAAGATGGTTAACAAGAAACGTACCATTAACGACATCATTGTCATTGCGCGCTTGATTTGCGTTCAGGTTGAAAGCGCGTCCACGAGGAGGTTGTTGTTGCTCTTGATTCCATTGTGGGCATTGAGGACGGAGATGATTAGTATCCCCACATTTGAAACAAGCCCTAACTGGTCTTGCGTTTTGAGGAGCAGGTGGAGCTTGTTGTGCTTGCTGTGCTGGTGGTGCTTGTTGTTGTTGGTTGCTGCGGCAATACGCGGTATCGTGCCCATAACGGTTGCAATTGGTACAGCGATGACAGTTGGCATTAGGGGGATGGTGATAGTTACAAGTGGCACACTTGGGGTGAATCCCAGTGTACAACTTTCGAGTGTTATCAGGAGCAACGGGATTTGGGTTAACGGGTGGCACAATCGCGTTGCAAACAGGGTTCGATTGCTTTCGCTTCTTCCCCCTATTGCTAGTCGACTGTTGGGTAATTTGGTTGGCTGACTTGGATGAAACGGGGTTTGCGGCTTGTTTATCGCGAATGCGATTGTTATTTAGGGAAGCGGCCAAACGGTAGACAACTTTGATATTGTCGAGTTTAGCTGCCTCGATCGTATCGCGCATGCTAGAAGGTAACCCATTGATGTACTTCCTTATCTTGCATTCGGTGGTCATAACAAGGTGAGGAATAATGAAGCTAAGTTGTTTGAAACGAGTAGTGTAGGCTAGCTTCTCATCACCCACTTGTTTTAGAGCCCAAAATTCTTCTTCTAACCTTTGTTGCTCATGCGGAGGGCAAAATTCTTCCATCATGAGGGTCTTGACTTCTCCCCAGGGCAAAGCATAAGCCTCTTCGTTCGAACGGATGTTCCTTTCGTTCGTCCACCACTCAAGAGCTCGGGCTTGGAATACCCCAGTCGCACTACGCGTTTTGAGCTCTTCAGGGCATTCACTGTTGATGAACGTGACCTCCATGCTATCAAACCACTCGAGCATGGCGGTCACCCCATCATTTCCAGTGAATGGTTTGGGGTTGCACGACGAAAAGTGTTTAAAGTTAAACGAAACGGGCTTGCGTGCTTCGACCTTAGAGTCGACGGAGGAGTTCGGAGTTTCGGAAGCTCGAATTTCGGTAACGACATTTGGGACGATGCGCTCAATTTGATTGGCCATGAAAACCATCATCCTCTTCTTGGAACGGGACTTTGACTTCTTAGACGAGTTGGAGTGACGAGAAGACATCTAAGATTCAAAAGAACGAATAGGTGAGACTTGATCATAATGTTTGTTTAAGAAAATTGTTTTCATGAAATGATTCATATAGCATAAAGTGTCACATAGCATAAAGGGTTCAAATTGATTTCACATAGCATAAAAGGTTTAAACGTCTCATATAGCATAATCATGAATTTCACATAGCATAACATGAATAAATGAAAGCATCGTAAATTTAGTTTGTTCACGAGAGGTTATTATTGTTTTTGATTGCGATAAACGTGCGAAATGAGTAAAAAGTTTGAAATGAACGAACGTTCAAGTATAAGATCACATATAAATTGAGATACATAAAAGAGAGGCTCAATAAAACATTGGGTTGTTTCGGGTAGAGAAACGTCGACTATTCCAAAGTGGGTCGAATGCCTTTCGAATTAGAGAAAACGTGCTTTGGCCTATAGGTAAGATACTCTCGTCGAGGAGCGATTAACGGTATCTTACCCTTCCAGTTACTACACGTCTCTAATCGATTGAAACAATCGGGACTTTGGCGAGATTGAAAATCGAGGAATGGGACTTAATCGACGAGATGCGGGTTTCACCCCTAACTTGACGATTTCGTACCCTAAATGTGGTTGGTACTCGTCGGGTCAAAATATAATTTTGACACTTTGACGAGGGTCCACTAGAGTTGATATGGAAATTACCATTAAGTTGTGGACTTCACTCCTAGCTTAATGGTGTAATTTCGTGCAAAAATAGTTTAAGGTAGAATGAGAGTCGTTTACCAAATTGTGGGTTTCACGCCTATTTTGGTAAAGTCGTCTCGTCTTTTGTTACAAGAGTCTTCAAATAATCAAAAGTGTATTCATGTTAGCCTTAGGTAAGGCATGTAAGTTTAACAAACAAGAAGTGTTGCTAGGAAGCATGTAAGGTAGAATGCATAAGTTTTAAACGACAAATAAGAGGCAAAGTTCCTAAAACTATAGACTAGGGCAAAGCATTCCTACTTATTCCTAATTCCCTATAGTTATGGCTCTGATACCAATCTGTCACACCCCAACCGATGGCGGAAACATCGGGATGAGACGAAGTGCGTAGATTGCAAGAGACTTTATAACACTATATGACAATATTAATTTAATTCAAATTTCATTTCAAGACTAATTGTCATACAAGATTCAAATAAAAATAACAACATTGTTTCAAATTGTAACATAACAACAAAAGATAGATTAATCTAGGTGTGTATCTAGTCCACCCTAAATCTTGTTTCATCTTGTAACATCACTTCATCAATTAACCTGCAACATGTATTAAAATAGAGTTCAATGCAAAAGCAAAGGCGAGTATACAAGTTTTGTTACATAGCATAAATAGAATAAAAAGTGCTCATATCCAACATGATTCATAATATGTGAGTACTAGTATGCAAATATGGCGTACAATATGTTCAAACCCGAGTATACAACGCGTTAAAATAGCCTAATCCCAATAGAGTAGCGGGAGGTAACATGTTTAACTTAATAATACCCCAAGTCTAACGGGCGGTGCGTTAATCCTATAGCGCTATAAATGTTAAGGGAGGCTAGCAAAGTTAATGAGCATATATCGACCAAGTAGTTTACATAGCATACGAGAATAACAAGTTCCACACATAGTTTCATGTTAAGCATGGATAGAGTATGTTAAAAATAGTTTTAGTGTCATTTTGTATAATATACATGTTGCATCCCAAAATGGTAAAAGGGAAAAGGGATCGAGTATACTCACGGTTTTTTGCAAGCTTTCCTACTTGAAATCCCGCGAGTGGTTTTGATGGATGGATTAGTTTGGAGCACCTAGTCCTTCTACACGAGGAAAACATAGGTGTGTGAGTTTGGGGAAATCGGAAGATTATAGATTCGGAGTCTAAAAGGTATGGAAAATAACATAAGTGAAAATAATCATCTTGTACACATAACTCTTGTTCTTGACACTATTAAAACTCAAAAGAGTTTGTATGATTTCATGGATTCAAAGGTCCATTAGAGTCGTAGCAAGGGCATGGTCATAGATGATGTAACATATTCTTGACAAGTAACTATTAAGTTATTATCAAGTTTAGTTACTTAGGTATACATATGAAATAATTAGATAATATATAGATTACAAGGTCCTATGGTTCAAGAATGAGGTAGGAGATTAATGTCTCCATTTAGGTACCTCTAAGTATCATGGAAATCATGTAGGAGGTAGGAAGAACAAGCTTCCATTTAGGCACCTCTTAAGTGTTCACCACTACACTTGATGTAAAAACAACCAAGGAGGGTCATGAACTTACAAAGATAATGAAATACAACAACTAATCTATGAGAAAACATCAAGAAGTGAGTGGATTTTTATGAAAGATAGCCCAAGCTAGTCTAACAATCACACTTACATCAAGCTTCAAGCTTGAACACTTCTTGTGGGTAAAACCCTAACTAAAACAGAATGTTTGTGAGGTTTTAACCTCTTATTTAACATTTCTCAGCCTTGTTTTTAAGCCCAACTAACCATTCATTTGATTATGAGCATTAGGACATAGGTTTGAGATGAGATAGACCCAAGTTTACTAAGATTAACAAAGTTTAGATGAAAACAGAATCGAACAGGCCACTTTGGAGCCTTTTTGGGGACATTCCAGAGCTTGGTTTTCCATGGAAAACCTCTGGAAATGTTCCAAGGTTGTTCCAAACAAGTGGGAAAAAGAATCAAGTGAAAAGGTTAAGAAACGAGTGAGTTATGCTCACTTTAGTAGAGGTTGAACAATCTGCTCGAACTTGGAAATTTGCTGCAATTTGGGGAGGATTTGAGAGTGTTTTTGATGATTAGAAAAGTGTATAATGCTTGGAAGAGGTGTGGTATTTATAGGGAATGATTAGGGTAAGTTGTAGTTGTGTAATTAATGTTATAATTATAAGTGAGTTTAAAACTCAAAAAGATCACAAAATCGCGCTCAAAACGAGCTGGTAAAGGGGCTGATACCTTTTTGCGCGCTGGTGGGCTTGTCTGGGCGAGTGTTTAAAGGATTAATGGTGCTGATTGTAAACAATGTGAGGGCAGCGGTGGAGTGGTCTGCGCGTGTGTTTGTGAGATAAGCGACTCGGGTTCGATCCTTAGGGTCTGCATTTATTTTTTTTGAATTAAATTCTTTTTGTTTCAACACATGAAACTTTCAGGAAATACATAAATAGTCCCTGTAGATTAAAGTTTTGGTTAATTACTCAAATAACCCCTAGACTTTAATTAAAACTAGTGTTGTGTTATTTTGTTTAGTAAGAAAACTAACTTTATGAAACAAACTAACTAGGTTAGTTTACTAACTTTAAAATCTAACGAGTCTAACTAGATTATTATAAAAATAAACCTTTTAATTTGTAAAATTAATTAATTTAATTAACTAAACAATTTATAAATAACCATATTTATAAGGAAAAAATCTTTATACGTTTATTCGTTTCACAAAGCTTTCGAGTTGCGAGAATTTGGATCCGAATCTCATTATTTTAATAGTTTCAATTAGCTTAACGAGCTTAGAGCGTAACAACGAATCGAGAGTCTAGGATAATATATCGTTCAAACGTGAAAATTTGCACATAAGTCTAACACAAACATGAATAAAATAGCTTCGTTTTCATTATGATCAATAGTCTCGAATTACAAATGAAGCGACAGTAGATTACAAAGAGAGTACAAGAGTCTAAATATGGAAAGTACAATATGACTTGCTAAAATAAGAAAGTGCGGAAATGCGGAGCGTTACAGTCTCCCCTCCTTTAGGGAATTTCGTCCCGAAATTTAGGAAGATGCAGGGAAAAGATGTGGATACTTCGTCTTCATGTCACTCTTTAGTTCCCAAGTTAATTCGGCGCCACGTTTCCCTTCCCATCGAACCTTGACGATAGGAATTTTACTGCGCCTTAACAACTTGGCTCCTTGATCCATGATTTCGACGGGTTTTTCCACAAAATGCATAGTTTCGTTGACTTGAAGATCTTCGAGGGGAACTTGAAGCCCTTCTTCAGCGAGACACTTCTTTAGATTCGAGACATGGAACGTTGGATGAACGTTGTTAAGTGCTTGAGGTAAATCGAGTCGGTAGGCCACCTTACCAATCCTTTCGAGTATCTTGAAAGGACCAACATAGCGAGGGGCAAGCTTTCCCTTTTTACCAAAACGAACTACTCCTTTCCAAGGAGACACTTTGAGTAGAACATGGCCACCAACATTAAATTCCAATGGTTTGCGTCTCTTGTCAGCTTAGCTCTTTTGTCGATTTCGAGCCTTGAGTAGATTATCACGGATTTGGAGAATCTTATCCGTTGTTTCTTGTATGATTTCAGGGCCAGTAAATTGCTTGTCACCAATCTCGTGCCAGCTTAAAGGAGATCGGCATTTGCGACCATACAATGCCTCGAATGGAGCCATTTGAATACTGGAGTGGTAGCTATTGTTGTACGAGAACTCGATCAAAGGTAAATGCACATCCCAACTACCACCAAAGTCGATGACACAAGAACGGAGCATGTCCTCCAGGGT
This sequence comes from Helianthus tuberosus, assembly GCA_030545235.1. Classification (NCBI taxonomy): domain Eukaryota; kingdom Viridiplantae; phylum Streptophyta; class Magnoliopsida; order Asterales; family Asteraceae; genus Helianthus; species Helianthus tuberosus. The sequence goes on along the minus strand of CM060373.1, from coordinate 35,064,623 downwards.
TTGGATTGTACGTTCAGTCTGTCCATCCGTTTGAGGATGAAAGGCCGTACTGAGATTCAAATGAGTACCCATAGCGGACTGGAAAGTTTGCCAAAGACGTGAAGTGAAACGACCATCACGATCAGAAATGATATCGAGAGGAATGCCATGACGGCTTATGATTTCGTCAGTGTAGAGTCGAGCAAGTCGTTCAACCTTGAAATCTTCACGAATAGGAAGGAAATGAGCGGACTTGGTCAAACGATCCATAATTACCCAGATACTGTCATGACCAGAAGGCGTACGAGGAAGTTTGGTTATGAAGTCCATAGCAATGCTATCCCATTTCCAGACGGGGATTTCAGGTTGTTCGAGTAGACCAGAAGATCGTTGATGCTCGGCTTTAACTTTCGAACTGGTAAGACACTTAGAAACGTATGCGGCAATGTCTCTCTTCATACCAGGATGAATTGAGTACTTTGATTTGTGTGCCTCGTTCATAATGAGATCACGAAGATTGTCGCGATCTGGTACCCAGATGCGATCACGACAGTAAAGCAGACCATCAGATTTCGAAGCGAGTAGGTCTTCAGTAGCTCCACGTATTTCCACGGACATGGAACCTTCGTTGATAGATGAATATTGCCCTTCACTGGTGCAATTGTGAAGATCGCTCGAGATATGAAAACAACGAATGTAATCTACATGAGTCTTACGACTAAGTGCATCGGCCACGACATTTGCTTTACCAGGGTGGTAGCGAATCTCGCAGTCATAGTCGTTAAGTAATTCCACCCAACGTCGCTGACGCATATTAAGCTCTTTTTGGTCAAAGATGTGTTGCAGGCTCTTATGGTCAGTAAAAACCACACACTTTGTACCGTATAGGTAGTGTCGCCAAATCTTTAACGCAAAAACAACTGCGCCAAGCTCGAGGTCGTGGGTAGTATAATTCTTCTCATGTATTTTGAGTTGACGAGAGGCATAAGCGATGACTTTGTCTCGTTGCATGAGAACACAACCAAGACCATGATTTGAGGCATCGCAATACACCACGAAGTCATCATTCCCATTAGGGAGAGCAAGAATAGGAGCGTTACAAAGAAAATCCTTGAGAGTTTGAAAAGATTCCTCTTGCTCAGGACCCCAAGCAAAAGGTTTCTCTTTTTGAGTCAACGAAGTGAGAGGAACGGCAATTTTTGAAAAATTCGAGATGAATCGGCGGTAATAACCCGCCAATCCTAAGAAAGAACGGATTTCAGAAGGAGATTTAGGCGCGGTCCAATTCTTTACGGCTTTGATTTTTGAAGGGTCGACGTGGATTCCTTTTTCACTAACCACGTGTCCAAGGAATTGGACTTCCTTGATCCAAAATTCGCATTTGGAAAACTTCGCGTATAAGCGTTCGACACGTAAGAGCTCGAGTATAAGACGAAGGTGATGTTCATGATCGGCTTGAGATTTAGAATAAATGAGAATATCATCAATGAAGACGATCACGAAGCGATCCAAATAGGGCTTACAAACGCGATTCATAAGATCCATGAACACAGCGGAGCGTTACAGTCTCCCCTCCTTTAGGGAATTTCGTCCCGAAATTTAGGAAGATGCAGGGAAAAGATGTGGATACTTCGTCTTCATGTCACTCTTTAGTTCCCAAGTGAATTCGGCGCCACGTTTCCCTTCCCATCGAACCTTGACGATAGGAATTTTACTGCGCCTTAAAAACTTGACTCCTTGATCCATGATTTCGACGGGTTTTTCCACAAAATGCATAGTTTCGTTGACTTGAAGATCTTCGAGGGGAACTTGAAGCCCTTCTTCAGCGAGACACTTCTTTAGATTCGAGACATGGAACGTTGGATGAACGTTGTTAAGTGCTTGAGGTAAATCGAGTCGGTAGGCCACCTTACCAATCCTTTCGAGTATCTTGAAAGGACCAACATAGTGAGGGGCAAGCTTTCCCTTTTTACCAAAACAAACTAATCCTTTCCAAGGAGATACTTTGAGTAGAACATGGTCACCAACATTAAATTCCAATGGTTTGCGTCTCTTGTCAGCTTAGCTCTTTTGTCGATTTCGAGCCTTGAGTAGATTATCACGGATTTGGAGAATCTTATCCGTTGTTTCTTGTATGATTTCAGGGCCAGTAAATTGCTTGTCACCAATCTCGTGCCAGCTTAAAGGAGATCGGCATTTGCGACCATACAATGCCTCGAATGGAGCCATTTGAATACTGGAGTGGTAGCTATTGTTATGCGAAAACTCTTTGTATTTTCATTGATTTTGGTAATCATTTGAGTTGTTTGTTAAAATATAGGTTCGGGCTTCGGCCCTGTGTTGAAACGGAGGCTTTTGGAGCAAAATGGAGTGAAAATGATGCATTACAGCAAACTGCCAGATATGGCACTACTGTGCCATACACTCGCACAACCGTGCGAGGCCTTCCGACATCGACACTCTCAGCCAGCACTAGCATCCAGCACCATCAAAATCAAGTGACGCACGACAGTGCCAACCACTGGCACGGCCGTGCCAACTCAATTTAAGCCCCCTGATTAGCTCGTTTCCGAGATCGGTTCAGTTGTTATCGAGCACCATCGGCACGCACGACCACGCCTTGACACGGCACGGTCGTGCGACCTCGGGAACTTTTGAGCGCGATTTTTCCCAAAATGGTAGCAAACTTGGTCAACATTCAAGAAAGTGGATCTGACAGTTGCCAAGCACGACCGTGCCAAAAGGTGGCATGGTAGTGCTAAACGCCCAGAGTTTAAATACGAGTTCCTAGCTCATTTGCAAGGGAGTGGGAGCATTTTGGTGATGTTTTCTCTCAAGAATCTGGTCTTGGAAGCTTGTTGGAGCCAAGAGGGAGCCTTGAAAAGGACTTAATCACTTGAAGATCTACTCAAACATCATTTTAATCTTGTCTTTAACTTGGTTAGATTACTACATCATGAACAATTTATGTTTATTTGCACTTGATTTGGTAGTCACGAGCCTTATGGGCTAAACATTTGAGTTGTCTAAACTTTGTTGAAGCTAATGAATATGTGATAACTTGGAAGTAGATGTGATGATTGTTCTTGTTAATCTTCATGTTGGTATTTAATCTTGTTCTTGGAGTTCTTGTACATGCTTAAAGTTCTTGTTCTTGAATGTTTGCTCATAAGTATTTACATGTTGTGTTGGAAAGCCCATGTAAATATTATGATTATTGAATCTTGTTAACTTGTTAGTATGATTCATAGCATGAAACTAGGAATGGTAATTGCTAATGTGATTGAATGATGATTTGAGCATGTGTATGAATTCTTGCATCTAGATTTGGAAAGATCAAAAGTATGTTTATATGGATTCTATAGTGTGTGTTCATTGGCGAAGCTTGCCCCCCCCCCCCCAAATTTTCCGAAACCAGGGGGCGGAAACGTATATACCTAAAAAATTTCTATACAAAAGTACTATTCATAACACTACGCATCGAAAAGTTCGGGGGGTCGGGCGCCCCCTCGGGCTATGCCTAAGCTGCGCCCCTGTGTGTGTTCTTGTTGGTTTGATGATTTAGGCCAAAATTGTTAGCTAGCATGACCATGCTTGTGGTTCATATCAAGAACATGATGATAGTGCCAACTACTTAAAACCAAGTTAGGGTGATTAGTGTGTTTTTCATATTAGTTTTCCCTAATTTGTAGAGTTAGGAGTTTTGACAAACAAATAACTCATTATTAAAGATTAACACCAACTTATCAAGTGAGCTTAAAAGAATAATTTTTAGGTGATTAGAATGTTAATTCATTTTTAGTTTTCCTAAGAATTATAGACTAGGAAACCTTGATTGGGGACTTAGTTGAATTTAGAGCTTGCATCATCACAACCTCCTTCCCCTTTGTTGTCACATGTGAGTTAGTGGATACTTAGTTTAGGCAACCCTTACTTAGATATTGTTCCTTGTTAGAATTTTTAGTAGTTTACTTATTTGCATGCTAAGTTAGAAAAATCAACCCAATCATTTGAAAAGGCTTTAAAGTAGCAAAAGTTTAGTATCGAGACACCGCATCCATGGATTGATATCCGGTTCTTACAGATTTGCTATATTACCACCCGACGGGTACATTTGCCCTTTTGTGTGTGTAGTTAGTTTCTAGGTGAAAAACCATTTTTAAAACTAAATTCGTGTGAAGAAAAACTCATTTAAAAATATATTTAATTCACGCACATCAAGTTTTTGGAGCCGTTGCCAGGGATGCGGTCTTCTTGAGAACGGTTCGAGTTACTTATTTAGCCATTGTGAAAATTGTATAAAGTTTTTGTCTACTTGTTTTATTTGCCTTTGCTTGATTATTAAAAAAATGATTATTTGCTAGTTTCTTTTATTTTTGTATATATATAGTGCATTGTGCTCCTCCTTATTCCCTACAGGTCGTGCATGTCCTCAACCCCCGCTGCTGATATCGTTGAGCCTTCAACGAAGCCGGAGCGTGATCTTCACCGGAGGCTGCGAGAGCGGTTTCGCGTGGTAGCTGAGACGATTGAGGCAGACGTGGCAGACGACAACACCTTCTACGAGGTTCGAGTAGACATGGCGGACGCAGAAGAGAATAGGATCTTGAATGAATTTGGAAAACCGTCACTTGATGGTTTACCTGTGAGCATCAATGCACCGATAATTGACAACAATAATTTCGAGATCACGGCTGGCACCATATTGATGTTGCAGAATGCAGTGCAGTTTTATGGCAAGGATCACGAGGATCCTAGTGTTCACATTGCGGGGGTTCTAGAGGTTTGTGCCACGTTCAAGATTCGGGATGCATCACCGGATGCTATCCGCCTTCGGCTCTTTCCGTTTTCTTTACGGGATGGAGCCAAGGAGTGGCTTCTTTCACTTCCAGCTGGATCTATCACTACATGGAATCAATTAGCTGAGAAGTTCCTTCAGAAATATTTCCCTCCAGAGAAAACTGTTCGGTTGAGAACCAAGATTCTGAACTTTCGTCACGACGAGGACGAGTCCCTTTACGAGGCATGGGATCATTTTAAAGAGCTTATGAGAAAGGTTCCACATCACGGGTTTCCCAAGTGGCAACAATGTCAGATCTTCTACCATGGGTTGGACAGTCAGGGACAGATGATGGTTGATACATACTCGGGTGGAGATATCGGCACTAAAAATGCCACCGAGGCATTCGAGATTCTGGAAAAATGTGCCGCGAAAAATTGAACGCAACAGCCACCAAGAGGTAAGAGTTCTCGGCAGGGGGTGCATCATGTGGACGACTACACAGCCATGACAGCACGTATGGATGCATTATCTTCGAAATTTGATCGAGTGATGGAAATGCACTCGAGAGGTTCTTCGAGTGGGGGAGCATATCATGTAGGTGATTTTCAGACGGGAGAGATGTCACACGAGCATGTTGATTTTATGGGAAACCAATACCGTCCTCAGAATAATCCCTACAGCAATACTTATAATCCGAGGTGGAAGAATCACCCAAATTTCAGTTGGAGGCCCGATGCATCTAATATGCATCCACCCGGATTTGCTCCACGTCCCACCGCTCCAGTTCATGGAGCATATGGTCCACCTCGACCACAGCAGGCGCCTACCTCTAGCGAGCCTAGTGTGCATGATATGCTTAGTCAGATCTTAGCCGGTTAAAACACTCAAAAGGCCGAGAATGAGAAGCGTTTTAAGGAGTATGACGGTCGTTTCACGAGGCACGAGAATGAGTTGAGAAGCCAAAAGGCTTCCATGCAGACCATTGAGAACCAAGTTGGCCAGATTGCCAAGATGTTGTCTGAGAGACAACAGGAGGGCCTTCCGAGTAACACAGAGCCTAATCCAAATGCTACTGCAAAGGCCATCATGTTGAGAAGCAGCAAGACTGCTCAGCCCATCCCCCCGGCTGTTCCTGCAAAGCCGGTTGATGATGATGAGGTTGACGAGGAGATTGAGTGTGAGTCTCCGGGTGAGGTGCAACAGAGGCGAGTCCCAGCAACTACCGCACGACCCAAGGAGCCAGTGAGAGAGTATGTCCCTCCCATTCCATACCCGAGGAGGTTGAAGAAGCAGAAAATGGAAGAACACTATGGTAAATTCCTCGAGCTTTTTAAGCAACTTCATATAAATTTACCATTTGTCGAGGCACTTGCTCAAATGCCTAAGTATGCCAAGTTTCTGAAGGATATCCTATCCAACAAAAAGAAACTTGAGGAGCTTTCGCAGGTGACCTTGAATGAGGAGTGTTCAGCAGTTCTTCAGAACAAACTACCGAAGAAAATGAATGATCCTGGGAGTTTCACTATCCCGTGTTTGATTGGTAGTTTGTCGGTTAGCAATGCATTAGCTGATCTTGGAGCTAGCATAAACCTCATGCCATATGCAGTTTTTGCTAAGCTAGACTTGGGAGAGCCCAAGCCGACTCGTATGAGCATTCAGCTAGCCGATCGTTCAGTGAAGTATCCTCGAGGCATAGTTGAGAATATGCTGGTGAAAATCGACAAGTTTGTCTTTCCTGTCGATTTCGTGATACTAGACATGGATGAGGACAAAAATGTTCCATTTATCTTAGGTCGCCCATTCTTAGCCACTACGAGAGCTGTTGGGATTGAACCCTACCAGAGGAACAGATAATGTAAAGCCAAAACCAGGTCACAACAGTGGATTCACAATAAGCAGCTGTTTATACTAAGTCTTCTCCCTTGAAAGTGATTACAACAGCTGATAGACTTATATCCACTGCCCGGATACGACTGCTGCTCAGCATAACTACTGATGAAGCTCAAAGACTGCTGGAAACTAAGCACTGCTGGTACAAACTGCTGATGACACAACACTGCCCTGTCAAGGACTGATCAACCTTGAGTAAAGCACTGACATAAAGGAAGAGCAGCTGTTTAGTGAATTATCTGTTTTTTTGTGTAGTCAGTAGTTAGGTTTAGCAGTGTTTGTGTAAGGACAGTAGATACAAGTTGTTAGGCTGTTAGACGTCACTTTCATGGTGACGTCAGCTGAGGTACACCAGTGGTTTGGTTTGCCTATAAATGTAACAGTACCCTGTACTGTTACATTTGATTGACTGAGCGAGTTCTTCTCCTCTAGTCCAATCCTTTCATCTTGTGTGCAACCATCCTTGGGGTATCAGGCTGAGGGGGAGCGTAGCTTGTAATCATGCTTTGTAATCATTTGATTGACTTTGTAATCTTTCGACTAATGCAAATCATGTGTTTATCAAACTATTTTCCTCTTTGATTGTGTTTATAAAGTTTGTTGTTCATTTCCGCTGCACTTAACACGTTTTCATAATCATTGACTGTTCAATTTACTCAAACAAACACAATCATGAGAGCCTCCGATCTTAACAAGAGCCTTGATTGATGTCTGCACCGGTAGACTTACTCTTAGGGTTGATGATGAGGAGGTTACCTTTGACATTGGCAAATCCAAGCAACACTCACAAAGTCAGGATGATACACTCTACTTCATTGAGACTATCGATACATATGTGAGTGATCATCTCCATGCTACTTTCGAGGAGGATGTTGTGGACACACAACTGCTAGGAGGGGAGGATTTTAGTTCACCTAGGGTGGACCGATTAGTCGAGGAGGTGACATGTCTGATAGGTCACGCATCTCCCCCGTGTCCCGAGGTTTTTGAGGTTGTGGATCGCGTTGCTGAGCCTAAAGCACGCCCTTCTATTGAGGATCCACCTTCGGTTGAGCTTAAGGAGCTTCCAGATCATTTGGAGTATGCTTTCTTGGAGGGTGAGACTCATCTACTCGTTATCATTTCTGCCGAATTGTCGAAGGAAGAGAAGGATCGATTGCTTGAAGTCCTGAAGCAGCACAAGAAGGCGATTGCTTGGAAGATTATGGATATAAAATGGATCAATCCATCCTTTTGTACCTATAAGATTTTGATGGAGGAGGACTTTAAACCTGTGGTACAGCATCAGAGGCGTTTGAACCCCAACATGCAGGAGGTTGTGAAGAAGGAGGTCATCAAACTACTTGATGCATGTTTGATATATCCGATCTCTGATTCACCATGGGTTAGCCCTGTACAGGTAGTCCCGAAGAAAGGGGGCATGACAGTGGTGACTAATGAGAAAAACGAGTTGCTTCCCACTCGTACTGTCACCAGATGGAGAGTTTGCATTGACTACCGCAAACTCAATGATGCCACGAGGAATGATCACTTCCCACTTCCTTTCATTGATCAGATGTTGGAGAGGTTGTCGGGCAGGATGTACTACTGCTTCCTTGATGGCTTTTCGGGTTATTTCCAGATTCCCATCTCTCCTGAGGATCAAGAGAAAACGACATTCACATGTCCCTATGGCACATTCGCCTACCGGCGGATGCCCTTTGGACTGTGCAATGCCCCGGCCACATTTCAGAGGTGTATGGTGGCCATTTTTCATGACATAATCGAGGACTCCATGGAGGTTTTCATGGATGATTTTTCTGTGTTTGGAAGTTCTTTTGATCAGTGTCTCGGGAATCTGAAATGGATGTTGGCTAGATGTAAAGAAGCCAACCTTGTGTTGAACTGGGAAAAATGCCACTTCATGGTGAAGGAGGGCATTGTGCTTGGGCACAAGATTTCACAGGCGGGGCTCGAGGTTGACCGAGCCAAAGTCGAGACTATTTCAAAGCTCCCGCATCCCACATCAGTGAAATCTATTAGGAGTTTTCTAGGTCATGCAGGTTTTTACCGGCGATTCATAAAGGACTTTTCCAAAATCGCCCGTCCCATGACTCAGCTCCTCGAGAAGGATGCCCAGTTTGTTTTCTCCGATTAATGCCTTCGGGCATTCGAGCTGTTGAAAGAGAAGTTGGTGAATGCCCCGATCATGGTCGCTCCCGACTGGGAGCTGCCATTTGAATTGATGTGTGATGCGAGTGACTTCGCAGTCGGGGCTGTCTTGGGTCAAAGGAAAGATAAACACTTTCACCCGATTTACTATGCGAGCAAGACCTTGAATGACGCTCAGGAGCACTACACCACGACAGAGAAAGAGCTCCTAGCTGTAACACCTCGAAAAATTCGGGTTCTATAATAAAACGACACGTGTCATGTCAGACAAAACGCGTTGGAAACCCGGATTTAATAAAGATGTTTCGGTAGGAATTAAAGTGGCGTCATGTTAAACTGTTACCTCTGAACGACCTAAATTTTTTAAATCCCAAGACCCGATTAAATGCAATACACATCTTTTATGCCCTCTATGCACAGAATTATTGTCAAGAAAGGAAAAGTCAAATGCATGATGTGATCCCATGATGAAATGAATGATAAACCGTCATTTACGACTCTTGTGTATGCAATCAAGTGAATTAATGGATGATGGTAGGGTATGTTACAGTATTAGACACTTATTGGAGGTTTCCTACTGATAAAATAAGTCCCAAAGTCGATAATTGGTGTCCCAAAAGTCGTGCAAGTTGTTACCTTTACGAATCTTCAACAAACGGCAACAATTTTGTCTCAGGAAGGGCTAGCGCACCGCTACATACGTAGCGTAACGGTGCGCTACCATTGATGAGTCAGAAAGCCCAAAGTAGCGGGCTAGCGCACCGCTACATGTGTAGCGTAACGGTGCGCTAGCTGTGCCCAGAAGCAGAAAAACAGGCAGCAGCCTGTATATCGCGATTGTCACCCTTTAGGCCGGTTTTCTTGCATGTGCATGAACCTTAGACTCCCCCTACATGCTAAGGACATGTGTTTAGCATTTGTGGATGGCCCTAGACCTTGTTGTCAACATGTGGTGGTGCATAACCCTTGTATATAAACCCACATATGTTGCAAACATTCCCCATTCCACTTCTGAGCATTTGAGGAGCATCCAAGCTGATCAAGGGTCTTCCTAAACATCAATTAATCACCTTGTAAGTGCTCTAATCTTTCCTTAGTCAATTACTTAGCATAATTAGTTTAAAAGTCAAACTGAGTTTGACTTAGCGATAAGTAGACGATGGTTTAGCCATACGTCGAAATTAAGATAGCGCTAAGTAGGTATTTATATGAGTATTAAACCCTTGAAAGGGTTCCTACTGATTCAAATCATAACGTATTCGTTTATCGAGTCAAACAAGAACCGAAAAAGTCAACAGAACTTCATTTTACAAATAAACGCGTAATTATCAATCCGGGTAACGTGTAATCTGTTTTGACACATAAATAACTTGATGATAAGTATAATAACTTGTCTAGGCTTGTTTGGTTCGTCAACTTTCGGTTTAAACCTCGGTTCGGAACCAAAGAACGCAAAGCTTTGACTTTTGCGTTGACTTCAGTTCTGACCCGTTCTAGTATGTTTTGATAGTGCCTTAAAGTTCCATTAGGACTTGGTTACATGTTAGAACAAACCTCTGAGTTTGAAATGTTGATTACACGGTTCGTTTGCGCGTTCCGTTAAATGCTTAGAAGTTGACCAAAATGCCCTTTCGAACTTAAAACGAGATTTTTGACAATGTGAGTGGCCAAGGACCTTGGCTACTGAATAATAAGCATGTCCGTAAAATCCTACATCAATCCGAGGTCTAGATTGTGATTTATGCGCATTATCGTGTTTAACGAGCTTTTAAGTAGTTAAACGGCATAATTAGCGCATAGCCCACCTAAACCCGATTTTTGGTATCAAGCTTTATACCTACCGATGTTAAATAATATTTTAGGATTTATAAATATTTTTAATGATTTTTAGGCTGAGTTTATAAAGGGTTAGTGCATTGATTCAGTAATTACTGAATTAAACTTTTTAACGCATAAAATGAGTTTTACATATCCAAATGACGCAAGGCTTTTTGCTACTGATTCAAAATAATAAATAGAATATTTTGAACTATAAAAACTGATTAAAAACTCAGATTTTGTATCTAAACCCAAAAATCGCTTAAAACCGTTAATTACACGTTTTAAGCGAAAAGTACGAGTTAAAACCTTTATAAACATACAAGACTCATTGCCTACTGATGTAACTTAGTAAAATGTGTATTTTTACAGACTACATCAGTCCCGAATTCAGACCTACGTTAAAACTCTTTTATAACCTTCAAAATGACCAAAATACCCCTACGGGGCTTAGTTGGCAATTAATCTCGTTTTTGGGCATAATGGAAGATATCTTAATGATATCACAACATATATAAAGCATATCAACATTAGTAACCTGTCCCGGACTCTCTAGATTAACCGTTACGCGTTAATCGCGTTCGGTTCGGTTATGTAACTAGTTTACGTATAAATAACCGAAACGGGTCAAACCTTAACGGTTTTATCTCAAAATCCAGAATGTGAATAATAAACCCATATTAAACAAGTCTCTGAACTTGTCGGGTCTAAATCACATTCTATCCGGTCTTCGCTTAATCGTGCGTACGAACCGTATCTTTGAAACTAGCCGGTCTAAGCCTAAGCTTAATTAAGAACCGCTAGGATTCTAATAGATTATATTTAACCTTCGTTCCAGATTAGGAGAAACAGTAAAAGCTACCTGCTATTTGATTATTGTGACTATACTTTGCATCAAGGTAAATACTTTTAACTTATTTTCCCTATACGGGCTTGGGTTACGGTACATAGCGTACCGCTTGATCGGGCATCAAATCTTCCACGCTTAGTGGTTAATTGAATAATTTGATCGGCTCGTTTTAAACAGATGTGTTTACTTTACAGCCTTTGGGGGGTTAATGACCATGTCCCGGATATCCTCGGCATTATCTTACGAGATTGCCACGACCTGAGCACGGGGTGTAGGCGTACTCCCGTGTATAACTCACGTACAGTGGTGTGTCTATTGATCTTTAACCCGGATACGTCCGGGCTACTGAACGCATAAGTAACACGTAAATCGTTAACAAGATTATTATCATATAAAATAATTCTCCCAAGTTAAACAAAATGTTTAGGCCATGTGCATCCAAACCAATTTTCAATCATTTTATAAAATGAGTCAGTTGAATGTATTTACCAGTGTAAACTGACGTATTTTCCCAAAAAGATTAAATGCAGGTACTAGGCGAAATAGGCTGGGAGTCTCCTAAGCATCACTAGAAGTCTCGCAAACTTAAGATGCCGATGTCTGTTGAACCATAAACAATATTTTATTATTCGATCCTACTGTGGATAAACACCGGATAATTGTGACTTTGTTTACAATAAATAAATTCGGTTGTATCTTATTTAAATTTGCTTCCGCTGTGCATTATTATATTGTGTTGTTTGACTATTACGTTGCCAACCACGTCACGATACTCCCCCACCGGGCCCACCGGTGACACGTGGAAATCGGGGTGTGACAGGTTGGTATCAGAGCCAACACTGAGTGAATTAAACACTAGCCTTTTGTGTTTAATCTCAGTTACACAATTGCACATATCTAAACTTTTGAGTCTAGACTTATAACATAGGACAAATTCCACCTTTTCGGGTTTTTGTTTTGTCCTTTAAAATTTTATATTTCGTTATTTGTTATCTCATGCTTTATTGACAGGAATAACAAAATGCCGCCAAGATTTTTGAGAACAAGAGGACGTGGAAAGGGGCCAGTATCCGCCCCCAACGACCACGAAGCAGGACCTTCGAATACACGAGGTCCTATTCCCGCCGAGAGTGATGGTACTCGACGGAACCAGAGAGGTCTATTTCAACCAGCAAGACGGTCGACTTCGAACAGCTCGACGACTCCCGCCCAGGACTCCTACGGGCCACACTCGGAAAATGAGCCTGGAGACTCGCACAGTTCGCACATACCATTACAGCGATCAATGTCGCACCGCTCTTTTGGAGACCCCACTCCATTCTTCCGAGGCCGGTTTAACCCGGCAGATTATATACAGGAACCAGTGGGTTTTAACCCATTGGGGCCGGAGGACCATTTTTCTGGAGGAAATGATATGGACGAGGAAGACGACCCCGAAGAGCCCGCATCAGGAACTCCCAACCACCCAATCGAGGTCTCGGATAGTTCCATTTATCACGGGCCACCCTATAGTGGTCCAGATAGCTTCCAGGCTATCTTTACTCAGCACGAATGGTACTATACGCCTTCACACCATTCGTCGCCGCTTCAGCAGCAGCAGCCACGCTATTCTTCGCCTCATGAGCAGCAGCAGCATCATCAAGATTCCTCTGGGAATCAACAGTTTGTGGCAGTTACGCCACCACCTCCTCCGCCACCAGTTCAACCGGCGCCTCCGCAACCGCAAAGACATAGGAGAACCGGAGCCCGGATGTCCACACGAAGAGAAGAGTTTCATTTCAGCTCTCCTCTACAATCAAGTGGCAGAAATTATCAGCCGCTTCCAGAAGATCCACAAATGGGTGGACCATCAAACCCCTTCGCGCAGCAACCGCCACCAATGGGTTTCGATAATCAGATACCAGCATACACGGGTCCTTCGATGTATAACCCGTTTGAGCTACCGACCCACACTAACCCCGGTTACGCTGAAGCCGACCCATACCTGGTAGCTGCTAATTACAACGCTCTTAACCCTGAAGGACCGTATGGGGGTCCTTGGGGAGTAGGGTACCCAGTCCAGGGGTACCAGATGCCTACACAACCCCCGTTTTACCAACAACCCCCGCCGTCTCTACAAATGTCGCCACCACTGCATCAGGAGATCCTGCAAAGTATTAGAGAGGTGCGACATGAGGCACGGGAAGATCGACGGCGCAACCAGGGAATGTTCAAGACCTTGACGAACCTAATCAAGGGAAAGAGCAAGAAGGATCAGTAAATCCTTTATGTGTATATGTCTACTTTAAAATTAAGTCCCTGCGTGGACATTTATGTGTGTATGTTTGTTGTGGGTATTGACCCCTACGTGGGTCTATCTTTCCATAAACCCCTACGAGGGTAAGTTGTATGTTTAGTCCCTGCGTGGACTTATGTTTGTTTATGTCCCTACGTGGACAATTGTTAGTATGTTAACCCTACGTGGGCATGTCTTTTGTAAGACCCCTGCGTGGGCATGTAGTTATGTTGTAGCTCCTACGTGGGCAAATTTCATGTGTAAAAGACCCGTTTAGGGCGATATGTAATATTGTGATAAATAATTGGAGTGTTGTTTTATAAATTTCATGTTTGCCATTTGTGCACATATAATAATTATACATGAAATAAATAAATTAAAATCATTCCTTTTAATCTGCCTAAGTAATTATTTAATTAAGAATCTTAAAGTGTGGAACCTAGCCTCGTGTCAAATATAAGACCGGGCCAAAATGGTAATACCGGGTTAAAAGATTCAAATTCTTGTTGACATCTTAAAACATGTTAACACTCCTGGCAGAAGTGATTCGTTAAAAATCACATGTCATTTTTTTTTAAATGAATAAGGATTCTTTAGAAGTTTCCTAATCCAGTATAATGATCTCTGAATCCTGGATTTACATCATCAATTAAGGTGATCATATTCAACCATACGTGGTAAAATAGCGCCTACGGGCCATACTCATTTTTATATAAGCCAAAAGACGGTGGTAGCTAGGACTCCCTGTCTAATAAAGGTAATGAACTAGGTTCAAACCTTAAAAGTCTTGATTCTCAGAAATCATAGTATATTAAATTGTCCATGTGACCAAGCCTTATGTGCTAATATATATATTGTTATTGTTATATGTTTAGGATAAATTTAATTGAAATCCTAAATTAATACGATTAATGAGTTAACCAAGTAGGGTCTCTGTTACCATGGTTAACGAGTTACCCTAAAGGGGTAATTCTATAATAAACTTTCAAATAAAATATTGTTCTTGTTTCTGTAACAGTTCAATACGAATGGCAAATTCTAATGAAGTCAATAGCCCTACAGCGGCGCCAAATGAAAACGCCCAGATTACATTGATGGGCGCCGAACTAAAAGCTATCATTGATGGTGCTGTCACTCAAGCCTTGGATAGGCAATATGAAGAATACAGTGGTACCAGGAGTAGGACCCACTCCGTATCACACTCAAAGCCAAGAACACATTCTGAGGCTCACAACAAGCCTCCTCCCAAGAAGAACGGACCAAAGAAAGACGGTGATGACCGTCAGTCCACCAACAATCAAAGTGACCCATCCCAGCACTTGGTACTGCATCAAGGACCCCGTAACAAGGGTTGCACTTACAAATACTTCGTGTCTTGCAAGCCCCGGGATTTTACAGGGGAAAAGGGGGCCGTTGATTGCATGACGTGGCTGGATGAAATGGACACAGTGGTGGACATAAGCGGGTGCGCTGAACGGGATATAGTGAAGTTTGTGTCACAGTCCTTCAAAGGTGAAGCATTGGTCTGGTGGAGATCTCTGATGGAGGCCTCCGGAAAGATCCCGTTGTATAGCATGACGTGGGATCAATTCATTGCCTTGATCAAAGACAATTACTGCCCTCAACACGAGGTGGAAAAGATTGAATATGACTTTCTGTCATTGGTAATGAAGAACCTCGACTGCCAAGCTTACCTGACAAGCTTCAATACGCTGTCCAGGTTGGTTCCCTACCTGGTAACCCCTGAGCCAAAGAGGATCGCTCGTTTTATTGGCGGGTTGGAACCCGAGATCAAGGCCAGTGTTAAAGCTTCGCGGCCAGTTACCTTCAGGTCTGTAACTGACCTTTCCTTATCCCTCACACTTGATGCGGTCCGTCAGAGATCGCTGAGGAATAAGGATACTGAGAAGAGGAAGCGAGAAGATGATGGTTCGCGTAGGTCGAACAAGAAACACCGTGGGAACGGTGATCGAAAGAAGGGATCGGAGTCGAAGAAAGATGGGCATCGTTCTGATGAGAAGCCCACGTGCAAAACTTGCAAGAAAAAGCACTTTGGAAAGTGCAGATTTGGATCAAACTCGAATAACGAGTCAAGGTCTTTTGCTTGTGGTTTGTGCAAATCCAAGGAACACAAAACCTTGGATTGCAAGAAGATGAAAGATGCGACGTGCTATCGTTGCAATGAGAAGGGCCACATAAAGACTAACTGCCCCAAGAATAACAAGAAGCCTGAGGAGGCTAAGAAGACTAACGCCAGAGTCTTCAGGATGGATGCGCAGGAGGCTGTGCAAGATGATAACGTCATAACAGGTACATTCCTTGTAAATGATGTCTTTGCAAGAGTACTGTTTGATTCAGGCGCAGATAAGTCTTTCGTGGATCATAAATTTTGTAAATTGCTGAATTTACCTGTCAAAACCCTAAGCGTAAACTATGAGGTAGAGTTAGCAGATGGTACCATAGAAACCGTCTCTACGGTGTTAGATGGATGTACTATATCCATTAAGAACCATTCTTTCCCTCTGTCTCTACTTCCGTTTAAATTAGCCGGTTTTGACATAGTTCTGGGTATGGACTGGTTATCTCATAACCAGGCCCAAATCGTTTGTAAACAGAAACAAGTAGTAATAAAGACTCCGTCTGGTGAGTCACTTACCATTCGGGGAGATACCCAGTACGGACTGCCTGAGCAGGTGACTATGCTCAAGGCTTCCAAGTGTTTGAAGAGGGGATGTGTCATTTACATGGCGCAAGTGATTTTGGAGGAACCTAAACCGAAGTTAGAAGATATCCCTGTCATTTCTGAATATCCAGGAGTGTTTCCTGAAGATCTACCTGGCCTACCACCAGATAGACAAGTCGAATTCAGGATCGATATCATTCCCGGAGCGGCACCAGTTGCCAGAGCACCATACAGATTGGCACCCACCGAAATGAAGGAGTTGCGGACGCAGCTAGATGAACTATTGGCTAAGGGTTTCATTCGACCTAGTTCATCTCCTTGGGGAGCGCCAATCCTGTTTGTCAAGAAGAAGGATGGATCGATGCGTCTATGCATCGACTATCGCGAGCTTAACAAAGTCACGATCAAGAATAGATATCCATTGCCCAGAATCGACGATTTGTTCGATCAGCTTCAAGGGGCAAGTTACTTCTCAAAGATTGATTTGAGGTCTGGATACCATCAGTTGAAGGTTAAGGATGAAGACGTTCACAAGACTGCATTTAGGACTCGCTACGGTCACTACGAGTTCCTAGTGATGCCTTTTGGGCTCACCAATGCACCGGCTGCGTTCATGGATCTCATGAATCGCGTTTGCAAGCCGTACTTAGATAAATTCGTCATCGTTTTCATCGACGACGTTCTCATTTATTCTAAGAACAAAGCTGACCATGAGAAACATCTTTGATGTATTCTCAAACTTCTGCATAAGGAAAAGCTCTATGCCAAATTCTCCAAGTGTGAATTTTGGCTTAGGGAAGTCCAATTTCTTGGACACGTGGTCAGTGAGCGTGGTATCCAGGTGGATCCCGCTAAAGTTGAAGCTGTTATGAATTGGCAAGAGCCAAAGACGCCAATAGAAATCCGTAGCTTCCTAGGGTTGGCAGGATATTACAGGCGCTTCATTGAAAATTTTTCAAGGATTGCTGCACCCCTAACTTCCCTGACCAAGAAGAAAGTAAAGTTCATTTGGGGTCCTAAGCAGCAAGAGTCCTTCGATGTTTTGAGACAAAAGTTGAGCAACGCTCCTGTGCTTACTTTACCTGAAGGCGCTGAAGAATTCGTAGTTTATTGTGATGCATCACACACTGGTATGGGGTGTGTGCTTATGCAGAAAGGCAAGGTTATTGCCTATGCATCACGACAGTTAAAGGTGCACGAAAAGAATTACACCACCCACGACTTGGAGTTGGGTGCCGTTGTGTTCGCACTAAAACTGTGGAGGCATTATCTTTATGGAATCAAGTTTGTGATCTTTTCTGATCACAAGAGCCTCCAACATCTGTTTAACCAGAAAGAATTAAACATGAGGCAACGCCGTTGGATGGAGACTTTGAATGACTATGATTGTGAAATCAAGTACCATCCCGGCAAAGCGAATGTAGTCGCTGATGCCTTGAGCAGAAAGGAAAGGGTTAAACCCATTCGCATTAACGCCAAGCGTATGGAGATAAAGAACAGTTTGATAGAAAGGGTGTTAGCTGCACAGAAGGAAGCTGTGTTGGAAGCTAACTATCCTAATGAAAAGTTAGGAGTGACTGAGGAGCAGTTAACTCTTAGCAAGGACGGAATTTTACGGTTAAACGGACGAATATGGGTTCCAATTTTTGGAGGACTTCGTGATGTCATCCTCCAAGAAGCCCATAGTTCCAAATACTCCGTTCATCCTGGAGCTGATAAGATGTACCAGGATCTAAAGGCAAATTATTGGTGGATAGGCTTGAAAAAGTCTGTAGCCGCCCATGTAGCAAAATGCTTGACATGTGCGCAAGTCAAAGCCGAGCATCAGAAACCGTCAGGTTTGCTACAACAGCCTGAACTTCCTACGTGGAAGTGGGAAATGGTAACTATGGATTTTATTACCAAGTTACCCAAGACAAGGAAAGGCAATGATACAATATGGGTTATAGTTGACCGACTGACTAAGTCAGCTCATTTCTTACCCATCAAGGAGACTTATAGCTCCAATATGTTAGCCCAGTTATATGTGGATAAGATTGTAGCCCTACACGGCATACCTGTAGCTATTATCTCTGACCGGGATACTAGGTACACGTCACATTTTTGGAAGAGCTTCCAACAATCTTTGGGCACACGTTTGAACTTTAGTACGGCTTACCATCCTCAGACAGACGGTCAGAGTGAGCGTACTATTCAAACGTTAGAAGACATGCTACGTGCATGTGCGATCGAATTGGAAGGTAGCTGGGATAAGAACCTACCATTGATCGAATTCTCCTACAACAATAGCTACCATACCAGCATAAAGGCTGCGCCTTTTGAGGCATTGTACGGTAGGAAATGTAGATCGCCAGTTTGTTGGGCGGAAGTGGGAGAAGTCCAGTTATCAGGACCAGAGATCGTGTTCGAAACGACGGACAAGATTGTCCAGATTCGTAACAATCTCCAAGCTGCCCGGAATAGGCAGAAGAGTTACGCGGATCCAAGTCGTAAGGACTTTCACTTCGAAGTAGGTGACAAAGTCCTACTTAAAGTGTCACCCTGGAAGGGGGTGATGCGATTCGGTAAGAAAGGCAAACTAAGCCCGAGATACGTAGGACCTTTCGAGGTTATTGAACGTGTCGGGTCTGTTGCCTACAAGTTGAACTTACCGGAAGAGCTCAGTGGAATTCACAATGTGTTCCACATCTGCAATCTAAAGAAGTGTTCCGCTGACGATTCACATGTCATGCCACATACAGATGTACAAATAGATAAGAGCTTAACATTTGTTGAAAAACCTTTGTCGATTGAAGATCGACAGGTAAGGAAGCTTCGGAGAAAGCATATACCTTTTGTGAAGGTCAAATGGGATGCCCGTAGAGGTCCCGATTTCACGTGGGAGTTAGAATCCACCATGAAAGAAAAGTACCCATACTTGTTTCAGTAAATCTCGGGTCGAGATTTATTTTAAGGGGGTGAGGATGTAACACCTCGAAAAATTCGGGTTCTATAATAAAACGACACGTGTCATGTCAGACAAAACGCGTTGGAAACCCGGATTTAATAAAGATGTTTCGGTAGGAATTAAAGTGGCGTCATGTTAAACTGTTACCTCTGAACGACCTAAATTTTTTAAATCCCAAGACCCGATTAAATGCAATACACATCTTTTATGCCCTCTATGCACAGAATTATTGTCAAGAAAGGAAAAGTCAAATGCATGATGTGATCCCATGATGAAATGAATGATAAACCGTCATTTACGACTCTTGTGTATGCAATCAAGTGAATTAATGGATGATGGTAGGGTATGTTACAGTATTAGACACTTATTGGAGGTTTCCTACTGATAAAATAAGTCCCAAAGTCGATAATTGGTGTCCCAAAAGTCGTGCAAGTTGTTACCTTTACGAATCTTCAACAAACGGCAACAATTTTGTCTCAGGAAGGGCTAGCGCACCGCTACATACGTAGCGTAACGGTGCGCTACCATTGATGAGTCAGAAAGCCCAAAGTAGCGGGCTAGCGCACCGCTACATGTGTAGCGTAACGGTGCGCTAGCTGTGCCCAGAAGCAGAAAAACAGGCAGCAGCCTGTATATCGCGATTGTCACCCTTTAGGCCGGTTTTCTTGCATGTGCATGAACCTTAGACTCCCCCTACATGCTAAGGACATGTGTTTAGCATTTGTGGATGGCCCTAGACCTTGTTGTCAACATGTGGTGGTGCATAACCCTTGTATATAAACCCACATATGTTGCAAACATTCCCCATTCCACTTCTGAGCATTTGAGGAGCATCCAAGCTGATCAAGGGTCTTCCTAAACATCAATTAATCACCTTGTAAGTGCTCTAATCTTTCCTTAGTCAATTACTTAGCATAATTAGTTTAAAAGTCAAACTGAGTTTGACTTAGCGATAAGTAGACGATGGTTTAGCCATACGTCGAAATTAAGATAGCGCTAAGTAGGTATTTATATGAGTATTAAACCCTTGAAAGGGTTCCTACTGATTCAAATCATAACGTATTCGTTTATCGAGTCAAACAAGAACCGAAAAAGTCAACAGAACTTCATTTTACAAATAAACGCGTAATTATCAATCCGGGTAACGTGTAATCTGTTTTGACACATAAATAACTTGATGATAAGTATAAGAACTTGTCTAGGCTTGTTTGGTTCGTCAACTTTCGGTTTAAACCTCGGTTCGGAACCAAAGAACGCAAAGCTTTGACTTTTGCGTTGACTTCAGTTCTGACCCGTTCTAGTATGTTTTGATAGTGCCTTAAAGTTCCATTAGGACTTGGTTACATGTTAGAACAAACCTCTGAGTTTGAAATGTTGATTACACGGTTCGTTTGCGCGTTCCGTTAAATGCTTAGAAGTTGACCAAAATGCCCTTTCGAACTTAAAACGAGATTTTTGACAATGTGAGTGGCCAAGGACCTTGGCTACTGAATAATAAGCATGTCCGTAAAATCCTACATCAATCCGAGGTCTAGATTGTGATTTATGCGCATTATCGTGTTTAACGAGCTTTTAAGTAGTTAAACGGCATAATTAGCGCATAGCCCACCTAAACCCGATTTTTGGTATCAAGCTTTATACCTACCGATGTTAAATAATATTTTAGGATTTATAAATATTTTTAATGATTTTTAGGCTGAGTTTATAAAGGGTTAGTGCATTGATTCAGTAATTACTGAATTAAACTTTTTAACGCATAAAATGAGTTTTACATATCCAAATGACGCAAGGCTTTTTGCTACTGATTCAAAATAATAAATAGAATATTTTGAACTATAAAAACTGATTAAAAACTCAGATTTTGTATCTAAACCCAAAAATCGCTTAAAACCGTTAATTACACGTTTTAAGCGAAAAGTACGAGTTAAAACCTTTATAAACATACAAGACTCATTGCCTACTGATGTAACTTAGTAAAATGTGTATTTTTACAGACTACATCAGTCCCGAATTCAGACCTACGTTAAAACTCTTTTATAACCTTCAAAATGACCAAAATACCCCTACGGGGCTTAGTTGGCAATTAATCTCGTTTTTGGGCATAATGGAAGATATCTTAATGATATCACAACATATATAAAGCATATCAACATTAGTAACCTGTCCCGGACTCTCTAGATTAACCGTTACGCGTTAATCGCGTTCGGTTCGGTTATGTAACTAGTTTACGTATAAATAACCGAAACGGGTCAAACCTTAACGGTTTTATCTCAAAATCCAGAATGTGAATAATAAACCCATATTAAACAAGTCTCTGAACTTGTCGGGTCTAAATCACATTCTATCCGGTCTTCGCTTAATCGTGCGTACGAACCGTATCTTTGAAACTAGCCGGTCTAAGCCTAAGCTTAATTAAGAACCGCTAGGATTCTAATAGATTATATTTAACCTTCGTTCCAGATTAGGAGAAACAGTAAAAGCTACCTGCTATTTGATTATTGTGACTATACTTTGCATCAAGGTAAATACTTTTAACTTATTTTCCCTATACGGGCTTGGGTTACGGTACATAGCGTACCGCTTGATCGGGCATCAAATCTTCCACGCTTAGTGGTTAATTGAATAATTTGATCGGCTCGTTTTAAACAGATGTGTTTACTTTACAGCCTTTGGGGGGTTAATGACCATGTCCCGGATATCCTCGGCATTATCTTACGAGATTGCCACGACCTGAGCACGGGGTGTAGGCGTACTCCCGTGTATAACTCACGTACAGTGGTGTGTCTATTGATCTTTAACCCGGATACGTCCGGGCTACTGAACGCATAAGTAACACGTAAATCGTTAACAAGATTATTATCATATAAAATAATTCTCCCAAGTTAAACAAAATGTTTAGGCCATGTGCATCCAAACCAATTTTCAATCATTTTATAAAATGAGTCAGTTGAATGTATTTACCAGTGTAAACTGACGTATTTTCCCAAAAAGATTAAATGCAGGTACTAGGCGAAATAGGCTGGGAGTCTCCTAAGCATCACTAGAAGTCTCGCAAACTTAAGATGCCGATGTCTGTTGAACCATAAACAATATTTTATTATTCGATCCTACTGTGGATAAACACCGGATAATTGTGACTTTGTTTACAATAAATAAATTCGGTTGTATCTTATTTAAATTTGCTTCCGCTGTGCATTATTATATTGTGTTGTTTGACTATTACGTTGCCAACCACGTCACGATACTCCCCCACCGGGCCCACCGGTGACACGTGGAAATCGGGGTGTGACACTAGCTGTGGTCTTTGCCTTCGATAAGTTTCGGTCATATCTTGTCCTTTCCAAGACCATTGTGTACACGGATCATGCAGCCCTCCGGTATCTTTTCAGCAAGCAGGATGCTAAACCGAGATTGATACGTTGGATTTTGTTGCTGCAAGAGTTTGATATTGAAATGCGTGATAAAAAAGGGGCTGAAAATTTGGCAGCCGATCATTTGTCTCGACTTGAGCATTCCAAGGAAAAGGAATCTCGTGGGCCTAACATCAATGACAATTTCCCCCATGAGTTCCTCATGAGGATCGAGACTAGTGATGATTCCCCATGGTTTGTTGTCTTTGCAAACTACCTAGCTAGTGGCATCCTGATCAAGGGGATGTCCCATCAGCAGAAGCGAAAGTTCTTTGCGGATGTCAAGCATTACTTCTGGGATGACCCTTACTTGTTTAGGGTAGGAGCGGATTGGATAATCCGGTGATGCGTGCATGGTGACGAGGCGAGGGATATTTTACGCCACTATCACGAAGGACCCACAGGAGGCCACCACGGAGCGAACAACACGGCGAGGAAAGTGTTTAATGCCGGATTCTTTTGGCCGACTATTTTCCGTGATGCCCATGAGTGGGTGAGGTCCTGCGATGCTTGCCAGAGGGCAAGCAACATTTATGCACGTCATGAGATGCCACAAAACGGCATCCAAGTTTGTGAGGTTTTTGACGTATGGGGGCTAGACTTCATGGGCCCTTTTCCGACCTCTTTTGGGAACCGCTACATCCTAGTCCCTGTTGATTACGTTTCAAAGTGGGCTGAAGCACAGGCTTTGCCCATTAACGATGCGAGGGTAGTGGTGAGGTTTTTGAAAAAGTTGTTTGCTCGCTTTGGTGCCCCGAAGGCGTTGATTAGTGATCGTGGGACGCATTTCTGTAATGCTCAGCTTGAGAAAGCATTGTCCCGATATGGTGTGCAACATCGATTCTCTACACCATATCATCCGCAGACGAGCGGACAGGTCGAGGTTACTAATCGGGGTATCAAGCGGATTCTGGAGAAGACGGTTAATTCTAGCCGTAAAGATTGGTCCGAGAAATTGGATGATGCATTGTGGGCTTTTCGGACAACCTACAAGACTCCTATAGGCACCACACCGTTTAAATTGGTCTATGGGAAGTCTTGTCATTTGCCTGTTGAACTCGAGCACAAAGCATACTGGGCTTTGAAAAC
Organism: Helianthus tuberosus; assembly: GCA_030545235.1. NCBI lineage: Eukaryota > Viridiplantae > Streptophyta > Magnoliopsida > Asterales > Asteraceae > Helianthus > Helianthus tuberosus. The sequence continues at coordinate 35,040,748 of CM060373.1, read as the reverse complement.
AGTTAACCTCGATATGGCTGCTGCGGGTGAGAACAGGTTTGTGCAGATTCACGAGGTTGAGGAGCTTAGGCACGATGCGTATGAAAGCTCCAAGCTGTACAAGGAACGCACTAAGACGCTTCACGATGCCCGCTTGAAGGACAAGAAAGAATTCCGAGTGGGTGATCATGTGTTGTTGTACAACTCACGTCTCAAGTTGTTTCCTGGAAAGCTTAAATCTCGGTGGTCGGGTCCCTACACTGTACGGTCAGTGTTTCCTTACGGGACAGTGGAGATAGGCCATGAGGATGGCCGGTTGTTCAAAGTCAACGGGCATAGGTTAAAGGCTTATGTTGGAGGGCCCGTTGACCAGAGTGAGGAGAATGTTACCCTCCACCCCAGGAACAAATGAATTCAGGGTGGTGAGTCTAGCTGAAGACTCGTAAATAAACTTAGCATGTTTGTGTGTTTATTATTTTTGTTATTTTTTTTATGTGTGGTTGTCTATTTCTTTTCAGGTTGCGGTTCGTTCTGGTCGCGAGGGATGTTAGAGCTTGTTACCGGCTCTCATGTATAGTTCTGTTCTTTTTCTTGGTAGGAGATGCTTCGTGAGTGCCCCGGGTTCAAGGAGTTTGTCTATAAAGATGTCCATTTTCTACATCCTCAAAAAAAAAAAAAAAAAAAAAACTTGAATTAAATTTCGAAAATTCTGCACTACCAACAAAATCTAGCACCACCAGACAACTTTTGCAGATCAATAATAGAGCCCCTTTAATAAAACTCAACCACCATCATCTTTTTCTTCATAACTCATCTCATTCCTCCATTGAACCCACTTCAAAGCACTCACGGATTCTTGCATCTCCTAGCTTCCTCCAAGAAATTCTTTCATTCCAACATCATTCCAGGTACGAATCCTTCCCTTTTCTTGTTATTTTCATGTGTTTTGATGTCATGTTCTTCATAGTTAGTTTCTTTAAGTTTTTAGGGCTTGGTCTAAATCACCCGATTCAAGCCCATTTTTAGTGTTTTTTGTGTTGGTTTGAATCACAATGGACCGATTTACAAAACCCCTAAGCAAAAGTGTGAAAAAATCGGGGTTCCGGGGCCATTCTGAGCGTTTTCGCTATCTGGATTCCGTCACGCACGGTCGTGCTTCGAGAGAGCATGGTCGTGATCTTCAACAATTCTTCAAAACTTCATTAATTTTCCAGAAATCCAGGTCGCACGAGGGTGCCTCCAGACAGCACGATCGTGCTCTTCATAAAATTATGTCGGATACTGCCCAGATCTTCAAGTAGCACGAGGGTGCCGACATATGGCACTGTCGTGCTTCTCATTAAATCGCTCAGCTCACTTCCCGGTTATCGGTCTGGCACGATGGTGCCGTTGGGCGGCACTACCATGCTTCTCGCAAAATTGATTCAAACCACAGTCGTTTACGGCCGAGCACGAGGGTGCCGTGGGATGGCACGGTCGTGCTCCTGGGGAATAAAAACCCAGACTTCATAAAATTCCCAGAAAATCTTCATAAACTCACTGACTTGCAGGTCTCGCACAGTAGTGCCATATGGTGGCACGACCGTGCCATATTGTCCAGTCCCGAAATTTTTGTCTGTTTGTTTTGGCTGCTGATTAATCTTGTCTCAATTTTGCAGATGGATCACCCTTACTTGCGGTTCTCCAACAATGCCAGGGAAGGGTATTGTATCCCGAAGGTGGAGCGGTTATGGGCTAGACGGCACCTAATTGAGCCCATGAGGAGATTACAAAGGGTTGATTTAGACTTGATCGGACAGACCGAGCGGTTTGATGATCTTATAACACCTCCTTGGTCCCGCCTTTTTGAGATAGCAGAGCCGCAGTATATAGAGTTGGTGATAGAATTTTTCGCATCGTTCCGTTTCACCTTTCCATGCCCAGATGTTTATGACAAAAATGTTGGTGTCATGTTTCGATTGGGAAGGAAATGGCATCACCAATCGATCAGCCGATTCGCTGTGGTGTTGGGGTTGTATACGGAAGATGAGATAGATTCTGAGCTATTTCATGGGAGTTTACAGGATTGGGAGCCAGGCACAGACATGGCCGCCTTTTGGGATCAAATCATTGTGCCGGGTCCGATTTGGGACCCTCGGAAAGCCAAAGCAACATGGATCCTTGACCCGCTTCACCGAGTCATAGAGCGCGCTATCTTCCACGTCATTCGAGGTCGGGGTGACAGCACGGGAAATATCACCCCCCGTGACCTTTTTCACCTTTACTGCATCATCTCCGGCTCACATTGCAACTTAGCCGTCAGCGTTGCAGAGTCGATTTTTCGGGGTGTTGGTTCGACACCCACATCGCGCATTTGCGGAAGGGCCTTTGCTACAAAACTTCCCAAATACTATCGAGTTTCTTTAAACAATTTGACCGAAGCCTGTGACTATGGCCTTCTCGATCTGCAGCAGCTAAACTCAATGCACCTGATTCGCAAAGTAGACGGGGTTCCAAAGCTTGTGGACAAGTTGGGAAGGATTTGGGACCCGCTGCTTGTTGATGATGAGGCGGATGATGATGATGAGGGTGGTGATGGTGGAGATCATGACGTGCACATGCACGACATTCCAGTTCAGGGACAGGAGGGGGCCGCCAGAGGAGCAGGCCCCCAATTGCAGATTGGACAGGTGGGCCATGGGTTTGATAGTCCGAACTGGGAGAACGTGTATGGTGGATTTGGTGGTGGAGGTTATGAGTATGGCGCTTATGGCACCTACGGTCCTTATGAGCCGTCATCGATGGATCTTTGGAGGCGCATGGACGGGCTGACATTAGGCCAGCAAGAGGTGAGGTGAGATGTCGATCTGATACGCGCGGAACAACACAGGTAGGGTAACTTCATGGAAGATATGTACGAGCAGAACCGACGCAGCATGGATTAGTTGTTTGGTTCGCATCAGCACATCGCGAACTCAATCAACCATCCATACACACAGCCGCCGCCGCATTTTTCGCGTAGATCCAGATTTGATCGCAGGAGCGATGCCGGTCCTTCGGGATCCGGCGAAAGGTTTTAGTCCCACTCTCCATCTCATATTTTTATCATCATTTCGTGTTTGATGGGTGTGCCATTTTCCGTCGTACGTACACCCCTCCGTCGTAGGTGTTAGTTTTTATTGCTTTAGTAGTGGTTACATTAATAAACAAAGGCAAGGGAAAATGGGTTGGGTAATATTCTTGTGAATTTGATCTTGTTTGCTAAATGTGCAGTGTTGGTTCAAACTCTTTTGAATAAACGATGAGATGTTGGCTTGGTGGATGGCTTGGTAGTTCGTTGTGGATGCTTCTTTTTACTTCATATTGCTCCGATTCTATCCTTTTTGTTTCAGGGGAGTTTTCGTGTTCCTACCTTCCTTTATTTGTATTGAATTCGCATTTCCATTGCTTATTCAATTTTTTGTTGTACATCGAGGGCGATGTACAATTCAAGTGTGGGGAGGTGGTCTATCGCTTGAGTTTTGTTGTCATATATATATATATATATATATATATATATATATAAAAACAACAACAACAACAACAATAATAATAATAATGATGCAAAGCTCTCTTTTAACAATTTTTGTGGCATATTAATCAAATCAACATAAGTATCGAAATAAGCACCAAAATTTTTGATAAATAAATAAGGGTAAACGCAAAAAAGGGGTTCGCTCGTGTAAGGAAAACCGTCAAGTAACATTTTTTTGTATAAAATTGAGCATGAGAAATCAAGCGATTGACCTACTTGTTTGCCTTGCATATTTACCCAATACGCCCGTTTCCGTGAGTTATTTTTGAGCCTTATAGCTTTAGGATTATTTTTGCTCATGTTTTTACGGGCAAAGATTGAGTGAGCCGGATAACTTTTGCGATTTAGAACTTGTGTTAGGTATGCATTTCGAGGTCACAAAGCAAGAATACAAGCATAGAAGTGATTGAGGCATTAGGAAACCTTTTTATTTTAGCCATTTTTATTCATCCCCTTACCTAAACCATTCCCCTAGTTAAACCAATTTGAGCCTTTCCCGTTCGTTTCTTTTAAACCACAAAATATTAGCCACTTAGCCAAATTAGCCTTTTATATTTTGAACCCATTTTTGGTTGGAAACCCGGTTCGGTTGATGATTAACTTGTAGTTTTGTATAGTTTCTTCTTCGTTGTTATGTACCCTCATGATCAAGAGTTTTTATCTAAGTAGACATACTTAGTTCTCTCCAAAGCATGAGTTATAAAAAAAAACCCAAAGAAATATAGATGAAAAAGCCTTATCAATCGGCTTTGTTAGAGCAATTTTGGGAGTGAAAAACAATACTTGTCGGTTAGCTCTCGGTTAGTTATTATTTAGTTGTATAGTGCTATCTTCTTGTATTTCAAGTTAGTCGAGCCGTCAGGTTACAACCGTTTTAGCCACTTTTAAAAATCCACTTCCACACCCTTAACCCAAGCCAAGTTACAACCCAAACAAGACCTCATGATTTATGCTTTATTTTTGCCGAGTGATTAGATTTGATCCTTCCACAAGCTTATGATATCGCATAGTTATCGTCTTGGCATCGAGTGTTCTAAACATACTCCACAAATTGTATGTACACCTATATTTAGCCGAATGTGTGTGAACATTGTGAGGATGCTTGGTGAATTTGTAGGGATTTCTAAGATGGACCATTGCTCATAAACATATTTTACATACCATTCTTTTCGGTTCTTTCTTTATATTGAGCACTCCTTGATTGCTATAGCCCGAGTTATTTATTTGTGCTTATGAAATGCTAGTTGAGATGATTGCCATTTGGAGAGCTTCGTTGATTTTAATTTGCTTGAGGACAAGCAAAGTTCAAGTGTGGGGATGTTTGATGTATAAAAATTTATACATCTTTTAAACGTCAAATACGCCCCATTTATGCGAAAACTCTTTGTATTTTCATTGATTTTGGTACTCATTTGAGTTGTTTGTGAAAATACAGGTCCGGGCTTCGGCCCGGTGTTGAAACGGAGGCTTTTGGAGCAAAATGGAGCGAAAATGATGCATTTCAGCAAACTGCCAGATATGGCACTACCGTGCCATACACTCGCACGACCGTGCGAGGCCTTCCGACATCGGCCCTCTCAGCCAACACTAGCATCCAGCACCAGCACCATCAAAATCAAGGGACGCACGACAGTGCCAACCACTGGCACGACCGTGCCAGGTCAATTTAAGCCCCCTGATCAGCTCGTTTCCGAGATCGGTTCAGTTGTTATCGAGCACCATCGGCACGCACGACCACGCCATGACCCGGCACGGTCGTGCAACCTCGGGAACTTTTGAGCGCGATTTTTCCCAAAATGGTAGCAAACTTGGTCAACATTCGAGAAAGTGGATCTGACACTTGTCAAGCACGACCATGCCAAAAGGTGGCATGGTAGTGCCAAATGCCTAGAGTTTAAATACGAGTTCCTAGCTCATTTACAAGGGAGTGGGAGCATTTTGGTGACGTTTTCTCTCAAGAATATGGTCTTGGAAGCTTGTTGGAGCCAAGAGGGAGCCTTGAAGAGGACTTAATCACTTGAAGATCTACTCAAACATCATTTTAATCTTGTCTTTAACTTGGTTAGCTTACTACATCATGAACAATTTATGTTTATTTGCACTTGATTTGGTAGTCATGAGCCTTATGGGCTAAACATTTGAGTTGTCTAAACTTTGTTGAAGCTAATGAATATGTGATAACATGGAAGTAGATGTGATGATTGTTCTTGTTAATCTTCATGTTGGTATTTAATCTTGTTCTTGGAGTTCTTGTACATGCTTAAAGTTCTTGTTCTTGAATGTTTGCTCATAAGTATTTACATGTTGTGTTGGAAAGCGCATGTAAAGGTTATGATTATTGAATCTTGTTAACTTGTTAGTATGATTCATAGCATGAAACTAGGAATGGTAATTGCTAATGTGATTGAATGATGATTTGAGAATGTGTATGAATTCTTGCATCTATATTTGGAAAGATTAAAAGTATGTTTATATGGATTCTATAGTGTGTGTTCTTGTTGGTTTGATGATTTAGGCCAAAATTGTTAGCTAGCATGACCATGCTTGTGGTTCATATCAAGAACATGATGATAGTGCCAACTACTTAAAACCAAGTTAGGGTGATTAGTGTGTTTTTCATATTAGTTTTCCCTAATTTATAGAGTTAGGAGTTTTGACAAACAAATAACTCATTATTAAAGATTAACACCAACTTAGCAAGTGAGCTTAAAAGAATAATTTTTAGGTGATTAGAATGTTAATTCATTTTTAGTTTTCCTAAGAATTATAGACTAGGAAGCCTTGATTGGGGACTTAGTTGAATTTAGAGCTTGCATCATCACAACCTCCTTCCCCTTTGTTGTCACATGTGAGTTAGTGGATACTTAGTTTAGGCAACCCTTTCTTAGATATTGTTCCTTGTTAGAATTTTTAGTAGTTTACTTATTTGCATGCTAAGTTAGAAAAATCAACCCAATCATTTGAAAAGGCTTTAAAGTAGCAAAAGTTTAGTATCGAGACACCGCATCCACGGATTGATATCCGGTTCTTACCGATTAGCTATATTACCACCCGACGGGTACACTTGCCCTTTTGTGTGTGTAGTTAGTTTCTAGGTGAAAAACCATTTTTAAAACTAAATTTGTGTAAAGAAAAACTCATTTAAAAATATATTTAATTCACGCACATCAGGCATTTTAGTCAAAATCCTATAATTTTATGTGCACTCCTAGTATTTCTAACCTAAGTTAAAATAGTAGAATAAATTATTAGATATCAACTATTAAATAATATATATGAAATAAGTATATGTTACACTTAAATTTAAATGAAAACCTCATCTTTCTAGCACCTTCTTCGCACACAACCACCACAATATAGGGCTGTCCGAAAAGCTCGCAGCTCGGAGCTCGCTCGAAGCTCGCTTTGATTTAGCTCGGAAAAAGCTAGCTCAATATGGCTCGGTTTGAAAGTGAGCCGAGCCAGCTCGGTTTGGCTTGCTTGTAGCTCAGCTCGGCTTAGTTCAGATTATTTTCTTTATAATATATTTATATTTATGTACATTATAATATATTACAAAAAACTTGTTATTAATTATATGTATTTAGGCTTGTAATTTGATATCCATGGCATATTTGAATCTTAATTAACTTGCTAATGAACTAATATTGTATTTCATTGAAATTTACAACTTATTTTTCGTTGTTGAACATGATTTTGGCTTGTAATGTATTAGGATAAACTTTTTTTGAATATGTTTTTTTGAAGTATTGAATAATATTTTAGGCTACTGAACTTTGAGAGCTATATATATTTTTTTTAAATCGAGCCAAACCGAGCCGAGCCAGCTCGGTTTAAAACCAAGCCGAGCCCGAGCTTAGATTTTCAGCTCGGTTTCAAATCCGAGCCGAGTCGAGCCAGCTCGGTTTATAATCAGCCGAACCTGAGCTTACCCTAGCTCGGCTCGACTCGACTCATCAACAGCCCTACACCACATATCCATCGTCCATTTCCTCGAAAACCGTCCATTTCATTTAGGCATGGCTTTTTGCTAAATATTTTCAATTTAAGGAATGTAATTTAATATCTAATATATTAATTTCGTTACATTTATTAGTCATTAGAGAATAGAGAATTGTGATAAATACCAGGGGAACTAAAATTTTTGGAAAAACTTAATAAATCTGCAACTCCTCGCCCAAACTGATCCAAGGAAATCGGATGTTCTGCATACATGTTCGTTCTACATACACGTTCGATGATTCAAGATCCCATTATCCCTCAACTACTCCTTCACGAACACTCTACTACGACGCCCATCTGTTTCTGTGTGAGATTCGGTGGATTCACTCATTCAATCAGCCTGTATTTGAAGATTAAGGTATTAATTGAACTACTTTTCAAGCAATTAAGCAGTACTACACACACACTTGTCTGAGATTTTATAAGCCCTAGTTCAGTTTTGGATTAATTTGCTGGTTCCTAATTTGTGTCTTTATTTAGCTCTAATTTGAATACCTATTCGTATATTGATGGATATATTCCTTTAGAAGTTGACTAATTGTTTGCCCCTTGTGATGATTTTTAGTATTAACATGATTGTTTATTTCCCTGACTTCCACTTGCTCGACTTCCACTCGTTGTTGATGTTGAATTTGGATAACTTTGCTGAACCTCATCTTCTATATCAACATAATTTTGTGTTTCACTATGTGTGTTTAACCATCTGCTTAAGAATTATTTTTGCCAAACACCATTTTTGTGTAGAAGTTTAGGAAAAGACGATAAGAAACTGATGAAATTTGATAGAAGTAGAGGTTATTTATACATGGTGTAGCCTATACTTTTTAATTACTTGTGTGTAAGACTTTTCTTTGAAAGTGGAAATCAGCTGATGTGTTACATATCCCCAGTTCGAGTCTTGTCAGGCGCATTGCCTTTTATTCTTTTACTGTTTATTTTACATGATTTTTTATCATAGTACGGGTTTGAGCTATTTTGATTATGGGTTTGTCCAAAAGTTTAAACTTTAAGTTGTGCTTTTCTTATTCAACCTTGATTCATACAAATCCTTCTTCTCATCCACGCCTCCAAACACCATTACTTTTTTTGTTTGTTTTCTAAAACTGTAGAATGGCAAGATTTACCTTTTAGTGATTTTTGCTTTTAGGGATGAGGACACTTTAGGAACTTTGCACGATTAGATTTTCACAAGCAGGAAAATTTTTCTTGATAGGGACCATAGAGTTCATTAATCATTATAGACTGGATGTTCTAGTGTTGTGTTTGAGATACCAGTTCATTCATATCCTTGTTGCTTTCTTTTATTCTCTCGGTCTCGTTGCCGCCAGTCTTTTGCGGCTCGTCGGTCGTTTCGGTCTAACGCCGGAACTCGCTTTCTGACCACGGTTCTCCGGCGCGGTCTCTTACTTGGGTCTTCTTTTGCGATACACATGGAACGCCTCTTACTTTCTTCCTCATTCTTTCTTAGGGTTAATCAAAACCCTATCTTCTTCGCTCTGTCCGGCGACTACAACCCTTAGTGTGACAACCCGAGTTTTCAAGGTCTTTCCTCGACACGTTACTCGTTTCGCGAAGTGTTTTCATAATTCGTTGCAGTGTAACTGGTTCATGTTTGATATATGTTTGATGTATTATATTATAGTTTGGGTTAGATAATAAACTTGTGAACTGTTTGATATATGTTGTGTATTATTCATGCATGGCGAAACATATGACTTTCGCCATCTCCTTCACTCGACGAAACATGGTGTTTCACCACACACACCAAGACGAAATATGGAGATTCGCCGAGATAGGCCTTCGGCCCAAGTGAGGCCCATAAATAATTCGGTTATATTATTTTGGTATTCACAATCATACGTAAGATAATCAACGAAACCCTAGTTCCTCCCATCTTTTCCCTACTCTTTGACGGCAGCCTTTTCATTCGAACTCCTCCCCCGCTCGTTCCAGCATCGTTGTATACGCACAAACGTACGGGTAGTATCCTGTCGTTTCTAGATTTGAACTCTTGTTATAACAGATTTTGATCCTGTGAACTATTGATAATTGCTAACACATGAGAATAACTATGATCTAGGAATGTGGTTGGTGTCGATGATGATAGGGGTTTGATAGATTGATTATGTTGATAAACTGTTCATGTAAGTAAAGATCATTCATGCGTAGATCGAAGAATTAGGACTGTTTGGCACATATGTTTAATGATATAACTTGACGGCCTGATTCGATGTGAACGATTAATCATGATGTTAATTTCTGGTAAATGAGTAATAGGAATAATGATTCGAGTGGTAACTGTTGTTAACAATGATTTGATTTGGGACTATTGTAAGTCATGATTTGATTTGATTTGGGACAAACAGACTGTAGCTTGCAACGAGTATGATAAGGAATGATTATATGTTGATCCTTGTCTGTTGATGATATCTGTTAAGTCTGAGGAAAACGTGATTCGGTTTTGATTAGCACACTTAACTGTTGAATACTGTTGCGAAACATGTGTGTGAATTGTGGATATGTATGAGCTGGAATGTCTGCTATGTGTTATTCGGAAACTGTTGCTTGAATGCACACCATGATTACAATTTATATGAGAACCATATGAATGTAAACTGATTTCGTATACCTGAATACCATAGGCTTTGACTGAATTATTTGTGAACAAGTAATTAATCATACCGAGCAAACCAAGGTGAGTTCACTTCTCTCAAAACAAGCATGCGTCAGGTGGGGACAATCAAACTGACAAAACTTGTAAACGGATTTTCGTAAACCCATATCCTTGTAGGGGATACGAGGCGGTTTTCAAATACCCACATCCTTGTAGGGGATGTGAGGCGGATTTCACATACGCATATCCTTGCTGGGGATATGCAACGGTCTTAAGTAAACGTTAAGGTTGGATAATACACTCACTCTCTATCATTTAAGTCCCATCATACTACCGGGTTAGTTGCTTGTAGGGCAACGGGGTTATTAGTTGATAGCGCTATTAGGTTTGGCACCCTCACGACATACCTGGATAGGACGGGCGTGAACTAATAACTTTAAATCATGACCAATGTTTGATAGAGCATTGGAGAAGGGCAAAAAGGGTCGTCTGCGGTATCGAGTTATTATCAACTTAACAAATCATAAATCACTACTTGGTATTAAACGGTTAAAGCAAACTGTGAACTCACCAGCCTGTCTATCACACTTTTTCTGCATGCTTGCAGGTCCTTAGGTTCATGGATTGGAACTTGCTATCTGGGAGTGCTGGAGTGGTCATGGGTCGTAGCTCTTGGATACAAGTTTAATGATTATGGCATACTTGTTTTGAAACACTTGAAATAACTACTTAACTTATGCTTCCGCTGAACGTATTTGTTTTGGATTGTGTTAGAATTTACTTTATGGAATAAATGGAAACTTTTATTAAATACTATGTTATGGTTCAATGTGATTGGTGGCTAGATCCTGGTACGTCACACGCCTCGCGGGGGTTTCCGCTTGGGGTATTTTTGGGGGTGTGACAGTTTGGTATCAGAGCCACTGGTTATAGTGAACTCGGTTTTAAAATGTTTTCATAAAACCAGACTATAACCAAACAGTATCGAAGCGACCATGACACTCAGCTCTAGATTGCAAGGTTCGTCCTCTGTTTACTTTATGTATTACTCGTTTAGTAGTCACACACTCACGATTTGCATAAAACTACATACTAGCTCCCATGATGAGATTACCTGTGCTGCATGTTTTACTAAAATTCGATAGTGTGACACTACTCTTCGACATTTGTGATTATTAATCCTGCGATGCCTTTTGTTTTGCTAGTTGAATGTGGGGGAAACTTTTAGCGCAAGTTAAGAGGCACTGAGATAAGCATGCAAATTGCCTTATTGTTGGTGCATATGTCTGTCGACTTCGTCTTGTATCGAGTCTTGTGAATAGATTAGATGGAACAAAGCTTAAAGTTCGAGAAATTAGGGTTTTAAAGGAGAGAGTCCATTTCGCACGAAATGGCTAGGCCATTTCGTACAAAATGAACCTTGACCATTTCGCACGAAATGGTTCATGCTCATTCCGTGCGAAATGCATCTCCTATAAATACCTGAGTTTGGATTTCATTTGTAACGTTCCTGATTCCGGTACCGAGGTGCTGCCGACGTGTCATTTGATTTGTAACGCTTTCAAATCAATAAACAAGACAATTAAAGAGTGAATTAAGTTGTAATCAAGTCTGTATCATTGAATTCCGCCTTTGATATGGATTAGAACTCTTCTGATAGACTCGTTTAGATCGATTCTAGATCCTACAAGTGGTATCAGAGCTCAGGAGGAAGAGTTCTTACCGAATTCAGCTTGTTTACATCAAAATTCTAACTTCTACACCTTCTTTTTCAAAATTAACAAGTTTTCACGGTTAAAATGGATTGATTTTCTCACATTATAAGCGAAACACTGTTTTAACGAATCCTTGAGAGAATTGGACCTAAAATCGAGCTAAAAACTGATTAATTTGTCAAAATTCTGACCGATAGGATGACGTCAGCAGCATTTCGCACGAATTGAGGTTCCATTTCGCGCCAAAGTGGCATTTCGCTTGAAATCATCATCATTTCATACGAAATGGATTCTCATTCCGTTTGAAAGTGTGTCATTCCGTACGAAATCACCATTTCGCTTGAGTGTGCCATTTCGTTTGAAAAAAATTTCCCATTTCGCACGAATTGGACAAGTATTGGGCCATTTCACTTGAAAGGAACTTCATTTCGCACGAAACGGTCTGTTAAGAACCATTTCGCTTGAAACTGTCCATTTCGCACCAAAGGCATTTCGCACCAAAGTGGGTTTGTTTGAGATCCATTTCGTTTGAAACTGCATTTCGCGTGAACTTTGTGAATTTGTGAAACAATTTACCGAATCATGGAAGAAGAGTTTTATAATGCGTTTGCTACCGCTCCAGCTGCTCCAGTTTCAGTTGCCGAGACTCTTGAAATTGAAAATGAAACGGGAACGTCTCAGAAGCCTCCTAAACTGATGTACATCGAGGATTTTAAAGGATGGCAAAATCGTTTTGAAAACTGGGTGCAAGCATATAAGTTTGATGCATGGTGCTCATTGGATGTAGATTACGTTAAACCGAAAAATGAACGTGGGATTGAAAAAGCTTTAAGTGACTATTCAGCGGCTGAGAAATTGAAATACACCAGTGAAAAAATGATGATTAGTCTTCTCCAACAATCTGTAAAAGAAGATATTTTTGTGTTACTTCAACATGAAGAAACTGCTAGATCAATTTGGTTGGCGTTGATTAACAAGTTTAAGGGAAGCGCTGATATGATAAAGAACAAACAAGCTTTACTAAAGAAATCATTTGATATGTTTGTAGCTTTTGAAGGTGAAACAACAAAAATGACTATCGATAGATATTGTCATCTTGTTTTGGAAATGGGAAGATTGGAAATAAAGAAAGACGATGATGAATGGGTTGATAAGCTAGCCGATGCGTTACCACATAATAAATGGGGAACATATTTGTTGATCTTAAAACATATGAGAAAATCTGAAAGTATGAATTTGGCGAAGTTCATTCAGAAGATTGAAGAACATGAATTGGATATTCAGAAAACTGCTATCATGAATAATCCAAATGCTCAACAAGATGTTAGTTTATACTACAGAGGAAACAAATTTGAGACTACTCCGAGTCCAAAGATTAAGACTGCTTTCAGTGCTGATAGTTCTTCTGGAACAAATGGTAGTACTGTAACTCAGAGTGGTGGATATTCGTCGTCGTATTCAAGTTTTTATCTGAATTTCACAACACCAAGTCCTCAACGACAGAATTCAACAAATCTGCAATGTAATGTTACATTGAATTTTCAAAATGGTCAAAATCTCTCTCCAGAAATTGCTAAGCAACACATGGCATCACTTGTTTCTATGTTAGAATCATATGAAAGCTTAGTTGCTGGAAGAATTAGGAATCCGATGCTCACCAAAGAGGATTATGACCAGATCGATGCTGAAGAACTTGAGTTGATGGACATCAAGTGGTGTTTAGCCAGTGCTGTAAGAAGAGCAGAAAAATTTACACAAATCACCGGTAGAGATGATCTTCGAGATGTTGCTACATCTTCATTAGGGTTTAACAAATCAAAGGTTACTTGTTTTCGTTGCCGAGAAAAGGGGCATTTTAAATGAGAATGTAAAAACAAAGAAGCAACCGGAAGACAAGATCCATTTGGAACCAATGATTATCATCGAAAATCAATTTATCATCAGCTGGCTCAACAACTGTCATCATCCCGTGCTATAGAAGATGGAAATAAGAAAGCTGATCTGGTAAATCAGGATGATGAAAGATTGCCAGAGGGATTTAGCTGGGATAAATATATTCCAGATAAAGAATTCTTAGAAAAATCAGCATTTGTTGCTCAAATCTTGAAAGAAGAAGCAGTCAAATCCAAGCCAAAAAGAACAAAGATTTCCAGATCATCAGAAAGTGATGAAGATACTGATGATGAGGAAGAATACATTAATAATGCTAGAAAAAAATTAGATTCATTCAGTTTTAATTTGTTTTTTGCAGATAAGATCGAGATGTTGAATGAAAATAAGGCTGTTAGATTGAAAAAAGAATTGGAAGCAAAAAGGAGTGCTGATGAAAAGGCAAAAATGGAAGCTGAAAAAGCCGAAGATGAAGAGTGTAAAGTAAAAATCGAATTTGATGAAGAACCATTGATTGAAAAAGTGATTGAGAAAGTGCTGGAGAAAATTGTTGAAGTTGAAAAAATCATCGAAGTTGAAAAGATAGTTGAAGTTGAAAAATTAGTCGAAGTTGAGAAGATTGTTGAAGTCACTAAACCTTGTCTGAAATGTTTGAAGTCATGCAAAGATTGTGAGGAGAAAGACAAGAAGTATAGTGAGCTAGAAGAGTTGAAAGAAAAACTGTTGTTTGATGTGAAGTATGTAAAAGAATTATATGATGTGCTGAACAGAACGGTTGATAATTTGAACAAGACAAACCTAGAAATGGGAGCTGCTCAGACGATGATGAGTTCAACAGTGATGACAAAGCAGAGGGTCATCAATGAGTATATTGAAGATTGTGCAAAGCTAAAGCAGGATTTGGAACTTGAAAATATTGAAAATGAGAGAATCAAACGATTGCTGATGAGTTATAAAGCTTGTGATTATTTGTTTGATAAAGTTTATCCTACTGTTGCAGGTCTTGAAGCTTTTCAAGATAAAACAACGGAAGAGGATACTGGTAAGAAACAAAGTGTCAAATATAACAAGTGTCCGCCTCCGATCTGGGAAAGTTATTCTCCCAGAAAGCCAAATGAGGAGAGATTAAAAAAGGCAGTCAACATAAAGTTAAAGTCTAAAACCATTGATGAGTTACCAGACAATATTGACGTCACATTCACAGCGTCTGACACTGATCATGAGTCTGAGTTATTAAAGAAAGTGGTCGATCAGGTGTTGGATATGGATGAAGAGTCAAAGTCGAAGTCTAAATCTGAAAGTTCAAGTTCATCAGACAAGAGTCCGAGTTCACCAGTCAAACGGGTTTACAATAAAGATTTTCTGTTATCAAAGAATAACTTGAATGACGAAACATTCAAAGTAGCATATACTTTGAATGATTCTGACAAATTATTTTCTGATGAAGAATTTCCAATAAAAAGTGTTAAAACTGAACAGATCAACAAGGTTTTCAAACTAACAGAAATTAATATTTCTGAAATAAAAGATCTTACTGAAAAACCTAAAAAGTACACTTCAAGAGTTCAACAGAGATTGAACAAGAAAAAAGTTTACAGTTCTGGTTCAGGTTATCGAAAGAAACCAAACCATAACGGTAATTTCAAAAAACAAAGATTAGGTTTCATTCCCTCAGAAAGTTATAAAATTGAGAAAAATTATAAACCAAAAACTAAATTTGTTTCAGGTACAAGTTCGGTAGAAGAAAAGAAGAAACAATTCTGGAGACAGTCAAACAAAGAGTTTCTTGCTGAGAAGAAAAAGAATATGGTGAACAAAGAGTTGATAGAAGAACATGTTTCAAATGCCAAGAAGTTGGACACATTGCATGGAACTGTCCAAAGCCCAACAACACAAAACAGGGAGTTTCCTCTAACTCAAAGATGAAAGAAAAATGGGTTAACAAAACAAAACAACCAACAGAAAAGGTCAAAATGTTCAAAGATTCGACTTTCGAAACTGGTGAAAGTTCGAACGTTTTTACAAAAGAAATGTTGATTTGAACAAAAAAAATGGGTTGTTAAAAGTTCAGAGAGTAGTTCTGACAATGAATCTGACTCCTCAAAGTCAGAGGAGTCATTTGTTGTGAAAAGTGAAGAGATTCCCGTTCCAGAAATGAACGAAGAAAACTTTCCGTCATTGTCAAGAGAAAACCTGAAATCAAAGGTTGGTAAAATTGAGATTTCAGATCAATTCTTTGCTGGTAAGGAAGAATTTGATGCTGAAAAGGTTTTCAATGGAAATGTAAAACATATATTTGGGAAGATGGTTGACGGGAAGGTAAAGAATGTGAAAGATTTTTACAATTCAAAAAGATGGTGGGATAGAGTTGAATCAAAATCCCCCAAGGCTGGTCAGGCTTGGGTGACAACATTTTCTACTTAAAACCCTGACTTGCCGGAGCTCCCAAGTTGGTAATCGTGGAGCATGAATCGGCATCATTCTTAAAAATTGTTTTTTGAACAGTTTGTTAAAATTGACAAGTGGGACTTGCCGGAACTCCCAAGTTGGTAAGTGTGGAGTAGGAATCGGCATCTTTCTTCAAGTGGAATTTCAATCTACAAGTGGTAGTTATTCTTAAAATTGTCATATGATATGGTTGAATCTACAAGTGGTTGAAAAAGAGTTTTTCACCTACAAGTGGTTAATCAAGGTCATTAAATTGAACTTGATTTAACTTTCATTCAAATGGTTTGAAGAACAATGTGATGATCATAACCCTGATCTTACAAGTGGTAAAATCAACAAAACGTATTTTCTGGAAAAACCATTTGATTAAGACAAACTTAAGTGTTTTGAAATCATAATGGGAAAATTGTTTGTTGTCAGGGGAAGTTCTGATTGTTTATGCCAAATGGATGGCGATTTGAAGCAATTCTCAACAGTTGTCACTTTATTTGTATAGTTTGTTTTCAAATTTTCCTTGAAAATCAAAAATTGAAACATATTGTTGATTTTAGGGGGAGTAAGAAAATTTGATAAATCCAAAAACATGATAAAATCTAAAAAGCCAAAAACATTGGAAAAATTCAAAAACGAGTTTTGTTGAGAAAAAGAGGAAATGATAGTATATCAGTGGACTATCACAGCACGCTAAAGAATTGGAAAGTTAAAAATGTGATAAACAGTCTCCCTGATGATATGCCAGTAGGTTTTTACACGCTTAGTAGATTGTGTTCGAGATATAAACCTAAATATCAAACTTGCTTATTTCGTGGGGAACATCTCTCGGATATATAGGTAACCCCTGAAATCTTGTTTGAAGGGTTTTCTATTTCTGACATACTAGGTCTTTGTGCGTGGTGATATCTGGGGTATTATACCCGGACTTCTGATTTTGCGGGAGCAATAGCCTAGTCCTCGTATAATACTTTGCTCAACTTTAATCATAAAGCCCGCCCTCAGCATAAAAAATGATGAAACATTGAAAAATGCTAATCATGTGCTGTTGTAAATAAAAGATTCTCTAAAGGGAACCCACCCAAAAGCGAACCATCGTCTCTCTGATTTTGCGGAAGCAATAGCCTGAGCTCTCATGGTCTCGCATTTAACCCCTTTACAGATATCACTAGTGTACATTCACCTGTAAGACTGAATATATGAGTCTGGATACGGGAGTATATTCTGAGGTGGAACACGCGAATAAGTTTAAGTGCTTAAAACATTAATCTCGTATCTCGAATCAATTGAACTTTGTGTGAAAATTTAAGTGGATCAGTATACTGACAATCTACGTGAATCGTTTAGAACTTAAAATGAATTAAAGCTTAACGGTGTTAGCGATTTGTCTCATAAACTGATATGATCCTCTTACACAAAACTCGCAAAAATATTTACAGGCAATATAAACCTAGATTGTAAATATTTCTTTACTGTATTTCGTTAAAATCAATAATCCAAAAAGATTTTCGGAGTGTTTTAACATAAATTTTTGAAAAATTCAAAAAGATTTTCGACAACTGATGATGAAAAGCTGATTTTCAAAATTCCAAGTGCTAAACATGATGAACAAATGGTTTGGGAGAGTTTGTTTGAAATAAGAAAGAATTTAAATTTGAAAATGTCAAATTTGAATGTTTCATTTACAAGTGGTTATTCAGGAATTCTAAATTTGTTAAATCAAGTCTATTGAGAATCTTATTGTTAGGTAGAGTTTTGTGCAGATCCCCGTGTCTAAGCCTGAGGAGAGTATGAGCCAGGTCACGTTCTTGGAACAAAAACTATTTCAGACTGCGATCCCAGCTTATCGAAAGGGGAAGTCTGAAGACATCAAGAGGGAGTCTGAGGATGTTTGAATCTTGCTGATCTCGCAAACTGCTGATGGTGAAGAACTTAAGGAATCAAGAGATCTGATCAAGAGAAGTTAGAGTCAGGATGAGATTTTGGAAGAGTTAAAGATTGAAGATGCTTATAACTGTCAGACACTTTGGAAGAGAGCTCGACTGATCAAGACTGAAGACATGTCATTAAGAAGACTCGACACTGAAGACTTCGTCAACATCCAAGGGGGAGTCTGTTGGTGCATATGTCTGTCGACTTCGTCTTGTATCGAGTCTTGTGAATAGATTAGATGGAACAAAGCTCAAAGTTCGAGAAATTAGGGTTTTAAAGGAGAGAGTCCATTTCGCACGAAATGGTTCATGCTCATTCCGTGCGAAATGCATCTCCTATAAATACCTGAGTTTGGATTTCATTTGTAACGTTCCTGATTCCGGTACCGAGGTGCTGCCGACGTGTCATTTGATTTGTAACGCTTTCAAATCAATAAACAAGACAATTAAAGAGTGAATTAAGCTGTAATCAAGTCTGTATCATTGAATTCCGCCTTTGATATGGATTAGAACTCTTCTGATAGACTCGTTTAGATCGATTCTCGATCCTACACTTATTATTATGGGTGCACGCATAATAATAACGTGAGGTGTATGTGAGTCCCAGTGAGGCTTAACGAGTGTGAGAAGGGTTCCGCCCTGTTGTTTGGTGTAAACTTTGTAGTTTGTAGATGTCAACGTGAGGTTTGACTCCTACCTTATCTCGATTCTTAAACTTGTTCCCTCTTCTTATATAGAATCATGAGCGGACGAGGCCATGGACGTGGACACATTGCAATGACTCAGGCTGAGTTGACAAATCTGATTAACACCCGTGTGGCTGAGGCTTTGGCAGCCTATCAAGCTGGTCTCCAAGCGAATCAAAACCAGAACAATCCACCTATGTGTACGTTTAAAACGTTCATGGATTGCAAGCCCCAAACTTTCAGTGGAGCTGAAGGTCCCGTGGGACTGCTCCGTTGGTTCGAGAAAGCCAAATCCGTTTTTGCTATGTGTAATTGTCCAGAGGGGGACAGAGTGAAGTTTGCTTCTGGCACCTTGGAGGATGGTGCTCTGACTTGGTGGAATGCTCAAGTGCAGATGCTGGGTGCCGGGATGGAAAATGCGACCACTTGGGATGATTTCAAAGAGTTGATTCGGGAAGAGTACTGCCCTCGGGATGAAATTCAAAGGTTGGAAAACGAGTACTATAACCTGAAGATGGAAGGATCTGAGATCGAGGCCTATACGACATGGTCTCACGAGTTGGCAAACATGTGTCGTAATTTATCCCGACCACCATCTCGAAGGATCGAGCTCTACATTAAAGGATTGGCACCATCAGTTAAGGGGTTAGTCACTGCAGCGAATCTCGACAACCTACCACGGATTATCTGACAGGCTCACAAGATCACTGATCAGGAGGTGGAGCGTGGCTTGCTGCCACCCCGAATTGTTGCTACTACCGCTGTCACTGCTACTACTGCCGCCCCCACCACTGACAACAAGCGTAAGTGGAATGATGCAGATAAAGCAACAAACTCGAATCAGTCACAGAAGAAGCCTGATAACAACAGCAGCCGCAGCTTTAGCCAGTCGTCTTCGGTTAATCAGAATTAGAACCACAGTCAGACTTCCGGTTACGCAGGAAAACAGCCGAAGTGCAATAAGTGTGGTTTCCATCACTATGGTCAGTGTAGTCAGGCATGTCAAAGGTGTGACAAGCTGGGTCACATGGCGAAAGATTGTAGAGCTCCCCATCCCAAGCAGTAGCAGCAACAACCCCAGCAGCAGCAACAGAGGCAACAACCCCATCAGAATCGGCGTAATCATAGGGGATACTATCAGTGTGGCAGTGAAGGGCATTTCAAGAAAGATTGTCCACAATTGAACCAGAATGCCAACAATAACAATGGGGGTAATCGCCAGAACCACAATGGGGGAAACAACAATGGGAATAACAGTGGGAATGGTGCTCGCGGGAGAGCATTTACGATTGGAGCAGATGATGCAAGGAACGATGGCAACGTCGTGACCGGTACGTTCTCTATTAATTGTATTATTGCTTCTGTGTTATTCGACTCTGGTGCCGACTAGAGTTACGTGTCTTTGGGATTCAGTCGTCAGCTAGGGTTGACTCCTGTGCCTCTTGTAATCAAGCATGTAGTGGAAATAGATGATGGCAAGTCGATAGAAGCCACACATGTATTCTTAGGGTGTAAACTCGATCTTCTAGGTCAAGTGTTTGACATTGACCTTCTTCCCATCACTCTTGGTAGTTTTGATATAGTCATCGGTATGGACTGGTTGTCCAAGCACGGAGCAGACATACTTTGCAAGGAGAAGATAGTGCGTGTACCTCTCCCTAGCGGGGAAACTTTATCTGTCCAGGGTCATCGAAGCGGTGCAACCGTCAACATCATTTCATCCATGAAACCCCAGAAATGTTTACGTAAGGGCTACCCTGCTATTCTTGCGCTTGTTACTGATACTCGACCTAAAGAGAAGAATATCAATGATTTACCAGTCGCACGGGAGTTTCCTGACGTCTTTCCCGAGGAACTTCCCGGTTTACCTCCACATCGTCAGGTGGAATTTCAAATTGATCTTACACCAGGAGCAGCTCCGATTGCTCGCGCACTATACTGTCTTGCACCTGGGGAGTTGCAAGAGTTGTCAAATCAGCTTCAGGAACTGTTGGATAAGGGTTTTATTCGACCCAGTTCTTCACCTTGGGGAGCCCCGGTGTTGTTTGTAAAGAAGAAGGACGGATCCTTTCGCATGTGTATTGATTATCGAGAACTCAACAAGGTGACGGTCAAGAATCGTTATCCTTTACCTCGCATTGACGACCTGTTCAACCAGTTGCAAGGGTCGAGCTACTACTCGAAGATTGACCTAAGATCGGGCTATCATCAGATGAGAGTTCGAGAAGAGGATTTTCCAAAAACAGCTTTTCGCACACGTTATGGTCATTACGAGTTCCTGGTTATGCCATTTGGGTTAACCAAAACACCAGCGGTATTCATGGATCTCATGAACCGCGTATGTAAACCATATCTTGATGATTTTATTATCGTATTCATCGACGACATTCTGATCTATTCTAAGAGCGAGGAGGACCACGAGCGGCATTTGCGTCTTATCTTGGAGCTTCTGAGGAAGGAGCAGCTTTACGCGAAGTTTTATAAGTGTGACTTCTGGATCCGAGAAGTGCACTTCCTCGGCCATATCGTTAACGAAATGGGGATACATGTGGATCCCGCAAAAATCGACTCTATCAGGAATTGGGCAACACCAAAGAATCCTTCGGAGGTGCGACAATTCCTTGGTCTCGTTGGATACTATCGACGGTTTATTGAGGGCTTTTCAAAGATCGCTCAACCCCTCACCGCTCTAACACAGAAAGGCGTCGTCTATTCATGGAGAACAAAGCAGGAGGATGCATTCCAACTTCTAAACCAAAAACTCTGTAGTGCACCGATTCTGTCTCTACCAGAGGGTACTGATGATTTTGTTGTGTATTATGACACCTCTATTCAGGGTCTCGGTTGCGTGTTGATGCAGTGCGAGAAATTTATAGCTTACGCCTCTCGACAGTTGAAGGTCCATGAAAAGAATTACACGACTCACGACTTGGAGTTGGGGGCCGTGGTGTTTGCTCTCAAAATCTGGAGGCATTACTTGTACGGTACTAAATGCACTATTTATACCGGCCACAAGAGCCTTTAGCGTATATTCAACCAGAAGGAATTGAACATGCGGCAGCGCCGCTGGGTAGAACTCTTAAACGACTACGACTGCGCAATCAAGTATCATCCGGGCAAAGCTAACGTTGTAGCTGATGCCCTTAGTCGAAAGGAAACAAAACCCAAACGTGTTCGCGCCTTGCAGCTTACTATTCACTCAAACCTCCCAAATCAGATTCGTTCTGCACAAACTGAAGCGTTGAAAGAGGAAAACATCGAAGCTGAATACTTAAGGGGCATGGAAAAACGGCTGGTAGAAAGATCGGATGGTATTCTCTTCTTCATGGAGCGTGTATGGATTCCTTTGTTTGGTAACCTTAGGGAACTTGTGATGGACGAAGCGCACAAGTCCCGATACTCTGTTTATCCGGGTTCGGATAAAATGTATCAGGATCTCAAGGTTTTGTACTGGTGGCCGAAGATGAAGGCCCACATCGCGACTTATGTAAGTAAATGTTTGACGTGTTCAAAGGCCAAGGTGGAGTATTAGAAACCCTCAGGCCTACTTCAGCAACCAGAAATACCCATGTGGAAATGGGAACAAATCGCCATGGATTTTGTCACCGGGCTACCTAGAACTCAAAACGAAAGTGACACCATCTGGGTTATTGTTGACCGTCTCACGAAATCTGCACACTTCCTCGCAATAAAAGAAACTGACAAGTTCTCGCAGCTGGCTGGTATCTATGTAAAGGAAGTGGTTTCCAGGCACGGGGTGCCAACCTCCATTATCTCTGATCGGGATTCGCGTTTCATATCCGACTTGTGGCAAGCGATGCACAAATCATTTGGCTCACGTCTCGACATGAGCACTGCCTATCACCCTCAAACGGATGGTCAGAGTGAGCAAACCATCCAGACATTGGAAGACATGCTGCGAGCATGTGTTATCGATTTTGGTAAAGTTTGGGAGAGACACTTGCCTTTGGTGGAGTTTTCTTACAATAATAGTTATCATACCAGTATCCAGGCAGCTCCGTTCAAGGCTTTATACGGGCAGAAATGTCGATCTCCTCTCTGTTGGGCTGAAGTGGGAGACAGCCAAATCACAGGCCCGGAACTTGTGCTCGAAACCTCTGAGAAAATAGTGCAAATCAGAAATCGCATGGCGGCGGCGCGCGACCGACAGAAAAGCTACGCTGACAAGCGTAGGAAACCCTTGGAGTTTGAAGTGGGCGATAGTGTGATATTAAAGGTCTCACCCTGGAAGGGTGTGGTACGTTTTGGGAAACGCGGCAAGCTTAATCCGTGTTATATCGGGCCATTCAAAATTCTGGAATGAATTGGTAAGGTGGCATACAAGCTCGAGTTACCTGCTGAGTTGGGTAACGTTCACGATGTTTTCCATGTTTCACAGTTGAAGAAGTGTTTATCCGATGAGACAATTGTAGTACCGTTTCAAGAGCTGAAAATTGACGACAAGCTGCAATTTATCGAAGAACCAATCGAAATTATGGATCGAGAAGTCAAAGTTCATAAGCATAGCCGAATCCCAATCGTGAGAGTTCGTTGGAACTCAAGACGTGGACCGGAATTCACGTGGGAACGCGAGGATCAAATGAAGCTCAAGTATCCTCACCTCTTCCCAAAGAAACAATCTAAACCCGGTGCAACTAATGAATTTCGGGACGAAATTCCCCTTCAAGATGGGGATGATGTGGCACTTGGGGAAAATCCATAGTCATCCTGATTTGACACTTCGCCGCTTTTGGTTTACTTATTAAATTTCGGGACGAAATTGCTATCAAGTTGGGGATGATGTGACAACCCGAGTTTTCAAGGTCTTTCCTCGACACGTTACTCATTTCGCGAAGTGTTTTCATAATTCGTTGCAGTGTAACTGGTTCATGTTTGATATATGTTTGATGTATTATATTATAGTTTGGGTTAGATAATAAACTTGTGAACTGTTTGACATATGTTGTGTATTATTCATGCATGGCGAAACATATGACTTTTGCCATCTCCTTCACTCGACGAAACATGGTGTTTCGCCACACACACCACGACGAAAGATGGAGATTCGTCGAGATGGGCCTTCGGCCCATAAATGATTCAGTTATATTATTTTGGTATTCACAATCATACGTAAGATAATCAACGAAACCCTAGTTCCTCCCATCTTTTCCCTACTCTTTGACGGCAGCCTTTTCATTCGAACTCCTCCCTCGCTCATTCCAGCATCGTTGTATACGCATAAACGTACGGTTAGTATCCTGTCGTTTCAAGATTTAAACTCTTGTTATAACAGATTTTGATCCTGTGAACTATTGATAATTGCTAACACATGAGAATAACTATGATCTAGGAATGTGGTTGGTGTCGATGATGATAGGGGTTTGATAGATTGATTATGTTGATAAACTGTTCATGTATGTAAAGATCATTCATGCGTAGATCGAAGAATTAGGACTGTTTGGCACATATGTTTAATGATATAACTTGATGGCCTGATTCGATGTGAACGATTAATCATGATGTTAGTTTCTGGTAAATGAGTAATAGGAATAATGATTCGAGTGGTCACTGCTGTTAACAATGATTTGATTTGGGACTATTGTAAGTCATGAAATCTGAAAGTGTTTACAATATGAATCTGGAAAACTGTTGTATGGCGGCGAAAGACTCAGTCGAGGAAACACCTTAGTGTTTCGTCATGCATCATGTCGACAAAACACCCTAGTGTTTCGTCACCTCTATGACGACGGATAACCATAATGTTTCATCACACATCAGCCGACGAAAAATATGATGTTTCGTCGCCCTGGAGTTTCGTCATTAGGACAGAAGCTCACAAACAGACTGTAGCTTGGAACGAGTATGATAAGGAATGATTATATGTTGATCCTTGTCTGTTGATGATATCTGTTAAGTCTGAGGAAAACGTGATTCGGTTTTGATTAGCACACTTAACTGTTGAATATTGTTGCGAAACATGTATGTGAATTGTGGATATGTATGAGCTGGAATGTCTGCTATGTGTTATTCGAAAACTGTTGCTTGAATGCACACCATGATTACAATTTATATGAGAACCATATGAATGTAAACTGATTTCGTATACCTGAATACCATAGGCTTTGACTGAATTATTTGTGAACAAGTAATTAATCATACCGAGCAAACCAAGGTGAGTTCACTTCTCTCAAAACAAGCATGCGTCCGGTGGGGACAATCAAACTGACAAAACTTGTAAACAGATTTTCGTAAACCCATATCCTTGTAGGGGATATGAGGCGGTTTTCAAATACCCACATCCTTGTAGGGGATGTGAGGCGGATTTCACATACGCATATCCTTGCAGGGGATATGCAACGGTTTTCAGTTAAGGTTGGATAATACACTCACTCTCTATCACTTAAGTCCCATCATACTACCGGGTTAGTTGCTTGTAGGGCAACAGGGTTATTAGTTGATAGCGCTATTAGGTTTGGCACCCTCACGACGTACCTGGATAGGACGGGCGTGAACTAATAACTTTAAATCATGACCAATGTTTGATAGAGCATTGGAGAAGGGCAAAAAGGGTCGTCTGCGGTATCGAGTTATTATCAACTTAACAAATCATAAATCACTACTTGGTATTAAACGGTTAAAGCAAACTGTGAACTCACCAGCCTGTCTGACACACTTTTTCTGCATGCTTGCAGGTCCTTAGGTTCATGGATTGGAACTTGCTATCTGGGAGTGCTGGAATGGTCATGGGTCGTAGCTCTTGGATACAAGTTTAATGATTATGGCACACTTGTTTTGAAACACTTGAAATAACTACTTAACTTATGCTTCCGCTGAACGTATTTGTTTTGGATTGTGTTTGAATTTACTTTATGGAATAAATGGAAACTTTTATTAAATACTATGTTATGGTTCAATGTGATTGGTGGCTAGATCCTGGTATGTCACACGCCTCGCGGGGGTTTCCGCTTGGGGTATTTTTGGGGGTGTGACACTTAGGCTACTAGAGGTTCCAAGGCTTGCGCCTAGGCGCGCCTCAGGTGCATCTTTTAAAACCAAGATATGTACACGTTCTGTCATTGATTGTTGCTTAAAGCAACAACTGCATTATGTTGCATCTTTGCTAGTGCATAAGCTTCCCTCTAACGACTCTGGCTTGATTGTTTGACCATTAACTTGAACTACGGTTTCAAAGCTTAATCATGGGAATAGTTTTGGTCTTGGAGATATCTTGTTTGAGTCAGCGAATTGAACAATGAACTATCTTATGTCATCTTTTAGCATGGTATCTAAAAATCTTGTTGTAATTGCTCTTACATAATCACCCCATGCCAACTCAATGATTGTGGCTCCTCCTGGCTTCATATAGGATTGATGCCACTTAGGGGGTGCTAAACAGGTCGTGTTCGTGGGTTGGCGGGTTCAACCCGACCCGAAACCAAAAATTTTATACTAACCCGACCCGAACTCGAAAAATGTGTTATACCAATGAACCCGAACCCGACCCGAATATTCGTGGTTTGACCCGAACACGACCCGTTCAACCCGAAAACTTTTATTTTTAAAATTTTTTTACACAAATTAATGTATTAAATTTAAAGTTTACTTAAAAAACACAAATATATATAATACAATTACATTTAAATTATAAAATCTTATATGAATTTCTTTTTCTTTGTTATAATTATAGCATAAAATACATACCCAATTTAATTTATAACATAAAACATATTGTAAAAAAATATTATATAATATAAAGGGGTTAAACGGGTCAACCCGCCAACCCGACCAGGTTGACCCGAACCTGACCCGTTTAGCTAAACGGGTTCACGGGTTCAACCTGAAACTGACCCAAACCCGTTTAGACGTAAACCTAAACCCACGAATTTCGTGTTAGGTTCGTGTCGTGTTTTCGGGTCATGTCAGAAATTCACACCCTTAATGCCACTGAAGAGCAATTCCCTCTAAATGTATCACTGCATAACTTCAGTTTGAAGTTCTTGGGTGTCTCATCTATCGCAAAGAAGTTTCACAGCGGTAAATTCATTGATCCACTTCGTCTTCATTGAGTTTGGGAAATACAAGTTTTCCTAGTTGATGAGTTCTTCAGGTTCTTGTTCTTACTAGCGCTTCTGATGAAGTCTCCGGTGAGGCTGACCACATTCTCTAGTGTTGTGCAAATCTTAGCAAATGATTTCTTTGTTTTCTCTACTGACCCGTCTAGTCTTAACAAACAACAGCGTATTTTCATTTTTTTTATCGTCTTCTCCAACTCCTGATTGCGTTGATTGCTATAGCTTATTTTTTCCGATTGATTCACAAATTTTGGTAGTTCAGCGTTAACCACTCTGATACCAGTGATATGTGTCGATTTAGAAGAAAGAAATTTGAGAGGAAATAGTTAAACCAGATTAAATCTTGGCTATCTTTTCGTTTTTTCTTCACTGTATTTATAGGAACTACAATCAGAAAATGTGCTTGTATACCTTCTCAATCTCCTTGCCGGCAGCTTTGTAGTTAGCTGCATTATCTGTGACAACTTGTAGCATGTTACTTGGTCCTATTGTCTCAATGGCTCCGAGTAGAAAATTGGCAATTGCCGTCCCCGTTTTCTCTACCCTAAAAAGTCTCCCGCTTCCATGAACATTGCACCTCAGGAATTTACGGCGAGAACATTGATGAGTGAATTGTGTTTAACATTTGACCACCCATCCGAGACAATAGAAACCCCTTGCGTGTACCATGTGTCTTTCACTGGTGCCAACTCCTTCTCAACATCGCGGACGCACTCATCAAGTAAATTAGTTCTCGCGTTTTCACATGATGGCGGTTTGTAATCGCCCGGTGCATTTTTTATACCACTAATCATTTCAATAAAATGTGGGTTGCATAATACGTTAAATGGGATCCCGATTGCACATAATCCCCGAATAAAACTTCAGGTCTACGACGTTTCTCTCTAAGTTCCCAAAAGCTTCTTCTATTTGCTTCCTCGGTGCATATTTTAAGAGTACAGAGTTCTTTAAACACTTAGAAATTCCCCTGGAATTTTCTGCTTCTCGTACCTTCTTCGACAGCTTTTCAAACAGCTCCCGATCTTTCAACACAGATGGACATCTTTTGATCTCGGCTTTTTCCTCACGGGAGGCCAAAAAAATGAACATGGATTCGGGTGTAGGTACTAGTAAACCTTCCCTGACAATGTTTGCAGGTCCATTGTTTGGAGCCTCCTGGATTCTTGCTATTACCTGTTAGATTCACATCCGATACATCAACAGTTAACACATAAACAGTTCTGTAATCATTAAACTAAATAAAACAGTTAACACATAAACACTTTAAACTAGTTCTGTCAACTTAATATTCATAACAGTAAATAAAACAACAAAAACGTACAGTCCTTTATAGTCTATACACTGCACCATGGAAGACTACTTCATCATTCAATGGTTTAGTAAGATCTTCAATTTGTTTGTTTCCCTGACTTCCACTTGCTCGACTTCCACCCGTTGTTGATGTTGAATCTGGAACTCCGAACCAGTTCAATCTGGAATGCCGTACCACATCGTTCTGGTATGCTTGTGAATTGCGATTTGGTACACCAAGATCCAATACGTGGATCGTGGCAACATGAGCGATTTAGGTAACTATGCACCAGGACGATAGGTCCCATGCTGGGGCGCAAAAGCACCCAAAATTCAGCTATAAATAAACCCACGCTTACGAGACAATTAAATGGCGACTTAACCACTGGACCAACATAACTTATACTAAACACAGCTGTATTAAATAACTTATAAAGATGAATAGAAGATGAAAAAACTATAAAAACAGCCAACAGTGGGTGAACCCTATTCATTCACTTCTCTTATTAACATATATTAATAATTACCTCGTGGATGCATATGCCATTTTGATAATGTAAGTGCAGATTTGTTTACAATAGAGTTAGAAAAGATTATTACATTTTAAGTAAGAACATTTATGTAGAGACATTTGGAGGCTTAATTGTTACTGGAATGTTGCCAATTATGAAGTATTGAAGGCTCTCGTAGCAATTGCAGTAATAGTTATCTTTCGTATGTTTATGTTCTGTTTCAAAAATGACTAGTTGTGTAATGTATATATCTTTTAGTAACTGACTATTAATTTCTCGTAGCACAATGTGGAAGTTTATGTTTTTGGTGATGATGGTCCTTACAAGAACGAGGCCTGAAGAAGATTCTAGAGGACCTACAAATCAGTCGGTGGCCATTGGAAGTGCATCTGATATGGTATCGCGCTCGACCCGTAGATGCAAGCGTAACGCCACTACAAATACTGGTAAATATCATAGACTTTTGATTATTTAAATTTTATAACATACTCGTGTTTTACTTATAACTACGCCTGGAAATCTTGACCCGTTGTTCCAAATCTAGGTTGGTATGAGCAGTTTTCAAACTTTGGGTTGATGGGTGGCTCTTTCTCATGGAATGGGTCAGATTGGGTTTATTGTGTGACAACCCTCAAAATTACAGGTACTGTACAATTAATTAATCTTAATTACGTGCCTAATGACTGTGCTTGATTACTACTGATAACGTAAACTGCTTTCTGATTCCTGTAACTTACATACATATGCATCACATTTCATACTGTCACTCCACTCATTACATACAAACTTTAGTGACAAACTTGATGCACAAAGCACAGCTAGCACAGTTAGTGGAAAACTCAGAAATATACTGATAAGTGCCAACACATAGACAAACAATAGGTTGAGGGACATATTTGACATTCTTTGAAACCTGCTAGGGATTTATTACGTTTAAGTCCAAGGACTAAATTGTCATTTTTGAAACTATATAAATACAAGGGTTAAAGTGCAATTATTTCAAACTACAAGTTTAGGGTTCTTTTGGTAATTTTTGAAACTTCTTTTATAAAAGAAATAAATAGATATTTTTGTTATAAAAGTACAAGGTTCATTGGGTCATTTTCTAAAACTTATACTCCAAGGACTATTTTGGTTATTATTGAAACCATATTAACTGATTTCACTAACCAGGTTAAGCCTTTATATAAGAAATGCTCCTTAAATATTAACCCAGTTAGTTTAACTAACTGGGTATTACAGGGACTATTTATGGAAATATGGAACCATAGGGGCCAAAATGTAAATTTTCATTTAAAATGATAAAAGGGATTAAAACCCTTTGAACCGGCCACGAGACGGACTCGAACCCGCGACGTCTCGCACACAAGACCACGCATCAACCGGCTGGACTAACCAACCACATGTGATGGATATCAGATTACATTATATATATATACATTTTAAAACAGACCTGGATACTTAGAACCAGTTCTGCAGGTTACGGGTTTCAACCAAAACACACCAAAACCGATTAAAATCGAATCTTTCCACTTCCTTTATTACTTTTAACATAACCCATTATGATTATACATCTTTTTCTTAAACAAATCGCACTAAAAACGCATTAAACGAGCATTAACGGGGATATATTTAAAAAAAAAAGTTTGTATAAGTGGAATTAATCCACTAATTTTGTGTCGGTTTGATCAATTTTTTCGTGTATATAAGACTCCCTGAACTCTTACAAATCTTCCACACCCATTAGAACACTTAAACATACTGTTTTTGACGAAACCCGATCGAAAACTCTCGCCGGAGTTCAAAACTCGCCGGAATTTAGTCGATACACCGTTCCAGCCAATACCGGTTCGTTTTTATTGTTTCAATTAGTTCATTTATGCTTATACAATGTTTCCCCAAAGTTAATTAAATTATAAACCAGTTTTGATCGAGTTTTGGATGCGTTGACTTTCTGGTTTGACCGAATTTGGGGAAGATGATAAATAGTGATTATTGTTTGTTTTCTTTTATTTAACAGATTTTTCATTAATTCATAATAAATTGAGACTAACTAGTTAAAGTCCGAAAACTTTAACATAAATACTTTAATTACTGATTCAATTATTAAAAATATTATGTTAGTCAAATTGTTTATAAAACTATTTTTTTATAAATTAAAAATAGTTTAATCTTTACAAAATTATAATAATTCGGATTTAGTGAATTAATTATTGAAATTTTTATACTAATTATTTTACATGTTGGACTTTACAAAAATAATATTATTACTGATATTTTATGTAAATTTGATATTTATATAAATAAATCAGTATTTATATTTATTTATATAGTTTAATTTAATGTAATTAAATTATATAACTATATAATTTTGATCCAAAATTATTTTTATGACAAAATATGCATTATTCTGAGTTTATACAAAATAAGAATCTGAATTTTTATTATATTTAATTATTTAGATAATTAAACTTATATAAACTTATTAATGGTTATTTTAACCATTTTAATTCATTTTAATCATTTAAAATGATTCCAAGGCCATAATAATTATTTTAAATCTGTAATACTAAAGTTCAATAATTAAAAATGTTATTTTTAATTATTCAGATTTAATATAATTATTCTGATAATTAATCATATAATTATCATATGTATTCTTTTAAACGAAATATTTATTTTTCAAATAGTAAATATTTCAACCATATAAATTAATTTATAATTTTTATAAATTAATTATATCACTTGTACAATATTTTGCCAATAATCATTATATTTAATTATGTTATTATACTAGTTAAATATATTTGGTTTATTATTACAAATGTTTATATTAAATCATTTGTACAATTTGTGTAATTTTATTATTTATGATAAATAAATATTTTTCATAAATAATTCCATTACCTCATATTCACTTTCCGAGTTCTCTATTAGGTTATCCTAACCACATAAGTACCATTTAAACAAAACACTACCGAATCCTATAGATTTAGGATTTCCAATTATCCAATTAAACATTATTGTTGATACATATCCCATATTGTTGCATGTTCAATCAATTAGAGTGACGTGGAATCTTATTTCCAAGAACTCTCACATTTGCATACTCGTTAGGACTTACTCGTAATTAAGGTGAGTTCATGTCCCCCTTTTCTCTTAACAGTTTTCAGTTTTATACTTCGGGGGTGGAATACATGTTACAATTATTACAGACATTTTATACATGGTATGGTTAGCTTAAGGAGGGTTTACTACTTAGATCATGTGAGTGGGTAGGTGGAACTTAAGGCCATTAATCCTCGTTGTAGGACCGAGGGTCATGAGCGGTAGATCTATTTGGGTGTAGCGAGCCCAGCTCCTGAGTCCACAGTACGGACCATGGGGTGACTTTGAGCCCGACGCACAAATTTGCTAGGTTTGAGTCTTCCTGCATCACTTCACACATATCATTGGCTTTGCAACCCAATGGTGATCTCTTTTTCCTTATTGCTACATACCAGGGACGTTTATTCATACTTTGAAGGTTTATACATACTCACTTTTACATGAACTCGCTCAACTTTTGTTGATTTTTTTTTCAAAATACATGTATTTCAGGAAATTAATGGATCTGGGAAGTATGCTATTGTGTCAAGCTGCGTAATGAATAACGATGTCATCCGGGTTTAGGAGGTGTAACCCTTACCTGGACGGTTACATGTCTTTAAATCACGTATTACTTAAGTCTTTTGTTGTGTCATGTGAAAACGCTTTAATCTTGTCTTGGTTGTAACTTGTTTTGTGCGTCGATATTTTAGACAATGACGTTGTGGTGTCTTTAAGTTTAATGAATGGATGAACATCATGTGTTTTACTTTCATATAGCATTGTTATGATTGTTGCTATGGTATTAAGAAGTCACACCAAATAAACCCACGCTTCCGCAAAAGCCAGGGTGTGACAGCTTGGTATCAGAGCCTCGATCATAGCGAACTAGGATTCTTTTTCGAGTCTAGACTATGATCACTAGGGCTCTCACGAAAACATTTTTACAATTGCATACACGAAACGTCCAGATCCAGGGTACAAACATTTTTACAAACAAAAGGCACAAATACATCGTTCAAAAATTTATATTTCAGTCTTAGAGACTGAGGGAGTTTAGCCTTAGAGGCTGGGAAGGTTCAGTCTTAGAGACTGAGGGAGGTTCAGTCTTAGAGACTGAGGGGCTCAATCTTAGAGATTGGGGATGTTTAGTCTTAGAGACTGGAAGGTTTGGTCTTAGAGACCAGGGAGTTAGTCTGAGAGGCTAGGGAGTTCAGTTTGAGAGACTGGGAGGGATAGTCTGGGGAAGACTAGGATGATTACTTGATTACATTGATTGTGACTTACATGCTTATCTGACTACATGTTGATACCCATTTCCATGGGTGAAGACTATGAGAAATAGACACAATACATTAATAGACTATGTGCCTACAATACATTACATTATCAGTTTACTCATTATAAACAATTTGCAAGTTCAGCTTATACAAGATAGAAATCCTTGATTGATAGGATTTTACATGATTATATATATAGGTTGTTCATATATATGTTGCATGAAATATTTGGCAAAAACAAAATGCCTTCGACTTCGAATTCCATTGTCATCCTTGACTCACATAACATGGTTAAGACACGACATCCTTTACACAAGACATAATACTCTATTTCAAAACATAACATATTTTATACAAAACATCTTCCGTGAGAATATCAACCTCACGTCTATTGCAGAGCTTATAACGAACGTGGTTCCTGAGTGAGACCATAAAGCATTGATCCCGTGGAAGAATGATTGCTTTCTCACAGATGCTAAAATGCCTAAATTCAATAGTGACGATGAGGCGGAGGTGGTAGCCTTGAACAATAACTCCATTAGTGGGACGAGGTCCCTGTGGCTCATGCAAATCATAATTGACGACACTCTTGTCCAGACAAGGAACATGAAGTACTCATCTTGAAGGTGCCCCTCCAGTTGTTATCTTTACAAATTCTCTCTATTTCTATTTCATTTAATGTCGTGTCGTTCTGCGGAGTAATGACAATGAACGTTGACACATGAACTATCACTAAGTTTCCTTCTATGTTGAAGGTATATTGACAATAGTGTTTCCTCTCTTACTGATCGGCTGCTTCGTATGAGAGAACGCTAGGGCGACCATGCAAGGCAATTTATTATTACGGTGGCCAACGTAATAACAACTTGTAGTGCATGGGAATTCTGGTGGACTCTGCGGGCCAAGCTAACGATCACTATTCGTTCAAAATTCTTAAGTTATTACTTGAGATTCAAAATTTTCTTATCTATTAGAACACGAGTTTACATTAAACCTACTGCCAGTCGAGTTGGGAAGCTTCGATGTGGTAGTAGGGATGGATTGGTTGTCAAGCAACAGAGCCGAGATCGTATGTCACGAAAAGACCATTCGCATCCCAATGGCGGATGGAGAAACGATCATAGTACACGGAGAGAAGCGCGATACGCCTCTGAGGATCATTAGTTGCTTGAAGGCTAGAAAGTGTTTGAAGAAGGGATGTGTTGCCTTCTTGGCACACATCGTGGATAAAGAAGCAGCTGAGCCGAGGATAGAAGACATTCCAGTCGTGAATGAATATCCTGAAGTCTTTCCAGAAGACCTGCCAGGATTGCCGCCACAAAGACAAGTCGAGTTTCATATTGACTTAGTTCCAGGCGTCGCGCCTGTAGCTAAGGCACCTTATCGACTTGCACCTTCAGAGATGCAGGAGCTGTCAACACAGCTCCAGGAGTTGTTAGACAAGGGATTTATCAGACCAAGTTTCTCGCCTTGGGGAGCTCCAATTTTATTCGTAAAGAAGAAGGATGGTAGTTTTCGCATGTGTATAGACTACCGGGAGCTGAATAAGTTGACAATCAAGAACAGATATCCTTTGCCAAGGATCGATGACCTGTTCGATCAATTACAAGGTTCAAGTTTTTACTCAAAGATCGATCTACGATCAGGTTATCACCAGTTAAGGATACAAGAAGAAAGTATTCCAAAGACGGCCTTTAGAACTCGATATGGACATTACGAGTTCCTGGTTATGCCGTTTGGTTTAACGAACGCACCAGCAGTATTCATGGATTTGATGAACAGAGTCTGTAAACCGTACCTCGATAAGTTTGTGATTGTGTTCATTGATGACATTTTGATCTACTCGAAGACGAAAGAAGAGCATGAGCAACATTTAAGAGCTATTCTAGAGCTGCTTAAAAAGGAGAAGTTGTATGCAAAGTTTTCAAAGTGCGAGTTTTGGTTACGCGAAGTCCAGTTCCTTGGCCATGTAGTCAATGGAAATGGAATTCATGTGGATCCTACGAAGATTGAAGCAATCAAGAATTGGGAGACTCCGAAGACGCCAACCGAAATCCGACAGTTCCTAGGTTTGGCTGGTTATTACCGTAGGTTTATTGAGGATTTCTCGAAAATCGCTCAACCTTTGACCTCTCTCACTCAGAAAGATAAGAAGTTTGATTGGGGAGACAAGCAAGAAGAGGCCTTTCAGTTGTTGAAGAACAAGCTTTGTGATGCACCGATCTTATCGCTACCCGAAGGAACGGATGACTTCGTGGTATATTGCGACGCCTCGCGTCAGGGTTTAGGCTGCGTCTTGATGCATCGACATAAAGTTATAGCATACGCGTCACGCCAATTGAAGATCCACGAGAAAAATTTCACCACGCATGATTTGGAATTGGGCGCGGTGGTGTTTGCACTAAAAATCTGGCGACATTATTTGTATGGTACGCGATGTACAATCTTCACTGATCACAAAAGCTTACAGCACATATTTAACCAAAAGGAGCTTAACATGAGGCAAAGACGCTGGGTTGAACTGTTAAATGATTATGACTGTGAAATCAAGTATCACCCAGGGAAGGCGAATGTGGTCGCTGACGCTCTAAGTCGGAAGGAAAGGATTAAGCCCATAAAGGTTAGGGCTTTGGAAATGATTGTTCAAACGGACCTCTCGTTGCGCATTCGTGCCGCGCAGAGAGAAGCTCTTAAGGAAAGGAATATTGAGAATGAGTATCTCCATGGGATGGAGAAACAGTTAGTACCAAACGTGGAAGGAACTTTGTGCTTCATGAAACGGATTTGGGTTCCCTTGTTTGGTGGATTGAGAAATGTTATATTTGAAGAGGCTCACAGGTCACGGTACTCGATCCATCCAGGAGCGGATAAAATGTACCAAGATCTAAAGGATTATTATTGGTGGCCTAGAATGAAAGGCGACGTTGCTGTTTATGTGAGCAAGTGTTTAACGTGTGCTAAAGTGAAAGCTGAATACCAGAAGCCTTCAGGACTTCTGCAACAACCAGAAATTCCCAAGTGGAAATGGGAACAGATTTCAATGGATTTTATAACGAAGTTGCCAAGGACGCCCAGGGGTCATGATACTATTTGGGTGATAGTTGACCGCCTAACAAAGTCCGCGCACTTTTTGCCAATCAAGGAAAAGGACAACACAAGTAAACTGGCTGAAATATATATGCGAGAGATAGTTACACGTCATGGAGTGCCTCTCTCAATTATCTCTGATAGAGATGGACGCTTCGTGTCAAGGATTTGGCAATCCTTCCAAGAAGCTTTTGGCTCGCAATTGAACCTAAGTACTGCATTTCATCCGCAAACTGATGGCCAAAGTGAAAGAACTATTCAGACATTGGAGGATATGCTGAGAGCATGTGTAATGGATCTTGGTGGTAGCTGGGATAAGCATTTACCGTTGGCCGAATTCTCATACAACAACAGCTACCACACCAGTATTGGAGCCGCGCCATTTGAAGCTCTTTATGGACGCAAGTGTCGATCACCCCTATGCTGGGCTGACGCAGGTGATAGGCAGCTTGTTGGTCCCGAAATTGTCCAAGAGACGACAGACAAGATTGCGCAAATTCGAAAACGCATCGAAGCGGCTCGCGACAGACAGAAAGCCTATGCAGATCCAAACCGGAAACATTTGGAATTCCAAGTTGGAGATATGGTTTTATTGAAAGTTTCACCCTGGAAGGGTGTGGCACGCTTCGGGAAGCGTGGGAAGTTGAATCCGCGATACATTGGCCCATTCAAAATTCTGAAGAGGGTTGGTTTGGTAGCATACAAGCTGGACCTACCTGCTGAACTTAATGGTGTTCACGATACATTTCGCGTATCTAATCTGAAAAAGAGTCCAACTCAGGAGACAGTTGTCATTCCTGCTG
Organism: Helianthus tuberosus; assembly: GCA_030545235.1. Classification (NCBI taxonomy): domain Eukaryota; kingdom Viridiplantae; phylum Streptophyta; class Magnoliopsida; order Asterales; family Asteraceae; genus Helianthus; species Helianthus tuberosus. The sequence goes on along the minus strand of CM060373.1, from coordinate 35,003,808 downwards.
ACGAGTTTCATATCGACGACACACTCCATTTTGTTGAAGAACCTGTTGAGGTCACTGATTGGAAGATTAACAAAACACGCCGGAGTAGTGTCAAACTCGTCAAAGTTCGATGGAATGCACGACACGGCCCAGAATTCACGTGGGAACGTGAGGATCGTATGAAGGCTAAGTACCCACATTTATTCCCCAAGACCCCTGCAGCTAGACGCAGATCCTAAAATTTCGGGACGAAATTTTCTTAACGGGGGGAGAATGTGACAACCCTCAAAATTACAGGTACTGTACAATTAATTAATCTTAATTACGTGCCTAATGACTGTGCTTGATTACTACTGATAACGTAAACTGCTTTCTGATTCCTGTAACTTACATACATATGCATCACATTTCATACTGTCACTCCACTCATTACATACAAACTTTAGTGACAAACTTGATGCACAAAGCACAGCTAGCACAGTTAGTGGAAAACTCAGAAATATACTGACAAGTGCCAACACATAGACAAACAATAGGTTGAGGGACATATTTGACATTCTTTGAAACCTGCTAGGGATTTATTACGTTTAAGTCCAAGGACTAAATTGTCATTTTTGAAACTATATAAATACAAGGGTTAAAGTGCAATTATTTCAAACTACAAGTTTAGGGTTCTTTTGGTAATTTTTGAAACTTCTTTTATAAAAGAAATAAATAGATATTTTTGTTATAAAAGTACAAGGTTCATTGGGTCATTTTCTAAAACTTATACTCCAAGGACTATTTTGGTTATTATTGAAACCATATTAACTGATTTCACTAACCAGGTTAAGCCTTTATATAAGAAATGCTCCTTAAATATTAACCCAGTTAGTTTAACTAACTGGGTATTACAGGGACTATTTATGGAAATATGGAACCATAGGGGCCAAAATGTAAATTTTCATTTAAAATGATAAAAGGGATTAAAACCCTTTGAACCGGCCACGAGACGGACTCGAACCCGCGACGTCTCGCACACAAGACCACGCATCAACCGGCTGGACTAACCAACCACATGTGATGGATATCAGATTACATTATATATATATACATTTTAAAACAGACCTGGATACTTAGAACCAGTTCTGCAGGTTACGGGTTTCAACCAAAACACACCAAAACCGATTAAAATCGAATCTTTCCACTTCCTTTATTACTTTTAACATAACCCATTATGATTATACATCTTTTTCTTAAACAAATCGCACTAAAAACGCATTAAACGAGCATTAACGGGGATATATTTAAAAAAAAAAGTTTGTATAAGTGGAATTAATCCACTAATTTTGTGTCGGTTTGATCAATTTTTTCGTGTATATAAGACTCCCTGAACTCTTACAAATCTTCCACACCCATTAGAACACTTAAACATACTGTTTTTGACGAAACCCGATCGAAAACTCTCGCCGGAGTTCAAAACTCGCCGGAATTTAGTCGATACACCGTTCCAGCCAATACCGGTTCGTTTTTATTGTTTCAATTAGTTCATTTATGCTTATACAATGTTTCCCCAAAGTTAATTAAATTATAAACCAGTTTTGATCGAGTTTTGGATGCGTTGACTTTCTGGTTTGACCGAATTTGGGGAAGATGATAAATAGTGATTATTGTTTGTTTTCTTTTATTTAACAGATTTTTCATTAATTCATAATAAATTGAGACTAACTAGTTAAAGTCCGAAAACTTTAACATAAATACTTTAATTACTGATTCAATTATTAAAAATATTATGTTAGTCAAATTGTTTATAAAACTATTTTTTTATAAATTAAAAATAGTTTAATCTTTACAAAATTATAATAATTCGGATTTAGTGAATTAATTATTGAAATTTTTATACTAATTATTTTACATGTTGGACTTTACAAAAATAATATTATTACTGATATTTTATGTAAATTTGATATTTATATAAATAAATCAGTATTTATATTTATTTATATAGTTTAATTTAATGTAATTAAATTATATAACTATATAATTTTGATCCAAAATTATTTTTATGACAAAATATGCATTATTCTGAGTTTATACAAAATAAGAATCTGAATTTTTATTATATTTAATTATTTAGATAATTAAACTTATATAAACTTATTAATGGTTATTTTAACCATTTTAATTCATTTTAATCATTTAAAATGATTCCAAGGCCATAATAATTATTTTAAATCTGTAATACTAAAGTTCAATAATTAAAAATGTTATTTTTAATTATTCAGATTTAATATAATTATTCTGATAATTAATCATATAATTATCATATGTATTCTTTTAAACGAAATATTTATTTTTCAAATAGTAAATATTTCAACCATATAAATTAATTTATAATTTTTATAAATTAATTATATCACTTGTACAATATTTTGCCAATAATCATTATATTTAATTATGTTATTATACTAGTTAAATATATTTGGTTTATTATTACAAATGTTTATATTAAATCATTTGTACAATTTGTGTAATTTTATTATTTATGATAAATAAATATTTTTCATAAATAATTCCATTACCTCATATTCACTTTCCGAGTTCTCTATTAGGTTATCCTAACCACATAAGTACCATTTAAACAAAACACTACCGAATCCTATAGATTTAGGATTTCCAATTATCCAATTAAACATTATTGTTGATACATATCCCATATTGTTGCATGTTCAATCAATTAGAGTGACGTGGAATCTTATTTCCAAGAACTCTCACATTTGCATACTCGTTAGGACTTACTCGTAATTAAGGTGAGTTCATGTCCCCCTTTTCTCTTAACAGTTTTCAGTTTTATACTTCGGGGGTGGAATACATGTTACAATTATTACAGACATTTTATACATGGTATGGTTAGCTTAAGGAGGGTTTACTACTTAGATCATGTGAGTGGGTAGGTGGAACTTAAGGCCATTAATCCTCGTTGTAGGACCGAGGGTCATGAGCGGTAGATCTATTTGGGTGTAGCGAGCCCAGCTCCTGAGTCCACAGTACGGACCATGGGGTGACTTTGAGCCCGACGCACAAATTTGCTAGGTTTGAGTCTTCCTGCATCACTTCACACATATCATTGGCTTTGCAACCCAATGGTGATCTCTTTTTCCTTATTGCTACATACCAGGGACGTTTATTCATACTTTGAAGGTTTATACATACTCACTTTTACATGAACTCGCTCAACTTTTGTTGATTTTTTTTTTCAAAATACATGTATTTCAGGAAATTAATGGATCTGGGAAGTATGCTATTGTGTCAAGCTGCGTAATGAATAACGATGTCATCCGGGTTTAGGAGGTGTAACCCTTACCTGGACGGTTACATGTCTTTAAATCACGTATTACTTAAGTCTTTTGTTGTGTCATGTGAAAACGCTTTAATCTTGTCTTGGTTGTAACTTGTTTTGTGCGTCGATATTTTAGACAATGACGTTGTGGTGTCTTTAAGTTTAATGAATGGATGAACATCATGTGTTTTACTTTCATATAGCATTGTTATGATTGTTGCTATGGTATTAAGAAGTCACACCAAATAAACCCACGCTTCCGCAAAAGCCAGGGTGTGACATATTGAGATAACCTTTTCCAATTTAACAGGTTAAACTAGGCTGATCTTAATTTTTGACTCGATCAGATGGGCTAATAAAAAAGATGAACAAGAAATATTTAAAGTAAAATTATTATGTTTGTTTGTTTATATTGAAATAGTCTTTGAGCTCCCCTAATTGTAAACAATGTACAGATTCAAATCAACCCCAGGTTGATCCACCAAAAAGGCGTGGTCCAAATCTCAATCTTAGCCCTACAAAAGACTTTGAGAATTTGCCTGAGGGTTCCAAAATTTCTTTAACAATGGCTGGCGGTACGAAAGGATTTGTTGGGCGTACAACTACTCAGTTTGCAAATGAGTGTGGGATTGTAATACGTAGTGTATGTCCAATGAACTTTCACAAATGGGAGTCCGTACCTGCTGATATAAAAAAACGGGAAAATGTCACAGAATAGTAACCAAGTTTTAAAAGTGTTCTAATTAGGTCACTCATATCGTTTTTGTTCCAACTAGATAACTTAATATTCAAATCGAGTCATGTCCTTTTTTCTATGTGTCAAGAAAAAAATGAAGCATAAGATGTTGGGGTCGGATTATTTTAATATTTGAAATTATATTTATTAAAAATAAAAACACATTAATTACATTAAAAATTAAAAAAAAAGTTACAATCCACATCATCATTCGAAGTTAGCATCAAATAAAAGGGAAAAAATAAACAAAAATCCACATCACCATGATTACTTATGAAATGGATGGAAAAACCCTTAATTTTAATGAAAAATGAATGTTGAGTGACCTGATTGGAACACTGTTGAAACTTGAGTGACCAAATTGGAACACTTTCAAAACTTGGTTACTATTCTACAAAGTTACCCCTAAAAAAACTGATGTATGAAAAGTTACAAGTAAGTTGGATATACTTTTTTTAATTATTGAAGAGTACTCACATTTTAATTTGCAGTGTTAACATACAAATTCAATGTAGGGAAAATTCAATTTGTTGCGAACAGATAGAGTTTTCATGGGATATGTGGATTATCGACTACATCAACAATGGAAACGTACCAGAGGTGAGTTGAGTGCCCGCTGGAAGAATAATGGAGGAAAAACCAATCCTCGGTTGGCTAGATCAATGATGAAATCCAATTGTCGGAGTCCGGAAGATTGGAACCATTTATGCGATTATTGGGAGTTAGAATCAACTCGGGTAAGTTTGTTGAATGCTTGAAACAAATTTATGTAAACTTTATGTTAACATCATATATACATACATACACAAAGTAGTTTACATACATATAAGGTCCTACATATTGATGTAAATGCTATTGGATCATAGTGATTTGATTGCATATAACTCACTGGACCATTCTTCTTAACTTTATAGAGATACAGTGATCAAATGGAATGTAATCGTGGAAAACAAGTTGTTACAAGTAGAGGAGGCTCTCGGTCAATAGCCAATCACGTATACCACATGGTAAGTTTTGAAGATTTATTGTTTAAACTTAAAGGGTTTTATTTGATTTAGTGAATTAGTTTAGTACTCTCTTTTCATTTATGGACCATTTATGTTCATATCTAGATTATTAACCATTATTTGTTAGTTCCAACTTCAATGTTTTCTAAACACATTTATCAAGCCCTATGTTATATTATTGCTTTTTGTTGTCACAGACAAATCGCGAGACTCAAACGCCGCCTATCCCCTTTGAAGTCTATTACAAGTTGCATTATAATGCTAAAAAAGGATGGCAAAATGAGGAGGCAGAAACTGAATATGTAAGTTATTACTCTCTTTGAAACAACCCATTTTTTAGAACTAGATTTCTGATAGATGCAAGTTAGGTTTAGAGATATATAGGCTGAATTTTGAGCGGCAATACGTAAGGATATCCACGTTTCTTTTTCTTTGCGTATTGCGATCAATAATCATCATCAGACCAAGACAACAACTTAGCCACACTCAGGTTACATTTATTTTTTTATTTTTTAGCATATGATGTGAATGATGAGAGCCTATTGTTTATCAAATATAATGTGAATGATCCCTTTTTTATATTATTTTTTAGATAAATAAAACCTGATGATATTGTTACAATCTCATCAATTTTATTTTTTAGAGACTGAGCTATATAGTTATCAAAGATTTTTATTTAGAAAAGTCACATTATTTGTTTGAAATTTGAGAGATTTGTTTATTCGTTTACTAATTATTGATGATATTATTTGAAATTGATGATATTGTTACACTCTCTTTGTTAGGCAAATCTTATTCAACATAAAGAGGAGGCAGTGGCAAAGTTAATTTCTAATGGGACAACGATAACTACTACCATGGATCACGAGCTCGAAAAGGAGGCAATTGAAAGTATACGTGCCAAGAAAAAAACAACAAAATCTGCATGGAAGGTAGGCATTGGACCGGTTTTCAGAAAAAAGATTTTTGGATGACATCGGAAGCTGGATCGTCTCAACCATCTTCAAGTGAGACGGAAGCACATCGAAATCAGGTGACTTTACTAGAAGAGAAATTGAAACAAAGCAATGAGAACTCGGAAAAAATGTTGATGTTCATGAGCTCAAAGTTTCCGGATTTTGAGAGCTCAATATCCGCACATGTGAGTGGTGGAGCAAATGATTTGGATGGGCAACTCAATGTTAATGATAGTTTGATCTAGGATGTGAGTTAGTTAAACTTACTTTGTTGGTGTTTGTTTGATTACTTTTTTGAAGTTTAGGATTGATCTACTAAGTATTTTTACTTATATGTTTGACTGTTAACTTTATTAAAGTTTAGAATTAACATGCTATAATGTTATGGATTAAATTTGTTGAGAATGTCATTGTATTTAAGATTCTTATTAGTCCTAAAAAGTAAATATATTACCAAATGTGCATGCATACTATCGACTATCAAATGTAGTATCAAAGACTATTTTTTAGTATTCAAAAAACTCATGACTAGAAAGAGTCATAGCATCATAGACTATTTTTTAGTTACGAAATTAACATATTAGGGAGTGATTATCAGTCTCTAAAAAACATATTCGGGATTGAAAAAGTTCTTAAAAGATACAAAATTTCAGTCTCTAAAAACATATTCGAGACTAAATAATGACATCTAAGATTATTTTTAGTCCCTAAAAGATAAATTGAATATGTTATTAAGGACTAATTGTCAGTCTCTAAAAGAACATATAATCAGGGACTGATTCTTAGTCTCTAAAAGAACGTATTCAGGACTGAAAAAATTCTTAAAAGCTACATATTTTCAGTCCCTAAAAAATATATTAAGGAATGAAATGGCATGTTATCAGGGACTAATTCTCAGTCTCTACAACGTCTATTAGAGACTGAATTGTCATGGAACCCAAATCTAATTAAATGTATTTGGGACAAAATAGACAAGGTTCAAGTACTGATTTTCAGTCACCGATAAATTGTATTCGAGACTGAAATGATGTTTTAAGACTACATATATTAAGGACTGATTTTATGTGTATAGGAGACTGAATGTCAGTCTCTATTGGTGTCATACAATCGGGACTGAAATTTAGTTACTAATGAAGGTATCTAGGACTAAGCAATTAGGACTAACTAGGGACTGGCAAAATCAGTCCCTAATAACCATTAGGGACTGATTTAGGAGTTTTAGAGACTGGTTTTTCAGTCTCTGATGGCGATCTTTTTTGTAGTGTATACGTAGGGGAGAGTTCATTAGGGAATGCTAAAAAAGTGTAACCGGGGAACACTTTTAAAAATTCAACCTAACATGTTAAAAGTCAACTTTTTCTAAAAAAAATTGGTGTTTTTCCTTATAAATACATGTAGAAACATTTTTAATAAAAAAATAAAAAAAAACTAAAAAATATAAAAAAAATGTTTAAAAAACAATTTAAAAAATATATCTTATAAAATTAACTTAACATGTTAAAAATCATTTTTTTTTTAATTTTCAGCGCTTTTCCTTATAAAATGGGTAGAAACTATTCCAATAATTTAAGCCTTTTTGTAAAAAAAAAAAAAGTTAAGCCTTTTTTTTAACTTTTTTTATATTTTCAGTTTTTGATTTTTTTTATTAAAAATGCTTCTAAAAGTATATATAAAGAAAAATGCCGAAAAAATTTAAAAAAAATGATTTTTAACATGTTAAGTTAAATTGTTAGGAGGGTTCTCCGGTTGCCTACTTTTTTAGTGTTCCAAATGAATCTCACACTATATATATATTTCGTGTCGTAGAATCGATCTATTTCTCCCCTTAATACAAAGATATAAATATAATATGAATAATGTGACACCTTAGTTAACTTATCAGTGACGGATTCAGAAACACTTTATAGAGAGTTCATTTTGGTAAATTTTCAATAATTCTTACTAGTTTTTTATAAATCATACAAGGGTTTAACTACTTTTTTTTTTAATTTTTTCCAAATCAAGAGGGTTCTTGAAAAACCCCCTAGACCCGCTCTTGACTTCCATAAAAAGAAAATAGGGTTTTTAATTTTAGTTTTTTACACCTCAAATTTTAACTGTTTTAGTTTTGATGCGAAACCTCTTTATATGCACGAAATTGTTGATATCAGTCACTTTCCCAAATCTATATGATTTGACCATTCCATTATTTTGAATTAGGTAAGATACTTAAATTTTAAATAATCGCTAAAATGAGAAAATTAGATTTCTTTAATTTCCTAAAAATGAATATTTGTTGATTTTAAGGGCAATATCTTGATATACGTAACGTCAGTATATTTGTTTCTTTAATACACTTAACAATATACAGTGGTTTTGCCGTTCAAAAAAATACATTTAACAAGTTCTCCAATCTCCATGGATGCTAAATATCCTAATACTGATTTTTTTTTCAAAAAAAAAAATAGTATTCGGATATTTACCATCCATGGAGATTTAAAATGAAAAATCAAAGCATTGATTCAAGTAATACTAATAAATATACGATGGACATTTTTTTCCCAAAATGGTGTAGTTGAAAAAATTATTTAGCTAAATGAGTATTTGAAAAATATTTACCAAAATGAGTTTTTTTTAATAGTAACTTTTTCTCACCCCTAATCTTATCGGGTAAAGTAGTTTCTTTTCAATTATAGTTCAATTAAAAAACAGGTTGTAAGACCACCCGTAGTGGTAAACAAGAATAATGCCCCCAACATGGGGCATTATACGACACGTGGCGCCTAGTCACACATGGGGCATTATAGCAAAAGAGGTGTAGTGGGGCATTATTCCAATAATGCCCAATACCCCTTCCAATCATTAAAAAAAAAAAAAAAAAAAAAACAAAACAAAAGACATACTACTTTCTCATTGGGCAAAAGTGGGAGCATTAATTAACATGTCAGACAAAGAGAATAAAAACAAAACACATACTCCAAGTCAAACACAAATTTAGCGTTATAATAATCACGCCAAGTTCAAGTTTTTGATTTTTTTTTTTAAAAAACGCCCCATGTAATGGGGGTGGGGGCGTTTCTAGGCGTTTTTTTTGAATTTTTTTTAAAAAAAACGCCCCACTACGGGGGGTCTAAGACTTTGAAAAAATTATTTAAATGTTATTTAAATTATTTATTAATATTAATATTTCCTTTAACTATAAATATAAGAACGTTGTCTTTATTCTTTCTCATATATTTTTTGAACTTACATAACAATATTTTTCATAAATGTTTGTCATTAGTCGTTTTAAAATGTCACACATATCATTCCATTTAGGGCTGTTAAACGGGTCAAGTTTTCAACGCGAAACAGACTCAACCAAATAAATTTTTTACATAAAACACATTTCAATAAGTCAAATAAAAAAATGGTTTAAATGGGTCAATCTACAAACCAGCCGGGCTAACACGAAACTGAACAGTTAGCTAAACAATTTTGTAAGTTCCCTGAAACTAACCTATTTATACTAAACTAAACTCGCTAATTTTGCGTTAGGTTTGTGTCTTACCATATATTCAAACCCTCATCTTTCATGTTTAACTATTTCTTTAATTTTTAATACTTTACATAATAAAAAATATATCTTAATTTAAAAAAAAATATAAATATGATATCATTACTAAAAGAAGATGTTCTTGAATATGAAATCAACCATTTGTAAATCATATTTTTTGATCATGCTATTTCATATAATTGTCTACATATTCTAAATTGTTTAGAAATTACTTTACTCAATAAGATTAGGAGTAAGAAAAAGTAAATTTTTAAAAAGCATCCGTTTTGATAAATACTTTTCAAAATACCCATTTAGGTAAATAATTTTTTCAACTACACCCTTTTAGGAAAAAAAAAAACTCTATAAGATGTGTATATTTTTATGCAAAGCTTTGTTAAGATTGTATGCAAAGTAACAAACTCATACATGATACATATATACGAGAAATTGTACATATGTTTTGAAAGTAGTATCTAGCCAAATGGTTTTTGAAGTTCTCACATGAATGGTTTAATAATCGGTAAATATAATTGGTTAGGTTCCTTATTACTTATGTAACTCGATGATACCAATTAACAATGATCATCATATTTTTTTTTTTTTTTGAACGGCAAATTTGGATCACTGACGGACCACTGGAGTATCATCGTGCCACCAGCGGAACCACCCGATCATATCCATCTCCACTAGGCATAATGCCTATACACCAATTCAGGAGGAAACCCAATAAATATAGGAAAACCCCCTTTGTGGGAATCGAACCCAGGACCTATTGGTCCCAAAGTCTTATCCCACCCCCAAAATGCCACTAGGCTATAGAGCCATGGACAAAGAAGAGGGTCATACCAAAACAAAAACAAAAACAAAAAAAAAACAAGAAATAATTGTTGCGTATTTGAAGATTGTGTAATCTGATAAACGATTAGGCAGTTACAATCACGTAGTCCATCACTCATTTGTTATTATTGATAAATTCTTTAAAAACCTTGTTTTTTTTTAACGACAAATTTCTTTTTTAATCTCTATCGCACATCTCCCTCTGCAAGGTGTTTAAAGGCTTTATATATGCCAATGGATCACCACCCCATTGATTCATAACACTCTTAAGCAATTATATGATAGGAGAACATTTTAGTTTCACTGAATTTTTGCCAAGACAGTTTATTAAACACGTAGAACAATAAAAATACAAAATTGATAATGATATAACCTACACTCCTATAGTATATATAGTCGTCCTTAAAAAAAATTGCTTAATTACCATGTGAACGAAAATTGAAATCCTTTGGTGTGGAGACCTCGGATTCCTTTATATAGGACAAAGTCACCGTAACTTTCAAATGCAAAATAATAAAATTATATTATTATATTATATATCTTTAACTTTAATTTAGCAAAAATAGTTTGTGAGAATATTTTGCTATTCAATTTATTTATTATTTACTTATTATGATCCCTCAAGTTTATTTTTATACAAATTAACCTTTCTAATTTTCATTATTTAGTTTTCAACCCCTTTAGTTTTCACTTTTTATTTTTAATCCCAACACTTTCCACTTTTGACTTTGGTCCCTTATAGTTTTCATCTTTTACAAAACTGTTGTTTTACGTTCCGGTCTAAACCTTACGAGTAAAAACATTGCAACGTGCGTACGTGGTTCGAAATTTTATGTCTATTTTTTGGTGGTTTAACGGACCTGTCACAACTTGAGGGTCCTAAGCCAACTTAGTTATTATTTTCTATGTTTTAGGTTCTCGTCTAATTTTTGTGAGTTAACAAGCCGCAACGTGCGTGCGTGTTTAACTTTTTTACGTTACTTTTTGTTCGATTTAACAGTCTCGTCGCAAAACACAGGTACTAAATAGTAGTTGCTAGTTAAATAGATGATAAAAATATATATATATAACATTACCTTCAAATCGATGGGCTGGATTAATGGGCCGATTAAATAGACAATGGTATTAGATTATGGGCTTAATTCATTACAAATTTTATGAATGTCCAATTTTTCTTTTTTAATTATTCACACCTCTTTCAAAAAAAAAATATTATTTTAAATAATGTCCACTTTTTCTTTCTTTTTTTAATTATTTACTCATCTTTCAATAAAAATATTAGTATTTTTTTTTAATCTATACTATATTATAAAAGAAACCATATTAGGGATACTTATCATCATATTAGGTCATATCTTATAGATAATTATTATTTTAGTTTAATCTCTTTTAATTAATAATTAATTATAGATAATCTTCCTATTAAATATTATTTAGTGTAATATCTTATGGATAATTACTATTAATTTAATCTCTTCTAATTAATTATATATAACTCTCCTACTAAATATTATTTAGTTTAATATTATTATATTTAGTTTAATCTCTTCTAATTAATTATAGATAACCCTTCTACTAAATATTATTTTGTTTAATCTTTTCTACTTAACTATAGATAATTATTGTTTATTTTAAATTTAATACATACTTCTCATTTATAATATTAACTAGGTTAAAACCCCGTGTATTACACGGGTTGAATAAAATAAATATACCTAGTAACTACAAAACGGTTTTTGTGATAAGATATTATTGATTTTTTTAATTAAAATTTTAAATTTGAATCCAAAAGTAATATATTAGCAAACTTAAAACATAAATCGAAAGTTAATACCAAACCCGACCGTGAAATGAAACCGATGACCATTTTGATCGGTTTCACGGTTTTAAATCGAATTCTGAACATCCTTAGTAATAACTAATAGGGTTAATTTGTGTTTTTTTTATAATAAGTTATTAAAATAACCTTTGAAAATAATATAAAACCACAAAGTTTGAAATATATATTTTTTTTGTTTGATGAAGATATAGCTTAATTAGTTTTATTATATATCTAGAGTTTGAACCTGGGTTATAAACCCGGTTAAATCAGTATTTAGAGAGAACAAATATACTTTATATACTTTAATATTTCATTTCTTAATTATTTCTTTTATTTTCTCTTCTCTTCTTATTACTAACTATTTAATATTTCATTGATTCAAATACGTGTCCCCATATGTATATAATTGTAGTAAAATATATTTATTTGTTAATCGTTTAAAAAAATTATTTGTTAATGATAACAAAATAGAACGAAAAATTGTCATGTGATAAGTGTAGTTAAACATAATAACGACTAAACAAAATAGAAATTAGTTGTACTAAAATATATTAATTGTAGTTATCCATATAATATTTTTAATTAGTTATCTGTAAAGTATTTTAAATATAAAAAGGGAATTTAATTAATATTATATTTAGGTAGCTTGAAGAATTGTCATGTGGCATTTGTTGGAATGGTTTATTAGAGTTTAGATTCAGATTAGATTAGATAATATTAAAATTAAAATTGAGAAAATTTACAATAAATAATAATAAGGAGGACAAAAATACTTTTAAATAAAATAAAAGTAAAATTATAATATTGAAGGAGAGATTGCCATGTGTCATTAATTATAGTCTTTTACTAATATTTAGATATTACTTTATATATAAAATTAGATTTATTACGGGTTTTTTAAATATAATTTATATTTTATCATTCAAATGACTGCTTATTTACATCTTGAATAACAAGTTTGACCACTGTATCTTCTTTTCAATAATCATCTCACTTCTTATTTACTTCTTGAATAACATGTTTGACCATCGTATCTTCTTTTCAATAATCATCTCCGCAATTACCATATCTATCGCGTATCGAGTATATCCATTAGTTTTTTTAAATATAATTTTCTTATTATTTGGTATATAAAATCATATTTATTCAAGCCGTGTAATACACGAGGGTTTTTAAAAATATAACTTTTTTATTTTTTGGTAAACAATATTACATTTTTTCAACCCGTGTAATACACGTGGTTTTAAAGATATTTTTTTTATTATTTGGTATATGAAATTACATTTATTAAACCTGTACAATATGGTTCTTATAGATATAACTTTTAATTAGTTAATATATAAAATTACATTTATTTAACCCTTGCAATAAAGAAGGTTTTTGAAGATATATTATTTTATTATTTATTATATAAAATTTATTTATTCAACCCATGTAATACACGGGGTTATAACCTAGTTATTTATAAAAGCTTTAAATTTATTTAAAAATTCTTATTTACCGTATAAACTCAAATTAGTGGTTATTCTGTCGCATATTATTTTATTATTCTCATAGAATTTCCAAATGCCAAAGTTTTCTTTTAGTTATTTTTTTTTTACAATTTAAATCCTTGACCTTTGAGGGGAGCTACACTTTATACTTATACGATTATTGGTCATCAACTAACTAAGTCACATGTATTATTTTTTTAGAATGACAACATCATCATCATCATCATCATCATCATCATCATCATCATCATCATCATCATCATCATCATACTCAGTATATCCCACCAATAGCAAAGCTAAGGTAGGGTCTGAGGAGGGTGAGATGTAGACAGCCTTACCTCTACCCCGTAGGAATAGAGAGGCTGCTTCCAATGAGACCCCCCCCCCCCCCCCCCCGGCTCGATTGTGGTTTTGCATCAAGCCTTGGACATAAGGCACATAACACTCAGCAATTGAGACAAACGCCGATTAGTGCATGCACCCCTTTGTCTTTTGGCTATCAACGCCACCACATGATGCATGATTAACCGTCCCCCTCTTTTAACGTTATTTTCACGAAATTAGTAAAATAACGTTAAAATTAGTGCACTTTCACTTTTTTAGAATGACAACACACTTTCTAATTCATAATGATATTTGAACCTTCACTGCTTAATTTGTGTGTGTGTGTGTGTGTGGGGGGGGGGGGGGGGGGGGGGTTGGCACCAATATCATTGGCCAACACTTCCTAACCTATATGTATTACTTATTAGTTATTATTCATTTATTTTTATCCATAAAATTTGGGGAAAGATTTCCTGTATTCATTGCATCTAAATAATATTTATAGTTACTCAATAAACAATTATACTAATGAGGTGTTTTTGTTATTTCAAGAAATCTGTTAATAACATTTTTCTTGTTTGTTTTTTTAATCTCCAACATAGAAAGCCATTGAATGGAGGATTCATGACAAATTCATACCCGAAACAAACCCATCAAACAATCAGAAAATCCCTACAAGAAACCATCATTTTTGTTAAGATTTTACATGGAAACCTATCAAATCCCATATAAAGGTGTCATCTTTAATCTTTCTCGATTATTACTAACGAATTAATCTTTATTTAATCCTTATCCGGCATTAGGATCCTATTAAATTCTCTCTTTGTTCTTGTTTACGTTTGTAAAAAAAGAAATGTTTAATGTATATAGCCTACATTTGTTTAAAAAGTTGGTTTAGATGGGAAATTGTGGATCATCAAGATGCATAAAGCATGGATTCTTTAGATCAATATGGCATTCATTATGGTGGTCTAGATCACCCGATAAGATACGAAAAGCACGAAACCACCATCGTCACGGCAAAAATCACAAGGTTACTAAACCGGTCCAAAACACTCCTCCAAAAGCCGTATCTATCGTGCAAGAAGAGCATAAACCGGCCCAACCCGTGGTTAAAGAACATGGTAAACAATCAGGAAAAGTTGTAATAGTGAAACAACAAAGCAAACCAACACCAAAAAGTGTGAAATATTCACAACATAAGAGGCGAAAGTCGAGTGCAGGACTTCTAGTTGATAAAGTCTTGAAAACAAGATCCGGGTGTTTGAAAGATCATTATACCATGGGTCTTAAACTTGGACAAGGACAATTTGGTACAACTTCTACTTGTATAAGTAAGAAAACTGGAAAACAATACGCGTGCAAATCTATTTCGAAGAGGAAACTAGTAACCGATGATGATGTAGAAGATGTTAGAAGGGAAGTTGAGATCATGCATCATTTATCTGGACATCCTAATGTGGTTTCAATTGAAGGGGCCTATGAAGATGCATATGATGTTCATTTGGTTATGGAGCTTTGTAGTGGAGGTGAACTCTTTGAAAGAATTGCCCAAAAGGGACATTTTTCGGAGCGAAAAGCAGCTGCTCTTCTTAGAACTATTGCTAGTGTTATCGAAGCGTGTCATTCTTTAGGAGTTATGCATCGTGATCTTAAGCCCGAAAACTTTTTGTTTGTTGATAAAGATGAAGATTCACCTCTTAAAGCCATAGATTTTGGATTATCAACTTTCTTTAAACCAGGTAGATTTATGGTTTTTAACATTTTATTAATTTATAGTTTCTTATGCATGTTTTAGTTGATATATTAGGGTAAAACATGCAGGAGAAATATTTACAGATATAGTTGGAAGTCCTTATTATGTTGCACCTGAGGTGTTGATGAAACATTATGGTTCTGAAATAGACATATGGAGTGCTGGCGTGATTCTTTACATTCTTCTTTCTGGGGTGCCACCATTTTATGGAGGTGACATGAATTAAAATTATGTAACTTTTGTAGATATTTTTCTTCTAATCGATTTTGGACCGTCGCGCTTATTCTTTCTTTCGGTTACAGAAACGGAGAATGAGGTATTTAGGGGAATATTGGAGGGCGAACTCGACTTCTCGTTTAATCCATGGCCTGTTATCTCTACAAGTGCTAAAGATCTGATCAAGAAAATGCTTGATAGAGATCGAAGTTGGCGGATAACTGCTCATGAAATTCTTCGTGCGTCAGTACTCCGCAAATTTTATTATTAATAAATTAAAGAATACAAAAATGGGTTAGAGATTCTCCCAGGATATACCCCCCCCCCCCCCCCCCTTCCCACATTTAGAGGTGTACAAAACCCGGTTTGGGCGCAAATGAGTTTGGTTTATAAACTGGCCCGCTTTTTTTTAGTTTGGTCGTCTCAACCCTGTTTAGCCTAAAAGCGGTTTAGGTTAAGAACTGGTTTTAGGGTTGAAAACCCCAACCCACCCAAACAGATATGGATCGGGTTCAAAACCAGTTTTAGTTTTTAAACCGGTTTTTATTCATCTTTTTAGGCGGGCTTAAACTGGATCGGGTTGGAACCTATTCTTAACACAAAAATCCAAAACCTGTACCAAACCGCCAGGTCGGGTTGGACCCAAACCGGTTTTAGAGAACACAAAAATGGGTTAGAGATTCTCCCAGGATTTACCCCAATAACCAAAATAACATCTAATTTGGGCAATGATGCCCCAGCCCAAGCCTTCCTATAGCCCAATAAGACCACAAACGGCCCAAACGCATACCAATTAATACTACTCAAATTGGGCCTATACTTGGCCCAAATGATTATTTCTTTCTTGAGATTCTTTTTCCTGATTTTTATTTGCATATATTCTTGATTTCAAATTGATGTAGGACACCCATGGATCAGCGTAGATGGCGTTGCACCGGACAAGCCTCTAGATCCTGCGGTCTTGACCCGGTTAACGCAATTTTCTGCCATGAATAAGCTCAAGAAAATGGCTCTAAAGGTATGAACTTTAAGCTGATCATTGAAATATTTTGTGTTTTTAACTTTGCTGGCTGCAGGTGATTGCATCGAAACTATCCGAAGAAGAAATTGCCGGATTGAAGCAAATGTTTAAGATGATGGATACAGACAACAGTGGTTATATTACTTTTGAAGAATTGAAAGATGGAATGAAGAGATTTGATGTTGATCTTAATGAATCTGATATATATAATTTAATGCAGTCTGTGAGTATAAATATATATATATGTTATAAGTTACATTATTATCTATCATTATCAAATATTTAAATATATTGTTTTTGTCACAGGCAGATATTGATAATAGTGGTACTATTGATTATGAGGAATTTGTAGCTGCAACATTGCATTTTAACAAAGTTGATCGAGAGGATCGTTTGTTTGCTGCGTTTTCATATTTTGACAAAGATGGAAGCGGTTATATTACGCGTAATGAACTTCAACAAGCCTGCAAGGAGTTAGGAGTTGATAGTGTTCATTTGGAAGATATTATTAAAGAAGTTGATCAGAATAATGTGAGTCTTTAGGTTTTATACATACACCATGAATGTATATTTGACTTGAATTTGTGATCTTTAACTTGCAGGATGGTAGAATAGATTACAGTGAGTTTGTTGCAATGATGCACAAGGGAACCGCGCCTTTGGCAAGGAACCGAACCAAGAACAATTTCATCATTGGATTCAAGGAGCCGTTGCCGGCTTTATGATTTCTAGTATACATTTTTGATACATCCAATATGAAGATTGAGATCTGAGTTATCGAAACACTGATTGAATTCTCAATAGGTGATAAAGAAAGATTGAACTACAGAATGTAAAATCTTTTTACATATATAAGATTATAAACAGATAATTAATGACTGAGTTAATTACATAGTTAGTCCCTGTGGTTTGCACAAAATAACAGACTTAGGTATTAGTAGTTTAAAATCACCTTCTAGGGTATTAACTTTTCATTTTGTAACGTTTGGAGGTATTAACTTCTAGGGTATTAACATAGTTAGTCCATGTGGTTTGCACAAAAGAATATACTTATGTACTAATAGAATATGATTATAAACCTACCTAGGGTATTAAGGGTATCCGGGGCACCAAGCGGGGAGTGGCTCGGTGACCACATTCCCCGATCGGGAACACCGCCGCCATCCCTGCGGTGACCCAATTCGGGGAGGGTGGTCGGGGGGAGTTCACCGAAGAAGGGGAGGGTTGTTGGTGGGGCCAGCCTCATTTTCAACCAATGAGTGATTTTTTTTTTTTTAATAAAAAAATAAGTCACCTAAGAGGGGAGTGCCGCCATCAAATTGGGGTGTTAGGGGAGTTTAAAAGGGGAGTTGACGTGGCACACGAGGATTGGTTATGCGTAAGAGAGGGGACTCCCCTCTTAGGGGAGTGCCCCGGATACCCTAACATAGTTAGTCCGTGTGGTTTGCACAAAAGAATATACTTATGTACTAATAGAATGTGATTATAAACCTACAAATAACGTTAATACCCAAACGTTAAAAAATAAAAAAGTTAATACCCTAGAACATGATTTTAAAATTATTAGTACCTAAGTATGTTACTTTGGGCAAACCATACGGACTAACTATGTAATTAACTCTTAATGACTTGAATATCAATGTAGTTTAGACTCATTGCATACATGGTTGTACCTTTAATTGTGGTTTCATCTAGCTATGTCTTTTGTAGTTTTGTGGGTACAACCAACTACATCTGCACATGTTTTTGTAATATAACGGGTCAGTAGTGCATATATTGATTGGCAACGTGTGTGTTGTTTCGCTACTTTTTTTTTTTTTTTTAACTTGGAGCCTTACTAGTGAGGGTAGGGGTGTGTCATAACCGAACCATTAACC
Organism: Helianthus tuberosus; assembly: GCA_030545235.1. NCBI lineage: Eukaryota > Viridiplantae > Streptophyta > Magnoliopsida > Asterales > Asteraceae > Helianthus > Helianthus tuberosus. The sequence goes on along the minus strand of CM060373.1, from coordinate 34,984,948 downwards.
GAAATCAAACCGAAAACCGATGAAACCGAACCATTAACCGAAAGACGGTTATCAGTTTTTTTTTAGCATCGGTTAACCGAAGTTAACCGAACCAAACCATTTATATTTTTATATATTTCTAGCTTTTAACATATTTATTCTTCAGTTTGAAAAAGTATATAGATATGTTATCTGCAGTGACATCTCTGAGAACTCATGTACCATGTTCAAGCTCGAAAAATGTGCCCTTATGCCTTAACGATAAACAATGCAATCACGAAAATGACAAAATCGTAGTATTCGATAAACAATGCAATTACGAAAATGAGAAAATTATAGTATACGAATGAGTTACATACCGTAAGGGGGGTAGGGGTGCTCCACTTTCCATCACTCACCACACCCAATCATTGTCCGCCAGGTCATTGAGCTTGATTCCATCACTAGTGATGGATTTTACTATGGGTGCCCATCACCAGTGATGTTTTTTTTTAATTATAAATTAACAATAACAATTTCAGCTAAATAAAAATTACATTAAATAAATCCTAAATTACAAAGTAAAAAAAAAAAAACTAAACATTGCAAATTAAAAAAACCTAAAAAATCTACGGCATCGCCCAACCCTACTTTTTACATATTTCGCGTTTGCGTTGAAGTAGGATCAACTTAAACGGTTCGTTAAGAGTGTTGTGCGGTTGTAACAAGATGCTTAAATAACTATTTTTTTTGGTTTTCGGTCAAGTGTTTAATATACGTCTCGTCACGTTTAAGTTTTGAAGCCGCAAGTTTTTCTTTTCTTTCTTTAGATTCGGCCATTTCCACCAATTTAGCCGCTTTGAATACACTAAAAATTAGCACGGTACTATGTATTGTTTAATTTAAATTTTATTTAATAACGTTTTATAAGTATAACTGCTTTTGACTTTCGAGTACATTTTGTTTTTAGCTTATAATTTTATGATACCATGTTTTATAGAATTTCAAGTATCTCGTTGCGATATGCTTATATTTATTTATATATAGATGATAAATGTAAATTTTATCAATACCAAATTGTGAATAGTAATGTACAAATGATCGAGCACAAACATACATATCATCAAAATTGTCTTGCGGTTTAGTTTTTTTATACAAAGTGACGTCGTTTACCTTTTTCGGTATTATAGTAATATATTATCACGTTTTATAAAATGCATGAATAACCGTTGTGACATAGTTAATCATATGTATGATTGGATAAAGGTATCATCCGGACAAGTGAAAAATAGTTGATTTTTTTATTTACACAAGGAAGCATACCCATACCATCTGAATAACATCGGTACCCGTATCAAATTTGTTTTTGTGGCTTTCTTAACTTGGTGGTATAAATTTATTGAGAATGAAGTTGTATTCAAAATAAAGTATTTTTTAGTACCATAAGCAATCGCGAGCGCCAGTACGGTAATGGTTCCATGACGAACTCAACCGATACCAATTGAGCAACATCGGTATGGTGGCAGTATTCTTTTCTATGGTTTTCGATCAAATATAAAACACAAGTTGATATCTTGTTAGACATATATCTTTTGGTTGCTATATCAAATATTGGCATTGTATTTGAAGTAAACCAACACCGACCAAATTATTTCTACGAAGCACTGGTTATGGAATAAAGTATCTTTCATGATTATTTAGTTTTTAATAAACAAAAAAGCTTTTTTTCTCTCTCTTAGTTTTCCTCTAAGGCCTTAGAGTATACTTTAAAACTTCTTAACTCCATCTAGATGCCACATCATCTGTTTTTCCTCATTTCATTTCACTTCATTTAAATGAACCTCAAGGAAATGGTCTACTCCCATTAACCCCACCTAACTTGATTTTTTTAGTGGTTTTTTGTTTAAAAGGGGAAATAAAATTAACTCAATCTTTCAACATTCGGTTAACATGTTAACAAGTAATCCCTTTAACATCCATTAACACAAGAAGGGAATGGTATGCAAGGCTAGTTAACATGATATGTCACCTTTAACACCCCATATGTTAAGCCGTTAAGGTACGCTCCAAAGCCTAACAAACTTCGGTCCATAGTTTCGGCCTATGTATTATTAGGGTATAGGGAGTGGTTAGACACTTGAAAGTGGTAAACTTCAAAATCAACCAATGAGAGTGTGTCATGTCAAAGTGGTAAACTGTGCTCAAAAGTGTTGGTAATTGTTAGACACTTCATGAATTGGTAAACTATTAAAAAAAAAGAAAAATGTGTGATTGGTTGAGATGTCATGGACCCCACCCCACACACCCCCCCTCTCTCTCTCTCCTACCCTCCCTCCCTCCCTGCACCGGCAACCCATCACCGAACAAACATGGCAAAATCGGCAAACTTGGTGCTGGCGGTGGTTTACCGCATCGGTAAATTGGTTTACCGAAGTTTGCCGATTTCCACTCCGTATCCCCTTATACTTAATAAATTGGTCAATGTTTTTCATTGGACGTTGTTTTCCCAAATAGATCATGTTTTGATTGGTCTATGTTTTTATGGGACATTGTTATCCCAAATGCATCATGTTCAAAACTTTTAAGAAACATAGTATCTAACGATATGCACATATGTGTAGTTAAAATATCTCATCTTGACTCTTAACACTTTTAGGCCAACAAATCACAATCACAAATTGGTGGTGTCATGTATACGTGCATTGAAGTTGAAACATCTACAAAACCTTATATCCACAGTAACTAATAATATTGGTGTCACGTATATGTGCAATTGAAGTTGAAACATCTACAAAACCCTACATCCACAATAACTAATAATTACATATATATTATATAGAGTAAATTGTTGTTTTGGCCTCTGTGGTTTAGTCAGTTTAACCATTTCAATCCAAAAAGAATCTTTTAACATATAAGACCCCGATATTGCATTTTATAACGGTTTCGGCTTATGACACTAACTTTATTAGGCTGGAGGGTGTGGGGGCGTCACCCTCGCCACATCACCATCTATAGCGCCCCGGGGCGCTATACAACCACACCGCCATCATTGGGGGGGGGGGGGGGCATGGTGGTGTCGCCAACATGTTAACGAGAGAGAGGGGGGCGTTGTCAGGTGAGGACCATGATCTAAACCAATGATTTTTATTTTATTTTATTTTTATTTTTATTTTGTTTAATAGGGGGCTCCATCCACACCCTACAATTTAAAGGGGGCTCCATGGCTGAGTTGAATCCTAGGTGGCGCTGACGTGGAGCTTATGTGGACTTGATAAAGCCCATGGGGCTCCAACCACACCTCATAGCCTTACTTTTTTGCAGCTAACTGTAAGGGTAATTAGGTTATTTTATACCTTAGGGGTTGTTTTTTTATAATTAAAAAAATTCTTTTAATATTTAAAAGATTATTAATGCAATTCCTCAAGTTTTTTCTTTATTTCCTTATTTTCACGATTATCATTTAATAAAATATGTTTTAAATATACAAATAAACATGTATTTTCATTAATCGTTTGTTTTTATAAAAGTTGTTTTAAAAATAATTTGTTTTTATTTACATTTTGTTTAAATTATCTATCGTTTTTAAAATTGTTTCCTTTTAAACCATTTGTTTTTTTTTTTAAATCGTTCTTTTTAGAGTTGTTTGTCTTTTAAAATTTTTTAAAACACTTCATTTTGTACCATTCTTTTTAAAATCATTTATTTTTTGAACATTTTTAAACAACTCATTTTTTTAGGTCTTTCATTTTTTAGTTTTACAAAACGACGTGTATAAAAAACAAAAGAAATGTAATATTTGAAAAAAAAAGAAACATTCTAATAAAAAGTTTGCAAAAGATCGTTCATTCTTCAAACTTTTTTTAGAATGGTTTATTTCTTTTTCAAATCTGTCACTTCTTTGGACTTTTTGTTTATTCAAAATTCATTATTTTTTTAACCTTTCGTTTATTAAGTTCGTGCGTTTTTTAGTACCTTACACTTGTTAACTTATTTTTTTAAGGTTTTGTTTTTTTATAAGCGTCCTTTTTTTAATCTTCGGTTTTGTGAACCACTTGTTTGTTTAAAATTGATAGTTTTTAATTCCATCGATTTTTGAAATCGTTCACTTACTAAACTTCTTTTTCCCTAACGGCTATAAGTAAACCGAATAAAAAGATTCAAAAATAAACGATTTCAAAAATGGTTCTAAAAGAAACAGTTTAAAAAGAAACGCTTTTAAAAAGTAACGATTTTAAAAAAAACGAATTAGTTTTTAAAAAAAGTGATTTTAAAAAGAATGGTATAAAATGAATCGTTTAAAAAAATTTTAAAAGACAAACAACTTTAAAAAGGACGATTTTAATAAACAAGCGATTTATAAATGGATAACTTTAAATACGATTGACGGTTTAAAAAAAAGGCTAAAAACAAATGATTTTAAAAACGATGTTTATAAAAAACCCTTAATGAAAATACATATTTAGTTGTATATATAAAACATATTTTGTTAAATAATAATCGTAAAAATAACAAAATAATAAAAAAAAACTTGAGTAATTGCATTAATAATCCCTTAAATATTAAAAACCCAATTCGTATTCGATTAAAAATTCGAATTCGAATCGAATTCGAATAAATTCGATTTGATTTAGATTCTTTTAAAACATGTAAAAACTATCAAAATAAACCATAAAATTTAAAGCAACCATAAAACACGATATCACGTAAAAAGTTACAAATAAAGTACCATAAGTTTAAAATTCAAAACAAGAAGTTGGGAATAACTACTCCACATTACAATTTAATATTTTTAGGGTTAGAAATCTATTGATAGATTTATTACTTAGGTTTTAGTTAGACTAAGCGGTATGGGGGCTGGCTTAGGCCCGGCGAGGCCCGGCGCCGGTCCCCCACACCGCCCCCCCTCACCCCATCCCGGCTTGACCGGCAGCCCACGCTCGAACTCGACGGGCCATGGTTTCTAACATTAGCCGTTACAACGGCTAGTTTTTAAATAAAAAAAATTTTACTTTTTCACTTTAAATATATACCACTTTCATCCATTTTTTATACCATTCTCATCCATTTCTCCCCATTCTTCTCCCATTCTCATCCATTTTTATAAAAAAACACTCCCATTTTTTATACCAATGGCATCTAATTCTTGGTGGTCCTCGTCTTCTTCGGACGAAGAGGAGATGTTTTTCGCAAACGCTGTGGTAAAGGCGGCGCATATTCTTTTGGAGGAGGAAGAGGAAGATGGCTCGTCTGAAAACGTTATTACCAGACGAATACAGATTAACAGAGACCGCCAAGGTTTGTCAGTAATAAATTTTATATATTTATATATTTCCTCGTATTTATATATTTTTTACGACAGGAGCGCACGAGAAATTGGTTAACGATTATTTTTCGGATGCACCCCTTTACAACGCCGACACTTTCAAACGAAGGTTCCGAATGAGTCGCTGTTTATTCACACGGATTGCTGATGATTTGGCGGGGCTAGACCCGTTTTTCACTCAACGACCCGATGCTCGGAATTATGAAGGGTTCACCACGTTACAAAAGTGTACTGTGGCCATTCGCCAACTGGCGTACGGGACAGTGGCCGACGCTTTGGACGAGTACTTACAGATGTCGGCAAGAACTGCGCGGGAATGTTTGTATCGGTTTTGCCATAATGTGGTGAAACTGTATAGCAAACAATATTTGCGGAAACCAAACGCGTATGATGTTCAACAGTTGTACCAAGCTCATGAAGCAAGGCACGGGTTTCCGGGAATGCTTGGTAGCATTGATTGTATGCATTGGGCGTGGCATAACTGCCCGACTGCGTGGCGAGGCCAATACACGCGAGGTGATCACGGCTATCCAACCTTAATACTTGAGGCCGTGGCGTCACAAGATTTGTGGATCTGGCATTCTTTCTTTGGGCTCCCTGGTTCACTCAACGACCTCAACGTGCTATACCAATCGACGATCTTTAGCGATGTCGTTAATGGAATCGGTCCGGACACCCGTTTTACAGTTTCAGGGGTTGAGTAGACCAAGACGGAATATATCCGTCTTGGTCTACAATTGTCAAGACTATTTCATTTCCCGAGGACGAAAAAAGAAAAAAATTCGCCAAGCGTCAAGAAGCTGCAAGAAAAGACATCGAACGTTGTTTTGGTGTTTTACAAAAAAAATGGGCCATCCTTGAACAACCGGCACGTGCGTTCACACCGAAGAGGTTGCGCCTTTGTATGTACGCTTGCATTTTGCTCCATAACATGATTATTGAAGACGAAGGTCGGGCGATTTGTGAGTATGATGAGAATGCATCTTACGGGAATACTGTCCCGGTAGATCCGACGCAACAGGATTTAAACTCCTTCGCGCTAACCAATGACTTCACGCATGCAAACCTTCAACAGGATTTGGTAGAACATATATGGAACAACGTAAACGTCGGGGACGGTGACGAAGACGAAGACGAGTAGTGTAATTTTTTATTTTTAGGAAATGTAATTTTTTTTTTCGGAAATGTAATTTTTTTATGTTATGAAATGAATTTATTTATGTTGTTTTATGTTGTATTTTTTATTTTTTATAAAGTTTTTATTAAGTTAATAAAAAAAACTTAGAAAATTATAAAATAATAAGGTGGGATAGCCCCATCCTCCACCCCTCTCAAAAGTGAAGGAGGCCCATCCCCCACGAGCCGGTGATGTGGCGCCTACGTGGCGGCCCATCCTCGTGGGGATGGGCCTCACCATACCCTTTAGTCTTATGGGCTATGTAGTGGGTTTGGTAATAGTAATTTTAATACTTGAAATAAATTTTGAAAATAATTTATAGTATAGCCCAATAAAAGTTATATATATATATATATATATATATATATATATATTATATAAAAAAATAAATAAAAATGTATAATTATTATTCGAATTTGAAAATATAAATTCGTATTCAATTTACTTGACTCGAATTGAATTCGAAATTGAAACGAATTCTTGATAATCGAATCGAATTTAATCAAATTTCAAATTTTCCGAATTCGAAACGAATTCTGAACACCCTAATTTACGTAAATAACTAGATCTCATTTAATTATTTTGTAACATTGATTTATATAAATACATTTATCTACCACAATTAATGGTAAGTTTTCCTATGCATGAATGTATTTACACAGATTTAAACAAATAAAACATAGCAACGCTAGGATTCAAAATGACATTAATGGATGGGGCTTCAAACAAATTGAATACTTAGGGTGAAGGGAGTGGTTAAACACTTAGAATATGTAAACTCCCAAATCACTCAATCACATAGCGCCATGTAAATTGTTTACCTAATGCTAATAAACCTTGGCGGTGGTTTACCTAATGGGTTTAGGTAAACTATTTAAAAAAAAAAAAGAAAAATGTGTGATTAGTTGAGAAGAAATGGACCCCACCACCCTCTCTCTCCCCCTTCCCTCCCTTCACCGAGTTGGTGAACCTTCACCGATTTCGCCCCCATTTCGGTAATCTCCATGCTTCCCCGATCGGTAAAAATGGTTGGTATTGGAGGGGGGTCGGTACCGAGTAGGTTTACCGCCCCCACTCCGTTCACCCTTAGTACATCATTTGACATTAAATTCGTTTATGATTGTTTGTTTATTCAATGAACATGAACAAGCGTCTCACTTGTTTATTTATGTTCATGAACGTTCCATAAATTGTTAATTCATATATGGTTGTGAATGAACAAGAACAAGATTTTATATTCATTTAGTTAATGCAAAACCACTTAAGTTGAGAAAACGCGTGAAAACTCTATCAAACAATAATTTATTTATTTAATATATGGTATTATAGGTATTACTAAAAAATTGAAAAAATGTATGCACTTATTACACAAGGGTTAAAACTGCTGTTGTTTTGTGTCACACACCTACAAATTTTCTTTTTTTGCAATAACCATAACAATATATATTAGACATGGTAAAAAAAAATAAACAATTTACACTAGGTTTTTAGGGGCTTTTCCAACTCAAATGAGTTTTCAACAGATCCATCGCCCCTCTCTATATACATACATGCATACTAGAAGGGTGTTCGCACGATGTGGCGAAGAACACAACACTTAAATGCTATGCTGAACGAAAGCTAGACTCAAACTGTATATTGAGCGGGCTCAGGTTGACTCAAATTTAAAATCAAGCTGAATTTTTGAACTCAAGTTCGACTTGATTAAAATCAAGTTGACTTACTCGACTTAATTTGGCTCAATTTCATAACTTAATCTATCACAGGGGAACTAAAACTTATTCTCGCCATAGGGCAAAAAAGTTAACTTACTTAGCAAAAGGACTAGGTATGTAAGTTATACAATCTATTAACTCTTGCAAAAGCCTACTTTGCTTTTTATAGAGTAGGTGATCATTCACTTTTGTTTCTTCACCACTACGGGACAAAGAAGGAACAAAATGAATTCTTTGGGAAAACAAGGTGCTCTTTTATACAATGTTTTGAAAACCGGACCGGGCCGGCCGGTCGGACCGGTCCGGCCGGGAACCGGGACTTCATCCGGGCCGGTTCATGCCATCAAACCGGACCAACATCAGGCCGGAGGTCGGGCCGGCGGGTCGTATAGGGTCGGGCCGGTCATGGTTTTTTTTTTTTTAATTAAATATGGAATAAATCACTTCAAAACCTAATCTAAAAAACTCAAAACAAGATTTGACACTATGTTTGATAGTTAGTTGCAAGATTTGGTACTTTTGAATGTTTTTGGAAGACTAATGGTTGTGTTTTTAGTTCCTTAACTATTTGGAATTTTATCTATTTTTTCTATGTTTTATATAATTTATGACGTAATCCGGTTCTTAAATCCGGTCGAACCAGTCCGACCTTTGACCCCGTAAGGTGACCGGGTCGACCTCCGGTCCGGTTTTGTAAACATTGTTTTTATACCCATTTCTTTCATCCAAAGTTTCCTTTTCGTCGGATATTGGTTGGGAAAATAAAAAAAATCAAAAGAGAGTTAATTACGTCCTCAGTCCCTGTGGTTTGTGCATAGTAACAACTTAAGGTACTAATAGTTTAAAGTAACATTCTAAGGTATTAATGTTTAATTTTGTAACAAGCTGGGGTATTAACACTAAACCCCGTTTAATTTTAACTGAGTTTGAGGGAAATTCCGTCTATTTGCCTTCTCTTCATTCATAAAAAACTAATCAAACCTAATGCCCTCCTCGTACGCATTAAACCAAGTCAGATGTTTCATTAAACCATTCGTATTCCATAGGCAGGCGATTGTGAAGACATGCGAGACAACCATAATAAACAAAGACGGGTTACAATAACATAAAAAAGGAAACCTAAAAGACAATTAGAAGAGAGGTAAATGATTACAAATTGCCAGGAGAGGACAAGGACCATTCATTTTGCTTAGATAACATAACTGTGTTAGATTTCAAGGCACCTTAAGTATTTACAAGATCATTGAGTTGTGACTATCTAAATTAAAAGATTGTTAAAAATAAAAAATAAATAGCATCCATTGAACTTGTTATCCCGGAAGAAACTTAAAACTTGTTTCTAGAACTTGTGGTCTAAATTAAAGCTATTCTCCCCTGAAATATACGAATCAGAGGAATTAACAGCAACTATCTCAAATTGAAAACAAAACCGCATCTATAACATCATGAGGCAGTTGCATTTGGCTCTATCATTAGAATATATAATTACATTTTGATAAATAGAGAGAATGCAAAAGGATAGAATTACCCTCAAACTCAGTTAAAACTAGACAGGTTTTTAGTGTCAATACACCAGCTTGTTATAAAATGAAATGTTAATACCTTAGAATGTTACTTTAAACTATTAGTGCCTTAGGTTGTTACTAGTTGCAAACCACAGGGACTAATGGCATAATCAAGTCTTTCAAAAGATTTGAGAATTTAAATGCTTTAAAGGATTATACATTATGTTTTAATACTTGTAATTGATTAAATTCTTTTTTTTTTGTAAAATTACTCTCTTGTCCTCCTTATATGCATTATAATATAATATAGATATATACTATTTAATAAAATAGATCTTTATGTCAGGTGTGTCCCTATTTGTTTGAGAATTTAGAGAGAAAACTTTTCAGGATATTTACATATTATAAAAAAATTAAGCCTACATATTTGCATATTTTCTCTTATCCCAACAAAACTACTTTTGCAAACATCTTTTTTTTTAAACCTACTGAAACTCCATAGATAATCATGGTTATCTTCGATTCAAAAGTATTTGTAATAAATAATTGAGACGAGTAAATTACACTTTTTGTCCTTTATGTATTTCAGAAAGTATGAAACATGCCCTTTAAAAAATTCAATTATAGTTTATGTCCAAAAAATGCATGTAATATAACACTAAGTATCATTATCACCTAACTAAGTTAAATTCCTCAGTTAGGTTAATTTATGGCAGGGGCATTATGGGTAATACAGATTTAAATGCATTAGTCGTCCATTAATAAGCATTGCATCGTCATCCCTAAGTGTAAAAAATTAGGGTTTTCAGGTTGGAAAAAACCATAGTGCTTTGTGGGTGTTGAAAGGAAGCTGCGATTCGAACATCAGACACATCTAAAAATCCAGGCCGGAATTTCTATAGACGCCACGACAAGGTAAGTGTTTAATATTTTCTTAAAATCACCCTTATCTAAAAATCAAAGTTTTTTTGGTGTTTCAGAACAAAACATGTGGGTTTTTATTAAGGATCGAACCACCAAAAATGTGTCAAACTTGTGTGTACATCTTACACGATTTGTTGAAGGGCAAGAACGAGTATGAAGATAAGTTAAAGATGAGTGAAGAACAAAGAAGAATTTTTGAAGACAAAGCAAGAACTTGGAAGAATTACATGATATTCAGTTTGATGTTGTTTGTCTTCTATGTATTTGTATCCAATGCATAACTTATCGTAGTAGACTATGTATGGTTAAACAGAATATGTACGGACCTTGGTTTGTAATGAATGGAAATGTTTGAATTTTGTTTAGTTAGTGGTGTTAAGTGCAACATGTAAATGTCCAATAATATTCAGCAACTAATTGACCAAAATGCAAGCTAATATGCTGTCATAATGCAACAATTGACCAACATCAAAACATGTAGCAACTTATTGACCAATATGCAACTAATATGAAACAATTCACCAATATGAAAACATGCAGCAACTTATTGACCAATATGCAACAATTGACCAATATCAAAACATGGAGCAACTTATTGACCATTATGCAACTAATATGCAGCCATAATTCAAGCAAAATGCAGCCATAATGCAACCAATATGCACAAAACGCACAACCAATATACACAAAGGGGGGGTTCATTTGAGAAGAAAATTAAATTGAGAAGAAAAGGAATAAAGGGTACAATTGTAAACCATTAAATAATTTTTCTCTCATCTCATTTATTATTATTTTTTACTAATTAATTAGTCATAAAGAGTATCATCCTACACACTAAAATTTTTGCCTAGACACATCAAAATTTATCCTACACGTTTTTGAAATTTATCCTACACATACTGAAATTTATCCTACACAACTCGTAATTCATCCTACACACCTAATAATTTATCCTACACTTTAAATTAATTTTTTTCTTCTTTGAAAAAATATATTTTTTTTAAAATAAGTTACAAATTTAATTTAGTTAGCTATTAAAAAGGAAGACTAACAATTAATTATGTATCTAATTTTACCAATATACCCTTACACCCATATTAAATACAAATATTAAATGAAGTAAAATGAAGCATTATTATTGGTTGAAGTTTGTTCTTTTTTATTCTTACAAAAAATTTCTTCTCATTTGAACTCTCCACTATACACAAAATGCAGCAACAATTGACCTGTATACCAAAAAGACCAAAACAAATAACATATCCATACCAAAATGGCCATCTAAGGTTCGTAATACATAACTGTCAATTACATACCAAATTCATAAACATAGATTTGTTTTAAATAAACTTAAATGAAATAAACTTTAAATGAATAAGTAGAAACAATTCCTTATCTGATGCATTTATAGTACTAGGTACAAAAGTGAAGCTATGTTATATTTTTATATATATGTTTGTGGGAAAAGATCAAATAGAAAGTTTAATATTGCTAGGATGGATAAGAAATAATCTTAGTCATCTTCGTTCTAATCAAAAGCCCTAAAACCTCGGTTTGTAATTCGGAAAAAAACTTAACTCCGTTAAGCTATTTTTAACGCAAACTATTATCGGCCAAAAGTGGACCAGTTCGGATTATTGTCGGCAAATTACTAAGTTGGGATTATTATCGGTCAAATTGAGAAAGTTGAGATTATTTAAATACAATATGTCTATTAATAAAAGAGTTTAGTTAATGCCAAGTGCATTATGTCAAAATAAAGTATTTGTCATGTGGCAATTTCTCATACTACCTCAACCATAATAAATAATAAGTAAATTAATACATGGACCATTATCCTCCTTAATAAATAATTCCAAATAACCTTATCTTTCTCAAAAGAAATTGATATACCATGTAGGGGTGTTCATCGAATCGAATATCGAATTTTCGAATTATTCGAATCGAATTGTTCGAATAATTTTTATTTTTCCTTGAATTCGTATTTGATTCGAATTCGATTAAAACCTACCGAATTCGATTCGAATTCGTATTCGAATAAAAAAACCCAATTCGTATTCGATTAAAAATTCGAATTCGAATAAATTCGATTAGTTCAGATTCTTTAAAAACATGTAAAAAAACTTTCAAAATGAAACATAAATTTTAAAGCAGCCATAGAACACGATATCACATTAAAAATTTCAAAATAAAGTACCATAAGTCTCAAATTCAAAACGAGAAGTCGGGAATAACCACTCCATATTACAAGTTAATATTTATACGCTTAGAAATCTATTGATAGATTTGTTACTTAGGTTTTAGTTATGGGCCATGTAGTGGGTTTGGTAATGGGTAATTTTAATACTTGGGAAAAAATTGAGCATAATTTATAGTATAGCACTATAGCCTAATAAAAGTTATATATGTATCATATATAAAAATAATAAATAAAATGTATAATTTTTATTCGAATTTCGAATCGAATTTGAAATCATAAATTTGTATTCGATTCGTATTCGATTTAATTTACTCGAATTCGAATTCGAATTCTTATAATTGAAACGAATTCTTGATAATCGAATCGAATTTAAACGAATTTCGAATTTTTCGAATTCGAAACGAATTCTGCACACCCCTAATACCATGAAGTTTGAGTTAATAAATTATACTTTATGATATAGAGATAAAAATATAAGAATTACTTTATCTCTTGAATATACTGATTTTACATATTAGAGATCAAAATTATCTTCGCCTCTATAACATACGATAAAGCGTCATTTTTTAATATGTCTGTATTTAATATGAATATCATTTTAAATGAAAAGCTTTTTAATCGTAAGTTTATTATTATATATATAATTGAAGAAGTTGTTAGCTATAGTGAAAATTATATTGACATGTAGGTGACTCACAAACATAATCTTATCCAACCATGTGGAATGTGATGTCATCTCATTAATTAATACATATTTTACGTATTAATTAATACATATTTTATATGAAAAATCTAAATTAATATTGTGGTAATTTTCATGACTTCAATATTTATTTAAATCAAATGGTGAATCCATGACGAAGGACACTGGCCGTAGCATCGTCGGCGATGCCGCCCTATGTAGCACACGGAGTTGCCGAAACCCTAACCGGCCCTTCTCAAAACCATGACGCAGGCCTCTCTCCTCTTTGTCTCGCAGGGCCTTCTCTTTCCCTCTCTAACGTCTGTGTGGAGGTTATGGGGATACAGGAGGACACGTGGTCATTCTGAACACAACGTGGCTTCACCATCCAAACCAACGAATAAGAAGAGCCCAGGCCCAAATATACTGTTCATTTGCTTGGGCTATTAATAGATATTAATAATTATATTTTTTTGAGGTAACATCCTTATTTTATAATTAAAATTAATAATAAATCTAATTAATTTTTATGAAGTCATAACTCATATGAGTTTAGTATTTGTGTCGTGTGTATATTTACTAGAAGTCTATAATTAATTGAAAAGTTCAATTTGAAACTGAGATCCACTACGATTAATAAATACAAAATTGCAGTAAGATGTGTGTTCAACCACATTAACACACCATGAGATCCGACTAAAAATAATGATTTTTCAAACAACTTTGAAAGTATCTATAGGGTTGGAAATGTGATCGCTCATTATTTTCTCTTCAAAGACAATTGCAAATATATATAATTATGTATATGTATATCGGTACGCTCAAATCACATTAAAAATACTAGCCTCGTAACGCGGGGAATCAGTTCTAGTTATATTATTATCTACAACAAAACTATTATTATTTTTTTATTATTAATATCTCCATTTTAATTATTTATGGATTTTTATAATTACTTTAATTGGGAATAGAAACCTCATTAAGATTAACTACATATGTTTCTAAAATCAAATGATTTAAAATCTTAATTATTGATAAAGATGGTAAAGTTACAAATAAAACATCAAATCTAATTTAACTTTTAATATAAAAATCTAATTATTGTCACGTGTCACTCTCCGCTTCAACCTTACAATTTAGACTTACATTTTATTTTAAGCATTTTTTTAATCCTTATCCTTAATAATATAATAAATTTAATTTAAATATGTTAATTACCATATTAGGATGCACTATTTAATTAATATTATTAGATAAATATAATGTATTTTGTTAAATATTATCGTAAAATAAATAGGGAAAAGATCAAATAGGAAGATTATTTTAGCTAGGAAGTCTAGGAAGCAATAGGATTAGGACATGTGGCAACATTTAAAATAAAGAAAAAGGGTATTTTAGTCGATCCAACTCTTTCTTCTTCCTTTTCAAAACCCAGTAACTTCAAAACCCACCATTTTCAAAACCCACCATCTTCAACCATTTCTTCACTTTCTATCTCAATAATCACTACATTATAGTGCGATTTTCATCAACAATCAATGATTCAAACACCCGATCAACGTGTTCTTCAGCTTTTTTGAAGAAAACCCAGTTTAATTTCATACAAAATCTCGTTTTTTCCGGTGATTTTGAAGATAATCACTCGATCCGTTCGATTCGAGCGCTGATAAGTGTTTCAATCATTCAAAAATCGTCAATTGTTGAAGAAATCACTTCGATCCATGTAAGAAATTCTTTAATTTCGTTTTTACGATATGGGTTTTTGATTTAGTCATTGCGTTTTACGATCTTGGCGGGGGTCCGGGGGCAGCGCCCCTGGTAGCGGGGTCCTAGGGGCGGCAGCCCCTGGCTGGGGTTGAGCTGCATCAGAAAAAAAAAAATTTGGATTAAATTGTTGTAACAAAAATGCATCAGAAAAATTAATTTTCTGTAAATTGCCTCTGGAAACTGCATTGGTCCAGACAGTTCACAGCACAGACAAAACTATTGTCATGGTTCAATGCGTTTTAGAAAGAACACTTTCTTTGGTGTTTTCTGGCCATTGCGTTTTAGAAGAACACATTCTTGAAGTGTTTTTGGTGCATTGCGTTTTAGGTAAAACACCTTTTTAGGTGTTTTCAGTCCATTGCGTTTTACAGAGAACACTTTCTTTTGTTTTTTAGGCAATTGCGTTTTAGAATGAGTCATTTTTAAGTGTTTTCTGACCATTGCGTTTTACAAATAAGACATTTCTTTGTGTTTTTTGTGCATTGCGTTTTAGGTAAAACACTTTTTTATGTGTTTTCAGTCCATTGCGTTTTAGAAAACAGACATTTTAAGTGTTTTCTGGCCATTGCGTTTTACAAATAGACATTTCTTTGTGTTTTTTGTGCATTGCGTTTTAGGTAAAATACCTTTTTATGTGTTTTTAGTCCATTGCGTTTTAGAAAGTACATTTTCTTTTGAGTTTTTAGGCTATTGCGTTTTAGAAATAAGATATTTCTTTGTGTTTTCTGGCCATTGCGTTTTACAAATAAGTCATTTATTTGTGTTTTTTGTGCATTGCGTTTTAGAAAAATGTCATTTTTTATGTTTTTTTTTCATTGCGTTTTACGTAACTGGGGGTTTTTCTATTGCGTTTTACGCAACTGGGTTTAATTTTTTTTTTTAAATATAGCAATAGTATACTCGTTTTAAAGATAAAAAAACGCTCGTTTTTTTTGTGCAATTTTTATAAAAAAAAATAATGTCGTATGAAAGAGTTATTAACGTTTCAAAAATGGGGGGGAATTGGAGGAGAGAGAAACTATTGGCTTGGATTGACTAGAATGCCCCTAAACAAACTCACGCGCCTCTTTTCTTCCTTTCAATTTCCATGATTTAATCTTAGCCCTTGATTAACTAAATGGATGGTCAAGATCACTTCCTAGCCAAATAAACTTCCTATTGTATCTCCACCCAAAATAAATAATATACAATAATTAGATCTTTTTTACTAAACCATCCTTATATTAATACTAATAGAAAAATGCAATAATTAGATTATACTATTAAGGTGAGAGTTGGCTACAAACTTCATTTTTCCTACAAAGTGTAAAAAGTCATAAAACACTATAATAGTATAATGTCAATCATAAAACACACTCAAAACTCACAAATAACAAAGTGAAGATTACTAAAACGTCATGTTTGTGGGTTTTGTGTTGTGTTTTGGATTATAAGGCTTTGATTATCTAATGACTAACATTAGTGTGTTTGAAGTTTTTATGGACTGTTAGGACTTGGATATTGTGTTTTAGTGATCTTCACTCTATTATTTGTGGGTTTTGTATTTGGTCTGTATAATAAACGGGTTTATAAGCTAGTGCAGTAGTGCTTTAATAAATTAGTTGTATTTGTTCGTTAAAAATAAATGATAAAAGCCGATATGGGCAAATATGATGATACTTTGATTTGCTTTTTAATTAATAAATTCTTCAGATCTTATCTCATAAATAATTTCTACAACTTGCATTTATTTTGTTCTAGACTTTGCATTTATTTTGTTCTAGATTTCTAATTATTGCAACGTGTATCAAAACACAAATTAATATAAGCAAAAACAATATGGGCAATTTGAAATATGAGAATCTATCTTATCTATGTCTCGCAAGACGGGCAGGGTTAGTTGTTGGGTCAGAGTGCATTCATGTAAGAACTAGTTTGAGTGAAAATGAGTTTGGACTAGAATAGCCGACTCAATGAAATATCACTTTTGGTTTGGGTAAAATTGATTGGAATAAATTAACTTGGATTAAAACGTTTAATTTAAGAAATAAAAGTATCAAAATATGTCCATCTATTAAAAATATTTTTTATAATGTCTAGTGGATAAGGGTATTAGTCGCAGTAACGAGACCCTAGTAGAGGAGGTAGCAATGATAAGTGTATGTGGAGGCGACGGTAATGGTGGTGGTGACCAAGTATGTAGTGTCCAAGAAGGCAGTAGGGAGACATTGGTGATTGCGACGACAACATAAAAGGTCAGGTTGTCGACAACGTTGATTTTAGTTGTCATTGGGCTGGTAGTGGTGGAATTGGTGGAGATAATGACCGATAGGTTGTGACAACAAACAATGGTCGTGGATGGTGCTTGGCCATTTTAACCCATTATAAGTTATCAAATGTTTTATAAGGGACTAATTCCAACTCATTGTTTAATTTGAGTCGACTCATCCTAGCACGTTTAATTTGAGTCAACCCATATTAACCCGAATGTACTTTCTTATACTCAAATCAACACATGTATTAGGGTGGAAGGGGACAATCTTGGAACCCGTTTATAACCCATGGATCCAACCAATAGAATGATGTCATCTCATTTGAATTCACTCTAACCCATTTCAACCCTAAAGGGATGGGGGCACACATCTTGGAAACCATTTGAACCTATGACCAATTTTAATTAAACTAGGTTTATCACCCTAGCCGCGTTGCGGCGAACTTCTTTGGTTATTTAGTCTGTATTTACATGTGTTTTGAAATCACTACGAGCGTGTTGCACGCAAAACCACTAACATGAATAAAAAGAAAATGTAAAAAACAGTAAAAAATAATCGAAAGAAAATCAACCAAAAAAGTTGTATGTTAATGATGTTGTTCGTATGAAACTTGTGGTCAGAGATGAGCAAATAATACTGGGTACCGGAAACCGAAGGATCATAAGTACCAATTCGATACCAACTTTTGGCGTTCCCAGTACCGGTTCGCTACCGATTTTTACCTTCATATGCAAGTACCGTAACCGGTATTTTCGGTATCGGTTGCCACCGAGCTCATTCTTACCCCTGAAACTAAAAAAAGAAATCATTAAAAGTTGAAGAAAATCAACAAGAAAAAGTTATACGGCAAGCTTATTCAATGGGAAAGTAAAGAAAATAATAATAATAATTATTATATTAATATATAGTAATTATTATTATTATTATTATATTAATATATTATTATAATATAATATAATTACCGATTTTTACCTTCATATGCCGGTACTGTAACCGGTATTTTCGGTATCGGTTGCCACCGAGCTCATCCCTACCCCTGAAACTAAAAAAAGAAATCATTAAAAGTTGAAGAAAATCAACAAGAAAAAGTTATAGGATACCGTTGTTGTTTGTACGGAACCCGTGATCAGGGATGAGCAAATGGTACCGTGTAGCAGTACCGAATTTCCTGAACTAAAAGATTTTCAAACTCAATCCGGTACCGACTTTTGACGTTTTATGTATCAGGCTGGTGCCGATTTTTACCTTCATGTACCGATAATAAACAGGACCGTACCTGTAATTTCGATACTAGTATTGGTTGACACAAAGCTTATTCAACTAGGAAAGTAAAGAAAATAATAATAATAATAATAATAATAATAATTATATAAATATATAATAATTGTTATTATTATATTAATATATTATTGTAATATAATATAATTACTGTTCATTTCATTTCTAATATTAACATATAGTAATAATAGTAATATTAACATATAGTAATAATAATTCAATGAAAACCACTTTCAAACACCTCCATCTATCACAACTTCACGAACCTGGAACGAACCCATGATCCCATCTTGAAGACGACCCATTAGCATGTCACGTTTGCAAGACTTTGTCTTATCTAATGAGTTGTTTATGCATCAAGTTAAAAAAGAATAGCGTTATATATAAGTTGTGTCACGTGTTACAATTCTGAAACAATATTTCTTAATTTAAAGAGTAAACTTCAATTTACGTCCATGTGGTTTAGTAGCAGGATCACTGTTTGTACCTCCTTTTTAATTCTCGCATCTGAGTTCCTGTGTTTTACCTAGTTTAGGTATGTGTCCCATTATCTCCCTATTAAATGACCACTATAAAACAAGGAAATTACATCATTATAACAGGGTCGCAAATTGCAATTTTCACCAAAATGCAATTTATATATCTCCTAAAGCTTGCAAAAGAGAAATCGTAAGAACAATGAACAATTTCTGATAATAGATTCACAAAATATGCAAATCCTAAATCTCGCATACATTTAATTTAATTGATTTTTATAACACATCATTTAGATGATTTTTCATTTTAATATCCCCAAAACCTGCACTTTACTTTATCAAATCCACGTAGCTAAGCCCTTTCTGCACATATATATGTAATCCCGAATTCATGAAGCAGTCTCAAGATTCAAGTGGGTATCAGAAATTCAACATGGACAGAAACCAGATCTTTTATTGAAGAGGGTCATAAGGGCCTACCTGTTGGATCAGTTCTGTTCTAAACATGATGGAAAACATGAAAACATACATGTCACCGCAGACAGTGCAGAGGAGAATCCAGTGATGGAAGAAGCCATGGAGTTCGACATCTTTGTCAAGGTGATCTGGTTCCTCCTTAGGGTGCTGACTGATGATGGTGATGATTAAACCGAAAAGGGTATCGACTATGGAGAGAGAGGCGATTATGATGTTATGCTAATTAGGTTATCCGTCTAACTGTGTAACCTTTTAACCTCTACATAAGTCTCCTTATATAAGCACCCAAGAGGAAACCTAATTAGTTAATATGGGTAATATGGCCCATCAACAATTACCAACTAATTATTTAATAGGTTATTATATATTTTGATCTATATAATGTAAATGATTATAATGGCTACTAGATTAAATATTAAAGAGTTAATTACACAAATGGGTCCTGTGGTTTATAGTTTGTTTCGCCTTAGGGTACTAACTTTTTTTTTAACATGTTAAGATCCCGTGGTTTACGTTTTGTAACACCTTTGGGTACTAACACCAAAATTAGTTAATTAATGACCAAAATGCCCTTGCTTTTTTTTTTTTAAGATTATCAATGTAACACATTTGGGTACTAACACCTAATTTTATTTAAGATTACAAAATCTATTTTTTTTTATTTTCATCTTTTTATTATATCTCTTAATTAACATAAAGTCTATTTTTTTTTTTTCATCTTTTTATTATATCTCTTAATTAACATAAAGTCTATTTATTTTTTTATTTTCATATTTTTATTATATCTCTTAATTAACATAAAATCTATTTTTTTTATTTTCAACTTTTTATTATATCTCTTAATTAACATAAAGTCTATTTATTTTTTTATTTTTATATTTTTATTATATCTCTTAATTAACATAAAATCTATTTTTTTTATTTTCAACTTTTTATTATATCTCTTAATTAACATAAAGTCTATTTATTTTTTTATTTTCATATTTTTATTAAATTTCTTATTTAACATAAAATCTACTAGTTACACCAGTAAAATCTACTAGCAATATAGTTTTATGTAAATTAAATATTTTACTCGTTTTAAATAATGTAAACCTTACTCGTTTTCAATTTTGGATAGATAGGATAGATAATAATAAATATATAAACTGTATAAGTTCTAAAATAGTAAAATGTAAATGAATAAAAAAACGAGTTAAAAAAAGGCTTAATTTTTTTTCATGAAAGATATTTATTTTTATCAATCATATCTATCCAAAATTGAAAACGAGTAAGGTTTACATTATTTAATAAAAATATGAAAATCTACTAACTATATAGTTTTATGTAAATTAAATTTCTTAGTCGTTTTAAATAATGTAAACCTTACTCGTTTTCAATTTTGGATAGATATGATTGATAATAATAAATATCTTTCATGAAAAAAAATTAAGCCTTTTTTAACTCGTTTTTTTGTTCATTTACATTTTACTATTTTAGAACTTATACAGTTTATATATTTATTATTATCTATCCTATCTATCCAAAATTGAAAACGAGTAAGGTTTACATTATTTAAAACGAGTAAAATATTTAATTTACATAAAACTATATTGCTAGTAGATTTTACTGGTGTAACTAGTAGATTTTATGTTAAATAAGAAATTTAATAAAAATATGAAAATAAAAAAAATAAATAGACTTTATGTTAATTAAGAGATATAATAAAAAGATGAAAATAAAAAAAATAGATTTTATGTTAATTAAGAGATATAATAAAAAGATGAAAATAAAAAAAAATAGATTTTATGTTAATTAAGAGATATAATAAAAATATGAAAATAAAAAAATAAATAGACTTTATGTTAATTAAGAGATATAATAAAAAGATGAAAAAAAAAATAGACTTTATGTTAATTAAGAGATATAATAAAAAGATGAAAATAAAAAAAAATAGATTTTGTAATCTTAAATAAAATTAGGTGTTAGTACCCAAATGTGTTACATTGATAATCTTAAAAAAAAAAAAAAGCAAGGGCATTTTGGTCATTAATTAACTAATTTTGGTGTTAGTACCCAAAGGTGTTACAAAACGTAAACCACGGGACCTTAACATGTTAAAAAAAAAAGTTAGTACCCTAAGGCGAAACAAACTATAAACCACAGGACCCATTTGTGTAATTAACTCAATATTAAAACATAATATATTTAATCTTACATTCTCCCACTTAGCCGAGTAATCATTTACTATGAGTATTAGATAAGCCTGATCAGGAGTTAACACTCATTTTAGCCTTAAACAAGCACTATAGCAGAGAAATACAGCTTTTGAATCATTATGCGACTCAGGACCCCCATTAGTCATACTATAGCCTTAATTTAAAACCTAATCGTCATGATCAAAATACGCATAAGCCCTTTGTTTGATTTGTAACTTTATTTGTCTATATGCCATTATACGGGTTGAACATATTCTAAGAGACATACAAAATCAAACTGAGGAAATTTCATTAATCATAAAACATAAGCTAGTACAATATGCTTAAATAAGGTCTTTACTAAATCCCATATTCCCGAACATGTTCTTCGTAAACCTTAGGAGGGAGACCTTTAGTCATCGGATCCGCAAGCATATCTTTAGTACTAATATACTCGAGACAAAGATTATTTTCCTCAACTCATTCACGTACGAACAGATATTTTGTATCGAGATATAAACCAGCTCCAGTCGAACTGTTACTGTTCGAGAAACTAACGGCAGCTGAGTTATCACAATAAAGCTTCAATGGTCTAGAAATGGAATTAACGATTTTGAGTCCAGTGATCAGATTTCTAAGCAACATTCCATGACAGGTTGCGTTATAAACAGCAATGTATTCTGCCATCATTGTGGAAGTTGTCGTCAACTGTTGTTTATGACTCTTCCATGAGATAGGGCCGCCTGCTAACATAAAGATATAGCCCGAAGTGGATTTCTTGTCATCTTTGCATTTGGCAAAGTCAGAATCAGAATAGCCCACCACTTCTAAATGATCACTTCTTCTATAAGTCAGTTTATAGTCTTTCGTCCCTTGCAGATATCGAAGTACCTTCTTAGCTGCTTTCCAGTGGTCTAGGCCAGGATTAGTCTGATAACGGCCTAGCATTCCAGCAATATAAGCGATATCTGGGTGAGTACAGACTTGAGCATACATCAGGCTCCCGACTACTGACGCATAAAGTATCTGGCTCATTTTCTCCTTCTCAACCTCTGTTGTCAGACACTGGAATGAACCGAAAACATCTCCTTTAACTACTGGAGCGACGGAGGGTTTGCATTGTTGCATGTTGTAACATGTAAGGACACGATCTATGTAAGCCTTTTGAGACAATCCTAAGATCCCTTTGTGTCTATCTCGGTGAATTTCGATGCCAATGACGTAAGATGCATCTCTGAGATCCTTCATGTCGAAGTTATGCGAGAGTAACCGCTTCGACTCATGCAACATGTCTAAACTATTACTTGTCAATAGAATATCATCTACGTAAAGGACAAGTATAGTAAAGTTGCTCCCACTCATCTTGAGGTAGGTGCATTGATCCACTTGATTCTTCATAAAACCTTGCTTCTTTATGACTTCATCAAACTTGAGGTACCATTGACGTGATGCTTGTTTTAACCCATAAATGGATTTCTTCAACTTACAGACTAGATGCTCCTGACCTTCAGGTTTAAAGCCTTCAGGTTGCTTCATGTAAACATCTTCGTCTAAGTCTCCGTTAAGGAAAGCGGTTTTAACGTCCATCTGATGCAGCTCTAAATCAAAATGAGCTACTAGGGCCATGACGATCCTTAATTAATCTTTACGAGAGACAGGTGAAAACGTCTCTTGATAATCAATTCCCTCTTTCTGAGTGTAGCCCTTTGCAACCAATCTCGCTTTGTAGCGTTCAACGTTCCCATTCGGATCCAGTTTTGTTTTGAACACCCATTTACATCCTACGGGTTTGACACCATTGGGTAATTCTACCAAATCCTAAACGTCATTTTTCTTCATGGATTCAAGCTCATCAATCATTGCTTTATTCCATTCAGAAGACTGGTCACTGCTAATGGCTTCATTGTAAGAGATAGGATCATTTAGCTTTCCGGGATCCATTTCAGTCAGGTAGGTAACATAATCATCCCAATTAGTAGGCCTTCTTTGCCTAGATGACCTCCTGAGTGGATTATTGGGTTCAACGTTGTCTTGGTTTTGAGTGTTTGATGTGCCTTCGTCATGAGGTATAGTGGGTTCTGTTTGTAGAGGTAAATTTGGAGTTGGTGCAGTAGCTTCGGGTACAGTAGTTGCATTGGGTACAAGAGGAGTGTTCGGAGTAATGGTAAGCGACGAGTCTCTCCCCCCCGCGTCTTGTACTTCTTGCAATTCTTCGTAAGGGTTGGTACTGCTCCCACTGACCTTGAAATCCTCCAGGAACGCATCACGCTTGGTTTCAACAATACGGGTGACATGAGAAAGACAATAGAAACGGTAACCCTTTGAGTTATCAGGATACCCGATAAAGAAACAGGTAACTGTTTTAGGGTCAAGTTTCCTTAGGAAAGGATTGTAAAGTTTCGCTTCAGCAATGCAGCCCCATACTTTCATATATTTAAGACTCGGTTTCCTTCCTGTCCAAAGTTCATAAGGAGTTTTAGGGACATACTTAGAAGGAACTCTATTGAGTATATGAACAGCTGCTTTTAACGCTTCAGTCCAGAGGAATAATGGTAAATTGGTGTTGGCTAACATACTGCGCACCATGTTCATAAGGGTACGGTTTCTTCTTTCAGCGACACCGTTTTGCTGAGGTGTACCAGGCATGGTGTATTGGTTCACAATCCCGTGGCCCTTACAAAACTCATAAAATGGACCAGGAGCTTGACCCACATCAGTATGTCTTCCATAATATTCACCGCCTCTATCTGATCTCACAACTTTAATCTGACGATCTAATTGCTTTTCAACTTCAGCCTTATAATCTTTAAAAGTTGTAAGAGATTCAGACTTTTCCTTAATTAGATACAAGTACATGTAACGAGAATAATCGTCAATGAAAGTGATAAATAAAGTATGTCCTGTTATGCCAGCGATTTGGTAGGGACCACTAATATCAGTATGAATGAGTTCTAATAAATTAGAGCTCCTAGTGGCACCTTTCTTATTCGGTAATGTCATTTTACCTTTAAGACATTTGACACATGTTCCAAAATCAGAGAAATCGAGAGGAGGTAAGACTTCATCCTTTACAAGACAATTTAATCGTTCTTTTGATATGTGGCCTAAACGCCGATGCCACAACATGGACGAAGTCTCTAAGTCTCGCTTCTCTTTCATCTTTGTGAGTGATTCATTAATGTTATATGACAACAAAGATTTGGAAAAATTATCATCTAGTTCTAATCTATAGAGACCACCATCCAGAATACCAGTACCATAAAGAACAGAATCATAGAGGATAGAGAGTTTGCGATGACCATGGGAAACAATAAAACCGTCCATGTCTAACTTTGGTCCTGATACAAGGTTCCGAGTTACCTCAGGAACATATAAGGTATCATAAAGTTTAATACATAAACCAGTTTTCATAAATAATTCTAATGTTCCAATGGCCTTCACTTCTAATTCTCGATCATCCCCAACCTTAAGCGTTCTTTGGTTTCTTTCCAGCTTCCGGATTGTAAGGAATCCCTGAGTTGAATTGGTAACATGAACCATAGAACCAGAATCAAACCACCAAGAATTAGCAGGAACACTTAAATGATAGGACTCAAGTATCATAAAATAACCGTTAACTTTCTTAGCCAGCCACTCCTTAAAATCAGGGCATTCCTTCTGCATATGTCCTGGATTTTTACAGAACTTGCAGTGGATTATGCCTAAGGAGTTCTTAGAGCTGGAAGGTGCACTTGTATTAGGATTTGGCCTTTGGACTTTTGAAGCATCCTTCCTCTGATGATTGTTCTTCCTTTTCTTAGAGTTGGAGGTAGTGAAGTTAGCAACATCAGTAGTGCGATCCATCCTCATACGCTCTTCCTCCTGTACGCACATAGCAACCAGCTCACTCATCGTCCATTTGTCCTTCTGAGTGTTGTAATTGATCTTGAATGCTTCAAAGGACGAAGGAAGCGAAGTAATGATGAAATGAACAAGGAAACCATCACTGATTTCCATTTCCAGCCCCTTCAGCTTATTGGCCAGGTCATTCATCATCATGATGTGCTCGCGAATGCCGCTCCTCCCATGATACTTAGTTGTCACCAGCTTGAGGATAAGGGTACTAGCGTGTGCTTTAGACGTCCCCTTGAACTGCGCCTCCACAGAAGCCAAGTAGGTTTTAGCATCTTCAGAATCAGGAATAGCTCCTCTGATTGCATTGCTGATGGACTGCTTCATAAACATGAGAGACATGCGGTTACACCTAGTCCACTTTTCATGAGTCAACTGCTCAGCAGCAGTACTTTGAGTAGTAAGGTCCGCTGTCTTATTCTCTCTTAAGCCATAATCGAAATCCAGCAGTCCAAGTGTAAGCATGAGAGCATCCTTCCATGCAGCAAAGTTATCACCAGTCAAAAGTGGAATCCCGCAATTGGGCGCTTATAGTGGAAATAAGATGAGCAAGTTATGATACTAAGGAAGAAGTCCTAATGTGATCTAAGGGCACGTTAAACTAAGGCAGGCATAAATAATGACCATTTTACATTATGAAGCTGTGATATTGTCTATTACTAACATCAAAATAATAAAATTAGTAAAATTCTACTTAAACGAAGACACATCAGCTTTGGCCAGAAGTGTAATCATTTAAGCATGTGTGCAAAGTGTTTGTGACAAATCAGCTTTGGCCAGAAATGGAACAATCACTTTAGTTATGCACTCGTTAAGTATGCCATCTATGAAGGAATTAAATCAGCTTTGGCCAGATATTAAGACATTCATGTTTATGATGCACACTCAACATAGCTTTCGTAATACTTGAGCGATATGTAGATGTATCAAATCAGCTTTGGCCAGAAATGGTACATCAGAAGCTCATTCAAGTTAAGCTATTTTGGTTTTGTAAAACATTATCTGATTCTGATTAATTAACTAAGTATTTACAAAAACCATTTATTTAATAGCAAACCACCCGTTAGCGCGGATCGAACTCAGCGGTGAGTTCGCTGGGGGGTACAGGGGGACAGCGTGCCCCGCACGGGGTTCGGGGCGGAGCCTCGAGCTAAATTTTAGTTCACATTAAACAGCCTAAAATAATGAGGTTTCGAGTGAGATCTCGACTCAGTTATGAGGTCTCGAGTGAGATCTCGAGTCAAGTCTCGACTCATCTTGTAACATTATGAGGTCTCGACTCGTTAAGGTCTCGAGTCGCAACCTCAGTGTCTCGAGTCGTAATCATGGTCTCGACTGCTGTGTTTTATGAGATCTCGACTCCTTGATGAGGTCTCGAGTCGCAACCATGGTCTCGAGTTGTGAAGATTGAAGCCCTTAGTCAAAACCTCAGTGGTCTCGAGTCGAAACCTTATGGTCTCAAGTCGAAATCGTTGTCTCGAGTTGTAAAGATTTGAGAACACTTATGATTTCGAGTCGAGATCTTGTGTTCTCGAGTCGAGATCTTGGTCTCGAGTCGAAACCTGATGGTCTCGAGTCCACTGTTAACAACTGTTGTTGTGAAAACATAACTGAAAATTTGAATTCTTAAGGATTTTGATATATGGTTTCCTATTTTATTGATGATCTAAATTTATCAAATATTTCGAAAATTATAATCTGTTTATCTTTTAATAGTTTTTGAAAATCTTTAGAGGACAAAATCAGATCAAAACAGGAAAAACACTCAATAATCCGAATCATATTCCAAAACATAAAGGAATTTCGAATTTTCCTAAGAACATGTGATGAACCCTAAACATAAGAACAAAATTCTGGAACCCGAAACCTGAATTTTTAAGGTTTTATAAACATAATTCGGTCATAAAAAACATAACCCATTTGATTTCGAGTGAACATGTAATTAATCTTTTTCCGAAAACAGGGATTTCGAGTGGTCATATTCGACTCGAAACCGGCTGTGAAGTATATGAGGCTTTCAAAATTCCGTTTTCCAGATTTCTATCCCAGAATTTATGGATACGAAAACAGAACCGACTAGTCAACGTATGCTCTGATACCACATGTTGGATCAGTTCTGTTCTAAACATGATGGAAAACATGAAAACATACATGTCACCGCAGACAGTGCAGAGGAGAATCCAGTGATGGAAGAAGCCATGGAGTTCGACATCTTTGTCAAGATGATCTGGTTCCTCCTTAGGGTGCTGACTGATGATGGTGATGATTAAACCGAAAAGGGTATCGGCTATGGAGAGAGAGGCGATTATGATGTTATGCTAATTAGGTTATCCGTCTAAGTGTGTAACCTTTTAACCTCTACATAAGTCTCCTTATATTTTCACCCAAGAGGAAACCTAATTAGTTAATAAGGGTAATATGGTCCATCAACAATTACCAACTAATTATTTAATAGGTTATTATATATTTTGATCTATATAATGTAAATGATTATAATGGCTACTAGATTAAATATTAAAACATAATATATTTAATCTTACACTACCTTGAAACTAATTAGATCTTGTAATCTTGCTTTGATTAGCAAATTGAAATGGGGGGTTTTGATGATACAATAGCTTATGACACCTAAATCATGGCCTGGTGGGTTCAGTGGTGGTGGTGTAGAGAAGGTTGATTGTGGTTACGAGATGGAGGTACGATGGTGCAGCCATGGTTTTAGAGGTTGAAGGTTGCAGGTCGGATGGGTGGTATGTGAGTGGAGGTTAGCAATGGTTATGTAGATGGAGGTTTAATCCTCATGGTGTATAAATTTAGCCGCTAAACAAAAACATTAGTGATAAATTATCATTACTAACCGTTTAGTATTTTATTTATCAAACTCATATAATACACGTGTCTATAACCTACTAAATCAATATTTAACTCTGATGATGACATACATCATAATTTGAATTTCTGAAACCAAATCTTGGTCAACATAGGAAAGTGTCTACCCGAAATCTGAATATTACTATAAAAATATGTTGCATTATTTAAAAAACATACAACATATATATTTTAAATATAAAAGACAAATCAATTTCATCATATTTGCTGCCCAATTTACCCTCTATATGAGCTGGCAGCACATGGGTATACACCATACACATACACACCAGCTAATAATTTGATTAATTATGGACAAAACAAACCAAACTACCACAAGGTTATTCTAGTAACTTCACAAAAACTAGTGCATATTCCATGCATAATCAACCTTCAAAACCACTTGTACTCTATGCACTAAAAACTGTCCCAACGGCTAAAACATATTTACCAAAACAGTTACCACAGGGGCAAATTGGTCATTTCACATTGCAGTTAACCCCATCCCACCATTTTCTTACATGATCCCCCACACCCTACTGAACTCTTTCTTTCTCACACACATATCAATCAAGAAACCATTTTTATTGCAGCATTTGAATTTAAAGACTTAAAGGAAGAATCTTTGTCTTGTTCTTCACAAGTACAAATCAAACCCATTAGGTATGCATGTGTTTTGTTCTAAATCTATAATCTTTTTTTTGTGAAATTGCTTTGATTTATTCAATCTTTTGACAGTTTTCAAGTTTCAACACGTGGGTTTGTTATATTTTGTTCAATTTTTGATTCTTGATCTTGTGGGTATTAATATTTTCAGCATTATTTATTGTAAATTTGATATGAAAGTGATTGTTTATGCTTGATGTTGGTCTGTCTAGAGTGAAAATGACTACTATAGCATTAAATTTGATCAAATCTGTGGGTTTTATTGTTTAAAACCCTAAATTTACCAAAAAGATTGGATCTTTGTGATGTTTTCTTGTTAAATTTTTGTGGGTTTTATCGAAATCGAACAATTTTTATGATTTGTTAGTTTGTATGGAAAAAAGATTTTGAATTTGTGTTTCTTGTGATGGGTATTGATCAGAAATGGAATCTGGTAATGGGGCTCATGTGGAAGATGAAAATGGTGTGGAAAATAATGTGGTGGGTCAACAAAAGTCAAATGAAGTTGAGTCAACAACATTGGATGTGAGTGAATCTTGTGAGGATGTTAATGAGTCGAAAATCTCAAATTCGGTTGAGGTTAGTACTAATGAGGAAGTTAGTACTAATGAGGGTACTTCAAAGAACAATGAAGTGGCGAAAAACGGGCCGAAAGGCGGTCCATCGGGTAGTAAGACGAAGACGAAGCCGAAATCGCGTTTAACGCAAAGTTTAACTTTCCCTGCGAAACCCCGAAACAATGAGTCCATGAGAAGTAGCATGGATGGGCACCCCGTGAAGGCTCGGACCACATTATCTAATGCGAATGCGACGAATCCTGCTAATAGAAGAGCTTCCACCGGTATGAAGACAAATGAATCGAGTCCAAATGCGCGCGTATCAAGGGTAATTCCGTAAATTTCTTTTCTTGGTAGCTTTAGTTTGTCATGTTGTTCAGATATGTTGTTGTTATCTTGTTTGTTTTAGCCTAAGAAGCCGAATGGAAGTGAAGATGGTCCTCCTTCTGCAGACCCCTCGTATGTATATTTCAAGAATTTGGCCTTTATTTCATATATGTATTGTACTCTTGTTGCTAACATAGTGATGTTTCATTTTCGTTTAATCAAATTTAAAGAATTGATTTTTTTATGGATTTATCTTGATGATCAGAAGCGTTACCCCCGGTGGACAACATAAGAACACTGTGGTGGGCTTTTCTTCTAGGTTGGAAGAGCGCGCAGAAAAGCGAAAAGAGGTAATTATTTCGAATTTCAACATCTATACGTTTGGTTCTTTCGTTACTTTGTTGACAGTTTGATTGTTTGTGAACTAGTTTTTCTCAAAGATAGAGGAGAAGATTCATGCAAAAGAAGCGGAAAAAACCAATTTGCAAGAGAAGTCAAAGGTTTTCGCCTTTGAATATTTCGTTAACAAAAGAACGTGTATAATTTGAATGCGTTGATCGCGTGACAAAGACTACCGTTAACATGTTATGTTGATTATGCAGGAAAACCAAGAAGCAGAGATAAAACAATTGAGAAAGACTTTGATGTTTAAAGCTGCACCGATGCCAAAATTTTACAAAGAACCCCCTCCGAAAGTCGACTTGAAGAAGGTACTTGTATCATCCCGATTTTCATTTTCATCATAATCAAATTTTCTTTTTCAAAGTATTAATCTTTGTTGCCACATCTGTTTATTTGTTTATCATATCTAAATATATTTTTGGTTCTTGTTTATGTATACGTTTTGTCTACAGATACCAACGACACGCCCAAAATCTCCGAAACTTGGCAGGAACAAGAGCAATGTGGGTGCAGCCACCAACGGGGTGTCGGTTAGCCCACGTGTCACTAGAAACAAGACTGCATCACCTGATGCCAACGCGACAAACGGTGGCAAAGACATTTCTGGCGCTAAAAAGACGATTAGAAAGTCTCAACCCAAAGCTCTGTCCTCTAAAAGTGAAGTCAAATCTGAAAACTCCAGTGAAAAGCCTGTTGAAGAAGAGAAAGAATGTAATGAACAATCCCATGAAAGCGTGTCGCCAAATCCTGTTGAAGTTGAAGGTTGAATCAAGAGGTGATTTGTTTAATATCTGTATATGTAATAGAGTTCTTTTTCTGTTTTTCAAGTTAATAAGTTTTTCTGTGTTGTGAATAGCGACTGTAAGTTTTCGTTCGTCACATGTTCAATGCTCTACTGGTTTATATGATGTATGAATTGCTTTTCGTCCTTGTTGCAGATGTGTTATGTATCATAGTTAAAACAATATACGTAACGTG
This sequence comes from Helianthus tuberosus, assembly GCA_030545235.1. Taxonomy (NCBI): domain Eukaryota; kingdom Viridiplantae; phylum Streptophyta; class Magnoliopsida; order Asterales; family Asteraceae; genus Helianthus; species Helianthus tuberosus. Next base: position 34,953,351 of record CM060373.1, on the reverse strand, counting down.
ACTTTCATAAAGTTTCCTAAAATAAATTGATATGAGAAGTTTTTCTGTTTTGAGAAACAGCATTTTTTAATATTAAGACTAGAAATTGTAGGACTTTACCCTCGAAAGGGAGTCCTTCCAGAAATTCTCGACGGCCAAGGGAGACCCAAAGCCGAGGAGGGGGTTTGGAAATAGTTTTCAACCAGCAATTGACGCGCCTCGGTTATTACCTCATTAGCTGCGTCATTGCCCCAAGCGCAAAGATGCCTTGACAATACCCCTAGCCCATCACTTTATACACCCCCAAACCAGCTTTCATTCACACCCTCCCCAGATGTGGGATCACTCACAAATCCATTCTAACTCAAAACCTGCTTTTCATTTACTCAATCTTTACGCTCTGAAAGGCCTGAGTTAACTTAACGAGTGAAAAGAAAAGAGATAAAAGTGAGAAAGGAAAGGAAGAGAAAGGAAAAAAAAAAGATGTCTTTCTCCCATTTCCTTTCAAATCGGAAGGAAAGAAAAACTAAAGAATTTATATTAGTTTTCCTTTCTTTTCCTTCCTTAAATGAAACTCGGGAACGCGACATGTTTTATTTTCCTTTCTTTTCCTTCCTTAAATGAAACTCTGGAACACAAAATATTTTTTACTTTCTTTTTTTTTCTTTTCATTTCCTTCCATTAGTAAACTCTGGAACACAGTGTTACTTCTGCTATTACAGAGAAGATTATATTGAATGTTACAAATAGATATAAACACACAGTGTGATTAAGTTACGAAGATTGATGATCATAATGAAATAAATCAAATAGGAATGACAGAACAAATCAAATAGGTCGAGAGTCTCCCAAAATGTGTTTTTAAAGTCATAAAACCTTAGAAATCTTTTATTCACAAACTAAACAAATACATTTTTTTCAATCATATTCAACACACTAATTATACAGAAAATTTGGTCAAATGGTTCCAGATCGACACAACCAACATGTTTTGACCCGTACCGCATCTTTGGTATGTTACCAAACTCGCTCGTTATTACTTAAGTAACAAATGATGATATCGTTGTACAATAAAAGGGCGTAAACGAGTCAAGACGAGTCAGTCTAAGCTTGAGTTCGGCTCGTTTAACTTATCAAAGTTTGTGCTCGGATTGTTTCGAGCTTTATTTTTAAGTCTCGAGATTGGATCTTGAATAATTTTTTTTCAAGCTTGAGCTTTGCTCGTTTATTATTCATTAAATATTTAGTTATTTGTATTATAATTTTATACATAATAATAGTTGTAATTATTGTTATTACTATTACTATTATTATTATTATTATTATTATTATATTAAATACGTCCAATAAAATTTGTATAAGGCATGTTCGATAAGTGAAGCTCAAACTCAGGCTCGTTTGTTAAACCAATTATTATATTAAATACGTCCAATTATTATTATTATTATTATTATTATTATTATTATTATTATTATTATATTAGCCGGAACTTCTAAGTCCGGCTCGATATGAGTTTTTAACAAAACAATCTCGAGTAGCCAATGAGCGACTTGACTCGTTTACATAGTTATACATGTATCTTGACTCGGTACTTTATATATTATACCACGTTGAGTTTTTTTTTAAACTGCATCACTTGTTCAATCATTTTTACTTCTTTATTATTATTTTTCTTTTAATAGCAATGATTTATTAAATCAATTAAGAATTAATAGATTGATAATTAAATCAAAAGCAGGAAGCTGGATGAGACTTACAAGTTACAAATGAACCGATTGACTAACTACCATATTAGAGTGCATAGTGCCATCACTTACTAATAAATGATGATATTGTTGTACATAATAAATCCAATCTTGACTTATATCAACACACATCAACACTTAATGCATTTGTTGGTGTTGCTCTTTCAACTTAATGAACAAAACATTAAATTGAACTATTATAACAAAGAGTAATGCAATACGTATTAACCGAATGTGCTTGTAGTTGCACATTCGAGTAGTTGAACCTCCCACCTCTTCGATAGATGAGAGGCATCTTACCACCACAATGTCCCTCGAGGACTGACTTACTATTTAATCCGTCTGAATATAAACGACATAACATGATAACGTCGCATCTATGTTTTATAATAAAAATAAAGAAAACTACTGAGTCTAGGGACCGTACATTAAGAATTTAAAATAAACACTGGCATCTGGATCAAAAACAACAAACGAGGACCAAACGAAATAAAAACCTAACATCTACATAACTCAAAACTAAAAGTAACTAAACTCTAAACCAAAATTGTAGCGCAAATTGATTTGTGAATCCGAAGCTTCCTTTTTGTTCAAACTTGGAACCCTAAATCAAACAAAATCGTGATTCAAAAGGTTGAAGATTAGGTTAGGGTTTGTAATTATCAATATTGGAGAAGAGACTAAAACGAAAACTCACTTAAGTACCAATTTCTATGAACCTTTGATCTCCCAATTCCTTATTTTGTTTAGGAAAGAATTAAGACGAATAAAACTTGTTACTATTAATATATCATTAGGACAATATTTGCTCTTTGAATAGGTAATAATATTGGTCGTTGGTTCCTCCTTGACTCGTGTTCTTATTAGAAATATTGTCTTTAGCCCAGTTCCTGAGGCCATGTGTTATATATGGTCTCACGCTCCGAGTGAGGTGGCAGCCCTAGGGCGTGAGCCGGGTGTGATACACCGTCCTAAGAGGACTTGAAAGCACTCACCCTAAGAGGAGTCACTGCGTGAGTAGTGTTTGTGGACCCCAAAAGCCAATTAGAAAAATCCATGTGGAAGATGACGTGAAAAGAGAGCAAACCATAACACAGAATGTTAGACATGCCGATTAGGTTTGTGGCAGGAGATGTGGTTGGGGTTCGAGGATTCCAACCTCACATGAAAGGTCGTACCATAGGTTTGTGTTTTAACTAAACTGAACATTTACAAAATGTTGTGTCATAACTCTTAAGTGTGACGATGTGTTTTTTTACAGAATCAAATCAGTAAAAAAACAAGTAGGTTATATGTTACTCAGTAATTTTTACATAAAATACTTTAAAGTAATTTACCCTGAAACTTTAAAGTAATTTACCCTAAAACAAATCTTAAAAGGTAATAAATTTTGAAAGAAAGATAAAAAGAAGATCCAGCTAAGTCCCGGTTGGTGATGTTCATCAATCATTCACCTAACAATATACATTCAACTATATGTATCATTGCATAACATCTCATCAAATACTAATTATTTTTTAGACCAATCATCTCCGAATTTTCACAAGTCCTTGACAAACTTTTTAGTCGTATTCTTTTTTTATAAATAGGTATTAATTATTAAAAAAAATATACTAACAAATGAATGATAAAATTTCTTGTCTTACTAAAATATATAACAAAATTACCTTTTTACTTAATTGATTTTACGGGATAATATCGGTCTTTTTTTTTTTTTTTTTTTTGATGCATATATACATCAGATAATTTATTAGTTTCTTTAATATGAAAGATAATAATTTTAAAACACACCATACAAATAGGGGCGGACTCAAGTGTCAGGCACAAATAACTTCCAAAAAATTACTTTTTTAGTATCGTCTAGTATTTTTTTAACGGTAATTTTGGATTACTGACGGACCACTGATGTATCATCGTGTCACTAACGGAACCATCCGACCGTATCCATCTCCACTAGGATATAATGTCTATACACCAATTCAAAAGGAAACCTAACTTATCCCAACATAAATATATCACTAGACTATAATGTCGTAGAGTGTATCGTCTAGTATCTAATACTTGTTTTTTATGTAAATATGCAAAATGTTCCTGATTCACCATCATATTTGAGTAATGACTCGTAAAAAAAAATTCTAACTCCCCCCTTCATACAATTAATTCTTATGAATCTATTTATATAATATAAAATACTTTTATAATTTATACCTGTTATATTGTTTTTTTTTGTCTGTATTAAAAAGACAAAGCAATCATCAACCACCATGCTTTTCAAGTGGTTACATTCATCAACAAAAAAAAAAAAAGGAAAAAGACAAACCTTTCACACCACCGACACCTATTTTGTTTACAGGTCTCAAAATTATTTTATTTTAATAATATTTTAATAGAACAAAAAGGTACCAATATTAATAAGGGAAAATTACCAAATTAACCGCTTGACCAGGCACTTTTCCAAAATAGCCATTTGACCACGCTTTATGCACCTTCAATGTAAGTGAACTCTCATTTTTTTATGCACCTTCATATATGAGCTTTCAACCCATGCCCAAGCCGCTACACCCTGAATTTATGAAGGTGCATAAAAATGAGAGTTCACTTGCATTGAAGGTGCATAAAGCCTGATCAAATGGCTATTTTGGAAAAGTGCCTGGTCAAGCGGCTAATTTGGTAATTTTCCCTATTAATAATTTAATATTCTTAGTAACTGGCACTAAATGAAACAGAAACAACTTTATATATTTGTCTTTACATGTTTAATATGGTTTTGTAGAACTCAAAAAGGAGAAAAAAAAAAAAAACAATTACGTAGTATTAGTTATATTAAAATAAAGAGGTTAATAATTATACAAATACTATTTGTTAGATAAAAAATTAATTTTTTAATCACAATAAATGGCATACATATACTCCAAAAAAGTAATAATTCTGGAATCCTCAAAAATCGATCCTCATACCAATATTCTTCCTTAAGGAAGAAAATTGTGCAACAAGATTTGCAGTTTTGTGCAAATACAATTTCCTCAAAAATCAAACATAAATACATAAAAAAAATCACTTTTTACTAATTTACAGTATTTATATAACACCATAAAGAAAGAAAATTTTGAAAATTATTTTTTCTTAAAGGAAAAAAAATAAAAATAAAGTTTGTTCTCATGTGAAGGGGGTCTGAATCTGATTCTCTGGGGAAACTTCCTTCAATGCCAAACTGCATCATTTGCTTCCCTTTATGTCCTATTTTGCACACACATTTCCTAAAAATTAAACTGCAATTCCAAAAATATATTTATTTAATTAATCAAATTATTCCATTTTTAATCAAACAAACCACTTATATTATTTAATAAATATACCTACCTTTTATGCATAAAATATATGTATGTATGTATGTATGTATACATCAATAACAACTTGTAAAATGCCCAAATGATCCAGCAATTGAACATGCTACTTCCAATAATTTCCCTGCATTGACCAAAAAGTTGGATTTATTTAGAACTATTAAACATAAATAAATCTTGATTAAAATCATTACAAATAGGATCAAAAAGATGTGTACTTGATCATTACACAGATAATATCTGGTTTTCTTGGAGATTAAGATATGCTTAATGATCAAGACTTTTTGAAAGGATGAGTTAACTACAATCAAAAGTGGTATAAAGTCTCTAATAATATAAATATTGTGCCTTGTGTCTTAAAGTGGTACCTTTTAAGGCACCCACAAAATAAAATTTGAAAAAGTGTCCAAATTGGCTACTTATGCAAGCAAAGTCATCACAAAATTAGCATATTATGGTTTTGAACTTATGAAAAAGTATGTACAAGTAGTTACAGCACAAAAGGTGCACACAATACTGTAACACAATATTTTTTAATTAAATTTATGATTGTTAAGTGTAATTAAGGCGGATTACTTACTTCTATAACAACTTGTTTCATTCATAATACCTAGATAACAAACAAACGTTCCCAGTAAAATCTGACACATAGCCAAGCTATTGACAGGGTTAGAGGAGGGTGGGACCAAGGCAGACCTTTCCTCTACGCCAAAAACATAGAGGTTGCTTTCGCTGAGACCCTCGGCTCCAAAAACCTTTTCTATACTATCATGATTTTCTAGATAACCCAAACCTACCAACACTAAGCCGAACCGAGTTCACCCTGTTATTCGGACCAAAAAAAGGTCATCACCACCTTGGCCCAGAGAAAATATGTTCAGTGTTGTAAAAATCGGTTCTGGGTGGCATTAGTCACCGATTTACCGTCCAACAATGCTTGGAACCCAAAAGACATTGCCACGCATCATATAAAATCGGAGACATTCATACGTTGCAACAAGGGACAGCGGTCTAAACTAAACCTGTACTTGGCACAATATATCCCTTAATAAGAAAGTGTGCTACACTAATCCTATGGTTTTTAGGGTGGAGGGTATAATGTGCGGGGAGTGGATTGGTGACTCACACTCACCGATCGGTGACTATACCCGGTTGATGAAGATGTGCGGTGAGTTGGAGAGAGGGAATGATAATCGGTGATAGTTCAGCAAATTGATTGAGTGAGAGTGATGTAGGAGAGAGAGAGGAGAGAACAACCAATCAAAAGTGAGAATCACTCAAACACGAGTGGAATGGGGAGTTGACATGGCATAATATTATTGGGTAGGATTTCACACAATCACCCTAGAGTGATTAACCATACCCTCCACCCTTGTTGAATGTACCCCCTCCCCCTACTAAATCAGTCGCATCATCTCTCTACTTTATCACATAGAGGGATACCTTAAGCATATACGAGAGGTACATTTAGCCTCACCGTTTGATAAACCACCTCACATATCTAGTAAGATTATAATGGCGCGTGTTATTGCATCTACTTACCACAAAACCTGTCACTAACAATCAAGACATTCAACCTTCCTACTCCCAAAGTGTTTACTATACCAAATGCTTACTTTCACCCTAGAGTCTGCTCACGGAACACATATGTGAAAACTAGCCATGATTTGTGATGCAAGATTTATCCATAGTTGTCAATAGCGATCGTAGCAATCGCTATAGCGCGCTACGTAGCGTATAGGTCTAGTGTCGCTATTAGGGTTGTAGTAAATAAATATGGTTATAAAAATAGCTGGATTTCTAGTGTATCGCTATTTATAAAATAACAGCCCGCTATATATCGTTATTCGCTATGTAGCATACAGGTACCCTATCGCTATTTATTGTTATTCGCCAGTAACAACTATGGATTTACCTAAACGCCTCGGATACCAGCTACTCCCATACAAAGCATTGTACATGACTACATGTTGCAACAACATATAAATCACAATCTTAACCTATCTATGTAAGTTATACCTTATGTCTATACCATTAGTACAAATTCTAAATTAGTGCAATAGGAATCATTCCAAGTGACCCACCCCCACAACTCACATCAACACCACAAAATTCATAAACTAATCAATTAAATAAATAAAAGTTAAAAATAATAACAAAAACATACCTCTTCTTTGCGTAGCAACCACCTTACCCACCGTCGCCGGCGCAACCTTACTCACCGGTTTCTCCTTCACCTCTTCCACCGGAAACAACACCCCATCAATCCCCTGCACCGATATCCGCCCATCCGTATAAATATCCGGGTCGAACAAATACGCAGACCCCTCACCCGACCCGAACTTAACCGACCCATCCGCCTCCTCCGCCACCACCTTATGCGGCAACCTTAACGTATCATACTCAACCTTTCCAAACCGCCTAACCGAATTATACATACTCTCTTCGGTTTGATACTCCGGCACCAAATGATAATACATTATCTGCTCCGGTGCACCCGGATCACTCAACTGATCAGTAGTCAATTTCGCCATCGCTTCATCGTTCGGTGCTAACACCGTTAACACATAACCCTCAGACACTAATTTCCCCATCTCCGTCGCTAACGACGTTAGATTAACCAAAATGTCAGCCAGTTCATTGTATCCGCCGTAATGTAGTAACGTTTGGATGAAGTCTTTGACCTGACTTTCGCCGTCGAAGTGTCGGTGGCCGGTTCCGGGTCCCGGAGCCGGCGCCGGAGCTAGGGACGGACCTGGAGCCATCGCGTCGTACACCGGGAGAACCGGTGGAGCACCTGCTGGAACCGGAGCTGCCGGTTTTTTCAACCGGTGAGTTCTCGGATCCACCACCGGAGCACCTTCCGGTAGCACGGCGGAAATGGAAGCCAAACTTCTTCTCCGGTTGAAGTCTTCTTGTACGGATCGGGGCACTAACAACCGCTCGATTCCGTGTATAACACCGTCGGGTCGGATAACGTCGTCGGGTCGGGTCACTTTTGCCACACCGTTTACGATTCTCTCGCCGGTGTTTCCTCGGGTCAACGGTAAGTGATTATCCGGTTCATCCACACAAAGAGTTTTATGATGAGAAACGGATCCGGTTCCGGTACCGGTACCATGACCCGGCCATTGTTCTGACCCGACCCGACCCGTGATGATGTGAAAAAGTAGGAGCTTTTGTAGGGATTTGAGATTTCGGGGCTCCAGTAAGAAGCGTTTGAATTCGGGATCCATTTGGCGTTCAAGAGCTTCATTATTCGGGGCGAATATGGTGATGTTTTGACCCGAAACTGTTTGTTCTAGTGTTTGTAAAAGAAGGGCTTTTTCAACGAGTTCGGATAACTCGGTGTAGTGTGAGTCGAGGAGGGCAACGAGTACTGAGTTGGAGTTGATCTGAGTTGAGTGAGTCGAGTTGGAACTCGGGTTTTGAATCGGTAATGCGGTGGTGGTGGTAACAATAAGGACTGTAATGGAGAAGATTATGAGGCTGAAAAATGCATCATAGTTCTTGAGAGAACTCATGATGCAAATCTGGAGATGAGATCAGAAGAAGAAGAAGATGAAGATGAACAGGATAATGTGGGTTTCTCTCTCTAGAAATGGTGGGTGTTGTTGTTTCTCTCTCTAGGTTTTGAGAAGTGGGTTTTTGGTTGAAAGGATTAAAACGGGGGAGACAGGACAGGTGGTGAAACGGCAAGAGTAATGTCGTTTTATGAGTTAGGATGAAGGTGTACAGGCTGGGTGTAGGGGCCACACACGGGTGGGAGAAAGTTGAAAGCTCAAAGCATCGGCTCTTACACGGCTTGGCTTGGCTCCAAAACTGTATCGGCTTACGGCTACAATATACATAACAACTTTTGGCAAATGTATATTTCTATTTATATTTACCACTGGGTTCTTCGCACTACGCAGCGAGAATTCTGTCGATTTCGTTTTAGATCGTTGTGTCTGGTCAGTTTTATTTTGGCGCATTACGGTACATACACGTTATATCAATCGAATGAGGCAACATAAAAAATTTATGTTATATTTGAAGCAATTCAGTAACACACTACACTTCGGAAATTTGGTTGGTTTTTTTGGCTCGTTATGGTATCAGTACTCATTATAAAAGCCGAAGGAGAAAACCTTCAGAAAATATATTACATTTAACCCGATTTGATTTTGAAAAATATTTATATCAAATGTAGATAAATATAAACATATCGTGGCGGTATAGTCAAAGTTTGGTAAAACATTATATTTTAAAAGGTATAAAGAAAAATAAAATATCTTTAAACTAATTAAATTAATTAATTAAGAAAACCTATGTGTAAAGCACCCATTGAGTGACGCATCATTCCTTCATTTGTGAACTGTTGCAAAATGTAAACTTTAAAACTTTTGTGGATAAATGAAGAATTCATTGAACTAGGTTTTAATGTTGCGCGCCGCGTTGCGGCTCGACAAAATAAGTCATTGTAAAACTATTTATTGCGACTAAATACTTGGTTGTTATTAAAGTTGTGCTATTTAGTGTCTTATTTTTAAGTTGACAAGTGGAGTTTTTATACAACAGAGTCGTTGGCAGCAAGCGAGTTAGTAACTTCTGGCGATGGCGACTATTGCGATGTCTAAGCATCCACTGACCCAACAAATAAGGAATAAGAATTGTATAAATACAATCAGAAAAACGTGTGAAAGAGGAGAAAAATGAAGATGACGTGAAGTTATGTAAGCATAAAATGGAAAAAAAAAAAAAAAGACCCCATGATTTGAACCTGAGTCTCTTTAAAACACATACAACCACAAAACCACAAAACCATGATGAATAATCTAACTAACTTTGAAGAAAATGGATATATATACACACTTAAAAAAGGTATATGGGAAAAAAGTCAACAAAAGATGACTTGAAGTTAAGACAACCAATAAGGAAAGTTTACTATTCATTATGATGTGACGGCTACTATTCATTAGCTTTGTTTTTTAATGGGTGATGGTATCTACACATCCCCTAAAATTTTTGTACATCCCTCAATAGAAACCATATAGGCCAATACGCTTCTTATAGGGTTTGAAGCATTAAATGCGACACCAATAGGAAGTGTATTGGGCAATACGGTTCCTATTGGTACAATATTCTCTGACGCGCACGCAGTTCAAAACTATAAAGGTCTGAAAAGTGACCCAATAGGAAGCGTATTGCCCAATACGATTCCCATAAGTTTAATAGGAAGCGTATAGGGCAATACACTTCCCATAGGGCTTGGGTTGGTGAACGCTTTAAATCAATAGGAAACGTATTGGGCAATACGATCCCTATTGGTATAATAGGGAGCGTATAGGAAATATGGTTTCCTTGGACCCAAAGTATAGGAAGCGTATGGGGCAATATGGTTCCCCTAGACCCAAAGTATAGGAAGCGTATGGGGCAGTATGGTTCCCCTAGAGCCAATGTATAGGAAGCGTATGGGGCAATATGGTTCCCCTGGTCCCCTAATCTAAATCCTTTTTAAAAAAATGTGTCAAAAAAACGTTTATACATTATTGTAATACCCAAAACATATTTATGATAACCATAATAATTTTATCATTATATAGACATGTGGGGTGGCGGACACTGTTCGACAGGTTATCAGGCAGGATAGCCCGTGGGATCGTTTATTTCGAATAGGAGCCGCACCATCTTATCGGCCGTTGATGGTGGAGTTTCTCTCCACATTCCGCTATAGACCTCGACCGGATGACCGGCCGAACTCGGATTTTGATGATCCGAACTTGCCGGCCCCATCACCCGAGATCACATTCTGTCTGTTCGGCGAGGTATTTGAGATGTCGCTTCACCGGTTTTTACACATACGAGGAGTTGGTTCAGGACGTGTATACCACGGCTATCGATTGTATGCCCGAGGATGAGTTGATTGCCTGGTGGCCCACCATCGGTGAAGGTCCATACACCAAGGCGGAGGAGGTCCGATCCTCGGAGATTCGCGACCCGTCAGTTCGTTACTTGCATCGTTGCTTTAGCACGGGCATCGCGGCCCGTGGCAAGAGTTGCGAGCACGTAACGAATGTCGATCTTTTCTATCTCTATTGTTTATTTACTGGTCGTCCGTGCGCCCTCCATCTCTGCCTGGTGGATTATTTTGTCACACGTTGGAAAAAGCAACGTCGTGGTAGTATATATGGAGGATCGTTTATCGGCCGGATAGCCCAGAGTGTTAGTCGGTACTTTGGTTGGGTCGACGATAGGTATCCACCGCCGGCTCCCTGAAAATATTTGGACATGAGGTCGATGACAGGGATGGAAGTGGCGGCAAACATTCCTAATGTTGGTTATAGGTTTGTCGGGACGAACCGTCAGGTTTGGGCATGGCAGCCGTCGGTACATCACCCGCGTTTGGAGGCCGAGGAGGTTCAGATGCCTCAGATGGCTGAGCAGGATGGCGGTATATTATCTTATTTTTATTTCATTTATCTACGAGCAATTTACTGTTATGTAATGGGTATTTTGTTTAAATTCTTATAGCCTTACGACCCGTCCTATACTCAGCCCGACCTTTCCATGCCACATTTTCCTCAGTACGGCCAGACCATGCCGCTCTTTCCTCTGTCCGAACTATCCATGCAGGTATGTTATTTTGTTTTATTTCATTTTCTACGAACAATTTTAATGTTATGTAATGAGTATTTTGTTTGAATTTTTTATAGGCTCCAGGCACGTCCTATACACGGCACAGCCCGTCACCCTCTACTCGGCGTGGCCCGAACTTTACAGAGGAGGAGCTCACTGAGTCTGACGAGGAGTCTGACAAGTATTGATGATGATAGTGGTTTTTATTATCATATTATGTAGTACTGTACGAACAATTGAATTTAATTTTAAGTATTTGTAATATTTGTTTAATTTGGATATATTTAATTTGTTTGGATTGCTTAATTTCACTACATCTTTTATAAAATTTATAACAAAAAACTAACATCCTTTTATAACAAAAAAACAACTTAATTAATGTTTAAAAAAATAAAGTTCAAAAAGATAGTAATAACAATATGTTGTTCTTGCAAAAAAAATTTCTTCAGGGAACGTATGACCCTATATGATTCCTCTTTGTCTTTTGAAAAAAAAATCATTAAGGGAGCGTATGGCCCTATATATTTCCTTTTAGCTGACCATCTTTTGAAAAGTTTGGTACACATATTGGAAGTGTATTGCTTAATACGCTTGGACCCAGAGGAACCGTATTGCCCTATACGCTTCCTCTGGTCCTCTAATCATTAGCTGACCATCTTCTGAAAAGTTTGTACTTCAAGTACACATATAGGAAGTGTATTGCTCGATACGCTTGGACCCAGAGGAACCGTATTGCCCTATACGCTTCCTATAGGGTTCAAGAGATGTGCAAATAACCAAAGAGGATGTGTGAATAACCAACCCCTTTTTAATATATGTATAATTGTTGTGTTTGCAACTTACAGATGTTATTATATATGTTGTTATCAATTTATACAAAAAAAAAGTTAGTCGTAAATTATTTAATTGTTTTTTTGGGTAAAGGGTGTAAATTATTTAATTGTTACAACAAATGATTTCATTGTTTATTTAAGCATGCGATGTAGCTTTGATATGAAATATAATCCGGGATTGTCTTGATAATGCATGATGATGAGTTCTTTATAAACTATGAATTCAAGTTGTTTATTGAACATGGTAAAACATAATGAAAGGGTCGGATTGGATGGGGTTGGTTCCGTAACAAATCATATTTATCCTACAAACCGTAAGAAAAGTTAAATTAGCACATACTAAAACAATACATACATAAAAGTAGCACTTTTGAATTATATTAGCACATGAAAATTAATCAAGATAATTGATTTTAGTACATATGTGAAATGATATCAGCATTTTTCTTTATCAGCATATTGAAAACAAAAGAAAGATCCAAATAAAGAATTAATTGCTTGTTAGCATAATTATAAGGAATTCAAGATAATTGATATTATTTAGTTTATCATTTTACCATTTCTCTATAATTGGTTGGATGTCACGTGACACTTTTTAAATGGTTCTTACAGTTTGTATACAAAATGTGGTTTGTAATCGTTCAAAACTTGTTTCGGCCAAAACAGATTTGGAATCAAACGTGTACATTTGCACGTTGTATTTGTATTATGTCAACTAGTGGTGATAGCAAATAGACAAAAGTGTATTATGTCAACTAGTGGTGATAGCAAATAGACAAAAGTGACGACAACGATGGTAATAGTAGTGATGGGCATACCGACGACAACTAGTAGAAAGCGGCCACGAAAAATAGTGATGGGGAGTGGTGTTGAGCTATATAAACATGTATTAAGTTAAACAAGTCTAGTGATCGACTTTTTATATAGTTTAATGTATCTAAATAAACAAGTTTAGCATACTAAAATTGCTTGAATTAACCCAACTATTAATGTTGATGTGTGAATTTGTATGTAGTAGAACATTTGTTAGATGAATTTTGATATAGAATGAAGGATTGTGTGAGTTTAGTTGATTAATGATCCATGATATAAACTAGTGAAAATATGCATAGAATATTTGTACATTATGCCGTGTTAGTGGTACGCACACCAAGTGTTTAATGAAATGCTTAAAAGATAAATTATCAAGTATTTATGCTAGTTCATTGCTGAAAATCATTTGTTAAAATGAATGTACAAGATAATGGATGTTCATTCGATGAAAGGATTCTGTTTGAATGCTCAAGTATGAAAAGCTAAGTGTGAAATTTGTTAAGTGTAGGTGTGAAAGAAGAAGGATCAAACGACAAGAGGTTATAAGGTGCAAACGATCGAGGTAAGTTCTTTCCCTTAACTATATGTAGTTCATTATGATGATGTGCTTTTCATATCGTAATATGGCGGACTATATATAATTCGACGAACTTGACTCTTATAGTAATAGTATATGACCCAATACATGGGTTAATTGGGAAAGAACATCGAAAGAATGATTGGGTTAAAGCGTTGTAACTAAATATGATTTAGATGGGCGAGCTTTCATTGTGAACTTGAAAGAATTAAAGTATGACATTCGTAAGTATGGGAATTATGGAAGTTAAATTGTAAGAATGTCTATGATACATAATGATCATATTTTAACTTCTAACATCCTGCATAATTATGTAACTAATGGAAATGTTTTGGTGATAGGTAAATATTCTTCTTAGATAGATGGCAAGCTTGGAACGAACACACCATCACAAGTGCTTCCGCGATGATACTCGACTAAGCGGGTCAAATATTTTTGTAGAAAAACTTTCATGGTCGTATTTAGTGTGTAAATGTTTAACTTTATAACTAGACGAAACTCTTGTTATTTTGTATGTAATTTTTTTATGGTCGCTAAGAACAAGTATGAAATGTCTTTTTTTTGAAATGTTAACTTTGGTTCTTTAGTAATTATGTGATCTTTGTTTTCGAATAGCAAACTTGTTTTACTTTGTTTACAGACGGGTCTTACAATAAACACTGGCAGCGCATACTTATGCCATAAACTATATATAAAAAAATATTGTCAAATATAACATAAAACTAAAAATTACATTAAAATAAAACTTCAAAATTCAAACATTACATAAAAATAAAAGATAAAACTTAAAACCTACATTAAAATAAAATTGAGAGAGTTTTATGTGGATGTGGTAGATTAAATAATGAAATGAGTTAGTTAAATAGAGAAAAGTGATTGATTATTTGAATTTAACTTTTTTAGAAGAAAGATTAAACGGTCATTTTTTTTGTGCAACGGTCAAACCGTACATCAAAAACACAAATCTCACGCGGGTTGTGGTCCTAGCTTCCGGAACCCGTCTACCTTATCTGCGAGGGTGGCGACGGTGTTCTGGGCTGGTTCAAACCCGAACAAGCCAACTCTCATAGTCCCCGGCCCCCCTAAAGATTGCTAAAGATATTTTAGAAATTAAAGGAGGTTGAATACGCGTTAGGTACGGTTGCCTAAAGATCTCAAAAAAGAATAAAAATAAATTGACCGATATTTATTTATACAATATAAAAGGAGGGGTTGAGTAGTAGGGAGTAATGGAGTAGAATAAGAGTAGCAAAATAATTTGGTGACTTGACAATTAATTCTTCACCAACCCTGTTAATAATATATCACCAAATAATTCAAGAAATGGCTATTTAATGGAATTTATTGTTTTTCATTTAATTACCAACAGTTTTCTCCCTTTTATGTTCCTGGAAAAACATTGATTACAAGTATAAAAAAATAAATAAATAAACTATTCTGTATTGCCACGTAACACTAAGACACGAGTATGTACTTACACTATTGTGTATTCTCTAGTTTTTTTTAGCAGTGATCTCGATCGAGTGGTGGGAGGCTTAAATTTCTGTTTGGAGATGCAGGTTTGACTTCTATTTGGTGTAGAGTGAGACATTAGTGGACAATATAATAGGAGACTCAAGGAAACCTGAGTTCGATCGTTGAATCAAACGGGTTTTACCGGTAATTCCACCGTCGTGCCTATGGACAGGTGGGTTATCGGGTTTTCCCCGAAATTGGTGGTGGACTCGGGTTACTCTCGGAGCACTCCGCTTGATCCAGTGAGTGCTCCGAGAATGCTCGAGATTGATTTTGTTGGGCGTTCAATAAAAAAAGCATTATTAATAGGGTGTTAATAACATGAAGTTATGATGGATATTGGTAATTATAATTTTATATTTGGTTGTGAATTGGTGTTTTATATTCTGTCTAATATTCACCGAGTATTTTGTCGACTAACTTATCGTCGGGTATTGGGTATACCTCGTTACAGAGCCGTTCCTATGTTTTCGGAGGCCCTAAGCAAACTACAAAGTGGAGGCCTAATTTCGTTATTGACTAACATTAGAGGTGCAAAAGTCGGGTTTTTCTAATACCCAATTTCTGGAACCAAACTGTGTTTCGGTATGATCGGGTATTAGAAAACCGGGTTTTTAGATACCTAGACATTAATACCATATTTTCTATTTTTTACACAATATAAATCCATTTTGTTTTTTAATTTGCTTTGAATTTGATAAAAAAAATACTTGGAATAATTACATTATCACAACTTTAGTTAATTAATATATCTCAGTCTTTCGTTTAATGTCACTAGAAGGATGCGTCAAAAGGAAAAAAAAATGTATTGCTTATGAGTATTTCGTTTAATGTCACCAGAAGGATGCGTCAAAAAGAAAAATAATATTTTGCTTATGAGATTCAAGCTAGGGTCTTTACAAGACTAGGGCAGGACTAATACCACTACAATAGCAAAGTTAATAGATATATAGATTCAAAACAATTATATATTATATATCATTTTTATATTAAATGGAGGCCCTAAAAGTTTGGAGGCCCTATGCCCGAGCCTAAGTTTTGATAAGCATTGGGCCGACCCTGCCTCGTTAGGTTGTTGAAACTTATCTACTTTGATTTTTAAATATATTTCTAATTAGTTAATTTTCTTGTAACTTTACTACACAAATATATCAAAAACATAGAAATTAAATTAGTAATTTATTCTATTACCCAAGGATTAAGGTAAATAAAAATATATATATATATTTAATTGATCAAATTATCAACCTAAAATCGTACCCGTAGCTTACTCGTTGTCGTTGATAACCACTTCCACCAAGGGCCGGGATATCAGACGGTGCCTACTGTCGGCGATATTTATATGTTTTTTAGTGACAACAGATATTCAACAAGCATACATAGAAATCTGTTCTCATGCTTTATGTTTAGTTAAGATTTGGTATGATTTATATTATCATATTGCTTATTTTTATAACTAATAATAATTATTCATAACATCATTATTTAAACCTATATAAAGTAGCAAGTTTTTGATGCATCAGCACTTGTACTTTGTGCCTTGGGGGTTTAAAAAAAAAAAAACTCAAATTCCCCTTTACACGTCCCTCCTCCCTTACTGTTCTCACTCACAACCCCACAAGAAGCAATCTCTCTCTCTTGCAAGAAAGTAACACCGAAGATGATGGCAAGGTCTCCGGTGAAAGAAGAGAACAGATTTGACAAACTAGGGATCCAGGTGACCGATCTACTTCAGTGAACCAATGAGTGTGATACGACTAAACCTACGATTCCGGCAAAAGAGAACACCGGCGACAAGGGATCTTCCGACGATTAAGGTAAGACCCGAACCACCTGACGCTGTTTTCTGCATAATACTGTTCATCACCAAAACTAACCCTATTTTTCTGATATGTAATTCTTGCGGTGTGTTGATTTCATACCCAAATCATGTTCATATGGGTATTTCAATGAAACCGAGTCCTAGAAACCCTAAATTAGGTTACTTAAAGTTGATTAGAAAAAATGGTTAGCTTAGATCATCTAAGTTGTATAACCTGAATTTATCATTAGCTCTTTCTGTGAAAACCGCTTCCATTACTCACATGAGAATGGAAAAGTTCTAGAGTTGCAATTCGTCCGTTCATTGCCACATAGGTTGCATAAAAGCAAATGTGCAATTAGATATAGCAGTAGGTTTTGATTTATTCACCAATTAATAATAAACAAGCCTGCATTTCAGCCTTGCTATTCTTAACTCACAGTTGGGTTGTAGTCCAGCAATTATTTTTCTTTTTGATAATTCGGTCCAATTTATTAAATTTGGTTTTCTTGGGTCTATGGACCGGAACCGACCCGAACCCGATAACATATGATGTATTAGAACCGAACTAAAAACCTAAATTCTAGGGTCAGGTCGGTTTAGGTTTATTTTAGGGTCGATTATCGGTTCTTTTTTGTCCATCTCAAAAAATGTTCACCCTTAATTTTAACATACCGGACTCGCAAATTCTGTTAACCACCCCACCCCACCCCAATGTAGTCCTTTGTGAAGAAAAAAAAGTTTGTACTTAACAAACATATATTTGAGCTATAAAGCGTTTTTGCGTTTTCGGTTCGTGATATATTGCGTCAACACAAGTTCTGCACCGGATCAGAGAATCGTAAGAAAGCGTCTTAAGCTGTTGTTCTTACTGCAGTTTGGAGCGTTTGGCAGGCTAGAAACTGACATCGGTTTTTAATATGAAGTCGATCTCTTTGACAAGGGTAATAGAAGAAACAAAAGCTATGAGTTTTTTTGGAAATCTTTTATGTTTTTAATGAGAACTCCAATGACTTTGTCAATTGGACCCCACCCAACCATAAAACATATTATCTTCTACATACAAATCGTTCTAAATTTAGAAACTACGATGGTTTGACGTCGATGACTACTTTCTAACCACTTTGACAATGCTTTGTACAAATAAAATAGTACATGCCAACATTTGACACGGTCACTGTGGTTGGGCCCAATGTTTCGATGGTCTTGGCGGCGGTGGTGTTGCATGTGTCGTATGCCACCTTTGGCACTTCCGCGACAATATGCATTCCAGTACAAAAATCAAACACAAGAATATCGTCTTTGGTGAATTTCTCTCCTTTTGCCCATGTTTCGTAATGGTTGGGTTCCGAAGGCACATCCCATTCAATGTTTACGATGTACCCGCGCCGCAACGCGGGCGGGTCTTAACCCTAGTTTTTCTTATTGTATAAACAAGTGGTCTCCTGCTTATGGGCTTTGATTGAGTAATACAAGTGGTCTCCTGATGACGGTGAACAAAAGATCAGGGCATTAATGTAAATAAGATCCAATGCTTGTCCAGTTAATATACTGTTCATAGGAAAATACCTAAATTGTATATAGTACTAGTGTTTAACTCCCGCGTTGCGGGTGCGGGAGTCGTAAAACCATATTAAGTAGTAAGCAAACGACAAACAAAACCGAGAAAATCGTAAAGCAAAAAACGCTAATTTATACCGTCACGTGACGTAAAATGGAGGCGAAAGCAAATACGAACTTATACCATGCACTGCCATAAAATATAGACAAACTCGGATTTATAGCAAAAGCTTTTATTCAAAGACCAAAATATAAACAAAACTTCCACATTAAAAAAATAAAGTATACAAACGAGGGGTGTGCAGAATTCGTTTCGAATTCGAAATTCGTTTCGAATTCGAAAAATTCGAAATTCGGTTAAATTCGATTATCAATAATTCGCTTCGATTATAAGTATTCGAATTCGAATTCGATTCAATTCGAGTCAAGTAAATCGAATACGAATTTATAATTTCAAATTCGATTCGAAATTCGAATAAAAATTATACATTTTTATTTATTATTTTTATATATAATACATATATAACTTTTATTAGGCTATACTATAAATTATTTTCAAATTTTTTCCAATTATTAAAATTACCCATTACCAAACCCACTACATGGTCCATAACTAAAACCTAAGTAACAAATCTATCAATAGATTTCTAAGCGTAAAAATATTAACTTGTAATGTGGAGTGGTTATTCCCGACTTCTCGTTTTGAATTTTAGACTTGTGGTATTTTATTTGGAACTTATTAATGCGATATCGTGCTTTATGACTGCTTTAAAATTCATGTTTCATTTTGAAAGTTTTTTACATATTTTTAAAGAATCTGAATTAAATCGAATTTATTCGAATTCGATTCAAACTCAAATTTTTAATCGAATACGAATTGGGTTTTTTATTCGAATACGAATTCGGTAGGTTTTAATCGAATTCGAATCGAATACGAATTCAAGGAAAAATAAAAATTATTCGAACAATTCGATTCGAATAATTCGAAAATTCGATATTCGATTCGATGAACACCCACAAACCTAAAGGAAATCATACTATAAAACAAAAACAAATAATGACAAAGACCACACTATCCATTCAATCGTTCCACTATTGCTGTGTGATGAAAAAATAAGTTGGAAATTACAACAATGGCACCATTGTAAATATATCTTAAATATAGGGTTTTTGAATTACTCTAGACAAGAAATACTCTAATTATATTATATAATAATAAGTTTTAACATACAAATTGTCTTAATGTGATAAGTGAATGAGGATTTTTTTTTAATTCTTTTTCCTATCTTATTAAGTACGTATTTTAGTCTTAGAATCTAAAAAAAATGTATATTTACACTAGTAGAGTAATTACCTAGTTATTCTAGAGTACTTTATTAGTGTAAAATCATATTTTTCTACATATTGCAATTAAACATTATATTTAAGTAGATAAAAAAAAACATTTTCTTAATTTCTCATGTTAAGGTCATTTTGTATGTTAAGATTCATTTGTATTTGATATTTACACTAAATATTATTACCGTAATCATCTTCATCTCATCATGGTCTTTTATTTTCGCTTAAACCTTCTTTTATAAATTTGTACAAGTAATGTATCTCATTTTGTTTTTGTTTTTTAACGGCTTAACTTGCATCAAACCCGTATTCGGCAGAGCTCAAACCCTTGATCTCAAGGGAAGCAAAACTATATTAACACCTTAACTCTAATAACTTTGCCAATTGGAACACCCCCCCCCCCCCCCACCTTATCTCATTTTGTGCACTGTGATTTGATGTTGCAAAAGTCTGAAATAAGTTATACGTAGCTACTCACTCGTTATTCCTTATTTGAAGATTTCAAGTGGTTATTGCTTATTTACACATTCAAATCGT
Source organism: Helianthus tuberosus (assembly GCA_030545235.1). Taxonomy (NCBI): domain Eukaryota; kingdom Viridiplantae; phylum Streptophyta; class Magnoliopsida; order Asterales; family Asteraceae; genus Helianthus; species Helianthus tuberosus. The sequence goes on along the minus strand of CM060373.1, from coordinate 34,932,691 downwards.
TTCTACACACTACACAGTCAATTTAATCGGGTTCAAAGTTCAGATGATGCCAAGATTGAGAAAGGTTTTTTTTTTTTTTTTTTGTAAATTACAAAGGAATATACCCTCGTCGTCGCCGAAGGCGACGCCTTCAATCCGTCAGAATGGGTTACCAGCTCTTGGACTGGTCAAGTTTTTGTTTGTTTATTGTGTTTTCTTCATTAATCATCCACTTAACTCACCCTAATAATCTCCTATAAAACCGAACTCACTTCCACACTTCTGCCACTTTACAAACACTTCAATTTCACTCTCAAAACACTCCAAATCAGTAGCTAATTCCCTGTTTAAAGTCAGAAACAAGTCAGATTCATACAAGTTGCTATAATGAGCATAACTTCATCATTTATCCATCTTTTTCAATGATTCTTCTTTCTAATCACTTGGAACAACCTTAGGTATGTTTTACACATGTTCTCCATGGAAAACCAAGGCTGGAACATCACCATATAAGGCTCCAAAGTGCAATAAACTTTCTGATATTGTATGAGCATTTGTTTAACTCACTTTTAATTGAGATTTCTCAACACATTCCTATGTCCTTATGCTCATAATCAAGTCTATGATTAGTTGGACTTAAAAACAAGGTTGTGAGATGTAAATCCAGAGGTTTAATCCTCATAAACATTCTGTTTTGATAAGGTTTTGACCTACAAGTGATGAACAAGTCCTACACTTGAAGTTGTGTGATTATTTGGATAGCTTGGGCTATCCTACCTTCAATCCACGCATCACTTGATGTTTTCTTAGTTAGATATTATGTATTTCATTTCTTATTGTATGTATTCATGACCATCCTTGTTGTCCATGACAACTTGTGCATTGGTGAAATACAAGAGGTTCCTAAATAGAAGATTTGTCTTCCTACCTCCTACATGACTTCTATGACATCCTTGTGATAATCTTGGATTAATAACTTATAATTTAAACTATATAAGATATATAATACTTATAATAACCAAACTTTTGATGATAACCTAATGGTTAGTTCTCAAAATAGTAGGTGAACATAAAATTCGTCACGATTCTAATGGGCATTATGACACATGAAAAAATTTAAACTCTTTTCAGTTTCATAGTGTCAAGAACGAGTATTATATGATTAGATGGTTATTTTCTCCTATATTTTCTTTCATATTCTTTTAAATTCCGAATCTCGACTCTAAACATACCTTTGAACTCCAAACCGTATACATTCAACCTCCTAAACTCATTCACTCGTCAACACTTGGATAATCGAAAAGCATATGCAACTTTGTGAGTATACTTGAACCCCCTTTTCGTTTACCACCTTTTGGGGTGTAACATGTTAAACTATAATCTTACACTTAAACTTTATTCTTAAATGCACAAACATTCCTTATACATGCATGCCTACTTGATTAGTTGATACTTTAAACTTGGGGTTATACATTTTGTGTTAGACTTATCATTAACTTCGAACGAGCCCATGCTTGACATATATAGCGCTATAGGATTAACGCACCACCCGTATTCTTGAGGTTATGTCACGAGCTTATTGCGTTTCATCATTGGGTTGATTAGTCGAACACATGCCGATTTTATTGTTTATCTTGTATCAATAGCTTGCCATGTGGAATTGTTTAAACTCATTCTTTTTATGCTATGTATGTATGAAAACTTGTATACTCGCCTATGCTTTTGCATTGAACTTTATTTTAAACATGTTACAGGTTGAGGAAGACGATGCTTTGAAATTGAAGTAGTGATGATGCTTAGATACACATTTACACGTCTTAGGTTTAATATGTTGTGTAAATTTTGTACTTGTTTGTTGTATCGTTTCTTGTATTGAACATGCTGTATTTCAAGTTCCATGTATTGTAGCATTTGGTTATGAATGAAATCAATTCATTTCTTAAATCTATTGTCATAATTAGCATTATGTGTGATGAGCAATCTTTCTTCGTCCCACTCCGATGATTCCGCCATTGGTTGGGGTGTGACAGATTGATATCAGAGCCATAACTATAGGGAATTAGGAAATTGCCATGCTTTTGACCTAGTCTATAGTTAAGCACCAAATTCGACCATACTTGCTTCACATGCTACTTTTATGAAACATCTTTACGTGCTATTCTTGAAATGTCTCTTACGTGTTAATTTCTTGAAATGCTTTATGTGCTCATATTTGTTATTATTATTATTTCGAACATACGTCTTTCCTAAGACATTTTACTCGTTTATACTAAAATCAAAACCACCCGTAATGCACAAACGAGATGACTTCACCAAAATAGGCGTGAAACCCACAATTTGGTGAACGACTCTCAATCCATCTATTATTTTTACATGAAATTCACCACCATGTTAGGAGTGAATCCTCACCTTGATGGAGAATTTCAATTTCAAACTCTAGTGGACCCTCGTCAAGGTGTCAAATTAAATTTTGACCCGACGAGTACCAACCACACTTAGGGTACGAAATCGTCAAGTTAGGGGTGAAACCCGCACCTTGTCGACTAGTCCCGCTCCTTGATTTTCAATCCCACCAAGTCTCGAACTTTCGATTGGTTTGGAACATGTAGTAACTGGAATGGTGAATACCTTAACCGAAATATCGGCGAGAGTATTCCACCTATTAGGCCAAAGCATGTTTCTCAAATTCAAAAGAATTTTCGACCACTTTTGCTTAGTCAAAGTTCCGTTTTGGAACAATCCAAGATCAAACCTACGTTTCACTATTATCAATCTTATATGATGTAATTCTCCCTTTCAAGTTCGAATTTCTTTCGATATGGTTTTCTTATATACACATCATACTAAGTCTTTCCATACATCTATACTTCATTTACATGCATGATTTCAAAAACGTCACCTAATTAGATTTACATGTCTTATAACCACAAAATGGAGACATATCATCGAGATAGGAGTGATTTTCTCACCTTGACGATTAACTCCACCCCTTCTTTTCTTAAAACGACCTCACCGATGAGTTAGGGGTGATTCCCTTACCTAGGTGATCGTTACCAAAATTTTATTTCAAAAGAGACTTCATTATGCAACCACGATCATGCTTTATACCTAAATCGTTTACCCTTTGTCAAAATCCCTACTTACGCCAATTTCGAAATTTATTGTTCTATCAAACGTATTTCTTACCCTATGATTCATTTTATGTGAGTCACATACATGAAAATCCTTAATCATATTCTAAACGCTTTGTTTCCCGATTTTCAAAATTTTATGAAATGCTACCCATAAACTTAGTCGGCCTAATGAATCTATTGCCCACAAATTCCATGTTTCACGTAAATCGCTAAAACACGCTCACGTCATGTCATTATACTAAGAACTTTCATTCTCAATCGAAAATCGGACCAACCTTCCCGCATGCCTATAATATCTTATAGATATTATAAGTTCGTTTTACTAAAACTCTTTTCAAAATCAATAAATCATTTTACTAAAAAAACACTTTTCAACGATCACTAAGTTCATTATGCTAAATTTCTTTTTAAGAATCAACGTTTCACGAGAACCTCCAAATTTCAAATTTCTTATTTTAATGCTAGATCCTTTAAAATGATGCAAACTTGCTATTTTCAAAAACCTTTTCATACACCGCTCAATACATCATTTCAATTTCAAAACTCGTGGGCAAGGAAATTTCATAGGACCGACCATTTTCGACTTACTTAAATTCTTCTAAAACAAGAGTAGCATTTCCGTTCTTTACAAAATACGTCACGCATAACCAGAAAGTATTTTATATTCTTATACATTCACAAACTAAATTCTACATTCCAAGACAAACTCAACCTATTTCGATTCGATAAACTCAACGTTTTACTCAAACAACTAAACATGCATACCATCGTTCACCTTTTAGACAATATCACACGACAACTTCACGTATCACTCGTTTTTACATACCCACAACTTCTTGATCATTTTATACGCTCAAGTTTGTTGTATTCAATTTTTTTCATACACACAATTGTCTTTATTTATACCTACTTTCATACTTATACAAATTTTCATGTTCATACTCATACGTCTTATTATTATACTTACATACTTATTCATACTATTATTTATATTCATACGCATGCATACATTCATATTCATGATTCATACATTCGTACCCGTACGTGAGCGGAATCTGAGGGATTCGCTTACGTAGGTCCCATACATACTTAAGCATGGACATGCTTATATACTACATTCTTATACGTACACATTCTTGTTTTTCCAAATTTATGTATACCCTGATTAATACACAACTAGTACAAGCTATGTGGATCATACGACGATCAAAATAATCACGGGTGCACACGGGATTATAGTGATAGGCGCATGAGAACCATAGAGTGTACTACTGTGTATGGTAAAAAAACATGGAACGTAACATGATACCGAACAACGAAACGGACGTAACATGGTTAAAACATGGTGCATACGCCGCTGGTACTTCCTATATATAAGTGTTTTCACCATGTTACCAAACTTTCGAAAAAACGTGCCATGAAAAATTCGGTATTTTGCAGACCATATTTAGACCTAATATGCAAACTTTGACAACTCACAAACGCATTTCTAAACGCGCGATATCCGACTATCCACGATGAGACCTCATTCTTAACACATCGCTTTCGTTTATTCAATACTTACACCGTTCTTATACTCGCATACATTTATTAGATCAATCGTTCACTCTTATACCTCCATTATTCTCCGTTATTCTTCGTCTTTCATACGAACCTCGTATACGATCAAATATGTTTATGCATTCGCATTCTAAATTACTTTCTTACTATTTAAAACTACTTTTTCCATCCTTCATTTAAATGCAAACATACTTAGTTGGCCGTTACCTCTAGAATCGTTTTACTTAAAATACCTAACTTTCTCATTCTTCATCAATGAATAATTTCCTACAAGCCTGTGATTTATTAATTTTCTTTGAAACCAATGCAACTTTTCTTACAATTTACAGTGCGACCACACTTTTCATCGAAATGCTTACTGTTTTATATGAAAATTTTACTTCTTAGATATCGTATTTTAAAATACCTCTTCATATTAAATTATTCAAACTTGTTTAAGCTCGTTGGTCCATATACACATATGCATGTTTTACTTATGCTTAATCTCTCAAACCATTTCAGTCGAACGATCTCTTTTTACAAACCTATCTCTACGTTCCTCAAAATTTCATACTTTTCAAACACGTTTCAAAACTTTCAAGTCCCGATTTTAAACTACCGTTCTTCTAGCCAAAATGCCTTTTTGGAGTCTTCCTCTGGAATAAATTTCGGGACGAAATTTCCTTAAGGAGGGGAGACTCTAACGCTCCGCTTTTTTGTAAACTTCCTAAATTAGAAAGCTTGTCCTGCAATTCTATTTTTGGAAACTTGATTCTTTCGTAATCGTATTTCATTCCATCATCATAAATCCGAGACTTTAATCGTACTAAAACCTATCGTTTTGTTTCAGAATTTTACCTTCACTTATTCATTATACTTGTACGTTTTAATTCATTATACATTGTTACATCATTCACGATTCTTGTAAACATATGCTAAGCTACATACACAACCATTACGTTTTCACTCATGTTTATACACCTTTGACACCTACTAATAGTTAATTATACTTGTCCATGCTTGTCCTTGTATTAAGAATACTTAAAAACCTTTTATTATATGCTTTTCTCTCATAAAACACCCTAATATGCAACAAAACCTAACTTAGTTAAACATCAGGGGGCTAAATTGCTAACTTTGGAACTTATTTCCAGAATATATAGCCGTCGCGTCGCGCCACAGGTACCCCCCCTCGTCGTCGTCACCGGCGACACCTTCAATCCGTCAAAATGGGTTACCAGCTCTTGGATTGGTCAAGTTTGTGTTGTTTTATTGTGTTTTCTTTATTAATCATCCACCTAACTCACCCTAATCACCTCCTATAAAACCCAACTCACTTCCGCACTTCTCCCACTTTACAAACACTTCACTTTCACTCTCAAAACACTCCAAATCAGTAGCTAATTTGTTGTTTAAAGTCAGAAACAAGTCAGATTCATACAAGTTGCTACAATGAGCATAACTTCATCATTTCTCCATCTTTTTCAATGATTCTTCTTTCTAATCATTTGGAACCACCTTAGGTATGTTTTCCACAGGTTTTCCATGGAAAAACAAGGCTGGAACATCACCATATAAGGCTCTAAAGTGCAATAAATTTTCTGATTTTGTATGAACATTTGTTTAACTCACTTTTAATTGAGATTTCTCAACACATTCCTATGTCCTTATGCTCATAATCAAGTCTATGATTAGTTGGGCTTAAAAACAAGTTTTTGTGACATGTAAATCCAAAGGTTTAATCCTCATAAACAATATGTTTTGATAAGGTTTTTGACCTACAAGTGTTTTCTTAGTTAGATATTATGTATTTCATTTCTTATTGTATGTATTCATGACCATCCTTGTCGTCCATGACAACTTGTGCATTGGTGAAACACAAGAGGTTCCTAAATTGAAGATTTATCTCCATACCCCCTACATTACCTCTATGACATCCTTGTGATAATCTTGGACTAATAACTTATAATATAAAGTATATAAGATATATAATACTTATAATAATCAAACTTTTGATGATAACCTAATGGTTAGTTGTCAAAATAGTAGGTTACACCACCTAAGAACATAATATTCGTCACGATTCTAATGGGCATTATGACCCATGAAAACATTTAAACTCTTTTGAGTTTCATAGTGTCAAGAACGAGTATTATATGATTAGATGGTTATTTTCTCCTATATTTACTTTCATATACTTTTAAATTCCGAATCTCAACTCTAAACATATCTTGAACTCCAAACCGTATACATTCAACCTCCTAAACTCTTTCATTCGTCAACACTTGGATAATCGAAAAGCATATGCAATTTTGTGAGTATACTTGAACCTCCTTTTTGTTTACCACCTTTTGGGGTGTAACATGTTAAACTAAACTTACACTTAAACTTTATTCTTAAATGCACAAACATTCCTTATACATGCATGCCTACTTGATACTTTAAACTTGGGGTTATACGTTTTGTGTTAGACTTATCATTAACTTCGTACGAGCCTATCCTTGACATATATAGCGTTATAAGATTAACATATCACCCGTATTCTTGAGGTTATGTCATGAGCTTATTGTGTTTCATCATTGGGTTGATTAGTCAAACACATGCCGATTTTATTGTTTATCTTGTATCAATAGCTTGCCATGTGGAATTGTTTAAACTCATTCTTTTTATGCTATGTATGTATGAAAACTTGTATACTCGCCTTTGCATTTGCATTTAACTTTATTTTAAACATGTTACAGGTTGAGGAAAACGATGCTTTGAAATTGAAGTAGTGATGTGTCACACCCCGACTTTCCACGTGTCACCGGTGGGCCCAATGGGGAATATCGTGACGTAGTTGATATCATCATAGTCAAACAACACAATATATAAATGCACAGCGGAAGCAAAAGATAAATATATTACAATCCGAATATAAAGTAATATCCAGTATTGCAACGGAAAGTAAAGGATCCACAGGTGGATCTTAAAAACATAAATTCTATTCAACAGACTTTAGACGCCTAGAACTTGCAAGATTCCTTATTAACATCCTGAGCAGCTTCCAGCCTTTTACGTACTTGTACCTGTCACTTAGACTTTTGAAAATACGTCAGTTTTCACTGGTAAATACACTCAATTGACTCATTTGAAAAGAGTTTAAGAAAATTGATTTAGATGCACCAGGCACAACTGACTCAACTGACTAAGTCAGCTCATTTCTTACCCATCAAGGAGACTTATAGCTCCGACATGTTAGCCCAGTTATACGTTGATAAGATTGTAGCCTTACATGGCATACCTATGTCTATTATCTCTGACCGAGATACTAGATACACGTAACATTTCTGGAAAAGCTTCCAACAATCATTGGGCACACGTTTGAATTTTAGTAGAGCTTACCATCCTCAGACAGACGGTCAGAGTGAGCGTACTATTCAAACGTTGGAAGACATGCTTCGTGCATGTGTGATCGATTTGGGTGGTAGTTGGGATAACCACCTACCACTAATTGAGTTCTCCTACAACAATAGCTACCACACCAGCATTAAGGCTGCGCCTTTCGAGGCCTTATACGGTAGAAAGTGTAGAACGCCCGTTTGTTGGGAGGAAGTTGGAGATGTCTAGTTATCAGGACCGGAGATAGTCTTTGAAACGACGGACAAGATTGTCCAAATTCGTGACCGTATCAAAGCTGCCCGAGATAGGCAAAAGAGCTACGCTGATCCCAAGCATAAATCTTTTCACTTTGAAGTAGGTGATAAAGTCTTACTTAAAGTATCACCCTGGAAAGGAGTGATGCGGTTTGGTAAGAAAGGCAAGCTAAGCCTGAGATACATAGGACCTTTCGAGGTTATCGAACGAGTCGGGTCAGTTGCCTATAAGCTAAAATTACCTGAAGAGCTCAGTAGTATACACAGTGTGTTCCATATCTGCAATCTGAAGAAGTGTTTCGCTGATGAATCACTGGTCATACCACATACAAATGTGCATATAGATGAAAGTTTGAAATTTGTGGAAAAACCATTGTCGATCGAGGATCGACAGGTTAAGAAGCTTCGAAGGAAGCATGTACCGATTGTAAAGGTCAAATGGGATGCCCGTAGAGGTCCCGAATACACATGGGAGGTAGAGTCCACTATGAAAGAGAAATACCCTCATTTGTTTCAGTAAATCTCATGGTCGAGATTTCTTTTAAGGGGGTGAGGATGTAACACCTCGAAAATTTACGTCCTATAATGTTTTGACACGTGTCATAACCTTTAAACGTGTGAAAGAATACTTTCGAGGGACTAAAGTTGACAAACAATGAAACTATGTAAAAATAAGGGTTCAAAGTGTCAACAATGAATAAATATACTTTACAATAACCCTACATGATGTCTATAACCTTAAACGAATGGATCATGGATCATACGAAGCGAATTGTGAAAGAAAGTGAGAGATTACAAACTACAGGGGTTAAATGTGTCAACATGTTAAGATATACCTCTGAGTGACCTTTTAGCAAACCCGAAGCCTTGTAACGATTAATTATGCTCACTAGAATGCACCATAAAAATTTCACCAAGTTTCGTTACCGTATGAGAAAGTTATGATAAAATTTGTGTGTGAGGGTTAGAATCGTCAACATTGAAAATTAGGGTTTTTCGGGTGATCACAAAGTTACCCGAGGACTTGGCAAAGATGGTATAAGCCTTAAAGCCCCTATATGTCAATATTAAAGCCTCTTAATGCAAGAAACCATGTGAAAATGACCTTTCGGGGGACCAAGGACCAAAATTGCAATAAAGGAAAATTGGGAAACCTGAAACGGAGGCCCATGCGGGCCGCGTAAGACTTGACAATATCTTACGCGGGCCGCATGACAGGTACCAGCGACAGAAACTAACAGACAGCTGTCTGTTGATGTTTTAACCGACTTAAATGCCATTTTGGCATACCATGGGCTTTCCTATACTGGTATTTAGGCTATAGATGGCACATGTTCATATCTTGGAACAATTATAGGCAAAGATGGCATGATCTTGGACAATCAAGGTTTATATATAAGGTTCATAAGTTTGCAAACATTCTTGCATTCACTTCTGATCAATTGAGGAGCACAACAGCAGACCCAGGACCTTCCTAATCATCCATTAGACACGTGTAAGTATGCTTAACCTTCTCGAATTAAGTTATGCTTAGAATTTAGCTTAAAAGTCAAACCGTCGTAATTACGGTTTGACTTAATGATAAAACACAAACGGTACAGTGTTTTGTCGAAATGAAAGTTGTTATAAGTTGGTAATTATGTGGGCAATTAACCCTTAAAAGGGTACTCACTGATTCCCATCCTAGCTAGGTCGTTTGTCGAGTCAAACGTTGTCCGAAAAAGTCAACAGAACCATTAAACGCGTAATTAGCGATATAGAAGGCGTGTAACCTGTTTTATCATTTATATAACCTAATAATAAGTATAATAACTTATCTAAGCTTGTTTGATTCGACAACTTTCTGTTTTGAACCGATTCGGAACCGAAAGACGCAAAAGTTTGACTTTTGCTTTGACTTCAGTTCTGACCCGGTTTTGATAGGTTTAGATATGCCTTAAAGTTCCATTAGGACCTAGTTACATGTTGGTATAACCTTCTGCGTTTATACCACTTGAAACCTCGATTGTCCAACGTTTCCGTTAATTGCTTAAATAGTGACCATAATGCCCTTATGACCATACAACGAGAATTTTGGAAATGTGAAAGTACAATAATCTTAGTTACTGATTATTAAACATGTCTGTAAATTTTCACATCAGTTGGGGGTATAGATTAGGAGTTATGCTCAATGACGTAATTAGAACGCTTCTTAGTGATTAAACGGCGTCATTAGCGTAAAGCCTATCTAAACCCAATTTTTGACACCCAACCTTTTACCCACTGATGTATTATAATATTTTGGGGTTTTTGAAGATTTTTAATTATTTTTAAACTGATCATAAGCTAGGATTATTGCCTTGATTCGGTAAATACCGAATATGCCCTTTTAGGCCATAAAATGAGTTTTACAAATCCTTTTGACACCAATCCAATTGCTACTGATTTCAAATAATAAATGGAGTGTTTTGAACCTGTTGAACTGATCAGAAAACTCAGAATCCTATATTAACCCGTAAATCACTTAAAACGAAATTATACGCGTATTAAACGCATAGTTTGGGTTTAAAACTATTTTGGCATATAAGACTTATAACCAAATGTTATAACCTGTTAAAATAAACTATTTTACTGATTTATTCAGACCCGGATCACAGAAGATAAATTAATCCCTTTTATAATCTTTAAAATGACCAAAATACCCCTACGGGGTTTAATATGAGATTAAACTCGTTTTGGGCATAATGGAAGGTATCATACTGATATCACAACACATTTAAGGCATGTTAACTTAGGAAACCTGTTTGGGACTCTTATGGTTATCCGTTACGCTTCATGCGCGTTCGGTTCGGTTTATGTAACTAGTTTACATAAATTAGCCGAAACGTGTCAAACCTTATCGGTTTTATCTCAAAATCCAGAATGTGTATAATATACCCCTATTAAGCAAGTCTTCAAACTTTTCGGGTCTAAATCACATTCTATCCGGTCTTCGCTTAATCGTGCGTGCGTACGAACCGTATCTTTAAAACTAACCGGTCTAAGCTTAAGCTTAACTAAAGACCCGTTAGGATTCTAATAGGTTATTATAAACCTTCATTCCAGATTAGGAGAACCAGTAAAAGATACTTGCACTCCCTGATTTTGATTCATACTTGCTCAGGTAAATACTTTTAACTTATTTTCCCTATACGGGCTTGGGGTACGGTATATAAAATACCGCTTGGCCGGGCATTGAATCTTTAATTGTATGATGGTTAAAGTATTGAGATGTCTTGTTTAAATTGTTTTGTTTGCTTAAATCCTTTGGGGGGTTAATGACCATGTCCCGGATATCCCTGGCATCATTTTACGAAATGGCCACGACCTAAGCACGGGGCGTAGGCGTACGCCCGTCGGTGATTCATATAATTAATGTGGTGTGTCCATTGATCTTTAACCCGGCTCGATCCGGGCTACTGAACGCATAAGAAACATGTAAATCCTTTACAATTATTATATTCAAATAATTATCCCAAGTTATAAAATATTATTTGTGCCTTGTGCCTTAAATGCATTTTCTTAAACTCTTTTCAAAATGAGTCGGTTGATTGTATTTACCAGTGTAAACTGACGTATTTTCTCAAAAAGGTTAAGTGCAGGTACTACGCGTAATAGGCTGGCTTTTCTCCTAGCATCCACAATAAGTCTCGCAAGCTTGGATGTCATAGACTGTTGAACACTGTTTCCTTTTATTTTGATCTACCTGTGGATTTATTTTCAACTACTTGTGATACTTAATATTACAATATTGTTTGGTTGAAATGAATCTATACTTTGCTTCCGCTGTGCATTTAAATATTGTGTTGTTTGACTATTGTGTTACCAACCACGTCACGATACTCCCCTACCGGGCCCACCGGTGACACGTGGAAATCGGGGTGTGACAGGTTGGTATCAGAGCCAACGCTGAGTGAATTAAACACTAACCTTTTGTGTTTAATCTCAGTTACACAATTGCACATTCCTAAATCTTCGAGTCTAGACAAAGAACTTAGGAATAATCCAAATTGTTTTTTTTTAAATTTTAATTTTGTCCTTCATTTTTTCCTTGTTGTTACCTTGTTTATATTAACAGGTTTAGCAATGCCGCCAAGATTCAGGCGAGGAGATCGAGGAAAAGGCCCAATCAGCGCCCCTAACGACCACGAGGCAGGGCCTTCGCACCGGCGAACTCCTCCTTCTACAAGGAGTGTCGAACCGCGAGAACCTTGGAGGATCTATGAGGAGCCTGCCAGACAATCTACGTCGCATAGCTCAACGCCTCCATATCATCACTCTTTTGGGCCTCAGTCCAAGAATGAGCCCAACAACCCGCAACCTTCATACATACCCCTACAGCGATCCTCATCGCACAATTCCTTCGGCGACCCTACTCCTGTATTTCAGGGCCGGTTTAACCCGGCAGACTACCTACCAGAACAAGTGGGCTTTAACCCCCTAGGACCAGAGGATCACTTTTCTGGTGATCAAGAGATGGACGAGGACACAGATCCCGTCGAGCCTGCCACCGGAACCCCGAACCATCCTGTGGAGATCTCTGATGGTTCGTCTTTTCACGGAACACCATACCAAGGTCCGGATAGTCATCAGGCACGGTTCGACCGGTGTGAGTGGTACTTTACACCATCTCACCATTCATCGCCTCACCAGCAGCAGCAGCAGCAAGATCCCTCTGGGGATCCACGTTTTGTGGCAGTCACGCCACCGCCACCACCGCCGCCAGTTCATTTAGAGCCTCCAGAACCACCAAGACGTAGGAGGACTAGCGCACGGATGTCAGCACGAGGAGGGGAGTTTCATTTTAGTACCCTTCAACACTCTAGTGGCAGCCACTACCCGCCTCTATATGAAGAACCACAAGTGGGTGGACCTTCAGTTGCAGTATCAGAGGTGAATTCGGCACCTATTGCACCGCCATCACCGGGTTTTGGCAACCCTATCCCTGCTTATACTGCTCCGGCAGCTTACAATCCATTCGGACCGCCAGCATACACTAACTATAACTATGCCGAGGCCGACCCATACCAAGTGGCAGCAGACTACAATGCCCTTCACCCAGAAGGACCTTATGGAACACCCTGGGGAGTGGGATACCCAGCTCGTGGGTATCAAGTACCTGCTCAGCCACCACTACAGTACCAGCCACCACGGTTTTCCCCACCAGAGCAGGAGGATCTCCGTCATAGGCTGGACAGGGTTGAGCGAGACCTCCAGAGAGAGCGTAGGAAGAATCAGGGATTCATGAGTGGCTTGGCAAGTTTGCTGAAAGGAAAGAAGAAACGGGATCGTTAAATCCCAATATGTATTATTGTATTTCCTTGTTTAAATCAAGTCCCTACGTGGACATTTATTTATGTGTGTATGTAGTCCCTGCGTGGACATCTATCTTTGTACTTAGTCCATACGAGGACTTGTCTTTATTAGTCCCTACGTGGACATTTATTTTTGCAAACAGTCCCTGCGAGGACCTGTATTGCCAGTATAGCTCCTGCGAGGGCAAATGTTCTGTGAAAAGTCCCGTTTAGGGCAAACTGTACTACTTTTAAGTTTTAATGGAATGTAAGTTTATAAATTTCATCCTTGCCATGTTATGCATAATTAAATTTTATAGGAAATAAATAAATCGGAATCATTCCTTTTAAAATCTATCTGCCTATTTTAATTTTAATTAAGGATCTTAAAGGTATAACCTAGCCTGTATGTCATTTTAAGACCTGGCCCAGATGGTAAAACCCGTTAAAAAGATTCAAATCCCAGTTAACATCTGAAAACATGTTAACACTCCTGGCAGACATGATTCGTTAAAATCACACGTGTTATTATTATATAGGGATCTTTTCAAAGATTCCTAACCCAACTAAATGATCTCTGAATCATGGGTTAAATCATCAATAAATATGATCAGTTCTTTTTACCATCCGTTGGTAATAGAATGCCTGCGGGCCCTTCTCATTTTCATATGAGACAAAAGACAGTAATAGTCTGTGACCCTGTCTGATAAAGGTAATGAACTATGTTTAAACTTTAAAAGCCTTGATTCTCTGAAATCATAGCTTATGATTTAAATTGTCCCTGCGACTAGGCCTTATGTGCTAATAAAACTGCTATTGTTTTATAATTAGGATAAATTATATTAGAAATCCTAAATAAATGTGAGTAATAAATTAACCATATATGGTCTATGTTACCACGGTTAATAAAATTGCCATAAAAGACAATTCTATAATAAACTCACCAATAAATTATTGTCGATATGTAACAGTTCAAGCTACATGGCAGACTCAAACGAGGTCAACAGTCACCCAGGGAGAGAGCATGATAATGCCCGAGTAAATGTAGCGGGTGCAGAATTACAGGCAATGATAGATAATGCCGTAAATCGAGCTATGGATAGACAGCTCCATGAATCCAGTGGTACCCGTGCAAGGACCCAATCTGCACCACACTCTAGAACAACCTCCAGGACCCACACTACCCACAACAGTAATTCTCACCACTCATCAAACCAGAGGAGTGCTCCATCCCAAAGAGTCGTACAGAATCAAGAACCCCGTAATAAGGGTTGCTCCTATAGGTACTTCGTTTCGTGCAAACCCAGGGATTTCACTGGGGAAAAAGGAGCAGTAGATTGCATGACTTGGTTGGACGAGATGGATACGGTTGTGGATATCAGTGGTTGCAATAATAGGGATATTGTGAAATTCGTGTCTCAGTCTTTTAAGGGAGAAGCATTAGCTTGGTGGAGATCTTTGATCCAAGCTACGGGGAAAGTCCTGTTATACAATATGACCTGGGAACAGTTCATGACGCTGATCAAAGAAAACTACTGCCCTCAACACTAGGTTGAGAAAATTGAATCTGACTTCTTATCGCTGGTCATGAGAAACCTAGACTGTCAGGCCTACTTTACCAGTTTCAACACTTTGTCAAGGTTGGTTCCATATTTGGTAACTCCGGAACCCAAACGTATAGCTCGATTCATTGGGGGTTTGGCCCCGGAGATCAAGGCAAGTGTGAAGGCCTCCAGACCAGCTACTTTTCGGTCTGTAGCGGACATATCATTGTCTCTTACCTTGGATGCGGTCAGGCTGAAATCGCAAAGGAACACCGATACCGAAAAGAGGAAGCGTGAGGATGACAACTCACGACGTTCAGACAAGAAGCAGAAGGGAAACAATGACCACAAGAAGGGGTCAGGATTTAGGAAGGATGGTCAGCAGACGGGTGAAAAACCCAGATGTAAAATCTGCAAGAGACAGCACTTTGGGAAGTGCAGGTATGAATCGAATTCGAATTCACAATCGAAAACTTTTGCATGTGGGTTGTGCAAGTCCAAGGAACACAAGACCTTGGATTGCAAAAAGATGAAGGATGCGACCTGCTACGGTTGCAATGAAAAGGGGCACATCAAGACCAATTGCCCAAAATACGCCAAGAAGCCTGAAGAGGCTAAGAAGACCAATGCTAGGGTCTTCAGGATGGATGCTAAGGAAGCCGTCAAAGACGACAATGTGATAACAGGTACCTTTCTCGTAAATGATGTTTATGCGAGAGTGTTATTTGATTCAGGCGCTGATAAGTCGTTCGTAGATGATAAGTTTTGTAAATTGTTGAAATTACCTGTTAAGACTTTAAGTGTGAAGTATGAGGTGGAACTAGCAGATGGCACTTTAGAAACCGCCTCAACCTTATTAGATGGGTGTTTCATATCCATTAAGAACCACTCTTTTCCTTTGTCCCTACTTTCTTTTAAACTATCTGGTTTCGACATAGTTTTGGGTATGGACTGGTTATCTCATAACCAGGCCCAGATTAATTGCAATAAGAAGCAAGTGGTGATCAAGACTCAGTCTGGTGAACCACTTACTATCCAGGGAGATACCCAGTATGGGCTGCCTGAGAAAACGTCTATGCTCAAGGACTCTAAGTGTTTGAAGAAGGGTTGTGTCATCTACATGGCACAAGTGATTATTGATGAGCCGAAGCCCAAGATTGGGGATATTCCCGTCATTTCTGAATACCCCGAAGTTTTTCCTGAAGAACTACCTGGTTTGCCACCAGATAGGCAAGTAGAATTCAGAATTGACATTATTCCTGGATCAGCACCAGTTGCAAGGGCGCCTTATAGGTTGGCACCAACAGAGATGAAAGAATTGAGAACGCAGTTAGATGATTTACTAGCCAAAGGTTTCATCAAACCTAGTTCGTCTCCTTGGGGAGCACCAGTTTTATTTGTCAAGAAGAAGGATGGATCGATGCGTCTGTGCATCGACTACCGTGAGCTTAATAAGGTCACTATCAAGAATAGGTATCCTTTGCCCAGAATCGACGATCTGTTCGATCAACTGCAAGGGGCAAGTTTCTTCTCTAAGATTGACTTAAGGTCAGGCTATCACCAACTGAAGGTTAGAGATGAAGACGTACACAAGACTGCATTTAGGACTCGTTATGGTCATTACGAGTTCCTAGTGATGCCTTTTGGGCTCACTAATGCACCGGCCGCGTTCATGGATCTCATGAATCGCGTTTGCAAGCCGCACTTAGATAAATTCGTCATCGTTTTCATCGATGATATCCTCATCTACTCAAAGAACCAAGCTGACCATGAGAAGCATCTTCATTGCATTCCGAAACTACTTCATAAGGAAAAGCTCTATGCTAAGTTCTCGAAGTGTGAATTCTGGCTTCGAGAAGTCCAATTTCTTGGACATGTAGTTAGTGAGCATGGTATCCAAGTAGATCCCGCTAAAGTTGAAGCTGTCATGAATTGGCATGAGCCAAAGACGCCTACAGAAATTCGTAGCTTCCTAGGTTTGGCAGGACACTATAGGCGATTCATTGAAAACTTCTCAAGGATTGCTGCACCCCTGACTTCGCTGACGCGTAAGAAGATTAAGTTTGACTGGGGTCCTAAGCAGCAGGAATCCTTCGATATTCTGAAACAGAAGTTGAGCAATGCTCCAGTATTGACATTGCCTGATGGAATTGAGGAGTTTGTAGTTTATTGCGATGCATCACACACCGGGATGGGATGTGTGCTTATGCAGAAAGGCAAAGTAATTGCCTATACTTCCCGCCAGTTAAAGGTGCACGAAAAGAATTACGCCACCCATGACTTGGAATTGGTTGCCGTTGTATTCGCACTAAAACTGTGGAGGCACTACTTATATGGAATCAAATGTGTGATCTATTCTGATCACAAGAGCCTTCAACATCTGTTCAATCAGAAGGACTTGAACATGAGGCAACGCCGTTGGATGGAAACTCTGAATGATTACGATTGTGAAATAAGATACCATCCCGGCAAGGCGAATGTATTCGCCGATGCCTTGAGTCGAAAGGAGAAGATGAAACCCATCCGAATCAATGCCAAGCGCATGGAAATAAAGAACAATTTGATTGAAAGGTTGTTAGCTGCATAGAAGGAAGCTGTGTTGGAAGCTAACTATCCTAACGAAAAGCTAGGGGTAACTGAGGAGCAGTTAACACTTAGCAAGGACGGAAAACTAAGATTGAATGGACGAATATGGGTTCCAATTTATGGCGGAGTTCGAGATGTTATCCTCCAGGAAGCCCATAGTTCCAAATACTCCGTTCATCCTGGAGCTGATAAGATGTACCAGGATCTAAGGGTGAATTATTGGTGGATAGGCTTGAAGAAGACTATAGCTACCTATGTAGCTAAATGTTTGACGTGTGCGCAAGTCAAGGCAGAACATCAAAAGCCGTCAGGTTTGCTACAACAGCCTGAACTTCCCACATGGAAGTGGGAGATGGTGACGATGGATTTCATCACCAAGCTGCCAAAGACAAGGAAAGGCAATGATACTATATGGGAGATCGTTGATAGACTGACTAAGTTAGCTCATTTCTTACCCATCAAGGAGACTTATAGCTCCGACATGTTAGCCCAGTTATACGTTGATAAGATTGTAGCCTTACATGGCATACCTGTGTCTATTATCTCTGACCGAGATACTAGATACACGTAACATTTCTGGAAAAGCTTCTAACAATCTTTGGGCACACGTTTGAATTTTAGTACAGCTTACCATCCTCAGACAGACGGTCAGAGTAAGCGTACTATTCAAACGTTGGAAGACATGCTTCGTGCATGTGTGATCGATTTGGGTGGTAGTTGGGATAACCACCTACCACTAATTGAGTTCTCCTACAACAATAGCTACCACACCAGCATTAAGGCTGCGCCTTTCGAGGCCTTATACGGTAGAAAGTGTAGAACGCCCGTTTGTTGGGCGGAAGTTGGAGATGTCCAGTTATCAGGACCGGAGATAGTCTTTGAAACGACGGACAAGATTGTCCAAATTCGTGACCGTCTCAAAGCTGCCCGAGATAGGCAAAAGAGCTACGCTGATCCCAAGCGTAAATCTTTTCACTTTGAAGTAGGCGATAAAGTCTTACTTAAAGTATCACCCTGGAAAGGAGTGATACGGTTTGGTAAGAAAGGCAAGCTAAGCCTGAGATACATAGGACCTTTCGAGGTTATCGAACGAGTCGGGTCAGTTGCCTATAAGCTAAAATTACCTGAAGAGCTCAGTAGTATACACAATGTGTTCCACATCTGCAATCTGAAGAAGTGTTTCGCTGATGAATCACTGGTCATACCACATACAGATGTGCATATAGATGAAAGTTTGAAATTTATGGAAAAACCATTGTCGATCGAGGATCGACAGGTTAAGAAGCTTCGAAGGAAGCATGTACCGATTGTAAAGGTCAAATGGGATGCCCGTAGAGGTCCCGAATACACATGGGAGGTAGAGTCCACTATGACAAAGAAATACCCTCATTTTTTTCAGTAAATCTCGTGGTCGAGATTTCTTTTAAGGGGGTGAGGATGTAACACCTCGAAAATTTACGTCCTATAATGTCTTGACACGTGTCATAACCTTTAAACGTGTGAAAGAATACTTTCGAGGGACTAAAGTTGACAAACAATGAAACTATGTAAAAATAAGGGTTCAAAGTGTCAACAATGAATAAATATACTTTACAATAACCGTACATGATGTCTATAACCTTAAACGAATGGATCATGGATCATACGAAGTGAATTGTGAAAGAAAGTGAGAGATTACAAACTACAGGGGTTAAATGTGTCAACATGTTAAGATATACCTCTGAGTGACCTTTTAGCAAACCCGAAGCCTTGTAACGATTAATTATGCTCACTAGAATGCACCATAAAAATTTCACCAAGTTTCGTTACCGTATGAGAAAGTTATGATAAAATTTGTGTGTGAGGGTTAGAATCGTCAACATTGAAAATTAGGGTTTTTCGGGTGATCACAAAGTTACCCGAGGACTTGGCAAAGATGGTATAAGCCTTAAAGCCCCTATATGTCAATATTAAAGCCTCTTAATGCAAGAAACCATGTGAAAATGACCTTTCGGGGGACCAAGGACCAAAATTGCAATAAAGGAAAATTGGGAAACCTGAAACGGAGGCCCATGCGGGCCGCGTAAGACTTGACAATATCTTACGCGGGCCGCGTGACAGGTACCAGCGACAGAAACTAACAGACAGCTTTCTGTTGATGTTTTAGCCGACTTAAATGCCATTTTGGCATACCATGGGCTTTCCTATACTGGTATTTAGGCTATAGATGGCACATGTTCATATCTTGGAACAATTATAGGCAAAGATGGCATGATCTTGGACAATCAAGGTTTATATATAAGGTTCATAAGTTTGCAAACATTCTTGCATTCACTTCTGATCAATTGAGGAGCACAACAGCAGACCCAGGACCTTCCTAATCATCCATTAGACACGTGTAAGTATGCTTAACCTTCTCTAATTAAGTTATGCTTAGAATTTAGCTTAAAAGTCAAACCGTCGTAATTACGGTTTGACTTAACGATAAAACACAAACGGTACAGTGTTTTGTTGAAATGAAAGTTGTTATAAGTTGGTAATTATGTGGGCAATTAACCCTTAAAAGGGTACTCACTGATTCCCATCCTAGCTAGGTCGTTTGTCGAGTCAAACGTTGTCCGAAAAAGTCAACAGAACCATTAAACGCGTAATTAGCAATATAGAAGGCGTGTAACCTGTTTTATCATTTATATAACCTAATAATAAGTATAATAACTTATCTAAGCTTGTTTGATTCGACAACTTTCTGTTTTGAACCGATTCAGAACCGAAAGACGCAAAAGTTTGACTTTTGCTTTGACTTCAGTTCTGACCCGGTTTTGATAAGTTTAGACATGCCTTAAACTTCCATTAGGACCTAGTTACATGTTGGTATAACCCTCTGCGTTTATACCACTTGAAACCTCGATTGTCCGACGTTTCCGTTAAATGCTTAAATAGTGACCATAATGCCCTTATGACCATACAACGAGAATTTTGGAAATGTGAAAGTACAATAATCTTAGTTACTGATTATTAAACATGTCTGTAAATTTTCACATCATTTGGGGGTATAGATTAGGAGTTATGCTCAATGACGTAATTAGAACGCTTCTTAGTGATTAAACGACGTCATTAGCGTAAAGCCTATCTAAACCCAATTTTTGACACCAAACCTTTTACCCACTGATGTATTATAATATTTTGGGATTTTTAAAGATTTTTAATTATTTTTAAACTGATCATAAGCTAGGATTAGTGCCTTGATTCGGTAAATACCGAATATGCCCTTTTAGGCCATAAAATGAGTTTTACAAATCCTTTTGACACCAATCCAATTGCTACTGATTTCAAATAATAAATGGAGTGTTTTGAACCTGTTGAACTGATCAGAAAACTCAGAATCCTATATTAACCCGTAAATCACTTAAAACAACATTATACGCGTATTAAACGCATAGTTTGGGTTTAAAACTATTTTGGCATATAAGACTTATAACCAAATGTTATAACCTGTTAAAATAAACTATTTTACTGATTTATTCAGACCCGGATCACAGAAGATAAATTAATCCCTTTTATAATCTTTAAAATGACCAAAATACCCCTACGGGGTTTAATATGAGATTAAACTCGTTTTGGGCATAATGGAAGGTATCATACTGATATCACAACACATTTAAGGCATGTTAACTTAGGAAACCTGTTTGGGACTCTTATGGTTATCCGTTACGCTTCATGCGCGTTCGGTTCGGTTTATGTAACTAGTTTACATAAATTAGCCGAAACGTGTCAAACCTTATCGGTTTTATCTCAAAATCCAAAATGTGTATAATATACCCCTATTAAGCAAGTCTTCAAACTTGTCGGGTCTAAATCACATTCTATCCGGTCTTCGCTTAATCGTGCGTACGAACCGTATCTTTAAAACTAACCGGTCTAAGCTTAAGCTTAACTAAAGACCCGTTAGGATTCTAATAGGTTATTATAAACCTTCGTTCCAGATTAGGAGAACCAGTAAAAGATACTTGCACTCGCTGATTTTGATTCATACTTGCTCAGGTAAATACTTTTAACTTATTTTCCCTATACGGGCTTGGGGTACGGTATATAAAATACCGCTTGGTCGGGCATTGAATCTTTAATTGTATGATGGTTAAAGTATTGAGATGTCTCGTTTAAATTGTTTTGTTTGCTTAAAGCCTTTGGGGGGTTAATGACCATGTCCCGGATATCCCTGGCATCATTTTACGAAATGGCCACGACCTAAGCACGGGGCGTAGGCGTACGCCCGTCGGTGATTCATATAATTAATGTGGTGTGTCCATTGATCTTTAACCCGGCTCGATCCGGGCTACTGAACGCATAAGAAACATGTAAATCCTTTACAAGTATTACATTCAAATAATTATCCCAAGTTATAAAATATTATTTGTGCCTTGTGCCTTAAATGCATTTTCTTAAACTCTTTTCAAAATGAGTCGGTTGATTGTATTTACCAGTGTAAACTGACGTATTTTCTCAAAAAGGTTAAGTGCAGGTACTACGCGTAATAGGCTGGCTTTTCTCCTAGCATCCACAATAAGTCTCGCAAGCTTGGATGTCATAGACTGTTGAACACTGTTTCCTTTTATTTTGATCTACCTGTGGATTTATTTTCAACTACTTGTGATACTTAATATTACAATATTGTTTGGTTGAAATGAATCTATACTTTGCTTCCGCTGTGCACTTAAATATTGTGTTGTTTGACTATTGTGTTACAGGTTGGTATCAGAGCCAACGCTGAGTGAATTAAACACTAATCTTTTGTGTTTAATCTCAGTTACACAATTGCACATTCCTAAATCTTCGAGTCTAGACAAAGAACTTAGGAATAATCCAAATTGTTTTTATTTTAATTTTAATTTTGTCCTTCATTTTTTCCTTGTTGTTACCTTGTTTATATTAACAGGTTTAGCAATGCCGCCAAGATTCAGGCGAGGAGATCGAGGAAAAGGCCCAATCAGCGCCCCTAACGACCACGAGGCAGGGCCTTCGCACCGGCGAACTCCTCCTTCTACAAGGAGTGTCGAACCGCGAGAACCTTGGAGGATCCATGAGGAGCCTGCCAGAAAATCTACGTCGCATAGCTCAACGCCTCCATATCATCACTCTTTTGGGCCTCAGTCCAAGAATGAGCCCAACAACCCGCAACCTTCATACATACCCCTACAGCGATCCTCATCGCACAATTCCTTCGGCGACCCTACTCCTGTATTTCAGGGCCGGTTTAACCCGGCAGACTACCTACCAGAACAAGTGGGCTTTAACCCCCTAGGACCAGAGGATCACTTTTCTGGTGATCAAAAGATGGACGAGGACACAGATCCCGTCGAGCCTGCCACCGGAACCCCGAACCATCCTGTGGAGATCTCTGATGGTTCGTCTTTTCACGGAACACCATACCAAGGTCCGTATAGTCATTAGGCACGGTTCGACCGGTGTGAGTGGTACTTTACACCATCTCACCATTCATCGCCTCACCAGCAGCAGCAGCAGCAAGATCCCTCTGGGGATCCACGTTTTGTGGCAGTCACGCCACCGCCACCACCGCCGCCAGTTCATTTAGAGCCTCCAGAACCGCCAAGACGTAGGAGGACTAGCGCACGGATGTCAGCACGAGGAGGGGAGTTTCATTTCAGTACCCCTCAACACTCTAGTGGCAGCCACTACCCGCCTCTATATGAAGAACCACAAGTGGGTGGACCTTCAGTTCCAGTATCAGAGGTGAATTCGGCACCTATTGCACCGCCATCACCGGGTTTTGGAAACCCTATCCCTGCTTATACTGCTCCAGCAGCTTACAATCCATTCGGACCGCCAGCATACACTAACTATGCCGAGGCTGACCCATACCAAGTGGCAGCAGACTACAATGCCCTTCACCCAGAAGGACCTTATGGAACACCCTGGGGAGTGGGATACCCAGCTCGTGGGTATCAAGTACCTGCTCAGCCACCACTACAGTACCAGCCACCACGGTTTTCCCCACCAGAGCAGGAGGATCTCCGTCATAGGCTGGACAGGGTTGAGCGAGACCTCCAGTGAGAGCGTAGGAAGAATCAGGGATTCATGAGTGGCTTGGCAAGTTTGCTGAAAGGAAAGAAGAAACGGGATCGTTAAATCCCAATATGTATTATTGTATTTCCTTGTTTAAATCAAGTCCCTACGTGGACATTTATTTATGTGTGTATGTAGTCCCTACGTGGACATCTATCTTTGTACTTAGTCCATACGAGGACTTGTCTTTATTAGTCCCTACGTGGACATTTATTTTTGCAAACAGTCCCTGCGAGGACCTGTATTGCCAGTATAGCTCCTGCGAGGGCAAATGTTCTGTGAAAAGTCCCGTTTAGGGCAAAGTGTACTACTTTTAAGTTTTAATGGAATGTAAGTTTATAAATTTCATCCTTGCCATGTTATGCATAATTAAATTTTATAGGAAATAAATAAATCGGAATCATTCCTTTTAAAATCTATCTGCCTATTTTAATTTTAATTAAGGATCTTAAAGGTATAACCTAGCCTGCATGTCATTTTAAGACCTGGCCCAGATGGTAAAACCCGTTAAAAAGATTCAAATCCCAGTTAACATCTGAAAACATGTTAACACTCCTGGCAGACATGATTCGTTAAAATCACACGTGTTATTATTATATAGGGATCTTTTCAAAGATTCCTAACCCAACTAAATGATCTCTGAATCATGGGTTAAATCATAAATAAATATGATCATTTCTTTTTACCATCCGTTGGTAATAGAATGCCTGCGGGCCCTTCTCATTTTCATATGAGACAAAAGACAGTAATAGTCTGTGACCCTGTCTGATAAAGGTTTATTTTTGCGCACTAAACACCTCAAAGCCTATATCTAAGCTATATAAAGGGTAAATAGGGTATGTTTATCTCCTGGTCATAATCCGGAAGGTCCGATAACATATGATTCGGTATACTTTAGCAGTTTGACGCTTTAGGTCCTTCTAATGCGCAAACTTGCGTAACTTATCATTTAATAGCATTGAAGCCTTATCTAATTCATATTAGGAATTCTTGAAAGTATTATTAAACATTATAATGCTTCGGGCTCGACAAAAGGTCATTCAGAGGTATAATTAAATATATTGACACTTCTAGTCCCTTATACTTGTAAAGTTGCGCGTAACTTCACTTTTTGGCATAAAAGCCTTGGTTTGCCAATGATTGGCATTCCCGAGAGTATAATCAAATATCATGAGGCTCTCGGTTTGTTAAAATGTCACTCAGAGGTAAGAATTAACATGTTGACGCTTTTAACCCTTTATTGCGTAAACTTTCAATTAATCACATAAACGGCTACACTTGATTAACAAGTGGCTCAATTGTGAATATAAAACCGTAAAAGGTTAATTAGAAACTTATTTTTGGTATGATAATACTTCCAGTTCTTTCATAATTAATGTTTTTCGATTTTTCGAAAAATTAGTCCCTTATATTCAAGGTTTGACTTTACTAGGGTTTATTACACGTGTCAATACTTCATTGAACGTGATTTTACGAGGTGTTACATCCTCACCCCCTTAAAAGAAATCTCGACCTCGAGATTTGCTAGAATGATGGAAGTATTTTCTGAAGTAGCATGGACTTAACTTCCATAGTATATTTGGGCCTCTATGGGTATCCCAGTTGACCTATACAATAGGTACATACTCCCTTTCGGAGCTTCTTAACCTATCGATTCTCAGTCTATACAGATTTATTGTCCAATCATAAGGTTTCATTAGTCTGCCTATCATTACGTGATAATGTTTTGCGGTTATTGGCGAAACACATCCTTTTGTTACTAGTGTGTAATGTATTGCGAGCTCCGCCAAGCTCCTTAAATAGGTTTTAGCTTATAAGCTACTTGATCTAGATACATTCGATTTCCTTCGAATGATTCTATATATTCAGAGCTTAACTAGCCTGATAATTTAACAAATTTGGCACACAGAGAGGACAGAGATGTCCGTACACTTAGGCTTTGGTTCATCTATCGATGTCGGTGTCAGATAAATGACACATTCTCTTTACAAATTGCAAGGATGTCCTAAGTAGAGATACTTATAAGGACATTTTATATTGTATATCTTCTTTGAATACTATTAGTCGACTTTAGCACAATATGACCATTGGGATATCTCAGGGGTTCCATGCATTAAACCTCCATACTGATCAGGCATGGATGCAATCTATGGGACACACTAGGATACGCCAATCCTCATATGGCACTCTTATCAAACATAATTTGGCATTCGCAGGCGATATAAAATAATGCAAAAATAATAGAATAAAATAATATATATTGTCGTACTCTTTCTGGGGAAGAGTACTCCAGATTCTTATGAAAGGATTTATCTCCGAGGATGGGAGAGAGGGTCATTATTGGTGAATTATACCTTATTTTTTAATATCTGAATTCTTATGAATGTAATCAAGAGTTTACTAGGCTTATGGTTTATTTAAAGGTTTATTATCCCTTGCATTAACATAAGATACTTAGCAGAAACTATCAATGCTAAATGGTACGGGACGTACCTGATGCTATTATTGATATGTACTGTCTCTGTCATTCAATCGGTAGTTCAGGCGTTTCCTTTCTTATCCTTCCCAGAATTAGCTGCTCCTTCCGTGGCAGCCTCAGGGCAATTAGTACTGATGTACCCCTTTTCGCCACAGCTGAAACAGTTTGCATTATTTATGTCCCTACATTCGTGGGACTGGTGACCAGTTCTTTTGCAGATGCCACATTGCTTTATCTGTTGGTTTGATCGACACTGTCCCTAGTGCCTTCTGTTGCAAGTTTTGCACGTAGGCTTCTTGTTGGAATCCTGTTGGTTATTGTTGAGCTCGGATTTGCTCTTCTTAGGATTCTGGGAGTTATCCTCCTCCCTTTTACGCTTCCCATCTTCAGAAGCCTTGGCAGCCTTGTTTCTAACCACATCGAGTGTGAGAGATAGCGACAGATCTGCCGCTGACCTGAATGTAGTAGGTCTCGATGCTTTCACACTTGCCTTTATTTCTGGGGCTAGACCCCCAATAAAGCGAGCTATTCGCTTTGGTTCCGGTGTGATCAAATAAGGAACCAATCGAGACTTGGTATTGAAACTTGTAAGGTATGCTTGACAATCTAAGTTCTCCATGACTAATGTCAAGAACTCAGTCTCAATCTTCTCAACTTCATGTTGAGGACAGTAATTTTCTTTGATAAGAGTAACGAACTGATCCCAACTCATGTTGTACAAAGGGATCTTCCCGGTGGCTTGAATCAACGATCTCCACCAGGCTAAAGCCTCACCCTTAAATGATTGCGACACAAACTTGACCACATCCCTCTCAGCGCATCCGCTGATATCCACAACTGTATCCATCTCATCTAACCATGTCATACAATCTACAGCTCCTTCCTCCCCAGTGAAATCCCGGGGTTTACATGAAACAAAGTACTTGTAGGAGCAACCCTTATCACGGGGTCCTTGATTCAGTACGATCTGTTGAGACAGATCACTGTGATGATTAGAATAGTGACACTCGTCATCTTCCTTCTTGAGTTCATCCTTCTTGGGAGGTGGCTTTGCATGCGGTGTTGATAGGGTCCTACTTCGAGTCCCACTATACTCTTCATATTGTCGCTCTAAGGCTTTTGTAACGACGTCGTCTACTAACGCCTTTAACTCAGCACCCGTTAGATTAATTCGGGCGTTGTCAATATTCTCCCTTGGGTGACTGTTAATTTCATCTGAGCCAGCCATTTGATTGAACTGTTACATAGAACAAGGACAATAGTTTACTTGGGAGTTTATTATGGAATTGTCTTTTATGGCAATTCATTAACCATGGTAACGGAGACCATATTTGGTTAATTTATTAATCACATTTATTTAGGATTTATATTATAACTTATCCTAATTACAAAAACAATAACAGTTTTACTAGTGGCACGAAAGGCCTGGTCATACGGACATTTATAAATTATAAGCTATGATTTCAGAGAATCTAAGCATTGAGGTTTGAATCATAGTTCATTACCTATTTCGGTCAGGGAGTCATCGCTACCCCTGTCTTTTGGCTCATGTAGAAATGAGCAAGGCCCGTAGGCACTATATTACCAATGCATGGTCAAAATATGATCATCTTAATTGATGATTTAAACCCATGATGCAGAGATCATTAAGTTGGGTTAGGAATCTTTTGAAGAATCCTTATATAAGGATGACGTGTGTGATTTTAATGAATCACGTCTGCCAGGAGTGTTAACATATTTTCAGATGTTAACAGGGATACGAATATTTTAAACAGGTCTTACCATCTTGGCCAGGTCTTTATAATGACACTCAGGCTAGGTATCACTCTTAAGATTCTTATTCATATGTACACTGGCAGGGAAAGAAGGATATTTATTTTATTCAGGATTTTTATTATAAATCCTAATTTATAAGTTAATAATAGCACAAATGGCCTAGTCGCGTAGACAAGTTTAATTTACAAGCCATGATTTCATAGAATCAAGGCATTA
Source organism: Helianthus tuberosus (assembly GCA_030545235.1). Classification (NCBI taxonomy): domain Eukaryota; kingdom Viridiplantae; phylum Streptophyta; class Magnoliopsida; order Asterales; family Asteraceae; genus Helianthus; species Helianthus tuberosus. The sequence continues at coordinate 34,904,431 of CM060373.1, read as the reverse complement.
AGGTTTGAATCAAGGTTTATTACCTTTTTCAGACAGGGAGTCATTGCTACCACCGTCTTTAGTCTCAGAGGACATTAACTATAGCCCGTAGGCATTTCCCTTCTAAGGGATGTTTATAATATGATCATCTTATAGGATGATATAAGCCATGATTTTAGAGAATCGAGGCATTAAGGTTCGAATCAAAGTTCATTACCCTTTTCTGGACAGAGAGGCAAAGGCTACTACTGTCTTTAGTCCCTTAGAACAATAAGTATGGCCCGTAGGCATTTCATCACTAATGGATGATTATTTCAAATGAGGGAATTTAGATTAACCCCCTTTTTAAAAGATGGCCTGTGTGACTTTAACGATTCACAGTTTACCAAAAATGCTAACGTACTTACAGATGTTAACAGGGATTGGAATCCTTTGGATAGGTTTTACCGTCTTGGCCATGTCTGCAATGACATTTAGGCTAGGTTTTACCATCTTGGCTATGTCTGCATTGACATTTAGGCTAGGTTTTACCATCTTGGCCATGTCTGCATTGACATTTAGGCTAGGTTTTACCTTTAAGATTCCTTTAATATTTAACGCAGAACAAATCCTAAATTGAAATGTTAACAAGGGTCTGAATCTAATTGTGGAACTACCGTCTTGGCCTTGTCTTAAAATGACACATGAGCTAGGTCTTGTCCTTTTTAGATATTGCCATTTTATTATAATGGTAGATTTTATAATATAGGAATGATATTTTGAATAAAATCGTTCCTTTAGAATTGAAACAAGTACATGGTTGCCCTAAACGGGACTTCTACAAAAATGGCTTGCCCATGCAAGAGCTAATCAGAAAATAATAAAGGAACCAAATAAGGACAAATAAAACAATTTAGAATTCGTCCTATGTTCTTGTCTAGACTCAAGAATGTGCAACTGTGTAACTGAGATTAAACACAAAAGGCTAGTGTTTAATTCGCTCAGTGTTGGCTCTGATACCAACCTGTCACACCCCGACTTTCCACGTGTCACCGGTGGGCCCAGTGGGGAATATCGTGACGTAGTTGATATCATCATAGTCAAACAACACAATATATAAATGCACAGCGGAAGCAAAAGATAAATATATTACAATCCGAATATAAAGTAATATCCAGTATTACAACGGAAAGTAAAGGATCCACATGTGGATCTTAAAAACATAAATTCTATTCAACAGACTTTAGACGCCTAGAACTTGAAAGATTCCTTATTAACGTCCTGAGCAGCTTCCAGCCTATTACGTACTTGTACCCGTCACTTAGAATTTTGAAAATACGCCAGTTTTCACTGGTAAATACACTCAACTGACTCATTTGAAAAGCGTTTAAGAAAATTGATTTAGATGCCCCAGGCACAACACATTTTGACACTTTGATTAAAATGCACAGAGGCAAAATTTAATCTTTTATACTTGGGACAAACTATATTTCATGTTATCAGTTTTACATAACTTGCTCTACATACGGGGCCCGGTTCTATGCCGGTTCATGATTAACCGACACACCACTACTCTCTTATTGGGTATAATTAATAAACATATGGCATCTGTCAGGTGTATGCCTACACCCCGTGCTTAGGTCGTGGCCATTGCATTTAATGAGTCAAGGATATCCAGGACACGGTCGCATTAATCCCCAATGTTTCAGTCAAGCAATACGAATTAAAAACAGGTTATTTGGATTTCCCGACTTATTGGTCTTTGAATCCCATACCTGACCATGCGGTATTTATATTACCGTATCCCAAGCCCGTAATAGGGAAAATAAGTTAAGAGTATTTACCTGAGCTAGCTCCTGTCTTAAATAGCAAGAATTATAATAACTCAGCCGTATTCACTTAATTAAGCGTAGGTACAATTTACCGGAAGGCTCTAGTCTGGAAAGATGGTATAAATAACCAATTAGAATGCTAACGAGTCTTTAATTAAGCCTAAGCTTAGACCGGTTAGTCTTACCGAAAGATACGGTTCAAACGCATGATTAAGCGAAGACTGGATAGAATGTGATTTAGACCTAACAAGTTCGGAGACTTGCTTAATATGGGTATTTCATACACATTCTGGATTTTGAGATAAAACCGATAAGGTTTGACCCGTTTAGGCTAATTTATGTAAACTAGTTACATAAACCGAACCGAACGCGTAATAAGCGTAACGGGTATACATATGAGCCATTTACAGGTTTCCTAATTTAATATGCTTCATATATGTTGTGACATCAGTAAGATGTCTTTTATTATGCCCGAAACGAATTTTAACACAAACTATGCCCCGTAGGGGTAGTTTGGTCATTTAGAAGGTTATAAAAGAGTTTAAGTATTTACCTGAGTTACAGGTCTGATGTAATCAGCAAAAATACTTATTTTACTAAGTTATAACAGTAGGGTAAATTATATATGTGAAATTTATCAATTATAACCAAACTATGCACCGTAGGGGCATTTTGGTAATTTCACATAAGCCGTAAAGCTCAAAACCGAAGTCTGAGTTAAACAACTTTTGCTTACTGTTAAAATATTATAATTTTCTTCAAATATCAGTAGGTATAAACCCTTGTATGTTTAAAGTAGTCTTAGTACATACTATGCGTTAAAAACGCTTAAAAAGGCGATTAGAAGCCATTTCCGGGTTCGATGCAAGAAGCTGATATTTTTACTATTCCAGAAGGCTTAAAATGATTTATTTATAATATATGATCAGTAGCAAAAGGTTTGGAGTCAATTAAATGTGTAAAACTCATTTTATAGCCCGTAAGGGCAAAACCGACAATTATCGGATTAAGCCTACGACTATAAGTTATGCTCAGCCTAAAATTTATTAAAAATCTTCAAAAATCCCAAAATAATATATTACATCAAAAAGTCGGCTTAACTAGGCTATACGCTAATTATGTCGTTTAATTAACATAAAGCTTTCATTTCACGCTAACGACCATAACTCTTAGTCTACACCTCAAACTGATGTCAAACTTTGGATGCAAGTTTAAATATCAGTAATTAAAGTTTCTACTCTTTTACATTTCCAAAAAATCACGTTTTAAGGTGAAAAGGGCATAATGGTCAACATATGAGCAATTAACGGAATCATGCGTATTAATTGGTTAACTAATGAACCATGGTGTATAATCACAGAGGGTTATACTAGCATGTAACCTGGTCCAAATGAAGCTCTAAGGTATTTTTAAAACATACCAGAACGGGTCAGAACTGAAGTCAAAGCAAAAGTCAAAGCTTTGTGTCTTTCGGTTCCGAACCGGGTCTAAATAGTAAATTGTCGGGTTGAACATGTTTAGACATGTTCTTACACTAATTACTAAGTTATATTAATGATCAAACAGGTTGTATGTGTCCTACATTGCTAATTATGTATTAACTTGAAATTTAGCATCCTGATGACTTTTTAATAACAAGTTTGACCCGACATTAGACCTAGTTAGAGTGGGAATGAGGGGGAACCCTTTTAAGGGTTTATTACCCTCATAATTACCAACTTATAACTACTTTCAATTCGACCAATCACTGGACCAACAATGATTAATCATTAAGTCAACCGTTAATTACGACGGTTTGACTTTTAGGCTAATAACTAAGCAAAACTTAATCAAGGAAGGTCAAGGGTGCTTACCAAAGTCCTAATCACGATTAGGGATGCTTGGTGTCTGCTCTTGAGCTCCAAAAAGTCCCACAATTGCAGATGGAATGAATGCAAGAATGTTGCAACATTGAAGGCCTTTTATAGTGATTTCAAACACCTTAGATTGTTGACAACTCAAGCTATTATAGACCATGAATCATTAACACATGTCCCTAGAGCCTAGGAGTCAGTTAGGGGTCGCCCATGAAGTGAAAAAGGCAATACATGTCGTTTGAAAGGCTGAACAGGCAACAGAAAACAAGTTTCTACATCTGGTAGTTGCTTGCGCACCGTAACAACCACTGTGTTAAGGTGCGTAAGGCCTTGGCCAGCAATCAGAAACTTTCAAATGTTGACAGTTTTAGCCCCTGTACCTCCAATTGCCATTTTCCGACACATCCAAGGCCCGTTAAATCATTTTTAAGGCTCTACAATGATGCCTAAGTAAGGGGAACATGAAACATGCTCAAAAATATGCCGGATGTCGGTTCGTTTGGTCGTACGGTCACGTTGTTCAGTTAATTACGACGAAACACGGACGGACGCGAAAAACGGACCAATTGACGCGACGAATGGAATTTAAACAAGCCAAACACTAAAATAACATATTTTAGTGTTTACATAAATTTTTGGGTGTCCGGGAATATCCAGAATGTAAGATATGCGCGTAAACGCAAACTTGTGCGCTTTTTGACACTTTTAGTCCCTGTATGACTTAAAAGTTTATTTTTGCGCACTAAACACCTCAAAGCCTATATCTAAGCTATATAAAGGGTAAATAGGGTATGTTTATCTCCTGGTCATAATCCGGAAGGTCCGATAACATACGAATCGGTATACTTTAGCAGTTTGACGCTTTAGGTCCTTCTAATGCGCAAACTTGCGTAACTTATCATTTAATAGCATTGAAGCCTTATCTAATTCATATTAGGAATTCTTGAAAGTATTATTAAACATTATAATGCTTCAGGCTCGACAAAAGGTCATTCAGAGGTATAATTAAACATATTGACACTTCTAGTCCCTTATACTTGTAAAGTTGCGCGTAACTTCACTTTTAGGCATAAAAGCCTTGGTTTGCCAATGATTGGCATTCCCGAGAGTATAATCAAATATCATGAGGCTCTCGGTTTGTTAAAAGGTCACTCAGATGTAAGAATTAACATGTTGACGCTTTTAACCCTTTATTGCGCAAACTTTCAATTAATCACATAAACGGCTACACTTGATTAATAAGTGACTCAATTATGAATATAAAACCGTAAAAGGTTAATTAGAAACTTATTTTTGGTATGATAATACTTCCAGTTCTTTCATAATTAATGTTTTTCGATTTTTCGAAAAATTAGTCCCTTATATTCAAGGTTTGACTTTACTAGGGTTTATTACACGTGTCAATACTTCATTGAACGTGATTTTACGAGGTGTTACATGATGATGCTTAGATACACATTTAGACGTCTTCGGTTTAATATGGTGTGTAAATTTTGTACGTGCTTGTTGTATTGTTTCTTGTATTGAACATGTTGTATTTCAAGTTCCATGTATTGTAACAGTTGGTTATGAATGAAATCAGTTCATTTCTTAAATCTATTATCACAATTAGCGTTATGTGTGTTGAGCAATCTTTCTTCGTCCCACTCCGATGATTTCCACCATTGGTTGGGGTGTGACAAGCATAAAGCAACAAGTATCATGTATGAGTTCAAGTATATTGTATCAAGCATGTATAATGGACTGTTGCTTGTAAACATGTTTATAAGTGTATGTGTGCATTTTTGATAAGTTACACGTACTGCACCCAAAAGTGTTAAAATAAAAGGGAGTCATGTATACTCACGGTTTTGCAAGCTTTCCGAGTTAAACCGCGAAGTTGTTAAGTCGCTGAGATGGGAACACCAAAGTTACCCTACAAGGGGGAAACAGAGGTGTATGAGTATTCGGATTTGGTGGAAGATTCAGATTCAGAATTTAAGTATATAAAAGTATAAGTACACGAAAGTATATCTTGTCTAAATACTCATTTTGACACTAAGTTCTTATGTGATTTCATGGGTCCAAACTTGCCCATTAGAATCATAAACGAGGAATTTAGAACAAAGATAATATAACCTATATTCATAACATCTAACCATGATTCGGTTAGCATTATAAATCGGGTTTATATATATATATATATATATATATATATATATATATATAGGACCGCTAAAATGAGAACCACCTCCAGTTGTAAGAACCGTGAGAACTACACCGTACGGAGCGAGGTGGACCAAATTTTTTTTCATAAACGTAGATGCATGTATTATAAACACATTTGTAAAAAAAATTCAAAAAAAATGTCGGGTGTGTAGTTTTGAGCACCCAAAGTTTGCGTTTACGGGACCCGTAAATTTTATTAAAAATTTACGATACCCGTAAACACAAACATGTGGTGTTCAAAACTACACACACGAAATTATTATTTTTTTTGAATTTTTTTTTTTACAAATGTATTTATAATACAAGCATCTACGTTTATGAAAATAAATTTTGGTCCAACTCGCCCCGGATCAAAAAGTTCTCACGGTTCTTACAACTGGAGGTGGTTCTCATTTTAGCGGTCCCCTATATATATATATATATATAGGGTCTGGATTTAGAGAAAAAGGTAGAAAGTGTGAGAACGATGAGAACGCTTATTGATTGTCCGATGAAAACAATCTATGGACTAGATTGGCGCGGTGGCATATTGGTAAATAACATCATTTTTATTACGTGGACACGCTTCATTAAGGGTAAAAAAGGTAAAACACCATTTTTCACATAAACGCCAAATAAATACAAAACGCCAATTTTATCACTGCGTAATTTTTCCTGGGTTTTTATTTAAGCTCACTGGCTCCAAAAACGCCACAAATATGAAATGCCATAATATATAACGCCAAACCTTACATACGAATAAATGTTAATTACATTTTTGTTATAAAAATAATATCCCGCCTAAACTACGCGCAAAAAAAAATTCTATAAATAGAAACGTCTCACCACATTCCGTTTATCACACCAAAATACACACAAAAAAACACAGTGGTTGCTAAAAAATACAACTCAATGTAAAACGCCAAAAAATACAACGACGACAAAACATCTTTTCTTTGATACTCAGTAATGTTCTGCATGAAGTATCACTGAATGATTTGTTACATGAATGTAGAAAGATTTTGCTGCATGAGATGGACAAAATTGAAAAAAAAGAGGGACTGATGACACCCAAATGTCATTATGTCATCTTTGTTCTTGAAGAAGGTTTGGATGATAAGAAGAGACTTATACCAGTGTAAATGCTACTTTGGCCTCCATGATTATAATGAAGACGACGGGCATATAGCATCCACCCACAAACGGTTGATCTATATCTCCAACATCCACAAAGACACTTCAACACATGACCAAAGAAAATAAACAACGCCAAACACAAAACGCCATTTATTTGTCACAGTTCTTGTAGTTTCAAATGACAAAAGAGACTGATGACACTGAAGATTTAAATCATAATTTGCTTCCACTTTGTTTTTTTTTTTTATTTTCTTTATCTGTTGTTTGTTTAGTAATTTCAGTTAATAAACAACAAAAGTGTTTTAATAGTATATAATAAAACGCCAAAATGAGCAAATGCTTGTAAAACGCCATAATGCCATAAAAACGCCCCCAAAAAACTACCAAACTATAATAAAATTATTTTGAACAACTACTATTATTAAAAAAAATAAGCGTGAAACAATGTGCAAAGAATATAAAACAAAAAAGTCCAATCGTTATTTAACCGCCATTGGAAAACAAAACGCCATAATTACAGCCGTCAAAAGATTTGACGTGTTACACCATAAAACACAGTTGAGTCTGAAAATAAAACACGGTAAAACTACAAAAACAGTAAAATGAAACGACAGAAAACATAATTACTAACATTTATAATATTAAAAGCCAAATTCTTGAAAAAATAAATTTATTTAACTTTTTCAAAACGCCCTAATTACCTTTCATGCGTGAAAAAAAACCAATATAAAAGAAGACCATGAGAACACAAGATCAAGCATGCCAAAAAATTTGACTAAAATGCCACATATTATCCAAAACGCCAAAAACTTTTAAAATGGCTAAACTTATTGCATGGAGGTTTAAAAGAAAAGAGAAACGATTCATCATAAAGTTCTCTAATAGGAGAAGGGTAAAGGTAAAGACAATCAAAGCAATGCTTGGAATGAATGAAAAGGTTCAGAAGGATATCCTGGTGTCACAACCCCGACCCCTTGCCCCGGGAGGCGGGCGGCCGCGAGCTTCGCACATTCGGTGGTGATGCGTGTGAAGTGTGTATATAAGTTTAAGTATATTTTAAGCCTTTTTACACTTTTTTAGCCAAGTTTTAAATTTGTAAAACACGATATTTATTAACACTAAACACACATATGGGCAAGTGCACCCATCGCGAGCGTAGTATAGTGTTGGTAAGATACCGAGGTTGTCCAAGGACACAAGAGCTTTTAGTACCGGTTTATCCTCAACGTCTAATCAAATCAAAAAGTTAGAAAAATGTTTTAGACTAGAAAAATAAAAACTAACTAAAATGCTGAAAAATAAAAATAAAAATAAAAACAGATAGACAAGATGAATCACTTGGTTCCGACTCGTGTTTAGTGTAACCTTTGATTATTTCCGCACTTTTACACTTTTTAAGAGATTATCTTAGTTATTGTAGTAGGCCCCTCTTTTGAAGGTGACGTTGCCCTCAACCCAGTAGTTTGAGTCAGCAATGATACAATCCTAAAGGGTCGGATTATTGAAAGATAATTAATTAAGTTATTAATGCATATTATGGTAGGCCCCTCTTTTGAAGGTGACGTTACCCTCGGCTAAGTAGTCTGAGTCAGCAGGGTTAAAGTATTAATCGTAGCTTACATACGGTCCTAAGTAGCCGGGTTAAAGTATTAATAGTAGCTTACATATGAGGGGATCAAAGAGTTTGGACCCCCGACATCCAATACCGTTAAGTATTGAAGGAGGTCCTACTAAATTTGACCCAGGTCCTTGCAGGATCTATACACTGAACAAGGCAAGACTTTTACCAAACCGTTCCCTTAACCCCCGACCAGGTAGCCAACATACCTCCATATAGACCGTGGAGATATGAATGGTGAAAATCTTTTATTTTATATAGACAGTAAAATAATGCCAAGACACCACGGACAAACGATAAGGAAAAATCACATTCAACATAAGAAACTAGTTATTAAAGTCATTAATACAAAACCAAGTAAAAAGTGCGAAAAGATTAAAAATAAAAAGTATTACACTAGACACTTTGTCTTCACCAAGTGATGTAAGAGACTTAGGCAAGCATGGCCTTGATTGTCAAGAACTCTTACGATCAATCTTGGATCCCAAGACGACTCACACACTCTATGATGGACAATGGATGACGGTGTTATGGTGGTGGTGGGTGGTGGGTGAAGTGTGAGAGAGGTGGTGTGCCAAGGGATGAGTTGCAAGAGCTCCAAGCACTCCTATTTATAGGCTGAACAGAAGCTCGGGCACGGCCCCGTGTCCATCCTCCTCTCTTTCTTCATTAAATGCAGTTTGTCTGCATTAGTTGACCACGCCCCCGTGTCCGATGAGCACGACCTCGTGTGCAGAAGCATATCTGTACTATCAAGATTTGCCTGGATTTCGCGAATCTTATAGTTGACCACGGCCCCGTGTCCGCTGAGCACGGTCCTGTGGTGGGCAATGGAAGCTTCTACCACTTTGTCTTTTCTGCTGACACTTAGTCACGCCCCCGTGCTCACTGAGCACGGGGCGTGTTCAGTCTTCTGTCTTCTTGTTTTGCTTGGGAAGATGCTGTCGTGGGGTCGGGCATGTCACGTTTGTTCCTTTTCTTGTATTTATGCTAGATTTAGCTGCCTTTTTGCTTCTTTTGTTAATTTGAGCTCATTTAATCCTGAAAATACAAAAGGAAGACAAAAGCACACTTTTTCCAACATTAGTACTAAAAAAGGGTTAGTTTTATGCCACAATTGATGAAATTTATATGTTGCATTTTGCACACATCAGTGGTATCGGTGTTTATCAATTTTGGCAGCGGAAAATTTTCATCAGGAACGTAGTTAGGAAATATTTTATCAGGGTTAGACACCATTTTATTTGAAATCGATGAATGGGAGAAAACCCAAGTTTTTCTGATAATTTATTTATAATAACAAGTGGGACAAAACCTGCCCTTTCATTTGTAATCTGTTTATAGGGATAAATCCTAATTATTGAAAATAATTCTCCATTTTAATTAGGTAACTTTTATAGCCACTTTTTTAAGCCTTCAGTGCTCCCCAGCTGGCTTTTATGGGCTTCACACTAAGTTACCTGAAACACGTGTTTAAAACATTTTATCAGCAAGAAATACTGGTGTGTGAATCCCAATTTAATCAAAACAAGTTTTATCACTTTATAGGATTGAGGGCGATTGCGCAATTACATTTGTTTCCAGTTCTTACTTTAATTACCACCCACGGTACTGTCAATCAATGACTAGTCGTCATGTTACGCTTTAACACTGTTTTTACAAATACTCAATGACTGTTGAATTATAAGGTAAAACAATTTGAGGTTTTGTAAAAACAGTTTATGAAAAGCATTGACAAAAAGAGGATAAACTCACATTGCTAATTTAGGTATTCCATTGTGACTTCCCGGTTATAATCTATTAATTAAACAATGCACACGCGTTAGTATAATAACCTAATTTACATTAGTTATAGCCTCCCCGAGATAGAAATCCAACGACTACGTCGGGCAGAGCCTCGACAGCCGTTATGGAGTACTAGATCAATCGGGCAGCATATCTACTACATAACCGTGGGTTAAAATACTTACAACGAGGCAGAGCTTCGCTATTTTAGTGGGTATTATACCCGGTATTATTATTCCTATTCAGAAATTAGAGAGAGATGTGTGAGAATTGAACGAAAACAACTGAAGGCTCGACTGCTCTATTTATAGGGCTTGATCGATGGTCTCTCGCACCCCGCGAAGAAGAACAAGGGGGCCGTCGTGCCTGTGAGGACCTTAAAGGCGGCTTGAGGTTGCTGAGTCATCTCCACGTGTCAGCCTAGGGTTACCCCGGGTATTTGAGCTGTCGCGCCCCGTGAGAGTTTTGACTAAAGGTGTCGCGCCCCGCGAGCGAACCCTGAATTTTTTTTTATTAGATATTTAATAAAATCAAGGTATTTCGCGCCTGTTCCTCGTATACGGGGTATCTTTAGGAGCGTTTAGGGTCGTCCAAATCATTTTAAGTAGGGTTGTTATATCCTCCCCACCTTGTTTTAAATCTCGTCCTCGAGATTTGAGCTATGATATATCTTTGGAGTTATATCAAGTCTTGTAGTTAGTAAAACAGTGTTAAAGTGTCTTTGGAAGCATTTTATGGATGGAAGTTCCGTACCCTTGTTTGTTGGAAGAAAAACAACTTATCTGAACTCGCGATAGTGCAAGAAATATTAGACAAGATAGTTCAAGCTAAAGCAATACTAGATTATCAACAGGGTAATAGATGAAAACCTTTCAAGTAGGGGGTAAGGTTTTGTTAAAAGTTTCTCTTATGGAAAGAATAATCAGCTTTGTTAAAAGATGAAAGTTAAGTTCCAGGTATGTTGGACCAAAAATAGGATCCGTAGCTTATTAGCTATAATTGCCAGAGGAAATGACAGGAATGATGCAGACGAATCATTAGTGATATCTTCTTAAGGACATAGAAGAAAATGAGAAACTTAAACGTTTCGATTAGTTCCCAGAATTGATGTTAACTGCACGAGATGAAATGATACAATCATCAAGATGACTAAGTTTCACAAAACAAAAAGAGGGATTTGATTGACATAAAGTTTGCAATGCAACGACAAACAGGATTTGATGTCAGAAGAAAACTTACTTTGATTGTCAATGGAGGAAGGCTATGAGTCAATAATCTCAATTTGAAAATAGAAGTATGAAAAATGATTTGTTAATTACAACATAAATTAGTGACATTGATTAAAAAGGCAGGGATACACTGAACAATATAATGGAATTTAGTGTATCATTGTCTTAATACATAATTGTATCAAGACTATTTAATGATGAGTCGATCGAAAAATGTATTGATTGATATGATCAGGGTTTATTATTAGCACCGGCTACAATTTATACAGACAACGCAGGGTGTTTGTAGTGATTGAAGGAATTCAATGAATACGGTGACCAAACAAATTCACCGTTTTACTAAAAGTTTCAATAAAGTGAATCTGGATATTCAAAAGATAGGATGTCCTTGTGAAAGAAGAAATATTGCAGGATTCGATTCAAAGATGAAAGAAATGTTAGAGGTCCGTTGGAATAAGAATTTAGGTACCTTTATCTTAACACACAATTGTATTAAGACTGGTTTAGGATAATGAATCAATAAATAGACAAATTCGTACCTCGGGTGTGAAAATGAAACGAGTCCAAGTTTCAAAGAGATCGCCACCGCAAGGTGTCGTGATTTAACAATTGATACATTGAAATTGAAAACTTTAAATAAGTTTACTATGATTCAAACAATGAGATTACCTCGAATATGATTATCTCAATTCATCATATGGGACTTCGAATTGAATGTATATTATGAACAAGTTCAAACAATTGAGCTTGGTTTGGACATATTCCAACAATGGACATATGTTTTGATAAGAAATGGTTTCAAATGAGAATATGGTAAGTAACTTTAAAAAGGACTGGAGTTTCTAAGAAATCTGTTGACTTAATATCAAAAGTCAGCATTGTGTAATCATATAGATTATCAGAATGAGTATAACGAATTATTTTATTCGAACTCACGAATAATTGATCTTTTGGAAGTAATATCATATACATAACAAGAAATGCACGAGTAGCATATGATTTTGTTAAAAGATGAGACAAACGAGTGTTGGCTTTATGAAAGAGAAATAAAGACCTTTATAAAACTCTGATCGGAATTAAAAGCAAACTTAATACTTTAGTACAGACAAAACGTAAGGGTGCTTATTTTAAAAGTTACTGTGGTTTCCGGTGTTTTTGCGTTCTTCTTAGCTTCATCTGGGTTTCTATCTTCGTTGTCGGGAGCTTTAGATAGTTTCGGGCAGTAGAGTCGGAAGTGGCCTGGATCTCCACATTTATAACATACGTTGGTTTCCCTTCTCCTTCTACATTCTTCCTCTGTATGCCCAGCCTTTTTGCAGTAGTTACAACGGAGTGTCTTCTTAGAATGGCGTTTTCTTGCGTGCTTTTTGTTGCTGCAGGTAGACTGTGCGATTTCTGGTTTCACTCCTTTGTTCTTGGAGGATTTGTTAGAGTAGAATTTCTTATAGGAGTAACCATAGGTTATGGTTTTCTTTCGTTTGGAAGATGGAGTTTTGATACGGATATCATGACCTATATGGATACTAGGGTTAGATATGAAGTGATGGGTATGCTTACAGCATATAGTAGGATTCTCGTTTATAGGCATCGAGGTTTTAATAGCGTCAATAATCGAAGGTATGACGTTCGATATTCCTTGGGCTATTATATTTTCTATAGTATTTTTATCCAAAGTATTTTCATTACTAGCTTGAATTTCCTGATCACATGCTATTTCCTTTGACATCTGAATTACAAACATGTTTAGATATAATTATCATAGAATTCAACAATTATACTGGCATATTTTGTTTCTTATATCATGTTTAGCTCAATTATAGTCATACCTATCAGTGTTATGTGTTGATAGATATATTCATGAATTCACATTATATTTTTACAGTTTCTTCCACTATATATTTTATCAAAATATAAGAAAAGTGTATACATTATATTATGTGCTGTTTTTCCCTTTTGTTATAGTAACTTTTCTTCTATATTGTTTATATTCAACTATATTTTCGGAGCTCATAGCTGGACAGAGATTTTAGAAAATAAAGGTAAGGGCTTTATATGAAAATTCTGAGATTCTCCGTCATTGACCCACTATTGTTTTTCAAGAAGTGGTGCTAGGACAAATATTCTTAAGGTATCTTTTGTATTAAATGTGGGTATCAAAATAGATCTTGGATAAATAGGTAGGTTTGTTTCTTCTGTTATATAGAAGCTTGTTTTTCTACAGAAGATATTTGATTATTACGTATACTATCCAGAAAATGGTGTCTTGCATATATACATATAAATATAAAGTTTTAAAATTTCATGTAATATGTATATATATATAATATCAGTTCATAAGAATCCAACTTCATAACTGTTTATTCACCTACTTTTGTTTATTCCTTTATATTAACGAAATAAATTTCTATTAAATTTATTAAACATAATATTTTGGAATAAAGGGGCAATTTATCAAAAGGAATAAATTTAATAAAGACATAATTTTTTTTCTGGATTCTTTTAAAATAATTTAGTCTTTAACCGACTGGTTGACTTATTTTTGGTGATAATCGTATTTAGGACTTGATTCTGATTCTCCATCTATTATATTTATTTACAAAGTCTCACCTTTCTAAATTTGATCCTTAATATATTAAGTAATGGAGTATTATTCTTATATCAAAATATATATACGTATGACTCTAATTATCATTTAAGAAATTAATTAAGCTTGTCAAATGATAAAAATTGTTTCCTCTTAAGATATACGTACGTATATATTTTAAACCATATAGTTATACCGTATTAAATGTTTTTATACATATTTTTACTTTATGAAGTATCATTTATTTATAATATTAATACAAGTTATAGAAAATATACCTACATCTAACTTACCATATAGTTATACTGTGTTAAATGTTTTTGTACATATTTTTACTTTATGAAGTATCATTTATTTATAATATTAATACAAGTTATATAAAATATACCTATATCTGACTTACCTATAATTTAAGGAATAAGTTTAGGATATTTCCTGTTGATATATAGGTATTATGTATTAAAATCAATTAATTGCACAATACCAATTTGTTGTACATATTCCTATTTTATAGATACAGTTTTTATAAAATATTTTATATCTTCCATTGTATATTATATGTATACGGAGTTAAATGCTTGGTTGGTCCATGTGGTTTGCAAAAATTGCAGACTTGGTCCTAGTGATTTACTAATTACACGCGTGGTACCAATACTTGTCAAAAATGAACTCGCTTGATCCCCAACCCTAACATCAGTTAAATATCTCTGTTGAAACATCTCATGTGCTTGGCACATGAGGGTACATGAGGGTAATTTGGTCCTTTCATTATAACCCACTATAGAAAGAGTTAAATATCTAGTTGGTCCCACCCCACCCCCTTCTTCTTCCTCAAACCACCACCACCATCAAATCCCCAAATTCTTCATCATCTTCTCAAATCAATTGAATTCACTTTACGATGCTGAACTGGCAGCGGGTGGCCCTCCTAAACAGCAAATCATCACGACCTTATGGTAATTGTCTATCATAACATTCAATACGATGCCCATTTTGATCTAATTCTACATTAGTGTGGTAAGAGCATTCACATCCTAACCATCAAATTATGTGAGGAGGGGTTTTTATATTATAAAGGGTATAAAAAGTGGTTGTGAGTAGAGGAGAGAGAAAATGTTACTGTTCATCTGTATATTTGGGGGGACACTGTTCACCCGTTATAATTTTTTAATATATTTTGAAAGTGGTTGTGAGTGAAAATGAGAGAAAAATGTAATGATAATATTATTTAATTGAAAGGAGAGAAAAAATATTTGTTTTTAGTGGAAATATATTGATATAGGAGTTGTTTTTTAGTGGAATGTATGTATAATTTGATGGATTGGTTGTGAATATCAGTAAAACAACAGTTAGTCCTCCATCCATTTTTGATATATTTCTCTCACAGTAAGTTACTCGATACGATATCGGTAAAACAACTGTTAGTCCTCCATCCATTTTTAAAACCGGTGCATGTTACAGACTTAATGATATGCGCTTGATGGGTTGAATCGTTGCCCCGGAACACGACCCTTAAGACTAGAAGGAGTGGGGGCCGGCTGAGGCCCGGCAAGGACCGGCGCCGGTCCCCCACACCGCCCCCCTCCATCCCACCCTTCCTCAGCGGCAACTCCTCGCCGATCTCGACGGGCCATCTCCACACACACCAACCTATACATACATGCATATATATATATATTTAGCCTCATCCTCCACCCCCTAGGTCCATCCCCTCCAAGCCACTCCTACGTGGCGATTACTTGGCGGCCCATCCTTGAAGGACTTGCCTCCTCTATACCTTCCAGTCTAATTAAAAGGAAGAAATTTTGCTTTAAGTTAATGATTTAATTTTGCAAAGATCCCATTGGCTACCAACAAAATTCTTTTGTCAGAAACTATCTGATTGATGCGCTTGGCATTTCGGAAACTAGACTTGTTCCTCTAAACTTGCCGGAAGACTATGAAAAAGCATTAAATGATGGTCCTAGAAATGGCGATGTAGCTGCGGTTGTTGATGAACATCCGTAATTCCGTATATTGAACTCTTCCTTTCCACCCGCTGCCAGTTCAGCATCGTTGGGCAACAATTCACCAAAAATAGATGGGGATTTGTAAGTGAAAATATCATTACTAAACTTCGAACTCAATATAGATTGATTTGAGAAGATGATGAAGAATTTGGGGATTTGATGGTTGTGGTGGTGGGTATTAGGTGGAGGAGATGAGATGGTGGTGGTGGTTTGGGGAAGAAGAAGGGGGAGGGGTGGGGCTAACCAGGTATTTGACTGTTTTTATAATAGGACTGAAAGGCCCAAATTACACTCATGTGCCTGGCACATGGGGTGTTTTAACAGAGATATTTAACTGATATTAGCGCTGGGGACCAAGCGAGTTCATTTTTTACAAGTTATGGTACCACGCTTGTAATTAGTAAACCACTAGGACCAAGTCTGTAATTTTTACAAACCACATGGACCAACCAAGCATTTAACTCTATGTATACGTGTTTAAATTTTAAAATCGTCAAATTATGAATTATGGACTGTAATAATTCTTGTTTATTAATTTAAGAATCATGTTTTATAAAATTTTTTTAACATAACTTTATTCAAGAGTCAAAAATTATTATTTTGTTATTAAAAATATTTTGCTCTTCCCAGTTACTATTATCATTTTTTTTAATTTTAAACAGAATTTAATAATATTTTAGTTTAGTGTATTTAGTAATAATGATGATGATAAAGAATAACAGTATATATTAAATTTTTTCTTAGAGAGCGTTTGTGTAAGAAAATTTCTCTAGCATGTTAATTATTATTAATATTGACCATAATTTCTCAATACAACTTATCAAATTTTGATGAAAATTTACATATTTAATAATACGATAAGAAGTACCAAAGAATTTTAAAGCGATTTACAAAGTATTTTAATTATCGTAACATTATATTTTAACGAAATTAATATAATTATATGTTTTATCAAAATTTTAACAAATACATGTTTTTAAATCGAGTAAAACTTTTGGATTCTATCATGAATCATAAAATATCCTGCTTGCCTCGAATAATATTTTATATTTTAGTGATACCATATTTACGGGTGTTATCTTATATCTTCGATTAATATCAATAATATTATTATAATTTATTTTGAATGACACTCACATAAATATATGGGCATACTATATATATAAGTGTCCGCTAAAATGAGAACCACCTCGAGTTGTAAGAACCGTGGGAACTACTTGATCCGGGGCGAGGGGGACCAAATTTTTTTTTCATAAACGTAGATGCAAGTATTATAATAACATTTGTAAAAAAAAAAATTCAAAAAACAATGTCGTGTGTGTAGTTTTGAGCACCACGAGTTTGTGTTTACGGGTACCGTACTAGTAAACACAACCCGTAAACACAAACTTGTGGTGCTCAAAACTACATACACGAAATTTTTTTTACAAATGTTGTTATAATACATGCATCTACGTTTATAAAAAAATTTGTCCACCGCGCCCCCTACGGTGTAGTTCTCACGGTTCTTACAACTCGAGGTGGTTCTCATTTTAGCATTCCCATATATATATATAGGGAGCCGCTAAAATGAAAACCACCCCCAGTTGTAAGAACCTTGAGAACCATTCTCCACCAATCATATTCTGCCAACCAAAAGGGTAGTTTGGTCATTTAACCCAAATGTCTAATTTCTCACTCTCTCTCCACATTTAAAATGTAAGATATTTCTCTCACCCTACCTTTTAATAAGTCAGATTTTGTCTCTCTCTAAAACTCATCCCTGATGAAGACATTCTTCATCATCTAAATTCTTCATCATCTTCAACAGAGTATAGGGCGCCCGTCCTTTTCCGACGAACACCTCCTACTCCGGCGATCCCCTTCCTACTCCAACCACCCCCTTCTTCTCCGGCGGCCCCTCGTTTCTCAGGCAACCCCCTCCTTCTCCATCGGAGCCGTTTACCGGCGATGGTTATTTTCCACCCTTCTTCTCCGATAACAACCACCACACCCACACCCTCGTTTTCCAGCGACAACAGATCGAAGAGATGAGAGATCGGAGGAAAAGGATAAGTGAAGAGAGAGGGGGAGACGGCGAAGGATTCTGGCACCGCAGCAGCGGTGACGGTGGATCTTCCCGACGGCAGTGGCGGCGGCCTATGCTTGTTCTTCGACGAATTCTCCGGTAACCCCCCCCCAGCTCTCTCGTGTTCGTTTTTTATATATTTTCAAGTGTAGTCGGCAGGAACGTTTCTTTTGTTTCTCTTTGTTTTCCGGTAATGGCAACACGTTGATGCTGTCGAGATGTTGGGAAGGATAATGATGATAATGGCAAGGATGGTTATTTTATTTCAAGTTCGAGTTATTATGTTTCACTTTCGGGTCAGATTCGTGAATTAGGTCAACTGTGTTTCGTATTGGTCAGATTTGGTTAGGCTCGAGATGGTCAGACCTGGTCAAAGAAAAAAAAATTGGTTCAAGTCGGGTTTCGATTCGGTCAACAACAATCAACTGGTGGTTGGTTCAGATTACGGTTCGGATCAGTTTTGGGTGGTTCGGGTTCGCGACACGGTCAAAGTCAGTCACGAAATTCAACTGGTCAAATCCCAGTCAACGACAGTCAACTGTCGGGTCAACAGGTCAAACGCTGGCCAAAGATCGTCAAAACCAGTCCACACGCGACCCGGTAAAGTTAATGAAGCCAAAATTAGTTTTAGAATGATATAGTTATTTTTAGATTTAGACTACGCGAATCGAGCTCGACCGATACCACTAGTGTTTATCTATGTTTTAGTTTGTCGAAAATTTATTATATATTGATTGAATCAATTGAAATATTGTTGAATCTTGAAAAATATACCGACACTCATTTGTCGGGATTGACAAAAAACAAAGGAACCTCTGTCCGTTTTTCTAAAACCCGACAATTGAAACGTATTTTGCTATAAAAACGACGCCTATTGGAATTCAAGGCATTTTTTTTAAATAAATGTAAGGCAAAACGTAAAAACGTAAAACGTAAAAACGTAAAACGTAAAAAGTTTAGCGTAAAACGTAAAATGTTTAACGTAAAACGTAAACTTTTTAACGTAAAACGTAAACTTTGTAACGTAAAACACAAAGTTTTTAACGTAAAACGTAACACGTAAAACGTAAAAGGTAAAACGTAAAACGTAAACTTTGTAACGTAAAACGCAAACTATTTAACGTAAAACGTAACACGTAAAAGGTAAAACGTAAAAACGTAAAACGTAAAAAGTAAAAAGTTTAACGTAATACGTAAAAAGTTTAGCGTAAAACGTAAAAAGTTTAACGTAAAACGTAAAACTTTTTATACGTAAGTTGTAAAACGTAAAAAACCGTGTGATAAAACGGCGCCTAAACAAGGGGCGTGAATGTGGCGCATAAAAACGCCGCGAAAAAAAAACGGTACGTAAAAAACGCCGCGTTAAAACGGGACGTAAAAAACGACGCGTTAAAAAAACGACGCTTGAAAAAGTCGAGCGTAAAAACGGCGTGAAAAAACGACCCATTAAAAAACGATGCGTTAAAAAGCCGAGCGTAAAAACGGCGTGCAAAAACCGGCACGCAAAAAAAATTGTCTTGTTAAAAAAATTTGAATTTAAAAATGTTTTTAATAAAAAAATCTTTTTAAAAAATAAAAAATAATATAATAAAACTAAAAAGTAATATAATAACACAAAAAAGTAATAAAAAATAATAAAGACAAAAAGACAAAAAAAGTTATTTTACTAAACTACCCTTTTGGATTAAAATATTAAAGACATAATAAGACAAAATGTATTTGATATTAATTTTAGTTACTTTTAATCTCATCCATCCATCTTGTTGATCTAAGGGCTAGAAAGTGGTTCCAATGGTTCTTACAAGTAGATGTGGTTTTCATTTTAGCGGTCCCCTATATATATATATTACGATATTTAATATTAAAATATTTATGAATATATCCCTTTTATATTTTTGTAGTATCACGTACTATAGAGTACAAATAGGAGTTACATATCCTGAGAATGTAAATGACATAAAATCATTTTAGACATACTACATATTAGTTTAATATTTATATTATGATGTTTTTCGAAATATCATGCCTGAATTGTGTTATCTTATATTAATATTAAGATGTAAAATTCATACTAAATTATTTTCATACAAATATATGATATATATATATATATATAATTTATCATAAAAATTAACGAGACATAATATTACTAATATCTTAATTATATATAATAAGTAATATTAAGCATATCATAACTGTAGGCTACAAATATGGGTAACACATATTGAGAATTCAAAATTCGTTAAATGTTTTAAAAATCATAATAAACACATTAAGATTTAATGTTCACATGATAACACATAAGATATTAATTCCCCAACGCAAATGTTTTAAAATTTAGGTATTAGAAGAACACCTAAAGGGCTTAAACAAGTGGCATAGCTCTAATACCACCTTTTGTCACAACCCCCGACCCCTTGCCCCGTAAGGCGGGCGACCGCGAGCTTCGCACATTCGGTGGTATCGGTGTTTATCAATTTTGGAAGCGGAAAATTTTTATCAGGACCGTAGTTAGGAAATATTTTATCAGGGTTAAACACCATTTTATTTGAAATCGATGAATGGGAGAAAACCCAAGTTTTTCTGATAATTTATTTATAATAACAAGTGGGACAAAACCCGCCTTTTCATTTGTAATCTGTTTATAGAGATAAATCCTAATTATTGAAAATAATTCTCCTTTTTAATTAGGTAACTTTTATAGCCACTTTTCTAAGCCTTCAGTGCTCCACAGCTGGCTTTTATGGGCTTCACACTAAGTTACCTGAAACACGTGTTTAAAACATTTTATCAGCAAGAAATACTGGTGTGTGAATCCCAGTTTAATCAAAACAGGTTTTATCATTTTACAGGATTGTGGGCGATCGCGCAATTACATTTGTTTCCAATTCTTACTTTAATTACCACCCACGGTACTGTCAATCAATGACTGGTGGTCATGTTACTACTCACAGTGTAGTAACGAATTTTGTATACAAAACCCCAACATACCGACGATAATTGTAACATTACAAATACTCAATCGCTGTTGAATTATAAGGTAAAACAATTTGAGGTTTTGTAAAAACAGTTTATGAAAAGCATTGACAAAAAGAGGATAAACTCACATTGCTAATTTAGGTATTCCCTTGTGACTTCCTGGTTATAATCTATTAATTAAACAATGCACACGCGTTAGTATAATAACCCAATTTACATTAGTTATACCCTCCCCGAGACAGAACTCCAACGACTACGTCAGGCAGAGCCTCGACAGCCGTTACAGAGTACAAGGTCAATCGGGCAGCGTATCTAATACGTAACCGGGGGTTAAAATACTTACAATGAGGCAGAGCTTCACTATTTTAGTGGGTATTATACCTGGTATTATTATTCCTATTCAGAAATTTGAGAGAGATGTGTGAGAATTGAACGAAAACAACTGAAGGCTCGACTGCTCTATTTATAGGGCCTGATCGTCGGTCTCTCGCACCCCGCGAAGAAGAACAAGGGGGCCGTCGCGCCCCGCGAGGACCTTAAAGGCGGTGTGAGGTTGCTGAGTCATCGACACGTGTCAGCCTAGGGTTACGCCGGGTATATAAGCTGTCGCGCCCAGCGAGAGTTTTGACTAAGGGTGTCGCGCCCCGCGAGCGAACCCTGAATTTTGTTTTATTTGATATTTATTAAATTCAAGGTATTTCGCGCCTGTTCCTCGTATACGGGGTATCTTTAGGAGCGTTTAGGGTCGTCCAAATCATTTTAAGGAGGGTTTTTATACCTGGCCCTTGGGGTTCCGATGGACAACGATTGTGAAAGAACCAGAACTGTAATAAAAAGACTGAAGAAAAAATTTCCAGCAGAAGATGATGATGATGTTGACGACACGCCTATACCAAAACTTAGCAGTTGGGTATTGCATGAGGAAGAAGGAACGCTTGAAGTTACTTATAAAAACGGGGTGCAATATATTCAAGGCCAATGGAAGAAATGTTGAAGACAGGGTTGTTATCTATCATTGAACAACTCTGTGATTTAGCATCTTCAAACGATCCAAAATCCAAAGATGCAGTGATATTTAAGAATAGGCTGTAGCAAAGAAGAGAGGAGCTAATGGCGTTATACGCAAATATGAAATTTGATGATGAAGAATCTGAAGAAAGTGATGAACAAAGCGATGGGTACATCTCTGATGTAATCCCACCTACGGAAGACTATTAGTTAATTTTGATTTCTTATTATTGTAATTTTATAAAATATTAATCTATGGTAATCAATTATTAATAAAAAAGATACAAAACGCCAAAAATGATATGAAAAAAGTCAAAACGCCAAAAAAATTAACTATGTGACACAAAAAGAATTAATTCAACGAGAAGAAATATGAGAAAAATAGTAAAACGCCAAATAACTAATAATTCTAGATAACACCAAAATTATCTTGCACGCAAAAAATAAAGCAGCATGTCAAACGCGAAAATCGGGAAAGGATAAGAATACTAAAAAGACAAAAAACCCCTCGGACCCTGATCATGTCGCGCGCCACGTGTTGGGCCAGGATGCGTTCTCACCGTTCTCACACTTTTGAGCGTTTTCTCCTGAACCTGTTTATATATATATATATATATATATATATATATATATATATATATATATATATAGAGGCCAGTTAACGTACAATAGGGCTTATCGTACATTACGTACGCGATAACTCCAGCCGTCAGATCTTCATCTCCCATGCGATTTCATATCTCCATACGAATTGTATGAACTGTGCGAATTCAATCTTCCACATGCGATTTTGTCCATCTACACACCCCATGCCATTTTTCACATTACCCAATGCTAACCATTTTTTCACATGCGATATTCAATCTTCCACATGCGATTCTACACACCCCATGTCATTTTTCACATTACCCCATGCTAGCCATTTTTTCACATGCGATATTCAATCTTCCACATGTGATTCTACACACCCCATGCCATTTTTCACATTACCCCATGCTAGCCATTTTTTCACATGCGATTTTGTCCATCTACACACCCCATGCCATTTTTCACATTACCCCATGCTAACCATTTTTTCACATGCGATTTCATTTGCATGGGATTTCAAACATGCGATTTCATTGCATTTTCAAGCCATGCGATTTCATTTGCCTTTTTATAACATGCGAAGATTGAATTCGCACCAGATCTGCACCAGATCGAACGACCAGGATGATCGCGTACATATCGTATGATAAGCCCTATTGTACAGTACACTTTCTATATATATATATATATATATATATATATATATATATATATATATATATATAGGGTCAGGATTTAGAGAGAAAGGTGAACAGTGTGAGAACGGTGAGAACGATTTTGGTGGTGACATGTGGCATTGATGTTAAATCACACTAAGGGGTACTATTGTCAAAAAAACTCACTCACATGAACTGGGTGTTCAAATAAAACGCCATAAAAACACCCAATTTAGAAAAACGCCAAACACTCAAAAGCTATTTTTTAAGCTATAATTTACAACAGCTCAAAAAAACATTTTTTGAGCCAGCTCCTAGTTAAAACGCTATAACAAAAAAAAACTATATTTTCAGGGTCCAAAGTGTAACTTATAGTGTGAGCAAGTGTGAACACAAGTATTTAATTAGTTTCATCATACACGCAGCTTTGATTGGAAATAAAAGAATTCATACTAGTTAAAACGCCATAACAAAAAAAAACTATATTTTCAGGGTCCAAAATGTAACTTATAGTGTGAACAAGTGTAAACAAGTGTGAACACAAGTATTTAATTAGTATTTAATTAAAAGCCATAACAAAAAACCCATTTTTTGAGCCATCCGCCTAAATTAATATTTTTTGAGCTCAGAAAAATCATAATTTGTACTGTAAAAACACCGTAAAACACAGTTCAGAAAAACACCATGAAAAACTCAGTTGAAAACGCCATAAAACACTCAGTTCGGAAAAACGCCATGAAAATACCTAGTTAAAACGCCATAAAAACACCTAGTTCAGAAAAACGCCATGAAAATACCTAATCTAAAACGCCATAAAACACCCGGTTCAGAAAAAACGCCATAAAACCCAGTTAATTTTTTTTTTCGAAAAGTATATCAATAGTATACTCATTGGAAAGATAAAAAAACGCTGAGTTTTATGGTGTAACTTTTTTCGAAAAATAATCACGTATAAAAAAGTTATTGTCGTTTAAATATTATGGGGGAAAATGGCATGTGATTAGCATGTGCACCTTTGATTGGATCTTCTTATTTTACCCCTCCTGGTAGTTCCAAGACCCCTATTATTTATAAAAATGTCACCGCATCAATCTCAGCCACAAACCACTAAGATCTTGTGGCTGAGAATCGTTCTGACACTTTGAGGCGTTCTTTCCTGATCCTGTTCATATATATATATATATATATATATATATATATAAGTGTCCGCTAAAATGAGAACCACCTCGAGTTGTAAGAACCGTGAGAACTACTTAATCCGGGGGGAGGTGGACCAATTTTTTTTTCATAAACGTAGATGCATGTATTATAACAACATTTGGAAAAAAAAAAATTCAAAAAAAATATGTCGTGTGTGTAGTTTTGAGCACCACAAGTTTGTGTTTACGGGTACCGTAAATTTTCCGGTTAAATTTATGGTACCCGTAAACACAAACTTGTGGTGCTCAAAACTACACACACGACATTTTTTTTGACAAATGTTGTTATAATACATGCATCTACGTTTATGGAAAAAAAATTTGGTCCACCGCGCCCTGGATCAAGTAGTTCTCACGGTTCTTACAACTCGATGTGGTTCTCATTTTAGCATTCCCCTCCCCTATATATATATATATCGTATTCTGTAGTATAAGTCCCTTATATAATGTCATAGAATTCATGTAAGTCAAGCATGGAGGTATGAAATATCTCATTGTATGATTCACTAAAGCACAAAGTTTACCAACTTAGTTGGTAGACCCGGTTGGTCATGAATGAAAGTAAAGTATAACTATCTACCAAGTTCATCAAGTAGCCAAGTAAGAACAACCCGGGGGCTTCATACCCATCATGGAAAATGCTGGAGATGCGGCAGGGTTGTGTTACTTTAGGTCTAGGAAACTACTTAGAATAACATGTTAAAGCCTATTAAAACAGAAAGTTTAGAGGGTTTTGCACCTCTAAACTCATAAGAAGCAATCTCAAACAAGTCCCATAACCATAAATGGGTTTAGGAACATGCTAAGTATAAGATTCATGAAGAAAAGTTAAGTTTTATAATAGTTTACAATATAATCTTCTAAACAGAAAGTTTGGACCTCAAAATGGTGATGTTCCACCTTAGTTTACCATGGTAACCTTGTGGATACACTCCTAGAGGTGTTCCAAGCTTTGTAGTGGAAGAAAAGATGAAGAAAAGTGAGATTTAGCTCACTTTTTCACTTAGAGGATTCTGCATCAAACTCGAATTCCAGCTGAGTTGAGAGTATTTTGAGAGTATAAGTAAGTTGGGAAAGTGAAAATGGGAGGATGGAGGCTTGTTTATATAGAGATGAGGTAGGGTTTTGTGTTTGTGAAAGTTGAATGGTGATTGGGGAAGAAGAAAGGTGGATGAAATGCCCATTCCTTGGAGCCGAAACCATTTTCTGCGGATTAAGGGGGCTTAGCCTGCCACCACGGTTAATGGGGTTTGTCGTTGCGTCGCGCCGCGCCTCATTTGGCAGATTTTGGTTTTATTGCATTTTAGTCCCTGAACTTTATATGTTCCTCATTTTATGCCAAAACTTTGTAATTTAACATGCTTTCAAGTATGGAAAGCGTATGTAAGTATAATTCGAGTATCGTAATGTATGTACGAGTATTTGCATATATAATAAGTATTGGTTTGCATGCAAACACGTATTTAACGATTGATTTGTAAGGATAACATGTATGTATAAAGTATGAATTTCATTATGATCAAATTCTCAAATTACAAAATTGCAAATGGAATACGAACAAGATACGAATACAAGTTTCCATAAATATAAATAAGATTACACTTTCTAAATAATGAAGGTACAAAATGCGAAGCATTACACCTCCGATCAGAGCGGGGATGATGTCAGAATCCTCATGCACACCTTAAGAATGGAAAGTTTCCACTAATGGGAGCATGTCGGGTGTCACCAAAACAGTTATAGTTGTAGGGACCATCTCACTTGAATGAAAGCGAACATCTAACAAAGTCCACTATAAATAGAAATGAGATCTACATTCACTAGGTATGCTCACTCTCTCTGTAACAAACCGCACTTTCGTGCATTGTTACTACTCGATATACTCGTTACGACTAGCACCAGAGATTCGGATCATAATGTAACTATATCGCATACATCGCTATTCGAAGGATAATCGCATATTTTCGAAATACAATATCGCTATACTATATCACATCACAAGCACTAACACTCACGATGACACTGAGTGAGGACCTATTCTACCCTCCTCGGTGGCCGTGATGTGTCGAAACGCAAATAATTAACGCAAACGAAGACTCTCGGGTGAGTGCTACAGCTCCAGTCGTCGTGACGATGATGACAATACGAGTGAGTGGTACCCCGTCAATCTTTGTGGCATAAAACACAATAATGTTCACGATGACATCGAGATAGGACCTATACTACCCTCCTTGATGGCCGTGAAACGTCGCTAATACTCGCACACTCGAAACGACAACCGAATGTTATATCGAAACTTTGGAATATGGACACGTATATACGACCTTTTTCGATTAATTATAATAAATACTTACCTATCTATACAAAACAGAGTAACAACATCATAGCAACGCGCAACGCACATGATCCTAATGCTGAGATGCAACCGATCGGACAAGTCATGTCCAACCAATCGGACAGGACATGCCAACCGATCGAACAAGACATGCCAACCGATCGGACAAGTCATGTCCAACCGATCGGACAGGACATGCCAACCGATCGAACAAGACATGTCAGCCGATCGGACAGACATGTCAGCCGATCGGACAGACATGTCACTCGATCGGACAGGCATGCTAACCGATCGGACGGCATGTTAACCGACCGGATAGCATGGTAGCCGAACGGACCACATGTCCAGCCGACCGAATGGGCCCAAGCATCAACGTCCGAGCCAACCTTGGTCCTTTTCGCCACCATTTAACACGCTATTCACCGTTTAACGATCTGTAACCAGGATAACTCAGACGTACTCTCAATCGATCCAAATCAAGTTGTGTCTACTTGTCAATTACGCACTGTGAGTATACCTGAACCCTTTTTAATCGCATTTTAGGTGTAACATATGTTTCTAACAAATCGAACTTATCAAACGAATTATTCAATCAATCGAATTATCACTTGCGAATAACTGTTATGCATAGATATACGTGATACTAGTTGCATATGTGCTAGGGCTTATACTCGCGACGTCCCACCACGACTAGTATAGTACTATTGCGCCCGACGGGGTCTAGTTTGCCATCGCATATTCGAGCATCGAAGACTTAGTTGGTAGTATCAGCTTTGTGAGTATATATGCCGTGTGTTACGTTTATGCATATGGAATTTCGCAACACCTTTTTATCTTTACACTATATATCAAACCTGTATACTCGCCAATACTTTTGTATTGACAAATATTTTAACGTATGTTGCAGGTTAGATCGCAAGCTATATCAAATCAAGCTAGGAGGTCTAGAAACTCAACTAAAAATCTAGGTTGTCGGATTTGTATTGTTCGAGAGGACAAGGAATCTGTGATAACTTATGTGATTGTATTATTTGTTAGTATGGGATAACGAATGTATTAAATATTATCGCAACATAGTTGTTATGGATTCTCTTGAGCAATCTGATTCGCCTAGTGCCGCGCCCCGATGATTCCGCCATCGGTTGGGGTGTGACAGATTGGTATCAGAGCCATAACTATATGGAATTAGGCAAGACTCGACCTAGTCCGGGTCCACGTCTTAGAAATTGACCTAGTCTATAGTCTAAGTACCAACAGGCCGACTCGTACGAAACTAGTAGGGTTCGTATCGGGCCTACTTGTTACTTTCATTCGAAGTCGCTAAAACTACTACTTCGCGTGAACACTGATGCGTTGTCGAGTGTTATATATATTAGGTGTATATTTTAAGCCCCTTTAACACTTTTTAGTCAAGTTTTAAATTTATAAAACACGATATTTACTAACACTAGACACACATATGGGCAAGTGCACCCATCGTGAACGTAGTATAGTGTTGGTAAGATACCGAGGTCATCCAATGACACAAGAGCTTTTAGTACCGGTTTATCCTCAACGTCTAATCAAATCAAAAAGAAGTTTAGAAAAATGTTTTAAACTAAGAAAAATAAAAATTAACTAAAATGCTGAAAAAAAAATAAAAAAAAGAAAAAAAACAGATAGACAAGATGAATCACTTGGTTCCGACTCGTATCTAGTGTAACTTTTGATTATTTCCGCACTTTTGCACTATTTTAAGATATTATCTTAGTTATTGTAGTAGGCCCCTCTTTTGAAGGTGACGTTACCCTCACCCCAGTAGTTTGAGTCAGCAAGGATACAATCCTAAAAGGGTAGATTATTGGAAGATAATTAATTAAGTTATTAATGCAAATTATGGTAGGCCCCTCTTTTGGAGGTGACGTTACCCTCGACTAAGTAGTCTGAGTCAGCAAGGATACAGTCCTAAATAGCCGGGTTATAGTATTAATAGTAGTTAACTTATGAGGGGATCAAAGAGTTTGGACCCCCGCCATCCAATACCGTTAAGTATTGAAGGAGGTCCTACTAAATTTGACCCAGGTCCATTGCAGGACCTCTAAACGCTGAACAATGGCAAGACCTTTACCAAACCGTTCCCTTAACCCCCGACCAGGTAGCCAACATACCTCCATATAGACTGTGGAGATATGAATGGTGAAAATCTTTTATTTTATATAGACAGCAAAATAATTTCAAGACACCACGGACAAACGATAAAGAAAGAGCACCTTCAACATAAGCAACTAGTTATTAAAGTCATTAATACGAAACCAAATAAAAAGTGCGAAAAGATTAGAAATAAAAAGTATTACACTAGACACTTTGTCTTCACCAAGTGATGTAAGAGACTTAGGCAAACATGGCCTTGATTGTCAAGAACTCTTACGATCAATCTTGGATCCCGAGACGACTCACACACTCTACGATGGACAATGGATGATGGTGGTGGATGATGGTGTTATGGTGGTGGTGGTGGGTGGTGGGTGAAGTGTGAGAGAGGTGGTGTGCCAAGGGATGGTTTGAGCTTGAGCCAAGCACTTCGATTTATAGGCTGAACAGAAGCTCGGGCACGGCCCCGTGTCCAGTGGGCACGGCCCCGTGTCCACATCCTTCTCTTTCTTCATTTAATGCAGTTTTGTCTTTTTAGTTGACCACGCCCCCGTGTCCGCTGAGCACGACCCCGTGGTGCAAATGAATCTTTGTACTATGCAGATTTGCTGGATTGTGCGAATCTTATAGTTGACCACGGCCCCGTGTCCGCTGAGCACGACCCCGTGGTGGGCAATAGAAGATTCTACCACTTTGTCTTTTCTGCTGACACTTGGGCACGCCCCCGTGCTGGCTGAGCACGGGGCGTGTTCAGTCTTCTGATCTCTTGTTTTGCTTGAGAAGATGCTGTCGTGGGGTCGGGCATGTCACGTCTTGTTCCTTTTCTTGTATTTATGTTAGATTTTGATTTTTTTTGCTTCTTTTGTTAATTTGAGCTCATTTAATCCTGAAAATACAAAAGGAAAACAAAAGCACACTTTTTCCAACATTAGTACTAAAAAAGGGTTAGTTTTATGCCTCATTTGATGAAATTTATATGTTGCATTTTTAACACATCAAATACCCCCACACTTGAATCTTTGCTTGTCCTCAAGCAAAACTCTTTAATATGTGGTTATTACACTCCCAAATGGAATGGGTAGAGAAGAAGGTTTTTGGGCTTGTCGTAGAGTGTCGGGATTTCCAATATTCTTTATTTAATTTTATTTTTATTTATTTACAATCCTATTCGTCATGATTTATTTAAAACTTTTCATAAGATAAATTACTTATTAGGGCATAACATGCCTCTTTAAAATTCTATTTATATACAAGTTCACATACCTCACGGGGATCACTCAACACTCGGCCGAAAATGTATTTTTTTGGATCACTCGAGAGCGGCATGGAACTTACTCCTACCATAGGCTTGCCAAGCAATCAATCCTCCTCCTTTTTAACTTATATACCTTTGTAAATATCAAGAGGACTTTGTGGGTGAAGGTTTTGGCTTGGGTTAAAGGTAGGTGGTTGGGTTGGTGGTTAGTGGTTAGTAGAAAAAGGGCGAAAAGCGTAACAAGTGTCGGTTTTCGTAAGACTTTCTATTTTTGTAATTTTTGTTTTGATGAAGCTATTATTCAAACAAAGTTATTTTTGATGAACTTGTTTGTTTATTTTTTTTTTCCTTCATCATCAACAAAAATATATTTTTTTTGAAAGTCATACGAAAAACTGAACTTGTTACTAAAATAAAGGGTTAAAAATAAAAAGGTTTTGGTGGGTAAAAGGGTGTTTGGTTTGGGTTATGAAATGAAAAGGTTTAGGCTCAAAGGGGCTAACTAGGGGGATTTTGGGTAGGTGGTAAAAAAAAATTAATGGTGTAGCAATAAAAAGGGTTAGTCCTAATGCCTCCATCATTTACTTACTCGGGTTTAAGTTGCTAAGGACCGGGAATGTATCGTCATGGCAAGTTCTAGAGTCGTAAGAACCAAGGGGCTATTCACACAAGAAACGAAAAATGAGCATTTAGTCTAATGATATGTAATTGTATGCTCAATAAAGGCTCAAAACTCACTTTTGTGGGAATGGGTTTTTATGTGATCAAGTATATATAATCAAATTTTAACTAAGCTTGTCATGCCTTTTTATAATTTTTTTATGTTGGTTCTTTTTATCACGACGCTATCGGTTGTAAATTCGTAAAAATATAACCTTTTTAGAACTTGAAATTCCCGAGTTAAACCTAGACAAATAAAAAAAATGAAAATTTTTGAAAAAAAAAATTGGGGTGATTAGCGGTTCCAATAGAGTTTTGTGTAAGGCTTGTATTTAGGACTTGTAAGATTCAAGGTTTTAGCATCCCCCCCACACTTAAATTACACATTGTCCTCAATGTGTCCCAAAAATAAGTTTTTAGGTTGATTGAATGTGTAAAAGGTGTGAAAAAGCAAAAATTTTGTGTTACTGGGCGCTGAACACGGCCCCGTGTTGTCCGGGCACGGCCCCGTGTTCAAGTGCCAGTAACAAAATTAAAACAAGAGAAACAGAAGCCTGGACACGGGGGCGTGTTGGCTGAACACGGCCCGTGTCCAGTTACCTGAACTGGGTCTTTTTCTGCAGACTGTGCAGCACGGGGCCGTGTTGGGTGGACACGGCCCGTGCCGAGCTTACTGTAAACGAAGAAATTTGTCGGACGGTTCTGTTTTCCTGCATGGAGTGCTGGTTCAAGTTTCCCTTGCATCCTTTGCCATCTCAAGTGTGTTTTATTCCTGAAAATTAAAACTAACTAGAAAACAAGAAAATTAATCTAAACTAAACTAAGGATAGTTCCGCGGAATGCCTCCGTGGTGCGCCACGTTTATAAGGGTCCTTGGCTAGACCCAAAGCCTAGTCACATGTTACCCAAGTGGGATGTATTGCATCCCATGTTACACCGTCGGAGAGCGTCATCCAAGCGTGAGTCTATGACCTTCATGTAGTTGACCGGGTCTTCTTCCTCTATTTTCTTTCCACATTCAAACTTCACTTCCTCGTCCCCAAACTTCAATGTTAACGTTCCGTCATTCATATCCACCACTGCTTGGGCGGTGGCTAGAAATGGCCTCCCGAGGATAAGAGGGACATCGGTGTCTTCTTCCATGTCTAGGATGACAAAGTCAGTTGGAAAAACGAAGTTGTCAACCTTGACCAGTAGATTTTCAGCGACACCTTGTGGAAATTTGACGGACCTGTCGGCGAGTTGTATGCTCATCTTTGTAGGGCTTGTTGTTCCTAGGCCGAGTCGTTTGAACATCGACGTGGGCATGAGGTTAATGCTAGCCCCAAGATCGGCTAATGCATTACGAACGGGGGACTTCCCAATCGAGCAAGGAATTGTGAAGCTCCCGGGATCGATTTTCTTTTGTGGAAGTTTGTTGAGTACTAAAGCGGAGCATTCTTCGCCTAAGTTAACTAATTGCAATGATTCAATTTTCCTTTTGTGAGTGAGGAAATCCCTCATGAATTTTACATATTTAGGCATTTGGGTTAGGACCTCAATAAAAGGAATATTGACATGCAATTGTTTTAGTAAACTTTCGAACTTTGGGAATTGCTCATCGGTCTTTTGACGATTTAACCTACCGGGGTACGGAATTGGAGGAGTCTTGGTGGGCTCTTGATTTGGTGAAGAAGCCTTTTCTGGTTGAGGTGTAGGTGAAGTTGTGCTTTGGCGTTGACTTCCTTCAACTGGTGGTAATGGGGCATCCTCGGGACCCACGGTTCGGTTTGTCAATGTGATGAGGTGTACTTGCGCCTTTGGGTTGGTTTCGGTATTACTTGGTAACGCGCCTTGTGGTCTCTCGGAGAAATTTTGAGCTAGTTGATTTAATTGTTTTTCAACGTTTTGAATGCTAGCTTGTTGATTTCTAAAATTCGATTCCAATTGTTGAAATCGATCCGAGTTTTTCTTTTCGGTGTCGGAGATGAGGCGAGATATGGTATCTTCAAGCCTTTCTCTTCCACCTTGTTATTGAGAGAAATTTTGTGGTTGTTGAAAATTAATTCGTTGGTTTTGTTGGTTACTACTATTGCCGGGATTTCTCCAACCAAGATTTGGGTGGTTACGCCATCCTTGGTTGTAGGTACCCGTTGGAGGACCCGACGGCCTAGGTCTATTATCAATGTAGTTTACCATTTCTGCTTGTTCATCTAATTCTTTCATACAACTCCAATTTTCATGTGACCCACCACACCCTTCGCAAGCCATAACTGAGGCCGTTTTTGTCATTTCTAGCCTTTTGATTTTCGAAGAGAGGGCCTCGATTTGGGCTTGTAAAGAGGTGCTTTCATCAACCTTATGGGCGCCCGGGGCAATAGATTTATTACCTCGGGGAGTGTGCCATTGAAAATTGGTTTGAGCAATTTCCTCAATTTGATTATATATTTCATTTGGGCGACGATTACCTAAAAGTCCCCTGGAGCTTGAATCAAGTGTTTGTCTTGTGTGCGGCAACAACCCATTGTAGAAAGTGGATACTTGTTGCCACACCGCTAGACCGTGATGAGGACACTTTCTTAGAAGCTCCTTGAACCTTTCCCAAGTTTCATATAAGGATTCCCCATCCTCTTGTGAGTATGTATTAATTTCAGTTATTAATTTAGCCGTTTTAGCAGGAGGGAAATACTTATATAGAAACTTTTGGGCTAGTTCATCCCAGGTGTTTACCGAGCCAACTGGGAGGGTGTTAAGCCAAGCCTTAGCTCGGTCATTTAGTGAAAATGGAAACATCCTAAGGCGAATGGCGTCGTTTGATGCTCCATTGATCCGAAAAGTATCACATATTTCCAAGAAATTAGTAATATGTAGATGGGGATCCTCGTCCGCAAGCCCATGGAAGGTTGTGGAGTTTTGGAGCATTTGTATCAAATGCGGCCGAAGTTCAAAGTTGTTGGCTTCAACATTCGGTGCATTGATAGCGGCGCCGAGATTGCCTACGGTGGGCCGTAGGTAATCCATGAGGGTACGTTGGTCCGCCATTGGAAGTGGGTCCCCCGAAACTTTCTCTTGATTTTTAGCTTTAAGTCTTTTTCTGAGAAAGCGTTCGGCTTCTTCTAGAGGTTCTTTTATGTCTCTACTAGAACTGGAGCTCATGCACTACGTAGGAGGTTCAAATGTGGCGCCTGGGTTCCAAGTCCTGCAATAAAAACAGAAAAGAACGTTGGTCAGAATGTTCACCACGACCCCGTGCTCGGTGAACACGGCCCGTGGTCAGAGATACAGTGATTGTTTTCTGGATCCCTGTTACTGGGAGTTTGACACGGCCCCGTGTTGCACCGACACGGCCCCGTGTTCAGCTCTCTGTAACTCAGAAAATAAAAACTGGCAGTGATGATGTTGGGCACGGTCTGTGTCCAACCAGGCACGGCCCGTACTGAGCTCTGCAGAAACCGAAAAACTAAAAAAAAAATCCTAAAAAAAATGAAAAACAAGAAAAACGATTAGGCCGTTGATTCCAAACTTTCTTAAAATCCTTGTGTCCCCGGCAACGGCGCCATAAACTTGATGCGTTGTCGAGTGTTATATATATTAGGTGTATATTTTAAGCCCCTTTAACACTTTTTAGTCAAGTTTTAAATTTATAAAACACGATATTTACTAACACTAGACACACATATGGGCAAGTGCACCCATCGTGAGCGTAGTATAGTGTTGGTAAGATACCGAGGTCGTCCAAGGACACAAGAGCTTTTAGTACCGGTTTATCCTCAACGTCTAATCTAATCAAAAAGAAGTTTAGAAAAATGTTTTAAACTAAGAAAAATAAAAATTAACTAAAATGCTGAACATAAAAATAAAAAAATAAAAAAAAACAGATAGACAAGATGAATCACTTGGTTCTGACTCGTATCTAGTGTAACCTTTGATTATTTCCGCACTTTTGCACTATTTTAAGAGATTATCTTAGTTATTGTAGTAGGCCCCTCTTTTGAAGGTGACGTTACCCTCACCCCAGTAGTTTGAGTCAGCAAGGATACAATCCTAAAAGGGTGGATTATTGGAAGATAATTAATTAAGTTATTAATGCAAATTATGGTAGGCCCCTCTTTTGGAGGTGACGTTACCCTCGACTAAGTAGTCTGAGTCAGCAGGGATACAGTCCTAAATAGCCGGGTTATAGTATTAATAGTAGTTAACTTATGAGGGGATGAAAGAGTTTGGACCCCCGCCATCCAATACCGTTAAGTATTGAAGGAGGTCCTACTAAATTTGACCCAAGTCCATTGCAGGACCTCTAAACGCTGAACAATGGCAAGACCTTTACCAAACCGTTCCCTTAACCCCCGACCAGGTAGCCAACATACCTCCATATAGACCGTGGAGATATGAATGGTGAAAATCTTTTATTTTATATAGACAGTAAAATAATTTCAAGACATCACGGACAAACGATAAAGAAAGAGCACCTTCAACATAAGCAACTAGTTATTAAAGTTATTAATACGAAACCAAATAAAAAGTGCGAAAAGATTAGAAATAAAAAGTATTACACTAGACACTTTGTCTTCACCAAGTGATGTAAGAGACTTAGGCAAACATGGCCTTGATTGTCAAGAACTCTTACGATCAATCTTGGATCCCGAGACGACTCACACACTCTACGATGGACAATGGATGATGGTGGTGGATGATGGTGTTATGGTGGTGGTGGGTGGTGGGTGAAGTGTGAGAGAGGTGGTGTGCCAAGTGATGGTTTGAGCTTGAGCCAAGCACTTCTATTTATAGGCTGAACAGAAGCTCAGGCACGGCCCCGTGTCCAGTGGGCACGGCCCCGTGTCCACATCCTTCTCTTTCTTCATTTAATGCAGTTTTGTCTTTTTAGTTGACCACGCCCCCGTGTCCGCTGAGCACGACCCCGTGGTGCAGAAGAATCTTTGTACTATGCAGATTTACTGGATTGTGTGAATCTTATAGTTGACCACGGCCTCGTGTCCACTGAGCACGGCCCCGTGGTGGGCAATAGAAGCTTCTACCACTTTGTCTTTTCTGCTGACACTTGGGCACGCCCCCGTGCTGGCTGAGCACGGGGCGTGTTCAGTCTTCTGATCTCTTGTTTTGCTTGAGAAGATGTTGTCGTGGGGTCGGGCATGTCACGTCTTGTTCCTTTTCTTGTATTTATGTTAGATTTTGATGTCTTTTTGCTTCTTTTGTTAATTTGAGCTCATTTAATCCTGAAAATACAAAAGGAAAACAAAAGCACACTTTTCCAACATTAGTACTAAAAAAGGGTTAGTTTTATGCCTCATTTGATGAAATTTATATGTTGCATTTTTAACACATCAACACCGCGTACTACAATTTCATGCGAAGCAGCCTTTCCTAAGGCCTGAATATTACTTAGCCTTTTCTAAGGCCAACACAATACATGTGTTTTCGAAAATACTCACATAACGAAACCGAGTGATCATGCCAAGATCATGTGTGAAAACCAAGAACTCTCGATAAGATCGCTCACTCAGCGCATTTTCTAGCACGAGAACCTTTCATCGAGTTAGGAGTGACATCCATATCTCGACGAAAGTCTCCATTTCGAAATCTAGTGGAACTCACAAATTTATTCGAAAAGCATAACCACAATTAGGAACGAAGCTGTTAAGTCAGGGGTGAAACCCGTACCTTAATAAGCCGTTCCAATCTCCGAATTGGTTTTCAAAAGCTCTCACCAAGGACTCGACTATCATGATAACTCGAGCCACGTGATGACTAGGAAGACGAATGCCATGAGCTGCATCCCAGTGGAAGCATGGAGTCTTCTAAGTTCACGCACGAGCACTAACTTGTTAAGTATAGTTGGGTTACCTTGGGTAGTCGACGCCTAAAACACCCAAGGCACTCTATCATACGAACCGTCAATCTTACCAATGGTTAGAACTTATTTACGATTCGAAACTTTACGCCTTATCGATTTCTCGATTTAACGATTTTTACTCCCTGCTTTATAAACGCACAACTCGCACAGCCATCGCAATCTAAAATGAAACCCGAATGTTCGCAACAAAACTAATGCATAATTTATCGCCTTCGCTCTCGTTTTTTCACCGCAACGCGTCCTCGCTTATACTAAATCGACCTGTATGTGTATGATTACAAATTACAATTATATAAATATATATACGTATCAACAAACAAGTCGTTGTGTGAGAACTTAGGAAATCCGTGTCTCCTATGTGGCTCCTATGTGATTCGCATACTAATATACTATCGCATCAAGTTTTGAACGCGCTCAATCGCATCGCAAAACTCAAAAATCATTATGATCGAATCTCATTCCAAGTCTCTTCCTGTCTAGATGCCTTCCAACAACTCTACCTCGAGACGAACAGCTAGGAGAAGAGCCAAACAAAGCGCCGATAAGAGGATTGCATCACTTGTGACCAAAGAAGTGGTAAAGCTCATTCCTCGAATTGCCGCTCAAGTGCACTCTCTCAGCAACTCTCGAGCCTCAGAAGACTCTAAGACGGAAGCGCCGCAATCTACTTTTCTTTACAAACACTTCAAAGCCTGTGACCCGATGGAATTCACGGGTGAAGGAGGTGTGACTCAACTACTCCAGTGGTTCGATTCTATCGAAGTTACCCTTCGTCAAAGTGGGTGTCCCGATAGTTTCCGTACTACTTGCGCTACCGGAGTATTTCAATCACGAGCACTCGACTGGTGGACCGCCGAACGTAACGAACGTGGAATCTCTGCAGCTCACGCTCTCTCTTGGAATGAGCTGAAAGAGCTCATGAAGAAAGAGTACTGTCCTCCTCACGAAGTTCAGAAGTTGGAAGACGAATTCTGGAAAATCAAGCAATTCGAAAGTGACAACATTGGCTACACCACAAGGTTCAAACAGCTTAGCATAATCTGCCCAAGTCAAGTCAACACTCCAGAGAAAGCCATCGCGAAGTACATTCGTGGCTTGCCTGAGTGTGTGGGTGATTTTGTCGAAGCTGCAAGACCCGCTACCATCGAAGAAGCCTACCGCTTAGCCGCAGAAATCAACAACAAACGACTCATGGAAGGGTTCTTCTCAAAGAATCCTGTCAAGCAAGCTTATCAAACAATCGCCATCAATTCTTCAGGCGATCCTGTCTGCGATTCTTCTGACGAATCTGCTGACGATTCTTCTGACGAATCCGCTGACGATCCTTCTGACGAATCTGCTGACGATTCTTCTAACAAATCTGCCGACGGATCTTCCGAAAAATCGGCCAAAGATTCTACATGTGAGTCCTCAGACGAATCCTCCCACGACGACATCTCATCGCAAAACACCGGCAAACCCAGCCGCAAACGAAAGACCTTAAGCCCGAACTCGTCAACCACCGAACTGCCGCATCCGAAGCCTCTTCAAGCAGTTCTGGTGTTTCCAAAATGAGCGTACACTGGAGCTCATCCCCAGTGCTATTCATGCACCTATCATCATCCAGTTAAGGCTGACTGTCGCTATTGCAGTAACTGCAACCGTTACGGTCACTTCACTCGCAACTGCCGCGTCAAACCGCGAACTTGAGTACAACAACAACAGCTCCAGCAAAATTCTTAAGCATCAAACATCTAGCAAGCGTAGGATAAAGTTGTAATGATACGATTTTCGACGTTAACTTCTAAGTTTTGACATCCAAGCTTGCGAGACTTATTGTGGACGCTAGGAAAAAGCCAGCCTAGTTCGCGTAGTACCTGCACTTAACCTTTTTGGGAAAATACGTCAGTTTACACTGGTAAATACAATTAACTGACTCAGTTGAAAAAGGTTTAATAAAATTGATTTGAAAGCCCGTGGCACAAACTTTTTATAACTTGGGATAATTATTTGAATATAATCTTGTAAAAGAATTACATGTTCCTTATGCGTTCAGTAGCCCGATCCGTAGACCGGGTTAAACATCAATAGACACACCACATTATTTATTTAGGCACTGACGGGTGTACGCCTACACCCCGTGCTTAGGTCGTGGCCATTTCGTAAAATGATGCCAAAGATATCCTGGACATGGTCATTAACCCCCCAAAGGCTTTAAGCAAACAAAACATTTCAAAACGGAGCATATCAATGGTTTAACCTCTATCCGATTAAAGATTCAATGCCCGACCAAGCGGTATTTTATATACCATACCCCAATCCCGTATAGGGAAAATAAGTTAAAAGTATTTACCTTTGCAAGTATCAATCACAAATAGCAAGTGCGTGAAGCTTTTACCGGGTCTCCTATTCTGTAACGAAGGTTTATAATAACCTATTAGAATCATAACGGGTCTTTAATTAAGTCTAAACTTAGACCGGTTAGTTTTAAGGAAAGATACGGTTCAAACGCACGATTAAGCGAAGACCGGAATAGAATGTGATTTAGACCTGACAAGTTTGAAGACTTGTATTATATGGGTAATCTAAACACATTCTGGATTTTGAGATAAAAATGATAAGGTTCGACCCGTTTCGGCTAATTTATGCAAACTAGTTACATAAACCGAACCGAACGCGCAAGAGGTGTAACGGGTAACCATGAGAGTCATTTACAGGTTTCCTAAGGTAATATGCCTTAATTAGGTTGTGATATCAGTAGGATACCTTCCATTATGCCAAAAACGAGTTAAATCTCAATATAAGCCCCGTAGGGGTATTCTGGTAATTTTAAAGATTATAAAAGAGATTATTTATAATTCTGAGATTCGGTTCTGAAATAATCAGTAAAAAAATTTAATTTAATAGGTTATATCAGTTGGTGATAAGTCTTATATGTCAAAATGGTTTTAAACCCATACTCGGCGTTTAATACGCGTAAAAAGCCATTTTAAGTGATTTCCGGGTTATACAGGAAATCTGAGTTTTCTGATCAGGTTATAAAGTTCAAAATACTTCATTTATTATATAAAATCAGTGGCAATTGGATTGGTGTCAAAATGTTATGTAAAACTCATTTTATACACAAAAAGGGTATAATCGGTATTTACCGAATCAAGGCCATAACCTTAGGTTATGAGCAGGTTAAAAATAATTAAAAATCACCAAAAATCCCAAAATATTATATTACATCAGTGGGTAAAAGGTTTGGTGTCAAAAATTGGGTTTAGATAGGCTTTATGCTAATGACGCCGTTTAATTACTAAAAAGCGTTCTAATTACGCCATTGAGCATAACTCCTAATCTAGACCTCAAACTGATGTGAAAATTTAGGGGCATGTTTATAAATTAGTAATAAAGATTATTGTCCTTTCACATTTCCAAAATTCTCGTTTTATGGTCAAAAGGGCATTATGGTCAACATTAAGCAATTAACGGAAACATGTAAACGAATCGGTCAATCAACGAACCAACCACAGAGGGTTATACTAACTTGTAACCTGGTCCTAAGGAAGCTCTAAGGCATTTCCAAACCTATCTAAACCGGGTCAGAACTGAAGTCAAAGCAAAAGTCAAAGTTTTGCGACTTTCGGTTCCGAACCGGGTCTAAACAGAAAATTGTCGGATCAAACAAGCTTAGACCAGTTCTTATACTTATTACCAAGTTATATGAGTGATAAAATAGGTTACACGCCTTCTGCATTGTTAATTATGCGTTAATTCAAAATTTTTGGTTCTGTTGACTTTTTATGAACAACTTTGACCCGACATTTGATCTAGTTAGAGCGGGAATAAGAGGGTGCCCTTTTAAGGGTTTATTGCCCACATAAATACCAACTTATAACTACTCTCAATTTGACAATATATCAGACCATTATTGATTAATCGCTAAGTCAAACGCTAATTATGACGGTTTGACTTTTAAGCTAATAACTAAGTAAAACTCAATTAAGGAAGGTCAAGGATACTTACCAAGGTCCTATGCATGATTAGAGATGCTTGGGGACTGATCTTATGCTCCAGGAAGTTCCATAAATGCAGATGGAAAGCATGATCACAAAGTTGCAACCAAGGGTGCTTTATATAGTGGGTTTGATTGCTTGTGATCATGACAAACAGTGCTATAACTGATCATGGATCACCCACAAGTGTCCCTAAGGTCTAAAAGCAAGTAGGGGTCGCTCAAGGAAGTGAAAAATATCTTTTTACGTCGGTTACAAGGCTGAATAGGCTGCTGTCAGCATTTTCTGTATCTGGGGGTCGCACGCGGCCCACGTAAGGTTCTGGCAATACTTACGCGGCCCGCCTGAGGCCTGGTGTCAGGTTAAAAAGTTTTCAGTTATTGCATCTTTGGCTCTTGGTACTTCGAAAGGTCATTCCACCTTTATTTCTTGCATTATGAGCCTTTCAAATTGACTTATAAGGGCTTCAAGACTTATACCCACTTTGTTAAGTCCTTGGTCACTTTATGTTTACCCGAAAGGTCATAATTTTCAACGTTGACGCTTTAACCCCTCGTATACGAATTTTATCATAACTTTCTCATACGATAACGAAACTTAGTGAAATTTTTATCATGTATTCTAGTGAGCATAATTAATCATTACAAAGCTTCGGGTTTGCTAAAAGATCACTCAGAGGTATAACTTAAACATGTTGACACATTTGACCCCTGTAGTTTGTATTCTCTCACTTTCTTTCACAGTTAGCTTCGTATGATCCATGATTCATTCGTTTAAGGGTATAAGCATCATGTAGGGTTATTGTAAAGTATATTTATCCATTGTTGATATTTTGAACCCTTATATTCATATACTTTCCATGTTTGTCAACTTTAGTCCCTCTAGAGTATTCTTTCACACGTTCAAGCTTATGACACGTGTCAATACATTATAGGACGTGAATTTTTCGAGGTGTTACATCCTCACCCCCTTAAAAGAAATCTTGACCTCGTGATTTACTGAAATAAATGAGGGTACTTTTCTTTCATTGTGGACTCAACCTCCCATGTGTACTCGGGACCTCTACGGGCATCCCATTTAACCTTTACTATCGGCACATGCTTCCTTCGAAGCTTCTTAACCTGTCGATCCTCGATCGACACAGGTTTTTCAACAAACTTTAAGCTTTCTTCTATGTGCACATCTGTATATGGTATGACTAGTGATTCATCAGCGAAACACTTCTTCAGATTGCAGATGTGGAATACATTGTGAATTCCACTTAGCTCTTCAGGAAAATTTAACTTATAAGCAACTGATCTGACACATTCGATGATCTCGAATGGTCCTATGTACCTTGGGCTTAACTTACATTTCTTGCCAAATCGCATTACCCCTTTCCAGGGTGATACTTTAAGCAACACTTTGTCACCTACCTCGAATTTCAGAGGTTTACGCTTTAAATCTGCGTAGCTTTTCTGCCTATCCCTTGCAGCTTTCAGGTGATCACGAATCTGGACAATCTTGTCCGTCGTATCAAAGACTATTTCAGGTCCTGTCAGTTGGACATCTCCAACTTCCGCCCAACAAACGGGAGTTCTACACTTTCTACCGTACAAGGCCTCGAAAGGCGCGACTTTAATGCTCGAATGGTAGCTATTGTTATATGAGAACTCAATTAATGGTAGGTGGTTATCCCAACTACCACCTAAGTCAATCACACATGCACGAAGGATGTCTTCCAACGTTTGGATTGTACGCTCACTCTGGTCGTCCGTCTGAGGATGGTAAGCCGTACTAAAATTTAAGCGCGTGCCCAAAGATTGTTGGAAACTCTTCCAAAAATGTGACGTGTATCTAGTATCTCTGTCAGAGATAATAGACACAGGCACGCCATGTAGAGACACAATCTTATCTACGTACAATTGGGCTAACATGTCGGAGCTATAGGTCTCCCTAATGGGTAGGAAATGTGCTGACTTAGTCAGTCTATCTACTATCACCCATATAGTATCATTTCCTTTCCTTGTCTTCGGCAACTTGGTGATGAAATCCATTGTCACCATTTCCCACTTCCACCTGGGAAGTTCAGGCTGTTGTAGCAAACCTGACGGCTTCTGATGTTCAGCTTTGACTTGCGCACATGTCAAACATTTAGCTACATAGGTAGCTATAGACTTCTTCAAGCTTATCCACCAGAAATTTGCCTTCAGATCCTGGTATATCTTATCAGCTCCAGGATGAACGGAATATTTAGAACTGTGGGCTTCCTGGAGGATAACATCTCGAAGTCCTCCATGAACTGGAACCCATATTCGTCCATTTAGCCTTAGAATTCCGTCCTTGTCATAGGATAACTGTTCTTCAGTTACTCCTAGCTTTTCATTAGGATAGTTAGCTTCCAACACAGCTTCCTTCTGTGCAGCTAACAACCTTTCATTCAAACTGTTCTTTATCTCAATGCTCTTGGCATTGATTCTTATGGGCTTCACCCTTTCCTTTCGACTTAAGGCATCGGCGACTACATTCGCCTTGCCAGGATGGTATCTGATCTCACAGTCATAATCATTCAAGGTTTCCATCCAACGTCATTGCCTCATGTTCAAATCCTTTTGGTTAAATAGGTGCTGGAGGCTCTTGTGATCAGAATAGATCACACACTTGATACCATATAAATAGTGCCTCCATAGCTTCAGTGTAAATACAACGACACCCAACTCCAAGTCATGGGTGGTATAATTCTTTTTATGCACCTTTAGCTGACGTGAAGCATAGGCAATAACCTTGCCTTTCTGCATAAGCACACACCCCATGCCAGTGTGTGATGCGTCGCAGTAAACCACGAATTCTTCGG
Source organism: Helianthus tuberosus (assembly GCA_030545235.1). Lineage (NCBI taxonomy): Eukaryota > Viridiplantae > Streptophyta > Magnoliopsida > Asterales > Asteraceae > Helianthus > Helianthus tuberosus. The sequence continues at coordinate 34,860,694 of CM060373.1, read as the reverse complement.
TACCTTCAGGCAATGTTAGTACAGGCGCATTGCTTAGCTTCTGCTTAAGGATATCAAAGGATTCTTGTTGCTTGGGTCTCTAGTTGAACTTAATATCCTTCCTAGTCAAAGAAGTTAGGGGTACAGCAATCCTTGAAAATTTTTCAATAAAGCGCCTGTAGTATCCTGCCAATCCCAAGAAATTGCGAATTTCTGTGGGCGTCTTCGGCTCTTGCCAATTCATGACGGCTTCAACCTTAGCTGGATCTACTTGGATTCCGCGTTCACTAACCACATGTCCAAGAAATTGGACTTCACGAAGCCAAAATTCACACTTAGAGAATTTGGCGTAGAGCTTCTCCTGCTGAAGTAGTGAAAGAATACATCGAAGATGTTTCTCATGGTCGGCCTGATTCTTTGAATAAATCAGAATGTCGTCAATGAAGACGATAAAAAATTTGTCCAAGTAGGGTTTGCAGACACGGTTCATGAGATCCATGAATGCCGCTGGTGCATTAGTAAGCCCAAAAGGCATCACTAGGAACTCGTAATGACCATAACGAGTCCTAAATGCAGTCTTGTGTACGTATTCATCTCTAACCTTCAGTTGATGATAGCCTGACCTTAAGTCAATCTTAGAGAAGTAACTTGCCCCTTGAAGTTGATCGAACAGATCGTCGATCCGGGGCAACGGATACCTATTCTTGATAGTGACCTTATTAAGCTCACGGTAATCGATGCATAGACGCATCGATCCATCCTTCTTCTTGACAAATAAGATTGGCGCTCCCCATGGGGACGAACTAGCTCTAATGAAACCTTTGGCTAGAAATTCATTTAGTTGTGTTCTCAATTCCTTCATCTCTGTTGGTGCCAACCTATAAGGCGCCCTTGCTACTGGTGCTGCTCCAGGGATAATGTCAATTCTGAATTCTACTTGCCTATCTGGTGGTAAACCAGGTAGTTCTTCAGGAAAAACTTCAGGGTATTCAGAAATGACGGGGATATCCTCAATCTTGGGCTTCGGCTCATCCATAGTCACTTGTGCCATGTAGATGACACAACCCTTCTTCAAACACCTAGAGGCCTTGAGCATAGTCACTTGCTCAGGCAGTCCATACTGGGTATCTCCCTGAATGGTAAGTGATTCACCAGACGGAGTCTTGATCACCACCTGCTTCTTATTGTAGACAATCTGGGCCTGGTTATGAGATAACCAGTCCATACCCAAAACTATGTCGAAACCGGCTAATTTCAGAGAAAGTAGGGACAAATGAAAAGAGTGGTTCTTAATGGATATGAAACATCCATCTAATATGGTTGAGGCGGTTTCTAAGGTGCCATCTGCTAATTCCACTTCATACTTTACACTTAGGGTTTTAACAGGCAAATTCAGTAACTTACAAAACTTATTATCTACAAATGATTTATCAGCTCCTGAATCAAATAACACTCTCGCATAAACATCATTTATGAGGAAGGTACCTGTTATCACATTGTCGTCCTGTACAGCTTCCTTTGCATCCATCCTGAAGACCCTAGTATTGGTCTTCTTTCCTTCATCAGCTTTCTTTGCATATTTTGGGCAATTTGTATTAATGTGCCCTTTTTTGTTGCAACTGTAGCACGTTGCGTCCTTCAGCTTCTTGCATTCTAGGGTCTTATGTTTCGAAGATTTGCAAATCCCACAAGGCCTCGGCTGAGATTAGGATTTTGAGTCAAGTCTGCACCTCCTAAAGTGGTGCTTCTGACAAATCTTACACTTGGGTTTATCTCCAGATTGATGCCCATCCTTCTTAGAACCAGACCCCTTCTTGTGGTCATTGTTTACCCTGTGCTTCTTATCTGACCGTCGTGAATTGTCATCTTCACGCTTCCTTTTCTCGGCATCCGTGTTCCTCAGCGATCTCTGTCTGACCGGGTCCAGTGTGAGGGACAAAGATATATCAGCTACAGATCTGAAAGTAGCTGGCCGAGACTTTTACACTTGCTTTGATCTCTGGGGCTAAGCCCCCAATGAAACGAGCTATTCTTTTGGGTTCCGGGGTCACCATATAAGGAAACAACCTTGACATTGTATTAAAGCTCGTAAGGTAAGCTTAGCAATCCAGATTTTTCATTACCAATGACAGAAAATCCGACTCAATCTTTTCAACCTCATGCTGAGGACAGTAGTTCTCCCTGATCAATGACACAAACTGATCCCAAGTCATGTTGTACAATGGGATTTTCCCTGTAGCTTGGATCAAGGACCTCCACCAAGCTAGTGCTTCACCTTTAAATGACTGGGATACAAACTTTACCACATCTTCATCAGCGCACCCGCTGATATCAACCACCGTGTCCATCTCATCCAACCATGTCATGCAGTCTATAGCTCCTTTTTCCCCAGTGAAATCCCTGGGTTTGCATGAAACAAAATATTTGTAGGAGCAACCCTTATCACGGGGTCCTTGATTCAGTACAATCCTTTGAGATGGAATACTTTGCTGATTAGAAGAGTGACGATCATCATCACCTTTCTTTGGCTCTTCCTTCTTGGAGGGTGGCTTGCTGTGAGCCTCAGATTGAGTCTTAGGCTTGGAATGCGGTGCGGATAGGGTCCTACTTCGAGTCCCTCTATATTCGTTATACTGTCGTTCTATAGCTTTGGTAACCGCATTGTCTATCAATGCTTGCAGTTCTGCACCCGCGATGTTTATTCGGGTATTATCATGATCCTCCCGTGGGTGACTGTTGATCTCATCCGAGTCAGCCATGTAGTTTGAACTGTTACATAAGATATCGACAATAATTTATTTGGGAGTTTATTATGGAATTGCCTTTTAGGGCAATTCATTAACCATGGTAAACACAGACCATATTTGGTTAATTTGTTACTCACATTTATGTAGGATTTTACTATAACCTATCCTAATTAAAAACAATAACAATATTATTAGCACAAAAGGCCTAGTCACCGGGACATTTTTAAATCATAAGCCATGATTTCAGAGAATCAAGGCATGAAGGTTTGAGCATAGTTCTTTACCTTTTTCTGACAGGGAGTCGTAGACTACTACTGTCTTTTGTCTTATATGACAATGAGTATGGCCCGTAGGCACTATATTACCAATGGATGTTTAATATATGGTCATCTTAATTGATGATTTAAACCCATGATTTACAGATCATCAGGTTAGGATAGGAATCTCTTGAAGAATCCCACCATAAGAATGACGTGTGTGATTTTAATGAATCACGTCTGCCAGGGGCGTTAACATGTTTTCAGATGTTAACAGGGATTTGAATCTTTTAAACAGGTCTTACCATCTTGGCCAAGTCTTATAATGACATGCAGGCTAGGTTATACCTTTAAGATTCTCATTTAATATTTAAATAGGCAGATTATTTTAAAAGGAATGAATTTGATTTATTTATTTCATATATTTATGCACATAATGACAAAAGTAAAATTTATAAACTTAACATTCCATTAACATTAAAAGAGTACACATTGCCCTAAACGGGACTTTTAAATAGACAAATTACCCACGCAGGGGTTAAACTGAAATACAAGTCCACGCAGGGACCAAGTACTAAAACAAATGTCCACGTAGGGACTAAAAAGACAAGTCCAAGCAGGGACTAAATGCATAGATAAATGTCCATGCAGGGACTTGATTGAAATAGGAAATACAACAATACATATAGGGATTTAATGATCCCTCTTCTTCTTCCCCTTTAACAAGCTTGCTAGGCCTTTGAGGAATCCCCTGTTATTCCTACGTTCTTCTTGAAATTCCTGTTCCACCCGACTTAGTCTTTGGAGGATTTCCTCCTGCTCCAGTGGTGAAAATCGTGGTGGCTGTGACTGCTGCCTAATTGGAGGTCGTGCAGGTATTTGATACCCATGAGCTGGATATCCCATTCCCCAAGGGGCTCCATATGGTCCTTCGGGATGAAGGGCATTGTAGTTGGCCGCTACCAGGTACGGGTCGGCTTCAGCATAGTTATAATGAGTGTGAGCCGGCTGCTCAAACGGATTGTACGCCATTGAACCGGCGTATGCAGGAATCGGGTTATCAAAACCCAATGGTGGCGGCTGAGGTGCTACTGGTGCAAAATTCACCTCTGGAACTGGGTTTGAGGGCCCACCCTTTTGTGGGTCTTCATGTAGTGGCGGGTAGTGACTGCCACTTGAATAATGGGGGGTGCTGAAGTGAAAATCCCCTCATCGCGCGGATATTCGTGCGCCGGTTCTCCTACGCCTTGGCGGTTCTGGAGGTGCTTGATGAACTGGCGGTGGTGGAGGTGGTTGCGTGACTGCCACGAAACATGAATCCCCAGAGGGATCCTGCTGCTGCTGCTGGTGAGGTGATGAATGGTGAGAAGGTGTAAAGTACCATTCATGCTGGTTAAACCTCGCTTGGTAACTGTCTGGACCACCGTAGGGTGATCCGTGGAAGGATGAACCATAAGACACCTCAATAAGGTGTGTGGGGGTTCCAGTCGGTGGTTCCATAGGGTCGGTGTCCTCATCCATATCCATGGCGTGATCGCCGGAAAAGTGATCCTCCGGTCCCAATGGGTTAAAACCCACTGGTTCTTGAATGTAGTTTACCGGGTTAAACCGGCCCTGAAAGACAGGAGTGGGGTCGCCGAAGGAACGGTGTGAAGCAGATCGCTGCAACGGTAGGAAGGAATGGCGTGAATATTCAGGCTCGTTCTCTGACAACGGCCCAAAGGAATGGTGATAGGGAGGTGTTGAACTGTGCGAAACAGACCGTCTAGCGGGCACCGTATAGGTCCTCCAGGCTCCTTGCGGATCGGCACTCATTGTAGTGGAAGGAGTTCGCCGGTGCGAAGGCCCGGCTTCGTGATCGTTGGGGGCGGTGATTGGCCCCTTACCTCTTCCTCCTCTTCTGAATCTTGGTGGCATATTTCCTGTCAACACAAATAAAAGATACAACAAGAAATATAAAGGACAAAGTCAAAAATAACACAAACAGAATTTGTCCTATGTTATTTGTCTAGACTCGAGGATTTAGGAATGTGCAACTGTGTAACTGAGATTAAACACAAAAGGCTAGTGTTTAATTCACTCAGTGTTGGCTCTGATACCAACCTGTCACACCCCGATATTTCCACGTATTACCGGTGGGGAGTATCGTGACGTAGTTGATATCATTAAAGTCAAACAACACAATATTTAAATGCACAGCAGAAGCAAAAGATAGATATATTTCAACTTTAATAATTTGTAATATCAAGTATCACAAATAGTTGAAAATAATCCACAGATGGATCAAAATAAAAAGGAAACATTGTTCAATAGTTTTGACATCCAAGCTTGCGAGACTTATTGTGGACGCTAGGAGAAAGCCAGCCTAGTTCGCGTAGTACCTGCACTTAACCTTTTTGGGAAAATACTTCAGTTTACACTGGTAAATACAATTAACTGACTCAGTGGAAAAAGGTTTAATAAAATTGATTTGAATGCCCGTGGCACAAACTTTTTATAACTTGGGATAATTATTTGAATATAATCTTGTAAAAGAATTACATGTTCCTTATGCGTTCAGTAACCCGATCCGTAGACCGGGTTAAAGATCAATAGACACACCACATTATTTATTTAGGCACTGACGGGTGTACGCCTATGTCATGGCCCTCGACCCGGTTTGACCCATTTCAGGAGCCGCGGGACAGAAAATCCCGTGGTATTTATTTAGTTAAATTGACAGCGGAAGTTTTCTTCAGGATCTTTTTAAAACTGTAATTTCCCGATTATTTTATTTCACAACTCGGGATAAAACCCCTGTAATTTACAATCGTATGATTTCACGGAGAAATCTTTATTTTACAAAACATGTTTCTTTATTTTATTTTGAGCCACTTCCTTAAGCTTGTAGTGCTTCACGACACTTTTCCTGGATCACAACAGATCACCTGAAACATGTTTGAAAAAAGGTTTTGTCAGCGGGAAATACTGGTGAATCATTCTTTTTACTAAAACGACACATTATTATAATTTACAGTATTAAGAGCGATTACAATGTTTCTATATCAACCATATACCCACGGTATTTGTCACTCAACCCATTAGCCCTCCCGTTGTCCAATGGTGTCTGTGACTATGGTCATATCACCCCTTGGCTAACTCGTTGTCCAATGGTGAAGATTATCAAGTAATGTATACAAAACCCCACATACCGGCTGTAATCTGGTGACTACAAAGACTTAATCCCTGTAATTATAACCTTGAAAATAAACATGCTTTTGAAATCAAATTTGATAAAAAGAGAATGACTCACATTGCAGATTTATTTGAGCAGAGCCTAACCTACTGATTAGCCTTTTAACCTAAATTTAATAACATGCACATGAACTCGGTTAGTAACTAATACAGCATTTACGATAACTCAATCGATTTAACCTTCACTACGAATGACAAAGTGCGATACTTAAACATCCATCGAATTACCGACGAATGACAAAGCATAAACCCTAATATGGGCAGCACTTAAACATCCATTGGATAGTTTAATCGATCGGACATTGAATCGTAGCAGCGATCGAGTTAATACCCGGTATCGGAGCAGCGCCTCGCTAATATAATTGCTATTTTCGACTTCAGAGTACTAAAACTTCGTTTTTAAAACTTTGTTTCGACACCAACAGATTGTGCATGCAACGAGCTATTTATAGCTGAAATTAGGGTCTTACGTGGCCCGCGTAACCTATCCCCCATATCTTACACTGCCCGCCTAGCCGCCCAGTCTACAAGTAGGGTTGACTCGTCATACGTAGGTGTACCAGATGGGTGACATGTGGCACAGTTACGCTTATCTGGTCAAACCCCATGTTGACGCGGCCCGCGTAAGATAAGCCTGTCTCTTACGCGGCCCGCCTGAAACCCATAAGCTTGATTTTTTATGTAGGACGGGTATTTTTAAGAAAATTCTGAGAGTCCTTACATCCTCCCCACCTTAATTAAAATCTCGTCCTCGAGATTTATTGGAATACGTGAGGATACTTTCGCTTCATGTCTGATTCCAGCTCACAAGTGTATTCAGGTCCTCTCTTTGAATCCCACTTGACTTTAACTAGCACTAATCGTTTATGTTTGGGAAATTTCACCTTTCTGTCTTCTATCTGAAGAGGTTTCTTAACAAATTTTAACTTTTCGTTTACTTCTATATCTTGGAAAGGTACTACCAAAGATTCATCTGATAAGAATTTCTTGAGGTTGGATACATGAAATACGTCATGTACCCCAGCTAATTCTTCTGGTAGTTGTAAACGATAAGCAACTGGTCCTATACGTTGGATCACTGGGAATGGTCCTACGTATCTTGGACTTAGCTTTCCTTTCTTACCGAATCGAACTACTCCTTTCCAAGGAGAAACTTTTAATAACACTTTATCTCCTACTTGAAACTCGAGTGGCTTCCGTCTATTATCAGCATAACTTTTCTGGCGATCTCGAGCCGTCTTGAGTCTTTCCTTGATTTGAGTAATCTTGTCGGTCATTTCTTGCACTATTTCAGGACCTGATAATTGACTTTCTCCTATTTCTGCCCAACAAACTGGAGTTCTGCACTTTCTTCCATACAGTGCCTCGAATGGAGCAGTTTCAATACTTGAATGATAGCTATTGTTATAGCATAATTCGATCAAAGGTAAATGATCGTCCCAGTTTCCACCAAAATCTATCACACATGCCCTGAGCATGTCTTCCAGAGTTTGGATTGTTCTTTCACTTTGTCCGTCTGTTTGAGGATGATATACCGTGCTTAGATTTAGTCGAGTTCCCATTGCTTCTTGGAAACTTGTCCAAAAATGGGAAGTGAAACGACTATCCCTATCCGAAACAATGGAGAGTGGAACTCCATGTAAGGATACTACTTCATCTACATACAACTTTGCCAATCTTTCCATACTAAAGGTTTCTTTCATAGGTAGAAAGTGAGCTGATTTGGTTAATCGATCCACAATTACCCAAATCGCATCATTACCTTTTCTGGTTTTGGGTAACTTAGTAATAAAGTCCATTGTTATTAGTTCCCATTTCCATAAAGGCATTTCTAATTGTTGTAGTAGACCTGAAGGTTTCTGATGTTCTGCCTTAACTTGTGAACAAGTAAGACACTTATAAACATATCGAGCTATGTCATTTTTCATTCCTATCCACCAAAAGTTATTTCTTAAATCTTGGTACATTTTATTGTTTCCAGGGTACATGGAATACCTAGATTTATGGGCTTCCTCTAAAATTTTATTTCTTAATTCTCCCTGTTTAGGTACCCAAATTCTTCTTTTGTGGAATCTCCAAATTCCATCAGCTCCTTGTTCTAATTCTTTTATTCGTCCTTTCATTCCTTCAGCATCATCCTTGATTGCTGTTTCTTGAAAATACTTCAGTTGTTCCATTAAATCTAACTGTAGATTTAATCTAAGAGCATGAACTCGTCGTTGTTTCTCATGGTACTTACGACTTAAGGCATCTGCTACTACATTTACCTTTCCCTCATGATACTGAATATCACAGTCGTAGTCACTTAGAATTTCCATCCATCTTCTTTGCCTCATGTTTAACTCTTTTTGCCCAAATATATATCTTAAACTTCTATGATCTTTATAGACAGTGTACTTACTTCCATACAGATAATGTCTTCAAATCTTAAGAGAAAAAATTATGGCGCCTAACTCTAAGTCATGAGTTGTATAGTTTTCCTCGTGCTTCTTCAATTGCCTTGAAGCATACGCAATTACCTTCTTGCGTTGCATTAGCACACATCCTGATCCTAGTTTTGAAGCATCACAGTAAACTTCAAAATCTTCAGTTCCTTCTGGTAAGGCTAGGATTGGAGCATTTGTTAACTTTTGCTTTAGAATCCTAAAGGCTTCTTCTTGCTTAGGTCTCCATTCAAACTTAACTGCTTTACAGGTTAGCTTAGTTAATGGTACAACTATCTTGGAAAAATCCTTAATAAACCGTCTATAATATCCGGCTAAACCTATAAAACTTCTAATTTCCATTGCGGATTGTGGAACCTTCCATTTGGTAATTGCTTCTATTTTAGCAGGATCTACATGAATACCTTCGGGATTCACCATGTGTCCTAAGAATTGTACTTCTTGCAACCAAAATTCACACTTTGAGAATTTGGCGTAAAGCTTTTCTTTTCTTAGCAGAGTTAATAGTGCATGCAGGTGCTGACAGTGTTCGTTCTGACTTTTGGAATAAATAAGTATATCGTCGATAAAAACAATTACAAATTTATTAAAGTACGGTTTACAGATTCTATTCATCATGTCCATGAATGCGGCAGGTGCATTCGTTAATCCGAAGGGCATGACTGTAAACTCGTAATGACCATACCTAGTTCTAAAAGCAGTTTTAGGTATGTCTTCTTCTTGTACCTTCAATTGATGATATCCAGAACGTAAGTCAATCTTAGAAAAATATCTAGCTCCTTGAAGTTGATCGAAAAGATCATCAATCCTAGGTAATGGGTATCGATTCTTAATTGTAACCTGTCACACCCCGATTTCCACGTGTCACCGGTGGGCCCGGTGGGGGAGTATCGTGACGTGGTTGGCAACGTAATAGTCAAACAACACAATATAATAATGCACAGCGGAAGCAATTGAAAATATAATACATCCGAATTTATTTATTGTAAACAAAGTTACAATATCCGGTGTTTATCCACAGAACGGATCGAAACAAAATAACATTTAATTGTTCAACAGACTTCTGGCATCCTAAGCTTGCGAGACTTTTATTGATGCTTAGGAGACAATCCAGCCAATTACGTTTAGTACCTGCATTCAGTCTTTTTGGGAAAATACGTCAGTTTACACTGGTAAATACATTCAACTGACTCATTTTGGAAAAATGATTGAAAATTGGTTTGGATGCACGTGGCATAAATCATTTTATTTAACTTGGGAGAATTATTTAATATTATAATCTTGTAAACGAATTACATGTTACTTATGCGTTCAGTAGCCCGGAACGTATCCGGGTTAAAGATCAATAGACACACCACTTTAAGTGAGTTATACACGGGAGTACGCCTACACCCCGTGCTCAGGTCATGGCCATCTCGTAAGATGATGCCAGGGATATCCGGGACATGGTCATTAACCCCCCAAAGGCTGTAAAGTAAACAAATCTGTTTGAAACGAGCCGATCAAATTAATCAACTACCCACTAAGCGTGGAGATTTGATGCTCGATCAAGCGGTACGCTATGTACCGTAACCCAAGCCCGTATAGGGAAAATAAGTTAAAAGTATTTACCTGATGCAAGTATAATTCACAATAAGTAGAATGCACGTAGCTTTTACTGTCTCTCCTAATCTGGAACGAAGGTTTAATATAACCTATTAGAATTCTAACGGGTCTTTTATTAAGCTTAAGCTTAGACCGGCTAGTTTCAAGATACGGTTCGTACGCACAATTAAGCGAAGACCGGATAGAATGTGATTCAGACCCGAAAATTTTGAAGACTTGTTTAATATGGGTTTATTATTCACATTCTGGATTTTGAGGTAAAACCGTTAAGGTTTGACCCGTTTCGGCTAATTTATGTAAACTTGTTACATAAACCGAACCGTACGCGTAATAAGCGTGACGGGTAGTCATGAGAGCTATATACATATTTCCTAAGTTAATTATGTCTCAAATATGTTGTGACATCAGTAAGGTGTCTTTCGTTATGCCCGAAACTAATTTAAACACAAACTATGCCCCGTAGGGGTAGTTTGGTCATTTTAAAGTTTGAAAAAGAGTTTAAATGTCTAACTGAGTTACAGGTCTGATGTAAACAGCAAACATACTCAATTTGATGAGTTTTAACAGTAGGCTAAAGCATGTATGTGAAACTTATCATTTTTAACCAAACTAGGCCCCGTAGGGGTATTTTGGTAATTTCACATAAGCCGACAAGCTCAAAACTGAAGTCTGAGTTTATCAACTTTTGCTTACTGTTAAAATATGATAATTTTCTTCTTATATCAGTAGGTATCAACCCGGGTATGTTCAATATGATTTTAAAACATACTATGCGCTAATAACGCTAAATAAGGCGATTAAAGGCCATTACCGGGTTCGATACTTAAGTCTAATATTTTTATATTTCCAGAAGGCTTAAAATAATTCATTTATCATAACTAATCAGTGGCAAAAGGTTTGGAGTCGTTTAGATGTGTAAAACTCATTTTATGGCCCGTAAGGGCAAAACCGACAATTACCGAATTAAGCCTACGACTATGAGTTATGCTCAGCCTAAAATTAATTAAAAATCTTTAAAATTCCCAAAATAATATATTACATCAGTGGGTAATTCGTTTGATACCAAAAAGTATGTTTAATTAGGCTATATGCTAATTACGCCATTTTTATTAACATAAAGCACCGTAATTACGCTAATGAGCATAACTCTTAATCTACAAGTCAAACTGATGTCAAATTTTGCATACAAGTTTATATATCAATATTCAAGGTTTCTACACTTTTACATTTTCATAAATCATGTTTTAAGGTAATAAGGGCATAACGGTCAACGTATGAGCAATTAACGGAAATATGCATATTAATTGGATAACTAGTGAACCAAGGTGTATAATCACAGAGGGTTGTTCTAACATGTATCCTAGTCCAATTAAAGCTCTGAGGCATTTCTAAAATATGCCTAAACGGGTCAGAACTGAAAGTCAAAGTGAAAGTCAAACTATGTGACTTTCGGTTCCGAACCGGGTCTAAACAGGAAATAGTCGGGTTGAACAGGTTTGGACATGTTCTTACACTAATTACTAAGTTATAACAATAATCAAACAGGTTATACATGGTCTAGATAGCTAATTATGCATAAATGACCTTTTAAGAATTCTGTTGACTTTTTAAGTATATGTTTGACCCGACTTTTGAACTAGTTAAATTGGTGATCAGGGGAAACCCTTTTGGGGTTTTATTACCCACATAAATACCAACTTATAACTACTTTTAATTCGAGATTTGACTGAGCCATTATTGACTAATCTCGAAGTCAAACCGTAATTACGACGGTTTGACTTTTGACTAATTAACTAAGCTAAACTCAAACAAGAAATGATTAGAACACTTACAAGGGTCCTATGCACGACTTATGATCAGTTGGGAAGACTTGCCAGCGGAACCTCCTGTGGAACACCTACAAGAGATCCCGGTGGAGGTTGAAACTCCTCAAACTAATGCCAATGAACCTTCCTTTCTCCTTCCAAGGGAGGTGGAAGAATGGCTCGCCGACATTTGAGGAGAACCGCACGCGGAAGATGGAGTTCAAAAAGGCCTTGGTTAAACCAAGATCAATTGCTTCTTGGAAATTTTGCTAACTAAAATAAAGTAAAGGCTAGAACTCCATGGTTTGATTTCTTAGTTTTAATTTTAGTTTAATTTAGGATTATGTAAGTTCTCTCTATGATGAAATGAAATGATGGTTTTAATGTTTGGATGGTTTGTAATGAATAAAACACACTCATGGTGGTAAAGGATGAAAAGGGGAACGAGAAAAATGATCCCATGCACAAGAACAAGGCAACCCGACAATTTTCTCCTGTTCAGAAGGTTCAACACGGGCCGTGTCCAACCAACACGGCCCCGTGTCGAACCACCTGCAGAAAACGCCCAGTACAGGTAACTGGACACGGGCCGTGTTCACCCAACACGCCCCGTGTCCAGACTTCTGTTTCTCTTATTTCAATTTTGTTACTGGCACTTGAACACGGGGCCGTGCCCGGATAACACGGGGCCGTGTTCAGTGCCCAGTAACATAAATTTTTGCTTTTTAAACACTATTTTACACATCTAATCAACCTAAAAATTTATTTTTGGGACACATTGAGGACAATGTGTAATTTAAGTGTGGGGGGGATGCTAAAACCTTGAATTTTGCAAGTCCTAAATACAAGCCTTACACAAAACTCTATTGGAACCGCTAATCACCCCAAATTTTTTCAAAAATTTCAATTTTTTTACTTGTCTAGGTTTAACTCGGGAAATTCAAGTTCTCAAAAAGGTTATATTTTTACAAATTTACAACCGATAGCGTAGTGATAAAAAGAACCAACATAAGAAAATTATGAAAAGGCATGACAAACTTATTTAAAATTTGATTATATATACTTGATCACATAAAAACTCATTCCCACAAAAGTGAGTTTTGAGCCTTTATTGAGCACACAATTTCATATCATTTGACTAAATGCTCATTTTTCGTTTCTTGTGTGAATAGCCGCTTGGTTCTTACGACTCTAGAACTTGCCATGACAATACATTCCCGGTCCTTATCAACTTAAACCCGAGTAAGTAAATGATGGAGGCATTAGGACTAACCTTTTTCATTTCTACACCATTATTTTTCTTTTTCTTTTACCACCTACCCAAAAAAAATCCCCCTAGTTAGCCCCTTTGAGCCTAAACCTTTTCGTTTCATCACCCAAACAAAAACCCTTTCAACCACCAAAACCCTTTTTCATTTTTACCCTTTATTTTAGTAACAAGTCCGGTTCTTCGTGAAAAAAAAAAAAATTGTGATGATGATGAAGCAAAAAGAAAATAAACAAACAAAGTAATCAAAAATAACTTTTTTTGAATAAAAGCTTCATCAAAAATAAAAAGTTGCAAAAATATGAAAACCGACACTTGTTACGCTTTTTAGCCCTTTTTCTACTAACCACTAACCCAACCACCTACCTTTAACCCTAGCCAACCCTTAACCCACAAAGTCCTCTTGATATCTACAAAGGTATAAAAGTTAAAAAGGAGGAGGATTGATTTCTTGGCAAGCCTATGGTAGGAATAAGTTCCATGCCGCTCTCGAGTGATTCACTAAAAATACACTTTCGGCCGAGTGTGAGTGATTTCCCCGCGAGGTATGTGAACTTGTATATAAATAGAATTTTAAAAAAGGCATGTTATGCCCAAATAAGTAATTTCTTTTATGAACAGTTCCAAATAAATCATTACGAATAGGAGTGTAAATAAATAAAAATAAAACCCAAAAAGATCTTGGATATCCCGACACTCTATGACAAGCCCAAAACCTTCTCTTCTACCTATTCCATTTGGGAGTGTAAGCCACATATTAAAGAGTTTTGCTTGAGGACAAGCAAAAGTTCAAGTGTGGGGGTATTTGATGTGTGTAAAATGCAACATATAAATTACATCAAATGAGGCATAAAACTAACCCTTTTTAGTACTAATATTGGAAAAAGAGTGTTTTTGTCTTCCTTTTGTATTTTCAGGATTAAATGAGCTCAAAAACACAAAAGAAGCAAAAAGACAGCTAAATCCAACATAAATACAAGAAAAGGAACATTAGTGGACTGCCCGAACCCTCAACGGCACCTTTCAAAGCAAAATAGAGAAAACAGAAGGCTGAACACGCCCCGTGCTCAGCCAGCACGGGGCCGTGCCCAAGAAGCAGCAGAAAAGACAAACCTATAGAAGCTTCTATTGCCCACCACGGGCCGTGCTCAGCGGACACGGGGGCGTGTCGGAAGTACAGCAGGCGCATTTATTGTAATTGCGAATTACAATTAATGAGGAGAGAGAGTGTCAGACGGGCACGGGGCCGTGTCCAGCTCTCTGTTCAGCCTATAAATAGGAGTGCTTGGATTCATTTCATCTCATCCCTTGGCACACCACCTCTCTCACACTTCATCCACCACCCACCACCATCACAACACCATCATCCACCACCATCATCCATTGTCCATCATAGAGTGTGTGAGTCGTCTCGGGATCCAAGATTGATCGTAAGAGTTCTTGACAATCAAGGCCATGTTTGCCTAAGTCTCTTACATCACTTGGTGAAGACAAAGTGTCTAGTATAATACTTTTTATTTCTAATCTTTTGCACTTTTTATTTGGTTTTGTATTAATGACTTTAATAACTAGTTACTTATGTTGAAGGTGATTTTTCCTTATCGTTTGTCCGTGGTGTCTTGGCATTATTTTACTGTCTATATAAAATAAAGGATTTTCACCATTCATATCTCCACGGTCTATATGGAGGTATGTTGGCTACCTGGTAGGGGGTTAAGGGAACGGTTTGGTAAAGGTCTTGCCATTGTTCAGCGTTTAGAGGTCCTGCAATGGACCTGGGTCAAATTTAGTAGGACCTCCTTCAATACTTCACGGTATTGGATGGCGGGGGTCCAAACTCTTTGATCCCCTCATAAGTTAACTACTATTAATACTATAACCCGGCTATTTAGGACTGTATCCCTGCTGACTCAGACTACTTAGCCGAGGCTAACGTCACCGCCAAAAGCGGGGCCTACCACAATACTGCATTAATAACTTAATTCATTATCTTCCAATAATCCACCCCTTTAGGATTGTATCCCTGCTGACTCAAACTACTGGGGTGAGGGTAACGTCACCTTCAAAAGAGGGGCCTACTACAATAACTAAGATAATCTCTTAATTATGTGCAAAAGTGCGGAAATAATCAAAGGTTATACTAGATACGAGTCGGAACCAAGTGATTCATCTTGTCTATCTGTTTTTATTTTTATTTTTATTTTCAGCATTTTAGTTAGTTTTATTTTTCTTAGTTTAAAACATTTTCTAAACTTTTTATTTTGGTTAGACGTTGAGGATAAACCGGTACTAAAAGCTCTTGTGTCCTTGGACGACCTCGGTATCTTACCAACGCTATACTACACTCAACGATGGGTGCACTTGCCCATATGTGTGTTTAGTGTTAGTGAAATATCGTGTTTTATAAATTTAAAACTTGGCAAAAATAAGTGTTAAAAAGGGCTTAAAATATACACCTAAAATATACGACACTTCGCACGCATTAAGTTTTTGGCGCCGCTGCCGGGGACACAAGGATTTTAAGAAAGTTAGGAATCAACGGCCTAATCATCTTTTATTTTTCTTTTTTAGGATTTTCTTAGTTTTTCAGCTTCTGCAGAGCTCAGCACGGGCCGTGCCCGCTGAACACGCCCCCGTGCTCAATCATTGGAACTGGCAATCCTGTTTACATCAGACAGTAAGCTGAACACGGGGCCGTGTCCACTCAACACGCCCCCGTGCCCAAGTTTCAGTTACTGAAAACAGAACCGTTAGATCCCGACGGTTGGTAATTTCTGACATAAACATGAGTGATAGTAATTATTTTTACTTTCGGCACTCTTATGGTACGTGGTGTCAATTATGTGGTGGCGAACATGAAGAAGTAAAATGCTACTTCCTAAATTATAGGCCCCACTACATGGACCCACCATCTTCTCATAACCTTAAGAGGGGCGAAAGTAAAAATAAGCACTATTTCTCCCTCGAATGCGCCCAGCCAGATATTCTAGGGGAAATGCTCCTTAGCGAGTTATTTCAACTAGAAGAGCTAATTCTGAAATGGATAGAAGAGCTTGGGAAGGATTTTATTGATCCGCCCCAAGACGATACCCATGAAGAAATGTTGGAACCGCATTCCGACAACCTCGTTGCTCCCGAAAATTCCTTCGTACCTAGCAAAGACTTGGACGATAGTCGTCCCTGTGTCGATTGTGCCGTGAAGGACTCTCCATCGACTTCGTTCGGTGCATACATAGACCTGAGCGATTCGGCATATACCTTCTTTAACAAGAGCCCGGAAAAGGGTTGGACTTGTCCACCTAGAATGAAAATAGGAATTACCCTCACCGACAACCTCTTGCGTTCTCGCCTTAGTCTAGGACAATTAAGGTATATTAGGCACTTTGGGGTTGTTCCAACCAGTCAGGAGTCACCCGATACTAACAAGTTCCTTAAAAAACTAGACAACTTCATAAAACAGTCCTTAGACACGGGGCCGTGCCCAGCCAACACGCCCCCGTGTCCATCGAAAGATTCCTTTCTGATCAGTACGTCAGAATACGGACAAACTGTGTCAGAACTCCACCTGAACACGGGGCCGTGTCCAATGGACACGGGGCCGTGTCCAGGTTGCTGTCATTTTCTATAAATGCAGCCAAGAATTCTGCACATTTGGACCAACTTGGGGCAGAGATTTGCAGGAATCTTCTCTCAAACTATCCTAGGTAAGTCTAAAAGAAGGTTCCAACAACCCATCTTGTCCCTTCCTCTTTTAGTAATTTCCTTCTTCTTCATCTTTCTCCCAAGAGCTACCATTGAAAGTTTGGAATTCATCCAACTCTATGGTAGGGATAAGTGAGTTTTGTTCAAAGAATCTTGGTAAAAACATGTTATGAAACATTGTTTTAAGTTATTAGTAGCCAAAAAGGTCCCACAACATTCAGAAAATAACTTAAAAATCCAAGTTTCCTTGTTCCAAAACTCTGCAGAAAGATGAACACGGGGCCGTGCTCAGTGAGCACGGGGCCGTGTCCGGTTACTGTTTCATTAAATAAGCTATTTTTAGTTTATTTTTCGTAGGATGTCGAGTGAAAACAGCGATACATCTTCTGTGCATTCGTCAAACAGCCGAAGAGGAAGAAGACCCTCCATTGAAGCTACACTTGTGCACTATGTGATAGCATTAAGGGAGGCTCTCGACGAAATGACTTCAGTAGAGGAGGTCCTTATCGACCGTATTAATGATCTTACGATGGGACTTGAAAGCAGCTTCCAAGAAATTAACCTCTTGCACCAGAGGTTAAATATTCTTGTAGCACCTCCAATGGAACCAGTCCTTCCACAGCAGGATTGGAACCTAGCACTCGGAATCAACAACCCTACCGGGTGGGAAGACTTGCCAGCGGAACCTCCTGTGGAACACCTACAAGAGATCCCGGTGGAGGTTGAAACTCCTCAAACTAATGCCAATGAACCTTCCTTTCTCCTTCCAAGGGAGGTGGAAGAATGGCTCGCCGACATTTGAGGAGAACCGCACGCGGAAGATGGAGTTCAAAAAGGCCTTGGTTAAACCAAGATCAATTGCTTCTTGGAAATTTTGCTAACTAAAATAAAGTAAAGGCTAGAACTCCATGGTTTGATTTCTTAGTTTTAATTTTAGTTTAATTTAGGATTATGTAAGTTCTCTCTATGATGAAATAAAATGATGGTTTTAATGTTTGGATGGTTTGTAATGAATAAAACACACTCATGGTGGTAAAGGATGAAAAGGGGAACGAGAAAAATGATCCCATGCACAAGAACAAGGCAACCCGACAATTTTCTCCTGTTCAGAAGGTTCAACACGGGCCGTGTCCAACCAACACGGCCCCGTGTCGAACCACCTGCAGAAAACGCCCAGTACAGGTAACTGGACACGGGTCGTGTTCACCCAACACGCCCCCGTGTCCAGACTTCTGTTTCTCTTATTTCAATTTTGTTACTGGCACTTGAACACGGGGCCGTGCCCGGATAACACGGGGCCGTGTTCAGTGCCCAGTAACATAAATTTTTGCTTTTTAAACACTATTTTACACATCTAATCAACCTAAAAATTTATTTTTGGGACACATTGAGGACAATGTGTAATTTAAGTGTGGGGGGGATGCTAAAACCTTGAATTTTGCAAGTCCTAAATACAAGCCTTACACAAAACTCTATTGGAACCGCTAATCACCCCAAATTTTTTCAAAAATTTCAATTTTTTTACTTGTCTAGGTTTAACTCGGGAAATTCAAGTTCTCAAAAAGGTTATATTTTTACAAATTTACAACCGATAGCGTAGTGATAAAAAGAACCAACATAAGAAAATTATGAAAAGGCATGACAAACTTATTTAAAATTTGATTATATATACTTGATCACATAAAAACTCATTCCCACAAAAGTGAGTTTTGAGCCTTTATTGAGCACACAATTTCATATCATTTGACTAAATGCTCATTTTTCGTTTCTTGTGTGAATAGCCGCTTGGTTCTTACGACTCTAGAACTTGCCATGACAATACATTCCCGGTCCTTATCAACTTAAACCCGAGTAAGTAAATGATGGAGGCATTAGGACTAACCTTTTTCATTTCTACACCATTATTTTTCTTTTTCTTTTACCACCTACCCAAAAAAAATCCCCCTAGTTAGCCCCTTTGAGCCTAAACCTTTTCGTTTCATCACCCAAACAAAAACCCTTTCAACCACCAAAACCCTTTTTCATTTTTACCCTTTATTTTAGTAACAAGTCCGGTTCTTCGTGAAAAAAAAAAAATTGTGATGATGATGAAGCAAAAAGAAAATAAACAAACAAAGTAATCAAAAATAACTTTTTTTGAATAAAAGCTTCATCAAAAATAAAAAGTTGCAAAAATATGAAAACCGACACTTGTTACGCTTTTTAGCCCTTTTTCTACTAACCACTAACCCAACCACCTACCTTTAACCCTAGCCAACCCTTAACCCACAAAGTCCTCTTGATATCTACAAAGGTATAAAAGTTAAAAAGGAGGAGGATTGATTTCTTGGCAAGCCTATGGTAGGAATAAGTTCCATGCCGCTCTCGAGTGATTCACTAAAAATACACTTTCGGCCGAGTGTGAGTGATTTCCCCGCGAGGTATGTGAACTTGTATATAAATAGAATTTTAAAAAAGGCATGTTATGCCCAAATAAGTAATTTCTTTTATGAACAGTTCCAAATAAATCATTACGAATAGGAGTGTAAATAAATAAAAATAAAACCCAAAAAGATCTTGGATATCCCGACACTCTATGACAAGCCCAAAACCTTCTCTTCTACCTATTCCATTTGGGAGTGTAAGCCACATATTAAAGAGTTTTGCTTGAGGACAAGCAAAAGTTCAAGTGTGGGGGTATTTGATGTGTGTAAAATGCAACATATAAATTACATCAAATGAGGCATAAAACTAACCCTTTTTAGTACTAATATTGGAAAAAGAGTGTTTTTGTCTTCCTTTTGTATTTTCAGGATTAAATGAGCTCAAAAACACAAAAGAAGCAAAAAGACAGCTAAATCCAACATAAATACAAGAAAAGGAACATTAGTGGACTGCCCGAACCCTCAACGGCACCTTTCAAAGCAAAATAGAGAAAACAGAAGGCTGAACACGCCCCGTGCTCAGCCAGCACGGGGCCGTGCCCAAGAAGCAGCAGAAAAGACAAACCTATAGAAGCTTCTATTGCCCACCACGGGCCGTGCTCAGCGGACACGGGGGCGTGTCGGAAGTACAGCAGGCGCATTTATTGTAATTGCGAATTACAATTAATGAGGAGAGAGAGTGTCAGACGGGCACGGGGCCGTGTCCAGCTCTCTGTTCAGCCTATAAATAGGAGTGCTTGGATTCATTTCATCTCATCCCTTGGCACACCACCTCTCTCACACTTCATCCACCACCCACCACCATCACAACACCATCATCCACCACCATCATCCATTGTCCATCATAGAGTGTGTGAGTCGTCTCGGGATCCAAGATTGATCGTAAGAGTTCTTGACAATCAAGGCCATGTTTGCCTAAGTCTCTTACATCACTTGGTGAAGACAAAGTGTCTAGTATAATACTTTTTATTTCTAATCTTTTGCACTTTTTATTTGGTTTTGTATTAATGACTTTAATAACTAGTTACTTATGTTGAAGGTGATTTTTCCTTATCGTTTGTCCGTGGTGTCTTGGCATTATTTTACTGTCTATATAAAATAAAGGATTTTCACCATTCATATCTCCACGGTCTATATGGAGGTATGTTGGCTACCTGGTAGGGGGTTAAGGGAACGGTTTGGTAAAGGTCTTGCCATTGTTCAGCGTTTAGAGGTCCTGCAATGGACCTGGGTCAAATTTAGTAGGACCTCCTTCAATACTTCACGGTATTGGATGGCGGGGGTCCAAACTCTTTGATCCCCTCATAAGTTAACTACTATTAATACTATAACCCGGCTATTTAGGACTGTATCCCTGCTGACTCAGACTACTTAGCCGAGGCTAACGTCACCGCCAAAAGCGGGGCCTACCACAATACTGCATTAATAACTTAATTCATTATCTTCCAATAATCCACCCCTTTAGGATTGTATCCCTGCTGACTCAAACTACTGGGGTGAGGGTAACGTCACCTTCAAAAGAGGGGCCTACTACAATAACTAAGATAATCTCTTAATTATGTGCAAAAGTGCGGAAATAATCAAAGGTTATACTAGATACGAGTCGGAACCAAGTGATTCATCTTGTCTATCTGTTTTTATTTTTATTTTTATTTTCAGCATTTTAGTTAGTTTTATTTTTCTTAGTTTAAAACATTTTCTAAACTTTTTATTTTGGTTAGACGTTGAGGATAAACCGGTACTAAAAGCTCTTGTGTCCTTGGACGACCTCGGTATCTTACCAACGCTATACTACACTCAACGATGGGTGCACTTGCCCATATGTGTGTTTAGTGTTAGTGAAATATCGTGTTTTATAAATTTAAAACTTGGAAAAAAATAAGTGTTAAAAAGGGCTTAAAATATACACCTAAAATATACGACACTTCGCACGCATCAGGTTTCTAGCTTGTAGGTGATACGGTTACTAAAACTGAGACAAGGTATTTAAAGATTTGCATTTACTGCTACAGAGGCTAGCATATAAAGATCTGCCCATTTTTCATCTAACTGATCTTCCCATGGTGGTTTACTGTCTAGTTCTTGGGTTTTCTGATTAACTCTCTTCTCTCGTGATTTCTTTATTTTCTCCTGACTTTTCCTAATAATTAAAATTCTTTTATTAGGAGAGAGTGGTTCCTCATAATGTGCTTTTCGAACAAATATCCCTTCATCAGTATCTATTGGGTATTTTGAGGAATTTGTTTGGGATGAACTTCCCTTCTCGTTTGATGACCTATCTAATTTAAGATAGATGTTTGAAAGCTTTTGCTTACCCATACTGTACACAAATACTCAAATAATAAAACACATAAGCACAGAATAACAATTAGTAATATTAAGTATTTTCTAAATACTTAATTGGCTTAAATCAGTGGCTCTGATACCACCTTTTTCTGTCACGGCCCTCGACCCGGTTTGACCCGTTTTAGGAGCCGCGGGACAGAAAATCCCGTGGTATTTATTTAGTTAAATTGACAGCGGAAGTTTTCTTCAGGATCTTTTTAAAACTGTAATTTCACGATTATTTTATTTCACAACTCGGGATAAAACCCCGGTAATTTACAATCGTATGATTTCACGGAGAAATCTTTATTTTACAAAACATGTTTCTTTATTTTATTTTGAGCCACTTCCTTAAGCTTGTAGTGCTTCACGGCACTTTTCCTGGATCACAACAGATCACCTGATACATGTTTGAAAAAGGTTTTGTCAGCGGGAAATACAGGTGAATCATTCTTTTTACTAAAACGACACGTTATTATAATTTACAGTATTAAGAGCGATTACAATGTTTCTATATCAACCATATACCCACGGTATTTGTCACTCGACCCATTAGCCCTCCCGTTGTCCAATGGTGTCTGTAACTATGGTCATATCACCCCTTGGCTAACTCGTTGTCCAATGGTGAAGATTATCAAGTAATGTATACAAAACCCCACATACCGGTTGTAATCTGGTGACTACAAAGACTTAATCCCTGTAATTATAACCTTGAAAATAAACATGCTTTTGAAATCAAATTTGATAAAAAGAGAATGACTCACACTGCAGATTTATTTGAGCAAAGCCTAGCCTACTGATTAGCCTTTTAACCTAAATTTAATAACATGCACACGAACTCGGTTAGTAACTAATACAGCATTTACGATAACTCACGAGATTAAATCTTCACTACGAATGACAAAGTGCGATACTTAAACATCCATCGAATTAACGACGAATGACAAAGCATAAACCCTAATGTGGGCAGCACTTAAACATCCATTGGATAGTTTAATCGATCGGACATTGAATCGTAGCAGCGATCGAGTTAATACCCGGTATCGGAGCAGCGCCTCGCTAATATAATTGCTATTTTCGACTTCAGAGTACTAAAACTTCATTTTTAAAACTTTGTTTCGACACCAACAGACTGTGCATGCAACGAGCTATTTATAGCTAAAATTAGGGTCTTACGTGGCCCGCATAACCTATCCCCTATATCTTACGCGGCCCGCCTAGCCGCCCAGTCTACGAGTAGGGTTGACTCGTCATACGTAGGTGTACCAGATGGGCGACATGTGGCACGGTTACGCTTATCCGGTCAAACCCAATGTTGACGCGGCCCGCGTAAGATAAGCTTGTCTCTTATGCGGCCCGCCTGAAACCTATAAGCTTGATTTTTGATGTAGGGTAAGGTTTCAGGGGTCTGGGTTTTCACTTACGGGTATTTTTAAGAAAATTTTGAGAGTCCTTACAGCCTACACCCCGTGCTTAGGTCGTGACCATTTCGTAAAATGTTGCCAAGGATATCCGGAACATGGTCATTAACCCCCCAAAGGCTTTAAGCAAACAAAACATTTCAAAACGGAGCATATCAATGGTTTAACCTCTATCTGATTAAAGATTCAATGCCCGACCAAGCGGTATTTTATATACCATACCCCAAGCCCGTATAGGGAAAATAAGTTAAAAGTATTTACCTTTGCAAGTATCAATCACAAATAGCAAGTGCGTGTAGCTTTTACCAGGTCTCCTATTTTGGAACGAAGGTTTATAATAACCTATTAGAATCCTAACGGGTCTTTAATTAAGTCTAAACTTAGACCGGTTAGTTTTAAGGAAAGATACGGTTCAAACACACGATTAAGCGAAGACCGGAATAGAATGTGATTTAGACCCGACAAGTTTGAAGACTTGTATTATATGGGTAATCTAAACACATTCTGGATTTTGAGATAAAAATGATAAGGTTCGACCCGTTTCGGCTAATTTATGCAAACTAGTTACATAAACCGAACCGAACGCGCAAGAGGCGTAACGGGTAACCATGAGAGTCATTTACAGGTTTCCTAAGTTAATATGCCTTAATTAGGTTGTGATATCAGTAGGATACCTTCCATTATGCCCAAAACGAGTTAAATCTCAATATAAGCCCCGTAGGGGTATTTTGGTCATTTTAAAGATTATAAAAGAGATTATTTATAATTCTGAGATTCGGTTCTGAAATAATCAGTAAAACAATTTAATTTAATAGGTTATATCAGTTGGTGATAAGTCTTATATGTCAAAATGGTTTTAAACCCATACTCGGCGTTTAATACGCGTAAAAAGCCATTTTAAGCGTTTCCGGGTTATACAAGAAATCTGAGTTTTCTGATCAGGTTATAAAGTTCAAAATACTTCATTTATTATATAAAATCAGTGGCAATTGGATTGGTGTCAAAATGTTATGTAAAACTCATTTTATACACAAAAAGGGTATAATCGGTATTTACCGAATAAAGGCCATAACCTTAGGTTATGAGCAGGTTAAAAATAATTAAAAATCTTAAAAAATCCCAAAATATTATATTACATGAGTGGGTAAAAGTTTTGGTGTCGAAAATTGGGTTTAGATAGGCTTTATGCTAATAACGCCGTTTAATTACTAAAAAGCGTTCTAATTACGCCATTGAGCATAACTCCTAATCTAGACCTCAAACTGATGTGAAAATTTAGGGACATGTTTATAAATCATTAATAAAGATTATTGTCCTTTCACATTTCCAAAATTATCGTTTTAAAGTCAAAAGGGAATTATGGTCAACATTAAGCAATTAACGGAAACATGTAAACGAATCGGTCAATCAACGAACCAACCACAGAGGGTTATACTAACTTGTAACCTGGTCCTAAGGAAGCTCTAAGGCATTTCCAAACCTATCTAAACCGGGTCAGAACTGAAGTCAAAGCAAAAGTCAAAGTTTTGCGACTTTCGGTTCCGAACCGGGTCTAAACAGAAAATTGTCAGATCAAACAAGCTTAGACCAGTTCTTATACTTATTACCAAGTTATATGAGTGATAAAATAGGTTACACGCCTTCTGCATTGTTAATTATGCGTTAATTCGAAAATTTTGGTTCTGTTGACTTTTTATAAACAACTTTGACCCGACATTTGATCTAGTTAGAGCGGGAATCAGAGGGTGCCCTTTTAAGGGTTTATTGCCCACATAAATACCAACTTATAACTACTCTCAATTTGACAATATATCATACCATTAATGATTAATCGCTAAGTCAAACGTTAATTACGATGGTTTGACTTTTAAGCTAATAACTAAGTAAAACTCAATTAAGGAAGGTCAAGGATACTTACCAAGGTCCTATGCACGATTAGAGATGCTTAGGGACTGATCTTATGCTCCAGGAAGTTCCACAAATGCAGATGGAAAGCATGATCACAAAGTTGCAACCAAGGGTGCTTTATATAGTGGGTTTGATTGCTTGTGATCATGACAAACAGTGCTATAACTAATCATGGATCACCCACAAGTGTCCCTAAGGTCTAAAAGCAAGTAGGGGTCGCTCAAGGAAGTGAAAAATATCTTATTAAGTCGGTTACAAGGCTGAACAGGCTGCTGTCAGCATTTTCTGTATCTGGGGGTCGCACGCGGCCCGCGTAAGGTTCTGGCAATACTTACGCGGCCCGCCTGAGGCCTGGTGTCAGGTTAAAAAGTTTTTAGTTATTGCATCTTTGGCTCTTGGTCCTTCGAAAGGTCATTCCACCTTTATTTCTTGCATTATGAGCCTTTCAAATTGACTTATAAGGGCTTCAAGACTTATACCCACTTTGTTAAGTCCTTGGTCACTTTATGTTTACCCGAAACGTCATAATTTTCAACGTTGACGCTTTAACCCCTCGTATACGAATTTTATCATAACTTTCTCATACGATAACGAAACTTGGTGAAATTTTTATCATGTATTCTAGTGAGCATAATTAATCGTTACAAAGCTTCGGGTTTGCTAAAAGGTCACTTAGATGTATAACTTAAACATGTTGACACATTTGACCCCTGTAGTTTGTATTATCTCACTTTCTTTCACAGTTAGCTTCGTATGATCCATGATTCATTCGTTTAAGGGTATAAGCATCATGTAGGGTTATTGTAAAGTATATTTATCCATTGTTGACATTTTGAACCCTTATATTCACATATTTTCCATGTTTGTCAACTTTAGTCCCTCTAGAGTATTCTTTCACACGTTCAAGCTTATGACACGTGTCAATACATTATAGGACGTGAATTTTTCGAGGTGTTACACATGTCCCGCGATAAAATTATATTATTTAATCATTATACATGAATTAGAAAGAAAAAAACCTGACTCGTTAAAGGAATCTTTATATTTTTTTCATTGACACTTCTTAATGCGAGACGTTACTATTTTAAGTGTTTTACCCTACATTATAATTATATAATCATTATACATGAATTAGAAAAAACATGAATCGTTGAAAGAAGCTTTATATTTTTTTCATTGACACTTCTTAAAGCGAGATGTTACTATTTTAAGTGTTTTACCCTACATTATAATTATATAATCATTATACATGAATTAGAAAAAAACATGAATCGTTGAAAGAAGCTTTATATTTTTTTCATTGACACTTCTTAATGCGAGATGTTACTATTTTAAGTGTTTTACCCTACATTATAATACTATAAGTTTTATAACATTAAATCAACTTTATAATGAATCTATAATTAGATAAATCTCCCCAGTTTACGTGAATCTAAAAGTGATTAATCACAATAAATTAAAATAATTACACAAATATTATTATTAAAGGATGATCTACACCATTACTTATACGATTAATATCTTTATAACGTTCGATCCAAATGTTGACTTTCTTTGTAATTGAGATCTCACGTATTAATTGGTCTTAGTATATTTTAATATAATCAATACTTCGAGTACATAGGACCATGGTTGTAAAAATCCCGACTAGTCTCCGATTAGTCGCCGATTAATCACTAATCGGAGGTTCACCGATTAATGGCCGATTAATAGCTAGGCAGTCAATGTCGGTCCTATTCTGGCCAAATTTTGGCTAGATGCCGGCCAAATTTTGACCAAACCATATAAATTCATTCCAATTACTTAAAAAATGGGTTAATGAGGGGTTAAAACATGTCTACTTTAAAAAACTACACATAAAAATGCGTATGTATATATGTAACTAAAAATTACATATAAAAATCTCAATCCGATTAATTCCGATTAATCCCTATTAATCCCGATTAATCGCTAGTCGGTACCCCACCGCCCGACTAGCGCCTAGCGATTCTTACAACACTGCATAGGACTACTTGATTAATAAATAAATAACTTCATAATCTGTTTATAAAAGAGTAACGAATATGACCAAATTTTCACAATCTCACTTAATTAAGATAAGATAAATTATTCACAAATATGACATATAAACATTTAATCAAATATTCAAAGGAAAATAAAATGTTGTTACAAGAAAAAATAAAGAGTAAAATGCATGGATAGTCCCTGTGGTTTTGCAAAGTTTCAGCTATAGTCCCCAGATTTTGGAAATTACACTCATAGTCCCTGTGGTTTGACAGTTTGTTACGTTGATAGTCCCTGGAGTGGATGTGTGTTAGTTTTCTCAGTTAAGTTGGTGTGAAATGACTATAATACCCTTAATATAAAATAAAATAAACAAATCAAGTATTTAAATATATAAAACATATATGTATGTATATACACACACTTACTGAACATCTCTCTTTCTACTCTCTCTCTCTCACTAAAAACCACCACCACCGTCACCTCCCCTGCCGCCATCACCACTCCCCACCACCGCCATCCCCTTCCACCACCACCAAACTTAAACACTTGAACCGAAGCTACACATATCTGATGTTGACAAACCACTACCACCGTCACCTCCCCTGCCGCCATCACCACTCCCCTTCCACCACCACCAACCTTAAACACTTAATCCAAAGCCTAACCGACCACCACTATTGCTGTTGCCGTAGACCCGTCACCAACCACCATCCCTTTACCATCCGAACCAAAACTCAAGCCAAAAACGAGAACCTGTAATATCTTACTCGGACCCGAAACAAACCGAAGCGAACTGAACAGAAACACCACCACTGCTGTTCTACTGTTGGCATCATCATCCACATCGGAGCCTGTCGGAGACGAAGAGGCGCCGGAAGTCAGAGTCAAAACTCACCACCACCGCCCTAACTGTCGTCGGAGAGCAAGATCTCACCACCCCCGCCGCCACTGGCGGCGGCTCCGTCGCCTGAATACTTCGCCGGAGCGACACAATCACCGTCGCGGTCCTCTTCCTTCCCTGATCTGCTTTTTTTTCGTCTCTCTCTCTCTGATTTCTTGTCAGGCTAAGCGTCACTCACCACCCCCCGACAGTGGTGGTGGTCCGCTTGCTGATCGAAAGGGGGGGGATGTTTGAGTGGGTGTGAAGAGGTGAGGGGTGTGGGTTTGGCAGAGGTAACCGGGCACCGGCAGCCGTCGCCGGTGTATCACCGACCGCTGGTTCATGGAGAGGGAGAGGAGATCGAGAGGTGTGTGTGAGATTTGTCTGGTTTTTGAAGAAGAAGCTCCATTGAGGTGTGTTTATAAGTTGCAGAGGAAGGTTTTTGTGAATTTAGGGTTTCTCAAACAAGGAGGCGTGGTGGTGGAAGGGGATGGCGGTGGTGGGGAGTGGTGATGGCGGCAGGGAGGTGACGGTGGTGGTGGTTTTTAGTGAGAGAGAGAGAGTAGAAAGAGAGATGTTCAGTAAGTATGTGTATATACATACATATATGTTTTATATATTTAAATACTTGATTTGTTTATTTTATTTTATATTAAGGGTATTATAGTCATTTCAAACCAACTTAACTGAGAAAACTAACCCACATCCACTCCAGGGACTATCAGCGTAACAAACTATCAAACCACAGGGACTATGAGTGTAATTTCCAAAATCTGGGGACTATAGCTGAAACTTTGCAAAACCACATGGACTATCCGTGCATTTTACTCAAAAATAAAACATATTGTTGAGATTTTCGATCAATGCCGTTAATTTATAGAGAGAACTTTTTTAAATATATAAAGTTACTAGTTTAAGATCCCGTGTGTTACACGGGTGGTCTCACAATAAATTATATTATTTAACAGTTGTTACATAAACTTTTAATCGAAAGCAACGTTCCATTACTAAGGTAAATATTTTAATTACAATGCACGATAAGAAATGACTACGAAAAAATCACAAGTTGTAAAGGATTTCATTATACAATGCATTTGAAGCACTTTGCACCAGTGACTCAATGGCTTGGCAAACCACAACTACCATGCTGTGAATAAATGGTCTGTAGACTCCACATCACACTCGCGCATAAACTTGGATTTTCCTTTTAGCCAACGTTCAACTCCGCCCTCCACATAAAAATAGTACACTTTAAAGGCACTCACTTGCCACATTTTATAACATAATTCTGGCTATAATTCTTATTCTAGATTAGCAGTTTTCTTACCGATTTAACAGAATCCAAACCCATGTGTCTTTAGACCTTTTCCAACCAGTCACATTAATCACCTTAATACACTTTTCCCACTCTGTGACCTCCTGAAGCGTGCTCGGGGTCTCCTCCAATCCCACTTCCATTAGATGCCAAAGTTAATCCATCTAAGCCAATCTATAATTTTGCACCTTTTGTTCCTTCCTAACATAAACAAAAATAGCCTAACATGCATTATTAGCAACAAAGATGATCACAATTTTGTTAATTATGTTTAAAACTCATATTTAATAAAATATATTCGATCTTAAAAATCAAACATAAACCATTTATGTGTGTATTTATGTGTGCACACATAAATGGTTTATAGAGAGAACTTTTTTAAATATATAAAGTTATTGTAACGTAATTAGTAATTAAATTATTATATTCAGTCTCTTTTGTTCTATTTTTTTAAACAAGTTATTAAAATTTTATAATGAATCATATGGAAAAAAATAATGGAAATTCAGGAAATGAGAATATGTAGTTTAGATGAAGGAACAAAACTGATGAAATAATTAGCTCTTATACTGTTATACATCTAATTTAGATATAAAACTTACTAAAATGATTGCAGTTTTGATTAGTTCTAAGTAAATAATATATTTATTCCTTTTATTCCCCTTTCTAAATTCAAAACCTGTAGTAAATCTGTAATTAAGTCCTTAATTTGTTAAACCTAGACAAAAACCAACCTAGTTTTCTGCAGTCAACTCTTATTAGAAAAGTGGGGGGGGGGGGGGGGGGGGTTATCATAACTTAATTAATTATAACTAGTTTTTTACGTCGCGCGTTGCGACGAAACCGAGCAAATGATAATTTAAAACAAACGTGATTTAAAAATAAAGCATGTTGTTTAGAAAGCCAAACTATTAGAATGGTTTAGTTCATCATCGTATCATATTATGATACCAAATAAATATTTTATTTAGAGTACAACTTCGTTTTTAACAAAACTTATAACAGAATGTCAGGGAAAAAATAAAGCACAACTACGTACTTAAGTTTTTAGAAAAAAAGTTTTAAACGTAAATTATTTAAGAAGTATCAAATTAATCGATAAATCAATATATGTTCTAAAAAAGAAAAAAAAAGAATTATTAAAAAATGGTATAAGAAATATATGGTTTTAAGAAAAGGGAAAAAATAAAAATATGTTATTAAAAGTTAAAAAAAAACTATATATTATTATAAAAATAAAGTTACTATTCATCGTTCTTCGTTAACAATATTTATATAATTATATAATACTTATATAATACTTCTAGTACTATGAGATAAAATGGTTTGCCAAATTATTCAAGAAATACATACAAGCTGGTGTATATACAGCTCGAAAATATGGTGTATATACAGTTCGAAAATTAGGTTTAGTAATTTACAAATAGTTGGCAATGTTATGTAAGTTGGATTTTGTTTTGGCTTAAGGAATTAAGGACTTAGGGGCTGTTTGGCAACATCTGAATGGTTAAGTTCTGAACCAGTAAGAGGTCTGAACCATTAAAAGTTGAATCAGTAAGAGTTCTGAACCATTAAGAGCCAGTCTAATGCTCAACCGTTCAGAGGCAAATGTCTGATCAATTCAGATTAGAGGTCTTAACCATTCAGACTTAGTATAATGCTCAATCATTCAGATGCAAATGTCTTAACCATTCAGACATCTGCTATCGAAACAAACACTCTGAACCATTAAGTACTAAATCAGTAAGATGACTGAAAAATTAAGAGCTCTATTAAAAGCTAAACAAACAGCCCAGGTGCACACTTGCAACATGTTTTGAATTTGGAGAGGAAAGGGGAATGATAAGTATAAGCTTACTATTTAGTTGGATATGATAAAAACTACGTTGTTTTGATGAGTTTTACATCTATGTCAAATGCTTAACTGTCCTGTATTTACTTTCCCCATAATAGCCTATGTAAAATGTGAATAGAACATTTTATAAAAACCCTCATACTTAATCGGGTTAAAGGTTAACCAACATATTCAACATGTTGTATTTGGGTTAACCCGTTTATTAAGTGAGCCGTGTTTGAGTTTATTGATTTATAGAACGAGTTATATCGACAACCAAAAATCAAATTACAGGGTTAGGTTCATTTGTGAACAATCCCCTTGATTGTGAACACTAGTGAACTAATCATAGTCCTTGATTATCAATACACAAGTGTAAATCAATGGTCAGGATTTGATGATGAAAATACACTAATGTATTTTACGATTTGATGATGTAAATCAGTAACCAAGATTTGTTCACTCGGTTCACAAATACACTAGTGTTCACTCTAGAACCCTACCCTATATATCACATGTGTATCATGTTTCGCATCACGCTAGAAATTGATTCTCTATAAAGCACGGGTCCATTTTATACGGCCAAAATCTTATGATAAAAAAAAGGTGATGAGGGAACAAAGGCCTAAAGTCCATCTCCCTCTTTACATTTCTTCATCTTAATGTGGAAATAAAACAAGGGTCTTACTCATTTATTTCATTTTTATTTTATCTAAAGAAAAAGAAAAGAGACTTATTAAAGTGTCAACTAAACACATGTTTATCACATTTTGATAACACATTTAAGAAATTGTTTAATCTTTCTTCTCGTTTAGGGATGAATGAAAAAATCGAACATGACAAACAAAATTAAAACATTCGAAACATGTATTTTTGGTAGATCTGATAATAAAATTTAAACTATATATTTTTCATGGTTTAAGACGAGTATGGTATCATGTGATATCCGTCTGACTACCCGTTCGCTTAAAAGCGATCACATGCCCGGTTACACGCATCGTAATCAAACAGATTAATTAATATACTACATTATATTTATTTAGGGTAGGGATACTGTACATTAATCCAGAAGTGTGAGAAGTGTATTATAACACTATATAACACCATATAAACACCGTATAACAATATGTAACACCATATAACAACATATAACATTATGTAACCCTATATGACACTATATAACAATATATAACACTATACATCTATTATAGACATGCTATCAGACAAACTATAGTGTTATATTTGTTATATAGTGTTACATAATGTTATATGGTGTTATATGATGTTACATATTGTTATACGGTGTTTATATAGTGTTATATATAGTGTTATAATACACTTCTCACACTTCTGGATTAATGTACAGGATCCTCAATCTATTTATAATTACAATAAAAATATATTTTGAGTTAATAAAAAATGAGATTATAACAAATACAAGTTTGTTAAAAGTGCAATTGAGTATCTAATAATTCAAATCGGCTGTTAAAGTGAGTTTAGGATCAACTTTTAGGTAATGGGAATCCCAATAGGTAACTTGTAACCAGATAAGATAACCTGTTTACTCCTCGAGTAGGGTATAATGGTTTAGGTGGTGTTTGTTTTTTCAGAAAAACCTCTTCTGACCTCTTATGTCTGTGCCGTGGAGATCACGCGCAGACGTTTAGCTCTGTAGACTATTTGTTTTTTAGAGGACATTTCATTAAAAAGTGTCTTCAAACCTTTGCGCGTCCTCTTTCTCACGCAGACATTGTCCAATGTCTTCCCACCTCTTCCAAGCTCTTTCAACCCTATTTTCACCCCTCTCCTAATCGTTGAACTACTTTATGCTTTAATTACGAAGCAAAAAACCAAGAATATAATACATATTTTCAAAGATTATTGGAAAAATATTCTTTTTAATTATTAATTTTATTTTATGAGATGAGTGATATAGTGAGAAATATCTCTTTTATGTACGAAAAAGTAGCATTTCCCTTGACTTATTTATTTCATCACCAATAGTTTTTTTTTTTTTTTTGGATTTTTGAATCATAATTTTATCGTTGTAATAAATTAAGAAACGTGATTTGAGCAACACAACTGGGTAGAAAACATACATTATTTCATCAAAAGTTATTATATCTTCTCAATTGTACTATTCGGTTGTAGATAATTGTAGATTTGATTGTTTATTTGTTAGATTAAACATTGAATGTTGAAAAACTCTTTTAAGTTTAAAAAAAAATCATTTTATTCAAATTTCGGTTTTATTTCAGCAGTTTGCAGAATTTAAAAAACAAACAGTCTTCTTATTACAGACTGCAGAGATTTGATTCACATCTTTTACTACAGATGTGTGCAGATATGATCCGCAGACTACAGACATTTTACCTCTGAAAAAACAAACAACACCTTAATGGGTATCCGACAAATATGAGACGCAAATTTACAATAGAGTGAGTGTAAGTGGGATTACAAACACCCATCGTAGTCAAATAAGAAAGTGGATTGTCAACAAATTTACCCTCATCTTCTCGCAACTATACTTTCTTAAAATATACTTTTTAAAACGGCCAATAAATCCTTCAAATGGCTACTGGCGAAATTCACCACATCGGGATACACTCGCCTCCGAACCGAGGAAAACCTTCACTTAGGGCCGAAGCCCGTGAACACTCGGCCGAAGGCACGGCAGTGTAGTGAGGTAAAACCCGCTAAGTTCAAGGATCGAACTAGCAATCTCTGCATATTCGCCTAGTCTCCCATCATCACCAGGTACCGCAGAAAATAATGGTGGGGGCAGGAATCGAACCTTGGTCCCTTAGAACACCAAGTCTCTCCCTTATCACTCCACCACCACCTCATTGGCACTTCCTTAAAATATTAGTACAAGTTTACGTGTTTATGTGTTGAAAGTAGAAACTTCATAATTAGAGGCCCATGACATTATAGCCTAGTGACATCTTAGGGGTGAGATAAGGCTTAGGGACCATTAGATCATGGGTTCGATTTTTACACAGGTTTTTTTCACCCAAATTTATTGGGTTTCCTCCCGATTTAGTGTATAAGCATTATTACCTAGTGGGGATGGATATGATCAGGTGGTTCCGTTGGTGGCACGATGATACTCAAGTGATCCGTCAATAATCCAAATTTACAGTTAAAAAATCACCGCTAAAAAAATCATAATTAGAGGAATATCAACTATCTATTGATGAGGCGAGAGGATAGACGACGGTGGAGAGACTGCAAGGTGATACCGGGGGAAACATCAGTAGCTCGGCACCATTTGCTAGTAGCAGATATAGTCCTGATGAAAAAGTTGATTGGGAGGGATAGGGAAATTCGTCCAAGGATCCGGTGGGGAAATTTAAGGGATGACAAGATTACTATCTTTAGGGATAAGGTAATCTCGGTGACACCTGCCCCACTGGACGGGGACACAAACCAGCTGTGGGAGGCTATGGCAACTACCATTACTCTAGTGGCAGAGGAGAGCTCAGGGGCCACAACAGGAAAGATAAATACGCATAAGGAGGCATGGTGGTGGAGTGAAGACCAAGATAAGGGATAAACAACAGAGTTTTAGGGATCTTTTGGGGTGCATAGACGAGAATGAGAGAGTGAGGTTGAGGGAGAGATACAAAGAGGCAAGGAGGGAGGCGAAGAAGGCAGTAACAAAAGCAAAGAAGATATCCTATAAGAGGATGTATGAACGCTTGGAAACAAAGGAGGGGGAATATGATATGTTCAAGATTGCTAAAGTTAGGGAGCGTAGAAGACAAGATATAGAAGTAGTGAAGTTTATAAAGGGAGAAGATGGACGTGTTTTGGTTAAAGAATACCACTAAGTTGAGAAGTCAAACCTACTTTCTCAATCTTTACAATGACCAAAGGGCTAACTTGCAAGAAATCGGAAACACGTTTGCCCAAAGCCAACATGTAACACCTCGAAAATTCACGACCTATAATGTGTTGACACGTGTCATAGGTTTGAACGTGTGAAAGAATGTTCTAGAAGGACTAAAGTTGACAAACAAGGAAAGTATGTGAACATACGGGTTCAAAATGTCAACTGTGAATAAATATACTTTACAATAACCCTACATGATGCTCATACCTTCAAACGAATAAATCATGGATCATACGAGGCTAAAAATGAAAGAAAGTGAGAGATTACAAACTACAAGGGTTAAATGTGTCAACATGTTTAAAGTATACCTCTGAGTGACCTTTTAACAAACCCAAAGCTTTGTAACGATTAATTATGCTCACTAGAATACATGATAAAAATTTCATAAGGTTTCGTTATTGTGTGAGAAAGTTATGATCAAATTCGTATATAAGGGGTTAAAGCGTCAACGTCGAAAATTGTGACTTTCCGGGTAATAACAAAGTGGCCAAGGACTTAACAAAGTGGGTATAAGTCTTGAAGCCCTTCTAAGCCAATTTCAGGGACTCAAAATGCAAGAAATAATGTCAAAACAATGTTATAATGGACCAAGGACCAAAGCATAAAAAATCAAAAGTTGGGATTTGACCAGAAGGGGCATCGCGTCACGCGAGGCACCCTAGGGGGGGGGCTACGCGTGGCACGAGGGGCCCTCTGATCCGAAAACTTTGGGCTATTGTTGCCAGGTGTCTGCTAGGTGCATTGTAACCGACTTATAATCGTTTTTCCTCATCTTGGACGACCCCTAGGCCCTTAGGGACATATGTGGATGATCCATGGCCATTGTTAGGCTTGTGTGTCAATGATCTAGTGAGTTTTGAACACTATATAAAGGCCTCATGTTGCAACCATTGATCACACCTCACTTCTGCATTTCTGGAGCTTCTTGGAGCTTAAGAGCAGATCCTAAGCCTTCCTAATCGTGCATAGGACTTCAGTAAGTATGCTTAACCTTTCTTAGTTAAGTTTTTGCTTAGTTTTAGCTTAAAAGTCAAACCGTCGTAATTAACGGTTGACGTAACGATTAATCACTAATGGTCCAGTGATAAGTCAAATTGAAAGTAGTTATAAGTTGGTAATCATGTGGGCATTAAACCCTTAAAAGGGCACCCTCTGATTCCCACTCTAACTAGTTCAAATGTCGGGTCAAACTTGTTATTAAAAAGTCAACAGAATGCTTAATTTCCAATTTATGCATAATTAGCAATGTAGAACCCATACAACCTGTTTGATCATTAATATAACTTGGTAATTAATGTAAGAACATGTTCAACCCGACAATTTTCAGTAGAGACCCGGTTCGGAACCGAAAGTCGCATAATTTGACTTTTGCTTTGACTTTCAGTTCTGACCCTTTTAAGCATGTTTTAGAAATGCCTTAGAGCTTTAATTGGACTAGGTTACATGCTAGTATAACCTTCTGTGATTATACACCTTGGTTCAATAGATATCCAATTAATATGCATGATTCCGTTAATTGCCTATATGTTGACCATTATGCCCTTTTCACCATAAAACGTGATTTTTAAAGATGTAAACGAGTAGAAACCTTAATTACTGATTTATAAACTTGCACCCAAAATTTGACATCAGTTTGAGGTGTAGATTGAGAGTTATGCTCATTAGCGTAATTAAAAAGCTTTTAAGCGATTAAACGGCATAATTAGCATATAGCCTATTTAAACTCACTTTTTGATATCAAACTCTTTACCCACTGATGTAATATATTATTTTGGGATTTTTGAAGATTTTTAATTAATTTTTGGCTGAGCATAACTTAGAGTCATAAGCTTAATTCGGTAATTGTCGGTTTTGCCTTTTTGGGCTATAAAATGAGTTTTTCATATCTTTTTGACCCCAAACCTTTTGCTACTGATTTCATATGATAAATAAATTATTGTAAACCTTCTAGGATAATAAAAATATCAGCTTTCTATATAGAACCCGGGAACGGCTTCTAATCGCCTTTTTAAAGCGTTTTTAACGCATAGTATGTACTAAAACCATTTTAAACATACAAGGGTGATACCTACTGATATTTTAGGTAAATTATAATATTTTAACAGTAAGCAAAAGTTGTTTAACTCAGACTTCAGTGTTGAGCTTTTCGGCATATGTGAAATTACCAAAATGCCCCTACGGTGCATAGTTTGGTTATAATTGATAAATTTCACATATATGCAATACCCTACTGATATAACTTAGTAAATTGAGTATTTTTGCTGATTACATCAGACCTGTAACTCAGGTTAATACCTAAACTCTTTTATAACCATGTAAATGACCAAAATGCCCTTACGGGGCATAGCTTGTGTTTAAATTCGTTAAGGGCATAATAAAAGATATCTTAATGATGTCACAACATAATTGAGGCATATTAACTTAGGAAACTTGTATATGGCTCTTATGGTTACCCGTTACGCATCCTTCGCGTTCGGTTCGGTTTATGTAACTAGTTTACATAAATTAGCCGAGACAGGTCAAACCTTATAGGTTTTATCTCGAACTTGTCGGGTCTAAATCACATTCTATTCTGGTCTTCGCTTAATCTTGCGTTTGAACCGTATCTATCTTTAAAACCAACCGGTCTAAGCTTAAGCTTAACTAAAGGCCGTTAGGATTCTAATAGGTTATTATAAACCTTTGTTCCAGAATAGGAGACCCGGTAAAAGCTACCCGCATTTGCTAATTGTGAATTATACTTGCAAAGGTAAATACTTTTAACTTATTTTCCCTTATACGGGTTTGGGGTACGGTATATAAAATACCGCTTCGTCGGGCATTCGACCTTAATCGATTGGTGGTTAAGTATTATCGAGATGACCCGTTTAAATATGTTTTGTTTGCTTAACACCTTTGGGGGGTTAATGACCATGTCCCGGATATCCTTGGCATCATTTTACGAAATGGCCACGACCTAAGCGCGGAGTGTAGGCGTACACTCGTCAGTGCATAAATAAATAATGTGGTGTGTCTATTGATCTTTAACCCGGCACGAACTGGGCTACTGAACGCATAAGGAACATGTAATCCTTTTACAAGTTTATATATTCAAATAATTATCCCAAGTTATAAAAGATATTTATGCCACGTGCATCCAAACCAATTTTTAATCATTTTTAAAATGAGTCAGTTGATTGTATTTACCAGTGTAAACTGACGTATTTTCCCAAAAGGTTAAGTGCATGCACTACGCGATCTAGGCTGGCTACTCCTAGCATCAGTAAAGAGTCTCGCAAGCTTAAGATGCCTAAAGTCTGTTGAACTACTGTTTCCTAAATATTTTTGATCCGTCTGTGGATTAATTTCAACTGTTGTGATACTTGATATTACAATATTATATTCGGTTGAAATATAGCTTTCATTTGCTTCCGCTGTGCATTTAAATATTGTGTTGTTTGACTATTATGTTGCCAACCACGTCACGATACTCCCCACCGGGCCCACCGGTGACACGTGGAAAGTCGGGGTGTGATAGGTTGGTATCAGAGCCAACATTGAGTGAATTAAACACTAGCCTTTTGTGTTTAATCTCAATGACACAATTGCACATTCCTAAACTTTCGAGTCTAGACAAATAACATAGGACAAATTCTACTTTGTTTTGTCTTGTCCTTTACTTTATATTTTTGTTGTTATCTTATGTTATATTGACAGGACTAAATATGCCGCCAAGATTTTTCAGACGTAGAGGACGAGGCAAGGGGCCAATCACCGCCCCCAATGATCATGAAGCCGGGCCTTCGAACCGGCGAACTCCTTCTAATACTGCGAGTGTAGAACCACAAGGAAACTGGAGGACACATGCGGAGCCCGCTAGACGGTCTGTTTCGCACAGTTCAACGCCTCCCTATCATAACTCGTATGGGCCACGGTCGGAAAACGAGCCCAATAACCCACAACCTTCTTACATACCTCTACAACGATCCCTATCGCACCATTCAATTGGAGACCCCACTCCTGTCTTTCAGGGCCGGTTTAACCCGGCAAACTACATACAAAAACCAGTGGGTTTTAAACCATTGGGGCCAGAGGATCATTTCTCCGGCGATCATGCAGAGGACATGGATGAGGACACGGATCCCGTCGAACCTACAAGCGGTACACCCAACCATCCTATCGAGGTCTCAAATGGTTCGTCTTTTCATCGATCACCCCACCGTAGTCCAGACAGTTACCAGGCACGGTTTAATCAGTTCGAGTGGTATTTTACACCCTCGCATCATTCGTCGCCTCACCACCAGCAGCAGCAGGATCCCTCTGGGGATTCACGTTTCGTGGCTGTCACGCCACCGCTTCCACCGCCGCCAGTTCATCAAGCACCTCCAGAACCGCCAAGGCGTAGGAGAACCAGTGCACGTATGTCTGCACGAGCAGGGGATTTCCATTTTAGCTCTCCTCGTCACTCAAGTGGCAGTCATTATCCGCCACTACATGAAGACCCGCAAATGGGAGGGCCTTCAAACCCAGTTGCACCTTAGCCACCACCGATGGGTTTTGATAACCCGATTCCTGCATACACTGGTTCGATGGCGTACAACCCGTTTGAACAGCCGGCTCACACCAACTATAATTACGCTGAAGCCGACCCATACTTGGTAGCGGCCAACTATAATGCCCTTCATCCTGAAGGACCGTATGGAGCTCCTTGGGGAGTAGGTTACCCAACTCATGGGTACCAACTACCTGCTAGACCTATAATTCGGCAACAATCGCAGCCGCCACGGTTTTCCCCACCCGAACGGGAAGAAATTCTTCAAAGATTGGACCAAGTCGAGCGAGATTTTCACAGAGATCGCAGGGAACGACAAAGTTTCTTCCAGGGATTGACAAGTTTCATAAAAGGGAAGAGCAAGAAGGACCATTGAATCCTTCAATTATTGATTGTATTTTCCTTGTTCCAGTTGAGCCCCTGCGTGGGTTTGTCTTGCTGTTTTGACCCCTGCGTGGGTATGGTTATCTTTTGAGCCCATGCGTGGGCCTATCTTTCTGTTAACCCCTGCGAGGGTATGTTGTTTATTTAAGTCCCTGCGTGGACTAGTATTTCAGTTTGACCCCTGCGTGGGTAAACTATTCTGTTAAAAAAAATCCCGTTTAGGGCGATGTGTAATCTTTTTAATAATTAATGGAATGTTAAGTTTATAAATTTCATTTTTTTGTCATTCTATGCATAAATATAGTATACATGAAATAAATAACTCAAAATCATTCCTTTTAAAAACATATCTGCCTATTTAGATATTAATAAAGAATCTTAACGGTGTAACCTAGCCTCCGTGTCATTATAAGACCTGGCCAACATGGTAAGGCCTGTTTAAAAAGATTCAAATCCCTGTTAACATCTGAAAACATGTTAACGCTCTTGGCAGACGTGATTAGTTAAAATCACACACGTCATTCTTATATATATGGATTCTTCAAAGATTCCCAACTTAACCTAATGATCTATAAATCATGGGTTTAAGTCAGTAATTAAGATGATCACATGTTGACCATCCATTTGTAATATAGCGCCTACGGGCCCTGCTCATTTTCATATGAGACAAAAGACAGTAGTAGTCTGCGACCCTGTCTGAAAAAGGTAAAGAACTATGTTCAAACCTTCATGCCTTGATTCTCTGAAATCATAGCTTATAATTTAAAATGTCCCTGTGACTAAGCCTTTTGTGCTAATAATACTGTCATGGTGCGTTTATTATAGAGAGATAAGTTGTTAAGTCATACTATGAAATTATGGGAGAGAGTAATCGAGACTAGAATTAGAAGAGAAACTCAGGTTATGGTAAATCCATTTGGTTTCATGCCAGGACGGTCAACTATAGAAGCGATACACATCCTAAAAAGACTAATGGAAAAGTATCGGGAAAAAAAATGGGATCTGCATATGGTGTTCATTGATCTTGAAAAGGCATATGACAATGTACCACGTGAACTAATTTAGGATAGTTTGGAGGGTAGGGGGTTCCTAGGAAGTATATAGACATAATCAAGGATATGTATTTTATGACTGAAACTAATGTTCGTACGCCAGTAGGGGATACCAGATTTTCCTTGTGGAGGTAGGACTCCACCAAGCATATGCGTTGAGTCCGTTTCTTTTTACAGTAGTGTTGGATGAGTTATCTAGATCGATTCAGGAGAGAATACCATGGTGCATGCCTTTCGCAGATGAAATCGTATTAGTGGCGGAGATGAAACAATGCTTGAATGAGAGATTAGATGAGTGGCGAGCAGCTTTGGAAGGCAAGGGTTTAAGGATTAGTCGCTCTAAGACTGAGTATCTTTACTGTGATTTTGGTGAAGCAGGAGACGTAGACGATACTCAAATTACCATTGACGATCAAATGGTTCCTCAGACAACTAAGTTCAAATATGTAGGATCGTTTATACAAAGTGGTGGGGATATAGATAGTGATGTAGTTCATTGCATCCAAGCTGGATGGTGTAGGTGGAGAGTAGCCACTGGGGTATTGTGCGACAAGAGGTTTCCAACTAAATTAAAGGGGAAATTTTATAGGGTTGCAGTTAGACCTGCTATGCTGTATGGAACAAACTGTTGGTGTCACGGCCCTCGACCCGGTTTTACCCGTTTCAGGAGCCGCGAAACAGAAAACCCATGGTATTGTTTAGTTTGGCAGCGAAAATTTTAACAGGATCTTTTTTAATTAAAAATGCCCAATTTATTTTATTTCACAATTTGGGACAAAACCCCATAATTTACAATAAAGGAAATTTCATTGGGAAATCCCTGTTTTACAAAAACATGTTTATTTATTTACTGAGCCACTTTCTTCAAGCTGGTAGTGCTACGCGGCACTTTTTCCCTGATTCACAGTAAATCACCTGAAACATGTTTAAGAAAAAAATTATCAGCGAGAAATACTAGCGAGTCATTCAAATTGCACAAAACGACACATTGTTATAATTTACAGTATTAAGGGTGATTATATTGTTTCTATCCACCAATTACCCCAATCGGTATTTGTCACTCGACTGTATCTATGACTATGGTCAGATCACCCATTGGCTAACCCATTGTCCAATGGTGACGGGTACCAAGTAATGTATACAAAACCCCACATACCGACAGTAATTGAAGATTACAAAGACTTAATCCCTGTAATTATAACTTTGAAAATAATTAGGGTTTTAGAAACAATTTGGTAAAAAGAGAATGACTCACATTGCAAATTTAGTTGAACAGAACTTTGCCTACTGATTTAACCTCGTAACCTAGTTAAATAACAATGCACACGAAACTAGGTTAGTAACTTAATACAACATTTACGACAAACTCACGAAATCAAAACCCTCACGACGAATGACAAAGTATAGCCCGGATTCGGGCAGCACTTGAACATCCATCGGATCGGTTTCAATCGATTGGACATTGTATCATAGCAGTGATCGAGTTATTACCCTGTTGTCGCAGCAGAGATTCTTGCTTGTGTGTGTTTTTGAACGAAGCAGTGTATATCTCAACGTACGAAATGAATTTTAACATCGAAACAAGACAGACATGCAAG
Source organism: Helianthus tuberosus (assembly GCA_030545235.1). NCBI lineage: Eukaryota > Viridiplantae > Streptophyta > Magnoliopsida > Asterales > Asteraceae > Helianthus > Helianthus tuberosus. The sequence goes on along the minus strand of CM060373.1, from coordinate 34,818,081 downwards.
TGCCAAACCCCTGCATTATATACTGAAATTTGACCCCTCTCGCGTGGCGCGCTAGGCTCACCTGGTCCCTGCGCGTGGCGCGACGGCTACCCTTTTAGGGTAGGGTAGCCTCGTGTCCCACATAGTCCAGGTGAGTCAATAGCCAACGAAATTCGTGTTTTACATGCTGTTTCAAAGATAATTATCAATTAGGGGATACCCCCCTTGAGTTTTAGGGGGCCCTGATCCTAGTTTCGATTGTTCTGAAGAATTATGGGTCATGCCATACTACTTGGGGGTCTCAATTAGGGTTTCCTATTGGACATTAATAAAATAAGAAATAGTAATTTTGGCGAGAGTTGTTACATCCTCCCCACCTTGTTTAAAATCTCGTCCTCGAGATTTACTGGAACAAGTGAGGATTTTTTTTCGCTTCATCTCTGATTCTAGTTCCCATGTATACTCTGGTCCTCTTTTCAAATCCCATTTTACTTTAACTAATACCAGTCTCTTGTGCTTGAGGAATTTGACTTTTCGGTCTTCTATTTGAAGAGGTTTCTCCAGAATATCAGCTTTTCTTTTACCTCTATATCTTGAAGAGGTATTACCAGGGACTCATCAGATAAACATTTCTTGAGATTGGATACATGGAATATGTCATGTACCCCTGCTAGTTCTTCTGGTAGTTGTAAGCGATGGGCAACTGGTCCTATCCGTTGGGTGATGGTAAATGGTCCTATGTACCTTAGACTTAGCTTTCCTTTCTTACCGAATCGAACTACTCCTTTCCAAGGAGAAACTTTCAAAAGTACCTTGTCTCCTACTTGAAATTCTAGTGGCTTACGTCGATTGTCGGCATAACTTTTCTGGCGATCTCGAGCCGTCTTTAGTCTTTCCTTGATTTGAGTTATCTTGTCGGTGGTTTCTTGTATAATTTCAGAACCTGATAATTGACTTTCTCCTATTTCTGCCCAGCAAACTAGAGTTCTACACTTTCGTCCATACAGTGCTTCGAACGGGGCAACTTCGATGCTTGCATGATAACTATTTTTATAGGAGAATTCGATTAAGGGTAGGTAGTTATCCCAATTTCCACCAGAATCTATTACACATGCTCTGAGCATGTCTTCCAGGGTTTGGATTGTCCTTTCACTCTGTCCGTCTGTTTGGGGATGGTATGCCGTACTCAAGTTTAATCGGGTCCCCATTGCTTCTTGAAAACTTGTCCAAAAGTGCGAGGTGAAACGAGTATCTCTATCTGATACTATGGAGAGTGGAACTCCATGTAAGGATACTACCTTGTCTACGTATAACTTTGCTAATCTTTCCATGCTAAAGGTTTCCTTCATGGGCAGGAAATGAGCCGATTTGGTCAATCGATCCACAATTACCCAAATCGCGTTGTTACCTTTTCTGGTTTTAGGCAACTTAGTAACAAAATCCATGGTTATTAGTTCCCATTTCCATACAGACATTTCTAATTGTTGGAGTAACCCTGAAGGTTTCTGGTGTTCTGCCTTAACTTGTGAACATGTCAGACACTTAGATACATATCTAGCTATGTCCTTTTTCATTCCTATCCACCATAAATTATTTCTTAAATCTTGGTACATCTTGTTGTTTCCAGGGTGTATGGTATACCTAGATTTATGGGCTTCCTCTAAAATTTTATCTCTTAAATTTCCTTGCTTAGGTATCCAAATTCTTTTCTTATGGAATCTCCAAATTCCATCAGTTCCTTGCTCTAATTCCTTTATCCTTCCTTTCATTCCTTCAGCAACATCCTTGATTGTTGTTTCTTGAACGTTCTTCAGTTGTTCCATTAAATCTAGCTGTAGATTTAATCTAAGAGCACGAACTCGTCTTTGCTTTTCATGATACTTACGACTTAAGGCATCTGCTACTACATTTGCCTTTCCTTCATGATATTGAATATCACAGTCGTAGTCACTTAAAATTTCCATCCATCTTCTTTGCCTCATGTTTAATTCTTTTTGCCCAAATATGTACCTTAAACTCTTGTGATCGGTAAAGACTGTAAACTTAATTCCGTACAGATAATGTCTCCAAATCTTAAGGGCAAAAATTATGGCTTCTAAATCTAAATCATGAGTCGTATAACTTTCCTCGTGCTTTTTCAATTGCCTTGAAGCATATGCAATTACCTTTTTGCGTTGCCTCAACACACATCCTAATCCTAGCTTAGAAGCGTCACAATAAACTTCAAAATTTTCTGTTCCTTCTAGTAAGGCTAGAATTGGGGCGTTTGTTAACTTTTGCTTTAAGATCCTAAAGGCCTCTTCTTGCTTGGGTCCCCATTCAAACTTAACTGTTTTACAGGTTATCTTAGTTAATGACACTGCTATCTTAGAGAAATCCTTAATGAAGCGCCTATAATATCCAGCTAATCCTAGAAAACTTCTAACTTCCGTAGCTGATTGAGGGACCTTCCATTTGGTGATCGCTTCTATTTTGGAAGGATCTACGTGAATACCTTCGTGATTCACCATGTGACCTAAGAATTGCACTTTCTGTAGCCAAAATTCACACTTCGAGAATTTGGCGTAAAGCTTTTTCCTTTCTTAACAAAGTTAAGAGTTCTCGTAGATGCTCACAATGTTCGTCCTGCCTTTTGGAATAAATAAGTATATCGTTGATAAAGACAATTACAAATTTATCCAAATATGGTTTACAGATCCTATTCATCATGTCCATGAATGCTGCAGGAGCATTTGTTAGTCCAAATGGCATGACGGTAAACTCGTAGTGACCATACCGAGTTCTGAAAGTGGTTTTAGGTATGTCTTCTTCTTGTACTTTCAACTGGTGATATCCGGAGCGTAAATCTATCTTAGAAAAATATCTAGCTCCTTGAAGTTGATCAAAGAGATCATCGATCCTAGGTAATGGGCATTGATTCTTAATTGTAACCTTATTTAATTCTCTATAATCGATACAAATTCGCATCGACCCATCCTTCTTTTTCACAAATAATACTGGTGCTCCCCAAGGGGATGAACTAGGTTGTATAAATCCTTTACTGAGCAATTCATCTAACTGCTTTTTCAGTTCTAACATTTCGGTGGGTACTAACCGATAGGGTGCTTTAGCTATCGATATAGTTCCAGGAATTAGATGAATTCTAAACTCTACTTCCCTATCTGGTGGTAATCCTGGTAGCTCTTCTGGGAATATATCCGGGTATTCTTATACTACAGGAATTTCCTTAAGTTCCTTATTTTTAGTGTTAATGATTACCGAAATCATATACACTATTCCTTGTTTTCGCTCATAACTAGCCACTTTCATTACCAAAATGAACTTTAATGGTTTGCGCGGCTTATCTCCTGTAATCATAATTACTTCTCCTGCGGATGCATGAATTTCTATGGAATTCTTGTCACAGAGGATTCAGGCATGGTTGGCTACTAACCAATCCATTCCTAACACAACATCGAATCCAGCTAAATTCATAGGTAACAGGTTTGCAGAAAATTTGTGGCCTGAAAGTTCTATCTTACCTTTTTTGCAAAATCTTATCTATATTAACAGAATTTCCATCTGCCGTTTCTACCGTGTAATTCTGCCTAAGTTTGGTTAAGGGTTGCTTAAGAGCTTGGCAGAATGAAGTATTTATAAAACTTTGGTTTGCACCAGAGTCAAATAATACTTTCGCATACACATCATGGACTAGGAACGTACCAGCTATCACGTCTGGAATCAGATCTGCTTCTTGGGTTGTCAGCTGAAAGGCTCTTGCGTTTTTCTTCGTAGCTCCTTTCGCAGGTTTGGTCTTGTTGTCAGCTGGTTTGACTAGTTTAGAACATTTTGGCCTCAAATGTCCAGCTTCGCCGCAATTGTAGCAGATCCTTGTTTTCTTTCTGCACTCCTCCTCTCGATGTCCCAAAGCTTTGCAGAAGTTGCAGACTTCATTACATCTTCCAAAATGTTTCTTTTTACAGTTTCTGCAGAATGGCGGGGGCGGAAGATTACCCAGTTCCCTTTTTCTTGAAAATATTACCCCCACGGAACCCTTGGGTAATCTTGTGGGCTAATTTGTTTTCTTCTCGCGTACGTACTAGTCCGTCGGTCAAGGCGTTGGCCAACTCGACCGCCTCGTAAATTGTGCGGGGTCTCGCAGGTTTGACGATATCATGAATTTCGCTAATCAAACCCCAAATATAGCGAGAAATAAGTACTGGTTCTGGCGAAGCCAGAGTTGGTACAATTCTGGCATATTCAAAGAATTTTGAAGTATACCCTCAAAAGTCAACATCTTCCATTCGGTGGCTTAGGAACTTATTCGCCATCTGTTCCTTTTCATATTCAGGGCATAATTTCCCTTCCACTAATCGCTTGAATTCTTCCCAACTCATGGCATAAGTCATGTCGCTTCTCTTGGCTTGCAGTACCGTGTTCCACCATTCTAATGCCTCTTCCTTAAAAAGGTGAGACGCATACATAACCTTATCCTCCTCGGCACATTTACTTATTTTAATTACTGCTTCAGTTTTCTCTAACCAACGTAGTGCAGCAGTTGCCCCCTCATTTCCTGCAAATTCAATAGGTTTACAGGCAAGAAATTCCGTGTAAGTGCAACCAGGCGTTGCAGCTTTTATTTTCTTAAGAAATGGTGCTTGAACCACATCATTATTATTATTTCCGCCCCCATTTACACTGTTACTGAAATTATCGTCGCGCGTGCGTTTACTGGGGTTGGCTTGCGAAGGCTCAACAGGACTTTTAACAGCAGCGACGATTGCCGGGATAGCATTGGCTATTCCTTGGGCAACGATATTTTCTATATCTTGCCTATTAAGAAAATGATCATCATTGTTTTGTTCAGATTGATTAACTTCATTGACATGTTGGTTTTCCGCGTTTTCCATCTGAATAATAATTAACAATATAAATTATTAGCACAATTAAATAACAACCAAATACAATAAAGCAATCGCACATAATCATGTCAACACGTATAGCCAAAATTGTCGACTTTGCGACTTTCATCTTTTTATATATATTAGTATGCATCGATACACACCAAATATTTTACAAGAGTTTTATTTAAGTTATTTTACATGGTTATATTTTTATTATTAGTATTTTTATTATTATTATATTATTATTATTAAACACAAACCACAGATGACTGGCCCCTCAGAAACGACGCTCACTCTTGTCGTATTTCCATGTGATTTTCTCCCCCACATCCCTAATTCTATTTCCTGCCTCCACCAGCTCCTCGCCATAATAACGGAGTTCAGCCAAGTTTTCTGCGCTCATAGGTGGGTTTGGTGCAGGCTCAGGGTCAAATTGGGGAAAATAGACGTTGGGATTATTCATAAAATTCTGAAATTGCCAGTCGTTTGTCCACCATTCCTCCAGTTAGACGATAACAGGTTGGGGGTTGACAATAGGATCTGGGATAGCCGGTTCTAAGTTAACTGGAAGTTGGGATTCAGCGGGGTAATTGAAGAGGTTTTCATCGGCAGGTCCGATGAGATCACAATTTGCCAGTTTGCGATCCAGCTCCTCCCATGATGGCATTTCTTGAGCTTGCCCGGAACTTTCCCCGATCTCTTTTCCTTTCCCTTTATTCTTCGTATCCTCAGTCTTTTTAACCTTCTGTGCAGCTGGCTTCTTCCTACGCCCACGTTTCCAGTCCAAGATTCTCCTTCTCTTTTTCGGCTTTGGTTTCTCCTGGGCCTGGAATGTTAGGGGTTCCTCCGTATCTGCCAGGTAGCCAGATGGGTTTCCAGTGGTATCCATATCGGAGCTATGGATAGTAAAGTTACGGAGTGGCTCCGACAATTTATTCATGTTGTTTAGCACACATGAAGAAACACAAAAAATTTTAAGTTATAATTTTATTTATTAAATTAAATTTTCACAGAAACATAGAGTGGCAATCTAAAAAATTAAGTATTTCTAAATACTTAATTGGTTTAAATCAGTGGCTCTGATACCACATTTTTCTGTCACGGCCCTCGACCCGGTTTTACCCGTTTTAGTAGCCGCGAGACAGAAAACCCGTGGTATTGTTTAGTTTGGAAGCGAAAATTTTAACAGGATCTTTTTAATTAAAAATGCCCAATTTATTTTATTTCACAATTTGGGACAAAACCCCATAATTTACAATAAAGGAAATTTCACTGGAAAATCCCTGTTTTACAAAAAACATGCTTATTTATTTACTGAGCCACTTTCTTCAAGCTGGTAGTGCTACGCGGCACTTTTTCCCTGATTCACAGTAAATCACCTGAAACATGTTTAAGAAAAAATTTATCAGCGGGAAATGCTGGCGAGTCATTCAAATTGCACAAAACGACACATTGTTATAATTTACAGTATTAAGGGTGATTATATTGTTTCTATCGACCAATTACCCCAAATCGGTATTTGTCACTCGACTGTATCTATGACTATGGTCAGATCACCCATTGGCTAACCCATTGTCCAATGGTGACGGGTACCAAGTAATGTATACAAAACCCCACATACCGGCAATAATTGAAGATTACAAAGACTTAATCCCTGTAATTATAACTTTGAAAATAATTAGGGTTTTAGAAACAATTTGGTAAAAAGAGAATGACTCACATTGCAAATTTAGTTGGACAGAACTTTGCCTACTGATTTAACCTTGTAACCTAGTTAAATAACAATGCACACGAAACTAGGTTAGTAACTTAATACAACATTTACGACAAACTCACGAAATCAAAATCCTCACGACGAATGACAAAGTATAGCCCGGATTCGGGCAGCACTTAAACATCCATCGGATCGGTTTCAATCGATCGGACATTGTATCGTAGCAGCGATCGAGTTATTACCCTGTTGTCGCAGCAGAGATTCGTGTTTGTGTGTGTTTTTGAACGAAGCAGTGTATATCTCAACGTACGAAATGAATTTTAACGTCGAAACAAGAAAGACATGCAAGTGCCAAACCCCTGCATTATATATTGAAATTTGGCCCTTCTCGCGTGGCGCGCCAGGCTCACCTGGTCCCTGCGCGTGGCGCGACGGCTACCCTTTTAGGGTAGGGTAGCCTCGTGTCCCACATAGCCCAGGTGAGTCAATAGCCAACGAAATTTGTGTTTTACATGCAGTTTCAAAGATAATTATCAATTAGGGGATACCCCCTTGAGTTTTAGGGGGCCCTGGTCCTAGTTTCGATTGTTCTGAAAAATTATGGGTCATGCCATACTACTTGGGGGTCTCAATTAGGGTTTCCTAATGGACATTCATAAAATAAGAAATAGTAATTTTGGCGAGAGTTGTTACAGTTGGGCCACCAGGAAGACACAGGCGTGTAAGATGAAAGTAGCAAAGATGAAGATGTTAAGATGGATGAGTGGGCATACAAGGTTGGATCAGATAAGAAATTAAGTTCTTAGGGAAAGGTTGGGAGTGGCTAGTATATCGGATAAGATACAGGAGGGGAGATTGAGATGGTTTGGACATGTCAAGAGGAGACAGTTGACAACGCCAGTTAGAACAGTGTAATCCTTGACTATGGAAGAGATGAGGGGTAGAGGTAGGCCCAAAATTACTTGGGATGAGCAGATTAGGCAGGATTTGGTAGAGTTGCACTTCTCTACGGACATGGTACATGATAGGGGTCTATGGAGATGTAGGATTAAGGTTAATGACTTTTGAGAGAAAGGGGGGACGGGGGTTCCTAATTTGATTGACTTGTAGGGGCTTAGAGTTCCTATTTGCATGTCATTATCTTTCTGCAGCTATGACTATTTGTGGTCTTATGACTTTTCTGTATGTTTCTACCTTACTATTTTACCCATCCACAACCTTAGGTCTGTTATTTGGTCATGTCAATGTCTTATTACCAGTGTCGGGGGTCTACTGGAAGCGGCCTTTCTGTCCCTAGGGATGGAGGTAAAGTTTGCCTACATCCCACCCTCTGTAGACCCTACCATTAGTTTGCTATTTGAGGGATTTACTAGGTATGATTTTTGTTGTTTTACATTTGAACACGGATCATAGCAAAAGGAGATTTGTAACTCAATCATTCAATATCCTAAACAATCACTAAAATTCAATTATAAATGTAGCGTTAATTTATTGATTTATAAATAAAATACTTTCAAAACCATGATGACAATATCAAATCAAGTTATTATATAGTATATTTAAATGAATATTTGCATATCTATAAACCAATAAAATACTAAACAAATATACAACACCCAGCTTGTTAGCAGGTAAAAGAAGATATTGTGAAAGTTTAGCAATCACTATCCTTTAATTGCTTTGATGGCTTCAATAATATTGTGATGCCTTATTCTTTAGTTCTTTTCCTTTAGGCAAAGCAATCCATCTTTCACTTTCTTTAATTATTATTTATTATGGTTAATTTTTTAATTTAAAACTTTTCCTGTATCTACAAATAATATCTCACACGAGTTCGAATAATATTACAGCACTAACAAACTGCTGTAACGATGCTTGGACTCGTTAATCTGAGCTGCATAATATAATAGTCCTTAATCTTAAAATTGAAAGAAAAAAAAATATCCTATCAATTAGGGTTGTAAACGAACCGAACATTCAGCGAACAGTTTGTGAACCGTTCGGCGGGAAATTTGTTTATGTTCGTTCGTTTAGTTAATGAATGAACATGAACAAGTTATTCCGTTCGATTAGTTAATTGAACAAACACAAACAAAGGTCTTGTTTGTTCGAATGCGTTCGTGAACTTTCGGTAATATGTTCGTTTCCCTAGTACAAACCATTTTTTTGGTTGTGTCAAATTCAATTTTTGGTGGTGTTTTAGAATACAAAGCATCAAATAACAAGATTACCACACTAATAAATAAACATACCACAAAAAAATAGATTACAAGAAGTTATACAGTACCATTAAATTGATTTTTTGAGGGTGAAGTTAATAGCACCAACAAAGTTAACCAATCAAAACATTTTGTTAGGCATCATATGGATCATAATCCAACGGTTTTTAATTGTTCTCATCCTATTCAATCAATGGATCAAATTGAGCCTCCAAAAACACAACATTTATACCCACATATATACAGACACAATGTTAAAATCAAAATCTTTTTTAGAGAGAGAAAAACGTTAAGGAGGAGTAAAGCATCACCAGAAAGTTTTTCGGAACGGTTTCCACAGTATCAAGAAACCGATCGACGATGTGGCGTAAAGCGTATCAATGGCCTTATATACGAAGAGACGAGATTGTTGAAGATCTTATGCGTGATGCCATCAAATACACCGAAGATACTTGCTGGAAAACTATTACGGCGATGGGCGTCATTTATGCTTTGAAGTGCCAAGGATGTACAATTATACACTATGTTGATTTGGTTTGATTCTATGTGTTTAAATTGTTATTTTAGGAGGCTTTATAGAAATCATGTTTCTATCTTATTCTTTGTAGTTTTCCATGAACATGTAATTTTATTTCATTATACTTGTAGATTTTATACATTTTTTGTTTGTATAGTTTTTGTTTTATTTGCCTTTGTATTAGATATTGGATGTTTTATAAATAAAATAAAACTAAAAAACATTTGTTCAAATAACGTATATTTTTACAGACCAACGCCAGTAACCTTTTTATATTTTATTTTTTAAAAATATAAAGATAACCCAAGTGAACCAATCAAAGCAGTGTCAATAATGTATATTGATTTTTTGGTGGTGTGTTTAAAGATTTAATGGTGCACTAATTTGGTTTCTATCATTGATTTTTTTGGTGGTGTTTAGAGATTTAATGGTGGACCGATTTGGTTTCTATTATTGATTTTTTGATGGTGTGTTTAGAGATTTAATGGTGCTCTTATTGAGCATCACCAACAAATCCTATTATTTGGTGGTATATTTGTTGGTGGTCTCTCAAAAAGCTCTCAAAAAGGCATAAATTCTACTATTCTAGCACCAAAAAACTGCTTTTGTCATCATCGTTCATTTACGTTAGTTCGTGTTCATTTTTTTATGTTTATTAAAGTTTTTAATTTATCATTTAATGGTTGTACTTGACAACTTGTATCGGATGTTTAAGGTTAATGGCGAACAACTGAAATTCCTTAACAAATGAACGATGCCATGTTCATGTTTGTTCATTAAGGAATGCAGTGTTCGTAAATTGTTCGTGAACACATGTCAAACAAAAGTTTATGCAAACAATATTATCAATTGTAATTTTTAACCAAGAAAAAGTCTAGGAGTATCATGATACGTAAAATAGTGAAAAAAACGTTATGAGTTCTGAGATGCAGTAGAATTAAATTGCTATGAAAAAACAGGTAAAATTTTTGAGCTTTTTATACAATAAATTTGATTCAACGTAACACTACTATTTGACAAAAAGCACGTGTGGTTAATCTAAAACTAATAATTAACAATTTATGGCGTTTAGCCGGATAAGCCGACTAGAGAGCCAAGGCTTAGCTGGAAGACAATGTGTCGTTGTCGTTGTCGTTGTATTTATTTATTATTATTTTTTTTTGTATTTTTGTGTTCTTTAAACATTTTTATTTTACGTCAAGCTATTGCACCTTTTCTTTGGCTCCATCACACAAATTTGTTGGCGGCTAAATTAGTTTTGATTTCTTTCATTTGTGCCGAAAACCTTTTTACGCATTTTTAAAACGATGCATATGTTACTTATGTCTCATCACCCACTCTTACTCTCATTTATACTCATAACTTTATCACTCTTCATAATATACTTTACTGTTGCATATGTTACGCGTGAGCTAAGTCACGAGACATCCTTGTGACCAGGATCTCGTTCCAACGTTTTTGAAGACTTTAACCAAACTATAAAGTGGACGCCTTTTTTCAAAATTATCCTTTTCAACATATTAAGTAACAATACCCTTAACATATTAGCCGTTAAAGTTAACATACCTTGAGTAATTAGCCCTAATGTTGCCCATAAATTATCCTCTAATCTCGATGTCATGAATGATTATCCACAGAGCAGGTTGCAATTGGGAAGTGAGAACGATGAGTACGGCTCTATTTTACAGATTTTAGGCATTGATAACTGATTCACTAAATTTGGATGCGCTCGCCGAATGGTCTATGCCTCCATGGTTGCTGCAAGCCTGTAGATTAAATCAAAACTGGGTCTTGAATGTGAGCTTTTTTCCTAAATAATTTGTATCTAGACAACTCCTTCAAGAAAACAATTTGTTTAGTTTTGCTTTTATTTGGGCCTAATACATATACAATATATAAAACCTATTAAAAATAAGCCCTAGCTTTTTTATGGCTTTAGGCTAGTGTCTAGGGTGGAAAGTCTAACGAATCGCCCTGCTCGTGAAGTAACTAACATGGATTTTGGCCTAAGATCATCACTAACATTCAAACAATCTACCACCATATTCATCACTATAGCAACCTCACTCTTGCAACGATTATATTTAAATTAGCAATATTTTGAAGCAAATGTGCCTAAGTGGAAAAAAAAAAGTAATTATGAAGATTTTAGGATGTATTTCTAAATAGGTGATAGTTTGGGGTGACTTTTGGGTAAATAACGGAAGAGATGTAAATCAAGAAATGAGGGACATCTCACCAACTTGGGAGATCAATTCTCAACATCACAATTTTAAGAGATCTTAAATGTGAAAAATACTATTCACCTAGTTTCGGACAATGTAGTACCATCAAATTTGTTACACATGGGGTATGCCTTTGAAAACAATAAATTGCACGGTCTAAAACAAATCTAATATATGTTGTTTCTTTAATACTATATAAGAAACTATGTTAGAACCCCGTTATGTTAGAACCCCGTGTATTACACGGGTTGAATAAATGTAATTTTATATATTAAATAATAAAAAGTTATATCTTTATGAACCCCATATATTGTACGTGTTAAATAAATGTAATTTTATATATCAGATAATAAAAAAAGTTACATATTTAAAAACCATGTGTATTACACAGATTAAATAAATGTAATTTTGTATACTAAATACTAAAAACGTCGTATCTTTAAAAAACCCGTGTATAATCAGGTTGAATAAATCTACCAAATAATTAAAAAATTACATCCTTAAAAACCCCGTATATTAGACGTGTTGAATAGATCTAAAAAAGAGTTATATCTTAAAAAACCATGTGTATTACGCAGATTAAATAAATGTAATTTTGTATATTACATACTAAAAACGTCGTATCTTTAAAATATTTTATTAAAATATGATAAGATTTAATATTAATTTATAATTTATTTAGTTAATATAAGATAAGTATAGATTTGATGATACCTTCAATGAATGACACGTGTTCAAAAGTTGGTTTCTTTTATTATAGTAGATAGATTTATATATTTTTTATTATTATTTAAGATTTTAGAATTAATAATTAATCATTAGTTGAAATTATAAGAAAACAATAATCATATAATTATGGGGTTACTATATTAACACATTATAATTTTTATTTAATGTAATGGTTTAACTATGATGTTTAAGTTCACAAACAAAAGTCGAATATTTCCTACTTGCCACATTTTCCTCTGATGTCTCAACTACCTCTAGTCAAGAATACAAGACGTTAATGCATAATTTGTTGTTATGTATATGGGAAACTAAATAATTAATTGATCTAGATTGTGAATTAAAGCTCGGTATAAAAGCATTCTTCGTGTCATTCAATCAATGCAGTTCTGAGCAACCGACTGAGTGCTTAGACCGCCTTAATCATCGTTATCACCCACTGGCTCCAGGAAACGAGCCGATTAGGGGTGTGCAATAACCGAACCGTTAACCGAAACCGAACTGAAAACCGAACCGAAATTAACCAAAACCGAATTAACCGAAAGTCGGTTAACGGATATTTTTTTTACCATCGGTTAACCAAAATTAACCGAACCGAATCGAATCATTTATTTTTTTATATATTTCTAGCTTTTATACCTCTTTTTCATGTATTTCATATTTTATACTTTCATTTCATGTAATATACCTCTATTTCATTTATTTATGCATTCATTTCATTTATTTATACCTCCATTTTATGTATTTAAACATCTATTCATGCATTTATACCTCCATTTCATTTATTTATACATCCATTTCATGTATTTATACATCTACTAGGTTATATACCCGTGATTTCACGGGTTATGGGTTGTTTTATAAAAATTTATATTTACAGAATAATTTTATATATTTGATTTCTTATAATTGGATAACCTCTTCATACTAACACCACTTTAACGTCCTTTCTACCACGAGTTTTTCTTAACACATCGCCTTGCTAACGTGACTGCTACGTCACTCTTAATGTCTCATATTTATACCCTCCCACACTTAATGTTTTATACCCATGACTTTCACAGGTTATGGGTTGTGCTAAAAAATCTATATTTATAAAAGTACTTTTTTTGGTATGATTTTATATAGACGTGTCGAGGCAAATTTGTAACTTGTGCTTGAGTAACAAAAATCAACTTTGATCATAGCTTGAAAACATATGGGTAGCGAAATATATTCATATATGTCATATACTTTTAAAATATATTTAATATAAAATAGTATGAAAATGATTTGGTCGTCAGATAGACCGAACCAACAACATTATATACAGTGTTGTAAGAATCGCTAGGCGCTAGTCGGGCGGTGGGGTACTGACTAGCGATTAATCGGGATTAATAGGGATTAATCGGAATTAATCGGATTGAGATTTTTATATGTAATTTTTAGTTACATATATACACACACATTTTTATATGTAGTTTTTTAAAGTAGACATATTTTAACCCATCATTAACCCATTTTTTTAACTAATTGGAAGGAATTTATATGGTTTGGTTAAAATTTGGCTGGCATCTAGCCAAAATTTGTCCAGAATAGGACCGCCATTGACTGCCTAGCTATTAATCGGCCATTAATCGGCGACTAATCGGAGACTAGTCGGGATTTTTACAACCATGATTATATATGTAACCTCAAAAAACACAATTGAAAATAAAATTCCATTTAAAAGGTATAAACTAAATCATACAATGAATTTTCATTTTTTTATATACCAATGAACTTTATGGGATATGAATTGATTTTTAAAAATTTAAATTTGCAAATTAAAAATTTTTATATGATTTAGTATATGAATTGATTTTTGTTTGGGAAGATAAAAAAAAAGGATCCGTGGGTGGGTTTTTATTTGTTTGGATGATCCAAGTCCCACACAACACTCCAAAACACGCTGGAGACTTACTGGCTTCCCCCATACGCTTCTTCAACTCTCCCAAAATACACTAACCACAACCAAACTCAAACCCTAGAATCTCTGGATTCGGTACCTTCTTCAACATACGCGACAAAGATTACACTCAAGAAACAGTTATCAACTAACAATTATCAGAAATCTCTGCATTCGGTAACCTTTTTTTAAACTGATTTCTTGTTTTTTCACAGATTTCATACTTTTATTTGTTTAATAATGTTAAATAATCAGAATCTAAATGTCGGAAAACAAAATAATGATGACCGGAACTTCAATTGTTTCTGTTGATGTTCATTTGAAACCCTAAAACAGAGATTTTGAATGCTTGTGCTTGATTAATGCGCTGGTTTTTTAGAATTTTGCCACTGTTTGGTATTTGATGTAACAAATCTGGTTAGAATGATATTTTTTAGGATTATGCTTGATAATGGTGATGTTTTTATGCTGATTTTTCATGGTAATGTTTCTATGAACAACCTTATAATGTATACTTGAATGGTTATTAATAGAGAATGAGATTGTACAACTTAAATATGTTCACTGAATTAAATGTTTAGTGTGTTCGGCTTGGTTTGGGCATGTGTATAAGATGTTTGATGAAATGCCAATAGTTTATTTTCATTATATTTTGGTACAGAAATTCAAATACTTCTTTTTATTGATAATATCATTGATTTTTTGTCTAATTATGTATAGAATTATAATTATTACTGCGTTTAATTATTAAACAGGGGAAATGTTCATATCATATGTTCCTGCCTTGGTTCTCATGTTTATATGTATATATGTATATTTAACTTTACAAAATTTGAAGTTATTGTGTTACACTTGTCCGGCTAGCCGCTGATTATATATGCAAGTCATGACCATCAATTGTCTAATTAAACAATTTTTTACTGATTCTCACTCTGCTTGATTATGAAAATATAACTACTTAAATTGGGTGCAGAAATGGATTCAACAAAGATACCTCCTTCGTTCTTAAAATTTATTGGAGAAGATATTGTGTTTTTGGTATGTTTTTCTTCTTTCGGTGGTAATGTGATATTGTTATCTGACATTATCATCTCACATCTTTGCTATTGCTTTATGTTTTGTATTGCTTTATTAGACCATACCATCTGACTTTGCAACTAATCTGTGGGGAGATAAAGTCCCCTATGATAAAACAGTACAAATAAGAGATGGTGACAGTTTGAGGTTTATAAGGATCAGAAACAGAAATGGAGAACCTATATTTACTGACGGATGGATTAAGTTGGTTAGAAAAAATGCTTTGAAATTAAATGATGGAGTATTGATAACAGCCACCGGGCCATACACATTCAATGTTTCATGGTTCAAAGAATATGTCTGTCAAAACTCTTATTTTACAGCACAACAAAAAACTGTACCAGAAATTTCTGTAAGTGACTTTATATTAGTTCAGTTCTCGTTTTTAACAGCTGTCTAATATTTTCTAATTCTCTACTAATGATTTTTTGAATTTATTTTATAGCTTATGCCTCATACATTTTGGAAGAACTTTTATGGTAAAAACTACAAGGGTGAAATGACAAGGGTATATATTGGAGAAAGATTTTGGAATGTCAAGTTGGAAGCATGTTCGCATTGTTGTTGTTTCAAAGATGGATGACGTAAACTGGTTGAGGAGGTGCCTTTGGAGAACGAAGCATACTTGGTTTTTACAATGCTTGATTTGAAAACCTTTGAAGTTTCTGTTTTTAATGCAGAGACTGGCACTGAAATCGTTTTCAAATAAGATGACGTGGTAAGTACATCATGTGCTTTATTTTTAAGAAATTATTTATTATTCTTGTTATTAAACTTTTACACATTAATAGTTATGACTTTTTTTGTGAAGGGTAAAGGCAAGGGTAAGATACAAGCTAAAGAGGTTTTGGTAAGAAGTGGGAAGTGGTAAAAGCTTTGGACGAAGCGTACATGAACTGTGGGAAGTGGTCATTTGGTTGTTATTATAAACACTATGTGTAGTTTTTTTGGTTGGGCTTTATAGTCCTAGGTGGGTTGTTATTATAAACATACTTGTGTAAATGTAGGTTACCATGTAAATGCGTGGTTATTTGGTCTTTTTGGGTCCAATAGCTTAACTAATTTTCATCTTTTGTGTTATGCTTAACAGTAATACACATCGTATGATTTATTAAACCTTAGTCTTGTCTTGGTGATGTCTATAATAGATGACGAATTTTGGTACAACTTCATTTTTGTCGAATTATTTTAGATATGTTTAATATTACAAACTTGTTTTCATTCATTTGGTTTTAAAATGTCAAAAAGTTTTTTTTTATGATTTATAACCTGATAACTCTTCATGCTAAGACCCATGTTTGGCAAACCTTACCAAGAAGGAAAAAAACATAAATTCAATTACCTAGGACATTTAAGCGAGTCGTGTTAGGAAGTTGAACTTTTAATGGTTGTACGATCATATTACGAATAAACTTTAATGAATAATGATATTTCCATCACTACAACTGAAATATTCTTGAACAGTTGAACACCCAAAATCAAACTACTCATGTCGCAAAACAACCTAGATTGCGAAATTTAACAGTAAATAACGGGTTACATACCTCATAAAAGATGGTTCGTAGATAGGGTTCGAATAAGTTTATTGTATTTTTCCTCTCTTTAATCGTACACACTCATCACACATAAATTTTTTTACTTTTACTTTTCAAATCATATGGCTAGAGCTTCACTCAACCCTATCTTGGGAAGTGGGACTGCAACTTCCCAACATTGGGTTGAGTGAAGTTCTAGCCATATGATTTGAAAAGTAAAAGTAAAAAAACGTAATTTTTTATATTTGCAAAAGAAATTTTTTTATATGATTTATTATAAATTAAACACTAATTTTTTTTGGGGGAGTAACATAAAAGAAGAAAACCACTTTAAGGTCCTATCCACCACATGTATTTCTTACCGTGCCGCCTTGCTAACGTGACGGTTATGGTTTGTTTAAAAAAAAATTTGCAAAAAAAAATTTTCTAATTAATTTATCTTAAATTAACAATAGGAGTTTTTTAGAAAAAAAAATTAAAGGATTAATTTTTTGGAAAAAAGATTAAAAATTAGACAACACACCAAATCTTTCATTGTCTTCTTCACACATTCGCTCTCTACCTAACAAACCCTAAACCAGACTTCTTCGAAAAAACGCGGTGGTTCCGCCTGAGGATCCGATCACTCCGCCGTTCTACATTCAAGTTCAGCATCAAGTTCAACATCCGGTATATGATTTTTTATCTCATTTCTTGATTTTTTGAATATTTTGTACTTTATATGTTAAATAATCAGAATCTAAGTTTCCGAAAACAAAATCATGATGACCGGAACTTCAATTGTTTGTGTTTCAGTTTGATTTCTTGACTTGTTTGCCGATCTGAATAATGTTTACTGTATGTTTCATTTTTCATGAAACCCTAAATCCGTGAAAATGATCAAACACTGTTTGTAGTTAAAGACATTGCATAGATGATGTATTTGAGTTAAAATGATGGACTTTTTTGGGTTAAAATGGTGCTACTGAAAGTTTGCTAATGTAAGAGGCTCTTCTTAAAGTTGTTTTCATGTTGTTTTGATGTTCACAGTTCAAGGTAGTCACTCACTTTAACTGTTATTGCATACATTAGATACCCACAGGATTTCATATGGTTTTTATATGAATGCTTTGAAAATCCTTGTAAAAATTCCTTATATTCAAGTTATGCATATGCTAGTGTATTTAGCTTCCTAAATGTAAGTATCTATTTCATTCTGTCCAGATATGGATTCAAGAAAAAACGCTCATTCATTCATAGCGTTTCTTGATAAAGAAGAGCCTTTTTTAATGGTAATTTTTTTTAATTTCGTTGGACTGTTATATGAATATTTGAGGTTATCATTTGACATGTTTGCTATTGCTTTATTAGGAGATACCAAATGATTTTGCTTATAATCTGTGGGGCGATAACATCCCATATTATAAAACAGTGGACATACGGGATGGTGAAAATTTGAGAAAGGTGCGTATTACGAAAAAAAATGATCGGCCAGTATTTACAGATGGATGGATCTTGTTAGTTAGACATCATCAATTGAAATACAAAGATGGGATATTGATCAAGGCAGTTGGACAGTTGAAATTTGAAGTATTGTGTTTTAAAGATTTGGTATGTCAGAACTCGTATATTACAGCGGCTATTGAATCAGAACTTGGAATGTCTGTAAGTGAATTTATATTAGTTCAGTACTAATTTTAAACAAATCTTTAATTTATTGAAATTCTATAGTAATAATTTGTTGAATTTCTTTTATAGGTAATGGCAGATAAATTTTTTAATGAGTTTTACGGCAAAAATTTCAAAGGTGGAATGGCCAAGGTATATTTTGGACAAAGATTTTGGAATGTAAGACTTGAATGAAGCTCGAAGGGTGGTTATTTCAAGGCTGGATGGAGTAAGGTGGTGAAAGAGGTCCCTCTAGACACTGACTATTTCTTGGTTTTTACCAAGCTGGATTCAATGACCTTTGATGTTTCGGTATTCGATCCTGACACCGGAACAGAAGTTTTTCTAAAAAAGGTTGAGGGGTTCTTTTAAAAGTATATATCGAAACACATTAATTAAAACTGTTTATAATTATACTGATTTTTGTCTGAGGTTTTTTAAAATTTCTAGTGTACTGCGGATGATGATATGATAGTTGATTCAAACTTGCCGGATGATGTGTGTGAAGATGATCGGGAAGGAAATAAAAAAGATGTAAGTATTGAAGTTGTTCATTCTGAAAGTGTTTTATATGTTTAACATTTATGAATTTATTTATTTGAATTATTATTTAACTTTTACGTATTCATGCTTTATTAGACGAAGATACCTCCAAAAGTGTTTTATATGTTTAACATTTATGAATTTATGAATTTGAATTATTATTTAACTTTTACGTATTCATGTTTTGGTAATAAACTACTACAAATCCGGTACATCATTTATTTATTCGAATTATTAATTAACTTTTACATATTCATACTTTTTTTTTGTGAAGGTTAAAGGCAAGTCCAAAGTATATGAAGCTCAGGTATTTAAAACAAAAAATGAATATCGCTCAAGTCATTTACCGTTTTATATTTATAGTAAAAGATTTATTTAAAAGTTATTACTTATTTGTGTTACCTTTGGTACAGACACAACGAAATCTTTGAAGCAGAGTTAAAAGGGTTGATGCAGCGGCAAGCACTGGTTCTCCAGTCTTGAAAACCACAGACCTGGTAGAAAACCAAATTATAAGTTTTTTTGACATTTACAGTTTATATTTCATAGTAACAGATTTTTATAAAAGTTATTAATTATTTGTGTTACTTTTGTTACAGACTCAACGAAATCTTCGAAGCAGGGTTAAAATGGTTGATGCAGCGCCAATCACTGGTTCTCCGGTCTTGAAATCCACAGACCTGCTACAAAACCAAATTGTAAGTTTTTTTTGACATTTTTTTATTGTTTACATAGTTCATATATCTTAATTACATAGTGGCTTTCGCTCAATATGGTTTCTTCAATAAATGGGTTTGGGTTTAAATGGTGTGGTGATAATATAGCCGCTATTTGTTTGGTTATAATATAGGCGTTATTTCTTAATAGATAAAATAGTGGTTTGTTCATTTCGTTTGGTGATATAATACATGCTTTATTTGTTTCATGATAATATAGTCATTTGTTCATTTGGTTTCATGATAATATAGGTGTTATTCGCTTCATGATAATATAGTCATTTGCTCATTGGGTTTGATGATAACTTAGGAGTTATTTGTTTCCATGTAATAATATAGGTGATAATATTGTTTTGCGTGATAATATAGTCTCATGTTCCTTTTGTGATAATATTGTTTTTAGTGATAATATAGTCTCATGTTCCTTTTGTGATAATATGTTCTTATTAATTCAATTATGTTCAGACGAAGCGCAGGAAGACTGTTCAAAAAGTTAACCCACAATCACCGGTTTTGAACTTCACAAGATTTGCGGAACACAGAATTGTAAGATTTTATAGATTTTTTATTGTTTCCTTGTTCAACTTTTTATCCAAATCCTATATTTACTAATGACTGGAATATGTTGTGCTTTTCAGCGAATACCAGCAAAAGTGTCATCTGTGTTGGACCTATCTCCTGATCATCTCAAAGAAGTCAGAGTTCAAAACCTGACAGGTGAAGTGAAGAACATCATGACCAGATCGGAAAAACATCACAAAGGGTTCCGGTATGGATTTGTTGGATGGTCGACTTACTTGAAGGCTTGGAAGATCAAAATTGGAGCGGAACTGTTTTTTTTAGTTCAACAACTCAAGTAAGCTATTGAGATTGACAAAGGTTGTGGAGAAGCATTGTGTTAAAAAGAAGAAATTGCGTGCATGACTGGGAAGTGTGCTTGTGGTTGTGGTTGTTTTTATAAACAATATATGGTAGTTTCTTTTGTTGGGCTTTAGAGTCCTAGTTGGTGTAGAAAAAATTGTGGGTAAATTAGACACGTTTTGGTTATTTTGGGTTGGGCTTTATGTAAATCAAGGTTAATAGGTAATTGCATGGTTGGTTGTTCTTTTGGGGTAGAATAGCTTGACTAATTTGGATATTATGTGTTATGCTTAATGGTAATAGACAATTGATAATTTATTAAACTTTAGTCTCGTCATGGTGTTGTGTATAATAGATGACGAATTTTCGTACAAGTTCATTTTTGTTTCAATTATTATAGATATGTTTGTAAACGTTTATGTGTTATACTATGAAACACTAATCAACTATAGTAACATGTGTTATGCTATGAAACAATAATATATAAAAACTATGCGTTTGATTACAAAACAAATTACATATACAAATACAAATTACAAGTAACTAAAAACTTCTTTGTATACAACATTAGATGTCCTATTAGTAAGGTTACCATCATTATCAAGAATTGATAATTTGAGTCCATCTGTGCTCTTGACTCTCGACAAAGCAACATAAAGTTGACCATGAGAAAATACTGGATTTTTCAAATACAAACCAACTCTGGATAATGACTGGCCTTGACTTTTATCAATTGTCATAGCGAAACATAAAGCAACAGGAAACTGTCTTCTTTGAAATCTAAAAGGAACCTTCTTATCCGACGGTATTATACCAATTCTAGGAAGAAAAATTCGAGCACCAATGTTGCTTCCAGATATCACTTCTGCTTGAATAACGCGATTTCCAAGCAATATTACATTTAAGCGAGTTCCGTTGCACAGACCATTTTTTTTATCAATATTTCTGAGGAGCATGATCGGAACACCGACCTTCAGTACTAATTTGTGATTTGGAACACCAGAGATTTTAAGACCATTTAGTACGTCGGGAGAGTATAAACTTTGATCAAAACCATCATGTAGATTTTCTGTCTCACAAATACTATCGGAACTTAGGTATTCCTTGGAATCGCCTAGGAACATCAGCAACAACTGAGAATTAATTTCATCAACAACTTCATTCGTCGGTGCAAGAATCGCTCTTTCTTGATAAAAGCCAGAACTTTGGTAATTTTCAAGAAGAGAAGGATAAACAAACTCTATAAGACTTGAAATTGGATCAACGGAATCCATGATTAAAAGATCATCGGGTATATCTATAATCGCATCACCATCATTAGATCCGCCTAGTTTCCCTTCACCCAAATCCAACAACCACTGACCAAACATTCGTATTTGCTCAACATCATGCATTCTACTTCCTGCAGTCAACCTCATGTTCTTAGTTAAAGTGAGTACTTTGCAGTGGTGCCATATGTACGAAGAAGTCAACGAAGCATTAACAATGTCTTGTCTAGTACCACCTTGAATGACAGGAAGAGTTTGTCGGAAATCTCCACCAAATACGATTGTTTTACCTCCAAATGGACTTTGGGAATTATGAGAACCATCACATTTCAATATGTCTTTTAGAGTTCTATCCAAAGCTTCAAAACCATGCGGTGTACCATTGGCGCTTCGTCCCATATAATCAATGATGTTTTCTTTAATAGATTTGCAACATCACTGTTAGAGATTATAGTACACATTGAGTCTTCATTCAGATTAATCGGAATGAGAAATCGCGAGTGAGCTGTCCTACCTCCTGTAAGAAGCAAAGATGCAATCCCACTTGAGGCAACATTTAAAACAATTTCCCCTTTTGATCTTAGAGATGCAGATAACGTTTTCTAAAGAAATGTTTTACCGGTACCTCCATAACCGTAAACAAAAAAAAAACACCACCTTTATTGTCTTCAACCGCTTTCATGATATCATCATAAATAAATCTTTGTTCATCGGTTAATGAAACTAAAAGGTTCTCAAACTGCTCTTGAAGATCAATTCTATCATAATCCAGCTCTTCATAAATCAAACGATTATTTGAAGTAGAAATCAACTCATGATCAGGATAAGGCATTGTATTAAAATTTCGTAAGCTGGAATTATTACGAATTAAAATCTTCTCAATCTCGTACAATGTGAGATTTTTAACTTCATCATCAGTGAGGCATAAATCTGAAAAAAAACACATTAAAGATATATTTTTTAGATTAATATAATCCAATCTATAAGAAACAAATATTTGTTAAAATCTAAAAGGAATCCTTGGATAAAATAAAACGTTTTAACATGATTATATATATATAAAATATATGTGAATGTGAATTATAAACATAAACATTATAAATAAACATAAAAATGAGTAATTGTCATAAAGTAGTTGTACCTGGAGACTTTAAAATCTGTCGTTGTTTATAGAGGATGCCATCTGATAATAATTCCCATGTTTTTTGCCATACACGTTCCGGCAAAGACAGAGTCTGGCACGTCAACATCGTAGCAAAGAGTGTGCGAAGATAATAACCGGAGCCTGAATGACTTGCTTCTTGGATAGCTTCTATATATTCCATGTCATCATCTAGTAGACCGTGAGCATAACATGCTTCTCTAAAGGTATTAAATTTACGCCCATTTACAGTGAGGATATCATCAAAGGATCGAGGACCTTTAAGTTTGTTTAAAAGAATCCTCAAAAAATATGCCTCCCCAAGAGTAGGAGAAACAGTATGAATTCTTCCAATTGCAAAACTACCCGGTTTCCGACGTTTCCAACAACGTTCATCCTTTTTAAACACAAACTTAGTAGGGAATTCAACGTAAGTAAGCTCTTGGGCAACTTCATCTCTTTGGTTACAATCCATCCAAGCTGAAAACATTGAACAATTCATTGACGGCCGATTGAGGACTAAGTCAATATCATCGTCTTCACCGTATACAACATTTTGTTGGTTCGGAAGATGAAATGGGAGACGAATAACAGCTGGGTGCCTATAATGAACATCAAATGCGAATATACGCCATGATGCCTCACATGCAGACAAATATCGACAATCATAGTATTTTTTAATCTCATCAACCGGCGGGTCAGGTTCGTTTGATGTGTTACTTTCAACAATGGAAACGGTAACACGATCAGGCCCTTTGTTGATATATTTAAACAAATACTTTATAGATCCAACTTGATTGCACCATTCAACATTGATGTGGGATTGATATCTCCTCAAAAGTGTTTTGTTGTAGGGAACAACAAATCTGTTATCTAGCTTAACTCAAGATTTTTCAACAAACATTCCTGAATCTCTTCTTCTATAAAGAGGAAAACCATCGATGCCGACAGACGTATAATCACGGAATCTCTTTGGAAAGCCCTTAGAACACTTATTATCTACCATGCATGGGCAGTTGACGTTGTGAGGACCACAAGGACCATGAATCATGAAATCACTGACAAAAGTATACAACTCTGGATCATCGTTTCGGTCAGGAATTTCAGCAGAAATGAGGGGATCAATGTGTTCAACAGTTGGAAACTTGTGATCGGGATGCATAAATAAACATATATGCGCATGCGGCAACCCACGCTTCTGAAACTCCACCGTATAAACAACTACAAAAAGTAAAGAAAATAAAATATTAAATGTTTGTATTCAATTTTTAAATATTAAGAAGAAATGAAGCTTAATAGTAAATTTGTAAAAAATACCTGCTGAAACTTTGCCAAATATTGAGTTATCCTTCAAGTCTTTAATCAAAGCATTGAGCTTGATTTTAAACAATCTAAAGAGGATATCAGGCCTGTCTTCAGGACTTAAATTGGTGTCCTTAAGATATCTTTTAATTTCAGGCCATTTAGGATTGCATGTCACGGTTATAAAAACATCTGGATATCCATACCACTTACACAGAGACATTGCATCCAAATAGTTCTGCATCATATACCGAGCACCTCCAGTGAATGACGAAGGCAATATGTGTGACAACCCTCACTAAACCAGGTATACGTACGACTTAATTAATAATTAATTACTGCTTAATTGCTGTGCTTACTTGAACTTGTGGATAAACTGCTACTTGAATACTGATACATGTACTTACTTGCATCATACTTTACTTGCTGTCACTCCATGTTTTGCTTACAGCACCTTTGTGACAACCTTGATGCACCAAAAGCACAGTAGCACAATGAACGGATAACCTATTAAACGTGCTGTCATAACTAGCACCAGGCAGGTACTGCCTCTAAGGCCTGTAAGAGCCTGAGATAGTTCGCTACACTAGTGGTGAGTGTAGGGATATAAGGGTTGTAGAACTGCGTCACTAGGAATGAGATTACAGTGACCGGATGTGCCTAAAACGTACTTTAAGTACAAAATTCAGCACTTTAACATAAAATTCAGCATTAAGCTACCAAATAGAGTGCCAAAACATGAGAAAAACATTACTAGACACTTTCCAAAGTGTCGGGAATAAGTTGTGTCACTAAAAGTAATAATAACGACACTTTAAAGCTTTGTTAAGCACTTTAACGGATCTCTATCCAACCGAACAACCGGACTTTACCCGGAACATAAAAAATATTGCCAACAACATTGTTTTTCTTTTCTGAGCCAGTTAGGGTCCCTGAATACCCTAAACACCCGTCATAATGCATGACACACTAGTAACCGGGTTAATCCCTAAACTAACTAAATTAATCTAACTAATACTTAATGTTTAGTTGGAAACCAACCGGATTACCCCCCCCCCCTAACGAATTCGGTCCCCTTGGGGGACACCCATGTCCTATTTTGATTATAATAATCACTAGTGTCTAATATCTATTAGACACATAATCCTTTGGATAATGATCCTATCTTTTGCCTATAAGTTCATAACATAACACATATGATCATTTCACTCAAACTCACAACACACAAACTCTCTCCCTCTCTTTGGCTCTCGGCCGAACACACACACCCACATCCATCCATTTTTCGGTTTTGATCTTCTCATTCCAAGAGCATACAAGTGTTAAGGATCTCATACAAAGGAGCTCGGTGCATTCGGAATGCGAAGGACCTCACCCTATTGCTTTTATCCACGCATTTTTCGACTAGAATCTTCCCTAGCCTCGAGCTAGTAGTAAGTTGCTTGAAACACACTCTCGATCTATTTTAAAGTGGTTAAAACGGTATATGATGGTTAAAACTCATGAACATACAAAATGATATGATAAAGTCTACTAAAATGCTAAAAATGATGGTTAAAAGCTTGATTGTTGTGTAAATCATGTAGGATTTGTTTTGTGTAATTATTTAGTGCCGATCTATGTTGTGGTAGCTCGGATCATCGTTTAACCCGGATTGGTCATGATCATGGATCATGACATAGAGCTTGTTTAAGTGTAACAAGGGTTAAATGATGAAACTCTACCACACGAGAAACTTGAACTTGTGTAAAAACGATTTTTCTTACGAAATAGTGTTTAAAACTAGTAGATCTACGGATCTACAAGCGGTATTTTCAAAGGACCACGTGTCAAGAGAAAACATACTTTTAAAGACGGATCTTTCATAAACAAGAATGATTTTAGCAAACACACAAGTGTGTAAATACTTGTGTAACACTAGGTTTCGACAAAGAACTAGTTTTGTCAAATTTTACAAGAAGTTGTAAAGATGGAATTTCTTTAAAATCGAGGCTTTTACGAAACCGGATGGATTTATATAAAGATACACTAAAAGTAAGGAGCTTTACTACATATTTTTGGAAAAACTACAAGTTCATGTAATTCTTGCGATTTACATATACATATTGACTAGTTGATGCTTTGAGCATTGTTTTGATTGAATGAGAAAATTTTTGGTTTGACTTATAAAAGAAAATGATACGCTTAAAAGCGTGGCCACCTCCAGTTACAGGGGAAACTCTGGCGAAATTTTTCCAAAAACCTAACACTTAGAAATATTTTCACCACAAGTGTTAGAAATACATTTTGACTTGTTTTCAAACTATAGATTTCGCCACGACTTATTTACAAAATATCGGAGGTGGGATTTCACAAAATGAAACGTGATAAATATATGTATTTAGTATATATACTTTTCATAAGCATCACTTGTAAAATGTTTATGATTATTTTGTGAAATATACAAATATTATTTTTAGGGTAAAAATAATATTACCGAATGTTAATGATTATATTTTGAAGTAAGAAATAAAATATATTAAGTGAGACTTAATAATATATTTCGAAGTTTACGAACACACATGTATTAAATCCCCCATCCTTGGGAAGGAAAATAATTACCAAGTATTTACAAAAATATAAACACGAAATAGTTGTCTAACTATTTCCCAAAAACTTAAACCTTAAGCTAAGGCACGGCCGTCCGTCTAATAGAGTTAGTACGTGTAGGTCGTCGCACAGCTGCTTGAGCAGGAGATATACTTGGTAGAGACGCACCACTGTGAGTCATGTCCCCCTTTTCTCTTAACTGTTTTCAGTTTTCTAAACTGCGGGGGTGAAATACATGTTACTATGATTACGAATAATTCTTACATGGTATGGTTAGCGTAAGGAGGGTTATTATTCAGATCATGTGAGTGGGTAGGCAGAAACTTGAGGCCATTAATCCTCAGGGTAGGACCGAGGGGCAGGAGCGGTAGATCTATCTGGGTGTAGCGAGCCCAGCCCCAGGCCCAAACGGTACGGACCTCGGGGTGACTTTGTACCCAACGCATAAATCTGCTAGGTTTGAGTCTTCCTACTTGCACTTCACACATATCAATGGCCTTGCAAACCATTGGTGATCTCTTTTTCCTTATTTTCTACATACCAGGGTTTTTATACTTACAAAGGTTTATTTACTCGCTTACACATGAACTCGCTCAACATTATTGTTGATTTTTCAACTTACATGTATTTTAGGGAATTAAAGATCTGACGCGGTATGTTATGTTTTCCCGCTGCGTATGGGTTCTGAGGTCATCCAGGTTTAGGGGATGTGACTTTTACCTGGACGAGTCACAGTCCTTAAACTGCGTCTTAATCATGTTAATGTTTATGTCTTTCAAAACAATGCTTTATGTTATGATGGTGTAGTTCCAAGACAATGTTATGTTACTTTGGTTTTAAAACTTATTTTTTTTAATGGATGATCTTGCATGGTTTTTATTTCATATAGCTTGTTATGGTTAAGCTATGGTATTAAGAAGTCACACCAAAATAACCACGCTTCCGCAAAGCCAGGGTGTGACAGCTTGGTATCAGAGCTCTGATCATAGCGAACTAGGATTCCTTCTCGAGTCTAGACTATGATCACTAGGGCTCTCACGAAAACATTTTTACACTGCATACCACTTAAGTCCAGATCCAAAACTTTTTACAAACAAATGTTGAGCACATTTATTTATTATTTATAGGCTCAGTCTGGGAGGTTGAGGCTCGGTCTGGGGGGCTGAGGTAGTTGGCTAGTGGGACTAGGAAGAGCAGTCTGGGAGGCTGGGAGGCTAGTGGGACTTGGAAGAGCAGTCTGGGAGGCTGGGAGGCTAGTGGGACTACAAAGAGCAGTCTGGGAGGCTGGGAGGCTAGTGGGACTAGGAAGAGCAGTCTGGGAGGCTGGGAGGCTAGTGGAACTAGGAGAATTATTTGATTGCTTACTTGGTGACTAATGTGCTTATCTGATTATATGATTGATTATTTGTACATATTTGTGTTTGTGTTACAGACACCATGGACTTGCCCGGCACAGGTGATTCGGACACCACAGGCCCTAGACCCATAGTATCAGACGACTTAGAGTCTTCACAGCACGAGGTCCACACATCAGATGTTACCAGCACAGACGAGGACGACTTTCAGCCCTTTGCGTTGCCCGACGCTGTCGATGAGCCCGCTGATGGTCCTTTTGCTGGGTACCTACCACTCGTAGAGATCCCTGCTCCCATACCTTTGGCCATTTATCCTGCTTACGATATGCTCCTCGACGCCGACGTTGACGACGACATCGATCTGTTTGATGATGAGCCCCTGTAGGACGATGTTGAGGGCGAGGCCCTTCTAGCTGACGGTGGTCTTTTGCTACTCGCAGATGCTCCAGCTGAGGAGTCACCTGCACACTCACCTGCTCCAGACTCCTTCGAGTCTGTGGCCTCCGCACCGTCACACACTCGGAGCGCACAACACTATTCACACGGTTCAGATCCTGACAGGGCATCATCTGCTGCCTCTGCACCTAGATTTGCTTTCGATCACGACCTCGATGAGGATTCAGACCCTGTTTTTCCCCCTGGATATGACCCGGACCAGGAGATAGAGTTCATCCACTTGGATCAGCCTATGGTTGACCCAGTAGACCCAGTTGACCCTGCATTCGCTGATCATGCAGATTTTGATATGGAGTTCGTTAATCCCGAGCAGCTACTAGACCCTGCTCCTGACCCAGTGCTTGAGCATGACCCTGCTCATGCTGGCATACCTATTGATCCTGTGATTGCTGACCCACCCATTGGTGATCACCCTGCTGATGCACCACTACTGGAGGGTGATCATGATATTGCTGCTGATCATGTTGATCCCCCACCTATCGCTGATATACCTGCTGACCCTCTTATTGCACCCCATCTTGACCCTATGCCTGTACAGTTTTATCGAGCACTTTTTGAGGCACAGATTGACCCACGAGATGAGCACGCCCAGCATGGGTGGATTCCTGCGGATGATGAGCTTCCACCTATTCCTCCTCATACCACCGATGCACGTCACGTTGATTTCTCTCTTTCATTTGCACAGTACACACCTCCAGCTTGACCTGGAGAGGGTTCCTCGGCTCATCCTTTTGGACATATGCCGACATCTATTCCAGTTATGCCACAGTCTTCACCTGCTATTCCCCCTGTACCACCATTCTTTGTGCCACCTTTTGATCCAGCCAGCGAGCCGTTTCTCTGGACGTCACCTTCTGTTATGCCACCGACCGACCCCTACCATTCTTTCCATATGGGGTATTCTATTGAGGACGTTCTGATGTCGTTTGTTGTCCAGCAGGAGGCACTCACACGGCGTATTCCGGAGCTTGAGAGAGCTCAGCCACCGCCTTGCCAGTGTCAGGGTCAGACCCACCCTGCTTCTTCGCAGCACCCTCGACCATTGTTACCTGACTATGTTGCACGCCTTTTGGCACTTGAGCAGCAGGTTGCTTCTTGGTTGCGTACCCAGAGAGCCATGGAGGAGGACTGGCTCCATTTGCGACGTTTGTTCTACACCCATTTTCCCCCTCCTCCACCACCATCAGTTTAGGGAATCCTTAGTACAGCATGGGTAGACGCTGGTGAGAAGACGGCGATTGTTTTGACTGCACATCATTTTTGGAGACTGCATTTTGATTCTGACTTTTGTGACATGTATATGGATGTATTGACACTGGTTTGATATTCTTTTGGACTAGGGTGATGTAGCCCTTAGTCGATGATGATGTATGACACTATTATGTACTTGTACACTTACTATGTGGTCTCGATATATGGCAATCGCAGTATTCTCATCACATGTGATGTTTTGATTGATTATTTATGTTTTATAACATGGGATGTTGTGTGATTGATATGATTATAACATGAGATGTTATGTACTATTACTATCATAATAAAGCGTACATATTATAACATGGGATCTTTATTTTGGCCTGACCGACGTGAACCCATCTTTTAGAAGATGCCGCCGAGACGTCAAACGCCAATGCCTACCAATAAGGCAGAACTCCAACAAGTCATCGCTGCTGCCATCGCGCAATACGCCGCCTCGCAAGGAGGACCCAGCGGAAGCAGCTCAAACAACAATGGCAACAACAATCCACCTCATGGTAATACTAAGTCATTAAGACATACCATGATCTAATTGGATATCTCTAGCAAGGATGCTAATGCCATTCATATGTTGTAACGTATGTGCAGGGTGCACCTACAAGCAGTTTCTAGACGGCAAGCCTGTCAACTTTGATGGCACCGGAGGTGCTGTCGCTTTTGTTCGTTGGGCCGAGAAGACTGAATCTGTTCTCCGCATGAGCAAATGTGCGTCGAACCAGCAAGTCACCTACATTTCTGGGCTATTTCTGGATGGAGCCCAATCTTGGTGGAATTTGCAAGTGCAGACACTTGGTGAAGCTGCTGCCTACGCACTAACATGGACCGAACTGAAGGAACTAATGCGCAAAAAGTATTGTTCTCGCGCTGAAATCCAAAGATTGGAAACTGAGTTCTGGCATTTGAAGATGGAAGGTCCGAAGATCGCGGAATATGTTCTGAGGTTTCACGACCTGTCGCATGTGGTACCCTATATGGTCACTCCAGAATTTAAGCGGATTGAACGCTTCATTTGGGGATTAGCTCCTCAAATCATAAGCATGGTGACCTCCTCCAAGCCTGCAACAATTACTGAGGCAATCGATTTAAGCGTGGCTCTCACTGAGGAGGCTATCCGCCTGAACAAGTTCGATGAGATCGAGACCAGGAAGAAAGAGACTCACGTCGAGTCATCCGGAGGTAACAAACGAAAGTTCTCGAACTTTAAGCAAGGCATTAGTGGTGTTGTTAAGAAAGGAGAGCCAAACGCGCCAGCTCAGGTTACAGCTGGTGGTGGAAAGAAAGGAAAGGGATATATGGGCACCCAGCCCAAGTGCAACACCTGCCAGCGTCACCATTCTGGCCGATGTGGTTTGAAGGTATGTGAAGCATGTGGGAAACCTGGCCACTTAAAGGATTCTTGTTGGGCCACTGTTGGTCAGGGAGGCCAAGGAGGATTTGGAAATAGAAACAATAACCGGGGTGGAATTGGAAATCTCCCACAAGGAAACAATGGAGGTAATGGGAATCGAGGCAACAATGTGAATCAAGCGGGCGCTGTGACTCATAACCAAAGGAATAACCAAGCTGGAAATGGAGGTGGAAACGGGCAAAGACCTGGATGCTTTAACTGTGGTGATATCGGGCACTTTAAGAGGAACTGCCCAGAGTTGAACCAAGCCCGTGGAAGAGTGTTCAATATCGAAGGGAGGGAAGCGCGCCAGGATCCCAATGTCGTTACTGGTACGTTCCCTGTAAACCAACGCTATGCATCCGTTTTATTTGATACTGGTGCCGACTATAGCTTCGTATCGTTAGAATTTAAGAATATGCTTGGTTTAGCCGCTAGTAAGTTAGATATTCCCTACTCAATAGAAATGGCTAATGGGAATTTAGTAGAAGCCAATGAAGTGATCAGAGGTTGTGCAATCGAGTTGGGAGAACGTGAGTTTACTTTGGATCTACTACTAGTCCAGCTGGGGAGCTTTGACGTAGTAGTAGGAATGGATTGGTTATCAAGCAACAAGGCAGAAATCGTTTGTCACGAAAAGGTCGTTCGTATCCCGACCGAAGATGGAGAAACGATTGTGGTTCATGGCGAAAAGCGCGATACACCATTAAGAATTATCAGCTGCCTCAAAGCGCGAAAGTGTCTACAGAAGGGGTGTACTGCCTTCCTGGCACACATTGTAGACAAGAAAGCTGCAGAACCGAAGATCGAAGACATCCCTGTCGTGAGGGAGTATCCGGAAGTCTTCCTGGAGGACTTGCCTGGACTGCCACCTCAGAGGCAAGTGGAGTTTCACATCGATTTGGTCCCAGGCGCCGTGCATGTGGCTAAGGCACCTTATAGACTTGCCCCGTCTGAGATGCAAGAATTGTCGACACAACTTCAAGAGTTGTTAGACAAGGGATTTATCCAACCAAGATAGAAGCGGTCAAGAGTTGGAAACGCCAAAGACGCCAACCGAGATTCGACAATTCTTGGGTTTGGCTGGCTACTATCGAAGGTTCATTGAGGACTTTTCGAAGATCGCTCAACCATTGACGCTCCTCACCCAGAAAGATAAGAAGTTTGATTGGGGAATCAAACAGGAAGAAGCGTTTCAACTGTTGAAGGATAAGCTCTGCAATGCGCCAATTCTAGCACTACCGGAAGGTACTGACGATTTCGTGGTATACTGTGACGCCTCGCGTCAAGGATTGGGTTGCGTGTTGATGCAACGCCAGAAGGTTATTGCTTACGCATCACGTCAGTTGAAGGTACATGAGAAGAACTATACCACGCACGATTTGGAGCTAGGCGCAGTGATATTTGCTTTAAAGATCTGGAGACACTACCTATATGGTACGAAATGTACAATTTTTACTGATCATAAGAGCCTACAACACATATTCAACCAGAAGGAGTTGAATATGAGACAAAGACGATGGGTTGAGTTGTTGAATGATTACGATTGCGAGATAAAGTATCATCCAGGGAAGGCGAATGTGGTTGCCGATGCCCTAAGTCGAAAAGAGAGGATCAAGCCCATAAGGGTTAGGGCTTTAGAAATGATTATCCAAACCGATCTTTCCTTGCGCATTTGTGCCGCGCAGAGAGAAGCTCTTAAGGAAAGAAATCGTGAAGAAGAATATCTCCGTGGGATGGAGAAGCTATTGGTGCCAAACGAGGAAGGAACGTTATGTTTTGAGAAAAGGATTTGGGTTCCTCTGTTTGGTGGTTTAAGGAAAGTTGTTTGTGATGAAGCTCACAAATCGCGGTACTCTATCCATCCAGGAGCGGATAAGATGTACCAAGATCTCAAGGATTACTATTGGTGGCCTAGGATGAAGGGTGATGTTGCTGTTTATGTGAGCAAGTGTCTAACGTGCGCTAAGGTGAAAGCGGAATACCAGAAGCCTTCAGGACTTCTGCAACAACCTGAGATTCCCAAGTGGAAATGGGAACAAATCTCCATGGATTTTATTACAAAGCTGCCAAGAACGCCAAGAGGTCATGACACTATTTGGGTAATAGTGGACCGATTAACGAAGTCAGCGCACTTTCTTCCAATCAAAGAGAAGGATAACACCAGCAAACTGGCAGAAATATACATGCGAGAGATCGTCGCACGTCATGGAGTGCCTCTCTCGATCATCTCTGATAGAGATGGACGTTTCATATCAAGGATTTGGCAATCCTTCCAAGAAGCTTTTGACTCACAATTAAATCTGAGCACTGCATTTCACCCTCAGACCGACGGTCAAAGCGAGCGGACTATTCAGACCTTGGAAGATATGCTGAGAGCATGTGTTATGGATTTGGGCGGTAGTTGGGATAAGCATTTGCCACTGGTCGAATTTTCATACAACAACAGCTACCACACCAGTATTGGAGCCGCGCGATTCGAAGCTCTTTACGGACGCAAGTGCCGATCACCCCTATGCTGGGCTGACGCAGGTGATAGGCAGCTTGTTGGTCCCGAAATCGTCCAAGAGACGACAGACAAGATTGCGCAGATTCGAAAACGCATCGAAGCAGCTCGCGACAGACAGAAAGCCTATGCAGATCCAAACCGGAAACATTTGGAATTCCAAGTTGGAGATATGGTTTTATTGAAAGTTTCACCCTGCGAGGGTGTGGCACGCTTCGGAAAGCGTGGGAAGTTAAATCCGCGCTACATTGGCCCTTTCAGAATTTTGGAAAGAATAGGGCTAGTAGCATACAAGCTGGACTTACCTGCGGAACTGAATGGAGTTCACGATACATTTCATGTATCCAACCTGAAGAAAAGTCCAACTCAAGATACCATTGCCATTCCCACCGACGAGATTCATGTTAACGACACGCTCCATTTCGTTGAAGAACCGGTGGAGGTTACGGATTGGAAAGTAAACAAGACCCGCCGGAGCAGTGTCAAGCTCGCCAAGGTTCGTTGGAATGCCATACATGGTCCTGAGTGCACCTGGGAGCGTGAGGACCGGATGAAAGAGAAATACCCCCACCTATTTCCTAAGAACCCTGCATCTACAAGCAGAACTTAAAATTTCAGGACGAAATTTTTCTAACGGGGGGAGAATGTGACAACCCTCACTAAACCAGGTATACGTACGACTTAATTAATAATTAATTACTGCTTAATTGCTGTGCTTACTTGAACTTGTGGATAAACTGCTACTTGAATACTGATACATGTACTTACTTGCATCATACTTTACTTGCTGTCACTCCATGTTTTGCTTACAGCACCTTTGTGACAACCTTGATGCACCAAAAGCACAGTAGCACAATGAACGGATAACCTATTAAACGTGCTGTCATAACTAGCACCAGGCAGGTACTGCCTCTAAGGCCTGTAAGAGCCTGAGATAGTTCGCTACACTAGTGGTGAGTGTAGGGATATAAGGGTTGTAGAACTGCGTCACTAGGAATGAGATTACAGTGACCGGATGTGCCTAAAACGTACTTTAAGTACAAAATTCAGCACTTTAACATAAAATTCAGCATTAAGCTACCAAATAGAGTGCCAAAACATGAGAAAAACATTACTAGACACTTTCCAAAGTGTCGGGAATAAGTTGTGTCACTAAAAGTAATAATAACGACACTTTAAAGCTTTGTTAAGCACTTTAACGGATCTCTATCCAACCGAACAACCGGACTTTACCCGGAACATAAAAAATATTGCCAACAACATTGTTTTTCTTTTCTGAGCCAGTTAGGGTCCCTGAATACCCTAAACACCCGTCATAATGCATGACACACTAGTAACCGGGTTAATCCCTAAACTAACTAAATTAATCTAACTAAGACTTAATGTTTAGTTGGAAACCAACCGGATTACCCCCCCCCCCCCTAACGAATTCGGTCCCCTTGGGGGACACCCATGTCCTATTTTGATTATAATAATCACTAGTGTCTAATATCTATTAGACACATAATCCTTTGGATAATGATCCTATCTTTTGCCTATAAGTTCATAACATAACACATATGATCATTTCACTCAAACTCACAACACACAAACTCTCTCCCTCTCTTTGGCTCTCGGCCGAACACACACACCCACATCCATCCATTTTTCGGTTTTGATCTTCTCATTCCAAGAGCATACAAGTGTTAAGGATCTCATACAAAGGAGCTCGGTGCATTCGGAACGCGAAGGACCTCACCCTATTGCTTTTATCCACGCATTTTTCGACTAGAATCTTCCCTAGCCTCGAGCTAGTAGTAAGTTGCTTGAAACACACTCTCGATCTATTTTAAAGTGGTTAAAACGGTATATGATGGTTAAAACTCATGAACATACAAAATGATATGATAAAGTCTACTAAAATGCTAAAAATGATGGTTAAAAGCTTGATTGTTGTGTAAATCATGTAGGATTTGTTTTGTGTAATTATTTAGTGCCGATCTATGTTGTGGTAGCTCGGATCATCGTTTAACCCGGATTGGTCATGATCATGGATCATGACATAGAGCTTGTTTAAGTGTAACAAGGGTTAAATGATGAAACTCTACCACACGAGAAACTTGAACTTGTGTAAAAACGATTTTTCTTACGAAATAGTGTTTAAAACTAGTAGATCTACGGATCTACAAGCGGTATTTTCAAAGGACCACGTGTCAAGAGAAAACATACTTTTAAAGACGGATCTTTCATAAACAAGAATGATTTTAGCAAACACACAAGTGTGTAAATACTTGTGTAACACTAGGTTTCGACAAAGAACTAGTTTTGTCAAATTTTACAAGAAGTTGTAAAGATGGAATTTCTTTAAAATCGAGGCTTTTACGAAACCGGATGGATTTATATAAAGATACACTAAAAGTAAGGAGCTTTACTACATATTTTTGGAAAAACTACAAGTTCATGTAATTCTTGCGATTTACATATACATATTGACTAGTTGATGCTTTGAGCATTGTTTTGATTGAATGAGAAAATTTTTGGTTTGACTTATAAAAGAAAATGATACGCTTAAAAGCGTGGCCACCTCCAGCTACAGGGGAAACTCTGGCGAAATTTTTCCAAAAACCTAACACTTAGAAATATTTTCACCACAAGTGTTAGAAATACATTTTGACTTGTTTTCAAACTATAGATTTCGCCACGACTTATTTACGAAATATCGGAGGTGGGATTTCACAAAATGAAACGTGATAAATATATGTATTTAGTATATATACTTTTCATAAGCGTCACTTATAAAATGTTTATGATTATTTTGTGAAATATACAAATATTATTTTTAGGGTAAAAATAATATTACCGAATGTTAATGATTATATTTTGAAGTAAGAAATAAAATATATTAAGTGAGACTTAATAATATATTTCGAAGTTTACGAACACACATGTATTAAATCCCCCATCCTTGGGAAGGAAAATAATTACCAAGTATTTACAAAAATATAAACACGAAATAGTTGTCTAACTATTTCCCAAAAACTTAAACCTTAAGCTAAGGCACGGCCGTCCGTCTAATAGAGTTAGTACGTGTAGGTCGTCG
Organism: Helianthus tuberosus; assembly: GCA_030545235.1. Taxonomy (NCBI): domain Eukaryota; kingdom Viridiplantae; phylum Streptophyta; class Magnoliopsida; order Asterales; family Asteraceae; genus Helianthus; species Helianthus tuberosus. The sequence goes on along the minus strand of CM060373.1, from coordinate 34,781,172 downwards.
CACAGCTACTTGAGCAGGAGATATACTTGGTAGAGACGCACCACTGTGAGTCATGTCCCCCTTTTCTCTTAACTGTTTTCAGTTTTCTAAACTGCGGGGGTGAAATACATGTTACTATGATTACGAATAATTCTTACATGGTATGGTTAGCGTAAGGAGGGTTATTATTCAGATCATGTGAGTGGGTAGGCAGAAACTTGAGGCCATTAATCCTCAGGGTAGGACCGAGGGGCAGGAGCGGTAGATCTATCTGGGTGTAGCGAGCCCAGCCCCTGGCCCAAACGGTACGGACCTCGGGGTGACTTTGTACCCAACGCATAAATCTGCTAGGTTTGAGTCTTCCTACTTGCACTTCACACATATCAATGGCCTTGCAAACCATTGGTGATCTCTTTTTCCTTATTTGCTACATACCAGGGTTTTTATACTTACAAAGGTTTATTTACTCGCTTACACATGAACTCGCTCAACATTATTGTTGATTTTTCAACTTACATGTATTTTAGGGAATTAAAGATCTGACGAGGTATGTTATGTTTTCCCGCTGCGTATGGGTTCTGAGGTCATCCAGGTTTAGGGGATGTGACTTTTACCTGGACGAGTCACAGTCCTTAAACTGCGTCTTAATCATGTTAATGTTTATGTCTTTCAAAACAATGCTTTATGTTATGATGGTGTAGTTCCAAGACAATGTTATGTTACTTTGGTTTTAAAACTTATTTTTTTAATGGATGATCTTGCATGGTTTTTATTTCATATAGCTTGTTATGGTTAAGCTATGGTATTAAGAAGTCACACCAAAATAACCACGCTTCCGCAAAGCCAGGGTGTGACAATATGACACGCTTTCCAGTGTTGGATATATTTATATTACCATGGTTACGTAAATTGGAGAGGTTCTCAAAAGTATCACATCTTAGAACCTTCTGTTGAAAACGTATGTAATTTAGTCGCTCAGTTTCAATCATGGTATACGCATCAACTAAGAATTGTTGAAATAGGCGACGTGAATTTAGAATTAATGAAAAAACACCATGCCTATCTTGTATCATGTATGCAAAGAATTCTCTCATAGTGACATATGTTCGTTTGGGTGATGTAGAAGGAGTAACACCTCTATGAGGAATATCAATTCTGTAGCAATCATCACCATAAGGAAACAAAATTGAATATTGGAGAGCAAGATACGATGGATGTAACTCACTAATACGTTGTAGACCACCAGATTTCGTTTCTACAATAATATCTATGTTTTCTAAGGAATCGCCAATGTCACCAACAATTAAAGCTGCCACTTCAGAAGCAGTTGGTAAGTTGTATGTTCTTCCATCTTGTTGCCTTCTTCCAATGAGCCGCAACTTTAGCTCAGTATTACAGTTATCTTTAAAAAAATCTCTTACCATGCGATATGTTTTAACCAAAACATTCTCCGAGTCTAACATATTCTGTATATGTTGTATAACTTGAAGATCAAGATCCAAAGAGGTTGATGAAGAAGCTCTATTAGATTCACTAAAGAAAATCAAAACATATAATATTAATTTAAAATTAAAAAAGATTCTTAAAAAATAAAATAGTTACATTGAATACGTACCCAAAAGCAGATTGTCTATTTGAAAGTTCATTGTCAGTATCATATATATAAAGCTGGGAGAATTTTGGTTTAGATCCATCCTCTGGTAGAAGATGTAACACCCCAAAAATGGGTCTGGTAATTTAAACCCAGTTAATATTAAGGAACGGGTAAAAATACCGTTAGGGGTAAAAGTGAACCCGTAAATGAATAATAACTAGGAATAATTAACCTAGTTGAATATTAGTATCGTTGGTATTAAACGAAGGGTTGTAGCCTTATTTAAATAAAACAAAACATGAGGGACCAAAGTAAACAACTTGAAAGTTGGTTTATTAAAAGAAAACAACACACACACAAACACACGCATCGTGTGTGTGTGTTCATCATCGAGCAGGGAAGGCTCCCATGGAGCCAAAACCCTAAACTTCATCAAATTCTCCAAATTTAAAGGCTAAACGAAGCCTAAATTCACAACCGAACATGAATTAACGATCACCTTCACAAGGGGATCATAAGGTATGTCTTAAAACTTAGATTTGATGATCTTGTTTGAAGTGGGTTATGATCAATCCATGAAATTGTATGAAATTAAGCATGTAGATGTGTTAGAAACACCAAATAGAACTTGTGTTATGAATAATTTCAAGTAATTTGGTGATTTAGAATGAAACCCATTGCATGAGTGTGAAGATGATGATCATGATGAACTTGTAGATGTTATAATGTGATCTTGTGATGTATAAGGTGTTATATGGTAGACTGAGATAGATAAACTTGATGTGGAAATTATGATTATGAGATTTTGCTTGAATGTGATGGTTCATAAGATGAAATAGGGAAGAACATGCTTAAAGCACTTGTACATTATGCTTAGAAAGTGATATGCGCACCAAGTGTTTGATGAAATGATTAGGAGAAAATGATAAGTTGGATTGTATGCTAATAATGAATAAATGTTTGTAGAATGTGTTGATGATGTATTAGACAATAGATTTGTATAAGGAATGTGTTTTGATTGGATTACAAGTGGGAAATTAGTTTGATAAGATGATATGGCAAGAAACCTTCATTAAAAGGTATGTATGCTCATGTATGCTAATCATGTTATGATGAATGTGATGACATGTACGGATAGGAGTTATGTCAACATGGACACAATCATGGAAGGCAACGGGCCAAGGATAAACATGGAAGCTATGCTTGAACTCGGACGCCCGAGGTAAGTGAACTCCAAACTTACCCTTTTGTTTGGTAATGTATTTATGATATATAGTAATTATTGAATGTAATATAAGAAGATATGAATCGTTGTTATTACTAAATTAAGTTTTAGTAAAAATGAGTCGGAAGTGGTTAAGAAAGAGATTCGATTAGGTTTGGGTAAGAAATGGAACTTACATAATGAATTATGCATAAAGATGAATTAAGGAGTTATACATGTAGGATGTAAATTGTAAGTACGGATATGAATAGAAAGTGAATACATGCTTGAGAAGGGTATTTAATTATATGCTTGAATGAATAAGACGAGTTATGTGTATTTGAGGACATGTTCATATGAAAGGAAGCTAATGATACTAACCGTTTTTCTATTGAGAATTAATGTAAAGCATAGGCATGTTAACAATGGAAGTAAAGGTTGACTCCGAAATCCGATGCGAGTGATCGAATGGATGGATGAAGGGGCTAGTATAAGAGAAAGCATGATATGTGGACGCTTTATTATGCATGTGTTAATATTTTGTATTATGTCACCGGTTACTAATGATGAGATTGAATGTGGTGACTGCAGGTTGTACAGGGTTATGAATGTTTCATCAAGAATTGTATGCGGTTGAAGATCGAGTCAAGACATGGATTGTACGTGGGTGTGTATGTGGTCACTTAATTCGATATATGTATGTTAGTTTTTAATTAAATTATAAAAAGGGATTAATGTATTTAAGTGAAAGAAAGAATATCATTAAAGAAATTTTAGGTATGTATTTTTCTGCTGCGAATCTTGGGTTAAAATGTGTTAGGGCGTTACAGAAGACTTCCCATTCTATGGTAATTCTGACCATCCAATCGGAATATATAAGGAGCATTGCCTCTGTTAATGGATTTATCAACTTTTCCGCCAATGAAAGTAAATGAGCACATGGAATTGTATCGACGGATGTTCTTGATGAATGCCTTGCTTTTCGAATCCAATCCATTAAAAAGAGACTGATAACTTCGTGGTGCTTCCTTCATATTAGGAAGTTAAACTTTACCATATGCACAACAAATTGAATAACTTGAACTAAATTGGATTTTTGTACTCCCTCTACGAGCTTCAACATCCCATAATTTTGCTTGACATATTTGGCAAATGACATTTTGATCTAAGTGATCAACATAATCTGTTGAAAAATATTTAAATAATATTTGTAAATTTGTAATAAGCAATTATAAAGTTGGAAGCAATTTCAATTAAAATAATTTTTTTGTATATTGTATATTTATGTAAAATGTACCTTTTGAGATGCCCACAAATTCGTCTTTTTTAGTATCACTTTCATTCGATCGTCTTTTATCCAAAATAGTCTTTCTTAAATTTCGCCTTTGTTGACTGTTAAAATTGTCCATGGAATTATTTAAACCTGTAACAAAAAAATATAAAAATTAATGATGCAAAATAAAATATAAAAAAATGAAAATATTATGGTGTTACCATTTAAGTATTCTGCTGTAATGTCAGAGACAGGACTTCTAGTATTTCAATTGGTAAAAGATAGTGAATTACGTAAACGATTCTCTTTGATGACATTCTCTTTGTTGTTAGCCTTTCTTGTATCCAAATACAATTTTCGTAACTTTATCCTATGATGACTCTCAATATTGGTAGAGTTTGTGTTTAAAACTGTACAAAAAGATAATATTTAAGATATAAGAATTTATTAGAAAAAATAAATAAAACATTAAACAAAATAATTACTGGGACGGTTAATAGATATTGGTGTTAAATTCCCTCCTGGTGTTGTATTTGTGCAATTATTTAAACCTGTAATAAAATTATATAGAAACGAATCATGATTAAAAAAAAGAAAATAAAAATAATATTAACAAAAAGTATATGTGATAATGAAAATAAAAATTGGTAAGCGGTATATTTGTAGATTTGTAGATTTTTTATAATAAAAGATTTTTAATATAGTACCTGTTGTAATGTCAGACAAAGGGCTTATAATACTTCCAATGAGAGAATTAGTAACAGATATTGAATTACATAGAAGATTGTCTTTGATGACATTCTCTTTGTTATTAAAAACATTCTCTTTAACACCGTTTTTAACTTTTCTTCTATCCAAATACAGCTTTCGTAACTTTCTCCTGTGATGACTCTCAATATCGGTAGAGTTTGTGTTTAAAACTGTAAAAAAAAAAATTAAGATGTAGGAAATTATTTGAAAAAAAAAATTAATAAATCATTAAACAAAAAAAATTATTGGGAGTGTTAATAAATATTCGTGAAACATTCGACAATGGTGTTGTATTTATATTGGGATAATGATAATGATGTATATCTCAGATAATAATAAAAATAAAGTCAAAAATTATATCTTACCTTGGAGGAAAAGAAATTCTATTAATAATTAAAGTTAAATCATAATCTGTTTAATATTACAAACTTGTTTCAATTCATTTGGTTTTAAAAACGTCAAAAAAGCAATGGAACAAAATAAAAAATGTTAATTTAAAACACAATTGAAAAAAATATATATACATGTTAATAAAAAAACTAATTTTAACACAATTTTAACACAGATTTAATAAAAGTAAAATTAACACTGCTCAAACTAAAATTTAGAAATATAAAACCTAGGATAAATTTAAATAACCAAATCCAAAAGGCACAACCATCATTCCTACATCAAGTGACTTAAACAACATAAGTTTTCAAAAACAAATAATAGATATCCTAAACATGGAATAATAATTGTCTTAACAATGGATAGATGTGATCATTTTTCCTTCTTGGGAATCAAAAGTGACTTAGAGCCTTCATTCAAAGATAAAGGATCTTTACTTCCAGAGTCGTCACGATCATAATCTTCCGCAAGAACACGCTTCAGCTCAGGTTGTGCCTTCATCTTTCCTGGCCTTTTGTTACGCAAAGCCATACCACCAGTACTTGAATCAATCAATGAAACCGGAGTCTCATAAACATTGTTCAATGGTATAGAATCCTTCAAATTCAAGTAAATAGATTTGTTAAAATACAAAAACGTTTGTATTTAGAAATAGGAATGTGTTTAAAAAAAATAGATAGTACCTTCTGGTTAGTAGTATGTTTTCTCGTCTTGCGCTTCTCTTTGCTATAAGTGCTGAATTCTAATTTAAATAGAAAATATGGATTAGAAATATAGAATTACAAAATCCAAAAGATTGAAAAAACAAATAGAAATAAAATGCGGACCTTCATTGCAACCTAAAGCAGCTTTTGTTGCTGACTCGTCATGATCATAAGACTCCGCAAGATTACGCTTCAACTCGCAATGTTCACTTATCATTTCACCATTTTTGGTAGCCAAAGATATTGATCCAGCACTTGAACCAATCAGTGACATCGGAGAATCATCCTTAATATGGAAATGAATTGAAATGAAAATAATATAGTATTATAAACAATAATAGTGATGAATAAGAATAAATGAATAAATAGATTTTGTCATATACTTTGTTTCAAAATAATACATTCAGATCGACAGTATCAACACTTGCAAAATCACCAGATGAGAGATTCATAGAGTTTGAAAGATCAACCTACATTATAAACAAAGAAGGCTATGTTAAATTGTTGAATAAAGAATGTAGGTAAAATATATTATAACTGTAAAAAATTAACATCAATATAATTAGATACTTACATGGTCAATCCCTATCTTTGATTCAAGCTGAGAAATGATTTCAGGATCATCAGAAAATCTTTTGACAGTGAATGACTTGTAGTGATTCTGCACATTAAAGTGAGAAATCTCAACCTTAAACGCCATCTTTTTTCCAACCAAATTACTAATTTCATCCGGTAGCAAATTATCCGTTTCACCCTACATAATAATTTAAGATGTAAAAACAGTGTTACAATATGAGAATGTATAAATTATATAAATTGGGAAAATAATAAAGCCAAAAGAGATACATCAAGAAACTTATCAACCAACTCTTGAGCACTCTTTCCAAGTAATTTTCGAGCTACATGATCTAAGCAAGTTAAAGATTCAATACCAGTAGAGTCTTGTAACCTAAGTTGAAGTTTCAACCTAAAAAAGAATAATAAAATTGGTATTAATATAGTATTCAAATATAAAATTTTAAGTTTAAAGTTATCATGAAGTTAGAACTTTACCGGGGAACCACAGAAACACCTTTTTCATTGCAAACGTCATTTATGCATCGAATTGTCTGCTTCTCCTCAGTTAAATCTAATCCATCCTCTCCATCACTTATAAAATACAACACACTAACCTTCTTCATACAATCCTTACAAGAATTGTAATACCACTCAACACCAGGAGGGAAACTTATCATTGTACCAAGCACAATCACATTCATTGTCTCCTGAATTTTATTAACTTCATCTATCGTCTTGAAATCAGTTCCAACCAAAAAATCATCATGAACAGTTTTGCCAACTTGAGATGAACCAAAAGGACGGCTTGAAGAACCAAGATCCGGTCTTCTTTCAAGTAACCTTCAAATTATTATAAATATGATTAGTCTATAAATTATAAAACATTTCAACATTATGACATAAAATAATATACTGAAACAAATAATAAAACAGTTAATTTGAAAAAAAATATGTACGTCTTACCTCTTTTGGAAACCAATTAGCTCATCAATGCTTTCGTTCAGATACAAATTGATGTTTTGAAAAGAACTAGACACGTATGCCTTACCTACATATTTGACAAAAAAATTCTATTAAAAAAATTAAGCATTGATAAATACAACAATAGAATGTAAAATATATAGAATTTTAATGACAAAGATAAAAGTAATTAAATAAGTATAAACCTTCATGAAAGCTATATCTTCCAAACTGCAATATCACAAACACATCACTCGGTTTCTGTTCCAAAAACTTTGACATTTGCACCGCATATTGTCCCCACAAAGTCAGATAAACATTAAGGAACCTACAAATAAAAATTGTATAAAACATGAACTAATTGATAAATATATAAAGGAGATCAAAGAAATAAATAAATAAATTATAACTCTAAGTCACGAAGTTGTAAGCTCATTTTTTTGTTCAATCTCCCATTACTGCTGGTATGATCAACCATAGGAAACCAACCATCAACATAACCAATGATATCTATAAACAAACAAAAGAATAAATTAGAACAATAACAATGGTGTAATATAAGTAAATAAAGATCAAAAGAACAAATTTTAAAATACGGTTGACTTACCAACAGGAGAGTCTTGCGGAATAGCACGATTACGAAGAACATCGAATGATGTAAAAGAGAATCCATGAATTGAACCACCAAAGTCATCAATGTTTCTGATGTCAGTAGAGAAATTGAAAAACAGTTTATGTTTGTGGTTGGTTGGGCGGTACGGAGACACGTTGTCACCAACATCAAACTTAGTAACCATGACACAACTCTTTTCTACCAGCAATCTTCCATACTTTACAAGATAATTACCACCAACACTTGCTTGAATTTTGATACCCTATCAAACAAATATAACCTTTTAAGATGAAACATAGGATAAATTTTTTTTTTGTTATAAACTGATAAACTACCTCCTCATCCATGAGGATCAGTTCGACCGCATGAATAGCATTCTTGACTTTAAATGATAGTAGCTTTCAAAGCTTAAGTATACGAACTTTAATAGTCACGTCTGTCTTGGTTACATCCAATTCATTAAGAGAAATGATGGGAGGGTTCTCCATTGACCTTTATAGTTAAACATTTATTTTAGAAAACAAAATCTCTGATTCATAAACAAAATTTAGTTTTTAAAAGACTATATCAATTGTCTGAGGGTCTTTAAATGAACAATTGTTTTGAAACATTCAAGGAGTTTTTGGAGTATTTGAAATATCTCTCTATTATAAAACACTATATCAATTGTGTGAGGGGGAAATATTTACGGATGCATAGATCATGTTAGTTAGACATCATCATTTGAAATACAAAAATGGGGTATTGATTATTATTATTACTGTTAAAATTAATTAAATAATAAGAATTTGGAATATTCAAATACTTAATAAAAACTTAAACATATTTAAATAGAAGAACTTAATAATTTATGCCAGTTTTGGTCCTCTTCAAATCATAAATCATAAAGTAGTGTATAATTCACAAAAAAATTAGAACTTAGACATCTTAAATTAAGTAAACTTAATTTAAAAAAAAACATAAAACTCTTAAAACATCCCATAAAACACATTTATATCTAAAACAGTCCATAAAACAACATAAAACAGCAAGAAGTAGTGTATAATTCACGAAAAATCATAAGAAAGTCTAAAACAGTCCTTAAAACATGCCCTAAAACACATTTTAGCAGTCACAAAGTGGAAAACTATCTAAATCTGTCCCTAAGTCATCATAAATCTCTTTAATCACCAGATTAAGAACATAATTCACAAAAAAATACAACTTAAACATCTTTACACATAAGAAGTTAACAATTTATGAAAGTTTTGGTCATCTTCAAAAATATTGTGACTCTTTTGACTAAAACACTAAGAAGTTAAGTATAATTCACAAAAATCATATAAAATTGGTAAAACAGTCCCTAAATAACATGTATATCAGGAAAAATATAAATCAGACACCAAAACAGTAGCTGAAACACATTCATATCTAAATCTGTCCCTAAAACATCATAAATCACTAAAACATTCCCTAAGAGATATTGTATAATTCAAACAAAATCTGTTCAAAAATTTAAAACAGTCCCTAAAACACATTTATAGCTAAAACATTCCATAAAACAGCATAAAATGTCTCCCTAAAACAGTCCCTAAAACAGCAAGAAGTAGTGTATAATTCACAAAAAAAATGACAACTTAGACATCTTTAAACATTAATATAACAAAGTTAAACGTGGCAACATAGCTATAGATAAGTAAACTTAATTTAAAAAAAAAAATTGACCTAAAATAAAATAAAACTCCTAAAACAGTCCCTAATACACATTTATATGTATAACAGTCCATAAAACAACATAAAACACCATAAAACAGCAAGAAGTAGTGTATAATTCATGAAAAATCATAAGAAAGTCTAAAACAGTCCTTAAAACATGCCCTAAAACACATTTTAGCAGTCACAAAGTGGAAAACTATCTAAATCTGTCCCTAAGACATCATAAATCTCTTTAATCACCAGATTAAGAACATAATTCACAAAAAATTACAACTTAAACATCTTTACACAGAAGAAGTTAAGAAATTATGAAAGTTTTGGTCATCTTCAAAAACATTGTAACTCTTTTGACTAAAACACTAAGAAGTTAAGTATAATTCACAAAACTCTAATAAAATTTGTAAAACAGTCCCTAAATAACATGTATATCATGGAAAAATCTAAATCAGACACTAAAACAGTCCCTAAAACACATTGATATCTAAATCTGTCCCCAAAACATCATAAATCACTAAAACAGCCCCTAAGAGGTATTGCATAATTCACACAAAATATGTTCAAAAACTGAAAACAGTCCATAAAACACATTTATATCTAAAACAGTCCATAAAACAACATAAAATGTGTTCCTAAAACAACAAGAAGTAGTGTATAATTCACAAAATATTACAACTTAGACATCTTTAAACATTAATATATCAAGAAGTAGTGGATAATTCAGGAAAAATCATAAAAATCTCTAAAACAGTGCCTAAAACATGCCCTAAAACACATTTTAGCAGTCACAACATGAAAAAGTATCTAAATCACACACTTAAACACATTTTTAACAAAATCAGTCCATAAAACACATGTAATGGTTCAGTTCAAAGCTGAATTACAACTATGGAAAACTATAATATATCTAAATCAGTCACTAAAACACATGTAATAGTAAAAAAATTAACAAAACGGTCTAATAGCAAAATCGGTTAACTAAACATTAACATAAAACGAAAGTTAAGTTCAAAGGTGAATTTGACATACCTGATTTCTTAAAACAACAGCAAACCTTTCTTCAATCAATAACACCCTGTACAAAAATCAAGTTCGGAAACAACAAAAAAATCAGTTCAGAAACCACAAAAGATTAACAAGTAAACAAAATTTAACAAAAAAAAAAAAAATACCGGAAGAACAAAGCAGATGCACAACGGAGAGGGAAGGAGAAATGGTTTGGCTTTAAAGACTTCATCGGAAGATGAGAGCAAAGAAGAGGAACACAATTTCAAACCTCAATCCGTGTGAATGATGATCTATACCGTCCGATTAACTTAAAAATTCAAACACAGCCGTAAGATCTGTGTTTGTTCAATAAACTTGGAGTTTTATGCGAAGATGGGACTGAAAAATCTGTCTTCGTTGAACAACAGGGAGACAGTAGGTGCGATTGTAAAATTTTGAATCCAAACTCGAAAGGGTATTCATCTGTAGGATGAAAGAGAAGGAAAGAAGGAGAGAAGAAGAAGACGGCGAGGAAAGGGGAAAAATTGGGGATTAGGGATTTGGCTTGTTCGTTTGACCTGCAGAAGAGAGAAGATGAGAGTCTCTGCCCTCATTAATGCCCTTTGACATTTAGCAACTCTTCAAAAAAAAAAATTCCGGGAATTGGATGAGATGACACGTGGACAAAATGAATGTGGGTGTGACAAGTAGGAGAGAGGTAATGGAGGATGGTTGTGGGGGTGACACCTAGGATTTTTGAGCTTTGATTTATTATAATAGGTAGATTTCATGTATTTATATCTCCATTGCATGTATTTCTAAGCAAAAAAAATTAGCCCTTGTTTGAATTGGTTATTAACCGAAAATTAACCGAACCGAACAGAAAACCGACAAATTCACCGAATTAACCGAACCGATGACTTCGGTTACGGTTACGTATAATGCTAATAACTGAACCGAACCGAACCGTGCACACCCCTAATTCATGACAACATTGCAACGCTTTGGTACTCTTATTCTCAACGGCTGACCCGAGTATAGAATGTAGAACCCAGTGTGGAAAAGGAACAAAACTTGTAAATACCATGATAGAACATAATTAGGGACCGATATCTATTCTATATAATAAAATAAATCTGTTTTGGGACACGTGTCATTCATTGAAGACACCTATTTTTAGGGTTTTTCGTGTTTCTTTTATATTTATCTTCTAATAATTATAGATAATATTAAATAGAAAAAAATTAATTGAATAAAAAAAATATATTGAATAACATCGGATTACTTAGATGATAACATGCACATATGAGATTTTTTTTTACTATTATTATTGTTTTACTATTTATCAAATATATCGATTACTTTAATTTTTTATACATAAGACTTTATCCAAAATTATATTTATTTAATATACTATTAATCCAAAATTACATTTATTATATACAAGACTTTATCCAAAATTATATTTATTTAATATACAATCAATCCAAATTTACATTTATTCAACTCGTGTGGTACACAAAGTTTTTTTAACTTTTTTATTATTTGGTATATAAATTACATTTGTTCAACCCATACAATACACGTGGTTCTTAAAGATATAATATATTTTTTTTAACGAAAAATTATTTTATTCCCGACTGTTTTTAAAGATTTAACTTTTTATTATTTGATATATAAATTACATTTATTTAACCTATATAAAACACGAGGTTTTTAAAGATATAATATTTTTTTATTATTTAATATATAAAATTACATTTATTCAACCGGTGTAATAAATGAGATTTTTAAAGATATATTGTTTTATTTTCTTAGTATGTAAAATTACATTTTTTAACCCGTGTAATACACAGGGTTATAACCTAGTATATATATATAATATTTGTTGTTCCATGATTAAAGTAGGTACTTAATTTCCAATCCTTGCTAAATCAAAGTTTTCAGTGATTGGTAAATAACTTAAATACCCTCCGGTGTTTACAAACCGATGCCATTAAGATACTCATCCAAAAAAATTGATATCGTTACTATTTCTTTGGAGATAAAGGACTATATTATTATTATATTGCTTATAAGCTGGAATTATATAAAATCAAAGAAAGAAAACACTACTCGCCATCAAAGTCAACTGCTTTAAAAGATCTAATTGATTAAAAGTCAAATCGGTATGAAAACATTATTTTTAAGCAGCATTTGCACCATCATCATCGAAGATTCTAACAACTCCATCTCGTTGAAATTGTATCAAGTCCATATTTTCACGAATCCAAACATGAAACGTGGTAATTAGGGTGTTAACGGTTTGGTTTTGACATAAAGTATGGAGCGAACCGTGAACTGCAGTTTCAGGAAATGCCAAACCAAATTGGCTGGTTTGCTGGCAGCGGTTATAGCGACTATTAAAAAAAAACCATTAATTTATATTAACACTTTGAAATGATAAATATGACTCGTGAATCTATTATGTATATTAAAACAAAACAAACTTAATCCACTTGGCATTCATTTAGACCACTAATTGACACCTGGCATCTTCTCACACAATACCAATTTGATTTAGGCGCTCAAATTTTTTTCCGCTTTTACACCTGCTTCTTTCCCTTTTTCTTTCATTAGCCGGATTCACAAACCCTAATTCTCTCCCCTTTTCTTTCATCCGCCGATTTTCTATAACAAGTTGGTCACCTATTCTTCCCAGCAGTTCAGGTAAAGCTTCTACTTGCAATTCACGATTGAAGCCTAAATTGATGTTTCTCATGTCCACTTAAACCAGTGTTCCTCTTCATCGGGTGAAAAGCATAAAGCTTCAGGTAATATATCTTCGATCGAACCCTAAAATCAGTCATTGCCCTTTCCCAATTCACGATTGAACCCTAAATTGATGCTACATTGCCACAGCAGATAACACCTTTGTGAATTAACATGGTTTCATTACCTGTTGAGATTCGTTCATAATCTGTATGTGATTTTGTTCGTCTCGATGTGCGTAAGGATGAATTTGTAAGCAATTTAAAATATTGATTCGTTAATAATTTGTTTGTGTTGATTTGTTTTTGAAGGAATTTGAAACCAATTTACTCGATACAAATTCGTTGATCTAAATATAATTCCACTATTGGAGGAATAATCTTGAAAGGTAGGTTAACGAATCTTATTGGATTCAGTGTCAATGTGTTTTTCTTTCGGCTTAATATTCTTGAAGTTTATACGGCTGATTATGGGTTAGGGTTCTCGGCTGGAATTGCATCTGCTAGATTTTTTATTGATAATTTTAAAACGTGTCAACAGTGTGGATGTGGAATGGATTGTGATGGTGTTTCCGATTAGAATTTTTTAGGTGTTCGTGTCTTGACTTTATTGATGTGTGTAATGATCTTTAAGATTTTCTGTTCTATGCTCTAACAATGCAGAAATATATGTAGATTGTGAGTGAAAATTGGGAGCTTTTAAAATAAAATGAGCTTCTGCCGATTTACATGGAAGTAGATTTCAGTAAGCATTCGATTTGTTTAATTTACATGTAGTGACTTAATCTTCATGAGGAAGTTTGGTCTGTATCACCACTTTGTAGTGACTTAATTTACATGTAGTGACTTAATTTACATGTATGTTTATCTCCATCCTCTTTTGTTCAAAGCCTAAATTCAGGAAGAAAGGTACAAATCATATATACAGGGCTTCTACTTTCTAATGTAAAATTATTAGGGTCGGTTTCATTTTTTATTTTGGTTCTTGTGTTTACTGAACCAGATCTGTGTGTGCTTATTTAGGGTTTGTGGTTCAACATGTAGTTCGGGTTTATGTTGAAAGCAAATCAATGGTGACACGGGGACTCAAAAACGCTGCTTCCCTCCACTGATATCTTGACCGCCGGAAGAAGAAATAGGTAATGTTTCTGTACCTTTTATGTTTTGATTCACCACTAACTGATCTTAATTGTTTTTTTTTTTTTTTTTTTTTTTTTTTTGCATTTTTGTTTGGATGACTAAAACTATAATTGCTATGCGACAGGTAACCAAGGGTTTTAAGTTCATATCAATAGATTTTAAGACGAGTTCATTGAAATATTAAGCAATAATGATGAATTTGTGACAAGTGGTCGATTTAGGGTTCTAATGGCTCTGTATTAATTTAGTTATATTTTTTTCACTATCGTTACTTTTAGGTATCATGCATACCAAGTTGGTGTTCTTCTCTTAGGTAATCACATTTCCGTGGTGCTTAGGTAATCACTAAATCCCCTCTAATACACTTATTTGATAAACAAGTCTTGCTTTGTTATGTTTTTTTTATAGCAAATTGCAGTTATGTGTTGTATAGTAAATAGACCAGGAGAGATGGCTATTGTTGTTTTTGCATATGTCGGTGATGCACCTTGAAAGATAGAGCTTTATGTTGGAAAGGTACATGACTTTTTTTTCTTTTTTTCCGTAAAGAGGAAACTGGTCAACCAAGTTAAAAGTCTTCTAAATTGTATTTTATAAATTTATATCACTTTTGAAACACAGCTGACTTCATACATTTTTTATATATTTTCAGGTACCTATTAAAGTCATTCGTTGCCCGCTTGTAGATGAAGTTCATCAGCAATTCAACCCGTGGATCTACCAGGTCAGGATCTTGATTAGTTGATTCCAGATGATTAAGCAGCCGACTTTTTTTGTTTTAAATGTGGTGTTTCTTTATTTCAATTTCGTGTGTTTTTTTTAGGTGACAAGACTTTACAAAGACAAAGAACATGCTGAATTCGAGTTCACTGTACGTATATCCTTCTGTTTTATGGAAAACTCAGCGGGTTAGGTAACAGATCAGAACGGGTCACCTTTTTACGGGCCAGACTGCATTGGCTTGCTCTATAGCACTTTTTCTTCTTAACATTTTTTAATAAATAGTTAGTTTGTCAAATATGATTACAAAAATTATATCGTCATAATAGTAATCTAATTATTTTAATCAAAATGATTTCAGAAATTTTAATAAATGCACTTTGGGCGAATTTTGACCAATTAAACCGATTCCTTATTAGATAACTTTTGTTTATAATTTTACCTTTATTGCCCATTAGAGATCAAAATATAACCCAAATCAACCCGTTCATAAGTAAACGAAAATAACCTTTCATTTCATTACAGGAAAAACAGCGGGTCATCTTCCACCACTCATCAGATTGACTTCTCTACCCATAATGTGTTGGAACTCAGAAACAATACTAGGTCTGAATCTTGGCAAGAGATTAATGAGGGTGATCTGAAGTGTTTACAGCTAGAGGCTTTCAGCAGTGAAGTTGCAGAAAATACGATGAAAGCTCGAGTGCGTCAATTTGCCTTGAAGGTTTCCAGGATGGTGATAAGATCGTATGTCTGCTTTGCACACCCAGGTTCCATTCCCTAAAGCTGGAAATAGGATCAGTTCAACCTGTTTACCATCAATTTAAGTTATGATTCAGCCATTCAGGTATATGATAGGTGCTGAATTCCTTGAAGTTATCAGTTAATAATTGCAGCAACTTATTGACTTGGTTCTTCTTTATAATGTAGTTGTAAGGATCAGGGAACCGGCCAATGGATGATGCGGAAATTGAAAAAAGTGATATAGTTTAAAGGGAAAGTCAACCACATGAAGAAAGGAAAGATATTAGCTTTGTTCGAGAATTTAGTGAAAATGGTATAGATGAAGATGTTTAGAGTTTAAAATTTGTTTTTTTAGCTAATAATGAATAGATATATAAGTGTAATCCTTTTAGCTATTTAATCTCTTACTACTTTTGCATGATCTCATATTTTTTTTTACTCAATAGTTTATAATTGTAACTTAGTTTCAATTTTCATGTACTCTCTAAAATTTTCGTTAATATTTCAATGTATATAAATTATAATTTTTTACTTCACAATTTTAAAGGATTTAGTATAATGCTGCTTTTTGACTAACCATTCTATAACAGTAAAATGGATTTATAGCAAATCAAGTGTTGGAGGGTAGCCAACCAGTTAATTTCATGTATATTTTAATAATCTAGCAATAGAGCTTTAAATTCTAAGTCGTCCTGATTGGAATTGATAATGTCAGAGGATGAATGCGATAGTGGAGCTAAAGAAGACATCATGAAAACATCATGAAGGTTTAGTTGACAAAAACTTAATTTGTAACGGACATTATGTAGATGTACTATTGGGACATGCTCAACTGTCTCAAAATATTAGGCTTAACAAATCACACTTTGACGCTTCTACGTTTAAATTATTTTATGTGTTTAGTTGGTGTTTAGCCACCCGCGAAACTCGCGGGATCTTAGGCTAGTCTATACATTATAATAAAACAAAACAGACTTTGGCCACTTGTCGTCTACTTAGGCTATTGATTGACACGTGGCAATGTAATATTGCTTATTGATTTGGTTTGAGCGGCAAAACAAGACTCCGCTCTTTCTCCATTATTGGTATTGAATTAAAATCCCCTCTCTCTCTCTCACCGCACACTTTCCTTTCTATCTCCTGCTTCAAATAAAACCCTAGATGTAATTTTATATTTCAGTTTCTTGATTGTTGATAAACCTCTCAGTTAATCTTCTCAATTCCTCCTCCAAACCCTAATCCCAAATTTGTTGTCCTCCATTGATCGTCGCCTAGGTTTTTGGTATGTTTTTTCAATCCTAACAATTTTGGGTTGTAATTTCACATTTAATTCTGGCTGCCTTCTTTGACCTCCTACTCTTGAACTTCATCTCTAGATCACCACGTTTCTCTGCTCAATCGCTTAACACTTTTCTTTTCTAGGTTTCATCATCAGTTACTTTCCTGAAAAAACCCTAAATGTTAAGAATCATCTACAATTCAATCGAAAGGAACCAGGTAAGTGTTCTTGGTTTTAATGTTCTCCACTTTCGTTTCTTTGATGATTTGTATTCTGATTAGTCTTCTTACATTCTCACTATGTGCTTTCAATTAAGGAACCAGGTAAGTATTCTTGATTATGTCTAATGGAGGTCTGAACAAGCCAACGGTTCATAATCATTTATCTCTTGGCGATTCGATTGACTTTGTGAAGGTTCAAGAGGTAATTTAATTAATTTTTTTCTAATTGATCAATGCTAACTTCTTTTGATTCTGAGTTCTTTAATTTAGGGTATAATATTTTAAATGAAGTTTCACTCAGTGATTCAGCGTTATTAAGTTTAGTGTTTGATATGTTAAACCGAAAGTTTGATTTTGGTGATTCAGTTAATTGTATGATTCAAACAAAATGAACTCATTTTGTCATACCTCTCCATAATGAAAGTCGAAAAGTGAACCCCCTGTTTTTACAGTTTCCTTTACATTTTTTGAGAATTTGCGGTTTTTTAAATAAATAATATGTTCATAAAATATATCAAATTAGCTCAATTCATCTTGGTATAGGAATGCGACACATTTATGATGAGAGATATCTTTTGGCTCACTACTTTAGTAGTTATAACTTGAGGAATATTAGTTATAACAAAAAAGGTAGTTGTTTTGAAGTATAACTCAAGGTATATTCACATATTATAGTTTTGAAGTATAACGTGTGGCAAGTAAAAGGTCTTATACATGTAGTTTTTGACCGCATGATCACAAGAATCGATTATATTCAGTGAAAATTGGAAACAAAGTTTGTTATTCCTATTTTAGGATTATAAAGTGTACGCGTTAATACATTATCTGTATTACAAACAAAAAAAAGTGGTAACTAGGCGTGACAACGGGCTGGGTATTGGTAGTGGGGGGTGGGGGTTGATAATCTCAATTCCATACCTGATTGTAAAAGTATATCTCGTACATGGTCCCATAAAATAAACCATCATATACTTTAGTTATGATATTCAAGTCTTAAATCTTATGTTTTCTCTGCAGATTTCAAGATCCATTGGTGATGTATACTTAAAAAAAGTTAAATTCAATCGGGCACCTTTGTTTGTTGAAGAAGGTGCTGCTGTTACGGGCTCATAGGTAATTTCACTTGCTTTCATGTTCTGTGTTTGGTGTAGAGTAATTGGGTTTTAGTTTTTATATCAATTGCATAAAGTGAAATGTTAACTTTTTCGAGTCTTTAGATAGGTGTGTAATTAATATAAAGATATAATTGAGTGTTTTTTATAAAAGTTAAATATTTCGATTAGGATAAATAAGTTAAAATTAGGATACAGTTTGATAAGTGTTTGGTATTTAATTTTGTCGTTTTAATTTTGTCGTTTTTCATTTTCAAAAGGATGAGATCTGTTGATAATTGGCCTTTATGGTTGAAGATTACAATGGATAGGCTTGAAGAGAACATACTTGTGGCCTACAACTGACGCATGTAATCAAGGACGGTTATATTCATCAGATCTTATTCTTCTGATTTAGCTTCGTAGATAGAATGATTGTTCCAGAAGGAGGAATGAACCGGATAATTAACAGATGTAGATTGTTCGCAATTAATTGTTGTACTTCAAATTTGATTTGTTGCTGTAACTAACTATACGTTTTAAACTGACCATATCAGGTTTGACCGTAACCCAAGTGTAGGTGTTGACGTTGGTTTTATGTTCTCCAAGCGGTGGTAGGCTTTGTTGGTTTTGATGGGACAGACTAGAGAGGCTGCAAGCGTTTATTGGATAACAGTTAAGTGAATATCGTTACGGGTAAGAATTACATTTTGTTAACTGATTTGGTTAGACTTATAAAGTAGCAAGTGACTCCATGTTTGTATAATTCTTGATTATAACATTAGTATATTGTATAATTGTGTGGAGATGATTTGCCTTCAGCCCTTCGAGAAATAGTTTGTTGTTTTGTCCATCTAACCAATCTATGCAACTGCTGCGACGACCTCCAACAAGGTAATGTTTCCTTTCTTGAATTTTCGGTGAAATAGAAAGTGTTTTAACAGAATCATTAGAGAGTAAGAAAAACAAATAGTAGTCTTTTCTTTTTTGTGGTCCCTGGACCAAGAAAATATGAGTGGTTTTCTCCCAAATCCAAAGTTGGAGACATCTGTATTATAGACCAGGTCATTTTTTATCCTATCTGTGAGCTATATCCACATTAACAGATGATTTATAGTAAGAATAATCTCGATTTTATGTTTGGTTTGTTGTTTTTTACATTTTAACTGCCTTAACATGTTGGATGGTCTACAGGATATCTTTGGGTCTTGGTGGAGCAATAAGGTTAGTAAAATATGTATAAAAGTAATCAGAACCATTTGCATTTTCCATAATATAAGTAAGTCAAAATGTTAATTTTTTATTTGTGTCAGGGATGCAGCTACTGTTGCTGAACTTTGGGCTTGGCTGGAGTCGAAAATAAAAGTGGTTGAATTTTTATCTTGGCTGGATGATTGATTATAGTAGAGTGGATATATTGTTAATTGATAACTTATGAAGTTTCGAACTAACATATAGGTGAGCGTATGAGATAGGCCAAGGTGATCAAAGTGAGCGATATTAGGTTCGGATTTCTCACAAGAAGCGATAGCATTGATGATGAGGCTACAATGTCTTTGTGGCACTCAAATTTGAAGCTTCAGTTTGTCACTCTTGGTGACAAGGGTTGTAAATAATTCACCACGGTATGTACCCATTGACCCATCCACATCGTTGGTAAAATACTCATTCTCCCTACAAAATAACTATCTTCATAGTTCGTTCGACTAACGGAAAACGAGTAACGTGGTGTACCTAAATTTATAGTATTATTGGTGTTGAAAAAATTTACATGGTTCTATAATGTAGACAATGATTGAGATTTTGGTTTAATTTTACGTGATGTTCTATAGTTTTTGTTACATAACAACTTACACAATGCGTGGCTTTATTTTTTGTTCACCTTTGGTTTTGAAGGATTTGAAAGTTAGCTCGTATGCTACAGCATTTGGCGAAATGTTAGAGGAGGCTTTATCTGAGAATAATCGCCATACTTTGCACAACCTCATCTCTGTTTAAAAATAGAACCAATTTAGTTGATTCCGAAATTAAGATTAGTAAGGTTTAGCCAACGATGTGTTTTATATAGTTTGCAAATTTTTAGCTCAACTTTTGGCAGTTCAAGATGTGGATTTTCATGAATTTCTTAGCTTGAATGAACTCTAGATATGTACATGTATGTGAAGGCAACCACTTTTTTATTGCTCTACTATTAACTATTGGGTGATGCACTTGGTCTTTTTACTCAAACATTGTAGATTATGTTTCTGAACCATTCACATTTTTTTACTATGTTCAAATTAATGTTCATGATTTTGGTTGCTATGCAGGTAAGTGACGGTTTTATATTATATCATTTGTTTGCATTCCTTGTGCTATAGATATTGATTTCATGGGTTAATTTTTTAGTTTCTTTTAAAATGTAGGAGTTAATATGCTTATTTGTAGCTCAAATGCTAATTTAATGTGCTAAAGTTGTTGCTGCAGTTTGCTTTTCAAAATGCAACTTGGAAGATAAAATAAGACATGGAATTTTGACTTGGAATATAAAATAGGGCATGAAGTTTTGAAAAGAAATTTTACTAAGAGAAAAGAATCAAGTTTCTATGAATGCTTATTATACTGTTAGTTTCAACAATTTTAATATATTTTAATGTATCACTCTGTTTATTGATTTAATCGATATAATCATAGGGTTAATATTTTTTTTATTGTTGAATCTTCTTAATAGATGCTATGATTGTTTGTTTTGTTAGCTTTTTGAGTCATTTGTAAAAACTTTGAAATTTTGTTGTGTACTATAATAGCAACTTTTATTTTTTCATTATTATTACATGTATGTAATCTCAATTACAAGAAGCATTTACTTTATACAATCCTTTTTCTCTTTTTATATATTGAGTTAACATGATTAATCTCATACAAAGATAAATAATTAGTTTTCACCTATGGCCAGTTGTATATCGCTTTATCAACGTCTGTTAAATGACATAATTTACTTTGAGTAACCCGTGTAACACAAGGGTACTTAGACCAATAGTTTAATATTATGTTTTAAACTGCTTATGCATACACACACCTTTATATTCTTTAAAGTTTTTTTTTTATAAAACTGTTTTTGAATCTGATGAGACACTACAAGTTGTTCAATAACACGTTATAAATAGTATAAAAACACAACATGGTTAATAATTCAACGAGTTGTTTATAAAGAAATCTTCAATGAGTTGTGATTTTTTTTGTCGTATTCATGTATTTCAATTATTTCTTGCACTCTCTAATATTTTCGTTAATAATTCAACGTATATAATATTACAATTTTTACTTTACAATTTTAAAGGACTTAGTTTTCCTGTTTAGCCACCCGTGTAACACACGGGAACTTAGACTAGTATAATACATATAGATACTGCAATTTCCAAAAAAAAAAAGTAATAAATTTGGGTTAACGGTTGATTCAGTTACAAGGACGGTTTGACGTTTCAAACAACTGGGTATAGCGTCTGACTCACTTCCGTTTGAGCAGTTTGATCGGTTTCAGTGATTTATGAGCACCATTGGTAGTGGTGCACAAATCGGGTTTCTTTAAAAACCGGGTCGGGTCCGGGTTTTCTACCAAAAATATATACCCTATATACCTGGGTTCGGGTCGGGTTTTATAAAACCCGGGTATTATAATACCCTATTTCCGGGTTCGGGTATTCATCGGGTAGGGTTCGGGTATGCATCGGGTTGGGAAAACCCGCACCGGGTATTAAAAAAACCCGACCGGATATTAATGCTTCTTTATATGTTTTAGTGGATGGTGCCTATTGAAATTTTAATGACATTTCTAAATTTAAATTCGATAGTGCTAGATCGAAGGAATAGTCCTGATTTCAATGTTTCCACACCTCCTTTGTTTACGTATGGGTTTAGAGCGGCCGAACAAGTAATAACGGGAGGCAAAACTTCAAAATACTTTCTAAACTTTTCTTTCATCGGCTTCATCATTTTTACAAAAATCGGACCTTTATATTCCAAATCTTGAAGCTTTGTTGCGATTATGAAAAGTTGGTTAAGAACTTCGCAACTTGTGGGATAATAAACTCCCGATAAAAACTTTGTTGCACTTTTAAAAACCCCAAGCACATCGGTTAAAGTTTCAATAATAGCCCAACTAGACGACGGGAATGATTCAACCTCCATTTCGTCTCCAAGCAAATCATGAAAAGCAATCAAACAATCCTTTTGTTTTATAGCGCTTTCAAACATGCTACAAGTCGAGTTCCATCGAGTCGCTACGTCCCAATTCGCACCCAAACTTTTAACACCCGATTCTTTACAATATTTTCTATATCGCATATATATTCACTTGCTATTAGCAAAAATATCTTGTAGCATTTGTTTAAATTTTTTTCTCAAATCCACAATTTCATTAGGTGTGTGTAATCATATTTTCAAAGATGCATCTACTTAGAACTAGAGGTAGCTATATAACCGGGTATAAAAAAACCCAGTTTCGGGTATTTATAAAACCCGATTCCAGGTATTTATAAAAACCGGGTTTCGGGTATAAACCAGGTATAAAAACCCGGTTCCGGGTTCGGGTTTTAGATCAAATATGAATACCAGGTCCCTACCCTATGGGTAGGGTCGGGTTCGGGTATAAAAAACCCGGTTTTTATAATACCCGGTTCCGGGTTTTTTTTTTCCGGGTCCGGGTTCAGGTTTTTTGTGCACCACTAACCATTGGTACTAAAAAGTCGAGTCACATAAAATTTAGTGATCTTGTAAAAAGGCCGGTGTTTTAAACAAATGCCCAAGCCCAACTCGCTAACTAGAAGACTATATGAAAATAAGGTTTAGTTACTTCGTAGTTGGGCCTATAAAACGCTAAGCCAACAATTCTTTTAAGAAAATATCAAAGCACCAGGCCCATCAAAGCCCATTAACATGTTAAAAGGCCAAATCAGCCCAGTATAAGATTCTCGAATTAGGCCATCTTACCTGATTAATGATTATCCATAACGAGTATATAAAACCCAATCAGAAACTCAATCTTTTGTAAAGTAGACCAAACACTCATTCAATCCATAACGAGTATATAAACGCGCAACACGAATCGAATGATGGATATGATCGATATGATGTCACCAGATCTAAGAAACTCAGTGTTCTAAGGTTTATGATGTTTTGTGCCTGTGGGGGCTGGACTCTTAAAATCAAAATTGACAGTGGCTGAGCTCTTAAAAATCAAATATTTTACACTACAAATTTTTTTTTCGGAAATTTTCGCTAAATTTAACACTACAAAATGCTCCGGCCATGATTGTTAGCCTTTGGTTCAAGAATTCTCAATCAATGTTTTATTTTTTCAATCCATCACTTGTGGTCTAGTGGTTGAAAAGATTTGGGTTCTCCTTGGAGACCCAAGTTCAATCCCATCTAGTGCCATATTTGGTGGATAAAGACAATGAAGGCTAGTTCTCCCAGACCCTAGGTCAAGAGTTCGAGCTCGAGCCACCGCGGGTTTTAGTCCACCGTTCGTTACGCCAAAGAGATTCTCTTTTGTGACGGCACAAGCCCCTGCCACTGGCAGTGGGTGGTATGGTTTCCCGGGGAACGCCGTTAGCCAAACTCTGACGCCAGTGTGGACCCGGTTAAGAGAATATAGTCTGGCCTAAGTAGGGTTGGGGTCCCCTGTTTAGGAGGGTGTGAGATCTCTCTCACAACAAGTTAAATATTCTCACCGTTAAAAAATATTTTTTTAGGACATCATGTTGACGGTTTTGTAAAAGGACTCACGTGCCACGTGCGAGGACGGTTTCTAAGGAAGGCTCATATTTATATACCGCTCCTCCATCCTCATACTCTCTGATTTCTTCCTATTTCACAACTTCAAGCATTTCAAAAACACAACTTCGAAAATCATTTACACAACTTGCTTTGCTGTGAAGCTCTCACATAGTAGAACACAAACCAAGTAAATAACTACTATACCAATCTCAGTTATATAACTATATGATTAGGATCAAATACAGAGGGTAAAATAAATAAGAATGGTAAGAAGAATTATGTTCCATTGATCTTAGATTTGAAGGGTTGAGATTGTGTTTTACGTTATGTTCATTGTGTAATACGCAACTAGGTTTTTGATTTTTTAAGTATAACAATATGGTACCCATATTAAACATAAAAAAAGCCCAATTTTATAGTATATTTAAAAAAAATGACGTATAAAAAAGTTACGGACGCTTAAAAATGGTGGGAAATAGCATATGATTTGCATGTGCATACTCTTTTTTCTCTTGTGGACAAAATTACCTCTCTCACTTGATTTATCCTTGAATATTTGTTACTCTATAATGTTTTTTTACACTTCTTATTTTTAAACCCCTTTGTACTATAACTCAACCCTATAAGTATATGCGTCAA
The DNA here is from genome assembly GCA_030545235.1 of Helianthus tuberosus. NCBI lineage: Eukaryota > Viridiplantae > Streptophyta > Magnoliopsida > Asterales > Asteraceae > Helianthus > Helianthus tuberosus. Next base: position 34,756,127 of record CM060373.1, on the reverse strand, counting down.
AGTTAGCGAAAACTCATTTTCACCATTTCCCCATATGACATAAATAGTTACAACTTCGACTTTCTTTCACGATGAGGTGGGGTGAAGAAGGAAGCCAATGAATTGCATTTCATCTATGGGTTGAAGTTTTTGAAGTGATAAAGATGATCAATAGGTAAGGATATCATTCACAATCTTGGAATGAATATAATCTATATCTCTAATAAAGCAAATCATTGGGGGACACATATCACCCTATGGTTGATGCCAAATAAGCAGCCACATAAGCATACATGTGGCATATTTCAAATGAGAGGACATGTGGCATAGCTGTGGTGTGAGTATTGGAGAGGCTTATTATGTACGCTTCAATTACTCTCTCTCTCTCTCTCTCAATTTTTCAATCATCGTTCCTTTTCTTATTCAAAACCCTAAACTCTCTCTCTATGGCGAACACGGCAATTCGATCAACCTTCATCGGAGCTTAGGGTTTTCAAATCTTCATCTCAAAGATGACTCACACATCACCGTGAAGCAATTCTAAGCCGATCCATCTTCCTGAACTTCCTTAGGGTTTACAACTCTTTCTCTCCAAGGTGATTTTATCTTACACCGATCTGTTTCACTGATTTGATTTGATGTTTATCTTAGAATTATCTTCCTCTCCATCTTTTTTTTTGTTGAGAATATGGATTCTTAAGTCAGGTTTTCGATTGCAATACAATGGATTTTGGGGATCAGTGATACCAGTAGGTCAATCAAGATTGGTTCCGCTTCGAACCGGACGACGGAGATGATCAGAGGTTTTCCGGTAATGGATTTGGTAATGATTTTCTAAATTTTATCTTTCTGGTGATGTAATTTAAACTCAGGTTGATGTTGATTTTGTTTGTTAGTCATCTCTTTTATTTATTTTATTGTTGGGTTCATCATATGATTTCAAAATGATTAAGTGGGTTCATCTTATGCTTTCATCATGAGGTATTAGGTTTTGTACTATTTAATGCAGTTTTGCCACCTTCTAAGTGTTTGTTCATCCTTTACATTACGTCTTTGTGTTTAATTGACTGTCGCACACAATGTGCTTGATAAAATGCTCAATGTTAAAAGGACCATCAGATATCACAAAAGTAAAGTTGTTCACAAAAATTGAGATTAGTTACTGATACCTCACAATTATATTGGCTATATGACAACATGAGTGTTAGGTTATGCTTAAATAAAAAGTTTAAAAATTCCCGAATGGTAACCATTTGGAGAAGATGAAGAAGTTGTGTTAATACAAGGACTCATTTTTTTATAACTGACTTTGAGTTTGCAACAGTATATCAAAGATGGAGAAGATGATGGTCGTGCTTCACGAGCTGGTGGCAGTGTAAGATATGTTATAGCCAAACATAATGGTTTTTTTTTGTTGTCGATGGTGTGATGAAGCCGAAGACAGGCGACACAGGTAGAATTTTAATTTGTTTATAATGTATATGGTCCTTAAGTTAGGTATTTGATTTGGGAAATAAGGGTTTGTGTTTCGACTATAATGATCTAAAAATTCAAGGTATCTTTGAGAAATATATAATTGTGCTTAGGGTTTTACTTTCTATTGAACATAATAGATTAAGTGAAGCTTCTCAAGTACGTCGTGCAGCAAGTGCCTACTCACATCGTCAAAGAACTGATCATGCACGAGGTTTGTTGAATTCGTATTCAGCCTTTTGCTTCGGTTAGTATTTTTGTTAATCTGAGTTGGTTGTTATACTGTGTTTGAAAATTGAAGTAATTGATTTTTGTTGAGTTTTAGTGCGATATCACCTATGAACTCGAGCGGACAAAAAAATGCTGAAAATACAAAGCATCGTATTAAATTCTATCTTGCATATGTTTTAGTTGCTTTAGTTTAATCTTAATATTAAATCTATGTTAGTTTTTAAGTATCAAGAACATTAGCACAAATGATACTTTGTAACAAGCTTTTACTCTTTACAAACATACTTGACACTTCCAATTTGGCGTTAAAGACACCTATTTGTAGGTGTTGAATGGTTCATTGGAGTTGAAGATGCCAAACCATAGAACTCAATCTGAGTTATATCACATATTTTCGGGGATCATATAAACGAGCCATTTATGTAAGTTTTATTAACTTGGTCCTTAAAAATAAGAACATTTGTAATTTTATTTTTTTTATTTTGTGTTAATTTATTGATAAAGGTGAAGTGGAGTCTCAGCTGTGCTTCTACATCACAAGTTAGCCAGCTGAATATATTTTATGCTGGCAATTTCATATTGGTATTAGATTGTAGCTGTGGTCTTACTCGGATTTGTGTTCGTCTTAAATTTATGCTTAGCTTTGTTTCTCGCCTTCCTAATCGTGAGCATTTTTTAGGAACCATTCCACATATGAAGGAAGACAAAATAAGAAAAGTAATGATCATTCCATTTGAACCACATTTAATCATGATTTCAAATACTATGTAGATATGTCACAGGTATGTAATGTTATTGTTATTTAAAATGGTAGATTGGCAAGAAAAAAATAAGATTTTTACTTATATGAAGCATTATATGCAACAGTTTTAAATTGAAACGGGTAACTATTTTAGAATAGATTGAAACAGTCCATAACGGGTTGGCTCTTTGATCCACAGACAATTTTAGTTTGCATGATGGAAGCCCGGTTTTTAAATCCTTGCTGGAAACACCCCTAAATTCGGTCTCATAAATCATTGATACTTTAAAATATGAGTGTTTGATGTTTTAAATTATTTTGCCATAGTCCATATAGTTGATCTATATATTTGTGCAACATACAGTTCTTCATGAGTACCCAAATATTAAAATATATGGGCTTACTTGTGGAAAAGAAATCACCACTTTTCAAATAATTCACGTATATTTTCAAAGATAATGTTATTATTAATTTGATGAGTATATCTATGTGAAATATTTTATGGATGTTACAAGTTATAATACACTAAAGCTTTAATTCTTATATTTTTTATTTTTTAAGACGAGGACTCCGAAGAGCTTGAAAACATCATCATCAAAATAGATGGCGAGAATGTAGTTTGCGCATACAATGAGGTCGATGTGAGTCATTTATTGGCATGTGGTTTTCGTATCATTGATACATCTCAACTGTGCACACAACAAAGATTACTTGGCATGTAGCTTTTAAGGAAAGTATTTGAACCAACTAGCAAAGTGGGCGGGTCGGGCTGGTGCGGGTCACCGATTAAAGCTACTTTGGGTCAGAATGGGTTCGGGCCAATATGGGTTAGGATTAAAAGTTTAGTTCGGGTTAAGACTGGTTCAGATCAAAATGAGTTCGGTTCATTTAAAAATTTAATAATTAAGTTCGGTTCAATATGGGTTTGGAGCAAAATTAGTTAGGTCAAACAGATAGTTTAAAAGAAAAATTTGAATTTTTGGAACCTCCTGAAAAAAGCTAAGACCGGAAAATAGGCTGGTTGGGTAATGGCAAAACGAGTAGTTTTTAGATACAGGTTGAAAAAGGTTAGTCAAGTCAGTTGACTCGCCAACATTTTTTTTAATTTGGTACCAAAATAAGTAGTTAATATGTTAAATACGAATACACTTTTTTTTAATTTGGTACTTTAATAAGTAGTTAATATGTTAAATATGAATATACTAAGTGCTATAAAAACTTTACTCCATTTTTAGTTTCTCTCAACTTTTTGTAGGTCCATGGAGATGTTCACATCCATGTTTCAAATGTGGGGTCTGCCAAAGTGTTCGGAACCTACGGAGAAGAGTGGTAGTGGTGATAGATTATTACTTTTGTAGTGGTGATTTTGTAAACTTTATGTCCATATCCTGCATGTTCTTAAAACGTGTGGATGTTATTTTTGTTACCTAATTTACTTATGTTTTATTTTGCAAATTGTTAATAATATGGTTTTGGTTGAACCCGCGTATTACTCGGACATTAACCTAGTTATATTTATAAATAGAAATCAATCTATTAACTATACTAAGACAAAACAATTTTATGGCGCATGTCATAAACTTAAGCCTATTATTGCCATGTCGCAATTCCTTACTCCACATCTCTTTGGTTTAGAGGGGAAAATTATTTTGCTTCAATTCTTTTCTTCATCTTAATGACCTTCCTTATTTACGTAATGACCTTCCTTATTTACCGTGTCTTTAGATTACTATACTATCTAAAAGATATCTGCAAGATATGATATTGATGGAAAGACTTATAATTGGAGTTGAATATACTTACTAATTATTCTCTTATGAAAAGATGGGATTTGTCGATATTCTACTTTATAGTTTAATAAACAAGCACATTATTTTTGGATCACGATTTTGACATATAGACTTTTATTGATTACTAGCCTAAGATCCCGCGAGCTTCTCGGGTGGCTTAACACAAACATATAATATATACTGGCAATGAGATGAACTTTGTAATGAAAGAACTTTTCAATATAAATGTATAAAAATATGATTTTTCTCACTTAGGTAAATATGTTTTGATTCATTTTTTATAGGTATTGAGATGTTATTGTACAAATGATTTTATAGCAATTTTTAGAACCCGGATAAATTTCGTTTTTTTAATTACTTTTTTATAACTGTGGTTATTTGATATATATTTTATTAAATAAAGCATTTTTAACCAGTTTTGACCTTAACGTATATTGAGCAGAACACATATTGACATGAACCTATTTTGAGCAAAACCCGTTTTGACTGACCCGAACCTATTTTGACCTTAACATATATTGAGCAGAACACATATAATCAATTAAATAAATCATAGTAAAGCTATTTATGATTAACACATAACTAAATCATACAAAAAGTAATTTATTCGGTACACATGCTAATTGACAAATACTCTTTGCTACAAAGTAATCACCGGTAGAATTGAGTGGTGGAGTTCTTTGCTCCCATACACATATCAGAGCTTGTAGTTCTGGCATCGTCACGCATGCAATTTATACCAAATACATATTCTTGTGCCTCATTTAAGCCTTGGATTTATCTACACAAATTAATCAAACGGTTGAGATGCCTTTTATAAGCAACGATGGCACTAAAGTTGGTACTATAGATAATAGTAAAACCTATATTATATTTCATTCATAATTACAACTTGAGTTGTCAAGCATAATGATGATAATGTCATGAATAAGAATCATCACTTCCAGATCTAATAAAAGAAGAAAATAAGTTATATTCACTTTTTTGCAGTCCACATCTTATCCAAATTGTCACAATCACAAAAACATACAACAGGTAATCAATCACCACATACTTAGCACTTTCTCCAATCTCCACATTAGATGATGTTAAAACCACAGTGAGCCATTTTTAGCAAGTTCCCATTGAATTACACCAAAATACATAATTCATAGTTAGTTTACAAAGGATATGGATTCACATGCGGAATGGACTAAACAAACAGGTAAAAAGAGATTGAGTTATTGAAAAGTTGGAAAATATAGTGAAGTTTACATGTACTACTACCGCAGCTATCGATTACCACCGCCACTGTCATTAACCAAGAACGATCTATCCCTTTCCGATGGCCAAATGTCGCGAAACCATAGCCGGCGACTAAACTCATCACTGCTGTGTAACACCCTAAAATTTATACCCTTGATTTTAGACAAAGTATAGAATTAAGTACATGACTTTCATTAACAAAAGTTACTAATAACCATGACCTTAGTCATAATTACAAAACTGTTTAAATTGTGTTAACGACCCATACACAAAGACTACAAAAGATCTAAGACGTTGCGGAAGCTTCAAAATAGAGTGTTCGGTTCTTCATCTTATCACTTGATCGCCACCCGTAAGACTTGTCGATTTACCTATGACCAAAACCATTAAAACATTAGTTTTGACGCTATCGTATAATATAGTCGCAAGGTTGAACGTCACATTTGAAATAATAAAAGCAAAATAACCTTCCTGGATCCACCGTAAATTACGGCATCACCGTAATTTACGGTGATCCCTGAGAGTTCCTGGTCACCGTAAACCAGTAGATAATCACCGTAACATGTCTGCCCTATACCGTAAATTACGGTATTACCGTAATTTATGGTAAGTCCTGGAAATCCATGTTTTGTTTTGTGATTTCATTTCCTTCAAACAAATCTCGTAATTTGCCTTTCTAACAACCCATTACATCCAAATCTAGTATTTCTAACATGTAATAAATATTAACCAATAGCGTAGAACAATCTATCATATTTCCGGAATATAAATCATGTTTTACTTGATTATTTGACCCGTTTGGCTCGTCTAAAGAATCCTTCTATATGACGACTACCAACGGGTACCGACCGAATTTAATAAATCAATCAATATAACGACTTCAATGCTTAATTCAAAACAACTCTTATTCAAAATTCAATTACATATTTGAATCATCCGATAAAATAAATGTAACGGAACAAGTTACATACCTTAGCGCACGCCCTTCGATCGTGAGTCTCCACCGGCTTGTCCACTCGACGTTCCGGTATCTTGTCCTATAGAGTTCAATGTTATCTTGTTTAGAACTCTTTGTAAACCATATTTCACATAATAGTTAAAACATCACGATTAGGCGTTTTAACCACAAAATTCTAATTTTCAAGTCTTCTTTGAGGCATTTCAACAAACACTTCATATGCAGAATTTTTATACCTTTAGTAATCAACTTCTTAACTTGCTAATTAGCTAACTTGACAACAATAAAGCCCTCCTATAATGTTTTAAGCATCATATCTTTCTGAAATCACTTTCAACAATCAAATTACACTAGAATATCCATCCTAAACCCTAGTGTTCATCTTCATCTTGTAAAACCCATAACCCACCTTCAAGGTGTTCATGGAATTTCCTGAAATTAGACATGATTTCATATGTAGTTGTCTAGGTTTTACTTCTAGACACTACATTCATGGAATTTCCTGAAATTAGACATGATTTCATATGTAGTTGTCTAGGTTTTACTTCTAGACACTACATCATCTCAAATCAAATCAAACAACACACATGCAACATCTAATCTTAGATTTTCCAAAATCATGAGAATTTCAAACAAAGGATTAACACGAATTTTTACATACCTTATGATCCTCTTGTGATGAGGATCAATAATCTAAACTCGGATTTCGTTTTGGATCAGAATTGCGCCTTCAATTTGAGAGTTTTGTGAGATTAGGGTTTGTGGAATGGGGGTGTCGCCCCCTGCTTCTTCCTGATCGACCAACACCTCAATTTGGGGTGTTTGGTTTATTTTTTTATTTGTTCTAATTAATTAAGTTTCAAATTAAACAACTATGGTCCCTCAACTTTGTTCAACATATAGTTTGGTAGCTTTTAATCAAGTTATAAGCTATTTCTAGACTAGTTAACTAACTAGGTTAAAATTCTTAGTTAGTAAACTCCCATTTACTTATGCTTTTATAATTCTGATATAATGTCTTATATTTTCGGGGTGTTACAAGTCCACCCCTCTTAAAAAGGGTTTCGTCCTCGAAACCAAGGTACGTACCAAATAGTGTAGGATGAAGACGTCGCATCTCCTCTTCGGACTCCCATGTAGTGTCCGAACCTTTTCTATGCTCTCATTTAACCTTGACTTGTTCAATTTGCTTATTTCGTAAACGTTTGACCTTTCTGTCTAAAATTTCAACCGGTCTTACCGCATAATTTAGACTATTATCCACTTCGATATCATCGTAATGGATATAGGTCGTTTCGTCTGCTAGGCACTTTCTTAATTGAGATACGTGAAACGTGCCATGGATCCCACTCAGCTCCTCCGGTAGTTCAAGACGGTAAGCTACCTTGCCAACTCTTCCGATAATTTTAAATGGCCCGATAAACCTTGGGCTTAACTTCCCTTTCTTTCTAAATCTAATAACACCTTTCCATGGGGACACTTTTAGCATGACCATGTCACCGACTTGAAATTCAATTGGCCTTTTCCTTTTATCAACATACGCCTTTTGCCTGTCTTGAGCCGCTTTCAAGTGTGCCCGAACATTATCGATCTTTTCGTTCGTGGCTCGTACTATGTCTTGGTGGGCGAGTTCACGTGGACCTACTTCACCCCAACAAACTGGGGTTCGACACTTCCTACCGTAAAGCAGTTCGTATGGTGCCATTTTAATACTAGACTGGTAACTGTTGTTATACGAAAACTCGACTAACGGTAGGTGAACATCCCAACTGCCTCCAAAGTCGATTATACACGCCCGTAGCATGTCTCCCAATATTTGTATCGTTCTTTCACTTTGTCCATCCGTTTGAGGATGGTACGCAGTGCTAATGAACAATTTGGTCCCCATTTGTTCTTGGAAATCACGCCAGAAATTCGAAGTAAACCGGGTATCCCTATCCGACACGATGGACACCGGCACTCCATGACGTGCTATGATTTCATTGGTATAGACTTCTGACATCTTTTCTGACGTATAAGTCTCACGAATCGGAATGAAGTTAGCACTTTTCGTCAATCTATCCACCACTACCCATATGGCATCAAAACCACGATTTGTCTTAGGCAGTTTGGTTAACAGGTCCATTGTAATATGTTCCCATTTCCAAACCGGAATTTCTAACGGTTGGAGTTTACCGTATGGTTTCTGATGCTCCGCCTTGACTTGTAAACATGTCAAGCATTTTTCCACATATTTCGCCACGTCCCTCTTCATTCCGGGCCACCAATAATTTTGTTTCAAATCATTGTACATCTTGGTCGCACCCGGATGAATTGAATAACGGGATTTATGAGCTTCATCAAGTAGAAGCGCCTTTACTCCACAGGTATGTGGGACCCATATCCTTCCGGATCGAGTCTTTAACCCGTGATTCCCATTCGACAAGTCTGTCAACTGACCAATTATTCTTTCCTTCTTCCAATTCTCTTCTTTTACTGCTTCTAATTGCGCCTCTCGAATACGTTCAAGTATACTCGAGGTTACCACGAGTTGCATCGATCGTACTCGTATCGGGACATAATCCGCTTTTCTGCTCAGAGCGTCCGCTACCACATTTGCCTTTTCGGGGTGATAATGTATCTCACAATCATAGTCTTTCACCGTTTCCAACCATCGCCTTTGTCGCATATTTAACTCCTTCTGATCGAAGAAGTATTTCAAGCTCTTGTGGTCGGTGAATATGGTGCATTTTACCCCATACAAGTAATGCCTCCATATTTTTAATGCAAATACCACCGCTGCCAGCTCGAGATCGTGCGTGGGGTATTTCTTCTCGTGTATCTTCAATTGTCTCGAGGCATAGGCTATTACCTTGCCCCGTTGCATCAACACGCAACCTAGCCCCGATAATGAAGCATCCGAATAAACCACCATGTCTTCGACTCCGTCCGGCAATGTCAGTACCGGAGCTTGAGTTAGCCTTTCTTTTAGCGTCCGAAACGCTTTTTCTTGATCGACTCCCCAAACAAACTTTGCTTTCTTTTGGGTTAACTTTGTTAGCGGCGTTGCAATCTTGGAGAAATCTTGAATGAATCTCCTATAATATCTAGCAAGCCCCAAAAAGCTTCTAATTTCAGAAGGGTTCTTCGGGGAATTCCATTTTGACACTGCCTCTATTTTTTACGGATCCACCAATATTCCGTCGGCATTTATGACATGACCTAAAAATTGAACCTCTCGTAACCAAAAGGCACATTTAGAGAATTTTGCATATAACTTCTCTCGCCTAAGTGTCTCTAACACTTCTTGTAGATGATGTGCGTGTTCAGCTTCATTTTTCGAGTACACCAAGATATCATCGATAAACACGATGACCGACTTATCCAACATTGGCTTGCAAACCCGGTTCATGAGGTCCATGAAAGCCGCGGGCGCATTTGTCAGCCCAAATGACATCACGAGAAATTCGTAATGTCCGTATCTTGTGCGAAAAGCCGTCTTCGGCACATCTTCTTCTTTGACCTTTAGTTGGTGATACCCCGACCTAAGGTCAATTTTTGAAAACCAACTCGCGCCTTGTAGTTGGTCAAATAAGTCATATATCCTCGGGAGCGGGTATCGGTTCTTTACCGTGAGTTTGTTTAACTCCCGATAATCGATACACATGCGCATGCTCCCGTCCTTCTTCCTCACAAACAACACCGGTGCGCCCCAAGGAGACACACTCGGCCTTATGAATCCCTTGTCAAGCAGGTCTTGGATTTGGGACATCAACTCTTGTAGTTCCGACGGTGCAAGTCGGTACAGGGCTTTTGCTACAGGTTTCGCGCCCGGAATCAATTCGATCCCGAACTCTACTTCCCGTTCAGGCGGTATCCCCGGCAAGTCTTCCGGAAAAACATCTTCATAGCCTCGTACTACCGGTACATCTCCAATCTTTCGTGATTCTTTCTTGGTCTCATTTGCATAAATTATGAATGCCTTGCATCCTCGCTTCATGAGCTTGTGAGCTTTCAACATCGAACATACTATGGGGTTGCCTCGTTTTTCGCCATAAATGGTGACGTGTTTTCCGCTCGGAGATGTTAGTTTTATCTCTTTGCGAAAACACACGACCCTTGCATGGTATTGAGATAGCCAATCCATCCCAACGACTACTTGGAATTCTCCCATCGACATCGGAATTAGATTTATCAAATATTCTTCATCGTCAATGCTCAATTTACAGTTTTCACATACATCACAAACAATAAAACTCTTGTTATTACCTATCTCTACTTCTAAAGGCACAGGTAATTTTGTTAGAATAAATGAAGGATGTCGAATAAACCCATATGAAACAAAGGATTTATTCGCACCCGTATCAAATAACACGTGTGCGGGGATTGAATTTACAGCAAATATACCTGAGACCACGTCAGGTTCAATCTTCGCTTCTGCGGTGGTTAATTGAAAAGATCTTGCCTTTGCTTTTGGGGCTTCACCTTTCGGTTCCTGCCCATCTTTCTTTCCAACCAGTTCCGGGCATTCCGACTTTTTGTGACCCGTTCGATAACAATTATAACAAACCGTCACCTTCTCCGGGCATGACATAGCCATATGTCCCGTTTTCTTGCATATGGGACAAGGCTTATCCTTGTAACGACATTCGCCTTTATGATTCTTCCCACAAATTTTGCAACCTGATGTACTACCTTTAGCATCTGATTTCTTTGCTGATTCATTCGTTCTTGCTTTCTTGGCAGGGCTTGGATTCACATCTTGTGCCCTTCGTTCACCCCGTTCTATACTCTTCTTCAATTCAATCTCCCTTTCCCGAGCAGTGTTGACAATCTCGGTAAGGGTCTCGTACTTTGAAGGGGTTATGAACTCTCTATATTCCGCGCTTAGCATGTTATGATAATAATAGACCTTTTGCTCTTCATTCGTTATCAAATCATCATAGAACTTCATCTTGTCCATAAACATCCCCGTGATCTTGTCTATGGATTCACCTTTGTGTCTGAGTTGCATGAATTCTTCCTTGATTTTATTTATAACCGCCTTGGGACTATGGTGTTTAAGAAACGGCGTCTTAAACTCCTCCCAAGTCATGGCCTTAGCCGCTTCACTTCCAATCTCCTTCTTTTTGTTATCCCACCAATCTTTCGCTTGACTCCTTAGTTGACCCGTACCATAGGCTACGTAGTCTTCTTCGTCACAATGGGTTCTCTCGAATACCCCTTCGATGTCACTTAGCCATCGTTGGCACACTATTGGGTCAACCTCCCCATTATATATTGGTGGTTTACAAGCCATGAATTCCTTGTATGAACAAGGCTTTCGTCCTCCACGCTTTTCCTTTGCTACATTTGAATCATCTTCCAGCTTCTTAATTCTATCTTCTACTATTGATAAAACCGTGTTTTGAATTTTATCAATAAAGCCTGACAAACTGTTTTCAATCGCCTTTCCAACCTCTTCGGCAATCACTTCTCTCATTTGTTCGGTGACTCTTGGCACCGCATTATCATTGCCTCCTTCAGCCATCTCTATTTCTGAAATGTTTACATAGATTGTTAAACATTTCATTTATAATACATGCTTTACTTGTTTTGATTTAATCAAGTTCATAACTTGATTTAATCATTCTTGTTTCAATTCAATCAAGTTCGTAACTTGATTTAATCATTCTTGTTTCAATTCAATCAAGTTCGTAACTTGATTTAATCATTCTTGTTTCAATTCAATCAAGTTCGTAACTTGATTTAATCATTCTTGTTTCATGCATTTCTTGTTTTTGAGTGAGCTTACACACTTGTTTCATGCATATTGTTCATTTCTTATTCTTTACGTAGTACCTAATTTATTAACAAATAAGCTAGTTCTTACCGGACGATCGATCAAGCTTGAACCGAACACTTATTGACAACCTTGAGCTCTGATTACCAACTTGTAACACCCTAAAATTTATACCCTTGATTTTAGACAAAGTATAGAATTAAGTACATGACTTTCATTAACAAAAGTTACTAATAACCATGACCTTAGTCATAATTACAAAACTGTTTAAATTGTGTTAACGACCCATACACAAAGACTACAAAAGATCTAAGACGTTGCGGAAGCTTCAAAATAGAGTGTTCGGTTCTTCATCTTATCACTTGATCGCCACCCGTAAGACTTGTCGATTTACCTATGACCAAAACCATTAAAACATTAGTTTTGACGCTATCGTATAATATAGTCGCAAGGTTGAACGTCACATTTGAAATAATAAAAGCAAAATAACCTTCCTGGATCCACCGTAAATTACGGCATCACCGTAATTTACGGTGATCCCTGAGAGTTCCTGGTCACCGTAAACCAGTAGATAATCACCGTAACATGTCTGCCCTATACCGTAAATTACGGTATTACCGTAATTTACGGTAAGTCCTGGAAATCCATGTTTTGTTTTGTGATTTCATTTCCTTCAAACAAATCTCGTAATTTGCCTTTCTAACAACCCATTACATCCAAATCTAGTATTTCTAACATGTAATAAATATTAACCAATAGCGTAGAACAATCTATCATATTTCCGGAATATAAATCATGTTTTACTTGATTATTTGACCCGTTTGGCTCGTCTAAAGAATCCTTCTATATGACGACTACCAACGGGTACCGACCGAATTTAATAAATCAATCAATATAACGACTTCAATGCTTAATTCAAAACAACTCTTATTCAAAATTCAATTACATATTTGAATCATCCGATAAAATAAATGTAACGGAACAAGTTACATACCTTAGCGCACGCCCTTCGATCGTGAGTCTCCACCGGCTTGTCCACTCGACGTTCCGGTATCTTGTCCTATAGAGTTCAATGTTATCTTGTTTAGAACTCTTTGTAAACCATATTTCACATAATAGTTAAAACATCACGATTAGGCGTTTTAACCACAAAATTCTAATTTTCAAGTCTTCTTTGAGGCATTTCAACAAACACTTCATATGCAGAATTTTTATACCTTTAGTAATCAACTTCTTAACTTGCTAATTAGCTAACTTGACAACAATAAAGCCCTCCTATAGTGTTTTAAGCATCATATCTTTCTGAAATCACTTTCAACAATCAAATTACACTAGAATATCCATCCTAAACCCTAGTGTTCATCTTCATCTTGTAAAACCCATAACCCACCTTCAAGGTGTTCATGGAATTTCCTGAAATTGGACATGATTTCATATGTAGTTGTCTAGGTTTTACTTCTAGACACTACATCATCTCTAATCAAATCAAACAACACACATGCAACATCTAATCTTAGATTTTCCAAAATCATGAGAATTTCAAACAAAGGATTAACACGAATTTTTACATACCTTATGATCCTCTTGTGATGAGGATCAATAATCTAAACTCGGATTTCGTTTTGGATCAGAATTGCGCCTTCAATTTGAGAGTTTTGTGAGATTAGGGTTTGTGGAATGGGGGTGTCGCCCCTGCTTCTTCCTGATCGACCAACACCTCAATTTGGGGTGTTTGGTTTATTTTTTTATTTGTTCTAATTAATTAAGTTTCAAATTAAACAACTATGGTCCCTCAACTTTGTTCAACATATAGTTTGGTAGCTTTTAATCAAGTTATAAGCTATTTCTAGACTAGTTAACTAACTAGGTTAAAATTCTTAGTTAGTAAACTCCCATTTACTTATGCTTTTATAATTCCGATATAATGTCTTATATTTTCGGGGTGTTACATGCTGGCACTGATGTCACTCCTGTTCTGGCTCCAGCCTTTATCTGTCTCTCACATACTTTGTTGCACATCTACGTATGCATACAAAGTGTGCAATAAGGAGAAGCAAGAGTACAACTTAGCAGGAGAAGATGGCCTCTACCGATTTTGTAAAAATATAATAACCGATGAAAGTTTTAGGTAAGAGGGATGGGGCTTAACCTGGTCGGCGAAACAGTACGTGTCAAGGGTCTTTTGTTGAAGGACCACACGTGTAAAAATGATGGAAGTGATGTTTCCATTCTCAAAAACACTAAAACTCAACTGGTGCTTTCTTCTTGTTGTTTAATATACGCTAGTTGGTCTCTAACTCGTGCGTTACAGCGGGGATCCAGTGTACCGATAACAATGTAGGTTCGGCCGACAACCTAATTCAAAAAAAGCGTCAACCATATATTTCAAAACATATATGATCATAAAAATCAAAATCAAAATCATCATATGATATCAACCAAATAGAAAATATGATGGCAAAAAAAGATCTACGCAACTGCAATGTATTGCACACTTCTTGCTGAACAGATCTAAGGAGCTAAAAACACAGCTCTTGCGTTATTTCTATCATGCAATATACATAATAGGAATATCAGACAATTACCTTTACAGAATTCACATCTTACTGACTCATGTAATTAAGCAATATTAGGCGCAGAAAATCGAATATGAAGCATTCAATTGCTTACTTAGGAGGGAGTATCTGAGCAACTGAAACCAATGAAATGGAAGATCTAGAAAGTGATGGTGGAGTTGACAACTTGGGATAGAGTCTTACTCTTACCTTGAAGATGCTTCAAAACTCGATCCTTTCGTCATGTCAAAAACCGTCAATTTCATTTCATTTTCATCAAATACGTACTTAGAACTTGAGGAAGACGTCGTAATTGCATACCATTCAAAAGAGGGATTCGATTATGGAAGTGCATCTGCAACAAAAAAATCAACAACAACCAAAAAAAGTTAAATCAACCAACCATCAATAACTTCAATCACCAAATTATCTACTTTTAATTCTAGAAGGCCCGATAATCAATTTAAAACCAACAAAACAACATTAACTCTACCAAAGCATCGCTAACTTCAGTCACCAAATGTATTTCAAATATAGAGTTATAACTGATTCAAAGATCCAATCTAAAAAGCCCTAGGTCATTATGAAACAAAAAAAAAAAAGCAAGCAAAACTTCACACTCAAACTTAACGATTGTAACCTCTGCCATTAACTTTAACAAAGATATAATGAAGAAAGATAAAAAAGGTCATTTAACTTGGGGTTGGTGTAAACAACAAAATTATAAAAATAAAAAATAAAAAGTGTTTATAGTGAAATACCATCGGCATTGGAAATTATGTTTCCCAAGTCACTCGCATGATGGATTTTATCTTCAGGATCACCATGAGTATGCCAAATCGGATTGAAATGAGGTCCTAATATTAATCAGTGGTCACCGTTAAATCACAAGAACTAAATAATCCATGTCATGAACCCCAGAACATCTACATTGGAATATCACCAAACTCACCCTACAGATTAAAGAACTACCAAACTATCAACACTTAATATCCGCACCTGTATTCCCGACTTTGTGCACACGCTTCTAATATCCACTCCTGCATATTAAAAAATAATGTCACTTTTAAACTTTATAACCATTTATTTTATAGCTTTAAAGATCGATTGAATTGAGAAGAGACGTTAACAGTAGAATTAAGACAAAGACGCGCCAAAAACTGGTGGACAAAAAACTGTTTCAAGTACACACCCCAAAAAGAGTTACCCATTTTGACCAGAAAAATAGTGCTTCAGAGCCTCACAAACACCAAACATGGCTGCAATCCCAGGGACTACCTCACTGGCATTGTGGCAATTACTTTTTAACCCACCAAGTTAAACCAAACCTCATGGTTCGACGTGAAAGTGACCAAAACTCATTTAGACCAGACCCGACACATGAATTTTGTGTTAGGTACCATGTCGGTTCAGATATTCAGACATACACCCCTAAACTTTGACCCGCTTGATTTTTAGCCTTTTTTTTAATTCTGCATTACATCCCATCTGACATGCCAAACAAAATCTAAAAGATCCAGAAACCATTAAAATATCTTTTATGTTTGATAACTACCTAAATATAACTTCCCAAAACTAATTTTGATTTTACTGAACTCAAACTTATTACCAAATAGATTCAATTCATAGTGGGTAACTTCCGGCACCAATCTCATATAAGTTCGCATCACGTAGCAACCTGCCAGTCGGTAGTCTTTAATATACCCATTGTGCCACCTAGGCATTGAATAGCCTGCAAATAAATATAATTTAAATACACAAAAACAAAAAGAGAGAACAAAAACAAAAAGAGAGAATCATGGAATTATGATTTACAATTGGGAAATCAGTTTTGAGCTGCATACCTGCACCAATCTAGTGTAAATCAAATCGATCACAGCTTCGCTAGCTAAAGACAACTATAAAACAAATCACACCACAAAATGAATCACTATGAATCCACACAAATAAATATTTAATCGAAAAAGTAAGAACGGAAACAAACCATCGAATACATACCTCGATCGCATTACATGTGAATCCTTAATGGCCATCTCTGTCATTTAAGAGACGCTACTATAGCTTGTCTACTGAAGACGAAAATCTACGAAAAAACACCACATGCATGATCATACATTTATAATGAAAAAAGTTAGCGAAAATGTTCGTTAAAAGGTTTTAAAAACCGATCTGTTTCAATAAATTCAGTCCATTCCTTTCAGTTACTATCTAATTCGTTCTTAGCAAATGAGACCAAACCGAAAATGAAATATTTGGTTAGATATATTGTAAACCAATTGGTTCGGTTAATTCAGATAAAAAAAATAAAACCAATTAGTTTCGATTTTGAGACCTAGCCGAACCAAAACCGAAATTTTCAGTAAAAGCTTTTTAAAAACCAATCCATTTTAGTTGTTTAGATTCGATTTTAATCCTCAACCAAATCGAATTTCAGTTAAAAGTTTTTAAAAACCCATTAGTCTCAGTTGACTCCGTTAATTTCGGCTTTAAGCCCCAAACCGAACCAACACTTTTTAATTGAAAGTTGATTAAAACCTATAATTTCTATTCATTCCTTTGTTTAAGTCAGATAGTTTAGTTATAATTCAGTTAATTACCCAACCCTTGGATTTAAATCTAAGGACACTGTTCATACAAATAATCAAGAAACATAAATCGATCACAGCTTCGCTAGGTAAAGACAACTATAAAACAAATCACACCACAAAATGAATCACTATGAATCTACAAAAATAAATATTTAATTGGAAAAAGTAAGAACGGAAACAAACCACCGAATACATACCTTAATCGCATTACATGTGAATCCTCAACGGCCATCTCTGTCATTTAAGAGACGCTACTATAGCTTGCCGCTGAAGACGAAAATCTACGAAAAACCATGACATGCATGATCATACATTTACAATGAAAAAAGTTAGCGGAAATTTTCGTTAAAAGGTTTTAAAACCGATATGTTTCAATAAATTCAGTCCATTTCATTCGGTTACTATCTAATTCGTTTTTTTAGCAAATGAGACCCAACCGAAAACGAAATATTTGGTTAATTATGTTGTAAACCAATTGGTTCGGTTAATTCAGATAAAAAAATTAAAACCAATTAGTTTCGCTTTTGAGCCCCAACAGAACCAAAACCGAAATTTTCAGTAGAAGCTTTTTAAAACCCAATCCGTTTTGGTTGTTTAGATTGGATTTTAATCCTTAACCGAATCGAATTTCAATTAAAAGTTTTTAAAAACCCGTTAGTTTGTTGAGAGAGACACCCTTCCCCTAACTACAAACTGTTAGATCGAATGGTTTGTTGAGATCTTCCAGAATAATGTTCCCTTTGTTTCCTTTTAAATTGTATAACTATCATAACCCTAGAACGGAGACCATAACAACCATGTTAATAGCGGACCTGGCCTAAAAGGAGAACTGTGTGAAATTAGTAACGAAACCAGTGACTGGAGTTTACCTAATGTCGCCAAAAAGTCAATGGTCATTGCTGGAACTAACCTTTAGGGTTACGATCCGTTGAAAAAAAGGTAACATGAAAATGAAATTGACTTTGCCACCAAGATTGGATAATCGACCACAGCCATAGGGTTCACTGTGCTTTAAGACTTCTATTGGTACCACTCAAGCGCCGAAGTACTCACAAAACCAATCATCAGATTCACCATATCTAAACTAAACGAAATAAGCATTAGAACTGGCAAAACAAATGCAATTTATTTTTACCCAAACCTTATAGCAAACAAAGCAATACCCATTAAAGCTGGATTTTTACAACCAAATTAAAATTTAATTAAACCCTAAATGTGATTGAAGATCAAAACATACCTGCTAAAGGGTTGAGGGTTGAAGTGAGGATTGAAGTAACATGGATTCGAGCAGTGATGATGGTTCGTCAGTGGGTAGTTTGGTGTTTCATAAAAAAAACCTAAAATTACAATATATATATATATATATATATATGATGTGTGTAAAATGCAACATATAAATTACATCAAATGAGGCATAAAACTAACCCTTTTTAGTACTAATATTGGAAAAAGAGTGTTTTTGTCTTCCTTTTGTATTTTCAGGATTAAATGAGCTCAAAAACGCAAAAGAAGCAAAAAGACAGCTAAATCCAACATAAATACAAGAAAAGGAACATTAGTGGACTGCCCGAACCCTCAACGGCACCTTTCAAAGCAAAATAGAGAAAACAGAAGGCTGAACACGCCCCGTGCTCAGCCAGCACGGGGCCGTGCCCAAGAAGCAGCAGAAAAGACAAACCTATAGAAGCTTCTATTGCCCATCACGGGGCCGTGCTCAGCGGACACGGGGGCGTGTCGAAAGTACAGCAGGCGCATTTATTGTAATTGCGAATTACAATTAATGAGGAGAGAGAGTGTCAGACGGACACGGGGCCGTGTCCAGCGGACATGGGGCCATGTCCAGCTCTCTGTTCAGCCTATAAATAGGAGTGCTTGGATTCATTTCATCTCATCCCTTGGCACACCACCTCTCTCACACTTCATCCACCACCCACCACCATCACAACACCATCATCCACCACCATCATCCATTGTCCATCATAGAGTGTGTGAGTCGTCTCGGGATCCAAGATTGATCGTAAGAGTCCTTGACAATCAAGGCCATGTTTGCCTAAGTCTCTTACATCACTTGGTGAAGACAAAGTGTCTAGTATAATACTTTTTATTTCTAATCTTTTGCACTTTTTATTTGGTTTTGTATTAATGACTTTAATAACTAGTTACTTATGTTGAAGGTGATCTTTCCTTATCGTTTGTCCGTGGTGTCTTGGCATTATTTTACTGTCTATATAAAATAAAGGATTTTCACCATTCATATCTCCACGGTCTATATGGAGGTATGTTGGCTACCTGGTAGGGGGTTAAGGGAACGGTTTGGTAAAGGTCTTGCCATTGTTCAACGTTTAGAGGTCCTGCAATGGACCTGGGTCAAATTTAGTAGGACCTCCTTCAATACTTCACGGTATTGGATGGCGGGGGTCCAAACTCTTTGATCCCCTCATAAGCTAACTACTATTAATACTATAACCCGGCTACTTAGGACTGTATCCCTGCTGACTCAGACTACTTAGCCGAGGGTAACGTCACCGCCAAAAGCGGGGCCTACCACAATACTACATTAATAACTTAATTCATTATCTTCCAATAATCCACCCCTTTAGGATTGTATCCCTGCTGACTCAAACTACTGGGGTGAGGGTAACGTCACCTTCAAAAGAGGGGCCTACTACAATAACTAAGATAATCTCTTAATTATGTGCAAAAGTGCGGAAATAATTAAAGGTTATACTAGATACGAGTCGGAACCAAGTGATTCATCTTGTCTATCTGTTTTTATTTTATTTTTATTTTCAGCATTTTAGTTAGTTTTATTTTTCTTAGTTTAAAACATTTTTCTAAACTTTTGTTTTGGTTAGACGTTGAGGATAAACCGGTACTAAAAGCTCTTGTGTCCTTGGACGACCTCGGTATCTTACCAACGCTATACTACACTCAACGATGGGTGCACTTGCCCATATGTGTGTTTAGTGTTAGTGAAATATCGTGTTTTATAAATTTAAAACTTGGCTAAAATAAGTGTTAAAAAGGGCTTAAAATATACACCTAATATATACGACACTTACCGCACATCAAGTTTTTGGCGCCGTTGCCGGGGACACAAGGATTTTAAGAAAGTTAGGAATCAACGGCCTAATCGTCTTTTATTTTTCTTTTTATTTTTTTTTTAGGATTTTCTTAGTTTTTCAGCTTCTGCAGCGCTCAGCACGGGCCGTGCCCGGTCAGACACGGGCCGTGCCCAGCAATCATCACTGGCAGTTTTTATTTTCTGAGTTACAGAGAGCTGAACACGGGGCCGTGTCGGTGCAACACGGGGTCGTGTCCAACTCCCAGTAACAGGGATCCAGAAATCAATTACTGCGCCTCTGAACACGGGACGTGTTCATCGAGCACGGGGCCGTGGTGAACATTCTGACCAGCGTTGTTTTCTGTTTTTGTTGCAGGACTTGGAACCCAGGCGCCACATTTGAACCTCCTACGTAGTGCATGAGCTCCAGTTCTAGTAGAGACATAAAAGAACCCCTAGAAGAACCCGATCGCTTTCTCAGAAAAAGACTAAAAGCTAAAAATCAAGAGAAAGCTTCGGGGGACCCACTTCCAATGGCGGACCAACGTACCCTCATGGATTACCTACGGCCTACCGTAGGCAATCTTGGCGCCGCTATCAATGCCCCGAATGTCGAGGCCAACAACTTCGAACTTCGGCCGCATTTGATACAAATGCTCCAAAACTCCGCAACCTTCCACGGGCTTGCGGACGAGGATCCCCATCTACATATTACTAACTTCTTAGAAATATGTGATACCTTTCGGATCAATGGAGCATCAAATGACGCCATCCGCCTTCGTATGTTTCCTTTTTCACTAAAAGACCGAGCTAAGGCTTGGCTTAATACCCTCCCAGCTGGATCGGTAAACACCTGGGATGAACTCGCCCAAAAGTTTTTGTATAAGTATTTCCCTCCTGCTAAAACGGCTAAATTAATGACTGAAATTAATACATACTCACAAGAGGATGGGGAGTCCTTATATGAAACTTGGGAAAGGTTCAAGGAGCTTCTAAGAAAGTGTCATCACCATGGTCTAGCGGTATGGCAACAAGTATCCACTTTCTACAATGGATTGTTGCCACACACAAGACAAACACTTGATTCAAGCTCCGGGGGACTCTTAGGTAATCGTCGCCCAAATGAAATATATAACCAAATTGAGGAAATTGCTCAAACCAATTTTCAATGGCACACCCCCCGGGGTAATAAATCTATTGCCCCGGGCGCCCATAAGGTTGATGAAAGCACCTCTTTACAAGCCCAAATCGAGGCCCTCTCTTCAAAAATCAAAAGGCTAGAAATGACAAAAACGGCCTCGGTTATGGCTTGTGAAGGGTGTGGTGGGTCACATGAAAATTGGAGTTGTATGAAAGAATTAGATGAACAAACTGAAACGGTAAACTACTTGGATAATAGACCTAGGCCGTCGGGTCCTCCAACGGGTACCTACAACCAAGGATGGCGTAACCACCCAAATCTTGGTTGGAGAGATCCCGGCAATAGTAGTAACCAACAAAACCAACGAACTAATTTTCAACAACCGCAAAATTTTTCTCAACAACAAGGTGGAAGAGAAAGGCTTGAAGATACGGTATCTCGCCTCATTTCTGACACTGAAAAGAAAAACTCGGATCGATTTCAACAATTGGAATCAAATTTTAGAAATCAACAAGCTAGCATTCAGAACGTTGAAAAACAATTAAATCAACTAGCTCAAAATTTCTCCGAGAGACCACAAGGCGCGTTACCTAGTAATACCGAAACGAACCCAAAGGCACAAGTACATCTCATCACATTAAGAAATCGAACCGTGGGTCCCGAGGATGCTCCATTGCCACCAAATGAAAGAAGCCATTCTAGCCAGCCTATAACTCCTCCTGCGCCAGAAAAGGCTTCTATACCAAATCAAGAGCCCACCAAGACTCCTCCAATTCCGTACCCCGGTAGGTTAAATCGTCAAAAGACCGATGAGCAATTCGCAAAGTTCGAAAGTTTACTAAAACAATTGCATGTTAATATTCCTTTTATGGAGGTCCTTACCCAAATGCCTAAATATGCAAAATTCATGAGGGATTTCCTCACTCACAAAAGGAAAATTGAATCATTGCAATTAGTTAACTTAGGCGAAGAATGCTCAGCTCTAGTACTCAACAAACTTCCACAAAAGAAAATCGACCCCGGGAGCTTCACAATCCCTTGTTCGATTGGGAAGTCCCTCGTCCGAAATGCTTTAGCTGATCTTGGGGCTAGCATCAACCTCATGCCCACCTCAATGTTCAAGCGACTCGGCCTAGGAACAACAAGCCCTACAAAGATGAGCATACAACTCGCCGACAGGTCCGTCAAATTCCCACATGGTGTCGCCGAAAATTTGTTAGTCAAGGTCGACAAATTCGTCTTTCCAACCGACTTTGTCATCCTAGACATGGAAGAAGACACCGAGGTACCTCTCATCCTCGGGAGGCCATTTCTAGCCACCGCTCAAGCAGTGGTGGATATGAATGACGGAACTCTAACATTGAAATTTGGGGATAAGGAAGTGAAATTTGAATGTGGAAAGCGAGTAGAGGAAGAAGATCCGGTCAACTACATGAAGGTCATAGACTCAAGCTTGGATGACGCTCTCCGACGGTGTAACATGGGATGCAACACATCCCACTTGGGTAACATATGACCAGGCTTTGGGTCTAGCCAAGGACCCTTATAAACGTGGCGCACCATGGAGGCATTCCACGGAACTATCCTTAGTTTAATTTAGATTAGTTTTTATGTTTTCTAGTTAGTTTAATTTTCAGGAATAAAACACACTCATGGTGGTAAAGGATGAAAAGGGGAACGAGAAAAATGATCCCATGCACAAGAACGAGGCAACCCGACAATTTTCTCCATTTCAGAAGGTTCAACACGGGCCGTGCCCAACCAACACGGCCCCGTGTCGAACCACCTGCAGAAAACGCCCAGTACAGGTAACTGGACACGGGCCGTGTTCACCCAACACGCCCCCGTGTCCAGACTTCTGTTTCTCTTATTTCAATTTTGTTACTGGCACTTGAACACGGGGCCGTGTTCAGTGCCCAGTAACACAAATTTTTGCTTTTTAAACACTATTTACACATCTAATCAACCTAAAAATTTATTTTTGGGACACATTGAGGACAATGTGTAATTTAAGTGTGGGGGGGGGGGGGGGGGATGCTAAAACCTTGAATTTTGCAAGTCCTAAATACAAGCCTTACACAAAACTCTATTGGAACCGCTAATCACCCCAAATTTTTTCAAAAATTTCATTTTTTTTTACTTGTCTAGGTTTAACTCGGGAAATTCAAGTTCTCAAAAAGGTTATATTTTTACAAATTTACAACCGATAGCGTAGTGATAAAAAGAACCAACATAAGAAAATTATGAAAAGGCATGACAAACTTATTTAAAATTTGATTATATATACTTGATCACATAAAAACCCATTCCCACAAAAGTGAGTTTTGAGCCTTTATTGAGCACACAATTTCATATCATTTGACTAAATGCTCATTTTTCGTTTCTTGTGTGAATAGCCGCTTGGTTCTTACGACTCTAGAACTTGCCATGACAATACATTCCCGGTCCTTATCAACTTAAACCCGAGTAAGTAAATGATGGAGGCATTAGGACTAACCTTTTTCATTTCTACACCATTATTTTTCTTTTTCTTTTACCACCTACCCAAAAACCCCCCTAGTTAGCCCATTTGAGCCTAAACCTTTTCATTTCATCACCCAAACAAAAAACCCTTTCATCCACCAAAACCCTTTTTCATTTTTAACCCTTTATTTTAGTAACAAGTTCGGTTCTTCGTAAAAAAAAAATATATTTTTGATAATGATGAAGCAAAAAGAAAATAAACAAACAAAGTAATAAAAAATAACTTTGTTTGAATAAAAGCTTCATCAAAAATAAAAAGTTGTAAAAATACGAAAACCGACACTTGTTACGCTTTTTAGCCCTTTTTCTACTAACCACTAACCCAACCACCTACCTTTAACCCTAGCCAACCCTTAACTCACAAAGTCCTCTTGATATCTACAAAGGTATAAAAGTTAAAAAGGAGGAGGATTGATTTCTTGGCAAGCCTATGGTAGGAATAAGTTCCGTGCCGCTCTCGAGTGATTCACTAAAAATACAATTTCGGCCGAGTGTGAGTGATTTCCCCGTGAGGTATGTGAACTTGTATATAAATAGAATTTTAAAAAAGGCATGTTATGCCCAAATAAGTAATTTCTTTTATGAACAGTTCTAAATAAATCATTACGAATAGGAGTGTAAATAAATAAAAATAAAACCCAAAAAGATCTTGGAAATCCCGACACTCTACGACAAGCCCAAAACCTTCTCTTCTACCTATTCCATTTGGGAGTGTAAGCCACATATTAAAGAGTTTTGCTTGAGGACAAGCAAAAGTTCAAGTGTGGGGGTATTTGATGTGTGTAAAATGCAACATATAAATTACATCAAATGAGGCATAAAACTAACCCTTTTTTAGTACTAATATTGGAAAAAGAGTGTTTTTGTCTTCCTTTTGTATTTTCAGGATTAAATGAGCTCAAAAACGCAAAAGAAGCAAAAAGACAGCTAAATCCAACATAAATACAAGAAAAGGAACATTAGTGGACTGCCCGAACCCTCAACGGCACCTTTCAAAGCAAAATAGAGAAAACAGAAGGCTGAACACGCCCCGTGCTCAGCCAGCACGGGGCCGTGCCCAAGAAGCAGCAGAAAAGACAAACCTATAGAAGCTTCTATTGCCCATCACGGGGCCGTGCTCAGCGGACACGGGGGCGTGTCGAAAGTACAGCAGGCGCATTTATTGTAATTGAGAATTACAATTAATGAGGAGAGAGAGTGTCAGACGGACACGGGGCCGTGTCCAGCGGACACGGGGCCGTGTCCAGCTCTCTGTTCAGCCTATAAATAGGAGTGCTTGGATTCATTTCATCTCATCCCTTGGCACACCACCTCTCTCACACTTCATCCACCACCCACCACCATCACAACACCATCATCCACCACCATCATCCATTGTCCATCATAGAGTGTGTGAGTCGTCTCGGGATCCAAGATTGATCGTAAGAGTCCTTGACAATCAAGGCCATGTTTGCCTAAGTCTCTTACATCACTTGGTGAAGACAAAGTGTCTAGTATAATACTTTTTATTTCTAATCTTTTGCACTTTTATTTGGTTTTGTATTAATGACTTTAATAACTAGTTACTTATGTTGAAGGTGATCTTTCCTTATCGTTTGTCCGTGGTGTCTTGGCATTATTTTACTGTCTATATAAAATAAAGGATTTTCACCATTCATATCTCCACGGTCTATATGGAGGTATGTTGGCTACCTGGTAGGGGGTTAAGGGAACGGTTTGGTAAAGGTCTTGCCATTGTTCAGCGTTTAGAGGTCCTGCAATGGACCTGGGTCAAATTTAGTAGGACCTCCTTCAATACTTCACGGTATTGGATGGCGGGGGTCCAAACTCTTTGATCCCCTCATAAGCTAACTACTATTAATACTATAACCCGGCTACTTAGGACTGTATCCCTGCTGACTCAGACTACTTAGCCGAGGGTAACGTCACCGCCAAAAGCGGGGCCTACCACAATACTGCATTAATAACTTAATTCATTATCTTCCAATAATCCACCCCTTTAGGATTGTATCCCTGCTGACTCAAACTACTGGGGTGAGGGTAACGTCACCTTCAAAAGAGGGGCCTACTACAATAACTAAGATAATCTCTTAATTATGTGCAAAAGTGCGGAAATAATCAAAGGTTATACTAGATACGAGTCGGAACCAAGTGATTCATCTTGTCTATCTGTTTTTATTTTATTTTTATTTTCAGCATTTTAGTTAGTTTTATTTTTCTTAGTTTAAAACATTTTTCTAAACTTTTGTTTTGGTTAGACGTTGAGGATAAACCGGTACTAAAAGCTCTTGTGTCCTTGGACGACCTCGGTATCTTACCAACGCTATACTACACTCAACGATGGGTGCACTTGCCCATATGTGTGTTTAGTGTTAGTGAAATATCGTGTTTTATAAATTTAAAACTTGGCTAAAATAAGTGTTAAAAAGGGCTTAAAATATACACCTAATATATACGACACTTACCGCACATCAATATATATATATCAAAATTAAACATGCATTCATAATAACTCATAACAACAACAACAAACAACAATGAAAATTAACCTTAAACACCAAAAACAGACATCAATAGCCCTAAACATAATTCAGCTATACAAGAATTTAAACTTGAAAAAAAAACGAAACGAAGAAACTCATACGAAAATAACAATTGTAGAACAAAATTAGCCGTAGAAACACAAAATTATCACACATACCAACCTCAAATCAGCCGTAGAACAACCACAAACTTCTACGATTGTAGGTATAAACAAAAACCTAGTCACTGGTTAGTATTATACTCACAAAAGTTCACACCATTCAATCCATAAAAGAATACAAACTTACTTTCGTAATATCCTTAGTGATTGCACACTTCAATTTCCGCCATAATTTCAGCCATCCAACTGGTACTAAGGAAACTCATACCAAGGAAACTCTTAGTTATGAATCAAAAGCAGGACATCTGAAACTCGAGAATTTAAACATAACCTGAAAGAAGGCGCATAAAGTAACAGGAGATGACGCAGTGAAGAGAAAGAGAATGTTGGAGACAAATTGCTGCAAAATAAACCTAAAACTCAGAAGTAGACACATAAAAGGAGGAGATAAATGTGGGGATGAGAACATGCAAAAACATAAGAAACCCAAAAACACGCTTTCCATATGGGGTTAAACCTGAGCAAACAGGAATGTATAACACCATCAAAACAACATCTAAACCTTAGAGGCATACGGAAATAAATCATGTTTATACATTTGTGAAAGAGTGTTTAAACGAATATAAGTTTCGTGTCAACCTCAACAGCAAACTTGAGACGATAAACCAGTTGGTATCGATCCAAATGAGTTGGCACAGATCAAGTTATTGGACCGCAATGGCTGCAACATCGGTTCCAAGTGAAGTAAATTGCACTTGCCAGCCTAGAATGTGCCACGCCAAAAAAACGATCTTCAACGTAGTCATCACAGCCTGATGGAGCTTTTCACGATTCTTATGAGCGGTGAGTCGCTGCTGATCATGCGTATGGTACGCGGATATTCATAATTCTATTTTTTGAGAGTCTGCCCCCAGGTTTTTAAAGGAACTGTTGCAGGTACTCCAAATTGAGTCGTCATCATCGTTATCTGAGACGACCCTATATGTTGCTGGAATAATAGGTTGGGTCTGAGCAAAGTTTTGTCACCGGACATCACCCCTCACATAACACTTCAAGAAGTGGCCTTGCAAGAACAAAAAAAAAACATTAAAATTTTCAATCTTTGAATGTGAATCGTTTAAATTACTTGAAGGTTCTTGAACACATGATAATTTCTATACATATATAACTTTTTTTAAGAAAAAAAAACTAAAGCAGCATCAAATAGATACAATAATACAGAACATAGGCTTAAATTTATCATAGTAAAGTGAAATAAAACGATATTAAAAGGGAAAACTCACCCCATATGAAATATTTATATAAATTTTACAACTCAAAAGAAACATGATAGCAATTAGCAGGAGCAGACTTACATAGCCGAAAAGGTAAAAACATAAGAATTTTTTCTTTAGTTTCTTCTCATACTCATCACATCAGCAGTGTTATCATCCTACAATTTGGGTAAATATCCAAAAATTCAAAAACCAATTAGCATAAAAATGCATTGCCAGATTAACAAAACTATCATCGAGCATTATTGGGCCAATTAGATGTGCAAGTTTAAACTTCAAGGTGAACATTGCATCTTAAAGAGTCACAATCAAATAATAAGATGTTCAAACCCGATTATCCAAATATGTTAATTTACCCTCAACTATCATAAACTTCCTAACCACAATCATCTCACCCAAACACTAACAGATGAATACTGCACAAACAAAAGCAACACAGTATCAAACATAGTTATACAGATATAAACATAGTTATACAGATATTACTGCTAGTAAATAATACCATCTTGTGTGAGCAAAGGATAATCCCCAGTACTAAGAGTATACCAATTAGTGTTTTCAGACAAAAAAACCCTAATTTTTCCTCCGATTTAAGAGAAATCAAATAATAAAATACCTATTCAACAGATTTGCACACTTCATAATAACAACACAAAACACACAAAGTTAGATTGAAATTAGAACAATAAACTAATTATACACACACATCAAAGAACAAATAACGGATTTAATATCAACAACAACATAAAAACTGAAACAAATAAAATTAGGGCTTTTTATAACAACTAAAAACACACAAACAGAGATGGAATCCGAACAATATATCAATATAATCCATAATATAAGAAGCAATTGCAAGAAACCACTAACCGACGATTCAAATTTGAGATGATTCAGATTTGAAGATTGAGAAACCACTAACCCAAAGGAAAGGTGGATAAATTGAAGCCAGAGAGATGCAAGGTATTCATAAACGAAAACTTACCAGGTAGAGAGTAGAGAGATGAGATCTAGGTTCTTTCAATTAGGAGGCAAAGGATGAAAGGAAACACTGGATTTAGGGTTTTTGATTGTAACGGAGAATCAAAAAGGTAACTCCAATTCAATAGGGAATGATTGATTTAGCGAGTGAAGATAAAAGAACGGAGTCAATTTCTAAGCTTTTGGCGCTCAAAGGTTTTCATCAGGGAGTATAAGAATGGCACATGGCAAGTAATGGTTTAAGCAAATGCCATGTGGCATAAGTTGGTTTTGCTGTATTATAAGTAGTAGATTGCAGTGATTGTTGCTTTAGTTCCATAGTAAGATGACTTTCAAGGTAACAAAGAAAATTTAATCACATATACATATTCTTTTTTTTTTAATATGTCAATTATCATAAAATAAATATTATAATTGTCACATAAGCAAATAACATTAGTACATTACCTGATGGTAGAAAATTAGAGGCTACAAATTTCAATAGAGGTTCTACAGATCCTATAAATTTTGATAAACCCGACTCTTGAAGAAGGTGATCTCGACCGCCATGCTCCTGTAACTCGAGTAAAAATGTGTTTTATATTATTTTACAAACGTTGCTCTTAGTCCGAAACAGACTAAACTCTATTGTAAGACCCTTACTTGATTTGTACTATTTTCATATAGTTTTTCGACTATAATTATGTAATTACACTTACACATACTTTAAAAAATGTGGATTTCTCAAAACCTTTTTCGAAATAAAATTTCAACATTTTATATATACATTCGTCGTTTAAAACGTGACGACGAAACATAACGCGTAAGCTTGAATCTTGATCGTGTTCGGTTCTTCATCAAGCTTGATTATCCTCCGGTACCATACAATATACCTACATCTCATAAAACATGAAATGAGTTAGTCATTCGTCGTTTAAAAACATGTCCAAACAAGTTCGTGAGTCAAAACAAGCAAACAACAAGGTCAACAACAAATTTCCAGAACCATAAGCCGTCGCGTGTCGCGACAGGTGTCTCGTGTCGCGCCACTTGAGGTCGCATCCATCGCGTGGCGCGAGGAGTACACTTTTACAGCAAGTTTTGTTTTGAAACCTGCATTTTTCCAGCAATGCTAGTTTTTACAAAAACTGACATAATTCGCTTAGTATTGATCCGTTTTACGATCCGTTTCTTCCTACGTGATCGTAAATTGATTCTCCATCACATGGAGTTAAAATCTGACGTCCGGATTAACAACTTTCTAGGTTTTTAAGCCCTCGACTTATTATCTTTTTACAAAGTTTTGACCCGTTCATGATTTTATCAAACAAACATGTTTGTTACATCTTAATTCTCATGAACATCATATTATAATTATTTCCTATTATACAAGGTTCAAATCACGGTTCAAATCATGGGTTTTTATGCATTCATAACCCTTTTTTGCTTATATACTTATTTTGACCCATTAACGGTATTTAAGCACTTTTAAACATAAATCACGCTCATTCATTTCTAGCATCATGTTTCCATATTACTTATAAATGGTATTCCACCACAAATATTATTGCGGTGGATTTAATGTGGTATACCATTTATTCCGAGTTCTATCCCTCGGTTTGTTTTTTTACGACAAGACGCATTTTAAGGCATTTGACTCACAAGGATCATGCCTTTCGTTTTTATACTTATCCTAATGATTTAATTGATCGAAAAGCTTATTTCTAAACAACTCGTAAGGGTCGTGTGCTTGATTTATCGATCAAGGGTGTTTTACGACGAAGGACTTTTAACAACATATTTGACCAAAAATTGCACATCTTCGCTACAATCTTAGTTATACATACCTGGCTCGGATCAAAGTATAGACCCTTTTTAATACCTTGCTTTAATAATCGCTAATTAATAGCGATGCAAACATCCATTTGATATTTACTCATGTAAGCATATAACTCGACAAATAATCATTATTCGATATTGTCAAAGGGTGATATTTTCACCTTTTGACCCGTTTGGTCTAACTGACCGTTTATCTTTGCGAGATGATATTTATTACCATCTCATCTACGTGACTCGCTCCGGTTTACACCGTACGTTAATATTACTTATAATTTATTTCTTAATTTCTTTTTAACCCATCATAGCTTATGTCATAAGGTGTCTTTCAAACACTAACGGTTATCGTTAACGCGTGACCGAATTACCGTTTTACCCTTGTTATTTATTTTGGTTTACCCTATAAGGTAACAATTCAAAACTCATTGTCTATTAGTCATTGCATGACTGAATATTCACATTATTCCTTTTTAACCATTAAAGATGGTTTATTATTATTGTCTCTTGTTCCGACCCATATCATCTCGCGTCAGAACATCATAATTCAAACATGACTTTATATTATTCATAACCTATAAAAACAAATATGTATTCAATAAAAGGTGTAAGCTTTACTTACCTTGCATCCAAATTATGCTTGTTCCTTCATACTCGATTTGTTTGACCCGCTTCCTTCCCAAGCTTCCACCTAGCTTGTTAAGCGTCAAACTATCATTGTAATTTGTAAGATAGTTAGATTAGTCATAATTATTCACGACTATTCCATCCTACGATTTTTATATCGAAATTATCATTCGATCATATGAATGGTCAGTTTGAATTTTTAAAGTCAACTGCCTATTAACGTAAGTAATTACACGATGTAGCTCAACTACTCGTTTAATTACTTGGTCAATTATCCGGTAAGCATCATTCTTTTGCTACCGTTTTAATCACTTATTAACTAAGTTCTTGTAATCGTAATTTATTCAATTAACACATGATGATATCAAACATCCTTTTAACATGAATATATCCTCATTTTCATTTTTATCATACAAAACCCATTTCATAGCAAGTATGATCATGTACTCAAACACACAATTTGTTAAAGTATTTCCTTATTACTATCATGTATGATGATTCTAAACACAAGTATATCATCAATTTCATCATATGATTAAAACCCACTTATCCAAGTGTGGTAAATCATCTAAACATTCAATTCATAGCATCATATGTATAATTTTCACTTAGGGTTTTGTTCCTAAGCAAGTATACATCATTAATTCAACCATAGCTTCTATAATTCATACATAATTCGCGATTATGATGTTTCTTCAAATTTCACAACTTCATAAATCATCAAAATTTTACATACCTTATGATCCCCTAGCTTGGGTGATCATTAATTCACGTTTAATTGTGAATTTGAGCTTCGTTTAGCCCTTCAATTTGATAGTTTTGATGGAAGTTAGGGTTTTGGCTCCAATGGAGCTTCCTGAGGTCGATCAACAGAACACACACTTAGTGTGTGTTTTGTTATAATTTTCTTTCTATAAATTAACTTTCAAGTTATCTAACTTTGGTCCCTCATGTTTGGTTAATTATTAAGTAGGCTACAACCTACTTATTTCCAACCATATTCCCTCTTATTAACTAGGTTAAACATTCCTAGTTAACTTAGTGCGTTCGGGGAGATTACAACTAAGTTTATTTTAAGTCTCGTTAACCCGGGCCTTTTATAACTTTATTTCCTCAAAAGCATTCATTCACCTTTTATTTCTTATTAGGTTTATTTATTTAAATCCTAATATTTACCAGGTTAATTTTACCACCAACGGTACTTTACCCGTCTTTTTGTATTAACGTGGTTTGATTACCACACCCGTTTTTGGGTTTTTACATCTATAATGGAAAAAAGTCATATAAATGAATGAAAAACTAATTAAAGTACCTGATCAGATTATTGGTAGTTCCGGATGATTTTTGTTTTAGCAACAAAATGGAGTTTTGGTGGAATGATCAATGTAGTTTTACTGATAATGGAACCAAAACAGTGATCACCGTGGATATTGAGGTGCGACGACGGACATAAGTTGTTACTGGATTGAAAGTGAGTGGTTTCGTTCATTGTAGGAAAGGGTCTAGCCATCATTTGAAGCATACCAGATATATGTTCCGCCTAGGGTCACACTTAAATTGTATTATTGGTTGCTTTAATTGATCAATCGATAACTATTGATTCATCACAATCCGGAAATGTTGGACCTTGTGACAGCTGTCAAAAATCCAGGTATCCGTACAATTAATTAATCATGATTAGTGCTTAATGACTGTGCTGAATTTCAATTAACTGCTTTTTGATTACTGCCATATATATACATGTGCATCATACATTGTTTAATGTCATACCAATATTGCATGAAAACTGTATTGCCTTAAATGATGCAATAAGAACAGTTAGCACAGTTATCTGATAAGACAGGAAAATGCTGATAGAACTCAGCATGTAGGCAGACAGTGTATTGAGACACAGAATGAGCCTGCAACTAAGTATTACACTAGTATAGTGTCTAGGAAAGTAAGGATCACGAAACTGCCTTTTTAGGGATAGTTTAAGTGCAGGAAAGTGCCTAAAACTCACCCAAAGTGCTTAATTCAGCAAAAATCAGCATTTAAACTATCTGAAATCATGCAGAAATATGGTTAAATGGTCCTGAATGCTTTCCTAAGTGTCGGGAATCAAAAGTGTCACAAAATGGTACATAAAGAACACTAAACTGCAAGTTTAGCACATTAACAAACCAGTAACCAACTAAACAACCGGACACTACCCGAAACATCAAATTTACACTAAAAGCACTGTTTTAACATTTCCAAGCTAGTTATGATCCCCAAACATCATAACACCTCCTAAAAATATCTAATAACTAGAACATGTAACTAATACTTGGATTTAAACTAGAATGTAACTAATTAAGTTAAAACCTATGCTAGACCCCCCCCCCCACCTACTTACGGCCCAACATGGCCCCCACTTAGTGGATTTTATTTCATTATTTAAATAGATATGTAGATGCTTTACTAAACAAAGTATCCAAGAGTTAAAATGTGGACATGGATTATAAATATACCTAGATGATCATAACCTCCATTTCTCACACACACTAAACATACACAAGCTCTCTCCTCTCCTTCTCTTGTTCTCGGTCGTGAGCCACCACCATCACCATCATCTTCACTTCAATATCTTCCATTCTCAAGTGATACAAAGGTGCTAGAAGCAAGATTAAAGAGCTTGGTGGCCTTGAAGCTTGAAGAACCTCTTTAGTTTGCTTTTATCCACTTGCTTTCTACACTTGAATCATCCCTAGCCTTGTGCTAGTGGTAAGAGTCTTGATCTTGCTATATTACTTCTATTTTAAGTGGTTAAAGAAGAATCATAATCAAAAACTTAAAGAACACTAAAGATCATAAGAAGTAAACATGAACATAAGCTTGTTTAATGAAGTAATCTTGATGTATATGAGTTGTTATGCTTGTTGATCATTGATTGTTTGTAGAAATGATGTCGATCATCATAAGATCTTGCTAGATCATGATTAAAAACATAATCTAGCAAGACGAGAAAGTAGAAATATGGTAGGATGATGGATCATCCACATATGAATCATGAACTTGATTGACTAAATGGTTTTCTTGAAAAATAATGAACAAAGTGAGTAATAACACTTGTAGATCTAAAGATTTATGAATGGTTTTTTTTAGAAACCAAGTTAAAAATATGAGTTTCGTTTAATCTTGGTTATCACACAAACAAATCTTATTTTGAGTGGTTAAACATGTGTAGAAACACTTGTGTGACATGAAGAATGCATGAAGAAATATTTTTAGAAAATATGATTTGAAGTTGTAAACATCTATAATCTTTAAAAATGAAGTTTTTAAAGAACTAATCACATTTTAAAGGGTAACAAGACTTACTAAGAACACTAGTGAGTTACTACAAATTTTTACAAATATTCAAGTTCATGAAGTAGTAGTTATCACTTGTTTTTGGCAAAATTGGTAAGTAAAGGTTGTTTGTTGATGATTGTGGATTGATTGTGATGATTTTTACAAAAGAAAATGATATGCTTGAAAGCATGGAAACCTCCATTTTTAGGGGAAACTATGGCAAAATTTTCTAAAATTATAAACACTTAGAAACATATTTTTAAACAAATATTTACAAGTGTATTTTAAACCATGAGTTTCCTACAAAAACTTTGCCATAATTTTTGTTACAAAAATATAATTATTGGAGGTTGATTTTCATAAATAAAAGTGACTAAATATGTATTTAAGAAATATATATTTAGAAGACACCATGTGTGTGATTATTTGTATACTTTGTGTATTAGTTATATTATTTTAGTACATGAATTAATATAACACATCAAAATATAAAAAATTACAATCCAAAATATTACCAAAATTCCAAAAAATAAATATACACATTTACACCAAATATTGGTGAAACCGAACTATGGAATAAGACTTACAAAATATTCCGGAAAATTTATTTACAAGTATATTTTGGTAAATAATATTTTGGACACCAAAGAAGTAAAAATATGATTTTTACAATTACTACAAAAATATATCATATTTTTAACAAGGAAGATATATTATTTTTGGCAAGCATGAAATATATATTTTTCTTGAAATTTTAGAAGATATATTATTTTTAAGAAATATATGTCTTCATACACAAACATGAAATACAATATTTTTGGAAGAACAATGAGTTTAAATATATTTTCTAAGTTAAGACTTGAATATATATATATATAGAGAGAGAGAGAGAGACCGGTTATCATACAATATGCCTAATCCTACATTACGTACGCTATAATCATGGTCGTCGGATCATCTCAAAATCACCCCGTGTTTATCTTTTAAATTAATCAAATAAAGATATATATATGTAACCGCCAAGGTTAAAATTGTCAATCACGAAATAAAAAACTCTGATAATCAGCAAACAAAACCTCGAAATCAAAACGTAAGATTCTTAATCAAAACGGTAATCGAAACTATAACAATTACTCAAAAATCGATCGATTTGTGGAAATTCAGACCTGAAGATGATGCAGTGTAAAATTCAGACCTGAAAATTCCTATTCACCATATCCTGCTGCGAAATTGAACTTCTGATGAATTTGGAAATTCAGACCTGAAGATGATGATGATTCAGTGTGAAAATCAAATAAGAATATGCGAAATACATAACAAACTTGCGAAAAAGACAATTCAGACAAAAAGAAAGGGTCTATTTTTTTGTAAAGTATGCGAATTCAATTAACATATATGCGAAAACACTTAGGATGTATTATAATGTGCGAATTCATAGCAATACACATGCGATTTCACTAAGAGTTAATAATCTTTTAAATTTCGTATAATGTGCGAATTTATGCTTTAATACATGCGATTTTGCATGTTTTTTCAACACATGCGAAGTTGTTATGTTACACATGCGATTATGAATAAAACAATAACAAATACTTTCAAATTACGTTCAAATTACTTTGTCATAAAAATTCAAAAAAAAAATTTACGAATCTTAAAAACAAAAATATAGTATTTTATATAAAAAAACTTAATTTATTACCGATGTGACTGTAAATTGACATGTAATGATCGATTTTACAATAATTACTACTGAACTTACCACCCTACCTACATAATAAACTTACTATATTAATATAAAAAACCTAGATATAACTACCTTCCATATTAAGTCATACATAGAAGACGAAAAAAACACACACAAAACATACAAACAAAAATGGCATTTGATGATTCAGAACAAATCAAAAACATTGCAATCAAAGAGCTATTGTCAACTCGCACGTTGAGAGAACTAAGTACTGATGTCAACTCTTCTCATCTGGTTCTTGATGTGCAGGGTAAAATTCTTGAACAAATCAAGATATATGGGAACGCCTACTTCAAGAACCACCATCAAGCTTCAAGGACAGAGCTTTGGAGCACATAAAGGAGCAATCTCGAGCTGATGACTTAGCCTTCTCTTTCCTGACAGATGCTCTAAACACTGTGAAGGAGAAGATGGAGTTCAGCTCTTCTGAACGTGATAAAATCTTTTCTTCAAGTAACTAAATTATCTTTTTAATCCTTTTGTAGTTGTGGCTGTGTTAGACAATAACAATTATTTTATATTTTGGGTATGTATTTAGAACACATATTATATATTTAGAACACATACTATGCTTGCTTATAAAAATATTAAATCGCATGAATGATGTTGCCCTGTTTGTCACAGAAAAAAACAATATAACTCAAAAAATCGCATGTAATAAAAGTGAAATCGCATGTAAGAATTATTATAAAGAGAATCATATAAAATCGCATGTTTATACACTATAAATCGCATGTGAAAAAAAGATATAAACAAAAGAATATAAATCGCACGTATTTCGTATAATTCGCATGTCCATTTATAAAAAAACTACTCATCCACATCATCTTCTGAAACCTCCTCCCACTGATCTTCTTCTTCAGATCCATCATCACTACTGTAATCTTCAAACTCATCTTCCTCTTCGTCGTCTTGGACCTCATTGTGTTTGTAACTGGCAACATTTTCAATCTGGACGCCCTTCATCTTCTTTTTTTGCTGTTTACCTTGTTGTTTGGCTTTCAGCTCCTCGCAAGTCCGAATGTCATGACCTTTTTCGTTGCATACGCTACATGTCCTTGACCTTTTCCCTATCCGGCTGATCATTTGTTCCTTCTTAGATTTAATCCTTCTATGCGATCTGCGACCTTTGTTTCTTATACCAGCCGGCACACGCACAGTAGGAGGAGCATTAGTTACCGGTTGTTGATAACTAATCAACTTGGAAAATCGGTCAAATTTTGGATCAAGTTGCTTGATTATACGACTCTGATCCACTCTCTCTTTGAGCTGCATCATTTGATCCCTCACTAAAACAAGTTGATCGAGGTCAGAAATCAAATTGCTAACCAAATACTCCCCTGTGTGGATGATTTCACGAGCAATCCGTTTAGCCTTGTGTTGCACATCCTTGCCACCCACATTTAAATTGTACTTCACATTTAACTCATTCGGCACCACATCCTTCGTCCATCTCTTCATAACATACTTGTTTGGTATTTCTTTAACACCAAACATCTTGAAAAGGAAATAGATGTGTTTGCAAAGCAGCCCATACTGCTCAAAACGCAAACAGCTACATTGTGCAGTTACATCATTTTTGTAGGATCGTATTTGACGACCGAATGAGTCAGTCTGAGTGTGTTTACACTATTCAGATGGCGGAAACATCTAAACAGATTAGAATCAGATAAAAAGGAGTAGAAAACAGAATAGATTCACTTTAAACACTAGTTCTCGGTTATATATTGACTTGAAAAACTGGCAGCACTTCGTTACAATTTTTCTGAAGCGTACTCAAATGAGAACTACACTAGCCTATATATAGGCACAAGATTTCGCTTCAACATTCCTCAAGCGAAACCTTATCAGTTGATTTCGCTTGAGGCTTACATCAAGACCCTGAAGCGAAACCTTAACATACTAACTTAAACTTTACATTCAGACCCCTATACTTTACATACTTGACATATTTAGACCCTAGACTTATGACGAAGGCTTTAGACATCATGTATCAACAAACTCCCCCTTGGATATAGCCGAAGTCTTCAGTCTAGGTCTTCACATGGACTTGAATTTTTCTTCTCTAGGCTTAGGTTTCCTTGACAACATCTTCCTAAGCTTTTCATTATCAACAGCTCTTTTCTTTTCTTCAGCAGCTTGCCTTTGAGCAAATGTCTCCCGAAGATATCTATCTTTTTCTTCACGAGCTTTACGTTCCCTTTCAGCTTTCCTTTTGACTTTCTTCTCCAACGCCCACCAGGATGACTTCCATTTTGTTTCAGAATTGATATTCTTTTGAAAACACACATTCACAACTCTCTGAAACTGCATTGCTTGATCTCTATCTTTTGGCGAATGATGAATCTTGTTGATGAACAAGCATTCTATATCTTTTGCCGAGCAATTAACCAGCCACATTGGATCAAACACACGAACTTCTCTAAGTTCACCTCCTGCTCGATACGTGATCACTGCTTCAGTAGACAGACAACTATATACCCAATGTATAAATCCTTTATAGAATTCTTGTTCCATTGGAGGTACTGGTATAATCTTCATTGTCTTTGGCTTCTTAATGTTAAGAATTCTTTCTACAGCACCAGTATCAGGATTAACTCTTGGAATAATCTTTGGGCGATGAGGTTGCCAAAATCTGAATCCCTTAAATGATTGAAATCTGATAAACCCCCACATTTTAATGTCATTCTTCCTCACAGGATATTCCAAAGCTTTAACCTGTGATAACTCCTCAACATCCCACCATGGGAGTGACATAAGATCAAACAACTTTTCAAAATACTGAACACCACATTCTCTTCTGACTGCATAAGCATTCACATGTGGCAGAAAACCCCAACTAATAATATCTCCTAAAGAAATACTTCGACCCTGTTGATAAAACTTCAAAGGTCTTTTGAACTTTCTTTCATGATCAACCTTAAACCATTTCTTTTTCTCTTCTTTCTCTAAGTCTTTCTTTGTACCATCAGAATTAAAGTTTTTAATAACTTCAGCAACTTTTCTCCTCAACTCATCCCGATTCTCTTCAGTGAAAAATTCCATCAGTGTAGGCAACTGAGAAGTATCCTCATGTACACTTTCATCATCTTCCCAGTCTTCAACTTCTACTCTGTCATATAGATCAGCATCTTCAACATATCGATATTCATAATCATCATAATGATCAGCATCAAACTCATTCAGCTCTCTTTCTAAATCAGAATTCATTTCATCTTCAAAATCAAACTTGAACTCTGGATGATCTCTTCGAGTCATTTCTTTTATGATTTCCAGCGAATAATTATGAAAATGCTCTCCTTCTTCCCTATAAGTATCCAGTCTAAGAATCAACTTTTCAACTTGATCAACATTTTGATAATCACCATGCCCCCCCTCACTTGGTGCACTATCATGTTCAACATTTGCATCATCTTGCAATAAATCATCAATTTCTTCTTCAGTTGTTTTCTCAGAAATTTTCAAACCAGAAGCACCTTGATCTTGATCATCATCTCCATCATCATCATCACTACTACTTGCAGAGATCACATCATCTTCTGCATCTTCTTCATCTTCATCATCCTCTTCATTCTCTCCAATAAGAAGATCATCAATTTCAACATCAGCATCAAAAATACCAGAAATTGCTGTAAGAGGACGAACATTCAGAATATCTTCAGAAACATCAACTGGAATAATAGCTTTTTCTTCAATTTCAGGACCTTTTCCCTTATCCTTCATTTGCTTATCAATTTCAGCCTGTTTCTTAGCTTTCTCTTCATCACGAACAAATTCATTGTATTTCAACTCTAACGATGTACCCACTAATTTTTCCAACACTTTCTTTTGACGCTTCTTAGGTTGTGAAGACGAACCTTCTTCAGCTAGTATCTTTGGAGTTGTTTTCTTACTTATCTTCTTTTGCTTTTTCACAAACCATACACTTCTTGATGGTTTAAACTTTTCCAACTTTTTCAACTCATCAGCATAACCAGTTTCAGTTCTTTCATCTTCATTCCTCCAGTGTTCATGATTTACTGGATCAGGATCTTGATAATCTGGATTGCTTATGAATCCAAACAATTCAACTTCTTTCTCTGGTTCAGGATGGTTTGTATGATATCTTGCTAATTGAACAATAGAATCATTGTTCATATGAGCCAGAACCAACAAGTCATTCTCCATATCTCGAACAATTCCTGGATAAGCATGATCAATCATCATTTGAATGAACCTTGGGTATATCCAGCTTTTCCTTTTTGATGTCACTTCTTCCACCAGGTAATGAAATATAATATGAGAAAAATTGTACTTCTTGTTTAAAACAAGAGCAACTATCATGTTCATTTGATAATCACGCATAGCATCGTAACTACCCTTTTGATGACTTAGAGCAATCAACACTGAATGAATCAAGAATTTGAATGGCTTTGTAAATTTTGATTTCAAAACATTAGCAGCATTCACATCTCCAATGTATCCCATTCTAAGCAAACATCCTTTCACCATCAATTCAGGAAATGCTTTTGGTGAATCTTCAGAATCAGGAAAATCTAGAATCTCACGAACATTTGCCTCTGTTATCAGGATTTGTTTCTTTTCATTATCCACCTTAACGAGTGAAGTAATTACTTTGTTTTCATCATCATATACAGCATGCTTCCAAAAACGTCTGATGTGAGACTCGTACACCAATCTTCTATCTGTTAACGCCTTTTGTATTGGTAATCTTCTCATGAATTCCAGAATGCTAGAGAACTCCGACAGTTTTGAACTCCTTGTCACATCAAGATCACAACAAGAATTGTGAAGAGCCTTAAACAGAACATTTGAAGGCTGCACATCAAATACCACAAAATTCAAACAAATTAGACAATTTTTATAAAATTTCAAATTTACTTATCATTTCAAGTGAAATACTTCATTACACTTGAAAATCATTTAAGCAAATAAAATCTGTTCAAGCGAAATTGATATTTGAACAAATTCCTTGAAGCGACACTAACCAAAACCCTGAAGCGACACTAACAAAAAAACCTTTGAAGCGACACTATCCAAAACCCTGAAGCGACACTGTTCAAATCCTAAAAAGTTTTCAACATATGATCAAATTGAGTACACAGTCCTGTTCTACTATCAATTCCGAGCAACATGATATGAATTTTATATGATTTAACCCATCCAACTGTTCTAGATCTACGATTGAAATTCTGTTCATCCGTCAAACTCTCAAAAACTCAGATCTGAAACAATCAAATCACACACAACAATCTATACATGATTCCGACTACATATGTATGTTTTTATTTGATTTTATCCAGTTAAAAAACCTAAATCTATGTGTTCAAACCCTAACAGATGCCGACACACTAAGAAACAACGAAAATCAGAACAAATCACAGAAAATACTCACTTTCACCATGATTACAGTTGAATTTGCCAACTAGAATCACAAGATCTTGATGAAATTTTGACAGAGTAACGGTAGAAAATGAATATCAGATGAGTTCGCTTGAGGTCGCTCAGACAGACCTTGAAGCGAAATGGAAAAGAAAATAATGACTGAAGCGACCTCTCTTACCCTTTTATACCTCTGAAGATTTCGCTTGAAGCTTAATTAAAAACCTCTTGAAGCGAAATCATTAACCTGAAGGTATCGCTTGAAACAGATTTCAGCACAAATTAATTTCTTGAAGCGAAATCCTTTTGAAAAATGTTTTAACTTTTTAATTTTTCAGATTTTAATGTCACACCTGGTTAACCAAGTCCAAGTTAATGACCTTGGTCAACTGACTAGTCTGCCAAGTCCAACTCAATGACCTTAGCTGACCAAACTATGAAAATACCGGATTTCTTGAAAATATTATGTTCAAATTAATGAACTTTTGAAACATTTTGATCTTTCAATCTCTTTTAATAAACAAACACTTGTACCAATCATTTTACTGCATCACAAGCTTACCCAATCCTCATCAATCTCAGACATGATCTGCACAAGACTTTGAACTTTCGATTCCCAATGTCAGTTGTTGAAAATAAAATGAGAAACTAAAATCTTTTTGGATTTTAAACTGACTAAACTGAAACTATATACACACAATCTTTTTGTGAGCGTGTCAAGGGATCATATCAGCTTCCAACAAGATACAAGTACCATTAAGCTATTATTTCATTTTAAGCATTAAACAATTCACATAGATTGCCGATATACTGATCCTCTTAAATTCTCACAAAATTTTCAATCTGTTCGGGATACAGAATTAGTGTTTTAGGACTTAAACATCTACATGTGTCCCACCTCAGTATATACTCCCGTATCCAGACCCCAGTATTCAATCTTACAGGTAAGTATACCTAGATGATATCTGTCAGGGAATAAATTATAGTACGAGGGCCGTGAGAGCTCAGGTCGATCTTTCGATACGCAGAGAGATGACGGCTTCGACTTTTGGTGGGTCCCCTTTGGGGATCTTCTTTACAACAGCACATGATTAACAATTTTGCAATGTGTTATCATTTTTTATGCTGAGGGGAGGCTTATATTTCAAAGCAGTGTAAAGTATTCTCCGGGGACTAGGTCAGAAATTCCTTTCAGCAGAAGTCCCGGGATAATACCCCAGATATCACTAAGCATAAAGACCTAGTATCTCAGAATACGGGACCCTTCAAACAGGATTTCAGGGGTTACCTATATATCCTGGAGGTGTTCCCCACGTAAATGCAAGTAAAATTTATGTTTATATCCCAAACTAATCTACTAAATTTGTAAAAACCTATCGGCACATCTTTAGTGAGACTGCTTAATTGCATTTTATACATTCCAATTCTTTAGCGTACTGCATCTGTCTAGCTGATGTACTATCATTTCCCTTTTATACACAAACTCATTTTTACTTTTTCAAATATTTTTGGTTTTTATAGATTTTATCATGTTTTTGTATATTTCTGCAAACTTTCTCCCCCTAAAAATAAAAACATATTTTTGTGTTTTTGTTTTTATCGAAAAGCAGAAAATAAACTGTACAAACAAAATTAACAACTTGACAAAAGTTCACGTCAGATCGCCGTCCAATTCGGCATCACAATCAACAACCCTCCCAGATTGCAGATTTTTCATTCCATTCAATTTTAAAAGATAATAAAATCTCTTTTTGTCAAATGGTTTGGTATAGAAATCCGCTTTCTGTTCATTGGTGTGCACATATTCAATCCGTATTAATTTTTTCTCGTTACAATCTCGAATAAAATGATGACGGATTTCAATGTGTTTTGTTTTTGAATGGTGAACCGGATTTTTAGTAATATTAATGGCTGCTTCATTGTCCACGAAAATTGGAGTATCTAAGAATTGCAAACCAAAGTCACGCATTTGCTGTTGGATCCAAAGGATCTGCGAACAGCAGCTGGAAGCTGAAACGTATTCAGCTTCACAAGTAGAAAGCGCTACAGTGGTTTGTTTCTTACACTGCCAGGTAACAAGTCGAGTTCCTAAGAACTGACACCCGGCAGTGGTGGACTTTGCGTTCTGTTTGCAGCTTCCGAAATCTGAATCAGCGAAACCGGATAAAGTAAAGTCACCTAATCTAGGATACCACAAACCTATGTTTGGGCAGCCTTTCAAATACCGTAGTATTCGTTTCACGATTGTCAGGTGTGACTGCTTCGGATTCGACTGATATCGAGCACATAGACATGTCGGATACATAATGTCCGGACGAGAAGCTGTGAGATACATCAAGGAACCAATTATTGATCGGTACAATGTTTCATCCATCTTCACTCCATTTTCATCAGGACAAATCCCATGATTCTGTGCAAGTGGAGTGGATGCTGGACTGCAATCTGTCATATCAAACTTGTCTAACACATCCTTCACATACTTTGACTGATGAATGAAGATTCCATCGGGCATTTGTTCTACCTGCAACCCGAGGAAAAACTTCATTTCGCCCATTGAGCTCATTTCAAACTTTTTCTTCATCACTAGCTCAAACTCTTTGCACATATCGTCGTTGGTGGATCCAAAAATGATATCGTCCACGTAAATCTGCACAATCAACAAATGGTTTTCTTTTTCTTTAATAAACAAAGTGCTATCTACTGTACCTCTTGTGAACCCGTTGTCCAACAAGTATGTCGAGAGCGTTTCATACCAGGCTCTCGGGGCCTGGTGAAGTCCGTATAACGCCTTGTCCAGTAGAAACACTTTGTTTTTGTGCTGTGGGTCTGTGAAACCTAGCGGTTGTCCCACATACACTTCCTCTTTGATAGTTCCATAGAGAAAAGCAGATTTTACGTCAAGTTGATATACTTT
Source organism: Helianthus tuberosus (assembly GCA_030545235.1). Taxonomy (NCBI): domain Eukaryota; kingdom Viridiplantae; phylum Streptophyta; class Magnoliopsida; order Asterales; family Asteraceae; genus Helianthus; species Helianthus tuberosus. The sequence continues at coordinate 34,711,381 of CM060373.1, read as the reverse complement.
AAAGTTCTTCCATGATGCAAAGGCTAGAAAAATCCGAATTGCTTCTAGCCTTGCAACTGGTGCGTAGACTTCATCGCAATCAATTCCTTCTTGTTGACTGAATCCTTGAACGACCAGTCTTGCTTTGTTTCTCACCACGACTCCTCTATCATCTCTTTTACATTTGAAAACTCACTTTGTCTTGATTAACTTTTGATTCTCAGGCAAATCTACAAGTCTCCAGACGCCCAGTTTCTCAAATTGTTGCAACTCCTCCTGCATTGCATTAACCCAACTCTCCTCGGTCAATGCTTCCCTGTATGTCTTGGGCTCTATCTGCGAAATAAAACATTTCAATGAGACTTCTTTTTGCATATCAGCAATAGATGAATAGAAACATGTAAGAGCTTGATCTATTTGATGTCGAGTTTTGACACCACTTTGCAAGTCGCCAATGATTTGTTCTGAGGGATGATAGGATAACGTTCGTGGCATTGCACTGTCAGGCACTACAACTTCCGATTCCAGATTTGAAATTTCAAGATCAACAATTTGATCAACAGCCTCTTCTGTTGTCTCATTTGGTTCCTCGTCAAAGGTAGGAGCGGGTTCCTCCTCTGAGTCGTCAGAAACGTCAAATGAAGGAGCTGGTTCCTCTGGTTCCACTGGTGGTATATGAACAGTTCCACTTGGTCCGGCTTCATCATCATGAGTACCCACGGTGGGCGTAGGAACATCTAGCGGGCTAGATTCTGGCTCTGACAATTGACTTTGTTGATACAAGTACATGAGAGCTACTTCCTCCTCACTCGGCTCGGATGGCATATGAAACGATTCCTAGAGTTTATCGTAGTCAAATAGGAATCTTTGTCCGGGAAGTTGTGGTGACGGAGTATGCTTCTGACAATCCACATGAAGCACCTGAATCACCTTGCTCAGACATGGTACGAACACCCTTTTTAGTGGGCTGGCGTAGCCTACAAAGAAACCTTCATTTGATTTTGCCCCAAATTTTCCGTCTTCATCAATAAACGTACACGGTGATCCGAAAGGTTCCAAGAACTCAAGATTCGGCTTGTAACGATGCAGCAACTCAAAACATGTCTTTCCATACTTCTTGACAGTAAGGACTCTGTTCAGTGTATAGCATGCTGCAGATACTGCTTCACTCCAGAAGAAAATAGGTAGCTTGGAATCTGCTAACATTGTACGTGCTGTCTCGATTAGGGTTCTATTCTTTCTTTCAGCTACACCGTTTTGCTGTGGAGAATACGGCGCACTGAATTCATGAAGAATTCCCTTTTCATTGCAGAACTCGTACATTCTGTTGTTTTTAAATTCAGTTCCATTGTCGCTTCTAATTCTTCGGATAGGCAGTTTGTATACTGTTTCCATCTTCTTGAAAAGTATCATCAAAGACTCAAATGTTTGATCTTTCCTTTCTAAGCATACAACCCAAGAAAATCTTGAAAAATCATCTGTAACCACCAAGCAGTACAAATCCCGACTGATACTCTTAACATTGACAGGCCCGAAAAGATCCATGTGCAATCTCTCAAGAGGTAACCTGACTGAATTCATGACCTTCAAAGGATGTGACTTCCGAACCTGCTTACCTTTCTTACATGCAATACAATCATCATTTAAATGAAAATTTTTAAAGTTCACACCTTCAACTAAATCATTATGAACCAAAAAATTCATTTTGCGAACATGAATGTGGCCCATCTTACGATGCCACATGATTGAATCCTTTTCTGTCGCTTTGTTTTTAGACACAAAACACTGTTTTTGATGAGACGTTGTCGTTGCTGTACTCATATCAAGATAATAAAGATCATACTCACGTGGAGCACGCAACAACACCATCTCATCAGGGATTTTAAACCCTGGTTTCAAAACCACACATTCAGTTTTTGTAAAATGTACACTAAAATCTTTATCACAAATCTGTGAAATACTGAGTAGATTGTTAGTCAACTCCACTATGTAGTTTACTTTGTCAAAGGATATCACACCATTTGTCAACGTTCCTTGACCAACAATTCTTCCACCTTGACTCCCAGCAAACCCTACATGACCTCCATTGATGGATTTTACATCATAGAGCAAAGCAAGTGTCCCAGTCATGTGCCTTGACGCACCACTATCCATGATCCATTTTGATAGAATTGACTTGGGCAGCCCCTGCACATATCATATCAACTTCATTCAAACAATGAACTCCATGACCTTTTGACTTCTGAAACACTTCCAAACACTACATCACACTTTTCATCAATCTTAGGAAAGTCAAATGTGACGTTTGGAACCACAGTTTCCACTTTTGATTTTAACACATTTTCTTTGATAGGAGGAAACTCTGCAAGAAACTTATCAAGCTCAGATTCAAATTCTTGTTTATCATTAGCATCCACTTTTGATGCATAAAATTCCTTTACTCCTTTTACTTTTCTGTCAACCATTTTTCCAAAAATATTTTGAACAATAGGATTAAAAGCTTTTGAATCAAACTTTAACTCGTTCTCCATTTTCTTTACCTCAACTGATTGTGATTTGGTTTCAACAACTTTTGTTTCATTTTTCAAAATGTTTTCCATCTTTTTCTCCTCGACCGATGGTTTTGATTTTACCACCCAAAATTGATTTTCAAAAGTTTTCGTTTTTGGATAAATCTTTGAAGTCATTTGGGACTTTGAAGATTCGCCAATTTCAAATGTCGATTTCGGCTTATCTTCCGACTTCAATGATTCACCCCTTTTCAAAATTCGAATTGGTGAAACCATCGGCTTTTTGCCCTTTGTGTTAACTGGTGACTTAGGTTGAAATTTTTTAACAAATGGTTTAATGACAGGTTTTTCGAAAACTTTCTTGCATTGTTTTGCCATGTGTCCAATTTCATTGCAGCGATAGCAAACTCTTTTGTCGTATTCGACAAAAGTTGATTTGAATGACTCTTCTTTCAGTTTCTTCGCTGTACTGAAATCGTCAATTGCTTTTTGACTAAAAATATATTCCTTCTCTTCATCAACACTTGGACCAGCAACAAAAACATCATTCATTTTAACTTTTGGCTTGACAACCTTCTTAGCCAATTTTTTTTCAAATCCAATTCCTTTGTTTTTAAAGTTGTTACCATTTTTCTTGTAACCATTACCTTCCCATTCCTTTATCCCAAAATTGTTGACACGTGTTGTAACAAATGTTTTTTTAGTTTTTGAAAAGAATTCTTTATTATTAACCTCATCAATGTTCATTTCAACCAACCTAAAAACTTTCTCAACATTCTCAATTTTCACATTCTGAAGAGGATACTCGAAATCGGAATAAATTTTGTCTGTTCCAATCATAGTATACACTACCATAATCGAATCATCATTCGCACTCTTGTCCGATTTCGGTATAAACCGTTCCAAGAAATTACTTTCATCTTCAGAATCTGTAACAGCCTTCTCAGAATGAAATTTCATAACTTCAACATCAGAGTTATTACTCTCTTCATCTAACACCTGATCGATAACAGTCTTGAGGACCTGTGACTCGCTGTCGGTGTCAGATGCAGAGAATGTAACATCTATGCTTTCTGGCAACTCATCCTCAATTGTCCTCAGTTTGAGGTTCAATGCAGCTTCCACCCCATCTGGATACTTTTGAGTATAATGATTCCACATTGGGGGTGGAACACTGTTAAAGATTGGTGTTTCATCAGGTTGTTTTGGAACAATCTGTTCAATCACATATGAAGATGCTATATAACTCATCAACTTCTTATCAATTCTATCATTTTCAATTTTTGTTAACTCCAATTCTCTTTTTAATGAAGCAATGTTATCCAAATGAAAATTGATTTCCATTTGTTTTTCTAAAATTGTTGATTTTAGCAATTTCGTGGCTTTGTCATTTTCAAGACTTTCATTTTGAATCATTTTGATAGAGTTAGCCAATTTGTCATATGCTTCTTTTACTTCGCTCAGATCAAAATTTAGCATGTCTACATGATGTTTCATTTCCTGATACTTAGTGTCTTTCTCAAGACACTCCATGCAAGGTTGTAAACACTTCTGGCATGGTGTTTCAGGAATTGAAACAACTTCTTCAACAACCTGTTCATGACAAACATTTTTCACATCTTGTTTACCGACATTTTCAGACTCTGACTCAGACAATTTGACTGATTCGTTTCCCTGAACTCCAGATTCCTCTCGTTTGACAGACTCATTACTGACAGACTTAGACTCCTCAGATTCTGAGTCTACCTCTCTCAGTTTTGCCATGAGAGCTTTGTTAGCAATTTCTTTTAAAGTGTCTACGGTCATTTCCTTTGTCACATCTATCATTTCTTCAACAAATTCTTTCTTCTCCTCATATCTTGGACACAATCCAGTCGTCGGTTCTTCAAAGAAGCCTGCAAAAGATTCAAAAATTTTAGGAGGCATGATAGATTTCAAAGAACTAGTTAATACCTCCTGCTCAGATTGAGATTGATGAATTTCAGCAGCCATTTCTTCAAAATTATCTGCTTTTTCATCAGGAATTTCTTCAACAACTACAGAAACATCTTCAGTAACTGTTTTTGGTTCAGATACTGTTTCAGAAATTTCAACAACTTCAGCCATCATTGCTTGTTCATCATTACTAGGAATATATTTATCCCAGCTGAAACCTGCAGCTACCTTCTCATCATCTTGATTTACAATCATTGCCTTTTCTGGTTTATTCTCAATTTGTGGTCTTTGAACAATAGGCTGTTGATTTGATCGATGATAAATTGCTTGCTTGTAGTAGTCGTTGGTGAACGGGTTTTGATGATTGTTTATTTCACGATTCGGACATTCTCTTTTAAAATGACCACGTTCTTTACACTTGAAGCACGTAACTTTCGATTTGTCGAATCCTAACTTCTGATCAGGGCCTGATAAACTGTTTCGGCCTGTAATCTCCATAAACCGTTGTGCTCTTCTAACCAAACTTGCCATGCCCCATTTTATATCAATCAGTTCAAGTTCCTCCGGGTCAATCTGGTCATAATCCTCTTTGGTCATATCAGGATTACTAATCCTACCTGCCACTAAGCCTTCATAAGCCTCTAGAACGGAAGCAAGTACCGCAATGTGTTGTCTCGCGGCAGTTTCAGTAATTTCATTTCCATTCTTAATATTCACCGCAATATTGCACTGCACACCAGAAACATAAGCCTGATTATTTGAACTTGTAGAGCTTTGAGGTGAAGACTGCTCTTGAACTTTGAAATTTGGATCATAGTTCACAAATGGTGAAGACTTGTTTGATTGTGGAGTGTTTGTTGAACCACCCAAATTTACATCAGCACTAAAACCCGTCTGTATCTTTGGACTTTGATTTGTTGTAACAGGAATACTTCCTTTGTAATACAAAGATATGTCTTGCTGCACATTTGCTGAATTTATTTGTTTGATTTTTGATAGTTCCAATTCATGTGCTTCAATTTTCTCAATGAAATCACTCAAACTTATGCTAGCAAGATTTGTATTACTCTTCAACACCATCAGGTACGTTCCCCATTCATCATAAGGTAACGCGTCTGCTAATTTGTCGATCCACTCTTCATTTGTCTTGGTTATTTTCAATCTACCCATCTCCAAAACCAAATGACAGTATCGTTCAATCAATTGCTTTGTGGTCTCTCCTTTCATTCCTGTGAAAATGTCAAACTGCTTGTTTATCAATGCCTTTTTGCTTTTCATCATTTCTCCACTTCCTGCAAACTTTAACAACAATTTATCCCAAATGGATTTTGAATTGTCTTCGTGATGTAATAGTACAAAGATGTCTTCTTTAATTGCTTGTTGAAGTATGCTCATCATTTTCTTTTCAGCCTTAAAGTCAGCTTGTTCCGTTTGATTCAAAACTGCAATCCCTTTTGGATGACCCATAGCATTAACAGGATATTCATATTTATCCACAATCTTTAACCAGCTCTCAAAATGATTAGCTTGAACCCACGTTTTAAATCTTCCTGCCCAACTCGAATATTCGTCAATGTTCATGAGTTTAGGAGGCTTTTGCATTGTTCCCAATTCGTTCTCCATGTTGACGTTTTGTAAAACACTACCCGAGGTTTGTCCTGCTACCATACCACTTCCCGAGAAGAAGTTATAAAACTCTTGGTTTTCCATTTTTAGAAATTTACCTAGTATTTTTTTTTTTTAAATTTTCACACACACACTTTTCACAAAATCAGACTATCGAACAAGTTCACGAACAATATGGACTTTCAGAATCTCAAGCGAAATCAAACAAACACTTCAAGCGAAATCTTAGAAAATCAAACAAAGTATGATTTCGCTTCAACCAACAAAATCTCAAGCGAAATCAATGATTTCGCTTCAACCCAACTTTTATCCAAAAACAGAATTTTTTCAAGCGAAATCTACAATTTCGCTTCAAGTAGTCAAAATTTCTCAAGCGAAATCTATGATTTCGCTTCACAAAACCAACAAACAAACTACTCGCTCAAGCGAAACCTGGTTTTCAAGTCATTTTTGTCAGTTTTAGTCCGAGTTTTAATCTGAGATTTTCAAGGCTTTGTTAAAACACACTTTTACACACACTGTGAAAAATTTAATCCATCTTGTCCGTGTTTTCGTTCAGAAATCAGTTTTTGTGAATAAAAACCTACTGATTCAAGTGAACACACTCATACTTGGCTCTGATACCAATTGTAGGATCGTATTTGACGACCGAATGAGTCAGTCTGAGTGTGTTTACACTATTCAGATGGCGGAAACATCTAAACAGATTAGAATCAGATAAAAAGGAGTAGAAAACAGAATAGATTCACTTTAAACACTAGTTCTCGGTTATATATTGACTTGAAAAACTGGCAGCACTTCGTTACAATTTTTCTGAAGCGTACTCAAATGAGAACTACACTAGCCTATATATAGGCACAAGATTTCGCTTCAACATTCCTCAAGCGAAACCTTATCAGTTGATTTCGCTTGAGGCTTACATCAAGACCCTGAAGCGAAACCTTAACATACTAACTTAAACTTTACATTCAGACCCCTATACTTTACATACTTGACATATTTAGACCCTAGACTTATGACGAAGGCTTTAGACATCATGTATCAACAATTTTCAAGGTTCTTGAACCACACCTAGGAAAAATCAACAAAAAAAATATATATATTCAAAATTAAAATCGCATGTGTAACATGACAATTTCGCATGTCTTAACAAATATGTAAATGAATAACTTTTAAAATCGCATGTGTAACATAATAAATTCGCATGTCTTTAAAAACATGTAAAGGGATAACTTTTAAAATCGCATGTGTAACATAATAAATTCACATGTCTTTAAATACCTCCAATAAACCATCTCCATGGGCTTTAAAGTCCTTCAACAATATCCTGATCTGTGCACCCTCTATTTTGGTGTCCATCGGCAGACATTCAGAAATTGTACCCTGAATCTCTATTTGCTGATCAAAGAATATAGACCTGGTGAATATCTTAGCAGCATCTTTTTCCAAAGTAGTTTCGGTCCAATCAGCAGGCTCAGTATATCTTGAAATATGATCATTCTTTCTATGATTAAACCTTTGGACATCCATTACACCATCAAAATGATTCATAAACACTACGAGAGTGAGTTGTGAATTAGCCACCTGGCAGAAAAAATGGTTCTCACTCTCTGATCTTGAAGTTGTTCTCATAAGTCCCGACATTGGCTCGTGCCGGTAAAAAGCCGGAATCCACATGGATCTCATCACAAACATATCATCAATCCATTTGTTTTCTGTGAGACCAAACTCAATCATCACCAGCTTCCACTGTCTCTCAAATTCTTCGGGCTCAATGGAATCAGTCCATACAATATCGCACATCCTCCTTTTAAACTCATCGTTATTGCAGAACTCATGTCCAACCTATAACAATAAATGTTTTTTAAATCTATAATATAAAAAACATAACGCTAACAAAAGACATTATATCATGTTATACCTTATCTGCCACTTTTTTTCATTATGTGCCACATGCACAATCTGTGTCTGCTGGTAGGGAAAACCTCCTCAATAGCCTGTTTCATAGTAGGGTCTTGATCAGTCACTACAACCTTTGGCTGCCGGCCAAATGACTTTAAGAATGAATTCAGAAGCCATTTATATGATTTAATGCTCTCTGATGCCAACAACCCAGCTCCAAGGGTTACATTTCGACAGTGGTTGTCAATGCCAGTGAACGGAACAAACACCATCTTGTACCTGAAAACACATGCAAAATCACATTTAACACATGCGAAAAAACAGATATCACATGCGAAAACAAACAGTATAACATGCGATATACTCAACATCAATCCTTCAACATGTCTACACATGCGATATTACAAGCTCATGAACACATATAACATGCGAAAATTAGTAAAAAAACATGTTTGTCTTGAAAAACATTACCTGTTTGTCTTGAAAGTTGCATCGAACGATATCACATCCCCAAATTCCATATAGTTAAGCTTGCATAAACCATCAGCCCAGAACAAACCAGTTAACCGTTTGTCATCATCAACAGAATATTCAAAAGAATAATCAGCTAAATACTGTTTTTTGTCAGTCATCCTATTAATCACCATGTCAGCATCATATTCTCCTATATAGCTGTTAATTCGCTTCCTAAAATTTTTGCAATCATCAACCGTGGCACCAACGTTCTCAAAACTAGCATAACGTTTCCTCATTATATGGAAAGCTTTGACGGGACCAAGGTTTAAAGTGCCTAGTTCCCAAACCAACTCCTCCTGGACATCTGACAACTGTCTGTATGCTGGCAACATGTGAATATCATCTTGACATACAAACTTATGATTATGGCCATCAACAAATCTCTTTACTGTATATAATCTACCATCCACAGTGCATATCATAAGTTGAGCTTTTCATCCAGTTCTAATAGTCCCCCTGTTCCTTGTTTTAAATTGCTTTTTTGACTTCGAACGATCATCAATACACAGTGGCTTATGTCCCTCTTTAGAGCAAACAAAATACTTAGTTTTGATTATACCACCACTGTGTACTTCACCACCTTTACGAGTAGAAAATCCCGCTAACTTAGCATATGATTGGTAAACGCATATGCTTGTGCAATAGAGATAAATTGCATTCCGACAACAGGTGTAGCTGATGCTTGAACCTCCGGAGTGTAGACCCTTTCATCTACATGAATCAAAATGATAAAACAGAAAACGTGCGAATTATGGGACAAGTTACATGCGAAAATCTTAATAACAGCATAATTTCATCATACAAACAAAGTCACATGCGAATTGTATAAACAATAACATGCGAAAATGATAATTTTGATTAATTTGTATTACATATGCGATTTATAATGCAATAATATGCGAAAAAGCTTAAAGAAAAAATAATCAAATGCGAATTGTAATAGTTGTAACATGCGAATTTGTGCATTTTGCTTTCATATCCAAAATATAAATCAAGATTCAAACTTCAAAAAACAGCTACAACAATATAAAATCATTGCTAGGATTAAAACAAAAAACAAGTATACGAACAATTTAGAGATCTGAATTAACATAATTACCATTAAACAACTCGTTTACAGCACTTGTACTTGCAATTCGATTTGGATTTGCATGTGGCGGATTTAATACATCATCAATCGAAACTCTCTGGTATGCAGATAATTGAGCATAATTACCGATCGGTCGAGTTTCTTCAAGATCAACCTCTGTTCGTCCAGTGCTGCTCTGTGGATCCATCAAAAAAAACAATTAAATGAAACCCTAACACAGACGAACGAAAACTGCAATTTGAGAATTATGAAAAATTTGAAACTGATTCGAATGATAATTACCGGGATATTAGTGTAACGAACATCTCGCTGATTGAATGAAGAGACGAATTTTCCCTCAGATGGTTGAATTAATTGTCTGATTTAACCTTATTAAAGAAAAACTGAATCAGGACACGTGTATGGCTCAAAATCTCGCGTATGTAATGTACGATAACCATATTTTTACCATACTCTTTACCTATATATATATATATATATATATATATATATATATATATATATATATATATATATATATATATATTTGGACTTATGAGAAATTACAAATATTTTTGCCAAAGAAAAGTTATAAATAATTTTTCTAAGTGACATCCCTTAAAATATATATATTTTAGAAATATATATTGAATCTTTGTTAAAGAAAATATTCCGGAATAATTAATATGAAATTATGTACAAAGGAATACTTAATGGATACAGTAAAAATACGTATTCTCGTACGTATAAATACACACCGGAGTACGACCCTAATACATGGCAAAAATATACAAGTGAAAGATACCCCCATCCATGGGAAGGAAATACAAGTATAAATACTTGGGAAGTATTAAGTTACAATAATATTGTTTTAGCAATTATTCCAAAATTTAATAAATATAGTTTAAGTTAAAATATTAATTATTTTAACAAATAATTATATAACTTGGAATAATATCAAGCACACAAAAGAAACGTAACTCAAAGACATTAATACTAAGTCAAGGCACGGCCCGTTCGTCTAATAGATTAGTACGTTGTAGGTAGTCGTGTTCACCGAAGGAGCTTGAGTTACGATTGTTGAAGAAGCAAGACTGTGAGTTTCGTGTCCCCCTTTTCTTTTACTGTTTTCAGTTTTATAACTTCGGGGGTGAAGTAGATGTTTCAACTGTTTACAAACGTTATTATTTGGTATGGTTAGCTAAGGAAGGGTACTTCTAGATCATGTGAGTGGTGGGTATAACGCTTAAGGCCATCAATCCTCGTTGTAGGACCGAGAGACATGAGTGATAGATCTATTTGAGTGTAGCGAGCCCCGCCCATGTTGGACCAGGGTGGCCCATGGGTTGACTATGTCTTACAGCCGGAGGCCCGGTGCAAAGTCTGCTAGGTTTGAGCTTTCTTGCATCACGTCACACATATTAATGGCCTTGCAAACCATTAATGGATCTGTTTTTCCTTGTTTCTTTCATATCGGGATTTACAAACTTTTATACATACTTACAATGTTTTCAAAGGTTTATTCATACTCACAAACGAACACACGAACTCGCTCAACTTTTATTGATGTTTTTAAAATACATGTATTTCAGGGAATTAGTAGTGGATCTGGCGGGCATTGGATGTTCAAGCTGCGTAAGAATAAAAGATGTTATCCATGGTCTTAGGGTTTGGTCAGTGTGTCTTATTCCTGGACGAGACACGTCTTCCAAATCCTGGTTTTATCTAATGTCATTTGTCGAGTCTTTGTGCACTCTTAAACAAGTTGCATGGTTGTACTCAAATTTGAATATCTATGTTTTAAGACAATGTTGTCATGTTTTTTTTTAAACTAAAGTAATGGATGACCATCTATGGTTTTTATCATATAGTTGCTGTTATGATTGAATGCAATGGTATTAAGAAAGTCACACCATAATCACGCTTCCACAAAAGTCAGGGTGTGACAGCTTGGTATCAGAGCTTCGATTGTAGCGAACTAGGATTCCTTCTCGAGTCTAGACTACAATCATTAGGGCTCTCACGAAAATATTTTTACAAGCATGTTTTCTTGCATACATGAAATGCCCAGATCCAGGAAATCAAACATTTTACAAACAAAAAGACATGAAACACATTTCAAGGCTTATGTTTATGGTTCGGTCTGACAGACTGGGAGTTTCAGTCTGAGAGACTGGGTGTTTCAGTCTGGGAGACTAAGTGGTTTAGTCTGGGAGACTAGGTGGTTCAGTCTGAGAGACTGGGTGGTTTAGTCTGAGAGACTAGGTAGTTTAGTCTGAGAGACTAAGGTGGTTTGGTTTGGGAGACTAAGAAGGATACGTAATTACATTGTTGTTGATTGCATGTTTAATGTTAGTTGTTGATATATGTGCATATGTTGTGATTATTTTGTTACAGACACTATGTCATCTTCCGAGAGTGGTTTGTCCGATACCGATGACCCCATGGCTGTAGTCTCAGATGATGAGATTGCACCCGAGCGAGAGATCTTTACTTCCGACACCGTGAGTGACCCGGAGATGATGTCCGACGATGACGACGACTTTCAGCCCTTTGCGCTGCCCGATTTCGGAGATGATTTACCGATTGCTGATGGTATCCCAGACGAGGATCCTTTTGTTATTCCCATTCCAGTTCACGATCATCTTATCATCGGTCACCCCGATGGTGAGCATGTCGTGGCACCGATCCTCGCTCCTGTTCCTCTCTTGGTCATTCCCCCTGAGGATTCGCCTTTTGACAATCTTTTTTATGATGATGTTGATTTGTTTATTGATGGTCCTCCCGATGATGCTCAGGGTGATGAAGAGCTAGACGAGGACGTTGTTGCTATTCCACTTCTAGGGATTCCCGTCATTGAGATTTCTTCTGACTCTAGTCTACATTCTGTCCCCGGTTCTTTTGAGTCTGTGTCCTCATCCGCCTTACAGGCCGTTGGGTTGCGATGATACACTACTGATTCTGATGACGATACAGCTATGTCAGCTGCACCATTACTTCCAAATGATGTTGAGCCTGGACTTGAGCCTGATTTTATTCCTGATGATCAGCCTGTTGATGCACCCGCTGATCCTGAGCCTATACCTGCTCCTGAGCCTTTTCCTGACCATGATCATGTTCCTTTTGGCATCCCTGACATTGCACCACTTATACCAGATCCAGCTCCTACACCTGTTGACCCTCCTGTTATTGAGTCAGTAACTCCCCCACATGCACCTGTTGATATTACCCCTACTCGTCCAGTATAGTCTGATGTTTACCGCACCGACTTACCTATCACTTTCTTGCAGGACATCCCTCCATCCCGTCCAGGGGAAGGCCCTTCTGGCCAGCAGCCTGACCGTGATCCTCATACTTCGGCCGCACTTCCTCACATGCCTCAGTATACACCTACTGCTCATTTTACTTCTTCACCACTAGACGAGCCACTTAGATGGTTCCCACCTTACACCATGCCGATTTCTAATCCCTACCATCCCTCACATTTCACGGGTTATACACGGGATGAGTTACTCCTATCCTTGTAGCTTCAGTTTGAGATCATGAGTCGCAGGATTCTAGAGCTCGAGATGACACCGCGACCTTTGCCATGTCCATGTCAGCCTGCTTTTGCTCCTCGTTCATCACCGTCCCCATTTTCGCATCCTCCTGCACCGCTTACTCCATTTCCCGAGTTTGACACTCGCTTTGCAGCAGATCAGCTATCTGTTGCGTCATTTTTATGATCTTGAGCAGCTTGCTTTTTGTTCCTCCACCGCCATCAGCATAGACGGTTTTTGGTTTTATGTAGGTAGCTTACTTTTGATGAGAGCACCGCTATTGAGCCTAGCTAGTGAAGCCTTTTGGAGACTACCTTTTGACTGTATGACTTATGGTAGAATTGATAGACATTTGGACAAGGGTAGTGTGACCCTATGTTCCCTTTTGATACGATACATTTGTAAAACCTGTAACTGTATTTGTGGTCAATGATTAATGAAAGCTCAATCGTAATGTTCTCATTAAACACGTTGTTAGTTTATTTGTTTATGCCATGATTGCATGCTTACTTGTTATGACAAACACTATTATATACGTACTACTTATTATATATATAAGACCTGACCCATACAATCTTCTTTTAGAAGATGCCTCCTCGAAGGAACAATCAGTTACCCACTACAAAGGCAGAACTGCAAGAATGGATTTCACAAGCAATCGCACAACATGAGGCCTTACGCTCTGAACACAGCGGAGGTACCTCAGGAAATAACCCACCTCACTGTAATGTTTAAGTCATTTAAGACACATTACGATATGTTTGGACATTCGATGTGCGTTGCTAAAGCTTACTGTGAAGATGTTGCCTGTGCAGGCTGTACTTACAAGCAGTTTCTTGACTGCAAGCCTCTAAATTTTGACGGCACTGGAGGTGCTGTAGCTTTCGTTAGATGGGCTGAGAAAACCGATTCTATGCTGTGAATGAGCAAGTGTGCGCCAGAGCACCAGGTCACCTACATTTCCGGACTTTTCCTAGACGGAGCTCTATCATGGTGGAACCTTCAGGTTCAGACTCTGGGAGAAGAGGTTGCGTACGCTATGACTTGGGATGAGATGAAAGAGCTGATGCGCAAGAAGTACTGCTCGAGAGCTGAGATTCAGAAGCTGGAAACCGAGTTCTGGAATCTGAAGATGGATGGTCCAAAGATTGTTGAGTATGTACAGAGATTCCATGACCTGTCGCGCGTTGTCCCCTACATGGTAGAACCGGAGTTCAAGCGAATCGAACGTTTCATTTGGGGATTGGCACCCCAAATCATGAGCATGGTGACTACTTCGAAGCCTCCAACGATCACTAAGGCCATTGATCTGAGTGTAGCACTGACTGAAGAAGTGATTAGGCTGAACAAGTTTTCGATCTCTGATGGAAAGAAGAAGGAGACTCACGTCGAGTCATCAGGAGAGAACAAGAGGAAGTTCTCAAATTTCAAGAAATGTACTCAAGGGAACAACAACGGTGGTAACAAGAAAAGAGATGCGAACCCACCAGCCGAGGTCAGGACTGGTGTTGCAAGTTCGGAGAACAAAGTAAAAGGTTATATGGGCACTTTGCCTAAGTGTGATGTGTGCCAGTTCCATCATGCCGGCCAGTGTAGGTTTAGGAAATGTGAAAGCTGTGGAAAGAATGGTCATTCGAAGGAGACATGCTGGGCTGGTACTGGTCGTGGAAACGGTGGTCAGAGAGGTAGTGGTAATGGAAATGGCAGTAGAAACCGTGGTGGAAACGGTTATGGAAACCGAAATCAAGGAGGAAATGGCGGAAATGTGAATCGTGGTGGTTCTGGAAACCAAGCCGGTAATGGAAACCGCAACCAAACCAATAACCAGGGTGGTACTGGAAACAAGCAAGGATGCTTTGGTTGCAGAGATGTCGGGCACTTCAAGCGTGATTGCCCAAAGAACAACCAAGCCCAAGTAAGAGTTTTCAACATTGGAGCTAGGGAAGCTCGCCAGGATCCAAACGTAGTCATGGGTACGTTCCCTATCAACCAACACTTTGCATCTGTACTGTTTGATACTGGTGCCGATTATAGCTTCGCATCCCTAGAATTTAAAGATATACTTGGGTTAGTTGCCAGAAAGTTAGATATCCCGTATTCAATAGAACTAGCTAATGGAAAGCTAGTGGAGGCAAACGAAGTGATTAGAGGCCGTGTAATAGAACTTGGAGAGCATGAGTTTACGCTCGATCTCCCACCAGTTGAGTTGGGAAGCTTTGACGTGGTAGTTGGAATGGATTGGTTGTCGAGCAACCGAGTTGAGATCGTATGCCATGAGAAGATCATTCGCATTCTGATGACGAATGGAGAGACGATTGTAGTGCACGGAGAAAAGCATGATACGCCTCTAAGGATTGTCAGTTGTTTGAAGGCCCGAAAGTTTTTGCAGAAGGGATGTGTTGCCTTCTTGGCTCACATTGTTGATAAGGAAGCCGAAGAGCCAAAGTTGGAAGATATCCCTGTGGTAAGGGAATATCCTGAAGTCTTCCCCGAAGACTTGCCAGGATTGCCGCCATAACGACAAGTCGAATTCCACATTGACTTGGTTCCCGGCGCCGCGCCTGTAGCCAAGGCACCTTATCGACTTGCGCCTTCCGAGATGCAAGAATTGTCGACGCAACTTCAAGAGCTTTTGGACAAGGGATTTATTAGACCAAGCTTCTCGCCATGGGGAGCTCCAGTTCTATTTGTCAAGAAGAAGGACGGTAGTTTCGCATGTGCATCGACTACCGAGAGCTGAACAAGTTGACCATAAAGAATCAGTACCCCTTGCCGAGGATTGATGATCTCTTTGATCAGCTTCAGGGTTCAAGTTACTACTCCAAGATTGACCTTCGATCCGGTTATCACCAGCTGCGGATTCAAGAAGAGAGTATACCGAAGACTGCCTTCAGGACTCGTTATGGACATTACGAGTTTCTAGTGATGTCGTTTGGTCTGACAAATGTGCCAGCAGTGTTTATGGATTTGATGAACCGAGTTTGCAAGCCATATCTCGATAAATTTGTGATTGTGTTTATCGACGATATTTTGATCTATTCAAGGACGAAGGAAGAACATGAGGAACACCTTAGAGCCATTCTAGAGTTGCTCAAGAAGGAGAAACTGTATGCTAAGTTCTCGAAGTGCGAGTTCTGGTTGCATAAAGTACAATTCCTCGGTCATGTAGTGAACGAAAATGGAATCCACGTGGATCCCACCAAGATCGAGGCGATTAAGAATTGGGAAACTCCGAAGACGCCAACCGAGATCCGTCAGTTTCTAGGTTTAGCTGGGTATTATCGCCGATTCATTGAGGATTTTTCTAAAATCGCTCAACCGCTGACCTCCCTTACTCAAAAGGACAAGAAGTACGAATGGGGATACAAGCAAGAAGAAGCTTTTCATTTTCTAAAGAACAAGCTTTGCGATGCCCCTATTCTATCCCTACCCGAAGGCACCGATGACTTGGTGGTTTACTGTGACGCCTCACGTCAGGGATTAGGTTGTGTGCTGATGCAGCGACAGAAGGTTATCGCTTATGCTTCACGTCAGTTGAAAGTTCATGAGAAGAACTACACCACGCATGATTTAGAATTAGGCGCAGTGGTGTTTGCCTTGAAGATTTTGCGACATTATTTGTATGGCACCCGATGCACGATCTTTACTGATCACAAGAGCTTACAACACATATTTGATCAGAAAGAGCTTAATATGAGACAACGCCAATGGGTGGAGCCGTTAAACGATTATGCTTGCGAAATCAAATATCACCCAGGAAAGGCGAATGTGGTGGCAGACGCCTTGAGTAGAAAAGAGAGAATTAAGCCCATAATGGTTAGGGCTTTGGAGATGATCGTTCAAACAGACTTCTCGTTGCGCATTCGTGCTACGCAGAGAGAAGCTCTTAAGAAGGAAATCTTGAAGGATGAATACCTCCGTGGGATGGAGAAAAAGTTGGTACCCAACAAGGAAGGAACCTTGAGTTTCATGGGACGAATTTGGGTTCCGCTTTTTGGAGATCTTTGAGACGTTATTTTTTATGAAGCTCATAAATCAAGGTACTCGATCCACCCAGGATTGGATAAGATGTACCAAGATTTGAAAGACTTCTACTGGTGGCCAAGATTGAAAGGTGATGTTGCAACGTACGTTGGGAAGTGCTTGACTTGTGCCAAAGTAAAGGCTGAATATTAGAAGCCTTCAGGTCTTTTACAGCAACCCGAGATACCCATGTGGAAGTGGGAGCAAATCTCGATGGATTTTATAACGAAGTTGCCAAAGACACCCAGAGGTCATGATACGATTTGGGTAATCGTAGACCGTCTGACAAAGTCTGCGCACTTTTTGCCTATCAGGGAAAAGGATAACACAGGTAAGCTAGCTGAGCTGTACCTAAGGAGATAGTTGCACGTCATGGAGTGCCTATCTCAATTATTTATGATAGAGATGGGAGATTTGTGTCAAGGATTTGGCAATCTTTCCAAGAAGCGTTTGGTTCACAGCTGAATTTAAGCACCGTCTTTCACCCACAGACGGACGGTCACAGTGAGAGAACGGTCCAGACATTAGAAGATATGTTACGAGCTTGCGTAATGGACTTGGGTGGCAGATGGGACACTCACCTGCCTTTGGTTGAGTTCTCCTATAACAACAGCTACCATACAAGCATTCAAGCTGCATCATTTGAAGCTCTCTACGGACGTAAGTGTCGATCGCCGTTATACTGGGCAGATGCAGGCGATAGACGGCTAGTTGGTCCCGAATTGGTCCAAGATACGACATATAAGATTATACAGATCCGAGAACGCATCAAGGCGGCTCGCGATCGACAAAAGAGCTATGCGGACCAAAGAAGGAAGCCTTTGGAATTTGAAGTGGGAGATTTATTGAAAGTCTCACCTTGGAAAGGTGTGGCACGCTTTGGAAAGCGTGGTAAGTTAAACCCATGATTTATTATACCGTTCAAAATCCTGGAAAGGATTGGCACTATAGCCTATAAGTTGGAACTACCAGCGGAACTGAATGGTCTTCGTGATACATTCCATGTATCTAACCTGAAGAAGATTCCAACACAGGAAACGGTGATCATTCCTGCTGACGAAGTTCACATTGACGACACACTCCACTTTTCCAAAGAGCATGTTGAGGTTAGTGACTAGAAGGTTAACAAAACTCGGAGAAGTAGTGTAACATTCCTATTTTTATATAAGAATTATAGGTTTGGTTAAATTTATTAACCACTAGTAACTAGTTTATTTTTAATATAAATATTCAACCCAAATATTTTTAAACACTATTTTATATATAGTTGGTTGAAATAATATAATTAATTGGCCTTTATATGGGTGACCTTTCTAATAAAACAAAAGTCTATAAAAACTTATATTATTAGACAAGTAGCTTACGGATAAGTTAACTATTACAAATATGAAGTACCTAGACGGGCCTAGTAACCGTATACTAATTAAATTATAAAAATACATTGTATTTTGAACCTACTCTATTTTTAATGAAACTTGGTTCAAAATGTAGACGAAAATATTCTCGTTCTAATAACATATTTATTATTTTCTAGAACGCCATATTTTAGAAGTTATACGTGCCAAATAAGTAAAGCAGTTAAATTAATTATAATAATAATAATAATAATCAAAAACTTATAATAAAATAATGAAAGTTAAATTAAGAATTTGTCTTGTATATATATCGATCAAAATTAAAATTTACATTAAAATAAAAAAAAACAATAACTTATGAAAATTGTAAAAGTGGATAAGGTGTATGTATATGAAAAATGGAAGGTAAGTACGTGGAAGTTTTATTAGTGATACGTGTCTACATTTTGAAGGCAACATAACAAACTTGCAGCTCACCAAACTTAATATAAATAGACACAGTCATTTCACAAAGTCCCTCTGCTAATTCCTTTTTCTTCTGAAATCGCCATCTTTCTATCCCTTATATATATTTTTCTTAAGTATTATACATATAATACTTCAAAGCGCTACCTCGTTTTAAGTGTTTTAACTCCCGATCACCGCTACGCTTTCCGATTGATCTGAGCCTCATAACATATGTCAGGGTTCTGCCCGACTAAGTTGTTGGGATTCGGTCTCGGGACATCGGGACAAGGTTGAATTAGGGGTACTATACTTACCACGAGTGCATTATATATTTTTAAATACCTCAGAAGTTATACCCAATATTCTACCAAAAGACTTTCTAGTTGAACCCTAAAGTTACAAAGTGGGTCCATTCTCGTTTCTCACTATTTTATTCCCTTTTTCTTTTTTGATATAATTATATTCCAAAATGTCCCAAACCATAACAACTCTTATCAAAACTATTATTTATTATTATATTTTGTTTAAAAAGAAACCCTAATTAAGACCCCTAAGTGATCCTGTATAAACCCTAAAATTTCCAGAACAATCAGAATCAGGATCAGGGCCCCTAAAACTCAGGGGGGGTATTTCCTATTTTACGCTTATCCACATAATTTGCTGTCAAATTCGAAAATATCAATTCTTTCGACTCAGCTGAACTCTAAACACACGTGGCAACTATATGAGATAAGGTGGCCCCTCGCGCCACGCGACGCCCCAGGGTGACCCCTCGCGTCACGCGAGGGGGTCAAATCTTCAGTATAAATAGAGGATGTTGGGACTTGATTTCTGGAGTTGGAACGATGTTAAAATTCTTTTCCTACGTCGAGATATCTTCTGATTACTACCAAACACACACTAGCTCGAATTCTGCTACGATACCGGGTATTAACTTGATCGCTGCTACGATTCAATGTCCAATCGATTGAAACTATCCGACCGGATGTTTAAGTGCTATTCTTTGTCATTAGTCGTGATTCCGACAGGATGTTTGAGTACCACCCGAACTCGGGGAATACTCTGTCGTTCGTTGTGAATCCGATGGATGTTTAAGTGATTGCACTTTGTCATTCGTTGTGAAGGTTTTAATCTCGTGAGTTGTCGTAAATGCTGTATTAGTTACTTACCTAGTTCGTGTGCACTAGGTTACAAGAATAATTAAATAAGCTAAGCTCTATCCATCTGCAATATATCAAGGCTAATCAATAGGCTAAATTCTGCCCGTATGAATCTGCATGATTATAATGTGAGTCATTCTCTTTTTATCAAAATGCTTTATAAAATGTTTATTTCCAACGTTATAATTACAGTGATTAAGTTTATGTAATCACCAAATTACAGTCGGTATGTAGGGTATTGTGCACATTACTACTGTTTTTATCACTTTAGGTGGGCGAACCTAATTAGTGATACTCTTCACTATTGGGTGACAGGACTCAATAGTGATATGACCACAGTCACCGAAACGAGTCGATGACAAATTGTAACACCTCGAAAATTTACGTCCAATAATGTATTGACACGTGTCATAAGCTTGGAATATGAAAAAGAGCACTTTAGAGGGACTAAAGTTGACAAACAGTAAAACTTTGTGAATATAAGGGTCCAAAGTGTCAACAATGGATAAATAGGCTCTAAAATAACCCTACATGATGTTTATAATCTTACACGGATAAATCATGGATCATACGAAGCGAAAAATGAAAGAAAGTGAGGAATTACAAACTACAGGGGCTAAATGTGTCAACATGTTGAAAGTATACCTCTGAGTGACCTTTCGGCAAACCCGAAGCTTTGTAATGGTAAAATATACTCACTAGAATATGTGGTAAAAATTTCATCAAGTTTCGTTATCGTATGAGAAAGTTATGATCAAAACCGTGCACGAAGGGTTAAATGCGTCAACGTTTAATTTCGTGATTTTTCGGGTAAGCACAAAGTTAACCAAGGACTTTACCATGTTTGTAAATGTCCCAAGGCCCTTAAAAATCATATATGAGGGTCAAGAGTGCAAGATAATTAGCCAAAACCACGTTTCAAAGGACCAAGGACCAAAACGTAAAACTTAAAAACTTGTTTGGCTGGTTTGCACTCATACGCGGCCCGCGAAGGGGTCTCGCGGCCCGCCAACCAGTTGCCAGTGACAAACCACCTGCAGGTGTCGGTTTTCAGGTCTGATTTCGACTTTAACAGCTGTGAATCGATACCATGGGCTCTCCAATGGGTTTATATGCATGCAAGGGCACTTGGACTGATCCTACAACATCTGTAAACACTTGTAACATCATCAAATGAGATCAAAGTTGTCATAAAAAAGATCATTGAAGTTGCAACATGCAACACTTGCATTTTCAAAAATTCACAAGATCATCTCTGGAGCTCTCTGGACGTCAAGACAACTTCCTAGTGATCTCTAAGCTTTATTAGGACTCTTGTAAGTGTTCATAACCCTTTCAAAATCGTTCTAGCTTAGTATATTAACCGAAAGTCAATCCATCGTAATTTAAGTTTGACTTGGTGATTAAACGAAAATTGCTCAGTCATTCATCGAATTGAAAGTACCTACAAGTTGGTATTTATGTGGGTAACAAACCCTTAAAAGGGTATTTTCAGATTCCTACTCTAACTATGTTAATTGTCGAGTCAAAGCTTGTTTCAAAAAGTCAACAGAATTGTTATTTGCAAATTTAAACATGATTAGCAATGTAGGATACATGCAACCTGTTTGATCATTAAAATAACATGGTAATTAATGTAAAAACATGTCTCAACATGTTCAACTCAGCAATTTTCAGTATAAACCCGGATCGGACCCGAAAGTCGCGTATTTTGATTTTTGCTTTGACTATCGTTTCTGATCCGTTCATGCATGTTTGAGATCTGTTTTAGAGCTTATTTTGGACCAGGTTTCATATATGTATAACTCTCTGAGATTGTACAACTTGGTTCAACACCTATCCGATTCATATGCATGTTTCCGATTTAAGCTTAAAGTTGACTATTATGCTCTTTCGACCATAAAACGTGATTTTTGAAAAAGTGAAAGAGTAGAAACATTTTTTACTGATTTATAAACTTGCACCTAAAATTTGATATCAGTTTGAGGTCTAGATTAAGAGTTATGCTCATTATCGTAATTTGGAAGCTTTTTGTTAATTAATTGGCGTAATTAGCATATAACCTATTTAAACCCACTTTTTGATATCAAACTTTTTACCCACTATTATAATATAATATTTTGGGATTTTTAAAGATTTTTATTTAATTTTTGGCTGAGCATAACATAGGTCTCTAAGTTTAATTCGGTTAATACCGATTTGGCCCTTTTAAGCCATAAATTGAGTTTTACAAATCCTTTTGACTCCAAACCTTTTTCTACTGATTTTATTTGATAAATAAAATATTTTGAGCATTCTGGAAATATAAAAATATCAGTTTTCTTTTAAAAACCCGGAAACGGCTCCAAATCGCCTTTTTAAGCGTTTTTAACGCATAGTATGTGCTATAACCATATTAAACATATAAGTTTGATACCTACTGATGTTTTTAGTATATTTTGAGATAATAACAGTAAGTACAAGTTTTTGAACTCAGGTTTCCAGTTTTGACCTTTTAAGCCCTTGTGAAATTACCAAAATACCCCTAAGGTGCATAGTTTGGTTTTAAATGATAAGTTTCACATATGGGTCATACCCTACTGTTATAACATGTTAAATTATGTGTATTTACTGTATAAATCAGACCTATAGCTCAGATTACAAATAAACTCTTTTAATAATCTTTTAAATGACCAAAATGCCCTTATAAGGCTTAATTTGAGTTTATATCCGTTTTGGGCATAATAGAAAATATCTTACTGACATTATAACATAATTAAGGCATATTAAATCAGGGAACTTGCATGTGACTCTTATGGTTACCCGTAACGCCTTTTTCACGTCCGGTTCGGTTTATGTAACTAGTTTGCATAAATTGACCGAAACAGGTCAAACATTATCAACTTTGTCTCAAAATCCAGAATGTATTTAGTATACCCATATTACACAAGTCTTCAAACTTGTCGGGTCTAAATCACATTCTATCCGGTCTTCGCTTAATCGTGCGTTGAACCGTATCTTCCTTAAAACTAACCGGTCTAAGCTTAGGCTTAAATAAAGACCCGTTAGAAATCTAATAGGTTATTAAAAACCTTCGTTCCAGATTTAGGAGCCCAGTAAAAGCTATCTGTACTTGCTTGGTGGTATACGGCTGGGATTGAATTTATATTTAGCTCAGGTAAATACTTTTAACTTATTTTCCCTACACGGGCTTGGGTTACGGTATATAGAATACCGCTTGATCGAGCATCAAATCTTACATCTTTGGGTGGTTAATTGAATAATTTGATCGGCTCGTTTAAACAGTCTTGTTCACTTAAAGCCTTTGGGGGGTTAATGACCATGTCCCGGATATCCTCGGCATCATCTTACGAGATGGCCACGACCTGAGCACGGGGTGTAGGCGTACACCTGTCAGTGTATAACTCTATATGGTGGTGGGTCTATTGATCTTTAACCCGGACAAGATCCGGGCTACTGAACGCACAAGTAGCATGTAATTCGTTCACAAGATTATATATTGCAAAATTATCCCAAGTTATAAAATGTTTTGTGGCACGTGCATTCAAACCAATTTTCAAACCTTTTCAAAATGAGTCAGTTAAATTGTATTTACCAGTGTAACTGACGTATTTTCCAAAAGGTTAAGTGCAGGTACTACACGTAATAGGCTGGCTGTCTTCTAGCGTCCACAATAAGTCTCGCAAACTTGGGATGCCTTAAAGTCTGTTGAACAAATGATTTATTTTATTTTTTTTATCCGCCTGTGGATCCTTTATATTCCGGTTGTAATACTTGATATTACTTTATATCGGTTTGTAATATATTTATCTATTGCTTCCGCTGTGCATTTAAATACTGTGTTGTTTGACTATGATGATATCAACTACGTCACTATACTCCCCACCGGTGCCACGTGGAAAAATTGGGGTGTGACACAAATACTGTGGGTAGTTGGTTGATATCTGGAAACATTGTAATCTCTCTTAATACTGTAAATTATAACAAACGTGTCATTTTAGTAAAATGAATGAACTCACCATTATTTCCTGCTGACAAAACCTTTTTAACACGTGTTTCAGGTAATTACAGTAGATTGGAGTAAAAGATGGATACGGCACTAAAAGGCTTCAAGAAGTGGCTTATTTTATTAATTAAATCAAATTAAGAAATATTGTTTCATGTAATCAAATTTATCTTTATTAAAGCTACCTTTGTAAAAACATGGGTTTTATCCCATCTATTTAAAATCCGGTGTTTCTAAACTCTGATATTTTTCCTAACTCACGGTCCTGATAAAATTTCCGCTGCAATATTTTTCAAAATAATCACCGGTACCACTGGGCTGCTCACGGCTCCTGATTCCGTCCAGGGTGGGTCGGGGGTCGTGACAGATGGTGGTATCAGAGCCACTGATTTAAGCCAATAGGTGTTGTGATAATAATACCTAATCTTATATAAAAGAGTTAGGAGATTGCTATTAACTGGTAGCACACCTTATAGCATTTAGACTTGAACTTAAGAAAAATGCCTTAGTATAAGCTAAACCACTTGTTTAAACAATTAGGTGTTGTAATAATACCTAAGTTTAAACGAAGAGTTAGGAACTTAATATTATATGGTAGCACTCAGGATGATATTTAGACTTGAACTTAAGAATTTTGCCTTAATATAAATTTCAAGATAAATTACTCATATAAGTATAATGTAATGGATATTGGTATGCCATAAGAAAGGTGATTAGAAAATTGCAAGGTACGATAAATAAGCAATAGCACTTAATTACTATTAATTCTTATTTATTGATATTACTTGGTCTAGAATAAAGATATGTTATGAAAATACAAATTTCCTTGATTCTGGATAAAAGGCCTAATAAAAGAGGCACTTTTAAAATCTTGAAAAGATACTATTTATGGGAAATAGAAAATTTTCTCCGGCAAGACTGGGTATGGTGTAGCAGACTCTCCAGCTTGTCCGGATATACTGGGGTTACCTCTCCGGCGCGAACCGGATAAGACGGGGTATGTAATATGTCAAACAAGTGACAAGATTTCCCTAAATAGTATCATGACCTGATATCTAACTTGTTTTTGGAAATATGAATATGTTAAATACATTGACCTTATAGAAGGTATGTATAATACAGCATGTGAAATATATGATTATATAGATATGTATATCTATAAGGAATTCCAAAAGTCAATTAAGAATAAAGCACAATCATATGTGTCTAGAATTCTTTATCAGGAATCTCTTTTCCGATATCAAATATTATTTCGTTTGATCATCTACCTCGTAACTCGAGCAACAATAATAACAGTAGAAACCCATTAAGTTGGGATACCATCAAAAGTGTAAAAAATTTCCAAATGAGTTATCATAGACTATTAAACGCAAGTGGACAACATGTAAAGTTGTGCTAGTGCACAAGAAAATACATGAAACTTAAATTAAACGTCTACAGACGTCGAAATATATCACACACGACTTCCAAGGCAAGTCCTTTGGAAAATATAAATTGGGCACGATGACACCAATGCTAATTCCGTCAGTAGAAGAACTATTAATAAAAAAGAAGCACTTTGCCACGCGATCCTACAAACGACATGAATCTCACTGAGGTACGTTGTAACAAGATTTTACAACCATCGGTGCACAGTCTAATTCGAATTATAATTATTAGCACTGCAAAAAGGAGTCATATACTTTTGCAAATCCCCTATTTCATTTTATTCGACATTCCCTGGTAATGTCGCTTAACAACGGTTATCACATAAAAATTCTTAAATTTCTTTTGTTAAAATTCTGACCTCTGTGAATAGACTTTTGCATTGCTACTACTCCTAATGGTCATCATACCATGAGGATTTCTTTCATAGTAGCGAATATTGATCTATTTCATTTCTTGGTAAATCCACCCATTACCCATGCACTGTTTGTTGCGCATGTGATTCGCTTGCTTTATGAAGACCAATAGAGGGCTTCATTCCGATTTGTTATTTTATCAAAACTCAAATATCATTTCGCTATACTTGATTTTTGGCACTATGAACCGCATTATTGCAAAACAATAACTCTTTGATATCGAGTCAATGAATTTACCTAATTTACAATATAGTATTAATATTCTTGTTAAACCATTGAGGTAAAGAATTTATATTTTTATGTATAAAATTATGTTTAAGGTATACTCTCATTTAAATTGATATTTAGTTATTTATTATTGGCAATTAATATTAGTTTTATTATTAGTAATAATATATTAATAATAGTAGTGTTAGTATTATTTTAGGTACTAGGGTTATTGTAAGGGGCAGGTATTGATAGCCTAGCCTTAGTTAGGCATGGACTGATCACCTATGCTTAAACAAGGCAGCACTAACCAATATCCAACCATGATAATGACTAATTAATGTATATAAATTAAGTCATCATACTTATTTAGTAAATTTTAATTATATGTAAAAATATTTTTATATATATAAAAATATATATACTGTAATGAGAAGACATATTTTCATAAAACAATACAAGAATTTAAGGAACGAATAAAATTATATAAATAATTGTGTATCACATGTACCGTAACACTCTGGCAAGAAAATGATCATATAAGAATAATATGGTAGTCATCAACTACGTTGGGTTAGGAAAACATTGTAATATATAAGAATAGTCCTCGTTTTCACTTATTTACAACATTTGTAAATGCATTCACAACATTATATGGTTTCAAAATGAAAATAAGTAATCACAGAGAATTGACCCATTAAGTGTTATATATTTACAAAATATTTTACAAATACTTTTGTATGATAAATATTTTTACACCTTTATTTACAACTTTCATTTAACGTTATAAATAATAGTGATTTCTTCTACAAAATAATAATACTAAAATATTTTGTAATGTAATAACTTCATTGCGGTGTTTTGTAATATATATTATATTGTAAATATAAGTTATTTTACATAGTATAGTAAAATACTAAAATAATATTTATTTAAAAGTAGTGACCATTTACATATAGTAAAAATGCGTAACAAATAATATATATTACATAGTATTTATATTTGATATGTAAGATACGGTTCAGACAGGGACACAAATAATATATATTACATTTGCTTTACAAAATATAATATAATGGTTGGTCATGTTAAAATAACTTGTTCTTATTATATTTCGATCTCTAGGACATAGTATGAAAATATATATATATATATATATATATATATGGTCACTAATAGTGTACTATCACATTGTTTCACAATTAAAACAACTTGGAACTCTAAACAATGATACACTAACTTTATTATCTTTTCGTGTATCCTTGCAATTCACTCATCTCAGCACATTGATTTTCTCAAATCATTTTTCATGCTTTTATTTCATTTAGAACCTGTCAATTCTAAGTCTTCCTCAGTTGCCAATCAAAGTAAGATTTCTTTTGACAAACAATTTTATTGATTCTAAAAAGTCCTTCACATTCATTTTAAATATCTATTGATCATATATCTTTTGGATTGAACCTAGTCATTTTGGAAATTATATCATTTCATCTCAATCGTTTGTCATCGATTTCTTGAACTAATTCAGTTGAACCATTGAGTCCTACTTATTGTACAACTCATATTCACAAAATTTGATATTTTAATTATGTGTCATCTACCTTAATATTGTTTTTATTGACTAACATATGACATAAGTATAAAAGAAATATCGTAACCCAAATCTCGAGGACGAGATTTAAAACAAGGTGGGGAGAATGTAACATTCCTATTTTTATATAAGAATTATAGGTTTGGTTAAATTTATTAACCACTAGTAACTAGTAACTAGTTTATTTTTAATATAAATATTCAACCCAAATATTTTTAAACACTATTTTATATATAGTTGGTTGAAATAATATAATTAATTGGCCTTTATATGGGTGACCTTTCTAATAAAACAAAAGTCTATAAAAACTTATATTATTAGACAAGTAGCTTACGGATAAGTTAACTATTACAAATATGAAGTACCTAGACGGGCCTAGTAACCGTATACTAATTAAATTATAAAAATACATTGTATTTTGAACCTACTCTATTTTTAATGAAACTTGGTTCAAAATGTAGACGAAAATATTCTCGTTCTAATAACATATTTATTATTTTCTAGAACGCCATATTTTAGAAGTTAAACGTGCCAAATAAGTAAAGCAATTAAATTAATTATAATAATAATAATAATAAAAAAAACTTATAATAAAATAATGAAAGTTAAATTAAGAATTTGTCTTGTATGTATATCGATCAAAATTAAAATTTACATTAAAATAAAATAAAAACAATAACTTATGAAAATTGTAAAAGTGGATAAGGTGTATGTATATGAAAAATGGAAGGTAAGTACGTGGAAGTTTTATTAGTGATACGTGTCTACATTTTGAAGGCAGCATAACAAACTTGCAGCTCACCAAACTTAATATAAATAGACACAGCCATTTCACAAAGTCCTTCCGCTAATTCCCTTTTCTTATGAAATCGCCATCTTTCTATCCCTTATA
This sequence comes from Helianthus tuberosus, assembly GCA_030545235.1. Taxonomy (NCBI): domain Eukaryota; kingdom Viridiplantae; phylum Streptophyta; class Magnoliopsida; order Asterales; family Asteraceae; genus Helianthus; species Helianthus tuberosus. Next base: position 34,682,783 of record CM060373.1, on the reverse strand, counting down.
TATATTTTTCTTAAGTATTATACATATAATACTCCAAAGCGCTACCTCATTTTAAGTGTTTTAACTCCCGATCACCGCTACCCTTTCCGATTGATCTGAGCCTCATAACATATGTCAGGGCTCTGCCCGACTAAGTTGTTGGGATTCGGTCTCGGGACATCGGGACAAGGTTGAATTAGGGGTTCTATACTTACCACGAGTGCATTATATATTTTTAAATAGCTCAGAAGTTATACCCAATATTCTACCAGGAGACTTTCTAGTTGAACCCTAAAGTTACAAAGTGGGTCCATTCTCTTTTCTCACTATTTTATTCCCTTTTTCTTTTTTGATATAATTATATTCCAAAATGTCCCAAACCATAACAACTCTTATCAAAACTATTATTATTTATTATTATATTTTGTTTAAAAAGAAACCCTAATTAAGACCCCTAAGTGATCCTGTATAAACCCTAAAATTTCCAGAACAATCAGAATCAGGATCAGGGCCCCTAAAACTCAGGGGGGTATTTCCTATTTTACGCTTATCCACATAATTTGCTGTCAAATTCGAAAATATCAATTCCGTCGACTCAGCTGAACTCCAAACACACGTGGCAACTATATGAGATAAGGTGGCCCCTCGCGTCACGCGACGCCCCAGTGTGACCCCTCGCGTCACGCGAGGGGGTCAAATCTTCAGTATAAATAGAGGATGTTGGGACTTGATTTCTGGAGTTGGAACAATGTTAAAATTCATTTCCTACGTCGAGATATCTTCTGATTACTACCAAACACACACTAGCTCGAATTCTGCTACGATACCGGGTATTAACTTGATCGCTGCTACGATTCAATGTCCGATCGATTGAAACTATCCGATCGGATGTTTAAGTGCTATTCTTTGTCATTAGTCGTGATTCCGACATGATGTTTGAGTACCACCCAAACTCGGGGAATACTCTGTCATTCGTTGTGAATCCGATGGATGTTTAAGTGATTGCACTTTGTCATTCGTTGTGAAGGTTTTAATCTCGTGAGTTATCGTAAATGTTGTATTAGTTACTTACCTAGTTCGTGTGCACTAGGTTACAAGAATAATTAAATAAGCTAAGCTCTATCCACCTGCAATATATCAAGGCTAATCAATAGGCTAAATTCTACCCGTATGAATCTGCATGATTATAATGTGAGTCATTCTCTTTTTATCAAAATGTTTTATAAAATGTTTATTTCCAACGTTATAATTACAGTGATTAAGTTTATGTAATCACCAAATTACAGCCGGTATGTGGGGTATTGTGCACATTACTACTGTTTTTATCACTTTAGGTGGGCGAACCTAATTAGTGATACTCTTCACTATTGGGTGACAGGACTCAATAGTGATATGACCACAGTCACCGAAACGAGTCGATGACAAATACTGTGGGTAGTTGGTTGATATCTGGAAACATTGTAATCTCTCTTAATACTGTAAATTATAACAAACGTGTCATTTTAGTAAAATGAATGAACTCACCAGTATTTCCTGCTGACAAAACCTTTTTAACACGTGTTTCAGGTAATTACAGTAGATTGGAGTAAAAGATGGATACGGAACTAAAAGGCTTCAAGAAGTGGCTTATTTTATTAATTAAATCAAATTAAGAAATATTTTATGTAATCAAATTTATCTTTATTAAAGTTACCTTTGTAAAAACATGGGTTTTTTCCCATCTATTTAAAATCCGGTGTTTCTAAACTCTGATATTTTTCCTAACTCACGGTCCTGATAAAATTTCCGCTGCAATATTTTTCAAAATAATCACCGGTACCACTTGGCTGTTCGCGGCTCCCGATTCAGTCCAGGGTGGGTCGGGGGTCGTGACAAGTAGTGTTAAGCTTGTTAAGGTTAGATGGAATGCGTGTCACGGCCTAGAGTTTACTTAGGAGCGTGAGGACCGCATGAAAGCAAAGTATCCGCATTTGTTCCCTGACACCCCTGCTGCTATTGGTAAAGCTTAAAATTTCGGGACGAAATTTTCTTAACAAGGGGATAATGTGACAACTGTCAAAAATCCAGGTATCCGTACAATTTATTATTCATGATTAGTGTTTAATGACTGTGCTGAATTTCAATTAACTGCTTTCTGATTACTGCCATATACATACCTGTGCATCATACATTGTTTAATGTCATACCAATATTTCATGAAAGATGTATTGCCTTACATGATGCAATAAGAACAGTTAGCACAGTTATCTGATAAGACAGGAAAATGCTGACAGAACTCAGCATGTAGGCAGACAGTGTATTGAGACACTGAATGAGCCTGCAACTAAGTATTACACTAGTATAGTGTGTAGGAAAGTAAGGATCACGAAACTGCCTTTTTAGGGATAGTTTAAGTGCCGGAAAGTGCCTAAAACTCACCCAAAGTGCTGAATTCAGCAAAAATCAACATTTAAACTATCTGAAATCATGCAGAAATATGGTTAAATGGTCCTGAATGCTTTCCTAAGTGTCGGGAATCAAAAGTGTTACAAAAGGGTACATAAAGAACACTAAACTGCAAGTTAAGCACATTAACAAACCAGTAACCAACCGAACAACCAGACACTACCCGAAACATCAAATTTACACTAGAAGCACTGTTTTAACATTTCCAAGCTAGTTATGATCCTGGAACATCATAACACCTCCTAAAAATATCTAATAACGTGAACATGTAACTAATACTTGGATTTAAACTAGAATGTAACTAATTAAGTTAAAACCTATGCTAGACCCCCCCCCCCCCACCTACTTACAGCCCAACATGGCCCCCACTTAATGGATTTTATTTCATTATTTAAATAGATATGTAGATGCTTTACTAAACATAGTATCCAAGAGTTAAAATGTGGACATGGATTATAAATATACCTAGATGATCATAACCTCCATTTCTCACACACACTAAACACACACAAGCTCTCTCCTCTCCCTCTCTTGTTCTCAGCCGTGAGCCACCACCACCATCACCATCATCTTCACTTCAATATCTTCCATTCTCAAGTGATACAAAGGTGCTAGAAGCAAGATTAAGGAGCTTGGTGGCCTTAAAGCTTGAAGAACCTCTATAGTTTGCTTTTATCCACTTGTTTTCTACACTTGAATCATCCCTAGCCTTGTGCTAGTGGTAAGAGTCTTGATCTTGCTATATTACTTCTATTTTAAGTGGTTAAAGAAGAATCATAATCAAAAACTTGAAGAACACTAAAGATCATAAGAAGTAAACATGAACATAAGCTTGTTTAATGAAGTAATCTTGATGTATATGAGTTGTTATGCTTGTTGATCATTGATTGTTTGTAGAAATGATGTTGATCATCATATATTCTTGCTAGATCATGATTAAAAACATAATCTAGCAAGATGAGAAAGTAGAAATATGGTAGGATGATGGATCATCCACATATTAATCATGAACTTGAGTGACTAAATGGTTTTCTTGAAAAATAATGAACAAAGTGAGTAATAACACTTGTAGATCTAAAGATTTATGAATGGTTTTTTTTTTAGAAACCAAGTTAAAAATATGAGTTTCATTTAATCTTGGTTATCACACAAACAAATCTTATTTTGAGTGGTTAAACAAGTGTAGAAACACTTGTGTGACATGAAGAATGCATGAAGAAATATTTTTAGAAAATATGATTTGAAGTTGTAAACATCTATAATCTTTAAAAATGAATTTTTTAAAGAACTAATCACATTTTAAAGGGTAACAAGACTTACTAAGAACACTAGTGAGTTACTACAAATTTTTACAAATATTCAAGTTCATGAAGTAGTAGTTATCACTTGTTTTTGGCAAAATTGGTAAGTAAAGGTTGTTTGTTGATGATTGTGGATTGATTGTGATGATTTTTACAAAAGAAAATGATATGCTTGAAAGCATGGAAACCTCCATTTTTAGGGGAAACTATGGCAAAATTTTCTAAAAATATAAACACTTAGAAAAATATTTTTAAGCAAATATTTACAAGTGTATTTTAAACCATGAGTTTCCTACAAAAACTTTGCCATAATTTTTGTTACAAAAATATAATTATTGGAGGTTGATTTTCATAAATAAAAGTGACTAAATATGTATTTAGAAAATATATATTTAGAAGACACCATGTGTGTGATTATTTGTATACTTTGTGTATTAGTTATATTATTTTAGGACATGAAATAATATAACACATCAAAATACCAAGAATTACAATCCAAAATATTATCAAAATTCCAACAAATAAATATACACATTTACACCAAATATTGGTGAAACCGAACTATGGAATAAGACTTACAAAATATTCCGGAAAATTTATTCACAGGTATATTTTGGTAAATAATATTTTGGACACCAAAGAAGTAAAAATATGATTTTTACAATTACTACAAAAATATATCATATTTTTGACAAGAAAGATATATTATTTTTGGCAAGCATGAAATATATATTTTTCTTGAAATTTTAGAAGATATATTATTTTTAAGAAATATATGTCTTCTTACACAAACATGAAATACAATATTTTTGGGTGAAATATATATTTTCTCAAATAAATATGAAACATATCTTTTTTGGAAGAAAAATGAGTTTAAATATATTTTCTAAGTTAAGACTTGAAAATATAGTAATTTTTTTTTTGGACTTATGAGAAATTACAAATATTTTTGCCAAAGAAAAATTATAAATAATTTTTCTAAGTAACATCCCTTAAAATATATATATTTTAGAAATATATATTGAATCTTTGTTAAAGAAAATATTCCGGAATAATTAATATGAAATTATGTACAAAGGAATACTTAACGGATACAGTAAAAATACGTATTCTCGTACGTATAAATACATACCGGAATACGACCCTAATACATGGCAAGAATATACAAGTGAAAGATACCCCCATCCGTGGGAAGGAAATACAAGAATAAATACTTGGGAAGTATTAAGTTACAATAATATTGTTTTAGCAATTATTCCAAAATTTAATAAATATAGTTTAAGTTAAAATATTAATTATTTTAACAAATAATTATATAACTTGGAATAATATCAAGGACACAAAAGAAACGTAACTCAAAGACATTAATACTAAGTCAAGGCACGGCTCGTTTGTCTAATAGATTAGTACGTTGTAGGTAGTCGTGTTCACCGAAGGAGCTTGAGTTACGATTGTTGAAGACACAAGACTGTGAGTTTCGTGTCCCCCTTTTCTTTTACTGTTTTCAGTTTTATAACTTCGGGGGTGAAGTACATGTTTCAACTGTTTACAAACGTTATTATTTGGTATGGTTAGCTAAGGAAGGGTACTTCTAGATCATGTGAGTGGTAGGTATAACGCTTAAGGCCATCAATCCTCGTTGTAGGACCGAGGGACATGAGTGATAGATCTATTTGGGTGTAGCGAGCCCCACCCATGTTGGACAAGGGTGGCCCATGGGTTGACTATGTCTTACAGCCGGAGGCCCGGTGCAAAGTCTGCTAGGTTTGAGCTTTCCTGCATCACGTCACACATATTAATGGCCTTGCAAACCATTAATGGATCTGTGTTTCCTTGTTGCTTTCATACCGGGATTTACAAACTTTTATACATACTTACAATGTTTTCAAAGGTTTATTCATACTCACAAACGAACACACGAACTCGCTCAACTTTTGTTGATGTTTTTAAAATACATGTATTTCAGGGAATTAGTAGTGGATCTGGCGGGCGTTGGATGTTCAAGCTGCGTAAGAATAAAAGATGTCATCCATGGTCTTAGGGTTTGGTCAGTGTGTCTTATTCATGGACGAGACACGTCTTCCAATTCCTGGTTTTATTTAATGTCATTTGTCGAGTCTTTGTGAACTCTTAAACAAGTTGCATGGTTGTACTCGAATTTGAATATCTATGTTTTAAGACAATGTTGTCATGTTTTTTTAAACTAAAGTAATGGATGACCATCTATGGTTTTTATCATATAGTTGTTGTTATGATTGAATGCAATGGTATTAAGAAAGTCACACCATAATCACGCTTCCGCAAAAGTCAGGGTGTGACAGACCTGGCAATTCATTCGAAACCGCTTGGCGGGCTAAATGCTATATATTGCTTCTTAATAAATAAAATGATGTTTGTTCATACATGCCTTTCTGATAGACTGTATATTACAACTTTCCGATAGACTGTATACTACAACTTTATAATTAACATACCATTAAGCAATTAGGTTTGACTAAAATTTATATTGACATTTCTATGAATGATTGTTCATTTGTGGCTAACCAATTGTACTGTTTTTTCAATAAATATGGTGTTCTTAAGAGTTTGGTATTTTGCTTATTTGAATACCTTTTTAGTATGTGTTTAATAGATAAATTGGTTATTATCCACATGGCTTCACAAGATATAAAAGGAAATGTCATTTATGCAAAACTAATTACACAAACAATTTGTTTCGAAATCGTCTATAAAGTCAGTATGTTGGTTAGCATGTAATTACTTATACCTAGAATTAATTTGATACATTCGGAAAAAAAAATCCTTTCACATTTCAAATAATTCAATTTCCATTAGCTATATGTTTCGCGATGACAATCAACAAAAGCCAAGGATAATCACTATCTATGGTTGGTTTGTACTTGAAACAACTCATTTTCACTCAGCATCATTGTATGTCGCTTTATCAAGAGTAAAAATCAGAGATGAAGTCATTTCTTTCAATTCACTATAATTTAATATTTACGTTAGTAATTGAACATTTCTTTCACTAAAAAAATTAAGTCAACAATGTAAAATAATATATTTTGTTGTGAGGTCACCCGTATAACACACGGGAACTTAAACTAGCTACAATATGTAAGAACTTATAATATGATTATCATTGGTGTAAGGAGAATGCGAAGAAATCGGTGAAGATAAAAGGTTAAGGCCCGTGTTTGAAACTTGGTTTTATGCTTGAAAATTACAAGCAACTCCTCACTGTTAAACTCAGGAGTTAAGTTGAATTAAACGTATTAAATACAAGTTTATTCGTTTAATGTTTTAGTTTCAACCGAGGTAATAAACATCTCAATAGCTTATTTGGTTAGTTTCTGTTTCAACTCCCATATGCAGCAAGAAATGATTAGCGCTAACTGGCGCACCAGTTGTGGGAATTGAGCAGCAGACACAACTGCTACACAGTTGCATGTCACACAGGTGTAAACATTCACACATTGCAAAGTTCAAAATGTGTCATCAAAGCGCCACATTCCGCCATCGCCCATGCCACGAACGCGCTTGTGTGTGAGACTTAGGGCGCTTTCACCCATTAGGATCCACACTTATGCAGCCTTCTAGAGAAACAATAAACAAGGAGTGCTCATCTCTATAAACCACTCCAAAGGTTTGTGACCCTGCCTATTTAGGACTCTTCCCCACTTTCTTTTTCAATGTTTCACATTTTCAACATTTTAAACATAAAAACCTTGAACCTTGATTCTCATTCATTTTAGCTCCAGTTTGAACACGAGTTGGTTCGTTGTGAAGCACTCACATAATAGTACTCAAACCCATAAATTAACAATTATATTAATCACAATTACATATAATTAGTGTCAAAGTTCAAAAGAAATTTGTGTTTACTTTTTCTCATCTTCATCACAACCAACCCTAAATTCCTTTAGCACAGCCGCCACCCACCTTATGTTCTTCAACTACTACTAAGACTAAGACTATGTGTTATGAGAGCTTGGTTGTGGGTTTCGTTGAGAAAAAAACGCTGCCATATGTGCAACACGCGGGCATTCCCATTCCCACTTAAAGAATGAAACAACCTAGAATAAAAATGTGCAATTAATTGCAGTGTTTGAATGAGAATCTGAAAGGTTGTATTTTTGTCTAATATACCTACAATAATGCTTGAAAATGAAAAAAAAAATCGCAATTAAAATTCTAAGCCATGACCTTTAATTGAAAAGTGAAGGGATTAACCAGTAAACCATGGATCAATTTTGTTAAATTGAATGGTGTCAAACTTAAAAACACCAGTGTCGATCGAAAGTCTCCTACTATACTATACTTTCTACATGAAACATAAAAAAGACCGGACAACGATATCCTATACCTACTTCCACCCCTACTTTCTTGAATACTATAATATCAGTTCGGTTTGTAATGATCATTGCGGATATGGTCAATTGAGATTTTGACTTACACCATGTTTTGGTGTTTATGGCTAGAGATGAAGACTAAGATATTCGCTTAGAAAGGTGAGGAAGTATTAGGGCTGTAAACGAGTCGAGTCGAGCCGAGCTAGACCCAGCTCGAGCTCAGCTCGAACTCGATTCGAGCTGGCTCGGCTCGAGCTCGAATTTCAAATCGAGCTGAGATTTGAGGCTCGAGCTCGGCTCGATTAGAATTCGAGCTAGCTCGGCTCGGCTCGATCTAGCTCGAACTAACAAAGAACCGCAAAATTTATTATTTTAAAAGTCATTAAAAATGAATTTCTTCATAGCCTAAGGGCCATAATTGCCATTTAATTTAACCATATGGCTAAATATGCAAGCATAAAAAGTTAATTCACTTTCACCATTGTCTTTACCTTCTTTTATAGGGGAGATACTCCCTTATTTTTTGTTTTCTAAGCGATGTGGGACAAAAAAATTAAGGATGTAAACCTTATCGAGCCAGCTCACGAGCTCACGAGCCGAGCCAGGCCAAGCTCGAGCTCGGCTCGTTTACAAACCGAGCCGAGCCGAGCTGGCTCTTTTACAACCGAGCCAATTTCGAGCCGAGCTTTCTTCGAGCTTTTTTCGAGCGAGTTTCGAGCGAGCTGCGAGCCACGAGTTTTTTGAACACCCCTAGGAAGTATGCTCACTAAAAAATATATAAAGACCTAATACCATAATTAAATTAATGTCAATATAAAAAAAATTCTTTCTTATATTTATAAAAAAATAATAAGTTAGGTTAGACTATAGGGCTGTCCAAACTGCTCGAAGATCGACGATCGCTCGAAAAATGCTCGTTCGATTCCCGCTTAGTTTATAAATGAGCCGCTCGGATCGGTTCGATTCAAATTCAATCCAAGCATGAGCAAAGCTCCGCTCGCTCGTCGATCGCTCGGTTTCGCTCGAATTATTTTATTAATAATTAATATATATATATATATATATTATAGATTTTAAAGATTAAAAACCCAAAAATTATACTAGTCTAAAAAAATTAAAAGCCCAAAAAATATTCAGCCCAACTTAATATTTAATATGAAAATCTAACCCTAAATCCTATTCCTAAAACAATATTCAGTCATAAACTCATAATTTGCAACATGTCGCCGCTCCAGTCTCCTCACACACACAAAATCTAACCCTAAATTCCTATTCCTAAAACAAAATTTAGTCATAATCGTCGGCTGTACTTGTGCTTCTTGATATTGTTAAGAACATTTTTAGAATCATGATTTTAGTTATGTATTGCTTTTGTTAGTAAAGTGTATGACATGTTTTAATTAAGTTAGGATTTGTTTTTGTTGAACAAAGCCTTATAATTCAATCGAGCGAAAACGATCCACTCGATTTTTTTAGGATTTGATAAAAACCGAGCGAAAACGATCCGATCGATTCAAATTCAATCTGAGCATGAGCATCACTTTTGTGCTCGGTTTTGCAAATTCGATCCGATCGGATCGGGTCGGTTGTAATTCAATCCGAGCATGAGCAGACCCTCGATCGGATCGGATCGGCTCATGAACACCCCTAGGTTAGAGACCCAATACGATAATTAAATTAAAGACTATTTCATAAATTGGTGTTATCCAATGAGATTATAAGTGAGAAACAAGTAAATCTTTAAAAACACGTTTTGGTAGATATTTTTAACAACACATATTAGTGAAAAAGGCACATATTAGTGAATACTTTTTCTACCAAAACCATATTGTGAAAAAAAAACATCTTTAACTTAAAGTAAATCTTAAAAAAAGCACTCCTATGTAGTTTATTTCACAAATGATTTTTATCCATACATTTTGGTAACATTATGTCTTTATTGTTATACTGTTGCCATTTTTTTAACTTAAAGTGTAGCTTGTCACATACGAAATTATAAACTAAACATCTTTGTTTTCAAACGATGAACGAGTTATATCTTTGATACACCCATAGTTATCATACCCTCAAAAGTCTTCGTTGAATGTCACTTCACACCTAACAATCTTCAAGAGTTGATGACTTGATATGATACCACTTGGCACGCCTTGCCCAATAATGCCATAATATTATGCACTTTTCAGGTGTTTTTCGCAACTATTGTAAACAAGATATGTACCGAAAGCTGCTCCGCTTGGCTCGCACTTAAGGCTTTGCAGCGTCTATCTGGCACTTTATTCGCTAAGGGTGTCCGGGGCGCCTGCGGGGAGGGGTGCGGTGAGTGTACTCCCCGATCGGGTACACCGCCGCCGACCCCTCGGTGACCCAAATCGGGGAGTGGGGAGCGGGTATCATTCACCGTGTGAAACTTGTATATTTTTGAGTTTTTTTTTTCCTTGTGATTTTGTAGGAGGATGAAGAACAAAGAATTTGCAGGTGAAGATGAAAGTGCAGGTTAAAATGAAGAAGAAGAAGAAGGGGAGGAGGAAGAAAGAAGAAGAAGAAAAAGAATTTTCAAATCTAACCCTTAACTTTTATTTTTAATTTAAAAAAACACTCAAATTTTTTTTATTACTTTTAAAAATACCCCTCAAACTTGTTTTTAATTAAATGAAATGTTCTATTTTTTATTTTTATTTAGTTTTAATTTATTTAAATTATGTTTTACTTTTATAAAAATATTTATATAAAAAAAAATAAAACCAAGTCCCCAAGAGAAGAGTGCCGCCATCGAGGGTGTGGGGGAGTTAAGTGGGGAGTTGACGTGGCGCGTGCTGATTGGCTGTGGGTAAGAGAGGTCACTCCCCACTTAGAGGAGTGCCCCTTACACCCTAAGCCCAAATACGAGCCTAAAGATAAACTTGTTTAGTAACCGAGCTCAAGCCCAGCTAAAAAAAGCTCGAACAAGCTGAGTTTAAATGAGCTCGAGCTCGTACCTAAAGTTAAGCTTGTTTAGTAAATGAGCCACAGCCGAGCTTCACTTATCGAGCCCGTTAGTTATATAAATTTTAATTAATATATTAAATGTATATTCAAATAATAAGAATTACTATATATAAGATTATGAAAAAGTTACTAAATGATATATAAAATAGTAATTATAATTAGAGTTAACTTCCGTTTTACTCCCTGTGGTTTAGTCGTTTTAACGGTTTTGCCTCAATGGTTTAAAAAGTGTCATTTTGCTCCAATAGTTTAGTATATTTTTTCCAATCAGCTCCTCGACTCTTAACTCAGTTAAATTTTTCAATTAAAGGTAGGGGTATTTCAGTATTTTTTATATATAAGGTTCATTTATTTGGTATTAATTCTCTAAATTCAAGATTTATTCGGTAAACCTTATATATAAAAGTACCGAAGTACCCCTACTTTTAGTTGAATGATTTAACTGATTTAAGAGTCGGGGAGCTGATTGGAAAAACATACTATATTATTGGAGCAAAATGACGCTTTTTAAACAATTAAGGCAAAACTGTTAAAATGACCACACCACATGGAGCAAAACGAAAGTTAACTCTTATAATTAATATTAATATATAAACTAATAAATAATAATAAACTACCCCAAGCCAAGCTCAAGCTTGAAAAACTACATGCGAGCCGAACTCAAGCTTTAAGAATAAAGCTCGAACCAAGCCAAACTCAAACTTTCTTAAGTTAAACAACCTATACCTAGTCGAGCTCGGGCTCGGCTAGGCTCGTGTGCACCGCTACCTCAAGCCCACCACAATCATGATATCATCTGATTTGACCATGGGCCATGAATTTGTTCTTTGTACTATGATAATGATGATTATTGTGACACATGATCAAACACTCTTATTAACTACATGAGAAGTAAAATGTCACGTTATTTATTAGAAAAAAAAAAGACAGACTTCATACTAATGTCACTACACATATTAATGTCACATTATTCTGTTAGAAAAAAAAGATATGGAATGTTAATGAGATACTAAAACATGAAAAAAAAATGGGTCATAAATAACAAGAGACGTATTGCAACATGAAAGTGACGTGTCTAAAAGAATCAGAATTCTTAATCAAAGGTGATATGGTATTAAATGTTGTGATTCTTGTTGCCTAAAACTTTTTTTTAAACGGCCAACAAATCAATTCCGAACACTCTCGGGGCACCCAGTGGACAAACGGAGTACTCCGAAAGTAACCCGAGTCGTCCACCACTAATTCCGAGGAAAACCTTGTACCAGCTATACCTTAAAAGAATATAAATCTATAATACTATATTAAGAGAACTGGGTTTTCTGCCATTTTCGTAATTTTGCCTAAATACAAATCTTGTAGCACCATGTACAAATGAAGCAAGCCATTTGAAAGGGGGAAAACTTGGACATTCTCCAAAGTTTTAAAACACTTTGAGGGCAATCTAGACATTTCATCCATGAAATTCATGCCCACTTATGTCTTCCATTAATTGAATTAAATTAAGGAATTAAATAAAACTTTTATAATAATTAAATAAATTAATTGATTAAATTAAATGTTAGACATGCAACATTTGAGATTTTCATGATTTAATAGTATGTATAAATATAATAAATAGATTTATATGGACTATAAATAGGTTTTCTACCCTTATAGTAATTTTACATTGTGTACATATTTTGAAGCAACATGTACAAGAGAGCCAAGCTATTTTAGAGAGGGTAAACTTGTACATTGTCCAAAAAATTTAAGACACTTTAGAGGCATTTTAGGGATTTTGGCCCCTTATTAAATAAAAATAATTCCAAAAGTTATGGGTACTAATAAGTGATGATCATTAAAGCCATCATTTATTGAATTGATGAGGAAATTAACTATTAGTATTTGAAGGGTTTAGCCTTGCACTATCTATATACAAACCAAAAGCCGTAATTGATATTAAAGTTAAAACCCTTAAGTAAATGCTAAAAACACTCATGTGTATATAATATATACTAGGTTATCACCCGGGATTGCTTTTCGGGCTTGAGAAAGTATTTTATATTAAAAACTATTTATGATTAACATATAATTAAGATCATACAAAAACATATGACATATTAAATGTCTTGGCTCTAGAAGAGTTATAGACCTTTTATAAACTAAATTACAGATTGTAAACATGTAATAAAAGTTATAAATTTATTGATTGTTTATGATTCATGTTTTTAAATTACTTTTTATTAAAAAAAAATTTATCTTAATAATAAGTTTGCGTATTACACATAAGAAGCGTCTCAAAAAATAAGACAATCTTAGACCGGTACTACATGTGTTCCACTTGAACCAGCCCGCTAGACGGCTCTGAAAGTCATGCTTAACAACTAATATGTAGTTAACTATTTATAATAAACCAAGAAGCAAGTAGCAATCATTGTAGTACATGTCATATACCCAGAATAAAAGTGAAAACAAGAATAAATAGTTGAATTGAGCATACCGGATTGTCCGGTATTTCAATTTGTTTCACAACTCTCATGCAAGGCTAAGCCTTTCTTCTCTTTCTCTCTTACACACAATATAACAGCTTTTTTAGTGCATGCTTTGCACATAGAATATGTGCAAGTATAACACATGTACTCTGCCTTTTTCTCACGGAGACTGCATAAGTGCCAACCTGAAATTCATGGTAAAAACTTAACAAAATGCTAGTTAATATATACACAGTAAAAAAACACGACAGCATATGGGAACTCAGGCAAAATTAAATAATGTAATCAAAATAAATACAATATTGAGAAAGCTCGAGAGATTGAGAAGATCAAGCACACGTCTTCTAGCACGTTCAAATTAAAATATGAATATTATAGACCATTCAAAAACTAAGTTTTCAGGGGATACACTGCCTGAAAATTAACAAACACAGGTAATATATGAACCAGTAAGTCATTCAACACGATAAGTTGTAAATTAACTATAAAGTATAAACAAAGCTGCACAAGTATAATAAACAGAGAACCCACTAACCACAATTCCAACTACCCTTAGATTGGAAGAAAACTTCATCCCGGTTAACACAATTAGGATGATAAGCTTCTGGGCAATTCCTGCATAAAGAAAACCACCAAAATAACTTCAATTTAGTTAATTTAAACCGTGTAAACCGTAACGAATCATCAATTATTAAACTCACCTCCTTGGCTTAGCTTTTGAAGTCTTGCCAAAACATCTAGAACTAACAATTTAAGGAAAAAAAAACTTTATATGTTGCAAAACTAATAGAAAATATAGTTGTAGAACCTAAAGGAAAAAAGGAAAATTGTCAACTTCAGCTACACACCAAAACGCAAATCAATTAACCTTGCTAAGTCACCCGAATATCAAAATAAAAATCAATAAAACAAATGCACTAACGATAACTCCAGCCACATCTAATTCAAACTTGTTTCAACAATCACAGGTTTGGATGAAAAATGATGTCAAAGAGATCATTACCAAAACCCCCAAAGGAACATCAAATTCGAAAACCCAATATCCAAAAAATAAAAAAAGAGATTATTCAAGTGAAAATAGGAAGCCCTTACCAGATATTGTCATTTATGAAGCAAGTAATGTTGACAAAATTTCACGCATTCATCAAATTAGACAGCTTTTCACCTAAATTCATAGAACCTTAATCCGAATCTGCAACAAAAATCACAGCAGGCATCTACATCATAAGACAAAACGAAAATACATGAAAAAACCAACAAAGTCGAGCTATGAGACTACCTTCATCGCTGTTTGAGACGGCAGTTAGGTATAGTGGTGTGTAGCTGCAACATCAACGTAAGTAAGATGATGAGGCGAAATAATTTGATCTCCTATGACAGTTGGAATGAAGTGCTAACGCATTTAGATCGTCATCACTGAAGATGAAAATCTCTTCATGAAACCAAATGAAGATGAAGAGACACATGTCTGATGTCCATCCCGTATGTGGAATGAGAGTAAACAAAACAAAGATGTGCATTGAAGTTAGTACCATGAAAGCATAAATAGTTAAATCAACAACAAATGCAATAGATAATCATTCTAAAATACCTCATCTAAACCGCGAGGAGGAAGAGAGTATTGTAATTGCTTGAAAAAGCGCATGCAGGCAACACCGCCCGTTTCTTTCTCAATATTGGTTTGCATTTCACGAAGAGTGACAACTTCTTCCTCCATCTCCTCAATCGTTACTTCATCTCATCCAACTCCTACAATGATCTGCAAAAGGAATAGAAAAAGAATCGAAAATAAAACAAACTGAAGCAATTAAGGCTTACCGGTACAAATAAATAAGGAAACAAATATAGAATCATTAAGACGCCATCATCGGCGTGATGAGAATCAACCGCCTCTATCCATTTTACATACATCACCTTCGCCATCAAACTGCTAAATATGATGCAAAATCAACACGCAAGAATATGAAAAATTCAAACCAACAACTTCATTATCATTCGCCTAATGACTCTCTTCATTGGAAACGACTGTCGGATCATCTAAACTTGAAAAACTCACTGTGTCAGTCAAGATTTTTGTCGTTACCTATTTAAAAGACACTTCTATTAAAGATGCATTTTTTTCAAACTGCTTTTATCAACCTCAATTAAACTGTTCCCATAATAAATTTGCAGAAAAAGTCAATAAATTCTTGTTCTAAGGACGCTTAACTATCATACTAAATCTAAATCTAAATCAAACCCAGGTTGAAAACTAACCATTAATGTCCATGTCTTCCCCATTACAACTATGTTGACTACATATTTTTAGAAGAGAAGGACATTAAGAAAAGTGGATGTGCTGATACAGACCATTAACAAAAACGAATATGCTAGGCCTGTTAACATCACAACTACACCACTTTAATTACATTCTTATTTCTTTATATGTGGGCCACTTGAAAAAGAAATTGAAATAAACAATGATATAAATAATTCCTTTACCTGTAGTCTCCCACAAAGTCTGTGGAAACCAGATCCTCATCGGTGTAAACCAAGATACCCTTCAATTCCCTTCAACTTCCTCCATACAAACAAACCCGAACGATATGAAATCATCAGAAATAAAGCGAAAGTAAACATTTTTTTTGCATAAATCACCAGCTTACAAAAGAGCACATTTAACAATACTCCTTTATAAAAGGATTGAGTAAAAATGGACCCATTAGATTTTAAATGGTTGAACATAAGAAATTCTATCTTTAATTGTTACATCTGATTGTCTATGCTTTCCTTCAAGATCGAACAACGAATTATCTGTTTCCTGGAGGCTGGAGCATTACCTAACGGCAGAACAGGTATGCTTCTTAATACACACAACATACCTCTGTCTTCTCAAGCTTCTCAATTAAGTTTGCAGTGATTAACTACTGAAAGCTATAGAGTTCATGTAGCTCCATATTTTGCTTTTTACACAGTGGGAAAACCAATATAAACAACAAATTTAACGAAAAAAAACAAAAAATAGTAAAAAATTTGATGACTTTATTATACCTTACCGCTAGATTCATTATCAAGTTCCATGTGGTCTATTTTTCAGCCATTTCCTGCATTAAGTTGTCAAAAAAAAAGTCACAAAAAATTCAATAAAAATAAAGATAATAACAATTCCAATCATGCTAACTGCAAGTTCATGAAAATTTATCTTTTTTTCCGCTCGAGCAGCATATACCTCTGGTCAACCAACAGTTACAAACAATCTACAGATTGGTGAACCTAATCTGCTGCAAATTCATGTGTACAAAATCACCATATATTCATCAAAATCATAAGATCGATTACAAATAGCAAGTCCCAATTGAGATTCAAAGAATCAATCGAGACAATAATTATATAAGTAGATGAATACACAAATAGAAAGCAATAAGTAACCATCAGAATGCACAAATCGACTTTCAATTTCAGTCCATTAAACGCTGCCAAAACCAACTATAACTAACCTTTTGGTGATTTAAACCCATACACAACTCATCGCCCATTTTATTCGGATGACAAAACCGGTAGCGGGAAAAGCACACTCAGGCTGGCTTGGACAGTGAGATATTTCAGATATCAGAAATGGCTCACAACATCGGCCTAGGGTTTTGAGAGAGAAAAGGAAAGACGAAATGAAAGATATAATGTAGAACAGATGAACAAAATGATTAAGCATTAGCAATAGAAGATTTCTTACCTTATGATTGAAGTTTGAATCGTGGATCGGAGATGAGTAAACCAGAAGGAACACGAAGTTAATATCTAGGGTTTTAGAAAAGAAGCGTGTATGAGAACATGGCAGTTTATATGGGATTCGAATTCACGGGTCGGATTGCACTAAACGGGGATCCGCGAAGGAAAAAGAACGCAACTTATTTTCCCGCCAAAAGTGAATATAGGATGCTCTAAGGTTATGCCACATCAGCCCAATTTTTTTTTATTTATTATATATAATAGACTAGATTCCGCTAGGAACATGTGTTGTATGTTCAATTTTTTTTGTGAGCAATGTTTTATTTTGTTCATACTGGGAGATATAATTACATGGACATTGTTTTTCTGATCCATTGCAAAGAGAACATGAATTAAGTTTATTTGTCTAGGCTTTTTCTCAACATATATTTTTTTTCGAAAGTGGTTAGTAGTTTGTAGTTTAAATATTTTTTCCACAAGACATTTACTATAATTCAAATGCTATTGAGTGTTTGGTTTATAGTTTTTATATCTTAATATTTATCTATTATCCTTTTATTTTTTTCATTAGGTGGAATGAATGTAAAGGCTGATAGAGATGAGTCATCTCCATAAGCAGCTATGCTTGCTGCATAAGATGTTTCAACAAGATGCAAGGTTTTTACTTGTTTCTTTTAGTGTCTTGCTATATGGTAATCATAGCAGTTTGTTTTTGTTTGATACGTTACAACTAACAAATTTCTGTTGTAACAACTGGAGCTTGGAATCAATGTCCTCCACATAAAAATATTGGGCAACTGGAGGTAATAAGACAAAGACACCCGGTCTAGGTGCACAGTTTGCCCTCAGTGCTCTTGCCCGTTCTGGCATGAAGATTGGTCACATTGGTATGCTTATATTCTTTATTTTTTTATATACAATTTTTGTATTTGTTATTTTTGCTCTTTGAAGAACTTTTATTTATCTTTAAGGAGTAACTGATAAGTAAGTTTTATGTTTTGATGATGACAGAGGACGTGACACCAATTCCAACAGATAGCACTCGTTGAAAGATTGGGAGAACAGGAAGGAGGCTGTGATATGTTTTTTTGTCTACAATATGCTTTCAAAGTATCTGCAATTTGGATTATGGTTGTCTTCAACTTTTGTAGGTTATTTTTATGTTCTGGTTGACGTTTGGGGGGTGACATTCATTTGTGTTAAACTGTTGTATATTTTTGTTTAATGATATTCTAATATTTACTTCATATATGGGTTTTTATGCTTTATTTTTGCTTAATCAGAAGTATTCTATGTGTAGTTAAGGTCAATATCAATTCGATGGATGTCAGTGTGCTTAAGATCTGAACCTTATTTATCGAATCGATTTGAGAGTTTCAGAGTGTGTTAAAGAGTTGAAACGTTTTGAGGATCTTGTCAAATCTGTCTGTTCATTCTTTATCTTAGTAGACTTCAGTTGACTTTCAATGTAAGTTGATGCAGTAGAGATTTAGAATTTTACGATGAAACTGGATTTGTAAAAGTTCAAATTCTTTTATCTTCCTTTGATGTCGTTGTTGAGGTACACAATAGAAAATATACGAAACTTACATAAATTCATGTATTGAATATCAGCTGTGGTTCGTAATAGACATAATTGAATCTGATATTAGTCGGGACACCCGCTGCAACGCGCGGGCCTTCCCACTAGTACTATATTAAGAGAACTGGGTTTTCTACACTTTTCGTAATTTTTCCTAGGTACAAATCTTGTAGCACCATGTACAAATGAAGTAAGCCATTTTAGAGGGGGGAAACTTGGACATTCTCCAAAGTTTTAAGATACTTTGAGGGCAATCTAGACATTTCATCTATGGAATCCCTGCTCACTTATGTCTTCCATTAATTGAAATACATTAAGGAATTAAATAAAACTTTTATAATAATTAAAAAAATTAATTGATTAAATTAAATGTTAGACATGCAACATTTGGAATTTTCATGATTTAATAGTATGTATAAATATAATAAATAGATTTATATGGACTATAAATAGGTTTTCTACCATTATAGTAATTTTACATTATGTACATATTTTGAAGCAACATGTACAAGAGAGCCAAACTATTTTAGAGAGAGTAAACTTGCACATTGTCCAAAAAATTTAAGACACTTTATGGGCATTTTAGGGATTTTGGCACCTTTATAAATAAAAATAATTCAAAAAGTTATGGGTACTAATAAGTAATGTTCATCAAGGCCATCATTTATTGAATTGATGAGGAAATTAACTATTAGTATATGAAGGGTTTAGCCTTGCACTAATCTATATACAAACAAAAAGCCGTAACTGATATTGAAGTTAAAACCCTAAAGTAAATGCTAAAAACACCCATGTGTATATAATATATATTCCGCTAGGAACATGTGTTGTATGTTCAAATTTTTTTGCGAGCAATGTTTTATTTTGTTCATACTAGGAGATATAATTACATGCACATTGTTTTTCTGATCCATTGCAAAGAGAACATGAATTAGGTTTATTTGTCTAGGCTTTTTCTCAACAGATTTTTTTTCAGAAGTGGTTAGTAGTTTGTTGTTTTAATATTTTTTCCATAAGATATTTACTGTAATTCAAATGCTATTAAGTGTTTGGTTTATAGTTTTTATATCTTAATATTTATCTACTATCCTTTTATGTTTTTCATTAGGTGGAAGAAGGTAAAGGCTGATAGAGATGAGTCGTCTCCATAAGCAGCTATGCTTGCTGCACAAGATGTTTCAAAAAAGATGCAAGGTTTTTACTTGTTTCTTTTAGTGTCTTGCTATATGGTAATCATAACAGTTTGTTTTTGTTTGATACATTACAACTAACAAATTTCTGTTGTAACAACTGGAGCTTGGAATCAATGCCCTCCACATAAAACTATGGCCAACTGGAGGTAACAAGACAAAGACACCCGGTTCAGGTGCACAGTTTGCCCTCGGAGCTCTTGCCCGTTGTGGCATGAAGATTGATCACATTGGTATGCTTATATTCTTTATTTTTTTATATACGAATTTTTGTATTTGTTAATTTTGCTCTTTGAAGAACCTTTATTTATGTTTAAGGAGTAGCTGATAAATAAGTTGTATGTTTTGATGATGACAGAGGACGTGACACCAATTCCAACAGATAGCACTCGTCGGAAAAGTGGGAGAAGAGGAAGGAGGCTGTGATATGTTTTTTGTCTACAATATGTTTTCAAAGTATCTACAATTTAGATTATGGTTGTCTTCAACTTTTGTAGGTTATTTTTATGTTCTGGTTGACATTTGGGGGTGACATTCATTTTTGTTGAATTGCTTTATATTTATGTTTAATGATATTCTAATATTTACTTCATATATGGGTTTTTATGCTTTATTTTTGCTTAATAAGAAGTTTTCTATGTGTAGTTGAGGTCAATATCAATTTGATGGATGTCAGTGTGCTTGAGATCTGAACCTTATTTATCGAATCAATTTGAGAGTTTCAGAGTGTGTTAAAGAGTTGAAACGTTTTGAGGATCTTGTCAAATCTGTCTGTTCATTCTTTATCTTGGTAGACTTCAGTTGGCTTTCAGTGTAAGTTGATCTAGAATTTTACGATGAAAATGGATGTGTAAAAGTTCAAATTTTTTTATCTTCCTTTGATGCCGTTGTTGAGGTACACAATAGAAAATATACGAAACTTACATAAATTCATGTATAGAATATCAGTTGTGGTTCGTAATAGACATAATTGAATCTGATATTAGTTGAGACAACCGCTGCAACGCGCGAGCCTTCCCGCTAGTATTATAAGAAAGTTGGTGCATATCATAGAATTATGCTAGAACAACATAATAATTCATTAAAACACAGAAACTTATTAACTGAAATAATCATAAAAACATGTCGATGATTTTCATCATGTATGAAAATTAAATTAAAACTTAAAGAAAAATGGAATAGAACAGGGCCCAGGAGCAAAGTACAAAAGAATTTGAAGTGTGAAAAGGTAGTTTGACCACATTTACGTCACAATATGATCTAGGGAATCAATCTTTATGAGTTTATTCTGTCTTTTACTACTATCAAAAATGTCTACTAAAAAAAATCTTTTTTATCATGATCTTTTCTTTCAAAAAACGTGTTAAAAAATGATCTCAGCATTAATTTTAGAAAATGCATAAAGATGATTCTAGGAAAATCCACAATAAAAGAGTTAAAAACGCGTGACAGTTTGTGACTTCATAAAAACGCTCTTCATACAATATATCAATTTCTTCTCCAATAATAAAATCTTAAACCATTCATTAAGTTTGTCACATCATCACCAATTTAAATATATATTTTTAATAACAAAAGTAACTAATTGTTATAATATAAACTATTTTTTAATTTTGTATTGTTTAATATAATCTATAGATTTAAAATAGTATAAAAAAGTTTACAAATAAAAAAACAAAAAATAACTTATCTTACAATAAAAAAATATATGATATAAAACAAGAAAGAAAACCCAACCCACCAATTTTTTTCTTTCCCATACTATAAATAAATAATTAAAAAACCTAAAATATATTAAAATGCCCCCTTAGCCCTACCAGAGTCATCCACCCCTGTCTACCAAAAACACCACCTCTAAAAACGCCCTAATAGCTAAAAACGGGATATAAGTATAACGCCACATAAATCCCTCAAAATGGCCACGAAATGCCCTGGTGGCATGCTTAAACTTTTGATAGATACATACGTATAGGTAGAGGATCCTGTAAAAAGTGCTCAAAGTGTGAGAAGTATGTGAGAAGTGTATTATAACACTATATATAATACTATATAACACCATATAAACACCGTATAACAATATGTAACACCATATAATACCATATAACACTATAGGTTGTCTGATAGCATGTCTATGATAGATGTATAATGTTATATTTGTTATATAATGATATATAGTGTTACATAGTGTTATATGGTATTATATGCTGTTACATATTGTTATACGATGTTTATATGGTGTTATATAGTATTATATATAGTGTTATAATACACTTCTCACATTTTAGGCCATTTTTACACTATCCTTACCCCATACGTATATTCATTCTTCACTAGTTAATTCAACTCTATTTTCCGAATCTTAACGAATAACACATTATATACTCAACTTAAAGCATAGAACTTCAAGAACCGTAATCATCTACTTATTTACAATTTTTTACTTAAAAGTGGTTTTATTTTCGTGTTGAACTAAAATAACCACCAAAAGCATGAGTATTCTATCAACATATTAGTAAATTTCAGCATTTAACATAAAAACAAGAGCAATAATCCAAAAAAAATCTCATTTTCTGATTAACAAACCCAAATTCTGGATTTTTCCATTTTAACAATTTCACCCCTCACTCCTACAAACTAGAAAAATACATGTGTAACAAGAGTGAATATGTACATTTACACTCAACAATGTTACATTTCAGGTCGTATCAGAAATCATCACCCCCAATTGGACATATCACACCATCCAACACCGGCATTCATATGGTGGTACGATAATACTCCAGTTGTCCGTCAAATATCCAAATTTGCCGTCGTTCAGCAACTCAATCAACCCTCTGAGACAAACTCCTCCAAAACCCCGTTCCGTAAAACTTCTCCCACATCTCATTCTCCAACTCAATAAACTCATCATCAACGACCGGTTTCACCTTAAACAACTCAACAAACTCCGCCGCATCTATACTAATCCGGTGACCGGATTTGTTCCCCTCGCTGACGTCACCACTGTTCTGAACCAACAATCCGTTCTTCAACAGTCTCCGCCGGCGCTTCCGCTTCAACGCTTTCCGGCATAAACCTGCCGGAACTTTGTACACTGCTAGTACTAGAATGTTGACTACTGTGCACGGGAAGCAACATACTACTGCTGCGCATTCCGCCGTTGTTCCTCCGGCGAGTTCTGCTAACCGGTGAGAACGAGATGATGAAGATGATGAAGGTTCTGGATTTAGTAGAAGCTGCCGCCGCTCCATTGGTGACCGGTGGATCACGATCTGTTGTCTCGTCATTGATTAAAAGTTCGAAACCCTAGAGATTCGAATTTCAAACAGATTATTCGATTTAACGGCTTATAAGACGTCGTATCGATGAATTAGATTCAAATAACGATCTGTTGCTTACTTGCTTCTATCAAAACCCTAACGATTCAAATTTCAACAAATTATTTGAATAACAGCTTCTCAAATAACTAATGAATCGATGAATTAGACTCAAATAAGTGAATAACGACTTGTTGCTTCAGATTTCAACAGCCTGTTCGATTTACGGCTTCTTCGAACGACCGAATCGATGAATTGACTCAAATAACGAACTGTTGCTTCAAATTTCAACAAAATTTTCGAAGAACAGCCTCTACGAACAATAGAATCGATGAATTAGCTTCAATCAAAACCCTAACACTTCAAATTTCAACAACCTGTTCGAATAACAGCTTCAAAAACGATCGAATCAATGAATATTCGATGAATATGCTTCAAACTTCAACAACCTGTTCGATTAACAGCTTCTCCGACGACTCTAGCGATGAATTAGCTTCAAATAACGATCTCTTGCTTCTTCATCACTTCAATCAAAACCCTAACGCTTCAAATTTCAACAACCTGTTCGAATAACTGCTTCTACGACGATCGAATCGATGAATTGGATTCAAATAACGATCGATTTATGCATCTGATTCAAATCTGGTATCCTAAATAGTCGGAACATGATGATATTTTTCTGCAAAATTTTCGGATCCACTGGGAGTTTATAAATGTATATAGACTGGTTCTGTATAATATATTGTGTGTGAGGATTATAATAGAGACGAAGGGTGACGTCAGAGGTGAGTAGGATGGGCCCACAATAGTGTGTGAAATTGGTGTTTGTGTGTGTGTGGAATTGTGAAACGAGGGGTTTTAGGAAATATGGTTGGTGTTACGTAACTGATGCGGAATCGGGATTTATTAAAGTTTAGATTTTATTATTTTTTTTGGTGGAAAATAATTAAAGGATTAAATATCTAAAGTGATGTTACGATATTTGAAAGGGAGATGAATTGATATATGTTGATTATTGATTTATTTCTATTTTGAAGTTTAAAAAATCAGAATTCAAACATGAGCGATATTGTCTCCATTTCCTATCTTCTTCCTTATATTATTATTATGAGTGAATTGCAAGTTGTGTCCTTTATCTTTAGGCCACTTTGCAAGTTTTGTCCTTTATGTTTAAAGTTGACGAGTTTTGTCCTTTATGTTAAAAATCAAGCACGTTTTACCCTTTGGGTCTTAAAAATCAAGCATGTTTTGTCCTTTATGTTTAAAAATCAAGCACGTTTTGTCCTTTATGTTTAAAAATTCAAGCACGTTTTGTCCTTAAAAATCAGGCACGTTTTGCCCAAAAGGGTAAAACGTGCTTGATTTTTAAACATAAAGGACAAAACTCGTCAACTTTAAACATAAAGGACAAAACTTGCAAAGTGGCCTAAAGATAAAGGACAAAACTTGCAATTCACTCTATTATTATTTTTATGATTATAATAAATGAAAAAAATCTAAGCTATTATTTTTTTAGATTAAGTTTGTGTACAAATGTGTCTTAAGATATAAGACACCCGTAAGAATTGAAAAGGAGCATTTTTTTTTTAAATTTTTCCATGTCCGTTAAGATTGATTTTTAATTGAAAAATATATAAAAAAATCATGATTTTACAACAGTAGAGTAACTAAGTAATTTTATAGGGTAATTATAATTACTATTGTAAAATCACGATTTTTTTTTTATATTTTGAAATTAAATATCATTCTTAACAAGTAGGGAAAAAATTCAAAAAAAAAAAGTTTCATTCACTTTATACGTTAAGGACATTTTGTATGTTAATACCTATTTGGATTTAATCTTTACACTTGTTATTTAACGTAAATGGCTTTGATATAAGTCAACATTTAAAAACAATATACCGTAAAATTCGTTTTTATTCACTTTATTTTGAGTGTAGTATTGTAACAAATTTTTAAGTGTGTGTTTAACTACAACTCTAACCTGGTAGACAATGCGTTTTTCCCGTAAATAGTGTGTTTAACTACAAGTTTAACCTGATACACAATGCGTTTTCCCCTTAAATATATAGTGTGTCAGCCTATGTGACTTCACTATCCAAAGTTTTACGATTTGGTTGGCCGTGTTTACTGCTAACTCATTGGTACACTTGACGCTAATTGATTGTTCTTTACGTACATTCACTATAAAACGAAGATTATGAAATAAATTTACCAATACCTTCATATTAGAGGTCTCTTTAATGTAAAATGAAGATTTAAAGAGAGATTTACCAACACTATTTGATCAAAACTTGACGGTAATTTGTTTTTACTTTACATGATCTTTCTTTTCTCATTTGATCAAAACTTGACGGTAATTTGTTTTTACTTTACATGATCTTTCTTTTCTCATAATATTGGATGTATATGTTTGGTTGCGGCCCAGAAGGCAAGATGGGTTACTTTATTAGTGAGTGATATGATGTTTACATGTAATACATCACAAACGTACACGTTTTCTAGCAGCTTCTAGACATGAATAATCAACGTTCAATACAACCTTCCAATTAGATATTGCAAATGCTAGAACGTATATTTTTTTTCTTCTTTTTTTTATTTAGCTAAAACGAGTTTTTTTCTTCTTCTTCTTCTTATTTATTTATTATATTTTAAATATATACTTGTGATATTCCCTCGCATGATGCATCTGGAATTTGTTTTGGCAGGTATCGATTCGGTTCGTGACGGAACTGGTTCTTAAGGCACTTGTCCATTTATACCCCATGATTTCCATATTTTACAATAATGTTTATAGTTAACATTTCACACCATTCACAACACATAGTGCAACATACGGTCTCATGTATCACTAATATTGTCAGATTTGCCTCTAAGGGTTGCTCGTTCAGGAAGTTACGGATTTATTTTTTTGTTACCTCGATGGAGACTTCTAAGGAGGTCACCTATCATGTAACAATTTTCACATAAGCATGCTTAACTGTTGAGTTTTCATCCTCTCCACAATCAATGCGTCTAAAACTCGTTGGTGATATCTAAGGCGAGGAGTGTTTTATAAACCAAGAATCTCACATAGCTATAATCGATATGAAATTACACGTCTATGTTTCGATATTGCAAGACATGCACTTTGCAGTTGGATCTTTCTTCTCAAAACACATTTCGCACGTATAGGTCTTTAGTCTCTCTTTAACTTGTGCAAGTGAAGGACTTCGTGTTTCACTTAGACTGAAGGGAGTGGGGCTACCCAAGGAAGGGCGACTTGCGCCATGTGGCACCACGTCAGCGTGAAGAAAGTTGGGTAAAAAAGTGGGGGTGGTGTTCATGGCAACTTACTGTTGAGGTGACATGTTGTGATTGGTAGTTAAATAAGTTATTATTTTATGATTGGTAGTTAAATAAGGAAGTTGGGTAAAGTGGGCGACCTATACAAGTCGGGCAGCCCAAAATTTTCAAGGAGGTTGCCATAGGGGCGGTGTTGGGGGCGACTTGGGGGTGGGAGTCGCCCCACTCCCCACTCCCCTCAGTCTTAACTTTCGTGATTTCCTTTCTTACACATCAACCTATGCTTCTCCACTCGTCTTTCTCTCTGTTGTTGCAATACAAAATTTAATGTTTTAATAAGTTAAGAAAGTTACAGTTACAAATAAACATCTATTAAGAAAATGTATAAGTTAACGTACATCAAAGTAAAATTAAATTGTTTTATGAACAAAGAGACAAATATAAAATTAATTTATAAGCATTGTAAATTTGGAATTCCACGCGTCAAGAAAATTTTTAATATTATCTGGCACCAGCACAAATATGTTATTTTATTTTTATCATTTTTCATTTATTGACTTAATCTATTATTAATATTTTATATTATATAAGAAAGGCTAAATAAGTTGGTAAGTGAAGAAATCGGATATAATAATGAAAATAAAATATTATTGACTTTTTCTAAATAAAAAATAAACCATTTATTAAAGAAGCTGATAAGGAATTGGGACTAGGACCCCTCAATAATTGTTAAGCATAAAGTTGATTACATATTATGAATTTAAAACAAAGACAATGACGCCTAGAAATATAATTATAATCATAATATATAACTATATATATAAAACATGTTGCAATATTTTTCCCTTTCAAAATATTAGTACTTTTTTAATAAAAGACCATTTAACACCGTCGAAATCACATTTTTTTATTTTTATTAAAACTTCTGTATATTCCCTGTTATTCCTATTATTACTCATAATTTTAAAACAATAAAGTTGTGGTAGTAACTTCAATATGTTGAATATACCTCTATATGATATACTATAGCGACATGAAGGTCTCGTCTCATGCCATTTCTAATCATGTGTGATGCTACGAGTTGTTACAATCCCGCCTCTACATTAATGTCAACGTTCATTTACATGCTTAGTGCATCGACAATAGTCGTTTTTTGGGAATTTTTAAGAAGAGAAGATGGTATAAAGAAGCCAGGACGGACATTTATATGCAAAAACACTCAAAAACAGATTTTGTGAGTGAAGAGAAGGGGGGGGGGGGGGGGGGGGGTTGCGTTTTGGGAGTCGGTTTTGACTGTGAGAAAGATAAAGCTTGCACAAGGAGAAGTATTTACGTGAAGCCAAATATAAAGCCCCCTACCGTGGATGGTGAAGCACCAAAGCAGTGGTGGATCTAATAACTTTTTTGACTGTGAAGTTCTCACTAATTTTCCCATTTTTTCTAAACCGAATAGGTTCTTAGGAACCACAAAAGTGGCCTAGATCCGCTCTGCACCAAAGCGCTTACATAGTTCGAAATATGGTCAGCAATGAGTTATACATCACTTGATCAACATGCATCTCTTATCATTAATTATTTTGATGGTCCATATCTTATTTTTTAAATAATATTGTTAAACATTCATTTGGCAAGAATATGCACACGTATAATTATTATGATTCCCTGAAACTAAAATTGTGGATGGTACAAAACTACAATATGGTCCATAGAAAAATATTATAAGTCGACGTTGACGTGGATGTATGAGTCAGCAAATGATAATCTAGACACGTGTCGGTAATTTTGGAACTACGGAAGAGTGGTCAAACGTGTCTGAGTGGCTCCCACGTAGACCACCGAAAGCATGCATCAAACGGATTCGAGTAAATAGTATTAAATAACTACATATTTGTTTGTCACCATTCACTAAAAGTATATATCTATCTAACAAGAAGGTGGTATACTAATAATCTATTATGGCTTTTAAGGCCGACCAAGTGTTACAGAACAAAAAAAGGAGTTGCTTTGGATAATATTTAAAGTTTATTTTCTTTTATTTTTTATTTCTGTACTGATTAGGCTTTATTTTTAGAGTAAATTTCAAAGTTCGTCCTTTATGTATGTCATATATTACAAAGTATGTCCTTTATCTTTAATAAGTTCAGAAAACATCCTTAATGTTTGAAAAACCAATCAGGTTATGTCCTTTACCCTAAACCTAGTTTGTTTTTCCAGTTAAGTCAGGTCACGTGAGAAGCACATGAGGGCATTAATGTCATTATACTTACCAATAGCTGCACGTCAACATACCCCCTTCTTCTCTCTATCTAACAATCCTACCACCACCACAACCTACCTGCTGCCACCACCGCCACCACGACCCACCTGCCGCCGCCATCACCGCCACCACCACCTACTCCTACCGTCTCCCACCACCACAACATTTCTTTTTCTTCCCCAAATACAAAAATCCTACATAAAACCCACAAAATTCACACAGTTCCTATCTCCACCAACTGATCTTCAACTGAATCTGCATAGCATTCTCAAAACCCAAACAAACCCACAAATATTTCAACAATAAGATATTTAATTACTGTTGGGTTTGAAGTAATCATCAATCTTTATCAATTTCCAACACAAACCCACAAATATTTCACAAAAATATCAACAAAAGATTGATAATTTCAATTAATGCGTGTTCTTCAAACAAACATCTCACTTTCTACAAAAACTAACTTTCCCAGACTGGCAGACTTCAATTTCACGAAAACCTAATTCAACTGAATAACAAAAATCACAAACAAACCCTACATATTAACAGAAACCGACACAAAACAAGCAACAAACTTACAACCTATGCTCCATAGTGATGCTTTCAATAAGAGACTGTTTAACAAGTTGGCGGAGCTGCGGCGGCAATTTGGCCCAGTGACCGGTGATCTTCTTGCGGAGGAGGACGGCGGCGAGTTGGCGGACGTTAGGTGTTTTAGCAGTGCGTAAGTGGTGGATGAGTGCTGGAACGACCTGTGGATCCTTGGCGAGGAGCTTGATTTGGTCTTCTGCTTGGCGGCGTGCGTCGTGGTGGCGGCGGCAGGTGGGTCGTGGTGGCGGTGATGGCGGCGACAGGTTGGTCGTGGTGGCGGTGGTGGCGGCAGGTAGGTTGTGGTGGTAGGATTGTTAGATAGAGAGAAGAAGGGGGTATGTTGATGTGCAGGTGATTGAAAGATGGAGAAGATGATGGTGGGGTTTAGGGTTTTTATAACAGGGCACAATAATTGGTAGGTATAATGATATTAATGCCCTCATGTGCTTCTCACGTGACCTGACTTAACTGGGAAAACAAACTAGGTTTAGGGTAAAGGACATAACCTGATTGGTTTTTCAAACATTAAGGATGTTTTCTGAGCTTATTAAAAATAAAGGACATACTTTGTAATATATGACATACATAAAGGACGAACTTTGAAATTTACTCTTATTTTTATAATATTTAGGGCATGGACCAAGAGTCATTATAGTGTTAGGGGTTGTTTGACAACTTCTGAATGGTTAAGTGCTGAACCACTAAAAGTTAGTATATTGCTTATTCGTTTAAAGGCAAATGCAGGGGCGGCTTTTATGGTGTGCGGGGAGGACTTCCGCACAAGGCCTGTGATTTCAAGGGCACATGATTTAGAAAAAAAATCGATATATATATATATATATATATATATAGGCTAATTATAAGGAGAAAACCCACTCCAGTTGACTAAACCCTGAAAACCCACATGTGTGGCTACAATGCAGCCACATCACATATGAATAAAGTTGAAGAGAGGGGTATTTACGTCAATTTACCATAGCCTGAAAATGTAACAGGTACCTTTATGAGAATTCTGACAACTTTTTTACATATTCTCTCTCTAGAATTTAAAATGCTACACTTATAAAAAAACTTCTCTACCTCATTCCAGATCTAAGATCTGAAACAAAACTCCCATTTCCATGTTCCAACTCTCTGCTCCATCTCTCTACCATCAACATCACCTCCTCCTTCCACCACCACCATCACCGCCGTAACCTACTTCCAACACTACCACCACCGCCGTAAACTCTTATCCCCACAGCCGGATCCGGATCCAGATCGGAAATAATCAGAATTAAACATCACTCTTCCTCTTTCTTTCCACCATCTCCCATCTCTCTCTCTTCGGGAACCAGATCTGCAATGGTGGTTGCAGATTTGGTGGAAGGTTAGGGTTTGTTCGAAATAAAAATTTGGGGTTTTCATGTACAAAAGAGGATAGCTCAAATTGACGGTTGAAGGTTGATGAAGGATGGTGGCAGGTGGGGTTGATGGCGGCTATTGATGGCGGTTGTTGTTGTTGAAGGAAGGTGGCAGGTGGGTTGATGTTGGCGGTTGTTGATGAAGGATGGTCGCAGGTGGGTGGTGATCGTTGAAGTTTGATGAAGGATGGTGGCAAGTGGAGTGGGTTTTTCATCTTACACAATTGAAGATCTTCATCCAGATCTTAAAGATCTAATTCATTTTCAGATCCGGTTTGATGTTGAAGATGACCCCAAAGATCCTCGAGGTCCATAAGTATGTTTGTTTTCAGTTTTTTTTTTCAGATTTGCAATTGTTTTGCGTTTTGTAGTTTTTCATTTTTTTGTATTTTGTAGATCTGCAACTTTTTTCTGGATATGTTTTTTTTTTGTTCAAGAAGATGAATGTTTTTAATTTCTTGATTTATCAATTTTTTAATTTCTTGATTTATCATTTTTTTTGTATTTTGTAGATATGCAACTTTGTTTTTTGTTCAAGAAGATGAATGTTTTTAATTTGTTTTTTGTTGTGGTTTGTGGATCTGCAATTTTTTATTATTAAAAAAATGCATGTTACATTTTTTCGTGTTACATAAATAATGCACGTTACTGAAAATAAAGTGTGTTGTGTTTCTGACATAAATTGATAATTAAAAAATGCATGTTACATTTTTTCGTGTTACATAAATAATGCACGTTATTGAAAATAAAGTGTGTTGTGTTTCTGGCATAAATTGATAATTAAAAAATGCATGTTACATTTTTTCGTGTTACATAAATAATGCACGTTACTGAAAATAAAGTGTGTTGTACACTTTTTTAGACTGTTGTTTTTATTATTGATTGCATCATTTTTGTGTAAAATTTGTTTAGATCTTGTTCAAGAAGGTGAATAAGTATGTTTTTTTTCAGCTTTGTTTGGAAATCTACACTTTGAAGATGATGTTTCAGATGTTGAAGATGATTTCAAAAGATGTTTGATGTTGAACATAGTTACGAAATGTAACAATCAAAGAAAAAATGCCTGTTACATTTTTTTTTGTGTTAGAAATGTAACAATCAATCAAAGAAAAAATGCATGTTACATTTTTTTGTGTTACAGAAATAATGTCCGTTACAGAAAATAAAGTGCATTTGATCATGTAAAAATTATATGTTACGTTTCTGTGTAATATTTTATGTTATAGAAATGTGGCATAAATTGATAACTAAAAAATGTATGTTACATTTTTATGTAATAAAATACAGATGTATATAAAAAAGAAACAAAAAATCTGATTTATATAAAAATGAAAAAAACAGAATTACATCAAAAGAAATAAAAAATCTGACATATGGAAGTAGACTTTTCCCATTTTACCCTTCAAGTACATCATATATATTTAAATATTGAGAGAAAGGGAGAAAAAGCAACACATATCCCAAAATTAATCTTAGTCATCCATCATGCTTAATCAATGGTGATTAATGAGTTTTAAGGGTTTAGTCAACTGGAATGGGTTTTCGATTTATCCTTGCCCTATATATATATATATATAGGGAGGAGCTCATGCGAGAACCACCCTTATTGCGAGAACCACGAGAACCAATGTGAACACAACCTAAAATAGCTAAAAAAACCTAAAAAAAACCTAAAAAAACCTAAAAAAAACCTAACCCCCTACCCCCCCCCCCCCCCCAAAAAAAAAAAAAAAAAAAAAAACCTAAACCCCCCTCCCCCACCCCCCCCCCCCCAAAAACTAAAATGCTAAAAACTAAACCCCCAAAAAACCTAAAAAAA
Source organism: Helianthus tuberosus (assembly GCA_030545235.1). Lineage (NCBI taxonomy): Eukaryota > Viridiplantae > Streptophyta > Magnoliopsida > Asterales > Asteraceae > Helianthus > Helianthus tuberosus. The sequence continues at coordinate 34,650,104 of CM060373.1, read as the reverse complement.
TCTAAAAAAATAAAAAAAAATCTAATTTTTTTTAAATATTTTTATGCTTAAATCGCTACTTTTAGTGGCCAAAATTTTTTTTTTAAAAAAAAAAATTAAATTTTTTTTGCTTCGAAAAGTAGCGATTTTTATATAAAAAATATTAAAAAAAAAAATTTTTGTATGATTTTTAGCTATTTTTAGGCATTTTAGGTTGTGTTCACATTGGTTTCGCGGTTCTCGCAATAAGAGGTGACTCTCGCATGATCTTCTCCCTATATATATATATATATATGTTATTTAAAAAAAAAATTGTAGACACATACAAATCCAATATTGAGGCTCATTATCAAATACATTTTTAAGCTTTATAATTTACCCAACTTAACATTAGGTTTATTGGGCCAAACCTAATACTAATATGATTTAAAAAAATTAAAAATAAAAATAAAAACAATTTTTGTTAAAGTATATGGGCACATTTTTCGACCTCGAACATGGTACGTGAATTATCAGAGACGCCACTTGGCAAATGTCTGACCAATTCAGATTAGAGGTCTTAACCATTTAGACTTAGTATAATACTTAACCCTTCAGAGGCAATTGTCTGAACCATTCAAACATATGCTCGCGAAACAAATAGTTTGAACCGTTAAGTGCTGAACCAATAAGATGTCTGAACCATTAAGTGCCAGTATAATGCTTAACCGTTTAGAGGCAAATGTCTGACCAATTCAGATTAAATGTCTTAACCATTCAGACTATTATACTTAACCATTCAGAAGCAATTGTCTGAATCATTCAGACATTGCTCGCGAAACAAACAGTCTGAACCATTAAGTGCTAAACCAGTAAGAGATATGAATCATTAAGAGACTCATCAAGAGCTAAACGAACAGCCCATTAGTTTCCAAATTCCTATACTTATGTCCTGGATTTAAGATAACATCGATTTACAAACAATTTGTTTGGAATAGAGTCCACGATTCACGAAGAGAAGACAAAAGGGTCGTGAAGTTTACATAATTCTACAATACTCTAGAGTCTAGAATAATGCTAGGCTAGTGAAAAAACTTATAAAATGTTGCGAAAATGTATGTGTTTCCTTTCTCACATATTGGAATAGCTTACATTGATTTTTATAACGACAAAACACCAATAAGAAAATGGACTACATACTTGCTATTAATACATATCCACTATTTTTAGATCTTGTGTGGGTGTGTTAAAAAGGAGTTTTCTCATAAAAATAATGTTGTTATATGACAGCTTAAGCTAATGGTGGAACTTGAATGAAAATTATTGGGGTCAGACTATTAAAATCCAAATTAGTGGAGGCCGAACTCTTAAAAATCTAATATTTTACACTAAAAAAGAAATTGAAAATTTCGGTATTAATACTATGATCGAAAAATCGGTAGGGGCCTGGGCTATCTCTAAACCCTTAGCTGTTGTGGATACCACACCCCTAGCGCCCCGTCCCACTTCTCTCCCTTTGCAAAATAGCCTTCGTTCATCCTGCCTCCACACCCACAATTCCAACCGAGCCCCTACCCCACCCCCTCAATGCTGCTCTTCAACGTGATAGGACTTCCATGCCCACACTACATAGCCTTAACATTTTTTCGTGACATTTTTGTAATTATCAATAACTATCAAAGTTACTCTACAAATATACCTAAAATGCCACCTTGTCTTTTTTAGTTTTCCATCAATTTGTAGAGTAACTTTGATAGTTATTGATAATTACAAAAATGTCACCTTGTCTTTTTGAGTTTTCCATCAATTTGTATGTTTAGTATGTTAAGATTATTTGTACAAGAACTTTCCCCGTTGTTTCTAGGCAAAAGATCAAATACAAATAATCTTAACATATTAAACATACAAATTGGTGGTAATTACAAAAATGTCACCTTGTCTTTTTTAGTTTTCCTTCAATTTGTATGTTTAGTATGTTAAGATTATTTGTATAAGAACTTTCCCCGTTTCTAGGCAAAAGATCAAATACAAATAATCTTAACATAAAAATTGTGTATTTAGGTATTTTTGGTTGAGTTCACATTTGTATAGTAACTTTGATAGTTGGTGGTAATTACAAAAATGTCACCTTGTCTTTTTGAGTTTTCCTTCAATTTGTATGTTTAGTATGTTAAGATTATTTGTATTTGATCTTTTGCCTAGAAACTAATAACTAGGGATGAACATTTTATGCCGAGAATCGGATCCATATCAGTATTCGATAACCACTTTTCCAAAATTCGGTATTGGTATTTTCTGGTACCAATCTCATCCTACTAAGTAGAGGTGTACAAATCGGTTTTTTTTCGAAAACCGGTTTCGATTTTTTTCCCAATTTCGGATCTAAAACCGGTTTTTTTTTTACACCTCTACTACTAAGGGTGTAGGGAGTGGTTAGACACTTGAAAATGGTAAACTTCAAAATTAACCAATGAGAGTGTGCCATGTCAAAGTGGTAAACTATGCTCAAAAGTGTTGGCAATGGTTAAACACTTCATGAATTGGTAAACTATTTAAAAAAAATGTGTGATTAGTTGAGATGGTATGAACCACACCACACCCCCCCCCACTCTCTCCCCGATTTCTCCCCTAAAATCGGTAAAACATGTGCGGTGAAAACGTTGGCATCGGGCACCGATCGGTGCCGAAGGAGTTTGCCGACTCATCTCCAGACCACCTAAATATCTAATCGTAGACATGATGCAGCTTTTTTGGTCTTCCTTTTTTGACCTAGATTTCAATGCCAAAGACTTCAGCTTCTTTCGGCTTGTGTGCCACATAACCGCTGTCCCCACTTCTCTCTAGCCGATAACGACAATATTTCTTCCACTTCTTTATTTTTTCTTCCTTTTTTGGCGGCCTATTCACACTCCAACACCTCATCTCCATTTTCTTTTTTTATTTCAAACAGAAAAAGCTGCAGGTCTGGTTCATGCACCCATTGTAATTCCTTTACACTATGTGGCGTGGGGAGATTTAGTGGCGGATCTAGAAAATCCGCAAGCCGTAACGTTTTATAAAAAAACGGTAGAAAATCCGCCAACCTGTAACGTTTTATAAAAAAACGGTAACGAAATCAAAAAAACGTTATATTTTTCCAAAATTTACATTAATTTTACACTACCGCCGGAAAGCCAAGACGTAGCGGGGGTTGCCCCTTGTTATATGTTGGATCCGCCCTGGGAGATTGGGTTGAAGGCAGGGCTTGACACATGGCAGGTGTGGGTTCAAAGTGATGCTAAGGAGAGACAGGGAGTTGAACTTGGGACCTTAAAAAAAATCAAATGACTAACCAATAAATCAACTTGTCAGCCCCAAATTTGAAACTTCCCAATTTCTTTTTTTCCTCACATTTTATTATTCTCCATTTACAGATAATTGCTGTATTTTATGGTTTTGTGACTTTCACAGTCCCTTCTAATTTTGTTATGATTGCAAAATAAATAAATTAAAATGATATGGACATCAAAATGTGCTGGTACATACCTACTAACGTGTTTATGTACGTAGATATTGTTTATCATTTATTTTTAAAACAAAAGCAATTATACTTTTCAGGTGTTGTGCATGGGTCTGTTACGATATGTTTGGGGCTCAAATCGAAAATTCAGTTTTTAGGTTTGAAAAAATCGTATGGTAAATTTTATGGGCAAAAAAAATGGAACAAAACTATGAATTTGGTCTGAAAATTTGGGCCTATATTTTATTTTTGTCAATACAATACAATACGATACATTATATACATATATGTAAAATACAATTTTGAGATAGAAAAACGATAGCAAATTTTAAATTCAACGCGTGATCAAGAAAATAATTAACATTATCTGGCACCAGCGTACATACACATATATGTTTTCAGATTTATCACTTTCCCATTACTGGCTTAAATGCTTAATTATTATATAAAAAATGCTAAAGAAGTTGGCAAGTGAAGAAATGGGATACAATAATGAAAATATAATATTATTGACTTTTACTATAGAAATTAACCATTTATTAAAGAAGCTGATAAGGAGTTCTGGACTACGACCCCTCAACAATTGTTAAGCATAAATGTATAATGAATGTAACACAAAGACAATGACGCCAAATATTATAAATAATTATAAATATTATTTCCTTCCAGAGATTATTATTTCTTCTTGAATTTAAAGACCTTTTAACATCATCAAAAATTCAAAATCACCTTTTTAGTTTTTATTCGAACTTCTGTTTTTGTTTTCCGGTTGCATTCCTATTAGTCTATTATTACTCATAATATTACAACTATAAATATTTTGCAGTAATTTTACTATGTTGAATATCTTAATATGATATACTATAGCGACACCAAGTTCTCGTCTCATGTCATGCCTTATCGTGTGATCATAATGCCAGAACAACAACAATAACCGTACCCTGCAAATCCTACAAATAGCAAAACGATTGATAGGGGTCCGGAAATGGTGAAATGTAGGCAAACCTTAGGGACAGAGTGGTCGCTTTAAGAGAGACCCCGTCACTAGTAACAAATAATAGACAAACAAACCAGACCTAAAAAATAGCCATAGATAACGACCATATAACAGACAAAAGGTTATGAATGCATCAAAAAGCCGGAAGTTGGTACTTAATTCTAAACCAGCAATTCTACAATGCATGGCTAAGAAAACTCACAATTGTCGGGTTTATAGTGCTTTTTGAGAAGACACAGGTTCATGTGGAAGAGTCCGGACATGGTTGCCATTTTTGGGCAGAAAACACCCAAGAATGGGGTTTGTGAGGGAAGGGATGACAAATGCAGGGGCAGGGGCAGAGACAAGGGGGTCAAGAGGGTTCGCTTACCCCCTGGTCACCAAATTTTGTTTGCGAATACAAGGTCGTTTTTTATTTTTATTTTTAGACAAACATGAGTTGGACCCTCTAGTTGTAACAGGTATAGAATAGAATTTTATGATAACCCTTTGACTAAAAACTTTTGGTTTCACCACTACGTTTGGGGGCAATTTTGGGTGTGAAAGGAGGACAACTATGATAGGTGCTTTTGTGAAGCCGAATTTGAAGCCTCATGTTGTGAATGGTGTTAGAAATCCCTTTCATAGTTCGAAACATGGTCAACAATGAATTATACACCACCTGATCAACAGGCTAGTTGTAGCTTATGACTGCAACTATTATCATTAACTATTTTATGGTCCACATCAATAATATTCTTAATTATTCATTTGGCAAGAATATGCACACGCATAAATATTATTATTCCTTGAAACTAAAATTTATGGATGGTACAATATGGCCCATACGGAAACTACAACTTGAGGTTGACGTGTAATATGTATGAGTCAGCAAAAGATAAGGTAGACACGTGTCGGTAATTTTGGAAGCTACGAAAGAGTGATCAAACGTGTCTGAGTGGCTCCCACGTTAACTACCGAAAGTCTGCATCAAACGGATTGAAGTAAATAACTAAATAACTAATGATTTGTTTGTCACCAATCCTTAATAATATAGTATTAGAACTAAAGGGTGGTTTACTGTTGTGGCTTTTAGGGCCGCCCAAGTATTATAGAAAGCAAAAAAGTTGCTCTAGACAATATTTTAAGTTAACCATGTTCTTTTTCTAGACTTAATAATTGATTAGTCACATTTGTTTTAAGGTGATACGTAGTGGGGCGGTATGAGGGGCTATAGCGCCCCATCGCGCTGCCAAACACCGGGACGGAGGGCGCCATGAAGGAGAAAGAAGAGAGGGGCGCGAGCTCCATAGCGGCGGTATGGGGTGTTAAGTTTGAATATTTATTTGTTTTTTTTTATTTTCTGGTTTTCTCCTCACTCACAAACATATATACATACATATTTTGTAAGAAGGAAGAAGGTTGTTGCAGGTATTGAAGAAGGTTGAAGGAAGAAGAAGGTTGTTGCAGGTATTGAAGAAGGTTGAAGGAAGAAGGAAGAGGGTTTATTAATTGGTCCCTACAAAACTGGTTTTTTAACATATTTGATCCCTACAAATTATGAAAACTTATTTTATTTAATGTTTTTTAACATATTCTGTTTTTTTCGTTTTTTTTTTTCTGTTTTTTGCAGTTTTTTTTTTATTTTCTGTTTTTATTTATTTTTCAGTTTATATATTCTGTTTTTAATTGTTTTCTGTTTTATTTATTATCAGTTTTCTTAATTAATTTTCTGTTTTTATTTATTTGCAGTTTTTTTTATTTATTTTCTGTTTTTATTCTAGTTTAATGTTTTTATTTTATTTTATTGTACTCTTTTTTTTAATTTAATGAAATGATTTTTAATTTTAAAAAAGTTAGAAATTAATTAAAAAAATTGAAAATTAATTAATTGAGTAATGATGACAAAGGGGCTTTATGACTACGGCCTCAACTTGCATAACGTCCCATAAAGCCCCGTGGTGACGTGGCATGCCACATGTCGCATAACGCCCCCAAAGGGGCCTTATGACTACGGATGGCCTAATATTTAGGGTGGTCCAGGAGTCTTTATAGTGTGTCAGTTTCCTAAATCCCAATCTCCAAGTCCGTGATTTACGATTAATAAGGAAATAAGTATGTCGAAATAAGGCTATATGGTGTGTAGAAGCCCATCCTTCACGTTGGAAAATAAAAAAGGCTGTTATATAAGGGACCGTATTTCTTCGGAAGAATCGGCTGAGGTTTGGGATTGGAGCTGGTCTAGACCTCCTTCGTCTCAAGTTGAACTTGTTGAATTAGAAAACTGCTTAAACGCGTTGGTTAATCTCAGTTTCTCGCCCGGGAAGGATAGATGGAAGTGGACGGCTGACAGTTCTGGTAAGTACACTACTAAATCTTTTAAAAAGCTGGCTTTGGAGGATTTGAACCATGAGCAGAATTATGTTTTGAGAAGATGTGCTTGGGTGTCTAATAAATGCAATATCTTTGTTTGGCGGCGGACCTTGATCGGATTCCGACAAGACAGGCACTGGTGAGAAGAAATATCATGGTTGAGACGGAGGTTTGTGCTCTCTGCGGAGATGTTCAAGAATCTTTGGACCATATTTTTACGGCATGTGAGATTTGCATTACGGGTGTGGAATCAGGTGAGCGCTTGGGCCAAACTTGCTCTTATTTTCGCTTTTTCTTTCAAGGATTTGCATGAGTTTCATAAAGGATGTGGCGGGGATAAAAAGGCTAATGATATTTTTCATGGGCTCATTATTGTGACATGTTGGTGCATTTGGAAAGCTAGAAACGCGAAGATTTTTTCTAACGGTAGAGGCGATAGTTATGAGATTTTCGAGGATGTTAGGACCTTGGGTTTTTTATGGTTAAAGTGTAGATCCAAACATCGTAACATTGTTTGAAAAGATTGGTGTAAATATCCTCTGTATATGTTGTAGTTGGTGTGGTTCGGTTCTGCGTTTTTGTGCCAGGCCGGCCGGTTTTTAATGAAGTTTATCTTTCAAAAAAAAAAAAAACCTAAGCTGCCATGTCAGCAGGGTGTCATCCTCACACATTGAGGATGAGCCTAGGATGTGGAGGATAAGCCTCTTTTTTTGTTAAATAATATGCAATATATATAAACGTAAAATTAAATTAAACACTAAAATTAATAATAAAACTCACATTTCAAAAAAATAAAATCTAGACTTAAAAAAAATAAAAAAATAATAGTCGTCATTCGTCGTCTCTTGCGTCGTTATTCGGTTCGTTGTTCCAAATGTATTCCATCAAGTCCGTCTTACGGTTTTAATGTATTTATTCATTATGTAACGACAACATGTTCAAATCTTGTTGTTCCAAACTTACCGTAACATAATTCTCGTTAACCGCATTTTCATCGTACTCACAAATCGATCTACCTTCATCTTCGATGATCATGTTATGCATCAAGACACAAGCATACATGCAATATCGCAACTACTTTGGTTTAAAAGCACGCGCTGGGTTCCCAATGATATGCCATTTTTTTCTGTAGAACCCAAAACATCGTTAAATGTCCTTTCTCGCCGCCTCTTGAAACTTTGCAAATTTCTTTTTTTTTCATCTGTCGGGTGGTGAATAGTTTCAACGATTGTAGAGTCGGTTGGGTATATTATAACAACCCTCCTGAATTTTGCTGCCACCCTAATATATTTTAAAATACCCTTATATGTCTTTAAATATACCCCGTATGTGAAAACCGAGCCCAAAATACATTATATCATTAAAAATTAAATAAAATCAAGAAAATTAGGGCTCTGGCGGGCCGCGTAAGACTCACCACTAGTCTACGCGGGCTGCGACAACTCAGATCTCCGGCGAGTCCCAGGCCGCCAGGTGTCGGACTCGTGTTGAGGCTACGTGTCGACGCAGCAAGGCTACGGCCTAGCCTACAAGCCCTCGCGGGCCGCGTAGAACTAAGCCGAAGCTTACGCGGGCCGTGACAAAACCCAAATCAGGCCCTATATAAGAAGGGCATCGGGCCTTCAGTCAATTCGTTCATTTCTTGACTTTCTCTCTCAAATTTCTTATAGTAGGCATTATACTCGGGTATAATATCCCCCTAATTAACGAAGTTCTGCTCCGATGTAAGTATTATAACCCCGGTTACGTATTAGATACGCTGCCCGATTGATCTAGGGTTACGTAACGTCTGTCGTGGTTCTGCCCGACGTAGTCGTTGGAATGCCGTCTCGGGGAGGGTATTACTAATGTAAATATAAATGGGTTATTATACTAACGCGTGTGCATTGTGTAAATTATAGATAATTACCAGGAAACCCTTAAAAGAAGTCTAAGACAACAATGTGAGTAATCTCCATTTTGTAAATTGTTTTTACAAAACCTTAAATGTTTTACAATGTGATTAAGCAGTGATTGAGTCTTTGTAGTTCTTCAATTACTGCCGGTATGTTGGGGTTTTGTATACAAAATTTGGAACACGTTACCATTGGACAAAGAGTTAGCCAATGTGTAATATGACCCACCAGTCAGGATTGACAATACTGAATGAGTAATTGTGTAGAAATAAACAATGTGATTGCTCTCAATACTGTTAATGGATAAAACTCTTCTTGATTAAACTGTGATTCGCTCACCAGTATTTCACACTGACAATATGTTTTTAAACGCGTTTCAGGTAACAAAATGTGAAAGCCAACTAGAAGCCAGCTGGACAGCAGTGAAGGCTTGGAAAAGTGGCTATAAAAGTTACCTAAATAAAAGAAGATGTTTTATTCAATAAAATAAGGATTTTCCCTATGAAAATGTTTGTAACGAAAACTTGGGTTTTATCCCAATATGTTTAATATTATAAAAATGTGGTATTTACTCTGATAAACATTTCATAACTACGGTCCTGATGAAATTTCCGCTGCCAAATTGATAAACAAACGATACCACCAAAAACGGGTCTCGCGGCCGCCCGTTGTCGGGACAGATAGGGGGCGGGGGTTGCGACAAAAGGTGGTATCAGAGCTAAGCCACTGATTCAGCCACTGATTCAGCCACAGAAGTGTTCTGCCGACACCAAAATATTATTTAATTTGTTAGGAAATTTATTATGGAAACACGTGCATAATTGTATTTTATTGTTGTGTGTTATTTGACTATTTGTTAGTTTACCGTATGAGTGATCAAAGACCCTCAGACGCGTATCGTCAGTTGTCCGATTCACCTAGGAGTGAAGGTACCTCTTCCCAGCCTGCCCTCTCTGGGTATTCAGCTGACCAGGAAGAAGGGATGTTTGTCTTTAAGGCTCAGTCTGAAGAGCCATTCCCTTAGAAAAAGAGAGGATGGTTCAGTAAGGGAGCATTCGAGCGTAGGAAAAGAATGCGAAAGTTGCAACAGCAGAGAGTCCTAGCAGCCGCTAAGCGAGAGTCAGATGCTCATACACAGGATATGCTTAATAGAAGCTTAGCCAATTTTCATATCCTAGCAACAACAGCTGCTGACCCAAACCTGGAACAACTAGTAGCCCTACAACCCTTACCTTTGTTTCCCACTCAGCCGATGGAGATAGAAAATAACCCCGAAAACCAAGTCCAAATACATGATTTCAACCCTGAGGAGATACCTAGGATACCAGCCCCTAATCCCTTAGACCCAGATTATGATCCATGGTTCGATGATCATAGGGATTATGTGCCACGCTACCACCTAAACGATGAACCCATGCCAAACTTAGCAGCCTATCCAGGTCTGGACCCTCTAGATCCCTACTACTACAATAACGATGAATACATTAGAGAGATCTTAGAGAATCCGTACCCTTAGGAGAATCCCATGCCCCCAGTACCCAGACCCAGTACCAGCACCTGCACCCCCAATGAGTGCAGAAAATGTGCATGAGCTCCGAACTTTCGGAGAAAAGATTTTAAAAAGTAGTGAGAGGATGAGGCAGGTAGGAGAGCGACTCGTCTGGAAGTACGAAGAGCGAAATATGGATTACTGGATGAATCCAGATCAGTGAAAGTGATGGTGAAATAATAATATATGTGTAATAATAATAATATATGTTGTAGTATAGACCACTTTGTGGTTAGCGATGCATAGTAGTATTGTAATTTTAATTCCAGTTTTAGTGTGTATTTGACGCATACTATAATAGAAAAGAGTAAGTCGCAATGCTCGACGCTTTTGACCAATATGTGTGTTGTGTGGTGGTTGCCAAAATTATTAATTGTTTTGTGATATTAATAATTGATAAATGTTTAAAATTCAGATGAACGATGAAGTAAATCAAGAAAACCAGAATAATGATAACCAGAGTAACATTAACCTGGATAACGAAAACCTGAACAACAACAACAATGGAAACCAAGTGGATAACAGTGCCATGCAACATATAGTGGCATAAGGGATAATAAATGCAATGCCATATATTATCAAAACGGTTAAGGAAGCGGAAAATAAAAGTAAGCATGATAGCAAACGACCCTCTGAACCTGAACACAGCATGAACAATAGACATGTACTTCAAGTGCCCATTCCCAAAAGAAGAAGAACCGTGTCTTACGGTTGTTCTTATAAAGAATTCTGGTCTTGTAAACCAATGGAATTCTCGGGCAATGAAGGGGCCGTTGCATCTCTACGCTGGATAGAAAAGACCGAGGCAGTCTTAAGGATAAGTAAATGCGCGAAAGAGGATAAGATAATGTTTGCTTCCAATCTATTCAAGAATTCAGCACTAGAATGGTGGAACACTATCCTCCAGTCTAGGGGAAGTGATAGAACTTACAATATGGAATGGGAGGAGTTTAAAAATAGGATAGAAAGGAAATTCGGCCCTCCTAATGAAAAGGAACAGATAGCCAATAAATTCCTAAACCTTAGGATGATTGAGGTAGATAGTAAGGGTTATACTACATTATTCTTTGAATATGCCCGAATAGTACCAACCCTTGCTTCACCTGAACCAGTTTTAATCTCCCGTTACATCTGGGGATTAATTGGAGAGATTAGACATGTAGTCAAGGCAGCTAGACCTCAAACCATAGAAGAAGCAGTAGAACTAGCCAACACCTTGACAGATGAATTAGTCCGTACTCGAGAAGAGGATCAAAGGAGGAACCTAACCCAGAAGTTGACCCAAGAATTCCGTTCTGTAAATTCTAACAGTGGGAGAAATGTAGGTTCTACCTCTGCACCCTACTGTAAGTATTGCAAAAGGAAGCATTCAGGAAGATGCTCCATATACTGTAACTTTTGCAAAATATCTGGACAGAAGGAGGAAGATTGCAGGAAGAAGCCTAACAACAGGATATGCTACAACTGCGGAGAACAATGTCATATCAAGCCTAACTGTCCAAAGCTAGCTCCAGCCACGAACTCCAAGAATAATAAAAATGCTAGAGCATTTGTTCTGACTACAGAAGAAGCAAAGATGATCCCGGATGTGATCACTGGTACGTTTTTAGTTAATGATGTTTTTGCTAAAGTATTATTTGACTTTGGTGCGAACCAAAGTTTTATTAATACTTCATTTTGCAAACTTCTTAATCAATCATTAACTAAACTCCCACAAGAATGTCTAGTAGAGACAGCAAATGGGGAAACCATTAGGATTTCTGAAATCTTGCAGGGAGCAAGAATAGAAATTTTAAATTAGAAATTTATTGCAAACCTTTGCCCCATGAATTTGGCAGGATTTGATGTTGTGTTAGGAATGGATTGGTTAATAGCCAATAAAGCCATTATTTTATGTGATCAAAAGTCAATTTAAGTAGATTCACCAAGGGGTGAAAAGATCACAATTAAAGGAAATAAAACTTTTAAATCCACAAAGTTCATCTCTGTGATGAAAACAATAAGTTATATAAGGAAAGGATCATTAGTATATTTGATTTCTATAATCACTAACACCAAAGGAAAAGAATTAAAGGATATTCCAGTAGTATCCCAGTTTTCAGATGTATTTCCAGGAGAGCTACCAGGACAACCTTCAGACAGGGAAGTTGAATTCAGAATCCACTTAATACCAGGAACTGCACCAATTGCCAAAGCACCTTACCGTTTGGCACCCGCAGAAATGCAAGAGTTGAAGAAACAATTAGATGAATTATTGGAGAAGAGATTCATACAACCAAGCTCATCGCCATGGGGAGCACCAATTTTATTCGTTAAAAAGAAGGACGGATCAATGCGTATGTGCATTGACTACCGTGAATTGAACAAAGTCACGATTAAGAATCGGTATCCATTACCAAGAATCGATGATCTGTTCGATCAATTGCAAGGAGCGCGATTTTTCTCAAAAATCGATTTAAGGTCAGGATATCATCAATTAAAGGTACAGGAAGAAGACATTCCTAAGACCGCTTTCAGAACAAGGTATGGCCATTATGAATCTACTGTCATGCCATTTGGTTTAACCAATGCCCCAGCTGCATTCATGGACATGATGAACCGAATATGTAAGCCATATTTGGATAAATTCATAATTGTCTTTATAGATGATATTCTTATTTATTCTAAAAGCAAAGAGGAACATGCAGTGCATTTGCACGCACTTCTAAGTTTATTGAGAAAAGAAAAGCTTTATGCTAAGTTTTCGAAGTGTGAGTTTTGGTTAGAACAGGTACAATTTCTCGGAAATTTAGTTAATCATGAAGGAATTCATGTAGATCCCACCAAGATCGAGGTGATTACCAAATGGAAAACCCCTGAGTTACCAACTGAAGTTAGAAGTTTCTTAGGACTAGTCGGTTATTATAGAAGATTTATTCGAGATTTTTCTAGAATAGCCATTCCCTTAACTAAGTTAACCTGTAAATCCGTTAAGTTTGAACGGGGACCAAAACAAGAAGAAGCATTTAGAATTCTTAAGCAAAGATTAACCCATGCACCCATACTAGCGTTACCAGAAGGAACTGAAGATTTTGTAATCTATTGTGACACTTCTAAGTTAGGTTATGGATGTGTATTAATGCAACGTCAAAAGGTTATAGCTTACACCTCTAGACAGCTTAAGAATCATGAAGAGAATTATTCGACTCATGATTTAGAGTTAGGAGCTATAATTTTTGCCCTTAAAATTTGGAGACATTACCTATACTATAGTAAGTTTACCATATTCACCGACCATAAGAGTTTAAGGTATGTTTTTGGGCAAAAGGAGTTGAATATGAGACAAAGACGCTGGATGGAGATACTTAGTGATTTTGATTGTAATATCCAGTATCACGCAGGAAAGGCAAATGTAGTAGCTGATGCTTTAAGTCGAAAGTATCATGAAAAGCCAAAAAGAGTACGTTCTTTTAAGTTAAATCTGCAAATAGATTTAAATGAACAGATTAGAAAAGCACAAGAATCAGTAATCAAGGATGATACTGAGAAACTGAAAGGAATGATTAAGGAATTAGAATAAGGAACAGATGGAATTTGGAGATTCCATAAGAAAAGAACGCGGATACCTAAATTAGGAAACCTACGCCACCGTATATTAGAAGAAGCCCATAAATCTAAGTATACGATGCATCCTGGAAATGATAAGATGTATCAGGACTTATGGAAGAATTTCTGGTTGATAGGAATGAAAAAGGATATAGCAGCATATGTTGTAAGATGTTTAACCTGTTCACAAGTTAAAGTTGAACATCAGAAACACTCAGGTTTATTGCAACAATTAGAAATGCCTGTTTGGAAATGGGAATTGATAATAATGGATTTTGTTATCAAATTACCCAAAACAAGAAAAGGTAATGATACAATCTGGGTGATTGTAGACAGACTAATCAAGTCAGCTCATTTCCTATCAATGAAAGAAACTTTCAGTATGGAACAGTTAGCTAAATTATATGTAAATGAAATAGTTTCATTACATGGAATTCCTCTATCAATTGTTTCTGACAGAGATAGTCGTTTTACCTCTCATTTTTTGACAAGTTTCCAAAAAGCCATGGGAACCAAGTTAAAACTAAGCACAACTTATCATCCACAAACGGACGGACAAAGCGAAAGGACAATTCAGACAATGGAAAACATGCTTAGAGCTTGTGTAATTGATCTCGGAGGTAATTGGGATGATCATTTACCATTGATAGAATTTTCTTATAATAACAGTTATCACACAAGTATCAATGCTGCACCATTTGAAGCACTTTATGGACGAAAGTGCCGAACGCCAGTCTGTTGGGCAGAAATTAGAGAAAAGCAACTATCTGGACCCGAGATAGTACAAGAAACAACAGACAAAATCATTCAAGTCAAGGAACGACTGAAAGCGACACGTGATCGACAAAAGAGTTATGCTGATAACAGACGAAAACCCTTGGAATTTCAAGTAGGAGATAAAGTGTTATTGAAAGTCTCTCATTGGAAAGGAGTGGTAAGATTCATCAAAAGGGGAAAGCTAATGTTGGTGCATGCGTCTGTCGACTTCGTCTTGTATCGAGTCTTGTATGTTTGTAAATAGATCAGGGCACGAAATACGAGAAAAATGTCAAATATAGGGAGAGTGGCAGTTTCAAACGAAATTAGAAAATGTAATTCCGTTTGAAATGACACATGTCATTTCAAACGAAATTAGCTAGCTAATTCCGCTTGAAGCTATTTCCGCTTGAACGTAATTCCGCTTGAGACATGTTCAAGCGAAATTACATCTACTATAAATACCTTGAGTGCCTTGTCATTTGTAAGGGTTCCGGTTTGTGCAACGAAGTGCTGCCGAAGTGTCGTCTCGCTGTAATTTGTCATCAAATCAATAAAAACGACAGTTAATGAGTATATCTTGCTGAATTGACCTCAGAATGTCTGTTTCCGCCTTTCGTTCTGAGTATAAACTCTTCTGATCGACTCGTTCGGGTCCGAAAACGATCCTACAAGTGGTATCAGAGCTCAGGAGGAAGAGTTCATACCAATTCAGCTGCAATTTCTGATTTCTACACCTTCTTTTTCAAAATTAAAAATTTTTCACGGTTAAAATCGGCTAAATTTCTCTCAGAATGTGCACAATACTGTTTTAACAAAGCCTTGAAAGAATTAGACCCTAATTCAATCTAAAACTGATAAAATTGGTAATTCCGTTTCAAAATCAGCGCGAGAATAATGACATCAGCAGCATTTCAAACGGAATGAGTCCTTAATTCCGCTTGAAACTGGTATTCCGCTTGAAATATCATCCTGATTCCGCTTGAAAATTGCTATTTCGCTTCAAAGTCATAATTCCGTTTCAGTGATTCCGTTTAAACCAAGTGATTCCGCTTCAATTTGGTATTCCGTTTGAGCATTTCAAACGAGATTGGTAATTCCGTTTGAAAGAAGTGGTGATTCAAACGAAATTAGATATTTCACTTGAAAAGGTATTCCGCTTCAAAGGAGATTTCGTTTGAACGTGCTGATTCCGTTTGAACAGGGTAATTTCGTTTGAAAGGGATTTCATTTGAGAGAAGTAATTTCGTTTGAACAGGACTGTTTTGTGAACTTTGATAATCCGAAACATGGAAGAGGAATTTTATAATGCCTTTGCTACCCCGATTACTGTTACACAGCAGACAATGTTAGAAAATGAAACGGGGACTATGCAAAAACCACCTAAGCTCATGAACATCGAAGAGTATAAAGGTTGGGAAGGACGTTTTGAAAACTGGGTTCAAGCAAATTATTTGGATGATTGGGAATGTGTTGAGACAAAATATGTTAGACCGACGAATGATGACGAAGAGGAGGTTGTAATTAAAGATATGAGTGTTGATGATAAAAAGAAATATAAAAATGAAAAAATGATGCTAAGTCTACTACAACAAGTTGTGAAAGAAGATATCTTGGTTTTATTGCAACATAATGGAAGTTCTTATTCAATCAGGAAAGCTTTAAGATCGAAGTTTGTTGGAAGTCAAGAGATGGTCAAGAACAAAAAGTCACTTTTGAAGAAAGAGTTTGATCTGTTTCGTGGTTTGAAAAATGAAAGCACAAAGCAAATCATTGAAAGATATTGCAATTTGTTAGCAAATATGAAGAGATTAAGCATCACCAAAGAGAATGAAGAGTTAATTGAAAAGTTGGCTGATGCATTGCCACACGAGACTTGGGGCACATATCTCATGATGCTAAGGAATAAGAAAGGGTTTAGCAGTTTGAGACTGAGCAAGTTTATTGAAAAGATTGAAGCTCAGGAAATGGAACAGAGAAAGATCTCAAGAATGAAAGATTTCGATGGTGAACAAGACATTGGACTTTATTACAAAGCAGGGTTGAATGACAAATCCACCAACTTGTCACCAAAAGTTGAGACAACTTTCATTGTCAAGAGTTCATCAGGAAGTTCATCCAAAGGATCAAACAGCAACACAAGTTTTTCATCATATCCATCTTTTGATCCAAACATTTCAGCAACTAAGAATGGCAAGAAGCTACAATGCAACATTGTATTGAATCTTGAAAATGATCAGGATTATTCAGAAGAAGTTGCGAAAAGTCACATGTCTTTGTTGGGAACTGTGTTGGAGTCTTATGGTAGTTTTGTGGCAGGTCGGATCGAGAATCCAATGTTAACCAAAGAGGATTACGATCAGATAGATGCCAAAGAGATGGAACTAATGGACATAAAATGGTGTTTGGCGAGTGTGTTGCGGAGAGCTGAGAAATTCAAACAAATCACTGGAAGAGATGACTTCCGTGATGCTTGTGTTTCTAATTTAGGTTTTGATAAATCTAAAGTAACTTGCTTTCGTTTCAGGGAAAAAGGACACTTCAAGAGGGGGTGCACTAATCGCGAAGTGTAACACCCCGAAAACGGGTTTGGTAATCAAACCCCGTTAATACTAAAAGACGGGTAAAGTACCGTTAGAGGTAAAAGTAACCCAGTAAATATTAGGATTCAAATAAATAATCCTAATATTAACTACAACGTGAATAAAAGCTTTTGGGAAAATAGAGTTTATCGTAGCCCGAGTTAACGAGACTTAAAATAAATTAAGTTGTAGATTTCTCGAACCCACTAATGTAACTAGGAGTGTTTAACCTAGTTAATAAGTGAGAATGTTATTAGAAATAAATGGGTTGTGGCCTACTTAACAACAAACCAAACACGAGGGGTTAAAGCTGGATAACATGAAAGTTAAATTATAAAAAGAAAATTATAACAAAACACACACTACGTGTGTGTTCTGTGGATCGACATCAGGGAGCTCCCATGGAGCAAAACCCTAGCTTCATCAAAACTACCAAATTGAAGGTCAATCCAAGACCCAAATCGATGCATGAACGCGTAGAAACGATCACCAGGTCATGGGGATCACAAGGTATGTCACAAAACCTAGATTGGTTGAAGTTGAAATTTGAGACAAGTAGGTTACTTGCAAATAAATTGATGGATTATGATCTAAAGATGAAATTAGGTGTTATTGTATGCTTAATTTCGTTAGTTATGAATAAATTATGAAGTACTTGATGTAAGGTTACATCTAAGTGATTAACAAGTAGATTATCAACTGGGTTTGGATAATAGGATATAGTTATGTTTAAAACCATCAAGGATGGTAGTATTAGGAAGATACTTGAACAATTTATGAGTTTGAGTATATGTTCATACATGACTTGAAATGGGTTTTGTGGGAAGATGATGAACACTAGATTTATGATCATCAATTTGGTGTTATTCGATTTCCATGAAGTAAGTCTAGGTGTTGTTATGCATGCTAGACATAAGAACTTGTGAATGATGTTAAAACTTGGGTAAATAACTAGTTACGAAAATTGATTGTTGATTTTATAGAATATGCCCACAAGGTGTTTGTTAAAATGCCTAAGTGAATGTTTATATGTTGAAATTACGAATGAAACGCGTAATTGCCTTGTTTGACTAATTACGTGAAAGATGGGTTAAAGCGGGTTCTAATCATAATGTTGATTTGACTTAATGGTGTAAACCATGTGATCCAAAAAGTAGTTAACTTTTGATAAGCTAAGTTAACTAATCATGAAGTCGAATAGTAGCTTCGGCATAGAAAATAAGTGAGGTGGAATAGTCGTGATTTTTATGACTAATTTAACCGCCTTGTAAATGATTGAAAATAGTTTGACGCCTAACGAGCTAGGTGGAGGCTTGGAAAGGAAGCGGGTCAAACAAATCAAGAATGGAGGAAAAGCATAGTTCGGATGCGAGGTAAGTATAGCTTACACTAGTCTTAAATTGTGGAATATTCTCTTATCGTATAAATTTCGAATGAGATAACTAAACAATTTAAATATGATGTTCCGTCGTGTAGTCGTACGGAACAAGATAATCAAAGATGAAAGAAACCATAATAATGGTTGAAAAGAAGTAAATCGATAATTCGGTCATCTTATGACAAAAGGAAAAATGAACTTTTAATGGTTACCTTTTATGGTAAGCCAAAACAAATAATAAGGGCAAAAAGGTAATTTAGTCACACGTTGACAATAACCGTTAGTTTTAAAAAGACGCTTTTCCGCGTAAGATATAAGGAGTCGAAAGTGCTAATAAACGGTTTATAAGTAAAATGACCGTACGATGTTAAGCGGAGCGAGTCATGTAGATGAGATGATAATAAATATCATCTCGCAAAGATAAACGGTCAATTCGGCCAAACGGGTCAAAAGGTGTAGACATCACCTTTTGACAATATCGACTAATGATTTTTGTCGAGTTATATGCTTACAGGAATAGATATCCAATGGGTACTCGCATCTTTCTTAATTAGCGATTTCAAAGCAAGGTATTAAAACCGGGTTAATAAGTTGAATCGAGCCAGGTATGTATAATAGATCAACCCATCATTTAGAACTTGAAGTTCTATGAGAGTTAGGCAAAGTAAAAGGGAAATTCGGTTACCTTAAAAGGTAAACCGAAGGATTTAAATTATAGACAGAGTGTTTTGAAAACAAGATTTGGTTAAAAATGAGATTTTGGGCGTGCATGGCTTAAGCAAACCCTTCGTCGTAAAAGAAGGGTTAAAAATGACCAAAACGCCCTTGTAAATGAAATTAAGCAAGCAACCCTTAGATGTCGCTTGAAAACGAGTTTTATAACCAAGTCAATACTTAGAATAAGTATAAAGCGAAAGATGTAAATCCTTGGTCAAAAGACTCTATATGAGTCTTTGTCGTAAAATGATAATCCGAGGGATAAAACTCGGATTATATAGATCGCCACATTAAATCCATCACAAATATAGTTGTGACGGAAGATCACTTGGTAAATAATGTGGAAATAAGATGCTAGGAATAATCGAGTGGGAATTATGCGTAAAAGTGCTTAATTGCCCTTAACGGGTCAATTAAACATCTAAGTAAAAACGGGTTTAAGAATGTATATAAACCCATGATTTGAATCTAATATGATAACAACATGGAAATGATAAGAATTTAGAATCAAACAACATGTTTGTTTGATAAAATCACGAATGGGTAAAAGATTGGTAAAAGGGTAATAAGCCTAAGACTTAAAAGTCTTAATTTTTGTTAATCCGGATGTTGGATTTTAACTCCATATGATGGAGGATCAAATTACAATCACGTAGGAAGAAACGGTAGGTCAAACGGACAAGCGGATTAAAAGTTATGAAGGTTTCCGTTTTAGAAAACGGCAAACTTGGAAAATTCTACAGAGGCCACCGTAAGTTACGGTAGCCACCGTAACTTACGGTAGCCTGTAAGTCTTTACGCCATGAACCCCCTGCTTTACGGTGGGAAGAATTTACATTCAGGGGCTACCGTAAATTACGGTAGCCACCGTAATTTACGGTGGACCCTGTACAAAATTATATTTTAATCAGTTTTGTTTCCCGGACTCGTTTAGATACGTTTTAAACCTCGTATGACTAAAGCATTTCATATTTATGAAATGTAGGTACTCTTTGGATGCCGGAAGACGATCAAGCTCAACGAAGAACCGAACACGATAAAGATACATGCTTCCGCACATTGCATCGTCATAAATTTTAAAACGACGAATCTGATCACGTTATGTCGAATAACTTTTGATTTGCGAAAAGTTTTAATAAATCCATATTTTTATAGTATGTGTAGTCTTAACTACACATCTAATTGTTGGTATTTACATGTAAAACCGTTAAATAGAAACTAGGGTGTTACAAGTTGGTATCAGAGCCTTGGTTTAAGAGATTCAAGTATGGTGGGGAAGAACCATGCTTGGACTTAAACCTTATGCTCTTGACAAAGATTGGTGTTCGGTTCGAGGCTTGATCGCAAATCCAGTAAGTACATGTATGTTAATAGTTTAGCATGCTAAAGTGTTGTAAACAGCACATAGGGCTATCGTGTGATACACGTTACCCCAAATAAAAGGATTGATATGGTTGATGAAAATACGCGCATTGACGCGTATGGTAGAAAAGCCTTGTATTATGATACGGGCATTTAGTAAAGTTGACATTACTAACTTTTGTGAATGTCTTGATTGAAGGACACTTGCATTTAAAAATGACAAGAGTTGAACAAATTAAGGATATGATAGAAGAACGGTCCGAAGTATGACAAGAGGAGCATGCTCACCAAGGGCTAAATCGCGTAACGACCGCGAACAAGGTTAATGGCAGGGAACGCCCGACAGGGCAAGCATTACCAGGTGCACGCTTTTAAATATAATTGCATAAATAGCAATATGCAATAAACAAGTAGAGAATGATTGTTGCATAGGTAAATTAGGAACCTGGAAAACCTGAATAGAAATACATATCCAGGATATTATTTCCAAGAAAACTAAATAGAGGCATTACTTACATAGGGCGTGATGGGAAAACTATAAAAAGGTCGTGTATGTCATGTGTTAATCGCTTACTCTGGCCAAGTAAGTAGTGGCATATGATACCATGAGTTTCTTATAGCGGACACATTTACATCCGATGTAGTAGGGCAGGGTGAATGGGACTAACTTAAAAAGTACCCAATTGGATCAAATGAGAAAAATATTTGATAATAATGTAAACGCACAGCCGTGTGACGGAAGAGTATTACATTAGGATAATGAGCCCGAGAGAAGGGACAAAGAAACATGTAAAATGATTAAGATATGCACTGGGAGGGGGTGTACTTACACTCGAACCCGGAAAATGCAAACATGTAAAATGATGTAGGCATGTATTGGGAGGGGGTGTACTTACACTCGAACCCGAAGAATATAAACATGTAGAATGATCAAGGTATGCATTGGGAGGGAGTGTACTTACACTCGAACCCGGAAAATGAAAATATGTCTCTAAACGGGTCGTTTTTGTAAAACGTCAAACTCGAGGACAAAGTCGGAATATAAAAATGAAGTGAGGTCTTAATGCATACCGGGAGGGTTGCAATAATAACGACTTCGGTAAAACACCCGTTTGATGGGTAAGAATTAAACACATACGTAGACCGAGAAACGGAAACTCGGATGGAAAGTTAAAAGACTCGGGTTTTGGGTCATAACTAAAAGATGACAAAATAATGTAAATAGAAATTGTGAATAAATTATGTTCAACTATTTTAAAGTTGAACGGGTCGAACATAATATCATGCCGGATGGCATAAGTAAACACAAGCGGGATAATAGTAGCGTTAAAAGCAAAAGAATAATGAGCCCGGTAATGGGACATAATCAAATACGAATGTATGTAAACTGGATAATGGTGAGCATAAGATAAACCGACGCATAAATGTTGTGAGAAGTCATAAAGTCGGAAAATTTGTCCGAAAGGAAACGAATGTAGCCTTAGACTACGGTCAAGGTCAAAGAAAATACCAAGGCGAAAATAAATGATTTTAAACAAAAACAGGATGCCTTGACACCAAACATGTATTTTAATAATGACATGAGTAAGGAATGATCTACAGGATCAACCTAACCTTTGGGGTTATAAACAATGGAAAGGTCTAAGAGACTAAAACGATCCACGGGTCATGATTAGAAAGAAATTATAAGGACTTCGCCCTAAAGAGGTGAAAGTCTAATCAAAATAGCCCATAAGGCTAAGTGATAAAACCTACGGGTTAATTAGATAAAGCAAGGGAATCAATTGAGAAACCCCGCATAAAACTAAGACTGTAAACGAATAAATTATGTACTGTCAATATCCTGGTATGGATAATTGACAAAAGTTAAAGAGAAGATCCTAAAACTAAAACTTCGGTTTTAGTAAGAAATAACATTTTTACAAATATAAATTCTGATAGGAATTTAAATAGTAAGCATGAATGATACAAGTCTGGACACTAATAGGCGCAAGACGATATATTCGAAAAAGCGATGTTTTCGAAAATGAAAGGTTGATATGAATTAAACATGATGTGACACGATCACGGTCAAGAAATGCAATGTGAGGTAGAATCACATTATAACCAAGCGAGCGGTAAAAGTAACTGGACTAATAAGTCTAGTTAGTGAGACCGGTCAAGGTCAGCAATTCAAATCAAGAAATTAGGTTTGCTTGTAAGCGGTAGATTCGGTATAACTGAACCGAATAAATAAATTTGAAAACAAAAGAATTTGTTGCTAAAAGTGAAAGATTTCACTAAAGACCTTTAAACGGGTCAAAGTAACGGATTCATAAATAATTCGATAGTATATGAAAGCGATGGATATCGCTAAGTTAACTAAACTAGTGGAAATAACGAGATTACGTTATTTCAAATTGCACTATGCCATATAAGAAACGTAGATGATTAATAACCAAAAATATATTACCATACTTTTCTGGTAATACTAACAATCGGTTAAAATATGAGCAATGCTCAATTGATTATCGAGAGCAAATGCATGGAGTTAAACTCGATAAATTATGTAAGAAAAGGTTTCGAGGACGAAACCTCTTTAAGGGGGGTAGACTTGTAACACCCCGAAAACGGGTTTGATTATCAAACCCCGTTAATACTAAAAGACGGGTAAAGTACCGTTAGAGGTAAAAGTAACCCGGTAAATATTAGGATTCAAATAAATAATCCTAATATTAACTACAACGTGAATAAAAGCTTTTGGGAAAATAGAGTTTATCGAAGCCCGAGTTAACGAGACTTAAAATAAATTAAGTTGTAGATTTCCCGAACCCACTAATGTAACTAGGAGTGTTTAACCTAGTTAATAAGTGGGAATGTTATTAGAAATAAATGGGTTGTGGCCTACTTAACAGCAAACCAAACACGAGGGGTTAAAGCTGGGTAACATGAAAGTTAAATTATAAAAAGAAAATTATAACAAAACACACACTATGTGTGTGTTCTGTGGATCGACATCAGGGAGCTCCCATGGAGCAAAACCCTAGCTTCATCAAAACTACCAAATTGAAGGTCAATCCAAGACCCAAATTGATGCATGAACGTGTAGAAACGATCACCAGGTCATGGGGATCACAAGGTATGTCACAAAACCTAGATTGGTTGAAGTTGAAATTTGAGACAAGTAGGTTACTTGCAAATAAATTGATGGATTGTGATCTAAAGATGAAATTAGGTGTTATTGTATGCTTAATTTCGTTAGTTATGAATAAATTATGAAGTACTTGATGTAAGGTTACATCTAAGTGATTAACAAGTAGATTATCAACTGGGTTTGGATAATAGAATATAGTTATGTTTAAAACCATCAAGGATGGTAGTATTAGGAAGATACTTGAACAATTTATGAGTTTGAGTATATGTTCATACATGACTTGAAATGGGTTTTGTGGGAAGATGATGAACACTAGATTTATGATCATCAATTTGGTGTTATTCGATTTCCATGAAGTAAGTCTAGGTGTTGTTATGCATGCTAGACATAAGAACTTGTGAATGATGTTAAAACTTGGGTAAATAACTAGTTACGAAAATTGATTGTTGATTTTATAGAATATGCCCACAAGGTGTTTGTTAAAATGCCTAAGTGAATGTTTATATGTTGAAATTACGAATGAAACGCGTAATTGCCTTGTTTGACTAATTACGTGAAAGATGGGTTAAAGCGGGTTCTAATCATAATGTTGATTTGACTTAATGGTGTAAACCATGTGATCCAAAAAGTAGTTAACTTTTGATAAGCTAAGTTAACTAATCATGAAGTCGAATAGTAGCTTCGGCATAGAAAATAAGTGAGGTGGAATAGTCGTGATTTTTATGACTAATTTAACCGCCTTGTAAATGATTGAAAATAGTTTGACGCCTAACGAGCTAGGTGGAGGCTTGGAAAGGAAGCGGGTCAAACAAATCAAGAATGGAGGAAAAGCATAGTTCGGATGCGAGGTAAGTATAGCTTACACTAGTCTTAAATTGTGGAATATTCTCTTATCGTATAAATTTCGAATGAGATAACTAAACAATTTAAATATGATGTTCCGTCGTGTAGTCGTACGGAACAAGATAATCAAAGATGAAAGAAACCATAATAATGGTTGAAAAGAAGTAAATCGATAATTCGGTCATCTTATGACAAAAGGAAAAATGAACTTTTAATGGTTACCTTTTATGGTAAGCCAAAACAAATAATAAGGGCAAAAAGGTAATTTAGTCACACGTTGACAATAACCGTTAGTTTTAAAAAGACGCTTTTCCGCGTAAGATATAAGGAGTCGAAAGTGCTAATAAACGGTTTATAAGTAAAATGACCGTACGATGTTAAGCGGAGCGAGTCATGTAGATGAGATGATAATAAATATCATATCGCAAAGATAAACGGTCAATTCGGCCAAACGGGTCAAAAGGTGTAGACATCACCTTTTGACAATATCGACTAATGATTTTTGTCGAGTTATATGCTTACAGGAATAGATATCCAATGGGTACTCGCATCTTTCTTAATTAGCGATTTCAAAGCAAGGTATTAAAACCGGGTTAATAAGTTGAATCGAGCCAGGTATGTATAATAGATCAACTCATCATTTAGAACTTGAAGTTCTATGAGAGTTAGGCAAAGTAAAAGGGAAATTCGGTTACCTTAAAAGGTAAACCGAAGGATTTAAATTATAGACAGAGTGTTTTGAAAACAAGATTTGGTTAAAAATGAGATTTTGGGCGTGCATGGCTTAAGCAAACCCTTCGTCGTAAAAGAAGGGTTAAAAATGACCAAAACGCCCTTGTAAATGAAATTAAGCAAGCAACCCTTAGATGTCGCTTGAAAACGAGTTTTATAACCAAGTCAATACTTAGAATAAGTATAAAGCGAAAGATGTAAATCCTTGGTCAAAAGACTCTATATGAGTCTTTGTCGTAAAATGATAATCCGAGGGATAAAACTCGGATTATATAGATCGCCACATTAAATCCATCACAAATATAGTTGTGACGGAAGATCACTTGGTAAATAATGTGGAAATAAGATGCTAGGAATAATCGAGTGGGAATTATGCGTAAAAGTGCTTAATTGCCCTTAACGGGTCAATTAAACATCTAAGTAAAAACGGGTTTAAGAATGTATATAAACCCGTGATTTGAATCTAATATGATAACAACATGGAAATGATAAGAATTTAGAATCAAACAACATGTTTGTTTGATAAAATCACGAATGGGTAAAAGATTGGTAAAAGGGTAATAAGCCTAAGACTTAAAAGTCTTAATTTTTGTTAATCCGGATGTTGGATTTTAACTCCATATGATGGAGGATCAAATTACAATCACGTAGGAAGAAACGGTAGGTCAAACGGACAAGCGGATTAAAAGTTATGAAGGTTTCCGTTTTAGAAAACGGCAAACTTGGAAAATTCTGCAGAGGCCACCGTAAGTTACGGTAGCCACCGTAACTTACGGTAGCCTGTAAGTCTTTACGCCATGAACCCCCTGCTTTACGGTGGGAAGAATTTACATTCAGGGGCTACCGTAAATTACGGTAGCCACCGTAATTTACGGTGGACCCTGTACAAAATTATATTTTAATCAGTTTTTTAGATACGTTTTAAACCCCGTATGACTAAAGCATTTCATATTTATGAAATGTAGGTACTCTTTGGATGCCGGAAGACGATCAAGCTCAACGAAGAACCGAACACGATAAAGATACATGCTTCCGCACATTGCATCGTCATAAATTTTAAAACGACGAATCTGATCACGTTATGTCGAATAACTTTTGATTTGCGAAAAGTTTTAATAAATCCATATTTTTATAGTATGTGTAGTCTTAACTACACATCTAATTGTTGGTATTTACATGTAAAACCGTTAAATAGAAACTAGGGTGTTACACGAAGCAAGTGGAGCTCAAAATCCGTTCAACAACAATGATTACTACCGAAAGGCCATCTATCATCAAGTCGCTCAACAACAACAAGAACCACAAGTGGCTCATGGAAGGAAAGTGATTGAAGAATCATCAAAGAGAGCATGTTTGGTGAATCAAGATGATCAAAAAGCTTCAGCAGGTTTCAATTGGGATAAATATATCCCAGCTGACGGTAAAGCTTATTTGATAGACCAAGACGATGAAACGTTACCTGAAGGTTTTAGCTGGGAGAATTTCAGTTGGGATGATTATGATCCTAACAAAACTTCAAGTCACAAAGCTTTTGTTGCTCGAATTGAAGATAACAATGATGATGGTACTGAGTATTATGCTAGAAGGATGGCAAAGCACTTGAAAATGATGGAAGAAAGTGATAGTGAAGATGAGAAAGCTAAAAAGAAAAAGAAAAAGGTCAAAACTCCGGTCAGCAGTGATGATGAAGACGTTCCGGTGATCAGAAGAAAAGTGAAAAAAGTTACAGATTTCAAGATTGATGAGGAAGCTGATGCAAGAAAAAGTCCGGTGATTTGTGAAAATTGTGAAGCTGTAAAGAAACAAAACAGTACATTGATTCACAATTTGAACAGGTTGAAAGAATCTTACGATGTACTGAACAAAGCCATGAATATGTACAATGAAACAAGTGATGAACAAGCAACAGCAATGAAGACACTTCAGGGAGCTTTCATGACAAAGCAGAAAGTAGTGAACAACTACATAGAGAAGTGTCCTGTTCTTGAACAGAAATTGGAAGCTCAAAGAATTGAAACTGAGAGAGTTAATCGTTTGTTAAAAAGTTACTCATGTACTTCTTATGTCATTAACAGGATTTATCCAACTGTTGAAGGCATGAAGGTATTTGAGGATGATGAAGTAACTGAAGAACAGAAGGTTTTTGAAGAAAAGACTCCTGAAAAGAAGAAAGAAAAGAAGAAGGATACTAAAGAGAAGACATCTGGTAAGAAACAAGGTGCTAGTTACAACAAGTGTCCATCCCCGCTTGAAAATGGATATTCTCTGAGAAATCCAAATTCTGAAAGAGTCGAAAAAGCAACAAACTTACAGTGGGAGTCGGAGTTCTCAGTTAATTTGCCAGAAAACATAGATGTCACATTTACATCGTCCGATACTGATCATGAGTCCGAGTTAATAAAAAGGGTGGTCGATCAAGTGTTGGATAAGGATGAAACCGAGGAGTCAAATTCGGAGTTAAAGTCAAAGTCAGAGTCAGAGTCAAAATCGGTGTCAAAGTCGAAGTCCGACATGTCAAATCCTTCAGTTAAAAGGGAGAAACGGGTTTATAATAAAGAATTTCTTCTATCAAAATCTAATTTGAATGACGAGACATTCAAAGTGGCATATACTTTGAATGATTCAGACAAATTATATTCTGATGAAGAATTTCCAATAAGAGGTGTTAAACCTGATATGATCAAAAAGGTTTTCAAACTAACAGAAATTAGTATTTCTAGAATAAAAGATGTAAATCTCTATGAAAAACCTAAACAATACACCTCAAGAGTTCAACAAAGAGAAAACAAGAAAAAGGGTTACAGTTCTGGTTCAGGTTTTCGAAAGAAACCAAACCATAACGGTGATTTCAAAAAGAAAGGATTAGGTTTTATTCCACCAGAAAATCATAAAATTGAAAAATATGTTCGAGATTTTAAATCAAAAATGGTATTTGTTTCAGGGACAAGTGCTGAAGAAGAACAAAAGAGTCCATTCTGGAAACAATCAAACAGAGAATTCCTTGCAAAGAAGCAAGAAGAGATGGAGAGGATGGTTGATCAAAAGAAGAAGGAGACTCGAACCTGTTTTAAATGTGGTAGAATTGGACATCTAGCTGTGAAATGTTCACAACCAATTCAAACCAAACAGGGAGTTTCTAAACTGAAAGAGAAAGAGGTTGTGTTTGAATCATCAATTGAGAGAACAAAACTTTTCAAAAATTCAAAATTTGAAATTGATGAATGTTCAAACAGGTTTTATAAGAGAAGAGGAAATCTTGACAACCAGAAATGGGTTGTTAAGAAGTCTGATGATAGTTCTAGCGATGATTCTGATAGGTTAAAATCAGAGGAACTATCTTCTGGCGATGAATCTGATTCCACAAAGTCAGAGGAGCCACAGGTTGTAGAAAAAGGTGAAAAATCAGTACCGACTGTGGATGATGTGAATTTTCCACCACTTCGGGCTGAAAATTTTAAAAAGAAAATTGGTAATGTTGAAATTTCAAACCAATTTTATTCTGATAAAAAGGTATTTGATGTTGAGAAGGCCTTTAACCCCAAAGTGAAACACATTTTTGGTAAAATGGTTGATAGGAAGGTTAAAGGAGTGAAGGAGTTTTATGAGAAGAAATTGAATAAATCAGGTAAAGTTAAGCCGTCCCAGGTTTATGACTGGGATGGAACATACTATGATGAATGAGTAGTATGACTTGCCGGAGCTCCCAGGTTGGTAAGAGTGGAGCAGGAATCGGCATCTTTCACAAGATTAATCAGGGACATTAAGTTGTACTTGATTTATCTTTTTCCTACAAGTAGTTGTTTGTTGATAAAATTGGAAAATGTTAAATCTTTAAATGGTTAAAATGGACAATGTGTAGAGTTTACCCCTAACCTACAAATGGTTGGTCAACTAAACTAATTTTCTGGAAAAACCATTTTGATTAAAACAAACTTAAGTGTTTTGAAATCTAAATGGGAAAATAGTTTTGTTGCGAGGGGGAGTTCTGATTGTTTACGCCAAGTGGATGGCGATTTGATGTGATTCGATATCAGTTGTCATATTCTTGTACAGTTTGTTTTCAATTTTTCTTTAAATGTGTTTGAATTTTAGGGGGAGTATACATTTCAGAAAATCCAAAAACATTTTTGAAAATTTGAAAAATACAAAAACATGATAAAAACCTACTGGTAAAAACAAATGAAAATGAGTTTTGTTGTCAAAAAGAGGAAATGATAGTACATCAGTGGATGATCACAGCGTGCTAAAGAATTGGAAAGTCAAAAGTGATAAACGGTCTCAATGATGATGTGTCAATAGGTTTTTACACATTTAGTAGATTGTGATGAGATATAAACCTAAATTTCAAACTTACTTATATCGTGGGGAACATCTCTCGGATATATGGGTAACCCCCGAAATCTTGTTTGAAAGGTCCCTCTTTCTGAGATACTAGGTCTTTATACTCAGTGATATATGGGGTATTATCCCGGGACTTCTGATTTTGCGGAAGCAATGGCCTAGTCCCCGTATAATACTTTGCATTTGCTTGAAATATAGCGCTGCCCTCAGCATAACAAATGATGAAACATTGAAAAATGCAAATCATGTGCTGTTGTAAAAAAGATCCTCTAAAGGGGACACACCAAAAGTCGAGCCGTCATCTCTCTGCTGAACGGAAGTTCTGACCTGAGCTCTCACGGTTTCGCATTTAACCCTTTACAGATATCATCTGTGGTATACTCACCTGTAAGACTGAATATTGGGATCTGGATACGGGAGTATATTCAAGTGGTGGGACACGTGAATAAGTTTAAGTGCTTAAGACATTAATCTCATATCTTGAAACAGTTGAACTTTGTGTGAGAATTTAAGTGGATCAGTATACTGACAATCTAAGTGAATCGTTTAGAACTGAAAATGTTTAAAGCTTAACAATGTTGGTGATTTGTCTTAAAAACTGATATGATCCTCTTACGCAAATTCACAAAAATATTGTCTGTATATATTTCTTTATTGCATTTCTGTTATATCAAAATCCAAAAAGATTTTCAGTGTGTTTAGCATAAATTTTGAAAAATTCAAAAAGATTTTCGACAACTGATGTTGAAGAGCTGATTTTCAAAATTCTGAGTGCTAAACATGATGAGCATTTTGTGAGAGGGAGTATGTGTTTTAAATGAAAAATGTTTTGAATATTTCATTCATTGATTGAATAATTCCTGCAAGTGGTTCATCAGAATTTATAAATGTTAAATCATTTTGAGAATTATATTTACAAGTGGTTAGCAGAGAATAAATTTGTCAAATTTTAAATTTGTGAAATTTATTTCTGGGTTAAGTTTGTGCAGGTAAGCCAGATTTCGATCCTGAGCAGGATTTGAGCCAGGTTACGATCTTGGAACTGCTGATACTGATGAACTTAAGGAATCAAGAGATCTGATCAAGAGAATGTAAGAGCCAGCTACAGATCTTGGGAAGATAGTAAGAAAGAACCAGATTGTGATTCTGGAATTGAAGATTAGATCAACATTCAAGGGGGAGATAAGTTGATAAAGAGAACACAGAGATTGAGGATACTTTACATTGTTAGATACATCAAAAAGAGTTCGAGAGGACTGATAAAGATTGAAGTTGCGAAGACTCGACACTGAAGACTTGTCAACATTCGAGGGGGAATCTGTTGGTGCATGCGTCTGTCGACTTCGTCTTGTATCAAGTCTTGTATGTTTGTAAATAGATCAGGGCACGAAATACGAGAAAAATGTCAAATATAGGGAGAGTGGCAGTTTCAAACGAAATTAGAATATGTAATTCCGTTTGAAATGACACAAACGAAATTAGCTAGCTAATTCCGCTTGAAGCTATTTCCGCTTGAACGTAATTCCGCTTGAGACATGTTCAAGCGAAATTACATCTACTATAAATACCTTGAGTGCCTTGTCATTTGTAAGGGTTTCGGTTTGTGCAACGAAGTGCTGCCGAAGTGTCGTCTCGCTGTAATTTGTCATAAATCAATAAAAACGACAGTTAATGAGTATATCTTGCTGAATTGACCTCAGAATGTCTGTTTCCGCCTTTCGTTCTGAGTATAAACTCTTCTGATCGACTCGTTCGGGTCCGAAAACGATCCTACAGCTAAGCCCCAGGTATGTTGGACCTTTTGAGATTATTAGAAGAATAGGATCTGTAGCCTACCAGCTACAACTACCAGAGGAAATGGCAGGAATACATGATATATTTCATGTATCTAATCTCAAGAAATGCTTAGCTGATGAATCACTGGTAGTACCTCTTCAAGATATAAAGGTAAATGAACAGTTAAAATTTGTAGAGAAGCCTCTACAGATTGAAGACAGGAAAGTGAAGAACCTTAAGCACAAAATATTAGTTCTGGTCAAAGTGAAATGGGACTCCAAAAGAGGACCAGAATACACATGGGAGCTTGAATCAGAAATGCAAAGGAAATATCCGCACCTTTTCCAGTAGATCTCGAGGACGAGCTCTAAAACAAGGTGGGGAGGATATAACAACCCTCCTGAATTTTTCTGACACCCTAATATATTTTAAAATACCCTTATATGTCTTTAAATATACCCCATATGTGAAAACCGAGCCCAAAATACATTATATCATTAAAAATTAAATAAAATCAAGAAAATTAGGGCTCTGGCGGGCCGCGTAAGACTCACCACTAGTCTACGAGGGCCACGACAACTCAGATCTCCGGCGAGTCCCCAGGCCGCGACGTGTCGGACTCGTGTTGAGGCTACGTGTCGACGCAGCAAGGCTACTGCCTAGCCTACAAGCCCTCGCGGGCCGCATAGAACTAAGCCGACACTTACGCGGGCCGCGACAAAACCCAAATCAGGCCCTTATAAGAAGGGCATCGGGCCTTCAGTCAATTCGTTCATTTCTCGACTTTCTTTCTCAAATTTCTTATAGTAGGCATTATACTTGGGTATAATATCCCCCTAATTAACGAAGTTCTGCTCCGATGTAAGTATTATAACCTCGGTTACGTATTAGATACAATGTCCGATTGATCTAGGGTTCCGTAACGGCTGTCGAGGTTCTGCCCGACGTAGTCGTTGGAATGCCGTCTCGGGAAGGGTATTACTAATGTAAATATAAAGGGTTATTATACTAATGCGTGTGCATTGTGTAAATTATAGATAATTACCAGGAAACCCTTAAAAGAAGTCTAAGACAACAATGTGAGTAATCTCCTTTTTGTAAATTGTTTTTACAAAACCTTAAATGTTTTACAATGTGATTAAGCAGTGATTGAGTCTTTGTAGTTCTTCAATTACTGCCGGTATGTTGGGGTTTTGTATACAAAATGTGGAGCACGTTACCATTGGACAAAGAGTTAGCCAATGTGTAATATGACCCGCCAGTCAGGATTGACAATACTGGATGAGTAATTGTGTAGAAATAAACAATGTGATTGCTCTCAATACTGTTAATGGATAAAACTCTTCTTGATTAAACTGGGATTCACTCACCAGTATTTTCCACTGACAAAATGTTTTTAAACGCGTTTCAGGTAACAAAATGTGAAAGCCAACTAGAAGCCAGCTGGACAGCACTGAAGGCTTGGAAAAGTGGCTATAAAAGTTACATAAATAAAAGAAGATGTTTTATTCAATAAAATAGGGATTTTCCCTATGAAAATGTTTGTAACGAAAACTTGGGTTTTATCCCAATATGTGTAATATTATAAAAATGTGGTATTTACTCTGATAAACATTTTCTAACTACGATCCTGATGAAATTTCCGCTGCCAAATTGATAAACAAACGATACCACCAAAAACTGGTCTCGCGGCCGCCCGTTCCCGGGACAGATAGGGGGCGGGGGTTGCGACATATATTCTATCAGCTAGATAATAACCACGCTTGTATTCCACCCCCGAAACCGTAAAACTGGTGTCTGGACCGGTTCCTTGGATGGCATCGTTAAAGACCTCTGATTGGTGGATGACGTTAAAATTGTTATTCGAACCAGGAACACCAAAGAAAGTATGCCAAATCCAAAGTTCTTGTGACACAACGACCTCTAGCATTGTTGTTGGATGTCCATGATCGCCTCGCGTAAATTGTCCTCGCCATGCATTAGGGCAATTCCGACACGACCAGTGCATGCAATCATTGATTCTAAGCATTTATGGAAACCATGATTTTATTTGTGGAATTGATATAAGTTTTGTACGTCACTGGCTTTAGGTTTTCGCAAGTATTTATTGTTGTACAATTTCACCACACATTTGCAAAAATTGTACAAGCATTCTCGTGAAGTTCTTTTGGACATCTTTAAATACTTATCCCACGCATCGGCTACCGTATCGTATGCCAGTTGGCGAATTGCCGCTATGCATTTTTGTAAGGCGGTGAAACCCCTTTTGCCTCTAGCATTGATCCGTAATGTGAAAAAAGGGGTCAATCCTCGACACGTCATCGTCTATCCGTAATAACAATCAACAACTCATTCGGAACCGACAACTTAACATCGCGGCCGTGTACAACGGTTCGTCGGCAAAGTAATCGGCCACCAATCTATCATGGACTCCTGCACGTACATAAAAACAACATAAAAAAATAATGACATAAAAGTATAATAAAGACAATAGAATATAATATAAAAATAAATACAAATATAAACTAATGTTCTTGGTCACTGTTTATAGCCGCTTGCCTAGTCCGCGACTGTGACGTGATTTCTTCCCCTTCGTCCTCCTCAATGATCATCTGTGCCGCCTGCATTATGGCGTTTAAAAAAATGATCTCCTTCCCCCGAAGATGACGAACACCACGAAGATGAAGACATTGTGTATTTTTTTGCGAGACGTTGAAATTGTATAAAATTTTGAGAGGTTTTTAAAAAAATAAGTTATGAATGTATGAAAGTAGGAGAGAGTTTGATTGAGATTGGGTTAAAAATAAGTAAGATTTGTGTTATTTATATAGAAAATAATAAAATTATTTCTATTTTTTTTATTGTAGCCATTAGCTGACGGCTAACTCTTTGAGAGTTTGGAGCGTTGAGCTCTTCGTGGGGAAGACGGAGACGAGATGATGGGCAAGTGGGGGTGGTGTGGACGAGGCTGGACGTGCCTTGACGTCCCACCGACATCCCCTACACACTATGGCCTAAAGTGAGCTTTGAAGATGCTCTAAGGAGACATCCTGGTTACTAGTAGTGTTGAAGATTCCCAACGTGAAAGTGAGTGTTGAAGATTCACAACAAAAATGTTGATGCTTCAAATCTTGCAAAATTTAGATACGATATATTTATCTTTAAAAAATCTAGAAATTATTGTTAAAGAAAAAAAAGCTTCCACCTTATCTCTAGCCGACAACAGCCTCCTCCTTTCTTAGGCGGCTTTTTTTTTTTTTTTTTTTAATTTCAACAGCAAAAGCTATGGGCCTGGTTCATGCACCCCGGCCCTTGTTATTCCTTTCAAATTGCCACTGCCTGTTTTTTATTTTCTTGATTGACAGGAGCCCAAAAGGTATATTCTTTCTTCCACAAAATTTTATTATTCTCCAATGCAGATCAATGCTACATCTTATGGTTTCATTTTATAAAAAATCAAAATCGGTACATGATTCTCGCGTACTCAGTTCGTAAAATACAGGGTCGGTGTCTGATTTATAATATGAACATGTTATTATTTTAAGATTTTGTCGGTGCCTAATTTGTAAATTAGTTAATTCATGTCCGAAAGTGACGGGGTATGGTATTGGACCCGGCCTGAACGATTGGACATTTATGTTACTTATCGATTTTTATATTAATATTTATTATTATTGCTTATTAACCCAACCGCGAGGCCCAACACGATGTAGTTCATACTACAATGGGCTGAGGACTTGTGGAGATAACCCCTAACTGGTCTGACCCATTGAGGTTAGGGGAGGCCCATGTCTCCTATATAAAGAGGTGTAAACCTCATTATTAGGGCACAAGATATGGAGCCGCCACACTTTTTTTGCTGGAAATAGGAAATTCTTTTACTACCGGCCATCTCTACCATGGCTGACCCTGAAGGTGGGCGGGGAGGACCACCGGCCAGGGCCCGATATTTTGAAGGGCACGTTATTTAAAAAGAATCTAATATGTATATGTAAAAAAATAAATTAATAGAGTATACCCAACCCATACAAGCACCAACATAGGCTCACTTACAAAACTATTTTTATGTTTTAGATTAGTTATTAGCATATTGGCATTAGGTTTAGACCTTAAGTGAGCCAAATACCCAATTTTGTTAAGGCTTAAGGGCACGTTTTTTCGAGCTCGAACAAGGTACACGAATTCTCAGGGCCGGCCCTGATCTCTACATCCCCGTGTTTCTCTCTTCTCCATTGCAGATTTAGGTCCAAAAGGAAGAATGAGCTGTGATTATATATCGTTCAAATTTCCGTTGCTGCAAAGGACCCAAAAACGGCTTATAGACTCATTCGTGACTTCTGTCGGCTGGGAGAGTATCACGAAGTTCCGAAATTTATCGAAGAAATGCAAACAAGAGGAATCGAGCCAAACATGTTTACGCTTTACAGTGTGGTTTCGTTTTTGTTTCAGATTGGCAGAAGAAGCCCTAACATTGAGAGAATAACTTTGATTAAGGGGTTTTCATGGTGGTTGCAGTGTGGATTTGAGGGGTCTTCATTGAGAGGATAACTTTTTATCTCCTGATATATGCTTTAAATAAAAGAGTACAATTACCAATATACCCTCATGTGGGGTCCATTTAGTCAGATTTAATCACAAAAATTAACTGAGTTAGGGCTAAAAGACATAACTTGCAAGTGTTTGCAAACATCGAGTACGCTTTCTGTAATTATTGAAGACAAATGATACAGTTTGCAATAAGTGACATACATAAAGAACGATTTTTGTAATTTACTCAATATTATAATAATAATAATAATAATAATAATAATAATAATAATAATTTATGTGTAATCATTTTAGGAAT
Organism: Helianthus tuberosus; assembly: GCA_030545235.1. Lineage (NCBI taxonomy): Eukaryota > Viridiplantae > Streptophyta > Magnoliopsida > Asterales > Asteraceae > Helianthus > Helianthus tuberosus. The sequence continues at coordinate 34,613,803 of CM060373.1, read as the reverse complement.
GTATAAATTATTTGTGTTAATTTAATTCTAATAAAAAAAGAAAAAAAGAAGAGGGTAGTTTAGGGTACTAGTATCACTAAATTGGATAGTTTAGGGTAGCGGATGTACCGAAAAGCCACAAACCATAAAAAAAACATTGCATTCTTTTTATCTTTCAAAGATTTTTTAAACTTTAACTACAATTGATATCTTCATTTTGTCCCTAACCGGCTAACACATCCACACTTGGATGTGCGTTTTATTAGTTGTGAGGTTTGAGTTATCGGATAAAAAAACAAGAGTTATTCTTTAAACCACTTTGTTTACCTGGCCTATGAGCTCTGAACGTCCCAATGGTTTTTGCCACTTCCATTTAAATTGTAGAGTTTTCGATTGATAAACGTATGTCAATATCCTTTTGGGGAATATCAAATTTATCTTTTGGCTTTCTTTTTAGATTGCTAAAACAAATTTCAATACTATAACGAACGAATCAATACCGACTGAATTCTCGCCGCGTACCATAAGGAATTTTAATTATATCTTACATGTTCTTTAAATTTCTTATTGACTTCTCGGTTCACTCTCATACACATAAGGGGAAATTTCGCTCTCATTATACTCATCATAAGGTCTTTTACATGGACATGCATTATGGTTATGACATTTCTAAAATGATCCATTTATAAAGAACATTTTTTTTAATCGTCACTTCACGATTTAGGACTATATACAATTTTTTTACTATCGACTGCCTAAATATTTTTCCAACAAGACAAATTATACTATTTTACAACATTAAATTAAGCAAAATAATAGCATGTCTTTGCAAAGTAACAAAGATGTAATAGTGACAAATACCATCTTCATGATAAAAGCTTAGTGATGCAGATAATGAACAATGTACCTCATATATTGTGTGTTGAAGCCAAAATTTCAGATATATTTTTAAGTGTATTCAGAATATGTTGCAATTCATGTTCAACCTTTTTTATATCCATTCGTTGTTTTTGAGAAGTTGAGTGTAAGAAACTTTCAAGGATCGATCGGTCATTGATGGTTGAGAGAGATGTCTGTTACTCTTCTTCTTACACGAAACACATGCTATACATATTGATATTAGAGGAAAACCTTTTTTTTTGTTATGCTTATTTGTCGTGTTGCATTTGGGTAACCCAAGTTCTATAAGTCCACCACAAAGTCTACTGTTCCCAAAAATAGAGAATGCACTTTCATTGGCGAACACTCCTAGTGTTGGTACCTCACCCTCAAAATCGTTATGCGGTAGGTTCAAATATTCTAACTCAAACAATTCTAAAAAATTAGGAATTTTGTTACAAATCTCAAATCAAAGAAGGCACAGATTTATTCAATGAAATCAAGAACGGTTACAGCGTAGCAATCAACCAGTCATCACAGATTGACTGGTGAAACATATGTTGAACAAGGTTACAAACCAGAAACAATAAAGCCCCAATCAACTCACGTATTTTACTTGTGAGAGACAAAGGGAAACAAAGGACACAAATGATTGGTAAGAGAGCAGATGATGCACGAGTGAAGACAGCAGCCACAAGAACTCCTTTTAAGGAGATGAAGCCCTATCCAGCTGGAGCCCAAGGGAAGACAGCTGGAGCCCAAAAGGAAGCAAGGCCGTGACAAAGGAGAGCAGCCCAAAGCAGCATAAGGGGAGCAGCCCAAAGTAGCAAACGAACCAAGGAACCAGCAAGCCCAAGCAACCTCTCAAACATAAAATAAATAAAAGGAATTAGAACCAATAAAAAAAGAAGCACATTTATACTGTTATTTTAACACCCCCCTTAGTTTAAATGGGCAAACAAGTTAATGAGACCTAGGGACTTACACATTTGAGCATGAGCTGCTAGTAAGAGCCCTTTGGTGAATAGATCAGCCAGCTGTTGTTCAGTTTTGATACCACGGGTCTTAATGAGCTCGGAAGCTATCTTTTCCCGTAAGAAAAACAAGTCCACTTCAAAGTGCTTGGTCTTGTCGTGAAACACAGGGTTGGCGGCAATGGATAAGGCAGCAGAACTATCACAGTTTAGTGTGACAGGAATGGAGACATCAATGTTCAGTTCACGTAGGATATTTATCAGCCATAGTACTTCACATGTGGCACTACACATAGATCGGTATTCTGCTTCTGCAGACGATCTAGACACTACACTCTGTTTCTTGCTCTTCCAAGAAACCAATGATCCCCCAAGAAAGACACAGAACCCAGTGACAGACCTGCGACTGTCAGTGCATTTTGCCCAGTCCGAATCAGAGAAGGCTGTAAGATTAAAAGAATCAGCTTGTTTAAACATAATACCTGTCCCAGGTGCCCCTTTGAGATACCGTAAGACTTTGAAGGCTATCTTTGTGTGAGCTGCAGTGGGTTTGTGCATAAACTGAGATAGATAGTGTACAGAGTAAGCGATGTCAGGACGAGTATGGGATAAGTAAATGAGTTTCCCAACTAATTGTTGATATTGTGTAACGTCAACCGTATTGGTTTCCGCTTTGGTTAAATTTGTTAAAACGTGATTTTGTTCAATAGGACAACTAGCAGGTTTGCTGCCGCTCATCCCATACTCGTTTAGAAGGTCCATGCAGTATTTTCTTTGTGAAAGGCACACCCCGTCGTTGGTTTTTATAACTTCAATCCCAAGGAAAAATTTCAATAATCCAAGATCTTTAATTAGAAATTCAGTTTTTAAAAGGTTTTTGACCTCAAGTATCTTTTCTTCATTGTTCCCAGTTAGAACAATGTCATCCACATAGACAAGTAAAACAATGAAGACACCATTTTTAGACATGATAAACATAGAGTGATCACATTTGGACTGATTAAAGCCGAATTTAACAAGTGTTAGAACAAGTCTTTCATTCCACATGCGTGGGGCCTGTTTGATGGGCCCATACAAGGACTTGTTTAATTTGTACACTTTGTTTTGGTGCTTGACACTTAGACCATCAGGTAGACACATAAAGACTTCTTCCTTAAGCTGCCCATAAAGGAAGGCATTATTAACATCAAGTTGGTACATTGGCCAGTTATTTTGAACAGAAAGACTGATGACACATCGAACAGTGACCATTTTAACAACCGGCGAGAAGGTTTCTTCAAAGTCTATGCCTTCTCGTTGGTTAAAACCTTTAGCGACAAGCCTAGCCTTAAACCTATCGATCTCTCCTGTGGACTTGTATTTGACTTTAAACACCCATTTACAACCAATGGGTTTTTTGCCATTTGGTAGATCAACTATTTCCCACGTGTTATTTCGGTGAAGAGCTGATAGCTCTTCATTCATAGCATCTATCCACCGTTTATCCTTAATGGCATCTTTATAGGTGGTCGGTTCAATAATTTTATTCACATTGGCAGCCAAACAAATATTCTCCCTAGGCAAGTTTGAATAATCCACAATTTTATCATAACTATACTTGGCTTGACCAACAACAAAGTCATTAATTTTTTTCGGAGCAGACACAGATCTAGATGATCTCCTAATAGGCTGAGTACCCTCAGGAAGGTTTGATTCATCATTGCTACTGCTTGATTCAGCCCTCACAGGATCAGGTTCAACACTTGTAGACTCATGGCTGTTAGACAAACCATCAGACCCTAAAGACTGTTGTGTATCGTTCTCAGCAGTTGTTTCTACCTCATCACTGTGTTGCTGAGTCACAACAGGCGAATCAGTGACAGCCTTCTCTTCATCATCGGGATTTGTATCACTTGAAGTTTCCAAGTTGTCAAAGAAATTTAGTTGATTTAAAAAATTTGTGTTGTTTTGAACCGGATGGTTATTTTTAAAAGGAAAAACAGTTTCATGGAAGCTCACATCTCTGGAGAAAATGAACTTCTTTTGGTCTAAACTCCAGACCTTATAACCCTTTTTAAAGTTTGAATAACCCATGAAAATACATTTTTCTGCTCGTTCCTCAAGTTTATCAGAATTGTCTAAAATAGTGAAAAAACAAAGACAGCCAAAAACTTTCAAGTGATCAAGAGAAGGTTTGAACCCAAACAACATTTCATAAGGAGAGCTACCATGCAACACAGAAGAAGGAAGCCTGCTAATTAAGTATGAAGCAGTAAGAACACATTCAGACCAGTATTTAAGAGGAACTTTTGACTGAAATAATAAGGCTCTTGCAACGTTTAGCAGGTGTCTATGTTTTCTCTCCACAACACCATTTTGTTGTGGAGTGTATGTGCATGAGGTTTGATGTATGATACCTTTAGTTTTGACAAAATCAGACATTTGAGAGTTAATGAACTCTGAACCATTATCACTCCTAAAGATTTTAATGTTGACTTCAAATTGGGTTTTGACAAGATTGTAAAAACTTTGTATATTTTCAAAGACTTCTGATTTGGACTTCATTAAATAGACCCAAACAGATCTGGTAAAGTCATCGACTATGGTGAGAAAATATTTGTACCCTTCTATGCTAGTAACTTTGTATGGACCCCAAACATCCAAGTGTACCAGATCCCCTACCTTAGTTGACCTGTGGTCACTTAGAGGGAAAGGTACCCTGTGTTGTTTGGCCTTGTGACAAATGTCACAAGGGTTTGTGTTACTGGACTCAGAATTGATTTGCAAAATTTTCAAAACTTGTTCAGCAGGGTGACCCAGTCTAGAGTGCCAGAGCTTTATTTTTTCAGTCTTACTCAAACAAGAGAAATTAGGACCTAGGGAATTACCACAGAAATATAAACCCTCAGTTTGTCTACCAGTCACCAGGGTTTTCTTTGAGCATAAATCCTGAATGTAGCAAGTGTTTTCATCAAATATGACTCTAAGTTTGTTATCTTTAGCAAGCTTATGTACAGAAATGAGATTCACATAGTATTCAGGCACCACAAACACATCTTTCAAAATCACAGAATCTGATAGTTTAAAACATCCAATTTTAGTGACTTTAGCATCTGTCCCATTGGGATGCTTAAAAGTTATGTTATATTCAGAAACATCAACCAGGTTGAACATATTTTCACTGGACATAACCATATGTTGGTTTGCACCAGAATCAATTATCCAGTTCAGATTTTGTGCTGAAGAGCCTATAGAGTTAAAACAGAAGAAATTGTTGCAGTTACCAAAAGAAGAGAAGGAATTAAAGCATTTACCTCCTACATTGGACTTATTAGTGTCTTCTGTTTCATTCAGCAACCCTAACAGCTTAGAAAACTGATCAGCAGACAAAGTATTCAAGGAACTAGCACTTTTATCACACACATAATTATTCACAGAGGGACCATTACTGTTATTAGCAGAACTATTAGATTTAGACCATTGGCCATTTTGGTTAGGTTTTTGTCTATAATTTGAAGGATAGCCATGCAACTCAAAACATTTATCAATAGTATGCCCAACTTTATTGCAATGAGTGCATTTGAGATTAGGATTAGGGCCTTTGTTAAACCTTTTCCGGTTATCATTAAAATTATTTGACTTAGCAGCAAACCCTACATTAGGAATTTTAGACCCACTATTTGATCCTCTGTGAGATTCCTCTCTAGAAATAATAGAGAAGGCATTTTTAATAGTTGGAAGAGGATCCCTAGTTAACAGATTGGTCCTAACTGGTTGATAAATGTCATCTAGGCCCATTAAAAATTGCATAAGTTTGATTAACTGGCTGAACTCATTGAATTTAGTAGAGGCATTGCAAGTACAAGAAGGTAATTGAAGCATAGCATCAAATTGTTTCCACATTGTGTTGATTTTATGATAATATTCAGATACACTTGAACCATTTTGACTAACGGAGTTAATTTTCTGATACAAGCTAAACACAACAGACCCATCAACTTTGTCATATGTATCCTTTAAGTCATCCCAGACTTCTGAGGCAAGTTTAGAATAGACTTGACCCACATATAATTCATCAGATACGGAATTCAGAATCCAGGTAAGCACAATAGAGTTACATCGATCCCACTGGCTAGCAAGAACATCATTGTCTTTAGACTTAGTACATGTTCCATCAATGAAACCTAATTTATTTTTAGCCATTAAAGCAAGTTTCATAGCATTTGACCAGACCACATAGTTCTCAGTCCCTTTTAGTTTTATGCTAACTATTGTGAGCCCACTAGAGTCACTAGCATGAAGATATAACGGGTCACTAGCATCTAACTTGCTAATCAATGTCACAGCAGAATCATTTTTATCATTTTTATCACCCATAATAGCAAGATAAGGAAACACAGAACATAAACAGTCAAACAAACAGAACAGCAAGACAGAAAGCCAAACAGAAAGACAAATAAGAAAAGCACAGAAAGATGACCGGCGAAGCCTGGACAGAGGTCCGATCAGAGGTTCGTCACTCAAGGTGCCTCCGCAGACAATGACTAGGCAGCCACAACACAACAGACCAAACCAGACACAAATGCAACATAGTGAACCCTCTCTGTGTCCCAATAATCAAACCGGTCTTGCCTAAAACCCGGTATCAACAATGCCTAGACACAAACACCGTGATGCAAACAAAAGTAAAGAGATAAGGGAAGGAACGATCTCACAGTGGGTGCAAGCCAACGAGATCAGGTCTGCAACCTTCACTTAGGGTTGCAAACACTGACCAGAGAGCCGGAAAGACACAAATCCTGTTGGTTTGCCCTAAAAAAAGACCAACGAGGATCTTCTTCACCAATCAGAGGAGAAACCACAGATTAGGGTTTCAGATGTAGCACCGTCACAGCAACCAGCCGAAAACCCAAACCCTAGAAATTAGGGTTTCACACACCAAGATCAACACTATCTCCACTGAGCCAGAAAGCAGTACAGAAACAGGGACCAATCTACAGGGTGCCGTCAGAGCGGAGAAACCCTAGATCGGAAAACAGAGAAGGCAGACGGAGCTTTGAAACGCAGCGGAAAGAATCACCAGAGCCCTAGTCAACCTTGGGCTCTGATACCATGTTACAAATCTCAAATCAAAGAAGGCACAGATTTATTCAATGAAATCAAGAACGGTTACAGCGTAGCAATCAACCAGTCATCACAGATTGACTGGTGAAACATATGTTGAACAAGGTTATAAACCAGAAACAATAAAGCCCCAATCAACTCACGTATTTTACTTGTGAGAGACAAAGGGAAACAAAGGACACAAATGATTGGTAAGAGAGCAGATGATGCACGAGTGAAGACAGCAGCCACAAGAACTCCTTTTAAGGAGATGAAGCCCTATCCAGCTGGAGCCCAAAAGGAAGCAAGGCCGTGACAAAGGAGAGCAGCCCAAAGCAGCATAAGGAGAGCAGCCCAAAGTAGCAAACGAACCAAGGAACTAGCAAGCCCAAGCAACCTCTCAAACATAAAATAAATAAAAGGAATTAGAACCAATAAAAAGAGAAGCACATTTATACTGTTATTTTAACAAATTTGTCCTGATAAATTATTAGGAGAAATATCGAGTTCCACCAATCCTTTCAAGAAACTTAATGATGACGGTATCATACCTTGAAATAAGTTTTCTTTGAGGGATAACCTTGAAAGGCTACCGCAATCACCAAGGCTACTAGGAATGTTACCTGATATGTTATTATAAGATAAAACCATTGTAGTCAACATGTTGAGGACTTTATTTCTAGGAGGTGGAAGTGGTCCAGTTAGTTGGTTACCCCAAAGTTGTAGGAGGACAAGATGAGGGAGCATTGTGCATTTGTGCCTATGGCCAGAGGAAGACTACCGGTGAGTTGATTATCGACCAAGCTAATTTCAGTTAATAGTGAAAGCAAATTTCAAGCTCTTCAAGGTTAGAACAACTTGATATGCTATTTGGGATCCCCCCGTTGAATTTGTTTTCGTTCAAATATAGGAAACGTAGCCTAAAAAGACGACCAAGCTCACGAGGGATGGCTCCTTGAAAGCTTAGCAAGAGAAAGCCCACGGATGAAGCTTAGATTTCCTACAGCAGCAACATAACCCAGTTTTGGGCCTTCAACAACAGCTTCAAACCCGGGCCCAAGTAGAAAAAATAAGCCTCAGCCGTCTTCAACTCCCATGATACATCTATGGGCCATTAGCAACGGCAAAGGAGTCCAGATATGGGACTCAATCATGAGCAACATAACCCAATAGTGGGCCTTCATCAACAGCATCAAACCAAAGCCCAAACAAGAACAAGAAGCCCTGGCCTTTGATAGATTGTCAGTAGAAAAACCCATCCAAAACCAGGCCGGCCTTCATGAGCGCATACCATATTGACCCAGAACTTGAGACATGGTTTGTTATATCCCACACATTAAGACCAGGTCTCAATGTCCGTTATTGGGCTAGGGAGCCATCATGGCGCCCTTCTTTAACTAGGGAGGGGCGGTGTTGGGGGCGCCGCACAACTGATGTGGTGGGGGCGCTAACCCACACCATGCAGTCTAACAATTAAATAAGTGTTGTACTCGAAATACATGATGGAAATACAATATTGCTATGAGTTTCTTTTTTGACACCTAGCCATGGCATCTTTTAAAGAAACATTTGTAAGTCATTTTTGATATAATAAATACAGCTAACACCCAAAATTCTTATCACTATCATAGGTTTCGTGTTTCTTAAAGTACAAATAACACATTAACACACATTTAATCTACCAACAAATAATCAACTAAACTATTAAATAACTAATTCATCAATAAATAATCAATTAAACTATTAAATCAACTAATGAAAAAAAAATATCAAAGAAATCAAGAATAAACATTAAAAACTACAAATGAATCAAGGGCATCAACAAATAAACAAAGAATGGAAGTGCAACCTGCACCTGAATGTGTTGGTCGAATGACCGATCGTTTGGCAACCGGTAGCGAACGGGTTTCGGTAGAGCTCCGACGCTAGCGACAGGCACTTTGGGTTTTGGCGACGTTATAAATCCAACATTTTCCTTCTCTGAGGGTGATGGGAGTCATCCCACACTCCTCAGTTTTTTCCAGGGGCGGATCCAGCCCACATTTGTGGGTTCCCAGAAACCCAGTGCGTTTGGAAAAAATGAAAAAAAAAATAGTGCGCACCTTATAAAATTTAGAAAAAAAGTAGTTAGAATTAAAGAGAATTTACCAAAAGGAACCCAATAGAATAAAATTCAGGTTCCGGCACTGGTTTTTTCCCATATTTCAGGGAGTCGTCCCAATTTTCCAAGTTTTTGCCAAAACTAAAAAAATTAACTTAAATCTAAAACATTAATATATTTGTAAATTAACATAAAACTAAAAATAAATTACGATAACTAAAAATAATAAACATTACAAAAAACATAAATATTATTACAACAACTTCAAAAATAAAAGTACCTACAACATTTTAATAAAAAAAACTAGTGGTTCAACTGGTTCAATAAGTACAATTGGTGCACATGCTTCAAATGCTCGATAAGATCAGACGAAGGTGATTGTGGATTCTTGGTTATCGTAATAGTGAAAATCGTTTGAAAGTACTCATAATTTCTCTCTGAATCCTCGATGATTTTAAAAAACAATTCTTTATCCATTTGAAACTGTCTACAAAACATCTCAGAGGTGAATGTTCGAATATCATCATTAAAGTGTCTAAGCAGGCATTTACGAGACTCTTCACGGTCGTCTCTATGAATATACTTAATTAATATTAAAAACTACATAATGCTAAATTAGTCATATTGAAGTTTAAAAATTACATAATACCTATTAAATATAAATTAAAATAGAAAATGAACAAAATACTAAATAAAATAGAATACAACATTTTAATAAAATCTTAAAAAACTAATACATTCTTGACGGTGATACGGTGTCATGAACTTAGTTTAAAGACAAGCTGACGACGGGCCAGTGGGTAAACCCACTTTACCCGCTTTGGGCCTTTTTATCTGGAAGCCCAACTATTTAAAAAGCCCACCAAACATAATAACCTTGCTCGCTAAGGTTTCTCCACTTCGGAAATAGGCGGGAAAACAGCTAGCAAAAGCAGCAGACCTCATTTAATGCTCGATAAGAATGGGATCCCGTCTGAAATCTCGTACTTCTCCGGTTAGAACATTAATGAAGGCAAACATCTCGCCGCTGGGAGCCAGACACGTGTCTGCACTCCCCGAGAACCTCCAAAAACCGTTAGATGACATGTGGGAAATATCTAATGAGATAAGGGCTGGCTATTATATAAGAGAAGACACTCAAGAGCAAAGGCAGGTATAATATCCGGTTTTCACTCTCATTTACTACACCCTCATTTACTCCACACACATTAACTTCCGACCCTTATTCTATCACATTTAATACACATCAACAAGATTCACACCATAAAGGGAAACCTTCCGGTGACGGCACTCATCGGAAGAAGCTCCTTTCTTTTCCGGCACGTTTACTTACTCTCACGCCGGAGCTTGGTCACGGATCCCCCCCGGGGTCCCCCGTGACGAGGCTAACGGTTTACTCTTTTGTAGCAAGCAAGGATAGAAGCTCTTGACGTCACCGAAGATCCATCCAACGTCAGCCGGATGTTGGGTATTCGACATTGGCGCCATCCGTGGGACATCAGCCTGCCCGGTGTTCCCACATCAGAACTCGACGTCTAGAGAACAGTTTATCCTATCAGAAACGACATGGCAACCCCACACAGCTCGCGTGTCACCCAAACGGCACAAAACGATCCGGACAGAGTTACAATAGAGGACATTACCCATGAAGACGGCAACGAGAACCTGGTGGAAAACCCAGAAAAGGTAGAGCATATCACTCCTGACTTTGTGGCCATGCATAGGAAGGAGTTAACAAAGCACCTTGAAGATTTGAAGAGACAAGAAAAACTCGACAGCCTCAGGGCCAGGCTTTCTTTTGACACGCCCTCCAACCGGGAAGGAACGAACCTTCAAAGCAAGAGCAACAACAATGACCAGCTAGAAACGTTCATGACTGCCCTGAGACAAATGTCATCAGAAGAGAGGGAAGACCTTATTACGGGACAGAAGCCCAAGAAGAAAGGAAAGGAGAAAGACAACCTTGGTGGCAGTAGCTTAGACCAGCCATACCTACCCCGAGACTTAGCCGAGGTCTCAAAGTTCACACGGAGAATCGCAGAAGCACCAATGCCCCCAAGACAAAGTTACCCCCAGGCTTTGACCGTTATGACGGGACGAAGGACCCCGAAGATCACCTGCATGCTTTCCGGGGAGCAGGACAACTGGGACTATGGCCCATGCCAGTATGGTGCCACATGTTTGTACAAACCCTAACGGAAGGAGCTCGGCTTTGGTTCGACAGCCTGCCCCCAGGGAGCATAGACAACTATGAAGAACTGAGTGAGAAATTCCTCAGGAACTTTGGCCAACAGAGGAAAGTGGTCAAAAATCCAAACGAAATCCTTCACATCAGACAAAGAGATAACGAGCGAATAGACCAATACATGGAAAGGTTCGTTAAAGAAAGCATGAACATCAAAGACGTCCCAGAAGTCATGAAGATTAGCGGTTTCATAAATGGACTGAAACACGCACAGCTATGTGAAAAGCTGGGGGAGGAGTTTCCACCTTCCTTTGACAATCTTATGGACAGAGTCCGGGACTTTGTCCGGGGAAAGGACACGGTCAACAAAGCAAAGGAGACGGACATCACACCCCGGAGGGTTGCCCCAGCTGCAAGACCTCCTGACAAAGGTACACCCTATTCCCGGAAACCTTCTTTTGACAGAATGTTACATGACAGGGCAAGGCCCTCATACTCACCCTATAGACCCCGAGGGAGAGGTCCCCCCTTACCCCGATAGTTTCACCCCTCTCATTAAAACCCCAAGTGAGATACTAGCCACGGAGAGAGTAAAGAACTCCTTCCCAAGGCCACCCCCCATAAAACCGGGACCAAAAGCACAACCAAACGAATACTGTGAATTCCACAAAGGTTTCGGGCACAAAACCGATGACTGTATGTACCTCAAACGAGAAATAGAGGCTGCGGTGAAGACGGGAAGACTGGCCCATTTGGTCAAGGAAATCAAGGAAGGGGGAGGGGATCGCAAGGGAAGAGATGCACGGGAGCCGGGGAGGGCAGACGTTGATATGATTAGAAGGAGAAATGAGTTTGATACCACCCGAAGTGTAAAGGCCAGAATCCTAGGCTCCCCAAGCTGCATGAAAGCTCCCATCGTTATGTCATATTTAGAAGAAAGCGAGGTACAACGACTCCCGCTGAACATCTCAGCTGTGATAGCGGGACACAAGGTGTCCAGGATACATGTGGACGGAGGGTCAGGTGTTGAGGTAATATACGAACACTGCTTCCTTAGGTTCGACAGGGACATAAGAGACAGGTTGGAGGAAGATTCGATCCCATTGGTAGGATTCAACAATAGTGTGTCACATCCCCTGGGAAAAATCAGGCTCCCATTCACAGTCGGCATGGGGGATCGGGTCCGGACAATAGATCTGACCTTTACGGTAGTCAGGGCACCCTCTAAGTACAATGCAATCTTGGGAAGACCCGGAATTGGTGATCTGCAGGCACAGGCCTCCACTCCCCACGGAGCTTTGGTATTCCAAACACCAAAGGGTCTCGCATGGGTTAAGTCCGCCTACGAGGTGGTTTCCTCCGTATCCAAAGAAGAAGAGCCAGGGAAGTCCCAGGGAAAGAAAGTGGAAGAGTGGGTCCTCTGTGACAGGTTCCCGGAACAGACAGTCAAGGTGGGGAGTCACTTGAGTGACAAGTGTAAGAGTGCCCTGAAGGAGTTACTCCTCCATAACATAGAGGTGTTTCCATTCCAACATGGAGACATGACGGGGGTCCCAAGGAGCCTAACGGAGCACCGACTTAACACATTTACATGGGCAAAACCAGTAAAACAAAAGAAGCGGAGTATGGGACCCAATAAAAGAAGGGCCGCTTGTGAAGAAACTCGGAAGCTGCTTAGAGCAGGGATAGTCAGGGAAGTCAAATACCCGTCCTAGGTTGCCAACCCTGTAATGGTTCAGAAAAAAGACGGAGGATGGAGGATGTGCATCGATTTCCAAGACCTCAACAAAGCATGTCCCAAGGACTGTTATCCTCTTCTGGAGATAGACACCCAAGTGGACTCCTTGTCTCAATACCCCCTAAAGTGCTTCCTGGACGCCTACAAAGGGTACCACCAAATTCAAATGTCGATAGAAGACGAGGAGAAAACCGCCTTCATCACAGACGAAGGGACATTCTGCTACACCAAGATGCCCTTCGGCCTCAAGAACGCTGGGGCCACATACCAGAGGTTTATGAACAGTCTGTTTAGGGAGCAACGAGGAAGGAACTTAGAGGTGTACGTCGACGATATTGTCATCAAAAGCTTAACGGAGACGGCCTTGATAAACGATGTAGCTGAGACTCTCCACACTATGCAGGACGTAAACATGAAGTTAAACCCTGGGAAGTGCTGTTTTGGAGTAGAGGAGGGGAATTTCCTGGGGGTAGTGGTCACCAAGGGCGGGATCAAGGCAAACCCGGAGAAAACCCAGGCGGTGGCTGAGATGCGATCCCCCAGGTCCCTAAAAGACATTCAGCAACTAAACGGAAGGCTAATAGCATTAAACCGTTTTTTTATCAAAGGTAGCTGACAAGACTCTCCCCTTTATGAAAGTGTTGAAAGACTGCCTTCAAACAAGCAAGTTTAAATGGACAACGGAGGCCGAAACAGCCTTCCAAGAGATGAAAGCATACATCTGTCAGCTCCCGACGCTAGCTACCCCAGTACCCGGGGATCCACTGCTCTTATATCTATCCGCCTCAAAAACGACCATCAGTGCGGTCATGATGGTAGAGCGGGAAGGGAAACAGATCCCCATATATTTCATCAGCAGGACGCTTAAAGGGCCTGAAGAACGATACATGCCCCTGGAGAAGCTCACATTAGCTCTTGTCTTCGCATCCCGAAGACTCAGGAGGTATTTCCATGAACACAAGATTACCCTAATGACCGATCAACCCCTCCAGAAGGTACTCAGGAGGCCAGAATTGTCCGGACGGTTAGCCAAATGGGCTGTGGAGCTAGGAGAACACTCCCTGGAGTTTAAGCCCAGGACAGCCATGAAGGTACAAATACTAGCCGACTTCTTAGCAGAAGTCCCGAAGGACGAAGAGAAGGAACTGTTAAAATGGGAAGCCTTGGAGAAAGAAGAAAAAGAGAAGGAAGATAAGGCGGTGTGGAAGTTGCTCACTGATGGAGCATCCAGTGAAGAAGGAAATGGAGCCGGAATCACACTGATAAGTCCCGAAGGGGTTGAGCTGACATATGCCGTAAGGCTGGATTTTGAGAACACAAACAATACCGAAGAATATGAGGCCCTCCTGGCAGGGATGAGGCTGGCACAAAAAATGAAGGTGAAGCACGTAGAAGCCAGCACTGATTCACAGCTAGTAGTAAAACAATACCAAGGAGAATATGAGGCTAAGGATAACATCATGGCTCGATACGTGGAGAAAGTCAAGGAGACAGCTAAGGCGTTCAAAACTTTCAAGCTGGAATACATCCCCCGGGGAAGGAACAGGAAATCTGATGCGCTTAGCAAGTTAGCCTCGGTAGCATTCGATCATCTAGCGAAGGAAGTTAAAGTAGAGGTCCTGACATCCTCCTCCCTCAATGCTGTGGAAGTGGCCACGATCGAAAGCCCTCAGGAAACATGGATGACCCCGATAATCAAATTTCTCCAAGACGGAATTCTACCCCAGGGGGAATGGGCGGCTCGGAAAATAAGGGTCAAGGCCCTACAGTACGAGCTGGTCGGAGGAGAGCTATACCGGAGATCATATCTGGGTCCGTCCCTGAAATGTGTTGACATGGAAGAAGCCGAATATGTGATTAGGGAAATGCATGAAGGGATTTGCGGAATTCACTCGGGACCAAGAACAATAGTGAGAAGGGCGATGAATGCAGGGTTTTACTGGCCGCGGATGTACGAAATGGCATCTGAAGAAATCAAGAAGTGTGACAACTGCCAAGTGCATGCACCAATGACCCACCAGCACAAACACCCCATGGTACCAGTTTCGACGTCGTGGCCGTTCCAGAAGTGGGCCATTGACATAATTGGACCTTTCCCTGAGGGGCCGGGAGGGGTCAAATACGTGGTGGTGGCCATTGATTATTTTACTAAGTGGATTGAAGCGAAGCCCTTGGCAAAGATTACTGGAGACCAAATGAGAAGGTTCGTGCTGGATAACATCATATGCAGGTATGGGGTTCCGAGGGAGTTAGTAAGTGACAACGGGGTCCAGTTTGCTGGAAGGCCCTTCAAACCATGGTGCGAACAGATGCGGATCCAGCAAGTGTTTACCTCCGTCACCTACGCCCAGAGCAACGGATTGGTGGAAAGAGCCAATCAAAGCATCATCAAAGGAATGAAGGGTAGGCTGGGGAGAAAACAGAAAGGCTGGCTGGAAGAGCTTCCATTTGTGTTATGGGCATACAGAACCACCCCCAAAAGTTGCAACGGGGAGACCCCGTTCAGCCTTACTTATGGGACGGAAGCGGTCATCCCCGCAGAGATCGGATCTCCAACTGCTCGGATGAAGCTCCAGGATGAAGAGAATGAGCAGGACCTCAGGATGAACCTAAATTTGTTGGAAGAAAGAAGGGAAATAGCAGCAGTTAAGGAGGCCCAATACAAGAAGCTCTTGGGAAGTTATTACAACGCCAGGATGAAGAAGCTCAACATCGTCCCAGGGGACCTGGTTCTCAGGGCCAACGAAGCTAGTCTGCAAGAAAATACCGGGAAGTTAGGACCCAACTGGGAAGGACCCTACAGAGTCACGTGGGCGAACGGAAAAAGGACTTGCAAGTTGGAAACGCTAGAAGGCAAGGAGGTTCCCAGGACCTGGAACCTCATGCAGCTCAGGAAATATTACATGTAAGGGGTGTACCCCCAAGAAAAACGGCCAAGAGCCACTTTTGTAATCGATAACTACATGTACGGGGGACTGTTCCCTCAAGAGGATCAACCTTTTGTAAACAATCTGTAATGGGAAATATATGTACCCAAAGATTAAATGAAAGACGGACGAAAACGTCCCATTTTGAGAAAACAATGGACAGTTACACCTGGGCAGACGTGCTCAAGGACACCATTAAATCTAAAACTAGAACAAACAAACACACGTGTATATGGCATTCAAAGCATGCCCAAAAGCCCGGCCGTGGGGCTAGTAAAGGTCTAGCTAACCTAAAACGGACAAAACAAGCTAAAAACATAGCACCACGTTATAAACTTGTCCACCGATTGGCCTCGAACAGACAATCACAGTTTAACGAAGCAAACAACAAAAACAAGAAACAAATAATGCGAACACACCCGCGTATACAAAACTACGAAAGGGAATCTGTTTTATTTACTACGAAATACATATACAAAGAAAAGCCTTAACAACTTGGGCAAGAATTAGCAATATACAAAGATTGCAAACACAGCAAGGTAAAGCAAAAACATAGCTCCTTGCTAAAATAGCCTACAAATCCCAGGAAATCACCAAACTAGCCTCCGGAAAAAACCCCTGCAAAAGCAAAACAAGCAAGAAACAGGCTACAAAACAAAAAGGCCATACATAACTATGAGCCATATGATTAAAGGTCAAAGTGGTCCCCAACACAAAGGACCACCCACGACAGTCAAGCAAAACACACAAGTATCCTAGAGTAAGTTAAAGTTATTACAACCATATCGAAGTGTATCAAATGTTTGGAATTCATTGGGGATCACCCCCGGAAGGAGATGGCGGGGACGAGGGACCGGCAGAGGAGAACAGGGTCTTCAATTCATCAATAGAGATCAGGGGATGCTCCAGGATTTTGGCAAGAATAGCTGGGGTCTTGTGCCCAAACTCCTCATTCAGCTTGGACAGCTTCTTCTTAACCTTGGAGTCATACAGAGGAGTTTCCTTCCTATCCAAGCCTTGAGCGGAGTATTTGTAGCCATCCTTCAATCCCGACTGATACCCAACATCCCTGTAGGCCCTATACACCTGCTCCAAACCACTCTTAAAATCCTCCGACTGAGCAACAGCGGCAAGGAAGGCCCCAAAACCTTCAGTGATTAGTCAGTGCTTTTCCCCCGCCAATCGTTGATTATCATCGGAAGCTACTCCATAGTCTGCATAAATGGTGTTGAGCTGCTCCTGAGAAACGGAGCCAACCTCCTTCAAATGCCTCAGCTCAGCAGCAAGCTCCTCCTTCTCCTCAACCAACGATGCCATCTCCCGCTCCCAAGCTCGTTCCTTCCTCTCAAGCATAGCCCCAGCTCCCTAAGCAAAGAATCAGTGAGTATATATAAAAAAGGGGGGGGGGGGAGGACTATGCACCTTCTCCTCCTGTAACCTCCTCTCAGCATCAACCACCCGGCTCCTAAGCCCAGCAACAGCCGACTGGGAAGCCTTAAGCTCAGCCTTAAGTCCTTCGTTCGCCTTCCTCAGATCATCAACCCTTTGAAGCATCCCAACACCCCTGAAAAAGCTTTCACATAGGGACATACTGTATTGATCTTCAAAGAGATCATCCCTCAAGGCAGAATTTACAAATTTATGTGAGGGAGGAACAGCATGGTTCAGAAAGTCCCTAGCAGCTTCAGGAGTCCCTATAACGGAAGAATCAGTTACCTTCCATTTAGGGACATAAGTAAAGGGGAGGGCATCGGCAAACAAAGGGGCAAGAGGGGATCGATGAACAGGGCCTTCAAGAGCAATGGGCTTGCTAGTCCCAGTCGCATGCGGAGGAGAAAGTTCAAAAGCCGAGGAAAAGCGAGCCACTCCCACCTCAGAGGCCTTGTCCCGGATACGGGAAGGAGAGGGACCAGTAGGAATCTCTATAGGCTCCAAGGAACTCCCCTAAGAAGTAAGAAAAGAAGCAATCAGGAACTACATAGAAATACAAAGAAAAAACGGGAGAGAAGAAAGCTTACCAACAAAGGAGCACTCTCTAAGCTTGAGGACTTCAAATGCTTAGACAAGGAACACTTGATCCCAGCAAGAGGAAGACCAGAAGCTGCTCTAGAGGGAGGGGGAAGCTTCTGACCACTGGCACTACGAAGCCTCTGGCGGATGCTACGGGGTACAGGATCTGGTTGGGGGCTAGCAGACCTCCTCTTACGAACCAACTTTATCTCCACATCTTCGTCGTCGCTTTGACCAGAAGGATGAACAGGAGGAAAGTCAGGAGAACTTTCCTCCTCCCTGGAAGGATTCTCCTCATCACCACCTAGGGTGGCAGAACCTCCTGCCTGGACGGACCCCTCGGTAACCTGCGCTCCCACATTCAGCCTGGGATCAACCTCATTATCAACCACATACTTTACATCCTTGGAATCACCCTGAAGAAGTCTCCACAAAGTTATCTCTGCACAAAAAGAAGGCACAAAAGATGACTGCGGAACTCTCAAAAATGTAAGGGAGGAATGAATGTAAGAGGCAAACCAAGAACAAAGAGGTACCTTTCTTGCCGAAAAAAGCCCTCGGACGGACAGAATAGGAGGGACTCAGCCCCCCCATAGCCAGAGTTCCTTCTGAAAAGGTGAATGCCCTCGTCGGATTGTCACACATCCGTTTCCACTGAAGGGTTTCGGCTGCGGAAAGAGTAGGAACAACGTCTTCGATTGCGGCATCAAGGTCCCTCGGCGATGGAGAATCCGGTAACATGGTGGCAGAAACAAAGATAAATCTGCTTTTCCAATCTTTTGGATAAGTGGAGGTAGGCATGAAACTATAGCAAGGTCTCGAGACACCGTTTGGTCGTTTTGCAAAAGTAAACCAATCCCCGTCCGAAATTAGTCTGTAGAACATGCAGAACAAAGGGACAGAAGGCTCATCTGAGACGGCTGCACAAGCTAATTCAAAGTGGACTACCCGCATAAACCCTAGAGGGTGAATCTGTGAGAAGTGAACGCCGAAGTGACGGAGCAGAGAAACCTTGAAAGCGGAGAGGGGATATTGGACCCCACAGGAAGAAAAGGCAAGGGTGTAAATGAGTATCCTATCCGGCGTGCATTCTGTTGATTCGTTAGGGCCAGGCAAAGAAGGGGAAAAGCGATCCGGTATGTTATACGCCTCGATAAAAGATTTCAGGTCCTTCGCCGTTAAGATAGAACTTATCGACGATCGGCCACCGCGGCTCATAATGTAAAGAGAGGGTGAATATGGAAGGTGATTACAGAGAAAAGTAAGGAAGATGTGAAATTTGAATGTGAAGACGGAGGGGGTGAAAAGGGGACATTTAAAGAGGATGGCCTCTGACGTGCAAGTAACCGTCACGTCAAGAGTCTCTTCAAAATTTAAAAAAGGGGCACGTGTTACTAGGGGATTAACTCCCGCTGTAGATAATCGGCTAAGTAATGATTACGTGGGGACGCGTAATTATAACCGACCTGGGGAGGGCCCACGGGGAAAAACCACCTCTCTCAAAGCAGTTATGGCTCAGCCCTGGATCATGAGCCTCGGGTCTCAGAACCAGGGACTAAAGATGACTTGACGACGGGCCAGTGGGTAAACCCACTTTACCCGCTTTGGGCCTTTTTATCTGGAAGCCCAACTATTTAAAAAGCCCACCAAACATAATAACCTTGCTCGCTAAGGTTTCTCCACTTCGGAAATAGGCGGGAAAACAGCTAGCAAAAGCAGCAGACCTCATTTAATGCTCGATAAGAATGGGATCCCGTCTGAAATCTCGTACTTCTCCGGTTAGAACATTAATGAAGGCAAACATCTCGCCGCGGGGAGCCAGACACGTGTCTGCACTCCCCGAGAACCTCCAAAAACCGTTAGATCACATGTGGGAAATATCTAATGAGATAAGGGCTGGCTATTATATAAGAGAAGACACTCAAGAGCAAAGGCAGGTATAATCTCCGGTTTTCACTCTCATTTACTACACCCTCATTTACTCCACACACATTAACTTCCGACCATTATTCTATCACATTTAATACACATCAACAAGATTCACACCATAAAGGGAAACCTTCCGGTGACGGCACTCATCGGAAGAAGCTCCTTTCTTTTCCGGCACGTTTACTTACTCTCACGCCGGAGCTTGGTCACGGATCCCCCCCCCCCCCCCCCCCCCCCGGGGTCCCCCGTGACGAGGCTAACGGTTTACTCTTTTGTAGCAAGCAAGGATAGAAGCTCTTGACGTCAACGAAGATCCATCCAACGTCAGCCGGAGGTTGGGTATTCGACAGTCGTCTTGATATATTCTTCTTTAGAGCTTGACGAATCGTAAAAAATGGTGTAATTTCAAATTGATGCAATTTGAGACGAATGTGAAAAAATATTGGCATGGAGAATGTGTGAGAAAAAAAAAACAGATATATATATATATTTTTGTTGTGAAAAGAAGAGTTAATTTTGAGTTGTATTTTTAAGGGTTTATTCTTTTTTATGACTTACGGTCGTATGACCGTTTGGGCCAATCACCAATTTTCCGAAATCAACCATGAGGATCAGTGATTACTCACCGTGAAGGCTATAGTGTATCCGATGCTCGTTTTTCTTTTTGTGTAATATGCGTATACCTCATTCGAGTGACATCGTTCACAACAAATTTTCAAAGCGTTGAGTAAAGAAAATCCTGATTCAGTACCGTTAAATATACATGTTTTCATTATTTATCAACATAAACAATAAGTTGATTATTTTTATTTATGTTCATAATTTGACGTGATTAAGGCCATCAATCATCACGTTGGTGATGTATAATTGAAGAATGGTAATTTTATATCTTACAAAGTAATTTCAAATTGAAACTATACTTCAAACACGCAAGACCTACAAGTCTGGTGGTATGGTGTCTCTCTCCTTTTAAAAAAGATCAAAAGTTCATATCGTGCACCTTGCAAATATAAGTGGTTAATAAAAAAAAGGTATTTATTAATAGTTTGTTGTTTAAAAAAGAAAAAAAAAAAAACTTCTTAGACCACCTGTTGTGGTAAGGATTCTGGCGTTTTTCTCCCCCAATAACGTCCAACAACGCCGAGCCCCCAACCCCGGGGCGTTTTCCGGCGTGTTTTTGCAAAAAAAAAAAAAGCCACCGGCGTGATTTGAAAAACGTTAGATGAGTTTTGAAACCCCCAATCACAACTATCTTCTTTAGGTTTGACCAATACCTTTTTTTGGTTAGTTTTTTTATTTTATTTAATTGTTTAGACCCTTTTAACATAATGCCCACATCCTCACTACACCCATTTTAGAAAAACGCCCAATAATGCCCCTTGCTGACTGTACTGCCACATAGCGGAAAACGACCAAAGATGGGGGCATTATTCACCCTTACCACTACGCATGGTTTTAGAAGAATGTGTTCATACCAGGGTTGTTGATTACAGCCTAAACTGACATAAAGCCTATGTGACCCAATGGCCCATTATATTTCTTGCCAAACTATTTTCCATAGTGAGTTAATAAACGGGGTTCTTTTCTTTTTAAATTTAAATGTAATTATACCATCAAAACTTAATGATCTATACATCCAGTTACAATTGTAAAAACAACACCATATAATAAAAATATACAATTTTCCCTGTCATTGATATCCCACCACACATTTTACTGAATATAAATAGAATTCCTGTAGTTTATGATCCCTTTATACATAACCTGCCAGTTGAGAGGCATCGTCTTCCTGCATTTCTTATTGCCACCACCAAGCTCGATGGCGGAAACCGCCACGTTTGGCGTCAACTTCACCGGGTCTACTTTTTTGGCCAATACTTCTTCATCTAAAAATCTTACTTTCTTCTTTGTTTGGCTCTTGCATGGACCTATAATGCATGCACATATAAGACTTTTGATACATTCAAATAAGAGTTAAATACGTGTTCGGTCTATGTGGTTTGCAAAATAGACATTTTGCATAGATTTAAGTGGAAAACTTAACGACGTTAGCTGCTAAGGACCATCCATGTTACGAAAATGCAAATATCGGGCCACCGGTGTAACATTTTTCAAAACATCAGGACCAACTGTGTATTTTTAAAACCACGAGGATCAACTGTGCAAAATATGCAAACCATAGAGACCAACCAGACATTTAACTCTTTAAATAAGTTCATATTTTGCCTAATTCATGCATGCATGCACGCACGCACGTCAATAATATAAATCTTTACCATGGTACCTTCCCCTTTTTTAAAAAAAATATATGATAATAAAATGATGATGAAATTGGTCATAAAACCAAATACCCAGTTCAAATTCTATCTTTTTCATGAAATCGGATAGAAGACGTTTATGAATTTGATGAGCAAGAATCACAACACTTCCGGATACAACGAAAACCGTCATGAATCCTGTTCGTATATCCATCTTATTTGCTCTCAAATAACCCGTCAAATCTTTGGGTTTAAACCTACAAAAATGGAAATTGTTGGGGTTTTAAGAAATAAAGATTAGGGAAAATCATGATAGGAAAATGAAGAACTTGCATTGCATTTGAATGGCGAATGGAGGTGACAAGAGGTTTGAACAAGTAATTTATAGGTTTATAAGGGGTGGTGATAAAATGAGGGGTTGAGGTTCAAAAACCATTGCTTTTTTATTTTATCGTGTTTTATTTTAGCTATTCGACCAATATTTTTTTTTTATTTGGTGGTAAATCTGTTTGGTTCGCTGGAATTTTATGAAATTAGAATTAAATCCATTTCTAAATTGTTTGGTTCACAAATTTTATAAATACTGCATGACCCAACAAAGGCAAGGATATATAACATGTTTGAAAGAAAAATAAATAAATTACAATTTAATGATTTTTCTCAAATATTTTGATGCAAAAGAATACAATATTGTGGGTGCTTTTTGAGTCATCAAGATCATTATATTATATTTGGATTTTCTTGTAATCTAAGAAGAAATCTAAATATATATATTGATGCAAGTTACTAGGTGTTATTCATACAACACTTTTCTGATGGGTGGGGAACAGGAGGGTTATTCGGTTTGGGTGGACTTATGGGTGGGAATACGATTCTTAAAGAAAAATGGCCGAGGCTGTTTGAGTTAGAAACACAAAAACTTTGTACAGTGGCTGACAGGGTGGGGCATGACGGGGCTCGATGGTTATGGTCTAGCAACCCGGAATCGGCTGAGGGGCTGCTAGAGTGGCAGGATTGCCAAGCGCTTGCGGCTAGGACTGTGATTTTCGGGTTGAAGGATTTATGGACCCCGTTGGGAGATAGGTCTGGATATTTTTCGGTTAGTTCTGTTAAAAAATTACGGGTTAAGGAGAGGGGAGACACGAGGCTTTTGATGTTTAAGTGGTGCAGGTGGGTTTCGCTCAAGTGTAACATCATGGCTTGGAGGGCTAACATGGATAGAATTCCTACGCGGGATAACTTACTGAAAATGAATATCCACATCCCATCGACATATTGTCTTTTTTTGTGATGAGGAAGAAGAGTCGAGCGAACATCTGTTTACGACTTGTATTTTTGCGAACAGGATATGGATGTATCTTTGCGCATGGTGTAACATTCCTCCGCTTTATGTCTTTACATTTAGAGACCTTATGGAAGTGCACAAATACCTAAACTTAGGCCCAAAACAGAAAAAGATCGTTCATGGCCTCATAATGATTTCGTGTTGGTGCATTTGGAAAAGTAGGAATGAGAGGGCCTTCGGGAACAAAAGAGTTATTGTGCAAGACATCATGGGGGAAGTGAAATCGAGAAGTTTTGTTTGGTTAAAGAACAGGTCTTTATTTAGATCAATTCAATGTAAGGAGTGGTGTAAATATCCGATGTATATGTTGTAGTTGTCTGGTCCCTTGCCCATTTAGGTCGGGGTCGTGTTTTGATTTGGCCTTTTACCCTTTTGGGTCAGGGGCGTTTTGTTAATGAAGTTTAATTTAAAAAAAAAGGTACATTAAGGGTTCTAGTGTTCAAAGCACTCTAGACCAAGGTTCTAAGGGGGAACCATTCCCTTGGCAGGATCCAGGTAAGCGACCTAGGAGTTCCAAGGGGAAGAGCCCCTAGCGGGAATCAAGCTACCCGACCAGCATGACTATTTTTTTGACCACTGAAACATGAACTTATTCATTTATGTCCCATTTTTAACACTAAAAGAGGTTGAGTTATTCTCTAATTGGGTTTGGTAATTAGACTTGAGCTCACATAAATTTAGCCTAGAGGTGCCTCCTTGTGGTGGTAAGTTGTCTTTTCTTTATCCGAAAGGTGAAAGGTTAAAATCCTACAATATGTATGTATAAGTGTATTTAAGAGTAGATTAGTTTATCATTTAAAAAGGGTTATTGTATTTTAATCATATTAACTTTCACCCATTGACAGACATTAATTCCAACTTCAAAAATTCACTATGTCAATCCCAACTTTTAAGAATTTGGCCCCCATCAATCCTTTTCTAACTGGGTTAGTTTTTTTGCTGACGTGACAGCTTACGTGACACAAACCTAGTTATTGGCTGATGTGGCTGCTTATGTGACACAAACTTAGTTATTTGATTTTAATAATCCCAACTTTCATCACCACCATCATTAACAACCACCACCATTAGCCGCTGCCACCACCACCATTACCTCAACCGCCACCACCATCAACCACCACCCACCACTACCACCATCAACAACCACCACCATCAGCCGCCACCACCATCAACAACCACCACCGACTTCCAGTGCCGATTACTAGGTTATAATGTGATTGATCATTCTTGTATTGTTTTATTTTTTAAGCTTTTTAGTTTGTAGAGAGTTTATGAATTCATGTTAATTTTTTCAAAAACTTACACTTTTCTTGTTTTCTTGATAAATTAGGGATTTGAATTCTTGAAAGTTGAAACTTGATTCCTTGAAGATGAACCCACATTCAAAACCAACTCTAATTGGGAATTTTTTAAAAAGAAAATTTGAATAAATTGATGACATTCGGGTTAAAATTGATACAAGTGCGAGTGTTGCTAATGATAATATGCAAGAAATGATGACACTGATACATGTCTGAATCTTACTCATGATAATATGCAAGAAAATGATGATATTGGTCCAAGTAATCCTTCGACTTCAATTCCTTCAATGCGAGGTGCAATTGATTTGAATGATTTTCCTTCGGATCCTTTTGATAGGCCACCTATTGCGAGTTATCACCCTAATCAAATAGATGACATAAGAAGAGCATATCTTGTTGAAGGGGCTTTTTAACCAGGTAGTCATAAATATCCTTTCAAAGACTTTTATGGTAAACTGAGAAGTTTTGTTGTAGAATGGTTTGATGAATGATGTGTGCGTGTATATACATGTTTTTACAATGAATTTTACACATGATTCGGTTTTAAATTTATAAAAATGATTTACACTTCAACAATAAAACACACATGAAAGGGCAAGTGTACCCCGTCATATATGTAGTAAAGTATCGGTAAGAACCAAGTGTCGATCCAAGGATACGGGCGGATCTAATAATACTAAACATTTGTCATTAAATTACCGGTAGAAAGATAAGTGGATAATTTGTTTAAACTAAAAATAAGACTAAACATATACTTTTAAAACATAATAGACTCCAAATATAAAAATAGATAAATAACCTTGCTTTATGAACAACCGGAACATGTTAACTGAGTTGGTTTTGCCACTTAAAACACTTGATCAATTTTCTATTTTTCAAGACAATTAGTATCCCTTTCGGGAATCCTAACATGACAATTATTTGGAAAGTTAAAACGATAAAACACACTTTAACCACCTAAAATTGTTCTTTAGTGCCCAATTGATAAATGTCTATGAAAATCCCCTAAAAATAAGCTAGTCATCCGTTGGGAGTTTTCTAACTTCACTTAATCAAGGAAAGTGACACCGATAAACACAATGCAACCACCGAGACAAGCATAAACTAGATTAAAACACAACCAAGTTCATTTTAAAAACCTTGAACATAAATTCACAAAAAGCAATTTTGGCCGAAATTACTAACAAACTTTACAACTCATGTCAAGAATTCGTAACAACACCATCTAACTCGTTAAAGGGCACGGCCGTGCACTGTTCAGGAAATCTTGTGACGTCAGCAGATATTGGACCGGTCTTCAGATCGGCACAGTCGTGTCGATGGCCGCACGGACGTGAGTCGCCGAGAAGCAGTCGGCACTGCCATCCGCACTGGCAGTGCTTCCGAGAACAAGAGATTGGCACGGTCGCTCCATCCAACGCACTGTCGTGCGTTTCCGAGTATTGACGGCACTGCTGATCACACCAGCAGTGCATCTCCGAGCTTGGCATGATCATCGGATCGGCACGGGCGTGCCGATGGTGGCACGGGTGTGGCAAAAGATGCAGAATGTTCACAGAATCTTCGTAATTCTGCCGTCTCGCCTGGAAAATCCTCGTTTTCTTTATCTTCTTGTTTGGCACGCTGTTTGAGGCCTGTAAACAAAAATATACACGATTAAGTGTCTAATCCTCGGTTTTACGGCCGAAAACTTGTAAAATGAGGGAATAAAGTATTTGTATTTTAGCGAATATCAATGAATATACATGGTTAGAGTATGGTACTAAAGTAGACAAAGCATATTGTTTATCTTGTTACATATTTAAAGAAGATGTTGGTAATCAAGGAGGAAGAGATGACTTTTCATTTAAAGGCTTTTGTGATTGGAGTAAATGTCTATAATGTTTTTCTAGATACATGTGAAGAATATAGATTTGACATAGGTTTCGAGTTTACTATGGAAAACCTTTCGGAATTTTTCAGAAAAAGTATAAGATGGACACTCATCCCGTTGATGGGTAATAATCTAAATGGACAAAAATATCATCGTCCAACGATTATACCTTGTTTCAAGCTGCTTCAGATGAACGTTATCAAAAGAATCTAAAAGATAAAAAATAAAGAATTTGAAACCCTTGAGGAACCGATTTGTCTGCTCGGGAGAAATAGCAAAGGAAAGGGATAACATTTTGTATGTCAAAACGAGTATTAATGAACTGATCAATCACTCAGGTTTAAGGAGAAAAAGCAAAAGACCCTTAATTTGAAATACTATGCGTCTTAGAGCATTCACATTCTATCCATCAAAACATGTGTGGGGGAGTTTTTATATTATAAAGGGTATAAAAAGTGGTTGTGAGTGGAGGAGAGAGAAAATGTTACTGTTCATCTGTATATTTGGGGGGACACTGTTCACCCAGTATAATTTTTTTAATATATATTGAAAGTGGTTGTGAGTGAAGGAGAGAGAAAAATGTGATGATAATATTATTTAATTGAAAAGGAGAGAGAAAAAATATTTGTTTTTAGTGGAAATATATTGATATAGGAGTTGTTTTTTAGTGAAATGTATGTATAATTTGATGGTTTGGATGTGAATGCTCTAACATCAACTATTTCATAGGTTTACATTGTGAAATCGCCAAGCCGAGAAAAAACAAAATCAGAAATAGATACCTCAATAAATAATTTTAGTAATTTGTTTTGTGCATTATGTCTTTTTATTAGTATTTTATGAAAGGGTAAATTACTTTTTAAGTTCCTGTATTTTATACGTTTTAACCATTTGAGTTCAAAATCAAAATGTTTAACGCCCTGAGTCTCTATAACCATTTTTCTTAACCATTTGAGTTTAAATTTCAAACACTGTTAAAATTATTCTGTTAACTTTTGTTAAATGATCAAATTACCCTTTTACTTAAAAAACCATTTTATTATTAAATCTATCTACTATAATAAAAGAAACCAACTTTTGAACACGTGTCATTCATTGAAGGTATCCTCAAATCTATACTTATCTTATATTCTCCACATCATAAGTAATGAGCATATTTCTCCAGAACTTTCTCTCATCTTTCTCTCTCTCTCTCTCTACCTAAACAATCTCCATCCCACCACCACACCTCCACCATCAACACCACCGTCGCCACACCATCAACACCACCTTCGCCACTGCACCGCCATCGTCACTGTCATACCCCAACCGATGGCGGAAACATCGGGGTGAGTCACTGAGCGAAACAGATTGTCCAAGAGATTCCATAACAACTAATAATTACCAAATATTTAAGCATTACGTCCCATACCGTAATATATCAAGTAAACATAGTTATCATAGACCAGTAGTTCTCAAAGACAAATAAAAACTGTTCCGACAACTTAGATTAATAATTGTTCGTTTGTTTCTAGACTCTTCCTACTTGATTCCATAGTAAGCAAAGCAAAGCGTCCTAAACACCTGTCACATACGTTAAAGTAAAAGTCAATACACATAGTGTAAAGGTGAGTATACAAGTTTAATATCATAATAGTAGCGAAAGCAATTTACGCATAACCAGCATGTACAACGTAAAATGTGAAGCACGTAAGTTATCGACAAAGATCCTATCAATACCATTGACTGCGAGTTGTAGAGTGCGCAACACATGTTCACCACTGCGAACACATGAAGTAAGATCCTTAACAACCCCTGAATAAACAGGTGCTGAGTCCAAACTATAGTACTATCGTTGCTAAGGCAGGTAGACGACAATCAATGTGTTAACATAACAAACAGGCATTCATCGAGTCATGTATAACATGCGAGAGCGGTTAGCGTTTAAAAGTATTTGCGTTGTGTGTTGATGTGATTTGATATAAGTAACGTATGTAACACCCAAACGTGCGTTAAGTGAAAAATGGTTCAAGTATACTCACAGATAGTGCTTAGTAAATAAACACCGATCTTGGATTGAAGGGAGCGCTGAGAAGTTAGCCTGATCACAGTACGATAGTATAAGTGTTGAACGGTGCGTTAAACAGCGTGTCGGTGCGATGTGGGATTAAGTGACGAAAGGCGCCGATCGGATGGCCTTCCGGACGGATGGTCATCCGGACGGATGGCCATTCGCTCGGAGGATCGTCCGTTGGGATGGATGTGTTTGTGTATGATGTGACTTTGAAGTTTTTGTTATAGCATTTCAAAATCTAAGAAGGGTTTCTACAACTCAGGTCATCCGGACGGATGGCCGTCCGCTCGGATGGCCCTTCGTTGGAACTGATCTTCTTTGAGAAATGTTTAAGTGTTGGAAAAAGTCACAAGTCATCCGTTCGGATTGCCGTTCGATCGGATGGCAATTCGTTCTGTAACCTGTTCGTTTTGAAAACTTGTAATTTTTGCTAAGTTTGAAAAGTTTTGCGATTGAATCGAGACGGTATGACAACGTGTCAAACAACGAAAACCCATCAAGCCCTAGTCATCCGATCGGATGGGAATCACCCCGTCTGATCAGTTAATTGTTCTTGACGGTTGTTCATGTTCAACCCGTGAATCGGTTATCTCTTTGATAGAAACCCGTTCTCAGTCTGGCACTTCACTAGAGAATGAGTAGAAGGCCTGAACGAGATCAGATTCTATCGGTTTTATGTGAAAAGTTGAGAATGTTGAAGAAAAGTTTGAAACATAATCAAAGTGTTTCTTATTTAGGTAAGTTTAGTGTAAAATCATGTAGAAATCTGTTAGGTCTGAGTTGTTCTTAGTGGAATGAAGCCATACTTTGAAGTTCTTGAGAACCCATGATGACATCATCCTAGAACAGCCCAAATCAGCCAATTTCATGGTAAAAAGTGAAGATTTGATGCTGAAGAAGATGAAGTAGTGTGTGTAGATCAAGAAAGTACAAGATTTGAGGTAGAAACTTACAAGAATCGCAAGAAATCGAGAGAAAAGAGGGCTGGAACGTGCTGGTCGGACGAGAGCTGTCACATCACATGAACAGTGATGTGACAGGTTCTATTTATAGGCAAATAGGAGGTGAAGGCAGTGTAATGTAACGGATCGGAGGGCAATCCGATCGGATGGCCATTCGATTGAAGGGTTGCGGCGCGTTGGTTTTCTACTTTTCGTTTTGCGTGTTGAGCGTTGCGATGCGTTGCGAGTAAGCAATGCGATAATATTAATCAATAGTTACACAAATATCCTAACTAACACCTAAAGTCACACAAGTAAGTAAATTCGCGTCTCGTGTTTGCGATGAGATTGCGATATGGTAGAGTTGCGATTGCGTTTGCGAATAACACCTTAACATAAACCTAAGCACACGCAAGTAACACATAAAAGCATACACACGTAAAACAATATCCATAACCTGCTATTCAAGTTGCGATGCGATGGCGATGAGATTAGCGTAAGTAGAATCAACGTTTAATTAACTTTATCGCATTGTTACTTCCAATTATTCACAGATCGTAAAAACAAATAACGGCAATTAATATACATCGATTAATGAGTCGAAGAGTACAAGTAACAATTAAGCAAGAAAAGACAGATCTAATTAGCAATCTTTCCTTCCTTTGACTTTGACTTGTACTTTGACTTCAAAAGTCGGGTTGTTACAGCCTCCCCTACTTTAGGGAATTTCGTCCCGAAATTAAGGCGCATGCGTAACAAATAGATGTGGATATTTCGCTTCCATATCACTTTCGAGTTCCCAAGTAAACTCGGCGCCTTGTTTGCCTTCCCAGCGAACCTTCACTATAGGGATGCGTGAGCGTCTGAGTTTCTTGGTCTCTCGATCCATGATTTCAACTGGTTTCTCCACGAAGTGTAATGTTTTGTTCACTTGCAAGTCCTCTAGAGGAACATGCAAATTCTCGTAAGCCAAACACTTTTTGAGGTTCGAAACATGGAAAGTCGGGTGGACGTTGTTGAGCTCTTCCGGTAGTTCGAGGTGATAGGCCACTTTGCCAATCCTTTCCAGGTTTTTAATTGGTCCAACGTATCGAGGCGCGAGCTTTGCTTTCTTGCCGAATCGGACCACACCCTTCCAAGGGGATACCTTTAGGAGTACGTGATCACCAACGTCAAATTCAAGGGGCTTGCGGCGTCTATCGGCGTAACTCTTTTGACGACTCCGAGCTTTCAACAGGTTGTCTCGGATATGGAGGATCTTGTCAGTCATTTCTTGCAAAAGCTCAGGACCAGTAATTTGCGCGTCTCCGATCTTGTGCCACACAATAGGCGATCGACACTTTCTTCCATACAATGCCTCGAATGGTGCCATCTGAATGCTAGAGTGATAACTGTTATTATACGAGAATTTGACCAAAAGTAAATGCGCGTCCCAATTACCACCGAAATCGATAACACACGAATGAAGCATGTCCTCCAGGGTACGGATCGTGCGTTCAGTCTGACCATCGGTTTGGGGATGGAAAGCGGTACTTAGATTAAGAGTAGTACCGAGAGCAGATTGAAACATTTCCCAAAGGCGCGGAGTGAATCGGCCATCGCGGTCAGAAATGATATCACGTGGTGTCCCATGGCGGCAAATGACTTCGTCAGTGTAGATTCAGGCTAATCGTTCCACCTTAAAGTCTCGTATAGGCAGGAAGTGAGCAGATTTAGTAAGACGGTCGACGATAACCCAGATGCTATCGTGACCTGATGGCGTGCGCGGAAGTTTAGTAATAAAATCCATGGCGATGCTTTCCCATTTCCATATAGGAATCTCTGATTGCTCGAGTAGACCAGAGGGTCTTTGATGTTCGGCCTTGACCTTTGAGCAGGTTAGGCAGTTAGAAACATACACAACGATATCTCTTTTCATCCCAGGCCACCAATACCTGGATCGGAGGTCCTGGTACATCTTGTCGGCACCTGGATGAATCGAATATTGGGATTTGTGAGCTTCGTTCATCAAAATATCCCTGAGGTTGTTGCGATTAGGGATCCAAATACGGTCACAGTAATGAAAGATGTCGTTGGATTTGTTGACAAGTTGGGCTTCAGCACCACACTTCTTCATTTCCACTCGCATGGTGTTCTCATTAAAACAGGCGTGCTGTGCGTCACGAATCTGTGCTTCGAGATGGTGCTGGGTTTGAATATTATGAACACTATGCAAATAGCTTCGTCGACTCAGAGCATCAGCCACGACGTTTGCTTTGCCTGGATGATAACGGATCTCATAGTCGTAGTGGCTAAGAAGTTCGACCCATCGTCGTTGGCGCATGTTCAGCTCCTTTTGCCCAAAGATGTGTCGTAGGCTCTTGTGGTTGGTGAAGACCGTACACTTGGTATCATATAGGTAGTGTCGCCAAATCTTTAGTGCAAAAACAACTGCACCAAGCTCGAGGTCGTGAGTCGTGTAATTCTTTTCATGAACTTTGAGCTGTCGAGAGGCGTAAGCGATAACCTTGTACCGTTGCATCAAGACGCAACCAAGACCAAGGTTCGAGGCGTCGTAGTAGACGACAAGATCGTCATTTTCGTCGGGCAATGTGTGACACCTGTTCCTCCACGACCATCATACGAATACAAAACCAATGAAATATTGTGTTTCATACTTGGTATTTGTATAAATATCTGTATCATTTGCACATATCAATTCTTGTTCAATTTCGATCTTTAAATCGCTTTCTGGAAAGTTATATGCAAACTGAAGCGTAAATATAATCAGTTTAACGCAACAAACACTCCGGAATAGTGACATAGGCTTAACATACCTTAAATAACCTTTACATAACTTAGAAATAAGTTTTGGAGGGTTTAGTGTGTCGAAAACAAGTTTATTCAATCGCAAGTGGCGGCACGGGAGCCCTTCATGTTGACAGAATTTCTGGTTTTAGCAACCAGCTTGAACTTGGGGGTCTTTTATGCAACTTTCTCAATACTATGAACTAGTTTTGGAGCTCCCATTGTATACAAAACCATGTTCCACAAGTGTATGGTTAGGATTAAACCTTGATTCTTGCAAAAACTCTTGTCATGATCTTGTTAATCCAAGCTTACTATAAATAGAAGTGGGTTCTTCACTTCATTCCTCACAATTTGATCTCAATTCTTCTCTAAGTTGGAGCTGTCACTTGTGAAGCTTCATACCTGAGAATTTTGAGTTCAAATCTTCCTTGATTGGACCTTTTGTAAGCTTCTTTCATGCTTTTATGCTTTTCAAGCATGAAAGTCAAACAATGTTTGACTTTCTGCTTTGACCAGTCAATGGTCAACACAAAGTTCGTTTGAACTTTGCAACGTGAGCGTAATCACGATGGTTATAGTCCCTTGTGACTATACCTACTGATTACCACGTCGATTAGTCGAAGTGACGAGTCAAATATTCGGTCAAAATACGTGTTTATGCGTATTTTGCATCGAAGCTATTTTCGGGTATCAAAACACTTTGTTTTGATATCAAACCTGTTTTCTAACTTAATTAAACAGGTTTTAACATGTTTAGATCGTCACTTTTAGTCTAGTGCTTGTATAGGGTCGTAAGTAAAAACCCGGACCCCTGAAACCCTAACGTACATGAAAATCAAGAAATCTAGAAAATTGAGTTTCAGGCGGGCCGCGTAAACCATAAGAGGAGTTTACGCGGGCCGCGTCAACTTAAGATTTGACCGGATAAGCATCCGGGCCACGTGTTGTCCACCTGGCACACCTACTCGTGACACACCAAGCCTACACGTAGACTAGGATCTCTCGCGGGCCGCGTAAAAGCCTGTTAAGGCTTACGCGGGCCGCCTAAAACTCGTTTTTCAGCTATAAATTGCTAGGCCATGAGCAGTTCATCTGTGCTCAAGATTTCAGTCAAAAACGAAGTTCCACTGCTCAAAATCATAAATTCCATTAGGGAGACGCTGCTACGATACAGGGTATTAACTCGATCGCTGCTACGATTCAATGTCCGATCGATTGAAACCAATCCGACGGATGTTTAAGTGCTGCCCACATTAGGGCTATACTTTGTCATTCGTCGTGAATTCGATGGATGTTTAAGTATTGCACTTTGTCATTCGTTGTTAGGGTTTTAATCTCGTGAGTTATCGTAAATGCTGTATTAGTTACTGACCTAGTTCGTGTGCATGAAATTAGGTTACAAGGCTTATCAGTAGGCTAAAACTCTGCCCGTTTAAACTTGAAATGTGAGTCATTCTCTTTTTATCAAAGTTATTTTACAATACCTCAAATTATTTTCAAAGTTATAGTTACAGGGATTAAGTCGTGGTTATCTTGAATCACTGGCAAGTGGGGTATTGTGCACATTACTAATTTCTCACGGTTAGGTTCATCAACCTAACAGTGATAATCATCACTACTTGGGTGAAAGGACCCAATA
The DNA here is from genome assembly GCA_030545235.1 of Helianthus tuberosus. NCBI lineage: Eukaryota > Viridiplantae > Streptophyta > Magnoliopsida > Asterales > Asteraceae > Helianthus > Helianthus tuberosus. The sequence continues at coordinate 34,579,799 of CM060373.1, read as the reverse complement.
GTGGTATGACCATCGTCACCAGGAGGTGACACGGCGCCAGATAAAAATAAGATAGAAGCCATTGTAATCGCTCTTATGCTGTAATTTATAACTAAGGTGTCATTTTATTTAACCTGAATGACTCGCCAGTATTTCCTCGCTGACAAAATATTTTTAAAACATGTTTCAGGCGACTTGCTGTGAATCAAGGAAAAGTGCTACGGAGCACTAATAAAGCTTGAAGTGGTGGCTCAGTTAAATAAATAAACATGTTTTGTAAAACAGGGAATTTCCTCGTGAAATTCCTCTATTGTAAATTACGGTGTTTGTCCCAATTTATGGAACTAAAATAATTGGGAAAATTTCAAGTTTAAAAGATCCTGTAAATCTTCCGCTGTCAACTCAATCAATAAATACCACGGGATTTCTGCCCCGCGGCTCCTGGACCGGGTCACACCGGGATGGGGGCCGTGACAGAAAAAGGTGGTATCAGAGCCACTGATTTAAGCCAATTAAGTATTTAGAAATACTTAATTTTTCTGATTGCTATTCTGGGATTATGTGAAAATTCAATTTACAAAATTTTAACTTAGAATTTGTGTGTTTCTTCATATCTGCTAAACAGCATGAATGAGTTGTCTGAAGCTCTTCAGAATCTCAATCTCCATTATGTTAATGTGGAAGTTTCCAGAGACTTCTCCGGTTATTGGGCCGACGCTGAGGGACCAATGGAATTCCAAGCTCAACCTCCGGAGAAACCCTAACCGAGAAGGAAAAGAAGATTCGTAGGCTGGAGGCGTGTGCGTAGGAAGAAACCAGCGGTACGGAAAGTTGTAAAGACTGAGGATCCGAAGGATAAATGCAAGGGAATAGAGATCGGAGAAAGTTCCAGGCAAGACCAGGAAATGCCATCATGGGAAGAGCTGGATCGTTAACTAGCACTTAGTGACCTCATCGGACCTGCCGATGAACACCTTTTCAATTACTCTGCTGAAGTACAACTTCCAGTTAATCTGGAACCTGCTATCCCAGATCCTGTTTTCCAACCCCGACCTCTACCAGAAGAGCTGGAAGAATGGTGGACCACTGACTGGCAATTTCAGAATCTCTTAAATAACCCTAATACCCTTTTCCCTCAATTTGACCCTGAGCCTCCACTACACCCACCAATGAGCAATGAGAACTTGGCTGAACTCCGCCATTTTGGCGAGGAGCTGGTGATGCAGGGAATCGAATCCAAGATGTGGGGGAGAGGATCTCCTGGAAATACGACGAGAGGGAACGTCGTTTCTGAGATGCCAGCTAACGGGGATGGTGTGATTGTGTGGTTGTGGGAGTACGTGTTTAATAATAATATAATCATATAAAATAACTAAAAATAAAACTTTTGTAATATATTTAGTGTGTACGGATGCATACTATAATATATAAAATATCGAACGTCGAAAAATCGACAATTTTGGCTATATATGTTGACGTGATTATGTGCGATTATTTTGTTATGTTTGGTTGTTAATTATTTTCTGCTACATCACTTATATATATTATCAGATGGAACATGCCGACAATGAACCAGTTAACGAAGTTAATCAATCCGAACAAAACAATGAAGATCAGTTTCTAAATAGGCAAGATATAGAAAACATCGTTGCCTAGGGAATAGCAAATGCAATTCCAGCAATCCTTGCTGCTGCCTAAAATCCAGTTGAACCTCAACCAATTATTCCGAGCAAACGTACTCACGAAGACAACTTCAGTAATAGTGTAAATGGAGGAGGCAACATTAATAATAACGATAATGATGGAACGCAAGCCCCACTCCTTAAGAAAATGAAAGCTGCAACGCCTGGTTGCACATACAAGGAATTTCTTGCCAGTAAACCAGCTGAATTTGCAGGCAACGAAGGGGCGGCTGCTGCACTACGTTGGTTAGAGAAAACCGATGCAGTAATTAAAATAAGTAAATGTGCCGAAGAAGACAAGGTCATGTACGCGTCACATCTTTTTAAAGAAGGGGCACTAGAATGGTGGAATACTGTACTTCAAGCCAAGGGAAGCAACGTGGCCTATGCCATGAGTTGGGAAGAATTTAAGCGGCTAGTGGAAAGAAAATTCTGTCCCGAATATGAGAAAGAACAAATGGCGAATAAATTCTTGAACCACCGGATGGTGGATGTAGACTGTCGAGGGTATACTTCTACATTCTTCGAATATGCTAGAGTTGTACCAACCCTGGCTTCGCCAGAACCGGTACTTATCTCTCGCTATATTTGGGGATTGATTGACGAGATTCAGGATATCGTCAAAGATGCGAGACCCCGCACTATTGACGATGCTGTGGAATTAGCTAACACCCTAACCGACGGGCTGGTACGCACAAGAGAAGAAAACCAAAAAAAGGAAGTGGCTCAAAAGATTACCCAAGGATTCCGTGTGGGTAACAATAGTAATTTCAAGAAAAAAGGAACTGGGCAATCTTCCACTCTTCCATTTTGCAATACCTGTAAAAGAAAGCATTTTGGTAGATGCCAAGGGTATTGCAATTTCTGCAAAATTCCGGGGCATCAAGAGGAAGACTGCAGGAGGAAGAAATCAACAATCTGCTTTAATTGTGGAGAAGCTGGACATTTTAGGCCAGACTGCCCAAAATTGGTCAAACCAGCTGATAACAAAGCCAAACCTGCAGAAGGAACTACTAAGAAAAATGCAAGAGCCTTCCAGTTGACTACTCAGGAAGCAGAGCTAATCCCTGACGTGATAGCTGGTACGTTCCTAGTTCACGACGTTTATGCAAAAGTATTATTTGACTCTGGTGCAAACCAAAGTTTTATAAATACTTCTTTCTGCCAAGCTCTTAACTTACCCTTAACCAACCTTAGGTAGGTTTTTACAGTCGAAACGGCAGATGGGAATTCTGTTAACATAGATAAGGTTTTGCGAGAAGGAAAAATAGAACTTTTAGGCCATAAATTTTCTGCAAACCTGTTACCTATGAATTTAGCCGGATTCGATATTGTGTTAGGAATGGATTGGTTAGTAGCCAACCATGCTCGAATTCTATGTGATAAAAATTCCATAAAAATTCATGCACCCACAGGAGAATTAGTGGTGATTACAGGAGATAAGCCACGTAAACCACTGAAATTCGTTTCAGTAATGAAAATGGCCAGTTATTCAAGAAAACAAGAAATAGTATATATGATTTCGGTAATCATGGACACTAAAAGTAAGGAACTTAAGGAAATTCCGGTAGTATCAGAATACCCAGATGTATTCCCAGAAGAACTACCTGGATTACCACCCAATAGGGAAGTAGAATTTAGAATTCATCTAATTCCTGGAACTATACCGATAGCCAAGGCACCTTATCGGTTAGCACCCACCGAAATGCTAGAATTGAAAAAGCAGTTAGATGAATTACTAAGCAAAGGATTTATACAACCTAGTTCATCCCCGTGGGGAGCGCCCGTGTTGTTTGTGAGAAAGAAGGATGGTTCGATGAGAATGTGTATCGATTATAGGGAATTGAATAAGGTTACAATTAAGAATCGATACCCATTACCTAGAATTGATGATCTTTTTGATCAATTGCAAGGAGCTAGATACTTTTCTATGATAGATTTAAGCTCCGGATATCATCAGTTGAAAGTACAAGAAGAAGACATACCTAAAACTGCTTTCAGAACTAGGTATGGTCATTACGAGTTTACAGTCATGCCCTTCGGACTAACAAATGCTCCAGCAGCATTTATGGACATGATGAATAGGATCTGTAAACCGTACTTGGATAAATTTGTAATTGTCTTCATCGACGATATACTCATTTATTCCAAAAGTCAAGACGAGCACTGTCAGCACCTGCATGCACTCTTAACTTTGTTAAGAAAAGAGAAGCTTTACGCCAAATTCTCGAAGTGTGAATTTTGGCTACAAGAGGTAATCACGAAGGCATTCACGTAGATCCCTCCAAAATAGAAGCGATCACCAAATGGAAGGTCCCGCAATCAGCTATGGAAATTAGGAGTTTTCTAGGGTTAGCTGGATACTATAGACGATTCATTAAGGATTTTTCCAAAATAGCTGTGCCATTAACTAAGCTAACCTGTAAAGTAGTTAAGTTTGAATGGGGACCTAGGCAAGAAGAGGCCTTTAGGATTTTGAAGCAAAGATTAACGAATGCCCCAATTCTTGCCTTACCAGAAGGAACATAAGATTTTGAAGTTTACTATGATGCTTCTAAGTTAGGAGTAGGATGTGCACTAATGCAACGCAAGAAGGTAATTGCGTATGCTTCAAGGCAATTGAAAAAGCACGAAGAAAACTATACGACGCATGACTTATAATTAGGGTCGATAATTTTTTCCCTTAAGATTTGGAGACACTATCTGTATGGAAGTAAGTTTACTGTTTATACAGATCATAAAAGTTTAAGGTACATATTTGGGCAAAAAGAATTGAACATGAGACAAAGAAGATGGATGGAAATCCTAAGTGACTACGACTGTGATATTCAATATCATGAAGGAAAAGCAAACGTAGTTGCTGATGCCTTATGTCGTAAGTATCATGAGAAACAATGACGAGTTCGTGCTCTTAGATTAAATCTACAGTTAGATTTAATGGAACAACTGAAAAATATCCAAGAAACAGCAATCAAGGATGATGCTGAAGGCATGAAAGGACGAATAAAGGAATTAGAGCAAGGAGCTGATGGAATTTGGAGATTCCACAAAAGAAGGATTTGGGTACCTAAGCAGGGAGAGTTAAGAAATAAGATTTTAGAGGAAGCCCATAAATCTAGATATACCATGCATCCTGGTAACAATAAGATGTACCAAGATTTAAGGAATAACTTTTGGTGGATAGGAATGAAAAAGGACATAGCTAGATATGTTTCTAAGTGTCTTACTTGTTCACAAGTTAAGGCAGAACACCAGAAACCCTCAGGTCTACTACAACAACTAGAAATGCCGGTATGGAAATGGGAACTTATAACCATGGACTTTGTCACTAAGTTACCCAAAACCAGAAAAGGTAATGATACAATCTGGGTAATTATGGATCGATTAACCAAATCAGCTCATTTCCTACCCATGAAAGAAACCTTTAGCATGGAAAGGCTAGCAAAATTGTACGTAGACGAAGTAGTATCACTTCATGGAGTCCCACTCTCCATTGTATTAGATAGAGATAGTCGTTTCACTTCACATTTCTGGACAAGTTTCCAAGAAGCAATGGGGACCCGTCTGAATTTAAGCACTGCATATCATCCTCAAATAGACGGACAAAGTGAAAGGACAATCCAAACCCTGGAAGACATGCTCAGGGCATGTGTGATTTATTTTGGTGGAAACTGGGATGACCACCTACCCTTAATTGAATTCTCCTATAACAATAGTTACCATGCAAGCATTGAAACTGCCCCGTTCGAAGCACTGTATGGACGAAAATGCAGAACTCCAGTTTGCTGGGCAGAAATAGGAGAAAGTCAATTATCACGTCCTGAAATCATACAACAGACCACCGACAAGATCAATCAAATCAAAGAAAGACTGAAAACGGCTCGAGATCGCTAGAAGAGTTATGCCGACAATCGACGCAAGCCACTAGAATTTCAAGTTGGAGATAAGGTACTCTTGAAAGTTTCTCCTTGGAAAGGAGTAGTTCGGTTCGGTAAGAAAGGAAAATTGAGTCCAAGATACGTAGGACCATTCCCAGTAATCCAACGTATAGGACCGGTCGCCTATCGCTTACAACTACCAGAGGAGTTAGCAGGAGTACATGATGTATTCCATGTATCCAACCTCAAGAAGTGTTTATCCGACGAATCGCTAGTAGTCCCTCTTCAAGACATACAGGTGAATGAAAAGTTGAAGTTCGTAGAGAAACCACTTCAAATAGAAGACAAAAAGATCAAATTTCTCAAACATAAAAGATTGGTACTAGTCAAAGTCAAATGGGATTAAAAAAGAGGACCCGAATACACCTGGGAGCTGGAATCTGAGATGAAGCGAAAATATCCTCACTTATTTCAGTAAATCTCGAGGATGAGATTTTAAATAAGGTGGGGAGGTTCTAAGGACTTGCAAAAATGTCCCAAAATGACCCGTAAGTAAAAACCCGGACCCCTGAAACCCTAACGTACATGAAAATCAAGAAATCCAGAAAATTGAGTTTCAGGCGGGCCGCGTAAACCATAAGAGGAGTTTACGCGGGCCGCGTCAACTTAAGATTTGACCGGATGAGCATCCGGGCCACGTGTTGTCCACCTGGCACACCTACTCGTGACACACCAAGCCTACACGTAGACTAGGATCTCTTGCGGGCCGCGTAAAAGCCTGTTAAGGCTTACGCGGGCCGCCTAAAACTCGTTTTTCAGCTATAAATTACTAGGCCATGAGTAGTTCATCTGTGCTCGAGATTTCAGTCAAAAACGAAGTTCCACTGCTCAAAATCATAAATTCCATTAGGGAGACGTTGCTACGATACAGGGTATTAACTCGATCGCTGCTACGATTCAATGTCCGATCGATTGAAACCAATCCGATGGATGTTTAAGTGCTACCCACATTAGGGCTATACTTTGTCATTCGTCATGAATTCGATGGATGTTTAAGTATTGCACTTTTTCATTCGTTGTTAGGGTTTTAATCTCGTGAGTTATCGTAAATGTTGTATTAGTTACTGACCTAGTTCGTGTGCATTAAATTAGGTTACAAGGCTTATCAGTAGGCTAAAACTCTGCCCGTTTAAACTTGCAATGTGAGTCATTCTTTTTTTATCAAAGTTATTTTACAATACCTCAAATTATTTTCAAAGTTATAGTTACAGGGATTAAGTCGTGGTTATCTTGAATCACTGGCAAGTGGGGTATTGTGCACATTACTAATTTCTCACGGTTAGGTTCATCAACCTAACAGTGATAATCATCACTACTTGGGTGAAAGGACCCAATAGTGGTATGACCATCGTCACCAGGAGGTGACACGGCGCCAGATAAAAATAAGATAGAAGCCATTGTAATCGCTCTTATGCTGTAATTTATAACTAAGGTGTCATTTTATTTAACCTGAATGACTCGCCAGTATTTCCCCGCTGACAAAATATTTTTAAAACATGTTTCAGGCGACCTGCTGTGAATCAAGGAAAAGTGCTACGGAGCACTAATAAAGCTTGAAGTGGTGGCTCAGTTAAATAAATAAACATGTTTTGTAAAACAGGGAATTTCCTCGTGAAATTCCTCTATTGTAAATTACGGGGTTTGTCCCAATTTATGGAACTAAAATAATCGGGAAAATTTCAAGTTTAAAAGATCCTGTAAATCTTCCGCTGTCAACTCAATCAATAAATACCACGGGATTTCTGCGCCGCGGCTCCTGGACCGGGTCACACTGGGACGGGGGCCGTGACATAAGTCAAGCGGTCTTGACAACCGCTTAGACTTTCGAACCCGACCCGTTTGGTCGATCGTTAGGATCCGACTAAGCATATATTGTGACCATAATTGTATAGGGAATAACCTTCCGAGGTTATACCTTATGGTCACTTAGTTTAAATTAGTTGTATGATAGGTAGTTTATATGCCTTAGGAAAAATGACCAAAATGCCCTTTTCATGCATAATTGGTATTTAAGCATATGTAACTTAACTTTTGCCACTTAAATTGTTTATGCAACATATTTAAACATGTTAGGGCATATAATACATGTCATAGGACTAGTTTGGCGTCTCGAATGCGCCTTTGCGTGAACGACGTATTAAAGTAGCGTAAGCTACCTTAATGGGTCGTAACGGGTCGTAAGCACATAGGATATGTTCCGATTTAGAATGTAGGCTTTGTTAAATCATATCACATGAGTTCCAATACTCATTTGGTTTACAAGACCTCATTCTACCCGATCTCCCGATTTAGGTGTCGATTTATTAACTAGCGATCCGATTACTAGGTGCCACTTGATTCCTTGATTTCCGAGCTTTGTTAGGACACTTAATTGAGGATACCTACAATCTCAAGTGAGTACATAGTCCCCTCTTTTACTGTTTTCAAATGTTTTGGGGTGAAACATATGTGCCTATTCGTTATTTTCATGATTTCAACTATATGATTATACATGCTTAGTACTTATCTTTTGACAAATTGAACGATTATCTATGGTTTAAACGCTAATTTTCAAAGCTTGTAAAACTAATTGTTGGATTGTACTTATTTTATACATTCATCAAGCCGATTGGTAGTACGATATAACGCTATAGGACTAGACACCCTATTCCTGTTGTATGGAATGTCAGAAACCAAGTTTTAACCAAATAGATTTGCCTTTGTGGTATTTCTATAGTCTCCAAAGTGTAGTTTGATGCACTAAGGGTTGAATGAAATACCAAATCATGATTTCTTTTGTATATTTCGATATACTACCAAAGCATAATTTGATGTGCTCCTAAAGTGATATTATCACCAAAGTATAATTTGATATACTATGTACAAAACCAACATATTGTTTGACAAACTACCGACTTTTCTATTTACAAAACTAAAGTGTAGATTGATATACTACCGATCTTATTATTTACCAAAGTATAGTTGATATGCTATTTTCAAACCAAAACATAGTTGATATGTTATTTTCAAAACCAAAGCATAGTTGATATGATATCTATAAACCAAAGTATAATTTGATATACTACCGATGCTTTCAATCTTAAACCAAGGTATACTTGTGATATACTACCAAAACTATTATTTTAGCAACTAAAGTATATTTGACATACTACCTGTTTTACTATTTCGAAACTAAAAGTATATTTTGATATACTACTTATTCGACTTTCTCAAAACCAAAGTATATCTTTGTATATGCTACAAACCTTTTATCAAAACAATGTGTTTAGAAACAAAACTATTTACAAGGATTCATGGCTATTTTTGTAAACATAAAACCTTTTTCTTGTGTTAACCGAAGCCATGAATCTAATTCACAAAACCTATGTTACTCACAGGCATTTTTATGTTGACGTACCTATTTTCACATATGTTTCAGGTGCTGCTATGTGATGATTGTTGATGCATGCTACACATAAGATGGACTCGTGCCTTAGCGACTTTAAAACTTGAAAGAAAAATAATTGTATTTATCTGATTTATATCAAAACTCTGAGTTCGCGTCCGCCCGTTCCCGGGACAGATAAGGGATCGGGGGTTGTGACAGAAGGTGGTATCAGAGCCTAGCCACTGGTCTAAGCCAAAGAAGTGTTCTGCTGACACTTAAATTCTAAATTTTGTGTTAGGAAATAAATTATGGAAATACGTGCATAACTGTAATTATTTGTTATGTGTTATTTGACTATTTGTTCGTTTACAGTATGAGTGATCAAAGACCCTCAGACATGAGTCGTCAGTTGTCTGATTCATCTAGGAGTGAAGGTACCTCATCACAGCCTGCCCTTACTGAGTATTTTGCTGATCAGGAAGAAGGGATGTTTGCCTTTAAAGCTCAGTCAGAAGAGCCATTCCCTCATAAGAAACGAGGATGGTTCAGTAAGGAAGCCTTTGCACATAGGAAAAGAATGCGAAAGTTGCAACAGCAAAGAGTTTTAGCAGCTGCTAAGCGAAAGACAGATGCCCATACACAGGATATGCTTAATAGAAGCCTAGCCAATTTCCACATCTTAGCTACAACTGCTGCTGACCCAAGTCTGGAACAATTAGTAGCCCCACAACCACAAATCCCAAACCAACCCATGGAGATTGAAAACCTTGAAAACCAAGTGGAGATGCATGACTTCAACGCAGAGGAAATCCCTAGCGTACCTGCACCAAACCCCCTAGACCCAAATTACGACCCCTGGTGGGACGATAATAGGGACTTTGTGCAACGTTACCCGATACATGAAGACACACCCATACAGAACATAGGAGCCTATCTAGGTATGGACCCTTTAGATCCCTATTACCATGATGAATATATTAGGGAGATCTTAGAAGATCCATACCGATTTCAGGCACTTTCACCCCCATATCAGGAACCCGCACCCCAGATTCCGAACCCAGTCCTAGAACCTGCACCCCCAATGAGTGCAGAAAACGTCCAAGAACTTAGGATTTTTAGGGAGGAAATTTTAGAAAGCAGTGAGAGAATGAGACAGGTGGGAGAGTGTCTCGTATGGAAATACGATGAACGCAATATGGATTTTTGGATAAATCCATATCCGTGATGTGATAGAGGAGATGGTAATAATAATATAATATAATAAAATAAAAATAAAAATGAAAAATAAAATATGTGTGTACGGATGCCTATTACTATTAGTGTAATTCTATTTCTGTTGGTATTGTAATTTTTATTTTAGTACTAGTGTGTAATAGATGCATAATAGTATATGGAAATAGAGTAAAAGTCGCAATGATCGACGCTTTTGGCAAAAATGCATGTCATATGATTAAATATGTTAAATATTATATTGTGATATTAATGTGGGATAAATGTTTAAAATTCAGATGGCCGACGAAGGAAATCAAGGAAATCTGAATAATGATAACCAGAGTAACATTAACAATGGAAATCAAATGGATAATAGTGTTGTTCAACATATAGTGGCACAAGGAATCATAGATGCAATGCCATTTATTATTCAAACTATTCAAGAAGCGAATAATAAAAGTAAGCATAGCAGTAAGCGACCCATCGAACCCGAAAACAGCGTGAACAATGAACCTGTACTTCAAATGCCCATTCCCAAAAGGAGAAGAACCGTGTCTTACGGTTGTTCTTGTAAAGAATTCTGGTCTTGTAAACCAATGGAATTCTCGGGCAACGAAGGGGCCATTGCAACTCTACGCTGGGTAGAGAAGACTGAGGCAGTCTTAAGAATAAGCAAGTGTGCTGAAGAAGATAAGATATTGTTTGCTTCTAATCTGTTTAAGAATTCAGCACTAGAATGGTGGAACACTATCCTCCAATCAAGAGGAAGTGATAGAACTTACAATATGGAATGGGAAGAATTTAAAAACAAGGTAGAAAGGAAATTCTTCCCACCCAATGAGAAGGAACATATAGCAAACAAATTCCTAAACCTTAGGATGACTGGTGTGGATAGTAAGGGATACACTAAAATATTCTTCGAATATGCTAGAATAGTGCCAACTCATGCTTCACCAGAACCAGTGTAATCTCCCGTTATATCTGGGGATTAATTGGAGAAATAAGACACGTAGTCAAGGCAGCTAGACCCCAAACCATAGAAGAAGCTGTAGAACTAGCAAATACCTTGACAGATGAATTAGTTCGTACCCGAGAAGAAGATCAAAGGAGGAACCTAACCCAAAAGCTCACATAAGAATTTCGTTCTGGAAATTCTAACCGTGGGAGAAATACAGGTTCTACCTCTGCACCTTACTGTAATAATTGCAAAAGAAAGCATTCAGGAAGATGCTCTATATATTGTAACTTTTGAAAAATATCGGGACGCAAGGAAGAAAACTGCAGGAAGAAAGCTAATAACAAGATATGTTACAACTGCGGAGAACAAGGTCATATTAAGCTTAATTGCCCAAAATTAGCTCCAGCTACAAACAACAAGAATACTCAAAATGCTAGAGCATTTGTTCTGACTGCAGATGAAGCCAAGATGATTCCAGATGTCATAGCTGGTACGATTTTAGTTAATGATGTTTTTGCTAAAGTATTATTTGACTCTGGTGCTAACCAAAGTTTTATTAATACATCATTTTGCAAATTTCTAAATCATTCATTAACTAAACTACCACAAGAATGTCTAGTAGAGACAGCTAATGGAGAAACCGTTAGGATTTCTGAAATCTTGCAGGGAGCAAGAATAGAAATTTTAAATCAGAAATTTATTGCAAATCTTTATCCCATGAATCTGGCAGGATTCGATGTTGTTTTAGGAATGGATTGGTTAATAGCCAATAAAGCCAGTATTTTATGTGATCAAAAGTCAATTCAAGTAAATGCACCAAAAGGTAAAACGATCACAATTAAAGGAGATAAACCAAATAGATCCACAAAATTTATCTCTGTAATGAAAACTGCAAGTTATATAAGAAAAGGTTCTATAGTGTATTTGATTTCCATAATCACTAACACTAAAGGAAAGGATTTAAAAGATATTCCAGTAGTATCTCAGTTTTCAGATGTATTTCCAGAAGAATTGACAGGGCAACCTCCAGATAGAGAAGTTGAATTCAGAATCCATTTAATACCAGGAACGACACCGATTGCCAAAGCACCTTACCGTTTGGCACCGGCAGAAATGCAAGAATTAAAGAAACAATTAGATGAATTGTTGGAAAAAGGATTTATACAACCAAGTTCGTGACCATGGGGAGCGCCGATACTATTCGTTAAAAAGAAGGATGGATCAATGCGTATGTGCATTGACTATCGTGAATTAAACAAAGTCACGATTAAGAATCGGTACCCATTACCGAGAATCGATGATCTGTTTGATCAACTACAAGGAGCTCGATTTTTCTCTAAAATCTATTTAAGGTCAGGATATCATCAATTAAAGGTACAGGAAGAGGACATTCCTAAGACCGCATTCAGAACGAGGTATGGTCATTATGAATTTACTGTCATGCCATTTGGTTTAACCAATGCCCCAGCTGCATTTATGGACATGATGAACCGAATATGTAAGCCATATTTGGATAAATTCATAATTGTCTTCATATATGATATTCTCATTTACTCTAAGAATAAAGAAGATCATGCAAAGATTTGCACACACTTTTAAGTTTATTAAGAAAGGAAAAGCTTTATGCAAAATTTCTAAGTGCGAATTTTGGTTAGAACAGGTACAGTTTCTTGGACATCTAGTCAATCATGAAGGAATTCATGTGGATCCCACAAAAATCGAGGCGATTACTAAATGGAAAACCCCTGAGTCACCAACCGAGGTTAGAAGTTTCTTAGGATTGGCCGGTTATTATAGAAGATTTATCCAAGATTTTTCTAGAATAGCCATTCCTTTAACTAAGCTGACCTGTAAATCTGTTAAGTTTGAATGGGGATTAAAACAAGAAGAAGCATTTAGAATCCTTAAGCAAAGATTAACCCATACACCCATACTAGCATTACCAGAAGGAGCTGAAGACTTTGTAGTCTATTGTGATGCTTCTAAATTAGGTTATGGATGTGTATTAATGCAACGACAAAATGTTATAGCCTACGCATGTAGACAACTTAAGAATCATGAAGAGAATTATTCAACCCATGATTTAGAGTTAGGAGCTATAATTTTTGCTTTTAAGATTTGGAGACATTACCTTTATGGCAGTAAGTTTACCATATTCACTGATCATAAGAGTTTAAGGTATATTTTCAAGCAAAAGGAATTGAATATGAGACAAAGACGCTGGATGGAGATGCTTAGTGACTATGATTGTGATATCCAGTATCATGAAGGAAAAGCAAATGTAGTAGCAGATGCTTTAAGCCGAAAATATCATGAAAAGCGAAAAATGGTACGTTCTCTCAAATTAAATCTATACGTAGATTTAAATGATCAGATAAGAGAAGCACAAGAATCAGTAATCAAGGATGATACTGAAAAATTAAAAGGTATGCTAAAAGAATTAGAACAAGGAACAGATGGAATCTGGAGATTCCATAAAAAGAGAATGTGGATACCTAAATTAGGAAACCTACGTCATCGTATATTAGAAGAAGCCCATAAGTCCAAGTATACGATGCACCCATGAAATGATAAAATGTACCATGATTTAAGGAAGAATTTCTGGTGGATAGGGATGAAAAAGGACATAGCAGCCTATGTTTCTAAATGTTTAACTTGTTCACAAGTCAAAGCTGAACACCAGAAACCCTCAGGATTTCTACAACAATTAGAAATGCCAGTGTGGAAATGGGAATTAATAACAATGGATTTTGTTACTAAGTTACCCAAAACTAAGAAAGGAAATAATACAATCTGGGTGATTGTAGATAGGCTAACCAAGTCAGCTCATTTCCTACCAATGAAAGAAACTTTCAGTATGGAACAATTAGCTAAGTTGTATGTAAATAAAATTGTTTCTTCACATGGCATTCCTTTATCAATTGTTTCAAATAGAGATAGCCGTTTTACCTCTCATTTTTGGTCAAGTTTCCAAAAGGCCATGGGAACCAAGTTAAAACTAAGCACAACTTATCATCCTCAAATGGATGGACAAAGCGAAAGGACAATTCAGACAATGGAGCACATGCTTAGAGCTTATGTAATTGATTTCGAAGGTAATTGGGAAGATCACTTGCCTTTAATAGAATTTTCCTATAATAATAGTTATCACACAAGTATCAATGCTGCACCATTTGAAGCACTTTATGGACGAAAGTGCCGAACTCCAGTCTGTTGGGCAGAAATTGGGGAAAAGCAACTATCTGGACCTGAGATAGTGCAAGAAACAACCGACAAGATTATTCAAGTCAAGGAACGACTAAAAGCAGCACGTGATCGACAAAAGAGCTATGCCGATAACCGACGCAAGCCATTGGAGTTTCAAGTAGGAGATAAAGTATTGTTGAAAGTCTCTCCTTGGAAAGGAGTGGTAAGATTCATCAAACGGGGAAAGTTAAGTCCCAGATATATTGGACCATTTGAGATTATTAGAAGAATAGGATCTGTAGCCTATCAGCTACAACTGCCAGAGGAAATGGCAGGAATACATGATGTATTTCATGTATCTAATCTCAAAAAGTGTTTAGCTGATGAGTCACTAATAGTACCTCTTAAGGATATAGAGGTAAATGAACAACTCAAGTTTGTAGAAAGGCCTCTACTAATTGAAGACAGGAAAGTAAAAAATCTCAAGCATAAGAGACTAGTTCTGGTCAAAGTAAAGTGGGACTCCAAAAGAGGACCTGAGTACACATGGGAGCTTGAATCTGAAACGCAAAGGAAATATCCGCATTTGTTCCAGTAGATCTCGAGGACGAGCTCTAAAACAAGGTGGGGAGGATGTTACAACCCTCAGTAAAACCGACCCTCTCATAATATTTCTGACGCTCCATTATATTTTAAAATACCCTTATATGTCTTTAAAAACACCCCGTATGTAAAAACCAAGCCCGAAATATGTTATAGTATTTAAAATAAATTAAAAACAATAAAAATTAAGCTGAGGCGGGCCGCGTAGGACCCACCCCAACACTCACGCGGGCGGTATCAAGGCTGGAACTGATTTCAGTGAAATTATAAGTTAAGGCGGGCCGCGTAAGCTCACCTTAACTCTTACGCGGACCGTGTAAGATCGACAACGCAGAGGCACCCTATGCTGATACGTGTCGACATCGTGGCGGATCTACTTGGTGAGCCGGACAAGCTAGTCCGTTGACTAGCTTTGACGCGGGCCGCGTAAGCCCCGCTTATCCTTTACGCGGGCCGCGTGAGAGTCCAATTCAGCAACTATAAATAGAATGCATCGGATTTCATTTCGAATTTGCTCACAACGACTTCTTTCTCCCAAAATCTGATATTAGGCTTATTATACGCAGGTATTATACCCCCTAATTAGCGAGGTTCTGCTCCGTTGTAAGTATTATAACCCCAGTTTCGTAATAGATACGATGCCCGATTGATTTAGGGTTCCGTAACAACTGTCGTGGTTCTGCCCGACGTAGTTGTTGGAATGCCGTCACGGGGAGGGTATCATTAATATTTTCAAAGGGTTATGATACTAACTTATGTACATTTGTATAAATTAGAGATTATATCCAGGAAACCCTTACGCGAAGTCTAAGATAGCAATGTGAGTTTATCCTCTTTTTGTTAACCTTTTTGGAATGTTTTACAAAACCTTAATTATTTTACAATGCGATTAAGCGGTGATTGAGTCTTTGTAGTTCTTCAATTACTACCGGTATGTTGGGGTTTTGTTGGGATCTAACCCTATCAGAGGAACAGATAATTAAAGCCAAAACTGGATCAAAGCAGTGGATCCAGAATAAGTAGATGTTTACATACAAGTCTCCCCCCTTGAAAGTGATTTTAACATCTGCTGACCTCCTATCTGCTGATCTTGCAAATTGCTGACCTACAACTGCTGCTCAAGTAAAGACCTGATGAAAGACTAAAGCCCTGCTGATTCTATGTACTGCCTTGAGTCAAGCACTGCTGATCCGGACAAGTACTGCTGGGTTCACAGCAGTGGAAGGTTGTAGCAGCTGATCTATAGTCTGTTTTGTAATGTAATGCAATAGCAGTAGTTAACATAGCAGTGTTTGTATAAGATCAGAGGTTAGAGTTTGTTAGGAGGTTAGATGTCACTTTCATGGTGACGTCAGCTAAGATGCTCAGTAGTTTGCAAGTGCCTATAAATAGTTCAGTACTTTGTACTGTTCTATCAGCTCTTTGCATTATCGTCTTCTTTGCACGAACAAACACTGAGCTCTGGCTGAGGGGGAGTTTACATTCATTCATCAATCATTGTAATCGTTATTGAAATAAATTCAATCTTCCGATTCATTGAGAAAAGATGTTTGATCAAAGTATTACTCTCATTTGATTGTATGCAAAGTTTGTTTTCTTCATAATTCCGCTGCACACTCATCCATTTTCATTTTAATTACAAACACAAAATACAATCAGAATCAAACTCAGATCCAACAATTGGTATCAGAGCTTGGACAGTCAAATTTGATTTAACAATCATTTTGACATAAATAGTTCAGCTCAAAATCGTTGATATCGATAGTTTGTTCGTTTTAGTTGAAAAACAGAGCAAGGTTTAATCACCATTAAAGTTGATTAATCAGTGTCTGTAAAACAACCAAGATGACGTCACAATCACAGGATGATAAGAATAATGTTGGCTCGCTTTTTAAACCACCTATGCTTAAAATAAATGAATACAACATCTGGGAGCGAAGGATGGGTCACATCCTTGCTCAACAGAACACTGGATGTTGGAGGTCTGTCGTTTTTGGTCCCCATGTTCCTATGGTGCTAAGTGCTGAGGATCCAAAGAAGAACGTACCAAAACCTTATGAAAACTATACTGAAACTGATTTTCAAAAGTTCGAACAGGATGCCAAAGCATTTAGCATCATAACATCTGCATTACCAAATGAGATCTATGCTGGACTGTTGCATTGCAACAGTGCAAAAGAGACATGGGATGCTTTGAAGGAACAGTTTGGGGGTACTGAAGAAGTTATTGAAAACAATAGGGAAATTCTGAATCAGCAGTATGAAACCTTTTGTCACATTAAGGGTGAAACATTGACCCAACAATTTAAACGGTTCAGTTGTCTCATCAGTGAGCTAAGACTTGTTAAGGTTGAAATTCCAAAATCAACCCAAAATAGCAGGTTTCTTAGATCACTACCTGATAAATGGGACACAATTGCATTTGTGACTAGAAACTCTGTTGAGTTCAAAGATCTGACCCTGACCCAACTTCATGGTAGACTCCTGACTTATGAAAGGGAGTTGAACCAGAAAAAGAAGTTGCAAGAGTCTGGAAAAGCAATTGATGATTACTCATTCGGTAGCACAGCTCTTCTGGGTCAGGAAGAATCTGGTGGCAGTAGTAAGGAACAGGGTTATAATCATTTCATTGATATAACAGCTGGTGGTAACTTTACCAACCCTGATTCTCACTCTGCAAACTATGCTTTCACTGCAAACACTGAAAACCAGATGTCAGATAATTTGTGCTTTGAACTCAATGATTTACAACATTTTGATCCCACTGACTTAGAGGAAATGGACATCCTGCACCAATTGGCTTTGCTCAGTGTTAGAACTAGCAAATTCTACAAAAGAACAGGGCGAAAATTCCCAAGTTTACATGGGAATTTGAGGGTTGGGTTGGATAAATCGAAAATCAAGTGTTACAAGTGTAATAGGTTGGGACATTTCACTAGGGAATGCAGGAGTCAAACTACTGGTCCTATAATCACTCATCCTAGCTCAAATCCTAGACCTCAAAACCAAAGCACTGTGCACTATACCCAATATACCCCTGCAGCCCATGTTAACACTGCTCATTATGCTGCTGCCCCTGTGCCTGTGCACTATGTCCAAACCACTGTTCCACAGATTCAATATGTTCAAACCCCTGTTCCCCAGGCACAAGTGCAACCTGTACCTCAAACTGCTGCTCCAGTAGTGGTACAACCAGATCAGCAAAGCTTTTTCACTCAAGGCTTTGTTGACTGGAGCAGTATGCCTGATGAGCTTAGTGATGAAAATTTTGCACTCTATGCTTCTAATGAATCTTCTAATGATAAATTTTGTTTGATGGCATTAGAGTCAATACCAGAGGGGATTGAAATTGAAGGTGAACAGCTAAGTGATGAAACAGTGGATGAGATGACTGAAGCAGTTGTTAATGCAGTTGCTGGTGAACTGCTGCTGGGAGAAAATTCAGAAACCCTGATTGAACCACTGACAGACCCATGGTCCAAAGAGGTCAAAGAAGAAGAGAAAATTGAGAAAGCAGGTGAGTTAGAAGAAAGAGTTGATGATGAAGAAAATCATCAATGTGATTGTGCAATGATGGCTGCTGCCAAGGTATCACCTCAAGTTCTTGAAAAACTGTGTTCTGACAATTGCATTATTGCTTTTGCTAACATCAAAGAGGTAAATGAAAACCTTCGGGATAAAATCTTAACTGATGAAGTCAAATTTGAAAGGTCTTTAAAAGAACTTAAAAACAAATTGATTGAAAAGGAAAAAGAGATCAGCAGTCTGAAAGAAGAACAAAGCATAACCAAAACTCAACTCCAAACTATGGTAGAAAAATACCAAGTTTGCAAAAAGGAGTTGGAGTCCACCCAGATCACATGTGAAAGGTGGGTGGAATCATGCAAAGGGTATGAGGTTATGCTTGAAAAACAGATAAAAAGCAATGTGAAATTTGGTGTTGGTTATAGAAAACATGATGATGAAACCACTGCTTTTGGAAAATCTGTTCAAACCACTGATGTAACCACTGAGTTCATCCCCACAAACAAGAATGGCCAAGAAGTGAAAATCACTGACAAACTTGGTAACAAAATCACACTTGACAGACCAATGGGATCCTCTACTTTTGAGGAGGTTGAAGATTATCAGTTTAAACCAAAATGGTCTGATGAGTGTGATATTCTTGAAAATTTCAAGCCAATGGACTTTACATCAACTGATGGTGTTAAGGCTCCAAAAGCTAAAGCCATACCTCTCAAAGACATCCCATCAGTGGTTAAAACCTCTGCTGAAAAGGAGTCTGAAAAGAGAAAGAAGAAAGAAAAAATTGATAACTTGTTTTGTGAATTCTATGAGAAAAGGAATCATCTAACAAAAGACTGTTTCCACTTAAAAGCTTATGATTTAAACAGAACAAGTGTCATTGTTTCAGCTGAAAGTTGCATTGTTTGTGGTAAAACAAACCACAAAACTCAAGCATGTGTGTATCTCAAAAACTTTGATGTAAAAAAGAATGAGTACATTGCTAAAACATCCTTGAGTCCATCATCATCATCATCAACATCTCTCAAATTCACCAAGAAACAACCACTGTCTGTGCCAGTTCAAACAGCTGTCACAAAACAGCTGAACCAAACATCTGTCAAAAGAGATGTTCAGGTTACTGATGCACCCCCTGCCAATCAGTTCAGAAAAGGCAAGGAAAAACAGTCCTACCAAAGGATTCCACACGTTTATGAGGCCTACAAAAGGCCCTCTAAACCTAAAGTGAATAGGCATCCTTTTGGTTATCAGCAGGTGATTGGTCAAGACCCCCAACAGTGGTTAGCAAGAAACAGTACTAAAACTGTCCAAACCCCTGACCTAACCACTGTCCATCATTCTGCATCCATCCCAGACACTGTTGAGACCCCATCCAAAGCCCTGTTGGCTTTGGAGACCTTAATGAACTAATCTTTTTACTTCATGTGCAGGGAGCTTCTGCATGCTTTGATAGTCTTTGGTATGTAGATAGTGGAGGCTCCAGGCACATGACAGGATGTAAATCCCTCCTCAAAGACTTTAAAATCCATGGAGGGGGTGATATATCCTTTGTGAATAATAGTAAAGGGAAAGTTCTGGGGTCTGGTACAGTGCAATCTGGAAATGTAAAATTTGAAAATGTCAACCTGATAGACAATCTAAAATTCAACCTTCTGAGTGTATCACAAATGAGTGACAAAGGGTTTGGGTCATTCTTCACAAAAGATTGTTGTAGGATTGTTGGACCAGAAATGGTCAAAAAGATTGAAGCAATAATCAAAACTGGTCAAACTAAACTTGTTGCTCAAAGAAGTGGCAATGTTTATGTTGTTGATATGTCAAAAGAGTGTCCCAGAGCTGATGTCTGTCTGTTCTCAGCTGCCTCTAACAAAGAGACAGAACTTTGGCACAGAAGGCCGGGGCACACAAATCTTAAGACAATCACTGAAATTTCAAAAAATGGTTTGGTGAGAGGCCTACCACAAAAATTGTTCTCATGTCCTGAACATTGCATTTCCTGTTTAAAAGGAAAACAACATAAAAGTTCTTTTAAGTCCATTGAAGAGTCCAAAACAACCCAGTGTTTGCAGATGCTACACATGGATTTGTTTGGCCCAGTTCAAGTCATGAGCCTCAAGAAGAAAAGATATTGTTTGGTTATTGTTGATGACTTTTCTAGGTTTACATGGACTTTCTTTTTACACTCAAAAGATGAGACTGCAGGCATTTTGCAAGACTTTGTGACACAGGTTGAAAAGCAATTTGACCTTCCAGTGAAAAGCTTCAGGAGTGACAATGGCACAAAATTTAAAAATAAGGGTTTGGATGCCTTCTGTGTGAAGAAAGGGATTGTAAGGCAGTACAGCATCCCTAGAACACCAGAGCAAAATGGGGTTGTTGAAAGAAAGAACAAAACTTTGATTGAGGCTGCCAGAACTATGCTTGTAGATTCAGGTTTGCCATTAACCTTCTGGGCAGAGGCAGTAAACACTGCTTGCTATGTTCAGAATAGAGTTTTAATAAACCCCAGGCATAAAAAGACTGCTTATGAAATTCTGTATAAAATCAAACCACTGATCTCTTACTTCAAGGTGTTTGGCTGCCCATGCTTTATTTTGAACCTAAAAGATTCTATTTCAAAATTTGCAGCCAAAATTGATTGTGGTTATCATCTGGGATACTCAACCACTGCCAAGGCCTACAAAGTGTTCAATACACGGACCAAGGCAGTGGAGGAGACTTTGAATGTAAAGTTCAATGAACTTTCATCAATGAAAATCCCAGCAAATCCTGCAGATCTGTTTGATCTTGAAAAATTTACTTTTGAAAATACTGCTGTCAAGACTAACAGTGCAGGTCCATCAGAGGATACAACACCAGACTATGGGTATGAAATCATCATTCCTCAAAGGTCTGCCACAAAGGGAAAAGCATCAGCTGTTCAAAACAGTTGTCAAAGCTCAACCACTGCTACCTCAACAGTTGTTGACCAAAGTAGCCCATCAACCACTGCTTCCACATCCTCAAACACTGCTGACAAAAGTCCCCAAACAGTGGATAAAAGTCAGCAGGTGTCCACTTCATTACCTCCTATTCCACCACCTTTTGAAGCCACTGCTGGATCATCAAAGTCCCCAGCAGTGGTTAGCTCAGATGATACACATTTGCAGCCTTCCCCAACAAATGCCATCATACCATACCAAGGAGATTTAATCTTCTTGAGATCTCATCCACCTGATCAAATCATTGGCAACATCAATGAAGGGGTGCTCACAAGAAGCCAAACCCAAAACATTTGTCTTTTTGCTGGTTTTCTATCACTCCATCAGCCAGTCAAGTACCAAGAGGCACTAAAAGACAATAGTTGGGTAGAAGCCATGCAAGAGGAGCTCCAACAGTTTAAAAGACAACAAGTATGGGAGCTTGTACCACTGCTAGAAAAGGTTAGTCCCATTGGCACAAAGTGGGTCTTCAAGAACAAAACTGATGAAAGGGGTATTGTTGTCAAGAATAAAGCCAGGCTTATGGTTCAAGGTTATAGACAGGAAGAGGGGATTGATTATGATGAAAAATTTGCCCCTGTTGCAAGATTGGAAGCCATTAGACTGTTCCTGGCCTTTGCTGTCAACCACAACATGAAGGTGTTTCAAATGGATATCAAAAGTGCTTTCCTCTATGGTACAATTCAAGAAGAGGTGTATGTTTGTCAACCTCCAGGTTTTGAGGATCCATTTTATCCAGATCATGTCTACAGGCTAAACAAAGCCTTGTATGGCTTGAAACAAGCACCAAGAGCCTGGTATGAAACTCTTTCCAACTTTCTACTCTCAAATGATTTCAAAAGAGGTACCATTGATAAAACATTGTTTCTTAAATGGAGAGGGAAGGATTTAATGATTGTCCAAATTTATGTGGATGACATTATTTTTGGAAGCACATGTAACAAAATGTGTGAAGAGTTTAGAGAACTCATGACAGCTGAGTTTGAAATGAGTGCAATGGGTGAGCTGCAATGCTTTCTTGGTCTCTAAGTACAGCAAATGCAAAATGGAACTTTCATTCATCAAAGCAAATATGCTAAAGAACTTTTGACCAAATTTGATATGAATGATTGTAAACCATGCAGCACACCCATGGCAACAAATAAGCTGGTCATGTCTGATGAAAAAGATGAGCTGATTGACCAAACACTTTATAGAAGCATGATTGGGTCTTTATTGTACCTAACTGCATCTAGACCAGACATCATGTTTGCAACATGTGTCTGTGCAAGAAGTCAATCAGCTCCCAGAAAGTCAAATCTCATTGCTGTAAAAAGGATCTTCAGATACATAAAAGGTGCTCCCACACTTGGTATCTGGTATCCAGCTAATGGGAACATCAAGCTTTCAGGCTTTTCAGACAGTGACTTTGCTGGATGTCACACCACAAGGAAGTCCACTTCAGGAGGGTGCCAGTTTCTAGGTGATTGCTTGGTTTCTTGGCAAAGCAAAAAGCAAGCAGCAGTTTCAACATCCACTGCTGAGGCTGAATACATTGCTGCTGCAAGCTGTACAGCCCAACTCCTGTGGCTTCAAAATCAGTTATTGGATTTTGGTATCACTGCCTTAAAGACACCACTCATGTTGGACAGCCAAGCAGCAGAAAATATCATCAAAAATCCAGTTTCTCACTCTACCACCAAACACATCGACATCAGACATCACTTTGTGAGGGATTGCTATGAAAAAGGTTTGATTTCTCTGCATCATGTCCCAACTAAAGACCAGCTGGCAGATGTGCTCACAAAAGCACTTGATACAGCCACTTTTGAAAGCTTGGTCTCTAGGATTGGGATGCTGAACATGGAATAACAAGCAACATCTTGTTTTTCTATGAATAAAAGCAACAAAATGTTTTCAGGAAATCAAAAATCCATTCTTAAAAATAGCTAACAATGAAATTTTCATTAAAATCCTTAAAAGTCTGCCATAACCACTGATTGTTCAAAAGTCTGCTCTACTTCAAAAAGTCTGTCCACTGCTGAAAGTCAACCCCTGTTCTCTCATTTCTTTGATAAACTCTGTTGTTCAAAAGCAGTGTCTTATCCACTGATATGCTATCCACTGATAGTGAAAATCATCCACTGCTTTACTACCACTGCGTTCATCAGTCACCTTCATAAAAGTACTGTCCTTCACTTTCACCAGGGGTTTTCACGTGCGCAGTACATAGTGGTCAGACCTCTTGTAACGGCTGCCACGTCAGCATTCACTTTCTTCCCTATAAAAATCCCCACTCACCACCAAAACAGGGTTTTACTGTCGAATTGAATTCTTAAAAATTCTCTTCTCAAAACAGTTTTCATCTCATTCGATTATCATCTTCAAAATGACAAAATCGAAGCCATCTGCAAAACCCACTCCCAAATTATCATCGAAAACAACCTCTGAAAAGGCAATCTCCACTGAAATCCCATATAAATCATCTCACAATCTCCTGGGTCTTCTCACAAAACCAGGAACCACCAATGTTTTTGATTCCATCATTGACACCATGGCAAAATCAAAGTACAAAACTTTGTTCACCGCCGATGCACCAATCTATTTGGAGACCCAAAGAGAGTTCTGGAAAAATGCAACCCTTGAAAAACACGGAGACACTGCAACCACCATACACTCTTCTATAAAGGGTAAAGCTGTCCAAATCACGCCACAATCCATTTCAGAGGTCTTTCAACTCAATGATCAGGAAGGTAAAACTTCTTTCACTAAAAACGAGTTACAAACTGACTTCATTGAGAGAGGGTATGAAGCCACAATGATGAAGAAACTTACCTTACAAAAAGGTTATTTTCCTTCTGCAACCAGATTTTTATTTCATACCCTCCTACTATGTGTTTCAAACAAAACCACTTCTTTCAATGAAATCCCTTTAAAGATTCAAAATCTGGGATATGCAATTCTTCAAGAAGAAAATTTTAACTATTCTCGGGAAATCTTTAAAGATTTGGTTAATAATGTTGAAACAAAATCATTCTTACTGTTTCCAAGGTTTTTAAGTTACTATTTTGAAAAGAAATTCAGTAAGAATGATTTAGCAGCAATAATCCAAGGTGATTCTACTCAAATAAACAGTTTAACAACTGAAACTTTTTCAAGAATGTTAACACCTTGCAAAACACAAGCAGAGGTGCCTGAGCAGAATTTAGCAGCTACCACTGCTCCTCAGGTATCTGCTGCTGAGCCCACTACTCAAGGTGATCAAAGCAGCAGACCAACTGTTTTGAAACCCACACCTACAAATCCCAAAAAGCCAAACAAAAAGAAAAATCAAAAACCCCCCAAACCAATCAAAAAGGCAACTCTGGAGGATGAGATACCAGAGCTACTGCCTGTGACAGCACAAATGTCACAAGAAACCACTGCTGCTACTTCCTCACAGCAGTTGGTACAAATATCTCAACCCATAACCAAAACTCCTCCTGCTTCTTCACAAAAAGAACAGGTTGTACACATAGGGCCACCACATTATGATGCTCTGGAAACACTCGTTTCCATCATCCACAGCCCAATGCCCGGGGCAAATTCTCTTTCTACACCCAACCTCACATCCACAATTCCACCAAAAACACAACTCTTGTTGGATGCAATAGATTTGAACCAGGCATTTCCCAGTCCTTCTCAATCACCTGTTAATGAGAATATGCCTCAACAAATGACTGAGCCTGATGTATCATTCCTTGCTAACCCACCAACACAACCTGAGGAGGTTACACCCCTCGAGTTACAAGTAACTCTTGGTGGTAATCCAAGTGAAGCAGCCACTACAACTGTTGAGCCCACTGGTTTACAGTTGGACAGTGGTTACATCAAGGAGACTTCCTTGGAGGCAATTCCTTCTATAGCACCTCTGCCAACCACCAGTGGATTTATTTATCCTACTGGCAACATCAAAAGGCTGTCAAGTGTTGAAGGGAGAAGACCCCAGTACCAAGAAAAAGGGGCATCAGTGGTTAATGTTTGGAGTATACTCCCTACCTCTACCACTGATAAAACCACTGTTAGTGGGAAATCAGATGATCCCATTAAATTGGGTGATGGTTTAAAGTACCAGAAATTGACGGATCGTGTTGAAAAGCGTGATAACTCTGTTGCAGAACTCAAAGACATGCTACAACAGTTGTTACAAGTACAAAAGGTACAATCCACTGCTGTTCCACCTCAAGCACCTGCTCCACAACAGGCACCTGCTACAAATGAGCTCTGGAATCTATTTCAACCTTTTCTCCATCAACAAGCACAAATAGCAGATCAGCAACATGAAAAACATGTTCAACAGCTGAGAAATGCAATGGAGTCCAGGTTCAAGAACACTCAGGCTGATCTAAAGGCTCTCAAAACTCAGATCCTGCACACCACTGGCACTGCTCCTCCAACTGTTCTCTTCATTGATCAACTTCCCCCAGATAATGCCAAAAAGGGGGAGAAAATTAAGGAGTGGAAAAAGAAGGGAATAGATGATGGTCTCTACATTGAACCAGAAAATGCAAACATGACCAAACAGATCCCTCTGCCAGATGGAAGCAAGAAAATTGATGTGACCACAAATGCACTGGCAGAAGCAGTTGCAAGTGTAAAAAGGGATAGAGAGGCCAAAAAGAAAGCCAGGGTGGATTATCCGGATCAGGGTACTTCAGGGTCAAAAGATGATGAAAATCTTGTTGATGAAAAGAAGAAGCCTACAAGAAGAGTAAGGCTACCCAAATCCATCCCAACCAGACGTTCAAAGTCTGCTCCAAAACCACCACCTAAAACAACTGCTGTAACTCCTGTTGTATCAACTACAGTGGTTTCAACATCTGCTCCCACTTCAACACACACCACTTCAACACACACCAGATCCACTGCTTTACCATCATCACCACCAAAAACAAAATCACCTCCTGCCAAAAGGCAGAAGACAACAGTTGTTACAACATCTGCTGTAATGACAACAGTGGTTGGAACACCAGTTGTTTCAACAGCTGTTAGTCAATCACAAACCACTGTCACTACATCAACCACCACTGTTCCATCCAAAACATCATCAGCCCCTTCTCAAACAAAGAGGAGAAGGCTAATTCTCAAAGATGATGACGCTTCGCCACCACAAACATCTTCAAAATCTTTAGCTTTTGTTACAATACCAAAACCAGTTCCTCTCTCTTCAGTTAAAATGTACAAGCCTTTACCTACTGCAGGTGTTCAATTTCCTCTTGAACTAGCAGTTGTTAGAGAAGAAATAAAATCTTTTTACTATGAGGATGACCCTGCCAAAAGGAGTTTGCCATCAATAAAAGGATATCCCTGGCCTAAAAATGTTGATGAATATTTGAAAATCAAGGCCAAGCAAGCAGAGGATATCTCAAAAAGAAACACACAAGGGAAATCTGACAAAGAAATTTCAAGAAACTATCAATATCTGCTCACACAGGTCAGATCCCTAGAACAATTTGCAAAAAATGTCAGTCAACAAATTTCAGAAAGAGAAGCTGAAACTTTGAAGAAAGACTACATTGAAAGCATCATGGCACACAAGAAGTACAAAGGAGAGAGATACATGTACAAAGAGTGGACTGTTCCTGAACTTGAAAATGATGCAGCAAGAATTCAAGACATGATAAAAAGGAAAGTCACTCACACTCCTCCTGACTGGGCAAAGTTTAGAAAGAATGTACCTGATAAACAGGTAGAACTGAAAAGAATGAAAGAAGAACTGGTTGCTGCTGAATATGGAAACAAAAGACAAGTTGCTAGATGGAAAGAAGATGTGGTCAGGATCACCTACAAAAGGTTGGAGGAACTAAGAAAGAAAGATCCAAATGTTCCTCAAAAGCCTGACTATCCTGAAGCAGAGGTTTCAAAAAGACCAACAAAGCTGCAAATCAGGAGAGCCACGGCTCCAACTGGTGCTGCCATCTATAAAAGAAGGACACACAAACAGTTGAGAGGTGAAACCATCCAAGATATGATAAAAGGAGATGACCTTGTAAAAGAAGGCATAAAGAAAATGATCATAGAAACTCTTGGTTTGGATCAAACTGCAAGTACTGCTCAGCCAGTTATGAATAGGCCAGCCTCACCAAATACCTCTGCAAATAAACATCTCCTAAGAAACCCACCAGGCTCAAAAATATAAAAGTGGGAAACTGACAAACAGACCTGCGTATTGACTTTGCTCAGGTCTGGTGGAGAAGTGGAGAAAATATCAAGGGAACAAGCTCTTGGCCTGAGTCTTGAAGATTTGCAGGATCTGCTTGATCTTCCACTTAGCAGGGATGATGAAGACACAGATGCCCTAGACTTTGAACTACAATTTAAAGGTCAGATAAGGGAACTGTTGATGAGGCAATAAAGAATTCCACAATAATGAAGAGTTTTGGCATTATCTGTTCCAGGGGGAGATTGTTGGGATCTAACCCTATCAGAGGAACAGATAATTAAAGCCAAAACTGGATCAGAGCAGTGGATCCAGAATAAGCAGATGTTTACATACAAGTCTCTCCCCTTGAAAGTGATTTTAACATCTGCTGACCTCCTATCTGCTGATCTTGCAAATTGCTGACCTACAACTGCTGCTCAAGTAAAGACCTGATGAAAGACTAAAGCCCTACTGATTCTATGTACTGCCTTGAGTCAAGCACTGCTGATCCGGACAAGTACTGCTGGGTTCACAGCAGTGGAAGGCTGTAGCAGCTGATCTATAGTCTGTTTTGTAATGTAATGTAATGCAATAGCAGTAGTTAACATTGCAGTGTTTGTATAAGATCAGAGGTTAGAGTTTGTTAGGAGGTTAGATGTCACTTTCATGGTGACGTCAGCTAAGATGCTCAGTAGTTTACAAGTGCCTATAAATAGCTCAGTACTTTGTACTGTTCTATTAGCTCTTTGCATTATCGTCTTCTTTGCACGAACAAACACTGAGCTCTGGCTGAGGGGTAGTTTGCATTCATTCATCAATCATTGTAATCGTTATTGAAATAAATTCAATCTTCCGATTCATTGAGAAAAGATGTTTGATCAAAGTATTACTCTCGTTTGATTGTATGCAAAGTTTGTTTTCTTCATAATTCCGCTGCACACTCATCCATTTTCATTTTAATTACAAACACAAAATACAATCAGAATCAAACTCAGATCCGACAGGTTTTGTATACAAAATTTACTACACTGTGAGTAGTAAGTCGGGGATGACAGTACGTTACCATTGGACAACGAGTTAGCCAATGTGTAATACGACCCACAAGCTAGGATTGACAGTACTGAATGAGTAATTGTGTAGAAATAAACAATGTGATCGCTCTCAATACTGTTTTAATTGATAACATGTTTCTTGATTAAACTAGGATTCACTCACCAGTATTTCCCACTGACAAATGTTTTTAAAACGCGTTTCAGGTAACACAATGTGACAGCCAATTAGTAAAAAGTCAGCTGGAAAGCACTGAAGGCTTGGGAAAAATGTGGCTATAAAAGTTACCTAAAAGACGATGTTTTAAATTCAATAAAATAGGGTTTATCCCTATAAATGTATTGTAATAAGAAACTTGAGTTTTACCCATGTGATTATTAATATTAAATATGGTGGTTTTACTCTGATAAACATTTCCTAACTACGGTCCTGATGTAATTTCCGCTGCCAAATTAACAAATTGATACCACCGAAACTCTGAGTTCGCGTCCGCCCGTTCCCGGGACAGATAAGGGATCGGGGGTTGCGATAGATAGAAACCCGTTCTCCGTCCGGCACTTCACTAGAGAATGAGTAGAAGGCCTGAACGAGATCAGATTCTATCGGTTTTATGTGAAAAGTTGAGAATGTTGAAGAAAAGTTTGAAACATAATCAAAGTATTTCTTATTTAGGTAAGTTTAGTGTAAAATCATGTAGAAATCTGTTAGGTCTGAGTTGTTCTTGGTGGAATGAAGCCATACTTTGAAGTTCTTGAGAACCCATGATGACATCATCCTACAATAGCCCAAATCAGCCGATTTCATAGTGAAAGTGAAGATTTGATGGTGAAGAAGATGAAGTAGTGTGTGTAGATCAAGAAAGTACAAGATTTGAGGTAGAAACTTACAAGAATCGCGAGAAATCGAGAGAAAAGAGGGATGGAACGTGCTGGTCAGATGAGAGCTGTCACATCACATGAACAGTGATGTGACAGGTGCTATTTATAGGCAAAGAGGAGGTGAAGGCGTTGTAATGTAACGAATCGGAGGGCAGTCCGATCGGATGGCCATCCGATCGGATGGTCATCCGCACGGATGGCCATTCGATTGAATGGCCATTGGATCGAAGGGTTGCGGCGCGTTGGTTTTCGACTTTTTGTTTTGCGTATTGAGCGTTGCGAGTAAGCGATGCGATAATATTAATCAATAGTTACACAAATATCCTAACTAACACCTAAAGTCACACAAGTAAGTAAATTCGTGTCTCGTGTTTGCGATGAGATTGCGATGTGGTAGAGTTGCGATTACGTTTGCGAATAACACCTTAACATAAACATAAGCACACACAAGTAACACATAAAAGGCACACACACCTAAAACAATATCCATAACCTGCTATTCGAGTTGCGATGCGATGGCGATGAGATTAGAGTAAGTAGAATCAGTGTTTAATTAACTTTATCGCATTGTTACTTCCTATTATTCACAGATCGTAAAAACAAATAATGGCAATTAATATACATCGATTAATGAGTCGAAGAGTACAAGTAATAATTAAGCAAGAAAAGACAGATCTAATTAGCAATGTTTCCTTCCTTTGACTTGTACTTTGACTTCAAAAATCGGGTTGTTACAGTCACCACCACCACTATACCGTCACCACCACAATACCCATCACCGCTGCACTTCAACAATTGAAACATCATCATGGTAACAAGTCACACAAACTCGATCCCCATTTCGCTCAATTTCATCATCATATTCTTCAATTTCTTCATCTTGTTCATCTAAGACGGATACTAGTTCGATGGTTGGTGAGGGTAGCAGAGGTCGATGCTTGATTTCATATGCTACCACTAAATGATCCTCTTTCGGTGAAGAAACATCAGTCGAGTGGAAGTTCATGATAAGGATAGCAAGGATTCTGTTGCAGAGAAGGAAGATGTAATGTCTGTCGGTGTAATCGGCAAAATTGGATAGATTGTGAGTGCAAAAATAGAGGAATACTGCACATGAGAGTAAGAAAATAAAGATACAAATCGAAACGGTGTCGTTGAGTTTGAAGAAATGAGTTTTTGATGGTGAATTGATGCAATGTTTTTTAATTTGATTTGCTAATGTATTCATTGTGGCAGAGGTGCAAAAGCAGGAAGATTAATTGAATTGGGTCAAAGTTTGAGATGATGGGTGTTTGTTGATGTGGGTACAGGTCGTGTTCAGAGGAAGAATTGAGTTTGGGCAGTGTTTGCTGATGTTGGGTCTTTGTAGGGTGTTTATTCTTTTCTTGTCTGAGTTTTTGGGTGTGTATCGGTTCTGTTATGTTGTTTGTGGTTGGGGCAGTTGTTGGTGGTTGAGGGTGTTGGCTGGGGATGGTTGTTGGTGGTGGCTGGAGAAAGGTAGAGAGAGAGATGGTGGTGGTGGCTGGAGAAAGGTTGGTAATTTATTTTTATATATATATTATATATTAAAAGTTAATGCATTAAAGACTTGTTCCTTGTACTCATGTGCATATAAGACTTGTACTTTGTGTGTAAATGACCAAATTACCCTCATAGTTAACAGACTTGGTGGATGTTGTTAGAAATTTGGACTCAAATGGTTAAGAAAAGTGGTTATAGGGACTCAGGGCGTTAAACATTTTGATTTTGGACTCAAGTGGTTAAAACGTATAAAACACAGACTCAAAAAGTAATTTACCCTTTATGACATTAATGCCTTATTTGTGTTTATGGTTTTCATTTAATGAAATTCACTATTCAAATATAAAAAATTAGTAAAAAGTAGATAACAATGATTAGCTAACCATTAAACAATTAATGTAGTTTACTGAAGTTGAAGTTTAACGAAAATGATTAAGCTAGAGGGTGTGGTATAAAGTTCCTAGAGGCTTTATCACGTAATATCAGCGCCACATCACATAGGGGGCTTTAAAGCCACTCCCTTTAAGGCTAGAGGGTACGGTGATGGTCCTCCAAGGGAGGATGATCTGCCACGTAGGCGCCATGTCATAGTCCTCCCAAGGATGGTCCATCCCACAAAACTAGAGGGTATGGAGGATGGTCCTAGATGATCCTACCCCACCACATTTATGTTTTTTTTAATCTTCTACTTTTTTTTAACATTTAACAAATAAACTAACAAAAAATTTTCATTAATATTAAAAAACATTACATAAACTAAAAAAAACATAAACTTAAAAAAAAAACATAAACTTAAAAAAATCATAATATATTAAAATAAGCTACTAGTCTTCGTCTTCCATGTCGTCGGCTGGTTCGTTTAGAGCGTTGTTCCAAATGTACTCCACCAAGTTCGTTTGTAGGTTATGATGTGTGTACCGTTACGTAGAGCGAACATGTTCAAATCTTGTTGTTCCCCACTAACTGGAACAGAATTTCCAGTAGACGCGTTTTCGTCGTTCTCGCATATCGCTCTACCTTCGTCTTCAATGACCATGTTATGAAGGATGATACAAGCGTACATAATGTGTCGTAACCTCTTTGGTGTAGCCGAACGTGCTAGATGTTCAATGATTTGCCATTTTTTTTGTAGAACACCAAAAGCCCGTTCAATATATTTTCTCGCACCCTCTTGATACTTTGCAATTTTTTTTTCTTTTTTCGTCTGTCGGGTGCGGAATAGTTTTAATGATTGGTGAATACGTTGGGTATATTCCATCGGCTAGGTAGTAACCTCGCCTGTATTACACCCCCGAAACCATAAAACTTGTGTCTGGACCTGTACCCGCCACTACATCCTCAAATATCTGTGACTGGTATATGATGTTAAGGTCATTGAGCGAACCAGGTAGACCAAAAAAAGCATGCCATATCCAGAGATCCTGTGACGCAACAACCTCTAGAATAATAGTCGGATGTCCATGATCTCCCCTAGTATACTGATCTTGCCAGGCAACTGGACAGTTCTGCCACGGCCAGTGCATGCAATCAATGCTCCCTAGCATTCCTGGGAAACCATGTCTCTGTTCGTGTGCTTGATATAATTTTTGAACGTCGTTTCCGTTCGATTTCCGCAGGTATCTCTTGCTATACAATTTGATAACCCATTCGCAAAACTTGTGCAAACATAGACGTGCGGTTCTTTCAGACATCCTTATATACTTGTCTAATGCATCGGGTGCGTAACCGTATGCCAGTTGGCGAATGGCCGACGTACATTTTTGTAAATTACTGAAACCCCTTAGCCTCCTAGCGTCGTTTCGCAGTGTAAAAAACGGATCAGACTGGGCCATGTCGCCTGCGATACGTAAAAAAAAGTGGACGACTCATGCGGAACCGACGTCGAAAAATCTCGGCTGGGTACACGGGTTCGTCGGCAAAATAACCGGCTACTAGTTTATCGTGGGCGGCTATAAATTTAAAGCGGAACATAAATGAAATTAATTATAAAATACATTTTCAAATCTATATAAAACATAAGGAAAAAATAGTAAAGTACCTTCTTGGTTTCGGTTTAATTTTGCTCGTCTAGGTAGCCGTTGGGACGACGCTTCATCACCCGCTATGAAGACCTGAGCCACGTTCATAATCATGTTGTGCATAATAGCATCCTCTTCCGAAGATGATGAATACCACGTAGACGAAGAAGATGAAGAAATGGAAGAGATTGAAGAAATGAGAGAAGGTGAAGCCATGATAATTTTTGAGAGAGAGATGAGGTGGTAGTGGGTAAAAAATGGTATAAAAATTGATGAGTTTTTATAAAAAGGGAAGAGGGGTTATAAAATGTGAGAGAGATATGAGATTGTAGTGGGTGAAAAATTATGAAAAAATGTGTAAAAGATGTGAGTATTTATAAAAGTGAGAGTGAATTGGGTATATATTTGAATTATGGCCGTTATTTAATTAATATAAATTCTGAATTTGATTTTTTTTAAACTGTCATATAAAGCAACGGTCCCCACTTGTTTTTTGTCATTTTGTGCTCATCGCAAACGTCTATTTGGTGCCGGAGAGGACGGGGACCGGGGGGGGGGGGGGGGGGGGCGGCACGGTGTAACGGCCGTCGCCGTTCCACGACGGGGTGGGGACAGTCCCCATACCCCTTAGCCTAACTTGCATGCAATGATTTAAAGCCCCCATTATCATTACCTAATTATTTTTTATTTAAATTTAAACATTATTTAAATTTGATATATTAATTTAAACTTAAATAACAAGAAAAAATATAAAACTCATAATTTAAATAAAAAATACAATGTCACAAAAAAATACAATGCTTAAAAAGTTAAACTAGGTTAAACTAAATATACACATCATCACTTATTGTCTCCTTTTTGTTCACGATCAAACCATAGGTGCTCGGTCAGATCAGCTCGAATGTTAAGGTGTGTATCCCTGTTACGTATCCTCGCTCGAATAACTTCTTTTTGAGCGTATGTGAGTAGTGGGTTCGTCGGTTTGTTACCTTCATCATAACTTTCTCCACAAAACGCTTTGCCCGAGTCCTCCAATATCATGTTATGCAAGATGATGCACGCATAGTTTCTCATTTTACTCTTTTCAAGTACCCTCGACGGCTGGACAATGATAGACCACCTCTTTTTAATGCACTAAAAGCCCGCTCGACATCTTTTCTTGCCAACTCTTGTTTCTTCTTGTAATACAATTTTTTCTCGTCATCTGGACACGAAAGAGTTTTCACCAACGTCGCCCACTCTGGATAAATATCGTCGACAAGATAGTACCCATACTTATACTCCACGTCGTTTACATAGAATGAAGTATTTGGTGCAACACCATCTATGACATCGTTGAAAAGACCCGAAGATTGTAAAACAATGATGTCATTGTTCGCACCGGCCATGCCAAAGTACGCATGCTAAATCCATAAATCTTGAGATGCGACAACTTATAATATTAGGGTAGGACCCTCGTGGTCACCACGATGGTATTGCTCTTTCCAAGCGGTTGGACATGTCGCCCACTCGCAGTGCGTGCAATCAAAACTACCCAACATCTTAGGAAACCCGTGTATCCACTGATGGGCCTCGTATAAAAGTGGAACGTCAGTAGCGGTTGACATCCTCAAATATCGCCTCCCGTAAAGAAAGTTAACACCTAATATAATAATGTTAATAAACTATAAAGAATAACAACAACAACAATAATAATACCTTCATAGAAATTTTCAAGACAGTCACGACAACTTCTGGCCGACATCCTTAAATATTCGTCCCACGCATCACTCGTTGTGCCGTACACTGTGTCAAGAATGTGTGTGTTTTAGTGATTGGTGCGTGTTTGAGATTATGATTGGTTTGTGTAAATATATGTATATATTAGATATTTAATAGGTTTTTTTATTTATAAAAGACCGTTGCCGAACGGTCATATTGACCAAAATTATCAAAAAAGCGCATTAACACGCGTCTCTAGACTGGCGGAGGATTGATGGTGCCCCCCTTTGGCGCCTAGGGGTGGTTTCGGGAGGCTAAAGATGGTGATTTAGCCAGAGGCGGTATACCACACCCCCACCCCTGGCCTTAGTAAAACCAATCCTATCAACGTGACATATATAAAAGTGGCATCGCCTTCTTCACTTTTAAAAAAAACCATCATACATTGTAACTAGGGGTGTGCAAAAAACCGAATTAACCGAACCATAACCAAATTAACCGACAAAACCGAATCGATAAAACCGAAACAAATAAAAAACCGGTGGGTCGGTTAATGATTTTTTGAAAACCGAAAGTAGCGGGTCGGTTATGGTTATCAGTTTTTCCATACCTACCATAACCAAACTGAACCGACATGTAATAAATCTTTGTAGGATTTAAGACTTTTCACAATATTTTTAATATTTAATGTTTTTGACTGAAGATTTTTAGTACTTATGGGTTTTTCATATCATTTTGTGGTTTTGGTTGAATTTATATTTGAATTTATGAAATGTGTCATATCACTTTATTTGAATATTCGATAATAATTGGTATTAATATTATAAATTATATGTATTATTTAATACTATGTAATATACTAATATATACAAATATGCAATAACAATTTACTCCATGTTAAAAAAAAGTTATTTTTAGGTAAGCTAAATACACGGTTAACCACCAATAACCGACCAGCTATAACCATCAAAACCAAATAACCATAACCGATCAGTTATGGTTATGGTTATCCAATAACCGACATCGCGGTTATGGTTATGGTTTTTGGTCAAAACCGACCCATGCACACCCGTAGCCTAATAAAACTATTGTAAATATCTTTTTAGTCATCGGAAGCTAGCTATACAAAATTTAACATTGCGCCGCACAATGCGTGAGTTTCACACACTAGTACACCTACATATATCGTAGCGAACCATGTTGAAGAGGTATGGTCCCAATTCCTTGCCAACATGGCAAGGACCACACCACCTCTCCATCCTATGTGGCGCTGACATCAACAAGATCATCCAGAAGCTTCTAGAAGCTTCTGGAAAGCATCAAGGTGACACCAAAGATGCTCCATCCGACAAAAAGGACAACACGTGTCACCAATCATCAAGCGCCAGGTAGGCCTGCGACCAATCAAGGAGCAGTCCGACAACCCCAGTACGACGTCTCCAGAATAGGCAAATGTAAGCGCGCCACGTGTACCACTACACTCACCACAGCAGAGGAGACCAAGAGGATATTCCCCTTGGTCGGACAGCTGGCGCGCAACCACAGCTGGCACTGCTGCTCCTCCCTCTTTCACCCTCCGGCTATAAATAGGACCCTTCATCATCCAGGTTGAATCATCTTGTTCTCTATACTCTCACACTCAACACACACTGTTTATTCTTCCTCAGAACAGTACTTATTCTCACGCCGGAGCCTGGTTAAGAGGGAAACCCCCATATTCCCCTCTTAACGAGACTAACGGTGTTGTTGTTTTGCAGGATCCAAGTCATTTCACGAGTAGGAAAGGAGATTGAACCCACAGAAGGAATAACCCCAAAGATTAACCCCGGTGTTAACCTGTGTTTCATCATTGGCGCCATCCGCTTTTAGCAAAACCACTCTCATCTCTTTTCTTTTCGAAAAACTCTCGTCAAAATGGCTGAACAAAACCCTTCTCACCCGGTAGATGGAGACGTTTCTTCTTTTGAACTCGTTTCGGACAATGTACACGTCCAAAGGGGTCAAAGGAACGAAATTATCCAAGAAGGGCCGATGAACAACGATTTTCCTAGTATCTTTGGGAGTGCATCCCGGGTGGTTACCCAAAATGCAACTGGTGCTACTTTCCAAACCCCACCTAGGATCATCACCCAAACTACAAACGGAGCCACTTTCCAACCTCCGTCAGAGGTAGTCCAACAAACACCTCCACCAGTGCAAACACAGAGCCATGGAGCTTGCCCATCAGCTCCATCGGACCAAACACAACTGAACTTCTCCGCACTACTAGGGCTACCCGAAGGAAAAACTCTGGCTTCCTGGTATGCCGAACAAGTTGCGTCTATCAACCTTGTTTACACACAACTCAGTGCGCAGCAAGCTCTGCTTCAAGCACAAGCCAATCAGTCCGCATTTGTCACTCCACTACAAAGGCCTTTGAGCGCTCCCATGCCTCAACAGACCAATGCATTCAATTTACACCCTGAGTCGGTACCTCCACCACACATCAGAAGGCCAAGCGCACACGACACGCGCGACACTTATGGCGAAACAGAAAGCAACTACGTGCAGTACTCTCACCAACCCAAGAAGCCAATACAAAGTCATTTAGGTCCGCGCAACATAAACGATGAACTTACAGATGACGAAGAGACATACAAAGAAAGCACAGTGTTCAGTAGGTTGCCGCCAGAGCACGAAGCATACAAACCTCGCAAGCGCGCAGATTATAACCCAAAAGCAGAGCACGATTACACCTTGAGCTATCGTCTAGACGACATTGCTGAGAATTCAAAATTCATTAGAGAGATTGCCACGACTGCTATCGATAAAAAGAAATTGCCACACAACGTGGGCAAATACAACGGGTTGACAGACCCAGATGATCACCTTCAAGTTTTTAATGGTGCAGGAGCCACAGGTGGATGGAATTTACAAACTTGGTGTCATCTCTTCGCTCAGACCTTCGTCGGCGCAGCGCGCGTTTGGTTTGACAGCCTACCAGCAGGAAAAATCAAATCATGGGTCGATTTCCTAGAGAAGTTCCTTGCACACTTCTCTCAGCAACGTAGACACACCAGAGACCCAGCTGATTGTTTAAACATATGGCGCAGAGACCACGAGAGCGTGGAAGATTTCATTACAAGATATAACAAAGAATGTTTGGAGATTGGCGATGTGGGTGAGAAGATGATGCGCGCACAGTTCATGAGGGCAGTCAAGTGCGATGATCTAATCAAACATGTGAAAGGAAGAGACAGGGGACCCAAAGACTGGGAAACCTTCATTGAAGCGGCCAAAACCATTGCGCAGTCTGACAGACAGCTGACCGGCGACGATCACCGTCAGCGGGGATACAACCATACCGACCGGCATAACAAGAAAGGCAGAAGCCAACCATGGAAAGCATCCGGTCACAGAGAAAGAAGCCCAGTAAGAGAGGATGCGCGCCACACGATCAATCAGATAGCTCACCGGAAAGAGGTGAAAAGAGAAAACAGGGAGAAACAGTGGACACCACTAACAAAGACCCCTTCCGAGGTCTTGGCCACTGAAAATCACCAGTTCAAGCCACCTCTACAAATGCGAAACAAGAGGGGTCAAGATCCCAACCTTTTCTGCGAGTTCCACAAAGACACAGGGCACTTAACTGACGACTGTTTCAGTTTAAAGCAAGAAATAGAAAGGTCCTTAAGAGATGGAAAACTCACTCATTTGGTAAAGGGCGGAAAGCGCGACTACCGCCAAATACAAAGAAGAGACGAGGGACCAGATAACAAAAAACTCCGGAAACTTGAAACCCATATGATTCAAGGAGGTCAGCGAAGACCAAAGAAAAACTACAACAAGCGCACACAGGACGATTCATGGCGCGAAAGGCAGGTTGTTTTTCCGGTTGTAAGAGGAGGCCCAAGAGAAAGGCGACCCATAGTCATCTCGGGCGTGATCGGGCATTACCAAACCGATTACATTTTCATCGATCCAGGGAGCACTGCGGATATCATATATGAACAATGTTTCAACCAATTCGATCAGGAGGATATGGCGCGCTTAGAACCCGTTGATTACCCACTCACTGGTTTCTGCAATGAAGCCGTTTTTCCCCTTGGGCAAATATCGTTCCCAGTGTTACTCTCGGATGGAAGGAATTCAAGAACAGAAGAGGTTACATTCATGGTGCTACCCGCGCATTCAAGACACGACATACTCTTGGGAAGAGAGTCCCAAGGAGACTTCAGTATGATCTGCTCCGGTCCGCACTCAGCTGTGGGATTCCCAACAGAGACGGGGGTAGCAATCATATATGCAAGCAAAGAAGTATTAGCAACAGATGAGCTCCGACCTGCAAAAGCAAGTAAACCAGCACCTCGCGCGGAAGCAGAAAAATGGGTGTTGAACAACGCATACCCGGAACAGACAGTTACCTTGGGACCTGCAATGTCCGACCTAACGCGCGCGACGCTAAAGAATCTGTTGTTCTAAAACATGGATGTGTTCGCCTGGACACCAGCAGACATGGTGGGTGTTCCACGGCACATAGCTGAACATCGATTAAACGTCTCAGAAGATGCAAAGCCGGTGGTGCATGCCAAGCGCCACTTGGGAGACATAAAGCACGACGCTATGAAAGAGCAGGTGATAGAATTGTTAAATGCGGGAATCATCAGAGAAGTCAGATACCAAACATGGGTAGCAAGCCCAGTGATGGTCCAAAAGAACAACGGTAGCTGGAGAATGTGCGTAGATTACAAGGATCTGAATAAGGCATGTCCACGCGACTGTTACGCCTTACCAGACATTGATGAAAAGATTGATTCACTAGCAACATTCCGATGGAAATGTTTCCTTGATTGTTACAAGGGGTACCACCAGGTACAGATGGTCGTGCAAGACGAAGACAAAACCGCGTTCCGCACACTGACAGGGCTATACTGCTACACCAAGATGCCTTTCGGCTTAAAGAATGCGGGCGCGACCTATCAGAGGCTCATGAATGAAACCTTCCACGATGCTATCGGCAAGTACATCGAAGTGTATATGGACGATTTAGTTATTATGAGCAAAGAAGAGAGTACAATGCTGATGAACATCCAAAAAACGTTCGACACCTTGCGTGGAGTAAGTATCAA
Source organism: Helianthus tuberosus (assembly GCA_030545235.1). Classification (NCBI taxonomy): domain Eukaryota; kingdom Viridiplantae; phylum Streptophyta; class Magnoliopsida; order Asterales; family Asteraceae; genus Helianthus; species Helianthus tuberosus. The sequence goes on along the minus strand of CM060373.1, from coordinate 34,539,932 downwards.
ACTAAACCCAGCGAAATGCTCTTTCAGCATGGAAGAAGGGAAATTCCTGGGTTTCATCGTCACAAAAGATGGCTTCAAAGTGAATCCTGATAAAATACAAGCAATTGAACGCATGCCTTCACCTTCGACGATCAAGGAGATGTAAAAATTGGCAGGACGGTTGGCAGCACTTAACCGTTTCCTGGCCAATCACGCAGCCAAATCTTTCCCGTTCATCAAAACTCTCCGAAATTGCATGAAGAAGAGCCAATTTCAGTGGACTCCGGAAGCCGAGAGTGCATTCCGCGAGATGAAAGGTTGCCTCATCAAGTTACCAACATTAACCGCACCAGTCAAGGGAGAGCCTCTGGTACTATACTTATCAGCCTCCGACAGAGCAGTAGGAGCAGTGTCACTTGTTGACCGACAAGGTGTCCAAACACCAGTTTACTATGTGTCACGAACCTTGACTGACCCAGAAACCCGGTATGCCATCATGGAGAAACTAGTACTCGCACTGATCCATGCATCAAGACGGCTGCGCAGGTACTTTGCCAACCACGTCATCCACGTACTAACAAACTACAATATTGGAAACATCCTCGCAAGGCCAGAGATTTCAGGGAGACTAGCAAAGTGGGCGATAGAGCTCGGGGGTCATAATGTGGTTTTCAGGCCAAGACCAGCAATCAAGGTCCAAGTACTTGCAGACTTCATGACAAAGGTACCGGATGACAAGGATCGGGAATGTAAAGCAATGGAAAAAGCCGAGAAACAACAAGTAGAAGAACCATGGTTGTTATACATAGACGGCGCGTCTAACGAAGACGGTGCAGGTGCTGGGCTTCGGCTGGTGAGCCCTGACAAACATGAGTTCACCTACGCCATACGCTTGGATTTTAAGAGCACGCACAAAGAAGCTGAATATGAAGCCTTCCTTGCTGGTTTAAGGTTGGCAATCAAAATGGGAGTACGACACATCGAAGCACATGTGGACTCCATGTTAGTGGCCGGACAAATCAACGGGCAATATGAAGCCAAGGGAGATACAATGGCGCTCTACCTGAGTCAAGCAAAGACGTTGCTACAAACCTTCTACTCCTACAAGGTGCACCACATTAATAGAAGCGAGAATAAACCAGCAGACGCGCTGAGTAAACTCGCCTCTACAAGTTTCCAACACCTGGCGAAAGATGTGCGCATAGAAGTTTTAAGCAACCCGTCAGTGCCTCTGAGAGAAGTAAGCGTTGTTCAACTAGGAACAACGTCTTGGATGACTCCAATAATCGCGTACCTTCAATCTGGAATACTCCCTGAGAACAAAGCTGAGGCGAGGAAAATCCAGTACAAGGCAGAACATTATCAGATGGCTGATGGAATTTTGTACCGGAAATAGTACCTCGGACCTTTGTTAAGATGTGTTGATCCAGAAGACGCAAATTACTTGATCAGAGAAGTGCACGAGGGAATTTGTGGTATACATGCCGGACCAAGAATGGTGGTGGCAAAGGTCATGAATGCAGGGTATTATTGGCCCGGGATGCATTTAGATGCGGTTAAAGAATTGAGGAAATGCAGCGGGTGCCAAAGACACGCCCCCAAAACGATGCGCCCCAAGAATGAATTGGTGCCAGTCACAACGGCGTGGCCTTTTCAACAGTGGGGAATAGATATGGTCAGACCTTTCCCCGAAGCCCCAGGCGCTGTCAAATTCATAATAGTCGCAGTCGACTATTTTACCAAATGGGTAGAGGCAAAGGCACTTGCATCAACCACAGCCACCGTCGTCAAAAAATTCATATGGGAACAAATCATATGTCGTTTTGGATTACCACTCAAGATCATCACGGACAACAGAACGAACTTTGCCGAAGACAATCTTCAACAGTGGTTTAAAGAATTACACATTGAGCACACCTTCTCCTCGCTCGTGCACCCGCAGGGGAATGGTCAAGTCGAAGCCGTCAACAAGAGTATTGTCGACGGAATCAAAGCAAGGTTGGGAGAAAAAAGAAGAGGTTGGGTAGACGAACTGCCCAGCATCTTGTGGGCCCATAGGACGATGCCCAAGACAAGCAACGGAGAAACACCGTTTAGCTTAGTTTACGGGTCCGAGGCAGTAATACCAGCGGAGATAGGATTGACGTCACCATGAATGCTCTCAATGAACCTGATCAACAACGAAGAAGAGAGGAGGATCGACCTTGACCTCCTAGAAGAAAGGAGAGAAATGGCGGCAATAAATGAAGCAAAGTACAAAACGAAGCTGGAAAAGTATTACAACTCCAAAGTCCGAGTCTGCACTTTCAACCCGGGAGAATACGTCCTCAGAGACAACGAGGCCTCAAATGCTGAAAAACCCGGAAAATTGGCTCCCAAGTGGGAAGGCCCATATGTCATCGACACAGTGCTCGGAAAGGGAGCCTACAAGCTGCGCACCATTGACAACAAGGAGGTTCCACGAACTTGGAACACCCAACAGCTGAGAAAGTGTTACCTGTGAAAAAATTATGTAATTACAACGGCCGAATCGCCAACACATTTATAGTAATACAAGAAGTGTTTGGCTATCTTTCTATCATGCAAATTTCTTTGTCACAACTGCATATATTACTTTGGGCATACACGAAAACATCAATGGCTCGACCATTAGGAAACGTTGTAGACCTCCAAGGCATGTCACACACAAAGTGCACAGCCGGGTCGAATACACAACTAAAGCCTAACAAACGCCAAATAAATACTTTGTGCCCACATAAACACGAAAGCATCGAACACAGGACAAACAAACATTGTAAGCACCCCCAAGGCTGAGCACAGCTGGGTCCACACAATAACCTGTAATTCGATCACTTCGTATTCACGAACCAACCGGCGCGCACAAACGATAGAATAAAACGTTGTAATAAACACAACACAACCTGTCAGCGCCACCATTCATTCGTGATACCCAAATCAAAGTAATTATACATGCACATATTATGACGCTAACCAAATTCGCAATAAGACAAAGGTAAATATTAACATAACAACTGTCAAGCATATCCAGTTGTTCAGAAACACGACAAACAAGCAAAATTAATACTGTTCACAAAAGTTGTCCAACGATTACAAGGCCACCTAAGGCCATACGCGGCACGCAGGCCGGAATCCTTCATTCCGGATGACTGGGACCAGCACCAGCAGCCGCACGACCCTCATCCCCGAGAGCCTTTTTCAACAAGGCAACACCATCAGACTTTCGAGCCAATTTTTGAGCCGCCTTCACAACAGCAAAATCTAAACACGGCAACTCTCGTCTTTTTGCAGTATAGGCCGCACTACAATCCTCCTTCCACAACTCAAAGTGATGTTCCTTCTCATTATTAAGAGCCGCAGCTCTACCCTCGTTATAACCATCCTTGCGCCCGCTATTATAACCAGCTTGCCCCAACTCAAACATATAGTTGGCAAGTTCGTAGGAGTTCACTATGCGATCAACAATCTACGAGAAACACACAAATAAGAGAAACAGTCCACGAAAATCACAGAATAAAATAAAGGAAATTACCAGAGGCACCGCGCGCGAAAGCAACCACTTGCAATCGGCTGATGTTTCCCCAGCAAGGACTTCAGAGGCCTTGCATTCAACAGCCTTCTCTTCAAGAAGGCGTTCAGCAGCTTCACAATCAGCAACCTTCTGCTTAGCAAGGTTTTCCAAGTTGGCAATGCGAGCAACATACTCTTTTTCTTTCTTCTCAAACGCGACACGCGCCTGATCAGCTTCCTCAACAATCTTTGTCTTCTCACCAGACAAACGTACAATAGCGTCACGTTGAGTTTTCAGCTCCACATTAGTACGCTCGCATGCAGCCTCCCATTTTTTCTGCTTGTCAGCATTGACTTGCTTCTCTTGGGCGAGTTTCTCTTCTGCATCAGATAACCTCCACACCAACCCTTTCTTCTCAGCATTGAATTTTTCTCTCTCTTCCGCAAATAACTTCTTCTCATTTTCAAACTCAAGAGTGTCCTCCCCCATCAGCTTCCACTCACGGACGATCTCCTGAGAAGTGGACCAGAAGATAACCCCGGCTTGAACATGCTCATCCAAAAGTTCTAACCGGCGGCGCCTCTTCTGAAATAACCTTTCAGCCGGGGGGAGAGACAGAGAAAAAAACTCATGAAAATTGTCAAGATCATTCATCCGGGAGCCCTGGGTCAAACGCCAGCGAGGAGCATGGGGCAAATCATCACAGGCTGGGTTGTGGGTATCCCAGGACCCACCCCGAGCATACTCAAAATCAGGACTCCGAACCGCTCCGGAAGTTGCATCACCACCACCACCCGGTGGGCGTTTGGTATATATCGTTTGACGCGGAGTGGTCTCACTTGTCTCCACCTCAACTTCAGTATTCTTACCACGATCACCACCGCCAGCACCACCTGCATCACCACCACCAGCACCACCCGCATCACCACCACCCTCCCCAACCTGCTCAACATTCACGACACCTTCTTTCCTTTTCTCACCAGAGGTTTCGTGAGGGGGAGACAACCAAAATGTCCTCGAAGGAGGAGAGGCAGGGGGAGTAATTTTGGAAATATCAATTTTGTGTGCAGTGTTGGCTGGTTTGGCACCTGCTCCAAAACGAGCAACACATTCAGAGAAAAGAAGGGAAAGTAAGCAATAATAAAAAGGCAAACTGGAAACTGATAAAACGAATACCAGAAGCCTCAAAAATCTTCTCCAACAAATCCCCAGTTTTCTCTGTAAAAATAACCATGTCAACCTCCGACTCAGAAGGGGCAGGAGGATCCTCCTTTTGGAGTTTAATCTTTTTTGATGCGAGCATAGCAGCAGCCTGCACATCAAGTTTTCGTTTCCTATCCTCAAAAGCCTTTTTCTACATCATCTCTGTTAGAGTAGCGTGATCTTCAGGGTCCGACCCAGGATGTTTCTCTCCGGTCCCTAAACCGGACAACGTATCAGAAACTACAACGTAATCTAGCACAGGGAGAGTATGAGGTCGCTTACGAGGAGTTTCAGTGGCAGTTTCCTCAGCTTTTTTCCCCTTCCCTTCCGGTTTGTCAGCTTTCGCTTTTCTCCTCGTCTCCAATTGCTCAGCAGTCTCAACCGGCATCTCTACATCATCATCAACAGGCTCATTCACCGGCTTGTGCACTACCCCCTGCGCCGGACCTGCACGCGGGGCACGAGAAGTTAGGTCTTCAAGAGATCTGCCAGACCCATCACTCGAGAGAACAATAACTTCCTCTCGAACAAAATCAAAAGCATCATCATTATCCTCACTATCTTCACCTAAACCAATGTTGGCATAAGCAGTAAAACTCTCATTGGTCGGATGCAGGAAACGACCACGAATCTGATCCAACCAGGGTCGTTTCTCAGGCTTTTGGATCGCCTCCACCATGGCGCCGCCGGCTCTCGGGTCCAGTACATTCAGCAAGGTGTAACCCACTGCAAAAACACGAAGATGAGGAGGAACGACAAAAGTAATACAAAATATATACAAAGGAAAGACAAGAGGTTATGGAACATCACTCACATTTACCCCCATATCCATAAACCAGAACACCCAACGGATGCTTAGGAATCCACTTCATGCTCATACCGCCACCCACCAACGCCATCTCCTCAAGCTGAAGGATCGGAGTGGCTTTACGAGTCAACTTTGTATACCAGTCTTGTTCGGAAAAATTTGCAACCACATCAACCTTGGGGATCCCTTCACTCCCTGCCCGGTAATGAATATCCACCGGGATGACCCCTCGGCGAATATAGAAAAATTTTGATTTCCAGTCATGAAGACTCTTCAAAGGCACAGGACAAACTGGAGCAACGCCGGTCCGAGCATTAAACGAATAAAAACCACTTGTATATGAAACGGTATAAAAGATGTTGAACATCTCAAACGTCGGATCCAAACGGTTAGCCATACAAACAAACTCAAAGTGAGTAATGCGGGGAAGCCCGATAGCATTGATCTGAGAAATATGAAGCCCGTAGTTCCTCAACACATCAGCAGTAAATCTAGTCATCGGGAGCCTGAAGTTGCCTTCCCGGAAAAATGCAGCATACAGAGTCATATGACCGGGAGGAGCGTCCATGGCGGTGGAACCAGGGGTGGGGAACTGAGCACCCCACTCGGGAAGGAAACCCATCTCCCTCACCAAGTTATGAAACTCCTCCTCTCTCCACCCTATTATCGCTTTATCTGGGCCTGGAGGAGTTTTACCTTTGTTCATTTTCTTCCTCGAAGCAGGATTTGCTCCAGATATATTCGAAAGCTAATATGAGTGAACTCTAGAAGAAGGGTGAAGAAGATGAAGAAATGGGAGAGAAATCAGGAATTCAAATTTTGAAAAGTGAAGGTTTAGAGGAAACCACCTTGAATTTATACCCATCGCATTTAATGCGATGGGTAGTAAACCGTCAGAGGTGCAGCAAGATGTCCAATAAGGGAAGGACACGTCAGAGGAGAGAGAAGACGCCATCACCTTTTTTCGAGAACGTGTGAAACAGACACCTGCCACCGGGACATAAAGTAACTGACATGACTGAAAAGGCGCCTGTTTACCTGACACCAGACAGTCACATTAGTCACTCCTTCCCAAGACAAACAAAGCTTCCTCCTGAAGACAACAGCAAGGGCCATCGCGCCGTGCGCCATGCGTCCATCTGGCTAGGGGTGAGCAAAAGGACAAACCCGACCCGACCATTACCCGACCCGACCCGAGAACCGATTAAACATAAAATACAGAACCGATTCACTACCCTAAATATAGGGTCGGTTCCGGTCCATAGGTCCAAGTCGGGTTTCACCAAGAAAAGAACCGAGAACCGACCCGACCCTATTTTATATGAAAAATTGGAACCGATCTAAATACCTAAGTACTTGGGTTCGGTTCGGTTCTCGGTTTTTTCGGTTCGGTTCTCGGTTATTTTCGGTCCGGACCTAAACTTGCTCACCCCTACATCTGGCTCAACTTTTCAAAGTAGTCAAAACCCATGCGCGTGCGCCATGCGTCCATTTGGCTCAACTTTACAAAGCAGTCAAACCCCATGCGCGTGTGCCATGCGTCCATTTGGCTTAACATTACAAAGCAGTCAAAACCCATGCGCCATGCGTCCATTCGGCTCAACTTCTACAAAGTGCCAAAACCCATGCGCCATGCGTCCATTTGGCTCAACTTTTTCAAAGCTGCCAAAACCCATGCGCCATGCGTCCATTTGGCTCAACTTTACAAGTTGCCAAATACCATGCGCCATGCGTCCATCAGGTGCAAATTTCTTAGGTCTCCCATAACAACCGCACGCCGTACAAACCACTACCTTCATAAGTCCAGAATCCCTCCTAGACGATCAACTCAACTAGAAGGCACACTGGACTGGGGGGACTTGAAGAGGTATGGTCCCAATTCCTTGCCAACATGGCAAGGACCACACTACCTCTCCATCCTATGTGGCGCTGACATCAACAAGATCATCCAGAAGCTTCTAGAAGCTTCTGGAAAGCATAAGGTGACACCAAAGATGCTCCATCCGACAAAAAGGACAACACTTGTCACCAATCATCAAGCGCCAGGTAGGCCTGCGACGAATCAAGGAGCAGTCCGACAACCCCAGTACGACGTCTCCAGAATAGGCAAATGTAAGCGCGCCACGTGTACCACTACACTCACCACAGCAGAGGAGACCAAGAGGATATTCCCCTTGGTCGGACAGCTGGCGCGCAACCACAGCTGGCACTGCTGCTCCTCCCTCTTTCACCCTCCGGCTATAAATAGGACCCTTCATCATCCAGGTTGAATCATCTTGTTCTCTATACTCTCACACTCAACACACACTGTTTATTCTTCCTCAGAACAGTACTTATTCTCACGCCGGAGCCTGGTTAAGAGGGAAACCCCCATATTCCCCTCTTAACGAGACTAACGGTGTTGCTGTTTTGCAGGATCCAAGTCATTTCACGAGTAGGAAAGGAGATTGAACCCACAGAAGGAATAACCCCACAGATTAACCCTGGTGTTAACCTGTGTTTCATCACGTGTTTTGTTAAAAATATTTTTTTGGTGTCGTAAACTTTACCGATTGTTAATACCGTACCGGTAACAAAACAAATCGAATCGATACCGACCGATTTACCACCGTAGACCGTGAGAATCCCACTAATTGTAAACACAATGCATTGGGTATCGGACTGTCTTAATGTTTTGTGCACCAATTCAATTTTGTAAATAATCAAACAGCATATCCAAGATAATTTTCTTGTCTGCTCAACTGCTCATAAAAGAACATAAATATTAACTTCGATACAATTTTGTTTAATATTTAATATTATCTGTAACGACATTAATGATAGCCTAAGGCTAAATGGCTAATGGATGTGGAGGAGCCCCATCATTTGGTGATGGACCTTCATGTAGGCAGCCACGTCATCGGGTGTGGGTGATGAACCCTGCCTGTATACAAGATGTATGTACGTATATATGTGTGTTGGATAACAAAGCAAATGGTGCGTTGCCTTCGGCAATGAGCCGACGATTCTAACGGGACGAAGCTGGGGCAGTGTTGCATTTTCTTCAAACAAAAAAAAAAAAAAAAAAAACACTTCTTTAAAGACAAAATAATAAACACGCAAGTACATTACATATTACAAGTACAGTAATGTTTCAAAATCATTGCCATTGGCTCCACATGAACCGGAACTAATATGCAGATCTAGAGCCATCAAACTTAAATAAAAAAAAGACAACAAAACAAACAAATAATAATTATACGTGTTACGATGCCGAACAGACACTATCAAAATTCATACATCAAAACAAAACCTTAATAAAAACCAGAAGCCGAACCCGATGGAGGCAGTTGCAAAATTCATATGTAAACATCCGAAGCTACGGATGTTATCATCATGTGTTGGTGAAATAGAACACGGGCTGTAGGGCAAGATGGAGTAGCATGAAGAACGCGCATGATGCTGAGACGAACGCCACAACGTAGACTATCCGGAGAGCCATTGACGAGTCGTATGGTGGTTTTTAGATCCAGATCTCGCCGAGAGAGAGAGAGCGAGGGAGGGAGGGAGATGGTGGTTCGAATTTTAAAATGTGAGGGAAGAGTGGGAGTGTTTTGTATTAAGTCGGTTGTGGATAGCCATACACGTGTCGTGTCATGGAGGTTTTGTTGGATCTCAGTGTCACGTTCACACTTACTATTTTTAGTTTCTTACACTTCACGTTTCGTCAACTTTCCTGTTAAAGAATTTGGGAGTTTGTGAGTCGGATGCATTTATTAGGGCATGTGTACTTATAAAGCATTGAGATGACGTTATGCGATAAGCAGTAATTACTGGGCTTTATATCATAAGAGTGTGCAGTTATAAGGCCTTATATTCACATGTGCAGATCTAAAGGTAATTTGGGGTTCCTAGAAACCCGTTTGATTCGTAATTTATATTGTTAAGTTATATAAAAAACTCTGAAGGAACCCTTTAATAATTTGTAAGGGAACCTTATAACTAAATGTGTCGAGTAGAAAACTGGTTCAATGCACTTTTCTTAAACTTAACGTCCTGGGTTCGAGTCTGAGAAGGTCCTTTTTGTTCTTTTTTTTTTCCTTTGAACTAAAAAACGATTTTTCTTTCGTTTTTCCCTTTAACTAAAAAACGAATTAGGGTTTAGATATTCACTCCAGCCTTACTGACAAAACCCCTTTTGATTTTAATTCCAAATCGAAGGGGATAACTCCAAATCGCAGAAGTTCGAACCAAAATTGAGGGTTGATTCCAGGGTTATTCTTGAAACTATAGGTTGCCTCACTGGGTCATGATACGAAATTTTGAAATCCCAAGTCTCATGTATACTTTGAAAATTGAAAATCATCCTTTTTTGTTCTTTTGTCAGGGTTTGAAGTATGGTTAACGATTTGAGATGTTATCAAGATTTGTATAAGGTACATTATTTCAGCCCTAGCTTTACCCCTGATTTTGCAATGTGCGTTTGTCCTATATTGGATATTCCAATTTGACAATTTAGGTGTTACAACTTAGTGTTCTTTAAAAATGTTCATTATGAATTAGTTTGTAAAATAGAGCTATTTTCTAAATTTGTGATCCAACTTCTCCGTCTCAACATCAAAGATTAGGTTCTTGTTTACAACTCACTAAATTCTAAATTATGAGTTAGTTTGTAAAAGAAAACCTATTAAGGTGTTAAAACGCACTGAATTCTGATTTTGTGAATATATATTTTGATTTTCCATGTGGGGAGTGCTTGGATTGACATCCAAATACATAGACTAGCTTCTTGCTTATACTTCACTAAAAGAGAATTATGTTAATAAGTTTTACATTAAAGATTGCTCAAAGACTTCATAACAAGACTTCATATCATTATGTGACAATAATTTAATCCAAAACCGATTTCATTTCATAATAATAATTGTCAAGTACATGGAAATTCAAATTAAAACATAGAAATGACAAAATACGACAAGTTCAACAAAAAATGAGATAGCAATTCAAGTAATTTAAAGATGCGTTTCTAGTGTCGTCCCTACTAGATTTCATCATAATCAACATCATCAACCTGCAACATGTTAAAAAGTATAGTTCAACACAAAAAGCATTGGCGAGTACACAAGTTTAAGTATATAGCTTAAGTATAAAAAGTGTTTAAAACGAATCCACATGTCAACCTAAGTTATCAAGATTAACATATCAATGGCATGCAATAATCAAGTCAACCCTCTGTTAACGCAATAAGAATGAAATTTAACATGACCTCTCGTTCACGGGTGGTGCGTTACTCCTATAGCGCTATACATGTTAAATGAAGGCTCGTACGAAGTTAATGACTATTGTATCACATAAGAATCACCCAATAATATGAATCAAGTATAAGAAGTAAGTATGCATGTATTTGGATTGTTTTCTGCATTGCATAAAGTATAAAGTGTTGTGATTTGATAAGGTTAACATATTGCACCCAAAAAGTGTAAAGCGAAAATGGGTCAAGTGTACTCACGGTTTTGCAAGCTTCAAACTTGATAATCATGTGAAGAGTTGAGTATGTTGATGATGGAATCACCAAAGTCACACTACATGTGGGAAACGAAGGTGTGTAAGTTCATGGATTAAGAGTGGAAGATTCGAATTAGGAATTTAAAGTATTAAAAAGTATGTATACGAAAGTAATATCTAGCTCAAAGTACTCGTTTATGACACTATGTTAAGTGGTTTCATGGGTCCCAAATTGCCCATTAGAATCATAACAAGTAACGTAGAGCCTTAGATATGTTAGCCTAAGTTTATGACAATAATCATAGGTTGATTAACATCACAAATTCAACCATGTTTTATATTGATATGTATAGTTGATATAGATAATAACATCCTAAAACTAAGTCCAATCATAGATTATCATATATGTCAAGCATGGAGGATTAACCTCTTTGTAGATTCACCACTACACAAACCATCACAAGGATGATTCAGAGGGTCATGAACATCAAGGATTCACCACTACACAAATCATCACAAGGATGATTCGGAGGGTCATGAATAATAAAGATTCACCACTACACAAACCATCAAAATGATGATTCGAAGGGTCATGAATAACAAGGAAATAAACCTATCAAACATAAGCTCAAGTGACCAAGTACACTACAACCCGGGTGTGCCAACACATCATGGAAAGAATGAACTAAGTGAGGAAGGCTAGACGGGGCTAAGGTGCTTTGATTCTAGTAAGTCATAAGAGTGTTCATACACAAGGTTCAAATGAAGGAGTGGAACTTAGTTGGAAAGCTTACACTTCACAAGTCACAAGTTCATCATATGAAGGATGATGTCTTGTGCTTGTTTTCATCAATGATTTGTTATGTATAAAAAGAATTTAAATGAGTGTTTGAACTCAAAACTTTGATGGAAATCACCTCAACACAAACCCACAACCATTGACTAATTTGTGAGCTTGGTGGGTACAAGATTCCACCAAGTTTTCATCAAGAACATAAAGATATAAGAAAATAAAAACAAGCAGAATTAAGTGCACTTTGGACCTAAAAAATGGTGAGGTTTCACCTTAGTTTGCCCAAGCAAACTTGTGAAAATCTTCCTATAGGTTATCCAAGTGTTTTAGAAGAAAGAACAAGAAAGAAATAGAAGAAGAAGTGAGTTAAAACTCACTTAGAAGTGCTGGAACTTTCTGCTCAAATTCTGATGAAATAAGCTGAGTTTAGGGAGTCTTTTGAGAGATTTAGAGTGCTTGTAAAGTGAAAAAAAGGATGGGGAGTTGTTGTATTTATATAGGAGTAATTAGGGTTAAGTTGGTTGGGCATTAATTAGAAGTTGTTGGGAGTTAAACATCAAAAAAAAAAAAAAAAAACAAACCAACCACCCATTTATGGCTAGCGGTCACAAGCTGCTTGGCAGCCTTTTAATTTTCATTTTTTTCTAACAACATTAAGATGGTTATTTGTTGAGTATAAATGTGTTACATGATATTTAATGTGTACCTAGTATGTATCAAGGCCTAAAATGCTTTTTAAACATGTTCTGAGAAAGAAAATAAGGGGGAAACATGTGATGAATAAGTATGTTGCATACAAGTTTGTATAACATATGTTTAGGCAACAATCAAGTGTAAAATGTAACACCTCGTAAAATCACGTCCAATGAAGTCTTGACACGTGTAATGAACCCTAATGAAGCCAAACATTGAAATTTAGGGACTAATTTTTTGAAAAATCGAAAACTTTGATTATGAAAGGACTGGAAGTGTTAGCATACCTAAAATAAGTTTCTAAATAACCTCTTACGATGTTTATATTCACAAATGTGCCACTTGATGGTTAAGTGTAGCCGTTTGCGTAATTAATTGAAGGTTTGCGTAATAAAGGGTTAAAAGCGTCAACATGTCAATTCTAACCTCTGAGTGACCTTTTAACAAACTGAGAGCTTCATGATATTTAATTATACTCTCAGGAATGCCAAATAATGGCCGTCTAAGGTTTTTATGCCTATAAGTAAAGTTACGCGCAACTTTGCAAGTTAGAGGGGCTAAAAGTGTCAATATGTTTAATTATACCTCTGAATGACCTTTTAGTGAATCCGAAGCATCGTGATGTTTAATAATACTTTCAAGAATGTCTAATATGGATTAGATGAGGCTTCAATGCTATTAAATGATGAAATGCGCAAGTTTCGCGTTTGGATCGGTTTATGTATCTTATTGATATCACATCATATTTAAGGCATATTAACTTAGGAAACCTGTATATGACTCTTATGGGTACTCGTTACGCACGTTTCGCGTTTGGATCGGTTTATGTATCTAGTTTGCATAAAGTAACCGAAACGGGTCAAACCTTATCATTTTCACCTCAAAATCCAGAATGTGTTTAGTTTCCCCATATTATACAAGTCTCCAAACTTGTCGGGTCTAAATCACATTCTAATCCGATCTACGCTTAATCTTGCGTTTTGAACCGTAAACCTTTCCTTAAAATTAACCGGTCTAAGCATAGGCTTAATTAAGACCCGTTAGGAATCTAATAGGTTATTAAAAACCTTCATTCCAGATTAGGAGCCCCAGTAGAAGTACTTGTGCTTGCTGATTTGATATACGGCTGGGATTGAATTTATATTTAGCTCAGGTAAATACTCTTAGCTTATTTTCCCTATACGGGCTTGGAATACGGTATTATAATAATACCGCTTGGTCGGGTATTGAATGTTTAATCGTATTGTGATTAAATTATTGAGGTAACCCGCTTTAATCTGTCTTGTTTGAAATAAAGGCCTTTAGGGGTTAATGACCATGTCCCGGATATCCTTGGCATCATTGTATTATAAAATGGCCACATCTTATGCACGGGGTGTAGGCATACACCTGACAGTTGCATAAGGGAAACGGTATCTCACGCTCATGTGGGCCTATACTTGTGGTGTGTCTGTTAATCTTGACCCGGTTTCTACATCGGGCCCTAAGTGTATAACGAACATGTAAATCTCTATACAAGATTATTTTTATATAATTGTCCCAAGTTATAAAAGAATTTTGTGCCTTGAGCATTCAAATCAATTTTCTAAACTATTTTCAAAATGAGTCAGTTAAGTTGTATTTACCAGTGTAAACTGACGTATTTTCCAAAAAGGTTATGTGACAGGTACTGTACGTAATTGGCTGGGAGCTCAGGGCGTCAATAGGGAATCTTGCAAGTTCTAGATGCCTAAAGTCTGTTGAACAGTGTTTATCTTTCTGTTTTAAGATCCGCCTGTGGATCCTTTACATTCCGTTTGAAATACTTGGATATTACTTTATATCGGGTTGTAATATTTTATCTTTTGCTTCCGCTGTGCATTCATTATTTGTGTTGTTTGACTATGATGATATCAACTACGTCACGATACTCCCCACCGGTGACACGTGGTAAAATAGGGGTGTGACAGGTTGGTATCAGAGCCAACACTGAGTGAATTAAACACTAGCCTTTTGTGTTTAATCTCAGTTACACAGTTGCACATTCTTGAGTCTAGACAAAGAACTTAGGACTACTCCTGATTCGTTTTTGTCCTTTATTTGTTTCCTTTGTTATTTTTCTGATTAGCCCCTGCATGGGCGAGTCAGTATTGTTAGAAGTCCTGTGTTAGGGCAACCATGTACCTGTTTAAATTTTAAATGGAACGGTTAGATTTAAAATAACGTTCCTATTATAGGATCTACCAATATTATAAATTGGCAAAATCCAAAAAGGACAAGACCTAGCCCATGTGTCATTTTAAGGATAGGGCCAAGATGACAGTTCCTCAAGTAGATACAGATCCTTATTAACATCCCCATTTAGGGTTGTTCTGCTCTTAATACTAAAAAGAATCTTAAAGTTAAAACCTAGCCTACCTGTCATTTCAGGCACGGCCAAGATGGTAAAACCTATTCAAAAGATACAAATTCTTGTTAACATCTGAAAGCATGTTAACATTTTCGACAAACTGTGATCTGATAAAATCACATAAGTCATCTTTAAATTGGGATATTTCAATTTCCCTTATTTATATAACCATCCCTTAAGGATGAAGTGCCTACGGGCTATAATTAACGCCCTGTGGGGCAAAAGACAGTTGTAGTCTTTGACTCTCTGTCAAGAAAAAGGTAATGAAATATGTTCAAACCAAAATGCCTCGATCCTCCGAAATCATGGCTTATACATTTAAAAACTGTCTTTATGACTAGGCCTTTTGCGCCACTTTAATATCCTTAATGTTTTATTACTGGGATAAACTATAATGAAAATACTAATTAAATATAACTAACAAATTAACCAATATGGTTTATATTACCATGGTTGATGAATCGTCAAAAATGATGATTCCATAATAACCTCTAAATAAATCATTGTCAGTATTTATGTAGCAATCAAGCTACATGGCTGGATCAGAGGAGGTCAACAGCCACCCGAGGGAGAACAATGACACTACCAGAGTTAACATAACTGGTGAGGAACTGCAGGCATTAATAGATAATGCTGTTACTCGAGCTCTTGACAGACAGTATAATGAGTCAAGTGGTACACACTCTAAGACTCTATCTGTGGCTCGTAGTAACCCCCCCTTCTAAATCACATGATTCAAAGGAGGACGATGTTCATAACTCGTCAAATCAGAGGAGTGTTCCGCCTAGACAGGTTGTGCTTAATCAAGAACCACATGTTAAAGCCTGTTCGTATAAATATTTTGCCTCCTGCAAGCCCAAAGACTTCACAGGAGAAAAAGGAGCCATCGACTGCATGACGTGGCTCGAGGAGATGGACACTGTTGTTGATATTAGCGGATGTGCAGAGCAAGGCATTGTGAAGTTTGTTTCACAATCTTTTAAAGGAGAAGCTCTAGCTTGGTGGAGGTCGCTAATCTAGGCTACTGGGAAAATCCCGTTGTAAAATCAAACATGGGATCAGTTTGTTGCTCTTATCAAGGAAAATTACTGTCCTCAACATGAAGTTGAGAAAATTGAAACCGATTTCTTTGCATTGGTCATGAAGGACTTAGATTGCCAGGCATATCTTACAAATTTCAATACTATGTCTCGATTGGTTCCTTACTTGATCACACCAGAACCAAAGCGTATAGCTCGCTTTATTGGGGGCCTAGCCCTAGAAGTCAAGGCAAGCGTGAAAGCATCGAGACCTACTACATTCCGGTCAGCGGCAGATTTGTCGCTATCTCTCACACTCGACGTAGCCATAAACAAGGCTGCAAGGACGGAATCGACAGTGACAAATTTATCATGAAAGTCAAGGCAAGCGTGAAAGCATCGAGGCCTACTACATTCAAGGAACACCTAGAAAGGACGGAATCGACAGTAACAAATTTACCATTTGCGACCTCGACAGCGAATGATCTTGGCAACTTAGAGCGTTTACACTTAAGTATAGGTTTGAATTCAACATATACAAAACTCTTACCGGCGCCAGTATCAAATAAACAAGTAGCATAGACAAGGTTGACAAGAAATGTACCAGTTATGACGTCATTAGCGGTGATAACGACGGCTCTACCTCGAGCTTGCTGTTGAGGCTGCTGTTGCTGCTGCTACTGCTGGTTGATGTTGTTGCGCTGAGGGCAAACAATGGCAAGGTGATTCGGATCACCACTCTTGTAACACACCCGACCATTGTCCGCTTGGGGTTAAACTTGATTGTGGGCAGGGTTTTGGGCGACAATGGCTTGGTTTTGATTGCCTTGTGGTGGTGGACCATTTCGGCATCGGTCAGCAAAATGCCCAAACCTATGACAAGTTGCGCATTTGCGGCATGGTGTGTTGGTAGGGTGGTGATAAGAACAGGTGTTGCATTGGGGATGAGACCCAGTGTAGGCTCGTTTTTGTGGTTTGTTGGTGGTGGCGGCAGCTATTGTTTGAATAGGCTGAGGGTTTGGCGGAGTGATGACCGCACAGTTTTGGCTTGAAGCTTTCCGCTTCTTGCCTTTGTTTTTCTTGGTTGATTGAGAAGGTGAGGGTTCAACAGTGGTGGTGTCGGTGGTAGCTTGGTGTGCGCTCTTCGACGGGGTCTTTTCAGAAACCCTGTGAATGACGCAGTTGTTGTTAAGGCGAGCGGCCTAACTGAAGGTATCCTCGAGAGTCTTTGGTGAAGCGGACTCCAGAAGGTTCATGATGGAGGTAGGGAGGAAGTGGATGTACTTGGTAATGGCCTTGTCAACAGAATCAACTTGACCAGGACAAATGATACTGAGTTGCTTGAAGCGGGCGATGAGACCATCGTTGTCAACCCTGACTTACTTAAGATTCCAGAACTCATGTTCCAATTTCCTAAGTTCATGGGGAGGAGATAACTCATCTTTCATAAGTCTCTTCAGTTCAACCCAGGGCAAGGCGTGGGCTACGTCGTTTCCCCTCGTATTAAGTTCAGAGGTCCACCATTCGAGAGCTCTCGAACAGAACACTCCTGTAGCATTCAGGGTTCGCAGGTTGTCAGGACAACCGCTTTGGAGGAAAGTA
This sequence comes from Helianthus tuberosus, assembly GCA_030545235.1. NCBI lineage: Eukaryota > Viridiplantae > Streptophyta > Magnoliopsida > Asterales > Asteraceae > Helianthus > Helianthus tuberosus. Next base: position 34,522,433 of record CM060373.1, on the reverse strand, counting down.
AGCTCGATAGCATCAAACCAGGTTAGTAAGGCGGTGGCACCACCTTGCCATTAAACTCCTGAGGTTTACAGGCCATAAATTGCTTAAATAGGAATGGCGCCTTAGATGTTTCCACCTTTGAGTCGACGGAGGCATGAGGTGAGTCAGGGTTGGGTTGGATCCTGCTAACGATGTCGGGTATGACTCGGGCCATTTGCTCGGCTATTTACTCAGCAATAAGACCCATTAACTCTTTCTTGGAGATTGAATCGGTGTCATTGGAGTTATTCTTCGAACGCGACATCTTCTTGGACGAGCTTGGAGATGTCATCTAGAAGTTCGAAAGAGGAAGAGAGGATGAGATTTTATCATAATTCAAAAAAAAGTTTGCATGTATAAGCATGTAAGCATCATGTATCACGTGAGGTTCACATAATTAACATGTATTCCACAAGTATTCACAAGTATAATCACGTATGAATGTGTAAAAGAGTATAAATTTAGTTTGTTCACGAGGATTATTATTGTTTTTGATTGCGAGAGATGTGCGAATCGTGTTTCAGTTTTGAAATGAACGAGGTAACAAGTATAAAATCACATATAAATTGAATTAACATAAAAGAGAGGCTCAATAAAACATTGGATTATTTCGGGTTTAGGAACGTCGACTATTCCAAAGTGAATCGAAAGTCCTTTCAAATTAGGGAAACATGCTTTGGCCTATAGGTAAAATACTCTCGTCGAGAAGCGATTAACGGTATTTTACCCTTCCAATTACTACACGTCCGTAGACGATTAGAAAATCGAAACTTTGGCGGGATTGAAAATTATATAAAAAATTCTGAAGGAACCCTTTAATAATTTGTAGGGGAACCTTATAACTAAATGTGTCGAGTAGAAAACTGGTTCAGTGCACTTTTCTTAAACTTAACGTCTTGGGTTCGAGTCTGAGAAGGTCCTTTTTGTTGAGTTTTTGTTCTTATTTGTTCTTTTTAACTAAAAAACGATTTTTCTTTCTTTTTTCCTTTTAACTAAAAAACGAATTAGGGTTTAGATATTCACTCTAGCCTTACTGACAAAACCCCTTTTGATTTTAATTCCAAATCGAAGGGGATAACTCCAAATCGCAGAAGTTCGAACCAAAATTGAGGGTTAAATCCAGGGTTATTCTTGAAACTATAGGTTGCCTCACTGGGTCATGATACGAAATTTTGAAATCCCAAGTCTCATGTATACTTTGAAAATTGAAAATCATCCTTTTTTGTTCTTTTGTCAGGGTTTGAAGTAAGGTTAACGATTTGAGATGATATCAAGATTTGTATAAGGTACATTATTTCAGCCCTAGCTTTACCCCTGATTTTGCAATTCCAATTTGACAATTTAGGTGTTACAACTTAGTGTACTATAAAAATGTTCATTATGAGTTAGTTTGTAAAATAGAGCTATTTTCTGAATTTGTGATCCAACATCTCCGTCTCAACATCAAAGATTAGGTTCTTGTTTACAACTCACTAAATTCTAAATTATGAGTTAGTTTGTAAAATAAAACCTATTAAGGTGTTAAAACGCACTGAATTCTGATTTTGTGAATATATACTTTGATTTTCCATGTGGGGAGTGCTTGGATTGACATCCAAATACATAGACTAGCTTCTTGCTTATACTTCACTAAAAGAGAATTATGTTTATAAGTTTTACATTAAAGATTGCTCAAAGACTTCATAACAAGACTTCATATCATTATGTAACAATAGTTTAATCCAAAACCGATTTCATTTCATAATAATAATTGTCAAGTACATCATGGAAATTCAAATTACAACATAGAAATGACAAAATACGACAAGTTCAACACAAATGAGATAGAAATTATAGTAATTTAAAGATGTGTTTCTAGTGTCGTTCATACTAGATTTCATTATAATCAACATCATTAACCTGCAACATGTTAAAAAGTATAGTTCAACACAAAAAGCATTGGCGAGTACACAAGTTTAAGTGTATAGTATAAGTATAAAAAGTGTTTAAAACGAATCCACATGGCAACCTAAGTTATCAAGATTAACATATCAATGGCAAGCAATATTCAAATCAACCATCTGTTTACGCAATAAGAATGAAATTTAACATGACCCCTCGTTCACGGGTGGTGCGTTACTCCCACTACAAAAAATGCCATTTAGTGACATATAAAAAGTGCCACAAAACTACAAAAAAGTGCCACTAAAAACACCTGTAGGAATGGGCGGCACACAAAAAAAGTGCCACTAGAAGCGCTGACGCTAAAGCCTTTTAGTGGCACTTTTTCAATCTACCGCACAAAGTATATATGCTTTTAGTGGCACTGTTTTTTCTGCCACTACAAACTTTTGGGCTTTTAGTGGCACATATTTTTTGCCACAAAAATCACATCAAATTATTTATCATATTAATTTTTATTGATTACAATTATTATTTATTTACATTAAAAAATAAAAATAAAATTGTATAATGTAGAAATCATAATAATATAATCAATTCAATTAAAAAGTTCAATCAATCATCTTCAAAGATTCCAAATGTTTGCAAAGAAATAACTAATAAGTGTCAACCTAAGTCTAAATATCGAAATACAAAACAAATGTTTAAAAAATGTTTGAACGAAAACTCAAAACTCCATTGTGTTCATGAATCTCTTTCACAATCTTCATGCGAGAAAAATATTCATTGTGTTAACTCTTTCTTAGCGATCGTATTTCCCACTTCATAGTTGTTCCTTGCACTTACTCCTTATTGTCGCCGCATCAGCCAATTCACTATATTCAACCTGAAGTTTCACAATTCATGTCCACTGATACCACTTCTCCATGGTCCCATGGTCTTTACTCTTAGACTTCGACGACACACACAGCAGAGAACTGTGGCAATCATTATCACCAGAAGTATGCAGAAAGATATTATAAACCAAATCTTCCACTTATATATATTGCTACTTTCTTGAGCCTGATTTGCTGGTGGTTGAGAAGATATTGTTTCTTGATTGAGGGCAAGTGGATTATGTTCCTTCTTGTGCTTGGGTACAACAGGAAATGATCTACTACTTCTAGTAGTTGGGAGATCTATGATCTTTGGTAGCTCAGTCCCATCACTAGGCGATGGTGCAGCTGTGAGTTTTAAGAATTCTTGTGCAGTTTCCACCATTTCTGCTTCCAATTCTCCTACTGATTCAGACATACAATGAAGAATCACAAAAACCATCAGTTTTTTTTAAAGACTCACATTTTCCCATTTCTGAACAATCTTTTGGACATTTTACGAAAAGTCAATAGTTGTTTAAATTACTTTTTTCACTTATCTTTGGAATCCTAAAACTTTAGTGAAGAAAGAACATAAAGAAAATTATGTTCAACAGAAAAAATAAGCATGAACTGGAAAATTAATTTGACATTCTCCCTTATGGTTGGAATGGACTGAGGTAGTCATTCACAAAGTAACAATGAGGAACATGCACAGGTTTCTCTGAGTATATATGGGAATACTTGAGTGGGGATACAAACTGTCATAGATGTTGTAACATTTCAGTATTAACAAAAAGATGATCTAGACACAATACTAGCGGTGACAATACAGAAAGAACCCGCTGACTGTTAGAAGATATAAACATAATTTATTCTGTATTTGAATATTATTATGTATGTATGTTAACTTAGGATTAATGTGACTTATAATTATGTAATTATGACCGGTATGTTAGAGTGGTTGCGTTGGTTAGGAGACACCGTTTCAAAAGGGTAGTTTTCCCTCCATTTCCAACTGCTCTTAACTGCCATCTATATGATGATATTTATATGTCTTGCCGGGTTTCATTCTCGGCACCAAGTCAATTTAACCGCCAAATTGTCCCTCCACTTTAATCTCTGCAAACACTGACCAAACCAAGTTATTGTTATGAATCCAAACCATTACAATGCTTCCGCTGATTATCAATCTGATGGCCAAAAAAGTGGTATCAGAGCGGGTTATGTTAGCGATGACGATCTCAAGCCGTCCTCAACATTGCTGCCGTGTAAACACTGCACAGAAGAGAAGCGAGAACGGAAATGGATGCAGAGGCGGTGCTACTACTGCAATAAGCCAGGCCACCAGATTTCTACATGTGCACTGAAAGAAAATGACGAGGAAACTCAATTGCTTCATCTGGCAGTAGACACCGGAACACAGAAACTACAAAACAATGATCCTGAACTTCAAAACGGTCAAAGGATGGAATACATAGCGGTTGGCACCGACGGAGGTCTGTGGTCGGAGATATGGTATGTTAGTAAAACTCTTAAACATCACTATTCTGGCAATATGGATATGTTCAAACGCATAAAAAACTTATCAAGTGTTGAAACAAACACTGGAGAAAATCATTTCTTCTTCATAAGAGGCATAGGAGTCACTGAAATTAAATCAGGGATGGAAAATATCCGGATTCAGAGTGTGTTTTACACTCCGGATATTGATAGAAATGTTTTAAGTTTAAACCAACTGATAACACAAGGTTTCACCGTCAAGTTTATCGGAGACAAATGTAAACTGTTTCCCACATTCAGTGTTCCATTGTTTAATAAAAGAAGTGACAAAACGGGTATGACTAAAGAAGAAGAAGTTGGTATGTTAGAAAAAGAATCAGTGTTAAGCAGAGAAACCGAACATGAAAGATTCAAAACCGAATTCTTAAATGATTATTTCGAAAGTTTGAATGTATCAACGAATGAACCGGACTGGAACATTCTGATACTTCAAGCAATGTCCTTCAAAGATTTTAATGACTGTAAGGCACTATTAGTCATGTTAGAAGATGAGGATTATGTGGTAAAATACCGATATCATCTTGATATCAAGTTCAATGAAATGATAGATTGGTTTCTGAAAGTTAAGTTAGAAATTTTCACAAGACCATTACCGGCATACGCTTCGGAGAACAGGATGGTATGTTTGTTAGACTTGTATATGAGTGTCAAACGAGAAGGGGGACATCGGGCTGTCACAGAAAACAATCTATGGGCAAAGATCGCCAAAGTGATTGGTTTCGATTACAGTGAAGGTGAATACATGAGGTTACTATACGCCATGTATTTGGATGTGATGATCTATTATTACAAGTGCAAGTCAATACAAGAACATGCACAACTGAAAGAGGAGATCAAGGTGGTGACCGATCCAAGGCAGATTAAAAGTGACGAAGTTAAAATGAAGGAAACAGAGACTATGCAGACAACTGGAAACTCAAGATCTAAAGAAGTTGCAGGAAATGATGCTGATCACTACGCATTCTTTGCTGGTAACGATTGGGAAGGGATAAGAAGGCTGCATACAAGGAGAAGGTTCGACTTCAAGAGGGCTAAGGCAGCAGTGGATGATGCAAACATCAGCGTCTTAACACATTCTCATAAACGAAATTATGTTTAGGGGAGTGTGTTAGAAGATATAAACATAATTTATTCTATATTTGAATATTATTATGTATGTATGTTAACTTAGGATTAATGTGACTTATAATTATGTAATTATGACCGGTATGTTAGAGTGGTTGCGTTGGTTAGGAGACACCGTTTCAAAAGGGTAGTTTTCCCTCCATTTCCAACCGCTCTTAACTGCCATTTATATGATGATATTTATATGTCTTGCCGGGTTTCATTCTCGGCACCAAGACAATTTAACCGCCAAATTGTCCCTCCACTTTAATCTCTGCAAACACTGAACAAACCAAGTTATTGTTATGAATCCAAACCATTACAACGCTTCCGCTGATTATCCAATCTGATGGTCAACACTGACCTCATTGGTGACAAGATACTGTATGTAGTCAGCCCCCGTTGTCCCAGGAAATCCCATGTATGACACCTGGATAGGAGCAGGTTGCATGGCAAAAATTTCATTTCTGGCCCCTGAAGTAAAGTAGCAAACAAGATATCAATTACAGACTGAAGTGATGATGGGCCACTAACATAAATACATAATATATACTTGCACTTCATTCGGTTACCATTGAGGTTGAACTGTTACTTAAAAGGGTATGGTGATAAATATGAGTTAGGTTTTATTCAAACCTTAGTATAACCATTGAGGTTGATAAGTACCTGTATCTGATCTTCATTTATTAGCCGAGCAATCGTATCAGATGTCATTGCTGACACGTCCTTAAAGTGCTCTGCTTCTGATTGAGTACGGAGCCACCATTCGGTACCATCATTTGGACTCAAAGCATAGCAAAAGACCTAAATACTATAGTTTATAACATCTTGCAAATTAAAACATGTTCTTAGAAGTTGGAATAACAAGCATGAAAGAGTAGATTTCTTTTGCAAATTAAAACATTTACCCGATTTTAAGCCGCTTGTTACCCCCTGGACTCTTTATTTTTAAAGGCAGAGGATGGTTGAAAGCAGGAAGAGAAAATCGGCTTGCGATAACAGAACAGTGTGCTGCATACTTCCGGCTACAAAAATTTAAAAAAAAATCCAAATAGCAATGTTATACATAATATTCCATGACTTTTAAGCCCACATAAACTATGTATGTACCTGATTTCAAGTGCAAGAATAGGATCAAGTGGGTATGCAATTGCATGGAAAGGTTGCACACTTGGAATAACCGACGTCTGGAAGAATAATAACATATACATTATACACCAATATGCAATGAACAATGAACTTGTTGAATAAATGTGTGTGTCTACACATATGATAATTGATAACTTTAAGAAGATTCTGTACAATAGTACAATACCTTGATTTGCCTTCGAAGAATACCTTCTACTTCAATAAACATTCTCTTTCTGTCATCCCAGTCACACACACACACTAGGAAAATGCAACATAACAAATAAGAAAAGGGAATAGAATCAAGTAGTTAGCGTTTAGTGAAGACTTGAGTCATTATATTATTGGCAGATTTAAGCTCATACCTGTAACGTGTGTAGAAGATTGCAGGTGGCTTCAGGGAAATTCGGGACGTATAGCCAATGCTTGTCGGTAGCTTTTAATAGCCGCTTCCACATGCCCACTATAATTTCCATAATTTACAAGTTTAAACGTGATCATAATTATATGCATAACTGAGCTAATATGTCTCTAACACTCCGATTACGTTCTAAATACCTGTCTTTATAAGCTGAAGCCAGATTTGCATGAGCTTCTGCCATGTTTGGACGGATAGCAATAGCATGTGAATAATCTTGAATTACTTCATTTACTCTCCCAATCTCTTTTAAGTGTTTCCACGGTTAACAAGACCATCAGCTGCTAGAGGGTCGATCCGAAAAACTTCATTGTAGCAAGATATGGCATCAGCATGATTACCCTGTTATTTAATTCTATGTGCCAGATCAGGTTTAACATAACATTTCATATGCACACATTAACAGACAATAATCTAAAACCGTAAGAGCAAGAATGGTGATACAATGTTAAGAGAGAGACAGAGAGGATTGATAGTTGATACCTGCTGCTTGTGTATTATTGCAAGATTGTTAAAGGGAGCTGACAACCCTGTAGTTACAGTCAAAGTTGCCTTGTAACATTGAGCAGCCGTACTCATCATGTTCCTGAAATAGAAAGCATCTCGTTAAGGCTCTTTTAAATAACTACATTCATTTCTTAAAGGTGGAATTTCGACCCATTTGCTTATAAACGGGTCTTTCCAGGTTATGATTAAAAAATTAGAAATAAAGCAGCAAGCTTAAAAAGAAATGAGTCAAATGAACTGAAATCACCCAAGGTGTATTTTTAATGCATAAAATATTTTAAATAATTTGATTTAAAAAGCTAGACGATTATTAATGATTGAGTAAAGTACACGAATAGTCCCTATGGTTTACCAAAAATTTGGATTTGGTCCCTAGCTTTCCTAAAGTATACGGATGGTCCTTGTGGTTTGCAATTTGTAACGCATTTAGTCCCTAACCAACAAATCTAAAGGTTTTAGCATCTCCAGGTTAGTGATTAAATGCGTTACAAAGTGCAAACTACAGGGACCACCCATGTACTTTTGGAAAAAAACTAGGAACTAAATGCATTACAAAGTGCAAACCACATGGACCATCTGTGTATTTTTAGAAAGCTATGGACCAAATCCAAAATTTTGGTAAACCACAGGGACTATCTGTGTACTTTACTCTTAATAATAATAATAATAATAATAATAATAACAACAACAACAACAACAATATAACATTTGTAATCACAAGTCACTTAAGAATCACAACCATTTTCGAGTACCAAATATAACATTTCTGTGTATTTATTAAAAGAACAACAATTTTGGCATGTGAATTATAACAATTCTTTTCAATATATATAGTGTGTTGGTGATATATTTAATAAGAATGACTACACTGGCATGGATCTTTGCTGCAATAATAATTGGTCAGTGTTACACAGCCAGCCTCACCAGTATGCTCACTATTAGAAGGTTGAAACCTCAAATTACTGATTATGAGGCATTGAAGAATGCAAATGCTGTTGTTGAGTATAGCAAAGGGTCTCATGGCCCAGGTATTTGGAAGATGTCTTGGGTTTCAAGAGTGAAAATCTAAGAAACTTTACTTCTCCATAAGAATATGCTTATGCCCTTAAAATAGACACATAGCAGCAGTTTTTCTTGAGACTCCTTTAAAAAAATGTTAAGTGATCGTGCAGCCGCGCAGCCGCCGTTGTTGCGTGTAGTGCAGCCACGCAACCGCCGCTGTTGCGTGCGACGCTGCTGCTGAGGAGTGCATGCAGTGCAGCCGCGGGCGTGCAGCTGCGCGTTGCTGCTGTGGGCGTTCAACAGCCGCTTCTGCGTGCGACACTGCTGCTGCAGCGTGCGTGTAGTGTGATGCTGCTGCTGAGGCATGAGTGCAGTGCAATCGTGCAGTGTGGTGCTGCTGCTGAGGCGTGCGTGCGTGCAGTGAAGTCGCCGTTGCTGCATGTGGCGCTCCTGCTTAATTGACCAATTAGATAAAAATTACTGATTAATTGATCAAGTAGATAAAAATTACTCAATAAACCTATGACTAGCGATTAATCAGAGACTGAATTAGAACTTACCTGCGTTAGTGCGATGATTGTCACTTGAAGTTGTCGTGACTGGCGGCTTTAGCGATTAGCGAGTGTGATTGAATCACCTTGGAGAAACATATACAACTCACCTACCAAAACTGAATTCATTAAAAGTTTATTACAATTATTTCATTACCCAAATATGATACAAACTAACCTGCTAAAACTGATTCGGTGATTCGAACCCAAAATAGATGCCTACACAAGCATGAGTCTATGAAATGAATTGCCCCGACCTCCTCTTTTATATAGTCACCCACCATTAAAATGGATATCCAAGATCTATTCAGTTTAATAACTACATCTGATTCAGAAACATATCTTCTAAAACATGAAACCCTAAACAGAATGAAACAGTTGCGGATAAACCAGAACTAACCTGGATCTTCATAGCTTTCTTGTTGGCTTCACGTTGACTACCTGTACACATATCAATCAATCAGAAGGGTGAAATCAGAATGAGTTAGAAAGAGAAAGAAGAATTAGGGTTCTATGCATTTCCTTTGGAAGAAGCTTAAGCTTGTCCAGATTCCTCTCACGGGCCGTCTTCAACTGCTGCTCATTTACTCCACCATTGCTTCTTACTGAATATTTCTGGCCGGGAACCTTAAATAGATTTTTTCAATCAAAAAACTCATTTTGGCAAAAACTAACTGGTCACGGGTCGAGTTTCGGATGGTGGTTCAGGTCGGAGCTTTAAGACATATACTTGCTTTGTTATTCTGGAAATGGAGCTAGGGTTTTGAGTTGAAGGGGTGTGTGAAAAGATTGAGTGGATCCAGTTGATAGGAAATCGATGTAGGGAAGAAAATGGAAGGCGAGGAATACAAGAAAAAAAATTTTGGGGGAGTTTGAAATTGGAAGAGGAATTGGGTTGGGAGGGAATTTTTTTGGGTGTGAAAATGTTTAGAGGGAATCTTTTTGTTTTTAAATTTTTAATAAACAAGTGAGTTTTTTAAAGCTTTGTGACGGTAGGCCACATTATTAAAAATCTATTGTGGCGGTTAATAATATTTTGCTATAATTTTTTACAGTGACTAGTGATTGTCACATTTTTTTTATTGAAAGTGTGAATAAAGGTTTTAAAATATGTGTTTACGTCACATGAATTCAAAAATAAACAAATATCATGGCAGTATGTCACATTTGGCCACATGATCGATGTCGTAAGGTCGGTCAAAAATATAATAAAAAGGTGTCATATTCACCTTTTACTAGTAAAGGGCAAGTAGGGTGTCGAGTCCACGGGGAATCAGTGGAAAGTGTAAAAGTTCGTTGCTTTATGACTAATACCTAAATTAAAACCTAATTGCTTTTTGCAGTTTGAGAGTAATTATGAAAACGAATGTAAAGATGTATTTGTAAACAGTAATGAGAGAAATGACCAATCTCCGGGTTTTCAGGTTATGCAGAAAATCAGGTTACTTAGTTACCACTATTTGGAAATCACATAGACATGATCTGTAAAACTTGTTTTGATAAATAATTAACGGATAATATATTTGATTGCAATGATCCACGATCGAAACCGAAAGATTGATGCAAATGAATAGTAATCCAGTTAATTACCAATTTCAGATTTCATAAACATTAACAGATTCAATGATTAAAGGTTAAAAATCAATGACAAACTAGAATTTAATCCCGGTCGTTGATGAACAAACCAAATAATTGATGAAAACGAATGAATACGATAATCAAATATTGTTTAATCAAAACAAAAACAATAAGAACGACTAACCGAAAGTTTAATCGAATCCTAATCCAAAAAGTCGTAACAACACGCAAACCCAATGTTCAAACATAAACCCTAGTCCCGGAGACGGTCACGGGATGACTAGCCGCTCATGATGGGTGAACAATCTTCCGAAGCTTGGTAGACGGTTGAATGCATGATCGAATCTGTGTGTGCGGATGATGAATGATGATTGATGATTGATGATGAGTGATGATTCGAGCCGAAAGTTGTTCTGAAGCTGCCTATCGTCGATCGTATATGGCTGCCAATAATTTCCCCCCTCATGATGAAGCCCACGTAGGGTTTTAAAAACCCTCCAAGCCCATTAACAAAATTCACGTGCAGCTATATGTTGTTTTTGTTTAAATCCGTAGGCCTCAACCATAATCCGTAAGCCCCATATTCACTTCACTGTTTCTTTTGTGAACCATGCACGAAACCGTAAGTTACGTTTTCAATTCCGTAACTGACATGTTGATGTTGCTGTTTGTTTTGTTTGTGCGTGCCCCTAAATCACATGAATCCTCTTTTCTTTGTTTGTGTTGAATTAGATGCTCCACACATGCAGTCCAATCACCTCCTCCAAAGTTAACCAAACAATGATGATGTTGTTGAATGTGCTCCTTTTCTTTTTCCTTGTTCACGTGATGTTCTCTTCAAAAGTCAGCCGCCTCTTTTTTTCTTTATGATGATGGAGATCAATCCCTTCAATGTTTACATCCCATCCCCTATGTTGGCTGCATGTAACTTCAAAAGTCTGTGTGACTTTTTAGTAAATGATTAAAGATAATATATATCATGCAATTAATGATCCCTTTATATTGTGAATGATGAAGAATATTATCTTTTCATCATGGAAATTAATTTCCCTTGATAAGTTCACGTGACTCTTTTCAATTCATGGGTGAATCCAAATTATTCCCCTAGACTTCATTGCCTTTTATTTCTTGTGCTTCCATGTTAACCGTAAATGTGAAATACATCCCAATCAACATGTTTTACTTGCATATCATCTTTGGGTGTTATGCCTCGTCACCGAGCACCTTAACTTCATCATTTTAAGCTATTAACCTGCAAAACCATAAGTACTCGTAGTTATCACATTTAAAATATATAATCATTTAAAATGCAATAAAACATATAATATAAACACTTTAACACCCGGGTTTCACACTCTTCATCACCACACTTTCCAAGTTGTGGCTAAACTGGGTAGTAAATGTCACATTTTTTTTTCAAATAGTGTGGCTAAAAAGGATTTGAGTTGCTATACAGTGGTCACATTAATAATAAAATGTGTGGTTGAAAGTGTTTTAAAATAATATAAATGACATTTAGCCATACATTTATTCAAATGTGTGGCAGAACGGTTTTGAGAAAAGTGTGGCTGTAGGCCATTTTTGACGTAGTGAATAGTGAAAATTTTAAACGAATTGTTCAAAAATTTTTGTGCCATAGGCAAAGTTCCATTAAAACATATAGAAAATTTTGGTGGCGTATGCAAAATGCCACTAAAAGCCGTGATTAGTGACATTAAAGTGCCATTAAAACAAAAATTAGTGGCACAAAAACTATATGCCATTAAAAATGTGTGCCACTAAATGGCTTTTTTTTCATAGTGTCCTATAGTGCTATACATGTTAAATGGAGGCTCGTATGAAGTTAATGACTATTGTATCAAATAAGAATCACCCAAGAATATGAATCAAGTATACGAAGTAAGTATGCATGTATTTGGATTGTTTTGTGCATTGCATAAAGTATAATGTGTTGTGATTTGATAAGGTTAACATATTGCACCCAAAAAAGTGTAAAGCGAAAATGGGTCAAGTGTACTCACGGTTTTGCAAGTTTCAAACTTGATAATCCCGTGAAGAGTTGAGTATGTTGAGGATGGAATCACCAAAGTCACCCTACATGGGGAAACGAAGGTGTGTAAGTTCATGGATTAAGAGTGGAATATTCGGATTAGGAGTTTAAAGTATTAAAAAGTATGTATACAAAAGTAATATCTAGCTCTAAGTACTCGTTTATCACACTATGTTAAGTGGTTTCATGGGTCCCAAATTGCCCATTAGAATCATAACAAGTAACTTAGAGTCTTAGATATGTTAGCCAAGTTTATGACGATTAATCATAGGTTGATTAACATCACAAATTCAACCATGTTTTATATGGATATGTATAGTTTATATAGATAATAACATCCTAAAACTAAGCTCAGTCATAGATTATCATATATGTCAAGCATGGAGGATTAACCTCTTTGTAGATTCACCACTACACAAACCTTCACAAGGATGATTCGGAGGGTCATGAACATCAAGTATTCACCACTACACAAATCATCACAAGGATGATTCGGAGGGTCATGAATAATAAAGATTCACCACTACACAAACCATCAAAATGATGATTCGGATGGTCATCAATAACAAAGAAATAAACCTATCTAACATAAGCTCAAGTGACCAAGTCCACTACAACCCGGGTGTGCCAACACATCATGGAAATAATGAACTAAGTGATGAAGGCTAGACGGGGCTAAGGTACTTTGATTCTAGTAAGACACAAGAGTGTTCATACGCAAGGTTCAAATGAAGGAGTGGAACTTAGTTTGGAAAGCCAAAGCTTCCATTTGTTCACACTTCACAAGTCACAAGTTCATCATATGAAGGATGATGTCTTGTGCTTGTTTTCATCATTGATTTGTTATGTATAAAAAGAATTTAAATGAGTGTTTGAACTCAAAACTTTGATGGAAATCACCTCAACACAAACCCACGACCATAGACTAAGTTGTGAGCTTGGTGGGTACAAGATTCCACCAAGTTTTCATCAAGAACATAAAGATATAAGAAAAAAAAACAAGCAGAATTAAGTGCACTTTGGACGGTGAGGTTTCACCTTAGTTTGCCCAAGCAAACTTGTGAAAACCTTCCTAGAGGTTATCCAAGTGTTTTAGAAGAAAGAACAAGAAATAAATAGAAGAAGAAGTGAGTTAAAACTCACTTAGAAGTGCTGGAACTTTCTGCTCAAATTCTGATGAAACAAGCTGAGTTTAGGGAGTGTTTTGAGAGATTTAGAGTGTTTGTAAAGTGAAAACAAGGATGGGGAAGTGTTGTATTTATAGGGGAGTAATTAGGATTAAGTTGGTTGGGCAGTAAATAGAAGTTGTTGGGAGTTAAACTTCAAAAAAACACAAACTAACCACCCCTTTATGGTTGGCGGTCGCAAGCTGCTTGGCAGCCTTTTATTTTTCCTTTTTTTTAACAACATTAAGATGGTTATTTGTTGAGTATAAATGTGTTACGTGATATTTATTGTGTACCTAGTATATATCAAGGCCTAAAATGCATTTTAAACATGTTCTGAGAAAGAAATAAGGGGGAAACATGTGATGAATAAGTATGTTGCATACAAGTTTGTATAACATATGTTTAGGCATCAATCAAGTGTAAAAATATTTTTAAGTTAGTCATATAATTGAACAATCAAGCGTTTGCATGTATGGAAATTCAAGGATTACGAATATACGAGTTAAACTTACATTTATGAGAATTTATGAATTATGTATCCAACGTAAGTATGTATCAATGTATAAACATGTATAAACGGTGTATATTTCACATAAATGATCAATTTTATTATAATCAAGTCTCGGATTTACAACGATTCGAAATAAGAGAAACAACTTTCCGAAAATAGAAATTCGAGTCACGCTTTCTAAAGAAGGAAAGTTACGAAAACGCAGGGCGTTACACACTGGTTACTCTTCTTAGGATTCTGAGAGTTATCCTCCTCCCTTTGTCTTTTCTCATTAGTTTTATTCTTGATCGACTTTTGTCTCACTATATCTAGAGTGAGAGACAAGGATAGATCTACAGCTGTTCTGTAGTTGATTGGCCTTGAAGCCTTAACATTCCCTTTTATTTCTGGTGCCAAACCACCGATGAAATGCGCAATGCATTTTGGTTCCGGGGTAATTAAATAGGGTACCAGTCTAGATAGGGAGTTGAAGTCGGTAACATATTGCTGACAATTTAGGTTTTTCATGGTGAGAGTCAGAAAATCTGTCTCCACCTTTTCCACTTCGTGTTGTGGACAGTAGTTCTCTTTGATAAGGTCCACAAACTTGGACCATCCCATATTGTATAGGGGAATTTTCCCCGTGGACTGCATCATGGCCCTCCACCATACAAGAGCCTCTCCCTTGAAAGATTGTGAAACAAATTTTACTACGTCCTTATCAGCACAATCGCTGATGTCCACAACAGTTTCCATTTCCTCAAGCCATTCCATAGCATCAATTGCTCCTTTCTCGCCATTGAAATCTCTGGGTTTGCATGAGACGAAATATTTGTAGGTGCACCCGCCTTCAGTTGAACGGGGCTTATCATAGAGTACTAACTTCTGAGGTTCGCTCTTTTCATCTGAAGAGTGAACGGAACTCCCCTACGAGCTGATGCATGTGTTTCCGTATGGACCTTTGAGTGAGTGTCACTCGGTTCCTTTTTGTTCTCAAGGATCTTATCCACAACTTCACTAATTGCTGCGCTAATCAAGGCCTGAAGAGCAGTGCCATTAACATTTATATTTATATTTGCATCCTTGTTTTTAGCCGCAGTACTGCTGTGTGCTTTGACGGAATCCTCCATTCTGGAGCTTTGGTACTAAACACCAAAAATAACATATGCTTAGATACAAACTATTATGGAATCATCGTAATGGATGATTTATAAGCCATGGTATTATTAAACCATAATGGCTGTTAGGTTTATAACTTCCTTATAGTATGCTACTAGAAAGTATGTCAATTATATTTAGACTAGGTCAAAAAGGACCATCAATTGTGTTTATGGTTTGGACCGAGTCCATTACCTTTTGACAGGGGATAACAATGTCACAATTGTCTTTGTCATAACGACAATCTTTAGATAGTTGGAAGGCTTGTCACGAAGGACATTAATAATCATAGGCACGAAGGCCTTGTCACAAAGGACATATAAGATATGGCACTTAAGGCATGAATATATAAGCCGCAATCTTATTGGATCAGAGATCTTAAGGTTCGAACATAGTTCTTCACCTTTGGA
This sequence comes from Helianthus tuberosus, assembly GCA_030545235.1. Taxonomy (NCBI): domain Eukaryota; kingdom Viridiplantae; phylum Streptophyta; class Magnoliopsida; order Asterales; family Asteraceae; genus Helianthus; species Helianthus tuberosus. The sequence goes on along the minus strand of CM060373.1, from coordinate 34,506,552 downwards.
CAGGGAGTCAAAGACTACAGCCGTCATCTCTTTGGAAAAATAATTTATTTTGCCACAAAGGCTAGTCAATGTACATCATTCTGACTAACTGGATGATTGTGAGCTCCAGAGGAGTCAGCCGTGGTGAAGCTTTGAAGGCTAACTAACCAAGTAGTAATAATTTGTTTAATTATAGCGAATTGTCGAACTTGACGATTAAATAGCCTTGGTGTAATTCAACCATATAGACTAATAGATAGTATTAAATTTATTTGATTATGCTTGGCCTAGGTTTTTAGATAAACCATCTTTGGCGTTTAAACGGAATATAATCCTTCATATTTATTAGACAGGGGACATAAGTCATGACCGTCAATGTCGTACCGACGTTTTATATAGCATAAAGGCTTGTCCCAAGGACTTTTCGATGGCACAGAGGCCTTGTCACTAGGGAAAATTTAAAACATAATCAACGATTCCTTTGGATCGGAAAATTTCATAATTCATTGTCTTGGCAAGAAGTTATGAAATAAAACTATCTTTTCATGTATACATCTTTGCCTGTAGGTATACATCCCCTTGGATGTTTTGATGTGTTCATCAAGTTCAACGTTTATTAGCCATGATTCCTCTTGATCATTTACGCTAAAATAAGGGGTTTGGAAAAATTTCCTAATATAAAGATGACAAGTGCGATTTTATCGCATCACCGTTGCCAGGAGTGTTAACATATTTACAATGTTACAAGGATTTGAATCCTTTGAATAGGTTCTACCATCTTGGCCTCGTCTGGAATGACATATAGGCTAGGTCGTACCTTTAATATTCTTTTTAATATGTATACTGGCAGGGAAGGAAGGATATTTATTTTTATTCAGGATTTTTATCATAAATCCTAATTTACAAGTTAATAATAGCACAAATGGCCTAGTCGCGTAGACAAGTTTAATTTATAAGCCATGATTTTAGAGAATCGAGGCATTAAGGTTTGAATCAAAGTTCATTACCTTTTCTTGACAGGGAGTTGTAGGCTACCACTGTCTTTAGTCTCAGAGGACATTATCTATAGCCCGTAGGCACTTCCCTTCTATGGGATGTTTATAATATGATCATCTTATAGGATGATATAAGCCATGATTTCAGAGAATCGAGGCATGAAGGTTTGAATTAAAGTTCATTACCTTTTCTTGACAGGGAGTTGTAGGCTACCGCTGTCTTTTTGTCTCAGAGGACGTTAATTATAGCCCGTAGGCATTTCCCTTCTAAGGGATGTTTATGGTATGATCATCTTTTCAGATGCTATTAGTCGAGATCATATGGATCCTACCGATTATTATGTTTGGACGTATTCCAACATCTTTAGACAGGGGTCAAAGACCACCACTGTCGTTGTCTTATTGGACAACAAGTTTAGCCCGTAGGCACTTTTTCACTAACGGATGTTTAAAATATGATCATCTTATAGGATGATATAAGCCATGATTTCTAAATCACTAGGCTAGATAAGAAAATTGGAAGAATCCAATATAAGAATGACTGTTGTGATTTTCTCGAATCACATTTGTCAAGAGTGCTAACACGTTCTTAGGTGTTAACAAGGATTTGAATCTTTTAAATAGGTTTTACCATCTTGGCCATGTCTGTAACGACATTTAAGCAAGGTTTTTACCTTTTAGATTATTTTTAATATATAATGCAGAACAATCCTAATTTGAGATGTTAATATGGATCTGAATCTAATTATGGAACTACCAACTTGGCCCGGTCTTAAAATGACACGTGGCTAGGTCTTGTCCCCTTTTTAGATTTTGCCATTTTATTATAATGGTAGATCATATAAAAGGAATGTTATTTTTCATTTATCTCATATTCCATGTTTAGGATGAAAATTCAGTCATTCCACTATAAAATTAAAAAAATCAGGTTTCCCTAAAAGGGACCTTGAAAGGAATAATGTTGTCCTCGAAGGAACTGAAAGATAAATATGTCCTTATAAGGACTATTAAGGAAACGATCTTCAGCAAAAGGAGTTTCTTCTTCATTTTATTTCTGAATGCTTTCTCCTTGGTTGCACGTTTCATCCTAGCCGCGGTACGAAGCTCAGCATTTCAAGGCTTCGGGTGTGGAGAATTCCTATTACGGCTTCTTCGCTTGGCGACGTATCCAATATATAAAAATTGGAAGCAAAATTTCCAGACTAGGATTGAGATTATTCCTATGTTAAGTCTAGACTCAGAAAGTCAAAGAATGTGCTACTGTGTCATTGAGATTAAACACAAAAAGGCTGGTGTTTAATCCACTCAATGTTGGCTCTGATACCAACCTGTCACACCCCGATATTTCCACGTATTACCGGTGGGCCCGGTGGGGAGTATCGTGACGTAGTTGATATCATCATAGTCAAACAACACAATATATAAATGCACAGCGGAAGCAAAAGATAAATATATTACAATCCGAATATAACGTAACATCAAAGTATTACAACGGAAAATAAAGGATCCACAGGCGGATCTTAAAACATAAACATTATTCAACAGACTTTAGACGCCTAGAATTTGCAAGATTCCTTATTAACGTCCTGAGCAGCTTCCAGCCTATTACGTACTTGTACCTGTCACTTAGACTTTGGAAAATACGTCAGTTTTCACTGGTAAATACACTCAACTGACTCATTTGAAAAGAATTTAAAAAAATTGGTTTAGGTGCACAAGGCACGAAAATATGTTGACACTTTGATTAAAATGCTCAAGGCAAAATTAATCTTTTATACTTAGGACAAACTATATCTCATGTTATCAGTTTTACATAACTTGCTCTACATACGGGGCCCGGTTCTATGCCGGTTCAAGATTAACCGACACACCACTATTCCCTTATTGGGAATCCCTTATTGGGTATAATTAATTAATAACCATATTGCATCTGTCAGGTGTATGCCTACACCCCGTGCTTAGGTCGTGGCCATTGCAATTAATGAGTCAAGGATATCCAGGACACGGTCGCATTAACCCCCAATGTTTCAGTCAAGCAATACGAATTAAAACAGGTTATTTGGATTTCCTGACTCATTGGTCTTTGAATCTCATGCCTGACCATGCGGTATTTATATTACCGTATCCCAAGCCCGTAATAGGGAAAATAAGTAAAGAGTATTTACCTGAGCTAGCTCCTGTCTTAAATAGCAAGATTTATAATAACTTAGCCGTATTCACTTAAGTAAGCGTAGGTTCAATTTACCGGAAGGCTCTAGTCTGGAATGGTGGTATAAATAACCAATTAGAATACTAACGGGTCTTTAATTAAGCCTAAACTTAAACCGGTTAGTTTTAAGGAAATATATGGTTCAAACGCATGATTAAGCGAAAACCGGAATAGAATGTGTTTTAGACCCAACAAGTATGAAGACTTGTATAAAATGGGTAAACTAAATACATTCTGGATTTTGAAAAGAAAATGATAAGGTTTGACCCGTTTCGGCTAATTTATGCAAACTAGTTACATAAACCGAACCGATCGCGCAAGAGGCATAACGGGTAACCATATGGGTCCTATACAGGTTTCTTAAGTTAATATGCCTTAAATATGTTGTGATATCAGTAGGATATCTTCCATTATGCCCAAAACGAGTTTAATCTCAATTTAAGCCTCGTAGGGGTATTTTGGTCATTTTAAAGATTATAAAAGAGGTTAATTAAAATTCTGAGATTCGGGTCCTAATACAGCAGTAGAATAACTTTTTTTATTAGGTCATATGAGTTGGTAATAGGTCCTTTATGCCAAAATGGTTTTAAACCCATACTATGCGTTTAATACGCTTAAAAACCCATTTTAAGCGATTTCCGGGTTATACAGGAAATCTGAGTTTTCTGATCAGGTTATAAAGTTTAAAATACTTTATTTATTATATAAAATCAGTAGCAATTGGATTTGTGTCAAAATACTATGTAGAACTCATTTTATGACCGAAAAGGGTATAATCGGTATTTACCGAATCAATGCCATAACCTTCGGTTATGGGCAGGTTAGAAATAATTAAAAATATTTAAAAATCTCAAAATATTATATTACATCAGTGGGTAAAAGGTTTGATGTCAAAAATTGGGTTTAGATAGGCTTTATGATAATTGCGCCGTTTAATTACTAAAAGGCGTTATAATTACGCTAATGGGCATAACTCCTAATCTAGACCTCCAACTGATGTGAAATTTTAGGGACATGTTTATAAATCAGTAGTAAAGATTATTGTCCTTTCATATTTCCAAAATTATCGTTTTATGGTCAAAAGGGCATTATGGTCAACATTAAGCATTTAACGGAAACATGTAAACGAATCGGACAATCAACGATCCAACCACAGAGGGTTATACTATCATGCAACCTGGTCCTAAGGAAGCTCTAAGGCATTTCCAAACCATACTAAATTGGGTCAGAACTGAAGTCAAAGCAAAAGTCAAAGTTTTGCGACTTTCGGTTCCGAACCGTGTCTAAACAGAAAATTTGTCGGGTCGAACATGCTTAGACATGTTCTTACATTAATCACTAAGTTATAAGAGTAATAAAACAGGTTGCAAAGCTTCTACATTGTTAATTATGTTTTAAATCGCAAATTAGGATCCTGTTGACTTTTTATAAACAACTTTGACCCGACATTTGATCTAGTTATAACGGGAATAAGAGGGTGCCCTTTTAAGGGTTTATTGCCCACATAATTACAAACTTATAACTACTCTTAATTCGGCTAATCACTGGATCATTAATGATTAATCGCTAAGTCAACCGTTAATTACGACGGTTTGACTTTTAAGCTAAAACTAAGTAAAAACTCAACTAGGAAAGGTTAAGCATACTTACCAACGTCTAATGCACTATTAGAGATGGCTTGGGTCTGCTTTTATGCTCCAGGAAGCTCCAAGAAAGCAGATGGAATGAATGATCACAAAGTTGCAACCAAAGGGCCTTTTTATAGTGATTTTGATCCATTAAGATCATGACAAATCATGCTATACATGATCCCTGATGATTAACAAGTGTCCCTAAGGCCTAAGAAATAGTTTAGGCGGCTCTTGGAAGTGTTTAAGGGCCATATAAGTCGTTACATGGGCTGAACAGCCATTTTAAACGAGTTTCTGCATCTGGGCATTGCTTACGGACCGTAAGGGTCCAGCCTTACGGTCTGTAAGGACCTGGCCAGCAAAACAGAACTTTCATAAAATGACACATTTGGCCCCTGAACCTTCCAAACTTGATTTTAAGGTGCTTTCTTGCACTTGTAACCCCCAAACTTGACTTTTAAGGACTCCAAGTCATAAACTAACTTTGTTAGGTCCCCGGTTATTCATACGATCACCGAAAAGTCTTGAATTTTGACGTTGACGCTTTTCACCCCTCATATACGAATTCTATCATAACTTTCTCGTACGATAACGGAACTTGGTGAAATTTTTATCACTTATTCTTGTGAGCATAATTAACCATTACAAAGCTTCGGGTTCGCTAAAAGGTCACTTAGAGGTATACTTTAAACATGTTGACACATTTAATCCCTGTAGTTTGTAATCTCTCACCTTCTTTCACAATTTGCTTCGTATGATCCATGAATCATTCGTTTAAGGGTATAAACATCATGTAGGGTTATTGTAAAGTATATTTATCCATTGTTGACATTTTGAACCCTTATATTCACATACTTTCCTTGTTTGTCAACTTTAGTCCCTCTAGAGTGTTCTTTTACACGTTCAAAGCTTATGACACGTGTCAATATATTATAGGACGTGAATTTTCGAGGTGTTACATCCTCACCCCCTTAAAAGAAATCTCGACCTCGAGATTTGCTAAAATGCTGGAAGTACTTTTTGTCGCATAATGGACTTAACTTCTATAACATATCTGGAGTCTTTCCAAGCTCCTAAAGTGACCCCTATATTAGGTACATGTATCCTTTTGGAGCTTCTTAACCTGTCGATCCTTAATCGATACAGGATGCTCATCACATCATAAATCTGCATATCATTATGTGATAGTGCTTTTCGACTTATTGGTGACATGTCGCTAAATCATTAGTGTGGGTCACATTGCGCGTTCCACCAAGCTCCTAAATTAGGTCTTAGCTCGTAAGTTATTTAGTCTTGATACATTCGAATCCTTCGAATGACTTTGTATTTTCCGAGCTTAACTAACCTGAAAATTACAACTCGGCACACCCTTCTAGGGTGTTATCTTTAGTTGAACCTTATCTTTTAACCAGAACTTAGGAGGGTTGCTATTTTCATAAATCCTTGATTTCCTGCCGTATACTGGCAACTTACAATCGATTATGGATTTGTGTGATCTTATTTGTTGTTTCCAATGCAACTTTCAGATCCTGATAATTGGACTTACCAAGCTATTGTCCTAACAATAGATGTTTAACATTCCATCTATACAAGGTCTCCAAAGGAGTAGCCTTGATACTTATATATCAACTATTATAGAAAATCTTATCTTAAGGTGAGATGGTTATTCCAACCACTGCTTAACTAATCTCAAGGAATAGTTATTCCTTACAGCTAGTCGAACAAATCGACGATCCTGGGCAGCTAATGGCGATTCTTAATTGTTGCCTAAATAGGGTTGCGGTAATTAATGCATAAGCAAGATGAACCGTCTTTCTTATTTACTAAAAATCGGAGTTCTTAGAACTTTGAATTTTGGCTTTATGAAACCTTCTCTAAAAATTTATCGATTTGGCTCTTAGTTCTTCCTATTCCGTTGGTACTAACAGATATAAGGCTTTTTCAATAATTGCAGCCCTAAGCAGGATGTTTGTCCTAACATCCACTTGCCTCTCAGGAGGTAAACATGGTAATTCTTATAAAGAAGATAATTATGACACACAGAGATGTCAGAGATGTCCGTATTCTCAGGCTTTGGTTCATCTATCGATGTCGGTATCAGATAAATGACACATTCTCTTCACAATAGCAAGGATGCCCTAAGTGGAGATACTTATAAGGACATTTTATATTGGATATCTTCTTTGAATACTACTAGTCGACTTTAGTACGATATGACCATTGGGATATCTCAGGGGTTCCATGCATTAAACCTCCATACTGATCAGGCATGGAAGCAATCTATGGGACACACTAGGATACGCCACTCCTCATATGGCACTTTTATCAAACACAGTTTAGCATTCGCAGGCGATAGAAAACAATGAGAAAATAATTAAATAAAATAATATATATTGTCGTACTCTGTTTGGGGAAGAGTACTCCAGATTCTTATGAAAGGATTATCTTCGAGGATGGGAGAGATGGTCATTATAGATTCCATTGGTAAGTTATAGCTTAAATTTAATAACTGGAGTTCTTATGAATGTAATCAAGAGTTTGCTAAGCTTATGGTTTGCTAAAGGTTTATTATCCCTTGCATTAATGTAAAATACTTAGCAGACACTATCAATGCTAAATGGTAAGGGAGGTACCTAATGCTATTATCGATGTGCACTGTCTCTGGCATTCAACCGGTAGTCCAGGCATTTCCTTTCTTATCCTTCCCAGACTTAGCTGCTCCTTTCTTGGCAGCCTTAGGGCAATTAGTACTGATGTGCCCCTTTTCGCCATAGCTGAAACAATTTGCATCCTTTATGTCCCTACATTCGTGGGACTGGTGGCCAGCTCTTTTACAGATGCCACATTGCTTTATCTTTTGGTTTAATCAACACTGTCCCCAATGTCTTCTTTTGCAGGTTTTGCATGTAGGCTTTTTGTTGGAATCCTGTTGGTTATTGTTGAACTCGGATTTGTTCTTCTTAGGATTCTAAGAGTTATCCTCCTCCCTTTGTCTTTTCTCATTAGTTTCATTCTTGATCGACTTTTGTCTCACTATATCTAGAGTGAGAGACAAGGATAGATCTACAACTGATCTGTAGTTGATTGGCCTTGAAGCCTTAACATTCCCTTTTATTTCTGGTGCCAAACCACCGATGAAACGCGCAATGCGTTTTGGTTTCAGGGTAATTAAATAGGGTACCAGTCTAGATAGGGAGTTGAAGTCGGTAACATATTGCTGACAATTTAGGTTTTTCATGGTGAGAGTCAAAAAATCTGTCTCCACCTTTTCCACTTCGTGTTGTGGACAGTAGTTCTCTTTGATAAGGTCCACAAACTTGGACCATCCCATATTGTATAGGGGAATTTTCCCCGTGGACTGCATCATGGCCCACCACCATACAAGAGCCTCTCCCTTGAAAGATTGTGAAACAAATTTTACTACGTCCTTATCAGCACAATCGCTGATGTCCACAACAGTTTCCATTTCCTCAAGCCATTCCATAGCATCAATTGCTCCTTTCTCGCCATTGAAATCTCTGGGTTTGCATGAGACGAAATATTTGTAGGTGCACCCTCCTTCAGTTGAACGGGGCTTATCATAGAGTACTAACTTCTGAGGTTCGCTCTTTTCATCTGAAGAGTGAACGGAACACCCCTTACGAGCTGATGCATGTGTTTCCGTATGGACCTTTGAGTGAGTGTCACTCGGTTCCTTTTTGTTCTCAAGGATCTTATCCACAACTTCACTAATTGCTGCGCTAATCAAGGCCTGAAGAGCAGTGCCATTAACATTTATATTTATATTTGCATCCTTGTTTTTAGCCGCAGTACTGTTGTGTGCTTTGACGGAATCCTCCATTCTGGAGCTTTGGTACTAAACACCAAAAATAACATATGCTTAGATACAAACTATTATGGAATCATCGTAATCGATGATTTACAAGCCATGGTATTATTAAACCATAATGGCTGTTAGGTTTATAACTTCCTTATAGTATGCTACTAGAAAGTATGTCAATTATATTTAGACTAGGTCAAAAAGGACCATCAATTGTGTTTATGGTTTGGACCGAGTCCATTACCTTTTGACAGGGGATAACAATGTCACAATTGTCCTTGTCATAACGACAATCTTTAGATAGTTGGAAGGCTTGTCACGAAGGACATTAATAATCATAGGCACGAAGGCCTTGTCAAAAAGGACATATAAGATATGGCACTTAAGGCATGAATATATAAGCCGCAATCTTATTGGATCAGAGATCTTAAGGTTCGAACATAGTTCTTCACCTTTGGACAGAGAGTCAAAGACTACAGCCGTCATCTCTTTGGAAAAATAATTTATTTTGTCACAAAGGCTAGTCAATGTACATCATTCTGACTAACTGGATGATTGTGAGCTCCAGAGGAGTCAGCCGTGGTGAAGCTTTGAAGGCTAACTAACCAAGTAGTAATAATTTGTTTAATTATAGCGAATTGTCGAACTTGACGATTAAATAGCCTTGGTGTAATTCAACCATATAGACTAATAGATAGTATTAAATTTATTTGATTATGCTTGGCCTAGGTTTTTAGATAAACCATCTTTGGCGTTAAAACGGAATATAATCCTTCATATTTATTAGACAGGGGACATAAGTCATGACCGTCAATGTCGTACCGACGTTTTATATAGCATAAAGGCTTGTCCCAAGGACTTTTCGATGGCACAGAGGCCTTGTCACTAGGGAAATTTTAAAACATAATCAACGATTCCTTTGGATCGGAAAATTTCATAATTCATTGTCTTGGCAAGAAGTTATGAAATAAAACTATCTTTTCATGTATACATCTTTGCCCGTAGGTATAGATCCCCTTGGATGTTTTGATGTGTTCATCAAGTTCAACATTTATTATCCATGATTCCTCTTGATCATTTACGCTAAAATAAGGGGTTTGGAAAAATTTCCTAATATAAAGATGACAAGTGCGATTTTATCGCATCACCGTTGCCAGGAGTGTTAACATATTTACAATGTTACAAGGATTTGAATCCTTTGAATAGGTTCTATCATCTTGGCCTCGTCTGGAATGACATATAGGCTAGGTCGTACCTTTAAGATTCTTTTTAATAGGTATACTGGCAGGGAAGGAAGGATATTTATTTTTATTCGGGATTTTTATCATAAATCCTAATTTACAAGTTAATAATAGTACAAATGGCCTAGTCGCGTAGACAAGTTAAATTTATAAGCCATGATTTCATAGAATCGAGGCATTAAGATTTGAATCAAAGTTCATTACCTTTTGTTGGCAGGGAGTTGTAGGCTACCACTTTCTTTAGTCTCAGAGGACATTATCCATAGCCCGTAGGCACTTCCCTTCTAAGGGATGTTTATAATATGATCATCTTATAGGATGATATAAGCCATGATTTCAGAGAATCGAGGCATTAAGGTTTGAATCAAAGTTCATTACCTTTTCTTGACAGGGAGTTGTAGGCTACCACTGTCTTTAGTCTCAGAGGACGTTAATTATAGCCCGTAGGCATTTCCCTTCTAAGGGATGTTTATGGTATGATCATCTTTTCAGATGCTATTAGTCGAGATTATATGGATCCTACCGATTATTATGTTTGGACGTATTCCAACATCTTTAGACAGGGGTCAAAGACCACCACTGTCGTTGTCTTATTGGACAACAAGTTTAGCCCGTAGGCACTTTATCACTAACGGATGTTTATAATATGATAATCTTATAGGATGATATAAGCCATGATTTCTAAATCACTAGGCTAGATAAGAAAATTGGAAGAATCCAATATAAGAATGACTGTTGTGATTTTCTCGAATCACATTTGTCAAGAGTGCTAACACGTCCTTAGGTGTTAACAAGGATTTGAATCTTTTAAATAGGTTTTACCATCTTGGCAATGTCTGTAACGACATTTAGGCTAGGTTTTTACCTTTAAGATTCTTTTTAATATATAACGCAGAACAATCCTAATTTAAGATGTTAATATGGATCTGAATCTAATTATGGAACTACCATCTTGGCCCGGTCTTAAAATGACACGTGGCTAGGTCTTGTCCCCTTTTTAGATTTTGCCATTTTATTATAATGGTAGATCATATAAAAGGAATGTTATTTTTCATTTATCTCATATTCCATGTTTAGGATGAAAATTCAGTCATTCCACTATAAAATTAAAAAAATCAGGTTTGCCCTAAAAGGGACCTTGAAAGGAATAATGTTGTCCTCGAAGGAACTGAAAGATAAATATGTCCTTATAAGGACTATTAAGGAAACGATCTTCAGCAAAAGGAGTTTCTTCTTCATTTTATTTCTGAATGCTTTCTCCTTGGTTGCACGTTTCATCCTAGCCGCGGTACGAAGCTCAGCATTTCAAGGCTCCGGGTGTGGAGAATTCCTATTACGGCTTCTTCGCTTGGCGACGTATCCAATATATAAAAATTGGAAGCAAAATTTCCAGACTAGGATTGAGATTATTCCTATGTTAAGTCTAGACTCAGAAGGTCAAAGAATGTGCTACTGTGTCATTGAGATTAAACACAAAAAGGCTAGTGTTTAATTCACTCAATGTTGGCTCTGATACCAACCTGTCACACCCCGATATTTCCACGTATTACCGGTGGGCCCGGTGGGGAGTATCGTGACGTAGTTGATATCATCATAGTCAAACAACACAATATATAAATGCACAGCGGAAGCAAAATATAAATATATTACAATCCGAATATAACGTAACATCAAAGTATTACAACGGAAAGTAAAGGATCCACAGGCGGATCTTAAAACATAAACATTATTCAACAGACTTTAGACGCCTAGAATTTGCAAGATTCCTTATTAACGTCCTGAGCAGCTTCCAGCCTATTACGTACTTGTACCTGTCACTTAGACTTTGGAAAATACGTCAGTTTTCACTGGTAAATACACTCAACTGACTCATTTGAAAAGAGTTTAAGAAAATTGGTTTAGGTGCACAAGGCATGAAAATATGTTGACACTTTGATTAAAATTCTCAAGGCAAAATTAATCTTTTATACTTGGGACAAACTATATCTCATGTTATCAGTTTTACATAACTTGCTCTACATACGGGGCCCGGTTCTATGCCTGTTCAAGATTAACCGACACACCACTATTCCCTTATTGGGAATCCCTTATTGGGTATAATTAATTAATAAGCATATTGCATCTGTCAGGTGTATGCCTACACCCCGTGCTTAGGTCGTGTCCATTGCAATTAATGAGTCAAGGATATTTAGGACACGGTCGCATTAACCCCCAATGTTTCAGTCAAGCAATACGAATTAAAACAGGTTATTTGGATTTCCCGACTCATTGGTCTTTGAATCCCATACCTGACCATGCGGTATTTATATTACCGTATCCCAAGCCCGTAATAGGGAAAATAAGTTAAGAGTATTTACCTGAGCTAGCTCCTGTCTTAAATAGCAAGATTTATAATAACTCAGCCGTATTCACTTAAGTAAGCGTAGGTAAAATTTACCGGAAGGCTCTAGTGTGGAATGGTGGTATAAATAACCAATTAGAATACTAACGGGTCTTTAATTAAGCCTAAACTTAAACCGGTTAGTTTTAAGGAAATATACGGTTCAAACGCATGATTAAGCGAAGACCGGAATAGAATGTGTTTTAGACCCAACAAGTATGAAGACTTGTATAAAATGGGTAAACTAAATACGTTCTGGATTTTGAAATGAAAATGATAAGGTTTGACCCGTTTCGGCTAATTTATGCAAACTAGTTACATAAACCGAACCGAACGCGCAAGAGGCGTAACGGGTAACCATATGGGTCCTATACAGGTTTCTTAAGTTAATATGCCTTAAATATGTTGTGATATTAGTAGGATATCTTCCATTATGCCCAAAACGAGTTAAATCTCAATTTAAGCCCCGTAGGGGTATTTTGGTCATTTTAAAGATTATAAAAGAGGTTAATTAAAATTCTGACATTCGGGTCCAAATACATCAGTAGAATAACTTATTTTATTAGGTCATATCAGTTGGTAATAGGTCCTTTATGCCAAAATGGTTTTAAACCCATACTATGCGTTTAATACGCTTAAAAACCCATTTTAAGCGATTTCCGGGTTATACCGGAAATATGAGTTTTCTGATCAGGTTATAAAGTTCAAAATAATTTATTTATTATATAAAATCAGTAGCAATTGGATTTGTGTCAAAATACTATGTAGAACTCATTTTATGACCGAAAAAGGTATAATCGGTATTTAGCGAATCAAGGCCATAACCTTCGGTTATGGGCAGGTTAAAAATAAATAAAAATCTTTAAAAATCTCAAAATATTATATTACATCAGTGGGTAAAAGGTTTGGTGTCAAAAATTGGGTTTAGATTGGCTTTATGCTAATTGCGCTGTTTAATTACTAAAAGGCGTTATAATTACGCTAATGAGCATAACTCCTAATCTAGACCTCCAACTGATGTGAAATTTTAGGGACATGTTTATAAATCAGTAGTAAAGATTATTGTCCTTTCATATTTCCAAAATTCTCGTTTTATGGTCAAAAGGGCATTATGGTCAACATTAAGCATTTAACGGAAACGTGTAAACGAATCAGACAATCAACGATCCAACCACAGAGGGTTATACTATCATGCAAACTGGCCCTAAGGAAGCTCTAAGGCATTTCCAAACCACACTAAATCGGGTCAGAACTGAAGTCAAAGCAAAAGTCAAAGTTTTGCGACTTTCGGTTCCGAACCGGGTCTAAACAGAAAATTTGTCGGGTCGAACATGCTTAGACATGTTCTTACATTAATCACTAAGTTATAAGAGTAATAAAACAGGTTGCAAAACTTCTACATTGTTAATTATGTTTTAAATCGCAAATTAGGATCCTGTTGACTTTTTATAAACAACTTTGACCCGACATTTGATCTAGTTAGAACGGGAATCAGAGGGTGCCCTTTTAAGGGTTTATTGCCCACATAATTACAAACTTATAACTACTCTTAATTCGGCTAATCACTGGATCATTAATGATTAATCACTAAGTCAACCGTTAATTACGACGGTTTGACTTTTAAGCTAAAACTAAGTAAAAACTCAACTAGGAAAGGTTAAGCATACTTACCAACGTCTAATGCACTATTAGAGATGGCTTGTGTCTGCTCTTATGCTCCAGGAAGCTCCAAGAAAGAAGATGGAATGAATGATCACAAAGTTGCAACCAAAGGGCCTTTTTATAGTGATTTTGATCCATTAAGATCATGACAAATCATGCTATACATGATCCCTGATGATTAACAAGTGTCCCTAAGGCCTAAGAAATAGTTTAGGCGGCTCTTGGAAGTGTTTAAGGGCCATATAAGTCGTTACATGGGCTGAACAGCCATTTTAAACGAGTTTCTGCATCTGGGCATTGCTTACGGACCGTAAGGGTCCAGCATTACGGTCCGTAAGGACCTGGCCAGCAAAACAGAACTTTCATAAAATGACACATTTGGCAGGTGCTTTCTTGCACTTGTAACCCCCAAACTTGACTTTTAAGGACTCCAAGTCATAAACTAACTTTGTTAGGTCCCCGGTTATTCATAAGATCACCGAAAAGTCTTGAATTTTGACGTTGACGCTTTTAACCCCTCATATACGAATTCTATCATAACTTTCTCGTACGATAACGAAACTTGGTGAAATTTTTATCACTTATTCTTGTGAGCATAATTAATCATTACAAAGCTTCGGGTTCGCTAAAAGGTCACTTAGAGGTATACTTTAAACATGTTGACACATTTAACCCCTGTAGTTTGTAATCTCTCACCTTCTTTCACAATTTGCTTCGTATGATCCATGAATCATTCGTTTAAGGGTATAAACATCATGTAGGGTTATTGTAAAGTATATTTATCCATTGTTGACATTTTGAACCCTTATATTCACATACTTTCCTTGTATGTCAACTTTAGTCCCTCTAGAGTGTTCTTTTACACGTTCAAAGCTTATGACACGTGTCAATATATTATAGGACGTGAATTTTCGAGGTGTTACATCCTCACCCCCTTAAAAGAAATCTCGACCTCGAGATTTGCTAAAATGCTGGAAGGACTTTTTGTCGCATAATGGACTTAACTTCTATAACATATCTGGAGTCTTTCCAAGCTCCTAAAGTGACCCCTATATTAGGTACATGTATCCTTTTGGAGCTTCTTAACCTGTCGATCCTTAATCGATACAGGATGCTCTTCACATCATAAATCTGCATATCATTTGGCTCTTAGTTCTTCCTAAAAACTTTGAATTTTGGCTTTATGAAACCTTCTCTAAAAACTTATCGATTTGGCTCTTAGTTCTTCCTATTCCGTTGGTACTAACAGATATAAGGCTTTTACAATAATTGCAGCCCTAAGCGGGATGTTTGTCCTAACATCCACTTGCCTCTCAGGAGGTAAACATGGTAATTCTTATAAAGAAGATAATTATGACACACAGAGATGTCAGAGATGTCCGTATTCTCAGGCTTTGGTTCATCTATCGATGTCGGTATCAGATAAATGACACATTCTCTTTACAATAGCAAGGATGCCCTAAGTGGAGATACTTATAAGGACATTTTATATTGGATATCTTCTTTGAATACTACTAGTCGACTTTAGTACGATATGACCATTGGGATATCTCAGGGGTTCCATGCATTAAACCTCCATACTGATCAGGCATGGAAGCAATCTATGGGACACACTAGGATACGCCACTCCTCATATGGCACTTTTATCAAACACAGTTTAGCATTCGCAGGCGATAGAAAACAATGAGAAAATAATTAAATAAAATAATATATATTGTCGTACTCTGTTTGGGGAAGAGTACTCCAGATTCTTATGAAAGGATTATCTTCGAGGATGGGAGAGATGGTCATTATAGATTCCATTGGTAAGTTATACCTTACATTTAATAACTGGAGTTCTTATGAATGTAATCAAGAGTTTGCTAAGCTTATGGTTTGCTAAAGGTTTATTATCCCTTGCATTAATGTAAAATACTTAGCAGACACTATCAATGCTAAATGGTAAGGGACGTACCTAATGCTATTATCGATGTGCACTGTCTCTGGCATTCAACCGGTAGTCCAGGCATTTCCTTTCTTATCCTTCCCAGACTTAGCTGCTCCTTTCTTGGCAGCCTTAGGGCAATTAGTACTGATGTGCCCCTTTTCGCCACAGCTGAAACAGTTTGCATCCTTTATGTCCCTACATTCGTGGGACTGGTGGCCAGCTCTTTTACAGATGCCACATTGCTTTATCTTTTGGTTTAATCAACACTGTCCCCAATGTCTTCTTTTGCAGGTTTTGCATGTAGGCTTTTTATTGTAATCCTGTTGGTTATTGTTGAACTCGGATTTGCTCTTCTTAGGATTCTAAGAGTTATCCTCCTCCCTTTGTATTTTCTCATTAGTTTCATTCTTGATCGACTTTTATCTCACTATATCTAGAGTGAGAGACAAGGATAGATCTACAACTGATCTGTAGTTGATTGGCCTTGAAGCCTTAACATTCCCTTTTATTTCTGGTGCCAAACCACCGATGAAACGCGCAATGCGTTTTGGTTCCGGGGTAATTAAATAGGGTACCAGTCTAGATAGGGAGTTGAAGTCGATAACATATTGCTGACAATTTAGGTTTTTCATGGTGAGAGTCAGAAAATCTGTCTCCACCTTTTCCACTTCGTGTTGTGGACAGTAGTTCTCTTTGATAAGGTCCACAAACTTTGACCATCCCATATTGTATAGGGGAATTTTCCCCGTGGACTGCATCATGGCCCTCCACCATACAAGAGCCTCTCCCTTGAAAGATTGTGAAACAAATTTTACTACGTCCTTATCAGCACAATCGCTGATGTCCACAACAGTTTCCATTTCCTCAAGCCATTCCATAGCATCAATTGCTCCTTTCTCGCCATTGAAATCTCTGGGTTTGCATGAGACGAAATATTTGTAGGTGCACCCTCCTTCAGTTGAACGGGGCTTATCATAGAGTACTAACTTCTGAGGTTCGCTCTTTTCAACTGAAGAGTGAACGGAAATCCCCTACGAGCTGATGCATGTGTTTCCGTATGGACCTTTGAGTGAGTGTCACTCGGTTCCTTTTTGTTCTCAAGGATCTTATCCACAACTTCACTAATTGCTGCGCTAATCAAGGCCTGAAGAGCAGTGCCATTAACATTTATATTTATATTTGCATCCTTGTTTTTAGCCGCAGTACTGCTGTGTGCTTTGACGGAATCCTCCATTCTGGAGCTTTGGTACTAAACACCAAAAATAACATATGCTTAGATACAAACTATTATGGAATCATCGTAATGGATGATTTATAAGCCATGGTATTATTAAACCATAATGGCTGTTAGGTTTATAACTTCCTTATAGTATGCTACTAGAAAGTATGTCAATTATATTTAGACTAGGTCAAAAAGGACCATCAATTGTGTTTATGGTTTGGACCGAGTCCATTACCTTTTGACAGGGGATACCAATGTGACAATTGTCCTTGTCATAACGACAATCTTTAGATAGTTGGAAGGCTTGTCACGAAGGACATTAATAATCATAGGCACGAAGGCCTTGTCACAAAGGACATATAAGATATGGCACTTAAGGCATGATTATATAAGCCGCAATCTTATTGGATCAGAGATCTTAAGGTTCGAACATAGTTCTTCACCTTTGGACAGGGAGTCAAAGACTACAGCCGTCATCTCTTTGGAAAAATAATTTATTTTGCCACAAAGGCTAGTCAATGTACATCATTCTGACTAACTGGATGATTGTGAGCTCCAGAGGAGTCAGCCGTGGTGAAGCTTTGAAGGCTAACTAACCAAGTAGTAATAATTTGTTTAATTATAGCGAATTGTCGAACTTGACGATTAAATAGCCTTGGTGTAATTCAACCATATAGACTAATAGATAGTATTAAATTTATTTGATTATGCTTGGCCTAGGTTTTTAGATAAACCATCTTTGGCGTTAAAACGGAATATAATCCTTCATATTTATTAGACAGGGGACATAAGTCATGACCGTCAATGTCGTACCGACGTTTTATATAGCATAAAGGCTTGTCCCAAGGACTTTTCGATGGCACAGAGGCCTTGTCACTAGGGAAATTTTAAAACATAATCAACGATTCCTTTGGATCGGAAAATTTCATAATTCATTGTCTTGGCAAGAAGTTATGAAATAAAACTATCTTTTCATGTATACATCTTTGCCCGTAGGTATAGATCCCCTTGGATGTTTTGATGTGTTCATCAAGTTCAACATTTATTATCCATGATTCCTCTTGATCATTTACGCTAAAATAAGGGGTTTGGAAAAATTTCCTAATATAAAGATGACAAGTGCGATTTTATCGCATCACCGTTGCCAGGAGTGTTAACATATTTACAATGTTACAAGGATTTGAATCCTTTGAATAGGTTCTATCATCTTGGCCTCGTCTGGAATGACATATAGGCTAGGTCGTACCTTTAAGATTCTTTTTAATAGGTATACTGGCAGGGAAGGAAGGATATTTATTTTTATTCGGGATTTTTATCATAAATCCTAATTTACAAGTTAATAATAGTACAAATGGCCTAGTCGCGTAGACAAGTTAAATTTATAAGCCATGATTTCATAGAATCGAGGCATTAAGATTTGAATCAAAGTTCATTACCTTTTGTTGGCAGGGAGTTGTAGGCTACCACTTTCTTTAGTCTCAGAGGACATTATCCATAGCCCGTAGGCACTTCCCTTCTAAGGGATGTTTATAATATGATCATCTTATAGGATGATATAAGCCATGATTTCAGAGAATTGAGGCATTAAGGTTTGAATCAAAGTTCATTACCTTTTCTTGACAGGGAGTTGTAGGCTACCACTGTCTTTAGTCTCAGAGGACGTTAATTATAGCCCGTAGGCATTTCCCTTCTAAGGGATGTTTATGGTATGATCATCTTTTCAGATGCTATTAGTCGAGATTATATGGATCCTACCGATTATTATGTTTGGACGTATTCCAACATCTTTAGACAGGGGTCAAAGACCACCACTGTCGTTGTCTTATTGGACAACAAGTTTAGCCCGTAGGCACTTTATCACTAACGGATGTTTATAATATGATAATCTTATAGGATGATATAAGCCATGATTTCTAAATCACTAGGCTAGATAAGAAAATTGGAAGAATCCAATATAAGAATGACTGTTGTGATTTTCTCGAATCACATTTGTCAAGAGTGCTAACACGTCCTTAGGTGTTAACAAGGATTTGAATCTTTTAAATAGGTTTTACCATCTTGGCAATGTCTGTAACGACATTTAGGCTAGGTTTTTACCTTTAAGATTCTTTTTAATATATAACGCAAAACAATCCTAATTTAAGATGTTAATATGGATCTGAATCTAATTATGGAACTACCATCTTGGCCCGGTCTTAAAATGACACGTGGCTAGGTCTTGTCCCCTTTTTAGATTTTGCCATTTTATTATAATGGTAGATCATATAAAAGGAATGTTATTTTTCATTTATCTCATATTCCATGTTTAGGATGAAAATTCAGTCATTCCACTATAAAATTAAAAAAATCAGGTTTGCCCTAAAAGGGACCTTGAAAGGAATAATGTTGTCCTCGAAGGAACTGAAAGATAAATATGTCCTTATAAGGACTATTAAGGAAACGATCTTCAGCAAAAGGAGTTTCTTCTTCATTTTATTTCTGAATGCTTTCTCCTTGGTTGCACGTTTCATCCTAGCCGCGGTACGAAGCTCAGCATTTCAAGGCTCCGGGTGTGGAGAATTCCTATTACGGCTTCTTCGCTTGGCGACGTATCCAATATATAAAAATTGGAAGCAAAATTTCCAGACTAGGATTGAGATTATTCCTATGTTAAGTCTAGACTCAGAAGGTCAAAGAATGTGCTACTGTGTCATTGAGATTAAACACAAAAAGGCTAGTGTTTAATTCACTCAATGTTGGCTCTGATACCAACCTGTCACACCCCGATATTTCCACGTATTACCGGTGGGCCCGGTGGGGAGTATCGTGACGTAGTTGATATCATCATAGTCAAACAACACAATATATAAATGCACAGCGGAAGCAAAATATAAATATATTACAATCCGAATATAACGTAACATCAAAGTATTACAACGGAAAGTAAAGGATCCACAGGCGGATCTTAAAACATAAACATTATTCAACAGACTTTAGACGCCTAGAATTTGCAAGATTCCTTATTAACGTCCTGAGCAGCTTCCAGCCTATTACGTACTTGTACCTGTCACTTAGACTTTGGAAAATACGTCAGTTTTCACTGGTAAATACACTCAACTGACTCATTTGAAAAGAGTTTAAGAAAATTGGTTTAGGTGCACAAGGCATGAAAATATGTTGACACTTTGATTAAAATGCTCAAGGCAAAATTAATCTTTTATACTTGGGACAAACTATATCTCATGTTATCAGTTTTACATAACTTGCTCTACATACGGGGCCCGGTTCTATGCCGGTTCAAGATTAACCGACACACCACTATTCCCTTATTGGGAATCCCTTATTGGGTATAATTAATTAATAAGCATATTGCATCTGTCAGGTGTATGCCTACAACCCGTGCTTAGGTCGTGTCCATTGCAATTAATGAGTCAAGGATATTTAGGACACGGTCGCATTAACCCCCAATGTTTCAGTCAAGCAATACGAATTAAAACAGGTTATTTGGATTTCCCGACTCATTGGTCTTTGAATCCCATACCTGACCATGCGGTATTTATATTACCGTATCCCAAGCCCGTAATAGGGAAAATAAGTTAAAAGTATTTACCTGAGCTAGCTCCTGTCTTAAATAGCAAGATTTATAATAACTCAGCCGTATTCACTTAAGTAAGCGTAGGTAAAATTTACCGGAAGGCTCTAGTGTGGAATGGTGGTATAAATAAGCAATTAGAATACTAACGGGTCTTTAATTAAGCCTAAACTTAAACCGGTTAGTTTTAAGGAAATATACGGTTCAAACGCATGATTAAGCGAAGACCGGAATAGAATGTGTTTTAGACCCAACAAGTATGAAGACTTGTATAAAATGGGTAAACTAAATACATTCTGGATTTTGAAATGAAAATGATAAGGTTTGACCCGTTTCGGCTAATTTATGCAAACTAGTTACATAAACCGAACCGAACGCGCAAGAGGCGTAACGGGTAACCATATGGGTCCTATACAGGTTTCTTAAGTTAATATGCCTTAAATATGTTGTGATATTAGTAGGATATCTTCCATTATGCCCAAAACGAGTTAAATCTCAATTTAAGCCCCGTAGGGGTATTTTGGTCATTTTAAAGATTATAAAAGAGGTTAATTAAAATTCTGACATTCGGGTCCAAATTAGGGGTGTTCAACATCGGATAATCCGGTTTTCGGATATCCGAAAATCGGATATCCGAAATTTCGGATTCGGGTTCGGATATCTAATCGGATATCCGAATATCCAACTTTTTATTTAATTTTTATTTTTTTTATTATTTTTTAATATTTGGAACCAGATTTTTCGGATATCCGAATATAAATTTCAGATATTTTTCGGATATTTCGGATATTTTTTTCGGATATTTCGGATATTTTTCGGATACTTCGGATATTTTTCGGATACTTCGGATATTTTTCGGATATTTCGGATATTTTTTCGGATATTTCGGATATTTTTCGGATACTTCGGATATTTTTCGGATACTTCGGATATTTTCGGACATTCGGATATCCGAAAAAAATAATAATTAAATTTTCGGATATTTTCGGATAATCCGAATATCCGAAAATTCTCAAAATCACTATCCGAATCCGAATCCGAATTTTCAAATTATCCGATTTTCGGATATCCGAAATTTCGGATATCCGAAAATTCGGATATTTCGGATACGGGTTTTCGGATATTTCGGATTCGGTTTCGGATTCGGATTTTTTTGAACACCCCTAGTCCAAATACATCAGTAGAATAACTTATTTTATTAGGTCATATCAGTTGGTAATAGGTCCTTTATGCCAAAATGGTTTTAAACCCATACTATGCGTTTAATACGCTTAAAAACCCATTTTAAGCGATTTCCGGGTTATACCGGAAATCTGAGTTTTCTGATCAGGTTATAAAGTTCAAAATACTTTATTTATTATATAAAATCAGTAGCAATTGGATTTGTGTCAAAATACTATGTAGAACTCATTTTATGACCGAAAAGGGTATAATCGGTATTTAGCGAATCAAGGCCATAACCTTCGGTTATGGGCAGGTTAAAAATAATTAAAAATCTTTAAAAATCTCAAAATATTATATTACATCAGTGGGTAAAAGGTTTGGTGTCAAAAATTGGGTTTAGATTGGCTTTATGCTAATTGCGCTGTTTAATTACTAAAAGGCGTTATAATTACGCTAATGAGCATAACTCCTAATCTAGACCTCCAACTGATGTGAAATTTTAGGGACATGTTTATAAATCAGTAGTAAAGATTATTGTCCTTTCATATTTCCAAAATTCTTGTTTTATGGTCAAAAGGGCATTATGGTCAACATTAAGCATTTAACGGAAACGTGTAAACGAATCGGACAATCAACGATCCAACCACAGAGGGTTATACTATCATGCAAACTGGTCCTAAGGAAGCTCTAAGGCATTTCCAAACCATACTAAATCGGGTCAGAACTGAAGTCAAAGTTTTGCGACTTTCGGTTCCGAACCGGGTCTAAACAGAAAATTTCTCGGGTCGAACATGCTTAGAAATGTTCTTACATTAATCACTAAGTTATAAGAGTAATAAAACAGGTTGCAAAGCTTCTACATTGTTAATTATGTTTTAAATCGCAAATTAGGATCCTGTTGACTTTTTATAAACAACTTTGACCCGACATTTGATCTAGTTAGAACGGGAATCAGAGGGAGCCCTTTTAAGGGTTTATTGCCCACATAATTACAAACTTATAACTACTCTTAATTCGGCTAATCACTGGATCATTAATGATTAATCGCTAAGTCAACCGTTAATTACGACGGTTTGACTTTTATGCTAAAACTAAGTAAAAACTCAACTAGGAAAACTCAACTAGGAAAGGTTAAGCATACTTACCAACGTCTAATGCACTATTAGAGATGGCTTGGGTATGCTCTTATGCTCCAGGAAGCTCCAAGAAAGCAGATGGAATGAATGATCACAAAGTTGCAACCAAAGGGCCTTTTTATAGTGATTTTGATCCATTAAGATCATGACAAATCATGCTATACATGATCCCTGATGATTAACAAGTGTCCCTAAGGCCTAAGAAAAGTTTAGGCGGCTCTTGGAAGTGTTTAAGGGCCATATAAGTCGTTACATGGGCTGAACAACCATTTTAAACGAGTTTCTGCATCTGGGCATTGCTTACGGACCGTAAGGGTCCGGCCTTACGGTCCGTAAGGACCTGGCCAGCAAAACAGAACTTTCATAAAATGACACATTTGGCCCCTGACCCTTCCAAACTTGATTTTAAGGTGCTTTCTTGCACTTGTAACCCCTAAACTTGACTTTTAAGGACTCCAAGTCATAAACTAACTTTTTTAGGTCCCCGGTTATTCATACGATCACCGAAAAGTCTTGAATTTCGACGTTGACGCTTTTAACCCCTCATATACGAATTCTATCATAACTTTCTCGTACGATAACGAAACTTGATGAAATTTTTATCACTTATTCTTGTGAGCATAATTAATCATTACAAAGCTTCGGGTTCGCTAAAAGGTCACTCAGAGGTATACTTTAAACATGTTGACACATTTAACCCCTGTAGTTTGTAATCTCTCACCTTCTTTCACAATTTTCTTCGTATGATCCATGAATCATTCGTTTAAGGGTATAAACATCATGTAGGGTTATTGTAAAGTATATTTATCCATTGTTGACATTTTGAACCCTTATATTCACATACTTTCCTTGTTTGTCAACTTTAGTCCCTATAGAGTGTTCTTTTACACGTTCAAAGCTTATGACACGTGTCAATATATTATAGGACGTGAATTTTCGAGGTGTTACTCCGCGCGATGCGATGGGGAAGACAACTTGCATTGTGGTACTCGGTATAGTCTATCTATGACCCATCAATTTATATGTTTACAAAAAAATTGTTAGGAAAAAGTGAAAACTAAAAATGTGAAGATGGTCTAATAGTTTCTTAGGATTTTTCATCTTTATCATACATATTTTTAGGGTGGTCAGAACGGGAAAAGAAATCTACAATTCCCGCAAGGAAGGGGTGGTGTTCTCATACTCTTTTTTTCTTGCTTCGTTTCCCACTCTCTCATAGAGGATTGGCTAAGTTGGTGAGTAATTTCTGATTCTTCGACCGGCCCTCTTTCCCAAGCTCATGTCTATGTGAATTTGTTTGGTGTAAGGTGCCCCTCTTTTTCGATGGTGCTTTATGGGCAGTCATCAAGCCTTAATACTAATCTACTTTGAAAAGCTTAGTTTAAAAAAATATGAATTTTAATATATAGTATGCTATCTATATAATCATTTTTCTTTGATTGTATTAGGAATTATGTTAGTAATTTATTATAAATTGCATGAAATATCTAATTATCTAGGTAAGTCCTTTCATATGCCTAATTTGTCACACATTCTATTAGGTGGTTTGTTATGTAAATAATTTACAGGGTATTATTGTTATTTTTTGTACCTTTAGATCTTAAAATCCTATCCATCTCATTGGCAAACAAAAGGGATGAAATTTTATTTTTATTGCATACTCACCTTTAAAATTATTTTATCTAAATATTTAGATTACTACATCAAATTGGCCAATTTCAAGTTTCAACCTATTTTCACACGTTACCCAGACCCCCCATCTTGCCATATCTAAGCAGGTGGGTCAGTAGCATTAACGATGATTACTTTATAATTAAGAAAGTTTAGAGGTGGCAAAATGGATGGGTTGGATTAGATTGGTTGTTGGGTTAGAATGGGTTTGGGTCAAGATGGGTAAAAGAAAGAAGAAGGTCAAGATGGGTTGGGTCAGGATGGGTTCAGATTAGGATGAGTTTGGGTAAGGATGGGTTGAGATTAAATCAATAATAATAAAAAAAGGAAAAAAATTATAAAAAATTAAAAACACAAAAGAAATATTAAAAAAAGCGAAAAAATTAAAATTTAAAAAAACGAATGTGTTAATTCATACTGTAACTTTAGCAACTCATCCACTTTTAGTTAAAGAACCAATAATAGAATTATAAACCAATGTGTTAATTCTAAGTAAGCCAATGTATACTTCTAGTGTGTGTGTGTGGGGGGGGGGGGGTTGCGCCATTTGAACTTGGGTCTCTCCCCTATCAAACACACGTACTAACCTTCTGGGCTACGATCCAGGCCTGGTAATATTTTAATTCACCAAGTGGGCAAGCAAGACACTTCAAACCCAGCGCCCCATACAAACAGATAGTGGAACAATGATGCCCAATACTACAAAAATAACCGTCCAATTCTGAAAAAAGAATAGAAGTGTAAAGGCGGTGTCCCGTTTTACTTGATATTATAATTTAGTACTGGAAATTCAAAACAAGAGATAACAATGACTTAAACGATTAACCATCATACATCAAATTTCATTTTTGTAAAATATATAATGTCATTAGAGGCCTAACTTCAAAATAACATTTTTAATATCTTTACCTTAACAAGAGCAATATTAACAGCAAATTTCTTTTGCAAGCTTGCCTCCAACTGGATCATATAAAACCTCAACCCCTTAGAGCTTTCTTGTTTTAAAAAAACGCCTTCACACTTTCAATAACACCTTCTTTGCTAATATCAACAATATGATCCACACCCTCTGACTTTAGAAACTCCACTTTCTTAGCTCCTCTACCATTACAAACACAGAGTCAATGCACAATGATAGAATTGGCAAAGGGTCGAGTATTAGGTCCGTTGATTTTACCCGTACCCGATTAACCCAACCCGGAAAACCCGTTACCCGAATACCTGAGAACTGAATGTTATTAGTGTCTGGTATCAGTGAGACCTTTAAACATCAAAAATCCATATAACCCAAACTGATTAACCCGAACTCATTGCTTTAACTTTTTGCTTGTTATCAAGAATTCGTGAATACACATTAACTTTTCAAATAGTACAAGTCTTGTAGAAGTTCTCCCCAAATTAAACCCCATGAAAAAAGTATCAAATACATTTCAAATACCGAGTAAATGCTATACAAAATCTCAATTCTAATAGCAAACCGAACAAATTTAGACTTAAATTAAACCAAGAACCTACACATACAAATATACAATCTAACAACGTCAAGAACAAATTGATTTATTCAAAAAATAACAAAGCTATCTTAAACTTCCTTAACAAAATATAACCAAATAATTATAAAAGCAACTGAACAGAACCAAATAATTATCTAATTGACAAGAACAAATATTAACTATGCTGAACCTGAGTTAACTCACTGTGTGACAAATGGATTGATACTGAATCGACGAAGAAGATGAATTGTAGACATTTTAGTCAAGTGTATCAGACTTGCAAAGAACAACGCAAGATGCTACCACCTCCGCAAATTCAATGCAGAACACTCATACAACTTAACTTCATGGCCATCACAGCAAGGGTAATGATTGCAACCTGATATACAATCCAGTGTATCAATGTCAGTAACATCAAGATAAAAATCCACATATCTCCATCTCTCACTGTTCAAAAAACAGAATAATCACAAACTGAATTTCACTGTTCGAGCAAGAATTCTCTTATTATAGAGATCTTATTTATCAAACTAAAAGAGTGCACGTAAAATCGGTTACCAGATCTCCCTGATTTGTATATAGAGAACTTTTTTACCCTAAGTTGTTAAATTTTTATGTTAAGATTTGGTGTTATTAAAATAGACGCTTACAGTGATAGGAGGACAATTGTTGAGAACCCATTGATTATCCACAAGCCGTTCTAACCTTATTCTCCACCAACTTTTGCGCCACTTCCTGAACCAGCTTAATCGAAATATCTACTAACTGTAGCAGACCCCAGCCACAAATTAGGGCTTCAATTGATGACATTGAGTAGAAACAAACGCGTAACCCACATCCAGTATTTGCTGCAAGTGAAATATATTCTTCAAAGAATAATCGATAAACCATTAACTATAAAAAGCCCTAATCTATTTTAGAAATCATATGAGAATTAACACTGATTTCTTGGTATCAGAGTTTATATGTAAAGGACCAGTTTCTTCAGCAGCTCTACAGAAGAGGATGTCAGACCCTATCGAATTGCCAGAAACAACCGCAACAACAGTCGTCACGGCGCTCTACAACGTTTCACGAAGAAACCCTAAATAACGGCACCCTCCTGATTATCGGATCTGAATCTTTACGCCGAATGCCGAAATATGAGGGCCTTGTAGATGGAATTTATGTATGTGTGTGTGTGAGAGAGAGAGAGAGAGATGGAGAACGAAGGAGAAATCATTTGAATTTTGAAATGAGATTAAGGTTTTCAAACATGTTTGTACATCCTTGCGGTGCTGCTCATATTTTATTTTCCATTTTTCCATTCAATGGATAGTAAAGTAATCATTTTTGAAGGTTTGGTGCTTCTTGTATGTGGAGGTTACGGGTTGGCGTTTTGGAGTTGGTAGAAGATGAAAAAGGAAAGATGCTGAGATTTAATTTAAACTTGATGGAGCCAAATTTGATGCCTGCAATACGTATAATTCGAAAACCCTATTTCAAAATTCAAATTCAAACTTGATGGAGCCAAATTTGATGCCTGCAATACGTATAATAATAGTAAGAATAGATGAAGAGGGTAGATTACGTTGACCTGGTATCTCATATATAGCTTTGAATGTGGAAAAGTGGTTTATCACTTTCTTTCTCTATCAATTTCATTTATGTATCTCACAAATGTTTACACTTTAAAATTAAATAAATAAATTTATCATAGGTGTTTGTTATATAATTAGCCTGCAGGCCTAAAACGTACATATGTGATAAGATTTAGGCTCTCTAAACCAACAACTTAGTTTTTATAAGCTATTATGGAATCATCGTAATGGATGATTTATAAGCCATGGTATTATTAAACCATAATGGCTGTTAGGTTTATAACTTCCTTATAGTATGCTACTAGAAAGTATGTCAATTATATTTAGACTAGGTCAAAAAGGACCATCAATTGTGTTTATGGTTTGGACCGAGTCCATTACCTTTCGACAGGGGATAACAATGTCACAATTGTCCTTGTCACAACGACAATCTTTAGATAGTTGGAAGGCTTGTCACGAAGGACATTAATAATCATAGGCACGAAGGCCTTGTCACAAAGGACATATAAGATATGGCACTTAAGGCATGAATATATAAGCCGCAATCTTATTGGATTAGAGATCTTAAGGTTCGAACATAGTTCTTCACCTTTGGACAGAGAGTCAAAGACTACAGCCGTCATCTCTTTGGAAAAATAATTTATTTTGTCACAAAGGCTAGTCAATGTACATCATTCTGACTAACTGGATGATTGTGAGCTCCAGAGGAGTCAGCCGTGGTGAAGCTTTGAAGGCTAACTAACCAAGTAGTAATAATTTGTTTAATTATAGCAAATTGTCGAACTTGACGATTAAATAGCCTTGGTGTAATTCAACCATATAGACTAATAGATAGTATTAAATTTATTTGATTATGCGTGGCCTAGGTTTTTAGATAAACCATCTTTGGCGTTTAAACGGAATATAATCCTTCATATTTATTAGACAGGGGACATAAGTCATGACCGTCAATGTCATACCGACGTTTTATATAGCATAAAGGCTTGTCCCAAGGACTTTTCGATGGCACAGAGGCCTTGTCACTAGGGAAGTTTTAAAACATAATCAATGATTCCTTTGGATCGGAAAATTTCATAATTCATTGTCTTGGCAAGAAGTTATGAAATAAAACTATCTTTTCATGTATACATCTTTGCCCGTAGGTATACATCCCCTTAGATGTTTTGATGTGTTCATCAAGTTCAATGTTTATTATCCATGATTCCTCTTGATCATTTACGCTAAAATAAGGGGTTTGGAAAAATTTCCTAATATAAAGATGACAAGTGCGATTTTATCGCATCACCGTTGCCAGGAGTGTTAAAAAATTTACAATGTTACAAGGATTTGAATCCTTTGAATAGGTTCTACCATCTTGGCCTCGTCTGGAATGACATATAGGCTAGGTCGTACCTTTAAGATTCTTTTTAATATGTATACTGGTTGGGAAGGAAGGATACTTATTTTTATTCAGGATTTTTATCATAAATCCTAATTTACAAGTTAATAATAGTACAAATGGCCTAGTCGCATAGACAAGTTAAATTTATAAGCCATGATTTCAGAGAATCGAGGCATTAAGGTTTGAATCAAAGTTCATTACCTTTTGTTGGCAAGGAGTTGTAGGCTACCACTGTCTTTAGTCTCAGAGGACATTATCTATAGCCCGTAGACACTTCCCTTCTAAGGGATGTTTATAATATGATCATCTTATAGGATGATATAAGCCATGATTTCAGAGAATCGAGGCATTAAGGTTTGAATCAAAGTTCATTACCTTTTCTTGACAGGGAGTTGTAGGCTACCACTGTCTTTAGTCTCAGAGGACGTTAATTATAGCCCGTAGGCATTTCCCTTCTAAGGGATGTTTATGGTATGATCATCTTTTCAGATGCTATTAGTCGAGATCATATGGATCCTACAGATTATTATGTTTGGACGTATTCCAACATCTTTAGACAGGGGTCAAAGACCACCACTGTCGTTGTCTTATTGGACAACAAGTTTAGCCCGTAGGCACTTTATCACTAACGGATGTTTAAAATATGATCATCTTATAGGATGATATAAGCCATGATTTCTAAATCACTAGGCTAGATAAGAAAATTGGAAGAATCCAATATAAGAATGACTGTTGTGATTTTCTCGAATCACATTTGTCAAGAGTGCTAACACGTTCTTAGGTGTTAATAAGGATTTGAATCTTTTAAATAGGTTTTACCATCTTGGCCATGTCTGTAACGACATTTAGGCTAGGTTTTTACCTTTAAGATTCTTTTTAATATATAATGCAGAACAATCCTAATTTGAGATGTTAATATGGATCTGAATCTAATTATGGAACTACCATCTTGGCCCGGTCTTAAAATGACACGTGGCTAGGTCTTGTCCCCTTTTTAGATTTTGCCATTTTATTATAATGGTAGATCATATAAAAGGAATGTTATTTTTCATTTATCTCATATTCCATGTTTAGGATGAAAATTCAGTCATTCCACTATAAAATTAAAAAAATCAGGTTTGCCCTAAAAGGGACCTTGAAAGGAATAATGTTGTCCTCGAAGGAACTGAAAGATAAATATGTCCTTATAAGGACTATTAAGGAAACGATCTTCAGCAAAAGGAGTCTCTTCTTCATTTTATTTCTGAATGCTTTCTCCTTGGTTGCACGTTTCATCCTAGCCGCGGTACGAAGCTCAGCATTTCAAGGCTCCGGGTGTGGAGAATTCCTATTACGGCTTCTTCGCTTGGCGACGTATCCAATATATAAAAATTGGAAGCAAAATTTCCAGACTAGGATTGAGATTATTCCTATGTAAAGTCTAGACTCAGAAGGTCAAAGAATGTGCTATTGTGTCATTGAGATTAAACACAAAAAGGCTAGTGTTTAATTCACTCAATGTTGGCTCTGATACCAACCTGTCACACCCCGATATTTCCACGTATTACCGGTGGGCCCGGTGGGGAGTATCGTGACGTAGTTGATATCATCATAGTCAAACAACACAATATATAAATGCACAGCGGAAGCAAAATATAAATATATTACAATCCGAATATAACGTAACATCAAAGTATTACAACGGAAAGTAAAGGATCCACAGGCGGATCTTAAAACATAAACATTATTCAACAGACTTTAGACGCCTAGAATTTGCAAGATTCCTTATTAACGTCCTGAGCAGCTTCCAGCTTATTACGTACTTGTACCTGTCACTTAGACTTTGGAAAATACGTCAGTTTTCACTGGTAAATACACTCAACTGACTCATTTGAAAAGAGTTTAAGAAAATTGGTTTAGGTGCACAAGGCATGAAAATATGTTGACACTTTGATTAAAATGCTCAAGGAAAAATTAATCTTTTATACTTGGGACAAACTATATCTCATGTTATCAGTTTTACATAACTTGCTCTACATACGGGGCCCGGTTCTATGCCGGTTCAAGATTAACCGACACACCACTATTCCCTTATTGGGTATAATTAATTAATAAGCATATTGCATCTGTCAGGTGTATGCCTACACCCCGTGTTTAGGTCGTGGCCATTGCAATTAATGAGTCAAGGATATCTAGGACACGGTCGCATTAACCCCCAATGTTTCAGTCAAGCAATACGAATTAAAACAGGTTATTTGGATTTCCCGACTCATTGGTCTTTGAATCCCATACCTGACCATGCGGTATTTATATTACCGTATCCCAAGCCCGTAATAGGGAAAATAAGTTAAGAGTATTTACCTGAGCTAGCTCCTGTCTTAAATAGCAAGATTTATAATAACTCAGCCGTATTCACTTAAGTAAGCGTAGGTAAAATTTACCGGAAGGCTCTAGTGTGGAATGGTGGTATAAATAACCAATTAGAATACTAACGGGTCTTTAATTAAGCCTAAACTTAAACCGGTTAGTTTTAAGGAAATATATGGTTCAAACGCATGATTAAGCGAAGACCGGAATAGAATGTGTTTTAGACCCAACAAGTATGAAGACTTGTATAAAATGGGTAAACTAAATACATTCTGGAGTTTGAAATGAAAATGATAAGGTTTGACCCGTTTCGGCTAATTTATGCAAACTAGTTACATAAACCGAACCGAACGCGCAAGAGGCGTAACGGGTAACCATATGGGTCCTATACAGGTTTCTTAAGTTAATATGCCTTAAATATGTTGTGATATTAGTAGGATATCTTCCATTATGCCCAAAACAAGTTTAATCTCAATTTAAGCCCCGTAGGGGTATTTTGGTCATTTTAAAGATTATAAAAGAGGTTAATTAAAATTCTGAGATTCGGGTCCAAATACATCAGTAGAATAACTTATTTTATTAGGTCATATCAGTTGGTAATATGTCCTTTATGCCAAAATGGTTTTAAACCCATACTATGCGTTTAATACGCTTAAAAACCCATTTTAAGCGATTTCCGGGTTATACCGGAAATCTGAGTTTTCTGATCAGGTTACCAAGTTCAAAATACTTTATTTATTATATAAAATCAGTAGCAATTGGATTTGTGTCAAAATACTATGTAGAACTCATTTTATGACCGAAAAGGGTATAATCGGTATTTACCGAATCAAGGCCATAACCTTCGGTTATGGGCAGGTTAAAAATAATTAAAAATCTTTAACAATCTCAAAATATTATATTACATCAGTGGGTAAAAGGTTTGGTGTCAAAAATTGGGTTTAGATAGGCTTTATGCTAATTGCGCCGTTTAATTACTAAAAGGCGTTATAATTACGCTAATGAGCATAACCCCTAATCTAGACCTCCAACTGATGTGAAATTTTAGGGACATGTTTATAAATCCGTAGTAAAGATTATTGTCCTTTCATATTTCCAAAATTCTCGTTTTATGGTCAAAAGGGCATTATGGTCAACATTAAGCATTTAACGGAAACGTGTAAACGAATCGGACAATCAACGATCCAACCACAGAGGGTTATACTATCATGCAAAATGGTCCTAAGGAAGCTCTAAGGCATTTCCAAACCATACTAAATCGGGTCAGAACTGAAGTCAAAGCAAAAGTCAAAGTTTTGCGACTTTTGGTTCCGAACCGGGTCTAAACAGAAAATTTGTCGGGTCGAACATGCTTAGACATGTTCTTACATTAATCACTAAGTTATAAGAGTAATAAAACAGGTTGAAAAGCTTCTACATTGTTAATTATGTTTTAAATCGCAAATTAGGATCCTGTTGACTTTTTATAAACAACTTTGACCCGACATTTGATCTAGTTAGAACGGGAATCAGAGGGTGCCCTTTTAAGGGTTTATTGCCCACATAATTACAAACTTATAACTATTCTTAATTCGGCTAATCACTGGATCATTAATGATTAATCGCTAAGTCAACCGTTAATTACGACGGTTTGACTTTTAAGCTAAAACTAAGTAAAAACTCAACTAGGAAAGGTTAAGCATACTTACTAACGTCTAATGCACTATTAGAGATGGCTTGGGTCTGCTTTTATGCTCCAGGAAGCTCCAAGAAAGCATATGGAATGAATGATCACAAAGTTGCAACCAAAGGGCCTTTTTATAGTGATTTTGATCCATTAAGATCACGACAAATCATGCTATACATGATCCCTGATGATTAACAAGTGTCCCTAAGGCCTAAGAAATAGTTTAGGCGGCTCTTGGAAGTGTTTAAGGGCCATATAAGTCGTTACATGGGCTGAACAGCCATTTTAAACGAGTTTCTGCATCTGGGCATTGCTTACGGACCGTAAGGGTCCAGCCTTACGGTTCGTAAGGACCTGGCCAGCAAAACAGAACTTTCATAAAATGACACATTTGGCCCCTGAACCTTCCAAACTTGATTTTAAGGTGCTTTCTTGCACTTGTAACCCCCAAACTTGACTTTTAAGGACTCCAAGTCATAAACTAACTTTTTTAGGTCCCCGGTTATTCATACGATCACCGAAAAGTCTTGAATTTCGACGTTGACGCTTTTAACCCCTCATATACGAATTCTATCATAACTTTCTCGTACGATAACGAAACTTGGTGAAATTTTTATCACTTATTCTTGTGAGCATAATTAATCATTAAAAAGCTTCGGGTTCGCTAAAAGGTCACTCAGAGGTATACTTTAAACATGTTGACACATTTAACCCCTGTAGTTTGTAATCTCTCACCTTCTTTCACAATTTTCTTCGTATGATCCATGAATCATTCGTTTAAGGGTATAAACATCATGTAGGGTTATTGTAAAGTATATTTATCCATTGTTGACATTTTGAACCCTTATATTCATATACTTTCCTTGTTTGTCAACTTTAGTCCCTCTAGAGTGTTCTTTTACACGTTCAAAGCTTATGACACGTGTCAATATATTATAGGACGTGAATTTTCGAGGTATTATAGGAAAAAGTGAAAACTAAAAATGTGAAGATGGTCTAATAGTTTCTTAGGATTTTTCATCTTTATCATACATATTTTTAGGGTGGTCGGAACGGGAAAAGAAATCTACAATTCCCGCAAGGAAGGGGTGGTGTTCTCATACTCTTTTTTTCTTGCTTCGTTTCCCACTCTCTCATAGAGGATTGGCTAAGTTGGTGAGTAATTTCTGATTCTTCGACCGGCCCTCTTTCCCAAGCTCATGTCTATGTGAATTTGTTTGGTGTAAGGTGCCCCTCTTTTTCGATGGTGCTTTATGGGCAGTCATCAAGCCTTAATACTAATCTACTTTGAAAAGCTTAGTTTAAAAAAATATGAATTTTAATATATAGTATGCTATCTATATAATCATTTTTCTTTGATTGTATTAGGAATTATGTTAGTAATTTATTATAAATTGCATGAAATATCTAATTATCTAGGTAAGTCCTTTCATATGCCTAATTTGTCACACATTCTATTAGGTGGTTTGTTATGTAAATAATTTACAGGGTATTATTGTTATTTTTTGTACCTTTAGATCTTAAAATCCTATCCATCTCATTGGCAAACAAAAGGGTTGAAATTTATTTTTATTGCATACTCACCTTTTAAATTATTTTATCTAAATATTTAGATTACTACATCAAATTGGCCAATTTCAAGTTTCAACCTATTTTCACACGTTACCCAGACCCCCCATCTTGCCATATCTAAGCAGGTGGGTCAGTAGCATTAACGATGATTACTTTATAATTAAGAAAGTTTAGAGGTGGCAAAATGGATGGGTTGGATTAGATTGGTTGTTGGGTTAGAATGGGTTTGGGTCAAGATGGGTAAAAGAAAGAAGAAGGTCAAGATGGGTTGGGTCAGGATGGGTTCAGATTAGGATGAGTTTGGGTAAGGATGGGTTGAGATTAAATCAATAATAATAAAAAAAGGAAAAAAATTATAAAAAATTAAAAACACAAAAGAAATATTAAAAAAAGCGAAAAAATTAAAATTTAAAAAAACGAATGTGTTAATTCATACTGTAACTTTAGCAACTCATCCACTTTTAGTTAAAGAACCAATAATAGAATTATAAACCAAAGTGTTAATTCTAAGTAAGCCAATGTATACTTCTAGTGTGTGTGTGGGGGGGGGGGGTTGCGCCATTTGAACTTGGGTCTCTCCCCTATCAAACACACGTACTAACCATCTAGGCTACGATCCAGGCCTGGTAATATTTTAATTCACCAAGTGGGAAAGCAAGACACTTCAAACCCAGCGCCCCATACAAACAGATAGTGGAACAATGATGCCCAATACTACAAAAATAACCGTCCAATTCTGCAAAAAGAATAGAAGTGTAAAGGCGGTGTCCCGTTTTACTTGATATTATAATTTAGTACCGGAAATTCAAAACAAGAGATAACAATGACTTAAACGATTAACCATCATACATCAAATTTCATTTTTGTAAAATATATAATGTCATTAGAGGCCTAACTTCAAAATAACATTTTTAATATCTTTACCTTAACAAGAGCAATATTAACAGCAAATTTCTTTTGTAAGCTTGCCTCCAACTAGATCATATAAAACATCAACCCCTTAGAGCTTTCTTGTTTTAAAAAACGCCTTCACACTTTCAATAACACCTTCTTTCCTAATATCAACAATATGATCCACACCCTCTGACTTTAGAAACTCCACTTTCTTAGCTCCTCTACCATTACAAACACAGAGTCAATGCACAATGATAGAATTGGCAAAGGGTCGAGTATTAGGTCCGTTGATTTTACCCGTACCCGATTAACCCAACCCGGAAAACCCGTTACCCGAATACCTTAGAACTGAATGTTATTAGTGTCTGGTATCAGTGAGACCTTTAAACATCAAAAATCCATATAACCCAAACTGATTAACCCGAACTCATTGCTTTAACTTTTTGCTTGTTATCAAGAATTCGTGAATACACATTAACTTTTCAAATAGTACAAGTCTTGTAGAAGTTCTCCCCAAATTAAACCCCATGAAAAAAGTATCAAATACATTTCAAATACCGAGTAAATGCTATACAAAATCTCAATTCTAATAGCAAACCGAACAAATTTAGACTTAAATTAAACCAAGAACCTACACATACAAATATACAATCTAACAACGTCAAGAACAAATTGATTTATTCAAAAAATAACAAAGCTATCTTAAACTTCCTTAACAAAATATAACCAAATAATTATAAAAGCAACTGAACAGAACCAAATAATTATCTAATTGACAAGAACAAATATTAACTATGCTGAACCTGAGTTAACTCACTGTGTGACAAATGGATTGATACTGAATCGACGAAGAAGATGAATTGTAGACATTTTAGTCAAGTGTATCAGACTTGCAAAGAACAACGCAGGATGCTACCACCTCCGCAACTT
The DNA here is from genome assembly GCA_030545235.1 of Helianthus tuberosus. Classification (NCBI taxonomy): domain Eukaryota; kingdom Viridiplantae; phylum Streptophyta; class Magnoliopsida; order Asterales; family Asteraceae; genus Helianthus; species Helianthus tuberosus. The sequence goes on along the minus strand of CM060373.1, from coordinate 34,470,082 downwards.
CAATGCAGAACACTCATACAACTTAACTTCATGGCCATCACAGCAAGGGTCATGATTGCAACCTGATATACAATCCAGTGTATCAATGTCAGTAACATCAAGATAAAAATCCACATATCTCCATCTCTCACTGTTCAAAAAACAGAATAATCACAAACTGAATTTCACTGTTCGAGCAAGAATTCTCTTATTATAGAGATCTTATTTATCAAACTAAAAGAGTGCACGTAAAATCGGTTACCAGATCTCCCTGATTTGTATATAGAGAACTTTTTTACCCTAAGTTGTTAATTTTTTTATGTTAAGATTTGGTGTTATTAAAATAGACGCTTACAGTGAAAGGAGGACAATTGTTGAGAACCCATTGATTATCCACAAGCCGTTCTAACCTTATTCTCCACCAACTTTTGCGCCACTTCCAGAACCAGCTTAATCGAAATATCTACTAACTGTAGCAGACCCCAGCCACAAATTAGGGCTTCAATTGATGACATTGAGTAGAAACAAACGCGTAACCCACATCCAGTATTTGCTGCAAGTGAAATATATTCTTCAAAGAATAATCGATAAACCATTAACTATAAAAAGCCCTAATCTATTTTAGAAATCATATGAGAATTAACACTGATTTCTTGGTATCAGAGTTTATATGTAAAGGACCAGTTTCTTCAGCAGCTCTATAGAAGAGGATGTCTGACCCTATCGATGTCACACCCCCAAAATCCACATGCGGAATACCACCGCTTGGAGGCGTGACCGACCAGGATCTTAGCCACTAATTATTTTGAACGGATTAGTTATTGTTATGAACATTAGCATAATTAGTGACCTAATTTAAATTTTTCAAAACATAGTTTAAGTTCACAGCAGAAGGGAAAAGAATACATATCATAATTTAAACCCGCAAGTTGTTCATACGAAACTTACGACCCACGCACTCCATCCGATTGCAACATCCGTCCAGAGCTGTATCGAGCAACCTGCAAAGCATGCAGTAGAGTGTCAACATAACGTTGGCGAGTTCACGTGTTTGTAGTTTTCCAGTTTTTTTAATTCCAAAAACTTGTTTTAACCAGTTAATTTATCCGTTTATACATGCGATGGGGAGCTACCCCATAAGTAAGCGACTAAACTGTTTTTACAATACCGAATACTATTCATCCGTACGTTTCCGTAGAGTGCCCCGTTTGTCAATGTTCTATCATCATTGACGGTTGCCAGAGTACATTAGTTCACGACCGATCCCATACCTTGGCACGGTGTGAGGTTGGTGAGACCTAAATAGCGCTATCAACTAATAACCCGTTCGCCTGGCCCCGGCGACTAATCGGTATTAAGAAGTGAGGACTTGAGTGATAGAGTTTTGTTTAGTGTTGCTTGTTGCATCCAGTATAAACAGTAATTAACTAAAAGTTCCCAGTAACAAGGGAAGTAAGTAAGTTTGTTCCCAGTAACAAGGGAAGAAAAGTAAGTTTGTATCCCTCATAAGGGGATAGCGTTGTTACCCGTATCCCACACAAGGAGATAGAAATACCGTATCCCGCACAAGGAGATAGTAAGCAATCCCAAACCAGGAAAAGTGTTTTGTTCCGTTTCCCAATCCACCGGGAACGCATGCTTTAAGTAAAAAGTAGTGAACTCACCTTTGCTTTGCTCGGTAATTAATTTACTCGTGTTACGTTGGTCAACCATACCCTATTATGGTTATTAAACATTAATTAGGTTCGTATGCAGGTAATGCCACGTATAACTACACGTATCTAACACATAGCACGTAAGTCATACTAGCATATACGTTATTGGGCCTATCCTAGCATGCAAACAGTTAAACAGTAACAGTTAAACATTAATAGTAACACGTAGTTCAAAACATCAGTTTGTGCGGCCCAATAACTAAGCAGAGTAGTCCAGTCGAAACCGGGTGGTCTCGAATCGAGAACAAGAGGTCTCGAGTCGCAACCATGAAGTTCCGAGTCGCAACCAGACGGTCTCGAGTTGTCATGTTTTGGTTGCGAGTCGCAACCGGGCGGTCTCGAGTTGTCATGTTTTGGTTGCGAGTCGCAACCTTACGGTCTCGACTCGCAACCACCACCGAAGCTTCTAGACCCCTTATCCAATTCGGTACTATCCAATACATTTTCATTAACATGTACTGTCCAATCAAATTTCGTTAACATGTTTTCAATACCGTACAATCCTAGAATCGGATCAAAACACAACAATTTCAAACATTCATAGCACCTTCAAACAGTTCATCATGTTCTTCATCTCATTTATTCACATCGGTCCAAACAAATCTAACCCAAATAATTCTAACATTGTTTTATCAACATAATACCCTTATCTATTTCACCTATGAGGACTCCTACGATCATCGCCATCCACAAGATCATGTGCACCATCTAACGGGATTTAATGTTTCCAACACTAGCTTATAATCACTCAAAACCCTTAATAAAAACCATCAGGTTGGTTATAACTTATAGCAAAAACTAAAAACCCAAAATAAGTCAATCAAACATGTAACTGATTGTCATGAGATAACCCTACCATTACACATCAGGTTGAAAAGGAAACACATACTACGAAATGCACACTTTATCCTTTTTGTCAAATTACATTCAAAACAGCTTATGCTCACATTTTATTATAGTTGTATCATCATAACTGATGCAATTTGTGGTCATACACTAGCCAGGAATCACAAAATGTAAGAAATCAAGGATACTTAACCACAACAGTTAACATACATAACTACTTAACCAAGATTCACAACAAACCCAAATATTTAAACATAGCATAATACTGACCGAAAGGGTTTCTCCCTTTTTTTGAACATTGCTGCTGCTGCTATTGGCCAGAGCTCCGGCGGCCACCGCTGCCGTTGGCTCCTCCACCATCATCTCGGTCGTCGGCTCCTCCGCCAGCTCTGGTCATTATCTCAGCCGTAAATATCATTTTTATCTTCCTAATCATCATCGATTCGCCATATTCGACCTGCGTCAACATCATCATCAGCGCTGGTGTGGCGCTAGGACTCGGACCAGAGAGAAAGAGTCAGGGGGGTGCGCGTCGGAGAAGCTGGGCGCCGGAGTACCAGCCGATACCCGGCTCCAGTCGCCGGTGCAGTGAGGGAGAAGACAGAGGGGAGTTTGGTGTATGTGTCGGTGTTTAAAGAGGAACGAGATGAGGGGGTGTCGGGTAATACAAGAAGGGGGTTGGGGTGTTGCTAGTAGAAACTCCGACCGGCAATCGCCGGAGAGCATCATCGGACTCCGGTGTTCTAGAGAGAGAGATAGCAGTGAGAGGGGTGCATGTGTCGGCTGGAAATTAGTTAGTGGGTTTAGGGTTTTTAATAAAAGAGTAGGAGGAAGGGGTTTTAGGATGAATATATAGTGTAGGGTTTAGGCTAGTTGGGTTAGGCCTAGCCCAAGTGCGTGAATTCGTCAAATGATTAGGCTCCTTGCTCAACGGACTGGCCCGGTCTCGTTAACTCATACGTAAATAATAGAATCCCTCGTCATGGATTATTATTTGCGAAATAATAATAGTAATAACAAATATTATCCTAATAACAAATATTATCCTAATAATAATAATAATGACAATAATAATAGTAATTATTAGGCGCACGTTTTTACCAAAATACTCTTCCCTTGACAACGAGAGTGCGGGGTGTCACATTCTCCCCAGGTTACAGGAATTTCGTCCTCGAAATTTAAGTAAGGGTTATACGATGCGCTCAAAAGGTATACATAGACTCCATTACCATACGTAGATATAAGCAGTTTCACGAAAGTCCACAAAACGAACGTATAAGACACATAGTGCATAAGGTCATATAGCACGTAAATAGCACGTAACAGTCACGTAGCACAAGATCCACAGAGTTTGTACGTATTTCACATAGTATAGAATTTCACAAATTTAATTATAACATCCAAGTAATTATAACATCCAAGTAACGTACAGGAAGACCCAAAGTGTCACATTATCCCCAAGTTCAAGAAATTTCGTCCCGAAATTTAGCGCGCAGCCACTGACAAGTTAGTGTGTTTAAACGTTTTTGTAGGGCGATACATCACCCCTTGTTGGTTTGAAATTTCTCCCCGAAATTTGGCGGTAGCCTCAGCGCTGGAAGTAATGTTCGTAAACAACTGGGGATACATGCGCATCATCTGGTTTTCCCGTTCCCTGGTAAGCTCTGGGCCACAGCGCGATATCCAACGAACTCGGTCTGTTAGCATATTATACCACACTTGAGGGTTTTGATTTCTTGATCCTTGATCTCAACCGGTTTCCCAACAAAGCGTAGTTTGTTGCTGATCACGAGTTCCTAAAAAGAACAACGAATGTCTCATCTGACAGACACTTCTTTAGACTAGGCACGTGAAGGACGTTGTGTACCGCACTCAGCTCTTCAGGCAGGTTTAGTCTATAAAGATACCTTACCGATCCTTTAGGAAATTTCGAATAGTCCAACATATCGCGGATTAAGTTCGTCCCGTTAGTCAAAACGTACTACACCCTTCCAGGGTGAAACTTTAAGTAGAATCCCGTCTCCGAGTAGGAATTCTAGAGGTTTCCTACGCTTATCCGCGTAGCCTTTCTGACGGACTGGAGTTGCCGTCATGCGTTGTCTGTTCTGGGCAATCCCACCCGTCGTGTCAAGTGCAAGTTCTGGGCCGGTACTTTGGCTTCCGCCCAACACAGAGGTGACCGGCATCTGCGTTAGTGCAGTGCCTCAAATGGTGTTGCCTGAATGCTAATGTGGTAGCAGTTGTTGGAAGAGAATTCTACAGAAGGGAAGTGTCACTAGTATCCAAGGGTCGATAACACATGCTCTTAGCATGCCTTTGAGTGTTTGGATGGTGCATTTGGCCCAGTCATCAGTTTGCGGGCGATAGGCGGTGCTCATGCCTAACAGTGAGCCCAAAAGTCTTTCGTGCACAGCCTTGCGAAGCATCGGATGCAAAACGTGGGTTACGATCAGGTAAAAGAGGAGTTGGCATCTCGTGCCTAGTATCTACTTTTATCAAGTAGATGGTTGCAAGTTCGGAAACTTGTCGATTTCTTTGGTCGCGTGTTGTTACCAGCAGACATGTTATCGATGCCCCGGACATGATAGCATAAGATAGAAGCACCTCGTAGATTATCTTCCAGTTGCTGGAGTTGCGGATCGTTTGAGGATATCTCGGATGCTAGGTGATGCCCCGTTGGAGTTCAAATCGTGAGAGGTTGCGTATACGGTCGAGAAATGCGGGCTTCGTGGCGTTAAAAGTCGTGTACTGAAAACTTAGCGCAAGGCGGCTTTGCGTCGTAGAAGCTCCAAGGTAAAGCGTAGGAGTCGTTTGGATTCCCCACTGACTTTCAGAATAGGTTCGGGCGTCGCCGAAAGAAACAAGTGTCGAATATTGACAGGATAGAATAAATTCGAGTGTCGTGACTAGGTGTTGATCGTATCGAGTTTTGAAGAATAGTGCTTGCGATACCCGTTACCCCCGGGGTATCCTTGGCTCGTTGCCCCAACGAGTAACATTCGTAGGAAGTATTTCGTCCAAATGGAGATTTGCGCAGAGCAGAGTAGGATAAGGATCATGGAATCCGTGAAACATAACACGAGTAGCGAGACAATGCAAGAAGGGCAGTCAAAATTGATGAGCTCAACTTGAGACAAAACATAAAAGGCTTCGAGGTCGGCCATATGGATTTATCTGGTGTTGATGTACACAAGCTGTGGGCGGTTAGGATAAATAGCGTCGCTTGCCGATAGGGAATGTTACGTCGATGTGGTTAGCACATAAGTAGCAGCTAGAGAGGGATGGCCGTTGTGCGGGTCTTTAGGTTTTTAGGATCTACTAAGATGTCTGGCAGGATGTGATTCCTCAAACGGGTAGGAAATCAAGCTTAAGTTGTGTGAATGGGTGCGGAGTAGTGCTTGCGTCGTCAGGGGGGTTGATGTGAAGCTGCGAAAATAGGTTTTCGAGAAAGTACATTTGGAGTAGCACGTTGCTAAATTTCAAGGGCTAAAAGTCTGTTGACTAAAGGTCGAGTTTGTTGAATTTACCAAACTGAAGAGAGATCTGGTCATAGTTTCTATACGAAGAAACGTGGTTGTCGTGATAAAGAAATGATAGAAGCGGGGATACCATCCTGAGCAAGAAACGCGAATTCGTATAAAAGCTAGCGAAAGGATCCACGGAAATCAGAAAAGTTGTCAAAGAATAGCGGTTCTGGCGAATGAAGGATTAGGTAAGCATCTAGGTCACCGTACTCGTCGGTGGGTTAAATGACTCGTATATTCGTGTTGTCACGCCTTCAAATACGCCGGTTTGTGGGAAAGATATCACTTTGCTGGGTTTTGGGGCGTGCTAAGGTATAAGGTTGAACTTGAATAAGGATCAACCATGTAACGAGGAATTAGGGGAAATAACTTCGTGGTCGATGGAAAGATGATACAATTGTTGGCACTGCAATGTGAAGCATACGCCACGCATGCTTTCCGTGTTCGAGACGTGCAAACAGAAACCCGAAAGGTGTAGACTTACTAGAAGGCTTCAAGAATCTAGGTGATCAGTCGTATGAGGGAACAAGTCTCACCCTCAAGTCGGGAAAGGAAATACGTAAGTAAGAAGGATGTGAATGTCTTCATCGTTCCTTCTATCATCACACGATATAGGAATGGCTCCCCTTCATTGGGTCGTTCTCGTATCTTCTCTGTGTGGTCCGTAGCAGGCCTTCCCTGGGCAGGCCTATCGAGTGAACGTCCCTCGCGTCGAGTGGCAGTCCAGGGATGATATCAGGAAATACGTGGGCGAGTGCTTGGAATAAATGGGTTCCCTGCCCATAGTGTATTGTGGTTTCGAACCAGGTTTAGGAGGACTCGCTCCTGTTTAACACGTAACATGCTAGCCTAGCCTTCGTATGATCCACTGTGTTAAATACTAAATATACGCACATATATGCTAATTATATACATACACACATGCGTATTCACACACATAAGTTATGCACAAGTAAAAGTTCGTTAGTCTACCATTACCAGGTGAGCATCTGAAGTTGACGAACCTTGCAATCCGGAGTGTGGTGTCGTTGTGGTTCACACTAAAGAACGGTTATAGTCTGGTTTCCATATAAAAATATTTTTATTTCCCAAGCCAAAAATATTTTATATTTAAAACCTAGTTCGCTATAACCAATGGCTCTGATACCAATCTGTCACACCCCCAAAATCCACATGCGGAATACCACCGCTTGGAGGCGTGACCGACCAGGATCTTAGCCACTAATTATTTTGAACGGATTAGTTATTGTTATGAACATTAGCATAATTAGTGACCTAATTTAAATTTTTCAAAACATAGTTTAAGTTCACAGCGGAAGGGAAAAGAATACATATCATAATTTAAACCCGCAAGTTGTTCATACGAAACTTACGACCCACGCACTCCATCCGATTGCAACGTCCGTCCAGAGCTGTATCGAGCAACCTGCAAAGCATGCAGTAGAGTGTCAACATAACGTTGGCGAGTTCACGTGTTTGTAGTTTTCCAGTTTTTTTAATTCCAAAAACTTGTTTTAACCAGTTAATTTATCCGTTTATACATGCGATGGGGAGCTACCCCATAAGTAAGCGACTAAACTGTTTTTACAATACCGAATACTATTCATCCGTACGTTTCCGTAGAGTGCCCCGTTTGTCAATGTTCTATCATCATTGACGGTTGCCAGAGTACATTAGTTCACGACCGATCCCATACCTTGGCACGGTGTGAGGTTGGTGAGACCTAAATAGCGCTATCAACTAATAACCCGTTCGCCTGGCCCCGGCGACTAATCGGTATTAAGAAGTGAGGACTTGAGTGATAGAGTTTTGTTTAGTGTTGCTTGTTGCATCCAGTATAAACAGTAATTAACTAAAAGTTCCCAGTAACAAGGGAAGTAAGTAAGTTTGTTCCCAGTAACAAGGGAAGAAAAGTAAGTTTGTATCCCTCATAAGGGGATAGCGATAGCGTTGTTACCCGTATCCCACACAAGGAGATAGAAATACCGTATCCCGCACAAGGAGATAGTAAGCAATCCCAAACCAGGAAAAGTGTTTTGTTCCGTTTCCCAATCCACCGGGAACGCATGCTTTAAGTAAAAAGTAGTGAACTCACCTTTGCTTTGCTCGGTAATTAATTTACTCGTGTTACGTTGGTCAACCATACCCTATTATGGTTATTAAACATTTATTAGGTTCGTATGCAGGTAATGTCACGTATAACTACACGTATCTAACACATAGCACGTAAGTCATACTAGCATATACGTTATTGGGCCTATCCTAGCATGCAAACAGTTAAACAGTAACAGTTAAACATTAATAGTAACACGTAGTTCAAAACATCAGTTTGTGCGGCCCAATAACTAAGCAGAGTAGTCCAGTCGAAACCGGGTGGTCTCGAATCGAGAACAAGAGGTCTCGAGTCGCAACCATGAAGTTCCGAGTCGCAACCAGACGGTCTCGAGTTGTCATGTTTTGGTTGCGAGTCGCAACCGGGCGGTCTCGAGTTGTCATGTTTTGGTTGCGAGTCGCAACCTTACGGTCTCGACTCGCAACCACCACCGAAGCTTCTAGACCCCTTATCCAATTCGGTACTATCCAATACATTTTCATTAACATGTACTGTCCAATCAAATTTCGTTAACATGTTTTCAATACCGTACAATCCTAGAATCGGATCAAAACACAACAATTTCAAACATTCATAGCACCTTCAAACAGTTCATCATGTTCTTCATCTCATTTATTCACATCGGTCCAAACAAATCTAACCCAAATAATTCTAACATTGTTTTATCAACATAATACCCTTATCTATTTCACCTATGAGGACTCCTACGATCATCGCCATCCACAAGATCATGTGCACCATCTAACGGGATTTAATGTTTCCAACACTAGCTTATAATCACTCAAAACCCTTAATAAAAACCATCAGGTTGGTTATAACTTATAGCAAAAACTAAAAACCCAAAATAAGTCAATCAAACATGTAACTAATTGTCATGAGATAACCCTACCATTACACATCAGGTTGAAAAGGAAACACATACTACGAAATGCACACTTTATCCTTTTTGTCAAATTACATTCAAAACAGCTTATGCTCACATTTTATTATAGTTGTATCATCATAACTGATGCAATTTGTGGTCATACACTAGCCAGGAATCACAAAATGTAAGAAATCAAGGATACTTAACCACAACAGTTAACATACATAACTACTTAACCAAGATTCACAACAAACCCAAATATTTAAACATAGCATAATACTGACCGAAAGGGTTTCTCCCTTTTTTTGAACATTGCTGCTGCTGCTACTGGCCAGAGCTCCGGCGGCCACCGCTGCCGTTGGCTCCTCCACCATCATCTCGGTCGTCGGCTCCTCCGCCAGCTCTGGTCATTATCTCAGCCGTAAATATCATTTTTATCTTCCTAATCATCATCGATTCGCCATATTCGACCTGCGTCAACATCATCATCAGCGCTGGTGTGGCGCTAGGACTCGGACCAGAGAGAAAGAGTCAGGGGGGTGCGCGTCGGAGAAGCTGGGCGCCGGAGTACCAGCCGATACCCGGCTCCAGTCGCCGGTGCAGTGAGGGAGAAGACAGAGGGGAGTTTGGTGTATGTGTCGGTGTTTAAAGAGGAACGAGATGAGGGGGTGTCGGGTAATACAAGAAGGGGGTTGGGGTGTTGCTAGTAGAAACTCCGACCGGCAATCGCCGGAGAGCATCATCGGACTCCGGTGTTCTAGAGAGAGAGATAGCAGTGAGAGGGGTGCATGTGTCGGCTGGAAATTAGTTAGTGGGTTTAGGGTTTTTAATAAAAGAGTAGGAGGAAGGGGTTTTAGGATGAATATATAGTGTAGGGTTTAGGCTAGTTGGGTTAGGCCTAGCCCAAGTGCGTGAATTCGTCAAATGATTAGGCTCCTTGCTCAACGGACTGGCCCGGTCTCGTTAACTCATACGTAAATAATAGAATCCCTCGTCATGGATTATTATTTGCGAAATAATAATAGTAATAACAAATATTATCCTAATAACAAATATTATCCTAATAATAATAATAATGACAATAATAATAGTAATTATTAGGCGCACGTTTTTACCAAAATACTCTTCCCTTGACAACGAGAGTGCGGGGTGTCACAATCGAATTGCCAGAAACAACCGCAACAACAGTCGTCACGGCGCTCTACAACGTTTCACGAAGAAACCCTAAATAGCGGCACCCTCTTGATTATCGGATCTGAATCTTTACGCCGAATGCCGAAATATGAGGGCCTTGTAGATGGAATTTATGTATGTGTGTGTGTGAGAGAGAGAGAGATGGAGAACGAAGGAGAAATCATTTGAATTTTGAAATGAGATTAAGGTTTTCAAACATGTTTGTACATCCTTGCGGTGCTGCTCATATTTTATTTTCCATTTTTCCATTCAATGGATAGTAAAGTAATCATTTTTGAAGGTTTGGTGCTTCTTGTATGTGGAGGTTACGGGTTGGCGTTTTGGAGTTGGTAGAAGATGAAAAAGGAAAGATGCTGAGATTTAATTTAAACTTGATGGAGCCAAATTTGATGCCTGCAATACGTATAATTCGAAAACCCTATTTCAAAATTCAAATTCAAACTTGATGGAGCCAAATTTGATGCCTGCAATACGTATAATAATAGTAAGAATAGATGAAGAGGGTAGATTACGTTGACCTGGTATCTCATATATAGCTTTGAATGTGGAAAAGTGGTTTATCACTTTCTTTCTCTATCAATTTCATTTATGTATCTCACAAATGTTTACACTTTAAAATTAAATAAATAAATTTATCATAGGTGTTTGTTATATAATTAGCCTGTAGGCCTAAAACGTACATATGTGATAAGATTTAGGCTCTCTAAACCAACAACTTAGTTTTTGCATGGCACTAATCACTTGTACACTAAGCAATTATCTATTTGTACATTTTAATTCAAACGTCAATACCGAGTAAAACAACTATCGAAACGTCAACAAAAATGAGTAGGTTATCACGGTACTTTTGTATTTTTTTTAAAAGATTATAGTTTATAAGATACGGTAAGAATACGTAAAATAATTATAAGTTTGTTTTGGAGGGGTGAATTGTAACTAACTATCTATAATTTTGTTAAAACCTTAGGGATTTAAGTGTAATAAGTTTAGGGGCTAAAAAATAAATAGTGTTTAAAAGACCAAACTACTCTCATTTTAGGGTTCTTTCTATAAATATAGGGGGGGGGGGGGGGAAGTTCTTATTTTTTGGGTATGTTAAAATACCCTTGCCTCATGCATTATAATATAGTATAGATAGAGTAAATTAGTTTTTGAGTCGCTGTGTTTTAGTGGTTTTAACCACTTGAGTACAAAATCAAAAAGTTTAAGCCCCCGAGTCCCTAATCGCTCATTTTATAACGTTTTGAGTCCAATTTTGTTCATTTTATAACGTTTTGTGTCCAATTTTGTTAAAAAAAATTGGATTCAAAAGGTTAAAATTTGGACTCAAACGGACTCAAAAAGTTATAAAAAAAGCGTATAGGGACTCAGGACTTAAAACCTTTTAATTTTGGACTCAAATGGTTAAAACCACTAAAACACAAGAACTCAAAAAGTAATTTACTCTATAATATATAACCAAAAGCCATATTAGTAAACTTCAAAACAAAAGGGAAATAAGTTTTGAAAATTTGTTTTGCAAAGAAGCAAAGTGTAGGGACCATTATCGTTAGATTGTCCAAACTTTTCAAAACAAAAAAAATGATTTCCGCTTTATCAGTCATCCCTTCCGGCAAGATTGTCGGAATCCAGAACTCCCAAACCAGCTCGTCTTAGGGTGTGTTTGGGATTGCTTATTTAAGTTCAAAATGACTTTTTGTTAAAATGACTTACTAACTGATGTCTTTTCAAAAAGAGTTTCTAAAAAAAATTTGAGTTAGCTTATAAGCCAATAAATCAATAAGGAGTTTTTTAAAAAGTGTTGGGTTTAGCTTATTCATTTTAACCAAAAATGTCATCTCATTACAAAAGGGTTTGGTTTAGCTTATTTAAATTTTTTTTTTCTCTTTTCCATATTGAAAAAAATTTCATGAAATATATAACATAAATTCGATTACATATTTTATAATTTTTTGATTAGACTATAATAATATTACATTCTGTTGATGCATATGCCTTTACATCTCTTTTCCATTTGGTTCGTCTGTTTTCTTAACCTTTTGAGCTGCGAGTTTCTTTTTCCTTCCCCTCTTCCAGTCCAACAGCCTCCTTTTTTCTTTGGTTTGGGTTTCTCTTGGGCTTGGAACACCAGTGGTTCATCTGGCTCAGCTTGGTACCCGGTCGGGTTTTCAGTAGTTTCCAGGTCAGTGGAATGTATCGAGAAGTTTTGGAGAGCTTCCGATAATTCATTCGTACTGTTAGTCACACATAAGGAAACACACAACATTCCAAATTAAATGCAAATAAATTTCACAGAAGTACTAAATCCCTGACTACTTTAATTTAAGTATTTTTCAATTACTTAATTTGCTTAAATCAGTGGCTCTGATACCACCTTTTTCTGTCACGACCCCCGACCCATTTTGCCCGGTTCGGAAACCGCGAGACAGAACCCGTGGTATGGTATTTAATTGGCAGCGGAAATTTTAACAGGACCGTTTGTCAGGAAAATAATATCAGAGTTTTAAAAACACCGTATTATTTTATTATAAATTTCGGGACAAACCTCGTATTTACAAGAAAGGAATTTCACTGGGAAATCCTTTGATTACAGAAAAGATATTTTTATTGCTAATTTACTTAGCCACTTTATTTAAGCTGGAGTGCTACGTGACACTTTTCCTTCTTCACAGTAAATCACCTGAAACATGTTTTAAAAAGATTTTATCAGCGAAAAATACTGGCGAGTGCATTCAATTTGTACAAAAGACACATTGTTATAACATACAGTATTAAGAGTGATTACAGTGTTTATATCAATCAATTACCCTAAATCTGTATTTGTCACTCGACCGGATCTGTGACTATGGTCATATCACACATTGGCTAACCCCGTTGTCCAATGGTGAAGCTTATCAAGTAGTGTATCTAAAACCCCACATACCGGTAGTAATTGAAGATTACAAAGACTTAGGTGCTGTTTGTTTTTTAAGAGATAAAATGTCTGCAGTCTGCGGACCACATCTGCGGACATCTGTAGCAGAAGAGGTGGACCAAATGTCTGCAGTCTGCAAAAAGATGACTGTTTTTTTTTAATTTCTGCAGGCTTCTAAAATAAACTGGTGGTGGTGTATGGACGGTGGTGGTGTACGGACGGTGATGGTGGTGGTGGTGGTGGACGATGGTGGGTGTTGCAGGACAGTGGTGGGGGTGGATATTGATGTGTGGTGGACGGTGGTGGTGTTGGTGTTGGAGATGGGCGGTGGTGGGTGGTGGACGGTGGTGGTGCTGAACGGTGGTGGTGGACGGTGGACGGTGGTGGGTGTTGGAGGACAGTGGTAGGTGATGGACGTTGATGGGTGGTGGTGGTGATGGACGGTGGTGGTGATGGACGGTGGTAGTGATGGACGGTGGTGGGTGGTCGATGGTGGTGGGTGGTCGATGGTGGTGGTGATGAATGGTAGCTGGTGGTGGTGTTGCTGGACGGTGGTGGTGGGTGGTGGTCGGTGGTGGTGAGTGGTGGGTGGTGGTGTTTAACCCTCTGCAGACCTTAGAATATCTTAGAAGTGGCTGGACCAAGTCTGCACCAAGAAGACCTCGCGCAGACCTTTTTTAATGAAACGTCTTCGGAAAAACAAACAGTCTGCGCGTGACAATGTCTGCGCGTGGTCTGCGCCGCGCAGACAGAAGAGCCTGCGCAGAGGTTTTATGAAAAAACAAACAACACCTTAATCACTGTAATTACAACTTTGAAAACAAGTAGGGTTTTGAAAGCATTTAATAAAAATAGAATGACTCACATTGCATATTTAAATGGTCAAACCTTGCCTACTGGTTAAGCTGGTAAACCTAGTAAAATATACAATGTAAACGGAACTATGTCAGTAACTTAATACAATATTTACGATAATCACGAGATCGAAACCCTCACGACGAATGACAAAGTATAGCTCAAAATTTAGGCAGCACTTAAACATCCATCGGATCGGTTTTAATCGATCGGATATAATACCGTAGCAGTGATCGAGTTATTACCCCGTTATCGTAGCAGAGGGTTGGTATTTTGCTAATTTATCTTGATCAGAATATAAGAGACATAAATGAAATTCGAGCAACTTGAAATGTCAATGAACGACTCAATTTATAGCTGATTTGCAGCGTTCTCGCGGCCCGCGACTCACCAAGGGGAGACTTTCGCGCCCCGTGAGGGCCAGACTAGCTACTGCTAGGGCTGCCGTGTCACCCCGTAGCTTCGACACGTAGACGATACGTGTTGGTCATCGTTATTCGGAACCCTAGGGCTCTCGCGCCCCGTGAAGAACTTATCTAAATCTGTCGCGGCCCGCGACAGATGAAAAATTTTGTTTTTCTTGGATTTTTATAAAAAATAAGGTTATAGGGGTTTGGTTTTACACTTACGGAGTATTGTGGGGCGTTTTTGTGAGTTGTTACAGTTGATCAGTGAGAACTTGTATTAGGTGAGCTTGGAAGTATCTCTGTTGGTCCCAGTTTGGACATAAAAACTTCTTTTCACGTAATATGGCAAGTGATTTCAGTAGATGTGAAAAAGATGTGTGGAAATGGAAATCAGTCATTCAAGAAACAAGACCTACAGAATTATCAAGTTTATATCACTTTGAAATGAAATAGTTTACAAGGTGATTGTAAGATTATTATCTAATACAAATGAATCTTGAATTCTGTGGGTGAGAGGGCAATGGAGTTATGTAGTAAGTATGATTGCTAAGCTTAACTCATCGTCTTCTCCATGGTGAGCCTTCTATTTATAGAAGGCTGGGTACATGAATAAACATTTGTTTATTCATGCAATAAGTCCTGCAAAAAGTAACAATTTAACATATTCATTGAATCTAACGTTTAATTTGCCTTTGTCATCATGATATCCAATAATGTCAACTTGCTTCGGTAAGTGTGGCAGGATAGGGCTGATATTTAGACAAGTGGGGTATTCATCAGAATTTCTGATAAACCACTTCATCAGAAATTCTGGTGAACAAATCATCAGAAAATTTGATGATCAGAATCGTCAGAAACTAATGATATTTCATCAGAAATATCATCAGATCCATCAGAAATGACCTTTTCTGATAATCTTCTTCAGCTCTTGATCAACTGGTGATTCTATGAAGTAGATGTAGTTCATTTCAGTTGTCCTATATGATCTTCTTCCTTTTGTGATCTTCAGGACTGTCATCTTCTTCATAGATCCAGTTGAATATGATTTTCTTCAAGACTTACAAATAAAGTTTCCTAACAGTTTCCCCCTAAGTATTGTAAGAAAATGAACTATCTATATCTAACATAAACAACTTCAACTAATTCTTGAAAGAGAAAATTCAAACAACTAAATTCAGAAACAAAAACGTAATCAAACCAACCAATGTTCAAAATAGACAACTGTAACATATTGTTCTCAAAAGCAGAAATTTAGTCTCATCAAATCATCAATTGATCTTCACTCCACTTCTGTATTTATCTCCTGGTTTCAGTCTTTTCTTGTAATCAATTGCCTTTTGAGTTTCCTTGTACATTTCTTTGTACCATCCTCTGGATTCCATCCATTTATCAATCCAATCTTCAACTGTTTTTCTCAGCTGTTCATTGTTCTTTCCCTTCTTTTTGAGCTGCTCTTGCTTTTCATTCATGCAGTTCTTTATGTATTTCAGAGTTTGGTTTGAATACATGTATATTTCACTGATTCTGAATAGAGGTTTCTCATCATGAGCATTTTTGAAGACTACACACATTTCTGGTTTGTCAAAGATTGCTCCAATTCTTACTAGTTTAGAGGGAATTTCAGCTGGAATTGTGTTGTTGGGAGGAGGAATCAGCACATTGTTGCTATACTCAAAATTGATACAAAGATTAAAGTCTGCCAGTGCAGCCCTTCTATATAGCTTTGCTCCTGCACTTTTGAGGCTGTCAAGGGCTCTTCTGATCACAACTGAACCACTTTTCTCTTTATCAATGATATTCTTCATTTTGACTATGCCCATTGGGTGAATATCATCAGCCAGATTTCCATCAGTAACCTTTTGTTCACTGTTATCTTTTCTGATCAAGGTATATTTGTTCTGACCTTCATTGCCTAAGATGCCTCCTCTAGTGGTCAGAGTATCGATTCTTTCAATAGATACTATTAGATTGGTCATTTGTTTGTGCAGAATTTCCCAGCTTCCATTATTTCTGATTTCAACAATATTTTTGCTCATTGGAGAGAGTGGCCTTGCTGGGTTGTCTTCTTTATTTTTCCAGTAATAATGCTTCAGGTGTTCTTCAGGGTACATGATTGTGTGTAAATCACCTTTCAGCACTTCTATTTCTTTGATGTTTCCATCTGAATCTTCTCTCATCACTTTTCTTGGCCTTTTTGAGGAGGTCACTTCATGTTCCATTCTTCTCTTTTCTTTTCTTTTGCATCCATCTTTATCCTGAATTCTGTTTCTCCTATGAGAGCTGTGGAGGATGACTGAATTGGAACATGTTCTTTCTGTTGTACTCTTGAAGTATCTGGCTTTGGAATGTTTGGTGGAGGACCCATGAATGACTTTGGCTTGCTAGGAGGAGGACCCATGAGTAACTTCTGTTTTGGAGTTTCTGATTGTTTGGTTTGATCTTGTTGAATGGTTTCTGGTTGTTGTTGAGGAGTATCCGATTCTCCTACTTGTTTCTCTTGTGGAATTTGGGCTTTCAGTTCATGAATATCAACTTTTGCCAGTCTGGCAACATTGTACTCTAACCTCTTTACTAATAGATGAACATTAGCAAGAGCTTGAGTGTTTGATTCTTCTTGTTTCTTCATTCTCTGAAATTCTAACTCATTTTGATTTTTCTGTGCAGATAATTCCACTATCAGCTTCTCAAGAGCCTCAACCATGCTGTTGTTGTTGGCTCTGAGGAACTGAATTTCTTCGAGGATTTTTCCTGAACTTGAGCTTTCCCCAGCACTTGCAGCCTTAGCCATCTGTTTCTTGATTTCTTGCAATTCATTTAGAGCTTTATTAAATTCTGGTGAGCTCTCTTTGTTTTCTGATGACTTTTGTAATTTGTTGAGGGCTGCAGAGTTGTCTTCTGTTTGCTTTTGCATTGCTTTGACAGTTGCTGATAATACTTTGATGTCTGATCTTTGATTTTTGATTTCTTTCAATATCAGATCAAGCTTATCTTCTGTGGCTGTTTTCTCAGAACTGACATCAATTGTCTCTTCAGGCTCCTTATGTAGTTTTTCAGTTGACATAGATTTATGTCCTTGGGTAATAAGAGGAACAACAGATGTCCCAATCCCAGCAGAAAACACATTCTCTGCTGTTTTGAGGTTAAGATGATTGAACATATTCTCTATTCCCTTACCAGAAAATTGAAACATATTCAAGTTCAGGTTTTCCTCATATCCTTGAACATTTTCTCACCCAGGTTTCCTTGATCAGTTGACTGATCTCCACCTGTTGTCACCACATATTCTTCTTCAGAATCTGATTCAGAAAATGGGTCTTTGGTTTCACTCACATTATGTTTTGAAGAAACAGTACCTCTATGTAGAATTTCATATTTTCCTTGAATTGAATCATCAGAATCACTCTCAGACATATGAAATAAGTTTAGTTTTGAGTGTTGTGCACCTGTTTCTCCCATATGTGAGGTTTCAGCATGATGTTCTTCTGCCACAGGACTCATGTTCACGTCTTTATCAGCTGGGTGAGGTTCAGATTCACCCTACTGCTCAATACCCATTGTTGGTGTACTTGACTCCTGTGCATCATGCTCCATGGGTGATATACTTTAAAAAACTCTCCTGTTTTCTGGCTTCTTGCTCAATATCCTTAGATATTCTGCTCTGTAAATTGAATCTTCTAGTATGAGATTCATCATTCTTTCTGACAGAACAGGCACATCATGATCTGACTTCCAAGACCCTCCAGCATTCCAAGGTCTCATGATTTCTGTTCTCCACATATTTTCTGATGCTGGGATTTCTAGATTCCTTTCAGAAAATGCATCAGAAATTATGATTGACAAAAATCTGGGAAAAGGTAGATGAGAATCTATCCTTCCAGTGTTAGTCAAGATTGATCTTCTGATCAGATTAAATATTTCTGTTCCGAAATCAATATTCAATCCACTAATGAGACTGAACATAATTGTTAGAACATTCATATTTATCTGATCTGTACCTCCAATTTTTGATGACAAACACTTGTTTAAAATTTCCATTAATACTTGCCAGAAGGCAGGTAGCTGATTCCTTTTGAATTCATTGATTTTTGAGATCTTTCTTTTGTAACCCATTACTGCATCAGGTAGTGAGAACATAACTTCTTTTTCTGGTACATCTTCATAGAATTGACTTAAGGGTAGTTCCAAACTTTCCCTTAATTTCTCAGGTGAGATTGTAATGAAGATATTTCCCCATACATGTGCTGTTAGCTCTGTCTGATTTGAAAGCTTGAGAGTCTTTACGACTTGCTGTAAAAGTTTTTCTGGTACCTCTCTAGTCTTCGTGAGAGCTTGAGCTATAGGACATCTGGTTAAGAATTCAATCAGAATTTGACACTTTGCATCGTATTCTTCAATATCATCGTTCATTGCTTCGTTGTTGCTCTTTAATGGAAGAAATTCTGCTTCGGTGATGAAGGGAACAGAGTGTTCAATTGGTGGCATATTGATGTTGATGGCAGCCATTGAGATTTTGAGTTTTTGTTTTCGCAAAAGGGTTTTTAGGGTTTTGAGTTTGAAGGTTGAAGGTGGAAGTGTCTGTTTTTGAATGGGGTATTTATGATGTTTTGGAACAGAGATCTTTGAGTGTTTTCCGTAGGTTGTTTGAGTTCAAGGTGATTAATGACACCTTAAATGATATTTTTAATTCGTTTGCAATCTGTTTGCAAAACAACCGATTTTGAAAACCTTTGGTTTATCTCTAATTTAATATCAATGAAAATCAGAGATTCCAATGATTTATTGGATAGACACTTATGTCCAACTTGCACCTTTTCTCCATGTGGGACCCCTTTTGTTTCAAAAAGGTCCAATGAACACCTTTTTGATATTTTGTATCTTCCCAACCTTTTCTTTTGATGAATTATATCAGAAAATCTTTAAATAAGACTTTTGAGATATGGATTTTCTTCGTATTTCATCAGAATGCATTTGATCCATACATAGAAATAGAATCATCATTTTTTTTTGAGATGAGAAGGAATAAGTAGAGTTTTGAGATTGTTACTTACATTGCAGTTCTGAACTCCACACCTTTGTTCTGATTTTCAGGAAGAATTTGTCATGCAGCTTGTTCCAGTCCTCAGAAAAAATATTTTGAAAGAAACTTATTTAAAAAAAAATTTGTTGGTCATAAGTTTCTTTGAATCTGGTTAATGGCAATGTTTTCTGGTGATTCTTTCTGTTGATTTGTCAGACTTCCTGGTTATCAAAAGATTTTGCTGATAACAATTTGATTTTTCTGATATCCATCAGATTTTCTGGTAATTTTGAAAATTTTCTGATGTATGAACAGATTTTGATGAACCGTTTGGTTTTCTGATTTTATATCAGATTTTTCTGTTTGAACATCAGTTTTCCTGAGTTCTTATCAGATTTCTTTTAGGTTTTACCAGATTTCCTTTGTTTTAATCAGTCCTGTTGTTTTAGTTCCCCCTAGATCTATTGTTAAGAATAAAACACAAACACAAAAAAACTAGAATATCATTAATAAAACAAAAAAAACAACAACTCCTCCTCCTTGAGTACGTTGTACATAGCCTTCAAATATACCCGTAGGCAAGTTACATGACCAGTGTGATTATATATTGGAACAAGGGTAGGATCGCTGACGTTCTGTTGTAGTGCAAGCTCAGCCCTTGGATACCAGCTCCTTACTCCACCGAAGTCCAGCTGACTGGTAATCACTTTGGTCACAAATCGAGGGTAGATCAGAAAAGGTTGACGGTCGTGAATGTTTGCTACTAAATCTCTCATGAGAAATTTAGAATAGTTGTAAGGTTTTTCCTGTACAACTGCATGAACTACTTCCATCATCCTATATGACAACTCATTGAAGTGTCCAATCTTCTTAGAGAAGCAGACACAGAGTTGTGTCACCAAATACTGAAAAGGTGGTATTAAACCAGACTTGCTGATTTGCCTTGATGTGTTGTATGTATGATAGCCCATTTCCAACAAGGTCTGTTGTACCATTTCCTTAGTCAGAAAGGTGTTTTCATGATCACCACCCAACTGGAGGACTTCATTGAGAGTTGCCTCCTTAAGGGTGATTTTAACCCCCATAACCTTGCTTTCAATCCACATGGAAGTGCCACTGAAGATGGTTTCAGCGTTCCACCATAATTCTTGAAGAAGATCTGGATAGATAGTGACATGTGCAGATACAGCAAAGCCCAAGGGACTTTGCATGATCATGTTATACACGTACCTGCAGTCTTCCCACGCAGGTCCTTCCAAATCAGACCGAAGCCTAAGATTATGATGTCTATGAAGGTGAAGAGGAAAGTGAGTCTTTTTCATCAATTTTGGGTAAGTCATTTTTCAAAAACAGATATTTTCAGATGATGAGATTTTGAGGAAAAGATTGTTTGGTGACAAATTTTTTTTCTGGAGGTTAGTATTTATAGGTGAAAGCAATAGTTGTGCCATAAATGTTATTAACAGCCAATGTTCCCAAAATTTTCATTTTCATTTCAATCTCTTCAATTAAGACGATATCTGTTGCAGTTGCAGTGAGAATATGACAGTCTACAAGTCCCCTATGTGTGAGTAAGCATTGAATAGCTAGGCGGCTACTTTCATAGCTCCTAATAATTTTAGTGCCTACATGTCTCTTAAACTTCTTATGAAAAAATGACGTTGCATGCATTGAAAAAAAATCAATAATCTGCTAAAAAATTGTGACGGTTGATTTTCCCTGCTATATTGAAATTTTAACTTAAGGCATGTAACTTTTCCCCCTTTTTGTTTTTTTTAATAAAAAAAATACAAAAACAAACTTTGCACATATATGAATTTATACAATATATGGAATATGTATGAAGATGGAAGTGTATGATGATTACTGATCATTCTGTTGTTTCAACAAGGTTTCTGATTTTATATCAGAATTTCTGGTTATCTAACTAGATTTTCTGATATTTCTTCAGAAATTCCAATAAATCATCATTTACTGATGATTTATCAGATTTTCTGGTGTTCCATCAGTTTGATGGATTTCTTTGTCAGAAACCAGCTGAATTGTTCTTTGATTATCAGATTTTTTATGTTCATCAATTTGGTTTTCAATATATGTCCTTGTGTTTTCTAAAAAATCTTCCTCATTTAAATTAACCATGCCAAGTTTGATGATCAAAAAATTGTGTCTCTTTTCATCAAGAGGTTTTGTAAAGATATCAGCAATTTGGTTTTCAGTTGGAACAAAATACATTTCTATGTTACCTTTCTCCACATGATCTTTTATGAAGTGGTATCTGACATCTATGTGTTTGGTTCTTGAGTGATGAACTGGATTTGCTGTTATTGCAATAGCACTCTTTGAATCACATAGAATTGGTATTTTTGTCAGATTTACTCCATAATCTTTCAGTTGAGTTTGCATCCACAACACTTGTGAACAGCAACTTGCTGCTGCTACATATTCTGATTCTGCTATTGATGTTGCAACACAGTTTTGCTTCTTGCTTGCCCAACATACCAATTTTTCTCCCAAGATTTGACATGCACCAGGTGTGCTTTTTCTGTCAATCTTGCAACCTGCATAATCTGCATCTGTATATGCAATTAGTTCAAGGTTTGTATCCTTAGGATACCAGAGACCAAGATCTGATGTGCCTTTTAGATATTTGAAAACCCTTTTTACAGCTTTTAGGTGAGATTCTTTAGGATCACATTGATATCTTGCCAGAAAGCATGTTGCAAACATAATATCTGGTCTGCTTGCAGTTAAATAAAGCAATGATCCTATCATCCCCTTATAGGTTTTAATATCTACACTTATTCCATCTTTATCAGAATCTAGTTTGTTCCCTGTTGCCATGGGAGTTTTTGAAATAGAGCAGTTTTCAAGTGAGTATTTTTGTAGAATTGTTTTCACATATTTGGACTGACTCAAAAATATTCCATCAATTCTTTATTTACTTGTAACCCTAAGAAAAAGGTTAACTCACCCATCATACTCATTTCAAAATGGCTGGTCATTAACTTTTGAAACTTTTTACAGAATTTCTCATTGGTTGATCCAAATATAATGTCATCAACATATATTTGAACCAACAAAGTATGTCCTTTGTGTGTTCTGAGGAAAAGTGTTGTGTCAATAGTACCTTTGGTAAACCCAGAATTGAGTAAGAAGTTTGATAATGTTTCATACCAGGCTCTAGGAGCTTGCTTCAAACCATACAAGGCTTTGTTTAATCTGTAAACATGATTTTGAAATTTTGGATCAACAAAGCCTTCTGGCTGATGCACATAAACTTCTTCCTCAATTTTACCATTCAGGAAAGCTGATTTTACATCCATTTGATAAACTTTGATATCTTTAGATGCAGCATAAGCAAGAAAAATTCTTACAGCTTTTAATCTAGCTACTGGTGCAAAAGTTTCATCATAATCAATACCTTCTTGTTGAAAATAACCTTTGACCACTAACCTTGCTTTGTTCTTGGTGATTATGCCATTTTGATCAGATTTATTCCGGAATACCCATTTTGAGACTATGACAGATTTGTCATTTGGCTTGGGTACCAGATCCCATACCTTGCTCTTTTCAAATTGATCAAGCTCTTCTTGCATAGCTTGTATCCAGTCTGAGTCATTTAGAGCTTCTTTGACAGTTTTGGGTTCTATTTTACTTAAGAACCCAACAAATGCACACTCATGTGCAGTTGCTGATCTTGTTCTCACACCATCAGCTGGATTGCCAATGATGTTAGAATGAACATGTCCTTTAATCTATCTTAACTTGTTGTGAAAAGTTGTTGGTTCTGATGGATTTGAAGTTTCCCCCTAAACTGTTGCTTCAGTTGGGTTTAGTGTATCAGAATTTTGCTGATTTGATTCATTCTCATTGCTTTGATTCAAGATTCTTGAAACACTATTCATTTGTTCTGCAGGATTAGTACATGAAATATCCATTGATTTATTTGTGAGAGATTTATCATGTTCTAAGAATTCTTCAGTTATCATTTCAAAGAGATGTTCATAATTTTCTTGTTTGTTAGAAAAATGTATTTCTTTCATGTATTCATTTGAGACTTCTGTTTCTGATGAGTCATCAAAAGAAACAAACAGACTTTCTCTGATTGTCCTTGTGTTTAGAATAAAAATTCTATAAGCTTTTGAGGGCAAAGAATATCCAAGAAAAATACCTTTTTCTGCTTTTCTGTCAAATTTTTCAAGGCTTTCAAAATCATTAAAAACAAAACATCTACAACCAAATGTATGCAAAAATTTTACACTTGGAATCCTTCCATTGATGATGTTGTATGGTGTTTTGTTGAGCCTTTTGTTGATTATGGTTCTGTTTTGGGTAAAATAGGCATTTGCTATTGCTTCTGCCCAAAAATGAGTGGGCATTTTAGCATAAGCAAGCATGGTTCTACAGCTTCTACCAAGGTCCTATTTTTTCTTTCAACCACCCCATTCTGTTGAGGTGTTCTGGGAGAAGAAAAATCATGAGAGATTCCTTTACTTACAAGAAAGCTCTCAATTTTTGAATTCTTAAACTCTGTTCTATTGTCTGATCTGATCCTTCTGACTGTTAGTTTTAACAGAATTTCAATTTTCTTGATAAAATTAATGATTAGATCAGGAGTTTCACTTTTCTTTCTTAAAAATTCTACCCATGTGTACCTGGAAAAATCATCTACTATTACTAGTATGTATTTCTTTCCAGAAAAGCTTTCTGTACTTATAGGTCCACACAAATCCATGTGTAAAAGTTCCAAATTTTGTGTAATTGAAGACTCAGAAATTGACTTATGTGAGCTTCTTTTGGATTTTCCCATCTCACATGCTTCACATATTTTATCCATCTTTGAGGATATCAAAGGTAATCCTTTTACCAGACCTTTACTTGCTAATTTGCTTAGGTTTTTGAAATTTAAGTGGGCTAACCTTTTATGCCACAACTAACTACTACCCTTGTTGATTTTTGAAAATAAACACAATTTTGGATGTTCATTTTCTTCTTTAAAATCAAAATAGTAAATTGATTGTCTTATCCTTTTTCTACTTAAATAAATTTTGTTATCATCCATTCCTATTAGCAAGCATTTTTCTGGTAAAAAAGTTACCTGAAAACCTTTGTCACAGGATTGACCACAGCTAAGCAAATTGTACTTTAAGCCTTCAACATAGGCTACTTTCTCTATGGTCAAGCATCCATACTTAATGCATCCATATCCCATGATCCTCCCTTTTACTCCATTTCCAAAGTTTACCATTCTACCCAGCTTTGGAACAAAGTTGTTGAGTAGGCTCCTGTTCCCAGTCATGTGCTTGGAGCTTCCTGAATTGCAGTACCAGATCTGCTGCACATGATGGTCCTGAAATGGAAAAAAATAGAGGGTTTTTGGTACCCAGGCATGCTTGGGTACTTTTTCTGATGAGATTCTAAATTTATTTTTTCTTGATGGCCTTTCATCAGAATATCTGTAATATGCTGAGCCATAAACAGATTTTACATTTTTCTTTTGGAGATGGTGTTGAACAAGCTTCAGTATGTCAACACACGTACACGATTTATCAGAATTTTCTGATATTTTTTCTTGTGATGGAATGAGTGGATCATTTTGAAAAGATGAGTGAACTGCTTCTGGAGATTTTAAAGTTTCTTGTTTGCATTCACTTCCTTTTGGTTTGAAGTTAGGTTTTTCAAAAGAGTATTCAGAACAGGTTGACATGCAAGATTCAGAATCAGATTCTGATAAAAATTTATCAGAAATATGGCGAGTTGCTTTTACAAAGACAGTGGGTTTACTTTCTCTTGTTTTTACATATCCTAAACCCTCTCCTTTGTTCTTTGGTGTGGACTCTATGAAGTTTATGAATTCCTTGGCTAGTTGAAAACCTCTTACATTAATTTCTTTATCATTGATTTTCTTGTAAAGATCTTTTCTTTCATTTTCATAGAACTCAATTTTAGCTCTGTGATCTAAACTTTCTTCTATGAGTAATTGGTTTTCAATTATGATTTTATTCATGGTCCTTTACAACTCATCAGATTTTTTAATATCTGATTGATGTTTATCTTGCAGATTTAGAAAAACTGACATGTGCTTGTTTAGCTTGTGTTCAAGATCAAGATTATCTAAATTTACCTGTTGTTCTGAAGTTTCTGGTATGCCATTAGAAAGTGCCATTAGACAGAAATTAGCCATCTCTTCTTCTTCTTCATCAGAAGAATCATCAGATAGCCATGTATATGTCCCAGCTATTAAGCTGACTTGTTGCTGCTTCTTTGCTTCTTCTAGCTTTTTCTCATAATAAACAACATCCTTGAGCTTCTTGGTCTTGCATTCTGATGCATAGTGACCTCTTTGCTTGCATTTGTAACACACAACTTCAGCTTTCCCTTTATCCTTAGATCTTCCTTCTTCTTTAGATCTAACATCCATCCTCCCTCTGTCACTTCTCTAGTATCTCTGGCTTCCTCCCCTCAACCTCTGCTCAAATGTTTTGGTGAGCAGTGTGTCACACCCCGATATTTCCACGTTTTACCGGTGGGCCCGGTGGGGAGTATCGTGACGTAGTTGATATCATCATAGTCAAACAACACAAATTATAAATGCACAGCGGAAGCAAAAGATAGATTTATATCAACCAATTAATTGTAATATTAAGTATCACAAATAGTTGAAACTGATCCACAGGCGGATCAAATAAAAGGAAACACAGTTCAATAGATTTTTATCCATCCAAGCTTGCGAGACTCTTATTGATGCTAAGGAGAGGCCAGCCTATTTCGAGCAGTACCTGCACTTAACCTTTTTGGGAAAAATACGTCAGTTTACACTGGTAAATACAATTAACTGACTCATTTTGAAAAGGTTTAGGAAATGGATTTGAATGCACAAGGCACAAACATTTTATAACTTGGGATAATTATTTATATATAAACTTGTAAAAGAATTACATGTTCGTTATGCGTTCAGTAGCCCGGGTTGAATACCGGGTTAAAGATTAATAGACACACCACATGATATAGTCCCGCGGTGGGTTATTCTTGAAACCGGCGGTTATACCTTATTATTTATATATACACTGTCGGGTGCACGCCTACACCTCGTGCTTAGGTCGTGGCCATTTCATAAATGATGCCAAGGATATCCGAGACATGGTCATTAACTCCCCAAAGGCTTTAAACAAACAAAACAATTTAAACGGGTCACTTCAATAATTTAACCTCCATACGATTAAGGATTTAATGCCCGACCAAGCGGTATTTTATATACTGTACCCCAAGCCCGTATAAGGGAAAATAAGTTAAAAGTATTTACCTGAGCAAAGTATAAATCACAACATCAAGTGCACGTAGCTTTTACTGGACTCTAAATCTGGAACGAAGGTTTTAATAACCTATTAGATTCCTAACGGGTCTTAATTAAGCCTAAACTTAGACCGGTTAGTTTTTAAAGAAAGGTATATGGTTCAAAACGCAAGATTAAGCGAAGAACGGAGTAGAATGTGATTTAGTCCTGACAAGTTTGAAGACTTGCATAATATGGGTAAACTAAACACATTCTGGATTTTGAGGTGAAAATGATAGGGTTTGGCCCGTTTCGATCAATTTATGCAAACTAGTTACATAAACCGAATCGAACGCGAATGACGCATAACGGGTAACTAAATGAGTCACGAATAGGTTTCCTAAGTTAATATGCTTTAAATATGTTGTGATATCAGTAGGATACCTTCCATTATGCCCAAAACGAGTTTAATCTCAAATTAAGCCCCGTATGGGTATTTTGGTCATTTTAAAGATTATAAAAGAGATTAAATAAAATTCTGAGATTCGGGTCTAAAATTATCAGTTAAACAACTTAATTTAATAGGTTATATCAGTTGGTGATAAGTCTTATATGACAAAATGGTATTAAACCCATACTATGTGTTTAATACGCGTAAAAAGTCGTTTTAAGCGATTTCCGGTTTATAACGGGAAATCTGAGTTTTCTGATCAGGTTATAAAGTTCAAAATACTTCATTTATCATATAAAATCAGTAGCAAAATATTTGGTATCAATTTGTTATGTAAAACTCATTTTATAAACGAAAAGGCTATAATCGGTAATTACTGAATCAAGGTAATAACCCTATGTTATAGGCAGTTTAAAAATAATTAAAAATCTTCAAAAATCCCAAAATATTATATTACATCAGTGGGTAAAAGGTTTGGGGTCAAAATTTGGGTTTAGATAGGCTTTACGCTAATTGTGTCGTTTAATTAATAAAAGACCTCCTAATTACGCTATTGAGCATAACTCCTAATCTAGACCTCCAACTGATGTAAAATTTTAGGGACATGTTTACAAATCAGTAACAAAGATTATTGTCCTCTCACATTTCCAAAATTCTCGTTTACGGTCAAAAGGGCATTATGGTCAACATTAAGCGATTAACAGAAACGTGTAAATGAATCGGACAATCAACGAGCCAATCACAGAGGGGTATACTATCATATAACCTGGGTCAGAACTGAAAGTCAAAGCAGTGGTCAATTTATGCGACTTTCGGTTCCGAATCGGTGCTAAACTGAAAATCGTCGGGTCGGACATGCTTAGACATGTTCTTGCATTGATTAACAAGTTATATGAGTGGTAAAACAGGTTATACGTCTTCTACATTGTTAATTATGCGTTAATTCGAAAATTAAGATTCTGTTGACTTTTTCGAATTAAGTTTGACCCGACATTTGACCTAGTTAGAGTGGAATTCAGAGGGTGCCCCTTTAAGGGTTTATTGCCCACATAAATACCAACTTATAACTACTTTTAGCTTGACTAATCACTGGATCATTAGTGATTAATCATTAAGTCAAACCATAATTACGACGGTTTGACTTTAAGCTAATTAACTAAGTAAAACATGATTAAGGAAAGTTAAGGAAGCTTACCAAGGTCCTAATTACGACTAGAGATGCTTGGGGACAGATCTTGTGCTCCAGGAATGAAGTTATGAATGTTTTCAAGTGCAAGTGCTCAAAGTTTGCAACAATGGGTCTTTATATAGTGAGTTTAATCTCACTAGATCATGCCAAGCAAGTCTACCATTGATCTTTGATGCATCCCAAGTGTCCCTATACTCTAAAAACCAGTTGGGGTTGCACATGGTATTGAAAACTAGCAATATAAGTCGGTTAAACTTGTTATAACAGGCACCTGTCATGTTTTCTGATGTTGGGACTGCCTTACGGACCGTAAGGCTAAGGCCTTGCGGTCCGTATCCACTTTTCAAAAAACATCACCCGGGTCAGCTACCTTACGGACCGTAAGGTGTATCCTTTGCGGTCCGTAAGCCTTCACCAGAAAACAAAAATTTGTAAACTTTCAAGCTTTGATCATGCAACTTTATAACCTCGAATCTTGGACTTTTATTATCAGTATGGGACCTCTTGAACATGCTTGAACAGTTATGTCAACTTGCCATGCTTCAAAAATTCCTTGGATTCTTCTGAAAGGGAATATGCATGAAGGTTTGTCGTACCCATTCTCATAGGATCCCATCCTTGCAATTTGGATCAATTATTACTAGCATTAACCGGATTGGGATGTTTATCAGATGTTTATAACACAGGTTAAGGTTTGGGATTTATACATAGGTCGCTCAGAGGTATTTATTAACATGTCGACGCTTTTAAATCCTACCTTACATCCTTTAACTTGATCCGGAATTTATGACACATTTATCTTATGGGACACGTGTCTTTATTTTATTGGACATGAATTTTCGAGGTGTTACATCCTCACCCCCTTAAAAGAAATCTCGACCTCGAGATTTACTGAAACAAATGAGGGTACTTTTCTTTCATTGTGGACTCTACCTCCCACGTGTACTCGGGACCTCTGCGGGCATCCCATTTAACCTTTACAATAGGCACATGCTTCCTCCGAAGCTTCTTAACCCGTCGATCCTCAATCGACAAAGGTTTTTCCACAAATTTTAAGCTCTCGTCTATATGCACATCCGTATGTGGTATGACTAGTGACTCATCAGCTAGACATTTCTTTAGATTGTAGATGTGGAATACATTGTGAATACCACTAAGCTCTTCAGGTAAGTTTAACTTATAAGCAACCGATCCGACACATTCGATGATCTCGAATGGTCCTATGTATCTCGGGCTTAACTTGCCTTTCTTACCAAATCGCATTACCCCTTTCCAGGGTGATACTTTTCGTAGAACTTTATCACCAACCTCAAACTTTAGAGGTTTACGCCTTAAGTCCGCGTAGCTTTTCTGCCTATCCCTGGCAGCTTTGAGATGATCGCGTATTTGCACAATCTTATATGTCGTCTCCAGGACTATTTCAGGTCCTGTCAGTTGGACATCTCCAACTTCCACCCAACAAACGGGCGTTCTGCACTTTCTACCGTACAAGGCCTCGAAAGGCGCAACCTTAATGCTTGTATAATAGCTATTGTTATAAGAGAACTCGATTAATGGCAGGTGGTTATCCCAACTACCACCCAAGTCAATCACACATGCACGAAGCATATCTTCCAAAGTTTGGATTGTACGCTCACTCTGCCCGTCCGTCTGAGGATGGTAAGCCGTACTAAAATTTAAGCGCGTGCCCAAGGATTGTTGGAAACTTTTCCAAAAATGTGATGTGTACCTAGTATCTCTGTCAGAGATAATAGACACTGGTACGCCATGCATAGATACAATCTTATCTACGTACAATTGGGCTAACATGTCGGAGCTATAGGTCTCCTTAATGGGTAGGAAATGTGCTGACTTAGTCAGTCTATCTACTATCACCCATATAGTATCGTTTCCTTTCTTTGTCTTTGGCAACTTGGTGATGAAATCCATTGTCACCATTTCCCACTTCCACGTGGGAAGTTCAGGCTGTTGTAGCAAACCTGACGGCTTCTGATGTTCAGCTTTGACTTGCGCACACGTCAAACATTTAGCTACATAGGCAGCTATAGACTTCTTCAAGCCTATCCACCAGAAATTTGCCTTCAGATCCTGGTACATCTTGTCAGCTCCAGGATGAACGGAGTATTTAGAACTGTGGGCTTCCTTGAGGATAACATCCCGAAGTCCTCCATAAACTGGAACCTATATTCGTCCGTTTAACCTCAGAATTCCATCATTGCCATAGGATAACTGTTCTTCAGTTACTCCTAACCTTTCATTAGGATAGTTAGCTTCCAATACAGCTTCCTTCTGTGCAGCTAACAACCTTTCATTCAAACTATTCTTTATCTCTATGCTCTTGGCATTGATTCTTATAGGCTTCACTCTTTCCTTTCGACTTAAGGCATCGGCGACTACATTCGCCTTTCCAGGATGGTATCTTATCTCACAATCATAATCATTCAAAGTTTCCATCCAGCGTCGCTGCCTCATGTTCAAGTCCTTCTGATTGAACAGATGTTGAAGGCTCTTGTGATCAGAATAGATCACACACTTAGTTCCATACAAGTAGTGCCTCCAAAGTTTTAGTGCAAATACAACGGCACCCAACTCCAAGTCATGGGTGGTGTAGTTCTTCTCGTGCACCTTTAACTGTCGAGAAGCATAAGCAATAACCATTCCTTTCTGCATAAGCACACATCCCATACCGGTGTGTGATGCATCACAGTATACCACAAATTCTTCAATCCCTTCAGGCAATGTCAATATTGGTGCATTGCTTAGCTTCTGTTTAAGGATATCAAAGGATTCTTGTTGCTTCGGTCCCCAGTCGAACTTAATATTCTTCCTAGTCAAAGAAGTTAGGGGTGCAGCAATCCTTGAAAATTTTTCAATAAAACGCCTGTAATTCCCAAGAAGCTGTGAATCTCTGTGGGCGTCTTCGGCTCTTGCCAATTCATGACAGCTTCAACCTTAGCGGGATCTACCTGGATTCCGCGTTCACTAACCACATGTCCAAGAAATTGGATTTCACGAAGCCAAAATTCACACTTAGAGAATTTGGCGTAGAGCTTCTCTCGAAGAAGCAGTTTCAGAATGCAATGGAGGTGCTTCTCATGGTCGGCTTGACTCTTCGAGTAAATAAGAATATCATCGATGAAGACGATGACAAATTTATCCATGTAGGGCTTGCAGACGCGGTTTATGAGATCCATGAATGCGGCTGGTGCATTAGTGAGTCCAAAAGGCATCACTAAGAACTCGTAGTGACCATAACGAGTCCTAAATGCAGTCTTATGTACATCTTCATCCTTGACCTTCAGTTGATGATATCCTGTCCTTAAGTCGATCTTGGAAAAGTAACTCGCTCCTTGAAGTTGATCGAACAAGTCGTCGATCCTGGGTAATGGATACCGATTCTTGATAGTAACTTTAATAAGTTCACGATAATCGATGCATAGACCCATCGATCCATCCTTCTTCTTGACAAACAAGATTGGTGCTCCCCATAGAGATGAACTAGGTCTAATAAAACCTTTGGCTAGCAACTCATCTAGTTGTGTCCTCAATTCCTTCATCTCAGTTGGTGCCAATCGGTAAGGTGCTCTTGCAACGGGTGCCGCACCAGGAATAATGTCAATCCTGAACTCCACTTGCCTATCTGGGGGTAAACCAGGTAGTTCTTCAGGAAATACTCCTGGATATTTAGAGATAATAGGTATGTCTTCGATCTTAGGCTTTGGTTCATCAATAGTTACTTGCGCCATGTAGATGACACAACCCTTCGTCAAACACCTTGATGCCTTGAGCATGGACACTTGCTCAGGCATTCCGTACTTAGTATCTCCTTGGATTGTCAAAGGCTCGCCACGAGGAGTTCTGACAACTATTTGCTTCTTAGCACAAACGATCTGGGCATGGTTGCGAGACAACCAATCCATGCCTATTACTATATCGAAACCAGCTAACTTCAAAGGGAGTAGGGATAACGGAAAAGAGTGGTTCCTAATGGATATGAAACATCCATCTAACACGGTTGAGGTGGTTTCTAAGGTACCATCAGCTAATTCCACCTCATATTTCACACTTAGGGTTTTAACAGGTAAATTCAGCAACTTACAAAACTTATTATCTACAAATGACTTATCCGCCCTTGAATCAAACAATATCCTCGCATAAACATCATTTATAAGAAAGGTACCTGTTATCACGTTATCATCCTATACTGCCTCCTTAGCATCCATTCTGAAGACCCTAGCGTTGGTCTTTTTACCATCTTCTAGTTTCTTGGCATACTTTGGGCAGTTCGACTTAATGTGCCCTTTCTCATTGCAGCTATAGCACGTAGCGTCCTTGATTTTCTTACAGTGTAAGGTCTTGTGCTCAGAAGACTTGCAGATCCCACATGCCCTTGGCTGTGACTGGGATTTCGACTTATATCTGCACTTCCCGAAGTGATGTTTCTTGCAGATCTTACATTTGGGTTTATCACCTGACTGATGACCATCTTTCTTCGATCCAGAACCCTTTTTGTGGTCATTGTTTCCCCTATGTCTCTTATCCGATCGCCGTGAGTTATCATCCTCACGCTTCCTTTTCTCAGCATCAGTGTTTCTCAGCGATCTCTGCCAGACCGTGTCCAGAGTAAGAGATAATGCTATATCAGCTGCAGACCGGAAGGTAGCTGGTCTTGAGGCTTTCACACTGGCCTTAATCTATGGGGCTAAACCCCCCATGAATCGAGCTATCCTCTTGGGTTCCGGTGTCACAAGGTAAGGAACCAACCTTGACATAGTATTGAAACTGGTAAGGTAGGCTTGACAGTCCAGGTTCTTCATAACCAAGGACAATAAATCAGATTCAATCTTTTCAACCTCATGCTGAGGGCAGTAGTTTTGCTTAATTAACGTCATAAACTGATCCCATGACAGATTGTACAATGGGATTTTTCCAGTAGCTTGGATTAATGACCTCCACCAAGCTAATGCCTCGCCCTTGAATGACTGAGATACGAACTTTACCACATCCTTATCAGCGCACCCGCTGATATCAACCACAGTGTCCATTTCGTCTAACCAAGTCATGTAGTCGACCGCTCCTTTTTCCCCAGTAAAGTCTCTCGGTTTGCATGAGACAAAATACTTATATGTGCAGGACTTACCACGCGGTTCCTGCTTAAGCTCGACCTTCTTTGATGGGACACTTAGCTGATTTGAAGAGTGATGATTGTCATCGTCTTTCTTTGGCTCTTCTTTCTTGGAGGGTGGCTTGCTGTGAGCCCCTGAATGAGTCTTAGGCTTGGAATGGGGTACTGATTGGGTTCTGCTTCGAGTACCGCTCGACTCACTATACTGCCTATCCAAGGCTTTTGTAACAGCATTGTCGATTAATGCTTGGAGCTCTGCACCCGCTATGTTAATTCGGGTATTATCATGATTCTCCCTTGGGTGACTGTTGATCTCATCCGAGTCAGCCATGTAGTTTGAACTGTTACATAAGATATTGACAATAATATATTTGGGAGTTTGTTATGGAATTGTCTTTTATGGCAATTCATTAACCATGGTAAAAATAGACCATATTTGGTTAATTCGTTAATCATATTTATTTAGGATTTTTTTATTATAATTTATCCTAATTATAAAACAATAACAGTATTATTGGTGGCACAAAAGGCCTAGTCACATGGACATTTTTAAATCCTAAGCCATGATTTCAGAGAATCAAGGCATTTAGGTTTGAACATAGTTCTTTACCTTTTTCTGACAGGGAGTCGTAGACTACAACTGTCTTTTGTCTTATTTGACATTTATTATGGCCCGTAGGCACTACATCACCAATGGATGTTTAATATGTGATCACCTTAATTGATGATTTAAACCCATGACTTATAGATCATCGGGTTAGGATAGGAATCTTTTGAAGAATTCCTATTATAAGAATGACGTGTGTGATTTTAACGAATCACGTCTGCCAGGAGTGTTAACATGTTTTCAGATGTTAACAAGGATTTAAATCTTTTTAAACAGGTCTTACCATCTTGGCCAAGACTTATAATGTCATGTAGGCTAGGTTATACCTTTAAGATTCTTATTTAATATTTAAATAGGCAGATTAGTTTAAGAGGGATGATTTTTAATTTATTTATTTCATGTATAATATATTTATACATATAATGGCAAAAATGAAATTTTTAAATTTAACATTCCATTAAACATTAAAAAGAGTACACATTGCCCTAAACTGGACTTTTAACAGAAATAACTCGCCCACGCAGGGGCTAAACTGATAATAGAAGTCCTCGCAGGGACTGATTACTAAGATAGATGTCCACGCAGGGGCTAAAAAGACAAGTCCTCGTAGGGACTAAGGAAAGACAAGTCCACGCAGGGACTAAAGAAAGATGTTGATGCACTTTGTGTGGACGCGACTCGGCTCGGTTCGACTCGGTCTTGAAGACTTGAAGACACGAAGATCGAGACAAAGCTACAGCCAAGGGGGAGTTTGTTGGTGCACTTGTGTCTGTACTTTGTCTGTATTTCGTCATGATACAAAACGATGTCTTATGTTAGTCTGGGTTACGTCTTAGTTTGTTACAATGTGCGTTCGATGTAAGTTTGACCAAGTCAACCATCCTCCTGGTTTGACTTGGCCAAACAGTTAGCACATTGGTTGTTAGTTGTGTGTGTCGAAGGATAGATCATCGAAGGATAGTTTATATCCTTCGATGATGAGCTCGAAAGATAGCTTTCGATAGATGGACCTCGAAGGATATCATCCTTCGAGGTACATATGGATCATTCGAGCTGTTTCTGGTCGACAGATGATCTTTCGATCAGTCTGTCTGATCCTTCGACCAGACACGCTGTGTCGGGTATAAATACCCGTGTGTTGTGTTCTCTTCGACAGTGAGACACAAAAGTTAGACGATAGACAGACACGAGAGATAAGGCAGAGAGAGACAGGAGAACACACACACTTTGAGAGTTTATAGAACACTTCTGTAAACATTGAGCTTGTAACCGGACCCTTCATTCGTATTAATACATGTGGTGTTAATCGGTGAATCTTGTGTGTTGTGTTTGTGCTTGTTCTCGTATACATTCTCGGTTGCATGCTAGCTTGGATTCCGCACTCGCTAGTGTGTTTGATATAACAAGGATAAGGTTTTATCTCATCCTCGAGAGGGACCTACAAGTGGTATCAGAGCTTTGGCTCTTCTCCTTGTTAAAACCGAGGTGTTCTTGGCTGTTTTTCGGGTTTTTGAAAGTTGTATTTTTCTGAAAAACTCTGTTTTATCGGGTTAAATCTTGTTCGGAAGTTTGTAGTTTTACCGAAAAACCCTTTGTGTTTATAATATCTTCAAGTGTTCTTCAAAGTTTTCATCCTTTGATCTTGTTTAGTTATTTTCGAAAGTTGTTGGTGTATTGGAAAAGGGAACTGATTAAATTAATCATACAAAATCTGTTTTTGCAGAAAAGCATGGTCTGACCATACTTTCTGCCGAAAGATTTACCAACCCATCACCTTTTTCACCAACCTGTCACCCGTTGTCAACTGTGTCAGAGCTGTTCGAAAGATATCCTTCGAAGTCGAAAGATCATCTTTCGACCAAAGGAGGTTCGACAGATAGTCATCCTTCGAGCATCCTTCGAAGTGTGAGACTTATCTTTCGGTCCAAGGAATATTTTCGAAACATATATCTTTCGGTCTTCTGCTCATTTTCGAAAGACTAGGATCCTTCGATTGGGGAGTCTTTCGAAGTCATCTTTCGTGTTCATCTTTCGGTCTACAGTACATTTTCGAAGGATAAGGATCCTTCGTTGGAGAATCTTTCGAAAACATTGTTCGAAACTCAACAGTGATCTTTCGAACCCTGTTGATCTTTCGAACAGGTGTTGATCTTTCGATCCTTTGTCTGTTTGTGTCTAACAAGTTTGTGTTTCAGGTCTTTCGATTCTTGATCCTTCGGCTGGTTGTTATCCTTCGAGATATTAACATAGTTTGTGAAAATTAAATTTTCAAAAGGAGAAAACTTATTTTTCAAAATTTAAATCATTTTCACTTAATATATTAATTTTCATAAAATGGGAACAAACGGTCAGTGGGATCCAACCGCATGGACTCAAATAACTTCGACTCCACAATCATCAGCTATGCAATCTACGCAATCTACATCAGATTTCGACAAAACTGCATGGATGCGTGCTATTGTCCCACCTCAAGCTGCAATGATCACTGCAAATCAATGGGCACTGGTCACAAATCAAAACAGCAGCATTCAATCTATGATGCAGAACGACAGTGAAACTGGTACAAGCACAAAACCGCCAAAGTTAAATCACATCAATGATTGGGGATGGTGGAAAGAAAGGCTGAGAACTTATGTTCAGGGGCAAGGTCAAGACCTATGGATGTGCTTCTTCACCGCATTTGAACATGATTTGGAAGTTGCAGGATCCAATCCAGAAACTTACAGCACTTTGTCTGAAGATGATAAGAAGAAATTTGAGTTAGAAAAGAAAGCATTCATGATTCTCACGCAAGCTCTTCACAGAGACATATACCACCAGTTTGTTTACTGCACGACTACTAAAAGCTTGTGGGATATGCTCACGTTACGATGTGAAGGAAATGCTCAATCTAGAAAGATCAAGCAAGATTTACTGAAGAAAGAGTTTGAAGGATTCACGTGTATGGAGAATGAGGCTTTGGCAGATTTATCCACAAGATTCCATCACTTGTTGAGCGAGATGTTTGCTTTTAAAGTCACTGCCACTCCACAAGAAATGGTGAAGAGATTCGCTGATAGCTTACCAGCAAAGTGGAGCAGTTATCTTGAAATTCTCAAAGAAAACGGTGTTCTAGACACAATCACCGTTTATGAGTTAATTCAAAGATTGGAGAACAAGGATGTGGAAGAAAAGCTTAAGGCGAAAAGAACACTGACTCCTCAAAATCCAGAGATGTACTTTGGGATTGCAGGAGGTATCAGTGGAGAAAAACCAGTCTCTCAACACGCAAAGCTTCAAACAGCCTTCATCTCAAACACCGGTCCTTCCACAACAAATCAGTTTGATCCTTCAGCATACACGATGATGTATTCAAGACCAGATTCTTCTTCTGCTTCAGCTCAGCAGCAACAACCGCAACAGCAAGGGTTTTATGGAAGCTCTTCAAACTTTCAAGCCACTTCCAATCCTAACACAGTCAGATTAGACACTTCCAACTTTTCCAAAGTCAGTGTCGAAGTAGCCAAGGAGCATATGGAGATGTTGAATACCTTGGTTAGTGCTTATAGTGGATTAGTTGCAGGTCAGATTGGGAATATCAATCTAACCAATGAAGATTATCAGCAAGTGGATAAAGAAGAGTTTGAAATGATGGATATCAAATGGGCTCTTGCTAGTGCAATTCGAAGAGCAAAGGAGTTTATGGAAAGGACGGGGAGAACCAACTTGGATAGCAAGAAAGACACCAAGTATGGGTTCGACAAGCAAGCTGTAACGTGCTTTAACTGTGGTGAACGGGGGCATTTCAAAAGGGAATGCACAAGACCAGCTCAGCATGGAAATCAAAATCCGTTCAAAAATCAAGGCAACCAGCAGAACCAGAACGGGAACAATGTTCGAACGTTGATACCAGTCAACAACCAAGGCCAAGCAGGGTCATCAAATGCCAACCGGGGGCTGGTGGTTCAAATAGATGAGGGTTGTGATTGGTCGCTTCAGCTTGGAGAAGGAGGAAATGGTGGAACAGCATGTTTTGCTGAAGTCGTAAAGGATTTAAAGCACGCCAGTGGTGGAGAATCTTCCACCAATGGTGTTGCATCTTCTGAAGATGAAGAAAGTTCTGGTTATAGTGGAAGCTCAGATGAAGAATCCTCCACTTCAGGAAATGATCATGTGGATGAGACATCACGTGCGTCAGTCGATGCAGATATTGATGAGCTTATGGAGGAAGCTGCAGCAGTAACTGAAAGAGGATCTAATTTGGTGGATCAAACTGCTCATTCTTCGTCTTCTCTCCATTCAGCCTTTATGGCTAATGTCGACAGTTCATCAAGCCAGGTAAGTGTCGATGAACCCACTGTAGTTAGCTGTGAAAATTGTGCTAGTTTAAATGTTAAATATGCTGAACAGGAAAGTCAGTTTGAAATCATATCCAAACACAATCAAGAATTGATTGTAGATCTTTCTAAAGCAGCCGAAGCTAACGTGTTTTTAACCAGAAATGAAAAGGAATTTAAAACAACAATTGCGTCATTAAGACATGATGTTTCAGAATTACAAAAGGCTGTTTTGCGAAAACAACATGCTAACAATAATCTTATTGACACAATTGAAAAGCAAATGGTAGAGTTGGCAACAGCTCGATGTGAATGTGAGACAATTAAGCAGAAATTGGAAAGCTATTCCAATTCCCGCTATGTTTTGGATCACATTATTGATGTTCAGAAGAAAAAGGGGGACAAGAAATGTATTGGATTCAAATCATGTCCTCCTCCAATGAATCACAATTACTCCAAATTGCCTAATAACGAGGATATGCCCCGTTTTAAACCTACTGTGCCACTCAATCTAGATGATTTTGCAGCAGGCCTCGGGTTCACAACTGGTACATCATCCTCGGGTCAATCTGAAACTGAATCTGAATCTGAGAAGGTGACAGATTCATCATGTGTTAAGGAACAGAGTCCTCCCATTGTTGAGGATGCTGATTCTTCGGATGATGAATCTGAAGTAATTGTGAAACAACAGTCTAACTCGGTTACAACAGATATTCCAATCGAGAATCACATCCTGTGTGATCCACCAGTGAAACCGAGTAAGACTGAAATGTCAAAACCAATGGAGTCCCTTGTATCTAGCAGTGAAGAGAATAACTTGTTGTACACGCTCAAAGGAGATAGCAAAATCTACTCTAACAAAGATTTTCCAATTAAAAATGTAAATCAAGATTTAATTGAGCAAATTTTTGAAGAATGTACTGATAAGTTTTTGGGGAACAAAAGTGGCAAAATTACCGTCACTCAATGTGATCCAATTCCGTGTGAACAAATTCGAAAACAATACGGAAACCAAAAACTACCCATTGAGCGAAAACAACAAGTCAACTCAGGAAAAGGTAAAGTACAGGGAAAGAAGGCTCAGAACAAGAAGGTTCAAGCACCTAAAGTTCAGCAGGCTAAGACTGAACAACCAAAGGCTCAACAACAAAAGGTGCAGAACAAAAGAACTCCTGTTAAGAAACGAGACCCGAAAATGAACTTTGTTGGGTCCACGGGTTCCGATAAAATTGAAACATTTCAAGAAAAATCTAACGTTGATTTTGTAAAACAAGTTAGAATTTTAAAACGAAATGATCAGAATAATTACACCCAACACACCAACGGATGTGATTTAGGTCCAAGCACGTCAAGATCACAAAGTTCATGGTCTGGTTCTCAGTCTGGTCATCAACGTATTTCTCCGAGGTTTGTAGAGCGGAGAATGTGCTTTGAGTGTGGCACAATTGGGCATATTGTAAGATACTGCCCATACCTGCAAAAGTTGAAGGCTAAAACAAGTGCTCCCCAAGAAACCAATTACCAAAAACGATCATTTTCCCCGAAACAAGACCCACGTGTCTTGAAAGAAAGGGAAAAGAAGTTAAAACAAAAGAATCAAAAGGTAATTGAGAAGGCCTTAAAATCAGAGGTCAAAGAAGAAAAACCTAAAACTGTAAAACCAGTAAATGCTAAAACAATTAATGCAAATACTGGTAAAGAACAAACAGCTTGGAAACAAAAACAGGTAATTCAGTCAGGGGGAGCACCACAGGTTCTTTTTCCTAATCATCAAATGATTGAAATCACTTTTCTTGATGATCAAGGACGACCCAAGTCCACAAAGGCTTGGGTCCCTCTCTCCAACTAATTTTTGAGTAAGCGTGTAGGATATTCCAGGAGGAACTTTCGATAGTCATAAGATTGTTGATAGTGGAGCATCCTTGCACAAAATAGGCAACAGAAGAAATTGCTGCCTTTGATGGAGAGAAAAAGTACAGGGAAACAGAAATGTCTGTTGAAAGAGATTGAAAAGCTTCGACAAAATGAAAATCATTTCAAAATGTGAATGTTCAAGGCTTTGATCGGGTCCCCGGGATAGATTCAAATCAAAATGTACGCACCTGCAGCACGTCTGAAGTTCAACAATCTACAAGATGAACGTGCAGTGTACATTTCTTCGTGGTGTGATTGAAGAAAATGTGTTTGTTGAACAAACCAACCAGGTGTGCGGACGCCTTGGCATGGGTTGCACAACCGCACACTACTTCTGAAAGAGAAAGACAAAGACCTTCGCTGGTGCAATGTGGAAGACCAGCCGGACCCAGAGGTTTATGATCTTGTTGCTGTGAAGGGATTTCAGTAGCTACAAATCGACCTTGAAATCCACACCGGGTGGATATTCAGTTTGGGAGAGCACTCAGATTCCTTGCAATGCACGATGCAGTTGCAGGATACGGTTTTAAATTTCTAATCTCTCCTATACTTGTCGATATTTAAGCTGCTTTGTGAATTATTATCTCGTACAGCACTCTTTGACCAGACAATGCTGTCATGGTCCGCACCGCTTACCGACATGCCAACTGATTTTTCCAAAATTCGCTAAATCATTTCTGATTACAACTTAATTTTGGTAAACGGCATTGAGGTAAAACATGAGTTAACCAACATCGGAAAATCATTTTTGTAAATACCTTTGTGTTTTAAATTTATTTTAGTTTGTTGATTTTAGGGGGAGTAAATCCAAAAATTTGAAAATCCAAAAACATCGAAAAATTTCAAAAACACAAAAAAAAAACAATAGAAAAACAAAAATGAGTTTCCTGGCGAGAAAAAGAGAATATGATAGTACATCAGTGGTCTGTCTAAACCTCTTTAAACCTAAACTGAAAAGCGATAAGCAGCTCTATATAAGATGTATCGGTAGGCTCACAATCATTTTAAAGTGTGCAGGGTGATATAAACTTAAATCGACTGAAGACTGGGTGGGAACCATTCATTGGCATATGGTCTTAGTACCGAAATTTCGTTTGAGAGATTGCCGAGGTTCTGAGATATTCGGTCTTTATGCTGCTTATCATCTGGGTATCATGGTTGTATCTTTTACCGAAAAATAACGGGGACGCAAGTCTAGATCTTCCATGATACTATACATACGTGTACATACTGCATACGACCTCAATAAGTGATCAACAATCACATGTCCAAACAAATAAGTGATAATATATCACAAATTCTTTCCGGGAGTCAAGTTCGTCTCTCTGCTGTACGAAAGTACTGACCTGTTCACGGACTTGCTCCTGTGCCCTCATGCATCGAAAATCAAGTTCCTCATCAATAAGTGATTATATCACATAGGGCTTGTTTTCAATCAAAATAAGTGAGAATCTCACATCATATACGGTCAAACAGATGATAATCGGTATACTCACCGGTAAGATGAATCCTCGTGCATACCTTGATACGGGAATGTGTCGTGATGTGGATGAACACCGGTCGGTAAGTATAAATTATATCTTAACGTATCCCCTCGCCATGATTACAAATGATAAGCTGAGCTTAAGTGGACAACAATACCGATAATCGTTATAGGATGCTTATCTTAATGTTAACTAATTGAACAACAAGAGCGTTTTGGACATGACCGTACACTGATATGATTCTCTTACCCTCGAAACTCGCAAAAAGAATGTCTGTAAATATTTATTTAATGTTTCCTGTTTATGTATCTTGGTATATATTTATTTATTGCTTTCCGTCTTTACTTTTGAAAAATGAAAATTTCAAAAAGATTTTAGGTGTGTTTTAATTTAAACTTTATAAAATCCAAAAAGATTTTTCTTCAAGTTTATTTTTGATTGACTGATGTTGGAACTCGAGTCTATCCTACCAAAATCCTGATCGTAAGCTGGAAAACAATTGCATCTTCATAAACAGTCGAAGTTAACGAGTTTTGAAAGTTAAAGGATTAAAATGAATATTTTTCTAAACTTTCAAACTACTGTCGGTTGGTGTTTGATTGAGATTTGATCTCATATGTGTCATTAGTTTAAATGTTAACTATATTCCAAGCGGTTGTTCTCATTATGCGTTTAGCTTTCTTGCATGTGCAGATGCTAAAGGCGAGGAGAACATGTTCGATGAAAAGCTTTGGAATGAAGACACGAAGTGGAGGCACTCAAAGGATAAGATGATCGAGTTGCCGATGTCCCTTCATCAACACCACAAGGATCTGAAGAATTGACAAGTCAAAAGATTCACGAGCATGACTCAATGGAGAGTTCAATCTAAGGGGGAGTTTGTCAACACACTTTC
The DNA here is from genome assembly GCA_030545235.1 of Helianthus tuberosus. NCBI lineage: Eukaryota > Viridiplantae > Streptophyta > Magnoliopsida > Asterales > Asteraceae > Helianthus > Helianthus tuberosus. The sequence continues at coordinate 34,427,399 of CM060373.1, read as the reverse complement.
TACATTAAACGGGGAGTTTGTTGATACACTTTCTGCTTACGACGCGTGAAAACTTTGAAGATCCTCCGACATGAAAAGACATAGAAGACGAACCATCACGAGTAGCGTCCAAGGGGGAGTTTGTTGATGCACTTTGTGTGGACGCGACTCGGCTCGGTTCGACTCGGCCTTGAAGACTTGAAGACACGAAGATCGAGACAAAGCTACAGCCAAGGGGGAGTTTGTTGGTGCACTTGTGTCTGTACTTTGTCTGTATTTCGTCATGATACAAAACGATGTCTTATGTTAGTCTGGGTTACGTCTTAGTTTGTTACAATGTGCGTTCGATGTAAGTTTGACCAAGTCAACCATCCTCCTGGTTTGACTTGGCCAAACAGTTAGCACATTGGTTGTTAGTTGTGTGTGTCGAAGGATAGATCATCGAAGGATAGTTTATATCCTTCGATGATGAGCTCGAAAGATAGCTTTCGATAGATGGACCTCGAAGGATATCATCCTTCGAGGTACATATGGATCATTCGAGCTGTTTCTGGTCGACAGATGATCTTTCGATCAGTCTGTCTGATCCTTCGACCAGACACGCTGTGTCGGGTATAAATACCCGTGTGTTGTGTTCTCTTCGACAGTGAGACACAAAAGTTAGACGATAGACAGACACGAGAGATAAGGCAGAGAGAGACAGGAGAACACACACACTTTGAGAGTTTATAGAACACTTCTGTAAACATTGAGCTTGTAACCGGACCCTTCATTCGTATTAATACATGTGGTGTTAATCGGTGAATCTTGTGTGTTGTGTTTGTGCTTGTTCTCGTATACATTCTCGGTTGCATGCTAGCTTGGATTCCGCACTCGCTAGTGTGTTTGATATAACAAGGATAAGGTTTTAACTCATCCTCGAGAGGGACCTACAAAAGACAAGTCCACGCAGGGACTAAGTACATATATAAATGTCCATGCAGGGACTTGATTGAAATAAGTAAATACAACAATACATATAGGGATTCAATGTTCCCTCTTCTTCCTTCCTTTTAACAAGCTTGCTAGGCCCTTGAGGAATCCCCTGTTATTCCTACGCTCTTCTTGAAATTCTCGTTCCACCCTGTTTAGTCTTTGGAGGATTTCCTCCTGTTCCGGTGGGGAAAACCGTGGTGGCTGCGGCTGCTGCTGAATCGGAGGTCGAGCAGGTATTTGATACCCATGAGCTGGATATCCCACTCCCCAGGGGGCTCCATATGGTCCTTCAAGATGAAGGGCGTTGTAGTTTGCCGCTACGAGGTATGGGTCGACTTCAACATAGTTGTAGTGAGTGTGGGCCGACTGCTCAAATGGATTATATGCCGTTGAACCGGCGTATGTAGGAATTGGATTACCAAATCCCAATGGCGGCGGTGGTGGTGGAACTGGTGCAGAATTCACCTTTGGAACTGGGTTTGAAGGCCCACCCATTTATGGGTCTTCATGTAGTGGCGGATAGTGACTGCCACTTGAGTGTTAGGGGGTGCTAAAGTGAAAACCCTTTTCTCGCACGGACATTCGTGCGCCTGTTCTTCTGCGCCTCGGTGGTTCTGGAGGTGCTAGTTGTATTGGCGGCGGTGGTGGCGGTGGCATGACTGCCACGAAATGCGAATCCTCGAAGGGATCCTGCTACTGCTGCTGATGAGGCGATGAATGGTGAGAGGGTGTAAAATACCATTCATGCTGGTTGAACCTTGCTTGATAGCTGTCAGGGCCACGGTAAGGTGATCCGTGGAAGGATGACCCATCCGAAATCTCGATGGGGTGAGTAGGTGTCCCAGAAGGTGGTTTAACAGGATCCGTGTCTTCATCTATAGCCATTCCCTGAGCTTTGGGGAAATGGTCTTCAGGGCCCAATGGGTTAAAGCCCACTGGTTCTTGAATGTAGTTTGCCGGGTTGAACCGGCCCTGGAAGACAAGAGTGGGGTCGCCAAAGGAATGGTGCGACATGGATCGCTGCAACGGCAAGTAGGAGTGGCGTGAGTCTTCGGGCTCATTCTCTGATTGCGGCCCAAAGGAGTGACGATAAGGAGGCGTCGAGCTAAACGAGGCAGATCACCTAGCGGGCTCCGAATAGATCCTCCAGTCTCCTTGAGGACCAGCACTCATTGTAGCAGAAGGGGTTCGCCGGTGTGAAGGCCCGGCCTCGTGATCGTTTGGGGCGTGGATTGGCCCCTTGCCTCGTCCTCCACTTCGGAACCTCGGTGGCATATTTCCTGTCAAACAATATGAAATAAACAACAAAGGAATATAAAGGACAAAGTTAGGATTAAAAACAATTTGGATTTGTCCTAAGTTCTTTGTCTAGACTCGAAAATTTAGGAATGTGCAACTGTGTAACTGAGATTAAACACAAAAGGCTAGTGTTTAATTCACTCAGTGTTGGCTCTGATACCAACCTGTCACACCCCGATATTTCCACGTTTTACCGGTGGGCCCGGTGGGGAGTATCGTGACGTAGTTGATATCATCATAGTCAAACAACACAAATTATAAATGCACAGCTTAAGCAAAAGATAGATTTATATCAACCAATTAATTGTAATATTAAGTATCACAAATAGTTGAAACTGATCCACAGGCGGATCAAATAAAAGGAAACACAGTTCAACAGTTTTTTATGCATCCAAGCTTGCGAGACTCTTATTGATGCTAAGGAGAGGCCAGACTATTTCGAGTAGTACCTGCACTTAACCTTTTTGGGAAAAATACGTCAGTTTACACTGGTAAATACAATTAACTGACTCATTTTGAAAAGGTTTAGGAAATGGATTTGAATGCACAAGGCATAAACATTTTATAACTTGGGATAATTATTTATATATAAACTTGTAAAAGAATTACATGTTCGTTATGCGTTCAGTAGCCCGGGTTGAATACCGGGTTAAAGATTAATAGACACACCACATGATATAGTCCCGCGGTGGGTTATTCTTGAAACCGGCGGTTATACCTTATTATTTATATATACACTGTCGGGTGCACGCCTACACCCCGTGCTTAGGTCGTGGCCATTTCATAAATGATGCCAAGGATATCCGGGACATGGTCATTAACCCCCCAAAGGCTTTAAACAAACAAAACAATTTAAACGGGTCACTTCAATAATTTAACCTCCATACGATTAAGGATTCAATGCCCGACCAAGCGGTATTTTATATACCGTACCCCAAGCCCGTATAAGGGAAAATAAGTTAAAAGTATTTACCTGAGCAAAGTATAAATCACAACAGCAAGTGCACGTAGCTTTTACTGGGCCCCTAATCTAGAACGAAGGTTTTAATAACCTATTAGATTCCTAATGGGTCTTAATTAAGCCTAAACTTAGACCGGTTAGTTTTTAAAGAAAGGTATACGGTTCAAAACGCAAGATTAAGCGAAGACCGGAGTAGAATGTGATTTATTCCCGACAAGTTTGAAGACTTGCATAATATGGGTAAACTAAACACATTCTGGATTTTGAGGTGAAAATGATACGGTTTGGCCCCTTTCGATCAATTTATGCAAACTAGTTAGATAAACCGAATCGAACGCGAATGACGCATAACGGGTAACTAAATGAGTCACGAACAGGTTTCCTAAGTTAATATGCTTTAAATATGTTGTGATATCAGTAGGATACCTTCCATTATGCCCAAAACGAGTTTAATCTCAAATTAAGCCCCGTAGGGGTATTTTGGTCATTTTAAAGATTATAAAAGAGATTAAATAAAATTCTGAGATTCAGGTCTAAAATAATCAGTAAAACAACTTAATTTAATAGGTTATATCAGTTGGTGATATGTCTTATATGACAAAATGGTTTTAAACCCATACTATGTGTTTAATACGCGTAAAAAGTCGTTTTAAGCGATTTCCGGTTTATAATGGGAAATCTGAGTTTTCTGATCAGGTTATAAAGTTCAAAATACTTCATTTATCATATAAAATCAGTAGCAAAAGATTTGGTATGAATTTGTTATGTAAAACTCATTTTATAAACGAAAAGGGTATAATTGGTAACTACCGAATCAAGGTAATAACCCTATGTTATGATCAGTTTAAAAATAATTAAAAATCTTCAAAAATCCCAAAATATTATATTACATCAGTGGGTGAAAGGTTTGGTGTCAAAATTTGGGTTTAGATAGGCTTTACGCTAATTGTGTCGTTTAATTAATAAAAGACCTCCTAATTACGCTATTGAGCATAACTCCTAATCTAGACCTTCAACTGATGTGAAATTTTAGGGACATGTTTACAAATTAGTAACAAAGATTATTGCCCTCTCACATTTCCAAAATTCTCGTTTTACGGTCAAAAGGGCATTATGGTCAACATTAAGCGATTAACGGAAACGTGTAAATGAATCGGACAATCAACGAGCCAATCACAGAGGGTTATACTATCATATAACCTGGTCCTAATGAAGCTCTTAGGCATTTCTAAATCATGCTAATGTGGGTCAGAACTGAAAGTCAAAGCAGTGGTCAATTTATGCGACTTTCGATTCCGAACCGGTCCTAAACTGAAAATCGTTGGGTCGGACATGCTTAAACATGTTCTTGCATTGATTACCAAGTTATATGAGTGGTAAAACAGGTTATACGTCTTCTACATTGTTAATTATGCGTTGATTCGAAAATTAAGATTCTGTTGACTTTTTCGGATTAAGTTTGACCCGACATTTGACCTAGTTAGAGTGGAATTCAGAGGGTGCCCCTTTAAGGGTTTATTGCTCACATAAATACCAACTTATAACTACTTTTAGCTTGACTAATCACTGGATCATTAGTGATTAATCATTAAGTCAAACCATAATTACGACGGTTTGACTTTAAGCTAATTAACTAAGTAAAACAAGATTAAGGAAAGTTAACGAAGCTTACCAAGGTCCTAATTACGACTAGAAATGCTTGGGGGACTGATCTTGTGCTCCAGGAATGAAGTTATGAATGTTTCCAAGTGCAAGTGCTCAAAGTTTGCAACAATGGGTGTTTATATAGTGAGTTTAATCTCACTAGATCATGCCAAGCAAGTCTACCATTGATCTTTGATGCATCCCAAGTGTCCCTATACTCTAAAAACCAGTTGGGGTTGCACATGGTATTGAAAACTAGCAATATAAGTCGGTTAAACTTGTTATAACAGGCACCTGTCATGTAATCTGATGCTGGGACTGCCTTACGGACCGTAAGGCTAAGGCCTTGCGGTCCGTATCCGCTTTTCAAAAAACATCACCCGGGTTAGCTTCCTTACGGACTATAAGGTGTATCCTTTGCGGTCCGTAAGCCTTCACCAGAAAACAAAAATTTGTAAACTTTCAAGCTTTGATCATGCAACTTTATAACCTCGAATCTTGGACTTTTATTATCAGTATGGGACCTCTTGAACATGCTTGAACAGTTATGTCAACTTGCCATGCTTCAAAAATTCCTTGGATTCTTCTGGAAGGGAATATGCATGAAGGTTTGTCGTACCCATTCTCATAGGATCCCATCCTTGCAATTTGGATCAATTATTACTAGCATTAACCGGATTGGGATGTTTATCAGATGTTTATAAGACAGGTTAAGGTTTGGGATTTATACATAGGTCGCTCAGAGGTATTTATTAACATGTCGACGCTTTTAAATCCTACCTTACATCCTTTAACTTGATCCGGAATTTATGACACATTTATCTTATGGGACACGTGTCTTTATTTTATTGGACATGAATTTTCGAGGTGTTACACAGTGCTATGGCTTCAGCAAAAGCTGAAAAATCTGATGATGTTTCAGAAATTTCAAGGTTTTGGTTGTTTGATGGTTGTGGATCACTGGTAGATGGTATTCTTTGTGAGTTTGAGATAAGAGCTAAAGATCCCCCTCTTTGAATGGTTTCTTCAAATATTTCTTCCTCTCTGGGGATCAAGATGTTGTATAAGTCATGAAGACTCATGTTTCCTAGTTCTAAGGTTGAGGACAAAGTCATGGTTAGACTTCTCCATTCTCTAGGTAAAGCATCAAGAAATTTTATGTTTCTTTCATCATTTGATTTGGTTATACCAAATTTCTTTAGCTCGTTTAAAAGTTTTGTAAATCTTTGATATGTATCATTTAACCTTTCATTGGGTAAACTTTTAAACCTCTCATATGAGGAAACATTGTTTGTTCTCTTGTTTCTCTTCATCCTTTCTCCTCCTTTACAAAGATTTTCCAACTGATCCCATATTTCCTTAGCTGATGCACATGCATCAACTTGTGAAAATATGTCATTGGGGATGGCCATTATTAAAAGTGACTTTGCCCTTTCATCCCCAACCACCTTTTCCTTGTCTTCCTCACTCCAAAGTATTTCACTTTTGGGACCTCTGGAGGCAGGGATAGAAGGTGATTGGTCAGTTGCTGGAATAGCTGGTATTTCAGTCATTGGTATATGTGGACCCCTTTCAATGGATTGAAACAGAGCTCGGTCATGACTATTAAGGAAATTGACCATCCTGATTTTCCACTGGGGGTATTCCTCTCTGACCAGAGTCGGAGGTTTGGACATAGAACCAATGTTAAAAGCATTATTCCAAGATTGAAAGCTGGCCATATTTAGAGAAAAGAAGATGAGCGATTGATCGTTTGAAAATAGTTTATTCAATCTGCTCTGATGCCAATTGTTGGTCCCAGTTTGGACTTAAAAACTTCTTTTCACGTAATATGGCAAGTGATTTCAGTAGATGTGAAAAAGATGTGCGGAAATGTAAATCAGACTTTCAAAAAACAAGACCTATAGTACAGAATTATCAAGTTTATATCACTTTGAAACGAAATAGTTTACAACGTGATTGTAAGATTATTATCTAATACAAATGAATCTTGAATTCTGTGGGTGAGAGGGCAATGGAGTTATGTAGTATGTATGATTGCTAAGCTTAACTCATCGTCTTCTCCATGGTGAGCCTTCTATTTATAGAAGGCTGGGTACATGAATAAACATTTGTTTATTCATGCAATAAATCCTGCAAAAAGTAACAATTTGACACATTCATTGAATCCAACGTTCAATTTGCCTTTGTCATCATGATATCCAATAATGTCAACTTGCTTCGGTAAGTGTGGCAGGATAGGGCTGATATTTAGACAAGTGGGGTATTCATCAGAATTTCTGATAAACCACTTCATCAGAAATTCTAGTGAACTGTCACACCCCTATTTTCCACGTGTCACCGGTGGGCTCGGTGGGGAGTATCGTGACGTAGTTGATATCATCATAGACAAACAACACAATATAATAATGCACAGCGGAAGCAAAAGATAGATTCATTTCAACTTTTAAATAAAATGTAATAATAAATATCACGAGTAGTTGAAACGGATCCACAGGCGGATCGAAATAAAATAGGATAATTGTTCAACAGTTTATTTGTCGTCCAAGCTGCGAGACCTATTGTGGACGCTCTAGAAGCCTCCCAGCCTATTACGTGTAGTACCTGCACTTAATCTTTTTGGGAAAAATACGTCAGTTTACACTGGTAAATACAATTCGACTGACTCATTTTGAAAAGGTTGAAAATTGATTTAAATGCACAAGGCACAAAACATTTTTATTAACTTGGGTCAATTATTTAATATACTAATCATGTGAACGAATTACATGTTACTTGCGTTCAGTGGCCCGGATCTAGTCCGGGCTAAAGATCAATGGACCCACCACAATAAAGAGTTATATACTGACAGGTGTATGCCTACACCCCGTACTCAGGTCGTGGCCATCTCGTAAGATGATGCCAAGGATATCCGGGACATGGTCAATTAACCCCCCAAAGGCCTTAAGTGAACAAGACTGTTTAAACGAGCCGATTAAATTATTCCAACTACCCACGCAACAGTGGAGGATTTAATGCCCGATCAAGCGGTATTCTATATACCGTAACCCAAGCCCGTATAGGGAAAATAAGCCAAAGAGTATTTACCTGAATAAGTATCAATCACAATCAAGAAAAATGCAAGTATCTTTTACTGGTGCTCCTAATCTGGAACAAAGGTTTATAATAACCTATTAGATTTCTAACGGGTCTTTATTTAAGCCTAAGCTTAGACCGGTTAGTTTTAAGGACGATACGGTACAAGCGCACGATTACGCGAAGACCGGATAGAATGTGATTTAGACCCGACAAGTTTGAATACTTGTATAATATGGGTATACTAAATACATTCTGGATTTTGAGACAAAAACGATAACGTTTGACCCGTTTCGGTCAATTTATGCAAACTAGTTACATAAACCGAACCGAGCGCTAAAGGGCGTTACGGGTAACCAAAAGAGTCATATGCAAGTTCCCTGAGATAATATGCTTTAAATATGATATAATATCAGCAAGTTATGTTCCATTATGCCCCGAATGAATTTTAAACTCAATTTATGCCTTATAAGGGCATTTTGGTCATTTAAAAGATTATAAAAGGGTTAAATTGGAAATCTGAGTTTCGGGTCTGAATCATACAGTAAATATACTTAATTTGTCTTATTATAACAGTAGGGTATGACCCATATACAAAACCTATCATTTAAAATCAAACTATGCACCGTAGGGGTATTTTAGTAATTTCACAAGGGCTAAAAATGTCAAAACTGGAAATCTGAGTTCAAAAACTTATACTTACTGTTATTATATGAAAATATGCTAAATACATCAGTAGGTATGAATCTTATGTGTTTAATATGAGTATAATGCTTACTATGCGCTTAAAACGCTTAAAAATGCGATTTAGAGCCGTTTCCGGGTTTTTAAAAGAAAGCTGAGATTTTTATATTTCCAGAATGCTCAAAATAATCTATTTAACAAATAAAATCAGTAGAAAAAGGTTTGGGGTCAAAATAATTTATAAAACTCATTTTATGGCTTAAAAGGTCAAAACCGGCATTAACCGAATCAACTTAGCGACCTATGAAACGATCAGCCAAAAATTAAATAAAAATCATCAAAAATCCCAAAATATTATATAACATCAGTGGGTAAAAAGTTTTATACCAAAAAGTGGCCTTAAATAGGTTATACGCTAAAAGCGCCGTTTATGTACATAAAGATATAGTTTTACGATATCGGCCATAACTCAAAATCTGGACCACCAACTGATCTCAAATTTTTGGTGCAAGTTTATAAATTAGTAATAAAGATTTCTACTCTTTCACTTTTCCAAAAATCACGTTTTATATCAAAAAGGGCAAAATAGTCAACTTTAAGCATAACTCGGAAACATGCATACGAATCGGTTAAGCATAGACTCAAGTTATAAAAATTCCAGAGAGTCATACATAAATAAAAATGGTCAACAATAAACTCTAATACAGATCTCAAACATGCATGCACGGATCCGAATCGAGAGTCAACGAAAAAGTCGTTTTATAAGACTTTCGGTTCCGATCCGAGTTTATACTAAAGATTGTCGAGTTGATTATGATAAAACACATTCTTATATTCATTATAAGTTATTTATGATGATCAAACTGATTGCATGTCATCTACATTACCATTTACGCTATATTTTGCAAAAACGATTTCTGTTGACTTTTTAAGAACATCTTTGACTCGACAACTAGCATGCTTAGAGTGGGAATCAGAGAATACCCTTTTGAGGGTTTGTTTCCCACATAAATACCAACTTATAAGTGGTTTCAATTTGAGAAATTACAGAGCCAATTTTGTTTAATCGAAAAGTCAAACTATATGAACAACGGTTTGACTTTTAACTAATAATCTATGCTAGAACGGATTAGAGGATGATATGAATGCTTACAAAGGTCCTAATGAAGCCTAGAAAGCACTTGGAGGCTGCCTTGACGACCAGAAAGCTCCTGGAATGCCTTGAGAGTTCTTGCAAAATTGTATGTGTTCTTGGTGGTTACACAAGTCCTCAAAAAAAGTGATGAATTGATCAGATTTATTGTGAATTCAGGAGTTGTAAGAGTGCACCAGGTGTCCTAGACATGCATGGCCATCTATTGGTGAGAAATGGAGGTGCTCACAGCTGTTTTACACTAAAAAAAATGGACTAAACAGCCCCTGCTCGCAATCTGCTGCACCTGGGTTTATTGGCAGCTGCCAAACTTTGCTAATTATTGGCAGTTTTGGTCCCTGTCCTTGCACGCGAGGTTTTGGCTATGAATCTTGACTCATAAACCCTCAAATCTGGTTTTTAAGAACCTTGGGACATTTACCAACATGGTAATGTCCTCGGATAACTTTGCGCTCACCCGAAAAGCCATGAAATTTGACGTTGACGCTTTTAACCCCTCAAGTACGGTTTTGGCCATAACTTTCTCATACGATATCGAAACTTCGTGAAATTTTTACCACATATTCTAGTGAGTATATTCTAGCATTACAAAGCTTCGGGGCTGCCAAAAGTTCACTCAGAGGTATAAATTCAACATGTTGACACTTTTAGTCCCTATAGTTTGTAATTCCTCACTTTCGTGCATTTTCCGCTTCGTATGATCCATGATCCATCCGTTTAAGGTTATAAACATTATGTAGGGTTATTATAGAGTCTATTTATCCATTGTTGACACTTTGAACCCGTGAATTCACATAGTTTCACCGTTTGTCAACTTTAGTCCCTTTAAAGTATGTTTTCACACATTCTAAGTCCATGACACGTGTCAACACATTATTGAACGTAAATTTTCGAGGTGTTACATCCTCACCCCCTTAAAAGAAATCTCGACCTCGAGATTTACTGAAATAAATGAGGGTATTTTTCTTTCATCGTGGATTCTACCTCCCATGTGTATTCGGGACCTCTACGGGCATCCCATTTGACCTTAACAATAGGTATGTGCTTTCTTCGAAGCTTCTTTACCTTTCGGTCTTCAATCGATAACGGCTTTTCCACAAATTTCAAAGTTTCATCTATATGTACATCCGTATACGGTATAACCGGTGGTCCATCAGCGGAACACTTCTTCAAATTACAGATGTGAAACACATTATGGATAGCGCTAAGTTCTTCAGGCAAGTTTAACTTATAAGCAACTGACCCGACACGTTCGATAATCTCGAAAGGTCCTATGTATCTCGGGCTTAGCTTGCCTTTCTTACCAAATCGCATCACCCCCTTCCAGGGTGATACCTTAAGCAACACTTTTTCACCTACTTCGAAGTGAAAATCTTTGCGCTGTGGATCCGCATAAATTTTCTGCCTATCCCTGGCAGCTCTCAATCGATCGCGGATCTGGACAATCTTGTCCGTTGTCTCAAAAACAATTTCTGGTCCTGATAGTTGGACATCTCCAACTTCTGCCCAACAAATAGGCGATCTACACTTTCTACCGTATAAGGCCTCAAAAGGCGCAGCTTTTATGCTGGTGTGGTAGCTATTGTTGTAGGAGAATTCAATTAGTGGTAGGTTCTTATCCCAACTACCACCCAAATCGATCGCACATGCACGTAGCATGTCTTCCAAAGTTTGAATAGTACGCTCACTCTGACCGTCAGTCTGTGGATGATAAGCCGTACTAAAATTCAAACGAGTGCCCAACGATTGTTGGAAACTTTTCCAAAAATGTGACGTGTATCTAGTATCTCTATCGGAGATAATAGACATAGGTATTCCATGCAAAGCTACAATCTTATCGACGTATAATTGGGCTAACATATCGGAGCTATAAGTCTCCTTGATGGGTAGAAAATGTGCTGACTTCGTCAGTCTATCTACTATGACCCATATAGTATCATTTCCCTTTCTCGTCTTTGGCAACTTGGTGATGAAATCCATCGTCACCATCTCCCACTTCCATACGGGAATTTCAGGTTGTTGTAACAAACCTGACGGTTTCTGATGCTCAGCTTTGACTTGCGCACAAGTCAAACATTTAGCTACATAAGCAGCTACAGACTTTTTCAAACCAATCCACCAGTAATTTGCTTTTAAATCCTGATACATCTTGTCAGCTCCAGGGTGGACGGAATATTTGGAACTGTGGGCTTCCTGGAGGATAACATCTCGAAGTCCTCCATAAATTGGAACCCATATTCTTCCATTCAATCTAAGCATTCCGTCTTTGTCATGGGATAACTGCTCCTCAGTTACTCCCAGTTTTTCTCCAGGATAATTCGCTTCCAGCACAGCTTCCTTCTGTGCAGCTAATATCCTTTTGTTCAAATCATTCTTGGTTTCAATGTGCTTGGCATTGATTCGAATGGGTTTAACTCTTTCCTTCCTACTCAAAGCGTCAGCAACTACATTTGCCTTGCCTGGATGGTATTTTATTTCACAATCATAATCATTTAGAGTCTCCATCCAGCGTCTTTGCCTCATGTCTAGGTCCTTCTGATTAAACAAATGTTGAAGGCTCTTATGATCGGAATAAATCACACACTTGGTACCATATAAGTAATGTCTCCAGAGTTTTAATGCAAATACAATGGCACCCAACTCCAAGTCGTGGGTGGTGTAGTTCTTCTCGTGAATCTTTAGCTGTCGTGAAGCGTAGGCAATGACTTTTCCTTTCTGCATGAGCACACAACCCATACCAGTGTGAGACGCATCACAATACACCACAAATTCATCTATACCATCGGGCAGTGTTAGTACTGGTGCATTGCTCAACTTGTTCTTTAGAATATCGAAGGATTCCTGCTGCTTAGGGCCCCAATCAAACTTAACCTTTTTGCGTGTCAATGAAGTAAGGGGCGCAGCAATCCTTGAAAAGTTTTCGATGAATCGCCTATAGTATCCTGCTAAACCCAGGAAGCTACGAATTTCAGTAGGCGTCTTTGGCTCTTGCCAGTTCATCACTGCTTCTACTTTAGCGGGATCCACTTGGATACCACGCTCGCTCACTACATGTCCAAGGAATTGGACTTCTCGAAGCCAAAATTCGCACTTCGAGAATTTGGCGTAGAGTTTCTCTTGGTGTAAAAGCTTGAGAATACAACGAAGGTGTTTCTCGTGGTCAGCCTTGCTCTTTGAGTAGATAAGGATGTCGTCAATAAAGACTATGACGAATTTATCTAGATAAGGCTTGCAGACGCGGTTCATGAGATCCATGAACGCGGCTGGTGCGTTGGTGAGCCCAAAAGGCATCACTAGGAACTCGTAATGTCCATAACGAGTCCTGAACGCTGTCTTGTGCACGTCTTCATCCTTGACCTTCAACTGGTGATAACCTGACCTCAAGTCAATCTTGGAGAAGTAGCTTGCCCCTTGTAACTGATCGAACAGATCGTCGATCCTGGGCAAAGGATACCTATTCTTGATGGTGACTTTATTGAGCTCACGATAATCGATGCACAGACGCATCGATCCATCCTTCTTCTTAACAAACAAAATAGGCGCTCCCCAGGGAGACGAGCTAGGTCGAATGAAACCTTTTGCCAACAGATCGTCTAACTGCATTCTTAACTCCTTCATCTCCGTTGGAGCCAACCTATATGGTGCTCTTGCCACTGGTGCTGCACCCGGAATGATGTCGATTCGGAATTCCACTTGCCTATCTGGTGGTAAACCAGGTAGTTGTTCTGGGAAAACTTCGGGGTATTCCGAAATGACAGGGATGTCTTCAATCTTCGGCTTAGGCTCATCAACAGTAACTTGTGCCATATAAATGACACAACCCTTCTGCATACATCTGGATGCCTTGAGCATGGACACTTGCTCAGGCAATCCGTGCTGGGTATCTCCTTGGATAGTTAGTGACTCACCAGAGGGAGTTCTAACTACCACTTGTTTTCTATTGCACACAATCTGGGCTTGGTTGTGTGATAACCAATCCATGCCTATCACTATGTCAAAACCAGCTAATTTAAAGGGAAGTAAGGATAATGGAAACGAGTGATTCCTAATGGATATAACACATCCATCTAGAACAGTCGAGGCGGTTTCTATGGTTCCATCGGCTAACTCCACTTCATACTTCACACTTAAGGGTTTTACAGGCAATTTTAACAAGTCACAAAACTTATTATCTACAAACGATTTATCTGCTCCAGAATCAAACAGGACTCTAGCAAAAATATCATTTACAAGAAACGTACCAGTAATCACGTTGTCGTCCTGGATAGCCTCTTTAGCGTCCATCCTGAAGACCCTCGCATTGGTCTTCTTCCCGTCTTCGGCTTTCTTAGCGTTCTTTAGGCAATTTGACTTAATATGCCCCTTCTCGTTGCAACCATAACAGGTTGCATCCTTCAACTTCCTACATTCCAAAGTCTTGTGTTCTGTGGACTTACAGATTCCACAAGGCCTCGCGAGAGACTGGGATTTCGACTCAAGTCGACATTTCCCAAAATGGTACCTCCTACAAGTCTTACATTTGGGCTTTTCCCCTGATTGCTGCCCATTCTTCTTCGATCCCGACCCTTTCCTGTGGTCGTCCTTCCCTCTGTGTCTCTTCTCTGACCTTCGTGAGGTATCATCCTCACGCTTTCTCTTATTCTCGGCCTCTTTGTTCCTCAACGACCTTAGTCGGACCGCGTCCATTGTGAGGGACAAGGAGAGGTCAGTTACTGACCTGAAAGTCGTTGGCCGAGAGGCCTTCACACTTACCTTTATTGCGGGTTCTAACCCCCCGATAAAACGAGCAATTCTCCTTGGTTCAGGGGTTACAAGATATGGAACCAATCGAGACATCGTGTTGAAGCTCGTTAAGTAGGCTTGGCAGTCCAGGTTTGTCATCACCAATGATACAAAGTCTGACTCGATCCTTTCCACTTCATGTTGTGGACAAAAATTCTCTTTAATAAGGGCTACGAATTGATCCCATGACATACTGTAAAGTGTGGCCTTTCCGGTAGCTTGCAAAAGAGATTTCCACCATGCTAGTGCGTCCCCTTTAAACGATTGGGACACATACTTCACTACATCCCGTTCAGCACACCCGCTGATATCTACGACTGTATCCATTTCGTCTATCCAGGTTATGCAGTCGACCGCTCCTTTCTCCCCAGTAAAGTCTCTGGGTTTGCATGAGACGAAGTATTTATAAGTGCAAGACTTACTGTGCGATTCATGTTTCTGCTTGATCTTCTTTATCGGGACACTGTTTTGGTTAGAGGAGTGATGATCCTCATCATCCTTCTTTGGCTTATCATTCTTAGGTACCTCCTTCTGAGAGGGCGGTTTGCTATGACCCTCCGAATGTGTTCTTGGTTTGGAACGTGATGCGGTTCGGGTCCTACTTCGGGTCCCGCTTGCTTCACTAAATTGCCTATTCAGTGCTTCGACCACGGCATCATTCACTAGTGCTTTCAATTCCGCACCAGTTATTAACATTTGAGCATTTTCAGGGTTCTGTGCCGGGCGACTGTTTAGTTCTTCGGATTTGGCCATGTAGTCTTAAATTGCTACATAAAATAAGGACAAGGTCTATTTAGAAGTCTAAACAGTATTATCGTTCTTGACGATTTATTAACCATGGTAAACAAAAGCCATATTAGTTAATTTTAATAATTTCATTCGGGATTTTTACTAATAATCTTTTTAGAACGAAATATAATATTGGCATAATAAGCCTAGTCACGTAGACAAATTTTCTAAATTACAATTTAGATTTTTGTAGGATTAAGGCTTGATTAAATAAGACAAGTCAATCCTTTTTCTTGACAGGGAGTTTATAAACTACAGCTGCTTTTTTGTTTTTATGTGACATTTATTATGCCCCGTAGGCATTATGTCACTTTCAATTATATATAAAAATATAAATTGGATAATTTATTAAAAAGGGTGACATGTGTGATTTCACGGATCACATTAGTCAAGAATGTTAACGTGCTTACGGATGTTAACAGGGATCGAATCTTTTTAAGCAGGTTGTACCGTCTTGGCTAGGTTTATGACAACATAATAGCTAGGTTTTACCTTTTTAAGATCCTTATTATTAAAAATGGTGAATTACAATAATAATGCTATTTTCCATTTATTCATTTATTACATTTATGCATATAATTTTTAAAAACGAAAAGCTGAAATTACCATTCTAATTAAAAATTAACGAGTACAAAATTGCCCTAAACGGGACTTTTCATAAATATCATGCCCACGCAGGGGCTAAACAAATAACAAACCCTCGCAGGGGTCAAAATAAAAGACATGCCCACGCAGGGGCGAAACAGAAGAAAAATTACCCACGTAGGGGTAGAGTACATAAAGATATGTCCACGCAGGGACATGACTATCTCTAAAATAAATAAAGGATTTAGTAATCCTTCTTGCTCTTACCCTTGAGCAAGTCTACCACCTTCTGAATCATTCCCCGGTTACGCCTCTGATTATTCTCCATCTCCTGCCGAAATTCTTGACGCACCCCTTGAATCTCCTGTATGATTTCCTGAACTTGGGGTGGCGACATTGTCGGCGCCTGAGGTGGTTGCTGAAAGTACGACGGCTGAGGAGGCTGATAAAACGGAGGTTGGGGCGGTTGCGGCTGCTGATACTGTGGAGGTTGAAGAAACTGCGACTGTTGATACCCATATGATGGATAGCCATATGTCGAGGGTCCTGTAGCCCAGGGACCTCCATAGGAAGCTTCTTGCTGGAAGGTGTTGGAGTTTGCCGCTATCCAGTACGGATCCTCCATATAGTTGTACCCCGTGTGAAACTGCTGCTCAAAGGGGTTAAATGCCGCAGCATTAGTGTAGGCGGGGATTTGTTCACCAAAACCTTGTGGTGGCTGTGGCTGTGGCGCGACTGGCGCCGTTGCTACTTCAGAGACGGGGTTTGAAGATTCACCCATCTCTGTTTCTTCATGAACCGGTGAGTACCGGCTGCTGCTTGACTGTGGAGGGGTGCGGATACGCACTCCTCCTCGCGAGGACATCCTCGCGTTCGTTCCTCTCCTTCGCCTCGGGGGCGAGGGAGGATGAGTCGGAGGTGGCGGTGGCGGCGGAGTAACTGCCACAAATCGAGAATCCGTAGATGGATTCTGCTGCTGCTCTTGCTGCTGCTCTGGCTGCTGCTCTGGCTGCTGCTGGTGGTGCAGGGGAGAGCTGTGGTAGGACGGGTGGAGAGGAGAGTGATGGGAAGACTGGTGAAGAGGAGAGTTATGATAACTGGGGGTAAACACCCAGTCATACTGTTTGAACATCTCCTCATAACTATCGGGACCATTGTATGGTGATCCCATGAAAGGTGACCCATCCGAAATCTCGATGGGGTGGTTTGGTGTGCTGGATGGTGGCATGGATGGATCGGTATCCTCATCGACCTCCATCTCATTGCCACCCGAGAAGTGGTCCTCGGCTCCAAGTGGGTTAAAACCCACTGGTTCTTGCAGGTAATCGTCAGGGTTGTACAGCCCCTGAATGGTGGGTGATGTGTTGTCAAAGGGTGACTGGCGTCCAAGAGGAATGTAGGACTGCTGCGAGTGATGGGGCTCATTCTCTGAATGAGGCCCAAATGAATGGGGAATGGATGGTGTGGAGGCTGGTTCAGTGAAGGACCTCCATAGATTTTGGGCATCTATGTTATGAGAGCCCGAAGGTGTTCGCCGATGCGAAGGCCCGGCTTCGTGATCATTTGGAGCTGCGTATCCTCCTCGTCCCCCTCGTCCTCTCATTCTTGGCGGCATGTTTAACTTCCTGTCAAAAACAAACAAGTAATACAACAAAAATATAATTTAGACAAGGTTAGAAAATTTAAACAAAAATTTGGAAATTTCCTAAGTTCTTTGTCTAGACTCGAGAATCGAGGATTGTGCAATTGTGTAACTGAGATTAAACAAAAAAGGCTAGTATTTAATTCACTCAGAGTTGGCTCTGATACCAACCTGTCACACCCCTATTTTCCACGTGTCACCGGTGGGCCCGGTGGGGAGTATCGTGACGTAGTTGATATCATCATAGACAAACAACACAATATAATAATGCACAGCGGAAGCAAAAGATAGATTCATTTCAACTTTTAAATAAAATGTAATAATAAATATCACGAGTAGTTGAAACGGATCCACAGGCGGATCGAAATAAAATAGGATAATTGTTCAACAGTTTATTTGTCGTCCAAGCTGCGAGACCTATTGTGGACGCTCTAGAAGCCTCCCAGCCTATTACGTGTAGTACCTGCACTTAATCTTTTTGGGAAAAATACGTCAGTTTACACTGGTAAATACAATTCGACTGACTCATTTTGAAAAGGTTGAAAATTGATTTAAATGCACAAGGCACAAAACATTTTTATTAACTTGGGTCAATTATTTAATATAATAATCATGTGAACGAATTACATGTTACTTGCGTTCAGTGGCCCGGATCTAGTCCGGGCTAAAGATCAATGGACCCACCACAATAAAGAGTTATATACTGACAGGTGTATGCCTACACCCCGTACTCAGGTCGTGGCCATCTCGTAAGATGATGCCAAGGATATCCGGGACATGGTCAATTAACCCCCCAAAGGCCTTAAGTGAACAAGACTGTTTAAACGAGCCGATTAAATTATTCCAACTACCCACGCAACAGTGGAGGATTTAATGCCCGATCAAGCGGTATTCTATATACCGTAACCCAAGCCCGTATAGGGAAAATAAGCCAAAGAGTATTTACCTGAATAAGTATCAATCACAATCAAGAAAAATGCAAGTATCTTTTACTGGTGCTCCTAATCTGGAACAAAGGTTTATAATAACCTATTAGATTTCTAACGGGTCTTTATTTAAGCCTAAGCTTAGACCGGTTAGTTTTAAGGACGATACGGTACAAGCGCACGATTACGCGAAGACCGGATAGAATGTGATTTAGACCCGACAAGTTTGAATACTTGTATAATATGGGTATACTAAATACATTCTGGATTTTGAGACAAAAACGATAACGTTTGACCCGTTTCGGTCAATTTATGCAAACTAGTTACATAAACCGAACCGAGCGCTAAAGGGCGTTACGGGTAACCAAAAGAGTCATATGCAAGTTCCCTGAGATAATATGCTTTAAATATGATATAATATCAGCAAGTTATGTTCCATTATGCCCCGAATGAATTTTAAACTCAATTTATGCCTTATAAGGGCATTTTGGTCATTTAAAAGATTATAAAAGGGTTAAATTGGAAATCTGAGTTTCGGGTCTGAATCATACAGTAAATATACTTAATTTGTCTTATTATAACAGTAGGGTATGACCCATATACAAAACCTATCATTTAAAATCAAACTATGCACCGTAGGGGTATTTTAGTAATTTCACAAGGGCTAAAAATGTCAAAACTGGAAATCTGAGTTCAAAAACTTATACTTACTGTTATTATATGAAAATATGCTAAATACATCAGTAGGTATGAATCTTATGTGTTTAATATGAGTATAATGCTTACTATGCGCTTAAAACGCTTAAAAATGCGATTTAGAGCCGTTTCCGGGTTTTTAAAAGAAAGCTGAGATTTTTATATTTCCAGAATGCTCAAAATAATCTATTTAACAAATAAAATCAGTAGAAAAAGGTTTGGGGTCAAAAGAATTTATAAAACTCATTTTATGGCTTAAAAGGTCAAAACCGGCATTAACCGAATCAACTTAGCGACCTATGAAACGATCAGCCAAAAATTAAATAAAAATCATCAAAAATCCCAAAATATTATATAACATCAGTGGGTAAAAATTTTTATACCAAAAAGTGGCCTTAAATAGGTTATACGCTAAAAGCGCCGTTTATGTACATAAAGATATAGTTTTACGATATCGGCCATAACTCAAAATCTGGACCACCAACTGATCTCAAATTTTCGGTGCAAGTTTATAAATTAGTAATAAAGATTTCTACTCTTTCACTTTTCCAAAAATCACGTTTTATATCAAAAAGGGCAAAATAGTCAACTTTAAGCATAACTCGGAAACATGCATACGAATCGGTTAAGCATAGACTCAAGTTATAAAAATTCCAGAGAGTCATACATAAATAAAAATGGTCAACAATAAACTCTAATACAGATCTCAAACATGCATGCACGGATCCGAATCGAGAGTCAACGAAAAAGTCGTTTTATAAGACTTTCGGTTCCGATCCGAGTTTATACTAAAGATTGTCGAGTTGATTATGATAAAACACATTCTTATATTCATTATAAGTTATTTATGATGATCAAACTGATTGCATTTCATCTACATTACCATTTACGCTATATTTTGCAAAAACGATTTCTGTTGACTTTTTAAGAACATCTTTGACTCGACAACTAGCATGCTTAGAGTGGGAATCAGAGAATACCCTTTTGAGGGTTTGTTTCCCACATAAATACCAACTTATAAGTGGTTTCAATTTGAGAAATTACAGAGCCAATTTTGTTTAATCGAAAAGTCAAACTATATGAACAACGGTTTGACTTTTAACTAATAATCTATGCTAGAACGGATTAGAGGATGATATGAATGCTTACAAAGGTCCTAATGAAGCCTAGAAAGCACTTGGAGGCTGCCTTGACGACCAGAAAGCTCCTGGAATGCCTTGAGAGTTCTTGCAAAATTGTATGTGTTCTTGGTGGTTACACAAGTCCTCAAAAAAAGTGATGAATTGATCAGATTTATTGTGAATTCAGGAGTTGTAAGAGTGCACCAGGTGTCCTAGACATGCATGGCCATCTATTGGTGAGAAATGGAGGTGCTCACAGCTGTTTTACACTAAAAAAAAATGGACTAAACAGCCCCTGCTCGCAATCTGCTGCACCTGGGTTTATTGGCAGCTGCCAAACTTTGCTAATTATTGGCAGTTTTGGTCCCTGTCCTTGCACGCGAGGTTTTGGCTATGAATCTTGACTCGTAAACCCTCAAATCTGGTTTTTAAGAACCTTGGGACATTTACCAACATGGTAATGTCCTCGGATAACTTTGCGCTCACCCGAAAAGCCATGAAATTTGACGTTGACGCTTTTAACCCCTCAAGTACGGTTTTAGCCATAACTTTCTCATACGATATCGAAACTTCGTGAAATTTTTACCACATATTCTAGTGAGTATATTCTAGCATTACAAAGCTTCGGGGCTGCCAAAAGTTCACTCAGAGGTATAAATTCAACATGTTGACACTTTTAGTCCCTATAGTTTGTAATTCCTCACTTTCGTGCATTTTCCGCTTCGTATGATCCATGATCCATCCGTTTAAGGTTATAAACATTATGTAGGGTTATTATAGAGTCTATTTATCCATTGTTGATACTTTGAACCCGTGAATTCACATAGTTTCACCGTTTGTCAACTTTAGTCCCTTTAAAGTATGTTTTCACACATTCTAAGTCCATGACATGTGTCAACACATTATTGAACGTAAATTTTCGAGGTGTTACATGAACAAATCATCAGAAAATCTGATGATCAGAATCGTCAGAAACTGATGATATTTCATCAGAAATATTATCAGATCCATCAGAAATGACCTTTTCTGATAATCTTCTTCAGCTCTTGATCAACTTGTGATTCTTTGAAGTAGATGTAGTTCATTTCAGTTGTCCTATCTGATCTTCTTCCTTTTGTGATCTTCAGGACTTTCATCTTCTTCATAGATCCAGTTGAATCTGATTTTGTTCAATACTTACAAATAAAGTTTCCTAACAATCTCCTTAGCCTCTTAGCCGTGTGTCTAGTGATTGTACCAGCTTCTCGATTGGGGAATAATTGATTTCGGCTGCTTTAACTGCCTTGCTTACAAAGTATACTGGTATTTGTTTCTTTCCTTTTTCCACCACAAGTACAGAGCTTACCGCTTCTTGTCCTGTGGATAAACATTTTTAAGGAGTTGTTAGCTTAGATGACCGTGAGCATAGGGCTCGTAGATCATAAAGTAAATGAGATATTTATAGTCTGACATGGTTGGCAGGGAAGCTATGAGCTCTTTGAGTGCCATGAAGGCCTCTTTTGCTTCCTCCATACACATAAAGTTTTTCTTATCGGCACAGTTCTTCAATGTCTTGAAGAATGGTAACGATCTTTCTGCTGACTTAGGGAGGAAACGTTTGAGGGCTACTATTTTTCCATTAAGGCTTTCAACTTCCTTTTTGGTCTTTGGGGACTTCATCTCTATGACTGCTTGGATCTTGTCCGGGTTTGCTTTTATGCTCTGTTTCCCCATGATGTGACCGAGGAACTTTCCTTCCTCAAACCCAAAGGAGCATTTGTTTGGGTTTAACTTCATGTTGATTGCTTTGAGATTGTGGAATGTTTCCTTGATTTATTGGAGCATGTCTTCTCCCGTGTGAATCTTTATTACAAGATCATCGACGTACGCTTCCATATTCCTCCCGATTTGTTCAGAGAAGGCCTTGTCTATGAGGCGTTAGTAGGTTGCCCCTGTGTTCTTCAACCCAAAAGGCATCCTTTTTTAACAGAAGATTCCTTTATCAGTATGAAACCCTATTTTTTCCTCGTCCTCCCTTACGATTTTGATTTGGTTATACCTTTTGTAGGCATCAAGAAAGCATTTATACTCAAAATCGGTAAGTGAGTCTACCTTACAATCAATTTCGGGCAACGGATAGCAGTCTTTAGGACATGCTTTGTTGAGATCCTTGAAGTCAACGCACATTCTCCAAGAGCCATCTGGCTTCTTTACCATGACGGGTTTGCTAACCAAGAGTGGTACTTTACCTCCCTTAAGATACCAGCTTCCACTAGCCTTTCTACCTCCTGACAGGTAGCTAGGCTATGTTCAGGTGCTAGACTTCTTTTCTTTTGTGTGACAGGTTGGTAGGTGGGAGCTATATTCAACGCATGTTCTACTACCTCCCTTGTTACCCCCACTAATGTGCACAAAGTGGTTTAACTAAAATAACTAAATTAAACCCTAAACTAGACTCTCTAAGTTTTAAATTTATAAAACTAAGACTCTCTAAACCCTAAACCACACGACCGGCAAGTGTACCGATCGATGCAGTATAGCCTAAGGAAGTCCGAGTATCGAACCCAAGAGACTCTACTAAATTATGCTAATGACTCTATCTAGACTTAGACTGACACGGACTTAACTAATTGTTTATTGGTTGGGGGGGTTTCTAAAAATCCTAAGAATGCAAATAACGAATAACTAGATTAGCTAAATAACTAACACAAACTCTAACGAAGACTTTGACCAGTGATGAATGAAGACTACCTAGGCTAGACGCAAGCTAAACTCAGAATGGATCTCTATTCGATGATTTTGTGGTGTGGAACCGGGATCTTTGTATACTAAACCTATTAAGACACCACTAAGCCCCTCAAACACTCTCAAGGCGATTCTTATGGCACTACCTAGGCTGTTACGCTCACCGGTTTTCTAGATTTCCTCTCAGTCCTCTAGTTTCTTGAAAGTGCCTATATAAGACGCTCTACCTCTCAGCGCGAACGTCTAAAGCAACTACGGGTTTTAATCTTGGTTTAATAGACAATGGAATGTTAAGGACTTATAACCAAACCGAGACCTATTAATAACCTTGAGCCTCTCAGCGACAAGTTTAGCAGAACACTTGATTTTATTTAATTACCGATTATTACTTCTAAGGTTACTTCACGTGATTTTCACCCTAAAGGATTAATGATCTATTATGTGATAAAGACCGTCACCTAAATCAAGAACCCTAGCACAACCCTATTATGTGATAAAGACCGTCACCAAGGATTATACGAAGCAATAAACAATAATAAAATAATCGTCAAGCACGCATATGCACCAAGTTAAATTCCCGAAGCTTTTACAATACAAGAAAAAATCCACAACCACGCCAAAAATCGAATAAAGATTCAAACTTTATTTAACTATTGTCATTAGCCTAGGTAGTTTATGAAGTTTAGCCGCTAATCATGATCAAAAACATAATATCAATCAATGTAAAATCTGAATTCATCGTATAACAATAAAGAACAAACGAAAAACAAAGATTATAGGAGATAAAACCCGTAAACTTTACTCCCGAACGCTCCCGAATGTTACCCGACGATTCCAAACGACCTGAATGCTTCAAGATTCTTCAATCAGACTTCAATGGTGCCAAGGAACTCTAAAATTCGTGTATAATCCCCTTCTGTTCGATGTCGGCTAAGAATAATTGTGCCCCCTCCCTAATTGCTTGCGTGAAAAAAATATATACCACCTCCTCTGTTGCTTTTTTGTCTCTTGCGCCCCAAGTATCATTTGCATGGGCCAGCCCACTTCAACAATAATAATCGTTGGCAGCAGCATCCCCCAATGAATAATATCCATCCAACAATCATATATGGTCTCAATTTCTTTTTTTACGTAAACTTGATGCTGGACATTGGGTTCTAGACATTGTCATTATATTGTTTTAATATTTGTTTCAAGGCCCACTTAATAATGCTGCTTACATAAAATTTTTGGGCCGACACCCATTTCGGCCCCCACAATAATAAAAGTGTGCAGCTTCTCCTCAACAATTAATAAGGCATTCTCTATTAGATAACATAGAGATAGCGGGCTCAGCCCAATCAAGGAAAACAGCGGTAATTTTATTTCGGGCACTGGCATTCCACTCTGCCCAATTGGCTGGTCATTTCCATATTACTCGTTTTTGCTCCATTTGCACCAGAATCTGCCAAAACACAATATAATATAGTATCACACTAAAACTAAATAAAAACGAATAAAACCTATACAAAAAATATACAATCTACACGGGACAAATATGTGTATTTTACCCTACATCACCCACCATACCTCCTGAGCACCAGGCAAACACGTCTGTGTTCCTTCGGAGGAGGTCAATCAGCCTGTGCTTGATCGTATCTGGAAGGTGGTAGTTGATTTTTATCTTTTGCTCCTGGTAGGAGTCATTGATGCTTATCTCTTCGACTGGGCTTTCGTTTGCCTTGCTGCATTCCCCTTCTTCTATTTCCATGGACGCAATCAAGAGGGCTTCTTGTGTTGGTACCAACGAAGCGATACCCTTATCCGTTGGAAACTTCATCATTCCGTACGTCATGGACACCACAACATCAAAGGCTGCAAGTCCCGGCCTTCCTAGCAACGGGTTATAGTTTGAAGGGGAACTTACAACAATAAAAGTAAGCTTCTCTATTCTTGACAAGTCTCCGTCCCTGAAACACAAGTTCAGTGTTATTTTTCCCAAAGGTTGTACCTTTTCCCAAATGAAGCTTCTGAGGGACGTGTGGTTTGTAGACGAGCTTTTGTTTCACTTCCGAGCAGGTCGAAGCATCTTTGATACATGATATTGAAAGTTGCTCCTGGATCCA
This sequence comes from Helianthus tuberosus, assembly GCA_030545235.1. Taxonomy (NCBI): domain Eukaryota; kingdom Viridiplantae; phylum Streptophyta; class Magnoliopsida; order Asterales; family Asteraceae; genus Helianthus; species Helianthus tuberosus. The sequence goes on along the minus strand of CM060373.1, from coordinate 34,402,259 downwards.
TGTATACCCTGTCGAGGAGGGAGCCTTCTATCTCAGCTTCCACAATGATGGGATGTTCCTGCTTATTATTTGGATCCGTAGGAGGGAAGCAAATGAACTGTTGGTTCCATGGTTTAGTCCTCCTCATTTTTTCTCCTTGTTTGCTTTCTAACCAAACCATGTTTATGCTAACTTCCTTCTTCCCCTCCTTCTTGTCCTTCATTTCCTTCACCAAGTGAGCGAGTTCCCCTGACTTGACAGCTTCTTCTATTCTCTTTTTCAGCTGATAGCAATCGTTAGTGTGGTGCCTCGTGTCATTATGGAAAGCACAAAATTTGCTTGCATCTCTTTTGCTAGCGGCTTTGGACAGAGGTCGGGGAGGTCAAAAGTTATACTTAACTTCTTCCGTTGACAAGATTTCTTGGGGTGTCTTGGTGAGGAGGGTGAAGATCTGTTTGTCTTTGTCCTGATTTCGATTCGGACGAGGAGATCTTTTTATATCATCAAATCGTCTTCCCTCGTAAGTCCTGGATGGCCGTCGATCAACGAAGGGTTGGAATCTTGATCTTTTGGATTGGGGAGGTGGCTCCTTCCAGCTTCCTTGTTCCCTCTTCTTTGATGCTTGTTTTTCAAAGGCTTCTTCACCTTTCAAGAATGATTCCGCCCTTTCAAAGGCTTCTTCCATTGTCTGAGGGTTGTTTTCATGGAACCTTCTTAGAAGCTTTTTGGGCTTTATAGCGTTCATGAAGACAAACACCCTCATTTTTTCAGTCGCCCCGCTGTACATCAGACCTTCCCTTTTAAATCTTTCTATGAATGCCCGAAGGTCTTCATGGTCTTTTTGCTGGATTTGATGCATGGCGGTGGCATCTTTAGTACATTTTTTTAGGGGTAAAGTTTGCTAGGAAGCTCTTGTATAGGTCATCGAAAGATTTTATGCTTCTAGTAGGGAGCCCACAGAACCATAATCTAGCTGGCCCGATGAGGTTTGCAAGAACATATGGCAACATTCAACGTTATTCCAACGCTCAACTGTAGCAGCACCTGTGAAGACCTGAAGATGGTTTTCAGGATCTTCCAGACCATCGTATTTCTTAACATTGGACGACATCTTTATCTTTGTTTGAAAGACATAGTTGGCTATCTCTTCGGAGAAGCATGATAACGAGCTTGGCTTATAGGGCATGGAAGGTATGTCAAGGTTCACCCCACTAGTGTTTGCACCTGCTTGAACGTTTGGTTGGACTTGAGCATGTGGCCCAACCTGGGTTGGTTGCCACATCTGACCTCTCGCGAGCTGTTGGCTTAGTTGGGCCAGGAGACTGCCATTTGGGGGTATTGAGTACCATACAGGGGAAAACCTTGTTGGAAGCTTGAGGGTGGTGACAAGCTTACATCTACGGCTCTGCTGGCCAAGGGTAACTATAGAAGGGCTTCTTCGAAGGTCGTTTGTGGAGGTGGGGTAGCCACCTGAGCCTCTTGGAGGAGCTTCTCAACAGTATATTCTGGGCTTCTTGGGAGTATAAGAGGTGAGCTAGTAGGATAGCTCCTGGGTCTGAGTGAACCATCGAGCATAAGATATGGGTTTGAGCCAGAACTAGGTCCTTCTCGGGTAGTACTTGGGGATGTAGTAGTGCACAACGGAGCTGGCATAGGGGAGAGTGCGACTTCTGGTTCATCATAAGACAAACGTACTATGACCCCTTTTGTTTGTTCTTCTCGAGCATACCCATTTAAGAGTTCTCTTAGCACTATAAAGTTCTTTCTTACTCCCTCCGGAGTTATTTCTATGGTTTCAATCTGGAAGAGAACTTCACTCGGTGAAGATGGATTAACTCGTGTAGAGGGAGGGGTTTGGAACTGTTGTGAATCTTGTGTCACCGGTGCGACAGAGAGTCTGTCCGGGTTGGTGGAACAACCGTCTACCCCAGGCGTAGCCGGAGGGCTAGACCGAGGCATATAACTGCTTGAAACTTCTTTTGGATGAGGATCCCTTCCGGCCATAAGAGAAGGTAACTTAGGAATAGGCTGTACTACCGGAAAAACTGTTCTAAGTAGCGCAGCCCCACGGTGGGCGCCACTTGTTAAAACAACAAGAGTATGGCAGGGGGAAGGTTCAAGATCGACTCCAAAAGACAGCTCCTTGATCGGAATCTGCAACCAAAGAACACTGTTAGCCTTAACGCGATAGGTGGCCTCCCGCGTTTAGACTCCGGCGTGAGAATCTGTAGAATGTTCTTAAGAGTCTTAGCGAAAGAAAGGATAATAGTTTTAGAGTGAGAGAGAATGACTTACTTTGGCTGGAACAAGACTCCCCTTATATAGGCAGACTGTTCTGCCCAAGGAGCCTCATGCCAGCTGTATACCTTCTAGTCCTGGTAAGCTTATCCTTCCCTGATGTTGCTTGCAGGGTTAGCCTTGCCTCTTTGGGTATGTTTCAGGTTTTGTGTCTTGAAGACACCTTTATGCTTTATAGAGATTTGTCTTTTCACTTTGACCTATTCAATTCAAGTCCCAAGGTTGTACAATAACCTTACCTTCCTGTCATCAGCTGTTGGTGTATCAGCTCCCGGTCAGAAGCTTTCAGTTTCTGACTTTTAGCTTCTTGCTTTTGCTTAACGTTGTTTTTATTTTTACTATTGCCTTTGCCTTTGCTGACTGAGATCTCCGAGTACCCACGTCATCACGGGGAGAGTGGGCTGGCTAATGAACAAACGCTGCGAATAACTGTTGGTAACCTCTCTTTCTGAAAGAATGTTAGTAATTTAAACGGCTAAGATTTTATCTCTGCCAAATCTGAGGGTCACGATTATATATGGGATTATATATGGTATGGGTTAACTTTAAGGGAACATTAATATATATAATATGGACACTTTAATATTATCTTTTCCCCTTTGTCTTTGAATTTTACTAGTATTTATGATACTAATTCTATGATGTTGGTTCCACAAGCTTTGCAGCGATTAATGAAAGATCGTACAGTAAGTACAATTTGTGGATGTTTAGATTTTTGTTTTATAATTGATAGTTTGAACTGCCACCATTAATTTTTAATTTGTAGATAAGGAATTATGTTAACGAGTATTTGATTATTTTGAGGTCAAAGGATCAGGTGCAACAAAGCTCAACGTCTTAAAGATGTTTCTTGTTACATAATTTGACTCTTAAGCTCACTTCAAGGAAGCGACTCCCTTTACAAAAAAAAAAACAAAAAAAAAAACAAAAAAAAAAAAAATCTCTTTTTTATATACTAGTTTCTTAAAACTAAAAAGTTATAATTTGTCACACTAGGACAAAACTGATATTACAACTTCAAACTTTTACTTCACATGATAATCTGATTCGGATTATTCAATACTACTTTCGAAATGTAGATCCAAACACCACACCCTCCTATGACTTTCAGTTAATTAATTTGGTCCAAGGTTGTCTTGTTATGCCAAATTTTTCTATCAAGAGGAGCAATTGCTATACTTTTTATGGAATTTGCTGAACTTTTACTATTATTAATATTGTTACAATTTTTGTTGTTATTGTAGTTATGTTGCAGCTATCGTTTCATGTAGGTTATTGGAAACTGTTATGAGTGAGTTTTCTTCCAAACCATGGGAAACTACAAGAGATTGCCCGCTCATCTCTCCAAGATGAGCAATATGATTCGTTGGCATCAAGCGGGCTGAGTAGTGTTTATGGGTATGGGAATGAAAGAATGACTTTCGTTCTTGTTATGAGTGTATGGTTAATAAGTTTGGGTATTCACCCTACATATTTTGGGGATACTCTTAAGTCCATCCTCTTGAGTCTATACGAAATATCTGCCTTTAATCGTACTATCTGTATATATAAGAATACTAGGTTATATACCCGTGAGCTTCACGGGTTATGGGTTGTGTTAAAAAATCTATATCTATAAAAGTATTTTTTTTTTTGTATGATTTATAACCTGATATCTTTTCATGCTAAGACCCATGTTTGGCAAACCTAAGAAGTAAAAAAAAAGGTTACTCAAAGTAAATAATATAATATTTAATAGTGTTTCACATATAATTTGAAATGATAAAAACGTTCAATTACTTATGTAACTATTAAATTACAATGAACTGAAAAAAAAATGAATACGGAAAAATCACAAGTCGTTAAAACCTATTCCCATTATCATTCTATTATACGTAAACCCATACCCATAGTGATTCCAAGTTACAAACCAATAGCCCCTTAAACTTCAAGATTCATACCACACTGTCCATGAAAACCGCTAACATTTCGGTGTTTATCTTCTCAAATTCAGCATAACGGTCTTTAATTTGATTATCATACAGCTGGAATAGAACAAAGAGAGTAATTTTAACAACTATTGTGAAATTCAGTAACTTTTCGACAATGTTTTTGCGACCATTGAAACTTTATATAAAATATATATAAAAAGATAATGGGTCAAACAAATTTAAAGTTGGATGATGGAGAAGAAGACATTTAGGCTATTCAAAGTGTACCTGTTCAACCTAAATGTGCCGAAGTTCTTTTCGGATATTCGAGCATATACGAACAGAATAAGTCAGAATCGTTACTTGAATAGATGAGTAATAATATTGACCCAAAACGCATGTTGACAACAAAGCTGTAAAGTAGACTGTGAATTTGATCTTGAAAAACAAATCATTAATTGGTTTCAATGTCGCATAATGGCATTAAGAATGATCTTTTGTGAAAAAAAAGGAAAAAAAATCAAAGATTAGAGCAGGTATGCGTGGGTTGTAGTTTGGTTGCAAAGCAAAATTTTTTGACAATTTATGATAGGGTATTAAGGTGATCTTTTCTGTAAGGCTAACACAAAAAGATTGGTAAAAATTTGAGAACACAAAGCATGGTTCACCAATCAAAATCAAAAAATTAGAATTGTAGACCTAAACCCCAAAAGTGATTGACAAATTGATTTGAAAATTAGCTAAACTAATCAGTGTGCATCACGAATAAGAAAGCGATCAAAAAGAAGAAATCATGAATACGAATGGTTGGCAAGTCAGCCGCCTAAAATGCCTTTTTAATACACAATAACTTACTAAATGCACACAACAACATTTGTCAAATTTTGTATCATTGCCCCACTTTGCCATAGCTATACTGCTATAACAATGTTCTTAACACAATTGAAACGGCCCAAATGGGTTCGGTTATACACACAACGCATTTCAATTATACACTCATGTTAGTGAATATAAAAAGTGAATATTTTCTTTGCCAAATTAAAAGGTAACATAACATACAATTTTCTATTTTCATTTTTCAAGTACAATGCGTTGAATAAAGAAGAGAAAAAACATATGAATGATATCATCGTATTGACATCTGAGAATCCTTAAAGCACACTAAGTACCCCATGGGTTACACGGGTGGCTTCAAAGTATTTTTTTTTTAAAAGTGTTGCATAAACCTTTAAAAAAAAGAAACGGTACATTACTTATGTATATATTAATAATTCCATTGAACTAAACTAAATGAATACGAAATGTGTTGCCACGGGTAACCGTCAATGTTCCAGCAGGCGATTCCGTGATTGTTCTGGGCTACTTGTCCATGTAACTGTCATCTAAAACAAACACCAGGTTAGCATCATGAATAGGTTGATCTGGGTTCTATTTAATCTCAAAAGAGTCAAACAAAAAGATGTTTAAAGGAAAACCAGTCAAAGTGTCAAACATTTGAAGGTCGCTCAAAGTGTATATGGTCGTAAACAACCTCCTAAATCATTTTATTCAAAGATTAAATTAGTATTGTTTTGGAAACCCTTTAAAGAACTTTTTTAAGGAAAAAAAAGTAATTTTCAGCTCAACCCGAATTATGTTTCGGTTCATATTAAAATTGATTACCCGCACTATACCCAAACTACCCATGTACATGAAAAAACAAGATATAACAGAAAAATATGCCTCAACCTAAGCCTTCCAATGTGCTAGGCATGGATAAATAGGAGCCTTCGCGTTTGCAAATGATATTGAATTTAAAATCGCCACCAATTTGGGTTGTAATGTAAAAAAACATAGTCAAATGGATAGTAATAGTACTTAAAAGTTAAAACTTTTAGATTATGTGAAGAATATAAATGACGCACGCCATTGTCGATGTGCATGATGAAATTAAAATAGTGTAGTAGCCTAGCAGGTAGATAACGATCACATGAGGATCTTCATGACTGCTGCTAGGGGAAAGGAATACATATGTTAATCAACTTTTACGTTCCAAATATTATAAAGTAAACAAAGTTAGGACAATAAGTGTGTTTGAGTAAGCCTAACCTGACCCGTTTGGCCGTTTCTAACAATAAACTACTCGTTTGACTCGAACATGCTTCCCAACCTACCTAACAGGTCCATCTAGCAACGCTATTGACTTGGTGCAGGTACATTTGGCAACACTATTGACTTGGTTGATTTGAGTCATTGAAACTCTCCGATCTTATTGATTCTGAATAGTTGATTACTCTTTCTTTCTCTCTAACGACCTTAAAGAATGTCAGACTTCATAGTTCTTGCTGGCATTTAACACAGAAAAGCATAAAATGAAATGTGGTTAAGTGTTTCTACAATTTTGTTTTGTTGATTACTTTACACCCAACTTATACCAAATCAGTAAATGGATAAAGTCCCAAATTATAATACGTTTCTAGAAAAGACACCCACACACTTCTACTACCTACCTAAAGTATGATTTTCCATGCTAATAGCCATTTAATCTTGGATCAGGTAACTAAATTGAAGATCAATAATACTAACTTGTACACAAAATAAGTTATTATTTATCACACAAGATGTCTAAGGTCATGCCTAATGAGGATGGAAATTGGTAGAACAACCCAAAAAAACCAAATAATAAGATTTGGGTTTGCTTACTTAATATGGTATCTTCAATAACCGTGTCACGTTCAGATTGTTTGCTTAATACACGGTTTGACCCATTACACATTCAAATTTAATTTGTTTTTTTAAGTAGTAGTACCTAAACATCAAACGAAAAGCAAACAAAAAAATCACAACAATCAAGTTCGTCGTATCGGTCACATTGTACAATGCAAACTAAACAAAATAAACAACTAATTAACAAAGTTGGATCTAACCTGATAGATATCGAGAGTTGACGATCTGAAACCTAAGCCGTTGGAGGCACCTGGAGACTTTCAAGTGTGGTCAATCAAAGAGAAGACTCGGTTTGAATTTAGCGAAGGCTAGTACTTGTGACTTGCTGTAGCTTTTAAGCTTTCCTGAGCATAGAGTTAAATATTGTTTTAAACAATTTTATTAAAAATCAACATAGAAACATAGCATTTGAATTGTCAACAAAATAAACAAACGTAAAGATTCTAATAAATTGCAGTATAGGTACTTACACCAAAAAAACACACACACCACAACTTGTGAACCGAATCCCCCCCCCCCCCCCCCCCGGTGTTAAACGAACGAAGAAACCAGAAATGTGAAGCCGGAATAAGCACAAGACTATCAAAAAATCTAAGCCAGATCCTCACTAGTACCACATACCCCCACCCCTAACGGTAGCCGTAACACTTACAAAGTATTTTATTAGATCAAAAAACAAACATATATAAACTAAAATATTGTTAGGAAGATGAGTACCAAATAAGAAGAGTATAAGTTTAAGTTCCATTCCAGGTGAGGGGAATACGGTTTTTTCTACCAGGTCCGGTTAATTTTACCATTAGGGGTGAGCAAATGCCATAACTCGACCCAACCCGACCCAACCATTAGCCGACCCGACTCGAGAACCGAACACCGAGGTTCCGGGAATTTTCTTATTCGGGTATCCAGGTCTAAGCATTAAAAACCGATAAGACCTTTTACCTTTTTCCACAGAACTTTGAAGGCAATTATACTGTTACTATATGTCACAAACACAACGACGGTTTTGTCGGTGAAAGGTTCGGTCGCCATTGAAGAAGCTGGTGCTCCGAACTGAAGTGAAATCTTCCATCGTTGTGACTTGGTGTAGTGGTGTGGCATCTGTCTCGTCGGAGGGAACATGTAAAGCTTTAATCAGAATTTGGCCGGAACCCTGGTCGTCTTCGGAGTTCGAGCGGTTGTCTTTGCAGCTTTGTTGCCGTCGCCAGGTCGGTGATTCTCCTGAAATCTCTTTCAACTCTCGTCTGGTCTCTTCTCTCTCTCTCTCTCAGTTTTGGAATTTGTTTTGAAGATATGGATTGGGGAAATAATGAATTCAAATTTTGAATGATATACTTGTTTGAGGAAAGCTGGAAACGCAGAGCTGTCTGCCGAATGATATTTTGTCTCATTTGTTTGATTTTAGGTTTTTAAAAAAATTAATGAGAGGGGGCTTGTGAAGGTGACACGTGTCATCTTAATGTTTTGCTTTATTATAGTAGAAGACTAGTCTAAGTACCCGTGTGTTACACGGGTGATCTTAAAGTAAATTATATTCTTTAATAATGTTACTTTTAAATGAAAGAAACATTCCATTAGTTAAGTAAATATTCAATTACAAAGAATTCATAATAAGTCTTTAAAGATTACATGAATTTAAATTACCTTATAAGTCTCTAAAGATTGCATTGTACTCTTGAATAATATTATGTATTATCTACTATTATTTTATTTCTCGCCTTCTATCCTTCATCTTACTGATAAGGTAATATTGCCTTCTGGTTTCCGACTTTCTTACTAATGTCCCTGAACCCGGCCTCTGCAAAACTTGGGCCTTTGTCAGTGACCACCGCTTAGCACATCTTCATCCGAGCCGTCTTGAACTTAGCTTCCTAACTCATGATGACCCATGCTATCTTTTGCTAAGTCATGTCATTCTGCCAAAAGAACCAATGCGGACCAACCAGTCAAAATTAAGTCAACCTGGTTGTTTCTTAAATCATACAGAAAATATTCCAATACCCCCGAAAGAAAAGAAAAGAAATACACCACATGAACCAAAACAACCCTGCGAATCGAACTATCCAAATCGTATTAACACCTTCAATTATCTCGAGTATCAATGCATCACGTTATTCCTAACGCACACCAAAACCCCCACCCACCAAAGCTAATGTTCCCCATTACCTATGCACCAATAAATTAGATGTGCAATTAACTTTCTCACATTTGACTTTGGACTTTGCTGACCAGTCCTTCAACTCAAATTATTTGCTTTGCTTTTCTTTAGAGCCCCTGTGTGTCTTCATCACAAAAACATATAAAAATCAATAATTAAATCTTAAAAAGAAGAATAAAACTATTCACAGAGTCATTTCATCGGAACATGTTTCATTGTTGAATCAACACTTAATAAAAAATTTAATAGCTAAATTAAAGAATAATAAAAAACTAAGAGGCGCATCTCATCTAGTAATAAAAAGGGCTTTCGAACTGAACTTATCATAATTAATTAATCACTACTTTCAATAAAAAACCACTTAATGTTAGTTTATGTTTGGTCAATTATGTTCATTTGTGTTCGTTATGTTTACTATATTATGTCCGTATAAGTTTGTTTGTGTATGTTGGTGAATTGTTCGTTTAAGTGTTAAATGAATGAGCATAAACAAACACGAACATGCTCATTTTCTTAATGAACGAACATGAATAAAAAATGTGTTCGATTATATGTTCGTGTTCGGTTCGGTTACAGGTCTACTCATGTGGTTTCTTGAAATTTTGAATAAAACTATGGTTTATTAAGGAAAAAAGTATTTCTAAAAAAAGTAATTGAAAAAACTGACCTGGCCTAGAGCATTTCCATGACCGTCTTGAATAAGGGGCCTGTAGTCTCCAAGATAAAACTGTTGCCAAGCTTATATAGTGTCATTCACGGTGATGTTTTATTAAAAAAAGTATTTCATACTTTTGTATTTAGTTTATACCGTCACTGGTAAAATAAGAGATTATGGAGACGATATTATATAAATGATTGATATAAATCATTTTGAATATTTGTAATCTTTTAGCTTGTCACAGAAAGAAAACATCATACTATGCCCACACCTGTAGTTATAACAAAATAAATCAATAAGAGGTATCAACTTACCGAGAAAACTTTCCATCAACTATCTTAAAGCGCCCAATTTCAAATACACGAATAGGTAATCCTTCCCATATCTATAAATGATCAAATAAAATCAAAATTATTTAATAAAATGTAACAATATGCAATACAAAGACAAGTACTCACATCCCACACTATTGCTTTGCCATCGTAACTCATAGCTATTTGTGGATTGAAAGGATGAACATCTAACGCATAAGTCTATGGATAAAAGTGTAACGATTAGAAACTATGTTATATGCGCAAACTGTTTACTTTATTGTGAAGAGAAAAATAAAATCACTTACGGATCCACTGTGACAGGTTAAAGAATGAACTAAGCTACCATCAACAGAGTTCCAAACACATATCCTGCAATCTGCATCCATAAAAAATGAAAATAACTCGATGTCTATGAATTTATCAGCAACCGAGCACGGGTTCCTTAAAAGAATCTACGTTTCTTTCCGAAAGTTCATATATAGCATTGGTTAAAGAAGAAGAACAAACCTTACCCATCTCTAAAATATGATCCGCACTCGATAGAAGCCTTTTCTTTGATGTGAAGTTAAGCACCTCACCAAGAAATTTGTTTCCTGTTCAATAGAAATAAATCATTAATCTCAAATGATTTAAAAGATTCAAAACATTAAGACAATCGAACCTGCATGTGGTTGACAAATCCTTCTATGAGAAATGTTAGAAACATATAAATTAGAACAAAATAGAAATATGTAACAATACCTATAGAAAATAGTCACTAAACCAAACCTGGATTAGTTGGGGTGCAGTTGTAGTGGTATACGACTCTACCAAATTTCACAGAGGTTTCAAGGGATAGTCATCCTTCCAACTTTTTAGTGAATAATTGTAAATGTTTGACAACAAATAACTTCCACATTTCCATTAGTTGAGTTTCTTAATGAGTATTTCAGTATTTGATTTTATTGTTTAATACATCATCCCCTTCCCTGCTACCCAAATATTTTCAAAGAGGGAACAGACTTATACAGCAACAAACAAAATAGCCAATGCCATCGAAAGTCATCCACCTTTTTATAGGATTTAATCAAACATGATGAACAAAATTTTGAAAACGGTACTGGTGCAAGCATTTCAAATGCCGGAATAATCCAGCAACCCCAAAATCATACATGTTAAACAAAAATTATTTGAAATCACCGAAAAGATCACGATACAGTTTTTTTTCTCGTCGGAAATAGGGAGATGACCAGAAAACAAACCATAGACCTTAGAGCCATTAGTCACTTATAGAATACTGCCACTACTGCCGATCTGATCATTTGAGGAACAACAACATAACATCAGCAATCAGAGCACAAACCAAAACAATAATATCATAAATATGCTCTAACGATTCCATTGTTGGTTCAAGCCCCTTCAAATATGATTTATATGGAAGTTAAAAAATTATTAAGACTAACCTCAACATGCTCAAAACCATCATCATTCCAAACTCTGTTAGGAATCTGTTGGCGGGCTGCTCGACTTCTGTTTTCATGACAGTATCAGGTAATTAGTGAGCGAATTCTGACACGAACTTGGTACCCCGCGAATAATATTACAAAAGTGAATAATGTATCAAACACAAATCTAATATAGAGCTTAGCTAATGAAAAACCTAACTGTCTTCTTGAATCCTATGCAGAGCTTTGTAAAAAACCTTGTACCTGATTAAAAAAAATAACAAAAATCCATTAAATAACAAAAAAAAAAAATATAAAACTTATGTCACTGCCAAAAAGTTTTGCTCTTTTGAAAGTATATGCCATTAGTACGTAGGCAAAGTTAATTCTACCTGCTGAAAGTATATGCCATCAGAGAAATATATTGTTTTGCATTGATACATATCGAATAAACATCTTCCTACAAACACAAGAAATGAAATATGTGAAACCTCAAACAAATGCCAGTAAAAAAATATAAAAACGAACAGGTACCCTTTTACATGTCCCAAAAACACAAACCACAGGCAAAAATTCTTTCTTTTTTTCTTTTTCTAGCAATTTCAAGAAATAAAAACCACACTCTCTAAACCACAAATAATACCACATAATTGCAGAATAAATATAATACTCCTATCTTTCACCATACTAAAAATATCCAAACATATAAAGTTTATATAGGATTCTCATTGAGATAGTTCATTAACCTGCATGTTTATACCTTCTCGATGACTACTCGCTGACCCGATTTAACCTCCTTTTAACCAAAATGTTGATTGATCACCCCAATTCATCACCATAGTGACTTGGAACCTGTTGTCCCACCCTTCTGTAGGAAAACACCTACTTGAACAGAACATCAGAATGACGATCGCACCCACGTTCAGCTATCTATTAAGGCGTTCCCACCTGCATGCCTAACCGCTAAGGCCCATCCTAATACAGTCCTTCTAGATGTATGTATCTTTCTCATTCCCCGCTGTCCTTGCTTGGCTAGCGTGCTACTGGCCCGCCCCGATTTAACCAAAATGTTGGTTGATCACCCCGATTCATCACCATAGTGACTTGGAACCTGTTGTCCCACCCTTCTGTAGGAAAACACCTACTTGAACAGAACATCAGAATGACGATCGCACCCACGTTCAGCTATCTATTAAGGCGTTCCCACCTGCATGCCTAACCGCTAAGGCCCATCCTAATACAGTCCTTCTAGATGTATGTATCTTTCTCATTCCCCGCTGTCCTTACTTGGCTAGCATGCTACTGGCCCGCCTACTGAACTCCTACTGTCCTGCTACCAAGCATTCTCTCTTTACTCGCCTAAGGGTGCACTAAGAAAGATTGCTACAACGACAAAAGGAAAGAAAATATACATCCATAAATCGTAGACCCCTCGCCTACCTGCACTGACTTTCCTTGCCTTACGAAAAGCATTTCAAAAGTTTCTGTTTTGACTGGTATTAGTACAAACCTATCTATTGATTAAGGTGAGGTTCACATCGCTATCTAAGCGCAGATGTGACTAGGCGTCTAGATCGTGGATTGGCCCAGGATCTTTCTGTTCGAAGCTACCCATTGGCCGGTGAGGAGGCAGGCCACCCCTTAGTCAACTCCACTGAATAGCTGCCAAGGCCTGGAACGAGTACGACTAGGAAGATCAATAGAACCTAAACTTAGGTATGCACTTGCTGGCTAGTCTCATTGAATGGCTTGTGATAGGAGTGCCTTAAGGCTTTTGAAGGGTTTTATTCTTGAACTCGAAATGGGGCGATCCCAGACCTACACCCGACTAAATGGAATTTCTTCTTGATTGAAGTGTTCCATCAAAGCCCGATCTCTGTCACCGTAAATGCTGGCTTCCTACGCAATGAATGACGAATTCGTCTCTTCGTTAGACAGTTCGGGGGATGGGAGCCGAAAAAAGAAGCCTTTTCTGCCCGCACTACTACTTACGTCATTTCTTGCGGGCTGAGGGGAAAGGGTGCTTTGGGACCGATTTAAAGCAGTTTCGCCCCTTCGTAAAACTAAAAATTGATTAAGAGAAGGCAAATACCGATCAAAAGGTTTGGTATGCTTGTCCTACTCCTATTCTACGGTATTCAAAAAATCGGCATGTGTTAATGCCTTTCACCGGGGAATATCCCCCGCAGCAAAAACGAATAATGAAATAAGGGAAGAAAGGTTTTGGCATAAGCTCACACGGCATAGGGTTCAAAGGGCTTTTTTACTCATAAATTCAGGGGTCGGATTTCCACTTCTTTCGGGCCAAAACATATAAAGATCGGCATAGTCGCTCATAGGGTCATATATATCCGGATAGAGGATAGTCTAGATCTTGATTCACTATTTCCATTTTTGATTTTCTGTCTCATACGAAGCAATGGGGGGCAAGCTATGGCGGCAGGATGTGACATTGCCTTTTGTCACACCCCAACCGATGGCGGAAACATCGGGGCACGACACTGAGCAAAACAGATTGTCCACGAGAATCCATAACAACTAAAATTACCAGATATTTAACGTCATGTCCCTTACCATAACATATCAAATAAAAGCAGTTATTATAGACATAGATACTCAAAGACAATTCAAATGTTCCGACAACTCAGATATAATATTGTTTGTTTGTTTCTAGACTCTCCTACTCTTGATTCCACAAAGCAAGCAAAGCATAGCATCCTAAACACCTGTCATATACGTTAAAGTAAAAGTCAATACACATAGTTTAAAGGTGAGCATTGTAACACCCCGTGTTTTCAAAGTCAAAGTCAAGGTCAAAGTCAACGACCGATTTCGCGCGACTTGACTAGTAGTGAATTTCTTTTATGTGTTTAATTTAGTTGTATTATGTGGAGTAAGTGTCAATAATTACAATAATCGACGTATGTTATTCGCTATCTAATCGACTTATGACTGTGAACTATAGGAAGTAACAATGCGATAAAGTTAACTAAATGGAAATCAAACTATGCTAATCGAATCGACATCGAATTGAATCGCAACTCGAACTACGCATTTTGGTTATTGTTATACGTGTGTGTGCACCTTATGTGTTACTTGTGCATGTTTAGTTTATGTATATGTGGGAATCAATCGAAACGCAATCGAAACCCAATCGAACTCAATCGAAATCGAACTATGATAATTAGTGGAGAAGAGATAGGGCGAGATATGAGTAGTTGGGATTAAAAGTAATTTGACTAGGCAACTCTATCGCATCGCATCGCTCGCAATTACAATCGAAACCTCAAAAATCGTCGCGCCGAACACCCGAACCAAGTGCCATACGGCCAGATTGCCCATCCGACCAGGCTGACACTTGATCTGGTGCTATATGTCATCCGACCGAGGTGACATCCGACCGGACAAGTCACCCGGGCGAGATGCCATCCGACCGACCCACACTTTCCTCTTTGGGTAACTCTATAAATACCCATGTCACTCTCAAACTTTCTACTTTTGGCCACTCTCTGACCGAACAGTACGCTCTCCTCACCTTTTCTTCGATTTCTCTCGATTCCGGTAAGATCTCGTCCTAAATCTTGTACTTTCTTGATCTACACGCACTCCTACACCTTTCTATGTTTTGAATCTTAACTTTTAACCGTGAAATCACTAGATTTGAGGTGTTCTAGGATGACGTCATCATGAGTTCTTGAAGAACTTCATGTTTGGCCTCAATCCACCAAGAACAACTTAGATCTAATCGATTTCCACACGAATACACAAAGATCTTGCATAGATCTAAACATGAACCTAGTGAAAAAGGATTGAAAGATGGTTTCTAACTTTCTTTCAAATCTTTTACACTCAATGCACTCAAAACCCATAGAATCGGGCCTTGTTCTAGTCTACTACTCATTCTTAATGCTGTACTAGTTCAAGATCTGGATTCTACTCACGAGACCACCGATTTCAGGTTAACCAAAAATAACCGTCTTAAACTGGTTAACTGGTCGAACTAGGGTGATTCCTGTTTGATCGGGTCACTTGGGTTAAGATGGGGTTATGTTGATTAGCACGCTGTCAAAGCGTCTCGATAAAATGACAAACAATCAAAACGACCAAGTGAAAGACGAACGGAACGACCAGCACGGAGTGCTATCCGACCGGACTACTGTCCGAACGGATAAGCCATCCGAGCGACTAGGTAATCCGAACGACTTGCACCTTGGGTCCCACACTTAACCAACTTTATCTGAAGTTTAAGTATTGAACGCATTGCTATCCGATCGGACTACCTACCCGACCGGATTACTCTTCGGATCATGAGATACTTGGACTTTAAACACTTAGACAATTTTCAACATGTTCAATGCACTAAGGATGCCGCCCGACCGGACAACCTGTCCGACCGAGTGACAACCTGCTGTGGACTTGTTCTCAACAAGTAACCTCACCACTCGAGTCGCCGTCCAACCGGACAATCTGTCCGACCGGATGACCATCCGAACGGATTGTCATCCGTACGACTAAGCCGTCTGATCAACCGACTTGAAAGGTAGAGATACTTCAATGTTTTCAAAATGCTACAACGAAAACTTCAAAGGAAAAGCCATCATACACAAACACATCAAAGGAAAAAACAATCCACTCGAATAGTCATCCGACCGGACAACCTGTCCGACCGGATGACCATCCGAACAGATTGTCTTCCAAACGACCGGACCGTCTGATCGGATTACCAATCCGACCGAGCTACTGTCCGAGCCGCTTACACCTTACATCGTTTTACGCGTCACTTATCGTTATGCTACCAATTTATTCAATCCATCATCGCTGTGAGTATACTCGATCCCTTTTTGCTTTACGCACTTTTGGGTGTTACATACGTTATGAATATTCAAATCACAACAAACACACTACTCAATACTATTTGAACGCTAACCGTTAATGCATGTTATACGTGGCTTATGAATGCTTGTTTGTTATGTTTACACATGGAATGTTGTCTATCTGCCTTAGCAACGATAGTACTATAGTTTGGACTCAGCACCTGTTCGCAGGGGTTGTTAAGGACAATTACTTGCATGGATTACGGTGGTAATCATGTATTGCGAACTGCCTCTGGCAGTCAACCCACAGTCATTGGTATCGATGGATCTATGTCAATAACTAACATGCCTCATTTCACTATGTGTACGTGCTGGTTATGCGTAAACGAATTCGAACTCTATATGCTAATATCAAACTTGTATGCTCACCTTTACATTATATGTATTGACTTTATTTTAACGTATGTAACAGGTTCTTAGGATGCACACCTGCTAGGAAGTCGAGGCTAGAATAAGGCTCTAGAGGCCAACAAATAGTTGTCTGTACAAATTAAATCAAGGGTCTCTAGAAGCAGATAAACAATTGCTCTACTTGAAAATCTGAGTTGTCGGAATAGAACTATTTGCCTAGATTTTGTCTGTAATAATTTGTTTACCTTTTGAGACATGGTATGGGACATGTTATTTTAAATTAATTGGTAATGATAATTGTTATGGAAACTTCTGGACAATCTGTTTCGCTCAGTGCCATGCCCCGATATTTCCGCCATCGGTTGGGGTGTGACAGATTGGTATCAGAGCCATAACTATAGGGAATTAGGCAAGACACGACCTAGTCCGGGTCGATGTCTTAGAGACCTAGTCTATAGTTAAGAACCAATAGACTGACTTGTGCATATCCGTTAGGGATTATGTATGAGTCTACTATTTCTCGTTATCCTCGCACACGCTACGCTATCACTGCACTCGAATTCTCAATTATGAATAAGCGATTAAGTCAGGAATAGGTGTGAAAACCGCAAACTCTTGACTAAAATTTGCTTGATCAACCCGCATTTTACCTACAAACGGGGAGAATTATGCCAAATCAGGAGTGAAATCCTTATTTTGATGAATAATCTCCTCTATTTTATTAAAAACAGGAACGAAGTTGTTAAGCTAGGGGTGAAACCCTAACCTTGACGACTTGTTCCGCTCATTTTACAAAACTCTCACCAAAGTCTCGACGGACTCCAACGACCTGAAGTCACGATATGACTAACGGGATGCGTGCCCGACGCCCAAGAATCGAGGCAAAGGCACTGCCCTGGAGGTCAAACGTGTACGACAAGTCCTTCTGAATAGTTGAACCACTTTGGATAGTCAATGTCTAATAGCCGCAGACAATCCATTTCGCGATTTTTATGTGTTTCGTTTCTGAGCCCGCAACTGCTGACTCTGATGATTCGTTGATTTTATGTGCTTTTAGGTAAAATTTCCTGCTAATATGTTTAAATTTTGGAGATTTACCCGATTTTTGCTTTCTCTTCGATCGACACGCACGACTCACACTGCATTTCTATCTCAATACGCTAACATGTCACTAAATTGTGGACAAGCTTATGCTATGTTATACGCTTATACTACACTACTCGATATACTAAAACGCGATCGCTATATTCGAACAATCGCAGACTGTGAATGATAGGTTTCTGTATTCTGACTGCATCTGGTGACTAAATGCGTATGTGCTTCTGTGCTCTACGTGCTTATGTGTTTATGTGCTTATGTGTTTACATGAATCTGTGATTACGTGCCGATGTGTTTATGTAACGCATGTTACGTTGCGTGTTCCTAAGCTTTAGTACGTAGTAGACGTGTGAGGTGAGACTCAAATATATTGTGTTGAGTCCTGTGACGATGTCTGTTGCAGACAATGTCATCTGGATCACGCCAACCACTACTTTCTCGTCAAGAAAAGAGAGACAAACGTCTTGCTGCTATCATCGCTAAACAAGTAGCAAAAGCCGTGAGTGATGTCTACGAGAACGTCAGCAAATCATCTAAGGAGTCGAGAACCGAAGCTCCTAAAGCTACCCCCAAAGTTGTCTTCAATTTCAAGCAGTTCAAGTCTTACGGGCCAAAGGAATTCACTGGCGAGGAAGGCCCTACAGCGTTGTTCCAATGGTTTGATTCCATTGAGGTCACTCTACGACAGAGCGGTTGCCCAGACGATCTCCGCACTCTAAATGCTACCGGCGTCTTCCAGTCCCGCGCACTAGACTGGTGGACGGCTGAGAGAAAAAAATGAGGGAGCGATGCAGCCTACGGTCTGTCGTGGGACAAACTCAAGGAGGTCATGCTGGAAGAATTCTGCCCTCCTCATGAGCGCCAAAAGTTAGAAGATGAATTCTGGCACATAAAGCAGAAGGAAGGTGAAAATGCTGCTCTCACTGCTCGCTTCAAATAGCTCAGCATCATCTGCCATGACCAAGTCAAGACTCCAGACATGGCAATCAAGAAGTATATCCGAGCCCTGCCTGACTGTGTTGCAGATTTCGTGCACACGGCTAAGACTAAGACGATCGAAGAGACTTACCTACTGGCCGCTGAAATCAATGACAAGCGGGTCAAGGCTGGTGTCTGGGATAAAACTTCAAAGCCCCTGGATCAAGCTACCACCGCCACACCAACTGCTGAAACCACCACCGCATCGAGCAACAAGAGGAAGAACAAGAGAAAGAACAGCTCCAGCAACAAGAACTGTGCGATCACTGCTGCACCGATACAAGCTGTACCAGCCCAACAACGTCAAGTAGCGGCGCATGTGGCAAATGCATCGCTTGCTAAGCGTGCATACACTGGGCCACACCCACTTTGCCCTACTTGTACCTACCACCACCCGACTACCATCGCTTGCCGTTTTTGTGATCACTGCAATATGTACGGCCATTTCACTACCAACTGCCGTGCTCGATAAGCTCCTGCTCATCAAGCTCTACTCACCACCCCTCAGGGTCAACAAGCTCCTCCGGCACCCGCGGTCAACGCCAAAGCCTGCTTCGCATGTGGCGATCCTAACCATTTCGCCAACATGTGCCCAAACAGGGTTGTGAAACAAGAGGCCCAGCAGCAGCAACCTCAGCAGCAGCAGCAACACCAGCAGCAACAGCAACAAGCAGCACGCGCACGAACTTTTAACATCAACGTGCGCCAAGCCCAAGCCGAAAACAACGTGGTTAATGGTACGTTCCTTGTGAATGGTATTTATGCTTCGTGTTTATTTGATACTGGTGCCGATAATTGCTTTGTGTCGTTCGAATTCGAGAAGCTCCTTAGTCGTAAGCGCTCCCAACTCCCCTCGACGTTCAATGTTGAAGTCGCTACCGGAAGAACTGTCGCCGTTAATTCTGTTCTTCATGATTGTACTCTTGAGCTCAACAATCACATCTTCCCAATCGACCTTATTCCGATGCAACTCGGAAGTTTTGACATCATAGTAGGCATGGACTTTCTTCGTGAAAACCATGCTGAAGTTATGTGCTTCGATAAGATGATTCGATTTTCGCTCGAGAATGGTGATTTATTGTGTGTTTACGGCGAAACTGCTTCAAAAGGTCTCAAGCTCATGTCGTGTGTCCAAGCTAGCAAGTATCTCCACAAGGAATACAGAGCTTTCTTGGCTAACATTGTAGTAGCGGAAAAGGAAAAGAAAGGTAGGCCTGGAATAAACGATGTTCCAGTGGTCCGAGAATTTCCTAACGACTTTCCTGGGGATCTTCCCGGGCTGCAACCAAGTCGTGATATCGACTTCCGTATCGACCTCATTCCTGGAGCCAACCCTATTGCCAAAGCTCCTTACCGACTCGCACCGTCCATAATGTATGAACTCTCGAACCAACTCTAGGAATTACTTGAGAAAGGCTTCATTCGCCCGAGCACCTCTGCTTGGGGCGCACCAGTCCTTTTCGTCAAAAACAAGGATGGGTCGTTCAGGATGTACATCGACTATCGGGAATTGAATAAGTTAACTATCAAGAACCGCTATCCCCTACCCCGCATCGACGATTTGTTTGATCAGCTACAAGGTGCTACGTGTTTCTCGAAGATCGATCTACGCTCAGGCTATTACCAACTACGCATTCAAGAGGAGGATATACCCAAAACCGCGTTTCGCACTCGATACGACCATTACGAATTCGTTGTTATGCCCTTTGGTTTGACCAACGCACCCGCGGTTTTCATGGATCTGATGAATCGCGTGTGTAAGCCATATCTCGACCGTTTCATCATCGTATTCATCGACGACGTCTTGATCTATTCCAAATCGAAATCCGAACACGCGCAACATCTACGTTTGGTTCTCGAGCTACTCCAGGGGAATCAACTCTATGCCAAGTTCTCCAAGTGCGAATTCTGGCTGGGGAAGGTTCAGTTTCTGGGTCACATCATAAATAGTCAAGGTATTCACGCCGATCCTATGAAGATTGAAGCCGTTAAGAGTTGGATTACACCTAAGAACCCGTTCGAAGTCCGTTCTTTTCTCGGACTGGCGGGCTATTATCGACGATTTATCGAAGGATTCTCAAAGATCGCTGTGCCGCTTACCGCTCTCACGCATAAAGACAAGCCTTTTGTTTGGGGAACTGAACAACAGTCTGCTTTCCAAACCCTCAAGCACATGCTTTGCAATGCTCCTGTTCTCACATTGCCCGACGGAAACGACGATTTCATTGTCTATTGTGATGCTTCCAACCTCGGTCTCGGTCGTGTCCTTATGCAGCGGGACAAGGTTATAGCTTACGCATCTCGTCAGCTCAAAATCCACGAGAAGAACTATACAACCCATGATCTCGAGCTAGGCGTAGTTGTTTTTGCGTTAAAGATTTGGCGACACTACCTGTATGGTACAAAGTGTACGATCTTCACCGATCATAGGAGCCTACAACATATCTTTAATCAGAAGGAACTTAATATGCGTCAACGCCGATGGGTAGAACTTCTCAACAATTACGACTGTGAGATTCGTTATCACCCAGGCAAAGCAAATGTTGTTGCCGACGCACTCAGCAGACGGAGCTATCTGCTTAGCACTCGTAACCTCCAAGCCCAATACGATCTCGAAACCCTCATCCGTGAAGCTCAGCATGCATGTTTTAATGAACGCACTCTGAAGAAGGAAAGAATCTACCACGATGGAGCCCAGCTTGTGAGCAAGTCGAATGGGATATTCCACTTTCTGGACCGAATTTGGATCCTTAAACGGACCGATTTGCGACAGATTTTGATGGACGAAGCCCACAAATCCCGGTATTCTATTCATCCCGATGCCGAAAAAATGTACCAGGACCTTCGCTACAAGTACTGATGGCCTGGCATGAAAAGGGATATTGCTCTCTACTTTGGAAAGTGCCTGACATGTGCAAGAGTCAAGGATGAACATCAAAGACCCTCTGGCTTACTCGAGCAACCACCGATCCCTATGTGGAAGTGGGAGAGTATAGCTATCGACTTCATAACAAAGCTTCCACACACGTCATCAGGTCACGACAGCATTTGGGTTGTTGATGACCGCTTGACTAAATCAGCACACTTTTTTCCAATACGGGAAGACTACAAGGTAGAACGATTAGCCCGAATCTACACCGACGAGATCATTTGTAATCATGGGACGCCTCAAGACATCATCTCTGATCGTGATGCTCGGTTTACCTCGCGACTGTGGGAAACGTTTCAAACGGCACTCGGTACATTGCTTAATCTAAGTACCGCATTCCACCCTCAAACCGACGATCAGACTGAAAGAACGACCCGTACTCTTGAAGACATGCTCCGTTCGTGTGTCATAGACTTCGGTGGTAATTGGGATAAATACCTGCCATTAGTCGAATTCTCGTATAACAACAGTTATCATTCCAGCATTCAAATGGCACCATTCGAGGCTCTATACGGAAGAAGATGTCGATCGCCTATTGTGTGGCACGAGATCGGGCATTCGCAATTAATCGATCCCAAGCTATTGCAAGAAACGACATACAAAATTTTCCAAATTCGAGACAATCTAACGACAGCTCGTAATCGACAGAAAAGTTATGCCGATAGACGACGCAAGCCCCTTGAATTTGACGTTGGCGACTACGTACTCCTAAAGGTATCACCTTGGAAGGGTGTAGTCAGATTCGGCAAGAAAGGAAAGCTAGCGCCTCGATATGTTGGACATTTTAAGATTCTGGAAAGGATCGGAAAAGTCGCCTACAGACTCGAACTACCGGAGAAATTTAGTAACGTCCACCCGACTTTCCATGTTTCGAACCTCCGAAAGTGCCTGGCTGATGATGATTTGGACGTACCTCTTGAGGACCTGCAAGTAAACGAAACACTACACTTCGTGGAACAGCCTGTCGAAATCATGGATCGCCAAACCAAGCTGCTTAGATGCTCACGCATCCCTATTGTGAAAGTCCGATGGGAAGGCAAACGAGGTGCAGAGTTCACTTGAGAACTCGAAAGCGACATGAAGGCGAAGTACCCGCAGTTGTTTGGAGAAACTTGTTCTAGAGAGTGAAAGTCTAGAGAGAAAAAGTTCTCCAAAGTGATTCACGGTATTGTACATCTTTCAACCTAATTTCGGGACGAAATTCCCTAAACAAGGGGAGGCTGTAAGACCCCGTGTTTTCGAAGTCAAAGTCAAGGTCAAAGTCAACGACCGGTTTCGCGTGACTTTACTAGTAATGAATTTCTTTTATGTGTTTAATTTAGTTGTATTATGTGGAGTAAGTGTCAATAATTACAATAATCGACGTATGTTATTCGCTATCTAATCGACTTACGACTTTGAACTATAGGAAGTAACAATGCGATAAAGTTAACTAAACGGAAATCAAACTATGCTAATCGAATTGACATCGAATCGAACCGAATCGCAACTCGAACTACGCATTTTGGTTATTGTTATACGTGTGTGTGCACCTTATGTGTTACTTGTGCATGTTTAGTTTATGTATATGTGGGAATCAATCGAAACGCAATCGAACTCGAAACGCAATCGAACTCAATCGAAATCGAACTATGATAATTAGTGGAGAAGAGATAGCGCGAGATATGCGTAGTTGGGATTAAAAGTAATTTGACTAGGAAACTCTATCGCATCGCATCGCTCGCAATTACAATCGAAACCTCAAAAATCGTCGCTCCGAACACCCGAACCAAGTGCCATACGGCCAGATTGCCCATCCGACCAGGCTGACACTTGATCTGGTGCTATAAGTCATCCGACCGAGGTGACATCCGACCGGACAAGTCACCCGGGCGAGATGCCATCCGACCGACCCACACTTTCCTCTTTGGGTAACTCTATAAATACCCATGTCACTCTCAAACTTTCTACTTTTGGCAACTCTCTGACCGAACAGCACGCTCTCCTCACCTTTTCTTCGATTTCTCTCGATTCCGGTAAGATCTCGTCCTAAATCTTGTACTTTCTTGTTCTACACGCACTCCTACACCTTTCTATGTTTTGAATCTTAACTTTTAACCGTGAAATCACTAGATTTGAGGTGTTCTAGGATGACGTCATCATGAGTTCTTGAAGAACTTCATGTTTGGCCTCAATCCACCAAGAACAACTTAGATCTAATCGATTTCCACACGAATACACAAAGATCTTGCATAGATCTAAACATGAACCTAGTGAAAAAGGATTGAAAGATGGTTTCTAACTTTCTTTCAACTCTTTTACACTCAATGCACTCAAAACCGATAGAATCGGGCATTGTTCTAGTCTACTACATATTCTTAATGTTGTACTAGTTCAAGATCTGGATTCTACTCACGAGACCACCGATTTCGGGTTAACCAAAAACAACCGTCTTAAACCGGTTAACTGGTCGACCTAGGGTGATTCCTGTTTGATCGGGTCACTTGGGTTAAGATGGGGTTATGTTGATTAGCACGCTGTCAAAGCGTCTCGATAAAACGACAAACAATCAAAACGACCAAGTGAAAGACGAACGGAACGACCAGCACGGAGTGCTATCCGACCGGACTACTGTCCGAACGGATAAGCCATCCGAGCGACTAGGTAATCCGAACGACTTGCACCTTGGGTCCCACACTTAACCAACTTTATCTGAAGTTTAAGTATTGAACGCATTGCTATCCGATCGGACTACCTACCCGACCGGATTACTCTTCGGATCATGAGACACTTGGACTTTAACACTTAGACAATTTTCAACATGTTCAATGCACTAAGGATGCCGCCCGACCGGACAACCTGTCCGACCGAGTGACAACCTGCTGTGGACTTGTTCTCAACAAGTAACCTCACCACTTGAGTCGCCGTCCGACCAGACAATCTGTCCGACCGGATTGTAGGATCGTTTTCAGACCCGAACGAGTCGATCAGAAGAGTTTATCTCTAAACGAAAGGCGGAAACAGACGTGTAGAGTTCAATTCAGCAAGATTCACGCTTAAAACTGTTGTATAATTGATTTCACAATGTTTTACAACCTGACAACACTTCGGCAACACTTCGTTGTACAAACCGGAAAGTTACAAATGGTGAAAGTTTGAAGCCTATTTATAGGACAAGACCCTCCCGTTTGAAGGTGACATGACACTCTTCAAACAAAACCCTTCAAACTAAGCCCTTCAAACTAAACCCTTTGAAAAAACAATTCTAACAATTCTAACAAGACTCGATATAAGACGAAAACGACAGATGTATGCACCAACAGACTCCCCCTCAGATGTTGACGAGTCTTAAGTGTCGAGTCTTCACAATCTTCAGTCTTTATCAGTCATCTCGAACTCTTTGAAGTGTCTGACGGTGTAAGCATCCTCAAATCTTCTCTCTTCTCTTTAGCATCAACAGACTCCTCACGATCAATCTCTACTCGGATGTCTTCAGACTCCTCCTTTCGATATGCTGGGATCGCAGTCTGGCATGATGAAATCACAAAGACTTCAGGTATCGGAACTTATCTCTCTATCATCAGATTCAAGATCGAAACCTGGCTACACCTGCACATTCTTAACCCAGAAATAAATTTTCTGATAACCACTTGCAGAGCATATTTTTAAAATGATTCAACATTTATAGCCTCTAATGAACCACTTGCAGAAATATCATTTTCATGTCAAACATCTTCAAACAAAAACTTTCCCAAACCTGTTCGTCATGTTTAGCACTCGGAATTTTGAAAATCAGCTCTCCAACATCAGTTGTCGAAAATCTTTTTGACTTTTTCAAAAGTTTAAGCTAAAACACATACAAAATCTTTTTGGATTTAGAGATATTAAGAAATGCTGTAAAGAAATATTTACAAACAATATTTTTGAGAGTTTTTGCAAGAGGATCATATCAGTTTATGAGACAAATCACCAACACCGTTAAGCTTTAATCATTTTAAGTTCTAAACAATTCACTTAGATTGTCAGTATACTGATCCACTTAAATTTTCACACAAAGTTCAACTGTTTCGAGATACGTATTAATGTCTTAGATACTTAAACTCAATCGCGTGTCCCACCTCAGAATATACTCCCGTATCCAGATCCCGATATTCAGTCTT
Source organism: Helianthus tuberosus (assembly GCA_030545235.1). NCBI lineage: Eukaryota > Viridiplantae > Streptophyta > Magnoliopsida > Asterales > Asteraceae > Helianthus > Helianthus tuberosus. The sequence continues at coordinate 34,376,443 of CM060373.1, read as the reverse complement.
ACAGGTAATTATGACACAAATGATATCTGTAGAGGTTAATAAATTATGAAGAATCATGAGAGCTCAGGTCAGAACTACCGTTCAGCAGAGAGATCATGACTCAACTTTTTGGTGTGTCCCCTTTAGAGGATCTTTTTTACAACAACATTGCTAAGCAATTTTATTGTCTTATCATATATGCTGAGGGTGATGCTATGTTTCAAGCATTGCGGAAAGTATTATTCGAGGACTAGGTCAGAACTTCCATTCAGCAGAAGTCCAGGAATAATACCCCAGATATCACTGAGTATAAAGACCTAGTATATCAGAAAAAGGAATCTTTCAAACGAGATTTCGGGGGTTACCCATATATTCGAGAGATGTTTCCCCACGATATAAGCAAGTTTGAAATTTAGGTTTATATCTCGTCACAATCTACTAAATGTGCAAAAACCTACTGGCACATCATCAGTGACACCGTTTATCACATTTTTAACTTTACATTTCTTTAGCATGTCGTGATAGTCCACTGATGTACTATCATTTCCTCTTTTATACAACAAAACTCATTTTTGAATTTTATCATGTTTTTGTCTTTTTCAAATTTTCAAATGTTTTTGGATTTTCTGAAATTTTTACCCCCCCTAAAAAGCAAACACATTGATGTGCGTGAAGTGTCGTATATTTTAGGTGTATATTTTAAGCCCTTTTTAACACTTATTTTAGCCAAGTTTTAAATTTATAAAACACGATATTTCACTAACACTAAACACACATATGGGCAAGTGCACCCATCGTTGAGTGTAGTATAGCGTTGGTAAGATACCGAGGTCGTCCAAGGACACAAGAGCTTTTAGTACCGGTTTATCCTCAACGTCTAACCAAAATAAAAGTTTAGAAAAATGTTTTAAACTATGAAAAATAAAAACTAACTAAAATGCTGAAAATAAAAATAAAATAAAAACAGATAGACAAGATGAATCACTTGGTTCCGACTCGTATCTAGTATAACCTTTGATTATTTCCGCACTTTTGCACATAATTAAGAGATTATCTTAGTTATTGTAGTAGGCCCCTCTTTTGAAGGTGACGTTACCCTCACCCCAGTAGTTTGAGTCAGCAGGGATACAATCCTAAAGGGGTGGATTATTGGAAGATAATGAATTAAGTTATTAATGCAGTATTGTGGTAGGCCCCGCTTTTGGCGGTGACGTTACCCTCGACTAAGTAGTCTGAGTCAGCAGGGATACAGTCCTAAATAGCCGGGTTATAGTATTAATAGTAGTTAACTTATGAGGGGATCAAAGAGTTTGGACCCCCGCCATCCAATACCGTGAAGTATTGAAGGAGGTCCTACTAAATTTGACCCAGGTCCATTGCAGGACCTCTAAACGCTGAACAATGGCAAGACCTTTACCAAACCGTTCCCTTAACCCCCTACCAGGTAGCCAACATACCTCCATATAGACCGTGGAGATATGAATGGTGAAAATCCTTTATTTTATATAGACAGTAAAATAATGCCAAGACACCACGGACAAACGATAAGGAAAGATCACCTTCAACATAAGTAACTAGTTATTAAAGTCATTAATACAAAACCAAATAAAAAGTGCAAAAGATTAGAAATAAAAAGTATTATACTAGACACTTTGTCTTCACCAAGTGATGTAAGAGACTTAGGCAAACATGGCCTTGATTGTCAAGAACTCTTACGATCAATCTTGGATCCCGAGACGACTCACACACTCTATGATGGACAATGGATGATGGTGGTGGATGATGGTGTTGTGATGGTGGTGGGTGGTGGATGAAGTGTGAGAGAGGTGGTGTGCCAAGGGATGAGATGAAATGAATCCAAGCACTCCTATTTATAGGCTGAACAGAAGCCTGGGCACGGCCCCGTGTTCGCTGGGCACGGCCCCGTGCCCGTCTGACACTCTCTCTCTTCATTAATTGTAATTCGCAATTACAATTAATGCGCCTGCAGTACTTTCGGCACGCCCCCGTGTCCGCTGAGCACGGCCCGTGGTGGGCAATAGAAGCTTCTATAGGTTTGTCTTTTCTGCTGCTTCTTGGGCACGGCCCGTGCTGGCTGAGCACGGGGCGTGTTCATCCTTCTGTTTTCTTTATTTTGCTTTGGAAGGTGCCGTTGAGGGTTCGGGCAATCCACTAATGTTCCTTTTCTTGTATTTATGTTGGATTTAGCTGTCTTTTTGCTTCTTTTGCGTTTTTGAGCTCATTTAATCCTGAAAATACAAAAGGAAGACAAAAACACTCTTTTTCCAATATTAGTACTAAAAAGGGTTAGTTTTATGCCTCATTTGATGTAATTTATATGTTGCATTTTACACACATCAAATACCCCCACACTTGAACTTTTGCTTGTCCTCAAGCAAAACTCTTTAATATTTGGCTTACACTCCCAAATGGAATAGGTAGAAGAGAAGGTTTTGGGCTTGTCATAGAGTGTCGGGATTTCCAAGATCTTTTTGGGGTTTTTATTTTTATTTATTTACACTCCTATTCGTAATGATTTATTTAGAACTGTTCATAAAAGAAATTACTTATTTGGGCATAACATGCCTTTTTAAAATTCTATTTATATACAAGTTCACATACCTCGCGGGGAAATCACTCACACTCGGCCGAAGGTGTATTTTTAGTGAATCACTCGAGAGCGGCACGGAACTTATTCCTACCATAGGCTTGCCAAGAAATCAATCCTCCTCCTTTTTAACTTTTATACCTTTGTAGATATCAAGAGGACTTTGTGGGTTAAGGGTTGGCTAGGGTTAAAGGTAGGTGGTTGGGTTAGTGGTTAGTAGAAAAAGGGCTAAAAAAACGTAACAAGTGTCGGTTTTCGTATTTTTGCAACTTTTTATTTTTGATGAAGCTTTTATTCAAACAAAGTAATTTTTGATTACTTTGTTTGTTTCTTTTTGCTTCATTATTTTTTTTTTTTTCGAAGAACCGAACTTGTTACTAAAATTAGGGGTTAAAAATGAAAAAGGTTTTGGTGGGTGAAAGGGTTTTTGTTTTGGGTGATGAAACGAAAAGGTTTAGGCTCAAAGGGGCTAACTAGGGGGATTTTTGGGTAGGTGGTAAAAAAAAGAAAAATAATGGTGTAGAAATGAAAAAGGGTTAGTCCTAATGCCTCCATCATGTACTTACTCGGGTTTAAGTTGATAAGGACCGGGAATGTATTGTCATGGCAAGTTCTAGAGTCGTAAGAACCAAGCGGCTATTCACACAAGAAACGAAAAATGAGCATTTAGTCAAATGATATGAAATTGAGTGCTCAATAAAGGCTCAAAACTCACTTTTGTGGGAATGGGTTTTTATGTGATCAAGTATATATAATCAAATTTTAAATAAGTTTGTCATGCCTTTTCATAATTTTCTTATGTTGGTTCTTTTTATCACTACGCTATCGGTTGTAAATTTGTAAAAATATAACCTTTTTGAGAGCTTGAATTTCCCGAGTTAAACCTAGACAAGTAAAAAAAAATGAAATTTTTGAAAAAATTTGGGGTGATTAGCGGTTCCAATAGAGTTTTGTGTAAGGCTTGTATTTAGGACTTGCAAAATTCAAGGTTTTAGCATCCCCCCCACACTTAAATTACACATTGTCCTCAATGTGTCCCAAAAATAATTTTTTAGGTTGATTAGATGTGTAAAATAGTGTTTAAAAAGCAAAAATTTGTGTTACTGGGCACTGAACACGGCCCCGTATAGAGTGGGCACGACCCCGTGTTCAGGTGCCAGTAACAAGAACTTACAGAAGGTGGACACGGCCCCGTGTCCACTGGACACGGCCACGTGTCTGACAAAATTCTGCCGAACAGAAGCCAAACAGCAGGTCAGGGAGGTGAGCACGGGGGCGTGTTGGCTGGACACGTCCCCGTGTGGACAGTCTGGAAGCCTGAAAAACAGGTTTCTTCCTCCGGGTTTTCCATCCTAGCCTGATAGGTGCTGAGGCTTAACACCTTAAGCCTTGGTTTGTACCTGTTCCAACACTTAATACCACACCAAGCAATACCAACATCCTACGTTACCAAAGTTAATTGTTCCACGCATAAAGTAAGAAAAATAAAATGCAAAAAAAAAAAGTTAGGAAAAGTAAATTGTCTAACACTTGGCACGCAGGCCATCAATTGTTCAAGATTGCAAAGGGTTAACCTGGGGAGCCACCAATCAACCGCTTCCTCCTATTCTTCTCCCGCCTACTCCATGGCATCATCATCATCATCGTCATCCCCTCCATGGCGTGCAATGTGGTCTCGTATGTATCCGACATCGTCTTGTATCTCGGATAGGTTTCTCTCGATAGCTCCGACCCGGTGGTAGGTGTTGCTTGCCATGTTATAGGTGTTCCGAGTACACATGAGGTTTTCCTGCAACAAATCATGCAAACTTTGAAAATTAGGAAAACTCCCTCCCGAGGAGGATGATTGGCCCGGATCACCGTGGGGTGGGTATTGGTACTGATGATGTTGCGGTGCTGGGAGGACAAGTGCTTCTTGCGGGTTCCATGCATGACCTTGCATCATTTGAAAGGTTACCGTCCCATCTTCTGCCTCATAAACCAGGTTCATCGAGCGGCATATGTGAATGTCCACCGTACCCGACCATGGGCTCCTCTCAAATGCCCTCGGAATGTGGGTGAAGTGCCTGAAGAGACGGTGCACCCATCCCCCGAAGAAAATAGGAGTTGGTGCACTAGCAAGGCGGTTGTGATGCATGTTTCGGAGCATAAGGTACGGAACATCGAGCGGCCTACGGTTGTGAATGCAATGGAGGACAAGCAAATCTCTTAACCCAACGACGCCACCACTGTCATGCCTTTGGCTAAGAGAGTAGCCGAGGAGCCTATGAATGTATCTGTAAAGCGGATCCCTCAGCTTGGTACTCTTAGTGCTGCTCGGATTGTAGAACCCTTCCCCAATCTGAGCCCACATGGCTTGGCGCTCGTTGTCTTCGATCTCTCTCAACCCCCCTGTATTCTCTTCGTTTCCCGCATCCTCCTCCGCATACAACCCGATAATCGACCCGAATTGTGCCATGGAGATCGAATATCTTGTTCCGCCACACCTGAATGACACCCCGTCTTCATCGAACGGTTCACACCTTGAAGTGAATGCAAAGGTGCTGTAAAATTCCAAGGTGCATTCATGGACGGAACGGAGTCGGGTTGTTAGCGCGACTCTGAGCGGTCCCGTGACAATGTTGTTGAAACGGTCAATTTGATTCACCATGGTTAATAGTTCTGTGCACGCCTGCCTTGGGTATTCCTCCGGTCTTGTTTGAAGAAGCTCGTATCGAGCTCTTGCATCTAGCTCATTGGCGTTGAATCTAGTAAACTTCCTGGCCATCTGCAAGAATACAACAAAAGTTAGCATGAAACAGATATATTTTCGGACAAAACTGCCAACAGCGGGCAGGACACGACCCCGTGCCCAGCGGACACGGCCCCGTGTTCAGGGGTCTGTTACTCAAAAATCCCATCTTTTCGACCCGGTTTCGAAAACTTGAAATTTTTTTAACCAATAGGTGCGGTTTCCCCCGAAAATGAAACCCTGAGTGCCGTTTTTCCCAAAATAACCCGTTTACCCTATCAATTTTATCTTTTTCGGTTCAAGAACAAGGGTTTGGGGTTTTTGTAAGAAATCGGGTGAATCTATGAACAATACAAGTGTATTTACTTCCCTTAACACTAATCTAACTAAATGCAAACAGATTTAGGCAAAAATTTTAGGTTCGATCCGAATGAACATCAAGAACCCTAGATTTTTCCCCAAATTTGTGGTGTCTTAACTACATGCAAGTGACTAATCTAACTACTACGAGTGACAGAATCATACCTTGACGTTGTTAGATCGGTAAGAGACGTTGGAATTTCGCGAAAAATCGCCTGGAACCAGAGCTCTTGTGGGAAAACGGGGCGTGTGGAATGAAGAAACTGTTTTGAAAAAGGGGTTTTATCCCGTCTGCAGCGCGAACACGGCCCCGTGTTCAGCGGACACGGCCTCGTGCCGAGCTCTTTTTTTTTTAGTGCGCGTGTGAGTGCCCCTTTTTCCCATAAGCTATGGTTTAGAAAACTTACCGCTTTATTTTGCCGCCTCCATCGTTCGTAACTTACCAGGCATGATGTTTTTATTCTTCCACGGTTTGAAGCGAGATCTCTTCTTCCTCATCCTCAATAAATCTTTGATAGAGTTTCAGCCGTTGGCCATTGACTTTAAATGGTGACCCATTTCGAGGTTTAATTTCCACTGCACCGTGTGGAAAAATATGGGTGACGGAAAAAGGTCCTGACCACCTAGACTTTAATTTACCAGGAAACAATCGAAGTCATGAATTAAACAAAAGAACTAAATCTCCTACCCGAAATTCATTAGGTTTAATATGTTTGTCATGCCAATCTTTCATTCTTTCCTTATAAATTTCAGAGTTTGAGTATGCATAATTCCTAAGTTCGTCTAACTCATTTATTTGACAAAATCGATTTTTACCAGCAAATTCTAGATCTAAGTTTACATTTTTGATTGCCTAGTAGGCTTTGTGTGCAATTTCTACTGGCAAGTGGCAACTTTTTCCATAGACTAGCTTATATGGGGTTGTACCTATCGTTGTTTTATAAGCAGTTCGAAAAGCCCATAAAGCATCATCTAATTTATCAGCCCATTCCTTTCTATTTAACCCTACGGTTTTTTCAAGTATCCGTTTTAGCCCTCTATTGGTCACTTCGGCTTGTCCGTTTGTTTGAGGGTGATAAGCTGTCGAGACCCGGTGATAGACCCCATATCTTGTTAAAAAATTTTCAAGTTGATGATTACAAAAATGGGTACCTCTATCACTTATTAAAGCTTTGGGTGTGCCAAAACGAGAGAATAATTTTTTCAGAAATCTTACCACCACTCTTCCATCATTTGTTGGAAGTGCTTCGGCCTCGGCCCATTTAGACAGGTAATCTACTGCCACAAGTATGTATTTGTTTCCTTTCGATGGTGGAAAAGGTCCCATAAAGTCGAGTCCCCACACATCAAAAATTTCACAAACAAGAATGCCACTTTGTGGCATTTCGTTTTTGGAAGAAATATTACCTGTTCTTTGGCAAGCATCACATGTCTTTACAAGATTTTGGGCATCTTTGTAAATGGTTGGCCAATAAAATCCTGAATCAAATACCTTTCGTGCGGTACTGGCAGCACCATGATGTCCTCCGTATGGACCTTCGTGACAATGGCGAAGAATTCTTCGGGCTTCACCACCATGTACGCATCGTCTGACGAGTTGGTCGGCACACATTTTGAAAAGATATGGATCTTCCCAAAAATAGTGTTTCACATTGGCAAAGAATTTTTTTCTTTGATGATGTGGCCATCCTTTTGCGACTATTCCACTAGCTAAGTAGTTGGCCAAGTCGGCGTACCATGGTTCTTCCTTAAATTCCATCATTTCCAGGGATTCAGTTGGGAATTTTTCGTTGATTTGCTCGCCCCTGGTTGCTTCCAAAGCTGGGTCTTCTAAGCGCGAAAGATGATCTGCTGCGGTGTTTTCTGCTCCTCTTTTGTCTTTGATTTCAATGTCGAATTCTTGGAGGAGTAGAATCCACCTAATCAAACGTGGTTTGGCGTCTTGCTTCTTAAAGAGATATCGAATGGCTGCATGGTCCGTGTAGACTATAGTTTTAGAAAGAACAAGATAAGAGCGAAATTTATCAAAAACAAATACCACAGCTAGTAACTCTTTTTCAGTTGTTGTGTAATTTTCTTGTGCATCGTTAAGTGTTTTACTAGCATAATATATTGGGTGGAAATGCTTTTCTTTTCTCTGTCCCAAGACAGCTCCAACTGCAAAGTCACTAGCATCGCACATGATTTCGAAAGGAAATTTCCAATCAGGTGCTATCATGATAGGTGCATTGACTAACATTTCCTTTAGGGTTAGAAATGCTTGATTGCAATCCTTGTCAAAGATGAAAGGAGCATCTTTTTTAAGTAACTTTGTTAGAGGTCTTGAGATTTTTGAAAAGTCTTTGATAAACCTCCTATAAAATCCGGCATGCCCTAGGAAACTTCTAATAGCTCTTACGGAGGATGGAGGAGGTAACCTAGAAATGGTATCTATTTTGGCTCGATCCACCTCCATTCCTTCGCTTGAGATCTTGTGACCGAGTACTATTCCCTCCGTTACCATGAAATGGCATTTTTCCCAATTAAGGGCGAGGTTAGTTTCCTCACATCGGGATAGCATTCGTTCAAGGTTATCGAGGCATTGGTCGTATGAATCCCCAAAGATAGAAAAGTCGTCCATGAAGACTTCCATTGTCTTTTCTATCATGTCATGGAAAATGGCTACCATGCAACGTTGGAATGTTGCGGGGGCATTACATAGACCAAACGGCATGCGTCGATAGGCAAAAGTTCCATAGGGACATGTGAACGTTGTCTTTTCTTGGTCTTCGGGTGCTATCGGGATTTGAAAGTAACCTGAAAAACCATCCAAGAAACAGTAAAATTTATGACCGGATAATCTTTCTAACATCTGATCAATGAAGGGTAAAGGAAAATGATCCTTTCTTGTTGCTTCATTTAATCGTCTATAATCTATACATACTCTCCATCCTGTGACGGTTCTTGTTGGTATTAATTCATTTTTTTCGTTAGTAATTACCGTCATACCTCCTTTCTTTGGAACTACTTGGACAGGACTTACCCAAGGACTATCGGAAATAGGATAGATAAGTCCTGCGTCAAGTAATTTGATGACTTCATTTTTAACCACTTCTTGAACATTTGGATTTACTCGACGTTGTGGTTGTATGACAGATTTGTAGTCATCATTCATCAAAATTTTGTGTGTACACATAGAAGGACTAATTCCTTTTATGTCAACAAGTTTCCAAGCTATTGCATTTTTGTGTTTTTTCAAAAGACTAACTAGTTTTTCTTTTTCTAGGTTATCTAATTTAGACGAAATAATTACAGGTAATTTACCATCTTTGTCTAGAAAAGCATATTCCAAACCTTTTGGAAGTTCTTTGAGCTCAAGTGGTGGGTCTTTAGGAGACTCCTTATTTGGTTGCTCGTCTCGATCAAGAACTTTAAAAGTTTGTTCTATGGTGACCTCTTCTTCAACAAAGTGGTCAGTCTCTTCACTTGTATCGGGTGGCTCATCTTCATCTTCAATTAGGGGGTCATTATTGCCGAATGGATATTTCATTGATCGTTCGAGATCGACACTTCTTTTAAATGCCCCTAATTGAAGAGGTAGATTATTGAACTTCCGGTTTTTCAAAGCTTCGTAAGTTTTTACAAATGGTCGCCCCAACACTAGAGGAGCGTCATCGAGGATGACAAAGTCGGTTGGAATTACCATTTGATTTGTTTGAACCAAGACATCTTCAACTATACCGATTGATTTTATTACTTTCCGATTGGATAGAAAAATGGGTATTTGAAGTGGAGAAAAATCACTAATACTTAATTTTTCGAAAAGGTAATTAGGCATTATGTTAACACAAAGATCTTTATCGATTGTGACATTACTAATAAACGAATTTTGAAAGAAACATGGAACCGGTGTGATGTTAATTTCAAAAGGGTCTTCTTTTATTAGTGAAGTTTGATCATTAGTTAACTTAACACTTACTGTTTCGTCAATTTTAGTGTTAGTGTTTAACTCTTTTAGAAACTTCGCATGAGTGGGTACTAAACAATGATTTTCGAAAGAAGGTGATAAGAGATGAATTTCTTCAAAATTAGACTCTTCTTGGATTTTAACGTTGTTGGACTCACCTTTTTCGTTGTTTAACTCATGTGTCGGTTTTTCACTTATTTGTTCTTCCATTTTTTCATTTTTAGTTATCTCTTCCTTTTTTAATTCTTCTCTTGCGCGGGACTCCTCTTCCCTTGCGCGAGCTTCTTTTATACACCGATCGATAACTCTAATGTGTTCTAATATCCTATCGGTCACTTCGGTTATAGAAAAAGATTCATTATTTTCTAAGCTTGAATCCGGTTGTTCGACCCTTTGTTCCTCATAATACCCATATGAAGTTGATGGTTCACACCATTGCCCTTCATTGTAAGCATATGATGGATAAGGTTCGTAATTTTGTTCTTCATAATACTCATATGAGGTAGGTTGTTCACGCCAAGGTTCCTCATAATAAGCATATGAAGGTGGTGGCTCATACCTTGGTTCCTCAAAGTATGAGTAAGAAGGCTCATACCTTGGTTCATCAAAATATGAGTATGAGGGAGGAGGTTCATACCTTTGGTCTTCGTAGGATGTGTATGAAGTTGATGGTTCGTACCTGGGCCCCTCATAGTAAGTGTATGAATTGGATGGTTGGTACGAGTGATTATCTTGAATTGAACGTGTAGTACGACAATTTGTGCAATAATTACCCCTATAATCATCCTCATCATAGGTGTAGTTGTAACCTCCTGAGTATTGATCCATAAGAATCACTCAGCAGACCACAACCGAGTCTCGAGATCAGAAAACAAAAATAAAAACGGAAACAGAGGCTGGACACGGCCCCGTGTTGAGTGGACACAGCCCCGTGTTCAGAATCTGTATCTGGGCGTTTTAATTAAATTGACTGATCTAGTTGAGCACGGGGCGTGTTCAGTGAGCACGGCCCGTGTTCAAGCTACTGTTACTGGGCGTTTATGAAAAATCTGCAGCACGGCCCCGTGTTCAGTGAACACGGCCCCGTGTACAGGATACTGTAAATGCAAAACTAAACTAAATGCAGAAAAATGTGCGCGCGTTTTAAAAAAACTGATTAGGCCGTCGATTTTAAGCTTTCTTAAAATCCTTGTGTCCCCGGCAGCGGCGCCAAAAACTTGATGTGCGTGAAGTGTCGTATATTTTAGGTGTATATTTTAAGCCCTTTTTAACACTTATTTTAGCCAAGTTTTAAATTTATAAAACACGATATTTCACTAACACTAAACACACATATGGGCAAGTGCACCCATCGTTGAGTGTAGTATAGCGTTGGTAAGATACCGAGGTCGTCCAAGGACACAAGAGCTTTTAGTACCGGTTTATCCTCAACGTCTAACCAAAATAAAAGTTTAGAAAAATGTTTTAAACTAAGAAAAATAAAAACTAACTAAAATGCTGAAAATAAAAATAAAATAAAAACAGATAGACAAGATGAATCACTTGGTTTCGACTCGTATCTAGTATAACCTTTGATTATTTCCGCACTTTTGCACATAATTAAGAGATTATCTTAGTTATTGTAGTAGGCCCCTCTTTTGAAGGTGACGTTACCCTCACCCTAGTAGTTTGAGTCAGCAGGGATACAATCCTAAAGGGGTGGATTATTGGAAGATAATGAATTAAGTTATTAATGCAGTATTGTGGTAGGCCCCGCTTTTGGCGGTGACGTTACCCTTGACTAAGTAGTCTGAGTCAGCAGGGATACAGTCCTAAATAGCCGGGTTATAGTATTAATAGTAGTTAACTTATGAGGGGATCAAAGAGTTTGGACCCCCGCCATCCAATACCGTGAAGTATTGAAGGAGGTCCTACTAAATTTGACCCAGGTCCATTGCAGGACCTCTAAACGCTGAACAATGGCAAGACCTTTACCAAACCGTTCCCTTAACCCCCTACCAGGTAGCCAACATACCTCCATATAGACCGTGGAGATATGAATGGTGAAAATCCTTTATTTTATATAGACAGTAAAATAATGCCAAGACACCACGGACAAACGATAAGGAAAGATCACCTTCAACATAAGTAACTAGTTATTAAAGTCATTAATACAAAACCAAATAAAAAGTGCAAAAGATTAGAAATAAAAAGTATTATACTAGACACTTTGTCTTCACCAAGTGATGTAAGAGACTTAGGTAAACATGGCCTTGATTGTCAAGAACTCTTACGATCAATCTTGGATCCCGAGACGACTCACACACTCTATGATGGACAATGGATGATGGTGTTGTGATGGTGGTGGGTGGTGGATGAAGTGTGAGAGAGGTGGTGTGCCAAGGGATGAGATGAAATGAATCCAAGCACTCCTATTTATAGGCTGAACAGAAGCCTGGGCACGGCCCCGTGTTCGCTGGGCACGGCCCCGTGCCCGTCTGACACTCTCTCTCTTCATTAATTGTAATTCGCAATTACAATTAATGCGCCTGCAGTACTTTCGGCACGCCCCCGTGTCCGCTGAGCACGGCCCGTGGTGGGCAATAGAAGCTTCTATAGGTTTGTCTTTTCTGCTGCTTCTTGGGCACGGCCCGTGCTGGCTGAGCACGGGGCGTGTTCAGCCTTCTGTTTTCTTTATTTTGCTTTGGAAGGTGCCGTTGAGGGTTCGGGCAATCCACTAATGTTCCTTTTCTTGTATTTATGTTGGATTTAGCTGTCTTTTTGCTTCTTTTGCGTTTTTGAGCTCATTTAATCCTGAAAATACAAAAGGAAGACAAAAACACTCTTTTTCCAATATTAGTACTAAAAAAGGGTTAGTTTTATGCCTCATTTGATGTAATTTATATGTTGCATTTTACACACATCACACATTAAAGGAAATTTGAAAACAAACTATACAAGTAAATTGACAAATGATATCAAATCGCTTCAAATCGCCATCCACTTGGCATAAACAATCAGAACTCCCCCTTTCACAAAACTATTTTCTCATTATGATTTCAAAACACTTAAGTTTGTTTTAACCAAAATGATTTTTCCGGAAAATAAGTTTTGTTAATTTTACCACTTGTAGGTTAGGGGTTTGGTTCATCATATTGTCCATTCAATCACTTGTATGTGGATTACATCAAGTTCAAACTAATGACCTTGAGTAATCACTTTGTCAGAATCAACCTCTTACCACTTGTAAGTATATCCAAAACATTTAATCTCATGTAGGAATAAATCATCTACACAAACCATTTTACCAATCAAAATGCCGATTCCTGCTTCACACTTACCAACCTGGAAGCTCCAGCAATTCATAATCTGTAAAATTTAACAAACTTTAAGATTCATTTACACAATCAATTTTTAAGAAAAATGCCGATTCCTGATCCACGATTACAAACTTGGGATCTCCGGTAAGTCAGGTTTTTCAAGCACAGAAAATGTCCACCCAAGCCTGACCAGCCTTGGGTGATTTCAATTCAGAAGCAGTTGGAGTGTAAGTTGCTTTCTTTTTAGCATAAAACTCCTTTACCCCTTTCACCTTTCCATCAACCATTTTTTCGAAAATCTTCTTAACTTTCCCATTAAACGCTTTCTCAACATCAAAGTTATCCTTCTCAGAATAACCCTGATTTGAGATTTCAGACTTTCCAGTTTTCTTTTTAAAATTTTCAGTCCTCAATGGTGGAAAGTTCTCATCATCCATTGAAGGAACTGAGTTTTCATCACTCTCATCAAACTGTGGCTCCTCTGATTTTGTGGAAGCAGATTCATCACTAGATTTTACTTCTGATTTCTTAACAACCCATTTTTGGTTGTCAAGTTTCACACTTCGCTTGTAAAATCTTTTCGAACATTCACCAACTTCAAATGTAGAATTTTTGAAAACTTTAAATTTTCCAGTTTGTGGTTCGATTTTATCAACAACAACTTCTTTCAGTTTTCCAGAAACTCCCTGTTTTGTGTTTGTCGCTTTCGGACAGTTCCATGCAATGTGACCAACTTCATTGCATCGGAAACAGGTTCTGGTTTCTTTCCTTTGATAAGCTCCATTCTTCATCTTTTCAGCAAGAAACTCCTGCTTTGACTGTTTCGAGAATGAGTTCTTTGCTTCTTCTTCATGGCTAGTTCCTGCAACATATGTCATTTTTTATTTATAATCTCGAACATATTTTTCATTTTTATAGTTTTCAGGTGGAATAAAACCAAGACCTTTCTTTTTGAACTTACTATTATGGTTTGGTTTCTTTCGAAATTCGGAACCATAATTGTAACCCATTTTCTTGTTTAAACGCTGTTGAACTCTTGAAGTGTATTTTTTAGGTTTTCCAGTAAGATTTAAATCTTTTATTTCAGAAATATTAATTTCTGTCATTCTGAAAACCTTTTTGATCATGTCAAAACGAACACTTCTTATTGGAAATTCTTTATCAAAATATAATTTATCAGAATCATTCAAAGTATATGCAACTTCAAATGTTTCATCATTCAAATTAGATTTTGACAACAAAAATTCTTTACTATACACCCGTTTTCCCGATGATTTTGAACTCTTTTTCGACGAACTCGAACTTCTGACTGACTGACATGAACTTTCGGACTCGGACTTTGACTCTGACTCCTCATCCTTATCCAACACCTGATCGACCACTCGTTTTATCAGTTCGGACTCATGATCTATGTCAGACGCTGTGAACGTGATGTCAATATTATCCGGTAAAACATCGGTTATCTCGGACTCCAACTTTATATTGACTGCCTTTTTTACTTGCTCCTCATTTGGTTTTCTAGACGAATATCCTTCCCAAATTGGAGGCGGACACTTATTATAACAGACACCCTGTTTCTTACCAGTATCCTTTTTCTTCTTTGGCTTTGTTTCTTCACCTTTAAACGCTTCAAATCCTTCAACTGTTAGATAAATTCTATCAATTATGTAGTCACAACATTTGTAACTTTGCAGCAATCTTCTGATTCTTTCATTCTCAGTTGCTTCACTATCCAACTCTTTCTTCCACTTTGCACATTCTTCTATGTACAAGTTGATCTCTTTCTGCTTTGTCATCATGGTAGCATTCAACATCTTCAAAGCTTTCTCTCTTTCAGAGTTAGTCTTTTCCAGACTATTCACAGTTCTGTTCAATACATCATATGACTGTTTCAAATTTTTTACATCAAACAACAACTTTTCTTTCAACTTTTCTAACTCACTAAACCTCTCATCTTTCTCTATACATTGTTTACAAGACTCTAAACATGTAAGACAGGATTTTGTGATTTCAACAATCTTCTCAACTTCAACTATCTTTTCAACTTCCACAATCTTCTCAATCACTTTGACTTCTTTTAAATCTTTTGCAGCTTTCCTTTCTTTCAGTTTCTTCAATTTTTCTGCAAAATAAAATTCAAAACTGTCAGAAGATAAATGAGATTTTCCAATGTTTATCTGTTCAACTTCTTCATCATCATCACTGCTATCAGAAGAAACAGATTTTCCATCTTGACTCTCCTCATTATCCGACATCACATCCATCCACTCCTTCATCAACTCTGGCTTTTGCACAATCTGAGCAATAAAAGCTTTAACATTTGGATCAGCTGGAATGTACTTGTCCCAGCTAAACCCTTCAGCCACTTTCTTGTCATCTTGATCAATGATGCCATAAAAAGCTTTCCTGTTTGCATCCTCGATCATTCTTCCATGTGCCGTTTGAGCTTCTTTTTGTTGATGCGGTTGATTAGTGATTTGCTGATAAATGGTTTTCCTATAATAATCATCTTTCCCGGATGACTCCTTTGCTCCTCTCGGCTCCTGATTTCTTGCATTCTCTTTTAAAGTGGCCTTTCTCCCTGCAACGAAAACAGACAACTTTAGATTTATCAAATCCTAAATTAGAAAGGTTTGCATCCAAGAAATCATTTCTTCCTGTAACTAATCTAAATTTTTCTGCTCTCCTCAAAACACTAGCTAAAGCCCATTTAATATCCATCAGTTCCAGCTCCTCTGCATCGATTTGGTCATAATCTTCCTTTGTGAGCATCGGATTACCAATTCTTCCGGCAATCAACCCTTCATAAGACTCTAATGCAGTGACCAATAATCCCATATGATGCTTTACAACTTCTTCAGAATAATTTTGACCATTTTGAAGATGTAAAGCCACATTGCACTGAATTAGAGGACCATTTCCAGCAGATGAACTTTGAACACTTGGAGGATTCACCGTTGAGAACCCACTAGTGTTAACTGATCCTTGACTGCTTGGTGTAGATTGATTTCCAGCACTAAATGCAGTTTGTATTTTTGGACTTGCTTCAGCAGTTTGAACATTTCCTTTATAGTACAATTTAATATCTTGTTGATGAGTAGAACTGTTCATTCTAGCAATTTTCTGCTGCTCCAGATCCTGTGCCTCCAACTTCTCTATAAACTGTGCAATCGATAACCTTCTAAACTGTCCGGAATTCTTCAATATCATCAGATATGTACCCCATTCCTTTTGCGGTAACGCGTCAGCAAGCTTTTCAACCCATTCTGCTAGAGTTTTTGTAATCTTCAACTGTGACATGGTGCGTACAAGATGACAGTATCTCTCAATAAGAGTCTTTGTTGTTTCACCAGGCATGCATGCAAATAGTTCAAACTCCTTTTTCAGCAATGCTGCTTTACTCTGAAGCATCTCAGTACTTCCTTCGAATTTCTTTTCAAGAGCTTCCCAGATAGAGTAAGCATTGTCATTATGTTGAAGCAACACAAATATATCCTCTTTAACTGCTTGTTGTAACAAATTGATCATCATCTTTTCTCCTTTGTAACTCTCTCTTTCTTGCTCCGTGAATTCTGAAATGAATTTATCGACTCCTGCTGAATTCTTTGGCCTCTCATATTCAGTTTCGATGCTCTCCCAAGCTTTTAAATGATTCGCCTGAACCCAATTCTCAAACCGTTTCTTCCATCCGTGATGATCTTCAATTCCCATAAGTTTCGGTGGTTTTTGCATTGTTCCGGTTTCGATCTCCATGTTCATGTTCTTAGCAATGTCACCCAGAGTAGTCGGAGATGTTGCGAATGCGTTGTAAAAATCTTCACTCATGATTCGATATCGAAGAATTTCTCAAACTAGCTTTCAAACGAACTGGTTCACCTCGTGAAATACCTGACAAACAGACAAAAAAAACACAATCAGTTTAAACACTTATCAATTAACAGAATAAGACTAGTACTCGAACTGGTGAATATTATGTGCGGACTGAAAATTGACACACTGTGCGGACAACTATGACCCGGATCAAATTCGAACGACCTTTTCAATGTCTTGGCAAAACCACACGACCTGGAACGAAATCGAATTCAAACAGACTGAACCACCTCTTGTGAACTGGAATCAAATTCAAACTGTGTGAAACAAAATTCACTTTGTGTGAACTGATCAATTATCAAACCTGAATGAAAATTCAATTCATGTGAACTCAAACTAACTCAAACAATCTCATGAAAATCAAAGCACTTTTGCAACAGCAGACGACAACAATTTATATCCACTGATTTAATTTGGCCAACATAATCAAACATGCATTGGGCCGCAAACAATATGAAACAACATGGGCCGGTTAATGATTTAATGTTTTAATTTTTTTATAACGTCCGACAATCTCAAATATCCAAAGAATATGATTTGGCTTCCTTAACACTCACTGATTGGACCGTTCAGCAACTTTCAAAACACTTTGATTTTAATATTGTGAATCCGACATCTTTACCTTGAATTACATACAAGACTTATCAAACAAGTGGCCAACAACTCTCTCATGCAACCTATTTCGATTTTTGAATATGACCAACAACTTTGTATCACAAAATTACCCTATTGGACCTCAAATAACCACCAAGCCGACAACTCTTAGTGTGCTGACACCTATTAATTCAGATCACATGCACACCTTGAACAAAAACAACATGTGACCGACTGATATCCTCGATTAATGATTCACTAAAGCTGGCAACAACACATACAAACCGACATAAACCACATGATCTTTTATTCCCGATGTAATGACACTTTGTTAGATGAATCACAGAAAATGATGAACTTTCAAACGGTAGTTGTGTTTCAAACTGTCATGTCAGCTTCAAACTGTAGGGTGTAACTTTCAAACGGTCAGACCAGTTTCAAACTGTAAGGTGCATATTTCAAACTGTCAGGTCAGGTTCAAACGGTAGGGTGCTGATTCAAACTGGAATGACCTATGACATCAGCAATTTATCGAACACTTTCAAACGGTCAGGCAGTTTTCTATCAGTTTTAGATCGAATTTTAGACTGAAACTTTTAAGGCTTTGTTAATTGTCAAATCCGAACATAGTGTGAAAATTTGAGCCGATTTTAACCGTAAAAATTTTTAATTTTGTGAAAGAAGGAGTAGAAATCAGATTTCCAAGCTGAATAAGGCAAGAACTCTTCCTCCTGAGCTCTGATACCACTTGTAGGATCGTTTTCAGACCCGAACGAGTCGATCAGAAGAGTTTATCTCTAAACGAAAGGCGGAAACAGACGTGTAGAGTTCAATTCAGCAAGATTCACGCTTAAAACTGTTGTATAATTGATTTCACAATGTTTTACAACCTGACAACACTTCGGCAGCACTTCGTTGTACAAACCGGAAAGTTACAAATGGTGAAAGTTTGAAGCCTATTTATAGGACAAGACCCTCCCGTTTGAAGGTGACATGACACTCTTCAAACTAAACCCTTCAAACTAAACCCTTCAAACTAAACCCTTTGAAAGAAACAATTCTAACAAGACTCGATATAAGACGAAGACGACATGCACCAACACGGATGACCATCCGAACGGATTGTCATCCTTACGACTAAGCCGTCCGATCGACCGACTTGAAAGGTAGAGATATTTCAATGTTTTCAAAATGCTACAACGAAAACTTCAAAGGACAAGCCATCATACACAAACACATCAAAGGAAGAAACAATCCACTCGAATAGTCATCCGACCGGACAACCTATCCGACCGGATGACCATCCGAACGGATTGTCATCCGCACGACCGGACCGTCCGATCGGATTACCAATCCGACCGAGCTACCGTCCGAGCCGCTTACACCTTACATCGTTTTGCGCGTCACTTATCGTTATGCTACCAATTTATTCAGGCTAATCTTAATCTCTAAGCGCTCCCTTCAATCCATCATCGCTATGAGTATACTCGATCCCTTTTTGCTTTACGCACTTTTGGGTGTTACACACGTTACGAATATTCAAATCACAACAAACACACTACTCAATACTATTTGAACACTAACCGTTAATGCATGTTATACGTGGCTTATGAATGATTGTTTGTTATGTTTATACATGGAATGCTGTCTACCTGCCTTAGCAACGATAGTACTATAGTTTGGACTCACACCTGTTCGCAGGGGTTGTTAAGGACAATTACTTGCATGGATTACGGTGGTAATCATGTATTGCGAACTGCCTCTGGCAGTCAACCCGCAGTCATTGGTATCGATGGATCTATGTCGACAACTAACATGCCTCATTTCACTATGTGTACGTGCTGGTTATGCGTAAACGAATTCGAACTCTATATGCTAATATCAAACTTGTATGCTCACCTTTACAATATATGTATTGACTTTATTTTAACGTATGTGACAGGTGCTTAGGATGCACACCTGCTAGGAAGTCGAGGCTAGAATAAGGCTCTAGAGGCCAACAAATAGTTGTCTGTACAAATTAAATCAAGGGTCTCTAGAAGCAGATAAACAATTGCTCTACTTGAAAATCTGAGTTGTCAGAATAGAACTATTTGCCTAGATTTTGTCTGTAATAATTTGTTTACCTTTTGAGACATGGTATGGGACATATTATTTTAAATTAATTGGTAATGATAATTGTTATGGAAACTTCTGGACAATCTGTTTCACTCAGTGCCATGCGGCGATGTTTCCGCCATTGGTTGGGGTGTGACAAGCATACAAGTTTAATAACATAATAGTAGCGAAAGCAATTTACGCATAACCAGCATGTAGTACGTTAAAAGTGAAGCACGTAAGTTATCGACAAAGATCCTATCAATACCAATGACTGCGAGTTGTAGAGTGCACAACACATGTTCATCACCGGGAACACGTGAAGTAATATCCTTAACAACCCCTGAATAAACAGGTGCTGAGTCCAAACTATAGTACTATCGTTGCATAACATACAAGCATTCATCGAGTCACGTATAACATGCGAGAGCGGTTAGCGTTAAAAAGTATTTGTGTTGTGTGTTGATGTGATTTGATATAAGTAACGTATGTAACACCCAAAAGTGCGTTAATCAAAAAAGGGTTCGAATATACTCACAGATAGTGCTTAGTAAATAAACACCGATCTTGGATTGAAGGGAGCGCTGGAGAGATTAGCTTGATCAAAGAACGATAGTGTAAGCGTTGAACGGTGCGTTAAACAACGTGCCGATGAGAGGTTGGATCAAATGGTGGTTCGATCGGATGGTCATCCGGTAGGATGATCGGTTGGGGGGTCTTTCGTTTGGGAAGGATGTGTTTGTGTATGATTAAACTTTTGAAGTTTTTATTGTAGTGTGATTCAAGTCATTCGAGTGGATGGTCATCCGGTCGGATGACCTTCCGATCGAATGGCCTTTCGATTGAAATAGAAGTTTTGTAAAATTAATTAAGTGTTGAAACATATGTCACCTGATCGAACGGTCATTCGATCGGAGGGCCTTCCGATCGGATGACCTTTCGATTGAAATAACACTTTGTTCAAAAACACGTTAAGTTGAAAAGTTTGCGGTTTGACCGAGACGGTATGATTACGTGTTAAACAATGGAAATCTCATCAAGCCCAACTCTTCTGATCGGAAGGGAATCACCCCATTCGACCCGAACCAGCTGTTCATGACGGTGTTTCGTGTTCAACCCGTGAATCGGTCGTCTCTTCGTTAGGAATCTATTCTCAGCCCGGGTTTTCACTAGAAAATGAGTAGAGAACCCGAACAAGTCCAGATTCTAACGGTTTTGACTGAAAAGTTAAGAAAGTTGAAGAAAAGTTTGAAACACAAGAAACATGTTTAGATTTAGGTGGAATCAGTGTTTAAACATTGTAGAAATCCTTTAGATCAGAGTTGTTCTTGGTGGAATGAGGTCACACTTCAGTGTTCATATGAACGTCATGATGACTTCACTTAGAACAGCCCAAATCAGATGGATTTCATGGTGAAAACTCAAGATTTGTTGATGAAAATGGTGAAGAAGTGTGTGTAGATCAAGAAAGTACAAGATTTAAAGTGAGAACTTACAAGAATCGCGAGGAATCGAGAGAAAATAGCTTGAGAAGTCGAAGGGTCGAAGGGAGCTGTCACAACAATGAACAGTTGATGTGAGAGGTGCTATTTATAGGCAGAGAGAGAGAAGGTGAGGCGGTGTGTCATCTGGGTCGGAGGGCCTTTCGATCGGAAGGTCTTCCGATCGGATGGCGCGTTGCGGGTTAGTTTCCGATTTCCGTTTCGTGCGTTGAGCGTTGCGATGGGTTCGAATGTGTAGCCCGTCAGCGATGCGATAGTATTAAACAATAGTTACACAAATAATATAACTAACACCTAACAACATACAAGTAAGTAAGTTCACGTCTCGATTTGCGATGAGATTGCGATGTGATAGAGTTGCGATTGCGTTTTCGAATAACACCTTTAAACATAAATATAAGAACCCACAAGTAACACATAAATGGCGCACACACGTATAACAATATCCATAACCTGTGTTTTGAGTTGCGATGCGATAGCGATGAGATTAGCGTTACGTAGAATTAGCGTTTAATTAACTTTATCGCATTGTTACTTCCTATTATCACAAATCGTAAAACAATTAACATCGATCAACATACATTGATTATCGAGTTCGAGAGTACAAGTAATAATTAAGCAAGAAAAGACATATCTGATTAGCAATCTTTTCTTCCTTTGACTTCCAAAAAGTCGGGTTGTTACACCTTTCGCCCTGCTACCGCTGTTCTAAGTTTTTTCTAACTAAACGAAGTTAAGACTAAAGTTTCGGAACTGAAGTTTGCAGCTTTTTTCAGCAAAGCTTACTTGTTCCTATTAACAAAACTCCCCCTTTTTCAAAAAGAAGCCCCGCTCAACAAGGGGCCCCTCTCTGATAAGGAAGAAAACACTATCAATCATTAAAAATCAATTACAGGGAAAACATATACTAATAACATTTAAACACACTTGTTCCAACCAGTCGATTTCCATGCACACGCTTTCATATTTGAACACATGGCTACTTCTATTATAAAATAGATGCTTGTGTACCCTAAAACCATTAAACCACCTAAAGAACGATAATTTGGTCTTGATTGCAAACTTGAGACGGTGGAAGTGATCTAGGTTAAGTTTGGTGAGAAAAGGGAAAGACGATTAGAGAAGATAGAGGAATCTCTGATTTCCCTTAGAAACCAATAGATGCCGTAGATTAAAATTAGGGTTTGTGAATGTGAAAGCGGATGAAAGAAAAGGGAAGAAAAAAGCGGAACAAAAAGGAGAGGATGATTGAGAAGCGTGTAGAGAAAGATAGAGTAATTTAAACTGATTGATTGAGAATTGATTGGGTTTCCATATGAACATTCTTCGTTAGACGGTTTCACAAATGAGGAGAAAGGTGGAAAAATATTTTGCCGTTCAAAACTCAATTAACAGCCTAAATAGTTATGCAACATCATAGTCAAATAGTCAAAGTTATTTTGCTTTAATAATAGATGTTGATACATATTTTGTGGACGCGACTCGGCTCGGTTCGACTTGGCTCGGTTCGACCCGGTTAGGTTCGGCTCAAGCCCGACGTCACGACTTTCCTCCGTCGTGCGTCCCAGAGTTCGTCACGCGAAGCACGAAGCGCCGCGGCCTTTCCCGTCGACACATCACCATGACATCACCTTGGTGATGTCATGATGATGTCACTCATGTTGACTAAATACAAATGCATATGATACTCTGCATATTTGAACGTGCATGGTCACATTGAGTTTAGGCCAATCATATTCATTGGGCTTCTACACATGGGCCGGACTCAACAGCCCAATCGCACAACATGTGCAGATCAAATATAAATACCGAAAACAAGTGTTTTCGGTGGGGTGTGTGTGTGCAAAACAGAAGACAAAGCAGCGCACAAGTGAACACCGGAGAGAACCGAGAGAGAAGTTTTAGTGTGTTTGTGTTTAACCGGATCTTGTATCATCTTGTACTCATACTCTTATCATAAATATACAAGTGTGTTAAACTTTGAATCTTTGGGTCTTGTATCTCGTGTTCTTGTCGTGTTCGATCTCGGTTTGCTTTCCCGGTTGGATTCCGCACAACCGGGTTGGTTTGTACACAAGGATTAGGCGACTAGATCCTCCCCTAGCCGGACCTACAAGTGGTATCAGAGCCTTGGCTCTTCTCCTTGTTAAAACCGAGTTGTTTTCGGGTTGTTTTTCGGATTTTTAAAGTTCATATTTTTCTGAAATTTCAGCTCATATCTTCGAAAATTCTGGTATTTTTCTGTTAGTTCTCTTAAAAACCATTTTATTCTTCTTTTTTACATGTTAAACATTGGTTTTTAGTGAAGTTTCGGCCAAATCCGTGTTCGGAAAATCTTCGGTTCACCAGAAAACTTATATTTCTGGGTTTGTTCTTCATACCTTCAAACCATATTCAAAATGTTCTTGACAAGATTCTGTTTGATCTGATTTGGGTTTGAAATTTTGTTGGTAATTATTTTACTAAGGTTGAAAGGTGGCAGACATTGCATGATGATGATGTTTAATTGAGAAGTGTGTTGTGATTATAATAGTACAAATCATATCTAAGTTGGTGAATTGGGAAAAGGTGTAGCCGAAAGTGATATCTGCCTTGTGTCAGACCATAGAAAGTCAACATATCTCAATCACAACTGGATAAATCAGCGAACTTGATTCCTGATATTTCAGTAACCACAAGCATAACTCAGCGAAGTTGGGACTTGACTTCAGCAAATTTGATTCCAGCGATTTAGCAGTAACCAGCGAATTACCATTTCTTGTATTGTTTCCATTGCTTGACCCGGCGAACTCAAATCCAAAGGCGACTTTGGTAACCGTGTAATCGTCCTCAGCGAGATTATCACGGTTTTTCGGCAATTTTTCTAATCGTCGTAATAGCGAGAATAGGCAGCGAAATTCAGCGAACTTAATAAAGCCAGCGAAATTAATAGAAAAGCCAGCGAATTTAAAGATCTGAAAGTCGCACAAGATAGTGGACTTCATATTTGAACTGGGCTGTTTATCTACTCGCACAAGATCTGGGCTTACACAACAAGAATTGGGCTTCAGTGGATTTCTATTTGGGCTTCTCGCACAAGAATAACCACTCGCACAAGAGGCAGTTTGATCGCACAAGATAGTAGGCTTCAATTGGGCTTCTGATTACTTTGGATTTCTGTTTGGGCTGCTGATTTAAGTCGTACAAAAATTGTCTGGTCGCACAAGTTACTTCCGAAATCAGTTCTTATTGCCGAAAACACCTCACCTGTCCATTTCAACGAAATCACATACTTGTGTTATTTTTTTTTACAGGGGATTTTTATTTCTTTGTTAACTGTTTGTTTGAGGTGTGATTTTCAGGTCTTATTTTTCTTGATCAAAAATGAATCCAAGGTGGAATACTCTGGTAAATACAGATATGTATTTTGGTACTCCGTCATCTTCCGCACCGGTATCTTCTCAAGCTAATGCAATTTCTACCGGTCAATGGGCATTTGTATCAAATCAAATTCCAAGTGTTCAAAGCATTCTCTTAAGTGAGAGCGAAACTGGAAGTTTGAATCGGCCTCCAAAGTTGATGCACTTATATGAATATCCGGGATGGATTGACAGATTTCATACATACGTCCTTGGCCAAAATACAGAATTGTGGTTGCGGTTCATCACAGATTTCGATCAAACGATAGAAGTTGCCGCATCATCTGCTGCTACGTTTGCAGATCTCACGGAAGATCAGAAGAAGGTCTATGATCTAGAAAAGAAGGCATACGCCATTCTCACGCAGGCGTTAAGTAAAGATATTTATCACCAATTCGTCAGTTATATGACAACGAAGAGGTTGTGGGACGCGTTGAAGACAAGGGGCGTGGGAAATGAAGCGACACATCAATTGAGAAAAGAACTGCTGAAGAAAGAGTTTGATGGTTTTACTTGTATGGAGAATGAGTCGTTAGGTGATTTGACAAGTCGATTCAATCATCTGTTGACTGAATTGACAAATTTTGGGGTTGTTACAACTCCTGTAGAGATTGTGAAAAGGTTTGCAGATGCATTGCCACCTCAGTGGAATACTTTCTTGGAAATCATGAAGTACAATGGTACTTTAGCCACAACGAGCTTCAACGACTTTGTTCAAATCCTAGAAAACAAGAACCAGGAAGAAACTCTCAAGGCAAAAAGAGTTCCAGTGCCTCAAAATCCTGAAATGTATTTTGGAACTTCTAGTACTTCTACAAAACCGTCTTCACACGCTCCGATTCAAACAGCCTTTGTGACTAGCACAGATATGTATGGCAATACTATCCAAGTTCCGGTGCCTCCAAAAACAGACATGTATGGAAATCTGTTGGAACCAGTTCCTCAACAGCAACAGCAAAGCCAACGACCTCTCAGACCAACTGATATGTTCGGAAATCCTTTACCAGTTCGATCTCCCGCAACAACAGACATGTATGGGAATCCACTTCCTCCTCAATCTACCGTACCAACAGATATGTACGGGAATCCTCTTCCTCCTCAACAGCAAGCTTGTTATGGAAGCACATCATCTGCTGGTCAACAATCAAAGCCAAATACAGTACGGCTCGACACCTCAAGCTTCTCGAAAGTCAGTGTGGAAGTAGCAAAGGAACACATGGAGCTGCTAAACACTTTGGTGAGCGCATACTGTGGATTAGTGGAAGGTCAGATTGGCAACATTAATCTGAATCAAGAAGACTATCAGTAGATTGATAAAGAGGAGATGGAAATGATGGATATCAAGTGGGCCTTTGCCAGTGCTGTTAGGCGAGCAAAGGATTTCATGGAAAGAACAGGCCGAACCAGCTTGGAAAGCAAGAAAGACACCAAGTATGGTTTTGATAAGCAGGCCGTCAAGTGCTTCAATTGTGGGGAACGTGGTCATTTCAAGCGTGAATGTACAAGGCCATCTCAACATGGGAACCAGAATCCCTTCAGAGGTCAAGGCATCAGGGCTAATCAGAACCAAGCGAGGAACAACGAGCGCACACTGGTGCCTGTCAACAACCAGGGTCAAGCAGGACCATCAAATGCCAACCAGGCACTTGTGGTTCAAGTAGATGAAGGTTGTGATTGGTCAATTCAGCTGAATAATGATGCTCCAGATGGAACAGCGTGTTTTGCTGAAATTGTCAAGGATCTTAAGCACGCCAGTGGTGGAGAATCTTCCACCAATGGTGATGTATCTTCTGAAGATGAAGACAGCTCCGGGTACAGTGGAAGTTCAGATGAAGAATCCTCCGCTTCAGGCGATGATCATGTGGATGACACATCAAGTGCGTCAGTCGATGCAAATATTGATGAGCTATTGGATGAAGCTGCAGCAGGAATTCAAAGAAGATCTATTTTGGTGGATCAAGCTGCTTATTCTTCGTCTTCTCTCCATTCAGCCTTTATGGCTAATGTCGACAGTTCATCAAGTCAGGTATGTGTCGATGAACCCACCTCTGTTAACTGTGATAATTGTGATAGTTTGAATGTTAGATGTACTGAATTGGAAGCAAACATGTCTGAGTTGCAAGGCAAACACGATGCTTTACAAGCTAGTTTGTTTGACTTGCAAGACAAACATGTTTTAGTGAATGATAAGTGGTGTGAATTGCAAAGCAAACACGAGGCTTTGCAAGAGAAATATGATGTGACATTCATTCACAATCAGAAATTGACAGTTGATCTTTCAAAATGCACAGAAGCCAACATGTTTTATGAAAACCATGAAAAGGAATATAAATCAATGATTGAAACATTGAAGAAAGATAAAACAGAGTTAACTAAAATGGTTTCCAGAAAACAAACTGACATTAATTTGTATATAACTCGTCTTGAGGTAATGCAAAAAGAAATGGCTTGTGTTAAGACTGAAAGTGAGGCGATCCGACTCAAGTTAGACAGTTATTTGAGTTCTAGCTATGTGTTGGATCACATCATTGATGTTCAGAAAGAGAAACGGGATGTCACATGCATAGGCTATAAGAAATGTCCACCACCCGTGAGAAACAATTATGATGCCATGCCTGATGAGGAGTATAGGACTCACTTTGAGCCATCTGTTCCTTTGGACGTTGAGGAATTTGCCACAGGGCTCGGATACAAGAAAGAAGTATCATCCGATTCAGATGCGTCAGCAGATACATTTGTAACTGCTGAACAGAATCAGGATCCTCCAGTTGTGGTTGAGGATGTTGATTCTTCTGATGATGAGTCTGATGATACTGATTCAACAAAGTTTGATGCGGTGATAAACGAAGAGGACATACCTCTTGAGAATCATATTCTGTGTGATCCTCCTGCAAAACCCGCTAAGACTATTGCAATCGAGTCCTCGTCTGAGAAAGAGTCGGAGAGTGTGGATTTGCTGTACACTCTTGTTGGTGATGATAAAATCTATTCAGACAAAGATTTTCCTATTAAAAATGTTAATCAATCTTTAATAAGTAAAGTCTTTGAAAATTCAACAAATAAGTTTTTGGGAAAGACAGGACCACATGTTACAGTCACACAGTGTCCTCCTATCCCAAAGGCTGAAGTTAGAAAACAGTTTGAGAACAAGAAATTACCAACAGTGCCAAAACAGCAAAACCATACCAAAACAAATGGTAAGGCACCGACTCAAAATCAAAAGAAGCCGAATCAGAAGAAGAAGAAGAATGTGAACTTTGTGAAATCGAAGGGAACGGACAAAATTGAAAAGTTTGCAAATCAATCTAACTTAGATTTTGTCCAGAAAGTAACAGTAATGAAAAGGAATGAACCGAATAGTTCAAAACCTAGTACCTCGAGATCACAAAGTTCATCATCGGTAAGACGATCACATGATACTTCGGGGTTTGTTGAACGAAGATCATGTTTTGAATGTGGTACAATCGGGCATATCATTCGAAATTGCCCGTATCTTCATAAGTTGAAAGCAAAGGTTGATGATCCCCGTGGCCCAACTGACCGCAAGCAATCTGTTTCTGTAAAGCAAGATCCTCGACTCATAAGAGAAAGGGAAAAGAAACAGAAACGCCAACAGGTCAAGAAAATTGAAAAGGCGATTAAAAATGATGTGGTTCAAAAACAATCTGTTCTAGTTAAACCAGAAAGTTCAAAAACTTCAAACAATCACGAAGTTAAATTTTCAAACAATCAAACTGGTAAAACTCAACAGACCTGGAAACCAAAATCTGTTATTGAATCAGGGGGATCATCACAATTTCCGAATCATCAAAAAGTGGAAGTTATTGTTGTTGATAAAAATGGAAGACCCAAGACCACAATGGCTTGGGTCCCCATCTCCAACTAATCGATTGAGTTTATGTGCAGGGTGTTCCAGGAGGAACTATCAGTAGTCATTGGATTGTTGATAGTGGGGCATCCAGGCACATGACAGGCGACATGAAGCTTCTCTACGACGTTAAAACTATTAGAGGAGGTTATGTTGCTTTTGCTGGAGATAAGGGCGGATATATAACGGGTGAAGGAATGATTTCCAACGGGGTTGTTAGCTTTGATAAGATCAACTTTGTGCAACAACTTGATCACAATCTTCTTAGTGTTTCTCAAATTTGTGATAAGCAGTTCTCAGTACACTTTGATGCAAATGGATGTTATGTGCTGAAACCCGGCTTCAAAATTCCAAAAGAATGGATTCTCTTGTCGGCTCCAAGGATAAATGATCTGTATGTCCTTGATATGAGCCAAGCTATCACAACGTCTGCACAAGCAACTTGTTTCGTTTCTAAAGCCACAGAAAAAGACACAATCTCTTGGCACAGACGAATGGGTCACATTCACTTACGCAAAATGAATCATTTGGTGTCAAATGAATTGGTGAATGGTGTTCCTCTTAAAAACTTCCATCTTCAAGACGTCTGTGTCTCGTGCCAGAAAGGAAAACAAACGAAGAAGCGACACCCTACAAAGAAAATCAACACGGTGGCCGTTCCTCTTGAACGTTTGCACATGGATTTGTTCGGTCCTGTCAAGCACAAAAGCATTAGGAATGATCAATATTGCCTCGTGATAACTGATGATTATTCAAGATTTTCTTGGGTGGCGTTCATGGCACATAAGAGTGAAACCTTCGGTATTATCAAAAATTTGATCATTCAGATTGAGAATCTCTATAATTTGAAGGTTAGGCGGATACGTAGCGACAATGGTACTGAATTCAAAAATCATGCCATGGCGGAGTTTTGCACTTCAAAAGGTATTCTTCACGAATTTAGTGCAGCCTATACTCCTCAACAGAATGGCGTCGCTGAACGTAAAAACCGCACATTGATCGAGACTGCTAGGACTATGTTGGTAGAGTCGCAGCTGCCCATTCCATTCTGGACTGAAGCTGTGTCCTCTGCATGTTACACGTTGAACCGAGTCCTTACAGTCAAAAGACACAACAAGACCTGCTTTGAGCTCATTAACAAACGGAAACCAGACTTGTCATATCTTGAACCGTTTGGAGCTCCATGCACAATTATCGATCCTAATGGAAAGTTTGGGGCAAGAGCAATTGAGGGATACTTTCTTGGGTATTCCACCCCTAACTTAAGAGTCTGGAATCTAGAGACTAAAAGGGTCGAGGAATGGTCTGAAGTCAGAGTACAAAGGCACACTTTGCCAGTTAGAAATCCTGGTCAGCCTTGGATGTTTGAGTACGATGACTTTTTCAATTCGATCAATGTTGAAGCAGTTGAAGAAAATGCTGCGGTAAGGATGTTTTTCGAGAGCGATAATGCAACAGATTCACCGTTGGTTCGTCCCATTATTGTCAATCAAGAACCATCTTTGGTGAACAATAATGCTCTCGACAATGAGGATTTTCAAGATGCTTCCGAATTGAACGAATCTTCAGAGGATGACGAATTTCTCGATGCAGATCAAGGACCAACAGCAGCAGTACATGGTACTTCAGAAGGTACACCTCCAGTGGATGTCCCTAGAACAGCTGAAGCTACTGGATCATCCTCTTCGTCAATTCCGGGTCTTGAATTGATTGTTGATCTCAATCTCAACAATCTGGGTACAAATATTCCAGTTCAAGATAATCCAGAAACAAGGATTCACAATACCCATCCTCAACAAAACATCATCGGAAATGTACAAAGTGGCGTTCAAACAAGAAACATGTTGCGAAACAACAACAATGCAGGCTTGTATGCAACTATCCGAGAATCTGGTCAACAAAATGATTGGTCTTTCGCGTGTTATGTGTCACAGGAAGAACCAAGAACTTGGAAAGATGCTTTGAAAGATAGCTCTTGGGTTGAAGCAATGCAGGAAGAACTGCAACAATTCCAGAAGCTTGGTGTCTGGAAACTCGTAGAGAAACCTGCTGGTTACAAGAAGATTGGTACCCGTTGGGTGTTTAAATGCAAAAAGGACGACCGTGGAATTGTTATTCGAAACAAAGCAAGGCTAGTCGTTCAAGGTTTTCGTCAAATTGAAGGGATCGACTACAACGAAGTCTATGCACCTGTTGCACGTCTAGAAGCCATTCGGATCTTTCTGGCTTATGCCTCATTCAAAGGTTTCAAGGTATACCAGATGGACGTGAAGAGTGCATTCTTACATGGTGTGGTGGAAGAAGAGGTGTACGTCGAACAGCCTCCAGGTTTTGAAGATCCTATCCATCCCGATCGGGTTTGGTTGCTCAACAAAGCTCTCTATGGTCTACATCAAGCACCGCGAGCTTGGTACGCAACCTTTTCTAATTATCTGTTGGAGAATGGATTTCGCAGAGGTCTTATCGACTGTACTCTTTTCATCAAAGAACAAGATGGAGATCTTCTACTGGTACAGGTATACGTTGATGATATTATATTTGGTTCTACTAATGATGTTTTGTGTAGGAATTTCGAGCGCATTATGCAGGATAAATTCGAGATGAGTGCTATGGGGGAAATGACTTTCTTTTTGGGCCTACAAGTACAACAAACCGAGTCTGGGATATTCATCCATCAGACTAAATATGTTGGTGACATCTTGAGCCGGTTCCAGATGTCTGATGCAACGCCCATCGGTACCCCATTGCCGCAAAATCACGGAATTACTCCAGACTTGAAGGGTGAAGCTGTTAGCCCCTCATACTACCGCGCGATGATCGGATCTCTTATGTACCTCACAGCATCAAGACCAGATATAATGTACCCAACGTGCCTGCTTGCCAGATATCAAGTCAACCCGAAGGCCTCACATCTTGCAGCTGTAAAAAGGATTTTTCGTTATTTGAAGGGTTACCCTGACACCGGTCTTTGGTACCCTAGGGATAATAACTTTGACTTGATCGCATTCAGTGATTCTGATTTTGGCGGATGCAAAATCGACGGCAAATCCACAACGGCTGGATGTCAGTTTTTGGGAAATCGCCTAGTCACATGGCAGTGCAAGAAGCAGACGTGCGTCGCTACATCAACATGCGAAGCTGAATACATTGCTGCCTCAAGTTGTTGCTCCCAAGTCCTATGGATCCAACAACAAATGCGCGACTACGGTTTTGAATTCCTAACTACTCCTATTTATGTTGATAATTCTGCTGCCTTACAGATCACTAGAAATCCTGTGCAGCATTCAAAGACTAAGCACATCGAAATTAAGTATCACTTCATACGTGATTGCTTTGAGAAAAGGCTAATCGATGTTGCTTACGTCCACACCGATGACCAACGTGCCGACCTTTTTACCAAAGCATTTGACAAATCAAGATTTGACTATTTATTATTGGTAAACGGCATTAAGGTCAAGCAAGAGTAAAACCAACATCGGAAAATCATTTTTGTAAATACCTTTGTGTTTTAAAATTTGTCTTAGTTTATTGATTTTAGGGGGAGTAAATCCAAAAATTTGAAAATCCAAAAACATTGAAAAATTTCAAAAACACAAAAACAATAGAAAAAGCAAAAATGAGTTTCCTGGCGAGCAAAAGAGAAAATGATAGTACATCAGTGGTCTGTCCAAACCTCTTTAAACCTTAAATGAAAAACGATAAGCAGCTCTATATAAGATGTATCGGTAGGCTCACAATCATTTTAAAGTGTGCAGGGTGATATAAACTTAAATCGACTGAAGACCAAGTGGGAACCATTCATTGGCATATGGTCTTAGTACCGAAATTTCGTTTGAGAGATTGCCGAGGTTCTGAGATATTCGGTCTTTATGCTGCTTATCATCTGGGTATCATGGTTGTATCTTTTACCGAAAAATAACGG
Source organism: Helianthus tuberosus (assembly GCA_030545235.1). Classification (NCBI taxonomy): domain Eukaryota; kingdom Viridiplantae; phylum Streptophyta; class Magnoliopsida; order Asterales; family Asteraceae; genus Helianthus; species Helianthus tuberosus. The sequence continues at coordinate 34,344,269 of CM060373.1, read as the reverse complement.
GGACGCAAGTCTAGATCTTCCATGATACTATACATACGTGTACATATTGCATTCGACCTCAATAAGTGATCAACAATCACATGTCCAAACAAATAAGTGATAAAATATCACATTTATCCGGGAGTCAAGTTCGTCTCTCTGCTGTACGAAAGTACTGACCTGTTCACGGACTTGCTCCTGTGCCCTTATGCATACGAAAATCAAGTTCCTCATCAATAAGTGATTCTATCACATAGGGCTTGTTTTCATCAAAATAAGTGAGTTTCTCACATCATATACGGTCAAACAGATGATAAACGGTATACTCACCGGTAAGATGAACCCTCGTGCATACCTTGATACGGGAATGTGTCGTGATGTGGATGAACACCGGTCGGTAAGTATAAATCATACCTTAACGTATCCCCTCGCCATGATTACATCTGATAAGTTGAGCTTAAGTGGACAACAATACCGATAATTGTTATAGGATGCTTATCTTAATGTTAACTAATTGAACAACAAGAGCGTTTTGGCATGACCGTACACTGATATGATTCTCTTACCCTCGAAACTCGCAAAAAGAATGTCTGTAAATATTTATTTACTGCTTTCAGTCTTTACATTTCGAAATATTCAAAAATACCAAAAAGATTTTAGGTGTGTTTTAATATAAACTTTCTTAAAAGCCAAAAAGATTTTATTTCTATCTTATTTTCGATCGTACGATGTTGGATCTCGAGTCTTCGTTACCTGAAACCTGAACGAAAACCAAAATCGACTGATTCTTCATAAATGGTCAGAATTTGCAAGTTTTGAAAGTTAAAAACTAAAATTGACAAATTTGTTAAACTTTCAAACTGTCGGACGGTAGTTGATTGAAATATGGTCATACGTGTGTCATTTGTTTATACTAATTATATTCCAAGCAGTTGTTCTCATTACGCGTTTAGATTTCTTGCATGTGCAGATTCTAAAGGCAAGGAGAACATGGTCGATGACAAGCTTTGGAATGAAGACACGACGTGAAGGCACTCAAATGATGAAGATGATCGAGTTGCCGCTGACCATCATCAACACCACAAGGATCTCAAGTTGTAAAGATCAAGTCGTTCACGAGCATAACTCAAGGGGGAGCTTATGTTAAGGGGGAGTTTGTCAACACACTTCCTACATGAAACGGGGAGTTTGTTGATACACTTTCTGCTTTCAAGACGTGAAGACTTTGAAGATCCTCCGACTTAGAAGACATGGAAGATGAACATCATGAGTAGCGTCCAAGGGGGAGTTTGTTGATACATATTTTGTGGACGCGACTCGGCTCGGTTCGACTTGGCTCGGTTCGACCCGGTTAGGTTCGGCTCAAGCCCGACGTCACGACTTTCCTCCGTCGTGCGTCCCAGAGTTCGTCACGCGAAGCACGAAGCGCCGCGGCCTTTCCCGTCGACACATCACCATGACATCACCTTGGTGATGTCATGATGATGTCACTCATGTTGACTAAATACAAATGCATATGATACTCTGCATATTTGAACGTGCATGGTCACATTGAGTTTAGGCCAATCATATTCATTGGGCTTCTACACATGGGCCGGACTCAACAGCCCAATCGCACAACATGTGCAGATCAAATATAAATACCGAAAACAAGTGTTTTCGGTGGGGTGTGTGTGTGCAAAACAGAAGACAAAGCAGCGCACAAGTGAACACCGGAGAGAACCGAGAGAGAAGTTTTAGTGTGTTTGTGTTTAACCGGATCTTGTATCATCTTGTACTCGTACTCTTATCATAAATATACAAGTGTGTTAAACTTTGAATCTTTGGGTCTTGTATCTCGTGTTCTTGTCGTGTTCGATCTCGGTTTGCTTTCCCGGTTGGATTCCGCACAACCGGGTTGGTTTGTACACAAGGATTAGGCGACTAGATCCTCCCCTAGCCGGACCTACAATAGAGATAGATTTTAAGATTAAATAATGATTTTATATTAAATAGTAACTATAATTAACAAATTACCAATTTTATATTAAACTAAACTATAATTAACAAATTACTAATTTGACGATAATACTTTTTTACAGAATATATTGTACACCATTTTGATAGAAAATACCAAACTAGCAAATTGTATATTTTTTTTTATTTCTTTTATCACAAGTTAAGAAGAACGACAAACAGACGGAAGAATTATTAGGGGACCCGGGGTGCTCTTCCTTTTGCGCGTGATGAAGTTCTTCCACGCGTGGAAGTTTGCAAAACACCACCGCCACCCTATATAATTCACGCGTGGAACATTTTTCGCGTCATAAATTTGACGCGTTGAATTTTATCCATTTCTATATGGTGGGTTGTACTCTAGTGTTGAGGAGTTGTACGTTGATGGAATAAAAAAAAACAGGTTGTCAGATGACCATTTCCACTAAAAAAGGTTGTGAGTGATGGAATAATGGTTGATGACATGACGGAACTTGATTGGATATTATGAGTGATAGAACTTTTGCAAGTGATAACCACCCTTACCTCCTTAGTGTGTTTATATGAGCAAAGCTAGCGTTGAAATATATGACAAAATATTGGATGAGTTAAATAAGTAAGATATGATTTGTGTTTTAGTGTTCACATTTTAGTGGCCGGCAATGGTGCGAGTTAGGGGAGTAGCTTTTAAGGGGCCGTACGTTTCGTATAGAATTTTTTAGGTATATACGTTTTCGACTCCCGGTTTTACTAAAATAAAATTTACTTATAGAATTTTTAGGTCCGGTAACTTCCGACCCCCGGTGGAAATTTTCAAGCTTCGCCACTGGTGCGAATATAAAGCATTGTTAAAACAATCTGTAAATTTGGATTATTTTACAAGACCAAAGCATCAAGACTATAAATTTGGTTTTAAGTGACGCATTGTATATTCAGACGAAACACAGCTATGCAGATGGAGACTCTATGCTACAATATTGTCAAGCGGAAAGTGACGCATTGTGATCACCACTTTTAGTAGAATTGGTTTTTCTATTCAAAAGGGGGTGGCGGCACAACTTGTTGCCCGACTACCTGCCATTGCTTTGTAATTGTCTTTTTTCGTGTGGAATGAAATGGAAATCGTTACCTTTTAAAAAAAAAAAAAAGTCTTCGATTATCTAAAATCAAAACCCACCAACAAAAAACTACTTTTCCGTTTTAATAATTCGAATGGCTGTTGCTGAACTCTTTATCGGGGCATTCATTACTGTGTTGTTCGAGAAGCTGGCCTCTAGTGACTTGATAAAGCTAGCTCGGTCTGCAGGAATCGATTCTGAGCTCAATAAATGGTCAGACACCTTGACCCAGATCCAAGCTGCGCTGGTCGATGCAGGTCAGAAGCACATAGGAGAAAAATCTATTCAATTGTGGCTAAACAAACTCCAGCATTTGGCTTATGAAATAGATGATGTACTTGATGATTTGGCCACTGAAGCTATGCGTCAACAGTTAAATCGAGAATCTGATGCCAGCACCAGCAGCAACACTAGTAAGGTATTAAAGTTCATTCCAAACAAACATCACGCTCTTAAGTATGGTTTTAAGATGCGTTCTAAGCTAGATGAAATTACAACCAAATTGTGTCATCTAGTTGTGGAGAAAAATCTTTTGGGTTTGAATCCGAATGTTGAAAGGTCAAGTAGAGCTAGTAGACGGTTGGAGGAGACTTCAGTGGTTGATGAATCTAAAATTTTAGGCCGGGAAGGTGATAAAGTGGCATTGTTGGGGAAGTTGTTGTGCAGTGAAGGTTCAAGTAGTCAATCTCAAAATGTCAACGTGGTGTCCATAGTTGGTCTGGGTGGAATTGGCAAAACCACTCTAGCCCAACTTTTGTATAACGATAAGAAATTGAAGGGTCATTTTGAAGTCATGGCATGGGTTTGTGTTTCTGATGAGTTTGATGTATTTAATATTAGCAAGGCCATTTTTAAAGATGTTGGTGGGGATGATAGAAAATTTGAAAATCTTAACCAACTTCAAGTGGCTCTTACAGAAAAACTTTCTAAGAAAAGGTTCCTACTTGTTCTGGACGATGTCTGGAACGAAAACTACAACGAGTGGGAACTCCTCCAACGCCCTTTTTATGTAGGGGCTCCTGGAAGTAAAGTTCTCGTGACAACACGGAAGACCATGGTTTCATTAGTGATGAACTCCGTTCAAACATACCCTCTCGAGCTTTTGTCAGATGAAGAAGCTCTCTCTGTATTTGCTCAATATGCGTTAGGTAAACCTAATTTCGATTCATGTCCAACAATTAAATGGCATGGTGAGGGTATCGTGAAGAAATGTGGTGGATTACCTTTGGCTTTGAGAACACTAGGGTGGATGTTGAGGACAAAATCAAATGATGAAGATTGGGAGGAGCTGTTGAATAGTGTGTTATGGAATTCACATAATGGAAGTCAAATTCTTCCAGCTCTAAGGCTAAGTTACTATGATCTCCCACCACATTTAAAGCAACTCTTTGCGTATTGTTGTTTATTCCCAAAGGGTTACATGTTTAACAAGGACGAACTTGTCCTGTTGTGGATGGCCGAAGGGTTTTTGGGTCAGCCAAATGGAGACAAATTGATGGAGATTTTTGGTGGGGAGTGTTTTGAAGAGCTAGTGTCAAGGTCATTTTTTCAGCATTCACCCAATAATAAATCACTATATACAATGCCTGACCTGATAAATGACTTGGCAGCTAGTGTTGCAGGAGAGTTCTTTTTTACTTTGGATGATAAGAGGGATGTTTACAATAGGCAGGAAGCTATAGAGAAGGTCCACCATCTTTCATGTATTCGTGAAAGATATGGAGCATACAACAAATACAAGGCATTACAAAGAGCCGGGCATCTGAGAACTTTCTTAGCCATGTCAGTTACAAGGTTATCTAGATGGGAAAATTTTTTTTGTATCGAACAAGGTTCTTACAGATTTACTTCCCCAACTTCAATTCCTAAGGGTGTTAAGCTTAGCGAATTATGATATTAAAGAGGTACCACAAATCATTGGTAGTCTTAAGCATATGCGCCACATCGATTTTTCCAACACCTGTATCAAATGTTTACCAGAACAGATTGGTACGACCTTGTTAATCTACAAAGTTTGTTGTTGTCTGGTTGTCATGAGTTATCTAGCTTGCCAAATAGTATTGGAAAGTTAATAAACCTATGACATCTGGACATCGCTGATACTCCAGAATTAAACAAGATGCCATTAGGACTTGGTGGGTTGACTGGTCTACAAACTCTATCCAGAGTCATTATTGGAGGACCTGGGGAGTGTAAAATATCCGACTTGAAGGACATGTTGCATCTTCGAGGTCGACTTTCCATCGAGGGGCTGCACCAAGTGAAAGATGTACGCGCAAAGGAGGTGAACTTACATAAAAAGAAGGGAATTTATGATTTGCAAATGAAATGGAGTGATGTGTTTGACAATTCTCGGGATGGAAAAACTGAGTATGAAGTGCTTGAAGGGTTAAGACCTTCTAAGAAGTTGACAAACCTCAAGATTGTAAACTACATGGGAACAAAATTTCCTAGTTGGGTCGGAGATTCCTCATTTGTTTTCTTAACCCAACTTACATTACGTGGTTGTAGAAGTTGTACATGTTTACCAACACTTGGACATCTACCTTCACTACAAGAGTTGATTGTTGAATGCATGGAGGGGTTGAAGAGTCTAGGTTCCCAGTTACTTGGACCATCTAATTCTTGGCATGGTGTACCATTTCCATCACTTGAAGTTTTAGAATTTAAAGATATGATGTGCTGGGAGGAATGGTCAACTTTGGGTGGTGACACAGCTGGAGCATTTCCTTGTCTTCATCAGCTGTCTATACTTAATTGTCCGAAGCTAGATGTAGTGGCAATGGAGTTAATACCCTCACTTCAAGTTTTACATGTAGCAGAGTGTTCTATAGCTGTATTAAAAAGTATGGTTGGTGTGTCCTCATCAATTGCTACATTGACAATGGATAATATTAAAGGACTTACTCAGCTACATGGAGAAGTTTTAGAGCATCTAAAGGCAGTTGAGGATTTAAGCATTTGGCACTGTGATGAAATCATTTACTTGTGGGAATCAGAAGCAGCGGCATGTGAGATTCTTGTGAATTTACAGAGCTTGAAATTAGGTCGTTGTGCAAGTTTAGTATCTTTGGGAGAGAAAGAAGAGCACTTCAAGATTGGCATGAAATCGGTTAAGGAAGTGAGTATCATGTATTGTCCGAGACTGGAGAGGTACACGTGTCCAAATAGCCTTGAGAAGTTGGAAGTAAGAGAGTGTGCAAGTTTGGTATCATTAGGAGAGAAAGAAGAGCACTTGAAGATGGGCATGGAATCTGTTACACAATTTACAATAAGTGATTGTCCAAGACTGAGAATTTATAATTGTCCAAGTAGCATAGAGAAGTTGAAAATATATAGATGCCCTTCATTGAATGAATCCTTGACCTTCCCAACAAAGGGCGACCTCCCATCCACTTTGAAGGAGCTTGAAATTAGTAGTTGTGGTAATGTAAGTTGGCTTCTCTGCAACTTCTTTTCATCACTTGAATATCTCAACATTTATAGAATGTCAAATCTGAGGTTGTTTCCTGAAAGATGCTTAGTTCATCTCACTAGGTTAACAATTAATGGTTGTGATACGATAGAATCCATTCCGTATAATGGTTATGGTTTTCTTCCATTTCTTTGCTTGAGATACCTTGGTATATGGTATTGCAAGAAACTGAAGTCATTTCCTCATGAGCAATTGCAAAATCTCACATCTCTGGAAGAAATGGAGATAGGTTATTGTCCAAGTCTAGATTTCCCCCTTCCCTGTGGTTTGTGGCCTCCTAAATTGTGTTCTTTGAAAATAGGGGGGTTAAAGAAGGCCTTTTTAGAATGGGGGAGGCAAAACTTCCCAACCTCACTTGTTACACTATACTTATTTGGTGATGAAAATTCAGATGGAGTGGTTTCATTTGGTGCAAAGGCAGAAGAAGAAGATGTATCATCTTTTATTCTTCCATCGTCTCTAACTCAACTACATATCAGGTATTTTAATGAGTTGGAGTCACTTTCAGAGGGCCTGCAACACCTCACCTGCCTTCAACACCTTGATATTACCAGATGCCCGAAGCTTAGAGATCTACCAGAGACACTACTCCCTTCACTTTTAAGTTTGCAAGTGTCTGGTGAATCTTCCTTGGAATTGAGAAAAAAGTGTAGAAGAAGTAGAAAAGGCAAGTACTGGCCCATCATCTCCCAAATTCCTCACCTTGACTTAGAGCTGGATGTAATTCGCTCTCTGGCAGACATACAAAAAAGAGCCTAAAAGCAAAACAAAATCAGTGTGTTGGTGTGTGTGTGTCGTCGTGTGTATGAACTTTGGGCACGCTCATCAAACTAATTACTGTTAGGAGGTTCATCGAACAGTTCCATTTTTGGATGATCAGATGGTTCAGTTGACACAGAAGAAGCCAATGACATTTTCTGGACAGGTAATTTTCATTTTTTTAAATATTGAGGATTTCATAGTTTCCTTTGACTTTGTTTTTTCTGGATTTCCATCAACAGAACCAAATCAACTTATATTTGAAAGATTGAATTTTATTCCATCAAACAGAACCAAATCAACTTGTATTTAAAAGACTGAATTTTAGTCTTGAAGTTTTTCATAGTTTTTTTTTTCCATCATCTTGTCTTTCAACCAAATTTAACAGAAGCAGGTTAATCAAGTTATGGTTTTCCAATTGTTTGTCTTTGAAAGAATGAATTTTTAATCTTCCAGAATGAAACAAGTTGAACAAAAGCACCTTAATCAAATTGAAGTTTATTGTATATATTGTGTTTCTTGACAGTAATCTGCACATGCACCCGATGGTGATTACTGCTGATCCACAAGAACCGAATCAGTTTGCATTTGTGCTTTCGATGGAAAGTTCATTGTTTGGAAGCCACAGGATGAAAAGGGGTCCACAAGTATAGCATCGGCTACATCGTTGGCTACTGATTCAGGGTCAGAAAAACCTGCTCTGAAGTGACCTCTCACTTCACTGTATCCAGTTGACTAAACTTTGTAGTTAATATATAGGTCTCTTGAACTGTTCAACATAGTGTTTGGATATGATTTCCGACTGATGTTTTAAACAAATTATGCTTTCTGTTAATACATCGCTGACTGCTGGTTTAGGGTCGGAACAACCCGCCAGAGGACCAGGCTATATCCCATTTTGACCCGAACCTATCTTCGCAAGAACCCATTTTTACCTGAACCAAATTAGAGCCGTTTTAAATTGACACCTTCTGACCCGAACCCGACACCTAGTAGTTATGCTGTTGCTGGTTCTGGTGACAGGGAAATGTGATTTAGTTGGTGAATTTACTTGATTTAACTTGTGTAAAATGCCAAAAGTCTGATGTTATTTCTCAATCTTTAATCCAAACCCATAAATTGATTTGTGCTTTTTTGTGATGATTTTTTAATATTTTCTTTAGAAGCTTCAAACCTAATATATTATCTCGCATAACGCAGAGTAACTAATTCATAGATCATAAATCAGCTTTAATTGAAACCACAAGTTGGTTTGGGCCTTTTCTTTACAGGCGCAATTTTTTTAACTAGTCCCATGGCGAAGAGTTCTGTAATTAACGTTTAAAAAATAGCAAGAAAATGATCACTTAGAAAAAAAAATTAACCCGTTATAAATAGACATAATTCACCTGTAAGAGTAACCAACTCTAATTATTGCTGTATAATGCAATAATGCAACAAAAGAAAATAAACTGCAATGGAAGGTAACTCGTTTAAAACACACTGGCACTACAATAACCATTTCAAAACCAAGATGGCAGCAATAGTACAATGATACAGATATAGAGCCCTCTGATTCAGATACTAATGTTGTTGCATTTTCAAATAACTAACCCTTCTAACCATAAAGTTCAATAGAAATATTGGAAGAAGAAGTTACATAGAAAACGAATCTCCAAAAGGCAATGATATTAAGATTGTGTGGTAGTCTGCATAAAAGAACACAAAAAGGCGATAGTTTTGGCACCGCCAGTTCATATTTTGGAGCCACTTGAAACTGATGACAGATGGGGGGTGCCACCACCAGCTAAAAATGGGTCAACAAGCATAGCACCGGCCCGTCACCGACTGCCGGTTCGGGGTCGGGGCAACCCGCCTAGATGCGAGCAGGCTCTATCCTTCTTTGTAATTAATATAAAGTGTTTGGATATGTTTTCTGATTGATTTTTTTGACTAAGTATGTTTTTTTAATCGACCCGTTTTGATCCGAACCAGTCTTGGTGGGACCTCATTTTGACCTGATCCACCCGTTTTGCCAGGCCTAGTAGTTATGTTGCTGGTTCTAGTGCCAGGAAATGTGGTTTAGTTGGTGATTTGACTTGATCTAACTTGTGTAAGACGATGTAAAATGCCAATAGTCTAATGTAATATCTCAATCTTTTAATTGAAACCTTAATTTGTTTTTGAAAGATCGTTGGAGATTTTCTTTCGGAGCTTCAAACATAATATATCATCTGCAAACTGCAGAGTAACTAATTTACAGATCATATTTTAGTCGCCATATTTTAAATTTTAAGTAGTCCCATGGCTCAGTTACTGAAGAATTGTGTAATTAAGATATTAAAAAAATTCAACAAGAACACGATCACAATGCAACAGAAGAGGATCTTAATTTGATTTGTTTCACCTGTAAGTGTAACTAGCTCTAATTATAACTATGTAATGCAATAATGTAACAGAGGAACATAAACTGCAACCGGTGGTAACTCGTTAAAGACACATTGGCACAACAAGAAAATGGCGTTTTAAAACCAAGAATACAGTGACTCCGATACTGATGTTGCACTTCTTGGAAGGTAACTAACCCTTAATAACCAAAAAGTTCAATATAACATCTGGAAGAAAACCACTTCCGGATCTGTAAGAAGAAGTTATTACAGAGAAAATGAACCTTGGAATAATCACTACAAGGTAGGCTCCCGAGGCGGCTTTCTTCAAATCTGTTTAATTACTCGGAATCGATCAAAATGCGGTCAATCTCAGCCAAAATTGAATCTAGTAGGCTAACTCGGGCCGAGTAAGATTTAAAAAAAAATAAAACACAATTTCTATGTCTGTCATATTAAAGAATGACATCATTTTCACGTATTTTGTTTATAAGGCTAGGAGTTGGCTAGAAAGTCCAAATTTCCTAAAAAGTGTAAAAAGTCACAAAACACCGTAATGTCAACCATAAAACACACAAAAAACCCACAAATAACATAATTAAGATTACTAAAACATCATGTATATGGGTTTTGTGTTGTGTTTTAGGTGTTAAGGCTCTGATTATGGAATGACAAATTGTTGATACATATTTTGTGGACGCGACTCGGCTCGGTTAAACTCGGTTCGGTTCGACCCAGTTAGGTTCGGCTCAAGCCCGACGTCACGACATTCCTCCGTCGTGCGTCCCAGAGTTCGACACGCGAAGCACGGAGCGCCGCAAACAAGTCCCGCTGCCACATCATCATGACATCATCATGATGATGTCATGATGATGTCATAAGTTGTCTAAACATTTCTAATCTACAAATCAGATTTACGTAAAGCATGGTGGACCAATCAAACCTTCATGTCTGGGCTGTAAATTGATGTTGGGCCATAACTAAAGTTGGGCTCTTTACATATGGGACGAAAACACATGTGTGGGACGAAATCCCTATGATTTCGTCTACCATATGGGATTTCGACCATTATCTGATTTCGTTGATGTGTTTCACTATATAAATAGAACTGATAGAACACAGAAAAGGTAGAACACACACACGAGAGAGAGAGTTTACAGAGCACATTTGTAAACATTGCATTGTAACAGACTTTCATAGTATTAATACAGTGGTGTTAATCGTTGAAATCTCGTGTCCATATTATCATTGTTGTGTTTGATCTCGGTTTGCTATCTCGGTTGGATTCCGCACAACCGGGGTGGTTTGTATACAAGGATTAGGCGACTAGATCCTCCCCTAGCCGGACCTACAAGTGGTATCAGAGCCTTGGCTCTTCTCCTTGTTAAAACCGAGGTGTTCTTGGTGTTTTTCGGGTTTTGAAAAGTTTACATTTTCTGAAAAACTTTTTAAATCTGGTTAGATCTTGTTGTTTTGTTGATTGTTTTGTTAAAAACCTTTGTTAAACACATGTTTTCATGATAAATTTTGGTTTTTATTAAACATTCTGGCAAGAATTTGTGTTCGAAAATTTGTCGAGTCACCGGAAAACTCATATAGTTTGCTGGAAACTCATCCAGTTCATATCATATTCAAGTGTTCTTCAAAGTTTTACACTTTTTGATTTTGGTCAAGTATTTGTGTAAGTTGTTTGTGTCTTGGAACTTGTTGTTTGATTAAAATATTACAAATCATCATTTGGTTGGTGAATTGGAAACTGTGAGCCGACAGCAAGTATTTGACAAAAGAGGTCTGTGTGTCAGTAATAGATAAGAGTTGGTTTTGATAATATCTAGTTTGTCTGGTTACCTTTTGTCAACGAAATCCCCTTATACTCTCCAGCCGAAATCACCCTTGCTGAAATCACCTTCCTTGTTGCCGAAAACACTCTTGCCGAAAACACCCTGGTAGAAAACACTTGTTGGCCGAAATCCCTTATCAACAAGTCTGGTCGAAATCACTTGTATTGGTCAACGAAATCACAAAGGTCTTGACAAACAAAAGTCTGACGAAATCAACTTATTCTAGTCAACCAAATCACATTTAGTCAAAAAAATCAAGCTGTTGGACGAAATCACTTGCTGATTGGACGAAATCACTTGTTGTTGGACGAAATCACTTTTCCTGACGAATCAGAAGTGTCAGTAAAACATTTCAGTAACGAAATCACTTTTCCTGACGAAATCAGAAGTGTCAGTAAAACATTTCAGCAACGAAATCACCATTTCAGCAACGAAATCACCATTTCAGCGACAAAATCAAACATATCAGCGACGAAAACCCCTATTTTCATCACATACTTGTGTTATTCTTAAACAGAAGACTTTTAAATCATATTTAACTGTTTGATTTGTGTGATTTGTTCAGGTATTAGTCATTAAACATCAAAAATGTATCCAAGTTGGTGGGGTACTCCGGCTCCAGATTCGGGAAAGTATCGAAATACAAGTGTGTCTCCTTCGTGGGCCGAATCTCCCGTGCCGGTATCTACGCAAGCTAATACAATTTCTACCGGCCAATGGGCATTCGTATCAAATCAAACTCCGAGTGTTCAAAGTATTCTATTAAGCGAGAGCGAAACCGGAAGTTTGAATCGACCTCCAAAGTTGATGCACTTAAACGAATATCTGGGATGGGTAGACAGATTTCATACATACGTCCTTGGACAAAACACGGAATTGTGGTTACGTTTCACCACAGATTTCGATCAAACTATCGAAGTTGCCGCTTCATCTGCTGCAACATTTGCCGATCTTTCAGAAGATCAGAAGAAGGTCTATGATTTAGAGAAGAAAGCTTATGCCATTCTTACTCAGGCATTAAGCAAGGATATTTACCATCAATTTGTCAACTTCAAAACGACAAAGAAGTTGTGGGACGCGTTGAAGACGAGAGGTGTAGGAAATGAAACGACTCGCCAATTGAGACACGATCTACTCAAGAAAGAGTTTGATGGGTTTACATGCATGGATAAAGAATCTTTGGGAGATTTGACGACTCGATTTTCTCATTTGTTGACTGAATTGGGAAATTTTGGAGTGGTAACGACTCCACTCGAAGTTGTTACCAAGTTTGCTGATGCTTTGCCACCACAATGGAGTAATTTCTTGGAAATTCTGAAGTACAATGGCACTTTGGCTACAACAAGCTTCAATGACTTTGTTCAAATCCTGGAGAATAAGAATCAGGAAGAAATCCTTAAGGCGAAAAGGGTCCTAGTGCCACAGAATCCTGAGATGTATTATGGAACTCCTAGCACTCCTGCGATACAAGTGCGACATGATCCTGAGATGTATTATGGAACTCCTAGTACTCCTGCAAGACCTTCTTCACACACTCCAATTCAAACAGCGTTTGTGTCTAGCACAGATATGTATGGCAATCCTATCCAAGTTCCGATCAAGCCTCCTCCAACAACAGACATGTATGGGAATCCACTTCCTGCTCAACAACAAGCATGTTATGGAAGCACATCATCTGCTGGTCAGCAATCCAAGCCAAATACAGTGCGGCTCGACACCTCAAGCTTTTCTAAAGTCAGTGTGGAAGTAGCAAAGGAACACATGGAGCTGCTAAACACTTTGGTGAGCGCGTACTGTGGGTTAGTAGAAGGGCAGATTGGGAATATCAATCTGACACAAGAAGATTATCAGCAGATTGATAAAGAGGAGATGGATTTGATGGACATCAAATGGGCTTTTGCAAGTGCTGTAAGGCGAGCAAAGGATTTCATGGAAAGAACTGGCAGAACCAGCTTGGAAAGCAAGAAAGACACCAAGTATGGGTTCGATAAACAGGCTGTCAAGTGCTTTAACTGTGGTGAACGGGGTCATTTTAAAAGGGAATGTACAAGACCGACTCAGCATGGAAACCAGAATCCTTTCAGAAACCAAGGAAACCAGCAGAATCAGAACAGGAATACTGAGCGTACGTTGATACCTGTCAACAACCAAAGCCAAGCGGGACCATCAAACGCCAACCAGGCACTTGTGGTACAAGTAGATGAAGGTTGTGATTGGTCTATTCAGTTGGGAAATGATGCTCCTGATAGAACATCGTGTTTTGCTGAAGTTGTCAAGGATCTTAAACACGCCAGTGGTGGAGAATCTTCCACTAATGGTGGTGAATCTTCTGAGGATGAAGACTCTTCTGGTTATAGTAGAAGTTCAGATGAAGAATCCTCGAGTTCAGGCGATGATCATGTGGGTGAGACATCAAGTGCATCAGTTGATGTAGATATTGATGAGCTTTTGGAGGAAGCTGCAGCAGGAACTTATAGAAGATCTATTTTGGTGGATCAAGCTGCTTATTCTTCGTCTTCTCTCCATTCAGCCTTTATGGCTAATGTCGACAGTTCATCAAGTCAGGTATATGTCGATGAACCCACTGCTACTATTTGTGATAATTGTGCTAGATTGAGTGATAGATGTGCTGATTTGGATGCAAACATGTCTGAGTTGCAAGGCAAACATGATGCTTTACAAGCTAGTTTGTTTGACTTGCAAGACAAACATGTTTCGTTGAATGATAAGTGGTGTGAATTGCAAAGCAAACACGAGGCTTTGCAAGAGAAATATGATGTGACATTCATCCAGAATCAAAAGCTGACCGTGGATCTTTCTAAGTGCACTGAAGCCAACATGTTTTATGAAAACCATGAAAAGGAATTTAAATCGATGATTGAAACATTAAAGAAAGATAAAACAGAGCTGACAAAAATGGTTTCCAGAAAACAAACTGACATAAATTTGTATATCACACGTCTTGAGATAATGCAAAAGGAGATGGCTTGTGTCAAAACTGAAAGTGAGGCGATCCAACTTAAGCTAGACAGTTATTTGAGCTCTAGCTATGTGTTGGATCACATCATTGACGTACAGAAAGAGAAACGAGATGTCACATGCATAGGTTACAAGAAATGTCCACCACCTGTGAGACACAATTATGATGCCATGCCTGATGAGGAGTATAGAACTCACTTTGAACCATCTGTTCCTTTAGACGTTGAGGAATTTGCAACAGGGCTCGGATACAAGAAGGAAGTATCATCAGAATCGGATGTGTCAGCAGATACAAGTGTGTCGTCTGCTGAACCGAATCAGGATCCTCCAGTTGTGATTGAGGATGCTGATTCTTCTGATGATGAATCTGATGATACTGATTCAGCAAAGTCGGATGCGGTGATAAAAGAAGAGGACATACCTCTTGAGAATCATATTCTATGTGATCCTCCTGCAAAGCCCGCTAAGACTGCTGCAACCGAGTCCTCGTCTGCAAAAGAGTCTGAGAGTGTGGATTTGATGTACACTCTTGTTGGTGATGATAAAATCTATTCTGACAAAGATTTTCCTATTAAGAATGTTAATCAATCCTTAATCAGTAAAGTCTTTGAAAATTCGACAAGTAAGTTTTTGGGAAAGACAGGATCACATGTTACAGTAACACAGTGTCCACCTATCCCAAAGGCCGAAGTTCGAAAACAATATGGCAATAAAAAATTACCAACAGTGAACACACAGCAAAATCATACCAAACCAAGAGGTAAAACACCGACTCAAAGTCAAAGGAAGCCGAATAAGAAGAAGAACAAGAATGTGAACTTTGTGAAATCAAAGGGAACGGACAAAATTGAAACGTTTGAAAACAATTCTAACTTAGATTTTGTTAAACAAGCAACAGTGTTGACAAGAAATGAACCAAACTGTTCGAAACCTAGTACCTCGAGATCACAAAGTTCATCATCATCGGCAAGACGATCACATGATACTTCGGGGTTTGTTGAACGAAGATCATGTTTTGAATGTGGTACAATTGGACACATAATTCAAAATTGTCCATATCTTCATAAACAAAAGGGCAAAGTTGATGATACCCGTGACCAACCTGACCGCAAGCGATCTGTTTCTGTAAAACAAGATCCCCGCCTTGTAAAAGAAAGGGAAAATAAACAAAAACACCAACAGGTCAAGGTGATTGAGAAAGCACTTAAAACTGATGTGGTTCAAAAGCAATCTATTTTAGTTAAATCAGAAAGTTCAAAATTTTCAAAAACTTCAAACAATCATGAAGTTAAATTTTCAAACAATCAAACTGGTAAAACTCAACAGACATGGAAACCTAAATTGACCACAAATTCAGGGGGATCATCACAATTTTCGAATCATCAAAGAATAGAAGTTATTGTTGTTGATGAAAATGGAAGACCCAAGACCACAATGGCTTGGGTCCCCCTCTCCAACTAATCTCTGAATGAGAGTGCAGGATGTTCCAGGAGGAACTATTGATAGTCTTAGGATTGTTAATAGTAGAGCGTCCATGCACAAGATCGGCGACATAAGGCTCCGAAACATTGTTGTATCCAAGGAGAACATTGTTGCCTTTGATGGAGAGAGGAGATAAGAAGACAAACATTCCGATGAAGGAATGATGGTGAAAGAATGTGGTTGAATGAAGTTGAAAATTTTCGACCAGATGAAAAATGTGCCAAAATTTGGTTGTTATGGTTTTTGATTGGGTCCTCAGGAAAGATTCCAATGAAAAGTACGCGCCTGTAGCACGTCTGAAGCCTTTTTAAGGTTCATGGATTTTGCTTCCACAAGAAGTTCAAAGTCAACAAGATGAACGTGTAGGGTACTTTTCTCTACGGTGTGATTGAAGAAAATGTGTTTGTTGAACAAACCAACCGGGTGTGCGGATGCCTTGGCGTGGATTGAACAACCGCACACTACTTCTCAAAAAGAAAGACAAAGACCTTCGCTGGTACAATGTGGAAGACCAGCCGGACCCGGAGGTTTATGATCTTGTTGCTGTGAAGACTTTTCTCGGATTAAGTGAAGTAGCTACAAAAATCGACCTAGAAATCCACACCGGGTGGATATCCAGTTTGGGAGAGCACTCAGATTCCTTGCAATGCATGAAACAGTTGCAGGATACGGTTTTAAATTTCTAATCTCTCCTATACTAGTCGATATTTAAGCTGCTTTATGAATTATTATCATCTCGTACAGCACTTCTTGACCTGACACATTGATCTCGAATATCACCTCACACGTGATTGTTTCACTTTGAAACTCATCAATGTTGTCAAGGTCCACACCGATGACCAACGTGCCGACCTTTTTACCAAAGCATTTGACAAATCAAGATTTGACTTTTTATTATTGGTAAACGGCATTAAGGTCAAGCAAGAGTAAAACCAACATCGGAAAATCATTTTTGTAAATACCTTTGTGTTTTTAAATTTATCTTAGTTTATTGATTTTAGGGGGAGTAAATCCAAATTTGAAAATCCAAAAACATCGAAAAATTTCAAAAACACAAAAACAATAGAAAAGCAAAAATGAGTTTCCTGGCGAGCAAAAGAGAAAATGATAGTACATCAGTGGTCTGTCTAAACCTCTTTAAACCTTAAATGAAAAACGATAAGCAGCTCTATATAAGATGTATCGGTAGGCTCACAATCATTTTAAAGTGTGCAGGGTGATATAAACTTAAATCGACTGAAGACCAGGTGGGAACCATTCATTGGCATATGGTCTTAGTATCGAAATTTCGTTTGAGAGATTGCCGAGGTTCTGAGATATTCGGTCTTTATGCTCCTTATCATCTGGGTATCATGGTTGTATCTTTTTCCGAAAGATAACGGGGACGCAAGTCTAGATCTTCCATGATACCATACATACGTGTACATACTGCATACGACCTCAATAAGTGACCAACAATCACATGTCCCTCAAAATAAGTGATAATATATCACATCTATCCGGGAGTCAAGTTCGTCTCTTTGCTGTACGAAAGTACTGACCTGTTCACGGACTTGCTCCTGTGCCCTCATGCATCGAAAATCAAGTTCCTCATTAATAAGTGATTCTATCACATAGGGCTTGTTTTCAATCAAAATAAGTGAGAATCTCACATCATATACGGTCAAACAGATGATAATCGGTATACTCACCGGTAAGATGAACCCCCGTGCATACCTTGATACGGGAATGTGTCGTGATGTGGATGAACACCGGTCGGTAAGTATAAATCATACCTTAACGTATCCCCTAAACATGATTACATCTGATAAGTTGAGCTTATGTGGACAACAATACCGATAATTGTTATAGGATGCTTATCTAATTGTTAACTATAAGAACAAAAAGAGCGTTTTTGCATGACCGTACACTGATATGATTCTCTTACCCTTGAAACTCGCAAAAAGATTGTCTGTAAATATTTATTTACTGCTTTCTGTCTTTACATTTCGAAATATTCAAAAATACCAAAAAGATTTTAGGTGTGTTTTAATATAAACTTTCTAAAAGCCAAAAAGATTTTATTTCTATCTTATTTTCGATTGTACGATGTTGGATCTCGAGTCTTCTTTACCTGAAACCTGATTGAAAACCAAATCGACTAAATCTTCATAATCGGTCGAAATTTGCAAGTTTTGAAAGTTAAAAACTAAAATTGACACATTTGTTAAACTTTCAAACTGTCGGACGGTAGTTGATTGAGATATGGTCATACGTGTGTTGTTTGTTATGTTAACTATATTCCAAGCAGTTGTTCTCATTACGCGTTTAGATTTCTTGCATGTGCAGATTCTAAAGGCAAGGAGAACATGGTCGATGACAAGCTTCGGAATGAAGACGCAACGTGAAGGCACTCAAATGATGAAGATGATCGAGTTGCCGCTGGCCATCATCAACACCACAAGGATCTTAAGTTGTAAAGATCAAAACATTCACGAGCATAACTCAAGGGGGAGCTTATGTTAAGGGGGAGTTTGTCAACACACTTCCTACATGAAACGGAGAGTTTGTTGATACACTTTCTGCTTACGACGCGTGAAGATTTTGAAGATCCTCCGACATGGAAGACATGGAAGATGAACCTCACGAGTAGCGTCCAAGGGGGAGTTTGTTGATACATATTTTGTGGACGCGACTAGGCTCGGTTAAACTCGGTTCGGTTCGACCCAGTTAGGTTCGGCTCAAGCCCGACGTCACGACATTCCTCCGTCGTGCGTCCCAGAGTTCGACACGCGAAGCACGGAGCGCCGCAAACAAGTCCCACTGCCACATCATCATGACATCATCATGATGATGTCATGATGATGTCATAAGTTGTCTAAACCTTTCTAATCTACAAATCAGATTTACGTAAAGCATGGTGGACCAATCAAACCTTCATGTCTGGGCTGTAAATTGATGTTGGGCCATAACTAAAGTTGGGCTCTTTACATATGGGACGAAAACACATGTGTGGGATGAAATCCCTATGATTTCGTCTACCATATGGGATTTCGACCATTATCTGATTTCGTTGATGTGTTTCACTATATAAATAGAACTGATAGAACACAGAAAAGGTAGAACACACACACGAGAGAGAGAGTTTACAGAGCACATTTGTAAACATTGCATTGTAACAGACTTTCATAGTATTAATACAGTGGTGTTAATCGTTGAAATCTCGTGTCCATATTATCATTGTTGTGTTTGATCTCGGTTTGCTATCTCGGTTGGATTCCGCACAATCGGGGTGGTTGGTATACAAGGATTAGGCGACTAGATCCTCCCCTAGCCGGACCTACACAAATATTATTGTGTTTTATGTTGTTTAGCATTTTGTGTTTTATATTCATAGTTCTACGATGGTGTGTTTGAAGTTTTTATAGGCTATTAGGGTTTGAATATGGTGTTTTAGTAATCTTCATTCTATTATTTGTGAGTTTTAGGTGTGTTTTATGGCTGAAATTATTGTGTTTTATGACTTTTTACACTTTCTAGGAAACTTGGACTTTCTACCCGAACCCCACCCTTGTTATAAATATTAGTAAATTTATGTTATTTGACATATATTAAATTTTCGAAAACTAATTTCTTTATAATTTAACATGTCCGAGTACTCCTCGAGTACTCTCCGCCTAGGCCGAGTACCCTCAACTCCCCAGTCGACCGTCTAGCGACTTTTACAACCATGATTTTAACTAATCCCTTGGCTAAGTAATTGAAAAGTTGTGCTATTAATATATTGAAACAAGAATTTAACCTATTAAAAATTAACGTAAGTTGTTTCACCTGTAAGAGTAGCCAACTCTAATAATTGCTATGTAATGCAATCATGCAACAAAAGAAAATAAACTGCAGCCAGAGGTTACTCGTTAAAGACACACTGCCACTAGGGATGAGCATATGCCACCGAATACCGATCCATACCGATCCCGATCCCGATCGGTATCCACTTTTTGGCGTTTTCGGTATCGGTACCGGTACGGTATCGGTATTATACCGATACCGACCCTCAAAATACGGTATAATACCGATACCGTACCGTACCGTACCGATACCTAACCGACATGTTTCGGTATCGGTATCGGTACCTAGTTTGGGTGAAATTCGGGATCGGTATTAGGCGGTATCGGTATGGGTTCGGTATCGGATACCGATATGCTCATCCCTAACTGCCACAACAAGAAGCTGACACTTCCAAAACCAAGATGGCACTAAGACTAAGGTGTGGTTAGGTTAGTCCCCAAAGAGACTACCCGTCACATAGGCGCCACCTCACCAAGGTTGGAGGACCATCCCCTTGGGGACAACCCAAGGGTGTGGAGGATAGTCCTCCCCCCTTTTTTATTATTTTTTTTATTTAGTTAAATAATTAAAACAAAGTAAATAAAAATAAAAAAAAAGTTACAGTAAAATAAAATGCTAAAGCTACATTAAAAAAAAAACTAAAGTTACATTTAAAAAAAACCTAAAGTTACATTTAAAGAAAAAACCTAAGGTTACATTTAAAAAGAAAATACAACACAAATAAATAAAAAAACTACTCGTTGTTTTCTTCGAGATTCCAAATGTGTTCGATCAAGTCTGATTGAAGATTGGCATGTGTGAAATCGTTATGTAACGAGAACCTGTTTAAATCTTGTTGTTCTTCGCTAACCGGAACATTATTCTGCTCCACCGCATTCTCGTCATACTCACAAATTGCATGTCCTTCGTCTTCAATGATCATGTTATGCAACAAAATACAAGCATACATACAGTATCACAACGTTTTGGGTGTAAAAGCGTGTGCTGGGTTTTCAATAATATGCCATCTTTGTTGGAGAACCCCAAAACACCGTTCAATATCTTTTCTTGCCGCTTCTTGAAACTTGGCAAATTTCTTTCTTTTTTCATCTGGCGGATGCCTAACAGTTTTAACAATTGTAGAGTACTGTGGGTATATTCCATCGGCAAGATAATACCCGCGTCTGTACTCCACTCCCGAAACCGTAAACCTCGTATCAG
This sequence comes from Helianthus tuberosus, assembly GCA_030545235.1. Classification (NCBI taxonomy): domain Eukaryota; kingdom Viridiplantae; phylum Streptophyta; class Magnoliopsida; order Asterales; family Asteraceae; genus Helianthus; species Helianthus tuberosus. The sequence continues at coordinate 34,323,268 of CM060373.1, read as the reverse complement.
GACCGATCCCTTTTATAACATTGTCAAAAACCTCGGAATTTTGTAGAACGTTGACGTCGTTATTCGAACCAGGAATCCCAAAGAAAGCATGCCAAATCCATAAGTCTTGAGACGCAACAGCTTCTAGAATTATTGTTGGATGTCCTTGATCGCCTCGCGTATACATTCCTCGCCAATCGGTAGGACAATTCCGCCATGGCCAACGCATGCAATCAATGCTCCCGAGCATGCCTGGAAAACCGTGCGTTGCTTTGTGGTGTTGATACAATTTTTGTACGTCATTGTAACTCGGTTTTCGCAAATATTTTTGGCTGTAGAGCCTCACCACAAATTTGCAAAACTTGTATACACATTCTCTAGCAGTTCTTTCGGACATCTTTAAGTATTCGTCCCAAGCATCGGCTGCCGTCCCATAAGCTAGTTGACAAATCGCCGCAGTGCATTTCTGTAAGGTGGGGAAGCCCCTTTTGCCTCTAGCATCGTGTCGCAACGTAAAAAACGGGTCATAAGCGGCTAAATCGTCGGCTATACGTAAGAACAGTCAACGACTCATTCTGAAACGAAGTCTAAAAACACTCCCCAAGTATAAGGGTTCGTCAGCAAAGTAATCGGCGACTAATCTTTCGTGAGCACCTACACGATAAAAATAAAAATATATAACTTATAAATAAAAATATAATGCAACGCTATAAAATATAAGAATAAAATATAAGAATAGAAATATAACTAACTTTCTCGGTCTCGGTCGATGGTCGGGTTCCTGTTTCGTGGTTGTGACGAAACCTCCTTCTCCTCTTCTTCCAGAATTAGTTGTGTCGCGGCTACCACCATGTTTATAAAGTATTTTACGGCTTCTCTGGTGTCCGTCGAACCTGACGAAGAGGAAGATGACATTGTGTACTTTTTAGAGAAGATTATTTGAGAGTGTAAAGGGGGTTATTTAGAGAATGTGGGTGAATTTTTGTATAAAACTGGTTAAATGAATGGGTATTTATAGGTTTTAAAATAATTTTTTTTTTAAAAACTAGCCGTTGTCAATGACATTAAATGAAGGGGGCCCACTTGTTTGCCTCGTCTCCAACGTCTTGGAGAGGCCGTGAGTGCCACGACAACCCCTAGCGGGGCGGTGTTCGACGTTGGGGACGGACCGGGACGGGGAGGGGACGACCCCCATACCCCATGGTCTAATAGTACAATCATACAGGGATAGGGCCCACTGACTCAGACTGATGTTGATGCATGTACAAAATTGTTTGGGAATTAATTGCAAACAATGAAATAGCGTCTAAGGCTCAAGGAGAGTTTTAAGGAGTGGATAGTTATAGATTATTAAATGTGTTTATGATTTAATAATTTATATACTATTATTTTGCAACATGTTAGTGCAATGTGGTGTTGTAAGTGTATTTTTTGTTGTGGTTTATGCTATTTTTAGTTGTACCCTTTCTTTGGTTGCTTGTACATTATTTATAAATTTATATACTATTAATTTGGAACATTTGTATGCATGTTTGGTTGTAAATTGTGCTTAAGTGGTTATACCTTAATCAAATAATGGTTTCATTATCTTACCAAATTTAATCTGTTTTGTATGCATGTGTGGTTATAAATTGTGCTTAAGTGGTTGTACCCTAATCAAATAATGGTTTCATTATCTTACCATATCCAATCGGTTATAAATTTATATACTATTAATTTGAAACATTTGTATGCATGTTTGGTTGTAAATTGTGCTTAAGTGGTTGTACCTTAATCAAATAATGGTTTTATTCCCTTACCAAATTTAATCTGTTTTGTATGCATGTATGGTTGTAAATTGTGCTTAAGTGGTTGTACCCTAATCAAATAATGGTTTCATTATCTTACCATATTCAATCGGTTTGATCCATTCAAAGTTGTGTTGTTTTATTTGTAAATTATTATTATTTATAATAATCTAATTAATTTAGCCAAAATCTTGTATAAATATAATTTGCAACATGTTGATGCAATGGTTGTTGTAATGTATGCATTATGGTTTGTATAGTGGTAATGATATATATTATATATAGATTCCGATGAGCCTGTCAAACGGGAAAAAATAGACGCGGGTTCTCCTAGATCAACTTAGTTATTTTATTCTATGTTTTACGTTTTGGTTTAATTTCTTCGCGTTAACACGCCGCAACTTCAGTGTCGGTGTTCGCTGACAGTAGTGTGGCATTAGTGCTCGCTCCCGCCGCAATGCGGGGGCTGCATAACACTAGTTATAAATTATAAATTAGCAAGTTACTTATGCATATATGTGTTGTACATGATGCTTTGGGAGTTTTTCAAAAATAATTTTGAAATTTTCATTTCTAACTCTAAAGTTTACATATTTTGCAAATTAGGTTTAAAGTTTCAATCTTAAGTAATTTAACCCTTTATTAATTTGATATTTCACTTTAATTCTAAAGTTTCCATCTTTTGCAATTAACCCCTTTGATTTTTTTTGCTTTTAACACAAAGTTTTTCATCTTTTACAATTTAACCCCAACACTTTTTTACTTTCAATTTTGATCCCTTAGACTTTTCATCTTTCATAAATTTTTCCGTTTAACGTTTCGTTCTAAATTTTCCGAGTTAACACATCGCAATGTGCATGTGGGGTTCAAAGTTTTTTCATCTACTTTTCCCGTTTGACAAGCCCATCGCAGCGCGTCTATTTTTCCCGTTTGATAGGTCCGTCGCAACGTGTGGGTCAAAAATCGACTTAGTTATTCTTTTCTATGTTTTATACACAGGCTCGTGGTCATGTAAAAAACATTTGCATTTCATCTAATATGATATATAACTAAAGAATCCCCGCCGCATTGCGGCGGGTGATAATTCTAGTTAGTTTTAATTATCATGTCTTAGTTAATTGGTTAGATAATTATCTAGCATCCTAAACGAGTAAGGTTTGGATGTCTTTAGGATAATTATGTGAACAATCCTAGTTATAATCTAACGCATTAGGTTAGCTATATATACAGCGTATCGCAGTGGCGGAGCTAGCCCATTAATTTAGGGGTATCCCGAATTTTTTTTTTTACCGTGTAATCATACAATAATGAAAAAAACGATAATAAATAAAGTAAAGCAAATATGTAATAGATCTATCATCTTTTTTTTCATTGCTTGAAATCGTTCCATCACATCATCGTCTTTTACTTTATCAAAAGTTTCTTTTTCGACATCACAAACCATAGGATTGTTCAAATATTCCAAGCCCATTCAATTTAGAAAAATATCTTTCAATGGTTGCGGTTGCAACTGGTAAAGTCAAAGCTAGCTTCACTTCCCGATAAACCAAAGGACAAGAACTATGTGTTCCGGTTTCCACCATAAGACGAGTAAGTTCACTTTATTCAATTATAATATTGTTTTGGGTCTTGTGCTAACTTTATCAATTATATTTAGGGTTTCCTTTTAATTCTATTATTGTTAATTTGGACTTATTTTATCATTCGGGCTTAGTTATTCTATAAGTTTTCGGGTTGTGAAATGTTTGGGCTTATAAAAAATAGGATTTTAGTAATATCAAGTATCCTATTTTTGGCTAAGGGTATCCTCGTATTTTTTTGGGGTATCATTTGTATAAAACCGAAAAAAACAATACGAATACGGGGTTGAGCCGTAGCCCGTGCTACGGCTCGTTACACTATGGTTCCGCCCCTGGCGTATCGGGTGGGGATTTATAATCAAGTTTTTGAGTTATTTTTTTATTAACAAGATTAAGAGTTATTCAATTTTACTTCTTTTCTTCAACTTTTCTATTCGTTTGATTATTTACTGGGACTTGAATTGGTATGAGAGTCAAGTTCAACGTACCCGAGATTGATACCAAGATCTAGTCGCCACATGAAAACAAGTCGTAGTTGTAAAGATATCTAGGTTTGATCGCTTTTGCCAAAGGGAGTCTAGGGTCGATTGAAGTCGACCGAGTGAGATCTAGTGGCAACCGATTGAAGACGCCGAGAAGTCACTAGAAGTCAAATAGAGAAAAATACTGAAAGACTGCAGAGTATGCAACAGACACCAGCCAGCTCACAAGATATCAACAAATTCACAACTGAATTCAAGAAAATAATTGAAGATTTTGAAGGAATAAAGAACCAAATGAAGGATGCTTTGCGCCAAATACAACATATAAATTATATCAAATAAGGTATAAAATCAACCCTTTAATGTACTAATGTTGGAAAAAAGTGTGTTTCTTTGTATACTTTTTATTTTCAGGATTAAAAGAGCTTAAATGCACAAAATGAACAAATTAACGACAAAACCCAACATAAATACAAAAGAAGAGAGTTGACACACCATGCTTACCATCCAAGCTTCACCCCAAGACCAAAATCAACAAATCAGAAGACAAGCACGGGGCCGTACCACCAAGGCATGGGGTCGTGCCCTACTCAGAGTACATGAAGAACAAGACAAACATAAGCAGACAAGAGACACGGGGCCATGGTGGCCGTGGTCAACTCCCAAATATGCAAAATCTCTCAAAGTACTGCAAATACAAGACCACAGGGTCGTGCCCTCTGACACACGGGTCGTGTGTGCCACTAGTACAAAAAAAGACAAGCTAATATGACGTTTTTACAACCAAATATGACGGTTTAGAAAGCGCCATAAAACATAGCGTCATTTTTTATCATTGACCTTTTAAGACGGTTACATCCGTCATTTTTAATCCTAATAAGGCGGTTTTGTGGTGTAGCTAAGACCGTCATTTTCAAGCCTAATAAGGCGGTTTTGGTGTAGCTAATAAGACGGTTTTATTGATTAGATGTGTTGCCTAATAAGACGGTTGCTGTCAAACATATATTTCACCAGATCCATTAATTTGATTAATTCACCTTTTTATTAAATTCAATTCATTTTATTAGGAATCGTAAAAAAAATAATAAATAAAAGCAATATAACAAACAATGAACCATGTTATAAATAGCTAAAGCATCCATGTTAACCCATTAGTCTAAAATATTCAATTTAACATAGAAAAAACATCCTATCATTCAGTTTAGCACAAATAAAAACAACCATCCAAAAAGCTCTCAACAGCACTCACTGGCTTGAATTCCTTTGCCACTGATCAAAACACATAGAAAAATGTCTATTAGCTACCATTAAAAATTAAAATCAAGCAAGATCCCCTTGTTGGAATCAGGAGGAAACTGAAATGCATAAGTCATGCCAACTAGAGTCAATATTGATACAAAGCCCTTTGGCACTCCTAAGAACCCCTAATAATATATACGATCTATGTTGTCAAAAGCCCTTTGGCACGCCTAGGCCCTTGGGTCAAATGAGCGAACAAGTCAAAGTGACTTAACCATCCGTGTATAACTGATAAAATATTGAATATAACGATTGTGTTCCAAGGCTCACTCGAGTGTCAACAAATATTTATAAAAATGAAAAAGAATTAATTATAAAAGAGTAGCATACTATACTTACCTCCATTCATCCTTGTCGTCCTTCCCGCCACCAAAACTGAAATAAACGGCTTTAAAGTACACTCTACAAACTCATCAATTTCACTTTGACGAACCATTAAGGTTTTATTTCCCAGCTAAAATATAAAGATAGATAAAAATTAGATTACAATTTAGTATACATTGTAGTTAAACAAACCATTGACCGGCTCGGTAAGTTTACCAAAAGGAACATGCTTGGTTGTATTCTGAGAAAATTGTTTATCAGCGAGCTACATTAACCAATAACGACACTATTAGTAAACACACACACACACAATTATATACAAATAATGTGTTTACCAATCAATTAAAAGTCTCCTCTTGTAATGCATACGAGTATATTTTATACCCGATTCTTTCATCTGGAATCGTTTGTTGTTGGTGAGCAGATGTTGTCTCAAACTACATTAGCAAAACATATTGTTTTTTTTATAAAAATAATGATATATATTAAAAACGACTTGCAGTCTATAAAGTGTACCCATAGAATGGTGAGATGGTTCTACACTTTGAGGAGAATCTTTGTTTAAACTCTGTACGTTGAAAAAAAATATTAGTATATTAATAAATGATATAAATATACAATTATTATTTATATAAGTATACCTTTATTGATTTAACAGACCAGAAAATAAAGCATTCTTTTGCATCTCCCAAACAGTCTAGTACATGACTCAGGCAAGAGACGGTTCAATCCGTAACCTTCTTCAACTCTATCTACTTGAACTTTGACAAAACCATCTATCATCAGGCAATTATGCATAATCCTCTCAGTAGTAGGATAAACACGGCCTGTACCCCTAACCGTAGGAGCACCTTGGCCATCAGGACATAGAAGTTCACATCTTTGAATAAACTGCAAACGGTAGTTTTTAGTTAATATATTTTTAAAAATAATAAACAAACTTTGACAGTATTTTACCAAGATTTCTGGTAGTTCACTGTACAAACTATCGAATGCACCAGAGCTTTCCCTAATGTTGTCTGAGTCTCTACAACCTCGCTCTTCTTTCTCTTTGTTTTTAATTCCAAAAACAAGCATTTTGTAAGACCAATCACATCCGAGAATAAGTGTGTACGTCCCCATGCTGGCGTCCCTTCCTAGTTACCTCTGTAACAGCAACGTTAGTAGAAGCATAAGCATACGACATGGAGAATGCTTCACCAAATGTTTGATATAAATTAAACTAGAAGTTTAGAAACTAAATGTGTGGCATTGGATTTAAAAAATAGCTTATAATGAAGCTCTTTACTATATGGAATCTATGTTTTACGATAACAGTTGACAAGAAAAAAGATAATTAAATCCACATAATTATAGTATGAGTAAACTACCCATATTCGATTTTTTGGTATTCTCTAGACTCAAATCGTTTTGTTTATAAACTAGTGGTGAATATTATATGTCAAATTGGTATGATCATGTTGAATCATCAGTTTTCATTTGGCAAAACATCAAACACCTGGCATGCACTAAGCTTATGTCATTAAAGAATCCATTTTGCCTAAATAATAGAAAGTTAGTTGCAAAAGTGATGTGAATAATATGTAACTCAATCAAATAATCATCAGTTTCTATATCAGTTGCTTAAAAATCAATCGAAATTCCTAATTCCATTACAAAATTAAGCTTTTTGCCCTCCTAACTGCAAGGTACCAATAGAGAGTTGAAAAACTTGCCTTAATGTAAACATTATTGACAGTGACACCAACCGATCTAAACATATCAAGTAGTCAAAACCCGGAAATTGACATACCATACTTGATTAGAAAGCAATCCGAGATAACCTTCAGAAAAAAGACGCACTTACGATTTCTGAATCAACTTGTCGTTTACATCCATCATAGATCTCTAAATCATCTGTGTATTTGACCTCTAAATAGTTTCCATCAACGATCGCCGTCTTCATCATCGATGTGTGATGAAAAGCTTGTAATGGGTTATGGCATACAAAAGGTTTGGTTTTAATATGATACTAGTTCTTTTACCCGCCGCGCGTTGCGGCGGCGCCATACACGAAATGATAACGTACATACTACAATCAAGCAGACTTGTTTCCGAACTAAATTTACATCAAATCGTATGATAACTCATATTTATACCTTCGAATCAAAACGTATTACATTTGACCCGATTTTTTTCCAAATAGAATTTACATCAAATCGTAGTCCAACTCAAAACATACATAAAAAACATTTTATAATTGACCCGACTTATTTTCAGACAAAAATTACGCTAATGCGTAGACGAACTCGAATTTTATACCGACATGTCCATAAAAATAAAAACTTAAGAAATTAGTTTTAGGGTAAACTTGAAACTTTAGAAACTTGAGAGGGTCAAAATGACATTTTCAAAGTTTAGAGGGTTACCTGTGACATTATAGCAACGTTTGGGGGTAGAATGGGTTACATGTTAAAAGTTTGAGGGTTAAAGAGAAGTTAGAATGTATGGAGGTCTTTTTTGTCAAGTTGAAAAATAGGAGGGTCATTTTTGTTAAGTTAGAAATTTGAGCAGTGAATTTTGTATATTTGAAAAAGTTAAGGGGTGATTTTGTCAAACTTGAAGCCATGAAGGTTTCTTGAAAGATCAGGAAAATGAGAATAGTGTCAGTTAATGAAATAGATAATAAATTAAATAAATAATAATAATAATAATAATATTTGAATGTGGAGTGGCTATGCGATAGTGTAGGTTGTGGGCCAACTCACTGCTCATGGAGTACACTTGCATGTGTGAAAGCATTTAGGTGGTGTTTGTTTTTTGAAGAAAACCTCTTCTAACCTCTTATGTCCGCGTCGCGCAGACCACGCGCAGACCTTTGGGTTTGAAGATTTTTTGTTTTTTCGAAGACATTTCACTAAAAAAGCTCTGCGAGACCTCTGTTTGGTGAAGACATGGTTCAATGTCTTCTAGGGTCTGCACACTTCTCCTCCTACCTCTTCACCCCTTCTCCTTCACCCCATCTCCTCCACCACCTCGTCACCCTCCCACCGTCCGTTCGCCACCCACCATCAGCCACCCACCTCCCTCCTCACCAGCCCCAGCCACCAAGTCGACCCTACCACCGGAGCCACCATCCTCCTCCCACAGTCCACCAGCCACCTGGTCAAGAGCAGCCGCCGCCTCTTCCACCCTCATCTCTTCAACCGCCACCCCTTCTCCTCCACCCCATCTCTCTCTAAACCCCTATTAACCACCAAATCTGGTTTCAAATTTCAAAAGATTTAAGGGGTTCGGTGAGGTTAGGGCCGCCTGAGTTGATGGTGTGGGTTGAGGTGCGGTGATGGAAGTGATGGTGGTTGTTCAGGGGCGATGTCAGGTGGGTGGTGGTGGTCGGATAAGGGCGGTGCAAGGAAGTGGTGATCGGATGGGGTTGGTTCTGGTGATCGTATGAGATGGTTGTGGTGATGTTTTTAGGAGGTGGTTGCAGTTGTAGTGGTTATCCAGGAGGTGGCTGTGGTGGTAGGGGGAAAAAAGGAGGAGCGGTCTGTTGGTTATGCTAGAAAGAAGATAAGGGTAGATATGATAATACATATGTTTTTATTTTTAGAAACCAAACAGTCTTCTCCTTGCAGACTGCAGACATTTGGTCCACCTCTTCTCCTGCAGATGCCTGTAGATGTGGTCCGCAGACTGCAGACATTTTACCTCTAAAAAAACAAACAACACCTTAGAGTTAGGTTGGTGGCACTGTGGCCACCGACCTTTCTCTTTCATATTATATAAATTGTTATTTTTTTGTAGAAACCTGGAGGCACTACAAAATTAGGAGGGAAAAGAAATTTGGTGTTGCAAGTTTTAAATTTGGGGATAGGTTTAGGCGGAAGAAATTCAGGGGGTTTGGGAGGGAACTAAAATCATTGTTACTTTGTTACTTGCTAGTATTTTAACTTTTAACAACTTATAATATATTTATAAAATAACATGTAGGGTAAATGTCACACCCCGATATTTCCACGTATTACCGGTAGGTCCGGTGGGGAGTATCGTGACGTAGTTGATATCGTTAATATGCACAGCGGAAGCAAAAGATAGATATATTTCAACCGAATATAATTGTAATATCAAATATCACAAACAGTTGAAAATAATCCACAGGTGGATCAAAATAAATAGGAAACATTGTTCAACACTTTTGACATCCAAGCTTGCGAGACTTATTGTGGACGCTAGGAGAAAGTCAGCCTAGTTCGCGTAGTACCTGTGATGTGTTCAAAATGTAACATATAAATTTCATCAAATAAGGCATAAAACTAACCCTTTTTTAGTACTAATGTTGGAAAAAGTGTGCTTTTGTCTTCCTTTTGTATTTTCAGGATTAAATGAGCTCAAATTAACAAAAGAAGCAAAAAGACATCAAAATCTAACATAAATACAAGAAAAGGAACAAGACGTGGCATGCCCGACCCCACAACAACATCTTCCCAAGCAAAACAAGAGATCAGAAGCCTGAACACGCCCCGTGCTCAGCCAGCACGGGGGGCGTGCCCAAGTGTTAGCAGAAAAGACAAAGTGGTAGAAGCTTCTATTGCCCACCACGGGGCCGTGCTCAGCGGACACGTGGCCGTGGTCAACTATAAGATTCGCACAATCCAGGCAAATCTTCATAGTACAAAGATTCTTCTGCACACGGGGTCGTGCTCAGCGGACACGGGGGCGTGGTCAACTAATAAGACAAAGCTGCATTTAATGAAGAAAGAGAGGATGTGGACACGGGGCCGTGCCCACTGGACACGGGGCCGTGCCCGAGCTTCTGTTCAGCCTATAAATAGGAGTGCTTGGCTCAAGCTCAAACCATCCCTTGGCACACCACCTCTCTCACACTTCACCCACCACCCACCACCACCATAACACCATCATCCATCATCCACCACCATCATCCATTGTCCATCATAGAGTGTGTGAGTCGTCTCGGGATCCAAGATTGATCGTAAGAGTTCTTGACAATCAAGGCCATGTTTGCCTAAGTCTCTTACATCACTTGGTGAAGACAAAGTGTCTAGTGTAATACTTTTTATTTCTAATCTTTTGCACTTTTTACTTGGTTTTGTATTAATGACTTTAATAACTAGTTGCTTATGTTGAAGGTGATCTTTCCTTATCGTTTGTCCGTGGTGTCTTGGCATTATTTTACTGTCTATATAAAATAAAAGATTTTCACCATTCATGTCTCCACGGTCTATATGGAGGTATGTTGGCTACCTGGTCGGGGGTTAAGGGAACGGTTTGGTAAAGGTCTTGCCATTGTTCAGCGTTTAGAGGTCCTGCAATGGACCTGGGTCAAATTTAGTAGGACCTCCTTCAATACTTAACGGTATTGGATGGCGGGGGTCCAAACTCTTTGATCCCCTCATAAGTTAACTACTATTAATACTATAACCCGGCTATTTAGGACTGTATCCCTGCTGACTCAGACTACTTAGTCGAGGGTAACGTCACGTCCAAAAGAGGGGCCTACCATAATTTGCATTAATAACTTAATTAATTATCTTCCAATAATCCACCCTTTTAGGATTGTATCCTTGCTGACTCAAACTACTGGGGTGAGGGTAACGTCACATTCAAAAGAGGGGCCTACTACAATAACTAAAATAATCTCTTAAATATGTGCAAAAGTGCGGAAATAATCAAAGGTTACACTAGATACGAGTCGGAACCAAGTGATTCATCTTGTCTATCTGGTTTTTTTTTTCAGCATTTAGTTAGATTTTATTTTTTCTTAGTTAAAAACATTTTTCTAAACTTTTTATTTTGATTAGACGTTGAGGATAAACCGGTACTAAAAGCTCTTGTGTCCTTGGACGACCTCGGTATCTTGCCAACACTATACTACGCTCACGATGGGTGCACTTGCCCATATGTGTGTTTAGTGTTAGTAAAATATCGTGTTTTATAAATTTAAAACTTGGCTAAAAATAAGTGTTAAAAGGGGCTTAAAATATACACCTAATATATATAACACTTCACACGCATCAAGTTTTTGGCGTCGTTGCCAGGGACACAAGGATTTTAAGAAAGCTTAAAATCGACGGCCTAATTAGTTTTTCAAAACCTTTTTAAAAGCGCGCACATTTTTCTGCATTTTAGTTTAGATTTGCATTTACAGTAACCTGTACACGGGGCCGTGCCCACTGGACACGGGGCCGTGCTGCAGATTTTTTTTAACACCCAGTAACAGTAGCTTGACCACGGGCCGTGCTCACTGAACACGCCCCCGTGCTCAACGAAATCAGTAAATTTAATTAAAACGCCCAGATACAGTTCCTGAACACGGGGCTGTGTTCACTGAACACGGGGCCGTGTCCAGCCTCTGTTTCCGTTTTATTTTTGTTTTCTGATCTCGAGACTTGGTTGTGGTCTGCTGAGTGATTCTTATGGATCAATACTCAGGAGGTTACAACTACACCTATGAGGAGGATGATTATAGGGGTAATTATTGCACTAATTGTCGTAACGCACGCTCGGTTCAATACAATCACTCATATCAACCATCCAATTCATACACCTACTATGAGGAGCCCAGGTACGAGCCATCAACTTCATACACATCCTATGAAGACCAAAGGTATGAACCTCCTCCCTCATACTCATATTTTGATGAACCAAGGTATGAGCCTTCATACTCATACTTTGAGGAACCAAGATATGAGCCACCACCTTCATATGCTTATTATGAGGAACCATGGCGTGAACAACCCACCTCATATGAGTATTATGAAGAACAAAATTACGAACCTTATCCATCATATGCTTACAATGAAGGACAATGGTGTGAACCATCTACTTCATATGGGTATTATGAGGAACAAAGGGTCGAACAACCGGATTCAAGCTTAGAAAATACCGATTCTTTTTCTATAACCGAAGTAACCGATAGGATATTAGAACACATAAGAGTTATCGATCGATGTATAAGAGAATCTCGCGCAAGGGAAGAGGAGTCTCGCGCAAGAGAAGAATTAAAAAAGGAAGAGATAACCGAAAGTGTAAACATGGAAGAACAAATAAGTGAAAAACCGACACATGAGTTAAACAACGAAAAAGGTGAGTCTGACAACGTTAAAATTCAAGAAGAGTCTAATTTTGAAGAAATTAATCTCTTGTCACCTTCTTTTGAAAATCATTGTTTAGTACCCACTCATGCTAAGTTTTTAAAAGAGTTAAACACTAACACTAAAATTGACGAAACGGTAAGTATTAAGTTAACTAATAATCAAACGTCACTAATAAAAGAAGACCCATTTGAAATTAACATTACACCGGTTCCATGTTTCTTTCAAAATTCGTTTATTAGTAATGTCACAATTGATAAAGATCTTTGTGTTAACATAATGCCTAACTACATTTTCGAAAAATTAAGTATTAGTGATTTTTCTCCACTTCAAATACCCATTTTTCTATCCAATCGGAAAGTAATAAAATCAATCGGTATAGTTGAGGATGTTTTGGTTCAAACAAATCAAATGGTAATACCAACCGACTTTGTCATCCTCGATGACACTCCTCTAATGTTGGGACGACCATTTGTAAAAACACACGAAGCTTTGAAAAACCGGAAGTTCAACAATCTACCTCTTCAATTAGGGGCATTTAAAAGAAGTGTCGATCTAGAACGGTCAATGAAATATCCATTCGGCAATAATGACCCCCTAATTGAAGATGAAGATGAACCACCCGATACAAGTGAAGAGATCGACCACTTTGTTGAAGAAGAGGTCGCCATAGAACAAACTTTTAAAGTTCTTGATCGAGATGAGCAACCAAATAAGGAGTCTCCTAAAGACCCACCACTTGAGCTCAAAGAACTTCCAAAAGGTTTGGAATATGCTTTTCTAGACAAAGAGGGTAATTTACCTGTAATTATTTCGTCTAAATTAGATAGCTTAGAAAAAGAAAAATTAATTAGTCTTTTGAAAAAACATAAAAATGCAATAGCTTGGAAACTTGTAGACATAAAAGGAATTAGTCCTTCTATGTGCACACACAAAATTTTGATGAATGATGACTACAAATCAGTCATACAACCACAACGTCGAGTAAATCCAAATGTTCAAGAAGTGATTAAAAACGAGGTCATCAAGTTACTTGACGCCGGACTTATCTATCCTATCTCCGATAGTCCGTGGGTAAGTCCCGTCCAAGTAGTTCCAAAGAAAGGAGGTATGACGGTAATAACTAACGAAAAGAATGAATTAATACCAACGAGAACCGTCACAGGATGGAGAGTTTGTATAGATTATAGACGATTAAATGAAGCAACAAGAAAAGACCACTTTCCGTTGCCCTTCATTGATTAAATGTTAGAAAGATTATCCGGTCATAAATTTTATTGTTTCTTGGATGGTTTTTCAGGTTACTTTCAAATCCCGATAGCACCCGAAGACCAAGAAAAGACAACTTTCACATGTCCCTATGGAACTTTTGCTTATCGACGTATGCCGTTTGGTCTACGTAATGCCCCCGCAACATTCCAACGTTGCATGGTAGCTATCTTCCATGATATGATAGAAAAGACAATGGAAGTCTTCATGGACGACTTTTCTATCTTTGGGGATTCATACGACCAATGCCTCGATAACCTTGAACGAATGCTAACCCGATGTGAGGAAACTAACCTTGCCCTTAATTGGGAAAAATGCCATTTCATGGTAACGGAGGGAATAGTACTCGGTCACAAGATCTCGAGCGAAGGAATGGAGGTGGATCGAGCCAAAATAGATACCATTTCTAGATTACCACCTCCATCCTCCGTAAGAGCTATCAGAAGTTTCCTAGGGCATGCCGGATTCTATAGACGGTTTATCAAAGACTTTTCAAAAATCTCAAGGCCTCTAACAAAATTACTTGAAAAAGATGCCCCTTTCATCTTTAACAAGGATTGCAACCAAGCATTTCTAACCTTAAAAGAGATGTTAGTCAATGCACCTATCATGATAGCACCTGATTGGAAATTTCCTTTCGAAATCATGTGTGATGCTAGTGACTTTGCAGTTGGAGCTGTCTTGGGACAAAGAAAAGAAAAGCATTTCCACCCAATTTATTATGCTAGTAAAACACTTAATGATGCACAAGAAAACTACACAACAACTGAAAAAGAATTACTAGCTGTGGTATTTGCTTTTGATAAATTTCGCTCTTATCTTGTTCTTTCTAAAACTATAGACTATACAGATCATACAGCCATTCGATATCTCTTCAAAAAGCAGGACGCAAAACCACGTTTGATTCGGTGGATTCTACTCCTCCAAGAATTTGACATTGAAGTCAGAGACAAAAGAGGAGCAGAAAATACCGCAGCAGATCATCTTTCGCGCTTAGAAGACCCAGCTTTGGAGGCGACCAGGGACGAGCAAATCAACGAAAAATTTCCAACAGAGTCCCTGGAAATGGTGGAATATAAGGAAGAGCCATGGTACGCCGATTATGCTAACTACCTAGCTAGTGGTATAGTCACAAGAGGATGGTCACATTATCAAAGAAAAAAATTCTTTGCCAACGTGAAACACTATTTTTGGGAAGATCCATATCTTTTCAAAATGTGTGCCGACCAACTCGTCCGACGATGCGTACATGGTAATGAAGCACGAAGAATTCTCCGCCATTGTCATGAAGGTCCATACGGAGGGTATCATGGTGCCGCTAGTACCGCACGAAAGGTATTTGATTCAGGATTTTATTGGCCAACCATTTACAAAGACGCCCAAAGTCTTGTCAAGACATGTGATGCTTGCCAAAGAACAGGTAATATTTCTTCCAAAAACGAAATGCCACAAAATGGCATTCTTGTTTGTGAAATTTTTGATGTGTGGGGACTCGACTTCATGGGACCTTTCCCACCATCGAAAGGAAACAAATATATACTTGTGGCAGTAGACTACTTGTCTAAATGGGCCGAGGCTGAGGCACTTCCAACAAATGATGGAAGAGTCGTGGTAAGATTTCTGAAAAAATTATTCTCTCGTTTTGGCACACCTAAAGCATTAATAAGTGATAGAGGTACCCATTTTTGCAACCATCAACTTGAAATTTTTTTAACAAGATATGGGGTCTATCATCGGGTCTCAACAGCGTATCACCCTCAAACAAACGGGCAAGCCGAAGTGACTAATAGAGGTTTAAAACGAATACTCGAAAAAACCGTAGGGTTAAATAAAAAGGAATGGGCGGATAAATTAGATGATGCTTTATGGGCTTTTCGAACTGCTTATAAAACAACAATAGGCACAACCCCATATAAGCTAGTCTATGGAAAAAGTTGTCATTTGCCAGTAGAAATTGCACACAAAGCCTACTGGGTAATCAAAAATGTAAACTTAGATTTAGAATTTGCTGGTAAAAATCGATTTTGTCAATTAAATGAATTAGACGAACTTAGGAATTATGCATACTCAAACTCTGAAATTTATAAGGAGAGAATGAAAAATTTGCATGACAAACATATTAAACCTAATGAATTTCGGGTAGGGGATCTAGTTCTTTTGTTTAATTCACGACTTCGATTGTTTCCTGGTAAATTAAAGTCTAGGTGGTCAGGACCTTTTTCCGTCACCCATATTTTCCCACACGGTGTAGTAGAAATTAAATCTCGAAATGGGCCTCCATTTAAAGTCAATGGCCAACAGCTGAAACTCTATCAAGGATTCATTGAGGATGAAGAAGAAGAGATTTCGCTTCAAACGGTGGAAGAATAAAACATCATGCCTGGTAAGTTACGAACGACTGAGACAACAAAAGCGGTAAGTTTGCTAACCAAAGCTTATGGGAAACAAGGGCACTCAAACGAGCACTCAAAAAAAATTCAAAACTTTGCTCGGCACGAGGCCGTGCCCCCTGGACACGGGGCCGTGTCCCCTGGACACGAGGCCGTGTCCGCGCTGCAGTCGGGATATATCCCCTTTTTCAAAACAGTTACTTCATTCCACACGCCCCGTTTCCCCGAAAAAGCTCTAGTTTCAGGCGATTTTTCGCAGATTTTCGACGTCTCCTATCGCTCTAACAACATCAAGGTATGATTCTATCACTTTTAGTAGTTAGATTAGTTACTTGCATGTAGTTAAAACACCAAAAATTTGGGGGAAAATCTAGGGTTCTTGAAGTTCATCCGGATCGAACCTCAAATTTTTGTTTAGATCTGTTTGCATTTAATTAGATTAGTGTTATGGGAAGTAAATACACTTGTATTGTTCATAGATTCACCCGATTTCTCACAAAAACCCCAAACCCTTGTTCTTGAATCGAAAAAGATAAAATTGATAGGGTAAACGGGATATTTTGGGAAAAACGGCACTTAGGGTTTCATTTTCGGGGGAAACCGCACCTATTGGACCAAAAATTTTCAAGTTTTCAAAACCGGGTCGAAAAATGGAATTTTTGAGTAACAGACGCCTGGACACGGGGCCGTGTCCGCTGAACACGGGGTCGTGTCCAGACCACTGTTTGCAGTTTTGTCCGAAAATATTTCTGTTTCGTGCTAACTTTTGGTGTATTCTTTCAGATGGCTAGGAAGTTCACAAGATTTAACGCCAATGAGCTAGATGCTAGAGCTCGATACGAGATACTTCAAACAAGGCCAGAGGGATACCCGAGGCAAGCATGCACGGACCTGCTAACCTTGGTGAATCAAATCGACCGCTTCAACAACATTGTCACGGGACCACTCAGAGTAGCCCTAACAACTCGACTCCGTTCCGTCCATGAATGCACGTTGGAGTTCTATAGCACCTTCACATTCAACTCGAGGTGTGACCCGTTCGACAATGACGGGGTAGCATTCCGATGTGGCGGAATGAAATATTCGATCTCTATGGCTCAGTTTGGATCGATTGTCGGGTTGTATGCGGAAGAGGATGCGGGAAACGAAGAAAATACTGGAGGAATGAGAGAGATTGACGAAAACGAACGCCAAGCTATTTGGGCTCAGATTGGTGAAGGGTACTACAATCCGAGCAGCACTAAGAGTACGAAGTTGAGGGATCCGCTATATAGATACATTCATAGGCTCCTCGGCTACTCTCTTAGCCAAAGGCATGATAGTAGTGGCGTCGTTGGGTTAAGAGATTTGGTTGTCCTCCACTGCATCCACAACCGCAGGCCGCTCGATGTTCCGTTCCTCATGCTCCGAAACATGCATCATAACCGCCTTGCTAGTGCACCGACTCCTATCTTCTTTGGGGGATGGGTGTACCGTCTCTTTAGGCACTTCGCCCACATACCTAGGTCATTTGAGAAGAGCCCATGGTCGGGTATGGTAGATATACACATATGTCGCTCAATGAACCTGATTTATGAGGCGGAGGATGGGACGGTGAGCTTTCAAAGGATGCAAGGTCATGCATGGAACCCGCAAGAAGCACTGGTCCTCCAAGCTCCGCAACATCATCAGTATCAATACCAACCCCATGGTGATCCGGGTCAATCATCCTCCTCCGGAGGAGGTTTTCCTAATTTCCAAAGTTTGCATGATTTGTTGCAGGAAAACCTTATGTGCACCAGGAACACTTACAACATGGCGAGCAACACCTACCACCGGGTCGGAGCTATCGAAAGAAACATATCCGATATCCAAGATGATGTTGGATACTGTTGGAATTGAACCCTATCAGAGGAACAGATAATTAAAGCCAAAACTGGATCAGAGCAGTGGATCCAGAATAAGCAGATGATTACAGTTGGTTCATACAAATCTCTCCCCTTGAAAGTGGTTTCATATCTGCTGACCTCCTATCTGCTGATCTTACTAAGTGCTGACCTACAACTGCTGCCATGCATCTACTACCAAATGTCAAAGACTGATGGAAGACCAAAGCTCTGCTGATTCAATCTACTGCCTTGAGTCAAGTACTGCTGATCCGGACAAGCACTGCTGGGTTCACAGCAGTGGAAGGAAGCAGCAGCTGTTTAAGTGTCTTTTATGTAATAAATTGTAATAGCAGTTGTTAGTACATCAGTGTTTGTATAGATCAGAGGTTAGAGTTTGTTAGGAGGTTAGATGTCACTTTCAAGGTGACGTCAGCTAAAGATGCTCAGTGGTTTGCAAGTACCTATAAATAGTTCAGTACTTTGTACTGTTCTATTAGCTCTTTCACAACATTGTCTTCTTTGCACGAACAAACTACTGAGCTCTGGCTGAGGGGGAGTTTGCATTCATTCATGAATCATTGTAATCGTTGTTGAAACAAATTCAATCTTTCGATTCATTGTGTAAAGATGTTTGATTAAAGTATTACTCTCGTTTGATTGTATGCAAAGTTTGTTTTCATCTTAAATTCCGCTGCACAACTCTTTCATTTCCATCTTAATTTCAAACGAAAATACAATAAAAAACAAACTCAGATCCAACAATTGGTATCAGAGCTTGGACAGTCAAATTTGATTTAACAATCATTTTGACGTAAATAGTTCAGCTCATAACAGTTGATACTGATCGTTTGTTCATCCGTTGAAAAACAGAGCAAGGATTAATCACCATTGTTGATTTCTCAGTGTCTGTAAAACAAGAAGAATGACGTCACAATCTCAAGATGATAAAAACAACATCGGCTCGCTTTTTAAACCACCTATGCTAAAAAGAAATGAGTACAACATCTGGCAGAGGAGGATGGGTCACATCCTCGCTCAACAAAGCACAGGTTGTTGGAGGTCTGTCATTTATGGTCCCCATGTTCCTTCAGTGCCAAGCGCTGAAGATGCTAAAAAGTTCGTTCCAAATCCAGTTGAAAATTATACCGAAACCGACTTTCAAAAGATCGAACTAGATGCTAAAGCGTTTAGCATCATAGCATCAGCGCTGCCCAATGAAATATATGCTGGACTGTTACACTGTAACAGTG
The DNA here is from genome assembly GCA_030545235.1 of Helianthus tuberosus. Classification (NCBI taxonomy): domain Eukaryota; kingdom Viridiplantae; phylum Streptophyta; class Magnoliopsida; order Asterales; family Asteraceae; genus Helianthus; species Helianthus tuberosus. Next base: position 34,303,949 of record CM060373.1, on the reverse strand, counting down.
CCAAAGAATTATGGGACGCACTTAAGGAACAGTTTGGGGGGACTGAAGAAGTCATAGAAAACAACAGGGAAATCTTGAACCAACAGTATGAAACATTTTGTTACGTTAAAGGTGAATCACTAACGCAACAATTTGAGCGTTTCAGTTGTCTCATCAGTGAACTGAGGCTTGTAACACCACTTTTACAAACTCAACTCAAAATAGCAGGTTCCTCAGGTCACTGCCAGAAAAATGGGACACCATAGCTTTTGTCACCCGAAACTCACCTGAATTCAAGGATCTGACCTTGACCCAACTCCACGGTCGACTCCTGACCTACGAAAGGGAGTTGAACCAGAAAAGGAGGTTACAAGAGTCAGGAAAAGTTACCGATGATTACACTTTCGGTAATACTGCTCTTCTGGGTCAAGAAGAATCTGGGAGCAGTGGTAAGGATCAGGGTTATGATGACTTCATTGACATAACTGCTGGTGCAAATTTCAACAACCCTGATCCTCACTCTGCAAGTTATGCATTCACTGCAAACGAAAACCAGATGTCAGACAATTTAAGCTTTGAACTAAATGATTTGCAACATTTTGATCCCACTGACTTAGAGGAAATGGACATCCTGCACCAACTGGATTTGCTAAGTGTTAGAACTAGCAAGTTCTACAAAAGAACAGGGCGAAAATTCCCAGATTTGCATGGGAATCTAAGGGTTGGGTTGGATAAATCGAAAATCAAGTGTTACAAGTGTAATAGGTTGGGACATTTCGCTAGGGAATGTAGGAGTCAAACTACTGGTCCCATAATTACTCATCCTAGCTCAAATCCTAGACCTCAAAACCAAAGCACTGTGCACTATGCCCAGTATGCCCCAGCAGCTCAAGTGAACACTGCTCACTATGCTGCTGCCCCTGTGCCAGTGCACTATGTCCAAACTACTGTTCCACAGATTCAATATGTTCAAACCCCTGCTCCACAGGTACAAGTGCAACCTGTTGCACCTCAAACCACTGCTCCAGCAGCAGTACAACCAGATCAACAAAGCTTTTTCACTCAAGGGTTTGTTGACTGGAGCAGTATACCTGAAGACCTTAGTGATGAAAACTTTGCACTCTATGTTTCTAATGATTCTTCTCATGATGAGTTTTCTTTGATGGCATTAGAGTCAATACAGGAGGGGGTTGAAACTGAGGAGGAACAGCTGAGTATTGAAACAGTGGATGAGGTGACTGAAGCAGTGGTTACTACTGTGGCTGGTGAACTACTGATTGGAGAAAGTTCAGGTACCCTGATTGAACCAATGACAGATCCATGGTCCGTAGAGGACAAAGAAGAAGAGAAAGAAGAAAAGGCTGGTGAAAAGAAGGTGAAAGCTGATGATGAAGAAGATCATCAATATGATTGTGCAATGATGGCAGCTGCCAAGGTATCTCCTCAAGTTCTTGAAAAACTGTGTTCTGACAATTGCATAATTGCTTTTGCTAACATCAAAGAGGTGAATGAAAACCTTCGGGATAAAATCTTGACTGATGAGGTTAAATTTGAAAAGTCTTTAAAAGAACTTAAAAACAAATTGACTGAAAAGGAAAAAGAGACCAGCTGTCTAAAAGAAGAGCAAAGCATAACCAAAACCCAACTTCAAACTATGGTAGAAAAATACCAAGTTTGCAAAAAGGAGTTGGAATCCACCCAAATTACTTGTGAAAGATGGGTGGAATCCTGCAGAGGATATGAGGTGATGCTTGCTAAACAGATTGAAAGTAATGTGAAATTCGGGGTTGGGTATAGAAAATATGATGATGAATGCATTACTGGTGAAAAATCTGTTCAAAACATTGTTGAAAACACTGATATAACCACTGAGTTCATCCCCACAAACAAGAATGGCCAAGAAGTGAAAATCACTGACAAACTTGGTAACAAAATCACATTTGGCAGAACAAGGAGTTCCTCTACTTTTGAAGAACTTGAAAAATATCAGTTTAAACCCACTTGGTCTGACGAGTGTGATATTCTTGAAAATTTCAAGCCAATGGACTTTAAATCAACCGATGGTGTTAAAGCTCCAAAAGCTAAAGTCATACCTCTCAAGGACATCCCAGCAGTGGTTAAAACCTCTGCTGCAAAGGAGTCTGAAAAGAGAAAGAAGAAAGAAAAAATTGATAACTTGTTTTGTGAATTCTGTGAGAAAAGGAATCATCTAACAAAAGATTGTTTCCACTTGAAAGCTTATGATTTAAACAGAACAAGTGTCATTGTTCCAGCAGACAGTTGCATTGTTTGTGGTAAAACAAACCACAAAACTCAAGCATGTGTGTATCTCAAAAACTTTGATGTGAAAAAGAATGAGTACATGGCTAAAACACCTTTGAGTCCATCATCATCATCAACATCTGTCAAATTCACCAAGAAACAACCACTATTTGTGCCAGTTCAAACAGCTGTTACAAAACAGCTGAACCAAACATCTGTTAAAAGAGATGTTCAGGTTACTGATGCACCCCCTGCCATTCAATTCAGAAAAGGCAAGGAAAAACAGTCTTACCAAAGGATTCCACACGTTTATGAGACCTACAAAAGGCCCTCTAAACCCAGAGTGAACAGGCATCCTTTTGGTTACCAGCAGATGATTGGTCAGGACCCACAACAGTGGTTAGAGAAACACTGTCCTAAAACAGTTCAAACCCATGACCTAACCACTGTCCACCATTCTGCATCCATCCCAGACATTGTTGAGACCCCATCCAAAGCCCTGCTGGCTTTGGAGACCTTAATGAACTAATCCTTTTACTTCATGTGCAGGGAGCTTCTACATGCGTTGATAGTCTTTGGTATGTAGATAGTGGAGGCTCCAGGCACATGACAGGATGTAAAGCCCTCCTCAAAGACTTTAAAATCCATGGAGGGGGTGATATATCCTTTGGGAATAATAGTAAAGGGAAAGTTCTGGGGTCTGGTACAGTGCAGTCTGGAAAAGTAAAATTTGAAAATGTCAATCTAATAGACAATCTAAAATTCAACCTTCTGAGTGTGTCCCAAATGAGTGACAAGGGATTTGGGTCATTCTTCACAAAAGACTGTTGTAGGATTGTTGGACCAGAAATGGTCAAAAAGATTGAAGCAATAATCAAAACTGGTCAAACTAAACTTGTTGCCCAAAGAAGTGGCAATGTTTATGTTGTTGACATGTCAAAAGAGTGTCCAAGAGCTGATGCCTGTCTGTTCTCAGCTGCCTCTAACAAAGAGACAGAACTTTGGCACAGAAGACTGGGGCACACAAATCTTAAGACAATCACAGAAATTTCAAAAAATGGGTTGGTGAGAGGCCTACCACAAAAATTGTTTTCACGTCCTGAACATTGCATTTCTTGTTTAAAAAGAAAACAACATAAAAGTTCTTACAAGTCCATTGAAGAGTCCAAAACAACCCAGTGTTTGCAAATGCTACACATGGATTTGTTTGGCCCAGTTCAAGTCATGAGCCTCAAAAAGAAAAGATATTGTTTGGTTATTATTGATGACTTTTCTAGGTTTACATGGACTTTCTTTTTACACTCAAAAGATGAGACTGCAGGCATTTTGCAAGACTTTGTAACACAGGTTGAAAAGCAATTTGACCTTCCAATGAAAAGCTTCAGGAGTGACAATGGCACAGAATTCAAAAATAGGGAGTTGGATGCCTTCTGTGTGAAGAAAGGGATTGTAAGGCAGTACAGCATCCCTAGAACACCAGAGCAAAATGGGGTAGTAGAAAGGAAGAACAGAACTCTGATTGAGGCTGCCAGAACCATGCTTGCAGATTCAGGTTTGCCACTAACTTTCTGGGCAGAGGCAGTAAACACTGCTTGCTATGTCCAGAACAAAGTTTTAATAAACCCTAGGCACAAAAAGACTGCTTATGAAATTCTGTATAAAATCAAACCACTGATCTCATATTTCAAGGTGTTTGGCTGCCCATGTTTCATTTTGAATTTAAAAGATTCCATTTCAAAATTTGCAGCCAAAATTGATTGTGGTTATCATTTGGGATACTCAACCACTGCCAAGGCCTACAAAGTGTTCAATACACAGACCAAGGCAGTGGAGGAGACTTTGAATGTAAAATTCAATGAACTTTCATCAATGAAAATCCCAGCAAACCCTACAGATCTGTTTGATCTTGAAAAATTTACTTTTGAAAATACTGCTGTCAAGACTAACAGTGCAGGTCCATCAGAGGATACAACACCAGACTATGGGTATGAAATCATCATCCCTCAAAGGTCTGCCACAAAGGGAAAAGCACCAGCTGTTCAAAACAGTTGTCAAAGCTCAACCACTGCTACCTCAACAGTTGTTGACCAAAGTAGCCCATCAACCACTGCTTCCACATCCTCAAACACTGCTGACAAAAGTCCTTAAACAATGGATAAAAGTCAGCAGTTGTCCACTTCTTTACCTCCTATTCCACCACCTTTTGAAGCCACTGCTGGATCATCAAAGTCCCCAGCAGTGGTTAGCTCAGATGATACACATTTGCAGCCTTCACAAACCAATGCCATCATACCATACCAAGGAGATTTAATCTTCTTGCGATCTCATCCACCTGATCAAATTATTGGCAACATAAATGAAGGGGTGCTCACAAGAAGCCAATCCCAAAACATTTGTCTTTTTGCTGGTTTTCTATCACTCCATCAGCCAGTCAAGTACCAAGAGGCACTGAAAGACAACAGCTGGGTAGAAGCCATGCAAGAGGAGCTCCAACAGTTTAAAAGATAACAAGTATGGGAGCTTGTACCACTGCCAGAAGAGGTTAGTCCCATTGGCACAAAGTGGGTCTTTAAGAACAAAACTGATGAAAGGGGTATTGTTGTCAAGAATAAAGCCAGGCTTGTGGTTCATGGTTACAGACAGGAAGAGGGGATTGATTATGATGAAACATTTGCCCCTGTTGCAAGATTAGAAGCAATTAGACTGTTCCTGGCCTTTGTTGTCAACCACAATATGAAGGTGCTTCAAATGGATATCAAAAGTGCTTTCCTCTATGGTACAATTCAAGAAGAGGTGTATGTCTGTCAACCTCCAGGTTTTGAGGATCCATTTTATCCAGATCATGTCTACAGGCTAAACAAAGCCTTGTATGGCTTGAAATAAGCACCAAGGGCCTGGTATGAAACTCTTTCCAACTTCCTACTCTCAAATGGTTTCAAAAGAGGTACCTTTGATAAAACACTGTTTTTAAAATGGAGAGGGAAGGATTTAATGATTGTCCAGATTTATGTGGATGACATTATTTTTGGAAGCACATGTAACTCAATGTGTGAAGAGTTTAGAGAACTCATGACAGCTGAGTTTGAAATGAGTGCAATGGGTGAGCTGCAATGCTTTCTTGGTCTCCAAGTACAGCAAATGCTAAATGGAACTTTCATTCATCAAAGCAAATATGCTAAAGAACTTTTAACCAAATTTGATATGAATGATTGTAAACCATGCAGCACACCCATGGCAACAAATAAGCTGGTCATGTCTGATGAAAAGGATGAGCTGATTGACAAACACTTTATAGAAGCATGATTGGGTCTTTACTGTACCTAACTGCATCTAGACCAGACATCATGTTTGCAACATGTGTCTGTGCAAGAAGTCAATCAGCTCCCAGAAAATCAAATCTCATTTCTGTAAAAAGGATCTTCAGATACATAAAAGGTGCTCCCACACTTGGTATCTGGTATCCAGCTAATGGGAACATCGAGCTTTCAGGTTTCTCAGACAGTGATTTTGCTGGATGCAACACTACAAGGAAGTCCACATCAGGAGGGTGCCAGTTTCTAGGTGATTGCTTAGTCTCATGGCAAAGCAAAAAGCAAGCAGCTGTTTCAACATCCATTGCTGAAGCTGAATACATTGCTGCTGCAAGCTGTACAGCCCAACTCTTGTGGCTTCAAAATCAGTTACTGGATTTTGGTATCACTGCCTTAAAGACACCACTCATGTTGGATAGCCAGGCAGCAGAAAATATCATCAAAAATCCAGTTTCCCATTCAACTACCAAACACATCGACATCAGACATCACTTTGTGAGGGATTGCTATGAAAAAGGTTTGATTTCTCTGCATCATGTCCCAACTAAAGATCAGCTGGCAGATGTGCTCACAAAAGCACTTGATACAGCCACTTTTGAAAGCTTGGTCTCTAGAATTGGGATGCTTAACATGGAATAACAAGCATCATCTTGTTTTTCTATGAATAAAATCAACAAAATGTTTTCAGAAAATTAAATCTCCATCCTTAAAAATAGCTAAAAATGATATTTTTTATTAAAATCCTTAAAAGTCTGCCATTAACCACTGATTGTTCAAAACTCTGCTCTACTTCAAAAGTCTGTCCACTGCTGAAAGTCAACCCCTGTTCTCTCATTCTTTTGATAAACTCTGTTGTTCAAAAGCAGTGTATTATCCACTGATATGCTATCCACTGATAGTGAAAATCATCCACTGCTTTCATACCACTGCCTTCATTATTCACTTTCATAAAAGTACTGTCCTTCACTTTCACCAGAGGTTGTCACATGGGCAGTACATAGTGGTCAGACCTTTTGTAACGGCTGCCACCTCAGCATTCACTTTCTTCCCTATAAAATCCCCCATTCACCACCAAAACAGGGTTTTACTGTCGAATTGAATTCTTAAAAATTCTCTTCTCAAAACAGTTTTTCATCTCATCTTCCACAAATTTCTTCGATCATTCATCTTCAAAATGACAAAATCGAAGTCATCTTCAAAACCCTCATCCAAATCATCATCGAAAACAGCCTCTCAAAAGGCAATCTCCACTGAAATCCCATATAAACCATCTCACAATCTCATGGGTCTTCTCACAAAACCAGGAACCACCAGAGTTTTCGATTCCATCATTGACATCATTGCAAAATCAAAGTACAAAACTTTGTTCACCATCGATGCACCAATCTATTTGGCGACCCAAAGAGAGTTCTGGAAGAATGCAACCCTTGAAAAACAAGGAGACACTACAACCACCATAAACTCTTCTATAAAGGGTAAAGCTGTCCAAATCACGCCACAATCCATTTCAGAGGTATTTCAACTCGGTGATCAGGAAGGTAAAATTTCTTTCACTAAAAACGAGTTACAAACTGACTTCATTGAGAGAGGGTATGAAGCCACAATGATGAAGAAAACTACCTTAGAAAAAGGTTATTTTCCTTCTGCAACCAGATTTTTATTTCATACTCTCCTACTATGTGTTTCAAACAAAACCACTTCTTTCAATGAAATCCCTTTAAAGATTCAAAATCTGGGATATGCAATTCTTCAAGGAGAAAATTTTAACTATTCTCGGGAAATTTTTAAAGATTTGGTTAATAATGTTGAAACAAAATCATTCATACTGTTTCCAAGGTTTTTAAGTTACTATTTTGCAAAGAAATTCAGTAAGGATGATTTAGCATTAATAAACCAAGGTGATTCTACTCAAATAAACAGTTTAACAACTGAAACTTTTTCAAGAATGCTAGCACCTTGCAAAACACAAGCAGAGGTGCCTGAGCAGACTTTAGCAGTTACAACTGCTCCTCAGGTATCTGCTGCTGAGCCCACTGCTCAAGGTGATCAAAGCAGCAGAACAACTGTTTTGAAACCCACACCTAAAATCACCAAAAAGCCAACAAAAAGAAAAACACAAAAACCCCCCCAAAACCATTAAAAAGGCATCTCTGGAGGATGAGATACCAGAGCTCCTGCCAGTGACAACACAAAAGTCACAAGAAACCACTGATGCTACTTCCTCACAGCAGTTGGTACAAATATCTCAACCCATAACCGAAACTCCTCCTGCTTCTTCACAAAAAGAACAGGTTGTATAAATAGGGTTTCCACATCATGATGCTCTGGAAACACTTGTTTCTATCATCCACAGCTCAATACCCGGGGCAAATCCATCTTCTACACCACCTTTCACATCCACAATTCCCACACCAACTAAACTGCTGTTGGATGCAATTGATTTGAACCAGGCATTAACCAGTCCTTCTCAATCACCTATCAATGAGAATATACCTCAACAACTGACTGGGTCTGATGTATCAATCTTTGCTAACCCACCAACACAACCTGAGGAGGTTAGACCCCTTGAGTTACAAGTAACTCTTGGTGGTAGTCCAAGTGAAGCAGCCACTACAACTGTTGAACCCACTGGTTTACAGTTGGACAGTGGTTTCATTAATAAGACTTCCTTGGAGGCAATTCCTTACATAGCACCTCTGCCAACCACCAGTGGATTTATTTATCCTACTGGCAACATCAAAAGGTTGTCAAGTGTTGAAGGAAGAAGACCCCAGTACCAAGAAAAAGGGGCATCAGTGGTAGATGTTTGGAGCACACTCCCTACCTCAACCACTGATAAAACCACTGTTAGTGGGAAATCAGATGATCCCATTAAATTGGGTGATGATTTAAAATATCAGGATTTGACGGATCGTATTGGAAAGCTTGATAACTCTGTTGCAGAACTCAAAGATATGCTACAACAGGTGTTACAAGTACAAAAGGCACAATCAACTGCTGTTCCATCTCAAGCACCTGCTCTACAAAGGGCACCTGGTACAAATGAGCTCTGGAACTTGTTTCAACCTTTTCTCCAACAACAAGCACAATTAGCAGATCAGCAACATGAGAAACATGTCCAACAGCTGAGAAATGCAATGGAGTCAAGGTTCAAAAACACTCAGGCTGATTTAAAGGCTCTCAAAACTCAGATCCTGCAAACCACTGGCACTGCTCCTCCAACAGTACTTTTCATTGATCAACTCCCAGACGATAATGCCAAAAAGGGGGAGAAAATTCAGGAGTGGAAGAAGAAAGGAATAGATGATGGTCTATACATTGAACCTGAAAAGGATGCTATGACCAGAAGAATTCCTGTGCCAGATGGTAGTAAAAAGGTTGATGCTACTCAAGAAGCACTTGATGAAGGAGTAGCAAGTGTAAAAAGAGATAGAATGGCAAAGGATGTTTCAAGGTGGAATGAGGAGAAAAGAGCTTTCATGGAGCTGTATGAGCAGGGTTGTTCTGGTTCTAAAGATTCTAAAAATCCGAAGACAAAAAGAAAACCTAAGTCCATCCCATCCAGATTTCCAAAGCCTCCAAAACCACCATCCAAAAGCCATCAGCATAAAACCTCCACTCAAACAGCTGTTGTAACTCCTGCTGTATCAACTACTGCTGGTACTTCAGTGGTTTCAACATCTGTTCCCATTTCAACACACACTACTTCAACACACACCACAATTACTACATTACCATCACCACTGTCACCACCAAAAACAATCTCACCACCACTTCCACCTGCTGACAAAAAGCAGAAGACAACAGATGTTATAACATCTGCTGTAATGGCAACAGTGGTTGAAACACCAGTTGTTTCAACAGCTGTTAGTCAGACACAAACCACTGTCACTCAATCTACTACCACTGTTCCATCTCAAACATCATCAGTCTCTCCTAAACCAAAAAGGAGAAGGCTAATTTTAAAAGATGGTGACACATCTCCATCACCAACATCTTCAAAATCCCTGTCACTTGTCACTATTCCAAAACCCATACCTCTCTCTTCAGCTCAAATTTTAAAGACATTACCTCCTGCTGGTGTCTCATTTCCTCTGGAACTCATTGCAGTCAGAGAAGAAATCAAATCTTTTTATTATGAAGATGACCCAGCCAAAAGGACTTTGCCATCAATTGCAAAATATCCCAGGCCTAACAATATTGAAGAATACTTGAAACTCAAGGCCAAACAAGCAGAGGATATTGCAATCAAAAACAGAAAAGGGAAATCTGATAGAGAATTTCAACAAAACTATCAGCTTTTACTCTCACAGGTCAATGCTATGGAGCGTTTTGCTAAAAATGTATGTCAGCAAATTTCAGAAAGGGCAGATGAGTCCTTGAGGAAAGACTACATTGAGAATATCATGACATACAAGAAATACAAGGGGGAGAAACACATGTATAAGAACTGGACCATTCCTGAGCTTGAAAAAGAAGCAGCTAGGATTCAAGACATGATCAAAAATAAGGTCAAGCAGACTCCTCCTGAAAAATTCAAACAATTTGAAGCCGAGAAGATGTTAGAGTTGAGGAGAATGAAAGAGGAGCTGATTGCAGCTGATTATGGGTCAAAGAACTCTGTGACAAAGTGGGGAGAAGATAGAGTCAGGGCAACCTATAAAAGATTAGAGGAACTTAGAAAGAAAGATCCAAGAGTTCCACAAAAGCCTGACTATACCAAAGCAGAGGTCTCAAAAAGACCACCAAAGCTGCAAGTCAAAAGAATCACTGCTCCAGCTGGTGCTGCCATCTACAAAAGAAGGAGCAAAAACCAGTTTAGTATGGAAACAATTCAAGATCTATTAGCTGGAGATGCCATTGTAAAAGCAGGCACGGAAGTAATGATAAAAGAAGATCTTGAATTGGAACAATCTGCAAGTGCTGCTCAGCCAGTCATGAACAGGCCAGCCTCACCAAATACGTCTGCAAATAAACATCTCCCAAGAAACCCACCAGGCTCAAAAATACAAAAGTGGAAAACTGACAAACAGACCTGCGTATTGACTTTGCTCAGGTCTGGTGGAGGAGTGGAGAAAATATCAAGGGAACAAGCTCTTGGCCTGAGTCTTGAAGATTTGCAGGATCTCCTTGGTCTTCCACTTAGCATGGATGATGAAGACACAGTTGCCCTAGACTTTGAACTACAATTCAAAGGTCAGATAAGGGAACTGTTAATGAGGCAATAAAAGATTTCCACAAATAATGAAGAGTTTTGGCATTATCTGTTCCAGGGGGAGATTGTTGGGATTGAACCCTATCAGAGGAACAGATAATTAAAGCCAAAACTGGATCAGAGCAGTGGATCCAGAATAAGCAGATGATTACAGTTGGTTCATACAAATCTCTCCCCTTGAAAGTGGTTTCATATCTGCTGACCTCCTATCTGCTGATCTTACTAAGTGCTGACCTACAACTGCTGCCTTGCATCTACTACCAAATGTCAAAGACTGATGGAAGACCAAAGCTCTGCTGATTCAATCTACTGCCTTGAGTCAAGTACTGCTGATCCGGACAAGCACTGCTGGGTTCACAGCAGTGGAAGGAAGCAGCAGCTGTTTAAGTGTCTTTTATGTAATAAATTGTAATAGCAGTTGTTAGTACATCAGTGTTTGTATAGATCAGAGGTTAGAGTTTGTTAGGAGGTTAGATGTCACTTTCATGGTGACGTCAGCTAAAGATGCTCAGTGGTTTGCAAGTACCTATAAATAGTTCAGTACTTTGTACTGTTCTATTAGCTCTTTCACAACATTGTCTTCTTTGCACGAACAAACTACTGAGCTCTGGCTGAGGGGGAGTTTGTCTTCCTTTTGTATTTTCAGGATTAAATGAGCTCAAATTAACAAAAGAAGCAAAAAGACATCAAAATCTAACATAAATACAAGAAAAGTAACAAGACGTGGCATGCCCGACCCCACAACAGCATCTTCCCAAGCAAAACAAGAGATCAGAAGCCTGAACACGCCCCGTGCTCAGCCAGCACGGGGGCGTGCCCAAGTGTTAGCAGAAAAGACAAAGTGGTAGAAGCTTCTATTGCCCACCACGGGGCCGGGCTCACCGGACACGGGGCCGTGGTCAACTATAAGATTCGCACAATCCAGGCAAATCTTCATAGTACAAAGATTCTTCTGCACACGGGGTCGTGCTCAGCGGACATGGGGGCGTGGTCAACTAATAAGACAAAGCTGCATTTAATGAAGAAAGAGAGGATGTGGACACGGGGCCGTGCCCGAGCTTCTGTTCAGCCTATAAATAGGAGTGCTTGGCTCAAGCTCAAACCATCCCTTGGCACACCACCTCTCTCACACTTCACCCACCACCCACCACCACCATAACACCATTATCCACCACCATCATCCATTGTCCATCATAGAGTGTGTGAGTCGTCTCGGGATCCAAGATTGATCGTAAGAGTTCTTGACAATCAAGGCCATGTTTGCCTAAGTCTCTTACATCACTTGGTGAAGACAAAGTGTCTAGTGTAATACTTTTTATTTCTAATCTTTTGCACTTTTTACTTGGTTTTGTATTAATGACTTTAATAACTAGTTGCTTATGTTGAAGGTGATCTTTCCTTATCGTTTGTCCGTGGTGTCTTGGCATTATTTTACTGTCTATATAAAATAAAAGATTTTCACCATTCATATCTCCACGGTCTATATGGAGGTATGTTGGCTACCTGGTCGGGGGTTAAGGGAACGGTTTGGTAAAGGTCTTGCCATTGTTCAGCGTTTAGAGGTCCTGCAATGGACCTGGGTCAAATTTAGTAGGACCTCCTTCAATACTTAACGGTATTGGATGGCGGGGGTCCAAACTCTTTGATCCCCTCATAAGTTAACTACTATTAATACTATAACCCGGCTATTTAGGACTGTATCCCTGCTGACTCAGACTACTTAGTCGAGGGTAACGTCACCTCCAAAAGAGGGGCCTACCATAATTTGCATTAATAACTTAATTAATTATCTTCCAATAATCCACCCTTTTAGGATTGTATCCTTGCTGACTCAAACTACTGGGGTGAGGGTAACGTCACCTTCAAAAGAGGGGCCTACTACAATAACTAAGATAATCTCTTAAATATGTGCAAAAGTGCGGAAATAATCAAAGGTTACACTAGATACGAGTCGGAACCAAGTGATTCATCTTGTCTATCTGTTTTTCTTTTTTTTTTTCAGCATTTAGTTAGATTTTATTTTTTCTTAGTTAAAAACATTTTTCTAAACTTTTTATTTTGATTAGACGTTGAGGATAAACCGGTACTAAAAGCTCTTGTGTCCTTGGATGACCTCGGTATCTTGCCAACACTATACTACGCTCACGATGGGTGCACTTGCCCATATGTGTGTTTAGTGTTAGTAAAATATCGTGTTTTATAAATTTAAAACTTGGCTAAAAATAAGTGTTAAAAGGGGCTTAAAATATACACCTAATATATATAACACTTCACACGCATCAACCTGCACTTAACCTTTTTGGGAAAATACGTCAGTTTACACTGGTAAATACAATTAACTAACTCATTTGAAAAGGTTTAATAAAGTTGATTTGAATGCACGTGGCGCAAACTTTTTATAACTTGGGATAATTAGTTGTATATAATACTTGTAAACGAATTACATGTTTCTTATACATTCAGTAGCCCAATCCGTGGACCGGGTTAAAGATCAATAGACACACCACATTATTTATTTATGCACTGACGGGTGTACGCCTACACCCCGTGCTCAGGTCGTGGCCATCTCGTAAGATGATGCCAAGGACATCTGGGACATGGTCATTAACCCCCCAAAGGCTTTAAGCAAACAAAACATTTCGAAACGGAGCATATCAATGATTTAACCTCTATTCGATTAAAGATTCAATGATGGACCAAGCGGTATTTTATATACCGTACCCCAAGCCCGTATAAGGGAAAATAAGTTAAAAGTATTTACCTTTGCAAGTATCAATCACAAATAGCAAGTGCGTGTAGCTTTTACCGGGTCTCCTATTCTGGAACGATGGTTTATAATAACCTATTAGAATCCTAACGGGTCTTTAATTAAGCCTAAACTTAGACCAGTTAATTTTAAAGAAAGACACGGTTCGAACGCGTGATAAGCGAAGACCGGAATAGAATGTGATTTAGACCCGAAAAGTTTGAAGACTTGTATAATATGGGTAATCTAACCACATTCTGGATTTTGAGATAAAAACGATAAGGTTTGACCCGTTTCGGCTAATTTATGTAAACTAGTTACATAAACTGAACCGAATGCGCAAGAGGCGTAACGGGTAACCATGAGAGTCATTTACAGGTTTCCTAAGTTAATATGCCTTAAATATGTTGTGATATCAGTAGGATACCTTCCATTATGCCCAAAACGAGTTTAATCTCAATTTAAGCCCCGTAGGGGTATTTTGGTCATTTTATAGGTTATAAAAGAGATTAAATGAGATTATGAGATTCGGGTCCAAATGCATCAGTAAAATAACTTATTTTAATAGGTCATATCAGTTGGTAATAAGTCTTATATGACAAAAATGGTTTTAAACATAAACTATGTGCTTAATACGATTAAAAAGCCATTTTAAGCGATTTCCGGGTTATACAGGAAATCTGAGTTTTCTGATCAGGTTATAAAGTTCAAAATACTTCATTTATTAATTAAAATCAGTAGCAATTGGATTCGTGTCAAAATATTATGTAGAACTCGTTTTATAACCAAAAAGGGTATAATCGGTATTTACCGAATCAACGCCATAACCTTAGGTTATGAGCAGGAAATAAAATAATTAAAAATCTTTAAAAATCCCAAAATAGTATATTACATCAGTGGGTAAAAGGTTTGGTGTCGAAAATTGGGTTTAGATAGGCTTTATGCTAATGATGCCGTTAAATTACTAAAAAGCGTTCTAATTACGTCATTGAGCATAACTCCTAATTTAGACCTTAAACTGATGTGAAAATTTAGGGACATGTTTATAAATTAGTGATAAAGATTATTGTCCTCTCACATATCCAAAATTCTCGTTTTATGGTTAAAAGGGCATATTGGTCAACATTAGGCAATTAACGGAAATATGTAAACGAATCGGACAATCAATAAACCAACCACAGAGGGTTATACTATCATGTAGCCAGGTCCTAAGGGAGCTCTAAGGCATTTCCAAATCATACTAAATCGGGTCAGAACTGAAGTCAAAGCAAAAGTCAAAGTTTTGCGACTTTCAGTTCCGAACCGGGTCTAAACAGAAAATTGTCGGATCAAACAAGCTTAGACCAGTTCTTATACTTATTACCAAGTTATATGAGTGATAAAGTAGGTTACATGCCTTCTACATTGCTAATTACATGTTAATTCGCAATTTAAGTTTCTGTTGACTTTTTATAAACAACTTTGACCCGACATTTGATCTAGTTAGAACGGGAATCAGAGGGTGCCCTTTTAAGGGTTTAATGCCCACATAATTACCAACTTATAACTACCTTTGATTCGACTAAACACTGAACCATTAATGATTAATCGCTAAGTCAAACGTTATTTACGACGGTTTGACTTTTAAGTTAATAACTAAGTAAAACTCAATTAAGGAAGGTCAAGGGTACTTACCAAAGTCCTATGCACGACTAGGGATGACTTGGGTCTGCTTTGGAGCTCCAGAAGTCTTCAAGAATGCAGATGGAAGGTGTGATCAAATTGTTGCAACATAAGGGGCCTTTTATAGTGATTTTTGTTGCTTATGATCATGCCACACAAGTCTAGCATTGTTCCCAGATCATTTACAAGTGCCCCTAAGGTCTAAAAGCATGTAGGGGTCGCCCATGGGGTGGAAAATATCTTCTAAAGTCGGTTATTGCGCTTAAACAGGCTGATGTCCCAACTTTCTGTATCTGGGGATCTGACGCAGCCCGCGTAAAGTTCTGTTAAGCTTTACGCGGCCCGCCTGAGACCTGCTGTCAGATTTAAAACTTTTCCATTATTGCATCCTTGGCTCTTGGTCCTTCGAAAGTGCATTCCACTTTATTTCTTGCATTATGAGCCCTCCAAATTAACATATAAGGGCTCCAAGACTTATACCCATTTTGTTACGTCCTTGGTTTGCTTTGTGTTTACCCGAAAAGTCATAATTTTCAACGTTGACGCTTTAACCCCTCGCATACGAACTTGATCATAACTTTCTCATACGATAACGAAACTTTATGAAATTTTTATCGTGTATTCTAGTGAGCATAATTTACCGTTACAAAGCTTCGGGTTTGCTAAAAGGTCACTCAGAGGTATACTTTAAACATGTTGACACATTTAACCCCTGTAGTTTGTAATCTCTCACTTTCCTTCACAATTAGCTTCGTATGATCCATGATTCATTCGTTTAAAGGTATAAACATCATGTAGGGTTATTGTAAAGTATATTTATCCCTTGTTGACATTTTGAACCCTTATATTCACACACTTTTCTTGTTTGTCAACTTTAGTCCCTCTAGAGTATTATTTCACACGTTCAAGCTTATGACACGTGTCAATACATTATAGGACGTGAATTTTCGAGGTGTTACATCCTCACCCCCTTAAAAGAAATCTCGACCTCGAGATTTACTGATATAAATGAGGGTACTTTTCTTTCATTGTGGATTCTACCTCCCACGTGTACTCGGGACCTCTACGGGCATCCCATTTAACCTTTACGATCGGTACATGTTTCCTTCGAAGCTTCTTAACCTGTCGATCCTCGATCGACACAGGTTTTTCAACAAACTTGAAGCTCTCTTCTATGTGCACATCTGTATGTGGTATGACTAGTGATTCATCAGCGAAACACTTCTTCAGATTGCAGATGTGGAATACATTGTGAATACCACTGAGCTCTTCAGGTAAGTTTAACTTATAGGCAACTGATCCGACACGTTCGATGATCTCGAATGGTCCTATGTATCTCGGGCTTAACTTGCCTTTCTTACCAAATCGCATCACTCCCTTCCAGGGTGATACTTTAAGTAGTACTTTGTCACCTACCTCGAAGTTAAAAGGTTTACGCTTTAAATTTGCGTAGCTTTTCTGCCTATCTCGGGCAGCTTTCAGACGGTCACGAATCTGGACAATCTTGTCTGTCGTTTCAAAGACTATTTCTGGTCCTGTCAATTGGACATCTCGAACTTCCGCCCAACAAACGGGAGTTCTGCACTTTCTACCGTACAAGGCCTCGAAAGGCGCAGCTTTAATGCTCGTATGGTAGCTATTGTTATATGAGAACTCGATTAATGGCAGGTGGTTATCCCAACTACCACCTAAGTCAATCACACATGCACGAAGCATGTCTTCCAAAGTTTGGATTGTACGCTCACTTTGCCCGTCCGTCTGAGGATGGTAAGCCGTACTAAAATTTAAGCGCGTGCCCAAAGATTGTTGGAAACTTTTCCAAAAATGTGACGTGTATCTAGTATCTCTGTCAGAGATAATAGACACTGGTACGCCATGTAGAGATACAATCTTATCTACGTACAATTGGGCTAACATGTCGAAGCTATAGGTCTCCTTAATGGGTAGGAAATGTGCTGACTTAGTCAGTCTGTCTACTATCACCCATATCGTATCATTTCCTTTCCTTGTCTTAGGCAACTTGGTGATAAAATCCATTGTCACCATTTCCCACTTCTATGTGGGAAGTTCAGGCTGTTGTAGCAAACCTGACGGCTTTTGATGTTCTGCTTTGACTTGCGCACACGTCAAGCATTTAGCTACATAGGCAGCTACAGACTTCTTCAAGCCTATCCACCAATAGTTTGCCTTTAGATCCTGGTACATCTTATCAGCTCCAGGAGGAACGGAGTATTTAGAACTGTGGGCTTCCTGGAGGATAACATATAGAAGTCCTCCATAAACTGGAACCCATATTCGTCCATTCAATCTCAGAATTCCGTCCTTGCCCTGAGATAGATGTTCTTCGGTTACTCCTAGCTTTTCATTAGGATAGTTAGCTTCCAACACAGCTTCCTTTTGTGTAGCTAACAACCTTTCGTTCAAACCATTCTTTATCTCAATGCTCTTGGCATTGATTCTTATCGGCTTCACCCTTTCCTTTCGACTCAAGGCATCGGCGACTACATTCGCCTTGCCCGGATGGTATCTTATCTCACAATCATAATCATTCAAAGTTTCCATCCATCGTCGCTGCCTCATGTTCAAATCCTTTTGGTTAAACTGTCACACCCTCAAAATCCACACGCGGAGTATTACCGCGAGGCGCGTGACGACCAGGATCTTAGCCACTAATTATTTTGAACCGTTTAGTCATTATTACAAATAATGGTGTAATTAGCGGCCAATTTAAATTTTTCAAAACATGGTTTAAGGTTTTTGCAGCGGAAAGGAAAGATATTCATATCATAATTCAAAACCACAAGTTTATTATCATATTACTTACGAACCACGTACTCCATCCGATTGCAACGTCCGTCCAGAGTTGTATCGAGCAACCTGCAAAGCATGCAGTAGAGTGTCAACATAAAGTTGGCGAGTTCACGGGTTTAGAGTTTTCCAGTTTTATTTCCAAAAACTTGTTTCAACAGTTAATTTATCCGTTTATACATGCGATGGGGAGCTACCCCATAAGTAAGCGACTAAACTGTTTTTACAATACCGAATACTATTCATCCGTACGTTTCCGTAGAGTGCCCCGTTTGTCAATGTTCTATCATCATTGACGGTTGCCAGAGTACATTAGTTCACGCCCGATCCCATACGCGGGCACGGTGTGAGGTTGGTGAGACCTAAATAGCGCTATCAACTAATAACCCGTTCGCCTGACCCCGGCGACTAATCGGTATTAAGAAGTGAGGACTTGAGTGATAGAGTTTTGTTTAGTGTTGCTTGTTGCATCCAGTATAAACAGTAATTAACTAAAAGTTCCCAATAACAAGGGAAGTAAGTAAGTTTGTTCCCAGTAACAAGGGAAGAAAAGTAAGTTTGTATCCATCACAAGGGGATAGTGTTGTTACCCGTACCCCCCACAAGGAGATAGAAATACCGTATCCCGCACAAGGAGATAGTAAGCAATCCCAAACCAGGAAAAGTGTTTTGTTCCGTTTCCCAACCACCGGGAACGCATGCTTTAAGTAAAAAGTAGTGAACTCACCTTTGCTTTGCTCGGTAGTTAATTTACTTGTGTTACGTTGGTCAACCATACCCTATTATGGTTTATAAATATTTATTAGGTCCGTGTGCAAGTAATGGCACGTACAACTACACGTATTTAGCTCATAGCACGTAAGTTACACTAGCATGTACGTTATTGGGCCTATCCTAGCATGCAAGCAGTTAAACGGTAACAGTTAAACATTTATAGTAACACGTAGTTCAAAACATCAGTTTGTGCGGCCCAATAACTAAGCAGAGTAGTCCAGTCAAAACCGGGTGGTCTCGACTCGAGAACAAGAGGTCTCGAGTCGCAACTATGTAGTTCCGAGTCGCAACCAGACGGTCTCGAGTTGTGCATAACTGAGTCGCAACTTTAGAGGTCTCGAGTCCCGTCTCGAGTCGAGACCAGGAGATCTCGAGTCGCAACTGTGCTGGTCTCGACTCCCGAAGCGCCCTGCCTGGTTTCGAGTAGTCGTTCAATGGTCTCGAGTCGCAACCATGTGTTTCGACTCGCAACCTTTGCTGATGTTTCTAGAATCCTTCGAATGGTACTATCCAATCAGATTTTATTAACATGTTTTATTCTACCGTACACTACCAAATTGGATCAAAACAACAAAAATTCAAATATTCATGGCATCTTCAAACCGTTCATCATGCTCTTCATTTTATTTGTCCACATCCGTCCAAATCACTCTAACCTAAATAATTCTAACTGATTTCTTAACACCCAAATAGTTCACACAGATAAACACTCGAACAAAACCATCAGTTAGATATCACCACCACCAATCACATCAAAACTCAATATTAAATTAACCAATCAACCAATCAAGTATATAGCAATGTACGAGATATTTATAAAAGCCTTATCATCATTGCAACATCAGCACCAAATGGTAAATCATGAATTAACTTTTACATTCAAACTCCTAAGTCAAATAAGCCAAAAATCACGTTCATATATAATCATAAAAGCAAACAGATGAATAAAGCACTAGCATATCATTAAGCCGATTAACATCATCCTCGAACTCCACAAAACAAAACAAATATTGTTTTTCTTTTGCCCAAGCATTATCCTAAACTCACTTTTAAACACCACTTACGCTAAAAATAGTTAATGAATCCATAAACATTTTTAGTCAAAATTACAAAATACACACTTCCTTTATTCAAAACACATATAATCAGATCACAATGTTCAATCTCAGAAAGGTAATCCGAATCAGAAATATATACCAACTGTTCGATGAGCTAAGATGGGTGGCGATGTACGACATCCCTCGGAGTCAGCGCAGTCGCTGCCACGGGCTCCTTTCGCCAAATCAGGAACGAACCAGCTGGATTATTGGTCGAACCGAACCGAGACTCGAACCCATCCGGAGCCCAACCACCACTTCAACTGTTCGGACTTCTGCCGTTTGCCGATGAGATACCTCCGTTGTTGCTGCTCTAGCGGCTCCACCGCCGCCGCGCCGGACGCCGCTGCCATGAAACAAACGACTTCCTCTGAATCTCTCTCTCTCTACGTCGATGTATCAAACCTGCTTGGTGGGGGACGCGTTACAGGGAAGAAGATAGGCAGCTGAGGTGCGGGTGGTTGTCGTCGGAGTTCGCCATAGGTGCGACTTTGGTTGCCTGAGTTGCAATAGAGAAGGAGAGGGGGTTTAGGTGGACGAGTTGTGGGGGTGGTGCCTGTCGGAGAGGATAGCCGGAGCTCCCATCTCCGGTCACCGGTGTGAAATCGAGATAGTACAAGGAGTGGATTCGTTTGTTTGTGTGCGGCTGATACAAATTTTGTAGGGTTTTATTGTGTTAAGAAGATAGGTGGGGTTTTATTAAGGGGGTAGGGTTTAAGTTTGTATAAATAGGTAGGGTTTAGGTTTAGGTTAGGCCTAGCCCAAGTGCGTGAACCCGTTAAACGGCTGTGCGTCACGCTGAAATAGACTGGTCCGGTTATTTTAAAATATAACAGTGATGCGTAAATAAATTTCTCATCGCGTGCTATTAATAATAATAATAACAGGCTCGTCTCACGACGATCAGGATCAAGGGTTCGAGTTGTCACATTCTCCACATGTTACAGGAATTTCGTCCTCGAAATTTAAGCAAAAGTCATACACTACGCTCTATACGGATACATAGACTCCCTTACCGTACGTAGATACAAGTAGTTTCACGAAAGTACATAGAACGAACATGCAAGCCACATAGCACATACAATCACATAGTACTAGGTTCACAGGGTTTGTACGTATTTCACTCAGTATAGCATTTCACAAATTTAATTATAACATCCAAGAAACGTAAAGGAAAACCCGTAGTGTCACATTATCCCCAAGTTCAAGAAATTTCGTCCCGAAATTTAGCGCACAGCCACTGACAAGCTAGTGTGATTAAACGTTTTCGTGGGGTGTCACGTCATCCCCTGTTGGTTTGAAATTTCTTCCCGAAATTTAGCGGTAGCCTCAGTGCTGGAAGTAATGTTTGTGGGCAACTTGGGATACGTGCGCATCAACTGGTTTTCCCGTTCCCAGGTAAACTTTGGGCCACGGCGTGAGTTCCAACGAACTCGGTCTGTTACTCCACGCTAGAGGGCTTTGATTTCTTGATCCTTGATCTCAACCGGTTCCTCAACGAAGCGTTGTTTGTTGCTAATCACAAGTCCCTAAAAAGGAACAACGAATGTTTCATCTGGCAGACACTTCTCCAGATCAGGCATGTGAAAGACGTGTACCGCACTTAGCTCTCCATGCAGGTTTAGTCTGCAAAGCTACCTTACCGATCCTTTCGGAAATTTCGAACGGTCCAACACATCACGGATTAAGCTCGTCTCGTTAGCCATAACGTACCACACCCTACCAGGGTGAAACTTTAAGTAGAATCCAGTCTCCGACTAGGAATTCTAGAGGTTTCCTACGCTTATCTACGTAGCCTTTCTGACGGTCTAAAGTTGCCGTCATGCGTTGTCTGTTCTGGGTAATCCCACCCGTTGTGTCAAGTGCAAGTTCTGGGCCGGAAATTTGGCCTCCGCCCAACACAGAGGTGACCGGCATCTGCGTGCGTGCAATGCCTCAAATGGCGCTGCCTGAACGCTAGTGTGGTAGCAGTTGTTGGGAGAGAATTCCACAGAAGGGAAGTGTCACTAGTATCCAAGGGTCGATAACACATGTTCTTAGCATGCCTTTTAGTGTTGGATGTTGCGTTTGGCCCATTCATCAGTTGGCGGGCGATAAGCGGTGCTCATGCCTAGCAGTGAGCCCAAAAGTCTTTCGTGCACAGCCTTGCGAAGAATCGGATGCAAAACGTGGGTTACGATCAGGTAAAAGAGAAGTTGGCATCTAGTGCCTAGTATCTACTTCTATCAAGTAGATGGTTGCAAGTTCGGAAACTTGTCGGTTTCTTTGGTCGCGTGTTGTTACCAGCAGACATGTTATCGATGCCCCGGACATGATAGCATAAGATAGAAGCACCTCGTAGATTATCTTCCGGTTGCTGGAGTTGCGGATCGTTTGAGGATCTCTCGAATTCTAGGCGATGCTCCTTTTTGAGTTCAAATCGTGAGAGGTTGTGTATACGGTCGAGAATGCGGGCTTTATGGCGTTAAAAGTCGTGTACTTTTGCGTCGTAGAAGTTCCAAGGTAAAGCGTAGGAGTCGTTTGGATTCCCCACTGACTTTCAAAATAGGTTCGGGCGTCGCCGAAAGAAACAAGTGTCGAATATTGACAGGATGGAATAAATTCGAGCGTCGTGACTAGGTGTTGATCATATCGAGTTCAAAGAACAGTGCTTGCGATACCCGTTAACCCCCGGGGTATCCTTGGCTCGTTGCCCCCAACGAGTAACATTCGTAGGAAGTATTTCGTCCAAACGGAGATTTGTGCAGAATAGAGTAGGATAAGAATCAGGGAATTCATAACACGAGTAGCGAGGTAATGTTTGAAGGGTAGTCAACGTTGGTGCGTTCAATTTGAGACAAAACATAAAAGGCTTGGTGGTCGGTGTCACACCCCCAAAATCCACCATGCGGAGTATCACCGCTTGGAGGCGTGACATGACCAGGATCGAGCCACCAATCATATTGAACAACACAATTAAGTAAATAAAACCAAACATAATACGATTGGTGACCAAAGCTAGTTAACCTTGTTTGGTTTAAACTGCGGAAGCATAAACGTGAGTTCAAAAGCATAAGTCCATAGTTCATAAGTTAAAGTTTCAAAACGCTAGTTTAGTAAGTTCATAAGGATTTAAACATTAAGCACGGAACATAAC
This sequence comes from Helianthus tuberosus, assembly GCA_030545235.1. Taxonomy (NCBI): domain Eukaryota; kingdom Viridiplantae; phylum Streptophyta; class Magnoliopsida; order Asterales; family Asteraceae; genus Helianthus; species Helianthus tuberosus. The sequence goes on along the minus strand of CM060373.1, from coordinate 34,280,959 downwards.
AGTCCGTACACCACAACGACTCCTTCCCCGTGCAAGCTCCAAGCATTTAGCGACCTGTAAGGCATGTAACAACTAGTCAACAACAAAGTTGAGTGAGTTCACGTTTGGTTGTTTAGTTAATGAGTTCGTATCAGGAATCGGAAGTTCGTTTCATAACCAAGTATTACCCATTATCCTTGATTCCCAAACCTTTACGATATTTAGTGGGGGCTTCCCATTATGTATGTTACTAGACTAGGCGTATCCATAAGTGTCCTTCCCAATCCGAGGACGGTGTTAAGTATGAGTGTACGTAGGTTTTACGTACGTGCCCTTCTCATCCGAGGACAGTAGTGAGTGTACGTAGGTTTTACGTACGTGCCCTTCTCATCCGAGGACAGTAGTAAGTGTGAGTGTACGTAGGTTTTACGTACGTGCCCTTCTCATCCGAGGACAGTAGTAAGTAGTCTAGTAGTGTTGGTAATATAAATAGAGTGATAGTACGAGTAGTTATTCAATCCCATTCCCAACCACCGGGAATCCCATGCCTTAGTAAGGGTGTGAACTCACCTCGGTTTGCTCGGTTAGATTCTCAATATAGTTAACAGTCAAGGTCGGTCAATCGCGTCCTAATGAGGTACGGATAACAATCAGTTTCTCATGCATAACACGTATCCTACGTACGGTTTATTTGCACATTACTTCTACCACATAACAGGCACACACTTTAACGATTTACGCCCATATATACTTCCCATCCATTCCCCACTCATAAGCAAACATACAATAATGCATATAACACATATAACATGTTAGATCATTCACAGATAGCATACTCGACATTTAGACACGCAAATCACTACTTATGTCGTTTCAGCTTTTATACTCGAAACTGGGCTGTTTTCGGGGATTTTAATAAAATAGTTAACATGTTCCAAAAATTCCCAAATTTTTACAGAATGTCTTAAACGTTCCATATTTTATTGTGTAAAAATATCGGGGTCCGGTTCATCACCAATATTTTATAAAAATTCATATTCGGGACTGAACTCAGATTTATGTATTTCTGACCACAGTCCACGAAACAATTTATTAAAAATTCTTCGTAAGTCCGATTTGCGAAATTCCAGTGGGGTAATTACAAATACTTCAGTTATCATCTACAGTAAAATTTTCATGGTCCGATTCATCACAAAACTCAGGTTATGACTGAAAGTACGACACCCATTTATTGCTGTCAAAATTCAGCTTAAGTAGCTGTTACAAATTAACACTTTAAAAATAGTAAACGGAGTCCAAAAATTACGATTCCGGTGCCATTAGAACCGTATTTCATAATAACATATTTTAGGTTCAAAATATCAATTTTTCGTTGAAGTTAAGACCTGTTTACAGCCAACAGAAGTGGGCTGTAAAAGTTAGACAGATTCTGATTTCAAGTGTTTAACCATCTAAATCATGTTCGATCGATTCCGTTAACGAGTTTAGTGACCACAACAACATCATATACTAATATCATTCAGTAAAGCATCAGATAATCACCCAATCATCATAACCACACAAGATCTACATGATTTACACACATATTCATTCATTAATCACCTTGTTCATCACTTTAGTAAACTTTTAGACTTTGATCTTATATGTTCGTAATTTTTAACCGACGAAACTTTTATTAACCACTCTAGACAAGATCAAGAAGAGGTTTAGAGTCACTTACTACTAGCTCGAGGCTAGGGAAGATTCTAGTCGAAAATCGAGTGGATAAAAGCAATAGAATGAGGTCCTTCGCGTTCCGTTTGCACCAAGCTTCCTAATACGCGATCCTCGACACTTGTATGGACTTGGAATGAGGTGATCAAGATCGAAAATGATGGATGGATGGTGGGTGATGTTTGGCCGTAAGCTTATAGAGAGGAGAGGGAGAGTTTTGTGTTGGTTAAGTGTGAAGTGAATATGATGGGTTTAGGTTAGAACTTATAGACAAATCCTTATGTAATTATCCAATGGATTATATGCTCTCTAGATACTAAACATGTAGATTAAAATAATAGTTTAGAGGACAAAGTATGTTCCCCTTCTTGGGGACGGTTGGTTAAGGGGGGGGGGGGGGGTCTAGTTCATTTCCAACTAAACCTTAAGTACTAGTTAGATCAAGTTTAGTTATTTTAGGGATTAACCCGGTTACTAGCGTGTAGTAAGTTGTGACGGGGGTTAGGGTATTCAGGGACCCTAACTGGCTCAGAAAAAGATAAATAATGTGAATGGCAATATTTTTAGGTTCCGGGTAAAGTCCGGTTGTTCGGTTCGACACTGTTCCGATAAACTGCTTAATTAATCCGTATAGCGTCCTACTTATATATTTTTTTGTAACGTTTTTACTTTCTAATACTTAGGAAAATATAACGGACTATTTAGTGACCTTTCTGTACACTATTGGCATATTAACAAATACGTGTAAGCATAACACAGATATCAGAAAGCAGTTAAGTGATTCCACACAGTCGTCAAGCACTTTAATTGTCATTAATAAATTGTACGGAATACATGGAATTTTGAGGGTTGTCACATTCTCCCCCTGTTAAGAGAATTTCGTCCCGAAATTTAGCGCGTGGTTACTGAGGAAGCTAGTTAAGTTGCGTTGTTTTCCAGATTTTCCTGGGGTGTCACATCATCCCCCCGTTGATTTGGAATTTCGTCCCGAAATTCTACAGTAGCTTCAGCCTCAGTAGTGGTTGCGTTTTTCTTAAACAGCTGGGGATACTTGAGTTTCATTTGGTCTTCTCGTTCCCAGGTATACTCTGGGCCACGACGAGCATTCCAACGAACTCGGACCAGAGGTATTCTTGTGTGCTTGAGAATCTTAACATCTCGATCAGTAATCTCTACTGGTTCCTCGACGAATCGCAGCTGGTCGTCGATTGTGAGTTCCTTGAGAGGAACTATGAAGGGCTCATCTGACAGACACTTCTTCAGATTTGATATGTGGAATACGTTGTGAACTCCGCTGAGTTCTTCAGGTAGATCCAACCTGTAGGCGACTTGGCCAATTTTCTCAATAACTTTGAACGGTCCGACATAACGCGGATTGAGTTTGCCTCGTTTGCCAAAGCGGACTACACCTTTCCAAGGTGAGACTTTGAGTAGCACTCGATCCCCAACCTGGAGCTCGAGTGGTTTTCTTCCCTCATCAGCATAGCGTTTCTGACGGTCACGAGCTGCCGCCATTCGCTGTCGTATCTGAGCAATTTTCTCGGTGGTATCTACCACATGTTCTGGGCCAGTGATTTGGCTGTCACCAACTTCTGCCCAACAGAGAGGCGATCGGCATTTGCGTCCGTACAATGCCTCAAACGGAGCGGCTTGGATGCTGGTGTGGTAGCTGTTGTTATATGAGAACTCCACTAGCGGGAGGTTCTTCTCCCAGCCGTTACCAAAATCGATTACACATGCCCTAAGCATGTCTTCAAGGGTTTGGATGGTGCGTTCAGATTGCCCATCCGTCTGCGGGTGATAAGCGGTGCTCATATCTAAACGTGAGCCAAAGGACTTGTGCATTGCTTGCCATAGTTCAGAAGTAAAACGCGCGTCACGATCAGATATAATAGAGATTGGCACCCCGTGCCTTGACACTACCTCCTTTAGATAAATGTCTGCAAGAGTAGAAAACTTATCCGTTTCTTTGATGGCCAGAAAATGTGCAGACTTGGTCAGTCGATCTACGATCACCCAAATGGTATCGTTTCCGCGTTGAGATCTGGGCAGGCCAGTAACGAAATCCATGGAAATTTGCTCCCATTTCCATTTCGGGATCTCCGGTTGTTGAAGTAGGCCTGATGGTTTCTGATATTCAGACTTGACTCTCGCACAAGTCAAGCACTTACTGACGTAGGTTGCTATGTGGGCTTTCATGCCAGGCCACCAGTACGTAGTCTTGAGATCGTGGTACATTTTATCCGAACCAGGATGTACCGAATAACGAGATTTATGTGCTTCATCCATCACAAGCTCGCGTAAGTTGCCATAAAATGGAACCCAGATGCGTCCGTTAACATAGTAGGCACCGTCTCCCTTTTGTTCTAGCCGCTGCCTCGATCCTCGTAGGGACTCAGCCCTGATGTTTTCTGCTTTCAATGCTTCGACCTGGGCATCTCGAATCTGAGCAGGAAGGTTAAACTGGATGGTTAGCTGTAATGCTCGTACACGCTTAGGTAAAGTATCCTTTCGACTGAGGGCGTCAGCCACAACATTGGCTTTGCCCGGATGATACTTGATAGCGCATTCGTAATCATTCAAGAGTTCGACCCATCGGCGTTGTCGCATGTTTAACTCTTTTTGCTTGAAGATATGCTCGAGACTCCTGTGGTCGGTGTAAATGGTGCACTTGGTACCGTACAGGTGATGTCTCCATATCTTAAGTGCGAATACAACTGCTCCCAGTTCCAGATCGTGAGTAGTGTAGTTTCTTTCGTGAACTTTAAGTTGGCGCGATGCGTAGGCAATGACCTTGTCACGTTGCATCAATACGCAACCAAGTCCTTGGATGGAAGCGTCGCAATAAACCACGAAATCATCGGTGCCTTCTGGCAATGAGAGGATAGGCGCGCTACAAAGTCTATCCTTTAGATGTTGAAATGCGGACTCCTGTGCATCACCCCAACGATAGATGACACCCTTCTGAGTCAGTGAAGTGAGAGGTTGCGCAATCTTGGAGAAATCTTTTATAAACCTTCTGTAATATCCGGCCAAACCCAAGAATTGGCGGATTTCTGTTGGTGTGCGGGGTGCGGGCCAGTTCTTGATCGATTCAACCTTAGATGGATCCACATGAATTCCATCCTTGTTTACCACGTGGCCTAGAAAGTGGACTTCGCGAAGCCAGAAATCACATTTCGAAAACTTGGCATACAACCGTTCCTTTCGAAGAAGTTCCAGCATAAGTCGTAGATGCTGCTCGTGTTCCTCCTGACTCTTAGAATAGATCAGGATATCATCGATGAACACAATAACGAACTTATCCAGGTAAGGCTTGCACACTCGGTTCATGAGATCCATGAAGACTGCCGGTGCATTCGTCAGCCCGAATGGCATAACCAGAAACTCGTAATGGCCGTAACGAGTTCTGAATGCTGTTTTGGAGACGTCCTCATCTCGGACTCTCAGCTGATGGTATCCCGATCTCAAATCAATCTTGGAGTAATAGCTCGACCCTTGCAACTGGTCAAACAAGTCGTCAATACGTGGAAGAGGATAACGATTCTTCACAGTCACCTTGTTAAGTTCGCGATAGTCAATACACATCCTGAAGGTACCGTCTTTCTTTTTCACGAACAAGACTGGAGCTCCCCAGGGTGAAGAGCTCGGACGTATAAAACCCTTTTCCAAGAGTTCTTGTAGCTGTGTGGACAGTTCTTCGAGTTCTGATGGGGCTAGACGATATGGTGCTCGAGCTACTGGCGCTGCTCCAGGAGCTAGCTCGATTTGAAACTCAACTTGGCGATGAGGAGGAAGACCAGGTAATTCCTCAGGAAATACCTCGGGAAATTCGCGCACAATAGGGATGTCTTCAATTCTCTTCTCTTCCGTGGATGTGTCAGTAACGAGTGCTAAAATGGCAGTGTGGCCCTTTCGCAAACACTTCTGGGCCTTAAGGAAGGAGATGATGCCTTCGACAGCACCACTCTTGTCGCCATGAATCACGAGGGGTTCTTTATCATAACGAGGAATGCGGATGATTTTCTCCTTGCAAACAATCTCCGCTTGATGATGAGATAACCAATCCATCCCAATAACGACGTCGAAACTACCAAGTGTGATAGGAACAAGATCGATAGGGAAAGTCTGACCAGCTAAGACGAGGTTACAACCTTTAACTACGTGTGTGGCTTCAAGACTTTTACCGTTAGCTAGTTCTACCGTGTGTTTGGTGTTCAGGAGTGTTGGGGTGCGCTTAAGAATTTGGCTAACTTTCACGGACACATAACTAGTATCGGCACCCGAATCGAATAAAACAGTAACGAAGAAGTCGTCAAGAAGAAACTTACCCATCACAACGTTGGGATCGTTCCTTGCTTCTCCTTGACCAATCACGAACACACGACCCCTTGCCCCGTTGCCATTGTTGTCTCCCCCATTGTTGCCCCCATTATTGTTCCCGTTTCCTTGGTTGTGATTTTGATTCTGATTTAACTGCGGGCAGTGTCTCTTGAAGTGATCTTCAGCACCACACTGAAAGCATCCCTTGTTGCCCTGTTGCTGTTGCTGATTCTGCGGTGCTTGCTGTTGCTGCTGACGATTCTGATTCGTAGGCCGTGGGCTCCTGCAATCCTTGGCTTCATGACCCATCTTGAGACACCTCTGACAGTGTCCCTTGTTGCACTGACCACTGTGGTGTCTGTTGCATTTGTTGCACTTTGGGTGGTTTCCTCGATATCCACCCTGCCCTTGACTACCAGAAAAGTGCTGGCCAGGGCTCCTATGGTCCTCAGTCCTTCGTTGCTGAGGCTGAGACTGAACAGAGGTAGAGCCTTTGCCGGAATTCCCATCCCATTTTCGTTTGTTGTCGGTAGGTGCATCAGAAGTAGCAGCACCAATACGCTTGGGTAGTCTGTTTTGTTCCACTGCCTGGTCGGTGAGACGATGAGCCAATTTGACGACTTGCTGGATGGTACCCAAGTTGGCTGAAGTCACATGACTTTGAATCGCTGGTGCAAGGCCCTTGAGGTAAAGCTCAATACGTTTGATGGGAGGGTCCACCATAGTTGGGCACAGGATGGCCAGTTCATTCGACCTCTTGGTATACGCCTCAATCTCAGATCCTGTCATCTTCAGATTGTAAAATTCCACTTCTAGCTTGTGGATGTCATCCCGACTACAGTACTCCTCTTTGATCAGCTCTTTGAAACCATTCCAGGGCGTGGCATTAGCAACGGCCAGTCCTAGTAGTTGAACCTGTGCCTTCCACCAGGTTAACGCAGCTCCTTCAAGTGTTCCGGTAGCATATTTCACCCTACGGTCTTCGGGGCATTCGCACATCTCGAAAACTGTCTCAAGCTTTTCAAACCAGTGAAGAAGGCCCACTGCTCCTTCGGTGCCACTGAAAGTGGTAGGTCGACAGTCCATGAACGTCTTGAATGTGCACACAGGAGGTTGAGCATGTTGACCTCCTGCAGGGTTAGCTGCGAGTGCCTCCGCAACTCGTTCGTTGATCAAAGCCGTCAACTGGGCTTGAGTGAGGTTGATACGTCCTTCGCGTCCGCTCATGATCTTCATAATGAAGCAACGTAAGTGAGGAAAGTGTCGCGAAAGTGTGTAAGTGTGTGGGACGACATTAGAGAGTAAGCACGCAAGGTTCAAATAGCAATTATCACGTTATCTAATGCACAGTGAGAACTATCTAACCGATAATATAACATAAATCATACCACTTATGGTGTCGAGTCTTGCACGTGGAGCGAAGCGTCGTTGTGGATCGTTGAGCACTGTACAGGTTATAGTCTGGTTTTAATAAAAACTTTTTCCCTTATTAAAAACCAAGTTCACTTTAACCAATGGCTCTGATACCAATCTGTCACACCCCCAAAATCCACCATGCGGAGTATCACCGCTTGGAGGCGTGACATGACCAGGATCGAGCCACCAATCATATTGAACAACACAATTAAGTAAATAAAACCAAACATAATACGATTGGTGACCAAAGCTAGTTAACCTTGTTTGGTTTAAACTGCGGAAGCATAAACGTGAGTTCAAAAGTATAAGTCCATAGTTCATAAGTTAAAGTTTCAAAACGCTAGTTTAGTAAGTTCATAAGGATTTAAACATTAAGCACGGAACATAACAGTCCGTACACCACAACGACTCCTTCCCCGTGCAAGCTCCAAGCATTTAGCGACCTGTAAGGCATGTAACAACTAGTCAACAACAAAGTTGAGTGAGTTCACGTTTGGTTGTTTAGTTAATGAGTTCGTATCAGGAATCGGAAGTTCGTTTCATAACCAAGTATTACCCATTATCCTTGATTCCCAAACCTTTACGATATTTAGTGGGGGCTTCCCATTATGTATGTTACTAGACTAGGCGTATCCATAAGTGTCCTTCCCAATCCGAGGACGGTGTTAAGTATGAGTGTACGTAGGTTTTACGTACGTGCCCTTCTCATCCGAGGACAGTAGTGAGTGTACGTAGGTTTTACGTACGTGCCCTTCTCATCCGAGGACAGTAGTAAGTGTGAGTGTACGTAGGTTTTACGTACGTGCCCTTCTCATCCGAGGACAGTAGTAAGTAGTCTAGTAGTGTTGGTAATATAAATAGAGTGATAGTACGAGTAGTTATTCAATCCCATTCCCAACCACCGGGAATCCCATGCCTTAGTAAGGGTGTGAACTCACCTCGGTTTGCTCGGTTAGATTCTCAATATAGTTAACAGTCAAGGTCGGTCAATCGCGTCCTAATGAGGTACGGATAACAATCAGTTTCTCATGCATAACACGTATCCTACGTACGGTTTATTTGCACATTACTTCTACCACATAACAGGCACACACTTTAACGATTTACGCCCATATATACTTCCCATCCATTCCCCACTCATAAGCAAACATACAATAATGCATATAACACATATAACATGTTAGATCATTCACAGATAGCATACTCGACATTTAGACACGCAAATCACTACTTATGTCGTTTCAGCTTTTATACTCAAAACTGGGCTGTTTTCGGGGATTTTAATAAAATAGTTAACATGTTCCAAAAATTCCCAAATTTTTACAGAATGTCTTAAACGTTCCATATTTTATTGTGTAAAAATATCGGGGTCCGGTTCATCACCAATATTTTATAAAAATTCATATTCGGGACTGAACTCAGATTTATGTATTTCTGACCACAGTCCACGAAACAATTTATTAAAAATTCTTCGTAAGTCCGATTTGCGAAATTCCAGTGGGGTAATTACAAATACTTCAGTTATCATCTACAGTAAAATTTTCATGGTCCGATTCATCACAAAACTCAGGTTATGACTGAAAGTACGACACCCATTTATTGCTGTCAAAATTCAGCTTAAGTAGCTGTTACAAATTAACACTTTAAAAATAGTAAACGGAGTCCAAAAATTACGATTCCGGTGCCATTAGAACCGTATTTCATAATAACATATTTTAGGTTCAAAATATCAATTTTTCGTTGAAGTTAAGACCTGTTTACAGCCAACAGAAGTGGGCTGTAAAAGTTAGACAGATTCTGATTTCAAGTGTTTAACCATCTAAATCATGTTCGATCGATTCCGTTAACGAGTTTAGTGACCACAACAACATCATATACTAATATCATTCAGTAAAGCATCAGATAATCACCCAATCATCATAACCACACAAGATCTACATGATTTACACACATATTCATTCATTAATCACCTTGTTCATCACTTTAGTAAACTTTTAGACTTTGATCTTATATGTTCGTAATTTTTAACCGACGAAACTTTTATTAACCACTCTAGACAAGATCAAGAAGAGGTTTAGAGTCACTTACTACTAGCTCGAGGCTAGGGAAGATTCTAGTCGAAAATCGAGTGGATAAAAGCAATAGAATGAGGTCCTTCGCGTTCCGTTTGCACCAAGCTTCCTAATACGCGATCCTCGACACTTGTATGGACTTGGAATGAGGTGATCAAGATCGAAAATGATGGATGGATGGTGGGTGATGTTTGGCCGTAAGCTTATAGAGAGGAGAGGGAGAGTTTTGTGTTGGTTAAGTGTGAAGTGAATATGATGGGTTTAGGTTAGAACTTATAGACAAATCCTTATGTAATTATCCAATGGATTATATGCTCTCTAGATACTAAACATGTAGATTAAAATAATAGTTTAGAGGACAAAGTATGTTCCCCTTCTTGGGGACGGTTGGTTAAGGGGGGGGGGGGGGTCTAGTTCATTTCCAACTAAACCTTAAGTACTAGTTAGATCAAGTTTAGTTATTTTAGGGATTAACCCGGTTACTAGCGTGTAGTAAGTTGTGATGGGGGTTAGGGTATTCAGGGACCCTAACTGGCTCAGAAAAAGATAAATAATGTGAATGGCAATATTTTTAGGTTCCGGGTAAAGTCCGGTTGTTCGGTTCGACACTGTTCCGATAAACTGCTTAATTAATCCGTATAGCGTCCTACTTATATATTTTTTTGTAACGTTTTTACTTTCTAATACTTAGGAAAATATAACGGACTATTTAGTGACCTTTCTGTACACTATTGGCATATTAACAAATACGTGTAAGCATAACACAGATATCAGAAAGCAGTTAAGTGATTCCACACAGTCGTCAAGCACTTTAATTGTCATTAATAAATTGTACGGAATACATGGAATTTTGAGGGTTGTCACAGTCGGTAATAAGGATTTATCTGGTGTCGATGAGGTAGCTGATCGTACATAAGTCGTGGGCGATTAGGATACAGAACGTCGTTTTGCCGATAAGAGGTGTTACGTCGGTATGAATGGCACAACAAGAACCAATGATAGAGAAGTGCGGTCGTTGCATGGGTCGGGGGGGGGTTAAGGTTCACTGAAACGTCTAACAAGATGTTCTGAGCTGAGCCGTATGCGAACAACAAGTTTGTGATCTCCCAAACCTGGTAAGTAACCAAATTTGAATAGACTGCCGAAGTCGTGAGGACGAGTCCGAAGCAGTGCTTGTGTCGTCGAAAGGCTTCCATGTAAGGCAATAAAAACATGTCTGAAAGGATACGTTTGGATCACACGTCACAATTTTATGATTCAAGAAGTTTATTGACTAGCAGTCGTGTTTGCTGAATTTCCCCACACCAGAGGGAAATCTGGTCAAGGTCTCAGCATGAGGGGGGGGAGGGGGGTTTCGACGTGAAACTGTGAAAACAGGTTTTCAGGGAAGTACGATTGAAGTAATACATTGTTGAATTTCAAGGGATAAAAAGTTTGCTGACTAAAGGTCGAGTTTGTTGAATTCACCAAACTGAAGAGAGATCTGGTCAAGGTTTCTATACGAAGAAACGTGGATGTCGTGATAAAGATACGATAGGAGCGGGGATACCATCTGAGCAATAAACGCGGATTCGTACGAAAGCTGGCGAAAGGATTCGCAGAATCAGGGAAGTCGTCAAACAATAACAGTTCTGACAAATGAAGGATAGGGTAAGCATCAAAGTCGCCGTACTCGTCGGTGGGTTGACTGGCTCGTGCCTTCCTCTTGCCACGCTTTCAACTACGCCGGTTTGTAAGAAAGATATCAATTGGCTAGGTTTTGGGGCGTGCTAAGGTATAAGGTTCTACTTAAATAAGGTTTAACCATGCAACGAGGAATTAGGGGGAAATAACTTCGTGGTCGAAAAGGTGATACGAGTGCTGGCACTACAATGAGAAGCATACACCACGCATGCTTTTCGTGTTCGAGACGTGCAAACAGAAACCCGAAAAATGTAGACTTACTAGGAGGCTTCAAGAATCTAGGTGATCAGTCGTATGAGGATGCGAATGACGTCGTCGTTCCTTCTAATATCCCATGATATAGGGATGGCTCCCCTTCGTCGATTCGTTCTCGTAACTTATCTATGTGCTTCATAGCAGGCCTTTCCTGGGCAGGTCTATTGAGTGGACGTCCCTCGCGTCGTTTTGCAGTCCAGGGATGATATCAAGAAATACGTGGACGAGGGCTTGGAATAACTGGTTCCTTGCCCTTAGTGTGTCGTGGTTTCGAACCAGGTTTAGGAGGACTCGCACCTGTTTAGCACGTAACATGCTTGCCCAGCCTTCGTATGATCCACTGTGTTAAATACTAAATATACGCATACATACTAACACATATATGCTAATTATACACATATACACATGCGTGTTCACACACATAAGTTATGCACAAGTAAATGCCGTTAACCTACTATTACCAGGTGAGCATTTGAGTCTGACGAACCTTGCAATCCGGAGTGTGGTGTCGTTGTGGTTTTCGTTAAAGAACGGTTATAGTCTGGTTTTCATATAAAAATATTTTATTTCCCAAACTAAAATATTTTATATTTAAAACCTAGTTCGCTATAACCAATGGCTCTGATACCAATCTGTCACACCCTCAAAATCCACACGCGGAGTATTACCGCGAGGCGCGTGACGACCAGGATCTTAGCCACTAATTATTTTGAAACGTTTAGTCATTATTACAAATAATGGTGTAATTAGCGGCCAATTTAAATTTTTCAAAACATGGTTTAAGGTTTTTGCAGCGGAAAGGAAAGATATTCATATCGTAATTCAAAACCACAAGTTTATTATCATATTACTTACGAACCACGTACTCCATCCGATTGCAACGTCCGTCCAGAGCTGTATCGAGCAACCTGCAAAGCATGCAGTAGAGTGTCAACATAAAGTTGGCGAGTTCACGGGTTTAGAGTTTTCCAGTTTTATTTCCAAAAACTTGTTTCAACAGTTAATTTATCCGTTTATACATGCGATGGGGAGCTACCCCATAAGTAAGCGACTAAACTGTTTTTACAATACCGAATACTATTCATCCGTACGTTTCCGTAGAGTGCCCCGTTTGTCAATGTTCTATCATCATTGACGGTTGCCAGAGTACATTAGTTCACGCCCGATCCCATACGCGGGCACGGTGTGAGGTTGGTGAGACCTAAATAGCGCTATCAACTAATAACCCGTTCGCCTGACCCCGGCGACTAATCGGTATTAAGAAGTGAGGACTTGAGTGATAGAGTTTTGTTTAGTGTTGCTTGTTGCATCCAGTATAAACAGTAATTAACTAAAAGTTCCCAATAACAAGGGAAGAAAAGTAAGTTTGTATCCATCACAAGGGGATAGTGTTGTTACCCGTACCCCCCATAAGGAGATAGAAATACCGTATCCCGCACAAGGAGATAGTAAGCAATCCCAAACCAGGAAAAGTGTTTTGTTCCGTTTCCCAACCACCGGGAACGCATGCTTTAAGTAAAAAGTAGTGAACTCACCTTTGCTTTGCTCGGTAGTTAATTTACTTGTGTTACGTTGGTCAACCATACCCTATTATGGTTTATAAATATTTATTAGGTCCGTGCACGTACAACTACACGTATTTAGCTCATAGCACGTAAGTTACACTAGCATGTACGTTATTGGGCCTATCCTAGCATGCAAGCAGTTAAACGGTAACAATTAAACATTTATAGTAACACGTAGTTCAAAACATCAGTTTGTGCGGCCCAATAACTAAGCAGAGTAGTCCAGTCAAAACCGGGTGGTCTCGACTCGAGAACAAGAGGTCTCGAGTCGCAACTATGTAGTTCCGAGTCGCAACCAGACGGTCTCGAGTTGTGCATAACTGAGTCGCAACTTTAGAGGTCTCGAGTCCCGTCTCGAGTCGAGACCAGGAGATCTCGAGTCGCAACTGTGCTGGTCTCGACTCCCGAAGCGCCCTGCCTGGTTTCGAGTAGTCGTTCAATGGTCTCGAGTCGCAACCATGTGTTTCGACTCGCAACCTTTGCTGATGTTTCTAGAATCCTTCGAATGGTACTATCCAATCAGATTTTATTAACATGTTTTATTCTACCGTACACTACCAAATTGGATCAAAACAACAAAAATTCAAATATTCATGGCATCTTCAAACCGTTCATCATGCTCTTCATTTTATTTGTCCACATCCGTCCAAATCACTCTAACCTAAATAATTCTAACTGATTTCTTAACACCCAAATAGTTCACACAGATAAACACTCGAACAAAACCATCAGTTAGATATCACCACCACCAATCACATCAAAACTCAATATTAAATTAACCAATCAACCAATCAAGTATATAGCAATGTACGAGATATTTATAAAAGCCTTATCATCATTGCAACATCAGCACCAAATGGTAAATCATGAATTAACTTTTACATTCAAACTCCCAAGTCAAATAAGCCAAAAATCACGTTCATATATAATCATAAAAGCAAACAGATGAATAAAGCACTAGCATATCATTAAGCCGATTAACATCATCCTCGAACTCCACAAAACAAAACAAATACTGTTTTTCTTTTGCCCAAGCATTATCCTAAACTCACTTTTAAACACCACTTACGCTAAAAATAGTTAATGAATCCATAAACATTTTTAGTCAAAATTACAAAATACACACTTCCTTTATTCAAAACACATATAATCAGATCACAATGTTCAATCTCAGAAAGGTAATCCGAATCAGAAATATATACCAACTGTTCGATGAGCTAAGACGGGTGGCGATGTACGACATCCCTCGGAGTCAGCGCAGTCGCTGCCACGGGCTCCTTTCGCCAAATCAGGAACGAACCAGCTGGATTATTGGTCGAACCGAACCGAGACTCGAACCCATCCGGAGCCCAACCACCACTTCAACTGTTCGGACTTCTGCCGTTTGCCGATGAGATACCTCCGTTGTTGCTGCTCTAGCGGCTCCACCGCCGCCGCGCCGGACGCCGCTGCCATGAAACAAACGACTTCCTCTGAATCTCTCTCTCTCTCTACGTCGATGTATCAAACCTGCTTGGTGGGGGACGCGTTACAGGGAAGAAGATAGGCAGCTGAGGTTTGGGTGGTTGTCGTCGGAGTTCGCCATAGGTGCGACTTTGGTTGCCTGAGTTGCAATAGAGAAGGAGAGGGGGTTTAGGTGGACGAGTTGTGGGGGTGGTGCCTGTCGGAGAGGATAGCCGGAGCTCCCATCTCCGGTCACCGGTGTGAAATCGAGAGAGTACAAGGAGTGGATTCGTTTGTTTGTGTGCGGCTGATACAAATTTTGTAGGGTTTTATTGTGTTAAGAAGATAGGTGGGGTTTTATTAAGGGGGTAGGGTTTAAGTTTGTATAAATAGGTAGGGTTTAGGTTTAGGTTGGGCCTAGCCCAAGTGCGTGAACCCATTAAACGGCTGTGCGTCACGCTGAAATAGACTGGTCCGGTTATTTTAAAATATAACAGTGATGCGTAAATAAATTTCTCATCGCGTGCTATTAATAATAATAATAATAATAATAATAATAATAATAATAACAGGCTCGTCTCACGACGATCAGGATCAAGGGTTCGAGTTGTCACATAAACAGGTGCTGGAGACTCTTGTGATCAGAATAGATCACACACTTGATACCATATAAATAGTGCCTCCATAGCTTCAGTGCAAATACAACGGCACCCAACTCCAAGTCGTGGGTGGTGTAATTCTTTTCGTGCACCTTTAACTGACGTGATGCATAGGCAATAACCTTGCCTTTCTGCATGAGCACACATCCCATCCCGGTGTGTGATGCATCACAATATACCACAAATTCTTCTATTCCATCAGGCAATGTCAACACAGGTGCATTGCTTAGCTTCTGCTTAAGAATATCAAAGGATTCTTGCTGCTTAGGACCCCAATCGAACTTTACTTTCTTACGAGTCAATGAAGTTAGGGGTGCAGCAATCCTTGAAAAATTTTCAATGAAATGCCTATAATATCCCGCCAATCCCAAGAAACTGCGAATTTCTGTGGGCGTCTTCGGCTCTTGCCAATTCATGACAGCTTCAACCTTAGCGGGATCTACTTGGATTCCGTGTTCACTTACCACATGTCCAAGAAATTGGACTTCACGAAGCCAAAATTCACACTTAGAGAATTTGGCGTAGAGCTTTTCCTACTGAAGTAGTGAAAGAATACATCGAAGATGCTTCTCGTGGTCAGCCTGACTCTTGGAGTAAGTGAGAATGTCATCGATGAAGACGATGACGAATTTATCTAAGTAAGGTTTGCAGACACGATTCATGAGATCCATGAATGCGGCTGGTGCATTTGTGAGCCCAAAAGGCATCACTAGGAACTCGTAGTGACCGTAACGAGTCCTAAATGCCGTCTTGTGTACGTCTTCATCTTTAACCTTCAGCTGGTGATAACCTGACCTTAAGTCAATCTTGGAGAAGTAACTTGCCCCTTGAAGTTGATCGAACAGATCGTCGATTCTGGGCAATGGGTACCTATTCTTGATAGTGACCTTATTAAGCTCACGGTAATCGATGCACAGACGCATCGATCCATCCTTCTTCTTGACAAATAAGATTGGTGCTCCCCAAGGAGACGAACTAGGTCTAATGAAACCTTTGGCTAGCAATTCATCCAGTTGTGTTCTCAATTCCTTCATCTCTGTTGGTGCCAATCTATAAGGCGCCCTTGCTACTGGTGCTGCTCCAGGGATGATGTCAATTCTGAATTCCACTTGTCTATATGGTGGTAAACCAGGTAGTTCTTCAGGAAAAACTTCAGGGTATTCAGAAATGATGGGGTTGTCTTCCATCTTGGGTTTCTGCTCGTCAATAGTCACTTGTGCCATGTAGATGACACAACCCTTCTTTAAACACTTAGAGGCCTTGAGCATAGTCACTTGCTCAGGCAGTCCATACTGGGTATTTCCCTGAATGGTAAGTGATTCACCAGACGGAGTCTTGATCACCACTTGTTTCCTATTGCAGACAATCTGGGCCTGGTTATGAGATAACCAGTCCATACCCAAAACTATGTCGAAACCGGCTAACTTCAAAGGATGTAGGGACAAAGGAAAAGAGTGGTTCTTAATGGATATAACACATCCATCTAACACAGTTGAGACGGTTTCTATGGTTCCATCAGCTAATTCCACCTCATACTTCACACTTAAGGTTTTAACAGGCAATTTCAACAGTTCACAAAACTTATTATCTACGAAAGACTTATCAGCGCCTGAATAAAAAAGTACTCTTGCATAGACATCATTTATAAGGAAGGTACCTGTGATCACATTGTCGTCCTGCACAGCTTCCTTTGCATCCATCCTGAAGACCCTAGCATTGGTCTTCTTTCCTTCATCAGCTTTCTTTGCATATTTTGGGCAATTTGTCTTAATGTGCCCTTTTTCGTTGCAACTGTAGCACGTTGCATCTTTCAGCTTCTTGCACTCTAGGGTCTTATGCTCCGAAGATTTGCAAATCCCACAAGGCCTCGGCTGAGATTGGGATTTTGAGCCAAGTCTGCACCTCCCAAAGTGGTGTTTCTGACAAATCTTACACTTGGGCTTATCTCCAGATTGATGC
Source organism: Helianthus tuberosus (assembly GCA_030545235.1). NCBI lineage: Eukaryota > Viridiplantae > Streptophyta > Magnoliopsida > Asterales > Asteraceae > Helianthus > Helianthus tuberosus. The sequence goes on along the minus strand of CM060373.1, from coordinate 34,263,892 downwards.
CCATCCTTCTTAGAACCAAATCCCTTCCTGTGGTCATTGTTTCCCTTGTGCTTCTTATCTGACCGTCGTGAATTGTCATCATCACGCTTCCTTTTCTCGGCATCCGTGTTCCTCAGCGATCTCTGCCTGACCGCGTCCAATGTGAGGGACAAGGATATATCAGCCGCAGACCTGAATGTAGCTGGCCGAGAGGCTTTTACACTTGCCTTTATCTCTGGGGCTAAACCCCCAATGAAACGAGCTATTCTTTTAGGTTCCGGGGTCACCAGGTAAGGAACCAACCTTGACATTGTATTAAAGCTCGTGAGGTAAGCTTGGCAATCCATATTTTTCATTACCAATGACAGAAAATCCGACTCAATCTTTTCTACCTCATGCTGAGGGCAGTAGTTTTCTCTAATCAATGCCATGAACTGATCCCATGTCAGATTGTACAATGGGATTTTCCCCGTAGCCTGGATCAAAGATCTCCACCAGGCTAGGGCCTCACCTTTGAACGATTGAGACACAAACTTTACTACATCCTTCTCAGCGCATCCACTGATATCAACCACGGTGTCCATCTCATCCAACCATGTCATGCAGTCTATAGCTCCTTTCTCCCCAGTGAACTCCCTGGGTTTACATGAAACAAAGTATTTGTAGGAGCAACCCTTATCACGAGGTCCTTGATTCAGTACTATCCTTTGAGATGGGACATTTCGCTGATTAGAAGAGTGACGATCGTCATCATCTTTCTTTGGTTCTTCCTTCTTGGAAGGTGGCTTGCTGTGAGCCTCAGAATGAGTCTTAGGCTTTGAACGCGGGGCAGATAGGGTCCTACTTCGCGTCCCGCTATATTCATTATACTGCCGCTCTATGGCTTTCGTAACAGCGTTGTCTATTAACGCTTGCAGTTCAGCACCCGCTATATTAATTCGGGCATCATCCAGATTCCCCCGTGGGTGACTGTTGATCTCATCTGATTCAGCCATTGTATCATGAACTGTTACATAAGATATTGACAATAATTTATTTGGGAGTTTATTATGGAATTGCCTATAAGGGCAAGTCATTAACCATGGTAAACATAGACCACATTTGGTTAATTTGTTACTCACATTTATTTAGGATTTTATTATAACCTATCCTAATTATAATACAGTAACAGTATTGTTAGCACAAAAGGCCTAGTCACAGGGACATTTTTTTTTAAATTATCAGCCATGATTTCAAAGAATCAAGGCATAAAGGTTTGAACATAGTTCTTTACCTTTTTCTGACAGGGAGTCGTAGACTACTACTGTCTTTTGTCTTATATGACAATGAGTATGGCCCGTAGGCACTATATTACCAATGTATGGTCAAAATATGATCATCTTAATTGAGGATTTAAACCCATGATTTATAGATCATTAAGTTAGGTTAGGAATCTTTTGAAGAATCCTTATATAAGAATGACGTGTGTGATTTTAACGAATCACGTCTGCCAGGAGTGTTAACATGATTTCAGATGTTAACAGGGATCCGAATCTTTTAAACAGGTTTTACCATCTTGGCCAAGTCTTATAAAGACATGTAAGCTAGGTTATACCTTTGAGATTCTTATTTAATATATAATAGGCAGATTATTTTAAAAGGAATGATTTTGAATTATTTATTTCATATATAATGTATTTATGCATATAATGGCAAAAATGAAAATTATAAACTTAACATTCCATTAGTTATTAAAAGGATTACACATTGCCCTAAACGGGACTTTTAATAGACAAATTACCCACACAGAGGTTAAACTAAAATACAAGTCCACGCAGGGACCAAATACTAGAATAGATGTCCACACAGGGACTAAAAAGACAAGTCCACGCAGGGACTAAATACACAGATAAATGTCCACGCAGGGACTTGATTTAAATAGGAAATACAACAATACATATAGGGATTTAATGATCCCTCTTCTTCTTCCCCTTTAACAAGCTCGCTAGGCCCTTGAGGAAACCACGGTTGTTCCTACGCTCTTCTTCAAAATCTCTTTCCACCCGGTTTAACCTGTGGAGAATTTCTTCCTGTTCCGGTGGGGAAAATCATGGTGGCTGCGACTGCTGCCGAATCGGAGGTCGGGCAGGTATTTGATACCTATGAGATTGATATCCTACTCCCCAAGGAGCTCCATACGGTCCTTCCGGATGTAGGGCGTTGTAGTTTGCCGCGACAAGGTACGGGTCGGCTTCAGCATAGTTATAATGAGTGTGAGCCGGCTGCTCAAACGGATTGTACGCCGTCGAACCGGCGTAGGTAGGAATCGGGTTACCAAAACCCATTGGTGGCGGTGGTGCAACTGGTGCAGAATTCACCTCTGCAACTGGGTTTGAAGGCCCGCCCATTTGTGGGTCTTCTTGCAGTGGCGGATAGTGACTGCCACTCGAGTGATGAGGGGTGCTAAAGTGAAAATCCCCTCCTCGCGCGGATATTCGTGCGCCCGCCCTCCTACGTCTTGGTGGTTCTGGAGGTACTTGATGAACTGGTGGTGGCGGTGGCGTGACTGCCACAAATCGCGAATCCCCAGAGGGATCCTGCTGTTGTTGCTGTTGGTGAGGTGATGAATGGTGAGAAGGTGTGAAGTACCATTCATGTTGGTTAAACCTCGCTTGGTAACTGTCTGGGCCACCGTAGGGTGATCCGTGGAAGGAAGATCCATCAGAGATTTCGATGGGCTGGTTGGGGGTACCGCTTGCAGGTTCGACGGGATCCGTGTCCTCGTCCATGTCCATGTCCATTGCATTGTCTTCTGAGAAGTGGTCCTCTGGTCCCAATGGGTTAAAACCCACTGGTTCTTGAATATAGTTCGCCGGGTTGAACCGGCCCTGAAGACAGGAGTAGGGTCGCCGAAGGAATGGTGTGAAAGGGATCGCTGGAGAGGTATATATGAAGGTTGTGGGTTATCGGGCTCGTTTTCCGAATGCGGCCCAAAAGAGTGACGGTAAGGAGGTGTTGAACTGTGCGAGACAGACTGTCTAGCGGGCTCAAAAAGGTTCCTCCTGTTTCACTGAGGATCGGCACTCATAGTGGTAGAAGGAGTTTACCGGTGAGAAGGACCGGCTTCGTGATCGTTGGGGGCGGTGATTGGCCCCTTACCTCGTCCTCCTCTTCTAAATCTTGGTGACATTTTTCCTGTCAAAATAATAAAAGAGACAACAAGAAATATAAAGGACAAAGTTAAAATAAAAACAAATTTGGATTTGTCCTAAGTTCTTTGTCTAGACTCGAAAATTTAGGAATGTGCAATTGTGTCATTGAGATTAAACACAAAAGGCTAGTGTTTAATACACTCAATGTTGGCTCTGATACCAACCAGTCACACCCTGATATTTCCACGTATTACCGGTGGGCCCGGTGGGGAGTATCGTGACGTAGTTGATATCGTTAATATGCACAGCGGAAGCAAAAGATAGATATATTTCAACCGAATATAATTGTAATATCAAATATCACAAACAGTTGAAAATAATCCACAGGTGGATCAAAATAAATAGGAAACATTGTTCAACAGTTTTGACATCCAAGCTTGCGAGACTTATTGTGGACGCTAGGAGAAAGCCAGCGTAGTACCTGCACTTAACCTTTTTGGGAAAATACGTCAGTTTACACTGGTAAATACAATTAACTAACTCATTTGAAAAGGTTTAATAAAGTTGATTTGAATGCACGTGGCACAAACTTTTTATAACTTGGGATAATTATTTGTATATAATACTTGTAAACGAATTACATGTTTCTTATGCGTTCAGTAGCCCGATCCGTGGACCGGGTTAAAGATCAATAGACACGCCACATTATTTATTTATGCACTGACGGGTGTACGCCTACACCCCGTGCTCAGGTCGTGGCCATCTCGTAAGATGATGCCAAGGACATCCGGGACATGGTCATTAACCCCCCAAAGGCTTTAAGCAAACAAAACATTTCAAAACGGAGCATATCAATGATTTAACCTCTATTCGATTAAAGATTCAATGCTGGACCAAGCGGTATTTTATATACCGTACCCCAAGCCCGTATAAGGGAAAATAAGTTAAAAGTATTTACCTTTGCAAGTATCAATCACAAATAGCAAGTGCGTGTAGCTTTTACCTGGTCTCCTATTCTGGAACGAAGGTTTATAATAACCTATTAGAATCCTAACGGGTCTTTAATTAAGCCTAAACTTAGACCGGTTAGTTTTAAAGAAAGATACGGTTCGAACGCGTGATAAGCGAAGACCGGAATAGAATGTGATTTAGACCCGAAAAGTTTGAAGACTTGTATAATATGGGTAATCTAACCACATTCTGGATTTTGAGATAAAAACGATAAGGTTTGACCCGTTTCGGCTAATTTATGTAAACTAGTTACATAAACCGAACTGAATGCGCAAGAGCTATAACGGGTAACCATGAGAGTCATTTACAGGTTTCCTAAGTTAATATGCCTTAAATATGTTGTGATATCAGTAGGATAGCTTCCATTATGCCCAAAACGAGTTTAATCTCAATTTAAGCCCCGTAGGGGTATTTTGGTCATTTTAAAGGTTATAAAAGAGATTAAATGAGATTCTGAGATTCGGGTCCGAATGCATCAGTAAAATAACTTATTTTAATAGGTCATATCAGTTGGTAATAAGTCGTATATGAAAAAAATGGTTTTAAACATAAACTATGTGCTTAATACGCTTAAATAGCCATTTTAAGCGATTTCCAGGTTATACAGGAAATCTGAGTTTTCTGATCAGGTTATAAAGTTCAAAATACTTCATTTATTAATTAAAATCAGTAGCAATTGGATTCGTGTCAAAATATTATGTAGAACTCGTTTTATAACCAAAAAGGGTATAATCGGTATTTACCGAATCAACGCCATAACCTTAGGTTATGAGCAGGAAAAAAAATAATTAAAAATCTTTAAAAATCCCAAAATAGTATATTACATCAGTGGGTAAAAGGTTTGGTGTCGAAAATTGGGTTTAGATAGGCTTTATGCTAATGATGTCGTTAAATTACTAAAAAGCGTTCTAATTACGTCATTGAGCATAACTCCTAATTTAGACCTCAAACTGATGTGAAAATTTAGGGACATGTTTATAAATTAGTGATAAAGATTATTGTCCTCTCACATATCCAAAATTCTCGTTTTATGGTTAAAAGGGCATATTGGTCAACATTAGGCAATTAACGGAAATATGTAAACGAATCGGACAATCAATAAACCAACCACAGAGGGTTATACTATCATGTAGCCAGGTCCTAAGGGAGCTCTAAGGCATTTCCAAATCATACTAAATCGGGTCAGAACTGAAGTCAAAGCAAAACTCAAAGTTTTGCGACTTTCAGTTCCGAACCGGGTCTAAACAGAAAATTGTCGGATCAAACAAGCTTAGACCAGTTCTTATACTTATTACCAAGTTATATGAGTGATAAAGTAGGTTACATGCCTTCTACATTGCTAATTACATGTTAATTCGCAATTTAAGTTTCTGTTGACTTTTTATAAACAACTTTGACCCGACATTTGATCTAGTTAGAACGGGAATCAGAGGGTGCCCTTTTAAGGGTTTAATGCCCACATAATTACCAACTTATATGTCACACCCCGATTTTCCACGTGTCACCGGTGGGCCCGGTGGGGGAGTATCGTGACGTGGTTGGCAACATCATGGTCAAACAACACAATATAATAAAGCACAGTGGAAGCAAAAGATAAATATATTACATTCCGAATATAAGTAATGTCAAAGTATTACAACGGAAGGTAAAGGATCCACAGGCGGATCAATAAAAGAAAACTGTTCAACAGACTTTAGGCATCTAGAACTTGCAAGATTCCCTAGTGACGCCCTGAGCTCCCAGCCAATTACGCATAATACCTGTCACTTAACCTTTTTGGAAAATACGTCAGTTTACACTGGTAAATACAATTAACTGACTCATTTTGGAAAAAGAGTTTGAAAAGTGATTCGAGTGCAAACGGCACAAAATATCTTGACACATTGATTAAAATGCACAGAGGCAAAATTAATCTTTTATACTTGGGACAATTCTATTAATAAAAATCTTGTATCCGATTTACATGGTTGTCCAACATTTAGGGCCGGTGATTATACAATACAAGCCGGACAAGATTAATCGACACACCACAAATATGATCTCACAAGAAGTTACCCTTACGAGTGAGTATACGTTATACATATGCAACAGGAGGTGTTTTGCCTACACCTTGTGCTTACGTCGTGGCCATTCACTTTTTAAAATGAGCCAAGGATATCCAGGACACGGTCATTAACCCCCAATGTTATTTGTTATCAATCAATACAGATTAAAACGGGATTATGCAATTTAATCATCTCCGATTAAAAGGTTTCTACACCCGACCAAGCGGTATTTTTATAATACCGTATCCCAAGCCCGTATAAGGGTAAATAAGTTAAAAGTATTTACCTGAGCTAGCAATGCAATTTATACTCAGCCGTATATCTTAATCAGCAAGCACAAGTACTTCTACTGGGGCTCTCAATCTGGAACGAAGGTTTTATTAACCTATTAAATTCCTAACGGGTCTTATTTAAGTCGTAACTTAGACCGGTTAGTTTTAAGGAAAGGTTTACGGTTCAAAGCGCATGATTAAGCGAAGACCGGAATAGAATGTGATTTAGACCCGACAAGTTTGAAGACTTGTATAATATGGGTAAACTAAACACATTCTGGATTTTGAGATAAAACGGATAAGGTTTGACCCGTTTCGGCTAGTTTATGCAAACTAGTTACATAAACCGAACCGAACGCGCCAGAGGCGTAACGGGTAACCATATGGGTCCTAAACAGGTTTCCTAAGTTAATTATGTTTCCAATATGTTGTGACATCAGTAGGATGTCTTTCATTATGCCCCGAACTAAATTAAACACAAACTATGCCCCGTAGGGGTAGTTTGGTCATTTTAAAGGTTGTAAAAGAGTTTAAATGTTTAACTGAGTTACAGGTCTGATGTAAACAGCAAACATACTCAATTTGATGAGTTATAACAGTAGGGTAAAGTATATATGTGAAATATATCATCTATAACCAAACTATGCACCGAAGGGCATTTTGGTAATTTCACATAAGCCGAAAAGCTCAAAAACGAAGTCTGAGTTAATCAACTTTTGCTTACTGATAAAATATTATAATTTGCCTCTTATATCAGTAGGTATCAACCCGGTTATGTCCAATATGATTTTAAAACGTACTATGCGCTAAAAACGCCAAATAAGGTGATTAAAGGCCATTACCGGGTTCGATACTTAAATCTGATATTTTTATATTTCCAGAAGGCTTAAAATAATTTATTTATCATAACTATTCAGTGGCAAAAGGTTTGAGGTCGTTTAGATATGTAAAACTCATTTTATGGCCCGTAAGGGCAAAACCGACAATTACCGAATTAAGCCTACGACTATGAGTTATGCTCAGCCTAAAATTAATTAAAAATCTTTAAAAATCCCAAAATAATATATTACATCAGTGGGTATTAAGTTTGATACCAAAAAGTCGGCTTAACTAGGCTATACGCTAATTACGCCGTTTTATTAACATAAAGCATTAGTTTTGCGATAATGAGCATAACTCTTAATCTATAAGTCAAACTGATGTCAAAGTTTGCATACAAGTTTATATATCAGTAATTAAGGTTTCTACACTTTTACATTTTCATAAATCACGTTCTAAGGTAATAAGGGCATAATGGTCAACATATGAGCAACTAACGGAAACGCGTAAACGAATGGGTCAATCGATGAACCAACCACAGAGGGTTATGCTAACATGTAGCCTGGTCCTAAGGAAACTCTAAAGCATTTCCAAATCATACTAAAGCGGGTCAGAACTGAAGTCAAAGCAAAAGTCAAAGCTTTGCGACTTTCGGTTCCGAATCGGTTCACAAAGGAAAGTTGTCGAATCAAACAAGCTTAGACAAGTTCTTATGCTTATTATCAAGTTACATGAATGATAAAATAGGTTACACGCCTTTTACATTGTCAATTATGTGTTAAACGAAAGATTTCATTTCTGTTGACTTTTTCTAGTCATCTTTGACTCGACAAATGACCTAGTTAGGATGGGAATCAGTGGATGCCCTTTTAAGGGTTTAAAGCCCACATAATTACCAACTTATAACTACCTTTAATTCGACTAATCACTGGACCATTAGTGATTAATCGTTAAGTCAACCTTTAATTACGACGGTTGACTTTTAAGCTAAACTAAGATAAAACTTAAACTAAGGAAAGATTAGAAAACTTACTGAAGTCCTAAGCTTGATTAGGAAGGTCTTGTGCCTGCTTTGAAGTTCCAGAAAGGCTCCTCAATTGCACAAGTGAAGTGTGAAGAATGTGTTGCAACTTAAGACTCTATTTATAGTGAATTCAATCACCATAAGGTGTTGACAACAAAGTCTAGCACTTACCACAACATCCCAACATGTGTCCTAGTGTTCTAGGGGTTGTTTTAGGGGCCAAGGGATGTGAAAAATCGATTAAAGTCGGATCCAAGTGCAAAGGCAGACAAGAATCAACAACAATCAACAATTCTGCCCAGATGTGGCAGTGGCGTAGCGCCACTGCATGCACATCATGTGCTCGCGCTACGCGAGCCCTCAGGGTTCTCCAACATATTTTTGTTAATTGCAGTTTCAGTCCCTGGCTCTTCAAACTTTGTACAGACACTTGTTTATTGCAGTATAAACCCTTATAATTGACGTATAAGGGCTTCAAGACATATACCCACTTTGTTAAGTCCCCGGGTAACTTTATTGTTACCCGAAAAGGCCTAATTTTCAACGTTGACGCTTTAACCCCTCGTACACGAATTCGATCATAACTTTCTCATACGTTAACGAAACTTTATGAAATTTGAACCGTGCATTCTAGTGAGCATAATTAACATTTACAAAGCTTCGGGTTTGTCAAAAGGTCACTCAGAGGTATATCTTTAAACATGTTGACACATTTAACCCCTGTAGTTTGTAATCTCTCACTTTTAGCTTCGTATGATCCATGATTTATTCGTTTGAAGGTATGAGCATCGTGTAGGGTTAATGTACATTATATTTATTCACGGTTGACACTTAGAATATGTAATCTCACATACTTTCCATGTTTGTCAACTTTAGTCCTTCTATAATATTTCTTTCACACGTTTAACATTTGACACGTGTCTACACATTATAGGACGTGAATTTTCGAGGTGTTACATCCTCACCCCCTTAAAATAAATCTCGACCCGAGATTTACTGAAATAAGTAAGGGTACTTTTCTTTCATCGTGGATTCAACCTCTCGCGTGACTTCGGGGCCTCTTCGGGCATCCCATTTGACCTTTACAATAGGTACATGCTTCTTCCGAAGCTTCTTTTCCTATCGATCTTCAATCGACAAAGGTTTTTCCTCAAATTTTAAGCTCTCATCTTTATGCACATCCGTATGTGGTATAACCAGTGATTCATCAGCGAAACACTTCTTCAGATTGCAGATGTGGAACACATTGTGAATTCCACTGAGCTCTTCAGGTAAGTTTAGCTTATAGGCAACTGAACTGACACGTTCGATAACCTCGAAAGGCCCTATGTATCTCGGGCTTAGCTTGCCTTTCTTACCAAACCGCATCACTCCTTTCCAGGGTGATACCTATTGTTGAACCTTATTTCTTAACAAGAATCTAGGAGGTTTGCTATTTTCATAATCCTTAAATTTTCTGCCGTATACTGGCATCTTACTGATGATTATGAATTTGCGTGATCTTATTGATTGTCTATAATGTAACTTTCAGATCTTAATGTTTGGACTTACCAAACTATTGTCCTATCAATGGACGTTTAACATCCCATCTATACAAGGTCTTCAAGAGAGTAGCCTTGATACTTATATATCAAGTATTATGGAGAAGCTTATCTTAAGGTGAGATGGTTATTCCAACCAGTACTTAACTAATATTAAGGAATAGCTAATCCTTGTCGTTAGTCGAACAATTCGACGATCCTGGTTAGCTGATGGCAAATTCTTAATCGTTGCCTATTTAGGGTTGCGGCATGCATGCATAAGCAAAATGAACCGTCTTTCTTATCTAACAATATCAAACTCTCGGAGTATCGAGTTAGGCTATATGAACCTATGTCTTAACACCTACTTACTCAAGGTTTCGTTTATTCCATAATCAATATGGAGTTTTCACAACACTCTAACCCAAAGCGGGATGTTAATCTTAACTCTACTTGCCTCTAGGGAGGTAAACAGGGTAAACTTAGGAGAAGATAATTAAGATACAAGGAGGCTACAGAGATTTTCCATATCTCAGGCTCCAGTTCACCCATCATTGTCCGTGTCAAATGAGTGACACCTTTATGTTATAAGTCCTCGAATTCCTTAATCGGGAACATCTACTTGGAAAAAAAATTTCCATTTTTTTTTTTTGGATATCTTCCTTGAATACTACTAGTCGACTTTAGTACAATATGATCATTGGGATATCTTAGGGGTTCCATGTATTAAACCTCCATGCTGATCAGACATGGAAATAATCTATGGGACACACTAGGATACGCCAATCCTCATATGACACTTTTATCAAACATAGTTTAGCATTCGCAGGCGATAGAAAACAATGAGAAAAGAAAAATAATTAAAATAACATATGTTGTCGTACTCTATGCAAAGAAAGAGTGCTCTTCGATTTTCGGAATGATTCCTTGCCGATTTATAAGAATCGGTTACTATGGTTTCCTTGGTAGTTATACCTTGTGGATGATAAAAAAATTTTGCTAAGTTTATGGTTCATGAAGATTTATTATTTCCCGTATTAAAAACAGGACACTTAGCAGGAATTATCATTGATAAATGATAAGGAAGTTTATTGTACAAGTGCTTATATTTAATTAATAATGGAAGTTTCACAAACTAGGCACCTAGCTCAGTTGGCTAGGCGCGCGAAAGGGTGCGGCCTAGACCCAGGTTCGATTCCGGGGACGGCCAATTCCACCATTTTTTTTTTAACTTGCTAAACTTATAGTTTATGAAGAATTTACTGGTATCCGAACCAAAATAAAACTCTTAGTATTTAAATTATTGATAAAATGCCAAGGAATGTACCTGATGCCATTATTTATGGACTAGCTCAGGCATTTTAGGCGCTTTCAATTTTATGCTTTACTTCCTCCGCCGCATTTCCTTTGACATATTTAGGGCACGTAGTCTTGATGTGGCCTTTCTCATTGCAGCCGAAACAGACTGCATTCTTCATGTCCTTACAGTCCATCGTTTTATGTCCCTTAGACTTGCAGATCCCACAAGCCCTGGGCTGCGATTTGGATTTTGGTTCGAACCTGCATTTCCCATAATGGCGCTTCATGCAGGTCTCACATACTGGTTTCTGGTCGGACTTTTGGTTGTTCTTTTTCTTAGAACTCTGGGAGTTATCTACCTCCCTTTTTCTTTTTAGTTCATCCTTTGCATCAGAGGCATGAACGAGATCCTTCTTAAGAGTAAGGAAATGTGGTCCTAGATAAAATTTGGACCGAACAGCATGGGTCTCCTTTAACTTTTTCACAGCTCTCTTCACAGCTTTTCCAACGGCTGCGTCTATCATAGTTTGAAGAACATCTTTGGAAATTCTAAGGTTTACAATTTCAGTATCATTAGCATGTGTCGCGTCATCAATGGCGCGATTGACTGTTGTCTTATCCGAGTTTGCCATACTCGATATTGGTTCCTAATACCAATAAAACAATTTCTTAGTTGAAATCCAACAACTACTATTTTTATTCTGATGGCCTTAATATATACTAACCATGGTGTCAATAACCTATACAGGCTATTATAGCATTAACATTCTTAGTGAACGTTATTTAAAATATATTAATAATACTTAGCCTAGGTCGCAAAAGACCATCAATGGCATTAAAGATTTGGACCTAGTCCATCACTTTTCTGACAGAGGATCAAAACGTCACATCTGCCTTTATTATATAAAGAATTTAGGTAGCTTGAAAGCTTGCCATAGGAATATCAGAAAAGAGTGATTCCTATTAGATATAAAATATCCATCTAAGGTTTGTTGGAGCATTTTCTAAAGTATCATCGGCCAATTTCTACCTCGTATAAAATGACCGAAGTCCTACTAAGACGGGGACAACAGTTCTCAACAGTGATCGTTCATTATTGAATCACATGTGTCAGCATCAAATAAATTTCTGCATAAACTGCTTGATAAGGAAAAGTACCTGCTATATAGTTATCCTTCTGCACCATCTCCTGGCGTTCATCCAGAAGACTCATGCGTTTGTTTTCCTGGTCTCTCCAGGCTTCTTTATAAGCTTTGGGCAGTTGGTCTTGATGTGCCCTTCCTCGTTACAATTGTAGCATGTGGCGTTCTTTAATCCCTTGCAATCTAAGGTTTTGTGACCCTTGGTCTTGCAAATTCCACACAATTTAGCGCGTGGGTCTATTGTACATTTTCCAAATTGCTGCTTTTTGCAGTTATTGCATTTAGGTCTGTTATCGGACTGACTCGAGTTCTTCCTAAACTCGGAATCCTTCCCGCGCTCCGAGCTTCCCTTCTTCTTCTTGTTATAATGATGAGAGTTTTCCTCCTCTCTTTCTCTTCTTCCCTCGTCAGAAGCCTTAACAGGCTTAATTCTGATTGCGTCTAAGGTGAGAGATAAGGATAAGTCCACCGCGGACCTATATGTGGTTGGCTTAGACGCTTTAACATTCCCTTTTATCTCTGGTGCTAGGCCTCCAATGAAACGCGTTATGCGTTTAGGTTCAGGGGTGACTAAATAAGGAACTAGGCGGGACATAGTGTTGAAACTTGTCACATATGCCTGACAATCCAAATTCTCCATGACCAGAGTCAAGAAATCTGATTCTATCTTTTCTACCTCGTGCTGGGGGCAATAGTTTTCCTTGACTAATGCAACGAATTGCTCCCAAGATAAGTTGTAGAGTAGAACCTTTCCCGTGGCTTGGAGCAATGATCTCCACCATGCCAACGCTTCTCCTTTGAATGATTGTGAAACAAATTTCACAACATCTTGCTCCGCACAGCCGCTGACGTCAACAACAGCGTCCATCTCATCGAGCCATGTCATGCAATCGATGGCTCCTTTTTCTCCTGTAAAGTCTCTGGGCTTGCAGGAGACAAAATATTTATATGAACAGGTCTTAACTGGTGCCTCTTGATGAAACACAACCTGTCTAGGCGGAATACTCCTTTGATTTGACAAGTCATGAACATCGTCCTCCCTTGACTCATGTGTTTTAAGAGGGGGCTTACAACGAGCCGCAGATAGAGTCTTAGAGTGGGTATCATTTGACTCATCATACTGCCGATCAAGTGCTCGAGTAACAGCATAATCTATTATTGCCTGTAGTTCTGCTCCAGTTACATTAATTCTGGTAGTATCATTGCTCTCCTTCAAGTGGCTGTTAACTTCATCTAATCCAGCCATGTAGCTTGATTGCTACATAAATATTAACAATGATTTATTCAGAGATTATTATGGAATCATCGTCTTTGACGATTTATCAACCATGGTAATATAAGCCATATTGGTTAACTTGTTAGTTATATTTAATTAGTATTTTCCATTATAATTTATCCTAGTTATGAAACATTAAGGATATTAGAGTGGCGCAAAAAGGCCTAGTCACAAGGACAGTTCTAAATTTTATAAGCCATGATTTCAGAGAATCGAGCCATTAAGGTTTGAATCACGTTCATTACCTTGACAGGGAGTTGTAGACTTCAACTGTCTTTTGTCTTTTAGGACAATAGATATAGCCCATGGGCATTTCCCTTCTGAGGGATGGTTATAATATGATCATCTTCTTAGATGCTATTAGTCGAGGTCGTATGGATCCTACCGACTATTATGCTTGGACCTGGTCCAACATTTTTAGACAGGAGGTCAAAGACCACCACTGTCGTCGTCTTATCGGACAACAAGTTTAGCCCGTAGGCACTTCATCACTACGGGATGTTTATAATGTGATCATCTTATAGGATGACACGAGCCATGATTTCTAAATCACTAGGCTAGATAAGAAAATTGGAAGAATCTAATATAAGGATGACTGTTGTGATTTTCTCGAGTCACATTTGTCAAGAGTGCTAACACGTTCTTAGGTGTTAACAAGGATTTGAATCTCTTGAGTAGGTTTCACCATCTTGGCCGCGTAGGCTAGGTTTCACCTTCAAGATTTTTTTTTTTTTAAATGCATACCGGCAGGGAAAGAAGGATATTTATTTTATTCAGGATTTTTATCATAAATCCTAATTTATAATTTTTAATAATAGCACAAATGGCCTAGTCGCGTAGACAAGTTTAATTTATAAGCCAAGATTTCAGAGAATCAGGGCAATTTATGAATTTGTAATGGCACAAAAGGCCTAGTCACGTGGACAAGTTTAATTTATAAGCCAAGATTTCAGAGAATCAGGGCAATTTATGAATTTGTAATGGCACAAAAGGCCTAGTCACGTGGACAAGTTTAATTTATAAGCCATGATCGTCTGGGATCGAGGCATCTAGAAATAGCACAAAAGGCTTAGTCACGTGGACAAGTTTAATTTATAAGCCATGATCGTCTGGGATCGAGGCATTTAGTAATAGCACAAAAGGCTTAGTCACGTGGACAAGTTTAATTTATAAGCCATGATCGTCTGGGATCGAGGCATTTAGGTGTGAATCAAAGTTCATTACCTTTTCTTGACAGGGAGCTGTAGGCTACCACCGTCTTTAGTCTCAGAGGACGTTAATTATAGCCCGTAGGCACTTCCCTTCTAAGGGATGTTATTTTCCATTCATTTCATATTTCATGTTTAGAATGAAAACTTAATTTAATCAATCCGTTATATGAAAATAAAAGTACAAAGTTGCCCTAAGCGGGTCTTTGAAGGGATAATGTGTCCTTGAAGGGACTGAAAGATAAATATGTCCTTATAAGGACTATCAAAGAAACGATCTGTAGCAAAAGGAGTTTCTTCTTCATTTTATGTCTGTATGCTTTCTCCTTGGTTGCACGTTTCATCCTGGCCGCGGTACGAAGCTCAGCATCTCAAGGCTCCGGGTGTGGAGAACTCCTATTACGGCTTCTTCGCTTGGCGACGTATCCAATATATATAAAAATTTTTGGAAGAAAAGATTCCCAGATTAGGATTGGGAATATTCCTATGTTAAGTCTAGACTCAGAAGTTTAGAATTGTGCAATTGTGTAACTGAGATTAAACACTAAGGGCTAGTGTTTAATTCACTCAGTGTTGGCTCTGATACCAACCTGTCACACCCCGATTTTCCACGTGTCACCGGTGGGGGAGTATCGTGACGTGGTTGGCAACATCATGGTCAAACAACACAATATAATAATGCACAGCGGAAGCAAAAGATAAATATATTACATTCCGAATATAAGTAATGTCAAAGTATTACAACGGAAGGTAAAGGATCCACAGGCGGATCAATAAAAGAAAACTGTTCAACAGACTTTAGGCATCTAGAACTTGCAAGATTCCCTAGTGACGCCCTGAGCTCCCAGCCAATTACGCATAATACCTGTCACTTAACCTTTTTGGAAAATACGTCAGTTTACACTGGTAAATACAATTAACTGACTCATTTTGGAAAAAGAGTTTGAAAAGTGATTCGAGTGCAAACGGCACAAAATATCTTGACACATTGATTAAAATGCACAGAGGCAAAATTAATCTTTTATACTTGGGACACTTCTATTAATAAAAATCTTGTATTCGATTTACATGGTTGTCCAACATTTAGGGCCGGTGATTATACAATACAAGCCGGACAAGATTAATCGACACACCACAAATATGATCTCACAAGAAGTTACCCTTACGAGTGAGTATACATTATACATATGCAACAGGAGGTGTTTTGCCTACACCTTGTGCTTACGTCGTGGCCATTCACTTTTTAAAATGAGCCAAGGATATCCAGGACACGGTCATTAACCCCCAATGTTATTTGTTATCAATCAATACAGATTAAAACGGGATTATGCAATTTAATCATCTCCGATTAAAAGGTTTCTACACCCGACCAAGCGGTATTTTTATAATACCGTATCCCAAGCCCGTATAAGGGTAAATAAGTTAAAAGTATTTACCTGAGCTAGCAATGCAATTTATACTCAGCCGTATATCTTAATCAGCAAGCACAAGTACTTCTACTGGGGCTCTCAATCTGGAACGAAGGTTTTATTAACCTATTAAATTCCTAACGGGTCTTATTTAAGTCGTAACTTAGACCGGTTAGTTTTAAGGAAAGGTTTACGGTTCAAAGCGCATGATTAAGCGAAGACCGGAATAGAATGTGATTTAGACCCGACAAGTTTGAAGACTTGTATAATATGGGTAAACTAAACACATTCTGGATTTTGAGATAAAACGGATAAGGTTTGACCCGTTTCGGCTAGTTTATGCAAACTAGTTACATAAACCGAACCGAACGCGCCAGAGGCGTAACGGGTAACCATATGGGTCCTAAACAGGTTTCCTAAGTTAATTATGCTTCCAATATGTTGTGACATCAGTAGGATGTCTTTCATTATGCCCCGAACTAAATTAAACACAAACTATGCCCCGTAGGGGTAGTTTGGTCATTTTAAAGGTTGTAAAAGAGTTTAAATGTTTAACTGAGTTATAGGTCTGATGTAAACAGCAAACATACTCAATTTGATGAGTTATAACAGTAGGGTAAAGTATATATGTGAAATATATCATCTATAACCAAACTATGCACGGAAGGGCATTTTGGTAATTTCACATAAGCCGAAAAGCTCAAAAACGAAGTCTGAGTTAATCAACTTTTGCTTACTGATAAAATATTATAATTTGCCTCTTATATCAGTAGGTATCAACCCGGTTATGTCCAATATGATTTTAAAACGTACTATGCGCTAAAAACGCCAAATAAGGTGATTAAAGGCCATTACCGGGTTCGATACTTAAATCTGATATTTTTATATTTCCAGAAGGCTTAAAATAATTTATTTATCATAACTATTCAGTGGCAAAAGGTTTGAGGTCGTTTAGATATGTAAAACTCATTTTATGGCCCGTAAGGGCAAAACCGACAATTACCGAATTAAGCCTACGACTATGAGTTATGCTCAGCCTAAAATTAATTAAAAATCTTTAAAAATCCCAAAATAATATATTACATCAGTGGGTATTAAGTTTGATACCAAAAAGTCGGCTTAACTAGGCTATACGCTAATTACGCCGTTTTATTAACATAAAGCATTAGTTTTGCGATAATGAGCATAACTCTTAATCTATAAGTCAAACTGATGTCAAAGTTTGCATACAAGTTTATATATCAGTAATTAAGGTTTCTACACTTTTACATTTTCATAAATCACGTTCTAAGGTAATAAGGGCATAATGGTCAACATATGAGCAACTAACGGAAACGCGTAAACGAATGGGTCAATCGATGAACCAACCACAGAGGGTTATGCTAACATGTAGCCTGGTCCTAAGGAAACTCTAAAGCATTTCCAAATCATACTAAAGCGGGTCAGAACTGAAGTCAAAGCAAAAGTCAAAGCTTTGCGACTTTCGGTTCCGAATCGGTTCACAAAGGAAAGTTGTCGAATCAAACAAGCTTAGACAAGTTCTTATGCTTATTATCAAGTTACATGAATGATAAAATAGGTTACACGCCTTTTACATTGTCAATTATGTGTTAAACGAAAGATTTCATTTCTGTTGACTTTTTCTAGTCATCTTTGACTCGACAAATGACCTAGTTAGGATGGGAATCAGTGGATGCCCTTTTAAGGGTTTAAAGCCCACATAATTACCAACTTATAACTACCTTTAATTCGACTAATCACTGGACCATTAGTGATTAATCGTTAAGTCAACCTTTAATTACGACGGTTGACTTTTAAGCTAAACTAAGATAAAACTTAAACTAAGGAAAGATTAGAAAACTTACTGAAGTCCTAAGCTTGATTAGGAAGGTCTTGTGCCTGCTTTGAAGTTCCAGAAAGGCTCCTCAATTGCACAAGTGAAGTGTGAAGAATGTGTTGCAACTTAAGACTCTATTTATAGTGAATTCAATCACCATAAGGTGTTGACAACAAAGTCTAGCACTTACCACAACATCCCAACATGTGTCCTAGTGTTCTAGGGGTTGTTTTAGGGGCCAAGGGATGTGAAAAATCGATTAAAGTCGGATCCAAGTGCAAAGGCAGACAAGAATCAACAACAATCAACAATTCTGCCCAGATATGGCAGTGGCGTAGCGCCACTGCATGCACATCATGTGCTCGCGCTACGCGAGCCCTCAGGGTTCTCCAACATATTTTTGTTAATTGCAGTTTCAGTCCCTGGCTCTTCAAACTTTGTACAGACACTTTTTTATTGCAGTATAAACCCTTATAATTGACGTATAAGGGCTTCAAGACATATACCCACTTTGTTAAGTCCCCGGGTAACTTTATTGTTACCCGAAAAGGCCTAATTTTCAACGTTGACGCATTAACCCCTCGTACACGAATTCGATCATAACTTTCTCATACGTTAACGAAACTTTATGAAATTTGAACCGTGCATTCTAGTGAGCATAATTAACATTTACAAAGCTTCGGGTTTGTCAAAAGGTCACTCAGAGGTATATCTTTAAACATGTTGACACATTTAACCCCTGTAGTTTGTAATCTCTCACTTTTAGCTTCGTATGATCCATGATTTATTCGTTTGAAGGTATGAGCATCGTGTAGGGTTAATGTACATTATATTTATTCATGGTTGACACTTAGAATACGTAATCTCACATACTTTCCATGTTTGTCAACTTTAGTCCTTCTATAATATTTCTTTCACACGTTTAACATTTGACACGTGTCTACACATTATAGGACGTGAATTTTCGAGGTGTTACATTATAACTACCTTTGATTCGACTAAACACTGAACCATTAATGATTAATCGCTAAGTCAAACGTTATTTTCGACGGTTTGACTTTTAAGTTAATAACTAAGTAAAACTCAATTAAGGAAGGTCAAGGGTACTTACCAAAGTCCTATGCACGACTAGGGATGACTTGGGTCTGCTTTGGAGCTCCAGAAGTCTTCAAGAATGCAGATGGAAGGTGTGATCAAATTGTTGCAACATAAGGGGCCTTTTATAGTGATTTTTGTTGCTTATGATCATGCCACACAAGTCTAGCATTGTTCCCAGATCATTTACAAGTGCCCCTAAGGTCTAAAAGCATGTAGGGGTCGCCCATGGGGTGGAAAATATCTTCTAAAGTCGGTTATTGCGCTTAAACAGGCTGCTGTCCCAACTTTCTGTATCTGGGGATCTGACGCGGCCCGCGTAAAGTTCTGTTAAGCTTTACGCGGCCCGCCTGAGACCTGCTGTCAGATTTAAAACTTTTCCATTATTGCATCCTTGGCTCTTGGTCCTTCGAAAGGGCATTCCACTTTATTTCTTGCATTATGAGCCCTCCAAATTAACATATAAGGGCTCCAAGACTTATACCCATTTTGTTAAGTCCTTGGTTTGCTTTGTGTTTACCCGAAAAGTCATAATTTTCAACGTTGACGCTTTAACCCCTCACATACGAACTTGATCATAACTTTCTCATACGATAACGAAACTTTATGAAATTTTTATCATGTATTCTAGTGAGCATAATTTACCGTTACAAAGCTTCGGGTTTGCTAAAAGGTCACTCAGAGGTATACTTTAAACATGTTGACACATTTAACCCCTGTAGTTTGTAATCTCTCACTTTCCTTCACAATTAGCTTCGTATGATCCATGATTCATTCGTTTAAAGGTATAAACATCGTGTAGGGTTATTGTAAAGTATATTTATCCCTTGTTGACATTTTGAACCCTTATATTCACACACTTTTCTTGTTTGTCAACTTTAGTCCCTCTAGAGTATTATTTCACACGTTCAAGCTTATGACACGTGTCAATACATTATAGGACGTGAATTTTCGAGGTGTTACAATAAAGATCAATACAAATGAGTCATAACATAATAACATGAGAAGTGAAACAATATAGAAATGAGCTTGGTACCGAACCGGTAACAAAAATCCTCAAAAGTGGGTACCAGTATCGGTACCGAATATACCCGGTATGGTACGGTTCGGTACCGGTATTTGAGAATAAAAACCAGTACTGAAAACGTACCCGGTTTTGTAAATTCGGTACCGGTACCCGGTACCATTTGCTCATCCCTAAAACAATATATTTTTGTTTTTTTTATATTTTAGAATTTTTTTTTCTCATCTACTTTAACATGAGGGTGTCCAGGGTCGATGCGGCAAAGGAAGCGGGGAGGAGTTTTTCCGCGAGTGGAGGGTGCTGCCGTGAAGTTTTGCCCCGCGGGGAAGGGATTGGGTGGAGCTTGAGCGGTGAAGACTTGTCGCATGCGGGGAACTTGAGAGTGTGTAAAGGTGGGGCGCACTAGTATTCAACCAATCATGCCTTTTTTTTAAAATGGTTTACGGGAAACCACCCTTGTGTTTTTTTTGGCAAAAGGGGAGAATGAGAGGGGAAATGACATGAGATATTACGATTAGATGGATGAAATTCCCCCCCCCCCCCCCCAACTCATGAGGGGTGCACCCCCTTCACCCGGAGAAATAAAACAATATATTTTTATTTTTATATTTTAGAATTTAGAATTTTTGTGTCATCTACTTAAGTATGATTTTTAGTTGCAAAAATAAAAAAAAAATTGTATAATTATTCTTACAGTGATTGTATATATAAACTTTTTTTAATTAAATTTATTATTTTAGATTTTAGGACTAAAACATATGACGAGGAAATTTTCAAAAGTAAAAAGTATATATATATTCACTTCTCATTTCTCATGTTTAGTATTTTAAAATCAATTAGGTTTTAATGCTGCGCGCCGCGTTGCGGCGCGACAAAACTAAGTCATTGTAAAACTATTTATTGCGACTAAATACTTGGTTGTTATTAAAGTTGTGCTATTTAGTGTCTTATTTTTAAGTTCACAAGTAGAGTTTTCATACAACAGAGCCGTTGGTAGCAAGCGAGTTAGTAACTACTGGCGATGGCAACTATTGCGATGTCTAAGCATCCACTAACCCAACAAATAAGGAATAAGAATTGTATAAATACAATCAGAAAAACGTGTGAAAGAGGAGAAAAAGGAAGATGACGTGAAGTTATGTAAGCATAAAATAGGGAAAAAAAGGCCTCATGATTTGAACTTGAGTCTCTTTAAAACACATACAAGCACAAAACCACTCCACCATGATGTATAATCTAACTAACTTTGAAGAAAATGGATATATATACACACTTAAAAAGGGTATAGGGGAAAGAAGTCAACAAAGACAACCAATAAGGAAAGTTTACTATGCATTATGATGTGACAACTACTATTCATTAGCTTTGTTTTTTAATATATGTATAATATGTATAATTTGTATAGTAACTTTACCCATAACATGTAAAGTAGAAATCTAAAGTCATAAATTTAATTTTATTCACTTTTTATATAACTTTAAATAAATTGCATAATATACAAAACAACATTTAAAATGTAACATCTTTATAATGATCTGGAGAAAATCTGCTAAATTTTAAACGGTAGCGAACTGTCAGTGGACGAAATACTGACAACTATTATAATTATCACAATTGTTTTAAACAAAACGACGATTCGGAAATCATTTATAACAATAAATATAGTTATTATATTTTAAACATCGAAATTTCGAGAATTGCTTTATAAAAATAAATATAGTTTATATATTTATTTCAAACATCAAACAACTCGACGATTCTTTTTATAAGAATAAATATAACTATTATATTTATTTTAAACGAGCTCAACAAGAATTCTCTATTAAATAAATATAACTTTTATATTTATTTCAAACGCCTAAACGGCATACAAATATATTTTGACAAACCTCTACGACGCGAGACATCATACGAGTTTACAATATATTAATTTCATAAAAAAATATTCGTTGCATACACGTATGACTTCTCGGGATGACTAACGCAATTCTATCGATATATTTATATATTATTATATAAATATTTATATATTTTAAATCTCTCGAGAAACTAAGTATTTCCAAGACTTAGTAATTTTCGTCGACATTAAACGGAACTTAACAAGTATATCTATTCTGTTTCTTTCAAGTTAACAACATACCATCGGATCGTTCGATTAGCGATTCGATAGAGCTCGGTGACACATAGTTTAGTTATCGCATTTATTTAGAAGCTTATAAGATATTCCATGTTAGGGATATTATAGAAAGCACGCTAGCGAGTCACGTCTTGAAAACGACATCACGGAGTCGTATTTAGCTAGCTTTGCACAAGGAAATCAAGGTGAGTTCATAACCTCACCTTTTTACAGTTTTACATTGTTATAAATGTTTTTCGGGGTGGAAAGACATGCAAGTTTTGCAAAGCATACAAGGTTTTCGATAAACATAAATTATGTATTTCTAAACCATGTTACAAACAAGTTTTAACTATCACAAATGGTTGTGAATTTCAATAAACGCAAATGGTTTACGACAAGT
The DNA here is from genome assembly GCA_030545235.1 of Helianthus tuberosus. Taxonomy (NCBI): domain Eukaryota; kingdom Viridiplantae; phylum Streptophyta; class Magnoliopsida; order Asterales; family Asteraceae; genus Helianthus; species Helianthus tuberosus. The sequence goes on along the minus strand of CM060373.1, from coordinate 34,241,282 downwards.
TTATGTTAACTATACCGTTTTTTCACACAAGCGTATTTTCGAAACGTGATTGCAAACTATGTCTTTTGTCTTCAAAAAGTACAAAAAACGTACCCGATGTTTGCAAACCCTTGCACGTTACGTCATTTGAACCTAACTCAGTTAGTTTTCATTGTTAAATAAGTGGACCCCACATGAGGGCAAATTAGTCTTTGACCCATTACCATATTTATTTATTTACTCAAATAAACAAACATAAAAATAATAAACTTTAAAACTTATCTTATATATATATGTAGGATTAGGTTCAAGAGTGAACACTAGTGTAGTTTGCGAACTGAGCGAACTAATCCTGGCCATACATGGTGTAGATCAATGGCCAGGATTTGATGATGAAATACACTAGTGTATTTTACGATTTGATGATGAAATACACTAGTGTATTTTACGATTTGATGATGAAATCCTAGCCATCCACGTGTGTAAATCAATGGCCAAGATTTGTTCACTCAGTTCGCAAATACATTAGTGTTCAGTCTAGAACCCCACCCTATATATATATATATATATATATATATATATATATAGGGGAATGTTCTATGCAGAACACTAATTATTGCGAGAACACACAGAACAAAATGAATCACTCATTTTTTCAATCCTAAAAACCTAAAAAATAAATGAAAATATTATAAATGTGAGATTTATTGTTTATCACACAAGAATTTAAAACAAAATATGAAAAATCTTCAGTTTTTAAATAACCTACACACATGTAGGTTACATGTAGGCTAAATTACCTACATGTATGTAGACTATGCGTAGGGAAAAATATATGATTTTTTTATGTATATATAATACACATATGAATGTAAGAAACATAAAATCAAGAAATACGAACCTTACATCCCAAAATTTAGTGATTTAGAGTTGTTCTTTTTGTTCTCGCGATAATTAGTGTTCTGTAATGATCCTTATCCTATATATATATATATATATATATATATGTATATATATATATATATATATCTAAAACACACACAAACACAGATTATCTCTTTCTATTACAACCGCCAAGCAATAACACCCCAAGTCAGCACTACCTACCTACCACCACCACAACCTGCCACCCCACACAACCTAAAACCCCTAAAAATCTTCTTACCACCACCACCGTCGTAACCCCACAACTTTGGAATTTCTAATGTCATGAAGGAACAGTGCAGAGGTCGTCCCGACATTGATGAATCTCTGTGTTGTTCGTATTCAGATTTGATTTTGAATCTATGTGTAGTTCAATTTGAGAGAATTAGATTTGAATACTTACTAGATCTTGTAGAGGGAGACAATTTGTAGAGAGAGTGGTGTAGCGGTGGTGATGTGATGGCGATGATGGTGTTATGGTGGTGGTGGTGGTGGTGTGATGGCGGTGGTTGTGCGGTGGTGGTGGTGATTTGACGGAGGTGTTGCATAACCAGATTGTAGAGAGGGAGTTTGTAGAGAGAGAAATAGAGACACTTTGGAGAGAGAGAGAGAGAGTTTGTGAGTTTTATTTTTGTTTATTTATTAAAATATATACGGTAAAATGACCAAAATACCTTCATGTGAGGTCCACTTGGTCAGATTTAACCATGAAAACGAACTAAGTTGTGGCTAAAGGACAGAACATGCAGGGGTTTCAAACATCGAGTACGTTTTCTATACTTTTTGAAGACAAAGAACATAGTTTGCAATCTGGTGTAAACATAAAGTACGATTTTTGTAATTTATTCTAATTTAAATTAAATTAAAAACATATAATTATGATAACCTTACCTTGTTGAAGATCCATATAATATAATACCGAATGAAGAATATTGTTGTAGGTGAATGATGACCATGAACTATGTTGTGAAATAATATTAAGCAATATGAATATATAAGCTTGTTAGCTTGTTACGAAACATTTTGTTTATTCGATAAACATCCTTATATTTGTAATTTCAAAAGTTTTCTTGTACTAAACTAAGATATATGATATATGTGTTTAAATTTCAAAAAAAAAATTATCAGATGTATTGATACATTGTTACCGCTAACAAACATAATTATTTACAGATTCAAGTTACTCATTACATGTTAACATATCATATTAATAAACTAATATTTTTTTTGAACGGCTAATTTTTTTAATCACCTGTCGTCTGTGAAACTTGAACTCAAGAACTTCCCTTTCCTAACCTAGGTGTTTAAGGTTTTGCCTTTGCCAATGAACCATCACCTCATTATACATTAATAAACCAATATAGATTACAAATTAGACGAGTTAAAAGATGAGAATTAATAAGTAATGATCACAGCAAGTGGTGTGGAGTTGACTTAGAAATTATTTGATTTAGTTTCAAAAAGATATATCCTAGGTAAAAAAATCAAAATAAGAATTTATGAAAAAAAAGTGGTTTTAATTAAAGCCTCATAAAAAAAACGCTTGTAATTTGTGAAAAAAGGGGATACGTAAAAAGATGGTTGAATTTTTGACCAAAAAAGACAGTTGAATTTTTGACCAAAAAAGACGGTTTTATCTAATACAACGTTTCAATACATTTTATTTTTTTAGTTTAGAAAACAAAAATATGAAATATGACAGTCCTCATACAAAGTGACATAAAAGCATTTTAGGAACCGTCTCTTTTGAACATTTTTGTACTATACGGACTGACACAACTCATTAAATGAAGATAGAGAAGAAAAGGACATGGGGCCGTGTGAAGGGCCTATTTCCAGCTATAAATAGAGGTGTTTGGTTCACTTTTAACTCATCCCTTGACAGCCCTATCTCTCACTTCACCACCACTCCAACACTATCATCCACCACATTCGTTTGAGTTTAAAGTGTGTAGTAGTCTCGGGATCCAAGATTGATTGTAAGAGTTATGGTCAAACAATGGTCATGCTTGACTAATCTCTTACATCACTTGGTGAAGACAACTCTTTTATATATTACTTTTGATTTCCAAGCTTTGGTTAACTTTTTATTTGGCTATGTATTAATGACTTTAATAACTATTTTTTTATACTAAAAGTGAACTTTATTCTATCATCTCTTCATGTTTTGTTGATTCACTCATTTGTGTCTTTACGGTCTATATAAAGCACGTTAACTGTCTGAAAGGGGATTAGAAAGGTGGTTTGGGTAAAGTTCTTGCCTCGTTCAGTGTATAGATGATGTGTGGTAAAGTATACATATTTGTCCCGTGTAAAGTGTATAATTTTTGTATAGTTTTTATTTGTTTTATTTAGTTTTTAGTATTATATTATATTATATTATATTATATTATATTGTGTTTTGGAAAGTCCTGGTGCAAATAGAGCAAAAAACGAGTAATATGGAAATAACCAGCCAGTTCGGCAGAGTGGACCGTCAAAGGGCTTTAGCCCAACAATTTATGTGAACTGTTAGGGTGTGTGGCCAATTATTATACATATTATTACAAACTGATCATGAATAGTGTTTCATATTATTATTTTATTGATTCACTTTAATGGGCTCTCTTATTATAGATATTAACAAAAACTTCAAATCTTATTTTTTAAGGCCATGGGGTATGGGGCTTGGGTTGGGGGAAAACGCCCAAGCCACCACCCCGGGGGCTTGGGTTGGGGCTTCGATTTGGGCGTGGCCCCTTTGGCGTGGGTTTGAAGCCGGGCGTGGGGCGGGCTAGCAAGGTGACATGGCGGGCTCTCAATGGCCATGTGTCAACTCATGCCCCAACCCAAGCCCCACCATACCCCATGGGCGTGGGTTTTTTTCCCATTCCACGTGTAAACCAATGCCCAACCCAAGCCCCACCATACCCCACGGTCTAAACTATTAGGTTACATATTTCTTACTTTTGTGTTGTTCTCTTCTAATGACTGCCGCGTGTACTGTTTACACGTATTTCTTTCAATTTTCAATTACCTTCATCACTTACAGACTTACAGTGCCTTCCAAATAATCGAACCTTCCCTGGTACCCAGAATGAAGCTTGGCGTCTGAAGTCTTCTATCCTCACGATTGCTTATACAAATTTCCCCAATAAAGGTACAATTTAGTTTCTAAGTGTAGCAAGTGTATTTGAAGTTTTGAACTATGCTGGGTTTCTCTAGAATTTTAAGTTTCTAGGGTGACTTTTACTACTTTTTGTTTGAATGTGGACTACACTTCTTTGCATCTTCATTTTGGTGATTCTTTTACTTGATTTAGTGTGTCTTTTTTTCTGAGCACCAAGTGCTTGATGAAATTCCCCAATGAGAGTAAAGTTTCAAAAAATTATACTTACCTATAAAGCTTCACTGTTTTATTTAGTGTTTCCACATAATTTTTGGGGTCTTTTTTATATTATATCTTATTAGTAACAGTTATTCATTCAGGAAAATTCAAATAGGTAAAGTGATAACAAAATAAGTTAAGAGTTGAAACTCAGTTTGTAATTAATATATCTGGTAACTATGATGTAACAGAAAATGACGGCCACATCTCAAATATTGATTTTGTTGTATTCGATTCAATTGTTTGTGTTTATTACAGTTTAAAATTGGGATGTATGATATTTTATCACATGTATGTTGGTTTGCTTGAGATAAAAGCGCTTTTTTGTATCTTGGTTCGCTCCATTGGTATACCACCTGATGTTTTTATTCGTTTTATAGTCCAACCTTATTTCCATTTTTGGCTTCGCTCCATTGGTATACTACCTGATGTTTTTCTTCGTTTTATACTCCAACCTTATTTTCATTTTTAGCCAGCATTTGCAAAAGTATGGCTACACGTCCTTTGAATAAAAAACGAAAGGCTCTTGCACTTGAAAATACCAGCAATCAGTCTTCCTCGAAAGCACCTAATGAGTTTGGTGTGCAAACAGTTGCTCAGTCAGTAAGGCGATCAGCCATGCTGAGGGCTGCCGCTAATCAATGCTCCTTACAGTCTCTCACTTCTATCCAGCCTAATATGCAACAGTCTGAAGGTCCATCAACATCATCACCTTATTCACAATCACCGGGCCCTTCATATGTTGATTTGGGAGATTGTACAAGCGAATGCGAATACTGTGGCGCATTGTTTTGGTTTGAAGAGCGGCTGAAATCATCTCCTCTACGACAAAGGCCAAGATATAACACGTGTTGCAAAGCAGGTGGTGTACGCATTCCTTTTCCAACTGAGCCACCGTCATGTATCAAAGAATTGTATTCTAGGTCGCAATTCATGTTAAACATACGTGCGTATAATTCAATGTTTTCCATGACATCGTTTGGTGCTAACGTCGATGATACGGTTAACCATTCTGCTGGCCCATACGTTTTTAAGGTCGCTGGCCAAATTTCACATTGGATTGGATCTTTGTGCCCTTCAGAAGGCGAGAGACCTAGGTTCCTTCAAATGTATGTCTATGATACACTACACGAAGTTGAAAATAGACTTCACTTTTTTGATAGTGATGATGAACGTCGGTTGTCCTCAGATGTTGTCTCACTTCTTACACGTACATTAACTGAAATCAATTGTTTTGTACGCCTTTTCAAGAGTGCTGCTGAGCTTTGCTCGCAACAAGTACCGGAGTTTGCAATTACTCTTTATAACAAGGCTAGGCAAAATAATTATGGCTTACCTGTTGCGGGTACTTAGTTATCTTATTTAAAAAATATGTATTTACTTCAAATCTTTAAAAATCTATAAAAAACTGTTAGTAATCTCAGTTTTCATTGCCAATTGTGTTTTCTTTTTTCTCTCTCGATATTTTAATATAAATTTTATTGAAAAGAGACATATTTAACATGGATTATTATATTAGAATCGTAAATGTAAGCTATACAAGTGTCCGTACTCTACTACTTCCCTAAGAAAGTAAAACAATTTTATTCGAATAGTATCGTGACCACTATCCGTATTATCAGATGCAATACCGGTATTCATTATATACGCTTTTAACTCATTTAATTTTACTTTAATTTAATTTCTCTCTTATACATATTAAAACAACCTTATAATGAATAGTATTATGAGTTTTCTTAATAGTATTACATTTTTTTTATATAAATTGCTTTTATGTGATCTCTATCATTTAATTTTATAACTTTTAATGCCATTACCTACATGTTTGCTCTCTACTATTACTATCTTCCATTTATACCTTTATTCAGTTACATATTCAATCACACTGTATTTTATTTGACAGATTACATGGGCAAAATAGAAGACACCATACCAGCTACCACTAAAAAGGGGAAGCAGTATTTGCGTGTAAAATTGACAGATATCAGGTACTATTAGATAACAACTACTTCATACATTAACTTTAATCAGAAAATAACAAGAAAATCAATACAGTGGTTCAACCATTGATGTCACCCTATGGGAAGAGGTTCTACCACGCTTTGATAGGCAAGCAATGTTAGGCGCAGAAGAACCGGTTGTCGCTGCATTCACATCATTGAAGGTCACCATCTTCAAAGGCCACACATCAGAAAAACTACAACTATCATCAACCCCAGCAACACACATTTATTTCAACCCCGCTGTAGAGAGCGTCATAGAAACTAGAAACAAGTAAAGAAGAAAACTCTTTATCTTACTCAATTATAAGATTTACTTTCTAATCTAACAAACAACTTTACTTCTATAGGTTCAAAGATGGAACACGACTTCTACTGACAACAACCCCTGGCCACGAATCACAAGAACGCCATCTTCGCGCAGAAGACAGAAACAAAAGAACGGTTTCGGAACTCTTAGAACGCCAAAAAGAAAACCAGGTACTCAAATAGTCTTCTTATAAAAGTCACGACTTACTTATATTATTCATTAAAATAATGTCATAATCTAATAACTTTGTGATATAGGGCCAAACATTCAGTTGCAAAGCGTCAATCACAACTTACATCAAAGGTCGGCCTTGGTACTACACAATGTGCCCACAATGCCCAAAAAAAATTATCCAAACAAAAAGAGGTTGGTCGTGTGGTAGCCACCAAAACCTACCTGAACCAAAATTCATGTAAGCCTAAGAGAAATATACAATACAAAAAAAAAAACCAAGAAATCATATATCCTAATTAATAATTATTTGCAGGTACTGCGTAACCGCAACAATCGCAGACAACACAGCTCCTACTATGGCAACATTTTTTTACGAAGCAACCGTTGGGTTAGTCGGCATCCAATGCAGAGACATGATCTTACAGCATGGCTTCGCAGACCGTTATGAAACACCAGAACCCCTATATAAAGCCATTGGAAAAGAAGTCACAATGCAAGTTCAATATGCCCGTTCATCAACTGCCAACTCAAGTCTTCTCTCTGTCAACAAAGTCTTCGACAACACACTAAACATCACAGCCACACCACCTTCACCTACCCAACAAACAACACCTACTGCAAACAAAAACCTGGCCCTAGGATCAAATGAAAACAGACCTTCAGCCAAACGTCAACTATATCAATCAGGTATCCCACCCTATACCAACTGTTAACTTAAACCCACTTTTAACAAAGACATCATTACTAATGAATTTAAACAACACCTGCAGAAGGCGTAAGCGACACCAAGAAACTCAGGTTCCCGGAATAGATCGCTAACAAATACCAGCCCAGCAAAAAGAACGCAACCAAGTGCATCAGAATGCACTACATTTTGTAAATCTGAAATAACTTAAGTAGTTATTGTAAATAAACTTATGATACGTTCTACAAAACCATGGGCTGCTTTTTGTATGTATTAATCACATTTTGTATGAAAACCAAGTTGCACCTTTAATCCTCAACTTATTTACTGCCACGAAGCGCAGCCTTCAGTCTTGCTATTAACTTGCATAAGACCTGGTAAAGCAACTTCAATGATTTCCTTACATATGTACCCTCTCTATTAATCACCATGTCATGAGGTTTTTTTTATTTTTGTTAATGATTCATATTAGCAGATTCACACCTTCAGATCAAAGGTGTGAATTCTAACCCACAAAACATCAGGAAATGGGCGTAGCGTTCCAGATTACAATTTAAATCCTTCAAAGTACACACGCTATACTTTTGATGGTAATCTAATAGTGAAGCTTATTTAAAGTTGTTAGGAGCAAATTAGCAAGTCATCAAAACATGACACTGTGGGGAAAAATCATGTCGTGAATTGCCTAAATCGGTAGTTTTTATTCAAAGAAAAAAAAGAGGTAATGCAGGATATAACAATGAGGAACAGGTTAACCACTTATCTACTCAATCATGCTCAACAGAAGCCGGTTCATCAATATAGATCCAAAATGCAGGAATATGATGACGATCTCTTCGGAAAATTCCCTTCAACTATTCAGCTTTTAAACTTGAGAACATTAGCAAAACAAAACTGGTTTTCTTAAGGTTATGACCCGTTTTTACATCGATACAAAACACATTTTGATATCCTTTTAGCATATCACGACTTAATGTATTAGATTTTTGTATCAGTGATACTGGTCGAATTCCCGACGCAACGCGCGGGGGAACCCACCTAGTTGTATATATTAATAGAAAGTCACTATGAATAGTGTTTTAAAATTATTTTAATATTGTTTGTTTTTAATAATTAATTATTTTATTAATATTTTTTTTATTGATTTTGTATGTTTTTTTATAACTATTAAGATACAATATTTTATATAGTTCTGAGTATGCTGTTGCGACGTGCCTAAATTTTTGTATGTATTGATACATTTTTTTCCCTGAAACCGAGTTGTGAGTGGTAAAGCTTAAGTAATCGAAGCAGAAACGTACAGGTTATCAAACCTAACTCACATTTAGTTTTTTATATATAAATTGACATTACTTTTTTCATTATTCTAATAATACAATGTAATACTTTATAAAGTTCTGAACATATGTGACATGTTTATTTTTGTCTTCGTTCCGCTAAAAGTTTTGTTCAAAATCAAACGGATCAATATAATTGATTTTTATTTGTTCTTTACCGTGCTCAACCGAACAAATACCATGCGAAACTTGGATAGTGGTATATAGTATCTTTTTATATTATAAACTATAGCGAGTATGAATACCATACTGGTACCTTGACAAACCGAACTTATACCATTTGTTCTTTACCATGACGAGTTGAATTGATACCGTGCGAACAACTTCGATGGTAGTATAGAGTTTTTTTTAATTATCATAAACATAGCGAGTATTGGTACCACGTCAATTCCAATCGAACATCAGTGCGGTATCGGTGCCATCGGAATGAATAATGATATTCATTTCGGAAGACATTGCTCATATTCGTTTTTATGGTTTTCGATTTATGTAAAATATGCGTCAATGTCCTTTTAGGCATATAACGACTTTATTTTTGGGTTTTGCCTTTCGATTGTTATAACAAGTGTCAGCATCGTATCAATATATTGTTCAAATGATTTCAATTCAGTTTAGTACGATAGCGGCACCCGCCGCGAAGCGCGAGAGAACCTCGCTAGTTAATATATTTTTGAGGGGATGTGCATGATCCATTTCTAAAAAAAATATAAAATATAAAACGTGAAATTGGGGAATTGACTTGGAAAAAAAGGGAATAATATTCCTTACCTACTGCCGCACACAAAGTAAAAAGGAATTTTTTTAATTCTTGCAAAAAAAAAGAGACATCAGTGGATAATAATAACACTTAGGAATTGGTGAAATTGGAGTCCAAGCCCACTTAGACTGGACGGTACGGGGACGGCGTGGCCCCGTCCAGGCCCGGCGCCGAGGCGGAACACCGCCCCCTATGCTCCGTCGCGTCCTCTTTGTATCCCACCAGCCGGATTCGACGGGTCCACTTTTTGAAATCTAGCCGTTGGTAAACGGCTATATTCTAAAAAAAAGTTTTTTTTACTTTAATAAATACCCACCTCTCATCCATTTTTTTAAAATACTCCATTCAAAATCTACCCACTTCTCTCTTCTCTCATCCATTTTATAAAAAAACTCCATCCTTTTATAAAAAAAATCATGAATCCCTTCAACCCAAACAATCCCAACCCGAACAATCCCAATCCGAACCAGAACCCGAACCCGAATCAGCCTAACTTTTTTTTGACGCCCAGTTACTTTGCTTTAATGTTTTATTTTTTAGGATTCGTAATTTTATTTTTTAGGATTCGTAATTTTATGTTTTTAGGATTCGTAATTTTATTTTTTAGGTTATGTAATTTTTATTTTTTAGGATTCGTAATTTTATTTTTTTTGGATTCGTTATTTTATGTTTTTAGGATTCGTAATTTTATTTTTTAGGTTATGTAATTTTTATTTATGTAATTTAATGGATTTAATTTACTTCTTTTATGTATTATTTTTATTTAATTTTTGAATTCTTTTTATAAAGTTAAGCAAATAAAAAAGATAAACAATAAAAAATAATTGATGTGGGGCCCCATCCTACACCCCCTTAAAATTGCTTGGAGGGTCATCCTATATGGGATGGGGATGTGACGTCATACGTGATGGCCCATCCCCTTGAGGATGATGACCCTCCCCATACCTTTTAGTCTTAGTGGATGTATTAAATCAGGGCCATATTATTTTCCTGGTGGACGAATACATAGAGTAACACAAGAAGGAGCCTTATAAAAAATAATTATCCTTGGACGAATAAAGGGGGGAACATATCATCAAAATTAAGAGGAGTCTGATAATTTATGGTGCACGTATTATATAGGAACGTTGTTTGATAATTTAGAGGAGTTTAGTGTTCTACCTTTTCTTGAGATCGGAAGGAGATAGATAGTTAGGTTTGTCTTTAGTGCTAGGTATTTAGGTGCAGTGAGACCGAGAGGAGATCTGTCTAAATGGCCAAGTATTATTTGTTTTCCTAAGTCTTGTCAAGAGTTTTTAGGTTACCCCGTACACTTTAGGGTGTATTGTGATTAGTGAGACCGGGAGGATATCTAGTTTTTTGGTCCTCTAGTATTGTTGGAGAGACCGGGAGGTGATCCAACCCATACCAGTGAGCTTTATTTGACCTCTAGACCTTAGGAGAAGTTGATGAGACCGGAAGGAGATTCAACCTGTCTTTAGTCTTAGAGTGTCGTATTATTAGAACCTGGTTTCATTAATAGTTACCATTGCCGAGAGAAAACCGATAGTCACGAATAGGATTCCAAACCTGGGTAGTACTTTCTCATCTTTGATTTCACCTTAGTAGCCTTCAGCCTGCGTCTAGATAATCTAGTTCGTCTTAGTTGATTCCTTTAGTTTAATTAGTTAAAACCCCAAAATCCAATCAAATCAAATAAACCAGTTAAGTAATTAGTTGAGTCAGAGTCTAGTGTAGTGTCGCTAGTGTATCGTGGGTTCGATACTCGGACATCATTAGGTTTTACTACGTACGATAGGTACACTTGCCTGTCAGTGGTCTAGCAGTTAGAGAGTCTTAGTTTATAAATATAAAACTAGGGTGTCTAGATTAGGTTAGTTTTTATTAGACCATAATTTGAACATCAATAATCCTGCGAGAACTTGATTCAAACGTATTAGGACTTCTCTTGAGGCAGATAGCATCAAATCGGGGGGAAGTAAGAACGACTTGAATCTCTTATAAATAAACTATTATTAAAATTTTAAACCAGCCTTGTGGGACTGTATCCCTGCTGATTCAGACCAATATGGCCGAGGTTAGCGTTGCCTCCAAAAAAGGGACATGCCACATTTTGCATTAATAACTTACTTAATTATCTTTCAATATTCCGGCCTTGTGGGACTGTATCTTAATTTGCTGACTCAGACCAATAAGGCCGAGGGTAGTGTTGCCTCCAAAAGAGGGAAATGCCACTATAACTAAGATAATCTGTTAAAAAACTCAAAGTGCGGAAATCATCAAATGATACGTAAAAGATGAGTTGGAACCAAGTGATTCTATGTTGTCTATTTGTTTATTTTATTTATTTAGTTTCTTTCTTTTACTTATTAAAAATCTATTTTCTAGATTAGACGTTGACGATATTTCGGCATTAAAAGCTCTTATGTCTTTGGACGACCTCGGTATCCTACCATCACTATACTACGCTAACGATGGGTGCACTTGCCCTAACGTGTTGTAGAGAGTGATAGTGTTATATCGTGTTTTATAAATTTAAAGCTTGATAAACGAGTAAAAAGTACTTAAAATATATTAAAAATAACACACTCTCGCTCACGTCATATGAAACAACAAGATTTGAACTTGTTTTCCTTACATAACAAGTACATACATGAGAACCTCAAGACGGATCTGGTGGAATACATTTGGAACAACGTAACCAACGAACCAAATGACGACGGAAATGGCGACTAGTTTTTTTTAAGTTTAGATTTTATTTTTTTAGTTAAATGTAAGCTTTAATATTAATTTTAGTGTTTATTTTAGTTTTACTTTTATATATATTGCATATTATTTTAAAAAATAATAAAAAAAATAATAAGAGGAGGCTCATCCTACACACCCTAGGCCCATCTTATCTGAAGGCCCATCCTCAAAGGATGAGCCACCTCCACACACTATAGCATTAGTTATTTACTATTTCTTTTTTACATGTTTGCACTGTAGTTAATATGGAGTGTATTTAGCTTGTTATTGGGTTAACCTTTATAACTTAGTTATAGATTTTGTGACCGGATACTGATTCCATCCGACCGAACACCATATCCGTTCCGACAAACCATCATACGTACAATATTCTGTTTATAGTTTAACACATAATCGGTTTCGAACGTTAGTAAATTTATGCTATTTCAATTAAAAAAATCCAATTATATCTCAAGAACCCGACAACTAGTATATAATTTAGGAATGTTGGATTTAATAATCACAACTATTCGCCGTTGGACGCCAACAATCTCAACTTAAAAAATAACCATTTTTTTTTTGAAAGGAAAACTTCATAAACAAACTCGCTAGTCCTTAAAGCAAGGACTAAGCGAAAAACAAATTACATCAATCCAAAGGGAATTTACACCAAGTTTTCCAATCCTTAAATTTCCAACGGGATCTATTACGAATCCAAAAATAAGACGTCGCTTTGATGTTCTCCACCAGCTGAACCGGATTCCTCTTCTTATCGTTAAAAACGCGTTCATTTCTTTCATTCCAAATCATCCAAATGGTCGTGTATGCGATGCCCCGAAGAATGTGCTTCGCGTCTTTGGACGTGGCTTGGGACTCCGGCATATCCAGTAAGTCCGGGATGTCAAAAAGAAATGAGTGGCTTATCTTGCACCAATTTTCAATTCGAAACCAAACCTCATTCGAATAACGACACCCGGTAAAAAGGTGCGAAGTAGTTTCCACATCCTCTTGACAAAATCTGCAATCTGCGTGTTGTATAGGAACTCCCCGTTTGATGAGTTCAATCGTCGTAGGAATGCGATTTCTAGCGATCCTCCAAACTAAGATTTTGCACTTCAACGGGACCCAACCTTTCCACTTAATCCCAAGATTGTCGTCTCCCACATGATGACTGGCAAGCAATCTCTTGGCCGAAGAAACAGAGAACAGCTCGTCCTTTGCTTCTGTCCACTTCCAACAATCATTACCTCCTTTCCAATCAAAGTTATAGACCATTTGAAGAAGATCAAATAATTCAGTGAGCTGCTCTTGGGTTTGCGGTAGTGTTTTCCACTCCCATTTGAGCTGTTTGTTGCCTTCTACACATTCAAGCCGATCACTGACTTTGCACCATTTGTACTTTTCGAGCCGAAATAGATTAGGGAACATGACACGAAGAGGAGCATCAAGAATCCACGTATCACTCCAAAAATTAATATGTCTACCGTTGCCCAAAACCCCAACAAAAAAGGAATTGAGCGATCTACCGTTAGGAAGTTGGTTTTCACCGGTTTTAACAATATATTTCCAACACCCATTTGAAGATGCATTACATGGCAATAACGACCAAGGTCTACTAGAACCATGACATCCCAAGATGATCTTCTTCCAAAGATTATTACCCTCCTTTTTGTACCTCCACGTCCATTTTAATAGCAAAGCTTTATTCACCTCTTCAACCTTAGATATACCTAGCCCACCTTTGCTTTTAGGAGTCGTAACAACGTCCCAAGCAACCCACGAAATTTTGTTCTCAATACCCGGCCCGGCCCAGAGAAACCGCCGCATAATTTGTTCAATGTTCTCCACAACGGCTTTCGGGGCTTTATAAATAGAGAGATAGTAAATCGGAAGACTTTCAAGAACCGATTTCAATAATATCAACCGACCACCCATAGACAAATGCCGAACCTTCCAAGAAGCAAGGCGGGTCCGAATACCATTAGCAGTCTCAACTATTAACATATTGGCCTTAAATGGACCGCGACTAACAGAATTCTAATGTCGTTACTCTCTGGTCGCCGGAAAAACGTTTTTGGCCGGAAAACCTTCTTTTTGGCCAAAAAACTCAACCTTTTCGTCTGAAACCTCTTTGTAACCTTATTACGGATGTTTAGGAACTTTTTTCTAGTAAAAGCCTCAATTATTAAGGTCATCAGAAAACTTTTTTTTCACCGGAAAACTCAACTTTTTGTTTTAAAACTCAACATTTTCGTCTCAAACCTTCTTGTAACCTTAGATTGGACCTTTAGGAACCCTTTTTGGCCAAAAACGTTTTTTCGGTGACCGGAGACAAACGACGTTAGTGTTCTGTTAGTCAGGATCTATTGGAGGCCAATATGTTAATAGTTGGGACTGCCAGTAGTTATTTTTAAAGTTGGTACTGTTAGCGACCAATGACGAATAGTTGTGTTATTAAAATCCAATATTCCTATAATTTATGTATGATTACAATAAAATTATTTGAACATATTAGATTTTAATAATAAGAAAATAAAAACCATAACAATCTAATGCAAGTTACATTTGGTTAATTCCATTATTTATATACATATAACCATAACTGAATCAAAAAAAAAAAAAAAAAAACTGTTACAAAAATAAATACTAGGCATTTTTCTTAGACCATCTGTAATGGTTAATACCCTTTAAAGGACATTTTCCATAACATTAGCATCATAACATCCTTCAAAAATGTGTAATAGTTAACTTCCTTAAATGCAGTTTCATTACTTTCCAATTATTTTCTTCTTATATCTTATTTGGTGTTATACTAGAAATGCATCTCCCTTTTCATGCCCCTATAATGCCCATAAAAACGGTTTTTGAGACGTTTTCAAGCCTTTTCCCACCCCTATAAGGTCTTGGGGTGTACCTTAACATCAAGGATGTTAATGATGACATGACATGTTAACTAGCGTTACATACCACTCCCTCCTTATGTTAAAGGGCG
The DNA here is from genome assembly GCA_030545235.1 of Helianthus tuberosus. NCBI lineage: Eukaryota > Viridiplantae > Streptophyta > Magnoliopsida > Asterales > Asteraceae > Helianthus > Helianthus tuberosus. The sequence goes on along the minus strand of CM060373.1, from coordinate 34,226,030 downwards.
TTAAAGAGATTGTATGTTAACATGTTAACGGGATGTGAAGAGATTATCTTAATTTTTTTTTTCCTTTTTTACACCAAAACCATTAAAAAAATAGAGTCAATCCTTGACGTGAGATAAAGTGAAAAGGGGAAAAGTAAGTGACGTGACACCTAAATGGTGTTAAAAAGAGTTAAAGTATACCTTAAGACCTAACATCCATTACGCATAACCACATATGATTTGATTTGTTTTGAATATCGAATAACAACCCCAATGGAAAACAAAATTGAAATTACCTTTACATAGAATTCACATGGCGGGAATAGTGGTTGGCAACCATTGGTGGAATTTTGTGTTTGCCAACCACTGAATTCTTTATTTTTTTTATCGATTGCGGCATTAGTATACAAACATATAGGAATAGTTTTTCCATAAAGATGTCACCTGGTGTAGTGAAAATCCTGCTTCAATGTAAGCCAATGGACTCGGGTTCGAATCCTAGCTACCCTATTTGATTTTGTACTTCTTAAATTTAGAAGCCTGATTCCTGCTTGCTGTGAAGTGTATGCAATTGGTGCAGCAGGTTTGAGTAGAAGTGTTATGTTTCTGCAATTGGTACAACTTAGTTATAGGTTGAGTATAATGAAAAGTTTTAAAGATCTCAACTACAACGATTTGGGATTTTGTGGACTCACGAAGCAGGTGGCAAAGGAATTTTTTTTATCAACCTAAATGGTCTCTTTAAGACACAACATAAAAGTGGAAGTAGCTCCTTTATTCAATCATGCAGGTATCGATTTGGGTCATATTAAGATGTCAAAATAACTTGGTATTCAAACAGAAGGAACCTAATCTGGAAGGGGCAAAAGAATAGATTAGACACTTTGGGTCAGGAATCGAGCAAAAGGGATTAATGTGCCATGGTCCCAATGGTGTATTAGCATGGATGTTTCAATTATGGGGCAGTAATGTTTGTGGTGTTTTGTAATTGATGTACTGCACTTGGTGTGGTCTAACATTGTAAGCCCAAGATTTAATAAACTCTATTGAAAATTGGCTGTGAAGTTTTATATTGGTATAAAATGGTCTTTGGATTTGAGTTATAAAACGAACTTTCTATTTTTGCTTTTTACCGGAGTTGGCACTACGGAACCAATTGGATATTCATTTCTATATACTTCAATACACGTAAACAATGTGACAAGATCGTTTTGATACATCACGACTTTACTTTTTGCGTTTCTCTTTCGTTTGCTATACTAGCTGCGAGTACCGTATTAATGTCGTAATGAACCAAAAACATAGTCTACTAGATCGGTGACATGCGATGCTTTTCCGCCGCGAAGCGCGGATGGCAAAAACTAGTTGAAGACAAACCAACAATAAGTTACGCCGTCAACTCTAGGTAAGAAAAAAGATGTGGATTGCATTGGAAGTCAAAATTATCCATTAATGTATTTTAATAAAGTTAACGACTAATAACAGGAGGTTGAACGGAACAAGAGGATAGTTGAATATCAAAATTCAAAATCAATAATTCACCCGACGACTAAAAATATGATTAGGCCAAATCAAAGAAGGGGTCAAAGACTTTTTTTGTTTATTTTTTATCGGAAAAATTACCAATCTAGCCATTGACCAAACACACTTTCAGATTTGGCCATCTCCCGCGTCATGGGAGCGACGCATCACGGATTCAAATGCATGGGATGCGTCTTTCGCAGACTCTTCAGGAAAGCCAATTAAAAATGGACACGTGGCATCACCTATTCTTAATATCCTTTCCCCTTAAAAGATATCTTTTTCACACTCGACCCATATCTCTGTATTGACAATCAATACAATTACTTTGAACGCCATTTTGCCATTAAAAAAAACGACTCCCACTTGATTTACCAAACCATCTTTACAAATCTCTTTTGTTTTCAAAAATGCTTTTTTTCTTTTTAAGAAATGCTCTTTTTTTTGTTTAGAAACCAAAAGTTTAAATGGATGTTTGTAAAAGAATTGCTGATAAATATGTCCTTCGTTCTCTCATTTTCATCTTTATCTCCTTTTACTTTTGACTCCTTGCTCTTCATCGTTAACAATTTTCAAATGTCGGAGGTGTCTGATCCGGCGACGGAGATTTCAAATCTGCCGGAGGTGCCATCTCCTTTCACGCTTGAGGACGCATGAATCGCCGGACCGTTTACCATCACTGCAACTCGCCGGAGACGGAGCCGGAGGCGTCTGCAACTTGCCGGAGATGACTGCAACTTTCAGACACATCCCGGCACTTCCAGACGCATCCGGACACTTCCAGACGCATCCCGTGGACTTCCAGACGCATCCCGCGCATGATACGCCAAGGTGGCCAATTTCAAAAGTGGTTTTGGTCAATGTTCATTTTCGTAATTTTCCCGTTTTTATTTTGTAACGACAAGTCAGATGGTATCCGTTTTTATTTTGATACGCCAAGGTGGCCAATTTCAAAAGTGGTTTTGGTCAATGTTCATTTTCGTAATTTTCCGGTTTTTATTTTGTAACGACAAGTCGGAGTACTTTAAAAGGTTATAAAAAACTTTTAAAACCTCTCCACAAGTTTGTGCTCGCCTATAATTTGTATTTAGTAGGGATTGGGACCTCCCCACGAGTGGAAAACCCACTTACAAACTTGCTATACCATATTGGTGGGTTAAAGACTTGTTTAGTTGACGTTTTTTCGGAAGCCATTATCTCCACTTTTAAAATTATGAATCTTTGAATAATATCTATGTTTTTACTACTTTGAATATTTCTCATAAAACTTAATTATTTTTCTATAATTAACCTTGTTATTGCGTTTTCATTTTTTATAGAAAAAGTTGCATCATTTTTGGGTTTGAAGAAAGTCAGGTCTAATAACTAACACCATTAAAGACGGATCAAACGCATGGGCGGACTTAATGTATACCGAGCCGTAGCACGGGCTACGGCTCAACTTTTTATCGGTAGCGTAATTTTTTTTTCGGTTTTTATACCAAGGATACCCCTGAACAACTACGAGAACACCCCTAAAAAAGTCTGAAAGCCCAAATGAATTGAAAATAATAAGCTCAATTGCCCAATATGTTAGCCCAAAGCAATTGAAGATTGTAAATAATAAGCCCAATTGTCCAATATGTTAGCCCAAAATAAACCCTGAAGTTTTAATACACGGCATGGATACCAAACGTCGATCATCTTTCTCATCATCAAACGTCTGCTACTTTGCTGCGCTTGACTTTCTCATCATCAAACGTCTGCACGACAAGTTTTAATGAACTGCTGCTCGTCTTGACTTTTTTGAGTATTGAATTTGTGATTAAGGATTGAGACTGTCTGACTTCAGCAGTTCAGCGGCTAAATTCGTGATCATGGGTATTGAGTCTGACTTCATCGGCTCTGATTCTGATTAAGGATACAAGGTAAATAAATCACTAAATCTTGACTTTTTTGGAGTGTGTTTTACTTTATTTAGTAATTAATTTGTTTGGTTTTTTGGTGTCAAGTTAGTGTCTTTTAAAACTTAGAAGTATTTATGCTTTCAATCTTTTTGACTGAATGACTGTTATATGCAATTTGGGCTGAAATGTATTTTGTATTGTTTGTAGGGATTGTTGTTTGATGTGCACGAAGTAGTTTAATAAAAACAACTAAAATTAACCTAAATCTAGACTCAAAGTAATATTCTAGACTCTCTAAACTCGACTAAACTACTAACCGGCAAGTGAACCGATCGACTCTAGTAAAACTAAGTAAGTCCGGATGTCGAACCCACGAGACTCAATTAAATTACGCTAATTAGACTCTATTTAGACTACGACTGACACGACTTAACTAATTGTTTATTTGATGGGGGGGGGGGGGGGGTTTCTAAAAATCCTAAATAATGCAAATAAAGATTAAACTAAATGAGCTAAATTAACTAAACACGAACTCGGACGAAGACTTGAACCAGTGGCGATGAAGACTACCTAGGCTAGACTCATGTTTAACTTGGAATGGATTTCTTTTCGAAACTAATGTGATATGGAACCGGGATCTTTAGATACTAAACCTATTAAGACACTAACTAAGCCCCTCAACCCTTCTCGATGTGAAACTTATGGCACTACCTAGGCTGTTACGATTACCGGTTGTTAGATTTCCTTGCAGTCCTCTAACTTCTTGAAAAGTGCCTTAATGTGACGATCTACCTTACAGCGCGAAAGTCTAAGGCAACTATGGGTTTCAACTTGGTTTAATAGACACGAGAATGATTAGGGAACTAAGACCGATTTCTTACAAAACCTAATCCTAGCTATATACCAAACCGAGACCTATCAACAACCTCAACCCTTACAGCGACAAAATTAGTAGAACACTTGATTTTATAAGATTACTGAATATTACTTCTAAGGTTACTTACTCGATTTTCGCCTTAAAGGATTAAATATTCATTATGTGATATAGACACTCACCTAAATCTAGAACCCTAGCACAACCCTATTATGTGATAAAGACCGTCACCAAGGATCATACGAAGCAATAAACAGCGATCAAACAATATCAAACACGCATATACACCAAATCAAAATTCCATAATCGTTTACAATTCAAGAAAATCCATAATCACATTAATAGCGAATAAAAATCCAAACTTTGTTTAAACAATCGTCATGCCTAGGTAGTTAAAGGTATTTAGCCGGAAAACATAATCAGAAACATAGTATCAATCTTTAACAATTCTGAATTCATCGTATAACAAGCAAAAACGAACGAAAACTAAAGAACAGGAAGATTAAACCCGTAAACTACAATCCCGAGCGCTCCAAAGTGTTACCCGAATGATTCCTTGCTTCCCGAATGCTCCAAAACCTTCAATCAGCCTCTAAGATGCTCAAGAACTCCCAAAATTCGTAGATGTTCCGGCTGTTGACGAATGTGATGATTATATAAGTTCAAAAACCCTACTAGCCATTTGAAAATGAAACACCTCGGAAATTCATATCCAATAAAATAAAGACACGTGGCATGTTATGCAAACGTGTCATGAATACGGATCCAGATAAAGATGTACGGTGGGATTTAAACGTCGACATGTTAATTTATACCTCTGAGCGACCTATTAATAAATCCCTAACCAGGATATATTTTATCCACATCTGAATTTTGTTATAAATCTGGAATCCTAAATAATAAATGGGTTTTAAACTCTAGACATGGATCCTATGCAAGTTCTTAGGAATTTCCGTCAAATTAAACTCCCCACAATGTGCCAAAGTGTGTGATTACATGCCATGACATGCAATGGCTGGAAACATGGTCCCTATACTGACTAAAGTGCATGAGATTCGGAGTTGAAAAGGGTGCATGGTCATAGCTTGAATAAAAACAAAAATTTTGGTCTCTGGCGATAGCTTGCGCACCGCAACAACCAGGACGCTACGGTGCGCAAGACTGCTTGCGCACCGCAACACTCAGAACGCTGCGGTGCGTAAGCAGTGCATCTGGGCGATTTTATGGACAGCTGCCTGTCCAAACGGTTACACCGACTTATTTGAGTGGTTTTCGAAACCAGGGGCTTGCTAGGCAGTATATAGCATATTAGGGACACCTGGGGTGATCTTGTAACCATCCTAGACTTCCTTGTCTTGATCTTGAGCTCCCTAGTTCACTATATAAGAGCTTGAAGTTGTGATCCTTTGGACTTGCTCACTTGCATTTTTGTTCAAGCACCTTGGAGCTTCTCTGGACAGCAATCAAGATTCTCTTAAGTCCCTAATCCTATTTAGGACCATTGTAAGTAATCCTAATCATTCATAATTAAGTTTAGCTTAGTTAATTAACTAAAAGTCAAACCATCGTAATTAAGGTTTGACTTCGTGATTAATTAAAATGTGCTTAGTCTAATCACGAATTAAAAGTACCTTTAAGTAGGTATTTAGGTGGGTAATAAAACCTTAAAAGGGTATTTCCAGATTCCCACTCTAACTATGTTAATTGTCGAGTCAAAGCTTACCTTAAAAAGTCAACAGAATGTATATTTTCAAATTAAAGCATAATTAGCAATGTAGGATACTTGCAATCTGTTTGATCATTAATATAACTTGGTAATTAATGTAAGAACATGTCCCAACATGTTCAACTCGACAATTTTCAGTTTAGGTTCGGTTTGGAACCGAAAGTCGCATAGTTTGACTTCTGCTTTGACTTTCAGTTCTGACCCGTTTAAGCATTGTTTAGAAATGCCTTAGAGCCTTAATTGGACCAGGTTTCATATTAGTGTAACCCCCTCAGGTCACCCAACTTGGTTCATAGGTTATCCGATTCATATGCATGTTTCCGATTAATGCTTAAAAGTTGACTAGTATGCCCTTTTGACTATAAAACGTGATTTTTGAAAAAGTGAAAGAGTAGAAACATTAATTACTAATTTATAAACTTGCACCTAAAATTTGACATCAGTTTGAGGTCTAGGTTAAGGGTTATGCTCATTAGCGTAATTTGAAAGCTTTATGTTAATTAATTGGCGTAATTAGCGTATAACCTATTTAAACCCACTTTTTGATATCAAAATTTTTACCCACTGATGTAATATAATATTTTGGGATTTTTAAAGATTTTTATTTAATTTTTGGCTGAGCATAACATAGGTCTCTAAGTTTAATTCGGTTAATACCGATTTTGCCCTTTTAAGCCATAAAATGAGTTTTATAAATCCCTTTGACCCCAAACCTTTTTCTACTGATTTTATTTGATAAATAAAATATTTTGAGCATTCTGTAATTATAAAAATATCAGCCTTCTTTTAAAAACCCGGAAACGGCTCCAAATCGCCTTTTTAAGCATTTTTAACGCATAGTATGTATTATAACCATATTAAACATATAAGGTCGATACCTACTGATGTTTTTAGTATATTTTGAGATAATAATAGTAAGTAAAAGTTTTTGAACTCAGGTTTCCAGTTTTGACCTTTTTAGCCCTTGTGAAATTACCAAAATACCCCTAAGAAGCATAGTTTGGTTTTAAATGATAAATTTCATATATGGGTCATACCCTACTGTTATAACATGTTAAATTAAGTATATTTACTGTATAAACCAGACCTGTAACTCAGATTTCCAATTAAACTCTTTTATAACCTTTTAAATGACCAAAATGCCCTTATAAGGCATAAATTGTGTTTAAATCCGTTTTGGGCATAATAGAAGATATCTTACTGATATTATAACATATTTAAGGCATATTAACTCAGGGAACTTGCATATGACTCTTTTGGTTACCCGTGACACCCTTTTCGCGTTCGGTTCGGTTTATGTAACTAGTTTGCATAAATTGACCAAAACGGGTCAAACATTAACATTTTTGTCTCAAAATCCAGAATGTATTTAGTATACCCATATTATACAAGAATTCAAACTTGTCGAGTCTAAATCACATTCTATCCGGTCTTCGCTTAATCGTGCGTTTGAACCGTATCGTCCTTAAAACTAGCCGGTCTAAGTTTAGGCTTAAATAAAGACCCGTTAGAAATCTAATAGGTTATTATAAACCTTTGTTCCAGAATAGAAGAACCAGTAAAAGCTACCTTCACTTGCTAATTGAGATTTATACTTACCAAGGTAAATACTTTTAACTTATTTTCCCTATACGGGCTTGGGGTACGGTATATAAAATACCGCTTGGTCCGGCATTGAATTCTTTAATCGAATAGAGGTTAAATTTATTGATATGTCCTGTTTTGAATGTGTTTTGTTTGCTTAAAGCCTTTGGGGGGGTTAATGACCATGTCCCGGATATCCTTGGCATCATCTTACGAGATGGCCACGACCTGAGCACAGGGTGTAGGCGTACACCTTTCAGTGCATAACTCAAATATTGTGGTGTGTCTATTAATCTTTAACCCGGTCTACGGATCGGGCTACTGAACGCATAAGTAACATGTAAATCCCTTACAAGATTATATTGCATAATTATCCCAAGTTATAAAATATTTTTGTGCCACGTGCATTCAAATCAATTTTCAACCTTTTCAAAACGAGTCAGTTAAATTTTATTTACCAGTGTAAACTGACGTATTTTTCCCAAAAGGTTAAGTGCAGGTACTACTCGTACTAGGCTGGCTGTCTTCTAAGCGTCCACAATAAGTCTCGCAAGCTTGGATGCCAAATAAACTGTTGAACAATATCTTATTTTATTTTGATCCGCCTGTGGATCCGTTTCAACTATTGTGATATTTAATATTACACTTTATTAAAGTTGAAATGAATCTATCTTTGCTTCCGCTGTGCATTTATATATTGTGTTGTTTGTCTATGATGATACCAACTACGTCACTATACTCCCCACCGGGCCCACCGGTGACACGTGGAAAAATAGGGGTGTGACAGGTTGGTATCAGAGCCAACTCTGAGTGAATTAGACACTAGCCTTTTGTGTTTAATCTCAGTTACACAATTGCACATTCCTCGATTCTCGAGTCTAGACAAAGAACTTAGGAATTGTCCAAATTTGCTTTATTTCTAACTTTGTCTTATATATTTCTTGTTGTATCACTTGTTTGTTTTTGACAGGTTGTTAAAATGCCGCCGCGAATGAGAGGAAGAGGAAAGGGGAAAGGGCCACTTACCGCCCCAAACGATCATGAAGCCGGACCTTCGCACCGGCGAACACCTTCAGATCCCTATAACACAGACCCTCAAGATCTCTGGAGGGCTTTGACTGAACCTGCTAGGCGCTCAGTTTCACTGAGTACCTCCCCATCAATCCCACACTCTTTTGGGCCTTATTCCCAAAATGAACCCCAAAACTCTCACCAGTCCTTCATACCTCTTCAAGGACACAATTCACCCTTTGACCACCTATCACCCGTCTTTCAGGGCCAGTTCAACCCTGACGACTACCTAGGAGCAGCAGTGGCAACCCGATGGACATCGATGAAGATACCGATCCTTCAATGCCACCATCCGGAACTCCGAACCACCCCATCGAAATTTCTGATGGGTCACCGTTTGTGGGATCACCTTACAATAGTCCCGACAGCTTTGAGGAGAAATTCAAGCAGTATGACTGGGTATTTACCCCCAGCTACCACAACTCTCCCCTGCACCAGCCACAGCAGCAGCAGAATCCTTCCGAGGATTCCCGACTTGTCGCGGTCACTCCGCCGGCAGCACCACCTCAGCTTCAGCCTCCCTCGCCCCCGAGGCGAAGGAGAACGACCTTGAGGATATCCGCACGAGGGGGAATACGCATCAGCACCCCTCCACATTCAAGTGGCAGCCGGTACTCGCCTGTCCACGAAGAACCAGAGAGGGGAGAATCTTCACATCCCGTCTCTGAAGTAGTCTCTGCGCCTGTCGCGCCACAACCACCAATGGGTTTTGGAGACCCAATTCCCACTTACACTGGTGCGGCAGCATACAATCCCTTCGAGCAGCCGATCCACACAAATTACAACTTTGCAGAGGATCCCTACTGGTTAGCTGCGAACTCTCTCCATCAGGAAGGTCCCTACGGAGGTCCCTGGGCTACGGGACACTCGACCTATGGATACCCACCATATGGGTATCAGCAACCGCAGCCTCCTCAACCTCCGCATTATCAGCAACCACCGCCTCCTCAACCTCAGCATCTTCAGCAACTACCGCGGACACCGGTGATGTCGCCGCCACAATTTCAAGAAATCCTTCATGAGATACATGAGGTGCGACAAGAGGTGCGACAAGAGGTGCAACATGGATTGCGGGAAGAACGTAGGCATAACCGGGGGATGTTCAAGAAGATGGTGAATTTGATCAAGGGAAAAAGCAAGAAGGATCACTAAAATCCTTTGTTTGTTTATTTATTTTAGTTGTAATCATGTCCCTGCGAGGACATTTATTTCTGTACTCTACCCCTGCGTGGGTATTTCCTTTCTGTTCTGCCCCTGCGTGGGCGTGTTTTTCTATTTTGACCCCTGCGTGGGTTTGTTTTGTTAGTTGGCCCCTGCGTGGGCATGTTGTTTATGTAAAAGTCCCGTTTAGGGCAAACTCGTACTAGTTTAATTTTTATTTGGAATGGTTAATTTAAGTTTTTTATTTTTAAAATTATATGCATGAATATAATATATGAATAAATGAAAAATAACATTTATTATTTTAATTTACCATTTTAATAATAAGAATCTTAAAAAGGTAAAACCTAGCTTGAATGTCATATTAAAGACCTCGCCAATATGGTAGAACCTGTTTAAAAAGATTCAATCTCTGTTAACATCTGCAAATATGTTAACATTCTTGGCTAGTGTGATCCGCGAAATCACACATGTCACCCTTTTTATTAATTACCCAAATTTATATTTTTATATATATTTGATTGTGACAAAATACCTACGGGTTATAATTAATGTCATATAAAACAAAAGGCAGCCGTAGCTTATAGACTCCCTGCCAAGAAAAGGATTGATTTGTCTTATTTATTCAAACTTTAATCCTATAAGATCTAAATTTGTAATTTAGAATTTTGTCTACGTGACTAGGCCTATCATGCCAATGTTATATTTCATTCTAAAAAGATTACTAGTAAAAATCCTGAATGAAATTAACTAAAATGGCTATTAAAACCATGGTTAATAAATCGTCAAGAACGATAATACTGTTTAGGCTTCTAAATAGACCTTGTCCTTATTTTTATGTAGCAATTAAGACTACATGGCTAAGTCTGAAGAATTAAGCAGTCGTCCAGCTGAAAACCCTGAAAATGCTAAGATACTTGTAACTGGTGCGGAGTTACAAGCAATAGTGGAAAATGCTGTTAACAAAGCCATCGAGAGGCAATATAGTGAATCGAGTGGTACTCGAAGCAGGACCAGATCAGCTCCTCACTCTAAGCCAAAAGTTCACTCTGAGGCTCATAGCAAACCGCCCTCTAAGAAAGATGAACCTAAGAAAGATGAACTCAAGAAGGATGATGATTGACACTCATCAAATCAGAACAGCGTTCCCTCAAAAAGGATGGTGTATGATGCCAAACCACACACCAAGTCCTGTACTTACAAGTACTTTGTTTCTTGCAAACCCCGGGACTTCACCGGGGAGAAGGGAGCAATAGATTGTATGACTTGGTTGGACGAAATGGATACGGTTGTAGACATCAGCGGTTATGCTGAAAGGGACGTAGTAAAATACGTATCCCAATCGTTCAAAGGAGAAGCACTGGCGTGGTGGAAGTCTCTCATACAAGCTGCTGGAAAGATCCCGCTCTACAATTTATCATGGGATCAGTTCGTTGCTCTCATTAAGGATAATAATTTCCCGCAGCACGAAGTTGAGAGAATCGAATCAGATTTCTTATCGTTGGTGATGAAGAATTTAGGCTGTCAGGCATACCTCACCACTTTCAATACCCTATCTAGGTTGGTTCCGTACTTAGTAACCCCAGAACCTAAGAGGATTTCTCGCTTCATCGGGGGTTTAGCCCCAGAGATTAAAGCAAGTGTTAAGGCATCAAGGCCTGCAACCTTCAGATCAGCAGCTGATCTATCTCTATCTCTTACCTTGGACGTAGTCAGGTTGAGATCACTCAGGAATTCAGAAGAGAATAAGAGGAAGCGTGAGGACGATACTTCACGAAGATCAGATAAGAAACACCGAGGAAATAACGACCACAAGAAAGGGTTAGGATTTAAGAAAGATGGGCAACAATCGGGAGATAAGCCCAAATGTAAAACTTGTAAGAAGAACCATTTTGGGAGATGTCGACTTGAGTCGAAATCCCAGTCTTACACGAGACCCTGTGGGATTTGCAAATCTATGGATCATAAGACTTTGGAGTGTAAGAAGCTGAAAGATGCAACATGTTACGGTTGCAATGAAAAAGGGCACATTAAGTCCAATTGCCCAAAGAGCACCAAGAAAACCGAAGATGGGAAAAAGACCAATGCGAGGGTCTTCAAAATGAACGCTAAGGAAGTTGTTCAGGATGACAACGTGATCACAGGTACTTTTCTCGTAAATGATGTTTTTGCTAGAGTATTGTTTGATTCTGGAGCAGATAAGTCCTTTGTAGATAATAAGTTTTGTGAGTTGTTGAAATTACCTGTAAAAGCCTTAAGTGTGAAATATGAGGTGGAATTAGCTGATGGAACCATAGAAACTGCCTCAACTGTTTTAGATGGATGTGTTATATCCATTAGGGATCACTCTTTTCCTTTATCCTTACTTCCCTTTAAGCTAGCCGGTTTTGATATAGTGATAGGCATGGATTGGTTATCGCATAACCAAGCCCAGATTGTGTGCAATAGAAAGCAAGTGGTAGTCAAAACTCCGTCTGGTGAGTCGCTTACCATTCAGGGGGATACCCAGCATGGATTGCCTGAGCAAGTTTCCATGCTCAAGGCATCCAGATGTCTGCAGAAAGGTTGTGTCATTTATATGGCACAAGTTACTATTGATGAGCCAAAGCCTAAGATTGAAGACATCCCTGTCATTTCGGAATATCCTGAAGTTTTCCCTGAAGAGCTACCTGGCTTACCACCAGATAGGCAAGTAGAATTCCGAATTGACATCATCCCTGGTGCTGCACCAGTAGCAAGAGCGCCCTATAGGTTGGCACCAACAGAACTGAAGGAGTTAAGGACGCAGTTAGATGATCTGTTAGCTAAAGGTTTTATTAGACCTAGTTCGTCTCCTTGGGGAGCGCCGATATTGTTTGTCAAGAAGAATGATGGAATCGATGCGTTTGTGCATCGATTATCGTGAGCTTAATAAAGTCACTATCAAGAATAGGTATCCTTTGCCCAGGATCGACGATCTGTTCGATCAATTGCAAGGGGCAAGCTATTTCTCTAAGATCGACTTGAGGTCAGGCTATCATCAGTTGAAGGTCAAGGAAGAAGATGTGAATAAGACTGCATTTAGGACTCGTTATGGTCATTACGAGTTCCTAGTGATGCCTTTTGGTCTCACTAATGCACCGGCCGCATTCATGGATCTCATGAATCGCGTCTGCAAGCCTTACTTAGACAAATTCATCATCGTCTTTATTGACGACATTCTCATCTATTCAAAGAGCCAAGCTGACCATGAGAAACACCTTCGTTGTATTCTCAAACTTCTACATCATGAGAAACTCTACGCCAAATTTTCGAAGTGCGAGTTTTGGCTTCGAGAAGTCCAATTCCTTGGACATGTGGTAAGTGAGCGTGGTATCCAAGTGGATCCTGCTAAGGTAGAAGCAGCGATGAATTGGCAAGAACCAAAGACGCCTACTGAGATTCACAGTTTCCTGGGTTTAGCAGGATATTATAGGCGCTTTATCAAAAACTTCTCAAGGATTGCTGCGCCCCTAACTTCGTTGACACGTAAGAAGGTTAAGTTTGATTGGGGCCCTAAGCAGCAGGAATCCTTTGACATTTTGAAGAAAAAGTTGAGCAATGCACCAGTGTTAACATTGCCCGATGGTATAGAAGAATTCGTGGTGTATTGTGATGCATCTCACACTGGTATGGGCTGTGTACTCATGCAGAAAGGCAAGGTTATCGCCTACGCTTCACGACAGTTAAAGGTACACGAGAAAAACTACACCACCCATGACTTGGAGCTGGGTGCCGTCGTATTTGCATTAAAACTTTGGAGACATTACTTGTATGGAACCAAGTGTGTGATCTATTCAGATCACAAGAGCCTTCAACATTTGTTCAATTAGAAGGACTTGAACATGAGGCAGCGACGCTGGATGGAAACTCTAAATGATTATGATTGTGAGATAAAATACCATCCAGGCAAGGCAAATGTAGTTGCTGACGCCTTAAGTAGGAAGGAAAGAGTGAAGCCGATAAGAATCAATGCCAAGCGCAATGAAATAAGGAATAGTTTGAACGAAAGGGTGTTAGCTGAACAGAAAGAAGCTGTGCTGGAACCTAACTATCCTGAAGAAAAACTAGGAGTAACTGAGGAGCAGTTATCCTATGACAAGGACGGAATGCTAAGATTGAATGGACGAATATGGGTTCCAGTTTATGGAGGACTTCGGGATGTTATCCTCCAGGAAGCCCACAGTTCCAAATATTCTGTTCATCCTGGAGCTGACAAAATGTACCAGGATCTAAAGGCAAACTACTGGTGGATTGGTTTGAAAAAGTCTGTAGCTGCTTATGTAGCTAAATGTTTGACTTGTGCGCAAGTCAAAGCTGAGCATCAGAAGCCGTCAGGTTTGTTACAACAACCTGAAATTCCCACGTGGAAGTGGGAGATGGTGACGATGGATTTCATCACCAAATTGCCAAAGACGAGAAAGGGAAATGATACTATATGGGTCATAGTAGATAGACTGACCAAGTCAGCACATTTCCTACCCATTAAGGAAACTTACAGCTCAGACATGTTAGCTCAATTGTACGTAGATAAAATTGTAGCATTGCATGGCGTGCCATTGTCGATTATCTTGGATAGAGATACGAGATACACCTCTCATTTTTGGAAAAGTTTCCAACAGTCTCTGGGCACGCGCTTAAATTTTAGTACGGCTTACCACCCACAGACAGACGGACAGAGTGAGCGTACCATCCAAACATTGGAAGACATGCTTCGTGCATGCGTGATTGATTTAGGTGGCAGTTGGGATAAGCATCTGCCATTGGTCGAGTTCTCCTATAATAATAGCTACCATACTAGTATTAAGGCTGCGCCTTTTGAGGCATTATATGGTAGAAAATGCAGAACACCTATTTGTTGGGCGGAAGTAGGAGACGTTTAATTGTCAGGACCAGATTTGGTCTTTGAAATGACGGACAAGATTGTCCAGATTCGTGATCGTTTGAAAGCTGCCAGGGATAGGCAGAAAAGCTATGCGGATCCAAAGCGTAAATCTTTTCAATTCGAAGTAGGTGACAAAGTATTGCTTAAAGTATCACCCTGGAAGGGAGTGATGCGATTTGGTAAGAAGGGCAAGCTAAGCCCAAGGTACATAGGACCTTTCGAGGTTATCGAACGTGTCGGGTCAGTTGCTTATAAGTTAAACTTACCTGAAGAGCTCAGTGCCATCCATAATGTTTTTCACATCTGCAATCTGAAGAGATGTCTAGCTGATAACTCGCTGGTCATACCGCATATGGATGTACATATAGATGAGAGTTTGAAATTTGTGGAAAAACCATTGTCGATTGAGGATCGACAGGTAAAGAAGCTTCGAAGGAAGCACGTGCCTATTGTTAAGGTCAAATGGGATGCCCGTAGAGGTCCCGAATATACTTAGGAGGTAGAGTCTACCATGAAGGAAAAATACCCTCATTTGTTCCAGTAAATCTCGAGGTCGAGATTTCTTTTAAGGGGGTGAGGATGTAACACCTCGGAAATTCATATCCAATAAAATAAAGACACGTGGCATGTTATGCAAACGTGTCATGAATACGGATCCAGATAAAGATGTACGGTGGGATTTAAACGTCGACATGTTAATTTATACCTCTGAGCGACCTATTAATAAATCCCTAACCAGGATATATTTTATCCACATCTGAATTTTGTTATAAATCTGGAATCCTAAATAATAAATGGGTTTTAAACTCTAGACATGGATCCTATGCAAGTTCTTAGGAATTTCCGTCAAATTAAACTCCCCACAATGTGCCAAAGTGTGTGATTACATGCCATGACATGCAATGGCTGGAAACATGGTCCCTATACTGACTAAAGTGCATGAGATTCGGAGTTGAAAAGGGTGCATGGTCATAGCTTGAATAAAAACAAAAATTTTGGTCTCTGGCGATAGCTTGCGCACCGCAACAACCAGGACGCTACGGTGCGCAAGACTGCTTGCGCACCGCAACACTCAGAACGCTGCGGTGCGTAAGCAGTGCATCTGGGCGATTTTATGGACAGCTGCCTGTCCAAACGGTTACACCGACTTATTTGAGTGGTTTTCGAAACCAGGGGCTTGCTAGGCAGTATATAGCATATTAGGGACACCTGGGGTGATCTTGTAACCATCCTAGACTTCCTTGTCTTGATCTTGAGCTCCCTAGTTCACTATATAAGAGCTTGAAGTTGTGATCATTTGGACTTGCTCACTTGCATTTTTTGTTCAAGCACCTTGGAGCTTCTCTGGACAGCAATCAAGATTCTCTTAAGTCCCTAATCCTATTTAGGACCATTGTAAGTAATCCTAATCATTCATAATTAAGTTTAGCTTAGTTAATTAACTAAAAGTCAAACCATCGTAATTAAGGTTTGACTTCGTGATTAATTAAAATGTGCTTAGTCTAATCACGAATTAAAAGTACCTTTAAGTAGGTATTTAGGTGGGTAATAAAACCTTAAAAGGGTATTTCCAGATTCCCACTCTAACTATGTTAATTGTCGAGTCAAAGCTTACCTTAAAAAGTCAACAGAATGTATATTTTCAAATTAAAGCATAATTAGCAATGTAGGATACTTGCAATCTGTTTGATCATTAATATAACTTGGTAATTAATGTAAGAACATGTCCCAACATGTTCAACTCAACAATTTTCAGTTTAGGTTCGGTTTGGAACCGAAAGTCGCATAGTTTGACTTCTGCTTTGACTTTCAGTTCTGACCCGTTTAAGCATTGTTTAGAAATTCCTTAGAGCCTTAATTGGACCAGGTTTCATATTAGTGTAACCCCCTGAGGTCACACAACTTGGTTCATAGGTTATCCGATTCATATACATGTTTCCGATTAATGCTTAAAAGTTGACTATTATGCCCTTTTGACTATAAAACGTGATTTTTGAAAAAGTGAAAGAGTAGAAACATTAATTACTAATTTATAAACTTGCACCTAAAATTTGACATCAGTTTGAGGTCTAGGTTAAGGGTTATGCTCATTAGCGTAATTTGAAAGCTTTATGTTTATTAATTGGCGTAATTAGCGTATAACCTATTTAAACCCACTTTTTGATATCAAAATTTTTACCCACTGATGTAATATAATATTTTGGGATTTTTGAAGATTTTTATTTAATTTTTGGCTGAGCATAACATAGGTCTCTAAGTTTAATTCGGTTAATACCGATTTTGCCCTTTTAAGCCATAAAATGAGTTTTATAAATCCTTTTGACCCCAAACCTTTTTCTACTGATTTTATTTGATAAATAAAATATTTTGAGCATTCTGGAATTATAGAAATATCAGCCTTCTTTTAAAAACCCGGAAACGGCTCCAAATCGCCTTTTTAAGCATTTTTAACGCATAGTATGTATTATAACCATATTAAACATATAAGGTTGATACCTACTGATGTTTTGAGTATATTTTGAGATAATAACAGTAAGTAAAAGTTTTTGAACTCAGGTTTCCAGTTTTAACCTTTTTAGCCCTTGTGAAATTACCAAAATACCCCTAAGAAGCATAGTTTGGTTTTAAATGATAAATTTCATATATGGGTCATACCCTACTGTTATAACATGTTAAATTAAGTATATTTACTGTATAAACCAGACCTGTAACTCAGATTTCCAATTAAACTCTTTTATAACCTTTTAAATGACCAAAATGCCCTTATGAGGCATAAATTGTGTTTAAATCCGTTTTGGGCATAATAGAAGATATCTTACTGATATTATAACATATTTAAGGCATATTAACTCAGGGAACTTGCATATGACTCTTTTGGTTACCCGTGATTCCCTTTTCGCGTTCGGTTCGGTTTATGTAACTAGTTTGCATAAATTGACCAAAACGGGTCAAACATTAACATTTTTGTCTCAAAATCCAGAATGTATTTAGTATACCCATATTATACAAGAATTCAAACTTTTCGGGTCTAAATCACATTCTATCCGGTCTTCGCTTAATCGTGCGTTTGAACCGTATCGTCCTTAAAACTAGCCGGTCTAAGCTTAGGCTTAAATAAAGACCCGTTAGAAATCTAATAGGTTATTATAAACCTTTGTTCCAGAATAGAAGAACCAGTAAAAGCTACCTTCACTTGCTAATTGAGATTTATACTTACCAAGGTAAATACTTTTAACTTATTTTCCCTATACGGGCTTGGGGTACGGTATATAAAATACCGCTTGGTCCGGCATTGAATTCTTTAATCGAATAGAGGTTAAATTTATTTATATGTCCTGTTTTGAATGTGTTTTGTTTGCTTAAAGCCTTTGGGGGGGGGGGTTAATGACCATGTCCCGGATATCCTTGGCATCATCTTACGAGATGGCCACGACCTGAGCACGGGGTGTAGGCGTACACCTTTCAGTGCATATCTCAAATATTGTGGTGTGTCTATTAATCTTTAACCCGGTCTACGGATCGGGCTACTGAACGCATAAGTAACATGTAAATCCCTTACAAGATTATATTGCATAATTATCCTAAGTTATAAAATATTTTTGTGCCACGTGCATTCAAATCAATTTTCAACCTTTTCAAAATGAGTCAGTTAAATTGTATTTACCAGTGTAAACTGACGTATTTTTTCCAAAAGGTTAAGTGCAGGTACTACTCGTACTAGGCTGGCTGTCTTCTAAGCGTCCACAATAAGTCTCTCAAGCTTGGATGCCAAATAAACTGTTGAACAATATCTTATTTTATTTTGATCCGCCTGTGGATCCGTTTCAACTATTGTGATATTTAATATTACACTTTATTAAAGTTGAAATGAATCTATCTTTGCTTCCGCTGTGCATTTATATATTGTGTTGTTTGTCTATGATGATACCAACTACGTCACTATACTCCCCACCGGGCCCACCGGTGACACGTGGAAAAATAGGGGTGTGACAGAAAACGAAGTCGGTGAAGAATTTTCCCGTCCTCGCGGCCTGCGTAAGGTGTAACCTTAAGCTTACACGGCCCGTGTAGTGCTTATTCTCAAAAACTATATTTTAAGCTTTGGCGGGGCGCGTAAGAAGTTATGGAAATCTGCGCGGCCCGCCTGGAAACTCCAAAAACCATTTTTCGATCCGTTTCAACCCCCGAGCTTCCGCTTTCCGATCCAACTCTTTGCTTTACCATATTTTGACTCGTTTCTGCATATTTTGGCTGCAAAGACCTGGAAAACACAAATAATTCAATAGTATGTACAATCTACGCTAAAACGGAACTAAAACGAATAAATAAACGACTAAAACGGACGCGAATAAAGATGTATTTTACAATACATCAAATATCCCCACACTTATCATTTTTTCATCCTCGGAAAAGAATTGTGCAAAGCGGAATCATAGTCGGAATAATCGCTCGGGACAAAAGCTTAAATTACTTATTAAAACCGAAACTTGTGTTAGCCGCGATTGCAAGTATACTTGTCCTCTTAAACCCAAACCCGGTTCCAAGCCCTTATCGTGCGATTTAGTTCAAGTGCGGTCAATCTACCTAGGGCCTCACGCTAAGAATTGCAAGTCCACCTAATCCCGCCTCAAGCTTATAGGACAAAATGAACAACCACTGGGTTATTTCCTAACCGTTTTATACCAAGATCAAGAGAGTTTAAAATCAAATCTTAACTTTCCTCATTTTTTTTCTTTCTCTTACGAGCTTAGACGCTGCTTATACCTAACCCAGAGGCATTCCGGCTGTAAAGTCGCTATCCCCAACTCGAATTACAATAGGCGTCGGCAATTTTTCGCAATTTTAATTTCACACATCCTAGAGGTATTCCGGCTGTAGAGTCGCTATCCCCAACCCAGATTACATAGGCTTGTGCTACTTATCTTTAGTTTCTAGCTCATTTATTCTCTATTTTATTATTTTTTTTATTTTTTCAACGAGATATGAAAAGAAACTCTAGCGATCTTAACTTATAACGGCATCCCTTATACTATTTTTGGCGGTTTCAATTCCCCACTTTCCCTAGATGAGAACCCACTAGTAGACCGACAATTAGGTGTATTTTAAGATCAAAGGAACCCAGAACCGAATCGAGCCTACCCGCACATTCTAAACTAGACACAAGCTCAATTATTTTATTCTCATATTATTATTATTTGAACCCGAATAAAAACCCGACTTTTCTATCATTTACCGCTTTTTCGTTTTGCAAACTTCTTGTTTCAAAAGACATTTTCTAATTTTTTCAATTTTTTTGGATTTTTGAAAATTTTTTAATTTTTTTGTATTTTCCGACTTTTTATGACTCAAGACTCACTAACTAACGATACTAAACGAAAGTGTCCCATCCCCACACTTAAGATTTGCATTGTCCCTAATGCAAGGATAAAAACACGACTCCTAAATACCTAAAAACAAATAGAAATAAATACAAAAAATAAAAACTAGACAAAGTGTACAAGTGGAACGACTTAGCTGAATATATGTGAGACTGTCAGTGTGCCAGTCGATACCACATATGCCCTCCAATCCAGACGCGCTCAGCAAACTGTTCCTAAACTCGGACACGCGAACGGAAGCGACAACAACCAACGACTTAACAATCATATCATACCAAACAAAACATAATATATACCATCAGAATATCAATTCCAACAAACATCCAACAATGTATCAACCAACCCCAAAACCCAGCCAACCTGTTTAAAATATTAGTACAGACAAAAATGCGAGGATAAAAAAAGCAAAAAATAAAAATAAACAAAAGATATAAGCTGTCAGTGCTGCATATCCTCGAGCTACTCCTCATCCTCCTCATCATCACCGTTGTTCCCCTAATCTTCCTCAAAGCCTGCCTCCTAGGACGGCGGCGGCTGCATCTGAAAATGATCCATCACAACCCTCAAACCATCCTCGATACGCGTCTGACCAGCCTCAACTCTATCCCTTAACTGTCCGTAATGAACATCAACGTAATCATATAAACCATCCACTCTGTCATACAACACCTCTAATGTCAACGGCTCTGGGCAAGGCTGCCTGATAGGATACTCGCGCACAGGAAACACACGCCTAACACGCGACACCTGATAACGTGGATGGATGGCCGCCTGCATCGCCTCTGCTACAGCTGAATCCGGTGGAGGTGGCACCTGAGGCCCCTGAACTACCGCCGCCCAAGTCGGTGGCTCATCATACGTAATAATACCCGCCTGCTGAAAACTCTTCAGCTCCATCAATGACGGAGCTGCACTTGTATACATCCTGTCAGCAGGGTAATCAGCAAAAACTCCTAACCTGTCTGCCAACCAGGTAATGTACGGCCCACCAAAGATCCTAGACTTTCCTCTTCCTTTCTTTGGCCTCGTCATCGACCACGCCAAAATACTCGCCAGATTGGCTGGTCGCCCCTCAACCATGCACATCAAACAGAAAAGACTGTGGTGGTTCACTTTATTGTCACCCTCGTGCCGACCGATCAATGTAGCTGCCAAGATCTTGTGTACAAACCGATACAGTGGATCCCTAATATCCGACGCCACCATGTTGTTTGAAAACGGCGATGTAGCAATCATAGGCCAGAATTTCGCTAAATCCTCCTTCAACACACAATGATCCTGTCTCTTCTTCACCACACCCCTCAGCAATCCTACAAACTCATCAGCCTCAACCTCCTGCCGTGTATAAAACCCTGTCGCCTCAGCAAACTGTGGCAGAGTCATGTTGAATATCTTCTTCCCTAACAGAAACGACACTACATCTGGCTCAGTGAACCCCCCGTGATGCCTATACTGAAAAGTGGAATGGAACTCCAGAGCAAGCTCATAATACTAAGGCGCATCACAATCCAACGCCATCATAAACTTCTCTCCCAACAACTGCTCTAACCTATCAATCTGTCCTAAACGGTCGACTAACTCCTAGTCAATCCTACGGAACTCTAGCAGCTTCACTGCCCTAATAACCTGAAATCGCCAATACTCAGCTGTCTGGTAAGCAAACTGCAATAAGGGGCTATCCCATAAAACTGTGCTCTGACCATACGGGATCCCCTATCCCCGATAACTAATCTCCCTAAGTGGTCTCTCAACAGGCGGCTCCTTAGCAACGCCCGGAGATCTCGTAGACGCACCTCGTTTGCGTTTGGTGCCTGATGATTGTCCCTTACCTGACATCCTGTAAAACAGTTCAATAACGCGCAAAAACAGGTGAAAAGTTAGTAAACACAAACTATTTTTGTTATTTTTAAGTTTTTTTAATTTTTTTGGAGTTTTTAAGAATTTTTCTGATTTTTTTATGAATTTTTTAAAATTTTTATGATTTTTTTAATAATTTTTAATAATTTTTTATTATTATTTTAATAATATAATAATGTACATTCAAACGATGGCCTTATAACATTTCGTTCGCGGCTGTTGTTTGAAAACAAGTGACTTTAAGCGACGCATTGCAAAACCATGTTTAAGCATAAACCAAACTTCGCCCGAATGGAGATTGAGTACGGGCGAGGGGTTTGATAATCAAGCAAGCAATCATGACGCATATAGACACTAAAACGACACTAATAAGACTCAAAAGACTCGAAAATGACTCATACGACACCAAACTAGACTTTAAACTAGACTTTAAACTAGACACTGACCTATATTAGACGCAAAACACAAACGAATTACAATCCTACCCCCTCCCGGAACTTTACTCGCCTTCGAGTAATCCCAAGTGCCAAAACATCATCAAACAAAGCCTACGTGCGGAAGCAACGGAAAACGGGCAAAATTTTAATGAAAAAAAATCATGTCTTTATTGTAAAAACGGCCCGTTATCCCCACACTAAATCTTTACCAAGCCCAAAGTAAATCATCCGCAATAATCACGTCAAACAAACCCGAACAGCCCGTGTTAAAACCTGTTCACATCCTAACCAACCCAATACTATTATATCCGAGCTTATCACTCTCATTCTGTCCAAAACAACATAACACAAGCAAACCATTCGCTACAGCCCCACCCGAGCCTATTATAACTGAACCCAGCCACCCGCTACCTGTTATCATCAAACAAAAGTCTAAATCTCTCCCTTTAACAGCCTAAAACATTCCTGCTACGACTTAAACTTGACACAAAGACCTGACCCGTTAACACAGACTTACTGACTCGAAACAAATACCTACGGACTCGAAACAACTTGACCCGAATCTAAAACAAAGACCTGCTAGACTTAGAATAGACGACTCGACAATAAACATTAAACTGACAGCCTCGACTATTGCATAAACCCTACTGACTCGACAAAAATTACAGGACGAAAAGACATTGAACTAAAATGCAGGGACATACCTTTCCGTCGACTACTCGAAACAGAATGTGAAAACAAATGGTGGTCGGAGCCGGGTTTATCAGCAGTGGTGATGGTGGAATGGTGGTTGAGGAAAATTGATGGTCGGAGACGAAGAATTAGTGAACGGAGGTGGTAATGGAGGGTGTAAAGGCGGTAATTTAAGGTGGCGGAGGTGATCAGTGGCGGTGTTAATGGAGATGGCGGTGGTTTGGGTCGCCGTAGGTGGAGGAAAATTGGATTAGGAATATGTGATCAATTTGGGGGTTTTTCAAACTGGTGCCGACACAAAGGTTCCTCGCGGCCCGCGTAAGTTTAGGTTTAAGTATAGGCGGGCCGCGTCATGCATAGGTTTTTAAAACTCTTTTGATTCTCTCACGGGCCGCGTGAACTTATTTTTCTGTCTACGCGCCTCGCGTAGACAGCAAACAGCAACAAAAATTTTTGACAGCAACAGCAGTTTAGTTAAATTTGATTTTTATTATTCCCAAATTACCCCCCAGACCTCGTTTTGCCGTTTTTAACTTATAACATACCTGAAGTGCTGCTCCCTTGTCGATCTTGCTCACGCCAGGTGATGTATACCTGCAAATTACTCACGACGCACATACGGACACAAAATACGGAAAAGATAAAAACGACGCAAAAACACCTATGCTAACGACACAACGCGAAAAACGACTCAATGTACAAACTTTACACTTGAGTTTTCACTCAAGAAATTACGCGGCGGTGCTAGGCGGGTCCGATAGAGAAAACAGTTTCCTCTTCGGCGGTGTCGATGGGACCCCCTAGGTAATGCCTCAAACGATGTTCGTTGACTTTCCATGAGCACTTGGTATCTTCGTTCAACAACTCTACGGTACCGTACGGGAAGACCTCTTTCACGACGTACGGCCCGGACCATCTCGACTTTAGTTTTCCGGCAATTAATTTAAATCGCGAATTAAACAAAAGCACTTGATCGCCAATTTTAAATTCCTTCAACTTTCGCAACTTTCGATCATGTAACGCCTTCGACTTTTCCTTAATACTCCACGAACAATCGTAAGCGGCATCACGAAGTGCCTCCAATTCATGAATTTGAAAGAACCGTTTTCTAGCGGCCTTGGTTAAATCTAAATTCACCGTTTTGAGTGCCCAAAGAGCCCGATGCTCTAATTCAACCGGCAAATGGCACGCTTTCCCATAAACTATCATAAACGGTGTAGTACCTAATGGTGTCTTATAAGAGGTGCGGAATGCCCATAACGCATCGTCCAACTTATCCGACCAATCTTTTCGGCTTTTTCCTACCGTTTTCTCTAAGATCCTTTTAACTCCTCGATTGGCGTTCTCCACTTGACCGTTTGTTTGCGGATGATATGCTGTAGACAAGCGGTGCGTAACGCCATATCTTTCCAATGCCTTCTCCATTATGGAATTACAAAATGCGTCCCGCGATCACTAATAATTGCCTTAGGAGTACCAAATCGCGTAAATATCTTCTTCAAGAATCTCTCCACCACTCGTGCATCGTTCGTAGGTAAAGCTTGAGCTTCCACCCACTTCGAAACGTAGTCGATCGCAACGAGGATGTACCGATTCCCACTAGAAGATGGAAACGGTCCCATGAAATCAATGCCCCAAACGTCGAAAACTTCCAACACTTGAATAGGATTCTGGGGCATCTCATCCTTGGATGAGATGTTGCCGGTCCGTTGGCAACGATCACATTTTCTCACAAACTCAACTGCATCTTTCACCATAGTCGGCCAATAAAACCCACAATCGAAACCTTCTGCGCAGTCACATGCGGACCGTGATATCCTCCTGTCAAACCCTCATGAACATGCCGAATGATGTCTAAACCATCCTCTCTACTCACACATCTCCTCAAAATTCGATCACCTCCTATCTTGAAAAGATAAGGCTCGTCCAATATATACTTTCGTGCATCATTCACAAGCTTCTTCTTCTGCTGACGATTCATACCATCCATCACATATCCTTCGGCCAAGTAGTTAGCTAAATCGCTGAACCATGGTAAACCCTCGGTCTCTACCTCAACATAATCAATAGACTCGTGAGGGAATCTGTCTCCTATCGCCTCCTCATGAATCTCTTCCCTACTCGGATCCTCTAAACGCGACAAGTGGTCTGCCGCTACGTTCTCTGCCCCTTTCTTATCCTTAATTTCGATATGAAATTCGGAAAGAAGCAGAATCCATCGTATAAGGCGCAGCTTAGCGTCCTTTTTCTGAAAAAGGTAACGCAAAGCGGAGTGGTCGGTAAATACTATGGTTTTCGACAGAACAAGGTATGAACGGAACTTGTCAAATGCAAAGACGACTGCTAACAGCTCCTTCTCCGTAGTGGTGTAATTCTCTTGGGCGTCATTCAATGTTTTACTTGCGTAGTAAATCGGGTGAAAGTGATTCTCCCGTCTCTGCCCTAACACCGCACCGACTGCATAATCACTAGCGTCCCACATGAGCTCGAAAGGCAAGCTCCAGTCGGGTGATACCAAAATCGGTGCACTAACGAGTTTCTCCTTAAGAAACTCAAACGCTTGAAGGCACTCCTTGTCAAAGACAAAAGGAACGTCCTTCTCCAACAATCGCGTCATGGGGCGTGTGATTTTAGAAAAATCCTTAATAAAGCGCCGATAAAACCCCGCATGACCGAGAAAACTACGAATCGACTTAACACTAGTCGGCGGTGGAAGCCGACTGATCGTATCTATCTTCGCTCTATCCACTTCAATACCAGCCCTCGAAATCTTATGTCCCAACACAATACCTTCAGTTACCATGAAATGACACTTCTCCTAATTCAACATCAGCTTCGTTTCAACACACCTCCTCAACATCCTCTCAAGATTAACTAAGCAATGATCGAAAGAATTTCCATACACTGAAAAATCTTCCATAAACACTTCCATCGAACTCTCTACCATATCCTGAAATCGACTTTGAATTGTATAAATACATGCCCCTTGAACCCATTCCAACTCGCTACAACAAACAATTTCACTTCGAAATTATCTGCTCTTTCTCCTTGCGTTCACCGGAATCCATAACTCCGGCCATCTCTCAAACGTTTTAACCGAGCTGATTAGGTATGTTTTAGATATGCGTTTTGTACGTTTTTAACCACTGATCTAAGGGCCTGTTTGGTTGACAGGAATCTATAGGATTTCAAGGGAATTGGAATTTGAATTCCATTCCTCTGTGTGTTTGTTCGGACAAATTAGTTGAAGGTAATTGGATTTCAATTCCAACAAAATCACTTATTTAATGGAATTCAGATTCCTTCTAAATTTTAAAAGAAAGTTTAAAAAACCACGGGAATGTTTCCAAAGTTACGGAAATAACCCCTTACCTATTTCATTTTTGTCTAAAAACCAAAAAATAATAAAAAAATCAAAAAAAATTCTAAAAAAAATCCAAAAAAACGAAAAAAATAATAAAAAATCCAAAAAACTAATAAAAATCCAAAAAAACAAAATCAAAAAACAATAAAAAAAATCCAAAAAAATAATAAAAAATCTAAAAAACAATAAAAAATCCAAAAATTTCAAAAAAACCAAAACAATAATAAAAAATCCAAAAAATTCTAAAAAATAAAAAAAATAAAAAAAATTCTAAAAACTAAAAAAATTCTAAAAAATAAAAAAAAAATAATAAAAAATCCAAAATATTCTAAAAAATAAAAAATAATAAAAATCCAAACAAATAAAAAAAATCCAAAAAATCCTAAAAAATAATAAAAAATCAAAAAATTCTAAAAAAATCAAAAAAATAATAAAAAATCCAAAAAATTCTAAAAAATCAAAAAAATAATAAAAAAACGAAAAAATTCTGAAAAATAAGAAAAATAATAAAAAATCAAAAAAATTCTAAATAATCAAAAATTAATAAAAAATAATAAAAAATAATAAAAAATCCAAAAAAAAAAAAAAACGAAAAAATTCTGAAAAATAAGAAAAATAATAAAAAAAAATTCTAAAAAATCAAAAAAACAATAAAAATCTCAAAAATAAAAAAGACTCTAAAAAATCTAAAAAACCCAAAAATTTCTGAAAAATCAAAAAATTCTAAAAATAAAAAAAAATCCAAAAAAATCTAAAAAATAATAAAAATCTATAAAGTTCTAAAAAATCAAAAAAATAAATAAAAATCCAAAAAATACTAAAAAACAAAAAAATCCAAAAACTAAAAAAATTCCAAAAAATCATAAAAATTCAAAAAAATAATAATAAATCCAAAAAAGTTTTTAGAATTTTTTTGATTTTTTGATTTTTATATTTATTGGATTTTTTTATTATTTTTTAGAATTTTTTGGATTTTTTTTATTTTTTGGATTTTTTGTTTTTTTTATAATTTTTTGGATTTTTTTAGAATTTTTTATTTTTTAGAATTTCTATGATTTTTTAGAATTTCTTTGATTTTTTAGAATTTCTTTGATTTTTTAGAATTTCTTTTGATTTTTTAGAATTTTTTGAATTTTTTCGATTTTTTAGAATTTTTTGGATTTTTTATTATTTTTTAGAATGGTTTGGATTTTTGGATTTTGTTTGTTTTTTTATAATTTTTTGGTTTTTTTAAATTTTTTATTTTTTAGAATTTCTTTGATTTTTTAGAATTTTTTTATTTTTTAGAATTTTTTAGAATTTTTTTGATTTTTTAGAATTTTTTGCATTTTTTATTATTTTTTTGAATTTTTTTGATTTTTTAGAATTTTTTAGATTTTTTATTATTTTTTATTTTTTTTTTGAATTTTTATGATTTTTTATTATTTTTTAGAATTTTTTTGATTTTTTAGAAATATTTTTTATTTTTTAGAATTTTTTAAACTTTTTTATATTTTTTTTTATTTTTTTGATATTTTTGAATTTTTTGGATTTTTTGGAATTTTTATAATTTTTTATGAATTTTTATGATTTTTAGATTGTTTTTTGAATATTTATAATTTTTTTGAATTTTTATCTAAGATAGTTTTTTTTTTAAACTTTTTCCAATTGTTTATAAGTAGGGTAATTTTGTCTTTTTAGGTATTTTTAAATTCTAATTCTATTAATACATTTATCAACCAAACACATCTATGGATTTCCAAGGAATCCATCAAATTCCAATTCAAATTCCAATTCACATAGGGATTCCAATTCCAATTTCTACACATTCCGCGAACCAAACGCCCCCTAAAGCCCTAACGTATGAATCTGTATCTATAACACTACACATTCACTTTCGGATTACATGAATTAGTGCTCATAACTAATAATTTTGGGAAATAGGTTTAACAGAATTTGAGTTTAAACATTTTTACAACCACTAGACTACCGGTGATGACTGGTAGCCTAGTTGGTTGATACGCATGTATGTTATCCTACAGACCCGGGTTTCATCGTTGTTAACCTTCCTTTTCTTGCATTTTTTGTTTAACCCTTTATATTTTTTGGTGTGAATTGCAAATTTTATCCTTTATCTGTATTGCACATTTTAGGCGATGCTCTTTGAATTTATAATTGATGAGTTTTGTACTTAATGTTTCAAAATCTTGCATGTTATATCCTTTAGCCCTAACTCAGTTAATTTTTAATGTTAGATTTTAGATACTCAAGGGTCTTTTAGCCTTTTTACCTATAAAGGGCCATATTTGTAATATGCTAATATTCGTCATAAAACAAAAATAAAATTTAAATACTAAATATATATAACACCCTCCCTCTATCTCTTTAACCCATGTCTTTCTCTACCTGTTAGCCTCCGTCACTGGCCACCACCGCCACCGGCCAACAACCGCCTTTTCTCCTCTGCATATTATCCCCATATTCCTTACTCAAACCTAATGCCTCTTTGGTCTTACTATAAACCCAGATCCCTAGAGATGTTGGGAAAGCATCCACCACTACCATCAAGATAAATATGTTTAAATAGTAAATCAAAACTTAAAAAAGTCAAACAGAACTCATCTAAACAAAAAAAGCACACAGAAACGATATGCATATTCTATACAACAAATTGCAACTTCGTAAAATCACAAAACATATCAAATTATCTATAACACTAGTACAACAAATTATTCAACACAACTATGACAAAAACGAATTTCAAACTTAGTCGATTTGAATCTAATAATAGATAAACACGTTGAAAAAGTATACCGAAACATAAACGAAGTAAAATGAAACAGATCTAAGCAAACATTAAAGCAAGAACGATAAAATATACACCGAAACCCCTGTATTTGACCCTTGACGTTCTAGTTTAGATCATTTTTTGACCAACGATTAAGTGTAAAGACGGTTTGGATTTGCGATGTTGCTTCAGATCTGGTTGGTGATATTTTGATTATGAACAGTGACGTGGTTCTGATTTTAGTGTTTAAGGTTGTTGGTAATACCCTAAGAGACCAACCTTTTTCTCCGGCAACACTTTCTTCTCCCTAGCAGATCTGGCTCAAATCTTGGATGGCTCAAATCGGACCGGGCTTGTGAGCAGGTATGGTGGGGGTGGTGGTAGCGTTCAGATGGTGGGGTGGTGCTTCACTGGAGACGGTGAGGGGGTGCGGTGGTAGGGGTTCAGATGGTAGGGAGTGGCCATGGCAATCGGTGTTTCTGTGGCGGTGGTGGTTGTAAGACCCCTACTATTATTTAACGGTTTTCGTATAGATTACGAAAATAAACATGTAATTATGATTACATATACATTGAAAAATACGGGTTAATTAAAACTTTTACAATTTAAAATAATACAACATAATGTGATTGAGTTCGTCGTTTAAAAATAACGACGAAACAACGTGCGGAAGCTTCATTTTCTTGTGTTCGGTCCTTGCTCATCGCTTGATCTTCATCCGGGAACTCTTGACGATCACCTAAGATCAAAACCAACTTAAAAGTTAGTTTTGATAGTTAAATAACATGTTTAAACAAGTTATAAGGTCCAACAAACAAAATAAATCAAAGTGCCAGCTTCTTCAGCTCTCGCGAGCCGCAAGAGCTTATCTCCTTATCTGTCGCGGGCCGCGACTCTCGTCGCATGACGCGACGTCTTAACTGATCGCTGTCGCGTAGCGCGACAGCCCAATTTCGTCAGAAAGTGTCTTTTATTTATGCTGCAAATGCCCAACTCCAACTTTAACCATCCATCAAACTTAAAATTATCATAACTTTTGATTGACAAACTCGTTTTACGTAATTCTTTTTCCTATAGGACCGTAATTAAATTACGGATCCATTTATCATCTTTGTTTGCATCGAAATCCGATTTATGAGCTAACGACTTACAAATCCTTCGTGCCATTATTTGACCCGTTTAGTTTCTAAGTTAACTACATGTTTGCTATCAATAGTTGTTTCTAAACATTTTTACCCATTCCCGGGCTCATCATCCATTGGCGTTTTCGCTCCCATTACATGGTTTACGTATGCGTTTACCTTCACCGATTTATTTGTATCTTTCTAAACATTTCAACCACATTTAACTTCTTAATCTATTTTGACCAATTTAGAGGATTTTTAGGCATTTAAGCATCAAACTCACTCTTTTCATTTCACACTTCGCATTCTTATATTAATTAATTACTTATCTTCCACCACAACTATTTTTGTGGTGGTTTTAACATAAGGAACCCAAAAACCCAAATTTTACCATTCGGTTAGTCATTTCATGCAAATGACCCATTTTAGGCATTCGGCCCACGAATGTTTGTGCCTATAACTATTATACATATCTAAGGACTTCATAATCAATATACAAATTCCTAAACAACCCATGAGTGTCATTTGCTCGATTTACCCATCAAGGGCGCTTTGGTCAACTTAGTCCCTCTATTACGACGAAGGACGTTCGCTGCTTATTTGACCAAAATTGTACGTTTAACTATAATCATATTTATACGTACCTGGCTCGGGTCAACATTTTGACCCGTTTTAATACCTTGTCTCCATAATATGCTAATTCATAGCATCGCTAATTCATAACCATTTGTCCTGCAAGCATGAGACTCGACAAACACTTATTAGTCGTTAATTGTCAAATGGTATCAATATTACCATTTGACCCGTTTGGTCTAAGTGACCAAACATTTTGCGCTTATGTTTGAATAGTATTTACTTACCATTTCGTTAGGTAACTCATCTCGGATTTTTCACCAATTAGTTAGGTCTCTTAAATCCGTTTCTTACGCATTTACCCAACATGGCTTATGCCACTTGGAGTCATTTTAAACTTCAACTTTGATTCGCTTATACTTTGCTAAATCACCGTTTTACCCTTTTTATTGGCTTAGGCTTACTTATAAAGTAGCCGTTCGAAAACTCATCTTATCTTAGTCTTTTCGTGACTAACTTACCGTTCCACCCCGTTTTACCATTAACCTTGGTTTTTAACATTTATTTTTGGTTCTGACCCGTATCATTTTGCGTCGGAAACCATATTTCGAATATTATCTCTATTGTATTTACAACTTATAGAATAGACATGTATTCTACAAAAAAAGGCGTAAGTTTCACTTACCTTGCATCCGGTTATGCTCTTTCCGCGTACCCGATCCGTTTGACCCGCTTCTTTCCCAAGCCTCCGCCTAGCTCGTTAAGCGTCAAACTATCGTCATCATTTACAAGGTGGTTAGATTAGTCATTAACAGTCACGACTATTCCACCTTACGTATTTTCTATGTCGAAACTACTATTCGACTTCATCATTGGTTAGTTTAACTTTCCAAAAGTTAACTACCTTTGATCACATGATATACACAATTAAGTCTAAATCAACATCATGTTTAGAACCCTTATCGCTTCATATTTCGTATAATTTGCCATATTATTCAAATGCACGTTTCACTCAAAATTTCAACATTTTAGCTTTCATTTAGGCATTTTAACAAACACCTAATGGACATAATTTTTACACATTTACAAACTAGTTCATAACTAGTTATTTTTACCAAGATTAACATCATTTTTAAATCCATTATATCTAGCATGCATTACAACACCTAGATTCACTTCATAGAAATCAAACAACACCCATTTCATGATCAAAATTCTTATGTTCTTCATCATCCTACAAAACCCATTTAACACCTAAGTCGGTGATTATAAAGTTCATAATTATGAACACCAATTCATCAATTTATTTACTAGGGTTCGTTCCTAAACATGGATTCATCCTAGTTTCACCCAAACATCAATCATTTAAGCTCGAATTTCGATTTCTTAAGTTCATCAAGAATTCTCAACTTCACTAAACATAAAAATTTAGCATACCTTGTAATCCCCATGACTAGGTGATCGTTATTATGTGTTCATGCATTGATCTAGGTCTTGAATCGAGCTTCAATTTGAAGATTTTTAAAGAACTAGGGTTGG
Source organism: Helianthus tuberosus (assembly GCA_030545235.1). Taxonomy (NCBI): domain Eukaryota; kingdom Viridiplantae; phylum Streptophyta; class Magnoliopsida; order Asterales; family Asteraceae; genus Helianthus; species Helianthus tuberosus. The sequence continues at coordinate 34,193,593 of CM060373.1, read as the reverse complement.
CTCCCCTTCCCTTCTTCTCCTGGTCGTTCCACGCACACACACCTTGTGTGTGTGTAATTTTTTTTTTGTTTTTAAAACACAAGTTTCACTTGTTACAACCTTGGTCCCTTTTGTTCCAACCTTTTATAAAAAAGGTTCATTAATTCTTGTTTTCTTATTGTTTTTGCTTAATTACTAATTACTTAACTAGGTTAATTATTCCTAGTTAATTTAGCGGGTTCCGGGAGTTATTAACCCGTTTTGTTTTAAGTCCCGTTAACTCGGGCTTCTTATAAGATTTGTTTTCTCAAAAGCTTTTATTCTCTTTTTATTTAATATCAGGTCACAATAATTTAAATCCTAATATTTACCGGTTTAATTTTTTTTACCACTAACGGTATTTCACCCGTTTATTATTATTAACGTGGTTTGATTAGCAAACACGTTTTTGGGGTGTTACAAGTTTACTCCCCTTAAAGAGGTTTCGTCCTCGAAACCTTCTTTATGTAGTTCCTTAATTTAGACCAAACGAACTTAGTTTCGTTTTTATGACATTCATTCTTTCGGTGTCCTTTATGTTTAAGTCCTCACGGACCGTGGCTTTCTCTCTTATTTCTTACCCTTATCGCCTATTTGACCGATTTGTCATTTGACCACTCAGTCGTGTTAGTCGTCAACATGTTTACTTCATGTTAATCCTATATTGACAAATGCTTTGTATAATTCATGACACTATCTTGACTCTGCATGGTTTTTACCAGCTAGACTAATTAGTCACCGTCACTTCATACCCCGTCACCCGGGTATACTATGTTGCCATCTCTGGCCTTATGTGTGTTTACGATTTCTTAAACCACCTCATACTACTTATGTTTGTTTATTGCTTTTGTCTAAAGCTGACTTTTAGTTTAACATTTTTCTCTTTTACTTATGTCAATTTCTCTCATCGGGGAATTGACGACCATAGGTTTATTCCTTTTCGTTATTATTTTACGCGGGGAATCATAATTAGTTCCCACACTTTACATTATCGACCCGTAGGTTCCTTCACTTAGCCTCGTAGGCTATTTTCTTTAGATTTTCACCTTTTTAAGGTGAGATCCCAACGGTTCGTTTCTTTCTATTTATGCCCCAAGGGTCTTCTTGGTCCCGTAGACCTTAACACTACTTTTAATCCCGCAGGTTATGATGATCCCGTAGATCATCTTTTACTCGTGTCTTTATTCAAATGTACATATATATACATATATGGCGTCAAGGCACCCCTTTCTATATTTAGAATCCTTGACCGTAGTCTAAGGCTACATTCGTTTACTTTCGGACTAATTTTCCGACTTTATGACTCCTTACGTCATTTACACGTCGGTTTGTTCTACATTTACCGTTTCTCGGTTCATACTTATACTTCTTTACAACCCATTACCCGGAATCTTTTATCTTAATGTTTTTAGTGCCCATAACCCTTTGCATAGGTTTATTAACATTTCGCGCTTTTATTTATTCGGTTCGCGCTTACTTACATTAGCAAGCGTTATTCTTTATTTAACTCGTTTGACTTATTCATGTGAAATTTCATCACTTATGAATGTCAAACTTCATTCTTTATTCTACCCGTTCAACTTTGAAATAGTTGAACGAAATTTTCAAAATTTATGTTTGCAAAATCTTGTCGTCTTTTAGTCATAACTCTCAATCCGAGTCTTTTGACTTTCAATCCGCATTCCCATCTCTTGGTTTAAGCATTCACTCAAAATCCTACCCATGTATCGGGTATTTTACCGAAGTCATTATTATTGCAACTTTTCCGGTATGCGTTAAGACTTCTCTTTGATTCATTTGGTCGTCTTAGCGAAATCCATCGCTTTTATTCAACCCAGTCCTCACTCTTTATTTATTCCGTTTGACTTGTCCGTGTGAATTTCATCACTCATGACAGTCAAACTTTATCCCTAAGCCTTAGCATTCTTATTAGTCGGTTTGTATTTTCATTTACCTTGATTCTTGTCCCTTCCCTCGGGCTCGTTATTCTAATGTAATATGCTTCCGTTACCCGGCTTGCGTTTACATTTATTATCAAATATCTTACTTATTTGATCTGTTTTGGGTACCTTTTTAATTCGTCCCATTCACCCAGTCCTTACTACATTGGACGTAAATGTGTCCATCATAAGAAGTTCATGATATCATGTGTTCACTACTTACTTGGCCAGAGTAAGCGATCAACACATGACACACATGACCTTTTTATAATTTTCGCACCACGCCCCATGTAAGTAACTCCTCTAATAATTTCCACATTCATGGTTTCAGTTGGTAAAACTTTATTTAATTGTTATTTAACAATCATTAGTTTTACCCGTTTCATTCTTGAACATATAAAATGTTTTCCCTTTTATCAAACTATTATATAATCACATTTGTTAATGTGATCGCTACTTTTCTCAATAGTATTATATTGAGAATTATTCACTTGGAAAATTACTCCCATCCAAGTTTCCGTATGAACTAATCCTGTTATTGCTTTGTTATTCATCATCGTGAATAACACTTATTTCTACTTAATTGCTCTTGGAAACTTCATCCTGAATAGATATCCTATTCAGGTTTTCCAAGTTTTATCCTATATATGCAACCGTCATTCTCTACATGTTTGTTGCATATTACTATTTGTGCGATTAATTTAAAACGTGCACTTGGTAATACTTGCCCTAACGGGCTTTCCATGCCATTAATCTTGTTCGCGATCGTTACGCGGTTTAGGTCCTTGTTGAGCATGGTCTGCTTGAGCATGGTCTGCTTGTCATACCTTGGACCGTTCCTTTGTCAGATCCGCAATTTGTTAAACTCCCGCTATTTTCGGATGCGAGTGTCCTTCAACTAAAACATTTATAAAAGTTAATAATTTCGACATTAATGAACGCCCGTATTATAATAAACGGCTTTTCCACTATACGTATCAACACACGTAATTTTGTTGACTATATTGATGCTTTATCGATTTAATTGGGGTAACGTGTATTACACGATAACTATTTATTGTTCACAACATTTTAATCATACTAAACCATTAATATAATATACTTACCGGATTTGCGATCAAGCTTCGAACCGAACACACTTTACTCTTTAACCATGAGCTCTGATTACCAACTTGTAAGACCCCTACTATTATTTAACGTCTTTTCGTATAGATTACGAAAATAAACATGTAATTAAGATTACATATACATTGAAAAATATGGGTTAATTAAAACTTTTACAATTTAAAATAATACAACATAATGTGATTGAGTTCGTCGTTTAAAAATAACGACGAAACGACGTGCGGAAGCTTCATTTTCATGTGTTCGGTCCTTGCTGATCGCTTGATCTTCATCCGGGAACTCTTGACAATCACCTAAGATCAAAACCAACTTAAAAGTTAGTTTTGATAGTTAAATAACATGTTTAAACAAGTTATATGGGTCCAGCAAACAAAATAAATCAAAGTGCCAGCTTCTTCAGCTCTCGGGGGCTGCGAGAGCTTATCTCCTTATATGTCGCGGGCCGCGACTCTCGTCGCGTGACGCGACGTCTTAACTGATCACTGTCGCGTAGCGCGACAGCCCAATTTCGTCAGAAAGTGTCTTTTATTTATGCTGCAAATGCCCAGCTCCAACTTTAACCATCCATCAAACTTAAAATTATCATAACTTTTGATTTACAAACCCGTTTTACGTAATTCTTTTTCCTATACGACCGTAATTAAATTACGGATCCATTTATCATCTCTGTTTGCATCGAAATCCAATTTATGAGCTAACGAATTACAAATCCTTCGTGCCATTATTTGACCCGTTTAGTTTCTAAGTTAACTACATGTTTGCTATCAATAGTTGTTTCTAAACATTTTTACCCATTCCCGGGCTCATCAACCATTGGCGTTTCCGCTTCCATTACATGGTTTACGTATGCGTTTACCTTCAGTGAATTATTTGTATCTTTCTAAACATTTCAACCACATTTAACTTCTTAATCTATTTTGACCCATTTAGAGGTTTTTTAGGCATTTAAGCATCAAACTCACTCTTTTCTTTTCGCACTTTGCATTCTTATATTAATTAAATACTTATCTTCCACCACAAATATTTTTGTGGTGGATTTAACATAAGGAACCCAAAATCCCAAATTTTACCCTTCGGTTAGTCATTTTACGCAAATGACCCATTTTAGTCATTCGACCCACAAATGTTTGTGCCTATAACTTTTATACATATCTAAGGACTTCATAATCAATCTACAAATTCCTAAACAACCCATGAGGGTCATTTTCCCGATTTACCCATCAAGGGCGCTTTGCTCAACTTAGTCCCTCATTTACGACGAAGGACTTTCGCTACTTATTTGACCAAAATTGTACGTTTAACTATAATCATATTTATACGTACCTGGCTCGGGTCAACATTTTGACCCGTTTTAATACCTTGTCTCCATCATATGCTAATTCATAGCATCGCTAATTCATAAACCATTTGTCCTGCGAGCATGAGACTCGACATACACTTATTAGTCGTTAATTGTCAAATAGTATCAATATTACCATTTGACTCGTTTGGTCTAAACGACCAAACATTTTGCGCTTATGTTTGAATAGTATTTACTTACCATTTCGTTAGGTAACTCATCTCAGATTTTTCACCAATTAGTTAGGTCTCTTAAATCTGTTTCTTACGCATTTACCCAACATGGCTTATGTTACTTGGAGTTGTTTTAAACTTCAACTTTGATCCACTTATACTCCGCTAAATCACCGTCTTACCCTTTTTATTGGTTTAGGCTTACTTATAAAGTAGCCGTTCGAAAACTCATCTTATCTTAGTCTTTTCGTGACTAACTTACCGTTCCACCCCGTTTTACCATTAACCTTGGTTTTTAACATTTATTTTTGGTTCCGACCCGTATCATTTCGTATCGAAAACCATATTTCGAATATTATCTCTATTGTATTTACAACTTATAGAATAGACATGTATTGTACAAAAATGGCGTAAGTTTCACTTACCTTGCATACGGTTATGCTCTTTTCCGCGTACCCGGTCCGTTTGACCCGCTTCTTTCCCAAGCCTCCGCCTAGCTCGTTAAGCGTCAAACTATCGTCATCATTTACAAGGTGGTTAGATTAGTCATTAACAGTTACGACTATTCCACCTTACGTATTTTCTATGTCGAAACTACTATTCGACTTCATCATTGGTTAGTTTAAATTTCCAAAAGTTAACTACCTTTGATCACACGATATACACAATTAAGTCTAAATCAACATCATGTTTAGAACCCTTATCGCTTCATAATTCGCATAATTTGCCAAATTATTCAAATGCGCGTTTCACTCGAAATTTCAACATTTTAGCTTTCATTTAGGCATTTTAACAAACACCTAATGGACATAATTTTTACACATTTACAAACTAGTTCATAACTAGTTATTTTTACCAAGATTAACATCATTTTTAAATCCATTATATCTAGCATGCATTACAACACCTAGATTCACTTCATAGAAATCAAACAACACCTATTTCATGATCAAAATTCTTATGTTCTTCATCATCCTACAAAACCCATTTAACACCTAAGTGGGTGATTATGAAGTTCATAATTATGAACACCAACTCATCAATTTATTGACTAGGGTTCGTTTCTAAACATGGATTCATCCTAGTTTCACCCAAACATCAATCATTCAAGCTCGAATTTCGATTTCATAAGTTCATCAAGAATTCTCAACTTCAATAAACATAAAAATTTAACATACCTTGTGATCCCCATGACTAGGTGATCATTCTTATGTGTTCATCCATTGATTTAGGGCTTGAATATAGCTTCAATTTGAAGATTTTTGAAGAACTAGGGTTGGCTCCCCTTCCCTTCTTCTCCTGTTCGTTCCACGCACACACACCTTGCGTGTGTGTAATTTTTTTTTTTTAAAACACAAGTTTCACTTGTTACAACCTTGGTCCCTTTTGTTCCAACCTTTTTTAAAAAGGTTCATTAGTTCTTGTTTTCTTATTTTTTTTGCTTAATTACTCATTACTTAAATAGGTTAATTATTTCTAGTTAATTTAGCAGGTTTCGGGAGTTATTAACCCGTTTTATTTTTACTACTGTTAACTCGGGCTTCTTATAAGCTTTGTTTTCTCAAAAGCTTTTATTCTCTTTTTATTTAATATTAGGTCACAATTATTTAAATCCTAATATTTACCAGGTTAATTTTTTTGCCACTAACGGTATTTCACCCGTTCATTATTATTAACGTGGTTTGATTACCAAACCGTTTTTGGGGTGTTAAAGTGGTTCACCTGAAAAAACACCAATGTTTAGAGAGAGGGGTCAAAGAGAGTTTAGAGAGATGATGTTAAGAGAGAGAATGGTTTTAGGAATTGTTTTGGCCCCTGTGGTTATATCACTTTTACCCTATTAGCCCAAAATAGATTTTTTTTAACATTTGTGCCCCCAACGTCTCTATAACTAACTATTTTGGCCCATGAGTCTAACTCAACCCATTACCCTGGTTAATTAATTGTCGCATGCAACTCACATGAGGGGTATATTAGTAAATTCACCTCCCCACTTAAGTGACTTTATAAACAAAACCCTAGCCTTTTCTTTATTACTTCATCTTCTTCACCATTCCCTCTCAAACGCTAATTTCACAATGGTGATCTGCAGATGTGGGTTTGAAGCTGTCATTCGAACCTCCCATACTCAAGCCAATCCTGGAAGATGATTCCACTGTTGCCCGATTAGGGTAAGGTTGCGTTTTTTTCTTTTCCTATCCATGCTACCAAAGTATATCTTCTACTCGAAATTTCAGGGTAGTCGAGGCTGTGGTTTTGTTGTTTGGGCTGACCCCCCCATATGTTCGTAATGTTCAGAAGTCTTAGCAGAGCTAGAGAGGACTATACGTATGAACGAAGATGTGGGAAAGACTATTGCTGAAAATAAGAGGTTGAAAGTGCTAATTGTGGTGAGTTGGATGTTGTTTGTGATATATGTCTTGACCCACTAATTAGAATCTTGTAATTTACTGTTTTGGACGTGTAATGTATTTGACTTTTTTTGGATGCAATGTATATGAACTCTCTAAAAACAAACAAAAATAAATACCACTCACCAACTACTGAATCAATTTAACTCTCAAAAAACATGCACTTGCACTAGATTATGACCAAACAATAAATACCACTCACCAACTACTTAATCAAATACCAACAACCATAACAATTAATACATAAAACAACCATAACAGTTAACTGGTTAATACATTTAAAACAACCAAAATTACCGGTGTTTAGTGTTCAGAAACTGAGAATACTAAAACTAACATAAGAGTGCAGTGGAAATCAACAAAAGGACCATAACTGTAACGCCCTGCTTTTTCATGCTTTCCATTTTTAGAAAGTTCATCTTGTAATTCTATTTTTGGAAACTTGTTTCCCCTGTAATCGTATTTCGTTTCGAGCCATTGTAAATCCGAGACTTTGATCGTAATGAAATGAATCTTTTATACATCGTTTATACATGTTTATACATTGATACGAGCATTCGTTTGACACATGATTCGTAATTCACATAAACATAAATTTAAATCATAAACAACTAGCGTATATTCGTAATTCTTAAACGTTACATGCAAACAAAACATTTGGTTATTCAATTTCGAGACTTATACACATTCAACACTTCATTACTTGCTACATATACTTGTTACATCATTTCAACACTTCATTCGTTCTTACAACACTGAATCCATGTTCAATTACTTGAATAAACCCTCACTTCATGTTTGATTATGTATGTTAGGAGATGATACTTGACACATATACAATTGATGCACCTTAAATACATAAAATACACAACGATTAATCATCTAATATGTTACATATACTTGTCACTTACAATCATGTTACATACTTATACATCACACTTTTTGTCTATTTAAATCGCGTTTTATTTCATGTTTTACCTTGTTACAAGTTAGGGGAACATTGTTACATATTAATTACATAACTTAATCAGCAAAAATTACACATTTTAATGTTTAAAAAAATAAAAAGGAAATATAGGGCTGAATTCGGCACCCAAAACAGCCCCATTGGGCTGAGTTTTGTGGGCTTGTTTCAATGTGTAACCCCTTCTAAACACTTCCAAAGCCCAACCCATTGAAACCCTAATCCCTTCCTTATATAATAAACACTTCCCCATCCTTTATCCCACTTTTACAAGCCTCCAAACACTTCAAAAACTCTCCCAAACTCAGCTGAGTTTCAGCCACGTTTTTGAAAGTTCCAACCATAAAAAGTGAGTTTTAACTCACTTCCACTTCAATTTTCTTCTTGTTTCTTCTTCTACAACACTTGGATAACCTCTAGGAAGGTTCTCACAAGTTTGCTTGGACAAACTAAGGTGAAACCTCACCATGTGCACCTAAATTATGCTCATTTTTATCTTCATGTTTTGGAAGAAAACTCATGTTTTCTTCATACATTCCTATGTCCTTATGCTCATAATCAATTGTATGGTTAGTTAGGCTTAAAAACAAGGCTGTGACACTTAAAATCAGAGGTTAAAACCTCTTAAACTTTCTGTTTTGGTTAGGGTTTAACCCACAAGTAGTGTACAAGCTTAAAGCTTGTAGTTTGTGTGATTATAGGACTAGCTTGGGCTATCCTACTTGAAAATCCACACATTACTTGATGTTTTCCTTAGAATAGTTGTAATAATTTCATTCTTTATTGTATGTTCTTGACCCTCCTTATTGTTTATAACAACATGTGTACTGGTGAACAAAGAGGTACCTAAATGGAAGACTTCTTCTTCCTACCTCATGCATGATTTATATGATACAAAAGAGGTTCCTCAATGGAGGATTCATCCTCCTACCTCATGTTTGACTTATATAACTTAATGTATACTACATAATACTTACAATTTACCCAAGTAATCGAACTTTTGATGATGAACTAGTGGTCATTTGTCAAAATAGTAGGTTGCATCATCCATGACTTTAACAACTTGTTATGATTCTAATGGGTAGTTTGACCCATGAAAACATTCTAATCCTTTTGGGTTCATAGTGTCAAAACAAGTATTATAAGACTAGATGATTATTTTCCTCATATGTTACCTTCAAGAATTTTAAAATCCGAATCCTTAAAACCGAATGTAAACTTTCCCTCAAAACTCCAAATCGAACACAATCAACTTTCTAGTCTAATCAACTTCGTCAAATTGGATAATCGAAAAGCATATGCAATTTTGTGAGTATACTCGAACCCATTTTTACTTTTAAACACTTTTGGGTGCAACATGTATTCTATATAAAAACACGAAACACTTGAAACTATTTGAATCACTCCCTATCCATGTTTGAACATGAAACTATATGATGCTTGTTAATCTCGTATGTTATGTAAACTTTTCATGTCTATATGCTCATTAACTTCGTACAAGCCTACATTAACAATTATAGCGCTATAAGAGTAATGCACCGCCCACGATTCTTGGGGTACTGTTAAGTTAAACATGTTAACCTCCTGTTATTCTTTGGGATATGCTATATTAACACATTGGATTCTTGGGTTTGAACATATAGCTTACACCGTTTCAACATACTATTAACTTGCATATTGTGATTCATGTTGGATATGAGCCGTTAAACTATTTTAATCTATTTTATGCTATGTATCAAACTTGTATACTCGCCAACTTTTGTTGATCGTATTTTAATACATGTTGCAGGTTGATTGTCAAGATGATGCTAAGTGAAGGAACAAGATTTAGGTGGACTTGGAAACACACTTAGAATAATCTATTTTGTTAATGTATGAACAATGTTGTTCATATTTGATTCTTGTATGACATTTTTAGCAATTTATGAAATTCAATTTAAATTCATATTGTCACATAGTGTTATGAAGTTTTGAGCAATTTGTTCATCTCACCCCGATGTTTCCGCCATCGGTTGGGGTGTGACAATAACTTCAACTGCCTAAAACTTAAACTTATGATGCAGATTCTGGAGCAAACTTTAAACCTCCCTTCTCCTTGCTCCCTCTCTTGTTGTGCCCATTCTGTTTGTGAGCTTTAAAAGTCACAGCCCCACCTTTCCTAGTAAGCTTCCCCAATTTTTCAATGTTCTGTGAAAGCACCTCAGCACTCTTTTGTTTCTTCTCATAAATTTCCTTAGCACTCTTCTTCCTAGTCTTTTTAGGCCTCCCTACTTGGTTATGGTGTTTTGGAGGTAATAATGTTGTAGGGCAGTTTGTTGGTTCCCACATTTCCCTATCATTGATTGGATCAATGGTAAATTGGTAGACTTTTTCCAGTTATCTAACCAATACACATCATCCACCCATGCTTTCGGAATATCAACTTCAACACCATACCCAACCGTATCCCAATTTATAGCCACTGATTAAGACCTTCACCACTGACCTCATACTTGTTCTCACCAGCATATACAACATTTAACTGAGAAGCAACTTTCTTGATTTGGTTGAAGGAAATAGTGGCACCTGTGGTCAAAGGACCTTCACATTTGTCTAACATCCTGTTGACCACACCTATTCTCCTCATCATGTACTCTCTAATGTATTCCAAACAAGTAATAATGGGCTTGTCTCTGACTCGTACCAATTGTTTGTTGAAATACTCACATAAGTTGTTAACGAAAACATCACACTTGGCCCTCCCTACATTACATATAAGCAACATATAATAAAAGCCTAATTAAAACTGTTACATAACAGAAACCTAATTAAAACTTACCACTAAAATGGGATCTGGCCTAATGCTTTGGTGGGATTTGTTACAACCAATTGTACAAACCTACATCCTTTTCTTTGATCTCATCCATGTAGTTATTGAAGAAGGGAACTGTTGTAGCACTTGCACATTTCCATAACATGTCTTTGTAAAGGTCCCCTCTCCATTTGGACTTCATGTTTTCATGAATATGACAAAGACAATACCTATGATCTGCTACAGGAAACAACTGGTTGATTACAGGTATCAGACCCTAAAAAACAATTGTAAGTTAGATAACATTTTAATTACCAACAAATTATAATTGTGTATTACAAAAAAAAGCTGGAATTGTACCTTCTGTCTATCACTAATAAAAGTGAAGTTGGAATTAGCATGAATGTCTAGATCATCACCCAAGTATTCAAGGAACCAAAGCCAGGAAGTAGTATTTTCTGATTCAACTATGGCATATGCTACAGGATAGATTCCATTATTGGCATCCACACCAACAGCTGTTAGGATCTGCCCTTGATAAGGGTCCTTCATAAAGCAACCATCCAAACCCAAAATATCCCTACCACTTTGTTTAAAACCTTGTTTCACTCCTCCAAAGCATATGTAGATCCTTTTAAATTGCCTTGTTTCACTACTTGAATTGGGCTCACTTTCAACCTCAAGCTTCACTGTTGAACTTGGGTTAGTTCTGAGCAACTCTTGACCATAATCCCTTAGAAGCATATGTTGTGCAGTGTAGTCACCTTGCAGTTTTTCTACAGCCATCACCTTTGCCCTGAATATTTTCTGGAAAGACACCTGAACCTAGTTCTTCTTTTCTATCTGATCTTGTAATGCCTTTAAAGGTATACTAGGGTTTGACTCAATTGTTGGTAGAATCTCTTTGGTAATAGATCTTACAGTGTATAGCCTCACCTGCCTGGTTTGCAAACATTTGTGTTCATGTTTATATGTCTTTAACAACCAGGTTTGCTCATCCTTTTTCCTTGAAATGTGTAGTGCCCAAGGACAGGTGGGTTTATCCTGTTTATTCAAAGAAGTGGACCCACCAACATGTGAAGTCTTGTTTACTTTTTTAGCAGAAGATTCCCTACTTTTTTGTTAGCCCCTCCAAAATAAACTTTAGTACCGTTTGACCCTCCAGAAACAAACACAGGATTTACACCTAAACACACCACTCTAAACCTGTACATTTCATTCCTCTTGATAAATAACTGTCTTTTAGTTCTAATAGCATGTAACTTGACCATATTCTTGATGTCCTCTTTGTTGGAAAAGGTTTGACCAACAAAGAAAGGTTGCTCTTCAAGACACTTGCTCTTGCTTTCTTTCTTTCTTTTTCTACACTGCTTAATAGCTAAATTAAGAACATTACCACCCTCATCTTCACTAACACTTTCAAAGTCATCTAAATCAAAGTCAACTTCATAATCCTCATCTACAAACTTCTCAGCATCAGGGTCTTTACCAACATTGTAGTTGAATGAATCCATGTTAACTGGTATTTCTACAACCATGTTATTAACGTCCTCTATCCTATCATCTTCAACTTCATCAACATTTGCATGATCATCCATCATATCACTTTCATTATCCTTCCTAGTTGTATCAACATTAATCAATCCTATCATGTTCAACTTCATCAACATTTGCATTATCATCTATCCTATCATCTTCTGTTGCAATCCTACTGGTATCATCTTCATTACCCTTCCTGGTTATAGCAGCATTAACAGTTGAACTCTCAAAATCTTGAAAATACTCTAGGGCTAGTTATCTTCTTCTAGGGTGGGATGGCTGAAGGTTAGAAGGTTATGGATTATCATCTTCTAACTCCTCAATGACTACACTAGATATCTTAATTGGAGATGTAAAATGGTACTCAACACCCAACCTAGACGACCATTGTTCAGTAAACACCTCTATCACTTTAAACTTTGAAACATGCTCAATCAACAAAAGCACATCTTGATCAATACCTAATGGTCTTAACCCATCACTAATTTGTGTTTGAGGAATTAAGAAGTGATAGAACATAATCTGTTCCTTGGGATAACCTATTTCCCTAATCATGTGATTTAACTCAATAACAGAAAATACATCAGAATCCATGATATCTATGTGGTCAATCGTTCCATCTACATACCTTTTTACAGGGGAATTCATAAACACACCACCATGGTTGATTCTTAAAGTGAATATATTAGGAGTATCTCCTGTTGTGAAGAAATTACCACTCAAAAATCAGTGATATAGTATTAAGATTAAAACACATTACTGTAACAATCTAAAGGTAAAGATTTTTTGACGTTAAGAACACATACCATAAACTTCATAGGGGTCAAACTGCTCGTTTTTTGTCTAGGGATGACAAAAATACCCGAGCCCGACGGGTATACCCGAAACCCGACACAAATGGGACGGGAATACCCGATACCCGACGGGTAGTGGGCCGGGTATGGGATTAGTTTTAAAAAATTTTGCTGGTATGGGTCGGGTATGGGATTAGGTGATACCCGACCCGATTACCCGAAACCACATACCCGTTTACCCGAACTATATACCCGAATTTTTTAATTTTTATTTTTAATTTTTATTAAGCTTTGTCTAGTAGTGATTTATTTTAGTATATTAATAATGTAAAAAATTAATTTTTTCTTTTAGTATATATATTTGATAATAGTATTTATATTTATATGTTGTGAAGTATATACATATAAGTGTATAAGTATTATAAAGTTATTATTAATTTATGATATAACTTATATGTATGTGATGTACATTTTTTGTTTATAATAGTTGTATAAATAAAATTATATAATAATTATAATCGCAAAGAAATGTATTTGGAAATACCAACATATATCTTTTAACAAACTAATGGGTATACCCGATACCTAACGGGTAATTACCCGACAAATACCCGACGGGTATTGGGCCAGGTATGGGATACGATTTTACAACTGGGTATGGGTATGGGATTACTAATACCCGACCCGAACCCGACCCATTGTCATCCCTATTTGTCACGCACCCACAACAGGGTTAGCACCATTGTTGTCCTGCTTGATCGTCAGCATTATTCTTGAGGTTTGGTATTAGAATTCGAATCACAAATTGGAGGTTTTGGTTGGAGAAGATGATTAGCCTGAGAACAATTAGGGGTTTTGTGGTGATAAGTGGGTATTAAATTGTCTTTAATAGGTATCAGTAAAGTGGGGAGGTGAATTTACTAATATACCCATCATGTGAGATGCATGTGACAATTAATTAACCAGGATAATGGGTTGAGTTAGACTCAGAGGCCAAAATAGTTAGTTATAGAGACGTTGGGGGCACAAATGTTAAAATTTTCTATTTTGAACTAATAGAGTAAAAGTGATATAACCACAGGGGCCAAAATTGTAATTTACTCAAATTTATATATCTTATTTTATTTTTATTTCATTTATTTAAGATACATATTTAAAATAAAAAGGGTTAAATGACCAAATTGTCCTCATGTGCCTTGCACATGACCTAAGTTAACTGGGTTGGGGCTATAAGACGTAACATGCAAGATTTTAAAACATAAAATACAAAACTTATCAATTTTAAAGGCAAATGACACCGCCTGAAATATGCTATATAGATAAAGGACAAAATTTGCAATTCACTCTACTTTTTTATATATTTAACTAATTGACTTATGAAACAGTTAATGAACTGACATAACTTTCAAAGTGATTAAAAAAACCAGGATCCAGAAGAAGCAAAGTTATTAAAAAAACAGCCTAACAATAGATCAGAAAATACAAATATTGACAGCATTAAGGACTCCCATAGCTGTTCAGTGAGCGGATTATGAACTTGACACATTACTTAGCCTCCACGCCAGTGACGGATCTTGAACATTTAAATAGGAGGGTTGGGTACATATAATTTTTTTGGTAAAATTTACACTTCAAAGCGAAATAACAGAGGGGGCCGGGGCTCCCCTCGCCCTAACTAAGATCCTCCCCTGCTCCGGGCTTGATGTTCTTTCCGAAATCACTCTCTTCCATCATATCCACAAATTCACTATAATCAATCCTACCATCCTGCAACACCAAAATCGGGTTAATCAACTTATCATGATACTTGAATAGATCAGAACACAAACGTGTAAAGAAAAAGAAATGCTTACATTATCCTTATCGATTTCATCCATAACCTCATCGAGAGGTATATCACTCAAACCAAATTTCTCACACGCTTGATGAAGTTCTTCTGTAGTGATGTATCCACTACCATCTTTATCAAAATATGAGAAAGCAGCAAGCAGATGATCCTCTTTCTGGACTTTGTTTAAATGCAGCATTGCTGATATAAACTCTCCATAATCTATGGTACCATTGTTGTCAATATCCGCCTGCAATGTTGGCAAACATAAACAAAAACCGATATAATAAGATGATATATACGCGAGTTTTTGATATATTTAAATGCAAACCGCTTCCATTAGTCTTGTCATTTCTGCATCTTTTATATTGGCACCAACTTTTTCCAACCCGTTTTTTAGTTCCTCTAATGTGATCTGATTACTTCCATCAGTGTCCATCATCTTGAACATTTCTTTTAAGCCTGCAATTTCCTCCTCAGATAGACTCATAGCAATAACCTGAAATCAGATCGGATAGTTTGTAAAAAGTGCAAAAAACAAAACATTAAGCGTAACACGCCTTACATTTATAGCTATTTTCTTGATCTTGTTCATGGCGGAGAATTGCTTCAAGCGCGTTAAGACAGCAGAATCAAGAGGATTATCTGGTGCCACACCATCAGCTTGAATCCAAGGGTGGTCTAGGACATATAATATGATATAATTAAGAGTTTGTTATCGAATTATTTTGAAAGTAAATCGCTAAACTCACTTAGGACGTCATGTGCTGTCAGTCTCTTGCTGACATCTCTAACAAGCATTCCTCTAATAAGATCTTTTGCGCTTTCGGATATTCTCGGCCATGGCTCCGTTTCAAGGTCAAGTTCACCTTCTAACACCTGTTCATACACCCCCTCTTCAGTTTCTGAGTCACATCACAAACAGGTTTTAGTATATAACAATATATTCAATCCAACTTATAAAAAAAATGTAGCAGATATAAAGAATCTCACCATCCCAAAAAGGTGGAACACCACATAGTAAGATGTATATGATCACACCAGCACTCCAAACATCACATAGGTTATCATAATGTTTTTTTAGCACCTCGGGTGCCATATAATATGCGCTTCCAAGCGTATCGTAGAAGATTTCACCTGAATCAGTGGTGATAGTTAAATTACAAGTTACAATCATCAAAATCTTGAAATGAGATGCAGACAAACATGGCGAAACCAAGGGGGTCAAAAGGGTCTGTTGACCCAAGTCATCAGAATTTATTGGATTTTTTTATATGAGAAACAAAAAACATGAGTGGGACCCGTGGTTGTAACTAGTGTCAAGCAGAAAATAGAACCTTATGATGATCCCAGACTAAAAGGTTCTGATTCCGTCACTAAAAGGTTCTGATTCCGTCACTGTCTAGACAAGAAAGAACAAACCTGGTTTAAAAAATGCTGACAGCCCAAAATCTATCGATTTGAGAGGCGAATCTTCTGTCTCATTAACAAAAAGAAAATTTTCCGGCTTTAAATCCCGATGCATAACTCCTAAACTATGGCAAGCCTCCACCACCCCAACAATAACCCGCGAAAGATCAGCTGCTTTCTTCTCCGTATAATGCCCTCTTTCAATAATCCGATCAAACAACTCCCCTCCAGCACAAAGCTCCATAACTACATAAACCGAAACCGCATCTTCATAAGCACCCACAATCGATATCACATTCGGGTGCCCAGCCATATGGTGCATTATCTGAATTTCACTCCTAACATCTTCTATCTCCTCCTGCAACACCAATCTTCTCTTCGGGATTATTTTACACGCATACTCATCCCCGGTACTCTTCTCAGTGCATAAAACCGTCGTCCCAAATTGTCCGTGGCCTAATTCTCTTCCTAATGTGTATAACTCCTTTATGTTCCCGGTTTTTGTTTGCAATACCGTTAGAACATTAGCACAACCGGCTTCGGGTGGCACTTCGGAGCCTTTGGACCGACTCTTTCGGCTTTTCTTTGTGTTCGACCGTGGCCGGGTTTTCTTACCCCCACCCCCTGTGATTGATTGGAAGAAACCAGTTTTTTGGGGGGCAGAACTTTTGTTTCCCATTCCAAACTAATGTAGAATTCAAAAACTGAAAGGTGTTTGATGTCAATATGTTGATCTTGTTAATCTACATCGGCTGTTCTTGCTAGAATATCAAATTTGAAGATGTGTGTTTTAATCAAATGCAATAAAATGTAGTGTCTCAAAAAGACTCAAAAAGAAACCAGTTATTTCACCGTGAATGTTTATTGATGGACCTCCAAAATTTAAGGGATGAAAGGGTGATAAAAGCCATTGATTTATTATGTTGAAATTGAAAAAGTACAAGTCAAAAATCCTAATTTTTCTCTTCAAGAGAGGATTAAACATGGAGAAGATGATCGAGTTAGAAGCTGAGTTGACTGGGAGAACTCCATGCAGTATTTGATTGTTACAAGCCTATGACTTTATCATTGGGCGCTGGCAAAACATGTCTTTGTGAGATTAAATATATAAATGTAATATTTAATTTTGTAGCCTATATAATCATTTATATTATATTAGATCAAAATATATTAATAACCTATTATAATTAGTTGGTAATTGTTGATGGACCATATTACCCTTATTAACTAATTAGGTTTCCTCTTGGGTGTATAAATAAGGGGCTTATTAGAGAGTCAAAGGGTTAGACACTTTACATAATCACAAACCCTCACTAACATCAATTTCGTCCTCTCTCCCTCAACCGAAACTAACCCTAATTTCGGTTTTCATCACCATCATAACTTTACACCCTAAGGAGGAACCGGATCACCTTGACAAAGATGTCGAACACTATGGCTGGATCTCTGACTGGATTCTCCACTGCTTTGAATACTATAACAGGTATGTTATTCATGTTTTCCATTTAGTTTAAACAGAACTGATCAACATGTGGTATCAGAGCATATGTTGATAAATCAGTTCTGGTTTTGTATCCATTATTCTGGGATCAAAAAATCTGGAAAACGGAAGTTTTAAAGCCTTAAAATCAAAACTGTTTTTCGAGTTCATTGTGGCCGAAATCCCTGTTTTCGGAAACTGTTAATTGATAAATCGACTCGAAATTATAAAGGATTAAACTTATTGTCACGAAATCCATTACAAAACCATTAAAATCAGGTTTCGGATTTCCAGATTATATTTTTTATATTTTTTAGGGTTCATCATAATGTTCTAAGAAATCTCGAAAATTCCATAAGATTTGGAATATGATTTGGATTAATGGGTGTTTTTAATGTTTTTGATCTTAATTTTATCTATTAGAAATTTCGAAAACTGTTAATAGATTTCAGTTATTAATTTCGAAATATTTTGATAAGTTTAGATCAAAATAAAATAGGAAACATTATCCCAAAAATCCCTTAAATTTCGAGTTTTAGTTATCACAATAAACAGCCTTAAGTGGGTTTCGAAATCATAATCGCACAAGTTTCCCTATAACAGTCGCACAAGATCAGAAAAAAAAAAAGTCTGATCGCACAAGGGAAAATCGCACAAGATTTGTGGATCGCACAAGACTTGTGGATCGCACAAGGCATTATTGATCACACAAGTTTTGGGCCTCACTGATCGCACAAATTTTTGGGCCTAACTGATCGCACAATACTTGGGCTTTATGTACATCGCACAAGTTTTGGGTCTTAACGATCGCACAAGGCATTACCGATCGCACAAAGCATTACTGATCGCACAAAGACTCGAAACCTCGATCCGCGCTAACAGGTGGTTTGCTATTAAATATTTGGTTTTGTTAACACTTACTTAACTAATCAGAATCAGATAATTTTTACAAAACCAAAATAGCTTAACTTGAATGAGCTTCTGATGTATTAATTCTGGCCAAAGCTGATTTAATACATCTATTTATTGTTCAAGTATTATAAAAAGCTATGTTATGTATGCATTACAAACGTGAAATGTCTTAATTCTGGCCAAAGCTGATTTAATTCATTTATGTTTAGCATGACTTGACAAGTGCATAACTAAAGTGATTGTCTCATTTCTGGCCAAAGCTGATTTGTCACAATTGCTTTGCACACATATTTAAATGATTACACTTCTGGCCAAAGCTGATTTGTCTTCATTTAAATAGAATTTTCCTAAGTCTATTATTTTGATGTTAGTAATAGACATTATCACAGCTTCATAATTATAATGGTCATTACTTATGCCTGCCTTAGTATAACATGCCCTTAGATCACATTAAGACTTCTTTCTTAGTATCATAACTTGCTCATCTTATTTCCACTATCAGCACCCAATCAAGGGATTCCACCTTTGACTGGTGATAACTTTGCTGCATGGAAGGATGCCCTCATGCTTACACTTGGAGTGTTGGACATTGATTATGCTCTAAGAGAGGATAAGCCAGCGGACCTTACTCCACAGAGTACTGCTCCTCAGCAGTTACTTCATGATAAGTGGACTAGAAGTAACCGCATGTCTCTCATGTTCATGAAGCAGTCCATTCATCACTCTATCAGAGGAGCTATTCCTGATTCTGACGATGCTAAAACCTATTTGGCTTCTGTGGAGGATCAATTCAAGGGAACATCAAAAGCACACGCTAGCACTCTTATCCTCAAGCTGGTGACGACTAAATATGATGGGAGGAGCGGCATTCGCGAACACATCATGATGATGCATGACATGGCCAATAAGTTGAAGGGCCTAGAGATGGAGATCAGTGATGGTTTTCTTGTTCACTTCATCATCACTTCGCTTCCTTCGTCCTATGAAGCATTCAAGATCAATTACAACACTCAGAAGGACAAATGGACGATGAGTGAGCTGATCGCTATGTGCGTGCAGGAGGAAGAGCGTATGAAGATGGATCGCCATACTGATGTTGCTAACTTCACCACCTCCAGCTCTAAGAAGAGGAAGAACAACTATCAAAGAAAGGATGCTTCTAAGGTTCAAAAGCCAAATCCAACTCCTAATACAAGTGCACCTTCCAGCTCTAAGAACTCCTTAGGCAAACCCTACTGCAAGTTCTGTAAGAAAACAGGACATAAGCAAAAGGAATGCCCTGACTTCAAGGAGTGGCTGGCTAAGAAAGGTAACGATTTTTTCATGATACCTGAGTCCTTTAATTTAAATGTTCCTGCTAATTCTTGGTGGTTTGATTCTGGTTCTATGGTTCATGTTACCAATTCACTACAGGGATTCCTTACAATCCAGAAGCTGGGAAGAAACCAAAGAACACTTAAAGTTGGAGATGATCGAGAATTAGAAGTGAAGGCCATAGGAACATTACAATTATTTTTTAAAATTGGTTTATGTATTAAACTTTATGATACCTTATATGTTCCTGAGGTAACTCGGAACCTTGTATCAGGACAAAAGTTAGACATGGACGGTTTTGTCGTTTCTCATGGTCATCGCAAACTCTCTATTCTCTATGATTCCATTGTTTATGGTACTGGCATTCTGGATGGTGGTCTCTATAGATTAGAACTAGATGATAATTTTTCCAAATCTTTGTTGTCATATAATATTAGTGAATCACTCACAAAGATGAAACATGTTCGAGACTTAGAGACTTCATCTATGTTGTGGCATCAACGTTTAGGCCACATCTCAAGAGAACGATTAAATCGTCTCGTAAAGGATGAAGTCTTACCTCCTCTCGATTTCACCGATTTTGGAACATGTGTCAAATGTCTTAAAGGCAAAATGACATTAGCGAATAAGAAAGGTGCCACTAGGAGCTCTAATTTATTAGAACTCATTCACACTGACATCAGTGGTCCTTATCAAATCGCTGGTATAACAGGACATACTTCATTTATCACTTTCATTGATGATTATTCTCGTTACATGTACTTGTATCTTATAAAGGAAAAATCTGAATCTCTTACAACTTTTAAAGATTATAAAGCTGAAGTTGAAAAACAATTAGATCGTCAGATTAAAGTTGTGAGATCAGATAGAGGCGGTGAATATTATGGAAGACATACTGATGTGGGTCAAGCTCCTGGTCCATTTTATGAGTTTTGTAAGGGCCAGGGGATTGTGAACCAATACACCATGCCTGGTACACCTCAGCAGAATGGTGTCGCTGAACGAAGAAATTGTACCCTTATGAACATGGTGCGCAGTATGTTAGCCAACACTAATTTACCATTATTCCTCTGGACTGAAGCGTTAAAAGCAGCTGTTCATATACTCAATAGAGTTCCTTCTAAGTCTGTCCCTAAAACTCCTTATGAACTTTGGACAGGAAGGAAACCGAGTCTTAAATATATGAAAGTATGGGGCTGCATTGCTGAAGCAAAACTTTACAATCCTTTCCTAAGGAAACTTGACCCTAAAACAGTTACCTGCTTCTTTATCGGGTATCCTGATCATTCGAAGGGTTATCGTTTCTATTGTCCTTCCCATGTCACCCGTATTGTTGAAACCAAGCGTGCTGCGTTCCTGGAGGATTTCAAGGTCAGTGGGAGCAGTACTAACCCTTACGAAGAATTGCAAGAAGTACAAGATGCGGGGGGGGGGGGGGAGAGACTCGTCGCTTATCATTACTCCGTTTACTCCTCTTGTACCCTATGCAACTGCACCTGAAGTCACTGCACAAAATCCATCTCCACAATCAGAACCCATTATACCTCATAACGAAGGCACATCAAACGCTCAAAACCAAGACAACGCTGAACCCGATAATCAACTCAGGAGGTCATCTAGGCAAAGAAGGCCTACTAATTGGGATGATTATGTTACCTACCTGACTGAAATGGATGCTGGAAAGCTCAATGATCCTGTCTCTTATAATGAAGCCATTAGCAGTGATCAGTCTTCTGAATGGAACAAAGCAATGATTGATGAGCTTGAATCCATGAAGAAAAATGACGTTTGGGATTTAGTCGAATTACCCAATGGTGCCAAACCTGTAGGTTGTAAATGGGTGTTCAAAACAAAACTGGATCCGAATGGGAACGTTGAACGCTACAAAGCGAGATTGGTTGCAAAGGGCTACACTCAGAAAGAGGGAATTGATTATCAAGAGACGTTTTCACCTGTCTCTCGTAAAGATTCATTAAGGATCGTTATGGCCCTAGTAGCTCATTTTGATTTAGAGCTGCATCAGATGGACGTCAAAACTGCTTTCCTTAACGGAGACTTAGACGAAGATGTTTACATGAAACAACCTGAAGGCTTTAAACCTGAAGGTCAGGAGCATCTAGTCTGTAAGTTGAAGAAATCCATTTATGGGTTAAAAAGAAGCATCACGTCAATGGTACCTCAAGTTTGATGAAGTCATGAAGAGGCAAGGTTTTATGAAGAATCAAGTGGATCAATGCACCTACCTCAAGCTGAGTGGGAGTAACTTTACTATACTTGTCCTTTATGTAGATGATATTCTATTGGCAAGTAATAGTTTAGACATGTTGCATGAGTCGAAGCGTTTACTCTCGCATAACTTCGACATGAAGGATCTCGGAGATGCTTCTTACGTCATTGGCATCGAAATTCACCGAGATAGACACAAAGGGATCTTAGGATTGTCTCAAAAGACTTACATAGATCGTGTCCTTACACGTTACAACATGCAACAGTGCAAACCCTCAGTCGCTCCAGTAGTTAAGGGAGATGTTTTCGGTTCATTCCAGTGTCCGACAACAGAGGTTGAAAAGGAGCAAATGAGCCAGATACCTTACGCGTCGGTAGTCGGGAGCCTGATGTATGCTCAAGTCTGTACTCGCCCAGATATCGCTTATATTGCTAGAATGCTGGGTCGTTATCAGACTAATCCTGGCCTAGATCACTGGAAAGCAGCTAAGAAGGTCCTCAGATATCTGCAAGGGACGAAAGACTATAAATTGACATATAGAAGAAGTGATCATTTAGAAGTGGTAGGTTATTCTGATTCTGACTTTGCCAAATGCAAAGATGACAAGAAATCCACTTCGGGCTACATCTTTATGTTAGCAGGCGGACCTATCTCATGGAAGAGTCATAAACAACAGTTAACTACAACTTCCATAATGATGGCAGAATACATTGCTGTTTACAACGCAACCTGTCATGGAATGTTGCTTAGAAATCTGATCACTGGACTCAAAATTGTTAATTCCATTTCTAGACCATTGAAGCTTTACTGTGATAACTCAGCTGCCGTTAGTTTCTCGAACAGTAACAGTTCGACTGGAGCTGGTTTATATCTTGATACAAAGTACTTGTTCGTACGTGAACGAGTTGAGGAAAATAATCTTTGTATTGAGTATATTAGTACTAAAGATATGCTTGCGGATCCGATGACTAAAGGTCTCCCACCTAAAGTTTTCGAAGAACATGTATCGAATATGGGACTTATTAAAGACCTTGTTTAATGGCATATTGTACTAGCTTATGTTTTAATTAATAAAATTTCCTCAGTTTGATTTTGTATGTCTCTAACATATGTTATGCCGGTGTAATGACATATAGACAAATATAAATACAAATCAGACGCTAAAGGGCTTATACATATTTTGATCGTAACTGTTAGGTTTTAAATTGAGGCTATAGTATGACTAATGGGGGTCCTGAGTCGAATGATGATTCAACGGCTGTATTTCTCTGCTATAGTTCTTGGTTTAAGGCTAAAATGAGTGTTAACTCCTGGCCAGGCTTACCTAATACTCATGATAAATGATTACTTGGCTAAGTGGGAGAATGTGAGATTAAATATATAAATGTAATATTTAATTTTGTAGCCTATATAATCATTTATATTATATTAGATCAAAATATATTAATAACCTATTATAATTAGTTGGTAATTGTTGATGGACCATATTACCCTTATTAACTAATTAGGTTTCCTCTTGGGTGTATAAATAAGGGGCTTATTAGAGAGTCAAAGGGTTAGACACTTTACATAATCACAAACCCTCACTAACATCAATTTCGTCCTCTCTCCCTCAACCGAAACTAACCCTAATTTCGGTTTTCATCACCATCATAACTTTACACCCTAAGGAGGAACCGGATCACCTTGACAAAGATGTCGAACACTATGGCTGGATCTCTGACTGGATTCTCCACTGCTTTGAATACTATAACAGGTATGTTATTCATGTTTTCCATTTAGTTTAAACAGAACTGATCAACAGTCTTATCGTGTTAAATAGGTCAGAGACGACCTGATTAACATAAGTATCAAATATACGACTCGTTTAACAATTTTATATCTCATGTCTATAACATAATATATTATGTATTTAGACAGTGTACTTTTTTGTTAAACAAATTTAATCGTGTCTTAAACATGTCAGAAATTGTAATGTGAGCCCTACTTACATTTTTCATATAAAAAATTATAACCAATAATTTTCAGACTTGTGAGAAAAAGAAATTAGTCGTATAAGTTTAGGTCTTTAACAATAACTAGTATTACGGACCCGTGCGTTGCGACGGGACCGTTGAGTCGAATGAAAATAGACGTAAATACATTAAACCACGCACGCACGTTACGTTACGGTGTTTACTAAAAAAAAAATCAACACATCCATGTATTCTACCTCCGAACACAGGTTTCTATCTGTGTTGAACCCATTTCCGTGTTTTAATGTAACCACGAAGTACCAACTTGCCATTAAAGCTGCGTTAATAAAGATTAACCGAACAATTGAAGTCAAGTATATTTGTTATACCTTGATACATTGTTTATATTATCTTTTAAATTATCCTCAAGAATGGATCATAGTTGATTTCACCACCAACACACTAAATAATTTAACAAAATGTTTTTATTTTTGTTGTAGACTCAAAGATACAAATACTAAATTAAAAGAAAAAGGGATATGTAAGAAATATGTAAAAAATTGAATAGTAAACAATGAGACTTTAGTTGCAAGACTTGTACCATATGCTAAGAAATATGTAAAAAATTGAATAGTAAACTATACTCACAAAAGAAATTTGCAAAATTATATAGGGGAAAATTTTTATGTTTCAAATCAGTCGAACTACAACTTTTACATTCAAAATTTATCATATGTTTGCATAAATTCATGATTCAGAAAATTGACATATAGCAATAGGAAAAATTGTTGATAAGGTTGGTTGTTGTGGGTTAACTAAGGCTTGGTTAACGGTCTCATGTAGGCCGTTAATGGCCGCTACACCGCACCCCTAAGTTAACCGTGGTAGTCGAGATTTTGTTAATGGATTAACTATTTTAAGGGGAAGAAAAAGTAATGATGGTGGGCTCCACCCCAATCTAAACCAATCACATGTCTTGCTTTATTTATTATTTTTTGTTTTATTTTATATTATTGGCATTGTGTGTTTAGTTAATTCACAACACATTGTTAGTTGGTATTGTTATGTATCACTTGGATCGGGATAATTCGGAATAGAGGTTCCAGAGGACCAGAAGAAATATAGAGGGAAATTAGACTCAATTCTCATTCATTTCCTTTCATGTCTATGTGAAATAATGGAATTGTAACGCCCCAAAAAAACCCAAATGTTAAAATTTCAAGAATGATTTATTTTACATGGTGTGATATTGAGGTAACTAAATTAGTGAACTTGGTTTTAAATACTAGTAGTATGTGAAATGAAATAAATGACAAGTTTTAAAAGATTGAGGGGTTAAAAAGGGAAAAGTGTTAAATAAAACACTTGACAAAAAAAAAAAAAAAAAAAAAAACAAGTCAGTGTTTTGGGGGTTCTGGGCGTGCGATCGAGAGCAGGGCCAAGGGAAGAGTCAAAAACCCTAACAATCAAAAATCATCAAATTGAAAAGGAGATCAAGGGGAAAATCGAATGCATGGGTCTAGATACTCTTTAATCTAAGTGTATTGTTCATAAGGTGAGTTCAATTTCATGTTTTGATGCTTTTTGTTAAGTGGGTTTTGATTAATCCGTGAAGATTGTATGAATTTGAGTTTGTATGAGGGTTAATGTCATTATGTTAAATGCGAATTATCTTTGAATCTGATTATAGCAAAGGATTGAAGTAAAACCCACTTGTGTTAGTCATATGATAAGATACTAGCCATTCTTAGATGCTAAAACTTATGAGAATTTGAAGGATGAATGTATGAGTATTAGGGTTTTGGTAAATGTTCTTGATGTAGACTAAGAAGCTAAGTGAAATTGGTTGAATTGATCAAGTGTGGTGTGAATGAGTAGATTATGCATAAAGCACATGCACATAGTGCTTAAAATATTGTATGCACACCAAGTGTTCGATTAAATGCTTGAATGGTAATTTTATAAGTTTGAAAGAATTAGGAAGTCTTGCATTGTATTTGGAAAATGTAAAGTAAATAAATTGTGAAAAGTGTTATGGAATGCAATTTATATGTGAATGCAATAGTTATGTAGGTGAATGACATAGTTTAAAATGAAAGTGGATTATGTGTAGGATTGAAGTTAATAGGGTAAAAGTTGTATACAAGAAACTATTGCGTTATGAACTCGCTAGTTGATGTGTTATGTACGGTAGTAATAAAGTATGATGATACATATCCCTTATATGCGTTAATAAACTAACGAAAGTCAAATATTGCATGACTTGAAAGCTGAACGAATGAATGTATGTAAGCTAACCGTGTTATGAATGTGACGACATGTACGGATAGGAGTCATGTCATCAAGAGCACAAACAAGGAAGTGCTACGGGTCGAAGGTGAACATGGAAGCTATGTGCAAATTCGGATGCACGAGTTAAGTAATTTACCGGACTCCCTCCTTATTAGTAAAGTGGTTAATGATATAATTAATGTTAGTAGAAGTGGTGAAACGTAAATTAGATGATGATATTTAGTATTTTCATCACATGAGTGATTATCCGGAATCATTCCTTAATATAGTAAGGAATGGTTATGTTTTAGTTATTTAAGTATGTATTGAAAATTTAGAAAGATATGGGTATGTAGAAGTAAATATTTTCGTTAAGTCGATCAAACGGGTCAAAATGGGAGTTTACTCATTTTGATATGATTTTCATAGGTGACAATGAAGGTGTTATAAATGCGTAAGGATAGAAGTCCCTACTAGTTTGTTAACCGAGAAACGGGGATTTGGGTTAATGGTCGTAATATTTAGCATCGCCCTTAGATAAAAGAATTGTTTAACAAAATATGAACGGGTCAAATAAATGTGTATAATTCTGTAATATTAATGAAACGCGAAAAGACTAAGGACCCGGGTAAGGACGTTTAGCCAATAATGTAAGGACAAGTCTTACGGACAACTAGAAATAAGTTTCAAGCAAATTAATTGAGAAATGTTCGAGATATGCAAGTTTTAGTAATAATATATGAATGGGTTGAATAGTTGAAACGAGTATGTAGAGCCGAAGACTTTAAGTTAAGATTGTTCTTCATTTGAATGTTATATTACTAGCTCATATGTTAGAAAATCGATTTACCAACGCATAGGAAAAAGAATCGTGTTAATCGGATTCGTAGATCAAAAGTTATGCAAATTGTAAGTTGAACGAACACTTGGAATGCATAGCTGGGAATTTGCAGCAGGAAAATGGAAGTTTTTGTCGTTTTGGGGCTGTCACGCTACGCGACAGCATAACTGTCTCACCGTCGCGCTACGCGACCTCGGTCGCGGTCTGCGAAAGATCAGGGCTTAGCTTTCGCGCCCC
This sequence comes from Helianthus tuberosus, assembly GCA_030545235.1. Classification (NCBI taxonomy): domain Eukaryota; kingdom Viridiplantae; phylum Streptophyta; class Magnoliopsida; order Asterales; family Asteraceae; genus Helianthus; species Helianthus tuberosus. The sequence continues at coordinate 34,166,024 of CM060373.1, read as the reverse complement.
GTCAGGGACCTTCCAGCTGGCTTTTTGGTTCAATTTTGGTTGTTATGTACATGGAACTTGTTTGAACCTTTATTTAAACGATCAAAACTAACCTTTTTGTTAGTTTTGGAATTTAGGAAAAATAATTACCTTCCGATAGTCGGGACTGTTAGGTAATTATGAATAGAAGAAAGAATGCCCGTAGCTTCGTATGTACATGATCTATTCATTGGGAGGTTTGTATTTAGGGTGTCTTAGAAAACCTTTTTGGGATGTCTTATGTAGCGTGAATGTTTGTATAGCTTGTACATTCGTTATGTGTACATAATCATGTAGTGAAGTACGCGTTTAGATTTATATGTATGATTGCGTCTGTGTACGAAGTGGGATTTATTACTTACGAATGAATGAGATATGTGTGTATGTTTGAGTGTTAAGTTACTAAACCGGGATCTTAAGTATGATATGAGAATGCAGGTACGCCATTAAGGACCTTGTGAAGGTTCAAAGAATTGGAATGCATGATTATTCCGGGAAAGCTTATTCAAAGAGACTGGCATGAGAAGAAGGAATATGGAGTGGTTAATTGTTCGAAAATGTTTAATTTAAGAGAAACGTCACCAAATCCTAATGATGTTTATGTATGTGGTGAATGCAGGTAGGGCGTACATAATATTATTATGAAGGATAAGAGAATTGAAGATCGAGTCAAGAGTTGGGATTGTACGGAAAGAACGGTCACGTTGCTCGATTTATGTATTTCCTTGAGATGTTAATTTAATAGAATGTTGTAAATTTCTTAATAGTAAATGTTTGATATCTTGTATTTGAACCTTAATTTAAGTAATGTGTCAAGGAAAGAAAGAAATTTTAAGACTCGTTTTTCCGCTGCGTTGTTTTTAAGGTATTACGTGTTTAGGGTGTTTCAAGTTGGTATCAGAGCCATGGTTTGAGGGAAATCAAGTATGAGGAGGTAAATACTCGAACTCAAACATGTGTGCTCTTGTGACAAGGAATCCGTACAATCCGAGACTCGGTCAAGATCTAAGAGTAGAAGCAAAGGTAAGTATGTATTTAAGTATGTATTTGAAGAAGACTAACAGTATGTTATGTGTAAGGTAAGCCTAATTGTTTGGAGAGAATAATCCGTGAATGCGGTCTAGGACCGGCATCAAGGCATGTAATAAGACTAATCGACCCCAGGTACGTAAATTTAACATGTGGGCGCATGTAATGGTATAATCTAGCAACTGAAATAAAATTTTAAATGAAATATAATAATGGAATGGTAATGGAGTTTTGAAAAAATGTTACACGTGCCGAAACTTAAATCTTCGGACATAAGGTGACAATTACACGAAGACACGAAACTAGTATGTGGATTGTGTACCTGGCCAACACACAAGAAACATATGAAGTTCGTGAGACCGTGATAATTGTTACAGGTATGTCTGTTAGAATTAGGTAGTAGGTGGACGTGAGGGTGAAGAGAAATGTAAGACTTTCAGGGACTTGAAAGTATGAATGATATGTTAGAATCCGCGAGACGGATTCGAAACATTAAAGGAATGAAAGTATGAATGATATGTTAGAAACCGTGCGACGGATTCGAAACGGAATGAAGGATAAAATGAAAGGTTTGAAATTTCGTAAAATAAGTACGAATCAAATAAGTAAGAATGAATGACAAAAATGAAAGGTTCAAAATTGTAAGTAATTACAGATCAAACGAGCAATCATTCTTTAAAAAGCGGATATTTTCCAAGTTATGTTTTGAATATATATATACGAATATAATTATACTCATGTATTGTATGCACGAATGGTTGAAAGAATAAATGGGTCATATGGGTCAGATGGTGATCGCCATTTGGACTCAGCATTAAATGTTTTGATCTGTTAAGTTTCATGCGCATAGGTGAGCTTGATGAATGGGCACGCAATGTCACTAATTGGAAAGAAAGGACCATCGTAAGGTATGAATAACGAATCTATTAATTTTGCTTACATTAGGTATGTAAAAAAAATAGGGTATTACCTTTTAATAGGAGCTTATTACTCGACTAGAGGTGGATGTGTCAGAATAGGATAATTGATACGCATATGTAAGAATGAATTTACAATTAGACTTCCGAAAGCCAAACGGAATAAAATGATAAGTAATAAAACAAGTAATAAAAGAACGGATAGGGCAGTCTGGTCCATTAAGTAAGTAAGTAAGTATAAAACAATAAAAACGGCTGATGTGGTAAGATTTAGTTGTAAGAAATAAACCTCAGATAAATTACAAGCATGAAATATGTTAATACTCGACTCTAGAGAGTCAAAGTGAATGACGGGTTACGACTCAGGCGGGAGGCTTAAGTTTTAGTGGAAAGGACAAGTGTACGTGAGAAACACTAAGGCATGAAGCGATGAAATTGTATGCATGCTTGAATCGACAAGAAGTACAAACGTGTGCTTCGTTATGTGTATTTATAATAAGAAAGAAGTGACATATTGACTTTGAAAAGTCAAACTGCAGAAGTTGATAAATAAGCTAAACAATTGCAAAGGAACGGTTATGTATTGACCCGTCGTAAAAGGGTCAAACAACGAAAGTAATATGTTAGAAAATGGTCATGTATTAACCCACTATGAATAAGTCAAACGATCTGCTGTTTTAAAAAGAATCTAGAAATGGCTAGTATGTAAATAAGACGATTTAATTAACGCTAGAATCGAGGGAATGTGAATGAAAAAAACTAACCTTCCATTTTTAGGTAAGAACGGTAGAACACTTGGCAAGTAAAACGGGTAATTTGGAAAAGAATGTGCACGATGCGGAAGCTCATCTCATGGATGGGCGAAGTTAGTTTAGTTCAGACTTGAACTCATGAAGAAGTGGGCCAATCCGGATCACAGATTGATGATTTATGTAAGAAGACTGAGGTTAGTAGAAATGTCCAACTCATGAATTATAAACGCGAATTAGTAGGTTGAATAAGAATTAGGGAAGTGAAGGATAGGAATTTATGTGGCTAACGCTAGAATGAAATATCATGAATGATGCATGTGTGAGAAGAAAATTTATTGAACCACCATGATTGGTAAATGTATAAAAAGTTTTATACTTAATTAGAAAGGTAGAAGCAAACCTTAAACTTGATATGATCACGAATATGTTCTTGCAATAGTATACATCTTGAATGGAATTCAACGAATGAACCTCTAGCGATGAAGTGTGCTAGTAGCTAGCATTATAAAATGAAAGCGACACTATTAAAAGCTTTTGATAAGACTCCGACTTTTATGTGATTGTGAAAGTATATTGCTTAACTTAAGAAGGTAGGTACAATATCTGCCATGATGTCTAATTAGGAATAAGACCGTTAGCCAAGATCCCGAATGTATGCGTATTGTAGTATGCTCCTTGAATGTGTACAGTGAAATGGTAGGAGAACAAATGTGAAAGGTTTCGGAGACGAAACCTTCTTTAAGGGGGGTAGACTTGTAACGCCCAAAAAACCCAAATGTTAAAATTTCAAGAATGATTTATTTTACATGGTGTGATATTGAGGTTACTAAGTTAGTGAACTTGGTTTTAAATACTAGTAGTATGTGAAATGAAATAAATGACAAGTTTTAAAAGATTGAGGGGTTAAAAAGGGAAAAGTGTTAAATAAAACACTTGACAAAAAAAATAAGTTAGTGTTTTGGGGGTTCTGGGCGTGCGATCGAGAGCAGGGCCAAGGGAAGAGCCAAAAACCCTAACAATAAAAAATCATCAAATTGAAAAGGAGATCAAGGGGAAAATCGAATGCATGGGTCTAGATACTCTTTATTCTAAGTGTATTGATCATAAGGTGAGTTCAATTTCATGTTTTGATGCTTTTTGTTAAGTGGGTTTTGATTAATCCGTGAAGATTGTATGAATTTGAGTTTGTAAGAGGGTTAATCTCATTATGTTAAATGCGAATTATCTTTAAATCTGATTATGGCAAAGGATTGAAGTAAAACCCACTTGTGTTAGTCATATGATAAGATTCTAGCAATTCTTAGATGCTAAAACTTATGAGAATTTGAAGGATGAATGTATGAGTATTAGGATTTTGGTAAATGTTCTTGATGTAGACTAAGAAGCTAAGTGAAATTGGTTGAATTGATCAAGTGTGGTGTGAATGAGTAGATTATGCATAAAGCACATGTACATAGTGCTTAAAATATTGTATGCACACCAAGTGTTCGATTAAATGCTTGAATGGTAATTTTATAAGTTTTGAAAGAATTAGGAAGTCTTGCATTGTATTTGGAAAATGTAAAGTAAATAAATTGTGAAAAGTGTTATGGAATGCAATTTACATGTGAATGCAATAGTTATATAGGTGAATGACATAGGATAAAATGAAAGTGGATTATGCGTAGAATTGAAGTTAAAAGGGTAAAAGTTGCATACAAGAAACTATTGCGTTATGAACTCGCTAGTTGATGTGTTATGTACGGTAGTAATAAAGTATGATGATACATATCCCTTATATGCGTTAATAAACTAACGAAAGTCAAATATTGCATGACTTGAAAGCCGAACGAATGAATGTATGTAAGCTAACCGTGTTATGAATGTGACGACATGTACGGATATGAGTCATGTCATCAAGAGCACAAACAAGGAAGTGCTATGGGTCAAAGGTGAACACGGAAGCTATGTGCAAATTCGGACGCACAAGGTAAGTAATTTCCCGGACTCCCTCCTTATTAGTAAAGTGGTTAATGATATGATTAATGTTAGTAGAAGTGGTGAAACGTAAATTAGATGATGATGTTGGGTGTCGAATCCAGCAAATAAATATAAAATAAACCTACTTAGACACACTAAGAGTAGTATGAATGGAAGTCAGGTTCGTGTCCACAGGGATACAGATTAACGAATTATGCCAAAACGTTTTAGACACAAATACGGTTGTTTTGAAAGGGGGGTTTTTAAGTTTAACTAAAATATGAAAACAATTTATAATTTTTAGATTAAAAAGAAAAGCTAATTAAAGTGGTTGGAAAATTCAGATGTTAAAAACTAATTTCAACACCAGGGCAATTTCCTGATTCGGTTCGACTTACGATCATTAACGATCACGGTGCAATGATCCTTTTTAAAATAATAGTTTGTATCGACACTAGACGTCACGCAGTTCGGACCTCCACTCTATTTATTGTCTAACCAAACGCCGTTCGTTGATTAGAGCCAATCCGCTACTCTAAACTCACGCCGTTCGGATTTTAGCGTGCGGGTTGCGGGATAGAAGTATCAATTACAATCAAACACTCACGCCGTTCGGAGTGTCTAATTATATTGTATGATTCTATAATAATTTTGGGTTCATAGACAAACTCAAAACATTATTTGTTCCTTGTGTCAAAAATTAAAACTTTATTAGGGTTCTAAAAATTGATTGAACTTTGTTAGAAAAATTAATAAATTGATCAGGTTTACTAACAATCTAATATTTCCGGATCGAATCCGTATTAAAAACAAGAATCACACAAACAAACCACTAAAATAAATTGAATCTAACGTAACCGTTTCACATAAATTTATGAACCAAATCAAAGATAATACGCCCCGATGTTGAAACTATTTGAGTCTAGCCGGACATGGTGGCTAGAACAATCAATTCAAGAATGAAAGAAAACATCCAAAAAATATTGAAACTTACGAAAACCAAGAAAACAATTTTTCTAGAACACCCCAAAAGTCAAAAGATCTCAAAAAAAATCCTCTTCCCTTGAACTTGCAGCCGTCCAAAGATGAATTCCCAGGTTGTTGCCCCCTGATTTTTCGTTTTCTTTGTTTTTTTTTTTTAAGTCTATCTCCTCACCTCAAAACTTATCCCCTCTATTTTTTAGGTGGGTCCAGGCTAAACAAATTTCCAGCCAATGTAATTGAAGACTAGGCCCAAATTCATTATTATACTTCAAATTGTTGGTCCACAATTGTTTCCATCAAGCTTTTTGGCATATTGCTGTAGTTGAGTGCCCATAAGTAAATTTGTGAACTCCATACCACAAACTATGAATTAATAATTTCATCGATTAGCGAAAAAGCCTTTGATTATTGAATTCCTTGCTTTAGCTCATGTTCCTCCTATCGATCAATCTCTTTAATGTTCATCACCGTTCGCAAACGCTCCGCACCTACAAAATTATTAAAAACGTCCAAAGTAGATTCCGTTTCACAAAAACAAGTGTTTCGCAAAATAATGAGATGTGACTATGAAATATGCATGAAATGTGATGCTATTTTAATATTATAGTGCTATAAAACATGCCTAAAAATGCAACTAACAAATCTCCCCAAGCTTAAACCTTTCCTTGTCCTCAAGGAAGTCAAGAATAAGAATAAGCCGAGAAATAAACACGAAAAAATAAAACACATATGCATGCTTTAACTCTCTTTTTTTTTTACCGGTTTCTTTTATTCCGGAAAATAAACTTGTAATGAGATCATATCTAACAAAATCAACTCCTATTACATTCATTCGAACCCGGGAAATACTTACACGTGTAACCGCGATTGTTGATATTTTGTGTCCCTTTAAACTCAAACCCGCTTAATCACAACCAAATGCTTTCTGCTTAATAATATACAAATTTACCAACATGGTTCAATCGTCCCCACGCCCAACACCTATGGCAACATCTACCCAACCTCACGACTTTTTGAAGATTTCCAAAACCACACTTTATGCGACCATGCACCCAAATCATGACACGATAGTTATTATTTTTTTCCGTGTTTCAAGGGGTCGGGACTTTTCTCCCTAATTTGCTCAAATATATTTTTTTTTTCGCTTTCGATTTTTTTCTTTCAAATTTTTGGCATACATTGTGCTCTTTTACCCCTTCCTTTTTCTCTTTTTTTTTTCTCTCTTTTTTTAACTATAATAACCTATGAGGTCAATTTTTCACCTCTTTATTTTTTTTCAATGAAATTACGGAGGTGTCATGATATGGGGAACATGGTGTGTGATAGAGGATATGCAACTCAACCGATTTTTGGTCGGGATCAATCTTTGACCACAAGCATCAAGATGGGAAACTAAACACATATATAATTAAGGTTATTGCATACAACATTGGCGTTCCTAAGTTAGGGCCGAGCCTACCAACATATCCCGAATTATCTATGTTTTCTTCCCCAAAGTTACCATTTCACGCATAAGCTTTGAAATGCTAGAAATCATATCATATCTCATTTTTCACAAACCATTTTCAGCGGAACAGAAACTTTTTTTTTTTTTTTTTAAACATGTATATACACCCTAAATGCAATGAACATGAAAAATGCAACTATATGCAACTATTTACAAACTAAGTAATGCATGCTAAGATGAAAACATAAAAATTACCTCTAATCTCCCCAAGCTTAAGATGTAGCATCGTCCTCGAGGCTCGGAGATATATGCGGAAGGTGTCTACGAAGGCGGCAGAGGTTCAATGTCATACTAATTTTTCCCAGTATCACTAGCAGCCTCATGATCTTGACAGTTCACTTGAAGTATCAAGTTTGTCGTTTGTCTCTCCTCAATAGGATTCGCAATTCAATAAAGGTAGATATCAAATGTTTCATAAACAACTTCTCATAATATCACCTGTTGAATGCCCATGTGGAAAGTATAGCTTATCCAATACTTATCTCCATAAAACAATCACAAATCAATTTTGTATTCACTGATGTGTTGGAGACCGGAGGCGAGTGGCGAAGGCGATGACCGGCGGTGCTATTAGGATGGTTCCGTCGGAGATGAACGGTGGTGACAGGTTTGATTCAGGGCGGCGGACGAGAGACGGAGATGATGGTGAACGGCGATATGCAGCGGAGAAGGGCGACAGGGGTGTGGCGACGTTAGGGTTCCTGGGTCGGAAGGTGAAGAGGTTAGAGGTGGGCAGCGGCGGTGTGTGGAAGGAGTACGGTGGTGGGCGTGGGTCGGAGATGGAGGTTGGTTGGAGGCGATGGGTGACGGTCACCGTGTTGAGTGTCGATGGCAGATTAGAAGGTGGAGGGTGATGTTGGTGTAACAGATAGATTTGTTTGATGGGTGATTGTGGCGATGGGGATACTGGCTTAGGTTGCTGATGTTTGGGTGAAAAGGGATAGGATGGTTTTCTTTTCTTCTTCTTATTATTAATAAAATAATAATTATCAGCACTAAACATCTCTCCTACAATTTTTTTCACAGAATATTCACCCGGCCGGGTGAAAACTTGACACGCCCGGGTTGAGGTTCTGAATGTTTTTTTTTATAAAATTCAACACGGTCGGGTCACTTTCTATAGAATTTTTAGCACGGCCGGGTGAAAACTTTTGACTAAAAAAAACATTTTTTTTTTATTTTTTTATATTTTTTTTTTTGTTTTTTTTTTATGGAATTAAAACAAAAGAGAACAATACGAAATCACGGGTTGCCTCCCGCGAAGCGCCTTTCTTTCTCGTCTTTGGCTAGACTTGGACCTTATTTCGTTAATCTGGTGCTTGCTCGATACACGGAAGAAGCTTTCGGATAATACTTGGTAATTTCATTTTTGATGCTCTTTCCTTTGCTTTCTTCTGCGGGTCCATGAGGGTCGTGCCATCTCTTAGATCCTCCCCAAGCTTGAACTTTTCAGTAAGTTCTTTTGTCACTGCTTCATCAATACTTCTGTTTGACACTAATGCTTGAACATCATGGTTAGACAACTCAAAACATTCATTAGTTAGTGGTTCAATGACATCTATATAATTCAAAGACGAGACATCACTCGGATAACGCATAGCATCATCTATATTGAAATTGATTACCTCCCCATCAAATTCCATAGAAAGGGTGCCATTATAAACATCAATTTTTGTCCTTGCGGTTTTTAAAAATGGCCTCCCTAATAATATTGAACTGGAATTTGGGGCGTCATCATCTTCCATGTCTATCACATAAAAATCAGCTGGAAAGACTAATTCATTCACTTGTACCAATATATCTTCTAATACACCTTTTGGGCGTACTATGGATCGATCGGCCAATTGAATGACTACCCCGGTCCTCTTTAACGGTCCTACATTAAGTGTTTTAAAAATCGAGTATGGTAGGACGTTAATAGAGGCTCCAAGGTCCAACATAGCTCTAGGCACAGTGATATTCCCCAATTTACAAGGAACGGTAAAAACACCCGGATCCTTGCACTTTGGAGGTAGTTTCTTTTGTAACACTGCAGAAATATTTTCACTAACCTTGATCGTTTCATTACCTTTAAGCTTCTTCTTTGATGTACAAAGTTCTTTGAGGAACTTCGCATACCGTGGTACTTGTTTTATAGCGTCAAGGAGTGGAATATTTACCTCTACCTTCCTGAATGTCTCCATGATTTCTTGCTCTTCCCTTTCCTTCTTTGTGCTTTGTAGCCTTGATGGGAATGGAGCTATAGGAGTAAATTTCATTTCACTTCGAACAGGTTCTTGTACTTTTTCCTTATTTTGGTCCTTCTTCTCAACAACAATTTCCTCTTCGCCTTGCATACTCGGACCATTATAGCTCTTTCCACTCCTCAAGGTAATGGCACTCACATTGAGCTTTGGGTTATTCTCGGTTTGTGCGGGTAATTTACCTTGAGACTCTAATTTACTCACTGAGCTAGCGAGTTGAGCCATTTGTTGTTCCAAGTTCTTGATGCTAGCTTTTGTCTCCTGTTGGAACGTATGCGTGGTGGTTGCCAAACTTTTCACAATATCTTCTAAAGACATTCCCGAGCTACCCGCTTGTTGTTGGGCGGGTTGCTGTTGTCGAGGTTGAAAGTTTGGTGGTTGTTGATTACCTTGGAAGGACGAGCGTTGTTGATATTGTTGAGGCCTTTGCTGGAAATTCATGTTGGGAGGATGTCCCCAATTCTGATTGCCTCGGGGTTGTTCATATTGTCTTGAGTTTTGTCCCGGGTAACCTCCAAATGCTTGTGCTTGTTCAACATCATCTTGTAGTGTGGGACACATATCAGTGGGGTGTCCAAATTGTAGACAAATTCCACAAGCTCGGGCTTGTGGCTCAGCACTCTTGTCCTTAGTAAGTTGCATGACTGCTTTGGTTAACTCGGCTAGCTGGGTTTCGATGTGAGGAGTGCTCACTTCCTTAACTGCTCGTGGAACATCCGTGTACCACTCTTCATCATGTGCAGAGTGCTTGGTGTCTTCAGCAATGGAGGTAATCAAAGCTCTAATTTGAGTAGGTGTTTTATCGAGTAGAGCTCCTCCACTTGAGGCATTAATCAAACGCCTCTCCATTGGTGCTAATCCTTTACAAAAGTATTGAAGGAGTTGGTGATCAGTTATGCCATGTTGTGGGCAACGAGCACACAACTTTTTAAACCTTTCCCAGTAAGTGTGTAAAGCTTCCCTTTTAGCTTGCTTAATCCCAATGATTTCCTTTCGTAGAATGGAGGCTTTTACTTCTGGAAAATATTTGTCTAAGAACTTCTTTGCTAGATCATTCCAAGTGTTTACCGACCCCGGCGGTAGGTAATAAAGCCATTCTTTAGCCGAATCTTGCAAAGCAAAGGGGAATGCCCTTAGCTTGATTTGATCTTCAGTGACGTTATGTGGTTTCATTCCAGAGCACACAACGTGGAATTCTTTTAGAAACTTGTGTGGATCTTCATTTTCAAGACCCCGAAAGTAAGGTAGTAGATGAATGAGACCAGATTTCAGTTCAAAGTTCTCCATGGCAGGGTAGTTGATGCAAAGGGGTTGTTGTGGGACATCACGAGTCGCCCACTGTCTAAGGGTTTGTTCAGCTGCCATTGTAACAGTAGAGATTGGAGATTCCTGGGAAGACTGGTGATGTACCTGTACTAAAAGAAATCTTGGCACAAAACAGTTAGATTTGCCGTATCCCCGGCAACGGCGCCAATTTGTTGGGTGTCGAATCCAGCAAATAAATATAAAATAAACCTACTTAGACACACTAAGAGTAGTATGAATGGAAGTCAGGTTCGTGTCCACAGGGATACAGATTAACGAATTATGCCAAAACGTTTTAGACACAAATACGGTTGTTTTGAAAGGGGGTTTTTTAAGTTTAACTAAAATATGAAAACAATTTATAATTTTTAGATTAAAAAGAAAAGCTAATTAAAGTGGTTGGAAAATTCAGATGTTAAAAACTAATTTCAACACCAGGGCAATTTCCTGATTCGGTTCGACTTACGATCATTAACGATCACGGTGCAATGATCCTTTTTAAAATAATAGTTTGTATCGACACTAGACGTCACGCAGTTCGGACCTCCACTCTATTTATTGTCTAACCAAACGCCGTTCGTTGATTAGAGCCAATCCGCTACTCTAAACTCACGCCGTTCGGATTTTAGCGTGCGGGTTGCGGGATAGAAGTATCAATTACAATCAAACACTCACGCCGTTCGGAGTGTCTAATTATATTGTATGATTCTATAATAATTTTGGGTTCATAGACAAACTCAAAACATTATTTGTTCCTTGTGTCAAAAATTAAAACTTTATTAGGGTTCTAAAAATTGATTGAACTTTGTTAGAAAAATTAATAAATTGATCAGGTTTACTAACAATCTAATATTTCCGGATCGAATCCGTATTAAAAACAAGAATCACACAAACAAACCACTAAAATAAATTGAATCTAACGTAACCGTTTCACATAAATTTATGAACCAAATCAAAGATAATACGCCCCGATGTCGAAACTATTTGAGTCTAGCCGGACATGGTGGCTAGAACAATCAATTCAAGAATGAAAGAAAACATCCAAAAAATATTGAAACTTACGAAAACCAAGAAAACAATTTTTCTAGAACACCCCAAAAGTCAAAAGATCTAAAAAAAAATCCTCTTCCCTTGAACTTGCAGCCGTCCAAAGATGAATTCCCAGGTTGTTGCCCCCTGATTTTTCGTTTTCTTTGTTTTTTTTTTTTTAAGTCTATCTCCTCACCTCAAAACTTAACCCCTCTATTTTTTAGGTGGGTCCAGGCTAAACAAATTTCCAGCCAATGTAATTGAAGACTAGGCCCAAATTCATTATTATACTTCAAATTGTTGGTCCACAATTGTTTCCATCAAGCTTTTTGGCATATTGCTGTAGTTGAGTGCCCATAAGTAAATTTGTGAACTCCATACCACAAACTATGAATTAATAATTTCATCGATTAGCGAAAAAGCCTTTGATTATTGAATTCCTTGCTTTAGCTCATGTTCCTCCTATCGATCAATCTCTTTAATGTTCATCACCGTTCGCAAACGCTCCGCACCTACAAAATTATTAAAAACGTCCAAAGTAGATTCCGTTCCACAAAAACAAGTGTTTCGCAAAATAATGAGATGTGACTATGAAATATGCATGAAATGTGATGCTATTTTAATATTATAGTGCTATAAAACATGCCTAAAAATGCAACTAACAGATGATATTTAGTATTTGCATCACATGAGTGATTATCCGGAATCATTCCTTAATGTAGTAAGGAATGGTTATGTTTTAGTTATTTAAGTATGTATTGAAAATTTAGAAAGATATGGGTATAGAGAAGTAAAGATTTTCGTTAAGTCGATCAAACGGGTCAAAATGGGAGTTTACTCATTTTGATAAGATTTGCATAGGTGACAATGAAGGTGTTATAAATGCGTAAGGATAGACGTCCCTACTAGTTTGTTAACCGAGAAACGGGGATTTAGGTTAATCGTCGTAATATTTAGCATCGCCCTTAGATAAAAGAATTGTTTAACAAAATATGAACGGGTCGAATAAATGTGTATAATTCTGTAATATTAATGAAACGCGAAAAGACTAAGGCCCGGGTAAGGACGTTTAGCCAATAATGTAAGGACAAGTCTTACGGACAACTAGAAATAAGTTTCAAGCAAATTAATTGGGAAATGTTCGAGATATGCAAGTTTTAGTAATAATATATGAATGGGTTGAATAGTTAAAACGAGTATGTAGAGCTCAAGACTTTAAGTTAAGATTGTTCTTCATTTGAATGTTATATTACTTGCTCATATGTTAGAAAATCGATTTACCAAAGCATAGGAAAAAGAATCGTGTTAATCGGATTCGTAGATCAAAAGTTATGCAAATTGTAAGTTGAACGAACACTTGGAATGCATAGCTGGGAATTTGCAGCAGGAAAATGGAAGTTTCTGTCGTTTTGGGGCTGTCGCGCTACGCGACAGCATAACTGTCTCACCGTCGCGCTACGCGACCTCAGTCGCGGCCCGCAAAATATCAGGGATTGGCTTTCGTGCCCCGCCAGGGACCTTCTAGCTAGCTTTTTGGTTCAATTTTGTTGGTTATGTACATGGAACTTGTTTGAACCTTTATTTAAACGATCAAAACTAACCTTTTTGTTGGTTTTGGAATTTAGGAAAAATAATTACCTTCTGATAGTCGGGACTGTTAGGTTATTATGAATAGAAGAAAGAATGCCTGTAGCTTCGTATGTACATGATCTATTCATTGGGAGGTTTGTATTTAGGTTGTCTTAGCAAACCCTTTTGGGATGTCTTGTAGGTCCGGCTAGGAGGATCTAGTCGCCTAATCCTTGTTATCGAACACGTCTGGTTGTGCGGAATCCAACCGGAGATGCAAACCGAGATCGAGAAAGTGAACAATACGTAAAGATATCAACGATTAACAGTTACGTGTATTGATTTCGACAAAGTTTCGGTACAATATTTGACAAATACAAAGCTCACCGGAACTTTCTCTCACTACACTCTCTCTCTAGTTTTTCTGCACTTCTGTTCTCACACACTACATTGATATTTATATCCATCACATCACGTCTGTTCGAAGGATCAGAATTACTGATCGAAACATCATCTTTCGATCATGCATCCATCGAAGGATCCACATATGCTTCGAAGGATGGCATATCCTTCAAAGTCCATCAGTATCCTTCGTGGGATATATTTCGAGCTCATCGAAGGATAGAAATAATCCTTCGATGGTCCACCCTTCGACACAAACATGTGAGTGGTCTGATCCAACCAATAAGTCTTCTGCCTTGTGCGGTTGGGGTTGGGTTCGGCCCAATGTGAGTAGAAGCCCAAACATTTATGATTGGTCCATAATTCATGTAACATGCACTAACTCAACGTGAATGTATTCTCAACATGCAGATTGTGTAGGTTAGTCAACCATGTGACATCATCATGACATCATCATGATGATGTCATGATGATGTGGCAGCGGGAACCGGCTCGCGGCGCTCCGTGCTTCGCGTGTCGAACTCTGGGACGCACGACGGAGGAATGTCGTGACGTCGGGCTTGAGCCGAACCTAACTGGGTTGAACCGAACCGAGTCGAACCGAGTCGAGTCGCGTCCACATAATATGTATCAACAAACTCCCCCTTGGACGCTACTCGTGAGGTTCAACTTCCACATCTTCAATGTCGGAGGATCTTCAAAGTCTTCACGTCTTGAAAGCAGAAAGTGTACCAACAAACTCCCCGTTTCATGTAGGAAGTGTGTTGACAAACTCCCCCTTAACATAAGCTCCCCCTTGAGTTATGCTCGTGAAAGTCTTGATCTTTATGAAGTGAGATCCTTGTGGTGTTGATGATGGTCAGCGGCAACTCGATCATCTTCATCATTTGAGTGCCTTCACGTCGTGTCTTCATTCCGAAGCTTGTCATCGACCATGTTCTCCTTGCCTTTAGAATCTGCACATGCAAGAAATCTAAACGCGTAATGAGAACAGCCGCCTGGAATATAGTAAAACATAAACAAACGACACACGTGTGACCATTGTTTAAACAAACACCGTCCGACAGTTTGAAAGTTTAAAGTATTTTATCAATTTCAATTTTAACTTTCAACACTTGCAAATTTCGACCGTTTATGAAGATTCAGTCGTTTTCGGTTTTCGTTCAGGTTTCAGGTAACGAAGACTCGAGTTCCAACATCGTACGATCGAAAAATAGAAATAAAATCTTTTTGGCTTTTATAAAGTTTATATTAAAACACGCCTAAAATCTTTTTGGTATTTTTGAATATTTCAAATGTAAAGACTGAAAGCAGTAAATAAATATATACAAAGATGCAGAAACTGAAAGCATTAAATAAATATTTACAGACATTCTTTTTGCGAGTTTCGAGGGTAAGAGAATCATATCAGTGTACGGTCATGCCAAAACACTCTCTTTGTTCAATTAGATAACATTAAAATAAGCATCCTATAACAATTATCGGTATTGTTGTCCACATAAGCTCAACTTATCATTTGTAATCATGGCGAGGGGATACGTTAAGGTATGATTTATACTTACCGACCGGTGTTCATCCACATCACGACACATTCCCGTATCAAGGTATGCACGAGGGTTCATCTTACCGGTGAGTATACCGATTATCATCTGTTTGACCGTATATGATGTGAGATTCTCACTTATTTTGATTGAAAACAAGCCCTATGTGATAGAATCACTTATTGATGAGGAACTTGATTTTCGATGCATGAGGGCACAGGAGCAAGTCCGTGAACAGGTCAGTACTTTCGTACAGCAGAGAGACGAACTTGACACCCGGAAAGAATTTGTGATATTTCATCACTTATTTGTTTGGACATGTGATTGTTTATCACTTATTGAGGTCGTATGCAATATGTACACGTATGTATAGTATCATGGAAGATCTAGACTTGCGTCCCTGTTATTTTTCGGTAAAAGATACAACCATGATACCCAGATGATAAGCAGCATAAATACCGAATATCTCAGAACCTCGGCAATCTCTCAAACGAAATTTCGGTACTAAGACCATATGCCAATGAATGGTTCCCACCCAGTCTTCAGTCGATTTAAGTTTATATCACCCTGCACACTTTAAAATGATTGTGAGCCTACCGATACATCTTATATAGAGCTGCTTATCGTTTTTCATTTAAGGTTTAAAGAGGTTTAGACAGACCACTGATGTACTATCACTTTCTCTTTTGCTCGCCAGGAAACTCATTTTTGTTTTTCTATTGTTTTTGTGTTTTTGAAATTTTTCGATGTTTTTGGATTTTCAAATTTGGATTTACTCCCCCTAAAATCAATAAACTAAGACAAATTTAAAACACAAAGGTATTTACAAAAATGATTTTCCGATGTTGGTTTACTCTTGCTTGACCTTAATGCCGTTTACCAGTAATAAATAGTCAAATCTTGATTTGTCAAATGCTTTGGTAAAAAGGTCGGCACGTTGGTCATCGGTGTGGACCATGACAACATTGATGAGTTTCATAGTGAAACAATCACGTGTGAGGTGATATTCGAGATCAACGTGTCAAGTCAAGGAGTGCTACGAGAGGATAACAATTTATAAAGCAGCTTAAATATCGACAAGTATAGGAGAGATTAGAAATTCAAAACCGTATCCTGCAACTGCTTCGTGCATTGCAAGGAATTTGAGTGTTCTCCCAAACTGGATATCCACCCGGTGTGGACTTCAAAGTCGATTTTTGTAGCTACTGAGAAATCTCTTCACAGCAACAAGATCATAGACCTCTGGGTCCGGCTGGTCTTCCACATTGCACCAGCGAAGGCCTTTGTCTTTCTCTTTCAGAAGTAGTGTGCGGTTGTTCAATCCATGCCAAGGCATCCGCACACCCACTTGGTTTGTTCAACAAACACATTTACTTCAATCACATTTTCATTGGAATCTTTCCTGAGGACCCGATCAAAAACCATAACAACCAAACTTTGGCACATATCTCAACTGGTCGAATTTTTCAACTTCATTCAACCACATTCTTTCACCATCATTCCTTCATCGGAATGTTTGTCTTCTTATCTTTTTCCTTTCTCTCCATCAAAGGCAACAACTCCTAGATATAATGATGTTTCGGAGTCTGGTGTTGCCGATCTTGTGCATGGACGCTCCACTATCAACAATCCTAAGACTATCAATAGTTCCTCCTGGAACATCCTGCACACTCATTCAGAGATTAGTTGGAGAGGGGGACCCAAGCCTTCACAGACTTGGGTCGACCGTCATCATCGAGGATTGTGACATCCATTTCCCGATGATTCGGAATTGATGTAGCTCCCCCTGAAACAGTTACTGATTTTGGTTTCCAAATCTGTTTTTGTTTTTCATTTTTAACATTTGATTTAACAGACTGTGTTTGGACAACCTCTGGTTTTAAAACCTTTTCAATTTTCTTGACCTGTTGGCGTTTCTGTTTCTTTTCCCTTTCTTTTACCAGACGGGGATCTTGTTTTACAGAAACAGATCGCTTGCGGTCAGTTTGGTCACGGGAATCACCAACTTTGCCTTTTTGTTTATGAAGATATGGACAATTTCGAATGATATGTCCAATTGTGCCACATTCAAAACATGATCTTCGTTCAACAAACCCCGAAGTATCATGTGGTCGTCTTGCCGATGATGAACTTTGTGATCCCGAGGTACTAGGTTTTGAACAACTTGGTTCATTCCTTTTCATCACAGTTGCTTTTTGGACAAAATCTAAATTAGATTGATTTTCAAACTTTGCAATTTTGTCCGTTCCCTTAGATTTCACAAAGTTCACATTCTTCTTCTTCTTCTGATTCGGCTTCTTTTGATCTTGAGCCGGTGTCTTACCTTTGGGTTTGGTATGATTTTGCTGTTTTTCCACTGTTGGTAATTTCTTATTCCCAAATTGTTTTCTAACTTCAGCCTTTGGGATAGGAGGACACTGTGTGACTGTAACATGTGGTCCTGTCTTTCCCAAAAACTTACTTGTAGAATTTTCAAAGACTTTACTGATTAAAGATTGATTAACATTTTTAATAGGAAAATCTTTGTCTGAATAGATTTTATCATCACCAATAAGAGTGTACAGCAAATCCACACTCTCCGACTCTTTTGCAGATGTGGACTCGGTTGGAACATGTGGACTCGGTTGGAACAGTCTTAGCAGGTTTTGTGGGAGGATCACATAGGATATGATTCTCAAGAGGTATGTCCTCTTCTTTGATTACTGCATCAGACTTTTCCGAATCAGTATCATCAGACTCATCATCAGAAGAATCAACATCCTCAACCACCACTGGAGGATCCTGATTCTGTTCAGCAGTTACAAATGTAACTGCTGACACATCTGAATCTGGCGATACTTCTTTCTTGTATCCGAGCCCTGCTGCAAATTCCTCAACGTCCAAAGGAACAGATGGCTCAAAGTGAGTCCTATACTCCTCATCAGGCAAAGCATCAAAATTGTTTCTCACGGGTGGTGGACATTTCTTGTAACCTATGCATGTGACATCCTTTTTCTCTTTCTGAACATCAATGATGTGATCCAACACATAGCTAGAACTCAAATAACTGTCTAACTTGAGTCGGATCGCCTCACTTTCTGTTTTAACACAAGCCATTTCTTTTTGCATCACCTCAAGACGAGTGATATACAAATTAATGTCAGTTTGTTTTCTGGAAACCATTTTTGTCAGTTCTGTTTTATCTTTCTTTAATGTTTCAATCATCCTTTTAAATTCCTTTTCATGGTTTTCATAAAACATGTTGGCTTCAGTGCACTTTGAAAGATCCACTGTTAATTTCTGATTGTGAATGAATGTCACATCATATTTCTCTTGCAAAGCCTCGTGTTTGCTTTGCAATTCACACCACCTATCATTCACAGAAACATGTTTGTCTTGCAATTCAAACAAACTAGCTTGTAAAGCATCGTGTTTGCCTTGCAACTCAGACATGTTTGCTTCCAACTCAGCACATCTAACATGCAAACTATCACAGTTATTACAGCTAACAGAAGTGGGTTCGTCGACACATACCTGACTGGAATCACTCTCAGATGTTGACCTTTCTGCATCAGAATCAACAACCTCCCTTGATGATTCATATTCAGATCCATCCTCGCTTGAACTTGAAGTTGTATCATCCTCAACTGAAGTTGAAACATCTTCATCTGAACTACTGTCATGTTCAGAACTGTCATTATTTCCCGAGGATTCACCATTGCTGGCATCTTTGACAATTTCAGCATACAACGCCGTTTTTGTCTGACTACAGTTCCTTGTATCAAGAGATGATGGTGCTACCGTAGAAGGATGGCACTGTGAGGCAACTGTTGGAGGAACTGGTTGAAGCGGATTTCCGTACATATCTGTTGTTCTGGTAGATTGAGGAGGAAGTGGATTCCCATACATGTCTGTTGTTCCGGAAGATCGAACTGGTAATGGATTTCCAAACATATCAGTTGGTCTGAGAGGTCGTTGGATTTGTTGTTGTGGTACTGATTGAGGGACTGGTTCAAGCGAATTTCCATACATGTCTTTTTTTGGAGGGACCGGAACTTGGATTGGAGTGCCAAAACAATTTGTGATTGTGACAAACGCCGTTGGTCTTGAGGAAGCTGTATCCGGAGACGGAGTTCCATAATACATATCCGTATTTATCGGAGTACCCCAAATCGGATTCATTTTTTATCAAGAAAAATAATACTTTAGACTTGTGTCGACGAAACAACTAGACAACCAATTCTGTCTTGGACTTTAAAATGACGAAATAGGGAGCCCAATCCTAGGGAGCCCAATCCTAGTCGACGAAACAAACCCACTTATGATGGAAGTCAACGAAACAAGGATCCAAAAATCCTTTTCGGCGAAACAGATGTTTCTCTCCTTTTGGGCTTTCTGTTAATGAATCAGCTTAGGCCCAAAATCTGTTTGGGCTTGACCAACGAATCACAATGAAACCCAAACGCTTATCCACAAAACAAAAGTCCCACTAGAAAGATTGTTGGTGAGATATGTCTGTAATATTAATTTATTAAAAATATCTCTAATATGTCACTAACAGGTAAGGTGTGTAGTATTGTGTGTAATATTTTAATCCTTATTTTCAATTAAACACAAACAAGTTGGTGAGAATATTTCTTTAACCTATGTCTAACACAAGACACAAGACACAAATTTTTTTTTTTTTTTTTTAATAATAAAGCTTATGACACACACCCACAATTTTCGAAAATTACACCATGCCTTTGTCTGCCATGCTTTTCATTTCTTTTTATCGAAGATCCCCCCCCTTTTTTTTTAAAACAAATCAACATTACCCATGTATGTCTTGTCTGGCATGCACACCCTTTTCAAAGTTTCACAATATTTTTAATATCTTTTACAATTTCCAACATACAAACAACTTGATAACTTAAACTTTTAAGATCAAAAGTTTGACAATGAAGAACACTTATGAAGATAGCATGAACTCTATGAAGAACAACCCAGAAAATATGAATCTTCCGGCAAACTTATGAGTTTTCCGGTGACCCGACAAATTTCCGAAACCCGTTTTTGCTTGAAGCTTCACTCTAAAGCCACTTATAACATGTGAAAATGATAAACAACAAGGTTTTTATAGGAACTTCCAGCAAAACATGCAGATTTTCGAAGTTTTAAACAGAAAATTTCCAGAAAAATACAAGCTTTTAAAACCCGAAAAACAATCCGAAAACGCTCGGTTTTAACAAGGAGAAGAGCCAAAGCTCTGATACCACTTGTAGGTCCGGCTAGGAGGATCTAGTCGCCTAATCCTTGTTATCGAACACGTCCGGTTGTGCGGAATCCAACCGGAGATGCAAACCGAGATCGAGAAAGTGAACAATACGTAAAGATATCAACGATTAACAGTTACGTGTATTGATTTCGACAAAGTTTCGGTACAATATTTGACAAATACAAAGCTCACCGGAACTTTCTCTCACTACACTCTCTCTCTAGTTTTTCTGCACTTCTGTTCTCACACACTACATTGATATTTATATCCATCACATCACGTCTGTTCGAAGGATCAGAATTACTGATCGAAACATCATCTTTCGATCATGCATCCATCGAAGGATCCACATATGCTTCGAAGGATGGCATATCCTTCAAAGTCCATCAGTATCCTTCGTGGGATATATTTCGAGCTCATCGAAGGATAGAAATAATCCTTCGATGGTCCACCCTTCGACACAAACATGTGAGTGGTCTGATCCAACCAATAAGTCTTCTGCCTTGTGCGGTTGGGGTTGGGTTCGGCCCAATGTGAGTAGAAGCCCAAACATTTATGATTGGTCCATAATTCATGTAACATGCACTAACTCAACGTGAATGTATTCTCAACATGCAGATTGTGTAGGTTAGTCAACCATGTGACATCATCATGACATCATCATGATGATGTCATGATGATGTGGCAGCGGGAACCGGCTCGCGGCGCTCCGTGCTTCGCGTGTCGAACTCTGGGACGCACGACGGAGAAATGTCGTGACGTCGGGCTTGAGCCGAACCTAACCGGGTTGAACCGAACCGAGTCGAACCGAGTCGAGTCGCGTCCACATAATATGTATCAACATGTCTTATGTAGCGTGAATGTTTGTATAGCTTGTACATTCGTTATGTGTACATAATCATGTAGTGAAGTACGCGTTTAGATTTATATGTATGATTGCGTCTGTGTACGAAGTGGGATTTTTACTTACGAATGAATGAGATATGTGTGTATGTTTGAGTGTTAAGTTACTAAACAGGGATCTTAAGTATGATATGAGAATGTAGGTACGCCATTAAGGACCTTGTGAAGGTTCAAAGAATTGGAATGCATGACTATTCCGGGTAAGCCTATTCAAAGAGACTGGCTTGAGAAGAAGGAATATGGAGTGGTTAATTGTTCGAAAATGTTTAATTTAAGAGAAAAGTCACCAAATCCTAATGATGTTTATGTATGTGGTGAATGCAGGTAGGGCGTACATAATATTATTATGAAGGATAAGAGAATTGAAGATCGAGTCAAGAGTTGGGATTGTACGGAAAGAACTGTCACGTTGCTTGATTTATGTATTTCCTTGAGATGTTAATTTAATAGAATGTTGTAATTTTCTTAATAGTAAATGTTTGATATCTTGTATTTTAACCTTCGTTTAAGTAATGTGTCAAGGAAAGAAAGAAATTTTAAAACTCGTTTTTTCCGCTGCGTTGTTTTTAAGGTATTACATGTTTAGGGTGTTTCAGGAATAAAGGATCTGACTACTCCGTTAATTAAAAGAACTAGTTTTCTTATATCGCGCGTTGCGGCGAAACCGAGCAAATGATAATGTAAAAACAAACGTGATTTGAAAATAAAGCATGTTGTTTAGAAAGTCTAACCATTAGAACGATTTAGTTTATCATCGTGCCGTTTTATGATACCAAATAAATACTTTATTTTGAGTAAAACTTCGTTTTTAACAAAACTTATAACTGAATGTCAGGGAAAGAAATCAAGCACAACTACGTACTTAAGTTTTTAGAAAAAAAAAAGTTATAAACGTAAGTTATTAAAGAAGTATCAAATTAATCGATAAATTAAAATATGTTAAAAAAGAAAAAAAAAGAATTATTAAAAAAAGGTAAAAGAAATATATGTTTTAAGTAAATATAATAATAAATTATTATAATGTATTAAATAATAAAAAACTATATATTATTATAAAAATAATTAAAGTTCATCATCCCTCGTAACAATATATATAATTGCATGTTAATTAAAGAATTGCATGGAAATTAAAGCAATAGAACCCGTGTTCTGTTTACGAGAGCAAGCACATAACATGTATTTAGTTAATGGTCAAGTTTGTATGTCGTTGTGACGTGATGATGTGCAATATGTTTGGTTAACCCACAACGGCCAAATTTTTTAAACGTGGCCGGCCGTTCCATCCTTTTTGAAGGCCCAAGGTGAAATAAAATCTTGGGACCCTTTTCCTTCTTTGATTGTTACAAACGATACTTTTTTATACATGCTTGGAATCAAGCAAGAATCTAAGACAACTATAACAGAGAGCGGTGTACTTGTATAAGAAATCAAACAAATCTGAAACAATAAGTTTGCATATTAATTTTCTTTTAAATGGAGGCCCTAGGCCCAAGCCTGTGTACTATAGGTCCGGCCCTGACGCAGACGCAGTTGGCAATCATTGACGGGTAGGAGAAAATCCAAAACAAGTAAAATGTATTTTTTTGTAACAATTGTCGTAATCAACAACAAATTTGAGGTTCTTAGTCTTGTTTTCATTCAAGATGATGTGCGTCTTGTTGCATTTCTATCCTAGCTATCAAATATTCCCAAAGAATAGTAATCAGTTTTGTGGTCAATTTTGAGATGTTTGACATCAGAAGTCAAACTGTAGTTCATATTTTGTAGCTGTGACAAAATTTCATAAAAATATTAAGATGCTTTGAATTTGAGTGATGATGATAGCATACCATAAATACCCGGTACTGAAAAAATAATTGATGATGAACCCAGAATACCCTTCAGTATCCCCTGCAAAATAGCAGTGATAATTGACATATATTACTGATTTCAATATATTATTTAATCCATATTTTTCATTACATCAATTTAAGGTTTTAAGCAACAAATGCCGGTTCAACATTCAATTTTGGATATTCGAGTGTGTGTGTGTCAATTATGGTATAGGAAGTTGTACGTGTTGAATAAAAGATAAATAAAATACTTAGGGTGAACGGGGCACTATGCGGGGAGTGGTGCGGTGATTGAAGTCCCCGAGCGGGAACACCGCCGCCATCACTTCGGGGAGGGTATTCGGGGAGGGGGATCGGTGTATGTTCACCGCACAAGAATTGCACAAGGATTGAGGATTTAAACGTTGGGCAACGGTCAAATATTAATAAAAAAAAAAAAATCAATTTTAACCAATATAAATAACCAACTTAAATCTAATTTTTTACCATACCCATTCTCAAACTTACTCTAAAAATCTATCAAATACAACACAAAGCCAAACCGAGCAATGGAGAACCAACCCCGCGAAGCCAAGAAAAAATTTAAGGGACGCGGCTCGCAACCGTCTCGTGGTGGTTCGAGCGGTGCAAGTGCACAACCACAACCCCCTTTCGGATATACTTCACAACCCCCGTTTTTTTACCAACAACCTTCACACCCCTCCTTTTACAACACCCAACCACAACCCACTTTCGGCTATTTTCAAAATTTGTTATCAATGGATCCTCCAACCCACGCCTTCGACCCGTATGGTTTTCGTTCCCCACAAGTTCCATCTCCACGAGAAAATGTTGAACGTCCTCTACCTATTCACGAGGACGAGGAAGTAGTGCCCGAAACTCAAAATTTGGGCGACTATGAAGATGACACCGGCGACGATGAATATAATGTGGATGAAGACGCCGGCAACGAAGAAGATGACGCTCGGGAGAAAAAGGGAAAAATGGAGAGCCAAAAATGGACAAAAGACCAAGAAGAGGCGTTGGCGAAGGCGTGTGTACATTGCTCTACCAACAAAAAGAAGGGCAATCAACAAACCCGCGATGGTTTTTGGCGTAGGATTTTAGATCATTATAACGCCACCGTTGGTGGAAGTAACCGGACCGTGCATCAAGTACGGTCTAAATGGACCCTGATGATGACGAAAATAAACTTTTTCAACGGCCTATACCAACAAGCGGTAAAAATTATATTTTATAACATATTATATTTTTTAATTTTGTTTACTAAGTTCATATGTTTTTAACACTTGTTATTTTATAATATGTAGGATCGCACACGAGGAAGCGGGTGTAGCGATCTCAACGTGATGAAAGTCGCTTTAAAGGATTTAAAAGATAGATATCCGAGCGGTTTTCAACATGTCGAGGCATGGGAGGTCGTTCGAAAACACGACAAATGGGCCCAAGTCCCATTGTTGGGTGAGGATTCGGCACAAAAAAGAAAGCCCGTTGACGTGGACCCTTCCATACCCGATATGAACGAAGACCCCTCGCCACAAAGAACACAACGGCGAGACAAGCGTCAAGCGACATCGTCCGAGGGCTCGGCTGAGTTGGCGGCACAATTCAAAGAGTACACCGTCATGAAAGAAGCGAAGCACGCGATTGAATTGGAGGCGATTGAATTGAGGAAGAAAAGAGAGTCGGATGCTCGCGAACTCATAACGGAACAACGCGAGACGATGAGAAACTACGCGCACGATCGAGATATGAAAACATTCCTCAAGCCGCACGACGATGCTCCGCCGGAAATGTTGCCGTTCATCCTCGCCCGAAAGCGCGAGATCGCTAACAAGTACGGGTGGCCGTGCAATTTCTAAAATTTTTATGTAGTATTGCGATGTAATTTTTATTTTCTAGTTTGAATGTAATTTTTATTTTTAATTTAATGAAATGTCTTTTATTAAATTTTATTTTATTTTATTTTTATTAATATTTGTTTAATTTATAAACATGCATAATTACAACAAATAAAAAAAAAAAAAAAAAGCATGTCCCCCAAGAGAGGAGTGCCGCCATCAAATTGAGGGTGTGAGGGGAGTTAAGAGGGGAGTTGACGTGGCGCGTGCTGATTGGCCGTGCGTAAGAGAGGGGACTCCCCTAAGAGAGGAGTGCCCCTCTCACCCTTAATTTATGATATCTGAAAGAGTTAACAGGATATATAATAATTAATAAGCATGTACCATTAGGAGTTTGTTCAATCGTACTGTTTGCAAATTCTTGAACTGCTGTGACATTTTTTTCTAAGCTGCATGAAATCTCAGGATGCTTTCAAGCATGTAAATGTAAATTGTTTCCATGTTATAAACTCAGTTAAATTGGATTAATCAAATCTCACTTAGTAAAATTCTAGAAATTGGCAGCTGTAATTTACTTGATATAAATCAAATATGGTATGTTTACTATAGATTAGAGTTGTACAAATAAACCGTTTTGGATTTTCAAACTGATTCCATCTAGACCCAAACCGCCAGTTAATAATATGTTCCTACTCTCGTTGCTGGAACTGGTTTAGACCTGAACCGGTTTGAAAAACAAGTAGAGTATTTAATAACTAGCGGTTGAAGTTTGAAACCGTTTCAACCCGACCCATACATATTTGAAGGGGTATGGTCCCAGATCTCGCGTCAGCATGACCGCGAGTGACCATTACCCTTATCAAAAACCCCCACCAGCAAGAACTTATATGTGTCCGTGCGGGCAAACGCGAACACAACGGTTGAAACCAATCTGTCCAATGATGAGAATACTTACCTTAAGTACGAGAACGAATTTTACGCATAACGATGCGGCCTGGCACCGCATCTTATGAACATTTTCGTCACGACAAGGGATCTGAACAACAGTAACAGTCACCAAGCGGCGATGCGGCACGACACCGCATCCCGCATCCATCTTGGCCAGAACAAGAACGCGGGAACAACATCAGTTACCGCAAGTAGCGATGCGGCCCAACACCGCATCCTGCCTACAATGCAAGTGGGTCTGACACCACAGTGCAAGTGGCACTGGGAACAGTCGCCTGTCAGCCCACACGTATGCAACAGTCTGACACCACAGCAGGACGTGGCATCACCACCGTAACCGACAGGCCTGACACACTTACAGGAGGCTGTGCGATGTCAGGCTAGCCACTCAACTACCCTCCTTCACTCTTCGGCTATAAATACCAACCCCAAACCAGGTTTGAGGTATCTCTCACTTCACAACTCTCTCACTACTACTATTATCACACTTTGCTTCCCAAGCAAATTACTGATTCTCACGCCGGAGAGTGGTAACAAGGAGCACCCCCCACCCCATCCTCCTTGTTACGAGTCACGGTTTGTTTCCTTGTACAGGAAACCCACCAGCGGACGATCCAGCCAGCGATCCTCGGAAAGAAGGGATTAACCCTACTTGACGAGATCAGTGAGTTAACCCTACCCGGTTAACCATTGTTTCATCATTGGCGCCCACCGCTACTCTTAGCACTTTTTTCCACATCCCCTTTTCTTTCCCAAGATTATGGCTGATCGCATAAACAACATTACGGGGGATAACCTAATCCCTGCAAACCCAGGGCCTACGGGGAGCAACCCCCAAGCCCCAAATCTTGAACACATTGGCACATCAACGCAAGGGGGCGCATCCCTTACGTTCGGACACGATCTATCACAGTACGCTGCTGTGATACCTCCAGGCATGAACCTTCATACCTGGTACGACCAGCAACAAGCTTTGCTGGCCGCAACATACAACAGAGCTTGCGCAGAATCACAAGTACCGGCCGGTCCTACCCCAGCACCGCATACCCCTGCGGGTCGTGTTTTACAATACGACGGCAGGGCCCCAACACATCCAGCCTCTCGGAGTAGGCACGAAGATCGCGGTTCCTCTTACTGCGACGTCCGCACACTTGATGAGGACGATTCCTCGTATGGGTCCCGCCGCAGGGGCCCTATACATAACCGCCTAGGTCCCCATGGCCAAACTAGGCGGCAGTCTACAACCCACCATGGCCCCGGCATCCAGAGCCGGCTGGGACCTCAGTCCCACCATGAAGGGCAGGGCCGTACCGATCCGGACGATGGTACATACTGCGGGAAATCCCATGCCACTAGCAGCAGACCGGGAGGACGCAACTATGTTCCTCCCACTCACCCCCGCACTACATACCTCCGCGCTGCAAAGCGCCACCAGAGCCAACCCTACAGGCCGAAATCTGCGGCCGAAAACTCCAAGTTTGTCCCGGAGATTGCCAACGCCGATGTCACCACCACCAAATTCCCATTAAACATTGGGAAATACAACGGTTCGGCCGACCCAGATGACCACATGAACATCTTCGTCGGCGCCGGGTGCAACGGCAGGTGGGATGAACCTACTTGGTGTCAATTTTTCCCGCAGACCCTAACAGGTCTGGCCAGGGCTTGGTTCGATTCTTTTCCTGTGGGGTCACTGACCTCATTCGAGGACTTGCAAGCAAAGTTCCTCACGCATTTTTGCCAGCAGCGACGTCATGAACGTGATTCTTTGGACGTCATGAACATCTGGCGCAGAGACAACGAATCGCTTGAGGCGTTCGTTGTCCGTTACAATAAAGAGTGCCTGGAGATAGGCGACGTTGCTGACCAAATGGCACGCAACCATTTCATTGTTGCCGTTAAGGACGAACAAATGGTTATGACTATCTCCGGCAAGGAAGGCTTGCCTAAGAAATGGGAAGATGTCATGGCTGCGGTCAAGACATATACCCAGACTCAGCGGTCCCTCAAACCGCAAGTCTCAAAGGCACATCCCCAAACGGAAGGCCAGTCCTCCCACCAAGAGCACAAGCGCAACAACAAGCGCAATCGGGACACATGGAATCGCGGCAGCGATCTCAGACCATATATCCCGCGTAACAACCAGCCCGACGTAAGGGCAACAATCAACGCCCGACGTGAAAACCGGGCGTCGAAGAAGGAGTCTCGGGACCGTAACTGGACCGAGATTAACCAGTCGCCAAGCGACGTCCTCCTTACGGACGCGCAGTTCCTGCGACCGGCCCAACCAATGAAGTCCAAGAAGAACCAGGATCTCGCACTCTACTGCAAGTATCACAAGGACAATGGCCACACAACAAACAACTGCATCAGTCTCCGACTGGAGATTGAGCGAGCCCTAAAAGAGGGGAAGCTGCAACATCTATTGCCAGCCGCGCAAAAACAAACAAAGCGCATCACCCCGCACAACGAGTGCCCCTCCACGGGTAAGAGGACCATGTACGCGGCAAGAAGACCGAACAATGACTGGAAAGACGACTCGAAAGACGAGCAAGTCGTCTTTCCAAAAGTCCGAGGCGGGCCGCGTGACTGGCACGCCATCGTTATCACAGGCCACCTGGCTCACTACTGCACCGAACGACTCTTCATCGATCCGGGCAGTACATCTGATATTATATACGAGCAGTGCTTCAACCAATTCGATCAAGAAGACAAGGATCGGTTGCAGCCAGTGGACTACCCGTTGGCCGGGTTTGCGGGGGAAACCGTATTCCCCCTGAGCCAAATCACTTTTCCTGTGCGCCTCAGCAATGGAAGGCACACACGAACAGAGGAGGTAAACTTCATGGTTCTACCTCACACCTCCAAATACGACGTACTTCTTGGGAGGGAATTCCAGGGCGACTTCAACATGATCACATCCGTCCCCCATTCTGCCATCGGTTTCCCAACCGAGACGGGGGTTGCAATAGTATACGCCCACAGAGAAGTTATGTCCTCGGACGAGCTACGTCCAGCCAAGATAGCAAGGCCTACCCCCAACACCCAACCAGAAAAATGGGTTCTTAACGCAAGACACCCAGAGCAAATGGTCACGTTGGGCCACGCCTTGTCCCCCACCATCAGAGCGCGCCTGAAGCAGCTCCTCTTCAGAAACCAGGATATTTTTGCGTGGACACCCGCAGACAAGACAGGGGTACCACGCGAAATTGCGCAGCATTTCTTGAATACCATGCCAGGTATCAAGCCGGTGATCCAAGGCCAACGCCACCTTGTATCAGCAAAGAATGAGGCGATGAATGAGCAGGTCAAAGAACTGCTCTCCGCAGGCATCCTGCGGGAAGTCAAGTACCAGACTTGGTTGTCCAACCCAGTCATGGTAGAAAAACCAAGCGGGGGCTGGCGCATGTGCGTCGATTATAAAGATCTCAACAAAGCCTGCCCCAAGGATTGTTACGCACTTCCGGAGATTGACGAGAAGGTCGATAACCTTGCACCATTTCGATGGAAGTGTTTCCTCGATTGTGACAAAGGCTACCACCAGGTACAGATGGCAATCGATGACGAAGATAAAACGGCATTCCGCACGCCTACCGGAAATTACTGCTATACGAAAATTCCGTTTGGGTTGCGCAACGCGGGTGCAACCTATCAAAAGTTGATGAACGACACTTTTCGCGGTCAAATCAGCAAAAGTGTCGAAATCTATATGGACGACCTGGTCGTCATGAGCATGGAGGAAGATACCATGCTCAACGATGTTGAAAGAACATTCCAAACTCTGCGAAGCGTCAATATGAAGCTAAACCCAGGGAAATGCTCGTTTGGAATGGAAGAAGGAAAGTTCCTTGGACTCATCGTAACCAAAGATGGATTCAAGGTGAACCCGGAAAAAGTTCAGGCGATCGAGCGCATGCCATCGCCTTCTACGATGAAAGAAATGCAACGACTAGCCGGCAGGTTAGCCGCACTGAATAGATTTTTAGCCAACCATGCAGCTAAGTCTTACCCTTTCATCAAGACCCTACGGAGCTGTTTAAAAAAGGAACAATTCCAATGGACCGCAGAGGCCGAAAAAGCTTTCCGGGAGATGAAAGAGTGTTTGATTCAACTCCCAACTCTAACCGCACCACGTAAGGATGAGCCACTTATTTTGTACCTATCTGCCGCGGACAACGCGGTAGGCGCAGTACTTGATGTACTGAAAAGTACATATGTTTATAGCGTATATTTTGGTCAGTTTTCAGTCGTTTTGAGTCTGTTTTAGGTTAGAACTATGATACTGCTGACGTTAAGCTTTGATTTCAGGTCCCGTAGCTTAAAGTGTTGAAAAACGAGTAAAAACGAGCAGTTCGGAATAAAAACGGGATTCGTACGCGCGTCGGAGAAGTTGGAAATCGAAAAATAATAAAAAATCAAGAAAATCACTCAAGGAGGCGCCGCGCGACGCGACGCCCCCCTAGCGTCGCGCGAGGGGTGTTGGTTCGAGATTAACGTGTTGCAATTAGGGTTTTGTTATGGAATTCCCAAGAAACATAAGAGAAACCCTAGTTACGAATTAGAGAAGTCTTGGAGCATTCGGAGAGTTTTCTTGGAGCAATTTCGGAGCTTTTGAAGGCAAGGAATCATCGGTACGAATTGAGATTGAAGAATCGAAGATCAATCGGGTTTTCCATTCCCTTGTTTTGTCGATTAATTGTTTGAAACTTGTTACGATGAATTCTATGTTTGATAACTTTGATTTGATTTCATACTTTAATATGCTTGGCTAATTTTCTAAAACCACCTAGATGAGTTGAATGGATTGAATAAAGATTTTTACCGTTTATGTTATTTGCATGATTGTTATGGGTAATTGTGTTTAGTAAAAAGTTTATTTGAATTCTTTGATGTATATGCATACTTTGAAATGGTTTATTGTTATTATTTGCTTCATATGATTCTTAGTGACGGTCTATATCACAACATAGAGTCATATTAGGGTTTAGGGTTTCGGTGAGTGTCTATATCACATAAGAGAACCTTCACTCTTTAGGGAGAATCGCGCGATAACCTCTAGAAGTAATTAATAATAATTTGCTAGGTCTTAGTGTTCTACTAGTTCCGATATCTGGGAAGTGAGGGGCTATTGGTAGGTCTTACCCGGCGAATTGCTTTAGATAGGCCTTGGGAAAGGTTATGTCTTGGTTTACCTGTCGGTCTTATTAGTCTATCAAGTCAAAGTAATTACTCTAAACTACCCTAGACCTAGGACTGGGAAGAAATAGGTCAACATTAGGGTACTTACACAATAATTAGAGGACTGGGAAGAAATCTAATAACCGGTAGGATTAACGGCCTAGGTAGGTCCACAGGTTTCTCCTTGAGAAGGGTCGAGGGGCCTCGTTGGCTCTTAATAGGTTTAGTATCATAAGATCCCGGTTCCATAACTCGTGCATTTAACTTAATCGGTAACTTCTTAAAAACAATCCAGGATTCTTGTCTAGGTGGTCCAGGTCTCATATAAGTAAAAGTTCACAGTCTTAATTCGTCTTTAGTCTAGTTTTAGTCAATTTAGTAGTCTAATATAGATTTCCTAGTTTTTCAGTAACCTCCCCCAAAACAATTAAACAAGTCTTAGTCGTGTCTGTCAGTGTCTAGTCAGAGTCTAGAAAACGTGATAAATAGAGTCTCGTGGTTCGATATCCGGACTTCCTAGGTTATACTACATTGATCGGTACACTTGCCGATTGTGTGGTTTAGGCCGAGTCTAGAATTTAAAGCTTTTTAGTGTCTAGCTTAGAGAGTCTAACTTAGTTAATTTTTATAGTCTGTTTAGCACACATCAAGTTTTTGGCGCCGTTGTCGGGGACTCTTGGTAATTGCGTTCATTTGCTTTGATAGATTTACTTGACAAATACGTGCTACGTGTTTACTTTGTTTTTGTGTCTTTTATTTTTCATCTTGAGTCGTAGTAATCTAGTTTGCGTTTCTTGTGTGCAGGTTTTTGCTAGTAGTGGATGCCACATCTACGCTCGCACGGACCACCACCACCACCAGTCAAGCAATCATCGTCTGAACTGGGCGAAGGCCCACATGTTACTTCTTCATCATCCCACATTTTTCCCGATCTCTCAGAGTTCGACACCATCCCCCTTACCGTTCCACCACCTTCCCCAAACCACACACCTAAAAACACCCCACCCGATAGTCCCACCTCTAGTTCCTCTAGTGAACCAGAAAACTTCGAACACATGGCCAACCCTAGGCAAACCGTTCATCAGCAGACCACCCAGAATTTCACCGGCCTTGCTTCACCCATCACCGTTCCACCCATAGTTAACGACCATTCATGGCAGATTCCATCTTATGCCATGCAAGCCATAACCAACACCGTTCAATTCCATGGCAGGGACGATGAGGACGCCCCGGCCCACGTTAACCGTTTCTCCCGCATTATAGGTACTTTTAGCCTTCAAGGTGCACCCAATGATGCTACCTACCTTCAACTTTTCCCATTCTCATTAGCCGGTCGTGCGGCTACTTGGTTGGACTCTCAACCAGCCGGTACTTTTACCACTTGGGCGGGGCTTCGTCAAGCCTTTCTGAACAAGTATTTCCCGCCCGCTAAAGCTTCACGGCTTAGAGATGAGATTCACTCTTTCCGCATGGGTCCCGACGAGCCTTACTACCTTGCTTGGGAAAGGTTCCAAAACCTTTGTGCTCGTTGCTCCCAACACGGTCTTTCCGATTGGGCCTTATGTGAGAAATTCTACAATGGACTCACCCAAGAGACTAGGGATAGGTTTGATACGAATGCAGGGGGGCATATGATGGGTATTCTTACAGTCGTTGAGTGCTTAGAGAGGTTTGAGGCGTTTGCTCAGTCTCAATCCCAATCACGTTCCGATCTGAGGTATCAAAGTGGTAATTCTAATACCACTACCAGCTCACTCGCCCAAGGGGTGAACCATGTCACCGTGGATCCTGGGTTAGCCTCTTTCTTGGAAAATATGAGTAAGCAACTTAACGAAATTCAGGCTAAGATAGATAAATGTGAGTTTTGCCGAGGGGGACACGATACGAATGCGTGTCCTTTGCTAGTTGGTGAGGAGCAGGTAGACTACTTAGGAGGAGGTTTTGGTAGAGGTCAGTCGAGTGGTTTTGGGGGGAATAACAACTTTGGGTCGGGTTGGAGAAATAATAATAATAATAACTTCAATAATAATAATACTTTTCGTCCAAATGGACCCCCTGGCTTTCAAATGGCTCAAAACCCTAATAGGGGCCAAACTTCATTATTTGGTGGGGGTTCAAGTGGGCAGTTCAACAAAGGGTTCAATGGGCAGGTCAAGGATGGGGGGTCAAATAATCAGGGTCAAACAGGTCAAGGTTCAAGTTATGACCTAGGAGGTAGTCTAGAACGAATGGAGTCCATGATGAGTCAACTAATTGTTAGAGACCAAACTACCCAAAAGACCTTAAGTGAACATGACCTTTTGCTTAAAAACCATCAAGCTTCGTTTCAAGACCTTCAGCGAGTTGTAGGGGATATGTCTAGGAAGCTAGAAGAGAGATTACCCGGTCAGTTCGCAGGTAACACAAAACCCAATCCTAATGCCCATGCTAAAGCCATTACTACTCGTAGTCTAGAACGAATGGAGTCCATGATGAGTCAACTAATTGTTAGAGACCAAACTACCCAAAAGACCTTAAGTGAACATGACCTTTTGCTTAAAAACCATCAAGCTTCGTTTCAAGACCTTCAGCGAGTTGTAGGGGATATGTCTAGGAAGCTAGAAGAGAGATTACCCGGTCAGTTCGCAGGTAACACAAAACCCAATCCTAATGCCCATGCTAAAGCCATTACTACTCGTAGTGGCAAGACCGTAGGAAACCCGAGAGTTGTTGAGGAGAGAGAAGTAGATGAAGATGGAGATGTGATAGATGAAGTGATTGAGATGGAGGCTCCCGGCAAAGTGCAAAACAGGCTAAGCCCAGCAAGTACCGCACAGCCCGGTGAGTCTCAAGGTGAGAAGAAAGTCGAAAAAACACCAATAGATGTTAGACCTTCACCCTTAGTGAACCATGCGTATGTCCCATTTCCCTCACGCCTTAAGAACCAAAAATACTCTAGGGAATACGGGCAGTTTTTGGATATCTTCAAGCAATTGAAGATTAACCTTCCCTTCATTGAGGCACTCCAATCAATGCCCAAATACGCTAAGTTCTTGAAAGATCTCCTTAGGAACAAAGAAAAATTAGGAGAGTTGTCCAACGTCCCGTTGAATGGGGGATGTTCCGCCGTGGTTCTAAATAAGCTTCCCGAAAAGCTTACCGATCGGGTATTTTCACCATCCCTTGTCTATTCGGTAGTAACACCAACACTCGAGCTTTAGCCGACTTAGGAGCTAGTATCAACTTGATGCCCTTTTCTCTTTATGAGAAACTAGACCTAGGAGAGCTTGCACCTACCCGAATTACATTGTCTTTAGCCGATCGGTCCGTTAAGTACCCGAGGGGTATAGTTGAGAACTTGTTAGTTAAGGTAGACAAATTCGTGTTTCCCGCCGATTTCGTAATTCTAGATATGGAAGCGGATGAGAGAGTGCCCATTATCTTAGGTCGTCCTTTCTTACATACCGCCAAAGCTCTCATAGATGTCTACGATGGTAAGATCACCCTTAGGGTCGGTGAGGAGAGAGTTACTTTTGAGATAGATCGTTCCATGAATCACCCGAGTGGTTCGGATGACTATAGTGGTCCTTGCCATTCCGTCTACTTTTTGAACTCGTTCATCTCGTGTGTTGACCATTGCTTAGAGTACATAAGTGGAGCGGACCTAGTGGTAGATGAGAAGGTAGGAGAGAAGATAGAGGAAGAGTTAGAGAGTGTAGGTGAAGTTGAAGAGGAGGGGATTCCTTTAATCCCCGATGTGCTAGCGGTTAGTGATGACACCACCCAACCCCTACCCTTAGAGCTTAAGGTACTTCCATCTCATTTAGAGTATGCTTTCTTAGGGGAGGGTTCCGAACTACCCGTCATTATTTCATCCGAGTTAGAGGAGAGTGAGAAAGTGAGGTTGTTAGAGGTGTTGAAGGCCAACAAAGAGGCCATTGCATGGAGATTGTCCGACATTAAGGGCATAAGTCCTTCCTATTGCACCCACCGGATACTCATGGAGGATGACTATAAACCGGTGGTGCAACCCCAAAGGAGGCTTAATCCCAACATGCAAGATGTAGTGAAAAAGGAGGTGTTGAAACTCTTAGATGCCGGGATGATCTATCCCATTTCCGATTCACCTTGGGTTAGTCCCACACAGGTTGTCCCCAAGAAGGGGGGGATGACCGTTGTCATGAACGAAAAGAACGAGCTTATCCCTTCACGTACGGTCACGGGTTGGCGCGTGTGCATCGACTACCGAAAGTTGAATGATGCCACCCGTAAAGACCACTTCCCATTGCCTTTCATAGATCAAATGTTGGAGCGTTTGGCCGGTCAACAATTCTATTGTTTCTTAGACGGCTTTTCCGGTTACTTCCAGATCCCCATTGCACCGGAGGATCAGGATAAAACCACCTTCACATGCCCTTACGGCACCTATGCGTACCGACGCATGCCATTCGGGTTATGTAACGCTCCGGCTACCTTTCAGCGTTGTATGGTCGCCATATTTCAGGATATGATAGAGACTTCCATGGAGGTTTTCATGGATGATTTTTCGGTTTATGGTGATTCTTTTGAGGTGTGTTTGAAGAATTTGGAGAGAATGTTGAAGCGATGTGTAGAGACGAAGCTTATGCTAAACTGGGAGAAGTGTCACTTTATGGTGACGGAAGGTATAGTGTTAGGGCATAAGATTTCTAGAGAGGGTATAGAGGTAGATCGTGCGAAAATAGATACCATTAGTAGGTTGCCTCCACCCACGAGTGTTAAGTCGATTAGGAGTTTTCTAGGGCATGCGGGCTTCTATAGACGCTTTATTAGGGATTTCTCAAAAATCACCCGCCCCATGACCCGCTTGCTAGAGAAAGATGTTCCATTCGTCTTTGACGAGGAGTGTCTTAAGGCCTTCAACTTTTTGAAGGAACAGTTGGTTAGTGCACCTATTCTTATCTCGCCCGACTGGAGCTTGCCCTTTGAGCTCATGTGCGATGCGAGTGACTATGCCGTTGGAGCGGTTTTAGGACAAAGAAAGGACAAGCACTTCCACCCCATATACTATGCAAGCAAAACACTCAACGATGCTCAAGAAAACTACACTACCACGGAGAAAGAGCTTTTAGCCGTAGTTTTCGCTTTTGATAAATTCCGTTCGTACCTCGTTTTGTCCAAGACCATAGTTTTCACCGATCATTCCGCGTTGCGTTTTCTCTTTCAAAAGAAAGACGCTAAACCCCGACTCATTCGGTGGATTCTTTTGCTTAGTGAGTTTGATATTGAGATTAGGGACAAGAGAGGGCCGAGAATGTAGCGGCCGATCACTTATCGAGGTTAGAGGATCCCAAGAGGGAAGAGATTCGTGAGGAGGAGATTGGAGATACGTTCCCTCACGAGTCTATAGATTTTATTGAGGCCGAGAAGGAGGGATTGCCATGGTTTTGTGATTTGGCAAATTATCTCTCTAGTGGCAATGTTGTGAAAGGGATGTCGAATCAACAAAGGAAAAGATTGTTTAGTGAGGCGAAAAAGTATGTTTGGGATGATCCGTTTCTTTTTAGGATAGGAGGAGATAGAGTCCTTAGACGTTGTGTGTCGAGAGAGGAGGGTTGGAACATTATAAAGCATGTGCATGAGGGCCTTACGGGAGGACATCATGGTGCACACGCCACCGCCCAAAAGGTATTTGATTGTGGTTTCTATTGGCCTACCGTTCTTAGAGATGCCGAGGAGTTCGTGAAGATGTGTGATGCATGTCAACGAACCGGCAATATTTCCGCCAAAGATGAGATGCCTCAAAATCCGATACAAGTAGTAGAGGTTTTTGATGTTTGGGGCATCGATTTCATGGGACCCTTCCCAAATTCCAAAGGAAACAGTTACATACTTGTGGCGATCGATTACGTTTCGAAATGGGTTGAGGCTCAAGCTCTTCCCACAAACGAAGCCCGAGTTGTTTTGAATTTCCTTAAGAAGCTCTTTTCACGATTCGGTACTCCTAAAGCCCTAATTAGTGACCGTGGCACTCACTTTTGCAATGCATTGATGGAGAAGTTGCTTGCACGCTACGGTGTTACTCATCGTTTATCTACCGCATATCATCCACAAACGAGTGGACAAGTGGAGAATGCGAATCGCGGTATTAAACGAATCCTAGAGAAGACCGTTGGTAAGAATAGGAAAGATTGGACCGACAAGCTAGACGATGCTTTGTGGGTGTTTAGAACCGCCTACAAGACCCCTTTAGGAACTACACCTTTCATGATTGTCTACGGAAAAGCTTGTCATCTCCCCGTCGAGTTAGAGCATAGGGCGCTTTGGGCTTTGAAAACCGTTAATTTAGATATGACCGAAGCCGCTAGGAACCGTTTCTTCCAAATTCATGAGCTTGAGGAGCTTAGAGATACGGCATACGCTCGATCGTTGGGAATGAAGGAGAAAACGAAGTTGTTGCATGATAGGAGGTTGAGGAAAGTGAAAGAGTTTAGCAAGGGCGATAAAGTGCTTCTTTACAACTCGAGATTGAAGCTTTTCGCGGGAAAATTGAAGTCCAAGTGGTCGGGACCTTTTATGGTTCATTACGTGTTTCCGTACGGAGCGGTGGAGATCATGGATGAGAAAGATGGCCGTAGTTGGAAGGTGAACGGCCATCGCTTGAAGCACTACCTTGGAGGAGCGATAAACAAGGATGAGAGAGAGGTAACTCCTCTAGAATTCCCACCTAAAGCCGCCAATTAGTGTTTTGGGTGAAAGCCCAAGTGTACATTTTGTATCGTTTGTATTTGAGTCTTTGTTTGAGTTTTTATGTGTTTTAACGCGTTTTTCCGTAGTTTTTTCGGTTTGTGTTTTGTGTCGTTGAGAATTTTCCAGGATTCGTTACCGTTATGGAAGAGGAAAAAGCATGAGAAACGAGGTCCCAGGTACGTATTCTTGACACTTAGAAAAAAATTAGAGGTTTTGGATGGGTTGCTAAAAAGTTGAAAATTTTTCTAAGTCCCAAACACTGAAAATCCTCGCAACCTTCTGTGAAAATTGGCCCCTGGCGTGACGCCAGGGGGCTTAGCGTGACGCGACCTCAAACAGTTCAAAACAAATAAAAATTGACCCGCCGCGCGACGCGAGACCCCCCTGACCTTCCACCGCGTCACGCGAGGCCCTTCAGAACCGAATAAAACATGTTATTTGAACCTGTTGCTGAAATAACACATCCTTTTCACATATCAAACCCTAAAACGCGATTTTCACCTACATCATCATATCTTCCACATCCGACCACCATTCTCCGCCCCACAACCACCATTGTGCTCGGATTTCCATCCCGAACAAAACCCCTAACCGTATTTCGACGATCCGCCGGTTATATTGTCCGATTCAGGGGTTAACTTTGTGCAAAAACTTCAAGCTTTTCAACGTTTCAGGTACGAGTACTCGCATTATTCTCTTAGTCTTATGTTAGTGTCAGTCGTGATTGTAATGTGAGTCAGTCGGGTCCGCAGTCGAGTCAAGTTATTGTCTTGAGTCATTTTGAGTCTTTAGTTTAGCTTTGTGTCGAGTCAGTGTCATATTTTCAGTCTGTTGAGTCGTGTCAGGTTGATAAATGCTGAGTCCGTTTTATGTGCAGATCTGTGGTTAAGGCATGGCGAGGGTGCGGGTGGCTCGGGTTGGTTTGATTGATTGTTTCATTTGATCTGAGCGATGTGAGAACGGGATAGTGCTAAAATAGGGGGTAGATTTTGAACGCGAATTAAATTTTTGAGCGTTTTATTGGTTTGAATGAGATATTGCGAAACTTTGTTTTGGGCGTTGTTAAAAACAAGTGTGGGGAAGCGGTTGCGCATTTTGACATAAAGCCACAGTTTTCATTAAAATACACGCGAACCATTTCCGTTGCTTCCACGCTTTGATTTTGATGTATTACCCGGCACTTGGGTTTGCTCGAGGGCGAGCAAGGTGCCGGGAGGGGGTAAAAGTGTATTTTTTTTGTAAAATGAGTCAAATTTGTCGTTTTTAGGGTCGATGTGCGTCGTTTAGCGTCTTTAGTGTCGTTTTGCGCGTACTATTGCATCGCTTGACTTTAAGCCGCTTCGCTCGTACTCAATCTCCATTCGGGCGAGGTTTGGCTTATTTTGGAGTCGTTTTATGCAATAAGCAATTATTTCGCACAACGGCCGCAAATGAAATGCTATACGGCCGTCGTGCGGTTGTATATTATTATATTATTATAATTAAAAAAAAATAGAGAATAAAGTGAGCTAGAAACTAAATGAAAGTAACACAGGTCTATGTATTCCGAGTTGGGGATAGCGACTCTACAGCCGGTTTACCTCTGGGATGTGTGAAATCGACTTGCCGAATAAAAGTACCGAAACCTATGTAATCTGTGATTGGGGATAGCGACTCTACAGTTGGAATACCGCTGGGTTAGGGAAAGCATTGTCTAGTCTCACGAATGAAAAAAAAAAGAAAAAGAAAAAAAAAATAGATTTGATTTTAAACTCTCTTTATCTTGGTATAAAACGGTTAGGAATTGGTCCAGTGATCGTTCTTTTAGTCCTATAAGCTTGAGGTGGGAGTAGGTGGACCCAGAGCAATGGGTTCTTAACGCAAGACACCCAGAGCAAATGGTCACGTTGGGCCACGCCTTGTCCCCCACCATCAGAGCGCGCCTGAAGCAGCTCCTCTTCAGAAACCAGGATATTTTTGCGTGGACACCCGCAGACATGACAGGGGTACCACGCGAAATTGCGCAGCATTTCTTGAATACCATGCCAGGTATCAAGCCGGTGATCCAAGGCCAACGCCACCTTGTATCAGCAAAGAATGAGGCGATGAATGAGCAGGTCAAAGAACTGCTCTCCGCAGGCATCCTGCGGGAAGTCAAGTACCAGACTTGGTTGTCCAACCCAGTCATGGTAGAAAAACCAAGCGGGGGCTGGCGCATGTGCGTCGATTATAAAGATCTCAACAAAGCCTGCCCCAAGGATTGTTACGCACTTCCGGAGATTGACGAGAAGGTCGATAACCTTGCACCATTTCGATGGAAGTGTTTCCTCGATTGTGACAAAGGCTACCACCAGGTACAGATGGCAATCGATGACGAAGATAAAACGGCATTCCGCACGCCTACCGGAAATTACTGCTATACGAAAATTCCGTTTGGGTTGCGCAACGCGGGTGCAACCTATCAAAAGTTGATGAACGACACTTTTCGCGGTCAAATCAGCAAAAGTGTCGAAATCTATATGGACGACCTGGTCGTCATGAGCATGGAGGAAGATACCATGCTCAACGATGTTGAAAGAACATTCCAAACTCTGCGAAGCGTCAATATGAAGCTAAACCCAGGGAAATGCTCGTTTGGAATGGAAGAAGGAAAGTTCCTTGGACTCATCGTAACCAAAGATGGATTCAAGGTGAACCCGGAAAAAGTTCAGGCGATCGAGCGCATGCCATCGCCTTCTACGATGAAAGAAATGCAACGACTAGCCGGCAGGTTAGCCGCACTGAATAGATTTTTAGCCAACCATGCAGCTAAGTCTTACCCTTTCATCAAGACCCTACGGAGCTGTTTAAAAAAGGAACAATTCCAATGGACCGCAGAGGCCGAAAAAGCTTTCCGGGAGATGAAAGAGTGTTTGATTCAACTCCCAACTCTAACCGCACCACGTAAGGATGAGCCACTTATTTTGTACCTATCTGCCGCGGACAACGCGGTAGGCGCAGTACTTGATGTACTGAAAAGTACATATGTTTATAGCGTATATTTTGGTCAGTTTTCAGTCGTTTTGAGTCTGTTTTAGGTTAGAACTATGATACTGCTGACGTTAAGCTTTGATTTCAGGTCCCGTAGCTTAAAGTGTTGAAAAACGAGTAAAAACGAGCAGTTCGGAATAAAAACGGGATTCGTACGCGCGTCGGAGAAGTTGGAAATCGAAAAATAATAAAAAATCAAGAAAATCACTCAAGGAGGCGCCGCGCGACGCGACGCCCCCCTAGCGTCGCGCGAGGGGTGTTGGTTCGAGATTAACGTGTTGCAATTAGGGTTTTGTTATGGAATTCCCAAGAAACATAAGAGAAACCCTAGTTACGAATTAGAGAAGTCTTGGAGCATTCGGAGAGTTTTCTTGGAGCAATTTCGGAGCTTTTGAAGGCAAGGAATCATCGGTACGAATTGAGATTGAAGAATCGAAGATCAATCGGGTTTTCCATTCCCTTGTTTTGTCGATTAATTGTTTGAAACTTGTTACGATGAATTCTATGTTTGATAACTTTGATTTGATTTCATACTTTAATATGCTTGGCTAATTTTCTAAAACCACCTAGATGAGTTGAATGGATTGAATAAAGATTTTTACCGTTTATGTTATTTGCATGATTGTTATGGGTAATTGTGTTTAGTAAAAAGTTTATTTGAATTCTTTGATGTATATGCATACTTTGAAATGGTTTATTGTTATTATTTGCTTCATATGATTCTTAGTGACGGTCTATATCACAACATAGAGTCATATTAGGGTTTAGGGTTTCGGTGAGTGTCTATATCACATAAGAGAACCTTCACTCTTTAGGGAGAATCGCGCGATAACCTCTAGAAGTAATTAATAATAATTTGCTAGGTCTTAGTGTTCTACTAGTTCCGATATCTGGGAAGTGAGGGGCTATTGGTAGGTCTTACCCGGCGAATTGCTTTAGATAGGCCTTGGGAAAGGTTATGTCTTGGTTTACCTGTCGGTCTTATTAGTCTATCAAGTCAAAGTAATTACTCTAAACTACCCTAGACCTAGGACTGGGAAGAAATAGGTCAACATTAGGGTACTTACACAATAATTAGAGGACTGGGAAGAAATCTAATAACCGGTAGGATTAACGGCCTAGGTAGGTCCACAGGTTTCTCCTTGAGAAGGGTCGAGGGGCCTCGTTGGCTCTTAATAGGTTTAGTATCATAAGATCCCGGTTCCATAACTCGTGCATTTAACTTAATCGGTAACTTCTTAAAAACAATCCAGGATACTTGTCTAGGTGGTCCAGGTCTCATATAAGTAAAAGTTCACAGTCTTAATTCGTCTTTAGTCTAGTTTTAGTCAATTTAGTAGTCTAATATAGATTTCCTAGTTTTTCAGTAACCTCCCCCAAAACAATTAAACAAGTCTTAGTCGTGTCTGTCAGTGTCTAGTCAGAGTCTAGTAAACGTGATAAATAGAGTCTCGTGGTTCGATATCCGGACTTCCTAGGTTATACTACATTGATCGGTACACTTGCCGATTGTGTGGTTTAGGTCGAGTCTAGAATTTAAAGCTTTTTAGTGTCTAGCTTAGAGAGTCTAACTTAGTTAATTTTTATAGTCTGTTTAGCACACATCAGTACTCATAGTGGAGCGAGAAGGAGTTCAAACACCCATCTACTATATCAGCAAAATGCTCAACGACCCAGAGACGAGGTACTCCATCATGGAGAAGTTGGTATTGGCACTAGTGCACGCATCAAGACGGTTGTGACGTTACTTTGCAAACCACGCCATTACAGTGTTAACCAACTACAGGATCGGCCCGATCCTATCAAAATC
The DNA here is from genome assembly GCA_030545235.1 of Helianthus tuberosus. NCBI lineage: Eukaryota > Viridiplantae > Streptophyta > Magnoliopsida > Asterales > Asteraceae > Helianthus > Helianthus tuberosus. The sequence continues at coordinate 34,123,304 of CM060373.1, read as the reverse complement.
CGACATCTCTGGAAGATTAGCAAAATGGGCAATTGAGCTGGGCGCACTTACACTGAACTATAAGCCGCGCCCCGCAATCAAAGGCCAGGTCTTGACTGATTTCGTCACCGAAGTACCAGCAAATTACATTCAAGAATGCGAACAAGAACAAAATCCCATGCCACCACCATCCTCCTCAGAAACATGGACACTATTTACCGATGGTGCATCCAACGAGGATGGTGCAGGTGCGGGTCTGCGACTCGTCAGCCCCGATGGCCAAGAGCTTACCTATGCAATCCGCCTCGATTTCAAAAGCACAAATAACAAGGCAGAATACGAGGCCCTACTGGCAGGGCTGCGTCTGGCAGTCAAACTCGGCGTCCAACATTTGGAAGCACACGTCGACTCACTATTGGTTGCAGGGCAGATACGCGGCGACTATGCCGCAAAAGGGGATATCATGATCCTATACCTCGAACAAGCCTTGCAACTGACATCAAAGTTCACGTCCTTCAATATCCGCCATATCAACAGGAGTGATAACAAACCTGCGGATGCACTGTCAAAACTTGCATCCACCAGTTTCCAACACCTGGCAAAAGAGGTACGCATAGAGATTCTGCAAAATCCCTCAGTACCCCTGCGCCAGGTCAATGTCATCCAGTACGGTACAACATCCTGGATGACACCAATCATTGCATACTTACAATCAGGTGTTACCCCCCGAAAGCAAAGCAGAGGCACGTAAGTTATAACACAAAGCGTGTCATTATCAGATGGGAGACGGTATTTTATACCGTAAATCATACCTGGGACCACTCCTACGATGCGTCGACCACGCATGGTGGTGGCCAAAATCATGAACGCCGGGTACTACTGGCCCGGCATGCACCTAGATGCGGTCAAAGTCTTGCGCAAGTGTTTCAATTGTCAGCGGCATGCTCCCAAGACCTTGCGCCCCAAGAACAACCTGATCCCCGTCACCACTGCATGGCCATTCCAAAAATGGGCAATCGATGTGGTGGGACCATTTCCAGACGCACCAGGTGCAGTGAAGTTTATTATAGTGGCTGTTGATTACTTTACAAAATGGGTAGAGGCAAAACCGCTCGCCTTAACCACCGCTATGATAACAAGGAAATTCGTTTGGGAACATATCATCTGCCGTTTCGGTCTACCAATGTGCATCGTTACAGACAACGGTACCAACCTCGCTGCCGAGTACTTTCAAAAATGGCTAAAGGAGATAAACATTGAACACATATTCTCCTCAGTGGCGCATCCGCAAGGGAATGGCCAAGTCGAGAGTATCAATAAAAGTTTAGTCAAAGGTATCAAAGCACGGTTGGGAACAGCCAGACGCGGCTGGGTTGATGAACTCCCATGTATCGTATGGGCCCATAGGATAACCCTAAAGACAAGTAACGGTGAGACACCCTTCAGCCTGGTCTATGGCACTGAAGCGGTGATCCCCGCGGAAGTAGGCCTCCCCTCACCTAGAATGTTGGCTATCAACAAGATAGACAACAATGAGGAACGCAGGGTTGCCTTGGACCTCCTGGAAGAAAGGCGTGAAAACGCTGCCATCAACAAGGCCAAGTACAAAACCAAACTTGAAAAGTACTACAATGCACGCGTCCGCATTTGTACCTTCAACCCGGGAGACTACGTCCTTCGTGACAATGAAGCATTTAACGCGGAACGCCCAAGGAAACTTGCCCCCAAGTGGGAAGGACCCTACCTCATCCAAGAGGTCCTGGGCAAAGGCGCGTATAAACTGCAAACATTAGAGGGCGAAACTATCGCACGCACATGGAATGCACAACAGCTTCGACGCTGTTACATGTAAGCCGTGTTTTTTACATTCACCATGTAACCTATCGGGCCGCAGGCCATTTGCAAATAAATAAATGAACGATTCAATGCAATATTGTTTATTTACTTCTATTACAAATGCGCATTCCACTCTGCGGTATCTGCAAAAACAGATTGGCATCGCATCTTCATTCGCGATACCCACACAGAGTGGTGACCACACGCAAGTATTGTAATAGGCCAGCAATGGCAAAACATCAACTGTCTATCCGGCTGGATATGCAAATACGGTTTTCACAAAGCCTATACAATTCCTAATCCCTAACGGGATAAAAACAAGAATTGACTAATACTCATACGACAAAGGTATAGAGTATACTTAACCGCGCTTTACAGCGGGTAGAGTTTTTCATACTTGCATATCACCTAGATATGCAAAAGGCAAATACAGACTTAGTGTTATTCACAATAACATTAACTCATATAAATTCAAACATGCAAGTAGGAAAAACCACTTGTACAACTTCAACGAAACGGTTCTTATATATTCAAAAAATTTCTACACCTATGCGGTGCACAAGAGATTTGCATAAAAGTTCCTAATATTTACACCAAGGAAATAAAAAGGGCACGCAGGCCAACCTAGTCCTTCTTTGTACCGTTGGACTCCGCACTATCCTTGCCATCGCCAGCGGTTTCTTCCTCCTCATACTTGTCAGCATATAACAACCGCAAGCGGTCTACATAGTCTTCCGCGTCTAAGCATTTATCAACTGCCTCAATGGCGGAAATGGACATATCGTTGTACGCTGCGAGAGCAGCAGCAAGACGCGCTTCGGTATCCACGCCATGAAACCCAGACCTTTCATCAGTATACTCGCCTTGGGCTAAAACATTAAAATGACTGATGCAACGGTTGTAGCCAGCTTTAAAACCAGCCTCCCGCGCACACTGCATAATCTGCCCTACACCAGCTGCATTCTCAGGTGCGTCAAGGATAGCACTAGCAATCTGCAAAATACAAGCAGTAAGATTAGCAAAGGAAAACTTAAAAAGATAGCAAAGGCAACGGGTACTTACATGCCCGATACCGTGATACGCATCCATTCGCGATCATCCTTGAGCTGATTGAATGAAGAAATAAGGCTATCCCTAGCCTCTGCAGCATCCCTAGCCTGCGCTTCAGCTTCAGCAGCGTGGGCAGTGACATCCTCAATAACGGCCCCCCATCTCTGCACTTCAGCCTTTCAACAACAAAGAAAACAAGTATATAAGGATGCTCAATCATACTTATGAGTAACACACAAATTCAAGAGCAAAAAGAAACTCATACCTGGAGGTCCTTTATAATCTTATTTAAATTGGTGCAGTCAGCATCCGCAACTGCAAGAGCCTTGGAAGCGCGGACCCCCGCCTCTTTAGCCTCTTTAACCGCTGCCTCAGCATCTTTGGCCGCCACCTCAACAACAACTTTCTCCTTTACCAGAGCAGCTTTCTCCTTGCTCAAAGCTGCGTTCGCTGCCTTGGCGTTTGTCAGCTCCTGACGAACACGAAACAGGGTTTTATTCTGTTTGGCCCAAGATTCTTTCCAAGTCTTGTGCTCATTAGAAATTGTTTCTTTCCAACTCTTGCGCTCATCAAAAAGCAGTTTGGCGAGGGTACGAACCTGTTTAAGCTCAGCAGTTGCGGCCCACTCCTCGGTCTGCTTATGCTTCTCAAAAGCAGCCTTATCCCTTTTAAGCTACTTCGCACCCTCACGAGCAGCCCTCACCAACTCTTCAGCCTCGGCCGGCAGGCGCGCAATTTCCTCCTCCTTACGCCCCAACACCTTGTAGTCTTCCATAATGGCATTCGCCATTATGGAACTCCCCACAAGCATGGAGGAGAGTTGATGGATCCGGAGCTCACGCGGCAAACTGCGGGCCCGGTTAACTTCAAACGGGGTGCCCAAACCACCCAAAATCTCCCTACACGCGGAGGGATCAGCAGAAATATCATCCCCTTGCATCACATTCCAAGGGGGACGGTGATAGTTCACAGCCCGGTCTTCAGTGTAAGTGCGGTAATAGAACTCCAATTCAGACTCTTCAGGCTGAATGGGAGGCCCTTTGAAACCCGCACCCCCAGAAGCAGAACCGGAAGCCTTCTCGGCAGTAGGAGATTTTTTCTTCTCAGCATCAGAAAATTTCAGGTTCAGATCATCAGTATCCTGCGGAGAAATCAGATTATTATGGGAATCCACCGTATCAAAGATCTGGGCCGCAGGTCCCTTCCCAGTATCCTCTGCCCGCGCAGAAGGCTCAGGCACCACTTCAATTGAAGGGCTTCTGGTAAAATCTTTATTAACCTCCACATTCGCAGCTGTATCATGCGGGGGGAGTGAGGAGCATCAAACATAGAGAAACCTTCATCTTGCGGTTCTGCAAGTAAAGCAAAAATACTTATCAATTACAAGTACAAAGAGAAACACTTGTAAAAGTTATGAATTACTTACCAGAGACAACCACAGGTTTCACAACAGTTGTCCGTTTGGCCAGTATTCTCGGACGTTTCTTCTCACCGGCACCAGCAGCTTTCTCCTCTGGTTTTCTCTTCTTCTTCTCATCAGCAGGCTACGAACCTGCAGAGGATCCACTTGCTGCCGCACCACCACCTGGAACATCCAAACCCTCAAGGGTGTCAGATACTACCACATAATCGGTATATCTGCAGAAACGAGAACGAGAGATACCTGCCGCATGCGGCACCAACGGAGGAACAACAAAAGCATTAGGCTTTTTCTTGCCGCGACCCCGCACAACTTTCTCAACATGCTTCTTCTCTGCATGCTTCTTGGGGGCACCCTTCATCTCAAATTTACCCAGGGCCCCAAGAGTACCTGCGTTTACATCATCAAACAAGAAAGTAAGAAAGGTGAACTTCTTTACAAAGAGAAGATTATAGAATATACCTTGGCCTTGCGGCAGGGGTGCGTTCAACCTTTCGCGATCAGCAACGCGAAAGTTGTTGACAATAGTCACGTTAAAACCTTTTTCACCTGCCGCAAGCGGAACTAACTCAACCTTGCCCGTAAAGGTCGGATCAAACATCCTCCACAAAGCAGCATCCACTGATAGTACAATTGCAACTTAGTAACGAATAAGGAAACAAGGAAACCGCACAAGAGTAAGAAAACTTACCACCACTATTTTCCCGCACAACGGGACTTGACTTCCTATCGGGCCTGGTCAACATCATCCGCAGCACCCACAGCTGCGAGTTGTCCAGCTTCTTATGATCAACAGTCTTCAACCTTGGGAACCATTCCACCGTATCCGCACTAGGAAGAGCAATATCCTCCGCAGGGATCGCCTCGTTCACATTGCGGAAGGTCATCCTGGCAACAATCGCGGCTGCCTTAATGTAGAAGAACTTTGTCTTCCACTTTGTGATACCTTTTGGTGGGGTCATCAGCTTGGGGCTCCCATACCGTTGGCCAAAAGAGAAGAACCCAGTGTTCACCATCAACTGGTAGAACCGCCGGAAATTTTCAACGGTAATCTCCAAACCAAGAACACGGAAAGTGTACTCGAAATATCTAATCCGAATCATCCCAAACGGACTCATTTGGGAGATATGGAGCTTGTAGTACTCCAAAACCTCAGCAACAAAAACAGTTAATGGTAAACGAAGGTTACCATCAATGAAGGAATCAACCCACATGGTGACATAACCGGCCGGAGCATCGGCACCGGTGTCACCCTCCTGGGGATAAACAGCCCCAAACTCCTGGGGCATTTGAATGCCGGTCATCAAGTTATTAAACTGACTTTTTTGCCACTTCAGCACCGATAGGCCCCCGCCGGGGGCACTACCACCGTCTTCTTCTTCTTCCGCCGCCACCGGCGAAGAATGTTCAGGGTTTTCACCCTCAGTATGGTGTGGATCGGATGGTTCAGCCATCAAGAAAAGAAATCAAGACTACACCAAAGTATGGACACAAGAAACTTAGGAAACCACTGGAGTTACAGACAAGTTTATCGGAGAAGATGAAGAAATGCTCTCTTTCACTCACCAGAAAAATTTTCAAATTTTGAACAAGTGAGGAGAAATCGAACGATTTCCCCTTATATACGCATGGCAATTAATGTGATACAGTAACTGACTCTTCACGTTCAAAAAAGGGCGAATCATGCAACGCCACGTGTTCAGCGACATTTCCACTGACGGTTACCACTCGCGAGTGGCCATCCACGCGCCTGACAGAAGGGACTTTTACACTACTTGCTACAGTGCATTTATGACATCGGGCAGTGCAAACGTCCTTTCATTTCAGCACATGCCAGAAAATCCTACCAATTTTCACCAACTCACACGTGCGTTTAACCACGTATGCATCTCAAAAGCGACAACATTATCCAAACTTAAGCGGCATGCAGTTTCTCTGGTTTACCGCACCATAACCCATACCGCATGTCGTTTTTTACATACCCCTCAAAAAAGGCAAAAATATATATCTCTACGTTATGTAAAGGGGTATAACCAATAACCGCACATACCCACGAGCACACGTGGAATATGCGGAGATGACACACGAACCCGCACAGGTGTGTCAGATACTCAGAACCAGCGTTGTTCTTTGGACTGCAAAAACCGCTTCTCAGAATGCGGCAAACCGCATTCCATACACTCTTCTTCAAGGTTCAAATCCCTCGTGTCCGGTTCACAACCACAGAGGGACCGCAAACAGCTTCTCCTTGGGATAAAGGACAGGTACGCTGAGCAACCGCACATCAGCAACCCTGACTCCTGATCCTTCAAGAGCCACATCCAAGCTTCAAACTTTCTAGAAGCGAGTTCTTTGATGCAAACCGCAGACACTCACGAGGTGCTGCGGCGAAATATAATTACCCTAACGGTAGCTACGGAAGAGCCACAACTAAACCGCTACGCGGTTGCTCAAAGCTACTTCCAGGAAAACTGCTTTCCAACTAAGCGTGAAGGAAAGTGGTTACAGAACGAATCCGGACGAGTCTCACCCAGATTCAAGGATCGTGACCTCCTTCGGCAAGTCTACTTCAAGGAAAACTACTTTCCACCAAAGCATGAAGGAAAGTAGCTAAGGAACGGCGGTAACAAGTCTGCTTATGACTTTTTACTCACCGACGGACCGCATAGAATAAACAATGGTGGGTACTACCAGACCCATGACCATGTTTATTTGTCCAGAGTCCAGATTCACATTGTTCGACCAAACACGGCCAACAATGACGCAAGTACCTCACATAGTTCGACCACACATGGCCAACGATGTGCAGCAACGAGGTAACCGCAAAGGACGTGCGGTTACTTGAGAGCTAAAACCATAGAGGACGTGCGGTTACCAGAGAACTAAACTGGAGAAAACGAACACCCCACAAAATAGGGATCATCGTTGAATGTCCGGTTGCTGAACATAAAGCTTGAGCAAAGCACTTACAGCAGTACCTAAGCTGACGCAGAGGTTACAACTAGAGTTGCGGCAAGGAACACCTTCCGTCACCATCTCAAAGGTTGGTTCGAACCCTGCTAATGTCTTCAGTCACCGTTTCAAAGGTTGGTTCGAAACACCAACAGGTGGCTGATGACATCAGAAAAAGGTAGACCATATTACCGGATCAGATCCTTGGCTGAGAATTCCGCATCAGACGGAACTTGCTCACCGGTACGAAAAAGACGTCACCGAACCCGCAACTTGAATTACTGAACATAGGAGCCATTTGCATGGCCCATATTCTACCTTCTAGACACCATAGTCCAGTATCCCTCCCACATGCAACTTGCATAAGGAAGGAACACTAGACTGGGGGGACTTGAAGGGGTATGGTCCCAGATCTCGTGTCAGCATGACCGCGAGTGACCATTACCCTTATCAAAAACCCCCACCAGCAAGAACTTATCTGTGTCCGTGCGGGCAAGCGCGAACACAGCGGTTGAAACCAATATGTCCAATGATGAGAAGACTTACCTTAAGTACGAGAACGAATTTTACGCATAACGATGCGGCCTGGCACCGCATCTTATGAACATTTTCGTCACGACAAGGGATCATAACAACAGTAACAGTCACCAAGCGGCGATGCGGCACGACATGGCATCCCGCATCCATCTTGGCCAGAACAAGAACGCGGGAACAACATCAGTTACCGCAAGTAGCGATGCGGCCCAGCACCGCATCCTGCCTACAATGCAAGTGGGTCTGACACCACAGTGCAAGTGGCACTGGGAACAGTCGCCTGTCAGCCCACACGTATGCAACAGTCTGACACCACAGCAGGACGTGGCATCACCGCCGTAACCGACAGGCCTGACACACTTACAGGAGGCTGTGCGATGTCAGGCTAGCCACGCAACTACCCTCTTTCACTCTTCGGCTATAAATACCAACCCCAAACCAGGTTTGAGGTATCTCTCTCTTCACAACTCTCTCACTACTACTATTATCACACTTTGCTTCCCAAGCAAATTACTGATTCTCACGCCGGAGAGTGGTAACAAGGAGCACCCCCCACCCCATCCTCCTTGTTACGAGTCACGGTTTGTTTCCTTGTGCAGGAAACCCACCAGCGGACGATCCATCCAGCGATCCTCGGAAAGAAGGAATTAACCCTACTTGACGAGATCAGTGAGTTAACCCTACCCGGTTAACCATTGTTTCATCAATATTTGTATAGGGTTCATATATTTTTCTTAAAAACACGTTTTGTGACCCGAACCAGTTTCGACTCAAAATGTTTTTGACCAAAGTCGACCAAACCAATTCAGTTTACAGCCAGAACCGGTTTTGCCAAAAAAAAAATACCCGAAATGTACACCTCTACAGTAAGACTATTGACTAGAGATGAAATAGTTTATGTTTGGCTAAATAACATTCTATAAATTTTAACCACAGACTAGGCTTCCAACATTTAAACAGTACTCGGTCCGGCCCAAACAAAGAAACCAACAGCAAAAACTCATAATATATATTATTTTATACAAAGCTGAGTTTTCACGATGTTACCTTGAGGGTGTGAGCAGTTGTCGATGACGTGTCGCCGGAAAACATAACGACATGGGTTGTGGTGGTATCAGAAACCCGATAAGACGTGAAGATGGGGTCTAGGGTGGTTGCTTCGTAGCAAGAAATCTCTTTTGCGAACGACAGCTTGGGTTCAATCACTACATAAATAAGAAGAATTGGTTATTATTTTGAAACAATGCGTAGCAAAAACTTATATTTTCCATGTAAGAATTGGTATTAATAAACAACCTGTCGTAATAGTCTTCTATTTGGATGCACGGGATATGAGAGATGAGAGGCCAGTAGTGTGAGCCTCTTCCTGCACACCTTTCTTTCAATTTTGGGCATTCTTCATATATTCTAAAACTCAAAAGTGACGGCAACAGTGTTTCTGGTAGATGGATCTTCTGTGGGCATCTGCAAATGGAGAGATGTTGAAGGGCTGTGAGATGTTGGAGTCCCGTTGATAGTGATTCCAATTTATCAAAATTTTCTATCCAAAGTTCAGCAAGAGAAGAAGGGAAAAGGTGGGACAACTGACTAAAATTCCTCACATGGGATTCACCACCTAAGCTTAGGTCAACGAGGGAGGTTGGAAAACTTTGATAGCCCCATTCTGAGATGGGCTTTTTCAACCCCCTACATCAAGGGAAACCAGTTTGGGAGGCCAAAGCCCACGAGGAAAGGAAGCATCAATCATTGGACACTTTCTAATTCTTAGATCTTTTAACATGGTGAGATTGGATAGCTGATGGTCAGGAAATGACTCCAGATTTTCACAATTCCATATGCTCCACCTGATTAAATTTGGTAGCTTCAGGTCACCAAATGCCTTCATATTTTTGCAACTTTGTATATCCAGATGTGTAAGATTTGGCAGATGGAGGTTAGGAAATGACTCTACGCTTTCACAACCTTCTATTCTCAACCTGGTGAGCTTTGATAGCTGATGAAGATTAGAAAATAACTCCATGTTTTGACAGCTACATATTGACAAAGAGGTGAGGTGAGTGGAGTTACTCAATTGATTTATTGATTTCAAATTTTTCCTGCCATCTATATCTATAACTTTAAGCATTGGCATGCTTGTGTTGTTGATTATTTCCATGTGCATGTCAGCACCCAATATAGTAAGTGACTTGAGATTCTGCCCTCCTCCATCTGTTGTTGTTGCCTTTGAGAAGCAGACATCTCTAGTTGAATTACAATCACTGATAACTAAACTCTCTATGCTATTTGGACAACACAAATGCTCCATACTATCACATGACTGTATCTCCAACTTCCTAAGAAATGATAGGAGGTTGATCCCAATGTTATCCTCATCCTCCTCTTTCTCTCCTAAACTCACCAAATTTTTACAATAATATACCTGCAATTTCTTTAAATTTACAAGAACTTTACTTGCCTTTGCCTCTGATTCCCACAAATATCTAATTTCATTACAACTAAATATGCTTAGTTCTTCAACCGCCCATGCTGCTCGAACCAAACTTCTCAGCCCACTTTCACAACATCCATCTATTTTTAATACTCTTAGTGAAGGTAATGCTTCAAGTGAGACATCACTCAAATTGGGGCATTTTTTTATTTGAAGCTCTTAAAGACATGGAAACATTACTTCGCTATTGGTTGACCATACCTCCCAACTCGACATATCTTCAAACCTTAGAATTTCAAGTGAGGAGAAGGGAACATCATTAGTCCTAGTTAACTCCAAATCTATGACTTTAACCTCATCCATGCCTTGAATCGACAACTCCTTAAGTGAAGGTAGCTTCCCAAGTGGCGGTAGAGATTTACATTTTCTACAACTGTGTAGCGACACATGGACCAGTTGATTAAAAGACGGATCCCCAACCCAATTTGGAAACTCTATTCCCTTATAAGACTTAACCACAAGCATTATCAACTGATCACTATGGGGCTTTAACTCATTGAGAACCTCCTTATCAAGTGTTTCCCTTCTAGAACCATCATCCCATTTCAACTCTAACTTATTAATCCTTTTTAAAGATAAGTTTGCCTCTCTTGCATGCATTGAGCTTTGCACTTTGTTCAACCCCTCGATGGTGATTTCCCCCATGGATATCCTTTAATCCCTTAAGCTCGGTTATTGCAAACTCACCATCTCCTCCAACGATAATCTTGGTGAGAGTTTGAAGGTTTCTTAACTCACCAATCCCCGAGGGCAGCTTCTCTAAAAGTGGAGTGTTCTTGATGTCAAAATGCCTTAACTTTTTCAGCTTCAAGAAGCTTTTAGGCAACTTGGTCAATTTCTTACATCCAAAAACTATCAATGTTAGTAAATTATAAAGATTACCAACATTCTCTGGTAACTTTGAGATTCTTGTTTCAGACAAATTAAGATATCTCAAGTGTTTCAAACTACAAATCGAATCTGGTACCTCACTTATCTTAAAACGCCTCAAAGAAAGAACCCTTAACAGTGGTAACTGAGGAAGTAAGTCGACCAGAATCTTATTGGATAAGTAAAACTCATTCCATCTTGTTTCCTCCCCAACATGTATGGCTAACAGTGTTCTCAAACTTCTTGCTCTTTGAAATGCCTCGAACTTCTGGAAACCTACATAGTTCTCACGCATAAATGACATATGTCGGTACTTGGCTAAAGCTTCCTCTGCCATCTCCGTCTGATTTTCAAACCTTAAAAAATATTCTCCAGCAACAAATGTGGCCAAGTCGTTCATGAGATCATGCATCACAAAAAATGATTTGCCATTAGGTGTTGGTTGAAAAAAGGACCTTGAGAGCAATTTCTCAAAATATTCATGGCCCAAACGTTCTGGTGACTTGTTTGCTGTTGACTCGTTCAGATAACTTTCAGCTATCCATAATAATATCAACTCCTCCTTGTCAAACAAAAAGTCCTTTGGGAACAAGGAGCAATATGCAAACAAGCGCTTCAAATCAGCAGAAAGGTCATGGTAGCTTAGCCTAAGGGCTGGTATAATTTCATCAGCATTTTCTAAATTCCATATCTCACTGTTCAACACGTCATTCCATTCTTCTCCTTCGGTTTTTGTCCTCATTAACCTTCCAATTGCATTTATAGCTAAAGGCAAACCACAACATTTTTTTACAATACCTTCTGCTTGTGCTTTAAGTGTTGCATGTGAGTGAAAGTTAACTACACCCAATGCATGTAAAGCGAATAAAGACAAAGCGTCATCATGCGACAAACTCTCAAGATGGTCTAGATGATTAAAACCTATCTTTTTAAGCAGTTGTTGCTGGCGAGTTGTCATGATTACCCTACTTCCAGTAGCCCCAGAATGAAATGGACGCACTAGGTTTTCCCAGTCGTCGTAGTTTTCATTCCACACATCATCGAATACTACTAGAAATCGCTTGTCCTTAATTTCCTCTTTAAGATCAATTTGAACCTGATTTATATCTTTAAACTGTTTGTTTTTTGTAGCCACAGACTGGAAGATGGTTTCACTTATTTTGAATATATCAAACACGTCGGAAACACAAACCCATGCCATAAGTTCAAAGTGATCCTTCACCCGTGTATCGTTATACAATATTCTAGCCATAGTGGTCTTACCCACCCCACCCATACCAACTATGGGTACGATAATAAAGTTTTCTTTAGATGGCTCATCTTGTAACAACTTGTTGATCAACTTCTCTCTCTCACCTTCTCGTCCAACAACATCAGATTCTAGCAAAGATGTTTCGTTTCTTCTACTAGTATTTTTTTGCTTTTCATCTTTTACAATCAAACCCAGATCACCCTTTTGTTTTTCTAGATGTTGTAACTGGGTGGTAATACTATCTAACTTAGGAGACAACCTATGACTTAGTGAGAAGTTTGTGCAGCAAGTTGGGATGAGCTTTCTTACCATGCTGGTGCTTGCTTCTGATTCCGGGTTCAGCTCACGATTGATAGCTTCAGTAGCCACATCGTCGAGTACGTCATCGATATCGTAAGCCAAATGTTGGAGACTAGTGAGCCATAGTCTGACAGATTCATGAGTTATTTCCTTGTGAGAAGCATCGTTAAGCAGAGCTTGGATATGGGACAACGTGATCCCCAATTGCTTGAGCTCTGAGTGGATATTCTGAGAGCGAGCATATTTCTTGAGGCTTCATCGGCTAGCTTCTCAAAAATGACTTTGATGAGGGCAGCAGCAGCGGCTTCAGCCATTGTTAACAGTGAAAACGTAAACTGGAAATTGGATTGAGAGTGATTGGTGTGTATGCTATGAATGTATGTAAATAAGATTAGTGGAAATATATAAGATGGGAGTGATCGGATTGGAGACAAGATATGAGTGGAGATAAGAAAGCAGTGGACAAAAGAAAGATGCTTTTTTCACAGACATTTCAACTAATTCTTTTGCATATTGTTCACATAGGAGTAAATTGCCATTTTAGTCCCTAAGTTTTTGTCTAAATTGTCATTTTAGTCCAAATAGTTTTTTTTCTCCTCTGGGTTCTTGACTTTTCCTTTTTCTTATCATTTTGATCACATTGCCTAACTTAGTCTAAAAACCAGGTTATAATAGGGTAATTTTGGCATTAAATTATTATGAGGTTTATAAATTATGTTGTAAACTACCCCTGGTTATCACTACATAACAGTTATTCCAAAAATACCCCTAGTTATAACCTGATTTTTAGACTGAGTTGGGCAATTTGATTAAAATGGCAAGAAAATTGAAAAGTCAGAGACCCAGAGGAGAAAAAAAATGTATTTTGACTAAAATGACAATTTGGACCAAAACTCAGGGACTAAAATGGCAATTTACTCTTTACATATTTATATTCTTTGATTTGATGTTAAGTTGCCGACATTCATTTTTACTAATTACTACTTGTATTACAAAACAGTTGCTATCTTTTAAAACTAAATTTCTTTTACTCAAATTAATTTTGCAGTAAAAGAGTTTGGTTACTGTTGATACATATATGTGGACGCGACTCGACTCGACGCGACTTGGTTCGGTTCGACCCGGTTAGGTTCGGCTCAAGCCCGACGTCACGACATTCCTCCGTCGTGCGTCCCAGAGTTCGACACGCGAAGCACGGAGCGCCGCGAGCCAGTTCCCGCAGCCACATCATCATGATGATGTCATGATGATGTCACTATGTTGACTAAACCTTACAAAACAACAACCTGCATGTATTTTACGTAAAGGGTTTGGGCCTTTTTGTTGTACTTGGGCTTTGACCAACTTTGGGCCATAGCCAGCCCAAGCAACATATATAATACCGAAATTACTTGTGATTTCGGTAGACACGAGGAGCGAACAAGAACACAAGGCAGAAACAAGTGTGAGAGCAAAAACACACACACACGAGAGATCTTTGAGAGTTTACAGAATATATTTGTAAACCTTGTGCTGTAACCGACTTTCATAGTATTAATACAGAGGTGTTAATCGTTGAGTCTTGTGTGTCGTTTATTTACGTGTTCTTGTCGTGTTCGATCTCGGTTTGCATCTCCGGTTGGATTCCGCACAACCGGACGTGTTTGTATACAAGGATTAGGCGACTAGATCCTCCCCTAGCCGGACCTACAAGTGGTATCAGAGCCTTGGCTCTTCTCCTTGTTAAAACCGAGTTGTTTTCGGGTTGTTTTTCGGATTTTTAAAGTTCATATTTTTCTGAAATTTCAGCTCATATCTTCGAAAATTCTGGTATTTTGTTGTTAGTTCTTATAAAAACCTTGTTGTTTATCATTTTCACATGTTAAAAGTGGGTTTTTAGTGAAGTTTCAAGCAAAAACGGGTTTCGGAAAGTTGTCGGTTTGCCGGAAAATTCATATTTCTGGGTTTGTTCTTCGTATCTTCAACCGATATTCAAATTGTTCTTGGTATTTTTCACTTTTTAATCCTTTGAAATTTGAGTATTAAGTTGTTTATGTGTTGGGAAATGTTATTGGATTATAATAGTACATCACCTTGTATGGTTGGTAATTTGAGTATGGTATAGCCGGAGTGGGTCTGTTTGTGTCAGGAGGTTAGACATATTATGATAGAAAGTTTGAGTTGAAAAGAAACTTACTTTGTGTCAGTGATAGAAAGTCAATATATAATCACACAATTTGTTTCAATCAGCGAATTTGATTTCAGCACAAGCATAAACCAGCGATTTTGATTTCAGCAAATTTGATTTCAGCGAATTTGAGTTCTTTAACCAGCGAAATTGCTTGACCCGGCCAACTCAAATCCAAAGGCGACTTTGGTAACCGTGTAATCGTCCTCAGCGAGATTATTACGGTTTTTCGGCGATTTTACTAATCATCGTAATAGCGGGAACAGACCAGCGAAATTAAAAAAAAAAAAAAAAAGGGGGCGATATTAAGTGAGTTCAGCGAATTTAAACAGGCTGGACGAAATCACAAGAACTGGGCTGGACGAAATCGCACACTGCCGAAAACAATTGTGGGCCTAATTCACATCTGGGCCGAAATTTTCATTGGGTCTTCACGTTTTTAATTCTGGTCGCACTAGATCCATGCATGCATAACATTTATTCAGTCGTACAAGAAGTTGGGCCTGCACAACTTCAATTGGGCTTCTGATTACTCGTACAAAAAGTGGGCTTCTATAGTGGTCTTCCATTACAAACATTTAAATTCTGTTTGTTTGGGCTGCTCATTTAAATCGCACAAGATAGGTGGAACGTACAAGATTATCATCACTCAAGACACACTTCTTCTTATTAGTCGCACAAGATGACTTAGTTGCAAAACATTTATTCATTCGCACAAGGTTGTTCAGTCGCACAAGATTAAATGCTCGCACAAGACTTTATTACTCGCACAAGAATTGGGCTCATATAAAAAATTTGGGCTTCTGTTTAGGCTCGTTTTCGTCGTCTATCTTTCAAGAAGTGTGGTTCATCGCTTTGTATCACAAGACTTGTTCCGTCGGATTTTTGTTTCGTGGGACTTTGTCTTGTCAAGATATTTAAAAAAAAAAATTATATATATTTGTGTTAGTGGTTTATCTGTTTGTTCAAGTTTGTGATTTTCAGGTTCTTATTTTTCTTGATCAAAAATGAATCCAAGATGGAATACTTTAGTAAATACAGATATGTATTTTGGTACTCCGTCATCTTCCGCACCGGTATCTTCTCAAGCTAATGCAATTTCTACCGGTCAATGGGCATTTGTATCCAATCAAATTCCAAGTGTTCAAAGCATTCTCTTAAGCGAAAGCGAAACTGGAAGTTTGAATCGGCCTCCAAAGTTGATGCACTTGTATGAATATCCAGGATGGATTGATAGATTTCATACATACGTTCTTGGCCAAAATACAGAATTGTGGTTGCGGTTTATTACTGATTTCGATCAAACAATAGAGGTTGCCGCATCATCTGCTGCTACGTTTGCAGATCTCACGGAAGATCAGAAGAAGGTCTATGATCTAGAAAAGAAGGCATACGCCATTCTCACTCAGGCCTTAAGTAAAGATATCTATCATCAATTCGTCAGTTACAAGACAACGAAGAGGTTGTGGGACGCGTTGAAAACAAGGGGCGTAGGAAATGAAGCGACACGTCAACTGAGAAAAGAAATGCTAAAGAAAGAGTTTGATGGTTTTACTTGTATGGAGAATGAGTCGTTGGGTGATTTGACAAGTCGATTTAATCACTTGTTGACTGAATTGACAAATTTTGGGGTAGTTACAACTCCTGCAGAGATTGTGAAAAGGTTTGCAGATGCGTTGCCACCTCAATGGAATACTTTCTTGGAAATCATGAAGTACAGTGGTACTTTAGCTACAACGAGCTTCAACGATTTTGTTCAAATTCTAGAAAACAAGAATCAGGAAGAAACTCTGAAGGCAAAAAGAATTCCCGTGCCTCAAAATCCTGAAATGTATTTTGGAACCTCTAGCACCTCTACAAAACCTTCTTCGCATGCTCCAATTCAAACAGCATTTGTGACTAGCACTGACATGTATGGCAATACTATCCAAGTGCCGGTTCCTCCAAAGACAGACATGTATGGAAATCTGCTAGAACCAGTTCCTCAATAGCAACAGCAAAGCCAACGACCTCTCAGACCAACTGATATGTTCGGAAATCCATTACCTGTTCGATCTTCCGGAACAACAGACATGTATGGGAATCCTCTTCCTCCTCAATCTACCGGACCAACCGATATGTATGGGAATCCACTTCCTCCTCAACAGCAAGCGTGTTATGGAAGCACATCATCTGCTAGTCAACAATCAAAGCCAAATACAGTACGGCTCGACACCTCAAGCTTTTCTAAAGTCAGTGTGGAAGTAGCAAAGGAACACATGGAGCTGCTAAACACTTTGGTGAGCGCATACTGTGGATTAGTGGAAGGTCAGATTGGTAACATTAATCTGACACAAGAAGACTATCAGCAGATTGATAAAGAGGAGATGGAGATGATGGACATCAAGTGGGCCTTTGCCAGTGCAGTTAGGCGAGCAAAGGATTTCATGGAAAGAACAGGCAGAACCAGCTTGGAGAGCAAGAAAGACACCAAGTATGGGTTTGATAAGCAGGCTGTTAAGTGTTTCAACTGTGGTGAACGTGGTCATTTCAAGCGTGAATGTACAAGACCATCTCAGCATGGAAACCAGAATCCCTTCAGAGGTCAAGGCAACCAGCAGAACCAGAATAGGAACAATGTTCGCACATTGGTGCCTGTTAACAACCAGACTCAAGCAGGACCATCAAATGCCAACCAGGCACTTGTGGTTCAAGTAGATGAAGGTTGTGATTGGTCTATTCAGTTGGGAAACAATGCTCCAGATGGAACAGCTTGTTTTGCTGAAATTGTCAAGGATCTTAAACACACCAGTGGTGGAGAATCTTCCACCAATGGTGATGAGTCTTCTGAAGATGAAAACAGCTCAGGTTACAGTGGAAGTTCAGATGAAGAGTCCTCGGGTTCAGGAAATGATCAAGAAGATGATGACACATCAAGTGCGTCAATCGATGCAAATATTGATGAGCTGTTGGAAGAAACTGCAGCAGGAATTCAAAGAAGGTCTATCTTGGTGGATCAAGCTGCTTATTCTTCGTCTTCTCTCCATTCAGCCTTTATGGCTAATGTCGACAGTTCATCAAGTCAGGTATGTGTCGATGAACCCACTTCTGTTAGCTGTAATAACTGTGATAGTTTGCGTGTTAAATGTGCTGATTTAGAGGCAAACATGTCTGAGTTGCAAGGCAAACATGATGCTTTACAAGCTAGTTTGTTTGACTTGCAAGACAAACATGTTTCTGTGAATGATAGGTGGTGTGAATTGCAAAGTAAACACGAGGCTTTGCAAGAGAAATATGATGTGACATTTATTCACAATCAGAAATTGACCGTTGATCTTTCAAAGTGCACTGAAGCCAATATGTTTTATGAAAACCATGAAAAAGAATTTAAGTCAATGATTGAAACGTTAAAGAAAGATAAAACAGAGCTGACAAAAATGGTTTCCAGAAAACAAACTGATATTAATTTGTATATAACTCGTCTTGAGGTAATGCAAAAGGAAATGGCTTGTGTTAAAACTGAAAGTGAGGCGATCCGACTTAAGTTAGACAGTTATTTGAGCTCTAGCTATGTGTTGGATCACATCATTGATGTTCAGAAAGAAAAACGGGATGTCACATGCATAGGCTATAAGAAATGTCCACCACCCGTGAGAAACAATTTTGATACTTTGCCTGATGAGGAGTATAGGACTCATTTTGAGCCATCGGTTCCTTTGGACGTTGAGGAATTTGCAGCAGGGCTCGGATACAAGAAAGAAGTATCGTCAGATTCAGATGTGTCAGCAGATACATTTGTAACTGCTGAACAGAATCAGGATCCTCCAGTTGTGATTGAGGATGTTGATTCTTCTGATGATGAGTCTGATGATACTGATTCAGAAAAGTCTGATGCAGTAATCAAAGGAGAGGACATACCTCTTGAGAATCATATCCTATGTGATCCTCCCACAAAACCTGCTAAGACTGTTCCAACCGAGTCCACATCAGCAAAAGAGTCGGAGAGTGTGGATTTGCTGTACACTCTTGTTGGTGATGACAAAATTTATTCTGACAAAGATTTTCCTATTAAGAACGTTAATCAATCATTAATCAGTAAAGTCTTTGAAAATTCAACAAGTAAGTTTTTGGGAAAGACAGGATCACGTGTTACAGTAACACAGTGTCCTCCTATCCCAAAGGCCGAAATTAGAAAACAATTTGGGAACAAGAAATTACCAACAGTTGAAAAACAGCAAAATCATGCCAAACCAAAAGGTAAAACACCGGCTCAAGATCAAAAGAAGCCGAACCAGAAGAAGAAGAAGAAGAATGTGAACTTTGTGAAATCTAAGGGAACGGACAAAATTGCAAAGTTTGAAAATCAATCTAACCTAGATTTTGTCAAGAAAGCAACTGTGATGAAAAGGAATGAACCAAGTAGTTCAAAACCTAGTACCTCGGGATCACAAAGTTCATCATCGGCAAGACGACCACATGATACTTCGGGGTTTGTTGAACGAAGATCATGTTTTGAATGTGGAACAATCGGGTATATCGTTCGAAATTGCCCGTATCTTCATAAACAAAAAGGCATAGTTGATGATCCCCGTGGCCCAACTGACCGCAGGCGATCTGTTTCTGTAAAACAAGATCCCCGACTCATAAGAGAAAGGGAAAAGAAACAGAAACGCCAACAGGTCAAGAAAATTGAAAAAGCAATTAAAACTGATGCGGTTAACAAACCATCTGTTTCTGTCAAACCAGAAAATTCAAAAACTTCTGACAACCATGAAGTTAAAATTTTAAAGAATAACACTGGTATAACAAAACAGACCTGGAAACCAAAAACGGTTAAAGAATCAGGGGGACCATCACAATTCTCAAATCATCAAAGAATAGAGGTTATTGTTATTGATGAAAATGGAAGACCCAAGACCACAATGGCTTGGGTCCCCATCTCCAACTAATTATGTGAGTTCATGTGCAGGGTGTTCCAGGAGGAACTATCAGTAGTCAATGGATTGTTGATAGTGGGGCATCCAGGCACATGACAGGCGACATGAAGCTTCTCTACGACGTTAAAACTATTAGAGGAGGTTATGTTGCTTTTGCTGGAGATAAGGGCGGATACATTACTGGTGAAGGAATGATTTCCAACGGGGTTGTTAGCTTTGACAAGATCAACTTTGTGCAACAACTTGATCACAATCTTCTTAGTGTTTCTCAAATTTGTGATAAGCAGTTCTCAGTACACTTTGATGCAAATGGATGTTATGTGCTGAAACCCGGCTTCAAAATCCCGAAAGAATGGATTCTCTTGTCGGCTCCAAGGATAAATGATTTGTATGTCCTTGATATGAGCCAAGCTATCACAACGTCTGCACAAGCAACCTGTTTCTTTTCCAAAGCCACAGAAAAAGACACAATCTCTTGGCACAGACGAATGGGTCACATTCACTTACGCAAAATGAATCATTTGGTGTCAAATGAATTGGTGAATGGTGTTCCCCTTAAAAACTTCCATCTTCAAGACGTCTGTGTCTCGTGCCAGAAAGGAAAACAAACGAAGAAGCGACACCCTACAAAGAAAATCAACACGGTGGCTGTTCCTCTTGAACGTTTGCACATGGATTTGTTCGGTCCTGTCAAGCACAAAAGTATTAGGAATGATCAATATTGCCTCGTGATAACTGATGATTATTCAAGATTTTCTTGGGTGGCGTTCATGGCACATAAGAGCGAAACCTTCGGTATTATCAAAAACTTGATCATTCAGATTGAGAATCTATATAACTTGAAGGTTAGGCGGATACGTAGCGACAATGGTACTGAATTTAAAAATCATGGCATGGCGGAGTTTTGCACTTCAAAAGGTATTCTTCACGAATTTAGTGCAGCTTACACTCCTCAACAGAATGGCCTCGCTGAACGTAAGAACCGCACATTGATCGAGACTGCTAGGACTATGTTGGTTGAACCGAGTCCTTACAGTCAAAAGGCACAACAAGACCTGCTTTGAGCTTATAAACAAACGGAAACCAGATTTGTCATATCTTGAACCGTTTGGAGCTCCGTGCACAATAATCGATCCTAATGGAAAGTTTGGGGCAAGAGCCATTGAAGGATACTTTCTTGGGTATTCCACCCCTAACTTAAGAGTCTGGAATCTAGAGACTAAAAGGGTCGAGGAATGGTCTGAAGTCAGAGTACAAAGGCACACTTTACCAGTTAGAAATCCTGGTCAGCCTTGGATGTTTGAATACGATGACTTTTTCAATTCGATCAATGTTGAAGCAGTTGAAGAAAACGTTGCGGCTAGGATGTTTTTCGAGAGTGACAATGCAACAGATTCACCGTTGGTTCGTCCCATTATTGTCAATCAAGAACCATCTTCAGTGAACAATAATGCTCTCGACAATGAGGATTTTCACGATGCTACCGAATTGAACGAATCTTCAGAGGATGATGAATTTCTCGATGCAGATCAAGAAGTTCCAATAACAGCAGTTCATGGTACTTCAGAAGGTACACCTCCAGTGGATGTCCCTAGAACAGCTGAAGCTACTGCATCATCCTCTTCGTCAATTCCAGGCATTGAATTGATTGTTGATCTCAATCTCAACAATCTGGGTACAAACATTCCAGTTCAAGATAATCCAGAAACAAGGATTCACAATACCCATCCTCAACAAAACATCATCGGAAATGTACAGAGTGGCGTTCAAACAAGAAACATGTTGCGAAACAACAACAATGCAGGCTTGTATGCAGATATCCGAGAATCTGGTCAACAAAACGATTGGTCTTTCGCGTGTTATGTCTCACAGGAAGAGCCAAGAACTTGGAAAGAAGCTTTGAAAGATAACTCATGGGTTGAAGCGATGCAGGAAGAACTGCAACAATTCCAGAAGCTTGGTGTCTGGAAACTCGTAGAGAAACCTGCTGGTTACAAGAAGATTGGTACCCGTTGGGTGTTTAAATGCAAAAAGGATGACCGTGGAGTCGTTATTCGAAACAAAGCAAGATTAGTCGTTCAAGGTTTTCGTCAGATTGAAGGGATCGACTACAACGAAGTGTATGCACCTGTTGCACGTTTAGAAGCAATTCGGATCTTTCTGGCTTATGCCTCATTCAAAGGTTTCAAGGTATACCAGATGGACGTAAAAAGTGCATTCTTACATGGTGTGGTAGAAAAAGAGGTGTACGTCGAACAGCCTCCTGGGTTTG
The DNA here is from genome assembly GCA_030545235.1 of Helianthus tuberosus. Classification (NCBI taxonomy): domain Eukaryota; kingdom Viridiplantae; phylum Streptophyta; class Magnoliopsida; order Asterales; family Asteraceae; genus Helianthus; species Helianthus tuberosus. Next base: position 34,101,268 of record CM060373.1, on the reverse strand, counting down.
AAGATCCTATCCATCCCGATCGGGTTTGGTTGCTCAACAAAGCTCTATATGGTCTACATCAAGCACCGCGAGCTTGGTATGCAACCTTATCTAATTATCTGCTGGAGAATGGATTTCGCAGAGGTCTTATCGATTGTACTCTTTTCATCAAAGAACAAGATGGAGATCTTCTACTGGTACAGGTATACGTTGATGATATTATATTTGGTTCTACTAATGATGTTTTGTGTAGGGATTTCGAGCGTGTAATGCAGGATAAATTCGAGATGAGTGCTATGGGGGAAATGACTTTCTTTTTGGGCCTACAAGTTCAACAAACTGAGTCTGGGATATTCATCCATCAGACTAAATATGTTGGTGACATCTTGAGCCGGTTCCAGATGTCTGATGCAACGCCCATCGGTACCCCATTGCCACAAAATCACGGAATTACTCCAGACTTGAAGGGTCAAGATGTTAGCCCCTCATACTACCGCGCGATGATCGGATCTCTTATGTACCTCACAGCATCAAGACCAGATATAATGTACCCAACGTGCCTGCTTGCCAGATATCAAGTCAACCCGAAGGCCTCACATCTTGCAGCTGTAAAAAGGATTTTTCGTTATTTGAAGGGTTACCCTGACACCGGTCTGTGGTACCCTAGGGATAATAACTTTGACTTGATCGCATTCAGTGATTCTGATTTTGGCGGATGCAAAATCGACGGCAAATCCACAACGGCTGGATGTCAGTTTTTGGGAAATCGCCTAGTCACATGGCAGTGCAAGAAGCAGACGTGCGTCGCTACATCAACATGCGAAGCTGAATACATTGCTGCCTCAAGTTGTTGCTCCCAAGTCCTATGGATCCAACAACAAATGCGCGACTACGGTTTTGAATTCCTAACTACTCCTATTTACGTTGATAATTCTGCTGCATTACAGATCACTAGAAATCCTGTGCAGCATTCAAAGACTAAGCACATCGAAATTAAGTATCACTTCATACGTGATTGCTTTGAGAAGAGGCTAATCGATGTTGCTTACGTCCACACCGATGACCAACGTGCCGACCTTTTTACCAAAGCATTTGACAAATCAAGATTTGACTATTTATTATTGGTAAACGGCATTAAGGTTTAGCAAGAGTAAAACCAACATCGGAAAATCATTTTTGTAAATACCTTTGTGTTTTAAATTTAGCTTAGTTTATTGATTTTAGGGGGAGTAAATCCAAAATTTGAAAATCCAAAAACATCGAAAAATTTCATAAACACAAAAACAATAGAAAATCAAAAATGAGTTTCCTGGCGAGAAAAAGAGAAAATGATAGTACATCAGTGGTCTGTCTAAACCTCTTTAAACCTTAAATGAAAAACTATAAGCAGCTCTATATAAGATGTATCGGTAGGCTCACAATCATTTTAAAGTGTGCAGGGTGATATAAACTTAAATCGACTGAAGACCAGGTGGGAACCATTCATTGGCATATGGTCTTAGTACCGAAATTTTGTTTGAGAGATTGCCGAGGTTCTGAGATATTCGGTCTTTATGCTGCTTATCATCTGGGTATCATGGTTGTATCTTTTACCGAAAAGTAACGGGGACGCAAGTCTAGATCTTCCATGATACCATACATACGTGTACATATTGCATACGACCTCAATAAGTGATAAACAATCACATGTCCACAAAATAAGTGATAAAATATCACAAATTCTTTCCGGGAGTCAAGTTCGTCTCTCTGCTGTACGAAAGTACTGACCTGTTCACGGACTTGCTCCTGTGCCCTCATGCATATGAAAATCAAGTTCCTCATCAATAAGTGATTATATCACATAGGGCTTGTTTTCAAATCAAAATAAGTGAGAATCTCACATCATATACGGTCAAACAGATGATAATCGGTATACTCACCGGTAAGATGAACCCTTGTGCATACCTTGATACGGGAATGTGTCGTGATGTGGATGAACACCGGTCGGTAAGTATAAATCATACCTTAATGTATCCCCTCGCCATGATTACATCTGATAAGTTGAGCTTATGTGGACAACAATACCGATAATTGTTATAGGATGCTTATCTTAATGTTAACTAATTGAACAACAAGAGCGTTTTGGCATGACCGTACACTGATATGATTCTCTTACCCTCGAAACTCGCAAAAAGAATGTCTGTAAATATTTATTTAATGCTTTCAGTTTCTGCATCTTTGCATATATTTATTTACTGCTTTCAGTATTTACATTTGAAATATTCAAAAAGTCCAAAAAGATTTTAGGTGTGTTTTAATATAAACTTTCTAAAAGCCAAAAAGATTTTATTTCTATCTTATTTTCGATTGTACGATGATTGGATCTCGAGTCTTCGTTTCCTGAAACCTGAACGAAAACCAAAACGACTAAATCTTCATAAACGGTCGAAATTTGCAAGTTTTGAAAGTTAAAGACTAAAATTGACAATTTATTAAGCTTTCAAACTGTCGGACGGTGTTTGTTTGAACAATGGTCACATGTGTGTCGTTTGCTTATGATATTCCAGGCAGTTGTTCTCATTACGCGTTTAGATTTCTTGCATGTGCAGATTCTAAAGGCAAGGAGAACATGGTCGATGACAAGCCTCGGAATGAAGACACAACGTGAAGGCACTCAAATGATGAAGATGATCGAGTTGCCGCTGATCCATCATCAACACCACAAGGATCTCAAGTACTGAAGATCAAGACATTCACGAGCATAACTCAAGGGGGAGCTTATGTTAAGGGGGAGTTTGTCAACACACTTCCTACATGAAACGGGGAGTTTGTTGATACACTTTCTGCTTTGAAGACGTGAAGACATTGAAGATCCTCCGACTTAGAAGACAAGAAAGGAGAATCTCGCGAGTAGCGTCCAAGGGGGAGTTTGTTGATACATATATGTGGACGCGACTCGACTCGACGCGACTTGGTTCGGTTCGACCCGGTTAGGTTCGGCTCAAGCCCGACGTCACGACATTCCTCCGTCGTGCGTCCCAGAGTTCGACACGCGAAGCACGGAGCGCCGCGAGCCAGTTCCCGCAGCCACATCATCATGACATCATCATGATGATGTCATGATGATGTCACTATGTTGACTAAACCTTACAAAACAACAACCTGCATGTATTTTACGTAAAGGGTTTGGGCCTTTTTGTTGTACTTGGGCTTTGACCAACTTTGGGCCATAGCCAGCCCAATCAAGCAACATATATAATACCGAAATTACTTGTGATTTCGGTAGACACGAGGAGCGAACAAGAACACAAGGCAGAAACAAGTGTGAGAGCAAAAACACACACACACGAGAGATCTTTGAGAGTTTACAGAATATATTTGTAAACCTTGTGCTGTAACCGACTTTCATAGTATTAATACAGAGGTGTTAATCGTTGAGTCTTGTGTGTCGTTTATTTACGTGTTCTTGTCGTGTTCGATCTCGGTTTGCATCTCCGGTTGGATTCCGCACAACCGGACGTGTTTGTATACAAGGATTAGGCGACTAGATCCTCCCCTAGCCGGACCTACAGTTACTGTATTAAAATCCTTTACTTAAATGTGCCTATATCAAGTTGAAAGTTGTCGGACAATACTGGTTGTAAAATAGTTCTTATATTAATAGATTTGACGATTTTCAATAGTTGTTAAATAGTTTAGAATTAAACAACATTTTCAGACAACAATACTGATGAAGGTTAATGTTTACTTAAATAAAATATGCATGTGTTTTTACAACATTTTCTTTGTAATTTGTTGATCCAGTTTTGTGTGGATGTGGCTCGGTTCGGTTCGGTTCAAGACCGCGTCGCGAGAACGACACACGAAGCACGAAGAGCCACGAGCTGACATCATCATGACATCACCATGATGATGTCACATTTATAACTTGAAATCTTTGCATGATTTGATGTCACACCCTAACTTTTTGCGGAAGCGTGTACGTGTGACTTGATCAGTTTTCATTGCATTCGATTATAATAAACAACTATATGATTAAAATGATGTTCATCCATTCATAAATTTTAAAACATTACAAACACAAGTTGTTAAGTTTCAACCCATCAAAAGAAATTAAGTTCCATACAAGGACTTTTAACAAAAGACTACTTTAACTAAGGCTTTGCTTCATATATCTTATCCAAGATAAGATATACAAACCAAACCCTTCAAAAGTGGATGACATATAATCTTGTAATACACTTCTTGAAAACATTTCCATCGCCGAAGATCCATCTAGTTTCCTGAAATACATGTAATTTGAAAACATCAACAAAAGTTGAGCGAGTTCATGTGTTTTGTATGAGTTCCAAAAATACTTGTAAACATTTGAGAGAATTCATTTGATAACCGGTATGTAAAGCGTCTATGAATAGATCATTAATGTTTTGCAAGGACATTAATATGTGTGGTGCATAGGAAGTGCTCAAAGCTAGCGAATTTCCTCCGGTCCATCCGGCGGGAACGACATAGTCACCACATGCGGCCACACAAGGACCCATGAGTGGGGCTCGCTACACCCGATAGATCTACCACTCCTGCCCCTCGGTCTTAACTAGATTAATGGCACTTAGGAGAGATACTACCCATCCACATGATCTAACAGTTCATTCATTAGCTAAATCATACCATTGAAACATGTATTTCACCCCTGAAAGTTATAAATCAGAAAACAGTTATGAGAAAAGGGGGACATGTACTCACTAGTTTGCGTCAGCTGTCTCGTATACTCAAAGTTCCTCTTCACGGATCGTACCACTACCTACACACGTGCTATGTTTTATTAGATGTTTAGGTCGTGTAACGACTCTTAGCCTTGGTTATTTATTAAGACCTATTTTGGAATTTTGGTATACTTTGAGTTACACGCTTGGTGTATGTTGTTTATATAATTATATAATTCCAAATTATATAAATATTAGCTAAAATAAGGATATTCTAACTTAAATTATTTCCATCCAATTATTTTGGAATATTGTTAAAATTAATATATTTTTAACTTGTTTTGTCGTAAGGTTCTCACATATATATTTTCAAGTATAGGTATACTTGTATTTGCGTATTTTACAAAGTGTCGGTAGTCTATGTCGGCATGTATTTATACGTATAGGAGTACGTATTTTCTTGTATTTATTAAGTATTTTATACTTAATTTTATGTGTAATTTTCCGGAATATTATTTTTGTACAATTAAAAATCACCAACTTTATATTCTTAAAATATATATATTTTAAGAGAATTTAATAGAAAAAATATCTATAAATTTATTTGGTAAAAATACGTATACTTCCACATATATTTTTTTAAGATTAAACTTAGAAATATATATATATTTTTAGTTTTCACCAAAATAATATATTTTTGAGTTGTTCTTGAAAATATATATTTTCTTCCACTTCAAAATAATATATTTTCTATTTTGACAAAATATGATATATTTTATAATAGTCGTAAAAATTCATATTTTGTCATTTCTTCGGTTTCAAAAATATCGTTTACCACATTTGTCAAGATACGAATTTATTTCCGGAATATATATATGTATAGTCCAAATGTCCATTGTCCGATACGTCCAATATTTGGGTATAAGTTATATATTTATTTTCCTTGTGATTTTTGTAATATTTCAAATTACGATTTTTAGTATTTTGGTGTGGTGTATTATTTTCAAGTCCCTAATTTTAATATAACTAATACAAGTAATATACATGTAGCACATAATTTTTGTGACTTCTAATATATATTTTCCTAAATATATACTTAGTCATTTTTATTATTGAAAATCAACCTCCAATACTTGTAATTTTTATAACCAAATTTATGGCAAATTTTTATATTAAAACCATGATCAAAAATTACTTGTAAGCACTTGTTTAGAAATATTTTTCTAAGTGTTGAATTTTTACTAAAATTTTGCCATAGTTTCCCTTGAAATGGAGGTTTCCATGCTTATTAGCATATCTTTTTCTTTTTAAAAATTCATCATCAATCATCATCAATCAACATTACAACTTACCATGAGCCATAAACACAATCTTACATGAAGGTATGAACTTGAAGTTTTGTGAAACCTTGTAGTATTTTAACATGATGTTTAACATGTTTAACTATCACTAAAAACATGGTTTTTATTTCATAAAACTCATTTTACAAGATTTCAATCTTTACAACTTGTGACACAACTTTACAAAAATTCATCTTCTTGAATTTTTCATGTTTTCCATCCATCAAGTGTTCCTTTTAACACTTAAAACATGTTTACTTTCTTTCAAAAACCAAATCATGTTAAATCTTGAAGTAAACTTTATTTTCTTGAAACTTTTATCTTTGATATCTTATATTTTTGAGACTTACAACTTGTAGGAATCATCATCCTACACAAAATCATGTTCATCTTCAAGTTCACACTTAACATAAAGGATGATCAACATAGATCTTTCAAGATTCATCCTCATACTTGCTAGATTATGTTTTTAAATCATCATCTAGCAAGCTTTTGTGTGGTGATCTACACCATACTTTCAAGAAATCAACAAACAAGTTCATCACATACACTTAAACAACTTAGATCTTCATGATTTCAAGCTTTATGTTTATGTTCATGTTCTTGTTTTGGTGTGTTTCTTTAAATCTTTAGTTACTACATACTTTAACCACTAAAATCAAGTGTAAAAACAAGATCAAGAGAGCTTACTGCTAGCACAAGGGCTAGGGAAGAACAAGATGCAAGATGAAGAAGAAAAGAGATGGGTAATAGCTCCACAAGATGGTCCTTCAAGTCTCCTTGCTTGCAACCCTCCTATGTAGCCTTGATACACCTTAGAACACCCTTGGTTTGCTTGGAAATGGATTGAAAATGGAAGTGTGGGTGAGTGTGATGGTGGCCGTGAGCTTTAAAGGGAGGAGGAGAGGTTTTTGTGGTATTTGAAGTTTGAGAAATGATAATGTATGGAAAGCTAAAGTCCTTGGTTCTTTTATCCAACAACACAAGATTACACCTTGGTTCTTATGTTCCATATCCTTACTACAATCTGAATATAATATTCAAGAAAGTGATGGATTAGAGGGGCCCACATAACCGGCCTATGGGGGGGGGGGGGTATTTAGTTTGATTTCAACTATTAGTTACATAATCTAGTTACATTTCAAAGGTTTAGTTAGGGGTTAAGTGTGTTTAGGGATTTTGATGTGTAATATGGTGTTTAGTGTTAATAACTAGTTTCATGATGTTAAAACAATGCTTCTAGTTCAATTTTCGTGTTTCGGGTAGTGTCCGGTTATTCGTTTGGTTACCGGTTCGTTAAGGTGCTAAATTTCGCAGTTTAGTGTGCTATGAGATACCTTTTATGACATTTTTCGTTCCCGACACTTTACAAGTTATTCTGGACAATTAAACCATATTTCTGCATTTTATTTTGATGTTAAATTGCTGAATTTTACTGATTTTTGCAGAATTCTGCATATAGTGTGTGTTTCAGGTACTTTTTAGTGCTTAAATCGTCACTTGGAAGGCAGTTTTATAACCCTTACTTTCCTACATTGAATTCTAGTGTAAACTTTGGTTCCGGGACTCATTCTGTGTCCTAACATGATGTCTGTCTGAGTACTGAACTCCCGTCAGTACTACTAGTTTGTCTGCTAATTGTGCTAGTTTTGTTTTGTACACTAATTGAATTGTCTCGGGTTGCATTTAATAATCAAAAGCAACATGCAACATGTAAGGTATTAGTGAGTTCTTTGAAAGTAAAAAGGAAATCATTCATATCATAAGTTCAAGCATGCACAGTCATATAGTACAAATTACTGTTCACATCGTACGGAATTACATGAAAATGTGCCAGTTGTCACATTTGAACTGTTGCATGAAAGTCATGAAAGACACCATGTATGTCACAAAAGTCAACTAACGAAGAACCAAACTGAGCATGTTATTGAAGTCAACGAAAAACCCATGCATGACCATGAAGATGTCGCTCACGAAGAAGGTTCTTCGTCAAGTATGGATCCACGAAGAACCCAAGCTTAGTGGGCCTGATCCTATTTCGTGGCCCATATACATGCTTCATGGAGTCTGCTGGTTGTTCGGCTATATAAACAGAAGAGTGAACACATTGTAAGATAGCTTGTAGAAGCTTAGAGAGAGAGTGTTGAGAGAAAGTTTCGTTGAGCTTTGTATTTGTCGAATCTTGTACCGAAACTTTGTCTAAATCAATACACATAACCATTAATCGTTGATATCTTTGCGTATTGTTCATTCTCTCGCTCGGTTTGTGTCGTAACGTGGATTCTGCACTCGTTACGACATCTGAAACAAGAAGTCATCGTAGTTCGACGATCCGTATCAAGACCTACATAATTTAATTCAAAGCTTCTAAATAAAAAAACATAAAATGCTTTGCCATACTAATAAACTGGTTAGTACATACATTAACACATAATACGTGAAGAGCTGTAATTTGAATCACATATTCATGCAAAGAAACATAGGCATTCTACTTACAACTTTTTTTGACTCCAAGTAACAAGTAGTAACACAGTAGTATTTAGGCAAACATGAATAGGGTGGCAAATTGGGAACCTGTGGTGGATACTTTTAGGCGTCGGTTGTCGAAGTGGAAAGCGAGCACCTTATCTATTGCAGGGAGAGTGACATTGATCAAGTCCATTTTAGGTAGCTTGCCTACATATTATTTCTCCTTGTTCAAGGCGCCTGTGAAGGTTATCGAGACTTTGGAAGGATTAATGGGACGACTTCTATGGGGAGGCTCGGATGAGGTGAAAAAAATGAGTTCGGTCTCATGGGAGATTGTCACAAAATCAATTAAAGAAGGTGGGTTGGGGTTGTCGAGTTTAAAAGTTGATAATAATGCGTTGCTTATAAAATGGTTGTGGAGGTATTGTACGAAAAATCAATCATTATGGAGAAAGGTTGTTGATTCAATACACGGGTCGACTCGTAGGTGGGGTGGCTCCGGTTAGTAGTTATACGACGGGGGTTTGGAAGACGCTCGTGACTTTTTGGAACAAGTTTAGGTGGAAGGGATTGGGGTTAGTTCTATGCTTCGTGGTAGAGTGGGGAATGGGTCACAAATCCGTTTCTGGATTGACACATAGTTAGGCCAGGAATCGTTGAAGGACAGCTTCCCTAACCTGTTTAGAAAGGAAAAAAATAAAGTTTGTGTTGTTGCAGATTGATGCGCTTGTTCAGAAGATGGTCTGAAGATAACGTGGAACTGGAAATCAGCATTGGGATCGGATGATGAGCTGCGAGAAAGGACTGAAATGGAAGCAGTGTTGGGCGGATGTTTGCTGGACGACAGAGATGATAAATAGGAATGGAATTGTAGTAGTAACATCGAATTCACCGTATCGGGGGCAAAAAAATGGATGCGTGGAGCGACTACCAACGCTGAACAGTTTGGGTTTAAATGGAGCAAGTGGGTTCCTACCAAGTGTAACATATTTATGTGGCGCGCCTTTTTGGATCGGCTTCCGACGAAGACGGCTTTGATAAGAAGGAACATTCTTGTGGAGAGCAATTTATGTGTATGGTGCGAAGACAAGGAAGAAACCACAGATCATATTCTAATAGGCTATAGCTTTTCTGCAGGCGTTTGGCATAGCATCTCAACTTGGTGTCGCATTCCCGAGGTGTTCGTCTTTAGCATTGCAGACCTGGTCGTTCTGCACGAGTTATGTGCAGCCTCCGGACACAGAAAAATGTTGCTGCAAGGTATATTTATAATCGCTAGTTGGAGGATATGGAGGGCCAGGAACGAGAAGGTTTTTTCGGGCAAGAATTCGAGTGTGGTCGACATTGTTGCAGACGTTAAGACGTTGGGTTTCTTGTGGTATAAACATAGATCTAAACATGAAATGTAGAGTGGGAGAGGTGGTGTACGTTTGATGTGATGTAATTTTCTTGGATTGTTTGGTTTTCGGCTTGCTATTTCCGTCTTGATAATAGCTTGTGCTTTAGGATTTTGAATGAAGTTTTCGTTTCAAAAAAAAAATCAAATAAGCTTGTTTACTTGTTTAATGGTCTCTATAAATCACCTTTTTTTCTGCAAGGCGATTTATTTGAAAAGGAGCTCAATATATACCTTAACAGAAAGTTAAAAAAAGCCATTAAATCAATCACATATTTTTTCAAATAAATCCTTTGTCAATCTTTCATATTTTTATGTTGATGACATAAGCATGACATCACTTTTACAGCATTAGCATTTATGATTGCCGTAAATGAAAAAAAAAACTAGTTTTTTTTTTATGAAAAAGTTGATTTTTTTAGGATTTTTGGTAAAAAAAATTGAAAAAACCCTTCGTAAAGCCGAGTTCTCTAAGTTCTCACAGCTCGTATAAGTTTAAATTTTACCCTATATATATATATATATAGGGAGAAGATCATGCGAGAACCACCTCTTATTGCGAGAACCAATGTGAACACAACCAAAAATGCCTAAAATAGCTAAAAATCACACAAATTTTTTTTAAATATTTTTTATATAAAAATCGCTACTTTTCGAAGCCAAAAAAAAAATTAATTTTTTTTTAAATTTTTTTTTTTGCCACTAAAAGTAGCGATTTGATCATAAAAAATATTTAAAAAAATTAGATTTTTTTTTTATTTTTTTAGATTTTTTTAGGTTTTTTAGGGGTTTAGTTTTTAGCATTTTAGCTTGGGGGGGTGGGGGGTTAGGTTTTTGGGGGGTGGGGGAGGGGGGTTTAGGTTTTTGGTGGGGGGGTTAGGTTTTTTTGGGGTTTTAGTTTTTAGCATTTAGCTTGGGGGGGAGGGGGGTTAAGTTTTTTTTTTGGGGGGGGGGGGGGGTGGGGGTTAGGTTTTTTTAGGCTTTTTTTAGCTATTTTAGGTTGTGTTCACATTGGTTCTCGTGGTTCTCGCAATAAATGGAGTTCTCGCATGAGCCCCTCCCTATATATATATATATATATATATATTTAATAATTAATATATATGAGAATAGTAAATTTACAATATTTTTTAATAAAATCTATCATAGCAAAACTTAGTTTCTATGCAAAGATTATTTTGGATACATTTTCTCAAAAGTTGACAAGATTTGGGCCTACCATTTTGTCTAGTGGACCGAATATAGACATTATAAATATTGTTTCTGACATCGACCTTCAAATAAGGAAGAATCTTGAAAATAATTATTGATTAAGCTTTATTTTTAAAATGGTCATCTTATAAGTATTGGGAGAGACGTTTTACGGATTCATATGCATAGGAAACGTCATTCAATACAAACATGACACGTAGAAAGCGTCTGAGAATTCTAAACTCCTCACATTTGGGAAACGTTTGAGACTTTTGGGAGACCTTGTCTGTGAGGCGTCTGAGACTTCTAGGACGCGTCTGAGACTTCGAGGAGACGTCTGGGAGGCGTCTGAGACTTCTAGAAAGTGCCAGAGACTTCTGGGAGGCGTCACATGTCATGTTTGTATTGGATGACGCTTCCTATGCACATGGATCTGTGAAACGTCTCTCCCAAGACTTGGGAGGTGGCTATTTTGGAGATTGGGATTGACCAATGGACATTTTCGAGATTCAAATAATTGTTACTCACATATTTTAATTGAATAAAATCTTTCAGTTTGTAGTTTCAATAATAACTTAATGCAATTCTTTTTTTTTTTAAGGAAAACTTCATTAGAACAATCCCAAGCCCGAAGACCGAGCCGAGAACAACACAAAAACACCCTACATAATTACAAATTTACACCAGTCCGACCACAAAAAAGCATTGCGTCTCAAATCTATGTTTGAACCAAAGATAGCCTAGGAACTTAACCTCGCTAAAGACGTTGTCTACCTTGATCTCCAAATTAGTAAATACGACCTTGTTCCGAGCTAACCAAAGGCACCAGCATGATGTGATGATAATACCTTGGACAGCGAGCCTCTCACTAGCACCGATATGCCCACCTTTGTGGATTTCAAGAAGATCTTTAAACGAGAAGGCAAAAATCGGAGGAATACGGCACCACCGACTAATCTTCTGCCATTAGAGCACCGCAAAAATGCACGAAGTGAAGGAGGAAAAAAAACTTTGCAATTTTTTCCCTACTACTTAAGAGTGACGTTTAATTGCAAAATGCAAAAAAAAAATCGTGATTTTACAGTAGTAGAGTAACTATAATTACTCTTCAATTTTGTAGAGTAATTATAATTACTCTACAAAATTACATAATTATTCTACTGGTGTAAAACCACTAGAAAAAAATTGGATTCTAAGACTAAAATACATACTTATAAGTAGGGTAAAAATTCAAATAAATAAATAATTTCCCTCTTTCACTTCTTACGTAAAGGATATTTTGTATGTTATGACTCATTTGTACAATAACTTAGCCTTTTTCTATTATAATTAAAAGATTTTATTATTAATGATATACCTGACACATTAGCGGATTCACCTCCAGCATCAGTTCCATTCCAAGTGTGCCTTCTGCCTCGACAACACTAGAATGACAAAACAAAGCCATTTCTGGAATCTAGTGTTAGCCAATGCATAGGGGACCATCCTTTTGTTGCGGCATGCTCCTCAGATTTACGGATTCACAGGGGGCCTCAAGCCCTACTTAGTTGACTGACAATGTACCTACTCGTGTTCGTTAGCTCAATCGGAGGTCAAGACTGTGGTCCGACGGAAAAGTTATGACTCATTTGTACAATAACTTAGCCTTTTTTTCTATTATAATTAAAAGATTTTATTATTAATGATATACGTGATAGTTTATTTTACATAATATAAAAATACGGATAAAAGATCATGTACAAGAAAGAATTCTTGTACGAATTGTAGGAGAGAAACTCAACCATTGATCTCCCAAGATCAATGGCTCAAAACTATGCAGTGACATTTTCATTTTCGTAAATATAAGGTTAAAACAATTGAAGAAACAAATAGAGAAACGGTATTGTAGTTCTTTCTCACAGTAGGAGAAAAACTCAACCATTGATCTTCGAAGTCTCCAACATGAGCAACCATATCATCATTAAGTAGAATATTGCTAGGCTTTAAGTCACATGAACAACGATTGGTATTCACTTATTGTGAATATGATCAAGTGCATGTGCTACATCTATAAGAATTTTATTAGACTGGTGGGTGTAGAGCCGGGGACGGCATCGGGGAGCTGACATGGCTCGTTTCCCCGTCGGGGAACACCCCTCCCCCCCGGTCCAGATTTCGGTGAGCTCGGCAACTCACACCCGGCTACCCCGGTCTGCTTTTGTTGTTGATGTTTGTTGTTGTTGGTTGTTCATTGGTGGGGAAGGGGAAGGTTGTGAAGAGGAACCACACCCCTTAATGGTGAAGGGGAATGGGAAGATGGAGATGGTGAGATGGAGATGATGTGGAGATAGGGGAAGGGGACTCCACACCCACGAGTCTTATTTGAAGAAAGTTGAGTCTTGATGTACTTCCACTTGAAGGTAGCCAATCATGTAAACTTCCATTGGGCATGAACTCGTATATCAAAGCTTTGAAATTGTTTCCTTGAAAGTCAACACTAGAACATGAAGTTACTATCTTCAGCCGATTCAATGTTTCGCCATGCCTCACACTCTCTCATAAAGCTTCTTTGAGCTCCTCGATTTTGAAGATGTAGAACTTTAATAACAACAACGTTATCATGATCTTTATCAAGGATTCCTAAAAAGAGCTGAAACGTATTAAAAATCATCAACATAAAATTGGTGAGTTCACAGGCTAGCGCTACTAACCAAGGGTGGGGTGTCAACCCAATAGTACTATTCATGATATTTCATGGCTAAATCCATAGCTAATGATTACAGTTCGTAAACACGAAGACTTTTCCGAGCTCTCGTGATAATCGATAACGGAAAACTCATGCACACATAAAAGGTACAACTAGAATACCCTATATCATATAAGTTTTAAATACATTGTGTGATTTCCCCCCAAAAGTTATGAAAACAATACGATAGTGTCACACCCCAACCGATGGCGGAAAAATCGGAGTTAGACGAACGAGATTTTTCAAAACATCATAACGTACTACTTGTGACAATAATTTAATAATACAAAATTTCATTTCGTTCATAACCTTGAAAGATAAATTGTTTCAAAAGAAGTTACAAAAACTTGGAAAGTAACAAGATGAAACATAAAGGAATACATAAATAAAAGTTGGTGCGTTTCTAAATCCACCCTAAGTAGATTTATTGAGCATCATCATACATTTCATGCAACATGTATTAAAGTATCCGTCAACAAAAAAAGGGTCGGTGAGCATACAAGTTTGGTCTATATAGCATATAACTAAAATGTCTAAAATCCATCATAGCAATTTGTACACTACGTTATATATCATACTAGCATGCATCAACTATTGGTCAAACCAAAGTGTCCACTAGCGTAATCTCGTCGCCGAAGTGAACAAGACCGTTTTGATTGAATACTTAACGATGACCACAAAATGGGTGGCGTGCTACTCCTAAAGCGCTATACATGTTAAGGTAGGCTTGCAAAGTTAATGACAAATAGTGTGCATTAAAGTATTTTAGCATGTATAAACATATAGTATGAGAAGTAGCATGTTTAGTGGATTGAGTGTTTGCATAAGATGGATTTCGTGTGTTTGTGTGTTTAATAATCATACATGTTACAACCCAAAAGTGACTTAAAGCGGAAAAAAGGTTCAAGTAAACTCACGGTTTACGTAGGTAATTCCCATTAAAGTGTGAGTTGATTTCGGAAAGATGGAATTCACCAAGTTGTCCTAAAAGGATAAACAAAGGTGTGTAAGTTCATGGGAATTTTGACGACGGATAGTATTCGGGAAATCGTAAGTAGGAAAATACATAAAAATATATCTTGCTTAGATACTCATTTGGACACCATTTTTGTTACTGTTCTTTGTGAGTGTTACACTAATTGGAAGCCCAAAATAAGGAGTCTAAAAACTAAGATAAGTTTACCTTACCACAACATTTAACCATGAGTTGGTTAACATCATGGCTTGGTCTTGTATTATATATATATTAGTATGTATATAGTCATATATTGTCATGCATGGGTAGGATGAATCCTTTAACCCTATAGTTCACCAATGCAGAAATAACCACATGGATGATTCGGATAGTCATGAATATATGTACAAGAATGTAAATAACTTATCTAATTCACCAACTAGCTAACTGAGTTCAACTAGACGAGTGCTTCCAAACATGGTTATGATTGGAGACTTGGTGTAGTTTGTTCGCTTTGTGTGCTTGGAAGCTAATTGGTGACTTAGATTTGATAGAAAGTAAACTAATATGACTAATAATTTTGGAACAAACATCAATCCAAACATATCCAACAAAGGGATTTATTGGAAACTTGAAGATGTTCTAAGAGTATGATGAACATTGTTTGAAAAAGTTTAAACAAAATAAAAAATAAACCTAACTTTGGACCTCAAAATGGTGATGTACCATCTTTGTTTACGTTGGTAAACATGTGATAACACTCCTAGAGGTTATCCAAGGAAGGAGAAGCAAGAAACATGAAAAAAAAAAGTTGAAGAAACAAGTTCAAACTCACTTATTTGAAACTTGTATGAATCTGCCCAAACTTGGAACTTTGGATGATTTGAGAGTGTTTGGAGTGTGGAAAGTGTTTAGGATGTGGGGAAGGGTTGTATTTATAAGTGGGATAAGTGGTTGTGGTTTTAAATGAGTTAGTTGGGAGTTGGGATGAAGGAAATTTCATTTTTTGGTCCTTGCACTTGTGTGGTTTGTTTTTTTATGAAATAAACTCATAATTAGGCATGTTTTTAGGGTTTTAAGGTACAAGTAAGCATGTGAATGATATATACGAATAATATTCCAAAGATAATATAGTCTCGATGTATGGCTCGGTTTTGTATAAAACGCATATTTGGTGATTGATTACATATTGTACAAGTATGATTAAATAAAATTTATATGAAATACGATTTTCATTATGATCAAAGTCTCGGATTTACAAAGATTGAATTTGAAATACGAATTACAAGATAAATGAGATACATAAAAAACACGGAACGTTACAAATAGGGGCCTGTGAAAACTCACCTCGAAATCCGTGCAAAAAGCTAGCAAACAATAAGCCTCAATGAAAGCAAGAATGACCAACTCGTGCCCTAGATACAAATAGGACACCTTAAGATCTAAAATACATGTCTATCATGCAAGTTATTCACTCAACTTACTAGACTTATTGGAGATGTTTCCGTTTAGAAAAAATGTTTAATACAACAACCTGTTGATAATTATTATTTATTATATATCTATATAGGGGAGGGTTATTTAACGCTAAATATTATCAGAACCGTGAGAACAAATGAAAAAACCAATCAAAACCAATCTTCTTATACAAACCTTGTTGTAATTAAAATACGTCAAAAAAAAAAAAAGAATTCACAACAACAAATAGTTCATTTCTCATCTCAAAATCACTGTATTAGATTTTTTACACATTTGTAAATATAACAAATTTACACATGTCTAAATGGCAAACTTACACATGTATAGATTTTCTTTATTTACGAACTCACCTAAATTTAAATGTAAATTTATTTTTTAACATTGTATTTGAATAATAATGATAAGTGTAAAACGAAATTTGAATTGTTTTTGTAACCTTTCTGTTTTTATCATATAAGAATTATAGGTTTGTTTAAATTTATTAACCACTAGTAACTAGTTTTATTTTTAATATAATTATTCGACCCCTATAGTTTTAAAAACTATTTTATATAATTGGTTGGAATATTATACTAATTAATTGGCTTGTATATATGTGACATTTCTATTTTCTATATTAAAATAAAGTATATAACAACTTATATTATTAAACGGGTAGACTACGGGTAAGTTGACTCTTAGAAATATGAAGTATCTAGATGGGCCTAGCAACCGTTTAATAATTAAATTATAAAAATACATTATATTTGGACTTACTCCGTTTTTAATGAAACTTTGTTCAAAATATAGATAAGATTATTCTCGTTCTAATGACATATTCATTATTTTATAAAACGTCATATTTTAAAAGTTATACGCGCCGAATAAATGAAGCAGCTGAATTAATTATAATATATATAAATTAAAAAAATATATATTAAAAACTAACTTAGACATTAAGTGCACAGTGTGCACGTGTCCACAACTTACGTGAAGACTAAGTTTACATTCAATATAAATAGTAGGCAATGTTCAACATTTCCTGTGCTTACCCATTTTTCGTTCTTTATCTCTCTCGCTCTATGTGCCTTCTATTTCTATTTTTTTCTTTAGTATATCAACTAGTATATTCTAAAACTCTGCCTCGTTTTAGGTGTTTTAACCCCTGATTACTGAGTTGATCCCCTGTCCGATTGATCTAGTGCCCCGTAACGCATGTCAAGGCTCTGCCTGACTAAATCCGTTGGGGTTCTGTCTCGTGACGTAGGGATAAAGTTGAACTGGGTTATTATATTTAACGCGAGTGCATTATATATTTATTAAATAGCTCAGGAGTTATACCCAAGATTATACCAGAAGGCTTTCTAGTTGAACCCTAAAGTTACAAAGTGAGTGCATTCTCTTTTCTCATATTTTTATCACCTTTTTGTGATACAGTTATATTTAAAAATGCTTTTCAAAATCCTAAATATTTATCAGTTATACTTACAGTTATTAAATTTTTGTATTCTGCAATAACTACCGGTATGGGAGGTTTTATACATTACTTGACACTCGTTGCTATTGACCAAAAAGTTAGCCAATAGTAGCACAAATACGGTTTAATATGGTTTAGTGAAGGCATGAACATTCAATGCCATATATTAGTAATAATATATTTAAACTTTTATTTATGGGTTTGTTATAAAAAATAGTATTATATTCAATGTTTAAATATGATTTAAATATTATATTTAATATTTAATATAGTATATTATGAACTATAAACATTAATGTATACCATAATAAATTTTATGTTTATAGATTTTAAAGGGTATCACGGGAGCCAACATAATTTCTATAAAAGTAGCGTTTAGAAAAATAGTATAACTTGGCTCTCACAAGAAAAATTCTTTTGTTTCCCATATTAGTTAATTTTTTTAAGAACTAATAGACATTGATCTTTAATACATATCTATATATACAACTTGTTGGTGTTGTAAAACTAGTATGAGAGGCAAAATTATATATATATTGAAGTTGTGCTACGTTAGTTGTTTTGTTATTAACTAATTGTTATATCTTACTGTAATACCACTAAAATATATTACATTTTATAAATAACAAAACATTTATATAATAGTTACATTGTTTCTTCATCAAAAATACGTTTATAAAAGATTATATATATAATGGTTAGGATCATTAGATCTTATAAAGAAAAAAATATAGGAAATATGCAGGGTGTAGATTTAACCTCTAATATACTAAGATATATATTAGGAATTATATTTTAAATCTTAGTCCTGTTAATATATTAAATAATTGTATCACAATTATTTAGTTAATATATTATATTTGATAAAGTTATAGCTATTAATTTGACAGAAAATGATATATTTCATTTTCTGGGCTAATTGGTTTTGTGCCATAGAAAATATATTTGACAAAGTAATGTCATGGGACACTAGTAAATCCAGAGTCACTAGTTGAGAAAATGATCAACAATGATATGACTAGAGTCTCTAGCTGAGAGAATGATCAACTGTGATATGACCAGAGTCACTAGTTGAGAGAATGATCAACAGTGATATGACCAGAGTCACTAGTTGAGAGAACGATCAACAGTGTTAGGACCAAAGTCACTAGTTGAGAGAACGATCAACAGTGATACGACCACCGGCACTAGTTGAAAGAATGATCAACAGTGTTATGACCATAGTCACTAGTTGAAAGAATGATCAACAGTGATATGACCATCGTCACGGGAATCGCCTAGTGAAAGATACTTTGAATAATAATAAGATATATTTTATATCTATTACTTGATAAATTCACTATTGGACGAAAGTGAGCCAACGAGTGATATGACCACTGTCACATCGGAACTGCCACCATGTGACAAATACTGATTGAGTTGGGTAAATATAAACAAATATTAAAACCCTTAATGCTGTAAAGTATAACAATATATTTTATAAAAATGGAATGAACTCGGTAGTATTTATTACTGATAAAATGTTTTCAAAACGTGTTTCAGGTAATTTGTTGTAAAGATAATAGAAGCCAGCTATGGAGCACTGAAGGCTTAAATAAAGTGGCTATAAATACCTGAATAAAAGAAGAAATTTATGTTTTATTTATTTGGGTTTATCCCTATAAAAACAATTGAATGGAATATGGGTTTAGCCCATTTGTTTAATATTAAAAGTATGGTGTTTTACAAACTCTGAAATTATTTCCTAACTACAATCTTGATGAACAAATTTTCGCTGCATAATTAATAAACACCGATACCATCTTACTGGTTCACGGCTCCCGCTCCCAGGGTGGGGTCGGGGGCTGTGACAGTTTTTGACCAAGTTCTAGTGGTTATTTCATTCGCTCTCACGATTCTCGCAATATTTAGCGTTCTCATTTAAACTTTCCCATAACTATATATATATAGGGAGAGGATCATGAGAAAACTACATATAAATGAGAAAACTAGATAACTAACTAAAAAAAACTAAAAAAAAGCTAAAAAACATACCAAAATTTTTTTTTGTTTACAATTTTTTAACAAAAAATCGCTAGTTTTTATACATAATTTTTTTTTCAAAAAAAACAATTTTTTTTGTTGTATTGCACATGTGCAATATATGTGATTATATGTGTACTACACATGTACTACACATGTGCACTATATCCGTAATAGTGCACATGTGCAATACAACAAAAAAGAATGTTTTTTTATTTTATTTTTTTGAAATTTTTTTCCAGGTATAAAAAAACTGCGATTTTTTATATAAATTAAAAAAAAATGGTATGTGTTTTAGGCTTTTTTTAATTAGTTTTTTGGTTTTCTCATTTAAACTAGTTTTCTCATGATCCATCCCCTCTATATATATATATATATATATATATATATATATATTGAAAGTGTATTGTACATTTTGCCTGAATGTACAAGCGTACGCAATCTCAAGTTCGCAAGTTATAAACCCAGAAAGGAAAACTCGCATGTGGGAAAAAACCAGAAATCGCATATTCAAAAAAAATCGCATGATAAAAAAAATTCCGCATGTTGTTAAAAAAACCCAAAGTCGCATGTTCAAAAAAAATCGAGGTTGATATTGCATCTCGTACGAATCATATGTTAAGTGGAGGGTTATCTTGAGAACGCTAAATATTGCGAGAACCGTGAGAACAAATGAAAAACCCAATCAAAACAAATTTTTTTTAATACAAACCTCACTGTGGTTAAAATAAAATATCTAAAAAGGAATTTACAACATCAAATAATTCATTTATTCTATCAAAATCACTCTTATTAGAATTTTTAGACATGTGTAAATATAACAAATTTACACATTTGTAAATGACAAACTTACACATGTGTGATTTTTTTTATTTACGAATTCACGTAAATTTGAATGTGTAAATTTAATTTCTAACATTATATAGGGAAGGTTTAAATGATAACGCTAAATATTGTGAGAACCGTGAGAACAAATGAAAAAACCACGAGAACTTGGTCAAAAACAACTCAAATACAAATTTTTTTACCCTTATCATTATTATTCGAATAAAATGTTAGAATTTAAATTTACATGCATTTGTAAATATTGAAAATTTACACATGTGTAAGTTTTCTCATTTACACATGTGTAAATTTGTTGTATTTAACAAAATTACACATGTGTAAAAAATCTAATAAGAGTGAGTTTGAGAGGAGAGATGAATTATTTGATGTTGTAAATTCTTTTTTTTATTGTTATATCTTAATTACAATGAGGTTTGTATTAAAAAAATTGGTTTTGATTGGTTTTCTCGTTCGTTTTGACAGTTCTCGCAATATTTAGCGTTCTCAAGATAACTCTCCCCTATATATTTATATATATATATATATAGTGGAGGGTTCAAATGAGAAGAAAAATTTTGTAAGAATAAAAAGAATAAGTTTTAAACCAATAGAAATGCTCCATTTACTTCATTTAATATGTGTATTTAATGTTATTAATAAGAGCATATAGGTAAATTTCTAATTGTAATTAATTAGCTAACTAATTAAACTTGTAACTCACTTTTAAATATACTCTTTCAAGATAAAATAATTTAGGGTGAAAGAAAATTTTCGACATGTGTAGGATAAATTTTAGTGTGTGTAGAATAAATTCTTAAATGTGTATGATAAATTTATATATGCGTACTGTAAATTTCGGTAAGTGTAAGATATATGTAGGATAAATTTTAAAAATGTGTAGGATAAAATGTTTTTTGCTTTATTAATGAGAGATAACATAATTAATGGGAGGAGTTATAAACTATTTAATGTTTTACCATAATGCCCTTTGTTCTTTTTCTTCTCACATTAAATTTATCTCAAATGAACCTTCCCCTATATATATATATATATATATATATATATATATATATATATATATATATATATATATAATGGGGTAGGATCTAGGGAAAACGGATAAAAGTGTGAAAACGGTGAGAACGCCTCTTGATGGGTTGGTAAAATTCCTTAGCTTAATGGTTTTAATTTCGGTTAATTACACGAAGTTACTTTCTAGAATACACTACTTTGATATGGTTTGTGTTTTGCAGGCATTGACGGGTTTAAGGTGCATTTTGGAGAATTACTGACGCTTTGGGCGGATGCTAGAGAGAACATAATTGAAGAAAATGCAAAAAGAGGCAAAACTGAGCTGAACTCTGCGCCAGACACAGTCCAAACTTCATTTTGGCTTATCCTGAGCTAGAAAATGAGTTTCGGGGCTTATAATATATGCATTTGGGGTAGCTCGACGAGACGAATCAAAATATAAGGTTTTGAAAGGCCAGAAATTGTCGCATTATCTGCTGCACACTGGCTGATTGGTAAAAACGGGATTTTTTTAGAGAAAAAAGTCACTTTTGGAAAAAGGGGAGTTACACTTTATTGGGAGTTTGAATCTTCATCTTGGAGTCATTATTCAACTCTCATCATCACCAATCATCTACCATCATCAACCTTAACCCGAATCACCATTCAATTCATCTTCATCACCATCCACAAACCCTAACCATTCATCCATCATTCTTTCTACCATCACCTCTCACCAAAACCCTAACCATCAACCATTCCTCCATTCTTCAAGCTTCAAGATGATCCACATCGAGTTTCAATCATCCGGTGATCAAGTTTCTTCAACCATGAGCGGCTAATCACCTTGGTTTCACCCCGGTGTAGGTAGTTATATTATCTAGGGTTTCGATTTGTGTTTAGTTTGACTTGTGTGACAAATTGTGTTTTGATTTTGAACACCTTTGATAATTGTCGTGTATTTGAATTGAATTTACAAATTGTCGAACGTTGATAAAGTTATGACTTTGTGAAATGAATTTGTGCACTTATGCGTTATCTTGGTTAGGATTTACTTGTGTTGATTACAAAGTGCATTCTTGTCCATTCTTAGGAATGTTGATAGTTATTGGCACCTAAGTCACGGTACACTAAATCCGTTAATCATTTATCCAATTAGGTCAATTCTAAAACTTGTAGGAACCTAGGTTTGCAATTACCGAAACCGGGTGTAAACCCTTTTTCTCTATCTTGTTTAAACAATCAATTACCTTTCTTGCAATTTGTTAATCATTAGTAATTTAATCAATTCATTTAGTTTAATTCACATCTTTTCAACCAAACAAAAATACAAAAATATTCTAGCAAGCTTCATAAGTGTGACATTTGTTTAACTTCAACCAAGTCCATTCGCAAACCACATACTCTTCGTGGTTCGACCCCATACTACCACTAGCTAATTGTTAAGGGTAATTAGGGTTATAAATATTATCTTTGACCGGAGCGCGACACTCCGTCAAAATGGCGCCGCTGCCGGGGAGCTAGTGCGCTTAGTATTGCATTATTCGTTTGATTTGTTTATATTGGGTAGTTTTAAATCTTAAAAAAAACTCAAAAAAAATAATAATAATTTTAGTTTTTAGTATGCTTTCTTTTTTTTTCTATTTGATTTTACTTTGGGTAGTCGAGTTTTGTCTGTACAGGTATATGTTTTGCAAGCACCTTATTTCACCATGAATTGGGTAGATGATGACCCATGTATATGTTGTGGGAGCAACTGTCACTGGGTTGAGGATTGTCCGATGTTTGAAGTTAAATACGGAAATCGTGGGAGGTATTGCTCTGAATATAGGCGAGAAAAAGGATATGTGAGGGTTTGCTATGATGATGACGGGACACCCTTCTATTATCCCAACTTTGAACCACCTCCACCACCAGAGCAAGAAAGCGAAGCTTACCAGTCATGCTTTTGTTGTGGAAAAGTTCACATACATGAAGATTGCCCAGTGTTTTGGAAAGATCCAGTGTTTTGGAAAGGAAAAATAAAGTCCGGTTACAAGCCACCTTCATATCAGGGATACTATCAGTCAAATGTCAACAACAATTATGAGCCAAAGTGGGATTATGATAGTTATGAACTCGAGATGCCACGTTTCCCAAGTTACCAGGAGGAGTATGACGACTATTATTATGAATACCCTCGGCCGGCATACGAGGAGCCTCAAGATTCAGTAAACTCTAAGTTTGATGCAATCATGGACATGGTGGTGGAAATGAAAAAGGAAGACGAGATAAGAAACAAATCATTTGAGGCTTTGGTTGTGCAAGTTGGTCAACTAACTGAGGAGTTGGCCCAACTTAGACGGGACCAAGAGATGTTGACTAGTGGTACCATGGTAGATGGTGATGTGGTGGAAGAGGTTATGGATCTTCCAAAGCAAGAAAACGAGTGTTTAAATTTAAATGAAGACATAACACCTTTCAAAGAAGTAGTAACCGAGGTAATCATAGTGTATCCTGACTATGATTAAGTTGGGGAAAAGAGCGTGAGATTGAAGGAAAGAAAGGTGAGATGGCAAGACCTCGCTCAAGCTATCATGAAGTGGCCCCGCATAAGTGTTTCAATTTTCATACCAGTCGTTTGGATGGAAATGTGGAACTGGAAAGTCAACTACCGAGCGTATGTTGGAAACTCGGTAGGCAAATGTTCACTTCGACCACCATGAGACGCAAATCAGGTATAATTGTTGTAGAGTTTGTATTATTTTCGTTTAATTTTGTTTTCTTAGTTAAATGAACGTTGTGGGTGTGTTCCCTATATAACCCTCACGAGACCTACTCGTCCTCTCGAGCTATCGGGTGGTTTAAAAAGGCTTGTTGCATAAGCTAAATGCAACCGTGATTCCTACGAAAGTGAGTTAGGTTTGTTGTTATTGTAAATTATTTTTCCACATAAATCAAGGTAAATTAACGCATGACTTGGTAATACTTTCATAAAAATGGTAGAGCTAAGTAGCTAACAAATTTCAATGGTTGTGAGAAGCATGCTTCTACACAAGGGTTAAGATTTGCAGGTACATTGTGTTCGAGGGACGACTGTTTTTGTGAAGAGAAGAAGAAGACATGAGCATCTAGCGAGGAAAATCAGGTGCATGCGTTTCCTTTTACCTTGATTCTTAGTTAGTAATAAGTGGATTGTAATTGTATTTTAGTTTTCGGGGTGGAATTTTTGGGAAATTAGCCGTGTCACATCCCTTGTGCGATTTAAAAACTCTAGTTCTTACACATTGAGGACAATGTTTACCTCAAGTGTGGGGATGGGGCTCTCATCCATTGGATCAAAACAATCTATGGATTAGAATGGCGCGGTGGCGTTTTCGTAAATAACATCAACTTTATTACTTAGACGCGCTTCATTAAGGGTAAAACGGTCTTTTTACTGCTCAAATACAAAACGCCAAACTAATGAGCAAAACGCAATTCAAAATTCCCGCCTTAACCTACAAGTCATACACATCAGTCCCTTCCAGATGAAACGTCATATTTATGTAAAAAGTCATTCATACAAAAACGCCAAACTTAATGATGAAACGCGTTGCAGATTTAACAGATAGAGGTGAACAAACAGTAACTGAAACTTTATTACTAACATTTATTATAAAAAATTCCCTCGTAAACTACGCGACAAAAACATCATTATATAAACGATGTTACCGTCACTTCAATCATCACTTCCATTGATCATATTAATAAATGTTATCTTTAACCAAAACGCCAAATTAAAAAAAAAACTCTGAAAGAAGAAAAATGGCAAACATCGTTTCATGGAGATTCAACCTTAGAATTAATAGATTCGTAATCCGTTTTGACAACAGAAGAAGAGTGTTTATGAAAACAATCAAAGCCATAATGAACTTGGAAGAAGAAGTACAGAGGGGATCCTAGCACTTGGCGTTCCTCTTGATAACCTCTGTGAGAAAACACAGACGGTTATAAGAAGATTAACCAGAAAATTTGGATCGAACAATGCAAATGCAAATGCGGACCTAGTCATCCGATCATGGCGTTTTGATGAAGACTACACGCTTGAAAACATCATGACCAAGCAGAGTCTTGGGTTCCTAGAGGAGTTATACAACGCAACATGTTTGAACACAGACATGACAGTAAAATTGGCGTTGTTGCATGACATGTTCACATGGAGGGTTCAAAATCTTCAAGAACAAGAGACTGATGAAAGTGATGACTTGGATGAGAAACTGGAAGAAGAATCCAAAGAAGAAGAAGTGGGGAGCGATGGATACTTCTCAGACGAAATCCTTTCTAACAAGGAGTTCTAATTTTTTTTTCTTTTCTTTTTTTGTGTCATTTTCTGTGCTTTGTTATGTACTTTTCCAATAATAAAATACTTTATTTTTCTAATTAGTTATAAAACGCCAAAATGAAGTAAACGCCAAACACCAGAAGTTAATTAGTTGTATTTTATCACCTTTATCTAAAACACCAATAAATACAAAACGCCAAACTTAAAGATGGGACGTCTTACAGCCTTAACAGATAAAGCTGAACAAACAGTAACTATAAACAGTAACTGAAACGACGATAGTTTATTACTAACATTTATTATAATAAATTCCCGCCTAAACTACATGCCAAAAACATCTTATATAAACAACGTCTCAAGACCTTCCATTGATCACACCAAAAACAAACGCCAGAAAAGTTCATAAACCACAGATGCCAAACTTCGTTTCTTGGATATGCAGTTTTGTTCTCAATAAAGTTTCACTGAATGGATTCTTAAGTGAGGGGTTAACTCAATACGATTTTGCTGAAAGAGATGGACAAATCTTCAAGAAAAAGAGACTGATGACAATGCTATGTCATTTTGTGTGCTTTGTTCTTGAAGAAGGTTTGGATGAGAAGAAGAGACCAATGATAGTGTAAATGCTATTTTGGACTCTATTATTAATCATGAAGAGTGGAATGAAAATGAAAATGAAAATAAAAATGAAGACCAAAGATCAATCAAGCAAAAAAACCCACTCACAATCATACCCAGAAAAAATCATCCACACATACGGCGTCGATCTATCTCTCCAACCATCCACACAACCACTTCAACAAATCAACAACCATAGATCATACCAAAAAACAAAACGCCATATTTTACTAAATGATGAGCTTCGTCTAGAGTCGGGCGTTTCGGCCGTGTAGAAATCGGCATCTATCTAAGGAATCAAAAGATTCCAGGGACAAAAACTTCAAGAAGAAGAGACTGATGACATTGAAGATTTGGATGAGAATTTGGATTAGGATTTTTAATTTTTTTTTCTTTTCTATTTTTTGTGTCATTTTCTGTGGTTTGTTATCTACTTTCTGCTAATAAAATATTATTTCTCTAATTAATTGTAAAACGCCAAAATGCCACAAACGCCAAACACCAAAACTATATGTGACACCTGTGTCACTGCGACCATCAAACAAATACCAAATTAATGAAATATTGTGTTTCATACTTGGGATTTGTAAAAATATGTGTATCGTTTGCACATATCAATTCTTGTTCGATTTTGGGCTTTAAATCGCTTTCTGGAAGGTTATACGCGATCTGATGCGTAAATATAACCAGTTTAAAGCAACGAACACTCCGGAACAGTGACATAGGCTTAACATACCTTAAATAACCTTTACATAACTTAGAAATAATTTTTGGAAGGTTTGGTGTGGCGAAATCAAGTTTATTCGCTTACAGGGACTAATTTCGACAAACTATGAAAGTATGCCGATTCGTACTGTAACGAACATTCCGGAACTTGATCATAAGTTAAATATGCCCTAAATATCCTTTACATAGCTTAGAAATAGGCTTTGAGGTGTTTGGTGCGCTAAAATAAACTTTATTGGTCAATCAGGGACTAGAAGCGTCAAAAAGTGCATAAGTTTGCATTTTCGCGCATATCTTACGTTCTGAATGTATCCGGACATCCAAAAATTTATGTAATCATTAAAATATTTTATTTTAGTGATTGGCATGATAAAACTCCATTCGTCGCGTAATTTGGATCGTTTTTGCGTTCGTTACGATTTACGTCGTAATTAACCGAACAACGAAACCGTACGACCAAACAAACCAACATCCGAGATATTTTTTAGCACATTTCAAGTTCCCTATACTTTAACTTTATTTTAGAGCCTTGAAATGGGGTTAACGGGGCTTAAAAGTGCCAAAAATCAAGTTTTTCAAGTGTAGGGACCATTTTTGAAATTTCTGGCAGATACATTGAACTTGGTCCATTTTTGAGGTTTTGATGGTTTTAACCCAAGGTTTTTGTCGCAACCCCCGATCCCTTATCTGTCCCGGGAACGGGCAGACTCGAACTCAGAATTTCGGTGGTATCAGTTGGTTAATTTGGTAGCGGAAATTACATCAGGACCGTAGTTAGGAAATTTTTTTATCAGAGTAAAACCACCATATTTGATATTAATAATCACGTGGGCAAAATCCAAGTTTCTTATTACAACATGTTTATAGGGATAAACCCTATTTTATTGAATTTAAAACATCGCCTTTTTAGGTAACTTTTATAGCCACATTTTTCCCAAGCCTTCAGTGCTCTCCAGCTGGCTTTTTACTAATTGGCTGTCACATTGTGTTACCTGAAACGCGTTTAAAAACATTTGTCAGTGGGAAATACTGGTGAGTGAATCCCAGCTTAATCAAGAAATATTTTATCAATTAACACAGTATTGAGAGCGATCACATTGTTTATTTCTACACAATTACTCATTCAGTACTGTCAATCCTGACTGGTGGGTCATATTACACATTGGCTAACTCGTCGTCCAATGGTAACGTGTTTCACATTTTGTATACAAAACCCCAACATACCGGCAGTAATTGAAGAACTACAAAGACTCAATCACCGCTTAATCACATTGTAAAACATTTAAGGTTTTGTAAAATATTACAAAAAGTTTAACAAAAATTGGATAAACTCACATTGCTATCTTAGACTTCGCGTAAGGGTTTCCTGGGATTAATCTATAATTTACACAAATGTACATAGGTTAGTATAATAACCCTTTGATAATATTATTGATACCCTCCCCGAGACGGTATTCCAACAACTACGTCGGGCAGAACCACGACAGTTGTTACGGAACCCTAAATCAATCGGGCAGCGTATCTAATACGAAACTGGGGTTATAATACTTACAACGGAGCAGAACCTCGCTAATTAGGGGGGTATACTACTCGAATATTATGCCTATAACTTCAGAAGTCGAGATACAGAAAAGATTTTGAACGAATTGAGTTGAAAGCCGATGCGTTCTATTTATAGTGCTGATATATGGGTTTCTCGCGGCCTGCGTAAAGGTAAGCAAGGGCTTACGCGGCCCGCGTCAAAGCTGGTCAACGGACTAGCTTGTCCGGGTCATGGGGTAGGTCCAACACGCGCACACCCACGTGTCCTCACTGGAGCCCGCCTGAGTTTTAAGTTGACGCGGCCCGCATAAGGGTTAAAGATCCTTTATGCGGCCCGCCTAAACTTATATTTCTTTGTTTTTTATTTATTTTAAATGTTATAACGTATTTCGGGCTCGGTTTTCACATACGGGGCGTATTTTAGGACATATTGGGATATTTTAAATATTTTTAGGGTGTCGGAAAATATTCGAGGGTGTCGGTTTATTGAGGATTGTTACATCCTCCCCGCCTTGTTTTAGAGCTCGTCCTCGAGATCTACCAGAACAAGTGCGGATATTTCCTTTGCATTTCTGATTCAAGCTCCCATGTGTACTCAGGTCCTCTTTTGGAGTCCCACTTCACTTTGACCAGGACTAATCTCTTATGTTTGAGATTCTTGACTTTCCTGTCTTCAATCTGTAGAGGCCTTTCTATAAACTTAAGTTGTTCATTTACCTCTATATCCTTAAGAGATACCATTAGCGATTCATCTGCTAAGCATTTCTTGAGATTAGATACATGAAATACATCATGTATTTCTGCCATTTCCTCTGGCAGTTGTAGCTGATAGGCTACAGGTCCTATTCTTCTAATAATCTCAAAAGGTCCAACATACCTGGGACTTAGCTTTCCCTGTTTGATGAATCTTACCACTCCTTTCCAAGGAGAGACCTTTAATAATACTTTATCTCCTACTTGAAATTCCAAGGGTTTGCGTCGGTTATCAGCATAACTCTTCTGTCGATCACGTGTTGCTTTCAGTCGTTCCTTGACTTGAATAATCTTGTCAGTTGTTTCTTGCACTATCTCAGGTCCAGATAGTTGCTTTTCCCTAATTTCTGCCCAACAAACTGGGGTTCGGCACTTTCGTCCATAAAGTGCTTCGAATGGTACAGCATTGATACTTGTGTGATAACTATTATTATAAGAAAATTCAATTAAAGGTAAGTGACCATCTCAATTACCTCCGAAATCAATTACACAAGCTCTAAGCATATCTTCCATTGTCTAAATTGTTCTTTCGCTTTGTCCGTCCGTTTGAGGATGGTAAGCTGTGCTCAGTTTTAACTTGGTTCCCATTGCTTTTTGGAAACTTGTCCAAAAATGAGAGGTAAAACGGCTATCCCTATCAGAAACAATTGATAAAGGAATTCCATGTAATGAAACAATTTCATTTACATATAATTTAGCTAACTGTTCATACTGAAGGTTTCTTTCATTGGTAGGAAATGAGCTGATTTGGTTAGCCTATCTACAATCACCCAGATTGTATCATTACCTTTCTTTGTTTTGGGTAATTTGGTAACAAAATCCATTGTTATCAATTCCCATTTCCACACTGGCATTTCTAATTGTTGTAGAAATCCTGAGGGTTTCTGGTGTTCAGCTTTGACTTGAGAACAGGTTAAACATTTAGAAACATAGGCTGCTATGTCCTTTTTCATTCATATCCACCAGAAATTCTTTCTTAAATCTTGATACATCTTATCATTTCCTGGATGCATCGTATATTTAGACTTATGGGCTTCTTCTAAGATACGATAACGTAGGTTTCCTAATTTAGGTATCCACATTCTATTTTCATGGAATCTCCAAATTCCATCTGTTCCTTGTTCTAATTCCTTAATCATACCTTTCAATTTTTCAATATCATCCTTGATTACTGATTCTTGTGCTTCTCTAATTTGCTCATTTAAATCTACTTGCAGATTTAATTTAAGAGAACGTACCCTTTTTGGCTTTTCATGATACTTTCGACTTAAAGCGTCTGCCACTACATTTGCTTTTCCTTCATGATACTGGATATCACAATCATAATCACTAAGTATCTCCATCCAGCGTCTTTGTCTCATATTCAACTCCTTTTGCTTGAAAACATACCTTAAACTCTTATAATCGGTGAATATGGTAAACTTACTACCATAAAGGTAATGTCTCCAAATCTTAAGAGCAAAAATTATAGCTCCTAATTCTAGATCATTGGTTGAATAATTCTCTTCATGATTCTTAAGTTGTCTAGAGGCGTAAGCTATAACCTTTTGACGTTGCATTAATACACATCCATAACCTAATTTGGAAGCGTCACAATATACTACAAACTCTTCAGCTCCTTCTGGTAACGCTAGTATGGGTGTATTAGGTAATCTTTGCTTAAGGATTCTAAAGGCTTCTTCTTGTTTTAATCCCCATTCAAACTTAACAGATTTACAGGTTAGCTTAGTTAAGGGAATAGCTATTCTAGAAAAATCTTGAATAAATCTTCTATAATAACCGGCCAATCCTAAGAAACTTCTAACCTCGGTTGGTGACTCAGGGGTTTTCCATTTGATAATTGCCTCGATTTTTGTTGGATCCACATGAATTCCTTCATGGTTAACTAGGTGTCCGAGAAATTGTACCTGTTCTAACCAAAATTCGCACTTTGAAAATTTAGCGTAAAGCTTTTCCTTTCTTAATAAACTTAAAAGTGCGTGCAAATGCTTTGCATGATCTTCCTTATTTTTAGAATAAATGAGAATATCATCTATGAAAACGATTATGAATTTATCCAAATATCGCTTACATATTCGGTTCATCATGTCCATAAATGCGGCTGGGGCATTGGTTAAACCAAATGGCATGACAGTAAATTCATAATGGCCATACCTTGTTCTGAATGCGGTCTTAGGAATATCCTCTTCCTGTACCTTTAATTGATGATATCCTGACCTTAAATCGATTTTAGAGAAAAATCGAGCTCCTTGTAGTTGATCGAACAGATCATCGATTCTTGGTAATGGGTACCGATTCTTAATCGTGACCTTGTTTAATTCACGGTAGTCAATGCACATACGCATTGATCCGTCCTTCTTTTTAACGAATAAAATTGGTGTTCCCCACGGTGATGAGCTTGGCTGTACGAATCCTTTCTCCAATAATTTGTCTAATTGTTTCTTTAATTCTTGCATTTCTGCATGTGCCAAACGGTAAGGTGCTTTGGCAATCGGTGTTGTTCCTGGTATTAAATGGATTCTGAATTCAACTTCCCTATCTGGAGGTTGCCCTGGCAATTCTTCTGGAAATACATCTGAAAACTGAGACACTACTGGAATGTCTTTTAGTTCTTTTCCTTTAGTGTTAGTGATTATGGAAATCAAATACACTATAGAACCTTTTCTTATATAACTTGCAGTTTTCATCACAGAGATGAATTTAGTATATTTGGAAGTTTTATATCCTTTAATTGTGATCTTTTCACCTTTTGGTGAATTTACTTGTATCGACTTTTGATCACATAAAATACTGGCTTTATTGGCTATTAACCAATCCATTCCTAAAACAATATCAAATCCTGCCAGATTCATGGGGTAAAGATTTGCAATAAATTTCTGATTAAAAATTTCTATTCTTGCTCCCTGCAAGATTTCAGAAATCTTAATGGTTTCTCCATTAGCTGTCTCTACTAGACATTCTTGTGGTAGTTTAGTTAATGACTGATTTAGAAATTTGCAAAATGATGTATTAATAAAACTTTGGTTTGCACCAGAGTCAAATAATACTTTAGCAAAGACATCATTAACTAAAAACGTACCAGCTATGACATCTGGAATCATCTTGGCTTCATCTGCAGTCAGAACAAATGCTCTAGCATTTTTAGTATTCTTGTTGTTTGTAGCTGGAGCTAATTTCGGGCAATTAGGCTTGATATGACCTTGTTCTCCACAGTTGTAACATATCCTGTTGTTAGCTTTCTTCCTGCAGTCTTCTTCCTTGTGTCCCGATATTTTGCAAAAGTTACAATATATGGAGCATCTTCCTGAATGCTTTCTTTTGCAATTTTTACAGTAAGGTGTAGAGGTAGAACTTATATTTTTCCCACGATTAAAATTTCCAGAACGAAATTCTTGTGTGAGCTTCTGGGTTAGGTTCCTCCTTTGATCCTCTTCTTGGGTACGGACTAATTCATCTGTCAAGATATTTGCTAGTTCTACAGCTTCTTCGATGGTTTGAGGTCTAGCTGCCTTGACTACATGTCTAATCTCTCCAATTAATCCCCAGATCTAACGGGAGATTAATATCGGCTCTGGTGATGCAAGGGTTGGTACTATTCTAGCATATTCAAAGAATAACTTAGTGTATCCCTTACTATCTACACCAATCATTTTAAGGTTTAGGAATTTGTTTGCTATCTGTTCTTTTTCATTGGGTGGGCAGAATTTCATTTCTACCTTGTCCTTAAATTCCTCCCATTCCATTTTGTAAGTTCTATCACTTCCTCTTGATTGGAGGATAGTGTTCCACCATTCTAGTGCTGAATTCTTAAACAGATTAGAAGCAAACATTATCTTATCTTCTTCAGCACACTTGCTTATTCTTAAGACTGCCTCAGTCTTCTCTATCCAGTGTAGGGTTGCAATGGCCCCTTCGTTGCCCGAGAATTCCATTGGTTTACAAGACCATAATTCTTTATAAGAACAACCGTAAGACACGGTTCTTCTCCTTTTGGGAATGGGCATTTGAAGTACAGTTCCATTGTTCACGCTATTTTCGGGTTCAGAGGGTCGCTTGCTATCATGTTTACTCATATTATCAGCTTCCCTAACCGTTTGAATAATATATGGCATTGCATCTATTATTCCTTGTGCGACTATGTGTTGGATAGCACTGTTATCCACTTGATTTCCATTGTTATTGATGCTTGGATTCTCATTAACCAAGTTAATGTTACTCTGGTTATCATTATTCAGATTTCCTTGATTTCCTTCGTCGGCCATCTGAATTTTAAACATTTACCAATCATTAATAGAATAATTAAATAGTTTAAGTAACAACCACATAATACACATATTGGTCAAAAACGTCGTGCATTGCGACTTTACTCTTTTCTATATAGTATGCGTCAAATACACACTAAAACAGGAATTAAAAATTACAATACTATTATGCCTCGTTGATCACAAAGTGGTCTATACTACTATAGATTTATTAGTAATACACATATATTTTATTTATTATTATTACCAACTTTACCATCTTCACGGGTATGGATTTTCCCTGAAATCCATCTGACGCTCATCGTATTTCCATACGAGTTGCTCTCCTACATACCTCATCCTCTCGCTACTTTCTATGATTTCTTCTCCAAAATTTTGGAGTTCTTGCAAATTCTCTGCACTCATTGGGGGTGCAGGTACTGGTATTGGCTCTGGGTACTGAGGTACTGGATTCTCCTGAGGGTATTGATTATCCAAAATCTCCCTAATGTATTCATCGTTGTCATAATAGGGATCTAGAGGGTCCAAACCTGGATATGCTGCTAAGTTCGGCAAGGTTTCTTCGTTTAAGAGATAACGTGGCACAAAATCCCTAAGATCATCAAACCATGGATCATAATTTGGATCTAGAGGATTAGGGGCTGGTATTCTAGGTATCTCCTCAGGGTTAAAATCATGCATTTCTACCTCCATCGGTTGAGTGGGAATTAAAGGTAAGGGTTGTGGGGCTACTAGTTGTTCCAGACTTGGGTCAGCAGCAGTTGTAGCTAGGATATGGAAATTAGCTAGGCTTCTATTAAGCATATCCTGTGTATGGGCATCTGACTCTCGCTTAACAGCTGCTAGAACTCTTTGTTGTTGCAACTTTCGCATTCTTTTCCTACGTGCAAATGCTTCCTTACTGAACCATCCTCTCTTTTTATGAGGGAATGACTCTTCTAACTGAGCTTTAAAGGCAAACATCCCTTCTTCCTGATCAGCAGAATACCCAGAAAGGGCAGGCTGTGAAGAGGTACTTTCACTCCTAGGTGAATGAGACAACTGACGACACATGTCTGAGGGTCCTTGATCACTCATACTGTAAACTAACAAATAGTCAAATAACACAAAACACATAATCACATAAATTATTTCCAAACACAAAATTTAGAACTTAAGTGTCAGCAGAACACTTCTTTGGCTTAGACCAGTGGCTAGGCTCTGATACCACCTTCTGTCGCAACCCCCGATCCCTTATCTGTCCCGGGAACGGGCAGACTCGAACTCAGAATTTCGGTGGTATCAGTTGGTTAATTTGGTAGCGGAAATTACATCAGGACCGTAGTTAGGAAATTTTTTTATCAGAGTAAAACCACCATATTTGATATTAATAATCACGTGGGCAAAATCCAAGTTTCTTATTACAACATGTTTATAGGGATAAACCCTATTTTATTGAATTTAAAACATCGCCTTTTTAGGTAACTTTTATAGCCACATTTTTCCCAAGCCTTCAGTGCTCTCCAGCTGGCTTTTTACTAATTGGATGTCACATTGTGTTACCTGAAACGCGTTTAAAAACATTTGTCAGTGGGAAATACTGGTGAGTGAATCCCAGCTTAATCAAGAAATATTTTATCAATTAACACAGTATTGAGAGCGATCACATTGTTTATTTCTACACAATTACTCATTCAGTACTGTCAATCCTGACTGGTGGGTCATATTACACATTGGCTAACTCGTCGTCCAATGGTAACGTGTTCCACATTTTGTATACAAAACCCCAACATACCGGCAGTAATTGAAGAACTACAAAGACTCAATCACCTCTTAATCACATTGTAAAACATTTATGGTTTTGTAAAATATTACAAAAAGTTTAACAAAAATTGGATAAACTCACATTGCTATCTTAGACTTCGTGTAAGGGTTTCCTGGGATTAATCTATAATTTACACAAATGTACATAGGTTAGTATAATAACCCTTTGATAATATTAATGATACCCTCCCCGAGACGGTATTCCAACAACTACGTCAGGCAGAACCACGACAGTTGTTACAGAACCCTAAATCAATCGGGCAGCGTATCTAATACGAAACTGGGGTTATAATACTTACAACGGAGTAGAACCTCGCTAATTAGGGGGTATACTACTCGAATATTATGCCTATAACTTCAGAAGTCGAGATACAGAAAAGATTTTGAACGAATTGAGTTGAAAGCCGGTGCGTTCTATTTATAGTGCTGATATCTGGGTTTCTCACGGCCCGCGTAAAGGTAAGCAAGGGCTTACACGGCCCGCGTCAAAGCTGGTCAACGGACTAGCTTGTCCGGGTCATGCGGTAGGTCCAACACGCGCACACCCACGTGTCCTCACCGGAGCCCGCCTGAGTTTTAAGTTGACGCGGCCCGCGTAAGGGTTAAAGATCCTTTACGCGGCCCGCCTAAACTTATATTTCTTTGTTTTTTATTTATTTTAAATGTTATAACGTATTTCGGGCTCGGTTTTCACATACGGGGCGTATTTTGGGACATATTGGGATATTTTAAATATTTTTAGGGTGTCGGAAAATATTGGAGGGTGTCGGTTTATTGAGGATTGTTAAAGTTTTGCACTCTATGGGCTGGAATTTGATGGTTTTAAGTATTCCCATGGTTTTGAAAACCATGTGCCCACTTGTAAGGTCAAGATCAAAGCACGATTTGCGAGAAACGATCCTAATGGTTCTCCGAAATCTATAAATACCCAAGCTCTCATTCCATTTTCCTCATACCTTGATCTAATTTTATGCTCTAAGTTTAAGCTTTATGCTGCATACCTGAGTATTTAGATCAAGTTCTTCTAGCTTGGACCCTTTGTAAGCTTCTTTCGTTCTTTTATGCGTTTTTAAGCGTAAAAGTCAAACAGTGTTTGACTTTTTGCTTTGACCAGTCTATGTTCAACACGAAGTTCGTTTGAACTTCGTAACGTGAGCGTAATCATGATGGTTATTGTCTCTTATGACTATACCTACTGATTACCACGTTGATTAGGTGTAGTGACGAGTCACAGTTTCGGTCAAAATGTGTATTCTTGCGTATTTTGCAACCAAACTATTCTTGGGTATCAAGACCCTTTGTTTTGATATCAAACTTGTTTTCTAACTTCATTAAACATGTTTTAACATGTTTAGCTCGTCACTTTAGGTTTAGTGCTTATATAGGGTCGTAAGATAAGCGGTCTAAACAACCGCTTAGACTTTCGAACCTGACCCGTTTGGTCGATCATTAGGATTCGACCAAGCATTTATTGTAACCATAGTTGTATAGGGAATAACCTTCCGAGGTTATACCTTATGGTCACTTCGTTTAGTTAGTTGTATGATAGGTAATTTATATGCCTTAGGAAAATGACCAAAATGCCCTTTTTACGCATAAATTCATTTTAAGCATATGTAACCTAAATTTTGACATCTAAACTGATTAGGCAACATTATTAGACATGTTAAGGCATATAATGCTTGTCATAGGACTAGTTAGACGGTCCGAACGCGTGTTACGCGAACGACGCGTTAAAGTGGCGTAAGCTACCTTAACGAGTCGTAATGGGTCGTAAGCACTTAGGTTAGGTTTCGTTTTAGAATGTAGGCTTTGTTAAACCATATTACATGAGTCCCTACACTCATTTGGTTTACGAAACCTCATTTTATCCGATCCTCCGATTTAGGTCCGTTTATTAACGTAGTTACCTATATTAGATGCCGTTTGATTTCCGTGATCCCTCTAGCTTTGCTTGCTTGTTAATCAAGACTTCTAAGCATCCTCAAGTGAGTACATAGTCCCCTCTTTTACCGTTTTAAACTGTTTTGGGGTGATACACATGTGCCAACTTGTTACTTTTGTGCTTTTCATGTTTTTATATTATATACTTGCTATGTTCATTAGTACGTATATAGTACATGATTTCATTATGTTTTGCTATGTATGTTCTCTTAGCAAGCTAGCACATTGTTTTACGTTTTGAACCGTTTGTAATCGTTTGATTTGTGTGAACCGTTTGTAACCGTTTGATTTGTGTGAACCGTTTGTAACCGTTTGATTTGTGTGAACCGTTTGTAACTGTTTGATTATGTGAACCATTTGTAACTGTTTGATTTATATGAACCGTTTGTAACTGTTTGATTATGTGAACCGTTTGGTATTGTTTGAACCGTTGGGTTAGGGATGTGATTAGGTAACGGGGCGGGTGTAATGTGTTAAAAGCATGGTGGATACGCCGCTGGTACTTCCTATATATAAGTGCTTTTAATACATTATATATCGTTGCGTTATCTAGATCACTTGAGCAAGGTTTTCAAAACAAAGTTATATTACAAGGTTTTTCTAATAATATAAACCATACAAGTTTTTACGAGATGTTTTACAATTTGATTTAATAAAATAAATGTTTTGGGTTAAGAGTCATGGCTATGAGATTTTATAAAGTATAATCAACTTGATTTGAGTTGGTTAATTATGTCGCAATACTATACTTTTCAAAACAAGGTTTATAAATAGGTATTGCAACATGTATACTAGCCATGGATCCGACACTCACATAAAACCTATGTACTCGCCGGCATTTTTATGCTGACGTATTTTCACATGTGTTTCAGGTACCGTAGTTGATGATGTTTGATGATATTGATGCATGCTCACATAGGAACGGACGAGGCCTTAGTGACTTAATAACAATGAAAGTCTATTTGTTCATGTTTTGTTTCTTATTTTTAATGTAATGTAATACATTTAAAATAATAAAATAGAACTTCAATCCATGTGTTATGAAACAATGATTCCGTTACAATACTCCCCGACGTTTCCACCACGATTTGTTGTTTTATCGTGGTCGGGGTGTGACAGAAAAGTTGGTATCAGAGCTCATGGTTATAGGGAATTAGGTTATTAGTAATGCTTTGACCTAGTCTATAACCTTCCTAGGACCCTAACGCGAGTTTACTTGCGTTTAGTCATAAAACAACACCGTCACTTATCCTTAGGTGACAACCACAACAAGAACACAAATTTCGAATCTGCTTTGAAAACTAATCATCTGTTCTAGGATGATTTATTATAAGGTTTTGAACCTTCAAAGTTTTCAAAATCTCATCAAGGTTGGGTCTTATAATGTGAACACGTGCAATCTGGAAGGGTGGACGCCTGTACTCTGAGTTTTCAGTCTAAGGCTAGAGTGTTCGTACAAATCCACATAATCGAACCAGTCATTCTTACATGGGAACTCTTGGAGTGACTGTCCACTTATAGGCTAAAGCATGTCTTCGCGATACATTAATGGGACCCGCTTACTTTGATTAGTCACCGCCTCATTTGTTTGCCTTAGGTAACAAACAAACGGTCACAATTTTCATGCATTGTCATTCTCTTTTGATTATCTTTCGCTTGTTTCCTCCTATGCCTTCCATTATCTTCAAGATGCCTCTTCATCGCAACAACACTCAAATGTCCGAACCAGGTGCTGCAATTACCCAGCGAATAGGCGTCGTACTCTAGAGGACATTGATTTAGCTATCACCATGACTCGCCTCAGGGATGAAGCCGTACAAGGGAACCGCTTTTTGGGGTAGCCAATGTAACTGTCATCATCCGAATCAAATACCCTGTTTCAAATGTACCCATGGTGGACGATGGGGACATTTGGTTAAAATGTGCCACTTTGCTATCCTAAGCAAAGCTGTTGCAAATCCTGTTACTGCTCAACCTCCAAATTCTGCTTCATATGTCGCCTTGGCATATCTAGCACCTCAACTTCATGAACTTTCTACCCTGTGTATCGACTTAAGCACGCCTAGTGCAAGGTTTCGAAACACCTTTCGTTACACACATTCCAAAATCCATATAGGATCTTTCTATCCTCATATTTAGATCCTTGTGGATAAATATCGTTCATTGGAGCCCTTAATTGAATTCTTTGTATGATTTAATATGTACATTACGATTCAATAAGGACAAAGTCGAATTCCTATTAAGATTTTCCTATCTTCATAGATAGATTCTTAAAAATGATTAAAGTGCCAAATGAAATCCACGGATTGGATTCCTGGTGTGCTTTAAATATCTGTGTCCAAAGATAACAAATTAAAGGTCAAGTTAAACAATTATGTGATTATGTGATTATGTGTTCCCTTTTATGTTTTGGTGTGATCCGAATTTTCGTTATCCAAATCCTCGTAGAATCTTCCATATCTTCGTATAAGGGATTCATAGTAGGATATCTAAAGGTACTACCTTAAATACTTAATGGGCTTCTACGTAATAGTTAAGACCCTTGGATTATAAAGTACTATTCCATAATTAGACCCCTTGAGTGGTCTAGTTAAACAGATTGATCCAAAAATCTGGTTAGGAATATCATGTGATGATATAGCGGAAAGGACTCCTTGGTGGTCTAATTAAAGAGATCATTTGTCGATCTAATTAAACGGGCCCTATGGTAGTCTAGTCACACTCACCACAGGTTTGATTTTCTTCCCCTACACATTATGAAATGCACTGTGCGGACTGTGCAAGGAATTACGTAATTATGGATGCATACATAATTATGGAATTTAGTGCACAGAAACCACAGCAAGTTTTGTCAAGTGTCTAGAGTTGACTCAATTCATTTTGCATTTCTGATGAAGCACCCGTTGAAAATGACTCAGTCCGTTCATTTTCGTTTCTGAAGAAAGTCCGTTGTGGGAAATGAATATCCTGTTCCGTCATTTTCCATTTCTGAAGAATACCTGTTGAAAATGACTCCGTCTGTTCATTTTCGTTCCTGAAGAATGTCCGTTGAGGAAAATGA
Organism: Helianthus tuberosus; assembly: GCA_030545235.1. NCBI lineage: Eukaryota > Viridiplantae > Streptophyta > Magnoliopsida > Asterales > Asteraceae > Helianthus > Helianthus tuberosus. The sequence continues at coordinate 34,060,726 of CM060373.1, read as the reverse complement.
ATATCCTTTTGTTATTCCTTCATTTTCCATTTCTAAAGAATACCTGTTGAAAATGACTCCGTCTGTTCATTTTCGTTTCTGAAGAATGTCTGTTGAGGAAAATGAATATCCTTTTGTTATTCCTTCATTTTCCATTTCTAAAGAATACCTGTTGAAAATGACTCCGTCTGTTCATTTTCGTTTCTAAAGAATGTCCGTTGAGGAAAATGAATATCCTTTTGTTATTCCTTCATTTTCCATTTCTGATGAATACCTGTTGAAAATGACTCCGTCTGTTCATTTTCGTTTCTGAAGAAAGTCCGTTGTAGGAAATGAATATCATGTTCCTTCATTTCTATTTCTGATGAAGCACCCGTTGAAAATGACACCGTCCGTTCATTTTCATTTCTGAAGAAAGTCCGTTGTGGGAAATGAATATCCTGTTCCTTCATTTTCCATTTCTGAAGAATACCTGTGGAAAATGACTCCGTCTGTTCATTTTCGTTTCTGAACAATGTCCGTTGAGGAAAATGAATATCCTTTTGTTATTCCTTCATTTTCCATTTCTGAAGAATACCTGTTGAAAATGACTCCGTCTATTCATTTTCATTTCTGAAGAATTTCCAATGAGGAAAATGAATATCCTTTTGTTATTCCTTCATTTTCCATTTCAGATGAATACCTGTTGAAAATGACTCCGTCTGTTCATTTTCGTTTCTGAAGAATGTCCGTTGAGGGAAATGACAGGATTATGCCTTGCATATCTTTGATTGGTTATTCTACGCAAATAGATAAACACCCTAGATTCCATGCAAGACAATCATTTAACACAGCGTCACAGACAGACTCCTACGAATAAATTTCGGGACGAAATTTCCTAAAGTAGGGGAGATTGTGACACCTGTGTCACTGCGACCATCAAACAAATACCAAATTAATGAAATATTGTGTTTCATACTTGGGATTTGTAAAAATATGTGTATCGTTTGCACATATCAATTCTTGTTCGATTTCGGGCTTTAAATCGCTTTCTGGAAGGTTATACGCGATCTGATGCGTAAATATAACCAGTTTAATGCAACGAACACTCCGGAACAGTGACATAGGCTTAACATAGATTAAATAACCTTTACATAACTTAGAAATAAGTTTTGGTGTGGCGAAATCAAGTTTATTCGCTTATAGGGACTAATTTCGACAAACTGTGAAAGTAGGCCGATTCGTACTGTAACGAACATTCCAGAACTTGATCATAAGTTAAATATGCCCTAAATATCATTTACATAGCTTAGAAATAGGCTTTGAGGTGTTTGGTGCGCTAAAATAAACTTTATTGGTCAATCAGGGACTAAAAGCGTCAAAAAGTGCATAAGTTTGCATTTTCACGCATATGTGAGGTTCTGAATATATCCGGACATCCAAAAATTTATGTAATCATTAAAATATTTTATTTTAGTGATTGGCATGATAAAATTCCATTCGTCGCGTAATTTGGATCGTTTTTGCGTTCGTTACGATTTCCGTCGTAATTAACCGAACAACGCAACCGTACGACCAAACGAACCGACATCCGAGATATTTTTTAGCACATTTCAAGTTCCCTATACTTTAACTTTATTTTAGAGCCTTCAAATGGGGTTAACGGGGCTTAAAAGTGCCAAAAATCAAGTTTTTCAAGTGCAGGGACCATTTTTGAAATTTCTGGCAGATGCATTGAACTTAGTCCATTTTTGAGGTTTTGATGGTTTTAACCCAAGGTTTTGCACTCTATGGGCTGGAATTTGATGGTTTTAAGTATTCCCATGGTTTTGAAAACCATGTGCCCACTTGTAAGGTCAAGATCAAAGCACGATTTGCGAGAAACGATCCTAACGGTTCTCCGAAATCTATAAATACCCAAGCTCTCATTCCATTTTTGTAGGACCGGTTTGAATCCGAAACGATTGCGAAACGAACGTGAAACGTGCGGAATCCGTACACGAACGCGACCTAAACACACATGACGTAACATAAACGTGATTCTATTCAAGATATGAAATTGTACAATCACTTGAATCACTTTTTGCCTTTCTCTCTCTAGATTCTCTCTCTAGTTTCTCTCTCTAGAACTAGATCTCTCCAAAGTGTGAAATGGCAAAAGTCTCTAATCTAAACATAACTCTCCTATTTATAGGCCTTGACTATTAATGAGATTTCTCATTAATTACAATTATGCCACCTTGCCTTTTTGCCTAAATATTGCATCATAACGACTCGTTTTCTTCTGTTTCTCGCTACGGCTCGGATTGACGAAGGCTATAGACATAAATGCACTAACAGACTCCCCCTTGGATATTGCCGTAGTCAATCTCGATCATTGAGTCAAACTCGTAGCGTCTTCTTTTTCTCTTTTAGTCTTCTTGAACCGAATCCCAGTGGATCTGTCTTCAGCTTCAGCTTTTCCTCTTTTCTTCATCAGGCTCCCCCTTTCGTCAAGCTTCCGTGCTTTGGGATCGACACCTTGCTTTCCGTATACAAGCTCCCCCTTGCTTTGAGCTCGTCTTCAGACTCCCCCTTAGACTCAGCTTTCGGGATCGTAGTCTGGTACAACATCTGCAATCACTCAAACATTTATAAGTAACAGCATTTTAAATTCCAGCTATCCAAGAATTGTAACCTGGCTTACTCAACATTCTAATCAAACAATTTCCATGAATTTGGCAGTTTCATCGAATCCAATCGGAAACTAGCTCTATAACAGTATAAGCATCCAAATCCCCCACAGTTAATCATCCAAGTCCAACTTAATGACCTTGGAGATATCACAAACTGTTTTTGAATTTTTGATTTTAAAACTTCAAGTTTCAAATGAATGAACTTGTTTTATTTTCAGAAACACGATCAGCTTACTTAGATTTTGAAACTCAGCACTTAGATATCGGTTGTCGAAAATAAAGCGGAAATCAAAATCTTTTTGTATTTTCTGAAAATATAAAGCAGTAAAGAAATATGTACAAACATATTTACAGACAATATTTTTGTTTGAGTAAGCGTCAGAGGATCATATCAGTTTTTGATAAATCACAAGTACCGTTGAGCTTAAAATCACATTATGCATTAAACAATTCACTTAGATTGTCGATATACTGATCCACTTAAATTTTCATACAAACTTCAACTGATTCAGGATACGAATTAGATATTTAGTTGTTAAAGTTTCAGACAATCTTTGATCAAAACTTTTGACTTGGCTCTTCAAAGTATTGGTTCAGAATTCCTCACACCTTGATCTAATTTTATGCTCTAAGTTGAAGCTTTATGCTTCATACCTGAGTATTTAGATCAAGTTCTTCTAGCTTGGACCCTTTGTAAGCTTCTTTCGTTCTTTTATGCGTTTTTAAGCGTAAAAGTCAAACTGTGTTTGACGTTTTGCTTTGACCAGTCTATGGTCAACATGAAGTTCGTTTGAACTTCGTAATGTGAGCGTAATCATGATGGTTATAGTCTCTTGTGACTATACCTACTGATTACCACGTTGATTAGGTGTAGTGACGAGTCATAGTTTCGGTCAAAATGCGTATTCTTGCGTATTTTGCAACCAAATATTCTTGGGTATCAAGACCCTTTGTCTTGATATCAAACTTGTTTTCTAACTTCGTTAAACATGTTTTAACATGTTTAGCTCGTCACTTTAGGTTTAGTGCTTATATAGGGCCGTAAGATAAGCGGTCTAAACAACCGCTTAGACTTTAGAACCCGACCCGTTTGGTCGATCATTAGGATTCGACCAAGCATTTATTGTGACCATAGTTGTATAGGGAATAATCTTCCGAGGTTATACCTTATGGTCACTTCGTTTAGTTAGTTGTATGATAGGTAATTTATATGCCTTAGGAAAATGACCAGAATGCCATTTTTACGCATAAATTCATTTTAAGCATATGTAACCTAAATTTTGACATCTAAACTGATTAGGCAACATTATTAGACATGTTAAGGCATATAATGCTTGTCATAGGACTAGTTAGACGGTCCGAACGCGTTTTACGCGAACGACGCGTTAAAGTGGTGTAAGCTACCTTAACGAGTCGTAATGGGTCGTAAGCACTTAGGTTAGGTTTCGTTTTAGAATGTAGGCTTTGTTAAACCATGAGTCCCTACACTCACTTGGTTTACGAAACCTTATTTTATCCGATCCTCCGATTTAGGTCCGTTTATTAACGTAGTTACCTATATTAGGTGCCGTTTGTTTTCCGTGATCCCTCTAGCTTTGCTTGGTTGTTAATCAAGACTTCTAAGCATCCTCAAGTGAGTACATAGTCCCCTCTTTTACCGTTTTAAACTGTTTTGGGTGACACACATGTGCCTACTTGTTACTTTTGTGCTTTTCATGTTTTTATATTATATACTCGCTATGTTCATTAGTACGTATATAGTACATGATTTCATTATGTTTTGCTATGTATGTTCTCTTAGCATTCTAGCACATTGTTTTACGTTTTGAACCGTTTGTAATCGTTTGATTTGTGTGAACTGTTTGTAACCGTTTGATTTGTGTGAACTGTTTGTAACCGTTTGATTTGTGTGAACTGTTTGTAACCGTTTGATTTGTGTGAACCGTTTGTAACTGTTTGATTATGTGAACCGTTTGTAACTGTTTGATTTATATGAACCGTTTGTAACTGTTTGATTATGTGAACCGTTTGGTATTGTTTGAACCGTTGGGTTAGGGAACTGATTAGGTAACGGGGCGGGTGTAATGTGTTAAAAGCATGGTGGATACGCCGTTGGTACTTCCTATATATAAGTGCTTTTAATACATTATATATCGTTGCGTTATCTAGATCACTTGGGCAAGGTTTTCAAAACAAAGTTATATTACAAGGTTTTTCTAATAATATAAACCATACGAGTTTTATTAACAAGTTTTTACGAGATGTTTTACAATTTGATTTAATAAAATAAATGTTTTGGGTTAAGAATCATGGCTATGAGATTTTATAAAGTATAATCAACTTGATTTGAGTTGGTTAATTATGTCGCAATACTATACTTTTCAAAACAAGGTTTTTAAATAGGTATTGCAACATGTAAACTAGCCATGGATCCGACACTCACATAAAACCTATGTACTCGCCGGCATTTTTATGCCGACGTATTTTCACATGTGTTTCAGGTACCATAGTTGATGATGTTTGATGATATTGATGCATGCTCACATAGGAACGGACGAGGGCTTAGTGACTTAATAACAATGAAAGTCTATTTGTTGATGTTTTGTTTCTGATTTTTAATGTAATGTAATACATTTAAATTAATAAAACAGAACTTCAATCCATGTGTTATGAAACAATGATTCTGTTACAATACTCCCCGATGTTTCCGCCACAATTTGTTGTTTTATCGTGGTCGGGGTGTGACACTATAATAATTTCCTTTGATCACATATTATTAAAAAACTCCAAAAATTACTGAATTGTATAAAACAGAGTGCAAGAGAATAGAACAAAGGGTGTTTTACAAAAGTTAATTAGTTGTATTTTGCCATCTTTATCTAAAAAGCCATTCATACAAAACGCCAAATCTTTATTTTATGGACTTTATCCTCACCTATTTGATTTATTGAAAAGTGTTCTTTTTCTTTGGTGTTTATGTTTTAAAACGCCATAACATTATTTTGCCTAACAAAAGTTAATTATTTGTATTTTATCATCTTTATCTAAAACGCCAATCATACAAAACGTCAAACTTAATGATAGGACGTCTTACAGCCTTATCAGATAAAGCTGAACAAATAGTAACTACAAAAAGTAACTGAAACGACGAAAAACATTTATTATAATAAATTACCGCCTAAACTACGTGCCAAAAACATCTTATATAAACAACGTCTCAGGACCTTTCATTAATCATACAAAAAACAAACGTCATATATTAAGACGCTAGTAAGTTCAAAAACCACACATAGCAAGTGTTCTTGGAGATTCAGTTTTGTTCTCAATAAAGTTTCACTCAATTTGTTGGACAAAATTCTTAAGTGAGAATTTTGTCCATCTCATTGAGCAAAATCTTATTGAGTTTATCCTCACCTATTTTATTTTGCCTTACCAAAGTTAATTAGTTGTATTTTTTTATATTTTCAAAACGAAATAATGTAATACCCCAAAAATATTATATATATATATATATATATATATATATATATATATATAGGGTGAGGTTCCTCTACAAAGTGTGTTTTTTCTATAAAGTGTAGGAATTATTTTGTGCCATTGGATGTGTTTGATCAATGGTTGAGATTAGTTGGGTGGCATTTTTGTAATATTTGTTTTTTAATTATTGATTCATTTAATGGGTGAGGGGCATTGTAGTCATTAATCGTGTTTTAAATAAAGAAACTACCATTAGTTCCTTTATTCTAGCCATTTCTTCATTAATTAACCACCAATATCTAAAATCATGGATCCAGACATACAAACTAAAGAAGATTCATTCCATCATGATTCAAGAACATTCAAACAATGGAGAACAAAAACATTATCATCTATTCCAAAAGATGTTCATACATTTTTTTGTGATCTAATATGTTTATATTAGTGTGTTATACGGAATGCAAGCTTTTATAATGGTGTGTTATACATAATCTAAGTTGTTTATATTGGTGTGTTATACTGGAGATCAAAGTTGTTTATACTGTTGTGTTATACGGAATCTAAGTTTTTTATACTAGTGTGTTATACTGGCGATCAAAATTGTTTATATTGGTTTGTTATACGGAATCTAAGTTGTTTATAATAGTGTGTTATACTGGCGATCGAAGCTGTTTATACTGGTGTGTTATACGGAATCTAAGTTGTTTATACTGGTGTGTTATATGGAATGTAAGCTGTTTATACTAGTGTGTTATACAGAATGTAAGTTGTTTACACTTGTAACTGATAAAACACAACGTGAATAAACTAATAACTGATAAAACACAACGTCAATAATTTATTCATGAGTGATCGCATGTCATGTTAATTTGTTATGTATATAGGTTCTTTGTATTATAAGTATCTGACAATTTTGAATTTTTAAAAGACATGTTGTTTCCTTAAAAATCTCCTTATTTTGTTTAAGAAATAAATCTTCCATAAATAAATTAATTATTCAATTACCTTTATGCCCTTTAATATAAAATCTTTAAATGCCACATGTCACCCTTAGAAAACTTCCTACACTTTGTAGGAAAAATGAACTTTGTAGCCAACTCCCACCCTTAGAGTGGGGATCCTACGGAAAGTGTGTTTTTCCTAGAAAGTCTAGGAAGCGATCTAGGCCATCCAATGGGTGTGTTTAATGGTTGAGATCATCTTGGTGGCATTTTGGTAATATGTGTTTCTTAAAAATAGGATTATTTAATTAATCAGGGGTAGATATGTCATTTAGCTTGTTTTAAATATGGAAATAATTGTCATTCCATAACCACCCCACATTTCTTGCGTTTTCTCTCTCTCTCTCTCTCTCTCTCTCTCTTCCTTCTATCCTTCATGAAGAAACACATCAAGAAAACACATCGTATTAATCTGCTTGCTCTTAAACACAGCGTCAAGAAATCCTCCAGCATTACCAGCATGGATGGTAAAACACAGCGTATGAATCCGCTTGCTGTTAAAACACAACTGTATGAATCTGAATGCTAAAACACAACTGTATGAATCTACTTGTTGTTAAAACACAACTGTATGAATCTGAATGCTAAAACACAACTGTATGAATCTGCTTGCTGTTAAAACACAACTGTATGAATCTGCTTGCTGTTAAAACACAACTGTATGAATCAGAATGCTAAAACACAACTGTATGAATCTGCTTGCTGTTAAAACACAACTGTATGAATCTGAATGCTAAAACACAACTGTATGAATCTGCTTGCTGTTAAAACACAACTGTATGAATCTGAATGCTAAAACACAACTGTATGAATCTGCTTGCTGTTAAAACACAACGTCAAGAACATTCTGGTGGTTTCCAGACATAATTAAAAATCGATACATACCAGATAATAGTAAACAGAAAAAGAAGTGTATTTGCCATATCCGCAATCAAGAATTGTGTTTGAAGCCATAACTATCTCTCACGTAAAAAATGATTTACGAATAAAGTTGATCAAGAGTGTGAAAGGAACGAATGAGAATTTGATTGATATTTACATCTGTTAGTAATTCGCAACTCATGGAGAATCAGTTACCATAAAATCATGCATAGTTAGTTAATGAGATATAATTTCCAAAATTAAAATAAAATGTCAAATTACACAATTGCCCTTTTAGTTAAAATCCTTCAATGCCACATGTCACGTTCTGATTGCTTCATAGACTTTCTAGGAAAATAAGGCTTTCTACCCAACTCCTCCTACTCTATATATATATATATATATATATATATATATATATATATATATATATATATATATAGGGTTAGGTTTATTTGTGAACACTTCCCTATTAGTGAACAAAAAGAACAAATCCTAGCCATTGATCTTCTTTACTAAATATAGGGGTAGGATTGTCATTATACATATATAATTTTAATTTAATTTTCGTTTTTATTAACCATAATCAGTTAGGAGATATATCTAACCGCCCTTAAAATCTTGCTACAACTTCCTAATTTCGAATTCAATCAACCACAAGATAAAAAAAACCTGTCCATATTTATATAATCGTTCATCATCATCTTCCATATCAACAAACTGCATATCATAACCATAATCGTATCTTTGTTTTTATATCGCTATAATTTTTTAATTTATGAAAGACACGAACGACCAGGCTGGTGTAGGGCTGTTCATGAGCCGAGCCGAGCCAGGCCAAGCTCGGGCTCGGCTCGATTATAAACCGAGCTGGCTCGGCTCGGCTCATTTTTGAAACCGAGCTGAAAATCTAAGCTCGGGCTCGGCTTGGTTTTAAACCAAGCTGGCTCGGCTCGGCTTGGTTTGGCTCGATTTTATAAAGAAATATTAATATAAACATCTTAAAATTCAGTAGCCTAAAATATTATTCAATACTTTAAAAGAATATATTCAAAATAAGTTCAACCAAATACATTACAAACCAAAATCAAGTCCAACAACGTAAAATAAGTTTTAATTTCAATGAAATACAATATTAGTTCATTAGTATGTTAATCAACCTTCAAATATGCCATAGATATCAAATTACAAACCTATATACATGTAAATAGTAATCAGTTTTTTGTAATATATTATAATGTATATAAAATTAAAATTTATTATAAGTAAAATAATCCGAGCTAAACCGAGCCGAGCTACAAAGCGAGCCAAACCGAGCCAACTCGGCTCGTTACGAGCCGAGCCGAGCTAGGCTCACTTTCTAACCGAGCCGATCCGGCTCGGCTCACTTTTAAACCGAGCCATATCGAGCGAGCTTTTTCCGAGCTAAATCCGAGCGAGCTCCGAGCCGCGAGCTTTTTGAACAGCCCTAGGCTGGTGTTTCAGCAAATTTAGCGATTCCTCAAAGCCCCGAACGAGTAGGAGAAGATGATGTTGATGTGTTCAAAATGCAACATATAAATTTCATCAATTGTGGCATAAAACTAACCCTTTTTTAGTACTAATGTTGGAAAAAGGGTGCTTTTGTCTTCCTTTTGTATTTTCAGGATTAAATGAGCTCAACTTAACAAAAGAAGCAAAAAGACATCAAAATCTAACATAAATACAAAAAAAGGAACAAGACGTGACATGCCCGACCCCACGACAGCATCTTCCCAAGCAAAACAAGACATCAGAAGACTGAACACGCCCCGTGCTCAGCCAGCACGGGGGCGTGCCCATGTATCAGCAGAAAAGACAAAGTGGTAGAAGCTTCTATTGCCCACCACGGGGCCGTGCTCAGCGGACACGGGGCCGTGGTCACCTATAAGATTCGCACAATCCAGGCAAATCTTCATAGTACAAAGATTCTTCTGCACACGGGGTCGTGCTCAGCGGACACGGGGGCGTGGTCAACTAATAAGACAAAGCTGCATTTAATGAAGAAAGAGAGGATGTGGACACGGGGTCGTGCCCACTGGACACGGGGACGTGCCCGAGCTTCTGTTCAGCCTATAAATAGGAGTGTTTGGCTCAAGCTCAAACCATCCCTTGGCACACCACCTCTCTCACACTTCACCCACCACCCACCACCACCATAACACCATTATCCACCACCATCATCCATTGTCCATCATAGAGTGTGTGAGTCGTCTCGGGATCCAAGATTGATCGTAAGAGTTCTTGACAATCAAGGCCATGTTTCCCTAAGTATCTTACATCACTTGGTGAAGACAAAGTGTCTAGTGTAATACTTTTTATTTCTAATCTTTTGCACTTTTTACTTGGTTTTGTATTAATGACTTTAATAACTAGTTGCTTATGTTGAAGGTGATCTTTCCTTATCGTTTGTCCGTGGTGTCTTGGCATTATTTTACTGTCTATATAAAATAAAAGATTTTCACCATTCATATCTCCACGGTCTATATGGAGGTATGTTTGCTACCTGGTCGGGGGTTAAGGGAATGGTTTGGTAAAGGTCTTGCCATTGTTCAGCGTTTAGAGGTCCTGCAATGGACCTGGGTCAAATTTAGTAGGACCTCCTTCAATACTTAACGGTATTGGATGGCGGGGGTCCAAACTCTTTGATCCCCTCATAAGTTAACTACTATTAATACTATAACCCGGCTATTTAGAACTGTATCCCTGCTGACTCAGACTACTTAGTCGAGGGTAACGTCACCTCCAAAAGAGGGGCCTACCATAATTTGCATTAATAACTTAATTAATTATCTTCCAATAATCCACCCTTTTAGGATTGTATCCTTGCTGACTCAAACTACTGGGGTGAGGGTAACGTCACCTTCAAAAGATGGGCCTACTACAATAACTAAGATAATCTCTTAAAATAGTGCAAAAGTGCGGAAATAATCAAAGGTTACATTAGATACGAGTCGGAACCAAGTGATTCATCTTGTCTATCTGTTTTTCTTTTTATTTTTATTTTCAGCATTTTTAGTTAGTTTTTATTTTTCTTAGTTTAAAATATTTTTCTAAACTTTTATTTTTGATTAGACGTTGAGGATAAACCGGTACTAAAAGCTCTTGTGTCCTTGGACGACCTCGGTATCTTGCCAACACTATACGACGCTCACGATGGGTGCACTTGCCCATATGTGTGTTTAGTGTTAGTAAAATATCGTGTTTTATAAATTTAAAACTTGGCTAAAAATAAGTGTTAAAAAGGGCTTAAAATATACACCTAATATATATAACACTTCACACGCATCAATGTGCTTGTAACATCCATTGATCTGCAAGGTATATTTTTTAAACATCTAAGTATATACGATAATGTATGTGTATTCAGGTACGTTGTTTCATGAATAAGTAGTTGTATTATTTTTTTCTAATTTGTTACTGGTTTATGCTACAATTTTTTTTCAATCGGATCAGTTTGTTCATCAATGTTCGAGTTAAAACCTTAAGTCTCAGTCATAATTTTATTCATCTGAATTCAGGAAGTGGTTCGGTAAGTTGATTTATCAAATTAGGGGATGTTGCTCTGTTTTTTTTTCCGAGTTTAGACATGTTTGTTTGGTTTAGATAACCTAAAATCGTTTATGTACACCTGTGTACAGCGTGATTAATTAGTGTGTGACTTTGTAAAATCGTTTGGTGCCTTTTTTGATTTTTTTGAATAATAAGGTTGAGTTAACAGAATAGTCAGTGGGTTGTGCTCTGTTTTTTAAGGGATTTTAGGTTGTTTATTTGGGTGAGTTGTTGTAAAGTCGTTTATGTACACATGTGTATTGTGTCCATAGGCGTATAGTTAACAAATTAGCGGATTGTGCTCGGTATACAATTGTATTGTAGAAGCTTTTTTGACATTTCAGAAGTGTATATTTGTTAGGTTTTAATTTTATGAATGCGAGTTATAAAATGTGTACACATGTGTATGATTACGTTACAACATGTTTTGCAACAGTTTGTATAATTATTTTCAAGTATATGGTTGATTTTACAAATTAGTTGTTCTTGTTTTGTTTTTATGTGAACTGGTTCGGTATACACATGTGTACATTAGAATTACCAGTGTACACATGTGTATGTTCAAGTTGTACACATGTGTATACCATACAATGTAACATACTTCATATTTTTTATTTTTCTGCAGAAAGACATTTGCGCATACAGGGCTTTGTTGTTTGAAATCTCTAAATGAGAACCAGTATGTAAAATGAGACGTGTGCAGAAGAGCCAAAGTTCGAGTGTTGCTTAACCCAAAACTATACGCGGAAAAGTTGATAAAGAAGGTATTATCTGACGTAAATTGTTATTGTTTGGTATTTGCTTTAAATGATTGAATAAATTCTTGTTTGTGTACAGAAATGTTGTACCGAGGAAAAGGAAGGGTAAGAACGATATTACAAACGATGGCAGGTATGTATTGGATAACTTTTATGTTGTTAAAGTTGGTTCTATTTTTTTTAGTATAACACGTAATTATCTTGGTAGGGTGTTAACAGCGAGGAAAGGAAGTCTGGTCTTTTGAAACAGCGGGATTAAAACGAACAAGATGAAGTTGCAAACTCAAACGTGTTAGAAACGTTAACTAGGTGTACATGAGACACTTGTATGTTTGTATGATAGATAACTGTACACTGGTGTGATGGTCTCTTTTTAATGATACACTTGTGTATAACCTGTGAACAGTGATTAGATTAACCGCATCAATACAGATACTCTTTTTTTCCCTCTATAGACCACTGTTTAAAAGTTTAGACATTCAGGAATCGACAGCAATACACTTGTGTATAATCAGCCATAAAAATGTGTAACTAATAAGAACTTTTATTAAAACAAGCAAATACGATTGTGTATTACAACCATACACTTGTGTGTTAACGCAAATACACCAACAGAACCAGAACGTGTGCGTTTTTACTACATCGTACATTCAACGCTATACACATTTGTACAGAATACCCAAAACAGAGTACGACCAAAACCAGGTTTTTTAATCAGTCATTCAAAGCTATTGGTTTCTTAATAAGTACAATAAACTTGGAGATTTAATCGTTTGCATAGTAGGGAAATAGTGTCCGTCAACATAACACGCGGGACTACAAAACTGGTTAAACTTGGGGTAAAATTTGGTATCTTTAATGATATCGACTGCAAGCTTTCGGTTGGTTTCTGTTGATGCAGATTTTGTGTCCGATGCTTGTCGAATAGATTAGTTTTATTTTACACTGAATTTGTAATAGTTAGTGAAACGGTCCATCGAACGTGTATAGACCCGCTCGTTTGAAGTGGTCAAACGAGAGGGTTATTCGGTTGACCGTGTGTGTTTGCAAGACAAGGGGTGTGACTATAAATAGAAAACCCTTGTCATTTGCAACACAAGGAGAGTTTAGGAGGTTTGAGACCTCACCGGGAGAGATCACCACTTGGTCTCTCCCCGGATGTGTACTCCTTTGGTATTAGTTCGGTTATCTTGTAATCGGGCCGATTTGTAATGTTATACTACCGGATTAATTCAAAGAAGTTGTTTGTTTATATCTAATCTCTCCCGTCTTGAACCGATCTCACAAGAATCACGGTTTCGGTCACGAAACCCGGACCTACATTTGGTATCAGAGCCATGGTGCCCGATTTAGTAAATCTAACCGTTTACTAAGTCACATGTGCTCTAGATCTGTGATTTTCGTGAGTTTTGTTCAAGATCTAAAAATGGTGAAATGAAGAAAAACTCAGATCTGGACCCGAATATTCAGATCTGTGCTGAAACATGTGTTCGGTTTTATGTTTTTCACCTATATAATCAAGTTATCATCATCAAAAATAAAAAATACAATGTTTTCGTCAAAGATCTGCATAAGAACAGTGGCTGTGTTCTTGATGTTCTTGGCAGCTTCATATTTCGAAAGATGTAAGGGTGCTCGAAAGATCAAACAGATTTCGAAGGATCATCTTTACCCTCAACAACTTCGAAAGATCCAGCATATTTCGAAAGATCAGATCCAACATATGTTTCGAAAGATGAACAACTTCGAAAGATGATCAGTCCCAACAACTTCGAAGGATCCAGATCTGATCAGTTCGAAGGATCCAACATATGTTTCGAAAGATGAACAACTTCGAAAGATGATCAGTCCCAACAACTTCGAAGGATCCAGATCTGATCAATTCGAAGGATCCAACATATGTTTCGAAAGATGATTCTGAAACAGGGGTTACGATTGTTCTGATGTTTGTGAATCAAAGATTGAACAACATATGCAAGGAGGTTCTGGTTTGAGGTTGTAGGTATCTTTGATAAACTGAAGAAGATCCGGTAATTGCAGGTGGAATCGGAGAAGTTTAGTGTCGCTGGTTGCTGGGTATCGAAGAAGAGGAAGACAGATGTTGTTGACGGCTGAATTCAGGTGATGTTGGCGGTGGCTTGCAAGTTTTATATGTCAGGTTTGGTTTTGGATGAAGTGTATCGCAAAGAAGGGTAAATGGCTGCACACATATTTTTTTTGGGGATAAAGTTTGTCTGAGTTATCACAGAATAGAAGAAAGCGGCTGGTGAAGCATATAGGGTTTCTGTCGCAGGTAATGGTTCATGGTTTCATGGGCTTTTGGTTGTAGGTCAAGCCCAATGATTAGAGAATGATGAGATTTTTTCTTGGGCCCGCATAATTGACAAATTTTTGTGGCAGCTGAATATTTTTAATGTCTGTGATTGGGCCAGCATTCTAGATTTCGGTGGAGTATGTGAGCATTTCATTGGGCCACATATTTTTTTTTGGATAAATTGTTGGGTGTCCACCTATTTGGGTATTGATTGCATCAAATGTATTATTTCTTTTAGGCCGCACATGGGGTACATAAATGTTTGAGCATGGAATTAATTAGTTACGGTTTGGAGTGTGGTGCATAAACTTGAAATTGATTACATGAGTTGCAATGTGGGGGTTTCATTAGAGAATGGAAGTGTGAAGATGTAGACAGTTGATTTGAATGGCACTTCTAAATGTTAAAGTCAAATTTGTACGGGTTCAAGAGCGCGCCAAATCAGCACGGGATGATGCGGAATGACGAAAACAAAAGATGATGATTTAAAAAAAAAATAAATAAATAAAAAAAAAATGATGATGAAAACTTGAGATTTTTGAAAAATGTGGGGTAGTCACGGTTACCGATGCAAATGTCAAAAATGGTGACTTGACTACGATGGGCCAAAAACGAGAACGGTATGTTCACTTCCGCACGTCGATTGTTTATGATTGTTATCGGTTATTCGAAAATGTTCGAAAGCATTTTGTTATTTGTCATATTCTCGCATTTGAAGACGAACGTATGAACCTAGAACGTCAATACCGGTCCTAACGAGTTCACAAAGTCTTTGGAGGGATACAAGTCGGATCCTACGGGGTACTAGGCGATATTTCCTTATCAACTAGAATATGCAACGAAGAAATTTGTTTTTGTTTATTGTCATATTCTCGCATTTGGTAACGAATGCATGAACTTAGAATGTCAATACCGGTCCTAACGAGTTCACAAAGTCTTTGGAGGGATACAAGTCGGATCCAACAGGGTACTAGGGGACGTTCTTATTCAACTAGCATATGCAAAGAAGAAATTCGTTTTCGTGATTTTTCGAAAAACCAAGAACATTCAACGGAGATTGATGACAGTTCCGCTTAGTGGAGGGAACTGGTGAACATTTGACGACAGTTTCTTTGAAGTGGAGAGAATCTGTTAAGGTTTAGAGATCTTACCAAAGAAATAGGGGGAATAAAAATTTTCGTATGTTGAATTTCTTCGGTAAATTTCTAAACGCAATCACAGGTGGTAGAGTTTGTGATTTTCTGGTGATACTAACGGTTCGGCGTGGAATGTTTTGCACAGACACATATTTGAGGATTTTAATTAATTCTCCAGCCAGCGTGAAGGGTTTTGCACGGAAAAATACAGGTTTCTAAAGTCTACAGTAGTTACAAAAGCGCTGTTCACTGAAGACCTGGGGAATCTTTATGAAAGCTGATAGTTCAAGACTGAAGACCTGCAGGATTCGGTTTTGGGTTTGATGTTTCCTTGGGATTTTACAGGGATCTGGGGGTAACTCAATTCGTTGAGTTTGCAAACGATGTACTTGGTCAAGCTGACTTCCTGAGTACTGATGCTGAAGATCCGTAGTGCATTACGTGGTCAACTTCACAAAGGCGAGACAATGAGATCTGGATGTAGTTCAACTAAGCATGCTGGTTGAGCTTGCAAGGGATACACTTGGTCTAGCTGACTTTCCTGAGTGTTGATGCTGAAGATTAAAGTGCATTACTTGGTCGATTCCACAAAGACGGTTTACAGAAGACAGTTCACCAGAAATCTCTATCAATGTAGTATGCTTGTATGAAATAGAGTTCTTATGACAAGATCAAGACTTGATGCAGTTCTTAAAGATTGGAACCCTTATCAAATGCCGGTTGGAGTATTGGAAGATCAGCGGAAGATCGGTCAATTGAGGAAATTGCACAACACCCAACACGGATACGCGTACTTTAAGGGGGAAATATTTTACAAGGAGCGTCAAGATACTACTTACCTGGATCATCAGTCAAGGGGGAATTTGTTAACACAGAGAAGATGAATACTTGACTGAAGATCGATTGCAGTTGCATTTTCAGCATTCGACAGCAACGGACAAGGGGGAATTTGTTGATGCAGATTTTGTGTCCGATGCTTGTCGAATAGATTAGTTTTATTTTACGCTGAATTTGTAATAGTTAGTGAAACGGTCCATCGAACGTGTATAGACCCGCTCGTTTGAAGTGGTCAAACGAGAGGGTTATTCGGTTGACCGTGTGTGTTTGCAAGACAAGGGGTGTGACTATAAATAGAAAACCCTTGTCATTTGCAACACAAGGAGAGTTTAGGAGGTTTGAGACCTCACCGGGAGAGATCACCACTTGGTCTCTCCCCGGATGTGTACTCCTTTGGTATTAGTTCGGTTATCTTGTAATCGGGCCGATTTGTAATGTTATACTACCGGATTAATACAAAGAAGTTGTTTGTTTATATCTAATCTCTCCCGTTTTGAACCGATCTCACACGAATCACGGTTTCGGTCACGAAACTCGGTCCTACAGTTTCGAACCATTGAGACCCTTTTCTCCGTTAACTAATGTTGACTTCTGGTAACATGTTGATGTCGTACCGACCCCTGCCATACGGGCCGGGCTCATCAACTGCGCCCGTGAAACAGTTACAGTAACAACAAAAATAAAAAAAAATGTAGCAACAAATCCCCATAATAATGGTTTATATAATAACCTGGAGAAAGAACGCCCATCCTCCTGGCGTAAGTGAGTAACCGCTTGATTTTTAACCTTGGCGGTTTGCGATTTACCAGGCCCTGTAGCGTCTGTTGACCCCGACCCTCTCCGGGGTTGACCGCTTGAGTTAAGGGGTCTAGACGTGATGAGCCCTGTGGTTGGGAGAACTGGAGTCACTCCACTTTGCGGTCCAGAGTTGTGTCGAGAACTGGGCATCCCTCCACTTTGCGGTCCAGATGACTTCCTAATGGGCTCACAGTGTTTATTCAACGGACCAGAACCAGCTTTCTTCATCGACGACGAACCAGGACCCGCCCCTGATGAACCCATTCGATTACCCGAGTTTGATGACGTTTGGTTGGAATGAGACGAATTACCAAACGAACCGGTTCTTAAAGGGGCGTTAGCTATAGGTCCAGACTTTCTTTATCAGGAACTAACGTTGTCCACTTCAAACATTTTTCTTAGTTCGCCGGATTTTTTATGTCACCGCTAGTGTACTGCACTGCAGTGGATGACATGGTTGGTGTCCTTTCTTTCGGCTGTTCAGGCAACCATTATTCAACTTTAAGAAACAAACACACAAGAATTAGACCAATTTACACACAATGACTAATATATATATATATATATATGTATGTATATGTACAAACATCACACAACTGAATATACATACGTGTACCCTTCATAAAATCCGAACAAATCAACTAATGTACAAACAATTAATTTCTACACACAATGTGTTTATACATATAAGAACAACAAAACAATATACATATGTGTATAATTGAATAAACCCAAAAAAACAGAGTACTCATGTGTATAGTCGAATCAGCAACATTCCAACAACAAAATCCAAACATATCAGCAACATCAGATGAGATTATACATATTTGTAGAACCAAATATTACTCCAATACGAAAAAAAACACCCAAACTATTGTATAACAGTTTATACGCATGTGTATCCGTGATTTTTATAACGTAATTTATACACCTGTGTATAGTGATATCTTATCAGTTATGAACCAATACAACCAAGTAGCAGCTAATGAACAATATCTTCAACACAAGTATACGTATGTGTATAACAGAGTATTAATTTGTTTATGAGCCCTATCAAACACAAACCACAAATCAAAGAAGAAATTGGATGAACCCTATAATAAAAAACAAAATTGACAAAATCAGAACAAAACTGTCACAAATCAAATGTAAATCAAGGAGCTTGAACCAAATCTAGTTGAATAAAAAAGCTTCTTATATGCACAATCATCTAAAACCCTAGCTTTAATAGGAACAAATGTTGAACTATACACTATAGGATGAAACAAAGAATTACAAAAACCAAAATCCACTTGAAATTGGTACCTTGATATATCACCTGAATATGTAATCACTGGGAAAGATGGAGGTGTAGAACAATTCACCAGAAGAAAAAAAATGGCCGTCGCTTTTAACTTCTAGAGAGAGAAGAAGACGGGGTTTAATTTGAATTGTGATTTTATTTCCTAATAACCGAAAGAATGGGATTACCATTTTGCCCTTATGCAGTTATTTAGATAAGTTTTTTTTTTGTTTTAATAATTTATTAAATTCATTTAATTCCTAAATTCATGATCTCCTCATCCAACGGCCACGATCTGTTCAAAATTTGTATGTTACATTTTTTTTGGACATATATATTGTGTAACATGAAATTTTTAATATTTTTAAAAAAATAAACTACTTGGCGCTTTTTTGTTTTTCTTTTATAAAAATGTTCAAATATATGTATGTTACATTCCCTATATTTTAGAAAAAAATAAAAATGTTAAATAGGGTTTTTACAAAGATTTTTTGAGTTTTCTCAACTCAAGTAGGTTTTCGTTTTATCTTTCCCTATATATAATATATTAAACAAAATACACATAAGTACGTTTAAAACTAACTACCTTGGGATTTCATGCCACAAATTTGTATAAACACTGTCTCGATCAATTAACAAACAAATATATTTTCAAAATAATATATTTGCTTTTAATAAAATTAATACAATTTCGTTGTAATAATAAAAATAATATATTTATATATTACTAACTTATATTTCTCTAAAAAAATACTTTTTTCGCACACTAATATGAATCACTTTAAGAAATGTCTAAGTACATAAAAATAATATCATGTCGTCACATATATACATGCTTCCATGTACTTACTAAAATACACATTTATCACCATCAACAATACTTATATATTTTACCAATACATATATTCATTCATGTATCATCAAGTAGTCGTATTTAGTCGAACATACATCTAGATATTCCAATATTTCAATAACCTTTCAAATAATCAACATTCGTTACAAACTTACAATTTCAACATTTACATTTAGATTTATACTTTGAGGGGCCTTTAGTCAGTTTAATGGTAATTAGCTTAGGTGTAAAAAGTCGTTTGAAAAGAAAGGTGATATGGAATACATTGATGGAATTGAATGACGAAGACCAAAAAGAGTTACTTGTACAAATTGTAAAGTAACACCTTGGAATTGAATACTAATATTTTTTCTAACAGATTCAGGTTTTATAGTTTCGATTTTGTAACATCTTTGAGTATTAAGGCTAATTGTTGTTAATTTTCTGTTAAAATAGTATAAAATAGTGCTGTCCATAAAGTTCGCGGCTCGGAGCTCGCTCGGATTTAGCTCGGAAAAAGCTCGCTCGATATGGCTCGGTTTGAAAGTGAGCCGAGCCGGCTCGGCTCGGGTAGAAAGTGAATGCATTGTCTCCAATTTTAAAGTTATTAGAATATATTCATTTTAATAGGTGATATTCAATAATTTGTAACGCCCAAGTGATAACTGGATACATAGGGATGACAAAAAGGAAATCTGACACGGACACCCAAAATATTCGGGACAGGTATATCTGAAGCTTGACGGGTATGAGATTGAGTATAGCTTAGTTTTAAAAAATTTACGAGAATGAGATAAGTATGGATTAGGTGATACCCAATTTGATTACTTAAGACCACATACATGTTTACCCGACAAGTACTAAATGACGACAGCAACTTGAATCTGCCCCTGGCCATCTCATTTAACATGACTTGAGTTTTAGAAAACTTATGAATCTTGAATGGGGGCCTCCCCCTTTGACAGTAACTTGAATCTGCCCCTGGCCATCTCATTTAACATTCAAAAGTTGATGATAAAAAGGCCTAAGGACTTTCATCTCCAGTTTTATTACTCCTAAAAATGAATTCAAAACAACCAATTGTTTGCTTAGCATCTTTCTCTCACATTCATTTGATCTTTTATGCTCTTGTTATATTTCTTACTTCCACAACCATCTCAGCTGCCTATGTTGGCCAAAATGAGACTGATCATCAGGCTTTGATCAATATCAAGTTGATGATCACTCATGATCCATTTGGAGCTCTAACATCATGGAACAGTTCCATGCATTTCTGTGATTGGGCTGGTGTTACATGTGGGAAGCGCCATAGAAGGGTGACTTATTTACAGCTGATCTCGCTAGGTCTAGAAGGCTCTTTGTCTCCTCATGTAGGGAACCTCAGCTTCCTCCGTGGACTTCACCTTTGGAATAATAGTTTTCAAGGAGCCATCCCTCATGAACTCGGCCGCCTTTCTAGGCTACGTGATCTTACTCTGCATACAAACAAATTCAACGGGGTCATTCCAGCTAACATATCCGGTTGTTCTAACCTTGTACAGATCAGTCTTGCCGAAAACGAGTTAGTTGGAAGCATACCCAAAGAGATCAGTTTCCTCCCAAAACTTAGTTTCCTATTACTTCAAAATAATAAATTAACAGGTGGAATCTCACCTTTCTTAGGGAATATTACAACAATGGTAGTGTTTGGTACTCACAGAAATCCTTTGGGTGGGAGCATTCCAGACACCTTAAGCAATTGGAAAAATTTACAGCAAATTTACTGCAGTCATTGTAATTTATCCGGGACCATCGCTCCCATGTATAACCTTTCACTCCTAACCGAGGTTCGCTTCACTAATAATCAACTGACAGGCAGCCTTCCTCTAGCCTTTGGTACGATGCTCCCACAACTCGTTTCTCTTTATTTATGGGGTAACCAACTAACCGGGCCTCTTCCACCAACAATTTCTAATTGCTCAAGATTGTCGGATCTTCAAATGAATAAGAACATGTTCAGTGGAAAGTTGACGATCGACTTTTCAAAACTAAGAGATATATATTTTATAACCATCGGTTCTAACAACTTTGGAAGCAAAGAAGTTGACGAAATGAAGTTTATTAAATCTTTGGAAAATTGTACCAAATTAGAGTACCTGGATATTTCCGATTGCAATTTTCAAGGAGTGCTCCCGAGATCTATAGGTAATCTTTCTGATCAACTCAGTTATTTATCTTTAGAGCTAAATCAGTTACACGGAAACCTCCCTTTATCAATTGGCAATCTAGCTGGCATGAGCAGTTTATATTTAGCAACAAACCATTTCACTGGAAATATTCCCTCAACCATTGGTAACCTTCAAAACCTACGACTACTTGATTTACAAAAAAACCAACTTTCAGGAAGAATTCCTGAGGCCATAGGGAATTTATCATTGTTGATCACACTTTCTTTATCTTCAAACAAGTTGGAAGGGGCTATTCCATCAAGCCTTGGAAATTGTCGTCGTCTATTAGAGTTAGACCTTCATGACAATAGACTTAACGGCAAAATACCCACACGACTTCTTCAACTTTCATCTCTATCCAAAACTTTGAATCTTTCTCAAAACAATTTGTTTGGGTCACTTCCAATGGAGGTTGGATACCTCAAGATGTTGAGCGCTCTGGATTTATCTTATAATAATTTATCAGGAAACATTCCTAGTGGCCTTGGTGATTGTGGTAGCCTTACAAGGTTGTTCCTTAAAGGCAACTTATTTCAAGGTATAATGCCATCATCATTAAGTTCCTTGAAAGGACTGATGGAACTTGATATTTCTTATAATAATTTATCGGGGCAAATTCCTAAATTTTTGGAACAGTTGAAGTTAGAACATTTAAATTTGTCATATAATGATTTTGAGGGTGAAGTACCAATGCAAGGAGTGTTCTCCAATGAAAGTGCATTCTCAGTTTTTGGGAATAAAAGGCTTTGTGGTGGCTTAATTGAACTAAGGTTACCCAGATGCAAGGAGATAAAAAAACAAACAAAAAAGTTTCTTTTGTTTATAATAGTCATTTTGGTGGCTTCCACCCTTTTCACCATTACGTGTTTAGCATATGTTTGTTGTAAGAAGAAAATCACAAGGCAACTATCTCAATCATCAAAGAGCAATCGGTTCTTGAAAGTTTCCTACAACTTTTCAAGGCTACCAATGGCTTCTCCGAAGCCAATTTGATTGGAAATGGTGGGTTCAGTTCCGTTTATAAAGGAATCCTTAATGATGATGATAGATTTGTTGCAATCAAAGTTCTGCATCTTCAAAATCGAGGAGCTCAAAGAAGCTTTACGAGGGAGTGTGAAGTTTGGAGGAACATACGACACAGAAATGTACTGAGGGTAATAACTTCATGTTCTAGTGTTGACTTTCAAGGAAATGATTTCAAAGCTTTGGTATACGAGTTCATGCCCAACGGAAGTTTACATGATTGGTTACATTCAAGTGAAAGTACATCGAGACTCAACCTTCTTCAAATAGTAAATATCCTAATGGATGTAGCATGTGCACTTGATTATATTCACAATCAATGCATACCTGCTGTTGTTCATGGCGACTTGAAGCCTAGCAACATTCTACTTGATGATGACATGGTAGCTCATATAGGGGACTTTGGTTTAGCTCGTTTTCTAGGAATAACTTCATACCAAACCAACTCAACTATGAATAGAGGAACGATTGGTTACATTGCTCCAGGTAAAGCTCATGTAGTGAGACACATTCATATTTATTTGTAGTATTACCTTTTTAAAAGTAATTACTTATAATTTGCAGAGTACGGTATCGGGAATGAGATGACAAGTAGTGGAGATATTTATAGTTTTGGGATATTATTACTCGAGGTGATGACCGGGAAAAAACCAACCGATGACATCTTTCAGGATGGCCTTAGCCTTCATAAATTTGCTTCCATGTCCTTGCCAGACCATGTAACCAATGTTATTGACGTTAACATTGTAAACACTTATCAAGAGAAAGAGACTGCTACTAAAAATAAAGTAATAGATGAAGAGAAATTAAAGGAATGTCTGGCATCAACAATCAAGATTGGAGTATCATGCTCTGTGGATTCCCCACAACAACGGATGGATATAAAAAACGTTGTACGTGAATTACTGCATATTCTGAATGCACTTCAAGATATTTAAGGTATGGTGTTCAATATACTAAGCTTTGATCATAGAGATGGTGTATACATCCTTTTTTACTTTGCTCAGTTCAGTTTCATGTTGTAATAGTTAAAATAATATTATATTACCTAGTTAAACCATAATCAGTCGCAAATAAAACGTTTCAGTTTAAGTTGGTTATTTTTCTTTGTTCTTGGTTACTACTTATTGCATGATTAGTGTTACAGGATATTGTGAATTTGGAGGGCAGCAGCTGGCAAAGGGACTGGAAGTGAAAGCTGGAATAATGGAAGGGTCTTTTTGGAGCAGCAGCTGTTTTGTACTTAATTTATATAAATAGATTTCTATTTACTGGTTGGTGCTTTGCTATCAAACTGGTTTCATTTGAGTTATTTATTTCTGATGTGAATTTTCTTGTTTTAATAAACTCATTGGTGTTAATATGAGTTCCTAAGAGATGATATGATTTAAGTTCAAGTTCTGGTTGCTTTCAAGTTCAATTTTGTTTGATAATTTAATTTTAACACCTTGATCATAATGCATGTCCATGTTAAAGACTTGTAGAATATTGAGAGCGAAATCTGCAATTTTGAATTTTCATCCATTTGTGTATATTAAGTAGTGGATTATGTTCGTGCGTTAGAGCAACTCGGTTTTGAATTATAATTATATTGACACATAAATATAAAGATATAAATAAGTACGTTGCAACGGTATTTTCGAAATTTTATAAAAACTATATTTAAAAGAAACAATATATGTTACATCAATTGAAAACAATAAAAAAACAAATATTGGTACCGGTTTCAATAATTCTGATAACGGTACCGACTTTGTTCAAAGGAATTGGTTTATTTCGTCATGGTATAAGGAAAAAATATGTACATCGATCGAAAACCATAAAATCGTTGTAATAAAATCTGTAGTGTTAATTCTTAATTAGACTTCTTAAGAAATGATACGATTTGAGTTCAAGTTTTGTTGGATTTCAAGTTAAATCTAGTTTTGATAATCAAATTTTAACACCTGACCACAATGAATGCATGTCCATGTTAATTTTTTTTAATGGCAAAACTTCTATTTAAAAAATAGAAACCGGGCCCGTTAGCAACTGGAACCCGACGGATTACATCACAATGTCACAAATGTTAAATTCTAACCATCTAGACCAAACAATATTACAAAATTTTGATCTACTCGTAATCCAAAGAAAAGCATTTTCTTTTATAAGTTCCGCCGTTCTAATAAAATGCACCTGGTTATTATTGAAAACCTTCTCGTTTCGCGCCTTCCGTATCTCCCAAATGGTAATCATAAGTATGGCTTCGACGAGCTTCCTCCAGTCTTTCGAACCTCTAATAAAATGTCCATGTTAATGAGTCTTGTAGAACATTGAGAGCGAAATTTGCAATTTCCATCCATTTCTCAATATTGTATATCCAACATCAAACCTAGAAACCGAATTGAATCTTCAAATAATCTGTTGAAACCTTGATCAATCTCCCAATCATGTAAAACTATCTGTTATGAAGCCACCTAGCCCAGATAAGATCCAAAAAGCCCAATCCAACGGCCCAACAAGATGAATGGCATAGGAGCACACTATCAGAAGATATAAGCAAGAGATATGGAAAGATTAGGGCAGATTGAATGTTATGCAAATGGATAGTTCTCTTCCCATCTCAATTCTATTATGATCTGATTCCCATCTCCTCTGTAATTTTGATTGTTCTGGTTGTGTATTGATTTCAATTTCGCCGTATTTCATCCTTAAATTCCATACAAATCAAGTCGTTATATTACTTCTTCGAGTAGTGAATAGTTGTGTTATAATCCAAACACAACACTATCACTATCAGATAAACTTATTTGGAATTTACACACAATGGTATATTTGGAACTGAAATTCAATGATTATGTAATGAAACACAACACTATCAGATAAACTTATCTTCGTTTCGGTTCATTTCGGTTTGTTTTTTTGTTATTGAAAATGTTTATCCGAAAACTGAACCGAAATTTTCAGTTATTAAAAATCCGAAAACCGTACCGTCGGTTTTTGTTTCGGTTTGGTTTTGTCGGTTATTTCGGTTTGTCTGCTCACCCCTAGTCACCGTGCCATTGGCCACCAAAACATCTTCCAACCCACCAAGTATGTGTTGGGTTTCTTTTTCCCCATAAGAAATTAGCCCAAGTTTATTATATAACGGGTTAGGATCAAATACAAAAGATAAAATAAATAAGAAGGGTAAGAAGGATTCTAGTCCATTGATTTTAGATTTGGAGGGTTGAGATTTGTTGGTGCATTCATCTGTCGTCTTCGTCTTATGTCGAGTCTCGGGTTCGTTGCAGATCTGAACTAGCATGACATCACATATGTGACATCATAAATGACATCACATAGGTGACATCATTGATGACATCACAACTTTGGATTGTATGAAAAGTGTGAAGTTTGTCATGTTTATTGTTCACCGTTTGAAGTTTGTATTAGAAAGGGTTCCGTTTGAATGTAAACTTTGAAATAGGGTTCCGTTTGAAAGGGTTCCGTTTGAAAATGTTATGTTATTTTCAAACGGAAGGGTCTAGCCTATATATACCCTTCAAACGAGTTCAGTTGTAAGGTTCTAGTTTCCGACGCCGAGGTGCTGTCGAGGTGTCTCCAGTCTTGTAAACGTTCAGAGATTAATAAACGAGACAATTTATAGTGAATACAAGCTAAACGAAGACCGAATCAATGAATTCCGCCTCTGATTCGGTCTGAGCACTCTTCTGATCGACTCGTTAGGTCGTTTCACGATCCTACAAGTGGTATCAGAGCTCAGGAGGAAGAGTTCTTACCGTTTAGCTCGTTTTCGCTGAAAAATTCTGATTTTCTACACCTTCTTGCACAAAATTGATAGTTTTTACGGTTAAAATCGGCTATAATTTTCACACTGTGTTCGGATTTGACAATTAACAAAGCTTTAAAAGTTTCAGACTGAAATTCGATCTAAAAGTGATAGAAAACTGCCTGACCGTTTGAAACTGTTCGCGAGTTGATGATGTCATAGATCTGTCGTTTGAAAAGATATTCCATCGTTTGAAAATGATGTAATTTCAAACGTGACAGGTCTGTTACGTTTGAATCTATCGTTTGAAACTGATCGTTTGAACATATTGTTTGAAAGTTGACAACATGATAGTTTGAAACATGATTACTGTTTGAAAGTGTGTTCATCGATTTGTGTATAACAGTTTACGAGAGTGTCAGTTCATGTGATATTATTGAAAATGTATTGAGTTGTGTGAACCGATTGAAAGTACTTCGAGTAGTGTGTTGTCGGATATTATCATTGAGAGTACATGTGATCTATATTAATTGTTTCAGTTTATCAATAACAGTTCACGTGATTCTCGGTTAGATATTCAAAGAGGTTTGAAAAGATAAGTTGTCAATGTATTGGACTCTAAGGCCCATGTGCGGTTAGTGGAAATTAATTGTCTATTTGTGAGTTTCGATAAAATGAATGTGTTGTGAATTGTAGTTGTTGGTTTAGTAGACTTTGGGATCCAATAGGATTGTTTTGAGGTGTTAAAATTGTCGGCTACCTTGTTTGAAAAGAATTGAAGTGATCCACAGCCCACTACAGTCCACGCGGCCCAATCATAATAGTTTTTGTTCATTGAAAATTGTCAACTGTATTTCATTATCTTGAAATCAAATAGTGTTGTCAGACTTTTCATGTGATTATTTCAGAACATGTGAATGTGTGTTTAGAGGTCCAATCAATTTATTACATATTGAGTTTGTTGGTTTAGTGGATTTAGTGGTCGAATCATTTTGTTTCATCACGAGAATTTCTGTTTCAATTGCATTAAATTGAACGGCCCAAATTTAAAAAATAAATAAAAATCAGCCCAAGTATTCATTTACCGAGTCCAATCAGTTTGAGTTTGAAAAATGGACAAGATGTTTGATGAGATGGAAAATCATGATATTGAAAGATTAAATGATTGGTATATGGGGTTTTTGGACGATAGTTATAGAAATGTGAAAAAGGATGTTTGGGTCAAAAGGTTTACATATTTTGCATGTTTGAAAAATGAAACATTGGAAAATTTAGAGAACCGATATGGAGTCTTACTTGGTTACTTAAAAAATCATGAGATATTTCCATCAGATGCTGAAAAAATAGAAAAGTTTGCAGATGCATTACCTATTGAATGGAGTGAATGTTTGAAAATTTTTAAAAAGGATTCAAATTTTTCAAAATTACATCTAAAAAGATTCATCAGCATACTTAAAACTCATGAATTTGAAAATGGAAAGAAGAGGAAAGAAATGATAAATGTCTTAAAAAATCATTTGATGGATATGGGCTTAGATGTGATTGATGAGATAAACAAAAGGATTGTTGAATGTGTTAGGGCAAAATATGTGATGAAATATGATATTAAAAGAGGTTGTTATATTGATGAGTATGCAAATCCTATTGATTTCGTTAAAATCTTTTGTGCAGGTACATTTAGGGCAAATGAAGAGCAAGCTCCAAAGAATGAAGAATCTGTGAAGAATGAATCTTCAAGTTCTGCATCAGTGTGCTCTAAATGTGATAAACTTGAAGCTGACAATTACAAACTCGTGAAAGATGCGGAAAGTTTGGCATTGGAGATCAAGAAGTTGAACAATGAAAAGCAAGCTGATGATAAGCAGATTCTTATTTTGAAAGAAAATTGTGGGAGGGTGAAAATCTGAAAATGACAAACTGTTAAGTAAATTGAACAGTTTGACATTGGAGAATCAGAAATTGAAAGAAAAAGCAAATGTTTTTGAAGAAAAGATTAAAAGTTTTGAAATTGAAAAATCAAGAATTGAAAAAGCTTTTCAAAATCAAATAAAAATTCTTGAAGATGGAAGAGATGTGTTTAGCAAAAACAACATCGAAAAGCAAAAAATGATAAATTCCCATCTTCAGAAAATTATCAAACTTGAAAAAGAAGGTGAATGTGCTCGAAAGAAAATCAAAGAGTTAGAAGAAAAGGAGTTGAATTCAGAAAATGAAGATTTCTGGATAAAGCTTGAGAACAAGAATATGAAAGCAAATGAGACAAAATTTCAAGAACAGATAAATGTTTTGGAAAATGAAAAGTCTGTTCTTGAAAACATGAAGAAGGAAAATGAAAAATCAATCAAGTCTCATCTTGAAAGAATCTCTCAGCTTGAAAACGAAGCTGAGAATTCAAGAAACAAGATTGATGAAATTGAAAAGAAATTGAAAGGTTTTGTGACTTCATCTGAGTCTTTGAATTATCCCTGTCCAAAACCGATCAATTCCGTTCCAATAAGTGACGATGTCACAAACTTTGACAATGTCAAAGTTGAAGATTGTGATGAGAAATCTGATGATAAAAATGAAAAATTCGAAAAACAAAAATTGTTTTTGAAGTTAAAAGAAAAATTTCAAGAAACTGTTCTGCAATCGACTGTAAAAGGAGAATGCTCTAAGCAAAAACCTTTGAAGAAGAAAGTGGAACAAAAACAAAAAGAGAAAATTTTGAAAAATGTTCAAAAAGATAATAAAAGCTCATCAGATCGATCATCCAATTGCAATGAAAAATTACAAAAATCGAAAAATGAAAACTCAAAAACTGTTGGTAATAAGTGGTGCAGGTTGGACCACAGTGCTCAAAAGTCAAATCCAGCATACAAGAGGAGAGATGGATATCACCAAGCCAAACAGTGCTATGATTTGAATGTTTGGACTGAAAATGGTGATTGGTACGATAACAGAGTGTGTTACCGATGCGGTTATCAAGGACACATTGCTGTTAACTGCCAGAGTTGGAGGTTTGAGTCAAGAAGATGTTTTAACTGCAACATCATTGGC
Organism: Helianthus tuberosus; assembly: GCA_030545235.1. Lineage (NCBI taxonomy): Eukaryota > Viridiplantae > Streptophyta > Magnoliopsida > Asterales > Asteraceae > Helianthus > Helianthus tuberosus. The sequence continues at coordinate 34,031,207 of CM060373.1, read as the reverse complement.
CACATTGCCAGAGATTGCCCAAGGAGATCAAATGAAAGATTGAGGGTTAATTCTCAGAAGATGGCAAAGAAATCAGTCAATGTCAAGCCCAAAGAACAGAAGGTTCAAGAACCTAAAGTTCAAGAAACGAAAGTGAAACTTTCTCAGGGGCAAAAAGACAGACTGAGGAAGAAGAGAAAGAAGGCGAGAGAGTATCTCGAGAAGATTTTGTCCTCGGGTTCACCGGATAGATCGAATAAGAGTTCTGATAAATCGTCTTGCTCTCCAAAGAATGACAAATCAAGCAAAACGCATTCATCAGATACAAATCTGAGGACGAAAGAAGAAAAGAAGAAGGTGAAAATTGGTGGCGATGAATCTGTTTCTTCGGAAACAAAGGAGCCACATGTCGGTGATGAATCTGACTCGTTAAAGTCAGACAAGCCACATTCAGGCAATGAATCTGGTGTGGTAAAGTCAGAAGAGCCAGTTGTTGAGGTAAAAACTGAGAGTTCTAGTCTAACAATGGATGAGGCAAACTTTCCACCATTGTTGAACAAGAATTCGAAATCACCCAAGAACCGTCAGGCTTGGGTGAATCTGTTTAAATAGAAAAACCTGACTTGCCGGAGTTCCCAGGTTGGTAAGCGTGGAACATGAATCGGCACATTTCTTGAGAAATTCACGAAAGTGATATTTCGACTTACAAGTGGTAAATCAGGGACATTAAGTTGTACTTGATTTTCTACAAGTGATGTTTGTGGATTGATCTTGGAAATGTTAAATTTTTACAAGTAGTTAAAGAACAAGGTGATGAAACCCCAAATTTGTGAAAAGACACACAAAACTTATTTTACGGAAAAACCATTTTGATTAAAACAAACTTAAGTGTTTTGAAATCACTGTGGGAAAATAGTTTGTTGTGAGGGGGAGTTCTGATTGTTTATGCCAGGTGAATGGAGAATTGAAGTGATTCTCATCATGTTGTCACATTTCTTGTACAGTTTGTTTCAAATTTTCTCAGAAAATCAAAATTGAAACATATTTTGATTTTAGGGGGAGAAAAATTTTTAAAAAAATTAGAAAATTTGAAAAATGTCAAAAACATTGAAAATTTTAAAAATGAGTTTTGCTTAAACAAGAGGAAATGATAGAAAATCAGTTGGACTGTCACAGCATGCTAAAGAAATGTAAAGTTAAAATGTGATAAACGGTCTCACTAAAGATGTGACGATAGGCTCAGCTAGACTAGTAGATTTGCGATAACGATACAAACTTAAAGCAAAAAAAGCCTAGTTCTAGTGGGAAACATGATCGAAAGCATAGTACTTAGTTTTGTCCTTCTTGATTGTGTGCCTACTCAGTAATCGCTGATTGTCGAAAGACATAAAACTGGTTAAGTTTGTGAACTTTCACAACTTTGCTGAAAAGTCGCTGTGATTGTGCATTTTATTTTGCAAAGATTTAAACTTGTTTTATTTCTTTATTTTGTTTAAGCATCGGACATCCTCTGCGTATACGTGAGTATCGACCTGGATGTTGTTGCCTAAACGTTCTGCTTTATTTTCTTTGGTGTTTCGTTTAAGCTTTGGATCACCTCTGCGTATACGGGAGTATCGACCTGGTGGTTAAAGCCTAAACAACTTCAACTTATTTTTATTTTCTTATTTTGTTTAAACATTGGACTTTCTCTGCGTATACGGAAGTATCGACCTGATTGTTAATGTTTAAACATTCTGCGTTATTTTCGCACAAATCACAGTCGATAAAAGTTTAAAGGCATTACTTGAGTCAGTGTATTGCATGATGAGGGGATATGCTGAGATCGTGGGGTCCATAAGAACTTAGTGTTATCTTAATATAACTTAACGTATCGGTAAGCATTTCGAAAGTTTTTAGATTGAGTTTAAGTGGACAACAATATCGTCAATCAACGTGAATCGTTTAGAGCTTAAAATGTTTAAAGCTTAATGGTGTTGGTGATATGTCTCAGATACTGATATGATCCTCTTACGCAAACTCACAAAAATATTGTCTGTAAATATTTCTTTACTGTATTTCTGTTATTTCAAAAATACAAAAAGATTTTAGTGTGTTTTAGCATAATTTTTGAAAAATTCAAAAAGATTTTCGACAACTGATGATGAAGAGCTGATTTTCGAAATTCCAAGTGCTGAACATGATGAACTGGTTTGGGAGTGTGCGTTTAAAAGAAGAAACTGATTTTGAGAAAAAAGTTGAGATTAGTTAATCAGAGTCATTAATTTGAATTTGATATAACTATTACCAGTAAGTTTTTCTTATTGTTTTTAAGTAAAAACTTATATGGTGGTGAGAAAATGTGTGCAGGAGTTGATCTGAACAGAGTTAAAGCCAGGATGAAATCTCAAGGTGATAGCTAATTCCAGACAGCGATCCCATCATGATGAGAGGGGGAGTCTGACGAGGTTAGAGCCAAAGAGAAGATCCTGGTACATGCGAAGAAAGTGAACAGACTGATTAAGACTGAAGATGCAAAGACTCGACACTTAAGACTCGTCAACATCTGAGGGGGAGTCTGTTGGTGCATTCATCTGTCGTCTTCGTCTTATGTCGAGTCTCGGGTTCGTTGCAGATCTGAACTAGCATGACATCACATATGTGACATCATAAATGACATCACATAGGTGACATCATTGATGACATCACAACTTTGGATTGTATGAAAAGTGTGAAGTTTGTCATGTTTATTGTTCACCGTTTGAAGTTTGTATTAGAAAGGGTTCCGTTTGAATGTAAACTTTGAAATAGGGTTCCGTTTGAAAGGGTTCCGTTTGAAAATGTTGTGTTATTTTCAAACGGAAGGGTCTAGCCTATATATACCCTTCAAACGAGTTCAGTTGTAAGGTTCTAGTTTCCGACGCCGAGGTGCTGTCGAGGTGTCTCCAGTCTTGTAAACGTTCAGAGATTAATAAACGAGACAATTTATAGTGAATACAAGCTAAACGAAGACCGAATCAATGAATTCCGCCTCTGATTCGGTCTGAGCACTCTTCTGATCGACTCGTTAGGTCGTTTCACGATCCTACAAGATTAGTTGTAGGGAAAAGAAAATAATAGAAGGGCATAAAGAGAATCCTATATTTATGGATTTTCTCTCTCCACATGCAAGGCACATGCCAATTCCCCCATCGATTTAAAACGTCCATAACTTTTTCATACGATAATTTTTTTTTAAAATTTCACCATAATAACGAGCGTTTTTTTATCTTTAATATGAGTACCATATTATCATATAAAAATAAAATAAAAAAATTCATTTTTACTGGGTTTTTTTTTTGCATTGTGTTAAAGTTTTCAGGTCATTGTGTCTTTTAACTGGGTTTTGGTCAGTAGAGTTTCTATACATTGTGTTATTATCAAAACCTATAACACAATGTTAATTTGGGTTCTATCCATTGCGTTTTTATAAGAACCTATAACACAATATATGACACAATGAAGATGGTGTTATATCTGGGTTTTCTATAAATTGTGTTATTAGTTCAGGTCATTGTGTTTAATATGTTTTCATTGTGTTTTAATATGTTGTCCATTGTGTTTTAATAATTTGTTCAATTTTTTTATTATCTTTGTTCATTGTGTTTTAATTTGTTGTGTATTGTGTTTTTAGTTTGTTTTCCATTGTGTCTTCATCTGCTCTTCATTGTGTCTTTTATCTGTTGTCATTAATTGTGTCTTTTATTTGCTGTCATCAATTGTGCTTTTATTTAGTTTGATACTTATTGTGTTATATGTTTTCGCCATTGTGTTATACGTTATGGTCATTGTGTTTTAGTATGTTGTCCATTGTGTCTTTATCTGTAGTCATTGATTGTGTTTTTGATCTACTTTACGTTGTGTTTTACATCATGTCCATTGTGTTATTATCAAAACCTATAACACAATGTTAATTTGGGTTCTATCCATTGCGTTTTTATAAGAACCTATAACACAATATATGACACAATGAAGATGATGTTATATTTGAGTTTTATATAAATTGTGTTATTAGTTCAGGTCATTGTCTTTAATATGTTATTCATTGTGTTTTAATATGTTGTCCATTGTGTTTTAATAATTTGTTCAAATTTTTTTATTACCTTTGTTCATTGTGTTTTAGTTTGTTGTGTATTGTGTTTTTAGTTTGTTTTCCATTGTGTCTTCATCTGCTCTCCATTGTGTCTTTTATCTGTTGTCATTAATTGTGTCTTTTATCTGTTGTCATCAATTGTGTTTTTATTTAGTCTGATACTTATTGTGTTATATGTTATCGCCATTGTGTTATACGTTATGGTCATTGTGTTTTAGTATGTTGTCCATTGTGTCTTTATCTGTAGTCATTGATTGTGTTTTTATCTGTAGTCATTGATTGTGTCTTTATCTGTAGTCATTGATTGCGTTTTACATCATGTCCATTGTGTAATATGCAACTGTTTTTTGAAAAATATAACAATATAGTACTCATATTAAAGATAAAAAAACGCTCGATTTTATGGTATAATTTTTTTTAAACAAATTATGTATAAAAAAGTTACGGACGTTTAAAAATTGGGGGGGAAATAACATGTGACTTGCATGTGCATATTCTCTTTCCTCTTGTAGACAAAATTACCATTTCCATTTAATTCCTCATAGGACACTTGTCATTCTCTGGTGGCTTCTTACCCTTCTTATTTTTAAATACTTTGTATTATAACTCAACCCTATTATATATGGACTTTATTTTTTTAGATAAATGAAAAAGGGAAGAAAAAAAAAGAGTTTCATGTGTTTAAGAAAGCAGGTGGGCTGAAACAGGTAGCTGGTGTCTCTTGGGTTGGGTTTGGTCAGTTTGCCTTTGGTACAAACTTAATTGTGTAAAACTGTCAAAACATGGTAAATCTTAACTTCGTTCAACAATAAAATCCTCACACACACTTGCAGATCATCAATATAACAATCTGTGACACAACTCTCACTAAATCTATATGATAACAGGTTCTTCAACACGAGGAACCAAGATCAAAACCTTGTTAGATATTTTAGTGTAATCGGGGATTGACTTGGTGATCAAAGCGAATAATAATACACATCAAGCAAGTTAGGAGGTGCGGGAGTGAACGCTTGTTTGAGTTATTATTATTCGAAGTGTACGGGCGGAGCCCGTACTATACGGTGGTTCCAAGGGGGCAGCGCCCCCTTGGCGGGGGTCCGGGGGCAGCGCCCCTAGGAGCAGGGTCCAAGGGGCGGCAGCTCCTGGCTGGGGTCGAGCTGTATCCGATTAAATTTTATTTTAATTAAATTGCCTTGCTAAAATTGCATCAGAAAAATTATTTTTCTGGAAAATACAACAATTTTCGACTCATAAAAATTGGCAGTTTTCGAAGGGCGATTTGTCTTAAAATTAAATTAAGGAACAATTGCATATTTCCCCTTCTAAAAGCACTTCAATTGCATATTTACCCAATCACATATTTTAATTGCATATTTCCCCAACCTAATTATTCTTTTTGAGTATGACTAAACTGCCCTTTTCAAGTATACACTGGAATTGCCATTTTCCAGCCATAGACTGTTCATTCTCCTCCTCTCTCTCGACGATTACTCCACTTCTCATGTGGTTATCCTTCTCTGGCGATTGAAATGTCCTTCCCGTTGATCCTTCTCCGGCGATTAAAGTATCCCTATCGTTCTCATTTGGTTCGCCGATTCAACTATAATCGATTGGTTCTTAGCCGGCCCCGAGTGTTCGTTCACCTCCTTACCGATTGTTCGGTGGTTGGGGTTTGTTAGGCTGTGATTACAGATTGCAATAGCATGTGTGATTCCCTTTTTGTCTGTGATTACAGATTGCAATAGCATGATTCAATAGCACTATATGTTCATGTTTATGCGTATGTTGGTGCAATAGCATGATTCAATAGCACTATATGCTCATGTTTAGCATGATTCAATTTCTTAAAATTGAATACAATAAATTAATTAATTTAAAAAGTCAAACGATTGGATCTGATTCCATAGAAAAGAAGGTTTTCTTCCTTTGTTTTTCTTCGCCGATCATTCACAAATCTCGGCTTACAGTTCCATTTTTCATATGTGTTTTTTTTTTTGTTAGGTAAACCTTAATATTGGTCTGATTCATTTGTTCGTAGTTTTTTTTTTGTGATTTGATTTTGTTATCTAAAGGATTAAATCACCAATAGCAGAGGAAACAAACTTTGATTGACTAGGTTTACGGAATTCTTGGATTAATCGGCATGGGCGAAGCTTTTAAAGGGTGGGAGCCCCCCCCCCCCCCCCCCAAAAAAAAATGAACTTTGATTGACTAGGTTTGCGGGATTCTGGCAAGTTTCGCGTCTAAGGTTACACGTGTACAAACAACGAATTCAAATTTCTAGCTCATTATATAATCAAAAAACGCAAACTGAAATAACTTAGTAAAGACGCAAGAAACGAACTAAACTAAGTAGCAAAATGTAGACAACTATTGTGAAAGAGACACAAAAACTAGTAAAATGGGTAAATATTCAACTTTTTTAAGTTTTAGTAAAACTAAGGGTAAAATAGTCATTATATATATTATTTTTAATAAAATAAATCAAAATGGGTAAATTTGCAAATTTCTTAGTTAAAGAAGAGGATATATGCAATATTAATTTTGAATTGGGTAAATATGCAATAAAACAGTTTTATAAGGGGAAATATGCAATTCACCCTTAAATTAATTGCCATTAGGCAGTTATCCATCCCTAACCCCAATTTTCGTATACAGTTTTTTTTTGTCACATTTTTCTGGTTCAGACAATTTTGCAGCAACATACACTGGTTCATTTCTCAAATCAGAGTTGTATCCGATTAAATTTTTCGGGTGAACCACCGAAATAATTTGATCTGAGAGTGATTACACGCCTCTCTGATCATCCGGCAAACCGAAAATCCCCAACAAACCTAGACCTAGCACACGAGAGATCTTGAGCGTTAAAAATAACATGCTATTGTTATGAAACCCTAAAGGAATAATCTCGAATCTCATCTCCACAACTGAACACTGTTTGGCACCTTTATATGATGCGATCCATATTTAGTTTGAACCCTAAGCCCACTGAAATCTCTAAGCCCATGACCAGCTTCCAATATCCAGATCCGTATAAGCCTAGTAGCTCCTTAATGCCCAACAGCACCAATAGCCCATTAAACGTACAAAATAAAAAGAAGTAACAATATTAATAATAACTATAATAATATATTTGGTATAAAACTGGAGTAAACTGATATGTATATTCCTATATCTTACATTTTACAAGGACATGTACAGTAGAATAATATTTTAATATTATATTTTTTATTTTACTAATAATTTCTTTATTAGTTTAGTGTTTTTAACTATAAGTTTTTTTTAATGATACTATTTAATAAATAAACAATTACTATATCTTACATTTTTTAAGTAGATTAATATTTTAATATTATCTATTTAATTTTACTAATATTTTTTTAGTTTATTTTTTGACTATTAGTTTTTTTAATTATATTATTTAAAAAATTATTAAACTTAGTTTTATTTGTTATTTTATCTTTATAACACTTTTGATTGTATTTTGTTTTTCATTTATAACTTTATTCGAACGAGTCAAATATAGTCAAACTTTACCGTAAGAAATTTGACCGATATTGTTTGAACAACATCGGTATTGCTACGAGTAACGTATTCATTTTTATGGCTTTCACGATGCGACGGTATAAAGTTTGTTGAAGATGGAGTTGTATTTGCAATAGGGATTTTTTTGGTACCGTAAGCTATGGCGAGTTTGGTATAGTAACTTTACCGTGATGAATCGACTCGATACAAGCCGAACAACATCGCTATCGGTAATGATATTCATTTTTTTTTTGTTTTCAATCGATGTGTATATCCTCTTGTGCTTGTCTCTTTCGATTGCTATTCCGAGTGCCGGTACCATATTGAACCGATCAGATGCCGATTGAAACCCGCTGCGAAGCGCGGGTAATCTCGCTAGTTTTATATACTACCAAAGAGAATTGTAAACAGTAATAATTCTCTTTTGGGCCATTTACATTACTTATATTATTTGATTTGATATCGAGTTTATTTTCATCAACTCTTTTTCCTTTTTTTCATTTCCTTTATGTTATTTTTCTTTTCTTTTCTTTTCTTTTCTACATATTTTTAGGTTTCTTTTTTTCACTTTTCTTGAGTTTGTTTTATACCTCTTGTTGTATTAATATTAACCGTGAATTACTATTATTCGTGAATTACGACATCTCCGCGAAGCGCGGTGTTTAATACTAGTTGCCAATAACCAAAGTATACTACTATAGAAAAGTATACAATTTGGATTAAGAAACAACCAAGAAGTTCTCCAAAATTTGGCATTTTTAAAGCAACTGGTATTTGGTGTACTTCAAATTTCCTTCCTATATTTCAAAAATTGGATAAAGTCTAGCTAAACTGATGTTACAAAGTTCGTGGGCCTCTACAACAAGCCTCCAATTTGGACTTAAAGTTATATAATTACACTATTTGTCATTTATGATATTTCACAAACCAGTCGTTGCGTTCAGTTGTCACACATTTTGTCATTTTAATGAGTGGAGCTAAATGTTCCTATATCTTCGTAGTTGAACGAATCATCTTTACGTTTAGCGTTTGTCACACATGTCTATATTTTGGTGAAAGAAGGATAAATGTGTTTGTTAAATCAAGCCATCTACAATACACATGAATGTAATTTTGTCCTTCTCGTGTACATGACTTCTTGTAGTTTACACAAATAACTAATATAATGAAAATATAAATAAGAAATAAACACACCCCTTATAACAACCCTCCTAAATTATTTTTGACACTTCTAAAATATTTAGAACGTTCCTATACGTCCTAAAATATACCCCGTATACGAGATTTGACCATAAATACCTTTAATTTGATAAAATAACATAAAAACAAAATTCAGTAGTCTTTGGCGGGCCGCGAAGACCTTGTCTTCGTCTTACGCGGGCCGCGACAGTTAGGCCAGCTAGGAGCAGCCCGGTGTTGCCACGTGTCGATAACGTGTTGGGTCTAGGGTTTGAGTCAGCCAAGCTAGGGCCTACCCTAGTTGGCCTCGCGGGCCGCGAAGCCCTTAGTTGATTCCTACGCGGGGCGCGACAAGGTGGACGATCAGAACTATAAATAGAGACCATCGGCTCTCATTTAGAATTCGTTCATTCACTCGACTTTCTCTCTCAATTCTACATAACAATTATTATACTCGAACATAATACCCCCCTAATTAGCGAAGCTCTGCCTCGTTGTAAGTATTTTAACCCCCGGTTACGTATTAGATACGCTGCCCGATTGATCTAGTGCTCCGTAACGGCTGTCGAGGTTCTGTCCGACGTACTCGTTGGAGTTCTGTCTCGGGGAGGGTATAACTAATGTAAACTTGGGTTATTATACTAACAAATATGCATTGTTTAATTTATTAGATTATAACCAGGAAATCACCAAGGAAAAACCTAAAGTAGCAATGTAAGTAATCTCCTTTTTGTGTAAACATTTTTGCAAAATGTTTTACAAAACCTCAAATGTTTTACATTATGATTAACAGTGATTGAGTATTTGTAAATTCTACAATTAACGTCGGTATGTTGGGGTTTTGTATACAAAATTTGTTACTAAACTATGAGTAGTAACATGACCACAAGTCGGGTTGACAGTACCATGGGTGGTAATTAAAGTATGAATTGGAAGCAAATATAATTGCGAGATCGCCTTCAATACTGTACAATGATAAAATCTGTTTTGATTAAATTGGGATTCACTCACTAGTATTTCCCACTGACAAAATGTTTTTAAACGCGTTTCAGGTAACAAAATGTGAAAGCCAAAAAGAAGCCAGCTGGTCAGCACTGAAAGCTTGGAAAATGTGGCTATAAAAGTTACCTAAATAAAGAAGATGTTTTATTTAAATAACATAGGGTTTATCCCTATAAACAATGTTGTAATATAAACTTGGGTTTTACCCATGTGTTTATTATTATAAAAATGTGGTATTTTACTCTGATAAAATATTTTCTAACTACGATCCTGATGTAAATTCCGCTGCTAAAATGACAAAACCACTGATACCACTGAATCTGAGCTCGCGGCCACCCGTTCCCAGGAAATAGGGGCCGGGGGTTGCGACAGAGAGTGGTATCCGAGCTTAAGCCACTGATTTCAGCCAAAGAAGTGTTCTGCTGACAATGAAATTGTCAATTCTGTTAGGAAATAATCTATGCAATTATGTGCATACGTGTATATTATTGTTTTGTTATTTGACAATTTGTTAGTTTACAGTACGAGTGATCAAGGACCGTCGGACGCTTACTGTCAATTGTCCAGTTCCCCTAGAGACGAAGGAACTTCTTCCCAGCCTACCCCCTCGGTGTATGTAGCAACAAATCCCCATAATAATGGTTTATATAATAACCTGGAGAAAGAACGCCCATCCTCCTGGCGTAAGTGAGTAACCGCTTGATTTTTAACCTTGGCGGTTTGCGATTTACCAGGCCCTGTAGCGTCTGTTGACCCCGACCCTCTCCGGGGTTGACCGCTTGAGTTAAGGGGTCTAGACGTGATGAGCCCTGTGGTTGGGAGAATTGGAGTCACTCCACTTTGCGGTCCAGAGTTGTGTCGAGAACTGGGCATCCCTCCACTTTGCGGTCCAGATGACTTCCTAATGGGCTCACAGTGTTTATTCAACGGACCAGAACCAGCTTTCTTCATCGACGACGAACCAGGACCCGCCCCTGATGAACCCATTCGATTACCCGAGTTTGATGACGTTTGGTTGGAATGAGACGAATTACCAAACGAACCGGTTCTTAAAGGGGCGTTAGCTATAGGTCCAGACTTTCTTTATCAGGAACTAACGTTGTCCACTTCAAACATTTTTCTTAGTTCGCCGGATTTTTTATGTCACCGCTAGTGTACTGCACTGCAGTGGATGACATGGTTGGTGTCCTTTCTTTCGGCTGTTCAGGCAACCATTATTCAACTTTAAGAAACAAACACACAAGAATTAGACCAATTTACACACAATGACTAATATATATATATATATATATATATATATGTATGTATATGTACAAACATCACACAACTGAATATACATACGTGTACCCTTCATAAAATCCGAACAAATCAACTAATGTACAAACAATTAATTTCTACACACAATGTGTTTATACATATAAGAACAACAAAACAATATACATATGTGTATAATTGAATAAACCCAAAAAAACAGAGTACTCATGTGTATAGTCGAATCAGCAACATTCCAACAACAAAATCCAAACATATCAGCAACATCAGATGAGATTATACATATTTGTAGAACCAAATATTACTCCAATACGAAAAAAAACACCCAAACTATTGTATAACAGTTTATACGCATGTGTATCCGTGATTTTTATAACGTAATTTATACACCTGTGTATAGTGATATCTTATCAGTTATGAACCAATACAACCAAGTAGCAGCTAATGAACAATATCTTCAACACAAGTATACGTATGTGTATAACAGAGTATTAATTTGTTTATGAGCCCTATCAAACACAAACCACAAATCAAAGAAGAAATTGGATGAACCCTATAATAAAAAATAAAATTGACAAAATCAGAACAAAACTATCACAAATCAAATGTAAATCAAGGAGCTTGAACCAAATCTAGTTGAATAAAAAAGCTTCTTATATGCACAATCATCTAAAACCCTAGCTTTAATAGGAACAAATGTTGAACTATACACTATAGGATGAAACAAAGAATTACAAAAACCAAAATCCACTTGAAATTGGTACCTTGATATATCACCTGAATATGTAATCACTGGGAAAGATGGAGGTGTAGAACAATTCACCAGAAGAAAAAAAATGGCCGTCGCTTTTAACTTCTAGAGAGAGAAGAAGACGGGGTTTAATTTGAATTGTGATTTTATTTCCTAATAACCGAAAGAATGGGATTACCATTTTGCCCTTATGCAGTTATTTAGATAAGTTTTTTTTTTGTTTTAATAATTTATTAAATTCATTTAATTCCTAAATTCATGATCTCCTCATCCAACGGCCAAGATCTGTTCAAAATTTGTATGTTACATTTTTTTTGGACATATATATTGTGTAACATGAAATTTTTAATATTTTTAAAAAAATAAACTACTTGGCGCTTTTTTGTTTTTCTTTTATAAAAATGTTCAAATATATGTATGTTACATTCCCTATATTTTAGAAAAAAATAAAAATGTTAAATAGGGTTTTTACAAAGATTTTTTGAGTTTTCTCAACTCAAGTAGGTTTTCGTTTTATCTTTCCCTATATATAATATATTAAACAAAATACACATAAGTACGTTTAAAACTAACTACCTTGGGATTTCATGCCACAAATTTGTATAAACACTGTCTCGATCAATTAACAAACAAATATATTTTCAAAATAATATATTTGCTTTTAATAAAATTAATACAATTTCGTTGTAATAATAAAAATAATATATTTATATATTACTAACTTATATTTCTCTAAAAAAATACTTTTTTCGCACACTAATATGAATCACTTTAAGAAATGTCTAAGTACATAAAAATAATATCATGTCGTCACATATATACATGCTTCCATGTACTTACTAAAATACACATTTATCACCATCAACAATACTTATATATTTTACCAATACATATATTCATTCATGTATCATCAAGTAGTCGTATTTAGTCGAACATACATCTAGATATTCCAATATTTCAATAACCTTTCAAATAATCAACATTCGTTACAAACTTACAATTTCAACATTTACATTTAGATTTATACTTTGAGGGGCCTTTAGTCAGTTTAATGGTAATTAGCTTAGGTGTAAAAAGTCGTTTGAAAAGAAAGGTGATATGGAATACATTGATGGAATTGAATGACGAAGACCAAAAAGAGTTACTTGTACAAATTGTAAAGTAACACCTTGGAATTGAATACTAATATTTTTTCTAACAGATTCAGGTTTTATAGTTTCGATTTTGTAACATCTTTGAGTATTAAGGCTAATTGTTGTTAATTTTCTGTTAAAATAGTATAAAATAGTGCTGTCCATAAAGTTCGCGGCTCGGAGCTCGCTCGGATTTAGCTCGGAAAAAGCTCGCTCGATATGGCTCGGTTTGAAAGTGAGCCGAGCCGGCTCGGCTCGGTTAGAAAGTGAATGCATTGTCTCCAATTTTAAAGTTATTAGAATATATTCATTTTAATAGGTGATATTCAATAATTTGTAACGCCCAAGTGATAACTGGATACATAGGGATGACAAAAAGGAAATCTGACACGGACACCCAAAATATTCGGGACAGGTATATCTGAAGCTTGACGGGTATGAGATTGAGTATAGCTTAGTTTTAAAAAATTTACGAGAATGAGATAAGTATGGATTAGGTGATACCCAATTTGATTACTTAAGACCACATACATGTTTACCCGACAAGTACTAAATGACGACAGCAACTTGAATCTGCCCCTGGCCATCTCATTTAACATGACTTGAGTTTTAGAAAACTTATGAATCTTGAATGGGGGCCTCCCCCTTTGACAGTAACTTGAATCTGCCCCTGGCCATCTCATTTAACATTCAAAAGTTGATGATAAAAAGGCCTAAGGACTTTCATCTCCAGTTTTATTACTCCTAAAAATGAATTCAAAACAACCAATTGTTTGCTTAGCATCTTTCTCTCACATTCATTTGATCTTTTATGCTCTTGTTATATTTCTTACTTCCACAACCATCTCAGATGCCTATGTTGGCCAAAATGAGACTGATCATCAGGCTTTGATCAATATCAAGTTGATGATCACTCATGATCCATTTGGAGCTCTAACATCATGGAACAGTTCCATGCATTTCTGTGATTGGGCTGGTGTTACATGTGGGAAGCGCCATAGAAGGGTGACTTATTTACAGCTGATCTCGCTAGGTCTAGAAGGCTCTTTGTCTCCTCATGTAGGGAACCTCAGCTTCCTCCGTGGACTTCACCTTTGGAATAATAGTTTTCAAGGAGCCATCCCTCATGAACTCGGCCGCCTTTCTAGGCTACGTGATCTTACTCTGCATACAAACAAATTCAACGGGGTCATTCCAGCTAACATATCCGGTTGTTCTAACCTTGTACAGATCAGTCTTGCCGAAAACGAGTTAGTTGGAAGCATACCCAAAGAGATCAGTTTCCTCCCAAAACTTAGTTTCCTATTACTTCAAAATAATAAATTAACAGGTGGAATCTCACCTTTCTTAGGGAATATTACAACAATGGTAGTGTTTGGTACTCACAGAAATCCTTTGGGTGGGAGCATTCCAGACACCTTAAGCAATTGGAAAAATTTACAGCAAATTTACTGCAGTCATTGTAATTTATCCGGGACCATCGCTCCCATGTATAACCTTTCACTCCTAACCGAGGTTCGCTTCACTAATAATCAACTGACAGGCAGCCTTCCTCTAGCCTTTGGTACGATGCTCCCACAACTCGTTTCTCTTTATTTATGGGGTAACCAACTAACCGGGCCTCTTCCACCAACAATTTCTAATTGCTCAAGATTGTCGGATCTTCAAATGAATAAGAACATGTTCAGTGGAAAGTTGACGATCGACTTTTCAAAACTAAGAGATATATATTTTATAACCATCGGTTCTAACAACTTTGGAAGCAAAGAAGTTGACGAAATGAAGTTTATTAAATCTTTGGAAAATTGTACCAAATTAGAGTACCTGGATATTTCCGATTGCAATTTTCAAGGAGTGCTCCCGAGATCTATAGGTAATCTTTCTGATCAACTCAGTTATTTATCTTTAGAGCTAAATCAGTTACACGGAAACCTCCCTTTATCAATTGGCAATCTAGCTGGCGTGAGCAGTTTATATTTAGCAACAAACCATTTCACTGGAAATATTCCCTCAACCATTGGTAACCTTCAAAACCTACGACTACTTGATTTACAAAAAAACCAACTTTCAGGAAGAATTCCTGAGGCCATAGGGAATTTATCATTGTTGATCACACTTTCTTTATCTTCAAACAAGTTGGAAGGGGCTATTCCATCAAGCCTTGGAAATTGTCGTCGTCTATTAGAGTTAGACCTTCATGACAATAGACTTAACGGCAAAATACCCACACGACTTCTTCAACTTTCATCTCTATCCAAAACTTTGAATCTTTCTCAAAACAATTTGTTTGGGTCACTTCCAATGGAGGTTGGATACCTCAAGATGTTGAGCGCTCTGGATTTATCTTATAATAATTTATCAGGAAACATTCCTAGTGGCCTTGGTGATTGTGGTAGCCTTACAAGGTTGTTCCTTAAAGGCAACTTATTTCAAGGTATAATGCCATCATCATTAAGTTCCTTGAAAGGACTGATGGAACTTGATATTTCTTATAATAATTTATCGGGGCAAATTCCTAAATTTTTGGAACAGTTGAAGTTAGAACATTTAAATTTGTCATATAATGATTTTGAGGGTGAAGTACCAATGCAAGGAGTGTTCTCCAATGAAAGTGCATTCTCAGTTTTTGGGAATAAAAGGCTTTGTGGTGGCTTAATTGAACTAAGGTTACCCAGATGCAAGGAGATAAAAAAACAAACAAAAAAGTTTCTTTTGTTTATAATAGTCATTTTGGTGGCTTCCACCCTTTTCACCATTACGTGTTTAGCATATGTTTGTTGTAAGAAGAAAATCACAAGGCAACTATCTCAATCATCAAAGAGCAATCGGTTCTTGAAAGTTTCCTACAACCAACTTTTCAAGGCTACCAATGGCTTCTCCGAAGCCAATTTGATTGGAAATGGTGGGTTCAGTTCCGTTTATAAAGGAATCCTTAATGATGATGATAGATTTGTTGCAATCAAAGTTCTGCATCTTCAAAATCGAGGAGCTCAAAGAAGCTTTACGAGGGAGTGTGAAGTTTGGAGGAACATACGACACAGAAATGTACTGAGGGTAATAACTTCATGTTCTAGTGTTGACTTTCAAGGAAATGATTTCAAAGCTTTGGTATACGAGTTCATGCCCAACGGAAGTTTACATGATTGGTTACATTCAAGTGAAAGTACATCGAGACTCAACCTTCTTCAAATAGTAAATATCCTAATGGATGTAGCATGTGCACTTGATTATATTCACAATCAATGCATACCTGCTGTTGTTCATGGCGACTTGAAGCCTAGCAACATTCTACTTGATGATGACATGGTAGCTCATATAGGGGACTTTGGTTTAGCTCGTTTTCTAGGAATAACTTCATACCAAACCAACTCAACTATGAATAGAGGAACGATTGGTTACATTGCTCCAGGTAAAGCTCATGTAGTGAGACACATTCATATTTATTTGTAGTATTACCTTTTTAAAAGTAATTACTTATAATTTGCAGAGTACGGTATCGGGAATGAGATGACAAGTAGTGGAGATATTTATAGTTTTGGGATATTATTACTCGAGGTGATGACCGGGAAAAAACCAACCGATGACATCTTTCAGGATGGCCTTAGCCTTCATAAATTTGCTTCCATGTCCTTGCCAGACCATGTAACCAATGTTATTGACGTTAACATTGTAAACACTTATCAAGAGAAAGAGACTGCTACTAAAAATAAAGTAATAGATGAAGAGAAATTAAAGGAATGTCTGGCATCAACAATCAAGATTGGAGTATCATGCTCTGTGGATTCCCCACAACAACGGATGGATATAAAAAACGTTGTACGTGAATTACTGCATATTCTGAATGCACTTCAAGATATTTAAGGTATGGTGTTCAATATACTAAGCTTTGATCATAGAGATGGTGTATACATCCTTTTTTACTTTGCTCAGTTCAGTTTCATGTTGTAATAGTTAAAATAATATTATATTACCTAGTTAAACCATAATCAGTCGCAAATAAAACGTTTCAGTTTAAGTTGGTTATTTTTCTTTGTTCTTGGTTACTACTTATTGCATGATTAGTGTTACAGGATATTGTGAATTTGGAGGGCAGCAGCTGGCAAAGGGACTGGAAGTGAAAGCTGGAATAATGGAAGGGTCTTTTTGGAGCAGCAGCTGTTTTGTACTTAATTTATATAAATAGATTTCTATTTACTGGTTGGTGCTTTGCTATCAAACTGGTTTCATTTGAGTTATTTATTTCTGATGTGAATTTTCTTGTTTTAATAAACTCATTGGTGTTAATATGAGTTCCTAAGAGATGATATGATTTAAGTTCAAGTTCTGGTTGCTTTCAAGTTCAATTTTGTTTGATAATTTAATTTTAACACCTTGATCATAATGCATGTCCATGTTAAAGACTTGTAGAATATTGAGAGCGAAATCTGCAATTTTGAATTTTCATCCATTTGTGTATATTAAGTAGTGGATTATGTTCGTGCGTTAGAGCAACTCGGTTTTGAATTATAATTATATTGACACATAAATATAAAGATATAAATAAGTACGTTGCAACGGTATTTTCGAAATTTTATAAAAACTGTAGGTCCGGCTAGGGGAGGATCTAGTCGCCTAATCCTTGTATACAAACCACTCCGGTTGTGCGGAATCCAACCGGAATAGCAAACCGAGATAGAACAAGCACAAAGATAAACACACAAGACTCAACGATTAACACCACTTGTATTAATGCGTATGAAAGGTCCGTTACAAGCACAAGGTTTACAAATCAGTTCTGCAAACTCTCTCTAGTGTGTGTGTGTGTTCCTGTCTCTCTCTGGTGTCCAACTCCTCTAACTATCGAAATGAACACAACACACGGGTATTTATACCCAACACAGCGTGTCTGGTCGAAGGATCAAACAGTCTGATCGAAAGATCATCTGTCGACCATAAACAGCTCGAAGGATCAACATGTATCACGAAAGATGGGATCTTTCGTGGTCCATCTATCGAATGCTATCTTTCGAGCAGGTCATCGAAGGATATAGGCAATCCTTCGATGGCACATCCTTCGACCCAACATCTTACAAACATAATGTTGACTGTTTGGCCAAGTCAAACCAGGAGGATGGTTGACTTGGTCAAACCTACAAGACTAACAAGACATCGTTTTACATCGTGACCGAATACAGACAAAGTACAGACATAAGTGCACCAACAAACTCCCCCTTGGCTGTAGCTTTGTCTGGCTGTAGCTTTGTCTCGATCTTCATTCTTGTAAGTTCTCGTGTCTTCAAGTCTTTGACTTCTATTCAAGTCTTCAATGTCGGAGGATCTTCAAAGTCTTCACGTCTCGAAAGCAGAAAGTGTACCAACAAACTCCCCGTTTCATGTAGGAAGTGTGTTGACAAACTCCCCCTTAACATAAGCTCCCCCTTGAGTTATGCTCGTGAAATACTTGTTCTTTATGAAGTGAGATCCTTGTGGTGTTGATGATGGTCAGCGGCAACTCGATCATCTTCATCATTTGAGTGCCTTCACGTCGTGTCTTCAATCCGAAGCTTGTCATCGACCATGTTCTCCTTGCCTTTAGAATCTGCACATGCAAGAAGTCTAAACGCGTAATGAGAACAACCGCTTGGAATATCATAAGCAAACGACACACATGTGACCATTGTTTAAACAAACACCGTCCGACAGTTTGAAAGTTTTAAAAAATTTGTCAATTTTAGTCTTTAACTTTCAAAAACTTGCAAATTTCGACCGTTTATGAAGATCTAGTCATTTTCGGTTTTCGTTCAGGTTTCAGGTAACGAAGACTCGAGCTCCAACATCGTACGATCGAAAATAAGATAGAAATAAAATCTTTTTGGCTTTTATAAAGTTTATATTAAAACACGCCTAAAATCTTTTTGGTATTTTTGAATATTTCAAATGTAAAGACTGAAAGCAATAAATAAATATATACAGACATTCTTTTTGCGAGTTTCGAGGGTAAGAGAATCATATCAGTGTACGGTCATGCCAAAACACTCTCTTTGTTCAATTAATTAACATTAAGATAAGCATCCTATAACAATTATCGGTATTGTTGTCCACATAAACTCAACTTATCATTTGTAATCATGGCGAGGGGATACGTTAAGGTATGATTTATACTTACCGACCGGTGTTCATCCACATCACGACACATTCCCGTATCAAGGTATGCACGAGGGTTCATCTTACCGGTGAGTATACCGATTATCATCTGTTTGACCGTATATGATGTGAGATTCTCACTTATTTTGATTTGAAAACAAGCCCTATGTGATATAATCACTTATTAATGAGGAACTTGATTTTCGATGCATGAGGGCACAGGAGCAAGTCCGTGAACAGGTCAGTACTTTCGTACAGCAGAGAGACGAACTTGACACCCGGAAAGAATTTGTGATATTTTATCACTTATTTTGTTTGGACATGTGATTGTTTATCACTTATTGAGGTCGTATGCAGTATGTACACGTATGTATAGTATCATGGAAGATCTAGACTTGCGTCCCCGTTATTTTTCGGTAAAAGATACAACCATGATACCCAGATGATAAGCAGCATAAAGACCGAATATCTCAGAACCTCGGCAATCTCTCAAACGAAATTTCGGTACTAAGACCATATGCCAATGAATGGTTCCCACCTGGTCTTCAGTCGGATTAAGTTTATATCACCCTGCACACTTTAAAATGATTGTGAGCCTACCGATACATCTTATATAGAGCTGCTTATCGTTTTACAGTTTAGGTTTAAAGAGGTTTAGACAGACCACTGATGTACTATCATTTTCTCTTTTGCTCGCCAGGAAACTCATTTTTGTTTTTCTATTGTTTTTGTGTTTTTGAAATTTTTCAATGTTTTTGGATTTTCAAATTTTGGATTACTCCCCCTAAAATCAATAAACTAAGATAAATTTAAAACACAAAGGTATTTACAAAAAAAAATGATTTTCCGATGTGGATTACTCTTGCTTGACCTTAATGCCGTTTACCAATAATAAATAGTCAAATCTTGATTTGTCAAATGCTTTGGTAAAAAGGTCGGCACGTTGGTCATCGGTGTGGACGTAAGCAACATCGATTAGCCTTTTCTCAAAGCAATCACGTATGAAGTGATATTTAATTTCGATGTGCTTAGTCTTTGAATGCTGCACAGGATTTCTAGTGATCTGTAATGCAGCAGAATTATCAACGTAAATAGGAGTAGTTAGGAATTCAAAACCGTAATCACGCATTTGTTGTTGGATCCATAGGACTTGGGAGCAACAACTTGAGGCAGCAATGTATTCAGCTTCGCATGTTGATGTAGCGACACACGTCTGCTTCTTGCATTGCCATGTGACTAGGCGATTTCCCAAAAACTGACATCCAGCCGTTGTGGATTTGCCGTCGATTTTGCATCCGCCAAAATCAGAATCACTGAATGCGATCAAGTCAAAGTTATTATCCCTAGGGTACCATAGGCCGGTGTCAGGGTAACCCTTCAAATAACGAAAAATCCTTTTTACAGCTGCAAGATGTGAGGCCTTCGGGTTGACTTGATATCTGGCAAGCAGGCACGTTGGGTACATTATATCTGGTCTTGATGCTGTGAGATACATAAGAGATCCGATCATCGCGCGATAGTATGAGGGGCTAACATCTTGACCCTTCAAGTCTGGAGTAATTCCGTGATTTTGTGGCAATGGGGTACCGATGGGCGTTGCATCAGACATCTGGAACCGGCTCAAGATGTCACCAACATATTTAGTCTGATGGATGAAAATCCCAGACTCAGTTTGTTGTACTTGTAGGCCCAAAAAGAAAGTCATTTCCCCCATAGCACTCATCTCGAATTTATCCTGCATTACACGCTCGAAATCCCTACACAAAACATCATTAGTAGACCCAAAAATAATATCATCAACGTATACCTGTACCAGTAGAAGATCTCCATCTTGTTCTTTGATGAAAAGAGTACAATCGATAAGACCTCTGCGAAATCCATTCTCCAGCAGATAATTAGATAAGGTTGCGTACCAAGCTCGCGGTGCTTGATGAAGACCATAGAGAGCTTTATTGAGCAACCAAACCCGATCGGGATGGATAGGATCTTCAAAACCTGGAGGCTGTTCGACGTACACCTCTTCTTCCACTACACCATGTAAGAATGCACTTTTCACGTCCATCTGGTATACCTTGAAACCTTTGAATGAGGCATAAGCCAGAAAAATCCGAATTGCTTCTAGACGTGCAACAGGTGCATACACTTCGTTGTAGTCGATTCCTTCAATCTGACGAAAACCTTGAACGACTAATCGTGCTTTGTTCCGAATAACAATCCCACGGTCATCCTTTTTGCATTTAAACACCCAACGGGTACCAATCTTCTTGTAACCAGCAGGTTTCTCTACGAGTTTCCAGACACCAAGCTTCTGGAATTGTTGCAGTTCTTCCTGCATTGCTTCAACCCATGAGCTATCTTTCAAAGCATCTTTCCAAGTTCTTGGCTCTTCCTGTGAGACATAACACGCGAAAGACCAATCATTTTGTTGACCAGATTCTCGGATAGTTGCATACAAGCCTGCATTGTTGTTGTTTCGCAACATGTTTCTTGTTTGAACGCCACTTTGTACATTTCCGATGATGTTTTGTTGAGGATGGGTATTATGAATCCTTGTTTCTGGATTATCTTGAACTGGAATATTTGTACCCAGATTGTTGAGATTGAGATCAACAATCAATTCAAGGCCCGGAATTGACGAAGAGGATGATCCAGTAGCTTCAGCTGTTCTAGGGACATCCACTGGAGGTGTACTTTCTGAAGTACCATGTACGGCTGCAGTTGGTCCTTGATCTGCATCGAGAAATTCGTCATCCTCTGAAGATTCGTTCAATTCGGTAGCATCTTGAAAATCCTCATTGTCGAGAGCATTATTGTTCACCGAAGATGGTTCTTGATTGACAATAATGGGACGAACCAACGGTGAATCTGTTGCGTTGTCACTCTCGAAAAACATCCTTGCCGCAGCATTTTCTTCAACTGCTTCAACATTGATCGAATTGAAAAAGTCATCGTACTCAAACATCCAAGGCTGACCAAGATTTCTGACTGGCAAAGTGTGCCTTTGTACTCTGACTTCAGACCATTCCTCGACCCTTTTAGTCTCTAGATTCCAGACTCTTAAGTTCGGGGTGGAATACCCAAGAAAGTATCCCTCAATTGCTCTTGCCCCAAACTTTCCATTAGGATCGATTATTGTGCAAGGAGCTCCAAACGGTTCGAGATATGACAAATCTGGTTTCCGTTTGTTAATAAGCTCAAAGCAGGTCTTGTTGTGCCTTTTGACTGTAAGGACTCGGTTCAACGTATAGCATGCAGAAGACACAGCTTCAGTCCAGAATGGAATCGGCAATTGTGACTCTACTAACATAGTCCTAGCAGTCTCGATCAATGTGCGGTTCTTACGTTCAGCGACGCCATTCTGTTGAGGAGTATAAGCCGCACTAAATTCGTGAAGAATACCTTTTGAAGTGCAAAACTCCGCCATGGCATGATTTTTGAATTCAGTACCATTGTCGCTACGTATCCGCCTAACCTTCAAATTATAGAGATTCTCAATCTGAATGATCAAGTTTTTGATAATACCGAAGGTTTCACTCTTGTGTGCCATGAACGCCACCCAAGAAAATCTTGAATAATCATCAGTTATCACGAGGCAATATTGATCATTCCTAATGCTTTTGTGCTTGACAGGACCGAACAAATCCATGTGCAAACGTTCAAGAGGAACAGCCACCGTGTTGATTTTCTTTGTAGGGTGTCGCTTCTTCGTTTGTTTTCCTTTCTGGCACGAGACACAGACGTCTTGAAGATGGAAGTTTTTAAGGGGAACACCATTCACCAATTCATTTGACACCAAATGATTCATTTTGCGTAAGTGAATGTGACCCATTCGTCTGTGCCAAGAGATTGTGTCTTTTTCTGTGGCTTTGGAAACGAAACAAGTTGCTTGTGCAGACGTTGTGATAGCTTGGCTCATATCAAGGACATACAGATCATTTATCCTTGGAGCCGACAAGAGAATCCATTCTTTTGGAATTTTGAAGCCGGGTTTCAGCACATAACATCCATTAGCATCAAAGTGTACTGAGAACTGCTTGTCACAGATTTGAGAAACACTAAGAAGATTGTGATCAAGTTGTTGCACAAAGTTGATCTTATCAAAGCTAACAACCCCGTTGGAAATCATTCCTTCACCCGTAATATATCCACCTTTATCTCCAGCAAAAGCAACATAACCTCCTCTAATAGTTTTAACGTCGTAGAGAAGCTTCATGTCGCCTGTCATGTGCCTGGATGCCCCACTATCAACAATCCAATGACTACTGATAGTTCCTCCTGGACACCTGCACATGAACTCAATTGATCCTGCACATGAACTCAATTGATTAGTTGGAGATGGGGACCCAAGCCATTGTGGTCTTGGGTCTTCCATTTTTATCAACAACAATAACTTCCACTTTTTGATGATTCGGAAATTGTGATGGTCCCCCTGATTCAATGACAGATTTTGGTTTCCAGGTCTGTTGAGTTTTACCAGCTTGATTGTTAGAAAATTTAACTTCATGATTGTTTGAAGTTTTTGAACTTTCTGGTTTAACTGGAACAGATTGTTTTTGAACCACATCAATTTTAATCGCATTTTCAATTTTCTTGACCTGTTGGCGTTTCTGTTTCTTTTCCCTTTCTCTTATGAGTCGGGGATCTTGTTTTTCAGAAACAGATCGCCTTTGGTGATTGCGTTCACGGGGATCATCTTCTTTGGCTTTCAACTTATGAAGATACGGGCAATTTCGAATGATATGCCCGATTGTTCCACATTCAAAACATGATCTTCGTTCAACAAACCCCGAAGTATCATGTGGTCGTCTTGCCGATGATGAACTTTGTGAACCCGAGGTACTAGGTTTTGAACTACTTGGTTCATTCCTTTTCATCACTGTTGCCTTTTGGACAAAATCTAAGTTAGAT
Organism: Helianthus tuberosus; assembly: GCA_030545235.1. NCBI lineage: Eukaryota > Viridiplantae > Streptophyta > Magnoliopsida > Asterales > Asteraceae > Helianthus > Helianthus tuberosus. The sequence continues at coordinate 34,007,221 of CM060373.1, read as the reverse complement.
TGATTTGCAAACTTTTCAATTTTGTCCGTTCCCTTCGATTTCACAAAGTTCACATTTTTCTTCTTCTTCTGATTCGGCTTCTTTTGACTTTGAGTCGGTGCTTTACCTTTTGGTTTGGTATGACTTTGCTGTTTTTCAACTGTTGGTAATTTCTTGTTTCCAAACTGTTTTCTAATTTCAGCCTTTGGGATAGGAGGACACTGTGTGACTGTAACATGTGGTCCTTTCTTACCCAAAAACTTACTTGTAGAATTTTCAAAGACTTTACTGATTAAAGATTGATTAACATTTTTAATAGGAAAATCTTTGTCTGAATAGATTTTATCATCACCAACAAGAGTGTACAGCAAATCCACACTCTCCGACTCTTTTGCTGATGTGGACTCGGTTGGAACAGTCTTAGCAGGTTTTGTGGGAGGATCACACAGGATATGATTCTCAAGAGGTATGTCCTCTTCTTTGATTACTGCATCAGACTTTTCCGAATCAGTATCATCAGACTCATCATCAGAAGAATCAGCATCCTCAACCACAACTGGAGGATCCTGATTCTGTTCAGCAGTTACAAATGTATCTGCTGACACATCTGAATCTGACGATACTTCTTTCTTGTATCCGAGCCCTGTTGCAAATTCTTCAACATCCAAAGGAACAGATGGTTCAAAATGAGTTCTATACTCTTCATCAGGCAGGGCATCAAAATTGTTTCTCACGGGTGGTGGACATTTCTTATAGCCTATGCATGTGACATCCCGTTTTTCTTTCTGAACATCAATGATGTGATCCAACACATAGCTAGAGCTCAAATAACTGTCTAACTTAAGTCGGATCGCCTCACTTTCAGTTTTAACACAAGCCATCTCTTTTTGCATTACCTCAAGACGAGTTATATACAGGTTAATGTCAGTTTGTTTTCTGGAAACCATTTTTGTCAACTCTGTTTTATCTTTCTTTAACGTTTCAATCATTGACTTAAATTCCTTTTCATGGTTTTCATAAAACATGTTGGCTTCAGTGCACTTTGAAAGATCAACGGTCAATTTCTGATTGTGAATGAATGTCACATCATATTTTTCTTGCAAAGCCTCGTGTTTGCTTTGCAATTCACACCACCTATCATTCACAGAAACATGTTTGTCTTGCAAGTCAAACAAACTAGCTTGTAAAGCATCATGTTTGCCTTGCAACTCAGACATGTTTGCTTCCAAATCAGCACATCTAACATTCAAACTATCACAATTATCACAGCTAACAGAAGTGGGTTCATCGACACATACCTGACTTGATGAACTGTCGACATTAGCCATAAAGGCTGAATGGAGAGAAGACGAAGAATAAGCAGCTTGATCCACCAAAATAGATCTTCTTTGAATTCCTGCTGCAGCTTCATCCAAAAGCTCATCAATATTTGCATCGACTGACGCACTTGATGTGTCATCCACATGATCATCGCCTGAAGCAGAGGACTCTTCATCTGAACTTCCACTGTAACCTGAGCTGTTTTCATCTTCAGAAGACTCATCACCATTGGTGGAAGATTCTCCACCACTGGTGTGTTTAAGATCCTTGACAATTTCAGCAAAACAAGCTGTTCCATCTGGAGCATCGTTTCCCAACTGAATAGACCAATCACAACCTTCATCTACTTGAACCACAAGTGCCTGGTTGGCATTTGATGGTCCTGCTTGAGTCTGGTTGTTAACAGGCACCAATGTGCGAACATTGTTCCTATTCTGGTTCTGCTGGTTGGCTTGACCTCTGAAGGGATTCTGATTTCCATGTTGAGATGGCCTCGTACATTCACGCTTGAAATGACCACGTTCCCCACAATTGAAGCACTTTACAGCTTGCTTGTCGAACCCATACTTGGTATCTTTCTTGCTTTCCAAGCTGGTTCGTCCAGTTCTTTCCATGAAATCCTTTGCTCGTCTAACAGCACTGGCAAAGGCCCACTTAATATCCATCATCTCCATCTCCTCTTTATCTATCTGCTGATAGTCTTCTTGAGTCAGATTAATGTTGCCAATCTGACCTTCCACTAATCCACAGTATGCGCTCACCACAGTGTTTAGCAGCTCCATGTGTTCCTTTGCTACTTCCACACTGACTTTAGAAAAGCTTGAGGTGTCGAGCCGTACTGTATTTGGCTTTGATTGTTGACCAGCAGATGATGTGCTTCCATAACACGCTTGCTGTTGAGGAGGAAGTGGATTCCCGAACATATCAGTTGCTCTGATTTGCTGTTGCTGTTGTGGTGCTGGTTGAGGAGATGGATTAAGCGGATTTCCAAACATATCTGTTGTTGGAGGAGGAGTGCCATACAAGCTCGTGCTAGACACAAATGCTGTTTGAATTGGAGCGTGTGAAGAAGGTTTTGTAGAAGTGCTAGAAGTTCCATAATAAATTTCAGGATTTTGTGGCACTGCAACTCTTTTTGCCTTTAGAGTTTCTTCCTGATTCTTGTTTTCCAGGAGTTGAGCAAAATCACTGAAGCTTGTTGTATCCAAAGTGCCATTGTACTTCATGATTTCTATGAAATTACTCCATTGAGGTGGCAGTGCATCTGCAAACTTCTTCACTATCTCTGCTGAAGTTGTTACAACCCCAGTATTTGCCAATTCAGTCAGCAAATGAGTAAATCGACTTGTCAGATCTCCTAGAGATTCATTCTGCATACAAACAAAACCATCAAACTCTTTCTTTAGCAGATCTTTTCTTAATTGACGTGTTGCTTCATTTCCTATGCCCCTTATCTTCAATGCGTCCCACAACTGCTTCGTTGTCTTGAAACTGACAAATTGATGATAAATGTCTTTGTTTAACGCCTGAGTAAGAATGGCATATGCTTTCTTTTCTAGGTCATAGACCATCTTCTGATCTTCCGTAAGATCAGCAAACGTAGCAGCAGATGAAGCGGCAACCTCTATTGTTTGATCAAAATCTGTGATGAAGCGCAACCACAGTTCTGTATTTTGACCAAGGACATATGTATGAAATCTGTCAAACCATCCCGGATATTCACTTAAATGCATCAACTTTGGAGGCCTATTCAAACTTCCCGTTTCACTTTCGCTTAGTAAAATGCTTTGAACACTTGGAGCTTGATTTGATACGAATGCCCATTGACCGGTAGGTGTAGCATTAGCTTGCGAACCCGAATCCGGAGCTGGAGTACCAAAATACATCTCCGCATTTACCGGAACACCCCACATCGAATTCATTTTTGATCAAGAAAAATAATACCAGCCGAAGGATCCTGATCGAAAGATGAGAAAAACACAAACTGTTAACCACCAACAGACTAATGATCGAAAGATCAATACCTGTTCGAAGGATCAACAGTGTTCGAAAGATCACTGTTGAGTTTCGAACAATGTTTTCGAAAGATTCTCCAACCGAAGGATCCTTATCTTTCGAAAAATGACTGTAGACCGAAAGATGAACACGAAAGAAGACTTCGAAAGACTCCCCAATCGAAGGATCCTAGTCTTTCGAGAAAGAGCAGTAGACCGAAAGATGTATGTTTCGAAAATATTCCTTGGTTCGAAGGATGATGATCTGTCGAACCTCCACTGATCGAGGGATGTATGTTTCGACTTCGAAGGATATCCTTCGATCGGTTCTGACACAGTTGACAAAGGACTGATAGGTTGGTGAAAAAGTTGACGGGTTGGTAGAAACTTTCGGCAGAAAGTATGGTCAGACCATATCTTTCAGCTCTGAACATGCAGGTTTCACCAAACAGGTAAGGTTCGAAATATTTTAATCAATTTACAACTTCCAACAACACACAAACACTTGGTAATTTAAAATTTTAAGATCAAAAAGTGTAAGTTTATGAAGAACACTTAAATATGTCAAGAACACAGCCCAAATATGAGTTTTCTGATAAATCCACGAACTTCCGAAACGCGGTTTTGCTCGAAACTTCACTAAAAACCAACTTATAACATGTGACAAAGAAAGAATAACAAGGTTTTTATAAGAACTTTCAGCAAAACAACAAGATTAAACCCGATTTTAACAAGTTTTTCCAGAAAATATGAACTTTCCAAAACCCGAAACACAACAAGAACACCTCGGTTTTAACAAGGATAAGAGCCAAGGCTCTGATACCACTTGTAGGTCCGGCTAGGGGAGGATCTAGTCGCCTAATCCTTGTATACAAACCACTCCGGTTGTGCGGAATCCAACCGGAATAGCAAACCGAGATAGAACAAGCACAAAGATAAACACACAAGACTCAACGATTAACACCACTTGTATTAATGCGTATGAAAGGTCCGTTACAAGCACAAGGTTTACAAATCAGTTCTGCAAACTCTCTCTAGTGTGTGTGTGTGTTCCTGTCTCTCTCTGGTGTCCAACTCCTCTAACTATCGAAATGAACACAACACACGGGTATTTATACCCAACACAGCGTGTCTGGTCGAAGGATCAAACAGTCTGATCGAAAGATCATCTGTCGACCATAAACAGCTCGAAGGATCAACATGTATCACGAAAGATGGGATCTTTCGTGGTCCATCTATTGAATGCTATCTTTCGAGCAGGTCATCGAAGGATATAGGCAATCCTTCGATGGCACATCCTTCGACCCAACATCTTACAAACATAATGTTGACTGTTTGGCCAAGTCAAACCAGGAGGATGGTTGACTTGGTCAAACCTACAAGACTAACAAGACATCGTTTTACATCGTGACCGAATACAGACAAAGTACAGACATAAGTGCACCAACAAAAACTATATTTAAAAGAAACAATATATGTTACATCAATTGAAAACAATAAAAAAACAAATATTGGTACCGGTTTCAATAATTCTGATAACGGTACCGACTTTGTTCAAAGGAATTGGTTTATTTCGTCATGGTATAAGGAAAAAATATGTACATCGATCGAAAACCATAAAATCGTTGTAATAAAATCTGTAGTGTTAATTCTTAATTAGACTTCTTAAGAAATGATACGATTTGAGTTCAAGTTTTGTTGGATTTCAAGTTAAATCTAGTTTTGATAATCAAATTTTAACACCTGACCACAATGAATGCATGTCCATGTTAATTTTTTTTAATGGCAAAACTTCTATTTAAAAAATAGAAACCGGGCCCGTTAGCAACTGGAACCCGACGGATTACATCACAATGTCACAAATGTTAAATTCTAACCATCTAGACCAAACAATATTACAAAATTTTGATCTACTCGTAATCCAAAGAAAAGCATTTTCTTTTATAAGTTCCGCCGTTCTAATAAAATGCACCTGGTTATTGTTAAAAACCTTCTCGTTTCGCGCCTTCCATATCTCCCAAATGGTAATCATAAGTATGGCTTCGACGAGCTTCCTCCAGTCTTTCGAACCTCTAATAAAATGTCCATGTTAATGAGTCTTGTAGAACATTGAGAGCGAAATTTGCAATTTCCATCCATTTCTCAATATTGTATATCCAACATCAAACCTAGAAACCGAATTGAATCTTCAAATAATCTGTTGAAACCTTGATCAATCTCCCAATCATGTAAAACTATCTGTTATGAAGCCACCTAGCCCAGATAAGATCCAAAAAGCCCAATCCAACGGCCCAACAAGATGAATGGCATAGGAGCACACTATCAGAAGATATAAGCGAGAGATATGGAAAGATTAGGGCAGATTGAATGTTATGCAAATGGATAGTTCTCTTCCCATCTCAATTCTATTATGATCTGATTCCCATCTCCTCTGTAATTTTGATTGTTCTGGTTGTGTATTGATTTCAATTTCGCCGTATTTCATCCTTAAATTCCATACAAATCAAGTCGTTATATTACTTCTTCGAGTAGTGAATAGTTGTGTTATAATCCAAACACAACACTATCACTATCAGATAAACTTATTTGGAATTTACACACAATGGTATATTTGGAACTGAAATTCAATGATTATGTAATGAAACACAACACTATCAGATAAACTTATCTTCGTTTCGGTTCATTTCGGTTTGTTTTTTTGTTATTGAAAATGTTTATCCGAAAACTGAACCGAAATTTTCAGTTATTAAAAATCCGAAAACCGTACCGTCGGTTTTTGTTTCGGTTTGGTTTTGTCGGTTATTTCGGTTTGTCTGCTCACCCCTAGTCACCGTGCCATTGGCCACCAAAACATCTTCCAACCCACCAAGTATGTGTTGGGTTTCTTTTTCCCCATAAGAAATTAGCCCAAGTTTATTATATAACGGGTTAGGATCAAATACAAAAGATAAAATAAATAAGAAGGGTAAGAAGGATTCTAGTCCATTGATTTTAGATTTGGAGGGTTGAGATTAGTTGTAGGGAAAAGAAAATAATAGAAGGGCATAAAGAGAATCCTATATTTATGGATTTTCTCTCTCCACATGCAAGGCACATGCCAATTCCCCCATCGATTTAAAACGTCCATAACTTTTTCATACGATAATTTTTTTTTAAAATTTCACCATAATAACGAGCGTTTTTTTATCTTTAATATGAGTACCATATTATCATATAAAAATAAAATAAAAAATTTCATTTTTACTGGGTTTTTTTTTTTTTTGCATTGTGTTAAAGTTTTCAGGTCATTGTTTCTTTTAACTGGGTTTTGGTCAGTAGAGTTTCTATACATTGTGTTATTATCAAAACCTATAACACAATGTTAATTTGGGTTCTATCCATTGCGTTTTTATAAGAACCTATAACACAATATATGACACAATAAAGATGGTGTTATATCTGGGTTTTCTATAAATTGTGTTATTAGTTCAGGTCATTGTGTTTAATATGTTTTCATTGTGTTTTAATATGTTGTCCATTGTGTTTTAATAATTTGTTCAATTTTTTTATTATCTTTGTTCATTGTGTTTTAATTTGTTGTGTATTGTGTTTTTAGTTTGTTTTCCATTGTGTCTTCATCTGCTCTTCATTGTGTCTTTTATCTGTTGTCATTAATTGTGTCTTTTATTTGCTGTCATCAATTGTGCTTTTATTTAGTTTGATACTTATTGTGTTATATGTTTTCGCCATTGTGTTATACGTTATGGTCATTGTGTTTTAGTATGTTGTCCATTGTGTCTTTATCTGTTGACATTGATTGTGTTTTTGATCTACTTTACGTTGTGTTTTACATCATGTCCATTGTGTTATTATCAAAACCTATAACACAATGTTAATTTGGGTTCTATCCATTGCGTTTTTATAAGAACCTATAACACAATATATGACACAATGAAGATGATGTTATATTTGAGTTTTATATAAATTGTGTTATTAGTTCAGGTCATTGTGTTTAATATGTTATTCATTGTGTTTTAATATGTTGTCCATTGTGTTTTAATAATTTGTTCAAATTTTTTTATTACCTTTGTTCATTGTGTTTTAGTTTGTTGTGTATTGTGTTTTTAGTTTGTTTTCATTGTGTCTTCATCTGCTCTCCATTGTGTCTTTTATCTGTTGTCATTAATTGTGTCTTTTATCTGTTGTCATCAATTGTGTTTTTATTTAGTCTGATACTTATTGTGTTATATGTTATCGTCATTGTGTTATACGTTATGGTCATTGTGTTTTAGTATGTTGTCCATTGTGTCTTTATCTGTAGTCATTGATTGTGTTTTTATCTGTAGTCATTGATTGTGTCTTTATCTGTAGTCATTGATTGCGTTTTACATCATGTCCATTGTGTAATATGCAACTGTTTTTTGAAAAATATAACAATATAGTACTCATATTAAAGATAAAAAAACGCTCGATTTTATGGTATAAATTTTTTTTTAAACAAATTATGTATAAAAAAGTTACGGACGTTTAAAAATTGGGGGGGAAATAACATGTGACTTGCATGTGCATATTCTCTTTCCTCTTGTAGACAAAATTACCATTTCCATTTAATTCCTCATAGGACACTTGTCATTCTCTGGTGGCTTCTTACCCTTCTTATTTTTAAATACTTTGTATTATAACTCAACCCTATTATATATGGACTTTATTTTTTTAGATAAATGAAAAAGGGAAGAAAAAAAAAGAGTTTCATGTGTTTAAGAAAGCAGGTGGGCTGAAACAGGTAGCTGGTGTCTCTTGGGTTGGGTTTGGTCAGTTTGCCTTTGGTACAAACTTAATTGTGTAAAACTGTCAAAACATGGTAAATCTTAACTTCGTTCAACAATAAAATCCTCACACACACTTGCAGATCATCAATATAACAATCTGTGACACAACTCTCACTAAATCTATATGATAACAGGTTCTTCAACACGAGGAACCAAGATCAAAACCTTGTTAGATATTTTAGTGTAATCGGGGATTGACTTGGTGATCAAAGCGAATAATAATACACATCAAGCAAGTTAGGAGGTGCGGGAGTGCACGCTTGTTTGAGTTATTATTATTCGAAGTGTACGGGTGGAGCCCGTACTATACGGTGGTTCCAAGGGGGCAGCGCCCCCTTGGCGGGGGTCCGGGGGCAGCGCCCCTAGGAGCAGGGTCCAAGGGGCGGCAGCTCCTGGCTGGGGTCGAGCTGTATCCGATTAAATTTTATTTTAATTAAATTGCCTTGCTAAAATTGCATCAGAAAAATTATTTTTCTGGAAAATACAACAATTTTCGACTCATAAAAATTGGCAGTTTTCGAAGGGCGATTTGTCTTAAAATTAAATTAAGGAACAATTGCATATTTCCCCTTCTAAAAGCACTTCAATTGCATATTTACCCAATCACATATTTTAATTGCATATTTCCCCAACCTAATTATTCTTTTTGAGTATGACTAAATTGCCCTTTTCAAGTATACACTGGAATTGCCATTTTCCAGCCATAGACTGTTCATTCTCCTCCTCTCTCTCGACGATTACTCCACTTCTCATGTGGTTATCCTTCTCTGGCGATTGAAATGTCCTTCCCGTTGATCCTTCTCCGGCGATTAAAGTATCCCTATCGTTCTCATTTGGTTCGCCGATTCAACTATAATCGATTGGTTCTTAGCCGGCCCCGAGTGTTCGTTCACCTCCTTACCGATTGTTCGGTGGTTAGGGTTTGTTAGGCTGTGATTACAGATTGCAATAGCATGTGTGATTCCCTTTTTGTCTGTGATTACAGATTGCAATAGCATGATTCAATAGCACTATATGTTCATGTTTATCGTATGTTGGTGCAATAGCATGATTCAATAGCACTATATGCTCATGTTTAGCATGATTCAATTTCTTAAAATTGAATACAATAAATTAATTAATTTAAAAAGTCAAACGATTGGATCTGATTCCATAGAAAAGAAGGTTTTCTTCCTTTGTTTTTCTTCGCCGATCATTCACAAATCTCGGCTTACAGTTCCATTTTTCATATGTGTTTTTTTTTTTGTTAGGTAAACCTTAATATTGGTCTGATTCATTTGTTCATAGTTTTTTTTTTTTTTTTGTGATTTGATTTTGTTATCTAAAGGATTAAATCACCAATAGCAGAGGAAACAAACTTTGATTGACTAGGTTTGCGGAATTCTTGGATTAATCGGCATGGGCGAAGCTTTTAAAGGGTGGGAGCCCCCCCCCCCCCCCCCCCCAAAAAAAAAATGAACTTTGATTGACTAGGTTTGCGGGATTCTGGCAAGTTTCGCGTCTAAGGTTACACGTGTACAAACAACGAATTCAAATTTCTAGCTCATTATATAATCAAAAAACGCAAACTGAAATAACTTAGTAAAGACGCAAGAAACGAACTAAACTAAGTAGCGAAATGTAGACAACTATTGTGAAAGAGACACAAAAACTAGTAAAATGGGTAAATATTCAACTTTTTTAAGTTTTAGTAAAACTAAGGGTAAAATAGTCATTATATATATTATTTTTAATAAAATAAATCAAAATGGGTAAATTTGCAAATTTCTTAGTTAAAGAAGGGGATATATGCAATATTAATTTTGAATTGGGTAAATATGCAATAAAACAGTTTTATAAGGGGAAATATGCAATTCACCCTTAAATTAATTGCCATTAGGCAGTTATCCATCCCTAACCCCAATTTTCGTATACAGTTTTTTTTTTGTCACATTTTTCTGGTTCAGACAATTTTGCAGCAACATACACTGGTTCATTTCTCAAATCAGAGTTGTATCCGATTAAATTTTTCGGGTGAACCACCGAAATAATTTGATCTGAGAGTGATTACACGCCTCTCTGATCATCCGGCAAACCGAAAATCCCCAACAAACCTAGACCTAGCACACGAGAGATCTTGAGCGTTAAAAATAACATGCTATTGTTATGAAACCCTAAAGGAATAATCTCGAATCTCATCTCCACAACTGAACACTGTTTGGCACCTTTATATGATGCGATCCATATTTAGTTTGAACCCTAAGCCCACTGAAATCTCTAAGCCCATGACCAGCTTCCAATATCCAGATCCGTATAAGCCTAGTAGCTCCTTAATGCCCAGCAGCACCAATAGCCCATTAAACGTACAAAATAAAAGAAGTAACAATATTAATAATAACTATAATAATATATTTGGTATAAAACTGGAGTAAACTGATATGTATATTCCTATATCTTACATTTTACAAGGACATGTACAGTAGAATAATATTTTAATATTATATTTTTTATTTTACTAATAATTTCTTTATTAGTTTAGTGTTTTTAACTATAAGTTTTTTTTAATGATACTATTTAATAAATAAACAATTACTATATCTTACATTTTTTAAGTAGATTAATATTTTAATATTATCTATTTAATTTTACTAATATTTTTTTAGTTTATTTTTTGACTATTAGTTTTTTTAATTATATTATTTAAAAAATTATTAAACTTAGTTTTATTTGTTATTTTATCTTTATAACACTTTTGATTGTATTTTGTTTTTCATTTATAACTTTATTCGAACGAGTCAAATATAGTCAAACTTTACCGTAAGAAATTTGACCGATATTGTTTGAACAACATCGGTATTGCTACGAGTAACGTATTCATTTTTATGGCTTTCACGATGCGACGGTATAAAGTTTGTTGAAGATGGAGTTGTATTTGCAATAGGGATTTTTTTGGTACCGTAAGCTATGGCGAGTTTGGTATAGTAACTTTACCGTGATGAATCGACTCGATACAAGCCGAACAACATCGCTATCGGTAATGATATTCATTTTTTTTTGTTTTCAATCGATGTGTATATCCTCTTGTGCTTGTCTCTTTCGATTGCTATTCCGAGTGCCGGTACCATATTGAACCGATCAGATGCCGATTGAAACCCGCTGCGAAGCGCGGGTAATCTCGCTAGTTTTATATACTACCAAAGAGAATTGTAAACAGTAATAATTCTCTTTTGGGCCATTTACATTACTTATATTATTTGATTTGATATCGAGTTTATTTTCATCAACTCTTTTTCCTTTTTTTCATTTCCTTTATGTTATTTTTCTTTTCTTTTCTTTTCTACATATTTTTAGGTTTCTTTTTTTCACTTTTCTTGAGTTTGTTTTATACCTCTTGTTGTATTAATATTAACCGTGAATTACTATTATTCGTGAATTACGACATCTCCGCGAAGCGCGGTGTTTAATACTAGTTGCCAATAACCAAAGTATACTACTATAGAAAAGTATACAATTTGGATTAAGAAACAACCAAGAAGTTCTCCAAAATTTGGCATTTTTAAAGCAACTGGTATTTGGTGTACTTCAAATTTCCTTCCTATATTTCAAAAATTGGATAAAGTCTAGCTAAACTGATGTTACAAAGTTCGTGGGCCTCTACAACAAGCCTCCAATTTGGACTTAAAGTTATATAATTACACTATTTGTCATTTATGATATTTCACAAACCAGTCGTTGCGTTCAGTTGTCACACATTTTGTCATTTTAATGAGTGGAGCTAAATGTTCCTATATCTTCGTAGTTGAACGAATCATCTTTACGTTTAGCGTTTGTCACACATGTCTATATTTTGGTGAAAGAAGGATAAATGTGTTTGTTAAATCAAGCCATCTACAATACACATGAATGTAATTTTGTCCTTCTCGTGTACATGACTTCTTGTAGTTTACACAAATAACTAATATAATGAAAATATAAATAAGAAATAAACACACCCCTTATAACAACCCTCCTAAATTATTTTTGACACTTCTAAAATATTTAGAACGTTCCTATACGTCCTAAAATATACCCCGTATACGAGATTTGACCATAAATACCTTTAATTTGATAAAATAACATAAAAACAAAATTCAGTATGGAGGGATACAAGTCGGATCCAACAGGGTACTAGGGGACGTTCTTATTCAACTAGCATATGCAAAGAAGAAATTCGTTTTCGTGATTTTTTGAAAAACCAAGAACATTCAACGGAGATTGATGACAGTTCCGCTTAGTGGAGGGAACTGGTGAACATTTGACGACAGTTTCTTTGAAGTGGAGAGAATCTGTTAAGGTTTAGAGATCTTACCAAAGAAATAGGGGGAATAAAAATTTTCGTATGTTGAATTTCTTCGGTAAATTTCTAAACGCAATCACAGGTGGTAGAGTTTGTGATTTTCTGGTGATACTAACGGTTCGGCGTGGAATGTTTTGCACAGACACATATTTGAGGATTTTAATTAATTCTCCAGCCAGCGTGAAGGGTTTTGCACGGAAAAATACAGGTTTCTAAAGTCTACAGTAGTTACAAAAGCGCTGTTCACTGAAGACCTGGGGAATCTTTATGAAAGCTGATAGTTCAAGACTGAAGACCTGCAGGATTCGGTTTTGGGTTTGATGTTTCCTTGGGATTTTACAGGGATCTGGGGGTAACTCAATTCGTTGAGTTTGCAAACGATGTACTTGGTCAAGCTGACTTCCTGAGTACTGATGCTGAAGATCCGTAGTGCATTACGTGGTCAACTTCACAAAGGCGAGACAATGAGATCTGGATGTAGTTCAACTAAGCATGCTGGTTGAGCTTGCAAGGGATACACTTGGTCTAGCTGACTTTCCTGAGTGTTGATGCTGAAGATTAAAGTGCATTACTTGGTCGATTCCACAAAGACGGTTTACAGAAGACAGTTCACCAGAAATCTCTATCAATGTAGTATGCTTGTATGAAATAGAGTTCTTATGACAAGATCAAGACTTGATGCAGTTCTTAAAGATTGGAACCCTTATCAAATGCCGGTTGGAGTATTGGAAGATCAGCGGAAGATCGGTCAATTGAGGAAATTGCACAACACCCAACACGGATACGCGTACTTTAAGGGGGAAATATTTTACAAGGAGCGTCAAGATACTACTTACCTGGATCATCAGTCAAGGGGGAATTTGTTAACACAGAGAAGATGAATACTTGACTGAAGATCGATTGCAGTTGCATTTTCAGCATTCGACAGCAACGGACAAGGGGGAATTTGTTGATGCAGATTTTGTGTCCGATGCTTGTCGAATAGATTAGTTTTATTTTACGCTGAATTTGTAATAGTTAGTGAAACGGTCCATCGAACGTGTATAGACCCGCTCGTTTGAAGTGGTCAAACGAGAGGGTTATTCGGTTGACCGTGTGTGTTTGCAAGACAAGGGGTGTGACTATAAATAGAAAACCCTTGTCATTTGCAACACAAGGAGAGTTTAGGAGGTTTGAGACCTCACCGGGAGAGATCACCACTTGGTCTCTCCCCGGATGTGTACTCCTTTGGTATTAGTTCGGTTATCTTGTAATCGGGCCGATTTGTAATGTTATACTACCGGATTAATACAAAGAAGTTGTTTGTTTATATCTAATCTCTCCCGTTTTGAACCGATCTCACACGAATCACGGTTTCGGTCACGAAACTCGGTCCTACAGTTTCGAACCATTGAGACCCTTTTCTCCGTTGACTAATGTTGACTTCTGGTAACATGTTGATGTCGTACCGACCCCTGCCATACGGGCCGGGCTCATCAACTGCGCCCGTGAAACAGTTACAGTAACAACAAAAATAAAAAAAAATGTAGCAACAAATCCCCATAATAATGGTTTATATAATAACCTGGAGAAAGAACGCCCATCCTCATGGTGTAAGTGAGTAACCGCTTGATTTTTAACCTTGGCGGTTTGCGATTTACCAGGCCCTGTAGCGTCTGTTGACCCCGACCCTCTCCGGGGTTGACCGCTTGAGTTAAGGGGTCTAGACGTGATGAGCCCTGTGGTTGGGAGAATTGGAGTCACTCCACTTTGCGGTCCAGAGTTGTGTCGAGAACTGGGCATCCCTCCACTTTGCGGTCCAGATGACTTCCTAATGGGCTCACAGTGTTTATTCAACGGACCAGAACCAGCTTTCTTCATCGACGACGAACCAGGACCCGCCCCTGATGAACCCATTCGATTACCCGAGTTTGATGACGTTTGGTTGGAATGAGACGAATTACCAAACGAACCGGTTCTTAAAGGGGCGTTAGCTATAGGTCCAGACTTTCTTTATCAGGAACTAACGTTGTCCACTTCAAACATTTTTCTTAGTTCGCCGGATTTTTTATGTCACCGCTAGTGTACTGCACTGCAGTGGATGACATGGTTGGTGTCCTTTCTTTCGGCTGTTCAGGCAACCATTATTCAACTTTAAGAAACAAACACACAAGAATTAGACCAATTTACACACAATGACTAATATATATATATATATATGTATGTATATGTACAAACATCACACAACTGAATATACATACGTGTACCATTCATAAAATCCGAACAAATCAACTAATGTACAAACAATTAATTTCTACACACAATGTGTTTATACATATAAGAACAACAAAACAATATACATATGTGTATAATTGAATAAACCCAAAAAAACAGAGTACTCATGTGTATAGTCGAATCAGCAACATTCCAACAACAAAATCCAAACATATCAGCAACATCAGATGAGATTATACATATTTGTAGAACCAAATATTACTCCAATACGAAAAAAACACCCAAACTATTGTATAACAGTTTATACGCATGTGTATCCGTGATTTTTATAACGTAATTTATACACCTGTGTATAGTGATATCTTATCAGTTATGAACCAATACAACCAAGTAGCAGCTAATGAACAATATCTTCAACACAAGTATACGTATGTGTATAATAGAGTATTAATTTGTTTATGAGCCCTATCAAACACAAACCACAAATCAAAGAAGAAATTGGATGAACCCTATAATAAAAAACAAAATTGACAAAATCAGAACAAAACTATCACAAATCAAATGTAAATCAAGCAGCTTGAACCAAATCTAGTTGAATAAAAAAGCTTCTTATATGCACAATCATCTAAAACCCTAGCTTTAATAGGAACAAATGTTGAACTATACACTATAGGATGAAACAAAGAATTACAAAAACCAAAATCCACTTGAAATTGGTACCTTGATATATCACCTGAATATGTAATCACTGGGAAAGATGGAGGTGTAGAACAATTCACCAGAAGAAAAAAAATGGCCGTCGCTTTTAACTTCTAGAGAGAGAAGAAGACGGGGTTTAATTTGAATTGTGATTTTATTTCCTAATAACCGAAAGAATGGGATTACCATTTTGCCCTTATGCAGTTATTTAGATAAGTTTTTTTTTTTGTTTTAATAATTTATTAAATTCATTTAATTCCTAAATTCATGATCTCCTCATCCAACGGCCAAGATCTGTTCAAAATTTGTATGTTACATTTTTTTTGGACATATATATTGTGTAACATGAAATTTTTAATATTTTTAAAAAAATAAACTACTTGGCGCTTTTTTGTTTTTCTTTTATAAAAATGTTCAAATATATGTATGTTACATTCCCTATATTTTAGAAAAAAATAAAAATGTTAAATAGGGTTTTTACAAAGATTTTTTGAGTTTTCTCAACTCAAGTAGGTTTTCGTTTTATCTTTCCCTATATATAATATATTAAACAAAATACACATAAGTACGTTTAAAACTAACTACCTTGGGATTTCATGCCACAAATTTGTATAAACACTGTCTCGATCAATTAACAAACAAATATATTTTCAAAATAATATATTTGCTTTTAATAAAATTAATACAATTTCGTTGTAATAATAAAAATAATATATTTATATATTACTAACTTATATTTCTCTAAAAAAATACTTTTTTCGCACACTAATATGAATCACTTTAAGAAATGTCTAAGTACATAAAAATAATATCATGTCGTCACATATATACATGCTTCCATGTACTTACTAAAATACACATTTATCACCATCAACAATACTTATATATTTTACCAATACATATATTCATTCATGTATCATCAAGTAGTCGTATTTAGTCGAACATACATCTAGATATTCCAATATTTCAATAACCTTTCAAATAATCAACATTCGTTACAAACTTACAATTTCAACATTTACATTTAGATTTATACTTTGAGGGGCCTTTAGTCAGTTTAATGGTAATTAGCTTAGGTGTAAAAAGTCGTTTGAAAAGAAAGGTGATATGGAATACATTGATGGAATTGAATGACGAAGACCAAAAAGAGTTACTTGTACAAATTGTAAAGTAACACCTTGGAATTGAATACTAATATTTTTTCTAACAGATTCAGGTTTTATAGTTTCGATTTTGTAACATCTTTGAGTATTAAGGCTAATTGTTGTTAATTTTCTGTTAAAATAGTATAAAATAGTGCTGTCCATAAAGTTCGCGGCTCGGAGCTCGCTCGGATTTAGCTCGGAAAAAGCTCGCTCGATATGGCTCGGTTTGAAAGTGAGCCGAGCCGGCTCGGCTCGGTTAGAAAGTGAATGCATTGTCTCCAATTTTAAAGTTATTAGAATATATTCATTTTAATAGGTGATATTCAATAATTTGTAACGCCCAAGTGATAACTGGATACATAGGGATGACAAAAAGGAAATCTGACACGGACACCCAAAATATTCGGGACAGGTATATCTGAAGCTTGACGGGTATGAGATTGAGTATAGCTTAGTTTTAAAAAATTTACGAGAATGAGATAAGTATGGATTAGGTGATACCCAATTTGATTACTTAAGACCACATACATGTTTACCCGACAAGTACTAAATGACGACAGCAACTTGAATCTGCCCCTGGCCATCTCATTTAACATGACTTGAGTTTTAGAAAACTTATGAATCTTGAATGGGGGCCTCCCCCTTTGACAGTAACTTGAATCTGCCCCTGGCCATCTCATTTAACATTCAAAAGTTGATGATAAAAAGGCCTAAGGACTTTCATCTCCAGTTTTATTACTCCTAAAAATGAATTCAAAACAACCAATTGTTTGCTTAGCATCTTTCTCTCACATTCATTTGATCTTTTATGCTCTTGTTATATTTCTTACTTCCACAACCATCTCAGATGCCTATGTTGGCCAAAATGAGACTGATCATCAGGCTTTGATCAATATCAAGTTGATGATCACTCATGATCCATTTGGAGCTCTAACATCATGGAACAGTTCCATGCATTTCTGTGATTGGGCTGGTGTTACATGTGGGAAGCGCCATAGAAGGGTGACTTATTTACAGCTGATCTCGCTAGGTCTAGAAGGCTCTTTGTCTCCTCATGTAGGGAACCTCAGCTTCCTCCGTGGACTTCACCTTTGGAATAATAGTTTTCAAGGAACCATCCCTCATGAACTCGGCCGCCTTTCTAGGCTACGTGATCTTACTCTGCATACAAACAAATTCAACGGGGTCATTCCAGCTAACATATCCAGTTGTTCTAACCTTGTACAGATCAGTCTTGCCGAAAACGAGTTAGTTGGAAGCATACCCAAAGAGATCAGTTTCCTCCCAAAACTTAGTTTCCTATTACTTCAAAATAATAAATTAACAGGTGGAATCTCACCTTTCTTAGGGAATATTACAACAATGGTAGTGTTTGGTACTCACAGAAATCCTTTGGGTGGGAGCATTCCAGACACCTTAAGCAATTGGAAAAATTTACAGCAAATTTACTGCAGTCATTGTAATTTATCCGGGACCATCGCTCCCATGTATAACCTTTCACTCCTAACCGAGGTTCGCTTCACTAATAATCAACTGACAGGCAGCCTTCCTCTAGCCTTTGGTACGATGCTCCCACAACTCGTTTCTCTTTATTTATGGGGTAACCAACTAACCGGGCCTCTTCCACCAACAATTTCTAATTGCTCAAGATTGTCGGATCTTCAAATGAATAAGAACATGTTCAGTGGAAAGTTGACGATCGACTTTTCAAAACTAAGAGATATATATTTTATAACCATCGGTTCTAACAACTTTGGAAGCAAAGAAGTTGACGAAATGAAGTTTATTAAATCTTTGGAAAATTGTACCAAATTAGAGTACCTGGATATTTCCGATTGCAATTTTCAAGGAGTGCTCCCGAGATCTATAGGTAATCTTTCTGATCAACTCAGTTATTTATCTTTAGAGCTAAATCAGTTACACGGAAACCTCCCTTTATCAATTGGCAATCTAGCTGGCGTGAGCAGTTTATATTTAGCAACAAACCATTTCACTGGAAATATTCCCTCAACCATTGGTAACCTTCAAAACCTACGACTACTTGATTTACAAAAAAACCAACTTTCAGGAAGAATTCCTGAGGCCATAGGGAATTTATCATTGTTGATCACACTTTCTTTATCTTCAAACAAGTTGGAAGGGGCTATTCCATCAAGCCTTGGAAATTGTCGTCGTCTATTAGAGTTAGACTGTTGATACATATTTATGGACGCGACTCGACGCGACGTGATTCGATTAGTGGACGCGACTCGACGCGACGTGATTCGATTAGTGGACGCGACTCGACGCGACTCAGCACGGCTTATATTGTGACGACTTTCCTCCGTCGTGTACAAGACTTCAAGCCATCAAAGGAGACAGACAAGGACTGGGCTCAACATTACAGTCCTTGGGCTAATAGATGATGGCGAAACACAGTTTGGGCCTCAACTGATTGGACCGAAGCCCACTATCGACGAATCAGCCCAGAAGTCGACGAAACACATCTGTTTCGTCGACCATGATCTATTTCGTCGCCTGTCTTTCTGTTTCGTCATATGTAGTGTGTCTGTTAGTATAAATAGCATGTTATGTTTCTGTTTCGGTAGACACTTGAACAGAGAACACACAGAGAGCAAACACACACACACACACGAGAGTTTGAGAGAGTTTGCAGAATATATTTGTAAACATTGCTTTGTAACTGAACCTTTCATACGTATTAATACAGAGGTGTTAATCGGTGAATATTGCGTGTCGTGTATTTGCGTGTTCGATCTCGGTTTGCTATTCCGGTTGGATTCCGCACAACCGGAGTGGTTCGTATACAAGGATTAGGCGACTAGATCCTCCCCTAGCCGGACCTACAAGTGGTATCAGAGCCTTGGCTCTTCTCCTTGTTAAAACCGAGTGTTTTCGGGTTGTTTTTCGGGATTTAAAGTTCATATTTTTTCTGGAAAACTTGTTAAAATCGGCTGAAATCTTGGTGTTTTGCTGGAAGTTCTTATAAAAACCACTATACTTTTCATACTCACATATTAAAAGTTGGTTTTTAGTGAAGTTTCGAGCAAAATTCTGGTTTCGGAAACTTTTCGGGTCACCGGAATCATCATATTTTTACCGGAAAACTCATTGTGTTCCTGGCACATTCAAAGTGTTCTTCAAGATTTACACTTTTTGATCTTTGAAAATTATTTGTTAAGTTGTTTGTGCTTTGAAAAGAGTTACAAGAATATTATATTTGCATGCCATACTTGTTTGGTGGATACTACTTACTTTTAGCCGAAAGTGGGTATGACAAAAGCAACTATGTGTCAGTGAAGAGATAAGAGTTGACAAAGTTGTCTTGTGTCAGTATTTTAAAAATAATAATAAAAAAAAAAAAAAAAAAAACCAGTTACCTTTTTGACGAAACACAACTCAACGAAACAGGATTTTCGGCGAAACAAACTTTCAGTTTCGTCAACTAGGATTGGGCTTTGTTTTGAGTGTTGGGCCAGCTTCGTAGTCTTGGGCTTGTTTCTGTTTCGTCGAGTTGAAGCCCAAATCATAAGTGGGTCTGTTTCGTCGACAAGGATTGGTCCATCTATTTCGTCAAATATATTATACATCTTGTTTCGTGGACTTCTGATAAACAATTCTGTTTCGCCGATTTTCAAAAGTTTGGTTTGTTGGTTGATTAAAATATTACAAGCCATCATTTGGTTGGTATTTTGGATAGAGTGAGCCGAAAGTTTGAGTTGAAAAGAGCTTACTTTGTGTCAGTGGATGATAGAAAGTCAATATATAATCACACAATTTGTTTCAATCAGCGAATTTGATTTCAGCACAAGCATAAACCAGCGATTTTGATTTCAGCAAATTTGATTTCAGCGAATTTGAGTTCTTTAACCAGCGAAATTGCTTGACCCGGCCAACTCAAATCCAAAGGCGACTTTGGTAACCGTGTAATCGTCCTCAGCGAGATTATTACGGTTTTTCGGCGATTTTTCTGATCGTCGTAATAGCGAGAATAGGCAGCGAAATTCAGCGAACTTAAAAAAAAAAAAAAACTATTTTGTATAAGTGTTTTAACTGTTTGTTTGAGGTGTGATTTTCAGGTTTTTATTATTTTTGATCAAAAATGAATCCAAGATGGAATACTCTGGTAAAGACAGACATGTATGGAAATCTGCTGGAACCAGTCCCTCAATCAGTACCACAACAACAAAGCCAACGACCTATCAGAGCAACTGATATGTTCGGAAATCCATTACCTGTTCGATCTACCGGACCAACAGACATGTATGGCAATCCTATCCAAGTTCCGGTTCCTCCAAAAACAGACATGTACGGAAATCCGCTTCAACCAGTTCCTCAACCGGTGCCTCAACAGCAAACCCAAAGGCCTCCTGTGACAACAGATCTACATGGCAATCCCATTCAAGTTCCTGTTAAGCCAGCTCAGCATGGGAACCAGAACCCTTTCAGAGATCAAGGAGACCAGCAGAATCAGAACAGGAACGATGAGCGTACATTGATACCTGTCAACAATCAAAGCCAAGCAGGACCATCAATTGGGAACCAGAACCCTTTCAGAGATCAAGGAGACCAGCAGAATCAGAACAGGAACGATGAGCGTACATTGATACCTGTCAACAATCAAAGCCAAGCAGGACCATCAAATGCTAACCAGGCACTTGTGGTTCAAATATATGAAAGTGGTGATTGGTCAATCAAGTTGAGTAGTGATGCTCCAGTTGGAACAGCTTGTTTTGCTGAGGTTGTTAAGGATTTAAATCACGCCAGTGGTGGAGAATCTTCCGCCAATGGTGGTGAATCTTCTGAGGATGAAGAGTCATCTGGTTACAGCAGAAGTTCAGATGAAGAATCCTCGGGTTCAGGGAATGATCGGGAAGATGACACATCAAATGCGTCAGTCGATGCAAATATTGATGAAGTATTGGGAGACACTGCAGCAGGAACTGATAGAAGATCTATATTGGTGGATCAAGCTGCTTATTCTTCGTCTTCTCTCCATTCAGCCGTTATGGCTAATGTCGACAGTTCATCAAGTCAGGTATGTGTCGATGAACCCACTGCTGCTATTTGTGATAATTGTGCTAGATTAAGTGATAGATGTGCTGATTTAGAGGCAAACATGTCTGAGTTGCAAGGCAAACATGATGCTTTACAAGCTAGTTTGTTTGACTTGCAAGACAAACATGTTTCATTGAATGATAAGTGGTGTGAGTTGCAAGGCAAACACGAGGCTTTGCAAGAGAAGTATGATGTGACATTCATTCATAACCAGAAGTTGACCGTGGATCTTTCTAAATGCACTGAAGCCAACATGTTTTATGAAAACCATGAAAAGGACTTTAAGTCGATGATTGAAAAATTAAAGAAAGATAAAACCGAGCTGATAAAAATGGTTTCCAGAAAACAAACTGACATAAATTTGTATATCACTCGTCTTGAAATAATGCAAAAAGAGATGGCTTGTGTTAAAACCGAAAGTGAGGCGATCCGACTCAAGTTAGATAGTTATTTGAGCTCTAGCTATGTGTTGGATCACATCATTGATGTGCAGAAAGAGAAAAAGGATGTCACATGCATAGGTTATAAGCAATGTCCACCACCTGTCAGACACAATTACGATGCACTGCCTGATGAGGAATATAGAACTCACTTTGAGCCATCTGTTCCTCTAGATATTAAGGAATTTGCAGCAGAATGTGCAACAGGACTCGGATACAAGAAAGAGGAATCATCAGATTCAGATGTGTCAGCAGATACATGTGTGTCTTCTGCTGAACCGAATCAGGATCCTCCAGTTGTTGTTGAGGATACTGATTCTTCTGATGATGAATCTGAGGATACTGATTCAGCAAAGTCTGATGCGGTGATCAAAGAAGAGGACATACCTCTTGAGAATCATATTCTATGTGATCCTCCCGCAAAACCTGCTAAGACTGTTCCAACCGAGTCCACATCTGCCCAAGAGTCGGAGAGTGTGGATTTACTGTACACTCTTGTTGGTGATGATAAAATTTACTCAGACAAAGATTTTCCTATAAAGAATGTTAATCAATCTTTAATAAGTAAAGTTTTTGAAAATTCGACAAGTAAGTTTTTGGGAAAGACAGGATCACGTGTTACTGTAACACAGTGCCCTCCTATCCCAAAGGCCGAAGTTCGAAAACAATTTGGCAATCAAAAGTTACCAACAGTGCAAAAACAGCAAAATCATGCCAAATCAAAAGGTAAAACACCGACTCAAAATCCAAGGAAGCCGAATCAGAAGAAGAAAAAGAATGTGAACTTTGTGAAATCTAAGGGAACGGACAAAATTGCAAATTTTGAGAACCAATCTAACTTAGATTTTGTCAAGAAAGCAACAGTGAGGAAAAGAAATGAACTAAACAGTTCAAAACCTAGTACTTCGGGATCACAAAGTTCATCATCGGCTAGGCAATCACATGATGCTCCGAGGTTTGTAGAGCGGAGAATGTGTTTTGAATGTGGTACAATTGGACACATAATTCGAAACTGTCCGTATCTTCATAAGTTGAAAGCAAAAGTTGATGCCCCCCATGGTAACAATTACCATAAAAGATCTGTTTCACCAAAACAGGACCCTCGTCTTGTTAAACAACGAGAAGTGAAACAGAAAAAGAAACAACGAAAAGAAGTTGAAAAGGCGTTAAAACCGGAGGTTATCCAAACAAAATCTGTTAAATCGGATGTTAAACATGAAAGACAGAAACAGATTTGGAAAC
This sequence comes from Helianthus tuberosus, assembly GCA_030545235.1. Lineage (NCBI taxonomy): Eukaryota > Viridiplantae > Streptophyta > Magnoliopsida > Asterales > Asteraceae > Helianthus > Helianthus tuberosus. The sequence goes on along the minus strand of CM060373.1, from coordinate 33,984,007 downwards.
CAAAATTGGAAATTGTTTCAGGGGGAGCTACATCAATTCCGAATCATCGGGAAATGGATGTCACAATCCTCGATGATGACGGACGACCCAAGTCTGTGAAGGCTTGGGTCCCCCTCTCCAACTAATCTCTGAATGAGTGTGCAGGAAGTTCCAGGAGGAACTATTGATAGTCTTAAGATTGTTGATAGTGGAGCGTCCTTGCACAAGATCGGCAACATCAGACTCCGAAACATCATTATACTAGGAGTTGTTGCCTTTGATGGAGAGAGGAAGAAAGAAGACAAAAAGATGTCTGATGAAGGAAAAAGAAATGAAGTTGAAAAATTCGACCAGTTGAAATATGTGCCAAAATTTGGTTGTCATGGTTTTTGATCGGGTCCTCAGGGAAGATTCGAATGAAAAGTACGCACCTGCAGCACGTTTGAAGTTCAAAATCAACAAGATGAACGTGCAGTGTACTTTTCTCTACGGTGTGATTGAAGAAAATGTGTTGGTTGATCAAACTACTCCGGGTGTGCGGATGCCTTGGCGTGGATTGAACAACCGCACACTACTTCTCAAAGAGAAAGACAAAGACCTTCGCTGGTGCAATGTGGAAGACCAGCCGGACCCAAAGGTTTATGATCTTGTTGCTGTGAAGAGATTTCTCTGTAGCTACAAAAATCGAATTGAAGTCCACAACGGGTGGATATCCAGTTTGGGAGAGCGCTCAGATTCCTTGCAATGCACGAAGCAGTTGCAGGATACGGTTTTGAATTTCTAATCTCTCCTATACTTGTCGATATTTTAGCTGCTTTATGAATTATTATCATCTCATATAGCACTCTTTGACTAGACACTTTGATCTCGAATATCACCTCACACGTGATTGTTTCATTATGAAACTCATCAATGTTGTCATGGTCCACACCGATGACCAACGTGCTGAACTTTTTACCAAAGCATTTGACAAATCAAGATTTGACTATTTATTATTGGTAAACGGCATTAAGGTCAAGCAAGAGTAAACCAACATCGGAAAATCATTTTTGTAAATACCTTTGTGTTTTTAAATTTATCTTAGTTTATTGATTTTAGGGGGAGTAAATCCAAAAATTTGAAAAATCCAAAAACATTAAAAATTTCAAAAACACAAAAACAATAGAAAAACAAAAATGAGTTTCCTGGCGAGCAAAAAGAGAAAATGATAGTACATCAGTGGTCTGTCTAAACCTCTTTAAACCTTAAATGCAAAATATGTTAAGCAGCTCTATATAAGATGTATCGGTAGGCTCACAATCATTTTAAAGTGTGCAGGGTGATATAAACTTAAATCGACTGAAGACTGGGTGGGAACCATTCATTGGCATATGGTCTTAGTACCGAAATTTCGTTTGAGAGATTGCCGAGGTTCTGAGATATTCGGTCTTTATGCTGCTTATCATCTGGGTATCATGGTTGTTTCTTTTACCGGAAAAATAACGGGGACGCAAGTCTAGATCTTCCATGATACTATACATACGTGTACATATTGCATTCGACCTCAATAAGTGATCAACAATCACATGTCCAAACAAATAAGTGATAATACATCACAAATTCTTTCCGGGAGTCAAGTTCGTCTCTCTGCTGTACGAAAGTACTGACCTGTTCACGGACTTGCTCTTGTGCCCTCATGCATATGAAAATCAAGTTCCTCATCAATAAGTGATTCTATCACATAGGGCTTGTTTTCAAATCAAAATAAGTGAGAATCTCACATCATATACGGTCAAACAGATGATAATCGGTATACTCACCGGTAAGATGAACCCTCGTGCATACCTTGATACGGGAATGTGTCGTGATGTGGATGAACACCGGTCGGTAAGTATAAATCATACCTTAACGTATCCCCTCGCCATGATTACAAATGATAAGTTGAGTTTATGTGGACAACAATACCGATAATCTTTATAGGATGCTTATCTTAATGTTAACTAAAAGAACAACAAGAACGTTTTGGCATGACCGTACACTGATATGATTCTCTTACCCTCGAAACTCGCAAAAAGAATGTCTGTATATATTTATTTACTGCTTTCAGTCTTTAAATTTGAAATATTATAAAAGTCAAAAAGATTTTATTTCTATTTTATTTTCGATCGTACGATGTTGGAGCTCGAGTCTTCGTTACCTGAAACCTGAACGAAAACCGAAAATGACTAAATCTTCATAAACGGTCGAAATTTGCAAGTTTTGAAAGTTAAAGACTAAAATTGACAAATATTTTAAACTTTCAAACTGTCGGACGGTGTTTGATTAAATATGGTCATACGTGTGTCATTTGTTTATACTAATTATATTCCAAGCAGTTGTTCTCATTACGCGTTTAGATTTCTTGCGTGTGCAGATTCTAAAGGCAAGGAGAACATGTTCGATGACAAGCTTTGGAATGAAGACACGACGTGAAGGCACTCAAATGATGAAGATGATCGAGTTGCCGCTGACCATCATCAACACCACAAGGATCTCAAGTACTGAAGATCAAGTCTTTCACGAGCATAACTCAAGAGGGAGCTTATGTTTAGGGGGAGTTTGTCAACACACTTCCTACATGAAAAGGGGAGTTTGTTGATACACTTTCTGCTTTGAAGACGTGAAGACATTGAAGATCCTTCGACATAGAAGACATGAAAGGCGAATCTCGCGAGTAGCGTCCAAGGGGGAGTTTGTTGATACATATTTATGGACGCGACTCGACGCGACGTGATTCGATTAGTGGACGCGACTCGACGCGACGTGATTCGATTAGTGGACGCGACTCGACGCGACTCAGCACGGCTTATATTGTGACGACTTTCCTCCGTCGTGTACAAGACTTCAAGCCATCAAAGGAGACAGACAAGGACTGGGCTCAACATTACAGTCCTTGGGCTAATAGATGATGGCGAAACACAGTTTGGGCCTCAACTGATTGGACCGAAGCCCACTATCGACGAATCAGCCCAGAAGTCGACGAAACACATCTGTTTCGTCGACCATGATCTATTTCGTCGCCTGTCTTTCTGTTTCGTCATATGTAGTGTGTCTGTTAGTATAAATAGCATGTTATGTTTCTGTTTCGGTAGACACTTGAACAGAGAACACACAGAGAGCAAACACACACACACACACGAGAGTTTGAGAGAGTTTGCAGAATATATTTGTAAACATTGCTTTGTAACTGAACCTTTCATACGTATTAATACAGAGGTGTTAATCGGTGAATATTGCGTGTCGTGTATTTGCGTGTTCGATCTCGGTTTGCTATTCCGGTTGGATTCCGCACAACCGGAGTGGTTCGTATACAAGGATTAGGCGACTAGATCCTCCCCTAGCCGGACCTACATAGACCTTCATGACAATAGACTTAACGGCAAAATACCCACACGACTTCTTCAACTTTCATCTCTATCCAAAACTTTGAATCTTTCTCAAAACAATTTGTTTGGGTCACTTCCAATGGAGGTTGGATACCTCAAGATGTTGAGCGCTCTGGATTTATCTTATAATAATTTATCAGGAAACATTCCTAGTGGCCTTGGTGATTGTGGTAGCCTTACAAGGTTGTTCCTTAAAGGCAACTTATTTCAAGGTATAATGCCATCATCATTAAGTTCCTTGAAAGGACTGATGGAACTTGATATTTCTTATAATAATTTATCGGGGCAAATTCCTAAATTTTTGGAACAGTTGAAGTTAGAACATTTAAATTTGTCATATAATGATTTTGAGGGTGAAGTACCAATGCAAGGAGTGTTCTCCAATGAAAGTGCATTCTCAGTTTTTGGGAATAAAAGGCTTTGTGGTGGCTTAATTGAACTAAGGTTACCCAGATGCAAGGAGATAAAAAAACAAACAAAAAAGTTTCTTTTGTTTATAATAGTCATTTTGGTGGCTTCCACCCTTTTCACCATTACGTGTTTAGCATATGTTTGTTGTAAGAAGAAAATCACAAGGCAACTATCTCAATCATCAAAGAGCAATCGGTTCTTGAAAGTTTCCTACAACCAACTTTTCAAGGCTACCAATGGCTTCTCCGAAGCCAATTTGATTGGAAATGGTGGGTTCAGTTCCGTTTATAAAGGAATCCTTAATGATGATGATAGATTTGTTGCAATCAAAGTTCTGCATCTTCAAAATCGAGGAGCTCAAAGAAGCTTTACGAGGGAGTGTGAAGTTTGGAGGAACATACGACACAGAAATGTACTGAGGGTAATAACTTCATGTTCTAGTGTTGACTTTCAAGGAAATGATTTCAAAGCTTTGGTATACGAGTTCATGCCCAACGGAAGTTTACATGATTGGTTACATTCAAGTGAAAGTACATCGAGACTCAACCTTCTTCAAATAGTAAATATCCTAATGGATGTAGCATGTGCACTTGATTATATTCACAATCAATGCATACCTGCTGTTGTTCATGGCGACTTGAAGCCTAGCAACATTCTACTTGATGATGACATGGTAGCTCATATAGGGGACTTTGGTTTAGCTCGTTTTCTAGGAACAACTTCATACCAAACCAACTCAACTATGAATAGAGGAACGATTGGTTACATTGCTCCAGGTAAAGCTCATGTAGTGAGACACATTCATATTTATTTGTAGTATTACCTTTTTAAAAGTAATTACTTATAATTTGCAGAGTACGGTATCGGGAATGAGATGACAAGTAGTGGAGATATTTATAGTTTTGGGATATTATTACTCGAGGTGATGACCGGGAAAAAACCAACCGATGACATCTTTCAGGATGGCCTTAGCCTTCATAAATTTGCTTCCATGTCCTTGCCAGACCATGTAACCAATGTTATTGACGTTAACATTGTAAACACTTATCAAGAGAAAGAGACTGCTACTAAAAATAAAGTAATAGATGAAGAGAAATTAAAGGAATGTCTGGCATCAACAATCAAGATTGGAGTATCATGCTCTGTGGATTCCCCACAACAACGGATGGATATAAAAAACGTTGTACGTGAATTACTGCATATTCTGAATGCACTTCAAGATATTTAAGGTATGGTGTTCAATATACTAAGCTTTGATCATAGAGATGGTGTATACATCCTTTTTTACTTTGCTCAGTTCAGTTTCATGTTGTAATAGTTAAAATAATATTATATTACCTAGTTAAACCATAATCAGTCGCAAATAAAACGTTTCAGTTTAAGTTGGTTATTTTTCTTTGTTCTTGGTTACTACTTATTGCATGATTAGTGTTACAGGATATTGTGAATTTGGAGGGCAGCAGCTGGCAAAGGGACTGGAAGTGAAAGCTGGAATAATGGAAGGGTCTTTTTGGAGCAGCAGCTGTTTTGTACTTAATTTATATAAATAGATTTCTATTTACTGGTTGGTGCTTTGCTATCAAACTGGTTTCATTTGAGTTATTTATTTCTGATGTGAATTTTCTTGTTTTAATAAACTCATTGGTGTTAATATGAGTTCCTAAGAGATGATATGATTTAAGTTCAAGTTCTGGTTGCTTTCAAGTTCAATTTTGTTTGATAATTTAATTTTAACACCTTGATCATAATGCATGTCCATGTTAAAGACTTGTAGAATATTGAGAGCGAAATCTGCAATTTTGAATTTTCATCCATTTGTGTATATTAAGTAGTGGATTATGTTCGTGCGTTAGAGCAACTCGGTTTTGAATTATAATTATATTGACACATAAATATAAAGATATAAATAAGTACGTTGCAACGGTATTTTCGAAATTTTATAAAAACTATATTTAAAAGAAACAATATATGTTACATCAATTGAAAACAATAAAAAAACAAATATTGGTACCGGTTTCAATAATTCTGATAACGGTACCGACTTTGTTCAAAGGAATTGGTTTATTTCGTCATGGTATAAGGAAAAAATATGTACATCGATCGAAAACCATAAAATCGTTGTAATAAAATCTGTAGTGTTAATTCTTAATTAGACTTCTTAAGAAATGATACGATTTGAGTTCAAGTTTTGTTGGATTTCAAGTTAAATCTAGTTTTGATAATCAAATTTTAACACCTGACCACAATGAATGCATGTCCATGTTAATTTTTTTTAATGGCAAAACTTCTATTTAAAAAATAGAAACCGGGCCCGTTAGCAACTGGAACCCGACGGATTACATCACAATGTCACAAATGTTAAATTCTAACCATCTAGACCAAACAATATTACAAAATTTTGATCTACTCGTAATCCAAAGAAAAGCATTTTCTTTTATAAGTTCCGCCGTTCTAATAAAATGCACCTGGTTATTATTGAAAACCTTCTCGTTTCGCGCCTTCCGTATCTCCCAAATGGTAATCATAAGTATGGCTTCGACGAGCTTCCTCCAGTCTTTCGAACCTCTAATAAAATGTCCATGTTAATGAGTCTTGTAGAACATTGAGAGCGAAATTTGCAATTTCCATCCATTTCTCAATATTGTATATCCAACATCAAACCTAGAAACCGAATTGAATCTTCAAATAATCTGTTGAAACCTTGATCAATCTCCCAATCATGTAAAACTATCTGTTATGAAGCCACCTAGCCCAGATAAGATCCAAAAAGCCCAATCCAACGGCCCAACAAGATGAATGGCATAGGAGCACACTATCAGAAGATATAAGCGAGAGATATGGAAAGATTAGGGCAGATTGAATGTTATGCAAATGGATAGTTCTCTTGCCATCTCAATTCTATTATGATCTGATTCCCATCTCCTCTGTAATTTTGATTGTTCTGGTTGTGTATTGATTTCAATTTCGCCGTATTTCATCCTTAAATTCCATACAAATCAAGTCGTTATATTACTTCTGTAGGTCCCGAAATCTGAGGATCGATTACGAACCGAATCACTTGTTTATAGTAAACACGGTTACGTGTGCGGAATCCACGTAACTATGCCAAATCAAACATATAAAGCAATAATAACAACGGATTAATCAATGATACACACTCGATTGATTAACGGGATGAGAACCGATTACAACTGATACAAACACAGTTCAGACAGAATTTCGGCAGAGTTTTGTTACTATGGTTAATATCTCATCTCTGAGTTCAAATGAACACAAGTTGTTGTTTATATAGTCCCTGGCCACTGATATCGACGAAACACACAAAGTGTTTGACGAATCTGAACATGGGCCAGACATTGGGCCTGGAACAGCCCAGTTCATGACGAATCAAGGTCTGATTCGTCATGACCATCAACGAAACAGGATTAAGAACATTTGTCTGTTTCGTCATGATGTGTTACGACAAAACAGACCTGTTTCGTCGTGGACTGCAACTGTTGTGTTTGTTCCTGTTAACAGACAGCAACAACAGCAACATATAAACATAGTAATAACCAAACTACCCTTTAATGCAACATGCATTGTTCATAATACTTTACATATCAAAAGAGACAAATAAGTTGTACACAAGTAGATAGGAGGATATCTGACTTGGTCAACATAACATACAGACTCGATAATTAATAAAAGACCATACAAAATACATCGTTAAACAAGACTAGTCACAGACACTAAAAAATGCATCAACAAACTCCCCCTTGTCTGTTACTCGTCTTTGGTCTTCTAATCTTCCATCAGTGTTGTTCGGACCACGAACTGCCCGAATGTATACCCCTGTAGTAGCAAAAACACGCTACTCGCTGAAACTTTAACGCTTGACGTGCATCTTGGTCTTCATAGAAAATATCATGACGATATAATCTGCTAATATCAGCTTCAGACATGTTGACGATCCACATCGGATCCAACATCCGGTAATTAGCACGACCATCTCTAAACACAATTACAGCTTCATGAGTATCCGAGTCGTAGCACCACAATGCCATGTCTTCAAGAAAATCCTGCTTCATAGGCATCAATGGGATTTTATCTACTACCCTCGGAGGCTGATACACAAGTTTATATCTGCAAGTGTTGGTGTCCGGATCAAGAGTAAACTTGATCGGTTGATAAACAGGAAATTGTGGCTTGTAGGATTCATCCTTCCAGCCTGACTTCTTGTTTACTTTCACCAGACGCTCAAATAACGTAGCACCATCGTATTTTGCACGATTGATAAGTTCAAGCCTTGTCAACGCCGAGACATCATAAAATGGCAAGGAAAGAATGCTCAGCAATGAATTGAAATACAGAATTCCATATTCACGTTTAATAGCAATGCAGTGAATATCTTGTACAAACATCCAGCATAAAATCCTTCCGCTTGGCTTCTTTTCAAATTGCAAATAGTCTACTTGAGCTTTTTCAGGTAACGGCTTGGACACTTTAGATAAAAACTGTTTTCTCCATTCAGAAAAAGCATTTGTGTCTTTTTCAGACGAATTCCGATTCTTCAAGTGCTCGTCTATGTCATCAATGTTTTCTTTCATCCAATTTTCATAAAAAGATGCAAATTCAGTACCATCTTCTCTGACATATGTTGATTTTGGTACTTCACCTTCAAACACAATTTCATCAATCTCTTCAACATTCGTTGTATCAGTCTCAGTAGACATTTTGTCTATCTCAGCATCATCTATTTCTCTCATAGACTCTAAAATACTCAATTGCTCCGGAGAAAGATCTTCTATTAACTCCCCTTCTTCAAGCAACTCTCCTGTAAATGGATGAATAGCTTGTAGAGCAATATCAGCACTGCTAACTATAGAAGAAGTACCTTCTATCTGTTGTACTTTTCCAGTAGAAGTTCCCTGAGATGATTCGACAACGGTAGGTTGAACTGTAACAACGTTAGAAGCAAGTGTGGTTGGCTGTTTCTGTGATGTACCAGAGGTATCAGGATTTCCTTGATCTTCCGTATCATCATCCTTTTTCTTTAGTACCTCTTGTTGTTTACAATGATAGTCCCACAGAATAGCAAGCCTTCTCTCTTTCTCTTCATCAAGAGCCTTCAAGCGAGCATTTTCAGCTTTAAGCACATCAATTTCACCTTGTTGTCGCTCTATAACTGTTTGCTGTTGACCAACCATTGACTTCAACTTGTTAATTTCCACAGATTGTTTAAGTTGATCATGCTTCGTGAGATTACCAAAATGAGATTGCCTTTGAAGACGATCAGCAGCCGCTTCAAGTGTAGAGAACAAGTATGTGATCTTTTCATCTTGAGAAAATCCAGCAAATGTCCTATGACGTTCAGCACTGATTTCCGAAGTAGTTGCCCTGATTGCTGAAGCCATAGATCTTACAGGAACTGCCTGAGGAACAACAGATGGAGTAGCAGTAGCTGGTGTAACAACTGGAGCAACTGGAGTTTCTGTAGCTGAAGTAACTACAGGAGCTTCTTGTACAGGCTCCTGAGGTACAGATTGTACAGGCTCCTGAGGAATAGATGAAGACTCCTGAGGCACAGATTTCCGAGTATAAGTACTCAGATATCTCCTAGCTTTCTTCTTTTGTACTTCAACAGCTTTCTCTGCTCTTCTTTTTGTTCTCCTTTCACCTTCAGGATCCTCTGGAACATACTCTGGATCATCCTCTGTTCTAATCTTTCTATACCTTTTTACTCCACGTATATCGATATACATTTCATAACCAGGTTCAACTATATGATCACTAGAACTCGAATCAGTTCCATCATCACCACTTGCTGACGAACTACTTTCTGATGTACCAGAAACAGCACCCTTGCTTGATGTACCAACAGCACCTTTGCTTGATGTACCAACAGCACCTGCATCACCTGCATCACTATCTCCACTACTTTCATCACCATCACTATCAGACTCATCTGAATCAACTGGGTCAGGACCAAATTTTTCTATCCTTAACCTTTCCAACTCAGGTTCTTCATTGTCTGATTGGCTGTCTTCATGACGCCATTTGTCATTTGCAGGAGCAACATAATCAGGATTCACTAGAGCACCAAAAAGCTTCCTTGGAGGAACACTTTCTGTGTATCTTTTGGCCGCCATCGTCTTGATTAGCCGTAAAGAGTTGAAATTCATCGCCTCTATTTTCAAAAGATCATTTTCAGCTTTAGGAAGGTCTGGATGCTGAACATTCATTATCATTTGCAGAAACCGTGGATACATCCAAAACTTGTTCCCGGTGGTTCTACTACCTGTCCTTGTCATATTCTCTTTCATGTTGCTGAAAATATACTTCGAGATGCTAAACGGTTTGTTTAACACCAAAGCAACCATGAAACCAACAAGATCATCTCCAGCCATATCATATCCAGCTCGTCTATTGCTGAGACACTGAATAAGAACATGTAATAAAAACTTGTATCTTAATGGAAGATCACCTTTGTTGATTTGTTTGACGAAAAGATCTCCTTTACATTTCATCCTTAGTAAACAGCCTCGTGAACACATGATTGGTATTGAATACGGTGCATTTGGTTGATCTTGTAATTGAAGAACTTCATTCAATATCTCCGGAGTAACAACGACAAACTGATCATTCACACGACCTCTGATAATATCCTTTCCATCGATTTGAACGACGCTTGCAGAATCCCAGAATGCTTTAATTAGAGATTTGTAGACGGGTGTCGAGTATGTAACAGCATGATTGATACGTGACTCCCTGATCCACTTCGTCATATCTTTAAATTCCGTGAGCTTGTCTTCCGGATCCAAATATGCAACTTGATTATGGCGTTTCTCTGACATAATCTCTTCTTCAGTTTTGTTTTCTTTCTTTATCGCCTTCTTTCGTTTTCCTTTTTCTTGCTGTGCTTTCGGAGCCATCTGTACATGAAAATGTCCAGAATAAGTCACAATTTATATAACATAGCATTTAGACATGTATGAATACACTTTCATGTATTCACATAACAGATAACCTATTTAAACATGTCTACTGTGAACAAACAGCAACATCAGAAAACTGCTAAGGCATTTACGACGAAACAGAGGATCAACGACGAAACAGAAGATTGAACGACGAAACAGAGGGTTGACCATTGACTGGTTTGATTCATCGACTTTTTGATTCGTCGAGTCTATTTCGTTCCATTTCTGATTCGTCATCTTTGATTCGTCGTCTGATTCGTCACATGTTTGATTCGCCGGAATTAGGGTTAAATCAGATTCGTCAAATTGGGGGTTTTATCAGTTTCGCCGTATTGGGTTTAAACAAACATCAGATATAAACATTAACTGTAACACCTCGAAAATTCACGTCCTATAATGTGTTGACACGTGTCATAAAGTTTGAACGTGTGAAAGAATGTTATAAAAGGACTAAAGTTGACAAACATGGAAAGTATGCGTCTATACGGGTTCTAAGTGTCAACTGTGAATAAATACAATGTATATTAACCCTACACGATGCTCATACCTTCAAACGAATAAATCATGGATCATACGAAGATAAATGTGAGTGATTTCAAACTACAGGGACCAAATGTGTCAACATGTTTAATTTATACCTCTGAGTGACCTTTGGACAAACCCGAAGCTTTGTAAATATTAATTGTGCTCATGAGAATGCACCCTAAAAATTTCATAAAGTTTCGTTAACGTATGAGAAAGATATGATCAAATTCGTGTGCGAAGCGTTAAAGCGTAAACGTCGAAAGTTAGGACTTTTCGGGTAACAATTAAGTTAACCGGGGACCTAACAAAGTGGGTATATGTTTTAAAGCCCTTGTAGATCAATTGTGAGGGTTCATAGTGCAATAAACAAGTGCCTATTCGAGTTTTGAAGAGACAAGGACTAAATCGCAAAACAAATAAAGAGCTGATCATACACGTCCTCGCGCCACGCGAGGGGTCCCTCGCGCCACGCGAGGGACTCCCAGTTGCTGAATTGCGGCTGTTGGCTGAAATGGCTCTTGTGCGCGATTTTACCCGATTTTCCACATTCCTCTTGACCCCTAGACACCCCCTAAACACTTAGGGACATGTGTTGAAGTATTGTGGGCACTAGTAGACACAAGTGTCAAGGATTTGTGGTAGATTAAACACTATATAAAGGCTTGTTATGCAAACATTCACTCACACCTTCATCTGCATTTCTTGAGCACTTCTGGAGCTTAGGAGCAGACCCAATACCTTCCTACTCGAGCTTAGGACTTGGGTAAGTATGCTAGACCTTCCTCGGTTTAGTTTTTGCTTAGTTATTAGCTTAAAAGTCAACCGTCGTAATTAACGGTTGACTTAACGATTAATCGCTAATGGTCCAGCGATTGGTCGAATTAAAAGTAGTTATAAGTTGGTATTTATGTGGGTAATAAAACCCCAAAAGGGTTTCCCCTGATCACCACTTTAACTAGTTCAAAAGTCGGGTCAAACATATACTTAAAAAGTCAACAGAATTCTTAAAAGGTCAATTATGCATAATTAGCTATCTAGACCATGTATAACCTGTTTGATTATTGTTATAACTTAGTAATTAGTGTAAGAACATGTCCAAACCTGTTCAACCCGACTATTTCCTGTTTAGACCCGGTTCGGAACCGAAAGTCACATAGTTTGACTTTCGCTTTGACTTTCAGTTCTGACCCGTTTAGGCATATTTTAGAAATGCCTCAGAGCTTTAATTGGACTAGGATACATGTTAGAACAACCCTCTGTGATTATACACCTTGGTTCACTAGTTATCCAATTAATATGCATATTTCCGTTAATTGCTCATACGTTGACCGTTATGCCCTTATTACCTTAAAACGTGATTTATGAAAATGTAAAAGTGTAGAAACCTTAGTTACTGATATATAAACTTGTATGCAAAGTTTGACATCAGTTTGACTTGTAGATTAAGAGTTATGCTCATTAGCGTAATTACGGTGCTTTATGTTAATAAAATGGCGTAATTAGCGTATAGCCTAATTAAACATACTTTTTGGTATCAAACGAATTACCCACTGATGTAATATATTATTTTGGGAATTTTAAAGATTTTTAATTAATTTTAGGCTGAGCATAACTCATAGTCGTAGGCTTAATTCGATAATTGTCGGTTTTGCCCTTACGGGCCATAAAATGAGTTTTACACATCTAAATGACTCCAAACCTTTTGCTACTGATTAGTTATGATAAATAAAGTATTTTAAGCCCTCTGGAAATATAAAAATATCAGATTTAAGTATCGAACCCGGTAATGGCCTTTAATCGCCATAATTAACGTTTTTAACGCATAGTATGTCTTGAAATCATATTAGACATACCCGGGTTGATACCTACTGATATATGAGGCAAATTATGATATTTTAACAGTAAGCAAAGGTTGATTAACTCAGACTTCGTTTTTGAGCTTTTCGGCTTATGTGAAATTACCAAAATACCCCTACGGGGCATAGTTTGGTTAAAGATGATAAATCTCACATATATGCTTTAGTCTACTGTTATAACTCATCAAATTGAGTATGTTTGCTGTTTACATCAGACCTGTATCTCAGTTAAACAATTAAACTCTTTTACAAACTTTAAAATGACCAAACTACCCCTACGGGGCATAGTTTGTGTTTAAATTAGTTCGGGGCATAACGAAAGACATCCTACTGATGTCACAACATATTTGAAGCATATTAACTTAGGAAACCTGTATATGGCTCTTACGGATACCCGTTACACTTATTTCGCGTTCGGTTCGATTTATGTAACAAGTTTACATATATTAGCCGAAACGGGTCAAACCTTATCGGTTTTATCTCAAAATCCAGAATGTGAATAATAAACCCATATTAAACAAGTCTTCAAACTTGTCGGGTCTGAATCACATTCTATCCGGTCTTCGCTTAATCGTGCGTACGAACCGTATCTTTGAAACTAGCCGGTCTAAGCTTAAGCTTAATTAAAGACCCGTTAGGATTCTAATAGGTTATTAAAAACCTTCGTTCCAGATTAGGAGCCCAGTAAAAGCTATCTGTACTTGCTGATTTGATATACGGCTGGGATTGAATTTATATTTAGCTCAGGTAAATACTTTTAACTTATTTTCCCTATACGGGCTTGGGTTACGGTACATAGCGTACCGCTTGATCGAGCATCAAATCTCCACGCTTAGTGGGTAGTTGAATAATTTGATCGGCTCGTTTTAAACAGATGTGTTTACTTTACAGCCTTTGGGGGGTTAATGACCATGTCCCGGATATCCCTGGCATCATCTTACGAGATGGCCACGACCTGAGCACGGGGTGTAGGCGTACTCCCGTGTATAACTCACTTAAAGTGGTGTGTCTATTGATCTTTAACCCGGATACGTTCCGGGCTACTGAACGCATAAGTAACATGTAAATCGTTCACAAGATTATAATATTAAATAATTCTCCCAAGTTAAAAAGATTAATTTTGCCTCTGTGCATTTTAATCAATGTGTCAAGATATTTTGTGCCACGTGCATTCAAAACAATTTACAAACTCTTTTTCCAAAATGAGTCAGTTGAATGTATTTACCAGTGTAAACTGACGTATTTTCCAAAAAAGGCTAAATGCAGGTACTATACGAAATTGGCTGGATATATCTCCTTAGCATCATTAGAAGTCTCGCAAGCTTAAGATGCCTAAAAGTCTGTTGAACTATTGTTTCCATTTTATGTTCGATCCTTCTGTGGATAAACTTCCGAATATTGTGATAATTGATATTACAATAATAAATTCGGTTGTATCATATTTTAAATTGCTTCCGCTGTGCATATAAATATTGTGTTGTTTGACTATTACGTTGCCAACCATGACGTCACGATACTCCCCACCGGGCCCACCGGTGACACGTGGAAATTCGGGGTGTGACAGGTTGGTATCAGAGCCAACACTGAGTGAATTAAACACTAGCCTTTTGTGTTTAATCTCAGTTACACAATTGCACAATCTAAACTTCTGAGTCTAGACTTAACATAGGAATGATCTTAATCCTAATATGGAAATTTTTGCTTCCAATTTTTACTATTATTATTATTGGATACGTCGCCAAGCGAGGAAGCTGAACTAGGGATTCTCCACACTCGGAGCCTTGAAATGCTATACAGCGACCAAGATGAAACGTGCGACCAAGGAGAAAGCATTCAGGAATTGAATGAAGAAGAAACTCCTTTGCTGGAGATCGTTTCCTCAATAGTCCTTATAAGGACATAATCATCTTTCAGTCCCTCCGAGGACACATTATTCCTTTTAAGTCCCGCTTAGGGCAACTTTATACTTTTATTTTTATATAATGGAATGATTAAGTTTAAACTTTCATTCTAAATAAGAAATATTAAATAAATGGAAAAATAATATTTCCTTTTTGCAAGATCTACCATTATAATAAAATGGCAAAATCTAAAAGGGCAAGACCTAGCTTTGAGTCATATTAAGACCGGCCAAAATGGCAGTTCCTCAATTTAGATTCAGATCCATATTTACACCTCAATTTAAAAATTGTTCTGCGTTAATTATAAATTAAAAATCTTAAGTGTGAAACCTAGCCTTCGGGTCAATTATAAGACCGGGCCAAGATGGTAAGACCTGTTAAAAAGATTCAAATCATTAATTAAGAATCTTAATGTGAAACCTAGCCTCGGGTCAATTATAAGACCGGGCCAAGATGGTAAGATCTGTTTAAAAGATTCAATTCCCTGTTAACATCTTAAAACATGTTAACACTCCTGGCAGATGTGATTCATTTAAAATCACACACGTCATTTTTACATGGGATTCTTCAAAAGATTCCTAACCCAGTTTAATGATCCCTGAATCCTGGGTTTACGTCATCAATTAAGATGATCATATTTTAACCATACGTGGTAATATAGTGCCTACGGGCCTTGCTCATTTCTACATGAGCCAAAATACAGTGGTAGTTATGACTCCCTGTCAGATAAAGGTAATGAACTAGGTTCAAACCTCAAAGACTTTGATTCTCTGAAATCCTAGCATATAATTTATAATTGTCTACGTGACTAGGCCTATTTTCCCAATATACTTTCATGCTTTGATTCTCTGAAATCATAGCTTATAAATTATATATGTCCTTGTGACTAAGCCAGTTGTGCTAATATACTTAAAGACCTTGATTCTCTGAAATCATGGCTTATAATTTAAAAATTTGTCCTTGTGACTAGGCCTTTTGTGCTATAAAATAAAACTGTTATTATTGCTTTGATTCTCTGAAATCATAAGCTTATAATTTATAAATGTCCATGTGACCAGGCCATTGGGTGCCACTAATAAAACTGTTAATGTTTTATAATTAGGATAAATTATAATCGAAATCCTAAATAAATATGATTAATAAATTAACCATATATGGTCTCTGTTTACCATGGTTAATGAATTTCCCTAAGGGGGTAATCCAGTAATAAACATCTCTTATAAGGGAAGTGCCTACGGGCTATAGTTAATGTCCTCTGAGACTAAAGACAGTGGTAGCCTACAACTCCCTGTCAAGAAAAGGTAATGAACTTTGATTCAAACCTTAAGGCCACGATTCTCTGAAATCATGGCTTATAAATTTAACTTGTCTACGCGACAAGGCCATTGGTGCTATTATTAATTTATGAATTAGGATTTATGATAAAAATCCTGGATAAAAATAAATATCCTTCCTTCTCTGTCAGTATACAATTGAAGGGAATCTTAAAGGTGAAACCTAGCCTACGCGGCCAAAGTGGTGAAACCTACTCAAGGGATTCAAATCCTTGTTAACACCTAGGAATATGTTAGCACTCCTGACAAATGTGATTCGAGAAAATCACAACAGTCATCCTTATATTGGATTCTTCCAATTCTCAAATCTAGCCTAGTGATCTAGGAATAATGGCTTATATCATCCTATAAGATGATCATATTAGGAACATCCGTTAGTGATGATGTGCCTACGGGCTAAACTTGTTGTCCGATAAGACAACGACAGTGATGGTCTTTGACCTCCTGTCTAAAATATTGGACTATGTCCAAACATAATAGTCTATATGATCAATGCGATCATGACTAATATCATTTAATATGATGATAATATTATTTAACATCCTTTAGTGATGTCTTGCCTACGGGCTATAATATATTGTCCATTTGAGACATTGACATTGTTATATTTATGATTCCTTGTCTAAGGTGGTGAGCTATGCTCAAGCCAAATAGTCAATATGATTAATGCAATCATGACTTATAGCATCTAATAGGATGAACCAATTATAAACATCCATGAGTGATGTTTTCGCCTATGGGCCAAATTATACTGTCCATGTGTGACAAAGACATTGTGATCCTTACGATTCCCTGTCCGAGGTGGTGAGCTATGCTCAAGCCTAATAGTTTATATGATCAATACGATCATGACAAAAAAAAAAAAAAAAATCATCAATACGATGATTAAAAATTTTAACATCCGTAATGATGTTCTGCCTAAGGGCTATATTATATCGTCCAACTGAGACAAGGCAATTGTAATCTTTTGTGATTCTTTGCCAAGGGGGTGAGCTATACTCAAATCCCATAGTCTATACTCGTTGCGATCCTGACTAGTATCATCAGTATGATGATCATAATATTAACATCCCTCGCGATGAAATGCCTACGGGCTATACTTTATTCTAGAGTCGGTAAGACAAAGATAGTAGTGATCTTTACGATCCCCTGTTCAAAATGGTGTGATTATACCCCAAACCTAATAGTCAATATGATCGATGGGATCATGACTAATATCATTAGATACGATGGTTATATATAAACGTCCATTAGTGATGTTAATTGGCTTATTTTTCTGCCAAAAGAATCGTCTATCAAGACGATGACAGTTGTAGTCTATGACTCCCTGTCCAAAGGTGAAGAACCACGTTCAAACCTCGAAGCCCTAATCTAAAAAGATTGCGGCTAATAAATTAAGGTTCTTGATGGTAGATCATCGAGTTATGTTTTAAAGTCATTCATGACAAGCCTATGTGCTATAATTTGTCATTCGTGACAAGCTAACATATTAAATGTTAACATCCCTGGTGACAGGCCTTAGTGCCATATCCTATAACGTCCTAGAGACAAGGCCATTTGTACCGTATCTAAATGTCATCACGACAAGGCCTTCGCGCCATATGATTACTTATGTCCTTCATGACTGTGCTTTATGCCATATTTTCTACGTCCCTCGCGACAAGCTTCTATGCCATATATGTATATAAAGATATATAACTGAAGTCATGAAAGGCTAGCCTTTGAGCTATTTATAAGCGTCCTTGTGACAAGGACAGTTGTGACATTATGGTCCCCTGTCGAGCAAGTATTGGACTCGCTCCAAACTTTGAATGCCATTAATGGTCCTGTTGTGACCTAGACTAAGTATAATGGAAATACATTCAAAATAACATTCACTATGAATGTTCGGAACAGAATAGCCCATACGGTTTATGAATGCCGTGGCTAACCTAAGTCAGGTCATCAGGATGATGACTAATAATGGTTAAATCTTGGTGATTGGTACCAAGTTTTGAGTATGGAAAACTCGGATGAGGTAGACGAAAGTCGCAATGCTAATAAGGTGACGAAAGTTAATAAAACTACAAACGTAAACCTCAATATTAATGGAGTTAATCTTCAGGCTGTGGTTGACGCAGCAGATGGAAGGACCATAGAAAGGTCATGAGACAATCCAAGGAGCTGAATTCTTCTCGCTCTAAATCTCTTTTAAAACCATGTTTAAATTGCTCATGAGGAGATTTCGTTCACACTTCGTATATGAAGGATGAACCAAAAGAAAGAGAATAACTCCCAGGAATCTGAGAAAGAGAGCAAGTACAGGCTTAATAAAAAGCAACAAAAGTTCAGTAAGAAGCCTGTATACCTCTGAGACTGCTTCAACATTATTAGATGGATGTTTTATATCCATTAGGAATCATTTGTCCGATGTCCTAGTTCCGTTAAACATAAGGACTCAATAAAGTGATAAAAATCGATTGGTTGCCTTAAAAATCAAGCCCATATTGTGGGTAATAAGGAGCAGTTAATTATCAAGACTCCTTATGAGACAACCCTCGTAATTACACGTATCCGTACGATTAATAAATATTAAACATAAAAAAATGGTGGAATTGGCCGTCCCCGGGATCGAACCTGGGTCTAGGCCGCACCCTTTCGCGCGCCTAGCCGACTGAGCTAGGTGCCTAGTTTGTGAAACTTCCATCATTAATTAAATATAAGCACTCGTACAATAAACTTCCTTATCATTTATCAATGATAATTTCTGCTAAGTGTCCTGTTTTTTTTTTTTTTTACAGGCAATAATAAATCTTCATGAACCATAAACTTAGCAAAAAAAAAAAAAAAAAAAAATTCTTCATCCACAAGGTATAAATTACCAAGGAAACCATAGTAAACGATGCTTCTAGTATCGGCAAGGAATACTTCCGAAAATCTAAGAGTACTCTTTCTTCGCATAGAGTACGACAACATATGTTATTTTAATTATTTTTCTCATTGTTTTCTATCGCCTGCGAATGCCAAACTATGTTTGATAAAAGTGTCATATGAGGATTGACGTATCCTAGTGTGTCCCATAGATTATTTCCATGTCTGATCAGCATGGAGGCTTAATACATGGAACCCTAAGATATCCCAATGATCATATTGTACTAAAGTCGACTAGTAATATTCAAAGAAGATATCCAAAAATGGAAAAAAAAAATTTCAAGTAAATGTTCCCGATTAAGGAATTCAGGGACTTATAACATAAAGGTGTCACTCATTTGACACGAATAATGATGGATGAACTGGAGCCTGAGATATGGAAAATCTCTGTAGCCTCCTTGTATCTTAATTATCTTCTCATAAGTTTTCCCTGCTTACCTCCTGGAAGACAGGTAGAACTAAGATTTACATCCCGCTATGGACTAGAGTATTATGAAAACTCCATATCGAATATGGAAAAATCGAAACCCTGATTTAGTAAGTTTTAAGATATAGGCACATATAGCCTGACTCAATCTTCTGAGGGTTTTATATTGTTAAATAAGAAAGACGGTTCATATTACTTACGTATTAAATGCCGCAACCCTAATTAGGCAACGATTAAGAATTGCCATCTGCTACCCAGGATCTAAGGGTAAATTATTGGTGGATAGGCTTGAAAAAGTCCGTAGCCACCCATGTAGCTAAATGCTTGACATATGCGCAAGTCAAAGCCGAGCATCAAAAGCCGTCAGGCTTGCTACAACAGCCTGAACTTCCTACGTGGGAGTGGGAAATGGTAACTATGGATTTTATTACCAAGTTACCCAAGACGAGGAAAGGAAATGATACGATATGGGTTATAGTTGACCGACTGACTAAGTCAGCTCATCTCTTACCCATCAAGGAGACTTATAGCTCCGATATGTTAGCCCAATTATAAGTGAATAAGATTGTAGCCTTGCATGGCATACCTGTGACTATTATCTCTGATAGAGATACTAGGTACATGCCACATTTTAGGAAGAGTTTCCAACAATCTTTGGGCACACGTTGAATTTTAGTACGGCTTACCATCCTAAGACAGGCGGTCAGAGTGAGCGTACTATTCAAACGTTGGAAGATATGCTACGTGCACGTGCAATCGATTTAAGCGGTAGTTGGGATAAGAACCTACCGTTAATCGAATTCTCCTACAACAATAACTACCATACCAGCATTAAGGCTGCGCCTCTTGAGGCAGTATACGGTAGAAAGTGTAAATCGCCAGTTTGTTGGGAGAAAGTTGGAGAAGTCCAGTTATCCGGACCAGAGATCGTGTTCGAAACAACGGACGAGATTGTCCAGATTCGAGACCGTCTCAAGGCTGCCCGTGATAGGCAGAAGAGTTACGCTGATCCAAAGCATAAGGATTTTCACTTCGAAGAAGGTGACAAAGTCCTACTTAAAGTGTCACCCTGGAAAGGAGTGATGCGGGTTGGTAAGAAAGGCAAGCTAAGCCCGAGATACATAGGACCTTTCGAGGTTGTCGAACGTATCGGATCAGTTGCCTATAAGTTTTCACAATGTGTTCCACATCTGCAATCTGAAGAAGTGCTTCGCTGATGAATCACTGGTTATACCACATACAGATGTGCAAATAGATGAGAGCTTGAAGTTTGTAGAAAAACCTTTGTCGATCTAGGATCGACAGGTAAAGAAGCTTCGAAGAAAGCATGTACCTATTATAAAGGTCAAATGGGATGCCCGTAGTGGTCCCGAATACACGTGGGAGGTTGAATCCACGATGAAAGAAAAGTACCCTTACTTATTTCAGTAAATCTCGGGTCGAGATTTATTTTAAGGGGGTGAGGATGTAACACCTCGAAAATTCACGTCCTATAATGTGTTGACACGTGTCATAAAGTTTGAACGTGTGAAAGAATGTTATAAAAGGACTAAAGTTGACAAACATGGAAAGTATGTGTCTATACGGGTTCTAAGTGTCAACTGTGAATAAATACAATATATATTAACCCTACACGATGCTCATACCTTCAAACGAATAAATCATGGATCATACGAAGATAAATGTGAGTGATTTCAAACTACAGGGACCAAATGTGTCAACATGTTTAATTTATACCTCTGAGTGACCTTTTGACAAACCCGAAGCTTTGTAAATATTAATTGTGCTCATGAGAATGCACCCTAAAAATTTCATAAAGTTTCGTTAACGTATGAGAAAGATATGATCAAATTCGTGTGCGAAGCGTTAAAGCGTAAACGTCGAAAGTTAGGACTTTTCGGGTAACAATTAAGTTAACCGGGGACCTAACAAAGTGGGTATATGTTTTAAAGCCCTTGTAGATCAATTGTGAGGGTTCATAGTGCAATAAACAAGTGCCTATTCGAGTTTTGAAGAGACAAGGACTAAATCGCAAAACAAATAAAGAGCTGATCATACACGTCCTCGCGCCACGCGAGGGGTCCCTCGCGCCACGCGAGGGACTCCCAGTTGCTGAATTGCGGCTGTTGGCTGAAATGGCTCTTGTGCGCGATTTTACCCGATTTTCCACATTCCTCTTGACCCCTAGACACCCCCTAAACACTTAGGGACATGTGTTGAAGTATTGTGGGCACTAGTAGACACAAGTGTCAAGGATTTGTGGTAGATTAAACACTATATAAAGGCTTGTTATGCAAACATTCACTCACACCTTCATCTGCATTTCTTGAGCACTTCTGGAGCTTAGGAGCAGACCCAATACCTTCCTACTCGAGCTTAGGACTTGGGTAAGTATGCTAGACCTTCCTCGGTTTAGTTTTTGCTTAGTTATTAGCTTAAAAGTCAACCGTCGTAATTAACGGTTGACTTAACGATTAATCGCTAATGGTCCAGCGATTGGTCGAATTAAAAGTAGTTATAAGTTGGTATTTATGTGGGTAATAAAACCCCAAAAGGGTTTCCCCTGATCACCACTTTAACTAGTTCAAAAGTCGGGTCAAACATATACTTAAAAAGTCAACAGAATTCTTAAAAGGTCAATTATGCATAATTAGCTATCTAGACCATGTATAACCTGTTTGATTATTGTTATAACTTAGTAATTAGTGTAAGAACATGTCCAAACCTGTTCAACCCGACTATTTCCTGTTTAGACCCGGTTCGGAACCGAAAGTCACATAGTTTGACTTTCGCTTTGACTTTCAGTTCTGACCCGTTTAGGCATATTTTAGAAATGCCTCAGAGCTTTAATTGGACTAGGATACATGTTAGAACAACCCTCTGTGATTATACACCTTGGTTCACTAGTTATCCAATTAATATGCATATTTCCGTTAATTGCTCATACGTTGACCGTTATGCCCTTATTACCTTAAAACGTGATTTATGAAAATGTAAAAGTGTAGAAACCTTAGTTACTGATATATAAACTTGTATGCAAAGTTTGACATCAGTTTGACTTGTAGATTAAGAGTTATGCTCATTAGCGTAATTACGGTGCTTTATGTTAATAAAATGGCGTAATTAGCGTATAGCCTAATTAAACATACTTTTTGGTATCAAACGAATTACCCACTGATGTAATATATTATTTTGGGAATTTTAAAGATTTTTAATTAATTTTAGGCTGAGCATAACTCATAGTCGTAGGCTTAATTCGATAATTGTCGGTTTTGCCCTTACGGGCCATAAAATGAGTTTTACACATCTAAATGACTCCAAACCTTTTGCTACTGATTAGTTATGATAAATAAAGTATTTTAAGCCCTCTAGAAATATAAAAATATCAGATTTAAGTATCGAACCCGGTAATGGCCTTTAATCGCCATAATTAACGTTTTTAACGCATAGTATGTCTTGAAATCATATTAGACATACCCGGGTTGATACCTACTGATATATGAGGAAAATTATGATATTTTAACAGTAAGCAAAGGTTGATTAACTCAGACTTTGTTTTTGAGCTTTTCGGCTTATGTGAAATTACCAAAATACCCCTACGGGGCATAGTTTGGTTAAAGATGATAAATCTCACATATATGCTTTAGTCTACTGTTATAACTCATCAAATTGAGTATGTTTGCTGTTTACATCAGACCTGTATCTCAGTTAAACAATTAAACTCTTTTACAAACTTTAAAATGACCAAACTACCCCTACGGGGCATAGTTTGTGTTTAAATTAGTTCGGGGCATAACGAAAGACATCCTACTGATGTCACAACATATTTGAAGCATATTAACTTAGGAAACCTGTATATGGCTCTTACGGATACCCGTTACACTTATTTCGCGTTCGGTTCGATTTATGTAACAAGTTTACATAAATTAGCCGAAACGGGTCAAACCTTATCGGTTTTATCTCAAAATCCAGAATGTGAATAATAAACCCATATTAAACAAGTCTTCAAACTTGTCGGGTCTGAATCACATTCTATCCGGTCTTCGCTTAATCGTGCGTACGAACCGTATCTTTGAAACTAGCCGGTCTAAGCTTAAGCTTAATTAAAGACCCGTTAGGATTCTAATAGGTTATTAAAAACCTTCGTTCCAGATTAGGAGCCCAGTAAAAGCTATCTGTACTTGCTGATTTGATATACGGCTGGGATTGAATTTATATTTAGCTCAGGTAAATACTTTTAACTTATTTTCCCTATACGGGCTTGGGTTACGGTACATAGCGTACCGCTTGATCGAGCATCAAATCTCCACGCTTAGTGGGTAGTTGAATAATTTGATCGGCTCGTTTTAAACAGATGTGTTTACTTTACAGCCTTTGGGGGGTTAATGACCATGTCCCGGATATCCCTGGCATCATCTTACGAGATGGCCACGACCTGAGCACGGGGTGTAGGCGTACTCCCGTGTATAACTCACTTAAAGTGGTGTGTCTATTGATCTTTAACCCGGATACGTTCCGGGCTACTGAACGCATAAGTAACATGTAAATCGTTCACAAGATTATAATATTAAATAATTCTCCCAAGTTAAAAAGATTAATTTTGCCTCTGTGCATTTTAATCAATGTGTCAAAATATTTTGTGCCACGTGCATTCAAAACAATTTACAAACTCTTTTTCCAAAATGAGTCAGTTGAATGTATTTACCAGTGTAAACTGACGTATTTTCCAAAAAAGGCTAAATGCAGGTACTATACGAAATTGGCTGGATATATCTCCTTAGCATCATTAGAAGTCTCGCAAGCTTAAGATGCCTAAAAGTCTGTTGAACTATTGTTTCCATTTTATGTTCGATCCTTCTGTGGATAAACTTCCGAATATTGTGATAATTGATATTACAATAATAAATTCGGTTGTATCATATTTTAAATTGCTTCCGCTGTGCATATAAATATTGTGTTGTTTGACTATTACGTTGCCAACCATGACGTCACGATACTCCCCACCGGGCCCACCGGTGACACGTGGAAATTCGGGGTGTGACATTAACACATTCAATCAACATTATTTATACCCAACCCATTTATAAACACCCATAAATGATTTTCCGAACAAAAACCCTTGTATAAACAGATAATACCATTATCAAATACAAACCCCTGTTTTTGTTATAAAAACCCACTAACAAATCAAAGAAAATCAAACATTGATAAACCTAAATCTATCAGATTAAGAAGGAAAACATAAAACATGCACCATCAACACATATTTAATCAAAGAAAAAAACAAGGTCTCAAAGGGGTCTTTGAGGGTTTCGGATGAAAAACCGACGGTTCAAAATGTTCGGAATGTGAATCAGAACATGTTACTACCTTTGAAGTTTGTAAAATTTTGAATAAAAACTGATGTTTTGAGCGATTTGGAAGAGAAACCGTAGGTTTGGGTTTTTTTGGTTGTGTGAAGAAGATGAGAACAGATGATTTGAAAAAGTGACCAAGTGGGACCTATATATACTCCGCCTTGTCTCAACGAATCAGAGGATTCGACGAAACTGAAATGGGCTCGGCGAAACAGAAATTTTGGGCTTGAACTTGGGCCTAAACTTTTAGCCCATGACGAAACAGAGTTGGGCTCCTGTGATTCGTCGTCTGTTATGACGAATCAGATTTGATTCGCCAACTATGGTCTGATTCGTCGACTATGTTCTGATTCGTCGACGCTTGTGATTCGTCAACCAGTCTGTTTCACCAACAGATTTTTCAAAACAGCAACACCCAGGCTGGAAATATTTTGCAGTCAAAACAGTGGTAATATTTTGCAGTCTAAACAGATTATGAACACAATTCCATTCAGTTTGAATTTTCAAATGCAAGAACGTTTTTATGAAGAAGGTTTCAGGCTTCCGGTAGAAAACACCAAGCAACAACTTCGGCTTAATCAAAAACGAAATTTACACAAATATACTAAAAACAAATTTAAAGCACAGTAAACTAAATGAAAATGCGGAAAAACTGTTAAAAACACTAAACAACTGTACAAGTGCAATCTTTTTGCGAATCTCAAGGACAAGGAATCATACCAGCTTACGGTCTTAGTCAACATGATTTTGATTCTGTTTAAAGCTCTGGATAAGTATACTACCTCGATTATCGGTATTGTGGTCCACATAAGCTCAAACTGATCAGACATAATCATAATTTAAGAGATACGATTAACGGTAAGGATTATACTTACAAGTCGATGTAAATCCACTCACGACACATTCCCGTATCAAGGTATGCACGAGAATTCATCTTACCGGTGAGTATACCGATTATCATCTGTTTGACCGTATAAAAATGTGAGAAACTCACTTATTTTGATTGAAAACAAGCCCTATGTGATAGAATCACTTATTGATGAGGAACTTGATTTTCATATGCATGAGGGCACAGGAGCAAGTCCGTGAACAGGTCAGTACTTTCGTACAGCAGAGAGACGAACTTGACTCCCGCAAAGAATCTGTGATAATTTATCACTTATTTTGTTTGGACATGTGATTGTTGATCACTTATTGAGGTCGAATGCAGTATGTACACGTATGTATAGTATCATGGAAAATCTTAGACTTCGTCTCCGTTATTTTTACGGTTTGATACAACCATGATACCCAGATGATAAGCAGCATAAAGACCGAATATTTCAGATCTCGGCAATCTCTCAAACGAGATTTCGGTACTAAGACCATATGCCAATGAGAGGTTCCCACCTGACTTGAAGTCTGTTAGGTTTGTATCATCCTGCACATTTTAGTCTGATTGTGAGCCTACCGATACATCGTTAGTAGAGATACTTATCATTTTTTTTATTTTGCATTTTGAACACATTGACCGACCTCACCAGTGAATTTCATCATTTTCCTTTATCCAAGAAACTCATTTTTGGTTTTTCTATTGTTTTTGAATTTTTGAAATTTTCAAACGAAACGACAGAAAGTAAAAACATCTTTTTGGATTTTGAACTTTTGCAATGTTTTTGTATTTTCTTGAAATATCTCCCCCTAAAATTCGCAAAGTTTACGAAAACTAAAATCTTTTTGAATTTTCAAAGTTTATAAAGAAAATATTTACAAAAACGATCAGCCAAAGAAGTTTACTCGGGTATCACCTTAATGCCATTGACCAAAAGTAGATAATCAAAACGTGATTTATCAAAAGCTTTTGTAAACAGGTCGGCACGTTGGTGATCAGTGGGGACATGAACGACATCGATTAACCTCTTATCAAAACAATCACGAATAAAGTGATATTTAATGTCGATGTGTTTAGTCTTAGAATGTTGCACAGGATTTCTAGTGATTTGCAAGGCAGCATTATTATCAACAAAAATACGAGTAGATAGGAATTCTAAACCGTAGTCGCGCATTTGTTGTTGTATCCAAAGAACTTGGGAGCAACAACTCGAGGCAGCAATGTATTCTGCTTCACATGTTGATGTAGCAACACACGTTTGCTTCTTGCACTGCCACGTGACCAGGCGATTTCCTAGGAACTGACATCCTGCTGTTGTTGATTTGCCATCGATTTTGCAACCACCGAAATCAGAATCACTGTATGCAATTAATTCAAAACTATCATCCCTAGGGTACCAAAGACCGAGGTCTGGGCATCCCTTCAAATAGCGTAGAATCCTTTTGACAGCTGACAGATGAGAGGCCTTCGGGTTTGCTTGATATCTTGCTAGCAAGCATGTTGGGTACATGATATCAGGCCTCGAAGCGGTAAGATACATGAGAGATCCGATTATGGCACGATAGTACGAGGAGTTGATGCTTTCTCCCTTCAAATCCGGAGTAATCCCGTGATTCTGCGGAAGTGGGGTACCAATGGGCGTTGCATCTGACATTTGGAATCGGCTCAAAATGTCACCAACATATTTAGTCTGATGGATGAATATCCCAGACTCTGTTTGTTGAACTTGAAGGCCCAAAAAGAAATTCATCTCTCCCATAGCGCTCATTTCGAACTTTTCTTGCATAACACGTTCGAATTGCCTGCACAAAGAGTCATTAGTAGACCCAAATATTATATCATCAACATATACCTGCACCAGCAGAAGATCTTCATCTTGTTCTTTGATAAAAAGTGTGCAATCAATAAGACCTCGTCTAAATCCATTCTCCAGAAGATAGTTTGATAAGGTTGCGTACCAAGCCCTAGGTGTTTGATGTAGACCATAAAGAGCTTTGTTGAGCAACCAAACCCGATCGGGGTGAATAGGATCTTCAAAACCTGGAGGTTGTTCGACATGCACCTCTTCTTGAACAATACCATGAAGAAAAGCACTTTTAACGTCCATCTGGTAAACTTTGAATCCTTTGAAAGAAGCATAAGCTAAGAAGATTCGAATAGCTTCCAGACGTGCAACAGGTGCATAAACTTCATTGTAGTCAATGCCTTCAATCTGACGAAAACCCTGAACAACCAGTCTCGTTTTGTTGCGAATAACAACTCCACGATCATCTTTCTTGCATTTATAAACCCATCGTGTTCCAATTTTCTTGTAATTCTCCGGTTTTTCAACAAGCTTCCAAACACCAAGCTTTTGAAATTGCTGCAGTTCGTCCTGCATGGCTTCAACCCATGAATTATCTTTTAAAGCTTCCTTCCAAGATTTTGGTTCTTCTTGTGAAACGTAACACGCGAAAGACCAATCATTTTGTAGACCAGATTCTCTAATAGCTGAATACAAACCAGCACTCGGGTTGTTTCTCAGCTGATTACGTGTCTGCACACCTTGTTGGACATCTCCTATGATATTCTGCTGTGGATGGGTATCGTGTATCCTCATTTCAGGATTTTCAGGAACACGAGCATTAACACCCAAATTGTTAATATTAAGATCAACAACCAACTCTACACCTGGAATATGCGTAGAAGTGGATGCATTTCCTTCAGCAGTATCATCGACTTGCACATGAGGAGTATCAACAGAAATACCCTGAACTGGAACAACTGGAGATTTAGTGCCTTCAGTCGCATCCAGATTTTCTTCATCTTCTTCTGATGACTCATTGTATTCAGTAGCTTTCTCAACTTTCTCATTTTGAACCGTGTTGTTAGACGAATTAGAACTTTGTGAGTTAACAACAACAGGTCTAACTAAAGACGACTCAGCAGCATTGTCACTATCAAATATCATTCTAGCAGCTGCAGAATCTTCATCAAAAATTGGCAGGTCAAAGGAGTTGAATAGCCCATCATAATCGAACATCCAAGGATCACCTGGAGCTTTAACAGGATTTGTATATCTCTGAACCCTTACTTCACTCCATAGTTCAATCTTTTTGGTAGTCAGATTCCAAACACGAAAATTTGGAGTAGCATATCCAAGGAAGAAACCCTCGATAGCTTTCGCGCCAAACTTTCCATCCGGATCAATCATAGTGCATGGACCACCAAAAGGTTCTAGAATTGAAAGATCTGGTTTCCTTTTCTGTAGAAGTTCGAAACAAGTCTTGCCATGTCTCTTAACAGTAAGAACTCGGTTTAATGTGTAGCAAGCAGTCGACACAGCCTCTGCCCAGAACTGAACAGGAAACGCCGACTCTACCAACATTGTTCTTGCAGTTTCAATTATTGTCCGATTCTTCCTCTCTGCGACACCATTTTGTTGTGGAGTGTAAGGAGAACTGTATTCATGAAGAATGCCTTTAGAAGTACAGAACTCATCCATAACACGGTTTTTGAATTCAGTTCCATTGTCGCTTCTGATCCTCTTAACTTTCAACGAGTAGAGATTTTCCAACATTGTAAGAAGATCCTTGAGGATGCCAGGAGTATCACTCTTGTGTGCCATAAAAGCTACCCAAGAAAATCTAGAGTAGTCATCAGTAACTACTAAACAATACACATCTCCGAACGTTGTTTTGTGTCTCATAGGTCCAAAGAGGTCCATATGAAGACGTTCGAGAGGCATGCCAACAGTGTTGATTTTCTTCAAAGGGTGAGACTTCTTTGTTTGTTTCCCTTTCTGGCACGAAACACAGATATCTTGTAGATGAAAACTTCTCACGGGCACGCCATTCACAAGATTGTTTTTCACCAAATGGTTCATTTTTCTCAAGTGAATGTGTCCCATTCTTCTGTGCCAAGATATAGACTCCTTCTCCGTGGCTTTCGAGACAAAACATGTGACTTGTGCAGAAGTCGTAATCGCTTGACTCATATCAAGAACATAAAGATCATTGATTCTTGGAGCCGATAAGAGAATCCATTCATCGGGAATTTTGAAACCAGGTTTAAGCACATAACAACCAGCATCATCGAAATGCACGGTGAACTTTTTATCGCAGATTTGCGACACACTGAGAAGATTATGATCAATTTGACGAACATAATTGATCTTATCGAAACATACCACACCATTGGAAATCATTCCCTCTCCAGTGATGTAACCGCCTTTGTCTCCAGCGAAAGCAACATAGCCTCCTTTAATGTTTCTCACATCATATAGAAGCCGTAAGTCGCCCGTCATGTGCCTAGATGCCCCACTATCAACAATCCAATGACTATTAATAGTTCCTCCTGGAACATCCTGCACATATCATCCAATGATTAGTTAAGGATGGGGACCCAAGCCAAAGTGGTCTTGGGTCGTCCCTGAGCATCACGAATAGTGATCTCGATTTGTTGATGGTTTTCCAAACAAACAACTCCCCCTGAACCTTCACCCTTCCTAGGTTTCCAAGTTTGTTTTTGTTTACCAGATTGAGTTTTGTAAACAAATTTTGAAATTTCTGGTTTTACAGGTGAACTTGGTTCCCTTGGAACAGAATTTACCTTAGATTTTAAAGCCTTTTCTATTTTCTTCACATCTTGATGTCGTTGTTTCGATTCCTGTTCTTTAATAGTTCTTTTATCATGTTTAGGTGAAACAGGACGACATTTAGGGTGAATCGATTCAGGTGATGCTCTTTCAACAAATTTCGCTTTCGGAGTGTTAGCACAATCTTTGATGATGTGCCCAAACTCCCCACATTTAAAACACGTTCTCCTTTCAACAAACTTAGGAGAACTGGATCGACGATCAGATGTCGAATTTGTATAACCCGAGGTGCTAGCTTTTTCATCACACCCGTTTGAATATTGAGTGTAATTGTTTTGACTATCACGTTTTAAAATTTTGACTTGTACAAAATCAGTGTTTGACTTGTTAGCAAAAGTCTCAATTTTATCTGTACCCCTCGATTCCATAAATTTGACATTGCTGTTTTTCTTCTGATAACGAGTTCCTTTTGTTTCAAATTTTGAGTTGGAAACATTTGACAATTTAGCTCGTTGATCTGATTGTTTACCCTTAGAAGCAATAGGTTGTTGCTTTGAAGGTGATTTCTGATTTCCAAATTTCTTTTTAATTTCAGTCTTAGGAATTGGATTACATTGAGTCACATTAACTCCCGGAATCGACTTTCCCACAAACTTACTTGTGTTATTTTCAAAAACATTATCAATCAATGAAGGATTGACATTTTTAATTGGAAAATCATTATCTGAATAGATTTTAGAGTCACCAACCAAAGTGTTCAACACAATATTACTTTTAACAGTAGACACAGGATTTATCACTTGTTGAACAACAGATTGAACAGCAGGGGTAGGAGGATCACACAGAATATGATTCTCAATTGGAACTTCTACTCCTTTAAGTTTGTCAAGTGATTTATCCTGATTACTCACATCTGATTCAGATTCATCATCCGACGACTCATAGTCCTCAATGGTGGGAGGACCTTGTTTCGTAGATGTTGAATCTTTTTGCTCAGAATTTGTACTTGGAGAATTGTCCGATTTGAACCCTAGGCCAGTAGTTACTTCCTCATAATCAAGAGGCACACTGGATTCAAATCGTGGCATTTCTTCTTCATCAGGCATATAAGTATAATCATGTCTCAAAGGGGGCGGACACTTCTTATACCCAACACCTTTCTTATTTCCCTTTAGTTGTTGAACATCAATAATGTGATCGAGCACAAATCTGGAGTTAGAGTAACTCTCCAATTTTTGCTTGATTGCATCATGCTCACATTTGGCAATGGCTAGTTCTTTTTTAGTTTCCTCAACAATGTTAATGTAATCATTTATACTAACTTGTTTATGATAAACAGTTTTTGTCACTTCGGAAACATTTTTCTTTTGAATTTCAATCATAGATTTAAATTCTTTTTCGTTTCGAACCAAAGCCATATTCGCTTCTTTGCATTTAGCCATTTCAACAACTAAACTCTGATTGTGAATATGAATCTTATCACATTCAAGTTTTATTCTATCAAATTCATTTTTCATATATTCACAATCTCTACAGTTGATAAGAATTTCAGATTTTACCTGACTTGTAGAATCTGAGACATTTGCCATAAAGGCAGTCTGATAAGAGAAAGATCCGTCTTCAGAAAAGAACTTCTCCATTTCTTTAGATACTACCTCAGCCTTCTTGATCAGAACTGATTTCTGACATTTCAACTCTTCTGCTTCGTTCAATAAGTCATCAAGATTAGAACTTGCTTCTTTGCTTACATCAGATTCAGAACAATAATCACCCGAAGTAGAACTTTCTTCATCTGAACTCCCGGTATTACCAGAACTGTTGTCACTATCAGAAAATTCTTCCTTATGAACGTGCTTGATGTGATTGATTATTTTTGCATAACACGCTGTTCCTCCTTTATCTTGATCACTTTCCCCAAGTTGTAAAGACCAATTAAACCCTTCATCAGCTTGTACGGTTAATGCACGACTTTCATTTGATGGTCCAGACTGATTCTGGTTAGTGGTGTTGTTTACAGCCACTATCCCTTTTCCACGATTGTCTTGATTAGCATTTGAAGTACTCGTCTGATTACGGAATGGGTTCTGATTGCCTTGTCTGCTTGGTCGAGTGCACTCACGTTTGAAGTGACCCTTTTCCCCACAATTGAAGCATGTAACTGCTTCTTTATCAAAACCGTACTTTGTATCTTGTTTGCTTTCCAAAGAACTTCTTCCTGTTCGAACCATAAAGTCCTTCGCCCTTCTAACAGCACTTGCGAATGCCCAATTTATATCCATCAACTCCATTTCATCACGGTTGATTTGTAGATAGTCTTCGTTGGTTAAATTGATGTTTCCAATTTGACCTGCGACCAAACCGCAGTAAGCACTGACCATGGTATTAATAAGTTCCATATGTTCCTTTGCTACTTCAATGCTAACATTTGAGAGGTTTGATGTATCAACTTTGACTGTGTTAGGGTTTGGAGTTGGAGGATTGTTGGTATAATGAGCTTGCTGTTGTTGTTGTGGTTGTGGTTGGACTTGTGGTTGTGGTAGGGATGGAATAAAACCTCCTCCTGAATATGCTTGAGGTTGAGTAGTAGAAACTGGAGGTATAAAAGGAATAAAACCTTCTCCAGAATAAGCCTGAGCTGAACTGGAACTAGCTGACGGGCTAAAACCTCCTCCAGAATAAGCCTGAGTTTGTTGAGGAAACGGAGAAGAGTTTGTATTTGATACAAACGCCGTTTGTAACTTTGGTTGCCTCAGACTAGCTGACGGGTCAAAACCTCCACCACAATACATTTCAATATTCTGAGGAGCAGCAATGCGTTTTGCTTTCCGGATTTCTTCATCATTTTTATGTTCCAGCTTCTGTACAAATTCATAGATAGTTATAGTGTCAGCATCTAGAATACCTGTATGCTTTAGAAGCTCAATGTATGGACTCCACTTTGGTGGTAGAGAATCAGCAAACCGTGCACAAACTTCCTTTTCACTTATAACAACACCATAGGCAAACATTTCGCTAATCAAATGATAAAACCGTGTGGTCATATCATTTAGAGTTTCGTTTTCCAAGAACTGAAACGACTCAAACTCTTTCTTTAATAAATCATGCCGTGTTTTTCTGGAAGCTGCATTTCCTTCTCCTCTTGTCACCAAACAATCCCATAAGGATTTCGTGTCCTTACAATAAGAAAACTGATGATAGATATCTTTATGAAGTGCTTGAGTAAGAACAGCAAACGACTTTTTCTCAAATTCATATGCTTTCTTGTCATTTTCCTGCATGTTAGTAAAACCTTCGGCCGTTGAAGCTGCTACTTCAAGAGCATCATTGCGTGGAGTAATGAAACACCTCCAAATATCAGTGCTTTGACCTTGAACATATGTAATGAATCGACCTTTCCATGATGGAAACTCGTTCATATGATTCAACTTTGGCGGGCGATTGTTGCTGCCCGTTTCGCTCTCGCTAATCAAAAGATTTTGAATGTTTTGATTCTGATTGGATGCCAAAGCCCATTGTCCGGCACTTATAGTAGGTTGACCAAAAACACTCTTCACCCACGCTGCTGCGGACGTCGGATCTTCACGTGGTCTCGAATCCATACTCCAATCCCATGGACTAGTACAACTCATATTTGATGTATGTATGATAGTACCTGCACAAATTCTTGAAAACAAACAGTAAGCAAGCTGTTACAAGTCCTCTGTGTAAAACAGATCTGTTTTCGACGAAACAGATTTCACGAAACAGGTTTGTTTCGTCTGAATGAATGACGACGAAACAGACTTGTGATAATTGTGATTTGTGGCGAAACAGAATTTTTTTCGTCAAAGATGTTGTGGCGAAACAGACGTTTGATTCGTCAAAGATGTTGCGACGAAACAGATGTGATTCGTCGGCTGCTTGTTTCGTCAAAACTGGGTAAAAGTCAGTTGGTTTAGATATTTAAAATATCTACTGATCAGTCAAAGGATAAGACCAGACACAAAGATATTTAACCTGACACAAGGTATGTTTGTAACTCTTATTTTCAACGAAACAGACTTTGTTACTGAAACCAATTATCACTTTTACACAAAAGTCAAGTTATTATTTTATAAGTTGCAACACTTGTTTTAATCAATTTATCAGATCAATTACTCAGTTTATATAAGAACAACTATGAAGATTTTCAAGAACACATCCAAGAACATGAGTTTTCCGATGAGTTTTCCGATCACCGATAATTTTCCGAAACACGAAAATACACTAGATTTTCACTAAAAACCCGGTTTAAAGCATAAACAAACAATCTAACTTAGGTTTTTGATAAAAATCTGTAGCAAACACCAATAAAACAACAGATTTATGAATATTTTTCAAGAAAAATATAATTTTTCAAGAACTCATTTTCAGAAAAACACACACAACATACTTGATAAAAACCGAACACGTTTGATTTTAAACAAGGATAAGAGCCAATGCTCTGATACCACTTGTAGGTCCCGAAATCTGAGGATCGATTACGAACCGAATCACTTGTTTATAGTAAACACGGTTACGTGTGCGGAATCCACGTAACTATGCCAAATCAAACATATAAAGCAATAATAACAACGGATTAATCAATGATACACACTCGATTGATTAACGGGATGAGAACCGATTACAACTGATACAAACACAGTTCAGACAGAATTTCGGCAGAGTTTTGTTACTATGGTTAATATCTCATCTCTGAGTTCAAATGAACACAAGATGTTGTTTATATAGTCCCTGGCCACTGATATCGACGAAACACACAAAGTGTTTGACGAATCTGAACATGGGCCAGACATTGGGCCTGGAACAGCCCAGTTCATGACGAATCAAGGTCTGATTCGTCATGACCATCAACGAAACAGGATTAAGAACATTTGTCTGTTTCGTCATGATGTGTTACGACGAAACAGACCTGTTTCGTCGTGGACTGCAACTGTTGTGTTTGTTCCTGTTAACAGACAGCAACAACAGCAACATATAAACATAGTAATAACCAAACTACCCTTTAATGCAACATGCATTGTTCATAATACTTTACATATCAAAAGAGACAAATAAGTTGTACACAAGTAGATAGGAGGATATCTGACTTGGTCAACATAACATACAGACTCGATAATTAATAAAAGACCATACAAAA
This sequence comes from Helianthus tuberosus, assembly GCA_030545235.1. NCBI lineage: Eukaryota > Viridiplantae > Streptophyta > Magnoliopsida > Asterales > Asteraceae > Helianthus > Helianthus tuberosus. The sequence continues at coordinate 33,948,339 of CM060373.1, read as the reverse complement.
TACATCGTTAAACAAGACTAGTCACAGACACTAAAAAATGCATCAACAACTTCTTCGAGTAGTGAACGTTCAGAGATTAATAAACGAGACAATTTATAGTGAATACAAGCTAAACGAAGACCGAATCAATGAATTCCGCCTCTGATTCGGTCTGAGCACTCTTCTGATCGACTCGTTAGGTCGTTTCACGATCCTACAAGATTAGTTGTAGGGAAAAGAAAATAATAGAAGGGCATAAAGAGAATCCTATATTTATGGATTTTCTCTCTCCACATGCAAGGCACATGCCAATTCCCCCATCGATTTAAAACGTCCATAACTTTTTCATACGATAATTTTTTTTTAAAATTTCACCATAATAACGAGCGTTTTTTTATCTTTAATATGAGTACCATATTATCATATAAAAATAAAATAAAAAATTTCATTTTTACTGGGTTTTTTTTTTTGCATTGTGTTAAAGTTTTCAGGTCATTGTGTCTTTTAACTGGGTTTTGGTCAGTAGAGTTTCTATACATTGTGTTATTATCAAAACCTATAACACAATGTTAATTTGGGTTCTATCCATTGCGTTTTTATAAGAACCTATAACACAATATATGACACAATGAAGATGGTGTTATATCTGGGTTTTCTATAAATTGTGTTATTAGTTCAGGTCATTGTGTTTAATATGTTTTCATTGTGTTTTAATATGTTGTCCATTGTGTTTTAATAATTTGTTCAATTTTTTTATTATCTTTGTTCATTGTGTTTTAATTTGTTGTGTATTGTGTTTTTAGTTTGTTTTCCATTGTGTCTTCATCTGCTCTTCATTGTGTCTTTTATCTGTTGTCATTAATTGTGTCTTTTATTTGCTGTCATCAATTGTGCTTTCATTTAGTTTGATACTTATTGTGTTATATGTTTTCGCCATTGTGTTATACGTTATGGTCATTGTGTTTTAGTATGTTGTCCATTGTGTCTTTATCTGTTGACATTGATTGTGTTTTTGATCTACTTTACGTTGTGTTTTACATCATGTCCATTGTGTTATTATCAAAACCTATAACACAATGTTAATTTGGGTTCTATCCATTGCGTTTTTATAAGAACCTATAACACAATATATGACACAATGAAGATGATGTTATATTTGAGTTTTATATAAATTGTGTTATTAGTTCAGGTCATTGTGTTTAATATGTTATTCATTGTGTTTTAATATGTTGTCCATTGTGTTTTAATAATTTGTTCAAATTTTTTTATTACCTTTGTTCATTGTGTTTTAGTTTGTTGTGTATTGTGTTTTTAGTTTGTTTTCCATTGTGTCTTCATCTGCTCTCCATTGTGTCTTTTATCTGTTGTCATTAATTGTGTCTTTTATCTGTTGTCATCAATTGTGTTTTTATTTAGTCTGATACTTATTGTGTTATATGTTATCGTCATTGTGTTATACGTTATGGTCATTGTGTTTTAGTATGTTGTCCATTGTGTCTTTATCTGTAGTCATTGATTGTGTTTTTATCTGTAGTCATTGATTGTGTCTTTATCTGTAGTCATTGATTGCGTTTTACATCATGTCCATTGTGTAATATGCAACTGTTTTTTGAAAAATATAACAATATAGTACTCATATTAAAGATAAAAAAACGCTCGATTTTATGGTATAAATTTTTTTTAAACAAATTATGTATAAAAAAGTTACGGACGTTTAAAAATTGGGGGGGAAATAACATGTGACTTGCATGTGCATATTCTCTTTCCTCTTGTAGACAAAATTACCATTTCCATTTAATTCCTCATAGGACACTTGTCATTCTCTGGTGGCTTCTTACCCTTCTTATTTTTAAATACTTTGTATTATAACTCAACCCTATTATATATGGACTTTATTTTTTTAGATAAATGAAAAAGGGAAGAAAAAAAAAAGAGTTTCATGTGTTTAAGAAAGCAGGTGGGCTGAAACAGGTAGCTGGTGTCTCTTGGGTTGGGTTTGGTCAGTTTGCCTTTGGTACAAACTTAATTGTGTAAAACTGTCAAAACATGGTAAATCTTAACTTCGTTCAACAATAAAATCCTCACACACACTTGCAGATCATCAATATAACAATCTGTGACACAACTCTCACTAAATCTATATGATAACAGGTTCTTCAACACGAGGAACCAAGATCAAAACCTTGTTAGATATTTTAGTGTAATCGGGGATTGACTTGGTGATCAAAGCGAATAATAATACACATCAAGCAAGTTAGGAGGTGCGGGAGTGCACGCTTGTTTGAGTTATTATTATTCGAAGTGTACGGGCGGAGCCCGTACTATACGGTGGTTCCAAGGGGGCAGCGCCCCCTTGGCGGGGGTCCGGGGGCAGCGCCCCTAGGAGCAGGGTCCAAGGGGCGGCAGCTCCTGGCTGTGGTCGAGCTGTATCCGATTAAGTTTTATTTTAATTAAATTGCCTTGCTAAAATTGCATCAGAAAAATTATTTTTCTGGAAAATACAACAATTTTCGACTCATAAAAATTGGCAGTTTTCGAAGGGCGATTTGTCTTAAAATTAAATTAAGGAACAATTGCATATTTCCCCTTCTAAAAGCACTTCAATTGCATATTTACCCAATCACATATTTTAATTGCATATTTCCCCAACCTAATTATTCTTTTTGAGTATGACTAAACTGCCCTTTTCAAGTATACACTGGAATTGCCATTTTCCAGCCATAGACTGTTCATTCTCCTCCTCTCTCTCGACGATTACTCCACTTCTCATGTGGTTATCCTTCTCTGGCGATTGAAATGTCCTTCCCGTTGATCCTTCTCCGGCGATTAAAGTATCCCTATCGTTCTCATTTGGTTCGCCGATTCAACTATAATCGATTGGTTCTTAGCCGGCCCCGAGTGTTCGTTCACCTCCTTACCGATTGTTCGGTGGTTAGGGTTTGTTAGGCTGTGATTACAGATTGCAATAGCATGTGTGATTCCCTTTTTGTCTGTGATTACAGATTGCAATAGCATGATTCAATAGCACTATATGTTCATGTTTATGCGTATGTTGGTGCAATAGCATGATTCAATAGCACTATATGCTCATGTTTAACATGATTCAATTTCTTAAAATTGAATACAATAAATTAATTAATTTAAAAAGTCAAACGATTGGATCTGATTCCATAGAAAAGAAGGTTTTCTTCCTTTGTTTTTCTTCGCCGATCATTCACAAATCTCGGCTTACAGTTCCATTTTTCATATGTGTTTTTTTTTTGTTAGGTAAACCTTAATATTGGTCTGATTCATTTGTTCGTAGTTTTTTTTTTTGTGATTTGATTTTGTTATCTAAAGGATTAAATCACCAATAGCAGAGGAAACAAACTTTGATTGACTAGGCTTGCGGAATTCTTGGATTAATCGGCATGGGCGAAGCTTTTAAAGGGTGGGAGCCCCCCCCCCCCCCCCCAAAAAAAAATGAACTTTGATTGACTAGGTTTGCGGGATTCTGGCAAGTTTCGCGTCTAAGGTTACACGTGTACAAACAACGAATTCAAATTTCTAGCTCATTATATAATCAAAAAACGCAAACTGAAATAACTTAGTAAAGACGCAAGAAACGAACTAAACTAAGTAGCGAAATGTAGACAACTATTGTGAAAGAGACACAAAAACTAGATACGCTGTAAGTATTTTAACCCCCGGTTACGTATTAGATACGCTGCCCGATTGATCTAGTGCTCCGTAACGACTGTCGAGTATCTGTCCGACGTACTCGTTGGAGTTCTGTCTCGGGGAGGGTATAACTAATGTAAACTTGGGTTATTATACTAACAAATATGCATTGTTTAATTTATTAGATTATAACCAGGAAATCACCAAGGAAAAACCTAAAGTAGCAATGTAAGTAATCTCCTTTTTGTGTAAACATTTTTGCAAAATGTTTTACAAAACCTCAAATGTTTTACATTATGATTAACAGTGATTGAGTATTTGTAAATTCTACAATTAACGTCGGTATGTTGGGGTTTTGTATACAAAATTTGTTACTAAACTATGAGTAGTAACATGACCACAAGTCGGGTTGACAGTACCATGGGTGGTAATTAAAGTATGAATTGGAAGCAAATATAATTGCGAGATCGCCTTCAATACTGTACAATGATAAAATCTGTTTTGATTAAATTGGGATTCACTCACTAGTATTTCCCACTGACAAAATGTTTTTAAACGCGTTTCAGGTAACAAAATGTGAAAGCCAAAAAGAAGTCAGCTGGTCAGCACTGAAAGCTTGGAAAATGTGGCTATAAAAGTTACCTAAATAAAGAAGATGTTTTATTTAAATAACATAGGGTTTATCCCTATAAACAATGTTGTAATATAAACTTGGGTTTTACCCATGTGTTTATTATTATAAAAATGTGGTATTTTACTCTGATAAAATATTTTCTAACTACGATCCTGATGTAAATTCCGCTGCTAAAATGACAAAACCACTGATACCACTGAATCTGAGCTCGCGGCCACCCGTTCCCAGGAAATAGGGGCCGGGGGTTGCGACAGAGAGTGGTATCCGAGCTTAAGCCACTGATTTCAGCCAAAGAAGTGTTCTGCTGACAATGAAATTGTCAATTCTGTTAGGAAATAATCTATGCAATTATGTGCATACGTGTATATTATTGTTTTGTTATTTGACAATTTGTTAGTTTACAGTACGAGTGATCAAGGACCGTCGGACGCTTACTGTCAATTGTCCAGTTCCCCTAGAGACGAAGGAACTTCTTCCCAGCCTACCCCCTCGGTGTATTTAGCTGATACCGAAGAAGGGATTTTCGTATTCAAGGCGCAATCCGAGGAGCCATTCCCTACCAAAAAGAGAGGATGGTTCAGTCAGGGAGCTCACGAGCGTAGAAAAAGAATGAGAAAATTACAGCAACAGCGAGCTTTAGCAGCCGCGAATAGGGATATGAACACCCAAACTCAAGATATACTCAATAGGAGACTAGCCAACTTTCATATCCTAGCTACCACTGCTGCAGACCAGAACCTAGAACAACTCATAGCACCACAGCCACTGCCGTTGTTCCCAACACAATCCATGGAAGTGGAAATTGACCCAGCTGACCAGATCCCACTACCTGCCTTCGACCCAGCCGAAATCCCTAGAGTCCCAGCACCCCATCCCCCAAATTATGACCCATGGTTTGACGACCATAGGGATTACCAACAACGCTACCCACTAGAGGAGCCTATATAAAACCCAGTAGCACCCTATCCAAACCTTGACCCTCTAGACCCATATTTCGATAATGATCAATACATATGGGAAATCCTAAAGAACCCATACCCATATGAGGAACCGATGCCACAGTTCCCTGACCTTATACCAGCACCCGCACCACCCATGAGCACTAAGAATGTGCAAGAACTTCGCACCTTTGGTGAGGAGTTGTTAGATGAAAGTGAACGAATAAGGCAAATAGGGGAGAGACTCGTTTTCAACAAAAACCATCAATAGTGAGAAGAACACACACTGTTAATTATGGGATCATTTGAACTATACTAATGTACTTTTGATACGTTGTTTAAAGCAATCAAGATTTATAGTAACATATGCATACGTGTGTTGTCTCTTTCATACGCATCATTTGGATAGTTGTGTTCTAATCTTCATTACATTATTAGGGGAGTGGGGGTGGTCACAAGTGATCAAATTCCATCACTCACAAACATCCAATCATGTTCCGTCATGTCAGCAACCACTATTCTATCACTCACAAGCATTCTTTAGTGGCGGTGGTCATCACTAGTGATGGGATTCCAACGTACAAGTATTAATACACAACGTACAAGTCATACACATCCAATCAACAATTTTACAACGCGTGATCCTTTCCACACGTGTATAATTCCACGCGTTATTTTTGTCGGTGGCGGCGGTGTGCAAGTCTTCATCACTCGTGATGGGGGCTCCATCACGGACCACCCCCACTCCCCTTAACAGCTGAAATAACTTCTGATCATAATGTTTTTAACCATGTTTTGTAAGGGCCTATGTGGCTATGTATGCACGAAACCTCAACTTATTTGGATATTCTAAAAAACCACTCTTTTGGGTAGTTATCTTATTTGGTTTTGAGTATCATCTTCCTTTACAAGAACTTTGATTATGAGACATCACATGTCAACAATCTCTGGTTAATAGCTGTGCTAGAATCTTACTTGAGTAAATTATATATTCTTTTGATTACCCGTCGCGCCAAACAAACCTACAGGTCTAACGTTCTAGTGACATGCCTAGCTTCGACCACTATTTTATTGAGAAGCCAAACAAACCTACAGGTCTAACGTTCTAGTGACATGCCTAGCTTCGACCACTATTTTATTGAGAAGATCTAATTGGAAGATAAATATAGTAAATATAACCAAACTTAGTGGAGATTAGGCCACACCATCCCACATGAAAGATGAGAGAAAGTGATCGAATGGTGACACTATGACTATTTCCCCTCTCCCCAAGCCATATAGGATCATCAAGTGATGTGCGATAAAGTGTCGTATATTTTAGGTGTATATTTTAAGCCCTTTTTAACACTTATTTTAGCCAAGTTTTAAATTTATAAAACACGATATTTCACTAACACTAAACACACATATGGGCAAGTGCACCCATCGTTGAGTGTAGTATAGCGTTGGTAAGATACCGAGGTCGTCCAAGGACACAAGAGCTTTTAATACCGGTTTATCCTCAACGTCTAACCAAAATAAAAGTTTAGAAAAATGTTTTAAACTAAGAAAAATAAAAACTAACTAAAATGCTGAAAATAAAAATAAAATAAAAACAGATAGACAAGATGAATCACTTGGTTCCGACTCGTATCTAGTATAACATTTGATTATTTCCGCACTTTTGCACATAATTAAGAGATTATCTTAGTTATTGTAGTAGGCCCCTCTTTTGAAGGTGACGTTACCCTCACCCCAGTAGTTTGAGTCAGCAGGGATACAATCCTAAAGGGGTGGATTATTGGAAGATAATGAATTAAGTTATTAATGCAGTATTGTGGTAGGCCTCGCTTTTGGCGGTGACGTTACCCTCGACTAAGTAGTCTGAGTCAGCAGGGATACAGTCCTAAATAGCCGGGTTATAGTATTAATAGTAGTTAACTTATGAGGGGATCAAAGAGTTGGACCCCCGCCATCCAATACCGTGAAGTATTGAAGGAGGTCCTACTAAATTTGACCCAGGTCCATTGCAGGACCTCTAAACGCTGAACAATGGCAAGACCTTTACCAAACCGTTCCCTTAACCCCCTACCAGGTAGCCAACATACCTCCATATAGACCGTGGAGATATGAATGGTGAAAATCCTTTATTTTATATAGACAGTAAAATAATGCCAAGACACCACGGACAAACGATAAGGAAAGATCACCTTCAACATAAGTAACTAGTTATTAAAGTCATTAATACAAAACCAAATAAAAAGTGCAAAAGATTAGAAATAAAAAGTATTATACTAGACACTTTGTCTTCACCAAGTGATGTAAGAGACTTAGGCAAACATGGCCTTGATTGTCAAGAACTCTTACGATCAACCTTGGATCCCGAGACGACTCACACACTCTATGATGGACAATGGATGATGGTGGTGGATGATGGTGTTGTGATGGTGGTGGGTGGTGGATGAAGTGTGAGAGAGGTGGTGTGCCAAGGGATGAGTTGCAATGAAACCAAGCACTCCTATTTATAGGCTGAACAGAGGCCTGGGCACGGCCCCGTGTTCGCTGGGCACGGCCCCGTGCCCGTCTGACACTCTCTCTCTTCATTAATTGTAATTCGCAATTACAATTAATGCGCCTGCAGTACTTTCGGCACGCCCCCGTGTCCGCTGAGCACGGCCCGTGGTGGGCAATAGAAGCTTCTATAGGTTTGTCTTTTCTGCTGCTTCTTGGGCACGGCCCCGTGCTGGCTGAGCACGGGGCGTGTTCAGCCTTCTGTTTTCTCTATTTTGCTTTGGAAGGTGCCGTTGAGGGTTCGGGCAATCCACTAATGTTCCTTTTCTTGTATTTATGTTGGATTTAGCTGTCTTTTTGCTTCTTTTGCGTTTTTGAGCTCATTTAATCCTGAAAATACAAAAGGAAGACAAAAACACTCTTTTTCCAATATTAGTACTAAAAAAGGGTTAGTTTTATGCCTCATTTGATGTAATTTATATGTTGCATTTTACACACATCAAATACCCCCACACTTGAACTTTTGCTTGTCCTCAAGCAAAACTCTTTAACATTTGGCTTACACTCCCAAATGGAATAGGTAGAAGAGAAGGTTTTTGGGCTTGTCATAGAGTGTCGGGATTTCCAAGATCTTTTTGGGCTTTATTTTTATTTATTTACACTCCTATTCGTAATGATTTATTTAGAACTGTTCATAAAAGAAATTACTTATTTGGGCATAACATGCCTTTTTAAAATTTTATTTATATACAAGTTCACATACCTCACGGGGAAATCACTCACACTCGGCCGAAAGTGTATTTTTAGTGAATCACTCGAGAGCGGCATGGAACTTATTCCTACCATAGGCTTGCCAAGAAATCAATCCTCCTCCTTTTTAACTTTTATACCTTTGTAGATATCAAGAGGACTTTGTGGGTTAAGGGTTGGCTAGGGTTAAAGGTAGGTGGTTGGGTTAGTGGTTAGTAGAAAAAGGGCTAAAAAGCATAACAAGTGTCGGTTTTCGTATTTTTGCAACTTTTTTTTTTTTTGATGAAGCTTTTATTCAAACAAAGTTATTTTTGATTACTTTGTTTGTTTATTTTCTTTTTGCTTCATTTTTTTTTTTTTTTTTTTACGAAGAACCGAACTTGTTACTAAAATAAAGGGTTAAAAATGAAAAAGGTTTTGGTGGGTGAAAGGGTTTTTGTTTTGGGTGATGAAACGAAAAGGTTTAGGCTCAAAGGGGCTAACTAGGGGGATTTTTTGGGTAGGTGGTAAAAGAAAAAGAAAAATAATGGTGTAGAAATGAAAAAGGGTTAGTCCTAATGCCTCTATCATTTACTTACTCGGGTTTAAGTTGATAAGGACCGGGAATGTATTGTCATGGCAAGTTCTAGAGTCGTAAGAACCAAGCGGCTATTCACACAAGAAACGAAAAATGAGCATTTACTCAAATGATATGAAATTGTGTGCTCAATAAAGGCTCAAAACTCACTTTTGTGGGAATGGGTTTTTATGTGATCAAGTATATATAATCAAATTTTAAATAAGTTTGTCATGCCTTTTCATAATTTTCTTATGTTGGTTCTTTTTATCACTACGCTATCGGTTGTAAATTTGTAAAAATATAACCTTTTTGAGAGCTTGAATTTCCCGAGTTAAACCTAGACAAGTAAAAAAATGAAATTTTTTTTGAAAAAATTTGGGGTGATTAGCGGTTCCAATAGAGTTTTGTGTAAGGCTTGTATTTAGGACTTGCAAAATTCAAGGTTTTAGCATCCCCCCCACACTTAAATTACACATTGTCCTCAATGTGTCCCAAAAATAAATTTTTAGGTTGATTAGATGTGTAAAATAGTGTTTAAAAGCAAAAATTTGTGTTACTGGGCACTGAACACGGCCCCGTGTTATCCGGGCACGGCCCCGTGTTCAAGTGCCAGTAACAAAATTGAAATAAGAGGAACAGAAGTCTGGACACGGGGGCGTGTTGGGTGAACACGGCCCGTGTCCAGTTACCTGTACTGGGCGTTTTCTGCAGGTGGTCCGACACGGGGCCGTGTTGGTTGGGCACGGCCCGTGTTGAACCTTCTGAAAGGGAGAAAATTGTCGGGTTGCCTCGTTCTTGTGCATGGGATCATTTTTCTCGTTCCCCTTTTCATCCTTTACCACCATGAGTGTGTTTTATTCCTGAAAATTAAACTAACTAGAAAACATAAAAACTAATCTAAATTAAACTAAGGATAGTTCCGTGGAATGCCTCCATGGTGCGCCACGTTTATAAGGGTCCTTGGCTAGACCCAATGCCTGGTCATATGTTACCCAAGTGGGATGTGTTGCATCCCATGTTACACCGTCGGAGAGCGTCATCCAAGCTTGAGTCTATGACCTTCATGTAGTTGACCGGATCTTCTTCCTCTACTCTCTTTCCACATTCAAATTTCACTTCCTCATCCCCAAACTTCAATGTTAGAGTTCCGTCATTCATATCCACCACTGCTTGAGCGGTGGCTAAGAATGGTCTCCCGAGGATGAGGGGGACCTCGGTGTCTTCCTCCATGTCTAGGATAACAAAGTCGGTTGGAAAAACGAATTTGTCGACCTTGACTAGCAAATTTTCGACGACCCCATGTGGGAACTTGACGGATCTGTCGGCGAGTTGTATGCTCATCTTTGTAGGGCTTGTTGCTCCTAGGCCGAGTCGCTTGAACATTGAGGTGGGCATGAGGTTGATGCTAGCCCCAAGATCGGCTAAAGCATTTCGGACGGGGGACTTCCCAATCGAACAAGGGATTGTGAAGCTCCCGGGGTCGATTTTCTTTTGTGGAAGTTTGTTGAGTACTAGAGCTGAGCATTCTTCGCCTAGGTTAACTAATTGCAACGATTCAATTTTCTTTTTGTGAGTGAGGAAATCCCTCATGAATTTTGCATATTTAGGCATTTGGGTTAGGACCTCAATAAAAGGAATATTAACATGCAATTGTTTTAGTAAACTTTCGAACTTTGCGAATTGCTCATCGGTCTTTTGACGAATTAACCTACCGGGGTACGGGATTGGAGGATTCTTGGTGGGCTCTTGATTCGGTGTAGAAGCCTTTTCTGGCGCAGGAGGAGTTACAGGTTGGCCAGAATGACTTCTTCCATTTGGCGGCAATGGAGCATCCTCGGGACCCACGGTTCGATTTCGTAATGTGATGAGATGGACTTGTGCCTTTGGGTTTGGTTCGGTATTACTGGGTAATGCGCCTTGTGGTCTCTCGGAGAAATTTTGAGCTAGTTGATTTAATTGTTTTTCAACGTTTTGAATACTAGCTTGTTGATTTCTGAAATTCGATTCCAATTGTTGAAATCGATCCGAGTTTTTCTTTTCAGTGTCAGAGATGAGGCGAGATACAGTATCTTCAAGCCTTTCTCTTCCACCTTGTTGTTGAGGAAAATTTTGCGGTTGTTGAAAATTAGTTCGTTGATTTTGTTGGTTACTACTATTGCCGGGATCTCTCCAACCAAGATTTGGGTGGTTACGCCATCCTTGGTTGTAGGTACCCGTTGGAGGACCCGACGGCCTAGGTCTATTATCCATGTAGTTTACCGTTTCAGTTTGTTCATCTAATTCTTTCATACAACTCCAATTTTCATGTGACCCACCACACCCTTCACAAGCCATAACCGAGGCCGTTTTTGTCATTTCTAGCCTTTTGATTTTTGAAGAGAGGGCCTCGATTTGGGCTTGTAAAGAGGTGCTTTCATCAACCTTATGGGCGCCCGGTATTAGTTCGGTTATCTTGTAATCGGGCCGATTTGTAATGTTATACTACCGGATTAATACAAAGAAGTTGTTTGTTTATATCTAATCTCTCCCGTTTTGAACCGATCTCACACGAATCACGGTTTCGGTCACGAAACTCGGTCCTACAGTTTCGAACCATTGAGACCCTTTTCTCCGTTGACTAATGTTGACTTCTGGTAACATGTTGATGTCGTACCGACCCCTGCCATACGGGCCGGGCTCATCAACTGCGCCCGTGAAACAGTTACAGTAACAACAAAAATAAAAAAAAAATGTAGCAACAAATCCCCATAATAATGGTTTATATAATAACCTGGAGAAAGAACGCCCATCCTCCTGGTGTAAGTGAGTAACCGCTTGATTTTTAACCTTGGCGGTTTGCGATTTACCAGGCCCTGTAGCGTCTGTTGACCCCGACCCTCTCCGGGGTTGACCGCTTGAGTTAAGGGGTCTAGACGTGATGAGCCCTGTGGTTGGGAGAATTGGAGTCACTCCACTTTGCGGTCCAGAGTTGTGTCGAGAACTGGGCATCCCTCCACTTTGCGGTCCAGATGACTTCCTAATGGGCTCACAGTGTTTATTCAACGGACCAGAACCAGCTTTCTTCATCGACGACGAACCAGGACCCGCCCCTGATGAACCCATTCGATTACCCGAGTTTGATGACGTTTGGTTGGAATGAGACGAATTACCAAACGAACCGGTTCTTAAAGGGGCGTTAGCTATAGGTCCAGACTTTCTTTATCAGGAACTAACGTTGTCCACTTCAAACATTTTTCTTAGTTCGCCGGATTTTTTATGTCACCGCTAGTGTACTGCACTGCAGTGGATGACATGGTTGGTGTCCTTTCTTTCGGCTGTTCAGGCAACCATTATTCAACTTTAAGAAACAAACACACAAGAATTAGACCAATTTACACACAATGACTAATATATATATATATATATATATATGTATGTATATGTACAAACATCACACAACTGAATATACATACGTGTACCCTTCATAAAATCCGAACAAATCAACTAATGTACAAACAATTAATTTCTACACACAATGTGTTTATACATATAAGAACAACAAAACAATATACATATGTGTATAATTGAATAAACCCAAAAAAAACAGAGTACTCATGTGTATAGTCGAATCAGCAACATTCCAACAACAAAATCCAAACATATCAGCAACATCAGATGAGATTATACATATTTGTAGAACCAAATATTACTCCAATACGAAAAAAACACCCAAACTATTGTATAACAGTTTATACGCATGTGTATCCGTGATTTTTATAACGTAATTTATACACCTGTGTATAGTGATATCTTATCAGTTATGAACCAATACAACCAAGTAGCAGCTAATGAACAATATCTTCAACACAAGTATACGTATGTGTATAACAGAGTATTAATTTGTTTATGAGCCCTATCAAACACAAACCACAAATCAAAGAAGAAATTGGATGAACCCTATAATAAAAAACAAAATTGACAAAATCAGAACAAAACTATCACAAATCAAATGTAAATCAAGCAGCTTGAACCAAATCTAGTTGAATAAAAAAGCTTCTTATATGCACAATCATCTAAAACCCTAGCTTTAATAGGAACAAATGTTGAACTATACACTATAGGATGAAACAAAGAATTACAAAAACCAAAATCCACTTGAAATTGGTACCTTGATATATCACCTGAATATGTAATCACTGGGAAAGATGGAGGTGTAGAACAATTCACCAGAAGAAAAAAAATGGCCGTCGCTTTTAACTTCTAGAGAGAGAAGAAGACGGGGTTTAATTTGAATTGTGATTTTATTTCCTAATAACCGAAAGAATGGGATTACCATTTTGCCCTTATGCAGTTATTTAGATAAGTTTTTTTTTTTGTTTTAATAATTTATTAAATTCATTTAATTCCTAAATTCATGATCTCCTCATCCAACGGCCAAGATCTGTTCAAAATTTGTATGTTACATTTTTTTGGACATATATATTGTGTAACATGAAATTTTTAATATTTTTAAAAAAATAAACTACTTGGCGCTTTTTTGTTTTTCTTTTATAAAAATGTTCAAATATATGTATGTTACATTCCCTATATTTTAGAAAAAAATAAAAATGTTAAATAGGGTTTTTACAAAGATTTTTTGAGTTTTCTCAACTCAAGTAGGTTTTCGTTTTATCTTTCCCTATATATAATATATTAAACAAAATACACATAAGTACGTTTAAAACTAACTACCTTGGGATTTCATGCCACAAATTTGTATAAACACTGTCTCGATCAATTAACAAACAAATATATTTTCAAAATAATATATTTGCTTTTAATAAAATTAATACAATTTCGTTGTAATAATAAAAATAATATATTTATATATTACTAACTTATATTTCTCTAAAAAAATACTTTTTTCGCACACTAATATGAATCACTTTAAGAAATGTCTAAGTACATAAAAATAATATCATGTCGTCACATATATACATGCTTCCATGTACTTACTAAAATACACATTTATCACCATCAACAATACTTATATATTTTACCAATACATATATTCATTCATGTATCATCAAGTAGTCGTATTTAGTCGAACATACATCTAGATATTCCAATATTTCAATAACCTTTCAAATAATCAACATTCGTTACAAACTTACAATTTCAACATTTACATTTAGATTTATACTTTGAGGGGCCTTTAGTCAGTTTAATGGTAATTAGCTTAGGTGTAAAAAGTCGTTTGAAAAGAAAGGTGATATGGAATACATTGATGGAATTGAATGACGAAGACCAAAAAGAGTTACTTGTACAAATTGTAAAGTAACACCTTGGAATTGAATACTAATATTTTTTCTAACAGATTCAGGTTTTATAGTTTCGATTTTGTAACATCTTTGAGTATTAAGGCTAATTGTTGTTAATTTTCTGTTAAAATAGTATAAAATAGTGCTGTCCATAAAGTTCGCGGCTCGGAGCTCGCTCGGATTTAGCTCGGAAAAAGCTCGCTCGATATGGCTCGGTTTGAAAGTGAGCCGAGCCGGCTCGGCTCGGTTAGAAAGTGAATGCATTGTCTCCAATTTTAAAGTTATTAGAATATATTCATTTTAATAGGTGATATTCAATAATTTGTAACGCCCAAGTGATAACTGGATACATAGGGATGACAAAAAGGAAATCTGACACGGACACCCAAAATATTCGGGACAGGTATATCTGAAGCTTGACGGGTATGAGATTGAGTATAGCTTAGTTTTAAAAAATTTACGAGAATGAGATAAGTATGGATTAGGTGATACCCAATTTGATTACTTAAGACCACATACATGTTTACCCGACAAGTACTAAATGACGACAGCAACTTGAATCTGCCCCTGGCCATCTCATTTAACATGACTTGAGTTTTAGAAAACTTATGAATCTTGAATGGGGGCCTCCCCCTTTGACAGTAACTTGAATCTGCCCCTGGCCATCTCATTTAACATTCAAAAGTTGATGATAAAAAGGCCTAAGGACTTTCATCTCCAGTTTTATTACTCCTAAAAATGAATTCAAAACAACCAATTGTTTGCTTAGCATCTTTCTCTCACATTCATTTGATCTTTTATGCTCTTGTTATATTTCTTACTTCCACAACCATCTCAGATGCCTATGTTGGCCAAAATGAGACTGATCATCAGGCTTTGATCAATATCAAGTTGATGATCACTCATGATCCATTTGGAGCTCTAACATCATGGAACAGTTCCATGCATTTCTGTGATTGGGCTGGTGTTACATGTGGGAAGCGCCATAGAAGGGTGACTTATTTACAGCTGATCTCGCTAGGTCTAGAAGGCTCTTTGTCTCCTCATGTAGGGAACCTCAGCTTCCTCCGTGGACTTCACCTTTGGAATAATAGTTTTCAAGGAGCCATCCCTCATGAACTCGGCCGCCTTTCTAGGCTACGTGATCTTACTCTGCATACAAACAAATTCAACGGGGTCATTCCAGCTAACATATCCGGTTGTTCTAACCTTGTACAGATCAGTCTTGCCGAAAACGAGTTAGTTGGAAGCATACCCAAAGAGATCAGTTTCCTCCCAAAACTTAGTTTCCTATTACTTCAAAATAATAAATTAACAGGTGGAATCTCACCTTTCTTAGGGAATATTACAACAATGGTAGTGTTTGGTACTCACAGAAATCCTTTGGGTGGGAGCATTCCAGACACCTTAAGCAATTGGAAAAATTTACAGCAAATTTACTGCAGTCATTGTAATTTATCCGGGACCATCGCTCCCATGTATAACCTTTCACTCCTAACCGAGGTTCGCTTCACTAATAATCAACTGACAGGCAGCCTTCCTCTAGCCTTTGGTACGATGCTCCCACAACTCGTTTCTCTTTATTTATGGGGTAACCAACTAACCGGGCCTCTTCCACCAACAATTTCTAATTGCTCAAGATTGTCGGATCTTCAAATGAATAAGAACATGTTCAGTGGAAAGTTGACGATCGACTTTTCAAAACTAAGAGATATATATTTTATAACCATCGGTTCTAACAACTTTGGAAGCAAAGAAGTTGACGAAATGAAGTTTATTAAATCTTTGGAAAATTGTACCAAATTAGAGTACCTGGATATTTCCGATTGCAATTTTCAAGGAGTGCTCCCGAGATCTATAGGTAATCTTTCTGATCAACTCAGTTATTTATCTTTAGAGCTAAATCAGTTACACGGAAACCTCCCTTTATCAATTGGCAATCTAGCTGGCGTGAGCAGTTTATATTTAGCAACAAACCATTTCACTGGAAATATTCCCTCAACCATTGGTAACCTTCAAAACCTACGACTACTTGATTTACAAAAAAACCAACTTTCAGGAAGAATTCCTGAGGCCATAGGGAATTTATCATTGTTGATCACACTTTCTTTATCTTCAAACAAGTTGGAAGGGGCTATTCCATCAAGCCTTGGAAATTGTCGTCGTCTATTAGAGTTAGACCTTCATGACAATAGACTTAACGGCAAAATACCCACACGACTTCTTCAACTTTCATCTCTATCCAAAACTTTGAATCTTTCTCAAAACAATTTGTTTGGGTCACTTCCAATGGAGGTTGGATACCTCAAGATGTTGAGCGCTCTGGATTTATCTTATAATAATTTATCAGGAAACATTCCTAGTGGCCTTGGTGATTGTGGTAGCCTTACAAGGTTGTTCCTTAAAGGCAACTTATTTCAAGGTATAATGCCATCATCATTAAGTTCCTTGAAAGGACTGATGGAACTTGATATTTCTTATAATAATTTATCGGGGCAAATTCCTAAATTTTTGGAACAGTTGAAGTTAGAACATTTAAATTTGTCATATAATGATTTTGAGGGTGAAGTACCAATGCAAGGAGTGTTCTCCAATGAAAGTGCATTCTCAGTTTTTGGGAATAAAAGGCTTTGTGGTGGCTTAATTGAACTAAGGTTACCCAGATGCAAGGAGATAAAAAAACAAACAAAAAAGTTTCTTTTGTTTATAATAGTCATTTTGGTGGCTTCCACCCTTTTCACCATTACGTGTTTAGCATATGTTTGTTGTAAGAAGAAAATCACAAGGCAACTATCTCAATCATCAAAGAGCAATCGGTTCTTGAAAGTTTCCTACAACCAACTTTTCAAGGCTACCAATGGCTTCTCCGAAGCCAATTTGATTGGAAATGGTTGGTTCAGTTCCGTTTATAAAGGAATCCTTAATGATGATGATAGATTTGTTGCAATCAAAGTTCTGCATCTTCAAAATCGAGGAGCTCAAAGAAGCTTTACGAGGGAGTGTGAAGTTTGGAGGAACATACGACACAGAAATGTACTGAGGGTAATAACTTCATGTTCTAGTGTTGACTTTCAAGGAAATGATTTCAAAGCTTTGGTATACGAGTTCATGCCCAACGGAAGTTTACATGATTGGTTACATTCAAGTGAAAGTACATCGAGACTCAACCTTCTTCAAATAGTAAATATCCTAATGGATGTAGCATGTGCACTTGATTATATTCACAATCAATGCATACCTGCTGTTGTTCATGGCGACTTGAAGCCTAGCAACATTCTACTTGATGATGACATGGTAGCTCATATAGGGGACTTTGGTTTAGCTCGTTTTCTAGGAACAACTTCATACCAAACCAACTCAACTATGAATAGAGGAACGATTGGTTACATTGCTCCAGGTAAAGCTCATGTAGTGAGACACATTCATATTTATTTGTAGTATTACCTTTTTAAAAGTAATTACTTATAATTTGCAGAGTACGGTATCGGGAATGAGATGACAAGTAGTGGAGATATTTATAGTTTTGGGATATTATTACTCGAGGTGATGACCGGGAAAAAACCAACCGATGACATCTTTCAGGATGGCCTTAGCCTTCATAAATTTGCTTCCATGTCCTTGCCAGACCATGTAACCAATGTTATTGACGTTAACATTGTAAACACTTATCAAGAGAAAGAGACTGCTACTAAAAATAAAGTAATAGATGAAGAGAAATTAAAGGAATGTCTGGCATCAACAATCAAGATTGGAGTATCATGCTCTGTGGATTCCCCACAACAACGGATGGATATAAAAAACGTTGTACGTGAATTACTGCATATTCTGAATGCACTTCAAGATATTTAAGGTATGGTGTTCAATATACTAAGCTTTGATCATAGAGATGGTGTATACATCCTTTTTTACTTTGCTCAGTTCAGTTTCATGTTGTAATAGTTAAAATAATATTATATTACCTAGTTAAACCATAATCAGTCGCAAATAAAACGTTTCAGTTTAAGTTGGTTATTTTTCTTTGTTCTTGGTTACTACTTATTGCATGATTAGTGTTACAGGATATTGTGAATTTGGAGGGCAGCAGCTGGCAAAGGGACTGGAAGTGAAAGCTGGAATAATGGAAGGGTCTTTTTGGAGCAGCAGCTGTTTTGTACTTAATTTATATAAATAGATTTCTATTTACTGGTTGGTGCTTTGCTATCAAACTGGTTTCATTTGAGTTATTTATTTCTGATGTGAATTTTCTTGTTTTAATAAACTCATTGGTGTTAATATGAGTTCCTAAGAGATGATATGATTTAAGTTCAAGTTCTGGTTGCTTTCAAGTTCAATTTTGTTTGATAATTTAATTTTAACACCTTGATCATAATGCATGTCCATGTTAAAGACTTGTAGAATATTGAGAGCGAAATCTGCAATTTTGAATTTTCATCCATTTGTGTATATTAAGTAGTGGATTATGTTCGTGCGTTAGAGCAACTCGGTTTTGAATTATAATTATATTGACACATAAATATAAAGATATAAATAAGTACGTTGCAACGGTATTTTCGAAATTTTATAAAAACTATATTTAAAAGAAACAATATATGTTACATCAATTGAAAACAATAAAAAAACAAATATTGGTACCGGTTTCAATAATTCTAATAACGGTACCGACTTTGTTCAAAGGAATTGGTTTATTTCGTCATGGTATAAGGAAAAAATATGTACATCGATCGAAAACCATAAAATCGTTGTAATAAAATCTGTAGTGTTAATTCTTAATTAGACTTCTTAAGAAATGATACGATTTGAGTTCAAGTTTTGTTGGATTTCAAGTTAAATCTAGTTTTGATAATCAAATTTTAACACCTGACCACAATGAATGCATGTCCATGTTAATTTTTTTTAATGGCAAAACTTCTATTTAAAAAATAGAAACCGGGCCCGTTAGCAACTGGAACCCGACGGATTACATCACAATGTCACAAATGTTAAATTCTAACCATCTAGACCAAACAATATTACAAAATTTTGATCTACTCGTAATCCAAAGAAAAGCATTTTCTTTTATAAGTTCCGCCGTTCTAATAAAATGCACCTGGTTATTGTTGAAAACCTTCTCGTTTCGCGCCTTCCATATCTCCCAAATGGTAATCATAAGTATGGCTTCGACGAGCTTCCTCCAGTCTTTCGAACCTCTAATAAAATGTCCATGTTAATGAGTCTTGTAGAACATTGAGAGCGAAATTTGCAATTTCCATCCATTTCTCAATATTGTATATCCAACATCAAACCTAGAAACCGAATTGAATCTTCAAATAATCTGTTGAAACCTTGATCAATCTCCCAATCATGTAAAACTATCTGTTATGAAGCCACCTAGCCCAGATAAGATCCAAAAAGCCCAATCCAACGGCCCAACAAGATGAATGGCATAGGAGCACACTATCAGAAGATATAAGCGAGAGATATGGAAAGATTAGGGCAGATTGAATGTTATGCAAATGGATAGTTCTCTTCCCATCTCAATTCTATTATGATCTGATTCCCATCTCCTCTGTAATTTTGATTGTTCTGGTTGTGTATTGATTTCAATTTCGCCGTATTTCATCCTTAAATTCCATACAAATCAAGTCGTTATATTACTTCTGTAGGTCCCGAAATCTGAGGATCGATTACGAACCGAATCACTTGTTTATAGTAAACACGGTTACGTGTGCGGAATCCACGTAACTATGCCAAATCAAACATATAAAGCAATAATAACAACGGATTAATCAATGATACACACTCGATTGATTAACGGGATGAGAACCGATTACAACTGATACAAACACAGTTCAGACAGAATTTCGGCAGAGTTTTGTTACTATGGTTAATATCTCATCTCTGAGTTCAAATGAACACAAGTTGTTGTTTATATAGTCCCTGGCCACTGATATCGACGAAACACACAAAGTGTTTGACGAATCTGAACATGGGCCAGACATTGGGCCTGGAACAGCCCAGTTCATGACGAATCAAGGTCTGATTCGTCATGACCATCAACGAAACAGGATTAAGAACATTTGTCTGTTTCGTCATGATGTGTTACGACGAAACAGGCCTGTTTCGTCGTGGACTGCAACTGTTGTGTTTGTTCCTGTTAACAGACAGCAACAACAGCAACATATAAACATAGTAATAACCAAACTACCCTTTAATGCAACATGCATTGTTCATAATACTTTACATATCAAAAGAGACAAATAAGTTGTACACAAGTAGATAGGAGGATATCTGACTTGGTCAACATAACATACAGACTCGATAATTAATAAAAGACCATACAAAATACATCGTTAAACAAGACTAGTCACAGACACTAAAAAATGCATCAACAAACTCCCCCTTGTCTGTTACTCGTCTTTGGTCTTCTAATCTTCCATCAGTGTTGTTCGGACCACGAACTGCCCGAATGTATACCCCTGTAGTAGCAAAAACACGCTACTCGCTGAAACTTTAACGCTTGACGTGCATCTTGGTCTTCATAGAAAATATCATGACGATATAATCTGCTAATATCAGCTTCAGACATGTTGACGATCCACATCGGATCCAACATCCGGTAATTAGCACGACCATCTCTAAACACAATTACAGCTTCATGAGTATCCGAGTCGTAGCACCACAATGCCATGTCTTCAAGAAAATCCTGCTTCATAGGCATCAATGGGATTTTATCTACTACCCTCGGAGGCTGATACACAAGTTTATATCTGCAAGTGTTGGTGTCCGGATCAAGAGTAAACTTGATCGGTTGATAAACAGGAAATTGTGGCTTGTAGGATTCATCCTTCCAGCCTGACTTCTTGTTTACTTTCACCAGACGCTCAAATAACGTAGCACCATCGTATTTTGCACGATTGATAAGTTCAAGCCTTGTCAACGCCGAGACATCATAAAATGGCAAGGAAAGAATGCTCAGCAATGAATTGAAATACAGAATTCCATATTCACGTTTAATAGCAATGCAGTGAATATCTTGTACAAACATCCAGCATAAAATCCTTCCGCTTGGCTTCTTTTCAAATTGCAAATAGTCTACTTGAGCTTTTTCAGGTAACGGCTTGGACACTTTAGATAAAAACTGTTTTCTCCATTCAGAAAAAGCATTTGTGTCTTTTTCAGACGAATTCCGATTCTTCAAGTGCTCGTCTATGTCATCAATGTTTTCTTTCATCCAATTTTCATCAAAAGATGCAAATTCAGTACCATCTTCTCTGACATATGTTGATTTTGGTACTTCACCTTCAAACACAATTTCATCAATCTCTTCAACATTCGTTGTATCAGTCTCAGTAGACATTTTGTCTATCTCAGCATCATCTATTTCTCTCATAGACTCTAAAATACTCAATTGCTCCGGAGAAAGATCTTCTATTAACTCCCCTTCTTCAAGCAACTCTCCTGTAAATGGATGAATAGCTTGTAGAGCAATATCAGCACTGCTAACTATAGAAGAAGTACCTTCTATCTGTTGTACTTTTCCAGTAGAAGTTCCCTGAGATGATTCGACAACGGTAGGTTGAACTGTAACAACGTTAGAAGCAAGTGTGGTTGGCTGTTTCTGTGATGTACCAGAGGTATCAGGATTTCCTTGATCTTCCGTATCATCATCCTTTTTCTTTAGTACCTCTTGTTGTTTACAATGATAGTCCCACAGAATAGCAAGCCTTCTCTCTTTCTCTTCATCAAGAGCCTTCAAGCGAGCATTTTCAGCTTTAAGCACATCAATTTCACCTTGTTGTCGCTCTATAACTGTTTGCTGTTGACCAACCATTGACTTCAACTTGTTAATTTCCACAGATTGTTTAAGTTGATCATGCTTCGTGAGATTACCAAAATGAGATTGCCTTTGAAGACGATCAGCAGCCGCTTCAAGTGTAGAGAACAAGTATGTGATCTTTTCATCTTGAGAAAATCCAGCAAATGTCCTATGACGTTCAGCACTGATTTCCGAAGTAGTTGCCCTGATTGCTGAAGCCATAGATCTTACAGGAACTGCCTGAGGAACAACAGATGGAGTAGCAGTAGCTGGTGTAACAACTGGAGCAACTGGAGTTTCTGTAGCTGAAGTAACTACAGGAGCTTCTTGTACAGGCTCCTGAGGTACAGATTGTACAGGCTCCTGAGGAATAGATGAAGACTCCTGAGGCACAGATTTCCGAGTATAAGTACTCAGATATCTCCTAGCTTTCTTCTTTTGTACTTCAACAGCTTTCTCTGCTCTTCTTTTTGTTCTCCTTTCACCTTCAGGATCCTCTGGAACATACTCTGGATCATCCTCTGTTCTAATCTTTCTATACCTTTTTACTCCACGTATATCGATATACATTTCATAACCAGGTTCAACTATATGATCACTAGAACTCGAATCAGTTCCATCATCACCACTTGCTGACGAACTACTTTCTGATGTACCAGAAACAGCACCCTTGCTTGATGTACCAACAGCACCTTTGCTTGATGTACCAACAGCACCTGCATCACCTGCATCACTATCTCCACTACTTTCATCACCATCACTATCAGACTCATCTGAATCAACTGGGTCAGGACCAAATTTTTCTATCCTTAACCTTTCCAACTCAGGTTCTTCATTGTCTGATTGGCTGTCTTCATGACGCCATT
The DNA here is from genome assembly GCA_030545235.1 of Helianthus tuberosus. Lineage (NCBI taxonomy): Eukaryota > Viridiplantae > Streptophyta > Magnoliopsida > Asterales > Asteraceae > Helianthus > Helianthus tuberosus. The sequence goes on along the minus strand of CM060373.1, from coordinate 33,925,389 downwards.
TGTCATTTGCAGGAGCAACATAATCAGGATTCACTAGAGCACCAAAAAGCTTCCTTGGAGGAACACTTTCTGTGTATCTTTTGGCCGCCATCGTCTTGATTAGCCGTAAAGAGTTGAAATTCATCGCCTCTATTTTCAAAAGATCATTTTCAGCTTTAGGAAGGTCTGGATGCTGAACATTCATTATCATTTGCAGAAACCGTGGATACATCCAAAACTTGTTCCCGGTGGTTCTACTACCAGTCCTTGTCATATTCTCTTTCATGTTGCTGAAAATATACTTCGAGATGCTAAACGGTTTGTTTAACACCAAAGCAACCATGAAACCAACAAGATCATCTCCAGCCATATCATATCCAGCTCGTCTATTGCTGAGACACTGAATAAGAACATGTAATAAAAACTTGTATCTTAATGGAAGATCACCTTTGTTGATTTGTTTGACGAAAAGATCTCCTTTACATTTCATCCTTAGTAAACAGCCTCGTGAACACATGATTGGTATTGAATACGGTGCATTTGGTTGATCTTGTAATTGAAGAACTTCATTCAATATCTCCGGAGTAACAACGACAAACTGATCATTCACACGACCTCTGATAATATCCTTTCCATCGATTTGAACGACGCTTGCAGAATCCCAGAATGCTTTAATTAGAGATTTATAGACGGGTGTCGAGTATGTAACAGCATGATTGATACGTGACTCCCTGATCCACTTCGTCATATCTTTAAATTCCGTGAGCTTGTCTTCCGGATCCAAATATGCAACTTGATTATGGCGTTTCTCTGACATAATCTCTTCTTCAGTTTTGTTTTCTTTCTTTATCGCCTTCTTTCGTTTTCCTTTTTCTTGCTGTGCTTTCGGAGCCATCTGTACATGAAAATGTCCAGAATAAGTCACAATTTATATAACATAGCATTTAGACATGTATGAATACACTTTCATGTATTCACATAACAGATAACCTAATTAAACATGTCTACTGTGAACAAACAGCAACATCAGAAAACTGCTAAGGCATTTACGACGAAACAGAGGATCAACGACGAAACAGAAGATTGAACGACGAAACAGAGGGTTGACCATTGACTGGTTTGATTCATCGACTTTTTGATTCGTCGAGTCTATTTCGTTCCATTTCTGATTCGTCATCTTTGATTCGTCGTCTGATTCGTCACATGTTTGATTCGCCGGAATTAGGGTTAAATCAGATTCGTCAAATTGGGGGTTTTATCAGTTTCGCCGTATTGGGTTTAAACAAACATCAGATATAAACATTAACTGTAACACCTCGAAAATTCACGTCCTATAATGTGTTGACACGTGTCATAAAGTTTGAACGTGTGAAAGAATGTTATAAAAGGACTAAAGTTGACAAACATGGAAAGTATGTGTCTATACGGGTTCTAAGTGTCAACTGTGAATAAATACAATGTATATTAACCCTACACGATGCTCATACCTTCAAACGAATAAATCATGGATCATACGAAGATAAATGTGAGTGATTTCAAACTACAGGGACCAAATGTGTCAACATGTTTAATTTATACCTCTGAGTGACCTTTTGACAAACCCGAAGCTTTGTAAATATTAATTGTGCTCATGAGAATGCACCCTAAAAATTTCATAAAGTTTCGTTAACGTATGAGAAAGATATGATCAAATTCGTGTGCGAAGCGTTAAAGCGTAAACGTCGAAAGTTAGGACTTTTCGGGTAACAATTAAGTTAACCGGGGACCTAACAAAGTGGGTATATGTTTTAAAGCCCTTGTAGATCAATTGTGAGGGTTCATAGTGCAATAAACAAGTGCCTATTCGAGTTTTGAAGAGACAAGGACTAAATCGCAAAACAAATAAAGAGCTGATCATACACGTCCTCGCGCCACGCGAGGGGTCCCTCGCGCCACGCGAGGGACTCCCAGTTGCTGAATTGCGGCTGTTGGCTGAAATGGCTCTTGTGCGCGATTTTACCCGATTTTCCACATTCCTCTTGACCCCTAGACACCCCCTAAACACTTAGGGACATGTGTTGAAGTATTGTGGGCACTAGTAGACACAAGTGTCAAGGATTTGTGGTAGATTAAACACTATATAAAGGCTTGTTATGCAAACATTCACTCACACCTTCATCTGCATTTCTTGAGCACTTCTGGAGCTTAGGAGCAGACCCAATACCTTCCTACTCGAGCTTAGGACTTGGGTAAGTATGCTAGACCTTCCTCGGTTTAGTTTTTGCTTAGTTATTAGCTTAAAAGTCAACCGTCGTAATTAACGGTTGACTTAACGATTAATCGCTAATGGTCCAGCGATTGGTCGAATTAAAAGTAGTTATAAGTTGGTATTTATGTGGGTAATAAAACCCCAAAAGGGTTTCCCCTGATCACCACTTTAACTAGTTCAAAATTCGGGTCAAACATATACTTAAAAAGTCAACAGAATTCTTAAAAGGTCAATTATGCATAATTAGCTATCTAGACCATGTATAACCTGTTTGATTATTGTTATAACTTAGTAATTAGTGTAAGAACATGTCCAAACCTGTTCAACCCGACTATTTCCTGTTTAGACCCGGTTCGGAACCGAAAGTCACATAGTTTGACTTTCGCTTTGACTTTCAGTTCTGACCCGTTTAGGCATATTTTAGAAATGCCTCAGAGCTTTAATTGGACTAGGATACATGTTAGAACAACCCTCTGTGATTATACACCTTGGTTCACTAGTTATCCAATTAATATGCATATTTCCGTTAATTGCTCATACGTTGACCGTTATGCCCTTATTACCTTAAAACGTGATTTATGAAAATGTAAAAGTGTAGAAACCTTAGTTACTGATATATAAACTTGTATGCAAAGTTTGACATCAGTTTGACTTGTAGATTAAGAGTTATGCTCATTAGCGTAATTACGGTGCTTTATGTTAATAAAATGGCGTAATTAGCGTATAGCCTAATTAAACATACTTTTTGGTATCAAACGAATTACCCACTGATGTAATATATTATTTTGGGAATTTTAAAGATTTTTAATTAATTTTAGGCTGAGCATAACTCATAGTCGTAGGCTTAATTCGATAATTGTCGGTTTTGCCCTTACGGGCCATAAAATGAGTTTTACACATCTAAATGACTCCAAACCTTTTTCTACTGATTAGTTATGATAAATAAAGTATTTTAAGCCATCTGGAAATATAAAAATATCAGATTTAAGTATCGAACCCGGTAATGGCCTTTAATCGCCATAATTAACGTTTTTAACGCATAGTATGTCTTGAAATCATATTAGACATACCCGGGTTGATACCTACTGATATATGAGGCAAATTATGATATTTTAACAGTAAGCAAAGGTTGATTAACTCAGACTTCGTTTTTGAGCTTTTCGGCTTATGTGAAATTACCAAAATACCCATACGGGGCATAGTTTGGTTAAAGATGATAAATCTCACATATATGCTTTAGTCTACTGTTATAACTCATCAAATTGAGTATGTTTGCTGTTTACATCAGACCTGTATCTCAGTTAAACAATTAAACTCTTTTACAAACTTTAAAATGACCAAACTACCCCTACGGGGCATAGTTTGTGTTTAAATTAGTTCGGGGCATAACGAAAGACATCCTACTGATGTCACAACATATTTGAAGCATATTAACTTAGGAAACCTGTATATGGCTCTTACGGATACCCGTTACACTTATTTCGCGTTCGGTTCGATTTATGTAACAAGTTTACATAAATTAGCCGAAACGGGTCAAACCTTATCGGTTTTATCTCAAAATCCAGAATGTGAATAATAAACCCATATTAAACAAGTATTCAAACTTGTCGGGTCTGAATCACATTCTATCCGGTCTTCGCTTAATCGTGCGTACGAACCGTATCTTTGAAACTAGCCGGTCTAAGCTTAAGCTTAATTAAAGACCCGTTAGGATTCTAATAGGTTATTAAAAACCTTCGTTCCAGATTAGGAGCCCAGTAAAAGCTATCTGTACTTGCTGATTTGATATACGGCTGGGATTGAATTTATATTTAGCTCAGGTAAATACTTTTAACTTATTTTCCCTATACGGGCTTGGGTTACGGTACATAGCGTACCGCTTGATCGAGCATCAAATCTCCACGCTTAGTGGGTAGTTGAATAATTTGATCGGCTCGTTTTAAACAGATGTGTTTACTTTACAGCCTTTGGGGGGTTAATGACCATGTCCCGGATATCCCTGGCATCATCTTACGAGATGGCCACGACCTGAGCACGGGGTGTAGGCGTACTCCCGTGTATAACTCACTTAAAGTGGTGTGTCTATTGATCTTTAACCCGGATACGTTCCGGGCTACTGAACGCATAAGTAACATGTAAATCGTTCACAAGATTATAATATTAAATAATTCTCCCAAGTTAAAAAGATTAATTTTGCCTCTGTGCATTTTAATCAATGTGTCAAGATATTTTGTGCCACGTGCATTCAAAACAATTTACAAACTCTTTTTCCAAAATGAGTCAGTTGAATGTATTTACCAGTGTAAACTGACGTATTTTCCAAAAAAGGCTAAATGCAGGTACTATACGAAATTGGCTGGATATATCTCCTTAGCATCATTAGAAGTCTCGCAAGCTTAAGATGCCTAAAAGTCTGTTGAACTATTGTTTCCATTTTATGTTCGATCCTTCTGTGGATAAACTTCCGAATATTGTGATAATTGATATTACAATAATAAATTCGGTTGTATCATATTTTAAATTGCTTCCGCTGTGCATATAAATATTGTGTTGTTTGACTATTACGTTGCCAACCATGACGTCACGATACTCCCCACCGGGCCCACCGGTGACACGTGGAAATTCGGGGTGTGACAGGTTGGTATCAGAGCCAACACTGAGTGAATTAAACACTAGCCTTTTGTGTTTAATCTCAGTTACACAATTGCACAATCTAAACTTCTGAGTCTAGACTTAACATAGGAATGATCTTAATCCTAATATGGAAATTTTTGCTTCCAATTTTTACTATTATTATTATTGGATACGTCGCCAAGCGAGGAAGCTGAACTAGGGATTCTCCACACTCGGAGCCTTGAAATGCTATACAGCGACCAAGATGAAACGTGCGACCAAGGAGAAAGCATTCAGGAATTGAATGAAGAAGAAACTCCTTTGCTGGAGATCGTTTCCTCAATAGTCCTTATAAGGACATAATCATCTTTCAGTCCCTCCGAGGACACATTATTCCTTTTAAGTCCCGCTTAGGGCAACTTTATACTTTTATTTTTATATAATGGAATGATTAAGTTTAAACTTTCATTCTAAATAAGAAATATTAAATAAATGGAAAAATAATATTTCCTTTTTGCAAGATCTACCATTATAATAAAATGGCAAAATCTAAAAGGGCAAGACCTAGCTTTGAGTCATATTAAGACCGGCCAAAATGGCAGTTCCTCAATTTAGATTCAGATCCATATTTACACCTCAATTTAAAAATTGTTCTGCGTTAATTATAAATTAAAAATCTTAAGTGTGAAACCTAGCCTTCGGGTCAATTATAAGACCGGGCCAAGATGGTAAGACCTGTTAAAAAGATTCAAATCATTAATTAAGAATCTTAATGTGAAACCTAGCCTCGGGTCAATTATAAGACCGGGCCAAGATGGTAAGATCTGTTTAAAAGATTCAATTCCCTGTTAACATCTTAAAACATGTTAACACTCCTGGCAGATGTGATTCATTTAAAATCACACACGTCATTTTTACATGGGATTCTTCAAAAGATTCCTAACCCAGTTTAATGATCCCTGAATCCTGGGTTTACGTCATCAATTAAGATGATCATATTTTAACCATACGTGGTAATATAGTGCCTACGGGCCTTGCTCATTTCTACATGAGCCAAAATACAGTGGTAGTTATGACTCCCTGTCAGATAAAGGTAATGAACTAGGTTCAAACCTCAAAGACTTTGATTCTCTGAAATCCTAGCATATAATTTATAATTGTCTACGTGACTAGGCCTATTTTGCCAATATACTTTCATGCTTTGATTCTCTGAAATCATAGCTTATAAATTATATATGTCCTTGTGACTAAGCCAGTTGTGCTAATATACTTAAAGACCTTGATTCTCTGAAATCATGGCTTATAATTTAAAAATTTGTCCTTGTGACTAGGCCTTTTGTGCTATAAAATAAAACTGTTATTATTGCTTTGATTCTCTGAAATCATAAGCTTATAATTTATAAATGTCCATGTGACCAGGCCATTGGGTGCCACTAATAAAACTGTTAATGTTTTATAATTAGGATAAATTATAATCGAAATCCTAAATAAATATGATTAATAAATTAACCATATATGGTCTCTGTTTACCATGGTTAATGAATTTCCCTAAGGGGGTAATCCAGTAATAAACATCTCTTATAAGGGAAGTGCCTACGGGCTATAGTTAATGTCCTCTGAGACTAAAGACAGTGGTAGCCTACAACTCCCTGTCAAGAAAAGGTAATGAACTTTGATTCAAACCTTAAGGCCACGATTCTCTGAAATCATGGCTTATAAATTTAACTTGTCTACGCGACAAGGCCATTGGTGCTATTATTAATTTATGAATTAGGATTTATGATAAAAATCCTGGATAAAAATAAATATCCTTCCTTCTCTGTCAGTATACAATTGAAGGGAATCTTAAAGGTGAAACCTAGCCTACGCGGCCAAAGTGGTGAAACCTACTCAAGGGATTCAAATCCTTGTTAACACCTAGGAATATGTTAGCACTCCTGACAAATGTGATTCGAGAAAATCACAACAGTCATCCTTATATTGGATTCTTCCAATTCTCAAATCTAGCCTAGTGATCTAGGAATAGTGGCTTATATCATCCTATAAGATGATCATATTAGGAACATCCGTTAGTGATGATGTGCCTACGGGCTAAACTTGTTGTCCGATAAGACAACGACAGTGATGGTCTTTGACCTCCTGTCTAAAATATTGGACTATGTCCAAACATAATAGTCTATATGATCAATGCGATCATGACTAATATCATTTAATATGATGATAATATTATTTAACATCCTTTAGTGATGTCTTGCCTACGGGCTATAATATATTGTCCATTTGAGACATTGACATTGTTATATTTATGATTCCTTGTCTAAGGTGGTGAGCTATGCTCAAGCCAAATAGTCAATATGATTAATGCAATCATGACTTATAGCATCTAATAGGATGAACCAATTATAAACATCCATGAGTGATGTTTTCGCCTATGGGCCAAATTATACTGTCCATGTGTGACAAAGACATTGTGATCCTTACGATTCCCTGTCCGAGGTGGTGAGCTATGCTCAAGCCTAATAGTTTATATGATCAATACGATCATGACAAAAAAAAAAAAAAAAAAAAAATCATCAATACGATGATTAAAAATTTTAACATCCGTAATGATGTTCTGCCTAAGGGCTATATTATATCGTCCAACTGAGACAAGGCAATTGTAATCTTTTGTGATTCTTTGCCAAGGGGGTGAGCTATACTCAAATCCCATAGTCTATACTCGTTGCGATCCTGACTAGTATCATCAGTATGATGATCATAATATTAACATCCCTCGCGATAAAATGCCTACGGGCTATACTTTATTCTAGAGTCGGTAAGACAAAGATAGTAGTGATCTTTACGATCCCCTGTTCAAAATGGTGTGATTATACCCCAAACCTAATAGTCAATATGATCGATGGGATCATGACTAATATCATTAGATACGATGGTTATATATAAACGTCCATTAGTGATGTTAATTGGCTTATTTTTCTGCCAAAAGAATCGTCTATCAAGACGATGACAGTTGTAGTCTATGACTCCCTGTCCAAAGGTGAAGAACCACGTTCAAACCTCGAAGCCCTAATCTAAAAAGATTGCGGCTAATAAATTAAGGTTCTTGATGGTAGATCATCGAGTTATGTTTTAAAGTCATTCATGACAAGCCTATGTGCTATAATTTGTCATTCGTGACAAGCTAACATATTAAATGTTAACATCCCTGGTGACAGGCCTTAGTGCCATATCCTATAACGTCCTAGAGACAAGGCCATTTGTACCGTATCTAAATGTCATCACGACAAGGCCTTCGCGCCATATGATTACTTATGTCCTTCATGACTGTGCTTTATGCCATATTTTCTACGTCCCTCGCGACAGGCTTCTATGCCATATATGTATATAAAGATATATAACCGAAGTCATGAAAGGCTAGCCTTTGAGCTATTTATAAGCGTCCTTGTGACAAGGACAGTTGTGACATTATGGTCCCCTGTCGAGCAAGTATTGGACTCGCTCCAAACTTTGAATGCCATTAATGGTCCTGTTGTGACCTAGACTAAGTATAATGGAAATACATTCAAAATAACATTCACTATGAATGTTCGGAACAGAATAGCCCATACGGTTTATGAATGCCGTGGCTAACCTAAGTCAGGTCATCAGGATGATGACTAATAATGGTTAAATCTTGGTGATTGGTACCAAGTTTTGAGTATGGAAAACTCGGATGAGGTAGACGAAAGTCGCAATGCTAATAAGGCGACGAAAGTTAATAAAACTACAAACGTAAACCTCAATATTAATGGAGTTAATCTTCAGGCTGTGGTTGACGCAGCAGATGGAAGGACCATAGAAAGGTCATGAGACAATCCAAGGAGCTGAATTCTTCTCGCTCTAAATCTCTTTTAAAACCATGTTTAAATTGCTCATGAGGAGATTTCGTTCACACTTCGTATATGAAGGATGAACCAAAAGAAAGAGAATAACTCCCAGGAATCTGAGAAAGAGAGCAAGTACAGGCTTAATAAAAAGCAACGAAAGTTCAGTAAGAAGCCTGTATACCTCTGAGACTGCTTCAACATTATTAGATGGATGTTTTATATCCATTAGGAATCATTTGTCCGATGTCCTAGTTCCGTTAAACATAAGGACTCAATAAAGTGATAAAAATCGATTGGTTGCCTTAAAAATCAAGCCCATATTGTGGGTAATAAGGAGCAGTTAATTATCAAGACTCCTTATGAGACAACCCTCGTAATTACACGTATCCGTACGATTAATAAATATTAAACATAAAAAAATGGTGGAATTGGCCGTCCCCGGAATCGAACCTGGGTCTAGGCCGCACCCTTTCGCGCGCCTAGCCAACTGAGCTAGGTGCCTAGTTTGTGAAACTTCCATCATTAATTAAATATAAGCACTCGTACAATAAACTTCCTTATCATTTATCAATGATAATTTCTGCTAAGTGTCCTGTTTTTTTTTTTTTACAGGCAATAATAAATCTTCATGAACCATAAACTTAGCAAAAAAAAAAAAAAAAAAAAAAAAAAAATTCTTCATCCACAAGGTATAAATTACCAAGGAAACCATAGTAAACGATGCTTCTAGTATCGGCAAGGAATACTTCCGAAAATCTAAGAGTACTCTTTCTTCGCATAGAGTACGACAACATATGTTATTTTAATTATTTTTCTCATTGTTTTCTATCGCCTGCGAATGCCAAACTATGTTTGATAAAAGTGTCATATGAGGATTGACGTATCCTAGTGTGTCCCATAGATTATTTCCATGTCTGATCAGCATGGAGGCTTAATACATGGAACCCTAAGATATCCCAATGATCATATTGTACTAAAGTCGACTAGTAATATTCAAAGAAGATGTCCAAATATGGAAATTTTTTTTTTCAAGTAAATGTTCCCGATTAAGGAATTCAGGGACTTATAACATAAAGGTGTCACTCATTTGACACGAATAATGATGGATGAACTGGAGCCTGAGATATGGAAAATCTCTGTAGCCTCCTTGTATCTTAATTATCTTCTCATAAGTTTTCCCTGCTTACCTCCTGGAAGACAGGTAGAACTAAGATTTACATCCCGCTATGGACTAGAGTATTATGAAAACTCCATATCGAATATGGAAAAATCGAAACCCTGATTTAGTAAGTTTTAAGATATAGGCACATATAGCCTGACTCAATCTTCTGAGGGTTTTATATTGTTAAATAAGAAAGACGGTTCATATTACTTACATATTAAATGTCGCAACCCTAATTAGGCAACGATTAAGAATTGCCATCTGCTACCCAGGATCTAAGGGTAAATTATTGGTGGATAGGCTTGAAAAAGTCCGTAGCCACCCATGTAGCTAAATGCTTGACATATGCGCAAGTCAAAGCCGAGCATCAAAAGCCGTCAGGCTTGCTACAACAGCCTGAACTTCCTACGTGGGAGTGGGAAATGGTAACTATGGATTTTATTACCAAGTTACCCAAGACGAGGAAAGGAAATGATACGATATGGGTTATAGTTGACCGACTGACTAAGTCAGCTCATCTCTTACCCATCAAGGAGACTTATAGCTCCGATATGTTAGCCCAATTATAAGTGAATAAGATTGTAGCCTTGCATGGCATACCTATGACTATTATCTCTGATAGAGATACTAGGTACATGCCACATTTTAGGAAGAGTTTCCAACAATCTTTGGGCACACGTTGAATTTTAGTACGGCTTACCATCCTAAGACAGGCGGTCAGAGTGGGCGTACTATTCAAACGTTGGAAGATATGATACGTGCACGTGCAATCGATTTAAGCGGTAGTTGGGATAAGAACCTACCGTTAATCGAATTCTCCTACAACAATAACTACCATACCAGCATTAAGGCTGCGCCTCTTGAGGCAGTATACGGTAGAAAGTGTAAATCGCCAGTTTGTTGGGCGAAAGTTGGAGAAGTCCAGTTATCCGGACCAGAGATCGTGTTCGAAACAACGGACGAGATTGTCCAGATTCGAGACCGTCTCAAGGCTGCCCGTGATAGGCAGAAGAGTTACGCTGATCCAAAGCATAAGGATTTTCACTTCGAAGAAGGTGACAAAGTCCTACTTAAAGTGTCACCCTGGAAAGGAGTGATGCGGGTTGGTAAGAAAGGCAAGCTAAGCCCGAGATACATAGGACCTTTCGAGGTTGTCGAACGTATCGGATCAGTTGCCTATAAGTTAAACTTACTTGAAGAGCTCAGTGGAATTCACAATGTGTTCCACATCTGCAATCTGAAGAAGTGCTTCGCTGATGAATCACTGGTTATACCACATACAGATGTGCAAATAGATGAGAGCTTGAAGTTTGTAGAAAAACCTTTGTCGATCTAGGATCGACAGGTAAAGAAGCTTCGAAGAAAGCATGTACCTATTATAAAGGTCAAATGGGATGCCCGTAGTGGTCCCGAATACACGTGGGAGGTTGAATCCACGATGAAAGAAAAGTACCCTTACTTATTTCAGTAAATCTCGGGTCGAGATTTATTTTAAGGGGGTGAGGATGTAACACCTCGAAAATTCACGTCCTATAATGTGTTGACACGTGTCATAAAGTTTGAACGTGTGAAAGAATGTATAAAAGGACTAAAGTTGACAAACATGGAAAGTATGTGTCTATACGGGTTCTAAGTGTCAACTGTGAATAAATACAATGTATATTAACCCTACACGATGCTCATACCTTCAAACGAATAAATCATGGATCATACGAAGATAAATGTGAGTGATTTCAAACTACAGGGACCAAATGTGTCAACATGTTTAATTTATACCTCTGAGTGACCTTTTGACAAACCCGAAGCTTTGTAAATATTAATTGTGCTCATGAGAATGCACCCTAAAAATTTCATAAAGTTTCGTTAACGTATGAGAAAGATATGATCAAATTCGTGTGCGAAGCGTTAAAGCGTAAACGTCGAAAGTTAGGACTTTTCGGGTAACAATTAAGTTAACCGGGGACCTAACAAAGTGGGTATATGTTTTAAAGCCCTTGTAGATCAATTGTGAGGGTTCATAGTGCAATAAACAAGTGCCTATTCGAGTTTTGAAGAGACAAGGACTAAATCGCAAAACAAATAAAGAGCTGATCATACACGTCCTCGCGCCACGCGAGGGGTCCCTCGCGCCACGCGAGGGACTCCCAGTTGCTGAATTGCGGCTGTTGGCTGAAATGGCTCTTGTGCGCGATTTTACCCGATTTTCCACATTCCTCTTGACCCCTAGACACCCCCTAAACACTTAGGGACATGTGTTGAAGTATTGTGGGCACTAGTAGACACAAGTGTCAAGGATTTGTGGTAGATTAAACACTATATAAAGGCTTGTTATGCAAACATTCACTCACACCTTCATCTGCATTTCTTGAGCACTTCTGGAGCTTAGGAGCAGACCCAATACCTTCCTACTCGAGCTTAGGACTTGGGTAAGTATGCTAGACCTTCCTCGGTTTAGTTTTTGCTTAGTTATTAGCTTAAAAGTCAACCGTCGTAATTAACGGTTGACTTAACGATTAATCGCTAATGGTCCAGCGATTGGTCGAATTAAAAGTAGTTATAAGTTGGTATTTATGTGGGTAATAAAACCCCAAAAGGGTTTCCCCTGATCACCACTTTAACTAGTTCAAAAGTCGGGTCAAACATATACTTAAAAAGTCAACAGAATTCTTAAAAGGTCAATTATGCATAATTAGCTATCTAGACCATGTATAACCTGTTTGATTATTGTTATAACTTAGTAATTAGTGTAAGAACATGTCCAAACCTGTTCAACCCGACTATTTCCTGTTTAGACCCGGTTCGGAACCGAAAGTCACATAGTTTGACTTTCGCTTTGACTTTCAGTTCTGACCCGTTTAGGCATATTTTAGAAATGCCTCAGAGCTTTAATTGGACTAGGATACATGTTAGAACAACCCTCTGTGATTATACACCTTGGTTCACTAGTTATCCAATTAATATGCATATTTCCGTTAATTGCTCATACGTTGACCGTTATGCCCTTATTACCTTAAAACGTGATTTATGAAAATGTAAAAGTGTAGAAACCTTAGTTACTGATATATAAACTTGTATGCAAAGTTTGACATCAGTTTGACTTGTAAATTAAGAGTTATGCTCATTAGCGTAATTACGGTGCTTTATGTTAATAAAATGGCGTAATTAGCGTATAGCCTAATTAAACATACTTTTTGGTATCAAACGAATTACCCACTGATGTAATATATTATTTTGGGAATTTTAAAGATTTTTAATTAATTTTAGGCTGAGCATAACTCATAGTCGTAGGCTTAATTCGATAATTGTCGGTTTTGCCCTTACGGGCCATAAAATGAGTTTTACACATCTAAATGACTCCAAACCTTTTGCTACTGATTAGTTATGATAAATAAAGTATTTTAAGCCCTCTGGAAATATAAAAATATCAGATTTAAGTATCGAACCCGGTAATGGCCTTTAATCGCCATAATTAACGTTTTTAACGCATAGTATGTCTTGAAATCATATTAGACATACCCGGGTTGATACCTACTGATATATGAGGCAAATTATGATATTTTAACAGTAAGCAAAGGTTGATTAACTCAGACTTCGTTTTTGAGCTTTTCGGCTTATGTGAAATTACCAAAATACCCATACGGGGCATAGTTTGGTTAAAGATGATAAATCTCACATATATGCTTTAGTCTACTGTTATAACTCATCAAATTGAGTATGTTTGCTGTTTACATCAGACCTGTATCTCAGTTAAACAATTAAACTCTTTTACAAACTTTAAAATGACCAAACTACCCCTACGGGGCATAGTTTGTGTTTAAATTAGTTCGGGGCATAACGAAAGACATCCTACTGATGTCACAACATATTTGAAGCATATTAACTTAGGAAACCTGTATATGGCTCTTACGGATACCCGTTACACTTATTTCGCGTTCGGTTCGATTTATGTAACAAGTTTACATAAATTAGCCGAAACGGGTCAAACCTTATCGGTTTTATCTCAAAATCCAGAATGTGAATAATAAACCCATATTAAACAAGTCTTCAAACTTGTCGGGTCTGAATCACATTCTATCCGGTCTTCGCTTAATCGTGCGTACGAACCGTATCTTTGAAACTAGCCGGTCTAAGCTTAAGCTTAATTAAAGACCCGTTAGGATTCTAATAGGTTATTAAAAACCTTCGTTCCAGATTAGGAGCCCAGTAAAAGCTATCTGTACTTGCTGATTTGATATACGGCTGGGATTGAATTTATATTTAGCTCAGGTAAATACTTTTAACTTATTTTCCCTATACGGGCTTGGGTTACGGTACATAGCGTACCGCTTGATCGAGCATCAAATCTCCACGCTTAGTGGGTAGTTGAATAATTTGATCGGCTCGTTTTAAACAGATGTGTTTACTTTACAGCCTTTGGGGGGTTAATGACCATGTCCCGGATATCCCTGGCATCATCTTACGAGATGGCCACGACCTGAGCACGGGGTGTAGGCGTACTCCCGTGTATAACTCACTTAAAGTGGTGTGTCTATTGATCTTTAACCCGGATACGTTCCGGGCTACTGAACGCATAAGTAACATGTAAATCGTTCACAAGATTATAATATTAAATAATTCTCCCAAGTTAAAAAGATTAATTTTGCCTCTGTGCATTTTAATCAATGTGTCAAGATATTTTGTGCCACGTGCATTCAAAACAATTTACAAACTCTTTTTCCAAAATGAGTCAGTTGAATGTATTTACCAGTGTAAACTGACGTATTTTCCAAAAAAGGCTAAATGCAGGTACTATACGAAATTGGCTGGATATATCTCCTTAGCATCATTAGAAGTCTCGCAAGCTTAAGATGCCTAAAAGTCTGTTGAACTATTGTTTCCATTTTATGTTCGATCCTTCTGTGGATAAACTTCCGAATATTGTGATAATTGATATTACAATAATAAATTCGGTTGTATCATATTTTAAATTGCTTCCGCTGTGCATATAAATATTGTGTTGTTTGACTATTACGTTGCCAACCATGACGTCACGATACTCCCCACCGGGCCCACCGGTGACACGTGGAAATTCGGGGTGTGACAGGTTGGTATCAGAGCCAACACTGAGTGAATTAAACACTAGCCTTTTGTGTTTAATCTCAGTTACACAATTGCACAATCTAAACTTCTGAGTCTAGACTTAACATAGGAATGATCTTAATCCTAATATGGAAATTTTTGCTTCCAATTTTTACTATTATTATTATTGGATACGTCGCCAAGCGAGGAAGCTGAACTAGGGATTCTCCACACTCGGAGCCTTGAAATGCTATACAGCGACCAAGATGAAACGTGCGACCAAGGAGAAAGCATTCAGGAATTGAATGAAGAAGAAACTCCTTTGCTGGAGATCGTTTCCTCAATAGTCCTTATAAGGACATAATCATCTTTCAGTCCCTCCGAGGACACATTATTCCTTTTAAGTCCCGCTTAGGGCAACTTTATACTTTTATTTTTATATAATGGAATGATTAAGTTTAAACTTTCATTCTAAATAAGAAATATTAAATAAATGGAAAAATAATATTTCCTTTTTGCAAGATCTACCATTATAATAAAATGGCAAAATCTAAAAGGGCAAGACCTAGCTTTGAGTCATATTAAGACCGGCCAAAATGGCAGTTCCTCAATTTAGATTCAGATCCATATTTACACCTCAATTTAAAAATTGTTCTGCGTTAATTATAAATTAAAAATCTTAAGTGTGAAACCTAGCCTTCGGGTCAATTATAAGACCGGGCCAAGATGGTAAGACCTGTTAAAAAGATTCAAATCATTAATTAAGAATCTTAATGTGAAACCTAGCCTCAGGTCAATTATAAGACCGGGCCAAGATGGTAAGATCTGTTTAAAAGATTCAATTCCCTGTTAACATCTTAAAACATGTTAACACTCCTGGCAGATGTGATTCATTTAAAATCACACACGTCATTTTTACATGGGATTCTTCAAAAGATTCCTAACCCAGTTTAATGATCCCTGAATCCTGGGTTTACGTCATCAATTAAGATGATCATATTTTAACCATACGTGGTAATATAGTGCCTACGGGCCTTGCTCATTTCTACATGAGCCAAAATACAGTGGTAGTTATGACTCCCTGTCAGATAAAGGTAATGAACTAGGTTCAAACCTCAAAGACTTTGATTCTCTGAAATCCTAGCATATAATTTATAATTGTCTACGTGACTAGGCCTATTTTGCCAATATACTTTCATGCTTTGATTCTCTGAAATCATAGCTTATAAATTATATATGTCCTTGTGACTAAGCCAGTTGTGCTAATATACTTAAAGACCTTGATTCTCTGAAATCATGGCTTATAATTTAAAAATTTGTCCTTGTGACTAGGCCTTTTGTGCTATAAAATAAAACTGTTATTATTGCTTTGATTCTCTGAAATCATAAGCTTATAATTTATAAATGTCCATGTGACCAGGCCATTGGGTGCCACTAATAAAACTGTTAATGTTTTATAATTAGGATAAATTATAATCGAAATCCTAAATAAATATGATTAATAAATTAACCATATATGGTCTCTGTTTACCATGGTTAATGAATTTCCCTAAGGGGGTAATCCAGTAATAAACATCTCTTATAAGGGAAGTGCCTACGGGCTATAGTTAATGTCCTCTGAGACTAAAGACAGTGGTAGCCTACAACTCCCTGTCAAGAAAAGGTAATGAACTTTGATTCAAACCTTAAGGCCACGATTCTCTGAAATCATGGCTTATAAATTTAACTTGTCTACGCGACAAGGCCATTGGTGCTATTATTAATTTATGAATTAGGATTTATGATAAAAATCCTGGATAAAAATAAATATCCTTCCTTCTCTGTCAGTATACAATTGAAGGGAATCTTAAAGGTGAAACCTAGCCTACGCGGCCAAAGTGGTGAAACCTACTCAAGGGATTCAAATCCTTGTTAACACCTAGGAATATGTTAGCACTCCTGACAAATGTGATTCGAGAAAATCACAACAGTCATCCTTATATTGGATTCTTCCAATTCTCAAATCTAGCCTAGTGATCTAGGAATAATGGCTTATATCATCCTATAAGATGATCATATTAGGAACATCCGTTAGTGATGATGTGCCTATGGGCTAAACTTGTTGTCCGATAAGACAACGACAGTGATGGTCTTTGACCTCCTGTCTAAAATATTGGACTATGTCCAAACATAATAGTCTATATGATCAATGCGATCATGACTAATATCATTTAATATGATGATAATATTATTTAACATCCTTTAGTGATGTCTTGCCTACGGGCTATAATATATTGTCCATTTGAGACATTGACATTGTTATATTTATGATTCCTTGTCTAAGGTGGTGAGCTATGCTCAAGCCAAATAGTCAATATGATTAATGCAATCATGACTTATAGCATCTAATAGGATGAACCAATTATAAACATCCATGAGTGATGTTTTCGCCTATGGGCCAAATTATACTGTCCATGTGTGACAAAGACATTGTGATCCTTACGATTCCCTGTCCGATGTGGTGAGCTATGCTCAAGCCTAATAGTTTATATGATCAATACGATCATGACAAAAAAAAAAAAAAATCATCAATACGATGATTAAAAATTTTAACATCCGTAATGATGTTCTGCCTAAGGGCTATATTATATCGTCCAACTGAGACAAGGCAATTGTAATCTTTTGTGATTCTTTGCCAAGGGGGTGAGCTATACTCAAATCCCATAGTCTATACTCTTTCGGATGAAAAACCGACGGTTCAAAATGTTCGGAATGTGAATCAGAACATGTTACTACCTTTGAAGTTTGTAAAATTTTGAATAAAAACTGATGTTTTGAGCGATTTGGAAGAGAAACCGTAGGTTTGGGTTTTTTTGGTTGTGTGAAGAAGATGAGAACAGATGATTTGAAAAAGTGACCAAGTGGGACCTATATATACTCCGCCTTGTCTCGACGAATCAGAGGATTCGACGAAACTGAAATGGGCTCGGCGAAACAGAAATTTTGGGCTTGAACTTGGGCCTAAACTTTTAGCCCATGACGAAACAGAGTTGGGCTCCTGTGATTCGTCGTCTGTTATGACGAATCAGATTTGATTCGCCAACTATGGTCTGATTCGTCGACTATGTTCTGATTCGTCGACGCTTGTGATTCGTCGACCAGTCTGTTTCACCAACAGATTTTTCAAAACAGCAACACCCAGGCTGGAAATATTTTGCAGTCAAAACAGTGGTAATATTTTGCAGTCTAAACAGATTATGAACACAATTCCATTCAGTTTGAATTTTCAAATGCAAGAATGTTTTTATGAAGAAGGTTTCAGGCTTCCGGTAGAAAACACCAAGCAACAACTTCGGCTTAATCAAAAACGAAATTTACACAAATATACTAAAAACAAATTTAAAGCACAGTAAACTAAATGAAAATGCGGAAAAACTGTTAAAAACACTAAACAACTGTACAAGTGCAATCTTTTTGCGAATCTCAAGGACAAGGAATCATACCAGCTTACGGTCTTAGTCAACATGATTTTGATTCTGTTTAAAGCTCTGGATAAGTATACTACCTCGATTATCGGTATTGTGGTCCACATAAACTCAAACTGATCAGACATAATCATAATTTAAGAGATACGATTAACGGTAAGGATTATACTTACAAGTCGATGTAAATCCACTCACGACACATTCCCGTATCAAGGTATGCACGAGAATTCATCTTACCGGTGAGTATACCGATTATCATCTGTTTGACCGTATAAAAATGTGAGAAACTCACTTATTTTGATTGAAAACAAGCCCTATGTGATAGAATCACTTATTGATGAGGAACTTGATTTTCATATGCATGAGGGCACAGGAGCAAGTCCGTGAACAGGTCAGTACTTTCGTACAGCAGAGAGACGAACTTGACTCCCGCAAAGAATCTGTGATAATTTATCACTTATTTTGTTTGGACATGTGATTGTTGATCACTTATTGAGGTCGAATGCAGTATGTACACGTATGTATAGTATCATGGAAGATCTTAGACTTCGTCTCCGTTATTTTTACGGTTTGATACAACCATGATACCCAGATGATAAGCAGCATAAAGACCGAATATTTCAGATCTCGGCAATCTCTCAAACGAGATTTCGGTACTAAGACCATATGCCAATGAGAGGTTCCCACCTGACTTGAAGTCTGTTAGGTTTGTATCATCCTGCACATTTTAGTCTGATTGTGAGCCTACCGATACATCGTTAGTAGAGATACTTATCATTTTTTTTATTTTGCATTTTGAACACATTGACCGACCTCACCAGTGAATTTCATCATTTTCCTTTATCCAAGAAACTCATTTTTGGTTTTTCTATTGTTTTTGAATTTTTGAAATTTTCAAACGAAACGACAGAAAGTAAAAACATCTTTTTGGATTTTGAACTTTTGCAATGTTTTTGTATTTTCTTGAAATATCTCCCCCTAAAATTCGCAAAGTTTACGAAAACTAAAATCTTTTTGAATTTTCAAAGTTTATAAAGAAAATATTTACAAAAACGATCAGCCAAAGAAGTTTACTCGGGTATCACCTTAATGCCATTGACCAAAAGTAGATAATCAAAACGTGATTTATCAAAAGCTTTTGTAAACAGGTCGGCACGTTGGTGATCAGTGGGGACATGAACGACATCGATTAACCTCTTATCAAAACAATCACGAATAAAGTGATATTTAATGTCGATGTGTTTAGTCTTAGAATGTTGCACAGGATTTCTAGTGATTTGCAAGGCAGCATTATTATCAACAAAAATACGAGTAGATAGGAATTCTAAACCGTAGTCGCGCATTTGTTGTTGTATCCAAAGAACTTGGGAGCAACAACTCGAGGCAGCAATGTATTCTGCTTCACATGTTGATGTAGCAACACACGTTTGCTTCTTGCACTGCCACGTGACCAGGCGATTTCCTAGGAACTGACATCCTGCTGTTGTTGATTTGCCATCGATTTTGCAACCACCGAAATCAGAATCACTGTATGCAATTAATTCAAAACTATCATCCCTAGGGTACCAAAGACCGAGGTCTGGGCATCCCTTCAAATAGCGTAGAATCCTTTTGACAGCTGACAGATGAGAGGCCTTCGGGTTTGCTTGATATCTTGCTAGCAAGCATGTTGGGTACATGATATCAGGCCTCGAAGCGGTAAGATACATGAGAGATCCGATTATGGCACGATAGTACGAGGAGTTGATGCTTTCTCCCTTCAAATCCGGAGTAATCCCGTGATTCTGCGGAAGTGGGGTACCAATGGGCGTTGCATCTGACATTTGGAATCGGCTCAAAATGTCACCAACATATTTAGTCTGATGGATGAATATCCCAGACTCTGTTTGTTGAACTTGAAGGCCCAAAAAGAAATTCATCTCTCCCATAGCGCTCATTTCGAACTTTTCTTGCATAACACGTTCGAATTGCCTGCACAAAGAGTCATTAGTAGACCCAAATATTATATCATCAACATATACCTGCACCAGCAGAAGATCTTCATCTTGTTCTTTGATAAAAAGTGTGCAATCAATAAGACCTCGTCTAAATCCATTCTCCAGAAGATAGTTTGATAAGGTTGCGTACCAAGCCCTAGGTGCTTGATGTAGACCATAAAGAGCTTTGTTGAGCAACCAAACCCGATCGGGGTGAATAGGATCTTCAAAACCTGGAGGTTGTTCGACATGCACCTCTTCTTGAACAATACCATGAAGAAAAGCACTTTTAACGTCCATCTGGTAAACTTTGAATCCTTTGAAAGAAGCATAAGCTAAGAAGATTCGAATAGCTTCCAGACGTGCAACAGGTGCATAAACTTCATTGTAGTCA
This sequence comes from Helianthus tuberosus, assembly GCA_030545235.1. NCBI lineage: Eukaryota > Viridiplantae > Streptophyta > Magnoliopsida > Asterales > Asteraceae > Helianthus > Helianthus tuberosus. The sequence continues at coordinate 33,904,629 of CM060373.1, read as the reverse complement.
ATGCCTTCAATCTGACGAAAACCCTGAACAACCAGTCTCGCTTTGTTGCGAATAACAACTCCACGATCATCTTTCTTGCATTTATAAACCCATCGTGTTCCAATTTTCTTGTAATTCTCCGGTTTTTCAACAAGCTTCCAAACACCAAGCTTTTGAAATTGCTGCAGTTCGTCCTGCATGGCTTCAACCCATGAATTATCTTTTAAAGCTTCCTTCCAAGATTTTGGTTCTTCTTGTGAAACGTAACACGCGAAAGACCAATCATTTTGTAGACCAGATTCTCTAATAGCTGAATACAAACCAGCACTCGGGTTGTTTCTCAGCTGATTACGTGTCTGCACACCTTGTTGGACATCTCCTATGATATTCTGCTGTGGATGGGTATCGTGTATCCTCATTTCAGGATTTTCAGGAACACGAGCATTAACACCCAAATTGTTAATATTAAGATCAACAACCAACTCTACACCTGGAATATGCGTAGAAGTGGATGCATTTCCTTCAGCAGTATCATCGACTTGCACATGAGGAGTATCAACAGAAATACCCTGAACTGGAACAACTGGAGATTTAGTGCCTTCAGTCGCATCCAGATTTTCTTCATCTTCTTCTGATGACTCATTGTATTCAGTAGCATTCTCAACTTTCTCATTTTGAACCGTGTTGTTAGACGAATTAGAACTTTGTGAGTTAACAACAACAGGTCTAACTAAAGACGACTCAGCAGCATTGTCACTATCAAATATCATTCTAGCAGCTGCAGAATCTTCATCAAAAATTGGCAGGTCAAAGGAGTTGAATAGCCCATCATAATCGAACATCCAAGGATCACCTGGAGCTTTAACAGGATTTGTATATCTCTGAACCCTTACTTCACTCCATAGTTCAATCTTTTTGGTAGTCAGATTCCAAACACGAAAATTTGGAGTAGCATATCCAAGGAAGAAACCCTCGATAGCTTTCGCGCCAAACTTTCCATCCGGATCAATCATAGTGCATGGACCACCAAAAGGTTCTAGAATTGAAAGATCTGGTTTCCTTTTCTGTAGAAGTTCGAAACAAGTCTTGCCATGTCTCTTAACAGTAAGAACTCGGTTTAATGTGTAGCAAGCAGTCGACACAGCCTCTGCCCAGAACTGAACAGGAAACGCCGACTCTACCAACATTGTTCTTGCAGTTTCAATTATTGTCCGATTCTTCCTCTCTGCGACACCATTTTGTTGTGGAGTGTAAGGAGAACTGTATTCATGAAGAATGCCTTTAGAAGTACAGAACTCATCCATAACACGGTTTTTGAATTCAGTTCCATTGTCGCTTCTGATCCTCTTAACTTTCAACGAGTAGAGATTTTCCAACATTGTAAGAAGATCCTTGAGGATGCCAGGAGTATCACTCTTGTGTGCCATAAAAGCTACCCAAGAAAATCTAGAGTAGTCATCAGTAACTACTAAACAATACACATCTCCGAACGTTGTTTTGTGTCTCATAGGTCCAAAGAGGTCCATATGAAGACGTTCGAGAGGCATGCCAACAGTGTTGATTTTCTTCAAAGGGTGAGACTTCTTTGTTTGTTTCCCTTTCTGGCACGAAACACAGATATCTTGTAGATGAAAACTTCTCACGGGCACGCCATTCACAAGATTGTTTTTCACCAAATGGTTCATTTTTCTCAAGTGAATGTGTCCCATTCTTCTGTGCCAAGATATAGACTCCTTCTCCGTGGCTTTCGAGACAAAACATGTGACTTGTGCAGAAGTCGTAATCGCTTGACTCATATCAAGAACATAAAGATCATTGATTCTTGGAGCCGATAAGAGAATCCATTCATCAGGAATTTTGAAACCAGGTTTAAGCACATAACAACCAGCATCATCGAAATGCACGGTGAACTTTTTATCGCAGATTTGCGACACACTGAGAAGATTATGATCAATTTGACGAACATAATTGATCTTATCGAAACATACCACACCATTGGAAATCATTCCCTCTCCAGTGATGTAACCGCCTTTGTCTCCAGCGAAAGCAACATAGCCTCCTTTAATGTTTCTCACATCATATAGAAGCCGTAAGTCGCCCGTCATGTGCCTAGATGCCCCACTATCAACAATCCAATGACTATTAATAGTTCCTCCTGGAACATCCTGCACATATCATCCAATGATTAGTTAAGGATGGGGACCCAAGCCAAAGTGGTCTTGGGTCGTCCCTGAGCATCACGAATAGTGATCTCGATTTGTTGATGGTTTTCCAAACAAACAACTCCCCCTGAACCTTCACCCTTCCTAGGTTTCCAAGTTTGTTTTTGTTTACCAGATTGAGTTTTGTAAACAAATTTTGAAATTTCTGGTTTTACAGGTGAACTTGGTTCCCTTGGAACAGAATTTACCTTAGATTTTAAAGCCTTTTCTATTTTCTTCACATCTTGATGTCGTTGTTTCGATTCCTGTTCTTTAATAGTTCTTTTATCATGTTTAGGTGAAACAGGACGACATTTAGGGTGAATCGATTCAGGTGATGCTCTTTCAACAAATTTCGCTTTCGGAGTGTTAGCACAATCTTTGATGATGTGCCCAAACTCCCCACATTTAAAACACGTTCTCCTTTCAACAAACTTAGGAGAACTGGATCGACGATCAGATGTCGAATTTGTATAACCCGAGGTGCTAGCTTTTTCATCACACCCGTTTGAATATTGAGTGTAATTGTTTTGACTATCACGTTTTAAAATTTTGACTTGTACAAAATCAGTGTTTGACTTGTTAGCAAAAGTCTCAATTTTATCTGTACCCCTCGATTCCATAAATTTGACATTGCTGTTTTTCTTCTGATAACGAGTTCCTTTTGTTTCAAATTTTGAGTTGGAAACATTTGACAATTTAGCTCGTTGATCTGATTGTTTACCCTTAGAAGCAATAGGTTGTTGCTTTGAAGGTGATTTCTGATTTCCAAATTTCTTTTTAATTTCAGTCTTAGGAATTGGATTACATTGAGTCACATTAACTCCCGGAATCGACTTTCCCACAAACTTACTTGTGTTATTTTCAAAAACATTATCAATCAATGAAGGATTGACATTTTTAATTGGAAAATCATTATCTGAATAGATTTTAGAGTCACCAACCAAAGTGTACAACACAATATTACTTTTAACAGTAGACACAGGATTTATCACTTGTTGAACAACAGATTGAACAGCAGGGGTAGGAGGATCACACAGAATATGATTCTCAATTGGAACTTCTACTCCTTTAAGTTTGTCAAGTGATTTATCCTGATTACTCACATCTGATTCAGATTCATCATCCGACGACTCATAGTCCTCAATGGTGGGAGGACCTTGTTTCGTAGATGTTGAATCTTTTTGCTCAGAATTTGTACTTGGAGAATTGTCCGATTTGAACCCTAGGCTAGTAGTTACTTCCTTATAATCAAGAGGCACACTGGATTCAAATCGTGGCATTTCTTCTTCATCAGGCATATAAGTATAATCATGTCTCAAAGGGGGCGGACACTTCTTATACCCAACACCTTTCTTATTTCCCTTTAGTTGTTGAACATCAATAATGTGATCGAGCACAAATCTGGAGTTAGAGTAACTCTCCAATTTTTGCTTGATTGCATCATGCTCACATTTGGCAATGGCTAGTTCTTTTTTAGTTTCCTCAACAATGTTAATGTAATCATTTATACTAACTTGTTTATGATAAACAGTTTTTGTCACTTCGGAAACATTTTTCTTTTGAATTTCAATCATAGATTTAAATTCTTTTTCGTTTCGAACCAAAGCCATATTCGCTTCTTTGCATTTAGCCATTTCAACAACTAAACTCTGATTGTGAATATGAATCTTATCACATTCAAGTTTTATTCTATCAAATTCATTTTTCATATATTCACAATCTCTACAGTTGATAAGAATTTCAGATTTTACCTGACTTGTAGAATCTGAGACATTTGCCATAAAGGCAGTCTGATAAGAGAAAGATCCGTCTTCAGAAAAGAATTTCTCCATTTCTTTAGATACTACCTCAGCCTTCTTGATCAGAACTGATTTCTGACATTTCAACTCTTCTGCTTCATTCAATAAGTCATCAAGATTAGAACTTGCTTCTTTGCTTACATCAGATTCAGAACAATAATCACCCGAAGTAGAACTTTCTTCATCTGAACTCCCGGTATTACCAGAACTGTTGTCACTATCAGAAAATTCTTCCTTATGAACGTGCTTGATGTGATTGATTATTTTTGCATAACACGCTGTTCCTCCTTTATCTTGATCACTTTCCCCAAGTTGTAAAGACCAATTAAACCCTTCATCAGCTTGTACGGTTAATGCACGACTTTCATTTGATGGTCCAGACTGATTCTGGTTAGTGGTGTTGTTTACAGCCACTATCCCTTTTCCACGATTGTCTTGATTAGCATTTGAAGTACTCGTCTGATTACGGAATGGGTTCTGATTGCCTTGTCTGCTTGGTCGAGTGCACTCACGTTTGAAGTGACCCTTTTCCCCACAATTGAAGCATGTAACTGCTTCTTTATCAAAACCGTACTTTGTATCTTGTTTGCTTTCCAAAGAACTTCTTCCTGTTCGAACCATAAAGTCCTTCGCCCTTCTAACAGCACTTGCGAATGCCCACTTTATATCCATCAACTCCATTTCATCACGGTTGATTTGTAGATAGTCTTCGTTGGTTAAATTGATGTTTCCAATTTGACCTGCGACCAAACCGCAGTAAGCACTGACCATGGTATTAATAAGTTCCATATGTTCCTTTGCTACTTCAATGCTAACATTTGAGAGGTTTGATGTATCAACTTTGACTGTGTTAGGGTTTGGAGTTGGAGGATTGTTGGTATAATGAGCTTGCTGTTGTTGTTGTGGTTGGACTTGTGGTTGTGGTAGGGATGGAATAAAACCTCCTCCTGAATATGCTTGAGGTTGAGTAGTAGAAACTGGAGGTATAAAAGGAATAAAACCTTCTCCAGAATAAGCCTGAGCTGAACTGGAACTAGCTGACGGGCTAAAACCTCCTCCAGAATAAGCCTGAGTTTGTTGAGGAAACGGAGAAGAGTTTGTATTTGATACAAACGCCGTTTGTAACTTTGGTTGCCTCAGACTAGCTGACGGGTCAAAACCTCCACCACAATACATTTCAATATTCTGAGGAGCAGCAATGCGTTTTGCTTTCCGGATTTCTTCATCATTTTTATGTTCCAGCTTCTGTACAAATTCATAGATAGTTATAGTGTCAGCATCTAGAATACCTGTATGCTTTAGAAGCTCAATGTATGGACTCCACTTTGGTGGTAGAGAATCAGCAAACCGTGCACAAACTTCCTTTTCACTTATAACAACACCATAGGCAAACATTTCGCTAATCAAATGATAAAACCGTGTGGTCATATCATTTAGAGTTTCGTTTTCCAAGAACTGAAACGACTCAAACTCTTTCTTTAATAAATCATGCCGTGTTTTTCTGGAAGCTGCATTTCCTTCTCCTCTTGTCACCAAACAATCCCATAAGGATTTCGTGTCCTTACAATAAGAAAACTGATGATAGATATCTTTATGAAGTGCTTGAGTAAGAACAGCAAACGACTTTTTCTCAAATTCATATGCTTTCTTGTCATTTTCCTGCATGTTAGTAAAACCTTCGGCCGTTGAAGCTGCTACTTCAAGAGCATCATTGCGTGGAGTAATGAAACACCTCCAAATATCAGTGCTTTGACCTTGAACATATGTAATGAATCGACCTTTCCATGATGGAAACTCGTTCATATGATTCAACTTTGGCGGGCGATTGTTGCTGCCCGTTTCGCTCTCGCTAATCAAAAGATTTTGAATGTTTTGATTCTGATTGGATGCCAAAGCCCATTGTCCGGCACTTATAGTAGGTTGACCAAAAACACTCTTCACCCACGCTGCTGCGGACGTCGGATCTTCACGTGGTCTCGAATCCATACTCCAATCCCATGGACTAGTACAACTCATATTTGATGTATGTATGATAGTACCTGCACAAATTCTTGAAAACAAACAGTAAGCAAGCTGTTACAAGTCCTCTGTGTAAAACAGATCTGTTTTCGACGAAACAGATTTCACGAAACAGGTTTGTTTCGTCTGAATGAATGACGACGAAACAGACTTGTGATAATTGTGATTTGTGGCGAAACAGAATTTGTTTCGTCAAAGATGTTGTGGCGAAACAGACGTTTGATTCGTCAAAGATGTTGCGACGAAACAGATGTGATTCGTCGGCTGCTTGTTTCGTCAAAACTGGGTAAAAGTCAGTTGGTTTAGATATTTAAAATATCTACTGATCAGTCAAAGGATAAGACCAGACACAAAGATATTTAACCTGACACAAGGTATGTTTGTAACTCTTATTTTCAACGAAACAGACTTTGTTACTGAAACCAATTATCACTTTTACACAAAAGTCAAGTTATTATTTTATAAGTTGCAACACTTGTTTTAATCAATTTATCAGATCAATTACTCAGTTTATATAAGAACAACTATGAAGATTTTCAAGAACACATCCAAGAACATGAGTTTTCCGATGAGTTTTCCGATCACCGATAATTTTCCGAAACACGAAAATACACTAGATTTTCACTAAAAACCCGGTTTAAAGCATAAACAAACAATCTAACTTAGGTTTTTGATAAAAATCTGTAGCAAACACCAATAAAACAACAGATTTATGAATATTTTTCAAGAAAAATATAATTTTTCAAGAACTCATTTTCAGAAAAACACACACAACATACTTGATAAAAACCGAACACGTTTGATTTTAAACAAGGATAAGAGCCAATGCTCTGATACCACTTGTAGGTCCCGAAATCTGAGGATCGATTACGAACCGAATCACTTGTTTATAGTAAACACGGTTACGTGTGCGGAATCCACGTAACTATGCCAAATCAAACATATAAAGCAATAATAACAACGGATTAATCAATGATACACACTCGATTGATTAACGGGATGAGAACCGATTACAACTGATACAAACACAGTTCAGACAGAATTTCGGCAGAGTTTTGTTACTATGGTTAATATCTCATCTCTGAGTTCAAATGAACACAAGATGTTGTTTATATAGTCCCTGGCCACTGATATCGACGAAACACACAAAGTGTTTGACGAATCTGAACATGGGCCAGACATTGGGCCTGGAACAGCCCAGTTCATGACGAATCAAGGTCTGATTCGTCATGACCATCAACGAAACAGGATTAAGAACATTTGTCTGTTTCGTCATGATGTGTTACGACGAAACAGACCTGTTTCGTCGTGGACTGCAACTGTTGTGTTTGTTCCTGTTAACAGACAGCAACAACAGCAACATATAAACATAGTAATAACCAAACTACCCTTTAATGCAACATGCATTGTTCATAATACTTTACATATCAAAAGAGACAAATAAGTTGTACACAAGTAGATAGGAGGATATCTGACTTGGTCAACATAACATACAGACTCGATAATTAATAAAAGACCATACAAAATACATCGTTAAACAAGACTAGTCACAGACACTAAAAAATGCATCAACAACTTCTTCGAGTAGTGAACGTTCAGAGATTAATAAACGAGACAATTTATAGTGAATACAAGCTAAACGAAGACCGAATCAATGAATTCCGCCTCTGATTCGGTCTGAGCACTCTTCTGATCGACTCGTTAGGTCGTTTCACGATCCTACAAGATTAGTTGTAGGGAAAAGAAAATAATAGAAGGGCATAAAGAGAATCCTATATTTATGGATTTTCTCTCTCCACATGCAAGGCACATGCCAATTCCCCCATCGATTTAAAACGTCCATAACTTTTTCATACGATAATTTTTTTTTAAAATTTCACCATAATAACGAGCGTTTTTTTATCTTTAATATGAGTACCATATTATCATATAAAAATAAAATAAAAAATTTCATTTTTACTGGGTTTTTTTTTTTGCATTGTGTTAAAGTTTTCAGGTCATTGTGTCTTTTAACTGGGTTTTGGTCAGTAGAGTTTCTATACATTGTGTTATTATCAAAACCTATAACACAATGTTAATTTGGGTTCTATCCATTGCGTTTTTATAAGAACCTATAACACAATATATGACACAATGAAGATGGTGTTATATCTGGGTTTTCTATAAATTGTGTTATTAGTTCAGGTCATTGTGTTTAATATGTTTTCATTGTGTTTTAATATGTTGTCCATTGTGTTTTAATAATTTGTTCAATTTTTTTATTATCTTTGTTCATTGTGTTTTAATTTGTTGTGTATTGTGTTTTTAGTTTGTTTTCCATTGTGTCTTCATCTGCTCTTCATTGTGTCTTTTATCTGTTGTCATTAATTGTGTCTTTTATTTGCTGTCATCAATTGTGCTTTTATTTAGTTTGATACTTATTGTGTTATATGTTTTCGCCATTGTGTTATACGTTATGGTCATTGTGTTTTAGTATGTTGTCCATTGTGTCTTTATCTGTTGACATTGGTTGTGTTTTTGATCTACTTTACGTTGTGTTTTACATCATGTCCATTGTGTTATTATCAAAACCTATAACACAATGTTAATTTGGGTTCTATCCATTGCGTTTTTATAAGAACCTATAACACAATATATGACACAATGAAGATGATGTTATATTTGAGTTTTATATAAATTGTGTTATTAGTTCAGGTCATTGTGTTTAATATGTTATTCATTGTGTTTTAATATGTTGTCCATTGTGTTTTAATAATTTGTTCAAATTTTTTTATTACCTTTGTTCATTGTGTTTTAGTTTGTTGTGTATTGTGTTTTTAGTTTGTTTTCCATTGTGTCTTCATCTGCTCTCCATTGTGTCTTTTATCTGTTGTCATTAATTGTGTCTTTTATCTGTTGTCATCAATTGTGTTTTTATTTAGTCTGATACTTATTGTGTTATATGTTATCGTCATTGTGTTATACGTTATGGTCATTGTGTTTTAGTATGTTGTCCATTGTGTCTTTATCTGTAGTCATTGATTGTGTTTTTATCTGTAGTCATTGATTGTGTCTTTATCTGTAGTCATTGATTGCGTTTTACATCATGTCCATTGTGTAATATGCAACTGTTTTTTGAAAAATATAACAATATAGTACTCATATTAAAGATAAAAAAACGCTCGATTTTATGGTATAAATTTTTTTTTAAACAAATTATGTATAAAAAAGTTACGGACGTTTAAAAATTGGGGGGGAAATAACATGTGACTTGCATGTGCATATTCTCTTTCCTCTTGTAGACAAAATTACCATTTCCATTTAATTCCTCATAGGACACTTGTCATTCTCTGGTGGCTTCTTACCCTTCTTATTTTTAAATACTTTGTATTATAACTCAACCCTATTATATATGGACTTTATTTTTTTAGATAAATGAAAAAGGGAAGAAAAAAAAAGAGTTTCATGTGTTTAAGAAAGCAGGTGGGCTGAAACAGGTAGCTGGTGTCTCTTGGGTTGGGTTTGGTCAGTTTGCCTTTGGTACAAACTTAATTGTGTAAAACTGTCAAAACATGGTAAATCTTAACTTCGTTCAACAATGAAATCCTCACACACACTTGCAGATCATCAATATAACAATCTGTGACACAACTCTCACTAAATCTATATGATAACAGGTTCTTCAACACGAGGAACCAAGATCAAAACCTTGTTAGATATTTTAGTGTAATCGGGGATTGACTTGGTGATCAAAGCGAATAATAATACACATCAAGCAAGTTAGGAGGTGCGGGAGTGCACGCTTGTTTGAGTTATTATTATTCGAAGTGTACGGGCGGAGCCCGTACTATACGGTGGTTCCAAGGGGGCAGCGCCCCCTTGGCGGGGGTCCGGGGGCAGCGCCCCTAGGAGCAGGGTCCAAGGGGCGGCAGCTCCTGGCTGGGGTCGAGCTGTATCCGATTAAGTTTTATTTTAATTAAATTGCCTTGCTAAAATTGCATCAGAAAAATTATTTTTCTGGAAAATACAACAATTTTCGACTCATAAAAATTGGCAGTTTTCGAAGGGCGATTTGTCTTAAAATTAAATTAAGGAACAATTGCATATTTCCCCTTCTAAAAGCACTTCAATTGCATATTTACCCAATCACATATTTTAATTGCATATTTCCCCAACCTAATTATTCTTTTTGAGTATGACTAAACTGCCCTTTTCAAGTATACACTGGAATTGCCATTTTCCAGCCATAGACTGTTCATTCTCCTCCTCTCTCTCGACGATTACTCCACTTCTCATGTGGTTATCCTTCTCTGGCGATTGAAATGTCCTTCCCGTTGATCCTTCTCCGGCGATTAAAGTATCCCTATCGTTCTCATTTGGTTCGCCGATTCAACTATAATCGATTGGTTCTTAGCCGGCCCCGAGTGTTCGTTCACCTCCTTACCGATTGTTCGGTGGTTAGGGTTTGTTAGGCTGTGATTACAGATTGCAATAGCATGTGTGATTCCCTTTTTGTCTGTGATTACAGATTGCAATAGCATGATTCAATAGCACTATATGTTCATGTTTATGCGTATGTTGGTGCAATAGCATGATTCAATAGCACTATATGCTCATGTTTAGCATGATTCAATTTCTTAAAATTGAATACAATAAATTAATTAATTTAAAAAGTCAAACGATTGGATCTGATTCCATAGAAAAGAAGGTTTTCTTCCTTTGTTTTTCTTCGCCGATCATTCACAAATCTCGGCTTACAGTTCCATTTTTCATATGTGTTTTTTTTTTTGTTAGGTAAACCTTAATATTGGTCTGATTCATTTGTTCGTAGTTTTTTTTTTTTTTGTGATTTGATTTTGTTATCTAAAGGATTAAATCACCAATAGCAGAGGAAACAAACTTTGATTGACTAGGTTTGCGGAATTCTTGGATTAATCGGCATGGGCGAAGCTTTTAAAGGATGGGAGCCCCCCCCCCCCCCAAAAAAAATGAACTTTGATTGACCAGGTTTGCGGGATTCTGGCAAGTTTCGCGTCTAAGGTTACACGTGTACAAACAACGAATTCAAATTTCTAGCTCATTATATAATCAAAAAACGCAAACTGAAATAACTTAGTAAAGACGCAAGAAACGAACTAAACTAAGTAGCGAAATGTAGACAACTATTGTGAAAGAGACACAAAAACTAGATACGCTGTAAGTATTTTAACCCCCGGTTACGTATTAGATACGCTGCCCGATTGATCTAGTGCTCCGTAACGACTGTCGAGGTTCTGTCCGACGTACTCGTTGGAGTTCTGTCTCGGGGAGGATATAACTAATGTAAACTTGGGTTATTATACTAACAAATATGCATTGTTTAATTTATTAGATTATAACCAGGAAATCACCAAGGAAAAACCTAAAGTAGCAATGTAAGTAATCTCCTTTTTGTGTAAACATTTTTGCAAAATGTTTTACAAAACCTCAAATGTTTTACATTATGATTAACAGTGATTGAGTATTTGTAAATTCTACAATTAACGTCGGTATGTTGGGGTTTTGTATACAAAATTTGTTACTAAACTATGAGTAGTAACATGACCACAAGTCGGGTTGACAGTACCATGGGTGGTAATTAAAGTATGAATTGGAAGCAAATATAATTGCGAGATCGCCTTCAATACTGTACAATGATAAAATCTGTTTTGATTAAATTGGGATTCACTCACTAGTATTTCCCACTGACAAAATGTTTTTAAACGCGTTTCAGGTAACAAAATGTGAAAGCCAAAAAGAAGTCAGCTGGTCAGCACTGAAAGCTTGGAAAATGTGGCTATAAAAGTTACCTAAATAAAGAAGATGTTTTATTTAAATAACATAGGGTTTATCCCTATAAACAATGTTGTAATATAAACTTGGGTTTTACCCATGTGTTTATTATTATAAAAATGTGGTATTTTACTCTGATAAAATATTTTCTAACTACGATCCTGATGTAAATTCCGCTGCTAAAATGACAAAACCACTGATACCACTGAATCTGAGCTCGCGGCCACCCGTTCCCAGGAAATAGGGGCCGGGGGTTGCGACAGAGAGTGGTATCCGAGCTTAAGCCACTGATTTCAGCCAAAGAAGTGTTCTGCTGACAATGAAATTGTCAATTCTGTTAGGAAATAATCTATGCAATTATGTGCATACGTGTATATTATTGTTTTGTTATTTGACAATTTGTTAGTTTACAGTACGAGTGATCAAGGACCGTCGGACGCTTACTGTCAATTGTCCAGTTCCCCTAGAGACGAAGGAACTTCTTCCCAGCCTACCCCCTCGGTGTATTTAGCTGATACCGAAGAAGGGATTTTCGTATTCAAGGCGCAATCCGAGGAGCCATTCCCTACCAAAAAGAGAGGATGGTTCAGTCAGGGAGCTCACGAGCGTAGAAAAAGAATGAGAAAATTACAGCAACAGCGAGCTTTAGCAGCCGCGAATAGGGATATGAACACCCAAACTCAAGATATACTCAATAGGAGACTAGCCAACTTTCATATCCTAGCTACCACTGCTGCAGACCAGAACCTAGAACAACTCATAGCACCACAGCCACTGCCGTTGTTCCCAACACAATCCATGGAAGTGGAAATTGACCCAGCTGACCAGATCCCACTACCTGCCTTCGACCCAGCCGAAATCCCTAGAGTCCCAGCACCCCATCCCCCAGATTATGACCCATGGTTTGACGACCATAGGGATTACCAACAACGCTACCCACTAGAGGAGCCTATATAAAACCCAGTAGCACCCTATCCAAACCTTGACCCTCTAGACCCATATTTCGATAATGATCAATACATATGGGAAATCCTAAAGAACCCATACCCATATGAGGAACCGATGCCACAGTTCCCTGACCTTATACCAGCACCCGCACCACCCATGAGCACTGAGAATGTGCAAGAACTTCGCACCTTTGGTGAGGAGTTGTTAGATGAAAGTGAACGAATAAGGCAAATAGGGGAGAGACTCGTTTTCAACAAAAACCATCAATAGTGAGAAGAACACACACTGTTAATTATGGGATCATTTGAACTATACTAATGTACTTTTGATACGTTGTTTAAAGCAATCAAGATTTATAGTAACATATGCATACGTGTGTTGTCTCTTTCATACGCATCATTTGGATAGTTGTGTTCTAATCTTCATTACATTATTAGGGGAGTGGGGGTGGTCACAAGTGATCAAATTCCATCACTCACAAACATCCAATCATGTTCCGTCATGTCAGCAACCACTATTCTATCACTCACAAGCATTCTTTAGTGGCGGTGGTCATCACTAGTGATGGGATTCCAACGTACAAGTATTAATACACAACGTACAAGTCATACACATCCAATCAACAATTTTACAACGCGTGATCCTTTCCACACGTGTATAATTCCACGCGTTATTTTTGTCGGTGGCGGCGGTGTGCAAGTCTTCATCACTCGTGATGGGGGCTCCATCACGGACCACCCCCACTCCCCTTAACAGCTGAAATAACTTCTGATCATAATGTTTTTAACCATGTTTTGTAAGGGCCTATGTGGCTATGTATGCACGAAACCTCAACTTATTTGGATATTCTAAAAAACCACTCTTTTGGGTAGTTATCTTATTTGGTTTTGAGTATCATCTTCCTTTACAAGAACTTTGATTATGAGACATCACATGTCAACAATCTCTGGTTAATAGCTGTGCTAGAATCTTACTTGAGTAAATTATATATTCTTTTGATTACCCGTCGCGCCAAACAAACCTACAGGTCTAACGTTCTAGTGACATGCCTAGCTTCGACCACTATTTTATTGAGAAGCCAAACAAACCTACAGGTCTAACGTTCTAGTGACATGCCTAGCTTCGACCACTATTTTATTGAGAAGATCTAATTGGAAGATAAATATAGTAAATATAACCAAACTTAGTGGAGATTAGGCCACACCATCCCACATGAAAGATGAGAGAAAGTGATCGAATGGTGACACTATGACTATTTCCCCTCTCCCCAAGCCATATAGGATCATCAAGTGATGTGCGATAAAGTGTCGTATATTTTAGGTGTATATTTTAAGCCCTTTTTAACACTTATTTTAGCCAAGTTTTAAATTTATAAAACACGATATTTCACTAACACTAAACACACATATGGGCAAGTGCACCCATCGTTGAGTGTAGTATAGCGTTGGTAAGATACCGAGGTCGTCCAAGGACACAAGAGCTTTTAATACCGGTTTATCCTCAACGTCTAACCAAAATAAAAGTTTAGAAAAATGTTTTAAACTAAGAAAAATAAAAACTAACTAAAATGCTGAAAATAAAAATAAAATAAAAACAGATAGACAAGATGAATCACTTGGTTCCGACTCGTATCTAGTATAACCTTTGATTATTTCCGCACTTTTGCACATAATTAAGAGATTATCTTAGTTATTGTAGTAGGCCCCTCTTTTGAAGGTGACGTTACCCTCACCCCAGTAGTTTGAGTCAGCAGGGATACAATCCTAAAGGGGTGGATTATTGGAAGATAATGAATTAAGTTATTAATGCAGTATTGTGGTAGGCCCCGCTTTTGGCGGTGACGTTACCCTCGACTAAGTAGTCTGAGTCAGCAGGGATACAGTCCTAAATAGCCGGGTTATAGTATTAATAGTAGTTAACTTATGAGGGGATCAAAGAGTTTGGACCCCCGCCATCCAATACCGTGAAGTATTGAAGGAGGTCCTACTAAATTTGACCCAGGTCCATTGCAGGACCTCTAAACGCTGAACAATGGCAAGACCTTTACCAAACCGTTCCCTTAACCCCCTACCAGGTAGCCAACATACCTCCATATAGACCGTGGAGATATGAATGGTGAAAATCCTTTATTTTATATAGACAGTAAAATAATGCCAAGACACCACGGACAAACGATAAGGAAAGATCACCTTCAACATAAGTAACTAGTTATTAAAGTCATTAATACAAAACCAAATAAAAAGTGCAAAAGATTAGAAATAAAAAGTATTATACTAGACACTTTGTCTTCACCAAGTGATGTAAGAGACTTAGGCAAACATGGCCTTGATTGTCAAGAACTCTTACGATCAATCTTGGATCCCGAGACGACTCACACACTCTATGATGGACAATGGATGATGGTGGTGGATGATGGTGTTGTGATGGTGGTGGGTGGTGGATGAAGTGTGAGAGAGGTGGTGTGCCAAGGGATGAGTTGCAATGAAACCAAGCACTCCTATTTATAGGCTGAACAGAGGCCTGGGCACGGCCCCGTGTTCGCTGGGCACGGCCCCGTGCCCGTCTGACACTCTCTCTCTTCATTAATTGTAATTCGCAATTACAATTAATGCGCCTGCAGTACTTTCGGCACGCCCCCGTGTCCGCTGAGCACGGCCCATGGTGGGCAATAGAAGCTTCTATAGGTTTGTCTTTTCTGCTGCTTCTTGGGCACGGCCCCGTGCTGGCTGAGCACGGGGCGTGTTCAGCCTTCTGTTTTCTCTATTTTGCTTTGGAAGGTGCCGTTGAGGGTTCGGGCAATCCACTAATGTTCCTTTTCTTGTATTTATGTTGGATTTAGCTGTCTTTTTGCTTCTTTTGCGTTTTTGAGCTCATTTAATCCTGAAAATACAAAAGGAAGACAAAAACACTCTTTTTCCAATATTAGTACTAAAAAAGGGTTAGTTTTATGCCTCATTTGATGTAATTTATATGTTGCATTTTACACACATCAAATACCCCCACACTTGAACTTTTGCTTGTC
This sequence comes from Helianthus tuberosus, assembly GCA_030545235.1. Taxonomy (NCBI): domain Eukaryota; kingdom Viridiplantae; phylum Streptophyta; class Magnoliopsida; order Asterales; family Asteraceae; genus Helianthus; species Helianthus tuberosus. Next base: position 33,888,868 of record CM060373.1, on the reverse strand, counting down.
CTCAAGCAAAACTCTTTAACATTTGGCTTACACTCCCAAATGGAATAGGTAGAAGAGAAGGTTTTTGGGCTTGTCATAGAGTGTCGGGATTTCCAAGATCTTTTTGGGCTTTATTTTTATTTATTTACACTCCTATTCGTAATGATTTATTTAGAACTGTTCATAAAAGAAATTACTTATTTGGGCATAACATGCCTTTTTAAAATTTTATTTATATACAAGTTCACATACCTCACGGGGAAATCACTCACACTCGGCCGAAAGTGTATTTTTAGTGAATCACTCGAGAGCGGCATGGAACTTATTCCTACCATAGGCTTGCCAAGAAATCAATCCTCCTCCTTTTTAACTTTTATACCTTTGTAGATATCAAGAGGACTTTGTGGGTTAAGGGTTGGCTAGGGTTAAAGGTAGGTGGTTGGGTTAGTGGTTAGTAGAAAAAGGGCTAAAAAGCGTAACAAGTGTCGGTTTTCGTATTTTTGCAACTTTTTTTTTTTTTGATGAAGCTTTTATTCAAACAAAGTTATTTTTGATTACTTTGTTTGTTTATTTTCTTTTTGCTTCATTTTTTTTTTTTTTTTTTTTTTTTTTACGAAGAACCGAACTTGTTACTAAAATAAAGGGTTAAAAATGAAAAAGGTTTTGGTGGGTGAAAGGGTTTTTGTTTTGGGTGATGAAACGAAAAGGTTTAGGCTCAAAGGGGCTAACTAGGGGGATTTTTTGGGTAGGTGGTAAAAGAAAAAGAAAAATAATGGTGTAGAAATGAAAAAGGGTTAGTCCTAATGCCTCTATCATTTACTTACTCGGGTTTAAGTTGATAAGGACCGGGAATGTATTGTCATGGCAAGTTCTAGAGTCGTAAGAACCAAGCGGCTATTCACACAAGAAACGAAAAATGAGCATTTACTCAAATGATATGAAATTGTGTGCTCAATAAAGGCTCAAAACTCACTTTTGTGGGAATGGGTTTTTATGTGATCAAGTATATATAATCAAATTTTAAATAAGTTTGTCATGCCTTTTCATAATTTTCTTATGTTGGTTCTTTTTATCACTACGCTATCGGTTGTAAATTTGTAAAAATATAACCTTTTTGAGAGCTTGAATTTCCCGAGTTAAACCTAGACAAGTAAAAAAATGAAATTTTTTTTGAAAAAATTTGGGGTGATTAGCGGTTCCAATAGAGTTTTGTGTAAGGCTTGTATTTAGGACTTGCAAAATTCAAGGTTTTAGCATCCCCCCCACACTTAAATTACACATTGTCCTCAATGTGTCCCAAAAATAAATTTTTAGGTTGATTAGATGTGTAAAATAGTGTTTAAAAGCAAAAATTTGTGTTACTGGGCACTGAACACGGCCCCGTGTTATCCGGGCACGGCCCCGTGTTCAAGTGCCAGTAACAAAATTGAAATAAGAGGAACAGAAGTCTGGACACGGGGGCGTGTTGGGTGAACACGGCCCGTGTCCAGTTACCTGTACTGGGCGTTTTCTGCAGGTGGTCCGACACGGGGCCGTGTTGGTTGGGCACGGCCCGTGTTGAACCTTCTGAAAGGGAGAAAATTGTCGGGTTGCCTCGTTCTTGTGCATGGGATCATTTTTCTCGTTCCCCTTTTCATCCTTTACCACCATGAGTGTGTTTTATTCCTGAAAATTAAACTAACTAGAAAACATAAAAACTAATCTAAATTAAACTAAGGATAGTTCCGTGGAATGCCTCCATGGTGCGCCACGTTTATAAGGGTCCTTGGCTAGACCCAATGCCTGGTCATATGTTACCCAAGTGGGATGTGTTGCATCCCATGTTACACCGTCGGAGAGCGTCATCCAAGCTTGAGTCTATGACCTTCATGTAGTTGACCGGATCTTCTTCCTCTACTCTCTTTCCACATTCAAATTTCACTTCCTCATCCCCAAACTTCAATGTTAGAGTTCCGTCATTCATATCCACCACTGCTTGAGCGGTGGCTAAGAATGGTCTCCCGAGGATGAGGGGGACCTCGGTGTCTTCCTCCATGTCTAGGATAACAAAGTCGGTTGGAAAAACGAATTTGTCGACCTTGACTAGCAAATTTTCGACGACCCCATGTGGGAACTTGACGGATCTGTCGGCGAGTTGTATGCTCATCTTTGTAGGGCTTGTTGCTCCTAGGCCGAGTCGCTTGAACATTGAGGTGGGCATGAGGTTGATGCTAGCCCCAAGATCGGCTAAAGCATTTCGGACGGGGGACTTCCCAATCGAACAAGGGATTGTGAAGCTCCCGGGGTCGATTTTCTTTTGTGGAAGTTTGTTGAGTACTAGAGCTGAGCATTCTTCGCCTAGGTTAACTAATTGCAACGATTCAATTTTCTTTTTGTGAGTGAGGAAATCCCTCATGAATTTTGCATATTTAGGCATTTGGGTTAGGACCTCAATAAAAGGAATATTAACATGCAATTGTTTTAGTAAACTTTCGAACTTTGCGAATTGCTCATCGATCTTTTGACGAATTAACCTACCGGGGTACGGGATTGGAGGATTCTTGGTGGGCTCTTGATTCGGTGTAGAAGCCTTTTCTGGCGCAGGAGGAGTTACAGGTTGGCCAGAATGACTTCTTCCATTTGGCGGCAATGGAGCATCCTCGGGACCCACGGTTCGATTTCGTAATGTGATGAGATGGACTTGTGCCTTTGGGTTTGGTTCGGTATTACTGGGTAATGCGCCTTGTGGTCTCTCGGAGAAATTTTGAGCTAGTTGATTTAATTGTTTTTCAACGTTTTGAATACTAGCTTGTTGATTTCTGAAATTCGATTCCAATTGTTGAAATCGATCCGAGTTTTTCTTTTCAGTGTCAGAGATGAGGCGAGATACAGTATCTTCAAGCCTTTCTCTTCCACCTTGTTGTTGAGGAAAATTTTGCGGTTGTTGAAAATTAGTTCGTTGATTTTGTTGGTTACTACTATTGCCGGGATCTCTCCAACCAAGATTTGGGTGGTTACGCCATCCTTGGTTGTAGGTACCCGTTGGAGGACCCGACGGCCTAGGTCTATTATCCATGTAGTTTACCGTTTCAGTTTGTTCATCTAATTCTTTCATACAACTCCAATTTTCATGTGACCCACCACACCCTTCACAAGCCATAACCGAGGCCGTTTTTGTCATTTCTAGCCTTTTGATTTTTGAAGAGAGGGCCTCGATTTGGGCTTGTAAAGAGGTGCTTTCATCAACCTTATGGGCGCCCGGTATTAGTTCGGTTATCTTGTAATCAGGCCGATTTGTAATGTTATACTACCGGATTAATACAAAGAAGTTGTTTGTTTATATCTAATCTCTCCCGTTTTGAACCGATCTCACACGAATCACGGTTTCGGTCACGAAACTCGGTCCTACAGTTTCGAACCATTGAGACCCTTTTCTCCGTTGACTAATGTTGACTTCTGGTAACATGTTGATGTCGTACCGACCCCTGCCATACGGGCCGGGCTCATCAACTGCGCCCGTGAAACAGTTACAGTAACAACAAAAATAAAAAAAAATGTAGCAACAAATCCCCATAATAATGGTTTATATAATAACCTGGAGAAAGAACGCCCATCCTCCTGGTGTAAGTGAGTAACCGCTTGATTTTTAACCTTGGCGGTTTGCGATTTACCAGGCCCTGTAGCGTCTGTTGACCCCGACCCTCTCCGGGGTTGACCGCTTGAGTTAAGGGGTCTAGACGTGATGAGCCCTGTGGTTGGGAGAATTGGAGTCACTCCACTTTGCGGTCCAGAGTTGTGTCGAGAACTGGGCATCCCTCCACTTTGCGGTCCAGATGACTTCCTAATGGGCTCACAGTGTTTATTCAACGGACCAGAACCAGCTTTCTTCATCGACGACGAACCAGGACCCGCCCCTGATGAACCCATTCGATTACCCGAGTTTGATGACGTTTGGTTGGAATGAGACGAATTACCAAACGAACCGGTTCTTAAAGGGGCGTTAGCTATAGGTCCAGACTTTCTTTATCAGGAACTAACGTTGTCCACTTCAAACATTTTTCTTAGTTCGCCGGATTTTTTATGTCACCGCTAGTGTACTGCACTGCAGTGGATGACATGGTTGGTGTCCTTTCTTTCGGCTGTTCAGGCAACCATTATTCAACTTTAAGAAACAAACACACAAGAATTAGACCAATTTACACACAATGACTAATATATATATATATATATATATGTATGTATATGTACAAACATCACACAACTGAATATACATACGTGTACCCTTCATAAAATCCGAACAAATCAACTAATGTACAAACAATTAATTTCTACACACAATGTGTTTATACATATAAGAACAACAAAACAATATACATATGTGTATAATTGAATAAACCCAAAAAAACAGAGTACTCATGTGTATAGTCGAATCAGCAACATTCCAACAACAAAATCCAAACATATCAGCAACATCAGATGAGATTATACATATTTGTAGAACCAAATATTACTCCAATACGAAAAAAACACCCAAACTATTGTATAACAGTTTATACGCATGTGTATCCGTGATTTTTATAACGTAATTTATACACCTGTGTATAGTGATATCTTATCAGTTATGAACCAATACAACCAAGTAGCAGCTAATGAACAATATCTTCAACACAAGTATACGTATGTGTATAACAGAGTATTAATTTGTTTATGAGCCCTATCAAACACAAACCACAAATCAAAGAAGAAATTGGATGAACCCTATAATAAAAAACAAAATTGACAAAATCAGAACAAAACTATCACAAATCAAATGTAAATCAAGGAGCTTGAACCAAATCTAGTTGAATAAAAAAGCTTCTTATATGCACAATCATCTAAAACCCTAGCTTTAATAGGAACAAATGTTGAACTATACACTATAGGATGAAACAAAGAATTACAAAAACCAAAATCCACTTGAAATTGGTACCTTGATATATCACCTGAATATGTAATCACTGGGAAAGATGGAGGTGTAGAACAATTCACCAGAAGAAAAAAAATGGCCGTCGCTTTTAACTTCTAGAGAGAGAAGAAGACGGGGTTTAATTTGAATTGTGATTTTATTTCCTAATAACCGAAAGAATGGGATTACCATTTTGCCCTTATGCAGTTATTTAGATAAGTTTTTTTTTTGTTTTAATAATTTATTAAATTCATTTAATTCCTAAATTCATGATCTCCTCATCCAACGGCCAAGATCTGTTCAAAATTTGTATGTTACATTTTTTTTGGACATATATATTGTGTAACATGAAATTTTTAATATTTTTAAAAAAATAAACTACTTGGCGCTTTTTTGTTTTTCTTTTATAAAAATGTTCAAATATATGTATGTTACATTCCCTATATTTTAGAAAAAAATAAAAATGTTAAATAGGGTTTTTACAAAGATTTTTTGAGTTTTCTCAACTCAAGTAGGTTTTCGTTTTATCTTTCCCTATATATAATATATTAAACAAAATACACATAAGTACGTTTAAAACTAACTACCTTGGGATTTCATGCCACAAATTTGTATAAACACTGTCTCGATCAATTAACAAACAAATATATTTTCAAAATAATATATTTGCTTTTAATAAAATTAATACAATTTCGTTGTAATAATAAAAATAATATATTTATATATTACTAACTTATATTTCTCTAAAAAAATACTTTTTTCGCACACTAATATGAATCACTTTAAGAAATGTCTAAGTACATAAAAATAATATCATGTCGTCACATATATACATGCTTCCATGTACTTACTAAAATACACATTTATCACCATCAACAATACTTATATATTTTACCAATACATATATTCATTCATGTATCATCAAGTAGTCGTATTTAGTCGAACATACATCTAGATATTCCAATATTTCAATAACCTTTCAAATAATCAACATTCGTTACAAACTTACAATTTCAACATTTACATTTACATTTAGATTTATACTTTGAGGGGCCTTTAGTCAGTTTAATGGTAATTAGCTTAGGTGTAAAAAGTCGTTTGAAAAGAAAGGTGATATGGAATACATTGATGGAATTGAATGACGAAGACCAAAAAGAGTTACTTGTACAAATTGTAAAGTAACACCTTGGAATTGAATACTAATATTTTTTCTAACAGATTCAGGTTTTATAGTTTCGATTTTGTAACATCTTTGAGTATTAAGGCTAATTGTTGTTAATTTTCTGTTAAAATAGTATAAAATAGTGCTGTCCATAAAGTTCGCGGCTCGGAGCTCGCTCGGATTTAGCTCGGAAAAAGCTCGCTCGATATGGCTCGGTTTGAAAGTGAGCCGAGCCGGCTCGGCTCGGTTAGAAAGTGAATGCATTGTCTCCAATTTTAAAGTTATTAGAATATATTCATTTTAATAGGTGATATTCAATAATTTGTAACGCCCAAGTGATAACTGGATACATAGGGATGACAAAAAGGAAATCTGACACGGACACCCAAAATATTCGGGACAGGTATATCTGAAGCTTGACGGGTATGAGATTGAGTATAGCTTAGTTTTAAAAAATTTACGAGAATGAGATAAGTATGGATTAGGTGATACCCAATTTGATTACTTAAGACCACATACATGTTTACCCGACAAGTACTAAATGACGACAGCAACTTGAATCTGCCCCTGGCCATCTCATTTAACATGACTTGAGTTTTAGAAAACTTATGAATCTTGAATGGGGGCCTCCCCCTTTGACAGTAACTTGAATCTGCCCCTGGCCATCTCATTTAACATTCAAAAGTTGATGATAAAAAGGCCTAAGGACTTTCATCTCCAGTTTTATTACTCCTAAAAATGAATTCAAAACAACCAATTGTTTGCTTAGCATCTTTCTCTCACATTCATTTGATCTTTTATGCTCTTGTTATATTTCTTACTTCCACAACCATCTCAGATGCCTATGTTGGCCAAAATGAGACTGATCATCAGGCTTTGATCAATATCAAGTTGATGATCACTCATGATCCATTTGGAGCTCTAACATCATGGAACAGTTCCATGCATTTCTGTGATTGGGCTGGTGTTACATGTGGGAAGCGCCATAGAAGGGTGACTTATTTACAGCTGATCTCGCTAGGTCTAGAAGGCTCTTTGTCTCCTCATGTAGGGAACCTCAGCTTCCTCCGTGGACTTCACCTTTGGAATAATAGTTTTCAAGGAGCCATCCCTCATGAACTCGGCCGCCTTTCTAGGCTACGTGATCTTACTCTGCATACAAACAAATTCAACGGGGTCATTCCAGCTAACATATCCGGTTGTTCTAACCTTGTACAGATCAGTCTTGCCGAAAACGAGTTAGTTGGAAGCATACCCAAAGAGATCAGTTTCCTCCCAAAACTTAGTTTCCTATTACTTCAAAATAATAAATTAACAGGTGGAATCTCACCTTTCTTAGGGAATATTACAACAATGGTAGTGTTTGGTACTCACAGAAATCCTTTGGGTGGGAGCATTCCAGACACCTTAAGCAATTGGAAAAATTTACAGCAAATTTACTGCAGTCATTGTAATTTATCCGGGACCATCGCTCCCATGTATAACCTTTCACTCCTAACCGAGGTTCGCTTCACTAATAATCAACTGACAGGCAGCCTTCCTCTAGCCTTTGGTACGATGCTCCCACAACTCGTTTCTCTTTATTTATGGGGTAACCAACTAACCGGGCCTCTTCCACCAACAATTTCTAATTGCTCAAGATTGTCGGATCTTCAAATGAATAAGAACATGTTCAGTGGAAAGTTGACGATCGACTTTTCAAAACTAAGAGATATATATTTTATAACCATCGGTTCTAACAACTTTGGAAGCAAAGAAGTTGACGAAATGAAGTTTATTAAATCTTTGGAAAATTGTACCAAATTAGAGTACCTGGATATTTCCGATTGCAATTTTCAAGGAGTGCTCCCGAGATCTATAGGTAATCTTTCTGATCAACTCAGTTATTTATCTTTAGAGCTAAATCAGTTACACGGAAACCTCCCTTTATCAATTGGCAATCTAGCTGGCGTGAGCAGTTTATATTTAGCAACAAACCATTTCACTGGAAATATTCCCTCAACCATTGGTAACCTTCAAAACCTACGACTACTTGATTTACAAAAAAACCAACTTTCAGGAAGAATTCCTGAGGCCATAGGGAATTTATCATTGTTGATCACACTTTCTTTATCTTCAAACAAGTTGGAAGGGGCTATTCCATCAAGCCTTGGAAATTGTCGTCGTCTATTAGAGTTAGACCTTCATGACAATAGACTTAACGGCAAAATACCCACACGACTTCTTCAACTTTCATCTCTATCCAAAACTTTGAATCTTTCTCAAAACAATTTGTTTGGGTCACTTCCAATGGAGGTTGGATACCTCAAGATGTTGAGCGCTCTGGATTTATCTTATAATAATTTATCAGGAAACATTCCTAGTGGCCTTGGTGATTGTGGTAGCCTTACAAGGTTGTTCCTTAAAGGCAACTTATTTCAAGGTATAATGCCATCATCATTAAGTTCCTTGAAAGGACTGATGGAACTTGATATTTCTTATAATAATTTATCGGGGCAAATTCCTAAATTTTTGGAACAGTTGAAGTTAGAACATTTAAATTTGTCATATAATGATTTTGAGGGTGAAGTACCAATGCAAGGAGTGTTCTCCAATGAAAGTGCATTCTCAGTTTTTGGGAATAAAAGGCTTTGTGGTGGCTTAATTGAACTAAGGTTACCCAGATGCAAGGAGATAAAAAAACAAACAAAAAAGTTTCTTTTGTTTATAATAGTCATTTTGGTGGCTTCCACCCTTTTCACCATTACGTGTTTAGCATATGTTTGTTGTAAGAAGAAAATCACAAGGCAACTATCTCAATCATCAAAGAGCAATCGGTTCTTGAAAGTTTCCTACAACCAACTTTTCAAGGCTACCAATGGCTTCTCCGAAGCCAATTTGATTGGAAATGGTTGGTTCAGTTCCGTTTATAAAGGAATCCTTAATGATGATGATAGATTTGTTGCAATCAAAGTTCTGCATCTTCAAAATCGAGGAGCTCAAAGAAGCTTTACGAGGGAGTGTGAAGTTTGGAGGAACATACGACACAGAAATGTACTGAGGGTAATAACTTCATGTTCTAGTGTTGACTTTCAAGGAAATGATTTCAAAGCTTTGGTATACGAGTTCATGCCCAACGGAAGTTTACATGATTGGTTACATTCAAGTGAAAGTACATCGAGACTCAACCTTCTTCAAATAGTAAATATCCTAATGGATGTAGCATGTGCACTTGATTATATTCACAATCAATGCATACCTGCTGTTGTTCATGGCGACTTGAAGCCTAGCAACATTCTACTTGATGATGACATGGTAGCTCATATAGGGGACTTTGGTTTAGCTCGTTTTCTAGGAACAACTTCATACCAAACCAACTCAACTATGAATAGAGGAACGATTGGTTACATTGCTCCAGGTAAAGCTCATGTAGTGAGACACATTCATATTTATTTGTAGTATTACCTTTTTAAAAGTAATTACTTATAATTTGCAGAGTACGGTATCGGGAATGAGATGACAAGTAGTGGAGATATTTATAGTTTTGGGATATTATTACTCGAGGTGATGACCGGGAAAAAACCAACCGATGACATCTTTCAGGATGGCCTTAGCCTTCATAAATTTGCTTCCATGTCCTTGCCAGACCATGTAACCAATGTTATTGACGTTAACATTGTAAACACTTATCAAGAGAAAGAGACTGCTACTAAAAATAAAGTAATAGATGAAGAGAAATTAAAGGAATGTCTGGCATCAACAATCAAGATTGGAGTATCATGCTCTGTGGATTCCCCACAACAACGGATGGATATAAAAAACGTTGTACGTGAATTACTGCATATTCTGAATGCACTTCAAGATATTTAAGGTATGGTGTTCAATATACTAAGCTTTGATCATAGAGATGGTGTATACATCCTTTTTTACTTTGCTCAGTTCAGTTTCATGTTGTAATAGTTAAAATAATATTATATTACCTAGTTAAACCATAATCAGTCGCAAATAAAACGTTTCAGTTTAAGTTGGTTATTTTTCTTTGTTCTTGGTTACTACTTATTGCATGATTAGTGTTACAGGATATTGTGAATTTGGAGGGCAGCAGCTGGCAAAGGGACTGGAAGTGAAAGCTGGAATAATGGAAGGGTCTTTTTGGAGCAGCAGCTGTTTTGTACTTAATTTATATAAATAGATTTCTATTTACTGGTTGGTGCTTTGCTATCAAACTGGTTTCATTTGAGTTATTTATTTCTGATGTGAATTTTCTTGTTTTAATAAACTCATTGGTGTTAATATGAGTTCCTAAGAGATGATATGATTTAAGTTCAAGTTCTGGTTGCTTTCAAGTTCAATTTTGTTTGATAATTTAATTTTAACACCTTGATCATAATGCATGTCCATGTTAAAGACTTGTAGAATATTGAGAGCGAAATCTGCAATTTTGAATTTTCATCCATTTGTGTATATTAAGTAGTGGATTATGTTCGTGCGTTAGAGCAACTCGGTTTTGAATTATAATTATATTGACACATAAATATAAAGATATAAATAAGTACGTTGCAACGGTATTTTCGAAATTTTATAAAAACTATATTTAAAAGAAACAATATATGTTACATCAATTGAAAACAATAAAAAAACAAATATTGGTACCGGTTTCAATAATTCTAATAACGGTACCGACTTTGTTCAAAGGAATTGGTTTATTTCGTCATGGTATAAGGAAAAAATATGTACATCGATCGAAAACCATAAAATCGTTGTAATAAAATCTGTAGTGTTAATTCTTAATTAGACTTCTTAAGAAATGATACGATTTGAGTTCAAGTTTTGTTGGATTTCAAGTTAAATCTAGTTTTCATAATCAAATTTTAACACCTGACCACAATGAATGCATGTCCATGTTAATTTTTTTTAATGGCAAAACTTCTATTTAAAAAATAGAAACCGGGCCCGTTAGCAACTGGAACCCGATGGATTACATCACAATGTCACAAATGTTAAATTCTAACCATCTAGACCAAACAATATTACAAAATTTTGATCTACTCGTAATCCAAAGAAAAGCATTTTCTTTTATAAGTTCCGCCGTTCTAATAAAATGCACCTGGTTATTGTTGAAAACCTTCTCGTTTCGCGCCTTCCATATCTCCCAAATGGTAATCATAAGTATGGCTTCGACGAGCTTCCTCCAGTCTTTCGAACCTCTAATAAAATGTCCATGTTAATGAGTCTTGTAGAACATTGAGAGCGAAATTTGCAATTTCCATCCATTTCTCAATATTGTATATCCAACATCAATCCTAGAAACCGAATTGAATCTTCAAATAATCTGTTGAAACCTTGATCAATCTCCCAATCATGTAAAACTATCTGTTATGAAGCCACCTAGCCCAGATAAGATCCAAAAAGCCCAATCCAACGGCCCAACAAGATGAATGGCATAGGAGCACACTATCAGAAGATATAAGCGAGAGATATGGAAAGATTAGGGCAGATTGAATGTTATGCAAATGGATAGTTCTCTTCCCATCTCAATTCTATTATGATCTGATTCCCATCTCCTCTGTAATTTTGATTGTTCTGGTTGTGTATTGATTTCAATTTCGCCGTATTTCATCCTTAAATTCCATACAAATCAAGTCGTTATATTACTTCTGTAGGTCCCGAAATCTGAGGATCGATTACGAACCGAATCACTTGTTTATAGTAAACACGGTTACGTGTGCGGAATCCACGTAACTATGCCAAATCAAACATATAAAGCAATAATAACAACAGATTAATCAATGATACACACTCGATTGATTAACGGGATGAGAACCGATTACAACTGATACAAACACAGTTCAGACAGAATTTCGGCAGAGTTTTGTTACTATGGTTAATATCTCATCTCTGAGTTCAAATGAACACAAGTTGTTGTTTATATAGTCCCTGGCCACTGATATCGACGAAACACACAAAGTGTTTGACGAATCTGAACATGGGCCAGACATTGGGCCTGGAACAGCCCAGTTCATGACGAATCAAGGTCTGATTCGTCATGACCATCAACGAAACAGGATTAAGAACATTTGTCTGTTTCGTCATGATGTGTTACGACGAAACAGGCCTGTTTCGTCGTGGACTGCAACTGTTGTGTTTGTTCCTGTTAACAGACAGCAACAACAGCAACATATAAACATAGTAATAACCAAACTACCCTTTAATGCAACATGCATTGTTCATAATACTTTACATATCAAAAGAGACAAATAAGTTGTACACAAGTAGATAGGAGGATATCTGACTTGGTCAACATAACATACAGACTCGATAATTAATAAAAGACCATACAAAATACATCGTTAAACAAGACTAGTCACAGACACTAAAAAATGCATCAACAAACTCCCCCTTGTCTGTTACTCGTCTTTGGTCTTCTAATCTTCCATCAGTGTTGTTCGGACCACGAACTGCCCGAATGTATACCCCTGTAGTAGCAAAAACACGCTACTCGCTGAAACTTTAACGCTTGACGTGCATCTTGGTCTTCATAGAAAATATCATGACGATATAATCTGCTAATATCAGCTTCAGACATGTTGACGATCCACATCGGATCCAACATCCGGTAATTAGCACGACCATCTCTAAACACAATTACAGCTTCATGAGTATCCGAGTCGTAGCACCACAATGCCATGTCTTCAAGAAAATCCTGCTTCATAGGCATCAATGGGATTTTATCTACTACCCTCGGAGGCTGATACACAAGTTTATATCTGCAAGTGTTGGTGTCCGGATCAAGAGTAAACTTGATCGGTTGATAAACAGGAAATTGTGGCTTGTAGGATTCATCCTTCCAGCCTGACTTCTTGTTTACTTTCACCAGACGCTCAAATAACGTAGCACCATCGTATTTTGCACGATTGATAAGTTCAAGCCTTGTCAACGCCGAGACATCATAAAATGGCAAGGAAAGAATGCTCAACAATGAATTGAAATACAGAATTCCATATTCACGTTTAATAGCAATGCAGTGAATATCTTGTACAAACATCCAGCATAAAATCCTTCCGCTTGGCTTCTTTTCAAATTGCAAATAGTCTACTTGAGCTTTTTCAGGTAACGGCTTGGACACTTTAGATAAAAACTGTTTTCTCCATTCAGAAAAAGCATTTGTGTCTTTTTCAGACGAATTCCGATTCTTCAAGTGCTCGTCTATGTCATCAATGTTTTCTTTCATCCAATTTTCATCAAAAGATGCAAATTCAGTACCATCTTCTCTGACATATGTTGATTTTGGTACTTCACCTTCAAACACAATTTCATCAATCTCTTCAACATTCGTTGTATCAGTCTCAGTAGACATTTTGTCTATCTCAGCATCATCTATTTCTCTCATAGACTCTAAAATACTCAATTGCTCCGGAGAAAGATCTTCTATTAACTCCCCTTCTTCAAGCAACTCTCCTGTAAATGGATGAATAGCTTGTAGAGCAATATCAGCACTGCTAACTATAGAAGAAGTACCTTCTATCTGTTGTACTTTTCCAGTAGAAGTTCCCTGAGATGATTCGACAACGGTAGGTTGAACTGTAACAACGTTAGAAGCAAGTGTGGTTGGCTGTTTCTGTGATGTACCAGAGGTATCAGGATTTCCTTGATCTTCCGTATCATCATCCTTTTTCTTTAGTACCTCTTGTTGTTTACAATGATAGTCCCACAGAATAGCAAGCCTTCTCTCTTTCTCTTCATCAAGAGCCTTCAAGCGAGCATTTTCAGCTTTAAGCACATCAATTTCACCTTGTTGTCGCTCTATAACTGTTTGCTGTTGACCAACCATTGACTTCAACTTGTTAATTTCCACAGATTGTTTAAGTTGATCATGCTTCGTGAGATTACCAAAATGAGATTGCCTTTGAAGACGATCAGCAGCCGCTTCAAGTGTAGAGAACAAGTATGTGATCTTTTCATCTTGAGAAAATCCAGCAAATGTCCTATGACGTTCAGCACTGATTTCCGAAGTAGTTGCCCTGATTGCTGAATCCATAGATCTTACAGGAACTGCCTGAGGAACAACAGATGGAGTAGCAGTAGCTGGTGTAACAACTGGAGCAACTGGAGTTTCTGTAGCTGAAGTAACTACAGGAGCTTCTTGTACAGGCTCCTGAGGTACAGATTGTACAGGCTCCTGAGGAATAGATGAAGACTCCTGAGGCACAGATTTCCGAGTATAAGTACTCAGATATCTCCTAGCTTTCTTCTTTTGTACTTCAACAGCTTTCTCTGCTCTTCTTTTTGTTCTCCTTTCACCTTCAGGATCCTCTGGAACATACTCTGGATCATCCTCTGTTCTAATCTTTCTATACCTTTTTACTCCACGTATATCGATATACATTTCATAACCAGGTTCAACTATATGATCACTAGAACTCGAATCAGTTCCATCATCACCACTTGCTGACGAACTACTTTCTGATGTACCAGAAACAGCACCCTTGCTTGATGTACCAACAGCACCTTTGCTTGATGTACCAACAGCACCTGCATCACCTGCATCACTATCTCCACTACTTTCATCACCATCACTATCAGACTCATCTGAATCAACTGGGTCAGGACCAAATTTTTCTATCCTTAACCTTTCCAACTCAGGTTCTTCATTGTCTGATTGGCTGTCTTCATGACGCCATTTGTCATTTGCAGGAGCAACATAATCAGGATTCACTAGAGCACCAAAAAGCTTCCTTGGAGGAACACTTTCTGTGTATCTTTTGGCCGCCATCGTCTTGATTAGCCGTAAAGAGTTGAAATTCATCGCCTCTATTTTCAAAAGATCATTTTCAGCTTTAGGAAGGTCTGGATGCTGAACATTCATTATCATTTGCAGAAACCGTGGATACATCCAAAACTTGTTCCCGGTGGTTCTACTACCACTCCTTGTCATATTCTCTTTCATGTTGCTGAAAATATACTTCGAGATGCTAAACGGTTTGTTTAACACCAAAGCAACCATGAAACCAACAAGATCATCTCCAGCCATATCATATCCAGCTCGTCTATTGCTGAGACACTGAATAAGAACATGTAATAAAAACTTGTATCTTAATGGAAGATCACCTTTGTTGATTTGTTTGACGAAAAGATCTCCTTTACATTTCATCCTTAGTAAACAGCCTCGTGAACACATGATTGGTATTGAATACGGTGCATTTGGTTGATCTTGTAATTGAAGAACTTCATTCAATATCTCCGGAGTAACAACGACAAACTGATCATTCACACGACCTCTGATAATATCCTTTCCATCGATTTGAACGACGCTTGCAGAATCCCAGAATGCTTTAATTAGAGATTTGTAGACGGGTGTCGAGTATGTAACAGCATGATTGATACGTGACTCCCTGATCCACTTCGTCATATCTTTAAATTCCGTGAGCTTGTCTTCCGGATCCAAATATGCAACTTGATTATGGCGTTTCTCTGACATAATCTCTTCTTCAGTTTTGTTTTCTTTCTTTATCGCCTTCTTTCGTTTTCCTTTTTCTTGCTGTGCTTTCGGAGCCATCTGTACATGAAAATGTCCAGAATAAGTCACAATTTATATAACATAGCATTTAGACATGTATGAATACACTTTCATGTATTCACATAACAGATAACCTATTTAAACATGTCTACTGTGAACAAACAGCAACATCAGAAAACTGCTAAGGCATTTACGACGAAACAGAGGATCAACGACGAAACAGAAGATTGAACGACGAAACAGAGGGTTGACCATTGACTGGTTTGATTCATCGACTTTTTGATTCGTCGAGTCTATTTCGTTCCATTTCTGATTCGTCATCTTTGATTCGTCGTCTGATTCGTCACATGTTTGATTCGCCGGAATTAGGGTTAAATCAGATTCGTCAAATTGGGGGTTTTATCAGTTTCGCCGTATTGGGTTTAAACAAACATCAGATATAAACATTAACTGTAACACCTCGAAAATTCACGTCCTATAATGTGTTGACACGTGTCATAAAGTTTGAACGTGTGAAAGAATGTTATAAAAGGACTAAAGTTGACAAACATGGAAAGTATGTGTCTATACGGGTTCTAAGTGTCAACTGTGAATAAATACAATGTATATTAACCCTACACGATGCTCATACCTTCAAACGAATAAATCATGGATCATACGAAGATAAATGTGAGTGATTTCAAACTACAGGGACCAAATGTGTCAACATGTTTAATTTATACCTCTGAGTGACCTTTTGACAAACCCGAAGCTTTGTAAATATTAATTGTGCTCATGAGAATGCACCCTAAAAATTTCATAAAGTTTCGTTAACGTATGAGAAAGATATGATCAAATTCGTGTGCGAAGCGTTAAAGCGTAAACGTCGAAAGTTAGGACTTTTCGGGTAACAATTAAGTTAACCGGGGACCTAACAAAGTGGGTATATGTTTTAAAGCCCTTGTAGATCAATTGTGAGGGTTCATAGTGCAATAAACAAGTGCCTATTCGAGTTTTGAAGAGACAAGGACTAAATCGCAAAACAAATAAAGAGCTGATCATACACGTCCTGGCGCCACGCGAGGGGTCCCTCGCGCCACGCGAGGGACTCCCAGTTGCTGAATTGCGGCTGTTGGCTGAAATGGCTCTTGTGCGCGATTTTACCCGATTTTCCACATTCCTCTTGACCCCTAGACACCCCCTAAACACTTAGGGACATGTGTTGAAGTATTGTGGGCACTAGTAGACACAAGTGTCAAGGATTTGTGGTAGATTAAACACTATATAAAGGCTTGTTATGCAAACATTCACTCACACCTTCATCTGCATTTCTTGAGCACTTCTGGAGCTTAGGAGCAGACCCAATACCTTCCTACTCGAGCTTAGGACTTGGGTAAGTATGCTAGACCTTCCTCGGTTTAGTTTTTGCTTAGTTATTAGCTTAAAAGTCAACCGTCGTAATTAACGGTTGACTTAACGATTAATCGCTAATGGTCCAGCGATTGGTCGAATTAAAAGTAGTTATAAGTTGGTATTTATGTGGGTAATAAAACCCCAAAAGGGTTTCCCCTGATCACCACTTTAACTAGTTCAAAAGTCGGGTCAAACATATACTTAAAAAGTCAACAGAATTCTTAAAAGGTCAATTATGCATAATTAGCTATCTAGACCATGTATAACCTGTTTGATTATTGTTATAACTTAGTAATTAGTGTAAGAACATGTCCAAACCTGTTCAACCCGACTATTTCCTGTTTAGACCCGGTTCGGAACCGAAAGTCACATAGTTTGACTTTCGCTTTGACTTTCAGTTCTGACCCGTTTAGGCATATTTTAGAAATGCCTCAGAGCTTTAATTGGACTAGGATACATGTTAGAACAACCCTCTGTGATTATACACCTTGGTTCACTAGTTATCCAATTAATATGCATATTTCCGTTAATTGCTCATACGTTGACCGTTATGCCCTTATTACCTTAAAACGTGATTTATGAAAATGTAAAAGTGTAGAAACCTTAGTTACTGATATATAAACTTGTATGCAAAGTTTGACATCAGTTTGACTTGTAGATTAAGAGTTATGCTCATTAGCGTAATTACGGTGCTTTATGTTAATAAAATGGCGTAATTAGCGTATAGCCTAATTAAACATACTTTTTGGTATCAAACGAATTACCCACTGATGTAATATATTATTTTGGGAATTTTAAAGATTTTTAATTAATTTTAGGCTGAGCATAACTCATAGTCGTAGGCTTAATTCGATAATTGTCGGTTTTGCCCTTACGGGCCATAAAATGAGTTTTACACATCTAAATGACTCCAAACCTTTTGCTACTGATTAGTTATGATAAATAAAGTATTTTAAGCCCTCTGGAAATATAAAAATATCAGATTTAAGTATCGAACCCGGTAATGGCCTTTAATCGCCATAATTAACGTTTTTAACGCATAGTATGTCTTGAAATCATATTAGACATACCCGGGTTGATACCTACTGATATATGAGGCAAATTATGATATTTTAACAGTAAGCAAAGGTTGATTAACTCAGACTTCGTTTTTGAGCTTTTCGGCTTATGTGAAATTACCAAAATACCCCTACGGGGCATAGTTTGGTTAAAGATGATAAATCTCACATATATGCTTTAGTCTACTGTTATAACTCATCAAATTGAGTATGTTTGCTGTTTACATCAGACCTGTATCTCAGTTAAACAATTAAACTCTTTTACAAACTTTAAAATGACCAAACTACCCCTACGGGGCATAGTTTGTGTTTAAATTAGTTCGGGGCATAACGAAAGACATCCTACTGATGTCACAACATATTTGAAGCATATTAACTTAGGAAACCTGTATATGGCTCTTACGGATACCCGTTACACTTATTTCGCGTTCGGTTCGATTTATGTAACAAGTTTACATAAATTAGCCGAAACGGGTCAAACCTTATCGGTTTTATCTCAAAATCCAGAATGTGAATAATAAACCCATATTAAACAAGTCTTCAAACTTGTCGGGTCTGAATCACATTCTATCCGGTCTTCGCTTAATCGTGCGTACGAACCGTATCTTTGAAACTAGCCGGTCTAAGCTTAAGCTTAATTAAAGACCCGTTAGGATTCTAATATGTTATTAAAAACCTTCGTTCCAGATTAGGAGCCCAGTAAAAGCTATCTGTACTTGCTGATTTGATATACGGCTGGGATTGAATTTATATTTAGCTCAGGTAAATACTTTTAACTTATTTTCCCTATACGGGCTTGGGTTACGGTACATAGCGTACCGCTTGATCGAGCATCAAATCTCCACGCTTAGTGGGTAGTTGAATAATTTGATCGGCTCGTTTTAAACAGATGTGTTTACTTTACAGCCTTTGGGGGGTTAATGACCATGTCCCGGATATCCCTGGCATCATCTTACGAGATGGCCACGACCTGAGCACGGGGTGTAGGCGTACTCCCGTGTATAACTCACTTAAAGTGGTGTGTCTATTGATCTTTAACCCGGATACGTTCCGGGCTACTGAACGCATAAGTAACATGTAAATCGTTCACAAGATTATAATATTAAATAATTCTCCCAAGTTAAAAAGATTAATTTTGCCTCTGTGCATTTTAATCAATGTGTCAAGATATTTTGTGCCACGTGCATTCAAAACAATTTACAAACTCTTTTTCCAAAATGAGTCAGTTGAATGTATTTACCAGTGTAAACTGACGTATTTTCCAAAAAAGGCTAAATGCAGGTACTATACGAAATTGGCTGGATATATCTCCTTAGCATCATTAGAAGTCTCGCAAGCTTAAGATGCCTAAAAGTCTGTTGAACTATTGTTTCCATTTTATGTTCGATCCTTCTGTGGATAAACTTCCGAATATTGTGATAATTGATATTACAATAATAAATTCGGTTGTATCATATTTTAAATTGCTTCCGCTGTGCATATAAATATTGTGTTGTTTGACTATTACGTTGCCAACCATGACGTCACGATACTCCCCACCGGGCCCACCGGTGACACGTGGAAATTCGGGGTGTGACAGGTTGGTATCAGAGCCAACACTGAGTGAATTAAACACTAGCCTTTTGTGTTTAATCTCAGTTACACAATTGCACAATCTAAACTTCTGAGTCTAGACTTAACATAGGAATGATCTTAATCCTAATATGGAAATTTTTGCTTCCAATTTTTACTATTATTATTATTGGATACGTCGCCAAGCGAGGAAGCTGAACTAGGGATTCTCCACACTCGGAGCCTTGAAATGCTATACAGCGACCAAGATGAAACGTGCGACCAAGGAGAAAGCATTCAGGAATTGAATGAAGAAGAAACTCCTTTGCTGGAGATCGTTTCCTCAATAGTCCTTATAAGGACATAATCATCTTTCAGTCCCTCCGAGGACACATTATTCCTTTTAAGTCCCGCTTAGGGCAACTTTATACTTTTATTTTTATATAATGGAATGATTAAGTTTAAACTTTCATTCTAAATAAGAAATATTAAATAAATGGAAAAATAATATTTCCTTTTTGCAAGATCTACCATTATAATAAAATGGCAAAATCTAAAAGGGCAAGACCTAGCTTTGAGTCATATTAAGACCGGCCAAAATGGCAGTTCCTCAATTTAGATTCAGATCCATATTTACACCTCAATTTAAAAATTGTTCTGCGTTAATTATAAATTAAAAATCTTAAGTGTGAAACCTAGCCTTCGGGTCAATTATAAGACCGGGCCAAGATGGTAAGACCTGTTAAAAAGATTCAAATCATTAATTAAGAATCTTAATGTGAAACCTAGCCTCGGGTCAATTATAAGACCGGGCCAAGATGGTAAGATCTGTTTAAAAGATTCAATTCCCTGTTAACATCTTAAAACATGTTAACACTCCTGGCAGATGTGATTCATTTAAAATCACACACGTCATTTTTACATGGGATTCTTCAAAAGATTCCTAACCCAGTTTAATGATCCCTGAATCCTGGGTTTACGTCATCAATTAAGATGATCATATTTTAACCATACGTGGTAATATAGTGCCTACGGGCCTTGCTCATTTCTACATGAGCCAAAATACAGTGGTAGTTATGACTCCCTGTCAGATAAAGGTAATGAACTAGGTTCAAACCTCAAAGACTTTGATTCTCTGAAATCCTAGCATATAATTTATAATTGTCTACGTGACTAGGCCTATTTTCCCAATATACTTTCATGCTTTGATTCTCTGAAATCATAGCTTATAAATTATATATGTCCTTGTGACTAAGCCAGTTGTGCTAATATACTTAAAGACCTTGATTCTCTGAAATCATGGCTTATAATTTAAAAATTTGTCCTTGTGACTAGGCCTTTTGTGCTATAAAATAAAACTGTTATTATTGCTTTGATTCTCTGAAATCATAAGCTTATAATTTATAAATGTCCATGTGACCAGGCCATTGGGTGCCACTAATAAAACTGTTAATGTTTTATAATTAGGATAAATTATAATCGAAATCCTAAATAAATATGATTAATAAATTAACCATATATGGTCTCTGTTTACCATGGTTAATGAATTTCCCTAAGGGGGTAATCCAGTAATAAACATCTCTTATAAGGGAAGTGCCTACGGGCTATAGTTAATGTCCTCTGAGACTAAAGACAGTGGTAGCCTACAACTCCCTGTCAAGAAAAGGTAATGAACTTTGATTCAAACCTTAAGGCCACGATTCTCTGAAATCATGGCTTATAAATTTAACTTGTCTACGCGACAAGGCCATTGGTGCTATTATTAATTTATGAATTAGGATTTATGATAAAAATCCTGGATAAAAATAAATATCCTTCCTTCTCTGTCAGTATACAATTGAAGGGAATCTTAAAGGTGAAACCTAGCCTATGCGGCCAAAGTGGTGAAACCTACTCAAGGGATTCAAATCCTTGTTAACACCTAGGAATATGTTAGCACTCCTGACAAATGTGATTCGAGAAAATCACAACAGTCATCCTTATATTGGATTCTTCCAATTCTCAAATCTAGCCTAGTGATCTAGGAATAATGGCTTATATCATCCTATAAGATGATCATATTAGGAACATCCGTTAGTGATGATGTGCCTACGGGCTAAACTTGTTGTCCGATAAGACAACGACAGTGATGGTCTTTGACCTCCTGTCTAAAATATTGGACTATGTCCAAACATAATAGTCTATATGATCAATGCGATCATGACTAATATCATTTAATATGATGATAATATTATTTAACATCCTTTAGTGATGTCTTGCCTACGGGCTATAATATATTGTCCATTTGAGACATTGACATTGTTATATTTATGATTCCTTGTCTAAGGTGGTGAGCTATGCTCAAGCCAAATAGTCAATATGATTAATGCAATCATGACTTATAGCATCTAATAGGATGAACCAATTATAAACATCCATGAGTGATGTTTTCGCCTATGGGCCAAATTATACTGTCCATGTGTGACAAAGACATTGTGATCCTTACGATTCCCTGTCCGAGGTGGTGAGCTATGCTCAAGCCTAATAGTTTATATGATCAATACGATCATGACAAAAAAAAAAAAAAAAAATCATCAATACGATGATTAAAAATTTTAACATCCGTAATGATGTTCTGCCTAAGGGCTATATTATATCGTCCAACTGAGACAAGGCAATTGTAATCTTTTGTGATTCTTTGCCAAGGGGGTGAGCTATACTCAAATCCCATAGTCTATACTCGTTGCGATCCTGACTAGTATCATCAGTATGATGATCATAATATTAACATCCCTCGCGATGAAATGCCTACGGGCTATACTTTATTCTAGAGTCGGTAAGACAAAGATAGTAGTGATCTTTACGATCCCCTGTTCAAAATGGTGTGATTATACCCCAAACCTAATAGTCAATATGATCGATGGGATCATGACTAATATCATTAGATACGATGGTTATATATAAACGTCCATTAGTGATGTTAATTGGCTTATTTTTCTGCCAAAAGAATCGTCTATCAAGACGATGACAGTTGTAGTCTATGACTCCCTGTCCAAAGGTGAAGAACCACGTTCAAACCTCGAAGCCCTAATCTAAAAAGATTGCGGCTAATAAATTAAGGTTCTTGATGGTAGATCATCGAGTTATGTTTTAAAGTCATTCATGACAAGCCTATGTGCTATAATTTGTCATTCGTGACAAGCTAACATATTAAATGTTAACATCCCTGGTGACAGGCCTTAGTGCCATATCCTATAACGTCCTAGAGACAAGGCCATTTGTACCGTATCTAAATGTCATCACGACAAGGCCTTCGCGCCATATGATTACTTATGTCCTTCATGACTGTGCTTTATGCCATATTTTCTACGTCCCTCGCGACAGGCTTCTATGCCATATATGTATATAAAGATATATAACCGAAGTCATGAAAGGCTAGCCTTTGAGCTATTTATAAGCGTCCTTGTGACAAGGACAGTTGTGACATTATGGTCCCCTGTCGAGCAAGTATTGGACTCGCTCCAAACTTTGAATGCCATTAATGGTCCTGTTGTGACCTAGACTAAGTATAATGGAAATACATTCAAAATAACATTCACTATGAATGTTCGGAACAGAATAGCCCATACGGTTTATGAATGCCGTGGCTAACCTAAGTCAGGTCATCAGGATGATGACTAATAATGGTTAAATCTTGGTGATTGGTACCAAGTTTTGAGTATGGAAAACTCGGATGAGGTAGACGAAAGTCGCAATGCTAATAAGGCGACGAAAGTTAATAAAACTACAAACGTAAACCTCAATATTAATGGAGTTAATCTTCAGGCTGTGGTTGACGCAGCAGATGGAAGGACCATAGAAAGGTCATGAGACAATCCAAGGAGCTGAATTCTTCTCGCTCTAAATCTCTTTTAAAACCATGTTTAAATTGCTCATGAGGAGATTTCGTTCACACTTCGTATATGAAGGATGAACCAAAAGAAAGAGAATAACTCCCAGGAATCTGAGAAAGAGAGCAAGTACAGGCTTAATAAAAAGCAACGAAAGTTCAGTAAGAAGCCTGTATACCTCTGAGACTGCTTCAACATTATTAGATGGATGTTTTATATCCATTAGGAATCATTTGTCCGATGTCCTAGTTCCGTTAAACATAAGGACTCAATAAAGTGATAAAAATCGATTGGTTGCCTTAAAAATCAAGCCCATATTGTGGGTAATAAGGAGCAGTTAATTATCAAGACTCCTTATGAGACAACCCTCGTAATTACACGTATCCGTACGATTAATAAATATTAAACATAAAAAAATGGTGGAATTGGCCGTCCCCGGAATCGAACCTGGGTCTAGGCCGCACCCTTTCGCGCGCCTAGCCAACTGAGCTAGGTGCCTAGTTTGTGAAACTTCCATCATTAATTAAATATAAGCACTCGTACAATAAACTTCCTTATCATTTATCAATGATAATTTCTGCTAAGTGTCCTGTTTTTTTTTTTTACAGGCAATAATAAATCTTCATGAACCATAAACTTAGCAAAAAAAAAAAAAAAAATTCTTCATCCACAAGGTATAAATTACCAAGGAAACCATAGTAAACGATGCTTCTAGTATCGGCAAGGAATACTTCCGAAAATCTAAGAGTACTCTTTCTTCGCATAGAGTACGACAACATATGTTATTTTAATTATTTTTCTCATTGTTTTCTATCGCCTGCGAATGCCAAACTATGTTTGATAAAAGTGTCATATGAGGATTGACGTATCCTAGTGTGTCCCATAGATTATTTCCATGTCTGATCAGCATGGAGGCTTAATACATGGAACCCTAAGATATCCCAATGATCATATTGTACTAAAGTCGACTAGTAATATTCAAAGAAGATATCCAAAAATGGAAATTTTTTTTTTCAAGTAAATGTTCCCGATTAAGGAATTCAGGGACTTATAACATAAAGGTGTCACTCATTTGACACGAATAATGATGGATGAACTGGAGCCTGAGATATGGAAAATCTCTGTAGCCTCCTTGTATCTTAATTATCTTCTCATAAGTTTTCCCTGCTTACCTCCTGGAAGACAGGTAGAACTAAGATTTACATCCCGCTATGGACTAGAGTATTATGAAAACTCCATATCGAATATGGAAAAATCGAAACCCTGATTTAGTAAGTTTTAAGATATAGGCACATATAGCCTGACTCAATCTTCTGAGGGTTTTATATTGTTAAATAAGAAAGACGGTTCATATTACTTACGTATTAAATGTCGCAACCCTAATTAGGCAACGATTAAGAATTGCCATCTGCTACCCAGGATCTAAGGGTAAATTATTGGTGGATAGGCTTGAAAAAGTCCGTAGCCACCCATGTAGCTAAATGCTTGACATATGCGCAAGTCAAAGCCGAGCATCAAAAGCCGTCAGGCTTGCTACAACAGCCTGAACTTCCTACGTGGGAGTGGGAAATGGTAACTATGGATTTTATTACCAAGTTACCCAAGACGAGGAAAGGAAATGATACGATATGGGTTATAGTTGACCGACTGACTAAGTCAGCTCATCTCTTACCCATCAAGGAGACTTATAGCTCCGATATGTTAGCCCAATTATAAGTGAATAAGATTGTAGCCTTGCATGGCATACCTGTGACTATTATCTCTGATAGAGATACTAGGTACATGCCACATTTTAGGAAGAGTTTCCAACAATCTTTGGGCACACGTTGAATTTTAGTACGGCTTACCATCCTAAGACAGGCGGTCAGAGTGAGCGTACTATTCAAACGTTGGAAGATATGCTACGTGCACGTGCAATCGATTTAAGCGGTAGTTGGGATAAGAACCTACCGTTAATCGAATTCTCCTACAACAATAACTACCATACCAGCATTAAGGCTGCGCCTCTTGAGGCAGTATACGGTAGAAAGTGTAAATCGCCAGTTTGTTGGGCGAAAGTTGGAGAAGTCCAGTTATCCGGACCAGAGATCGTGTTCGAAACAACGGACGAGATTGTCCAGATTCGAGACCGTCTCAAGGCTGCCCGTGATAGGCAGAAGAGTTACGCTGATCCAAAGCATAAGGATTTTCACTTCGAAGAAGGTGACAAAGTCCTACTTAAAGTGTCACCCTGGAAAGGAGTGATGCGGGTTGGTAAGAAAGGCAAGCTAAGCCCGAGATACATAGGACCTTTCGAGGTTGTCGAACGTATCGGATCAGTTGCCTATAAGTTAAACTTACTTGAAGAGCTCAGTGGAATTCACAATGTGTTCCACATCTGCAATCTGAAGAAGTGCTTCGCTGATGAATCACTGGTTATACCACATACAGATGTGCAAATAGATGAGAGCTTGAAGTTTGTAGAAAAACCTTTGTCGATCTAGGATCGACAGGTAAAGAAGCTTCGAAGAAAGCATGTACCTATTATAAAGGTCAAATGGGATGCCCGTAGTGGTCCCGAATACACGTGGGAGGTTGAATCCACGATGAAAGAAAAGTACCCTTACTTATTTCAGTAAATCTCGGGTCGAGATTTATTTTAAGGGGGTGAGGATGTAACACCTCGAAAATTCACGTCCTATAATGTGTTGACACGTGTCATAAAGTTTGAACGTGTGAAAGAATGTTATAAAAGGACTAAAGTTGACAAACATGGAAAGTATGTGTCTATACGGGTTCTAAGTGTCAACTGTGAATAAATACAATGTATATTAACCCTACACGATGCTCATACCTTCAAACGAATAAATCATGGATCATACGAAGATAAATGTGAGTGATTTCAAACTACAGGGACCAAATGTGTCAACATGTTTAATTTATACCTCTGAGTGACCTTTTGACAAACCCGAAGCTTTGTAAATATTAATTGTGCTCATGAGAATGCACCCTAAAAATTTCATAAAGTTTCGTTAACGTATGAGAAAGATATGATCAAATTCGTGTGCGAAGCGTTAAAGCGTAAACGTCGAAAGTTAGGACTTTTCGGGTAACAATTAAGTTAACCGGGGACCTAACAAAGTGGGTATATGTTTTAAAGCCCTTGTAGATCAATTGTGAGGGTTCATAGTGCAATAAACAAGTGCCTATTCGAGTTTTGAAGAGACAAGGACTAAATCGCAAAACAATAAAGAGCTGATCATACACGTCCTCGCGCCACGCGAGGGGTCCCTCGCGCCACGCGAGGGACTCCCAGTTGCTGAATTGCGGCTGTTGGCTGAAATGGCTCTTGTGCGCGATTTTACCCGATTTTCCACATTCCTCTTGACCCCTAGACACCCCCTAAACACTTAGGGACATGTGTTGAAGTATTGTGGGCACTAGTAGACACAAGTGTCAAGGATTTGTGGTAGATTAAACACTATATAAAGGCTTGTTATGCAAACATTCACTCACACCTTCATCTGCATTTCTTGAGCACTTCTGGAGCTTAGGAGCAGACCCAATACCTTCCTACTCGAGCTTAGGACTTGGGTAAGTATGCTAGACCTTCCTCGGTTTAGTTTTTGCTTAGTTATTAGCTTAAAAGTCAACCGTCGTAATTAACGGTTGACTTAACGATTAATCGCTAATGGTCCAGCGATTGGTCGAATTAAAAGTAGTTATAAGTTGGTATTTATGTGGGTAATAAAACCCCAAAAGGGTTTCCCCTGATCACCACTTTAACTAGTTCAAAAGTCGGGTCAAACATATACTTAAAAAGTCAACAGAATTCTTAAAAGGTCAATTATGCATAATTAGCTATCTAGACCATGTATAACCTGTTTGATTATTGTTATAACTTAGTAATTAGTGTAAGAACATGTCCAAACCTGTTCAACCCGACTATTTCCTGTTTAGACCCGGTTCGGAACCGAAAGTCACATAGTTTGACTTTCGCTTTGACTTTCAGTTCTGACCCGTTTAGGCATATTTTAGAAATGCCTCAGAGCTTTAATTGGACTAGGATACATGTTAGAACAACCCTCTGTGATTATACACCTTGGTTCACTAGTTATCCAATTAATATGCATATTTCCGTTAATTGCTCATACGTTGACCGTTATGCCCTTATTACCTTAAAACGTGATTTATGAAAATGTAAAAGTGTAGAAACCTTAGTTACTGATATATAAACTTGTATGCAAAGTTTGACATCAGTTTGACTTGTAGATTAAGAGTTATGCTCATTAGCGTAATTACGGTGCTTTATGTTAATAAAATGGCGTAATTAGCGTATAGCCTAATTAAACATACTTTTTGGTATCAAACGAATTACCCACTGATGTAATATATTATTTTGGGAATTTTAAAGATTTTTAATTAATTTTAGGCTGAGCATAACTCATAGTCGTAGGCTTAATTCGATAATTGTCGGTTTTGCCCTTACGGGCCATAAAATGAGTTTTACACATCTAAATGACTCCAAACCTTTTGCTACTGATTAGTTATGATAAATAAAGTATTTTAAGCCCTCTGGAAATATAAAAATATCAGATTTAAGTATCGAACCCGGTAATGGCCTTTAATCGCCATAATTAACGTTTTTAACGCATAGTATGTCTTGAAATCATATTAGACATACCCGGGTTGATACCTACTGATATATGAGGCAAATTATGATATTTTAACAGTAAGCAAAGGTTGATTAACTCAGACTTCGTTTTTGAGCTTTTCGGCTTATGTGAAATTACCAAAATACCCCTACGGGGCATAGTTTGGTTAAAGATGATAAATCTCACATATATGCTTTAGTCTACTGTTATAACTCATCAAATTGAGTATGTTTGCTGTTTACATCAGACCTGTATCTCAGTTAAACAATTAAACTCTTTTACAAACTTTAAAATGACCAAACTACCCCTACGGGGCATAGTTTGTGTTTAAATTAGTTCGGGGCATAACGAAAGACATCCTACTGATGTCACAACATATTTGAAGCATATTAACTTAGGAAACCTGTATATGGCTCTTACGGATACCCGTTACACTTATTTCGCGTTCGGTTCGATTTATGTAACAAGTTTACATAAATTAGCCGAAACGGGTCAAACCTTATCGGTTTTATCTCAAAATCCAGAATGTGAATAATAAACCCATATTAAACAAGTCTTCAAACTTGTCGGGTCTGAATCACATTCTATCCGGTCTTCGCTTAATCGTGCGTACGAACCGTATCTTTGAAACTAGCCGGTCTAAGCTTAAGCTTAATTAAAGACCCGTTAGGATTCTAATAGGTTATTAAAAACCTTCGTTCCAGATTAGGAGCCCAGTAAAAGCTATCTGTACTTGCTGATTTGATATACGGCTGGGATTGAATTTATATTTAGCTTAGGTAAATACTTTTAACTTATTTTCCCTATACGGGCTTGGGTTACGGTACATAGCGTACCGCTTGATCGAGCATCAAATCTCCACGCTTAGTGGGTAGTTGAATAATTTGATCGGCTCGTTTTAAACAGATGTGTTTACTTTACAGCCTTTGGGGGGTTAATGACCATGTCCCGGATATCCCTGGCATCATCTTACGAGATGGCCACGACCTGAGCACGGGGTGTAGGCGTACTCCCGTGTATAACTCACTTAAAGTGGTGTGTCTATTGATCTTTAACCCGGATACGTTCCGGGCTACTGAACGCATAAGTAACATGTAAATCGTTCACAAGATTATAATATTAAATAATTCTCCCAAGTTAAAAAGATTAATTTTGCCTCTGTGCATTTTAATCAATGTGTCAAGATATTTTGTGCCACGTGCATTCAAAACAATTTACAAACTCTTTTTCCAAAATGAGTCAGTTGAATGTATTTACCAGTGTAAACTGACGTATTTTCCAAAAAAGGCTAAATGCAGGTACTATACGAAATTGGCTGGATATATCTCCTTAGCATCATTAGAAGTCTCGCAAGCTTAAGATGCCTAAAAGTCTGTTGAACTATTGTTTCCATTTTATGTTCGATCCTTCTGTGGATAAACTTCCGAATATTGTGATAATTGATATTACAATAATAAATTCGGTTGTATCATATTTTAAATTGCTTCCGCTGTGCATATAAATATTGTGTTGTTTGACTATTACGTTGCCAACCATGACGTCACGATACTCCCCACCGGGCCCACCGGTGACACGTGGAAATTCGGGGTGTGACATTAACACATTCAATCAACATTATTTATACCCAACCCATTTATAAACACCCATAAATGATTTTCCGAACAAAAACCCTTGTATAAACAGATAATACCATTATCAAATACAAACCCCTGTTTTTGTTATAAAAACCCACTAACAAATCAAAGAAAATCAAACATTGATAAACCTAAATCTATCAGATTAAGAAGGAAAACATAAAACATGCACCATCAACACATATTTAATCAAAGAAAAAAACAAGGTCTCAAAGGGGTCTTTGAGGGTTTCGGATGAAAAACCGACGGTTCAAAATGTTCGGAATGTGAATCAGAACATGTTACTACCTTTGAAGTTTGTAAAATTTTGAATAAAAACTGATGTTTTGAGCGATTTGGAAGAGAAACCGTAGGTTTGGGTTTTTTTGGTTGTGTGAAGAAGATGAGAACAGATGATTTGAAAAAGTGACCAAGTGGGACCTATATATACTCCGCCTTGTCTCGACGAATCAGAGGATTCGACGAAACTGAAATGGGCTCGGCGAAACAGAAATTTTGGGCTTGAACTTGGGCCTAAACTTTTAGCCCATGACGAAACAGAGTTGGGCTCCTGTGATTCGTCGTCTGTTATGACGAATCAGATTTGATTCGCCAACTATGGTCTGATTCGTCGACTATGTTCTGATTCGTCGACGCTTGTGATTCGTCGACCAGTCTGTTTCACCAACAGATTTTTCAAAACAGCAACACCCAGGCTGGAAATATTTTGCAGTCAAAACAGTGGTAATATTTTGCAGTCTAAACAGATTATGAACACAATTCCATTCAGTTTGAATTTTCAAATGCAAGAACGTTTTTATGAAGAAGGTTTCAGGCTTCCGGTAGAAAACACCAAGCAACAACTTCGGCTTAATCAAAAACGAAATTTACACAAATATACTAAAAACAAATTTAAAGCACAGTAAACTAAATGAAAATGCGGAAAAACTGTTAAAAACACTAAACAACTGTACAAGTGCAATCTTTTTGCGAATCTCAAGGACAAGGAATCATACCAGCTTACGGTCTTAGTCAACATGATTTTGATTCTGTTTAAAGCTCTGGATAAGTATACTACCTCGATTATCGGTATTGTGGTCCACATAAGCTCAAACTGATCAGACATAATCATAATT
Organism: Helianthus tuberosus; assembly: GCA_030545235.1. Classification (NCBI taxonomy): domain Eukaryota; kingdom Viridiplantae; phylum Streptophyta; class Magnoliopsida; order Asterales; family Asteraceae; genus Helianthus; species Helianthus tuberosus. The sequence continues at coordinate 33,858,054 of CM060373.1, read as the reverse complement.
TAAGAGATACGATTAACGGTAAGGATTATACTTACAAGTCGATGTAAATCCACTCACGACACATTCCCGTATCAAGGTATGCACGAGAATTCATCTTACCGGTGAGTATACCGATTATCATCTGTTTGACCGTATAAAAATGTGAGAAACTCACTTATTTTGATTGAAAACAAGCCCTATGTGATAGAATCACTTATTGATGAGGAACTTGATTTTCATATGCATGAGGGCACATGAGCAAGTCCGTGAACAGGTCAGTACTTTCGTACAGCAGAGAGACGAACTTGACTCCCGCAAAGAATCTGTGATAATTTATCACTTATTTTGTTTGGACATGTGATTGTTGATCACTTATTGAGGTCGAATGCAGTATGTACACGTATGTATAGTATCATGGAAGATCTTAGACTTCGCCTCCGTTATTTTTACGGTTTGATACAACCATGATACCCAGATGATAAGCAGCATAAAGACCGAATATTTCAGATCTCGGCAATCTCTCAAACGAGATTTCGGTACTAAGACCATATGCCAATGAGAGGTTCCCACCTGACTTGAAGTCTGTTAGGTTTGTATCATCCTGCACATTTTAGTCTAATTGTGAGCCTACCGATACATCGTTAGTAGAGATACTTATCATTTTTTTTATTTTGCATTTTGAACACATTGACCGACCTCACCAGTGAATTTCATCATTTTCCTTTATCCAAGAAACTCATTTTTGGTTTTTCTATTGTTTTTGAATTTTTGAAATTTTCAAACGAAACGACAGAAAGTAAAAACATCTTTTTGGATTTTGAACTTTTGCAATGTTTTTGTATTTTCTTGAAATATCTCCCCCTAAAATTCGCAAAGTTTACGAAAACTAAAATCTTTTTGAATTTTCAAAGTTTATAAAGAAAATATTTACAAAAACGATCAGCCAAAGAAGTTTACTCGGGTATCACCTTAATGCCATTGACCAAAAGTAGATAATCAAAACGTGATTTATCAAAAGCTTTTGTAAACAGGTCGGCACGTTGGTGATCAGTGGGGACATGAACGACATCGATTAACCTCTTATCAAAACAATCACGAATAAAGTGATATTTAATGTCGATGTGTTTAGTCTTAGAATGTTGCACAGGATTTCTAGTGATTTGCAAGGCAGCATTATTATCAACAAAAATACGAGTAGATAGGAATTCTAAACCGTAGTCGCGCATTTGTTGTTGTATCCAAAGAACTTGGGAGCAACAACTCGAGGCAGCAATGTATTCTGCTTCACATGTTGATGTAGCAACACACGTTTGCTTCTTGCACTGCCACGTGACCAGGCGATTTCCTAGGAACTGACATCCTGCTGTTGTTGATTTGCCATCGATTTTGCAACCACCGAAATCAGAATCACTGTATGCAATTAATTCAAAACTATCATCCCTAGGGTACCAAAGACCGAGGTCTGGGCATCCCTTCAAATAGCGTAGAATCCTTTTGACAGCTGACAGATGAGAGGCCTTCGGGTTTGCTTGATATCTTGCTAGCAAGCATGTTGGGTACATGATATCAGGCCTCGAAGCGGTAAGATACATGAGAGATCCGATTATGGCACGATAGTACGAGGAGTTGATGCTTTCTCCCTTCAAATCCGGAGTAATCCCGTGATTCTGCGGAAGTGGGGTACCAATGGGCGTTGCATCTGACATTTGGAATCGGCTCAAAATGTCACCAACATATTTAGTCTGATGGATGAATATCCCAGACTCTGTTTGTTGAACTTGAAGGCCCAAAAAGAAATTCATCTCTCCCATAGCGCTCATTTCGAACTTTTCTTGCATAACACGTTCGAATTGCCTGCACAAAGAGTCATTAGTAGACCCAAATATTATATCATCAACATATACCTGCACCAGCAGAAGATCTTCATCTTGTTCTTTGATAAAAAGTGTGCAATCAATAAGACCTCGTCTAAATCCATTCTCCAGAAGATAGTTTGATAAGGTTGCGTACCAAGCCCTAGGTGCTTGATGTAGACCATAAAGAGCTTTGTTGAGCAACCAAACCCGATCGGGGTGAATAGGATCTTCAAAACCTGGAGGTTGTTCGACATGCACCTCTTCTTGAACAATACCATGAAGAAAAGCACTTTTAACGTCCATCTGGTAAACTTTGAATCCTTTGAAAGAAGCATAAGCTAAGAAGATTCGAATAGCTTCCAGACGTGCAACAGGTGCATAAACTTCATTGTAGTCAATGCCTTCAATCTGACGAAAACCCTGAACAACCAGTCTCGCTTTGTTGCGAATAACAACTCCACGATCATCTTTCTTGCATTTATAAACCCATCGTGTTCCAATTTTCTTGTAATTCTCCGGTTTTTCAACAAGCTTCCAAACACCAAGCTTTTGAAATTGCTGCAGTTCGTCCTGCATGGCTTCAACCCATGAATTATCTTTTAAAGCTTCCTTCCAAGATTTTGGTTCTTCTTGTGAAACGTAACACGCGAAAGACCAATCATTTTGTAGACCAGATTCTCTAATAGCTGAATACAAACCAGCACTCGGGTTGTTTCTCAGCTGATTACGTGTCTGCACACCTTGTTGGACATCTCCTATGATATTCTGCTGTGGATGGGTATCGTGTATCCTCATTTCAGGATTTTCAGGAACACGAGCATTAACACCCAAATTGTTAATATTAAGATCAACAACCAACTCTACACCTGGAATATGCGTAGAAGTGGATGCATTTCCTTCAGCAGTATCATCGACTTGCACATGAGGAGTATCAACAGAAATACCCTGAACTGGAACAACTGGAGATTTAGTGCCTTCAGTCGCATCCAGATTTTCTTCATCTTCTTCTGATGACTCATTGTATTCAGTAGCATTCTCAACTTTCTCATTTTGAACCGTGTTGTTAGACGAATTAGAACTTTGTGAGTTAACAACAACAGGTCTAACTAAAGACGACTCAGCAGCATTGTCACTATCAAATATCATTCTAGCAGCTGCAGAATCTTCATCAAAAATTGGCAGGTCAAAGGAGTTGAATAGCCCATCATAATCAAACATCCAAGGATCACCTGGAGCTTTAACAGGATTTGTATATCTCTGAACCCTTACTTCACTCCATAGTTCAATCTTTTTGGTAGTCAGATTCCAAACACGAAAATTTGGAGTAGCATATCCAAGGAAGAAACCCTCGATAGCTTTCGCGCCAAACTTTCCATCCGGATCAATCATAGTGCATGGACCACCAAAAGGTTCTAGAATTGAAAGATCTGGTTTCCTTTTCTGTAGAAGTTCGAAACAAGTCTTGCCATGTCTCTTAACAGTAAGAACTCGGTTTAATGTGTAGCAAGCAGTCGACACAGCCTCTGCCCAGAACTGAACAGGAAACGCCGACTCTACCAACATTGTTCTTGCAGTTTCAATTATTGTCCGATTCTTCCTCTCTGCGACACCATTTTGTTGTGGAGTGTAAGGAGAACTGTATTCATGAAGAATGCCTTTAGAAGTACAGAACTCATCCATAACACGGTTTTTGAATTCAGTTCCATTGTCGCTTCTGATCCTCTTAACTTTCAACGAGTAGAGATTTTCCAACATTGTAAGAAGATCCTTGAGGATGCCAGGAGTATCACTCTTGTGTGCCATAAAAGCTACCCAAGAAAATCTAGAGTAGTCATCAGTAACTACTAAACAATACACATCTCCGAACGTTGTTTTGTGTCTCATAGGTCCAAAGAGGTCCATATGAAGACGTTCGAGAGGCATGCCAACAGTGTTGATTTTCTTCAAAGGGTGAGACTTCTTTGTTTGTTTCCCTTTCTGGCACGAAACACAGATATCTTGTAGATGAAAACTTCTCACGGGCACGCCATTCACAAGATTGTTTTTCACCAAATGGTTCATTTTTCTCAAGTGAATGTGTCCCATTCTTCTGTGCCAAGATATAGACTCCTTCTCCGTGGCTTTCGAGACAAAACATGTGACTTGTGCAGAAGTCGTAATCGCTTGACTCATATCAAGAACATAAAGATCATTGATTCTTGGAGCCGATAAGAGAATCCATTCATCAGGAATTTTGAAACCAGGTTTAAGCACATAACAACCAGCATCATCGAAATGCACGGTGAACTTTTTATCGCAGATTTGCGACACACTGAGAAGATTATGATCAATTTGACGAACATAATTGATCTTATCGAAACATACCACACCATTGGAAATCATTCCCTCTCCAGTGATGTAACCGCCTTTGTCTCCAGCGAAAGCAACATAGCCTCCTTTAATGTTTCTCACATCATATAGAAGCCGTAAGTCGCCCGTCATGTGCCTAGATGCCCCACTATCAACAATCCAATGACTATTAATAGTTCCTCCTGGAACATCCTGCACATATCATCCAATGATTAGTTAAGGATGGGGACCCAAGCCAAAGTGGTCTTGGGTCGTCCCTGAGCATCACGAATAGTGATCTCGATTTGTTGATGGTTTTCCAAACAAACAACTCCCCCTGAACCTTCACCCTTCCTAGGTTTCCAAGTTTGTTTTTGTTTACCAGATTGAGTTTTGTAAACAAATTTTGAAATTTCTGGTTTTACAGGTGAACTTGGTTCCCTTGGAACAGAATTTACCTTAGATTTTAAAGCCTTTTCTATTTTCTTCACATCTTGATGTCGTTGTTTCGATTCCTGTTCTTTAATAGTTCTTTTATCATGTTTAGGTGAAACAGGACGACATTTAGGGTGAATCGATTCATGTGATGCTCTTTCAACAAATTTCGCTTTCGGAGTGTTAGCACAATCTTTGATGATGTGCCCAAACTCCCCACATTTAAAACACGTTCTCCTTTCAACAAACTTAGGAGAACTGGATCGACGATCAGATGTCGAATTTGTATAACCCGAGGTGCTAGCTTTTTCATCACACCCGTTTGAATATTGAGTGTAATTGTTTTGACTATCACGTTTTAAAATTTTGACTTGTACAAAATCAGTGTTTGACTTGTTAGCAAAAGTCTCAATTTTATCTGTACCCCTCGATTCCATAAATTTGACATTGCTGTTTTTCTTCTGATAACGAGTTCCTTTTGTTTCAAATTTTGAGTTGGAAACATTTGACAATTTAGCTCGTTGATCTGATTGTTTACCCTTAGAAGCAATAGGTTGTTGCTTTGAAGGTGATTTCTGATTTCCAAATTTCTTTTTAATTTCAGTCTTAGGAATTGGATTACATTGAGTCACATTAACTCCCGGAATCGACTTTCCCACAAACTTACTTGTGTTATTTTCAAAAACATTATCAATCAATGAAGGATTGACATTTTTAATTGGAAAATCATTATCTGAATAGATTTTAGAGTCACCAACCAAAGTGTACAACACAATATTACTTTTAACAGTAGACACAGGATTTATCACTTGTTGAACAACAGATTGAATAGCAGGGGTAGGAGGATCACACAAAATATGATTCTCAATTGGAACTTCTACTCCTTTAAGTTTGTCAAGTGATTTATCCTGATTACTCACATCTGATTCAGATTCATCATCCGACGACTCATAGTCCTCAATGGTGGGAGGACCTTGTTTCATAGATGTTGAATCTTTTTGCTCAGAATTTGTACTTGGAGAATTGTCCGATTTGAACCCTAGGCCAGTAGTTACTTCCTCATAATCAAGAGGCACACTGGATTCAAATCGTGGCATTTCTTCTTCATCAGGCATATAAGTATAATCATGTCTCAAAGGGGGCGGACACTTCTTATACCCAACATCTTTCTTATTTCCCTTTAGTTGTTGAACATCAATAATGTGATCGAGCACAAATCTGGAGTTAGAGTAACTCTCCAATTTTTGCTTGATTGCATCATGCTCACATTTGGCAATGGCTAGTTCTTTTTTAGTTTCCTCAACAATGTTAATGTAATCATTTATACTAACTTGTTTATGATAAACAGTTTTTGTCACTTCGGAAACATTTTTCTTTTGAATTTCAATCATAGATTTAAATTCTTTTTCGTTTCGAACCAAAGCCATATTCGCTTCTTTGCATTTAGCCATTTCAACAACTAAACTCTGATTGTGAATATGAATCTTATCACATTCAAGTTTTATTCTATCAAATTCATTTTTCATATATTCACAATCTCTACAGTTGATAAGAATTTCAGATTTTACCTGACTTGTAGAATCTGAGACATTTGCCATAAAGGCAGTCTGATAAGAGAAAGATCCGTCTTCAGAAAAGAACTTCTCCATTTCTTTAGATACTACCTCAGCCTTCTTGATCAGAACTGATTTCTGACATTTCAACTCTTCTGCTTCATTCAATAAGTCATCAAGATTAGAACTTGCTTCTTTGCTTACATCAGATTCAGAACAATAATCACCCGAAGTAGAACTTTCTTCATCTGAACTCCCGGTATTACCAGAACTGTTGTCACTATCAGAAAATTCTTCCTTATGAACGTGCTTGATGTGATTGATTATTTTTGCATAACACGCTGTTCCTCCTTTATCTTGATCACTTTCCCCAAGTTGTAAAGACCAATTAAACCCTTCATCAGCTTGTACGGTTAATGCACGACTTTCATTTGATGGTCCAGACTGATTCTGGTTAGTGGTGTTGTTTACAGCCACTATCCCTTTTCCACGATTATCTTGATTAGCATTTGAAGTACTCGTCTGATTACGGAATGGGTTCTGATTGCCTTGTCTGCTTGGTCGAGTGCACTCACGTTTGAAGTGACCCTTTTCCCCACAATTGAAGCATGTAACTGCTTCTTTATCAAAACCGTACTTTGTATCTTGTTTGCTTTCCAAAGAACTTCTTCCTGTTCGAACCATAAAGTCCTTCGCCCTTCTAACAGCACTTGCGAATGCCCACTTTATATCCATCAACTCCATTTCATCACGGTTGATTTGTAGATAGTCTTCGTTGGTTAAATTGATGTTTCCAATTTGACCTGCGACCAAACCGCAGTAAGCACTGACCATGGTATTAATAAGTTCCATATGTTCCTTTGCTACTTCAATGCTAACATTTGAGAGGTTTGATGTATCAACTTTGACTGTGTTAGGGTTTGGAGTTGGAGGATTGTTGGTATAATGAGCTTGCTGTTGTTGTTGTGGTTGGACTTGTGGTTGTGGTAGGGATGGAATAAAACCTCCTCCTGAATATGCTTGAGGTTGAGTAGTAGAAACTGGAGGTATAAAAGGAATAAAACCTTCTCCAGAATAAGCCTGAGCTGAACTGGAACTAGCTGACGGGCTAAAACCTCCTCCAGAATAAGCCTGAGTTTGTTGAGGAAACGGAGAAGAGTTTGTATTTGATACAAACGCCGTTTGTAACTTTGGTTGCCTCAGACTAGCTGACGGGTCAAAACCTCCACCACAATACATTTCAATATTCTGAGGAGCAGCAATGCGTTTTGCTTTCCGGATTTCTTCATCATTTTTATGTTCCAGCTTCTGTACAAATTCATAGATAGTTATAGTGTCAGCATCTAGAATACCTGTATGCTTTAGAAGCTCAATGTATGGACTCCACTTTGGTGGTAGAGAATCAGCAAACCGTGCACAAACTTCCTTTTCACTTATAACAACACCATAGGCAAACATTTCGCTAATCAAATGATAAAACCGTGTGGTCATATCATTTAGAGTTTCGTTTTCCAAGAACTGAAACGACTCAAACTCTTTCTTTAATAAATCATGCCGTGTTTTTCTAGAAGCTGCATTTCCTTCTCCTCTTGTCACCAAACAATCCCATAAGGATTTCGTGTCCTTACAATAAGAAAACTGATGATAGATATCTTTATGAAGTGCTTGAGTAAGAACAGCAAACGACTTTTTCTCAAATTCATATGCTTTCTTGTCATTTTCCTGCATGTTAGTAAAACCTTCGGCCGTTGAAGCTGCTACTTCAAGAGCATCATTGCGTGGAGTAATGAAACACCTCCAAATATCAGTGCTTTGACCTTGAACATATGTAATGAATCGACCTTTCCATGATGGAAACTCGTTCATATGATTCAACTTTGGCGGGCGATTGTTGCTGCCCGTTTCGCTCTCGCTAATCAAAAGATTTTGAATGTTTTGATTCTGATTGGATGCCAAAGCCCATTGTCCGGCACTTATAGTAGGTTGACCAAAAACACTCTTCACCCACGCTGCTGCGGACGTCGGATCTTCACGTGGTCTCGAATCCATACTCCAATCCCATGGACTAGTACAACTCATATTTGATGTATGTATGATAGTACCTGCACAAATTCTTGAAAACAAACAGTAAGCAAGCTGTTACAAGTCCTCTGTGTAAAACAGATCTGTTTTCGACGAAACAGATTTCACGAAACAGGTTTGTTTCGTCTGAATGAATGACGACGAAACAGACTTGTGATAATTGTGATTTGTGGCGAAACAGAATTTGTTTCGTCAAAGATGTTGTGGCGAAACAGACGTTTGATTCGTCAAAGATGTTGCGACGAAACAGATGTGATTCGTCGGCTGCTTGTTTCGTCAAAACTGGGTAAAAGTCAGTTGGTTTAGATATTTAAAATATCTACTGATCAGTCAAAGGATAAGACCAGACACAAAGATATTTAACCTGACACAAGGTATGTTTGTAACTCTTATTTTCAACGAAACAGACTTTGTTACTGAAACCAATTATCACTTTTACACAAAAGTCAAGTTATTATTTTATAAGTTGCAACACTTGTTTTAATCAATTTATCAGATCAATTACTCAGTTTATATAAGAACAACTATGAAGATTTTCAAGAACACATCCAAGAACATGAGTTTTCCGATGAGTTTTCCGATCACCGATAATTTTCCGAAACACGAAAATACACTAGATTTTCACTAAAAACCCGGTTTAAAGCATAAACAAACAATCTAACTTAGGTTTTTGATAAAAATCTGTAGCAAACACCAATAAAACAACAGATTTATGAATATTTTTCAAGAAAAATATAATTTTTCAAGAACTCATTTTCAGAAAAACACACACAACATACTTGATAAAAACCGAACACGTTTGATTTTAAACAAGGATAAGAGCCAATGCTCTGATACCACTTGTAGGTCCCGAAATCTGAGGATCGATTACGAACCGAATCACTTGTTTATAGTAAACACGGTTACGTGTGCGGAATCCACGTAACTATGCCAAATCAAACATATAAAGCAATAATAACAACGGATTAATCAATGATACACACTCGATTGATTAACGGGATGAGAACCGATTACAACTGATACAAACACAGTTCAGACAGAATTTCGGCAGAGTTTTGTTACTATGGTTAATATCTCATCTCTGAGTTCAAATGAACACAAGATGTTGTTTATATAGTCCCTGGCCACTGATATCGACGAAACACACAAAGTGTTTGACGAATCTGAACATGGGCCAGACATTGGGCCTGGAACAGCCCAGTTCATGACGAATCAAGGTCTGATTCGTCATGACCATCAACGAAACAGGATTAAGAACATTTGTCTGTTTCGTCATGATGTGTTACGACGAAACAGACCTGTTTCGTCGTGGACTGCAACTGTTGTGTTTGTTCCTGTTAACAGACAGCAACAACAGCAACATATAAACATAGTAATAACCAAACTACCCTTTAATGCAACATGCATTGTTCATAATACTTTACATATCAAAAGAGACAAATAAGTTGTACACAAGTAGATAGGAGGATATCTGACTTGGTCAACATAACATACAGACTCGATAATTAATAAAAGACCATACAAAATACATCGTTAAACAAGACTAGTCACAGACACTAAAAAATGCATCAACAACTTCTTCGAGTAGTGAACGTTCAGAGATTAATAAACGAGACAATTTATAGTGAATACAAGCTAAACGAAGACCGAATCAATGAATTCCGCCTCTGATTCGGTCTGAGCACTCTTCTGATCGACTCGTTAGGTCGTTTCACGATCCTACAAGATTAGTTGTAGGGAAAAGAAAATAATAGAAGGGCATAAAGAGAATCCTATATTTATGGATTTTCTCTCTCCACATGCAAGGCACATGCCAATTCCCCCATCGATTTAAAACGTCCATAACTTTTTCATACGATAATTTTTTTTTAAAATTTCACCATAATAACGAGCGTTTTTTTATCTTTAATATGAGTACCATATTATCATATAAAAATAAAATAAAAAATTTCATTTTTACTGGGTTTTTTTTTTTTGCATTGTGTTAAAGTTTTCAGGTCATTGTGTCTTTTAACTGGGTTTTGGTCAGTAGAGTTTCTATACATTGTGTTATTATCAAAACCTATAACACAATGTTAATTTGGGTTCTATCCATTGCGTTTTTATAAGAACCTATAACACAATATATGACACAATGAAGATGGTGTTATATCTGGGTTTTCTATAAATTGTGTTATTAGTTCAGGTCATTGTGTTTAATATGTTTTCATTGTGTTTTAATATGTTGTCCATTGTGTTTTAATAATTTGTTCAATTTTTTTATTATCTTTGTTCATTGTGTTTTAATTTGTTGTGTATTGTGTTTTTAGTTTGTTTTCCATTGTGTCTTCATCTGCTCTTCATTGTGTCTTTTATCTGTTGTCATTAATTGTGTCTTTTATTTGCTGTCATCAATTGTGCTTTTATTTAGTTTGATACTTATTGTGTTATATGTTTTCGCCATTGTGTTATACGTTATGGTCATTGTGTTTTAGTATGTTGTCCATTGTGTCTTTATCTGTTGACATTGATTGTGTTTTTGATCTACTTTACGTTGTGTTTTACATCATGTCCATTGTGTTATTATCAAAACCTATAACATAATGTTAATTTGGGTTCTATCCATTGCGTTTTTATAAGAACCTATAACACAATATATGACACAATGAAGATGATGTTATATTTGAGTTTTATATAAATTGTGTTATTAGTTCAGGTCATTGTGTTTAATATGTTATTCATTGTGTTTTAATATGTTGTCCATTGTGTTTTAATAATTTGTTCAAATTTTTTTATTACCTTTGTTCATTGTGTTTTAGTTTGTTGTGTATTGTGTTTTTAGTTTGTTTTCCATTGTGTCTTCATCTGCTCTCCATTGTGTCTTTTATCTGTTGTCATTAATTGTGTCTTTTATCTGTTGTCATCAATTGTGTTTTTATTTAGTCTGATACTTATTGTGTTATATGTTATCGTCATTGTGTTATACGTTATGGTCATTGTGTTTTAGTATGTTGTCCATTGTGTCTTTATCTGTAGTCATTGATTGTGTTTTTATCTGTAGTCATTGATTGTGTCTTTATCTGTAGTCATTGATTGCGTTTTACATCATGTCCATTGTGTAATATGCAACTGTTTTTTGAAAAATATAACAATATAGTACTCATATTAAAGATAAAAAAACGCTCGATTTTATGGTATAAATTTTTTTTTAAACAAATTATGTATAAAAAAGTTACGGACGTTTAAAAATTGGGGGGGAAATAACATGTGACTTGCATGTGCATATTCTCTTTCCTCTTGTAGACAAAATTACCATTTCCATTTAATTCCTCATAGGACACTTGTCATTCTCTGGTGGCTTCTTACCCTTCTTATTTTTAAATACTTTGTATTATAACTCAACCCTATTATATATGGACTTTATTTTTTTAGATAAATGAAAAAGGGAAGAAAAAAAAAGAGTTTCATGTGTTTAAGAAAGCAGGTGGGCTGAAACAGGTAGCTGGTGTCTCTTGGGTTGGGTTTGGTCAGTTTGCCTTTGGTACAAACTTAATTGTGTAAAACTGTCAAAACATGGTAAATCTTAACTTCGTTCAACAATAAAATCCTCACACACACTTGCAGATCATCAATATAACAATCTGTGACACAACTCTCACTAAATCTATATGATAACAGGTTCTTCAACACGAGGAACCAAGATCAAAACCTTGTTAGATATTTTAGTGTAATCGGGGATTGACTTGGTGATCAAAGCGAATAATAATACACATCAAGCAAGTTAGGAGGTGCGGGAGTGCACGCTTGTTTGAGTTATTATTATTTGAAGTGTACGGGCGGAGCCCGTACTATACGGTGGTTCCAAGGGGGCAGCGCCCCCTTGGCGGGGGTCCGGGGGCAGCGCCCCTAGGAGCAGGGTCCAAGGGGCGGCAGCTCCTGGCTGGGGTCGAGCTGTATCCGATTAAGTTTTATTTTAATTAAATTGCCTTGCTAAAATTGCATCAGAAAAATTATTTTTCTGGAAAATACAACAATTTTCGACTCATAAAAATTGGCAGTTTTCGAAGGGCGATTTGTCTTAAAATTAAATTAAGGAACAATTGCATATTTCCCCTTCTAAAAGCACTTCAATTGCATATTTACCCAATCACATATTTTAATTGCATATTTCCCCAACCTAATTATTCTTTTTGAGTATGACTAAACTGCCCTTTTCAAGTATACACTGGAATTGCCATTTTCCAGCCATAGACTGTTCATTCTCTTCCTCTCTCTCGACGATTACTCCACTTCTCATGTGGTTATCCTTCTCTGGCGATTGAAATGTCCTTCCCGTTGATCCTTCTCCGGCGATTAAAGTATCCCTATCGTTCTCATTTGGTTCGCCGATTCAACTATAATCGATTGGTTCTTAGCCGGCCCCGAGTGTTCGTTCACCTCCTTACCGATTGTTCGGTGGTTAGGGTTTGTTAGGCTGTGATTACAGATTGCAATAGCATGTGTGATTCCCTTTTTGTCTGTGATTACAGATTGCAATAGCATGATTCAATAGCACTATATGTTCATGTTTATGCGTATGTTGGTGCAATAGCATGATTCAATAGCACTATATGCTCATGTTTAGCATGATTCAATTTCTTAAAATTGAATACAATAAATTAATTAATTTAAAAAGTCAAACGATTGGATCTGATTCCATAGAAAAGAAGGTTTTCTTCCTTTGTTTTTCTTCGCCGATCATTCACAAATCTCGGCTTACAGTTCCATTTTTCATATGTGTTTTTTTTTTGTTAGGTAAACCTTAATATTGGTCTGATTCATTTGTTCGTAGTTTTTTTTTTTTTGTGATTTGATTTTGTTATCTAAAGGATTAAATCACCAATAGCAGAGGAAACAAACTTTGATTGACTAGGTTTGCGGAATTCTTGGATTAATCGGCATGGGCGAAGCTTTTAAAGGGTGGGAGCCCCCCCCCCCCCCAAAAAAAATGAACTTTGATTGACTAGGTTTGCGGGATTCTGGCAAGTTTCGCGTCTAAGGTTACACGTGTACAAACAACGAATTCAAATTTCTAGCTCATTATATAATCAAAAAACGCAAACTGAAATAACTTAGTAAAGACGCAAGAAACGAACTAAACTAAGTAGCGAAATGTAGACAACTATTGTGAAAGAGACACAAAAACTAGATACGCTGTAAGTATTTTAACCCCCGGTTACGTATTAGATACGCTGCCCGATTGATCTAGTGCTCCGTAACGACTGTCGAGGTTCTGTCCGACGTACTCGTTGGAGTTCTGTCTCGGGGAGGGTATAACTAATGTAAACTTGGGTTATTATACTAACAAATATGCATTGTTTAATTTATTAGATTATAACCAGGAAATCACCAAGGAAAAACCTAAAGTAGCAATGTAAGTAATCTCCTTTTTGTGTAAACATTTTTGCAAAATGTTTTACAAAACCTCAAATGTTTTACATTATGATTAACAGTGATTGAGTATTTGTAAATTCTACAATTAACGTCGGTATGTTGGGGTTTTGTATACAAAATTTGTTACTAAACTATGAGTAGTAACATGACCACAAGTCGGGTTGACAGTACCATGGGTGGTAATTAAAGTATGAATTGGAAGCAAATATAATTGCGAGATCGCCTTCAATACTGTACAATGATAAAATCTGTTTTGATTAAATTGGGATTCACTCACTAGTATTTCCCACTGACAAAATGTTTTTAAACGCGTTTCAGGTAACAAAATGTGAAAGCCAAAAAGAAGTCAGCTGGTCAGCACTGAAAGCTTGGAAAATGTGGCTATAAAAGTTACCTAAATAAAGAAGATGTTTTATTTAAATAACATAGGGTTTATCCCTATAAACAATGTTGTAATATAAACTTGGGTTTTACCCATGTGTTTATTATTATAAAAATGTGGTATTTTACTCTGATAAAATATTTTCTAACTACGATCCTGATGTAAATTCCGCTGCTAAAATGACAAAACCACTGATACCACTGAATCTGAGCTCGCGGCCACCCGTTCCCAGGAAATAGGGGCCGGGGGTTGCGACAGAGAGTGGTATCCGAGCTTAAGCCACTGATTTCAGCCAAAGAAGTGTTCTGCTGACAATGAAATTGTCAATTCTGTTAGGAAATAATCTATGCAATTATGTGCATACGTGTATATTATTGTTTTGTTATTTGACAATTTGTTAGTTTACAGTACGAGTGATCAAGGACCGTCGGACGCTTACTGTCAATTGTCCAGTTCCCCTAGAGACGAAGGAACTTCTTCCCAGCCTACCCCCTCGGTGTATTTAGCTGATACCGAAGAAGGGATTTTCGTATTCAAGGCGCAATCCGAGGAGCCATTCCCTACCAAAAAGAGAGGATGGTTCAGTCAGGGAGCTCACGAGCGTAGAAAAAGAATGAGAAAATTACAGCAACAGCGAGCTTTAGCAGCCGCGAATAGGGATATGAACACCCAAACTCAAGATATACTCAATAGGAGACTAGCCAACTTTCATATCCTAGCTACCACTGCTGCAGACCAGAACCTAGAACAACTCATAGCACCACAGCCACTGCCGTTGTTCCCAACACAATCCATGGAAGTGGAAATTGACCCAGCTGACCAGATCCCACTACCTGCCTTCGACCCAGCCGAAATCCCTAGAGTCCCAGCACCCCATCCCCCAGATTATGACCCATGGTTTAACGACCATAGGGATTACCAACAACGCTACCCACTAGAGGAGCCTATATAAAACCCAGTAGCACCCTATCCAAACCTTGACCCTCTAGACCCATATTTCGATAATGATCAATACATATGGGAAATCCTAAAGAACCCATACCCATATGAGGAACCGATGCCACAGTTCCCTGACCTTATACCAGCACCCGCACCACCCATGAGCACTGAGAATGTGCAAGAACTTCGCACCTTTGGTGAGGAGTTGTTAGATGAAAGTGAACGAATAAGGCAAATAGGGGAGAGACTCATTTTCAACAAAAACCATCAATAGTGAGAAGAACACACACTGTTAATTATGGGATCATTTGAACTATACTAATGTACTTTTGATACGTTGTTTAAAGCAATCAAGATTTATAGTAACATATGCATACGTGTGTTGTCTCTTTCATACGCATCATTTGGATAGTTGTGTTCTAATCTTCATTACATTATTAGGGGAGTGGGGGTGGTCACAAGTGATCAAATTCCATCACTCACAAACATCCAATCATGTTCCGTCATGTCAGCAACCACTATTCTATCACTCACAAGCATTCTTTAGTGGCGGTGGTCATCACTAGTGATGGGATTCCAACGTACAAGTATTAATACACAACGTACAAGTCATACACATCCAATCAACAATTTTACAACGCGTGATCCTTTCCACACGTGTATAATTCCACGCGTTATTTTTGTCGGTGGCGGCGGTGTGCAAGTCTTCATCACTCGTGATGGGGGCTCCATCACGGACCACCCCCACTCCCCTTAACAGCTGAAATAACTTCTGATCATAATGTTTTTAACCATGTTTTGTAAGGGCCTATGTGGCTATGTATGCACGAAACCTCAACTTATTTGGATATTCTAAAAAACCACTCTTTTGGGTAGTTATCTTATTTGGTTTTGAGTATCATCTTCCTTTACAAGAACTTTGATTATGAGACATCACATGTCAACAATCTCTGGTTAATAGCTGTGCTAGAATCTTACTTGAGTAAATTATATATTCTTTTGATTACCCGTCGCGCCAAACAAACCTACAGGTCTAACGTTCTAGTGACATGCCTAGCTTCGACCACTATTTTATTGAGAAGCCAAACAAACCTACAGGTCTAACGTTCTAGTGACATGCCTAGCTTCGACCACTATTTTATTGAGAAGATCTAATTGGAAGATAAATATAGTAAATATAACCAAACTTAGTGGAGATTAGGCCACACCATCCCACATGAAAGATGAGAGAAAGTGATCGAATGGTGACACTATGACTATTTCCCCTCTCCCCAAGCCATATAGGATCATCAAGTGATGTGCGATAAAGTGTCGTATATTTTAGGTGTATATTTTAAGCCCTTTTTAACACTTATTTTAGCCAAGTTTTAAATTTATAAAACACGATATTTCACTAACACTAAACACACATATGGGCAAGTGCACCCATCGTTGAGTGTAGTATAGCGTTGGTAAGATACCGAGGTCGTCCAAGGACACAAGAGCTTTTAATACCGGTTTATCCTCAACGTCTAACCAAAATAAAAGTTTAGAAAAATGTTTTAAACTAAGAAAAATAAAAACTAACTAAAATGCTGAAAATAAAAATAAAATAAAAACAGATAGACAAGATGAATCACTTGGTTCCGACTCGTATCTAGTATAACCTTTGATTATTTCCGCACTTTTGCACATAATTAAGAGATTATCTTAGTTATTGTAGTAGGCCCCTCTTTTGAAGGTGACGTTACCCTCACCCCAGTAGTTTGAGTCAGCAGGGATACAATCCTAAAGGGGTGGATTATTGGAAGATAATGAATTAAGTTATTAATGCAGTATTGTGGTAGGCCCCGCTTTTGGCGGTGACGTTACCCTCGACTAAGTAGTCTGAGTCAGCAGGGATACAGTCCTAAATAGCCGGGTTATAGTATTAATAGTAGTTAACTTATGAGGGGATCAAAGAGTTTGGACCCCCGCCATCCAATACCGTGAAGTATTGAAGGAGGTCCTACTAAATTTGACCCAGGTCCATTGCAGGACCTCTAAACGCTGAACAATGGCAAGACCTTTACCAAACCGTTCCCTTAACCCCCTACCAGGTAGCCAACATACCTCCATATAGACCGTGGAGATATGAATGGTGAAAATCCTTTATTTTATATAGACAGTAAAATAATGCCAAGACACCACGGACAAACGATAAGGAAAGATCACCTTCAACATAAGTAACTAGTTATTAAAGTCATTAATACAAAACCAAATAAAAAGTGCAAAAGATTAGAAATAAAAAGTATTATACTAGACACTTTGTCTTCACCAAGTGATGTAAGAGACTTAGGCAAACATGGCCTTGATTGTCAAGAACTCTTACGATCAATCTTGGATCCCGAGACGACTCACACACTCTATGATGGACAATGGATGATGGTGGTGGATGATGGTGTTGTGATGGTGGTGGGTGGTGGATGAAGTGTGAGAGAGGTGGTGTGCCAAGGGATGAGTTGCAATGAAACCAAGCACTCCTATTTATAGGCTGAACAGAGGCCTGGGCACGGCCCCGTGTTCGCTGGGCACGGCCCCGTGCCCGTCTGACACTCTCTCTCTTCATTAATTGTAATTCGCAATTACAATTAATGCGCCTGCAGTACTTTCGGCACGCCCCCGTGTCCGCTGAGCACGGCCCGTGGTGGGCAATAGAAGCTTCTATAGGTTTGTCTTTTCTGCTGCTTCTTGGGCACGGCCCCGTGCTGGCTGAGCACGGGGCGTGTTCAGCCTTCTGTTTTCTCTATTTTGCTTTGGAAGGTGCCGTTGAGGGTTCGGGCAATCCACTAATGTTCCTTTTCTTGTATTTATGTTGGATTTAGCTGTCTTTTTGCTTCTTTTGCGTTTTTGAGCTCATTTAATCCTGAAAATACAAAAGGAAGACAAAAACACTCTTTTTCCAATATTAGTACTAAAAAAGGGTTAGTTTTATGCCTCATTTGATGTAATTTATATGTTGCATTTTACACACATCAAATACCCCCACACTTGAACTTTTGCTTGTCCTCAAGCAAAACTCTTTAACATTTGGCTTACACTCCCAAATGGAATAGGTAGAAGAGAAGGTTTTTGGGCTTGTCATAGAGTGTCGGGATTTCCAAGATCTTTTTGGGCTTTATTTTTATTTATTTACACTCCTATTCGTAATGATTTATTTAGAACTGTTCATAAAAGAAATTACTTATTTGGGCATAACATGCCTTTTTAAAATTTTATTTATATACAAGTTCACATACCTCACGGGGAAATCACTCACACTCGGCCGAAAGTGTATTTTTAGTGAATCACTCGAGAGCGGCATGGAACTTATTCCTACCATAGGCTTGCCAAGAAATCAATCCTCCTCCTTTTTAACTTTTATACCTTTGTAGATATCAAGAGGACTTTGTGGGTTAAGGGTTGGCTAGGGTTAAAGGTAGGTGGTTGGGTTAGTGGTTAGTAGAAAAAGGGCTAAAAAGCGTAACAAGTGTCGGTTTTCGTATTTTTGCAACTTTTTTTTTTTTATGAAGCTTTTATTCAAACAAAGTTATTTTTGATTACTTTGTTTGTTTATTTTCTTTTTGCTTCATTTTTTTTTTTTTTACGAAGAACCGAACTTGTTACTAAAATAAAGGGTTAAAAATGAAAAAGGTTTTGGTGGGTGAAAGGGTTTTTGTTTTGGGTGATGAAACGAAAAGGTTTAGGCTCAAAGGGGCTAACTAGGGGGATTTTTTGGGTAGGTGGTAAAAGAAAAAGAAAAATAATGGTGTAGAAATGAAAAAGGGTTAGTCCTAATGCCTCTATCATTTACTTACTCGGGTTTAAGTTGATAAGGACCGGGAATGTATTGTCATGGCAAGTTCTAGAGTCGTAAGAACCAAGCGGCTATTCACACAAGAAACGAAAAATGAGCATTTACTCAAATGATATGAAATTGTGTGCTCAATAAAGGCTCAAAACTCACTTTTGTGGGAATGGGTTTTTATGTGATCAAGTATATATAATCAAATTTTAAATAAGTTTGTCATGCCTTTTCATAATTTTCTTATGTTGGTTCTTTTTATCACTACGCCATCGGTTGTAAATTTGTAAAAATATAACCTTTTTGAGAGCTTGAATTTCCCGAGTTAAACCTAGACAAGTAAAAAAATGAAATTTTTTTTGAAAAAATTTGGGGTGATTAGCGGTTCCAATAGAGTTTTGTGTAAGGCTTGTATTTAGGACTTGCAAAATTCAAGGTTTTAGCATCCCCCCACACTTAAATTACACATTGTCCTCAATGTGTCCCAAAAATAAATTTTTAGGTTGATTAGATGTGTAAAATAGTGTTTAAAAGCAAAAATTTGTGTTACTGGGCACTGAACACGGCCCCGTGTTATCCGGGCACGGCCCCGTGTTCAAGTGCCAATAACAAAATTGAAATAAGAGGAACAGAAGTCTGGACACGGGGGCGTGTTGGGTGAACACGGCCCGTGTCCAGTTACCTGTACTGGGCGTTTTCTGCAGGTGGTCCGACACGGGGCCGGGTTGGTTGGGCACGGCCCGTGTTGAACCTTCTGAAAGGGAGAAAATTGTCGGGTTGCCTCGTTCTTGTGCATGGGATCATTTTTCTCGTTCCCCTTTTCATCCTTTACCACCATGAGTGTGTTTTATTCCTGAAAATTAAACTAACTAGAAAACATAAAAACTAATCTAAATTAAACTAAGGATAGTTCCGTGGAATGCCTCCATGGTGCGCCACGTTTATAAGGGTCCTTGGCTAGACCCAATGCCTGGTCATATGTTACCCAAGTGGGATGTGTTGCATCCCATGTTACACCGTCGGAGAGCGTCATCCAAGCTTGAGTCTATGACCTTCATGTAGTTGACCGGATCTTCTTCCTCTACTCTCTTTCCACATTCAAATTTCACTTCCTCATCCCCAAACTTCAATGTTAGAGTTCCGTCATTCATATCCACCACTGCTTGAGCGGTGGCTAAGAATGGTCTCCCGAGGATGAGGGGGACCTCGGTGTCTTCCTCCATGTCTAGGATAACAAAGTCGGTTGGAAAAACGAATTTGTCGACCTTGACTAGCAAATTTTCGACGACCCCATGTGGGAACTTGACGGATCTGTCGGCGAGTTGTATGCTCATCTTTGTAGGGCTTGTTGCTCCTAGGCCGAGTCGCTTGAACATTGAGGTGGGCATGAGGTTGATGCTAGCCCCAAGATCGGCTAAAGCATTTCGGACGGGGGACTTCCCAATCGAACAAGGGATTGTGAAGCTCCCGGGGTCGATTTTCTTTTGTGGAAGTTTGTTGAGTACTAGAGCTGAGCATTCTTCGCCTAGGTTAACTAATTGCAACGATTCAATTTTCTTTTTGTGAGTGAGGAAATCCCTCATGAATTTTGCATATTTAGGCATTTGGGTTAGGACCTCAATAAAAGGAATATTAACATGCAATTGTTTTAGTAAACTTTCGAACTTTGCGAATTGCTCATCGATCTTTTGACGAATTAACCTACCGGGGTACGGGATTGGAGGATTCTTGGTGGGCTCTTGATTCGGTGTAGAAGCCTTTTCTGGCGCAGGAGGAGTTACAGGTTGGCCAGAATGACTTCTTCCATTTGGCGGCAATGGAGCATCCTCGGGACCCACGGTTCGATTTCGTAATGTGATGAGATGGACTTGTGCCTTTGGGTTTGGTTCGGTATTACTGGGTAATGCGCCTTGTGGTCTCTCGGAGAAATTTTGAGCTAGTTGATTTAATTGTTTTTCAACGTTTTGAATACTAGCTTGTTGATTTCTGAAATTCGATTCCAATTGTTGAAATCGATCCGAGTTTTTCTTTTCAGTGTCAGAGATGAGGCGAGATACAGTATCTTCAAGCCTTTCTCTTCCACCTTGTTGTTGAGGAAAATTTTGCGGTTGTTGAAAATTAGTTCGTTGATTTTGTTGGTTACTACTATTGCCGGGATCTCTCCAACCAAGATTTGGGTGGTTACGCCATCCTTGGTTGTAGGTACCCGTTGGAGGACCCGACGGCCTAGGTCTATTATCCATGTAGTTTACCGTTTCAGTTTGTTCATCTAATTCTTTCATACAACTCCAATTTTCATGTGACCCACCACACCCTTCACAAGCCATAACCGAGGCCGTTTTTGTCATTTCTAGCCTTTTGATTTTTGAAGAGAGGGCCTCGATTTGGGCTTGTAAAGAGGTGCTTTCATCAACCTTATGGGCGCCCGGGGCAATAGATTTATTACCTCGGGGAGTGTGCCATTGAAAATTGGTTTGAGCAATTTCCTCAATTTGGTTATATATTTCATTTGGGCGACGATTACCTAAGAGTCCCCCGGAGCTTGAATCAAGTGTTTGTCTTGTGTGTGGCAACAATCCATTGTAGAAAGTGGATACTTGTTGCCATACCGCTAGACCATGGTGAGGACACTTTCTTAGAAGCTCCTTGAACCTTTCCCAAGTTTCATATAAGGATTCCCCATCCTCTTGTGAGTATGTATTAATTTCAGTCATTAATTTAGCCGTTTTAGCAGGAGGGAAATACTTATACAAAAACTTTTGGGCGAGTTCATCCCAGGTGTTTACCGATCCAACTGGGAGGGTGTTAAGCCAAGCTTTGGCTCGGTCTTTTAGTGAGAAAGGAAACATTCGAAGGCGGATGGCGTCATTTGATGCTCCATTGATCCGAAAGGTATCACATATTTCTAAAAAGTTAGTAATATGTAGATGGGGATCCTCGTCCGCAAGCCCGTGGAAGGTTGCGGAGTTTTGGAGCATTTGTATCAAATGCGGCCGAAGTTCGAAGTTGTTGGCCTCGACATTCGGTGCATTGATAGCAGCGCCAAGATTGCCTACGGTAGGCCGTAGGTAATCCATGAGGGTACGTTGGTCCGCCATTGGAAGTGGGTCCCCCGAAGCTTTCTCTTGATTTTTAGCTTTTAGTCTTTTTCTGAGAAAGCGCTCGGGTTCTTCTAGGGGTTCTTTTATGTCTCTACTAGAACTGGAGCTCATGCACTACGTAGGAGGTTCAAATGTGGCGCCTGGGTTCCGAGTCCTGCAATAAAAACAGAAAAGAACGCTGGTCAGAATGTTCACCACGGCCCCGTGCTCAGATAACACGGCCCGTGTTGAGAGATATAGTAATTGTTTTCTGGATTCCCAGTTACTGGGAATTGGACACGACCCCGTGTTGCATCGACACGGCCCTGTGTTCAGCTCTCTGTAACTCAGAAAATAAAAACTGCCAGTGATGATGCTGGGCACGGCCCGTGTCTGACCGGGCACGGCCCGTGCTGAGCTCTGCAGAAGCTGAAAAACTAAGAAAATCCTAAAAAAATAAAAATAAAAAAGAAAAATAAAAGATGATTAGGCCGTTGATTCCTAACTTTCTTAAAATCCTTGTGTCCCCGGCAACGGCGCCAAAAACTTGATGTGCGATAAAGTGTCGTATATTTTGGTGTATATTTTAAGCCCTTTTTAACACTTATTTTAGCCAAGTTTTAAATTTATAAAACACGATATTTCACTAACACTAAACACACATATGGGCAAGTGCACCCATCGTTGAGTGTAGTATAGCGTTGGTAAGATACCGAGGTCGTCCAAGGACACAAGAGCTTTTAATACCGGTTTATCCTCAACGTCTAACCAAAATAAAAGTTTAGAAAAATGTTTTAAACTAAGAAAAATAAAAACTAACTAAAATGCTGAAAATAAAAATAAAATAAAAACAGATAGACAAGATGAATCACTTGGTTCCGACTCGTATCTAGTATAACCTTTGATTATTTCCGCACTTTTGCACATAATTAAGAGATTATCTTAGTTATTGTAGTAGGCCCCTCTTTTGAAGGTGACGTTACCCTCACCCCAGTAGTTTGAGTCAGCAGGGATACAATCCTAAAGGGGTGGATTATTGGAAGATAATGAATTAAGTTATTAATGCAGTATTGTGGTAGGCCCCGCTTTTGGCGGTGACGTTACCCTCGACTAAGTAGTCTGAGTCAGCAGGGATACAGTCCTAAATAGCCGGGTTATAGTATTAATAGTAGTTAACTTATGAGGGGATCAAAGAGTTTGGACCCCCGCCATCCAATACCGTGAAGTATTGAAGGAGGTCCTACTAAATTTGACCCAGGTCCATTGCAGGACCTCTAAACGCTGAACAATGGCAAGACCTTTACCAAACCGTTCCCTTAACCCCCTACCAGGTAGCCAACATACCTCCATATAGACCGTGGAGATATGAATGGTGAAAATCCTTTATTTTATATAGACAGTAAAATAATGCCAAGACACCACGGACAAACGATAAGGAAAGATCACCTTCAACATAAGTAACTAGTTATTAAAGTCATTAATACAAAACCAAATAAAAAGTGCAAAAGATTAGAAATAAAAAGTATTATACTAGACACTTTGTCTTCACCAAGTGATGTAAGAGACTTAGGCAAACATGGCCTTGATTGTCAAGAACTCTTACGATCAATCTTGGATCCCGAGACGACTCACACACTCTATGATGGACAATGGATGATGGTGGTGGATGATGGTGTTGTGATGGTGGTGGGTGGTGGATGAAGTGTGAGAGAGGTGGTGTGCCAAGGGATGAGTTGCAATGAAACCAAGCACTCCTATTTATAGGCTGAACAGAGGCCTGGGCACGGCCCCGTGTTCGCTGGGCACGGCCCCGTGCCCGTCTGACACTCTCTCTCTTCATTAATTGTAATTCGCAATTACAATTAATGCGCCTGCAGTACTTTCGGCACGCCCCCGTGTCCGCTGAGCACGGCCCGTGGTGGGCAATAGAAGCTTCTATAGGTTTGTCTTTTCTGCTGCTTCTTGGGCACGGCCCCGTGCTGGCTGAGCACGGGGCGTGTTCAGCCTTCTGTTTTCTCTATTTTGCTTTGGAAGGTGCCGTTGAGGGTTCGGGCAATCCACTAATGTTCCTTTTCTTGTATTTATGTTGGATTTAGCTGTCTTTTTGCTTCTTTTGCGTTTTTGAGCTCATTTAATCCTGAAAATACAAAAGGAAGACAAAAACACTCTTTTTCCAATATTAGTACTAAAAAAGGGTTAGTTTTATGCCTCATTTGATGTAATTTATATGTTGCATTTTACACACATCATCAAGCACAACTTTTGGTAGGAACTTTGATCATGGAATTGAAATGGTAACATAAAAAGACATAAAAGACCTCATTAGTTTATGGAATAAAAAAGACGTCAAAAGAAAGAAAAAGATGATGAAACCATTGGTCTAAGGAGATGCCAATTAGAGAAGCATCCTAACAAGCAATATGGCATAGAAAAAGTTAGAAGAATGGCTATACCAAGATTCCATTTCATCAAATAAACAAATATAAGTAGTGAGAAGAAAGTTGTAGAAATGAAGATGAATATGGTGGAGCACTATGAGTGAGCATTCAATGCCTACACCACTTTTGCTTAATTATTAAGAGAGAGAAATGCCCGGATAGTCCCTGTGGTTTCACCTTTTTTCAGCTATAGTCCCTATCTTTCTAAAACTACTTGAATAGTCCCTGTGGTTTACCGTTTTGTTCTCGGATAGTCCCTGGGTCTAACTTCAGTTACTTTTCTCAGTTAAGTGGGTGTTGAAATGACCAAAATGCCCTTTCCTTAAAAGGCCAAACCATAGGGACTATCCGAGCATCTTCTACATTTTTAGAGAAAAACCCCACCACCACACTTTCCGGCGAACTTTTCCGGCGAAATTAATTTCCGGCACTTTAAATCTTGAACGCGAGTTATTCCGGCACCGCCGCCTTTCCGGTGAACTTTTCTTAATCCTAAAATCCTAAAACAAAAAATAATGCATATGCACATCATCTTCCCCAATTTCTTAATCCTAAAATCCTAACAAAACTTCATCTTCCCACCACCACCTCCGTTTTCGTTTTGTTCTGTATCTGTCTGTGTTCCTGTTACAACTTTTCCACAAACCCAATTCAATGATTTCAATCTAACACACACACCACACAACAACAAACACAAACAATCGAAACCAAACACCAAAACAATACCTTTACAGTCCTGAAATTTAAGCACACATAACCCAGTGAATCCACTATCAATAACAGACAGATCTGAATCAGTAACACCAGGATAAAACGACCGTGAAGCAGACTACGAGAGATCAAGATCCTTAAGACGAGTGAACCGTGCAGCCATCTTCTTCAGCATGTGCGGACCGCCACGTGCACAGATCTTCTTCCGCTCTGTGCTCTGTAAATAGAGTCATTTCTTGCATACAAGACTGAACACTTCTTTATCTTTATCGGTTTCGAGTTTAGATAACACTGCCCGAAGCTCGTCGTCGCGTAATCGTTCGCTGGTTTGCAGGACTCGGGAGGTGCGGTTTAAGGGGGGTACACCCTGGTTCCACCGTGAAAAACGGCCGGAAAACCCTTCCGCCGCCGTGAGTCGCCGCCGGCCTCGGTCTCCTCGGTCTCTCTCTCTCTCTCTCTTCCTCTCTGTCTCTCTGGTTCCGCAGCCATCGCTCACCACCACCGGACGGTGGTGGTCCGTTTTGTCGACGAGGGGAGGTGTTTGGGGTGTCTTGCCGGCCGATGAAGGATGTTTGGTAGTGGATTTAAAGAGAAGCAGGGTGTGGGTATTAGGGTTTCTTAATGTTGAAGATGAAGGGTGGATGAGTTTTATAAAGAGAAGGTGCCCGGATAGTCCCTATGGTTTGGCCTTTTAAGGAAAGGGCATTTTGGTCATTTCAACACCCACTTAACTGAGAAAAGTAACTGAAGTTAGACCCAGGGACTATCCGAGAACAAAACGGTAAACCACAGGGACTATTCAAGTAGTTTTAGAAAGATAGGGACTATAGCTGAAAAAAGGTGAAACCACAGGGACTATCCGGGCATTTCTCTCTTATTAAGAGCATCTTTCAAGATTGATATCATTTGTGTGGTTTCAATCTTTTTCAGGAGTAAAACATGTTGAATGCTTTTCCAACTCACCACACCCTCCATTCAAATCTAATTCCATGTACTTTTGTACTTGTTGCCTTGGTGTCAATTACATAAGTTTTCACTCATTAATTTAAGTATATATGGTGTTGAATATAAAAGGCTCAGACTATTCACACATCTCATTGGTCTATTCACACACCTCAAAACGCCCCAGGGAGAGGGTGGGGACAGACTCAGTTCTTGTCTGAGACAAGGACTGAGCATATCAGTCCTTGTCTGAGATGTACAGCAAGACTATCCCGACCAGGGAGAGGGTGGTGACAGACTCAGTTCTTATCTGTTGACTTTACTCCAAAGCGTCCCGCTTTGGCCAAAACGGGACGCTTTGGAGAGTGTACAAATAAGGTTTGGATGTATGAATATCAATTTCCATATAAAAATACCTGAAAATATGATACAACTATTTCTTCTAATAATACCACAATATCCATTTTGGGACTACAAATTTAAAAAATATTATTGGTGTCACATCTCAAAAATGTTTGATAAATTGGTATCACGTTAGAACCGAATAAATATAAACATTTAAAAATACGTATCGGGTATTATATAACATGTACCAGGTTCACTATGTAATAGATTCACCCCATGTGGCCATGCTACAATGATACGATATATTAAACCCTAAAAGATTATATTAGCACCGAAACTAGAGGCCATGGTCACTAGAACAAATACTCTCAACCATAACACAAGTTGGTGATAACAAATCATACTTTTTGTTTGGGATATGCTTTTGGCCATAAAGTTATAAATTATATCAACTTCGATCACAGAATCTGATATTTTAAATTAAAGTCATAATTTATTATAGTTTAGAGTCATTTACTTTAATATTTTCAAAATTATAACAAATTTAATGGCCATAAAGTTATAAATTACACCAATTTCGATCACATAATCTGATATTATTTTAAATTAAAGTCATAATTTATTATAGTTTAGAGTCATTTACTTTAATATTTTCAAAATTAAAGCCATTTACTTTAATATTTTCAAAATCATACTTTTTGTCTAGGATATGCTTTTGGCCATAAAGTTATAAATTACATCAACTTGGATAAAGGAGATCCCTTTCAAGTTGTGAGAACTTAGAGAACTCGGTCTTTCCGTGCCAGTTTTGCCCCCATTTTTTTTTTCATACCCCTACATTAAAATGTTAGAAAAGACTGCCGTAAAAAAATATAAAAAAATTCGAAGTGGTGTTTTTCGGCCCCTTACAGCAGCTGTAAAAAGCTGATGACACAAGTATGACATCACTTTTTACAGTATTTACGGTTGCCGTAAATGAAAAAAAAAACTAGTTTTTTTTATTTTTTATTTTTTTTGGAAAAGTTGATTTTTTGTAGGATTTTTGGTAAAAAAAATTGAGAAAAAACCCTTTCATAAGGCCGAGTTCTCTAAGTTCTCACAACTCGTATAAGTTTATATTTTGCTCTAACACTATATATATATATATATATATGTGTGTGTGTGTGTGTGTGTGTGTGTGTGAGGAGTTGGATAGAAAGTGGGTTTTTCCTAGAAAGTCTAGGAAGCAATAAGAATGTGACACGTGGCATGGAGGGATTTTAACTAAAATGGCACTTGTGTAATTTGACATTTTATTTTATTTTTTGAATTTTATCTCTCATTAACTAACAATGCCTATAATTATGGAAACTGTTTCTCCAAGATTTTTTGTATTTTGCAACCTTCTCCTACTTCGTTTTCGTCACCGTCAAACACTTCTCCATCTCCGAGTTCATCATCACCATTCAAATACTGTTCGTATCATCTCCGTTTTCTTGACGATGTGTTTTAACAGCAAGCAAATTAATACAGTTGTGTTTTAGCAGCAAGCAGATTCATACAGTTGTGTTTTAGCAGATTCATACAGTTGTGTTTTAGCAGATTCATACAGTTGTGTTTTAGCATTCAGATTCATACAGTTGTGTTTTAACAGCAAGCAGATTCATATAGTTGTGTTTTAACAGCAAACAGATTCATACAGTTGTGTTTTAACAGCAAGCAGATTCATACAGTTGTGTTTTAGCATTCAGATTCATACAGTTGTGTTTTAACAGCAGGCAGATTCATACAGTTGTGTTTTAACAGCACGCAGATTCATACAGTTGTGTTTTAACAGCAAGCAGATTCATACAGTTGTGTTTTAGCATTCAGATTCATACAGTTGTGTTTTAACAGCAAGCAGATTCATACAGTTGTGTTTTAGCATTCAGATTCATACAGTTGTGTTTTAACAGCAAGCAGATTCATACGTTGTGTTTTACCATCCATGCTGGTAATGCTGGAGGATTTCTTGACGCTGTGTTTTAACAGCAAGCAGATTAATACGATGTGTTTCTTCATGAAGGATAGAATGAAGAGAGAGAGAGAGAGAAAGGGAGAGAGAGAGATAGAGAAAAAAAATCGCATGAAATGTGGGATGGTTATGGAATGACAATTATTTCCATATTTAAAACAAGCTAAATGACATATCTACCCCTGATTAATTAAATAATCATATTTTTAAGAAACACATATTACCAAAATGCCACCAAGATGATCTCAACCATTAAACACACCCATTGGATGGCCCAGATCGCTTCCTAGACTTTCTAGGAAAAACACACTTTTCGTAGGATCCCACTATATATATATATATATATATATATATATATATATATATATATATATATATATATAATTAATATATATGAGAATAGTAAATTTACAATATTTTTAATAAAACCTATCATAGCAAAACTTTGAGTTTCTTATGGAACGATACAAATATATATGAGAATAGTAAATTTTTAATATTTTAGTTAATTGCCAAAATCGTTCCTGAGGTTTGGGCAGGTTTGTCATTTTTGTCCAAAATGACACTTTTGCACCAAATTGCCCCCAACGTTTGTAAATTTTTGCCATTTTCATCCAAACCACTAACTTAGTTTATTTTTTCTGTTAAGTTGAGGATATTTGGATGAAACTGCCAAATATAAAACCACATGGATGATTTTAGCAATTTACTCAAACACTTTTAAATTTCTTTTATTTATTTATTTTTTTTTTGGAAGGAGACTTTCTCTGTACAGGACCGATCAGGTCTTCGGGGTCATGTCAAAGACATTTTATTTAATTAATTTTGTTACATATATAATAAAAAAGAATATACATGAAATTTTTGTATGAAAAAAATAATAGCTTTATCACATAATTTTTATAAATTTTCATCCAACCACTAACTAAGTTCATTTTTCTATTAAGGCGAAGGATGCTTATAAACTAAGACAGAAATTAATTTCTAATTTTTATATAGATCAGTTTTATAAAAATAAAATCTGCGTAAACCTCTAAATTTTATAAAACTAAAATGCTGGTGACCTTATTGAAAAAGGTTAAATAAAAAAAATCTTATCATATGTACAAAGTTTGTAATTCATCTTCTACTCTTTTAAATTCATTCCTAAGGAAAAACAGAAGCCAGTGCCCCCCCCCCCCCCCTCTATCAAACAACGTATCGTTACCAAACCTTAAAATTACCCACCAAATTGTAATTATAATGCTATGAACCAAAAGTTTCTTTACTCAAGCCACTCAGAATAAGTATTAGTTAGTTACTGTTATGGGTGAAATTCTGAGCCCATATCCTGACTTTGTATCTTGATTTTCTATATAATCAGGATATCGGACCAGGATATTGGTAACATCCTGAGGCAGTATCCTGACTATTACTAACAATTTGCTTGTATACGTTGGCTACAAGGGACTAACGTTCATGAAGACCAAGTCATCCTGAAGACCCGCACAAATTGGTTAGGATAAGGACGTTGATGGCGGAAAAATAGCTCTTGTAACGGTCAGCATTGAAGATTGGCGTGTTTTATGGAAAGTTACGAAGATTGGTCAAAGATATTAATGTTGTAATGGTTATGGAAGCTTAAATCCCGGAGTTATAGTTAGTAAGCGCGTGGAAAACGAGTGGAAACAGCCTGGCAACGTTCAGAAAGGAAATAATCTCAGTATCCCGGATTTTTAGCATAATATCCCGGATTTTTAGCACAGTTAGTTAATTCTTGTAACTATATAAAGGAGATGCGATATACGATACGATATCACACTTATAGGCTTATACAAGGTCAATATGGGACCTAAACCACACCTATACGATACGATATCACACTTATAGGCTTATACAAGGTCAATATGGGACCTAAACCACACCTATAGGCCTATACGGGTGTTATATCGTATCGTATAGTATAGTATAGTATAAGTCTCGTATAGGTTCCCTGTAGGTCTTGTAATTCATAATATTTGTATTATTTTTAATTTTTATAATTCATAATATTTGTATTATTTTTAATTTTTATAATTTATATTTGTATTATTTACCAATAATATTGTTTTTTTATAAATAAACATGGAAATACCCCAAAATACACACAATTAATTTATTTTTTATAAATAAACAAAGGAATACACAAAAAAAATACAAAAATGGAGCTTTATATACGTTGCGTATAGATCCCTACGCAGCGTATGAAACAAAAATAACACAACTACCCTTGTATTTGGCTTCGTATAGACTCAACACAAGGGTATAAAGGACATTTTCTGACCTTTATATATGTTGCGTATAGCTCTATACGCAGCGTATATAAACCTTGTGAAAAACTGATGCTTCAAACCCACCAAAATGACCCCAATAGTTCAGATGGTTTATATACGCTGCGTATAGAGCTATATGCATCGTATATAAACCTTTGTTTTCTGTGCAATGATTATTGATCAGGCACTGAGATCCATGCTTTACCTACACTGAGTATAGGTCTATACGCAGCGTATAGGTGTAACCCTATACGCTGCGTATAGACCTATACACAGCGTATGTAAACCCTGTGGTTATATCACTTTTACCCTTTTAGCCTAAAAATAAATTTTTAATATCTGAGCCCTCAACGTCTTTTTTTAAACCCTTTTGGCCCCTAACACTAACACCATACATTTACTTTTAGGGGCCAAAATGGTTAGAAAAAAAGACGTTAGTGTTAGAAAAAAGACTTGTATGTGTTAGTGTTAGGGGCCAAAAGGGTTAGAAAAAAAGACGTTAGAGGCCAAAAAAATTAGAAAAATAGACGTTGGGGCTTAGATGTTAAAAAATTCCATTCTATTACAAAAACATAAAACCAGTGATAGCCTGCACAAAAATATTGCAAGATTTATTTGTTAATTTCTCACTTCTCACCTTATTATCCAGAACTTCACACTTTCCAAGAATTCTCACTTCTTCATTTCCAACTTACAAAAAGTTGGCGTATAAATGAATGACCGATTGGTACTAAATGACGACAGCAACTTGAATCTGCCCCTGGCCATCTCATTTAACATGACTTGAGTTTTAGGTAATTTATGAATCTTTAATGGGTTATGCCCCCCCCCCCCCCCCCCCCCCCCCCCTTTGACAGTAACTTGAATCTGCCCCTGTCCATCTCATTTAACATTCAAAAGTTGATGATAAAAAGGCCTAAGGACTTTCATCACCAGTTTTATTACTCCTAAAAATGAATTCAAAACAACCAATTGTTTGCTTATCATCTTTCTCTCACATTCATTTGATCTTTTATACTCTTGTTATATTTCTTACTTCCACCACCATCTCAGCTGCCTATGTAGGCCAAAATGAGACTGGTCATCAGGCTTTGCTCAATATCAAGTTGATGATCACTCATGATCCATTTGGAGCTCTAACCTCATGGAACAGTTCCAAGCATTTCTGTGATTGGGCTGGTGTTACATGTGGGAAGAGGCATAGAAGGGTGACTTATTTACGACTGATCTCACAAGGTCTAGAAGGCTCTTTGTCTCCTCATGTAGGGAACCTCAGTTTCCTACATGGGCTTTATCTTTGGAATAATAGTTTTCAAGGAGCCATCCCTCATGAACTCGGTCGCCTTTCTAGGCTACGTGTTCTTGCTCTGCATACAAACAAATTCAACGGGGTCATTCCAGCTAACATATCCGGTTGTTCTAACCTTGTAGAGATCGGTCTTGCCGAAAACGAGTTAGTTGGAAGCATACCCAAAGAGATCAGTTTCCTCCCAAAACTTAGTTTCCTATTACTTCAAAATAATAAGTTAACAGGTGGAATCTCACCTTTCTTAGGGAATATTACAACAATGGTAGTGTTTAGTACTCACAGAAATCCTTTGGGTGGGAGCATTCCAGACACCTTAAGCAATTGGAAAAATTTACAACAAATTTACTGCAGTCATTGTAATTTATCCGGGACCATCGCTCCCATGTATAACCTTTCACTCCTAACCGAGGTTCGCTTCACTAATAATCAACTGACAGGCAGCCTTCCTCTAGCCTTTGGTACGATGCTCCCACAACTCGTTTCTCTTTATTTATGGGGTAACCAACTAACCGGGCCTCTTCCACCAACAATTTCTAATTGCTCAAGATTGTCGGATCTTCAAATGAATAAGAACATGTTCAGTGGAAAGTTGACGATCGACTTTTCAAAACTAAGAGATATATATTTTATAACCATCGGTTCTAACAACTTTGGAAGCAAAGAAGTTGACGAAATGAAGTTTATTAAATCTTTGGAAAATTGTACCAAATTAGAGTACCTGGATATTTCCGATTGCAATTTTCAAGGAGTGCTCCCGAGATCTATAGGTAATCTTTCTGATCAACTCAGTTATTTATCTTTAGAGCTAAATCAGTTACACGGAAACCTCCCTTTATCAATTGGCAATCTAGCTGGCGTGAGCAGTTTATATTTAGCAACAAACCATTTCACTGGAAATATTCCCTCAACCATTGGTAACCTTCAAAACCTACGACTACTTGATTTACAAAAAAAACAACTTTCAGGAAGAATTCCTGAGGCCATAGGGAATTTATCATTGTTGATCACACTTTCTTTATCTTCAAACAAGTTGGAAGGGGCTATTCCATCAAGCCTTGGAAATTGTCGTCGTCTATTAGAGTTAGACCTTCATGACAATAGACTTAACGGCAAAATACCCACACGACTTCTTCAACTTTCATCTCTATCCAAAACTTTGAATCTTTCTCAAAACAATTTGTTTGGGTCACTTCCAATGGAGGTTGGATACCTCAAGATGTTGAGCGCTCTGGATTTATCTTATAATAATTTATCAGGAAACATTCCTAGTGGCCTTGGTGATTGTGGTAGCCTTACAAGGTTGTTCCTTAAAGGCAACTTATTTCAAGGTATAATGCCATCATCATTAAGTTCCTTGAAAGGACTGATGGAACTTGATATTTCTTATAATAATTTATCGGGGCAAATTCCTAAATTTTTGGAACAGTTGAAGTTAGAACATTTAAATTTGTCATATAATGATTTTGAGGGTGAAGTACCAATGCAAGGAGTGTTCTCCAATGAAAGTGCATTCTCAGTTTTTGGGAATAAAAGGCTTTGTGGTGGCTTAATTGAACTAAGGTTACCCAGATGCAAGGAGATAAAAAAACAAACAAAAAAGTTTCTTTTGTTTATAATAGTCATTTTGGTGGCTTCCACCCTTTTCACCATTACGTGTTTAGCATATGTTTGTTGTAAGAAGAAAATCACAAGGCAACTATCTCAATCATCAAAGAGCAATCGGTTCTTGAAAGTTTCCTACAACCAACTTTTCAAGGCTACCAATGGCTTCTCCGAAGCCAATTTGATTGGAAATGGTGGGTTCAGTTCCGTTTATAAAGGAATCCTTAATGATGATGATAGATTTGTTGCAATCAAAGTTCTGCATCTTCAAAATCGAGGAGCTCAAAGAAGCTTTACGAGGGAGTGTGAAGTTTGGAGGAACATACGACACAGAAATGTACTGAGGGTAATAACTTCATGTTCTAGTGTTGACTTTCAAGGAAATGATTTCAAAGCTTTGGTATACGAGTTCATGCCCAACGGAAGTTTACATGATTGGTTACATTCAAGTGAAAGTACATCGAGACTCAACCTTCTTCAAATAGTAAATATCCTAATGGATGTAGCATGTGCACTTGATTATATTCACAATCAATGCATACCTGCTGTTGTTCACGGCGACTTGAAGCCTAGCAACATTCTACTTGATGATGACATGGTAGCTCATATAGGGGACTTTGGTTTAGCTCGTTTTCTAGGAACAACTTCATACCAAACCAACTCAACTATGAATAGAGGAACGATTGGTTACATTGCTCCAGGTAAAGCTCATGTAGTGAGACACATTCATATTTATTTGTAGTATTACCTTTTTAAAAGTAATTACTTATAATTTGCAGAGTACGGTATCGGGAATGAGATGACAAGTAGTGGAGATATTTATAGTTTTGGGATATTATTACTCGAGGTGATGACCGGGAAAAAACCAACCGACGACATCTTTCAGGATGGCCTTAGCCTTCATAAATTTGCTTCCATGTCCTTGCCAGACCATGTAACCAGTGTTATTGACGTTAACATTGTAAACACTTATCAAGCGAAAGAGACTGCTACGAAAAATAAAGTAGTAGATGAAGAGAAATTAAAGGAATGTCTGGCATCAACCGTCAAGATTGGAGTATCATGCTCTGTGGATTCCCCACAACGGATGGATATAAAAAACGTTGTATGTGAATTACTGCATATTCTGAATTGTTGGTTACAGGCCCCAAAATACACACTAGCTACACACTTGCAAATATGAAATATACGTAAATGTGCAGCAAATAAAGAAAGGAAGAAAAGCTTTCTGTATTAACTATTAATGGGGGTACATAACAAAGAAAATAAACAACTATTTATAACTAAACAAATGTACGTAACTCTCCTATTTACTCGGTCAAGCCACCTTCACATTATCACATGTTTACTTCCTTGAAATCAGATCACATCCCATATTATTCTCGCTCAATATTAGACCACTTCAGTAACATGTGACTAATATAAAACCCAACTGACCCATTTAATTATTCGACCCGTAATCCGTTAAACCGCGACCTGATAACGTGCCGACCCGTGACCCGTAAACTGAACCGATTAACCCAACATTCACCCCCTTAATCGGTTTGTTTACACCCGTCATCGCAGCACCGAATCACCTCGGTTTCGAACCACTATGACATCTAACGGACACCCGATCTTCACCTCGATCACGTCCAATGTCTCGGTTCAACCCGAATAAAAAACACAACGCCCGTAACATGTAACATGGCATAACGTTGGAACCGTTCACTAACAATCTTGACTCATCACGGATTGACGACCTACCCCGACCACATCCAAAGCCACCCGATTGAACTCCAACGCCATAATGTCACCCCGTGTTTTTTTTTTCTTTAACCATACCTTTTTCCGATCAACCTTATTCAAGAGGCCTCTCCACCGACCAAGAAAACAAACCACCCGTTTTTAACGTTTTCTGACCTTGCCAAACGAACCAAATCCAAAGCCACCTGCTTTGACGGATCCCTTCTGCCCGCTTTTCACGCACTACGCCGGTCTCGTCTTATCACGAACAATCCGATCAAGGCAACCATTCTCACCATCTACTGTTATCACCGGTTGTATACCAGCCGCGCAAACCCGCAACTAACAACCGAACAGCCTAGTATCTTCTTCCTTTGAACATCGCTAACAGCCACGAACACCGATGTTCATCACGGTCACCCCCGTCATCTCAACCGGTTCTTACCCGCAACAACGGTTGACCCGAACACCATAACGTCTTCGTCTTCCGCTGTTAGTCAGTCCCGAACAACCCTTCTTTACCTTCTTTCACGCCTGCCCTCCACCGACCGACACACCCGCCGGCGGCGGAGGCTTCCTCAGATCTTCTCGAGCCCTAGGCTCTGATACCAAATGTTGGTTTGGATCAGGCCCTCACTACACACAACTCTCGTATAACAGTTTAGTTATAAATAGTTTTTTTTTGTTCAACTTTATTTTGTTACTGTGAAACATCACTTTCATTAACTATTAATGGGGGTACATAACAAAGAAAATAAACAACTATTTATAACTAAACAAATGTACGTAACTCTCCTATTTACTCGGTCAAGCCACCTTCACATTATCACATGTTTACTTCCTTGAAATCAGATCACATCCCATATTATTCTCGCTCAATATTAGACCACTTCAGTAACATGTGACTAATATAAAACCCAACTGACCCATTTAATTATTCGACCCGTAATCCGTTAAACCGCGACCTGATAACGTGCCGACCCGTGACCCGTAAACTGAACCGATTAACCCAACATGAATGCACTTCAAGATATTTGAGGTATGGTGTTCAATATTCACGATACTAAGCTTTGATCATAGAGATGGTGTATACATCCTTTTTACTTTGCTCAGTTTCATGTTGTAATAGTTAAAAACTTAAAATCATATTATATTACCTAGTTAAACCATAAAGATTACAATAATCAGTCGCAAAAAATAATGTATCAGTTTAAGTTGGTTATTTTTCTTTGTTCTTGGTTACTACTTATTGCATGATTAGTGTTACAGGATATTGTGAATTTGGAGGGCAGCAGCTGGCAAAGGGACTGGAAGTGAAAGCTGGAATAATGGAAGGGTCTTTTTGGAGCAGCAGCTGTTTTGTACTTAATTTATATAAATAGATTTCTATTTACTGATTCTGATTGTTGGTGCTTTGCTATCAAACTGGTTTCATTTGAGTTATGTATTTCTGATTTGAGTTTTTCTTGTTTTAATAAACTCATTGGTGTTAATATCTAATATGAGTTCTTAAGAGATGATATGATTTAAGTTCAAGTTCTGGTTGTTTTCAAGTTCAATTTTGTTTGATAATTTAATTTTAACACCTTGATCATAATGCATGTCCATGTTAAAGACTTGTAGAATATTGAGAGCGAAATCTGCAATTTTGAATTTTCATCCATTTGTGTATATTAAGTAGTGGGTTATGTTCGTGCGTTAGAGCAACTCGGTTTTGAATTATAATTATATTGACACATAGATATAAATAATAAATAAGTACGTCGCAATGGTATATTCGAAATTTATATAAATTATATTTAAAAGTAAAAATATATGTTACATCAATTGAAAACCATAAAAAACAAATATTGGTACCGGTTTCAATAATTCTGACAGCGGTACCGACTTTGTTCAAACGGAATTGGTTTCTTTCGTCATGGTATAGGGAAAAAAATATGTATATCGATCGAAAACTATAAAATCGTTGTAATAAAATATGTAGTGTTAATTCTTAATTAGACTTCTTAAGAAATGATACGATTTGAGTTCAAGTTTTGTTGGATTTCAAGTTAAATCTTGTTTTAATAATCAAATGTTAACACCTGACCCCAATGAATGCATATCCATGTTAATGAGACTTGTAGAACTTTTTTTTCTCGAAAGTTCAATTTCATTCATTTCTCAATATTGTATATCCAACTAGTGGTGCACAAATCGGGTTTTTTTAAAAACCGGGTTTCGGGTAGGATCGGGTTTGGGTAGGATCGGGTTTTACAAAATCGAGTTTTTTTTAAAAACCGGGTCGGGTCCGGGTTACCAAAAATGTATACCCTATATACCCGGGCTCGGGTAGGGTTCGGGTCGGGTTTTATAAAACCCGGGTATTATAATACCCTATTTCCGGGTTCGGGTCCGGTTCGGGTATTTATCGAGTAGGGTTCGGGTATGCATCGGGTTGGGAAAAAACCCGCACCGGGTATTAAAAAAACCCGACCGGAACTATGCTTATAAAATGTATCAAACATAACTCTCACACATAGACATCAAATCTATTGATAAACAGAGGCACAATTTATAAACAGAGGCACAATTTATAGTTCTTCATGTGGTTATTCTTGAACTTTATAAACAGAGGCACAATTTATTAAATACAAAAACTAATAATGATATTAAACAAACAAAGAAAATAGAAGGGCCAACATATATTAGCATATTTGTTTCCACTTGTAATGAAATATACTAAATAATTAAGTAGCGGTGGCAAATATCATTAGAAACCTAATAATTAAACAAGATTACATCAAAGTGCATACATAATTTTGTTAAATCATAAGAACTAGAAGTCTTAATGCATACATAATTAAACAAGATTACATCAAAATAGGGTTTTTTTAAAAACCGGTTCCGGGTATTTATAAAACCCGGTTCCGGGTTCGGGTTCGGGTATTTATGAAACCGGGTTTCGGGTATAAACCGGGTATAAAAAAAACCGGTTCCGGGTTCGGGTTTTAGATCAAATATGCATACCCGGTCCCTACCCTACGGGTAGGGTCGGGTTCGGGTTCGGGTATAAAAAACCCGGGTTTTATAATACCCGGTTCCGGGTTTTTTTTCCGGTCCGGGTTCGGGTTTTTTGTGCACCACTATATCCAACATCAAACCTAGAAACCGAATTGAATCTTCAAATAATCTGATGAAACCTTGATCAATCTCCATTTCATGTGAAACTATCTGTTATGAACCCACCTAGCCCAGATAAGATCCAAAAAGCCCAGTCCAATCCAACGGCCCAACAAGATGAATGCATAGGAGCACACTATCAGAAGATACAAGGCACAAGCTAGAGAGATGGAAAGATTAGGGCAGGATGAATGTTATGCAAACTAGTTGTTTACCATGCGCGCGCGTTGCGGCGCGCTAAACCAAATCGTTCTATAAGAATGACAAAACATGTCAAATAACAAAAAGTAACTCGAACTAAAACGTAACGTATTTTCGGTACCGGTTCGGCACCGGTATTCACCGATTTTTACCCTCAAATACCGGTGTTGTACCAGTACCAACCGGTACCGAACCGTACCGTACCAGGTATATTCGGTACCGGTACATACTTTTGGGGATTTCGGTAACGGTATTTTCGGTACCGATTGGTACCGAGCTCATAAAATCCTGTAGCAACGTAGCAATGCAAGTAATTGCACAGTTTAGATTACCTTTTATACACACAGTAAGTAAACTGACCGACATTATTCTTCAAACGATTCGAGATAAACGATGCGTAACCAGTCATATCCGGCATCGTGGAGTGCATTAAAAAGGGAGCAATTGGACGATTGGATGCTGGGCTAGGTGTTTCTTGGAATGCCCACGGATTGTTCGGGTCAAAACCACGATTATGAGGATTCATTTTTCGTATTGTGGTTGGATGAGGATTTTTTTTTAAAATAAGATAGAGATCATTATAGAAGAGGTGGAGTAGTTGTGGTAAAAAATGAATAGAAGTGTGAGTATTTATAGTGAATAGATAATTTTTTTTAAACACATAGCCGTTGGCCAACGGCTAGCCCAAACGGCTACTTGTCTTGGCCAATGAGATCCCGCCATGTCATCTTGATAGCTCCGCTCAACGCCCGGGCTAAAACCCCCGCCCAAGGGGCCACGCTGAAACCCAAGCCCACCCGGGGTGGTGACTTGGGCGTTTGTACCCAACCCACGCCACAACCCCCGCCCCATACCCCATATTCTAATATTTTCTAGATCTATTTTTTTTAACACATAGCCGTTGGCAAACGGCTAGCCCAAACGGCTACTTGTCTTGGCCAATGCGATCCCGCCATGTCATCTTGATAGCCCCGCCCAACGCCCGGGCTGAAACCCCCGCCAAAACCCAAGCCCACCCGGGGTGGTGACTTGGGCGTTTGTACCCAACCCACGCCACAACCCCCGCCCCATACCCCATACCCCATATTCTAATATTTCCTATATCTTTTTTTAAACACATAGCCGTTGGCCAACGGCTACTTGTCTTGGCCAATGAGATCCCGCCATGTCATCTTGATAGCCCCGCCCAACGCCCTGGCTGAAACCCCTGCCCAAGGGGCCACGCCGAAACCCAAGCCCACCCGGGGTGGTGACTTGGGCGTTTGTACCCAACGCACGTCACAACCCCCGCCCCATACCCCATATTCTTATATTTCCTAGATCACTATTGATTTAGTTTGTTTTAATTAATATAGGTTCAAATCACTATTCATTTATTTTAATTAATATATGTTGAAATAACTATTCATTTAATTAATATATATTGAAATCACTATTCATTCAGTTTGTTTTCTATTAGTATATAATGGATAGTTCTCTTCCCATCTCAATTCTATTATGATCTGATTCCCATATCCTTCTGTAATTTTGATTGTTCTGGTTGTGTATTGATTTCAATTTCGCCGTATTTCATCCTTTAATTCCATACAAATCAAGTCGTTATTTTACTTCTTCGAGTAGTGAACAGTTGTGTTATAATCCAAACACAACACTATTAGATAAACTTATTTGCAGTTTACACACAATGGTATATTTGGAATTGAAATTCAATGATTATGTGATGAAACACAACACTGTCAGATAAACTTATTTTCGTTTTGGTTCAGTTCGGGTTTTTTTTTTTTTTTTTGTTATTGAAATGGTTATCCGAATACCAAACCGAAATTTTCAGTTATTAAAAATCTAAAAACCGAACCGTCGGTTTTGTTTCGGTTTGGTTTTGTCGGTTTTTTCGATTACGGTTCGGTTATTTCAGTCACCATGCCATTGGCCACCAAAACATCTTCCAACCCACCAAGTATGTGTTGGGTTTCTTTTTCCCCATAAGAAATTAGCCCAAGTTTATTATATATGGACTTTATTTTTTTAGATAAATGAAAAGGGGAAGAAAAAAAAAGAGTTTCATGTGTTTAAGAAAGCAGGTGGGCTGAACAGGTAGCTGGTGTCTCTTGGGTTGGGTCAGTTTGCCTTTGGTATAAACTTAATTGTGTAAAACCATCAATAATGACAAGAAGACACACTGTTAACTATGGGGTCATTTGAACTATACTAAT
The DNA here is from genome assembly GCA_030545235.1 of Helianthus tuberosus. Taxonomy (NCBI): domain Eukaryota; kingdom Viridiplantae; phylum Streptophyta; class Magnoliopsida; order Asterales; family Asteraceae; genus Helianthus; species Helianthus tuberosus. Next base: position 33,817,274 of record CM060373.1, on the reverse strand, counting down.
GTAATGTTAATACGTTGTTTAAAGCAATCAAGATTTATAGTAACATATTCATACGCGTGTTGTCTCTTTCATACATATCATTTGGATAGTTGTGTTCTAATCTTCATTACATTATTATCAGCTGAAATAACTTCAGATCATAATGTTTTGAGTAAACTGCAATTTTACCCTCTGAGTTTAAGCTAATTGGCACTCTGGACCCCTCCATGAAAATAATTGCAATTTTAGCCCCAGCGTTGTTGTTCTGTCGCAATATTACCCCCTGGCGTCAGTCAAGGTAGTTTGACTCTTATAGGTAAGGGTATTTTGTTAATCTTACCCCATATTTATTATTATTAGAGTGAATTGCAAGTTTTGTCCTTTATCTTTAGGCCATTTTGCAAGTTTTGTCCTTTATGTTTAAATTTGACGAGTTTTGTCCTTTATGTTTAAAAATCAAGCACGTTTTACCCTTTGGGCCTTAAAAATCAAGCACGTTTTGTCCTTTATGTTTAAAAATCAAGCACGTTTTGTCCTTTATGTTTAAAAAATCAAGCACGTTTTGTCCTTAAAAATCAAGCACGTTTTGTCCTTAAAAATCAAGCACGTTTTGCCCCAAAGGGTAAAACGTGCTTGATTTTCAAACATAAAGGACAAAACTCGTCAAATTTAAACATAAAGGACAAAACTTGCAAAATGGCCTAAAGATAAAGGACAAAACTTGCAATTCACTCTTATTATTATTATTATTATTATTATATATAAAAAATACCTACACATATATACAGATAGTTCTTCTTCTTCGTTGATCTCTGAAACCCTTTTTTTGCCCAGGTAAAGGTATTTTGATACCATCTCTCTCCTGTCTCTCTCTCATCCACCACAATAATCACCATCGGGCACTACCACTGTCACCGCCATTCACCACCACAACCATCCGGAAGGAGACCAAAACGAACCCCATCTCCCTTTCTTCTTCACCTTTCCACCAGATCCGCAACCGATCGTTCTTCTTCTTCGTTGATCCCTGAAACCCTAATTTGAACTTTCAGCCACCGATCGTTCTTCTTCTTCGATGATGATGATCGATGAACGGTTAGGATATGATGATGCTGAAGAATGGAGAAGGTGAACGGAGGTGAACAGTGATGACAGAGGAGGTTCAATGGTCGCCGGAGAGGATGACCGGAGACGGAGAAGGAGCTGTTGGTGACGGAGGGATCTAGTTTGCAATTATTCTGTTTATTGTTAGGGTTTAATTGCTTACCTATAGGGATCTGGAACAGAATTCACGCAACCAGTAGAATCAAAGTCCTGATAAACTATAGGGATCTGGTCGCCCTAGCAATATAACAGATCTAAAGCAACCAGTTGAAACATTTTCTTGTTAAATTATCAGCATTTGTACCATTTGTGTGTGGGTTTATTCATTTCCTTGACTTTTATTTATATTACTCTGTTGCAGATAGATTGTCTTGTATGCAGTTAGTGCTTCCGTTTTATTGGATTAATAGAAATTCAAATCGGAAGGAAGTTGTATCTGTAGGGTTTAGGCAGCCCAAAAGATGATAACTTTAATGAAAAGTTGGAATTATTAATGCTTGAGAAATTGGAATTGCCTCACTCAAAGAAATTCCCATTGCCTGGGGTTATAAATTGCCCCGGTGGATGTAAAGAAGTTTACTACTGTAGGTAATTTGATTATGGTCTTATGTTCCCTCTTAGTTAGTTAACCATCATCATTTTTCTATTTCTTTGAAAATCATCAATTGAAGTTGATGAAAATATGGAATACCCAGGCTTTGTAAAGGCCAAAGATGTAAAGTTATACATTTAGCTCTGGTTAAATGTGTCGAATGATAAAAAAATCACCCAAGTGACCTCAAGTTTTTGCAATTATTTGTAGCAAATGTTGTGCATGGTGGTTTATTTTGCATGTATAAATTTTTATATTACTTATAACCAGGTGGGTGGTGGAGGCTGATGGTGGTGGAGGTGGGTGGTGGCGGCTGATGGTGGTGGGGGTAAGGTTTGCAAGAACTGCTTAACACCGGGGGTAATATTGCTAAGTACAACAAACCATAGGGGGTAATAAGAAAGGACAATTTAGTCATTTTACACCAGGGGATAATATTACAGAGTAGAACAAACCATAGAGGGTAATATGAAAGGGCAATATAGTCATTTCACATTCCAGTTAACAGATATGTTAACTTATTTGACGGCAGGGGGTGATATTGCGACATAACAACAACGTTGGGGGGTAAAATTGCAATAATTTCTATGGAGGGGGTCATAGTGCCAATTGGCTTAAACCCCAAGGGTAAAATTGCAGTTTACTCTAATGTTTTTAACCATGTTTTGTAAGGGCCTATGTGGCTATGTATGCACGAAACCTCAACTTATTTGGATATTCTAAAAAACCACTCTTTTGGGTAGTTATCTTATTTGGTTTTGAGTATCATCTTCCTTTACAAGAGTTTTGATTATGAGACATCACATGTCAACAATTTCTGGTTAATAGCTGTGCTAGAATCTTACTTGAGTAAATTATATATTCTTTTGATTACTCGTCGCGCCAAACAAACCTACAGGTCTAACGTTCTAGTGACATGCCTAGCTTCGACCACTATTTTATTGAGAAGATCTAATTGGAAGATAAATATAGTAAATATAACCAAATTTAGTGGAGATTAGGCCACACCATCCCACATGAAAAATGAGAGAAAGTGAATGGTGACACTATGACTATTTCCCTCCTCCCCAAGCTAGCCATATAGGATCATGAAGCACAACTTTTGGTATGAACTTTGATCATGGAATTGAAATGGTAACATAAAAAGACATAAAAGACCTCATTAGTTTATGGAATAAAAAAGATGTCAAAAGAAAGAAAAAGATGATGAAACCATTGGTCTAAGGAGATGCCAATTAGAGAAGCATTCTAACAAGCAATATGGCATAGAAAAAGTTAGAAGAATGGCTATACCAAGATTCCATTTCATCAAATAAACAAATATAAGTAGAGAGAAGAAAGTTGTAGAAATGAAGATGAATATGGTGGAGCACTATGAGTGAGCATTCAATGCCTACACCACTTTTGCTTAATTATTAAGAGCATCTTTCAAGATTGATATCATTTGTGTGGTTTCAATCTTTTTCAGGAGTAAAACATGTTGAATGCTTTTCCAACTCACCACACCCTCCATTCAAATCTAATTCCATGTACTTTTGTACTTGTTGCCTTGGTGTCAATTACATAAGTTTTCACTCATTAATTTAAGTATATATGATGTTGAATATAAAAGGCTCAGACTATTCACACACCCCATTGGTCTATTCACACACCTCAAAACGCCCCAGGGAGAGGGTGGTGACAGACTCAGTTCTTGTCTGAGACAAGGACTGAGCATATCAGTCCTTGTCTGAGATGTACAGCAAGACTATCCCGACCAGGGAGAGGGTGGTGACAGACTCAGTTCTTATCGAGGGTGTACCAATAAGGTTTGGATGTGTGAATATCAATTTCCATATAAAAATACCTGAAAATATGATGCAACTATTTCTTCTAATAATACCACAATATCCATTTTGGGACTACAACCAGTGGCAAATTTAAAAAATATTATTGGTGTCACATCTCGAAAATGTTTGATAAATTGGTATCACGTTAGAACCGAATAAATATAAACATTTAAAAATACGTATCGGGTATTATATAACATGTACCAGGTTCACTATGTAATAGATTCACCCCATGTAATGATACGATATATTAAACCCTAAAACATTATATTAGCACCGAAACTAGAGGCCATGGTCACTAGAACAAATACTCTCAACCATAACACAAGTTGGTGATAACAAATCATACTTTTTGTTTGGGATATGCTTTTGGCCATAAAGTTATAAATTATATCAACTTCGATCACAGAATCTGATATTTTAAATTAAAGTCATAATTTATTATAGTTTAGAGTCATTTACTTTATTATTTTCAAAATTATAACAAATTTAATGGCCATAAAGTTATAAATTACACCAACTTCGATCACATAATCTGATATTATTTTAAATTAAAGTCATAATTTATTATAGTTTAGAGTCATTTACTTTAATATTTTCAAAATTAAAGCCATTTACTTTAATATTTTCAAAATCATACTTTTTGTCTGGGATATGCTTTTGGCCATAAAGTTATAAATTACATCAACTTGGATCACATAATCAAGGGAAAACCCTTTCAAGTTTTAAGAACTTAGATAACTCGGTCTTTCCGTGCCAGTTTTGCACCCATTTTTTTTTCATACCCCTACATTAAAATATTAGAAAATACTGCCGTAAAAAATATAAAAAAAATTCAGAGTGTTGTTTTTCGGCCCCTTACACAGCTGTAAAAAGCTGATGACATAAGCATGACATCACTTTTTACAGTATTTACGGTTGCCGTAAATGAAAAAAAAACTAGTTTTTTTATTTTTTATTTTTTTAGAAAAGTTGATTTTTTGTAGGATTTTTGGTAAAAAATTGAGAAAAAACCCTTTCATAAGGCCGAGTTCTCTAAGTTCTCACAACTCGTATAAGTTTATATTTTGCTATAACACTATATATCTATATAGGAGGAGTTGTGTAGAAAGTGGATTTTTCCTAGAAAGTCTAGGAAGCAATCAGAATGTGACAAGTGGCATAAAGGGATTTTAACTAAAATGGCACTTGTGTAATTTGACATTTTATTTTATTTTTGGAATTTTATCTCTCATTAACTAACAATGCCTATAATTATGGAAACTGTTTCTCCAAGATTTTTTGTATTTCGCAACCTTCTCCTACTTCGTTTTCGTCATCGTCAAACACTTCTCCATCTCCACCATCTCCGAGTTCATCATCACCATTCAAATACTGTTCGTATCATCTTCGTTTTCTTGACGATGTGTTTTAACAGCAAGTAAATTAATACAGTTGTGTTTTAGCAGCAAGCAGATTCATACAGTTGTGTTTTAGCATTCAGATTCATGCAGTTGCGTTTTAACAGCAAGCAGATTCATACAGTTGTGTTTTAGCATTCAGATTCATACAGTTGTGTTTTAACAGCAAGCAGATTCATACAGTTGTGTTTTAACAGCAAGCAGATTCATACATGTAACACTCGTTCTTATAAATCAAGGTTTAGCGTATTATTTACGAAAACAATCATGTAATTAAGATTACATATCCATCGGAAAAACGGGTTTACTAAAACTTTTTTTTACAATTTAAAAGTTTAGAACATAATGTAATTAAGTTCGTCACTTAAAATAAACAATGAAACGACATTCGTCATTTAACATAATAACGATACATAGTGCGGAAGCTTATTTCGTGATCGTGTTCGGTTCTTGCTCGTCGCTTGATCTTCATCTGGGCACTCATAGCAATCACCTATGATCAAAACCAACTTAAAAGTTAGTTTTGATAGTCAAATATGAAGTTCAAACAAGTACAGGGGTTAAATATGAAGTTCAAACAAGTACAGGGGTTAAATATGAAGTTCAAACAAGTACAGGGGTTAAATATGACAAAAAATAACATTTTTCCGGGTTTGGGGGCGTCGCGTGACGCCAAGGGGCGTCGCGTGACGCTAGGCCCCCTTTTCAGCAGAATGTTGTTGCATATTCCCTGCACGATCTAATTTCACGGAAACGGCCATAACTTCTTCGTTATTGATCCGTTTTACCCGATTCTTTTTCCTACGCGTCCGTAATTTAATTCTCCATCTTATGGAGTTAAAATCCAACAACCTTCATAATAAAATTTCAGACTTTTAAGTCTTTGGCTTATCGCCCTTTTACCAAATTTTGACCCGTTTATGCATTTTATCAAACGAACATATTTGTTTGATTCCTACATCACCTACACTTCTCAATTTGTTATTAACTACCATTTTAGGTTCTAATCACAAGTTTATTTCACAATTTAAACCCGTTTTCGCTCGTATGCTTATTTTGACCCGTTAAGGGTATTTAAGCATTTTCGAGCCTAAAATCGCTCTCGATTGTTTCTAGCATTTCATCACCACATTTCTTATCCTATAATCTCCCACCACAATTGTGTTTATGGAGGTTTGATGTGGTGATCTATATAAACCAAATTTTACTTCTCGAATCATTATTTTACGGCAAAAACTCAAATAGTACCGTTTGACTAATATAATACCTCTTTCAACCTCTATACTTAATCTAAGTATTTACTTATTCATAAAACTTGTTTCCAAACAACCTTTAAGGGTTGTTTGTCCCATTTAGCCTACAAGGGCGTTTTGGTCGATTTTGGTCCTTCTTTTACAATGAAGGACTCTCACCAATTATTCGACCAAAATATGACTTTTAACTACAACATGAATATGTGTACCTGGCTCGGATCAACAAATAAACCCGATTTGTACCTCGCTTTTACTATCACATTTTCTATGGCGACGGAAGTATCCGAATCGCTAATCGCTCCTGTTAACACAGGACTTGACAACCACATCAGTCGATATAGTCAAATGGTGTTATCTCGCCATTTGACCCGTTTGGCCTATATGACCAAGCATCTTCATAAGGAGCAAAACATGGTTAATAATTACCAATTTGCTCATCCGACCTATTTCGGATTTTTGCCACTAGACCCCTTTTTAACTACCATTTACTTTAGTCGGCACTTGACTAAATTTCCATCTCTACTTATTTTCTCGTTATTAGTTACACTTTAAAGTGATCTTAATGAAAACTCATTAGTTATTAGTCATTACATGACCAATTTACCAATTTGCCTCTTTCACCATTAATCATGGTTTAAAACATTTTTATTGGTTCCGACTCATTTCGCTTCGTGTCAGAACCCATGATTCGAACCTAATCATTTATTGTATTCATTGCTTATAAAATAAACACATATACTACAAGTGGTGTAAGTTTTACTTACCTTGCATCCGAATTACGTTTTTCTTTTCTCACTTGCTTTGATCGACTCGCTTTCTCCCCAAGCTTCACCTAGCTTGTTAAGCGCCTACTATCATCCATCATTCACAAGGTTGTTAGATTAGTCATTCTAAATCATGACTTTCACACCTTATGAATCTTTGACTACTTTCTTATTGAACTAAACCATAAATCATGAGTTTAATTCTTATGTCTAGACCCACTTCAAATCAAGTATGAATTCTTAAAAATTTCCCTTTTTGTTCAAGTAGTTCATTCATACAAGTTAGTATGGTGTTTATAAACACCAATACAACATCAATTTCATTAAATCATCCTAAACCCATTTTTCATAAGCTTTAACGCATAATTCTTTATAATAATCAAATCTGCGTTTTTACCCAACTTTTAGCATTTTAATCCTCACTTAGGCGTTTCATCAAACACCTAGCGGGTCAGATTTTTATATCATCAAAACCAAGTTTATGACTTGTAATTATCATCTAAATTAACTTCGATTAGACAATTCTACACAAGTCTTAACATCCATATTTCTGAAATTTACTCTTAAATTCAGATTATGCTAGAGCAAGATCATAAATTCTAGGGTTTATCAAGTTTTCTTCAAGTTCATTAATCACCTACAATGGTGATTATGAACTCTATAATTAACATGAAATCTTTTAACAAGATTTCACCTAGGGTTCATCTCTAGACACCATATCCCTTCTAATTTCCCTCATGCATGACACAATCAAGCTCAATTTCAGCTTTTCATAATTAACCTAGAACTTGAGATGAATCAAAATACTAGGATTTTGCATACCTTATGATCCCTTCAGTGAGGTGATCACGAATTTGTGCTTGAAATTCGATTTAGACTGGATTAGAGGCTCCAATTTGTGAGTTTTGTGAGAATCTTATGGCTTGAAGAAACCCAGGTCGTCCCCTGGTTCTTTGTTCGATCAGGCATCCCCAAAATGGGGTGTTTGGTTTCTTTTTTTTTTATTAGAATTAGTAACTTAAGTTTCAATTTTAACAATATTGGCCCCTCTAATTTGGTTAGTTAATTAAGTAGGGCACAACCTACTTAGTTTTAACAATATTCCCCACTTATTAACTAGGTTTAATATTCCTAGTTAACTTTGCGGGTTCGAGAATATTTATGACTAAGTTTATTTCGGGTCCCGTTAACTCGGGCCTTCTATCACTTTATTTCTTAAAAGCTATTTATTCACTTCAAATAAATATTAGGATTATTAAATAAATTCCTAATATTTGCCAGTTTACTTTTACCACTAACGGTACTTTCCCCGTCTTTATTATTAACGGGGTTTAATTACCAAACTCGTTTTCGGGGTGTTACAATACAGTTGTGTTTTAGCATTCAGATTCATACAATTGTGTTTTAACAGCAAGCAGATTCATACAGTTGTGTTTTAGCATTCAGATTCATACAGTTGTGTTTTAACAGCAAGCAGATTCATACAGTTGTGTTTTAACAGCAAGCAGATTCATACAGTTGTGTTTTAGCATTCAGATTCATACAGTTGTGTTTTAACAACAAGCAGATTCATACGCTGTGTTTTACCATCCATGCTGGTAATGCTGGAGGATTTCTTGACGCTGTGTTTTAACAGCATGCAGATTAGCAAGCAGATTAATACGATGTGTTTTTTTGATGTGTTTCTTCATGAAGGATAGAAAGAAGAGAGAAAGAGAGAGAGAGGGAGAGAGAAAAAAAATCGCATGAAATGTGGGATGGTTATGGAATGACAATTATTTCCATATTTAAAGCAAGCTAAATGACATATCTACCCCTGATTAATTAAATAATCCTATTTTTAAGAAACACATATTACCAAAATGCCGCCAAGATGATATCAACCATTAAACACACCCATTGGATGGCCCAGATCGCTTCCTAGACTTTCTAGGAAAACCACACTTTTCGTAGGATCCCCACTATATATATATATATATATATATATATATATATATATGAGAATAGAAAATTTACAATATTTTTAATAAAACCTATCATAGCAAAACTTTGAGTTTCTTATGGAACGATACAAATATATATGAGAATAGTAAATTTTTAATATTTGAGTTAATTGCCAAAATCGTCTCTGAGGTTTGGGCAGGTTTGCCATTTTTGTCCAAAATGACACTTTTGCACCAAATTGTCCCCAACGTTTGTAAATTTTTGCCATTTTCATCCAAACCACTAACTTAGTTTATTTTTTCTGTTAAGTTGAGGATATTTGGATGAAACTGGCAAATATAAAACCACATGGATGATTTTAGCAATTTACTCAAACACTTTTAAATTTCTTTTATTTAATTAATTTTGTTACATATATAATAAAAAAGAATATACATGCAATTTTTATATGAAAAAAAATAATAGCTTTATCACATAATTTTTATAAATTTTCATCCAACCACTAACTAAGTTCATTTTTCTATTAAGGCGAAGGATGCTTATAAACTAAGACAGAAATTAATTTCTAATTTTTATATAGATCAGTTTTATAAAAAATAAAATCTGCATAAACCTCTAAATTTTATAAAACTAAAATGCTGGTGACCTTATTGAAAAAGGTCAAATAAAAAAATCTTATCATATGTACAAAGTTTGTAATTCATCTTCTACTCTTTTAAATACATTCCTAACCCCCCCCCCCCCTCTATCAAACAACGTATCGTTACCAAACCTTAAAATTACCCACCAAATTGTAATTATAATGCTATGAACCAAAAGTTTATTTACTCAAGCCACTCAGAATAAGTATTAGTTAGTTACCCTCATAATCTTAATTAAATAAATATTTTATTTCTACCAACATATTTCCTAGGTGATCAACACATTTAAAATATATGTAACGTTTTACAATTTTTTTCTATCTCTATAACTGATAAATAATAAAAGTTGTAATCGATTGTTATGAAACCAGTGACATTTTCTCTTTATAATGCTGATTTATATAAAGAATCTGTAAATTAATTTATGTCTTAATTTATAAAATTTAAAACATCCTTCACTTTAACAGAAAAAATAAACTAAGTTAGTGATTTGGATAAAAATTTATAAAAATTATGTGACAAAACTATTAATTTTCTTTTTTCTAAAAACTCCATGTATATTCTTTTTTTATTATATATGTAATAAAAATAATTAAATAAAAGAAATTAGAGTAAATTGCAATTTTACCCCCTGAGGTTAGGGGTGATTGGCACTCTTACCCCCCCTAAGGAAATAATTGCAATTTTACCCCCCACTGTTAACTCTTATGTCGCAACATTACCCCCTAAGCTCAGTCAAAGGTGGTTTGACCCTTATATGTAAGGGTATTTTGGTAATCTTACCCTTTATTTATTTTTATTATTATTTTTATTATATATAGAGTAAACTGCAATTACTCTTATTGTTATATCGATCTGAACCTCCATCCTCCATCATCATCATCTTCAACCATCATCTGAACCGCCACAACAATCACCGTCGCCATCATCACCACCCCCGCCACAAACCTCCATCATCATCATCTTCAACCATCATCTGAACCGCCACAACCATCACCGTCGCCATCATCACCATCCCCGCCACAAACTTCCATCATCATCATCTTCATGCTTCTGCCGGTTCCGAACTTGAAAATCAGTGGTTAATTTTCTTGTTTTTGAAGGAAACCCTAACTGAATAACACCAAAAGGAAACCCTAACTGAATTCAATCTTTTGGTGTCTCGTTTCTCAGATCCAGTTCACCGCCATGGTTTCATCAGCCAAGATCAAATCTGTTGATTTCTACAGGTGTTAATTCGATGAATCTTTTGTGTTTGATTACTATTTGCAGTGGTTTTGTGTGTATATATGCGTTATGTTTAATGAATGTGACCGGATTTGATTGATGTGCGTGTGAATTTGTTTCTGCTTCTAGTGAAGTTGTTATTAGGAATCGAATTTGTATATAGTCAGTTGATTTGTGTAGTTGATGTTAGGGAACATGAGGTTTAGATCTCGAACTGGAAGTGGAGGAGAGAGAGGAAGCCATGGTGGTGGTTATTGTTGCTCTGTTTCTTATGGTAACAACAGTGAGTCAGGCTAGGTGATATTACATCTACTAAGAAATATGTTAAAACCCATAATGATGTGGAAAAAAAGAAGTGTGCGTATTAATTTAGAGATCAATTCATATATTGTGGTTTATATGATTATATATCTACTTTGTTTATGCATTCTTGTAGGCACCTTCAAGGAATCATCCATTACTGCTTTTGAGTGGAATTGGTACAAATGCAATTGGATATGATCTTGCTCCTGGGGTGAGTTCAAAGTTATGTTTCTGCTTCTTCTTCATCGTACTTTACAGTTGACATTACCATTAATCAGCGTCTTTTTATACTTTGCAGTCTTCATTTGCACGCCACATGTCAAGCCAAGGATTTGACACATGGATACTTGAATTTCGAGGAGCAGGATTAAGTTCAGAGGTGGCCTCCAAGGAAGTCAAACAGCCAGTCAGCCTTCCTCCTGAACGGTTGGATGCAACTTCCAACTTCCAAAGATAAGGCGGGTGGTGGGTTTTTTTAGAGAGAGAGAGGGAGGAAGAAGATGGCAGTGGTGGTTGTGGTGGTGAATGGCGGTGGCAGTGGTGGTTGAGGGTGGTGGCTGGAGGTGGCAGTGGTGGTTGTGGTGGTGAATGGCGGTGGCAGGGGGTAAAATTACAAAGTAAACAAAACACAGGGGGTAAAATAAAAGGGTAAAATAGTCATTTCACCACCAAGTCAACATATCAGTCAACAAAATTGAGCTTAGGGGGTAATGTTGCGACATAAGAGTTAACAGTGGGGGGTAAAATTGCAATTATTTCCTTAGGGGGGGTAAGAGTGTCAATCACCCCTAACCTCAGGGGGTAAAATTGCAATTTACTCAAGAAATTAAAAAGGGTTTGAGTAAATTACCAAAATCGTCCCTGTGGTTTTATATTTGTTAGTTTCATCCAAATATCCTCAACTTAACAGAAAAAATAAACTAAGTTAGTGGTTTTAATGAAAATGACAAAAAGTTACAAACATTTGGGGCAATTTAGTACAAAAGTGTCATTTTGGATGAAAATGGCCAACGACCCAACGTGCCAAAACCTCATGGACAATTTTCCAAATTAACTCTTAATATTTTTTTAATAAAATCTATGATAGCAAAACTTGAGTTTCTTATGGAACGATGCAAATATTATTTTGGATACATTTTCTCAAAAGTTGACAAGATTTGGGCCTACCATTTTGTCTAATGGACCGTATATGGACATTATAAATATTGTTTCCGACATCGACCTTCAAATAAGGGAGAATCTTGAAAATAGTTATTGATTAATATTTATTTTTAAAACGGTCATGTTATAAGTCTCGAGAGAGATGTTTTACGGATTCAGATGCATAGGAAACGTCATCCAATACAAACATGACACGCAGAAAGTGTCTGAGAATTCTGAACTGCTCACATTTGGGAAGTATTTGAGACTTCTGAGAGACATTTGGGAAGCGTCTGGGAGGCGTCTGAGACTTTTAGGAAGCGTCAGAGACTTCTGGGAGGCGTCACATGTCATGTTTGTATTGGATGACGCTTCCCATCCACATGTATCCGTGAAACGTCTCTCCCAAGACTTGAGAGATGGCCATTTTTGGAGATTGGGATTGACCAATGGGCATTTTTGAGATTCAAATAATTGTTACTCACATAGTTTAAATGAATAAAATCTTTCAGTTTGTAGTTTCAATAATAACTTAATACAATTCTTAGTTAACTACAATTGGGTTTTAACAGACAAAATACATTTAACGTAAGAAGTGAAGTAGGAAAAAAAAACTTTGCATTTTTTCCCTACTACTTAATGACGTTTAATTGCAAAATGCTAAAAAGAATCGTGATTTTACAGTAGTAGAGTAACTATAATTGCTCTTCAATTTTGTAGAGTAATTATAATTACCCTATAAAATTAAATAATTACTCTACAAAATTATATAATTACTCTAATAGTATAAAACCACAAGAAAAAATTTGGATTCTAAGACTAAAATACGTGCTTATAAGTAGAGGAAAAAAATCAAAAAGAAAATCTTCACTTCTTACGTAAATGATATTTTATATGTTATGACTCATTTGTACAATAATTTAACATTTTCTATTATAATTAAAAGATTTTATTATTAATGATATACGAGATAGTTTATTTTACATAATATAAAAATACGGATAAAAGAGCATGTACAAGAGAGAATTTTTGTACGAAGTGTAGGAGACAAACTCAACCATTGATCTCCCACAATAATGGCTCAAAACTATGCGGTGATATTTTCGTAAATCATCATCATCATCATACTCAGTAAATCCCACCAATAGCAAAGCTAAGGTAGGGTCTGAGGAGGGTAAGATATAGACAGTCTTACCTCTACCACGTAGGAATAGAAAGGTTGCTTCCAGTGAGACCCCGACTCGAAAATATAAGGTTAAAACAATTGAAGAAACAAATAGAGAAATGGTATTCTGGTTTTTTTCTCACGGTATTCTAGTCCCTTCTCACTTGAACTCTTTTCCCCCTTAATTTTCAAACGACTATAATTTTTTCATACGTTAATATTTTTTCCTAAAAAATACACTGTATTAACGAGCATTTCATTCTCTTTAATTCGAGCAGCATATTGCTATAGTTTCTTTTAAAAAAATTACATGATTTTGAATACCCATTACGTAATTTTGAATACCCAACACATGACTACGTGATTTCGAATACCGATTACGTGATTACATGATTTCATTATAGAATGTGAAACTGTACCAAGTGATTACGTAACAATAGTTGACTATGTATTACTAAGTGACTACGTGATTTTGAATACCCATTTCGTGATTACGTGACTTCATTATAGTATATTTTATGTGAAACACACGGAGTGATTACGTTATGAGCATAATTGTAATAACATTCGTTATAACAAATCATATTGAATGTGTAATCAAGTAATGGATTTATATTGAAAGTATACTCACGTAATGGTTTATGTTGAATATGAAATCATGTGTAATGGGTATTCAAAATCACGTAGTTATGTGTTGGGTTTTTTTTTTTTTTTTTGGTAAAGGGTTACCCCGGGGATTCTATTATAGACAACCGCCAAATAAGTACAAGTAGTGAGGATGAGTTTCCCACTAGTTCATATACAGGACAAGCCCCATATATGTAAGCAAATAAACAAAACAAACCAAACTACCACCTCGACCTAGCCTACTACAATCATGATAATGACTAACTAGTAGACAAACGAAAATAAATCATACAACGACGTCAACCGCCATCATCAAAAATGAAATGGCCACCAACCGGCAGCCCCCTAGCATGAAATAAAAACCACCTATCCATTGGATAACTTTGTGGAAGAGGTGCTTGCCCCTGTACTGGAAGACGTAGGATGTGTACCCGAAGTGATAAACTCATTCATTTCATCATATACAACCTCTACCTCATCATTGTCAGACTCCTCATTTAACTCATGTCCCCCTTTATACTTCCCCTGGAGGGAACCCCCATTCCCCCCAACAAACCCAAGAGCACTAAACGAATTGTGTGTTTGAACCTTGGACGAACTAGTACCCCGTGCATTAACATAGGAAGAACTCACTGTTTTTTTCTTTTTATCCACAGGTCTATATTCAAACTTGGGCTTCTGATTGTTAACTTGAAAACCGGTCTTCTTTGCATTCTTCTTTGTCCTAACTTCCGTATAACCATCCTCATCTACTTTCGGACTGTTAGTAGGAGGCCTCACTGTCGATCGAATGCATTTTGGACACTCCTCAGAGTCATGCCCAAATATACAACAGTGGGCACATCTCGGGGGTTTCCATTCATATTCCACACGAATAGTCTCATTGACATACCTGTTCTCATCCAACTCAGGAATTGCCATGGTTAGGATCTCTTTAAAGTCATGTTCAGCAGATATATCAATGAGTGCCCTAGCATAGCTGCTTCGTCCCCAAGCCTCGTTGCACATCTATACATATAATAAAAGAAACCAGCTATGGGACACATGGCACATTCTGAGGGCCTCTCCAACCGCAAAGGAGAACCAATTTTAGATGCCAACATGCTTAACCCATCGTCAGTATACGCCACTAGAGGAACCTCGTGCAATTTCACCCAAACCGCAACCTTTTTAATATCTTCTTTTTTAAGAGTGTTTGTAGGGGACCAAGTGTTGAGAAAAAGAGGTTTGTTCCGAATCAGCCAAGGACCCCCTTCAAGGACATTATTCATACCCTGCCTGTCTTCAAACTTGAAGAAGAAAAACCCATTCGAATTCATCATAATTTTCTGAAAACCATGTTTTTTCCAATTTGTTTTCACAAAATATTCAACAACCGGATAAGCAATTCTATCCCCCAGGAAGTAACCATAAAGAGTATTTGCTAACCTGCTGTTAACCTGACGAACAGAATCAATTGGTAAAACAACATCCACTCCTTCCAAGGAGACATCCGACTTAAGTGACCTAAAATTAATATTAGGAGTTTGATCAGCTGCCTCAAAAGCATTCATAGCTGAATTTTGAGCAGTCGAACCGGAATCCATGTTAACACCACCCTGGTCAGCTTGATTGTTTGACACAACATTAGCGTACGATTGATGCTGAGAAGAAGCTCGAGGGAGAGGACTAACATCATTCAGCGGGAGCACAAAAGCTACCTTTCTTTTATCAAGAACCTTAGCATACTGTTGATTAGGGGAATCAGACCGACCAACCAGTGCATCATCATCTAATGGCAGCATAAAGGTTACCTTCTTGCTCAGTTCGGAAACCCTCGCAACTATTTTGACGTTAGTTTTGGCTCAAAAGGTTTACCGTCAATATTCTTTATCTTCCTCGCAAAGACGTTTACGTTGTCAGCATTTTGATCATCCATTTCAGCAGCCGCAAAAAGCAACAACCGCTACCCAATAGCAAGAATGCGACCAAAACCCTAGTGATGACTGAAACAGCAATCGGATTACCACTAGTTTCACAGATTCACTAACAAAACAACCGCCAATCAAATAATCAATCAGCGAATGAAAGGGTGAACCTGCCGAAACCCTAGAACGCAGCAACGATTAACAGATTCAGCAACAATTAGAGCAGGACACTGCCAAGAAACATCAGCTGCATTCAAACCCTAATCTACGAACGAAAAAGACAGAAACCCTAAATACGAAAAAAAACCCTAATATGATTTCAAATGATTAGAAACTAAGGAGCGAAATCAGATACTCCCTAGATGCTAAACAAGATCGATCAGAACCAGGGTTGGATTGAAAGATGAAGGTTTCACACGATCACCCAGATCGCCCAAATCACCCAGTGGTCTCCCATTATCCTCCACCTCCTTGTTTGTTTTTTGTGTGCGTTATGTGTTGGGTATTTATAATCACGTAATGGACTAATGTGTATTCAAAATCCTGTAATTAAATAAAACGAAATGCTCCTTAATACAGTGTAATTTAAAAAAAAAAATTACGTATGAAAAAAGTTATAGTCCCTTAAAAATTAATGAAGAAAGTTGATTCAAGTGAATGAGGACTAAATTACCCTTAAAAACAATGTCACTTGTTCTCAAATCATCGTCGCGCAAGCTTCATGTTGAAAAGTTTTCTTGTATAAGATCCTTTCTCTAAAAATACGTTAAACAAATATAAAACTCTTTTGTCGTATTCTTGCTTCTTTTCTTCTCCCTAGTCATAAAAAGACAAGCATCAGCATCCATTCCCCACAACACCAATGACCACACCCACATCACTATCATGGCTTTTTGTTCTTTCTCAATTATTATTTCAAATATTTAGTATTTTACTTATTTTAAAACAATAATAATTTCATAGACAAATACAATATATCGTTTTCATAACATCTCAAATGACATTACTTTTGTTGTTTTCATAGAAATATATACTAAAACGACAAGTTTCTTATTTCCATATGTTTACTGTAATTATACAATCATACGACTTTTGTTTATTTTTCTTAATTTTTTTCCTTTTGTAAGCGACTCGCTTAGCGACATATGGCACGTAATCAAAACTCCAGAAGATACCAATTTTGACTTACAAAATAGTCACGACATAACAGACTATACATGATGTAACATCAAGACCGTTATAGGTAAAACTGATTATAATGTACTTTATCCTTATGAAATAATTTAATTAATATAAATATAAATAAATTATTATTCACAACAATTAGGAAACAATACATGCGAGTGAGCATCACCATATTAAACACTAATTCAATTCCTAAAACAACAATATTTATAACACTTTACTATCCATACAAGTGTTGATGCGTATCATACATAATTTCTCATCTAAAAAAATCATTAACAAACAATGATTCTTTACAACTTTCAACTCCTAAAGCAAAAGTTAACAACCCTTTACCGCAAGTACAAGCGTTGAAGCATGATCTAAGCAATTTCTCATCTAAAACAAATCATCATCTTCAATCGCTCATCTCATCTACTTGCATCCGTAACTACATCCTTGTCACCACCGTCTGACGTAAAACTCAACGATACACGTGAAGCAGGTGCACATAAAAGCTTTACTTCTGTTTTTTAGCGATTTAACATGCCGTAACACACAATATAATAATATTATTATTTTGGAGTGATATGGAAAAATAATAATGTTAAATTTCATTCACAAGGGACCCACAAAAGAACACATCACCCCGACAAAAATTTAGATACTACATCACATGTACCTTCTTCCCCCACACTTTACTTAGGTTTCTCAGCCGTTACACTTCCCACCACAACAACCACCATCACCACCACCACCACAACAAACCACCACCATGGCTCAATCTTTCTCCACCACTCTCTCAAAACCCACCTCTTCATCCTCCCCTGCATGCACTCTCCTCTTCATCTTCACCCTCTGCATTCTCACCCTCTACACTCTCCACCACCACCACAACCCCCACCCACCACCACCCTCCACCACTAACCCACCGTCTGTCTCCACCTTTATCAATTCTGCATCCAACTACACCATCTCTACCTACCTCCGCCACCTCACCCTCCACCCCCACATCGCCGGCACACCACCGTCATCCGCCGCCGCCGCTTACGTCACCTCCCACTTCCAATCTTTCAACATCCCAACCCACGTGACAAATTTTTCAGTATTGTTATCATACCCAGTGAGTTCTTCACTTACGGCGCACTTTAGCAACTCTAGTACTGTTTCGCTAACGTTAACGGAGCCCGGGTTTGGGTCGGACTCTGAGGTTGTGAGACCGTACCATGCGTACTCGCCGTCGGGGACGGCGTACGGTAAGGCGGTGTACGTTAGCCATGGGAGGGAGGAGGACTATCGTGCGCTGGCGGCGGCTGGGGTTAATGTTAACGGGTGTATAGCGGTTGTGAAAAGAGGTGGTGGGATGTCGAGAAATGCGGTGGTGGTTAAGGCGGCGGAGAGAGGGGTAACGGCGGTGGTTATGTTTACTGACGGTAACGGTAACGGCGTTGAGAGAGGGACGGTTTTGGATGGTGTGGGGGACCCACTTACACCCGGGTGGGGTGCAAGTGGTGGTGGTGGTGGGGATGTGGAGAGGTTAAGGGTGGAGGATAGTGAGGTTTTGGGTCGGTTTCCGGTGGTGCCGTCGCTGCCGGTATCGGCGGAGACGGCTGCGGTGATATTGGGCTCACTTGGTGGGCCCAGGGTGGCCCATATTTGGAAAAATGGTGAGGTTGACCAAGTGAGGAAGTTTGACAGGGTTGGGCCTGGACCAACTTTCTTGAATTTTACATACGAGGTTTGATTTACATTTTTTCATGTTGTATGGACCACTTGTACTTTCACTTTCACATATAACCTGATTTTATCCTTTAATAGTATGAAATATGAATATGAATTTTGTAATTATTGTTTAGGGGGAGAATAAGGTGGGGGTGATCCAAAATGTGTTTGGAGTGATAAAGGGGTCGGAAGAGCCTGACCGGTTCGTGGTGCTTGGTAACCATAGGGATGCGTGGACCTATGGAGCGGTTGACCCGAATAGTGGGACCGCTGCGCTTATTGATATTGCGCGTAGGTATTCTTTGATGATGCGCTTGGGGTGGAATCCTCGGAGGACGATTTATTTATGCAGTTGGGATGCAGAAGAATTTGGGATGGTAGGTAATGCTCTATCATAATTGATAACCGATAACTGACATAAACATAACATTCATTTACGCAGAGGGGCGAACCACCGATTTTTCGCTTGGAATGTTAATTTTACCGAAAATTTCCTAATTTTTTTTTGTAGTGAAATAATATTGTATTTTTAAGAGTCCGGCCCCCACCGAGTTTTCATTCAAGCTCCGCCAATGCATTCACTAGTATTGGACCTAAAAAAATTGAATTTGTTTACCGGTAGAAAAAATTGTTTATGGGTATCATAGAAAATGTCAATGCAGTGGGTTTGGTCCAAAAAAATGTTACGTTTTTATTAATGGATCGAACATTAATAATGATTTTATGGTTTCAGATTGGATCTACCGAATGGGTTGAGCAAAATCTTGTTAATTTGGGCTCAAAGGCCGTGGCGTATATCAACGTGGATTGTGCTGTTCAAGGGCCTGGTTTTTTCGCAGCTGCAACGCCTCAACTAGATGATATTATAGTCGAGGTTACTAAGAAGGTATACATAATGTATTAAACGTGTGTACTAGGTTATGTATCAAGTCAACTCATTGCGTTTGAAGACGACATTTGATGCAAATATTTTATTATATAATTTCAGGTTACGGATCCCGATAACTCGGGTTCAACACTCTTTGATAAGTGGAGAACAAATAATGGAGGTTCTCCTTTGGTATGTCTAATGCTACATTGTTTGGTGCTTCCATAAAGTCAAATGTTGACTTCGAAGAACATGACGAGCTTCTTTTTGTTGAGTTGTAGATTGAGAGACTTAGTGACGTTTTCTCTGACTTTTCTCCATTTTTGCATCACGCGGGGGTTCCTTCGGTTGATCTTTATTATGGCAAAGGTATATATAATCATATATGAATGTGGGTACATAATATTTTACAGTTTGCTAATAATTTTTCTGAAACGTATAATCGCTTCTAGCTTTCCCGGTTTACCACACTGCTTTTGACTCATATGACTGGATTGTTAAGCATGGAGATCCGTTATTCCACCGTCACGTTGCAGGTTAGCTTTTTTGGATATATATTTGAATTCTATTAAAAATCATAAATTTATTATCTATGATATAACTAAAATATTATTCTTCTAATTTGTCATCTTAGTTGCTGGTGTGTGGGGTCTGCTTGCACTTCACTTAGCCGATGATCCTATCCTACCGTTCAACTATCTTTCGTATGCAGCTCAGTTGCAGGTACGATTAATCTTTCATTCAGTAACGTACTAATGTTTATATTTAGTTTATTTTGTGATCGTATTTTGATGATTTTACAGAACCATACACAATCATTGTACAAATTGATAAAAGGGGACGTGTCTTTGCATCCTATAACATCTGCCATTGAAGAGCTTGCAGATGTCGCTAAACAAGTTGAAGATGAAATCAAGGTTTTTCTTTTGTGTCTTCCCAATAGATTTAGTTTGTTTTTTGACTTTTGAAGTTGACCGAACGTCGTATAATTCAATTTTACAGAAAATAAAGGATGAAGAAGCCGAAGGTCGTGTTTCAGATTTAAAAAGACGCGTGTTGAATGATCGATTGATGTTTGCTGAAAGAGGCTTCTTGGATTCAGATGGGATTCGAGGAAGACAATGGTTCAAGCATCTCGTAAGTGCTCTCTTTCCACACATGCGCACACATCCACTGTATTATTTCTTATAGTGAGACTAGTAGTCAAATGTCCAAAACACTCTTGAAGTATGACAAGATCATGGTTTAAAAGACGGTTGAGGTGCGCATCTCGAGGGGAGGCGGTAAGATAGCGTGTATGAGGCGCACTTCATGGGATTATGTTTGTACGTACGCAGGTGGTAATAAAACGTGTGCCTTAGGGGAGCGTCATGTGACGGGTTATGTGTTTTTTTGATGTGTTACTTCTGTGTCAATTATTTAATTTTTGATGTTTGTTTTTTATGTTTTAGACTTTCAGTGTCAATTATTTAATTTTTGATGTGTGTTTTTATGTTTTAGACTTTCTGTGTCAATTATTTTATTTTTATAAGATATATAATTTTTATATTTATATTTTAATTCTTCCTCAAGCTTATGCCCCGGTTCTCCTCGAGGTTTACGCCTTGTGAGGCGAAGGGAAAACGTTTTGAGGCTCAATTGAAGCGGTGCAAATGAGCTCGTTTAACTTATGAGAGCTCGAGCTCGGCTCGATTCGAGCTTTGATTTTAAAGCTCGGCTCGAAGGTATTTTTTTCAAGCTCGGCCCGGGCTCGTCTTGTTTTCTATTTATTAAAATTATGATTTTATATATAATTTATTTATTTTTTTCATAATTTTATTTATTATTCAATATATGTATTTAATATATTAATAAAAATTATATAAACAATAGGCTCGGGAGCCGGCTCGAGCTCGTTTAAGCTCGACTCACTTGAGCTTTTTTTTGAGTTGAGCTCGAGTAGCTTGTGAGTAGCTCGGCTCGTTTGCATCCCTCCCGTTCTTTTAAACCTTGGACAAGATCTATAGTTCAATGAAAGCTTAATGTTGTTAAGAAAAATGTCTAAAATACCCTTGTTCAAGTGAGCATGAAAGTTATGTGGTGTAGGTATATGGACCGGCTAGCGAGGGCAAACTGGGATTTTTCCCAGGAGTTGCAGATGCTATTTACGAGTCAAAAAGGCAGTCAGTGATCCAACATGAGATATGGAGGGTTGGCAGGGCCATCCAAAGGGCTGCAAGTGCTTTAAAAGGTGAACTAACCTGATTATATATGTATGATATGTATGCTTGTTGGAGTGTATATAGATGTCTCTAACATGAATGAAGGTGTTCTATCTTCCCAATTTTGATCATATATAGGGAATGTTTACGTACCGAGTGTTTTGAGAAATGATTTGCGACGAAGATGGAAATAACCCAAGTTGTGTTTTTGACTGACCATTGTTTGCTTTTTCTAGTATTGGGTAACATGACAAAGAGATGTATATTTGATATGGCACGAGAAACCATCCTAGTTGGAATCATTAAAAAACACAAGATCTTTGCTTATATGATTAAATAAATATGCAAAAACAAGACGAAACATGGATCAAATTTAAGTTTTTACCAACCCATTCCTATAATCTGGTTGCCACCGCCTATAGACTAATCCCATGCAAGACTGATGATTTGGGATTTGGATTGTTTTTCTATCATTTTAATTTTCCAATTGTTTGGGTGGGGCGAGTATAATCATTTATCATTTATGCGAGTGAATTCGACGTATGTGCACATGCGATTATCTGTTATTTAGATATAATTAAAGTTTAGTTTTTTTGGATCAGTCCAGTCAAAACTGAAATTTGATTGAGCTATGGTGTTATTATCAATAGTTTATCCGCTATCACTTTTTAGACGTGTTTATTTGACTTTAACTATCATTAACTACCAACTGATTTTAGCCGACTCACTTAGCTACCAACTGAAATAGACACATCAATACATTCTCTTGAAGAAGATTCCTCTTCTACACAAAGATCAAACGAAAGATGCCAAGTAGTGATCTTTCTAACCTTATTTTTTGTACTTGAACAATAATTTTCTTAATCAATAAGTAACATACCTTTTCACATGAATGCTATGATTTTTTATGTTGATTTGACTTTTGAAAAAGTCTTCAGGATCAATATCAGTGTCTATCTGGTCAAAAGATCTAAACTCGTTGCTTAAAAGTTGAAACAAAACCCATAATGTATTTGGTATGAATTGCAACTTTCATAGTGTTGTGAAAGCCATATCATAGACTTCTTTAACACTTTTAATATCATGATTGTATCCATCAACTTCATCAAATTCCCATGCCTCTTGCACTTTTGGATTTCTAACCACCATTTTATCAGTCTATGGTGTGGCTTGTGCCTAGTGTGTTGAGACAGCTGAGCAAACTCAGCTTTAGTGAGTCTTAAAGACTCAAAACCCTCCATTATTATTGGTGCGATAATTTAGATAGTTTTTGTGATGAAGCATAGATGTTACCAAATTCGATATGTTGTTTCAACCGTTAGTAGCATCAACCAAATACACATGCTGTCAACCGCCTTATTACACAACTCTGTCATTGCTTTAACATTTCTCACATATCTATGAAAATCTTCAAGAAACACATCCATATTGAGAACTTGAGAAGTAATCGTTGTTGATTGTCATTGTCAATATGTATATGTTGATGAAAGTCAGAAAGATGAACAGACTTGAATGATCTAATTTTCTTGTAATTCATTGCCATCTATGATCAAATAGATTAGCTGTGTATATGAACGTTGGCTCCGATACCAATGATGTGGTCTGAAGGACTCAAGATTTCTGATAATTAAGTTCTTAAATTTTTTTGAAACCAAAATAATGTTTTCTTATAATATATATATATATATATTTTTTTTTTGAAATTTAAAGGTGGTAGTTTTTTTTTTTTTTTTTAAATTACAAATCATGGGTTGGTAGACGGGCAACAAGCTGCGCCGCCACCCCAAGCCAGACAAACTCACACTAGACAGAATTTAAAGGGAGTAGTGTAAGAAAGAAGAATTGTCAATGAAACTCCTTATACGTAGTATCATGTAGACACATACTTATGACTTAATAACCAACTTAACTATCACTAACTGATTCTAATCAACTTATGTTGTAAGTTCTAATTTCTTAAATTTGACCGCTCTATGCTTTTGTTGACCCAACCTAGTTGTAATTTGATGGTTTGATAAGATTCTTTAAAACAATTTAAACGATTTACTAAATCAATGAATCAAAACCTAATTTATGCCAAAAGAATCGACTGATTTGAGCCAAACTAGAACTAGCGAGTTGAGGTGCAAGAAATGACTTTGCGCTACCACCAAGCTGGCACGCACAAAAGAAAGGATGATGAGGTATGAAAGAAACTTACGAAAAGATGAACTAAATGTTGTAAAGAGAGCACTAGAAAGTAACTTTTTACACAAAAAAACATTTTACACATCCCAAAGAAAAGGAATGACTAATTTAAACACCCACCTTATAACAATAGCTGCTGCTTGTACCTTTTTGACAAAATCTTGTTCCTTCCTATGTACCTTTTACTACTAAATTACACATTAGAATATTAGATAACCACACTTTTCTATCAACACTAAACTCCCCACCTCGGTCAACATAAAATATTCTTTAGAAGAACAGAAAAAAAAAAAACATCGCCACATCGATTATCAAATGCTTTACACTCACACTGCTGTTCTAGTTGTATATTTTCACTGGCTTCTCAAATGAGTGACGATTCTGCGCATTTCAACAAAAAAGCAACATGAAACCATCATTAGACGTTCCCTTTAAACATTTATTTTCAGTCGACATAATATTTTACCTGATTAGCTGTAAAGGACCGCTTAGGTGTTGTGTCTGAATGTTCCAACCCGAGGTATTGCTCCCAAGCACCATACACGTCTCTTCTCTACAAACCAGATTCAAAGCAAGTGTCAACTAATTAGTGAGGATAATTATACTTATACAATGAATAAGTAACAACTATATTTAACTACGAACCTGAAAACGGTTGGATACAACATCCGAATCTTGTAAATACTCGGGACGGCCCAAAGATAAAAAGGCAAACTTCCACTGATAAATACAAGCAGGTGCAATTAAGTGAAATCACATGTCAACATAGCCTTACAACTTTAAAGGTGACATTTAAGAAGACATCATGAAAATAACTACCTTAGAAAACTCCTCATCGGGAACTTCTAATTTCTTTTGGATTCGCACTTTAACATCTGCTAAAGTTTCATTTTCATGAATTATCAGAAAGAAAGGCTCCCCGAAGTTCTGAACTTGCTGTAAATGGAAAAAAAGGAGCAGTAAATACACCGAAAAGGTAATTAGTAGTGGAATAAAAACTGATCATGCTCATTGTCTACCATCTGGTTCTGTGCAGCGTCTTTGGTAAAATGGTAAACGTGAATCAAACGATCCTGCGGCCCGAGGTTCTTCTCTTCTTCCGGAATCTAATGTAAATGATATGAACAAAATTATTACTAAGCACATCACTATTGTTGCAAATCAATTTTCTTAACTTAGAAAATAGTAAAATAAAAGTTTAGAGTAAAATGCCATTTTCGTCCCTGAGGTTTGGCCAGGTTTGCGACTTTTGTCCAAAGGTTGGTTTTTCCGCATCTATATCCAAAAGGTTCGAAATCTTGTTATTTCATCCAGCTCGTTAACTCTATCCATTTTTCTCCATTAATTCAAGGGTATTTCAGTCCTTTTTGTTAAGTTAAAGAGCAATTCGGTTTTTTAACTTTATGTAGAAAGACCAAATACCCCCGCAAAAAGACCGAGTTGCCTTTTAAGTTAGCAAAAAGACGGAAATACCCCTGACTTAACGAAAAATATCAAGTTAACGAGCCGGATGAAAATGGCAAGATTTCAAACCTCTTGGATCCAGATGCAAAAAAACAAACTTTTGGACAAAAGTCGCAAAACTAGCCAAACCTCAGGGAAGAAAATGGCATTTAACTCAAAAGTTTATAATCTCAATCTTCTCTTGGTAGAAGCCAACTTACTTCCTCAGCACGTAACGTCCAGTATTGATCATTTATATTCTCAATCTTCTCAGTCAGAGGAAAGATCTGCAAAAAGCAAAAGAGTGTTGACCATTCTATACTAGCAACCGTCACAGAAAATAATTAAAAAAACACCACGTTACCTTGTAAATCTTATGATAAAATACTTCAAGAAGTCTAAGTTCAGCATTTTCATGAGATAATGTAACCTGTTCAAGAATGCATTGTAAAAATCATGAATATAACTTAAAAGCAAGTTTAGTGTAGCAAAATTCGTAGTACCTTTGACTTAATTTCATCTAGAACATCTCCAACAGTACTTTGTTTAGGCAGCCTTATATTGTGTATTACAGGCTGCAAATTAACAAAAATTTAGCATGCAAACAATGCTCCTTGCACAAAAAGAATCGTAAAAGATTCTAGAGTAAAATGCCATTTTCGTTCCTAAGGTTTGGCCAGTTTTATGACTTTCATCCAAAGGTTTGTTTTTTCCACATCTGGATCCAAAAGGTTTGAAATCTTGCAATTTTCATCTGGCTCATTAACTCCATCCATTTTTCTCTATTAACTCCGGGGTATTTCCGTTTTTTTTTTCCAACTTAAAGGGCCCCTTCGGTCTTTTTCACTTTATGTAAAAAAACCGAATTGCCCTCTAAGTTAACAAAAAGACAAAAATACCCCCGAGTTAACGGAGAAAAAATGGATGGAGTTAACAATTCAAATGAAAATGGCAAATATTTCAAACCTTTTGGATCCAGATGCGGAAAAAACAAACCTTTGGACGAAAGTGGCAAAACTAGTCGTTTCCTAAGAGACGAAAATGGCATTTTACTCAAGATTCTAATTCCAAGCATATATTTACATACCTCTTCCTTGTTTACAGGGAGAAAAGCAACTTTCAAAGTTTTCAAACATTGTAATTCAGGCAGAGGGATGTCTAACACTTCATAATACAGAATATCGGAAACCTGAACCAATGCAGAAAAAAAAAAACCTATTTAAGATTTTCATCAATACCAAAATGAATAGATAATTAGTAGGAGCGGCAATTCTTGACACGACACGAAAAGAAAACAGGTTTGGGTTAACTAACAAGACCCGTTTAAAAAACGGGTGGGTTCGGGTTGACCAGTATCAAAACAGGGCGGGTTTGGGTTGACCCGTATAAAAACGGGTTGACCTGTTAACCCGTTTGACTATTTAGAAAAAAAACGTTTACTCTTCTGTTTTTTTCTGTTTCTATTTTACATAAGTCATAATAATATTAGTTTTGACACATTATATTATTTACTTGTCACACTCATCATTAAACATGTTATCGATAACCCGCTTAAAACCCAACAACTCGCTTATAAATCGTCAACTTATATGACTCATTTAAATATATGAGTTAAACGGGTCGTGTTCGGGTTGACCCGAATTTATATGTATGCGGGTTAGGGTTGAAATCTTTCACCCGAATAAGAATACGCCACCCTAAACCCTAAAAAGTAAAAGTACAGAAACCTGATTGTAGTGAACCAGCATATCTAGCAGGTGTGCTGCAGCCCGGTACTTGATGGGGTGAGGTTTGGGCTGTTGAGAATAACAGTTGTGAGGAGTAAGTCTAATTTTTGACGGGTCATCCAGATTAAGCTTCTGAGCAACTCTCTCCACCACATCATCATACATATGCAATTTTGACCTGCCGATTTTGGACAATGGTAACAATATCATTTTCATATAAGGATTACAAGATTTATATGCAATTAAGAAAGCCCTAACTCACAGTTCAAGACAGAAATCATCTTCCTTGGGCCTATCCAGAGACCGAAAATGAACTATCTGCAAAAAGCATCAGAATTCAGGAACGTTTCTTCCTAAAAATATGTTGAAACATAACGTACCTGACGATTTTTCACATATTCTAGAAATGAAGGGACGTCGGGATATCGGTATTTCTCCTCAGCTTTAGGGAGTTTTTGAAAGCAAATAATGTCTCCGTCTTCGATCTGAAAAAAAAAAGATTATTTTTTTCAGATGTAAACGCCATTTAAATGAAATAAAGGTTGAGATTGGTACCTGGCTAGATCTAAATGAGGTTCTTTTGTCAAGGCGTTCACACATGACACATGGCTCAAATTTTATTTCCTGAACAAGGATGAGTTAACAGTTAACACATAGTTAGAAACGCACAGCTAATAGTGTAGGTTAACACAATAATGTGAAAGAAGAAGAAAATATACCTCATAGAG
Source organism: Helianthus tuberosus (assembly GCA_030545235.1). NCBI lineage: Eukaryota > Viridiplantae > Streptophyta > Magnoliopsida > Asterales > Asteraceae > Helianthus > Helianthus tuberosus. The sequence goes on along the minus strand of CM060373.1, from coordinate 33,789,359 downwards.
TTCAATTTCTTCATCTTGACTAAATCCAGCTCTCTCGTTTAATTTTAAGATAATCTCAGTTGGTTTACTAGAACTCTTGACAAAAAATCTACCAACGTATCTAGATAAAGAAAAAAGATGTATATATATTACTCATAGACCCCAATGTAGGGTTAAAATCTACCAACTATGGTTAAAAGCCCAATCCATATGTAGTGTAATGATTTGAAAGACCAAAAAAGTAGGCCTGTAAATGAACCGAACAAACACGTGTGTTCGTTCATTTAACTTTAACTGAACACGAACATATAATCGAATACATTTTTTTGTTCATGTTCGTTTAGGTACCTAAATGAACAATTCACAAACGTTAAGGAACATAAACAAACAAACTTAAACGATCATAATTTAACAAACAACACAAATGCACATAACTGAAGAAACATAAACGAACATAACATAAAGTAATTTATTATATAAATTAGTAATTAACTACGATAAATTCATTGGAAACCCCATTTTTATTACCAGAAAGCCTAATTACCAATTAGTTATATGTATATTGTAAATATAAGTAGTTAGGAAGTTCCTTTTATGATTAAAATTTATATAAATATAACCACTTATGTATTTAAATTGAAACGAACATAAACGAACGAACATAAATGAACGAACGAACATAAATGAACGAACAAAACGTGTGTTCATGTTCGTTCATTTAATTAAATGAACAAAAAATTGTGTTCATGTGCGTTCGTTTATTAAATAAACGAACTTCTCGCCGAACAGGTTCACAAACAGTTCATGAACGTTCAATTCGTTTACAATCCTACAAAAAAAAAGATAAATTATAATCTTGAAAATACCGGAGTTCTTCCTTCTCGGGATCATAAAGCTTGAAGAAGAGAAGTATATCTTCTTTGCTTTTGTCAGGTGGTGGAATAGGATGCAAATCCTGAAAACAGGTGAGAAATTTAGTTTAACTACACAATAAAAAGGAATAAGAGTGAAATAAAAACGGAAACACGATATTACGGGTCCAATCTCGATCTCCAAGAACAATTTGAGTTCAGCATTCTGATTCTTACTGGAAACTTCCCTCAATTGACCAACCTGCAGTTCAAAAACAGTTTGTTCAGCTTGTTAATTTACAACTGATAAAGATTGATCTCATATCTATAGATAAAAAACTAAAATATTAACAAAAAATATTGTCAATTTATAAAAAGCTATAGTACTATACCGATTGGGTTTCCTCCAAAGCTGTTAAAGGCCGATTGGGACGGTACGTGTGGTTCTGCCTCTTTGCCCATATCCAGAACCGTTGAAATTGAACAGGCACACCAAATTCTTTAGCAACCTCTTCCTGCACACCATGAATATAAGTATGTATATGTTTCCAACGCCTAAAAGTATATTATTGAAAACAATGAAAATAACTAAAAAGAGTAAATGCCATTTTCGTCCCTGGGGTTTGGCCAGTTTTGCAACTTTCGTCAAAAGGTTTGTTTTTCCGCATCTAGATCCAAAAGGTTTGAAATCGTGCCATTTTCATCCGGCCCGTTAACTCCGTCCATTTTTCTCCGTTAAGTCAGGGGTATGTTTGTCTTTTTTGTTAACTTAAAGGGCAATTTGGTCTTTTCTAGGGGTATTCGGTCTTTTTTACATAAACTGAAAAAGACCGAATTGCCCTTTAAGTTAACAAAAAAAGACGGAAATACCCCCGACTTAACGGAGAAAACAAATGAAGTTAACAAGCCGGATGAAAACGGCAAGATTTCAAACCTTTTGGATCCAGATGCCAAAAAAACAAACCTTTTGAACGAAAGTCGCAAAATTGGCTAAACCTCAGAGACGAAAATGGCATTTTACTCGATCAAAAATTACAAAACAACAATAAAATTAATAGATTATCCCGAGGCCACCAAACTAGTAAACAACAAATACCTTGAATTGGTTAAATGGTGTTTGTTTTTGTATACGAAAGCTATGAACTTTGTCGTGGTCAACAAGATCAAAATATATATCCTTCCCTATCTGTTCTAGAAGGTTTGCATCGCGAGCAACCTACGCAAGTCAAGTAAAGATATTAGTAATAAGAGTTTCTTAAAAAAAAGATCTACGAAGAAATTTGAGATGATATATCATATATCTATCACTAATCATCTACCACCTTAATAATAGTATAAAGATGAGCCTGTGCTTTATATCTTCTCTTGTTTTCCTTCTCCTCTTGTTCTTTCTTCAACCTTATCTGATAAACGAATGATTATAATGTCATGTGCCAACAAGCAGACAAGAAGGTTCAAAATTGACTTTAACTTAAGTGTTTACTTTACCCTAAGATGTTCTGCGATATCCTTCTCATCAACGTCACAAATAATCTTATCTTTATCGCTTTCCCGTATGTAGACAAGCATGTACGCGTTCGAGTATTTTGTAAATTTAAGCGGAGCGTTATTGTAGCCAGGATTTGTTTGGGGTAGCTGTTGAAATCAGGGCATAAGATGACAAAATAAATAAAGAAAGCAATGTATGGATTTACTAAAATAACTAAAATAGAATGTGTTAGTGTGTTACCTCTTCCTCACCACCATACTGCTCTTCTAATGCTCTCTTCATATCTTCTTTAGTAACTCTTTCGTCATCAAACTTGAACCTAGTTGCAATGATGATTATATTGATGAGGGCCATAAACGGATTTCGAGAATAAACAACACTGAAATATATATAGAAGTTAGAACTCACCAGTTGTCTGACAGAATTGGCCTGATATATGCATAATAATGTCCACCATGCACACCACCACTATGAACCAATACACTGTCAAGAAGCCAGGTGTAAACACAGAAGGGTCCTTGACTTATAACGAAAAATTGAAAAGATATGTTGATTGTGACACAATTTAATTATGAACAGATATGATACCTGTGAAGTGTATAGAGATTCCGGACACTCTTATCTGCATCAGGAGATAAATATTTGCCGTTCTCCCTGTCAAGGTCAAGCTCTAACGGAAATTCATACCGATCATTTATCTGCGTAAGGAATCAAAACATGTTGATAAAAACTAATATTATATCAGGCAAGGACATAAATGAGCTAAAGGCGATCTAAAATGTAGAAAAAGCTTCTCAAGACCTACCTTTACCATCGTATCCCTTGTGAAATCATATTCGAAACGTTTTAGCTGAAGTTGAAGAACAGGTGGGAAATCAATAAACAGCACACCCTTCTTAGCATCCTGAGCAAAAACAAACATATTGACTTTACCAAAAACAATAAACCAATAAACGAAAGAATATGATGAAGCAAATCACCGATAGTTATTTAACCTGTAACCCATGTGATTCAGCATGGTACTTATTGTCACCCTCAAGCCGTTCCACTTCAACATATTTGTCAAAAGAAGCATAAACATCCCGACAGCCTTTCACATCAAGTTGAAGATCTGATATAAACATAATGATATTATTAACATTTAACAAGATCATTAACTAATTACCAACCAACACCGGAACACCCTCAAGTTGCTTCACGCATATCTAATACCGTAAAATGATTCTTTTCTCGTCGACTTGAAGTCCACATTGACACACTCAATGTAGTTCATATGGTGTCCTTCAAATAACTTCTGTATTGTCCCTTCCACAACTGTTCCCTGAACCATCAACAATCAGAAATCAGGAAAAAAAGCAAAGTCAGAGGTTGTCAAATACCAGTCAAAATATCGTTACTGATATTATCGATGATATTGACCGATATATCACTGATATTCCCGATATCAGCACCTTTCTTCTTAGTTCTACCATTCGTCTTTCTTCTTATTGCTGCTATTAGTGCTTTAAGTCTTAATTGTTAGTGTTAAATGTTGGTGTTTTAAGTCTTAATCAGTTCCTACTTGCTACAATTGTTAGTTTTGCAAGTTGCAAAAGGTTAATTCGTTAATGGTAGGAGAGTATAGTGTTAAATTGCTATATATATAAATTCTACATGATATTAAAATTCCCGATATCCCACCACAATAACCTATATCTCAAGTATCGGTCCTTGACCGATATCCAATTTTTTACAGCATTAACTGCTTAGCTTTCAAGAAGAGATTTTGGTCACCTTCATCTTGTCTTCAAGCTTCTCACACAAAACCCTATTAAGTTCTTGCACATCATGCTGCAAAAAAGAGTCATACGTGTCCCATCCAAAAGATTTTGTCAGTTCTTTCGTGGCAACACTGGTTTCGTTGTATTGGAGCTTATAGAACAAGCTCTGAAGAGCCAGAGGAATACTCCCCGAGGGCATATCATTTTCTGTTGTTGGCATATGGTAGACAGCCTGATATTAAAAGTTGAAATGAGAGAACTAATAGTTATTTATAATACAAGTCAAAGTTAGGCCTGTAAACGAACCGAACTTGTTAGGCGGGAAGTTCTATTATTTAATAAACGAACGAAAACGAACACGAACACAATTTTTTGTTCATTTTATTAAACGAACGAACATGAACACAATTTTTTATTCATTTAATTAAACGAACAAGCATGAACACACGTTTTGTCCTTTCATTTATGTTTGTGAACGTCCGTTTATGTTCGTTTATTCACATTTGTTTATGTTCATTTATGTTTGTTCAGTTATGTTCCTTTCAATTTAAATACATAAGTAGTTATATTTAGAGTGAATTACAAGTTTTGTCCTTTATCTTTATACAAAATTTCAGGCGGTGTCCTTTGCCTTTAAAATTGATGAGTTTTATACTTAATGTTTCAAAATCTTACAAGGTTTGTCCTTTGGCCCTAACCCAGTTAATTTTAGTTGTCAAGTGAGGGACAAATTGGTCTTTTTACCCATTTATTTAATAAAACCATTTTAATATTAAAACAAATATATCTATTATAGAATACATCTTTCTAAACACACAATCTAGATTAAACCCCCATCCTCACCACCACCACCTACTGCCACTAGCACCACCACCACCTCCGTTCACAAGAACAACCGGTCAACACCCAACACCGTACACCCTAAACCCGACACCTCTAGTCCTCTACTACCATCGGACCCTTTATCACTGTCACAACCTCACTATCACCACTCAGTTAAAACAGTTTTACCTCAATCCGGTTGACTCAGCTCCAAAAACTCCAACTCATTTACAACAGTTTCACCTCAATCCCTCTCTATTTTTCACCTGATCCTAGATTCAACTTAACATAACATTTTTTCAGAGCAATTTCACCCTGATGATGCTTCAGAAAAAGGTCTGCACAAGAATAACCTTCAATTGCCGGTGTAGCAACACTATTTGGGGACAAAGATGATATTAAATGGTTGGAAAATATCTCTTTCACAAATTGGGGTAAATCACAACTCCATGACACCAAATCCATAAAAAACTATGATTCATCTAAAAAACGAGCAATTTCATAAGGTTTGAACAAAATCCAACCCATTTTTGGTTGTACAGGTTCCTCCCGGAACCGGAAAAACCGATCTTTTGAAGGAATAATTGCTCGAGCTGTTGAACAAGGTGAACGTGTGCTAGTGACCGCCCCCACAAATGGTGGTATAGAGAAAGAGAAAGGGAGGTAAAGAGAGAGAGGAGAGAAGGGCAGGAGATATATTATATATATTCTTTTTGTTTTAATTAGTAAAATGGTTTTTAATAATAAAAAGGTAAAAAGACCAATTTGACCCTCACTTGACAATTAAAATTAACTGGGTTAGAGCCAAAGGACAAACCGTGTAAGATTTTGAAACATTAAGTACAAAACTCGTCAATTTTAAAGGCAAAGGACACCGCTTGAAATTTATATGAATATTACATAAAAGGAACTTTCTAACTACTTACATGACTATAACTAATTGGTAATGGGGCTTTCTAGTAATAAAATGGGTTTTGCAATGGAATTTCTCGTAATTAATCACTAATTTATATAAAAAATTACTTTATGTTCGTTTATGTTTAGTCAATTATATTCATCAGTGTTCATTTATGTTTGTTCACTTATGTTCATTTGTGATATTTATTGTTTGTTAAATCATGTTCGTTTAAGTTTGTTTGTTTGTGTCCGTTTACGTTCGTAAGCTGTTCGTTTAGGATTTATACGAACGAACACGAACATGGCCATCTTCTTAATAAACGAACATGAACAAAAAAATGTGTTCGATTATATGTTCGTGTTTGGATAAAGTTAAATGAATGAACATGCCTTTGTTCGTGTTTGTTGGGTTCATTTACAGGCCCAGTCATAGTAACAGAAATTAAACATTGTACCTTTCTAAAGTACGGGATATGGTACAAGGTTTGAAGGAGAGAGTTCATGTAACATGTTGCGCCTTGGTTCTTAAGACCGACATAACCGGTTTCCTTCTTTGAGTCGTATGTCCAATAGTCGATCACTTTTTTCACAGCCACCTCAGCTTCGATAATGCATGTATCGTTTACAAGATACCCTCTACCTGGGTCGTATAGATCGCTAAGAGGCATGAAGGATGTGAACCCCCAATCACTCTCCCTTGCATGGAACTGGTGTTGTGTGTCTGTAAATACATCGATAACCGTATCAGTTGCAAAAGGTACACAATAATCAATTGTTTAACTAACCGAACATGACCTGAACAATTGAACATACCTTTCTTTACGGTGAACTTGCTGTGAATTTGATTAACAACAGCCAAGTTGAATTGTGCGTATCTACTCCAACCATATGGCAATGATGAGGAATCAGCTACATCTAAGTACATAGACAAATGATCTACATTGTTTCCCTTTGGAAATATAAGCACCCGCCTGAGAAATAATCATGTTATTTCCCCTTAGAAAGCAAGCATACGACGGATACGCATAAATAGTCCAAAACCACACAAATACAACTATATTTTACCATTTATATCCACCGACTACAAAGACGTCAGAATAAAGCTTTTTGTTGGTCTGACGAGAGAAATTCTCAATAGCCCATGTAAACCTAGACACCTGAGGCTCCTCAATTGCTTGATTCTCAACTGTGCTAGCAACAACTAATGAATCAAAATCGTAAAATCAAAAGTTAAATAACAAATATATTCACAACCAAACCCAAATTATAAAACAAACTAATGTAAAAAGTTTCTAATTTGAACAAATAACATGTATAACTTAAGTATAAGTAGCGTGCCACCATTCACAATATCTAATTCGAAACAGAAACAGAAACTCGATGTGCACACATATAGATACGACATAATTAAAAACATATAGTAAGCAACAAACAACCTTCCATCGGCTGAGGCGCTTCAACAGGCGGTGTGCCATCAAAAGCAACAGGACCTTGCACCGGTAGAGGTCCTTCTAGTATCTCCGAGTGCGGCACAAGCATCTCCTCATCTTCCTGTTGTCAAATCAAAAGAAAACATCACATATCCCCACACTCAATCCAACCAAAACCCTAAATTTATTCATCAGCCAAGAACATATAAAACCTAAATTTACATTCCAATTGCCAATTAAAATCCATCAACACCAGTTCTACCTATAATTACAAAACCCTAGCACGATTAAACAACCAAAAAACAACAATTTTAAGAGCGTCTAAGGCACTATAACCGAACACAACAGCAATGATTGACAAATATACAGATGTAAACAAAATAGCTGCAATAAACAAAGTCTAAACATGTAGCATTTCAATTTCCAATTAAAATCCATCATCACTAGTTCCACCTCTAATTACAAAACCCTAGCACGATTAAACAACCAAAAACACAACAAATTCAAGAATGTCAAAGGCACATGTAAGCCAAACAGCTGCAATAAACAAAGTTTAAACATGTAACATTTCAATTGCCAATTAAAATCCATCAACACCAGTTCAACCTCTAATCACAAAACCCTAGCACCATTAAACAACCAAAAAACAATAAATTCAAGAACATCAAAGGCACTATAACCGAATCGCAACAGCAACGATTGACACGTATACAGACGTAAACAAAACAGCTGCAATAAACAAAGTTTAAACATGTAAAATTTCAATTACCAATTAAAATCCATCAACACCAGTTCCACCTCTAATTACAAAACCCTAGCACCATTAAACAACCAAAAAACAACAAATTCAAGAACGTCAGAGGCACTATAACCGAACGCAACAGCAACGATTGACACGTATACAGACGTAAACAAAACAGCTGCAATAAACAAAGTTTAAACATGTAACATTTCAATTACCAATTAAAATCAATCAACACCAGTTCAACCTCTAATCACAAAACCCTAGCACCATTAAACAACCAAAAAACAACAAATTCAAGAACCTCAAAGGCACTATAACCGTACGCAACAGCAACGATTGATACACGTATACATACGTAAACAAAACAAAAGAAAACAATTACAACTGCAATAAACAAAGTTTAAATATGTAACGAAAAGATATACGTACATCGAGTGGCTGTGGAGTGACGAGAGTCATGGTACCGGTGGTGATGGCCGTCCGATCAACGGTGGTTTATAGAGAGATGTATGTATAGTGACGAGAGGGATGACAATGGCGACTGATACGCCCTAAAATTGTGTGTGAAAAACGAAGGTGTTTTCGCTTATTGTCTGAGAATCGATGGGTGTAAGGGTAGGTTTGGGATTTGGGGGAAATGTGGGGGTAAGTTGGTAATTTGGGAGGGGAATGGAGACACGACTGTTGTGTGATCGGTTGTGTAAAACTTTGTTACTTTTAATATTTAATCAATGAGATGCTTACACGTCATAATTAAGAAATAAGAACTTTGATTATTTGGTAATAACTAGGATTGAGACCCGCCGCAATGCGGCGGGGATTCTTTAGTTATAACTAAGCTGATCTACGACCCGCACGTTATGTTAAACCTGTCAAACGGGGAAGAAATAGACGATATAAAAACGTTCACCCACAGGCGCACGTTGCGTCGTGTTAACTCGCAAAATTTAGAACGAAACGTAAAAAAGGTTAAACCAAAGACACAGTCGATCTAGGACCCGCCACGTTATGTTAAACCTGTCAAACGGGGAAAAATAGACGATGTAAAAACGTTCACCCACACACGCTGCTCCGTGTTAAGTCGCAAAATTTAGAACGAAACGTAAAAACGTTAAATCAAAGACGCACGTTGTGATGTGTTAATTCACAAAATTTAGAACCAAGCATAAAGCGAAAAATTTGCGAAAAATGAAAACTATAAAGGACCAAAGTTGAAAGTAAAAAAAGTTGTGAGAATAGATTGCAAAAGATAAAAAGTTTTGGGTTAAAAGTAAAAAAACAAATAGTTTTGGGCTAAAAGTAATTTATGAAATACTTTAGGGTGAAAAGTAAAAGAAAATCATTTTTTTTTTTTGGAAAACCCGCAAAGCCTAGGTTACGACAACTATATGCATAACCATTTTTTCTTTGGAAAACCCTCAAAGCACACCCTGTGTTACGGCGGGACGTAAAACGGTGTTAAATAGTGCTAATGTCACACAACCGTTATCGACCACCAACACTGACTCGACCTAGGATCTGCGTGTTGCGACGAACATGTCAAACATGAAAAAATATAGGTAAAAAAGTTGAACCACAGATGCACGTTGCGCCGTGTTAACTTACAAAATTTGAAACAAAACATAAAAAAAGTTGAACCACATTCGTACGTTGCGTCGTATTAACTCGAAAAAATTAGAACTATACATAAACCGAAAATTTGCCAAAGATGAAAAGTGTAAGTGACAAAAGTTGTAGAGTTAAATTGCAAATAATGAAGAGTTTTGGGTTAAAGTTAAAAAAAACAAATTATGTAGGGTTAAAATTGCAAAAGGTAAAAACCTTTGGGTTAAAAGTAAAAAAATAAAGTTTTTTTTTTGAAACTCTCAAAGCATAAGTTAAAAGTTGTTATGCACAAAAGATTTGCTTAATTATATATGGAATAATAATATGATTTTCTGTCCAAATTCATGGTTTTGAGTGTTGAGTATTGAGATCCATATTTAGATATAACTTACGTTAATTAAACTCATTCTTATTCATAAATCTTTAGAGTGTGTTTAAGTTATATCTATTTTAGAACTTAGTTATGTTTTATTGGAACTCATTTTCATACCAAAGCGTCTAATGGTTATTCCTTGTATTTGTTAGTGAAAGACATGTTTGTTAGCTAACCAAGTTTAAATAGATATTCCTTGTTAGTAAAAGACATGATTGCTAACGAAGTTTAAATAGATAATTGTGATAAATCGTATAAAAACATATACCTATTATTTTATATGTAACTAGGTTAGAACCCCGTGCATTACACGGGATTGAATAAATGTAATTTTATATACTAAATAAAAAAATAATATATTTTTAAAAACCTCCTTTATTACATGTGTTGAGTAATATAATTTTATATATTAAATAATTAAAAAAGTTATATCTTGGTTTGAATAAATGTAATTTTATATACCAAATAATAAAAAAGTTATGTTTTTAAAAACCCCTGTGTATTCACGGGTGGAAGAAATGTAAATTTAAATACTAAATTATAAAAAAAAATTATATTTTAAAAAAACTCTATGTATTGTACGGGTTGAATAAATCTAATTTTATATAGCAAACAATAAAAAAATTATATCTTAAAAACCCTGTGTATTTTTAAATTAGGTTAATACTATTTTAAATTTTTGGTTTGATTAATAAGTTGTTTAATATAATTTCTCATAGTTAACTATAATAACATTAACAATAAATAATATACATTTTAGTTTAGATAAGACTTTACGATTTAAAGTTAAGTTTATTAATTTAGAGTTGATAAGATTTATATTAATTTAATTAATATTTAATATTTTAAATTAAATAATTATTCTCTACAATTAAGAATGGTATAAAGTAATGACAAAATTGTATAAGAAATATTACAAAATCAACTTTGAAAAAACGTGTGTATTTCTCCTCTTATTTCAAACCATTTTGTGATTTGTTTTTAGTTCAACTTATATAATGAATAACATAAACAAACTCATAGTTTAGATAAAACTTTACAATTTAAAGTTAAGTTTATTTATTTAGAGTTGATAAAATTTATATTAATTTAATATTAATAATTTAAATTAAATAATTATTATCTACAATTAAGAATGATCTAAAATAATGACAAGTGTCCCTCAATTGATTTCTTTTATTATATAATAGATGCATAAGATAGTTATGTAACCGTCTACCCTGCTCTTATCACAACTCTTATTATTTTTATTAAACATTGCGTACAAACAAATAATATAGTTCTTCTTACAATTTTATATTTTAACTAGTTTATGTCGCGCCCCCGTTGCGGCGCGCTAAATCGAATATTTCTCGGTTTGATAACATGTACGCCTAACACAATGTCAATAAAAAATGCATCGAGATGTAGATATAAATACTTTAGTCAAAGGGAAAAAAATTATTAAAGTCTAGGAACACATTAAATGCAATATCTTTTAAAAAAAATTGTTGGTGACGATGGGGGCCATTAGGCGCTATGCTAAGGGCAGCGGAAATGCACCAATGTGGTGTCGCTCGATGTTCATTTTTAATTGATTTGATGGTTGAATGTATCATACTCCCACTAACTACTCTTTCACATTGAGATATGTTGAATGAGCATTCTATTTAGACTCTGGGGTATGGTGGGGTTTAAATATCTTTTAAAAAAAATTGTTGGTGACGATGGGGGCCATTAGGCGCTATGCTAAGGGCAGCGGAAATGCACCAATGTGGTGTCGCTCGATGTTCATTTTTAATTGATTTGATGGTTGAATGTATCATACTCCCACTAACTACTCTTTCACATTGAGATATGTTGAATGAGCATTCTATTTAGACTCTGGGGTATGGTGGGGTTTAGGGCATGGATTGACACGTAGACTTCAAGGGCATCGTTGGTCAGTTGCATGATGTCACACCCCAACCGATGGCGGAATCATCGGGGCGCGGCACTGAGCGAAACAGATTGTCCAGAAGTTTCCATAACAACTATCATTACCATTTAATTAAATAATACGTCCCATACCGTATCTCAAACAGTTAAATAGTTATTACAGATAATCATCAAAACAAATATTCTGTTCCGACAACTCAGATTTAACATAACTACTTTATTCGTTGGTTTCTAGGACTCCAGTTCCTAGCTTCAATTTCATCACAACCCGAGAAGCATATAAGCAACCTAGGCACCTGTCACATACGTTGAAATAAAGTCAATACATAAAATGTAAAGGTGAGCATACAAGTTTGATAATAGCATAATAGAGTTCGAATTCGTTTACGCATAACCAGCACGTACACATAGTGAAATAAAGCACGTTAGTTATCGACATAGATCCATCGATACCAATGACTGCGGGTTGACTGCCCGAGGCAGTTCGCAATACATGATTACCACCGTAATCCATGCAAGTAAAAGATCCTTAACAACCCCCGTGTGAACGGGTGCTGAGTCCAAACTATAGTACTATCGTTGCTAAGGCAGGTAGATAGCATTCCATGTGTAAACATAACAAACAAGCATTCATAAGCCACGTAATACATGCATTAATGGTTTAGCGCTAAAACAGCTTGAGTAGTGTGATAGTTGTAGTTTGAATAGTTGTAACGTATGTAACACCCAAAAGTGCTAAAAGCAAAAAGGGTTCGAGTATACTCACAGTGCTTGATGGATTGAAGGGAGCGCTTTTCAGCGAGTACGATTAGCCTGAATGGATTCGATAGCATAACGATAAGTGGCGCGTAAAACGATACAAAGTGGGGATGGATAGGACAGATGCCTGTCCGGATCACTCAACCGTGCGGATAGCAATCCGTGCGGATGGCGTACCGTCCGGATGGGCTACTCGTGCGGATGGGTTATCCGTGCGAGTGGGTGTCTGTCCGGATTGGTTATCCGGGCGAGTGGTAATCCGCCCGGATAAGTTACTCGTACGGGTAAGTCACTCGTACGGATAAGTCCTTCCAAGTGGATTGTTTCTTCCTAAGTGTGAGGTGTGTTTGTGTATGATGGCTTGTGCTTTGAAGTTTTCGTTGTAGCATTTTGAAAACACCCAAGTATCTCTACCCTTCAAGCCGGTCACGCGGACCACAATCCGTCCGGATGGCAGTCCGTGCGGGCAACGTCCTTAGGGTTGAGTCACTAAGTGGATTTGGTAATCCGCCCGGATGGTAATCCGTGCGGGTGGAAGTAATCCGTCCGGACAGTTGTTCGTGCGGGCAAGACAATCCGTCCGGATAGTATGTCCGTGCGGATGGACATTGCTTGAATTTTGTTTTAAGGCCTTAATATCTCATGATCCGAAGAGTAATCCTTCCAGAGGTTGTCCGTCCGGATTGCTCATTCGTCGATACTCAAACCTTATTTTGAATGTGGGTCCCAAGGGTAGTTCGTCCGGGTGACAACCGTCCGGATCTTCTGTCCGTGCGGACAGCCTGTTCGTGCGGGCAGCCTCTCGTTCTGGTTGTTCCTTTCGTCTACTCTTGGTTTCCGTTGTCGTTTATCGAGACGTTCTGATTACGTGGTAACCACTTGGAATGGTGTTCTCACCCACGTGACTAAGCCGGCCAGGAACCACCCTAACTCAGCCTGTCGGCGACTCAGAACGGTATTCCAGTTTGCCTCGAAATCAGGTGTCTTGATGGTAGGATCTAGATCTAGGACTAGCGCAGTACTATTACCGAGTAGGGAGTAGAACCTATTGGATTCGTACCAATTTTGAGGGTAAAAGAAGGAGAAAACTTAGATTTATTTCTTTCAACTCTTTTATCCTTTGAAAAGTTTAGATTTAGTTGATATGATTGTGAAATCGTATGGAAACCGTTCAGATCTGGGTGATTCTTGTTGGAATGAAACCATGCTTGAAGTTCATGAGAACTTCATGATGACGTCACTCAAGAATATCCCAAATCTCGATGGTTTCACGGTTAAAAGTGGAGATTTGAAAGATGAAAGGGTGTAGAATTGTGTAGTGATCAAGAATGTACAAGAATTAGTGCAAGATCTTACCTGGATTGAGAGAAATCTGAGGAAAAGTGAAGAATGCGTGTGGTTCGGACGTCACTTGCCAAAAGTGGAAAAGTTGGAGAGTGACCCGTGTATTTATAGGATGCCAAAAGAGGAAAGGGGAGTTCGTGCGGATGGCACGCGCCCGGATAGGCTATCCGCCCGGATTGGTCATCCGTGCGGATTGGCAATCTGTGCGGATTGTCAATCCGTGCGGATGTCGCCTGAATAGGTGCGTTCGGTGCGATGTTGATTCGGTTTCGAGTTGCGAGCGATTCGATAGGGTTTCCTAGTCAAATTACTTTCAGTCCCAACTACTTCTTATACGGCTCGACTCGGAATTCGGGTTCGGGTTCGTTTACGTTCGACTTAGACTTCGAGTTCGATTAAGTTCGATTGAGTTCGCTTGATTATCCCCACATAACATAACATAAAATAAACATGCACAGGTAATACGTAAGGCACACACACACGTACAACAACAAGTAAAATACACAGCTCGAGTTACGATTCGATGTCGATTTGATTAGCTTGCTTGATTAACTTTATCGCATTGTTACTTCCTATCTTTCACAGTCGTAGGTCGATTGAAATACGGTTATCACGTTTTGATTATTGTAAGTAACAACACTTACTCCACATAATATAATTAAAATAAGAACATTTCTACGATTCATGTCGCGCGAAAACGGTCGTTGACTTTGACCTTGACTTTGACTTTCACTCGTGAAAACACGGGGTGTTACAGCCTCCCCTTGTTTAGGGAATTTCGTCCCGAAATTAAGCTGGAAGCTGTAACTAGGCGTGGATCACGTGTGGGAGTCCTTCGTTCGAACCATAGGAATTCGTTGAATTAATCGGGATTTTACGGTTAAAATTCACTGATTTTTTGATATGATGTGCGAAAACATCTCCGATTCGATTGCGTAATGGCACGTTCAACGTGCGAAAGTCCACGAACGTGTGTGACTAAACACAATCGTAACGGTGTCGAAACCGATCCCACAAGTGGTATCTGAGCAGGCGCTCGGTTGCGAGGATCATTCGCACTTAAAATGTGTTATAATTGTGATTCTGTTGGTTAGGTTCCGGATTGATCCGTTTCGATTGCGATCCGACTCGTACGACGTGCGGAATTCGTGCACGAGCGAGACCGAACACACAAGAACGTACAATTTAACGTGATTCTATTGATATGATGTCGTGTACAATGCCGAGAATCACACGAGAGAACTTTCTCTCTCTAGTTTCTAACTCTAACACTCTAACTCCCTATTTATAGGCTAAGAATCATAAGGAATCTTTCTTTATTTACATTTATGCCACCTTGCCTTTCTTAACCGGACATTACTCCTCGTTAAACAACTGTGGATACTTTGCCTTCATGTCGCTTTCGAGTTCCCAAGTGAACTCCGCGCCTCGTTTTCCTTCCCATCGGACCTTCACGATAGGAATGTTTGAGCGCCTGAGTTCTTTGGTTTGGCGATCCATGATCTCGACAGGCTTCTCCACGAAGTGTAATGTTTCGTTCACTTGTAGATCACCTAAAGGAACATGTAGATCGTGGTCGGCGATGCACTTTCGGAGGTTTGACACGTGGAAAGTCGGGTGGACATTGCTAAGTTCCTCCGGTAATTCGAGTCTGTAGGCGACTTTTCCGATCCTTTCCAGAATCTTAAAAGGTCCCACATATCGAGGCGCGAGTTTCCCCTTTTTGCCGAATCGGACTACACCCTTCCAAGGTGATACCTTTAGAAGTACGTAGTCACCAACGCCATACTCACGGTGCTTGCGCTTTTTATCGGCGAGAACTTTCTGTCGAACCCGAGCTTTCGCTAAATTGTCTCGAATTTGGAAAATTTTGTCTGTCGTTTCTTGTAGCAGCTCCGGACCAGTTAATTGCGAGTGACCGATCTCGTGCCACACAATAGGCGATCGACATCTTCTTCCGTATAAGGCCTCGAAAGGTGCCATCTGGATGCTAGCCTGGTAGCTGTTGTTATACGAGAATTCGACTAACGGAAGGTGTCTATCCCAATTACCCCCGAAGTCTAGAACACACGAACGGAGCATGTCTTCAAGAGTACGGATCGTTCTTTCAGTCTGACCGTCGGTTTGTGGGTGGAACGCGGTACTTAGATTGAGCGTTGTACCGAGTGCCGCCTGGAATGTCTCCCACAATCGTGACGTAAACCGAGCATCACGATCAGAGATGATGTCACGAGGCGTCCCATGTCGATAGATAATCTCGTCGGTGTAGATTCGGGCTAATCGTTCCACCTTGTAGTCTTCTCGTATTGGTAGAAAGTGAGCTGATTTAGTCAACCGGTCAACAATGACCCAAATGCTGTCGTGACCTGATGACGTGGTTGGAAGCTTGGTTACGAAATCCATAGCTATGCTCTCCCACTTCCATATGGGAATTGGCGGTTGTTCGAGCAAGCCAGAGGGTCTTTGATGTTCAGCCTTGATTCTAGCACAGGTTAGGCATTTTCCGACGTAGAGAGCGATATCCCGTTTCATACCAGGCCACCAATACCTATAGCGAAGATCATGGTACATCTTGTCAGCACCGGGGTGGATAGAATATCGGGATTTGTGGGCTTCGTCCATGATAATCTGTCACAGATCGGTTCGCTTGGGAATCCAAATCTTGTCTAGGTAGTGGAATATCCCACTTGATTTGCTCATAAGCTGGGCTCCATCGTGGTAGATTCTTTCTTTCTTCAAGGTGCGTTCGTTGAAACATGCATGTTGGGCGTCGCGAATGAGAGCTTCGAGGTTGTGTTGGGCTTGAACATTACGAGTGCTAAGCAGATAGCTCCGTCTGCTAAGCGCGTCAGCAACGACATTTGCCTTGCCTGGGTGATAACGAATCTCACAGTCGTAATCGTTGAGAAGTTCTACCCATCGGCGTTGACGCTTATTTAGTTCCCTCTGATTAAAGATGTGTTGTAGGCTCTTATGATCGGTGAAGATCGTACACCTTGTACCATACAGGTAGTGTCGCCAAATCTTTAATGCAAAAACAACGGCGCCTAGCTCGAGATCGTGGGTTGTATAGTTCTTCTCGTGGATTTTGAGCTGACGAGATGCGTAAGCTATGACCTTGTCTCGTTGCATAAGGACACAACCAAGACCAAGGTTGGAAGCATCACAGTAGACAATGAAATTATCGTTTCCGTCGGGTAGCGTGAGAACAGGAGCATTGCAGAGCATGTGTTTGAGGGTTCGAAAGGCAGACTCTTGTTTGGTTCCCCAGACATAAGGCTGGTCCTTATGAGTAAGAGAGGTAAGCGGCACAGCAATCTTCGAGAATCCTTCGATAAATCGTCGGTAATAGCCCGCTAGCCCGAGAAAGGAGCGGACTTCAGTCGGGTTCTTAGGCGTAACCCAGCTCTTAACAGCTTCAATCTTCGCAGGATCGACGTGAATACCCTGACTATTTACAATGTGACCCAGAAACTGAACCTCCCCCAACCAAAATTCGCACTTGGAGAACTTGGCGTAGAGTTGGTTCCCCTGGAGTAACTCAAGAACCAAACGTAGATGTTGCGCGTGTTCGGCTCTTGTTTTGGAATAGATCAAGACATCGTCGATGAACACGATGACGAAACGGTCGAGATATGGTTTACACACTCGATTCATCAGATCCATGAAAATGCTGGTGCGTTTGTTAGGCCAAAAGGCATGACAACGAATTCGTAATGGCCGTAACGAGTTCGAAACGCGGTTTTGGGTATATCCTCCTCCTGTATACGCAGCTGATGGTATCCGAAATGTAGATCAATCTTCGAGAAACATGTGGCGCCTTGTAACTGGTCAAATAAATCGTCGATTCGAGGCAGAGGATAGCGGTTCTTGATAGTCAACTTATTCAATTCCCGGTAGTCGATGCACATCCGGAACGACCCGTCCTTCTTTTTGACGAAAAGGACTGGCGCGCCCCAAGTAGAGGTGCTCGGGCGAATAAAGTCTTTTTCAAGCAATTCCTGGAGTTGGGTTGAGAGTTCGCGCATTTCGGACGGCGCGAGTCGATAAGGAGCTCTGGCGATAGGATTGGCTCTAGGAATGAGGTCAATTCGAAAATCAATATCGCGCTTCGGAGGTAGCCCGGGAAGATCCTCTGGAAAAACATTAGGAAATTCTCGAACCACTGGAATGTCTTTAACTTCTTTCTTCTCTTTCTTTTCCTTCTTCGCTGCTACGACGTTAGCTAAGAAAGCCATGTATTCCTTGCGGAGATACTTGCTAGCTTGGAGGCATGACATAAGTTTGAGACCCTTCAAAGTAGTATCACCATAAACGCACAATGAATCACCGTTTGCGAGCGAAAAACGAATCATTTTATCGAAGCACACAACTTCGGCATGGTTTTCGCGAAGAAAGTCCATGCCTACTATGACATCAAAACTTCCGAGTTGCATCGGAATGAGATCAATTGGGAAGATGTGATTGTTGAGCTCGAGAGTGCAATCACGAATAACAGAGTTTACAGCGACGGTTCTTCCAGTAGCGACTTCAACATCGAATGCAAAGGAGAGTCGAGTACGTTTACGACTAAGGAGTTTCTCAAATTCGATCGACACAAAGCAATTATCGGCTCCAGTATCAAACAAACATGAAGCATAAATACCATTCACAAGGAACGTACCATTGACCACGTTGTTGTCGGCCTGGGCTTGGCGCACATTGAGATTGAAAGTTCTGGCGCGTGCGGCCTGTTGTTGCTGCTGCTGTTGCTGCTGTGGTTGCTGCTGTTGCGGTTCTTGTTTCACCACCCTGTTCGGGCACATGTTGGCGAAATGATTCGGGTCGCCACACGTGAAGCATGCTCTAGCTTTGACTGCGGGTGCCGAAGGAGCTTGTTGACCCTGTGGGGCATCGAGTAGAGCTTGATTGGCAGGAGCTTGACGAATACGGCAGTTAGCAGTGAAGTGGCCGTAGATATTGCAGTGAGCACAGAAGCGACATTGAATAGCTGTCGGGTGATGATAGGTGCAAGTGGGGCAGAGCGGGTGTGGCCCAGTATATGCACGCTTTGCAGGCGGTGCATTGGCCACAGGCGCCGCCACTTGACGCTGTTGGGCAGGTACAGTCTGAACTGGTGCAGCAGTGATCGCACAGTTCTTGGTGGAGTTGCTTTTTCTCTTGTTCTTCTTCTTGCTGCTTGATGAGGTGGGTTCAACAGTCGGTGTGGTAGAGGTAGCTTGATGCAGATGCTTTAAACCTTTCGTCTTATCCCAGAAACCAGCTTTAACCCTTTTGTCATTGATCTCGGCGGCCAACAGATAGGTTTCCTCAATCGTAGTAGTCTTAGCCGCTTGCACGAAATCAGCGACGCAGTCGGGCAAAGCTCGGATATACTTCTTGATGGTCATATCAGCAGTCTTGACCTGATCGGGACAGATAATGCTGAGCTGCTTGAAGCGAGCAGTGAGACCAGCATTGTCTCCCTCGTTCTGATGTATGTGCCAAAATTCATCTTCAAGCTTTTGACGCTCGTGAGGAGGGCAGAATTCTTCCAGCATGACTTCCTTGAGTTCTTCCCACGACAAACCGTAAGCTGCATCATTCCCTCTCTTGTTCCTCTCGGCCGTCCACCAGTCCAAAGCACGGGACTGAAAGACGCCGGTAGCGTTCAGAGTTCGAAGGTCATCAGGGCAACCACTTTGTCGCAGAGTAACCTCGATAGAGTCAAACCAGTGGAATAGTGCAGTAGGACCTCCTTCGCCTGTGAATTCTTTCGGCCCACATGACTTGAATTGTTTGAAACTGAAAGGCCTTGCGTTAGCTTTGGGAGCTTCAGTTCTCGATTCCTCGGATGATTTGCTGGCGTTCTCATAGACATCGCTCACAGCCTTTGCCACACTCCTCGCGATGATGGAAGCAAGACGTTTGTCTCTCCTTTCCCGACGGGAAAGAGTCGTATGGCGGGATCCTGACGACATTGTCTGCAATAGACATCGCCACGGAACTCAACACATGTATTCGAATCTCGCCTCTCACGTTTATCACTACTAAAGCTCAGTAACACGTACCATGTAAACGTATATATAGTCACAAAATCACATAATTGCACAAAGTCACATAAACACACAGAGCACATAATCACAATATTCCTAAACATGTAAGCATAACAGCAAGAAACACGTATAACTTAATCACTAAAAGTTCCTACTAGCATACAAAGCATTCTGACTGCTTCTATTATCGATTCGCTAGCGATGGGTTGTGTGGGTTTCGTGTTTTAGCAGAAGCAATAGTGTTGAGTCGAAACCAATAGTACATCAAAATGTTAAATAAATAAGCACAAAACACGTAATTTTCATAAAAGCGACGAAAATTGAAACACATAAAATCGAGTATGGATTGTCTGCGGCTAATAGACTTCGACTAACCAAATTGGTTCGACTATTCACAAGGATCGTATACGCACAATTACCTCCAGGACTATGCCTTTGCCTCCATTCTTGGGCATTGGCGCAATTCCCATTGGTTATATTGCGTCTTTAGATCGTTGGAGTCCATCGAAACCTTGGCGGGAGTTTTTGTATAAAATCAGGACAAGTCGTCAAGGTTAGGGTTTCACCCCTATCTTACAACTTCGTCCCTGTTTTAAATAAAATTGAGGAGATTATTCATCAAAATATGGATTTCACTCCTAATTTGGTATAATTCCCTTCGTTTATAGTTAAAACGCAAGCTGATTAGGCAACTTTAGTCGAGAGTTTGCGGTTTTCACACCTATTCTCGGCCTCATTACCTGTTCATAACTTGAAAATTCGAGTGCAGTGACAGAAAAAAAAGCGAGTGATAGTGGCGGGTTTACGCATACGCGTGAGTTGGTCTTTTGGTTCTTAGCTGTAGACTAGGTCTCTAAGACTTCGGCCCGGACTAGGTCGAGTCTTGCCTAATTCCTTACAGTTATGGCTCTGATACCAATCTGTCACACCCCAACCGATGGCGGAATCATCGGGGCGTGGCACTGAGCGAAACAGATTGTCCAGAAGTTTCCATAACAACTATCATTACCATTTAATTAAATAATACGTCCCATACCGTATCTCAAACAGTTAAATAGTTATTACAGATAATCATCAAAACAAATATTCTGTTCTGACAACTCAGATTTAACATAACTACTTTATTCGTTGGTTTCTAGGACTCCAGTTCCTAGCTTCAATTTCATCACAACCCGAGAAGCATATAAGCAACCTAGGCACCTGTCACATACGTTGAAATAAAGTCAATACATAAAATGTAAAGGTGAGCATACAAGTTTGATAATAGCATAATAGAGTTCGAATTCGTTTACGCATAACCAGCACATACACATTGTGAAATGAAGCACGTTAGTTATCGACATAGATCCATCGATACCAATGACTGCGGGTTGACTGCCCGAGGCAGTTCGCAATACATGATTACCACCGTAATCCATGCAAGTAAAAGATCCTTAACAACCCCCGTGTGAACGGGTGCTGAGTCCAAACTATAGTACTATCGTTGCTAAGGCAGGTAGATAGCATTCCATGTGTAAACATAACAAACAAGCATTCATAAGCCACGTAATACATGCATTAATGGTTTAGCGCTAAAATAGCTTGAGTAGTGTGATAGTTGTAGTTTGAATAGTTGTAACGTATGTAACACCCAAAAGTGCTAAAAGCAAAAAGGGTTCGAGTATACTCACAGTGCTTGATGGATTTAAGGGAGCGCTTTTCAGCGAGTACGATTAGCCTGAATGGATTCGATAGCATAACGATAAGTGGCGCGTAAAACGATACAAAGTGGGGATGGATAGGACAGATGCCTGTCCGGATCACTCAACCATGCGGATAGCAATCCGTGCGGATGGCGTACCGTCCGGATGGGCTACTCGTGCGGATGGGTTATCCGTGCGAGTGGTAATCCGCCTGGATAAGTTACTCGTACGGGTAAGTCACTCGTACGGATAAGTCCTTCCAAGTGGATTGTTTCTTCCTAAGTGTGAGGTGTGTTTGTGTATGATGGCTTGTGCTTTGAAGTTTTCGTTGTAGCATTTTGAAAACACCCAAGTATCTCTACCCTTCAAGCCGGTCACGCGGACCACAATCCGTCCGGATGGCAGTCCGTGCAGGCAACGTCCTTAGGGTTGAGTCACTAAGTGGATTTGGTAATCCGCCCGGATGGTAATCCGTGCGGGTGGAAGTAATCCATCCGGACAGTTGTTCGTGCGGGCAAGACAATCCGTCCGGATAGTCTGTCCGTGCGGACAACTTGTCCGTGCGGATGGACATTGCTTGAATTTTGTTTTAAGGCCTTAGTATCTCATGATCCGAAGAGTAATCCTTCCAGAGGTTGTCCGTTCGGATTGCTCATTCGTCGATACTCAAACCTTATTTTGAATGTGGTCCCAAGGGTAGTTCGTCCGGGTGACAACCTGTTCGTGCGGGCAGCCTCTCGTTCTGGTTGTTCCTTTCGTCTACTCTTGGTTTCCGTTGTCGTTTATCGAGACGTTCTGATTACGTGGCAACCACTTGGAATGGTGTTCTCACCCATGTGACTAAGCCGGCCAAGAACCACCCTAACTCAGCCTGTCGGCGACTCAGAACGGTATTCCGGTTTGCCTCGAAATCTGGTGTCTTGGTGGTAGGATCTAGATCTAGGACTAGCGCAGTACTATTACCGAGTAGGGACTAGAACCGATTGGATTCGTACCAATTTTGAGGGTAAAAGAAGGAGAAAACTTAGATTTATTTCTTTCAACTCTTTTATCCTTTGAAAAGTTTAGATTTAGGTGATATGATTGTGAAATCGTATGGAAACCGTTCAGATCTGGGTGATTCTTGTTGGAATGAAACCATGCTTGAAGTTCATGAGAACTTCATGATGGCGTCACTCAAGAATACCCCAAATCTCGATGGTTTCACGGTTAAAAGTGGAGATTTGAAAGATGAAAGGGTGTAGAATTGTGTAGTGATCAAGAATGTACAAGAATTAGTGCAAGATCTTACCTGGATTGAGAGAAATCTGAGGAAAAGTGAAGAATGCGTGTGGTTCGGACGTCACTTGCCAAAAGTGGAAAAGTTGGAGAGTGACCCGTGTATTTATAGGATGCCAAAAGAGGAAAGGGGAGTTCGTGCGGATGGCACGCGCCCGGATAGGCTATCTGCCCGGATTGGTCATCCGTGCGGATTGGCAATCCGTGCGGATTGTCAATCAGTGCGGATTGACCATCCGTGCGGATGTCGCCTGAATAGGTGCGTTCGGTGCGATGTTGATTCAGTTTCGAGTTGCGAGCGATTCGATAGGGTTTCCTAGTCAAATTACTTTCAGTCCTAACTACTTCTTATTCGGCTCGACTCGGAATTCGGGTTCGGGTTCGTTTACGTTCGACTTAGACTTCGAGTTCGATTAAGTTCGATTGAGTTCGCTTGATTATCCCCACATAACATAACATAAAATAAACATGCACAGGTAATACGTAAGGCACACACACACGTACACCAACAAGTAAAATACACAGCTCGAGTTACGATTCGATGTCGATTTGATTAGCTTGCTTGATTAACTTTATCGCATTGTTACTTCCTATCTTTCACAGTCGTAGGTCGATTGAAATACGGTTATCACGTTTTGATTATTGTAAGTAACAACACTTACTCCACATAATATAATTAAAATAAGAACATTTCTACGATTCATGTCGCGCGAAAACGGTCGTTGACTTTGACCTTGACTTTGACTTTCACTCGTGAAAACACGGGGTGTTACACATGATGGGTCGGTATGGCAGGGCGTGGCTAGCCCACGTGGGTTGGCCACGTGTTATAATTTTTTTTAATTATTATAAAAACACACACAAAATAAAAAAAAGCCTAAAATTATTATTAAAATTTCTTAAAAATTATTATAAGAACTTTGATTATTTGATAATAATATGATTATGTGTCCAAAACTCCAAATTCATGGTTTTGAGTGTTGAGTATTGACATCCATATTTAGATATAACTTACGTTAATTAATATCATTCCTATATTCATAAATCTTTAGAGTATGTTCAAGTAATATCTATTTTAGAACTTGGTTATGTTTTATTGGAACTCATTTTCATACCTTAGCGTCTAGTGTGGTTATTCCTTGTATTTCTTAGTTTTTTTTAATGTGTGAATTATTTGTGAATGTCAGGAGGTCTAGCATATGTTGTCTTAAACGGGTCCGTGCTAGAGAGCTCCCTCGCACAATAGATCCCCAATTTAAACCTATCAATGAGAAACCTTTATCACTCAGACTCAAACTTGAGTTCTGGAGGGAAAAACTCACCTGGACCCACCATAACATGAATATTTCTCGATTTGATAACACGTACGTTTGTGTATTAGTTACTTGTACTTGCTACTCATAACACGATGTCAATAAAAAATACATCGAGGTGTAGATAAAAATTCGTCAGTCAAAGGAAAAAAATTATTAAAGTCTAGGAACACATTAAATGTAATATCTTTAAATAAGAAAAATTGATTTCACTTGACATTATTTACATCATTTTTTTAAACGGCCAACGAATCCTTCAAATGGGCTACTGGCGAAATTCACCATATCGAGATACATTCACCTTCGAACCGGGGAAAACCCTCACGTAGGGCAGAAGCCCATGAACACTCGACCGAAGGCACGACAGTGCGGTGAGGTAAAACCCGGTTAGCTCAAGGATCGAACTAACGATCTCCATCTATTCGCCAAGTCTCCCATCATCAACAGGTGCCGTAGAAAATAATGGGAAGAGCATAAATCGAACTTGGGTCCCCTTATAACACCAAGACTTTCCCTTACCACTTCATCACCACCTCATTGGCGACATTATTTACATCATCTAAACCACTCCACCACATGCTCTTTATATTGTAATCCGCCTTGAATTTTACATGTACCAACTTAAAAAGTGAACATGGAAATAAATAATAAATAATAAAGAAAGCAAGTGGATACCACATGGCATCCGCTGGTTGGTTGTCGCCTCTGTCAACCAATAGCGAACAAACATTGTTCCCTGCCATTGTAATTGTAGATATAGGTAAATTGGTTTTATAGTATCTCTTGTTAATAAGTGTAAGATAACAATTATATAGTAACCATAAGTGTAATAGTTTTAGTTTTACATGGTGAATAATTCAAACACCTTGCATTTGATATAACTATATAAGTCAAATTGTAACACATAAGTGTAATAGTTTTAGTTTCACACCCAAATTGTTGGTAACGATGGGGGCATTAGGCACTATACTAAGGGCAGCGGAAATGCACCAATGTGGTGTTGCTCGATGCTCATTTTTAATTGATTTGATGGTTGAATGTATCATACTCCACTAGTCTTTCATATTGAGATATGTTGAATGAGCGCTTTAGTCTTTTATGTTGAGATATGTTGAATGAGCGCTCTACTTAATATTGTGTGTTTTAGCTTTTGATAATAAGTTTTAATTGACACTTTTGGCACCTTCATCAAACGATTTTTTATTAAAAAAGATGTTTCTAACAATCGGGTCGCCCCCCAGCCACCGCCACTCCCGACCGCAAGAGAAAAATAAATTGCCCCGGCCACACCAAACCAAACCGGTTGTGAAAACAACACCATTAAACCGGTTGTATGCAACAGGCTCGGATAAAATTCCGACACCAAACCGGTTGAAAAAACACCAAGCCACACCAAGCCACGACATCATCAAACGGTTTGCAACACAATTGTTTCTGAAAAAATTCAGGCCAGACCGAATCAGTTCCAAAAACACCAAACCATAAGTCCACATCATCAAAACCGGTTGCAATACAATAGTGTCCGATAAATTTCTGGCCACAACGTAGTTATTTTTCTTATAAAATACGATTTGATTGTTGTAGAGTCCATTTTTTAGTTTTGGTTTCTATATTTTCCACTGTTCATACAGAAGGGATACCGAATTCTCGTCGCATTACGCGAGGAAATTCCACCGGTTAAACTCATATGATAATGTGTATAACAGTTTACACATGAGCAATATTTTTCTGTCAATATATTATTTCATAAAGTATTTAGAGGGGAAGTGAACATTTATGTTTGAGGCTAGAGCTCTCAAGTTCGAATTCAATTCCAACCGATTTTATTGCAATGGACCTTCAGACAACGGATTTTCTCCGAAATTAGTGATGATAAGCTTGAGATAATATAGAAAATTTTACTAGTCATACACAACTCTTAACTTAATCTTTCTAAAATAAATAAATACCAATTATATAATATCTCTAGTTATCAAAAGGATTTTAATAAAATGATTTAGAGCATCACCTAAATATAGAATACATATTGGCGATAATTAAAAATAAAGCGGTGCCATGCAGATTAAAAATGAAGACGTGGAGCGAACTAAAGGACGTGTCAAAATAATATGATGCACCATGCCACGTGTATTATCATGCCTGAGCCAACGTTGCTAAATAAGGAAACCTTTGCACCTTTGTGAACTTAAGATAGAGAAACTGGAGACATCAAGCCAGCCACAGCCGCTAGCGCAAGTGAAAGTACAGAAACAAGAGACAATAATGAAATTATTGGTAGCAATAGATGAGAGTGAAGGGAGTTTATATGCTCTCCAATGGGCTCTTGAACACTTATATCTCCCGGAGACCGAGGGGTCGGCCGCGATCACGGTCGTTCATGTCCAACCTCATTTCCAGCCGCCTTACACCGCCATCCCCGTTGGTCCCGGTAACGTTTTTTAAGGGAAAATTAAGAAAATATCCGTTCTGAGTGATTAACAATATTAACAAAATAGCCTTGACTTTTTTTAGTTACATACCAACTAGAGCGCGATAGGTGTCTTTTGGCACAAAAGATTAGATATTTGGTGTAGCGGGTTTAAAATAGGGTAGCAGATTTAGGGGTGTGCCCACATGTTTGGTGGAAATTATTAGAAATGAAAATTAATTAATCGTCTATTTTAGTAAGCGAAATTTATTTATTAATTTCGTCGGTCAAAATAGATATTTTCTCTATTTTTTCCAAGTTTTAACACGTTATAGATCAAAAGTTGGAAATTGTTAGTAATAAAAATTAAAAATTAATCGCCTAATTTCGTAAGTAAAATTTATTTTATTAATTTCCTCGGAATTAATCGCCTATTTTCGTAAGTAAAATTTGTTTTATTAATTTCCTCGGTTAAAATAAATATTTTAGCTGTTTTTTCCTTGTTTTAAAACGTTATAGTTAAAACTTTATCATTTTATGCACCGTTAATTTTTGTTAGTGGGAATTAATATTCACACACCTCTCTATCTCTCTATATACATAGATATATATAGTGAGAGATAGAGTGAAAATGATGTGAGATAAGATATAGAGGTGTGGGAATAGTAAAAACCTTTTCTTATTAATTACCTAACGTTTTTTTCTTTTCATGATGCACGACGGACAGTTATATTTGCGACACCTGCAGTGATGGATTCTATAAAGAAGGCACAAGAACAAAGTGCATCTGAAGTCATTTCACGTGCCATGAAACTATGCGAACAACACATGGTTAGTCGTTTATATATAACATAACTAGCAACAAGACCCGCGTGTGTTGCGGCGCGGGTACATCGCAAATATTGAATGGATTACTCCAAATGTTATGTTATGCATTAATCATATGAAAACACACGTTTCGACGTATCTAATTGAGCTCCGTGTGACCTATATTTGCATTGCGATTCGATCAAAACGTAAAGTAAATCGAGTTTATACCGTACAATCATAACGTATTATATATGACCCGACTCAATACACAGAAAACATTAACGGGTATAAAGGGAAAACCGACACGTGTAATTAAAAGGGATTAATTAGAGATTTAGAAAAAAAGGAAAAAGGCACAATATGACTCTACTCAGCTGGAAACAAAATTTACAAGACATACATAAAAAAGCACAAAAACAAAATTTACAAGACATACATAAAAAAGCACAAAAACATATTGTATTTGACCTGAGTTGTTTTCTAAAAAAGTTTACGTTGAAACGTAGACCAACTTGAATTTATAGCAAAACGCACACAAAAATATGCACGTAAAAATGTTTTTTTAAATGAAAACGTATTATATTTGATTTCCAGAAAAAAAAAATTTACGTCAAAACATAGAGCAAAATGAATTTATACCTACACATACATAAAAATATGCACGTAACCGTGCCAAGTAACATCAATGTCACATCACTGCTTCCGACCACCATCGGAAAAACTCGTAAAACAAAAATAAATAAAAAAGGAAAAAATAACATTGGGTGAAAAGTAGACATAAAATCGTTGAGCCAAGTAACATCAATGTCACATCACTGCTTCCGACCACCATCGGAAAAACTCGTAAAACAAAAATAAATAAAAAAGGAAAAAATAACATTGGGTGAAAAGTAGACATAAAATCGTTGAACCATGTACGCCCGTTATGGTCTGTTAATGCGAAGAAATTAGAGTAAAATGTAGAAAATAATAAATGAGTCGATCTAGGACCCACGCGTTGCGACGAATCTGTCAAACGGAGAAAACAGATGTGTTGCGATGAGCTTGTTAAACGGGAAAAAAATTGAGAAAATACATTGAACCCCACACACATGTTGTGGCGTATTAACTCGCAAAATTTAGTACGAAGCGTAAAACGAAAAACTTGCCAAAGACGAAAAGTATGAGGGACAAAAGTTGCAAATAAAAAAGTGTTGGGGTTAGATTGGAAAAGATGAAAAGTTTTGGATTAAAAGTTAGAAAATCAAAGGGGTTAAAATGCAAAAGATGAAAACTTTTGAGTTAGAATTTTTTTTTTTGGAAAAACTCCTCATACATGGGGTACAACACCATTAAGCAACAAATTGTTACTAATTTATAATATGGACATATGCCTTATTTATTTATTTTACACTAATTTTACACATAGTAATAATCAACATTTATTTAATATATTAATTCAAAAGGAATATATACTGGAGCCAGAAATTTGTAGCTTGGGTTTGAGTTCGATTATTAGAAGGGCTTCTGCATACGTTCAATCTCAATTAAGATTAGGTTCGAGCTCGTTTTAACTCAATTCAAGCTTTTAGTGAGCGAACATGTGACCCCTTTTATAACAAAAAAGGCTTTGCAACCCGTTTATCGAATACATTTCGGTCTTGGATTCTTGACCAGCAAACATATATCATAGTTGATTGGAGTTGCAAAGCCAGCGACCATTTGACGACTGCATTGTTTGTGGTGCAATTTTTCATCATTTTGCGACTGTATTGGTCGCGGCCGCTATTTTTCGACCATCCCTTTTTACACTATTTTGATCACAGTCTAATATTCAACTATTTTGACTTGGGTCGCAACTTCGCTTTGCTCGCAACCTTTGGTCACTAATCCCCTTATTGTAGCAAGTGTATTACAAATATTGGTAGTTAATTAGCATTAAAAGCAGATTAAAGCTGAAATGATGGTGATTAGAGGAGACCCAAAGGAAATGATAGTTGAAGCTTCAGAGGACATGAATGTTGATCTCCTGGTTGTTGGAAGTAGAGGCCTTGGACAAATCAAAAGGTAAACTTCAATTATAAAAAAAATAGTCACTTAGTTTAGGCCACTTTTACCATTTCAGTCTAAAAATGAAACTTTTTTTTTGTATCTGGGTCCTTGAGGTTTCATTTTTGTTGTCATTTTCATCCAATTGGCAAACTGGGTTAGACTTTTCTGTTAACTTCTCCCCTTTTTGTCGGTTTCCCCAATTAAATGAAGGGTATAATCGTCATTTTATGTCATAGTATATGTTAATTAAATGATGAAAACGACAAAAAAATGGAGAAGTTAACAGAAAATTCTAACATAGTTTGTCAATTGGATGAAAATGGCAACAAAAATAAAACTTTAGGGATCCAGATACAAAAAGTGCCATTTTTGGATCGAAGTGTCAAAAATGACTTAAACTCAGGGACCTTTTTGGCATTTTACTCTATAAACAATTAAATAGGATTTATTTAACCTTACAGTTTTATTTTAAAACAGTTGTGTTATCATATGTTTATTTATTTTGCAGGGCGTTTTTGGGGAGTGTTAGTGACTATTGTGCGCATCATGCTAAATGTCCGGTTCTGATAGTACGCCCACCAAAATCATCCCACAAGTAAACTCTATGCCACGGTTTGGTTTTGTAGTGTCTAGAATGCAATAAAAAAGCCAAATCGATGTTTCCACATTTTATTACAAGTAACTTGTTTGTATGTCATGTTGTATATAGATGTATAATAAGTCGAGGGTCTGGAACGTTGTACACTTGCACTTTTGACATTGTTTTGACATTGTAAACATCTATTCTCAACATCCTAGATAAATTCTAGCCGGGTCTTGTCCTTGGATACATTGTTGCGTCGTGGACGTCTTATCCTTAAATATATTGTTGCGTTGTGGGCACATTCATACAGAAGGGATACAAAATTCTCGTCGCATTACGGGAAGAAATTCCACTGGTTAAAACTCATATGATAATGTGTATAACATTTAAGCATGAGCAATGGCAGATGTATGTTGATTGAGGGTGGGCACAAAGCCACCGTACATCCCCAGAACTCCAAAAGTGAAATATTCTACTTTCCTTCTTTTAGGTTAGTTATATTTTTTCTGTCATTTATTACTTCATAGAGTACTAGGATTTTGAGCGGCCGTGCGTTGTGACGGCGTCGAAAGTTAACGTAACTCGGAAAAAAATTACGTCGCCGTTGAATAAATGTGTATTATATTTGGAGTTTTTTACTGAAATAATGCTACTTTCAAAAACTAAATCACAACTAATGCTATAGTAAAAAATGTTTCACAAATAATGCAAAAGCCATTAAAAATGGCGATTTTTTTTTGGATTGTAGGCTTTTACCGACTTTGCAGGAATGTGTAAGACCCAATCATTGGCCAAGGTACAGCCATTACAAATGGCGATTTTTTTTGACATTCATCACTGCTGTTCACCGTTGTACAACCACCCATCTTCTTTGGAATCCGACTACTGTCACAGTTCCGACATCCATCACAGGCAACCTCCATCACCGGTCACCTCGTAACCACCTTCACTACTTCATCTTCTTCCTCTCCGCTAACCGTTCGCCGGAAACCTGCCGGAAACCTGCAACACCATCGTTAAACATCATCTACATCGTTCATCGCCGATCACCGCCGTTCTCCGATCATCATCGTTCACTTCTGACCACTACCTACGATCATCATCGTTCACTTCTAACCACTACCTCCGATCACCTTCATTCCCACCGCCGTTCTTCATCGTGTCATCGATCAACAACATCATCATCTTTTATCTTCTCCATTTACCGATCAGCTTCACCTCCGTTCTCCTTCCACCGCACCGTCACCGTCATCATCAATTTTGTCACTTTAAAAGAAATCGCCATTAACAATGGCTATTATGTGCAGAATTTTATCTTTTCGCCATTAACATTGGCAATTTTGTCAGACTTTAAAAGAAATCGCCATTACAAATGGCATAATGCGCAGAGGTGTAACTTTTCGCCATTTGAAACGGAGTATTGTCAGAATTTCGCCATTTGGAATGGAGATGGTGCCTCAAGTCTCCTGCAAACTCAGAACATTTCCTGCAAAAGTCTGTAAAGCCTACAACCCCATAAAAAATCGCCATTTTGAATGGATTTAGCATTATTAGTGAAATATTTTTTACTATAGCATTAGTTGTGATTTAGTTTTTGAAAGTAGCATTATTTCAGTAAAAAACTCTTATATTTGACCAAACTCGCTTTCGAACACATTTTACGAACGTATACAAAATAAGTATAAAAACATATTATATCTGACCGGAATTGTTTTAAAAAAAAATATGTCCGTTAAAACGTGAATTTAAACCGACCGGTATGTCAAGACAACCGTATGTTGTGCGTTACTATGGCGACAACTTAGTTGTTTATAGTTGGCACCACGTTATGTGATGCATTAACCGTATGAAAACACGTGTTTCGACGTATTCGATCTAACTCGGTGTAACATATATAAGCCATGCGGTTCAGTATACGGTGATGACATCAACGTGTGACGCCTGTACGTGACCTTACACGTTTTTAACGTTGTTATACTTTACGTTCATGACATTAGCGTCATTAGACATTACACGTACTTGAGCCTATGTACCTATTCGGTTAGGACCTTTATACTACATACACTTGAATATATACAGTAGCCTACGTAAACAAATACAAAATTGTGCCAAGGCCCATGGGAGTACAAAAAAAGAATGAATTGATATGGAGAAGGCCAGAATTGAACTGGTGTTGAGAAGATTCAATAAAAAATTACAAACCACTGCAGCACCTTTTAGTTTTGTCTATATATATCTATTATCCATATTTAAGTAAAGTAAAGTAAGTGGACTGATCTACCGACATTTACTTTTAAGAATATATAGAATTTATAGGAGAAGTGAAGATTTGTTTTTGAGGCAAGAGGTCTCAAATTCGAATCTGATCCCAACTAGGTTTTATCGTAATAGGTCTTTATGTAGTGAGTTTTCCTCAGAATTGATTATGGTGAGATTGGGCTACCTAGCATTGTCTGGACCGTCACAAGCGTATGGAGAAATTTACTAGTCATACACAATTCTAACTTAATCTTTTTAAAATTAAAATAAAATAAATTTCAGTTATATAATCTCTGGTTATCCAAAAGGATTTCAATAAAATGGTTTAGAGCATCACCTAAATATAGAAATACATATTGCCGGTTAATTCAAAATGAAGACGTGGAACGAACAAAAAAGACGTGTCAAAATAATATCATGCACCATGCCACATGTATTATCATTTCTGAGCCAACAACGTTGCTAAATAAGGAAACCTTTGCACCTTTGCGAACCTAAGATACAGAAACTGGAGACATCAAGTCAGCCACAGCCGCCGCTAGTGCTAGTGCAAGTGCAAGTACAGAAACAAGAGACAATAATGAAAGTATTGGTTGCCATAGATGAGAGTGAAGGGAGTTTGTATGCTCTCCAATGGGCCCTTGAACACTTATGTCTCCCGGAGACTCAGGGGTCGGCCGCGATCACGGTCGTTCATGTCCAACCTCACACAGCCGTCCCCGCCGGTGCCGGTAACGTTTTTTTAGAGGAAACTAAGAAAATATCGATTTTGACTGATTAAGAAAATTAACAAAATAGCCTTGACTTTTTTTAGTTACCTGCCAACCAGAGCGTGATAGGTGTCTTTTCGCACAAAAGATTAGATATTTGGTGTAGGGGATTCAAAATAGCCGCGTAGCGGATTTAGGGGTGCACCCACATGTAAAGGAAGCGCCCTGAAAAGAAAATTTTATGTTATTTTAGGCCAAAATTCTGATTGTCCTAAAAGTTTGGTTAAGTCCCTGATTGCGCCTCGTAAAAATTTGTGAATCCGTCACTAGACAGATTCCATCATTTTGACGTGACACATTTATCTTGGCGGTAACTGGTGAAAATTATTAGAAATAAAATTCAAAATTTTATCGGCTATTTTCGTAAGTAAAATTTATTTATTAATTTCCTCGGTCAAAATAGATATTTTCGCTATTTTTTTCATGTTTTAACACGTTATAGATAAAAGTTGAATTCGTAAGTAAAATTTATTTTATTAATTTCCTCGGTTAAAATAGATATTGCCGCTATTTTTCCTTGTTTTAACACGTTATAGTTAAAACTTTTATCATTTTATGCACCATTAATTAATTTTCTTAAGATCTAAATGTTTTTAATAATTCATGATGCACGACGGACAGTTATATTTGCGACACCTGCAGCTGCAGTGATAGATTCTGTAAAGAAGGCACAAGAAGAAAGTGCATCTGAAGTCATTTCACGTGCCACGAAACTATGCGAACAACACATGGTTAGTCGTCGTTTATATATACCATAACATGCCTTATTTATTTATTTTACATTAATTTTACACATAGTAATAATAATAATCATAATTTATTTAAATATATTAATTCAAAATAAATATATACTTGTGAGCCTAATGGAGCTAGAAATTTGTAGCTTGGGTTTGAGTTCGATTATTAGAAGGGCTTCTGCATACGTTTGATCTCGATTAAGATCAAGCTCGAGTTCGTTTTAACTCGATTCAAGCTTTTCGTGAGCGAATGTGCCACCCCTTTATAACAAAAAAGGCTTTGCAACCCGTTTATCGAATACATTTCGGTCTCAGATTCTTGACCAGCAAACATATTGCATAGTTGATTGGAGTTGCAAAGTTAGCGACCATTTGACGACTGCATTGTTTGTGGTGCAATTTTTCATCATTTTGCGACTGTATTGGTCGCGGTCGCTATTTTTCGACCATCCTTTTTACACGATTTTGATCACAGTTGCTAATATTCAACTATTTTGACTTGGGTCGAAAATTCGCTTTGCTCGCAACCTTTGGTCGCTAATCCTCTTATTGTAGCAAGTGTATTACAAATATCGGTAGTTAATTAGCATTAAAAGCAGATTAAAGGAGAAATGATGGTAATAAGAGGAAACCCAAAGGAAATGATAGTTGATGCTTCAGAGGACATGAATGCTGATCTCTTGGTTGTTGGAAGTAGAGGCCTTGGACAAATCAAAAGGTAAACTTCAATTATAAACAAAAATGGTCCCTGTGTTTTAGGGCATATTTGCCAGTTCAGTCAAAATGAAACTTTTTGTATTAGGGTCTTTGGTTTCATTTTTGTTGCCATTTTTCATCTAATTGGCAAACTGAGTTGGGGGCTGTTTGTTTACCTCTTAATGGTTTAGACCTTTTACTGGTTCAGCATTTAATGGTTTAGGGGCTGTTTGGCAACATCTGAATCGTTAAGTGTTGAACCAGTAAGAGGTCTGAATCATTAAGTGTTGAACCAGTAAGAGGTCTGAACCATTAAGAGCCTGTATAATGCTTAACCATTTAGAGGCAAATGTCTGACCAATTCAGATTAGAGGTCTTAACCATTCAGACTTTGTATAAATCTTAACCATTCAGAGACAAATGTCTGAACCATTCAGACATATGCTCGTGAAACAAACAGTCTGAACCATTAAGTGCTGAACCAGTAAGAGGTCTGAACCATTAAGAGCCTCGTTAAGAGGCTACCAAACAGCCCCTTAGACTGTTTGTTTCATGAGTAGATGTCAGAATGGTTCAGACATTTTCCTCTGAATGGTTAAACATTATATAGAGTCAGAATGGTTAAGACCTCTAATCTGAATTAGTCAGATATTTGCCCCTGAACGATTAAACATTATACAGGCTCTTAATGGTTCAGACCTCTTACTGATTCAGCACTTAATGGTTCAGACCTCTTACTGATTCAACACTTAACCATTCAGATGTTGCCAAATAACCCCTTAGACTTTTCTGTTAACTTCTCCTTTTTTTTGTTGGTTTCCCCATTTAAATGAAGGGTATAATCTGTCATTTTATGCCATTATATATTTTAATTAAATGAGGAAAAAGACGAAAAAAAAATAGAGAAGTTAACAGAAAATTTTAACCCAGCTTACCAATTGGATGAAAATGACAACAAAAATAAAACCTTACGGACCCATATACAAAACGTTTTATTTTTGGACCGAAATGACAAAAGTAACCTAAACTCAGGACCATTTTGGCATTTTACTCTATAA
Source organism: Helianthus tuberosus (assembly GCA_030545235.1). Classification (NCBI taxonomy): domain Eukaryota; kingdom Viridiplantae; phylum Streptophyta; class Magnoliopsida; order Asterales; family Asteraceae; genus Helianthus; species Helianthus tuberosus. The sequence goes on along the minus strand of CM060373.1, from coordinate 33,753,729 downwards.
ACAATTAAACAAGATTTATTTAACCTTAGATATATTCGAAAACAATTGTATTATCATATGTTTATTTATTTTGCAGGGCGTTTTTGGGGAGTGTTAGTGACTATTGTGCGCATCATGCTAAATGTCCGGTTCTGATAGTACGCCCACCAAAATCATCCCACAAGTAAACTCTATGCCAGTGTTTGGCTGTAGTGTCTAGAATGGAATAAAAAAGGCAAATCAATGTTTCCACATTTTATTACAAGTAACTTGTTTGTATGCCATATAGTATATCGATGGACAATAAGTTGAGGGTTTGGAATGTTTTTTGGAATATCCCTAGATACATTGTTGCGTCGTGGACATCTTGTCCTTGAATACATTGTTGCTTTGTGGGCGCATTAGTTTGTTAACATGTCTAGGGTTAAATACACTCTTGCGTTGAGTATTACATGTTTAGCATGAGAAATTCCATAATGGTTAACTTGAGCTTTTTCCATAATGGTTAACTTGTAGAGCTTTTTCATAGTGAACAAATCAACAACTTATTAGGTGTCGCAACTTTCCCGAAATTAGATGTCAGAATGGTTTAGACATTTTCCTCTGAATGGTTAAACATTATATAGAGCTTTGTTTCATAGTGAACAAATCAACAGCTTTTTCCATAATGGTTAACTTGTATAGCTTTTTCTCGAATGGTTAACCCGAACCCGTTTTGACCCATGACCCGACCCGACCCGTTTTGACCCATGACCCGACCCGACCCGTTTTGACCCATGACCTATGCATAAAAATCTTGTTAGACATTGCTTCCGTGATAGCACCTAAGTGCGAGAAAACAAAGAACTATTAGCAACGAAATGAGAAAAACATAACAAGTCAAATATAAAAAAAATATTACCTCAAACATGAAAAGTTTGGTGAGACGTCGCTTCCCCGTGTTCGCAACGGCTCAAGTAGAAGTTGCTATTAAAAAAACAATGAAAATATAAGGCGCTCACTTAAACTGTCGTTAAGTGAAAATATAAAATGTTATGACAATGATAATATTTTGGTGAGTCGAATCTTCACCACGGATATGACAATGAAGATAGAAAATGTTACCATAATACCCTTGAACCCTTTCATCTAACTTGTGACAGCACGAGCAAGCCCTTTATTTTGAAATGTCTGCAAAAAGGGACAGTCTTGAAACATAAGATGCTCACTTAAACTGTCATTAATTAATGTAAAAAGAAAAAAAAAAACAGAGCAGCATATAGAAAATCACCTACATGAGTGTGTTGAGAACATATTTACAAGACTTTGAAGAGGCACAAATAGGCTAATGTCAAAGTCCTTGCCAAAAAAAACATATAAAATCAAATCGAAGTGTGAAAGATATATAATATAAGTAGAGCAGTGATTACCTTAGTTGCCAAACAAGACGCAAGCCTGTTAGCATACTAAATGTGTTTGGCCAGCAGTCCGCTTGGTGTGAAACATTCTTGCAGCATAAATATCTTGTTGAACTTCTGCTCCCCTCCACTCGTAGCACCTACGTGCAAGAAAACAAAAGCTTATTAGCAACAAAAAGTACAAAACATAACAAGTTTAACAATGACGATATTACCTGAACATGATAATTCGGTAAGGTTGTCGCTTCCTCAAGTACGCATCAAGTTCATGTAGAAGCTGTCATTAACCAAACAACTATTAGCAAGCCAAAGAGTTGAAAACAAAATAAAATAAAACATAAGCATTTTAAAATTAAGAATTAACATCAAAACAATAATCTTTTCGCTTCCTTGAGCTCGCATAGAAGTCTAGTGCATCCTCACTTTTAAAAAACAAATAAACTTTGGAAAAAAGATAGAAAAGAAAAACAAGCTTTTTAGTATTTACACCCGAACCAAAGCTAGTTTTTTCTCTTAAGAGTTTTCCCTCAATATAGATTATTATACACAAAAATCAATTGGTAAAACCCAGACCAGTTCAACTTCCACTGATTTGCTAAAGTCTCTTTTAGTCTTGTGCATATTGAATTAGTTATAACTAATTGGTTTAGTTGTGTTGCTTCGATTGTCGGGTTGGACTCGCCAACCTACTAACATGACCCGTTTGGAACCTTATGGTAATTTTTATTTATTCTTTGGCCCTTGTTTATAGCTATAAATAGTACACCATACCTCAATACAATTCATTCAGTTCACATATTCAAACAGTCTGTATGATTGTGTCAAATATCCCAATGTAATACTTCATTTGTTCCATAAAATATATGATCAACTAAGAAACTAAATATAACAACACTTTCTAACATATGGCATCAACATCAAAGATACACACTACACTGATCATATTATGTATGAACAAATACCTTTTTGTAAAAATTTCTAACATATATCGCATCATAGCCTTGTATAAAGAGTAACTCAAGAAATTTTGATAGCAGAACACCCAACTATGTTGTGTAACTCAAGAAAGTTACATAGTTGTGTACCCGGAAACCAAAATACCCGACCAGAAACAGATCTGCAGCCACATAAAACTAGGGTTTCAACAGTTTCACATATTTAACCGATAACCGTGTCACAAACTCGCATCTTTTGCCATTACAAACACTAAACTAGGGTTCTAACAGTTTATGTACGAGCAGATTTAAAAAAAAAACAAAAAAAAATATGTATAAACAGATTTAAAACTAACCGGTGGTGGCCGTGGAGACAAGGTGGTGACGGTGGTGGCCGTGGAGACAAGGTGGTGCCGGTGGTGGCCGTGGAGACGAGAAGGTGCCGGTGGAGAACCTATATTCACCAAGAACCAATAAATTAACAACCTATATAACAAAAATAAACAAAAAAATCAACATAAAACTAACCGATTTGAAGTAGGAATGAAGAGATTCGCCGGATTTTGGAGAGGAAACCGTGAGTCCGCTGAAGATTTGGGGGAAAGTAGGTGGAGGGAAGCAAAAAAGGCGCTGAACCTGATCTTATTCGTTCGACCAATAGGGGCGACACTATGTCGCCGCTATTGATTGTTAATGTCGCCGCTGTTGATGTAATAGATCCGCAGCCGTTGGATCATGGTGACAATCGTATCGCTATCGTTCAACAAGGGACACCGGATTGCGGATTGGACCAATAGCGGCGACATGTTGGTTGTCGCCGCTATTAAAGTCGCCGCTATTACTCTAATTTCTTGTAGTGAAAGTTGTTACACCTAATAAGTCATCGGTTTTAACTAGATTAGCAAGGAGAATAACTTGTAACATCATAATAGCAATAACAATAGCACCTGGAAAATTCAAAACCAACTAAATAACCATAGCAATATAAGTCAAAACGACAATATATGTTACAAAAAGGTTAATAATTCTATCTTCGATGCTTGCAATTTAAAAGTGATGTTGAAATTTAACAACTTTGTAACAATTAAACAACAAACCTTTAAGTTAGAAAAGAAGTGGAATAATTTGAATAAGCAAAATGAGTTTAAATGAACAAGAGATTCTTATTTGGAATTTTGATAAATAAAAGTAACTAATACAAACAAACAATTCATAAATGAAATTAAAGAAAATACAATATTCTATATGTGCGCCATTGATTTTCCTATTACTCTCTTTGCATGATTGACCTGTGACCAATGTTGGATTATTCGGGTTTGTTTACGGGTCACGGGTCGATACATTATCGGGTCACGGTTTAATGGTTTATGGGTCAAAGGTACGGGTCAGATTTGGCTCAAAATTGTAGCAGAAGATATCCATATTATACACGTTTTATTATAGGTTAATTAGTTATATTTAGTTGTTATATTTGACCGATTATTATGGAGGCAAATGGAGTAGAAGAGTGGGTCAGTGTGTGACCGGTTGTTTAGGATAGAATGTAGTTTTTATTGTTTTTTTTAATTCCCACGTTGTGCATGTAAGGCTATATAAAGCCATTGTGTTTATTGAATAATAGTACCCTCTTTTGTTTTCATCAAATACAACAGTTTCATATTATCTTTTCTGCATATTCACTTTCATATACACATATATTACGTGAGTGTGTTGTGAGAGTGGTTTGCGAGTGGGACCTGAACCAACATTTGGTATCAGAGCCTAGGGCTCGTATGGGAAGCCTCCGCCGCCGGCGGGTGTGTCGGTCGGTGGAGGGCAGTCGTAAAAGAAGGTGTTGTTTCGGGGTTGATTAACAGCAGAAGACGGAGGCGTTATGGTGTTTTCGGTAGGCCGTTGTTGTGGTAGACGTACCGGTTAAGACGACGGGGGTGACCGGTGATAAACACTTGTGTTCCGTGGCTGTTAGTGGTGATGAAAGGAGGAAGAACGGGGCTGTTCGGTTATTAGTTGCGGGTTTGAGCAACTGGCATATATCCGGTGACAACAGCAGGATTTGAAGTGCCTTGATCGGTTGTTTCGTGATAAGAGGAGACCGGCGTGTAGCGTGAAAAACGGGCGTAAGGGATCCGTCAAAGCAGGTGGCTTTGGATTCGCTTCGTTTAGCAGTTGAAAGAAAACGTAATAAGCGGATGGCTTTGTTTTCTTGGTCGGTGGAGAGGCCTCTTGGAACAAGTTTGATCGGGAAAAGGTACGGGTGTCAAGATAATGGCGTTGGAGTTCAAATCGGGTGACTCGGATGTGACCGGGTAGAGGTCGTTGATCCGTGATGAGTCAAGATGTTAGTGAACGTTTCCAACATAAAACCATGTGAGATATTACAAGGTTGGTGTTTTTATTCGGGTTGAATCGAGACATTGGACGTGATCGAGGTGAAGATCGGGTGTCCGTTAGATGTCATAGTGGTTCGAAACCGAGGTGATTCGGTGATGCGGTGAAGGCGTAAACAAACACCGATTAAGGGGGTGATTGTTGGATTATTCGGGTTTGTTTACGGGTCACGGGTCGGTACATTATCGGGTCACGGTTTAATGGTTTATGGGTCAAAGGTACGGGTCAGATTTGGCTCAAAATTGTAGCAGAAGATATCCATATTATACACGTTTTATTATAGGTTAATTAGTTATATTTAGTTGTTATATTTGACCGATTATTATGGAGGCAAATGGAGTAGAAGAGTGGGTCAGTGTGTGACCGGTTGTTTAGGATAGAATGTAGTTTTTATTGTTTTTTTTTAATTCCCACGTTGTGCATGTAAGGCTATATAAAGCCATTGTGTTTATTGAATAATAGTACCCTCTTTTGTTTTCATCAAATACAACAGTTTCATATTATCTTTTCTGCATATTCACTTTCATATACACATATATTACGTGAGTGTGTTGTGAGAGTGGTTTGCGAGTGGGACCTGAACCAACAACCAACTCTTCCATTTTACACGTATCAAACTGATCCAAAACATTTAAAAAATTGTGCCTAAACATCTACTTATTTTTAGAACAAAACCACCAACTACACCAAGTTATGTGGGGTATCATTAAAGCCTACTTTTGCTATATAAGTACATGAGATTGCGACAATTAGTGTCACGAAATCATACTCATTTAAGTACAACTAGAGGGAGATCATTGTAGGTTGGTTAGTGATCAGGGGCTCAACGCGATGATCTAAACAATCTGAATATTAGAGGTCCTTCGGATCACAATATCAACCGTTGCTCATGATTTGTTCACAATGTTCATATAAACTGATCATGCAGTGGTGATAAGTCTGACTTTTTGAACTACAAGTCTACAACCCACGTTATGAGTTTCACTTATTGAAGATCTTTAGGTAGTTACTAGTTAGTAGAACTTCATTGTTCCATTAAACACTTTAGTTTTATGACATGTTCTTGTTAATATTCTAATAAGTTAGTTGAAGATGGATAGACAATGTAATTCAGACAGTATACATATACCGAAACACATGACCAATGATCGATGTTTGAGCCTTATTAGAAGGGATATGTCGTGACACACACAAATGACTTATGAGTTGCATGATGTCCTTATCAAACATTCTTAATTAACTTACAATTCAGGGTTGTGGTTCATAAGTAAAAATACAAACGTCCTAAAACCATAATTAAAAGCGTTAGGCACACTCAAGGCCATGTTGAATACTAATATTAGCATTTATTAGACACAATATTATTAGTTAATGTTAGAGGTAGTATATTGTGTAAATATGGGCTAAGTATATAACACTTTTCTTTTGTAAACCAACTTGCAATCAATAATATTAGCATTAGGGAAAGTTGTGACAAGTGTCCATGTGTCATTTTTGTAGATTGGAATATGCAGAATATGTAGAATATGAAATTAGGGTTTCGAATCTTGAAGGGAAATATGATCTTATTCGAACTTGGTAAAGAATAATGTCGATACATACATTACATATATACTCGGCAGAATATAAGAGTAACTGCCAAAACTTATGATAAACAATAATAACATAATAATAACACTATATTAATCAGACTTATACTATATAATATATCTAGCTTATATTCTAATACCCTCCCGTAAGCTAGATAACTGCTACATGAAGGAGTTCTTTGAAATGATAGAAATCCTTAGGTTGCAAAGCTTTTGTGAGAATATCGGCCACTTGATCTTTGGTTGAACAGAAATTGATCTCTATCTCATCATTCTTGATAAGATCTCGAATGAAATGATACTTGACTCTTATATGCTTGCTCTTGCCATGGTAGACGGGATCCTTAGCTAAACATATGGTTGATTTGTTATCACAATAGATAGTAGGTGGACAGTCCATATTGAAACATAGATCATTTAGAATTGTAGGTCCGGCTAGGGGAGGATCTAGTCGCCTAATCCTTGTTGTCAAACACACCCGGTTGCGCGGAATCCAACCGGAGATGCAAACCGAGATCGAGAGAAGAAGATGAACAAGAACACGAGATGGAGACCGAGACTCAACGATTAACACCAATGTATTAATACTTGAAAACGGTTACAAATCAATAGTTCTATCGGGTATTCACTTGTGCGCTGCCTTCTCTCTTGTCCACTCCTCACCACCGAAATCAATAAGTGATTTCGGTATATATATGGGCTTGGGCGATTGAGTGGGGCTTCACTTGTGCGATTGTGTCTTGGGTTCGGCCCATCTTAAAGTTGGTCAAAGCCCAAGTGTAGTTTCACATGCACATGCACGAATAGAAATTTCAACTTCATATTTGCCAAGTTTAGTCAAAGTAGTGACATCATCATGACATCATCATGATGATGTGGCAGCGGGAACCGGCTTGCGGCGCTCCGTGCTTCGCGTGTCGAACTCTGGGACGCACGACGGAGGAATGTCGTGACGTCGGGCTTGAGCCGAACCTAACCGGGTCAAACCGAACCGAGTTGAACCGAACCAAGTCGCGTCCACATAATATGTATCAACAAACTCCCCCTTGGACGCTACTCGTGAGGTTCAACTTCCATGTCTTCCACGTCGGAGGATCTTCAAAGTCTTCACGCGTCGTAAGTAGAAAGTGTATCAACAAACTCCCTTTTCATTTAGGTAGTGTGTCAATAAACTCCCCCTTAAAATGAACTCTCCAATGAGTTATGCTCGTGAATCTTTTGACTTGTCAATTCTTCAGATCCTTGTGGTGTTGATGAAGGGTCAGCGGCAACTCAATCATTTTATACTTTGAGTGCCTCCACTTCGTGTCTTCATTCCAAAGCTTGTCATCGAACATGTTCTCCTCGCCTTTAGCATCTGCACATGCAAGAAAGCTAAACGCATAATGAGAACAACCGCTTGGAAAATAGTCAAATTAAACAAACGACACATATGAGATCAAATCTCAATCAAACACCGACAGACAACATTTTGAAAGTTCAGAAAATGATCAATGTTAATCCTTTAACTTTCAAAACTTGTTAACTTCGACTGTTTATGAAGATGCAATTGTTTTCCGGCTTACAATCAGGATTTTGGGTAGGATAGACTCGAGTTCCAACATCAGTCAATCAAAAATAAACTAGAAGCAAAATCTTTTTGGTTTTCATAAAGTTTATATTAAAACACACCTAAAATCTTTTTGGAATTTTTCATTTTTCAAATGTAAAGACGGAAAGCAATAAATAAATATATACAAAGATGCAGAAACGAAAAGTAGTAAATAAATATTTACAGACATTCTTTTTGTGAGTTTCGAGGGTAAGAGAATCATATCAGTGTACGGTCATGTCAAAACGCTCTTGTTGTTCTTTTAGTTAACAATTAGATAAGCATCCTATAACAATTATCGGTATTGTTGTCCACATAAGCTCAACTTATCAGATGTAATCATGGCGAGGGGATACGTTAAGGTATGATTTATACTTACCGACCGGTGTTCATCCACATCACGACACATTCCCGTATCAAGGTATGCACGAGAGTTCATCTTACCGGTGAGTATACCGATTATCATCTGTTTGACCGTATATGATGTGAGATTCTCACTTATTTTGATTTAAAAACAAGCCCTATGTGATAGAATCACTTATTGATGAGGAACTTGATTTTCAGATGCATGAAGGGCACAAGAGCAAGTCCGTGAACAGGTCAGTACTTTCGTACAGCAGAGAGACGAACTTGACTCCCGGATAAATGTGATATTTTATCACTTATTTTGTTTGGACATGTGATTGTTGATCACTTATTGAGGTCGAATGCAATATGTACACGTATGTATGGTATCATGGAAGATCTAGACTTGCGTCCCCGTTATTTTTCGGTAAAAGAAACAACCATGATACCCAGATGATAAGCAGCATAAAGACCGAATATCTCAGAACCTCGGCAATCTCTCAAACGAAATTTCGGTACTAAGACCATATGCCAATGAATGGTTCCCACCTGGTCTTCAGTCGATTTAAGATTTATATCACCCTGCACACTTTAAAATGATTGTGAGCCTACCGATACATCTTATATAGAGCTGCTTATCATTTTTCATTAAGGTTTAAAGAGGTTTAGACAGACCACTGATGTACTATCATTTTCTCTTTTTCTCGCCAGGAAACTCATTTTTGTTTTTCCAATGTTTTTGGGTTTTGAAATTTTTCGATGTTTTTGAATTTTCAAATTTGGATTTACTCCCCCTAAAATCAACAAACTAAGATAAAATTTAAAAACACAAAGGTATTTACAAAAACGATTTCCCGATGTTGGTTAACTCATTTTTTACCTCAATGCCGTTTACCAAAATTAATTTTGAATCAGAAATGATTTATCGAATTTTGGAAAAAATGAGTTGGCATGTCGGTAAGCGGTGCGGACCATGATAACATTGTCTGGCCAAAGAGTGCTGTACGAGATAATAATAATTCATAAAGCAGCTTAAATATCGACAAGTAAAAGAGAGATTAGAATTTTAAAACCGTATCCTGCAACTGCTTCGTGCATTGCAAGGAATCTGAGTGCTCTCCCAAACTGGATATCCACCCGGTGTGGATTTCAAAGTCGATTTTGTAGCTACTTAGAAATCTCTTCACAGCAACAAGATCAGAAACCTTTGGGTCCGGCTGGTCTTCCACATTGCACCAGTGAAGGTTTTTGTCTTTCTCTTGAGAAGTAGTGTGCGGTTGTTAAATCCACGCCAAGGCATCCGCACACCCGGTTGGTTTGTTCAACAAACACATTTTCTTCAATCACACCGCGAAGAAATGTACACTGCACATTCATCTTGTTGATTTTGAACTTCAAACGTGCTGCAGGTGCGTACATTTTCACAGATTTGAATCTATCCTGGGGACCCGATCAAAGCCTTGAACAATCAAACTTTGGAATGATTTTCAATTTGTCGAAGCTATCACTTTCTTTCAACAGACAACTCTGTTTCCCCTTTCTTTTACTCTCCATCAAAGGCAACAACTTCTTCTGTCGCCGATCTTGTGCATGAACATTCCACTATCAATAATCCTATGACTATCGAAAGTTCCTCCTGGAACATCCTGCACACTCACTTAGAGATTAGTTGGAGAGAGGGACCCAAGCCTTAACAGACTTGGGTCGTCCTTCATCATCGAGGATTGTGACTTCGATTTCCTGATGATTCGGAATGGACTGAGCTTCCCCTGAACCAATTACCGATTTTGGTTTCCAAATCTGTTTTTGTTTTTCATTTTTAATTTCTAACTTAACAGACTTTGTTTGGACAACCTCCGGTTTTAACGCCTTTTCAATCACCTTCACATTTTTACGTCGTTGTTTTGTTTCCTGTTCTTTAACAGTTCTTTTATCATGTTTTGGAGAAACAGGACGACGTTGTGAGAGACCTTGTTCAGGGGGGGCTCTTTCAACAAAATTTGGTTTGGGCGAGTTTTTGCAGTCTTTAATGATGTGCCCAACCTTCCCACATTTGAAACAAGTTCTCCTTTCAATAAACTTAGGAGAACCTGTTCGACTAACATATGTCGAACCAGTCGAACCTGAGGTACTTGCTCTTTCATCACACCCATTTGTATGTTGAGTGTAATTGTTTTGACTGTTACGTTTTAAAATCTTGACTTGTTGGATAAAATCGGTGTTTGATTTATTTTCAAAAGTCTCAATTTTATCAGTACCCCTTGATGCTACAAACTTGATATCTTTGTTTTTCTTCTTGAAACGAGCTCCTTTGGTCTCAACCTTTGGTTGTGAACCTTTAGAATTTTGAGCTCGCTGCTGTTGCTGTTTACCCTTAAAAGCGACAGGTTGTTGTTTAGTCGGTAATTTTTGGTTACCAAATTGTTTCCTCACTTCAGCTTTTGGAATAGGATCACACTGAGTTACTGAAACTCTCGGGATCGCTTTTCCCAAAAACTTAGTTGTATTATCTTCAAACACTTTATCAATCGATGATTGATTGATGTTTTTGATTGGAAAATCTTTGTTTGAAAAATTTTGTTATCACCGACTAAAGTATACAACAAGCTATTGCTCTTAACAACAGACACACATTCATTGTCATCTTTGACATCCTTGACAGGATCTATCACTTGCTTGGCAACAGGTTGCACGGCAGGAGTAGGAGGATCACAAAGAATATGATTCTCAATTGGAATTTCTACTCCTTTCGTCTCATCAAGTGATTCGTCCTGGTCATTCACATCTGATTCATCATCTGAAGAATCATAGTCCTCAATGGTTGGAGAACTTTGATTTGAAGCACATGATGACTTTTCTTTCTGATCAGATGAGCCCTCCGATGAATTGTCCGGTTTGAACCCTAGACCAGTAGTAACTTCCTCATAATCAAGAGGCACACTGGGTTCATACCGAGGCATATCCTCTTCATCGGGCGACTTGGTATAGTCGTGTCTCAAAGGGGGTGGACACTTCCTATAACCAACGCCTTTAACGTTTCCCTTTAGTTGCTGAACGTCAATGATGTGATCAAGCACATATCGGGAGTTTGAGTAACTCTCCAATTTGAGCTTGATCGCCTCATGTTCACATTTCGCCACGGCTAGCTCTTTCTTTGTTTCCTCGATGATATTAATGTAGTTATTAATACCAATTTGTTTGTTACAAACAGTTTTTGTTAATTCGGAAACACTTTTCTTTTGGGTTTCAATAACTGTTTTAAATTCCTTTTCATTGCGAGCTAAGGCCATGTTTGCCTCCTTGCACTTTGACAGTTCAACAACTAAACTCTGATTGTGACTATGAATCGTATCACATTCAAGTTTCACTCTATCACATTCATGTTTCATATCAGCACAATCACTACATATGCTAGGAGTTTCAGAATTTACCTGACTTGTCGAGGCCGAGACATTCGCCATAAAGGCAGTCTGATAAGAAAAAGATCCATCTTCAGAATTAGAATCTCCCGCATTCGAGCTTTCTTCATCTGAACTCCCGCTATAACCCGAGCTGTCGTCACTTTCAGAAAACTCCTCCTTGTGAACATGCTTGATGTGATTGATAATTTTTGCATAGCATGCAGTTCCACCTCCTTGATTATTGTCTCCCAATTGTACAGACCAATCGCATCCTTCATCAGCTTGAACAATCAATGCTTGATTGGTGTTTGAAGGTCCAGACTGGTTCTGGTTCTGATTGTTGTTCACCGCTACTATCCTTCGTTCAGGATTGTCTTGATTTGCATTAGAAGTACTCGTCTGATTTCTGAACGGATTCTGATTGCCTTGCTTGCTTGGTCGGGTGCACTCACGTTTGAAGTGACCCTTTTCGCCACAATTGTAACATGTAACCGCATCTTTATTGAACCCGTACTTCGTATCATTTTTACCTTCCAACGAAGTTCTTCCAGTTCGAGTCATGAAATCCTTTGCCCTTCTAACTGCATTTGCAAACGCCCACTTGATATCCATTAACTCCATTTCATCACGGTCTATCTGCTGATAATCTTCATTGGTCATATTGATGTTTCCAATTTGACCTGCTACCAATCCACAGTATGAACTGAACATTGTGTTGAGAAGTTCCAAATGTTCCTTTGCAACTTCTACACTGACTTTTGAAAGATTGGAAGTATCAACTCTGACAGTGTTGGTGTTTTGGGGTGAAGGATTGTTGGTATAATGCGCTTGTTGTTGTTGTGGTTGGGCTTGAGGTGGAGGTTGAGGTATAGATTGTGACATGTAAGCACTTTGATTCCACTGTGGTTGCGATGGAAACGGAGAAGAGTTTGTATTGGATACAAACGCCGTTTGAAGCTTCGGTTGCTGAACTGAACTAGAACTAGCTGAAGGACTAAAACCAGGCAAATACATTTCTGTGTTTTGAGGAGGTGCAGTTGCAATCCTTTTAGCTTTCCGAATTTCCTCTTCGTTCTTGTTCTCCAACTTCTGAATGAATTCATAAAGACTGACATTGGCTGCATCCAGAGCGCCCGTATGCTTTAGAAGTTCAATGAATGGACTCCACTTAGGAGGTAGAGCATCAGCAAATCGTGCAATCATTTCCGGATGAGTTGCAGCAACACGATAGGAAGTCATTTCACTAATCAAATGATAAAAACGAGAAGTCATATCATTTAGAGTTTCATTCTCCAAGAACTGAAATGATTCAAACTCTTTCTTCAATAAATCATGGCGTATCTTTCTAGTAGCTGCATTTCCTTCTCCTCTCGCTACCAATGCATCCCATAGAGCTTTCGTGGTCTTACAATATGAGAATTGATGAAAGATGTCTCTGTGAAGTGCTTGAGTGAGAATAGCATACGCCTTCTTCTCCAGATCATATGCCTTTTTGTCAGCTTCTTGCATATTATTGAAAGTTGTCGCATTTGATCCTGCTTCTTCAAGAGCTTCACTAAATGGAGAGATGAAACACGTCCATAATTCTGTGTTTTGCCCTTGAACGTAGTTATGGAAACGACCCTTCCATGATGGATAGTCGTTCATGTAATTTAACTTTGGAGGGCGATTGTTGCTACCCGTCTCATTCTCACTAAGCAAAATATTTTGAATGCTCTGATTTTGATTCGACACCATTGCCCATTGACTTGCACTTATTGGCTGTTGTTGTTGAGGTATGGTACGCCTCATATATTCGGCCATCGACATCTGATTTAGATCTGGTAGTGGATCCGTACTCCAATCCCAAGGGCTCGTACAACTCATGTTTGATGTATGTAAGTGAAAACCTGTTGAAATCACTTAAACAAACAGTTAACAAAGAAATAAAAAATCTCCTGAAAAAAAATGAGTGATTTCGTTGAAATGGACAATAAGTGATTTCGTTGCTGATGAATACAAGTGAGGTGTTTTCGGCAACAACACACTAAGTGATTTCGGCTAGTACAAGACAAACATGGGTGATTTCGTGATAGGTGATTTCGGTGATAAGGCCCAATTCTTAAGCCCAAATCTGTGTTGTGCGATCCCAGCTATCTTGTGCGTTGACAAAAATCTTGTGCGACTGAATTAAAACTTGTGCGAACCTCAACCTCTTGTGCGATTAGATAACCTTGTGCGACCCACTTCTTGTGTGACTCAAATCAGCAGCCCAAATAAAATTCCACCAGAAGCCCACTTAGAAGCCCAGTTACTTGTGCGACTGTCATATCTTGTGCGATCGAACAACTATCTCTTGTAAGACTGATCCTATTTGTGCGACTGAAAGGAGTCTTGTGCGACTCAAGACTGCAACCCAAACAGAAATCCAAAGTAATCAGAAGCCCAAAACTGAAGCCCAGTTCTTGTGCGATTCTTTAATCAACTTGTACGACTGGATATCATCTTGTACGTTCCAAACCACACAAGTCTTGTGTGATTCAAATATCTCTTTGACTTTCTATCCCTGACACAAAACAACCCACTTCGGCTACACCATTCCTAATTCTACCAACCAAATGATGGCCTTGTAATATTATAATCCAATCCAATTACCAATGCACAAACAATAGAATATTCAAATTTCAAAGGATCAAAAAGTGTAAAACTTGAAGAACAATATGAAGAACACCATGAACTTCATGAAGATAAGTTGAAGATATGAAGAACAACCCAGAAAATTTGAATTTTCCGGTAACCCGACAACTTTTCGAAACCCGATTTTGCCCGAAACTTCACTAAAAACCCTAACACACCATTCACAAATCAGTTTCAAGCAAGGTTTTCTGATGAACTAGCAGCCAAACATCAAAAATTTCGAAGATTCAAACAGTTTTTCCAGAAACAATAAGCTTCAAAAACCCGAAAAACAACCCGAAAACGCTCGGTTTTAACAAGGAGAAGAGCCAAGGCTCTGATACCACTTGTAGGTCCGGCTAGGGGAGGATCTAGTCGCCTAATCCTTGTTGTCAAACACACCCGGTTGTGCGGAATCCAACCGGAGATGCAAACCGAGATCGAGAGAAGAAGATGAACAAGAACACGAGATGGAGACCGAGACTCAACGATTAACACCAATGTATTAATACTTGAAAACGGTTACAAATCAATGTTTACAAAACAATATTTGCAAACTCTCTCTAGTTCTATCGGGTATTCACTTGTGCGCTGCCTTCTCTCTTGTCCACTCCTCACCACCGAAATCAATAAGTGATTTCGGTATATATATGGGCTTGTGCGATTGAGTGGGGCTTCACTTGTGCGATTGTGTCTTGGGTTCGGCCCATCTTAAAGTTGGTCAAAGCCCAAGTGTAGTTTCACATGCACATGCACGAATAGAAATTTCAACTTCATATTTGCCAAGTTTAGTCAAAGTAGTGACATCATCATGACATCATCATGATGATGTGGCAGCGGGAACCGGCTTGTGGCGCTCCGTGCTTCGCGTGTCGAACTCTGGGACGCACGACGGAGGAATGTCGTGACGTCGGGCTTGAGCCGAACCTAACCGGGTCAAACCGAACCGAGTTGAACCGAACCAAGTCGCGTCCACATAATATGTATCAACAAGAATTCCTTTTATCCAAAGAGTTTGACATCCAGCCATAGATAAGGCAATGTACTCAGCTTCTGTAGAGGAAAGTGCCACAACCTTTTGCTTCTTTGATTGCCATGCAATTGCACCAGAGCCTAAGTGAAAAACACACCCCTAAGTGCTCTTGCTATCATCAACATTACCTGCATAGTCACTATCGCTAAATCCGATCAATTTTCCTTTGCTGCCCTTTGAGTATATTATACCTTCGTTCACTGTTCCTTTTATATATCTGAGTATTCGTTTTCCAGCTTCCCAATGGCTTCTTTTTGGTCTCTCCATGAAACGGCTGATTTTGCTAACAGCAAACATAATATCTGGTCGCGTATTTGTTAAGTACATTAAACTTCCAAGTAAACTTCTATATAAGTTCTCGTTTACTTCTTCCTCTGGATCTTCCTTGGATAACCGTTGACCATATTCCATGGGAGTAGAAATGGTATTGCGATGCTTCATGTTAAATTTATCTAATAAACTGTTTGCATATCTTTGTTGTGACAAGATAATATTTCCATTCTCTTGTCTTACCTCCATTCCCAAGAAGTAATGCATATTTCCGAGATCAGTCATTTCGAATTCTTTTTTCATAGAGTGTTTTAACTGTTCTATCATGTCCAACGAGTCACTAGCTATAATCAAGTCATCGACATATAGGCATATCACCATTCTCGAGTTCTTTGATGTTTTAATGAATAAGGTGTGCTCGTATACACTCTTTTTAAAGCCATTGGATCGAAAATACTCGTCAATTCTGCTGTACCAAGCCCTAGGGGCCTGTTTTAATCCGTACAAAGCTTTCTTAAGAAGACAAACCTTTCGTTCTTCTCCTTTCTTAATGTACCCCTCTGGTTGTTCTATGTAGACTCGCTCGTTTAATTTTCCATTCAGAAAAGCTGTTTTAACATCCATTTGGTGTAGATACCAACCATGACGAGCAACTAAAGCTAGAACAAGTCTTATTGTATCAAACCTGATTACGGGAGCGAATACTTCTTGATAGTCTACTCCGTATTTTTGATTATAGCCTTTTACCACTAGTCGAGCCTTATACTTATCCACATTTCCATGCTCATTGTATTTTGTTTTGAATATCCATTTGACACCGATTGCTTTTTGATTCTTTGAAGGTTCCACCAGTTCCCAAGTACCATTTTTATGTATAGAATCTATTTCTTTATCCATTGCCTCCTTCCATTTGACATCTTTCACAACTTCCGCATAAGTGGTAGGATCCGCATCTGCGTAGAGTACAAAGTTGGCAACATTGTTCGATGAGATTTGATTATGTTCATATAATTGTTCCACTTGTGCATCAGTTAGTTGTTGAGAATTCTGGTATATTTCCCCGATATCACGAGTTCTCAACTCTTCATTTTCGGATGTAGTTGAAGACTCTTCATCTTCCAAGACATCATTCTGTTCATCGCTTTCTTCATTATTTGAATGCATATCCGGTTGACTTTGATCTTGAGGGAAGGCATCTTGTGACTGGTTTTTAGCATCTGATCCTTGAATTTCAGGCTCCACCTCTTGATTCCTTTCACTTTCTTGACTCACTTGAATAGTAGCAGAACTTGTATCCGTTGTCACCTTTTTCCAGTCTTGACACTCATCAAATGTAACATCTCTACTAATGATGGTTTTATTTGTAATCGGATTGTAAAGTTTACAGGCTTTACTATTTTCGCTATATCCGATAAAGATGGTTCTTTCTACTTTGTCATCCAACTTTCCCCGTTGTTTCTTTGGTATATGAGCATAAGCTATGCTGCCAAAAATTCTGAGATGGTCTACACTCGGCTTTCTTCCACTCCATGCTTCTTGGGGAGTTAAATCTTGAATGCTTTTTGTTGTGGCTCGATTTAATAAGTATGTTGCACATGCTACCGCTTCTGCCCAAAAAGAATTTGGAAGTCTTTTCATTTTTATCATACTTCGGCTGAGTTCCATTAAAGTTCTGTTTTTACGTTCAGCTACTCCATTTTGCTGGGGTGTATAGCTTGTTGTTAGTTGATGATGTATTCCGTTTTCTTTGAGATAATTCTGAAAGTCATAGCTGCAATATTCTCCACCTCTATCAGTGCGAAATGATTTTATTTTGTGATCTACTTGATTTTCGACTAGTCTTTTAAAGACTTTAAACTGTGTGAGAGCATCGGATTTTAACTTCAGAAAGTATACCCAAGTCTTCCTCGAGTAGTCATCTATAAAAGTGATGAAATATCTACAACCACCTATCGAATGTGTTCTCATAGGCCCACATATATCAGAGTGTACTAATTGTAGAGGTTTAGTTGCATGCCATCTTGCTGTCTTGGGAAATGGTTTCCTTGTGTGCTTTCCAAACAAACATCCTTCACATATATCATTTGAGGAGTTAGAAATCTTCGGTAGTCCCCTCACAGTATTGTGTTTTCCCATCATGTGTAAGGTTTCGAAGTTAATATGGCCATATCTTCGGTGCCATAAAACCGAGACATCTTGTATCATCATGCTATAGGCTCTTGGTGTAACATCATGCTTTAAATTTAAGGGAAACATTTTGTTTCCGGTCATTCGAACTGTCCCTATACATGTTCCTTTTTGATCTTTTATCGTGCACTCATGATTAAGAAATTTAACTTCATATCCTTTTTGTACTAATTGACCAACGCTTAGAAGGTTATGTTTTAAACCTTCAACATAAAATACATTCGGTACTTTCTTTTCTGTTCCTTTGATCTTGATCGAAACATCTCCACATCCTAAAACATCTAATTTCTTGTTATCCCCAGTCCTAACTTCTCTTTTCTCCGACTCGTTCAGTGTGATGAACAGGTTTTTGTTACCAGTCATGTGATTGCTACACCCGCTATCTAAATACCAGCAATCATCCTTTATTGTTTCTTCTACATTAAATATCATAAACATAGTTTCCTCCTCCCCGTCATTCTCCTCTTCATGCATGAGTGCATTGTTAGTCTTTTCATTGTCTTCTCTCCGTTGACAGAACCTCGCTATGTATCCTAATCTTTGACAATTAAAACATCAAATCTGCCCATTGTACCTACCTCTTCCTCTACCCCTTCCTCTTCCTATATACTCGGATCTAAATTGTCTCGAACGATCCTGACCCTGACTTTGAACTTGAAACGCTTGTTCCATTGGTGAATCATCATATTGTTTTAACCGTAATTCATGTGACTGCAAAATTCCTAATAATTCTTCTGTTGTAATTGCATTTAGATCCTTAGATTCTTCGATTGCTACTACCACCGATTCATATTTCCGGGTGAGACTTCTAAGTATTTTTTTCTATTATTCGTTGTTCTAGGACTTCCTCTTCATTTAATCTTAATTGATTCACTATAACAGTGGTCCGATTGACATATTCTTCTATTGACTCGCTATCTTTCATCCGTAATGCATCAAATTCACATCGTATAGTTTGAAGCCTTAACGTTTTAACCCTGTGTTCTCCTCTATATGCCTTATGAAGAATGTTCCATTCTTCTTTGGATGTTTTACTGGCCGCCACACGCTCGAAAACTGTTTCATTTACTGCCTGGAAGATTACATGTAATGCCTTCTTGTCCCTCCTGACTTTCTCTTTGTAAGCGTTCTAATCGTTTTCTGATGCATTGGCAGGGATTTCATTATATCCGTCTTCTATGATTGACCAGAGATCTTGTGATTCCAGTAAAACTTTCATTTGTATATGCCAGTGGTAATAATTTTGCCCGAGCAATTTTGGAATTTGGGTTTGAATCCCTCAATTCGACGTTGCCATGGTGATGATGATTTATTGGAATCGAAAAATTAAGAACATATCGAAGAAAAATAATTTATGCTTGAATCTTTGTGGCTCTGATACCACTTTGTAGATTGGAATATGCAGAATATGTAGAATATGAAATTAGGGTTTCGAATCTTAAAGGGAAATATGATCTTATTCGAACTTGGTAAAGAATAATGTCGATACATACATTACATATATACTCGGCAGAATATAAGAGTAACTGCCAAAACTTATGATAAACAATAATAACATAATAATAACACTATATTAATCAGACTTATACTATATAATATATCTAGCTTATATTCTAATAATTTTTACCAGGGTTCCTTAATTCCCAAAATTATAATAGTTTCGGACAATTGCGTACTCCATACCTCCTTACTTGCACCCATGTATATTGTAACTCCCATTTGGTCTTCAAGTAAATCCAAATTACCTAAAATAGCTTGATGACACTAACATTACCAAGAATTGGTGCCATAATAACTAATTTGTTCTCATGATTGCATTTTGTGGTTTCATTACCCCTGATCTATTTGGGGCGATATGTGAAAGATTACACTGTCACCTTTTTTTACACTTCATGTTAAAAAGAAGAGAACTATATGGCAATGATTCGATTGGCCTTTGAATACACCTTTTGGATTGTGGATGATCAATGATGTTATAATTTGAACCTAGTTAATGTATCTATTAAAAACTTGGAAAGTTTCTCAACTAAGGAGCCATGGAAAGATATTGATTCAATTGCTTTATTCATATAACATTAATAAAAATCACTCACAATTCAACACACTCATCAGCTTCACAAATTCTTCACAGGCTTGGTAGTGAGCCCAAACCCAAATGGGTACAACGGGTCATAATGCTGGTCCCCAACGTTCATTGGGAGCTGATCAACAGACTTGAACCACGTATGTGCAAGCTTGCCTGTAAAACCATAGTCACCAAACAGAACATCTGTAAGACCTTGACCCTCGGTTCCTGGAAGCCAAGCGGCCACAAGAGCGTCTATGGTATTAACATATGGCTGCATGACCACAGGCCGGCCACTGATCAACACCACCACACATTTCACAGAACCGCAAACATTCTTGATGGTGCTTGGTCCAGGCTCTGGGATTGTTAGATTCAGGCTGTCTCCAAATGTCTCAGCATACGGGTGCTCTCCCACAACGACAATCGCATAGTCGAATTTGGCAGACTTGACAAAATTCTCAGTGGGGTTCTCATTGTAGACCACTTGAGTTTTCGGGTCAACGGCCTTTTTCACAGCAGATAAGATTGTGGTGCCTGCAAGATCAAAGGGTTTAAATCAAGATTACACATAGTTTAGAGGTTTTGTTTAAGATTACAAAAGGTGAGAAGTTTAGTTCTAGATGGTGATTATACCAGAAGTAATATCTCCTGAAAGTCCTTGCCACTCAATTGTCCATCCACCACATTGGTAACCAAGATTATCAGCATGAGCTCCCGCAACTAGTATCTTCGAGGCTTTTTTAGGAAGTGGTAACAATGGCTTCTTTGAAGATTTACCGTTTTTCAATAACACAAGTGTTTTTCTTACAGCTTCCCTAGCCAGATCTCTGTGCTCCTGTTGACATTCGAGTTCACAAATTAGATAAAGATAATATATTAAAAAGAAAGTTAAAGTCAGTTTACCTGGCTTCCAAGGTACTTAGTCATGCTGTAATCAGCCAAGGGGTTTTCAAACAGACCCATGGTGAACTTGACCCTTAGAATCCTCTTAACCGCATCATCTACACGGCTAATGGATATGAACTTGTTCTTGACTAGGTAAGTTAGACCATCGATGAACTCGGTGTAATTGTATGGAACCATGAACTGCATACAGCCAACACATTAGGCTCTTGCATTTTATATAAAATCAAGAACAGGAGAAAAACAAACATACCATATCAATGCCAGTATTCATCCCGGCTATGATTGAATATGTATAGTTAGCATGTTCGGGAGTAGTGATCCTGTCAATCCCTTGCCAGTCTGATATAACAAACCCCTGAAGTCAAAGTCAAACAAAAACTACATGAGTTCTTTGTAAAGTTTAACTGTTTAAGAAATAACTCGATGCAACTAGATTAGCGGATTTCTACCCTGAATTTGAGCTTGTTTTTGAGGAAATCAGTGACAAGATAGCGGTTGGCGTGCATTTTCACGCCATTCCAGCTGGAATACGAGGTCATAATCGTAGCAACGCCCTTGATGACAGCATCATAGTAAGCTGGCATGTGTATGCTGAAGAACCCTTTGGCGTCGATGATCGTGTTGCCCTCGTTTATGCCCAAGTGGGTCCCCCCATCTCCCAGATAATGCTTAGCACATGCTGCAATCTTATCTCTGTTCAGAAATGGAATCAGCACATATTATGCCCAAATAAAGATATAACATGTTGATATGCTATGTTGAATAATGTAAACCAACCCCTATTCAGTTTGCCTCAAGATCTACTTGTTTTAAATATTTGGTATATTCAATATCATTCATTGATCTGGATTCAGGAACATGTAAGCATGACATCTTCTCTTTTTCTTGATTTTTTTTAGTTTCTTTTTCCAAATCAAAGTGCAATACATGGTCCACATAATTTAAGATTAAGAGCTATACTTTTAGGAATATATAGCATGTTGTCCATGAAAGGTCATTCTTATCTATTATGCTAAGATTAAAGATCTGCATTTAAAGAGTGAGGAAAACAAGAAGATATTTTGTAAAGGACCCATTGAAAAGTCTACCACTTTCCATGATCATTATATTGAGTAAAGGACCCATTGAAAAGTCTACCACTTTCCATGATCATTATATTGATTATATGTTTCACACTTTGTGGACCATCCCTCACTAATGAGGTCCAATTTTTTTCAAAACGAATTATGATTTTTGTTCATATTTCTATCTTGTGGATCCCATCGTCATTATTTAATTTTATCCACCAAAATATACCAACGATAAAAGGGAATTTTAAAGTGCTTAAAACAGATAAGACCTTAAGTTAATTATATCATCAGATACTAGATACATCTAAAAGACTCACACTTTTATAGTTATATATTCGTATTAAAGAATCAATATTTGTCAGAATATACATAAATTTGACTAAAAAGGTCAATTAACTTACTGTCCACCAACAAATGGTACACCCTTTCTTGATCCAGCAGGAATGTCTCCTTGCAAACCTGGTATAATCTCAGTCATTAACTTAACAATCTTGGGATCTTCACTATAACTCTCGAAGCAACGACCCCATCTCGGATCTCTACATACCTGTTTAGGACAAATTATAGTTTTCCAAAAAGATTGCACCTTTTATATATTAGCAGTAAAATTTATTTTACTTACTGCAATACAAGGTGCAAAAGCATATTGTATGCCAGTGGCTCTAACTTCAAGTGCAGTTGCAGCTCCAATCTTCTTAACCAGAGCAGGGTCCCTGTGTCAGATTTTGTCATATCAATACATGATCCATTAATTATAGTGACATGTACATTAAGCAATGATAGTTATGCGTTGAGCCATATTTGATATTAATACTTGCCTGGTAACTCCAAGACCAACATTATGGGGAAAGATCGTAGATTTGTAAACATTATTATGACCATGGACAGCATCAATCCCATAGATCAACGGTATCCCCAATCGGGTCGATAACGCACCCTTTTGGAAATCGTTGACCATGTCAACCCATGTTTCCGGGGATGCATGTTTGGCTGGAACGCTCCCTCCTCCACTCAAAACACTCCCTACAAAAAGACAACAACTTCAAGAAAGAAACAAACACAAAAAGACATAAACAAACTATGATTTGAAAGTTAGATTGAATCTTATACCCATCATGTACTTCTTGATGACCTCATTGGATGCAACTGTTCTATCAATTTGAGTCATTTGACCAATCTTTTCCTCTAATGTCATCCTTTTCATTAAATCTTTTACCCGAATACCGATCGGTTGTTTTGGATCTTTGTATTTGAAGTACTCAGCTTCAGTCATGGAAGCCCAACAACACATTACCATAATCAACAAAACTGAATATTTCCTCATGTTCATGACCCCCATTGCTAATGGGAGTATGCTCTTCCTTAATGGAGTTCAAATGACAATTTTCTACAGTATAAACATAACAAATGATTAGTTAAATAAAGACAGGTATTAGATGAAGATTTCATATTTAAAATAACTAAAATCCAAAGACCATGCAATAGTTATCTCAAGATTGGGTCCCATTATTTTACTTTCAAGAGTCAAACAAGACAGTTTTAAAATTTAAATTGAACACCAGGCTGTCTTATTATAGAGTTAAAGAATTTGAAAATGGACTAGTATAATATAACCAAGATATGATACGTTTGAAAACGTTGAATCTGAAAAATCAAGATATGAAAATCTGCATTAGTGGTTTCACCATTGTGAGCTACCAAATAACACAAATAAAATATTAGATCATATGAAAACTTGAACATTTAAAAGCATGTTCCTAGTTATTATGAATTAAGTTCAAAACCTAATAAAGATTTTGAACTGATTCTAACATTTCAACATAGTAGCTATGGTGATCAAGACTCAAAGAAAACTAATGGGGTGTGATTTGTTCCTAAATCTGGATCAAGAAACAAAACAGAATTAAACACATTTATTTGAGAACACAAACATACATAACTAGAACTCTAGAAGCTTACTTACAAGTGAGAGAGAGAGAGAAAGAGAGAGAGAGGGAGACAGAGAGAGAGAGATAAAGAAAGAGAGAGTGTGTGTGACTGTTCTTGAGTTGGGTGGATATTTAAAGAAATCTCAACTCATTTAATATAGTTTTTTGTGGACTGGAAGGTGTTCTTATTGCTTTATGGGCCACTTGATTATATTCAATTTGTTGATGATTTGTTTATGTTTTTCTTTCGTTCAAATGCTTAAGATTCAAGTTAAGAACGAAAACGTGTTATTATTTTTTACATTCCTCAATAAGAAAGATATTAGAAAAACTTCTAAGGATTATTATAAATTATGAAATATGTAATCATGGTTTTTGTCTCTACTTTTCAAAAATTATATTTTGGTCCACACGTATTACATTTGTTCCTTGTCATTAACTTACACTATTTTTTTATTAAAATATACTCCCTCCATCCCATTTTAGATGTCTTGGACCCACATTCACATAATTTAAGAAATATTTGAGTATTTTATTTTTTGGGTTGTAAAATAACAATAATGTCCTTAGAAATGACAATTAAATTGGGACAACCAAAAATGAAAGTTTATAATGGTAAGGGCAAAAATGGAAATTATATTTACATTTTTGGAAATGACAATTAAATTGGGACAACCAAAAGTGGACATTTGGACATTTAAAATGGGACGGAGGGAGTAATAAAATGACTAAAATACTTTTCCTATTAAAAAAAACAAAAGAAAAAAAAACCCAACATCTTCATTAGACTGCTGGGTGTGGGCTTGGGTTTGGAGCGTGGAAACCAAACCAACGCCGCTTTAGCCACACCGGGCCAGCTTGGGTAGCGGCGTTGCCCCTCTAGCGTGGCTATGAGCCTGGCGTGGGGCGGGTTGGGAAGATGATGTGGATGGCTGGGATTGGCTAACAAAAGTCGACCGTTTAGGGTAGCCGTTGGGTAACGGCTAGTTTAAAAAATTATTTCTTTTTCAAACTTATAAATACTCACCTATTTTTTAAAACTTTTACTACTTCTCTACTTTTCACCTTCTTCAATCTCTATATTTTTTTTAAATTCAACCATAATCCTCTACAAGGCATCCATTTAACCGAAACCTCAACCCGAACAACCCCTTCGCTTTCCAAGAGAACCCGAACCCTAGCCCGCCACAAAATCGCCAACCACCAAACCCGACCCAAATACTCCACGGCCAACCACAAGGTTTTGTATACTCATCTTGTCCTGAGCTTGTCGGAATGGCGTCATATTTTCACGAACTTTCCATACGACGATACATCTATTCCAATTAACATATCCCAACCCGATTCCGTACCCGAAACACAACCGCAAGACGTTGGTCGTTCGTCATCCAAACTGGCCAAAAAAAGAAGTCACAAAAAAAGCACCGATGAAGAGAAAGCAATAGCGGCCGCTCAACGAGTACAAAAAAAGTGGACAAATCAAGAATAAGTTACTTTGACGAGATGTTATATTGATGAATCGCAAGATCCGATCAAAGGTATTTTATATATAACAATATTATTTTTTTCGTTTATTATAATTTTTTGGCAAATTGGATTTAAATAATCCCAACTCACTGTTATTGGCCAATAATAATCCCAACTCATTTAATCACCAATAATAATCCGAACTTTTCACTTTTGTTTGTAAAATACTCCCACGTTAAAAAACATTAACTTGGTTAAAAAATTGCTGATGTGGCTTGACATGTGTGCACTGACGTGGCTGGTTAATTATAAAAGAAACCCAACATTAAAGCCATATGTGTATAAAGGTTTTCACCCCCAAATTACAACTATCTATCGCCAAATAACAATCGCAGAGAATCACGATTCCCCTAAACCATAATCAACCGAGAGAGCAAACGATCAAGTCATTGTATCAGGTTTGTTTTTTAGTGCATTCTTCTTGTTTATCTGTGATTCAAACCTAATCCACTACTGAACACACTGCCGCCAGAAACGAGAACCCACTTCCTCTGCCCACCATCTCCGGTCAACAAGCCCGTGACTAAAAAGAAGAAATCAAATTCGTCAACGAGTCTGAGTTATATCATGTTACCTGATCGGAAGAAAACCAAGATGTCTTAGCGGAGTTGAAGTCCAAACGGTTCAGTGATCGATCGGACCGAGATATACGGAGGTGGTGGCTGGCTCACGGCGGTTCAAGAGCTGATTGATGGAAATCATAGATCGGTGGGTTCTTTTAACCAAAAATATCAAAAACCCCAAAACCAAAAAATATAAAAAACCCACCACCACAAACCACCCCTAAATGTTACTAAAATTTCTAAAGACACAAGTACAACTTTAAGATGTGCAACGATATGCCTTTGTGATACCGGCCACTGTGATTCCGGCCACTGTTATACCGCTGCCGCAAACTTTTGAATCTACAAACAACAATATGCCTTTTCTGAGATATTAGGTTGTTGTATGAGTGCAACGATTGGTAATAATGAGGAAAATTTGAGATGTAGCGGTGATGGTGGAAGATGATGGCTCTGGAACTAGTATAGGTAAAGAGAGATGGAGTAGAGAGGGAAAATGGGGCTTTTTAGAGAGAGAGAGACATGGACTGAGTTATATATTACTTTATTTTAAGATACCAGCCACGTCAGTGCACACATGTCAAGCCATATCAGCAATTTTTTAACCAAGTTAGTGTTTTTTAACGTGGGAGTATTTTACAAACAAAAGTGAATAGTTCGGACTATTATTAGTGATTAAACGAGTTAGGATTATTATTGGCCAATAACAGTGAGTTGGGATTATTCAAATCCAATTTGCCATATAAATAATATCTACATAAGCATAAAAAGAAAATAAAAAATAAAAGAAAAACATGGTAACCTGATGACATGGTAATTACACAATATTGGAACACAAAATTAAAGTTTAGTGACTTTAGAAAGACAAAAAAAGTTTGGATGACTTAATTGAGACACTTGACAAACTTAATTACATTTTAGTGGCATTTTCCCTTAGTTAAATCATAACGTGATAATCAAGTAACACGAAATTTGTTTGGTTAGTCTCTCTCTCTGAGGTACCCCAAAGGTCGCCGGATTTCTTTTGACGCCGGAAAGCTCGACGATGGAGAACAGGTTAGTATAGTGCGTGAGGTTTCTCGGTTCTCTTATTGGTAGTGAGCCTTGAGTATACATTTCCCCCTATTCTGGCCTGACGCTTCATCCATTCGCTCTACGGGTTGATCGGATTCCAGCAGGTGGTCCTCATGGAGAACAGGAGTAGGAATGTGATCAAGTTTTTCGTTTCAAATATGCCGGAGGGGTGCACGCCGTGGGAGCTGTTAGGATCGAAGGCTCACATGATTATGCTTGTTTGTATAATTTGAACAAATCAAATAGAAATGAACAGAGTTTAAGTGCAGCGAAAATGATTACAAACATTGTAAACACAATCAAGGAAGAAATTAGTTTAGATAAACAAATGCTTTTCATCAGTCAAAAGGTTACAAAGCAAATCAAAAGATTACAAGCATGCTTACAAACTAAACTCCCCCTCAGCCTGATACTCCAGTGGTTGGTTGCACAAGATGAAAGGAATGAATTGAGGAGAAGAACTCACTCAAAACGATCAAATGTAACAGTACAGGGTACTGCTCCATTTATAGACAATCCAAACCACTGAGGCATCTCAGCTGACGTCTGTCACGGCCCCTGACCCGGTTTGACCCGTTTCAGGAGCCGCGGGACAGAAATCCCGTGGTATTTAATTAATTGAGTTTAACAGCGGAAGTTTATCATCAGGATCTTTTTAAAACTGAAATATTTCCCGATTATTTTATTTCACAACTCGGGATAAAACCCGGTAATTTACAATCTTGAGATTTCACGGAGAAATCTTTTATTTTACAAAACATGTTTCTTTATTTTATACTGAGCCACTTTCTCAAGCTTGTAGTGCTTCACGACACTTTTCCTGGATCATAATAGATCACCTGAAACATGTTTGAAAAAGGTTTTGTCAGCGGGAAATACTGAGTGAATCATTCTATTTACATAAAATGATGCTTAGTTATCAATTACAGCATAAGAGCGATTACAATGGCTTCTATCTTATTTTTATCTGGCGTCCTGTCACAATGGTGACATGTCACAATGGTGACATGTCACAATGGTGACATGTCACAATGGTGACGATGGTCATACCACTATTAGATCAATGAACCTAAATAGTGATGATTATCCCTGTAGGTCAATGAACCTAACAGTGATTATCCCGAGTAGGTCAATGAACCTAACTGGGAGAAAATTAGTAATGTGCACAATACCCCACTAGCCAGTGATTCAAGATATCCACGACTTAGTCCCTGTAATTATAACCTTTGAAAATAATTTGAGGTATTGTAAAATAGTTGATAAAAAGAGAATGACTCACATTGCAGATTTAATTTGAGCAGAGTTTAGCCTACTGATTAGCCTTTTTAACCTAAATTTAATAACAGGCACACAATTCGGTCAGTAACTTAATACAGCATTTACGATAACTCACGAGATCAAACCCTCACAACGAATGACAAAGTGCGATACTTAAACATCCATCGAATTAACGACGAATGACAAAGCATAAACCCTAATGTGGGCAACACTTAAACATCCGTTGGATATTTTGATCAATCGGACATTGAATCGTATCAGCGATCGAGTTAATACCCTGATTGCGGCGTCGATTAGTGATCCGTGTGTGTTAATTGTGGTAAACAGAGCATAACTCGGTGTATATTTCGAATTTCTTCGTCGAACGAACAACAGAATGCAAGTGCCAGGCCCTTCTATTTATACCCAAAATTTGCACCTCCCGCTAGTCGCGGAAGAATCCGTGTCACGTGCCGCGTGTCGCCTGTGGTGACATTTTTAGGGTAGGGTAGGTACGTGTCCAACTAGCTCAGGTGAGTCGACAATTCGTTAAAATTCAATTTCCACGTAAATCTGTAAAGATAATATCAACTAGGTTTTACCCCCCCCCCCTGAGTTTTAGGGGACCTGATTCTAATTCCGATTGTTCTGAAAATTTTAAGGCTTGTGCAGAATCACTTGGGTTTCTTAATTAGGGTTTCCTATTGGACAAATTAATTTAATAACTATGACTTTTGGTGAGAGTTCTTACATTCTCCCTACCTTAATAAAAATCTCGTCCTCGAGATTTACTAGAATAAGTAAGGATACTTTCTCTTCATTTCTGATTCCAGCTCCCAAGTGTATTCTGGTCCTCTCTTTGAATCCCATTTTACTTTAACTAGCACTAATCGTTTGTGCTTGAGAAACTTCACTTTTCTGTCTTCTATCTGAAGAGGTTTCTCAACAAATTTTAACTTTTCGTTTACCTCTATTTCTTGAAGAGGTACTACCAAAGGTTCGTCTGATAGACACTTCTTGAGGTTGGATACATGAAATACATCATGTACTCTAGCTAACTCTTCTGGTAGTTGTAAACGATAAGCAACCGATCCTATACGTTGAATCACAGGAAATGGTCCTACGTATCTGGGACTTAGCTTTCCTTTCTTACCAAATCTAACAACTCCTTTCCAAGGAGAAACTTTCAATAGTACTTTGTCTCCAACTTGAAACTCTAACGGCTTTCGTCTATTATCTGCATAACTTTTCTGGCGATCTCTAGCCGTCTTCAACCTTTCCTTGATTTGAGTAATGTTATCAGTAGTCTCTTGCACTATTTCAGGACCTGATAATTGACTTTCTCATATTTCTACCCAACAAATCGGAGTTCTGCACTTTCTTCCATATAGTGCCTCAAATGGGGCAGTTTCAATACTCGAATGATAACTATTGTTATAGGAGAATTCAATTAAAGGTAAGTGATCATCCCAGTTTCCACCAAAATCTATTACACATGCTCAGAGCATGTCTTCCAGAGTTTGGATTGTCCTTTCACTTTGCCCGTCTGTTTGGGGATGATATGCAGTGCTTAGGTTTAGTCGAGTTCCCATTGCTTTCTGGAAACTTGTCCAGAAATGAGAAGTAAAACGACTATCCCTATCCGAAACAATGGAGAGTGGAACTCCATGTAAGGATACAACTTCATCTACATACAACTTTGCCAATCTTTCCATGCTAAAGGTTTCTTTCATAGGTGGAAAGTGAGCAGATTTGGTTAATCGATCCACAATTACCCAAATCGCGTCATTACCTTTTCTGGTTTTGGGTAACTTAGTAACAAAATCCATTGTTATGAGTTCCCATTTCCATACAGGCATTTCTAGTTGTTGTAGTAGACCTGAAGGTTTCTGGTGTTCTGCCTTAACTTGCGAACAAGTAAGACACTTAGAAACATATCTAGCTATATCCTTTTTCATGCCTATCCACCAGAAATTCTTTCTTAAATCTTGGTACATCTTATTGTTTCCTGGGTGCATGGTATATCTAGACTTATGGGCTTCTTCTAAAATCTTATTTCTTAATTCTCCCTGCTTAGGTACCCAAATTCTGCTTTTATGGAATCTCTAAATTCCATCATCTCCTTGTTCTAATTCTTTTATTCGTCCCTTCATTCCTTCAGCATCATCCTTGATTGCTGTTTCCTGAACACTCTTTAATTGTTCCATTAAATCTAACTGTAAATTTAACCTAAGAGCACGAACTCGTCGTTGTTTTTCATGATACTTACGACTTAAGGCATCTGCAACTACATTTGCCTTTCCTTCGGGATATTGAATATCGCAGTCGTAATCACTTAGGATTTCCATCCATCTTCTTTGTCTCATGTTTAACTTTTTTTGCCCAAAAATATATTTTAAACTTTTGTGGTCTGTATAGACAGTAAATTTACTTCCGTAAAGATAATGTCTCCAAATCTTAAGGGCAAAAATTACAACTCCTAATTCTAAATCATGAGTTGTATAATTTTCCTCGTGCTTTTTCAACTGTCTTGAAGCATACACAATTACCTTCTTGCGTTGCATAAGCACACATCCTAATCCTAGTTTTGAAGCATCACAATATACTTCAAAATCTTCAGTTCCTTCTGGTAAGGCTAAGATTGGAGCATTGGTTAACTTTTGCTTTAGAATTCTAAAGGCTTCTTCTTGCTTAGGTCCCCATTCAAACTTAACTACCTTACAGAT
Source organism: Helianthus tuberosus (assembly GCA_030545235.1). Classification (NCBI taxonomy): domain Eukaryota; kingdom Viridiplantae; phylum Streptophyta; class Magnoliopsida; order Asterales; family Asteraceae; genus Helianthus; species Helianthus tuberosus. Next base: position 33,722,840 of record CM060373.1, on the reverse strand, counting down.
TAGCTTAGTTAATGGTATAGCTATCTTGGAAAAATAAACCGTCTATAGTATCCGGCTAAACCTACAAAACTCCTAATTTCATTGCGGATTGCGGAACCTTCTATTTGGTAATTGCTGCTATCTTATCAGGATCTACGTGAATACCTTCATGATTCACCATATGACCTAGAAATTGCACTTCTGGCAGCCAAAATTCACACTTCGAGAATTTGGCGTAAAGCTTCTCTTTTCTTAGCAAAGTTAAGAGTGCTTGCAAGTTCTGATAATGTTCTTCCTGACTTTTGGAATAAATAAGTATATCGTCGATGAAGACAATTACAAATTTATCCGAATATGGTTTACAGATTCTATTCATCATGTCCATGAATGTTGCAGGTGCATTCGTTAATCCGAAGGCCATGATTGTAAACTCGTAATGACCATACCTAGTCCTGAAAGCAGTTTTAGGTATGTCTTCCTCTTGTACTTTCAATTGATGATATCCGAAACGTAAGTCGATCTTAGAAAAATATCTATCTCCCTGGAATTGATCGAATAGATCCTCAATTCTAGGTAATGGGTATCGATTCTTAATTGTAACCTTATTTAATATAATCAATACACATTCTCATCGAACCATCCTTTTTCTTTACAAACAACACTGGCGCTCCCCAAGGGGATGAGCTAGGTTGTATAAATTCTTTGCTTAGTAATTCATCTAATTGCTTTTTTTAGTGTTAATATTTCTGTGAGTGCTAACCGATAAGGTGCCTTGGCTATCAGTATAGTTCCTGGAATTAGATAAATCCTACTTCCCTATCTGGTGATAATCCTAGTAACTTTTCTGGAAATACATCTGGGTATTCTGAACTACAGAAATTTCCTTAAGTTCTTTATCTTTAGTATTAATGATTACTGAAATCATATATACTATTCCTTGCTTTCGTTCATAATTAGCAACTTTCATTACGGATATGAACTTCATAGGTTTACATGGCTTATCTTCTGTAATCATTATTACTTCTCCAGTGGGTGCACAAATTTCTATGGAATTCTTATCACAGATAATTCGAGCATGGTTGTTTACTAACCAATCCATTCTTAACACAACATCGAATTCAACTAATTTCATAGATAATAGGGTTATAGAAAATTTATGACTTAAAAGTTCTATTTCTACGTTTTGCAGAACCTTATTTATTTTAAATAAATTCCTATCTGCCGTTTTTACTGTAGAAATTTGCCTAATGCTGGTTAAAGGTAAGTTAAGAGTTTGGCATAATGAAGTATTTATAAAACTTTGGTTTGCACCAGAGTCAAATAATACTTTTGTGTAAACGTTGTGAATTAAGAACGTACCAGCTATCACATCTGGAATGAGTTCTGCTTCCTTAGCAGTCAGTTGGAAGGCTCTTACATTCCTTTTTGCTCCTTCTGCAGGTTTGGCTTTATTGTCAAATGGTTTGTTCAGTTTTGGACAATCTGGCCTAAGATGTCCAGCTTCTCCACAGTTGTAGCAGACTGAAAATTTCTTCCTCCTGCAGTCTTCTTCTTGATGCCCCAGAATTTTGCAAAAATTGCAATATCCTTTGCATCTTCCAAAATGCTTCCTTTTGCAAGAATAGCAAAATGGACTAGTGGAAGATTGTCCATTCCCTCCTTTCTTGAAATTGTTATGGTTACTCGGACGAAATCCTTGGGTAATCTTTTGGGCTACTTCCTTCCTTCTATTTTCTTCTCTTGTCCGTACTAGTTCGTCAGTCAGAGTATTGGCTAAATCTACCGCATCATCAATCGTGCGAGGTTTCGCAGCCTTGACGATATTACGAATTTCAGAAATCAATCCCCAAATATAACGAGAAATAAGTACCGGCTCTGGCGAAGCCAGGGTTGGTACCACTCGAGCATACTCAAAGAATGTTGAAGTATACCCTCGACAATCTACATCCACCATCCGGTGGGTTAGAAACTTATTTGTCATTTGTTCCTTTTCATATTCGGGACAGAATTTTCTTTCTAAAAAGCTCTTAAATTCTTCCCAGTTCATAGCATACGCCATCCTTCTTCCTTTTGCTTGTAACACCGTATTCCACCATTCTAGCGCCCCTTCTTTGAAAAGGTTTGACGCGTACATGACCTGATCATCCTGAGCACATTTACTTATGGCAATTACTGCCTCGGTTTTCTCTAACCAACGCAGTGCCGCAGTTGCTCCTTCATTGCCTGCAAACTCAGTGGGTTTACAAGCAAGAAATTCTTTGTAAGTGCAACCAGGCGTTGCAGCTTTCATTTTCTTAAGAGGAGGATCTTGCCGTGGTTCATTATCATGATTAACATGATTACCGCCTCCATTTACGCTATTACTGAAGTTATCTTCAGAAATGCGTTTGCTAGGAACGATTTGTTGCGGTTCGATTGGATTTTTAATAGCAGCAACAATTGCTGGAATAGCGTTGGCTATCCCTTGAGTAACTATTGCTGGAATAGCGTTGGCTATCCCTTGAGCAACGATATTTTCTATATCTTGCCTAGTCATATATTGGTCCCCCGGTTGTTGCTCAGATTGATTAACCTCATTAACTGGTTCATTATTAGCGTTTTCCATCTGATATCTAAGTTATAGATAAATAATTGGTATAAAAGAAATAATCCAAGGTCACAATTAATTGCACATAATCACGTAAACGAATATACAACAAAATTGTAAATTTTCTAAAATTTCATTTGTTTTATAGATTATATCATGCTTCTATATACAACCGTTTTATTATTTATTTTACACATACTGATTTTACTATTACTATTACACAACCACATTTCCATAAATCCCCTATCCTTTGTCAGATGATATTCTAGTAACGGCGTTTCCTCTCATCGTATTTTCAGGAGATCTGTCCCCCAATCTCTTGGATCCTATTCCCAGTATCCATTAGTTCTTCACTAAAGCGAAGTTCAGCCATATTCTCATTACTCATTGGTGGATTTGGTACAGGTTCTGGATTGAACTGAGGAAAAAGCTTATAGGGATAGTTTTGTAATTGTATTTCATTAGTCAACCATTCGTCTATTTGCGAGTGGATTGTAGGGTTTGGAATAGCTGGTTCTAAGTTCCTTGGTAGTTGTGTTTCAAGAGAATGAATGAAAACATTTTCATTAATAGGCTTAATAGTATTATAGCTTGCCATTATAAAATCTAGCTCTTCCTGAGATGGTAACCCCTCAATTTGTCTAGAGCTTTCCTCAATTTCCATTTTCTTAGACTTGGGTTTCTCGAGAGGTAAAGCGTTGAATTCAATAGGTTCTTCTATGTCTGGTATATATCTATTAAAATCTCTGGAAACTTCTATTCTTACTGGATAGAGATTTAAATTCTGAAGGGCTTCCGACAAGTCACTCATGCTGTTATGCAAAATACCCACAAATACTAAGTTAAAAATTATATCAAATTTCATAGAAAACCTTTAAATATTATTTCATACTGGGTAACTATCAAAACAACTGAAAATTCAAACACACTAAGGTTTACTTATTTATTTACTGGGTAAGTTTCTAGACTGTAGATAATAAAGGTGCTAAAATTTTGAGTCAAATTATTTAAGGATTTGTATTTATTGCTACAGTGGCTAATATATAGAGACCTAACCATACTGTACACAATTAGTCAAATAATAAAAAAAATAATCACAAAATAGTAATTAATTAAGTATTTTCTAAATACTTAATAGGCTTAAATCAGTGGCTCGATAAGTGGCTCTGATACCACATTTTTCTGTCACGGCCCCTGACCCGGTTTGACCCGTTTCAGGAGCCGCGGGACAGAAATCCCGTGGTATTTAATTAATTGAGTTTAACAGCGGAAGTTTATCATCAGGATCTTTTTAAAACTGAAATATTTCCCGATTATTTTATTTCACAACTCGGGATAAAACCCGGTAATTTACAATCTTGAGATTTCACGGAGAAATCTTTTATTTTACAAAACATGTTTCTTTATTTTATACTGAGCCACTTTCTCAAGCTTGCAGTGCTTCACGGCACTTTTCCTGGATCATAATAGATCACCTGAAACATGTTTGAAAAAGGTTTTGCCAGCGGGAAATACTGAGTTAATCATTCTATTTACATAAAATGATGCTTAGTTATCAATTACAGCATAAGAGCGATTACAATGGCTTCTATCTTATTTTTATCTGGCGTCCTGTCACAATGGTGACATGTCACAATGGTGACGATGGTCATACCACTATTAGATCAATGAACCTAAATAGTGATGATTATCCCTGTAGGTCAATGAACCTAACAGTGATTATCCCGAGTAGGTCAATGAACCTAACTGGGAGAAAATTAGTAATGTGCACAATACCCCACTAGCCAGTGATTCAAGATATCCACGACTTAGTCCCTGTAATTATAACCTTTGAAAATAATTTGAGGTATTGTAAAATAGTTGATAAAAAGAGAATGACTCACATTGCAGATTTAATTTGAGCAGAGTTTAGCCTACTGATTAGCCTTTTTAACCTAAATTTAATAACAGGCACACAATTCGGTCAGTAACTTAATACAGCATTTACGATAACTCACGAGATCAAACCCTCACAACGAATGACAAAGTGCGATACTTAAACATCCATCAAATTAACGACAAATGACAAAGCATAAACCCTAATGTGGGCAGCACTTAAACATCCATTGGATATTTTGATCAATCGGACATTGAATCGTATCAGCGATCGAGTTAATACCCTGATTGCGGCGTCGATTAGTGATCCGTGTGTGTTAATTGTGGTAAACAGAGCATAACTCGGTGTATATTTCGAATTTCTTCGTCGAACGAACAACAGAATGCAAGTGCCAGGCCCTTCTATTTATACCCAAAATTTGCACCTCCCGCTAGTCGCGGAAGAATCCGTGTCACGTGCCGCGTGTCGCATGTGGTGACATTTTTAGGGTAGGGTAGGTACGTGTCCAACTAGCTCAGGTGAGTTGAAAATTCGTTAAAATTCAATTTCCACGTAAATATGTAAAGATAATATCAACTAGGTTTTACCCCCTCCCCCCCTGAGTTTTAGGGGCCCTGATTCTAATTCCGATTTTTCTGAAAATTTTAAGGCTTGTGCAGAATCACTTGGGTTTCTTAATTAGGGTCTCCTATTGGACAAATTAATTTAATAACTATGACTTTTGATGAGAGTTCTTACAACGTCACCATGAAAGCGACGTCTAATAGCCTAACAACCTGTAACCACTGTTCCTATACAAACACTGCTATTCTTAACCACTGATTTCACATAAGACAAGTAATGCACTAATCTACTGCTATCTTCTTTTATCAGTGCTTTCCTCAAAGTTGATCAGTCTTTGAGTGGGCAGTGCTTTGTCATCAGTAGATTGAACCAGCAGTGTTTAATCTTTCATCAGTCTTTCAAGGCTTCATCAGCAGTTCGAAGGGCAGCAGCTGTTGTATACGGACAGTGGATAGAGGACATCAGATGTTATTATCACATTCAAGGGGAAACTCTAAGGTAAACAGCTGCTTATTGTGAATCCACTGTTGTGAACCAGTTTTGGCTTTCATTATATGTTCCTCTGGTAGGGTTCAATCCCAACAATCTCCCCCTGGAACAGATAATGCCAAAACCCTTCATTATTTTGGATTTTTATTTCTCATTAGAAGCTCCTTAACTTGCCTTTTAAATTCTACTTCAAAGTCCTTGGAGCTTGAGTCATCCTCATCCCTGCATAGTGAAAGTTCAAGGAGATCCTGCAAATCTTCAACACCAAGACCTAGTGCTTCTTTCCTTGATATATACTTCACTTCGCCATTGGATCTGACCAAGGTCAATACGTGGGTCTTTTGATCAGACATCCACTTTAGTACTTTTGAACCCAATGGGTTTCTTGGGAGAGATTTATTTACAGATGAGTTTAGAGAAATTGGTCTTGAGAAAAGTTGTAAACTTTCAGACATTTGTTTGAAGGCCATTTCGATGACATCATTTGCTGCAGCTATATCTTCTGCAGTTTCTCTTTCAATCAGCTATTGCCTCTCAATGTCTGTCATGTCTGTTGAAGTGTTTGGTGACGCAGGTTTGGTTAATACCTTTTTAAAAAGGTTTTGAAGTTTCACTGAGCTATCTTCTTTTAGATCCATTTTCTTGATGGCATCTGTGAAGTACTCAGCTTCCTTTTCTTTTTCTTCTTCACTTGTCAACAGTTTTCCTTTCTCTTGGTTAACTGTTGATGTGATCAGTGTTTTAAGAGCGTCAAGCTGCTGTTCTAGCTTTTTGTAGTCAGGCCTTTTTGAAGTGTCTGGGACTGTTATCCTTCTTTTCTTCAGCCTTTCATAAGCCTCATCGGTATACTGCTTTGTCCATTTTGCTATGGCTTCAGCAGTATCCACCCTAGCATCTATCAACTCCTGTTTTTTTCTTTTTGTACTCGGATGTAAGATCAGCAATGAGCTTTTTATATTTGTTCCAATTTGGAGCAGTTTTCTTCTTTCTTGGATCATTTTTAATCCTTTCAATTCTGTTTGCTTCATGCTTTAAGGCAACCATTGGCGATTCTTCAAATTGGTGTTCTTCAGCTTGATAGAATTTTTTCTTTCATGATGTATGCAAGATAACTTTTTCTCATTTCTTTTCGTTGATCTGCCTTTTCTTTGCTCAGATCTTGTGCATAGTTTTCCATCAACTTGACTTTTGTGAGCAAAAATTCCAATTTTTCAGAAATGGCTTCATCACCTTGATCTTTGCATTCGAGTTTAGCTCTAATCTTTGATTGCCTTGCTTTCATCTCGAGATATTCATCCATGTCTTCTGGGACTATGAAGCCTATGAGAGAAGGAAATCTTCTTTTTGAAGGATCATCCTCGGTGTAAAATTGTTTCATCTCATTTTTCACAGCTTCTAGTTCCAGTGGATATTTAGCAGCAACATGATCATATTTTTCATCAGTTGCCTGAGTTGTTTCTCTTTTTCTTTTGTGAAGCTTTATGGGTGGAGGTACTTTTGGTTGTGATGTAGGAATGATGAGAGCAGTGGTGGATGATTGACTAACAGCTGTTGAAACAACTGGTGTTTCAACCTCTGTTGTCATTACAACTACTGATGTGTCAGTAGATGTCTTCTGCTTTTGAGCAGAGGTTGAAGTTTGTGAAGTTGTTTTTGGTGGTGGTGATGGAGAATCATCAGGTATGAAAATCCTTCTCCTTTTTATTGTAGGAGAGGCTGATGATGTCTTGAGTGGATCATTGGTGGTGGTTTGAGAAGTGGAAAGTGTCTGACAAACAGTTGTTGAAACAACTGGTGTTTCAACCACTGTTGCCATTATAACAGATGTTGTAACATCTGTTGTCTTCTGCCTTATGGCAGGAGGTACTGATGATGATGGTAGGGCAGTGGTAGTGTGTGTTGAAGAGATGGCAACTGTTTGACCAGCAGTTTTTGAAACCACTGACATATCAGCTGTTTGGATAGAAGTTTGAGATTTTGTGGTTTGAGGTTTAGATATATGTTTTTCTTTTTCCGGTTCAATGTAAACACCATCCTCAATTCCCTTTTTCTTCAACTGTTTGATTTTCTCCCCCTTTTTGGCATTATCTGCAAGGGGTTTATCCAAGAAGAGGATAGTAGAGGGAGCTTTTCCAGTGGTGCTTTGGATGCTGGCCTTAATATCTGCTTGAGTATCTTTGAATCTTGATTCCACCATGTTTGTCAGCATTTGTACATGTATTGCAAGCTGCTGATCAGCCATTTGTTTTTGTCTTTCAAGAAAGGGTTGGAATAAGTTCCATAACTCATTTGCAGCAGGTGCAGGTTGTGCAGGTGCTTGAGCTGGAACAGCAGTGGATTGTGCTTTTTGAGCGTTTAACAGTTGTTGCACCATATCCTTTATTTCAGCAACTGATGTTTCAAGTTTTTCAACTCTGCCCGTCAATTCCTGATATTTTGAATCATCACCCACTTTAATGGGATCATCTGATTCCCCACCAACAGTGGTTGTACCAATGTGTGACTTAGGAACTGAGTCCCAAAAGTCATCCATTGATGCCCCTTTGTCACACCCCGACTTTCCACGTGTCACCGGTGGGCCCGGTGGGGAGTATCGTGACGTCATGGTTGGCAACATAATAGTCAAACAACACAATATCAATATGCACAGCGGAAGCAAATTTAAAAAGATATAACACAACCGAATTTATTATTGTAATATCAAGTATCACAACGTTCGATTGTTTATCCACAGAAGGATCGAAAATAAAATGGAAACAATAGTTCAACAGACTTCAGGCATCTTAAGCTTGCGAGACTCTTTATTGATGCTAAGGAGACAATCCAGCCAATTACGTTTAGTACCTGCATTTAGTCTTTTTGGGAAAATACGTCTGTTTACACTGGTAAATACAATCAACTGACTCATTTTGAAAATGGTTTAAGAAAATTGATTTGAATGCACGTGGCACAAAATATCTTTTATAATTTGATTAAGATGCAAAGAGGCAAGATTAATCTTTTTAACTTGGGAGAATTATTTAATATTATAATCTTGTGAACGAATTACATATTACTTGTGCGTTCAGTAGCCCGGATCTTGTCCGGGTTAAAGATCAATAGACACACCACAATAATGAGTTATACACTGACAGGTGTACGCCTACACCCCGTGCTCAGGTCGTGGCCATTACTTCGAATGATGCCATGGATATCCGGGACATGGTCATTAACCCCCCAAAGGCTTTAAGTAACAAGACTGTTTAAACGAGCCGATCAAATTATTCAACTACCCACTTTAACGGTGGAGATTTGATGCCCGATCAAGCGGTATGCTATATACCGTAACCCAAGCCCGTATAGGGAAAATAAGTTAAAAGTATTTACCTGAGCAATGTATAAATCACAATAAGAAAAATGCACGTAGCTTTTACTGGTCCTCCTAATCTGGAATGAAGGTTTTATAATAACCTATTAGAATCCTAACGGGTCTTTAATTAAGCTTAAGCTTAGACCGGCTAGTTTCAAAGATACGGTTCGTACGCACGATTAAGCGAAGACCGGATAGAATGTGATTTAGACCCGACAAGTTCAGAGACTTGTTTAATATGGGTATTTCATACACATTCTGGATTTTATGATAAAACCGATAAGGTTTGACCCGTTTCGGCTAATTTATGTAACTTGTTACATAAACCGAACCGTACGCGTAATAAGCGTGACGGGTATTCATGAGAGCTATATACAGGTTTCCTAAGTTAATATGTTTCAAATATGTTGTGACATCAGTAAGATGTCTTTCATTATGCCCGAAACGTGTTTAAACACAAACTAGGCCCCGTAGGGGTAGTTTGGTCATTTAAAAGTTTATAAAAGAGTTTAAGTAACAATCTGAGTTACAGGTCTGATGTAATCAGCAAATATACTCAATTTTATAAGTTAAATCAGTAGGATAAAGCATGTATGTGAACTTTATCATTTTTAACCAAACTATGCCCCGTAGGGGTATTTTGGTAATTTCACATAAGCCGAAAAGCTCAAAACTGAAGTCTGAGTTTATCAACCTTTGCTTACTGTTAAAATATTATAATTTGCCTCATATATCAGTAGGTATCAACCCGGGTATGTCCAATATAACTTGGATGCATACTTTGCGTTAAAAACGCTTAATAAGGCGATTAAAGGTCATTTCCGGGTTCGATACTTAAATCTGTTATTTTTATATTTCCAGAAGGCTTAAAATAATTTATTTATCATATGTGATCAGTAGAAAAAGGTTTGGAGTCGTTTAGATATGTAAAACTCATTTTATGGCCCGTAAGGGCAAAACCGACAATTACCGGATTAAGCCTACGACTACTAGTTATGCTCAGCCTAAAATTAATTAAAAATCTTTAAAAATCCCAAAATAATATATTACATCAGCGGGTATTAAGTTTGATACCAAAAAGTAGGCTTAACTAGGCTAGACGCTAATTACGCCGTTTTATTAACATAAAGCTTTAATTTTACGCTAACGAGCATAACTCTTATTCTACACCTCAAACTGATGTCAAACTTTGCATACAAGTTTATATATCAGTAATTAAGGTTTCTACTCTTTTACATTTCCAAAAATCACGTTTTAAAATGAAAAGGGCATAATGGTCAACATATGAGCAATTAACGGAATCATGCGTATTAATCGGTTAACTAATGAACCATGGTGTATAATCACAGAGGGTTATACTAGCATGTAACCTAGTCCAATTAAAGCTCTGAGGCATTTCTAAAACATGCCCAAACGGGTCAGAACTGAAAGTCAAAGTGAAAGTCAAACTATGTGACTTTCGGTTCCGAACCGGGTCTAAACATGAAATTGTCGGGTTGAACATGTTTAGACATGTTCTTACACTTATTATCAAGTTATAACAATGATCCAACAGGTTGTATATGATCTATGATGTTAATTATGCATAAATGGCATTTTAAGTATCCTGTTGACTTTTTATAAACTAGTTTGACCCGACTTTTGACCTGGTTAGAGTGGTAATCAGGGGGAACCCTTTTGAGGTTTTATTACCCATATAAATACCAACTTATAACTACTTTTAATTCGAGATATGACTGAGCCATTGTTGACTAATCTCGAAGTCAAACCGTAATTACGACGGTTTGACTTTTAGCTAAATAACTAAGCTAAACTCAATTTAGAAAGGATTAGAACACTTACTGAAGTCCTAAGCTTGATTAGGGAACACTTGAGAGGAAGTTGAGCTCCAGAAGTGATCCACAAATGCAGATGAAGGTGTGAAGAAAGTGTTGAACACTTGTGGCCTTTTATAGTGAATTCAATCACCACAAGATGTTGACAACAAGGTCTAGCACACACCACAACCTTCCCACATGTGTCCTAGATGCTTAGGGGGTGTTTTAGGGGTCAAGGGATGTGGAGAAACGAGTTAGAATCGAGCAGATTGTACTCAGCAGGCAACAACTAAAAATTTCGAAGCTGGGCACCCCTAGCGTGACGCTAGGCCCCCCTCGCGTCGCGCTAGGCCCCTCCTGATCAGAATCTGAATTTTTTGATTTTTGCAATTAGATCCTTGCCCCTTCAAGACTCGATTAGGCACTTGTTTATTGCATTATGAACCCTCACAATTGATCTATAAGGGCTTTAAAACATATACCCACTTTGTTAAGTCCCCGGTTAACTTAATTGTTACCCGAAAAGTCCTAACTTTCAACGTTTACGCTTTAACCCCTCGTACACGAATTTGATCATAACTTTCTCATACGATAACGAAACCTTGTGAAACTTTAATCGTGCATTCTAGTGAGCATAATTAACCGTTACAAAGCTTCGGGTTTGTCAAAAGGTCACTCATAGGTATAACTTAAACATGTTGACACATTTAGCCCCTGTAGTTTGTAATCTCTCACTTTTAGCTTCGTATGATCCATGATTTATTCGTTTGAAGGTATGAGAACCAAGTAGGGTTAATGTATATTATATTTATTCACTGTTGACATTTAGAATACGTATATCCACATACTTTCCATGATTGTCAACTTTAGTCCTTCTATAATATTTCTTTCACACGTTTAAACATTTGACACGTGTCTACACATTATAGGACGTGAATTTTTCGAGGTGTTACACCCTTGTTCTCGGTACTGGGGACTTCTTTCTTCAGCACTTGATAATCCTTTGATGGTACCAGTGGTTAAAACAAACTCACTGGTGGTTACCGAAGGTGCTATAGAAGAAATTGCCTTCAAGGGAGTCTTATTAACGAAACAACTGCCCAAATGTAGATATGTTGATCCAACATTTGTAGTTGCTGCTCCACTTGAACTACTGACAGGAGTTACTTGTAACTCCTGCAGTGTAACCTCCTCAATTGTTGCTGGGATAGCAGGGGTAGTAGCATCAGACCCAGTCACTTGTGGGAGTATACTCTCAGTGATAGGTGATAGAGAGGAACTGGTTTGTGTCTGAGCTATAGCAACTGCATGCAACAAGGGTATTATGGATTGTGGCATTATGATTGGTGAGGGTATGGGTGTTGAAAGAGACATGTCCTTGGGATCAGGACTGAGGAAGATGGATCTGATTTAATCCAGAGCTTCATATTGTGGGGTCCCTGTGCTTACAACCTGATCCTTTTGTGAGGTTGCAGGAGGAGTTTGAGGCAATGGTGGAGATCTTTCTACCAACTGCTGTGAGGAAGTAGCAGCAGTGGTTTGTGGTGACATTTGTTTTGTCACTGGAAATTTCTCTGGGATCTCATCTTCCAGAGTTGCCTTTGTTTTGGGTTTGGTGGGTTTTCTGGATGTTTTCTTTTTGGTCTTTTTGGTAATGGCAGGTGTGGGTTTCAAAGCAGTGGTTGTGCTGCTATGATCACCTGGAACAGTGGGCTCAGCAGCAGATGTCTGAGGAGCAGTGGTAGCTGCTAAATTCTGCTCAGGCACCTCTGCTTTTGTTTTTATAGGTGTTAACATTCTAGTGAATGTTTCAGATGTTAAACCATTTATTTGAAAATAAACACCTTGTTTGAGCAAATTTTCATTTTCCTTTTCAAATTTTTGTTTAAAATAATAGCTTAGAAACCTTGGAAAAGGTAAAAATGATTTGCTGTCAACATTTTTTACCAAGTCATTAAAGATCTCCTGGGAATAGTTGTAATTTTCATTATTTAAAATAGCATAACCCAGACATTGAATCTTCAATGGTATTTCGTTAAACGCTGTTGTTTTATTTGAAACACACATTAAAAGTGTGTGAAATAAAAACCTTGGTGCAGAAGGGAAGTAACCTTTTTGTAAGGTATCTACCTTTGATTGTTCTGCATACCCTCTTTTCAGAAAATCAGTTTTCATCTCGTTTTTGGGAAAGGAAGTTTTACCTTTCTGATCATCGAGCTTAAAGACTTCTGAAATGGATTGAAGAGTAATTTGAATTGCTTTACCCTGTATGGAGGAGTTGATGGCTATGACTTTATCGTCTTGTTTTTCAATCGTAGCCTTTTTCCAAAACTCTCTCTGGGTTTGTTGATAGATGGGAGCATCTGCTATTAACAAAGTTTTGTACTTTGATGAAGATAAGGTGTCGATAATGGAATCGAAGGTGTGGTTGTTTGTGGGTTTTGTGAGTAGACCCACGTAGTTGTGCGGGGATTTGTAAGGGATTTCAATGGGTTCAGCGGTCGTTTAAGCGACCTCTTTGGAAGATGATGATGATTTTGATTTTGATTTTGACTTTGATTTCGTCATTTTGATGAAGAAGGATCGGAGAGTGATTTGAAAAGAGTGATTTGAAAAGAAAGATTGGAAACTGCTTTGAGAAGAGAATTTTGGAATTCAATTCGACAGTGTAAAACCCTGTTTGGGGTTTTGATCAGGGTTTTATTTAGGGAAAAGAAAAATGGACGCTGATGTGGCAGCGGTTATAAAGATCTGAAGGCTAAAAACTGGCCACGTGTCAACCTCTGATGTATGGATGAATAACGAAGGACAGTTGTTTTGAGAGCCACTGATGAAGCAAGCATCAGTGGTTACAACGGTAATAATGTGACAGTGGATGATTTTCACTATCAGTAGATAGCACATCAGTATATATAACACTGATTTTGAACAACAGTGCTTATCAAGAGAATGAAATAACAAAGGATGACTTTCAGCAGTGGACAGTGTTTAGGAAACATATATTTGAGCAAAACAGTGGTAAGAAAATAATGAGGTTTTGAAAAGCTATTACATCAGCAACTGTTAGTACAACAGTGATTAAAATTTTGACAAACTTGGTTTTAGTATCCCAGATGATGTAGGCCCTATTTGCTAGACTACCCAATTTGTGTCATAATATTTGAATTAGGACATGAGTACCTAAGCATTTTAAGGTCTTTTAGCAATCAATATTTGATCTGTTTTAAAACAAACTTGAGTTTGATGACCTTGTTACATTTGTATTATTTCCTTTTGAACCATTTTGAGGATAATATTACCGACAAAAATAAAGGTAATAAATCCTGACAGGAGATTGAAGCTTTTACTATCAAAAACAAGTAAAAGTACAAAGTATATAATTCTAATGAAAAGTAAGGAATAATATATCCTGTTTTATTTGAGAAAAACCTTTTTAAGAAAAAATAATTGAAGGTTTTTCTGGAAACAACGTCAGAAAGGATCTGGTACATATTCCAATTAAGACCATAGTCACATCATTCTCAAGTTTTAGGAATATGGTCAATGATTTGAAATACATTGCAATAGCCACTGTTTGAGACCATTTCCTTGTCAATTAATTGCGTCAATGAGAAGATATGTACACATAGGTTTAAGAGTCCTGACATAGACAATACCCTGTGATAACACTGAAAAACTTGTCTAGTCCTCTTTTAAGCTTAACCACTGGTGATACAATTTTTACTTGAACCTTTCCTGATTCAATGAATACACACAGTTGCTTGATGACCACTATTTACCCAAAGTTGGACTCTAAAGTGTTTTTCATTTATACTCTTTTCTTTTGACATCAAAAGTTTTTGAGATAAACACACTTTTGAGTTTTTGAATATTTTATTCTTCCCTTTTTACCCTTCCCATTCATGAGTACTGAAATGCTCACTGGGAGGTATTTTTGAAAGAAAACTTATTCCAAAATCATTTTGCAGTAATTTTTGAGAGATTTGGTCATTTCTGCACATGCTTATGCCAAATTTCTCATCACCCATGATCTGGACATTTTTTACTTCTGGTTTTCTTAATGTATTCTTAACACAATTGATTTTTGATCTTTTTGAAGGAACTTCAACCTGTTTTACAATACATAAGATCTGATGACTAAAGTTTTAATTTCCCTCTTTTTATGTTAGCAAAAACACTAATGTTTTTATGAACATAGGTTTTTGTTAATCTGAGGTTCATACTTTAGTATTTAATATAATGAAAACATCACAAATTTCATAACAACAGTTGAAATCAATTTTGAAGAGAAGAAATAATACCATAGTTTAACAGACATGTTTTCAGATCTGAAAACTATGAGTGACTTGTGCATGACCTCACATGTTGTGTGAAATTTGTGTCTTATGACATCTTGGTTGTTTTACAGAGTGTTTGAATAACAGCTTTAAACCTGATCACTCGTTACTCTGTTTTTCAACTAAATATAACCAACCTTAGTATCAATGAATTTTGAGCTGAACTGTTATGTCAAATTGATTGTTAGATCGAATTTGACTGTCCAAGCTCTGATACCAATTGTTAGGATCGAAGGCTCACATGATTGTGCTTGTTTGTATAATTTGAACAAATCAAATAGAAATGAACAGAGTTTGAGTGCAGCGGAAATGATTACAAACATTGTAAACACAATCAAGGAAGAAATTAGTTTAGATAAACAAATGCTTTTCATCAGTCAAAAGGTTACAAAGCAAATCAAAAGATTACAAGCATGCTTAAAAACTAAACTCCACCTCAGCCTGATACTCCAGTGGTTGGTTGCACAAGATGAAAGGATTGAATTGAGGAGAAGAACTCACTCAAAACGATCAAATGTAATAGTACAGGGTACTGCTCCATTTATAGACAATCCAAACCATTGAGGCATCTCAACTGACGTCACCATGAAAGCGACGTCTAACAGCCTAACAACCTGTAACCACTGTTCCTATACAAATACTACTATTCTTAACCACTAATTTCACATAAGACAAGTAATGCACTAAACTACTGCTATCTTCTTTTATCAGTGCTTTCCTCAAAGTTGATCAGTCTTCTAGTGGGCAGTGCTTTGTCATCAGTAGATTGAACCAGCAGTGTTTAATCTTTCATCAGTCTTTCAAGGCTTCATCAGCAGTTTGAAGGGCAGCAGCTGTTGTATACGGACAGTGGATAGAGGATATCAGATGTTATTATCACATTCAAGGGGAAAGTCTAAGGTAAACAACTGCTTATTGTGAATCCACTGTTGTGAACCAGTTTTGGCTTTCATTATCTATTTCTCTGGTAGGGTTCAATCCCAACAGGAGCTTAGATGTTGTCTAGAAGGTTTTGGGAAGATTGCCAGGACGTATGTTGCGAAAAAAAGAGACAAAGGAGGGTGTAGGTTTGGTTTCGTTAGCTTTGCGGACGTCAAAGATAGGGTGGAACTGGAAAAGTCTCTAACGGGAGTCAAGATGGGCGAATGCAAGTTGAAGATGAACATCGATCGGTTCGCTTCAGAGAACTCGGGGCTCAATGGTCAGACGGAGAAGAAGAAGAAGCAGGGTGTCGATGCAGCGGGTATGGGGAACAGAAACTTTCAGGCCAATTTCAGGGATTCTCGATTGTACAGTGACGTGTTGGGGAACACTTCGGGGGCCGGTGACGGGGGTATATGCAAGGGGGGCAATCAGGGGGTGGTTAAGCCAGAGAAAGTTTTAGTGGTGCCTGATAGAACCTTAGCGTTTGAGGAGTTGCAGGGGTTCGCGGTAGTGGGGAGGACTATTGACTTGGAGACGTTAGTTGATTTCGACCGGTTGCTTAGGATTGCTAGAACGAGCAACTCGAAGATTCAATACCTAGGGGGCTTTCTATTCTTATCTCGTTTGAGGAGGTGGATTCGGCAGTGAAGTTCCTAGAGGCTAAAGCTTTATGGGGTCCTTGGTTTTCGAAGCTTGAAGCATGGAATTGCCAATCTCTTCAGTCGGAGAGGGTGGCGTGGCTTAAGGTCCAAGGTGTTCCATTACATATTCTCGGTCCGGAGGTGCTCTCGAGTATCGGAGAGATGTTCGGTAAAGTCCTGTACGTGCCTAAGTGTCTTAATGATGATCAGGACCTTTCTTTTGTGAGAGTGGGAATTTTGGCTGGAGAGGGGCCGAGGTTCTCCGAGCAGGTTGTCCTTAAGTGGAAAGACAAGTGTTTCAGGGTGTGGGTGGAAGAGGATATTGAAGAGTGGGTTCCGGATTGTTTAGGGACCAGGAATCGACACAGGTCGGAAGGGGAATCACCAGAGCAGTCTTCGCCGGTGGTTAGGTCGGCGGATATCAGTTCTCGGGAAAACGAAGAGTTTTTGCATGGGAATGTTGTGAAAGAAGGGGAAGAGCCTTGTGCTTCTATTTCCAAGAATGGTGGGGAAAATGGGAGTTGTATGCATGGGAAGTCAAAGGGTCCTTCTTTTCCTTTTTTGATGTTGGTTCTTGGCTCGAGGAGGGAAACTCAGTAAAGGATAAGATTTATTATTTTAAATCAAAAAAGAGGTCTAAATCCAAAAGAAGGAGGAAGGTTAGTGGGCCGTTGACATCTCCTCGTAGCCCAAGTGGCTTTTTGGACTCAGTTGAGAAGGGTAGGCCTGGAAAACGTCCAAGGGCCCATATGGAAGAATGTAGCGATCCATTCTCGTTAGATAGGCTTTTGAATCAAATTAGTGAAGAGAAGATTGGCGATAGGAAAGGTTCTAGTGAAGGTGCCAGCCCTCAGGAGGGTCTGTCTTCCCCTCTTGATGATTTTTCTTTTGATCTTAATCGCAGGGTTCCGTCAGTTGAGGGGGAGGGGTCTTCTGGTTATGGTTCGGCCGATTCTGTTGTTGCCGGTACTAATGGAGAGGGAGCTGGTTCTCATGTGGACGATGAGGTCGGTGCGACGATGGATCTGGGTTGTCAGATCGGTATGGATCTTAAGGGAAGTGAAGCTTTGGTGAAGAACGTCATATTGGGTAAGGGTTTTAATGTTGTTGCCTCATGAATTTTTTGTCTTTAAATTTAAGAGGGTTAGGGGTGATGAAAAAGCTCGTTGGGTTAAGGGTATTAAGGTGAAGTTCGGAATCAATTTTGAGGTTTTGCAAGAATCTAAGTGCTCGCTCCTCCACAAGATGGAGTTGGCTTCCTTGTGGGGTAGCGACGATTTTGCGGCAGAGTGGGTGGATTCTGCGGGTTTGTCGGGGGGCCTAATTAGCATGTGGGATCCTAAGGTTTTTGATTTAGGGGGGGGGGTGTCGAAGGACAAGAAATTTGTTATTGTTAAAGGTAAGACTAAGGGGGGCGGTCAGCAGGTCAATATTGCCAATATTTATGTGCCCCAGGAGATTCAGGCTAAAAAGGAGTTGTGGGAAAGACTTTTATTCGAAAGAGATAATTCAGTAGGTTTTTGGATTTTTCTGGGTGATTTTAATGCGGTTCGGACCCCGGAGGAGAGACTAAATTCCGGGTTTAACCCGGTGTGTGCCAGCAATTTTAACTCGTTCATTTTCGAGGCCGGGTTGTTGGAGTACGGGATGAAGGATAGGAAGTATACGTGGTGTTCTAGTAATGGCAAGAAGTTTAGTAAGATCGACAGGGTCCTTGTCTGCCATGGTTTTTTTAATTTATGGCCTGAAGCTTGTCTTAGGGCGCTTCCCAAGTTTTTGTCGGATCATTGCCCGGTTGTTTTAATTACGAAGGAGTCGAACTTCGGGCTGAAACCGTTTCGAGTGTTTGATTCGTGGATTGGTCGTGATGGATATGAAGATACGATCCATGAAGCCGCTAGGACGTTTGATTGGGTTGGGCCTGCGGATTTGTATTTGCTTAAAAAGTTCGAGCATGTTAGGGGTCGGATCAAACTTTGGCGAGATGGTATGCTTAAAAAAGAAAAGGATTGCGAGGCGTTGGCTAGAGCAGAGATAGAGATAGAGGAATTGGAAATTATTATGGAGTATAGGGATCTCATGGAGGAAGAAGAATGGATTCTTGCTGGGAATTACAGACGCATTAAAGAAGCCGAGGAACTTAAAAGTAAGGATGTGAGACAAAGATCGCGTGTTAAATGGGCGGAGGACGGGGACGAAAACTCCAAGTTTTTTCATTCTATGGTGAACTGTCGGAAGGCGAGCAACAAAATTCACGGGTTGATGGTTAATGGGTCATGGTGTTCTAAACCGTCTAAGATTAAGAAAGTTGTCTTCGAATTTTTTAGAGAGAAGTTCAAAGAGGAGTTGAGTCTGCGTCCATCGGTGGTTTGTGAGAATATCAAAAGGCTTTCCCCTGCTGAGGCGGCGGGGCTTGTGGTTGATTTTAGTCGCGAGGAGATTAGAGCTGGGATTTCGGATTGTGGGAGTGATCGCGCGCCAGGTCCGGATGGTCTCAATTTCAGGTTTCTCAAACATTTCTGGGATATTTTTTAGGATAATTTTGTTAAGGTTTTGGAGGAATTCCACGCTGGGGGAGTTATTAGTAGAGGGTGTGCCTCGTCTTTTATCACGCTCATTCCGAAGGTCAAGGATGCATTGAGTCTTGGTGAGTACCGCCCAATTAGTCTGGTTGGAGCGATAAATAAGGTGATCTCGAAGGTGTTGGCTAATCTTCTCAAGCTCGTCCTCGGTTCGGTTGTTTCGGTCAGTCAGTCTGCGTTTTTGAAAGATAAGTATATTTTAGACGGCCCTCTTATCATTAATGAGGTTATTAACTGGATAAAAAAGAAGAAAGACCAAGCTTTTTTTGTTGAAGTTAGACTTTGAGAAGGCTTACGACAATGTTAATTGAGGCTTTGTGGATATGGCTATGGTCCAAATGGGTTTCCCCCCTCTCTAGTGTTCGTGGGTTAAGGGGGTCCTCTCGTCGGCAAGAGCGGCGGTCCTCGTCAACGGAGCGCCCACTTTCGATTTCCAATGTCAGAAGGGTATGAGACAGGGGACCCTTTGTCTCCGTTTCTTTTCCTTATAGTTATGGACGTGCTTTCTTACTGTTTGGATAGGGTGGCCGGGTTGGGGGTGGTCTCCGGGGATAGGCT
This sequence comes from Helianthus tuberosus, assembly GCA_030545235.1. NCBI lineage: Eukaryota > Viridiplantae > Streptophyta > Magnoliopsida > Asterales > Asteraceae > Helianthus > Helianthus tuberosus. The sequence goes on along the minus strand of CM060373.1, from coordinate 33,703,137 downwards.
TCCTAACAATGGTCCGTCTCTCTCTCATCTCTTTTATGCCGATGACGTGTTGGTGGTTGGGGAATGGTCTAAGGAGAATATCCTTAACGTGGTCAGAATCCTTCGTTGTTTTTATATCTGTTCCGGGCTCAGAATTAATTTAACGAAGTCTAAAATTATCGGTATTGGGGTTCCTGAGTCGGAGGTCGCTGGTATGACTTCCTTGGTAGGGTGTATGGAGGAGAGGATCCCGTTTATTTATATTGGGATTACTGTGGGGGCTAATATGAATAGGGTGGCTAGCTGGGGGCCGATTTTCGACGTATTTGAATCTCGTTTGTCTCTTTGGAAGGCTTCAATGTTGTCTATGGGAGGGAGGGTTACCCTAATAAAATCTGTCTTGGAGAGTCTGCCCAATTATTTTTTTTTTCGCTTTACAGAGTTCCAGTGGGTGTCGTTAAAAAACTGGAGGGAATCATCAGAAAATTCTTGTGGGGCGGTTCAGGAGAAGATAGGAAGCTGAATTGGGTTTCAATTCGTGGGACCGAGTGTTGTCGCCGATTGATAGAGGAGGGCTGGGCCTTAGGGACCTTTCTTCTATCAAAAAAGCTCTTCTTCTCAAATGGGCTTGGAGGTTCAAAGTCGAAAAATACAATATGTGGGTTAAGGTTATTTCAGCCATTCATGGTCATCGGAGATCTTGGGATTTTTCCCAGTTAAGGCTTCGTTGGGAGGGGTTTGGAGTAACATTGTTAAAGTGGTTTCGAGTCCGACAGTCTCCGGAGTTCGGTTTTGTGATTTAGTGTGTGGGGATGTCGGTAACGGATGTGACATTGCCTTTTGGCTGGATCTGTGGCTTGATATGGAGCCTCTTAGGAATCGTTATCCTAATCTCTTTCGTATTGAGCATGATAAGAAGTGTGTTGTTCGGGATAGGATTATCAGCCCGTTTTCCAACCCGGGTGCGGCTTGGCAGTGGTGTCGGCCTCCTTCTTCTAATGAAGAGATGGCGGAGTGGTTGGATTTGAACTTGAGATTGCGTGATGTGGTCTTATCGGGTGTCAGTGATAAATGGAAGTGGAGGGGCGATGAGACGGGGGTGTTCAGCGTGAAATCGGTTAAGCAGGTTATCGACTCGGATAAAGATTTTAGTGACAGGTTTGTTTGGGATTGGTGCAAGTGGATTCCGTTGAAGTGTAATTTGTTTGCTTCGAGGGCCGAACAGGAGAGGTTACCAACCAAAGTGAAGCTTAACAAGAGGAATATTCCGGTCAGGGATATCGAGTGTCCTCTGTGTTCGTCGGCCAGCGAGACGGCTTTGTATTTATTTACGGCTTGTCAATTTGCCACGTTGGTTTGGTCGAAAGTTAGCCAATGGTGCAAGGTGCCGTTTCCGGTGGCGTTTTCGTTTAGGGACATTTTGGAGGGACATTTGTACAGTGGATTAAAAGGTAAGGCGTTGATGTGTTATAAAGGTATCGTGATTGTTACTTGTTGGCAAATCTGGAAGGCTAGGAACGAGCTTGTTTTTTCGGGAAAGACTCCGAAGGTGGAGGAGGGGTTTAGTGCGATCAAATCTATAGGTTTTCTTTGGTTTAGAAGTAGATCGATGTATAAAGATTTGTCTTGGGTTGATTGGTGTAAATTTGTGTAGTCTCTTGTAGTTGGTTTGGCCTCCTGTCGGTCTTTTTATCGTCGGGATGGCTGTGTTTTAATGAAGTTTTCCTTCAAAAAAAAAAAAATCATAACGTGAAAGTTAAACAGAGGGTTAGTTAAAGCTCATTATTAACTATGTGACAATAATGAGGCTAATCTTTATATGGTGGAGATACAATAGGAAGTTTATTTGGCTAGGAAGGCTAGGAAGTGATCTTGACCATCCATTTAGTTAATCAAGGGTTAAGATTAAATGATGGAAATTGAAGGGAAAAAAGAGGGGCGTGAGTTTGTTTAGGGGCATTCTAGTCAATCCAAAGCAATAGTTTCTCTCTCTTCCAATTCCCCCCATTTTTTAAACGTTAATAACTCTTTCATACGACATTATTTTTTTTATAAAAATTGCACAAAAAAACGAGCGTTTTTTTATCTTTAAAACGAGTGTACTATTGCTTTATTTTCGATTTTTTTTTTGAAAACCCAGTTGCGTAAAACGCAATGGAAAAAACCCAGTTGCGTAAAACGCAATGAAAAAAAAAACCTAAAAAATGACATTTTTCAAAAACGCAATGCACAAAAAACACAAAGAAATGTCTTATTTGTAAAACGTAATGGCCAGAAAACACAAAGAAATGTGTTATTTCTAAAACGCAACAGCCTAAAAACTCAAAAGAAAGTGTAGTTTGTAAAACACAATGGACTGAAAACACATAAAAATGTGTTTTACGTAAAACGCAATGCACCAAAAACACAAACACATGTCTTATTTCTAAAACGCAATGGCCAGAAAACACTTAAAAATGTCTCATTTCTAAAACACAATGGCCTAAAAAACCAAAAGAAAGTGTTCTCTGTAAAACGCAATGGACTGAAAACACCTAAAAATGTGTTTTACCTAAAACGCAATGACTAAAAACACTTCAAATATGTGTTTTTCTAAAACGCAATGTCTGTTTTTAAAACGCAATGGCATAAAAACACCAAAGAAAGTGTTCTCTCTAAAACGCATTGAAGCAGGACAATAGTTGTCTGTGAATTGTCTGAACCAGAAATGCAGTTCTAAAACGCAATGGCATAAAACTGTCTACGAATGCAGTTTTCCAGAGACAAATTTATAGAAAATTAATTTTTCTCATGCATTTTTATTAAAGCAATTTACGAATGCAGCTCAACCCCAGCCAGGGGCTCTGCCCCTTGGACCCCGCCAGGGGCTGTCGCCCCTGGGACCCTGCTACCAGGGGCTGCCGCCCCCGGACCCCCGCCAAGATCATAAAACGCAATGACTAAATGAAAAACCCAGATCGTGAAAATGAAATTAAAGAATTTCTTACATGGATCGAAGTCGCTTTCTTCATCGATTGACGAAATTTGAATGATAGAAACACTTATCAGCAATTGAATCGAATGGATCGAGTGATTATCTTCAAAATCACAGGAAAAACGAGATTTTGAATGAAATTAAACTGGGTTTTCTTCAAAAAAAAAAAAGATGAAGAACACGTTGATCGGGTGTTTGAATCATTGATTGATGACGAAAATCGCACTATAATGTAGTGATTATTGAGATAGTAAGTGAAGAAAAGGTCGGAGATGGTGAGTTTTGAAAATGGTGGGTTTTGAAGTAACTGGGGAGAAGAAGGAAGAAGAAAGGATGAGATTGACTAAAATATCCTTTCTCTTTATTTTAAAATTTGCCACATGTCATAATTCTATTGCTTCCTATCCTTCCTAACCAAAATAAACTAACTATTTGATAGTTTCCCAATCTTTATATTAAACCACATATAGCCTAAATAATGACTTTAGACAGGTGTAAACCTTGTAAGACCAATGGGTATGGGGTTCGGCACCGGGCCATCCCCCCATTTCGGTCCGTCGCACACCGCCCCCTTAGGGGCGTCGCGTCACTTTCGTCGGAATAGAGACGGAGGAGACGGGGCACATGTGGGTTTTTTTATTATTTTTTTATTAAAGTGTGGTGGGCCCTTCATTGTTTCTCTCTCTCCTTGAATATATATTATTTTTTTATTAAAGTGAGTAGTCCCCAAGAGGATGCTGCTCCTTTCGTGATTACGTGGCGCCTACGTGACGGGTAGTCTCCAAAGAGACCATCCTCCCCATACCCACCGGTCTAAGAAACTTTGTGGGTAGCCGCCAGAGTGAGAAAATATTATTTATATACTAAAAATAGCGATTCCAGTTTGCTCCCACGAAAAGAAACCTGCCTATTATATAAATATTCAGAAGCCACAGGCCCACACGAGATTGTTTCAGATTGCCCCCCACGTTACAGCCGAAATAGTCGGACATTTGACCCTGAATTTTCTGATCTTGTTTCCTTCACAAACCCAACGGTTCAAGATTGTGGTGTATCTACTTGGTTGACTAAAACTTTACCCATTAGATATATATAATCAGCAACAACTCAATGCACGAATTGATTTTAGTTTTAGTCAGTGATTTCTGTATATGTGCCCACAATAATTCAGTTTTGTTGTCACACTTACAAAAGCATGTGCATTGATGTTAGATCATGTGGTATGGTCTCACGCTCCAGTGAGGTACCAATGACTGCGTGATACACTGCCGCAGGGCGTTACAGGAAGCTTGAGCCGTAAGACTTAAATCCATTCTTTTTTTATGTTTTTAATTTATTTTATTTAAATATTATCTTAATGGGGAGTGGATAGTGAAAACTTGTTAAACTGCACGGAATGTGGGCTTGGAAATGGCCTGAAAGCCCCCTCTACGTCGGGAACGCCACCCATACCGTGCAATCTTAAACCATTACATACAAAAGTGAAAACAAAGTGAGTGACAAGGCTGTCACTTTTTGACTTGCCAGTGAAAACTTGTTAAACTATAACAGATAGCCCAACCATTAGTCAAATATACCAACTTAATTGCTTTATTCATACAACACTAATGAAGACTAAATTCCCACAAATAAATAAAATAAAAAAATCACTTAAGATCCAACAAAACGAATCAGCTTCACAAATTCTTCCTAGGCTCAGTAGTGAGCCCGAATCCAAACGGGTACAACGGGTCATAATGCTGGTCTCCAAAGTTCATCGGGAGCTGGTCAACCGACTTGAACCAAGTATGCGCAAGCTTGCCTGTAAAACCGTAGTCACCAAACAAAACATCTGTGACACCTTGACCTTCTGATCCTGGAAGCCAAGCAGCCACAAGAGCGTCTACGGTCTTGACATATGGCTGCACGTCCACGGGCCGACCACTGATTAAGACTACCACACATTTTACTGAACTACATACATTCTTTATGGTGCTTGGTCCAGGCTCTGGGATTGTTAAATTCCTCTTGTCTCCAGATGTCTCAGCATACGGGAACTCTCCCACGACGACAATTGCGTAGTCAAAGTTGTAAGACTTGACAAAATTCTCGCTCGGGTTCTCATTGAAGACCACTTGAGTTTTCGGGTCGACACTTTTTTTCACAGCTGATAAGATTGTGGTGCCTGCAAGATCAGAGGGTATAGTTCAAGATTTTAATAAGATCAACCTTTATAGTTCAAGATTTGAATGTTTCTAGATCGCGATTATACCGTCAGTAATATCTCCTGAAAGTCCTTGCCACTCAATCGTCCATCCGCCACATTGATAACCAAGATTATCAGCATGAGACCCTGCAACTAGTATCGTCGAGGCTTTTTTAGAAAGTGGTATCAATGGCTTCTTCGGAAATTTACCCTTCTTCAATAAAACAAGTGTTTTTCTCACAGCTTCCCTAGCCAGCTCTCTGTGCTCCTGTTCACATTTGAGTTCACGAATCGAATAAAGTTTATATAAAATATAAATAAAAGTTAGTTTACCTTGCTTCCGAGGTACTTAGCCATGCTGTAATCGGCCAACGGGTTTTCAAACAGACCCATGGTGAACTTGACCCTTAGTATCCTCTTAACCGCATCGTTTACACGGCTCATGTATATGAACTTTTTCTTAACTAGGTAAGTTAAACCATCGATGAACTCGGTGTAATTGTATGGAATCATGAACTGCATACAACCAACCTATGCAGTTAATGCGGTAAAAAACCGGATATTGTTCAAGGACCGATATTTGAGATATAGGTTATCGCGGTGGGAACAATTCAGTATACTCTCCTACCATTAACTAATTAACCTTTTGCAACTTGCAAAACACTAACAATTGTAGCAAGTAGGAACTGATTAAGACTTAAAACACTAACAATTAATAATTAAGACTTAAAACACTAATAGCGGCAATAAGAAGAAAGACAAATGGTAGAATTACTGATATTGGGAAAATCGATGATATATCGGTCAATATCGCCAACAATATTGGTACCCATATTTGACACGATATTTTACAGACCGATAACTGATATATCACCCCATATATATCACCGATAGTAAGTGCACTTTGTATAAAACCAAGAACTAAAAAAAAACATAAATACCATATCAATGCCTGTATTCATCCCAGCTATGATCGAATACGTATAGTTAGAATGTTCAGGAGTCGTGATCTTGTCAATCCCTTGCCAGTCTGATATAACAAACCCCTGAAGTCAAAGTCAAACTAGATGAGTTGCTTGTTACATGTCAGATAGTACTCATTGCAGCTAGAAAAACGATTTTGACCTTGAATTTGAGCTTGTTCTTGAGATAATCAGTGACAAGACGACGACTGGCGTGCATTTTGACTCCGTTCCAGCTGGAATATGAGGTCATAACCGTAGCTATACCCTTGACAACAGCATCATTGTATGCTGTCATGTGTATGTCTAAGAGCCCTTTGGCGTCTATGATCGTAACGCCTTCATTTCTGCCCAGGTGGGTTCCTCCGTCTCCCACATAATGCTTAGCACATGCTGCTACCTTATCTCTGTTCAAAAATAAAATTAAGTCATATTATTCCCAAATAAAGATAAAATGTCTTAAATCTTTAGATCATGAAAAAGTAAGCATGTTGGGTAGACAATTTGACTAAAAAGGTCAACTAACTTACTGTCCACCTACAAAAGGAACACCCTTTCTTGAACCAGCAGGGATATCTCCTTGTAAACCCGGTATAATCTCGGTCATTAACTTAACGATCTTGGGATCTTCGCTATAACTCTCGTAGCAACGACCCCATCTCGGATCTCTACATACCTGTTTAGGAAAAACTATAGTTGTTAAAAAAAATGTCACTTATTTTTGTAATAGTGGTAAAGTTATGCTGTGTTTTTTGAACTTACTGCAATACAAGGTGTGAAAGCATATTGTATGCCAGTGGCTCTAACTTCAAGTGCAGTTGCAGCTCCAATCTTCTTAACCAGAACAGGGTCCCTGTGCCAGATTTTGGTATATTAGTCATCATCATCATCATCATCGTACTCAGTATATCCCACCTATAGCAAAGCTAAGGTAGGGTCTGAGGAGGGTGGGATGTAGACAGCCTTACCTCTACCCCGTAGGAATAGAGAGGCTGCTTCCAATGAGACACCTATAGCAAAGATTTTGGTATATTAGTACATATTCTAATTAAAAACTATGCTGGCACACATTTGAAGCTTGTTGGAGATGGGGTGTCATAAGGGGTTAACAATTAAATTCCAAGTTCTATGTATAATTTATGGTCCAGGTTGCTATGTGTTACACACGGCAATCATGACCCGTTCTTAAATAAATTTTTTGTTTCGGTAAATGTTTAACTATATGGGTTGATTTGGGTAATTTCTTTAGCTAAATGGGTTGATTTAGATCACCGAGTCAAGATAGGTCCTTCTCGTGGAACTAGCTAACGGGTAGTCGGGTACAAATGGGTCAGCACCATCCACGGCCGATGTTTGTCGCCACCACCACCTCTGCGCCACCGCTACTCTACCATCATTGCCCACACCACTTCCGTCATCATCACCGGCATTGTTGCCGCCACCACACTGCCATCACCTCCTCCTCCACTGCCGCTAGGGGTGTTCTTCGGGGTTTTGGCTAGGAAAAAGTGACCCGATAACCAACCCATTTAAATTTCGGGTTGGTCGGGTTTTGGTTAGTTCCGGCTGGAGTTGTTTGGTTTTCGGGTTTACATGTAAAATGAAAATAAATGTTTCTTTTATTATAAAATACCACTAAAATACATATTGCTGGTATATATTATCATCAAAAGTCAAAGATCATTTGACAATATGATATTATAATGTTTAAAAGTCCCAAAACTTAATGTTTCAAATACTAGAGACTCCAAACACATATCTGTAATATTATACACTAAACGTCTAGGTTTTTTCTGGCTTTCGGTTCGGGTTGTTCAGTTTTTTTTCCTGGGAAAAGTGACCCAATAACCGCCCCGTAGAAGGTTCAGGTTTTTCAGATATTCTCTAATTTGGGTTCGGATGGCTTTGAATTCGGGTCGGGTTTCGGATAAACAAGGACAGCCCTAGCTGCCACCACAACCGCGTCGCCTCCTCCTCCCCCAGCTTTACCACCGTTTCCTCCTCCCCCGCCACCACTCTGCTGCTGCTATTGCCGTCATCTCCACCACCATCTCCACCGCCGCTGTCATCTTTGGCCATGAAAAAAAGACGAACTTGAGCCCCTTTTTATAAAGGTGCTTTGCATACCCAAAAGAGAAGTGTGTCAACCATAGCAACAAGGTTGCATCCATCATCATAACCCATACATACCATCATTTATATGTGTGCATTAATTACTAGTACTTGATGGTATGATGGAAACTTGTTATGCCATAAACATAGCTCTTGAATGAAACAGAATCAGAGCAAGCTATAGTGACCTGTACATTAAACAATACAAGTTGTACATTGAGTCATATTTGCTAATATTAAAACTTGCCTGGTAACTCCAAGACCAATATTATGAGGAAAGATTGTAGCCTTGTAAACACTACTATGACCATGGACAGCATCAATCCCATAAATCATCGGTATCCCCAATCGCGTTGATAACGCGCCCTTTTGGAAATCATTCACCATGTCAATCCATGTAAATGGGGATGCTTGTTTGCCTGGAACACTCCCTCCTCCACTCAAAACACTCCCTACAAAAACACACAACTTCAAGAAACATGCAAACACAAGAATGACATAAAATGACAAAATGTGAGAGTTAGATAGAATCTTGTACCAATCTTGTACTTGTTGATGATCTCATTGGATGCAACTGATCTATCAATTTGGGTCATCTGGCCAATCTTTTCCTCTAATGTCATCCTGCTCATTAAGTCTTTGATCCGATCACCGATTGGTTGTTTTGGATCTTTGTATAATAAGTATATTGCTTCAGTCATGGAAGACCAGAAACATATTACTATAATCAACAAATTCTTCATGTTCTTGATCACCGTTGCAAATAGGATAATGTTCTTCTTTAATGAATTTATAGTGACAATTGATTAGGTAAAAAAAAAAGACAGACAGTAATTAGGTGAAGATATCATACAATAATTATGATTCAAAGAAAGTGTAATAATTGTTTCAAGATTGTGTTAAAAGTTGATTTGATCACCAGACTCTCTTATTCATATGAAAACTTGAGTGTATATATACAGGTCTTCATTTATATTTGTTTAAACTCTCAATATAAAGTATTAAGTATCCTTGTCATGCAAATTATTTAATCAATAAACATGTATTTAGCTTGGGTAGTTACTCTTACACTTTATTTAAACTTCATTAAATGTGTAGTGAATACAATACGATAATCTTTAAATTAACCTTTTAGTTTATTGATAAGCATGCATTTTGTGACTTTTTCCAAACTTGTGCAAGTTTAATGCATAAAAAAACCATGGAACCATGGATCATTTTTATAAGAAAAACCATAAAAAAAACTTGTGTGGTTAAAAGGTAAAAAAAGGAACTCCAGTTTTGGATTTTGTTTATCTAATAACTTTTCACATGTTTTCCAAAGAGATGATGTAATATTGTTTAACCTTTATAACACTTAGTGAGTTAACTTAAAATTACAGAGTTACTATCTCGTGTGGGCAGTGGGATTTTAATTAAACTACACATTCATAAGGGTGTAGTGGTCTAAATAAAAAAGTTAAAATAAAAGAAAGAAAAATAAAAAAATAAAAAAATGAAGTGATTAGTTGCAATTTGTGGACCCCATCCACCATTCCCCCTTCACGCGCGTTAAAGCCTTGGCAAAGAGCTCCATGGCGCCCCAATAACAGCGTTTAGTGCCGATTTTTGCTGACATGGTGGTGGGATAATGCCCACTACAACTAGCCTAACATGAAACTCATACTCACAACAACATTAAATAAAGCAAAATAACAAATTTGTCGGACAAAGTAACAAACACATACAACATTTCTTAGATGCGGTTCCGCTCAACTCCCTTGCAATCTTCGTGCTAGACATGAAAGAACGTGCACAATATCTTAAAGTAACAAATATTGTGAAGTGTATCCGAGATATGTTGCAATTCATGTACAACCTTTTTGATATCCATCCGTTGTTGTGGGGAATCCAAGGAGCATGCTACTCCAATCTTGACTATTGAAGCCAGACATTCATTTATCATCTTTTCATTTTCTTCCTGATTTTGCATAGCAAATTCATCCTTTTGACAAACCTTTAAAAAGTTACCATCAACAACATTTGTTACATGGTCCGGCAACGCCATGGAAGCAAACTTGTGAAGGTTAAGACCCTCATCAAAGATATCATCAGTTGGTTTTTTTCCAGTCATCACCTCTAATATTAATATTCCAAAACTATAGACATCCCCACTATTTGTCATCTCACTTCCAAGACCATACTCTGCAATTACAAGGAACAACATAAAAAAGGTACATTATATAAGTATGTAAATATGAAAATGTGCATTTTACCTGGAGCAACATAACCAGTTGTTCCTGTGATCCCGATTGAGCTGTTTTGGTATGAATTTCCAAATAGTTGAGCTAAACCAAAATCTCCAACATGAGCTACCATGTCATCATCAAGTAGAATGTTGCTAGGCTTCAAGTCACCGTGAACAATGGTTGGTATGCAATGATTGTGAAGATAATCAAGTGCACATGCAACATCCGTAAGAATATTTGTTATCTGAAGAAGGTTGAGTCTCCATGTACTTTTAACTGAATGCAACCAATCATGTAAATTCCCATTAGGCATGAACTCATACACCAAATGTAACATCATTGCTATTATTTTAAAGGTTCTCGTATAGATTACGAAAAACAAACTTGTAACAATGATTACAAGTGCATTTAAATTTTCTATTTAATTAAAACTTTTACAATTTAAAAATAATACAACATAATGTAGTTTAGTCGTCGTTTGAAAGTTACGACGACACACCGTGTGGAAGCTTCTTTTTCATGTGTTCGGTTCTTTCTCGCCGCTTGATCTTCACCCGGGTACTCTTGATATCCACCTATGATCAAAACCAACATAAAAGTTAGTTTTGATAACTTAAATATAAGTCTAAACAAGTTCTAAGCAACGAATAATCAAACAAAATATTTATTTCCAACTTTGATGTCTTAAACAACCAAAATACATACGCTAGTGTATTTTAACCCGAAATCTTTAGCTCGGGTTCATAATAATTTTTTTTTTTATAAATTGCGCGACTAGTTCGTAGGCTATGTGCATAAATTTTTTTTGACCCGTTTAGGGAATTTAAGCAATTTAGTCTAAAACTTGCTCTTTTCTTTCGACACTACAAAATTCCATATCTAAATAACTACATATAATCCATCACAACTATTTTGTGGTGGATTTAACATAATGAACCCCTTCTTCCCAAATTTTACCCTTCAACTAGTCGTTTCACGCAAATGACCATTTTTAGGCATTTGAACGATGAAGTTTACGCCTACAACTCTTACATGCATCTAAGGGTTACATAATTTCAATACAAGTCTCTAAACGGCCTCTAAGGGTCGTTTGCCCGATTCACCCAACAAGGGCGTTTTGGTTAATTTAGTCCCTCCTTTTACAACAAATGCCCTTTGCTAATGTATTTGACCAACATTGTCCTTTTAACTATAAATCTATATATACGCGTACCTGGCTCGAGTCAATATATAGACCCATTTTATACCTTGCTTTAACTAACTGATATTCTATGGCGTCGCAATCTACCAAATTGCTAATTGCTCCTGTTAACATATGACTTGACAACAATCATTAGCCGATATTGTCAAATGGTGTTTTCACCACCATTTGACCCGTTTGGACTGTATGACCAACATTTGCATAGGTTATTAAAACATGGTTTTCAATTTCTCACTCTCACATCCGACCCATTTTGGATTTTAACTCAAGATCCTTTTTAAGTTAAATTTACATTAGTCGACGCTTGACTATATTTCCATTTTTTTACCCTCTTTCTCATAAACCATGGTTTCTATCATTTATATTTGTTCCGACCCGTATCATTACGCGTCGGAACCCGTATTTCGAATATTAATCTTCTCGTATTCATAACTTATAGAATTTATACGTATTTTACCAAGAAGTGTAAGTTTCACTTACCTTGCATCCGGTTATGTCCTTTTTCCGCGTACACGATCCGTTTGACCCGCTTCTTTTCCCAAGTCATCATCTAGCTTGTCTAGAGTCAAACTATCATCATCACAATTCGTAAGACGGTTAGATTAGTTGTCACACCCCGATATTTCCACGTATTACCGGTGGGCCCGGTGGGGAGTATCGTGACGTAGTTGATATCATCATAGTCAAACAACACAATTTAAATGCACAGCGGAAGCATAAGATGAATATATTACAAACCGATATAAAGTAATATCAAAGTATTACAAACGGAATGTAAAGGATCCACAGGCGGATCAATTAAAAGATAATTGTTCAACAGATTTTAACATCTAAGCTTGTGAGACTCTTTATTGATGCTAGGAGTAGCCAGCCTATTCCGATTAGTACCTGCACTTAGCCTTTTTTTGGGAAAATACGTCAGTTTACACTGGTAAATACAATTAACTGATTCATTTTGAAAAGGTTTATGAAAATTGATTTGAATGCACATGGCACAAAACTTTTTATAATTTGGGATAATTACTTGTATATAAACTTGTAAAAGAATTATATGTTTCTTATACGTTCAGTAGCCCGGATTGACACCGGGTTAAAGATTAATAGACACACCACATGATATAGTCCTGCGGCGAGTTATTCCCGAAACCGGCAGTTATACCTTATTATTTATATATGCACTGTCGGGTGTACGCCTACACCCCGTGCTTAGGTCGTGGCCATTTCTTAAAATGATGCCAAGGATATCCGGGACATGGTCATTAACCCCCCAAAGGCTTTAAGCAAACAAAACAATTTAAACGGGACATTTCAATAAATTAATCTTCATACAATTAAAAATTCAATGCCCGACCAAGCGGTATTTTATATACCGTACCCCAAGCCAGTATAAGGGAAAATAAGTTAAAAGTATTTACCTTATGTTGATGCACAAGAATGTCTGTTGACTGCATCTTCATCAAGTCTTAAATCAAGAAAGACAAGATTGGAACTTATAAGTCAAATTAGGTTTTAGTGTTGATTTAGGAAGTGATTCAAAGGGTTCCGTTTGAAACGAAAGTTTGAATGAGGGTTTCGTTTGAACTCATTGTTTGAAATGAGGGTTCCGTTTGAATCATTATGTTAAGTTCAAACGGAAGGGTAAGTTCAAACGGAAGGGTAAGTTCAAACGGAAGGGTCATTGTCTATAAATAGGAGTGTGTGTGTCACATTTCAAACAGAACGGTTGGAACAGTAGAGAGGTGCTGCCGGATTTGTAACAGAAAACCTTGTACAAGCACGTTAATAAATTAGAAAAGAAAGATTAAAGGATACAAGCTGTTTTGGACGTTGTTTACTTTGATTCCGCCTTAGTAATCGATGTTGAACTACCTTAACTGACTTTCAGGGTCACGTACACGATCCAACAAGTGGTATCAGAGCTCAGGACGAGGAGTTCATACCGAATACAGCTTGAAATCATCGGATTATCTCACTTCTACCTTTCTTTTCTGATTTTAACTAGTTCTCACGGTTAAATTGGCTTGAAACGATCACATATCAAACGAAATTCACTATTAAATAATCCTTGAAAGTTTGGAATCAAAATTCGACCTAAAACAGATTAAAATCATGTGTACCGTTTGAAAAAATTTCGCGATCTGCTGACGTCATTGTTTGAAAACTGTTCTATCATTTGAAATCTGATTCATCGTTTGAACTGATCGTTTGAAAGTCTGTCGTTTGAAAGTTTATCGTTTGAAACAAGTTCATCGTTTGAACTTTGTCGTTTGAACAGCTGTCGTTTGAAACTTTTGTCGTTTGAACTAGCACATGATTGTTTGAAACAGACCTGACAGTTTGAATCTGTGACCGTTTGTGATATATCTGATTTTGCATGAAAGATTGTCGAATTGTGTGAGACTTATGAATAACAAATAACAGATATAAAGTGATGTTTTAGAATTGATGAAAGGGATTTAATTTTGTCGACTGAGTGGTTTAGTTGGTCCAATCAGATACATTTACGAATATCAGACCAATACATTTGAAATTGAATATTGTTTGCATCAATTAAGTGAACATAAAGTTGTCAGTCCACCATACTTGTCTCGATTATATCATGTGAAAGAATTAATATTACCGACCCATGTGACATATTAATTTGAAGTTGTTGGATATTAATTGTTATCGAGAAGTGTCAGACTACAATACACGTTAACGGTCAAATAGAATTCTATATACATTTAATTGTTGGTTTGTTTTGTTGAAAATTGAAATTGATTTGTTTGGTTAACAAGTAAGGTCCAATCACAGTGGTTTATCATTTAAAAGGCCCAAATTGAATGATTAGTTGGTGAATCAATTTGTGTTGTGTGTTTGTTTTGTCGATATTATTGTGAAGTTGTCCACCTACTTGAACGGCCCAATCATACAAAAGTGATCTAGTGGCCCAAGATTCATAATTGACGATCCAGTTCTCGAACATCATTTTGTGCGGTCTATTCGTTTAGTGATTTCACTTGAACAACTTTGGATTGAATCCGCAAATCTTCGACAACGAGTCTTAGATTGATTTCGTTAACAAACATACTGTTACGTATTCAGTTTGTTTGAACTAATAGCTTGTTTGATTTGTTTGCAGGTGATTTCGAGGTAATTCAAGGACATAAAATCATGGCGAAAAATGAACCTATTCCGTGGAAAGACGATCGAACTGAAGAGCAGAAATATAAATACAGAAAAATGATTTCGGAAAACAAAATTACTAGACTTTCTAGAATCTATTTGGATGCAAAGAGAGCCAACAGATGGGATCCAGACAGAGAATGTTATCTTGATGAGTATGGAAATATTGCAATCGATCACAAAACTCTTGATCTGGAAGTCTTAATCATGGAAATGAAAGAGAGAGATGATTATTGGCAAAAGAAATGGTGGGGAGATGAAGAAGAGAAAAAGAAAAAGAAAGAGTTAATAGATGAAATTGAAAGAAACTCAGAAAATATGAGTTTGGTTGAGTTTAGTGAATTAATCAAAAGGATTAAAGAAGGTATGACAAAGAATGAAGAATCAAAGAAGGATGAAACTTCGAAAAGTGAAGTTGTGTGCTCAAAATGCGAAAAATCAGAAGCAGAAAATTTCAATCTCTTGAAAGATGTGGAGAATTTGACAGTGGAAATCAAAAGCTTGAAGGATGAGAAAGAATCTGATAATAAACAGATTCTTGAAATGAGAGAAAATTGTGAAAAATTGATGTTTGAAAATGACAAACTGTTGAGTGGTGTGGACAGTTTGACATTGGAAAACAAAGTTTTGAAAGAAAAAGAAAAAGAGTTTAAAAATGAAAAATTAAAAATTGAAAAAGATTTTCAAAATCAAATTAAGATTTTAGAAGATGAGAGAGATGTTTTTGGTAAAGATAATCTTGGAAAACAAATTGAAATCAATTCTCATCTTGCTAAAATCATTCAGCTTGAAAAAGAAGCTGAAAAAGCTCGGATTAAAATCAAAGAGCTTGAGAATAAATTGAAAGGTTTTGTGACTTCGGCACCATATGAGTGTCCAAAACCAATCAATTCTGTTCCAATAAGTGACAATGTCACAAATTTTGACAAAGTCAAAGTCAAAATTGAAGATTGTGATGAAATATCTGATGATGAAAAAGAAAAGAAAAGAAAAATATTTTTAGATTTACAAGAAAAATTTAAAAATACTGTTTTGCAATCTACTGAAACAGGTGAATGTTCTAAACAAAAACCTGTTAAGAAGAGTGTAGAACAGAAACAAAAAGATAAAAATTTGAAAAATGTTAAAATTGAAAATAAAAGCTCATCAGATAAGTCATCCAATCATTATCAAAAACCACAAAAATCTAAAAATGAAAATTCACAAAATGTTGGTAATAAGTGGTGCAGGTTTGACCACAGTGCTCAAAAGCCAAATCCAGCTTACAAGAGAATATGGGATGAAGATTATTCAAGGACAAATCATTACAATGATAGAAAACAAAGAAATGGTGATTACCACAAGGCAAATCAATGCTTTGATCTAAGTGTGTGGTATGAAGAAGGTGTTTGGTATGAAAGAAATGAGAGGTATGATAACAGAGTGTGTTACAATTGTGGTTATCAAGGACACATTGTTGTTAACTGCCAAAGTCAGAAATTCGAAACAAGAAGATGCTATGAATGCCACATCAGAGGACACATTGCCAGAGATTGCCCAATGAGATCAAAAGGAAGATCGAGGGCTGAATCTCAGAAAATGGGAAAGAAATCAGTCAGTGTCAAGCCCAAAGAACAGAAAGTTCAAGAACCAAAAGTTCAAGAACAAAAAGTTCAAGAAAAGAAAGTGAAGCTTTCTCAAGGGCAGAAAGACAGACTGAGGAAGAAGAGAAAGAAAGCAAGAGAATACTTGGAGAAAATTTTGTCTTCGGAGAAAACTGGTAATCCGAGAAAAAGTTCTGATGAAGTGCTTTCCTCAACGGCAGAGGCAAGCAAAACAAATTCATCAGATACAAATCTGAGGACAAATGGGAAAGTAAAAAGGGAGTTAAAGAAAGAAAAATTAACTAATCAAAATGATAACCAATCAAATAAAGTTAATTTTTCTGACAAAATCTTGATCAAGGTTTTCGAATATAAAAGAGATTGTGAAAGTTTATTCATTTCACAGCCTAATAAAAAGGGAAAACCTAGATCTAGTAAGAATTGGGTACCAATGAAGGTTGGCGATGAATTTGTTTCTTCAAAAACAAAGGAGCCACCATCAGGCGATGAATCTGAAGTCTCAAAGTCAGACAAGCCACCATTAGGTAATGAAACTGACTTGTCAAAGTCAGAAGAGCCATGTGTTGGTAATGATTCTGGTTTGTCAAAACCAGAAGAGCCATCTGTTGAGGTAAAAACTGTCAAACCCAAGGCTGGTCAGGCTTGGGTGAATCTTTTCAAATAGAAAAACCTGACTTGCCGGAGTTCCCAGGTTGGTAAGTGTGGAACAGGAATCGGCATCATTCTTGAGAAATTCACAGGATGGTAACTGTGATATTTCGATTTACAAGTGGTAAATCAGGGACATTAAGTTGTACTTGATTTTCTACTAGTGTTTGTTATTGTCAAGGGTTTTAATTGTTAATTCTTTAAAATGGTTAAAAAGAACAATGTGATGAAACCCCGAGTTTGTGAAAAGACAAACAAAACTAATTTTCCGGAAAAACCATTTGATTAAAACAAACTTAAGTGTTTTGAAATCTAAATGGGAAAATAGTTTGTTGTTAGGGGGAGTTCTGATTGTTTATGCCAAGAGAATGGCGAATTGAAGCGATTCGATATCAGTTTGTCATGTTTCTTGTATAGTTTGTTTTCAAATTTTCCTTGAAAATCAAAATTGAAACATATTTTGATTTTAGGGGGAGAAAAATTTTTTAAAAAAAAATTTGAAAATTTGAAATTGACAAAAACATTGAAAAATGAAAATGAGTTTTGGTGTATAAAAGAGGAAATGATAGTAAATCAGTGAACTATCACAGCATGCTAAAGAATTGTAATGTCAAATGTGATAAGCGGTCTCACTAAAGATGTGACGGTAGGCTCAGCTAGACTAGTAGATTTGCGATAACGATACAAACATAAATGAAAAAGCCTAGTTCTAGTGGGAAACATGGTCAAAAGCATAGTACTTGGTTTTGTCCTTCTTGACTGTGTACCTACTCAGTAATCGCTGATTGTCGAAAGACATAAAACTGGTTAAGTTTGTGAACTTTCACAACTTTGCTGAAAAGTCGCTGTGTTTGTGCATTTTATTTTGCAAAGATTTAAACTTGTTTTATTTCTTTATTTTGTTTAAGCATCGGACATCCTCTGCGTATACGTGAGTATCGACCTGGATGTTGTTGCCTAAACGTTCTGCTTTATTTTCTTTGGTGTTTCGTTTAAGCTTTGGATCACCTCTGCGTATACGGGAGTATCGACCTGGTGGTTAAAGCCTAAACAACTTCAACTTATTTTTATTTTCTTATTTTGTTTAAACATTGGACTTTCTCTGCGTATACGGAAGTATCGACCTGATTGTTAATGTTTAAACATTCTGCTTTATTTTCGCACAAATCACAGTTGATAAAAGTTTAAAGGCATTACTTGAGTCAGTGTATTACATGATGAGGGGATATGCTGAGATCGTGGGGTCCATAAGAATTTTAGTGCTATCTTAATATACCTTAACGTATCGGTAAGCATTTCGAAAGTTTTTAGATTGAGTTTAAGAGGACTACAATATCGTCAATCAACGTGAATCGTTTAGAACTTAAAATGTCAAAAGCTTAACGATGCTAGTGATTTGTTTCATAAACTGATATGATCCTCTTACACAAACTCACAAAAATATTGTTTGTATATATTTCTTTACTGCATTTCTGTCAAGATCAAAAATCCAAAAAGATTTTCGGAGTGTTTTAGCATAAAGTTTTGAAAAATACAAAAAGATTTTTGACAACTGATGTTGAAGAGCTGATATTCAAAATTCCAAGTGCTAATCATGATGAATTGGTTTGGGAGAGTTTGTTGAAAACTTTGAATGTTATATACAAATATTTTTGAAAGATTGAGAGGTTAGTTAATCAAGGTCATTTATTTGAACTTGATGTAACTTTACAGATTGTTGAATTATATGATGTCTACCAGTAAGTTTTTAAATCTAAGTGTTATAAATTTGTGAAACTTATGTTGTGGTAGAGGATATGCAGGTTTCAGGAATTCCCACGGAAGCTAAATGACAAAGCTTGAACCAGACATCTCAAATTCTAGCATATTGAGAGGGGGAGTCTCTGTGAAAGGGGGAGTCTGGATCAACAGTATATGGGAGTGTGAAGATAGACAGAGTTAGAGAAAAGACTAAGGGCCTGTTTGGTTGCCTCTGAATGGCTTCATTCAGAGGTAAACCTCTGAATCGAACAGAGGTATCCTTGTTTGGTTCACAAAAACGTTACCTCTGAACTGAACCATTCAGCTCTGAATGGTTCAGCTACTTCTCATCTCTGAATGAAAATTGGACTTGTATGCCCTTTGCTCCTTCTTCTTCACGGGTTCTCCACAGCCACCACCTCCACCTCCGAAACCACCTCCACCACCTCCGACACCATCTCCATCATCATCATCATCATCGTCACCGACGCCACCACCTCCACCACCTCCACCATCTCCGACACCATCTCCATCATCATCATCATCATCGTCACCTCCACCATCTCCGCCAACACCTCCACCATCTCCGCCACCTGCACCTCCACCATCTCCGAAACCCCCAAATCAAACCCTAATCGATCCCATCATCGAACATCATCGTCATCATCTTCATCGATCATCATCATCTCATCAACATCTTCATCGATCATCATCATCATCATCACCGACGCATCACAACCGCCGCCGGTGGCTCTAGTGGTTTTGCTGGAGACCCGATGACCGGAATCCGGCCGGTGGCTCTAGTGGTTTTGCTGGTTTTCGCCGGAGAAGGAGAAGGAGGGACCAAGTGTGTGGTTGAAGTGTGGATCGAGAGAGAGGGTGTTGAAGGTTTTGAGAGATGGAATTGTGAGATGATAAGGTTTTGAGAGAACTTTACTTTTTTTTTTTTTTTTTTTTGTCTGTGTTTGATTTGTGTGAGGATGGAATTGTGAGATGATAAGGTTTTGAGAGAATTTCATAATATCTTGAGTTTTTTTTTTAGGGGTAAACAGCCCCTAAGACTGAAGACTCGGGATCTGAAGAGCCTCTTACCCATTCAGACCTCTTATTCATTCAGCACTTATTGATTCAGATGTTGCCAAACAGCCCCTAAGACTGAAGACTCGGGATCTGAAGACTACGTCAACATCCAAGGGGGAGTCTGTTGATGCACAAGAATGTCTGTTGACTGCATCTTCATCAAGTCTTAAATCAAGAAAGACAAGATTGGAACTTATAAGTCAAATTAGGTTTTAGTGTTGATTTAGGAAGTGATTCAAAGGGTTCCGTTTGAAACGAAAGTTTGAATGAGGGTTTCGTTTGAACTCATTGTTTGAAATGAGGGTTCCGTTTGAATCATTATGTTAAGTTCAAACGGAAGGGTAAGTTCAAATGGAAGGGTCATTGTCTATAAATAGGAGTGTGTGTGTCACATTTCAAACGGAACGGTTGGAACAGTAGAGAGGTGCTGCCGGATTTGTAACAAAAAACCTTGTACAAGCACGTTAATAAATTAGAAAAGAAAGATTAAAGGATACAAACTGTTTTGGACGTTGTTTACTTTGATTCCGCCTTAGTAATCGATGTTGAACTACCTTAACTGACTTTCAGGGTCACGTACACGATCCAACACCTTAGCTAAATATAAATTCAATCCCAGTCGTATATCAAATCAGCAAGTACAGATAGCTTTTACTGGGCTCCTAAATCTGGAATGAAGGTTTTTAATAACCTATTAGATTCCTAACGGGTCTTAATTAAGCCTATGCTTAGACCGGTTAGTTTTAAAGGAGGATACGGTTCAAAACGCATGGTTAAGCGAGAACCGGATTAGAATGTGGTTTAGACCCGACAAGCTTGTATACTTGTGTAATAAGGGTAAACTAAACACATTCTGGATTTTGAGATAAAAATGATAAGGTTTGACCCGTTTCGGCTAATTTATGCAAACTAGTTACATAAGCCGATCCGAACGCGAAAAGTGCGTAACGGGTAACCAAAATAGTCATGAACAGGTTTCCTAAGTTAATATGCCTTAAATATGTTGTGATATCAGTAGGATACCTTCCATTATGCCCAAAACGAATTTAAAACCAATTTATGCCCCGTAGGGGTATTTTAGTCATTTTAAAGGTTATAATAGAGATTAAATATTATTCTGAGTTCCTTGATAGAGGATCCTGTAAAAAGTGCCTAAAGTGTGAGAAGTGTATTATAACACTATATATAATATTATATAACACCATATAAACACCGTATAACAATATGTAACACCATATAATACCATATAACACTATGTAACACTATATATCATTATATAACAAATATAACACTATAGGTTGTCTGATAGTATGTCTATGATAGATGTATAGTGTTATATTTGTTATATAATGATATATAGTGTTACATAGTGTTATATGGTATTATATGGTGTTACATATTGTTATACGGTGTTTATGTGGTGTAATATAGTATTATATATAGTGTTATAATACACTTCTCACACTTCTCACACTTTAGGCCCTTTTTACACTATCCTTACCCGGTCTGATATAATCAGTAAAAATACTTAATTTAATAAGTTATAATAGTAGGGTATAGCATATATGTGAAATTTACTATTTATAACCAACTATGCACCGCAGGGGCATTTCTGTAATTTCACATAAGCTTAAAAGGTCAAAATTAGAGCGTCTGAGTTTAAAACTTTTCTTTACTGTTAAAATATATAAATTTACTTAAAACATCAGTAGGTAATAAGTTTCATATGCCAAAAATAGTTTTAACTTATACTATTCGTTAAAAACGCGTAAAAATGCGATTTTAAGCGATTTCTGGGTTTTATAAGAAAAGCTGGTATTTTTATCAATCCAAAAAGCTTAAAATGTTTTATTTATCATATAAAATCAGTAGCAAAAAGTTTGGTATCAAAATGTTATGTAAAGCTCATTTTATGGCCAAAAGGGCAAAACCGGCAATTACCGAATCAAGCCTAGAACCCTATGTTAAGCTTAGTCTAAAAATAAATAAAAATCTTCAAAAATCCCAAAATATTATTTTATATCAGTATGTAAAAAGTTTGGTATCAAAAATTGGGTTTTGATAGGATATACGCTAATTATGCCGTTTAATTAATAAAAAACTTTTCATTTACGCTAATGAGCATAACTCCTAATCTAGACCTCAAACTGATGTCAAATTTTAGGGACACGTTTATAAATCAGTAATAAAGATTATTGTCCTCTCACATTTTCAAAATTTTCGTTTTAGGGTCAAAAGGGCATAATGGTCAACATTTAAGCATATAACGGAAACATGTAATGAATAGGATAACTAAGGATCCAAGTTGTATAACCTCAGAGGGTTACACCAACCTATAACATGGTCCTAAAGAAATCCAAAGGCATATCTAAACTAAGCTAAATCGGGTCAGAACTGAAAGTCAAAGCAAAAGTCAACTTTTGCGACTTTCGGTTCCGAACCGAGCCTATACTTAGAATTGTCGGGTTGAATCATGCTTAGGCATGTTCAACTAATATTTACCAAGTTATTAAAGTGAGAAAACTGATTTTTTGGCTTTTATATTAATAGTTATGAATTTTATTTAAAACTAACCCGTTTGACTTTTATTTGACCCGACAATTTAACTAAGTATACGTGGTAATTAGGAGGTGCCCTTTTGAGGGTTTAACACCTACCTAATTACGGTCACGTAGCCATGTTTGTTACGAACAATGGCTCAACCATTAAAAGTCAAAGCGTTTATCGAAACGCTTGACTTTTCGGCTATAAACGATAAACAATTAAACTAAGCACGAAAGGACACTTACAAAGGGTCCAAGCAAGGAGGTTATGATCCTAAATTCTCAGGTATGAAGAGCAAGGTCTCCAACATAGAGAATTCAGAAATCAAGTGTGAATGAGAGCAAGATCAAGAGGGGTATTTATAGGATTTAGAGGACCGTTAGGATCGTTCCTCGATAACCGTGATTAAATCTGGATCGTAAACTTCATACCCACTGTTTTTCAATACTATGGGTGCTTAAAACAAGCCCATAGTATTGAAGAAACCATGTACAACCTCAAAAACCAGCTGCTGGAATTTAAAACTGGTTTTCTGCAGATCTGGGGGCGCTCGCGCCCCGCGTACGTGTCAACCATCATTTACGCGGCCCGCGTCCGCTGTATATCAGCAACATGTTTCAAAGTTGCTGTTTTTGGCCCCTGTACTTGATAATTGTTGTTTCTGACCCCTTTAAGGCCCGTCAACCTCAAATTAAGGCTCTACTATGATTCCCACACATAGGGGAGATGAAACATGCTCAAAAACATGTCGGATGTCGGTTCGTTTGGCCGTACGGTCACGTTGTTCGTCTAATTACGACGAACCACGAACGGACGCTAAAAACGATCCAAATTACGCGACGAATGAAATTTTATCACGCCGAACACTAAAATAAAATATTTTAGTGCTTACATAAATTTTTGGGTGTCTGGAGATATTCAGAATGTGAGATATGCGCGAAAATGCAAACTTGTGCACTTTCTGACACTTTTAGTCCCTGCATGACATAAAAGTTTATTTTTGCGCACGAAACACCTCTAAGCCTATACCTAAGCTATATAAAGGATAATTAGGGCATGTTTAACTCATGGTCATATTCCGGAAGGTCCGTTACCATACGAATCGGCATACTTTAGCAGTTTGACGCACTTAGTCCTTTAATCGCACAAAGTAGCGCGAAATGTCGTTTACTGACATCCAAGCCTTCCATGGCCCATAATAGGCATTCCCAAGCGTATAATTAAATATTACTACACTCCTGTTTGCTTAAATGGTCACCGAAAGGCGTAGATTCAAAAGTTGACGCTTTAGGTCCCTCTATTGCGCAAACTTGCGCATCTCATCATTTAATAGCATCGAAGCCTCATATAATCCATATTAGGCATTATTGAAAGTATTATTAACCATCAAGATGCTTCGGGTTCGCTAAAAGGTCATTCAGTGGTAAAATTAAACATATTGACACTTTTAGTCCCTCAAACTTGCAAAGTTGCGCGTAACTTTACTTATAGGCATAAAAACCTTAGATGGCCAATAATTGGCATTCCCGAGAGTATAATCAAATATCATGAAGCTCCCGATTTGTTAAAAGGTCACTCAGAGGTAAGAATTAACATGTTGACGCTTTTAACCCTTCATTGCGCAAACTTTCAATTAATTCCGCAAACGGCTACACTCGATCGACAAGTGGCTCATTTGTGAATATAAATATCGTGAGAGGTTATTTAGAAACTTATTTTATGTATGCTAACACTTCCAGTCCTTTCATTATCATTGTTTTCGATTTTTCGAAAAATTTAGTCCCTTAATTTCCATGTTTAACTTCATTAGGGTTTATTACACGTGTCAATACTTTATCGGACGTGATTTTACGAGGTGTTACATTAGTCATAATCGTTTACGACTATTCCATCCTACGGGTTTTATGTCGAATTTATCATTCAACCATATCAAAAATTATCATTCGATCTAATCATTGGTCGGTTTGACTTTTTAAAAGTCAATTGACTTATCAACATATTCAAATGCACATTTGGTTCATTGAACTCACTTAGGAATATTTCATCCGAACTCTTAATGAAATCAAATTTTACACACAACCAAGTAGATCGCGATTTCATTTATGCATTTCATATCACTGAAAATGGGCTGTTTTTGGTGACTTGTTTAACCTGTTTACAAGTCTTCAAAAATTATGATTTTTTTGTGTGGCGTACCTATCGGAGGGTTAGACCTTGTGTTAAAATTTCAAAATCTAACTCTTTACCAAAAATTCGTAAAATTCATTTACTAAGCTGCAATCAGATTCGTCACTTCTGACTGCAGCTTACGGAAAAATTCATTTAAAATTCCTCATTTATCCGATTGATGAAATTCCAATTGGCGATTCTTTTAATCGCTTAAAAATTTCTACAGTAAGAATTTGAGATCATAACTCAATTCCTAAATTGAGTTATGACATTCGTAATGGGCTGCAAATTCTGCCAGAAAACGCAGCTTGAACCTTCGATACGGAAAAATTCATAAAACGCTCAATTTTCGTCGAAAAAATGCGATTCCAGTGGGATTTTAAAGATATTTCCTGGAATTACATTTTAGACTTAAGAAACACATGTTTTTGTCACGTTTTGTCCAGGTTACAGCCAATACAAGTCGGCTGTAAATTCTGATTAGAAGCTGTTTGAATTCAGCTTTCAATTTGAACATGTTTATGACATTATAACACTTATTCTTAGCAATCAAAACCCCTAAAAGCATCACATACACAAATTTAGTCAAAACAAAATCTGAATTTACTTGAGCTAAGCATGATTTCAATCTATACTTGTCTAGGGTTTACTCCTAGGCATTCAAATGTTCCTATTTCATCTACATATCACACATGCATCCACATATTTCGAATTTCCTAAATTCATGAGAATTTCAAGTAGAGAATTTTTATCAAATTTTACATACCTTGTGATCTCCTTGCAATGGGGATCACTAATCTATGCTCGATTTTCGTTTTGGACTTGATTTGATCCTTCAAATTGGAGGTTTTGACATGAACTAGGGTTTTGGGGAGCTTGGGATCGCCCCCAGCTTCTTGATCGATTTCCAGAACAAAACACTCATTGTGTTTTGTTTTTAATAAATTGATTTTATTATAATTAGTTTCCAATTAGATACTTTTAGCCCCTCTAATTTCTTTTAGTTCATATTTAGGTGCTTTTAACTCACTTTTGAGTTAACATAAGTCTTATAACTAACTGGGTTATTTTGTCCTAGTTAGTTTGTCCTTGTTTATTTAAAACTTTATAATTTTAATATAAAGTTTTATATTTTCCTAGTTATAAAGTTTTAACCCACTAGTATGTCACTACAAGACTTCTCTTCTAACTAGGTTATTATTATTCCTAGTTAACTTATTGGATTCCGGGAGTTATAACCCGTCTTATTTAAGTTCCGTTAACTCGGGCTTTATTCCTTAAAAGTTCTTATCCGCTTTTTAATTAATATTAGGATTTTTTTATTTAAATTCTAATATTTATCGGGTTACTTTTGCCGCTAACGGTACTTTACCCGTCTTTTAGTATTAACGGGGTTTGATTACCAAACCCGTTTTCGGGGTGTTACACCAAAGCTTTAAAATCATTTCCCTGGAAGTCAACACTTGAACATGAAGTTATTATCTTCAGCAAGTTTCGGTGTCGAACGATGCGCCATGCTTCGCACTCCCTCGTAAAGCTTCTTTCAGCTATTGGATTTTGAAGATGTAGAACTTTGACTGCAACCAATCTACCATCACCTTTACCAAAGGTTCCTTTATAAACGGAACTGAATCCACCATTTCCAATCAAATTGGCTTTAGAGAACCCATTAGTAGCCTTGAGAAGTTGATTGTACGAAACTTTTATGAATTGTTTGCTCATTGAAGGATGAGACGGTTGGCTCGTGTTTTTCTTCTTACACCAAGCGTATGCGAAACATATTATAGTGAAAAGTGTAGATGCAATCAAATTGTTTTCCTTCTTACACCAAGCGTATGCCAAACATATTATAATGAAAAGTGTAGATGCAATCAAAATGGCAGTTACAAACAAAGGTAACTTTTTTTTATGTTTCTTCATCACATTGCATTTGGGTAACCTAAGTTCAACAAGGCCACCACAAAGCCGACTATTCCCAAAAATAGAGAACGCTCTTGCATTGCCGAACACTCCCAACATTGGTAATTCACCCTCAAAATCATTATAAGATAGGTTCAAATATGCCCATAATCGTCCTAAGAATGGAGGAATTTGGCCGGATAAGTTATTGTGAGAGATGTCAAGTTCCACCAACCCTTTCATGGAACTTAATGACGGTGGAATCATACCTTGAAATAAGTTGCCTTTGAGGGATAACCTTGATAGGCTAGCACAACCACCAAGGCTACTAGGAATGCTACCTGATATATTATTATCGGATAAATCTAGATCACTCAACATTCTGAGGTCTCCAACCTCGGTTGGAAGTGAACCAAACAGGTTGTTTCGAGACAGATCCAATTTTATGGATAAAGAAGAAACCTGAATAAGTTGTGTAGGTATGTTCCCACTAAGTTTATTGTCATTAAGGTACAACTCTAATAGATGATGACAACTTCCTAGGCTTGATGGAATATACCCTTCCAATATGTTGAAACCTAAATTAAGTGAAATTAACATTGATAAGTTTCCAATGGCATGAGGAATCGACCCTGAAAGTTGGTTCTCACTCAAGTGAACTACTTTCAGCTTTTGAAGGTTACCAATGGTTGAGGGGATTTTTCCTGTGAAACGGTTACCTTTTAACGATAACATTTCCAAGCCAACTAGATTACCGACCGATTTAGGGATGTTTCCATGTAACTGGTTTTCTTCTAAAGATAGATAATTGAGTTGGTTAGAAAGATTACCTATTGATGTAGGGAGCACTCCTTGAAACTTGCAATTATAAAGACTCAACCTCTTTAACCTGGTGCAATTTCTCAAAGAATCAATAAACCTCAATTCAACATCTTCTTTGGTTCCAAAGATGTTATCACCTAAGGATATCACACTAATATCTCTTAGTTTTGCAAAGTCGATTGTCAACTTCCCACTTAACTTGTTGTCAGTCACATCATGGTGTCTTAGTCTCGAACAATTAGAAATGGATGGTGGAAGAGGCCCCGTTAGGTTGTTACCCCATAATTGTAGGAGGACAAGATTAGGGAGCATTGAACACATGTCTTGAGGTAGACTACCACTGAGTTGATTATCACCCAAGCTAATATTAGTCAGGAGTGAAAGGTTATAAAGGGAGTTAGGGATGGTTCCATATAAATTACAAGATTCACAGTAAATTTCTTTTAAATTTTTCCAATGGCGTAAGGTATCTGGGATACTCCCACCCAAAGGATTTCCAGAAACAGAGAACAATTCCATTGATGTAATATTCCCTAAGAAAGATGGAATTCCATTTCTTAACTTATTATTAGAAAGCGAAAGAAATGTAAGTTTGGAGAGGAAACTAATCTCCTTGGGTATGCTTCCAGCTAACTCGTTATAGGAAAGACCAATATGTTCCAGGTTAGAATAACCAGATATGCTAGTTGGAATGGACCTACTGAATTTGTTATATCCAAGATCAAGGAAGCGTAGTCTGGAAAGACGACCAAGTTCATGAGGGATGGATCCTTGAAAGGTGTTGTTAATGAGAGAAAGCCCACGGAGGAAGCTAAGGTTCCCAACATGAGGAGACAAAGAGCCTTCTAGACCTTTCGACAACAATCGTAAATAAGTCACTCTTTTGTGCCGCTTCCCACATGTAACGCCGCTCCAATCACAAAAATGAAGTGAATTGTTCCATGAAGTTAGAGCTTCGTGCAGATCTGTGATCCATGACTTAATATCTAGCAAAGCCAGATGATCGGTCTCACTTTCGCCACCATATGAAGCTGAAATGATGGTAAAAGTTAGAAATGTGATTATAAGAGCATGAAAGAGGAAAAGAAAAGGAGAGGAAGATGATAGGCAAATCATTGGTTGCATTGAACTCATTTTACAAATGATGCTTGTTGGCCTTATAACCTCAGTTTTCGCATGTTATCCACATATGAATTAATTGAATATTCGCCAAGCCGGTGCATTTTATGACTTTATATCTCTAGTCAACAAGTACTCTTCAACCACTCATTGTGGTTTTTTTTTCTTTATTAATTTCGTGGAATCGATCGTATCCAAACACATTACGGTGACCAAGAAAAACTAAGTCAACTGTTGAGGACTAAGAGTTTATAACAACAATCAAGGATATTATTTTTTGATTTTGTAACATTCTATGGTATTAAAAATAATAGTAGTAAAAAACTAAGAACTAGGGTTAATTTATTCTGTTATTTTTCATTTCTTAATACCCAACATTGTTACTTTTGAAAAACCACATAGACTTATTGCATAATTAACATTTATTTGTTAATATTTTTCTTTTATTATTTAACTGCATTTTTCTTAACTAATTAACTAAATAATTTTGAAGTGGTAGGTTCGGCTCGATTTTACACAACGAACGTTAAAAAAAATATGTCTCGTGAGTTCGACTCAGTTTCATACAAACGAAATATAGATAAAAAGAATATGTAGCGAAGTAGATAAAATCTTTTGGAATTTATAATTTTTCACACAACAAAACGTGGATAAAAAAAATATGTCTCGTGAGTTCGGCTCAATTTCATACAACGAAATGTAGATAAAAAGAATATGTTGTGAATTCAGCTTTGTTTCACAAAATGTAACGTAGATAAAAATACGTGGTGACATTGATAAATCTTTTTGAATGCAGAACTTTTCATAAAACGCAACAGGTAGATAAAAATACGTTGTGACTCGTGAGTCCAGCTCGATTTTACACAATGAACCATAGATAAAAAAAAATACATCGTGAGTTTGGATGGTTTCACACAATGAAATTTAGATAAAAAAAAATACGTCGTTACATAGATAAAATCTTTAATAACATATAACCATTTCACCATTTCAAAATTTATTTAGTTAAATAGTTTTAAAAAAAATAGTTAGATAATGGAGGAAAAAGAAAAATTACGCACTAATTAAATGGAAAAACCGTGTTTCAAATGATAAGACTTAATTACGTGGTAAGTCTATGTGGTTTTTCAAAATTAACAAGATTGTTACTAATCAGGCCGAAGGGTGTGGGAGGCGCCACCACCGCCAGGTCACCATCTATGGCGCCGCCGGCGCTATACCCCCACACCGAGCCATTCAAGAGGGGCGCTATAGGTGAGCTCGCCTCCATGTTAACGAGGAAGAAGGGGCTGTTCAGGTGGGGCCCACTCGATGTCATCCAATCAAATTTTTTTTTAATTTTGTTTAATAGGGGGCTCCATCCCACACCGTGCAAGTTAAAGAGGGGCGTTATAAAGCCCCATGGCTGACGTGGATCCTACGTGGCGCTTACGTGTCTTGATAAAGCCCCTAGGGGCTCCATCCCACACCCTCCAACCTCATCTGTTAAAATATAATTTATATTTATATATTTTTAATGACAAAACAAGGGGAACGGTTCAACTGAAAAACTCAAAAACCAGCTGGAACACCGGGATGCGGTTCAAATCATGCAAACCAAACTAGCCAACGCTCCCGTTCCCAGTCGTCCATTCGGATTTAAAAACGTTAGGTAAAAATATATCTGAGGTGAAAGTTAAGGAAATTGGCAAAAAGGAGAAAATAACATAATTGTTATGAATGCATCCATTATTTAGTGACTACCCACATTTCTAACTCCCATGTCACAATTATGTTTGTATTAATGTTATAGCCTATATATAGTGGCTCATGTATTTTGTATGACAATATATATCAATAAGAAATTTATCTCTTGTACTCCCATTCCCTTCTATACATTGCTAATAGGTTCTAGTTATTACACAACACGTTATCAGCACGAATTGCTTTTGAAGTTGGATTGTATCAAC
Source organism: Helianthus tuberosus (assembly GCA_030545235.1). Classification (NCBI taxonomy): domain Eukaryota; kingdom Viridiplantae; phylum Streptophyta; class Magnoliopsida; order Asterales; family Asteraceae; genus Helianthus; species Helianthus tuberosus. The sequence goes on along the minus strand of CM060373.1, from coordinate 33,672,757 downwards.
ACAAGACACCATGTCGTATCAACGTTGGCGAAAGAGATAAAAGACAAAATTGTTGATCTGGTATGAAAACCCTTAATTGTTTTAATTTTATTTCCTCTTTTCTCATCGATTGTTGGTATGATAAAACTCTAATATTAACTTTACGCTTTTCTTGATATTTTTTATTGGTTATGATTTAAGATTAAAATTATCATGACCAACATTGATAGCATCCTTATTTAACCAGGATCATAATGTTTTTACTTCTTTGTTTACTTTCCTATGTGTTAACGTATCTGAATAGTTTTCTTTCACAAACAAACACCTACGAAAAACATTGAGATATGAAGAAAAGAAAGCAAAAGTAAACCAGAAACACAATGGGTTTTCCAGTTTCTCTAATTGATTATTTACAATATTGTAACTAATTTCTTACACATCTTGGTTATCTCCCTTTTATCATTAAATATTTTATTGGATTTCAAGGGAAGTTTTGGTACACTAAACTGAATAGGTATGTTTCATTAACGGTTTGAAAAGTTGAAGTATCTAGTGAATTTATGCGTTAAATTTAGTTGTCCCAAATATGAAATATATATTTAAATCTCCACAATTGGTTATTTTGAAACTACTCTAAAGATTTTAATAATATAATTCTACTTGTATGTCAACTAACTCTTGGAAGATTTAGTTTTGGTTTTTGAATTGTAATCGATTTATTACTTGTGGGATAAATTGCTTTTATTATTATGGTTATGAGTTTTGATTGGTCCATTAATTAGTTTTTGGGGTTTCAAAGAGACATTACAAATTCTAAATCATTATGTGCTTTTATTATTATTGTTATGAGTTTTGATATCATTATGTGTTTTTATTATTATGGTTATGAGTTTTGATTGGTCCATTAATTAGTTTTTGGGGTTTTCAAAGAGACATTACAAATTCTAAATCATTATGTGCTTTTATTATTATGGTTATGAGTTTTGATTTGTCCATTAATTAGTTTTTGTTATTAGTATTTAGACAATTTATGATGAACTACCAAAATACAATTGGTATTAAAAGGTGATGTCTAATAGTTCTATTTGAAAATAATCATTAGTGCAATTCTGTTAATGAATTTACAATAATGCACATGTTTATATGATAATATGTTATAATATGACAACTACTTAGTCAACTTTGTTGTATATCATTGTTATTGCAATTGTATAAGCCCTTTAGTTGCTATTAGATATTTAAATATGTGATTTGATTCTATAAAATATTTGTGTGGTAAAATATATTATTTGCAAATTAACATGACACAAAAATTCTCAAGATGTCTGTTATATTTTCTTGAGCAACAAAATTTATTAGTATAAGAAAGCTTATTTACAAGTAATAAAGATTCATATGTTATTATATGATCAAGAAAGTTGATAGTGACTTTTGTTTATGTTTTAAATTATAGTGACATAATATAAAGTGAGGCATTGTATAATCATCACTTTTACATATTACCATAAACCTTTTTAATAGTGTTCTTGATATATTTTAATATTCAATCATGACAGTAAGACAAGTTAATTATATGTATTTTATTATATTGTATTTGATGAGAAGACATCTTATATCAATTATATATTGTACAATTTGACTTTGTACATTAATATGCCATTGTTTATGTATATAAACAGTCTTCAATGAAGCAGCTAAATTAAAGTTGTGCATATGATCACACGTTATAAATATGATTGAATGGTGATCAAGATTTATTTATAATATGACATTCGAAGTTTCAAACTCACTAAAGCTTATTGTAAACTTATTGATGCTTGTAAGATTTTGGGTTGATAAATCTTAATGATTCGGTCATATAATTGATGTTATGTGGTGAAAAGATTAGTTATACATGTGGAATAAAACAATTTCCACTTGTCAAACCTCAAATGCGCTATTGATACATAAGGTTTGAAACAGTCACCAGGAAAGTTTTCTAACTCTATTCCATTCCTTGAAGAGAATGTGATGAGAAAAATATATATCATAATCCATTAAGCAAAAAATAATTCCCATCGTCAAATATCATTAATTGTTAAAGAATATATATAAAGTTTGAAACAACAAGCATGAAAGTTCTGTGGTTCTAATCCATTCCCTAATATGAATGTGATGATGATCAATTCAAAGGTTATGATCATATACATAACTATGAAAATTGTAATGATGCCACCATAAATGTTGTATAGGAGTATAGCAAATATGGCCAGAAGACTATATTAGAAGTTACTAGAAATGATACTAATTTTCCACAATATTCTATTAAATCAAATGTGGTGAGTAACCAGAAGTTACTAGAATATTTATACGTTCACCACATGGCATGACCAAATAGGTCATCAAGATAGCATCATGATATGCTAAACAATCAAACATGCTAACCGACACCTTAGCACCTCTAAGTAATCTAAAAACATTGCTCCCAAAATGCCTTATCATATGTCTAGTTACTTTTTTTTTTGGCAAATAAATTTTTATGTCCTTCCAAACAATAAACTCCTACAAACAATCCCTCTTATATGGGACCATTGAAATGTACAGTTGTGTGGATTGTGGCATTCATACATGGTTACATATGAGTTTTTAGCTACCCGTATGTAGCATATACCCAACACTATGGAACGTTGTTTTTTTACATGGTTTAACACTGTTCTTTGACAACCCAATTGTAGGGATCATTGTTGGGCACAATGTGAAATATAGTGAGAGGCATACGTAGTTGAGACATAATTCGTCGATTGATTATATCAATTCAAAACCAACTGCTTATCACAAATACTCCCCATTACAACTGGTCTCCTGAAGAGAACCAAGTTTCCATTTTTTTTATATATTTTGTTGTGCAGCCTATGTACCAATAGCACCACCATAATATATAAAATGGGATATGTACATCATATTCCCAGTCTTAGGGGGAGACAAGAAAATGAAAGACTGGTAACATAAAAAAATGCATCATATTATATATCGACCCCTGAAGTGGTCAATGCAAATCTGAAGTCCAAAAGAAAGAGCGAGTATTTGCAAATAATAACAAATGAAATACAAGATGCATTCACTAACACAAATAAGGTGACAAAGTCACATATACCAGCTTAAACTTATCTGCTCGAATGGAAGTACTCACAAAATGATTATCATATTAATAAATTGTGAGAGATAAATCGGTTCCAAAAAGATAAAACCCACAAACACAAAAAGAGCAGATTAACGCAGTTGGTGTAACCCCAAAAGAGGTGGCACATAAAACACCATAAGTGGTTGCATAGAAAACCCCAGAAGTGGTTGCATACTAAACCTTAAAGAAGGTTGTTGTCAAAACCCCAAAAGAGGCTAATGGAGTTCTAAAAGAAACTCTAGTACCAAACAAATATGAGATCGCGATGAATTATGTACAAAATAAGTACAATATGGAACCATAATGAAACACGTGTAAAATGATATATTTGATTATGCTATAGCAATAGATGTAATCGATGAAAAAAAGGGATTACGTATATAGAAAGTGTGCAAGAGTGTACGCACACAAATAGCCAAAAATGGCTACATGACTTAAGGTTGAACTAAATTTGCTCGACAAACTAAACGTTTTCGAACCAGCAGTTCGAACACCCATAGACGTCAAACCAGTAGGTTATAAATGGGTGTCCTTAAATAAAAGGAAACGTAAATAATGAGTTTTTGCGATGTAAGGCACGCATTTTAACATAAAGATTTTTCCCAAATCCCAGCAGTTGATTACGAGGAAACGTATACCCCTGTAGTGGAAGCGATAATCTTTAGATGTTTAAGCGGGCTCGCAATCTCAGGATGACTTCAGATAAAACAACTTATGGATGTCATCACCGTATACATGTATGAGACAATTGCAAATGACATCTGAATGAAAACCCTCTGAAGGATTAAAAATGCTCAAAACATTATGAAACAATAACCCCATAGGTGTTATATATATGAATCTTAAAGGAAACTACTCGTATGTAGTACAGTCGACTATACTCTGAAAAGAGAGGTATAATTTTGATAAAATGAGCTACATCTATTTAACAAGATTTCACTCTTACAGTGATAATGTAAACATCATCGAGAGGGAACTCTCAAACTAAAAAGGAAAATTTTGAATGACCTTTACAAAGTGTAGTTATTCTCGACCTGTAGTTCGAGTATATATGTACTATTTTTGCTCATCAATCTGACTACATCTAGAAGATGTTATATAGAAAAAGCTCATTCGTTGAGTACATGAACGGTTGTCTGATCGCTTGACATAGAAAAAAAAATTCTTATCAACCCCAAGAAAGGGATGTTAAACTACTTAGTCAAGAAGTACCATACTTAATTGCGATCAGAGCATTCACATATCTTGCAAACAAGACGACATCTGATATTACGTTCTTGCTAGATGTATTGGTTTTTAATGAGACAACATAACTGATCCAGTAGTATCAGTTTATCTTATAGGTCCCGAAGTACTAATTTAACGTCATCATAAATCATGTTGTTAATTATGTAAATGCGTAGTGTACTCTTTTTCCTTAGCTACGGTTTTGTCCCATTGGGTTTTCCTGGCATGGTTTTTAACGAGGCAGAATTATAAAGCGCATTAAATAATTATTTGACATATTTACAAACTCGAGACACGGGATAGTTCCACAAGAACAATATGGCGTCCTGGGTTATGATTGATATATATTAGACTCGCATAGAGTTCGATCTCAATCCAGATACAAGTTATGAAGGTCGAAGATTTCAGCATATTTAAGAAGTATGTAGATTAGAGTTGATCAAGAGAAGTTCAAGCCATACTGTATGAAGACAATGTAGAGAACAACACTCAAATCAAAGAAGACTACGCCAAATATCAAGTCAAGCAATTGTCACAGAAGATTGGATTTAACATCATCAAGATATACAAGTAAAATTGAGGGGGAGTAATGTACCTATAATATACACAGTGTATGTACTCTTTTTCCTTGACTAAGTTTTGTCCCACTGGGTTTTTCTTAGTAAGGTTTTAATGAGGCAACATAACTGGTCCTGCAGTATCAGTTAACATCGGTCCTGAAGAATCGTGTAAACATTATCTTGTAGTATAATGTTAACAGTGTATGTGATTTCTAAATGTCTGAGGGGGAGACAATACGCGTTGCACTCTTTTTGCCTTAGCCGGGGTTTTGTCCCACTGGGTTTTTCTAGCAAGGTTTTTAACGAGGCAGCATCACCAAACGTATTAAAGAATAGAAAATCATTATGTGGATAGTCAAGGGGGAGTGTTATGAATGCATCCATTATTTAGTGACTACCCACATTTCTAACTCCCATGTCACAATTATGTTTGTATTAATGTTATTGCCTATATATAGTGGCTCATGTATTTTGTATGACAATATATATCAATAAGAAATTTATCTCTTGTACTCTCATTCCCTTCTATACATTGCTAATAGGTTCTAGTTATTACACAACAATAATTAATTAATTCTTTTGATTGTAATTTTAGACTTGTGCTCGTGACTTCCAAAGTAGAACCAAGCGTCTCCACCGGACAAAGTGGAATGGAAATGTAGCCACAATATTTGTTCACTTGAGTAGTTGCAAAATTTTCCATCAACTATTGCAATAGATCTTTTTGTGTATAAATAAATTATGCAAATACACGCACGATGAGAGAATTTCTTAACAATTTCTAGAAAGAAACACAAAACGCAGGAGATAAATTATAATTAACAAACGTATCAAGTAAAATTTTGTTCATAGCAATGCTATTGGTAGGGTGGGGGCGCTCAAAATTTCCTTTATCCGCTTCGCCAGAACGGGGTGCCATCAATACCCTCTTGACTGCCCTAACGGGCGGTAAGGCTTCTTTTTGTGTGGGGCCGTCTAAAAGCAACCGATCACTTTTTTTAAAAAAAATTTTCTATTTTTCTAAATTCTAGTTAAACCACAACATTATAGTTAAAGGGTGACTAAGTTAAAGTTCCGTTGTATACGCGTCGCTTTAAGGCCCCATTCCATGTTAAACCACAACGGCCAGTCTTATTGTTATGAAGTAGAGTAGAATTCCTTTTCCTTTTTCATTTTCTTAACTCTTGATCAGGTATGGTTCCCCCTAGTCATGTTGTTTGTGTCTTTGAATCTCCATCTGATGGGTTTGTGTCCTAGTCATGTTAAAACTTCAATTTTCTTCAACATTTTAGGCTTTTTGCTCTCTAGGCTTGTTACTATGTCGATGAAGTGCATGGTTCGGGTATCATATTGAAGAGATATGATACCAAACCCGTTGATTTGGCGACGCTAACGACATTCTATTTTGCGAATCAATGTGAAGATAACATCCCTGAGGTGCTCAGAATCATCTCTGGTGGAAGTTGGTTGACATTTGTTTCATATATAAGTAGAAACAAAGATATAATAAGATATTGACCAAGCAAATAATGTCTAGATATATAATGAGTTATTCTCGTCATCCATGTCTCTGTTTTTCCTATTATCTATGCCCTTTTTTCATTAGTTCTTATCTTGTTTTTGATTCGCGTTATATTTATTTCTTATCTTGAATAATCTATAAAAGGGTTTTGATATAGTTTTTGAACACAGTGTTTGGAATTCCTGATGAAACTAAGAAGAAACATAATAATGAATTATAGGGATCTATTGTATAATTTGTATTATTAGTTTCATTTCTCGATAGCTCTTTTCATTTAACCTATGTTACTTGGTTTAATCATTTAGGCTGGGAGGTATGGGCTCGCTCTCCTCTCCACCTCAGCTCAATAGAGCCCTCCTCCCATTGGGGTGGGCGTCTTTGACCATTTTGCCAGCCCATTAACGAGGAACAACGGCTATGTTGATACACTTTTGTGTGGACGCGGCACGTTCGGTTCGAGCCTTTAACGGAATGAAGACCAAGTCGGGTATCCTCCTATCCCACTTGGGTCCGACAAGTTTGTTCCGTTTAATTTGTAATGTATAAACAAACAATGCATGTTGCATTTAGGGTATTATTTGTTTGTGTGTTTATTTAGTTGCTGGGCCAAATCTTCTTTGGGCTTTGACTTCACTTGGGCCCAAACATGATCTTGGTGAAACACCCCTGATCATGACGAAACATGAAGAAACACAAAGTGTTTCACCCACTAAAGGACAAAACCATGGTGAAACACAAAGTGTTTCATCATGCTACTGGACATCAGCGACGAAACACCCTTGTTTCGTCGACTGATTGGGCTTCTTCAGGCCCAACATCTGGCCCAATGTTGTTTCGTCGAGCCCATGTGTGTTTCGTCGTAGTTAAGGCCCAGGCTACTATATAAACAGCTTTCTAGTTTCACTTTGAAACCAGATGAGAGCATACCCTGAAAGTTATTCTGTCAAACTGTGTGTGTGTCAGTTGTTCTTGGTTCTCATCCCATTTAATCAATAGATTGCGTTTCATTGGTTACATCGTGTGTTTTTATTAACTGTGTTTGGTTTGGCATCGTTACGGGGATTCCGCACCCGTGACATTGTGTGTTATAAACAAGGATTCGGTTTTCGTTATCGATCCTCAGATTTCGGGACCTACAAGTGGTATCAGAGCATTGGCTCTTATCCTTGTTTAAAATCAAACTTAGTTGGATTTTTATCAAGTATTGGAAACTGTTATTTATGATTTTCTAGAAATCTTGTTCTTGAAAAACTCATATTTTCGGGAAAAGTGTTTAAAATCTGCTTGAATATTGTTGTTTGCTAAAGAGTTTTATCAAAAACCTTGTGAGATTGATTGTTCAAGTGATAAACCGGGTTTTATTTGAAAGTCTTGTGTAAATTTCGTGTTTCGGAAAATTATTTGGTGACTGGAAAAATCAAAATTTCTGGGATTGTTCTTCATACCTTCAAAGAACCTTCAAAAAGTTCTTGAGCATCTTTGGAATTTACAATTAAAAGAAATTGATAAAGGATTAAAAGTGATTAAAATATATTCACCATACTGTTTGGTGAAACAGGCATGTTGCGTTGAAAAGTTTGTACTGTGTCAGTACAGAGATCAGATTTAAGTTGAAAAATTTTACCAACTCTCACCCACTTGTCTGAACCTTATCTCGACGAAATCATTACCCGACGAAACACCTTTTCGTTTCGTCACAAGGACCTTCGACGAAACTCATTTCGTTTCGTCATAATCACTTCGACGAAACTCATTTCGTTTCGTCATAATCACTTCTACGAAACTCATTTCGTTTCGTCATAATCACTTCGACGAAACAAGTCAGTTTCGTAGAAGTTGTTTCGTCGAGATCGGTTGTCAATTTTAAACAGAGGACTTGCAAAACTATTCTAACTTTGTGTTTTCAAGTGTTTTATCAGGTACAGTTGTTCTAATATCAAATATGAGTAGTACAAGTCCGTGGGATTGGAGTACGGACCCACGACCAGCTCAAAATCAGACTTCGATGGCCGCATATATGTCGAATTCCATACCTCAACAACAACAGTCAATAAGTGCAAGTCAATGGGCATTGGTGTCGAATCAAAATCAAAGCATTCAAAATCTATTGCTTAGTGAGAGTGAGACGGGTAGCAACAATCGCCCGCCAAAATTGAATCACATGAATGAATTTCCGACATGGAAAGGTCGTTTCACCACATACGTTCAAGGGCAAAGCACCGATCTTTGGAGGTGCGTCATTACTCCACGCAACAATGCCCTCGAAGTAGCAGCATCAACTGCAGCCGGTTTTACTAATATGCTTGAAGATGACAAGAAAGCCTATGACTTAGAGAAAAAAGTCGTTTGCTATTCTTACACAAGCGCTTCACAAAGAAATCTATCATCAATTCTCTTACTGTGACAACACGAAAGGTTTATGGGATGCATTGGTAGCGAGAGGAAAAGGAAATGCAGCTTCTAGAAAGACACGCCATGATTTATTGAAGAAAGAGTTTGAATCATTTCGATTCTTGGATAATGAAACTCTAAATGATACGACTTCTCGCTTTTATCATTTGATTAGTGAAATGTGTTCTTATAATGTTGCTGCAACTCATCCGGAAATGATTGCACGGTTTGCTGATGCTCTACCTCCTAAGTGGAGTCCATTCATTGAACTTCTAAAGCATACGGGCGCTATGGATACAGCCAATGGCACTCTCTATGAATTCATTCAGAAGTTGGAGCACAAGAACGAAGAGGAAATTCGGAAAGCTAAAATGATTGCACCTCCTCAAAACACAGAAATGTATTTTCCTGGTTTTGGTCCTTTAGCTAGTTCTGGTTCCACTCAGCAACCAAAGCTTCAAACGGCGTATGTGTCCAATACAAGCTCATCACCGTTTTCACAGTGGAATCAAAGAGCTTATCTTTCACAATCCCAACCTCCAGCTCAAGTTACCACTACTCAACAACAGTGGAATCAAAGTGCTTATCTTTCACAGTCTATACCCCAACAACAAGCCCAACCACAACAACAGCAAGCTCATTATACCAACAATCCTCCACCCCTAAACCCTAACACAGTCAAAGTTGATACATCAAACCTCTCAAATGTTAGCATTGAAGTAGCGAAGGAACATATGGAACTCATTAATACAATGGTCAGTGCTTACTGCGGTTTGGTCGCAGGTCAAATTGGAAACATTAGTTTGACCAACGAAGATTATCTACAAATCAACCGTGATGAAATGGAGTTGATGGATATAAAGTGGGCGTTCGCAAGTGCTGTTAGAAGGGCGAAGGACTTTATGGTTCGAACAGGGAGAAGTTCTTTGGAAAGTAAACAGGATACGAAGTATGGATTTGATAAAGAAGCGGTTACATGTTTTAATTGTGGCGAAAAGGGGCACTTCAAACGTGAGTGCACCCGACCAAGCAAACAAGGCAATCAGAACCCATTCAGAAATCAGACGAGTACTTCAAATGTCAATGTCAATCAAGACAATCATGAAAGAAGGATGGTAGCGGTAAACAACAATCAGAACCAGAACCAGTCTGGACCATCAAACACCAATCGAGCATTGACCGTTCAAGCTGATGAAGGGTGTAATTGGTCTATACAACTTGGGGAAGGTGATCAAGATAAAGGAGGAACAGCGTGTTATGCAAAGATCATCAATCACATCAAGCACGTTCATAAGGAAGAATTTTCTGAAAGTGACGACAGTTCGGGTTATACTGGGAGTTCTGATGAAGAAAGTTCCACTTCGGGCGATTATCATTCTGAATCTGATGTGAGGGACGAAGCAAGTTCTGATCTTGATGACTTGTTGAATGAAGCGGAGGAGTTGAAATGTCAGAAATCAATTCTGATTAAGAAGGCTGCTGTAGCATCTGAAGAAATGGAGAAGTTCTTCTCTGAAGATGGATCTTTTTCTTTTCAAACTGCCTTTATGGAAAATGTCTCAGCCTCTACGAGTCAGGTAAATTCTGAAACTCCTGCTCCTAGTGTTTGTAATTCTTGTGCAGAATTGAAGCTTGAATCTGAAAAGCTTCATAGTCATAATCAAAGTTTGGTTATTGAATTGTCTAAGTGTAGAGGCAAATATGGCTCTGGTTAGAAACGAAAAAGATTTTAAATCTGTAATTGAAACCTTAAAGAAAAGTGTTTCCGAAGTGACCAAAACTGTTTATCATAAACAAGTTAGTATTAACGAGTACATTAACATTGTTGAGGAAACCAAAAAGGAACTAGCCATTGCCAAATGCGAGCATGATACAATCAAGCTCAAGTTGGAGAGTTATTCTAACTCCCGATTTGTGCTCGATCACATCATTGGCGTTCAAAAACTAAAGGGTAATGTTAAAGGCGTTGGGTATAAGTCGTGTCCGCCTCCTTTGAGACACAACTATACCAAGATGCCCGATGAGGAAGAAATGCCGCGTTTTGAGCCAACTGTACCTCTTGATTATGAGGAAGTTACAACTGGCTTAGGGTTCAAATCGGACAATTCATCGGAGGGCTCATCTGATAGCAAGGAAAAGTCATCATGTGCTTCAAATCAAAGTCCTCCAACCATTGAGGACTATGATTCTTCGGATGATGAGTCAGATGTGAGTGATGAGGATAAATCTCTTGACGATAGAAAAGGAGTAGAAGTGCCTTTTGAGAATCACATTATGTGTGATCCTCCTACTCCTGTTGTGCAATCAACTGGTGCTAAACAAGAGATAGATCCTATCACTAAGACAGTGTCTACGATTAAAAGTGATAACGTGTTGTATACTTTGGTCGGTGATAGTAAAATTTATTCAGACAAAGATTTTCCAATCAAAAACGTCAATCAATCCTTGATTGATAAAGTGTTTGAAGATAATACAACTAAGTTTTTGGGAAAAGCGATCCCGATAGTTTCAGTAACTCAGTGTGATCCCATTCCAAAAGCTGAAGTTAGGAAACAGCATGGAAATCAAACATTACCGACAAAGCAACAACCTGTCACTTTTAAGGGTAAACAACAACAACAACGAGCTCCAAAGCCTAAGGCCAAGGTTGAATCAAAAGGAGCTCGTTACAAGAAGAAAGCAAAAGACGTTAAGTTTGTGGCCTCCAAATGTACTGATAAAGTGGAGACTTTTGAAAATAAGTCAAATACCGATTTTGTTCAAAAAGTCAACATTTTGAAACGTAATAATGATAACAATTACACTCAACACACAAATGGGTGTGAAGCTAGTACCTCTAGGTCTACAACTTCTACGTCAGGTCATCGATCAGATTCTCCTAAGTTTGTTGAAAGGAGAACTTGTTTCAAATGTGTAGGATCGTTTTCAGACCCGAACGAGTCAATCAGAAGAGTTTATCTCTATACGAAAGGCGGAAACAAACGTGTAGAGGTCAATTCAGCTAGATTTACACATTAAACTGTTGTATGATTGATTTGATAACGTTTTACAACCTGACAACACTTCGGCAGCACTTCGTTGCTCTGACCGGAAAGTTACAAATGAACTAGACATGTGGGTATATATAGGGTGTACCATTTCGTTTGAAGGTGTCATGACACCCTTCAAACGAAACCCCTTCAAACGAACTGTTCAAACGAAAGTCAACAATATCTACATTCTGTTTTGTCTTCTTGTGTAATAAACTTCCATGATGCAATAAATGATGTCACATATATGATGTCATCATCAAGAATGATGACATCACTCTTGTTCAGATCTGCAACGAACCCGAGACTCGATATAAAACGAAGACGACAGATGTATGCACCAACAGACTCCCCCTCAGATGTTGACGAGTCTTAAGTATCGAGTCTTCACAATCTTCAGTCTTTATCAGTCTGAACGCTCTCTGAAATATCTCACATTGTAAGCATCCTCAAACTTTATCTCCTTTTCCTATTCAGCATCAACAGACTCCCCACAAACTATCTCTACTCAGATGTCTTCAGGCTCCCCCTTTCGATATGCTGGGATCACAGCCTGGCTCGATAAAATCACAAATTCTTCAGGTATCGGAACCTGGCTCTCTATCACTTAGAAACTTGTACATCCTCTACCTCACAATAAATTTTCTGATGATAACTTGTAAAAACAATCTCACCATCTAATGAACCACTTGCAGGAATTATACAATCAAAGAATGATTATACAACGTTAATCTTTTGATGAACCACTTGAAGATATATCATTTTTACTTTCAAAACAACACACTCTCCCAAACCATCTGTTCATCATGTCTAGCACTCGGAATTTTGAAAATTAGCTCTCCAACACCAGTTGTTGAAAATCTTTTTGAATTTTACAAAATTTATGCTAAAACACACTGAAAATCTTTTTGGAATTTTTTAATATAAAGAAATGCAGTAAAGAAATATTTACAGACACTATTTTTGTGAGTTTGCGTAAGAGGATCGTATCAGTTTCTGCGACAAAACCAACACCGTTAAGCTTTAATCATTTTAAGTTCTAAACGATTCACTTAGATTGGCAGTATACTGGTCCACTTAAATTCTCACACAAAGTTCAACTGTTTCGAGATACGAGATTAATGTCTTAAGCACTTAAACTCAATCGCGTGTCCCACCTCAGAATATACTCCCGTATCCAGATCCCAATATTCAGTCTTACAGGTGAGTATACCACAGATGATATCTGTAAGGGAATAAATTATGAATCAGTACGAAACCGTGAGAGCTCGGGTCAGAACTTCCGTTCAGCAGAGAGATGACGATTCGACTTGGGTGGGTTCCCTTTAGAGGATTTTTTTTACAACAGCAATGATTATCAATTTTATTGTTTCATCATTTTTGCTGAGGGCGGCGCTATATTTCAAGCAAGCAGAAAGTATTCTCCGGGGACTAGGCCATTGCTTCTGCAAAATCAGAAGTCCCGGGATTATACCCCAGATATCACTGAGTATAAGACCTAGTATCTCAGAAAGAGGGACCTTTCAAACAAGATTTCGGGGGTTACCCATATATCCGAGAGATGTTTCCCCACGATATAAGAAAGTTTGAAATTTAGGTTTATATCTCGACACAATCTACTAAATGTGCAAAAACCTACTCACACATCCACAGTGAGATCGTTTATCACATTTGACTTTCCAATTCTTTAGCATGCTGTGACAGTCCACTGATTTACTATCATTTCCTCTTTTGCACAACAAAACTCTTTTTTCATTTTTCAATTTTTTTCGTTTTTACCAGTAGGTTTTTATCATGTTTTTGGCTTTTTCAAATTTTCAAATGTTTTTGGATTTTCAGAAATTTCTTACTCCCCCTAAAATGCAAACACATTTTAGGAAATTTAAAAACACACTATACAGAAACGTGACAACTGATATCGAATTGCTTCAATTCGCCATCCACTTGGCATAAACAATCAGAACTCCCCCTCACAACAAACTATTTTCCCATTATGATTTCAAAACACTTAAGTTTGTTTTAATCAAATGGTTTTTCCGGAAAATAAGTTTGATTGATTTTATAAAACCACTTGTAGGTTAGGGGTTCATCATCTTGCTTCTCAATCAATCACTTGAATGTATGGCCGAATTAAGTTCAAACTAATGACCATGATTAACCACTTGTAGGAAAATGCAAGTACAACTTAATGTCCTTGATTTTACCACTTGTAAGTGTAAATCGTCTTCAACCTCTTGTAGGTTTTCCTCTCAATCATACCATTTGTAGAAAACTAACAATTTAAATGATATCACCTGTACTTTACCACTTGTAAGATTATCAACCAAGAAAGATAGATGCCGATTCCTGCTCCACTATTACAAACCTGGGAGCTCCGGCAAGTCCAGAGACTTATTGTTCATAGTATGTACCATCCCAGTCACAAACCAGGGATGGTTCAACTTTATCTTTCTTCGTCTTCTTCTCGTAAAATTCCTTCACTCCTTTGACCTTCCTGTCAACCATTTTTCCAAAAATGTTATGGACTTTGGAGTTAAAAGCTCTTTCAATATCAAATTCTTTCTTTTCAGAGAAGAATTGATTTGAAATCTCAACTTTTCCAACTTTCTTTTTAAAATTTTCAGCCTGAAGTGGTGTAAAATTCACATCATCCACAGTCGGTACTGATTTTTCACTTTTTACCTCAACCTGTGGCTCCTCTGACTTTGTGGAATCAGATTCATTGCCAGAAGATAGCTCCTCTGATTTTGATGAATCAGAATCATTGCTAGAACTATCAACCGATTTCTTAACAATCCATTTTTGGCTATCAAGTTTTGCCCTTTTCTTGTAAAACTTGTTTGAACATTCACCAATTTCAAATTTTGAATCTTTGAAAAGTTTGGTTCTGTCAATTGGTGGTTCAAACTCAACTTTCTCTTTCAATTTACGAGAAACTCCCTGTTTTGATTTTATTGCCTTTGAACAATCTTTGGCAATGTGTCCAACAGTGTTGCATTGGAAACAGGTTCGAGTTTCCTTCTTCTGATCAGCAAATTTCATCTCATCTTGCTTCTTCGCAAGGAATTCCTTGTATGATTGGTTTCTGAACAGATTTTCCTTTTCTTCCTCAGTAGATGTACCTGAAACAAATATCATTTTATATTTAAAATTTCGAACATATTTTTCATTTTTCTGTTTTTCTGAAGGAATAAAACCTAATCCTTTCTTTGTGAAATTACCGTTATGGTTTGGTTTCTTTTGAAAACCAGAACCAAAACCGTAACTTTTTTTCTTGTTCAATCTTTGTTGTACTCTTGAGGTGTATTTTTTAGGTTTTTCAGTAAGATTTACATCTTTTATTTCAGAAATATTAATTTCTGTTAGTTTGAAAACCTTTTTAATCATTTCTGTTTTCAAACAAAATTCTCAAACGGAATACATTCCCCAAACGGAATAGACCCAATATTTCAAACGGAATGCCGAATTCAAATGGGATGACCCATGATTTTCAAACGATATGTCAATTTTCAAACGGAAATACCAGGCTTCGTTCAAACGGAATTATGTTTTCAGGCCATTTTTACCACTTTTACTTCGAATTTTGAACTGATATTCTCAAGAGTTTGTTAAAACACAATTACGCACACATTGTGAAAGTTTTAGCCGATTTTAACCGTGAAAAATTTTTCAATTTTGAAAGAAGGTGTAGAAAATCAGAATTAGCGGCTGAATTGGTATGAACTCTTCCTCCTGAGCTCTGATACCACTTGTAGGATCGTTTTCAGACCCGAACGAGTTGATCAGAAGAGTTTATCTCTATACGAAAGGCGGAAACAAACGTGTAGAGGTCAATTCAGCTAGATTTACACATTAAACTGTTGTATGATTGATTTGATAACGTTTTACAACCTGACAACACTTCGGCAGCACTTCGTTGCTCTGACCGGAAAGTTACAAATGAACTAGACATGTGGGTATATATAGGGTGTACCATTTCGTTTGAAGGTGTCATGACACCCTTCAAACGAAACCCCTTCAAACGAACTGTTCAAACGAAAGTCAACAATATCTACATTCTGTTTTGTCTTCTTGTGTAATAAACTTCCATGATGCAATAAATGATGTCACATATATGATGTCATCATCAAGAATGATGACATCACTCTTGTTCAGATCTGCAACGAACCCAAGACTCGATATAAAACGAAGACGGCAGATGTATGCACCAACAAAATGTGGGAAGTTTGGGCACATCATTAAAGACTGCACAAACTCGCCCAAACCAAATTTTGTTGAAAGAGCCCCCTCAGAACAAGGTCACTCACAACGTCGCCCTGTTTCTCCAAAACATGATAAACACACTATTAAAGAACAAGAAACAAAACAACGACGTAAAAATGTGAAGGTGATCGAAAAGGCTTTAAAAACTGAAGTAAAATCTGTTAAAAGGAAACCTAGTTTGTCACAACCATTAAAACCAGAAATTGTACATAATACACAATCTGGTAAACGGAAACAAGCTTGGAGACCTAAAACGGATAAAGTTTCAGGGGGAGCATCATCAGTTCTAGATCATCGAGAAGTTGAGATAACTTACGTCGAACATGGGCGACCTAAGTCTGTTAAGGCTTGGGTCCCCCTCTCCATCTAATCTCTGAGTGAGTGTGCAGGATGTTCCAGGATGAACTATAGATAGTCATCGGATTGTTGATAGCGGAGTGTCCATGCATAAGATCGGCGACAAAAGATATTGTTGCCTTTTATGGAGAGAAAAAGAAAAGAAGACAGAATTGTCTGTCGAAAGAAATTGAAAGCTTCGACAAAATGAAAATCATTTCAAAGTTTGATTGTTAAAGGCTTTGATCGGGTCCCCAGGGTAGATTCAAATCAAAATGTACGCACCTGCAGCACGTCTGAAGTTCAAAATCAACAAGATGAACGTGCAGTGTACATTTCTTCGCGGTGTGATTGAAGAAAATGTGTTTGTTGAACAAACCAACCAGGTGTGCGGATGCCTTGGCTTGGATTGAACAACCGCACACTACTTCTTAAGAGAAAGATAAAGACCTTCGCTGGTGCAATATGGAAGACCAGCCGGACCCAGAGGTCTATGATCTTGTTGCTGTGAAGAGATTTCTCAGTAGTTACAAAAATCGACTTTGAAATCCACATCGGGTGGATATCCAGTTTGGGAGAGCGCTCAGATTTCTTGCAATGCACGAACCAGTTGCAGGATACGGTTTTAAATTTCTTATCTCTCCTATTCTTGTCGATATTTAAGCTGCTTTATGAATTATTATCATCTCGTACAGCACTCTTTGGCCAAACACGTTGATCTCGAATATCACCTCACACGTGATTGTTTTTAATATGAAACTCGTCAATGTTGTCATGGTCCGCACCGCTTACCAACGTGCCAACTCATTTTTCCAAAAAAATTTTCCAAAATTCGATAAATCATTTCTGATTAAATTAATTTTGGTAAACGACATTGAGTTAAAACATGAGTTAACCGACATCGGAAAATCGTTTTTGTAAATACCTTTGTGTTTTTTAAATTTTATCTTAGTTTGTTGATTTTAGGGGGAGTAAATCCAAATTTGAAAAATTCAAAAACATTGAAAAATTTCAAAACGCAAAAACAATAGAAAAACAAAAATGAGTTTCCTAGCGAGAAAAAGAGAATATGATAGTACATCAGTGGTCTGTCAAAACCTCTTCGAACTGAAATGCAAAATGAAAAATGTTAAGCAGCTCTATATAAGATGTATCTGTAGGCTCACAATCATTTTAAAGTGTGCAGGGTGATATAAATCTTAAATCGACTGAAGACCAGGTGGGAACTGCACATTGGCATATGGTCTTAGTACCGAAATTTCGTTTGAGAGATTGTCGAGGTTCTGAGATATGTGGTCTTTATGCTGTTTATCATCTGGGTATCATGGTTGTTTCTTTTACCGAAAAACAAACGGAGACGAAGTCTAGATCTTCCATGATACTATACATACGTGTACATATTGCATTCGACTTCAATAAGTGATCAACAATCACATGTCCCTCAAATAAGTGATAATATATCACATTTATCCGGGAGTCAAGTTCGTCTCTCTGTTGTACGAAAGTACTGACCTGTTCACGGACTTGCTCATGTGCCCTCATGCATATGAAAATCAAGTTCCTCATCAATAAGTGATTCTATCACATAGGGCTTGTTTTCAATCAAAATAAGTGAGTTACTCACATTCTTTTATACGGTCAAACAGATGATAAACGGTATACTCACAGGTAAGATGAACTCTCGTGCATACCTTGATACGGGAATGTGCCGTGTGTGGATGAACACCGGTCGATAATTATAAATCATACCTTAATGTATCCCCTCGCCATGATTACATCTGATAAGTTGAGCTTAAGTGGACAACAATATAGGATGCTTATCTTAATGTGAACTAATTGAACACCAAGAGCGTTTTGGCGTGACCGTACACTGATATGATTCTCTTACCCTCGAAACTCGCAAAAAGAATGTCTGTAAATATTTGTTTACTGCTTTCGTTTCTGCATCTTTGTATATTTTTATTTATTGCTTTCCGTCTTTACATTTGAAAAATAAAAAATTTCAAAAAGATTTTAGGTGTGCTTTAATCTAAACGTTTTAAAAATCCAAAAAGATTTTGCTTCTAGTTTATTTTTGATTGACCGATGTTGGAACTCGAGTCTATCCTACACAAAATCCTGATTATAAGCCGGAAAACAATTGCACCTTCATAAACTGTCGAAGTTAACAAGTTTTGAAAGTTAAAGGATTAAAATTGATCATTTTCTAAACTTTCAAACTGTTGTCGGTTGGTGTTTGATTGAGATTTGATCTCATATGTGTCATTTGTTTAATTTGTCTATATTCCAAGCGGTTGTTCTCATTGCGTGTTTAGCTTTCCTGTATGTGCAGATATGACATCAGAATCAGCTAAAGGCGAAGAGAACGTGTCAGATGATAAGCCGTAAAGTGAAGACACGGCGTGGAGGCACTCAAAAGATAAAATGATCGAGTTGCCGCTGACCCTTCATCAACACCACAAGGATCTGAAGAATTAACGATCGAAAGATTCACGAGCATGACTCAATGGAGAGTTCATTCTAAGGCGGAGTTTGTTAACACACTTCCTAAATGAAAAGGGAGTTTGTTGATACACTTTCTTCTTACGACGCGTGAAGACTTTGAAGATCCTCCGACATGAAAGACATGTAAGTCGAACCATCACAGCAGCGTCCAAGGGGGAGTTTGTTGATACACTTTTGTGTGGACGCAACACGTTCGGTTCGAGCCTTTAACGAAATGAAGACCAAGTCGGATATCCTCCTATCCCACTTGGGTCCGACAAGTTTGTTCCGTTTAATTTGTAATGTATAAACAAACAATGCATGTTGCATTTAGGGTATTATTTGTTTGTGTGTTTATTTAGTTGCTGGGCCAAATCTCCTTTGGGCTTTGACTTCACTTGGGCCCAAACATGATCTTGGTGAAACACCCCTGATCATGACGAAACATGAAGAAACACAAAGTGTTTCACCCACTAAAGGACAAAACCATGGTGAAACACAAAGTGTTTCATCATGCTACTGGACATCAGCGACGAAACACCCTTGTTTCGTCGACTGATTGGGATTCTTCAGGCCCAACATCTGGCCCAATGTTGTTTCGTTGAGCCCATGTGTGTTTCGTCGTAGTTAAGGCCCAGGCTACTATATAAACAGCTTTCTAGTTTCACTTTGAAACCAGATGAGAGCATACCCTGAAAGTTATTCTGTCAAACTGTGTGTGTATCAGTTGTTCTTGGTTCTCATCCCATTTAATCAATAGATTGCGTTTCATTGGTTACATCGTGTGTTTTTATTAATTGTGTTTGGTTTGGCATCGTTACGGGGATTCCGCACCCGTGACATTGTGTGTTATAAACAAGGATTCGGTTTTCGTTATCGATCCTCAGATTTCGGGACCTACAGGCTAGATTGTGGGGCCAGATCAAGTATTATTGGGAGGAGGCAATGGAGTCCCTCTCCACATGTGGCGCTAATGTGGCGCAATATGGGCTCCATTCCATACCACCCAGCCTTAGAACATATATATGAAAAACAAAGTGAAATAGAAAACCAATAAAAAAATTCCATTGCCTCTTGGTATCTTTTAGTTTTTGGATTATTTACCACTTGTTTATTCATTAAACCTGACAATATACTTGTATCAATATGGAATTATGCAACAACACACTTATGTCAACAAGAAATTCAGCAGAATAACAAACATGTCTTGGAAAATAACCAAGATGTAACGACGGCATATACCAACTATTAGACGTAGTTTCTTGCAACTTCCACATGGTAACTTGCTGATAGACTTGAAAGAATGTGCACATTATCCTTGAAAATCTACTAATGTGGTAAGTATAAAGAGAGAACACTATACCTTACATATTATGCAGTGCATCTAAAATATGGTGCAATTCTTGCACAACATATTTTATGTTCATCCGTTGTTGTGGAGAATCCATAGAACTTGATACTCCAATCTTCACTATGGAAGCTAAAAGTTTCTCTATTTTCTTTGCATTTTCTTTGCATTTTCTTCCTGGTTTTGCATGAAAGTTTCATCTTCTTGATAAGCATTTAGAAGATTAACATCAATAACATCGGTTACATGGTCTAGCAAGGCCATGGAAGCAAATTTATGAAGGCTAAGGCTTTCATTAAAGATGTCATCAGTTGGCTTTTTCTGAGTCATTGCCTCTAGTATTAATATTCCAAAACTATAGACATCCCCACTACTTGTCATCTCACTCCAAAGACCATACTCTACAACTTACAAGCAATTACTTTAGAAAAGGGTATAGTCTATGTAAATAAATAAGAATATGAATACAATAATTTTATTTTTACCTGGAGGAGCATAACCAACTGTTCCTTTAATCCCGGATGAGTTGTTTTGGTTTGAAGTTGTCCCAAGAAATCGAGCTAAACCGAAGTCTCCAACATGAGCCACCATATCATCATCGAGTAAAATGTTGCTAGGCTTCAAGTCACAGTGAACAATGGCCGGTATGCAGTGATTGTGAATATAATCAAGTGCAGATGCGACATCCAAAAGAATATTTGCTATTTGAAGAAGATTGAGTCTTGATGTTCTTTTACTTGAATGCAACCAATCATGTAAACTCCGATTGGGCATGAACTCATATACCAAAGCTTTGAAATCGTTTCCTTGATAGTCAACACTTGAACAAGAAGTTATTATCTTCAATAAATTCCGGTGGTGAATGTTTCGCCATGCTTCACACTCCCTCGTAAAGCTTCTTTGAGCTCCTCGATTTTGAAGGTGAAGAACTTTGACTGCAACAAATCTATTATCACCTTCACCAAGGGTTCCTTTATAAACAGAACTGAATCCACCATTTCCAATCAAATTGGCTTCTGAGAACCCATTAGTAGGCTTGAGAAGTTGATTGTAAGAAACTTTTATGAATTGTTTGTTCGTTGATGGATGAGACGGTTGGCTCTTGTTCTTCTTCTTACACCAGGCATATGCCAAACATATTATGATGAAAAGTGTAGATGCAATCAAAATGACCGTTACAAACAAAGGTAACTTTTTTTTATGTTTCTTCATCTCATTGCATTTGGGTAACCTAAGTTCAACAAAGCCACCACAAAGCCTACTATTCCCGAAAACAGAGAACGCACTTGCATTGCCGAACACTCCCAACATTGGTACTTCACCCTCAAAATCATTATATGATAGATTCAATTTTTTTAACAATAACCGTTCTAAGAATCGAGGAATTTGGCCGGATAAGTTATTGTGAGAGATGTCGAGTTCCACCAATCCTTTCAAGGAACTTAATGACGGTGGAATCATACCTTGAAATAAGTTGCCTTTGAGGGATAACCTTGATAGGCTAGCACAATCACCAAGGCTACCAGGAATGCTACCTGATATATTATTATCGGATAAATCAAGATCACTCAACATTTTGAGGTCTCCAACCTCGGTTGGAAGTGAACCAAACAAATTGTTTTGAGAAAAATCCAATTTTACGGATAAAGAAGAAACTTGAAGAAGTTGTGTAGGTATGTTCCCATTAAGTTTGTTGTTGTTAAGGTACACCTCTAAGAGACGGTGACATTTTCCTAGGCTTGATGGAATATGCCCTTCTAATCTGTTGAAACTTAAGTAAAGATTGTTCAACATTGATAAGTTTCCCATGGTATCAGGAATTGGCCCTGAAAGTTGGTTTCCATCTAGTCGGATAACTTGTAGCTTTTGAAGATTACCAATGGTTGAGGGAATGTTACCTGTGACGTGGTTACCTTCTAAATGTAAGATGGACAAACCAACTAGATTACCGATTGATCTAAGAAGGTTTCCTTGAAGTTGATTATATCCCAAAGAAATACAATAGAGATGATCAGAAAGATTGCCGATTGATACAGGGAGCACTCCTTGAAAGTTGCAATAATTAAGACTCAAGATTTCTAAGCTCGTGCAGTTCTTCAATGAATCAATAAACTTCATTTCATCTGCTTCTTTGCTTCCAAAGTTGTTACCACCTAAGTTTATAACAGATATATCTCTTAGTTTTGCAAAGTCGATTGTCAACTTCCCACTAAACTTGTTCCTAGTTATGGAAATCATTTGTAATCTTGAACAATTAGAAATTGATGGTGGAAGAGGTCTGGTTAGTTGGTTATCCCATAATTGAAGGATTGCAAGATGAGGGAGCATCACACCTATGCCCGGAGGAAGACTGCCAGTCAGTTGGTTATCAGGCAAGCTAATATTAGCTAGGAGTGAAAGGTTATAAATAGAATAAGGGATGATTCCAGATAAATTACAAGCACCTAGGTAAATTTCTTTTAAACTTTTCCAATGGCCTATGGCGTCTGGAATGTTCCCGCCCAATGGATTTCTTGGAATGGAGAACACCTCAATTGATGTAATATTCCCCAAGAAAGGCGATATTCCACCAGTTAAGTTATTACTACCAAGTTTAACAATAGTGAGCTTGGAGAGAAAACTCATCTCTTTGGGTATGCTTCCAACTAGCTTGTTATGGGAAAGATAAAGCACTTCAAGGTCAAGGCATCCTGATATATTAGGTGGAATGGCCCCGTCAAACTCGTTATAATGAAGATAAAGGATACGTATCCTGGATAGATGGCCGAGTTCATTAGGAATGGCACCTTGAAAGCTATTGTTATAGAGAGAGAGCTCACGAAGGAAGCTAAGGTTCCCTACATGAGGAGACAAAGAGCCTTCTAGACCTTGTGAATCGAGTGCTAGTCGAGTCACCCTTCTATGTCGCTTCCCACATGTAACACCAGTCCAATCACAGAAATGAAAGGAATTGTTCCATGAGGTTAGAGCTCCATATGGATCTTGAGCGATCATTGATTTAATCTTTAGCAATGCATGATGATCGGTCTCATTTCTGCCACCATAACAGAATGAGATGGTGGTGGGGGTTAGAAATATAACAAGAACATAAAAGAGGAAATGAACAGGAGAGGAGGGTGATAAGAAAACAATTGGTCGTTTTGTATTCATTTTTGGTAAGAACTAAGTTGAAAACCATGAGGATATATGTTGGCCTTTTATCCTCAGTTTTTTCGCATGTCAGCTTAAGTGAGACGACCCAATGAAGCCACTGTCAACTACTTATCCATTACATCACTTTGTCCCCTATACGTATTAATTGAATATTATTTATATATACATATATCCATATAGAAAGAATCATGCAATAACTACAAAGTTACTTGATAACCGAAACAAACTTTATTTTCAGTTTTTGATAGGAATTAAAAAATAACAATATACGTAGATCGACGAGCTACATACATTTGGCTAATGAGTCGTGAACTTCATGTATATACCTTGTATGAGCTACATGTATATACATTCGCAAGCTTGTTGATCCACATGTATTTTTATATCTTTTATTTTACGATACTGGCCTTTTTAATAAAAAAAATAATAATTGTTGACTTAATCCTAGTTCTCTCGTTCTTAGGTAATTTGAACGAGAGAACTAGTTTTTTTAAGTGGTTTTAGCGCAGCCGCTTAAGAAAGGACTATATTAAACTAAACCCTAGTGTGTGGGGTGGGATTGTAGAGTGAACACTAGTGTATTTGCGAACTGAGTGAACAAATCCTGGTCATTGATTTACACACGTGTATAGCTAGGATTTCATCATCAAATCGTAAAATACACTAGTGTATTTCATCATCAAATCATTATTTACACTCGTATATGACCAGGATTAGTTCGCTCAGTTCGCAAATACACTAATATTCACTTTTGAACCTAATGCAGTGAGTGTATATATTAAAATGAATATTAGTGGGAATTAAACTAACCCAAGTGGGTGTGTATATATGTATATTAAAATGAATATTACTGGAGACAATTCATTCAATCACCAGATCTTGTTAAGTTTAATGCCCTTTTTTGGTCAATCTCATATATTTTTCGTAGTTTTCCAAGTCTACAAGCCTTCAAGTCTTCAACCCTTCCTTTGATTCAATCTCATATTTTTTTTAAACAACTGACGGAACTTTTATAATTAAGAAGCATAAACCACCTCATAGCAAGGTGCTATGTGGCTTCATACAACACCAAACTCAGATTTTCTAGTCCTCAGATTTCTAAGTCAATACTAAAATGAATATTAGTTGAGACAATTCTTTCATTGACTAAATCATGTTAACTTGAATGCCCTTCTTTGGTCAATCTCATATTTTAATGGCATGTAGGTCTTTGAAGAAACACCTATCTAATCGGATTGATTAGACAATGTTTGACAGGTTGTGGGGCTCCGATCTTCATGAATTTTAATAATGGTTTGGTCTGCAAAACTGAAATAACATCGTTAGCCTCGTCAATAGGAGAGGTTAGGGTTCTTCTCATAACCACTCTCCAGCGTAAGAATAAATATTGCTCTAGTGAGAGTAAAAGTGCAAGTGAGAGTAGAGAGTATATTATGTACCATCGTTTCACCTTGATGAAGTGTAGTATTTATAGTTGGGATGGTCTGACGTGATTGGGTGAGACGTCACTATCGGAATATCCCTTTGGTCCCCTCTCTGCTGGCCGCTAGTGGTGGCCCTAGGGGGTGTCCTTGTAGTCTTTTATGTGATAACCGCTAGTAGAGGTTCAGAAGAGCAGGGATTTGTGGAATGTGATTGGTTGGATGTCGTTATCACCTGTCATTTTTGCCATTCCTGCAATAACCGCTAGTGGGAATCAGAGATGCAAAATCTCCATAGAGGTCAACGTTTATCACAATTTCTTTTATGTTAAGCTCTTCCTCCTGCGGGCCCGGGAGCGTGGTGAGCTCTTTGATGATTATGTTGTTAGCCTTGCTAACACTATGTCGACCTCTGTGGAGATTTTACGGGAATGGTCGGCGTTTCAGAAGGACCGGAAGGGCTTTGTGGCGGAGAAGTAAGAGTTTGAAGCTACCAGGCAGGCCGAGAATCATAAATATGCAGACCATGGAGTGGGATTTGGCCACCGTGAGGTTCAAGGCGACGAAAGCCGAAGAGCGCCATCAAAAGGTTGTCGTGGAATGGAGAGAGGCATGTGCCCGTACTAACCACAGGATTGAGGATGCGGTTCAAGGTAAGCGTAAGGCTAGGGCGCAAATTGTTGAATCTAAAAAGACCAACCTGGAGCTGCATGGTGTGTGATGGGTGAACTGTAGGAAGATCTTTAAGTTGATTAAATAAGAAAGAAATTGATATGTTTGATGTTTAAATTGGTAACGGGTGAACCGTAGGAAGATCTTTAGATGACTACGGCGAACTTGATGATTGCAGGTTAAAGGAGCTAAGGAGGTGCAAAGAAGAAGCATGGAACAAACGGGAGCTTAAAATGGAAGGAAAACGGGTATGTGAAGGAATACGGAGCATAAATGAAGAAAATAATTTATTGGAAATTGAATAATATAGAAGATGAAATTACGAGAGCGTGGGCGAAAACGGCAAAGAAAACGGAGTTGAAACGAGAAAGTTACGAAGAAAACAAAATTGCTTACCTAAAGTCTACAGTAGCCTACGGTAGCCACCGGAGGCTACGGTAGCCCCTGGCAGCGTAGGGTATACAGTGGACCGAGAGTTGGCACCGTAGGAATTTTAGGCTACCGTAGGCTATGGTAGCCACCGTAGCCTACGGTAGAGCCCAATCACAGAATCTTATTTTGGCTTTAAAACTCACTTTTGCAGTGACTTTTCGGTATCTTTTGCACTGATTTCAATCCAGAACTGTTGGGAGGCGATTTTAGGGTTTAGGAACAATATATTTGGTGATTTTTAAGGGAGGATTGAAGTCTTATCATTGATGGATTATGGATTTGATGTTTGTGTGATCATCCAAACAATGAGTGGCTAATTTTCTTTATGTTCTTCCCGAATGTAAGGTTTTCTTTTGACAACTATTTTATGTTCTTTAATTTCTTGAATAGTAATCTAATCATATGATGTTTAGTATTATTATGGTGTTGGTATGATTGTTTGTAATTTGTTAATATTGTTTGATCTTAATTCTGAACCATACGTTCTTGGTGTCATTGGCAATCGAGATTTAGCGGGAGAGATTTGGGTTGGCTATGTTAATTGATCATCGGGTGATAACCTCGCGTTCTATGAATCCGAGTATTTGCTCCCCTTTCATCACAAACAATTGCACCCACACGAGCCATGTCTATGTGGTTCTTTCTAGTTGAACATTAACATTTGTTATTGCATAAAACCTAAAACCCGGGAGGAACACTCTTTCTCTTAATTGTTTACAAATTCTTATTTACTTGCAATCTAATTTCTAGTTCTAAAAATCAACAAACCCAATTCAAAGCTTTACTTTTACACACTTTACTTTCTTGCCTAGTTAAATTGCAATTACTTTAGTGAACGCATATTCCACAAACTCCCTGTGTTCGATACCTATTTACCACTATCTATTTAGTGTATTTGGTTTATTTTTTTAGTAAGACTTCGACCTCACGTCAGTGTGGTGGATGCAAAAAACATTGAGCTTGCTTCGAAGGATTAGCGCATTGCTGAGCTCGAGGCCACCACAAACCAGGTTATTAATAAGCGTTACACCTTGAGAGAAGACTCCCTTATGTTTGATGTAGAAAATGCAAAGTTAAAGGATGATCATTGTTGGTTATTGTCCCGTTGCATTCCCCATGTTAGGTTCCCTTTATGCGGGTGTGCGCATTTCTTCCCTGACCTTTGACCCTTTATTTTCTTTTTTATTGTTTACGCCTTAGGTCGCGGATAAGGTGAAGAGTGGGAAAGAGCTACATGATCTTCTCGACAAACTGCTTGTCTCCATGAAGCTCGATGGTCGTTAGGAAGGCTTTCATGAGCCTCTAAATTTTGCGGCAGAGAAGATTCTTGTCTCTTAATTCCAGCTTCACGGCACAGACTATGATAAAGCTTATAGGATGAAAACCATGAAATTTGATGAGATGACATTCCCCTTCGTGAAGTTTATATCGAGCTTTGTGGATATGTTGGACTTGAAGGGATTGTGGTCCATGCTCAAGGAGAACAAGGATGATTTCGGCACTTCCACACAGCACGACCAAGAGGATGAGGAGGTACAATTGGATTACATGGGGCGGGATGCAGATGATGGCCTTTGATGGCCGGCTTGTGTGTCGTGTATGGCCCTTCGGCCCTGTAATACTTTAGTTATTTGTTCTTTTGTTAAATAACTTCCACTGTTGACCCGACCTGCGTGACGTGGACGTATCAGAAACATGATTGCTTTGTGGGATGATAGGCCCGGTTGCGAATTGAAACGAAGTGTTGGAGTTGAGGGAGGCTAGGGAAGGTGAAACGATGTGCGTGGAGGCTTCAGGGGTGTTGACGATAGTTCTCTTGTCACGCTGTTGCTCTTGATCTTGATCTAGGAAACCAAAGCCCTCTGCAGTGGCTCCGGCCGTTGCTGTTGTTGATCTAGGAACGGAGTTGGGTATAAATATCATGAGGATCGGAGAAAAAAAAGATGGAGAGTAATTGTTCTAGCAAGAACATACAGATGGCGCCAATGAAGAAACACCGATCTAATTAGATGGATTAGACAATGTTCGACAGGTTGTGGGGTTCCGATCTTCATGAATTCTAAAAATGGTTCGATCTACAAAACTGAAATGGCATCGTTAGGCTCGTCACGAGAAGAAGAGTTTGGGGGTTCTTCTCATAACCACTCTTAAGCATGAGAATAAGTATTGCTCTTGTGAGAGTAAAAGTGTAAGTGAGAGTAGAGAGTATATGATGTAGCATCCTTTCACCTTGATGAAGTGTAGCAGTATATAGTCGGGGATGGTGAGAAGTGATTAGGCAAGACGTTGCTATTGGAATATCCCTTTGGTCCCCTTTCTGTTGAGCGTTAGTGATGGCAAAGGAGGGTGTGTATTCGCAACATGCTATTGGCTAGACGTCGCTATTGGGATGTCCTTGTGGTCTCTTATGTGATAATCGCTAGTGAAGGTTCAAAGGAGCAAGGATCCGCAGAACATGATTGGTTGGACATCACCTTCATAGTGTCATTTTTTGTCTCCTCTATCTTGGTGTATCCGACGTGGCAGGTGGGCCCCACATATGGATTGCCTTTTCTAGTTGTCTGGGTCATGGATTGAGTTAAGGTTTTCCCTGAACCCATGTCTCTTTAGTCTCGAAACATCCTTCTTTAAAATGGCGCATAAGAAAATCACCTGCGAGTAAGAAAACGATCAAGATTATTACAAGATCGCGGACAAGATGCATGACGAACTCTATAGGAATAGATTTTACAATCCAAACTCGGTTTTTTAAACCGAATATATCAGTGACCTCAGGGTGATCAATGAAACAAACTCTTAGAATTAAATAATTAATCAGGTTAGATCTCAAGAATCAAAAACAAACAAAACCAAACTCCTTCAATAAAATGCAAACACACTTCCTTTCTTCAAGCCTTGCATTCACACTCGATTTCATGGAAATTTTCAACCCTACTTCCACGACGTCAAAGCGTGTTTACTATTAACACATGTACACTCAACATTGATATGTGGCTTTTATAAATTAAAAACCAGACCTAACATCAAATTATAAAAAAAAATCTAGAATTGTTAAGACAAGCAGTTTAAGAGAAACACACATCCTAACACCCCCAAAAGTTATATCTTTGCAGTTGCACACTTGAGTTACAATGCTACATTAACAGAAATTTAAAATGGACTTCACATATCACTTCAAAATATACAGCAACAAATAACTAATAAATGAATAACAAAACTGCACATAAACACACCCACACACTAGAAACATTTACTACACAGGAGAATGTCACACACCAAGCTTCCAAAATATCTAATTGTATATCTCAATAACCATTCTGATGATTGAGAACCCCAATTGATTTGATCATTAAGAATGCAGCTGTCTATAATTCTGCTTAAGCGGCAATTGGTGAATCCTGCAAAACCGAATTTTATTCGCTATTCAGTTAGAAGCTAAAAAGCAGGTTAAGCATATAAATCATACAACATATATATGGTTCTTTCAGCTATGTACCAAAAAAATGCAACTTGATTATTATATAAACAATTGACAGTCTGAGCTTATGTGTCAAATGACTCAAATTCTTCCACAAATTACTGCTGATGTACACTTAAGTTGACCGTTCTATTAATAAAATCTTGGGAGATTGTATAAGGAGGTCATCCAACCATTCAATTGTTTTACATTAAGGTTACAAACTATTGAAACTAAATGATAGGCCATGTATCGAATTTCAGTAGGTTTGTTTGGAAGCTTGTTGTGGGTCCCCTCTGTGATAATATTGGTTTATCGGTCCCATGTAAAATATTGGTGTCAAATATGGGTACAAATATTATCGGCAATATTGACCGATATTTGACCCATATATCCCCAAAATCTATACATTTCTTCTTAGTTCTACCATTCTTCTTTCTTCTTATTGCTGCTATTATTGGTTTAAGTCTTAATTGTTAATTGTTAGTGTTAAATGTTGGTGTTTAAAGTCTTAATCAATTCCTACTTGCTACAATTGTTAATGTTTAACAAGTTACAAAAGGTTAATTTGTTAATGGTAGGAGAGTATACCGATATTTTCAATTAAGGTCACAAACTATTTATTTATTATTTTACCCTGAATTTTATACAAATGACACCAAACTGAAAGTCGGGTGTCCTATTTTGACGTTTTTATAGTTGGGATAGCCTAACTAAAGCCACTAGCAAACTCTAATAAAAGATGAAATATGTAATACTTTCAGTTTTGAAAGAATCCAAAACTTGTGATATTAATATTTGCTTCTTTAGAGTATAGCACACACCTTCGCAGTTAAATTCGAGACCGCCAAGTTCCACTTTTGTCTAGTTTTCGTTCCGGCAACTTGCCCAGCCTTTGCCACTTTACCAAACGCTCCATTCAGCCAAGCTGTTCCAGCTGTCACATACCTAAAAAATAATCAAGTTGAAAACTTTAATAATAAGCAAAGAAAATCAAAACAGAAAATTAAACAGACGAACAAACCTGCTTGATTTGACAGCTGATCCAGTGTCGTTCAATTTCCTCTCGGCTGCCAATAATGCAGCCATTGTTTTGTCCGAAACGTGTAGCTTTTGATCCACAGATTTAACCTTTTCATTTACAGCCAAGACCCCAACGTTAAATTTCTCTGAGAGCCTTACCCGTTTGTCGAAAGAATTCACTCTAGCGGATGCGTTGGCTCTTATTTGATGCTTCTCATCAAACGCTTTAGCTTTATTCACGGCATCTTGCCTTATTGCTGAACCTTTTGCAAGAACGCTTGAAACAACGTCTTGTGCTTTACTCATGTACACTCTTCCACTACGAGGAGAGGTATTCGCCTGTTTAACATGTACAATAAATAAACTTTATATTTGTGAAATAAAACGTATGTACACTTTTCCACTACGAGGAGAGGTATTTGCCTGTTTACCTCTGCAGATGATGGAGAGTTTTCAGGAGTTGTGCTTACAGCATTATCTACCTCACGAACTTCCTGCAAAAGTGACACTACAACGTAATTTCCAATACCATAGAAGATAATAGATATATAGGTCCCGACGTCCCCTAATAAAACAAATAACCATACCCGTAACTCAGGTTTTGGCACATAATGTTCAGCAGGAGTAATACTAACAATCTGATCCACTATGGTTGCTCCCTGTAACATGTTTATAAAATATATATGTTTCAATACTCATGAAGAGAAACTTTAATAATCTGTTGAGCATAAATAACAAATAATGGTCCCTTTCTTTTCCTTGATGAGGATAGCCATGATAGATTCAAAAGTGTCAAGATTGGCTCATTTTCTAAGTTCAGAAATATCACTAAACAGGATAATGGACATTACATATACATGTTTATGTTTGAGTTTGTGTACATAGAAACGTCATATATGTTTGTCTTGAAATTGTTGCATTTAAACAAAGAATGTAACTGGTTATTTGAGTAAAAAATACAAATGAAGCAGCCGAAAAGAAACTGTCAAAAGGATCAAATAATATTATAATACGAATAATAGTGCTTAGGTGGCAGAGAAATATCGAATACAATTCAACTAAAATCCAACTGCTTGCAGTTGGCTAGGATGTTCAAAATGAGGCAACTAATTAGTGGTAACCTATGCAGTTAACTCGGCCGATATATCGGTTATCGGCCCGTCACCAAAATATCGGCCTCCGATATCGTTCATATATCGGCGGTCAACGCCGAAATATCGTCCGAGATCTTGAAAAATCGTGGCCGAAATAGCGGTTGTCTCGCGATATCTTGGCTGGGCCTATTCTGGATTTGAGGAAAAAAACCGAAGTTAAAAGGTGTAAAAACTGCCTCACGCGGGACCCGGGGTTTCGGAGCTGCATTCGTGTCCGCAGGATGCGCGGGCACGCACAAGTTCAACCAAATTCCAGCTCAGAAACCCATTTCTTTGCACCCCCCCTGCGCGCGCGGGTAGGACTTGTGGTAAAACATGTCATAAAGCTACAATGGAGTAGTAAAGGCTTTACCTTATAAACAACCACTCACTTTGTCCCCACACCGATGTGGGACAAAGTATTTACCACCTTTTGAGACTTTCATTCCCACACCTAGACTTTCTACCACCTCTTGTATATATATAAATATATATATTTATGCATGATATTAGACTTCTAGTATATATATAGGCTCTAGATATGAATATAAATATAAATATATATATTTATGCATGATATTAGAAATTACCGATATCTCACCGCGATAAACGATATCTCATATATCGGTCCTTGACCGATAACCGATATTTTTCCGCATTAACTGCATAGGTGGTAACAGTGGATCCAAGATGGGAATAAACAATTATAATTAATAATCAATCAAAACTTGTGGTTTCATCCAGCATAAAGACAAACAAAAGGATGAATGGATGATAAGCAAACAATTAAAAAACGCAGTGCCGGTATTAATTCTTTGATCGTAGTTTTGACTGGTGCTCATGAGCCATGACTTCCAAAGTAGGACCCAATAGTCTCCACTGGACAAAGTGGAATGAGTATGCAGCCACAAATTTGTAGTCATAGATTGTTGACTTGAGTAGTTGCAAAATTGCCATGAACCACTGGAGATTCCAAATTTACAAGAAATTACAACGGATTTTTTTGTGTAAGTTACAATCATGCATAAACAATGAATATAACCTGAATACCTGATGATAAAATTTCAGAACAATTTTCAAGAAATATAATGATATACAATATAATAGGGAGAAAAATTCAATAAAGATCTCTCCCTTTGTCAAAAGAAACTACCATGTTATCATTGAAATGTAATTTATCCTTGACTAGCTACAAACTAACATAACTACTCCATGCATTAAAACTTTTTAAAAAATATCAACATTACCTAAATACAAAATAACATAATGAATTGAAAGGCTGATTCAGTAACATCAAAATCTTCAATGTGCAGAAATCTTGAATTGGACTCTCTTTTCTTATGCATTACTAACTATTTCAATTCTGAAATCGGTTATAATACAAAAAGAACTTCATAAAAACACAGTAATTACATTCAAAACCCTAAAAGTGAACAATAACTACTATTTTGGCAAACACAAATTAGGCATTTAGAGTTAAACAACACAACTAATAAAGAACAAAGTGTTACTGCATTAATTATTGCACAATCATAACTAAATTAAGAGATTACCGATAACAATAACGCAATTTCAAGAGCCTTTGGATCTTTAAACGTCACAAATGCAGTCTTCTTACGTTCTGAGTCACTGCAAACCCTCAATAACAATCAAAATCAATACAAATAATATTATTAATGATAATAATAATAATAATAATAACCTAAATCAATTTAATATGAACATAAACGTTACGAACCGACAGATCTCAACGTGCTCGATATCACCAGAAAACGAGAAAAACTCGTGAATTTCTCGTTCGGTAGCTAGATCTGAAAGATGTCCTACGTGTACAGTTCGTGTCTGAAACAAATTCAACCACAAAACATGAATTTATAGAAAATTGTGACAAATTGTTCGTAGAAAATCGAAATTTAAACGGATAAATATCAAACTCACCTGCATTTTACTTGTAAGGTATGAGAATATGAAACGAATTGATGATAATAATGGTGATTATGCGATTAACAGATGAATTGTGAAGAAGAAGATGATGAATTATGTTTAATATTAATAATTTAGGGTTTGAAAAACTTTGAAGGCACCAAGATTCTTCTTGCTGATACGTTGCTTTCTTTCTGCAATTTAACTAATTGATCCCTCTTTCTTTTCATGTTTTACAACATACTCCCTTGATTATTTTAGATATCATGTTTGATGGTCAAAGAAAGTAGAAATGATGTCTTTACCGCAGGGGTGTGAAAAAACCGAATCAATTGACCCATAACCGTATTAATCGATAAAATCGAATTGAAAAAAACTAGAGGGGCAATCTTGACCCAAAGCCTTTCAAACAGGTCAATTTGGGTTGCTTTTAAAATTATATGGGTTGGTTTAGGTAAGATATTTTAACTAAATGGGTCACAATGGGTCACTTGAAATTCCATCTTGTTATATTCGGGTCAAAGCGGGTCGACAACATTAAAGAAATGGGTCGATGTGGGTTAGTGTATTAAAGAATCGGGGAAGGTTTCGGATCGGAATGGGTTGAGTTCAAATTTCATCTTGTTATTTTGCGAACCGTTTCGACCCGTACCGTTTCGACCCATACCGTTTCGACCTGTACCGTTTCGACCCGTACCGTTTCGACGCGAACCGTTTCGACCCGTACTGTTTCGACCGGTACCGTTTCGACGGGAACCGTTTCAACCCGTACCGTTTCAAATCGAACCGTTTCGACCAGTACCGTTTCGATCTCATGTGATTATAGTTTTACTTGTTACAGGAAAAACATATCGTTTTTGTGTACACATTGTTGGCATTTTCACAAGTTTAAACTTCAGAATTAATTCAAAACCATAATTTGCTTCTTGAGAAATAGAAGGTTCGTACACACTACAAAAGAACTACACAAACATGGATATTCTTGTTGACCAATCATATTCTTTCTTAATGACCATGTCTCAAACTGGAAGCAATGATTAGTAAGCAGGCATCTTGCATAACCCATCTAAACTGCATTTGCATATTAATAGAATTGTATTTTTATTTCTTTTGTTTTTAAATTTTGTAAATTGTCGTCATTTAACATTACGAATACAATTGTATTTTTATAGCCAACCCGAAACCCGTTCTGACCCGAACCCGTTTTAACCCGAACCAAAACAACCCTTTTTTTAATTGACCCATTTTGACCCGAACCCGTTTCGACCCGAACCCGTTTTGACCCATGACTCGATCCGACCCGACCCGTTTGCCAGGTCTAAAAAAAAACAAGTCAAAAACCGATGGGTCGGTTAACTATTATCGAAAGTAGCAGACCAGTTATGGTTATCTATATTTTTTTATACCCATCTTAACCTAACCAAACCGAACCAACATATTACATATGGTAAAGTCTTTTGTGGGATGACTTTTCATTATTTTTTCAATATTTGATGTATTTGCTTGACTGTTTCTTTAATTTTATGGATTATATCATATCATTTTTGTTAAACGTTTGTTTGAATTTATGAATTATATCGTATCGTTTTGTTTTAATATTCGATAATAAAGAGTGCTAAGATAATAGATTATATGAATTTATTATGCTATGTGATATAGTAATATATAGAAATGTTCGATAACAATTTATTTCATGGTCATAAATTTCAAGCCCAAACTTTGAGGCCCAAATAATGCATGATTATATTACTTTGAGTTATTTTTAGCTAGGCTCAAATTCAAGGTTAATCAATCATAACCGACCCGTTATAACCATCAAAACCAAAACCACCATAACCAATCGGTTATGGTTATTAAATACTAATATTACATTAAAGCTCAACGAGCCTGATGAGCCTCACATGTCAAACTTTATTTTTTTCCGAGCCGATCTCGACCAACTCGCGAGCTGCTCAGCTTGTTTGCACCCCTAAGTATAACATAACATTAACAATGTGTTAACAGATTAGATTAGTTTTAACAGTATGTAAAAATTAAACAAATGATCACTTGATAAACTTTTGTATATTAAATGTTTTTTTAAGTAATGATTTAAAAAAAATCAATATAGGGTTAGCCTACTTGGCAAAGAATAAAGAAATATGTCTTTTAAAGGAAATTTTCATGTTTAAGGGTGGAGGGAGTGGTCACCATTTGGGGAGTGTTTAACTTATTTTCTATTCAATAATGTCATGCCATGTTAAGTCCGCACTGCACTCACCATTTTGCACTCAATCACTAATAATGGTCAAACACATGGAGGGTGATAAACAATTTTAAAAAAAATGTGATTGGTTGAAAGAGGTTGGGGCTCACCATTAACCCTCTCTCTCCCAACTCTTCTCCTCTTCCCCGATTCGGTGAATACTCACCGATTACACCACCTCTCTTCTCTTCCTCGATCACCAAACAACCACCGGCACTCCTTCCCCACTCGGTAAACCCCACTTCCCGATCAAGTCCCCGCAACCACCCCCTCCACCCTAAACCTGGATAAAAAATAATAATTTAGGATTTAATCTAAAGGAGTAACATTTTTAAAAAATTGATTTAAATGAAAACTAAAAGGACCTAAGGGTGGAGACTATAGTCAAACAACTTAGGGTGTTTGAGTGAAATCCTACCCAATAGTATTATGCCATGTCAACTCCCCATTCTACTCCCAATTTTACACTCAATCACTAGGTATAGTCAAACACCCCTCAATTAAAAAAAAACATGATTGGTCCCCCCTCCCTCTCTCCTCTCCTCTCAAACACACTCAATCCAATTCAGTGAACACTCACCGATTTTTGTTGCCTCTCTCCTCCTCACCGATTTCCCCCAAACCGAGGGTATAGTCACCACATCGGTGACTCAAGTCACTATTTATTCAGCACCAGGGCCATTTAGCATCTCTCCATCTGATCCAACGATCATTCGGTTCAACTTGAGGCTGATTATCAGTTTGCACTGAATAGCCCTCAGCAAACACACTCAATCCAATTCAGTGAACACTCACCGATTTTTGTTGCCTCTCTCCTCCTCACCGATTTCCCCCAAACCGAGGGTATAGTCACCACATCGGTGACTCAAGTCACCGCACAACTCAAACACCCTTATACCCTCACCCTAAGGAAGGGGATGTATATGTACGCACGTGTTTATTTGACATATACGTTTTGCTTTTGATTACTTTAATAGTTCGGATACATTTGATTTTTTCATGAAAAATACTCAAGATAAATAATTAATTATTTCCAATTCCACCTCATATACGTCTGGCAAGTGGCATGGCTTTGACCCGAAAAAAATGTATTTCAAGTTACACCTTGTGCTTTGTTAAATTTCAAAAACCGCCCCTTTATTCATGTTAATCCTCTTTTTGCCCTAACAACTAGCAATTATGATTTTCATGGTTAAAACATAAATTTACACAAATATTTGTTGGGTTGTCTTCGATTCAAAATACTGATCTAATTTAAGATCCTACAATTTAAAGTTGTTATAGGTTTTAGAGTTTTTTTTTTTTAATATATTTTTGCTTCATTTATATATTCTTCTGGTTAAGTGTTTGAGATGCATGAAAAATGAAGAAGAGAGCTAAGAATATAGGAAAATGTGTTATAAATGTTACTTTTAAATCCACACCATGGAGGTTATGGACTCGGGTAGCAATGCTAGAAGAAGATCGATCATGTTCAACTTCGCCTCCCGTATGATGATATGTGTTTTCTCCTTTCATCGAGACAAAGCAAGCCGAAACCACGAAAATAACTTGTTAGAGGGTCACAAGCTTGAAGCCCCATGGACACTCCGACATTCAAGTTGATCAAGGCCACATTATATGTATGTAATATTATATATGTAAGCAAAGTTTAAAGAAGAATGACTTGTGTGCGTTGTAGGTGGGCCCTCTTATCTATAGAATGTTGTTGGGCTCTAACCTTAATAGGATAGCCCAGACTTGGGCTTACAGAAATTGGACCAACTTGTGTTGGGTCGGCCTATTAAGTTGGGTCCAGTCCAATATAAAGATGCCTCATCAACAAATGTTTATTTTATATTGAGCTTTGCGTTTTAGAAACTTGGTGTTTGGGATTGCTTTTTTAATTTTATGGTAAAAGTGCTTATTAAGGAGTTAACTGCCATTTTCGTCCCTGTGGTTTGGTCACTTTGGCCATTTCAGTCCATTTTTCAAAAATGCGCCATTTTCGTCCCTCACGTTCTGGAAAGGTGTCATTTCAGTCCAAAAATCATAACCCAGTTAAGTCAGTTTGTAAATAAGGACTGATTGTGTAAATTTGTAACATAAAGGACTGATTGTGTAAATTTGAAAAATGGACTGAAATGGCAGTTAACACCACCACCACTAGCCCTGCCACCACCACCACTCCGCTGCCACCACCACCGCCACCACAGCCACCACCGCCACCACCGCCACCACAGCCACCACTGCCACCACAGCCACTGCCACCACCACCGCCACCACCGCCACCACAGCCACCACCGCCACCACCATCAACGTCATCATCGTCATCATCTGTTATCATCATCATCGATCATCATCGACCTTCATCATCATCGCGATCTTCATCATCATCATCGCGATTTTAATGATTCTGCGGATGTAATTCAGCAGCGAATGGGTTTTTCGGATGCAGATCAGCAGAACAAATAGATTTATACGGCTAATAATTCTGCAAATCTGTTCTGAACGAATTATACAACGACAGCAGATATATTTCCTGTTCAGCAGATTGTTCAATGGCAGCAGATTTGTTTATACGGCTAATAATCAGCAATGACCGAACACCTCTGCAGATTCTGCGGACTGATTTCAGCGATCAAAATAATTCTGCACAGATCTGTACTTTGAAAAAAAACATCAATATGTGATTAAACAACAATTTTTTTCTCTAAACGAATAATATTTGATCGAAATTCAAACAAATCAGTCTGAAATCCAACCAAAAATCATTCGATTTAGTCCGAAATCAATCCGAAATTCGTTTTCGTTTTCACCGAACCTGATCAAAATGAACAAACTTTGATTTGAAACAGATCTAAATCAGTCCGAAACGTATCGAAAATCTGATGATGATGATGAAGATCGCGATGATGATGATGATGAAGGTCGATGATGATCGATGATGATGATAACAGATGATGACGATGATGACATTGATGGTGGTGGCGGTGGTGGCTGTGGTGGCGGTGGTGGCGGTGGTGGTGGTCGTGGCTGTGGTGGCGGTGGTGGCTGTGGTGGCGGTGGTGGCTGTGGTGGCGGTGGTGGTGGTGGTGGCAGCGGAGTGGTGGTGGTGGCAGGGCTAGTGGTGGTGGTGTTAACTGCCATTTCAGTCCATTTTTCAAATTTACACAATCAGTCATTTATGTTACAAATTTACACAATCAGTCCTTATTTACAAACTGACTTAACTGGGTTATGATTTTTGGACTGAAATGGCAACCTTTCCAGAACGTGGGGGACGAAAATGGCGCATTTTTGAAAAATGGACTGAAATGGCCAAAGTGACCAAACCACAAGGACGAAAATGGCAGTTAACTCCTTATTAAGTTATGACTTTTTTAAATGGAGTTTTTAAAAACAGTGTTTGGATTAGCTTTTATGGTGAGAAAAGCCAGCAAGTCAATAAGTTGTTTTTAAAAAAGTATTTGAATTGGTTTATTCATGTAAAATGACCATAGATGACATTCTTGTATATTTAACTTCATTTACTACTTTTACATATAATTTTATATACTTAACAACTTTCTTTTGACAAAAATTATAATTTAAAGTAAAAGTTACAAAACATATAATATAAAATACCAAAATAATATAAATAATTCATAAAAAAAATACCAGAATAGTGTCATGGTCTTTACTCATTCGTTGATTTATATACATAAAGCTAAAATCCACGATCTTAGTTATTTTTAGAGTATATTTATATGATAACGTCAATGTCATAACATTATAGCTTTGTATCCATAAAAAAACATGAACAAACATCATCTATTAATCTATTATATCATGTATTACTAGTCTAAGTACCCGTGTGTTACACGGGTGGACTAACAATAATTAATATTATTCAACACCATCTAAGTAAACATCTTAATTAAATAAACGTTGAACTACAAATCGATTACGTTTAAGACTGTTACTTGGAGATACCTCATTGTCTTTATCCGTTTCCAACGTGCGACTCATGCCGGCAGAAGAAATTGGCGTTACATTATCACCGACGCAAGAGATGGAAACCTGTGAGAGATAATAATGTTAACAATAAACAATTGTAATTATGCGGGTGGACTAACACACAAATATATAACTTAAAAATGTTAAAATAAACCTTTAAATGAAATAATCGTTGAAGTAACGAAATCCATCCCTCTACCCGCGGGTACGTAATGTATCAAACGCAGTTAACAATGATTGAAATATACAACAGAAATCGAGATTGTTCACCTGTGACCGAATTGAAATTCAACAAACAATGTGCTAAATCAACAATGAATCATCAACGAATTTAAAGTGTCGAACTTGATAAAGCGACAAATAAGCCGAGAGACATGCAAAATTGTGACCTGTAAGCACTTTGTTTGTCCTCGCACCCAAGTTAAAAAGGTCAAAATTTTAGAAAATTTAGATCTATAGTCTAAGCATTGTATGCACCCGTTTTATTCAATGTTGAGTCTTGATCAATTTGAAAAACATCATTACTTTTAGTGACTTGTTAACTCCTATCCAGCCTAAGTATACATATTGGAACCATTTTAAAGGCTGTAACTTAACTCAAAATGTAACAAGATAAAGTATGAAAAAGCCATCCAATACACACCAAAACGCATAAAACCTTCCAAACGGTTTTAATATGAAAAAAGTTCAAATTATTATAGTAATCATCTAGCTTTCATAATAACAATGAATTGTAATCATTTATACATTTTATAAATTTTTTAACAATATAGTGTTTATGAATTAATATGCTCGACTTGTTTTGACTTGTTACCCAACCCACCTGCAACACCTTGTAGGCTTGTACAGTCATTCACACTCAAAAGAAAGAGAAAATATTACCAGCACCTCACTTGTTGCAGCAGAATAGACGTCCTAATCAGCCCTGATTGACCCGAAAACTAATAAATATAAGAGCATTATTGCATGGTGAAGATGTAATATTATATAATATGGCAATGGTTGACTTGAATAAGTGTATCAAAATGTGAGTAGGCATTTGAATCCGCAACAGCTTCAATTGCACTTCTCTGAAAAAAAGATCAAGCATGACATGTACTGTTAGTGAAGTGTGTTAAGATGTCATGGAAAACAATATAGTCAACCAAAGTATGGTGGTAAGGTTTCTATAACTGCTTTGGATGTTATCTTATGTGTAATCTTTCATAACTTTATATGTGTTACAAAAGAAAGATGGCAAAAGGGCATGCATGCAATAATTTTGAATGTGTCAAGTAAAGAAGGAAAACACTACCCCTTTAGATTACCAACTAAACCTTATTTGAAATCAATATTTGTTGGTCATATAGAGTATTGGTCACTCTAATGATATAAGGTGATTGCACACAATAATGGTGACAACACTTAGTTAAGTTTGAGCTTCATCCATACTTTTTTGATAGCTTAGTTATCAATCCTATTTAGAAGTTCTTAGAAAAAAATAATCAAAGAATATTAAATTCAGAAAACACTTGCATCCGTTTTAAGACACCTTGTTTGTTTACCTTTAACTTCAAACCAATTTCTTGACATTTTGTCAAGTAGAAGCCACATCCATCTTTGGGTTAGGCATTTGGTTTAAGAGCTTCCGAAATATTCAAGACGATCTCTGTAAATGCTACGAAGCCACATCCACCAAAAGAATATCAGTCACAAATCAATAACTAATTGAGTATTAGAAGACAAAATCCATATTTCGCAAGTTTGATAATTAGATTACGCAAGTTCAGTCACAAATCAATAACACAAGCCAAAAATGACCCGTTTATAATTAAAATCTCTATCTACATAAAAATGAATAGAAATAATATAACCTTTATCGCAACCTCAAGGTGTGCAAACAGCTTTTGCATAGGCTAAACACATTATCAACAAACTTATAAAAAATAGAAAAAATATCAATTAAAAACCAATTTAAATTACTCAAACTTCCCACAAAATGATACGGGGAAGTGGGTACCTCGAAAGAGAAGTTATTGTAATATCATCATAATCAAAATGCAAGATGTTAATTCACTTATGTTCCGTCTCTAAAACATGGAAGTTTCTATGATCAATAACTCTTATTTCATTGCTCATAATAGCACCGACATGATGAAATATAATGATCCATTTGAGATTGAGCAAAGTTACATTCCAATTGTTTTTTATTGATGATGATACTTTCCCCGAACGGAAAGTTTTCAAGACTATTCCGTTAATGGTCTAGAGAACTTTCTGTTGAGAGAACATACCATCATATGCAACTCAAACTTATTTTACCACAGAACAACTGAATTATTATACTTTAAAAGTAATGTTCCAGCTCTCTGTTGGAGGCATAGAGCTTGATTCCAATGGTTTCTTTGTTAACCTCATCTGCCATTGCACTAAAGGAGCAAAACAATGTGCAAATTTTAGTTTCAATATTGACATCCAGCCTTTTTTTTTTTCTTATAGATGCTTATTATTAGTAAAATGAAACTTTATAACATACTTAATATTAGTGCTAAATTATAAGTTGAAAATTTTGATTTAATCCTATTTGAGAGATTAAACCCAACACGAATTGACCCGTTATTAATTAAATGAAATTAAATTAAAAATGAAACAAATAAAATTTAACAAATATCTGATCAAACCAAGAAAAAAATACCGTATTTACCTGGAACTGATAGAGCATCTGATTTGATTCAGTGCTAGGGGAACAAATCCTGATTTAAAAACAAACATTAGGGATTTGGATTCAATATATACGAAATAAGAGTTTGGATTCACCGTAAAGGGACCAAACCCTAGATTGACCAGCAAACAAAAACTAAAAGAATTAACTAATTAACCTGTTTTGAAGAATGAATAATCAATGTCAGATTTAGGGTTTCAATATGAAAAAAAAAAAGAAAAAGAAACACTATTAGCATTTGTAAATGAAAAATTCATAAACGAAAAATAGAAACACCATACCTATTATATAAATCACAGAGTGCATCTGATCGTTGGAGTTGCTGTAAATAGCAAAACCTGCAATTTTTATCTTCGTGAATCACAACCTGCAATTTCTTTCAAATTATGCAACCAAAATTGCTCTTGGCTCCATTCATCTTCAGCTTCATCAATTGCCAACAACAATAGAAACAATGATGTGATATATGAATTGTAATTAACAACTATATTGTTCTCTTCTTCTTCGACGTAATAATAAAAACCTGCAATTCAACACTTTCTACAAAATTGATATTCAAGATGTCAAAAATAGATCTAAAATCGATTCATAATCAACAAAAATTTCGATCTCATGTTTTATTACTGTTTTTGTGTGAATTAACAACTGAAAAAGATGAAGAAGAAATCGATGAACTTGTGACGGCGGATGAATGCGACAAACAAAAATTGTCAAAGTGGAACGATCGCCTTAGATTAGGGTTTGTGATGAGGAGATTATTGAAAGGAATGATCTTCAAGAATAAGAATATGGAATGTATTTATTTTTGGAAGATGATTTGAGAGAAGATGAGAGGATGATTGAGAGGGATTTGGGAATTCTTCTAGTGTAAGATTATGAAACCTAGAATAGGAAGAGTCTATTAAATTTGCCGCTCAAAGGGAAAAAAGAGGAAACAATAAAAAGCCACATGGCATCTAATAGCTTAAGTTCATGCCAAGTGGCCTAAGATTGTTTTGTTTTATTATAAGGTATAGATAATACTTGTCTTGAAATGTTTATCGAATATAAAGTAAGTAATAATAAAATATCTAATTGAAATTTTTATCATCATCATCATTATCAGTATAATCACTAAATCTCACCAATAGCAAAACTAAGGTAGAGTTGAAGAGGGTAAGATATAAACAACCTTACCTTTACTACCAGTATGAATTAAGAGGTTGCTTCCAGTTGAAAAATATAAAGTAATAATAAATTATCTAATTGAAAAGGAAAATAGGTAAGTGAAATTCCACTTATAAACAGAGAAAAAGGTTGAGCATAAAGAAGTATAATTTCTATAAAAAAACATGAAGTAAAGGCGTGACAAAGGATAATCTCCTTTGAATTTATACTTTCAAATCCCATAATTTTTCCAAAAAGAACGTAACAACAATGACATAACAAGAGTGCAACAGTAGCCAAGAACACACAAGATCTAAAGTCTAAACCATATCATCATTGGATCAACTGTAATATCAATCAATCAATCAATCAATGTAATAACATAAAACTCGACCCTCCTTCAAGAAACACCCTCACTTGGCACTAGCGAGCTCAGCACGAAGCTTCTTGGCGGCTGCAACCATGTTCTGCAAGGCAGGCTTGACCTCACCATACTTACGGGT
Organism: Helianthus tuberosus; assembly: GCA_030545235.1. Lineage (NCBI taxonomy): Eukaryota > Viridiplantae > Streptophyta > Magnoliopsida > Asterales > Asteraceae > Helianthus > Helianthus tuberosus. The sequence continues at coordinate 33,628,671 of CM060373.1, read as the reverse complement.
CTTAAGCCCACAGTCAGGGTTCACCCACAAAATGTTGGTCTCCAAAACCGCAAGCATCTTGTTAATCCTGTCATGAATTTCCTCCATGGACGGGATTCTCGGAGAGTGGATATCATACACACCGGGCCCGATTCCCGCACCATACTTAACTCCCTCACGGAACACCGACAGTAGCTTCTCGTCTGATCGTGAGTTCTCGATAGTGATGACATCAGCGTCCATGTTGATGATGGAGTGAATGATGTCATTGAAGTTGGAGTAGCACATGTGGGTGTGGATCTGGGTGGTGTCGGCAACACCTACATTGGTGATTCTGAAAGAATGCACGGCCCAGTCCAAGTAGAACGCGTGTTCAGCTTTCCTTAGCGGCAATCCTTCTCTTAAAGCGGCCTCATCGATCTGGATCACTGTGATTCCAGCCTTCTCGAGATCCTCAACTTCGTCTTTAATAGCCAACGCAATCTGGTAGCACGTTTCAAATCTAGAAACAAACAAACAAGAATATTAAATTTAGCAAATTTCTTTGTGGAATAATTAAAATAGTTTTTTTCCGACTAAAATGCTATTTTTTGTTCGCTTTGCGACTTTCGTCCAAAGGTTTGTTTTTCGCATCTGGATCCAAAAGGTTTGAAATCTTGCCATTTTCATCCAGCTCATTATATCAATCCATTTTTCTCCGTTAAGTCAGGGGTATTTTCGTACATGAAGTGAAAAAGACCAAATTGCCCTTTAAGTTAACTAAAAGAGCGGAAATACCCCTGACTTAACGGAGAAAAATGGATGAAGTTAACGAGCCGGGTGAAAATGGCAAGATTTCAAACCTTTTGGATCCATATGCGGAAAAACAAACCTTATGAAAAAGGCATTTTACTCTTATTTTTGTGATAGAATCATACCTGGGCTGGTCATTACGGACAAAGGACCAGTTGAGAATGGTAACTGGACCGGTAAGCATACCCTTCATCGGGCGTTTGGTCATTTCTTGAGCCATTGAGGACCAGAACACCGTCATGGCCTTTGGCCTGCTGACATCACCGTAGATGATTGGTGGCTTGACACAGCGAGACCCATATGATTGCACCCATCCGTTAGCGGTGAAGGCAAAACCAGACAATTGCTCACCAAAGTACTCAACCATGTCGTTTCTCTGAAATTGTTAATATTCATTTTAGAAAACCTTTTCAACCAATTATTGAAATGTAATATATATATACCTCTGGCTCTCCGTGGACAAGCACATCAATATCGAGTTCTTCCTGGAGTTGAACAACTTTGCTTATCTCCTCTTTGATGGCTTTAACATACTCTTCCTCAGAAATCCTACCAAAACAATGTTTTGTGAGAACAGAGTATTAATATGCTATCATTATAACATCATCAACTAGGGCTGCAAACTAACCAAACGTTCAGCGAACAGTTCATGAACCATTCGGTGGGAAGTTCGTTTGTGTTTGTTCGTTTAATTAAATGAACGAACATGAACAGAGGCCGCGTTCGTTCATTTATGTTCATGAATGTTCAGTAACGTGTTCGTGTATGTTTATATTTTATTTACGTACTTCAAAATTCCGACAAATAAAATATTTTTAATAAGTACCATAGTATTATATATTTTGTTCATGATCGCTTGTTTGTGTTCGTTTGTTTCCATTTATGTTCATGAACATTAATTTGTGTTCATGAACGTTTGTTGCCTAAAACTAACAAACGAACACGAACATGTTCATTTCCTTAACAAATGAACACGAACATAAAATCTCGGCCAATAAGTGTTCATGAACACATATATTGTGTTCGTTTGGTTCGTTTGCAGCCCTATCATCAACCTGTAAAATTACTCACTTCTTAGCCTTGTACTCACGACGAACTCTCCTGAGCTCAATCGTTTGAGGGAACGAACCGATGGTGGTGGTTGGGAGGATCGGAAGGTTCAGCTTCTTTTGTTGCGCATCTAGTCTAGCGCTAACATTGGTTGCACGACGGTGGTCCGAACCCCTCAAAGCAGCAGCCTGAAAAAACCAAAAAAAGTAAGCATAAATTTTATACACCAAAATGCAACCATATGAACGGAATCTTGATAACTTACAGCCTTTTGGACTGCTTCGTTTGTCACTCTCGGGGATGATTTTCTTGAAGCCTGAGTGGCAGCATTAGCGGAGAAGTACGCCTGAAATAAGAACACAATTTTGTCACACCATTTCGTAAATTATTGAAACGATGAATTTAAGCAAACACGAGCCGAATGAATACATACCTCGTCTTTCTGACCGGCAAGAGCCTTGGCCAATGCGTTGACTTCAACAACCTTTTGCGCGGCGAATGCGAGCCATGATTTGATTTCATCGTCCAACTTGGTTTCGTTCACAAGATCGACAGCAGTGTGGAGAAGTGAGCAAGAGGTTGAAACAACGAGCTTATCTGCATACACAGTATGCCAAATTCTACGTTAGCATATTGGGAATTTAAATGGAAAGCTTTAGAGCTATAAAGTAGGGTTGTGCACGGTTTGGTTCGGTGCGGTTTGGTTTTATGGTAAAGCCGAAACCGTAACAGAAATGTTCGATTTTTGGTTATTGAAAACCGTTAGGTTTCGGTTTGGTTTTACGTTTTTTTTAAACAAAACCACGTAAGATTCAAAAATAAAAAGTATAATCCAAGATTCAAGAATTCTCATAGATGTTTACATTTAAGTTATTAAATTTAATCATTTTAATTAATATTGTTCACATAAACTTAAACTTCTAATCTATTTTTCTGTTTCTCCAAAGTTTTTATTAAGGAATTTTCTTTTATAATACTTTGAAATCGTTTAATTTATCATATGTTAAATTTTGTTATTTCTTGTAGGCAAAGGATAAATCATTTCAAAGATAGATAAACACGTTGATGTTTTTATTATAAGTACTTAACATTGAAGAATAAACTAATAATTCCTAAATCAATATATAACAAACATTAATAAAATTTATTTTTTAGATTATGCGGTTCGGTTTGGTTTTTTCCGGTTCGGTTAAATCGGTTTTTTCGGTTTCGGTTCAGTTTTTTCAGTTTTCTGCTCACCCCTACCGTATAAAGTAAGAAAGAAAACTACCTTTTCCCACAATACCCTCGAGTGACTTAAGGACAGTAAGCGATCCAGCAAGATCATTAGCCCAAATGTTTCTTCCGTCAACAACTCCTGCAAACAGGTATTTGCCTGACGGGAAGCTGCTTTTGATCAAACCGAGAGTCTTTTCACCACGGACCAAATCAAAAGTGTAACCGCTAACTCCAGGCAAGGAAGTTAGCGTTTTGAATGCTTCAGCTGGAACATCGGCAAAGTAGGTTGCAACAATAACGTTAAGACCCGAACAAGCCGATTCTAGAGCAGAGTACGCCTTAGTGAAAGCTTCCAACTGGTAGGGCTCGAGATCCTTCACGAGGGTAGCCTCGTCAAATTGGATCCACGTAGCACCTGCTTCCTTCAACTCAGCGATAACTTCCCTGCAGGATTCGTTCTTGTTACAATACGAACTATATAAACGAAAATAATGAAAATGAGTAAGAAAAGGGCGCACTTGTAGATCGGAAGGATTTTATCAAGAAGGGATAACAGATCGAAGGTTTTCTCGACACCCTTTGCGGGTTTCGATAGCAATAAGTAGCTGACGGGGCCAACGAAGACCGGAACGGTATCGACTCCGAGCTGCACGATAAAGAATCAATAAACATATTAACAACAAAATAACTAAATCACATCCAGAAAAACCTTGAAAACTGGGCTGCAAACGAACCAAACGTCCAGCAAACAGTTCGTGAAATGTTCGGTGGGAAGTTCGTTTGTGTTTGTTTGTTCATTAAACGAACGAACACGAACAGGAAATTCCGTTCGTTTAATTAATTGAATGAATGTAAACAGAGGCCGTGTTGGTTCGTTTATGTTCGTGGACGTTCGGTAATGTTTGATTGTGTTCGATAGTTCATTAGTGTTTATGTTCGATTGTGATCGATTGTTTTTATATTTTCTTTAAATACTTCAAAACTCCGGCAAACAAAATATATAATAAATATGAGTATAATAAATGTATTATGTTTATGAACGCTTGTTTGTGTTCGTTTGTTTCCACTTGTGTCCATGAACGTTCATTTGCGTTAATTGCTTAACCACAATCGAGCCCCGCTTGCGGTCTGCTCATATAATGTAATATATGTGTGGGCGCTCGGGGGGGCAAAAGCAAAAGTGCACTAATTTTTAACGTTATTTTACTAATTTCGTGAAAATAACGTTAAAAAGAGGGGATCGTTAATCAGGCATCATGTGGTGGCGTTGATAGCCGAAAGACAAGGGGGTACATGCACCAATTGGCGTTTGTCTCAATTGCTGAGTGTTATGTGCCTTATGTCCAAGGCTTGATGCAAAACCACAATCGAGCCGGGGGTCTCATTGGAAGCAGCCTCTCTATTCCTACGGGGTAGAGGTAAGGCTGTCTACATCCCACCCTCCTCAGACCCTACCTTAGCTTTGCTATAGGTGGGATATACTGAGTACGATGATGATGATGATGATGCTTAAAATTAGCAAACGAACACGTTCATTTCCTTAACAAACGAACACAAACATAAAACCTCGTTCGGTAAGTGTTCATGAACACATATGTTTCCTGAACAGACGAACACGGACAAGGTCTTCTTCGTGTCCGTTCGGTTCGTTTGCAGCCCTACTGAAAACACATCAGAACACATACAGCTTTAGCCTCCTTGTATTCAGTCACAGCCTTGTGAGACGCATACGAGAATTTCACATCAGGGCCCAACTCCGGTACAATGAAATGGCTGTTAATCAAAAACATCAGTATAACAATCAAATTACGGTGCAAATCAACATATGAAAACCTCGGTGTGATTACGGAACTTACTAGTTGGTGTCAAACCACTTTGTCATTTCCATAGCGGGAACTGAGGCGTTTCCTCTAGCCATGGAGAAGTAAGTGTCGAAACCGATTTCACCGCCGTTCCAGTTGTATCTTGCGGGGACGGCACCGAGCATGGCGGTGGTGTCGAGAACTTGATCGTAGTACGAAAATGTGTTGCTAGGGGTGTACTTAATGCCAGCATCGGACATCTGTTTCCAGATGGATGATCTGAGATCAGCAGCCACCTTTTGCAAATCTTCGGCAGTGCTCTTGCCGTCCCAGAACGATTCGAGAGCGAATTTTAGCTCTCTCTTGGGGCCCATACGTGGATATCCAACAATGTGAGATGCCATTGTCCTGTTCCATCACAAGTTAACTAATTTAAGGAAACAAAGAAAGACTTCCACGTGTTAACATCAAGCTGTAAATCTACATACTAAATCATCATCATCATTGAATAGTAAAGTAGTATAAACCGAAACTGATCCTAATATAACCATGCTATAGTGACGTGCACCTAATACATGATTACTTTCTTTAAAAATAGTTACTGAAATTGTTGAAAGTAACTTTGTAGTGCAGCAAACAGGGGCGCAAAAACAGGTCGTGTAAATAAGGGCCGGTTCAAAGAAGACTTTTTTTTTTTATCTAGTCTTCTTTGAACCGGCCCTTATTTACACGACTTGTTTTTGGGCCTCGTAATGAAAAACATTGGATCCGCCTGCTACTCTCCAGATTTCTTTACACTTAAAGTCACCAAGAACTCATCTATCTCATATGAAAGCGAATCAATCAAAATGTATGATGAGAAGCTCTATTCTATATATAGGAGAACGAACTACAATGGAGCTACCTAACCGACTCACTACCAGACTAACCAAAAGGTAACCGACACTCTCCGCTATACAACTACTCATATACATACACTAATACAGTATACACTACCTCTAAAATGGCATGTTTTGAAACAGTATAGACATACTCAAATGTAAAAATAAAACATTACTTGCGTCGCACACTCGCACTAATCATGATCACAGTAAAAAAAAACCTGTGTGTGTATATATATAATAACATTAAGTTATCATGTCACACCTAATACATTGATCTACTTTACGAAACCGAGGCAGATTAAAACTTGTTCGATATGCAGCAAAGCAAAATGTGAACAGAACAAATCATTTCATATACAAATTATATGTAAAATCAAGATCCAGTTATCGATAGATAGCTCTCGAAACCGTAGATCACCACATCTTATCCCATTATCATTCCATCTACGTGTAAAAATCCGTTGGATCCGGACATCCTGTGATCATAATAATCCATTTACTAAACCTAAAATCTGACAAATCTTACAAAAACCCTAACTAGAACTACAATGCATAAAAACATTCTACACAAATCACTAAATGTGATCGTCTACATGCATATGTGATACCTAATCCACATACACAAGGAAACATGGAAGCAGATCACGGACGCTTACATTCAGATCAAACTATATTACTTAAAATTTTCAGAATTGAATTTAGATTCACATATAACATCAACATCATATCAATTAGTCCACATAAGGCATGTTTTAGCAGCTGAGAGGGGCGTACCTGTTAAAAATGGGTATAAATGGAAGTGAGAGAGTGAGAGAAGAATGGTTGACACGAATTGGTGAGGGTGGAGAGTGGGGTTATATATAGAGGATTGATAAGAGTGTGGTTGGTGAGATCAGATCTATCTATCTCACCTGTACTCACGGGCCTACCAGGTTTTCTTTTTGTTTTTTTATTCTTAAATGTTAATAGAATCAATCCCGAGCATTCTCGGGACACCTACTAAATCAAACGGAGTACTCCGAGAGTAAGGGGCTGTTTGGTAGCCTCTTAATGACCATTCAGATGCTATCTCTTAATGGTTTAAAACCTCTGAATGAATGAGAGATAATCTCAAGTCTGAATGGTTAAGAGGTAACCTCTGAATGGTAAATCATCACATGTCACATGCTTCTACCTTCTCATTGGTAAAATTCTTAATGGTTCCATTAAGAGGTAGCCTCTTAATGACCATTCAGAGGCTACCAAACAGCCCCTAACTCGAGTCCACCACCAATTACGAAGAAAACCCGGTAACCCACCCGTCTGTAGGCACGAGAGAGAAATTACCGGTAAAACCCGTTTGGCTCAAGGATCAAACACAAGTTTCTCTGGATCTCCTATCATTGCTCATCAATGCCTCACTCTGCACCAAGTGGGAGTTGAACTTGCATCTCTCAAGAGAAATGCAAGTCTTCCACTACTTGATCTAGAGATCATTGACAGATTCAGGGGTAACGGTTCTTGACACGATCAGATTACAACTTTAAAAACAGGGTTTGAGTCGACCTATATAATCCATTTAGAAAATGGGTTTTGCTCGAGTTGATTTGTTAACTTGTTCAAGTATTTAGAGAAGAAACTTTTATAATTTTGTTTTTTGGGGTTTTCCGTTTTACATCCTTAGTCATAATAATAGTATTGTCAAACCATGTTATTTACTTGTTAAATTCATACTCTCATCATTAACCATGTTACTGGTACTCATCATTAGGGTTGTTTATGAGCTGATCTGAGCCGAGTTAGGGCAAACTCGGGCTCGGCTCGATTATAAGCTGAGCCGGCTCGACTTGGATTAGATTAGAAACCTAGCTGAAAATCTAAGCTCGAGCTTGGCTTGAGTTTTAACCGAGTTGGCTCGACTCGACTTGGTTAGGCTTGAATATGTAAAAAATTTAATACATAGCTTTAAAATTCAATAGTCTAAATATGATTAAATAATTCAAAAGAACTTGTATATTATAAGTTCAAGATAATATATTACTAGCCAAAATCAAACTCAATCAAATATAAAAAAAAAAAAAAAGTTTTAAATTTCAACAAAATACAATATAAGTTTATTAGCATCATAATAAACCCCAAAATATATCATAGATATCTAACTACACTCCTACACAGTTGCCAATAATAACCAATTTTTGTAATATAATATATTATATAAAAATAAAATATATTAAAAGTAAATAATCCAAGCTAAACCGAGATGAGTTAACAAGCAGGCCGAGCCAAGCTGGCTTGGCTAAGTTTCAAATCAGCCATATCGAGCGATCTTTTTCTGAGTTAAATTCGAGCGAGTCGCGAGTTTTTTAGACAGTCCTAATAACTCGTTAACACGTATGACTCATTTAAAAAAAGGTTAAACAGTGTTCGGGTCATGTGTGTGTGGATTATGATTGAAATCTTTGATTAGAATAATGATATGGGTCGGATATGGGTTGCACATTTCAACCCGCCAACATGACAAGATTGTCATCCTCAACATGATTACCACCTCCTGTTAGTATAATTATTACATTTAATTTAGCTTGAAACAATTAATCACAAGATAGTAACAAGATTCCACGTATAAAAGTATTCAAAAGAGCATAAGAATAATAGTAAGAAACCTTTGTTAATATAAAATAGAGTTAAATGCCATTTTAGTCCCTGTGGTTGGGGACATTTTGTCAGTTTAGTCCAAATGTTTCATTTTTAACCTGTGGGTCCAAAAAGGTTTCACCGTTGCCATTTTAGTCCACTGGGTTAACTTCATCCATTTTTTCTGTTAACCTGAAGGCCAATTCGGTCATTTTATATGGCTTAATTGCCCTTTTAGTTAACAGAATTACATCAAAATGACCAAATTGGCCTTCTCGTTAACAGAAAAAATGGATGAAGTTAACCACGTGGACTAAAATGGCAACTGTGAAACCTTTTTGGACCCACAGATTAAAAATGAAACCTTTGGACTAAATTGATAAAATGACCCAAACCACAGGGACTAAAATGGCAACTCTATAAAATATGAGTAGAGGATTGTTGGTGGGGAAGGAGTTGGTGACGATGTTACTAGCGAGGTTCTTAAGGATGATACCACATGTCTGCATGATGGTAACCACTTTTATGTTTTAATAATTACTTTAATACTACGTGTATAAGTGTATGTAGCAAGTATTTGATGGTAAACACCGATGCTTTAAAAATCGGTTTTTAAATTATATCAGGTTGGGCTTTGAAAAAGATTTAACCAGTTGAATAGGGTTGTACTAGACGGTTAAACCGAGTTACTAGTTAACCATATAATTCCATAAAATACAAACTCATCTCAAAAAACAATCCAATCTCAATCAGGATTTATGTAACTGATTATAGTTTTATATAAAAAAAACTATTTTTTGGTAAATATTAAGCATTTTTATTACTTATAAGCAATCTTGCATTGTACGGTGTGGAAAATTGTTTCAACGGTGATGGAATACTGAATGGAAGGCACTAGATTAATTACTGTAAATGTGGAAGGTCAATATTAACTTAAATTCGTATTTTATTAAAATTAAAAAATCAACTTCCAAGATAATGCAAACCGGTTCAACAGTTTGAACTGGTAGAACCGGATTTACCACTGGTACATAAGCCATATCGTATTCGGATTTTACCGGCCTTTATCGTACCGGACCCGTGTCCGGTATCCGATTTAACTAGTATAACCGGCCGGTTCATACCGATATTTAAAACACTGGTAAACACTTTTTATTTAATTCATTCTTTTGTTTTTTGTTTTTGTGTTTTTTTTTTTTTTTTTTTTTTTGATTTTTATTAATGAGATAGGGATTATAAGAAAAAAAAAAGTTAAAGTATATACTATATCAATAGCCATGAATATAAAGGACCTAATTTGTAATTAATTATTTTCTATATAAAACTCGCAACTAGGTTCAAAATGACCAAATAGATGAACTTTAATATACCAAAATAAAATGTATAGAACAAGTATATTTTTCCGTGCGTTGCCGCATCATCGAAACGTAAAGTAACTCAAATCTATACCATGTAATAAAAACGTATTATATTTGACCTGACTTGTTTCTGAACAAAATTTACATCAAAACGTAGAGCAACTGAAAACGTACATAAAAATAAGCACGAAAACGTATTATATTTGAGCCGACTTATTCATGAAAGAAATTTACGTCAAAACGTTAACCAACTTGAATTTATACCGACACTTACATAAAAAAATAAACACCTAATTTATTTATGTTTTTAAGTTAGAGAATTGTATTGCACGTTACATTGGCGTCTAAACGTAAAGTAACTCGAAATTATGTCGTCTAATGAAAACGTATTATAGTTTGATCAACTCATTTTCAACAAAGTTTATGTCAAAACGTAGACAAAATAAAAATGTACATAAAAATAAGCAAGAAAGCATATAAAATTTGACCCCACTCAGTTCACAAAAAAGGGAAAAATGCATTGAAACGTAAATTAACTTGAATTTATGCCGAAATGTACATAAATAGAAGTAAAACTCGATCACAAACTCATTAGAAAGTTAAAGGATTATAAATGTTAATACTGAAAATTAAGAAATAAAAGTAAAAAAAAAAACAAAAATTACACAAAAAGACACCAAAAGAAAAAACAAATTATGAAAAAAAAGAGGGGGCCAATTAAAGGATGGAAGATAGGTAATGTGGATGTACCTTTTGATTGTAGTTGCATAGAAGAGTAAAGTACAATTTCAGGTTTATATCCAATCGCCCATATAACAATCAAGTTCCTGTAGTTGTCAATTGGAATCAATCAAATACCTTCTTACATTTTTTGTTAGTCAACTGTTAGTTGACAGTGACAAGGTTGTCTTTTACTTTATATTTGAATGGCAATTTGGTCATTTACTTGTGTATAACTCTAAATGTAGATCATCATTCTTGACTTATGTAAAGTTTTCATCTTTCTCTCTCTAAAACACCTACACACCCTCTCTCTAAAATGGTGGTAAATGCAATCAAATGGAGGTCGTGGCCGTCGTTGCTGTCTGTAATCGAATCGAACGAACACGAACAAGGGCATGTTCGTGTTCGTTAATTAAGGAAATTAACACGTTCACGAACTGTTCACAAACGCATACCGAACATAAGTTTCTATTCATGTTCGTTCGTTAAGGAAATTCAGTTGTTCACGAACAGTTCGTGAACACTGGTCTCGAACACAAACGAACAAAAACGAACTTAGACGAACATTTAACTTGAAAATAAAAAATAAAAACAATATTAAGCTTAAACATTCGACATAAGTAGTTAAATACAACCATCAAATGATAAATTAAAACACAAGAAGTCTACTACAATCACCAAACGATAAATCAAGTTTAACTAACTTAGACATAATTATCCAAAATTACTTAGACATAATTATTCAAAGTTTAACTAACTTAGACATAATTATTCCAAAAAAATGTCTTGAATGTCCAAATTTTAGCTCACTTAAAAAAACAGGGTTTCAAGTTTTCAATATATTTAGATAAAATGTTTATTATTTATTATTATTAGTATAATTAAACGAACACGAACGTAACCGAACATATTACCGAACGTTCACGAACGCAGTCAAACGAATGAGACCTTTGTACGTGTTCGTTTGCTAAGCTGACCAGACAAAAAATTTGTTTGTGTTCGTTCGAATGAATATAAACGAACTTTTCGCCAAACAGTTCACGAATTGTTCGCTAGATGTTTAGTTCGCTTACAGCTCTAGTTGTCAAAGAAATTCAAGGTGAAATTGGTGAGGAAGAAGATAGAAAGTGGGAGCTGTGATCATGTGCATGCGGACCCAAAGACGGATTACTATAGGGCTATGGAAATTAGGTGGAAGAGGCCCAAGATTAGCTAGACTTCTTTATGGAGAACTATGAAGAGGAATTTCAGGTGGAAGAGGCCCAAGATTAGCTAGACTTCTTTATGGAGAACTATGAAGAGGAATTTCAGGTGGGTAGGTGAAAGTTGTGGAATTAAAATGTGTCGTTCAATGGGATGAAGAGTTTCATACAATTTTTACCATTTCTGGTTATAAAGAAAATGCTTTTAATCCTTGGAAGATTATTTTATAGGTTAATTGTACTTTACTAGTAGGGTGCCTGCGTGATGCGGCGGAGGCGACACTTTAGATTGCGGCACTCGCTTCTGGTAGTTTTCTTATTCGTATAATATTTATGATAACATTATTGAGGTGGATATATGTCATTAGTGTTACACATATGCAAAAGTTTTGTTTTTTTTTATAAAAAGTAATAATCAAAAGACAAAAAATATTGTTTTTTTTATAAAAATTAATAATCAAAAGACAAAAATAAAAGATAAGTTGTTATAATTGTAAAGTATGTTTATTTTATTGGTTAAATTATAAAGTATAATTTTATTCTTTAAAGTTCATTACTTTTTTTAAATATCCACATAGTACTCATCTAATAAACTTTAAGTTTAAAATTTTTGTTTTGATAAAAATAAAAAATAGTATTTGACTCGTAAGTACGTTTTAGAGCTTTAACTTAAATTGTTAAATTTCGGTTTTTTACAGATTTAAAAAATTTATATTTTTATAAAATTTCAAGAACTGTTTTTATAAAAAAAAAAAATAGGATGCGAAGAGTTTATATCTTTATAAACTTTATATCATACTAAGTTCAGATTTTTAGTTCCTAACTAACCTTATCTATATGGGTCTACTTTTAACTTATAATCCTTGAAAATATGCAACACAATCTACTATGTATCTAGTCAAGTTGGTAAAGAATTCTTTTAAAACTGACTAATATAATCTAGAACAATATAGTTGACCTTATAATTCCTTAAAATTTGCAACACAATTTAGTATTTATCTAGTAAAGATTGTAAATTTCTGTAGTATTTTATTTATATTACTTTTTACAAAAAAAATGTTTATAAAAGAATTATTTTTATAGAAAAATTATTTGTATATAAATAAAGTAAAAAATTGTTTTATACTGTAAAGTTTCGTTTAAAAAAAAAAGATGATAATCAAATGACAAAAAATAAAAGATAAGTTGTTATAGTTGTAAAGTAAGTTTATTTTGTTGGTTAAATGATAAAGTTTATAATTTTATTCTTTAAAGTTCATAACTTTTTGTAAATATCCACATGGTACTCATCAAATAAAGTTTAAGTTTAAAATTTTTGTTTTTATAAAAATAAAAAATAGTAGTTGACTCGTAAGTACGTTTTACACCTTTAACTTTAATTGTTAAATTTCATTTTTATATATATAAAATTATATTTTTATAAAATTTTAAAAATATTTTTTTGTAAAAAATAGGATGTTAAGAGTTTATATCTTTATTCACTTTATATCATAGTAAGTTCAGTTTTTTGTTTAGTTTTAAAGTTTATTACTTTATTAATTTTTAATTCAAAAATACAAATTATTAGATTAATATCCAAGAATAACTTTATTTTGAACTTTATTAACATGATCAATAACTGCATTATATTAACACCAAACATAAAGTTCAAATATAAAATAAATTTTATTCATACATCTAGATCAAACATAACAGCTGAAAATGAAAAAAAAAAACATAAAAACACTTGATAGATTTCATATTAGACTACATGAAATCTGTTCCGCTTCTGAATTGACACTCGAGGTATTTTTATTCAGGTTTTCTGATTTGTGCTTGAATCGGCAGTATTTTATAATTCCTCTTCTTTGTCATTGTTCTCAGAATCGTCTAAATTAATAACCCCACTCAATTTCCATTTAGATAGTCTTTTGGATCTCTTCCTTTGAGTCTCAAACTTTTAATCCTTAAAAAGGACAAAATTGAATACAAAGGTTAAAAAAAGATTAAATAAACCTTAAAATTACATCTTCACTAAATTCACGTTAAATATTAAACTTGTATGGACTAAACATTGCACCATAAGAAATAATATATATCAAAACTTTTATCACCATCATCCTGCAATAAAACACACATATAATAACATAATGAACATGTTAATATGAAAGACATATGCAAAAATAATATTTAAAAACCAGCAGAATCAATACCTTAGAAGCTTGTTCGACAAATGGGTTGTTTAAATTGGCATGTTCATCATGCAGCTGAATCTGAAAAATCAAATAAGTTAACATTCACATAAAAGTAAATAAAAGAAAACAATTATTCACTGCTGCGATATAACAGAACTGACCTTAGAATTGCTGAATCTGAAAAATCAAATAAGTTAACATTCACATAAAAGTAAATAAAAGAAAACAATTATTCACTGCTGCGATATAACAGAAATGACCTTAGAATTTTGAATCTCGCATGCTTGGTTTTCGCAACAATTGAATTCAGAACTGGATCCATTTTTTAACTTTGTTTAGCAATAGATATAGAGGTGTCCTGCTATGTATTTATAGTAGTAACTATAGAAGTGGATTATGGTTTAATTTTAGATTTGACGCCCATTTATTTAGGAAGTTTGTTGTAGTTAGTTTTAAGTTTTCATAAGATGTTTCTAAGTACAGATATTAGGTAGTTTTAATAAAATAAAATGTAACACATAATATATTCATTTTATGTTACGGTACTTTTAATTCTTTTTCTTTTTGTTTGCATAGATGGAGCCCATCTTTGTAGATCAGGCGTATTAGATCACAAGTATTAATTACTTGTACATTAAGGTATTATCGACTTGTACATTTTAATCCGTGTGTCGATACTAAACAAGACAACTACCGAAACGTTGACAAAAATATGTAGGTCGTCATGTTATCTTTGGATTTTTTTTAAACAGTATAGGTTATAAGATATGTCAAGAATACGTAGAAAAATTATAAGTTTGTTGTGGATGGGTGAATTATAACTAATTATCTATAATTTTGTCAAAACCTTAGGGATTTAAGTGTAATAAGTTTAGGCCGTGGGGTATGGGGCGGGGGTTTGGGCGTGGGTTGGGGTAAAACGCCCAAGGCACCACCCCGGGTGGGCTTGGGTTGGGGCGTGGCCCCTTGGGGCGTGGCTTTCAAGCCGGGAGTGGGGCGGTTTGGCCAAGCGAGCTGGCAGACAATCATTTGCTCACCCCGCCACGTCAGGCTGTCACCCCGCCACGTCAGGCGGTCAAAATTTCAAATTTTGAATTTAAAATTCAAACGGTCCCCCCAATACACCAAACCGCCACCCCGGTCTCCCGTTCCCTCTATATATTTGTAACCCCCACCCACTGGTCCCCCCATCCCACGAACCGAAACCCCACCGACTACCCCTTCTCTTGAACCTGCTACCCCACTGGTCCCCCCATCCCACGAACCGAAACCCCACCGGCTACCCCTTCTCTTGAACCTGCTACCCCACTGGTCCCCCCCATTTCACGAACCCAACACCGCTATGGCATCGTGGACCCATGAAGAAGAAATGACACTCGTCACTAGCGTCGTCGACGCTATGAAGGGACGGCCACCGGGCCAAACAAAATACTGGGCGGAAGCATTCGCGGCCTACCGACATAACGTCGGTAACGACCGCCACAACCTCAACGCGTGCCAACATAAATGGCGCGAGCTACGGCCCAAGCTCGACCGTTTCAAGGCTTACTACGAAGCGGTTCCGAGCGGCGAGTTGAGCCACGAGGACCGGGTGGCGATGGCGAACATAGAGTTTCGAGGCAAGGAGCGAAAGGCGTTCGACAAGATCGACCTTTTTGAAATTTATTTAACGCTCTAGGTTTATTTTGTAATTTTTATAAATTATGTAATTTTTAGGATTATGTAATTTTAAATTTTAATGAAGTTGTAGGTTTTTTTTATAAATGTTGTGTGTTTTTTTTTAATTTTTTTGTAATTTTTTTTTAATTTATGCCACCGGTGCACCCAACCCAAGCCCAATCCACGCCCCGCCATACCCCGCGGACACGTAAGGAGGCGGTGGGGGGGCTCCCTTTACACGTGTCACCAAATGCCCAACCCAAGCCCCAACCCAAGCCCCACCATACCCCACGGTCTTAGGGGCTAAAAAATAAATAGTGTTTAAAAAACTAAACTACCCTCATTTTAGGGGTATTTCTATAAATAAAGTGAGTGAAAAATTCTTATTTTTTGGTATCTTAAAATACCCCCCATGCATTATAATATAGTATAGACTACGGTACATTTAATTATTTTTCTTTTTGTTTGCATAGATGGAGCCCATCTTTGTAGATCAGGCGTATTAGATCACAAGTATTAATTACTTGTACATTAAGGTATTATCGACTTGTACCTTTTAATCCGTATGTCGATACTGAACAAGACAACTACCGAAACGTTGACAAAAATATGTAGGTCATCATGCTATCTTTGGATTTTTTTTTTAAACATTATAGTTTATAAGATATGTTAAGAATACGTAAAAAAATATAAGTTTGTTGTGGATGGGTGAATTGTAACTAATTATCTATAATTTTATTAAAATCTTAGGGATTTTAGTGTAATAAGTTTAGGGGCTAAAAAATAAATAGTGTTTAAAAGACTAAACTACCCTCATTTTAGGGGTATTTCTATAAATAAAGTGGGGGAAAAGTTCTTATTTTTTGGATATATTAAAATACTATTCCCTCATGCATTATAATATAGTATAGATATATATAAAACTCTGAATCCAGTTTCATGCTTTATGATTTAAACTAGGTTTAAAGAAGTTCGCCACGTTGCGGCGAATATCTTTTGTTATTTAGTATGTGTTTACATGTGTTTTGAAATCACTACGAGTGTGTTGTAAACGGAACTGCTGACAAGAATAAAAAGAAAATGTAGAAAAAAACACTAAAAGATAACCGAAAGAAAATCAACCAAAAGAGTTGTATGGTAACAATGTTGTTCGTATGAAACCCGCGGTCAGAGATGAGCAAATTGTTCTGGATACCAGTACCAAATTTGCCAAACCGAAAGATCTTAAGTACCAATTCGGTACCGACTTTTGGCGTTCCTGGTACCGGTTCACTACCGTTTTTTACCTTCATATACCGGTACCGTAACCGGTAATTTCGGTATCAGTATTGATTCTGTATCGGTTGGCACCGAGCTCATCCCTACCCCTGAAACTAAAAAAAGAAAAAATTAAAAGTTGAAGAAAATCAACAAAAAAAAGTTGTACGATACCGTTGTTCGTACTGTAACTGTAATCATGGATGAACAAATGGTACCGGGTAGCAGCACTGAATTTCCCGAACCAAAAGATTTCCAATATCAATTCGGCACCAACTTTTGACGTTTTCTGTATTAGTGCCGATTTTTACCTTCATGTCATGATACCGAACAGGACCGTACCGGTATTTTCGATACCAGTACTGGTTCAATACAGGTTGACACCAAGCTTATCCCAACCTCTGATATTAAAAAAAGATTAAAGTTAAAAAGTAAATAAAAATACCTATTATAGTAATATTAAAATAATAAAAGCTTAAAAAACTATATATTATTATAATATTAAAATCACTATTCATTTCAATATATAGTAGTAACGGTTTATTAATATATAGTAGTAATAGTAATTAGAGTGAATTGAAAGGATTGTCCTTTATCTTTATACCCATTTGCAGGCGATGTCATTTATGTTTAAAATTGACGAGTTTTGTACTTTATGTTTTCAATTCATACACGTTTTGTCTTTTAGCCCTAACCCAGTTAGATTTTTCTGTCAAATTTGTTCATGTGCAATGCACATGAGGGTAAAATTATCTTTTCACCCTATTCTTTAAAAATACATATAAAAGAAAAAGATATTATATATCATTTATCTTTTCTTTTCTTTAAACAACCACCCATTTCTTCTTCTGATCATTATCTTCTTCATCTCCTTCATTCGCACAGATATATTGAAAAAGACCATCATCAATTTACAGCCTCACAAATAAAACCCAAATTAACTTCCGATTCAAGCCTTCAAACCAATCTGCAAATTGAAAAAAAAACCCGACTGCTTGTTTTTGTTCACCGGAGATGATGGTGGTTGGTGCGTCTACTTTGATGGCGGTAGGTGGAGCAGTGGTGCGATGGAGACAGTGGTGGTTCTTGATGGTTGATGGTGTCGATTGTTGGTGTCGCCAGATGGATTGAGAAAGAGAAGGGGTTGCGATGGTTGATGGTGTCACCGGAGGGATTGAGAGAGAGGGGGGGTTGCGATGGTCAGGTGGTGGTGGTGGTGGCTGGTTGTAAGGGGTAGGAGGTGGTGGAGGTTATGAAGGGGGAAACCGTACCGTTGGAGAATAGTTGAAGCGGTGTGTGATCCTAGGGTTCCGGTGCGGCGGCGTAAGAGAGGCGGATCTCGGCGGTGGTGGCGGTTTGAAGACGAGAGTTGTGTGGACGATTTCCGCGTTGATTGCAGCTTCTGCTATACATTATATGGTGAAAGTGATTGAGTCGAATCTGGAGACTGGAATGGTTCGTTAATTTGTTGGTGATTTGTTGTTACTGGTTGTTGTATTATGCATATAATGTGAATCTGTTTTGGTTTTGTTATGTAGGTAATGTAAATCGCTAGTTTCTATGAGTATTTTACAAATTAGTTGTTATGATTTGGTACATAGGTATTAGGTGTATGCTTGGTCTTTGAGATTGCTTATCTCGAATGAAGGAGATGATGGTGGAAAGAAGACTGGGTTTTGTTTAAAGAAAAGAGTGAGATAAATTATAGCCCCCCTTATTCCCACATACCCTATATCTTATTTTCACACCCCCTATTGTATACGGGCCATATACAGTTACACGGCCAGTATAGAATGTTTTTGAATAGGAAAATGCGCAAGAAATGTTTTTTTTATTATATACGGCCAGTATATAGTTATACGAGCCGTATACATGTGTATATGTAACACCCCGAAAACGGATTTGGTAATCAAACTCCGTTAATACTAAAAGACGGGTAAAGTACCGTTAGCAGCAAAAATAACCCGGTAAATAAATGGATTTAAATAAGAAATCCTAATGATTAAATACAAGCGAACCAAAGAATTAAGGAATTGGGTTTATAAGAGCCCGAGTCAACGGGACTTAAAATAAAACGAGTTTTAACTCCCGGAACCCACTAAGTTAACTAGGTAAAATTAACCTAGTTAGTAATGGGTAATTAAATGATAAACTATGAGTTATAGTTTCATTTATGAAACTCTAAACTTAAGGGACTAAACATGGGCAACTAGAAAAGTGTTTTATTATAACATTTATAAAAAAAAAAAAATACAACACACACAAAAATGTATGTGCGTGCGTGAGAATGGCCAGGAGAAAGCTCTCATGGAGCTCAAGCCCTAAATCCAACAAATCTCTCAAATTGAAGCTCAAATCGAACCCAAAACGTCTGCATGATTACAAATTCGAGATCACCAAGTCATGGGGATTACAAGGTATGTTGAATTTTATGATTTGGTGATACCTTGAGATTATGATGAACAATCATAATCAAAAAAATTCTGGAATGAATGTGGAATCTTTGAGTGTTATTGTGGTTATATCTTGGTTTAGATACAAACCCTAGTAGAAAAATTGAAGAATTGTTGTCAAACTAGGGATTTGGTAATTACCCTATTATGTGCTAAGTGGGTTTTATGTTAATATGATGAACACTCAGATTTGAATGTAAGATTGATGAATATTGAGGTTATGATATAAGTCCTAGATGTTGTTCATAAACACTAGACCTAGAGGCTTGAACTTGATGTTAAAACTTGGTTGAAGCAATAACCATGAACTTGATAAATGAAGTATACAAATTCTGCCCACCTCAATGAAAGCTAAGATGTTGAAATTTCGAGTGAAAAGCACATGTGAATATTAAGGCAAATTAGACGACATATGAAACAAGAAGAGTTCTAATCTTAATGTTGATTTAGACTTAATGTTGTAAACATGTGATTTAAAATAGTTAACTTTAGATAAGTTAAGTTAACTAATCATGAAGTCGAATAGTAGCTTCGGCATAGAAAATAAGTAAGATAGAATAGTCATAATTAATGATGACTAATCTAACCGTCTTACGAATTATGATGATAGTTTGACGCTTGACAAGCTAGGTGGAGGCTTGGAAAGGAAGCGGGTCAAACGAAGCAAATAAGAAGGAAAAATCATACTTCGGATGCGAGGTAAGTAAAACTTACACCCACTTGTAGTATATGTGTTTATTTTATAAGCGATAAATACGATAAAGGATTGGGTTCGAATCATGGGTTCTGACGCGAAACGAAATGGGTCGGAACAAATAAAAATGTTTTAAACCATGATTAGTGGTGAAAGAGGCAAAATGGTAAATTAGTCAAGAATTGGTTAAGAATTAGTGAGTTTTTCTTAAAGTTACCTTATAGCGTAACTAGTTATGGGAAAATGGGTAAAAATGGAAATTTAGTCAAGTATCGACTAAAGTAAATTAAGGTTCAAAGGACACCCATAGCGTAAGCCGAATGGGTTAAAAATATAAGAAATGAATTTAGAAGAAAAGGGATCTAGTGAGAAAATCCGAAATGAGTCGTATGTGTAATTAGTAATTAAAACCCATGTTTTGTTACATATGAAAATGTTGGGTTATGAAGGTCGAACGGGCCAAATGGTGGGAATAACGCCATTTGACAGAATCAACTAATGTGGTTGTCAAGTCATGTGTTTACAGGGGCGAATAGTAGTTCGGGTAATTGTGTTGCCATAAGAATATCGGTAATAAAAGCAAGGTGTCGAAACGAGTCACTAAGTTGACTCGAGCCAGGTATGTATAAATACGATAATGGTTAAACATACATTTTTGGGTCAAATTAGTAGCAATTGCCCTTTGTCGTAAATGAGGGGCTAAAGTTGACTAAAATGCCCTTGATGGGTGAATCGGGCAAACGACCTTTAAGGGTTGTTAGAAATAAGCGTTTTGATAGATTAAATCCTTAGGATAAGTTTAAAAGGGATGATATGGGACCTTAGTGCATAAATACCCTTAACGGGTCAAAATAGAAGTATTAGCGAAACGGGTTAAGAATGTGTAATAACCCGTGAATTTAACCTTGTACAATAGAAAACAATCATAATAATATGTTTACAGAAGAAACAAGGGCCACAAACAAGTTTGGTGTGATAAAATCATGAACGGGTCAATATTTGGTAATAAGGGTAGAAGGCCGAAGACTTGAAAGTCTGAAATTTTGTTAATCCGGGTGTCGGATTTCAACTCCACAAGATGGAGAATTAAATTACGGTCGCATAGGAAAAAGAATCGGGTAAAACGGATCAATAACGAAGAAGTTATGACCGTTTTCGTAAAAAGTAGTATAGCTGGGAATATGCAGCATCTGAACAACAACTCGCTGGAAAAAGTAATCCCTCGCGCCACGCGACGGAGGGAGTAAACTCTGTCGCGACACGCGACAGAGTGTCGCGGCCCGCGTAAGCTTACACCAAGTCTGTCGCGGCCCGCGACAGACTACAGAACTGGCAAATTTTATTTTATTTCATGGTTTGTCGTTTAGAACTTGTTTAATCTATTATTTAGGCATCAAAACTAACATTTGGGTTGGTTTTGATCATAGATATATACCAAGTGTTCTCGGATGAAGATCAAGCTCTAGGAAGGACCGAACACGATCAAAGAAATAAGCTTCCGCATGACGTTTCATTGTTACTTTTAAATGACGAACTTAATTACATTTTGTTCTAACCTTTTAAATTGTAAAAGTTTTTTAATAAGCCGTATATCCGATGTATATGTAATCTTAATTACATGATTGTTTTTCGTAAACTATACGTTAAACTTTGATTTATAATAACGGGTGTTACAAGTTGGTAATCAGAGCTCATGGTTAAAGAATAAAGTGTGTTCGGTTCGAGGCTTGATCGCAAATCCGGTAAGTACACGTATGTTAATAAGTTTAGTATGCTAAAGTGTTGTAAACAACACATAAGGCTATCGTGTAATATACGATACCTCAATTGAATAATAGATATAGTTAACAAAATTACATGCGTTAACACGTATAGTAGAGAAGCCTTGTATTACGACACGGGCATTTAGTAAAGTTGACATTACTAATTTTTATGAATGTTCTAATTGGAGGAAACTCGCATTTGAAGATGACGAGGGTTGAACAAATTATGGATATGATTGAGGAACGGTCCGAAGTATGACAAGAGGAGCATGCTCACCAAGGACTAAATCGCGTAATGACATCGAACAAAGTTAATGGCAAGAAACGCCCGTCGGGGCAAGCATTACCAGGTGCACATTTTAAATTTAATTGCACAAATAGTAATATGCAACAAATATGTAGAAATTGAAAGTTGCATATGTAGATTAAAACTTGGAAAAACCCGAATAGAAAATGTATTCGGGATATTGTTTCCAAGAGAAACAAATAGAGGCGTTACTTACAAAGGGCGTGATGTGAAAACTATAAAAAGGTCATGTGTGTCATGTGTTAATCGCTTACTCTGGCCAAGTAAGTAGTGGCATATGATACCATGAACTTCTTATAGCGGACACATTTACATCCGATGTAGTAAGGGCGGGGTGAATGGGACTAACTTAAAAAGTACCCAAATGAATCAAACGAGCAAAATATTTGATAATAATGTAAACGCACAGCCGGGTGACGGAAGCGTATTACATTAGGATGATGAGCCCGAGTGAAGGGATAAAGATTAATGTAAAACGATTAAGGTATGAAATTGGGAGGGGTGTGCTTACACTCGAACCCGGAGAATGCAAATGTGACTCTTAATGGGCCGATTTTGTAAAACACCAAATTTGAGAACAAAGTAGGAATATAAAAGCAAAACGAAGTCATAATGCATACCGTAAGGGTTGCAATAATAACGACTTCGGTAAAACACCCGGTTGGTGGGTAAGGATTTAAACGCATGCGTGGACCAATAAACGGGAACTCGGATGGGAAGTTAAAAGACTCGGGTTTTGAGTCATAACTAGAAGACGACAAGATAATGCAAATAGAAATTTTGATAAATTACGTTCAACTATTTCAAAGCTGAACGGTTCGAACAAAGACTGAAGTTTGACATTCATAAGTGATGAATTTTCACACGAACAAGTCAAACAAATGTAATAAAGAATGACACTTGTTAAAGTAAGTAAGCGCGAATCGAATAAATAAAGGTGTGAAATATTAATAAACCTATGTAAAGGAGTTATAGGCGTTAAAAACATTAAAATAAAAGAAACCGGGTAATGGGACGTAAAGAAGTATAGGTAAGAACCAGGTAACGGTAAGTGTAGGGCAAACTGACGTGTAATTGACGTTAGAAGTCAAGAAGTCGGAAAGATAATTCGAAAGAAAACAATGTAGCCTTTAGACTACGGTCAAGGTCAAATGAAATCTAAAAAGTAAAGGTGAATAATTCTAAACATAAAAAGGGGTGCCTTAACGCCATATGCGTATATAAACGTATATACATTTGAATAAAGACTAGAATAAAAGATGATCTACGGGATCATCACAACCTACTGGATATTAGTTAGTGTAAAGGTCTACGGGGCCAAAATGACCCACGGGTCATGAATTGAAGCAAATGGATCATAAGGGCCTCGTCTTAAAGAGATGAAAGCTTAAGGAAATAGCCTATGAGGTTAAGTGAAGGAACCTACGAGTCAATAGTGTAAGGTGAGGGAACTTGTTACGATTCCCCGCGTAAAACGAGAACGGAAAACAATAAATTATGAGTTGTCAATTTCCTTAATATGAGTAATTGACATAGTTAAAGAGAAAAACGTTAGACTAAAATTCAGTTTTTGTAAGAAATAACATTTTTACAAATATAAATTCTGATAGGAATTTGAATAGTCAGCATGAAAGATTCAAGTTTTGACATTGATAGGCGCAAGACGATATATTCGAAATGTGATGTTTTCGAAAATGAAAGGTTGATATAAATTAAACATGAGGTGACACGATCACGGTTAGGAAATGTAATGTGAAGTAAAATCACATTATAACCAAGCGAGCGGTAAAAAGTAACTGGGCTAATAAGTCTAGTTAGTGAGACCGATTAAGGTCAGCAATTCAAATCAAGAAAATTTGGGTTGCTTGTAAGCGATGGATCCGGTATAACTGAACCGAATAAATAAATTTGAAAACAAAAGAAATTGTTGCTAAAAGTGAAAGATTTCACTAAAGACCTTTAAACGGGTCAAAGTAACGGATTCATAAAGAATTCGATAGTATATGAAAGCGATGGATATCGCTAAGTTAACTAAACTAGTGGAAATAACGAGATTACATTATTTCAAGTTGCACTGTGTCGTATGAGTTATGTAGACAATTAGTAACCAAAAAGATGTCACCATACTTTTCTGGTAATATTAACTATTGGATAAAAGTATAATTAATGTTTAAAGGATTTCTCGGATCGAATATATTGAGTTAAACTCAATGAATTATGTAAGAAAAAGTTTCGAGGACGAAACCTCTCTAAGGGGGGTAGACTTGTAACACCCCGAAAACGGGTTTGGTAATCAAACTCCGTTAATACTAAAAGACGGGTAAAGTACCGTTAGCAGCAAAAATAACCCGGTAAATAAATGGATTTAAATGAGAAATCCTAAAGATTAAATACAAGCGAACCAAAGAATTAAGGAATTGGGTTTATAAGAGCCCGAGTCAACGAGACTTAAAATACAACGAGTTTTAACTCCCGGAACCCACTAAGTTAACTAGGTAAAATTAACCTAGTTAGTAATGGGTAATTAAATGATAAACTATGAGTTATAGTTTCATTTATGAAACTCTAAACTTGAGGGACTAAACATGGGCAACTAGAAAAATGTTTTATTATAACATTTATAAAAAAAAATAATACAACACACACAAAAATGTATGTGCGTGCGTGAGAATGGCCAGGAGAAAGCTCTCATGGAGCTCAAGCCCTAAATCCAACAAATCTCTCAAATTGAAGCTCAAATCGAACCCAAAACGTCTGCATGATTACAAATTCGTGATCACCAAGTCGTGGGGATTACAAGGTATGTTGAATTTTATGATTTGGTGATACCTTAAGATTATGATGAACAATCATAATCAAAAAAATTCTGGAATGAATGTGGAATCTTTGAGTGTTATTGTGGTTATATCTTGGTTTAGATACAAACCCTAGTAGAAAAATTGAAGAATTGTTGTCAAACTAGGGATTTGGTAATTACCCTATTATGTGCTAAGTGGGTTTTATGTTAATATGATGAACACTCAGATTTGAATGTAAGATTGATGAATATTGAGGTTATGATATAAGTCCTAGATGTTGTTCATAAACACTAGACCTAGAGGCTTGAACTTGATGTTAAAACTTGGTTGAAGCAATAACCATGAACTTGATAAATGAAGTATACAAATTCTGCCCACCTCAATGAAAGCTAAGATGTTGAAATTTCGAGTGAAAAGCACATGTGAATATTAAGGCAAATTAGACGACATATGAAACAAGAAGAGTTCTAATCTTAATGTTGATTTAGACTTAATGTTGTAAACATGTGATTTAAAATAGTTAACTTTAGATAAGTTAAGTTAACTAATCATGAAGTCGAATAGTAGCTTCGGCATAGAAAATAAGTAAGATAGAATAGTCATAATTAATGATGACTAATCTAACCGTCTTACGAATTATGATGATAGTTTGACGCTTGACAAGCTAGGTGGAGGCTTGGAAAGGAAGCGGGTCAAACGAAGCAAATAAGAAGGAAAAATCATACTTCGGATGCGAGGTAAGTAAAACTTACACCCACTTGTAGTATATGTGTTTATTTTATAAGCGATGAATACGATAAAGGATTGGGTTCGAATCATGGGTTCTGACGCGAAACGAAATGGGTCGGAACAAATAAAAATGTTTTAAACCATGATTAGTGGTGAAAGAGGCAAAATGGTAAATTAGTCAAGAATTGGTTAAGAATTAGTGAGTTTTTCTTAAAGTTACCTTATAGCGTAACTAGTTATGGGAAAATGGGTAAAAATGGAAATTTAGTCAAGTATCGACTAAAGTAAATTAAGGTTCAAAGGACACCCATAGCGTAAGCCGAATGTTAAAGTTACCCTCGACTAAGTAGTCTGAGTCAGCAGGGATACAGTCCTAAGTAGCCGGGTTATAGTATTAATAGTAGTTAACTTATGAGGGGATCAAAGAGTTTGGACCCCCGCCATCCAATACCGTTAAGTATTGAAGGAGGTCCTACTAAACTTGACCCAGGTCCATTGCAGGACCTCTAAACGCTGAACAATGGCAAGACCTTTACCAAACCGTTCCCTTAACCCCCGACCAGGTAGCCAACATACCTCCATATAGACCGTGGAGATATGAATGGTGAAAATCTTTTATTTTATATAGACAGTAAAATAATGCTAAGACACCACGGACAAACGAAAAGGAAAGATCACCTTCAACATAAGCAACTAGTTATTAAAGTCATTAATACAAAACCAAATAAAAAGTGCAAAAGATTAGAAATAAAAAGTATTACACTAGACACTTTGTCTTCACCAAGTGATGTAAGAGACTTAGGCAAACATGGTCTTGATTGTCAAGAACTCTTACGATCAATCTTGGATCCCGAGATGACTCACACACTCTACGATGGACAATGGATGATGGTGGTGGATGATGGTGTTATGGTGGTGGTGGGTGGTGGGTGAAGTGTGAGAGAGGTGGTGTGCCAAGGGATGGTTTGAGCTTGAGCCAAGCACTTCTATTTATAGGCTGAACAGAAGCTCGGGCACGGCCCCGTGTCCAGTGGGCACGGCCCCGTGTCCAGTGGGCACGGCCCCGTGTCCACATCCTTCTCTTTCTTCATTTAATGCAGCTTTGTCTTATTAGTTGACCACGCCCCCGTGTCCGCTGAGCACGACCCCGTGTGCAGAAGAATCTTTGTACTATGAAGATTTGCCTGGATTGTGCGAATCTTATAGTTAACCACGGCCCCGTGTCCGCTGAGCACGGCCCCGTGGTGGGCAATAGAAGCTTCTACCACTTTGTCTTTTCTGCTGACACTTGGGCACGCCCCCGTGCTGGCTGAGCACGGGGCGTGTTCAGGCTTCTGATCTCTTGTTTTGCTTGGGAAGATGCTGTCGTGGGGTCGGGCATGTCACATTTTGTTCCTTTTCTTGTATTTATGTTACATTTTGATGTCTTTTTGCTTCTTTTGTTAATTTGAGCTCATTTAATCCTGAAAATACAAAAGGAAGACAAAAGCACACTTTTTCCAACATTAGTACTAAAAAAGGGTTAGTTTTATGCCTCATATGATGAAATTTATATGTTACATTTTGAACACATCAAATACCCCACACTTGAATCTTTGCTTGTCCTCAAGCAAAACTCTTTAATTTGTGGCTATTACACTCCCAAATGGAATGGGTAGAGAAGAAGGTTTTTGGGCTTGTCGTAGAGTGTCTGGATTTCCAAGATTCTTTATTTAATTTTATTTTTATTTATTTACAATCCTATTCGTCATGATTTATTTAAAACTTTTCATAAGAGAAATTACTTATTAGGGCATAACATGCCTTTGTAAAATTATATTTATATACAAGTTCACATACCTCACGGGGATCACTCAACACTCGGCCGAAAATGTATTTTTGTGTATCACTCGAGAGCGACATGGAACTTACTCCTACATAGGCTTGCCAAGCAATCAATCCTCCTCCTTTTTAACTTATATACCGGACTTTGTGGGTAAAGGGTTAGGCTTGGGTTAAAGGTAAGTGGTTGGGTTGGTGGTTAGTGGTTAGTAGAAAAAGGCGAAAAGCGTAACAAGTGTCGGTTTTCGTAAGACTTTTTATTTTTGTAACTTTTATTTTGATGAAGCTATTTATTCAAACAAAGTTATTTTTGATGAAGTTGTTTGTTTATTTTCTTTGCTTCATCATCAACACAAATATTATTTATTTATTTATTTATTTTTTCAAAAGTCATATGAAGAACCGAACTTGTTACTAAAACAAAGGGTTAAAAATGAAAAAGGTTTTGGTGGGTAAAAAGGGTGTTTGGTTTGGGTTATGAAATGAAAAGGTTTAGGCTCAAAGGGGCTAACTAGGGGGATTTTGGGTAGGTGGTAAAAAAAAAAGAAAAAAATAACGGTGTAGAAATAAAAAAGGGTTAGTCCTAATGCCTCCATCATTTACTTACTCGGGTTTAAGTTGGTAAGGACTGGGAATGTATCGTCATGGCAAGTTCTAGAGTCGTAAGAACCAAGCGGCTATTCACACAAGAAACGAAAATGAGCACTTAGTCAAATGATATGTAAGTGTTTGCTCAATAAAGGCTCAAAACTCACTTTTGTGGGAATGAGTTTTTATGTGATCAAGTATATATAATCAAATTTTAACTAAGCTTGTTATGCCTTTTCATAACTTTCTTATGTTGGTTCTTTTTATCACGACGCTATCGGTTGTAAATTCGTAAAAATATAACATTTTTAGAACTTGAATTTCCCGAGTTAAACCTAGACAAGTAAAAAAAAAAATGAAAAATTTTTTTGAAATTTTTTTTTGGGGTGATTAGCGATTCCAATAGAGTTTTGTGTAAGGCTTGTATTTAGGACTTGCAAGATTCAAGGTTTTAGCATCCCCCCCACACTTAAATTACACATTGTCCTCAATGTGTCCCAAAAATAAGTTTTTAGGTTGATTGAATGTGTAAAAGGTGTGAAAAAAAAAGCAAAAATTTTGTGTTACTGGGCGCTGAACACGGCCCCGTGTTATCCGGGCACGGCCCCGTGTTCAAGTGCCAGTAACAAATTTAAAACAAGAGAAACAGAAGTCTGGACACGGGGGCGTGTTGGGTGAACACGGCCCGTGTCCAGTTACCTGAACTGGGTCTTTTTCTGCAGACTGTGCAGCACGGGGCCGTGTTGGGTGGACACGGCCCGTGCCGAGCTTACTGTAAATGAAGAAATTTGTCGGATGGTTCTGTTTTCCTGTATGGAGTGCTGGTTCAAGTTTCCCTTGCATCCTTTGCCATCTCAAGTGTGTTTTATTCATTTCAACACCATCCAAAACACCAAATTAACTAAACCATCATTCATTAATCGTAGAGAGAATTACATAATAGTCCTAAAAATTAAAAATAAAGTAGAAAATAAAAGTTAAAAGTCCTAATATTAAATAGGTCAAGTGATCCGTAAAATCTTCCTAAGGAGTTCTACTTCTACAATAAGAACCAAAATTCCGGAAATAGATTTCCGGTCTAAATGCCTTGTAGAGCTCCAAGCCGAACGGTGTTCCTTAGATGTTGCTAGAGCCATTCTTCTATCTCCCTTGGGAGAAGGGAGGCGGCTTCATGTTCCTCGACATCTTGAGGAGGAGGAGCGACACCAACCAGAACCCCTTGTAGTATGTCTCGGGGAGGTTCCGGATGTAGGGCGTACCATTCGGCCGGAATGATGACTTCCGGCACCACATTCCATGCCCTTTGGGTGATAATCGGTACCAAAGGAGGAGAGGCGAGAATGTTCAACCTTTGGTGCAAAAGGTTGACTTCCCGGAGACATCCTTCTAGTCCCACCGTCAATGATTAATGCGGTCGACCAATGCCTCTTCCACACTTGTTACTTCATCAAGGGCTTCTCTTAAGGCGTAAACATAGTTTACAAGAGAATCCTCAACCGTAGATGATCTTCTCCCCTGTCGGTTGTTCCTGGAATGCGACGAAGAGTTTCCGCTTGTTCTGCTTGCCATTCTGAGAAAACATGCCGAAAAGATTTCAATTTTATGGGTCCAGTACTTCGGACACGGCCCCGTGTTCAGTGAACACGGCCCCGTGCTCAGATATCTGCAGGATTTATGGACAAGGAATCTTGGGGTTTTAAATTGTTTTTATGATTTTTGAACTCAAACAACTTAAAACATTGTTATAGAACTTATTTTTATCAAGATTCCATGAACAAAAATCTAACAAACATCTCAATAAGGCTTGAAACTATAGAAGGTTCAAGCTTTAATGGAAGTATGAGGAAAATTGAAGAAGATGAAAGTGGATAAAAGAGGAAAGGACAAGAAGATAGTTGAGAAACTTCTTTTAGAAAATACCTAGGATGGTATGTGAGAATATTCCTCAAATCTCTGTCCCTGGAATGGTTCAAATGTGCAGGATTCTTGGCTGCATTTATAGAAAACGACAGTACGTTGCGCACGGCCCCGTGTCGGCTGGACACGGCCCCGTGTGCAGATGGAATCCTGACATATTTTTGTCCGCATTCTGACAAAATCAGAAGGGAATCTTTTGGGTGGACACGGGGGCGTGCTGACCTGGACACGGCCCCGTGTCTAGAAGCTGTCTTAAGGAATTCTTCAAATTTCAAGGAATTTTTTTTTCAGGTGGTTCCTTACTGGATGGAACAACCCCAAAGTGCCTAAGATACCTCAATTGATCTAGATTAAGACGAGAACGCAAGAGGTTGTCGGTGAGGGTGATTCCTAAGCTATATGTAGGTGGACAAGTCCAACCCTTTTCCGGGCTCTCGTTAAA
Organism: Helianthus tuberosus; assembly: GCA_030545235.1. Classification (NCBI taxonomy): domain Eukaryota; kingdom Viridiplantae; phylum Streptophyta; class Magnoliopsida; order Asterales; family Asteraceae; genus Helianthus; species Helianthus tuberosus. The sequence continues at coordinate 33,598,448 of CM060373.1, read as the reverse complement.
GAAGGTGTATGTTGAATCGCTCAGGTCTATGTATGCATCAAACGAAGTTGATGGGGAGTCCTTCACGGCACAATCGACACAGGGACGACTATCGCTCAAGTCCTCACTAGAGTTAGAAGTATCATTGGAAACAATGAAGTTGTTTGAATGCGGTTCCAACCTCTCTTCTTGGTTATCGCCTTGGAAAAGATTATTGAGGTCTTCCCTAAGTTCTTTTAACCAATTAAAAATTAGATCTTCTAGTTGAAATAATTCATCGAGAAGCATTTCTCCTAGAATATCCGGTTGGGTGCATTCGAGGGAGCGATAGGGATTATTTTTACTTTCGCCCCTCTTAAGGATACTAGGAAAAGATGGGTCTATATAGTGGGGTTTATAATTTAGAAAAAAGCATTCTAATTCTTTATGATTACCACCACATAATTGACACCACATAGTACCATAAGAGTGCCGAAAGTAAAAAGTATCAGTATCACTCATGTTTGTGTCAGAAATTACCAACCGTCGGGATCTTACGGTTCTGTTTTCAGTAACTGAAACTTGGGCACGGGGGCGTGTTGAGTGGACACGGCCCCGTGTTCAGCGTACTGTCTGACTTAAAACAAGATTGCCAGTTCCAATGATTGAGCACGTGGCGTGTTCAGCGGGCACGACCCGTGCTGGATTCTGCAGAAGCTGAAAAACTAAAAAAAATCCTAAAAAAAATGAAAAATAAGAAAAACGATTAGGCCGTTGATTCCTAACTTTCTTAAAATCCTTGTGTCCCCGGCAATGGCGCCAAAAACTTGATGCGTGTGAAGTGTTATATATTTTAGGTGTATATTTTAAGCCCCTTTAACACTTATTTTTAGCCAAGTTTTAAATTTATAAAACACGATATTTCACTAACACTAAACACACATATGGGCAAGTGCACCCATCGTGAGCGTAGTATAGTGTTGGCAAGATACCGAGGTCGTCCAAGGACACAAGTGCTTTTAGTACCGGTTTATCCTCAACGTCTAATCAAAAGGAAAAGTTTAGAAAAATGTTTTAAACTAAGAAAAGTAAAAACTAACTAAAATGCTGAAAATAAAAATAAAAATAAAAACAGATAGACAAGATGAATCACTTGGTTCCGACTCGTATCTAGTGTAAACTTTGATTATTTCCGCACTTTTGCACATAATTAAGAGATTATCTTAGTTATTGTAGTAGGCCCCTCTTTTGAAGGTGACGTTACCCTCACCCCAGTAGTTTGAGTCAGCAAGGATACAATCCTAAAAGGGTGGATTATTGGAAGATAATTAATTAAGTTATTAATGCAATATTATGGTAGGCCCCTCTTTTGGAGGTGACGTTACCCTCGACTAAGTAGTCTGAGTCAGCAGGGATACAGTCCTAAGTAGCCGGGTTATAGTATTAATAGTAGTTAACTTATGAGGGGGTCAAAGAGTTTGGACCCCCGCCATCCAATACCGTTAAGTATTGAAGGAGGTCCTACTAAACTTGACCCAGGTCCATTGCAGGACCTCTAAACGCTGAACAATGGCAAGACCTTTACCAAACCGTTCCCTTAACCCCCGACCAGGTAGCCAACATACCTCCATATAGACCGTGGAGATATGAATGGTGAAAATCTTTTATTTTATATAGACAGTAAAATAATGCCAAGACACCACGGACAAACGATAAGGAAAGATCACCTTCAACATAAGCAACTAGTTATTAAAGTCATTAATACAAAACCAAATAAAAAGTGCAAAAGATTAGAAATAAAAAGTATTACACTAGACACTTTGTCTTCACCAAGTGATGTAAGAGACTTAGGCAAACATGGCCTTGATTGTCAAGAACTCTTACGATCAATCTTGGATCCCGAGACGACTCACACACTCTACGATGGACAATGGATGATGGTGGTGGATGATGGTGTTATGGTGGTGGTGGGTGGTGGGTGAAGTGTGAGAGAGGTGGTGTGCCAAGGGATGGTTTGAGCTTGAGCCAAGCACTTCTATTTATAGGCTGAACAGAAGCTCGGGCACGGCCCCGTGTCCAGTGGGCACGGCCCCATGTCCACATCCTTCTCTTTCTTCATTTAATGCAGATTTGTCTTATTAGTTGACCACGCCCCCGTGTCCGCTGAGCACGACCCCGTGTGCAGAAGAATCTTTGTACTATGAAGATTTGCCTGGATTGTGCGAATCTTATAGTTGACCACGGCCCCGTGTCCGCTGAGCACGACCCCGTGGTGGGCAATAGAAGCTTCTACCACTTTGTCTTTTCTGCTGACACTTGGGCACGCCCCCGTGCTGGCTGAGCACGGGGCGTGTTCAGGCTTCTGATCTCTTGTTTTGCTTGGGAAGATGCTGTCGTGGGGTCGGGCATGTCACATTTTGTTCATTTTCTTGTATTTATGTTAGATTTTGATGTCTTTTTGCTTCTTTTGTTAATTTGAGCTCATTTAATCCTGAAAATACAAAAGGAAGACAAAAGCACACTTTTTCCAACATTAGTACTAAAAAAGGGTTAGTTTTATGCCTCATATGATGAAATTTATATGTTACATTTTGAACACATCAGTTACCTTATAGCGTAACTAGTTATGGGAAAATGGGTAAAAATGGAAATTTAGTCAAGTATCGACTAAAGTAAATTAAGGTTCAAAGGACACCCATAGCGTAAGCCGAATGGGTTAAAAATATAAGAAATGAATTTAGAAGAAAAGGGATCTAGTGAGAAAATCCGAAATGGGTCGGACGTGTAATTAGTAATTAAAACCCATGTTTTGTTATATATGAAAATGTTGGGTTATGAAGGTCGAACGGGCCAAATGGTGGGAATAACGCCATTTGACGGAATCAACTAATGTGGTTGTCAAGTCATGTGTTTAGAGGGGCGAATAGTAGTTCGGGTAATTGTGTTGCCATAAGAATATCGGTAATAAAAGCAAGGTGTTGAAACGAGTCACTAAGTTGACTCGAGCCAGGTATGTATAAATACGATAGTGGTTAAACATACATTTTTGGGTCAAATTAGTAGCAATTGCCCTTCGTCATAAATGAGGGGCTAAAGTTGACTAAAATGCCCTTGATGGGTGAATCGGGCAAACGACCTTTAAGGGTTGTTAGAAATAAGCGTTTTGATAGATTAAATCCTTAGGATAAGTTTAAAAGGGATGATATGGGACCTTAGTGCATAAATACCCTTAACGGGTCAAAATAGAAGTATTAGCGAAACGGGTTAAGAATGTGTAATAACCCGTGAATTTAACCTTGTACAATAGAAAACAATCATAATAATATGTTTACAGAAGAAACAAGGGCCACAAACAAGTTTGGTGTGATAAAATCATGAACGGGTCAATATTTGGTAATAAGGGTAGAAGGCCGAAGACTTGAAAGTCTGAAATTTTGTTAATCCGGGTGTCGGATTTCAACTCCACATGATGGAGAATTAAATTACGGTCGCATAGGAAAAAGAATCGGGTAAAACGGATCAATAACGAAGAAGTTATGACCGTTTTCGTAAAAAGTAGTATAGCTGGGAATATGCAGCATCTGAACAACAACTCGCTGGAAAAAGTAATCCCTCGCGCCACGCGACGGAGGGAGTAAACTCTGTCGCGACACGCGACAGAGTGTCGCGGCCCGCGTAAGCTAACACCAAGTCTGTCGCGGCCCGCGACAGACTACAGAACTGGCAAATTTTATTTTATTTCATGGTTTGTCATTTAGAACTTGTTTAATCTATTATTTAAGCATCAAAACTAACATTTGGGTTGGTTTTGATCATAGATATATACCAAGTGTTCTCGGATGAAGATCAAGCTCTAGGAAGGACCGAACACGATCAAAGAAATAAGCTTCCGCATGACGTTTCGTTGTTACTTTTAAATGACGAACTTAATTACATTTTGTTCTAACCTTTTAAATTGTAAAAGTTTTTTAATAAGTCGTATATCCGATGTATATGTAATCTTAATTACATGATTGTTTTTCGTAAACTATACGTTAAACTTTGATTTATAAGAACGGGTGTTACAGTATACGATTTGTAAAACGTATACGGTTCAATGGATTTATTTTGTGAGGTTTTTGATGTTACCACATGTATACAGACCGTATAACTATATACGGGCCGTATATAATGGTGTTTTTTCAAGTATCAAGTTTTTTTCCAGTAAAAACACAATCATTCTAGGGTTTCTAAACTCTTCATCACCTTTAACAATGTCGATAAACGTTGATCGGAACATGCCACTTAAATCAGAGCACATGTAGAGTAACGTTACCGATCAGTCCGGATGGAAACCTTAGCGATCGCAGAGATCTTCGTGTTGGTTATTTATCGATTCCGAATAACTACCAAGGGTGATTATGGATTGGTTACAGAAACCACTAGCAGAAGTCTTCTATGATGATCCGAAACATTTCGAATAACTAGCAGAAGAACCCGACACAAACAAGTTCTCCACAGTTTGTTATTCAGATCTCTATTCGGTCACTTTTCCAAACTACAACACACGATAACTTTAAACTTTATATTGTGTGATTTGACCAGGAAATGATTGAAGGTGATTGCTACTTTTAATAAACGGATTGTTGGACTTCTTGTTCCAAATGCACGCCTAAATTCATCTTTTTTACTATTTTCTTCGATTTCAACAAATCTTTTCCTTTTCCTTCAATTTCTAGAACATTCTCCATAACATGAAGACATGTCGGGTTCTTCTACTAGTGGTATTTTAATGAAGTATTGAAGATTGAACGTGCAAACCGCAACCGTTTTTACTACTGAAACGGTGGCTATGCGAAATACAAACCGCAACCATTTTTTACTACGGAAATGGTGGCTATGCGAAATACAAACCGCAACCGTTTTTTACTACAGAAATGGTGGCTATGCGAAATACAAACCGCAATCATTTGTGACTATGGGAAACACAAGTTTTCTTTTTGAGCTTGATGGATGTTCGTTATCTCAGTTGAGGCGTGCATTGTTTAACATGCAGTTGTAGTACCGGGATCACTGGACCAGACACATGTCACATAGTTTGTCACTGAACAAAAGATATAGATGTAGGAATATAACTAGATGTTACGTGTAGCTTCATTAAACCAAGAACAAAGCCTATTTCAAAACACATGTAGATGAAGTCAAATGTGATCAAACTTGGACATCAGACGTAAATCTTGAAGCAAATATGTGGTTCCCAATTGGTTACAGAAACCATTAGCAGAAGAACCCAACACGTCTTCTATCTAGTCTAAAACTTGAAAATGGATATGAACGTGTCAAGATCTTTATCTATCATGTCATTGACCAACTGCTCAAAATCTCTTTCATTTCTCATGTTAGGGAGAATGTTCTCGAAATTAAAGGAAAATGAAAAGGAAACGGATGCAGTTTGCATATTCAATCTTCATTGCTTCATTAAAATTACAACACACGATAAGTTTACACTTTATAGTGTGTGATTTGACCGGTTGTCAAATTCGTACTTAAAGGTCTCTCTAAAATGCTTGGAAAATTGCATCAACTCTCCTATATCAACATACTCTTCTCCAGACGCTTAGTTGTTATGAATGACAACTTGAGGGGTCTAGTTAACTTTCAGATTCAGATTCAGGAAGCAGATGATTTGTCAAAAGACATGGTCAATGTAGTAAAATGTGAGCTTTTACACCAACCATATCGAGATACTTTGTGTTAGTTTGATTTGAATTTTGAAAGTTTGAAAGATGTATTCGATGGATTTCCGTTATCTCAACGCTTCTCCTTACATTACTAATCTGGAATTGGACAACCGCAACCGTTTTAGTGCTTCTCAATAAGATATTATTTATTGAATCATAACTGAAACAGTCGGAAAATAACTAAACCGAACCAACATAGTTGAAGGTGCAAGATAATGGCGAGTAATCAGTTGTATTTTTAATGATTTGCTTCTTATTGGCCATTATTCGACCGAGTAATCAGTTGTATCAATAGATTCCGAAGCTGTTATTTCAGTTATTTCTGTTGATTCAGTACTACAAGGCATGCCTAATGCAAGGATCTAAACCAACCGAAATCCACAAATTCCAACAAATTGTGTACGTTAAATACCGTTCACCGCTTTTTTAGTTGCTTCTCTTGTTAAGTTTCTGAACCAACCGAAATCCACAAATTCCAACAGTTTCTTCATAGATTCCGTCCGGTTTCAAAGCCTGTTGAGGATTACGAGTGTTCTAGACTCGTTCAAAGCCGGTTGATGAAACCGAAGCTGTTATTTCTGTTGTTTAGTACTTCCGAGATGATTCAAGTGAGTCCTATGAAGCAAGTGTCTGTCTATTCAATTGAGAAGAATAATTGCATTGCTCAAAACAAGGATCGTTCTAATAGATGAAAGAGAGTAAACGAATTTTTACCATTTTTTACCCATAGTATACGGGTCGTATAATATTATACGGCCCGTATACAATCATCGTATACATTGTATACGATCTAGTAAATTTTTTTCACATGATGTATACGGGCCGTATAATAGTATACGGCTCGTATTCTTAGGATAAAAAATGGTTCATTCTCTTTAATCTATTAAACGCATGTACGTGACAAAACAAGGATCGTTCTAATAGATTAAAAGAAGGGGTTTACGGTGTTTTGGTAGGTTGAAAGAGGTGAATGTTCTTGAAAGATTTGTTGAAATCGAAGAAAAGAGTAACTAGTAGAAGACGTGTCAGGTTCTTCCGCTAGTTATTCGGAATGTTTCGAATCATCACAGAAGACGTATCGGGTTTGTATTTTCCATATCCACCGTTTCCGTATACAAAACGGATGCGGTTTGCATATTCAATCTTCATTGCTTCATTAAAATTACAACACACGATAAGTTTACACTTTATGTCGTACATTATTTAAATCAGAATCAGTATCGAGATACTTTGTGTTTACACTTGAGGGGTCTAGTTAACTTTCAGATTCAGATTCAGGAAGCAAATGATTTATCAAAAGACATGGTCAATGTAGTAAAATGTGAGCTTTTACACCAACCATATAGTTGAAGGTGCAAGAGAATGGCGAGTAAACAGTTGTATTTTTAATGATTAGTTTCTTATTGTCCATTATTCGACCGAGAATAAACCCTCGTTTCTTCATCTTCATCTTCAAGAAAGATGATGAACAGATGATGTTTTTTTTTCGCAGAACCGTTGGTATACGTCGACCACAACGAGAACAGTGCAGCGACAGTTGAGTCTCCTCCTTCGTTCCCGATGCAACAACCCTCGTGTCACAGCCGCAACTTACAAAGGGGAGGTGGTGAGTGAGTTATGAGAAAAGAGGTGGTGGTAGACGGCGACAACAGGTAGGGGCACGGGTCAAGCCGGCGATGGCAATGAGTGAAGGGACGAGTTAGGGTTTTTTGAGAGGAGAGAGAAAGAGTAGAAATAAGAGATGCTTAGAGAGACATAATCGTGGTGGATTGCGGTGGTTTGGGTCTAGGGTTGTCAGAGAGAGAAAAGGAGGGGGAGAGAGTCTGAGACCATGGTCTAGGGTTGCATATTCAATCTTCATTGCTTCATTAAAATTAACAACCTGATTCGGATCATCTTTAGTAGTGTTTGTTTGAGAACCTGATTAGAATTGCAAAGTATTAAATAAACAAGAACAAACTAACTAGGAATAAATAACCCAGTTAGTTACGAGTCTTGTGGTAACGTATAAGCGGATTAAAACACCTAAAATAATAACCGAACAATTGTTGAGGGACCAAAGTTGATAAAATTGGAACTTGTATTATTAAAACAAAAAAATTACACCAAACACACACTTAGGTGTGTGTGTCTGGTCAATTAGAACACAGAGGGCGACCATGAGAAATCCCCAAACCCTATATTGTGCAATTTCATCAAATTAAAGGCCTAAATCAGTTCCAAAACGAAATCCGAGCATAGAATCGTGATCTCCTCAGTAAAGGGATCGTAAGGTATGTGAAATTTTGCTAAAAATTCCATCTAAAAATTCTGAATGAATACTTGAAATCTTGAAATCTTGTTGCATGAATGATATTTGGATGAGATAAGAATGATATTGTGTCTAGAAATAAACCCTAGTCAATCACTTATTGAAATTTTGCTTATTTCTTGTAAATTCACAATCACCATTGAAGGTGATAAGTGGGCTTTGTAGAAATGTGATAAACACTAGGATTATGAATGTTATTCTAGTGTAGTAGGGTTCTATGAAGTGAATTCAGATTTGTTAATGTGAAAAATTGATGTGAACATGCTTATTTGATAATAGTATTGGCTAAATAACAAGCTATGAAATTAATTATGAATTGTGTAAAATTCTGCCCTTAAGGTGTTTGTAAAAATGCCTAAAAGAAGGCTTAAAAACTGGAAATTTGAGCTAGAACGCATAACTGTAAATTTTGGAGAATTATGCGTCATATGTTAAGCAAAGAGTTCTAAACGGTTTTCGGTTGAACTCTATAAGAAAGGAAACCAGAGCGTCAAGTGGACAAGCCGGTGGTGACGCGCGTTTGAAGGGTGTGCTTTAAAGGTACGCGACTTTAGTCTCGTTACATTATGCATAAACGTTTAGATTTAGCTTGTTAATGGTGTCATAGTGTAGTATATGCGTTTGGTGTGTCATTGAAGTGGCAAAGCTCACTCGACACTCAAACGGGTCAAAATATCGGTTAGAAATAGTTTGGCTTGTCATTAAAGTGATGATTTTCACTCGACAACCAAACGGGTCAAAATTATGTTCTTAAAACGATCTTGTGTGTAGAGACTTGAAAGTCTCATATTGTGCTAATGCTAGATAGCAATATACCATTGAATGATTATACTAAGCTAAGTTTATGAACCCATAATATCGGGTCAAACGGTAGATACTAGTTGCAAGAATTGCACAAGTGTCATGCTTGAATCTTAGAAAACGAGTATGAAATCTTAATGCGAGCGTAAAGCCATGTAATGGTACGGATACGCCAAAAATTACAATCCCGGGGAATGGGCTAATAAGTCTAGAATGCCAAAGAATAAAATGGTGAACAATATGCATATATAGTTAATGGGTCGAATAATCGGACAAGGATTTTGTGGACCATTCGTTCACAATCCGGGTTCCGTTAAGTGAAATTTACATGCTTGGATCCGTAATTTTTATACGGACACGTAGGAAAAAGAATCGACTAAAACGGATATGTAAATAAAAAGTTATGCTAGTTTGAAGTTTGAGATTGAAATTAACAATGCTGGGCAAATATGCAGCTCAAAGCTGCAAACCTTCTGTCAAAATGGGGAGCTCGCGCTACGCGACGCTAAACCCAAATCATCATCGCATCACGTGAAGCCCGTCGCGGCCGCGAAAGCTGAGAGGTGGTCTGTCGCGGGGCGCGACAGACCCAATTCGCTGCAATATTGTTTTGTTTTCAATATTTGGCACTAGAACGTGTATTTACGTATTGCTATGTTGTCAAAACTGACATTTGTTGTGGTTTTGACCCTAGGTTATGCTCGTTTCATTTTGGATGTCTATCAAGCAATGAAATCAAGAACCGAACACAAGTTTTGAAGCTTCCGCACTAATCTAATTATGTTAAACAATGTTGTTATGTAAACACTACTAAATGCTGAATTTTTTAATCTAGCTAGTTGTCTAAGTTTAAACGCTATAACGAAGTATATCTTAGTAGTTAACTAAGTTTTTTGTTAATTGTGCATTTTATTTCTAAAAATTCCGTATTTTATGATAAAATAATGGAATTATAAGACGAGTGTTACAAGTTGGTAATCAGAGCTCAAGGTTGTTAACAAAGTGTGTTCGGTTCAAGCTTGATCAAACATCCGGTAAGAGTTAATTGTTTAAGTAGACTTATTAAATTTAGAAGGGAAATAGGAATTGATGTGTAAGGGAAGAGCGTGTTCACACACTCAAACCCGGAAAGTGCACTAAATAAGAACGGTTAAAGCAAGTTATGAACTTGGCTAAACCGAAGCAAATAAAATATATGTTATAGATGAAATGTTTAACGGTTGGTGTAAACATTTCAGTTTTAAAGATGACGGAAAAAGGTAATGATGATGCGGTGCCGATAGTCACCGACAAATGAAGGATGTGATTGCCGAGGAGGTAGGAAAGGCAATCGAAAATAGCCTATCCGACTTTATAGATAAGATCCAAAACACGGTACTTTCGGTAGTCGAAGAGAGGATAAAAAAGTTGGAAGATAGTGCCAACACAACAAAGGAAAAATCCGGAGAGCGCAAGGGCTGCTCATACTGTAACAACTGTCAAAATTCCAGGTATCCGTACAACTATTAAACTAGGATTAGTGCTTAATGACTGTGCTGCATTACAATTAATGATTTAAACTACCTTCTGATTACTGCATTATACATACATGTGCATCACATATTGCTTAATGTCATGTCATTATTGCATGAGAACTTTATTGACTCAAATGATGCACGAAACACAGTTAGCTCAGTTATTCGACAAATCAGAAAAATGTTGACAAGTTCAGAACATAGACATACATTGTATTGAGACACAGAATGAGCCAGAAACCAAGTATTACACTAGTATAGTGTGTAGGAAAGTAAAGACCATAAAACTGCCTTCCTAGCGATAGTTTAAGTGCCGGAAAGTGCCTAAAACTTTCTTAAACTGCAGAATTCTGCAGAAAATCAGCAAATTCAGCATTTCAACACTTTAATATCATACATAAATATGGTTAAATGGTCCTGAATGCTTTCCTAAGTGTCGGGAATCGAAACTGTCACAAAAGGGTACATAAAGCACACTAAACTGCAAAGTTTAGCACCTTAACGAACCGGTAACCAAACGAACAACCGGACGCAACCTGAAACACCAAATTTTCACTAGAAGCATTATTTTAACATTACCAAGCTAGTTATGGCCCCCGAACATCCTATCACACTGTATAAATATCTAATAACTAAACACCTAACTATATACTTGATTTTCAACTATGAACTAACTATGTGGTTTAAACCTAGTCTACTACCCCCCCACCTATGGACGGCCAACATCATGGCCCCACACTTGATTTTATTTAGTTATTATATTAGATCTTGTTCTTCCTTTTTAAAGCATATTACACAATGGAAATCACTTGAAAATGGATTATAAGTAAACCTTAGTGTTCTTAACTCTCATATCTTTCACACACCAAAACACACACTCTTCTCTCTTCTTCCTTGCTTGCTCATGGCCGTAACTAACACCACCATCATCACCATCACTTAATCAACTTCATCCAATTCCAAGCTTACCCAAAGGTGATAGAAGGTGCATAAGGAAGCTAGGAGCTTTCGGAAGTTCAAGGACCTTCTCTATTTCCTTTTATCCACCTCTTTTCTTCTCTTGATCATCCCTAGCCTTGAGCTAGTGGTAAGAACACTAATCCTTCCATTTTACATCTTATCTAAGTGGTTAAAAAATGATACATGATGATTAACTTGAAGAACACTAAGAATCAAGAGAATGAAACTTGAACATAAGCTTAAATCTTGAAGAAACCATGTTGTTTATGTGTTGATTTACTTGTTGATTGTTTATTGCTTATGAAAATGATGTAGATCATCATATGATCTTGCTAGATCATGATTAAAAACATAGTCTAGCAAGATGAGAGGATGAACATGTTAGAGTTTAATGAATCATCCTCATGAAAGACATAAACTTGAAAGAATATAATGTTTTCTTACAAAGTGATGATCAAAGTAAGATATAAGTCTTGTAGATCTAAAATTTCATGGATGATTTTTCAAGAAACCAAGTTAAAAATACAAGTTTTACTAAATCTTGGTTCTTAAATAAATAAAACTCATTTTTTGTGGTTAATAAAGTGTAGAAACACATGTGTACCAAGAAAAATCCATGAAGAAACATTTTTAGAAAATGTGATCACAAGTTGTAAAGATCTATTTTCTTTAAAAATGATGTTTTTTAAAGAATCAATCACAATTTAAAGGGTTACAAGACTTACTAAATACACTAGTAAGTTACTACACATTTTTATAAATTTTCAAGTTCATGAAGTAGTAGTTTATGCTTGTTTTTGGCAAGATGGTAAGTATAGATTGTTTATTGTTGAATTGTTAATTGATTGTGTTGATTTACAAAAGAAAATGATATACCTTCAAGGTATGGAAACCTCTATTTTTAGGGGAAACTATGGCGAAATTTTTCTAAAAATTAAACACTTAGAAAAATATTTCTAAACAAATATTTACAAGTGTATTTCAAACCATGAATTTTTACATAAACTTTGCCATAACTTTTGTTACAAAAATTATAAATATTGGAGGTTGGTTTTTATAAATAAAAGTGACTAAATATGTATTTAGGAAATATATATTTAGAAGGCACCATGTGTGTGATTATTTGTGTATTATGTGTATTAGTTATATTATTTTAGGACTTGGAATAATAAAACTCATCAAAATACCAAGAAATTACAATCCAAAATATTACCAAAGTTCCAAGAATATGAATATACAAATTATACCCAAAGTATGGATGAAACCAAACAAAGAAATATAACTTACAAAATATTCCGGAAATATTATTCATGAGTATATTTTGGTAATTAATGTTTTGGACACCAAGTAAATGAAAATATGATTTTTACAATTATTACAAGTTTATATCATTTTTTTGTCAAGAAGAAAATATATTATTTTTGGGTGAATAAAAATATATTTTCTTGGAATTATTAGATGTATCATTTTTTAAAGAAATATATATTTTCACCAACAAACATCAAATATATTATTTTTGGGAGAAAAATAAGTTTACATATATTTTCCAAGTTAGACTTGAAAATATATTATTTTTTGAACTTATATGGAAATACAAATATTTTTGCCAAATGAAAATCATAAATAATTTTCTAAGTAATATTTCTCAAAATATATATTTTGGAAATATATATTGATGTATTTTTATTTAAGATATTAACCCGGCAAAGATAATACAAAATTAAGTATAGGAATACTTAACAATTACAAGAAAATACGTATTCTCGTACGTATAAATACACCCCGGAATAGACACCTATACATGGCAAAAATATACAAGTATAAGACTACGAATACAGGCACACCCATCCTTGGGAAGGAAATACATGTATAAATACTTGAAAGGTGACAAGTTAAAATATATTATTCCAACAATTATTCCAAAATGAAATAAATATAATTTAAGTTGAAATATTTATTATTTTAACAAATAATTATATAACTTGGAATAACATTGACGACACAAAGAAACATAACTCAAAAATACTAAATAAGACCAAGGTCAAGGCACGACCTACCCGTTTAATGAACCGTAGTACGCATGTAGATAGTCGTGCGTTCTAGAGGAAGCTTTGAGTTACATTGGATACGAAGAACGCAAAACTGTGAGTTCATGTCCCCCTTTTCTCGTAACTGTTTTCAGTTTATAACTTCTGGGGTGAAGTACATGTTACTAAATGTTTACAAACAATTACAAATGGTATGGTTAGCTAAGGAAAATACTGTTAGATCATGTGAATGGGTAGGCGCACTCTTAAGACCATTAATCCTCGTGTTAGGACCGAGTGACATGAGTGATAGATCTATTTGGGTGTAGCGAGCCCACACCCATGTGGACCGGGGTTTGGCCCATGAGGTGACTATGTCTTACAGCCGGAGGCCCGGTACAAATCTGCTAGGTTTGAGCCTCCTGCACCAGTTCACACATGTTAATGTACTAGCTACACATTAATTGATCTGTTCCTTGTTGCTTCATACCAGTTTACAAGTACATACATACATACTTACAAATGTTTTCAAGGATGTTCGTGCACACATGCAAAACACATGAACTCGCTCAACTTTGGTTGATGTTTTCAAACTACATGTATTTCAGGAAATTAAGTATGGATCTGGCAGGCGTTGAAGTTTACAAGTCATGTCTCTAATAAAAGGTGTCATCCGAATTCGAAGGGTTTGGGTTATGTATTTTATCTTGGATAAGATACATGGCTCGAAACCTAGTTGTTAGCGTCTTTTGTGATGTCCTTATGGATTTAAAACTTGTTGGTATTGTATTTTGAACATGAAGTTAGTGTTTTAGAATTTGAAACAATGTTGCTTGTAACATTTTTAAAACTATCTATGGATGAACATCTTGGTTTTATCATATAGTCGTTTGTTGTGGTTGAATGCAATGATATTAAGCAAGTCACGCCAAATCACGCTTATGCAAAAGTCAGGGTGTTACACAGACAAGGAATTCATGGCATGTAAACCACCACTTTATAATGGAGAGGTGGATCCGATAATATGCCAACAATGGTTAAGTGATATTGAAGGGGTGTTTGAGAGAACCCACTGCGACACAAACGACTTCGTAGCTTATGGTACGGGTCAGCTGAGAGGTCAAGCAAAAGACTGGTGGGATAATAAGAAAAAGGATATTGGAAGCGAAGCGGTAAGGGCAATGACATGGGATGAGTTTAAGGTACCATTCCTTAAACACCACAGTCCCAAGGCAGTTATCAACCGAATCAAGGAGGAATTTATTCAGCTGAGACAAAAAGGTGAATCTATTGATAAGATCACGTGGATCTTTCTCGACAAACTAAGATTTTGTGACGAGTTGGTAACGTCCGAAGAACATAAAGTGTATTATTACTATAATATGCTAAGTGTAGAGTATCGGGAGTTTATGACTCCCTCGAAATATGAGACTCTCACTGAAATCATTAACACTGCTCGAGAAATGGAGATATAGCTGAAAAAGCAAATCGAGAGAGGTGAACGAAGGGCACAGGTTGTTAATCCAAGCCCTACGAAGAAGGCGCGTACAACAGAGTCGTCTAAGAAACATGATGGGAAAGGCGGGTCGCCGAGTTGTAAGGTTTGTGGAAAAGGGCACAAGGGCGAGTGTCGGTTCAAAGATAAGCCGTGCCCCATATGCGGGAAGACAGGGCATACAGCTGCGTTATGCCCGGGAAAAGTGTCGGTCTGTTATAAGTGCTACCAGCCGGGTCATAAGAAATCAGAGTGCCCGAAGTTGGTTGGAAAGAAGGATGGCAAAGATTCTCAAACAGAAACTCCAAAAGTAAAAGCTAGATCCTTCCAGCTAACTGCGGCCGAGGCAAAGATGGAGCCCGATGTGGTCTCAGGTATATTCTCCATAAATTCAATTCCCGCACATGTGTTATTTGATACGGGTGCGGATCATCTTTAGTAGGGTTGCATATTCAATCTTCATTGTTTCATTAAAATTAACAGACATGTCGTGCATCATTTAAATCTGAATTAGGTTCTCAAAACAAGGATCGTTCTAAATAGATTAAAGAGAATAAACCACGTACAAATCATCTGCTTTCTGAATCTGAATCTGAATGTTAACTTTGACTCATAAACCCTTGAATCTCAATGCTTCTCTAAAAAAAATTGTTTCTTTCCTTTTCATGAGGTAAAACCGGTTTCAACATCAAGGGTTGTTTTTCACCCTGTGTGAGCATTGGAAACCCGACAAACAGTCTTGCATTTACGTCTTCAATGAAGACCACATTGTTAGTTTTAATGATGATTCGAAACATTCTGAATAACTAGCAGAAGAACCCTACACGTCTTCTATGATGATTCGAAACATTCACGAACCACAATGGACTCGGACTCATACTACTCACCCTCCCACGAGGAAAAGTTTTCCCGACGACTCAAGATAAAACAATGGACTCAGACTCATTGTTGCGAATTTGGTTTCTTCGGTACAGGCTGATGAAACTGAAGCTGTTAGTTCGGTTGTTCAGTACTTTCGAGACGATTCAAGTGAGTCCTATGAAGCAAGTGTCTGTCTATTCAATTGAGAGGGAAACACAAGTTTTCTTTTTGAGCTTGATGTCCATTATCTCAACACTTCTCCTTACAACTCTCATCAAATGTCTCACCCTTCCTTTTATTCTGTAACTATTAAATAAAGAATAACACCAGCCCGTAACCCCGCGTTGATAGCTTCCATTTTATTACAGTCATACGACGCGACTTTTTGTTCTTCAATCTTTGTTACTTGTTATGTTTTGTTTTTTTTCTACTTTTAGAAAAGTTTGACCACCTCACTACTGTAAAATGTCTCGTGTGATTGGCACCTTAAATCCCTTAAATACTTTGAGAAAAATCTAATTTTCGAAGAATACGGGCCGTATACAACGTTGGTATACATTGTATACGACAAGGTAAATTATTTACACATTGTGTATACGGGCCGTATAATATTATACGGCCCGTATGGAATTAAAAAAACTGACAAAGTCTGCTGGCACAGACTTTGTTAGTTTTTTAAATTCCATACGGGCCGTATAACATTATACGGCCCGTATACACCATGTGTAAATAAGTTTTTTCCATATGTTAATATTAGGACCCATTATATATAATATTTTTTTTTCTTTTATATGTATTTTTAAAGAATAGGATGAAAAGACAATGTTACCCTCATGTGTATTGCACATGACCAGATTTGACAGAAAAATCTAACTGGGTTAGGGCTAAAGGACAAAACGTGTATGATTTGAAAACATAAAATACAAAACTCGTCAATTTTAAACATAAAGGACAGCGCCTGCAAATGAGTATAAAGATAAAGGACAATCCTTGCAATTCACTCTAGTAATTACCTTGAATCGCCGAAACCAAAGTAGATGGTTGGTTTTGGATCTATACTCTTTAGTCCGCGACTTACGATTTGAAAATCCGGGTTTAACACTTCGGTTTGGAACTTGATTCCGATCGTATAAACCGAACTTACTGTTTACCTTTATTATTATTTTCAAAATATGTAATTATCCGTAAGTATAGTATTTATAAACCATCTTTATAAATTTAAAAGATACAACTAATTTTCGAAATATGTAATAGTATTTACAAACCATCTTTATAAATTTAAAAATTTGATACAAATAATGATTTTGAAAAGAAAAAAAAAAACGATTCAAACCCCAAAACCAAATCAATTTAGCCGGTCTGACTGACCCAAGCAGCCAGCCAGTTTGGTTTACCTTTCTTGAAACCATACTAAACCGGTCGAACCAAACCATGAACGCAAACTCGCGATCCACCTTGCCGTTTGTTATATATATGCATTTCAAGATATTATCTTAAACCATCATCACATAGCCCAGACTCCTAGAGTTCAATCTACACATAAAAACATAACTTCTAAAAGTACATAATGTGTATACATGTTGCAACCCAAAGCGTTCATGGCACTTTTAGTTCCCCATATTACAAACAAAGTTTAAGAATCTTACCACAAAACAATCATAAATCTTCAGATTCATATAAGAATTAATAGTTTATGAGTTTCTGCTACCACCCTATATAACAAAACATACTCATCAGAAATTCAAATGTGGTTTTAGGGCGTTTTAAATCACAACCAATTGTCCAGAAGACTGATCAAAACTAGCACGTAGTGCTTTTGCTCTAGTCTTTTTCTTGTCTAATCTACCACCACTTTTATTTGCAAATGCTGGTATTTTTTTACTGATCTGAGTCAACTCATCCTTGCTAGCACCACCTTGAACAAGAACCCTTTTGATCCCTGAGTAGTTCAACGACTCCGCGATCTGCATAGGTGTCGCACCCTTATTGGTCCGTGCTTCCACGTCAGCACCCTTCTTGACCAACAGTTCTAACACATCTACATGTCCAGATTCAACAGCACAATGCAAGGCTGTGTAACCATCTTCATCTCTTGCATTAATGTCAACTCCTTTTTCAATCAGGAATTTGACCACCTCGGCCCAGCCCTTGAATGAAGCCCGATGCAAAGCGGTCCATCCGTGTTGGTCCAGCCCGTTCACCACGGCTCCGCTTTCGAGAATCTTTTTAATGGTTCTCACTTCACCTTTCCTTGAAGCTATGCATAACTTGTCGCCGAGCCCGAGTGCGTCGAAAAGCTTAGTGTGTCCCCGCTCGACCGCGATATCATATGCGGTTTTGCCGGATCGGTTTCGGATTTCTTTGTAAGCACCCTTTTGGAGCAGAAGTTTGACCATGTAATCGTCTCCGAGAGCCGCGGCTATATGCAATGGAGTGTCAAGGTTATGGGAGTTACGGATGTCCGTCTGTGCACCACTAGCCAAGAGCAGGCGGCAGCAGTCGCGTCTCTGCTCCTCCACCGCCATGTGTAAAGCGGTGTCCCCGTCTTTACTAAGCATGTTCACGTCGGCTCCTTTAAGTAAAAGGAGCCTCAGAACATCCACATGGCCACCATGAGCCGCTAGGTGAACTGGGCCCCATGTGGATGACTCTAACCTCTCTGTACTGGCTCTATGAGCCAGTAAGAGCTCCACAATCAAACCTTCACCCGAGGCTGAAGCAGCCTCGAGTGGGCTCATACCTAACCGGTTACGAGCCTCAATATCTGGTTCAAACTCGAGCAGTAAGTGAACCAGGTCGGCTCGACTTTGACTAATTGCCAAATGAAGCAACGTTTGACCTTCATCGTCAACAGAGTCAACCGCTCGCCAACTAGGATCGCCTTTTTCCAACACATCTCTTATTTCATCCATAGATCCATTCTTCATAAGACTAGCCATCACCACTGACCCAACAAACATAACCTTAATCCCACTATCCACAAACACTTGCTTCTTCCTTGCAGTAAACCAATCATTCGGGACCGAATCATGGGTCGACGATGGGTTCTTAACCGCGGCACCAGGAACCACCACACTATGCAACAAGAAAGAGTCATCACAATAAGGAACTGACCTTGGTAGACCACTTTGATGGAAGTCATAACTAATCTCTACCCTCAAAGTAGTCAAAGGAGATATAATCCCGGACTGCGGTCGAACGGTGTATCGCTCCTTGTTCACCGGCTGCAGCCGGAAAGCCACCGGCATGGTGTACATAACATTCTTCAAAGTTAACTCACCACAACACTTTTGACCATGTTCAATTCTTATGACAACAACATTAGATGGTTCCAAACTTATCAATCTATCCATGATCTATTATTGTTTTCTACAAAAAAAACAAGATCCATTAACAAGATGAGTTGAACCATTGGTGACAAATAGTGTTGGATTGTGGTATTTATATAAGATGTGTGAAAAGATTGCCGGCGATTACAAAGGGTTTGCCAATTGGTGGTGTGAATAACTATGGGGACTAAGTCTATTTTAATTGTGTGAAGTTGTTGTATAACTTCAAAGATAACAAAGTTGTTAGTTTGTACTTGTTGTTGCATGTCACTATCATGGGTGTTTGTGACTTGAAACCATACAATTTACACTACATAGGATTTAGAAACCACATTTGGCGACATTGTGTTTGTTATTTGTTGTACCCACAAACCGATTTCCAATTGAAGATGCTTTTTATAAAATTAATTGGTAGTTTCTTTTGTGGGAAAATCTTGAAAATATTCTAGGATATTAACAAAATAAACCAGGCTTTTTGAAATTACAAAATAGTCATTTGACTTTTTTTAATTTTTAAATTTCCAATTATTTCCACCAATTATAGGAGGACATGTGTCACCAATCACTGATGGATTAGACCCTCGATTAAAATCTCCTACATCGGGGTGAAATTTCTTGCACCACTTTTGAATTTCCTGCGTCATTTTTTTTTTTTAATTTGTGGGCCTCTAGCGCAACAATATGGATTGTTGCTCATAATGATCGAATCTGTTGCGCCTGAAAGTTTTTGAGCCAAATTGAAATCAGCTACGCCAAAAGACACTTATCACACTCTAGTTAATTTGTAATTTTAAAATGTTAAAACTATTCTGTTAAATTTTTCAATCAAAACGTTATTTTCGTGTGTTTTTCCTTTTTTTATTAGTTTCTTGTTTCAGATCATACCCGTTAAGTGTTAGTTACAAGTTACAACTATTGTATGTCACACACTAGAGCAAACACGACTTTTCGGGGATGATATGCAACAATGACTACACACATCAACCGTGGAGGATCATTGTCCAACGAGATTGCGAGGGCAATATATGAGAGCGATGAGTACCCAGTGATCATGCTAGAGGTGGTGACCTCCCAAGATTAATGGTTTTTGCCTATCTTCTTTGGTGTTACCGGTTCAAATAATGATCTCAACATCCTCTACCAATAACCATTATTCAACGACATTACGCATGGAACGGTCACGAAGGCTCCATTCGAGGTAAACAAGGTGCAATACAAACATCGGATATTATCTTGTAGATTAGATATATCCAACTTGGGCTACCTTTGTGAAATCATTCATACACGTATATTGATTATTACACATATGTAAACATGTGATTACATATATGTAAATATGTAATCACAAAGTTACGTATAATAAATGATAAAAAATACCATTAGTTCATGAATTATTAAACACTTTTGTAGTTGTAAGAACCCTATATAGAGAGGGAGAGAAAAAATATTGCTGGATGACAATGCTTTGTTATATAAAAAATGGAGTTAGTATGGTATGATGGAGAGACAATTGTAATAGTGTGATATTATTTCAATAACAGCCAAATACATCAGTCTAAGAAATATTTTAAATTTATAAATAGCTCAAAGAAGAGGGCCACCATTAATTTATTTTGTGATTTTGGATTTTTAAGGGTGTAGTTGTCTAGTTGAAGTCATTTTAAAATTTTTATATATTTTAAAGTAAAACAAATTACCCTATATCTTAAAACCAAAGGTCGGTGGCTGTCACATCACAGCCACCACCCTTTACTTTTATATATATAAGTTGATTGAGCTAAAGAAAATTAAATTGCAGTTTGGCTTGGTGGTTGTTGGGTCTCAAACTAAAGAAGAGGTCATAAGTTCGACCCTTCCTTCTTCCCTTTTTCCTTAAATGGAGTTAGAGTTTTTTTTTCCCACAGATTAATTTCCTTTTTCTTAATTGGGGTTTAAATTTTATGTAATCATTATTACTCCTAAGTAAAAACTTACTAAAATTAATTATTTACATATAATTTAATATTTGTTTACTTATCTTAAACATAAAAATTGGTCTACACATTTTAATTTGACACCTACACCTCCTATTCTTTAAGTAAATTACACATTCAGTTCTATTTTTTTGTAATTGATAACTTTGACCCGTCAACATTTCATCTTAATAACTTGGCGTTTCATTTTATTTGAATTGCTTTTACGACTTTACATCGTAGCGTGTCACACATTAATATGTTTTTTTATCTATGCCTAACCATGTTAATGTCTAAATAACTTTTACAATTTTACACGGTTGTCTAAGTTACCATTACAACTTTACACCGCAACGACGGAGACATTCTCTTTTTTTAATCTATGTCAAATGACGTTAATATCACAAACATACCGTGTGTAACAATGTAAAAACGCGTAATTTGACGTGCGGGCATTACACGTTAATGTCATCATCGTACATTGTAACCGCAATACTTATATAGGTTACACTGAGGTAGATCGGATACGCCGAAACACGTGTTTTTCTATGATTAACACACCACATAACGTACCACCAACTATAAACAACTAAGGCGTCGCAGCCGTAACACGCGGCTTATGGTAGTTTTAGCGTACATGTCAATTTAAATTCGCGTTTCAGTGGAAACGACTAACGTTTGACATAAACTTTTTCCTAAAACGAGTATAGTCAAATATAATACGTTTTTATCCTTATTTTGTGTACGAAAGCGAGTCGAGTCAGATATAATAGTTTTTCATTCTACGGTGACGTAATATTTTTCAAGTTGGATTAAATATACGGTATAAATTCGAGTTACTTTAACTTTCGGCGCCGCCGTAACGCGCGGGGTCAAAGTCCTAGTAAGTATAAAAACACATATCCTTGTTACATGTTCACTCAAAAAATAAGTTTGATACAATATAAACCTTTTATTATGTAAGACATGCATTTCTTTCAAAAAAAATATATAATATATACATTTTCCATATGCCCATATACATACTCATCTTATAAGGCATGACATATTCCAATATACCTTGTTGTGTTTCCATATATTCCATGATACCCCTATTATTATATATATGATTGTATGAAGTAAGCATGTTAGTTGGATCAAGATGTCATCTGTTTAGTTTAGTAATAGTCAGATATCAATTCCGGCTGTCATCTTGTTATTGTGGGTGTTGGATCATCCGGATCCAAATTATACACAGCTTATTGGTGGTCAATATAGGTGGTTGTTGATTGTGAGGTAACTATGTAACATCTTAATTATTTGTGTATATTTTAAAAGTACATCTTTATTACTATAACATAAATAATCGTATTACAAGTGAGTGTAAAAAGTCGGCCTGTCTATAGCGATAGACATCTTTTGCGACAAACTTTTCGTCGTTGAAACTGCGATGACAAGCATGTCGTTGGTAAAGTTGTACCAACGACATGTGGTCGGTGGTCCTATGTCATCGTTAAAAGGCCATTGGATCAGACGACTATTGTTGTGGTGCCAGTATTAACCGTGAGTAAAATCCATGATTGTTTTTCTGATACATGATGAGTATCTAAAGTCGTCGATCATATGTGCATGCGCGCATAAAGGAGATGTTGGATCATGAAACCAGTCCAACCCGAAACCAACTCGAGCACCAACTTCCTTGGTATAGTAGCCAACAAATAATAAACACCTTCTAAGTTGGTAGTTTATTGAAAGTAAATAATTTGGGATGGCTATATAAAGTGGCTAAGAAGTCCTAATGCATTTGGTATATAAGAGGTTTGATCACATCAAGCACACGATAGATATGAAAGATACTAGTTTGTAAAGTTTGTAGTCACTGGTAGTCATGAAAGATACATTGCGAGAATTCTTGTAAGTTTGTAATCCCTGGTCGCCATGAAAGATACATTGCGTGAATTCTTGTAAGTTTGTAATCACTGGTCATCATAAAAGATACAATGCGTGAATTCGTTTGGATACTTATTTGTTTTTCTAAGATAACCTACTTCAGCTCAAGTCCATTTTGATCAGAACGTGTTTTGACTCGAAAAAAATTGATATTCTTACACCAACTTGTTTTAATCCAAACTTGTTTTTTACCCATTTATTGACCCGACATAAGGGGCGGAACCATAATGTAACGAGCCGTAGCACGGGCTACGACTCAACCCCGTATTCGTAGTGTTTTTTTTATATATACAAAGGATACCCAAAAAAAATACGATGATACATTAACCAAAAAATAGGATACTTGATATTACTAACATCCCATTTTTTATAAGCCCAAACATTTTACAACCCGAAAACTTATAGAATAATTAAGCCCGAATGATAAAATAAGCCCAAATTAATAATAATACAATTGAAAAAAGGCTCTAAATATAATTGATAAAGTTAGCCCAAGACCCAAAACAATATTACTTTATTGATTATTGTTTTTTTATTATTGTATGATTGCACGGTAAAAAAAAATTGATATACCCCTAAATTAATAGGCTAGCTCCGTCACTGCCCGATATACGGATTAATTCAAAAGGTGAGAAACTACATATAGCTAAAAAAGGCTTTTGGGACATATTTAATATAAATCACTTATCACTTAAACTTATTTGTTTATATTTTGGTTGAAGTTGTTAAAACATCGTTATTGTGATGACAATGCTAATAAACAACATTTCTTTTCCCTTTCTCCAACAAGCAACACAAGAAGAATAATAGAATATTAAGATTTGCAGGGTTGGAACCAATAAATATATGGTTGATTAAACAATGTCAAACGAACATTTAATTCATTATATATTTTGCGAGTTTGAATTCACACAAGAATAAATTAATAGGCTAGTTCCGCCACTGCCCGATATACGGATTAATTCAAAAGGTGGCGCCAGTGGTGAACCCAGGATATATTTTCAAGGGGTACGGATGAAGGGTTTAACCAAATTTTCAAGGGGTGCGGGCAGGATTTTGCCCTATAAAATACACAATTTTTTTTTCAATGGGTGCACCCGTACGCCTGCCCACCCACCCCTCTTGCTAGGTCCGCCCCTAGGTGGCGCTATCTTTTTTGCTCTCATGTCCCCAACCCATGGGACTTGGTGTGGTGATAGTGTATCCTCTCTATCCAAAAGGGATGGGGGTTCAGATTTTGCAAATTGCAGGTATAAGAGTATTTAGGAGTATGTTAGTTTGTCGTTCAAAAACGTATCACCATTTCTTGTTGCTAAGAATTTGGTGCATATTGTATAGCATTTTTCTCCCAAATGATATTTCTAATAATTCATGTTTTGCTTAGCTGACATTTTGGCTTAGGTAAGTTCATCTTATAATTCATGTTTTTAATGGTACTTTGGTGCAAATACCCTTTAAAACCATAGTTTTGGGCTGTGATGGAAATGGAACTCTCTATTAGTTGTGTAGGGGGAACCGGTATACAAACTGGCGGTTTGAGTCGGATTGTAATTACCGGTTTGGATTTTTTAGTCCATGTCTAATTTTCACCACCACGTCTCTTCATGTGTCATTTTGCTGCAAGAAGTTTGACAAATTATTTTTCTATTGCTTTTGGTTTGGACACAAACTAATGGTCAATGAAAGTAGATAGATTGTTGAAAGTTTAAAATTGGTTCACATTTGTTTCTTCACTTCTAGTTTTAACATCGAAACGGTATGACATATGATGAAATGTAGCACTCATAAAATGGCCTGCCAAATTGGTCCAACCAAACCCGAATGATCCGTCAAACCTGAGTAAACCAAGACCGACCCGCATTATAATGGTCTAGTCCTCAGGTTTCAATATCCAACATTTTCGAGTTCAGAGGTTCAATTCGGGCCGGTGTCAACCTGTTGCACTTCTAGATGAGATTTAGGATCTGGTTAAATAATCAGCGGCCATCCCCGAAAATGTTCAAAAACTTGAGGTCAGGGGCGAATAGAAAATACGGGTCCTAAAATATAATTTTTTTAAAAGAATATGCAAAAAAAGCTTAAAATATTTAAAAATGAATTAAAACTAACTCCCCGTTCTAGGAATTAAATGACAATACCATTTGAATTTAATATATTTAATGTAACTTTGACAAAACTTAAACGTAGCGTTTGATATGCAGGAATGAGAGGTGGAATTGAATGGACCATTAAAAATGAATGAAGAAAAGAGTGTTTGGTTGGTCGATGGAATGGAATCATCCATTCCAAAATGCATTCCATTCAAAATCATTCCATCCCTTCCCCCTGTTTTTTTTCCATTTTATTCCCCCTTCACCCTTCATTAACAACACCAAAACACACTACTGTTGCCACCACCCACCACCATTGTCATCCGCCGTCGTCACCCACCTTCGCCCCGCCACCGTCGTTGTCGCCACCCACCGCCACCGTCGTCGCCGCCATCCACCATCGTCGTTGCCACCTCCGATCACCGCCACCACCCACCTTCGATCATCGCTGCCACCATTGCCGCTGCCACCATTGCTGCTGCCACCTCTGATCACCGTCGTCGTCGCCACCCACCTCCGCCATCGCTATCAACCACCACCACCCACCGCCACCACCACTACCACCTCTGACCACCGCCGCCACCCACCTTCTCTGTCACCCACTACCACCACCGCTGTCACCACCCGTCGCCATCTCCATTCGCCGCCGTCTCCACCCACCACCATCGTCGTCGATACAACTGCCACCTATCACCACCAACCATCGCCGCCCATCATTAAGCACCGCCATCTGATTTTATTCCTTCGTCTTTTCTCACATACTAAACAACAAAAGGTAATGGTTCATTACATTCTCACATGGTAACCAAACAACACATGGAATGGTAATTATCTATTCCATTACCTCATCCATTCCATTACCTCGTCCATTCCATTCCCCCATACCAAACAGACCCAAAGGGATTAATTGGTACAGAATGTTGCAATCGGAATATGATTCTTCACGGTTAAACACCAACGAATCTTTATTATGGAAAAATCTAACTCAAAAACTCCAAAATACAATTTTCCCTACCAATTTGATTGGTATATATGTTTCACCTTTTATTGATGTGTGTGCGAAAAATGGAATCATGCATGAACTCACGGCTCCTTACTCCCCTCAATCGAATGGTATAACGGAACAGAAAAATCGCTTTGAAAGAAATGATGATGGCCTTGATGATAAGTTCTGGTGTAAACCAAAACATGTGGGGGAAGCGATCTTATCGGCAAATTATGTGTTGAACATGATACCCAATAAGAAAAAAAGATGTAACACCATACGAATTGTGGACCCGAAAGAAACCACCATATAAATAATTGAAAGTGTGGGGGTGTCTAGCCAAGGTGGTGGTCACTAGGGATGGCAATCGAACCCGAAACCTGACACATCTGGGACGGGTTTGGGACTAGTTTTTATTTTTTTTGCGGGTTTGGGATGGGTTTGGGATTTAGTGATATACCCGTTTACCCGACCCAACTACCCGATAAAGTAAACCCGTTTACCCGATTGTATACCCGATATAATTTCTTTTATATTTGTAAATATGTAAATATATAATACATCCTTTTTTTCTATACATATAGGTATTTTATCTCGTATACATCATAGTTATTTGATATATTTCTTGAGTGATAATACTAAATGTAACTGATAAGTAGTTACCCAATGGGTTTTGGGTCGGGTACCCAACGGGTAAACTTTTTAAAATTAATGGGTTACCCGAAACCCGCAGGTACACCCGATACCCGATGGGTATTTACCAGCTAGAAACCCGACGAGTTTTGGGACGGGTTTGGAACAAGCTTATCTAATCGGGTTTGGGGTTGGGATTACCTAAACCCGTCCCAAACCCGACCCATTGCCATCCCTAGTGGTTACACCACCAAAGCGGCTACTAATAGGACCCAAAACAGTGGATTATGTATTTATTGGATACACCCGTCCTTGCGGTCCTTATCGTTTTCTAGTGCATGATTCTAAGAACCCTGGAATATGCAAAAGCGCCATAATAGAATCTAAGGATGCATCATGGTTTGAACATGTGTTCCATGCCTAGATAAGGGTGAACCGAGTTTCACGAGACAAGTTGAGGAAATTGTTCCTGAAGGTGAGGTTGAAAATGATGAACCTTGAGAACAATCTAAGACTGAGGAAGTTGAAATCAGGAAAAGTAAAAGGCAAAAGACTGAAAAGTCCTTTGGCCCTGATTTCCTTACCTATATGGTAGAAGAGGAACCTCAAAGATACCAACAAGCAGTGAGTTCCTCAGAAGGACCTCAGTGGAGGGAGGCCATCAAAAGTGAGATAGATTCTATCTTACAAAATCATACATGGGAATAGTGGATCTTCCTCAAGGATGTAAACCACTAGGATATCGATGGATCTTCAAGAAAAAGATGAAACCAGATGGAACCATCGACAAGGCAAGGTTGGTTATCAACAGATATAAACAACGAGAAGGTTTACATTATTTTGATACATATTCTCCAGTTACGCGAATAACATCCATCAGGTTGGTGCTTGCCATTGTCGCCATTAGAAATTTGGAAGTTCACCAAATGGATGTAAAAACAGCTTTCTTGAATGGAAATCTAGAGGAAGAAATCTACATGGAGTAACCCGAAGGCTTCACAGCTATTGGGCAAGAAATGAAAGTGTGTAAACGGCTAACAAACTCAATCCCGAGCACTCTCGGGGCACCCACTGGACAAACGGAGTACTACGAGAGTAACCCGAGTCCACCACCAATTCCGGGGAAAACCCGGTAACCCACCGGCCCGTAGGCACGACGATGAAATTACCGGTAAAACCCGTTTGACTCAAGGATCCAACCCAGGTTTCCCTGGGTCTCCTATCATTGCCCACTAGTGCCTCACTCTGCACCAAGTGGGAGTCGAAACTGCATATCTCAAGAGAAATGCAAGTCCTCCACCACTTGATATAGAGATCATTGGCGTGAAAACATTAACTAAATTACATTTTTAATCTTAATAGAGGATTAATGACCTTTTATTATTTGTATATAACAATACTATAAGATGTAAAACATTACAAAATCAGATATGAATTTATGTGAGCATTTAATATATCCCCTTGAACTTCTTCGTTTTCTAATAATCAAAGTTTACCTATTTTAATTTAGGGTGGAGATACAATAGAAAGTTTATTTGGCTAGGAAGTGATCTTGACCATCCATTTAGTTAATCAATGGCTAAGATTAAATGAATGAAATTGAAGCAAAAAAAAAAAAAAGAGGCGCGTGGGTTTGTTAGGGGCATTCTAGTCAATCCAGCACAATAGTTTCTCTCTCCTCCAATTCCCCCCCCCCCCATTTTTTAAACGTTAATAACTTTTTCATACGACATTATTTTTTTTATAAAAATTGCACCAAAAAAACGAGCGTTTTTTTATCTTTAAAACGAGTATACTATTGCTATATTTTCAAAAAAAAAATTGAAAACCCAGTTGCGTAAAACGCAATGGAGAAAACCCAGTCGCGTAAAATGCAATGAAAAAAAAACGTAAAAAAATGACTTTTTCTAAAACGCAACGCACCAAAAACACAAAGAAATGTCTTATTTCTAAAACGCAATGACCAGAAAACACAAATAAATGTCTTATTTCTAAAACGCAATGGACTGAATGTGTTTTACCTAAAACGCAATGCACCCAAAACACTTAAAAATGTCTTATTTCTAAAACGCAATGGCCAGAAAACACTTAAAAATGTCTTATTTTTAAAACGCAATGGCCAGAACACACTTAAAAATGTCTTATTTCTAAAACGCAATGGCCAGAAAACACTTAAAAATGCCTTATTTCTAAAACGCAATGGCCATAAAACACTTAGAAATGTCTTATTTCTAAAACGCAATGCCTAGAAAACACATAAAAATGTCTTATTTCTAAAACGCAATGGCCTAAAAACACAAAAGAAACTGTTCTCTCTAAAACGCAATGAACTGAATACACATAAAAAT
Organism: Helianthus tuberosus; assembly: GCA_030545235.1. Taxonomy (NCBI): domain Eukaryota; kingdom Viridiplantae; phylum Streptophyta; class Magnoliopsida; order Asterales; family Asteraceae; genus Helianthus; species Helianthus tuberosus. Next base: position 33,569,535 of record CM060373.1, on the reverse strand, counting down.
GTGTTTACCTAAAACGCAATGAGTAAAAACACTTCAAAAATGTTTTATTTCTAAAACGCAATGACCAGAAACTGTTATTCACAGAACCAGAAACTGTCTAAAACGCAATGACCAGAAACTGTTGTTCACAGAACCAGAATCTAACTAAAACGCAATGACCAGAACCTGTTGTTTACAGAACCAGAAACACTGTCTACAAATGCAGTTTTCCAGAGGCAATTTACAGAAAATTAATTTTTCTGAAGCATTTTTATTACAACAATTTAATCGGAAAAACCCAGATCGTAAAAATGAAATTAAAGAATTTCTTACATGGATCGAAGTGATTTCTTCAACAATTGACGAAGTTTGAATGATAGAAACACTTATCAGCGCTCGAATCGAACGAATCGAGTGATTATCTCCAAAATCACCGGAAAAAACAAGATTTTTTATGAAATTAAACTGGGTTTTCTTCAAAAAAAACTGAAGAACACGTTGATCGGGTGTTTGAATCACTGATTTGTGATGAAAATCGCACTATAATGTAGTGATTATTGAGATAGAAAGTGAAGAAATGGTTGAAGATGGTGGGTTTTGAAAATGGTGGGTTTTGAAGTTACTGGGTTTTGAAAAGGAAGAAGAAAGGGTTGGATTGACTAAAATATCCTTCCTCTTTATTTTAAATGTTGCCACTTGTCCTAATCCTATTGCTTCCTACACTTCCTAGCCAAAATAAACTTCCTATTTGATCTTTTCCCTTTTAATTTATTTAAAAATAAGAAAATCCAAGTAAAAAAATTGTTTAATTGCACCCTATTAGGCTTGTGTGTAATGATTTGACGCCTCTCATGCCACATCACTAAGTTGGGCGTGAAACACCACCCCTAAGGGGGAGTAAGTGGGCTTGGCGTTAGTGGTTTCACAGGCATGATTGTGGAGTGTTTGTGGACCCCATGTCATAGCCAAACTTGATTCTAAAATGAAAGGGGCCTCGTCTTCCTTTATATAGTATGATAGGCTCAAATTCATGTTTCCATTTTCAATGGGTTAAATGAGTAAATTTTATTGAATGGGTCAACTGGGTAATATTTATGGAACGGGTCAAAATGGCTTGATCTACGGCAACTTACGGGATGTTATTACCAATTCTTTTAAGTATTTCGGAGCCTCATAAAAAACCGCAACTATTAATAAACAAAAGGAAAATGAGTACAACACTGTAAATTGTTGACTCCGCCGCAACGCACGGGTTTCCCACTAGTTAACATATAGTTTCTTAAAACAAACATGTGGATTCTCGTTACAAAACACTATTAATGTAACGATTTCTACATTTCCCTCCACTTAAAAATATTCAATATACAACTAAAATCAAATTCAACAACATTGTATCCAACTTGCATCACAATTACTCTCAATAACACAACTAAGAAAATTCAGCATATGTTAATATAGGATTTCCTTGAATATTTCATTGCTTCTCTTTTAAATCAAGAGTCTAAACCAATTTTCAATTTTTCATATTAAAAAAAGCTCAAACTCGCCACTTAGGCTATGGCCTGTTGGTCAAGAGAAATTATCTCTTGTGAGTAGACCAGGGTTCAATCCTTGCGAGGTGTAAGTATTTAAGGGAAAAAAATTAGCCGTTCAAAAAAAAGTTCAAACTCGTCATTACAGGTGTTTATAACAACGTGTCGGGTCATTCTAGTCATGAGTGATTTTTTAACGGGTCTATATTAGTTGAACAAACAAGTGTTTAACATAAAACAAGGATGGGTTTAGAAAGCTCGACAGATTGATTCCTCTTCTTCACCGTTGCTTCTCACTAAACGTCTTCTACATCCCAAAACACCATCACATCTTGAAGACTAACTCCCTACATAATCATCTTCTTGTCAAACACTAATTCCAGATCTTCTCTCATCTATCTCCTAACCAGGACTCCCTTTAATTTCTTGATTATGATTTCTTTCATTGGTGTTCAAGTACCATAGTCTGATTTTTTTTTTTTTTTTTTTTTTTTTTAAACGATGTTTAGACTTGTGATCATGGTGGCTGGAAAGAAACTGATGGTGGTAGTAGTGTTTCTGATGAATTGTGAAACATGGTTTAGTACTGTTTCTTTCATGTACCATCCCATGACATTCGATCCTTGTTGACTTTTTTCGGTTAGGCATAACTAATTCTATTAATGTTGACTTTGTTTAGTTTAGTATTAACCATCTTTTTTAAATTCTATCTTATTACAAACAAGAGACAATAACTAATAGATATAATCGCTACAATTATGTTTTTAGTCATCGGATACTTTATCTATGGACTGTTTCAACCCAAACCCTAACGAAATAATCTTGTACGACTAGAGGGTATGGAGAGCCTCATCCCCATGAGGATGGGCCGCCACGTAGGCGCTACATCACCATCCCATGGAGGACGGGCTTCCTTGCATTTTGAGGGGGTGGAGGATGGGCCTACCCCACATTATTTTTAATGTTTAATTTATTTTATTTGTTTAACTTTTATTGTTTAACTTTTTTATTTGTTTAACTTTATAAAAATAACTCAAAATTTAAATAAAAATAAGACATAAAAAAGATAATAAAATCCATTACATAACATAAATAAAGATTACATAACCTAAAAAAAATTACACTACCTAAAATTTATAAAAAAAAGACTAGATTTAATTTTTTTTTTAAATTACACTACTCGCTATCGTTTTCGTCACCGTCCCCGCCATTTGCGTTGTTCCATATATGTTCTACCAAATCCTATTGAAGGTTTGCATGCGTGAAGTCGTTGGTTAGCGAGAACGAGTTTAAATCCTGTTACGCCGGATCTACCGGGACAGTATTCCCGATAGATGCATTCTCATCATACTCACAAATCGCCAGACCTTCGTCTTCAATAATCATGTTATGGAGCAAAATGCAAGCGTACATACAAAGGCGCAACCTCTTCGGTGTGAACGCACGTGCCGGTTGTTCAATGATGGCCCTTTTTTTGTAAAACACCAAAACAATGTTGCGTGAAAAACGGGTCTAGCCCCGCCAAATCATCAGCAATCCATGTGAATAACCGGCGACTCATTTGGAACCTGCGTCTGAAAATCTCGGCATTGTAAAGGGGTGCATCCGAAAAATAATTGTTCACCAATTTCTCGTGCGCTCCTGTCGTAAAAAATATATAAATACGAGGAAATAAGTGTAACACCCGTCTAATTTTACTTGAATTTAATAATAATTCATACCATTTTATACAAAAGATGGTTAATTAACATAGATTTCATAAATCAAGTTCATAAGTAGCAAAAACCTTAGTCAACTAATGACTAGGTTAAAACATTCAAAAGTTGTTTAACAATTTGTTTACATTCCTTACACATAGTCTATTAAAGTTTAAAACATTGCGGAAGCTTCAAAAGTCGTGTTCGGTTCTTCGACAATTGCTTGATCACCCTCCGGATAGATTCCAACATCACCTAATTGTCAAACCACTTGAAATGTTAGTATTGACAATGTTTAAATGAATATAATCAAGTTCCATGAGTCAACAACCAAGAAAAAAATTAAAATTTCCGGAAGGGGGGCGCCGCGTGACGCCAAGGTGCCTCGCGTCACGCCTAGCCCTGATTTTCGCAGAATGTTTATTTCTTTGATGCTGCAGATTCCCAGCTCAAAGTTTAATCAAGTTCCAACTTAAAATAGCCATAACTTATGATTCGGAAGTCCGTTTTTAGTGATTCTTTTTCCTATACGTCTGTAATTTCATTACCAACGTGCCTATTACGATGGTCATACCAAAACTTTAACTTACAGACAGAAAGTCTATATGTAGTTATGCATTTATTCGACCCATTCCTACTTGACACAAATTACTACCATTTAACTAGTAAACTTATGATACTTTATACCCAATATCCCGGGCTTATCACCACTTGCATTTCTTTGCCAATCTCATGGTTTAATGCTCTTGTGATTAGTATCTCTATTTTGATTCTCTAAAACACTAAAACAACAACTTGCACAATTTATTGACTCGTTTGGCTCATCTTATGGAATTCCCCAATATGATGACTACCAAACGATCCCGTGTCACTCTTAGACTATTAATTTAAGTAACGATCATAATCGCTACAATTGACACCGTAATTATCCTAACATGAGACTTCGCATAATTTAACAACAATTCATTTAATGTAACGGGTCAAGTTACATACTTGCATAACTAAACAACATTATCAACCAACAATTCTAATTAACTATTTTGACCCGTTTGTTTGTCGAGTGAACTTCGTCACTTCTATAACATACCAACTCGCAATTGACACTACAATTTCATTAACATTTCTAAGACTATTGTTTATGCATAATGTAACGAAACCGAAGTTACGTACCTTCAAAGCGCTCCCTTCAAACGCGTGTCACCACCGGCTTGTCCGCTCGACGTCCCGGTTTCCTTGCCTATAGAGTTCAACCACTAATTGTTTAGAACTCTTTTCTTAACATTCCACGCATAATTTGCCAAAATATATAAGTATGCGTTTTTACATCAAATTTTCAACGTTAGGCTTTCTTTTAGGCATTTCTACAAACACCTAAAGGGCATGATTTCTGGAAGTTTAAAATCAAGCTCATGACTAATTATGAAACCAAAATTAATCACCCATTAAGCAAGTTCATGTAAATTTTCACTTTACATTCAGAAATCACTTCATAGAACTCGAATTACACCAGAATAACAATCATAATCCTAGTGTTTGACATACTTCTACATAACCCACTTAACACCTTCATTGGTGATTATGAGTTTCACAAGTAATAAGCAAAATTTCAAAAATTAATTGACTAGGGTTTATTCCTAGTCACAATTTCATTCCAAATCCATTCAAACAACAATCATGCAACACAAATTTCGAATCTTTAAGAATTCATCCAGAATTTTAGATAGGATTATTCAATGAATTTTACATACCTTGCAATCCCTTTACTAAGGAGATCACTATTCTATGCTTGGATTGCGATTTGGAACGGAATTTGGCCTTCAATTTGGTCAATTCTTGATAACTAGGGTTTGAGCTTGGGGAGCCTCTCCTGGCTCTGTGTTTGTGCGCGACCAGAACACACCAAGTGTGTGTTTTGGTGTGTTTTTTTTTATTAAAACTAATTAGCACATATTCCACTTTGGTCCCTCATCTTTACTTGAGTTACCCTAAGAGTTTTTAACCAAGTTCCTTTGTAACAACTAGACTTATGACTAACTAGGTTATTTATTCCTAGTTAGTTTGTTTTTGTTTACTTTATACTTTATAATTTTAAGAGAAAAATGCCCGGATAGTCCCTCTGGTTTCACATTTTTTCACCTATAGTCCCTATCTTTCTAAAACTACTTGAATAGTCCCCAAGTTTTCACGTTTTGTTCTCGGATAGTCCCTGGGTCTAACTTCAGTTACTTTTCTCTGTTAAAATGATGTGAAATGACAAAAATACCCTTTCCTTAAAAGGCCAAACCACAGGGACTATCCGGGAATCTTCTTCATCTTCTTCAAAACCCTAGCCCCCATAGTTTTATCTCACAATATACACACATAACCTGCATAACCAAGAGAGAGAGAGAGAGTGAGATTCGACCAAGAGAGAGAGAGAGAGAGAGAACCGAGGGAGAGAGAGGCGAGATCGAGACGGGTGGTCTCCGGCCACCTGGTCGCGAAGGCAGGGAGTTGTTGTTCATCATCAGAAACTGAAGAATGGTGAAAAATCCAGTGTTCTTGTTGTTCATCTTCGTCACCTCTGTTTCACCTATTTCTTCATTCTCAAAAGATCAATCTGTGAACTGTTTATCAAATCACACGCGAATTTAACAACACTAATCGAATGGATACTGATTGCGTGGTTGAAACCCTAACCGATTCAGTTATTATCGCATTAATTTCTGTTTATTTGCTCGTTTGATGAAGCTTGTTCGTTCTGGTAAGTTTTCACGCAAATTCGGCTGTAAATTTCATCATTATTGCTTCGATTTTGACCTAATTTGGTGCAGTTGATGTGAAATTTGGTGCACTTCTTTCTCAAGCCTCTGTTCTTCCACAGACTTGTCATCTTCATCAACCTTATGCTTTTTAGCTTCGATTGATTGTGGAGCAGCTGTTGACGGTGGTGTTGGTGGTTTCGGCGGTGGCGACAGTTTGTTGTTGATCAATTAAAACACTTTCTGTCAACCGATTCCGATTTATACAATTTTCAGTTCCTAAACCGTTTATCAATCTCGTTCTCTGAATTGCAAACTAATTCGATTTTGTTACGTGAAATGCGTTTATTTTGTTTCAGTTTTTGCTACGTGGATGTATTTGATTTTGATTCGACCTATAATTTTACTTCGAATGTTTCTGATCATCGTTTTTGTTATCAGTGATATCTTGATTATGCTTTAATTTATCTTAATTTTGATCTTACAATATTTCATAGGTAATTTGGATTCTTAATTACTAAGAGAAAGAAAAAGAGATGGTGGGTGACTTATTTTTATGTTGTGATTTGATAAACAGTTCACGGTGTTGTTAAATCAGTAGCGCCGCCGTTTATCTTAATTTTGATCTTACAATATTTCACAGGTAATTTGGATTCTTAATTACTAAGAGAAAGAAAGAGAGATGGTGGGTGACTTATTTTTATGTTGTGATTTGATAAACAGTTCACGGTGTTGTTAAATCAGCAGCGCCACCGTCTGCGGGGCGGCGGTGACTCATTTTTCCGGCGGAGGAGGGTGATGGTGGGTGGAGGTTGAAGATGAAGTGTGGTAGTGGGGTTTTATAAATAAAAATGAAGAAGATGCCCGGATAGTCCCTATGGTTTGGCCTTTTAAGGAAAGGGTATTTTTGTCATTTCACATCATTTTAACAGAGAAAAGTAACTGAAGTTAGACCCAGGGACTATCCGAGAACAAAACGTGAAAACTTGGGGACTATTCAAGTAGTTTTAGAAAGATAGGGACTATAGGTGAAAAAAGGTGAAACCACAGGGACTATCCGGGCATTTTTCTCTAATTTTAAATATAAAGTTTTATATTTTCGGGGTATTACAATAAGGATAATAAAACTTATTAATGATAAACCTTGGCGGTCTCTGTTAATCCGTATTCATATGGTAATAACGCTTTCAGATGAGACGTCTTCCTCTTCCTCCTCCATAAGAATCTGCGTCGCCCTTAGCACAGCGTTTGCGTAAAACATCTCCTCTGCCTCTTCCGAAGACGAGGACCACCAAGAATTAGATGGCATTGTGGATGAAAAGATATTTTTTTTATAAAAGAATGGTATAAAAATGAGAGTGTTTTTGGTTGAAAGTAGGGAGAAAATGGTGAAAAAATGTATAAAATGAGAGTGTTTTATAGAAAAGGGGGAATTTTTGTTTTATTAAATATCATAGCCGTTGTAACGGCTACTTTTTGAAATCAAGCCCCGTCCTCAGCGTCGAGTGGGAGCCGTTTGGGACTAGCTGGGCCGAGGGGGGCGGTGTGGGGGACCGGCGCCGGGCCTAAGCCGGCCCCCATACCTTCCAGTCTAAGTATGTCAGACCTTGACTCGATATCGTAGGACGTCGGTCGAAACCAAGGACGGCTCAACGTTCTTGGGGCCTAAAGCGAAACAAAAGTTTCGAGGGCGCGTAAAGTCATGGGACCCAAATTTTTTTTCCTATCGTTATGTTTCGGGTCGGGCCGGCTATTCGATTCGGGTCGGGTCAAATAATAATAGTTCCAAATCAAACTAAAAAAATCATTCATTCAAATGACCAGTTCTTACATATAAAAAGAACTAAATATTGTTTAACAAACAAAAGACCAATATATATAATGGTACGAGATAAATGAAACCTAGACGAAGAACTACAACACAGCCCGATGACCTTTAAGATTTAAAGTGGTAACAAACTTTACTTTGATTTATATATTGTATAAATATTAAGGCAAAATAATTGGAGGGGCGATCCTATATAATTTTAAAATTTTCGGACGACAAATCGAAAATTATACACTTCTAACTGAAACATTGGAGGGGGCAGGTGCACCCCAGGCACCTACTAACCTACGCCCTTCTGATCAATAGAATCAAGTGTTCAACTATTATGGAATAGTAACAGTAAGGCATAAATGATTTTCTTTTGAACGTCGAATATGAAGTTATATATAAAACCAAGGTTGATTCTAGCAAGACACCAGAATCAAACCACACCAAAGTGCATTATTAATACATATATACATTATTAATACATATATACATCATCAGAATACCATACACCAAGTTAAAGACAATAGGCATAAATGATTAGCTTCAAACATCAAACAAAATCAAGTAATTGAATAATCAAGCAAATTTGGCAAAACTAGACATAATAAGCAAAGATAAACGAAGTTCTAACAAAATAATCAAGTAACATATATTTAGGGGCTGTTTGGTAGCCTCTGAAGGCTACCTCTTAATGGAACCATTAAGAATTTTACCAATGAGAAGGTATAAGAATGTGACATGTGATGATTTACCATTCGAGGTTACCTCTTAGCCATTCAGACTTGAGGTTACCTCTATTCAGACTTGAGGTTGCCTCTTATTCATTCAGAGGTTTTAAACCATTAAGAGGTAGCATCTGAATGGTTATTAAGAGGCTACCAAACAACCCCTTAGAATAATAAGAACTCATCAAAGATAACAAAATAGATGTAAAGCTATTACTCACACTGGTGATGATTGATGAACAATTAGCCTATTCCACATAAGCTTTTACGAAACTGATTCCGATAGGGTTAGAACTATAATTCAGAGAAATATGCTAGAAAATAGGGAGGGAGATATATCTCAGTTTTTCGCTGATCTCTATTAGGCGGGAGGGTATGGGAGACGCCACCCCACCACATCTGCATCCATAGCGCCCCGGGGTCGCCAACCTCCATACCGCCTTTAAAGGGGGGGCGCCATCCTCCTTCCGCCAGCACATTAACGAGCAGCCTTGGCATTTTCGAAGTTGATGGTGGTTAAATAGGGGCGCTATCTTTAGCCAAAGCCACACCGTGGAAGTTAAAGGGGACGCCGTCTTCAGCCAAAGCCACTCCCTGTGTGACGTGGACATGACGTGGCGCTAAGGTGGCGTGATAAAGCCCATATGGGCTTTATACCACACCCTCCAGCCTACATACGTAAAACACATAAGACCATGTGCAGTACACATAAATAATGCCCATACCCATGGGTGTTGTACGCCATGTGGAAGTCCAAGTCAGCAATGAGGTATTATGTGGCATTTTTCTAAAATAGATGTAGTGGGGATGTGGACATTGTGGGGCATTATGTTAAAAAGGGTGTACATAAAATTAAATAAAAAAAACATCTAAAAACTTTATTGTACAAACATGTAAACACTACCTGATTGGCCAAAAGAAATGAAGAAAGGCGTGGAAAAAAGAACGCTTTGGGCAATTTTTTGGAAAAAAGGCCCAGGGGGAGGTCATGGGGCGTGGGGGCGTTTTTTGGGGAAAACGCTCAAAACCCCCCACTACGAGTGGTCTAAATAGACATACAACTTACACAAGACCCCCTCGATAACATAAATAGAACATATACAACCCCACTCTAACTTGACCTACTCAATAAATGTGGTAAAAAGACTAAAATGCCCTCCAATCGTTAAGTATTGGACGGAATATGCTGTCGGTTGGGACGCAGACTGTTAGATGTTGAAAACATGAGTACATGGGTGGAAAGAAAAAAGTTGGGGGACTCAAGTTGATCTGCTCATCAAACTGCAAAGACGCAAATTGCACTTCACTCAATTAAAAAAAAATATGTAACAGATTTGATTTGAAGTTGTTACACAGAAAGTGATGACCGATAGAAGTTCACATTTGTAGTAGAAAAAAATAGAGTTAACTACTTGGTTGTTCCCTACGCTTTGTTGTAAGACCCGACTTAATATAACGAGATTAAAGATACAAGATAAGCATTTAGTACTAAAATATCGAGTTTACAAAAACTTTCCTGATTAAAAGACCATATTTGATCCTAATATTCCAGTTAAAAGCAAGTTATCCATTAAACATACAAAACATAACTTCAAGTGTCTACTAGATAACGTTTGAAACCATAGTTCAAGTATCTACATATTGCTAAAACAAAATAGATCAAGTGCGGAAGCTTTGTTTAGTGCGTTCGGTTCTTGATAATAGCTTGATCACCATCCGGTTTAGGTCCGTCATCTTCACCTACGGTCAAAACCATGGAAATGATTAGTTTTGACACTTTAAAAATCAAGTATAACATATTCCATGCTCAAAACATATCAAAAACGAGAAAATTCCACGTCCCTGGGCGGTCGCGCCGCGCGAGGAAGGAGAAGGGTGGCCGTCGCGCCACGCCACCACCGTCGCGCCGGTGGGTGTCTTCGGCCGTGGCGCGACGCCAGCAAGCATTTTCGACAGACTATTGTTATTTGGAGCTGCTAATTCAACCCAACACTATTTATCTTAATTCTAAACTTTAAATCGGCATAACTTTTGACTCGGGCGTCCGTTTTAGCCGATTCTTTTTCCTACGTGACCGTAATTTAATTAAGGACACGTTTATCAACACGATTTGCATAAAAATATTATTTCAAAAACAGTTGTACTGTAATTCGTCTCTTGTTTATTTGACCCATTTATCTACAAGTTCCACAACATGTATTATTATCATCATAAACTTTAGGCCAATGCACCCGTTTCTACGTTTACCAAATATGAGCTTTTGCTCCCCTCCCGAGGGTTGCTTATGTAATAACCATCATGTTTATTTCCAAGAATTTAACCATGCCTTTCGGAATCATTTGACAAGCGAATGTTCCGAACTATAATCCCTCTACAAGGGCTCATGCTTTTGCAACGGATTTGCGTGTCCGATACACGACCTACGCTTGATATATAACCAATCACAAGTGATGGTTATTAATTTCTATGTTTGTAAGACAACTTGTTTTGACCCGTTTGGATACCGAATGGGTGTCTCCATTGCTAGACACATCCAAACTAAATTTCTAACTCATGTTTTGACCCGTTTTACTTGTCTAAGGCACTTTGTCACTCCCATGACTTAACGGTTTTCCTTGTTTACCAAATTGCAATATAACTAAGTAAGAGTAACAATTAAACATAATGTAGCGAAACTATAAGTCGCGTACCTTCAAAGTGCACCCTTCAAGCGTGTTTCACCTCCGACTTGTCCACTTGACGATCCGGATGCTTTACCTAAAGAGTTCCATTCACCATCAATTTAGAACTCTTTTATAATCAATAACGGACAATTTATTATGATATTCAAATCTGCGTTTTTGTCCGATTTAACATTTTATTCCTCATTTAGGCGTTTCAACAAACACCTAGCGGGTCAAATTCTTACATAATCATTACTAGTTTCTTGACATGTTATTTCCTTCTTTATCCACTTCAATTGGGCAATTTGCAACAAGTTTCAACATCCATATTTTTCTGAATTTAGCACATACTTTCAGTTTTCACTAAAATAGCAAATCATAATCTCAGTGTTTGTCTAACTTCTACAATTTCATTAATCACTTACCATGGTAATCACAAACCCTACAAGTATGATGCAAGGTTTTCACAAGAATCATCTAGGGTTTAACCCTAGACATCATATTACTTCAAGATTCATCCATGCATGACATATTTAAGCTCAATTTCAGTTTCTCACAATTAACCTAGAATTTAAGATGAATTAAAACATCACGATTTTACATACCTTATGATCCTTTCAACTAGGTGATCATGAATTTGTGCTTGAAAATCGATTTAGACTTGATTATGACCCCCAATTGATCAATTTTGTGGAAGCTAGGGTTTGGTGAGGAGCTTATGTCGCCCCCCTGCGTTTCCTGGTCGACCAGACACACTTCTTGTGTGTGTTTGGTATGTTTTAATTTGTTTTATTTTAATTAAGTTTCAAGTTATACAACATAAGTCCCTCTACTTTTATTTAGTTTGTATTTTGGCATTTTAAATTCATTCGTGCTTTAAAACAAGTCAACTAACTAACTGGGTTGTTTATTTCCTAGTTCGCTCATTCTCGCTTATTTGTACTTTATATAATTCTAATATAAAGTTTTATAGATTTCGGGGTGTTACAAGTCCAACCCCCTTAAAAGAGGTTTCGTCCCTGAAACCTGATTACGTACCGCATAACGTAGGGTAGAGTCGTTGCATCTCCTCCTCGGATTCCCATGTGGTATCCGAACCCTTCTGGTGTTCCCATTTGACTTTTACTTGATTGATTTCTTTATTCCTTAAGATTTTTACTTTGCGATCCATAATTGCAATGGGCTTCACCACATAGTTAAGTCTATCATCCACCTCGATGTCATCGTAGTGGTATAGGTTGTTTCATCCGCTAAACATTTCCGAAGATGTGACACATGAAATGTGCTATGAATTCCGCTTAATTCATCCGGTAATTCAAGGCGGTATGCTACCTTCCCTACTCGTTCGACAATTATAAACGGCCCAATAAATCTTGGGCTTAACTTTCCTCTCTTTCTAAATCGGATAACCCCCTTCCATGGGGATACCTTAAGCATGACTTTGTCGCCAACCTGAAACTCGATCGGTCTTCGCCTTTTGTCCGCGTACGACTTTTGTCTATCTTGTGCTGCTTTCAAGTGTGCCCGAACCACCTCAATCTTTTCATTAGTGGCTCGAACTATATCTTTGTGAGCGAGTTCACGTGGACCCACCTCACCCCAACACACCGGGGTCCGGCACTTTCTACCGTAAAGCATTTCATACGGTGCCATCCCGATGCTATCATGGTAGCTGTTGTTATATGAAAATTCGACCAATGGTAGATAAACATCCCAACTACCTCCGAAGTCAATAATACATGCTCGTAGCATGTCCTCCAATGTTTGTATTGTTCTTTCACTCTGTCCATCCGTCTGAGGATGGTACGCAGTGCTGATGAACAATTTGGTTCCCATTTGCTCTTGGAAATCTCGCCAGAAATTTGAAGGGAACCGGGTATCCCTATCGGACACGATGGATACCGGTACCCCGTGGCGTGCCACTATCTCATTAGTGTAAACCTCTGACATCTTTTCTGACGTATATGTAACACCCTTCAAATTTCTACTTGAATTTAGATAAAATTCATAAGATTTATATAAAAGATGACCTATTTTAAAACATAGGTTTCAAAATAGGTGTTTTAAAGTAACAAACATTAGTCAACTACCGACTAATTCAAACATTCATAAGTTGTTTTGCAAACTAGTTACATCATAAACATTGTCTAAACAAAGTAAGTTAACGCGGAAGCTTCAAAAGTTGTGTTCGGTTCTTCAAAGCTTGCTTGACCGTCATCCGTAATCCTTGAATACCTAGAAACTGAAATGTTTACATTAAACATTAGTATTAGAATACTTAGAAATAATACATAATCGAAACTGTGTTTAAAACTGATTCGATTGAACAACGAAATACAACTTTATCATAGATTCTAAAGCCCCGCCGTAACTTACGGTAGATACCGTAAGTTACGGTGGCTCCTGGAAAATTTTGGTTCCACCGTAACACAGGAGGAACTCACCGTAAACTTTTGGTCTCCACCGTAATTTACGGTACTACCGTAAATTACGGTAGACTCTGGAAGTTTATTATTTGCTTGATTTTGTTTGTTTTGTCAAAACTAAATACTCGGATTTCCCATTCTAACAGCCAACATGTTAGATTCTCGTACTTCTGATATATCAATCAATTAACCAATAACAAGGAATCAATCCATCATATTACGGATCATTGTCCATGTCTTAATTGATTATTCGACCCGTTTGGCTCATCTAAGGAAATCCTTCCCTTATGATGACTACCAATGAGTTCAACCAATTTTTGACTTATTATTCAATATAGCGACATCTCCGCTTTAATTCAACAACCCTTATTCTAACATTCGGCTACGCATATGATAATCATCAAAATTTACTTAATGTAATGGGTCGAGTTACATACCTTCAAAGTAGGCCTTTCCAACGTGGTTCGCCACCCGCTTGTCCGCTTGACGCTCCTGCGCCCGTTCCTATAGAGTTCATTTATGATATGTTTAGAACTCTCTCTTTAAATCATAATTCGCATAATACACCTAAATACCATAATTATGCGTTTAAACTTGGAATTTTAGTTTTAAGCCTTCTTAGAGGCATTTCAACAAACACTTCAAGGGCAGATTTTTACATGATTAAACATCAAATCTCTAGTTTATCACTTAGCCCTAATTTCACATCATTCGACCTTTTACATGGTTATTAACTTCTAAATTTCTGAAATCACTTCAAAATTGTCAAATTACACTAGATCAACAATCTATTTCCTAGTGTTCATCAAATTACACATAACCCACTAATCACCTACAATGGTGTTCATAGGTTTCACTAAAATTTCTGTAACACCTCGAAAATTCACGTCCTATAATGTGTTGACACGTGTCATATGTTAGAACGTGTGAAAGAATACTCTAGAGGGACTAAAGTTGACAAACATGAAAAGTATGTGAATATAAGGGTTCAAATTGTCAACAATGAATAAATATACTTTACAATAACCCAACATGATGTTTATACCATCAAACGAATAAATCATGGATCATACGAAGCTAAAAGTGAGAGATTACAAACTACAGGGGTTAAATATGTCAACATGTTTAAGTTATACCTCTGAGTGACCTTTTGACAAACCCAAAGGTTTGTAACGGTTAATCATGCTCACTAGAATGCACGATATAAATTTCATAAAGTTTCGTTATCGTATGAGAAAGTTATGATCAAATTCGTATGCGAGGGGTTAAGGCGTCAACGATGAAAGTTATGACTTTTCGGGTAATAACAAAGTGATCAAGGGCTTAACAAAGTGGGTATAAGACTTGAAGCCCCTATAAGTCAAGTTAAGGGGCTCAAAATGCAAGAAATAAAGTGTGGTTGACCTTTCGAAGAGCCAAGAGCCAAGGATGCAAACTGAAAAAGTTTAAAACCTGAAGTTAGGCTCCAGGCGGGCCGCGTAAGGTCTTGGAAATCCTTACGCGGGCCGCGTCAGGCCCCCAGATGCAGAAAATCGTTTTTGTTGGCTGTTCAGCCTTGGAACCGACTTAGATCATATATTTTCACTTCATGGGCGCCCCCTACATGTTCCTAGGCACTTAGGGACATCTGTTGATGATCCATGGCCATTGATAGCATGATTTGTCAATGATCTAAGGTGTTTAAAACACTATATAAAGGCCCTTAAGTTGCAACAATTGATCACACCTTCCATCTGCAATTGAGGAGCTTTCTGGAGCTTAAGAGCAGACCCTAAGCCTTCCTAATCGTGCATAGGACTTCAGTAAGTATGCTTAACCTTTCCTAGTTAAGTTTTTGCTTAGTTTTAGCTTAAAAGTCAAACCGTCGTAATTAACGGTTGACTTCAATATTAATCACTAATGGTCCAGTGATTAGTCAAATTAAAAGTAGTTATAAGTTGGTAATTATGTGGGTAATAAACCCTTAAAAGGGTTCCCCCTGATTCCCACTCTAACTAGGTTAAATGTCGGGTCAAACTTGTTAATAAAAAGTCAACAGGATACTTAATTTCTAATTTTTGCATGATTAGCAATGTAGAACACATACAACCTGTTTGATCATTAATATAACTTGGTAATTAGTGTAAGAACATGTCTAAACATGTTCAACCCGACAATTTTCTGTTTAGACCCGGTTCGGAACCGAAAGTCGCAAAGCTTTGACTTTTGCTTTGACTTCAGTTCTGACCCGTTTTGGTATGATTTAGAAATACCTTAGAGCTCTATTTGGACCAGGTTACATGCTAGTATAACCCTCTGTGATTATACACCATGGTTCATTAGTTAACCAATTAATACACATGATTTCCGTTAATTGCTCATATGTTGACCATTATGCCCTTTTGACTATAAAACGTGATTTTGAAAATGTAAAAGAGTAGAAACCTTAGTTACTGAAATATAAACTTGTACCCAAAGTTTGACATATGTTTGAGGTATAGTTTGAGAGTTATGCTCATTAGCGTAAATTGAAAGCTTTATGTTAATTAAACGGCGCAATTAGCGTATAGCCTATTTAAACTCACTTTTTGATATCAAACTTCTTACCCACTGATGTAATATATTATTTTGGAATTTTTAAAGATTTTTAATTAATTTTAGGCTGAGCATAACTTATAGTCGTAGGCTTAATCCGGTAATAGTCGGTTTTGCCCTTACAGGCTATAAAATGAGTTTTACATATCTAATTGACTCCAAACCTTTTGCTACTGATTACATATGATAAATAAATTATTTTAAGCCTTCTGGAATGATAAAAATATCAGCTTTATGTATCGAACCCGGAAATGGCTTCTAATCGCCTTATTAAGCGTTTTTAACGCATAGTATGTACTAAAACTATTTTAAACATACAAGGGTTGATACCTACTGATATTTGAGGTAAATTATAATATTTTGACAGTAAGCAAAAGTTGTTTAACTCAGACTTCCGTTTTGAGCTTTTCGGCTTATGTGAAATTACCAAAATGCCCCTACGGTGCATAGTTTGGTTATAATTGATAAATTTCACATATATACTTTACCCTACTGTTATAACTTAGTAAACTAAGTATTTTTGCTGATTATATCAGACCTGTAACTCAGGTTAATACTTAAACCCTTTTATAACCTTATAAATGACCAAACTACCCCTACGGGGCATAGTTTGTGTTTAAATACGTTTCGGGCATAATAAAAGACATTTTACTGATGTCACAACATATTTGAAGCATATTAACTTAGGAAACCTGTATATGGCTCTAATAATTACCCGTTACACTTCTTACGCGTTCGGTTCGGTTTATGTAACTAGTTTATATAAATTAGCCGAAGCGGGTCAAACCTTAACGGTTTTATCTCAAAATCCAGAATGTGTATGAAATACCCATATTAAGCAAGTCTCCGAACTTGTCGGGTCTAAATCACATTCTATTCCGGTCTTCGCTTAATCGTGCGTTTGAACCGTATATGTCCTTAAAACTAACCGGTCTAAGTTTAGGCTTAATTAAAGACCCGTTAGTATTCTAATTGGTTATTTATACCATCATTCCAGACTAGAGCCTTTCAGTAAATTGTACCTACGCTTACTTAAGTGAATACGGCTGAGTTATTATAATTCTTGCTATTTAAGACAGGAGCTAGCTCAGGTAAATACTCTTAACTTATTTTCCCTATACGGGCTTAGGATACGGTATTATAAAAATACCGCTTGGTCGGGTGTATAAACCTTTTAATCGGAGATGATTAAATTGCATAATCCCATTTTAATTTGTATTGATTGATAACAAATAACATTAGGGGTTAATGACCGTGTCCTGGATATCCTTGGCTCATTTAAAAAGTGAATGGCCATAACTTAAGCACAAGGTGTAGGCATAACACCTCCTGTTGCGTATGTAAAAGATATACTCACTCGTAAGGATGGCTTCTTGTGAGTTATATTTATGGTGTGTCGATTAATCTTGACCGGCTTGTATTGTATAATCACCGGCCCTATGTAACACCCTTATTATTATTTAACAATTTTCGTATAATTTACGAAAATAAACGGGTAATTAGAATTTCAATACATTGAAAATACGGGTTTCATTAAACTTTATTTACAGAATTAAAACTATACAAAATAACATGTTTGAGTTCGTCATTTAACAAAACAACGATACATAGTGCGGAAGCTTATTTCTTGATCGTGTTCGGTTCTTCGTTGTGCTTGATCGTCCTCCGGTGCTAAAATCATACCTGAAACTCATAAAACATGAGTTGGATTAGTCATATGTAACTTAGAACGTATTTAAACGAGTCCGGGAAGCGAAACTGATTAAAATAAATTTTTTTCGCTAAATCAGGGTTCTGTCGCGTGTCGCGGAGGAACCCGGTTGTTCCTTCGCGTGTCGCCTGGGAAACCAGTTTCTAGCAGGTTGCAGTTCAGATCAGCTATGCCAGTTTTTACGGAAACGGCCATAACTTCTTCGTTATTGATCCGTTTTACCCGATTCTTTTTCCTACGCGTCCGTAATTTAATCCTCCATCTCATGGAGTTAAAATCCTACATCCAACATAAGAAATTTTGAGACTTCTAAGCCTTTGACTCGTTACCTTTTTACCGAATTTTAACCCGTTTATGCATTTTATCAAACAAACGTATTTGTTTGATTCCTATATTACATACACTTCTACAAATTAATGTTACCTACCATATTAGGTTCTAATCATAGGTTTATTACACAATTTAAACCAATTTTCGCTCGTATGCTTATTTTGACCCGTTAAGGGTATTTAAGCACTTTAAAGCTTGAAATCACCTTCATTCCATTCTAGCATTGTAACCCTATATTTCTTATCTAGTAATCTTCCACCACAACTAAATGTGTGTTGGATTTAATGCGGATATCTATGTGTTCCGAGTTTTACCCCTCGGATTATCATTTTACGGCAAAGACTCAAATAAAGTCTTTCGACCCAAGAATTTCATCTTTCACTACCTACACTCGCTCTAAGCATTTGTTTAATCATAAGACTCGTTTCCGAACCACCTTTAAGGGTCGTTCGTTCAAATTGGCTTACAAGGGCAATTTGGTCAATTTTCATCCTTCTTTTACTACAAGGACCTTCAAGTACCTGTTTGACTCAAAATCTGACCTTTTAACTATAATTCTTGTTTGTAAACCATTATGTTTCTAAAACACCATGTTTATGACTCAAATTATTCGGTTTACCTAAAAGATAACCGAATATTCATTTTGACCTTGTCTAACACTTATAGAATCTCAAGTTCTAAACAATGAGCTGAATCATTATACGTACCTGACACGGATCATTATATTGACCATTTTTTTATACCTTGCTTTAATACTCGCTACTTAATAGCGATACAAGATATCCTTCCGTATTTACTCCTGTGAACACACATCTCGACAATATTCATTAGTCGATATTTTCAAATGGTGATATTTTCACCATTCGACCCGTTTGGTCTAAGTGACCGTTTATTTTTGTGAGATGTTATTTAGTACCATCTCGTCTACAAGACTCGCTTCGGTTTATACCGAATGGTCTTTTTTACTTATAAATCATTTCTTAACACTTCTTGGCCTACTATGGCTTACGTCATAATTGTCTTTTTCGTAATTAACACGGTGAAAAGGATATTCTAAAATATATGTCTAGTGTAAGATATACTTACCTTGCATCCGAATTACGCTTTTCCTTCATACTTGCTCCGTTTGACACGCTTCCTTTCCAAGCCTCCACCTAGCTTGTCAAGCGTCAAACTATCATCATAATTCGTAAGACGGTTAGATTAGTCATCATAAATTATGACTATTCCATCTTACGGGTTTTGCATCAAAATTCACCATTTGATTTCATTTTGGTCAGTTTGACTTTTAAAGGTCAAACTGCCTATTAACATAAGTGATTATATTATAAACCTCGACAATTCATTTAAGCACTTTGTAAAGTATCCGATAGGCATTATTCTTACGCCACCGTTTTAACTACTTCCCAAGTCTAAATTCATGCTATTATTAACACCAATTTGACTTAGCTTTCTATTATCGAAGCTAACTATTCATTTGTTATGCAAGAACTAAAGGTTTCCATCTACATGTAAAACCCATTTCATCATAGCATTAGACATTCATCCGAACATCAATATAATCAAGTTCTACATATTAATTAGTAGGCATCATGATTCCAAACACCTATTTATATGAACCAAAATCACTAGTTTCATCATAATTTATTAAACCCCTTTTCATGAAAGTATGATCATGTACCTAATTTCATGGTTTAATCAAACACCTTCCATTCATTATCATGCATGATGATTCTAAACATAGTCTTATCATCAATTTCATCATAACAATAAAACCCACTTAGCTAGGTGTGGTGATTCAACCAAACACCTAAATCATAGCAATTTATTCTAAATCTTCACTTAGGGTTTGTTCCTAAGCAATCCTACATCCCAAATTCAGCCATAACTTCTATGATTCATACGTAGATCGTGTCATGCAAGATTAACTAATTTTCACAACTTCATGAATGTTAGAAATTCGACATACCTTACGATCCCCTTGACTTGGTAATCGTTTATTCATGTTTGGTTGTGAATTTGAGCTTCAATTTGACCTTCAATTTGTTGATTTTATTAAACTAGGGTTTTGGAACCCCTGCTCTTGCTTCTGGTCGATCGAACTCACACACACATGTGTGTGTGTGTTTTGATTTTTATTAATGTTTTAATTAAAACATTTCCTTGTTTGCCCACTTTTAGTCCCTCATATTTAGAAGTTTTATAAAGAGGGTTAAAATCTTGATTTCTATTCATTCACTTGATCACACATAATTAACTAGGTTAATTATTCCTAGTTAACTTAGTAGGTTCCGGGGTTATAACCCGTTTCATTCTAAGTCCCGTAAACTCGGGCCTCTCATAACTTTATTTCCCCATAAACATTCCTTCACCCCTTTTTATTTAACATTAGATTTCTAATTGTTTAGAAATCTTAATATTCACCGGGTAAATTTTACCACTAACGGTACTTTACCCGTCTTTTAGTATTGACGTGGTTTGATTACCAAACCCGTTTTCGGGGTGTTACAAGTCTACCCCCCTTAAAGAGGTTTCGTCCTCGAAACCTTTTCTTACATAATTCATTGAGTTTAAACTCAATGTATTTGAACCGAGAAATCTTTTAAACATTACTTATACTTTTATCCAATTGTTAGTATTACCAGAAAAGTATGGTAACATCTTTTTGGTTGTTATTTGTCTACGTATCTCATACGACATAGTGCAACTCGAAATAACGTAATCTCATTATTTCCACTAGTTTAGTTACTTAGCGATATTCATCACTTTCATATACTATCGAATTCTTTATGGATCCGTTACTTTGACCCGTTTAAAGGTCTTTAGTGAAATCTTTCACTTTTAGCAACAAATTCTTTTGTTTTCAAATTTATTTATTCGGTTCAGTTATACCGAATCCACCGTTTTCGAGCAAACCAACTTACTTAAATGACCTTAACCGGTCTCACTAACTAGACTTATTAGTCCAGTTGCTTTTTACCGCTCGCTTGGTGATAATGTGATTCCACTTCACATTGCATTTCTTGACCGTGATCGTGTCACGTCATGTTTAATTTATATCAACCTTTCATTTTCGAAAATACCACTTTTTCGAATATATCGTCTTGCACCTATCGATGTTAAGACCCATACTCTTTGATATTTGTTATTTCCAAATTCGTCTTATAGTATTCATATTTGTTAAAACGTTGTTTCTTACTAAAACTGAATTTTAGTTTAACGTTTTTTTTTCCTTCCTTTTAACTATGTCAATTACTCACATTAAGGAAATTGACAACCCATAATTTATTCTTTTCCGTTCTCATTTTACGCGGGGAATCATAACTAGTTCCCTTGCTTTACATTATTGACCCGTAGGTTCTTTCACTTAGCCTCATAGGCTATTTCTTTAAATTTTTCACCTTTTTAAGGTGAGACATTAACAACTCGTTTCCTTCTCTTTATGACCCGAGGGCCTTTTTGGTCCCGTAGACCTTAACACTGTGTTTAATCCCGTAGGTTATGATGATCCCGTATATCATCTTTTATTCTTGTCTATATTCAAATGTATATATACATATATAGCTTCAAGGCATCTCTTATTATGTTTGGAATCGTTTATTTTCGCTCTTGAACTTCAATTGACCTTGACCGTAGTCTAAGGCTTCATTTGTTTACTTCCGGACTAATCCTCCGACTTTATGACTTCTGACGTTATTTACGCGTCAGTTTGTTCTTATGCTTACTGTTATTTGATTTGCATATATTCTTATTTGGTTATATCCCATTACCGGGCTCATTATTCTCTTGCATTTAATGCAACTTTTATCTGGCTAGCGCTCATTTGTGCCATTCGGCGTTATATTGTATTCAACCTGTTTGACCTATTAATGTGAAATCCATCACTTATAAACAATCAACTTTATTCTTTATTCAACCCATTCG
The DNA here is from genome assembly GCA_030545235.1 of Helianthus tuberosus. Lineage (NCBI taxonomy): Eukaryota > Viridiplantae > Streptophyta > Magnoliopsida > Asterales > Asteraceae > Helianthus > Helianthus tuberosus. Next base: position 33,547,417 of record CM060373.1, on the reverse strand, counting down.
ACTTCGAATAGTTGAACATATTTACTCACAATTTCTATATACGAGATTTTATAGTCATAACTCGTAATCCAAGTCCTTTGACTTTTTTTTTTCAACCCGCGTCCACGTCTCTTGGTTTACGCATGTGTTTAATTCTTACCCATCAACCGGCTGTTTTACCGAAGTCGTTATTATTGCAACCCTCACGGTATGCATTAAGACCTCGCTTTATTTTTATATTCCGACTTTGTCCTTAAGTTTGCCGTTTTACAAAAACGACCCGTTAAGGGACATATTTGCATTTTCCGGGTTCGAGTGTAAGTACACCCCCTCCCAATGCATATCTAAATCATTTTACATGTTTACATTCTCCGGGTTCGAGTGTAAGTACACTCCCTCCCAATACTTGTCTAAATCATTTTACATGCTTACGTTTTCTGGGTTCGAGTGTAAGTACACTCCCTCCCAATACTTGTCTAAATCATTTTACATGCTTGCGTTTTCTGGGTTCGAGTGTAAGTACACTCCTTCCCAATACTCGTCTAAATCATTTTACATGCTTCTTTGTCCCTTCACTCGGGCTCATTATCCTAATGTAATACGCTTCCGTCACTTGGTTGTGCGTTTACATTATTATCAAATATTTTGCTTATCTGATTCATTTGGGTACTTTTTAATTAGTCCCATTCACCCTGCCCTTACTACATCGGATGTAAACGTGTCCGCCATAAGAAGTTCATGGTATCATATGCCACTACTTACTTGGCCAGAGTAAGCGATTAACATATGACACACATGACCTTTTTATAGTTTTCACATCACGCCCTATGTAAGTAATGCCTCTATTTGTTTCTCTTGGAAACAATATCCCGAATACATTTTCTATTCGGGTTCTTCCAAGTTTTTAATCTACATATGCAACTTTCAATTTCTACTCATTTGTTGCATATTGCTATTTGTGCGATTATTTAAAATGTGCACCTGGTAATGTTTGCCCCGACGGGCGTTCCTTGCCATTAACCTTGTTCGCGGTCGTTACGCGATTTAGTCCTCGGTGAGCATGCTCCTCTTGTCATACTTCGGACCGTTCCATCATTATATCCATAATTCGTTTGACTCTCGTCGTCTCCAAACGCGAGTGTCCTTTAGTTAAAACATTCACAAAAGTTAGTAACGTCAACTTCAATAATCGCCCGTATTATAATACAAGGCTTTTTCTACTATACGCGTCAACGCGCGTATTTTCGTCAACTATTTCAATCACTTTAATTGGGGTAACGTGTGTCACACGATATCCCTATGTGTTGTTTACAACACTTTAGCATGCTAAACTATTAACATACATGTACTTACCGGATTTGCGAGCAAGCCTCGAACCGAACACCAATCTTTATTAAGAGCATAAGGTTTAAGTCCAAGCATAGTTTTCCCACCATACTTGAATCTCTTAAACCAAGGCTCTGATACCAACTTGTAACACCCTTATTATTATTTAACAATTTTCGTATAATTTACGAAAATAAACGGGTAATTAGAATTTCAATACATTGAAAATACGGGTTTCATTAAACTTTATTTACAGAATTAAAACTATACAAAATAACATGTTTGAGTTTGTCATTTAACAAAACAACGATACATAGTGCGGAAGCTTATTTCTTGATCGTGTTTGGTTCTTCGTTGTGCTTGATCGTCCTCCGGTGCTAAAATCATACCTGAAACTCATAAAACATGAGTTGGATTAGTCATATGTAACTTAGAACGTATTTAAACGAGTCCGGGAAGCGAAACTGATTAAAATAAAAATTTTTCGCTAAATCAGGGTTCTGTCGCGTGTCGCGGAGGAACCAGGTTGTTCCTTCGCGTGTCGCCTGGGAAACCAGTTTCCAGCAGGTTGCAGTTCAGATCAGCTATGCCAGTTTTTACGGAAACGGCCATAACTTCTTCGTTATTGATCCGTTTTACCCGATTCTTTTTCCTACGCGTCCGTAATTTAATCCTCCATCTCATGGAGTTAAAATCCTACATCCAACATAAGAAATTTTTAGACTTCTAAGCCTTTGACTCGTTACCTTTTTACCGAATTTTAACCCGTTTATGCATTTTATCAAACAAACGTATTTGTTTGATTCCTATATTACATACACTTCTACAAATTAATGTTACCTACCATATTAGGTTCTAATCATAGGTTTATTACACAATTTAAACCAATTTTCGCTCGTATGCTTATTTTGACCCGTTAAGGGTATTTAAGCACTTTAAAGCTTGAAATCACCTTCATTCCATTCTAGCATTGTAACCCTATATTTCTTATCTAGTAATCTTCCACCACAACTAAATGTGTGTTGGATTTAATGCGGATATCTATGTGTTCCGAGTTTTACCCCTCGGATTATCATTTTACGGCAAAGACTCAAATAAAGTCTTTCGACCCAAGAATTTCATCTTTCACTACCTACACTCGCTCTAAGCATTTGTTTAATCATAAGACTCGTTTACGAACCACCTTTAAGGGTCGTTCGTTCAAATTGGCTTACAAGGGCAATTTGGTCAATTTTCATCCTTCTTTTACTACAAGGACCTTCAAGTACCCGTTTGACTCAAAATCTGACCTTTTAACTATAATTCTTGTTTGTAAACCATTATGTTTCTAAAACACCATGTTTATGACTCAAATTATTCGGTTTACCTAAAAGATAACCGAATATTCATTTTGACCATGTCTAACACTTATAGAATCTCAAGTTCTAAACAATGAGCTGAATCATTATACGTACCTGACACAGATCATTATATTGACCATTTTTTTATACCTTGCTTTAATACTCGCTACTTAATAGCGATACAAGATATCCTTCCGTATTTACTCCTGTGAACACACATCTCGACAATATTCATTAGTCGATATTTTCAAATGGTGATATTTTCACCATTCGACCCGTTTGGTCTAAGTGATCGTTTATTTTTGTGAGATGTTATTTAGTACCATCTCGTCTACAAGACTCGCTTCGGTTTATACCGAAAGGTCTTTTTTACTTATAAATCATTTCTTAACACTTCTTGGCCTACTATGGCTTACGTCATAATTGTCTTTTTCGTAATTAACACGACGAAAAGGATATTCTAAAATATATGTCTAGTGTAAGATATACTTACCTTGCATCCGAATTACGCTTTTCCTTCATACTTGCTCCGTTTGACACGCTTCCTTTCCAAGCCTCCACCTAGCTTGTCAAGCGTCAAACTATCATCATAATTCGTAAGACGGTTAGATTAGTCATCATAAATTATGACTATTCCATCTTACGGGTTTTGCATCAAAATTCACCATTTGATTTCATTTTGGTCAGTTTGACTTTTAAAGGTCAAACTGCCTATTAACATAAGTGATTATATTATAAACCTCGACAATTCATTTAAGCACTTTGTAAAGTATCCGATAGGCATTATTCTTACGCCACCGTTTTAACTACTTCCCAAGTCTAAATTCATGCTATTATTAACACCAATTTGACTTAGCTTTCTATTATCGAAGCTAACTATTCATTTGTTATGCAAGAACTAAAGGTTTCCATCTACATGTAAAACCCATTTCATCATAGCATTAGACATTCATCCGAACATCAATATAATCAAGTTCTACATATTAATTAGTAGGCATCATGATTCCAAACACCTATTTATATGAACCAAAATCACTAGTTTCATCATAATTTATTAAACCCCTTTTCATGAAAGTATGATCATGTACCTAATTTCATGGTTTAATCAAACACCTTCCATTCATTATCATGCATGATGATTCTAAACATAGTCTTATCATCAATTTCATCATAACAATAAAACCCACTTAGCTAGGTGTGGTGATTCAACCAAACACCTAAATCATAGCAATTTATTCTAAATCTTCACTTAGGGTTTGTTCCTAAGCAATCCTACATCCCAAATTCAGCCATAACTTCTATGATTCATACGTAGATCGTGTCATGCAAGATTAACTAATTTTCACAACTTCATGAATGTTAGAAATTCGACATACCTTACGATCCCCTTGACTTGGTAATCGTTTATTCATGTTTGGTTGTGAATTTGAGCTTCAATTTGACCTTCAATTTGTTGATTTTATTAAACTAGGGTTTTGGAACCCCTGCTCTTGCTTCTGGTCGATCGAACTCACACACACATGTGTGTGTGTGTTTTGATTTTTATTAATGTTTTAATTAAAACATTTCCTTGTTTGCCCACTTTTAGTCCCTCATATTTAGAAGTTTTATAAAGAGGGTTAAAATCTTGATTTCTATTCATTCACTTGATCACACATAATTAACTAGGTTAATTATTCCTAGTTAACTTAGTAGGTTCCGGGGTTATAACCCGTTTCATTCTAAGTCCCGTAAACTCGGGCCTCTCATAACTTTATTTCCCCATAAACATTCCTTCACCCCTTTTTATTTAACATTAGATTTCTAATTGTTTAGAAATCTTAATATTCACCGGGTAAATTTTACCACTAACGGTACTTTACCCGTCTTTTAGTATTGACGTGGTTTGATTACCAAACCCGTTTTCGGGGTGTTACACCCTAAATGTTGGACAACCATGTAAATCGGATACAAGATTTTTATTAATAAAATGGTCCCAAGTTATAAAAGATTAATTTTGCCTTGTGCATTTTAATCAATGTGTCAAAATGTTTTGTGCCTGGTGCATCTAAACCAATTTTCTTAAACTCTTTTCAAATGAGTCGGTTGATTGTATTTACCAGTGAAAACTGACGTATTTTCCAAAAAGGTTAAGTGACAGGTACTGAACGTAATTGGCTGGAAGCTCAGGGCGCTAATAAGGAATCTTGAAACTTCTAGGCGCCTAAAGTCTGTTGAACAATGTTTATGTTTTAAGATCCGCCTGTGGATCCTTTACTTTCCGTTGCAATACTTTGATATTACGTTATATTCGGATTGTAATATATTTATCTTTTGCTTCCGCTGTGCATTTATATATTGTGTTGTTTGACTATGATGATATCAACTACGTCACGATACTCCCCACCGGGCCCACCGGTGACACGTGGAAAGTCGGGGTGTGACAATTTCATATGATTTCAACTTGTATTTGTCTAGGGTTTGTCCCTAGACACTATAGTTGTTCCTAAATCATCATAATACACACATGCAACCATAATTTCAGATTTTTCCCAATTCATGAGAATTTCAAGTTGAGAGATTTCTCAAAATTTTACATACCTTGCAATCCGCTTGTGATGAGGATCAGTAATCTATGTTTGGATTTTGATTTGGGACAGAATTTGGCCTTCAATTGATTGATTTTGTGGGTGTTTAGAGTTTGAGAATGGGGGTGTCGCCCCCTGCTTCTTCTTGATCGACCAGACACCTCTATTTGGGGTGTTTGGTTTATTTTTATTTGTTTCACCTAATTTAGTTTCAATTTTAAGAACTAAGGCCCCTCTACTTTGTTCAACATATAGTTTGGTAGCTTTCAACCCCATTATAAGCTATTTCTAGACTTGTAACTAACTAGGTTAAAATTCCTAGTTAGTAAATTCTCATTTAATTTATACTTTATAATTCTAATATAAAGTTTTATATTTTCGGGGTGTTAACTTAACCCCCCTTAAAAAAGGGTTTCGTCCCCGAAACCATAGTACGTACCAAATAATGTAGGGTGGAGACGTCGCATCTCCTCTTCGGACTCCCACGTAGTGTCCGAACCTTTCCTATGCTCCCATTTGACCTTGACCTGATTAATCACTTTGTTCCTCAAACTCTTCTCTTTACAATCTAAAATCCCAATTGGTTTTACTGCATAGTTGAGGCTGTTATCCACCTCGATATCGTCGTAGTGGATACGAGCAGTTTCGTCTGCCAAACATTTTCGGAGGTGTGACACGTGGAATGTGCTATGAATCCCACTCAACTCCTCGGGTAATTCAAGACGATAAGCTACTTTACCAACCCGTTCAGTGATTCTAAATGGCCCAATAAATCTTGGGCTCAATTTTCCTCTTTTTCTGAATCGTATTATCCCCTTCCACGGCGATACTTTCAGCATAACCTTGTCGCCAACCTGGAATTCGATTGGCCTGTTCCTTTTGTCAGCATACACCTTTTGCCTATCTTGGGCCGCTTTCAAGTGTGCCCGAACCACATCAATCTTTTCATTAGTGGCTCGTACTACCTCTTGGTGGGCGAGTTCACGTGGACCCACTTCACCCCAACATACCGGGGTTCGGCGCTTCCTACCATAGAGCATTTCGTACGGTGCCATCTTAATGCTAGTATGGTAGCTGTTATTATACGAAAACTCGACTAACGGTAGGTAAACATCCCAACTTCCTCCAAAGTCGATTATATATGCCCGTAGCATGTCCTCCAATGTTTGTATCGTTCTTTCACTCTGTCCATCTGTTTGAGGATGGTACGCAGTGCTAATGAACAACTTGGTTCCCATTTGCTCTTGGAAATCTCGCCAGAAATTTGAAGTGAACCGGGTATCCCTATCAGACACGATGGATACCGGTACTCCATGACGTGCTATTATCTCATTAGTGTAAACTTCTGACATCTTTTCTGACGTATAAGTCTCACGAATCGGAATGAAGTGAGCATTTTTCGTCAGTCTATCCACCACTACCCATATGGCATCGAAACCACGATTTGTCTTAGGCAATTTGGTTAATAGGTCCATAGTAATATGTTCCCATTTCCACACCGGGATTTCTAACGGTTGGAGTTTGCCGTAGGGTTTTTGGTGTTCTGCCTTGACTTGTAAACATGTCAAGCATTTTTCCACATACTTCGCCACATCCCTCTTCATTCCAGGCCACCAATAATTTTGTTTCAGGTCATTGTACATCTTGGTCGCACTCGGATGAATTGAATATCGGGATTTATGAGCTTCATCAAGTAGAAGCGCCTTTACCCCACAAGTATGTGGAACCCATATCCTTCCGGATCGAGTCTTCAACCCGTTATTCCCATCCGACAAATCTTTCAACTGACCGATTATTCTTTCTTTCTTCCAATTTTCCTCTTTCACTGCTTCTAATTGCGCCTCTCGAATACGTTCAAGTATACTCGAGGTCACCATGAGCTGCATCGACCTTACTCGTATTGGGACGTAGTCCGCTTTTCTGCTCAGAGCATCCGCCACCACATTTGCCTTTCCGGGGTGGTAGTGTATTTCACAGTCGAAATCTTTCACCGTTTCTAACCATCGCCTTTGTCGCATATTTAACTCCTTCTGATCGAAGAAGTATTTTAAGCTCTTGTGATCGGTGAATATGGTGCACTTTACCCCATATAAGTAGTGCCTCCATATTTTTAAGGCAAATACCACTGCAGCCAACTCAAGATCGTGCGTGGGATATTTCTTCTCGTGTATCTTCAATTGCCTCGAGGCATAAGCTATCACCTTGCCCCGTTGCATCAAAACGCATCCGAGCCCCGATAGTGAAGCATCCAAATAAACCACCAAATCTTCAACCCCGTCCGGCAATGTCAGTACCGGAGCTTGTGTTAACTTCTCTTTTAGCGTTTGAAACGCTCTTTCTTGGTCGACACCCCAAATGAACTTTTCTTTCTTCCAGGTTAGCTTTGTTAGCGGTGACGCAATCTTGGAGAAATCTTGAATGAATCTCCTATAGTATCCCGCGAGCCCCAAAAAGCTCCTAATTTCCGAAGGGTTCTTCGGGGAATTCCATTTTGACACAGCCTCGATCTTTGACGAATCCACCAATACTCCGTCGGCACTTATGACGTGGCCAAGAAATTGTACCTCTCGTAACCAAAAGGCACACTTAGAGAATTTCGCATACAACCTTTCTCGTCTAAGCGTCTCTAACACCTCTTGTAAGTGGTGTGCATGTTCAACTTCGCTTTTCGAATACACCAAAATATCATCGATAAATACGATGACTGACTTATCCAACATTGTCTTGCAAACCCGGTTCATGAGGTCCATGAAAGCCGCGGGTGCATTTGTTAGCCCGAATGACATCACGAGGAATTCGTAATGTCCGTATCTCGTGCGGAAAGCCGTCTTCGGCACATCTTCCTCCTTGACCTTTAGTTGGTGATACCCCGATCTAAGGTCAATTTTTGAAAACCAGCTCGTACCTCGCAATTGGTCGAATAAATCACCTATCCTCGGAAGCGGGTATCGGTTCTTTACCGTGAGTTTGTTTAACTCCCGGTAATCGATACACATGCGCATGCTTCCGTCTTTCTTTCTCACGAACAATACCGGTGCGCCCCAAGGAGACACACTCGGCCTTATGAATCCCTTATCAAGCAGGTCTTGAATTTGGGACATCAACTCTTGTAGTTCCGACGGTGTGAGTCGGTACGGAGCTTTCGCTACGGGTTTTGCTCCCGGAATCAATTCAATCCCGAACTCTACTTCCCGTTCAGGCGGTATCCCCGGTAAATCCTCCGGAAACACATCTTCATAATCTCGTACTATCGGTACATCTTCAATCTTTCGTGATTCTTTCTCGGGCTCATTTGCGTATATCATGAATGTCTAGCATCCTCGCTTCATAAGCTTGTGGGCTTTCAACATTGAGCATACTATGGGATTGCCTCCTTTTTCGCCATAGATGGTGACGTGTTTCCCGCTCGGGGATGTTAGTTTTATCTCTTTACGAAAACACACGACCTTTGCATGGTGCTGAGATAGCCAATCCATCCCAACGACTACTTGAAATTCCCCCATGGACATCGGGATTAAGTCTATCAAGTATTCCTCATCGTCGATGCTTAATTTGCAGCCTCGACAAACATCACAAACTATAAAACTTTTGTTGTCCCCTATTTCAACTTCTAAGGGCACAGATAATTTCGTCAATACAAAAGAAGGATGTCAAATAAATCCATGCGATATGAAGGATTTATTTGCACCTGTATCAAACAGTACACGTGCTAGAATTGAGTTACTTGTGAATATACCTGAAACCACATCGGGTTCTGTCTTTGCTTCGGCCGCGGTAAGTTGGAAGGACCTAGCCTTTGGTTTGGGAGCTTCTGTTGGAGACTCTTTTGTGTCTCTCTTTCCCACCAACTCGGGGCATTCAGATTTCTTATGACCGGGTTGATAACATTTGTAACAAACAGAAACTTTTCCGGGACATAACGATGTAGTGTGCCCCGTCTTCCCACATACCGGACACGGCTTGTCTTTGAAGCGACACTCACCCTTGTGCCCCTTTCCACATACTTTACAACTTGGCGACCCACCTTTAGCATCCACTTTCTTTCCCGATTCAGCAGTTCTAGCTTTCTTTGTAGGGCTTGGATTCACATCTTGTGCCCTCCGCTCTCCCCTTTCTACTTGTTTCTTTAACTCTATTTCCCGCTCCCGGGCGGTGTTGATAATCTCCGTGAGGGTTTCATACTTTGACGGAGTCATAAACTCACGGTACTCGGCACTCAACATGTTGTAATAGTAGTATATCTTTTGCTCTTCAGTGGTGACTAACTCGTCACAAAATCTCAGCTTATCCATGAAGATGCCCGTGATCTTGTCAATTGTTTCACCCTTTTGTCTTAGCTGGACGAATTCTTCCTTGATCCTGTTAATAACCGCTTTGGGACTGTGGTGTTTAAGGAATGGTACCTTAAACTCGTCCCAAGTCATAACCCTCGCCGCTTCGGCTCCCATTTCCTTCTTTTTGTTATCCCACCAATCCTTGGCTTGATTTCTCAATTGGCCCGTTCCGTAAGCAACAAAGTCGCCTACATCACAATGGGTCCGTTCAAACACCCCTTCGACATCACTTATCCATCTTTGGCAAATTATCGGGTCAACCTCCCCGTTATAGATTGGCGGTTTACACGCCATGAATTCCTTGTATGAACATCCTTTGCGTTCTCCCGTTTTCTCCTTCATAAGGTTGACAATATCCTCCAACCTTTTAACTCGCTCTTCGACAAGCGACAACACCGTGTTTTGAATTTTGTCTATAAACCCAGATAGACTTCCTTCAATTGCCTTCCCTACCTCTTCGGCAATTATCTCTTTCATTTGTTCGGTGCTTGTTTGCACCGGATTATCATCATTCCCATCCGACATCTTGAAACTGAAATGTTTACATTTAAACATTAAACATTTCATCTATAACATTGCTTCATTTGTTTCGGTTTAGCCAAGTTCCTAACTTGCTTTAACCGTTCACATTTAATGCACTTTCCGGGTTTGAGTGTGTTAACACACTCTTCCCATGCATCTCAATTCATTTCTCATTTCTTACATAAGACCTAATTTATTAGCATAAGAAGTTAATTCTTACCGGACGATTGATCAAGCTTGAACCGAACACTTGTTGACAACCTTAAGCTCTGATTACCAACTTGTAACACCCTTAAAATTTCTACTTGAATTTAGATAAAATTCATAAGATTTATATAAAAGATGACATATTTTAAAACATAGGTTTCAAAATAGGTGTTTTAAAGTAACAAACATTAGTCAACTACCGACTAATTCAAACATTCATAAGTTGTTTTGCAAACTAGTTACATCATAAACATTGTCTAAACAAAGTAAGTTAACGCGGAAGCTTCAAAAGTTGTGTTCGGTTCTTCAAAGCTTGCTTGACCGTCATCCATAATCCTTGAATACCTAGAAACTGAAATGTTACATTAAACATTAGTATTAGAATACTTAGAAATAATACATAATCGAAACTGCGTTTAAAACTGATTCGATTGAACCACGAAATACAACTTTATCATAGATTCTAAAGTCCCACCGTAACTTACGGTAGATACCGTAAGTTACGGTGGCTCCTGGAAAGTTTTGGTTCCACCGTAACACAGGAGGAACTCACCGTAAACTTTTGGTCTCCACCGTAATTTACGGTACTACCGTAAATTACGGTAGACTCTGGAAGTTTATTATTTGCTTGATTTTGTTTCTTTTGTCAAAACTAAATACTCAGATTTCCCATTCTAACAGCCAACATGTTAGATTCTCGTACTTCTGATATATCAATCAATTAACCAATAACAAGGAATCAATCCATCATATTACGGATCATTGTCCATGTCTTAATTGATTATTCGACCCGTTTGGCTCATCTAAGGAAATCCTTCCCTTATGATGACTACCAATGAGTTCAACCAATTTTTGACCTATTATTCAATATAGCGACATCTCCGCTTTAATTCAACAACCCTTATTCTAACATTCGGCTACGCATATGATAATCATCAAAATTTACTTAATGTAACGGGTCGAGTTACATACCTTCAAAGTAGGCCTTTCAAACGTGGTTCGCCACCCGCTTGTCCGCTTGACGCTCCTGCGCCCGTTCCTATAGAGTTCATTTATGATATGTTTAGAACTCTATCTTTAAATTATAATTCGCATAATACACCGAAATACCATAATTATGCGTTTAAACTTGGAATTTTAGTTTTAAGCCTTCTTAGAGGCATTTCAACAAACACTTCAAGGGCAGATTTTTACATGATTAAACATCAAATCTCTAGTTTATCACTTAGCCCTAATTTCACATCATTCGACCTTTTACATGGTTATTAACTTCTAAATTTCTAAAATCACTTCAAAATTGTCAAATTACACTAGATCAACAATCTATTTCCTAGTGTTCATCAAATTACACATAACCCACTAATCACCTACAATGGTGTTCATAGGTTTCACTAAAATTTCATATGATTTCAACTTGTATTTGTCTAGGGTTTGTCCCTAGACACTATAGTTGTTCCTAAATCATCATAATACACACATGCAACCATAATTTCAGATTTTTCCCAATTCATGAGAATTTCAAGTTGAGAGATTTCTCAAAATTTTACATACCTTGCAATCCCCTTGTGATGAGGATCAGTAATCTATGTTTGGATTTTGATTTGGGACAGAATTTGGCCTTCAATTGATTGATTTTGTGGGTGTTTAGAGTTTGAGAATGGGGTGTCACCCCCTGCTTCTTCTTGATCGACCAGACACCTCTATTTGGGGTGTTTGGTTTATTTTTATTTGTTTCACCTAATTTAGTTTCAATTTTAACAACTAAGGCCCCTCTACTTTGTTCAACATATAGTTTGGTAGCTTTTAACCCTATTATAAGCTATTTCTAGACTTGTAACTAACTAGGTTAAAATTCCTAGTTAGTAAATTCTCGTTTAATTTATACTTTATAATTCTAATATAAAGTTTTATATTTTCGGGGTGTTATAGTATAAGTCTCACGTATTGGAATAAAGTGAGCACTCTTTGTCAATCTATCAACAACTACCCATATTGCATCAAATCCACGGTTCGTCCTCGGTAATTTGGTTCACAGGTCCATTGTAATATGTTCCCATTTCCAAACCGGAATTTCCAACGGTTGGAGCTTACCGTATGGTTTTTGGTGTTCCGCCTTGACTTGTAGACATGTTAGGCGCTTCTCCACGTATTTCACTACATCTCTTTTCATTCGGGCCACCAATAGTTTTGTTTCAAGTCGTTATACATCTTGGTCACTCCCGGATGGATGGAATAACGGGATTTGTGAACTTCATCTAGTAGAAGCTTTTTAACCCCACATGTGTTAGGAACCCAGATTCTGTTGGAACGTGTTTTCAAACCGTGATTGCCTTCTTCAAGATCTTTAAATTGGCCGACAATTCTTTCCTTTTTCCAGTTTTCTACCTTCACTGCTTCTACTTGTGCTTCTCGGATTCGTTCTAGTAGGCCCGAGGTCACAATAAGCTTCATTGATTGTACTTGTATCGGGGCATAATCTGTCTTCCAACTTAACGCATCTGCTACTACATTGGCTTTCCCGGGGTGGTAATGTATTTCACAATCGTAGTCCTTGACCGTTTCCAACCATCGCCTCTGCCTCATGTTTAATTCCTTCTGATCGAAGAAATATTTCAAACTTTTATGATCGGTAAAGATGGTACATTTTACCCCATACAAGTAATGTCTCCATATTTTTAAGGTAAAAACCACTGCTGCCAGCTCCAAGTCATGAGTCGGGTATTTCTTTTCATGGATCTTCAATTGTCTCGAGGCGTAGGCTATGACCTTGCCTCGTTGCATTAAAACACATCCGAGCCCCGAATGCGACGCATCCGCGTAAACCACCATGTCGTCAACTCCTTCCGGTAACGTTAACACCGGAGCGTGAGTTAACTTTTCTTTGAGCTTTTGGAAGGATTCCTCTTGTTCGATGCCCCATACAAACATTTCCTCCTTGCGAGTCAATTTGGTCAATGGTAAGGAAATTTTGGAGAAATCTTGTATGAATCTCCGATAATATCCCGCGAGCCCTAAAAAGCTTCGGATTTCTGAGGGATTCCTTGGAGGGTTCCATTTTAACACGGCTTCTACTTTTAACGGATCCACTAGCACCCCGTCGGCACTAATGATATGCCCGAGAAACTGCACTTCTCGTAACCAGAAGGCGCACTTTGAGAATTTTGCATACAGCTTTTCTCGTATGAGTGTCTCTAACACTTCTTGCAGATGGTAAACATGCTCAGCTTCATTCTTCGAATACACTAAAATGTCATCGATAAATACAATCACCGACTTATCCAGCATAGGTTTGCAAACCCGGTTCATGAGATCCATGAATGCCGCGGGTGCGTTAGTCAGCCCAAAGGGCATTACGAGGAACTCATAATGCTCGTATCGTGTACGAAAGGCCGTCTTCGGTACGTCTTCCTCCCTTACTTTCAACTGGTGATAACCCGATCTGAGATCAATCTTTGAGAACCAACTCGCTCCTTGTAGCTGGTCAAACAAGTCATCAATTCTTGGAAGTGGGTATCGATTTTTCACCGTGAGTTTGTTTAGCTCCCGGTAGTCGATACACATACGCATACTGCCATCCTTCTTTTTCACAAATAGTACTGGTGCGCCCCACGGGGATACACTTGGTCGGATAAACCCTTTGTCGAGCAGTTCTTGGATTTGAGACATCAATTCTTGTAGCTCCGACGGCGCGAGCCGATACGGCGCCTTAGCCACAGGCTTTGCGCCCGGAATCAATTCGATTCCGAACTCTACCTCCCGTTCTGGTGGTATTCCCGATAAATCTCCCGGAAACACATCTTCATAATCGCATACCACTGGCACATCTCCGATTTTGAGGGATTCTTTCTCCGATTCACTTGCGTATACCACATATGCCTTGCATCCATGTTTCATAAGTTTGTGAGCTTCTAACATCGTGCATACCATCGGGTTACCCCCTTTTTCACCGTATATCGTAACGTGCTTTCCGCTAGGAGATGTCAGTTTTATTTCCTTTCGGAAACATGCCACCTTGGCGTGGTATCGGGACAACCAATCCATACCCACGATCACTTGAAATTCTCCCATCGACATTGGGATTAAGTCTATTGTGTAATCTTCGTCGTCAATGCTCAATTTACAATTTTCACATACATCACAAACGATAAAACTCTTGTTATTACCTATCTCTACTTCTAAAGGCATAGGTAATTTTGTTAGAGCAAATGAAGGATGTCGAATAAACACATATGAAATAAAGGATTTATTCGCACCCGTATCAAATAATATACGAGCAGGAATCGAGTTTACAGCAAATATACCTGAAACCACTTCGGGTTCAACTTTTGCTTCTGCGGCAGTCAAGTGGAAAGATCTAGCCTTTGCCTTCGGGGTTTCACCTTTCGTGTCTTGCCCATCTTTCTTTCCCACTAGTTCCGAGCATTCCGATTTCTTGTGGCCCGGTCGATAACAATTGTATCAAACCGTCACTTTTTCCGGGCATGACGAAGCCATATGCCCCGTTTTCCGACATATGGGACAAGGTTTATCCTTGAAGCGACATTCGCCCTTATGACCCTTTCCACATAATTTACAATTTGGCGATCCGCCTTTTACATCTAATTTCTTCCCTGTTTCGTTCATTCGCGCTTTCTTGGTAGGGCTCGGATTGACATTATGAGCCCTCCGTTCACCCTATTCAACCTGCTTTCTCAATTCGATCTCCCGTTCCCGAGCAACATTTATGATCTCGGTAAGGGTCTCGTATTTTGAAGGAGTCATAAACTCCCTATACTCGGCGCTCAACATATTGTAATAATATATCTTCTGGTCTTCGTTTGTTATCAGTTCATCACAAAACTTCATTTTATCCATAAACATTCCCGTGATCTTGTCTATGGACTCACCCTTGTGCCTAAGTTGCATGAACTCTTCCTTGATTCCATTTATGACCTCCTTGGGACTGTGGTGTTTAAGAAACAGCGTCTTAAATTCATCCCATGTCATAGCCTTGGCTGCTTCACTTCCAATTTATTTCTTTTTGTTATCCCACCAGTCTTTCACTTGACCCCTTAATTGACCCGTACCATAAGCTATGTAGTCATCTTCATCACAATGGGTCCTCTCAAATACCCCCTCTATATCGCTTAACCATCGTTGGCATACTATTGGGTCAACCTCCCCATTATAGACTGGCGGTTTGCACGCCATGAACTCCTTGTATGTACATGTCACGGCCCCCGTCCCGGTGAGACCCGGTCCAGGAGCCGCGGGCAGAAACCCGTGGTATTTATTATTTGAGTTGACAGCGGAAGTTTAACAGGATCGTTTAAAACTTGAAAAAACCCAATTATTTTATTTCATAATTTGGGACAAACCCCGTAATTTACAATAGAGGAATTCCACGAGGAAATTCCCTGTTTTACAAAACATGTTTATTTATTTAACTGAGCCATCACTTCAAGCTTTATTAGTGCTCCGTAGCACTTTTCCTTGATTCACAGTAGGTCACCTGAAACATGTTTTAAAAATATTTTATCAGCGGGGAAATACTGGCGAGTCACTCAATTTTGATAACACGACACATAGCTATGAATTACAGCATAAGAGCGGTTACAATGGCTACTATCTTATTTTTATCTGGCGCCGTGTCACACCCTGGTGACGATGGTCATACCACTATTGGGTTCTTTCACCCAAGTAGTGATGATTATCACTGTTAGGTTGGTGAACCTAACCGTGAGAAATTCGTAATGTGCACAATACCCCACTTGCCAGTGATTTAAGATAACCACGACTTAATCCCTGTAATTATAACTCTTGAAAATAATTTGAGATTTAGTAAAACCACTAATAAAAAGAGAATGACTCACATTGCAAGTTTAGTTGGGCAGAGTTTAGCCTACTGATTTAGTCTTGTAACCTAGTTTAAATAAAAATGCACACGAAACTAGGTAAGTAACTTAATACAACATTTACGATAAGCTCACGAGATTAAAACCTTCACGACGAATGACAAAGTATAGCCCTGATTTGGGCAGCACTTAAACATCCATCGGATTGGTTTCAATCGATCGGACATTGTATCGTAGCAGTGATCGAGTTAATACCCTGTATTAGGAGCAGCGTTTCCCTAAGCGAAATTGTGATTTTGAGCAGTAAACTTTTGTTTTTGATTGAAATTTTCGAGCACAGAAGCAAGTCCCATGCACCAGCAATTTATAGCAGAAAAAAAGGTTTTACGCGGCCCGCATAAGCCTTAATAAGATCTTACGCGGCCCGCGAGGGCCACCTAGTCTACGACTAGGGCTAGCGTGTCACACCTAGGTCTGCCACGTGTGCGACACGTGGCCTGGAACGCTTATCCGGTCAACTTTAAGTTGACGCGGCCCGCGTAGACTTCTCTTATGGTTTACGCGGCCCGCGTGAAACCCAATCTTCTTGATTTCTTGCTTTTTCATGCACATTAGGGTTTCAGGGGTCCGGGTTTTCACTTACGGGTCAAATTGGGATATTTTTGCAGGTCCTTACATCCTCCCCACCTTATTTAAAATCTCGTCCTCGAGATTTACTGAAATAAGTGAGGATACTTTCGCTTCATTTCGGATTCCAGCTCCCAAGTGTACTCTGGTCCTCTCTTTGAATCCCACTTGACTTTGACCAGCACTAGTCGTTTGTGCTTGAGAAACTTGACCTTTCTGTCTTCTATCTGCAATGGTTTCTCCAAAAATTTTAACTTCTCATTTACCTCTATATCTTGAAGAGGTACTACCAGGGATTCGTCAGATAAACATTTCTTGAGGTTGGATACATGAAATACGTCATGTACCCCGGCTAACTCTTCTGGTAGTTGTAAGCGATAGGCGACCGGTCCTATTCGCTGGATTACTGGGAATGGTCCTACGTACCTTGGACTTAGCTTTCCTTTCTTACCGAACCAAACTACTCCTTTCCAAGGAGAAACTTTCAAGAGAACCTTGTCTCCAACTTGAAATTCCAACGGCTTGCGTCTATTGTCTGCATAACTCTTCTGATGATCTCGAGCTGTCTTTAGTCTTTCCTTGATTTGAGTTATTTTGTCGGTAGTTTCTTGTACAATTTCGGGACCTGATAATTGAATTTCTCCTATTTCTGCCCAACAAACTGGGGTTTTACACTTTCGTCCATACAGTGCTTCGAACGGGGCAGCTTCGCTGCTTGAATGATAACTATTGTTATAGGAGAATTCAATTAAAGGTAGATGGTCATCCCAGTTTCCACCAAAATCTATCACACATTCCCTAAGCATGTCTTCCAGGGTTTGGATCGTTCTTTCACTTTTTCCATCTGTTTGGGGATGGTAAGTTGTGCTTAAATTTAGTCGGGTTCCCATTGCTTCCTGGAAACTAGTCCAGAAATGGGAAGTGAAACGACTATCCCTATCCAATACAATAGAGAGTGGGACTCCATGTAATGATACTACCTCGTCTACATATAACTTGGCTAGTTTTTCCATGCTAAAGGTTTCCTTTATGGGTAGAAAATGAGCTGATTTGGTTAATCGATCCACAATTACCCAAATCGCATCATTACCTTTTCTGGTTTTGGGCAACTTAGTAATAAAATCCATGGTTATTAGTTCCCATTTCCAAACAGGCGTTTCTAGTTATTGGAGTAACCTTGAAGGTTTCTGGTGTTCTGCTTTAACTTGTGAACAAGTTAGACACTTAGAAACGTATCTATCTATGTCCTTTTTCATTCCTATCCACCAAAAGTTATTCCTTAAATCTTGGTACATTTTGTTATTACTAGGATGCATGGTATACCTAGATTTATGGGCTTCCTCTAAAATCTTATTTCTTAAGTTTCCTTTCTTAGGTACCCAAATCCTTTTCTTGCGGAATCTCCAAATTCCATCACTTCCTTGCTCTAAATCTTTTATTCTTTCTTTCATTCCTTCAGCATCATCCTTGATTGCTGTTTCTTGAATGTTTTTCAATTGTTCCATTAAATCTAACTGTAGATTTAATCTAAGAGCACGAACTCGCTTTTGCTTTTCATGATACTTACGACTTAAGGCATCTGCAACTATGTTTGCTTTTCCTTCGTGATATTGAATATAAAAGTCGTAATCACTCAAAATTTCCATCCATCTTCTTTGCCTCATAATTAATTCTTTTTGCCCAAATATGTATCTTAAACTCTTATGATCTGTATAGACGGTAAACTTACTTCCATACAGATAGTGCCTCCAAATCTTAAGGGCAAAAATTATGGCTCCTAATTCTAAGTCGTGAGTCGTATAATTCTCTTCATGCTTCTTCAATTGTCTTGATGCATATGCAATCACCTTCTTGCGTTGCATTAGCACACATCCTAATCCTAGCTTAGAAGCGTCACAGTAGACTTCAAAATCTTTTGTTCCTTCTGGTAAGGCAAGAATTGGGGCGTTCGTTAACCTTTGCTTTAAAATCTTAAAAGCCTCTTCCTGCCTGGGTCCCCATTCAAACTTAACTGATTTACAGGTTAGCTTAGTTAAGGGTACAGCTATCTTAGAAAAATCTTTAATAAACCGTCTATAGTATCCGGCTAATCCTAGAAAATTTCTAACTTCCATAGCTGATTGCGGGACCTTCCATTTGGTGATCGCTTCTATTTTGGAGGGATCTACGTGAATACCTTCGTGATTCACCATGTGTCCTAAAAATTGTACCTCTTGTAGCCAAAATTCACACTTCGAGAATTTGGCATAAAGCTTTTCTCTTCTTAACAAAGTTAAGAGTGCATGCAAATGCTCACAATGCTCATCCTGACTTTTGGAGTAAATAAGTATATCGTCGATGAAGACAATTACGAATTTATCCAGATACGGTTTACAGATCTTATTCATCATGTCCATGAATGTTGCAGGAGCATTTGTTAGTCCAAAGGGCATGACTGTAAACTCGTAATGACCATACCTAGTTCTGAAAGCAGTTTTAGGTATGTCTTCTTCTTCCACTTTCAATTGATGATATCCGGAGCGTAAATCTATCTTAGAAAACTATCTAACTCCTTGAAGTTGATCGAAAAGATCATCAATCCTAGGCAATGGGTATCGATTCTTAATTGTAACCTTATTCAATTCCCTATAATCGATACACATTCGCATTGATCCATCTTTCTTTTTCACAAACAACACAGGCGCTCCCCAAGGGGATAAACTAGGTTGTATGAATCCTTTACTTAATAATTTATCTAACTGCTTTTTCAATTCTAGCATTTCGATGGGTGCTAACCGATAAGGTGCCTTGGCTATCGGTGTAGATCCAGGAATTAGATGAATTCTAAATTCTACTTCCCTATCGGGTGGTAATCCAGGTAGTTCTTCTGGGAATACATCTGGGTATTCTGATACTACTGGAATTTCTTTAAGTTCTTTCCCTTTAGTGTTAATGATTACCGAAATCATATACACTATTTCTTGTTTTCTTGAATAACTGGCCACTTTCATTACTGAAATGAATTTCGGTGGCTTACGTGGCTTATCTCCTGTAATCACCACTATTTCTCCTGTGGGTGCATGAATTTCTATTGAATTCTTATCACAGAGGATTCGAGCATGGTTGGCTACTAACCAATCCATTCCTAATACAACGTCGAATCCGGCTAAATTCATAGGTAACAGGTTTGCAGAAAATTTATGGCCTAAGAGTTCTATCCTTCCTTCTCGCAAAACCTTATCTAATTTAACAGAATTCCCATCTGCCGTTTCGACAGTAAAGATTTGTCTAAGGTTGGTTAAGGGTAGTTTAAGAGCTTGGTAGAATGAAGTATTTATAAAACTTTGGTTTGCACCAGAGTCAAATAATACTTTTGCATAAACGTCATGAACTAGGAACGTACCAGCTATCACGTCTGGGATAAGTTTTACTTCTTGAGTAGTCAGCTGAAAGGCTCTGACGTTCTTTTTATTAGTTCCTTCAGCTGGTTTGGCCTTGTTGTCCGCTGGTGTGACCAGTTTAGGGCAGTCTGGTCTAAAATGTCCAGCTTCTCCACAGTTGAAGCAAATTGTTGATTTCTTCCTCCTGCAATCCTCTTCTTGATGCCCCAGAATTTTGCAGAAGTTGCAATACCCTTTGCATTTTCCAAAATGCTTTCTCTTGCAGGTACCGCAGAATAGAGCAGTGGAAGATTGCCCAGTTCCCTTTTTCTTGAAATTATTACTATTACCCACACGGAATCCTTGGGTAATCTTTTGGGCCACTTCCTTCTTCCGATTTTCTTCTCTTGTGCGTACCAGCCCGTCGGTTAAGGTGTTGGCTAATTCCACGGCATCGTCAATAGTACGGGGTCTTGCAGCTTTGACAATGTCACGAATTTCGCCAATCAAACCCCAGATGTAGCGAGAAATAAGCACCGGTTCTGGCGAAGCCAGGGTAGGTACAATTCTAGCATATTCGAAGAATGTCGAAGTATACCCTCGACAATCAACGTCTACCATTCGGTGATTTAGGAACTTATTTGTCATTTGTTCCTTTTCATATTCGGGACAGAATTTTCTTTCCACCAGGTTTTTAAATTCTTCCCAATTCTTAGCATAAGCCACATCACTCCCCTTGGCTTGTAATACTGTGTTCCACCATTCTAGTGCCCCTTCTTTAAAAAGATGCGACGCGTACATGACCTTATCTTCCTCGGCACATTTACTTATCTTAATTACTGCTTCGGTTTTCTCTAACCAACGCAGTACTGCAGTTGCCCCTTCATTGCCTGCAAATTCGATTGGTTTACAGGCAAGGAATTCCTTATAAGTGCAACCAGGCGTTGCAGCTTTCATTTTCTTAAGGAATGGGGCTTGCATCCCATCATTGTCATTATTATTATTGTTGTCGCCTCCATTGTAAGTGTAACACCCACCGTCCCTAAACCTTAGACACTTGGCAGGATCAGTCCCTGAACTCCTATAAATTGTTGATCTTAGTCCTTGTGGTTATGTAATGTTGATACTTTGAAAGTTTTGGTGTGAAACCTATTGATAATTGATGCTTAACACTATGATACTTAATTCTTTAATCTAGATGCTTGATTCTTGAAACATAAACTATGAGACTTGATACAGATACTAGACTCTTGATGCTTGACCCATGATGCTTAATCTAGACACTTGAATCTTCATGATTAAACTAGACACTTGATACTATGAAAACTAGATTCTTATTGTTGATACTTGATACTTGGACTCGTGATACTTAGACACTTGATTCTTGAGCAACGCTGACTCCTGACCCTTGAAACTTAAACTGGTGCTCGACTCCTTACACTCGTGAAGCTTGATTCTTGGTTAAACGAGAGACTGGAGCCTTGGCACTGGCGGAATCTATGAAACCGTGAGACTTCGGTGCTTATGATGTAATCTAAATAATAAAATACTTTACTTAATCTATACGCAATGCAACGCCTAACATAACGCGAAAAGCGAATCATAAACTGGAACGCGAGAAGGCTGGGTCGGCAAGAGTGACCAGTCGATCGGCTAGCCGGCCGATCGGACAGTCACCTATAGGCTGACCTGCCGATCGGACAGCTGACCAATCGGCCAGCCAGCCGAACCGAACCAACCTTCCTCCTTTCTCCCCTCACCTATAAATAGGCTGTCACATCACCATTTCAAGTGATGTGACAGCTCTGACCGAACCAGACGCACGCGCATGCTATTTCTCCATTTCCTCATCGATTTCGGTACGTTTCAAGCTAGATTCTTGTACTTTCTTACTCTACACATCATTCTCTACGTGATTCTCACCTGAAATCACACTTTTCACCGTGAAAACTCTCAGATCTAAGATCTTGAAGATGATTCCATCATGGTGGTTGTACAAACTATCAGGTGATGTCATTCTGAGCAAGATCTAGCTCAGATCTAAGATATTTCATACGTTTTTACACTAAATCTAAGATAAATCTATACTTTTTCAAGTAAAACTTGGGTTGATCCTCATATTTTCTTCGAATTTCTGATTTACTTTGGTGATAAACGTGACTGAATGGGCTGTAGACTGATTGGTGGTCAAGAGTTGGTTTAAGAACGGATTGCTCACTGATTAAGACGATCACGGGATGGATTCCGGTATAAACCGTCGCTAACAGACAACTGGTTGAATTGGGGTGGTTCCCAACAGGTCAGAACGGCTGTTAAACGGTAAGTTAATGTTGCCTCAGTACGTGTCGTGACGTCACCAATAACTTTCAAACTTAGAAATCTTACAAAAGTTGGTAAATGGGAACAATAGGCCAGCCGATCGGACAACCGTCCGATCGGGCGGCCACTAATTACACTCGGACATCCACCAATGAGCACCGAGAACTTGGCTGAACTCCGCCACAATGGCGAGGAGCTGGTGGACGCAGGAAATAGGATTCGGGAAGTGGGGGAGAGGATATCCTGGAAATACGACGAGAGGGAACGTCGTTTCTGAAGTGACAGCTGACGGGATCGAAGGTGGTTGTGGGAATGTGTGTTTAATAATAATTTAATAATAAAAATATAATCATGTAAAATAACCTAAAATAAAACTTTTGTAAAATATTTGGCTTGTACGGACGCATATTAATATATATAAAATATGGAAGTCGAAGAATCGACAATTTTGGCTATATGTGTTGATGTGATTATGTGCGATTATTATGTTTGGTTATTATTTATTTTATGCTAATCCCTTATATAAATTAATTACCAGATGGAACATGCTGGTAATGAACCTGTTAATGAAGTTAATCAATCTGAGCAAAACAATGGAGACCAATTCTGAATAGACAAGATATAGAGAACATTGTTGCTCAGGGAATAGCGAATGCTATTCCAGCAATCCTTGCTGCTGCCCGAAATCCAGTTGAACCTCCACCACCTTTTCCCAGCAAACGTACTCGTGATGACAACTTTAGTAATAGTGTAAATGGAGGCGGCAACAATAATAACAATGATGATGTGATACAAGCCCCATTTCTTAAAAGAATGAAAGCTGCAACGCCTGGTTGCACTTACAAGGAATTTCTTGCTTGTAAACCCATCGAGTTCACAGGCAATGAAGGGGCAACTGCTGCACTGCGTTGGTTGGAGAAAACCGAGGCAGTAATTAAAATAAGTAAATGTGCCGAGGAGGATAAGTTCATGTATGCTTCTCACCTTTTCAAGGAAGAAGCATTAGAATGGTGGAATACGGTGTTGCAAGCCAAGGGAAGCGACCTGGCTTATGCTATGAATTGGAAAGAATTTAAGCGTCTGGTGGAAAGAAAATTCTGCCCAGAATATGAAAAAGAACAAATGGCGAATAAATTCTTGAGCCATCGAATGGTAGATGTTGATTGCCGAGGGTATACTTCGAAGTTTTTCGAATATGCTCGAATTGTGCCTACTCTGGCTTCGCCAGAACCGATACTTATTTCTCGCTATATTTGGGGTTTAATTAGCGAGATTCGTGATATTGTCAAAGCTGCGAGACCCCGCATGATCGATGATGCGGTGGAATTAGCTAACACTTTGACTAACGGACTGGTGCGTACGCGAGAAGAAAACAAGAAGAAGGAATTGGCTCAGAAAATTTCCCAAGGATTTCGTGTGGGTAATAATAGCAACTTCAAGAGAAAGGGAACTGGACCATCTTCCACTCCGCCGTTCTGCAGGAACTGTAAAAAGAAACATTTTGGAAAATGTAATGAAACCTGCAACTTCTGCAAAGCTATCGAACATCGTGAAGAAGATTGCAGAAAGAAAACAAAGATCTGCTACAACTGCGGCGAAGCTGGCCATTTTAGGCCAGACTGCCCGAAACTGGTTAAACAGGCTGACAACAAAGCCAAACCTGCAGAAGGAACTACCAAGAAAAACGTAAGAGCCTTCCAGTTGACTACTCAGGAAGCAGAGCTAATCCCGGACGTGATAGCTGGTACGTTCCTAGTTCACGGCGTTTATGCAAAAGTATTATTTGACTCTGGTGCAAACCAAAGTTTTATAAATACTTCGTTCTGCCAAGCTCTTAACCTACCCTTAACCAACCTTAGACAAATTTTTACGGTAGAAACCGCAGATGGTAATTCTGTTAATATAGATAAGGTTTTGCGAGAAGGAAAGATAGAGCTCTTAGGCCATAAATTTTCTGCAACCCTGTTATCAATGAATTTAGCTGGATTGGATATTGTGTCAGGAATGGATTGGTTAGTAGCCAACCATGCTCGAGTTCTATGCGATAAAAATTCCATAGAAATTCATACACCCACAGGAGAATTAGTGGTGATTACAGGAGATAAGCCACGTAAGCCACTAAAATTCGTTTCAGTAATGAAATTGGCCAGTTATTCAAGAAAACAAGGAATACTGTATATGATTTCGGTAATCATTAACACTAAAGGTAAAGAACTTAAAGAAATTCCAGTAGTGTCAGAATACCCAGATGTATTCCCAGAAGAACTACCTGTATTACCACCCAATAGGGAAGTAGAATTTAGGATTCATCTAATTCCTGGAACTACACCGATAGCCAAGGCACCTTATCGGTTAGCACCCACCGAAATGCTAGAATTGAAAAAGCAATTAGATGAATTACTAAGCAAAGGATTTATACAACCTAGTTCATCCCCATGGGGAGCACCCGTGTTGTTTGTGAAAAAGAAAGATGGTTCAATGAGAATGTGTATCGATTATAGGGAATTGAATAAGGTTACAATTAAGAATCGATACCCATTACCTAGGATAGATGATTTTTTTATCAACTTCAAGGAGCTAGATATTTTTCTAATATAGATTTACGCTCCGGATATCATCAGTTGAAAGTACAAGAAGAAGACATACCTAAAACTGCTTTCAGAACTAGGTATGGTCACTACGAGTTTACAGTCATGCCCTTTGGATTAACAAATGCTCCTGCAACATTCATGGACATGATGAATATAATATGTAAACCATATTTGGATAAATTTGTAATTGTCTTTATCGACGATATACTTATTTATTCCAAAAGCCAGGATGAGCACTATCAGCACCTGCATGCACTCTTAACTTTGTTAAGAAGGGAGAAGCTTTATGCCAAATTCTCGAAGTGTGAATTTTGGCTACAAGAAGTGCAATTCTTAGGTCACATGGTGAATCACGAAGGTATTCACGTAGATCCCTCCAAAATATAAGCGATCACCAAATGGAAAGTCCCGCAATCAGCTATGGAAGTTAGAAGTTTTCTAGGATTAGCTGGATACTATAGACGATTCATTAAGGATTTTTCCAAAATAGTTGTGCCATTAACTAAGCTAACCTGTAAAGCAGTTAAGTTTGAATGGGGACCTAGACAAGAGGAAGCTTTTAAGGTTTTAAAGCAAAGATTAACGAACGCCCCAATTCTCTCCTTACCAGAAGGAACATAAGATTTTGAAGTTTACTACGATGCTTCTAAGCTAGGATTAGGATGTGTGCTAATGCAACGTAAGAAGGTAATTGCGTATGCCTCAAGACAATTGAAAAAGCACGAAGAAAACTATACAACTCATGATTTAGAGTTAGGAGCCATAATTTTTGCCCTTAAGATTTAGAGACATTATTTGTATGGGAGTAAGTTTACTGTCTATACAGATCATAAGAGCTTAAGATATATATTTGGGCAAAAAGAATTAAACATGAGGCAAAGAAGATGGATGAAAATTTTAAGTGATTACAACTGTGATATTCAATATCACGAAGGAAAGGCAAATGTAGTAGCAAATGCCTTAAGTCGTAAGTATCATGAAAAGCAAAAGCGAGTTCGTGCTCTTAGATTAAGTCTACAATTAGACTTAATGGAAAAACTGAAGAATATTCAGGAAACAACAATCAAGGATGATGCTGAAGGAATGAAAGGACGAATAAAAGAATTAGGGCAAGGAAGTGATGGAATTTGGAGATTCCATAAGAAAAGAATTTGGGTACCTAAGCTAGGAGAGTTAAGAAATAAGATTTTAGAGGAAGCCCACAAATCTAGATATACCATGCATCCTGGTAATAATAAGATGTACCAAGATTTAAGAAATAACTTCTGGTGGATAGGAATGAAAAATGACATAGCTAGATATGTTTCTAAGTGTCTTACTTGTTCACAAGTTAAGGCAGAACACCAGAAACCTTCAGGATTACTGCAACAATTAGAAATGCCTGTATGGAAATGGGAACTTATAACCATGGACTTTGTTACTAAGTTACCCAAAACCAGAAAAGGTAATGACGTGATTTGGGTGATTGTGGATCGATTAACCAAATCAGCTCATTTTCTACCCATGAAAGAAACCTTTAGCATGGAAAGGTTAGCCAAGTTATACGTAGACGAGATAGTATCCTTACATGGAGTTCCACTCTCCATTGTATCAGATAAAGATAGTCGTTTCACTTCCCACTTCTGGATAAGTTTCCAGGAAGCAATGGGAACCCGACTAAATTTAAGTACTGCATACCATCCTCAAACAGACGGTCAAAGTGAAACGACGATCCAAACCCTGGAAGACATGCTTAGAGCATGTGTGATAGATTTTGGTGGAAACTGGGATGACCACCTACCCTTAATCGAATTCTCCTATAACAATAGTTACCATTCAAGCATTGAAGCTGCCCCATTTGAAGCACTGTATGGCCGCAAGTGTAGAACTCCAGTTTGTTGGGCAGAAATATGAGAAAGCCAATTATCAGGTCCTGAAACAGTGCAAGAAACTACCGACAAGATCACTCAAATCAAGGAAAGATTAAAGACGGCTCGAGATCGCCAGAAGAGTTATGCAGACAATAGGCGTAAGCCGTTGGAATTTCAAGTCGGAGACAAGGTTCTCTTGAAAGTTTCTCCTTGGAAAGGAGTAGTTCGGTTCGGTAAGAAAGGAAAGCTGAGTCCAAGGTACGTAGGACCATTCTCAGTAATACAGCGAATAGGACCAGTCGCCTATCGCTTACAACTACCAAAAGAGTTAGCCAGGGTACATGACGTATTTCATGTATCCAACCTCAAGAAATGTCTATCTGATGAATCTTTGGTAATACCTCTTCCAGACATAGAGGTAAATGAAAAGTTAAAGTTCGTAGAGAAAACTCTTCAGATAGAAGACAGAAAGATTAAATTCCTCAAGCACAAAAGATTGGTACTTGTCAAAGTCAAATGGGATTCGAAAAGAGGACCCGAGTATACTTGGGAGCTGGAATCGGAAATGAAGCGAAAGTATTCTCACTTATTTCAGTAAATCTCGAGGACGAGATTTTAAATAAGGTGGGGAGGATGTAAGGACCTGCAAAAATGTCCCAAAATGACCCGTAAGTGGAAACCCAGACCCCTGAAACCCTAACTGTCATGAAAACCCAAGAAATCAAGAAAAATGGGTTTCACGCGGGCCGCGTAAACCATAAGAGGAGTTTGCGCAGGCCGCGTCAACTCAACTTTGACCGGATAAGCATTCCAGGCCACATGTCGCACACGTGGCAGGTCTACCGATGACACGCTAGCCCTAGTCTACGACTAGGTGGCCCTCGCGGGCCGCGTAAGATGAAGAGAGGGTTTACGCGGGCCACGTAAACCCCATTTTCAGCTATAAATTGCTTGGTTCATGGCCTGTTCATCTGTGTCGAAAACTTTTCTCAAAAACGAAGTATACTGCCTAAATTCAAAGTTTTAAAGGTATCAAGGCGCTGCTACGATACAGGGTATTAACTCGATCGCTGCTACGATTCAATGTCCGATCGATTGAAGCCAATCCGATGGATGTTTAAGTGCTGCCCAAATTAGGGCTATACTTTGTCATTCGCCGTGAATTCGATGGATGTTTAAGTATTGCACTTTGTCATTCATCGTGAGAGTTTTAATCTCGTGAGTTATCATAAATGTTGTATTAAGTTACTGACCTAGTTCATGTGCATTGTTTCTTAAACTAGGTTATCAGGCTTATCAGTAGGCTAAACTCTGCTCGTTTAAATCGGCAATATGAGTCATTCTCTTTTTATTAAAATGTTTTACAAAACCCTATTTATTTTTAACGTTATAATTACAGGGATTAAGTCTTTGTAATCTTCAATTACTGTCGGTATGTGGGGTTTTGTATACATTACTTGATACCCATCACCATTGGACAACGGGTTAGCCAATGGGTGATCTGACCATAGTCACAAATACAGTCGAGTGAAAAATACCGATTTGGGGTAATTGGTTGATAGAAACAATGTAATCACCCTTAATACTGTATATTATAACAATGTGTCGTTTTGTGCAACTTGAGTGACTCGCCAGTATTTCCCTGCTGATAAAACCTTTTTAAAACATGTTTCAGGTGATCTGCTGTGATCCAGGAAAAAGTGCCGTGTAGCACTCCAAGCTTGATGAAGTGGCTCAATAAAATAAAGAAACATGTTTTTGTAAAAACAGGGATTTCCCAGTGAAATCACCTTTACTGTAAATTATGGGTGTTATTCCCAATTTGTGAAATAAAATAATCAGGCATTTTCAAGTTGTAAAAAGATCCTGTTAAAATTCCGCTACCAATATAATAATTACCACGGGTTTCTGTCCCGCGGCTTCTGAAACGGGTAAAACCGAGTCGGGGGCCGTGACATCCATTTACACTTTTACTGAAATTGTTGTTGTGAGTACGTTTGCTGGGAATAATTGGTTGAGGTTCAACTGGATTTCGGGCAGTAGCAAGGATTGCTGGATTAGCATTTGCTATTCCTTGGGCAACGATGTTTTCTATATCTTGCCTATTCAGAAATTAATCTTCATGGTTTTGCTCGGATTGGTTAATTTCATTAACGGGTTCATTACCAGCGTGTTCCATCTGGTAATTAATAATATATATAAGTTATTAACACAAAATAAATAACAATCACACAATAAAATAGTCGCACATAATCCTGTCAACATGTATAACCAAAATTGTCGACTTTGCGACTTTCATCTTTTTATATATTTTAGTATGCATCATTACACACCCGTTATATTACAAAAGTTTTATTTTTAGTTATTTTACATGATTATATTTTTATTATTATATTATTATTAAACACACATTACCACAACCACATACGATCTTCATCAGCTGGCACTTCAGAAGCGACGTTCCCTCTCGTCGTATTTCCATGATATCCTCTCCCCCACTTCTCGGATTCTATTTCCAGCATCCACCAACTCATCGCCATAGTGGCGGAGTTCAGCCAGGTTTTCTGTGCTCATAGGTGGGTTTAGTGCAGGCTCAGGGTCAAATTGGGGGAAAATGTGTTAGGGTTATTTAAGAGATTCTGAAATTGCCAGTCGGTTGTCCACCATTCTTCCAGCTCTCCTGGTAGAGGTCGGGGTGGATAATAGGATCTGGGATAGCAGGTTCCAGATTAACTGGAAGTTGTGCTTCCGCTGGGTAATAGAAGAGGTTTTCATCGGCAGGTCCGATGAGGTCACTATTTGCAAGTTGGCGGTCCAGCTCCTCCCACGGTGGCATTTCCTGGGCTTGCCCGGAACTCTCTCCTATCTCATTTCCTTTCCCTTTCCCTTTATCCTTCGGATCCTCAGTCTTTATAACTTTCTGTGTCGCTGGTTTCTTCCTACGCATACGCCTCCAGCCTACGAGTCTTCTTTTCTTTTTCGGTTTTGGTTTCTCTTGTAGTTGGGCTTGGAATACTATTGGCTCTTCAGTATCAGCTTGGTAGCTAGTGAAGGTACCAGTGGTATCCATATCTGTGGTATGAATAGTAAAGTTTTGAAGGGCTTCTGATAGTTCATTTATGATGTTAGCATACATGAAGAAACACACAAAATTCTAAATTAAAACTTTGTAAATTAAATTTTCACAGAATCACAGAATGACAATCAGAAAAATTAAGTATTAAATACTTAATTAGCTTAAATCAGTGGCTCTGATACCACCTTTTTCTGTCACGGCCCCCGTCCCGGTGAGACCCGGTCCAGGAGCCACGGGCAGAAACCCGTGATATTTATTATTTGAGTTGACAGCGGAAGTTTAACAGGATCGTTTAAAACTTGAAAATGCCCAATTATTTTATTTCATAATTTGGGACAAACCCCGTAATTTACGATAGAGGAATTCCACGAGGAAATTCCCTGTTTTACAAAACATGTTTATTTATTTAACTGAGCCACCACTTCAAGTTTTATTAGTGCTCCGTAGCACTTTTCCTTGATTCACAGTAGGTCACCTGAAACATGTTTTAAAAATATTTTATCAGCGGGGAAATACTGGCGAGTCACTCAATTTTGATAACACGACACATAACTATGAATTACAGCATAAGAGCGATTACAATGGCTACTATCTTATTTTTATCTGGCGCCGTGTCACACCCTGGTGAAAATGGTCATACCACTATTGGGTCCTTTCACCCAAGTAGTGATGATTATCACTGTTAGGTTGGTGAACCTAACCGTGAGAAATTAGTAATGTGCACAATGCCCCACTTGCCAGTGATTTAAGATAACCACGACTTAATCCCTGTAATTATAACTCTTGAAAATAATTTGAGATTTAGTAAAACCATGGATAAAAAGAGAATGACTCACATTGCAAGTTTAGTTGGGCAGAGTTTAGCCTACTGATTTAGCCTTGTAACCTAGTTTAAATAACAATGCACACGAAACTAGGTAAGTAACTTAATACAACATTTACGATAAGCTCACGAGATTAAAACCTTCACGACGAATGACAAAGTATAGCCCTGATTTGGGCAGCACTTAAACATCCATCGGATTGGTTTCAATCGATCGGACATTGTATCGTAGCAGTGATCGAGTTAATACCCTGTATTCGGAGCAGCGTTTCCCTAAGCGAAATTGTGATTTTGAGCAGTAAACTTTCGTTTTTGATTGAAATTTTCGAGCACAGAAGCAAGTCCCATGCACCAGCAATTTATAGCAGAAAAATAGGTTTTACGCGGCCCGCGTAAGCCTTAATAAGATCTTACACGGCCCACGAGGGCCACCTAGTCTACGACTAGGGCTAGCGTGTCACACCTAGGTCTGCCATGTGTGCGACACGTGGCCTGGAACGCTTATCCGGTCAACTTTAGTTGACGCGGCCCGCGTAGACTTCTCTTATGGTTTACGCGGCCCGCGTGAAACCCAATCTTCTTGATTTCTTGGTTTTTCATGCACATTAGGGTTTCAGGGGTCCGGGTTTTCACTTACGGGTCAAATTGGGATATTTTTGCAGGTCCTTACAGTACAAGGCTTTCGTCTTCCCGACTTTTCCTTTGCTAGATTGGCACTATCTTCCAATTTCTTGATTCTTTCATCAACCACTGATAGTACCCGGGTTCTGGATCTTATCGATGAAACCATACAACTGTTTTCGATTGCCTTTCCAACCTCCTTGGCAATCACTTCTCTCATTTGCTCGGTGACTCTCGGCACCGCATCATCGTTACTTTCATCCGTCATCTTTAATACTGAAATGTTTACATTAACCGTTAAACATTTCATTTATAACATATGATTTACTTGTTTTGGTTTAATCAAGTTCATAACTTGATTCAACCATTCTTGTTTCATGCATTTCCTGTGTTTGAGTGAACTTACACACTCTTTTCGTGCATATTTGTTCATGTTTCATTTCTATATTCTCTAAATTTACTTAAAACAATTAACTCTTACCGGGTGCTTGATCAAGCTTGAACCGAACATACTTTATTGACAACCCTTAGCTCTGATTACCAACTTGTAAGACCCGACTTAATATAACGAGATTAAAGATACAAGATAAGCATTTAGTACTAAAATATCGAGTTTACAAAAACTTTCCTTATTAAAAGACCATATTTGATCCTAATATTCCAGTTAAAAGCAAGTTATCCATTAAACATACAAAACATAACTTCAAGTGTCTACTAGATAACGTTTGAAAACATAGTTCAAGTATCTACATATTGCTAAAACAAAATAGATCAAGTGCGGAAGCTTTGTTTAGTGCGTTCGGTTCTTGATAATAGCTTGATCACCATCCGGTTTAGGTCCGTCATCTTCACCTACGGTCAAAACCATGGAAATGATTAGTTTTGACACTTTAAAAATCAAGTATAACATATTCCATGCTCAAAACATATCAAAAAAGAGAAAATTCCACGTCCCTGGGCAATCGCGCATCGCGAGGAAGGAGAAGGGTGGCTGTCGCGCCACGCCACCGCCGTCGCGCCGCGCGACGGTGGGTGTCTTCGGCCGTGGCGTGACGCCAGCAAGCATTTTCGACAGACTGTTGTTATTTGGAGCTGCTAATTTGTAACACCCCGAAAATATAAATCCGATATTAGAAATTCAAGGATTTCATAAACAAGAATTTACCATCTAGAAATTTTAACCTAGTTAAAATTACAAGTTTAGAAATAACCAACACTAGATTAAAAACACTAGTAATTAAAGCTAGTTGATAAGGGAGGGACTAAACTTGCCCAAGAATGAAAGTAAAGTCTGAATTTTAACAAAACTCACCAAACACACCATTTTAGGTGTGTCTGGTCGAACAAGAGGAAGGGGGGCGACCAGGGTGTTCTCCAAACTCTAGCTTCACATGAAAATCTGCAAAATTAAAGCCTCAAATCCGTCCCAAATCGAATTCTAAACACAAATTAGTAATCACCTCGTTGTAAGGATCAAAAGGTATGTAAAATTTTGGTACTTTGATCCATCATGAATTCTAGGTTATTTGTGAAAAAACTGAAATTGAGCCTAGTTATGACATGCATGAATGAATGTTGAATTAATATGATGTTTAGAGTCAAACCCTAGGTGATTCCTTGTGAAAACTTTGCATCATATTTGTAAAGTTTGGGGTTTACATGTTAGGAGGCTATGAGCTTGAAGAAAACTTGAAGAATACTAGAATTATGATTATTGTTATAGTGAAATCTGAATTTGTTAAAGTAAATTCAGAAATATAGATGTCAAGATGTATGTGAAATTTATTAATTTAGTGAAAATAGATGTTAATTACAAATCATGAACTTGGTGATAATTATAGAAGAATCTGACCCGTTAGGTGTTTGTTGAAATGCCTAAGAGAGGATTTAAATGATAAAAATATGATGAGAACGCAGATTTGATCATGTTTCACAATGATATGAATATGGTCATGAAAAGAATTCTAAACAAGCTGTAAACTGAATCTTCTAGGCAAAGAGTTCGGATCATCAAGCGGACAAGCCGGAGGGAATTCACGAGGGAAAGACGTGCTCTAAAGGTACGAAATTACTGTTTCGTTACATTATAAATAAATTGTTAGTTTTATGTTGTAGTTTTTGAAAACATGGTAAACAAGATAGATCAATACGTCACAGAAGTGACTTTTGCATCTTAAACAAGTGAAACAGGTCAAACATTTGATAGAAATTGGATTTTTGTAATACCTTATTTGATGCCCAAATCTTGGCATCCAAACGGGTCGAACAATCAAGTAAGACATAATCAATGCTCCGGAATATGATAGATTGTTCTTTGATGCTTGGTTAATATATAATATATGAGAAATACGAGGTTTTAATGTATCGGTGTCATAGAAAAACTGAAATCCGAGAGTTGGAAACCTTGGTGTAATGAACATACAAAACCAAACATGAAGTTCCAGGTGCTACCGTAAATTACGGTATTACCGTAATTTACGGTAGAGGTGAGATGTTTTACGGCATGGATCTCCTAGTTTACGGTGGGCTTTATCATAAACTGAGCACCGTAACTTACGGTAGAACCGTAAGTTACGGTAAGTCCTGAACTTGTGAAAATCTTGTAAAATGTTAAAAGTTCAAGTTCATTTCAATCATAGTTTTGATCAATTATTAATCCTAACCATTTTGACATAAATGTTTATTTAAACATTGTAGTTTTAGGTGCTCAAAGTAATGGATGACGATCAATCAACTTTTGAAGAACCGAACACAACTTTTGAAGCTTCCGCTATGTTTTAATCGTACTTAAATTCTGTTCATGGGTTGTAAACAAATTTCTCAAACAACTTTTGAATGTTCCAACCTAGTCATTTGTTGACTAAGGTTTTTGATACTTCCGAATTTTTATGTTATTTTAATATTTTTGGTATGAAATTAGAAATTAATTCAAGTAAAAATTTAAGGGTGTTACAAGTTGGTATTAGAGCCTAAGGTTGTCAACAAAGTGTTCGGTTCAAGCTTGATCGATCGTCCGGTAAGAACTAACTTATTTGTTAATAAATTATGTACTACGTAAAGAATAAGAAATGAGCAATATGCATGAAACGAGTGTGTAAGCTCACTCAAAAACAAGAAATGCATGAAACAAGAATGATTAAATCAAGTTACGAACTTGATTGAATTGAAACAAGAATGATTAAATCAAGTTATGAACTTGATTGAATTGAAACAAGAATGATTAAA
Organism: Helianthus tuberosus; assembly: GCA_030545235.1. Taxonomy (NCBI): domain Eukaryota; kingdom Viridiplantae; phylum Streptophyta; class Magnoliopsida; order Asterales; family Asteraceae; genus Helianthus; species Helianthus tuberosus. The sequence continues at coordinate 33,512,817 of CM060373.1, read as the reverse complement.
TCGAGTTATGAACTTGATTAAATCAAAACAAGTAAAGCATGTGTTATAAATGGAATGTTTAACAATTTATGTAAACATTTCAGAAATAGAGATGGCTGATGGAGGTAATGATAATGCGGTGCCAAGAGTCACCGAACAAGTGAGGGAAGTGATTGCCGAAGAGGTTGGAAAGGTGATCGAAAACAGCTTGTCGGGCTTTATTGATAAAATTCAAAACACAGTTTTATCAATAGTAGAAGAGAGAATCAAGAAATTGGAAGATGATTCCAATTCAACAAAGGAAAAACATGGTGGACGAAAGCCTTGTTAATACAAGGAATTCATGGCCTGTAAACCACCAATATATAATGGGGAGGTTGATCCAATTGTGTGCCAACGATGGCTAAGTGATATCGAAGGAGTATTCGAGAGAACTCATTGTGATGAAAATGACTACGTAGCTTATGGTACGGGTCAATTAAGAGGTCAAGCGAAAGATTGGTGGGATAACAAAAAGAAGGAGATTGGAAGTGAAGCGGCTAAGGCCATGACATGGGAGGAGTTTAAGACGTCGTTTCTTAAACACCATAGTCCCAAAGCGGTCATAAATAGAATCAAGGAAGAGTTTATGCAACTCAGACACAAGGGTGAATCCATAGACAAGATCACGGGGATGTTTATGGACAAGATAAAGTTCTGTGATGATTTGGTGACAAACGAAGAACAAAAGGTCTATTACTACCATAACATGCTAAGTGCGGAGTATAGAGAGTTCATAACCCCTTCAAAATACGAGACCCTTACCGAGATTGTCAATGCTGCTCGGGAAAGGGAGATCGAACTGAAAAAGAGCATAGAACGGGGTGAACGAAGGGCACAAGATGTGAATCCAAGCCCTACTAAGAAGGCACGAACAAACGAAAGCGCAAAGAAATCTGATAAGAAAGACGGGTCGCCAAGTTGCAGAATCTGCGGGAAGGGTCATAAAGGCGAATGCCGTTACAAGGATAAGCCTTGTCCCATATGCAAGAAAACGGGACATATGGCTATATCATGCCCGGAGAAAGTGACGGTTTGTTACAATTGTTATCGAACGGGTCACAAGAAGTCGGAATGCCCGGAACTGGTTGGAAAGAAGGATGGGCAAGAACCGAAAGGTGAAGCCCCGAAAGCAAAGGCAAGATCGTTCCAACTAACCGCCGCAGAAGCAAAGGTTGAACCTGACGTGGTCTCAGGTATATTTGCTGTAAATTCAATTCCTGCATACGTGTTATTTGATACGGGTGCGAATAAATCCTTTGTTTCATATGGACTTATTCGACATCCTTCATTTATTCTAACAAAATTACTTGTGCCTTTAGAAGTAGAGATAGGTAATAACAAAAGCTTTATTGTTTGTGATGTATGTGAAAATTGTAAACTGAGCATCGACGATGAAGAATATTTGATAAATCTAATCCCGATGTCGATGGGAGAATTTCAAGTAGTCGTTGGGATGGATTGGCTATCTCGACACCATGCAAAGGTCGTGTGCTTTCGTAAAGAGATAAAACTAACATCTCCGAGCGGAAAACACGTCACCATTTATGGCAAAAAAGGAGGCAACCCCATAGTATGCTCAATGTTGAAAGCTCACAAGCTAATGAAGCGAGGATGCAAGGCATTCATAATATACGCTAATGAGCCCGAGAAAGAATCACGAAAGATTGGAGATGTACCGGTAGTACGAGATTATGAAGATGTTTTTCCGGAAGATTTACCGGGGATACCGCCTGAACGGGAAGTAGAGTTCGGGATCGAATTGATTCCGGGCGCGAAACCCGTAGCAAAAGCCCCGTACCGACTTGCACCGTCGGAATTACAAGAGTTGATGTCCCAAATCCAAGATCTGCTTGACAAGGGATTCATAAGGCCGAGTGTGTCTCCTTGGGGCGCACCGGTATTGTTCGTGAGAAAGAAAGACGGGAGCATGCGCATGTGTATTGATTATCGGGAGTTAAACAAACTCACGGTAAAGAACCGATACCCGCTCCCGAGGATAGATGATTTATTCGACCAACTACAAGGTGCGAACTGGTTTTCCAAAATTGACCTTAGATCGGGGTATCACCAACTAAAGGTCAAAGAAGAAGATGTGCCGAAAACGGCTTTCCGCACGAGATACGGACATTACGAATTCCTCGTGATGTCATTTGGGCTAACAAACGCACCCGCGGCTTTCATGGACCTCATGAACCGGGTTTGCAAGCCAATGTTGGATAAGTCGGTCATCGTGTTTATCGATGATATCTTGGTGTACTCGAAAAGTGAAGCTGAACACGCACACCACTTACAAGAAGTGTTAGAGACACTTAGGCGAGAGAAGTTATATGCAAAATTCTCTAAATGTGCCTTTTGGATACGAGAGGTTCAATTTTTAGGCCATGTCATAAATGCCGACGGAGTTTTGGTGGATCCGTCAAAGATAGAGGCTGTGTCAAAATGGAATTCCCCGAAGAACCCTTCAGAAATTAGAAGCTTTTTGGGGCTTGCGGGATACAATAGGAGATTCATCCAAGATTTCTCCAAGATTGCGTCACCACTAACAAAGCTAACACGAAAGAAAGAAAGGTTCATTTGGGGTGTTGATCAAGAGAAAGCGTTTCAAACGCTAAAAGAAAAGTTAACTCAAGCTCCGGTATTGACATTGCCGGACGGAGTCGAAGACATGGAGGTTTATTCGGATGCTTCACTATCGGGACTCGGTTGCGTGTTGATGCAACGGGGCAAGGTAATAGCCTATGCCTCGAGGCAATTGAAGATACACGAGAAGAAATATCCCACTCACGATCTCGAGTTGGCGGCGGTAGTGTTTGCATTAAAAATATGGAGGCACTACTTGTATGGGGTAAAGTGCACCATATTCACCGACCACAAGAGTTTGAAATACTTCTTCGATCAGAAGGAGTTAAATATGCGACAAAGGCGATGGCTGGAAACGGTGAAAGACTACGATTGCGAAATACGTTACCACCCAGGAAAGGCTAATGCGGTGGCGGATGCGTTGAGCAGAAAAACGGATTATGTCCCGATACGAGTAAGATCGATGCAACTCGTGGTAACCTCAGGTATACTTGAACGTATTCGAGAGGCGCAATTAGAAGCAGTAAAAGAAGAGAATTAGAAGAAAGAAAGAATAATTGGTCAGTTGAAAGATTTGTCGGATGGGAATCACGGGTTAAAGACTCGATCCGGAAGGATATGGGTCCCACATACCTGTGGAGTGAAGGCGCTTCTACTTAATGAAGCTCATAAATCCCGTTATTCAATTCATCCGGGTGCGACCAAGATGTATAATGACTTGAAACAAAATTATTGGTGGCCCGGAATGAAGAGGGATGTGGCGAAGTATGTGGAAAAGTGCTTGACATGTTTACAAGTCAAGGCGGAGCACCAAAAACCATATGGCAAACTCCAACCATTAGAAATTCCGGTTTGGAAATGGGAACATATTACAATGGACCTATTAACCAAGTTGCCTAAGACGAATCGTGGTTTTGATGCCATATGGGTAGTGGTGGATAGATTGACGAAAAGTGCTCACTTCATTCTGATTCGTGAGACTTATACGTCAGAAAAGATTTCGGGAGTTTATACCAATGAAATCATAGCACGTCATGGGGTACCGGTGTCCATCGTGTCTGATAGGGATACCCGGTTTACTTCAAATTTCTGGCGAGATTTTCAAGAGCAAATGGGAACCAAATTGTTCCTTAGCACTGCGTACCATCCTCAAACGGATGGACAAAGTGAAAGAACCATACAGACATTGGGGGACATGCTACGGGCGTGTATAATCGACTTTGGAGGCAGTTGGGATGTTCACCTACCGTTAGTCGAGTTTTCATATAACAACAGTTACCAATCTAGTATTAAGATGGCACCATACGAAATGTTTTACGGTAGGAAGTGTCGAACCCCGGTATGTTGGGGTGAAGTGGGTCCACGTGAACTCGCCCACCAAGATATAGTACGAGCCACGAATGAAAAGATCGATAAAGTTCGGGCACACTTGAAAGCGGCTCAAGACAGGCAAAAGGCGTATGCTGATAAAAGGAAAAGGCCGATTGAATTCCAAGTTGGTGACATGGTCATGCTAAAAGTCTCCCCATGGAAAGGTGTTATTAGATTCAGAAAAAGGGGGAAGCTAAGCCCAAGGTTTATTGGACCATTTAAAATTATCGGAAAGGTTGGCAAGGTAGCTTACCGCCTCGAGTTACCGGAGGAACTAAGTGGGATCCATGGCACGTTCCACGTGTCACAATTAAGAAAGTATAAATCCGATATTAGAAATTCAAGGATTTCATAAACAAGAATTTACCATCTAGAAATTTTAACCTAGTTAAAATTACAAGTTTAGAAATAACCAACACTAGATTAAAAACACTAGTAATTAAAGCTAGTTGATAAGGGAGGGACTAAACTTGCCCAAGAATGAAAGTAAAGTCTGAATTTTAACAAAACTCACCAAACACACCATTTTAGGTGTGTCTGGTCGAACAAGAGGAAGGGGGGCGACCAGGGTGTTCTCCAAACTCTAGCTTCACATGAAAATCTGCAAAATTAAAGCCTCAAATCCGTCCCAAATCGAATTCTAAACACAAATTAGTAATCACCTCGTTGTAAGGATCAAAAGGTATGTAAAATTTTGGTACTTTGATCCATCATGAATTCTAGGTTATTTGTGAAAAAACTGAAATTGAGCCTAGTTATGACATGCATGAATGAATGTTGAATTAATATGATGTTTAGAGTCAAACCCTAGGTGATTCCTTGTGAAAACTTTGCATCATATTTGTAAAGTTTGGGGTTTACATGTTAGGAGGCTATGAGCTTGAAGAAAACTTGAAGAATACTAGAATTATGATTATTGTTATAGTGAAATCTGAATTTGTTAAAGTAAATTCAGAAATATAGATGTCAAGATGTATGTGAAATTTATTAATTTAGTGAAAATAGATGTTAATTACAAATCATGAACTTGGTGATAATTATAGAAGAATCTAACCCGTTAGGTGTTTGTTGAAATGCCTAAGAGAGGATTTAAATGATAAAAATATGATGAGAACGCAGATTTGATCATGTTTCACAATGATATGAATATGGTCATGAAAAGAATTCTAAACAAGCTGTAAACTGAATCTTCTAGGCAAAGAGTTCGGATCATCAAGCGGACAAGCCGGAGGGAATTCACGAGGGAAAGACGTGATCTAAAGGTACGAAATTACTGTTTCGTTACATTATAAATAAATTGTTAGTTTTATGTTGTAGTTTTTGAAAACATGGTAAACAAGATAGATCAATACGTCACGGAAGTGACTTTTGCATCTTAAACAAGTGAAACAGGTCAAACATTTTATAGAAATTGGATTTTTGTAATACCTTATTTGATGCCCAAATCTTGGCATCCAAACGGGTCGAACAATCAAGTAAGACATAATCAATGCTCCGGAATATGATAGATTGTTCTTTGATGCTTGGTTAATATATAATATATGAGAAATACGAGGTTTTAATGTATCGGTGTCATAGAAAAACTGAAATCCGAGAGTTGGAAACCTTGGTGTAATGAACATACAAAACCAAACATGAAGTTCCAGGTACTACCGTAAATTACGGTATTACCGTAATTTACGGTAGAGGTGAGATGTTTTACGGCATGGATCTCCTGGTTTACGGTGGGCTTTATCATAAACTGACCACCGTAACTTACGGTAGAACCGTAAGTTACGGTAAGTCCTGAACTTGTGAAAATCTTGTAAAATGTTAAAAGTTCAAGTTCATTTCAATCATAGTTTTGATCAATTATTAATCCTAACCATTTTGACATAAATGTTTATTTAAACATTGCAGTTTTAGGTGCTCAAAGTTATGGATGACGATCAATCAACTTTTGAAGAACCGAACACAACTTTTGAAGCTTCCGCTATGTTTTAATCGTACTTAAATTCTGTTCATGGGTTGTAAACAAATTTCTCAAACAAGTTTTGAATGTTCCAACCTAGTCATTTGTTGACTAAGGTTTTTGATACTTCCGAATTTTTATGTTATTTTAATATTTTTGGTATGAAATTAGAAATTAATTCAAGTAAAAATTTACGGGTGTTACATAATTCAGCCCAACACTATTTATCTTAATTCTAAACTTTAAAGCGGCATAACTTTTGACTCGGGCGTCCGTTTTAGCCGATTCTTTTTCCTACGTGACCGTAATTTAATTACGGACACGTTTATCAACACGATTTGCATAAAAATATTATTTCAAAAACAGTTGTACTGTAATTCGTCTCTTGTTTATTTGACCCATTTATCTACAAGTTCCACAACATGTATTATTATCATCATAAACTTTAGGCCAATGCGCCTGTTTCTACGTTTACCAAATATGAGCTTTTGCTCCCCTCCTGAGGGTTGCTTATGTAATAACCATCATGTTTATTTCCAAGAATTTAACCATGCCTTTCGGAATCATTTGACAAGCGAATGTTCCGAACTATAATCCCTCTACAAGGGCTCATGCTTTTGCAACGGAGTTGCGTGTCCGATACACGACCTACGCTTGATATATAACCAATCACAAGTGATGGTTATTAATTTCTATGTTTGTAAGACAACTTTTTTTGACCCGTTTGGATGCTGAATGGGTGTCTCCATTGCTAGACACATCCAAACTAAATTTCTAACTCATGTTTTGACCCATTTTACTTGTCTAAGGCACTTTGTCACTCCCGTGACTTAACGGTTTTCCTTGTTTACCAAATTGCAATATAACTAAGTAAGACTAACAATTAAACATAATGTAGCGAAACTATAAGTCGTGTACCTTCAAAGTGCACCGTTCAAGCGTGTTTCACCTCCGGCTTGTCCACTTGACGATCCAGATGCTTTACCTAAAGAGTTCCATTCACCATCAATTTAGAACTCTTTTATAATCAATAACGGACAATTTATTATGATATTCAAATCTGCGTTTTAGCTGATTAACCTAAACCCTAAAGCCTAACCTTGTTTATATAACACAAGGTTTGCTATTTGGGCTAGGGTTTGCAACAGGGGCAAAGCCCAATTCGTCCCCCTAGACCCAATATGGGTTTTGTTTAGCCCAAACTCAATTATCTCACTAATACAAAGCTAAACCCGCTAACCGTTTATCGTTTAACTAATTACAAGATATCCAAAGACCAAATCTAAGCTGTTGTCACAGAATATGCACCAACACTGATGAAACAATAAAATTGATAGTCGCTGCTGTTGAAATAAAAAGATCCTCTAAAGGGGACACACCAAAAGTCGAAGCCGTCATCTCTCTGCGTATACGGAAGTATCGACCTGAGCTCTCACGGCCCTCGCATCTAACCCATGAACAGATATCATATGTGGTATACTCACCTGTAAGACTGAATATTGGGATCTGGATACGAGAGTATATTCAAGAAGTGGGACACACGGATAAGTTTAAGTCATTAAGAAATTAACATCGTATCTCGGAACAATTGAACTTTGTGTGAAAATTTAAGTGGACAAATATACTGACAATCTAAGTGAATTGTTTAGAACTTAAAATGAAATGAAGCTTAACGGTGTTGGTGACTTGTCTCAAAAACTGATATGATCCTCTTACACGAACTCACAAAAATATTGTTTGTAAATATTTCTTTACTGCATTTCATATTTCTTTATTACAAAATCCAAAAAGATTTTCAGTGTGTTTTAGCATAAATTTTTGAAAAAATTCAAAAAGATTTTCGACAACTGATGTTGGAAAACTGATTTTCAAAATTCCGAGTGCTAGACATGATGACATTGTTGTGAAGGGGAGAGTGTGTTTAATTGACAAAATATGTTTTTCAAATTATCAAGTGGTTCATCATAAGTGAATGATTTGAGGGAGAATTGTAGTTGTTGCACTCAAGTTGTTAAATTTCAAAATCTTATTGCTGGATTAAGAATGTGCAGGTATAGTCAGGTTTGATCTTGGATCTGAACAAAGGAATGCCAGGCTTCGATTTCTGAAGACCTCTGTTTGAGCCAGGCTGATCAATCCTGAGATCTGTGAAGGTCAGACAACGATCCTGAAGATGTTGCTGAAGAACAAAGGAATACCAGCAAATCGAGAGGGGGAGTCTGAAGATACCTAAGTAAATTGAGAGCCAGATTTCAAATCCTGGAACTGATGAACTTAAGGAATCAAGAGATCTGATCAAGAGAATTGATGAAGATAGAGAGAGAAAAGCCCAGAGACTGATCAAGACAGAAGATGTAAAGTCACAGCACGGTGATGAGCGACTCCATCAACATCTGAGGGGGAGTCTGTTGGTGCACTACATCTGTTGATTTCGTCTTGTATCAAGTCAAACATTGTATTGTATAGATTAGGGCTTAATATACGAGAAAATAGGAGAATGTATGTGTTTTAGGAAGAGATTCCGCTTATAGGGACAATGGCTAAAGGTTTCGCTTGAATGGTCTGGTGGTTTCGCTTATGTGTTCACATAAGGTTTCGCTTATGTGAACATGTCACTTGTAGCGAAACCTGAAGACTATATATACTCTTAAAGCGAAATCATTTGTAACTTTTGACGATTTCCATGCCGAGGTGCTGCCGGTGTGACGATTGAGCTGTAAACGTTGACAAATCAATAAAATAGTAGATTAAAGTGAAGTGCAAGCTATTTCTACCTACGTTTCTTGTTATTCCGCACCTGAAACATAGGAGAACGCCTCTGAACGACTCGTTCGGGTCAGTACACGATCCTACAGGTTTGTTCTTTTATATCCTGCATTTATTGTTGAATATCCATTTATATAAAATGCAATATTTGTTAATATTTGATAATTTACAACAATAAATATGAAATATATTGTATGTAGACTCTACTCCCTGTGTACTATAAATAACCAACATTCTCCTGAATATTTATTCATAAATAAACACATTTTAGGAAGTAACGTAAATGGGCGATAGGATACGCAAAAAGCTTTCTGAGAGTGACACAAGCCATCATGGTAGAATAAAACTGCCCAAGAATGGTGTTGAAAATATCTTACTTCCATTTATTGGTGATTTGAGGAATAGTGTTTCTAATGGAATTGAAGTTGAATTGGTCAGCGATACAAGTACAAATGGACGCACTTTTAATTCAACGCTTAAGTTTAGCAACGCGAATGGATACGTTTTTCAACAGTTCAATCAAGTTGTAGCAGCTTGTGACTTAAGACCTAAGGATAAGATTGAGTTTTATCCGAAGGAAATAATTAATGAAAAATTGGTTGTGGGGTTCACATTTACTCGAAATGATCAACAACACTAAATTGGCTACTCTTTTCAGAGAGTAGTCATGAATATATAATTGTTTAAAGTAATTTATATTTCTATTGATATAAGTAATTCTAATTTCAGTACTTTGTTATTTATCTAAAAAGTATATTATCTTTGATTACATCTCTTTTGTTTTTGTTTACTCGCTTTTTATATTGCCAAAATATCTCTCCTCATACGGTGAATAACAAAAAAAATGATTCATATTTATGAGGCATATGTTATTTTGTTGTATAAACACAGCTCATGTTGATAACAATGAATTTTCATGAAAGATCCAAACCAAATTTGAAGAAATCTCCCTACATATATTCTCATACATCAAAATGTCATGAAATTGAAGTTACATATTTAAGTGCCACTATATTATAGTATACAGGATATCAAGCTTACTCTCAATTTTCATGTGATTGGCAAAAAAGTTTAAAATGGTATTTTGATATAAAAAGAAGTTTTCTATTCTTTTAAATTTATAGCTTAATTAATCATCTTCTTGCGAGGAATGCACTATTTTTTCTATTTAAAGTTGCCCACAGAGATTTGAATAAATTATGGGAAAAAAATATTATATCATTTTAGGACGGGTGCCATGTTTAAAATATGATACCATGGAGATCTTTCTTTAACCTCCAACAATGAACCTTTGTAAAACTACTCAAACAATTAAACATATTCGATGTTGTGAAGTTATAATGTGGTTTGGGCCATTTTTCCAGTTTAGTCTAAAGGTTTCATTTTTCATCTGTGGGTTCAAAGGGGTTTCACCGTTGCCATTTTAGTACACTGGGTTAACTTCAACTATTTTTTTCGTTAACGAGGACAATTCAGTCATTTTATATGTAATTCTATGAACTAGAAGAGCAATTCGGCCATAAAAATGACACAATGAAGACGGTGCTAAATTTGGGTTTCTATACATTCTGATACCCTTCCCACTTGATTCCTTTTTAAACACTTGTTACTTTAGAGCATGTGTAGTGGTAAGGCCTTATAAGGGGGGTTATGTGACAAGTGGTGAAATGTGTAGGAAAAGGGGGTTATATAACTTGAGTGTGTAGTAGAAAGAGAGTTATATACCATGTATGTGTGTGTGGGTATGTGTATATATATATATATATATGTATGTATATATATATATATAAAAGGATCAGTTAGGAACCACCCTTTTTTGCGAGAACCGCGAGAACCAGTGTGAACACATCCAAAAATATCTTAAAAATCTAAAAAACACAAAAAATATTTAATATTTTTTTATATAAAAATCGCTACTTTTCGTTAATAAAAATATTATTTTTTTTTAAATAAAAATATTTACTTCATCTTCAACCTCTGAACCATCATCTCCTTCGTCTGAACCAAATCCGGTACATAAAGAGGTTTCATGTTCATCATCACTTTCGGTACTTAAGTAACCTGAGTTAGCAGTGGCCCCCTTATCATCAATTTTCTCGGAATCTTCGATCGACAAATAAGACACCTCATCTTGCTTGAATTCACCACTCTTCGAGCTTGAATAAGTAACATCAGATTCGAGTCTTGGCGAGTCTTCAAATGCCCACTTCGATTTCGATAAGTTCGGAGCCGCAACATACTCTCCATCTTCAGCAGAATTCACACCAACAAATTATGTTTCTTGTGGAATTGGGGATTTTACCTTCTGTTTGTTGATTGTGCTCTGTTTTACTGTCCAAATGTCCAGTTATGAAAATAATCAAATTATGAGCGAAAATTGGATATAAAATTTAGAAAGTGAAATCAAGAACAATAAAAACTCAGTGATGAAGTTTATGAAGCTTGGTTCTAGAACTGATGCCTTCTACAGTTCAATTGGTGTAAGATAAGCAAAAGTTAAGATTTTTATCATATGTTTTGTTTTTCTTCAAATAATCAAGCATCCTTTAATAGAAGTTCTTAAACAATTCCTAAACAGATTTCAACCAACACAACCTCTATCATCAATCAAAACTTTCACCGGAAAGAAGAACTCCGGTTACCAGTAGCAGGAAAAGCTTGACGCCGCCTACCCAACTGGAAATCTCCACTCCTTTCACCACCACCACAATCCTTCTTATGGCCACCACAGCACCATCCATCTGTAAGCAGATGGAGAAGGGACACGATAAAAAAGAAATGATGAGTATAATAGAAAGGGTTAAAGTTCAAGATTAGAGTTGAATAAATAAGGTAATTAAAGGGACTATCATCTTGAACAAAAGCTTCGGGTATTATGCATAAAAGAAGAATAGGAGACCTGGAAATGCTTGAAATTAACTATCTGCAAGTAATTCTAAACCACCTAACATTAGGGACCTGCAAACAGATGTGGTTAAAGAGAGAGATAAGAGAGAGAAGGGAAGTTTAGAGAGAGAAAGAGAGTGCAGAATTTCTTTTATTTGTTTATACATTTTTATTTTTTTTTACATAATAAGCCCCTTAATATAATTTGTTTTATACAATAGACCATGGAGAGATAAAATGACAAGAATGCCCTCATATACAAGGCACATGACCATATTTAACCAAAAAAATCTGACTGAGTTAGGGTTAAAGGACATAACGTGCATGATTTTAAAACGTTAAGGACAAAACCAGTCAATTTTGAAGTTAAAGGACACCGTCTGCAATTTTTTTTTCCTAAAAATCCAAGGAATCTAACGGTGCAAACGGTTCTGTCAAACGAGCTACGGATCAAATCCTATTTGCAAAACACTGAAATTTTATCGACGCTTGCCAGAAAAAATTCCACCACTTTTAAATTTGCTGATAAATTCGTTGGGCTTATTAATTTCGCTGGTAAGCAACTAATTTCGCTGGTCAACTTAAAATTGCTGGTCTATTTCGCTGTCAAGTTTAAGTTCGCTGATCAATTTCGCCCAAATTCGCTGGATAATCTCGCTATTACGACGACCAGTAAAGTCGCCGAAAATCGTAATAATTTCGCTGTGGAAAATTTTACGATTACTAAAGTCGCCTTTGGATTTAACTTCGCCGAACACCGAGTAATTTTGTCACAAATTCGCTGATCAGTTAAATATGCTAGTTCAGTCTGCGAAGTTGTCAAATTCGCCTATAGCACAAATTCGCTGGACCAGTAAATTCGGAAACTTAATCTTTTTGAAATTCTGAAGATTTTATCTCCACTCCAACGAAAATCTGCCAAAACAAACAACCTAATCAGCTAAAAATTTTCGAAAAAATATGAAGAACTGATGAGAAATCACGAAGAACAGTCTTCGAATCTTCAAGTCCTTCAACCAAAATTCTTCACACAATCAACCAAAAACTTCCCAGAAATCTTGCAAAACACCAAAATCAAACACACAAACTGATCAAACACAACCAAATTCGCAGAAAATTATCAAAACTCAAAAATTTCAAAAACCCTAATTTTCAGTTTCAATAATTTCCGAAAAAACTTCATGTTTCTGCAGCAAACAATTCTGAACCGAGCCTTCAAGAGCCTAATGCTCTGATACCAATTGTAGTTGTAGGTCCCCTTGATTCTTATGGATCTTCACAGAATTGTCAATCCGATCAAGAGTGCAGAATCCTCTTGATCAGAATATAGCATAATGAGTAGAAACAGAAATCAGCAATCACTTTCAAACCGGGTTTTTATTGATTATCAAACCAAAGTATTACAATCAATCAAAACCCTAACTCTCTCTCTCAAATTCGTCCAAGCAGTATAAGCTATCACGAATTCTCTCTAGTAACTGTTTTGGCTGATTAACCTAAACCCTAAAGCCTAACCCTGTTTATATAACACAAGGTTTGCTATTTGGGCTAGGGTTTGCAACATGGGCAAAGCCCAATTCGTCCCCCTAGACCCAATATGGGTTTTGTTTAGCCCAAACTCAATTATCTCACTAATACAAAGCTAAACCCGCTAACCGTTTATTGTTTAACTAATTACAAGATATCCAAAGACTAAATCTAAGCTGTTGTCACAGAATATGCACCAACACTGATGAAACAATAAAATTGATAGTCGCTGCTGTTGAAATAAAAAGATCCTCTAAAGGGGACACACCAAAAGTCATCTCTCTGCGTATACGAAAGTATCGACCTGAGCTCTCACGGCCCTCGCATCTAACCCCTGAACAGATATCATCTGTGGTATACTCACCTGTAAGACTGAATATTGGGATCTGGATACGAGATTATATTCAAGAAGTGGGACACACGTATAAGTTTAAGTCATTAAGACATTAACATCGTATCTCGGAACAATTGAACTTTGTGTGAAAATGGTTAGTGGTTTAATAAAATGTAATTATTGTTAATTAAGAAAGCTTGCCGTCACGTAAGGACCTTAACGGGTTAAATGGTGTCGTTATAAATTCTTGCCATGATTTGTTAGCTTAGTTAGTAGTTTAGGCCAAAATTGCTATCTTGGTGAATTTATGTGCAAGATTTGTAAAATGAACTCGGTTGTGATTTAATCTAGTTTATGCTTGTCTCGGTGGTTGCATTGTGTTTATCGATGTCTCTTTCCTTATTTAAGTGAGGTTAGAAAACTCCTAACGGATGACTAACTTATTTTTAAGAGATTTTCATAGACATTTATCAATTGCACGTTAAAGAACAATTTTAGGTGGTTAAAGTGTGTTTATCGTTTTAACTTTCCGAATGATTGTCATGTTAGGATTCCCGAAAGGGATACTAATTGTCTTAAAATGGAAAATTGACCGAATGCTTCTAGTGCCAAAACCGACTTAGGTTACATACTTTGGTTGTGTATTAAGCAAGGCTATTTATCTATTTTCTACTATGTTTTATAAGTGTTTGTTTATGCTTACTTTAGTTTATTAAAAATCAAACAACTTATGTTTTTACCGGTAGTTTAGTGACAAAGGTCTAGTATTATTCCTCCGCCCATTTCCTTGGATCGATACTTGGTTCTTACCGATACTTTACTACATATATGACGGGGTACACTTGCCTCTTTCGTGTGTGTTTTGATGTAAAAGTAATAATCACTTTTATAAATTTAAAACCAAATCGTGTGTAATTTCATTGCAATATTATGTATATATACGCACACGTCAAGTTTTTTGCGCCGTTGCCAGGGATATGGCGAGTTTTAGGAACGACCCGAGTCATTGTGTTATCGGTGTATATACTTGTTAATATTTGTGTATACTTTCTTGATTATTTATTTGTTTATTTATTTGTTAATATTTCTTGCTTTTATTTCATTTATTCGTTTTCCAAGTCATTTTTTTGTACACTTGTAAATTTTTGTTCCATTTATTTGTTTAATCCGGATTTATTTATTCATTTATTCTTGGAGTTTTCGGCTTCGGGTATTCATTTTTGCTTTAGCCGATTCATTCATTTTTGTTGCTTTAATTTTTATAAAATTTCAGGCCCATTTTTGGATTTTTATAAAATTTTCAGCCCATTTTAAATAATGCTCTGTTTCTTTTCAGCAAAAAAAAAAAACAACATTATTATATTAATAAAATATTCATTGTGTCAAATTTTTGTTTGCAGGTTGATGTTCTCGACCCCCGTTCCAGAAGTTGTTGAACCGTCAGACGAACCCGAACGTGATCTAAGGAGATGTCTTCGCGCGAGAGGGCGTGCGGTTGGGCTACTGCTCGCAGCTGGTGAGCAGGAGCAGGTGGTACCCGCTGAAGCCGAGGGCTCAGGGGCAGCAGGAGATAGAACCATGGCGGACGATGAGCGACCTTTGAATGAATCAAATCAGCCTGGAGCTACAGGCCTGGAGCCGAGTATCCTTCAGCCTACTATAGATGCACCTACATTTGAAATTAGATCTAGTATTATTAACATGGTGCAGAATTCAGTACAGTTTGACGGGCGTGAGAATGAGGATCCCGGGAGACAGATCGCTGCTTTTCTCGCTATTTGCTCGACATTTAGAATTACGGGTGTGTCGGAGGATGCAATTCGGTTGAGGTTGTTCCCTTTCTCGTTGCGTGACAAAGCTAGAGCTTGGCTTATGTCACTTCCAGCTGGGTCCATCAGGACCTGGAATGGGTTGGCGGAGCAGTTTATGAAAAAATATTTTCCACCCGAGAAAACAACCAAGCTACGGAACCGGATTGTTTCCTTTCACCAAGATGAGGGAGAGTCGTTGCACGCGGCCTGGGAGAGATTTAAAGATTTGTTGATTGATGTTCCACATCATGGCTTCTCCAAAAGACAGCTGGTCTTGACTTTCTATCAAGGTCTCAGTTACAACACACAGGAGCGATTAGACGTGAATGCAGGAGGCAATCTAGGAACAAAGACGCCGAATGAAGCGTATGATATCATTGAAAAGGCTGCATTGAATTCTAGCTCACGTCGCGAAGGAGATAGAGGCCGGGCAACATCATCATCATCAGCACCTCGAGCAGGAATTCACGCAGTGGACGATTACACGACCATTGCTGCACAAATCTCGGCTCTTGCAACGAAATTCGATAAATCCCAGATTATCGCACAAGCTAGTTCAGGCTGCGACCAGTGCGGGGGCAATCAAATCAGGCCCCAAAATAACCCCTATAGCAACACGTACAATCCAGGGTGGAAGAAGCACCCAAACTTTGGATGGAAATCTGGTTCTGGGAACCAAAACGCATACGGTTATGCTCAACATGCTCCCACGCCACAACAATCTCAAGGTCAATCCTTCCAGCCACAGTATCATAATCAAGGCTCAGGAAGCAGTTCCCAGCCACACGCCTCTCAAAGCAACGCAAAGCTAGAGGAAATGATGGCACAACTGCTGAACAACTCCAACAGTGCTAATCAAATTTCTGAGAAACGATATCAGCAGCATGAGGAGCGGTTCTTGGTCAACGAAGGAGAAATGCGGAGTCAAAAGGCTTCCATTCAGACCATCGAGAATCAAGTGGGCCAGTTGGCAAAAATGATGTCGGAAAGACCCCCAGGTGGTCTTCCGGGCAATACCGAGCAGAATCCAAAGGGGCGTGGTAATGGCCCGCACATGTAACAAGTGTGGGGACATGAGTCTTGCTACCGACAAAAATTTAGCATGAGTCTACGCTACTGACTCGAGGAAAAAAATGTAGCAGGAGCTTCTTTGGCGCTATAAGGGTAAAATAGTCCACTTTTATGTTTTTCTAGTTTTAGCGTAATCTAGCTATGTTTGTTAGTTTCCGGTAGTTTGTACAATTTTTAGATGTGCCGGGCGAAGGTTCTATGTTGCGATATTGATTAAACAGTTTGCGTGTTGAAAAAATGGCGAAAAACGGCCAAAACAGTTGCTGGAAATAGCTTTTGCAGAAAAAAACTGATCTGCAGCTGTTGCACGACCGTGCCTTGAGTCGTACGACCGTGTGTTTGCGGGCAGGCTTGCACGACGAGTCGCACCCCCGGTGCATCTCCGAGATCAGCATGCAGGGTTTGAACTTTATCGGTGATGCACGACCGTGCGAGAGGCAGCGGCAGAATGGTCATTTGTCCAATATAAAATCCCCCATCTGCTCTCATTCCCCACATTCGTGAACCCTAAGTGCAGACGGCCGTTCCAGAGCAATTTCGCCTCATTTTGCACGGTTCCTTCGCACGATTTCACACCCTTCTTCGCACGGTACGTTCCTTTTTGTAGATTTTCTATTTCTTCGCTTTCTAGGTTATATTCATCAGATTCTTCAAGGCTTTTTAGGGTTCTCTTCATAAATACAAACGAAACCCTAACCCTTGTTTGAATCGTACGTATCGTGAACATCCGGTGGATTTTCTGACCCCTGTTTGTGTAAAAACTTGTTGATTTGTGGATGTTTTCGATATTTTGCTGTTGGTCTCGGTGATGCACGGTTGTGCCGTTGGTCGCACGCCGTGCTGATCCGAGAAATTCCGGCCACAGTTGCTTGTTCTCGGCGACGCACGACCGTGCGTCTCGTCGCACGTCCGTGCGACAGGCCCAGATCAGAATCACAGTTTCTTCATAACTGTCTGCTCGGCTGTTTTTAATTGAGATTTTTCCTGTTCCTGTCTTTCTAACGATATTCCTCATGCAGATGGACCATCCTTTCCTACAATTTAACCCCGATGATGAGCGAGAAGCTCTTTGTATCCCGAGACGTGACGCCTTATGAAGAAGGCGAGGGCAATTCGGCGTCCCGCGGAGGCTGGATTGGGAGGTTATGAGGCAGCTAAATCAGTATGACAGACTTGAAAATATGCTCACTATTCCGCTTACGAATCTTATCTCAATCAGCCGCCCCATCTATCGTGAACTCACGATAGAGTTCTTCTCTACATATGCCTACGAAAAACCAGTTGCTCATAGAAGGCCAAAATTCCGCTACAAGGAGCGGATAACTTTCAGGTTGGGTGGACAATGGCACACTTGGTCAGTGGGTGTCGATTGGGTAGGAGGCTTGGTATTTACTCAAGAGAAGACATGGATTCCGAATTCTTCACGGAGCAGTTTACCTTTCCATCTGATGAAGCACGAGCCGCGTTTTGGGCCCATAATGCAGTCGGTGACCCTTACGACCCGAGAGTGTCTAAGGCTTCACGGTTGAGAGATCCTTTGGTTCGGGTGATGCATCATGTGTTTAGCCACACCATTTGCGGCCGCATGGACAGTTTAGGGAACTATCCAACACCCGATTTGATATTTCTGTACGCGCTGGTTGATGGAGTTCACATCAACCTAGCCGCAAGGATGGCTGAATACTTTGTGAAGTGCTCAGGGAGGACACCAAACAGTCAAATTCATGGCGGTCAATATGTGACTGAAATAGCCTACAACTTAGGCTTGATGACAGATGAGGTGCTTGAGAGTCTCACTCATGTGACCGATGGTGTGTATGTGGATATTCGGTCATTGAAAGCCATGGGGTTGATTGTTGAGTTGGATCGCGGGGATAGATTGAGGGGTCTAAACAACGAGGTCTGGGACCCGTTGCCTCCTGCTGAGGAGGAAGATGAGGATGTAGAAATGGGGGAGCAACATGCAGTGCAGCAGCACCAGCCACAGACACGACCACATTCACCACAGCACCATGATTACCACCAGCACCAGGACTGGCCAGAGTTTTACCAGCAGTTCCAACAGATGCGAGTTACGCAGGAGCAGCATGGGACTTATATCGACCAGATTAGGACTAGTCAGGACCAGATCCGAGCTAGTCAGGATCAGCTCAGGGCCACTCAGGATCAGCTTAGGCAGAACCAGGACAGCTTGTATCAGGGGGTGAGTGCTGGATTTTCATATCTATTCGGGGCGATGCATCATGCATATCCCGACTACTTTCAGCATCCCCCACAGTTCCCACCGTGGAACCCACCTGGTTATGGAGATACGGGCCCGTCCTTCACGAGAGATGATGATGGTGACGACGAGTAGGAGACGGTGGATTTGGTTGTTTGTGGTTTTATTATTTCCGTACTTTGTTTATTTCGGGTGTTCATTTTGAGTATTATTTCAACACCCCCATATTGTACTTTACTTTTGGACACTTTACTTTATGTCATGTCTTTGTTTGGATTTTAGTAGTTTATTTATGTAAATTATGGTTTATTTGTGTTTACTTTATTTCTGTTCTGTTTTGTTGTACCTTGTGACGTATATGCAGATTTTGGCTATCAAGTCTTTGACCGAAGCATATGACAGACACAGCTTTGGAAGTCTCGTTTCATCAGATATCGTCTTGAGGGGAGTACTATTATCCTTTTTCTCTATATTTCGGGTTTCGCATTGGGGACAATGTGAAGTTCAAGTGTGGGGAGGGGGTTAACTTTGTTTGTCCTCTATAAAAAAAATCAGAAAAATCATTCAAAAATATCTGTTTCCTGTTTATATTTTAGTAAATAAACCGGTTGGTTGTGTTTTAGAAAGCTTCGGACTTGATAAAAACTCGACAAGCAAAATAAATTTTGAAAAAGGAAACCGGAAAGCGTGACAAACAAAGAAAGACTTGCATGATAGTTTTCACACTTTTACCCATTCCTTCCGTTACGTGAGCATGTTTGAGCCTTAAAATTGTTATATACTTGTTCATTTCGGATGTAGGAGTGAGCCGGATGTCATGTGTAATTTAGAACTTGTCACTAGTATGCTTGTTAAGACCATGAACTTGCGGAATTGTGTAGAAGTGATAGAGGCACTTAGATTACCCCTTTGTTGTTAGCCTTGTTCTTTGTGTTGTGTTTCCCGTAAACCTTACATTACCCTTTAGGATTAACCATGTCGAGTCTTCCCGTTTACCTTTGTCTACCCAACATTATCGCCCATTTAACCATATTTAGCCTTTGTATGTTTTACCCCTTTTAGTGTTGAAACTCGGTCAAAATAATCATTTAACTAGCGCTTGTTGTTGTTTATGTTTCATTGTATAAATCCATTAGTTTATATGTTAAAAAAAACAGAAAATAAAACACCCTAAAATAGGGTGAAGTAGACAAAATTCGAGCAATTTTGATTGATAAAATGATGAAATCTTGTTTATGAGCTCGTTGACGCGTAAGTAGCCATTTTAAGGCGTTTGTATGTATAGTTTTGTTGTATTGCGCTTGTTAAACGTAGCTACCGAGTTTTAACCATTTCGCCACTTTAAATATCCATTTCCATACCCTTCGCCAAGCCTAACGTTACAACCCGTAAAGATCTCTTGATTTACACTTTTTCGCATGTTAGTTGGTGGAGACGAGATCTTATGACAAGCTTATGATATTACACATTTCATTGACGAGGCATTGAGTGTTTGCACATACACATTTTATGTATGTTTCATAAATAAAACCGAGTGTGTGTGAACATTGTGAGTTGTGTGAAGATTAGCATGTTAAGTCAATTGAAAGTGATTCACGGCTTTTTGGTTATCACCACATATTTGCATATGCTTGTTGAGTTTGATTCTTTTGATGTTGTCTTTCGAAAAACCGGCTAACCGTTTGTAGTTATTTCAATAAATAGTGTGTAAATTATCGTTCTTGTTTGATTCTATCTTTTATTGCATTTTAGTTTAGCTTGCTTGAGGACAAGCAAGGTTCAAGTGTGGGGAGATTTGATATTCGCTAATTTACACATATTTTAGTCCCCCATTTTATCCCCATTTTATGCATTTTCGGCCGTGAAACCGTCATTCGGATACTTAATAATGTATACTTTTGTTTACAGGCCTAAAACAGCATACCAGACAAGATGATAGTGAAAACGAGGACTTTCCGGACAAAACGACGAAGCTGCGAACCTTCTGTTAGAATTCTGACCTGGGCGAATGGAACGATCGTGCCACCTATTGCACGACCGTGCATCTCCGACAAAACCAGCCCAGCCCGACAATGAACGAGGGTGCGACCCGGCGTGCAAGGGAATCCCGGTGATGCACGGTCGTGCGTCTGATTGCACCCCGTGCGGATTTGATGACCAGCCAAACCCCGGAACTGAACGATCAGTGCAGCAGTCCGTGCAACAAGAACCCGGAAACGAACGGTCGTGCGATTGGAAGAACGACCGTGCGAGACCGAAGACCGGTCAAGATCTGATGACGTCATGCAGTATGGTGCACCATACCTCCAATAATTCAAAAGGTGAACGGTCGTGCAACAGGACGCACGACCGTGCGATATCGAAATTATATAAAAACGTGCAGAAACATTCTGCTCGTAACTCTGGACATTTTGGAAGCGATTCTGGCGATTTTCAGGCTCCGGAGGCTTCTGCTTTCACCCGGATTCAAGCCACATTGTGCCGATTAGCTTCGTTATCTTCCAGATTCTTAATCTTATGCTTGTTTATGGTTTGGTTTTCTAATCTTTCCATGATTTTGTTAATCTTTCAAGCATTTAGATTAATGTTTATGTATTATTGTAGCCTTTGGGCAAAAACACAACAATCCCTTGCTTGATTATAATCATTAGTATGTTAATCTTTGTTTGTAATGACATTTGGAAGTATTTTCTATGTTAATCTTTGATGATTAGTTTGCAACCTTGTTATTGATATTGATTTCTTGATTATAAGTAATTGTGTTGGATGATTAGTATTTGGTTAGTTAAGATAGTTGAAAAAATGAAGCTTAATTAATCTTGTATTAGTAAACTTTAAACTTGGTTAAAATGTGTGCATCATGATACTAGAAATGGTTAGTGGTTTAATAAAATGTAATTATTGTTAATCAAGAAAGCTTGCCGTCACGTAAGGACCTTAACAGGTTAAATGGTGTCGTTATAAATTCTTGCCATGATTTGTTAGCTTAGTTACTAGTTTAGGCCAAAATTGCTATCTTGGTGAATTTATGTGCAAGATTTGTAAAATGAACTCGGTTGTGATTTAATCTAGTTTATGCTTGTCTCGGTGGTTGCATTGTGTTTATCGATGTCTCTTTCCTTGTTTAAGTGAGTTAGAAAACTCCTAACGGATGACTAACTTATTTTTAAGAGATTTTCATAGACATTTATCAATTGCACGTTAAAGAACAATTTTAGGTGGTTAAAGTGTGTTTATCGTTTTAACTTTCCGAATGATTGTCATGTTAGGATTCCCGAAAGGGATACTAATTGTCTTAAAATGGAAAATTGACCGAATGCTTCTAGTGCCAAAACCGACTTAGGTTACATACTTTGGCTGTGTATTAAGCAAGGCTATTTATCTATTTTCTACTATGTTTTATAAGTATTTGTTTATGCTTACTTTAGTTTATTAAAAATCAAACAACTTATGTTTTTACCGGTAGTTTAGTGACAAAGGTCTAGTATTATTCCTCCGCCCATTTCCTTGGATCGATACTTGGTTCTTACCGATACTTTACTACATATATGATGGGGTACACTTGCCTCTTTCGTTTGTGTTTTGATGTAAAAGTAATAATCACTTTTATAAATTTAAAACCAAATCGTGTGTAATTTCATTGCAATATTATGTATATATACGCACACGTCAATGACGATTTTGTGAGTAAATAATTAGATCTACGTGATTGTATCAGTTGTGGATAGTGTGTGAATTAAGGCTCTCATGATTTGTATTCTTTATGGTTCACCTCTCGTAGTTGATATTCCTGTTGATGTTCTACGATATATGATATCAGTTGCTCTTGTATATTAATGAATAGGTGGTAGGGAACGTGCATGATGATAACCTGTTAATCTAGGGTGTATGTTACAGTTGTTGGTTTGATCTGATTGAGTGATTGTTTGATGAAGTCGACGTAACTGTTAGATAATCATTAGGGTTGCTGGATTGTGTAACTGTTGATGATGATCCTCCTTACCCGACGAAATCCCTGTGTCGACGAAAACCCTGTGCCGACGAAGACCCTTGCCCGACGAACTCCCCTTCGACGAAATCCCATGTCGACGAAATCTCGAGTGTTCGTCGTGGCCTTTTCGTCGCAACCCTATGTCGACGAAATCTCAGGTTTTCGTCGTGAAGCTTATAAGGAACAGTAGGTTAATATGTTTATGTTTATGTATACTGCATGCATGTTAGAGATTGATTATTTCGTCAGTCACTGTTATAGATGTTTACATTTGATCGAACAACATGATTTAGTTTTGCACTCAGTACACTTAACTGAAAAACATGGTTATGGAACATACATGTAAACTTGGAATCTTGTATGGATTGATTAACTGTTTATGTGTTACTTGATAATAATTGCCCAAGCACACCTTATGATGTTAGATTGCATGAGAATCATTACGAACATAAACTGATTGTGTATACGTGCATACTATAGGCTTTGACTGGATTGTTTGTGCACAAGTAGTTGAGCATACCGAGCAAACCAAGGTGAGTTCACACTTTCCACAAGGCATGGGATTCCCAAGGGTTGGGAATGGGTAAAGGATTTAAACCGAAATTGCGTGATCTCCTGGTTTGGAACACGTACACACCCTCTTTATTGAAGGGTGACAACATGCTATAAGGATTCGATTGGAAACCTACGTAATCTCCTAGTTTGGGGATTTCGTACACACCCACTTTATTGAAGGGTGACAACACGGATACTAGACCAAAATCTCTATCATGAAGTCCCTTCTTTTATATCGACTTAATCGCCGGGCCAATGGCGAGCGGGTCATTAGTTAGATAGCGCTATTTAGGTTTGACAAGCCTCACACCGTGCCGCAGAGGACGGGCGTGAACTAATGGATCTGGGCACTAGTCAATGATGATAGACATTGAC
This sequence comes from Helianthus tuberosus, assembly GCA_030545235.1. Taxonomy (NCBI): domain Eukaryota; kingdom Viridiplantae; phylum Streptophyta; class Magnoliopsida; order Asterales; family Asteraceae; genus Helianthus; species Helianthus tuberosus. Next base: position 33,489,357 of record CM060373.1, on the reverse strand, counting down.
GTCAGGGCACCAACTTACTTTAGTCAGTGGTCGATATGGTAACGGGTCTAGTGGTTCACATGGGGAAGCCCCCCACTGGATATGGATATGGATATGTTTGGGAAACAGGGAAACTGGTTAACTTATGGTTTACAAACGAACTCATGGTTTTTGAATCAACTTATCAATGAACACCAACTGTGAACTCTCTCAACTTTGTTGTTGACTCGTTGTTACATGCATTGCAGGTCGTTAGGTGCGATATGGAGCTTGCACAGGGAGGCGTGGTTGTTGTGGGACATGGACTGTTGAGTTCCATGTCAAGCATTTAAACTTTATAAACTTAGTACTTATGTTTGGGCTTTACATTTTATGCTTCCGCTGTTAACTTAAAGTTGGTTACTTTCTTTTGGACACCAATTATATTGTGGTTGGTTTTATTTACTTAATTACGTTGTTCAATATGATTAGTGGCTTGATCCTGGTCAGTCACGCCTCCATGTGGTGATACTCCGCTTGTGGATTTTGGGGGTGTGACACCTTAGGGGTGTGAAAAAACCGAATCAATTGACCCATAACCGTATTAATCGATAAAATCGAATCGAAAAAACCAAATCAAAAACCGATGGATCAGTTAATTGTTACTGAAAGTAGCAGATCAGTTATGGTTATCATAGTTTTTATACCCACCTTAACCTAACCAAATCGAACTGACATATAGTAAAGTCTTTTGTTGGATGGCTTTTCATTATTTTTTCAATATTTGATGTATTTGCTTGACTGTTTCTTTAATTTTATGGGTTATATCCTATCATTTTTGTTAAACGTTTGTTTGAATTTATGAATTATATCATATCGTTTTGTTTGAATATTCGATAATAAAGGGTGTTAATATAATAAATTATATGAATTTATTATGCTATGTGATATAACAACAATTTATTTCATGGTCACCAATTTCAAGCCCAAACTTTCACACCCAAATAATGCATGATTATATTACTTTGATTTATTTTTAGCTAGGCTTAAATTCAAGATTAACCGACCCGCTATAACCATCAAAACCGAAACCACCATAACCAATCGGTTATGCTTATTAAACACTAATATTACACTAAGGCTCAACGAGCCTAACGAGCCTCACATGTCAAACTTTATTTTCTTTTTCGAGCCGATCTCGACCAACTTGTGAGCTGCTCGGCTCGTTTGCACCCCTAAGTATAACATATCATTAACAATGTGCTAACAGATTAGACTAGTTTTAACAGTGTAACAATTAAACAAATGATCACTTGATAAGCTTTTGTATATTAAATGTTTTTTATTTTTATGTTAAGTATGATTTAAAAGAAAAGTGTCAATATAGGGTTAGGTTACTTGGTAAAGAGTAAAAAAAAATATCTTTTAAAGGGAATTCTTATGTTTAAACCTGGATAAAAAATAATAATTTAGGATTTAATCTAACGGAGTAACATTTTTAAAAGATTGATTTAAAAGAAAACTAAAAGGACCTAAGGAAGGGGATGTTTAATAAATATGTACGCACGTGTTTATTTGACATATACGTTTTGCGTAATTTGATTACTTTAATAATTCGAATACATTCGATTTTTTTCATGAAAAATACTCAATATAAATAATTAATCATTTCCACCTCATATACGTCTGGCAAGTGGCATGGCTTTGACCGGAAAAAATGTATTTCAAGTTACACCTTGTGCTTTGTTAAATTTCAAAAATCGCCCCTTTATTCATGTTAATCCTCTTTATGCCCTAACAACTAGCAATTATGATTTACATGGTTAAAACATAAATTTACACAAATATTTGTTGGGTTGTCTTCGATTCAAAATACTGATCTAATTTAAGATCCTACAATTTAAAGTTGTTATAGGTTTTAGAGCTTTTTTTTTAAGAAATATTATATTTTTGCTTCATTTATATATTCTTCTGGTTAAGTGTTTGAGATACATGAAAAATGAAGAAGAGAGCTAAGAATATAGAAAAATGTGTTATAGATGTTACTTTTAAATCCACACCATGGAAGTTACGGACTCGGGTAGCAATGCTAGAAGAAGATCGATCATGTTCACCTTCGCCTCCCATATGATGGTATATGTTTTCTCCTTTTATTGAGACAAAGCAAGCTGCAACCACGAAAATAACTTGTTAGAGGGTCACAAGCTTGACATGAACACTCCGACATTCAAGTTGGTCAAGGCCACATTATATGTATGTAATAGTATATATGTACGCAAAGTTTAGAGAATAATGAATGAATTGTGTGTGTTAATTGGATAGCCTTGACTTGGGCTTACAGAAATTGGACCAACTTGTGTTGGGTCGGCCCTGTTAAGTTGGGTCCAGTCCAATATAAAGATGCCTCATCAACAAATGTTTATTTTATATTAAGCTTTGCGTTTTAGAAACTTGGTTTTTGGGATTGCTTATTTAATTTTATGGTAAAAGTGGTTATTAATTTATGACTTTTTTAAATGGAGTTTAAAAAAAAAAAAAAAAGTGTTTGGATTAGTTTTTATGTTGAGAAAAGCAAGTAAGTCAATAGTTTGTTTTTAAAAAAACATTTGGATTGGTTTATTCATGTAAAATGACCATAAATGACATTCTTATATATTTAACTTCATTTACTACTTTTACATATAATTTTATATACTTAACAACTTTTTTTTGACAAAAAAATATAATTTAAAGTAAAAATTACAAAACATATAATATAAAATACCAAAATAATATAAATAATTCATAATAGATACCAAAATAAAATAAATAATTCATAATAGATACCAAAATAATATAAATAATTCATAAAAAAATAGCAAAATAATGTCATGGTCTTTACTCATTCGTTGATTTATATACATAAAGCTAAAATCCACGAGCTTAGGTATAGGTTAGAACCCCGTGTATTACACGGGTTGAATAAATGTAATTTTATATATTAAATAAAAAAAGTTATATCTTTATGAAACTCGCATATTGTACGGGTTAAATAAATTTAATTTTATATATCAAATAATAAAAAAAGTTATATCTTTAAAAACCATGTGCATTAAACAGATTAAATAAATGTAATTTTATATACTAAATACTAAAAACGTCGTATCTTTAAAAAACCTGTGTATAATCGGGTTGAATAAATCTACAAAATGATAAAAAATTACATACTTAAAACCCCGTATATTACACGTGTTGAATAGATCTAAAAAAGAGTTATATCTTTAGAAACCATGTGTATTACACAGATTAAATAAATGTAATTTTGTATATTAAATACTAAAAACGTTGTATCTTTAAAAAACCTTGTATAGTTGGGTTGAAAAATCTACCAAATAATAAAAAATATATATATATATCCTTAAAACCCCGTGTATTACATGTGTTGAATAAATCTAATTTTACATAGCAAATGATAAAAAAAGTTATATCTTTAAAAACTTTGTGTATTACACGGGTTATATAATTGTAACTTTGTATAGTAAATAATAAAAGTTAAATTTTTAAAACCCTTTGTTTTACACGAGTTGAATAAATATAATTGTGTATACCAAATAATAAAAAAAGTTATATTTTTAATAAATTAGGATAACATTTAATATTAATTTATTATTTATATATTTAATATAAGATAAGTAGGAAAGAGAGATGTTTGTTTTAAAAATATGTTAAATTAACAATTTAGATTTGAGGATAATATTTTATTAAAGTATGATAAGATTTAATATTAATTTATTATTTATTTAGTTTAGTTAATATAAGATAAATACATATTTGAGGATGCATTTAATGAATGACACGTGTCCAAAAGTAGGTTTCTTTTATTATAGTAGATAGATTATAAGATTTAATATTAATTTATTATTTATTTAGTTAATATAAGATAAATATAGATTTGAGGATACCTTCAATGAATGACATGTGTCCAAAAGTTGGTTTCTTTATTACACACGTTATATAAATGTAACTTTATATATTAAATAATAAAAAAATTTATAGTTGAATAAATATAATTTTGTATACCAAATAATAAAAAAAGTTATATTTTTAATAAATTAGGATAACATTCAGTATTAATTTATTATTTATATATTTAATATAAGATAAGTAGGAAAGAGAGGTATTTGTTTTAAAAATATATTAAATTAACAATTTAGATTTAAGGATAATATTTTATTAAAGTATGATAAGATTTAATATAAATTTATTATTTATTTAGTTAATATAAGATATGTATAGATTTGAGGATACCCTCAATTAGGGGTGTAAACGAGCCGGGTTGAGCCCGAGCTCGACCAGGCTCGAGCTCGGCTCGTTAGGTTTTTATTAAGCTAGAGCTCGAGCTCGGCTCGGTTCGAGCCTACTTCTTTGAGCTCGAGCTCGGCTCGCGAGTAAAACCCAAAGCTCGAGCTCGGCTCGACTCGGCTTGAACTATTTTGAGAACAACCTTAAACGAGCTAAAAGCTCGGCTCGAGCTCACTTCAACATCGCTTAAACGAGCCAAAGCTCGGCTCTAGCTTGGCTCATCAATGTTATCATCAATATTAATATATTATATATAACAAAATTAAAATTTTGTACGGGCTCGTTTAGGCTCGCGAGCCTAAATAAGCTTTGTATTTCAAGCTCGAGCTCGGGCTCGATAACAAAACGAGCTCTATTTCAGGCTCGAGCTCGGGCTCGTTCGAGCTTTTAACCGAGCCGATCACGAGTAGCTCTCGAGCCTCTGGGCTTGTTTACACCCCTACCCTCAATGAATGACATGTGTCCAAAAGTATGTTTCTTTTATTATAGTAGATAGATGTAATTGAAAATTTCATCATCAGTATACTCAGTAAATTTCACCAATAGCAAAACTAAGATAGGGTTGAGGAATGTAAGATATAGACAACCTTACATCTACTATACCAGTATGAATTGAGAGGTTGGAAGAATATAAAGTAAGTAATAATAAAATATCTAATTGGAAAGGAAAATAGGCAAGTGAAATTCCACTTATAAACAGAGAAAAATAGATGTATAATTTCTATAAAAAACATAAAGTAGAGGCGTGACAAAGGACAATCTCCTTTGAATTTATATCGCATAATTTTTCCAAAAAGAACGAAACAATGACATAACAAGAGTGCAACAGTAGCCAGGAACACACAAGATCTAAAGTCTAAACCATATCATCATTGGATCAACTGTAATGTCAATCAATCAATGTAATAACATAAAACTCGACCCTTCTTCAAGAAACACCCTCACTTGGCACTAGCGAGCTCAGCACGAAGCTTCTTGGCGGCTGCAACCATGTTCTGCAAGGCAGGCTTGACCTCACCATACTTACGGGTCTTAAGCCCACAGTCAGGGTTCACCCACAAAATGTTGGTCTCCAAAACCGCAAGCATCTTGTTAATCCTGTCATGAATCTCCTCCATGGATGGGATTCTCGGAGAGTGGATATCATACACACCGGGCCCAATTCCCGCACCATACTTAACTCCCTCACGGAACACCGACAGTAGCTTCTCGTCTGATCGTGAGTTCTCGATAGTGATGACATCAGCGTCCATGTTGATGATGGAGTGAATGATGTCATTGAAGTTGGAGTAGCACATGTGGGTGTGGATCTGGGTGGTGTCGGCAACACCTACATTGGTGATTCTGAAAGAGTGCACGGCCCAGTCCAAGTAGAACGCGTGTTCGGCTTTCCTTAGCGGCAATCCTTCTCTCAAAGCGGCCTCATCGATCTGGATCACTGTGATTCCAGCTTTCTCGAGATCCTCAACTTCGTCTTTAATAGCCAACGCAATCTGGTAGCACGTTTCAAATCTAGAAACAAACAAACAAGAATATTAAATTTAGCAAATTTCTTGTGGAATAATTAAAATAGTTTTTTTTGAGTAAAATGCTATTTTTTGTTCGCTTTGCGACTTTCGTCCAAAGGTTTGTTTTTCGCATCTGGATCCAAAAGGTGTGAAATCTTGCCATTTTCATCCGGCTCATTAACTTCATCCATTTTTCTCCGTTAAGTTAGGGGTATTTTCTCACATGAAGTGAAAAAGACCAAATTGCCCTTTAAGTTAACAAAAAGAGCAAAAATACCCCTGACTTAACGGAGAAAAATGGATGGAGTTAACGAGCCGGATGAAAATGGCAAGATTTCAAACCTTTTGGATCCATATGCGGAAAAACAAACCTTAGATGAAAAAGGCATTCTACTCTTTTTTTTATGATAGAATCATACCTGGGCTGGTCATTACGGACAAAGGACCAGTTGAGAATGGTAACTGGACCGGTAAGCATACCCTTCATCGGGCGTTTAGTCATTTCTTGAGCCATTGAGGACCAGAACACCGTCATGGCCTTTGGCCTGCTGACATCACCGTAGATGATTGGTGGCTTGACACATCGGGACCCATATGATTGCACCCATCCGTTAGCGGTGAAGGCAAAACCAGACAATTGCTCACCAAAGTACTCAACCATGTCGTTTCTCTGAAATTGTTATATTCATTTTAGAAAATCTTTTCAACCAATTATTGAAATGTAAGATATATATATATATACCTCTGGCTCTCCGTGGACGAGCACATCAATATCGAGTTCTTCCTGGAGTTGAACAACTTTGCTGATCTCCTCTTTGATGGCTTTAACATACTCTTCCTCAGAAATCCTACCAAACCAATGTTTTGTGAGAACAAAGTATTAATATGCTATCATTATAACATCATCAACTAGGGCTGCAAACTAACCAAACGTTCAGCGAACAGTTCATGAACCATTCGGCGGGAAGTTCGTTTGTGTTCGTTCGCTTAATTAAATGAACGAACATGAACAGAGGCCGCGTTCGTTCATTTATGTTCGTGAATGTTCGGTAACGTGTTCGTGTATGTTTATATTTTATTTACGTACTTCAGAATTCCGACAAATAAAATATTTAATAAGTACCATTGTATTATATATTTTGTTCATGAACGCTTGTGTTCGTTTGTTTCCATTTGTGTTCATGAACATTAATTTGTGTTCATGAACGTTTGTTGCCTAACACTAACAAACGAACACGTTCATTTCCTTAACAAATGAACACGAACATAAAATCTCGTTTAATAAGTGTTCATGAACACATATATTGTGTTCGTTTGGTTCGTTTGCAGCCCTATCATCAACCTGTAAAATTACTCACTTCTTAGCCTTGTACTCACGACGAACTCTCCTGAGCTCAATCGTTTGAGGGAACGACCCGATGGTGGTGGTTGGGAGGATCGGAAGGTTCAGCTTCTTTTGTTGCGCATCTAGTCTAGCGCTAACATTGGTTGCACGACGGTGGTCCGAACCCCTCAAAGCAGCAGCCTGAAAAAACCAAAAAAAGTAAGCATAAATTTTATACACCAAAATGCAACCAAATGAACGGAATCTTGATAACTTACAGCCTTTTGGACTGCTTCGTTTGTCACTCTCGGGGATGATTTTCTTGAAGCCTGAGCGGCAGCATTAGCGGAGAAGTACGCCTGAAATAAGAACACAATTTTGTCACACCGTCTCGTAAATTATTGAAACGATGAATTTAAGCAAACACGAGCCGAATGAATACATACCTCGTCTTTCTGACCGGCAAGAGCCTTGGCCAATGCGTTGACTTCAACAACCTTTTGTGCGGCGAATGCGAGCCATGATTTGATTTCATCATCCAACTTGGTTTCGTTCACAAGATCGACAGCAGTGTGGAGAAGTGAGCAAGAGGTTGAAACGACAAGCTTATCTGCATACACAGTATGTCAAATTCTACGTTAGAATATTGGGAATTTAAATGGAAAGCTTTAGAGCTATAAAGTAGGGGTGTGCACGGTTTGGTTCGGTGCGATTCGGTTTTATGGTAAAGCCGAAACCGTAACCAAAATGTTCGGTTTTTGGTTATTGAAAAGCGTTTGGTTTCGGTTTGGTTTTTCGGTTTTTTTAAACAAAACCACGTAAGATTCAAAAATAAAAAGTATAATCCAAGATTCAAGAATTCTCATAGATGTTTACATTTAAGTTATTAAATTTAACCATTTTAATTAATATTGTTCTCATAAACTTAGAGGTTGTTTGGCAACATCTGAATGGTTAAGTGCTGAACCAGTAAGAGGTCTGAACCATTAAGTGTTGAACCAGTAAGAGGTCTGAACCATTAAGAGCCTGTATAATGCTTAACCGTTCAGAGGCAAATGTCTGACCAATTCAGATTAGAGGTCTTAACCATTCAGACTCTGTATAAATCTTAACCATTCAGAGGCAAATGTCTGAACCATTCAGACATCTGCTCGTGAAACAAACAGTCTGAACCATTAAGTGCTGAACCAGTAAGAGGTCTGAACCATTAAGAGCTTCATTAAGAGGTAAACAAACAGCCCCTTCTAATCTATTTTTCTGTTTCTCCAAAGTTTTTATTAAGACATTTCTTTTATAATACTTTGAAAATCATTTAATTTATCATATGTTAAATTTTGTTATTTCTTGTAGGCAATTGATAAATCATTTCAATGATAGATAAACACGTTGATGTTTTTATTATAAAAACTTAACCTTGAAGAATAAACTAATAATTCCTAAATCAATATATAATAAACATTAATAAAAAAGATTTTTTAGATTATTCGGTTCAGTTTGGTTTTTTCGGTTTTCAAAAAATATAAAACCGTAACCAAACCGTAAATTTCGGTTCGGTTGAATCGGTTTTTTCGGTTTCGGTTCAGTTTTTTCGGTTTTCTGCTCACCCCTACTGCATAAAGTAAGAAAGAAAACTACCTTTTCCCACAATACCCTCGAGTGACTTAAGGACAGTAAGCGATCCAGCAAGATCATTAGCCCAAATGTTTCTTCCGTCAACAACTCCTGCAAACAGGTATTTGCCTGACGGGAAGCTGCTTTTGATCAAACCGAGAGTCTTTTCACCACGGACCAAATCAAAAGTGTAACCGCTAACGCCAGGCAAGGAAGTTAGCGTTTTGAATGCTTCAGCTGGAACATCGGCAAAGTAGGTTGCAACGATAACGTTAAGACCCGAACAAGCCGATTCTAGCGCAGAGTACGCCTTAGTGAAAGCTTCCAACTGGTAGGGCTCGAGATCCTTCACGAGGGTAGCCTCGTCAAATTGGATCCACGTAGCACCTGCTTCCTTTACCTCAGCGATAACTTCCCTGCAGGAGTCGTTCTTGTTACAATACGAACCATATAAACGAAAATAACGAAAATGAGTAAGAAAAAGGCGTACTTGTAGATCGGAAGGATTTTATCAAGAAGGGATAACAGATCGAAGGTTTTCTCGACACCCTTTGCGGGTTTCGATAGCAATAAGTAGCTGACGGGGCCAACGAAGACCGGAACGGTATCGACTCCGAGCTGCACGATAAAGAATCAATAAACATATTAACAACGAGATAAATAAATCACATCCAAAGAAAACCTTGAAAACTAGGGCTGCAAACGAACCAAACGTCCAGCGAACAGTTCGCGAACTGTTCGGTGGGAAGTTCGTTTGTGTTTGTTTGTTTATTAAACACACGAACACGAACAGGAAATTTTGTTCATTTAATTAATTGAATGAATGTGAACAGAGGCCGTGTTGGTTCATTTATGTTCGTGGACGTTCGGTAATGTTTGATTGTGTTCGATAGTTCATTCGTGTTTATGTTCGATTGTGTTTTAGTTTTTATATTTTCTTTAAATACTTCAAAATTCCGGCAAACAAAATATATAATAAATATCAGTATATCATATATTATGTTTATGAACGCTTGTTTGTGTTCGTTTGTTTCCATTTGTGTCCGTGAACGTTCATTTGCGTTAATTGCTTAAAATTAGCAAACGAACACGTTCATTTCCTTAACAAATGAACACAAACATAAAATCTCGTTCGGTAAGTGTTCATCAACAGTTCGTGAACACATATATTTCCTTAACAAACGAACACTAACAAGGTCTTATTCGTATTCGTTCTGTTCGTTTGCAGCCCTACTGAAAACACATCAGAACACATACAGCTTTAGCCTCCTTGTATTCAGTCACAGCCTTGTGAGATGCATACGAGAATTTCACATCAGGGCCCAACTCCGGTACAATGAAATGGCTGTTCATCAAAAACATCAGTATAGCAATCAAATTACGGTGCAAATCAACATACGGAAACCTCGGTGTGATTATGGAACTTACTAGTTGGTGTCAAACCACTTGGTCATTTCCATAGCGGGAACCGAGGCATTTCCTCTAGCCATGGAGAAGTAAGTGTCGAAACCGATTTCACCGCTGTTCCAGTTGTATCTTGCGGGGACGGCACCAAGCATGGCCGTGGTGTCAAGAACTTGATCGTAGTACGAAAATGTGTTGCTAGGGATGTACTTAATGCCAGCATCGGACATCTGTTTCCAGATGGATGATCTGAGATCAGCAGCCACCTTTTGCAAATCTTCGGCGGTGCTCTTGCCATCCCAGAACGATTCGAGAGCGAATTTCAGCTCTCTCTTGGGGCCCATACGGGGATATCCAACAATGTGAGATGCCATTGTCCTGTTCCACCACAAGTTAACTAATTTAAGGATTAAGGAAACAAAGAAAGACTACCACATGTTAACATCAAGCTGTAAATCTACATACTAAATCATCATCATCATTGAATAGTAAAGTAGTATAAACCGAAACTGATCCTAATATAACAATGCTATAGTGACGAGCACCTAATATTACTTTCTTTAAAAATAGTTACTGAAATTGTTGAAAGTAACTTTGTAGTGCAGCAAACAGGGGGGCAAAAGGTCGTGTAAATAAGGGCAACCTTTAAAGTAGCAGTGTAGGACAACCTTTAAAGTAGTGGCGGATACAATGTTTTTCATTACGAGGGCCAAAAACAGGTCGTGTAAATAAGGGCCGGTTCAAAGAAGACTAGATAAATAATCAAAATGTACGATGAGAAGCTCTATTCTAATATAGGAGAACTAACTACAATGGAGCTACCTAACCGACTCACTAACAGACTAACCAAAAGGTAACCGACACTCTCAGCTATACAACTACTCATATACATACAGTAATACACTACCTCTAAAACGGCATGTTATGAAAGAGTATATACATACTCAAATGTAAAAATAAAACATTACTTGCGTCGCACACTCACACTAATCATGATCACAGTAAAAAAAAAAACTGTGTGTGTATATATATAATAACATGAAGTTATCATGTCACACCTAATACATTGATCTACTTTACGAAACCGAGGCAGATTAAAACTTGTTCGATTTGCAGCAACACAAAATGTGAACAGAACTGAACATAACAGAACAAATCATTTCATATACAAACTGATTTAACATTATATGCAAAATCAAGATCCAGTTATCGATCAATAGCTCTCGAAACCGTAGATCACCACATCTTATCCCATTATCAATCCATTTAAGTATAAAAATCCGTTATAGATCAAAGGATCCGGACATCCTGTGATCTTAATAATCCATTTACTAAACCTAAAATCTGACAAATCTTATAAAAACCCTAACTAGAACTACAATGCATAAAACATTCTACACAAATCACTGAATGTGATCGTCTACATGCATATGTGATACCTAATCCGCATACACAAGGAAACATGGAAGCAGATCACGGACGCTTACATTCAGATCTAACTATATTACTTAAAATTTTCAGAATTGAATTTAGATTCACATGTAACATCATATCAATTAGTCCATGTTTTAGCAGCCGACAGGGGCGTACCTGTTAAAAATGGGTAGAAATGGAAGTGAGGGAGTGGGAGAAGAATGGTTGACACGAATTGGTGAGGGTGGAGAGTGGGGTTATATATAGAGGATTGTGATCGATTGTTTTTATATTTTCTTTAAATACTTCAAAACTCCGGCAAACAAAATATATAATAAATATGAGTATAATAAATGTATTATGTTTATGAACGCTTGTTTGTGTTCGTTTGTTTCCACTTGTGTCCATGAACGTTCATTTGCGTTAATTGCTTAACCACAATCGAGCCCCGCTTGCGGTCTGCTCATATAATGTAATATATGTGTGGGCGCTCGGGGGGGCAAAAGCAAAAGTGCACTAATTTTTAACGTTATTTTACTAATTTCGTGAAAATAACGTTAAAAAGAGGGGATCGTTAATCAGGCATCATGTGGTGGCGTTGATAGCCGAAAGACAAGGGGGTACATGCACCAATTGGCGTTTGTCTCAATTGCTGAGTGTTATGTGCCTTATGTCCAAGGCTTGATGCAAAACCACAATCGAGCCGGGGGTCTCATTGGAAGCAGCCTCTCTATTCCTACGGGGTAGAGGTAAGGCTGTCTACATCCCACCCTCCTCAGACCCTACCTTAGCTTTGCTATAGGTGGGATATACTGAGTACGATGATGATGATGATGATGCTTAAAATTAGCAAACGAACACGTTCATTTCCTTAACAAACGAACACAAACATAAAACCTCGTTCGGTAAGTGTTCATGAACACATATGTTTCCTGAACAGACGAACACGGACAAGGTCTTCTTCGTGTCCGTTCGGTTCGTTTGCAGCCCTACTGAAAACACATCAGAACACATACAGCTTTAGCCTCCTTGTATTCAGTCACAGCCTTGTGAGACGCATACGAGAATTTCACATCAGGGCCCAACTCCGGTACAATGAAATGGCTGTTAATCAAAAACATCAGTATAACAATCAAATTACGGTGCAAATCAACATATGAAAACCTCGGTGTGATTACGGAACTTACTAGTTGGTGTCAAACCACTTTGTCATTTCCATAGCGGGAACTGAGGCGTTTCCTCTAGCCATGGAGAAGTAAGTGTCGAAACCGATTTCACCGCCGTTCCAGTTGTATCTTGCGGGGACGGCACCGAGCATGGCGGTGGTGTCGAGAACTTGATCGTAGTACGAAAATGTGTTGCTAGGGATGTACTTAATGCCAGCATCGGACATCTGTTTCCAGATGGATGATCTGAGATCAGCAGCCACCTTTTGCAAATCTTCGGCAGTGCTCTTGCCGTCCCAGAACGATTCGAGAGCGAATTTTAGCTCTCTCTTGGGGCCCATACGTGGATATCCAACAATGTGAGATGCCATTGTCCTGTTCCATCACAAGTTAACTAATTTAAGGAAACAAAGAAAGACTTCCACGTGTTAACATCAAGCTGTAAATCTACATACTAAATCATCATCATCATTGAATAGTAAAGTAGTATAAACCGAAACTGATCCTAATATAACCATGCTATAGTGACGTGCACCTAATACATGATTACTTTCTTTAAAAATAGTTACTGAAATTGTTGAAAGTAACTTTGTAGTGCAGCAAACAGGGGCGCAAAAACAGGTCGTGTAAATAAGGGCCGGTTCAAAGAAGACTTTTTTTTTTTATCTAGTCTTCTTTGAACCGGCCCTTATTTACACGACTTGTTTTTGGGCCTCGTAATGAAAAACATTGGATCCGCCTGCTACTCTCCAGATTTCTTTACACTTAAAGTCACCAAGAACTCATCTATCTCATATGAAAGCGAATCAATCAAAATGTATGATGAGAAGCTCTATTCTATATATAGGAGAACGAACTACAATGGAGCTACCTAACCGACTCACTACCAGACTAACCAAAAGGTAACCGACACTCTCCGCTATACAACTACTCATATACATACACTAATACAGTATACACTACCTCTAAAATGGCATGTTTTGAAACAGTATAGACATACTCAAATGTAAAAATAAAACATTACTTGCGTCGCACACTCGCACTAATCATGATCACAGTAAAAAAAAACCTGTGTGTGTATATATATAATAACATTAAGTTATCATGTCACACCTAATACATTGATCTACTTTACGAAACCGAGGCAGATTAAAACTTGTTCGATATGCAGCAAAGCAAAATGTGAACAGAACAAATCATTTCATATACAAATTATATGTAAAATCAAGATCCAGTTATCGATAGATAGCTCTCGAAACCGTAGATCACCACATCTTATCCCATTATCATTCCATCTACGTGTAAAAATCCGTTGGATCCGGACATCCTGTGATCATAATAATCCATTTACTAAACCTAAAATCTGACAAATCTTACAAAAACCCTAACTAGAACTACAATGCATAAAAACATTCTACACAAATCACTAAATGTGATCGTCTACATGCATATGTGATACCTAATCCACATACACAAGGAAACATGGAAGCAGATCACGGACGCTTACATTCAGATCAAACTATATTACTTAAAATTTTCAGAATTGAATTTAGATTCACATATAACATCAACATCATATCAATTAGTCCACATAAGGCATGTTTTAGCAGCTGAGAGGGGCGTACCTGTTAAAAATGGGTATAAATGGAAGTGAGAGAGTGAGAGAAGAATGGTTGACACGAATTGGTGAGGGTGGAGAGTGGGGTTATATATAGAGGATTGAGAAGAGTGTGGTTGGTGAGATCAGATCTATCTATCTCACCTGTACTCACGGGCCTACCAGGTTTTCTTTTTGTTTTTTTTTTATTAACGCGTCAGAATCAATCCCGAACACTCTTGAGACACGCACTTGACCGAACGGAGTACTTCGAGAGCAACCCAAGTTCACCACCGATTTCGAGGAAAACCTGGTAACCCATCCGCCAGTAGGCATGACGGTGAAATTATCAGTAAAACTCTTTTGGCTCAAGGATCGAACTCAGTTTTCCCTGTGTCTCCTATTATTGTCCACCAATGGCTCACTCTGCACCAAGTGAGAGTTGAACTTGCATCTCTCGAGAGAAATGCAAACTTTCCACCACTTTATCTAGAGATCATTGACAGATTCAGGTGTGACGATTCTTGACACGATCAGATTACAACATTAAAAACAGGTTTTGAGTCTACCTATATAATCCATTTAGAAAATGGGTTTTGCTCGAGTTGATTTGTTAACTTGTTCAAGTATTTAGAGAAGAAACTTTTATAATTTTGTTTTTGTTTTTTGGGGTTTTCCGTTTTACATTGTTAGTCATAATAATATTAGTATTGTGAGACCATGTTATTTACTTGTCAAATTCATACTCATCATTAACCATGTTACTGATACTCATCATTAGGGTTGTTCACGAGCTGATCTGAGCCGAGTTAGGGCAAGCTCGGGCTCGACTCGATTAAAACCAGAGAATTCAGGCAAGTGCATCTTCTTCACAGCCCATGGTAAACCAGACGGTGGATCAGAAGAGTCAGATTTGGGACCGAACGTCGAGAACACGATACCTGAAGATCCAGGACCTGATGAATCATCCACATGCTTCTTCTAATGCGATTTCATCCATGTTAACACAGCCTTACGAAACTCAGAGGATTCCAGACGATCCTCTTCCAAAACCTGCAATGAAGCCTTAATTTCGGCAACGTCGGCTTGTAACTGCTGAATCTGTTGATCATGAGCATCCAAACGAACATTATGATTCACCATAACTGAAATGGAAATTGAAGAGATATTGGAATCGAAAAATAGATCAGAATTTGAATCGGAAAATTAAACGATCAGGAGAGATCGGAGAATCTGAACTCGAACAAGAACATAGATGTGAAACCAGCGATTGATTTGAAATCGGAACTAAAATCCGATAATTCAGAAATTGGATTCAGAAATCGATGAAGTTGCAGCAAAAATTGAAGATCGGAAACGAATTGGATCTGATGGAAGGCAGAAGATCTGAAACGAACTGGATCTGAGATCCGATTGTGACAAGGAACCGAAAATTGAAGAAAGATCTGAATGAATGTGAGATCGAGCAGTAGTAGAGCAGTGGCAGGTCGGACCAATGATAGAGACTGAATTTAATTGAGATGATGAAAGCAAATCTGTAACTATATGGTTTGATTGAAGAAGAAGACAATACAAATAATAACCACCGAAGTGGCCAGGGCTATGCCCTTCTCAATGCAATAAGCATGAGCCTAACAACTTACTAATTTCTCTCTTATCCTTCACTAATGACTAATGCCTTATTTATAGAAAAGTAATTACACTAATCCCCCTTACACTATTACAATATACTAATACGTATGTAATTTCCATCATAAACTGAGTTGGCTCGACTTGGATTAGATTAGAAACTTAGCTGAAAATCTAAGCTCAAGCTTGGCTTGAGTTTTAACCGAGTTAGCTCGGCTCAACTTGGTTAGGCTTGAAGATGTAAAAAAATAAAAATTAATACATAGCTTTAAAATTCAATAGTCTAAAATATGATTAAATAATTCAAAAAAACTTGTATATTATAAGTTAAAGATAATACATTACCAGCCAAAATCACGTTCAATCAAAAACAAAACAAAAACCAATTTTTGCATTATATTATATTATATAAAAATAAAATATATTAAAAGTAAAATAATCCGAGCTAAACCGAGCCGAGCTAGGCTCGCTTTCTACCCGAGCCAAGCTAGCTTGGCTAAGTTTCAAATCAGTCATATCGAGCGATCTTTTTCTGAGTTAAATTCGAGCGAGTCACGAGAGTTTTGGACAGTCCCAATAACTCGTTAACACGTATGACTCATTTAAAAAAGGTTAAATACGCCGTGTTCGGGTTAACCCAAATTCATGTGTGTATGGGTTATGATTGAAATCTTTGATTAGAATAATGATATGGGTCGAATATGGGTTACACATTTCAACCCACCAAACTCACAACCCGCCAACATGACATGATTGTCATCCTCAACATGATTACCACCTCCTGTTAATATAATTATTACATTTAATTTAGCTTGAAACAATTAATCACAAAATAGTAACAAGATTCCACGTATAAAAATATTCAAAAGATCATAAGAATAATAGTAAGAAACCTTTGTTAATATAAAATATGAGTAGAGGATTGTTGGTGGGGAAGGAGTTGGTGACGATGTTACTAGTGAGGTTCCTTAGACTGCGGGGTATGGGGAGGGAGTTTGGGCGTGGGTAGGGGGAAAACGCCCAAGCCACCACCCCGGGTGGGCATGGGTTTCGGCGTGGCCCTTGGGGCATGGGTTTCAAGCCGGGCGTGGGGCGGTTTGGCCATCCTAGTTGGCTGAATATCATTGGCTCACCCGCCACGTCATAGCGGGCCATCCCAAAAGTTTTGAATTTTTAAATTCAAACCGTTGGCTTGGCCAAGCGGTCACCCCAACCGGTCACCCAAACCCCAACATCCCCTATAAATACCCCCAAACCCCAACCGGGTGGTCCATCCCAACCCCCACCGTGGTCCCAAAAATTCGACAAACCCCACCCGCTGCCCCAGCCGGTCACCACAAACCCAACATCCCACGAACCCGCTATGGCATCCTGGACCCACGACGAAGAACTTGCCCTAGTCACAAGCGTCGTTGACGCTATGAAGGGGCGGCCACCGGGCCAAACCAAATATTGGCCGGAAGCTTTCGCGGCCTACCGACTAAACGTCGGTAACGACCGCCACAACATGAACGCGTGCCAACATAAATGGCGCGAGCTACGTCCCAAGCTCGAGCATTTCAAGGCTTACTACGAAGCCGTTCCCGGGGGCGAGTTAAGCCACGAGGACCGGGTGGCGGTGGCGAACATAGAGTTTCGCGGAAAGGAAAAAAAGGCGTTCGACAAGATCGACCTTTTTGAAATTTATTTAACGCTTTAGGTTTCTTATTTTGTAATTTTTAGGTTTATGTAATTTTATAAATATTAATGAAGTTGTATGTTTTTTTTTTATAAATGTTTGTGTTATTTTTTTAAATTTTGTATATTTTTTTTTTATAAACTACCCTGCCACGCGGTGCACCCAACCCAAGCCCAACCCACGCCCCCCACCATACCCCGCGGACACGTACCAGGCAGTGGGGGGGGGGGGGGGGGGCTCCCATTCCACGTGTTAGCACCCGCCCCAACCCACGCCCAACCCAAGCCCCACCATACCCCGCAGTCTTAAGGATGATACCACATGTTTGCATGATGGTAACCTCTTTTATGTTTTAATAATTTCTTTAATACTACGTGTATCAGTGTATGTAGCAAGTATTTTATGGTAAACACTTTAACACTTTTTATTTAATTCATTCTTTCTTTCTGTTTGTTTTTTTTTTCGAGTTTTTATGATGAGGTAGGGATTATAAGAAAAAAAAAGTTAAGTATATACTGTATCAATAGCCATGAATATAAAGGACCTAATTTGTAATTAATTATTTTCTATATAAAACTCGCAAATAGGTTCAAAATTACCAAATAGAACAAGTATATTTTTCAGCGCGTTGCCGCGTCATCGAAACGTAAAGTAACTCGAATTTATACCATGTATTCAAAACGTGTTATATTTGACCCGACGTTTCTGAACAAAATTTACATC
Organism: Helianthus tuberosus; assembly: GCA_030545235.1. NCBI lineage: Eukaryota > Viridiplantae > Streptophyta > Magnoliopsida > Asterales > Asteraceae > Helianthus > Helianthus tuberosus. The sequence continues at coordinate 33,471,005 of CM060373.1, read as the reverse complement.
AAAACGTAGAGCAACTGAAAACGTACATAAAAATAAGCACGAAAATGTATTATATTTGACCCAACTTATTCACGAAATAAATTTATGTCAAAACGTTAACCAACTTGAATTTACATCGACACTTACATAAAAAAAAATAAACACGTAATTTATTTAAGTTTTTAAGTTAGAGAATCGTATTGCGCGTTACACTGGCGTCTAAACGTAAAGTAACTCGAATTTTTGTCGTCTAATGAAAACGTATTATAGTTGAATCAACTCATTTTTTAACAAAATTTATGTCAAAACGTAGACCAAATAAAAACGTACATAAAAATAAGCAAGAAAACATATAGAATTTGACCCTACTCAGTTCACAAAAAGAAGGGAAAAAATGCATTGAAACGTAAATTAACTTGAATCTATGCCGACATGTACATAAAAATAATATTATCTTTCTCCTTCCCAGATTCAGGATTAGTTGGAGATTTAGAAAAAATGTTTCAGTTAACGTTCAGTGTAGGTCCTTCCTCATTCCACATAGTCGGGATTAGTCGGAGGTTTCTCCCTCCACGTAGACGGGATTAGTTGGAGAATTGGACACGTGTCGTCACATAATTGGACGAAATTTTCGGGGTGTTACAAGCCCGACCAAACACCACCTGCATCCTCTCACTACGCCCCCAAATTACCAATAATCAAAGCCACCATCTCCTCCAACAAACCCATTGAAACCCCGACCACCAAACCCTGACGTCCTGCCGACGAATCCATCCGTGAAGCTGCCCACCGTCACCCCATCACCGACCATAAATTCTCCGCCAAATACGTCTTCTTTCAACGCTGATCCATCGAAGCCCTTAAACAATTCGACGGTAACTACCGGAAAACCCTCTTCAATTTCATCGATTGTGTCTTACTATTTTGTTAGAGAGTAAAGAGTAAAGAAAGAACAATTATTGTCCTTCTTTAAATCGTATAGAAAAAGATTGAAATATCAATTTTTTGTTTGTGATGTTAAAAACCCTAATCTGATTTGGGGAAGGTGATGGATGAAAAGATTGGGTGTTACTTAGGGTTCTTATATTCATTGGTTTGTAAAATACCTATAGTGCCCTTCATTATTTGTGTATTACCAATGTTGCCCCTGACATTAATTTAACATAACTGAGAGAATTAACTCAGTTAGGTGAAAATGATATAAATTGTTATATAACATGTGATTTTAGACATAAACCGAAATTAAATCTTTTAAATGGTACGTTTCATAATTCTAGTTATACTTAAAGGACTTGTAATTTATTCTAAGTTAAATTTTTTTTCCGATATTTTCCTATAAAATAAATTAATTTTTTTCCGATTGTTTTGTAAGAAAAACCAGAAAATAAATTAATTTTTTTTTCCGATATTTCCCTTACAAAACCTATTTTGTTTATTATTTTTTTCCTCCAAGAAAGTATCATAGCACATGGCCACACCATGGTTTTTTTTATCCCACTTAATCCCAATTCCCAAGGTTAGAATATATGCACCAATGATATCATAGAAAGTACTTTTAGACCGTCAATCGCATAGCTCAATCTTCAGTCTCTTTTTAAGTTGAAGCGATTGTCTGGCGAAAGGTTGTTTAGAATACATGGTGTGTGAAGGGGCTTGAAAATAGGGTATTATGTGATATGTAGATGACACGTAAGAACACGTCAGAAAAGTGGCGTGTTACCAAAATACGCAGGGTGGGATGAGGCGTGGAAGGGTGACGTGGTTGTACACGTGACATACCCTTTTTACAATTATTTTAAAGAGTAAACTGCAATTTTACACCCTGAGGTTAGGGGTCATTGGCATGTCTACCCCCCTAACGAAATAATTGCAATTTTACCCCCCACTGTTCACTGTTATGTCGCAACCTTACCCCCTGTTAACAGATTCTGTCAAGTCAACCTTATAGATGAGGGTATTTTGGTAATTTGACCCAATATTTATTATTATTATTATTATTATTATTATTATTATTATTATTAATATATTAAAATCTAAACCTAAATAATCTAAGTTTCTGATTCTTCTTCTTCGTTTCTACAAAATCCACCAGAAACCCTAGTTACAAAGATTCAGCGGCCAAGGTGATTATCTGATGACCGGCGGTGCTCGGAGATCGGTGAAAGGTCGGTAATGAAGCTGCAGTTTCTGATTCTTCTTCTTCGTTTCAACAAAATCCACCAGAAACCCTAGTTACAAAGATTCAGCGGCCAAGAGTGAAGATGATGAACACTGCACGGTGATCGGAGTCGAACGGAGAGATATGTGCCTAGGGTTTCAATCGAAGAGGGGTTTGAATCTTTGTGTGATTGAGTTGAAATTTGTGCCTAGGGTTTCAATTTAGGGTTTTGAAACTGATTGATTGGTTAAATTGGGGATTTTGGTAGAGAGTTGGGGAAATTGTCAAGAAATGGTTTCGATTGTTGTGGATTGTGGTGGGGGTGGCTGGTGAGGGTGGTGGTGGCTGATGGTGGCGGTGGAGAATCTGATAGTGATAGTTAAAACTAAACTGTGAACAACATCCCCATCAATAACTTGATCTGTTTCCTCATAAACCATCGGAGCCTACAGATTCTTGCAGCAGTTCATTCTTCATATTCAAAACACCCAGGTTTGTGTATTTGTGTGCTTCTTTCTTGATCTGTTTGTGTTCATTCTTGATCTGTTTGTGTTCATTCTTCATATTTAGCCTACAGATACTTGATATGCGTTTGTGTGCTTCTTTCTTGTAGCAATAATCAAATGATTAGAATCTCATTTTGGGGTTTATTTTGAGCAAGAATATGGGATTTGATATTACGCCATTGATGGGGATGTTTTGAATATGAAGAATGAACAGTGGTGGGATGATGGTGGCGGTGGTCAGAAGAGGAGAAGGAGGTGGTGGTGGTGGTGATGAACTGATGATGATGAACCTGATGATGATGAACTTGTTTCGTTGATTTTGTGATTTGTGTTGTGGATCTGGATTTGTTGTTGTTGTTAGGGCACTTAGGGTTTGATGATTTGTGTAAATTTGATGTTGAATGAGTTATGGATTTGTTGTTGTTGTTAGGGATCTAGCTTCCAACACCCAGAATAGAATGAACTGCTGATGATAATGATGATGAAGAATGAAGTGCTGATGAATGATGAACATGATTCTTGATTTTTTTATATAATTTTAATAAGACAGGGGCAAAAACGACTTTTCACACATTATAACAGTCAAAACTAACGTTGACTTGACAGAATCTGTTAACAGGGGGTAAGGTTGCGACATAACAGTGAACAGTGGGGGGTAAAATTGCAATTATTTCGTTAGGGGGGTAGACATGCCAATGACCCCTAACCTCAGGGTGTAAAATTGCAGTTTACTCTATTTTAAATTTAAGAAAACAAAGAAAATCAATTAAACCCACCACCCAATGAAAAGCCTCCACATCACACATCACCCAACCTCCACGCCCGTAAAAAACATGCCGCCCTTCCCTCCACGCCAGCCAAAACGCCAACAACGGGGTGGTGTAGTGGCATGATTGAGGCCTTCACGCCAAAAACCACGCCCCACTCCGTATGGTCTTAATGCATAAACAGAACTTATTGTTTACCTTTATTATTATTTTCGAAATATGTAATTATCCGTATAGTATTTATAAGCCATCTTTATAAAGTTAAAAATTCGATACAACTAATGATTTTGAAATAAAAAAAATGATTCAAACCACAAAACCAAATCGATTAACCGTTCTAGTTTGGTTTACCTTTCTTGAAACCATACTAAACAGTTCCACCCATATTTTTCATCAAAACCAGTCGAACCAAGCCGTGAACGCAAACTCATATGCGATCCACCTTGCCGTTTGTTATATGTTCTTTTTACCATATATGCATTTCAAGATATTATCTTTAACCATGATCATCACATAGCCCAGACTCCTAGAATTCAACTTCTAAAAGTACATAATGTGTATACATGCTCCAAACAAAAGTGTTCAGGGTGATTTTAGTTCCCCATATTACAAACAAAGTTCAAGAATCTTACCACAAAACAATCATAAATCTTTAGACTCATATAAGAATTAACATTTTATGAGTTTCTTCTACCACCCTATATAACAAAACATACTCATCAGAAATTCAAATGTGGTTTTAAAGTTTTTTAAATTGCAACCAATTGTCCAGAAGACTGATCAAAACTAGCACGTAGTGCTTTTGCTCTAGTCTTCTTCTTGTCTAATCTACCACCACTTTTATTTGCAAATGCTGGTATTTTTTTACTGATCTGAGTCAACTCATCCTTGCTAGCACCACCTTGAACAAGAACCCTTTTGATCCCTGAGTAGTTCAACGACTCCGCGATCTGCATAGGTGTCGCTCCCTTATTGGTCCGTGCTTCCACGTCAGCACCCTTCTTGACCAACAGTTCTAACACATCTACATGTCCAGATTCAACAGCACAATGCAAGGCTGTGTAACCATCTTCATCTCTTGCATTAATGTCAACTCCTTTTTCAATCAGGAATTTGACCACCTCGGCCCAGCCCTTGAATGAAGCCCGATGCAAAGTGGTCCATCCGTGTTGGTCCAGCCCGTTCACCACGGCTCCGCTTTCGAGAATCTTTTTAATGGTTCTCACTTCACCTTTCCTTGAAGCTATGCATAACTTGTCGCCGAGCCCGAGTGCGTCGAAAAGCTTAGTGTGTCCCCGCTCGACCGCGATATCATATGCAGTTTTGCCGGATCGGTTTCGGATTTCTTTGTAAGCACCCTTTTGGAGCAGAAGTTTGACCATGTAATCGTCTCCGAGAGCCGCGGCTATATGCAATGGAGTGTCAAGGTTATGGGAGTTACGGATGTCCGTCTGTGCGCCACTAGCCAAGAGCAGGCGGCAGCAGTCGCGTCTCTGCTCCTCCACCGCCATGTGTAAAGCGGTGTCCCCATCTTTACTAAGCATGTTCACGTCAGCTCCTTTAAGTAAAAGGAGCCTTAGAACATCCACATGGCCCCCATGAGCCGCTAGGTGAACTGGGCCCCATGTGGATGACTCTGTTCTCTCTGTACTAGCTCTATGAGCCAGTAAGAGCTCCACAATCAAACCTTCACCCGAGGCTGAAGCAGCCTCGAGTGGGCTCATACCTAACCGGTTACGAGCCTCGATATCTGGTTCAAACTCGAGCAGTAACTGAACCAGGTCTGCTCGACTTTGACTAATCGCCAAATGAAGCAACGTTTGACCTTCATCGTCAACAGAGTCAACCGCTCGCCAACTAGGATCGCCTTTTTCCAACACATCTCTTATTTCATCCATAGATCCATTCTTCATAAGACTAGCCATCACCACTGACCCAACAAACATAACCTTAATCCCACTATCCACAAACACTTGCTTCTTCCTTGCAGTAAACCAATCATTCGGGACCGAATCATGGGTCGACGACGGATTCTTAACCGCGGCACCAGGAACCACCACACTATGCAACAAGAAAGAGTCATCACAATAAGGAACTGACCTCGGTAGACCACTTTGATGGAAGTCATAACTAATCTCTACCCTCAAAGTAGTCAAAGGAGATATAATCCCGGACTGCGGTCGAACGGTGTATCGCTCCTTGTTCACCGGCTGCAGCCGGAAAGCCACCGGCATGGTGTACATAACATTCTTCAAAGTTAACTCACCACAACACTTTTGACCATGTTCAATTCTTATGACAACAACATTAGATGGTTCCAAACTTATCAATCTATCCATGATCTATTATTGTTTTCTACAAAAAAACAAGATCCATTAACAAGATGAGTTGAACCATTGGTGACAAATAGTGTTGGATTGTGGTATTTATATAACAAGTGTGAAAAGATTGCCGGCGATTACAAAGGGTTTGCCAATTGGTGGTGTGAATAACTATGGGGACTAAGTCTATTTTAATTGTGTGAAGTTGTTGTATAACTTCAAAGATAACAAAGTTGTTAGTTTGTACTTGTTGTTGCATGTCACTATCATGGGTGTTTGTGTCTTGAAACCATACAATTTACATTACATAGGATTTAGAAACCACATTTGGCGACATTGTGTTTGTTATTTGTTGTACCCTTAAACCGATTTCCAATTGAAGATGCTTTTTATAAAATTAATTGGTAGTTTTTCTTTTGTGGGAAAATCTTGAAAATATTCTAGGATATTAACAAAATAAACCAGCCTTTTTGAAATTACAAAATAGTCATTTGACTTTTTTTTATTTTTAAATTTCCAATGATTTCCACCGATCACCAGAAGGACACATGTCACCAATCACTGACGGATTAGACCCTCGATTAAAATCTCCTACATCGGGGTGAAATTTCTTGCACCACTTTTGAATTTCCTGCGTCATTTTTATTTTTTTTAATTTGTGGGCCTCTAGCGCAACAATATGGATTGTCGCTCATAATGATCAAATCCGTTGCGCCTGAAATTTTTGAGCCAAATTGAAATCAGCTATGCCAAAAGACCCTTATCACACTCTAGTTAATTTGTAATTTTAAAATGTTAAAACTATTCTGTTAAATTTTTCAATCAAAACGTTTTTTTTTCGTGTGTTTTTCCTTTTTTATTAGTTTCTTGTTTCAGGTCAAACCGGGTAAGTGTTGATTACAACTATTGTATGTCGCACACTAGAGCAAACACGACTTTTCGGGGATGATATGCAACAATGACTACACACATCAATTATGGAGGAATTGTCCAACGAGATTGCGAGGGCAGTATATGAGAGTGGCGAGTACCCAGTGATCATGCTAGAGGTGGTGACGTCCCAAGATTAATGGTTTTTGCCTGCCCTCTTTGGTGTTACCGGTTCAAATAATGATCTCAACGTCCTCTACCAATCACCATTATTCAACGACATTACGCATGGAACTGCCATGAAGGCTCCATTCGAGGTAAACAAGGTGCAATACAAACATCGGATATTATCTTGTAGATTAGATATATCCAACTTGGGCTACCTTTGTGAAATCATTCATACACGTATATTGGTTATTACACATATATAAACATGTGATTACATATATGTAAATATGTAATCACAAAGTTACGTATAATAAATGATGAAAAATACCATTAGTTCATGAAGTTATTAAATATTTTTGTAGTTGTTAAGAACCCTATATAGAGAGGGAGAGATCATGAAGTTATTAAATATTTTTGTAGTTGTTAAGAACCCTATATAGAGAGGGAGAGAAAAAATATTGCTGGATGACAATGCTTTGTTATATAAAAAATGGAGTTAGTATGGTATGATGGAGAGACAATTGTAATAGTGTGATATTATTTCAATAACAGCCAAATACATCAGTCTAAGAAATATTTTAAATTTATAAATAGCTCAAAGAAGAGGGCCACCATTAATTTATTTTGTGATTTTGGATTTTTAAGGGTGTAGTTGTCTAGTTGAAGTCATTTTAAAATTTTTATATATTTTAAAGTAAAAAAAATAAGTATAAAAACACATATCCTTGATAAATGTTAACTCAAAAAATAAGTTTGATACAATATAAACCTTTTATTATGTAAGACATGCATTTCTTTCAAAAAATATATAAGATATACATTTTCCATATGTCCAAATTAATACATACTCATCTTATAAGACATGACATATTCCAATATACCTTGTTGTGTTTCCATATATTCCATGATACCCCTATTATTATATATATGATTGTATGAAGTAAGCATGTTAGTTGGATCAAGATGTCATCTGTTTAGTTTAGTTAATAGTCAGATATCAATTCCGGCTGTCATCTTGTTATTGTGGGTGTTGGATCATCCGGATCCAAATTATACACAGATTATTGGTGGTCAATATAGGTGGTTGTTGATTGTGAGGTAACTATGTAACATCTTAATTATTTGTGTATACTTTAAAAGTACATCTTTATTATAACATAAATAATCGTATTACAAGTGAGTGTAAAAAGTCGGCCTGTCTATAGCGATAGACATCTTTTGCGACAAACTTTTCGTCGTTGAAACTGCGATGACAAGCATATCGCTGGTGTACCAACGACATGTGGTCCTATGTCATCGTTAAAAGGCCATTGGATCTGACGACTATTGTTGTAGTACCAGTATTAACCGTCAGTAAAATCCATGATTGTTTTTCTGATACATGATGAGTATTTAAAGTCGTCGATCATATGTGCATGCGCATATAGGAGATGTTGGATCTTGAAACCAGTCCAACTCGAGCACCAACTTCCTTGGTATAGTAGCCAACAAATAATAAACACCTTCTAAGTTGGTAGTTTATTGAAAGTAAATAATTTGGGATGGCTATATAAAGTGGCTAAGAAGTCCTAATGCATTTGGTATATAAGAGGTTTGATCACATCAAGCACACGATCGATATGAAAGATACTAGTTTGTAAAGTTTGTAGTCACTGGTAGTCATGAAAGATACATTGCGAGAATTCTTGTAAGTTTGTAATCACTGGTCGCCATGAAAGATACATTGCGTGAATTCTTGTAAGTTTGTAATCACTGGTCATCATAAAAGATACAATGCGTGAATTCGTTTGGATACTTATTTGTTTTTCTAAGATAACCTACTTCAGCTCAAGTCCATTTTGATCAGAACGTGTTTTGACTCGAAAAAAATTGACATTCTTACACCAACTTGTTTTAATCCAAACTTGTTTTTTACCCATTTATTGACCCGGCATCAGGGGCGGAACCATAATGTAACGAGCCGTAGCACTTGCTACGACTCAACCCCGTATTCGTAGTGTTTTTTTTATATATGCAAATGATACCCCAAAAAAAAATACGATGATACATTAACAAAAAAATAGGATACTTGATATTACTAACATCCCATTTTTTATAAGTCCAAACATTTTACAACCTGAAAACTTATAGAATAATTAAGTCTGAATGATAAAATAAGCCCAAATTAATAATAATAGAATTGAAAGAAGGCTCTAAATATAATTGATAAAATTAGCACAGGACCCAAAACAATATTATTTTATTTATTATCGTTTTTTTATTATTGTATGATTGCACGGTAAAAAAATTTTCGATATACCTCTAAATTAATAGGCTAGCTCCGCCACTGCCCGATATACGGATTAATTCAAAAGGTGAGAAACTACATATAGCTAAAAAAGGCTTTTGGGACATATTCAATATAAATCGCTTATCACTTAAACTTATTTGTTTATATTTTGGTTGAAGTTGTTAAAACATCGTTATTGTGATGACAATGCTAATAAACAACATTTCTTTTCCCTTTCTCCAACAAGCAACACAAGAAGAATAATAGAATATTAAGATTTGCAGGGTTGGAACCAATAAATATATGGTTGATTAAACAATGTCAAACGAACATTTAATTCATTATATATTTTGCGAGTTTGAATTCACACAAGAATAAAATTTATATTTATTATTTACAATTAAAGAAAAAGATAAACAATTTATGAGTTGCAAATTCGTCATTCCTCGTCCCGTACATTCAAGGTCCAGAAAGTAGAGGGGTAGCCCGTGCACCCCCTGAGATACACATAGATATGCTATTGGATACAACCAACCAAGATCTGGTGGCGCCAGTGGTGAACCCAGGATATATTTTCAAGGGGTACAGATGAAGGGTTTAACCAAATTTTCAAGGGGTGCGGGTAGGATTTTGCCCTATAAAATACACAAATTTTTTTTCAATGGGTGCACCCGTCCGCCTGCCCACCCACCCCTCTTGCTAGGTCCGCCCCTGGGTGGCGCTATCTTTTTTGCTCTCATGTCCCCAACCCATGGGACTTGGTGTGGTGATAGTGTATCCTCTCTATCCAAAAGGGATGGGGGTTCAGATTTTGCAAATTGCAGGTATAAGTGTATTTAGGAGTATGTTAGTTTGTCGTTCAAAAACGTATCACCATTTCTTGTTGCTAAGAATTTGGTGCATATTGTATAGCATTTTTCTCCCAAATGATATTTCTAATAATTCATGTTTTGCTTAGCTGACATTTTGGCTTAGGTAAGTTCATCTTATAATTCATGTTTTTAATGGTACTTTGGCGCAAATACCCTTTAAAACCATAGTTATGGGCTGTGATGGAAATGGAACTCTCTATTAGTTGTGTAGGGGGAACCGGTATACAAACTGGCGGTTTGAGTCGGATTGTAATTACCGGTTTGGATTTTTTAGTCCATGTCTAATTTTCACCACCACGTCTCTTCATGTGTCATTTTGCTGCAAGAAGTTTGACAAATTATTTTTCTATTGCATTTGGACTCAAACTAATGGTCAATGAAAGTAGAGAGATTGTTGAAAGTTTAAAATTGGTTCACGGTTGTTTCTTCACTTCTAGTTTTGACATCGAAACAGTATGACATATGATGAAATGTAACACTCATAAATTGGGCTGCCAAATCGGTCCAACCAAACCCGAATTGAAATACGATCCATCAAACCTGAGTAAACCAAGACCATCCCACGTTCTAATGGTCTGGTCCTCATGTTTCAATATCCCACATTTTCGAGTTCAGGGGCTCAATTAGGTCCGGTGTCAACCTGATGCACTTCTAGATGAGATTTAGGACCTGGTTAAATAATCAGGGGCCATCCCCGAAAATGTTCAAAAATCTTGGGGCCTGGGCGAATAGAAAAATATGGGTCCTAAAATATAATATCTTTTAATAGAATATGCAAAAAAACATATTAGAGGTAAACATACAGCCCCTAACTCTTTTAACACTTATTCTTCCGACGTGATTTTAAGATTAAGGGCTGCTAAATGTACCCCTCTAACCCTCTTATTACTTTTCATACCATCTTTCTATAAAATCATATTTAAACTTATCATATTTACCCCCTATACATGTAATCATCTTTTAAAAGTATTCTTTTTGTTACAAAACAAATTCAAAAGTGTTAAAAAAAATATTATAAACGTTTTTTTTTTTCAAAATTTTTGTTTGTTTTTTATGTTTATTTAAAAAACATATTTTTTTAAGTGTTCACTTCGATCAGAAGTCTTAAACTGCTTTTTAAATTATTTATAACATACTTCTTACACTAATTAAATTTGAACTTATATAGATTGTTAATTTATAGTTTGATAAAATTATTTTAGGGTAAATTACTTTTTGAGTCCCTGTGTTTTATGGGTTTTAACTAGTTGAGTCTAAAAGCAAAAAGTTTAACGACCTGAGTCCCTATAAGCATTTTCTTTAACCATTTGAGGCTAAATTTCTAACACTGTTATAATTTTTTGGTTAAATATTGTTAAATGATCAAAATACCCTTATAGTTAAAATATAAAAAAATAAATTATTATTAGATTTCTCTCTCTCTCTCTCTCTTATATCTCTCTCTCTCTCTCTCTCTTTAAACATTCTGCACATTCATCTCTCTCATCTTTCTTTCTCTCTCTAGACCACCTGCATCCCCCACCACCACACCATCACCGTCACCACCACAGCCACAACCACCTCCGTCACCAACCAACACCACATCTGGGTATCCCAAATCACCTACAGCATATTAACTTAACTGCACACTGGTTAACATATTGACGGAGCATCAAAAACAAACAAACACATATCTCACCTGCAACAAACTTACTACACAATTATTGCAATTCAACACAGTTTACACATCATCAATCAGCCAATCACAAACAACACAAATACAAATTAAATTACAACCTTAACAGCACCACCTAAAATTTTCATAACAAAAACACAAATGCAGATGTCACCTGCAGCAGATTAACTGCACACCGATTGCAATTCAAAACAGTTCACATATCATCAACCACAAACAACACAAATGCAGGTTAAATTACAAACGGAACAACACTTAACACCTAAAAAATCATGAAAAAACACTCACCTGCAGCAAATTAATAGCACACCGATTGCAATTCAACATAGTTTAACTCTTATCAACCGCAAACAACACAAATGCAGGTTTAATTAGAAACAAAACAACACCTAAATCTTTCAAAACCGTTCGTATAACAATAATGTGCCCTAAATATGAAACCGCAACCAACTATATGAACATAACAAGTGCAGAAATTGGAACCTAGGTTGGGGGTACAGTGGAGAGCATCACACCTCCGAAAACCTAGGTTCGAATCAGTTCAACTCGCCGGAAACATCGTACTGCCGACCATCTTCTTCTCATCCTAGGGTAGTGGTGGTGTGGTGGTGCGACAATGATGGTGGCCCAGTTAGGGTGGTGCTAGTGACAACGTTAGGGTGGTAGCGGCGACGTTATGGTAGTGGTGGTGGCGGCATTAGGATGGTGGTGGTGATGGTGGTGGCATTAGGATGGTGGTGGTGATGGTGGTGTGGCTGAGAGAGAAGGGGGAGAGACAGAGTAATCACTGTTGTGAGTGTGTGTTAGTATTTATGTATTATTAATAAAAATAATAATAATAATAATAATAATAATAATAATTGTCACACCATGACTTTTGCGGAAGCGTGATTATTGGTGTGACTTCTTAATACCATTGCATACGATCATAACAACACTATATGATAAAACCAGTAGATGTACATCCATTAATTTAAGTTTAAAACATAACAACGTTGTTTCAAAAACGTAGACTTCAAATTTAAGTTTTACAATCATACAAAATGTTTATGAGTTCACTAAGGACTCATCAAAAGATATTAGATAGCACCAAGGTTTGGAGGGCGTGTCTTGTCCAGGAAAGAGACACACTGACCAAACTTAAAGACCATGGATGTCATCTTTATTCTTAACGCAACATAAAAACTTCCAACGCCCGCCGGATCCACTTATAAATTCCCTGAAATACATGTAGTTTAAAAACGTCAACAAAAGTTGAGCGAGTTCATGTGTTCGTTTGTGTGTATGAATAAACCTTTGAAAATGTGGTAAGTAAGTATATAAGTCCCTGGTATGTAGCAATAAGGAAAAAGAGATCGCCATTGGGTTGCAAAGCCAATGGTATGTGTGAAGTGATGCAGGAAGACTCAAACCTAGCAGATTTTGGCGCCGGGCTCATAGTCACCTCATGGTCCACTCAGCGGATTCAGGAGTGGGGCTCGCTACACCCAAATAGATCTATCACTCATGACCCCCGGTCCTACAACGAGGATTAATGGCCTCAAGTACCACCTACCCGCTCACATGATCTAAGTAGTATACCCTCCTTAAGCTAACCATACCATGTATAAAAGTGTCTGTAATTACTGTAACATGTATTCCACCCCCGAAGTATAAAAACTGAAAACAGTTAAGAGAAAATGGGGACATGAACTCACAGTATTGCGTCTTCAGTATCGTAACTCAAATCCCTTCAGCAAGCACGACTACCTACAATGTGCTAATGTCTATTAGACGAACGGGTCGTGCCTTGTCTTAGTATTGATTAGTGCCTTATGTTTTAAAGTGTCTTCAATATTTTTGTAATAATATTTCTCAAGTGTTTTTATTCGTATTTTCTTCCCAATGATGGGAGTATCTCATACTTGTGGATTCGTATTCTTGTATTGGTATATCTTGCCCTAAATAACATAACTAGTTCACAAATCAACAAACATTCACACAAGCGTTTTAGTAATAAATACGTATTCTAAATATATATTTATCCGTTTTTGTTTACGAAAACCCACCTCCGACACTTTGTATTTTGTTACAAAAATAATGGCGAGGTTTGTACTTGAAAAGCATAGTCTAAAATACACTTGTAAACCCTTATATAGAAAATATTTTCTAAGTGCTAGGTTTTTCAGAAAATTTCGCCATATTCTCCTTTGTAAATGGAGGTATCCATGCTAAATAGCATATCATTTTCTTTAACATATAACACGTTAGATCGTTCTCAAATAACCAACCCGACATTTAGGCACGCAAAATACTACTTATATCGTTTCAGTTTTAATATACAAAACTGGGTTGTTTTCGGGTATTTTAATAAAATAGTTATATTATTACAAAAATTCCCAAATTTTTACTGAATGTCTTATACGATCCAAATATTATTGTGTAAAAATATTGGGGTCCAAATCATCACCAATATTTTAAAGAAAATCATTTTCCGGACTGCAATCAGATTCATCTTTTTCTGACTGCAGTCCACGGAATAATTTATTTAAAATTCATCGTACGTCCGATTTACGAAATTCCAGTGGGAGAATTACAAATACATCAGTGGTCATCTACAGTACAAATTTCATAACCTAATCCTATACATATTTCAAGTTATGATGAAAAAAATAACACCTATTTTCAGCAGTAAAAATGCAGCTTTAGTTGCTGTTAGAAAACGACCCTTTAAAAATAGCAAACGAAGTCCAAAAATTATGATTCCAGTGCCATTAGAACCGTATTTCATAATAACACGTTATAGACTCAATAAATTCAGTTTTTCATTAAGTTATGATCTGGTTACAGCCAGTTGGAGTTGGCTGAAAATGCAAATCAGCATGCTTTTTATAGTATAAGTGCCACTAAAATGTACACATACGCTTACCATTCATTCTAATAACGATTTATCTCATAACGTAAGTTATTTACAGCAGATTATTGTTTATATACTCAGATTTATCATGATTACTTCATCATTTTAACCATACTTTATCACTAATGTTGATTCATGTTCAAGACTTTGTTTATGTTTTTAGTGTTCCTTATCATTTTGCTCTTTAAACATCATTAACCACTTAAACAACAAGTAAAAAGCAAGGATCTAAGTGCTTACCACTAGCACAAGGCTAGGGGAGTTCAAGTGTAGAAAAGTGGTGGATAAAAGAAGACGAGAGAGGTCCTTGAGCTTCCGAACACACCAACCTTGTTTGTATGATCTCTAACACCCTTGGATATATGTGGATTGAATGGAATGAAACTTGAAGGTGGCGATGGTGGGTGTGCTTGGTCTCGGCTGAACAAGGGAAGAGGAGGAGAGAGTTTTGGTTGTTTGATGTTTGTGAATATGAGAAAGCTATAACCCTTGTGCTTATTTATAAACCCATTTACATATTTAACCTTTGGTTAACATGTTTCTAAATTCCCAACATAACCCAAATAAAATATTAAACAAAGCCATGGGTGGGGACACCCATGGTAACCGGTTCCAGGGGGTATAGGTTTGGGTTGTAATGGTTTAGTTACAATCTAGTTAGAGAAACCAAGTGTTAAGTTAGTGTCTTAAGTGTGTTATTATTTATATAGTGTGTTAGGGTGTTCGGGGACCCTAACTAGCTTAGAAAAATGAAAACAATGTGTTTGACAATATTTTTATGTTCCGGGTAATGTCCGGTTGTTCGGTTGGGTATCGTTCCGTTAAAGTGCTTAATTAATCCGTAATGTGTCTTTTATAATGCTTTTTGTGTCACAATTAATTCCCAACACTTTGGAAAGTATCTAGGACTAGTTTGTCAAGTTTTTGCACATTACTAGCATAATTAAATGCTGAATTTTATTAATAAGTGCAGAATTCTGCATTTAGGGTGTGTTTTAGGCACTAACCGACACTATAACTATCACCTAGTGACGCAGTTTTATGGTCCTCACTTCCCTACACTCCCTACTAGTGTAGTACTCTATCTCTGGCCCATGTAGTCTTTTCCCTTTTTGGCCTTCTTCTTGCTACTCGCCCGAGCAACCATCTTGAAATTTGCGATCTTTCTCTTATTATCCCCGGATGACTCTACAGGAGTCTCCTTTTTCTCGTCCGTAGTGGAAAATTTTCCTAGCCTAATTGCTTCTTCGGTGAGCGCCACGCTTGTGTCGATAGCCTCGGTGATCGTTGAAGGTTTAGACGTTGTTACCAGGCTTAGAATCTGGGGTGCCAGTCCCCCGATGAAACATTCGATCTTCCTAGATTCTGGTTCCACCAAACGCGAAGCAACTTGTGATAATTCGCCAAATCTCTGCACATAGTCGGCTATCTTTGGACCTTCCATTTTCAAGTTCCACAATTCAGTTTCCAACTTCTGGACTTCTGCCCTAGAGCAATATCTTTTGCGCATCAGTTCCTTCAGCTCGTCCCACGTCAAAGCATTCGCAGCAGTCTCGCCCATTGTTTGAACCTGAAGGTTCCACCATGACAGAGCCCCATCTACAAATAGTCCAGCTACGTACGTGACCTGATGTTCTGGGGCACATTTGCTTAACTGTAAGACATAATTCGTCTTCTCCACCCAACGCACAAAAGCTAAGGCACCCCTAGTGCCGTCGAATTTTCGAGGTTTGTGGTTCAAGAACTGCTCGTAAGTGAAGCCGCTGGGTGGGTTATTTCTTGAGGTACTTCCGCCGTGTTTGGAGCGAAGGGCCTCGAGTTGTGCGATGGCTTGCGAGATGCGCCCTTGCAGTTCTGACTCTGCTGTTGTCGGCAGAGGGTTGTTGGTATCGACGTTCCCTTGTATCGACATCTTCTGAAGAGAAGATTGGTTAGGTCAGGTCGCATTCGTTCGGAGAGTGCATATAGTTGTTTAAAGATTATATGCACATACACATATTAGGTTATCATACCAACCAATCAAACAATAGTATAATCATAGTACAACTAAGTAATTTGGTAATTGTGTTTAATGAGAGCATAGCAAGTAAGCACGTTGCATTATAATTATAGCACACACAAATAGATTAATAACGTGCTTGACGAAGACATAGCGACTGAGCTCTCGTTGGTCATTGGTCACAAAGTATTGTCACATGTTTAGTGATGCTTGGCTTCCCCACAATTGCATTGTCTTCCAAAATGTATCATATCAACAGGGACACATGGTCACCCTACCCTTGTCCACTAAATATATTAGTGTATCAAAATTACGTAGTCAGATGGGGTCTTCAAAAGTATCCACAATCTCGGCTTATCATTAGTGTCCTTACCCAAATGTAACGCAATCCGCACAATCTAGAAACCAACTATACTAGGGACTGAGGTGGAGGAGGAAAGAAAAGTAAACTGTTAGCATGCGTGAACTCCTCCTCGAGCTTGTATATACGTCGAAACAATTAGCTGATCTGTCGCTCGGCAGTAAAGAAACGAGTATCAAATCCTGGGAAAAGTGTAATAGTAGCAGGGGAGAGTGCCAAAGGAATCTTTGGTGAATGTGGAGGATCAAAGTAAACTGGCAAGTACAGGGTGGAGGACGTGGTGTCAGCTCAGCTTCAAAACTCTGCTACTCGTATCCCCAGACTGTAGCTGATGTTGTAGGAGTAACTCGTTCTGTGTGCAGCCTCCGTAAAATGAGGGATGGTAAGGGTCTAATATCAGCATAGTGTACGATAGGAACCACCGAAATGGCTCATCTAGCGGTGTAGAGGTGAAGGTAGCAAACGGTGCGACCTGCGAGGTCGTAGAAAATGTTGTTGTAGTAAAGCGGATCGTCACGTGGTGTGTTGACCCGGAGTACCTTCCCGGGGTGTGGGTATGTCTTGAAAGAAAGCGATAGGTATGTTGGCGCAATGGACGTCGGTCTTCACAAGAGCAACATCAGCGGGTGAAGGTGTAGGAACAAACGTCTACACTGATAGGAAGATCATTAGGTGCAGGTATTGGGTCAGATATAGGGGTGCAATGCCTGGTAAAACAAAAGAAACAGGGTCATGATCAAATAAAGGTGCAGGATCAGTAGGTGCAACAACGAGCTGACCCAAAAGGTGCAGAAGCTAGCTCAGGAGCAGGCTCTGGGTCGTGTAACGGTGTGGTGCCTTGAGCAGGTGCTAGTGCGGCAGTCATGTCATCGTTGTCTGCGTCAATAGTAGGAAGCTGTAATCTGGCTGTCTGTAAGGCTGCAGATGTCACAGGCTCGAAGGAGTCTGAAATCAAATGTACGCTAGAGTCAGAGGGTAGCTTGACAACAGGGGTCTCAAAAATGAAATTTGTAACGACGTTCTCGTCTAACTTTCCATCATCATGGGCGTTATCAGAAGGACCATCGATATCACGTTAATATCGTTATCAATTGTTCGTCGAGTAACCGACCTTCGGAAGGAATGTCCACAAGAGGCGCATTGTCGAGGATCGGAGCCATGGTGTGCTTACCAACGGGGTGACCAGTAATGAAGCGGTCATGGGCCGAAACATGAATGGCAGAGGGATCTTCGTCAAGGAAGCCATCAACAAGGGTAATTCATCGCCAAAGTCTGGCAGCGCGGACGGTTGGAAGTCGTCCTCGTCCTTGGTCAGCGTGTCAGGGTCACTTTCAGTGTCTAACGTAAGCATCTCTGGCGTAGGTACAGTCTCATCATCTGTGGCGGTGGCCGTAGGATCGTTATCATCTGACAATTTGTTCCCTGAGGAAGGTGACGTGTGTGCCGGTATATAGTAGTCATAGCATGCATATTTAAAGTAATCTTTAACACTTTGTGTATTGCAAATAAAGACAATTCATGACGTAATCATGTATCCACATATTCGTCCTAGTTTTCCCAGACTATCCCACCCAGTCTCTCAGACTAAACTCCCTAGTCTCTCAGACTAACTCCCTGGTCTCTAAGACCAACTCTCCCAGCCTCTAAGACTAAATCCCTGGTCTCTAAGACCAACCTCCCAGTCTCTAAGACTATATTCCTGGTCTCTAAGACCAACTCCCTGGCCTCTAAGACCAATCCTCCCAGTCTCTAAGACAAATCCCCTGGTCTCTAAGACCAACTCCCTGGCCTCTAAGACCAATCCTCCCAGTCTCTAAGACTAATTATCCCCAGCCTCTAAGGCTAATCCTCCCTCAGCCTCTAAGACTGAACCTCCCTCAGAATCTAAGACTGAACCTCCCTCAGTCTCTAAGACTGATCCTCCCTGAGTCTCTAAGACTGATCCTCCCTCAGCCTCTAAGACTTATCCTCCCTCAGCCTCTAAGGCTGACCCTCCCTCAGTCTCTAAGACTGATCCTCCCTCAGCCTCTAAGGCTGATCCTCCCTCAGTCTCTAAGACTGAATTATAAACATAAATTTTGAAAGGTGTACTTGTGCCTTTTTGTTTGTAAAAATGTTTGTTTCCTGGATCTGGACGTTTTGTGTATGCATTGTAAAAGTGTTTGAAAATGTTTTCGTGAGAGCCCTGGTGATCGTACTCTAGACTCGAGAAAGAATCCTAGTTCGCTACGACCGAAGTTCTGATACCAAGTTGTCACACCCTGACTTTTGCGAAAGCGTGATTATTGGTGTGACTTCTTAATACCATTGCATACGATCATAACAAAACTATATGATAAAACCAGTAGATGTACATCCGTTAATTTAAGTTTAAAACATAACAACGTTGTTTCAAAAATGTAGACTTCAAATTTAAGTTTTACAATTATACAAAATGTTTATGAGTTCACTAAGGACTCATCAAAAGATATTAGATGGCACCAAGGTTTGGAATGCATGTCTTGTCCAGGAAAGAGACACACTGACCAAACTTAAAGACCATGGATGTCATCTTTATTCTTAACGCAGCATAAAAATTTCCAACGCCCGCCAGATCCACTTATAAATTCCCTGAAATACATGTAGTTTAAAAACGTCAACAAAAGTTGAGCGAGTTCATGTGTTCGTTTGTGTGTATGAATAAACCTTTGAAAATGTTGTAAGTATGTATATAAGTCCCTGGTATGTAGCAATAAGGAAAAAGAGATCACCATTGGGTTGCAAAGCCAATGGTATGTGTGAAGTGAAGCAGGAAGACTCAAACCTAGCAGATTTTGGCGTCGGGCTCATAGTCACCTCATGGTCCACTCAGCGGACTCAGGAGTGGGGCTCGCTACACCCAAATAGACCTATCACTCATGACCCTCGGTCCTACAACGAGGATTAATGGCCTTAAGTACCACCTACCCACTCACATGATCTAAGTAGTATACCCTCCTTAAGCTAACCATACCATGTATAAAAGTGTCTGTAATTACTGTAACATGTATTCCACCCCCGAAGTATAAAAACTGAAAACAGTTAAGAGAAAAGGGGGACATGAACTCACAGTATTGCGTCTTCAGTATCGTAACTCAAATCCCTTCAGCAAGCACGACTACCTACAATGTGCTAATGTCTATTAGACGAACGGGTCGTGCTTTGTCTTAGTATTGATTAGTGCCTTATGGGGCTGTTTGACTAAGCTTATTTTGGGCTACTTATAACTTATTTGCTTATTTGAAAAGCAAATAAGTCATAATGGAATGACTTATTTACTTATTCCTCTCACATAATAAGCTAACCCAAACACCTTTTAACTTTTCAAAAAGTCAATAAGTAAATAAGTCACTAAAATAAGCTTAGCCAAACAGCCCCTATGTTTTAAAGTGTCTTCAATATTTTTGTAATAATATTTCTCAAGTGTTGTTATTCGTATTTTCTTCCCAAGGATGGGAGTATCTCATACTTGTGGATTCGTATTCTTGTATTGGTATATCTTGCCCTAAATAACATAACTAGTTCACAAATCAACAAACATTCACACAAGCGTTTTAGTAATAAATACATATTCTAAATATATATTTATCCGTTTTTGTTTACGAAAACCCACCTCCGACACTTTGTATTTTGTTACAAAAATTATGGCGAGGTTTGTACTTGAAAAGCATAGTCTAAAATACACTTGTAAACCCTTATATAGAAAATATTTTCTAAGTGCTAGGTTTTTCAGAAAATTTCGTCACAGTCTCCTTTGTAAATGGAGGTGTCCATGCTAAATAGCATATCATTTTCTTTAACATATAACACGTTAGATCGTTCTCAAATAACCAACCCGGCATTTAGGCATGCAAAATACTACTTATATCGTTTCAGTTTTAATATACAAAACTGGGCTGTTTTCGGGTATTTTAATAAAATAGTTATCTTATTCAAAAAATTCCCAAATTTTTACAGAATGTCTTATACGATCCAAATATTATTGTGTAAAAATATTGGGGTCCAAATCATCACTAATATTTTATAGAAAATCATTTTCCGGACTGTAATCAGATTCATCTTTTTCTGACTGCAGTCCACGGAATAATTTATTTAAAATTCATCGTACGTCCGATTTATGAAATTCCAGTGGAAGAATTACAAATACATCAGTGGTCATCTACAGTACAAATTTCATGACCTAATCCTACACAGATTTCAAGTTATGACGAAAAACATAACACTTATTTTCAGCAGTAAAAATGCAGCTTTAGTTGCTGTTAGAAAACGACCCTTTAAAAATAGCAAACGAAGTCCAAAAATTATGATTCCAGTGCCATTAGAACCGTATTTCATAATAACACGTTATAGACTCAATAAAATCAGTTTTTCATTAAGTTATGATCTGGTTACAGCCAGTTGGAGTTGGCTGAAAATGCAAATCAGCATGCTTTTTATAGTATAAGTGCCACTAAAATGTACACATACGCTTACCATTCATTCTAATAATGATTTATCTCATAACGTAAGTTATTTACAGCAGATTATTGTTTATATACTCAGATTTATCATGATTACTTCATCATTTTAACCATACTTTATCACTAATGTTGGTTCATGTTCAAGACTTTGTTTATGTTTTTAGTGTTCCTTATCATTTTGCTCTTTAAACATCATTAACCACTTAAACAACAAGTAAAAAGCAAGGATCTAAGTGCTTACCACTAGCACAAGGCTAGGGGAGTTCAAGTGTAGAAAAGTGGTGGATAAAAGAAGACGAGAGAGGTCCTTGAGCTTCCGAACACACCAACCTTGTTTGTATGATCTCTAACACCCTTGGATGTATGTGGATTGAATGGAATGAAACTTGAAGGTGGCGATGGTGGGTGTACTTGGTCTCGGCTGAACAAGGGAAGAGGAGGAGAGAGTTTTGGTTGTTTGATGTTTGTGAAGATGAGAAAGCTATAACCCTTGTGCTTATTTATAAACCCATTTACATCTTTAACCTTTGGTTAACATGTTTCTAAATTCCCAACATAACCCAAATAAAATATTAAACAAAGCCATGGGTGGGGACACCCATGGTAACCGGTTCCAGGGGGTATAGGGTTGGGTTGTAATGGTTTAGTTACAATCTAGTTAGAGAAACCAAGTGTTAAGTTAGTGTCTTAAGTGTGTTATTATTTATATAGTGTGTTAGGGTGTTCGGGGACCCTAACTAGCTTAGAAAAATGAAAACAATGTGTTTGACAATATTTTTATGTTCCGGGTAATGTCCGGTTGTTCGGTTGGGTATCGTTCCGTTAAAGTGCTTAATTAATCCGTAATGTGTCTTTTATAATGCTTTTTGTGTCACAATTAATTCCCAACACTTTGGAAAGTATCTAGGACTAGTTTGTCAAGATTTTGCATATTACTAGCATAATTAAATGCTGAATTTTATTAATAAGTGCAGAATTCTGCATTTAGGGTGTGTTTTAGGCACTTCCCGGCACTATAACTATCACCTAGTGACGCAGTTTTATGGTCCTCACTTCCCTACACTCCCTACTAGTGTAGTACTCTATCTCTGGCTCATACTGGCCTCAAAAACAATGTCTGTCTAGGTGCTGGTATTGTCAGCATGTTTTCTGGGTTATCCGCTCACTATGCTAACTGTGCTTTGTGCATCAGGTTTGTCACCAAAGTTTGTGTGTAATAAATGAAGTGACAGTGTGAAATATGATGCATATGTATGTATGTAAAAGGAATCAGTAAGCAGTTTAATCACAGTTCGAATCAAGCACAGTCATTAAGCATGAATTAAATCTTAATTACACGTACGGATGCATGCAAATTTTACAGTTGTCACAATAATAATAATAATAATAATAATAATAATAATATGCAGGGGCATTTTAGTCTTTTAATGAAAAGCTAACAGAAAATTCTAACATTGTTAGAAATTTGGACTCAAATGGTTAAAGAAAATGCTTATAGGGACTCAGGTCGTTAAACTTTTTGCTTTTAGACTCAACTAGTTAAAAACTCATAAAACACAGGGACTCAAAAAGTAATTTACCCATTATTTTAGTACCTATTGTTTATTTGTTCAATTCATAGATGGTTTGAATAATTAATATGTGCTAGGGTTGTAAAGACTGTTTTAAAAAAAAAAACTTTATTACTTTTTAAATAAATAAAATTTGTTAATTATTTTTTTAAACACATTTAACATATTAAAAATTATAAAGTAAGACCTTTATAATACAAACTAGACAAGGGAAAACATAATATAGACTTTTTTTAGAAAGAGAGTTCAAAACCTTTTTATTGTTTTTATATGAAAAATGTTATTATTTATTTGTAAAGATGATCAATAAAAAATCATAATCAAAATACTATTTAAGAAAGTGTCTTTAGAAACAATATATGAAAACTTTTAAAAATATATTTTTAAATAAAAAATAAAAAAACAAACAAGTTTTTTTTTTGAAAAAAAAGTCTGTAATCTTTATTTACACTTTTGAATTTGTTTTGTAACAAAAAAAAATATTTTTTTAAAATAATGATTTATATAGGGATAAATACTACAAGTTTTAATTTGGTTTTATGGAAAAAATGTATGAAAAGTAATAAGAGAGAGTACATTTAGCCTACCCTTTAAAATTTTAGGAACAATTAATTTCACTAATTGGATTACAAGATTAATGCTATACAATTCCATTATTCTTCACACCTTTTCCCCTTTGTATATGATCTATCCCCTATGTGTTTGTATATATTATTTACTAGGTTAGAACCCCGTGTATTACACGGGTTGAATAAATGTAATTTTATATATTAAATAATAAAAAGTTATATCTTTATGAACCTCGTATATTGTACGAGTTAAATAAATGTAATTTTATATATCAAATAATAAAAAATAGTTATATATTTAAAAACCATGTTTATTACACAGATTAAATAAATGTAATTTTGTATACTAAATACTAAAAACGTCGTATCTTTAAAAAACTCGTGTATAATCGGGTTGAATAAATCTATCAAATAATAAAAATATTACATCCTTAAAAACCCCTTATGTTACACGTGTTGAATAGATCTAAAAAAGAGTTATATCTTTAAAAACCATGTGTATTACACATATTAAATAAATGTAATTTTGTATATTAAATACTAAAAACGTCGTATCTTTAAAAAAACCCGTGTATAGTCGGGTTGAAAAATCTTCCAAATAATAAAAAAATTGTATCCTTAAAAACACTGTGTATTACATGTGTTGAATAAATCCAATTTTACATAGCAAATGATAAAAAATTATATCTTTAAAAACTTCGTGTATTACATGTGTTATATAAATTTAACTTTGTATAGTAAATAATAAAAAAATTATTTTTTTAAAAAACTCCGCGTTTTACACGAGTTGAATAAATATAATTTTGTATACCAATTAATAAAAAAGTTATATTTTTAATAAATTAGGATAACATTTAATATTAATTTATTATTTATATATCTATACATATAATAAAAGAAACCATGTTAGGGACACATGGCGTTCTATGAGGCAGTCTTAATTATTTTTCTAAATATTTATTATGGAAAGTCAATTATTGATAATATTAAATTTAAAATTTGTAAAAGTGATTTTAATGATAAAGACAAAGATAACTGATAATAATATATTAATTATTATAATCATATATTAATTATTAAAATCTAAAAAAATATATTAGTGTTTTAAATATTTATAAAGATAAAGATTTTATTTAATTGGTAGTTTTAATTGTTTTTATATTTTGATGATAAGGACAAGGATAACTGATAATCACATATTAAAATAAAAATATTTATTTTAATCAACTGTTTCAATAAAAGGATTTATTCAATACATGTAGAACATATATATTTTTTATAAATTTCTAGCGGTGGTCGAGTAGTCGGTCTTTGGACATAGCTCCGAAAGGGTGGGTTTACAAGTGAAAAGTAGTTAGCCGTTCAAAAAAAAAAGAATCTTATTTCTAATAAAGGATCCTATTTTCCCGTTTTACACTCTAATGAAATAATAATATTAAATCATAATATCCAGCTTATCTCTTGTATATTTAATATTTTTTACTAAAATATTTCTTTTCTTTTTTTCTGCTGATTATCTAACATCAGGTAATACGTAAGTTTCTAACCTAATAATAAATAAAAAAAACAAAGTAAAATGTTATAAACCATGTAATACACAACTCTCTAACCTAATAAAAAATAAAGTGAGATGTTACAATAAGTAAATAGTACCTCAAAGTTCATTTTGTTAGAAAACACATCTTGATGACTAAATGTTTTAACGGATTACATTATTCGTGTAAGACATGTTTTATTCAAATCGTGCAATACACGAGTTTTTAAAAGATGTAACTATTTTATTACTTAGGGGCTGTTTGGTAGCCTCTTAATGACCATTCAGATGCAACCTCTTAATGGTTTAAAACCTCTGAATGAATAAGAGGTAACCTCAAGTCTGAATGGTTAAGAGGTAACCTCTGAATGGTAAATCATCACATGTCACATTCTTCTACATTCTCATTGGTAAAATTCTTAATAGTTCCATTAAGAGGTAGCCTCTTAATGACCATTCAGAGGCTACCAAACAGCCCCTTAGTATATAAAATTATATTTATTCAACCCGTGTAATACACGGGGTTCTAACCTAGTTTAATATAAGATAAGTATGAAAGAGAGGTATTTGTTTTTAAAATATATTAAATTAACAATTTAGATTTGAGGATAATATTTTATTAAAGCATGATAAGATTTAATATTAATTTATTATTTATGTATTTAGTTAAAATAAAATAAGTATAATTTTGAGAATACCTCCTATGAATGACACGTGTCCAAAACTTGGTTTCTTTTATTATAGTAGATAGATGTCACACCCCCAAAATACCACATGCGGAAACCCCCGCGATGCGTGTGACGTACTAGGATCCAAGCCACCAATCACATTGAACTCATAAATATATTTAAATAAAACTTTCATTCATTAACATAAAGTGTTACAAACGTTACATATCATTCATTGTATACAGCGGAAGCACAACTCATTTGTTAAGTGTTTCGTAAACCATGTGTACATAAACCATTAAGCTTGTGTTGAGATTCCATGTATGTCGACCCATGACCACTCCAGCATCCCAGACATCAAGTCCCAATGATATAAACCTACAAGCATGCAGAAAAGTGTGTCAGACGACGCTGGTGAGTTCAAAGTTTTGTTAACGTGTTTAGATACCAGTTACCAGATTAAAACGTTTCCATGATTTGATTTGATGTTGTTATTAACTCGATTACCGCAGATGGCAGCTAGATTTGTTTGCCCAACCCCAATGTCTCTATCAAAACATTGGTCAAGTGGTTAAGGTAATTAGTTCACGCCCGTCCTCCCCGGTACGGTGTGAGGGTGCCAAACCTAATAGCGCTATCAACTAATAATATAGTTGCCTCCCTGGCAACTAATCGGTAGATGTAAGGGGTCTTATCGATAGAAATGAGTGTAATAACCAACATCCCAATAACCCGACGTTCCTCCCCGGAACAATTACCAGATATCCCTCTGTAACACCCCAAAAATGGGTTTGGTAATTTAAGGGGGGTAGACACGTCATGAAATAAATAACTAGGCTACTTAACCTAGTTAAGGGTATGGTCAAAAGTATTAAATGATGAAGGTAGTGTCAGTTATGTTTTAAAGGTAAACCCGAGGGGCTAAAGTGGAACAAATGAAAGTTTATTTACTAATTAAAAGAAATCAAAACACAAATAAACACACACATCGTGTGTGTTCGAGAAAGAGCCAGGAGCTCCATGAGAGCTCCACAAACCCTAATCATGAAGATCATCAAATCGGAAGGCAAGATGAAGCTTAAATCCATAACCGAGCATGGATTAATGATCACCAACGTGAGGGGATCATAAGGTATGTCTTAAATCTAAGATTGGTGATCATGTGTGAAGTGGGCTATGTTCAAATCCATGAATTTATATGAAATTAAGCATGTAGAGGTATTAGAAACACCAAATAGAACTTGTGTCATGAATAATTTCAAGTAATTGGGTGATTTAGAATGAAACCCATTTCATGAGTGTGAAGATGATGATCATGATGAACTTGTAGATGTTATAGTGTGATCTTATGATGTATAAGGTGTTATATGATAGACTGAGATAGATAAACTTGATGTGGAATTTATGATTATGAGATGTTGATTGAATGTGATAGTTCATAAGATGAAATAGGGAAGAACATGCTTAAAGCACTTGTACCTTATACTTAGGAAATGATATGCACACCAAGTGTTTGACGAAATTCTTAGGAGAAAAGATAAGTGAGATTGTATGCTAATTATGTTATGATGAATGTGATGACATGTACGGATAGGAGTCATGTAAACATGGACACAAGCATGGAAGGGCAACGGGCCAAGGATAAACACGGAAGCTATGCTTGAACTCGGACGCATGAGGTAAGTGAACTCCTAACTTACCCTTTTGTTTGGTACAGTAGTTATGATATATGGTAATTATTGAATGTAGTGTGAGAAGATATGAATCGATGTTATTACTAAGATAAGTTTTAGTACAAATGAGTTGGGAGTGGTTAATAAAGAGATTCGATTAAGTTGGGTAAGAAAGAGAACTTACATAATGAATTAGGTATAAAGATGATTTAAGGAGTTATACATGTAGGATGTAAATAGTAAATACATGTATAAATAGAAAGTGAATACATGCTTGAGGGAGTATTTAATTATATGCTGAATGAATAAGATGAGTTATAGGTATTCGAGAATATGTTCATATGAAGGGAAGCTAATGATACTAACCGTTTCTATTGAGAATTAATGTAAAGTATAGGCATGTTAACACTGGAAGTGAAGGTTAACTCCGCAATCCGATGCTAGTGATCGAATGGATGCATGAAGAGGCTGGTATAAGAGAAAGCAGGATATGTTGACGCTTTACTATGCATGTGCTAAGATTTATATTTTTTTTATGTCACCTGTTGCTAATGATTTGATTGAATGTGGTGACTGCAGGCCGTACAGAGTTTTGGATGTATCAGCAAGAAGTGTACGCGGTTGAAGATCGAGTCAAGACATGGATTGTACGTGGAGGGTGTATGTGGTCACTTAAATTGATAGAAGTATATTAGTTTTTGATTAATTTTTAGAGAAAGGGATGATGTATTTAAGTGAAAGAAAGATTATCATGTAAGAAATATTAGGTTTGTACTTTCCGCTGCAAGTTAAGGGTAATAACGTGTTAGGGCGTCACACCCTCCCCGGGATGCATGCTTGGAAAAAGAGCAGTGAACTCACCTTGGATTTGCTCGGTATTTAACAGTTTACCCGTTCCAGTTAATCAACCAAACCTAACATGGTTACCAAAGACAATCAACATAGTGTTCACACATATCACGTATTTATCGTACAAGTAGCAGACAAGTAAAACACATGTTTTTATACAAGTCCTAACCATTAAACATGCAACCCATTGCTCTATAAAGTTTATCGTAAAATCGCATAACCAGCGTATGGATTTCATATGCACGTCATTCACACAACGGTACACATATTTTCACAGATTGCACTCGCCGCCTGAGTCACCGTTTAACACATATCAAGTACCCAATCCTTATACAAGTATACATCCTATGTGTGTGGTGCGTAATACATCTAACAGGTGGGTCCGCTTCTAACATTCAATCACACTTCCCATGTTAATTCAGCATTAATAACATGCACACACTTTATATTTATAAACACAAATCCCACTTTATATTTTTAAACATAAACATCCGTTGCCATAACTACACGGTGGGACCCCCCTTATCGACGAAACTCATGTCGACGAAAGACCTACCCATATTCGTCAACTAGGCCAACCGACGAAAAGCCATTTTCTTCGGCCTAAGGTTCACCGTGTTTTGTCGATGAGGCCAGGCGATGAAAACCATATTTGTCACACCCCAACCGATGGCGGAGTCATCGGGGCATGGCACTGAGTGAAACAGATTGTCCAGAAGTTTCCACAACAATTATCATAACTATTCAATTTAAATAATACGTCCCATACCGTATCTCAAACAGTCAAATAATTATTACAGACAAGCATCAAGACAAATATTCTGTTCCGACAACTCAGATTTAAATAAGTAGCAATTGTTTATCTGCTTCTAGAGACCCCTAATTCGTTATCTACAGACAACTATTTGTTGGGCTCTAAAGCTTTATTCTAGCTTCCATTTCCTACCACACATGCATCCTAAGCACCTGTCACATACGTTAAAATAAAAGTCAATACATATAATGTAAAGGTGAGCATACAAGTTTGATAATAGCATATAGAGTCGAATTCGTTTACGCATAACCAGCACGTACACATAGTGAAATGAAGCACGTTAGTTATCGACATAGATCCATCGATACCAATGACTGCGGGTTGACTGCCTGAGGCAGTTCGCAATACATGATTACCACCGTAATCCATGCAAGTAAAAGATCCTTAACAACCCCCGTGAGAACGGGTGCTGAGTACAAACTATAGTACTATCGTTGCTAAGGCAGGTAGACAACATTCCATGTGTAAACATAACAAACAAGCATTCATGAGCCACGTATAACATGCAGTAACGGTTTGCGTTCAAATAGTTTGAGTAGTGTGATAGTTGTAGTTTGAATATTCGTGACGTATGTAACACCCAAAAGTGCTTAAAGCAAAAAGGGATCGAGTATACTCACAGTGATTTATGGATTGAAGGGAGCGGTTAGCGAATACGGTTAGCCTAAATAGATTCGGTAGCATAACGATAAGAGAAACGTAAAACAGGAAACAAGTGCTGGGGAGTCGGACAGCTGGTCGATCGGACGGCAGTTCGATCGGACGGCTGACCGTTCGGCTGACAGTCCGTACGGTCTGCTGTTCGGTCGGTCGGTAGGCCGATCGGATGGCTGTACGAGTGGATTGTTTCTTCCTTTGGGAAGGATGTGTTTGTGTATGATGGCTTGTTCTTTGAAGTTTTTGTTGTAGCATTTTGAAAACATTGAAGTACCTTTGCCTTTCAGGTCGGTCGATCGGACGGCAGTTCGATCGGCCGGCAGCCCGATCGGTTAGGCATTCAACAGAATTTCAAGGTTTAGCCTTTGGATCAGACAGGTGTTCGATCGGTTAGCAAGTCAACAAGTCAAAGACTTTAGTGAATGTAAAGTGTGATTCAGTGGATCGAATGGTTGGTCGATCGAATAGCACAACTGTTGTTCGATCGGACAGCAGGGTGTCACCTGATCGGACGGTTGTTCGATCGGGTGGCACTTCTAGTGCATTAAACATGTTGAAAATTGATTAAGTGTTGAACCATAGTATCTCATGATCCGAAGAGTAATCCGATCGGACAATAGTTCGATCGAACCACAGTTCGTTCAATACCATTCTTCAAAACAAGTTGTTTGTGTGGGACCATGTACTAGCCGATCGGCTGGCCAGTCGATCGGCTGGTTTATCCGTTCGGCTGGCTGTCCGTTCGGACAGCAGTCCGATCGGTCAGCATCTTGACCTGAACAGCCTTGCGTCTAACACCTTGGTTGTTCTGTTTGTTTGTCGTTTTATCGAGGTACTTTGACAGCGAGTAAAACCATAGGTGCCTCGTTCTTACTTGGTCTCCCGGTTCGGACATGAATTACCCAAATCCGGTCGTTGGTCTGTTCAGAACGAAGTTTAACATTTAACCCGAAGTCAGTTAACCTCGTGGATAGAATCCAGATCTTGAGCCGTATAACCACTGAAGTGCTTTGTAAACCGGCTCAGGTTCCGTTTCCACTGGTTCGAGTGAAAAGAGTTGAAGAAAGTTGGGAAAATCCATCCTTCAATCCTTTTCACCAAGTATATGTTCAGATCTATAAAAGATCCTTGTTTGTTTATGTGGAAATCGGCTAGATCCAAGTCATTCTTGGTGGATTGAGGCCAAAACATGGAGTTCTTCAAGAACCCATGATGACATCATCCTAGAACACTTGATTCTTGATGATTTCACGGTTAAAAGTTTAGATTCGAAAGATAGAAAGGTGTAGGTGTGTGTATAGATCAAGAAAGTACAAGATTTAGGACGAAAACTTACCGGAATCGAGAGAAATCTGAAAAAAGGCTAGTTGAGCGTGCTGGTCGGACAGAGGTTTCCAAAAGTGGTAAAGGGTGATAATGACAGGGGTATTTATAGGATGACAAAAGAGGAAAGGGCTAGCCGATCGGCTGGCAGCTCGATCGGACAGCCTGTCCGATCGGACAGCAGTCCGTTCGGCTGGCTGTTCGGTCGGCTGAGAAGCCTGATCGATCGGTTGCACCTTTCGAGTGTTTCGCGCGACGATTACAGATATTTCGATTTCGATTGCGAGCGATTCGATATGATAGGGTTTCCTAGTCAAATTACTTTCAGTCCCAACTACTTCGTATCTTGCGTAATCTATTCTCCACCATCTATCAAAGTTCGATTATGCTTTGAGTTCGAGTTCGATATCATTCGAGTTAGATTTCGAGTTCAATTGAGTTCGCTTGATTACCACAACATAACATGCACAGGTAACACGTAAGGCACACACACACACGTATAAACAATAAGTAAAATTTACGTAGCTCGAGTTACGATTCGATGTTGATTCGATTAGCATAGCTTGATTGTTAGTTGATTAGCTTTATCGCATTGTTACTTCCTATAGTTCACAGTCGTAGGTCGATCGAGTAACGATTAACACAATTCGATTATTGCAATGAACGACACTTACTCCACATAATACAAATAAAATAAAGGCATTTCTACGGGTCAAGTCGCGCGAATCGGTCGTTGACTTTGACCTTGAGTTTGACTTTCACTTACGAAAACACGGGGTGTTACAGCCTCCTCTTGTTTAGGGAATTTCGTCCCGAAATTAAGCTGGAAGCTGCTACAACCACCATGAATCACGTGAATACTTTCTCTATCTAGACTTTCTCCTGGAACAACTGCGGGTACTTGGCCTTCATGTCGCTTTCGAGTTCCCAAGTGAACTCTGCGCCTCGTTTGCCTTCCCATCGGACCTTCACAATAGGAATGCGTGAGCGCCTGAGCTGCTTGGTTTGGCGATCCATGATTTTGATGGGCTTTTCCACGAAGTGTAATGTTTCGTTCACTTGTAGATCGTCTAGAGAGACATGTAAATCGTGGTCGGCGATGCACTTTCGGAGGTTCGACACGTGGAAAGTCGGGTGGACGTTGCTAAGTTCCTCCGGTAACTCGAGTCTGTAGGCGACTTTTCCGAACCTTTCCAGAATCTTAAAAGGTCCAACATATCAAGGCGCGAGTTTCCCTTTCTTGCCGAATCAGACTACACCCTTCCAAGGTGATACCTTTAGGAGTACGTAGTCACCAACGCCAAATTCACGGGGCTTGCGCTTTTTATCGGCGTAAACCTTCTGTCGATCCCGAGCTTTCACCAGGTTGTTTCTGATTTGGAAAATTTTGTCTGTCGTTTCTTGTAATAGCTCAGGGCCGGTTAGTTGCGAATGACCGATCTCGTGCCACACAATAGGCGACCGACATCTTCTTCCGTATAATGCCTCGAAAGGTGCCATCTCGATGCTAGAATGATAGCTATTGTTGTACGAGAATTCGACTAACGGCAGGTGTTTATCCCAATTACCACCGAAGTCTAGAACACACGCACGGAGCATGTCTTCAAGAGTACGGATCGTTCTTTCAGTCTGACCGTCAGTTTGTGGGTGGAAAGCAGTACTTAGATTAAGCGTTGTACCGAGTGCCGTTTGAAACGTTTCCCACAATCGTGAAGTAAACCGAGCATCACGGTCAGAGATGATGTCACGAGGCGTTCCATGATTACAAATGATCTCGTCGGTGTAGATTCGGGCTAATCGTTCCACCTTGTAGTCTTCTCGTATAGGCAGAAAGTGAGCTGATTTAGTCAGTCGGTCGACCACAACCCATATGCTGTCGTGACCTGATGACGTGGGTGGAAGCTTGGTTACGAAATCCATAGCTATGCTCTCCCACTTCCACATGGGGATTGGTGGTTGTTCGAGTAAGCCAGAGGGTCTTTGATGTTCAGCCTTGATTCTAGCACAAGTTAGGCATCTTCCGATGTAGAGAGCGATATCCCTTTTCATGCCCGGCCACCAGTACTTGTAACGAAGATCCTGGTACATTTTGTCAGCACCGGGGTGAACTGAGTAGCGGGATTTATGGGCTTCGTCCATGATAATCTGTCGCAAATTGGTTCACTTGGGAATCCAAACTCGGTCTAAAAAGTGGAATATCCCATTTGATTTGCTCACAAGCTGGGCTCCATCGTGGTAGATTCTTTCTTTCTTCAAAGTGCGTTCGTTGAAACATGCATGCTGAGCGTCGCGGATGAGAGTTTCGAGGTTGTGCTGGGCTTGAACATTACGAGTGCTAAGCAGGTAGCTCCGTCTGCTAAGTGCGTCGGCAACAACATTTGCTTTGCCTGGGTGATAACGAATCTCACAGTCGTAATCGTTGAGAAGTTCTACCCATCGGCGTTGACGCATATTAAGTTCCTTCTGATTAAAGATATGCTGTAGGCTCCTATGATCGGTGAAGATCGTACACTTAGTACCATACAGGTAGTGTCGCCAAATCTTTAATGCAAAAACAACCGCGCCTAGCTCGAGATCATGAGTTGTATAGTTCTTCTCGTGGATTTTGAGCTGACGAGATGCGTAGGCTATGACCTTGTCCCGTTGCATGAGGACACAACCGAGACCAAGGTTGGAAGCATCACAGTAGACAATGAAATCATTGTTTCCGTCGGGCAATGTGAGAACAGGAGCATTGCAAAGCATGTGTTTAAGGGTTCGAAAGGCAGACTCTTGTTTAGTTCCCCAAACAAAAGGCTGGTCCTTATGTGTAGGAGAGGTAAGTGGTACAGCAATCTTCGAGAATCCTTCGATAAATCGGCGATAATAGCCCGCTAGTCCGAGAAAGGAGCGGATTTCGGACGGATTCTTAGGTGTAACCCAACTCTTGACTGCTTCAATCTTCGCAGGATCGACGTGAATACCCTGACTATTTACAATGTGACCCAGAAATTGAACTTCCCCTAACCAGAATTCGCACTTGGAGAACTTGGCATAGAGTTGGTTCCCGTGGAGTAATTCGAGAACCAAACGTAGATGTTGCGCGTGTTCGGCTTTCGATTTGGAATAGATCAAGACATCGTCGATGAATACGATGACGAAACGATCGAGATATGGTTTACACACGCGATTCATCAGATCCATGAAAACCGCTGGTGCGTTTGTTATACCAAAAGGCATGACAACGAATTCATAATGGCCGTAACGAGTTCGAAATGCGGTTTTGGGTATATCCTCCTCTTGAATGCGTAGCTGGTGGTAACCTGAACGTAGGTCGATTTTCGAGAAACACGTAGCGCCTTGTAGTTGATCAAACAAATCGTTGATACGGGGCAGAGGGTAGCGGTTCTTGATAGTTAACTTTTTCAATTCCCAGTAATCGATGCACATCCGGAACGACCCATCCTTCTTTTTGACGAAAAGGACTGGCGCCCCCCAAGGAGAGGTGCTCGGGCGAATGAAGCCTTTTTCAAGTAATTCCTGGAGTTGGGTTGAGAGTTCGCGCATTTCTGACGGTGCGAGTCGGTAAGGAGCTTTGGCAATAGGATTTGCTCCAGGAATGAGGTCAATACGAAAGTCGATATCACGACTTAGAGGTAATCCGGGTAGATCCTCTGGAAAAACATTAGGAAATTCTCGAACCACAGGAACGTCTTTCACTTCCTTCTTCTCTTTCTTTTCCTTCTCCGCTACTACAATGTTTGCCAAGAAAGCCATGTATTCCTTGCGGAGATACTTGCTGGCTTGGATACATGACATAAGCTTGAGCCCCTTTGAGGTAGTATCGCCATAAACACACAATAAGTCACCATTGGCGAGCGAAAAACGATTCATCTTGTCGAAGCATACAACTTCAGCATGGTTTTCTCGAAGAAAGTCCATGCCTACTATGACGTCAAAGCTTCCGAGTTGCATCAGAATTAGGTCGATTGGGAAGATGTGATTGTTGAGCTCAAGAGTACAATCATGGATAACAGAATTAACAGCGATGGTTCTTCCGGTAGCGACTTCTATGTCGAACTTCGAGGATAGTTGGGAACGTTTACGACTAAGGAGTTTCTCGAATTCGAGCGACACAAAGCAATTATCGGCTCCAGTATCAAACAAACATGAAGCATAAATACCATTCACAAGGAACGTACCATTGACCACGTTGTTGTCGGCCTGGGCTTGACGCACGTTGAGGTTGAAAGTTCTGGCGCGTGCGGCCTGTTGTTGCTGTTGCTGTTGTTGCTGTTGTGGCTGCTGTTGCTGTTGCTGAGGCTCTTGTTTCACAACCCTGTTTGGGCACACGTTGGCGAAATGGTTCGGGTCGCCACACGCGAAGCAGGCTCTGGCTTTGACTGCGGGTGCCGGAGGAACTTGTTGACCCTGTGGGGCAGTGAGTAGAGCTTGATTGACAGGAGCTTGACGAATACGGCAGTTGGCAGTAAAGTGGCCGTACACATTGCAATGAGCACAGAAGCGGCATTGAATAGCAGTCGGGTGGTGGTAGGTGCAAGTAGGGCAGAGCGGGTGTGGCCCGGTGTATGCACGCTTTGCAGGCGGTGCATTGGCCACAGGCGCCGCTACTTGACGTTGTTGGGCAGGTACGGTTTGAATCGGAGCAGCAGTAATCGCACAGTTCTTGTTGGTGGAGCTGTTCTTTCTCTTGTTCTTTCTCTTGTTGCTTGATGAGGTGGGTTCAACAGTGGGTGCGGTAGCAGTAGCCTGATGCAGATGCTTCGAAGTCTTATCCCAGACACCAGCCTTAACCCGCTTGTCATTGATCTCAGCGGCTAGCAGATAGGTTTCCTCGATCGTCGTAGTCTTAGCCGCTTGTACGAAATCAGCAACGCAGTCGGGCAAAGCTCGGATGTACTTCTTGATCGTCATGTCGGGGGTATTGACTTGATCGGGACTGATAATGCTGAGCTGCTTGAAACGAGCAGTGAGACCAGCATTGTCACCATCCTTCTGTTGTATGTGCCAAAATTCATCTTCCAGCTTTTGACGTTCGTGAGGAGGGCATAATTCCTCTAGCATAACTTCCTTGAGCTCGTCCCACGACAGACCGTAGGCTGCATCATTCCCTCGCTTGTTCCTCTCGGCCGTCCACCAGTCTAGTGCACGGGACTGAAAGACGCCGGTAGCATTCAGAGTTCGAAGGTCATCAGGGCAACCACTCTGTCGCAGAGTAACCTCGATAGAGTCAAACCAGTGGAATAGTGCAGTGGGACCTCCTTCGCCAGTGAATTCCTTTGGCCCACACGACTTGAATTGCTTGAAACTAAAAGGTCTTGCAGCAGCCTTAGGAGCTTCGGTTCTCGATTCCTCGGATGATTTGCTGGCATTCTCATAGACGTCACTCACGGCCTTTGCCACACTTTTAGAGATGATGGAAGCAAGGCGTTTGTCCCTCTTTTCCTGACGAGAGAGTGCATGACGGGATCCAGACGACATGGTCTGCAACAGACATTGTCACAGGACTCATCACATTGTATTCGAATCTCACCTCACACGTCTATTTCTTACTAAAGCTCAGGAACACGTATACTTATGTAAATACTTATCACGAAATCACAAAATCACATAAGCACATAAAGCACATAGTCATTTAATTCCTAAGCACGTAAGCACAAAAGCAAAGAAACACATACACATCTTAACTAATAGAGGCAATCAGAAAACAGAAACCTATCATTCCAAGTCTGCGATTGTCCGAAAAGAGCATAATGTAAGTTAGGGAGAGAAACTAGAGGGAAAGGTGAAAGGTGATTCACGTTTCTTTGTACCTTCTACTTCTATATCGAATCACAGATTATACTACGTCCCGTGTGTTTCGGTCTCGTTCGTGTACGGATTCCGCACGTCACACGTTCGGTTCACAATCGTTTCGGAGTCAAAACCGGGACAACACAAGAATCACGGTAAATTGTACATCTAGTGTGTTCGGTCACGCACGTTCATGGATTCCGCACGTCGAACGTGTCGTTACGCAATCGTTTGGGAGTCAAAATAAGCATATAAATGGGAAAATGACACATAAAACACATATAAAATCGGCAACTAACTTTGAAATGCTTAAAAATCAGAAGGTAGATCGTCTGCGGCTAGTAGACATCGACTACCCAAAGTGGTTCGACTATTCACGAGGATCCGTTGTGCACGTTTTAACCTCCAGGACTATACCCTTGCCTCGAGTCTTGGGCGTTTGGCACCCATCCCGTTGATCATATTGTGACTTCAGGTCGTTGGAGTCCGTCGAGACTTTGGTGAGAGTTTTGTATAAAAGCGGAACAAGTCGTCAAGGTTAGGGTTTCACCCCTGGCTTAACAACTTCGTCCCTGTGTTGATAAAATAGAGGAAATTATTCATCAAAATATGGATTTCACTCCTGATTTGGTATAATTTCCCCTTGCTTGTAATTGAAATGCGAGCTGAGTAAGCAACCTTAATCGAGAGTTTGCGGTTTTCACCCCTATTCTCGACCTTATTGCTCACTCGTAGTTGAAATTTCGTGTGCAGTGAGAGTGTAGAACAAGCAAAAATAACGAGAAGTAAGCTCGTACATAACCCCTACCGGTTATGCACAAGTCGGTCTGCTGGTTCTTAACTATAGTCTAGGTATCTAAGACTTCGACCCGGACTAGGTCGAGTCTTGCCTAATTCCCTATAGTTATGGCTCTGATACCAATCTGTCACACCCCAACCGATGGCAGAGTCATCGGGGCATGGCACTGAGCGAAACAGATTGTCCAGAAGTTTCCACAACAATTATCATAACTATTCAATTTAAATAATACATCCCATACCGTATCTCAAACAGTCAAATAATTATTACAGACAAGCATCAAGACAAATATTCTGTTCCGACAACTCAGATTTAAATAAGTAGCAATTGTTTATCTGCTTCTAGAGACCCCTAATTCGTTATCTACAGACAACTATTTGTTGGGCTCTAAAGCTTTATTCTAGCTTCCATTTCCTACCACACATGCATCCTAAGCACCTGTCACATACGTTAAAATAAAAGTCAATACATATAATGTAAAGGTGAGCATACAAGTTTGATAATAGCATATAGAGTCGAATTCGTTTACGCATAACCAGCACGTACACATAGTGAAATGAAGCACGTTAGTTATCGACATAGATCCATCGATACCAATGACTGCGGGTTGACTGCCTGAGGCAGTTCGCAATACATGATTACCACCGTAATCCATGCAAGTAAAAGATCCTTAACAACCCCCGTGAGAACGGGTGCTGAGTACAAACTATAGTACTATCGTTGCTAAGGCAGGTAGACAACATTCCATGTGTAAACATAACAAACAAGCATTCATGAGCCACGTATAACATGCAGTAACGGTTTGCGTTCAAATAGTTTGAGTAGTGTGATAGTTGTAGTTTGAATATTCATAACGTATGTAACACCCAAAAGTGCTTAAAGCAAAAAGGGATCGAGTATACTCACAGTGATTTATGGATTGAAGGGAGCGGTTAGCGAATACGGTTAGCCTGAATAGATTCGGTAGCATAACGATAAGAGAAACGTAAAACAGGAAACAAGTGCTGGGGAGTCGGACAGCTGGTCAATCAGACGGCAGTTCGATCGGACGGCTGACCGTTCGGCTGACAGTCCGTACGGTCTGCTGTTCGGTCGGTCGGTAGGCCGATCGGATGGCTGTACGAGTGGATTGTTTCTTCCTTTGGGAAGGATGTGTTTGTGTATGATGGCTTGTTCTTTGAAGTTTTCGTTGTAGCATTTTGAAAACATTGAAGTACCTTTGCCTTTCAGGTCGGTCGATCGGACGTCAGTTCGATCGGCCGGCAGCCCGATCGGTTAGGCATTCAACAGAATTTCAAGGTTTAGCCTTTGGATCGGACAGGTGTTCGATCGGTTGGCAAGTCAACAAGTCAAAGACTTTAGTGAATGTAAAGTGTGATTCAGTGGATCGGATGGTTGGTCGATCGAATAGCACAACTGTTGTTCGATCGGACAGCAGGGTGTCACCTGATCAGACGGCTGTTCGATCGGGTGGCACTTCTAGTGCATTAAACATGTTGAAAATTGATTAAGTGTTGAAGCATAGTATCTCATGATCCGAAGAGTAATCCGATCGGACAATAGTTCGATCGAACCACAGTTCGTTCAATACCATTCTTCAAAACAAGTTGTTTGTGTGGGACCATGCGCTAGCCAATCGGCTGGCCAGTCGATCGGCTGGTTTATCCGTTCGGCTGGCTGTCCGTTCGGACAGCAGTCCGATCGGTCAGCATCCTGACCTGATCAGCCTTGCGTCTAACACCTTGGTTGTTCTGTTTGTTTGTCGTTTTATCGAGGTACTTTGACAGCGAGTAAAACCATAGGTGCCTCGTTCTTACTTGGTCTCCCGGGTCGGACAGGAATCACCCAAATCCGGTCGGTGGTCTGTTCGGAACGAAGTTTAACATTTAACCCGAAGTCGGTTAACCTCGTGGATAGAATCCAGATCTTGAGCCGTATAACCACTGAAGAGCTTTGTAAACCGGCTCAGGTTCCGTTTCCACTGGTTCGAGTGAAAAGAGTTGAAGAAAGTTGGGAAAATCCATCCTTCAATCCTTTTCACCAAGTTTATGTTCAGATCTATAAAAGATCCTTGTTTGTTTATGTGGAAATCGGCTAGATCCAAGTCATTCTTGGTGGATTGAGGCCAAAACATGGAGTTCTTCAAGAACCCATGATGACATCATCCTAGAACACTTGATTCTTGATGATTTCACGGTTAAAAGTTTAGATTCGAAAGATAGAAAGGTGTAGGAGTGTGTATAGATCAAGAAAGTACAAGATTTAGGACGAAAACTTACCGGAATCGAGAGAAATCTGAGAAAGGGCGAGTTGAGCGTGCTGGTCGGACAGAGGTTTCCAAAAGTGGTAAAGGGTGATAATCACAGGGGTATTTATAGGATGACAAAAGAGGAAAGGGCTAGCCGATCGGCTGGCAGCTCAATCGGGCAGCCTGTCCGATCGGACAGCAGTCCGTTCGGCCGGCTGTTCGATCGGCTGGGAAGCCTGATCGATCGGTTGCACCTTTCGAGTGTTTCGCGCGACGATTACAGATATTTCGATTTCGATTGCGAGCGGTTCGATATGATAGGGTTTCCTAGTCAAATTACTTTCAGTCCCAACTACTTCGTATCTTGCGTAATCTATTCTCCACCATCTATCAAAGTTCGATTATGCTTTGAGTTCGAGTTCGATATCATTCGAGTTAGATTTCGAGTTCAATTGAATTCGCTTGATTACCACAACATAACATGCACAGGTAACACGTAAGGCACACACACACGTATAAACAATAAGTAAAATTTACGTAGCTCGAGTTACGATTCGATGTTGATTCGATTAGCATAGCTTGATTGTTAGTTGATTAGCTTTATCGCATTGTTACTTCCTATAGTTCACAGTCGTAGGTCGATCGAGTAACGA
This sequence comes from Helianthus tuberosus, assembly GCA_030545235.1. Taxonomy (NCBI): domain Eukaryota; kingdom Viridiplantae; phylum Streptophyta; class Magnoliopsida; order Asterales; family Asteraceae; genus Helianthus; species Helianthus tuberosus. Next base: position 33,430,535 of record CM060373.1, on the reverse strand, counting down.
TTAACACAATTCGATTATTGCAATGAACGACACTTACTCCACATAATACAAATAAAATAAAGGCATTTCTACAGGTCAAGTCGCGCGAATCGGTCGTTGACTTTGACCTTGACTTTGACTTTCACTTACGAAAACACGGGGTGTTACAATATTTCGTCGGCCTGGGGGTTCTTCATGGGGGTTTCGTCGCTGCCCAGCATTTCTTGCTTACCTACAACTCTAGTTATGGTAGTTTCTAATCATATTATCAACAGCAAGCATTAAGCAAACCAGATTAATATAGCAGCATAACAGTTTCAAGAACCTTTCATCATCTTTGTGATTATCATACATTATGATAACCCAACACAACATCATACATCACAACAACCAAATCAAGCAGTTTCGTATCCTCACAGTTTACCATTACCCCTAACCTTAATTCGGATTATATAGCGAGCATCGTAACAGTTTCTCCTCATCATGCTAATCTAAATCTCAAATTCAGATTTCATAAGTATCAAGGCCGGTTACCAGTTACCTAGCAATATTCTATCATTTAATTAACACCGATCATCCGTTGCCGAATCTCTATTTCGTTACTAAACATACATGTCAGATACACTCCTTATGATTCTCATAGAATACATCAATTCATATAAAATACATCGATTCACATACAATACATCAATTGCAATAAACATAATTTGAGAAACCGGAATAAACGTAACCGAAACATACCGATCGAAGAGGGGGGTACAGGCTTGGATGCGGTGGGCGGTGTTCCTAGAAGAGAAGCTCAACAGGTGGAGATGATGCTTCGAAGGGGAAACGCAGCCGTCACCATTTGCAATGGGTCTAGGGTTTGCAATAGTTGGAATGAGGATTCTGTGAATGCCCATATGCATTCACTCATAAAAGGAAAAAGGAGGAAATGGGCCATGCTCAATTGGGTTTGCATGCTCTGGGCCAGAACTAACCGATAAGTGTGAGACCACCAAAAGAGGTGTACGCCTTCGGATTCTAATGGGCGATTGGTTAATTCATAAATACTTCACATCATATGCTCTCAAACATTACAACCCATCACAAAAGTACATTATCTGTAACAAGATTAACCTAATACGCATAAGCAGAGAATGTAATAAAACAGAAAAGTGACCTTGAAAGTACGGGTTGTCACATCATCCCCAACTTGAAATAAATTTCGTCCCGAAATTTGATAAGCAATCCAAAATAGCACGGTGTTAAATCAGGATGACTGTGGATTTTCCGTAGGTGCCACATCATCCCCAACTTGAAAGGGAATTTAATGATATCAGAAATTGATACAACCGTTTGAACAACTTATGATACCAGAGCTTACTCCGATCATTGCGTTCCCACGTGAACCCCGGTCCACGTCTTAAGTTCCAACGAATTCTCACGATTGTCATACGACTTATGCTAAAGATTCTTGACGTCCTGGTCCATGATTTCAGTAGATTCCTCAACAACTGCAACTTGTCATTAACCTCAGACTCTAATAAGGGTATCCCAAGCGTTTCATCCGAAAAACACTGCCTTAGATTCGCGACATAAATGATATCATGCACGTTACCCGATTCGTCGGGTAACTCGAGTTTGTAGGCGGTGTGACCGATTCTTTCCAGAATTCTGAATAACTCAACGTAACGTAAATTAAGCTTGCCACGCTTCCCAAGCGTACCACACCCTCCCAGGGTGATATTTTCAACATGATACGACCGCCTACAACGAACTCCCAGTGTTTCCTAAGCTTATCATCTTTCCCAGGGTGATATTTTCAACATGATACGACCGCCTACAACATGATACGACCGCCTACAACGAACTCCCGAACGATTTTCGATCCAAGCAATATTCCCAAGAGTTTCGAGTACAAGTCCTAGACCTGTGAATAGGTTGTCACCCACCCTAATCCAACAAGGAGTTTAACGTTACTGCTCAGGCAATGCCTCAAACAGAACTGTCTGAATACTAGAATGGTAATTGCTAAGGTAGAACTCGGCCAAAGGTTTGTGTCCTTCCAATTTTCACTAAGTCAATCACACACATGCTCGCAGCATGTCTTCGAGTGTCAGGGGGGTTCGCTGACTCTGACCATTTGTCTTGTGGTGATAAGTAATGCTCATGTCTAGACATGAGTCAAGTGTGTTGTGTAGTGCCTGTCATAAATCGGGTATATATCAAAATCAAAGGTATCAGGAGTTGGCACCTCATGCCTAAAAACCGCCTCTCTCAGAGGAATATTCACAAACTGTGAAGACTCGTCAGTTTCCTTGGTTGCAAGAAAGTGTGCTGGTAACGTGAGACAATCAACGATCACCCAGGTGATATTGTTTCCGTTCTGAGTTGTAAGTAGATTAGTGACAAAATCCATGGCAGTCTGTTCTAATTTCCATGTGGGTATTTCTGGTTGCTGATACTCCACCTTGACTTTCCCACAAGTCAAACACCGTTCACATACTTTGCTATGCGGACCTTCATGTCTGGTATCCAGTACAAGATTCATAAATCTTAATATCCCCCGCCAAAACACAGACGACTAGAATATTGAGGCAGGTGTGCTTTGCTCCACTCAAGTTCCCTACGGTTGCGGTATAACGGGAAAATATACGCGTTCCATGAAGTAGTGGATATCGTCCCATCTGCCAAAAGTTGCTCTTCCATGCCCCACATGGACCCAACTTGAAATTCCTCTTCCTTTAATGCTTCGGTTAGAATAAGGCGAATCTGATCGGGTAGGCTAGAGTCGATAGTGAGCTGCGTGCTCATACGTGTTTAGGTTCCATATTCGTAATCGCTCAAGGGTTCCATCCGGTCATGTCCTCACATGCTTAGATCTTTCGAAACTAGGGTACACGGGAGGCCCTTGTGATCGGTCTAAGTAGTGCATTCGGTACCATCCAAGTAATGCCTCCAACTTAAATCCAAAGACCACGGTTTCCACCGCAGGTTGTATGTCGTGCAGTTCCTCTTGTAACTCCATTACGTAAGACATCACTCTCTCGTGTTGCATCAGCGTGTAACTGGGACTCTGATTCGAACCATCATGATATACCACTAGATCACCCGCATCCTCGGGTAAAGACGATGCTCAATGCGTTGCAGAGTCGGATTTAAAAAGTTGAAAAGACGTCCTCCTGTTTTGTCTCCCACAAATACACAGCACCCTGCTGTGCTAAAGAGATTAAAGCTGCGCAATCCTCGAAAATCCCACGATGAATCTATGATAGTCTCTAGCGAAACCAAGAAATTGCTTTATCCCCAAAGGACTCTTTGGTGCCGATCAGTTTCTAATGAAATGGATCTTAGCGAGATCCACGTGTATTTCCACTTCGTTGGTTACATGCTCAAAATGTATCTTCCGAATCCAGATGTTACATTTAACAAGACTTCACACGGAATGGCTCCCTTCCCAGAAGCTCTAAAATATGATATAGATGCCGTCCATGATGTTCCTTTTTCCAGGAAATGATTCAACACATCATCAATAAGCATAGTCGATTCATGTGCTCCATACAGCTGTTGGTGTGATGATTAGCCCAAAGGTCTTGGAATACAACGTCGTAATGGCCACACTGCGTTTGATATGCCGTTGTAGGAACATTCTTCCCTTAGACTTCTATCCTACAATAGCTCGTTCGTTAATCAATCCTCAAATGGGAGCTTGACCCTCGCTACTGGTCGACAGGCTGGCAATACATGGTCGAGGCAAACGGTTCTTGTCTGTCACCTTGATGAGTTTTTGATAATTAGTACACATGTCCAACGATACAAATTATCTTCACGGATATAACTAGGGCTCTCCGAAGCGAAAACTAGGTCTGATAAAACTCCTGTCCAACAGTCCCTGTAGTTGATTTGACAATTTTCGCAACCTTCCTGGTGCAAGACGGTAGGAAGTACGAAGAATCAGGGCTGCCTCTGGCGTGGGATCAAACTGAGAGTCTGTCTAATAGTTGTGGAAGTAAACCTGATAGTTCCTCGAGTAGCACACCGAAGGAATCACGATCAATTGGTGGATCCTCGATCCTCTTCTCCTTAGCCCTAGCATCAGTAACGAATGCTAACATAGCGAGGTAATCCCTTTGTAGACACTTCTGGACCTTCATAGCTGAAATGATGCTAACCCTTATTCCCCTCTGACACCTTAGGTCAGATGCCGATTCTTCACTAGGAAGAGAAATACACAAAGTTTTCTTCTCACAGGGTATATCCGCGCGATATCTAGATAACCAATCCACACTAACTACTGCATCGTACCTACCAAGGATAGCAGAAGGAAGGTTGATGTCGTACACTTGTCCCACAAGGTCGAGCTTGCATCCCAACGAACATACGAGGCTTCAATTGACTTGCCATCAGCCAATTTTCCACAACAGGTTCGGTTTCAAGAAATGTCAGGGTTAAACAGAACAGAGATGAAGCGATTAGCTACTCGTACTAGCTACCATGTTGCTATAATGCCTGGCGTCGCCTACGCCAATCCGAATGTCCTACCACAAGTACCACTTCCAGTGTTGTTGTTTTTGTTACAAGGATCTCCAGCACTGTCATCATCCCCTTGGTTGTGTGTCGCCTTGAATTATCAACGGTCAATCCATGCCGTAGGTACCCTCATTTCCATATTGTAGGCTACGATTATAAGTACCTTGATGTTGCCATGACTGTTGTCTCTAATGACGTTCCTTGAAACTGAGCCCTCCGATCTTTCACTAACCAAGTCCATTCCTTCACATTTTGTGTCACGTCCTAAAGCGCTAATCACGGTGCTGGTAGTCACACATTCCACACTGTAATCAATTGTCATCGCTTATGCCCCGATTGATTCGTAAGGGTTGACTCCCATGAGTCGCTGTCTAGGGTTAAAGATTCATTTGGAGCCAAATTGCTGATGTTCGTTGCTGGTAATCTGGGTCGTCCTACCACTGAGGTTGGTAAGGCACTACGCTCATCCTCTTGCTCATCGTCCTTGCAAGTTGACTGAGTAATACATGGTATGATTCCAGAGTGTTGCAGAAGTGATCGCACTTCGGGGTCTAAGACGTCAGTACATTGAGTTCCAATAAACGATGGGGAGTGAGAAAGGTATAAACCAATCATTCGACGCTACGACATCCAACTCAGGGACGTTCGTACAAGCACCTAACTTTCTACACAGTTCGCTAGGCGTTCAGATGGGTGTTCAGGTAACACTCTATAGCATCGAGATTCGTACGGATTCAGAGAGGAATGAAAAGATCACATTCAAGTAAGAGACAATCACAGCTATGACTCTTATAGGATGTTGTGTTTCACATCGATCGAATAACGGAGCAGAACCACTTTTTCACTTGTTAGGCCTCACTGGGACTCACATGCACCCCACATTATTATTATTATGTGTGCACCCACAATAATATTGTGATTTGCAGGCTCATCTCAGTTTCTCCTAACTCATGTCAAATGGTTCCTCAGACTAGAATAGTAAACAAAGAACATCTCAAAACATGAGTCACGAATGTCTAAGGTAACACCACACTATCAGCCACTTAACACATGCAAGTAACACATGAATCCATACTGTTGTGCTAAACGTGCAATCACATGCAATATCATATGTAAGTGTTCACTAGTTATGCGGTACAATGAGTAAACGAGAGACGAACCTTGCAATCTGGAGCTGAGTGTCATGGTCGTATTCGCGTATTCAGAACTGTTCGGTTATAGTCTGGTTTTATAAAAACATTTTAAAACCAAGTTCACTATAACCAGTGGCTCTTATACCAAACTGTCACACCCCCAAAATACCACATGCAGAAACCCCCGCGAGGCGTGTGACGTACCAGGATCCAAGCCACCAATCACATTGAACTCATAAATATATTTAAATAAAACTTTCATTCATTAACATAAAGTGTTACAAACGTTACATATCATTCATTGTATATAGCGGAAGCATAACTCATTTGTTAAGTGTTTCGTAAACCATGTGTACATAAACCATTAAGCTTGTGTTGAGATTCCATGTATCTCGACCCATGACCACTCCAGCATCCCAGACAGCAAGTCCCAATGATATAAACCTACAAACCTGCAAGCATGTAGACAAGTGTGTCAGACGACTCTGGTGAGTCCAAAGTTTTGTTAACGTGTTTAGATACCAGTTACCAGATTAAAACGTTTCCATGATTTGATTTGATGTTGTTATTAACTCGATTACCGCAGATGGCAGCTAGATTTGTTTGCCCAACCCCAATGTCTCTATCAAAACATTGGTCAAGTGGTTAAGGTAATTAGTTCACGCCCGTCCTCCCCGGTACGGTGTGAGGGTGCCAAACCTAATAGCGCTATCAACTAATAACCTTGTTGCCTCCCCGACAACTAATCGGTAGATGTAAGGGGTCTTATCGATAGAAATGAGTGTAATAACCAACATCCCAATAACCCGACGTTCCTCCCCGGAACAATTACCAGATATCCCTCCCCGTGATGCATGCTTGGAAAAAGAGCAGTGAACTCACCTTGGATTTGCTCGGTATTTAACAGTTTACCCGTTCCAGTTAATCAACCAAACCCTAACGTGGTTACCAAAGACAATCAGCATAGTGTTCACACATATCACGTATTTATCGTACAAGTAGCAGACAAGTAAAACACATGTTTTTATACAAGTAGTAACCGTTAAACATGCAACCCATTGCTCTATAAAGTTTATCGTAAAATCGCATAACCAGCGTATGGATTTCATATGCACGTCATTCACACAACGGTACACATATTTTCACAGATTGCACTCGCCGCCTGAGTCACCGTTTAACACATATCAAGTACCCAACCCTTATATAAGTCTACATCCTATGTGTGTGGTGCGTAATACATCTAATAGGTGGGTCCGCTTCTAACATTCAATCACACTTCCCATGTTAATTCAGCATTAATGCTTCAAAGGGGAAACGCAGCCGTCACCATTTGCAATGGGTTTAGGGTTTGCAATAGTTGGAATGAGGATTCTGTGAATGCCCATATGCATTCACGCATAAAAGGAAAAAGGAGGAAATGGGCCATGCTCAATTGGGTTTGCATGCTCTGGGCCAGAACTAACTGAGAAGTGTGAGACCACCAAAAGAGGTGTACGGCTTCGGATTCTAATGGGCGATTGGTTAATTCATAAATACTTCACATCACATGCTCTCAAACATTACAACCCATCACAAAAGTACATTATCTCTAACAAGATTAACCTAATACGCATAAGCAGAGAATGTAATAAAACGGAAAAGTGACCTTGAAAGTACGGGTTGTCACAATTTAACTATATTATTGTAATTTATTATAAATAAAAAATATATTTATATAAACCTATGTATTTAAGATGTTAAACAAAAATAAAATAATTAACTGGCTTGCGAGCCGGCTTGAGCTTGATAAGTGAAGCTCGGCTCGAGCTCGTTTACTAAACAAGCTTATTTTAGGTTCGGGTTAGGGCTCAACCTCACTTAAGCTAGGCTTGCTCGAACTTTTTTTTTCGAGCTGATCTTGAGTATCTCGACTCGTTAACTCTCCTAACTAATACAAAACGTATTAACTATAACATTCATTAAGGATGATTAATGTTACATAATTTAAGCAGTAATTAATTACTATACTAACGTAACATATATATATATATATATATATATATATATACGGAGATTGTGTTGACGACATTATCAATCCTGTTCATGTCACTATATTGGCTATCACGCATTGTCTAAACATAAAAAAATTGTATAACTTTTCATGTTAAGAATAACATCATCATACTCAGTAAATCCCACCAATAACACAATTAAGGTAGGGTCTGGGGAGGGTAAACATAACAAAACAAAAAAAATAGTGAAATACATGTTAATTCTCAAAATTTTTTGAACGGTGAACTTCATGTATTGCCCACTTTGGCCGGGCTATGTTGTCTTACCGGGCCACGCTGGCTTCAAAGTTTGGCTTTTTTGGGCGTTTCCCCAGGAAACCATACCGTCGGCTGCCACTTGACAGTCGTTGTGTCACCACAAGAGCAGAACTCTATGTCGTAACACACGGTAGGACGAAAACCCGGTTGGACTCGGGAATCGAACTGACAAACTCACACAAGGCCTAGTCCAAATCCTTCATTGCCTATATCAACCCCAATACGATACAAGTGGGAATTGAACTTGAGTCTCCATTGGAAAACCTAAATCTCCTACCACTAGGCCACAAGTGGGGGATAACCTTTAATTCTCAATAAAAATTAATACTTTCAACAAGTTAAATAAATTAATTATACAAATACATTTTTAATAACTTTTATAGTATACTTATACACAAAAAAAAAGTTTTATTTTATAAATCAAAATCCCACATTATGAATTTAAAGTTTGCATGCATAGTAAACTTTTTTTAATGATATTTGATTTTTAAATCATATTTAATTCTTTTTCTTCTTAATAGTATTTTAAAATGTCTATGGGCAACCACCGGAAACCAATTCCGGCGGAGATTCAGGCAAGGGTGACTAAGTTTTATGTTTCTAATCTACCAGATCGATGTAGCGGCACTGATCTGGCTGTGGAAGTTAGGAGGTATGGGACGATTTTTTATATCTATATTGCCTGAAAGAGGGATAAGGAGGGTAAAAGATTTGGTTTTCTGTCTCTGTGGGATGTAAAAGAAAGGGATGACATGGCGAAGAAGCTGTCTCAGATCAAAGATGGGAGACTACCGCTTGAAGGTCAATGTGGCGAGGTTTGTGCTGGAAGATGGGGAGATCAATAGTAGTAGACCAAACACACAGTACCAACCAAGGAAGAAGGACCAGTTTCATGCTGATCTTGGGGCAGGTGTTCGTAAAACACATCAGGAAGGAAGTTTCTCTTACAAAGAGGCATTCATAGGTGTTAATCCAGCGAGATTGGTGGAGGTTAATGATGAGTTTCAAGCTTTTGGTGATGAGATTGGAAGATCCGTGATGATTCGTGTTTCGTCTCTCTATGTTTTAAAGAATATTATTTGTATTCTGAAGGAGATGGGTTTGGCGGAAGGGAAGATTAGAAGCTTGGGCGGTTTCACGTTGATGATTGCGTTCAAGAATAAGGAGCATGCTGTTATGGCAAAAGACGAACTCCTCGGGAGGCCTGAACATTTCTCTTTGGTTGTGGTTTGGGAGGGACAAGATGTTGAGTATGACAGGGTGGCTTGGCTACGAGTTTACGGGATTCCTGTTAACATCATGGACAATAGTGTCATAGATGACGTTGGAAGGTTATTTGGTATTGTGATCAAACCTGCACAGTTCGATATAGGCTCGGAGGATGTGTCTTTCCACCTTGTTGGGGTGCTTGTTAATGCGAGAAAAACTATTCAGGAGGAGGCGTTTATTCGGTGGAGGAGAAAGACTTATAAAGTCTGGGTGATTGAAGATACTAAGGATTGGTTTTCGGACTTCCTTATTCGGCAATGCAGTGATAATACTAACATGGATGAAGGTATTCCGAGTAGTCCGTTGCCGGATTCTGGACCGGACCATCCTCCGGTGACTGTCATTAATGGAGAGGAGCAAATCACGGGGAATCATATTAATGAGGCCGAGATTTTTTTGGATACGGAGAGTAATAAGGAAGGATTTGGCGGAAATCATGGAGGTCGTAATGTGGACGTTAATTTGCATGGGATGGATGGTCAACCTATTTTGAATATGGATATTACTTGTGGTGGAGGTATTTTGGACAGGACCCTCAAGAGAAAAAAAAATCATGGTTAATCAAAACATGGGCCAGTCTCCTAGTGAAGCCTACATTAGTAGTAATGAGAGGCCCATAAAGGAGTCTAAACTGTCAGATGATGATCCATTTGGGTTAGACCCAATTATCAAAGGGCTGGATTGTAATGTTGTTAAGTCCAGGGGCCAGAAGGATGTTAATACGTTTAACTCTTTTGAATGTTTAATGGATGATTCTGCAGAGGGGGCGAACTCGGATGAAGACTCGGTTACTGATGGAGACTCGGGTGAAGAGAATTCAGAGGAGGGTTCCCTCGACAATGACGATCATGAACCGCCGGATGTGGAGGTGTAAGACCCTGTTATTAGAGAAGAGGAGACTTTAATCGACAAGGAAGTGGTCGATACTATAGCTTTTGGGAATAAAATTGGAGCTCAATTGGGTGATTTTCAGGCTCTAGTCCGAGGCACAATCATGGGTGAAGGGGTACAAACAGGTTTGAAATGAATTGTATGTCGTTAAATATTAGAGGTATTGGGAAGGTTGGGAAGGTGTCATGGATTAAGGGTATGGTAAAAAAAATTAGTGTGGATTTTTTGGTGTTACAAAAAACCTTGTTAACTGATGAGAAGGTCTTTGATTTTTCTACTATCTGGGGTCATAAGGGTTATGGGGTTGCTTCGGTGGGTGTTGTGGGAAAGTCGGGGGGCCTGATAAGTATGTGGAACCCAAAAAAATTCAATAAGATGTCGATTATTGAAGATAGGAATTATCTAGTTGTCACAGGGAACTTAGTGGAGGATAGGTCAGTGGTTAATTTGGTTAATGTTTACGCCCCACAAAAACTTTTGGAGAAAAGGGCTTTATGGGATAAATTGAAAAGGTTGATGGAGGGGGTGGTGGGTATGTGGGTTTTTCTTGGTGACTTTAATCAATGTTTTAAAAACCGGTTTTTAAATCAAACCGGATTAGGCTAAAAAATGGTTCAACCGGTTGAACCAGGTTGTACCGAGTGGTTCAACCGGGTTGACTAACTAACTCTATAATTTCATAAATTACAACATCAACTCAAAAGTTGATCAAAAAATGCATGATTACATATTAAAAGATGATCCAAAAGTAAATCCTAATAAAAAATAATCCAAAAGATAATCGAAAATCATTCAATTTTCCAACAAGTTCTTTTAAGTGAAAGTGTACGATATGTTTAAGTCATTTGGGTGTTGAATAAAGTTCACGATCGCATAAAAGATGAAATTCACTATTATCGACATCCACATCAACTAGAGGATAACTATTTTCCTTTAATACAATATTAAATAAGAACTTTTAGTTACGAATAATTATAATATATAAAAATTACGTAAGATAAGTAACATATATAATAAAAATAAGTAACAACCAAAACTAAAATAACCCTGTGCCGGTACCGGTATTACGTTTCAAACCGGTATACCGGATTTTACCGCCGGTACAAACCTTATGCCGTTTCACTTATTTACCGGGGCGTTTCGTACCGGATTTACATCTGGAAACGGTAATACCGGTATAACCGGCCGGTATTTACCGGTTTTTAAAACATTGACTTTAATACAGTGAGGTGGCCTGAAGAACGAAAAAATTCAAACTTTAATCAGGGGAGTGCTTTGGATTTTAATGCTTTTATTGATGATTCTAGATTACAGGAGTATTTTATGAGGGGAAACAAGTTCACGTTCATGACAGGTATTGGGCAGGGATTGAAGATGAGTAAAATTGACCGGGTGCTTGTGTGTCAAGAATTCTTTAATAAATGGCCTGGTGCTTGTTTGAGAGCTTTACCGAGGGATCTCTCGGATCACTGTCCCCTGCTTTTGACGGTGGTAGATTCAAATTATGGTCCAAAGCCGTTCAAGTGGTTCAATTCTTAGCTAGATATGGATGGGTGTGAAGAGGTGGTTATAGCGGCTCTTCAAAATTCTTTGTTTGAAGGTTCGGCGGATAATAGGATCAAATTTAAATTGTTGGCGGTTAAAGAGGCTTTAAAAACCTGGTGGAAGGAGACGATTAAAAAAGAGGTAGAAGACATACATGGTTTAAAGGAAGAGGTTGCGAGACTGGAAAGGAGGATGGAAGCTTGAGGAAGAGGAGTTATGGATTTGGGAGGAGAGTAAGAAAGAGGTTGAGAGATTGAGACTATTGAATCATAGAGACTTAGTTCAAAAGTCTCGGGTTAGGTGGGCTTCGATGGGAGATGATAATACTGCTTTTTTCCATAGATGTATTAATGGGAGAAAGGCGGTGAATGCTATTCCGGGGTTGATGGTTAATGGAGTGTGGGTGTCAAAACCCTCCTTAGTAAAAAAGGAGGTTATGGGTTTTTTTTGAAAACATTTTCATGAAGATGTTAATCATAGACCTACTCTTTTGTGTCATAATCTGAAACAGGTTGCTGAAGATGATATTGAGGACCTAATCAAGCCGTTTTCCAAGGAAGAGATTAGAGAAGCAGCTTTTGAATGTGGGTCAGATAGAGCTCCAGGCCCCGCTGGTTTCAATTTCCGGTTCATTAAACACTTTTGGAGGTTTCTTGAAGATGATTTTGTGAAGTTGTTTGAAGAATTCTTCGAGTCAGGAGTTATCAGCCGTGGATGTAGTACCTCGCATATCACCCTTATAGCTAAAACGAAGACACCTGTGGGGTTACGGGATTACAGACCTATTAATTTGGTAGGGGTTATTAGCAAGATCATTTCCAAGGTTTTGGCTGCCAGATTGAAAAAGGTTATTGGGGATGTCATTTCAGAGACTCAGTCGGCGTTTTTGAAAGATAAGTTCATTTTGGATGGACCCCTAGTTCTAAATGAATTAATTGGTTGGCTCAAGAAGAATAGAAAGCAAGCTTTTTTAATGAAGATAGATTTTGAAAGGCGTATGATAATGTGCATTGGGAATTCCTTCTTAATATTATGGAGCAAATGGGGTTTCCGCCTAAATGGTGTTTATGGGTTAGAGGTATCCTTCAGTCGGCTATTTCAGCGGTTTTGGTTAACGGGTCACCAACGTTTGAGTTCCAATGTAAAAAAGGTCTTAGGCAAGGCGATCCGTTATCGCCTTTTTTGTTTCTAATTGTCATGGAGGCGTTGGCTAGGATGGTAGATCAAGCTTGTAATGTGGGGGTTTTTGAAGGAGTTGAGACGAGTAACAATGGTCTGGTGGTGTCCCATATGCTATACGCGGATGACACATTAATTATGGGGAAATGGAATGAGGAGAATGTGAAGAATGTAGATCGTTTGCTTCGGGTATTCTATATGTGTTCGGGATTAAAGATAAATATACATAAGTCTCATTTATTTGGGTTGGGTATTGTAGAAGATGAGTTGATTGGCATGGCGAATATACTTGGTTGTAAGGTTGGGAGGCTTCCTTTCGACTATTTGGGGATTAAGGTAGGAGCTAATATGACCCGGATTGCGAATTGGAGTGGTGTTATGGAGACAATTAAGGGGCGGCTACAATCGTGGAAGTCTAATCTTCTATCTATTGGAGGTAGACTAACATTGATCAAGTCGGTGTTATCTAGCCTTCCGGTATACTACTTGTCGTTATACAAGGCACCGGTAGCGGTTATTGAGGCTATTGAAAAAATGATGAGACATTTTCTATGGTGCGGGGGCAAGGAAGGGCGTGGATTACATTGGGTATCTTGGGAGACTGTCACGACTCCAAAGAAGGTAGGGGGTTTGGGTATATCAAAATTAGAAGATGTTAATTCGGCGTTACTTGCTAAGTGGGAGTGGCGGTATAAAACCGATATAGATGGCTTGTGGAGAAAGGTTGTTCAAGGTATTCATGGTGGTCGTAACAGGTGGTCCTTCCTTCCTATTAAGATTGCTGGATGTTGGAAAAAGATAGTAGGCTTTTTGGAAAAATTGGTGCTCAATGGAAAAGACCTAAAATTCTAGATTAAGGGCAAGATTGGGAATGGGGAAAACATTCAATTTTGGAAGGATATATGGTACGGGTGTGTCCCGTTAATGGATAGATGGCCGGGCTTATACTCGAAGGAAGTTAGACGGAGTTGTGCGGTGAGAGATAGAATACAACCGGATGCGGATAAAGGTTTGATTTTGAATAAAGATTGGCGAATAGAAGCAACTACTGTTGAAACAATTTCTGAATTGCAAGATGTGCAGGAAATGTTGTCCAAAGTGTGCTTTTCAGGAGTCAAAGATAAGTGGGTGTGGGAGGCGGATTCTGATGGTGTGTTTTCTGTGGCGAGTGTTAAAAGACTTCTGCACTTGGGCCGTAATCTGCAGTCTAATAACGATATACGTTGGGTTTCATGGGTTCCAAGTAAAGTGAACATTCTGATGTGGAGAATTGAGATGGAAAGGATACCGACTCGTTTGGCTTTAGTTAAAAGAAACATTGGAATTCAGGATACTTCATGCCCCTTATGTGAAGCTGAACCGGAATCTGCAGGCCACCTGTTCGTGGATTGTGGTTATGCGTTTGGAGTTTGGCAAGCGATACAGAGTTGGTGCAGAATTACGCAACCGGTTTTCAGTAATATAAAGGAGATGATGCTGCTACCAAGTCACGGGAAGCAAACCAAGTGGTACAAACGGATCCTGCGTGGTATTTTGATGATCGTTTGTTGGGCCATATGGAAAACAAGAAACAAAAAGGTATTTGAAGGATCTTCGTCTAAAGTTATAGAGGTGGTTGCTCTAGTTAAATCTATGTCGTTTTTTTTGGCTTAAAAATCGCTCTACTTTTAAAAACTTAGAGTGGAAGGATTGGTTAGTTAATCCGATGTATATATTGTAATCCTTGGTGGCGGCCCTTTGTTGAGGGTCGGCCGTTTTTTAATGAAGTTATTCGTTCAAAAAAAAAGTTTTTTACAACATATATCATAGGTTTTTTTTCTTTTCCTTTCACCACTCTATTATGTCATATACGTTTTTAACCCGTTTATTTGTTTACTAATCTGTCTTTTATTCGCTGACTTGTCTTTGTTGGCTTTCTAAAACAAAATGCGTGGTTATGTTTGATTTTATAGACTTTATTGAGAATGATTCGTGTTCGAAATAAAGTCTTTTTTTGGTATCAAAGGGTTGTTCAAGTGCCTGTGTCATAACAATACCGTATCGAACAAAACAATTACCGACAAGGTTGATACCGGTATCGGTATATACTTTAAAATATATGTCTTTGACCCAATTAGTATTTATTTTATTTAATTTGATTTTCCTTCGATGACTCGCGTTTATTATATAAACTTTTTTGAAAAAGAGTTTTATTCAAAATAGTACCGTGATGAACTACCGGTATTCGTTTTTAATCTAAAAGGCGTAAAGACATATCATGACTTTAAATCAAGTGCAGGTCTTATACTGATACCGAATCGTTACCACCTTGAATCCCCTGTGTAACGAATCAGACTAATACGGACGACTTCCCGCCGCATCGCGCGGGCAAATCTTGGTAGTTAAATTAAATTTGCCATAACAAAAAAGTAAAAAAAAAACAAAGATCTCCTCTCACTGTTGTTTATCCCCTGCCCTAAAAAGCGAAACTTGCTGTGTAAAAAGGTGAAAACACACGTTCTTCACTTCAATCCGTATCACACACAATCCCTAAACCCTAAACCGCCTACCCCCCAAAACCCCTTTTCAATGCCCTAATTAAATCCCCCAAATTTCCACAATCAATACACAAAATATGGATCAATCCATCACCCCATCACCCCAAACCCCCAAAAAATCACCTAAAGCTGAAGCCTTGAAGCAGTTTTCTTCTTTACCCTCTTCAATTTCAAAGCTTTCAGGGTCTTCAAGAGGTATCCCATGCAATAAAGATTATCACTTTTACATCAACTTTGAAGAATTTAAAAACCCAATTCAGGAAATTGGTAGAAACTCACAGTTGATCCTTGAAACAATTGGGTCATCAGCAGAATGGGGTAAAAAGCAGGTAAAGTTTCCAACCTGTGATGATCTTGATGATGATGATGATGATGATGTGTATGATTGGTTGGTTGGGTTTAATGATGAGTTGTTTGAGAGGTTTGATGCTTCTGTTGATGAGTTTAGGAGTTTGAGGAATAAGGAAGAGGAAACAGGTGTTAGGGTTATGAATAATGTTGCTGGTGATGATGGGTTTCAGTTGGTTCAGGGTAGGAAGAAGAAAGGGGTGGTTAATAATGGAAATGGTAACAATGTAAGTGGTGGTAATGAGTTGGGTGGTTCTTCGTCGTCGGTGAAAGTGGCGGTTGGGACACCGAAGGCGAAAGTTCCGTTTCATATAGCGTCGATACGGAGGCCGCAGGATGAGTATAAGATTCTGGTTAATAATGCGAATCAGCCCTTTGAACATGTTTGGTTGCAGAGGAGTGAGGATGGGTCCAGGGTGATACATCCATTGGTGAGTTACTGACTTACTTTTACTATGTTGTAGAAGAAAATTTTGTACTTTATGTATGATTAGTTTAGTGATTATGTTTGAACATATTATTTTTGGGAAAAATGTGATTCACTTATACTGTGTAAGAAATGAAGATGTTAGAACAAGTTTTTTTTTTAGTTTGATGTTAATATTTAAAGTGACATGCATGCAAGAAAGAGCACTAGAAAGATTTAAAGTTAACTGTTTTTTTACTTGTTATGCATGACCACGAGTAGAGGCCTATGCAGTTAATATCGGTGTATCGGTTATCGGTCCCCATGTAAGATATCGGTGTCAAATATTGGTCAGAATATCGGTACCTATATTATCGGTGATATTGACCGATATATCAACGATTTTCCCTATATCAGTACCTTTCTTCTTAGTTCTACCCTTTGTCTTTCTTCTTATTGCTGCTATTATTGTTTTAAGTCTAAATTGTTAATTGTTAGTGTTTTAAGTCTTAATTGTTAGTGTTAAATGTTGGTGTTTTAAGTCTTAATCAGCTCCTACCTGCTACAATTGTTAGTGTTTTGCAAGTTGCAAAAGGTTAATTTGTTAATGGTAGGAGAGTATACTGAATTGTTAGTGTTACATTGCTATATACATAAATTATGCATGATATTAAAATTACCAATATCCCACCACGATAACCTATATCTCAAATATCGGCCCTTGACCGATATCCGATATTTTACCGCATTAACTACATAGGTAGAGGCCTATGTGTCTTGTCAAATTTGTGTAAGAAACTAATAGGGCTTGCACATTTTTTGATTAAAGAAAGAATGGTGAATTGAATTAAACTGATTGCTCATTAACCCATTATATATTAATGTATTATCGTAGGTATAAGTGAAGGATTGTTTACTTTTGAATCTTTATATACTTAAGTTAATGACTGAACTTGCTCGTTTTATTATTTAAGCATTTTCATTTATGGCGTCCTAGTGTCCTACTGATATCATGTATTCATGAGACACAATAAGTGTGAGTTTCATTTCTTTTAAAAATCGTTATGTCTCATAAAATAATAAGCTTTACTTTTCATATTTATGCAGGAGAAACTTTCAGTCATGGATTTTATTGATAAAACGGTTAGCGATGTAGAGCCTGTAAAACCGTCTCCAGTTGAAAGTACATCTTTCAAGCTCGTACAAGATGTAAAAGACTTGAAGGAGTTAGCTGCTAAACTGCGTGATGCTAACGAATTTGCGGTATTCTTTAGTATAAAGTTTTATAGATTATATATGATTTAATCAGTGCGTCATACTGTAAAGGCATGGATTTTTGTTGTATACTACTTGATATATAATAGGAACTATATATGTAGGTATATGATTGCTGTTGACGTGGGCACAAATATTTGTGAATGTATCGTACATATTGTTTATACATTTATTTTGGGCTGTTTAGGTTGATTTGGAACACAATCAATATCGATCTTTTCAAGGGTTAACTTGCTTGATGCAAATATCTACAAGAACAGAAGATTTTATCGTGGATACATTGAAACTACGGGTTCAAATCGGTCCGTATCTGCGAGAGGTTTTCAAGGATCCTACCAAAAGAAAGGTCATCTCTATCTCAAAGCAAATATTGTAAATTTTATTTTTTTATCATTTTTATAACATTGTAATAATATATTTATTCAGGTCTTGCATGGAGCTGATCGGGATATTATATGGCTGCAACGTGACTTCGGTATATACGTTTGCAATATGTTTGATACTGGACAGGTTATCTACTTATCTTTTGTTTGTTCTTTTTAATAATAAATTACAAGATTACTCTTTTGTTTGTTTTTTTAAATAAATTTTCATGGCATTAGTTTGATGTGAGTGAATTTCAAATTGTACAGGCGTCAAAGGTGTTAAAGTTGGAGAGGAATTCTCTGGAGTTTCTATTGAGATACTTTTGCGGTGTTGCTGCAAATAAAGAGTACGTCTCTTTAGTCCATTTTCACACAACACATAACATCTAATTTAATTTTTCCATTTAAGTATTATTTTTTTTTTTTAGATATCAAAACGCAGATTGGCGATTGCGGCCGTTGACTGCTGAAATGCTGAGGTAGTAGTTGTTCATTACAAGTTTACGCACTCCTTTCTCTTTTTGTAACATTTGCTTTTTTGCTTACATATGTAATTCGTTTTATTTCAATAGGTATGCTACAGAAGACACACATTATCTATTGTATATATATGATCTTATGAAAAAAAGGTTGCTTTCATCATCAACAGATCCAAACTGCCCTGAAGCAGCCCTTGTTGAGGTAATTAAGCTGAAACTAGAATTTTGACTCGTGCTGTACAGTGCGGCGGCAACATCGTGTTTGTGATTATGTTACACGCGAAACGATGATCACATTAACGTGTGGTGCCCGCACATGACGTTACACGTTTTTGACTTTGTTACACACGGAATCGAGTATCGAGGAGTTTTCCCTTCGCCCCACGAGGCGTAAGCTCGAGGCAGAATTAAAAAAATAAAATTAAAAATTATATATATATATATATCTTATAAAAAAATAAAATAATACTTCTAAATTCCAATAAATACTTCAAAAATTCATTGGGCTAAGTCAAAATTTCCTTATTTTTAGGAGAGCCCAAGTTTTAAGAAAGAGACGACGTGGCGTAAAGTTGTAAAAGTAATTTGAGCAGCGGTGTAAAGTCGTGAAAGTAGTTTATACATTAACGTGATTATGCATAGATAAAAAAAGTATAATAATGGGCCGCACGTTATAGTGTAAAGTCGTAAAAGTAGTTTAAATAAAATGAGGTGTCAAGTTATTAAGTAGAAAAGGTTGGCGGGTCAAAGTTGTCAATGACCAAAAGTTAGAAGTGAATGTGTAACTTAAAGATGAGGGTTAATAATGTCAAAAGTTTGAGGTGTGAATTAAAAAATTAAAGATATTGGTTAATGGTGTTTAAAGTCAAAAGTATGAGGGTGTGAATTAAAAAAACAATGGTCACCGACCTTTGCTTAAAAGTTAGTGTATATATAATTTTTGTTGTATAATTTTAGAGAAACAATTTTTTTCTCATATTCTTATTTAAATTTGTCGGTTTCAGGTATACCAACGCAGTTATGATGTATGTATGCAGCTCTATCAGAAGGAGATTCTGACTGAAAATTCGTATCTGAACCTTTACGGGTAGACCCTCCTTATAATTTTCAAATTTTACAACTTGATTGTGATACTTTAATAATAAAATTCGAGTTTAATATTGTTGTATAAAGGCCGCTTATTTTGTTGTTTCAGGTTGCATGCTGCTGATCTCAGCGGTCAGCAACTTGCCATCGTTGCAGTAAGTTATTGCGTTTATTTCCTCTTTAAAAAACACAAGAAATAGTTTTTCAAGGTTTTTTAAATTATTATTTTTTAACGGAACGCAGGGGCTTTTTGAGTGGAGAGACGTTATTGCTCGTTCAGAAGATGAAAGTACCGGATATATATTGCCAAACAAAGTTCTTATTGAACTTGGTACTTCAATTAATTTTTATATCCTTTTCTTTTCCTTTTTCACTTTCTTTTTTTAAATTTAATGTTAACTTGTTATGTTAATTTTTCATTTTTTAAAGCAAAGCAAATGCCGGTGACGCCCGGGAAATTACGCCACTTGTTGAAGTCGAAACTCCCGTATATCGAGCGAAACCTTGGTGCTGTTGTTAGCATTATCAGGCATTCCATGCAGAACGCGGTGACATTTGAACCAGTTGCCAAGAAACTGAAGGAAGAATACATTGAAATGGTGAGGTTTCTTGAATTTATTTATAGTTTAGCTTTAAACTTCCCATCTTTACAAGAAATGAAGAACCCGTTGTCTATGTAGTTAATTACGGTGATATATCACCGATATATCGGTCCCCATGTAAAATATCAGTGTCAAATATATCGGTCAGAATATCGGCACCGATATTATCTGCGATATTGACCGCCGATATCAGTATCTTTCTTCTTAGTTCTACCATTCGTCTTTCTTCTTATTGCTTCTATTAGTGTTTTAAGGCATAATTCTTAATTGTTAGTGTTAAATGTTGGTGTTTTAAGCTAAGCAGTCAATAGCGGTGCTATAGCGGTTAGCGGACCTCAGGGTGTGTAGCGGTCCAAATAGCGGTGGCCTATAGCGGTTCCGCTATTAGCGGCGCTAAATACCGCTATAGCGGTTCTATAGCAGTACTATAGCGGTGCTATAGCGGTTATAGCAGTAACGGTACTGTTTGATTCTGTTAATTCTTGAATTAAATACTTCAAAGTTACTATTAGTATTTGATTTGCAACAGATTTTTTATAATGGAATGATATTACTATGAATTTTGATATTACTATTAATATTTTTCAAAGATATATTTATATATATATAAAAATACATAAATTATGCATGGTAAAAAAATTACCGCTATATCACCGCTATACCACCGCTATAACCTATATATCATATAGCGGACCTTAATCGGTTCCTACTTGCTACAATTGTTGGTGTTTTGCAAGTTGCAAAAGGTTACTTTGTTAATGGTAGGAGACTATACTGAATGGTTAGTGTTAAATTGCTATATATATAAATTCTACCGCGATAACCTATATCTCAAATCGGTCAACCTATATCCGATTTTTTACCCCGTTAGCTGCTTAGCCGGTTGTAAATATCACAAAACAAGTAATTACCTTAGATAAAACTGTAAACTTTATTTGAAACAATGCTGTTATGTAAATTGTGCAGATGGCTGCAAGAAACGCTAAACTTGCTAACGGTGAAGAAGCGACAGAAGCTGCAGGAAACGAAAGTACTAGTAATGCTGTAGAAGACGACTCTTTCGAAAAGGAAGTTGGAAACTTTATTGTTGGAGCGAACCAAAACCATAAATTAGATGGCTCTTCTGTATGTTATCGGCTTGTATTCTTTCTAATTTCTATGTGTGGTGGCAAAATGTGCGGGTCGGTCAGGTTGGGTCAAGTGTCAAAACGGGTTGGTTGACCCAGAACTGTTTTTGCTCGATTTTTTATATTTTGTGCAAATAGTTAGTGTCAAATATGATTATAAATATTATATTATTTTAAGAATAATCTGATTTTTTGAATAAAATCATTTAGGATGTTAATTTCATTTATGCATTACAGAATGCACACCAGTCAAAACGGGCCGTGTGGGCCTGAAACTCTTTTTCCCCCCATTTTTCTTGATAACTATTTGGCGTCTCAATTATGATTATAGTTTCAAGACTAATCTAGTATTTTTAATTAAAAATATTTTAGAGTGTTTTACGTATAACAAAAATGTATGCTTTGTGATTTCTGACTAGTTTCCTTTTCCGATTAGTCTGAATCGAGTCAATCAACCTGTTAATAATAAAATGCGTTTAAATTGCCACCTAGACGTAACGATCCTTTTGTGTAAACTGATGTAATTTTCATACTCAGGCTTCGCAAGTAAGCATTGAGGTGCAAAAGAAGCCAAGTCGTGCGTTTGGAGCCATGTTTGGAAACGCAGCAGGAAAGAGAAAGTTCAATCTTGAATCAAAGGTGAAATTTGAAAACCATCTAGAACTTTCTTTTGCTTGAAGGGTATTTTAGTCATTTTGCTACTAGTCAAAACTGTTTTGTATAAATTACGTCTGTTAACAGGCAACGGAGGAGATCAAGGTTGAACAGATCAAATCTTCTGTGTCACTTCCGTTCCGTTCTTTCACTGACAAAACCGAACCTTCACGTCCCGTTGCGAAAGAACCCTCGACACCTCAAGAAAATCCGGTTTTGCCCCTAGCTTCTGAACCGGAAACTGACGTTATTATGCTGGAATCTGACTCCGATGTTGAAGAGAAAGAGGAAAAACCAGCAAAAGACGAGGAGGGTAGTGAGCGGAAAACGGAAGGTGAAAACAATGTAATATTGTTGGATTCCGATTGTTCCGATGATGAAGAGAACGGTGAAGATAAAAATGGAAACGAGGAGACAATGTCACTGTCAGATCTTTCGTCAAGCTTCCAGAAGTGCGTAGATACTGCTAACGAGACGATAAAGTCCGATCCGGTGGTGGAGGGCGGTTCAACGGGGCTGGTGGAGGTCAAACCGTTTGACTATGTGGCTGCTAGGAAAGAAGGGAGGTTCGGGGAAGACGGGTCTGGTGATGAAGATGGTGATGGTGGTAAAAGTAAGGGTAAAGGGGGACGGAAGAAGGCGGGTGGTGGTGGTGGTCGGAAGGAGTCTGCAGGCGGTGAAAGGAGTGGGGATTTTCAGATGGGTAGGCGGCGCCAAGCGTTTCCGGCGACTGGCAACCGGAGCTCAACTTTCCGGTGAAGGCTTGGTGTCCTGTTGTTTTATTTATGTGTAGGAACCAACTGTTTTACTTTTAAGAACATCCACAAAAAAAGTTTAATTTTAGAAGTACAAACATAAAAAAATGTTGTTTGAATCAAGTTTCAATAGAATTTTAGCTTGAATCAGGCAGGCACCGTCAGTTTTCGTAGGTTTTATGTTGTGCATATGCATTTTCGGTTTCATGGTTTATGATCTATTGATACATGCTTGATGTTTCTTGTTCAATGTTTAGTGTAGTTATAGTAGATCTTTTAATAAATCTTTAAGTGGAACATTCTATAATAAAGGTACGATCCGAATGTGTTTGTACTAGAGTTGTAAGCGAATTGAACGTTTTAATAAATTGTTCGAAAAGAAGTTTGTTTAAGCAAATGAAAACGAACAAGATGCAGGTGAAACCGACTCAAATGTTCACTCTTGAGACGCAGTGACGTATTTTCATTAAAGTAAAGATGCAGGGTCAAATGGTCACTTTATACCTTATGATCCTTTATATCATGCTCTAGTCGAACAATTTCAATGTTTAAAAAATAAAAACAAATCATGTTTATACAAAAATGAATTTAATAAATTAATTGTAAATAATTATAATTTTATGTGTAAAATTACCAAAACACCCTTCTGTTTATATGTAAAATTACCGAAATATCCCTACCTGTAATTGAAAATTTTAACTGAGTTAGAGTCAGGGAGCAAACTAGCGACAACACCAAAACATCGTGGAGTAAAATGGCTGTTTTTAAAGGATTGATGCAAACCGTTAAAACAACCAAACCACATAGAGCAAAACGGAAGTTTACTCAATAATACAATACGAACACTACGCAAAGCAATTACACACAAAACTACAAGGGTGCAAATCATCATTACGCTAAACCATAACATTTTCACACCTCTGCTTTCTTCTTCATTCAGTTTTCACCATCTTCTTCACCATGGCTGTTCAAGGCGGAGCTACACTTTCAGACCTGTATAATAGATCCAGGCGGTTACTCTTGAAAACCAGAGATGATCTCGAGAAGCTCGAGCGCCTGTTCGCCGCCGTCGACTCGCCGGAGCTCTCAGTCTCCGTCCGCCGAGACATTTCTCAGATCCAAACCCTATGTTCCGAGATGGACGGCCTCTGGCGATCTGTTGCGTCAAAACCGCAGCGTGATCTCTGGAAGAGGTTTGTTTAATCGTTTTCTGCACTTTATTGTTGATTTTTTTATGTGCGATCTGAATTTTAGATTACTTTAGGTTTAATCTGGTTTGAAATTGAATCTGATGTGAAATTAGTAGGAATTGCTGTAAACTTGTTGTGCGAAGTTAGGATGATTCGTTCTAGATAAGATATTTGTGCCAAAATTCAATGTGCGATCTGAATTTTCGGTTACTTTTTGTTTATTTTGTTTTGATATTGAATCTGATGATAAATTAGTAGGAATTGCTGTAAGTTTATTGTGCCAAGTTAGAATGAATGAAGGATTCGTTCTAGATAAGATATTTGTGCCGAAATTTGGCTTCGTCAGTTAAGTGTGGCGATCTGTAATCGTATCGTTTATGTTCTGATGTGCGATCCTAATTTTCGGTTACTTCTTGTATAATTTGATCGAGTTTGAATCTGGTGTTAAATTAGTATGAATAGATGTAAACTCGTTGTATGAAGTTAGAATGAATGAATGTTTCGTTCTAGGTAAGATATTTGTGCCAAAATTCAGTTTCTTGAGTTAAGTATGGCGATCTGTAACTGTATCGTTTCTGTTCTGATGTGCGATCTGAATTTTCGGTTACCTTTTGTATATTTTGATTGAGTTTGAATCTAATGTCAAATGAGTAGGAATTGCTGTAAACTCATTGTGCAAAGTTAGAATGATTCGTTCTAAATAATATACTTGTGCCAAAATTCAATGTGCGATCTGAATTTCGTTTACCTTTTGTTGTTTTCAATCGAGTTTGAATCTAATGTCAAATTAGCAGGATTTGCTGTAAACTCATTGTGCAACGTTAGAATGATTCATTCTAGAGAAGATATTTGTGCCAAATTTGAGTTCACTAGTTAAGTGTGGCGATCTGTAGCCATTTGTATTCTCATGTGCGATCTGAATTTTCGGTTACTTTTTGTTTATTTTGATCGAGTTTGAATCTAATGTAAAATTAGGAGGAATCGCTGTAAGCTCATTGTGCAAAGTGAGAATGATTCGTTCTAGATAAGATATTTGTGTCAAAATTCAACTTCATTAGTTAAATGAGGCGATCTGTAACCCTAAAGTGCGGAAGATTCATACTCTGAACGTAGATGAAGTGTTAACTGTTAATTTAGGGCTTTGAAATTAAATTTTAC
The DNA here is from genome assembly GCA_030545235.1 of Helianthus tuberosus. Lineage (NCBI taxonomy): Eukaryota > Viridiplantae > Streptophyta > Magnoliopsida > Asterales > Asteraceae > Helianthus > Helianthus tuberosus. The sequence goes on along the minus strand of CM060373.1, from coordinate 33,405,736 downwards.
ACTCTAGGGAAGAAGACCTTTGAAACAGATTGATGAAAACTATTAGAGTAAGAAACTATAGAAGTGGATCTGGATAGTGAAATGTGATCCGAATTTAACTATTTAAGCTTTGACCATGTATTGATAAGATGGTGAAATATTTCAGAAAAGTGGAGCAAATAGCCGAAGAGGCTGATTCGTTGAGAGTAAGTTTGGATCGGTATATGCAGCGGCAACAGAAAAGGTTGCAAGAAGCACAAGAGAGGGCAGACTTACTTGGAAGAACTGTATGTAAATTAAATTAAGTATTTAGTTAATTGTGTTTTACTTTTACCTTTGTATAGATCAATAAGTTAATTTCATACAGTATTCAGAATCTCTAATTTCAATTATGCCTTCTCTTTTAAAAAACTTTGGTTCAGAATGGCGAATCGTCTCATATCTTGCGAATTTTCGATGAGGAAGCACAAGCAATGGAGTCTGCGCGTAACTCTTCAAGAATGTTGGAAGAGGCAACTGCAACTGGAACAGCCATTCTTGCTAAATATTCTGAACAAAGAGAGCGCTTAAAGGTTTTTCTAGTTTTACATTTTTTGCATTTGCATTTTAATGCACATAATCTTACCTTTTCTTTTCTCCAATCCGCATTAGTTTTGTGTAAATGCTACTGTAGCAGCACATCTGTTCATCCTGAAACAAATTATTATGAACTAATATTTATGAAAACGTAGCATATAAGAAATCAAATGCCAGAAATTTTCAAACACTTTTAGCATAGTTATAGATGTCAAGCTTGAGTTTCTTCAATCTAATTTTAATTTGCATAGGGAGCTCAACGGAAAGCATTGGATGTACTCAACACACTGGGGCTATCGAATTCTGTATTAAGGATCATTGAGAGGCGCAATCGAGTTGATCAGTGGATTAAATACGCAGGCATGATTCTTACATTAATCGTAGTAGTTGTTTTCTTAAGGTGGGTTCGGTGATCTTTTTCTTATTGTTAATTGGAAATGGAAATAGTCTTTTGTTGTATTTCGGGGTTAATATCGAAGTCGTTATGGAGATTTTGTTGTCCTTTCAAGGGAAAATTGCATAGTAAAGGGTAACGAACTTTGCTAACATGGTATCCAGTTGAGGCTATATGTTATGGTCATTGAGTGACGGCTTTCACTAACTCCCTCACAAAACATGTTTTATGGTCTCACTCACACTTTTATTTAACTAGTGTGATTCAACTCGCGCGTTGCGGCGGAGACATGATGGAAACTCGATTCCTATCGGTTGGTCATGTAAGAAATTAAAAGAGAAAACCAAAGAATTAAAAAAATACATGTCATTTCCATACCAATTCTTTCGGTTTACAAATAATGTAAAACTATGTATTTTATATATATTTCTCAAAAAGTATTTATAGTAAAACTATGTATTTTATATATTTCTCTCAAAAAGTATTTATAGCAAAGTGTTTTTAAAATAACTAATAATGTTTGATGATAACTTATCTATCAAATTAGAAGCTTATGCATCATGAATATGTTGGGTTGTCATCAGGGGCGGACTCACAACATAGGTTGGGTGGGCGGCCGCTCCCCTTAAAATTGATAATTAGTGTAGTTGGAACGGGAAAATCTCAAGCGTCCCCCTTAAAAATTTGCAATTTCACCCCTTGAATTGAAAAACGAGAGTCAAAACAACTAGAAAAGTGTTTTTGAATCTCTTGAATTTTTCTGATAGAATTAATTTTCAGCGCCCTATTAATGCTCACCGAAGCTTTGGGAGGAAGAAGGCGAATGAATAAACTAAAAGTCAAATCAATTAATTGATTATCCAATAAAGTTATATTAGCTTTGAAGTCCGGTTTTTTAAGCAAAGTTATTGATAGGTGCAAATAGAACTATATTCGTAAATTTTAAACTAGGCTAGTACTTTAGCTTTTAGAATTAGTACTATATAATTATTATTATATAAGAAATTAAAAAAATTTGCAATTCCACCCCTTGAATTTAAAAACAAGAGTGAAAACAACTTGAAAAGTGTTCTTGAACTTCTTGAAATTTCCGATTAGAATTAATTTTCACCGCCCTGTTAATGCTCACCGAAGCTTTGGGAGGAAGAAGACGAATGAATAAACCAAAAGTAAAAACAATTAATTGATTATTCGATTAAGTTAAATTAGGTACGAAGTCCGACTCTTTAAGAAGGTTATGGAAAAGTAACAATAATAAAGATGGTTTACGAATTTATGTCACAAAATAATTAATAACAATAATAAAGATAAATGGTTGGTTCCGCTTACAACTTTACAAGACTAATTTAACCAAATGGCACAAATCTCAATCTAGTAAAAGTGTAAAACCAGTTGATTTGTTTGGTTTCTAAGGTTTTGCCAATTTAAAAGATTTGTGAAACTTGATGTGGCATTGTGCTCTCGTGCATTCCCCCCTTTTTCTAAAGGTTCTTTTAAATTTTTTACCCTTGACGATCAAAAGTGAAATTTCTCTACAATTCAAAGCAACTACATTAGATTCCTTATTAAAATTACTTAACACCACATCATGTTCCTTAGAAACACTTAGTCGTTTCGTTTATTAACGATAGAATTCATATTTGTAAATATGTTAAAAAAGGAGAAAAAACTTTTACATATACAAAGATATCAAGAAACAATGTGAAACACTTGATACCGGTAGCTACCAAGAAAAACTATATGAGAGGGTTCGAAGACCGTCTCCGTTAGTGTCTACTAGGTGTTTTTGTTTGCACCCCAATGAGAGAATAATAAATTGTTCTTGAGTGAGTGAAGTGTGAAATATAAGTGTGTAAAATGAGATGGTGATTAATTGGTAAAAGTAAGGCTTTTAAACACATGAGTTTATAAGACTGAAGGGAGTGGGGCGGCCTTAGGATGGGGCGTCTTGCGACACGTGGCGCCACGTCAGCCTAGAGGATTTTGAGCAAAAAAGGGGGAATGGTGTGTGGGGCGGCCTTGGGCGACTTGGAGGGGGGAGTCTCCTGAAATTTTGTGCCAAATTGGGTTGTGTGAGGAGAGCCGGGCGACGAGCAGAGGTTGGGCAGGAGGGGGACGCCCTTGGGGACGCCATGGGGGGCGGTGTTGGAGGCGACTTGGGGTGGGAGTCGCCCCACTCCCCTCAGTCTAAAAGGCTCAAACTATCTACACACCAAGTGTGTAGATAGCCAATCCAAAAAGGTGTTTTTTGTCCTATGTGCATACCCTGCAGTGTCGAGCTGTGGCCAAAGCGCGGCGTTTTGGTCCGGTCAACCAGACAAAGACTGACGGGTGTCTGACGGGTCTGTTGACTACTTGACCGGACCAAAACGCCGAGCTTTGGCCGCGTTTTAGCCCTGTCAACCAGACCGGATGTCAGTCTTTTGTCTGGTTGATAGGACCAAAACGCGGCCAAAACTCGGCGTTTTGGTCCGGTCAACAGACCCGTCAGACACCCGTCAGTCTTTGTATGGTTGACCGGACCAAAACGCCGCGCTTTGGCCACAGCTCGACACTGCAGGGTGTGCATATAGAACAAAAAAAGACCTTTTTGGTGTGCCAATAGGCAAATGAGTGTGCAAAGAATAGATATTGAGAAGTTGCTAATAATTTTGTGGTATAGGATGGGTCCATCACCCATATAGGTCAATGCATTACATATTTTAGGTAGGTGCTACAAATCTAGAGAAGATGCTTTTGTGTTGGTTATGCAATCTTAGTGATATGTATGCGTTTTTTTATTTGTTGTGGCTACTATTGATATTATTATAAGTTATTGGCAAATTGGATTTAAATAATCCAAATTGATTGTTTTTTATCAATAATAATCCTAACTAAGTTTATTCCCGACTGTTCCAACATTCTCATTTTGTTGTATAATGGTCCGTCGTTAAAAAACATAACGGATTAAGTTTTTTTTTCTTCCAAATTACAAACCGATGTTTTCGGGCTTTTCATCAGAACGAGGATACCAGTCGATTGATAAAAAACTTACCTCGAAACGGTGCTTCAATTCGGGTGTTTAAACTTCCAATTAACAAAAGTCAAGTCGTTTGGAGCACCGTTTCGAGGTAAGTTTTACATCAGCCGAATCGTATCCTCATTCTAATCAAAAGCCCTAAAACATCGGCTTGTAATTCCGAAAAAACTTAACTCCGTTAAGTTATTTATAACGTCGGACCACTATACAAACAAAATAAAAAAGTTGGGACCACTATCGGGAATAAATTTAGTTGAGATTATTGTTGGCCAAAAACAACCCGATTATTTAAATCTAGGGCTGTAAACGAGTCGAGCCAGGGTGGGGTCGAGCTCAAGCTCGAAATTAATTCAGGCGGTTAAACTTGGCTTGAGCTTTACGTCGGAGTTAAACGAGCCTAAGAACGAGCCAACGAACCGAGCCATGGGCCGAGCCGAGCTTAGCTCGAGCTGGGCTTGGTTACAAAATGAGCCAGCTTGGTTCACGTCATCTCAAATTGAGTTTTTTTAGCTAGTTTTTCTCGAGCTTCTTTCGAGCGAGCTACGAGCCAAGCTACGAGTCACGAGCTTTATGAACAAACCTATTTAAATCATAAGTTATTTATTATTATTGCATTTATTTGTGATTCACCAGTATTTTTTTTTATTAGATTTTCATACGGTAAGTAAATTAAAATCCCCATTTCATACAAAATATTTCTTTCCAAAGACAAAATATTTCTTTCCAAAGACAACAGAAATTGTATTTTTTAAAATTACAAAATTTCATAGATAATTCATATTACATAATTTAAAATTTTAACCTAACTATACTAGTGGGTTCAAAATAAACGAAAAGGTTAATAATAAAAGAGCAAACATTTAGAGTTAAATGCCATTTTAGTCCATGTGGTTTGTGCCATTTTGCCAGTTTAGTCCAAAGGTTTCATTTTTAACCTATGGGTCCAAAAAGGTTTCACAGTTGCCATTTTAGTCCACTTGGTTAACTTCATCCATTTTTTCTGTTAACGAGAAGGCCAATTTGGTCATTTTGTATGTAATTCTGTTAACTAAAAGGGCAATTCAGCCATATAAAATGACCGAAATGGCCTTCTGGTTAACAGAAAAAATGGATGAAGTTAACCCGGTGGACTAAAATGGCAACTGTGAAACATTTTTGGACCCACAGGTTAAAAATGAAACCTTTGGACTAAAATGACAAAATGGCCCAAACCACAGGGACTAAAATGGCATTTAACTCAAACATTTATATAAAAACTTAAATTCAATTTTAGGTTCTCCTTACTCTGTTTTCAGTTCCACATGCTGATCACCACTTAGCCGAGACGCGACGCAACGCGCCGTCGCACGCGTCGCATCCCCAATAAATGTAGGCCGCAGAATATTCCAAAACCCTTCGTCTCCTCCGTCAGCACCATGTCCCCTAATATTCTGACTCCTGCATTCACTTTCCTCTTATTATGCATTGTTTACGCTCTCCTTTGGATCTCACTCTGCTTCAATCACACTCTTCCTCCACTAGGTACTCACTACTCCATTACTATTAATATTAATTTCCGTTTTTTGCTTATTTACATTTGATCTTATCATTCATTGACTTGAAATTTATCAGCAGATTCAAGTGTTTGTGGATCGTAGTGGCTGATCGATCATAGTTTGTTATTATAATTCGATTTTACGCTATCATTATTAAGTTAGGGTTTAGGTTACTGGATGTATTCTAGTTGTGATTTTACGTTGAGATGAATGTTATTTGCAGTGAATTGAGTAGTTGATTTGTTTGTGAAGGCTATGTTGATAATTTGAATCTAACAGTCTGGATTGTAGAAACTATACATACATGCATACACACACACACACACACATATATATATATATATATATATATATATATATATATGTGTGTGTGTGTGTGTGTATGATATGCTAACTATTCTCTATGTTTGAGATCACAGGCATTGATGTTGGAAATTCAATTGTTGATGATGTTGATTTGTTTTTTTGCTTATATTTGGTGTTATGATTGATTAACTTGATGTCTATTAGCAAAATGAAGTGTATGTTGATTGTAGTTAGTGATCGGTTAAAGTTTGATATTAGAATTCAGTTTTATTGTTTCATGATGAATTTAGGGTTTCATTTACTTGATATATAATATATTCCTGTTGCAATTCTACACTGAATCTAACAGTCTGGATTGTAGATACTAATAATTTAGTGAGTAGAGTTTAATTTGGTAATTTTATTAGGAATACATATATGAAATGTTAACTATGCTCATTGTTTGAGATCACAGGCATTGATGTTGGAAATCCAGTTAAAGATGTTACTCCTAGACCGTTCAATATCCTTCATGAAGGATCCAAAGGTGTTCTATCGTGTGAACGTGTTCCTATATCTGGTGTATCGCGATTGAAGCTTCAACATTATGCTAGTGTGTATAACGTCACATTAACTCCTTCTGTATCCATCCCGAAGAAATGGCACTCCAGGATTCAAGTGTGCTTTCACAGGTAACACATCTCGGGTTCATTCCCGTTACTAGTCTTTCACCTTTTCCTTCAGTTTTATTTCTATTTCTCACGCCATTAACTGATTTCTTGCAGGAATTCTTCACTAGGATTATGCCAATGTGAAAACGATGATTGGAGATCTCTTCATAACGGGCTATGGGTTTCCACCATGTCGCCATACGATCAAAAGTTTGTTGATGTGAAATTCGGTGGTACTGTTACGGGTTCCGTAACCATCTCTCTTGAAGAAGGTCGGTGTATAGCTTCATTTGTTACAATTTGTTTGCTCGATATGTTTATTAAGTTGTGACATTTAATTTGGTGATTGTGTGATATGCAGTGGAACAAAGATGGCGTTACGTATTGCTTGTTGTAGGCGTTGTTTTACTTTTTTTTGCACCTGTTGTCAGCGAATGGGTCCCGTTCTATTATGCCAGTTCTATGGTTATCGGAATCATTACTGTTGTTCTCATAATTCTTTATCAGGTACATGTTTCTCTTTCACTAAACATAAAGTTATGCCTTCATATGCACCATAATAATATGATCCAGTTTTCAGGAATTATTTTCTAATTATTTTGAATGTATTGTTGAACAGGCGAGAATATTGCTACCAACTGGTAGACAAAACACCTTTTACCTCACTATAATGTGCTCAGTAGTAAGTGTTATTTCTGTTTCTCTTCGTCTCGATTTTGCATTCTAAGCACACATTATTTTCGGGTTAACATCTAATATCTAGTCTTATAAATTGAAAATAGCAATGTTATTTCGACTATATGGATTCCTTACCATACACATCTGTTTTTGCTTATTAATAGATAGCAGAGTTAACTGCCATTTTATTCCCTGTGGTTTGTCCAATTATGGCAGTCCAGACCAAATTTCAAATTTGTACCATTTCCGTTCCTGACATTCTTGAAACGTGCCAGTTCCGTCCAAAAAAATAACATCTGTAAAGACCTGTTGTTTAATGAATGAAGGGTAAAAACGTCATTTTCCATTTTTCTTTTATTTTCCCTTTTTAAAACCTAATATAATCCCACCCTTTTTTAGAAAAAGGAAAATAAAAAAAGAAAATGACCTTTTTACCCTTTATTAAACAGCAGTTTTTAATAGACGTTAGCTTTTTGGACGGAGCTGGTATGTTTCAAGAATGTCAGGGACGGAAATGGTACAAATATGAAAATTGGCCTGGACTGACATAATTAGACAAACCAGAGGGACGTAAACAGTTAACTCAAAAAAAACCTTTTTCATTCAAGTAAGTTGTATCGTAACATTTTTTTTATAATTCCTACAAATCTTTCACTCATTAATAACCGTATATAAAGTTCCCTGAGTATCTTTTGGTGTTCCTAAAATATGTATATTTTTTGTTCTTGTGTAATTCTTTCAGATTGGAGCAGGATCTTTTGTGGTGCATCACCTTTCAGCATTCCTCAATTCTTTCCTATTAAACTTCGGGATGAGTCCAGAAATACAGAATCTAGTAAGTCCTTCCTTAATTCATTCCTGCATTATTGGTTAGAGAGTAAAATGTCATTTCCGTCCCTGAGGTTTGGCTAGTTTTGCGACTTTCGTTTGAAGGTTTTGTTTTTCCGCATCTGGATCCAAAAGGTTTGAAATCTTCCCATTTCATCCAACTCGTTAACTCCATCCATTTTTTAATGTTAAGTCAGGGGTACTTTCGTCATTTTTAGCTATTTGTTTTGTTTATTTATATCAAAATGGCAAGATTAAATGATTGAAACACCCCTGACTTATCGTTAAAAAATGGATGGAGTTAACGAGTCGGATGAAAATGGCATGATTCTAAACCTTTTGGATCCAGATGTGAAAAAACAAACCTTTGGACGAAAGTCACAAAAGTGGCCAAACCTCAGGGACTAAAATGGCATTTTACTCTTGGTTATATCTTAAAAGTATGTGTTAATCTATGGCCCACAAATTTCATGAGAAGCTTGCTTTATGTTTATTACCTTTAATTTTGCAGGTGTGTTATTTTGTTGGGCTTGGAATCTTCCTCTTAGGAGCCGCTCTTGGATATTGGCTGCTTCGAAAATTCTTTATTTCCGAAGACGGTGAAGTTTATGTTGGTGTAGCTCAATTTGTCAAATGGGCCATGTTCATTGTTGCAGTCACATGCATTTTCTTGGTGAGTTATTTTGTTTATTAGTTTGTTTTACATATTTCCGAAGATAATTATTAGGGCTGCGAACAAACATTGTTAAGGAAATGTATGCGTTCACGAACTGTTCATGAACACTTAACGAACGAGATTTTTTGTTTGTGTTCGTTTGTTAATATTAGGTAACGAACGCCAAAGAACATTCGTGAACACAAACGAACACAAACTAATGTTCATGAACACAAATGAAAACAAATGAACGCTAACAAGCGTTCATGAACAAAATATATATATTTTCTTATAAAATATTTTATTTGTGACACGAATAGTAAATACTTACAGAGTTCACGTCAGGATTGAAGTATTTAAATAAAATATAGAAATTTAGAAGCACTAATAAACTATCGAACATAAACGAACACTTTACCGAACTTTCACGAACATAAATGAACGAACGTGGCCTTTATTCATGTTAGTTCATTTAACTAAACGAACGGGATTTCTTGTTCGTGTTCGTTCATCTATTAAACGAATGAATACAAACGAACTGTTCGCTGAACATTCGGTTCGTTTGCAACCCTAATTATTATATCTGATGCGGAGATTCGCCTATTTTAGTTTGTTCGTATAAATCACAACCATAATAATTTCTATTTTATTTTGGTTTAGTTGTGTTTTCTTAGTTCTGTTTACTTATTGCCAACGTCAAGCACTTGTTTGAAATAAATAAATAATTAATTAATTTTTATTTCTTTTCAGAGCTCGAAGGACAACCCTTTGGCAATGGTGGCGGTGGGGTCTTGTTTGGCACTGTATCATATAACCGCTAAGATAAAGTGGTGCTACTATGAGTAAGTTAGATTGATTTAAGCGATAAAATTGTATCACAATGATCTGATTTGTTTTCAAGAGTATGTTTCTTTATGTTCTTATGTTGTGCCCGAGGGATCCATTCATATGGTAAAATTTAAATGAATATGTGATTTGGTTTCTTGCAGGACTCGATCGTATTCGGGGAACCAGAATCTGTGGGCCAGGAGTAAACATACAACGCCTAATCACGGGCGTGCTGAATTTCTTAGCTGCTCGACAAAGACTAGTCCTTTAAATTGCCTGATAAATTCTTTCAAATGGTCAAACTCCCCGGTCAAAGGTACAATCTTTACTTTCCGATTTCATCAACATTATACTTAATGGTGGTACCTCTTATTATACTTCTTTTTCTTTTCTGTTGTCTTATTGAAGGTAAGCTGTCACCATTGACCAAACCTGGGTCAACTCGTGATGTATACTCGACGTATCACAAGACTCCCAACAGGAAGAATTTCTCCAAGGAAGAATGGGAGGAATTCACGGAAGAATCAACCAGACAATCAGTCGCTGAGCTGGCATCTTCTCCTGAATTCGCTGATTGGGTCGTTAAAAATTCTGGTAGAATCAAACTTCTTCGCGAAGATAGTTTGGAAGGTCTAGATGAAAATGAATCAAGTTCTTCAAATGGGTATGTGCCGCAAAATAGAAACGGGCTAGGGTTTTTCGACTGGTTTTTGAGGTGAAGCGCATAACTGGTGACACGTAATAGTAGATATCACCGAGTTCACGTGTTTTTTTACGCCATCCTGATTACTAGCCAAATATTTGATCTTTACCGATAGTTATATTGGAATTTTTCGGAATAGTTGTATAGTTTTGAGTCATAGTTTTGTAGGCTGTCTATGGATTAGGTATTATGCAAAAAAAAAAAAAAACATTATGGATAGTTGGTTGATGCTGATTTGATTATCATTTTGCATTGAGAGTTTTCATTTTGACTTTATGGGGTCTAACTTAGTACTTTTCATCTCATAAGTTGCATGGTTTTCTCTACTTTTTATTATTATTTCTGCAGTTTTTATTATACCTAAAACTATAAGCAATTTTTGTCAAGGCACTAGAAAGTCAAACTTGGACTTTTTCAGGCTCAAATCTTTTGATTAGTTAGTTGGATGCATGGACAATAAAATCGTTGACCAATCATCAATGAATCAAAGAAGATCAAAGGTTCAAAACTGGATGGAGATGTTCATGGCTGACTTTGACTTTGGAGACGGTTTATTACAAAATTGACCAAAACTTAAGGCTATCGGTTTAGCATTAGAAAACTTGTGGTGAAACCTGTGGTTTTCAATTCGGGTTGGCATATAATTTCTTTTACATCCGTTTCAATTTTGCGGCCAGAAATGACGATGTTTGATACCCCTATTAATATAAAATTTTGTAAGTCAACGAACCCATATCCCTTAGGTCCACTTATAAAGGAAAAACCTTTTTGAGTTCAAAACCCTCAAGAAACTCAATGGATGGACCGCATGATGTCACGTGTTACAACTTTTTTTCAGAATTTTAACATGTAACAGTTTTTGTCAGAAGAGAGAGTTGATATGTTACACATCTTTCGCTGTTTACGTAGATGTAACATCACATGTTACACTTTTTTTTTCAATAGCAAATTCTGCAAGTTTTACGAAGTACATTTTTGAATTTAAACTATGTTTTTTTAATATACACCTTATTTTGAGTTATTAGTTCTTGAAGTAAATCCGCATTAACACTTGAACTACTATCAAGTTTCACCGAATATTTAAGGGTTATTGGATTTTAATAATCATAAGTTTCACCTGTTGGCTAATAATAATCTCAACTTTAAAAATTTCCTTCAATGATCCCAACTTGTAAAAGTTTGGCCGTCATTGATCATTTTCAAACATATAAGAATTTGGTCTCCTCAATAGATTCAAGTGCGCATGGAGACTTCTTAATTGATTTAAGTGCACCTATGTTAGAAAATGATTAATGGGGGCCAAATTCTTACAAGTTGGGATCGTTGGAGGGAATTTTTAAAGTTGAGATTATTATCGGCCAATAGGTGAAACTTATGATTATTAAAATCAATAACCCAATATTTAAACTCAATAGATCGGCCAATAGGTGAAACTTATGATTATTAAAATCAATAACCCAATATTTAAACTCAATAGAATTTGTTTAAACTTCAACATTGTTTGATTTTAAGTTTGTTTCATGCTAAACAAAAATACCAAAGATAATTTCTAACTCTTCAAACTGATTCAAGACTATACAAAGTGAAGCGTTAGTTTATCTACGACAAGAATTTTTGTTTTACTGATTCTATGATTGTTTTCGTTATATATTTTTTTATCAAAACTATTTATTTCTATAATTTTAATTTCAAGATTTAGTAAATTCTTTCAAAAATAATTATTATTTCAAGATTTAGTAATATTTCAAATTTAAGAACCTAAAGCAATGTGAATCTTTTTTCTACATGCATCAATGAATTAGCAAAAAAATGACACCCCCATATGCTAGGATGGAATATTGGAATTTCACATAAGAACCATTGCTTCGTGCTACGGTTATAATCACCTGATTGTAAAGAAGACGCGAGAGAATCGAACATTACAAGCTAGAAAGTTTACGTCTTCGATGTTCTAAAGTTGATATTTTCGATGTTCTACGGTTGAGAGGTGCATTGACTGTATTCAATACATAACCAACTTTAAGTAAAGAATTACAAAAAATCTGTAAACATTTACACCGATACACCAACTAATGACAAATAATCGTAATAGTGAGAGAGAAAAAAATATGCAATTAAAGAACTGTGTTTTAATCGTATTTAAAACATGTATAATTTGTTTACACTTTTTCCGGTTTCTATTTAATATTGATTTTTGTGAATTTTAAACATTTAAGTTGTTAAATATATTACCAAAATTTCTATTTTGGGAGAAAAAACAAATGGGTTGATTGTATACACTAACAACATACTTAAAAAAGTAATTTATATTAGTCGGTTTACTTGGGTTTTCATTTGGTTCCTCGTTGTTTTTTTTTTTGAAGGGTGACTTTCTATGTACAGGACCTAGTGGTCACCGGGTTCTTGTCAAAGACAATCCCCCGTCAGCCCCGCCTACGGACGCAATGTTCTATCGGGCCCCGGCCGCCGCGCAAACTGACCTTCGCCCGGAAACCATACTGCCCCCACACGAGAACCTCGTTGGGGTAACAGCTCGGTAAAACCGGGTTGCCCTCCGGATCGAACCATGCCTCGGTAGGAAACGATCCATCATTAGGACGTCCCGCACCTTTTGCTACAGCCGGGAGTCGAACTGGCGTCTCCAAGAAGAACACCAGCCCAACTGACCAATTGAGCTAGGGTGGGGGATGGTTCCTCGTTGTTTTACTGAATTAAACTACTAAATGAGTTGCGCTTTTATCCTCAAACATGTAACTGCTTTTCTTTCTTTTCTTTTTTATTCTCCATTTTTTTAAATAATAAACTTTTTTATATCGGTTGTTCTTTCTTAAATAATATAATTTTAACGCAACCACGTTCACTACTACTCGTAAATCGTCCTATTTAAATACTTTACGTTATTCACTAGAAAAAAAAACTAGTTAAGGTCAAGACAATGAACTCGGCCGAACTTGATTTGAACCGTAATGTGTATCCCAAATGACACCATTTGGGATAATAGAACTCAGTTGTTTATCCCAAACCTAACACTATAAACTTCAAACAATTTATTGAACATCATACTGTGGTAATAGAGTCAACTTCTTAGTCAGCAGTACGGTTCTTTTTCATTAAAAAACTAAATGTAATAGCGTTTGATTTCTTAGTAATAAATAGGCTATGTTGCTTCATAGAATCTAGTTGGTTACTAGAACAAGATATGGATCACTTGGAAAGCCAGAAATAATAGAACTTTCAACAACAAGCAACTTCACGTGGAGAAAACTATAGAGGAGAGAAAGACGTCTACGTTTTATCGATAAAAAATAGGACGAAGCTTCATCTTTAGATTGGAATTCTTGGTATACCTTTGATCTTGATTTCTAAGTTGTATGTTACATTTCTAGCGTCTTGATAGTTTTTTTTAATGAAAGCATTTTCCAGCATTAAAAAAAAGCAAAACAACTCAGCTCAATAACATTTAAAAAAATAATTTATAAATTCGTACAAAACTCAATTTCTCGCTATGAATAAGGTTTGATTTGTTTGTATGACAAACTTCTGTATTACAACCAATCTTTTTTAGGCTATAGGGTGTGGTCATGACCCTCATGGTCACCATGATCCTCCACATCGGCGCCATGTCATTCACTTCTAATCCATCATTCAAAACCACTACCCTAAGGGTGTGGTCATGACCCAAACCACTATCTTCCTATTTTAATTTATTTTTGTAGAAAAGGAAAATGAATCATTGAAAAAGGAAAGTAGGCTCATGGTTGCCATGGTTTAATCCATGTCAACCATGGTGGATGAAGGAAGGGGATGGTGTAATAATCCATTAATGATCCTATGTGGCATTAATGACCCAACTCATGCTCCTCATACCCTTTAGCCTTAGTGGCATGTGATATCTAGAAGAACATATCCAAGATTTTGTAATATAAATAGTCGGATAGAATCAAACTTCTTACCCAAGCCAGCTCATATGATCTAGATGGAAATGAATCATATTCTACAAGGAATATGTGCGGGTTTTTTCAACTGGTTTACGTGTAAGTTAAGTTCAAATAATGTGTATTGGACATTTGAAAAGTCAAACACTCAAAAGCTAAACTTTTGTTTATTAGTATTGTTCTTTGTACCAAAGTTTATCAAAATTGGATGTAGGGATGGTAATGGCCAGGGTGGGTTCGGGACAGGTTTAGGTAATTCCAATACTAAACTCGGTTAGATAAACTTATTCTAAATCCGTCTTAAAACCCGTCGAGTTTTTAGAGGGTAAATACATATCGGGTATCGGGTATATCTGTAGGTTTCGGGTAAATCCGTTAGTTTAAAAAGCTTACCCGTTGGGTATACCCGACCCAAAACCCATCGGGTATCTATCAGGTAACATTACTAATCAGTTATATTTAGTATTATCACTATAAAAATATATTAAATAACTACACCGTATACGGAATAAAATACATATATGTGTAAAAAATGGATGTATCATATATATACATACGGGTGGAGTTCGGCTACAAAGTCCATATTTCCTACAAAGTGTACAAAGTCATATAAAACCACAATTTTAGCCATAAAACACACTCAAAACCCACAAATAACAGAGTGAATATTACTAAAACATAATATTCAAACCCTAACAGTCCATAAAAACTTCAAACACACTATCGTAGAACTATGCATATATAACACGACATGATAATTAACATAAAACACACTAATGTTAGTCATTTGTTAATCAAAGCCTTATCATCCAAAACACAACACAAAACTCACAAAATATGGCGTTTTAGTAATCTTCACTTTTTATTGGTGGGTTTTCAGTGTGTTTTATGGTTGACATTATGGTGTTTTATGACTTTTTACACTTTGTAGGAAAAATAGACTTTGTAGCCAACTCTCACCCATATACATGGGTATATACATAATTACATAATTAATAATATTAAAGAAATTATATCGGATATACAATCGGGTAAACGGGTACATTTTATCGGGTAGTTGAGTCGGGTAAACGGGTGTATCAGCAAATCCCAAATTCGTCCTAAACTCGCATAAAAATAAAACTATCCAAAAACCTATCCCAAACCCGATTAACCGACCCCAAACCCGTCCCAAATGTGTCGGATTTCGGGTTTACCCATCGGATTCGGGTTCGATTGTTCTCCCTAATAGAATGGGGCTGATGAAGGTTGACTTTGACTTTTGGAGACACTTAATCACAAGGTCGATAAAATTACAATTCCATTTGTCGAATCCCCTAACCCAAGATTCCGGTTGAAGGGACTCGTCAGCGTCCAAAGAGATCTTCTAGAGGATCTGCAAAAGAGAGTACCGTTAGTCTCGCCACAGGGGGACCCCAGAGGGGAGTCCGTGACCAAGCTCCGGCGTGAGAGTAAGTAAACTTGCCAGAGAAGAATCAATATTCCGGCACAATGATGTCGCCGGAATGTATGGTGCGGACTCTAAGATACGAGTATTCAATGAGATTCAGAGAATGTTCGAAGTTAATGTTGTTTTGAGTTGGTGGATGTGAGTTATTGGAAGCTTACCTTTAACGATCGTCTGTGTAGCTTATATAGAAAGATAAGCTTATCGGGAAATGATCCTTGCATTTAATGAAGTTCGTACCTTCCTCGTACTATTCAGGCAGATACTTTTTCTCTCCTGTTGCAGACATTAAATGCTCATGACAAGGACGACGATGTGAGATGATGGCCCCCGTGCTCTTCTCCTCTCCCCGCTCCTTTTGTTATGCTTGGTATTTTTTAAAGAATGTCAAATGGGTCTTTTAACGGATTGCCCTTTGAGAGCCCAGACAAGGAGCCCAACTAGGGACCCTTGTCGACACCATCAATTCAAGATTAAGTCATTTTTCTATTATAAGATTCTTAAAATACGGAAATCTAAACACCATACACTCATTAGTCATTACATGATATAAAATAAAATATATTTTTTTATGAATATATTAGCAATGTAAGAATGATTCAATGGACACTTGTTTTGTTTTTTTTTTTTTTATCTTTTTTGAACGACTAGTTTCTTTTAATCTCTATTCTTTTAGTTTCTATTATTTGTGGACCTTGAATCCAAGACCCTTTTCTTTCAAACTCAGGTATTTAAAGGTTTTGTCTTTGTCAATGAACCATCACCCCATTGGTCAATAAACAATTTTTACCATATGCTTTTGTCTCACTCTAACATTCCTTATATATGATACAATTATTATATAAGAAGTTAGGTTTGGTAATTCCTTATGTATGATACAATTATTATATAAGAAATTAGGTTTGGTATGGTATCATAAATGTACATAATATTTTAGTAGTTACTTGTTAAAATACAAGTGTATGCAATCCCAACATCTTGCAAGATGTTACAAGTAACCTCAAAATTCAAATCATATTAATTTCATTCTGTAAATGATACGAAATTTGAAGATGATAATTAATAAGTTTTTTTTTATGTTAATCCTATGTGATTTTTATTTCTTGTCCTATCAGCCTCTGAAATTAACTAGATTATTGAAGTGGTGACCATTGTTTTAGGGTACTACTATCTACACCCCCCCCCCCTATCTACTTTCTACACCCCCCTCCTCTCACATATTTACAGGTGGGGCCTGCGTAGGACCGACAATTTTCCTCTCACAAGAGGGGGTGTAATCAGTAAGAGGGGGGGTGCGAATAGAATGAGCCTTGTTTTACAGTAACTTCTTAATTATTACTATGTCATAAGCAATACAGTAAACGCTTCTTTATTAAAATAAATAAATTGTAAACTTAAACTAGGAGTTTTTTGGATGGGAAGGAGGGAAACACGCGTGTGTCAATTTGACAGGTGTGTCCCCTCTCGTTGGGCTAAGGGACCACGGGTTTGTGGCGGGACAGGCGATAAGCAAAGCAGAGGCGGGCAAAGTAGCTAAGCACGAAAAAACTTGCATCGAGAATCAGCACATTGTCGTCTCGTTCGCTTTCGATACCTTTGGTGCTCTCGCCCCTGACGGGGTACGGTTCCTCAAGCGGGTTCAGCAGGTGGTAAGCAGTAACACCACAGATGTTAAGGGGCAGAATTTTGTGTTTAGCAGGGTATGGTTTGCTATTCAGAAGGGGGTAGCGGCGCAACTTGTTGCTCGTCTACCTGCCATTAGTTTGTAATCGTCTCTGTTCTATTAAATTGTTCAATTGATACTATCGAATTTCCAAAATAGTATTGTAGGAAAAATATTTACCAGAATTATGTTTTTAAATATTTATTTGTTTCTCACTTCTAAACTCATTGGATAATCCAATTCATTAAATAGTTATTAATTTAATCCTAGTATTGGGTCTCTCACATAACTTTTTTTTCAAGAATCTTAAAAATGATTTATTAATTAAAACCTACTTAAAAAACTTGTTTTAAATTCAAAATCTCTGGAGTAAATAAAAATAAAACCCATCGTGTGATTTGATTAAATTTATTTATACCCTCATAGTTAAGCATTTAATAGAAAAAATGAAAATATACTAAATCTATAAACTTAAATAAACTATTTTTTTGAGTTGTCAACTAAATCACCGGATAAGCATCCTGCGATGCTCTCAATCGAGCAAATGCATCCTCTCCTCTATAACGGTCAGATTGGATGCATACCCGAGGTACCAAGCCACCAGTTCCGAAAAAAACCCGCCCGCCCGAAGGCCCACTGCAGTAAAACCCGGTTCGGCTTGGTTTCAAAATGGCAACCTCTAGAGAGGCCTAGTTCTAAACTTTATTGTCACCATCAATATCATTCAAAGCGCTACTAGTGGGGGTTGAACTTGGGACCTCAAGTAGAGAAATTAAGTGACTAACCACTAGACCAATTTGTTAGGATAAATAAAACAAATAAACTATTAACTTAAAAATGATAAAATATAGATAATATATTTTATATATATATAGATATAGATAATATATTATATAACAGTTGCGTTACCTATGGGATTTTGTAAGAGCCAAGCCACTTATTTTTTTATTGGATTAATGATGGTCCGCAAGGGTGGGGGAGAAAGGGTAAGATCCGGGTACAATTATTAGTCATTACTTTTCTGCGTGGGACCAATGTGTGCCAAACTCAAAACTTTACGATTTGGTCCATAAAGTTTTCATTTTTCATCATATTTGCTACTTGTGTTTCCCTTAGATTTAGGGGTGCTTATTCCCACATACCCTATATCTTATTTTCACATCCCCTATTGTATACGGGCCGTATACAATTATACGGCTCGTATATAATGTTTTTGAATAGAAAATGCGCAGGGAATGTTTTTTTTTGTTTTTATTATATACGGCCCGTATACAGTTATACGGGTCGTATACATGTGTATACGATTTGTAAAACGTATACGGCTCAATTGATTTATTTTTGTGGGTTTTTGATGTTACCACATGTATACGGGCCGTATATATTGGCGTTTTTTCAAGTATCACGTTTTATTCCCGTAAAAACACAATCATTCTAGGGTTTCTAAACTCTTCATCACCTTTAACAATGTCGATAAACGTTGATCGGAACATGCCGCTTAAATCGGAGCACAGGTAGAGTAACGTTACCGATCAGTCCGTTGATGAAAACCTTAGCGATCGCAGAGATCTTCGTGTTGGTTATTTATCGATTCTTCCAATAATCCGTTTTTTACTACGGAAACGATGGCTATGCGAAATACAAACCGCAACCGTTTTTTACTACGGAAACGGTGGCTATGCGAAATACAAACCGCAATCTTTTGTGACTATGGGAAACACAAGTTTTCTTTTTGAGCTTGATGGATGTCCGTTATCTCAGTTGAGGCGGGCATTGTTTAAATATGAATATAACGTGTATCAGCGTTGTTTATCACCCTGTGTGAGCATTGAAAACCCGACAACCAGTCTTGACAACTGTGACAGCTTATCTATCTATGTGTGTCACATCCATCCTGTTATAGCAATCGATATGATTAATTTTACAGATTTTTTTCTAATTAGCGTTGTTAACTACCAAAAGAATGCATACACAAATAGTTCTAGTGGACGAAGCAAAGAGACCGTTGTGTATCTGAATCAGGTTCTCAAACAAACACTACTAAAGATGAGTTGGTGATAAATATCGGAGCTGTTATCTCGGTTGTTCAGTACTTTCGTGATAATAAAACAAGCAGGCATTGATTTTGCCAAGATTGAAGGAAAGAATCTGGCCATAAGCGTTGTGGATTCTTAGCGTTATTCGAATGTAAGTGGATCGAGTGATACGCTTATCTATTCTGGTCAAGGTGGGCATGGTTTGTTCGGGAGTAAATCACCACCCAAAGATCAACAACTTGTGATTGTCGGGTTATGCTAGTTATTCGGAATGTTTTGAATCATCACAGAAGACGTGTCGGGTTCTGCTAGTTTATTCGGAATGTTTCGAATCATAACAGAAGACGGATGCGGTTTGCATATTCAATCTTCATTGCTTCATCAAAATGTGCAAACTTGAAGAATCTCACATTAAAGGAGTTTGCAACAACGAGATCAACGTATACAGGTGCAAGAGAATGGCGAGTTATTTTCAGTTATTTCTGTTGATCCACAAATTCCATTGTTTAAATCAGAATCAGGTTCTCAAGACAAGGATCGTTCTAATAGATTAAAGAGAATAAACCATTTTTTTACCATTTTTTACCCATAGTATACGAGCCGTATAATATTATACGGCCCGTATACAATCATCGTATACATTGTATACGATCGGTAAATTTGTTTTTAACCGTGAGTATACGGCCGTATAAACGGTATACGGCCCGTATACATATGGTAAAAAATGGTAAAAACTTCTAGCATTACCTTGTTAGTTTCTCAAACACTACTAAACATCTGCTTCCTGGATCTGAATCGGAGTGTTAACTTTGAGTCAAATCCAAACCCTCACCCTCAAAATCAACCAGAAACCAAAGGAAAAATGGCTGATGGTTCTTCGTTGAGGAAACCAAATGTAGACGGAGATGATAGGCCTGGTAACTGGAAGAGAAAAAACCCCAGTGACGTCGTCGACGATTATGAACGGATTATTGGCCATTATTCGACCGAGTAAATCAATTGTATTTTTTTAGTTGCTTCTCTTGTTAAGTTTCTGAACCAACCGAAATCCACAAATTCCAACAGTTTCTTCGTAGATTCCGTCCGGTTTCCAAACTCTTTCACTCAAAGTTAATATTAACTGTGGTGGATGCAAGCATAAAGTTAGAAAAATACTCAAGAAGATTGAAGGGTACAAAACTGAACGGACGATATGTATCAACTAAGGGTGAGCAAAAGGAAAAACCCGACCCGACCCGACCATTACCCGACCTGACCCGAGAACCGCTCAAACATAAAATACAGAACCGATTCACTACCCTAAATATAGGGTCGGTCCCGGTCCATAGGTCAAAGTCGGGTTTCACCATGAAAAGAACCGAGAACCGACCCGACCCGATTTTATATGAAAAATTGGAACCGATCTAAATACCTAGGTACTTAGGTTCGGGTCGGTTGGGTATATTTTCGGTTCGGTTCTCGGTTATTTTCGGTCCGGACCTAAACTTTGCTCACCCCTAGTATCAACAACTTTAAGGTTCAGCCAAAATGACATCTATCATTACTAACGGTTCAAGTAAGTGTCTAAAATGACATCTAGCATTACTAACGGTTCAACTTGAAGAATCTCACATTAAAGGAGTTTGAACCACTTGTCCATCACTTAAGACCTTGAAGAATCTCACATTAAAGGAGTTTGCAACAACGGGATCAGATGGTTTAGGTATCTTTCATCCTCGTTTGGCTAATCTCACACTTGAAAATGACAACTTTGTGAGGGTGAGGGTCGTATGTTGTTATTTCTGTTGTTCAGTACTTCCGAGATCTGACCCAACCGAAATCCACAATTCTTTTACTCATAAACCCTTGAATCCCAACGCTTCATTTGTAACCGTAAGGATGATGCAAATTTGTATGTAAAGATCTCTACACAAACTCTCCATCTTCATCTTCAAGAACAATGATGAACAGATGATGTCAGATAATACTTCATTTGTCGAAAAACCATACTGTCAAGAAACTAACATCTTTTAATACTTCATTGCGTATGTGCTTGTGCTGTAGAAACCGGTGATGAATTTGTGTATCTAAATCAGGTTCTCTGCCTTAGATCGGTCATTCCTTGTGATACATGAACGTTGTATTCTTGTCTTTCAAGACAAGGATCGTTCTAATAGATTAAAGAGAATAAACCATTTTTTACCCATAGTATACGAGCCGTATCAGAATATACGGCCCGTATACAATCATCGTATACATTGTATACGATCGGTAAATTTGTTTTTTACCGAGAGTATACGGCCGTATAAACTGTATACGGCCCGTATACATATGGTAAAAATGGTAAAAAATTTCTTTCTTTCCTTTTCATGAGGTAAAACTGGTTTCAACATCAAGGGTTGTATCGGAATCAGGCGTTGGAAGGATTGTAGTAGCAGGACATTGGTACCACTGTGAAAATTGCATCAGGAGGGGAGAGAGTCTGATACAATAAGGATGTTGGGAATTAAACGCATGTACGTGACAAAATAAGGATGTTCGCATAAACATATATTCGTTTCATAACCTCCTCCTATAAATCAACCACAACTGACAAAGAGCTTGTATTAGAAGCCATCCTATGTCTTTTACCAACCGAAGAGGCAGCAGAAGACGTGTCGGGTTCTTCCAACATTCATGAACCACAATGGACTCAGACTCATACTACTCACCATCCCCTGAGGAAAAGTTTTCCCGACGACTCAAGAAAATCCACAATCAATGTATATAGGTGCAAGAGAATGGAATCTGGTTCTCAAACAAACCAACAAAATCCTGATAGTGAAAAACATCAGCAACCATTTTTTCTTTTCCTTCAATTTCGAGAACATTCTCCCTGTGTATGTGCTTGTGCTGTAGAAACCGGTGATGAATTTGTGTACACAACTGAACGTTAATTGATATTGTTTTAGACAACAACAGATAATGAACAAATTGTTGGTGGATAACGCAAACAAGTTCTCCACAGTTTGTTATTTAGATCTCTATTCGGCCATCTTTCCAAACTGCAACACACGATAAGTTTAAACTTTATAGTGTGTGATTTGACCATGAAATGATTGGAGGTGAAGGTTCAGTGCACGAAAAGTTTCTTACGAAATGTACGTGACAAAACAAGTATGTTGGGAATTAAACGCATGTTCGTAATCCCGCGTTGATAGCTTCCGTTTTATTCAGACTCCTTACAACTCTCATCAAATGCCTCACCCTTCCTTTTATTCTATAAATATTAAATAAAGAATAACACCATGCCCGTAATTCCGCGTTGATAGCTTCCGTTTTATTACAGTCATACGACACGTTTTCTTGTTCTTCAATCTTTGTTACTTGTTAATGTTTTATTTTTTTCTACTTTTAGAAATGTTTGAGCACCTCACGACTGTAAAATATCTAGTGTGATTTACACCTTAAATCCCTTAAATACTTGAAAAATCAAATTTTTCGTTCCATACGGGCCATATAAGAGTATACGGCCCGTATACACGTTCGTATACATTGTATACGACTAGGCAAACTTATTTACACATGGTGTATACGGGCCGTATGCTGTTATACGGCCCGTATGGAATAAAAACAACTGACAAAGTCTGTGCCAGCAGACTTTGTCAGTTGTTTTTATTCTATACGGGTCGTATACACCATGTGTAAATAAGTTTGCCCATGTGTTAATATTAGGACCCATTTATTAGAACAATAATAAAAAAAATTTAAAAAAATAAAATAAAAAATAATCAGTATATACTTCAAGAGGTATGATATGATCCAACCCATAAAAGTCGGGAGCATCCACTTCATCCGAATGACCCGGGCTTATCATGACAAAAGGAATCTTAATTCCTCACTAATAAACTTAGATGTCACTATTAAAGCGGTTATACTCACAATCAGGGATCTCATATATTATAGTGACATCAATCATTATTCTCTCATATAAATTGTCAGATTCAATGTAACTCACATTCATACACTCTCTAACTCATATGTTCTCACTTTACGTATACTTTTATGTACGGATTTTACTATGATTAAATACTTATTCTCCCATCGAAAGATGGTTACAGAGAGACATCTTTTTCATGCATTAACATAATAACTGAACAAGTTATATTATATTCATGTGAATAAATTAAAAAACAACCCAACTTAGTTTTTTTAGCAAGTTCATTAACAAAACATCCCTACAGGTTGTCGGGCAAATAACAATACATACAAGGATTCACCGATACTACATTAGAGCATAAACCAAGAACTTAAGAAAACATGAATGAGGTGCCGTGCATCATGTGTTCCAACAAATGTTCTTGTGATTAGTTCTATGGTGAATCCATGACAATAACTACACCTTTATTCCATCAGCCATCGAAGAGATTGAAGTCTATGATTTTTTGGAAAATCATATATATCATCAAAGCTAACCAAATAAACCACCAAATGGTGTATCAAATTATTTACATGTACAACCTCATCAACAAAAGATGATTAAATGCCGCATGTGAGAAGTCATTACTACGCCACCAAGCAGTGGCGAAGCTTGACCATGAAAACGGGGGGGGGGGGGGGGGGGGGGGGTCGAAAACGTATATACCCAAAAATTTCTATACGAAAACTACATATATAACACTACTGAGCGAAAAGTTCAGAGGGTCGGACGCCCCTCCCGACCCCTCTTAAGCTACGCCCTTGCCACCAAGAGATCCAACTACACACTTTTAAAATCAGTTACAACTTATTGATCAAGCCAATCATCAACCAGGCAACCTTTCTTTTTCTCTCTCTGGCACTACATGGTACAAACCACGAACACCACCCTAAAATGCCAAACCACATGAGGGGGCGGTGTTGAGGATGTGATTGCATGTGGTTTGAACAAATGAATGCCTACTACAGTTGGTCTTATACTATTCTCTAACGTTAAAACATTCTTTACGATATAAAAAGTATATGCTACCTTAGAAATAATTAAATTCAAGGTTTAAAATTAAGCATCCAATATGATTGATTACATACTTTCTTTCTTCTCTTAAATAATTTAGTATATGTAACACACTATTTTCTATCTTTGTTATAAACTTATAATAATTTGCCACTTACTTATATATATATATATATATATATATATATATATATGGAGAAGATCATGCGAGAACCACCTCTTATTGCGAGAACCGCGAGAACCAATGTGAACACAACCAAAAATGCCTAAAAATAGCTAAAAATCACACAATTTTTTTTAAATATTTTTTATATAAAAATCACTACTTTTCGAAGCAAAAAAAAAAGTAAAATTAAAAAAAAATAAAAAAATTTGGCCACTAAAAGTAGCGATTTAAGCATAAAAAAATATAAAAAAAAAATTTAGATTTTTTTAGGTTTTTTGGGAGTTTAATTTTTAGCATTTTAGCTTGGGGGGTTTAGGTTTTTTTTTTTTTTTTTTGGGGGGGGGGGGGGGTTAGGTTTTTTTGGGGTTTTAGTTTTTAGCATTTAGCTTGGGGGGGGGGGGGGTTTAGCTTGGGGGCGGGGGTTTAGGTTTTTTTTTTGGGGGGTTGGGGTGGGGGTTAGGTTTTTTTAGCTATTTTAGGTTGTGTTCACATTGGTTCTCGCGGTTTTCGCAATAAGGGTGGTTCTCGCATGAACTCCTCCCTATATATATATATATATATTACCTATATAAACTAACATAATATATAAATCTAAACCGTTTATTTATGAATTAAATGAATGCTTATTAGTTAGAATAAACACTTTTCAAACCCATAATAAATATTATCTTTTTCTATGTCATGTAACACATAAGGCTATGGGGTATGGGGCTTGGGTTGGGGGAAAACGCCCAAACCATCCCCTGAGGAAAAGTTTTCCCGACGACTCAAGAAAAAAGTTCTTTAATGATATTCTTTCTTTCACTTAAATACATTAATCCCATTTGTAAATTAAGCAAAAACTGACAAAACTTATATCAAATTAAGTGAACACATAAACACCCACGTACAATCCATGTCTTGACTCGATCTTCAACCGCGTACACTTCCAAATGAAACATCCATGAATTTGTACAATCTGCAATCACCACAACCAATTACTTCATTAGCAACCGGTGACATAATACATATACTTTAAAACGTGCATAATCAAGCATTAACGTCTCTTAATCTCA
Organism: Helianthus tuberosus; assembly: GCA_030545235.1. Lineage (NCBI taxonomy): Eukaryota > Viridiplantae > Streptophyta > Magnoliopsida > Asterales > Asteraceae > Helianthus > Helianthus tuberosus. Next base: position 33,380,335 of record CM060373.1, on the reverse strand, counting down.
TTCATATAAATCCATTCATCCATCCATTCGGACACTCTCGTCTGACTTCCATACTTAACCTTCATTCTCCATTATTAGTATACCTGCACTTCCATTCCATTCTTAACAGAAAACAATTAGCATCATTAGACTTATCTCATATGTGTAATTTAACTAATTTCCGTTTCATGTATAAATACCTTACCAATCATACCCCCTTCATTTACAACTTACATCTTACCCACATGTATAATTACTTATTTCATCTTTATGCATAATACTAACGTGTATATTCCCTTCCTTACCCATACTTAATAGAAATTACTTTCCTACCCACTTTCGTCTCCTTTTTCGTAAATTTACCTTATTACACCCATTGTTTATTACTTTCTCACATGAATCACAATAATCATCATACTACAATACATTTTACATCTAAAGTGTAAGTCCGGGGTTTACTTACCTTACGCGTCCGTATTTGCATTTGCTTACTTGAGTCTTCTTGTCCCGTTAGCCTTCCACGCTCCCATCCATCTTGACATGATTCCTATACTTTCATGTCATTACATTTACATCCTTATTAGCATACATGATTATTCGTATGAACGATCATACCAAGTTCATATCTCACATATGTATTTCATTAGCCGATTCAAACAAGCATATAGCATACTCAACATCATCATAACACAACCTTCACCTATTATTGTCATTTAGACATTTCATCAAACACGTGGTGTGCGTACTACTTTCTAGGCACCATGTACAACTAGTTTATGCATAATCTTCCTAGTTCATTCATATTTCATCAAATATTCTTACTAATCAACAAGTATCATTAACACATAAACATCAAACATAGCATCATCATATTTCTCCTAATTCATCTAACAAGAATTCATCATACCCAGATAATACATCAATCTTTCCACAAGACTTAGACATAGGGGGTGATTCTAGTTATCATCTTCACCATAACTAACGGGTTTTACCTCTAATCATCAAATTAACACAAACCATACGTAACCCATGTTCTATACGAGGATTCTAACCCTTGTACATGGTTAATTTCATATTAACTCACGGATTAGAACATAACCCACTTCACCCATGATCACAAATCTTAGATTTAAGACATACATTATGATCCCCTCGTGATGGTGATCATTTATCCATGCTCGGTTATGATTTTAAGCGTCATCTTGCCTTTCAATTTGAGCATAATGATGGAATTAGGGTTTGAGGCTCCTTGGGAGCCTCCTGCTCGTTGATGAACACACACACACACGATGTGTGTCTATGTGTGTGTGTTGTTTACTTTTAATAAAACAACTTTCAAGTTGTTCACTTTGGTCCCTCATGTTTCGTTTTAATTAAATAAGGCTACAACCCTTCGTTTAATACCAACGATACTAATATTCAACTAGGTTAATTATTCCTAGTTAATATTCATTTACGGGTTCACTTTTACCCCTAACGGTATTTTTACCCGTTCCTTTATATTAACCGGTTTTAAATTACCAGACCCATTTTTGGGGTGTTACAGCGTGACCCTTGGGGCTTGGGTTTCAAGCCGGGCATAGGGCGGGGGAGCAAGCTGACATGGCGGGCTGTGAGTGGATGTGTGTAGTTTTTGGTTATAAATAGGGGACCGCTAGAATGAGAACCACCTCGAGTTGTAAGAACCGCGAGAACCACACCATCCGGGGCGAGGTGGACCAAATTTTTTTTTTACAACTAGATGTGTGTATTATAAACACATTCGTAAAATTTTTTTTTTAAAAAAATGCCGTGTGGGTAGTTTTTTACACCACAAGTTTAGTGTTTTTTTTTTACACCAAACTTGTGGTGTAAAAAACTACCCACACGACATTTTTAATTTTTTTTTTACGAATGTGTTTATATTACACACATCTAGTTGTAAAAAAAAATGTTTGTCCACCTCGCCCCGGATGGTGTGGTTCTCGCAGTTCTTACAACTCGAGGTGGTTCTCATTTTAGCGTGATTCTATATATATATATTAAAAAAAAAACTGATGTGGCTTGGCCACGCCAGCCAACCCACGCCCACCATACCCCATCCAAAGTGGGTTTGAGAATTGAGTTTTGAAATTACACGTGTCAACCTAAGCCCCAACCCAAGCCCACCATACCTCACGGCCTAAGAGGCTGTTTGGTAGCCTCTGAATGGTCATTAAGAGGCTACATCTTAATGGAACCATTAAGAATTTTACCAATGAGAAGGTAAAAGAATGTGACATGTGATGATTTACCATTCAGAGGTTACCTCTTAACCATTCAGACTTGAGGTTACCTCTTATTCATTTTACCAATGAGAAGGTAAAAGAATGTGACATGTGATGATTTACCATTCAGAGGTTACCTCTTAACCATTCAGACTTGAGGTTACCTCTTATTCATTCAGAGGTTTTAAACCATTAAGAGGTAGCATCTGAATGGTCATTAAGAGGCTACCAAACAGCCCCTAAATAAAGGAACAAGTTAACTCATAAAATAGTAAAAAAATAATGATATTATTATACAGACTTGCGTTACCTTATGAAATTTGCCACATATTTTTTTATTGGATTAATGACTCCGCAAGGGTGGTGAGAAAGCGTAGTAACCAAGATCCGGCCCCAATTACTGGTATTACTTTCCTGCGTGGGACCGATGTGTGTCAAACTCAAAATTTTACGTTTAAGTCCATAAATTTGTCATTTTCGTTATATTTGCTCCTTATGTTTCATTTCATTTATTTATTAATTTTTTTAACGGTAAATAGTTAAATGTCATTTTAGTTCATGTGGTTTGGATTATTTTGACAGTTTAGTTCAAAAGTTTGAAACGTTGTCATTTTAATTCAAATAATTTTAAGCATTGCCATTTTAGCCCATTGGGTTAACTCCGTCCATTTTTCCTGTTAGCTAGAAGGGTAATTCAATCGTTTTATATGATTGAATTGCTCTTCTAGTTAACAAAATTAGGGGTTGTTTGTTTACCTCTTAATGAGACTCTCAATGGTTCAGACCTTTTACTGGTTCAGCACTTAATCGTTCAGACTGTTTGTTTCACGAGCATATGTTTGAATGGTTCAGACATTTGTCTCTGAATGGTTAAGATTTATACAGAGTCTGAATGGTTAAGACCTCTAATCTGAATTGGTCAGACATTTGCCTTTGAAAATTTAAGCATTATACAGGCTCTTAATGGTTCAGGCCTCTTACTGGTTCAACACTTAATGATTCAGACCTCTTACTGGTTCAGCACTTAACCATTCAAATGTTGCCAAACAGCCCCTTACATATAAAATGACCAAAATGCCCTTCTAGTAAACATAATAAATAGATGGAGTTAACCCAGTGGACTAAAACGACAGCGTTTGAAACTTTTTAGACTAAAATGGCAACGTTTCAAACCTTTGAACTAACTGACAAAATGACTCAAACCAGATAGACTAAAATGAAAATGGATGAAAGAAAAGCTTTAAAATTCATTCCTCATCTTTGCCTATTGCCTTTTCATCAATTTATATTATCATGTTGTTACTATTGTTATATTTTAGAATTTTCATTTTAGTACACTAATAATTTTGGAAGTATGGAGTTGGATGTCTTGATGGTGCGGTAAGGACATCTCATAGCTTATTTCTAATCATCTTATGTTGATGGAGTTGTATTTATCAAGTTGTCTGCCGCCCCAAAACATGAAAGAGGTTATGGTACGCGATAATATATGCCACTTGATGGTTTATTTTGTTAGGTCGAATTGATTTGGTTTTCAAAAAACCAAATCAAATCATTCCGAGCTAACCAAATAAACCATCAAGTAGAATATACTATTGTGAACCATAACTTCTTTTCCTGTTTTGGGGTTACGGACAAGCACAATCCAATCAACAGAAGATGATTAAAATCACATGTGTGAAGTCATTACCGCACCACCAACAGATTTGACCCCACACTTCCACAAAATTAGGACACTAAAATGAAAATTCTATACTGTAGTAACCGTAACAATTATATCAGTAGTAATAAAGATGAAAATAACTATCATACACTATCGCACACCATAACCTCTTTTTTTTTAGTTGTCAACAAGTACAAAACCCCATTAACAAAAAAAGATAATTAGAAGTGGAATACCGTACCACCAAGAGAGCAAACTCCAAACTTCCAAAATTAGTTACAAGTCCAAAATTACGAGGGTACTAACATGAAAATTATATACTACAACAACTTAGCAACCGTAACAGTAACAATAACAACAATGATGATAATAATAATAATAATCTATATCTATACTATATAATAAAAGAAACCACTTTGAGGACACTTGTCATTATATTAGGCCATGTCTTATAGATAATTATAATTTTAATTTAATCTCTTCTAATTAATTATAGATAATATTCCTACTAAATATTATTTAGTTTAATTATTACTTTTATATTTATCTATTTACTTCAAATTCAAACTTAGTTATCTAATTTGATATTAGAGTAAATTACGATTTTGGCCCATGTGGTTATATCACTTTTACCCTTTTAGCCCCAAAAAGAATTTTTTTAGCATCTGAGCACTCAACGTCTTTTTTTCTAACCCTTATGGACCCCAACGTCTTTATTCTAACCCTTTTGGTATGGGGCCAAAAGGGTTAGAAAAACCAAAAAGAATTTTTTTAACATCTGAGCACTCAATGTCTTTTTTTCTAACCCTTTTGGACCCCAACGTCTTTTTTTCTAACCCTTTTGGTATGGGGCCAAAAGGGTTAGAAAAAAAACGTTGTGGGCTCAGATGTTAAAAGATTCGTTTTTTTTGCTAAAAGGGTAAAAGTAATATCACCACAGGGGTCAAAATCGTAATTTACTCTTGATATTAACTATATATTTGAACGTTTTGTTTAGTTTGGTATCAAAACAAATTTTACAAAACTTAAAATAAAATTAACTAATATTATTTATCATTTCTACATTTACAAGTTTTAAATAAATGGTTAAATTTATTGAGACTTCGTTACATTTACAAGTTTTAAATAAAGGGTTAAATTTATTGAGACTTTGTTAACAAATTTTACTACAATATAATAATCTATTTATATCAATATATTAAATATATATTTATACTATACTATATAATAAAACATTAATGTGTAACACCTATCATTCGTTGTAAGCATTTATTTTATGATTTTCTCGCCTCACTTTCAAACTTATCTTATATTAATTAAATAAATAAATAAATAATGAGCTAATATTAAATTTCATCCTACTTTAAATTTTGAATACCATTCTTCTATTTTTCTAATAAAATATGATTCTAAAATTTAAATTGTTAATTTAAGATATTTTTAAATAAAACAAATTATTTATCACGAAAACCAAACTTTGTATTAATACATGAAATATTTTTATTTTCATTACTAAAAAAATTATTATATCAATTTTATTACATAATTTATAAATCAATTTGTCGGAATTGGTACCAACATTTTATCACTCAAATAGATGTTGATTTGCTTCTTGAATAACACATTTTCTTTTAAAGAACCATCTTCACAATCACCATATCCATCGCGTATCGAGTATTATCCATTAGTATATTAAAAGATATGACTTTTTTTATCATTGGTATATAAAATTAGATTTATTAAACCCCAGTAATACACGTGGTTTTTTAATAGATATACCTTTTTTATTATCTACTATATAAAATTACATTTATTCGACCCGTGTAATAGAGGAGGTTTTTTAAGATATGACTTTTTATTATTTGATATATAAAATTAGATTTATTCAATTCGTAAAATATACGGGGTTTTTCTAGGGATATATATTTTTTATTATTTAGTAACGGAAATTACATTTATTCAACCCGTGTAATACACATATTTTTAAAGATGTAACTTTTTTATTATTTGGTATATAAAATTACATTTATTCAACCCGTGTAATAAAAGAGGTTTCTTAAAAATGTATTATTTTATTATTTGGTAAACAATATTACGTTTATTCAACTCGTGTAAAACAAGCGGTTTTAAAGATATAACTTTTTTATTTAGTATATAAAATTATATTTATTCAACCCGTACAATATGATTCTTATAGATATAACTTTTTATTATTTAATATATCAAATTATATTTATTCAACCCGTGCAATAAAAAAAGTTTTTAAAGATATATTGTTTTATTATTTAGTATATAAAATTTATTTATTCGACCCGTGTAATACACGGGGTTATAACCTAGTAATAATAATAAATCAATGAAACCCAAAGATAAGGAATGAATGAATGTGGGTGGGTGACAAACTATACATATATACATATGTATCTATAGGAATGTTAAACGCACATGTGATTACATAAAAAAAAAAAAGCAAAAGAAAATTCCCTGACCGTCCCCACCAACCAACCCAAATAAAAACAGAACACAAAAACAGAGTCTCGAAAACAGAGCATCCATCAAACCCACAATCAATACGCAACCAAGGCTCACTCAATTCCATTGCGTCTCGGGATCCTTCGAAAATCCAGCCAGCCAATCCACCCCTCATCGGGGGAAGGATTGAATCTTCAAGAATCTATCTTCAATTGCTAGATCTCTCTTCTTATTCATATGCTGGCAGTTTTTCTTGATTCTGTGACCAAATCTTGTTGATTTCCCACAACAAAACCCCGATTCTGGTTCTTTGATTCATGGGTTTTGTTGCTGAGTCGAATCAGGGGGCTAATGGGGGTGCTAAATTGGGGTTCAAGAGTTTGGTGAGGAGAAAAAGGGTTGATTCTATTCATTCTAGATCTTCTGATTCAGGGCATCATCAGTTGGCTAAAGAATTATCGATTTTGCATCTCATTGCTATAGGTATAATTGTGGTTTTTGCTTTATGTTAAATTTATGTAGTTTTTGAATTTTTTTTATTGTGAATTTTGAACTTTTTTGATGAATTTGGTGGTGGGTTGTGTTAAGGATTTGATTTTGATTGTAAATAATTGAGTTTTTGATAAGGGCTTGTAACAGGATAGGGTTGAGAAAGAATATAAGGTTGAGAGGAAGCATCTTGTTTTTCAAAATTAAAATTTTAGGAATTGGCTAAAGAATTATCAATTTTACATCTCACTGCCATATGTATAATCATGTTGTTTGTTATGTTTCATATGGATTTGCATATAAATTTATTAATTTGAGGGTTTTTTTAATGTTTTTTTAGTGATGTTACTTTCTTTTTATGAATTTGGTGTTGGGTTCTGTTCAAGATTTGATTTTGATTGTAAATGATTATATATTTTTCAAAATTGGAATTTTAGGAATTGGCAAAAGAATTATCAATTTTACATCTCATTGCCATATGTATAATCATGTTGTTTGTTATGTTTCATAGTGATTTGCATAAATTTATTAATTTGAGGGTTTTTTTTTTTTTACTTTTATATTTTTAGTGATATATATATTTTTTTTTATGAATATGAATTTGGTGTTGGGTTCTGTTCAAGATTTGATTTTGATTGTAAATGATTATATGTTTTAAAAAAGGACTTGTAACAACAGGATATGGTTGAGAGGAAGCATTTTGTTTATTAAAACAGAAATTTTAGGGGATTAAATTTGAATATTATTTACCTTTTTTAGGTTTTTTTTTATTTTTTTTATTGTGATGTTTACCTTTTTTTGATGAATTTGGTGTTGGGTTCTTTTCAAAATTTGATTTTGATTGTAAAAGATCATGTATTTTTCAGTAAGGTTTTATAACAACAGGATATGGCTGAGAAAGAATGTAAGGTTGAGATGAAGCATCTTATATTTTATAACTGAAATTCTAGGGGTTTAAATTTGAATATTAATTAGTTTTTATAGTTCAGTGAATTGATTTTGAATTTATGAAATTTGTTAGGTGTCGGTTCAACAATCGGAGCTGGTGTTTACATTCTCGTGGGTACGGTTGCGCGAGAGCATTCGGGTCCCGCTCTAGCCTTTTCTTTCCTAATCGCTGGAATAGCAGCTGCTCTATCCGCCTTTTGTTATGCTGAGTTGGCGAGTCGTTGCCCTTCGGCTGGAAGTGCGTATCATTATTCTTACATCTGTGTCGGAGAAGGGTACGTTGTTTATCATTATACTTCTTAACACATTATTGCAACTAATTAGTTCCAAAATATCTGATAACTACAGTATTTATATTTTTAGTCTTGCTTGGATAATCGGTTGGGCTTTGATTTTGGAATATACAATTGGCGGATCTGCAGTCGCGCGTGGCATTTCTCCTAATCTGGTGCGTACATTTTACAGTTTACATTTTACATTATATGCAACGATGCTAATTTCTCAAATTGATTTATTTTCTAAAACCGAATATTTTGTTCATTCTTTAGGCATTGCTTTTTGGGGGCCCGGATAGTCTTCCTTCTTTTCTGGCCCGATATACTGTTCCTGCACTTGGTATAGTGGTCGACCCGTGTGCAGCCATTTTGGTGTTTGTTGTTACCGCGCTATTATGTGGGGGAATCAAGGAGGTAGTCATTATAGTGTTGTATTTGTTCTTTTTTTTTTTTATTAATAAGCTATGCAGTTAATACCAGTGATATATCGGTTATCGGTCTCCATATAAAATATCGGTGTCAAATATCGGTACTGATGTTATCGGCGATATATCACCGATTTTCCTGATATCAGTACCTTTTTTCTTAGTTCTACCATTCGTCTTTCTTATTGTTGCTATTAGTGTTCTAAGTCCTAGTTGTTACTTGTTAGCGTTAAATTTTTGTATTTTAAGTCTTAATTAGTTCCTACTTGCTACAATTGTTAGTGTTTTGCATGTTACAAAAGGTTACTTTGTTAATGTTAGGAGAGTATACTGAATTGTTAGTGTTAAATTGCTATATATGTAAATTTTTCATGAAATTAAAATTACCGATATCCCACCGCGATAACCTGCATCTCAAATATTGGTCCTTGACTGATATCCGATTTTTTACCGCATTAACTGCATAGTTAATAAGTTTCTTAAGTTGTTTGTTTTATGTGGCAGAGCACTTTTGTGCAATCGGTTGTGACAGTCGCAAACATTTTCGCCATGATTTTTGTGATTTTAGCCGGTGGATATCTAGGATTCAAGAGCGGATGGACTGGCTATAAACTTTCTTCAGGGTAATTGGCATTACTTTTGTATTACATATTCATCAACAAATCAATTTTTTTTATATTCTTATTTATTTGTTAATTTATATTTGTTGTTTAATAGATACTTCCCGTATGGAGTAGACGGGATGCTTGCAGGCGCTTCTACAGTCTTCTTTTCATACATAGGGTTTGATTCAGTTGCCAGTACAGCAGAAGAGGTAGTTTAACTAAATATTCTACCTTTTATCAAATATCCGAAACACTTTAAGTAAAGAAATATAAAAAGAACCTTACGGAACACAAATTCATGAACCTTACAGGTGAAAAATCCTCAAAGGGATTTACCTCTAGGAATTGGGGCTGCATTATCTATTTGCTGCATGTTATACATGTTAGTCTCCGCGGTTATTGTTGGTTTAGTACCTTATTACGCTATGGATCCCGACACCCCTATTTCTTCTGCGTTTGCTAGCCATGGTATTCAATGGGCCGCGTAAGTAAATAAGTTCATTTAGTTATTTTTTCGCGTCTTATTTATAGTTCTACAAACATTTTGTTTCTTTCCCATAAAGAATAATATATATATATATATATATTTTTTCACAGGTATATTATAACTATAGGTGCCGTAACTGCTCTCTGCTCGACATTGATGGGTTCACTTTTACCTCAGGTGAACGCATTTTCTTAATCATGAAATACAACTCAAATGTCTAGTCGACAATTGTTACTTTATATTAGATGTATACATGCTACTTTATGTTGATTTGTTTTTGGACTTACTGAGATTTTACGGTTTATAGCCACGGATCTTGATGGCTATGGCTCGAGACGGTTTGCTCCCGTCGTTTTTTTCTGAAGTAAATCAACGCACCCAAGTTCCCGTCAAGAGCACAATTCTGACCGGTTTGATTGCTGCCACCCTGGCATTTTCCATGGATGTCGAGCAGTTGGCAGGGATGGTACGCAACATCTTTTTTAAACTGTTATATTTGTACTTTAATTATGTTTTTTCCTAAAGTGTGTAATATTTGCTTCTTTGTGTTTCAAGGTTAGTGTAGGTACACTTCTTGCATTCACAATGGTGGCGATTTCGGTTCTGATACTTCGATACGTCCCGCCAGACGAGGTCCCACTTCCGCCCTCGTTTCAAGAGGCCATAGATTCGGTTTCATTGCGCTATAGCAATATCGTTAGTACTCACGAAACCGACGTTGAGGTCAGCATGGGTCAAAGTGGTGTTTCTGGGGAGAAAAATACACCGAAAGGAGAGATTTCGGCGAATTATCCTCTAATCGCTAAAGTAGCAGCTCAAGGTTTATAAACCAGGCTCCTTAGCGTTCAAAGTTCCTTTATCTTCTGTCAGGAAATTCTTAGGGCTAATGGGGTTTTTGTGAATTTTGTAGCTATTTTTAGTGAAAAGAAGAGAAGAAAAATTGCAGGGTGGATGATAATGCTTAATTGTGTTGGAGCATTGACTCTTACGTATTCGGCCTCGAATATTGGTCTTCCTAGGTTGGTTTGCTTTCTGTTTGCGTGTTACGCAATCTTAATCCAATAACGCTAGGCCTGACATAAAAAAAAAGATTTGATATCCAGGTCAAAAATACTAAAGTTGAAGACTTTTTGTTAGAAAGCCACACATATTATTCAAAAGAGTAAAGTACACGGATAGTCCCTGTGGTTTTCCAAAATTTTAGATTTGGTCCCTAGCTTTCCAAAAGTACATGGATGGTCCTATGGTTTATACATTGTAACACATTTAGTCCCCAGCCAACAAATCTAAAGGATTTAGGATGCCCAAGTTAGGAAATAAATGCGTTACAAAGTGCAAACCACAAGGACCATCCATGTACCTTTGGCAAAAGTTGGGGACTAAATGCGTTACAAAGTGCAAACCACCGGGACCACCCGTGTACTTTTGGAAAGCTAGGGATCAAATCCAAAATTTTATGAAACCACAGGGATTGTCCGTGTACTTTATTAAAAAAAATTAGATTTTTATAATAAGGATGTTGATTTTGTAATAACAAAAAACCATCAAGTATACAAAAAATAAAAAAATGGACGAGTTTTTTCGGGTCAACACAACCCGGCCCGGCCCTTTTCGACAATTAGACCATCCCGCCCATTTTGCCCCCGTTTATTGACTCCACTGGTCTTGTTGCTTCTATGTACAGTTATTTTCGGTTGACTTTATGTGGAATTGGTGGACTTCTGTTATTATTCAGTCTAGCCGTGCTCACTTCTATAGAGCAGGATGATGCCAGACACAACTTTGGGCACACAGGCGGTAATATATCCATTATCAAACATTTTCTTGTTGGATTTGATATGCTTCTCGGTTTATGTTTCTAGATATTCATCGTTCTCTATTTAATATTCGATGTTCCATGGAAGGTGACATCGTGAATAGATTAGATTCTAAAACGTACTATTTGTTTTGTTCAGGTTTCATATGCCCGTGGGTTCCTCTCCTGCCTATCCTTTCTATTCTCATCAATACGTATTTGCTGCTAAATCTTGGGTAAGTATACTTATCTGCTATATATCATCGAGTAAGATGCCATTTTCGCCCTGAGGTTTGGCCAGTTTTGCAACTTTGGTCCATAGGTTTGTTTTTCCGCATCTGGATCCAAAGGGTTTGAAATCTTGCCATTTTCATTTGGCTCATTAACTTCATCCATTTTTCTCCGTTAAGTCAGGGGTATTTCTGTCTCTTTTGTAACTTAAAGGGCAATTCGGTTTTTTTCACTTTATGTAAAAAGACCGAATCCCCCTGAAAAAGGCTGAATTGCCCTTTAAGTGAACAAAAAAGACGGAAATACCCCTGACTTAACGGAGAAAAATGGATGGAGTTAACGTGCCCGATGAAAATGGCAAGATTTCAAACCTTTTGGATCCAGATGCTGAAGACCAAAGTCGCAATACTGGCCAAACCTCGGGGACGAAAATGGCATTTTACTCTACATCATCCTATCAAGTCAACGTTTGACTTTCGAGAAGAATGATATGATATGATATGATAATTAGAGGTGACATTTGACCCATTTGCTAATGAATGGATCGGTTTTTGGTAGCAAAAAGGAAAAGATAATTTATTTTTGCGTGAAAACTGTAGGGCGGATACATGGATGCGAGTATCGGTATGGCTGGTGATTGGAGTATTTGTATATGTATTCTACGGGCGGACCCACAGTTCGTTGCAACATGCAGTTTATGTGCCTGCATCACATGTGGATGAAATATATCAAAGCAGTGCAGAATCATTACCTTCTGAATAGACCATGAAATGGGACAAGAAACAAGATTAAACTTAGATCGTTTGTCATCCGGTGCCTTGAGCTTTAAGCTACTTGTGTTATATGTAATATGTTAACAACCAAGGAATAATGTCCATTTTATGTAAATATATACACACACACATATGTACGTATTGGTTATTGGGGTTGGTTGGAATTCCTAATCAGGAGTTCCAGATTATAATTGTATTATTTTGCTTCCCAATATCTCCTCTTTGTCTGTTATTTATATTATTAGAGCTTGTGGAATTCAATAATGAAATGAATCATCTTGCTTTCGATTTTTTTCTTTATTGTAGTGAAATTATCAATAATGGTACACGGCGTATCTATTATTATCAATGGATTCAAAGATTAAACGTCGCAATAACATAGCAAATAAGTTGTTACAAGGGCTCCTAAATCCCAATACAAAGTCTTCAAACGTGGTTCAAGTGGAACACAACACATCCCGGAAACAAAGGGGAGAGTTCTTCACTAAAACAACATAAACTCAAAATTCAGACACCAACATTGACAAATCAAATACAACAAGTTCATACAACATGTTCGATGGCCTCAACTAGATGTTGATATCAGGAAGCCTTTGTAAATGTCCACGAGCTTCGCTACAAATGCTGCAAACATCAACCACCTTGTTTCAGTGACTTAACAGTACCAAAAAAAACCTGATGAAATTATATGAAAAGCAAAACCTGTGATGAAATTAGAGTATGTTCAAATAAAGACCTATGGTTGATGCAATGATTGACTTAAAATAAAGGGACTATTTTTGTACCATGTATACAATTTAGCCGTTGCAATTGCAATTGCCGTTGGATGCAAGGAGTATTATGGGTTGTCTAAGAAATTTCGAAAAGTTAACTGCACTTTTTAATGGTGTCATTGAGAGCTGATGAAAGATAAAAGCTTAACTGATACATGATTCAACCTAATGCATACATTTCGCTAAAAATGCTGTAAAATGCTATGAAATTTATTAGAGAGTGCATAAAACTACCTTGAATGTGAAAAATGGATGCCCAAGACACATCCTATGTTTCTTCACAACTTATAAAGCAGCCTCTGAATTAAAAAAAAAAAAAAACAATTTTAGCTTCAATCACAACTTGTTCAAAAAAAAAAAAAAGTAATTTTGTGATAGAAGATTATAACCTTTAATTTAATTTCAGGAGGGATAAAATTCATAAGTTAATCATGCAACTTCCCTCAAACATGGAACAGCCTACATTAGGTTTATCAGCACCCTGATCTGCCACCGTCATTTGACCCGCCAGCTGTACGCTGACTTTTATTAGGGTTATCAGTACCCTGATCTGGAAGCAGCTGTTTTTGGCTTAAACAAAGTTGTCCTTTTTCATTGATCTGTAAAGTACATTGAGATTATTCTGAATATTGACCAAAAAACAGAAACAAGTTTCGTTTTATTCATGAAAATCAATCTTTATAAAACCATAATCACCCAAAAGGTTATCCTATGCTCTTCAAATACTGCAAACATAAAACATACAAGAAATAAAACTCAAACCTTAATGAGCTTGACATCCACAATGTCTCCAACCTTGAAAGACTGAAAAAAATATAAAAAAGATTTCATGATTTGATTGAAAGAATACAAGGTGATAACTCTTACATCGTATGGTGTTGACATCTGGTCTAGACTTAATTCACTAACATGACAAAGTCCCTGAAATGAAGTTAAAACTTGTTTCAATTTCTGGATCTTTCTAAGCTTCCGTAGGAAAAATAAAAATTGATAACACACACACACACACATATAAAGCATGTCATGCAAAATTGCTGCTAACATAATATCATGATTGATAACCAGGATAGAAGTTATACCACTCGGCCTGGTGCTATCTCTATAAAAACACCAAAACGAACAACAGCTGTGATTTTACAGTTCCTGATAACAGAACAGCACAAAATCCAATGTGAAACAAGATTTGAAAAAACTAAGAAAGAAGCATTACGCTCACATAAAGACAGATACCTGTATACATCACCAACAATTGGAACCATTGTCAGGTTACTAATAATAGCTTTAGCTTTTTCTAAGCTTGTCAAATCTCTTGAAGTTATTTTGACCTGAAAAAGTCAAAGACACGTGTGAGATTGCAATGACAAAAGAGTATAGAGAAGCTGGCATGTTTAGCTTACTGTTCCATTATCTTGAGTGTCAACATACTCCACACCAGTCTCTTTAATAATGCTCTTGACATTTCTACCCCCAGAGCCAACAATAAGGTTCACTTTATCAGGTTCAACCTACAGCAGTTGTTAAAATATTTAAACAAACAAATGTGAGTGATATTGATATTCCATGTCATGTCAGATAACTAACCTTCATAACAAGTATAAGTGGAGCATGCTTAGCAAGCTTCTTTGAGGGGGGAGGTGAGCATTTCAACATCTCAGCTGAAAAAAAATAACGCGTGTTCATGCAAACCGAGTAAAAAATGTACGGAGGTATAACTATTTACAAATATGTTGATTTAATGTGTTTGGAATTTACCAAGAATACGCTTTCGCCCTTCCTTTGCTTGCAGCAAAGCCTGCTTCATTGTTGACAAAGTAATTCCACCTACCTATAACATAAAAAGGCATGTTGTTCAAATATTAAACCACCAATATGCACCAAATTACTTGACAACCAAGAAAACACAGAAAGACAGAATAAATAACCTTTATATCCATTTGAAATGCTGTTACTCCATCTTCATTCCCAGCAACCTGCATCATTAAAGTTCAGTAATATCATCACCTATATCCGTCCTATATTTTTATTTTGTTGATAATAACGTTGTTCCAAAACATGGTATATGCGAAAAGAAAGAAGTCAGATGCCATTGTTTAAAAGAATCCAAGTTACTTTTTTTAAATAATATCACAATTACCTTTAAGTCCATATCTCCAGAAGCATCCTCCGAGCCGGTGATGTCAGATAAAATAAGTGGTGTTCCATCTCCGCCAGATTCCAGTGTGTCTAGAACCAAACCCATTGCTATTCCCGCAATAGAGCTCTTTAACGGTACACCAGCGTCTTGTAATGCAAGGCATCCCCCGCAAACGGATGCCATGCTATCACATCAACACACAAAAAGATAAAAGCATATGTCAAAATAACTGTCAGACAAGTTTTATCTAATGTGACACATATTAGAACTATTATTTCCTATAATAGACATGAAAAACGTCACACCTTGAAGATCCATTACTTTCAGTTATGTTGCTCTCAACACGTATCGTATACGGAAAATCATCTTCAGAAGGCAAGCATGGTTTTAGGGCTCGTTCTGCTAGTGTACCATGACCAATTTCTCTTCTACTTGGTGCTCCAATTCGTCCTACTCCCCCAACACATGATGATGGGAATGAATACTGCATAATTAATAAAAGATAGTTAAAATAGCACCCAGATATCTTATTAGAAAAGTCATTAGAAAAATAACCGTTTACAGTTTCATAATTCCCTTCCCACTGGTAATATTTTTTTCTTAAAACTTGTATACACATTTATTACATGCGTTTTAAGGATAAATAATAACACATACAAAACAAAATATGGAAATTTAGCAACTAATCTACTATTCAAGTTGTAAGAAAAGGTTCAGCAAAGAGCTAAAATCATAGTCACACCTGAAGATAGAACTTTTTTACATCTTCCGTACCCACAAGGTTGTCTATTCTTTGTGCCATCCGTTTATCACCAAGGGTAACCACTGCCATTGACTGTAACACAAAAGAAGTTAAGACACACACAATTTACCAAAAGATCTGCAATGACCTAAAGTATATTATGATATCTGGAGTCGCAAATATCTATTTGTAACTTTTTGAATACAAACCTGGGTTTCCCCACGCGTGAAAAGAGCACTTCCATGTACATCAGGAAGAAACCTGCATTCTGAGTAAATACCACGTATCTCCTCTAGAGTTCTGCCATCACTTCGTTTCCCTCCCTTAATGAATATTACAACCATAGAAAAAAAAAAAAAAAAAAAACCCTTTAAGATCAAAAGCGTTGAATACTGAAAGAAAATCAAAAGTACCATGAACACACGATTAAGATCAATTAAGAAATCAGGGACTAGGACATCTATGTTTCATTCGGTTTCTTGATGGCAAATAATCATACGCATACCTTCACTATCTGTTTTCGCAGGTACTCAGAACACACACGTTTGAACACCAGTTTCACATCCTTGGGGTAAAACTACATGGGAACAGGGAAAAATCATGAATAGCGGGAAGGTGATAAACTAGCAAGAAGAGGCAAAGTCTGCAATCCATCTAAATTAAAATTAAAATAAAATAAGATATCAATCAAGTGACATTCAACAACTAAGCGTTGTAGTAATCGCTAGTCACAGTTAAACTTGGTAAATATGTAATTGTATTGTATTGAATATTGTGTGTAATCAAGGAGAATACAAGAGATATAAATAGAGTACACATTTACATAATAAACCCTCTAATATAAATTAAATATATATTTGTCTAATAGTCACTAGTCAGGCGGTGGGGTGGGGACTAGCGATTAATCGGATTTAATCGAGACCAGCTGTGGTTAATCGGGAATTAGTCGGCGATTAATCGGCGTCCAGTCGGGATTTTTACAACCATGCTAGTGTAAGTATGACCATTCATTGCTTAACTAACAGCTTTAAGAATCCGAACAAGTTTATCGTATGGAACCATTTAGCAACCTCATATGTTAACATATCCTTTCAAGTAGAGGTAGCAATCAAACCAATGCATACAACAAAAAAACAAAGAAAATGGTTGCATGTCAAACCAACACGATATGAAACTCGCCCATCTTGCAAGCGTTGCAAGATTGCTTTCTTATTTTAGCTATATGAAATAAGAAATATACATGATTCGGGAAGAGGGGAACGATACCGTGGTAATTGGTGTTTCTAAAACAGGATTTATGTGAACATAGCCTTCATCAAATTTGCCATCAACAACAGATTCTTCCACCTTCGTAAGTCTACTTACAACCTTTTCTGCTAATGATGAGATGGCTTCTCTTCTTGGTATTTTGTCTTTTATTTGTAGTATCTTGACTAACTCATCACCGGCAATTTCCTGCATTGTATTTACTTTTCAACATGAGAAAGAACATCATGCAGATATATGAATTTTCTACAGTGATAAACCAAATTAAAACAGCGTAAACATGTTAAAAAAGACGAAAAGAGGCACATACTTCTACATGCTTATACAGTTCAGATGGAGGTAATTTAAACGAATCAAGCAATTTGGGTTTCCCACGCTTTTTTACCAAATTGTCCACCTGTTCGCATATGGCTCTTACAGCATCCTGATGCACAAAGAAAAACAAACTTTTTATACCCAGAAAAATATATTTCAACATACATGATTGATAACCAAATACAAGTACACATATAGGCATAGAAAACCAACCTCATACCCTATATAATTCCTAATCTATGTCCAATTCCAATTCTTGGTTTATCTAACCCTAGTTATTTAACAATTATTTAGAAATAAGAAATGCCATAAAAGTAAAATAATATGGAAACTAAATTCCAACACAATTAAAGGATAACCTTGGCAACTTCTATCGCTTGAAGCAACTTCTCTTCAGGAAGAAAGTCACAGTAACCCTATAATAAATAAGTCATAAACACAAAATACTCGTGTCAGAATCAGCAAGTACCAAAATGATTATCGGCTTAAAATAGAGTTAATTAACAATAAAAGAACTATATAGTGTGATAATGATGTATACATAGTGTATTGACAATGCTATATCTTCCTATACTAATAAACAAAATCTTTTTGTACACGTGTCACTCTCTGGTGCCTCCTCCCTTTTAATAATAGTATTACATATTAATTTTTGAGTAAATTTCTGTTTGCGTCCCTGAGGTTTGTCAATTTTAACTAGTTTCGTCCAAAAATCTAATTTATAACAAATCCAGCCCTGAAGTTTGCATTTCTTAACGCTTTTCATCCCTAAGGGTGCTTTTTCATTAAATTCTCAGGGATGAAAAGTGTTAAGAAATGCAAACCTCAGGGATAAAAAGCGTTAAGAAATGCAAACCTTGGGGATGGTTTTGTTATAAATTAGATTTTTGGACTAAAATAGTTAAAATGGACAAACCTTAGGGACGAAAACAGAAATTTACTCTTAATTTTTATACACAAAATATAATATAATATTAATTAATATAGTTAGAGATATAAACGTATAAATTCAAATTTAATTAATAATTATCTATAACAAATATAAATGTATCAAATAATATAATAAGTATAATATTATTTAATATAGTTAGAGATCAAACGTATAATTTCAAATTTAATTAATAGTAAATTACTTTTTGAGTCCCTATGTTTTAGTGGTTTTAACCACTAAAATCCAAAATCAAAAAGTTTAACGTCCCGAGTCTCTAACCGCTCATTCACACCCCCTGTAAAAAATTCAAAAAACCTTTTGTAAGGCCGAGTTCTCTAAGTTCTCATAATTTGTAGAAATTTTCATTTTACCCTAACCATATATATTTGTTAAGATAAAATATATTATTTGGATATAAACAATAATTACTAATAAAGTATCAAATCACATGTACAAGTACTTATAGTATATAACTTAGAAGACTAAAATTACAAGCGGATTATCTAAATAAAGTACCAAATTATCTTTAAAGCGAACACTAAATGGTTTTTAAAAGACATATATATATATTTTGCTATTAAGTATATAACATTATATTTACTTAAGCTGTGTAGTACACGTGTTCAATATTTTCTTCCAATTCTAAATTTATGTTACTATCAATATGTTTTCATCTTAAAAAATAGTCCAACTTCCTAATAACATTGAGTTTTAAATATTAAACTTAATTTCAATCATATTACGCAACTAAAGACATTATCATCATGCTAAATAAAGACATTATATTATATTATAAAAAATTTAATTTGAATATTTAAATGTCAACTACTAATTAAAAAAGTTGTTCTAGACGCTCAAATTTATAGTTTAAAAAACTTTAGTCATATTTTTTTAAACGTATACTTTATTTTTAGTATGATTTTTTTAATATGTAATATTTTCTATACAATGATAATATTTGTATCTTGTCTTATGATCCATATATCTAAAAATAGTATTTATATCAAAGTATTTATTATATCATTAATATACATAGTAGAATTTAATTACAATTCATTTACCATAACCTCATAACTTATAATTATTTTTAAAAATACATACAATTTTATGATCATTATTTTTTTATTTTTTAGTGTTACTTCTTTTTAAGACATAATAAAATGGATTGTAGTATCTCAAAAGAGAAGTGAAAACTTAGAAAATTATTTTGAATAGCGAAAATTAACTTTTCTTTTGTTTTACTATTTTATCTAAATAAGTTATTTCATTAATAAGGATTATATACAAGTTTATAATTTACATTTTTTCGTCATTTAACCCGTATAATACATGGGGTTGTAAGCTAGTAGTTACTAAACCACCACCATACGTGTGATAATGATGTATACGTAGTGTATTGACAATAAAAGAAGAGCGGTTACAACCTCTATCATTAATATCCCAGATTCTGAGCCTGCTAACAATAAATCCAGTTTGGATTCTTTCATCTCCATGGTTGTAGGATTCACAACAAACTTATCACCAATTAAACCGACCCTAACTCCTGCTACAGTGTTTGTATTTGGCACTTCTGAGAGAGCTCTGTTTGGTACACAATGTGGCAGCAACTGTAATTAGGTAGCTGAAACCAAAACAGCCTATGATGCCATCAAGAAACAAAATTCTTAATTCGATACGGAATCTTACACTGCAATTCCAGCTGCTGTAATAGCCAGAGAATCTGAGGAGTGCAAACCATCATAGCTCCAAACCTGAGTATAAATTTCCCCTCATCAATAAGCTGTGATCTCGATTGTTGTTTTTGAATTACTTATAACCATTATTTAAATACCCAAAAACCAACAAGAAAAAGGCCTAAAAAGTAAGTACATACCTCGGATCGTATTTGAGTTTCATGGTAGAAGTCCTTAGGCATGGTTGGCCGCAATGCCCTGTCAATTTGTCTACAAACAAGTACCTGTATTACATTAACAGATGCCATTCAAAACCTGGATACTTGTTGAGGCATGAGCGTGATACTGTATCTAAGGTAATCATGATGCCTATCATTCACAAGAAATTTTTCGTGATCATAACTAAATAACGGGCAATAAAATTAAAGGGAAGAAAGTTGTTTTTCACCTGGTTTAATAGGATATAATTAAAAAAACCTGGTGCCTAAAAAATCATCTTCATAATGATACAGCCAACATTTGACAGATTTCAGCTTCCATGGTCACAACTCCAACTTTTTTGAATCATCATGTGAGGGTGTACTAATGTATGAATTTGGGGGGGGGGGGGGGGGGGGGGGGGGGGGGTATAAGAATGAAGACATACCTCATGATCTTTAATCCTTCCCTCCCGTTTAAAATATCCTCCGCTGGATGAAATGAATGAAAATCAAACCACTAATGTGCAGGGTATTATTGATATCAACAGTAGTAAAATCGTGATGTAAAAAAGCAAACACGCATTATACTTGCCTAGTTTTACCAGCTGCTGAAAGGCGCTCTTGATAATGTACAATCATAGGGAGAAGGTCAGAAGGCTCACTTGAAACATTAGACATACAAACAGATGTATAGATAATCTGCATGTTACAAAATAATCTGTTCTTTAGAGATATTATAATATTAAATCACATAAACTAGAATAACATTCCACAAACTTACAGTTCCTCCATCTCTTATGGTAACAGATCCACTAGCTTGTCTTCCTATTTTACCAGTCTCAACTATTATCTGTAGAAAAAAAACACATATTAGAGCAATAAGGATAAGAGGTGCTTGTAAGCTTTACATTCATTTTTATCACCATGTTTACAATGTTTGGGAAAGAAAATGATACGTTAATACTCAACAATATATAAAACGAAACGAAATGAGACCACATAAAAGGTAACAAGCAAGAGTAACAACGTACTCCTGGCCCCTCAAGAAAAAAACCGATAGCCATTTTCTTAATCTTAATGTCTGAATTACGTTAAAAAGTCGGAACCAAGCAAAACAAACTTAAAAATATAATTGAAACGGCTGGCTTACGTGTCTATCTCCTACAGGAATGTAAACTGTATGGTAGTCAGAAAATAAAGTTGTTGCTTCTTTATCTGGAGCTATGGCACCATCAGATTCACGACTTGGCTCGGTTCTATCAGTAAAAGAAGGGGATGGGAGTGACACCGAATGTTTGTGCACAACCTTAATCTCCTCGGCTGCCTGTTAGCATACGTAAATTTAACAAAACTGTTTTGACTAGTTGCATATGACTAGAACAAGCACAAACAAAGTTCCAAATGTTTTTAATCTTCACCTTTGATTCAAGATTGTACTTTCTCTTTCCTGCTTCATTTCCAAACATGGCTCCAAACGCACAACTTGGCTTCTTATGTACCTCAATGCTTACTCTCGAAGCCTGCATACAAAAACATCATCATTTTTCTCTATAAATCGTCAAACAACTAAAATGAAAATACATACCTAAAAAAAGAAAAGGGCCATAATTCATAAACCACGAAAAACACATTATTAATACACAAAACCGACTTAATAAATGTATTCCAACTTGAAGCAGTATAATTTTTATAATCGTGTTTCAGACTCCAAATGTTTAAAAAAAAAGCAAAAAGAGATGCAGGACAACTTGAAGCCGTTTTGATCAATGTGCATTTGTAATACATAAAACCACCTAAATGATTTTACTCAAAAGTCAGAATATTCTTGAAATATTATAACTTTTATAATTATACGTAATACCAACTATTTGCAATAAAAACGAAAAAACGGCCAAAACGAGTGTTGGGTCAACCAACCCATATGACTTGTTACCCAACATAACCAACCGACTCATTTGGCCACCTACAAATAGAATGAAAAAAAGCCAATAACATACAGAAGATACTTCTAATTTATGGTTTTGGTTCGCTCCAACAATAGCGTTTCCAACTTTCTTTTCAAAAGTGTCATCTTCAACAACATTGCTAGTACTTTCACTTCCTTCAACTTCGGTTGCTTCTTCAACATTAGCAAATTTAATATTTCTTGTAGCTATCTACACAATTTAGATAAAAACATTTTTCAGACAAAGCTTATATCTTTATCTCATGTATTACTTCTTTTGTGATACAATGTAAGTGGTTCTTAAATTCATATAAAGATGAAAATATTGAAGCTACATTACAAACAAATGCAAAAACTTCACCATTTCAATGTGCTCTTCCTTCAGTTTCTTGGCAGCAGGTTCAAACGCAGCAGCTTTCTGCACAGAACTCGTAATAATGCTAATTACGAAATCAAGGTTTCGCTCAATATACGGGTGTCTCCTCTTCAATATGTGGCACAATTTTAGAGTTGTCACTGGCATTTTCTTTGCTTTAAAAATGACAGATTAAGATAACGAGTTAATATTAAATTCAAAAAAGACTAAATTGCATTTTACGTCCTTTAAGTTTTAATGAAGTTGCAGGCGTTGTCCTTTAACTACGGAAATTACGCTAGATGTCCATTATGTTACTATTTTAATCGGGCGGTGTCCTTTAGCGTTAACCCAGTTAAGTTTTAAGGTTAAGTCTGACCATGTGCCTCTCACATGAGGGCATTTTGGTCTTTTTCCCCTTTTTCTTTAAAAATATTATTACATTAAAAAATCTTATTACATTAATAACATTGATAAAAAGACCAAAATGTCCTCATGTGAAAGGCACATGCCACATGGTCAGACTTAACATTAGAATTTAACTAGGTTAGGGATAAAGGACACCGCCCGATAGAAATTAGTAACATAAAGGACATCCAGTGTAATTTCCGTAGTTGAAGGACAACGCCTGCAATTTAGTTAAAACTTAAAGGACGTAAAATGCAATTTAGCCTTAAAAAATGAAAGAAATGAAAATAAAAGAATAACCGCATTACCAATTTCTATAAGAACTTTGTCTGGCAATATATAGCATGTGCTTTCATCTACTTCACGGGCAATATAGTCTCTCAACTCACAAAGTCCCTACATTCCGTTAGAAAGAAACCCTTGAAAATACTATTCTGGTACCTTTTCACAGAGAAAAAAAGGTGATGACTTACTGCAACAATGGCAAGTTGCTGACCATTAAGATCAGCGGCACGCAACCTGAAACAGCAAAAAATAAGTGGCCTTTACAAAACATTTGCAAATTTGGTATCTATGTGTGTATCACAGTCAAGTTGTAAAATTTGAAAATTAAAAGAAGGATCTACCCATATATGTTTAGATATGAATTCTCAGTCAGAATGTCTTTCTGATAGAGCTGCATACATATATTGTAACTGCGTTGGTATACCTGACACAAACCATTTTAAATGAAATAAGAAGACGAGAAAATCATTTAATTTTCACAAATTATACCACAAAAATTGAAGCTTAATTACCTCAATAACAGGTGGTGCTTCAGGGCGTTCTGGATCTGTTGATGATAAAAGCAGTCTCCTTCGCATAAGATCATGTATAAACAGAAGATAATGTGTGTCTTCTCTGGCATGTCTATTGAGATAAAAACAAGCAGCGCACATAAACATGACTCGAAATCTAATAAATAGGGAAAGAAATGGGTAGAGACTTGTAACAAACAACTACCACCTTAACATTGCATCAGTCAATGGCCGCAATCGCCAATCTGCATTTTTGTATCTGCGAAAAATGAAAACAAAAAATAAATAATAATATATTATTTGTTAAGTGTTGTGTGCAAATGGTTTGCAGGAACCTCGCAAAAGTGGCTCAATAGATACTCTAGAGAATCCTCCTCCAAGTTTAGCACCTTTGACGCCTATAAAATTTAAAATTCACTCACATCAAATTAATGACAGGTCAAAGAAAAACAAAAACAGGATTAGTCTTTTAATTCACACATTATATAAGAAAACGAATAAAGCACACTCAAAATTAGATGGTAGAGAAGGTGAAAGATAAATAGATAACCTGTCCAGTATCAAACATATTGCAGACATATATACCAAAGTCACGTTGCAGCCATAGAATACATCGATCAGCTCCATGCATAACCTGATTAATATACTATCACACTGTTACAGAACGGTTAAACTTTCTTGAAATATTTTCTTCAAACAAGAGATGACCTTTCTTTTGGTAGGATCCTTGAAAACCTCTCGCAAATACAGGCCAATTTGAACCCGTAGTTTAAATGCGTCCACAATAAAATCTTCTGTTCTAGTAGATATTTGCATCAAGCAAGTCAACCCTTGAAAAGAACGATGTTGATTCTGTTTCAAAGCAACCTAAACATCCCAAAGTAATAATGTAAGCCATATGTACAAAATACATATAGAAATATTTGTGCCCCACATCATGAGCAATCATACACCTACAAACAGTTAAAATGATTAACACGGATAGCTATGTGACTATAGGAAGACATGTTTTTATACATATAAGAGAATCAAGGAATAAAAATATGTAAAAACAACAAACATCTTCAAGTAACTATTTCTCTGCCTGATACCAAAATGTTCCTATGCCTTTACAAGATGAAGCATTAATCAAATAATCTGTAAAAACATAAACAAAAGATTACCGAAAATTCATCCGTATCACGCAATTTAGTAGCTAACTCCTTCAGATCTTTTACATCTTGTACGAGCTTGAAAGGTGTAGTTTCAACTGGAGGTGGTTTTACAGGCTCTACATCACTTACCGTCTTATCAATAAAATCCATGACTGAATATTTCTCCTACATAGATATGAGAAGT
The DNA here is from genome assembly GCA_030545235.1 of Helianthus tuberosus. Classification (NCBI taxonomy): domain Eukaryota; kingdom Viridiplantae; phylum Streptophyta; class Magnoliopsida; order Asterales; family Asteraceae; genus Helianthus; species Helianthus tuberosus. Next base: position 33,355,070 of record CM060373.1, on the reverse strand, counting down.
AAATCTTATTATATTGTGGGACATGACTATATTTCTCCTTGCACTAAAGAATGAAACACACATTCAGTAAAACACTTTTTGTAAGAACGAACATAATCACTAAACTTCTACTCGTGATCATGCATGAAGTGAAAAATGTGCTTCTATGATTGAAGCAGAACTAGTCAACTAGAGATAATGTATAAGAAGTTGCTCACAAATGGGTGTATCAACCTGGACCCATCCTCACTTCTCTGCAACCAAACATGTTCAAATGGCTGATAAGAATTGTCGACCCGTATGTTATACTTCTCCTGTGGCCTACCTAATTTGTGGTTTTGGTTCGCTCCAACTTCAAAGCTTCCAACTTCCCTTTCAAAAGAGTCATCTTCGACAGCATTACTAGTACTTTCACTTCCTGCAACTTCTGCTGGTTCTTTACTATTAGCAACTGTAACATTTTTTGCATCCATCTGTACAATTTACATGTAAACATTATAAGTGGTTCTTCATTTCGTATAAGATGGAAAATTGGAAGCTAAATTATGAATAAATTCAAGAAACTTCACCATGTCAAAGTGTTCTTCTTTCAGTTTCTTGGCAACAGGTTCAAATGCAACAGCATTCTGCATGGAGTTCGTAATAATGGTAACAACGAGACCAAGGTTTCGCACAATATACGGGTGTCTCGACTTCAATAAGTGGCACAGTTTTAGAGTTGTCACTGGCATCTGCTTTGCTTTAAAAGTGCCAGATTAATATAAAGAGTTAATATTAAATCAAAAAAGATGAAGGAAAAGAGATAAAAGAATAACGGAATTACCAATTTCTATAAGTACTTTGTCTGGCAATATATAAAATGTACTTTCATCTACTTCACGGGAAGTAGCATCTCTCCACTTATATAGTTCCTGCATTCCGTGAGAAAGAAACCCTTGAAAATACTATTCCTGTACCATTTCACAGAGAAAAAATGACGACAATGACTTACTGCAACAATGGCAAGTTGCTGGGCGTTAAGATCAGCGGCATGCAACCTGAAACAGCAAAAAATGAGTGTTTATAACACATTTTCAAATTTGATATCTATGAATGTATCACAGTCAAGTTCAAATCATTATCATCATCATACTCAGTAAATCCCACCAATAGCAAAACTAAGGTAGGGTCTGAGGAGGGTAAGATGTAGACAACCTTACCTCTACCCCGAAGGAATAGAGAGGCTGCTTCTAGTGAGACCCCCGGCTCGATAGTAGCTTTGCATCAAGCCTTGGACATAAGGCACATGACACTCAGCGATCGGGACAAAGGCCAATTAGTGTATGTATCCCCATGTCTTTCAGCTATCAGCGCCACCACATGATGCATGATCAACAGTCTGTCGCTTTTAACGTTATTTTCACGAATAACGTTAAAATTAGTGCAATTTCACTTTTGCCCCCGAGGGCCACACATATATACATTATATGCGCACACCTCGTACAATCAAGTTTAAAAATTTGAATATATAAGAAGGGTCTACCCGTATATGTTTAGATATGAATTCTCAGTCGAAATCTCTTTCTGATAGAGCTGCATACATATATCGGAACTACGTTGGTATACCTGAAACCAACAAATTTAAATGAAATAAGGAGCCGAGAAAATCAATTAATTTTCTTAAATTATACTATAAAAATTGAAGCGTAATTACCTCAACAAGAGGTGGTGCTTCAGGGCACTCTGGATCTGTTGGTGATAAAAGCAGCCTCCTTTGCATAAGATCGTATAGGAACAGAAGATAATGCGTGTCTTCTCTGGCATATCTATTGAAATAAAAACAAATGTCACACATAAACATGACAGGAAATGTAATAAAAAGGAAATGAAATGGGAAGACTTGTAACAAACAACTACTACCTCAGCATTTCATCAGTCAATGGCCGCAATCGCCAATCTGCATTTTCGTATCTGCGAAAAAATGAAAATACAAAATGACAGATTATTTGTTGAGTGTGTGAATCAAACCGTGATATTTTTTCTATTGAATTTTAAGAAATTGATTACAACTGATCCTATATGTTGATATACTAGTTACAATCCAATACCCATAATAATAATCTATTTGACAACTAAACCCTTAGTCTAATAGTGTGCAAATGGACTAAAGAAACATACTCTTCATGTGCTGCAACCTTGCAAAAGTGTCTTAATAGAAACTCTAGAGAATTCTCCTCAAACTTTAACACCTTTGAGGCCTATAAAATTTAAAATTCACTCACATGAATTTATAATTCACACATTAAACAAAAAATGAATAAAGCATACACAAAGTGAGATGGTAGTGTAGGTATAAGTAAATAACCTGTACAGTATCAAACATATTGCAAACATATATACCAAAGTCACGTTGCAGCCATATTATACATTGATCAGCTCCATGCATAACCTGATTGATATACTATTACAGTGTTACAAAATGGTTGAAAAGTTCAGTAAAAACTTGCTTCAAGCAAGAGATGACCTTTCTTTTGGTAGGATCCTTGAAAACCTCTCGCAGATATGGGCCAATATGAACCCGTAGTTTCAATGTATCCACAATAAAATCTTCTGTTCTAGTAGATATTTGCATCAAGCAAGTTAACCCTTGAAAAGATCGATATTGATTGCCTTTCAAATTGACCTAAACAACCCAAAATAATAATATAAACCATATGTACAAAATACGTAAAGAAATATTTGTGCCCACATCAGCAGCAACCATATAAAAGGGTAGATGCACGGTACCCCGACCGCAGAAGGGATCCCCCTTCCCAAGCTAGCGACCCGACAACGCTGCGTGGCGGTGAACCCCCTGCCAACCAGAGAGGCTGAAACATGTTTCAAACCCGTGACCTCGAGTGTCCTCGGGCCGGTTTAAGGTGGGGGTCGGTAGCCACTGGGCTGACACCCAATGGTTAGCAGCAACCATATAAAGTAAATCAGGATTTGTATTGTATACTGATTGTGTGTTTAATAGGGTTACTTAGGGGCTTTGTATATAGTACTAATGTTACACTTGGATACTTTCTAGATATGATATTTATATAAGTAGTCTAATACCATATATTCAGATAGTTACAGTGGTTACATAACTAACACTTCTTTTAACCTAATTTGTGAAGCTTTTCGTATATTTTGTATTCACATGAATGACTTTTTTAGACCTCTCATGCATTAATTTTCAAATAATCAAAACCTATTAAAACACCCAAACAACTATTTATCAGATTATTACAGCCTCAAAATGCAAAATCAAATCCAAAACATCATCTCCTACAACATGTTCTGTTACAAATAATTATATAAATCATATTTTTCAAAACCACATAATCACTTACAACACACATGTCCAAATACAGAATACCCCCTTAATAACGTATCCCATACCAAATATATCATGTTAGAAAATGAAACATTGCCATACAAGAAAGTGTTCAAGATAAAGCTCCCAAATATCAAGTACTATACAACAAAGAATCTATTCGTTTACACTTAATATGAAATATTACCGCAAATTCATTGGCACCACACAATTTGGCAACTAACTCCTTCAGACCTTTTACATCTTGTACGACCTTGAGAGATGTACTCTCAACCGGAGGTGGTTTTACAGGCTCTACATCACTTGCCGTCTTATTAATAAAATCCATGACTGAATGTTTTTCCTGCATAAGCATAAGAAGTAAATATTATTATTTTGTGGGACACAACTATATCTATCCTTGCATTAAAAAATGATACCCGCATTCAGCAAGACCCATAAAATATATAATGTGTTAATTACCAAACATAATCACTAAACTTCTATTCATGATCATGCATAAAGTGCAAAATGAGCTTCTATTAATAATGAGCTTCTATTACTGTAGTTGATTTAGAAATAATATAATAGAAGTAGCTCACCAATGGGTGTATCCTCCTAGACCCATCCTCACTAGTCTGCAACCAAACATGTTCAAATGGATTATTAGAATTGTCGACCCGTATTCCATACTCCTCCTGTGGTCTCCTACCAACAGACGCTAGCTGAAAAGAAACTTCCGCCTTTGGAGTCCCCATCGCAATACTATCTCTGGAAACAACTTCAACAGACAATGGATTATCTAGATTGTTAAATCATTCAGAAGTCATGATATCATTCAGAAAACAAAATAGCATATTAAACACTTGAAAAAGTACCGATTGCCCGAAGCCAAACAGTTTATCCCAAAATAGTATGTTAACAAGGTAACAAGTTATTTGGATATATATATAGGGGAGGGTTATCTTGAGAACGCTATATATATGCAATGCAACAAAATCATACTACAATACTATTCCAATGCTTCGTAAAATACAGCAAATTCTTACAAACTTGTAAATATAGATTCATGAAATCTAACTTAATAAACTCAATTTACTTTTATTTAACAAAACATATGTAGAAATATATTTACAAAAGTATTAAATCAAACACAAATCTACTACTTTAAACTATACTAATCAAGCCAAAATCCATAACTCATCTATTTTATATCTGTATACTTCTAAATCCATATCTATCTATATTTCTATAATAAATGAAAATCTTTGAGGACACCTGTCACCTTTTTTTCCACCCCTCTGTCATATTAAATAAAGTATTAAATCATAATTTTTCGTTTCTCTCTTATTTATTCAATATCTATAACTATTTCCTTATTTTTTCCGCTTATTAATAACTATTTAATATTTCATTGATCCAACATTCTAACCTGTGTAATACATCGGTTTCAAACCTAGTTACTGAATAAAGTAAATACAAACTGTTTTCTTTGGGTAATTATCATCAATTATCAAATAATTAATAGTTTTCCTACTTTACTTAACACTCTTTGATTGATTTCAGTTGCCGTTCAAATCCATATATTTCTCATATCATATAGTTCAAACATGTATAACAATAATACCACAGATCATGATAATCGCAAGGGAAAACATATGGTTACCTGATTTCAAACCAGAGTTTCAGTCACGCGAAAACCTCTCGTTCTTTTAACAACAACGAACTAAACATAAAGCACATGGATAGATCGTTACCTTCGTAGCAGGTTAATCGAACTTGTTACAGTCAAAATTCAGTCATTTCGGTAACTGATGGTGGTTTAGTGGTTATCAAAGTCGCCGGAAACGATGTACAGAGGCGTTAGGGTTGATCGAAGAGTTAACCGGTCGGCGGCGCGTGTAAGGAAGTGGAAATTAGCTGTTGAGAGGTGATTGAGGAATAGTGAGCGGCGGAGGAGAGTGAGGAGTGAGAGAACGGTGGTGGCGACTGGTGGTCAACGGCGGTCAGCGGAGAGAGAGAGTTGCAAAATGAAGGAATTATAACAATATGAATAAAATTATGGTTTCTGCGTTTCTTGCAGAGGAAGAAATAGAAGAATTGAAGGCGTCAACAGATCCTCCTCATTATAAAATCGAAACCAAATTCACAAGTCCAGACCAGAACAATCCATCTGACCAACCCCCTTCACTCCCCAAGTATTTTGTTATTTGAAAGTCAATGAAGACTTTTCTGTGTTCTCACGTGTGGACACAACAAACAGAAAACAAAAAATGGAGCAAGTGTGTATTCAATATCTATATTCCCTCCACAAATAGTTTAATCTCAAAATTAATTTTTTTATCAACAAATTTCTTTTGTTCTGATCTTGAACTCAATATGTTTCTCTTTCAAACTCACTTGTTTAAAGGTTTTTGTGTGTGTTAATAGACCATTGGTGTTTCAACATTCATTTATCAATCAAAATTTTAAAACATCTATTGTATATAACTAGCGGTAAGACCCGTGTGTAAATACGAGTCGTTTCTTAGAAAACCATGCATAACATATATTGACAGAACATATAGATATGTGTATAGATATTGTACTAAAAACGTGTTATTTATTATAGCTAAAAGACAACTATAAGTAAATATAAAAGATAAATTATATTTATCAAAGTTAATAAAAGATGTCTAACAAACTTAATAAAATTCATCAGTTACATATGATTATTTTCATTCTCTTATTCATAAAAGAGAATATCCACTCATTGACAATATAAATTGTTATAAACATAAGTACATATGAAAGATGTCTAACAAACTTAATAAAATTCGAATACAATTTAACTTTAACAAACATTAACTAAGAACATACGATCACCTGATCCAACAATCTCTCTATACAACAGATGATACGAGAACCCTTCTTTATTACTGATTTTTATTTCTCATCAACATCTCCCTGATTTGTCCTTTGAATTGTAGTTCAAAGTCCAGGGAGAACATGTCTTCTTCATCATCCCTCTCAAGTTGAAGGTCCAACAAATCTTGGAGATCGTATGCATTTAGATTATATGCACTATCCATTTTAATCTCTTCAACACTACCATCTGATCTGATCAAAGTCAATACTTGGGTTTTTGAGCATGACTTCCACTTTACTATTTTTGGATCAGTTGGTTTTCTTGGGCAAAGAATTATTGAAGATGAGTTTGGTGATTGTGGCCTGCTAACTAAATTTGCAATTGATTCAGACAAATCAGATGATGAGAGAAGGTTTTTCGAAGTACCGATTTTTGGAGACAGAGCAACAGTTGTAGGATAGACTGAGTTTTGAAGAACATTTGAATGTTCAGCTCTAACTTCTTCCAGCTTTTTGTAGGACTCAACTATCTTCAGTTTAGACCATCTGGCAATGGATCTAACTGGACCATAATCAGCAGCCACAAGCTCTGCTCTCATTCTTTTAAACTTCAATACCTCATCTGAATCCACTGTTTTGACTTTCTTCCAATTAGGTTGAGTTGGCAGAGGATCATTGTTCATTTTCGTGATTCTATCGATATGAGTTTTTCCCTTACGTCTGGAGATGATTTCTGGTGAAGGAGAATGTTTTGGTAGTGAAGATGAATGTATGGGAAATCTTTGTGACGTTGGAGATGGTTGGATTGTGGTTGGTGTAGTGAAAATGATTATGGCAGATGTTTGAGAAACTTCTGCTGAAACAACTGGTGTCTCAGCAGCTGTTTGGTAAACATCTGCTTATACTTTTGTGTTCCCAACATCTATTGACAAAATGGGTGATGATGGTGTGGAAGGTATTTTCTCCTTCTTTTGTAGTGATTTTTTGGAGAAGTTTGGGATTTAGATTGAGCAGGCGATACAATTTCTGTAGGATTAGCTTTTGAATCTGGTGTCAACTTTCTCAATGAATCTTTCTCCCCCTTTTTGGCATCATTATCATCATCATCATCTTTTCAAATATTGATGTAGAGGTGGAGCCAGTAAGTTCCAACAGATGTTCCTTAATGTTCATAATGTCTGCTTGTGTGTCTTTATACCTGGCATCAACCAAATTTCTGATAAATTCCAAACTGAAATTGCGGTTACTTTCAACTAAATTCCTCTGAGCTTGAAGGATGGGTTGCATAGAATTCCAAAGCTCATTGGCAATTTCCTGTCTGGTAGGTTGACTTTTAAAAAGCTCTATCATCTGCTTAATCAATTCTTTCATTTCAGCAACATCCGTTTCAATGATAGACGCTCTAACCGTCAAATCCTTATAACTTAATTCATCACCTACTTTAATAGGATCATCTGAATTCTCACCTGTAATGGTTGTATTTGTTTTGATAATAGGAGAAGTCTCCATATCATCAGAAACAGATGCCCCTTTTTCTTCGTTCTGGGGACTTCCCACTGAAGCAGAGATTACAGTTGTAACCTCATCAGTAGTTGCCTTCAAGGGAGTCTTAATGATGTAACCACTGTCCAACTGATCACCAATGGGTTCAACAGTTGTAGTGGTTGCTCCACTTGAACTACCAGCAAGAGTTTTGTAATACTCAATGGGGATAACCTCCTCAACTGTTTGTAGGATAGGAGATTGAATTGGTTCAGACACAGTCATTTGTTGCGATCTACTCTCAGTAATGTGTGCATTAGAGGAACTGTTTTCTTTCTGAAATTCAATTGCTTCAAACAGAGGTAATATTGTTGATGGAACTTGAGCCGAGGGTTGTGGTGTAGAAAGAGTGATTGCCCTGGGAGAGGGACTTTTAAACATACTTTCATATGAAAGATCTACTTCATGTTGTGGTGTCCCTGTACTTATAACATGATCCTTTTGTGACAATACATGAGGAGTTTGGATGGGTTGAGATCTTTCCAACAACTCTGAAGAAGTAGCAGCAGTGGTTTCAAGTGACATTTGTGTTGTCACTGCATTAACCTATGGGATCTCATCTTCCAGAGGAAACTTTTTATTTTGATTAGTTTTGATGGACTTTTTGGATGTGACAGCTTTCTTTTTGCGTTTTCCTGGTGTGTGTTTCACAACACCGGTTGTGGTGTCATGATCACCAGGAGCAGTTCGCTGAACAACAGAAGTTTGAGCAACTGATGCGGACGCATCTAAAACAGGCTCATCTCCCTTTGTTTCAGTTGTTGAAACTTTTGACTCTTTATCCATAAGTTTAGTAAAAGTTTTACTTGTAAGACTATTTATTTGAAAAGCTACACCTTGTTCAAATCTGTTTGTGGCACTTGTTTTCGTAGGTAGTAGCTTAGAAGTCTTGGATACAACAGAAAAGCATTACTACGTACACCTTTTTTCAATTTTTTCACATTTTTCACATTATTCAACAAATTAGAAAACAGTGCTTGTGATAAATTGTAATAAGATTTTGTTAAAATAGCATAACCGAAATACTGAATGTTCAAAGGTATCTCATTAAATACGGTGGTCTTGGCTGAGAGACAAATTAAAAGAGTATGAAACAAAAATTTCATTGGCGGAGGGAAGTTTCGTTTGTAGATAGTAACTTCCTTTAATTGTGCATCATACCCTCTTTCAATGAACTCTGCATGAAGTTCAAGTTTTTCAAAGTTGTTCTTACCTCCCAAGTCGTCCAATGCAAATGTAGTGGAAATTGTAAAGGGAGAAATTTGTACCACACTTTCCCCGACCTTAGATGTGATGGCAACTGGATTATTATCTTCAGCCTCTATTTCAGCATTAAACCAAAATTGTCGGAGTGTTTCTTTATGAACCGGAGCATCGGCAATAATAATTGATTTGTATTTCGATGACGTTAAAAGGTCAATTATTGAGTGATAGCTAGTATTTTTGCTGGTTTTCTCGAAGATGGGGAGGTAGTTGTGATTTTGATGTTCAGAGACATGATAGGAAAAGAAGGTGATTTGGAGATGAAACAGAGTTTAAATTGGAGGGTTTTTAATATGTTGGAAACTATTTTTGAGAATTTTGAATTCGAGACTGCAGTGGTAGAACCTCGATTTAGGGATGAAACAACTTTTATATAGAGAGAATAAGTGAATGCTGACGTGGCAGTAGTTACAAATATTTGATGGCTAAGATATGTCCACGTCAGAACCTCTCTTGCGACAACCGATGACAGTTGTTTGGAAACCTCTGTTGGTCGTTGGGAACAGTGTGAGTCAAACAGTTGTTAGATAAACAGAAGTTATGAGAACAGATGATAACTTTCAGCAGTTGTTTTATTTTTAGCTAGCATCTGTCCACGTCAGAACCTCTATTGTCATAATGGATGACAGTCAGCAGTTTAGTAAATCAACAATCATTAGGATAAACAGAAATTATGACACCAGGCAGTAACCTTTAATAGTGGATGTATTTTTAGGCAAGCAGAAGTTTCAAAAACAGTTTTTTTTTTCAATCGGTGTAACTCAACAGTCGTAAGTCTAACATCTGTTATTAGCCCAACCACTGTTAGTATCAAATCCTCTGTTAAGCATTTTAAGATTGAATATCATCAGTTGTTCGTTAACATCTGTTGACCCATAGCAGACCTTTGCATCTTCAGATATTTATTTATCAGCAGATGCTCTCTTTTGTCAGACTTTAGCTACAACACACCTTTTATAACACAAAATATACCGTAAATTCTTCCAAAAGCCTGTTGTTGATAAACAAAATTATATAATAATACTTATAGCAGACGATATATAATAATACTTATTCATCATTAGCCCAACCACTGTTAGTATCAAATCCTCTGTTATGCATTTTAAGATTGAATATCATCTGTTGTTCGTTAACATCTGTTGACCCATAGCAGACCTTTGCATCTTCAGACATTTATTCATCAGCAGATGCTCTCTTTTGTCAGACTTTAGCTACAACACACCTTTTATAACACAAAAATATACCGTAAATTCTTCCAAAAAACTGTTGTTGATAAACAAAATTATATAATAATACTTATACCAGACGCTATATAATAATACTTATTCATCATTAGCCCAACCACTGTTAGTATCAAATCCTCTGTTATGCTATTTAAGATTGAATATCATCTGTTGTTCGTTAACATCTGTTGACCCATAGCAGACCTTTGCATCTTCGGACATTTATTCATCAGCAGATGCTCTCTTTTGTCAGACTTTAGCTACAACACACCTTTTATAACACAAAAATATACCGTAAATTCTTCCGAAAAACTGTTGTTGATAAACAAAATTGTATAATAATACTTATACCAGACGTTATATAATAATACTTATTCATCATTAGCCCAACCACTGTTAGTATCAAATCATCTGTTAAGCATTTTAAGATTGAATATCATCTATTGTTCGTTAACATCTGTTGACCCATAGCAGACCTTTGCATCTTCAGACATTTATTCATCAGCAGATGCTCTCTTTTGTCAGACTTTAGCTACAACACACCTTTTATAACACAAAAATATACCGTAAATCCTTCCAAAAAACTGTTGTTGATAAACAAAATTATATAATAATACTTATAGCAAATGTTATATAATAATACTTATTCATCATTAGCCCAACCACTATTAGTATCAAATCCTCTGTTAAGTATTTTAAGATTGAATATCATCTGTTGTTCGTTAACATCTGTTGACCCATAGCAGACCTTTGCATCTTCAGACATTTATTCATCAGCAGATGCTCTCATTTTTGTCAAACTTTAGCTACAACACACATTTTATAACACCAAAATATACCGTAAATTCTTCCAAAAAACTGTTATTGATAAACAAAATTATATAATAATACTTATAGCAGACGTTATATAATAATACTTATTCATCATTAGCCCAACCACTGTTAGTATCAACAGTCGTTAGAATACACAGTTGTTTCATCATCAGCAGATGTTCTCTTTTGCCAAACTTTAACTACAACAGACCTTTTACAACTCGAAGTATTGACTCTCTGTTATTTGCAGGAGCACAGATTATTCAAAAAACTGCTATCAATGATCAAATTCTAAACATTTGTTTTATCTTTGCACTCATCTGTTCACCATCAAACCAACCCTTGATACTATTAAACCTCTGTTGACTTACCAAACAGATGTACAAACACAATTCAACATCAACATAATCTAAATCTTACTCAAACACTAAATAAGTAAAAACAAAACACAACATAGATTCTTAAAATTAAAATTTATTCATGACATTAAAACTAAAACTTCAATAATTACATCACATACTAAACAACATTAAAGGTCAAATATAACAATAACAGCAAGAATTAAGAAACTTTAGCTTCAAATCCATCGATTGCTGAACCTATCGATGTATGTCCTTCAACATCGCCATGAACTCCACATCTCTATCACCGCACTCTATATTACTGATAACACAAAGCTCACGAACGGAGGTTGAAGGCATCCGCATAAGATCTCTGGAAACCTGCTCTCTAGTGAATAGGCCAACTTGCAATCCATCAAAACATCTCTTCAACTCTTGAAGAGTAGCCCTATCTTCGTACACCTGTTCCTCGATTTGCCTGACAAAACGCTGCTTTAAATCATCCGATTTTGCATTTGTGAATGACGCCATTTGAATAAACCATATTACTCGACTTTCCTGAAAGTATGATATATTCGTAGGAAAACGTGATGAAAAACAGGTGAAGTGAGTATGAGTTTATATACTGAAATTTGGTATTATGAAAACGTGTACATTTAATATAAACATATTAATGTATATTTCAAAACAACAATCTTTTAATGCAAAAAGCTTTTCAAACCCCAACTTTTATGGGAAAACTGTAAAATTAAATACCAAGAAACCCAAGAGACAAAATTTTGAACTTCAAAGAACAAAAGCAGATTATCACAATTACAATTAACCTCTTGATTTACCATGTAGACGCGTTTTTAAACTCTATAAAAGACCGATGATTACTTTTGATTCAAAACATCAACAAATTGTCCTACAAATCACTTTCTGTCAAAAATTGTTCCAAATCAGAAAACCAACAAAAAATCTACATAGCAAACTTCAGCTTCTACCACTGGTCAGACACCAGCAATGTTAAAACACAGTTCTCCATGTGGTCACTCAAAGAACAAAGAACAGACGAAGAACTAAACAGGAAAGTTGACATAATAAATGACACTAATTACAACAAAACCTGGAACAGCATAGCATTGCTCGATGAAGTTCTCCACTCTCCTTCATCAGAGTTCCAGAAGAATGCATAAGAGTTTCTGACACAACTTCTAAAACAGAATCAGAAAATCTGCAACATGCCAACTGACCTGAAAATCAAAAGAGAACATGAAATCACATGGAGAAAGGCCAGAGTCTACGAAATCCTAGCAAGTGTTAACTCTAGCGTGTAATACTTTATACAAATTTCTTTAATATTGTATTTTTCTATGTAGTAGTTCATTTTACTAATATAAACATGCATCTTAACATATTCTAAAATGTCAGTGTCTATAAAAACACTCAACATCATCAACAGTTAATCAAAATAAGAAACAAACCTAACATGCAAAGTTCTCTTCTCAACTGTTGTAGCACATCTGACTTTTCACGACATTGCACGAATCTATACTTTCTATAAAAGGAGAAAATCTTACTGACGCAAGAAAACCTGACTTTCGTTTTACCGAAAATCCAACAATGCAACTCTCCTATCAAAGAAGATAGCACATGCAACTTTTCACGATGTTGCAACAATGATACTGCAACATCGATATTGAAAGGTTGATGTGTGATGGGAAGCTTCATTGAAACGACGATGTTAGAACAATGATACTGGAATGATAACATGTAAACATAATCAATAAACATTCGAACAAAGAAATGTAATCGGAGATTAGCGGCTGAATCACGAGAAAGATGCATTTAAGAGGGAGAGATACGCTCACAGATGTGAGTGGGAGAGATTTGAATGTGGAGCCGGATTATTAACCCTTATTTATAGGATTAGAATATATGGTTTGAATTTTGAATGTGGAGCCATAATTTTGAATCTCGACAGGTGTTTATTTGGAACTGATGTTTGATTATAAAATGTTGAGGGCAGATGTTTAAACAAAAGTTTAAATGTTATTTTATATTAGGCTTAACATGAGCAGACCTTTCCCTCAGCAGACCTTTGCATCTTAAATGTGGGCCACCTTTGAATTTTAAAGTTTCGTAATATTAGGCATTATGATGTAATAATGACATAAGAAAAGCCTTGTTGGACATGCTCTCTAGCTGACACATCAGCTTTTCTTATGTCATTGGGATTTCTCCTTTTATAGAAAGCATAGATAGAGAAAAATGCTCGGATAGTCCCTGTGGTTTGTCCATTTTTCACCTTTAGTCCCTAACTTTCTAAATTACACCTATAGTCCCCAAGTTTTTTAATTTTGTTCCCGGATAGTCCCTGGCAGTGGCGTGGATGGGGGTTAGTTTTTTATGTTAGGTGCGTGTGAAATGACAAAAATACCCTTACTATCAAATTAATAACTAAAAAGTTAAAAGAAATATAATTAATATTATACAATTTATGTGGGACCCACCACTCACCCTACCCACTTCATCTTTCCCATTCCATACCACCACCACAATCTCCACCTTCAACCACCACAACCATCTATCACCCCCCCCCCCCACACACCGTAACTATCACTTGAACCTAGCCCATTCGATAACTTGAAGTGTTTGAAGATAAATATGGTGTCCCAAAAGCAAAAAGACCATATACCTACAGTGCCCACTCAAGTCAGAAACTACTTTCTTGAGAACTCTCCCAGTGCTACATTAATCATGGATTTACCTCAGGTATTTACATCACCACATGATCTATGTATTTGTCACCATATTCCTTTTAATCATTCCTTTGTGACAATGTTCAATTAATTTAAGAGTGATTTAAATAATGGTGTATCTCACTGTCTATTATATTACTAGTGAAATGATCGCTTTATAATGGCAAGTTCAGTTTCTCGATTAATCCACACAGGCTTACTAGCACATTCATATAATATATGATCTCTATTGTGTTTTGAAGGATACTTTCTTGTATATTGGACTATGGGTTCACTTGAGAGTGCATGTAAGATGTAGGAAACCGTCTCACATGGCGAAGTGTTGGGGGTAGATGGTGGTGGTGGTTGAAGGTGGTGGTGGTGTGGAGTTGGGAAGATGAAGTGGGTAGGGTGGGTGGTGGGTCCCACATAAATTGTAAAATAATAATTTTATTTCTTTTAAGTTTTTAGTTATTAATTTGACAATAAGGGTATTTTTGTCATTTCACACGCACCTAACACCAAAAACTAACACCCATCCACGCCAGGGACTATCCGGGAACGAAATTCAAAAACTTGGGGACTATAGGTGTAATTTTAGAAAGTTATGGACTAAAGGTGAAAAATGGGCAAATCACAGGGACTATCCGAGCAATTTTCTCTATATAATAAATGAAAGTTATTTGGGTCACGTGTCAGTAGATTAGGGCATCGTTTTTTCCTTTTTCCCGCCCAACAGTATCACTCCCCTTTATTCTCACCTTTTCACAAACCCTATTTCATTCTTCTCATTCACCTTTCCATACAAGATCCCCTTTCTTTCTGTTGTTCATCCTTCTCCTTCTTCACATTTCCATCTCCTCAACAACGTCCGGCAGAGGTTACTTCTATTGGATACATCTGCATTTGAAACCCTAAATCATGTACCGTCGAGTAGTTGAAGAATAGAATATTCATGTAAGATCTATTTTCTCATTCAGAAATTTTATTTGGTTTTATCTATTTTCTCATACTGAACACGATGAACCCTTTTGTACCCTCAGAAGAAGAAGAAGCTCTCCTAGGGTTTCTTATCGTACACGATTAACCCTTTTGTACAAGTTCCTGTTAATCGGTGACACTGGTATGAATAACTCTGTTTGTAGCTTTTGATTTTGTCTTTCATTTGTTATTATTTATTCAGATGTTTGCTTTGTTGTATCATGTGATTACAAGTAGATTTATTTTGATATGTTTGTAGTTTTTGTTTTTCACAATCTGTTTTGTTGATTTATTCACCCATGTTAGTAATGTTAGATACTCCTATGTTTCTTGATCCTCTGTATTTATTCCAACTTTCATACTATTTTTTTAGCAATCCAAGAAGAATATATAGATTTTATGCTTATTTTTATTATTATTATTATTATTATTATTATTTTATAGAGTTTGTTGATTAGAAGTAACCTCTGTCGGATCGTTGTTGGGGAGTTGGAAATGTGAAAGAGAAGGAGAAGGACGGTAAATTCATTGTTGGATTGTTTATGTAGTTAACTAAATTGAGTAGCTTTACTACTCAATTACAGAGAAGTTTTTGAGATTGTTTTCACACTTTATTATTTTTGCAGCAAGTTCTACTTGATTATTCATGTGGCAACTTTATATTTGCAGGCTTGTGAATTAAGGTTGGTTGTTACTTAATTTGTGTTTACTTTAATGATTTTCAGTTTCATGAAGTCATTGTTTAGAAACTGATTTTGTTTTCAGGTATGTTGATAGGTGATACCAGCCTAAAAGTTTAGGCTTCATCGCTTTTTGTTATTCGGTATGGTACTCATTTACAGTCGCACTTTCAATGAGGTTGTTTTAGTCAAGTATTTGATTTTTACCCTTTTCTTTACAATTGAAGTTAGGGAGAGTCGAATTAAGATGGTGGAGCGGAAGACAATCTCAGATGAGTAGAGGAATTTTAGTGCATGATTGAGATCAGTCGGACCCATGTACTGTAAGTCATTGAATGTTTTAATCTTACAATCAGTTTTACTTTGTTTTTTAAGAAGGTGTTGTTGTCATGGACATCGAGGTGATTTCACATGCCTCCAAGTTGTATTTTTGGTGTAGTGCAATTGCATAAAAACTAATATGTGACTTTTTTGAGTAATAATATAGTTAAATCTCTTCTTTTGCCATATAATTGTTGCATCATCTTCTTCCTTCTTCATTGCACAACACCAAAGTAACCCCAATTGGTCTGATTTATTTTTTGGTATTTGTAACATTTTGATTTACCGTTTATTGACGCATTGATTCATTTGTAATCACTTGCAGATCACCCGTCATCTCAATTTGAGCAATTAAACGGAGTTTTCTTAAACAACACCGTAAGTTTCGTTCACTAATCCATGCATTGTTAATTCCACATGTTTTTTTATTCTTAATCGCCGATTCTGTTTCAGGTACACTTTTTGCTGTCAGTTCCATTTGTTTTTTTTTCAAATTAATTGTTGCTATATATATATATATATATATATATATATATATAAATATATATATATATTTATTGGTTTTGTTTTGATGAAAAGGGAAAACGTTCGAGACGTTTGATCCAAGAACCGAAGAAAAGATAGCGGATATTGCTGAAGGAGATTAAGATGATGTTGATCTGGCTGTTGAAGCTGCACGTTGATCCACAATAAGCACTGCCCATCTAAGTTTCCTCCAATGACAGTGGTTATAACAAGTTAATAAGGCAAAGCACTGATCTGCCTAACAACTGTTGGATATAAAGACTGTTGTACACAAAGACTGATGAGGATCATCCATTGTTGAAGACCAAAGCACTCATGAAGACCAAAGCTCTGTTGAAGACAAGCACTGATGAACCAAAGGCCTGATCAACCAAAGGTGAACCATTGCCCAACAACAACAGTGGTTCGGCATCAACAACAGTTATTCTACCTTTGTTTATGTTAACAGTGTTCATATGTAACAGTATTTATCACATCAGTGTTTTATAGTCAGTTAGGTTGTTAGATGTCATCACCTCAGTGTTTATATGTAACAGTATTTATGACATCAGTGTTTATATGTAACAGTGTTTATATGTAACAGTATTTATCACATTACCTCAGTGGTTTGATCTATACTATAAATTGAACAGTTGTTTGATCTTTATACTAATAAATAAAAATGAAGTACACTTTGATGATTATTAAGCTCCTCATTTTGATTGTTTGGGTATAGTATTCTTGAAATTGGTCTTTTTTTTGCAAACAGATGTTTATGGGCAAACATCTGTTTAAGGTCAAACATTTGTTTAAGGCCAAACATATGTTTATGGCCAAACATCTTTGGACTCGTAACGTAAATGTGTCATTTATCTGACACATATAATAATAGATGAACTGGAGTCTGAGATATGGAAAATCTCTGTAACCTTCTTGTGTCTTGATTATCTTTTCCAAAGGCTACCCTGTTTACCTCCTGAGACAAGTAGAGTTGAGATTAACATCCCGCTTAGGGATGCAACATTGTGAAATCTTCGTGATGATTAGTACCTCCAACTCAGGAATAATAGAAACCCTAGTTAGATGAATTTTAAGATAAAGGTTCTTAAAACCTAATTCGTAATTCTAAGAGTTTCAATATTATTAATTATGAAAGACGGTTCATTATGCTTATGCATAAATTACCGCAACCCTAATTAGGCAACAATTAAGAATCGCCATCAGCAGCCCAGGATCGTCGATTTGTTCGACTAACCGTAAGGATTAGCTATTCCTTAAGATTGGTTTTAAGCTGTAGTTGGAATAACCACCTCACCTTAAATAAGCTTTTCTATAATAATTATTATATAAGTATCAAGGCTACTCCTTTGGAGACCTTGTGTAGATGGGACATTAAACATCTATTGTTGGACAAAATTTTGGTAAGTCCAATTATCAGGATCTGAAAGTTGCCTTGGAAACAACGAATAGGATCATACAAATCCAAAATCGTCTGAAAGTTGCCAGTGATCGGCGGAAAATCAAGGATTAATGAAAGTCGCAACCCTCTTAAGTCCTTAATAAGGAATAAGGTTCAATTGAAGGTATCACCCTAAGAAGGATGTGCTAATTTTTTTAATTTATCAGGTCAGTTAAGCTCTGATATATAGAATCATTCGAGGAAATCGAATATATCAAGATTGTAACCTATTTAAGGAGCTTGATAGGAATCAATGAGTCCCACACTAGTGATTCAAAGATGTGTTCGCCGATAAGTCGAGAGCATTGTCGCATAATGATATGCAGACTAATGAAAATTTATGGTGTGGTGAGAAACCTGTACAGATTAAGGATCGACAGGTTAAGAAGCTCCGAAAGAGAGTATGTACCTATTGTATAGGTCAACTGAGATGCCCTTAGAGGCCCAAATATGCTATGGAGGATAAGTCCATGATACGTCGGAAAGTACTTCCATTACTTTAGCAAATCTCGAGGTCGAGATTTATTTTAAGGGGTGAGGATGTAACACCTCGTAAAATCACGTCCAATGGTGTATTGACACGTGTAATAAACCCTAATAAAGTCAAAACGTGGAATTTGAGGGACTAATTTTGCGAAAAATCAAAAACTTTGATTTTAGAAGGACTGGAAATGTTAACATGCTTATTATAAGCCTCTGAATAACATTTCATGGTAATCATATTCACAAATGGGCCACTTGTCGATCATGAGTAGCCGTTTGCGTAATTAATTGAAAGTTGGCGCAATGAAGGGTTAAAAGTGTTAACATGTTAATTCTTACCTCCGAGAGACCTTTTAACATACCGAGAGCTTCATGATAATTGATTACACTCTCGGGAATACCTAATATTGGCCATTAAGGGCTTTTATGCCTATAAGTGAAGTTACGCGCAACTTTGCAAGTTAGAGTGACTAAAAGTGTTAATATGTTTAATTATACCTCTGAATGACCTTTTTTACGAACCCGAAGCATCGTGATGTTTAATAATACTTCCATGAATGTCTAATATGGATTAGATAAGGCTTCGATGCTATTAAACGATGATATGCGCAAGTTTGCACATTAGAGGGACCTAAAGCGTCAACTTTTGAATCTACGCCTTTTGGTGACCATTTAAGAGAACGAGAGCGTAGTAAAATTTAAACGCATTCTTGGAAATACCCATTCTGGGCCATGGAAGGCTTGGATATCATTAAACAACATTTCGCGCTACTTTGTGCGATTAAAGGACTATTTGCGTCAAACTGCAAAAGTATACCTATTCGTAGGGTATTGAACCTTTTGGAATATGGTCGTAAGTTAAACATGCCCTAAATATCCTTTATATAGCTAAGATATAGGCTTAGGGGTGTTTGGTGCGCAAAAATAAACTTTTAAGTCAAACAGGGACTAAAAGTGTCAAAAAGTGCACAAGTTTGAATTTTCGCGCATATCTTACGTTCTGAATATATCCGGACATCCAAAAATCTATGCAAGCATTAAAATATTTTATTTTAGTGTTCGGAATGATAAAATTCCATTCGTCGCTTAATTTGGATCGTTTTTCGCGTCCGTTCGTGTTTCGTCGTAATTAGTCGAACAACGTGACCGTACGACCAAACGAACCGACATCCGCGATATTTTTGAGCATGTTTTATGTCCCCTATATTTGGGCATCATTGTGGAGCCTTGAAATGAGGTTAACGGGCCTTAAATAGGTCAGAAATGACATTTAACAAAGTACAGGGACTGAAACTGCATGATCTGAAAGTTTTTTTGGCTGGGCTGAGCATCTAGGCGGGCCGCGTAGCCTGATGGGCCGGCTTACGCAGGCCGCGACCCATCAGCAGCTGCAGGAACTTGTTTTTGCTGCTGGTTTTGTTGAAACTAGCTGCCATACTCACATAACCGACTCTAGGGGCTGCCCACTGATTTAAAAGATGGTATAACACCTGTCATAATCTGGTTATAACCTCCCGACACTTGTCACGATCCTACGAGATCCCGAAAACTATATATAGGAGGTGGGTTTCACTTGTTCTTTCACACCATTCCTCCAAAATCTGCTTTGTCTCTGATTCAAGGAGGATCCTGAGCTTTTAGGAACTTTCATTCAGTCCATTGGACCCATCGTAAGTGTCCTTTTGTGACTAGTTAATCTTATTTCGCTTAAAAAGCCGAAAAGTCAAGCGTATACAATAAACGCTTTGACTTTTAAATGGCCAAGCCATTGTTCACAACGAACATAGCTACGTGATCGTAATTAGGTAGGTATTAAACCCTTAAAAGGGCCCCTCCTAATTACCATGTTTGCTTAGTTAATTGTCGGGTCAAAGTAATTAGAATAAAAGTTAAACGAGTCGTTTTTAAATAAAATTTATAACTAATGATGTGAAGGCAATAAAATCATTTTTGTCACTTTAATAACTTGGTAAATATTAATTGAACACGTCTAGGCATGTTCAACCCGACAATTCTGAGTTTAGGCTCGGTTCGGAACCGAAAGTCGCAAAAGTTGACTTTTACTTTAACTTTCAGTTCTGAACCGATTTAGTTTAGTTTAGATATTCCTTAGGATTCCTTTAGGACCATGTTATAGGTTAGTATAACCCTCTGAGGTTATACAACTTGGTTCCATAGTAAACCTAGTTCATTGCATGTTTCCGTTAATTGCTTAAATGTTGACCATTATGCCCTTTTGACCTTAAAATGAGATTTTTGAAAATGTGAGAGGACAAAAACCTTTGTTACTGATTTATAAACATGTCCTAAAAATTTGACATCAGTTTGAGGTCTAAATTAGGAGTTATGCTCAATAGCGTAAATTGAAAGCTTTTTATTAATTAAACGGCATTATTAGCATAAAGCCTATTTAAACACAAATTTTGACACCAAACCTTTTACCGACTGATGTAATATAATATTTTGAGATTTTTGAAGATTTTTATTTATTTTTAAACTGATCATAGCATAGGGTTCTTGCTTTGATTCGGTAATTGTCGGTTATACCATTTTCTTGAATAAAATGAGTTTTACATAACATTTTGATGCCAAACTTTTTGCTACTGATTTTATATGATAAATATAGTATTTTGAATTTTATAAACTGATCAGAAACTCAGATTTTCTTATATAACCCGAAAATCGCTTAAAAGCGACTTTTTACGCGTTTTAAACGCATGGTATGAGTTAAAACTATTTTAAACATATAAGACTTAATATCTACTGATGTTTTTAATAATTTTCTATACGTTAAAATTAAATAAAAGTTTTGAACTCAGATTTCCAAATTTGACCTTTAAAGCTTATGTGAAATGACCAAAATGCCCCTATGGTGCATAGTTTGGTCATAAAAAAATAAATTTCACATATATATGATATCTTACTGATATAACTTATTAAAATAAATATTTTTACTGATCATTTTAGACCAGAACCTCAGATTGTCATTTAACCTCTTTTATAATCTTTAAAATGACCAAAATACCCCTACGGGGCTTAAATTGGTTTTAAATTCGTTTTGGGCATAATGGAAGGTATCCTACTGATATTACAACATATTTAAGGCATATTAACTTGTGAAACATGTTCATGACTCTTTTAGTTTAGTTTTGCATTTACAGTAACCTGTACACGGGGCCGTGTTCACTGAACACGGGGCCGTGCTGCACATTTTTATAAAAACAACCAGTAACAGTAGCTTGAACACGGGTCGTGCTCACTGAACACGCCCCGTGCTCAACTAGATCAGTAAATTTAATTAAAATGCCCAGATACAGATCCTGAACACGGGGCCGTGTCCACTGAACACGGGGCCGTGTCCAGCCTCTGTTTCCGTTTTTATTTTTGTTTTCTGATCTCGAGACTTGGTTGTGGTCTGCTGAGTGATCCTCATGGATCAATACTCAGGAGGTTACAACTACACCTATGAGGAGGATGATTATAGGAGTAATTATTGCACTAATTGTCGTAACACACACTCGGGTCAAAATAATTACTAATATCAACCATCCAATTCATACACCTACTATGAGGAGCCCAGGTACGAGCCATCAACTTCATACACACCCTATGAAGACCAAAGGTATGAACCTCCTCCCTCATACTCATATTTTGATGAACCAAGGTATGAGCCTTCATACTCATATTTTGGGGAACCAATATATGAGCCACCACCTTCGTATGCTTATTATGAGGAACCATGGCGTGAACAACCCACCTCGTATGAGTATTATGAAGAACAAAATTACGACCCTTATCCATCATATGCTTACGATGAAGAACAATGGTGTGAACCATCTACTTCATATGGGTATTATGAGGAACAAAGGATCGAACAACTGGATTCAAGCTTTGAAAATCCCGATTCTTTTTCTATAACCGAAGTGACCGATAGGATATTAAAACACATTAGAGTTATCGATCGCTGTATAAAAGAATCTCGCGCAAGGGAAGAGGAGTCCCGCGCAAGAGAAGAATTAAAAAAGGAAGAGATAACCGAAAATGTAAAAATGGAAGAACAAATAAGTGAAAAACCGACACATGAGTTAAACAACGAAAAAGGTGAGTCCGACAACGTTAAAATTCAAGAAGAGTCTAATTTTGAAGAAATTAATCTCTTGTCACATTCTTTTGAAAATCATTGTTTAGTACCCACTCATGCTAAGTTTTTAAAAGAGTTAAACACTAACACTAAAATTGACGAAACGGTAAGTGTTAAGTTAACTAATGATCAAACCTCGCTAATAAAAGAAGACCCATTTGAAATTAACATTACATCGGTTCCATGTTTCTTTCAAAATTCGTTTATTAGTATTGTCACAATTGATAAAGATCTTTGTGTTAACATAATGCCTAACTACATTTTCGAAAAGTTAAGTATTAGTGATTTTTCTCCACTTCAAATACCCATTTTTCTATCCAATCGGAAAATAATAAAATCAATCGGTGTAGTTGAGGATGTATTGGTTCAAACAAATCAAATGGTAATCCCGACCGACTTTGTCATCCTCGATGACGCTCCTCTAATGTTGGGACGACCATTTGTAAAAACTCACGAAGCTTTGAAAAACCGGAAGTTCAAAAATCTACCTCTTCAATTAGGGGCATTTAAAAGAAGTGTCGATCTCGAATGGTTAATGAAATATCCTTTCGGCAATAATGACCCCCTAATTGAAGATGAAGATGAACCACCCGATACAAGTGAAGATATTGACCACTTTGTTGAAGAAGAGGTCGCCATAGAACAAACTTTTAAAGTTCTTGATCGAAATGAGCAACCAAATAAGGAGTCTCCTAAAGACCCACCACTTGAGCTCAAAGAACTTCCAAAAGGTTTGGAATATGCTTTTCTAGACAAAGATGGTAATTTACCTGTAATTATTTCGTCTAAATTAGATAGTTTAGAAAAAGAAAAATTAATTAGTCTTTTGAAAAAACACAAAAACTCAATAGCTTGGAAACTTGTAGACATAAAAGGAATTAGTCCTTCCATGTGCACACACAAAATTTTGATGAATGATGACTACAAATCGGTCATACAACCACAACGTCGAGTAAATCCAAATATTCAAGAAGTGGTTAAAAACGAGGTCATAAAATTACTTGACGCCGGACTTATCTATCCTATCTCCGATAGTCCTTGGGTGAGTCCCGTCCAAGTAGTTCCAAAGAAAGGAGGTATGACGGTTGTTATGGGTCATTTTCTGAGTATACATATCCTGACTAATATCCCGCTTTTAATTGTTTATCTGTGATCAGGATACTGGATGGGGATATTGCTAACATCCTGGGTGATATCCTGAGGTATATCGAATTAATCACGTGCAGGTTAAAGACTGGGACTTGCCAACGGTCGAATGGACTTCATCTCCTCAAGACTCGGACGTATTTGTTAAAGGAGAGACGTTGAACCCGAAAGACCAGGTCTACAACGTTCGACTAAGGAATATTCGTTGGATCCCGGTTATGTAGGATAGTTAGTTACATTTGTTTTACTATAAATAGATGGGGGCGGATCAGATTAAGGCACTCAACTTACACATTTTCAAACACTTTCTCTCTAACTCATCGCAAACACTACACACAACACTTGTATTCGAATTACATTGTAACACATAGTCGATCCGCACCACATCCTGCACTGTATCTTGATATTTGAAGCAATAGAAGAACAAGGCAGCTGCGATTGTCAGCTCCCGAGGTTTTATGCCGGCGATCTAGATTGATCAAGGGCTTTCCTCGTACATCACGTGTCAACCTTTACTTTTTTGCTCATTGTTTGATCATCGATACAACTCTATATCCCGAGCCGTATCCTGAAACTGTTTTCATATCTAATTTGGTTAACACATTTTTCACACATAATTTTAGCACACTACCTCACTTAACTAATTTGATCACTTAATTGCTTAGGTAATTTTTGACCAAAACAATTTGGCTCTCACCGTGGGGTAAGTGGTGCTACTTTTACTAAAAATCTTTGTAAAATCGTTAATCGGTTTTCTATTTTCAAAACTTTTTGCCATATCGTTTACAATGGCCTAAAGATCAAACATGAGCTCCTCTACTATGTCTGCTGCAACCTCTGCTACTACCGGTTCGGTGCTTCCACCACCTCCTCCAAGGATGCCATTTTCTTCACAATCTCAAGATGTTATCCCTACTCGGAGTGTTCAGGGATCTGCTCCCGTTTTAGCCTCTAATGATGAAATTCTGACTTTATTTGGAAGTGTGCAGGAACAAATGAGGCAGCAACAGGAGACTAACCAAATGCTGTTAAGAGAAATACAACTCTTAAAAGCTAGCTCGAGCAGACCTGCTGAAGAAACTGTCACTCCTATATAGCCCAGGGCTTTGAACTTCAGTTCCGCAGTTTACACCGAGGATAACAGGGGGAATATCGTCCCAAGCCATTCTCAGAATCATACCCCTGAGATACCCTCTTCGCTCAGGATGTCGACTGTGAGGAGTTCAGGATATGCTTCAGGATATGGCCAAAATCCTCAGACCGGTAATGTATCAAATAATAATATTCTTGCTACTAACAACAATGGCTCTTTGCAGGATGCAGGTATGACGTCAACATTTACCCGGGAGCTCCAAAAATTGAAGGACATGATATCCAGTGTACCTGGAGTGGTCCAGCCAATTCCGGAAGTATCTCAAGACAGTCACAGGATATCCCGCTTTGCATATCCTATATGTGATGCTGAAATACCAAAGAGATTCCAGACTCCCAACATGAAACTGTATGACGGGACTACGGATCCTGAGGAGCATATTGCCCAGTATAGGGAACGGACGGAAATCAATCCTATCCCCCCAGATCTCAAGGAAGCATGCTTATGCAAGGGATTTGGTTCTACCCTGATAGGATCAGCCTTAAAATGGCTGCTGAACGTCCCTCCTCACTTAATTACTTCGTTTGCTCATTTGGTTAATTTATTTAACAGTCAATTTTCTTGTAGTCGGAGTTTTGAGAAACTAACTAGTGATCTTTACAGGATAACTCAAGGGCCACAGGAATCCTTGAGGGATTATGTGAACAAATTCAGTCGAGAATCCTTGGATATCCCACATCTTGATGTTGCAACAGCTGTGCAAGCTTTTAAGATGGGGTTACAAAAGGATTCTCAGTTTTATCAGGATCTTGTAATGAATCCCTGCAGGAATCTCGACGAAGCTCGTAACAGGGCTTTGAGATATATTCGTTTGGAAGATGACAAGAAGATGCAGGAGAGAATGAATTCTACCTCAACCTATGAATCAACTAACAGGAAATCAGAAACCTCATATAAGCCATATCGCTCTAAGCCATATGGCAGAAATGATAACAAGAAAGTGAATGATGTTGAAGACGAGGATCCTGAAGAATATCCTGACTTATCTGAATACTGCTTTTCTGTTAATATACCTGAGTTAATGTATGCTATGCAGGGTTTAGGGGACAAAGCTAGGTGGCCTCGAAAGAACCAGCAGAAAGCTGATTGGAAGGATAAATCCAAATGGTGTGCCTTCCACGAAGACTTCAGACATATGACCGAGGATTGCATTGCTTTAAGGAAAGAAATAAGTTACCTGTTAAGCAAAGGGTATCTGAAGGACTTACTGGGAAAAAAGAAGAATAAAGGTCAGGATCCCGTGAAGGATCCTGAACGAGCAGCATCACCCCCAGCAGATGCCAAGATAATTAACTTTATTTCAGGAGGATCCGATATTTGTGGAACTTCGTATTCGGCGGCCAAGAGACATGCAAAGGAAGCTAAGAGTGAGAGGGGAGACAGACCAGTCAGGATGACTACCCTCACAACTGATAAAGTGATCACTTTCGATGGTGATGACAGGGATACTGTTCAGGATCCTCACCATGATGCTTTGGTAATAACTTTATATGTGGCTAACCATTTTGTACGCATGATACTGGTAGACAACGGTAGTTCTGTCAATATAATTCAGTTGGAAACATTGAAGAGGATGAATGTATCTCCGATGGACATTACTTCGAAGTCCACTGTGCTCGTTGGTTTCAGTGGAGAAGCTAGGAATACCGTATGGGAGATAAAGTTACCAGTATATGTTGAAGGGGTCAACTCGATACAACGCTTCTGTGTGATGGACTCCTTATCCTGCTATAACATCATACTGGGAAGACCATGGATTCACGATATGAAGGCTGTGCCGTCAACATATCACCAATGCATCAAGATCCCTACCCCTTGGGGAGTTGTCAAAGTTGAAAGTGATCAGCAGGAAGCGAAAGAATGCTACTCGTCCTCAATGAAATCCTCAACTAAGCCTAGTACAGCATAGCAATTAAAGATGCGGGTCCAGGATATCGTGGAGGATTCGGAGCAGGATGTGAAGAAAATTATCCTGGATCAGGATAATCCTGATATCTCGGTGCTCATAGGAACCAATATCCCTTAGGATATTGAAGAGCAGTTAACTAACTTTTTGAAATACAGGATGTCGACGTTTGCATGGAAACATGAGGATATGACAGGCATATCCAAAGACATTATCACTCACAAGCTTGGAATTGACAAATCATTCAAGCCTGTTCAGCAAAAAAGAAGAAAATTTGCTCCTGAGCGGAATGCGATTATCCAAGAGGAAGTTGAAAGATTGTTGAAGTCCAGGATGATCAGAGAAGTCAAGTTTCCAAGATGGCTAGCAAACGTAGTTGTGGTACAGAAGAAAAACGGGAAATGGAGAGTCTGTATAGACTACACGGACTTGAACAAGGCTTGTCCTAAAGACCCATTTCCTCTCCCTCATATCGATGCAATGGTGGATGCGACCGCTGGACATGAAATGTTAACGTTCATGGACACATCCTCAGGATTTCAGCAGATTTAAATGGAGCCTTCGGACCAGGAGGATACTGCTTTCATGACACCAACAGGTATATATTGCTATACTGCCATGCCTTTCGGTTTGAAAAATGCAGGTGCAACATACCAGAGATTAGTGAACATGATGTTCAAAGATAGGCTGGGGGACACCATGGAGGTATATATTGACGATATGGTGGTGAAATCTAAAAAGGCTGAGGATCACCTCCAGGATATCAAGGGAGCATTTGATATCCTGGATCAATATAACATGAAGCTGAATCCTGCTAAGTGCCATTTCGGAGTGGGGTCAGGAAAGTTTCTTGGATATATGGTGACAAAAGGGGGATAGAGGCAAGCCCGGAGCAGATTAGAGCTATCCTGGATATAAAATCACCCTCGAATATGAAGGACGTACAACGGTTAACAGGCCGAGTAGCAGCTTTGAATAGATTTATTTCAAGATCCTCGGAAAAATGCAAGGAATTCTATGATATCCTCAAGAAGAATAAGAAATTTGAATGGGGAGCAAAGCATGAAGCAGCCTTGCAGGATTTGAAGCGATACCTCTCAACTGCACCTCTATTGATGAAGCCTGAAAATGGTGAACCACTATCCCTATACCTCGCTGTATCAGGGAATGCTGTAAGTGCCGTTCATATAAAAGACCATGAAGGTCAGCAATATCCTGTTTATTATGTTAGTAAAAGTTTGTTAGATGCTGAAACTAGATATTCTCATTTAGAAAAGTTGATACTAGCATTAGTTATGGCATCAACGAAGCTTAGACATTACTTTGAGACACATAGGATTCATGTTAAAACAAATTATCCTGTCAAAAATGTGCTTAGGAAACCAGAGATGTCAGGCAGGATGGCCAAGTGGTCAGTAAAGTTAAGTGCTTATGATTTAGTATATGAACCTAGAAATGCCATAAAGTCTCAGGCTTTAGCTGACTTTGTGGCTGATTTCAGTAGTGACATTCAGGACGAGGTAGACCTAGAAGTTCAACAGTTAGGAGAATCTTCAGGATCCTGGACATTATATACTGATGGTGCATCCAATATAAGAGGTGTAGGTTTAGGTATACTACTAAAATCGCCACAGGGGGACATATTACCCCAGGCTATTAGGTGTGAATTTCCTGCTACTAATAATGAGGCAGAATATGAAGCTTTAATTGCAGGATTAGAATTGGGTAAGGATATGAGTATCAAGAATTTGCAAGTATATGTTGACTCCTTGTTAATTACTAACCATTTTAATGGATCCTATGCAGTCAAGGGTGAGAAATTAATCAAATACCTCGATATTCTCAAAAAATTAGCAGGATATTTCGATGTTTTTACACTTGAACAGGTACCAAGGGAGGATAATGCCGAAGCAGATGCCTTAGCAAATCCGGCATCATCGATCAGGATACCAGAAGGAACCCAAATACCAATATTACATGTCTTGTATCCTGCAACGAATCCTCGGGATAAAGAAGTAGCGGGTATTCAGGATCCTGGAGCAGAGCATCCTGAAGAGGATCCTAAATCCTGGACGGCTCCAATCATGAGATATCTCAAAGAAGGACACATCCCTGGAAATGAAAATCCTAAGGCATTTAGGATGAAGGTATCACGATTCACTATTATAAATAATGTTTTATACAAGAAATCTCTTGCAGGACCGTATTTGAGGTGCTTAGAGGATCCTGAAGCCAAAGAAGTACTTCAGGATATACATGAAGGGGATTGTGGTAACCATACTGGGGGCAGGTCATTATTCTCAAAAGTATTAAGGACAGGATATTATTGGCCGACAATGAGAAAAGATGCCGCAGAATATGCTCGAAGATGTGATGCATGTCAAAGACATAGTAACATACTGCATCGGCCTGCTGAACCATTATATCCTATTGTTTCCCCTTGGCCATTTATGAAGTGGGGTATGGATATAGTGGGAAAGCTTCCAAAGGCTCCAGGAGGGAAGGTTTTTATGTTGGCAATGACAGATTATTTCTCCAAATGGGTTGAAGCCGAGGAATTTGTCCAAGTCAGGGATCAAGAAGTAGTATCCTTCATAAAGAGAAATATCCTGACCAGATTCGGAGTACCAGCCGAGATAATCTGTGACAATGGTTCTCAGTTTATAAGCAAGTGAACTACTGACTTTTGCAAGAGTTGGGGAATCAAAATGATAACATCTACTCCGGTACATCCTCAAGCGAATGGACAAGCAGAATCCTCAAACAAGATAATTGTCAATAACTTAAAGAAGAGACTTGGAGCCAAAAAAGGAAGATGGGCAGAAGAGTTACCCTTTGTTTTGTGGGCTGATAGGACAACGGTAAAGAATGCAACATGCCAAACCCCATTTTCCTTGGTATTTGGAGCAGAAGCAATGATTCCAACGGAAATGGCAATACCTACTGCAAGATCTACCCTACAGGATCCTGAACAGAATCCTGAAGCCTTGTGTCAGGATTTGGATACTATAGAGGAAAAAAGGTATGCAGCAAGGCTAAGGATGGCAGCATATCAACAAAGAATATCCAGGGCATATAACAAGAATATTAGGACCAGAAGATTTAAGGTTGGAGATTGGGTGTTAAGAAAGGCTTTTCAGAATACTACTAATCCTGCCGATGGCAAGCTAGCTCCAAAATGGGAAGGACCATATGAAGTTGAATCAGAAGCAGGGAAAGGAGCATATAGACTCAAGAATATGAAAGGGGATATGTTACCGAGATCCTGGAATGCTATACATTTGAAGCTCTATTTCAAGTGAGTTAGGAATTTAATTTCTAACTCAGGATGGTATGAATATTATCTCTTTTAATATGTTTAATATTATTTATTGCTTTGAACCCAATACTAACTTAAGCATCGGAGGGGTGTTAGCCAAGCTAACACCCACCTTAGTCTAAGGATGTTTTGCAGTATATGCTCCAGGATGTTCACTCAGGATACTTCGGAAGATTAGAGGATTGGCCCCCTCTCTCACGTATAAGGGATCCTGATCCCTTCACAGGTTTAAAGGTATTCACCTTTCTTCCGAATTGGGTTTAAACACCCCGCCTGGAGCGCAAGTTATTCAGGGATAGTTCAAGGTGGCGGGACCAGTCCATGTAAAAGTGGCTGACAATTTCGTTACTGTTGGCTATATCCTGAATCCTAAAGGTATATGAGGATTGATCACCCTCTCTCACGAAAGGGTATTTTCATACTCTCTAAGGTTTAAAGGTTTTCACCTTTCTAAGTCTTGGAGTTTATACACTCCCGCCTGTAGCGCACGAAAATTTGGGATTTCCCCCAGAATTCAAGGGATTTATTTCCAGTACATTCTTGGGTTTTACCCCTGTAACATGAAAAATTGTCTATACAACGGGGATTGATATCCAGAAGATTTCTAAGTATTTGAAGACATTGTACACAGGGGACATTCCTACTAAAGCAATGGTGTAAAGCTAAAAGGATAAGGCTCGAAACTAGTGCACTAAGTGTCTTAGACAGGGGACATCTTCATTGGAAAAGTTGCAAAGGGATTGAAGTTTGATAATAGGGTTATACCCTATTCCTGGTATGATCTTTCCTTTGTAAACATCGTTTAAGTTTTTGATGATACTATGTTTGGTAAAAGGTTAAATATCCTGATATATTCTCAAAATATATTTTCAAGATACTTCTCAGAATATTTGATTAAAATATTTGAAACTAATACTAGTTTGAAACTTTGATCATTTAAGTATTATCAAAACAGGTGGATTGTTTTTCACTCTTTAAAAAAGCTTTCTACAAAGTTGAACGAATATTTGGAAGTCCTATCTAATAACAGTTTTTATAATATATCGCTGAGCATATTGATCAGGATATTTTTGAAAGATAACAATACAAAATTTTTACAAAGCTGAGAGTTACATTAAGTAATGTAAGGCAATAACAAATAAGTCAAAAATAGTTATATTATTAACAAGTCAAAAGTTGTGTTTTTGGTTTCACCTTAAACCAAGGCCCATCCGCCAAAAGCACGATTAGTTTTTACCATACCTACGTAACGGTTGAAGGTTTTATCTCAAAACGAAACCTGTCCACCTTCAACCGCTACGAAATTCAAAACAGATTATACTAACTGATGACCAAGGGCTTCATCCTAAAACCTAGGACCCATCCACCTTTAGTCATCGTATTGTTCTAATGCAGGAAATATAAATTGTTCAAAGATAGGAAATGTAAATTGTTTTTCACAACCACAACCATGAAATTTAAAAAAAAGTGGGCTCCGGCCTCAGCACGTATATCCATCATCGCCCACTCCACTGCCTAAGGGGCAGCACCTTCTTGAACAGCAACCTCTTTCCCGGCATCTGTACCAGCATCATCCTCGGGATTCTTCTCAGCATCTGCAGCAGCATCCTCTCCACCAGCATTCTTTCCAGCATTTGCCCCAGCATTCTCGGAAACATCCTTTGAAGCGCTAGCATCCATTACCTTGGCGGACTCTTCCATAGCAGATTTGGCAGGAGGCTCCACAGGATTTCCCCCAAGATCTTTTAACTTCGCCTCCCAGGCCTTGATGTTCCAAGAAGGGCATTGTAAACCCAAAGCCATCGCCTCGTAAGCCATTTTCAGCCTGGCCTGAAGAAGGGAGATCACGACGGAATTCTTGAGGCTCTCTCGGTATGAAGCCATGGCCTGCTCGTGTTGAACCTGGGCCGCATCAAACTTAGCTTGAGCCTCCTGGGTGATCTTCTGGATGACGGACTGGTGATCTTGAGTCATATCCTTATACTTAGCTTCGTAGTGTTCCGATTTAGCGGTGGCAATTGCTGCTTGATCTGCAATGGTGGCCTTGGCCTTTTTTAGCTGGCTTTCAAGCATGACGTTGGAGCCACATGCGTCTTCATAAAGGAAAACCAGGCGTTCAAGGCCCTGCAAGGTAAAGAAACAGGCATTATTCTAAATGAACATTTCTATTTAGCATTTGGTACAGGATATAGGTCAGGATACTAACCTGGTTAAGGAAGCCGGTCATAAATGTGTTGGATTCTGTGAACCTGTGGTTCTCGAATGGGAACACGTGGGGTGGAGCAGAGGGCTCAACTTCCTTTCTTTTCCGGGAGCTGGAGGCTCGGGTCCTGGATGCTGGGGGAGCTTTGGGAGCAGTGGCGGTCTTTGAACTGGTAAGTTTTGGTGTAACGGATGACTTCGGGTTAGATTCTTGCTTGACAGGTTCAAGGCTGGAATAACTGTCCAGCTCATCGAGTTGGAAGCCTTCGAGGTTGATATCTGGCACTGCACAAGGGAAGATGTTTTAGGCTTATTATACTTCTGAAAAATAATCGGATTAATAAATAAAAATAATTCCTGAAAATATGCTTACCAGACATGTTGGAACTTGATCTTTGACTTGAGCTTGTGAGTAGCAGGTTAAAGGTTCTTTCACCCTCCGGAAGCTTGTAGATTTCTTTTATTCTTCCTTCTGATTCAGCACTAGGGGGAGCTAGTTCCTTGAAGTTTGCTGCAAGAAAGGAAATAAACGCATCAGGATATTGGTTCAGGATGGAGG
The DNA here is from genome assembly GCA_030545235.1 of Helianthus tuberosus. NCBI lineage: Eukaryota > Viridiplantae > Streptophyta > Magnoliopsida > Asterales > Asteraceae > Helianthus > Helianthus tuberosus. The sequence continues at coordinate 33,322,163 of CM060373.1, read as the reverse complement.
TTCGGGATATGATTGGGGATATTCCTAAAACCCTAAGTCCTACCAAAAGTCAACCATCTTTTAGGGAGGTCAAAACCCTTATCAATGGAGTCTCTTTTCACAAAGAAGAATTTTCTTGTCCATTTATCCTCATTCTTGGTGGCCTTAAGAATGAGAGGATCGCTGGAAATAGAAAAAAGGAGAAACCGGCTGGAACCATGTGACCTTAGACGGTAGGCCATCGGAAGGTCTTCGATGCATAGATCAGGCATATGACGAGCCTTAATCTGCTCCAGGGTGACTAACACGCGCCAAACCATTGGCATGATTTGGGCGAAACTAAGACCGGTAAGTTCAAAGAAGCGAGACATGAAGGGAGAAAATGGATATTGAAGCCCTAATGAAAAGGGATATGCAAAAAAGCAAACCCATTCGTCGGAACAAAAATCCGATCGGACCTCTCGGTCGAATGGACGGAAGATTGTCCCGGCGGGAAAGGCACCGGAAGCTCGTAGGGCCGTGATGTCGGAATCATCGAAAGAACACATCTCTTTTGAAGGTTTCTGAAGCAGATTCTGTTTGTGGAAGGTGGAAACAGAGTCCGCCATTTGCGATCTGGTACGGGTCGCCATGGAAGATCACAATCGGAGAAAGGGAGATATAAACAAGGAAAATAGAAAGGATAGAGAAGAGAAGTACCTGATATCCGGTTGAAGATAAGGGTAACCATAATGAGGAGTCCCTCGGTTAATATAGGCTGAATATAAGGGGGTAAAGAGTAAATAACGCTTTGGAAGTTGCACCACTGTCTTTTCAAGGGTCTAGTCGTATTGATTGCCTTAAGTTATGAGGTGGAACTTTTAAAATATATCCGTTGGATTGGTATACCAACAGATATATTTGGGGACAATTGTTATGGGTCATTTTCTGAGTATACATATCCTGACTAATATCCCGCTTTTAATTGTTTATCTGTGATCAGGATACTGGACGGGGATATTGCTAACATCCTGGGTGATATCCTAAGGTATATCGAATTAATCACGTGCAGGTTAAAGACTGGGACTTGCCAACGGTCGAATGGACTTCATCTCCTCAAGACTCGGACGTATTTGTTAAAGGAGAGACGTTGAACCCGAAAGACCAGGTCTACAACGTTCGACTAAGGAATATTCGTTGGATCCCGGTTATGTAGGATAGTTAGTTACATTTGTTTTACTATAAATAGATGGGGGCGGATCAGATTAAGGCACTCAACTTACACATTTTCAAACACTTTCTCTCTAACTCATCGCAAACACTACACACAACACTTGTATTCGAATTACATTGTAACACATAGTCAATCCGCACCACATCCTGCACTGTATCTTGATATTTGAAGCAATAGAAGAACAAGGCAGCTGCGATTGTCAGCTCCCGAGGTTTTATGCCGGCGATCTAGATTGATCAAGGGCTTTCCTCGTATATCACGTGTCAACCTTTACTTTTTTGCTCATTGTTTGATCATCGATACAGCTCTATATCCCGAGCCGTATCCTGAAACTGTTTTCATATCTAATTTGGTTAACACATTTTTCACACATAAGTTTAGCACACTACCTCACTTAACTAATTTGATCACTTAATTGCTTAGGTAATTTTTGACCAAAACAACGGTAATAACTAACGAAAGAAATGAATTAATACCAACGAGAACCGTCACAGGATGGAGAGTATGTATAGATTATAGACGATTAAATGAAGCTACAAGAAAAGATCACTTTCCTTTACCCTTCATTGATCAAATGTTAGAAAGATTATCCGGTCATAAATTTTATTGTTTCTTGGATGGTTTTTCAGGTTACTTTCAAATCCCGATAGCACCCGAAGACCAAGAAAAGACAACTTTCACATGTCCCTATGGAACTTTTGCTTATTGACGCATGCCGTTTGGTCTATGTAATGCCCCCGCAACATTCCAACGTTGCATGGTAGCCATTTTCCATGATATGATAGAAAAGACAATGGAAGTCTTCATGGACGACTTTTCTATCTTTGGGGATTCATACGACCAATGCCTCGATAACCTTGAACGAATGCTATCCTGATGTGAGGAAACTAACCTCGCCCTTAATTGGGAAAAATGCCATTTCATGGTAACAGAGGGAATAGTGCTCGGTCACAAGATCTCAAGCGAAGGAATGGAGGTGGATCGAGCCAAAATAGATACCATTTCTAGATTACCACCTCCATCCTCCGTTAGAGCTATCAAAAGTTTCCTAGGGCATGCCGGATTCTATAGGCGGTTTATCAAAGACTTTTCAAAAATCTCAAGGCCTCTAACAAAATTACTTGAAAAAGATGCCCCTTTCATCTTTGACAAAGATTGCAATCAAGCATTTCTAACCTTAAAAGAAATGTTAGTCAATGCACCTATCATGATAGCGCCTGATTGGAAATTTTCTTTCGAAATCATGTGTGATGCTAGTGACTTTGCAGTTGGAGTTGTCTTGTGACAAAGAAAAGAAAAGCATTTCCACCCAATTTATTATGCTAGTAAAACACTAAATGATGCACAAGAAAATTACACAACAACTGAAAAGGAATTACTAGCTGTGGTATTTGCTTTTGATAAATTTCGTTCTTATCTTGTTCTTTCTAAAACTATTGTCTATACAGATCATGCAGCCATTCGATATCTCTTCAAAAAGCAAGATGCAAAACCACGTTTGATTCGGTGGATTCTACTCCTCCAAGAATTCGACATTGAAATCAAAGACAAAAGAGGAGCATAAAATACTGCAGCAGATCATCTTTCGCGCTTAGAAGACCCAGCTTTAGAAGCGACCAGGGACGAGCAAATCAACGAAAAATTTCCAACTGAGTCCCTAGAAATGGTGGAATACAAGGAAGAACCATGGTACGCCGACTATGCTAACTACCTAGCTAGCGGTATAGTCACAAAAGGGTGGCCACATCATCAAAGAAAAAAATTCTTTGCCAATGTGAAACACTATTTTTGGGAAGATCCATATCTTTTCAAAATGTGTGCCGACCAACTCGTCCGTCGATGCGTACATGGTAGCGAAGCACGAAGAATTCTCCGCCATTGTCATGAAGGTCCATACGGAGGGCATCATGGTGCCGCTAGTACCGTACGAAAGGTATTTGATTCATGATTTTATTGGCCAACCATTTACAAAGACGCCCAAAGTCTTGTCAAGACATGTGATGCTTGCCAAAGAACAGGTAATATTTCTTCCAAAAATGAAATGCCACAAAATGGCATTCTTGTTTGTGAAATTTTTGATGTGTGGGGACTCGACTTTATGGGACCTTTCCCACAATCGAAAGGAAACAAATATATACTTGTGGCAGTAGACTACTTGTCTAAATGGGCCGAGGCCGAGGCACTTCCAACAAATGATGGAAGAGTCGTGGTAAGATTTCTGAAAAAACTATTCTCTCGTTTTGGCACACCTAAAGCATTAATAAGTGATAGAGGTACCCATTTTTGCAACCATCAACTTGAAATTTTTTTAACAAGATATGGGGTCTATCACCGGGTCTCAACAGCATATCACCCTTAAACAAACGGACAAGCCGAAGTGACTAATAGAGGTTTAAAACGAATACTAGAAAAAACCGTAGGGTTAAATAAAAAGGAATGGGCGGATAAATTAGATGATGCTTTATGGGCTTTTCGAACTGCTTATAAAACAACGATAGGTACAACCCCATATAAGCTAGTCTATGGAAAAAGTTGTCACTTGCCAGTAGAAATTGCACACAAAGCCTACTGGGCAATAAAAAATGTAAACTTAGATTTAGAATTTGCTGGTAAAAATCGATTTTGTCAATTAAATGAATTAGACGAGCTTAGGAATTATGCATACTCAAAATCTGAAATTTATAAGGAAAGAATGAAAAATTTGCATGACAAACACATTAAACCTAATGAATTTCGAGCAGGAGATCTAGTTCTTTTGTTTAATTCACGACTTCGATTATTTCCTGGTAAATTAAAGTCTAGGTGGTCAGGACCTTTTTCCGTCACCCATATTTTCCCACACGGTGCAGTAGAAATTAAATCTCGAAATGGGCCTCCATTCAAAGTCAATGGCCAACGGCTGAAACTCTATCAAGGATTCATTGAGGATGAAGAGGAAGAGATCTCATTTCAAATAGTGAAAGAATGAAAACATCAACATCATACCTGGTAAGTTACGAACGATTGGGACGGCATCTAAAGCGGTAAGTTTTCTAACCGAAGCTTATGGGAAGCTAGGGCACTTACACGAGCACTATAAAAAAAAAATTCAAAACTTTTCTCGGCACGAGGCCGTGTCCGCTGGACACGGGGCGGTTTCCACGCTGCAGTCGGGATATATCCCCTTTTTCAAAACAGTTACTTCATTCCACACCCCCCGTTTCCCCAAAAAAGCTCTGGTTCCAGGCGATTTTTCGCAGATTTTCGACGTCTCCTATCACTCTAACAACATCAAGGTATGATTCTATCACTTTTAGTAGTTAGATTAGTTACTTGCATGTACTTAAAACACCAAAAATTTGGGGAAAAATCTAGGGTTCTTGAAGTTCATCCGGATCGAACCTCAAATTTTTGTTTAGATCTGTTTGCATTTAGTTAGATTAGTGTTATGGGAAGTAAATACACTTGTATTGTTCATAGATTCACCCGATTTCTCACAAAAACCCCAAACCCTTGTTCTTGAACCGAAAAAGATAAAATTGATAGGGTAAACGGGCTATTTTGGGAAAAACGGCACTTAGGGTTTCATTTTCGGGGGAAACCGCACCTATTGTACCAAAAATTTTCGAGTTTTCGAAACCGGGTCGAAAAATGGAATTTTTGAGTAACAGACGCCTGGACACGGGGCCGTGTCCGCTGAACACGGGGCCGTGTCCAGCCTATTGTTTGCAGTTTTGTCCGGAAATACTTCTGTTTCGTGCTAACTTTTGGTGTATTCTTTCAGATGGCTAGGAAGTTCACAAGATTTAACGCCAATGAGCTCGATGCTAGAGCTAGATACGAGATACTTCAAACAAGGCCGGAGGAATACCCGAGGCAGGCATGCACTGAACTGTTAACTGTGGTGAATCTAATCGACCGTTTCAACAACATTGTCACGGGACCACTCAGAGTCGCTCTAACAACTCGACTCCATTCCGTCGACGAATGCACTTTGGAATTCTATAGCACCTTCACATTCAACTCGAGGTGCGACCCGTTCGACAATGACGGGGTAGCATTCCGATGTGGCGGGACGAGGTATTCGATCTCTATGGCACAATTTGGGTCGATTATCGGGTTGTATGCAGAAGAGGATGCGGGAAACGAGGAAAATACTAGAGGAATGCGAGAGATAGGTGAGAACGAACGCCAAGCCATTTGGGCTCAGATTGGTGAAGGGTACTACAATCCGAGCAGTACTAAGAGTACGAAGTTGAGGGATCCGCTCTACAGATACATTCATAGGCCCCTCGGCTACTCTCTTAGCCAAAGGCATGATAGTAGTGGCGTCGTTGGGTTAAGAGATTTGGTTGTCCTCCACTGCATCCACAACCGCAGGCCGCTCGATGTTCCGTTCCTCATGCTCCGAAACATGCATCATAATCGCCTTGCTAGTGCACCGACTCCTATCTTCTTTGGGGGATGGGTGTACCGTCTCTTCAGGCACTTCGCCCACATACCTAGGTCATTTGAGAGAAGCCCATGGTCGGGTATGGTGGATATACACATATGCCGCTCAATGAACCTGATTTATGAGGCGGAAGACGGGACGGTAAGCTTTCAAAGGATGCAAGGTCATGCATCGAACCCGCAAGAAGCACTTGTCCTTCAAGCTCCACAACATCATCAGTATCAGTATCAGCCCCAAGGTGATCCGGGCCAATCCTCCTCCGGAGGCGGTTTTCCTAATTTCCAAATTTTGCATGATTTGTTGCAGGAAAACCTTATGTGCACCAGGAACACATACAACATGGCGAGCAACACCTACCACCGGGTTGGAGCTATCGAAAGAAATATATCCGATATCCAAGATGATATTGGATATGTTTGAGACCACATTGCGCGCCATGGAGGGGATAACGATGATGATGAGGATGAGGACATGGATTAGGCGGGAGGAGCGGAGGAAGAGGCGGTTGTTTGATGGTTCCCAGGTTAACCCTTTCCTAATCTTGAAAAATTGATGGCCTGCGTGCCAAGTGTTGAACAATTTACTTTCCTTAACTTCTTTTATTTTCTGCATTTATTTTCCTTTTAACTTTGACATAGATGTTGACTTTGGTAAAAGTAGGATGTTTGCTATGGTATGGTGTTTATTGATTAAGCAGGTACAAACGAGGCTTAGAGTGCTAAACATTAGTACTACTAAAGCCGGGACAGGAAAACCGAAGAAAGAAACCTGTTTTTCAACTTTGCAGACTGTCCACACGGGGTCGTTTCTAAAACCTTGAATCTTGCAAGTCCTAAATACAAGCCTTACACAAAACTCTATTGGAACCGCTACTTGTCTAGATTTAACTCGGGAAATTCAAGTTCTAAAAAGGTTATATTTTTACAAATTTACAACCGATAGCGTCGTGATAAAAAGAACCAACATAAGAAAATTATGAAAAGGCATGACAAACTTAGTTAAAATTTGATTATATATACTTGATCACATAAAAACCCATTCCCACAAAAGTGAGTTTTGAGCCTTTATTGAGCATACAATTACATATCATTAGACTAAATGCTCATTTTTCGTTTCTTGTGTGAATAGCCGCTTTGTTCTTACGACTCTAGAACTTGCCATGACGATACATTCCCGGTCCTTACCAACTTAAACCCAAGTAAGTAAATGATGGAGGCATTAGGACTAACCCTTTTTATTTCTACACCATTATTTTTCTTTTTCTTTACCACCTACCCAAAATCCCTCTAGTTAACCCCTTTGAGCCTAAACCTTTTCATTTCATAACCCAAACCAAACACCCTTTTACCCACCAAAACCTTTTTATTTTTAACCCTTTGTTTTAGTAACAAGTTCGATTTTTCGTACGACTAAAAAAAAAATTGTGTTGATGATGAAGCAAAAGAAAATAAACAAACAAGTTCATCAAAAATAACTTTGTTTGAATAATAGCTTCATCAAAATAAAAATTACAAAAATAGAAAGTCTTACGAAAACCGACACTTGTTACGCTTTTCGCCTTTTTCTACTAACCACTAACCCAACCACCTACCTTTAACCCAAGCCTAACCCTTCACCCACAAAGTCCTCTTGATATTTACAAAGGTATATAAGTTAAAAAGGAGGAGGATTGATTGCTTGGCAAGCTTATGGTAGGAGTAAGTTCCATGCCGCTCTCGAGTGATCCACAAAAATACATTTTCGGCCGAGTGTTGAGTGATCCGCGTGAGGTATGTGAACTTGTATATAAATAGAATTTTAAAAAGGCATGTTATGCCCTAATAAGTAATTTATCTTATGAAAAGTTTTAAATAAATCATGACGAATAGGATTGTAAATAAATAAAAGTAAAACTAAATAAAGAATCTTGGACATCCCGACACTCTATGACAAGCCCAAAACCTTCTTTTCTACCCATTCCATTTGGGAGTGTAATAGCCACATATTAAAGAGTTTTGCTTGAGGACAAGCAAAGATTCAAGTGTGGGGGTATTTGATGTGTTCAAAATGCAACATATAAATTTCATCAATTGTGGCATAAAACTAACCCTTTTTTAGTACTAATGTTGGAAAAAGTGTGCTTTTGTCTTCCTTTTGTATTTTCAGGATTAAATGAGCTCAAATTAACAAAAGAAGCAAAAAGACATCAAAATCTAACATAAATACAAGAAAAGAAACAAGACGTGATATGCCCGACCCCACGACAGCATCTTCCCAAGCAAAATAAGAAGACAGGAAACTGAACACGCCCCGTGCTCAGCCAGCACGGGGGCGTGCCCAAGTGTCAGCAGAAAAGACAAAGTGGTAGAAGCTTCTATTGCCCACCACGGGGCCGTGCTCAGCGGACATGGGGCCGTGGTCAACTATAAGATTCGCACAATCCAGGCAAATCTTCATAGTACAAAGATTCTTCTGCACATGGGGTCGTGCTCAGCGGACACGGGGGCGTGGTCAACTAATAAGACAAAGCTGCATTAAATGAAGAAAGAGAGGATGTGGACACGGGGCCGTGCCCACTGGACACGGGGCCGTGCCCGAGCTTCTGTTCAGCCTATAAATAGGAGTGCTTGGCTCAAGCTCAAACCATCCCTTGGCACACCACCTCTCTCACACTTCACCCACCACCCACCACCACCATAACACCATCATCCACCACCATCATCCATTGTCCATTATAGAGTGTGTGAGTCGTCTCGGGATCCAAGATTGATCGTAAGAGTTCTTGACAATCAAGGCCATGTTTGCCTAAGTCTCTTACATCACTTGGTGAAGACAAAGTGTCTAGTGTAATACTTTTTATTTCTAATCTTTTCACACTTTTTACTTGGTTTGTATTAATGACTTTAATAACTAGTTGCTTATGTTGAAGGTGATCTTTCCTTATCGTTTGTCCGTGGTGTCTTGGCATTATTTTACTGTCTATATAAAATAAAAGATTTTCACCATTCATATCTCCACGGTCTATATGGAGGTATGTTGGCTACCTGGTCGGGGGTTAAGGGAACGGTTTGGTAAAGGTCTTGCCATTGTTCAGCGTTTAGAGGTCCTGCAATGGACCTGGGTCAAATTTAGTAGGACCTCCTTCAATACTTAACGGTATTGGATGGCGGGGGTCCAAACTCTTTGATCCCCTCATAAGTTAACTACTATTAATACTATAACCCGGCTATTTAGGACTGTATCCCTGCTGACTCAGACTACTTAGTCGAGGGTAACGTCACCTCCAAAAGAGGGGCCAACCATAATTTGCATTAATAACTTAATTAATTATCTTTCAATAATCCACCCTTTTAGGATTGTATCCTTGCTGACGCAAACTACTGGGGTGAGGGTAACGTCACCTTCAAAAGAGGGGCCTACTACAATAACTAAGATAATCTCTTAAAATAGTGCAAAAGTGCGGAAATAATCAAAGGTTACACTAGATACGAGTCGGAACCAAGTGATTCATCTTGTCTATCTGTTTTTCTTTTTTTTATTTTATTTTCAGCATTCTTAGTTAGTTTTTATTTTTTAGTTCAAAACATTTTTCTAAACTTTTTATTTTGATTAGACGTTGAGGATAAACCGGTACTAAAAGCTCTTGTGTCCTTGGATGACCTCGGTATCTTGCCAACACTATACTACGCTCACGATGGGTGCACTTGCCCATATGTGTGTTTAGTGTTAGTAAAATATCGTGTTTTATAAATTTAAAACTTGGCTAAAAATAAGTGTTAAAAGGGCTTAAAACATACACCTAATATATATAACACTTCACACGCACCACCGCGTAGCCTGATGGGCCGGCTTACGCGGGCCGCGACCCATCAGCAGCTGCAGGAACTTGTTTTTGCTGCTGGTTTTGTTGAAACTAGCTGCCATACTCACATAACCGACTCTAGGGGCTGCCCACTGATTTAAAAGATGGTATAACACCTGTCATAATCTGGTTATAACCTCCCGACACTTGTCACGATCCTACGAGATCCCGAAAACTATATATAGGAGGTGGGTTTCACTTGTTCTTTCACAGCATTCCTCCAAAATCTGCTTTGTCTCTGATTCAAGGAGGATCCTGAGCTTTTAGGAACTTTCATTCAGTCTATTGGACCCTTCTTAAGTGTCCTTTCGTGACTAGTTAATCTTATTTGGCTTAAAAAGCCGAAAAGTCAAGCGTATACGATAAACGCTTTGACTTTTAAACGGTCAAGCCTTTGTTCACAACGAACATAGCTACGTGATCGTAATTAGGTAGGTATTAAACCCTCAAAAGGGCACCTCCTAATTACCACGTTTGCTTAGTTAATTGTCGGGTCAAAGTAATTAGAATAAAAGTCAAACGAGTCATTTTTAAATAAAATTTATAACTAATGATGTAAAGGAAATAAAATCAGTTTTGTCACTTTAATAACTTGGTAAATATTAATTGAACATGTCTAGGCATGTTCAACCCGACAATTCTGAGTTTAGGCTCGGTTCGGAACCGAAAGTCGCAAAAGTTGACTTTTGCTTTAACTTTCAGTTCTGACCCGATTTAGTTTAGTTTAGATATGCCTTAGGATTCCTTTAGGACCATGTTATAGGTTAGTATAACCCTCTGAGGTTATACAACTTGGTTCCATAGTAATCCTAGTTCATTGCATGTTTCCGTTAATTGCTTAAATGTTGACCATTATGCCCTTTTGACCTTAAAACGAGATTTTTGAAAATGTGAGAGGACAAAAACCTTTGTTACTGATTTATAAACATGTCTTAAAAATTTGACATCAGTTTGAGGTCTAAATTAGGAGTTATGCTCAATAGCATAAATTGAAAGCTTTTTATTAATTAAACGACATTATTAGCATAAAGCCTATTTAAACCCAAATTTTGACACCAAACCATTTACCCACTGATGTAATATAATATTTTGAGATTTTTGAAGATTTTTATTTATTTTTAAACTGATCATAGCATATGGTTCTTGCTTTGATTCGGTAATTGTCGGTTATACCATTTTCTTGAATAAAATGAGTTTTACATAACATTTTGATACCAAACTTTTTGCTACTGATTTTATATGATAAATAAAGTATTTTAAACTTTATAAACTGATCAGAAACTCAGATTTTCTTATATAACCCGAAAATCGCTTAAAAGCGACTTTTTACGCGTTTTAAACGCATAGTGTGAGTTAAAACTATTTTAAACATATAAGACTTAATACCTACTGATTTTTTTAATAATTTTTTATACGTTAACAGTAAATAAAATTTTTGAACTCAGATTTCCAAATTTGACCTTTAAAGCTTATGTGAAATGACCAAAATGCCCCTATGGTGCATAGTTTGGTCATAAAAAAATAAATTTCACATATATATGATATCTTATTGATATAACTTATTCAAATAAATATTTTTACTGATCATTTTAGACCAGAACCTCAGATTGTCATTTAACCTCTTTTATAATCTTTAAAATGACCAAAATACCCCTACGAGGCTTAAATTGGTTTTAAATTCGTTTTGGGCATAATGGAAGGTATCCTACTGATATTACAACATATTTAAGGCATATTAACTTGTGAAACATGTTCATGACTCTTTTGGTTACTCGTTATGCATTATTCGCGTTCGAAACGGTTTATGTAACTAGTTTGCATAAATTGACTGAAACGGGTCAAACCTTATCATTTTTGCTTCAAAATTCAGAATGTGTTTAGTTTAGCCATATTATACAAGTCTCCATACTTGTCGGGTCTAAATTAAATTCCAATCCGGTCTTCGCTTAATCTTGCGTTTTGAACCAAAAACCTTTCGTTAAAACTAACCGGTCTAAGTTACAACTTAAATAAGACCCGTTAGGAATCTAATAGGTTAATAAAACCTTCGTTCCAGATTGAGAGCCCCGGTAGAGGTACTTGTGCTTGCTGATTAGAATATACGGCTGAGTATAAATTGCATTTTTAAGCTCAGGTAAATACTTTTAACTTATTTTCCCTATACGGGCTTGGGATACGGTATTATAATAATACCGCTTGGTCGGGTATTGAATGTTTAATCGGATTATGATTAAATTATTGAGGTAACCCGTTTTAATCTGTCTTGTTTGAAATAAAAGCCTTTGGGGGTTAATGACCATGTCCCGGATATCCTTGGCATCATTATTAAGAAATGGCCACGTCTTAAGCACGGGGTGTAGGCATACACCTGACAGTTGCGTAAGGGAAACGGTATCTCACTCTCTTGTGGGCCTATACTTGTGGTGTGTCTGTTAATCTTGACTCGGTTTCTAACATCGGGCCCTGAATGTATAACGAACATATAAATCTGTATACAAGATTATTTTTATATAATTGTCCCAAGTTATAAAAAGATATTTGTGCCTTGTGCATTCAAATCAATTTTCTTAAACATTTTCAAAATAGTCAGTTAATTGTATTTACCAGTGTAAACTGACGTATTTTCCTAAAAGATTAAGTGACAGGTACTGTACGTAATTGGCTGGGAGCTCAGGGCGTTAATAGGGGATCTTGCAAATTCTAAGACGTCTAAAGTCTGTTGAACAGTGTTTATCTTTCTATTTTAAGATCCGCCTGTGGATCCATCTTACATTCCGTTTGTAACCTTGATGTTACTTTTGAATCGGTTTGTAATATATTTACTTTAGACTTCCGCTGTGCATTGAACTGTGACTATTGACTATGATGATATCAACTACGTCACGATATTCCCCACCGGGCCCACCGGTAATATGTGGAAATATCGGGGTATGACAGTTTCTTCATTCTTCATGTTGACCATTGACTGACCAAACATCAGTGTTTCAATCACTGTTGGCTATCCACTGATAGTCAAAAAACAGCCACTGCTCACATTTTTATTGTTGACATCCACTGATATTGACCATCAGTGGTTTCCCTAAAGAACAGCCACTGCTCACATTTTTATTATTGATGAGGTTAATTAGTGATAAAATGAAATTATCAAAAGAAAACTAGAATTACAATGAAATTACCATTTTACCAAATCGTTACATTCCAATGAGATAAGAGTTCCTCCAACATTGTTTTCATGATAAAAATTAAAGTTAAAATAAAAAATAAAAAAAAATACTCTTGATGACAATTTGTTGCAAATCAAATCAGTAATTAATGCTAATTTCTTGAGCTTTGGACATTGAAAATATGCAAAATGTGAATTTCAAATTGACGGTTATTATCTCTTAATTAAAGTTAAAATAAAAATTAGAAAAGTCATCATGACAATTGCTTTCAAATCAAATCAAATCAGTAATTACTGATAATATCAATAAGTTTTGAAATTCAAAATATGCAAGATGGTAACTTAAAATTGACGTTCTTTCTCTTTTTTTTTTTCCTACTTTCTATATCATTTCTAATATTTAATTTAATAAAGTAGGATATAAGGATATGCACTACTTACCTTTCAAAACCCATTTGCCATTGCATTCAATCTAAATTGTGAATGGAGAATCAATAAGCTTGAATTCCAATCTTGATATTTTTTTATGAACATCCATGCTAATTGTATTATCATATTACGTTTATCAATAGATATATTTTACTTATTCTTTTTTGTATGTACAGTCTTCAAATGGAGGTTGCAAAGGTTAGCATGCTTAACGATCTTATTACATTCTCAAATAACTATTCGATCAGAGTGAAGATTGTTAGCATGTCGAGGAAAATGATGAATCAAAACAAAAATGAAACATATCACCTTGATATGATCTTCATGGATGAGATGGTACCGTATATATTTGTCTTATAATTTTTTTGGACATTTGAATACACAATTATATAACACGTTTTTTATTTAATCGGATGTTTCATATTGTTAGGGAACTATGATACAAGCCAGTTGTCTGCATAAGATGCTAGAAAGATTCAAAGACTTCCTTCAGCTGGATCAATGTCTTCTTATCACCAAACCGTCTCTTGCTGCTAATAAGTCCTCTGCTAACTATACCAACAGAAATGACAATATATCTCTGTATTTCTATACTTCTGTTGAGAAATGCCTTGACTGGTCTGGACCGAAATACCGTTTTAATTTCGTTAACCTCAAGGATGTTGTTTAAAATAAAATTGAAGTTAATACAATTATTGGTATGTAAATCACTACATGATATATATGTACTTTTTTGTCTTATTGTTTTTTTTTTCATGCTATCGCTTCTTAATGTTGTTTTCTTTTAACAATATATTTTTGTTTATAGACTGGATTGGTTATGTGGAAGTATGTTTCAATCTAGAGGATACAACAAAGAACGATGGGAGCAAGGGCAAGAGGCTTAATCTTAGAGTTGAAGACCTTGAGTGAGTTCTTTTTATTAAGTTGTTGCATTTTGACGTTTAAAGCATTACAAGGTTGCTTGATGTTATTATGTTTTATGTTAATATTTTAGAGGTCAAAAGTGTCCGGTTACTTTGTGGGATGCTTTTGCTATTGACATGTTTGCTTACATGAATGATAAGAAACGAGAGAAACATGTTGTTATCCTTTGTCATTTTGGTATGGTCAACCTTTACAAAGGTACAATTTAAACTTAATTAGTTTAATTTTTATTTATTTAGTAATTTATATTTATATGTTTTAATTTTGACACTGTTTATATTGATCTACATTTGGTTTTATTTTTAAATTCAGGCAAGCGTGGAGTTGCAAACGGGGTTGACCTTAGCAGACTTTTTATCGACACTGACATTGAAGAGATATCCTCTTTTAGGAAGATGTATAGTTAGTAATATGCATATAAACATTAAACAGTATTATTTTGATTTTACAGTTACTTTTTACATTTTAATTTGATCACATGAATCTGTTTAGGTATGTAGAGAAAATTTCTGCTTCATCTTCATCAAATGAGCATGTTGGTTCTTACGTTATCTCAAGTGTTAAAGATGAGTTCCTTAATAACCCTGATTTCATGCTTATTGGTTTCCTTGGAACCATATTAACGATGTGTATTTTCTTATAAGTATTTTACATGCTGAGTTTTTTTATAGTATTTTCTAAGGATTATTATTTTTGTTTGATTTCGATAGACAAAGAAGGTTTTGGTTCTCGACACAATCACAACCATATGCACTGATAAACTTTGGTATTACAATGGTTGTAACCACTGTAAGTCCAGTGTGGAGGAAAGATTTGTAACGAAAGAGAATGTGGATGGTTCATTTGATGTTGATCATACAAAAGCTTTGGTGTGATGATAAATGTGAAGCAGTTGACATCTATTCTATTCCGCGGTTTGAGATTACAATTTTATTTCCTTATACTAAATACTAATATGAACAACACTTCTATTATTAGTAATACTAATGTTTTCATTTGTTTTTAACTTTGATAGCTTCAAGATACCTATCAGGGTGCAAGACTCTTCCGGTACTGTGTCTTTGACACTCTTTGATTATGAAGCTTACAAGATTCTTAAGAAATCTACCAAAGAGTTACTTTCAATCCAAGACTAGGTAATAAATACATGCATTCAGTTATTTGGCCATGTAATAAATATAATTTAAAATTAATTTTTATAAAATTGTAGGTTCTCTATTATGGAATCATTGTGCTCATAGTAATTTATATTAATTTTTATAAAATCATAGGTTGTTAATTCTGGAGAGATATCGAACCCATATCCTGAGATTTTTGACACATTGATTGGAAAGAAGTATGCGTTCATCATAAATGTTAAAAACTATAACATTGAGCATCAGGTTGAAAACTATGGTATTGCAATGGCCACTAACGATGATGAGATCCTTGCCGCGGTCTACGCCAAATTCAATCTTAACCAGGTTTAAATCTTCATTATGTCATTCTTTTCATTTCATATCGTTTTGAAATAGATTTATACCATTGTGTGTATTTTATTTTACTGTGTATTATGTACTTAAAGCACGAGCAGTCTGAATCGTTGGATGTTCCAGATTCATGCAGTTTGTCTACTCCTGTTGACCTTATGAAGGTAATATAAGAATTTGGTTATTTGTACTAAATTTTTTGAAACATTAATACTTATTGTCTTTTTATATCAGGATGAGATGTCATGCAGCGGTGACAATGTTACACCTCTATCCAAAGCACTCGTAGGCAATAAGAATCCCTCTTCTGACGAAACAAAACGTAATATTCGTGAAGTGTGCGACGTAGATGATGCATTAGGTTGTTCCTCGACAAAGCGCCACATGAGTGATGAACTGTCTCAGGATGAAGATACTGGTGTTTCGAAGCTTTTGATTCCGAAGATTGAGAAATAGTTTTCTCTGTCTTTTCGAAAACATTTACGTGTTAATTTCATATTCTTTTGCACGTTGAACTTATGGTTTTTGTTTTGTTGGTTTTGGGTGTTTGGTAGTGTTATGTTTTGGACTGATTGTGTGGTTTTAAATTCCCTAAAACTTATCTGCTTATTATACTATTTTGTTTTAATATTATAATGAGTATGACCTTTCTTTGCATATTATAATGTATATGTTAAATAAATATTGAGATGTTCAATGTTCAATATTCAATATTTATGTTTAAAACTTATGTGTATGAAGAGAAGCAACAATTTATAATATATATTGTATAAACCCAAATAACAAGTTTTTTATCTACAAACATTTGTAATCTTTAAGCATTTCTAATCTCATCATCTTATCTCATAATTTATATAGGATTATCAGTGGATGTGGTTGTTCTTTATTGGTTTTTACCGTTATCCCTGGCCACTAAGGTTTAATAAGTATCCGTCATATATTACAGTTTTAAAAAAATACTTAATTTGTGTATGTTTCTCCCATTAATTTATTTAAGTCATCTCATTCAATAGCTTATTTATATACTTCAAATTTTGTCTAAGTGATTCCAAGTAGGGTGTTGAGAAAAACTGTAACCAAGTAAGAAGCGTAAACCGAAACACATTTTATTCGGTTTTTTTTTTCGGTTTATGGATCCACGTTTTATTTTATTTGTTTTGTTTGGTTTATTTGGATAACTGAAAAATAAACCGTTTAACTTAATTATTTATTAAATAAAGATAATAATATTTTATAAATCATATACAAATAAACCTAACTAATGAACACCCGATTTACATTCTACAAAGATTACAAAATTTGTTGTTAATGTTTTATCAATGTAATAGATTCCTTGAAATAATTAATTCAATAATTTGAAACAATTCTATTTTGCTTTTCATGAAATGATTTTTAATTAGAAAATGATAAAATGGAATATTATAATTTATTGAGAATATGTGAATCCCTAGGTATGACATATTATAATTCAAAATTTAAAAACCACTGTTTGCTTCTATTTTTTTAATGTTCCTGATTTTTTACTCTTTCTTCTTTTGAATCCTTCTCATTCTCTCACGTATGCAATGCCAAGGAATTCACGTTCATCTTCTACGGCTGCTAATTCATCTCAACGAAATTTACACAGTAAATGAAATGCTAACTTCTTAACTCATCATTTGCCAAAACAAAATCAGATTTCAGATTGAAATGATAATTCTACTTGGTTTTTTTGTAGGTCCTCTTATGAGAACTCCTCTTTCAGATATCTCAAATAGATCCCCTCTTTCAGATATCACAAATGGTAATAGCTCTTGAATTTGATTATAAGTATACTTTTTTCCGTTTTATGTTTTCAAGGGGACTGATTCTTGTGTTTCGTACATATTATACTTTCTCTCTTATTCATTTACTTCACCGGTTGAAAGGCGTAAGCTTCGAAAATTAATACTTGATAATAAGAAATCAAAGAATGCATCATCATCATCAACGAATGTTTGTAGCATCTTTTCTGACAATGCAAATTTGCTGGTATGTTCTGATACTACAGACCAACATATGTACTCCATCGCACGTCGAGCAGTTATAAATGCTACTGGTTCTTTAATTTCAACTACACCAGGTTTGTATTTTGTTTCTTTATTATTTCTTTTGATAAATACGTTACTAAACAACATACATGTACTGACATGTATGTTCAAATATTGAATGTTCAGATAACAGCATAAACATAGGTACACCGTTAGATAGCAACCGTCGATATTCCATTACTTCTAGCATCATTAGCAGTAACAATCAGTCGATATTGGGTAGTACCTCTACCCTTACACGGCTGTCTTCTGGTAAACGTAACCTCGAGCGCAAGAAACATGATAATACTCCTGTACTTATGCTGAATTTGGATTCAGATGAAGACGATGTGTTTTTGTGCACTGATGAAGATCCTTATAAGGGATATCTAATGGTTTTAATCTATTTTACTGTTTTAGGACATTTGTGAGCAGTGGCCACCTGTAATATAACTATCAATCATTTTTGAACAGATTATTTGGACCATGGTGACCAAGTGCTTACATGTTAGGTTTGTAGTGCAAAGTTATGGACATCAGAAGGTGGAAAAGGTCATTTAACTATAAATAAGCTATGTTATAGTATGTGTTGTGGGTATGGTAAAGTTCAGCTACCATCTTTAAAGGATGCACATCCGTCTTATCAAAAAGAATTTCTTCCTCAAATGTAAAAAGCAAGTTCTTCCAGAAGAACATAAGACGATACAACTCTATGTTCTCTTTTACATCTATGGGTGGAAAGGTTGATTCTAATACCAACAAGGGCAATGCTCCATTTATATATCGTATCAGTGGCCAAAACTATCATTGCATGGGTAGTATCAAACCTCCAGATGGAAATGAAGCTAAGTTTTGTCAGCTATACATACATGATACTGAAAATGAAATAACAAACAGACAGGCATTATTCAGGTACGAGTGATTTCTAAGGTCCATTTTTATTCTGTTAAAGAACAACTAGAAATTGAACCATTAGTAGTTCACTATCAGTCGTTAAGTACCATCAGTGTTTTAATCACTAACAGTGCTTACAAGGTTTCCATCAGCTGTTTGACTTAACAATAGTTTGCTTTATTCATTCTAAATTCATCAGTGGTTGTAGGTAAATTGAAATGTTACTTTTTCTCAACATATTCTATAAGTTTTGGTCTGGTATCAGTAGTTGTTAACCACTGCTCTTCCTTAACACTTAATCCTTAATCACTAATTCTTTATCCACTGTTTACTACAACAGCAGTTGTTAACCATCTGTAGTTCACTATCAGTTGTTAAGTACCATCAGTGTTTTAATCACTAGCAGTGCTTACAAGGTTTGCATCAGCTGTTTGACTTAACGGTAGGGTTTAGTTAGGTGTTTGAATCATTTGTTGAGAACATGTTAAAATAGTCATTATTTGCAGAATTTTTTTAACTCATACTCTGTTTCTATGATTAATTTTAGTAGATACTCTGTTAATACAAAAAGTTAATGTTCATCTTCGAAGCCAACTTTTTAATTTCAATCTTTTAACATCTTTATTGATTTAGGTTTTATCATGTATACTACATTTGTCAAGTTTCTTGATAACCCAGAATCTTTGAAACTGGTATAACATGTTTTTATATACATAATTTATTTTTATTGAGATATATATTTAACAGTTGTTATGGTTTATATTTTCTTACACTACTTAAAAATTATATACAGGATGTACCTATAGCCTTTGCTAATCAAAAGTGGGGAGATTGTTGGGAAAAAGATAAGTTGTGAATCTATCATGAGTCTGGTAAAAAATGGGTTGTGAGGGTCAGAACAGAAAATTCAACGCCAATAATAACTGATGGTTGGGACAGTGTTGTTAAAGATCTCAATCTGCCGAGGGATACTTTGTTGGTTTTCAGATCGTTAGGTGATTTTGGGCTTGAACTTTCATGTTTTGTGGATGGCATGTGTGGTGAATCTTATTTCACGTTTAATCGTTATGCAAGATTTGGTTTTACGGTATGACTATTGATCTTACCTTCAATTCTTTTGCACCTTAAAGGTGTCAACACTTATTCTCATAAGTTACATACTTCACATATAGTATTCATTATTTTTAATTTTATGCAGGTAATTGAAGATTGTTTCATTAAACAATTTTATGTAAACAACCCACCAAGTGGCAAATATCAAATCTGTTATAAGGGTTCTTATTGGAATGTTGAGGCGTCTAAGTTTGATACCAACTTTTTATTTGCTAGAGGATGGCCGGATTTGTGCAACGATGTTGGGATACTGGAGGATGATTTGCTTGTGTTTAGTAGAATTGATGATGTTGTTTTTGAGTTATTAGTTTATCGAAATGAGACTGAGATTTGCTTCTTGAAGAAACCTGAATCTGACGATGATAGTGTACTTGAGATATCCAAGGCTGATTATGTTGAGAATGTATTCAAGGTACGTATGTATTTAGCATTAGCAGTAAAAGATTTAATTATTTTAGCATTTTATTAATTATTCCATTAATGTTGACCAGGACATCTATGAGGATGATGAAGTTGTGTCTGTAGGTGAAGGAAGAACCGTTACTCAGGTACTTACTAATTTATTAAAATTATTTATTTTTAATTTAACACATATAAGAATTTAATGTTTTTACAACTATTAGTAATGTTGTTTACTGATGTTATATTTATCCAATAATGTATTATTTAGAAGAAGTTACCAACCAATGCTGAATGCACGTCGAAGAAACGCATGTCTTCACGATTGAACAAAACACAAGATGTAAGTTTACCATCTTAAAGTTACTCTATAACAACAGGTTAAGAAGAAAGGTAAAGTTAGTTCTGAGAGAAAGGAGACGGTGAAGAATACGACTAAGGGAAATGCTGCCTTACCTGTCGACACAAGTGATCATATTGGATGTTCTTCATCTGCTCATAAGGTTAAGATATCTATACTCGCCACTTAATTAGTTTAGGTTATATAAACTATTTTTTTGTGTGCATATATTCAATGTTCCTTTAATTCACATGTATATGTTTACTTTGTCATCAAGGGGAAGAGAGCCGGCAACGTTCAGAAAAAGTGTAACCGCAGAAATAAGAGTACAAAGACTGCAAAAAAACATTCTGAACATCTTCTCGACCCTGAGTTTTTCATTTTGATCACAAAGGAGACTATAGGCTGGTATACCATTTTTTATAACAAACTAATGATTTATGTTTATTTGTCTGACTATTATTTTTTTCCACACAATACATGTAGCGTCTTCCTGCTGAAGTTGCTAGACGAGCAGGTCTTTCTGTTGATCTTCATCCTTTGAAAGTTCAAAACATGGTTGGAGTTGTGGATGTTTATGATGTCAAGACGGAGTTAAATGAATTGAAGCCACGTTATGCGTTGGATGGTTGGCGGAAGTTTATGACTGAGAATAACTTGAGGTTTGGTGATATGTTGCACTTTACATACGTGTTTTCGCAACAGAAGATCGTATTAAATCTCGTTACTTCAGTTTAACAAGGACCTTTAAGTATGTTCTGATATCAGATATTATAACTATGATTTTTTCAAGGTGATGTTGCATGGTTTTTTTAACTTATTAACTTGATGTTTTATTGATATGTATGGCTAACATGATAAAACACTGTTATTAGCCCTTTGTGTTTTATATATATATGATATCATGCTTTTTTTGCTAATAGTAACTGCAATTAGTAGAAACTTGGTTTATTAATTGCAAACGTGACATTCTTCTGCATTTATGGGTTTATGAATTCAGAATAATGGATGGATATATATGACTGTATTTGGCATGATGATGTTGTGTTTCATGTTGTAAAAACCAGGGAATTGTCAGATAATAGATTGCTTTGCCCGATTAGATTGGGTGTTAAATTATAGTTCTTTAAGTCATTGTTTCGTTTTCTTGAATTCTATGTAATTTTGTAAAGAAGTACAATAACAAACAGTGGTTTGAACATCTGTTTGCCTTTTGGTCAACAGTTGATGGAAACCCATGTTAGGTTAAACAGTGTTTTGAAGAGGAAAACAATGTGAGAAGACAGTAGATCTGATTAAGTTAAACATCTGTTTAGGCTTATATGTTTGGTCTTAAACAGATGTTTGGACTTAAACAGTTGTTTGACCTTAAACAGATGTTTGGCCATAAACAGATGTTTGATCTTAAACAGATGTTTGACCATAAACAGATGTTTGACCTTAAACAGATGTTTTGCCTTAAACAGATGTTTGGCCTTTTATATCAGATATTTGGACTTAAACATATGTTTGGCTATAAACAGATGTTTGGCCTTAAACCAAACATCTGTTTAAGGTCAACATCTGTTTGACTATTGGTCAACATCTGATTGACTTTTGGTCAATATATGTTTGAATTTTGGTCAATATCTCATTTAGTATTCAACAGAACTTTGAATAACTCAACATCTGTTTAATTTGTTGTTTTGTTTTCTTTAATTCTATGTATTTTTGTAAAGAAGTACAAGAACAAACATTTTTACAAAATCCCAAATCACCCGATCATGTAAGTGCATTTAAGTAAAAGTGGAAATGATGTTATTCATGTGGTCCTGTTGTGCTTTTGTTTGACCTATAATATGGGTTCATGATCTAATCCAGTGATTTAAAGACATTGTTGTTTAATCCATTGAGATGCTTGATGCAATGAGGTCGTATTAATAACAAATAATCATTAATATAACTAAGTTTCCCGAGCCCGGGAAGCAATCCTGGGTAATAACCTAGTTTCTAGAATAAATTCATCTAAGTTACATTTTTAAGGATTACCATCGAGCCGGAGGTCTCACTGGAAGCAGCCTCTCTATTCCTACGGGTAGAGGTAAGACTGTTTACATCTTACCCTCATCAGACCCTAGCTTTGCTATTGATGAGATTTACTGAGTATGATGATGACTTTCGGTCTTTTAATTATAAAATACATCATTTAATAATATGAATGTTGTAATGGAGACATTTATCTTTCCAATTATTTTATAAGTTTTAAATTAAATTATTTCCTGTTTTTCTAATTATATATAAATTTCTAGAGTTAATTACATAGTTAGCCCCTGTGGTTTGCACAAAATAACATACTTAGGTACTAATAGTTTAAAATCACCTTCTAGGGTATTAACTTTTCATTTTGTAACAATTGGAGGTATTAACTTCTAGGGTATTAATATAGTTAGTCCATGTGGTTTGCATAAAATAACATATTTAGGTGCTAATAGAATGTGATTTTAAACCTACAAATAACGTTAATACCTCCAAACGTAACAAAATGAAAAGTTAATACCCTAGAATGTGATTTTAAACTATTAGTACCTAAGTATGTTACTTTGTGCAAACCACAAAGACTAACTATGTAACTAACTCTAAATTCTACATTTAAACCATTCCTTTTTTTTACTTATTTAATTTTATATTAATTTTCCGAAAACTTATTTATCAAGCTTAACTGGAAAAAAATTTGTCTCGTCTTATTATATTATCATCATTTTTATGCATGAAAATTCATGTTAATGTAATTACACTTTATTAAAAAAAGAGTAAACTGCCAAAATGGTCCCTGAGGTTTGGTCACTTTTGCCACTTTAATCCAAAACTCAAATCTTTTGAATCTGGGTCCATGTGGTTTTAATTTTGTTGTCATTTTCATCCAAAAGCAAAACCTGGTCAGATTTTTCAGTTAACACCCAACTTTTATTGAACAGGTTTTGATCATTCTCAACATGGAGTTGGTCACTCGCAAAGGTTTTGTGTAACAACCTGACTTTTAAAGTCAAAGTACAAGTCAAAGTCAAAGTCAAAGTCAAAGTCAAAGTCAAAGGAAGATCAGATTGCTATTCAGATATGTCATTTCTGGCTTAATTATTGCTTGTACTCTCAAACTCGATAATCGATGTATGTTAGTACCACTAATTTGTTTTACGATTTGTTAATATATGAAGTAACAATGCGATAAACGCAACTAAACGCTAATCTACTTGACGCTATCTCATCGCTAACGCCTCAGCAACTCAAATCGCAGTTATTGGTATTGTTCTATGTGTGTGTGCCATTATGTGCTTTACTTGTGCATGTTTATATTTGTTAAAGGTGTTATTCGCAAACGCAATCGCAACTCTATCGCAACGCAATCTCATCACGAACTGGAAAACGCAAGTTTACTTTTTATGTCTTTTAGGAGTTATGTTATTTGTGTAACTAATGTGTAATACTTTCGTATCGCTTACTCACAACTCGATTAAACGCAACACAACGCTCAACGTACGAAACAAAACTCGGAAAACCAACTCGCGACAGCCCTCCGACCTGTCACACCCCAACCGATGGCGGAAACATCGGGATGAGACGAACAAATTGCTCAAAACATCATAACACTATGTGACAATATTTAATTGAATTCAAACTTCATTGCAAGAACTAAATTGTCATACAACATTTAAAAATGGAAATAACAACATTGTTCAAATTCAAATCAACAAAAGATAAATAGATTAAAGGTGTGTATCTAGTCCACCCTAAACTTGTTTCATCAATCATCCATACTTCAATAATCAACCTGCAACATGTATTAAAATAGAGTTTCAATGTAAAGGCAATGAGCGAGTATACAAGTTTGTTTACATAGCGTAATAGAATAAAACTCAAATCCAACATGATTCATAATATGTGATTACTAGTATGCAATTTTGGCGTACAATATGATCAAACCCTAGAACACAACGCAAAAATAGCCTAATCCCAATCGTTCAGCGGGGTGGTAACTTAACAATACCCAATAGAACAGCAGGCGGCGCGTTAATCCTATAGCGCTATAATTGTTAAGGTGGGCGAACAAGTCAATGAGCATATAACGTTCCAAATCGTTCATAGAGCATACAAGAATAGCAAGTAAGTCACATTAGTTTCATGCATTCGTTCAAAGATTGAGTATGTTTAGTTCAAAAGTTGTTTGCATAATTATACATGTTGCATCCCAAAGTATAAAGGGAAAAAGGGATCGAGTATACTCACGGTGGTTGCAAGCTTTCCTACTTGGAATTCCCGCGAGTGAGTTGTTGGAGTAGATTAAGTTGGAGCACCTAGTCCTTCTACACGAGGTAACATAGGTGTGTGAGTTTGGCGTTCAACGGAAGATTATAATTTGGAGTTTAACATAACATAAAGTACGATATTGAAAATAATCATCTTTAACTTATACTCTTATATGACACTATGTAACCACTAGGGTTATATTGTATTTCATGGGTAATATGCCCATTAGAATCATACTTGGAGTTTTAAGTCTTAGATGGTATTCTACTACTTTAACATGTAAACACAAGTTTAATATTAAAGGTTCGAATGAGTATATATATGTTTAGGTTAAGTATTACATATTATTAAGTCCAATAATTCAAGTAGGAGGTAGAAGATTGAATCCTCATTTAGGCACCTCAAGTTATCATGGATGTCATGTATGGGGTAGGAAGACAAGCTTCCATTTAGGAACCCCTTGAATGTTCACCACTTCTCTTGATGTAAAAACAACCAAGGAGGGTCACGGACTAGGCTTTGTATAATAATATAAACAATCTAACTAAGAGAAATCATCAAATCATGTGAGGATTGTATGTTTGGAACAACCCAAGTTGTTCCATAATCACTCTACATCAAGAACTAGCTTGAACATGACTTGTGGGTCAAAACACCCTAGATAAACAGAAAACTATGAGGTTTAATCCTCTGATTTCGAGTGTCTCAACCATGTTTTTAAGCTTAACCAACCATAAGAGAGGTTGTAAGGATTAGGACATTGGTGTGAGATGTGTTAGACACAAGTTGGATGAAGTTTAAACAAGTTTGAAAGAGTATGTAACAAAACAGAAAGTTCTTGGACCATTTCAGGCAATTCCAGGTCTGATTTCTCCAAGGAGAAGTCAAGGAATCAAACCCCATGATTATCCAAGCAAGTAGGAAGAAGAATCAAGTAATTTCGTTAAGAAATGAGCAAGTTATACTCACTTTAGTGCAAGAGTATGAATCTGTCCGAAAATGCAGATTCTTGCTAGAACTTGAGAGTGTTTAGGAGAGATTTGAGAGTGTTGAAAGTGTCCAAGTGCTTGGAGGAGCTTGGGTACTTATAGGGGAGTGATTAGGGTTGTTTTGGGGGGATAATTAAGGCTAAAACTCGGTTTAAACAAAGAAATCCCGCTCAAAAACGAATCTGGTCGCGATCTGAGATGTTTTCTGCAGACCTGAGGCCCATGCAGGCCGCGTAAGGATACGGGGTAAGTTAATGCGGGCCGCGCGCCACTAAGTTTCCGGAACTAAGTTTCATTTATTACAAATTGGCCCCTGAAGTTGTTATTTTGGTGTTTTTAGGGTATTTAAGGGCCATATTTGTCACAAAAGCATAGTTTGAGGTACATTTAAGTATGAGGAGTATAAACCAAATATAATTATGTGCATGAGTGTCGAAATCAAGTGTTGTTCACGTTCGAGACACGTTTTATGCATAAGTTTAGATTAATTACAAGTTTAGCACATAGTTTCCAAGAATAACGATTAAACACCAATTGATTCACCGTTTCGAACATACGAGCATATATAAAGTGTGTATAACATATTTGTAACAAAATACGAGTTTCATTAATGATCCAAGTCTCGGTTTCACAATGATTACAAGGAAGGAACGATTACAAGAACTCAAAGTTTCCAAAAATAGAAATACGAACAAAACTTTCTATAAATGGAAAGTACAAAAGAGCCGGGCGTTACACGACCGAACGACCATTCGGTCGAATGGACATCCGACCGGATGGCCATCCGATCGGATGGCCATCCGATCGAATGGCCGTCCAACCCGTCAACCTTGTACCGCCTTTCCTTCTCTCACACTATAAATACTCCTCCTGTCACATCACTATTCACTGATGTGACATCTCCCTCCGACCCGTGCACTATCAGCCTCTTTTCTATCGATTCTTCGCGATTCTTGTAAGTTTTCACTCTAAATCATGTACTTTCACAAACAGCACACACTTTCTCATCATCTTCTCCATCAAATCACAACTTTTCACCGTATAATCATCTGATTTGGGTTGTTCTAGGGTGACGTCATCATGGAGTTCTTATGAACATTGTAGTGTGACCTCATCTCATCGAGAACGGTTCGGATCTGATGGATTTCTACACGTTTTACACCGATTCAGCTAAATCTAAACATTTTTCAAGTGTTTCAAACTTTTCTTCAAATATTCTTCACTTTTAATCGAAAATCGATGGAATCTAGACTGGTTCGGGTGTTCTACTCATTCTATAGTGAAGAACTGCTCTGAGAACGGATTTCTACTGAAGAGACGACCGATTCACGGGTTGAACATGAAACACCGTCTAGAACAGTTGGTTCGGATCGAACGGGGTAATTCCCATCCGTTCAGACGAGTTAGACTTGATGTGATTTCCATTGTTTAACACGCCGTCATGCCATCTCCGTCAAACCACAAACTTTCTAAACTTAACTGATTTTACAAGTTTTCAAGCAAAGTGGTCGCTCAAACGAATAGCCATCTGATCGGATGACCATCCGATCGAACGAGTGTTTGATCAGGTGACTTGTATGTTCAACACTTAAACAATTCTCCAAAACTTCAAAGAATATCAGTTTTCGAAACGAATCACCATCTGATCGAACGGCCATCCGTCCGGATGACCATCCGACCGGATGACTGGACATATAGAAATGTTACTCATTTTTCAAAATGCTACAACGAAAACTTCAAAGTTCAACATGTTACAAGCACACCTCTCTCAGTCGAACGATCACCCGACCAAACGATCACCCGTCCGGATGACCATCCGATCGAACCACCCTTCGTTCGCTCATCTCACCGACACACTGTTTTGCGCATTGTTCAATGCTTATACTGTCGTACTGTGATCAGGCTAACTCTCAAGCGCTCCCTTCAATCCAAGACTGTGTTTATTTACTAAACACGATCTGTGAGTATACTCGACCCCTTTTTGCTTAACTCACTTTTGGGTGTTACATACGTCGCCTATATCAAATCACATCGACACACAACGCAACACTTTTTATGCGCTAACCGCTCTGCATGTTATACGTGTTATTCGATGAATGCTTGTCTGTTATGTTTACACAGTGATTGTTGCCTGACACCTTAGCAACAATAGTACTATAGTTTGGACTCAGCACCTGTTGTGGACAGGGGTTGTTAAGGGTATTTTCTTCACATGTCACGGTGGTGATATGTGTTGCGCATTCTACAACTCGTAGTCACGTCTGTGCATATGTCATTGTCGATAGCTTACTTGCTTCACATTTCTACGTGTTACATGCTGGTTATGCGTAAATCGCTTTCGCTACTATATGCTATTAAACTTGTATGCTCACCTTTACACTATGTGTATTGACTTTATTTTAACGTATGTGATAGGTGTTTAGGATGCTATTTTATGCTTGTTGCGATGAATCAAGATTAGGTGGTCTAGAAACCCACGAATAATTTATGAGTTACCGGAACAATATTTGTCTTTGAGAACAATATCTGTAATAACTATTTATGCTTTATATGTTATGGTATGGGGCATGTCGTTAAATATATTGTCACTAATAGTGTTATGGATTCTCTTGGACGATCTGTTTCGCCCAGTACCTCACCCTGATGTTTCCGCCATCGGTTGGGGTGTGACATTTTGATCATTTTCAACATGTTTTGGTCACTGAAAAATCTGACCAGGTTTTGCTTTTGGATGAAAATGGCAACAAAATTGAAACTATAGGGATCCAGATTCAAAAGGTTTGAGTTTGGGACTAAACTGACCAAACCTCAGGGACCATTTTGGCAGTTTACTCTTAAAAAATCATCCACTAAATAAATACTCTCATAATTTTTATATATAGGTGAGATTCCTGTAAAAATGATATTTTTCGTGAGAACTGTGAAAAAGCATAGGAAATTCGCATATTTAAGTTCGACAGAGTTGTTGAAATCAAGAAGATTCGTAGATGATGATTGTGTGATCAAGGGTTTGAGTTCTGTTACATTATTCATTTTTAGCATAAATTCAATTAACCAATTTCAATCTACAAAATCAAGAACTACTCACCTTAGATTTAAGATTAGATAATCAAGGAAATAGGAATGGGAAATTAACAAACAATAGAGGTATAATAGGTATAATATGGTAGACTAGTAGTCGGTCATAAAATGTTTTTATTTGTTTCAAATAAACTCAAAATTGGTTGTGTTTAAAAGGGTGATTTAAGGATAAAAGTATGTAAATGAAGGGTGTTGATACAACAAATACAAGACCAAGGCCTGTAGCGATATCTCCGGGTAAAAGGGTTCAAGGGTTTCGATTAGCCCAACGCAGGTTGTGGGGTCCTCCCACGTTTGTAGCACGTGGGGTTGGATCACTTGTTTATTGATCGCTTTTGATTCCAGCTTGAAGGGAATTCAAGCCGGAATGAAGTTGTTAGCGAAGCAATGCTGTTTGAAGTGAAGAAGAGAAGCAAGTATGAAACTTGTTCTCAAGAGAGGAGAGAAGATCAGAGAGTATATCTTAGCCCAACTGATCTGGTGTCCTTGATATGGTTGTTGGAGCTGGTACTTATAGATAAGATGTATTCTATAAGAGGAAGCTCGTGACCATGGATCCAAGGCTACAGTGGAGGAATTACCCGTTTGGGGGTTGGAGGCTTTAGACCTGCGGATAAAAGGTTGTTCTCTGTGCACATGTTCTGTCTGTGCAGAAATGGTTCACACGTTAAGGGTTGATGTGACCGAACACTGTGCTTGTCCTTTTTACTGTTCACCTGAGTTCGCGCGTATTGAACCTCTCAACCTTTTAACCTTTTAAGCTGTTATGTATATTAGTCATTTTATTGAGATTTGGGCTACCCCCGTCATCAGCCCCCCCCAAGTCAGAGGTGTTTGGGATGTAAGCTCAAATGCTTCTGACTTTTACACATTATTTTTTATTGCTTAAAGGCTTCAACGCTTTAAGGCGTTTGAGTTTTGAGATTTGAATTTCGGAATGATAGTAGATGTGATAGGCTTCAAGGTTTTAAGGCTTGAAGGCTTAAAGGCTTCAACTTGTCTCACTCAAGAGGAAGTTGAGGCTTTTTGTAAAGAATGGGGGATCGATCTAAAGTTTAATCCGGTGGCTCTGGGTTTTGGCAAATCGATCGATTAGTGTCCCGTTGGTTCGATTGCTCTTTATTACTGAGTTTTTCAACTTGTGTCATCCATTTTCGGTATTTGTTCTGAATGTTTTAGAGTATTATCGTGTGTCGTTTGGTCAGTTACACCCTTAAGGTCTTGCTGGGACTTTACACTTTGAGGTTTTGTGATAGGGTATGGCCCATCATTGATGTTTCTTCCGGTTGACCAAGAACGACGATCCACGTTTGAGACATCCCCAGTTGATGTTTATTTGATTTCCTCAATGGTTACTACCTTTGGTTCTTGGAAGTACCGTTTTTTCTAGATTTCTGAGTCTATTGTTCCCTTCAAGCTTGTTTGGAGGCATCCTGATGTTGTGTTAAACAAGCTTGAGCCATTTGAGTCTGAACTAGATAGTTGGTTGTTAAAAGCCATTTAGGAAATATCCTTCGAGGCTTCCTCCCTTTCCTGAACACCTTTTAGTGTTGATGGGTGTGAGCACCTTGTGGGACAAGCCAGATCGTGATCCTGTGCTCATGAGGGATGATCAGGGTATGATGTTTTGTTTTATCAAGAGTGATGGTACCTCTGATGTTGTGTTTGGGGATGCTGAGGCCACGCCCGGTGAATATATTGTTGCCAGGAACACTGAACATAGGTTCGAGGGTTCAGGCCACGTGAACGTCCCAAACGCTAAGGGTTTTACCTCGGTTGCTGCTTACAAAGTCTCTACTCGCCGTTCAAATCGTCGTTTGATAAAGGCTGCCGACCATCCATCGGCTTCTGAGCCAGTGGAACTGAGCGATGACATAGAGGCTTTAGATGATTTAGAAGTTGGGTTGAGGAAATTTATGAAAGACAAAGAGTTACCATTGGTGATTGGTAAGGGGAGCAAGGCGGCGGGTAAAAAGGTTGTGAGCTTGAAGGGTTCCAGGAGGGGTGGTGTTAATCCAGGGGAGGTTTATGTGCCGGATTGGAAGGTCACAGTTGGTGACAGCTTCAAGCCTTCATCCGTTTGTGAGGATGTTCTTACCCACTTTGATTCTCCTGTTGTTCGAGGTTATGATGATTTCGAAAAATGGTAATGGGTGCTTGTAACCTTGTTGCCTTGCTTCCAAAGGGTGTATCCCGATTTCGCAGGAGGATGCGAGAATATGATGTCTTCTCGAAGAAGAGGGATGAGATGAAGGCTTCACTAGCTACTCTAAAGAAGGAGGCAGAGGGTTATGCTGGGAGGGAGAAAAACTGATGTTGAGGATTGATGAGCTTTCTTCCCAGCACAAGACTGAGATGGTTGAGTTGGAAAAACGCTTGGAAGCTAACAGGGTTCAAGTCAGGGTTGATAGGGCTGCTTTGGAGGTTCAGAAGTAGCCTCCTTGGAGGAGAAAGAAGGGTTAAAGACTTCACTTTCCCAGGAAACTGGTGATAATAAACAGCTCATTGAGCATGGATTCCAGCAAGTGGTTACCTATCTTTTCCATTCGTCGGAATTCAACAAAGTCTTGGGTGATGTGTACACTAAGCTTCTTGCTCATGTGAGACACCAAGGTTTGTTTGCTGGTTACAAAGCTTTGTGAACCTGGGGAGCCTTAGGAAAAGTCTTCTCTTTTTCAACCTAAAGCCTTCAAAGTCTTCAAGGGAACAATTTTTAAGATTGAGCATATGGTTTACCCTTATGTGGGTGAAGTCTCCAAGTGTTTTGGTAAATCTTTGCCTGTCTTGCAGGAGCTAAAACCCCAGGGCCTTAATGAGGTTGTTTGTAACGAAGTGTTGAAGTCCCTCTCAAAGAAACGTCCTTGCTCCGGAGATAGCGAGGAAACGTGTTCTGAAGGTGGTGAGGGCTCAAAGGGTTTAAGCCTTGAAGCCTCCGAGACAGCGGGTGTCGTAGGGAGGAAAAAGAGAAATGCTAAAAACACCCAAGATGATGGGGTTTCGAAGAAGGATGATGCAACAAAGTCTACCATCTCTGATGCTGCCAAGTGAAAAAGAAACCTTAATTCATAGCTTTCTTAGCATGTAGAACAATGTTATGGATTGTTTGTTTGAACATCCTTTTATTTTAAGGGAACCGTTTAGGTCCCTTGGTGGTTAAAGCCTGGAAGGCTTGTGGACAATGTTTTATGTTTGATGGCCAGTATGGCCCTTGCTATCTTTAACTTATCTTGCTATGTTTATTGTGTTGTTATGTTTACTCCCTGGTGTTTTCATTGGTTTTGTATGTTATCTTTGTTTTGGGTGGTGCATCTTATGTTATTTATACCTTAAAGGGTTCAGTGCTGCAGTCACTTAGCCTTAGGATATTTTTAACAAGAAGATACAACCTCTATCCTATGTATGACATTCACTTAGAGTCTTTTTGGTTCGTAAGCCAATGTTGGGGCTTAAGGAACATTTGGTGTAGGTTGTTCAAACCCGTCTATGAGACATGTTTTTTAAGATTTCTATGAGTCTCATGGAGTTGTATTGATTTAGGAACTCACCCCTTATATAGGTCCATTAAACCCTTGAACCTATTGAGCGATATGGCCTGGGAGCTCATCCCCTTACATGGCCCTTGCCATGGAGTTTCTTGCTAGGTTCTCAAGCTAATTATAGGATAGAAAGACAAATTCATTGTTCATTCATTTCAAAGTACTTTGATTACTAGGGGAATAGAACAACTTTTTGGAACTATTTATAACACGTTTTGGTTAAACATGGAACCTTTTAAGGTTTTTGCCATCTCAATCGCGGGGAAGCTTTTTGCCTTGCGGGCCTGCCAGCTTGTATGATCCCCCTTTGTAGGCTTTAAGGATAGTGTATGGCCCTTCCTACTTAGGGCCAAGCTTTCCTTGGCTTTCTTTCTTGCAGGCATCGTTATTTCGAAGCACAAGGTCCTCAGGCTTGAAGCGTTCATGCTTCACCCGTGTATTGTAATACAATTCCATGTTTTGCTTGTACCTTGCTTTTTGTATGGCTGCTTGATCACGAGCCTCTTCGAGGAGTTCCAAATTCAACATCGTCTCTTTCTTATTTGGCTTGAGGTCGATGTTAATTGTTCTTTGTGTTGTTGCTCCGATTTCAGCTAGGATTACAGCCTCTGATCCAAACACTAGGCTGTAGGGTATTTTCTTGTGGCTTGTTTTCTCAGTTGTTTGAATTTCCAATAGCACATTGGGAAGCTATTCGAGCTAGTTGTTGTCGTACCTTCCCAATTGAGATTTAATCCCTTCAACAATGTTGTGATTTGTCCTATCAACCTGGCCATTAGATTGTGGGTAAGCTACCGAGCTGAATACTTGAGTTATTCTGAACTCCTTGCACCAGGAGCTAGAAGGTTTCTCGGCAAACTATTTCCCGTTATCCATGACTAGTACTCCTAGGAGCCCAAAACGATAGATTATGCTTTCGGAATCGATGACATGTTTCCCTGAGATTTTTGCCAATGGTTTTACTTCTGGTCACTTGGTGAAGTAATTCACGGCTACCAATAAGAGCTTGACTCCTCATTTGGCTAGTGGGGATGGACCAACGATGTTTATTCCCTACTTGTGAAATGGTCAAGCCGAGGAAATGGGAATGGGGTCATGTTCGGGGCTTTTGGGTACCAGAGCATGTAACTGACAAGCTTCATACTTTCGCAGTTGTTCAGAGGTATCTCGATGCTTGGAAGGCCAAAAGTGTCCGAGGTTCATCAACTTTGACACTACCGATTTTGGGCCACAATGAGCTCCACATATCCCTTCGTGAACCTCTTTGATCAGATATTGGCTTTGTTTTGGGCCAACGCATCGAAGTAGTGGTGCAAGGTATCCTTTTTGTAAAGGATATATCCTTGTAACACATATTGCCTTGACTTGATATGAACCCTTTTAGCCTCAGTCTGGTCATTAGGTAATTCACCATTTTGAGGAACCTTTCAATGGGAGTCATCCAATTTGGCCCTTTTTTAGTAATCACATCTTGAACATCCAGGTTTTGGATGGATGAGGTTTTTAATACCCCAACTAGTACCTTCTTGGTGAGGTGGGTAAACGTAAGAGATGCAAGCTTGCTTAGTGCATCAACTTTCTTGTTTTGAGATCTTGGAATTTATTTGATGGCACATGTTTGAAATGCGTTCATTGATTTCTCTCAGTACTTATTCATGTTGGGTTCTTTTGCTAGGCAGCTGTTATTGTCTTGGCTTGAGAGAGTTTGTGAGGACTTGAAGCTTTTGAACCCCCATTTCTTTGGCTAGCTTTAGCCCAGTGATCAATGCTTCGTACTTGGCTTTATTATTGGTAGTCTGAAATACAAGCCAAAGAGCATATGTGAATTCTAACTCTTCAGGGTTAATTAAAACTAGCCCAGCCCCTGACCGTTCGATACTAGAAGCCTCATCGGTAAAAAGCTTCCAGGTATCAGGGTTGGAGGGTACAACTGCAGTTGTATTAACTTCTGTTATGGATTTTTTACGGACTTTCAAGATGAAGTCAGCGAAGATTTGAGTTTTGACAGCTTTTCTCAGGACATAGGTGATTTTGTGTTCACCTAGTTTCACAATCCATTTGGCTAATCGTCCGGAATTTTTTTTGTTTTTCAAGCACATTCTTAATAGGTTAGTCAGTGACCACTTGTATCGGGTGTGGCTGAAAGTACCTTTGAAGCCTTCTAGTCGTTTGGACTAGGGCTAGAACAAGTTTTTCCAAAGGAGAATATTTGATTTCTTCTAATTTTGAAGTTTTGAAAAAGTAAATGGGTATCTGAACTTTGTTTCGTTCAATGATTAGAGCCGTACTTATGGCCTTTTCAGTAATCGAAAGGTAGATAGAGATCGTTCCTCCTGTTTCCGGAGCCAAAATGGCTGGGAGTGAAGCCAAGTGTTGCTTCATTTGGTTGAAGGCTTCCTTTTGAGGTAAAACGCTTCAAAGCTGTAAGCTTTCCATCGAAAGTCTTTCTTGTTAGCACATCCCTTGAGGGTTAGCTTTTATGCTTTGTTTCCCCATGATATGCCCTACAAACGAGCGCTTGACTGAATTAATCTTCATGTTGATCTTTCTCGAGTTTTGGAAGGTTCTTTGTATGTCATGGAGCATTTGGTATTCCGTTTTGCTCTTAATCACCAAATCGTCAACATAAGCTTTAATGTTCTTGCTGATTTATCCGGCAAACACTTTGTCAACCAGACGTTGATAAGTGGCACCTGCATTTCTTAAACCAAAATTCTATTTTTGATAGCAAGATATACCTTTATCAGTGTGGAATGTGGTTTTTTTCCTATTCTTTTTTCATTAGGATATGATGGTAACCCTTTTAGGCGTCAAGAAAACACTTGAACGGGAAGCCTGTGAGCGAGTTATCGTTGATGTCTATCTGGGGCAGCGGGTAGCAATCCTTTGGGCATGCTTTGTTCAAGTCTTTAAAATCGATACCCATTCTCCAAGATTGATACATGACCTCTCGAGGGACTAGAACAAGCTTTTCCATCTCTTGGCGTTATACAAGGCTTCTTTTAGGGGCTTGACTCCGTTTCTTTTGTATAATGGGCTTAACATCAGGTGGGATCCATAACTCATGTTTTAACAATGCTACGAGGGATGCCGGTCATATCTTCTGGGCACCAAGCAAAGACATAGTGCAAGAGCAGCTTTTTAAGGTATGAGATAGTTTCTTTGGAAAGGTTAGTGTTTACCTTATCCCCTGTTGAGGATATTTTGGGTTTATGTCCAACCCTTGTTCATCGTCTTCGTCCTTTCTTGAGCTTTCCCTTTCAACCACAAAATCTTCTTGGGTAGGTTGAAGGGTTGATATCCCCTTTTCAGTGGGAAACTTCACAATGCCTTGACCAACTGAAACTGCCATTCCGAACACACTTTGCCCTGGCCTTCCTATGATGATATCATAGTTGGAAGGGATATTGATTACCGCAAAGGTGAGTTGTTCGGTTCGTCCCTTTGTTCTTTTGCTGAACAACATTAAGGGTTATTTGGCCTAAAGGCTTGATAGGTATGTTTGTGATACCTTTGATGGAGGATTCAGACTGTTGAAGCTTTGAACGTTCATCGTCGCTGAGAGGGTTAAAGCATTTCTCAAACATGATTTTGGTGGTTACACCGGTGTCAATGCAAGCCTTTTGTGTCTTGATGGTTCCTATGTTGGCTTCTATCACCAGAGGGTTTGAAAGCAACTCTCCTTCTTGTGGTGGGAAGCAAACATATTGACGTTCCCATGCCTTGAAATGATGGCGTTTGTGGGAAGCTTTGTTTTCAAGGTCGACCATGTTCACTTCCTACTTTTTTTTTCAACCATCTTGTCCTTGACCCCTTTAACCAAGTGAGCCAGTTCGGACTTGACGGCTTTTTCGATTCTCTTTTTGAATTGGAAGCAATCGTTAGTATGGTGACCTTTCTATTCGTGAAGCTCACAATACTAGTTTGATTTTTCCAATCTTTTGTTTTTTGGCGAAGGTTGAGGAGGGCGGAAGCTGTGTTTTACCTCTTCGGTTGCCAAGATCTCTTATGTAGCCTTGGTTAAGGCTGTAAAGTTTATGTTTTTTTCTTGGCTTGGAGGGTTCCGGCCTTCAGGCCTTCTGGAATCCGAACCTATGAACCGTTTGTCATAAGATCCATACTGGAAGCTCTAGTTAAGAGTCTTTTATTTTGTTCTTTGATGTCTACGGCTTATTCTCCTCGAATGTGGGCTTCAGCCCTTTTGAGTGCTTCTTCAAGGGTTTTGGGCAGGCATTTATTGAAGTCTCTTGTGAGACATTTGGAATTTATAGCATTCATGAACCCTGCAACCCTAATCTTTTTTATTGGCGTAAGTTAAACCTTTCTTCCTGTACCTTTCGGTGAAGTCTCTAAGACTTTCATCATCACGTTGTTATGGGAAACTTTTGCTAAGATCGTCAAAGGTCTGAATGCTTTGTTCAGGAAGGTCATTGAACCATATGCGTGAAGACCCTTCAAGGGTTCGCTTGAACATGATACAACATCCGAGGTTGGGCCATTTTTCTATTTTTGCA
Source organism: Helianthus tuberosus (assembly GCA_030545235.1). Taxonomy (NCBI): domain Eukaryota; kingdom Viridiplantae; phylum Streptophyta; class Magnoliopsida; order Asterales; family Asteraceae; genus Helianthus; species Helianthus tuberosus. The sequence continues at coordinate 33,285,515 of CM060373.1, read as the reverse complement.
GCCCCGGCGAATATTTGAGGGTGGTCCTCAGTACCGTGATGGCGTCTTTATCTGGGTTTGAAACTCGTACTCAACAATTTGTTGGGAGAAGCAAGATAAGTTATTGGGCTTGTAAGGTTTTGAGAGGTATTTTATTACCCTTGAAGCTGGGTTACCGCTTGAGGTACCCTGGTGAGTGGTTGGCACTTGGTTGATGAAATTAAGGTTAAAGCCTTGAAGGCTTTCTGTGTCATCATCCAGCTTTCACGTGCTGCAAAGGAAATGGTGCCATCATCTGTGTCATCAGCTAGGGCATAAGGTTAAAGCCTTAAAGGCTTTCTGATGGTACTCATAAAAGATGCCATCATCTGTATTATCAGCTGGGGCATAAGGTTAAAGCCTTGAATGCTTTCTGATGGTATTGTATAAGGCAAGGTGGCCATGACTTGTTCCTACGAAATAACAAAGAGAGGAGGAACACTTGAAGCTGGTGACTGCCATAATTGATCAATAGTGGTTTCATGCCCAATAGTTGTACTGCTTGTAACGGGTTAGGAGGTAAATAAAGGAAAAGCGGTTGGACTTGTCCTCCCCAAAAGCTCAAGGGCTTGAGTGGTTGGTCTGTCACGCTAGGGCCAGCTTTAATGTAAGATGTGGCTGAACGTGAGCAGCTAACAGGGAGAGATGGAGGGCCAGGTGATAATGAGGATTCAGACTCCTCATAATTTAGTCTTATTCTTACCCTTTTCTTCCTTTCTAGGCTCACATGCTAGTTGAGAAAAGATCTCAGTTGTAAGAAATTTCTAGATACTCCCTCGGGTGTTAGATCTATGCGTTTCGGTGTACGTATTACACCGATTTGAGGAGATGCAACCCCTGATCGAGATGGGGTTGGTGTTTGAAAAGAAGTGAATTCCAGGAAGATAGTTCCCGGTGGAGTACTTCCGGGAGTAGAAAGAAATGTAGATTTGACCGGTGAGATCCGACCAGAATTTGGTGTTTAATCGGTGTTGTTAGGCACTTGATTTACCTGACCGAGAGACTCGCTTTCAGACATGATGTAAAGAGAAAATGGAGCTACACAACTGGTCTTTAAGATAAAGTAAGCGGCGTAGCCCCACGGTGGGCGCCAACTTGTTGATACAACAAATACAAGACCAAGGCCTGTAGCGATATCTCCGGGTAAAAGGGTTCAAGGGTTTCGATTAGCCTAACGCAGGTCGTGGGGTCCTCCCACGTTTGTAGCACGTGGGGTTGGATCACTTGTTTATTGATCGCTTTTGATTCCAGCTTGAAGGGAATTCAAGCCGGAATGAAGTTGTTAGCGAAGCAATGCTGTTTGAAGTGAAGAAGAGAAGCAAGTATGAAACTTGTTCTCAAGAGAGGAGAGAAGATCAGAGAGTATATCTTAGCCCAACTGATCTGGTGTCCTTGATATGGTTGTTGGAGCTGGTACTTATAGATAAGATGTATTCTATAAGAGGAAGCTCGTGACCATGGATCCAAGGCTACAGTGGAGGAATTACCCGTTTGGGGGTTGGGATAAAAGGTTGTTCTCTGTGCACATGTTCTGTCTGTGCAGAAATGGTTCACACGTTAAGGGTTGATGTGACCGGACACTGTGCTTGTCCTTTTTACTGTTCACCTGAGTTCGCGCATATTGAACCTCTCAACCTTTTAACCTTTTAAGCTGTTATGTATATTAGTCATTTTATTGAGATTTGGGCTACCCCCGTCATCAAAGGGTAAATCTGTATAACTATTTAATAGTTCGTGGCATTGCAGATGGTCTTATCCCCTCGATTTGTGTCCAATTTATCTTTGCATCATTATAAATAAATCTATTTAATAGTAAAGCATGCGCGACTTGACTGTATAAAAAATGTGATGAAGTTTAGGGACCTATATTAGAGGCCCTCATCTAAATATTGCACCTTTGTTTGCAGCTTCGGTTGCTAGGAAAATATGCTTGTTCGGTGGTCTTGGTGTTGTTGCCTTCCAGAAAGTATATGCTGGACGTAAGAGGAATAGTAGTGTACCACCACAAGCAGTTGTGAGAGCATTGCCACATTCTTCAACATTTAATAACAATGAAAATCATTGATAAGGGTGAGACACCATTGTTTTTTAGTACTTTGTATGTTTTTGTTTGTACATATTTGCCATCAATTTTTTGCATTTGAATCTATTTGCAACTAATGCTAATCCGGTTGTTGTGTTTTTTATCTTATCTTTAGAATCAATGGTGATAATGGACAAGAAGAGCAAATAAGGGAATCATAGAATAGAGGAGAGGTGGTACACAGCTTAGCAGGTCTATTTAAGGTACATATTTTGCAACTCGGGTAACATGTCAAAACGGGCAGACATGCGGAGTTGACATGCTAGCACTACTTTTGTGTTATCACTTATTATTTATCGTGCACATGATATTAACAGAAGTTAGTTAGTTGTTAGTGAATCTGTCTTTATATACTTGATTAGGGTTTGTAATAATTCATTCAATTCAATCAATTTTCCCCAATTTTCTCTGTCAAAATCACATGGTATCAGAGCCGGTTTTTTCCCTCTGATCTTCGCTTCCGCATCATCGTCTTCTTCATCATCTCATCTTCTTCAGTTGATCTTCTTAATCTTTTGATTTCTTTCTTCAAAACGAAATTCTTCAATCATTGATTCTTCAATCGATTTCATAATCTCACATTCTGAATATGTCGAATTCAACCAGTGAATCGCTAAATTCTACTGCAATACCAATTGATTCTTCCAATCCTTTATATCTTCATCCGTCAGATCATCCTGGTATGATTCTTGTTTCAAAATCTTTTGACGGAACTGGATTTGCCGCTTGGAAACGGGGAATGATGATTGCTTTATCGGCTAAGAACAAGTTGATTTTTGTTAAAGAAAATTTAGGTCAACCTTCTGATGTTTCTCAATCTGCACTTTGGGAACGATGCAATAGTATGGTTATCTCGTGGATCTTGAATACTTTGTCACGAGAAATTGCTGAAAGCGTTCTTTACACAGAATCAGCGCATCAACTTTGGGAAGAACTGAATGCTCGATATGGTCAGGCAAATGGTGCAAAGTTATATCAGTTACAAAAGAATCTTTGTGAAATTCATCAAGGTAATACTGATATTGCAACTTATTTTGCTAACGTCAAAACTAATTGGGACGAGTTGAGTTCATTAAACCTAGTTCCCTCATGTACTTGTGGTGCATCACGAATTATTGCAAAAAGAGATGAAGATCAACGCTTAATTCAATTTCTTATGGGATTGAATCCAGCATATGATGTTATTAGAGGAAGCATTCTCATGATGCAACCTCTACCATCAATAAATCAAGCTTATGCCATTCTTACTCAAGAAGAAACACAAAGAGGGATATCTACCACAGGACACTTCTCTTCTGAATCTGCATCTATGAATGCAAGTGTTCATTCTCAAAGTGGTCAATATTCAAAGTTTGATAACAAGAAAAATTTGGTATGTTCAAATTGTAAGAAAATTGGTCACTCTACAAACAAGTGCTATCGAATTGTAGGTTTTCCTAAGGACTTTAAGTTCACCAAGACAAGACGTGGCACTGCAAATATGGCATTTGATGATGGAACTGATACACAAAACCAATCCTCACAATCTGCTCCTGTTATTACCACAGAACAATATAATGAACTGTTGCAGCTATTACAGAAATCTCAGTTGACTAAAGATTCTAATGACACTCAATCAAATATGCAAATTTTGCAGGTATGATTACTTGCAATCCTGAGCAATCTAATACCAATTGGATCATTGACACTGGTGCTAGTGGTCACATGTGTCATGATGAACGTTTGTTTTCTAATTTTTCTACTCTTTCAAAACCTTTTTCAATCAAACTTCCAAATGGACACATCATCTTTGTTGATAAGATTGGTACTGTTCATTTAAATCAACATCTTTCTCTATCTATCGTTCTTTTTGTTCCTCAGTTTCAACATAATCTTCTTTCCATTTCTAAACTTTGTCAAGATACTAATGGCATTGTTTATTTCACTCATAAATGTTGTATGTTGCAGGCCCCTTCACTGAAGAGGCCACTGGCAATTGGTAAACTCTTGCATGGACTCTACATTCTGCATGCAACAAACAAAGCTTCTTTTGATTCTGTTCACTTTACTACTTCACTTTGTAATTCAGTCGTAAACAGTACTATATGGCATCATCGCCTTGGTCATTTACCTTCTTATAATATGAAACAATTGTCTATGCTTTCTAATAATCATTTGAATATGCTTGATCATTGTGCTGTTTGTCCTCAAGCTAGACAACATAATCTTCCTTTTTCTCACAGTAGTAGATCAACTAATACTAGCTTTGATCTGATACATATTGATGTTTGGGGCCCATACAATACACCAACCTATAATGGTCATAGGTATTTTCTTACCATTGTAGATGATTTTACACGTACCACTTGGACACACTTGTTAGCCTCTAAAAGCAATGCTTTTCCTGTACTTCAAGGATTCATTGAGATGGTTAATACTCAATTTAATAAGAGAGTTAAATGTATTAGATCAGACAATGCTTTTGAACTTGGTTCAGGAACTAAAGAATCTGCTTATTTTCTGACTAAGGGCATAATTCATCAAACTAGTTGTGTCCAAGTTCCACAACAAAATGGTGTTGTGGAACGAAAACATAAACATCTCTTAGAAACTTCGCGTGCTTTACTGTTTCAATCTAAATTACCTCTTAAGTTTTGGGGTGATTGTGTTTTAACAGCAACACATTTGATAAACTTGTTCCCATCAGAAGTTCTTAATGGTTCTACACCTTATGAACTTTTAATTTCTAAACACCCTTCCTATGAACATTTAAGAGCTTTTGGTCGTCTTTGCTATGCTTCAACTTTAAAACAAGGTCGTGATAAGTTCAAACCAAGGGCTCATCCTTGTATTTTCATAGGCTATCCATATGGCAAAAAGGGGTACAAACTGTACAATTTATACACTCAACAAGTTTTTGTGTCAAGAAATGTGGTATTTTTTGAAAACTTGTTTCCTTCTGTCACCAATTCTGATCCTTCTTTCATATTTCCACCTCTTAATAGTCTTGATACCTTCTTTGAAGACTTTATTTCTTCTTCTCATACCAATTCTATTCCCCCTAATACTTCTGTTTCTTCTGATACTTCCAATTCTGCTCCCATTTTTTATAATTCCAATATTACCCTCCCTTCTAATTCTCCAAATTCTGTTCCTGTTGAACATCCTATCCTTCGTAGATCCTCCAGACATACTGTTCCTCCTTCACATTTGAAGGATTATGTATGTAATCATGTTTCTTCTGATCCTTCTATTCATTGTTATCACACTCTTGTTCATTCTTGTTCTGCCACTGTTCAGTTACCTATTCATACTTTGACTTTACCTAGTCAGCATATTATTTATTCTCTTGACATGCTGCAAGAACCAACTTCTTACAAGCAGGCTGCTAAACATATAGCCTGGCAAGAAGCTATGCAAAAAGAGTTTAGTGCTCTTCAAACAAATCATACTTGGGATATCGTTGATCTTCCCTCAGGCAAGAAACCTATCAAATGTAAATGGGTCTACTAGATTAAGTATAAGGCTGATGGCACAATTGAAAGATGCAAAGCGAGATTAGTTGTTCGTGGTGATACACAACAGCCAGGTATAGACTATAATGAAACATTTTCTCCGGTTGTTAAAATGACTACAATTCAAAGTCTGATTGTTGTTGCCACAAAAATGAAATGGCCTATGTATCAACTTGACGTCAATAATGCTTTTTTGCATGGTGACCTAGATGAAGAAATTTATATGTCTCCACCACCAGGTATGGAACTTCAACCGAATCAAATTTTACAACTCAGAAAATCCCTTTATGGATTGAAACAAGCTTCTCGTCAGTGGTATGGAAAACTATCATCTGTTCTCAAACTCAAAGGTTATGTACGTTCACCTAATGACTATTCCTTGTTTTCTAAATCTATGGGGATTTCCAATGTTCATGTTGCTGTGTATGTCGATGACATTCTTGTCACTGGGAATAATCCTGAAGAAATTCAGAATCTCAAGGATTTTTTACATTCTACTTTCCAAATTAAGGATCTTGGAATTCTTAATTATTTTCTTGGAATAGAGATCTTACATCATTCTACTGGTACTATATTGACTCAACGCAAGTTTGCTAAAGATTTGGTTAAAGAATTTGCTGCATCAGATCTTCCTATATCAACTAGCCCTTTGCCCCCTCATTTACAACTTAAAACGGCTGACGGTGATGTTCTTGATGATCCTTTAAAGTATCGTCAATTGGTAGGCAAACTGAACTATCTCACACACACCAGACCTGATCTAGCATTTTCAGTTCAGTTCCTTAGTCAATTTATGCAAGATCCTCGTGTTCCTCATTGGAATGCTGCAATGCATACTTTGACATATGTTAATGGTACTGTTTCTCAAGGTCTTTTGTTCAATAACTTGTCCACATTTGATTTACAAGCTTATTGTGATTCGGATTGGGCTTCTTGTCCTAATACACGGAAATCTGTTAGTGGCTATTTTGTTTCACTTGGAGGTAGTCCGATATCTTGGAAGTCGAAGAAACAACCAACTGTGGCTTTAAGTTCTGCAGAGGCTGAATATAGATCTATGCGAAGGGTTACAGCTGAACTAGCCTGGTTAACACGGTTGTTGAATGAGTTACATGTTTCAAATGTCACCCCGATTCCTCTTAAATGTGACAGTCAATCTGCAATTTACATAGCAAAGAACCCGGTTTTTCATGAACGCACTAAACATATAGAAATAGATTGGCATTTCGTTCGTGAAAAACTTCAGGAAGGATTGATTTCTTTGTCTCATACACGTACAAATACTCAAGTTGCTGATATTTTTACAAAGAGTTTGGCTTCTACACAACATAATGATCTGCTGCACAAGTTGGGTGTTTCAGAACCTCCAACTTGAGGGGGGATGTTATCACTTATTATTTATCGTGCACATGATATTAACAGAAGTTAGTTAGTTGTTAGTGAATCTGTCTTTATATACTTGATTAGGGTTTGTAATAATTCATTCAATTCAATCAATTTTCCCCAATTTTCTCTGTCAAAATCACATTTTGTCACATTTAGTATTTCTATAATTTGTAATTAATACACGAGAGAAAATGATCGTATGAAACAGACACATTAGTATAAGGTTGGATCTGCCTATATATGTCTTATGCTATGTTCTTGTCATGCACTTGTCTATTTATGGAATGCATGTCTAGCCATTGTTAATCAATGCCAAATATTTTGTTGTTTTTAATGATTGTTAATGTAGATAACTTGCCTTCAATTAATTATATTTAACACATTGAGGTGTTATTGTCTTATTGATGTAGGTATAGTTATTCTTTGAAGTTTGAGTGAAACAACTATAGTGGTAAATGTTTTATGTCTTGTACTTTGGGACTGTCTAAAGAAATAGCTTAAAAGGTATTGTAATTGTATCCGACCCTATTTAATTCTAAATATGTTAAATGTTGGGCAAAACTATGTTGCAATTCAACTAAATCAACCCGTACCCAAAAATGCAAACAACGACCCGAACCTGGTATGACCTTTTATCCAACCCACCCATTTGGCAACCACTATCCCCTCTAGAATTAGATGTGCGATATTTTTGGCTTTCTTGTTAACTCTTTGTAAATGTATAGGCTTGGTTTAGGGAACGACCGAATGGTGTGCTAGACCCGATGGAGCACGAGCAGGTGATGCAAGCCTAGTCAGAAGAAGAGTGTGCTCGGCTCGTAAGTCTGCTCCCTTTATGGGGGTGTTTTGATGTGAGTTTGAAACTAATTATATGGTTACTTTAGGGAAGTATTGACTTTTGGATAATCAGTTGATACCAACTGCAACAAGTTTGATTATATAAGAGTACATATAAGTTCTGTTGAAACACTGCAACAAGTGGTGTGGTCCTTGCCATGTAGGCAAGGAATTGGGACCATACCTCTTCAAGTTCTTTTCGTAATTTTTAATTCGAGAGATGTTGACACTTATTTCACCAGATATCTCCCATTTTTGGCGGATGTTCTTTTTATTCATTTTATCTATTAGTTTGTTAAATAAGTATAATTTGCTAAATACTCAACTCTCATGCGACTACTTATTTGATAATCGTAACTTCAAACACAAAAACACGTCCGACACAGCAATCTGTGGTTCCCTTTTCAGTTATAAGCTAATGTTGTGATTATGTTTATTCAATAACATATGCTCACTTTTGAAACACGCATCTAAAACCCACTTGGCCAGTTTTGATTCAACGGGGTTATATGAACATTTGGAATTGATTCTGTGAATTTTAGTATTCAATTTAACAATCAATTGATGTGAATGTGAATGTAACAATTTTCTTGTTCATTTCAGTCTGGTTCATATCTGAAATTGTTGGATCTATGTTTCAGATTAGTTTCAGGAGTTCAAAAATGAGCTTCTTCAACATGGTTAAATGGACCACAATGTTGTCACCAACAAAGACAATTTTATGCAAGTGATGAAATTATTCAGGGTCCAATTAAGTGTGGAGAGCATTGAGAATAAATCCACATAATTATACACCTGTCACATATTCTTCTAAAACAAATTGGGTCCAAGAGCAAATAAGGTTTGGCTCTCATCTTTGGTAAGATGTAACCATTTGTTAAGTTTTGTTGAACTTTCTTAAGTATGATTGAAGCACATACCATCATTAGGTAATTTTTATATTAAACCGCTCTCGTAACTACATAATTCACTTATTTTTGTTGATGTTTTAGATTCCCCTTTATCGATGTGAAGATTTTGAATGATATTTATGTTAGATTCGAACCCACGGTTGTTCAAGTTGTTTGAATTAGGTATTGTTCTTTTTTAGCTAAAGTTGAAGTTGTTTGAGTTAGCTGAGCATGTTTTATTTATCCATAATGCCGTTTACCATATGTTATTTTTTATTTCAATTCTTTGGTTTATAATCAATTGCTCTTTGAGACATATTAGTTGTCTTATCAAATTAGTATTAAGAATACATTACATGAAACCCGTCATGCAACATGCGGCAAAAAACGTATATACCCACGGCAACGTGCGGGTTTCCCACTAGTGTGTGTGTGTATATATATTTGGATGGGTTAAAATGAGAACCACCTTGAGTTGTGAGAACCGTGATAACTAGGTCATCCAAAAGGTTTTTTCGATTTTTTTTTTCTCAAAAGTCATAAAAATCACTTGTTACAGCAAAAAAAATTAAAAAAATGTTTTATACCCACATTTACATGAGGCGTAAAACAAATATTTATCTTCGTACAAAATATACACCAGCGCGTAAAAAAAACTTGCATCAGTCAAAACTACCGACTCAGACAATTTTTTTTTTACTTTTTTTACAGATGTTCTTATAATATTGTGCAAAAAAAATTTGGCCCAACTCGTGCGGGAAGAAAAAGTTCTCACGGTTCTCACTCACACACACACACACACACACACACACACACACACACACACACACACACACATATATATATATATATAGGGAGAAGATCATGCGAGAACCACCTCTTGTTGCGAGAACCGCGAGAACCAATGTGAACACACCAAAAATGCCTAAAAATAGCTAAAAATCACACAAAATTTTTTTTTTTGATTTTTTTAATATTTTTTAGGTTAAAATCGCTACTTTTCGAACAAAAAAAAAAAAAAAAAAAATTTTTTTTAAATTTTTTTTTTTTTTTTGCTTCGAAAAGTAGCGATTTTAACCTAAAAAATATTTAAAAAATCAAAAAAAAAATTTTTGGATTTTTTTTTGATTTTTTTAGATTTTTTTTAGATTTTTTTAGGTTTTTTGGGGGTTTAGTTTTTAACATTTTAGCTTGGGGGGGGGGGGTTAGGTTTTTTTAGCTATTTTAGGTTGTGTTCACATTGGTTCTCAAGGTTCTTACAATAAGGGTGGTTCTCGCATGAGCCCCTCCCTATATATATATATATATATATATATAGGGAAAGGATAATAAGAAACCCTTATTAGTTCAAAAAAAAAACTCAACCTCCATCATCCATCTAGAAATCCTACCGTTGAGATTGCGTGTTACAAAAAGTAAATTTTCAGAAACATGTTACAAACTGACAAAAGCACGTTTTTCTGTTACACTATTTTTTTCTATAAAACATGTAACACATAATATAATATAATATATTTATATTGTTAAATAGTATATTTAAAATTTTGTGATAAAATTCAAGTATTTGACAATTAATGCCCATACGAGAAATGATAGTGTTGATGGTTAAATCAAACTTTGGTCATTGTATTCAAAAAAACATGAAAGTGAACAGCCCTAGATGCAGCATATCATATCAGTGGTTTCAAAAACTAGAAGTTGCAATAACTTGAGATAAACACAGCAAATAAGTTGTTACAAGAGATCCAAAATACCATTACAAAGTCTCCAAACATGCTTCAACTAGAAAATAACACATTCTGGAAACAAAGTGAAGCAGTTCTTAATTGAAACTCAAAATTCAGAAGCCAACATTGATGAAGAAAATGCTATATATCAAGTTCATCTAGCGCGTTGGCAGGCCTCAACCGAATGTTGCTATCAGGAAGCCTTTGTAAATGCTCATGAACTTGGCTACAAATGCTGCAAATATCATCCACCTTGTTTCAGTGACTTAACAGTACCCAAAAAAAATCATATGAAGAAAAAATCCTCTTTTTCTTCAAAAATATCGCAACACTTCCTTTTCCAAGCATGTTAAATATTGAAGTTACATATTTAGCCCTTGTATTCATAACAAAGACTGAGGGTTGACTAACGACTGACTTCAATAAAGGCATCTTAGGTATTTGTTAAAGAAGTAAAGCAACTATTGTGTACTATCTAAACAAACCAATTGTTGCAATTGCAATTTTCATATGCAAGGAGTATTATGTGTTGTCTAAGAAATTTCAAAAGGCAAACTGCATGTCATTGAGGGAAGATGAAAGATAAAACCTTGATTGATGCACAACTCGAAACAAATGCATACATTTTAATAGCAACGGATGTAAAATAATATGAAAATTAAATGAGTGCAAAAAGGTACCTTCAATGTGAAAAATGGCCTTCTGTCCAAGACGCATCCTATGTTCCTGATATAATAATAAACAAAATATATGGACATTAGAGGAACTGTTTACCACTTTTGTCCCATTACCATATAACTTCTACATATAGTTTTAAAAAAACGTTATTTTGTCAAATGGCAAAAGTAGCCTTCTAAAAACTGTAATTTCTATATGTAAATTTAGAAAAGTATTTACGATTAGCATAAGTATCCTTCAATGAAGACAAGATAAAGAAGAATTTGTGGACCTAAAGGGGTATATAGGTAATTTAGCATAGAACTTCTAAGAAAAGAAGTATCAGCTGAGACTTACATAATATGCAGCCCAATGACAGACCTCATGCTTCAATTCAAAATCCAGTTTCTTCAGCAATTCATAAAGCAGCCTCTGAATCAATAAAAAGACTTTCAAGCTTCAATCACAACTTGTTCAAAAGATTTTAAAAAAAGTAATTTAGTGATAAAAAAATTATAACCTTTAATATAATTTCAGGAGGGATACAATTAACAAGTAACTCATACAACTTTCCTCGAACCTGGAACAACCTGTATAATAAAGAATCATATAACATGTAGAGGTATATAACGACAGTGCAACAAAATTAAGAAATTTGAAATAAGTTGTAAAAATGAAAATTGAGAAATAAACCTTTTTGGGCTTTGTTCTTTCATAATGTCAGATGCTATCTCAAATATATATTCTTCCCAGTCCATGGGGGGAATTACTTGATTATTCGTAAAAGGGTACCTGTGTGAGAAAATCTCAGGTTAACATTGCTTTCAAACACAACATAAAAAAACAGCCCAAAAGTTCAACAATGATCTTAACTGCTGGACACGACAAGTTTCAAATGACAATATCGCCCTCCTTAAACTCCGACCCGATTTTTCCGCTATTCGAGCAGCAAATCCGGGAGGAAGTTGTAACCCTTCCTTCTTGCCAATAAATTCCACAACCTTCACAATCTGAAACAATGAGAATCCATGAGCATTTCTTATACATGCAAGTTGCAACCAACTATAACTAACTAAATTTCATTTGAGTAAAGTACACAGACAGTCTCTGTGGTTAACCAAAAATTTGGATTGGGTCCCTAGCTATTCAAAAGTATATGGATGGTCCCCGCGGTTTGCACTTTGTAACGCATTTAGTCCCCAACTTTTTTCCAAAATGCATAGATGGTCCCTGTGGTTTGCACTTAGTAACACATTTAGTCCCTAACTTGAACCTGTTGAAACCTTTAGATTTGTTAGTTGGGGACTAAATGCGTCACAAAGTGCAAACCACAGGGACCATCCGTGTACTTTACCCTTTTCATTTACAAAAACTGCAATACTGACCTCATCTTCTTTTGGTGCGTTAATTCGGATGTTAAGACAACGAGACCGCACTGCTTCAGTAACCTTTGATGAGCTGTCACAGCACAGGATCAAACGGCACGATGCGCTGTATTTCTCCATTGTTCGTCTCAAAGAATGTTGAGCTTCTCTTGAAAGTTTATCAACCTCATTCAGCACCAATACTGATACAACATTACAACATATATGAACCCTAAAGCAAGTAATACAGGACTAGAAATAGATTATTCACTCTTATCTGGCAGAAAGCGATTTTAAAATATGAATTAGGAATCTTTTTAAGCGAACCTTTGAAACCCTTTTTTCCTTTGGTGTCAATCGGTCTGTTTTTCGCCATCTCTTTGATGATTTCTTGAACAATGTACCGGTCTTGAAAGCCTGCATCACTAGGGTTTAGCTCCACATGGTGTGTGCTTGATAGAGTTGTGAGTTCCAGATCAATAGTTCTACTTCCAGCCTGCAAAAGAACCATACTGAATGTTATAAGTCACAGCATATGGACTTAAAAATTGTTGTAAATGCTTTGGGGTGACATTTCAACATTCGTGGTCAAACCTAGCACTTCAGTGCTTCACAGCAAGGATGCTCATAAACCGCCAAAACCAAAGAAAGTCGCCCGACTTGAAAGGTTTGAAACGTATACAGTCCGGTTCACCGTTAAGTTTTAACGATTCGACGGTTTTTGGTTAATAACTTGGAACCAGCTGTTTAACATTTATCATCTAATTGCTTTTCAGTTTAGAAATATAAAGTTATTTATTATATATAGAGTTAATTGCCATTTTCGCCCCTGAGGTTTGGGCACACTTGCCATTTTCGTCCAAAATGAAGGTTTTGTACCATTTTGCCCCCAACGTTTGTAACTTTTTGCCATTTTCATCCAAATACCTAACCAAGTTACTTTATATCTTATTATGGGTTATTTTTAACCTAACCAAGTTAGTTTATACCTTATTATTGGGTATTTTTGAAATTTATCAATTATAAGAGGGTAATTTATAAATTATCTTCTAGTTATTATTTATCAGCCTTTATAATTTATCTTCTAGTAATAAATTAAATTTTGACTACTGTTGTGTCATAATAAATAAGTTTAAAAATAAGAATACACAATTTAAGAATGATTGCTTAAAAACTAAAATGATATGTACATTTATGATTAAAGCATTAACATGCAAACAATATTAAAATAAAAATTTTCGGGTTAAAATGGTTGTTTTTGCATTAATTCGGGAATATACGTGTCGTGTTTGGGTTTATGTACGTGACATCACGACCCGTTTAGTAACCCTTATAAAATCAATAGGTGATTTTGGTTCAATAATTTTAGTGAAAGTTCTAGGTTGAATTGTTAATTGTGATCTGTAAAATTAGATTTTAATTACAAGACTTTTAAAGTTTAATTTTTTTTTTAAACTGTAAATGCAAACATATTAAAGTATAAATGCTTATATTATTAATGTAAAAAAATATATACACAGCTAAAAATCGTGTTATATTATAAAAATGTTAACACCAAAGTGATCTTATTTAGGTATAGAAACATAGAAATAGATAAAAGCGTAACAATGAACAAAGCATATGTTATCATATGAATTGTATTTTTATAATTCGAATCTTTAATAATAGACCATCTCCAATATATATGCATTAATTAAAGTAAAATTTAAAAATTAATGTTGGATCATCTTTTTCAAAAATAATAACTAGAAGATAATTTATAAAGGCTGATAAATAATAACTAGAAGATAATTTATAAATTACCCCCTTATAATTGATAAATTTCAAAAATACCCATAATAAGGTATTTGGATGAAAATGGCAAAAAGTTACAAACGTTAGGGGCAAAATGGTACAAAACCTTCATTTTGGACGAAAATGGCAAGTGTGCCCAAACCTCAGGGGCGAAAATGGCAATTAACTCTTATGTATATGATATTCATGAACAAATCTCATCATTTTTCATGACTTAATACAAACATATTCTTTTAAAAACATAATTTATTTTATCTAAAACCGTTAAACCGTCAAAACCGAACCCTAAAACCCTAAAACTAGCCAGTTCAGTTTGTCTTATCCAAAACCATAGTTAGCGATTCAGCACAAAATTTTCATCAAAAGAGGCCAAACTGACCATGAACATCCCTAAATTCCACAGTATTCAATATTTATAATAATTTTGTTTAAAATTACTTGCATAACAATAACAAGTACAAAATATAATTAGAAAAAAACACACTTACATCAACTTTCCAGTTCTTATTCTCCACTTTCACCTGAAAATTAACCAAACTCAGAAATAAAGAAAATCATATCCCACAAATAAAACAAAAAAAGCACCTTTTCAGCACTAGCCCCAAATATCTGTCTGAGAAGCGCCATAATTAGGGTTTTCTTGCCGGAACCCGGTGGTCCATAGAACAATAAGTGTGGGCAATCTTGCTCGGTGACCTAAAACATACATGATGAAATTGAAAAGGTTGTGGATGTGAAACCCTAGCTTTTAGGGGTAAAAAAATGAAATTTCAGAAAGTAAAAAGTACCAATTTCTTGAGATTCTGAGCGACATCTTCGTGTATAATAACCTTGTCTAGGGTTTTCGGTCTGTATTTGTCCACCCACAGCATGTTTCAAGATCAAGGAGAAGGTGTGTGTGTGTGTGTTATGGTGAAGAAGTGGCGGGAAAGGGTTGGAATGAGAGAGAATGGGGTTTTGTTCTTGGAGCCATTTTAATGGGCCCTATTATAGAATGGCCCACATGATTCATGTGCGTTACACCCGTATAATGTCGTACGAGTCGTATATACAGACCTAACTTCTAAGGCCCATGTGGCTTTCTTAATTGTCACATCAGTTGTTTATGTGTTAGTCAAACACATCATATGGGTCGTATGATTTGACAAACACCACTTTACATGACTCTTCATAACCATTTATTGTATCGTACAACCTATATGATATTATACGGCCTCCATGATTGCAGGACATGCCAGTGATGTATGGTTAGTGTATCAATGATGTTCCAATAAAGGTCGTCTTCTTAAATTGGACTAGATATAGAAAAAAAAAAGTAGATGTATACATACCTATGACAAAGAAATACATCCATCCATTCTAACATTCATATATTAATTTTATCATATTTGACTATTTGAGACATGTAGTTCAAGTGGAGAAAACATGTCTATTAAGAATATATGTCATATGATCAAATTATATGCAAACACACACGAACACATATGATCAAATTATATGCAAACACATACGAGCACACACATGCATACACATATGTGAGCATGTAGTGATATGCAATAGGAGAAATTGGTTTACAATCTACTTCATTTGACACACAAACATATCGTACGAATCATAGACGTTTGGTCATAAACCTTTTCTGGAAGTACAAAACCAACCAACCAACAAACTCATTTAAGTCTTGTCCAGTAGATTTTTCTAAAATAAAACTAGTGTAATTCAAATTCAAGTAAGTTGTCAATAGTTTGGTCTTTGATCAATTGTCCATGCCTAGCGCGCTACAGATGTTGTATGTCTTTCTGTTCAGGTTATATAGTAACACCAATGTTAAAACCCAAATTCAAGGTGTGTGAACTTGGAGCACTAACAAGATTTTGTTGGTTGTTTAGCAGTGATGTTAATCCATATTTTTACTTGGAATAAACTTTGTACATGAATTGCACTTATAAACTAGATAGCAACCTGCTGCTGCTTCCAAAATTCTCACATGTTAAGGGGGAGTAAAAGCTTTTAAATTCAAAACAAAATCGATTGGTTATGAATATGATTGATTCTAATCTATATACAAGTATCATAACTAATACAAATTCAACGTCATTTTTACGGCTCGCGTAACAATTGTTGCAAACTCATCCTCGTTTGTAGGACCCACAATGCATCACCTGGTTTATAACTAGAATTTTCTGAATTTCCCAACTTCCCAGCAATCATGAACATATATAAAGGTACTTCAAGTTAGTTTGGTAGTCCCGATTTCTCTTTCAATGTGATGATTGAGACGAGTTTAACTCCTGCGAAGAAAACCAACAAACAGTTGCATGATTAAGCCATTTACACGTGTAAACCTTCTTTTATCATTGCAAACATCTATGATTCATACCTCTACTCTTCTAGAGCAGATCATGTTAAAAAGATCAAATTACTATTTTACCCCCGTGTTCCTTTCATCCAACTTGAGCCTCTCCATTAATTAGTGTACTTCCACCGTCACCGGATGCAACAGCATCAGATTTGTTGCTGCTTGCTTTCGGCTCATTTTTGCGGGACCCGACATATCTCTTGGTAAACGTACCTTCAGAGGTTTTATCCCCATCACCCTTTGGTGTGTTTGCACTTTGCCTAGGTTTACTTTTGTCTGTAGATTTTTGTGGGGTCCCACTGTCCTTTGACCCACCAGCTGTACCCTGATCTGGAAGCAGTGCTTTTCGGCTTAAGCGAAGTTGTCCCTTCTCATTGATCTGTTAATTACAATTAGATAAACAAGTCTCATTTTATTGATAAAAAATAAGCTTTGTAAAACTATATACCATCTAAGTTACGACATATTATATTATATATACTACATTATATATTATATTATATTATATTATATTATATTATATTATATTATATTATATTATATTATATTATATTATATTATATTATGTATATACTACAATTACCAACTTTATGTGAACAGTGATTTGAGTTTTGTTTTGTTTTGTCTTTCTTTTGTCTTTTGGATTTATTTATTTTTGTATTTTTTATACTTTATCCCTCAACTTTCAGCATTCCTTAGCTTTCTAACAACTTTTTAATCGAGTTTTACGTCTTTATTTTTATGTACATGTGGGTATAAATTCAAGTTGATTTACGTTTCGACGTAAATTTTCCTGGAAATGCGTCGGGTCAAATATAATACATTTCCGTGCATATTTTTATGTACGTTCTCAGTTGATTTACGATAGAATTTTTTTTGAAACACGCGGGGCAATTTTCTAGTTATAAAAATGTGCACATATGTCATCCAATGAGGAAAGAGATTTATACCTCAATGAGCTTTACATCAACGATGTCTCCGACCTTGAAAGCCTGAAACAATATAAAAAAGTGTCATGATTTGATTGAAAGAATAGAAGGCGATAACAAAGATGATAACCCTCACATCATCTGGTTTTGACAGCCAATCTGAACTTAACTCACTAACATGACAAAGTCCCTGGAATGGAATTAAAAGTTGTATTAGTTTTTCGATATTTCTAAATAAAAAATAAGTTCATAATTGATACATGGGATAAAAGTTATACCTCTCGGCCTGGTACAATCTCTACAAAAACCCCATACGGAACAACAGATGTGATTTTACAATTCCTGATAACAGAACAGCGTAAAGTCAAATGTAACATAAGATTTTTTTTAAATGCTACTTTCACATAGAAAGAAAGATACCTATATACATCACCAACAACTGGAACCATTGTCAAGTTACTAATAATAACTTTAGTCTTTTCTAAGCTAGCCAAATCTCTGGCAGTTATTTTGACCTGAAAAAGTCATTGACACGTGTGAGACTGCAAGAACAAAAGAGCATAAAGAAGCTGGCATATTTAGCTTACTGTTCCGTTATCTTGAGTGTCAATAGACTCCACACCAGTCTCTTCAATAATACTCTTGACCTTTTTACCCCCAGAACCGATAATAAGGTTCACTTTCTCAGGTTTAACCTACAACAACAACAATGGTTAAAATAAAAGAAGAAATGTCAGACAACAAAGGGGGCTGACAGACGACAACTAACCTTCATAACAAGTATAAGTGGAGCATACTTCGAAAGCTTCTTTGAGGGAGGAGGTGAGCATTTTAACATCTCAGCTGAAAAAATAAAATGCGTCTCATGAAACCAAGTAAAATATGTATAAATATTTAAAATTTGTTGATATAATGTGTTTGAAATATACCAAGAATACGCTTTCGACCTTCCTTAGCTTGCAGCAAAGCCTGCTTCATTGTTGACAAAGTAATTCCACCTACCTATAATGTAAAAAGGTATGTTGTTCAGATATAAAACCACAAATACTCACCAGATTAGATTACTTGACGATCAAGAAAACACAGAAGGGTAAATTAAATACCTTTATATCCATTTGAAATGCTGTTACTCCATCATCATTCCCAGCAACCTGCATCATTAAAGTTCAGTAATTTAATCAACTATATCCTTTATTTTATTTTGAGTAAAATGCCATTTTCGTCCCTGAGGTTTGGCTAGTTTTGCGACTTTCGTCCAAAGGTTTGTTATCCAAAAGGTTTAAAATCTTGCCATTTTCATCCAGCTCGTTAACTCCGTCTATTTTTCTCTGTTAAGTCGGGTATTTCCGTCTTTTTTGCTAACTTACAAGGCAATTCGGTCTTTTTCACTTTATGTAAAAAGACCGAATACCCCTGAAAAAGACCGAATTGCCCTTTAAGTTAACAAAATAGAGGAAATATACCCCTGACTTAACGGAGAAAAATGGATGGAGTTAACGAGCCAGATGAAAATGGCAAGATTTCAAACCTTTTGGATCCAGATATGGAAAAACAAACCTTTGGACGAAAGTCGCAAAACTGGCCAAACCTCAGGGATGAAAATGGCATTTTACTCTTTAATTTTTGTTGATAAGACTATTGTTCCAAAACATGATGTATGTAAAAAAAAATAAGTCAAAAACCATTGTTTAGAAGGAACCGATTAGCTTTTTAAAAATATATTTCATTTACCTTGAAGTCCATATCTCCAGAAGCATCCTCAGAACCGGTGATGTCAGATAGTATAAGTGGCGTCCCATCTCCCCCAAATTCCTCTGTGTCTAGAACCATACCCATTGCTATGCCCGCAATAGAACTCTTTAATGGTACACCAGCGTCTTGTAATGCAAGGCATCCGCCGCAAACTGATGCCATGCTGTCACATCATCATACAGAAAAAGATGGAAGTATACATGTCAAAGAATGTCAAAGTATTTCCTATAAGGCTATAGTATATTTAAAACCTGTCACACCTTGAAGATCCATTACTTTCGGTTATGGTGCTCTCAACACGTATGGTATACGGAAAATCGTCTTCAGAAGGCAAAATCGGTTCTAGGGCTCGTTCTGCAAGTGTCCCGTGACCGATTTCTCTTCTACTTGGTGCTCCAATTCGTCCAGCTTCCCCAACACATGATGGCGGGAATGAATACTGTATAATCAACAAAAGATAGTTATGTAAATCTATGAAATCACAACCAGACAGTGGCCAGATTTCTTATTAGCAAAGCAATTAGAAAATAACAACCGTTAACAATTTCAACTATGGTCACACCTGAAGATAGAATCTTTTTACGTCTTCTACGCCCACAAGGTTGTCGATTCTTTGTGCCATTTGTTTATCACCAAGGGTAACCACTGCCAACGCCTGTAACACAAGACAATATAATTACTCAAAAGATCTCAAATAACCTACAGTATTCTTTGATACCTGAGGTCACAGATACCTATTTGTAATAATTCAAAATTGTTTAAATACAAACCTGTGTTTCCCCACGCGTGAAAAGGGCACTCCCGTGTGCTCTAGGAAGTAGCCCACATTCTGCATCAATAACGCGTATCTCCTCTGAAGTTCTACCATCACTTCTTTTCCCTCCCTTTATGAAGAATACATTTTAATTAAGATCAAAACTAAGAAAATGACTAGCACATCTGTGTTTCAGTCAATTTCGCAATAGCAAGTGATTGTATGCATACCTTCACTATTCGGTTTCGCAGGTATTTGGAACTAACACTTTTGAACACCAATTTCACATCTACCTCTGAGTAAAACTACATGCGAAAAGAGAAAAATAATATATCATATTATCATCAAGGTGATAAACTAGCAAAAAGAGGCACCAGACAGACTAACTGCAACCTAAGCAGCTATGCAGTTAATGTGGTAAAATATAGGATATCGGTCAAGGACAAATATTTGAGATATAGGTTATCTCGGTGGGATATCGGTAATTTTAATATCATGCAGAATTTATATATATATATATATATAGCAATTTAACACTAATAATTCAGTGATATGTGGGTGATATATCGGTCAATATCGCTGATAATATCGGTACCGATATTCTGACCGATATTTTACTAGGAGACCGATATAACCAATATATCACCGATATTAACTGCATAGCTAAGCAGTTAATGCGGTAAAAAAACGGATATCAGTAATCGCGGTGGGATATTGGTAATATTAATATCATACTGAATTTATATATATAACAATTTAACACTAACAATTCAGTATACTCTCCTACCGTTAACAAATTAACCTTTTGCAACTTGCAAAACACTAACAATTGTAGCAAGTAGGAACTGAATCACTGATTAAGACTTTAAACATTAACAATTAACAATTAAACCTTAAAACACTAATAGCAACAATAAGAAGAAAGACGAATGCTAGAACCAAGAAGAAAGGTACTGATATTGTGAAAATCGGTGATATATCGGTCAATATCACCGATAATATCGGCATCGACATTTTGCACCGATATCTCACCAGGGGACCGATAATCGTATCGCGATAATAACTATATAGGCTACAACGACCGTACCCAATAAATCCCACAAATAGCAAAGCTATTGGTAGGGAGGTGCAGTCTAACTAAATTATAAATAAAAAATAAATTGTTTCTGAACTTTCAGTACTGTGAGTACAGCCCTTCATAGCTATATGAAATATGCATGATTAAGAAAGGGGGGATAATGATACCGTGGGAGTCGGTTTTTTAAATACCGGCTTTATTTGCACATCGCCTTCATCATATTCACCATCAACAACAACTTCTTCCTCTTCATCTTCATCCTCCAACATGTCTGGAGTTATTTCAGCACCGACACAACTTTCACTTTTGCTGACGTAACCCTCCTCGGTAAGTATACTTAGAACTTTTTCCTCTAATAAAGAGAGTGCTTTTCTTCTTGGTACTTTGTTTTGTATTTGTAGAACATCAACTAACTCATCACCAGCAATTTCCTGCATAGAGTAATAAAATCACTAAATCAGATTAAAACAACATAAACATATTAAAAAGATGTAAAGAGGCACGTACTTCTACATGCTTATACAGCTCAGGTGGCGGTAACTTGATCGAATCAAGCATTTTCGGTTTCCCGCAAATTTTTACCAAATTGTCCACCTCTTTGCATATGGCTCTTACAGCATCCTGATGCATAGAAAAAAAATAAACTTTTTAACAATCGGATACAAGTACACGACTACACGTATAGGCGTAAAAAACAATCTCAAACCATGAATAATTCCTTGTCTATATCTAATTCCAATTCTTGGTTTATCTAACCTTACTTAATTAACTAATAAAAAACGTAATAGTTATCTAGCTATGCAGTCAATATCGGTGATATATCACTGACATATCGGTTATCGGTCCCCATGTAAAATATTGGTAAGAAATAATATGGGTACTGATATTATTGGTGATATTTGACCGATATTTCACCAATATTAGACCGATACTTGACCGCTATATCACCGATTTCCCCGATATCAGTACCTGTCTTCTTAGTTCTACCATTCATCTTTCTTCTTATTGATGCTAATAGTGTTTTAAGTCTTAATTGTTAATAGTTAGTGTTTTAAGTCTTAATCAGTTCCTACTTGCTACAATTGTTAGTGTTTTGGAAGTTGCAAAAGGTTGATTTGTTAATGGTAGCAGAGTATACTGAATTGTTACTGTTAAATTACTATATACAGATATATAAATTCTGCATGATATTAAAATTCCCACCGCGATAACCTATATCTCAAATATCGGTCCTTGACCGATATCCGATTTTATACTGCATTAACTGCTTAGCTTTCAAGAATAATCATAAAAATCCAATAGTATTAAAAGTAAACTCCAACACAATTAAATAACAACCTGGCCAACTTCTATCGCTTCAAGCAACTTCTCTTCAGGAAGAAAGTCACAGTACCCCTAAATAAACAAGTCCATAAACACAAAACACCCGTGTCAGAATGAATGAGTAATAAACTCAACAACAACAACAACAACAACAACAACCATACCCAGTAAATCCCACAAATAGCAAAGCTACTCATAGGGTCTGGGGAGGGTGGGATGTAGACAGGCCTTGCCTCTATCCCTAGGGATAGAGAGGCTGCTTCCAGAAGAGACCCTCGGCTCCAAAACGAACAGCATACCAACACATCAAGTCAAAGAATATAGAAAAATAGAATATAGAAAAAAAAGAAGTCACCTATACCAAGAAAGTGATCAGAGTGACACAGTATAATGTAAATCATGTATAATAGCATACAACATCGTTCGGGCATAAACACAAGAAGTCAATCACCGGTAAAGTCACTTAAAGAATAAGAAAAACCTACGTCCCTAAAATACACCTAAGAGGCTAAGACCTTACGGCAATATCCTCTAGAAGTCCTTAACCCTAATCCTACGCCTCCACGAAGTCCTATCTTGGACCATGTCGTCAGAAAGATGCAACTCTAGTAAATCATGCCTAATCTGCTCTTCCCATGTCAGTTTGAGTTTGGGTCTGCCTCTTCCTCTCCTCCCCTCCACAGTTAGAGTTTCCACTACTCTAACTGGTGCCGTCGTTTGCCTCCGCTTCACATGCCCAAACCATCTCAATCTCCCCTCCTTAATCTTATCCGATATACTAGCCACTCCTAACCTTTCCCTAAAAACCGCATTTCTTATCCGATCCAACCTCGTGTGTCCACACATCCACCTCAGCATCCTCATCTCTGCTACCTCCATCTTGCGCGCTTGTGTCTTCTTGATAGCCCAACAGTCTGTTCCATAT
Organism: Helianthus tuberosus; assembly: GCA_030545235.1. NCBI lineage: Eukaryota > Viridiplantae > Streptophyta > Magnoliopsida > Asterales > Asteraceae > Helianthus > Helianthus tuberosus. Next base: position 33,262,145 of record CM060373.1, on the reverse strand, counting down.
AGCATAGCTGGCCTAACAGTCTGTTCCATAAGTAATAAACTCACTATACGCTTAAAGTCTTAAACTATCCAAAAGTGCAGGAAATTTAAATGACGACACTAGTTTAGTTAGTGTACTAAACCATCACCAGGCATGTGATAATGATGTATACGTAGTGTAATGACAATAAGAGAAGAGTGGTTACAACCTCTATCATTAATATCCCGGTTTCTGAGCCTGCTAACAACAAATCCAGTTTTGAATCTTCCATTTCCATGGTTGTTGGGTTCACAACAAACTTATCACCTATTAAACCAATTCTAACTCCTGCTACAGTGTTTGTATTTGGCACTTCGGAAAGAGCTCTGTTCGGTACACAATGTGGCAATAACTGTAATTAGGTAGCTGAAATCAAAATAACCTATGATACCATCAAAAAGCAAAAAAAAAAAAGATTTATTTTTTATTAAATCTTACACTGCAATTCCAGCAGCTGTAACAGCCAGAGAATCTGGGGAGTGCAAACCATCATAACTCAAAACCTGCAAATGACTTGAGTTCCTTACGGATTCTATTAAGGGAGAAAGTCCATAGTTTTTCAATGTTTGCTCGATTGTTTTGAATTACCATGTAATAAATTACATATCTTATCATCCAGTTTTTTTAGAAGAAGACGAGAAGTTTTATAATTAAAAACTAGAAAAGTCAACTAACTAATTCAACAGTAGGCTTGAATAAAGGTGTCCAGTGTGAAATAAATATACAACAAAACTTATAACATTTATCTTAGTATTGGTTACAAGACTCCTCAAAGGCATTTACATGAAAATAAAAAAAAGTAAACGCCATTTTCGTCCCTGAGATTTAGCCAGTTTTGCGATTTTCGTCCAAAGGTTTGGTTTTCCGCATCTGGATCCAAAAAGTTTGAAATCTTGCCATTTTCATCCGGCCAGTTAACTCCATCCATTTTTTCTCTGTTAAGTCAGGGGTATTTCCGTCTTTTTTGTTAACTTAAAGGGCAATTGGTCTTTTTCACTTTATGTAAAAAGACCGAATACCCCTGAAAAAGACCGAATTGCCCTTTAAGTTAACATGAAAGACGAAAATATCCCTGACTTAACGGAGAAAAATGGATGGAGTTAAAGAGGCTGGATGAAAAATGACAAGATTTCAAACCTTTTAGACCCAGATGTGGAAAAACAAACCTTTGGATGAAAGTCGCAAAACTGGCTAAACCTCAGGGACGAAAATAGCATTTTACTCAAATAAAAATGAGAAATGCATCAAGAAAAGGTCTAAGAAAATAAGAAAAAAGTACACACCCAAGATAGTATTTGAGTTTCATGGTAGAATCCCTTGAGCATGGTTGGTCGCAATGGCCTATCAATTAGTCTACAAATAAGTACCTGTATTGCATTAATAAGTACCGTTAAAAAGAATGATACATATCAAAATAGGAGAGTAATACTGTATCAAAGGATATAAGAACAAACGAATACCTCATGGTCCTTCGTCCTTCCCTCCCGCTTAAAAAATCCTCCACTGGAAAAAAAATGAAAATCAAAACATTTATATGTAGGGTATTATATATCAACAGTACTGTTAGGCATTGCTAGTAAACTCGTCAAATAAAAAAGAAAACAAATGTAATACTTGCCTAGTTCTACCAGCTGCTGAAAAACGTTCTTGATAATGTACAGACATTGGAAAAAAGTCAGAAGGTTCGCTTGGAACATCAGACATACAAACTGTCGTGTAGACAATCTGCATACATGACATAACACATTTTTAGAGATATAATTCCAATAGATCGCATAAACTAAGATAACACATTACGATTTTGCGATTCTAAAACGTGTATAGCCTATTTTTAGAACGCAAACATAAATGTAACTGTTTCACCAAAACTTACAGTCTCTCCATCTCTTACAACAACAGATCCACTAGCTTGTCTTCCTATTTGACCAGTTTCAACAGTTATCTGTAAAAAAAATATTACAGCAATAAGAACAAGAGGTGCTTCATGCTTGTAAGCTTTACATCCATTGTTGTTAACATGTTTGTATTGTTCATGAAAAAAAAAAGTCATACATAATTACTGCACAAACTAAAATGGCAACAATCTAGTAAACTAGAAAATTATGCAGGAAGCAAAAGCATGAGTGACAGATCGGGAATGTTTGTAATCTCAATGTGTGAATTCCATTCTTCTAGATACTGCTACAAATTCATCTAATCTATATCCATGTATGTATCTATCTATACTTCTATACTACCTAAGGTTGTCTATTGGCGCCCTTGTACACGTAGGAGCGGCGGGGGGCTAAACACCGCGCCCGGGCGCCAAGAGCACCCCCGCCATTCCAAATGTAATCACGCATGGGAGCATAATCACGCATGGGAGCATAAATAATCACGCATGGGAGCATAATCACGCATGGAACATTGATCAAAATGTAATCACGCATGTTGTGTTTTTGGTCGCGTACGTTAAGCCGTGAAGTACATTATACTTTCTCTCTCTATATATATATATATATATATTTTTGGGGGTGGGTGATGGGGGAGGGGGTGGGTGGATGTTTAAATTTTTTTTTTTTTTTTTTTGTGTAGTGGGTTTTTTTAGGAGCCTTTGTATCCTTCTTACAATTAGGATCCTTTGTATTTGATCCTAATCCCTCTTATACAATTTAATTATGGATGCTTAGTATTTAGTTATTGAGAGTTATCATACATTGACCAACTTTTAGTTCTTAATTTTTATACCTAACTAGATATTTATACTTGCAATATAATTTAACTATGCTAAAAGGAAACTTAAAAGGAATAAGTACACTTTAATCATTCTAGCATTTATCAATTACATATACTTAGTTAAAAAAAATGTTTTAAAAACTAACTTAACAGAATTTATATGAACTTGTCATCTCAAAATTCAATTTTTAATAACATATCTTGACGACCATATGTGTTAACAGACTACATTATATTTTATTCAACAACACAAGGTGTTTGAAAACCTAACTTTTTGTTACTAAGCATATAACATTACGTTCATTACATACTCGTGTAATACTCCGAATTCAAACCCTAGTTTTGCAATAAACTATTACAATTTCATTTCTAAAATCAACACCTAACATTACATTACACCAACAGAATTTCATCTCAAACAATATTCAAAACCCTATCAATTCAAATTAAAACAATAACTGAAATAACTGACTTACAAATCTATCTCCGACTGGAATCTTAACCGTATGGAGGTTAGGAAAAAACGGCTTAGCTTCTTTCTCAGAACCAGTGACGTCATCACGATTTAGAGCCCTGACTGTGAACCGATTTGCGGTTAATCTTCTTCTCGGTGAAAGAAAAGTGCAAATAGAAGGTGTAGAATGAAGGGAATGAGGTTTTGTAAGGCGGAAGTAGGGTTTGTGGTGTCTGGTGGCTGTTGGATGAGTGAAATGAGTATACGGTCCGCCATGGAAGCTAGTGGTTGCAAGCATTTGGATAACTGAGGATGAGTGACGTCAGTGGTGGTGGGAGGAAGACGATGGCGGACACGGACTCTTATCCGTTGTTGTGGCGCGCGGTAATTGCAGATGGGTTACTCCACCGGCGTCTTCTTGACCCTTTTTCTTTGGGCTTTTCATCGTGGGCTTTAATCAGTTATTTACAGAGATGTTAAAAAAACGGTACTAGTTTTCAATCCAGCCCGATCCCAAAACAACAGTTTGGGCCCAGCCTGACCCGGCAGTTTGGCATATGTTCGGGATTTTTGTGTTGAGAATCGGTTTCAACCCAAATCAATTTGGGCCAGATCCAAAAAACGGTTTTAATGCTCCAAACCGGTTTGAGTGGGTTGGGATTTTTAACCCTAAAATTGGTTCATAACCCCAACTGGTTTGGTCCAAATCGATTTGCCCCATTTTAAAAAAGCGGTTCGGTTTGGACCAAACCTGTTTTGTACATATGTAGTTAGTTATATACTTACATTCATAACCTTTTGGGGGGGGGGGGGGGGGGGCTATTATCTTGGATTGTTGGGGTTTAAAACGTTGTAGTGGTTCTAAATCTCGTATTTGTAACTTTTGTTTGTTTGTTGTCTTCGAAAATTACCAATTTAATACTAAAATACTAGTTAAAGAAACTACGTAAGTTGAACCCACACATATATTTAAGCTTCTTTGACTCACGTCATCACACTACTCATGTCGAAGCCCTTTGTGCCATGTTTTGACATCTTTTTTTGCGTCGGAAAAAGGTGAGGTGACAAGGGGGGTGACTCCACTACGTATAGTCAGATAACTCGTGTTTATCACATGGGCAATTTTAATCTATGCAGTTAATATCGGTGATATATCGGTTATATCGGTCATATCGGTCCCTTAGTAAAATATCGGTGTCAAATATCGGTACCGATATTATCGGCGATATTGACCGATATAACCGATATATCACCGATATTTGACCGATATAACCGATATATCGATGATATATCACTGAATTATTGGTGCTAAATTGCTATATATATAAATTCTGCATTATAATAAAATTACCGATATCCCACTGATATCTCACCGCATTAACTGCATAGATTTTAATATAACTTTGCAAAAAGACATGAATTATATAACTTTGTAAAAAGACTTGAGTTATGTTGATGGGCTTAATGATGCACCCAAAGTAGTAAAATTTTTCACTCACACTATTAATTTCTTAAAAAATCGGGATCATACCAATAAACATGCACCCAAACCCTAAATCACTCATAAACAATCAAGTAATTCCACACACAAATATAAATCATATATAAATCAAGTATAGGGTTTATCGAGTTAAGCTAACATGAGATTGGAATGTGTGTTTTGCATCCATATCATAGAGGTGAAGTGATTGTGTCTTCGTGTTTAGTTGTTCATGACGTTGACTAAGTTATGATGGTAGTGGTCAACTAAACATGTCTTCGACCCGATGTACCAAATGGTAGAGAAGATACGCACAACCAACTAACTAAGGCTTCAAATCATATGGAACAAATGTGATGGTAGAGTGTGTGTTAGAGTTTCAGTTTTATTATTTTTCCAGATCCATCAACCTTCGTAACATCACTAAGGTTACTCTCATCGACGGTTTTATCATGTCGCATTCATTTACTTTTATTCGAAAGCAAGTTGTTGAGTCGAGTCGAGTCAACATCTCCGGAATAGAAAATAAGATAACCTAAAGATGGACTGACAGGTGGCTGATGGCTGGTGGCATATAGATTAGTCATCATAGATGAGTTGGATACGGTATGACCATTATGCAAAGCAAAGTGAATCATGTGAAAGAGAGATATGTATGCATGTATATGACTATATGTTATTATCAATTTGCAACTTACTTACTCTCACGAGCTCCTTGTTCTCTATCTTTTTCACTCACACAAACACATATATTAGATTAATGCGTAATAACGCAAGGTTCATGTGCATAGTCTTCTTATGCAAGTATATTTTTAATATTATAATATGCTTTATAGAAAAGTCAAATGGAATACCACATGGAAGAACTTTATTTTTTTTCTATTTGAAGAATGAGTTGTATCCATTCTATTTTTTATTTGTGATTCGATTTATATTAACCTCCCGTTTTAATTTTATTTATATTGGTGTTTCAAAATGGTAAAATCACACAATGAAACTATACTTTAGAATGTTTTTTGTAAGAAAAAGTAAAAGATGTTTATAAATTTTGTAGACCAATAATTACATATTGACATATTCGAATATATTATACGGATTATACCATAGATGGGGTCATATTTTAACTTTTTGTATTAATTTAAAATAAAAGTGCGGATTTAATATTAAGTGTTTATAGTGTGCAATGTGTTTGATACTTAAACACAAACAAAATACAAATTACAAATATAAATGTATATATCTATGTTTAAATAGATAATTTAATTCAATCCTACTTTGGGTTGACATATATGTTTTCTATCTGTTGGGCGGTGTAGTTACAAATACTTAGCAATTAATAAAATTAAGAAAACTTAATTATGAATCAATGTCAAGAGAAAAAATCAAATAGGAAGATTAATTTCGCTAGGAAGGATAGGAAGCAATAAGAGGATGACATGTGGCAACATTTAAAATAAAGAAAAAGGGTATTTTAGTCAATCCAACCCTTTCTTCTTCCTTTTCAAAACCCAGTAACTTCAAAACCCACCATTTTCAAAACCCACCATCTTCAACTATTTATTCACTTTCTATCTCAATAATCACTACATTATGGTGCGATTTTCATCACCAATCAATGATTCAAACACCCGATCAACGTGTTCTTCAGCTTTTTTTTGAAGAAAACCCAGTTTAATTTCATACAAAATCTCGTTTTTTCCGGTGATTTTGAAGATAATCACTCGATCCGTTCGATTCGAGCGCTGATAAGTGTTTCAATCATTCAAAATTCGTCAATTGTTGAAGAAATCACTTCGATCCAGTTAAGAAATTCTTTAATTTCAATTTTACGATCTGGGTTTTTGATTTAGTCATTACGTTTTACGATCTTGGCGGGGGTCCGGGGGCAGCGCCCCCGGTAGCGGGGTCCCAGGGGCGGCAGCCCCTGGCGGGGTCCAAGGGGCAAAGCCCCTGGCTGGGGTTGAGCTGCATAGTGTTATATAGTGTTACATAGTGTTATACGGTGTTTATATGGTGTTATATAGTGTTATATATAGTGTTATAATACACTTCTCACACTTCTGGATTAATGTACAAGATCCTATATATATATATATAGTACTTCTGTTATACTTTTAATAATTGTATTAGTTACATATTCATAAGAGTTAATGTAGCGCTGAAAGGTAACACTCAATTACATCTCTGGCTTACTTTAGATCACTCATCAGCTGCATATCCACTAAGCTCGCCAAAGGTGAGAATCACATACTTTTTTAGAGCTCATCAATCATACTCCTTTATAGCTAAGGTGGCTGCGGATATAAACCCCTCCGAATCTCCCACTTTCGAGAACCCGAATCTCTATTCGTAGTGGTAATTTTACATAAAAAAAATTCTCATTTTTTAGAATAAAATATTAGACTTTTAAGAGTCTGGCCCCTATCAATTTAGATTTTGATAGTCCAGCCTTCACTAGTTTTCGTTCAAACTCCAACACTGAACTTAGGCTCTTGACTAACCAAGCTTCATATACAATTATTATATAGGAACTTTGCAAATACACTTTTTTTTTATAAAATACTAATTTATAAACATCAAAACATATTTTATCATACTAACAATAACTTTTATTTTTTTTTTAATACTAGAATTTACGATCTAACTAAAAAAAGTCAAAAGAGTTGCCATACTTTTCGAGAAAAAGAAAATGGATTTTGTTCAAGAAAATGTTTTCAGCCACTTTATAAAAGTTATTTGGTATGAGCCGCTAATTAAAAGTTACGCTAATTTATTTTCTTTCTTTTTTTAATAAAAAGGTCAATAACCAACAAAGATAATCATAACAAAAGTCTTTTACTTATTTTTCTTTTTATTTCAATCAAGTCGGTATTTTGTTTCTTTTGACCGATTGTAATCTTTTCTATTTCTTATAGTTAATGTGTATAAATCTTTTCTATGAACATATTTTGTATTTAGGTTAAGCCCATTTATAAATGCTTTTATTTAACTTTTTTTAGGGTCAGTTTTAACAAATTAGAATCTTGATTGTAATCCCATAGCAACAAGAAAATGTTGTTGAAATACTCCAACAGGTTGCCGAATTTTCTGGAAAAAAAAACAGAATGGGTTATTGGGTTTAAATCAAAGAGTCCTTATTTCTAAATCCAAAACATCTTTTTTTTCTCACCCCAAAATCCAAGAAAAAGGGTGATCATCCCAATTATAACAAAACATGATCTTCATCCAAATCCCACTGAGAGATATATTATTTGAAAACTTAGAACATAAGACAATTTTGCAATTAAACTAAGGTAGGTTTGGATAAAAACCACAAATTAAAGAAAAATATAGATGGGAATTAGATGGATGGGTATGCAAATGGAATTAAAAACTAAGTATGAGAAAATTACAGGAAAAAGACGTGTTTTGGAACTAGACTAAAAACAAAGTATGAGACAAATTATAAGGGGAGACGTGTTTTGAAACTAGGCTAAAAACAGGGATGAGGAGTATTATAAGGAGAGACGTGCTATAAAACCAACCTAAAAACAAAGTATGAGAAATTATGAGGAAGTACGTGTTCTTAAAGACTAAAACTATCCTAAAAACAAAGTACGAGAAAATTATAACGGAAGACCTATTATGAAAGTATGCTAAAAACAAAGTATTATAAAATTATAAAGAGATGTGTTCCGAAACAAGTCTAAAAAAAGAATGAGAAAAGTTTATACTAAATTGAACTGCACGTTCTTTGTGTTTAAAACTTTTAGTGCATATAGTTTATTTTTTTGTTGTAGTACACATTCTTTACCACAAACCCAGATAGTTTTCTTGGTTATTTTAATCTCTTAACTTGTATAGGTTTTGTACCCCGACTCTTTCTCTTCCCTCGTGCGGTTGTTTCCTAACCAAGTTACGTCTCAATCTCTTTAAACATTCCACCAAAATCAACGATGACAACTAAAGATTGATTTTACATATGAACATAAGACGATGATTATGATATCGAATTAGTATATGGTATGGTTCAAACTCTTCAATTTTTGCTTTGATTTTTTAAAGCAGTGACATACTCAGGTTACGTTCGATGATGATGATGATGATGATTATCATATCAAATTAGTTTCAATTATGATGCAAAGGTATGTTTGATCTCATTTTTAATGCAACAATTTTTAGTATACGTTCTCGAATTAGGTATATGGTATAAAATATAGAAAATGGTATCAAATTGGGTATATAGTGTAAAGTCTGCCAAAATCGGATCTCTGAAACTCGACTCGAATTGTAAAAAAAAACGGAGCCTTAAAAAATGAATAAAAATACGCTTTTTTTAAATATTTTATTAACCTCACGTATCATATTTGGTAAAAATTTGGCTAAAAACATTAAATGTACAGGCAAAAGATCAAATACAAATAAACTTAACATACTAAACATAAAAATTGAAGGAAAAGTCAAAAAGACAAGGTGACATTTTTGTAATTACCACCAACTATCAAAGTTATTATACAAATGTGAACTCAACCAAAAATACATAAAAAACACAATTTTTTTTAAATATTTTTTATAAAAAATCGCTATATTTTGTTACAATTTTTTTTTTTTGCTACTAAAAGTAGCAATTTTTTTATAAAAAAATTTTAAAAACAATTATTTTGTGTGTTTTTTTTAGATTTTTTGGGGGTTTAGTTTTTAGTATTTTAGCTTGGGTGGGGGGGGGGGGGGGTTAGGTTTTTGGGGGGTGGGGGAGGGGGGTTTAGGTTTTTTTTGGGGGGGGGGGGGGTTAGGTTTTTTTTAGGTTTTTGGGGGTGTGGGGGTGGGGGGTGGGGTTTTAGGTTTTTTTTTTTTTTTTTTTTGGGGGGGGGGGGGGGGGTTAGGTTTTTTTTAGGTTTTTTAGATACATTTGTAGAGTAACTTTTATAGTTATAAATAATTACAAAAATGTCACCTTGTCTTTTTGATTTTTCCTTCAATTTGTATGTTTAGTATGTTAAGATTATTTGTACAAGAACTTTCCCCTAAATGTATAAGCTTTTTTAGTTAGTTTGGTTAGTTTTTATGTAAGGGAAACTTTAACTGAGTTAATCATGTTAGTAAATTGAAATTATAAGTTAACGGGTTATTTTGTAATTAATATAAACTATAAAATAAAAGCAATAAACTAACTAGGTTTTCTTCCAAATCGCCAAATTGGTTCTCAAAACTGACACCAATTGTTCTCCTAATCAAAATAAGCAAAACCCCACTGAGAGTTCCTTATTTCATCAACTGCACAACACAAATTCAAGCGGAGAATAAGGTGGTGTTTGTTTTTTCTGCAGGAAAAGGTCTGCAGTCTGCGGACCACATCTGCAGAGAAGAGGTGGACCAAATGTCTGCAGTCTGCAAGGAAAAGAGGGTTTGTTTTTTTTAAATAAAACCTCTTCACAACCAAACCTCTTCACAACCAAAACCTCTTCACAACAATGTCTGCAGTCTCCTCTCTCTTCTCTCTCTCTGCCATCTACCACCACCACCACCACGTCGGCCACCACCACCGCCATCAAAACCCACCACCACCCCCGATCTCTCTCTCTTCTTTCCCTCTCTCTCTCCTGTCGCCCCCTCTCTCTCTCTCTACGGTCTCTCTCTCTTCGTTTCACCACCGCCATCAAAACCCACCACCACCGCCGCCGCCCCAACCATCCGCCACCACCACGTCGGCCATCACCACCGCCATCAAAACCCACCCCCACCCCTTTCTCCTTCAGATCTGTGAATCGAAGGCGGCTAGAGAGAGAAACAGCGAGAGAGAGAGAGAGAGAGAGAAACAACAGCTAGAGAGAGGAGTTCGACGGCGGTGGTGATGCTCGAAGGCGGTGGTGATGCTCGACGGCTGTGAATCGAAGTTCAGATCGAAGTTGCAGGTCTGTTTTGTTTGCGTTCGATGTTGATGATGATGAGGGTTTTCAATTTGGGGGTTTTGTTTGCGATTTGGAGGTGGTGGCGGAGCAAGGGTGGGCGGCGGAGCAGGGCTGGAGCGGAGGTGGTGATTGTTGAAGGTGGAGGTGATGGGTGTCGGTGGTGGAGGTGGTGGCTGAGATGTGGTGGTGGAGGTGGTGGCGGAGGTGGAGCCGTGGAGGTGGTGTCGGAAGTGGTGGCTGAGATGTGATGGTGGAGGTGGAGGTGGTGGCTGAGAGGTGGGTTTGAAGAGGGAGAAGAGTCTGCAGAGCTTAGAAGACTTGTGGACAAGTCTGCTTGGGGAAGAGCTTCTGCAGACGTTTTTGGTCTGCAGATCTTCAAGAAAACAAACATGCTGCAGGAACTTTATGTCTGCGCGCCTCTGCGCGACGCAGACATAAGTGCTCAGAAGAGCTTCTGGAGAAAAAACAAACAGAACCTAAGTTAGGGCTTGTAACTTCAAAGTTCAATCAATGATATCTCCTTCAGTTTTTAACCTTTTCAGGTAATTCCAAAGCTCATTTTTTTTATTTTTTCATGATATACAAAATCCTATTATTCATTTTTGTGATAGAAGGGCAATTGAATTTGAATTTAATTATTACAGAAAGGAAAAATTACACGTTTTGTCCTTTATCTTAACACCATTTTGCAAGCGGTGTCCTTTTTAACCAATTTTGACAGGTTTTGTCCTTTACAAGGAATTTTGTTGCACGTCTTGTCCTTTAGCACTAACCTGGTTAGATTTTCTTGTTAAATCTGATCATGTGACTTACATGTGAGGGTATTTTTTGTCATTTCACCTTAAAGGACTAAATATATAAATAACTTAAATCTACCATCACCACCAGCAACCCTCCTGCCACCGTGACTGCCAGCACTAGCCACCACAAAATTTGTACAAACAAATCCAACCACATATTAACTTGTAAATATGAACAAATCATATTTAAACTACTTTAAATTAATTTGTACTTAAAAATCTGCAGGGAATTGATTCAAGTTGAAAGTACACAAACAAATCAAATCAAAATCTTATATCCAACATAACATGCCGATCTCAAAATCAAAATCAATTTGTAAATATGTATAGAACATACTAACTTAAACTTTTGTAATCAAGAATTAACATACTGAATCAAAATCCTTTTATCCAACAAAGTCACGACGCAAGATGCCGATCTCAGTCACAAAATCAAAGCGTCCATTTCCAGATCTTAATCCTCAGATCCACCTTACATTTCGCACCGATAGTCGCCGCCGTCGCTGTCGTTGTTTTTCCGGAAGGAACCACCGTCTTAATTCCGTCACACGTAACCTTAATCGACAACCTCTTCATCTTAAAACTTCTGATCTTCGCCTTCAATTTTGTGTCCAGCGGGATCTTCAACGGCACTCTTCTTATTCTTCAGATCTGATTTCAAACCGCTGCTATCATCCACATTCTGTCCACTCGCCGGCTATGTCTGATTATGGGGGTGGGAAGTGGCGGCAGGTGTGAGAGAGAGAGAAGAAAGAGGGGTAGGTGAGAGAGAGAGAGAGAGAAGAAGAAGAAGAAAGGGCAATAGTGGTAGTGGTGGCGGTGGTGTTTGATGTTTGGTTGTAGTGGTTGTGACGGCTGTGGATGTTAGGCGACGGTGGTTCTAAGGTTCTGACGATGGTGAGGTTGGACAATAGTGGTGTTTGACGGCGGTTGTGGTGGCAGGTGGATTAATGTTGGTGGTGAGAGGTGGGATGTGATGGTGGGATCTGTAAGAGTGTGGTAAGAGAGAGAGAAAGAAAGCTGTAGAGAGAGACATAGATAGTGGTATAGAGAGAGAAAAAAGGTTATATAATAATAATAATATTAAATAAAGGGGTAAAAAGACAAAAATAACCTTGGGTAACCAGATTTAACAAGAAAATCTAACCAGGTTAGTGCTAAAGGACAAGATGTGCAACAAAATTCCTTGTAAAGGACAAAACCTGTCAAAATTCGTGGAAAATGACACCGCCTGCAAAATGGTGTTAAGATAAAGGACAAAACTTGTAATTTTTCCTTACAGAAATTAGGGTTCTTCGTACATAAAATTTGGGACTTTTGATGCTAGGCCTATGTTTTGGTGAAATTGTAAGTAGGATACTGTTATATATCATGTTAGTATATTTTATATAATTTTGGGGAATTTTTAGATATCATTTGGATTTATTGTGAATTATACATGTTTTAATCATTTGATAAATCAAATAAAAATATTAAAATATTACCAATAAATTCCATAAATTTTTTATTGATTATTACATGTTATAAATGTCATGGAATTTTAATAGAATTTTTCTATAATCTTTGGGATTTTTTGAATTTAATTTGTACTACCTCCGTCCCACTAAAAGTGTCCTATTTTGAATTTTCAAAGTCTTTAATTATAAACTTTGACTTTAATTATATATTTTTGTGTTATATAAAACTTGATGAAAATTAACCCGATAAAAACACTTGTAAATCACACTCAAATCATATAACTTTCATCAAGTATTATCTAACACAAACAAAATTATTTAAGGTCAAAGTTTATAAATAAAGACTTTGAAAATTCAAAATAGGACACTTTTAGTGGGACGGAGGGAGTATTTATTATGATTTATATAGGTTTTAATCATTTCAAAATAGAAGATTATCATTGATAAATTTTATAATTATTTTTATTGATTTTTACAGATTATATAAGTGCATTCGAATTTTTATAGAAATTTTCTATACTTTTTTTTTATATTTATCTTATAATTAAAGGATTTGTGAAATTTGTTAAACAAAAAATTCCTTTATAAAAATTATTATTTAAAATTAAATATGTGACAAACATTAAATCTGATTTATAAAATTTTTAGATGAATTTAATGAATTTGTCTAAATTTTTGGCATTTACAAAATATTATAACCTATTAAATAGGTAATTCTAAGAATTAATCATGTTTAATTATTCTGGAATTATATAGATTTGGTTATTAGAGCATTTACAATGATGACCCTAAATATATGTGAGCGAATTTAGTTATATTATAAGGAATGGTTGTTAGTATTTAAAGAAAACCTTATAAATTTTTTAATGTTTTTAGAAAGAAAAAAATTACACCGTTGCTCCTTGTGGTTTTTGCTAAATTTCAATGTCGGGTAATAATAGTTTTTTGTTACAAAATCATGTATTAATGTTTTAATTTGTTACAATTTTGAGTAACAAGGCCAAATCTTGTCACAATTTTGAGTAATAAGGGCAAATCTTGTTAACTTTTTTTTAAGTCTTACTAAAATGACTAAAATGCCCTTTAAATATACAAAGTCTATTTTTTAATTAATTATATTTGACTAAAATAATTTAAAGTTTTATTTATATTTATATTTTTATATTTTTCTGTTTTATTTATATTTTTTATAAAATTAAATGGATTTGAAGTTTATTATTTATAAACTTTGAATTTATATATAATAATATGCTAGTAAAATAAACTTTTTAACTTAATCTGAATAATATTATATATAAACTCAAAGTTTATAAATAATAAACTTTAAATCCATATAATTTTATAAAAAAATATAGATAAAACAAAAAATATAAACATATAAATATAAATAAAACTTTAAATTATTTTAGTCAAATATAATTAATTAAAAAAATACACTCCCTAATTATTAAAGGGCATTTTAGTCATTTTGGGAGACTTAACAAAAAAAGTTAACAAGGTTTGACATTAATACTCAATATTATGACAAATTAGAAAGTTAATACCTGATTTTGCAGCAAAAAAAAACTATTAGTACCCTAGATTGAAATTTGGCAGAAACGACAAGGACCGACGGTGTAATTTTTTCTTTTAGAAATGGTTGTGAGTGGAGGAAAGAGAAAAGGTAATGATAAATATATAAAAATATTATTTAATTGAAAAGGAGAGAGAAAAAGTAGTTGCTTTTAGTGTAAATATATATGAAGGTAGAGGATCCTGTAAAAAGTGCTCAAAGTGTGAGAAGTGTATTATAACACTATATATCATTATATAACAAATATAACACTATAGATTGTCTGATAGCATGTCTATGATAGATGTATAGTGTTATATTTGTTATATAATGTTATATAGTGTTGCATAGTGTTATATGGTATTATATGGTGTTACATATTGTTATACGATGTTTATATGGTGTTATATAGTATTATATATAGTGTTATAATACACTTCTCACACTTTAGGCCCTTTTTACACTATCCTTACCCTATATATGAATATGGATAAGTAATTCATTGTGAATGCTCTTATATTGAATAACTATTTTATATCTTTTTACACTATCCTTACCCTATATATGAATATGGATAAGTAATTCATTGTGAATGCTCTTATATTGAATAACTATTTTATATAATTTAAGTCCCCAAATAATAGAATCCAATTTCCAAAAATTAATATTGTCCAGTTGTTTGGTACTTTCATTTTTGACAATTTTAGGGCGATTATTATTTTGATATTATTTATTCCTTTCGTGCGGTAATTCTCGTGGATTAATTCTTCGCAACCCGTGAGTAGATCTTTACTTTTCCCCTAGTTATTACTTAAATTTTTGGGGTGTATCATTTGTCTTTATGTTTCTTTGTGTCTTGTCTTAATGATTTTTTGTTTCATATTATCAACATGCAAATCAAAGTGTCGTTATGTTTCGTTACTTGTGTCTTATGTTTCATAAATTTGTTTCTTATACATGTATCTACTTGTTACTCACTTGTGTCATATTGTTTCGTGTGAATCCACCAGGCTAACCAGTTCTCCACGACCATGGGTTGAACTCGGTATCACCACCATTGTTTCGTAAATTCGCTTTCAAGGCTTGAATGTAATTATGGTGAATTGTTGAAAGATGTGGTGATTTGTGGAAATGTTGGATAATTATTGATTTCACATATACACTTAGAATTGCATGTATATATTTTATAAAAATTAATAACTAAATCATTTTATTTTCTGAAAAATAAGATCTATTCACCAACTTATTGTTGATTCAAAACCTTTTTTCCCATGATACAGGTACACAAGTATGAGGATTTGAAGTTGAATACATATAGGATGTGACTTAGTAATGAAACATATTATTGTTCATGAATTATATCTTATGGATGCTTGTTTGAATTTTTGTTGAATGATTTC
Organism: Helianthus tuberosus; assembly: GCA_030545235.1. Lineage (NCBI taxonomy): Eukaryota > Viridiplantae > Streptophyta > Magnoliopsida > Asterales > Asteraceae > Helianthus > Helianthus tuberosus. The sequence continues at coordinate 33,246,381 of CM060373.1, read as the reverse complement.
TATGATTATGTGTGACAATTTAATCCGAATGCTTTAAATATTTAAACTTACAATAGTTGTCATGAGCTATGGACAATCATCATGCCCCATACCAATCCGCTGCGGGTCGGGGTGTGACATATAGTATCGATTTTAGCATATGCAACGATTTTTGAATGCAACGACTTTTAGCATACTATATCGATTTTTCAATGCAACGAATTAGTATGGTATCAAATTAGGTTACGTTCGATTTTTTGATCAATTTTTTATTGCAGTGACATACCCAGGTTACGTTTTTTAGGATATGATGACATTTAATTTCAGCTCTGTTTTATGCAGCGACGTACCCAACCCTATTTTCTATAAATTTTCATCATGGTGACTATTTGATTTCATCACGAGACAACACGTATGAGAATGGTGTGATAAGCGTAGTTGATTTGTTGGATAATGACAAGTTTAGTATTTACGAGTTCGAGCTAATTAAGAAGACGTTGGGTTACCCTATGGAGGTTCCTACGTATATCCATTTTAGACAACCAAATGTTGTAGACTTGATTTCATTGGTTATTTGATGATTCTGATAGAGTTAAAGGATGAACTGATTATTTTACCCAAGGCATGTGATTAAGTTAACTAAGAAAACTAACCGACTTTGTGATAATAGATTCCAAGGCATAACATGGAGCGAATGGAGCGAGCTCTCGTTTCCGGAAAGATGAAAGTTTGCATAGTCTGTTTGTTTGTTTTCTCTTGATATATGTGCTCTCTTGATTTCCTGGACTGTACCTATGACTTTATAGCTCCTTGCTATGTGCCGGGTTTGTGATGAATAAAGGTTCCGTTGTTGTCGTTCAAAAAAAAAAAAAAAACACAACTTAATTCCAAATCAAATTGTATTTTTGTTAGACCCTAATTCACGTTTGACCCAAAAGTCGCAGCGGAAGTTCATGTCTAAAACTTTCTTTCCTTATAATACCTTGACTTATTTGAATTTCATTTTTAAAACAACTCTTGTATATTGAATACATCAATTTAACTCATTTACAGAATAAAACACAACTTGTGTGTATTGAATTACTCTCTCATACAATCCCGTACAATCCTTCACGTGACTCGGTCCTCGATCTCCATTCCTTGATGATCCTCCGTGACCCGATCAACCTGCGTTCACCACATACATTCATAACGTTAGTACACATTATAAGCATAAATAAGATTCCTCGTTAATGACTATTCATTTCATTATCTCGTCACTTTCCAGCTTTCCATCTGATTATACATTCCGTGGTGAGACTTCCTCGTTGTACCTGCGTCACACTTCGTTCACAAGGCACGCTATTATTATCGTCAATACTCAATTTCATTGAATACATGCATATATATATATGCAAACGTTCACACATAACTACCCACATACATGCGTACCTACATACATACATACGTGCGTGCCTACAAACATGCATACCTACATACATACATACATACATACATACCTGCCTACATACATACTTACCTACTCGCATACATACGTTTCTAAACGCGTTTGACGCGTTTGCCCAAGGATTTTCTTTTACTAATCATGTAGGTAAATCCATACTTATTTTTACCTATGCCTTTCTACTTATTTCGCTCCATATATAAATGCATACACGCCCATCGCATCCCATAAACATTCTATAATAAGTTTAGAATACGATTCGGGACTCCTTGTGGGTTACGGGACTGTTTTGGACGAATTCTGCACATTTTACTGAACTGGCAGCTGATGCACGGCCATGCATCCCAACCGCACGACCGTGCAGTTCCTAGGACGTCGGGGGCACTGGCAATGCACCAGCTAGTGCAATGATTTGCTCGTGATCGCACGACCGTGCGGCCAAGCGCACGACCGTGCGCTTCCCTGCGTCGGCCAACATCGCGTAGACAGTGCATTAGGGCGTAGGCCAATTATTGAAAATGCACGGGGCGTCGGCGACGGCCATAGGGGCGTCGGCGACGGCCCCTAGAATTGCCATTTTGCTGCAGATCCGTTTCGTCGTCCGAAAACGCTAAAACTTGCGTAACTTTTAAACCGTTTACCCGTTTAACCTCCCGTTTCTTCCTACATGCTTGTAAATTCACATTCTATCATATGGACTTGGAATTCCATATCCAACTTATGGAGATTCCTACCTTACGCGCATTCGGCTTATTACCATTTTCTAATTATTTGACCCGTTCGTGCATTTATCAACATAATCTGTTTATTTGACCCCAATTTCATATAAACTTAATAATTTCATTGACGACTATCATAAGAGATTAAATTTTCGGATGCCTTGCATCTTCATAACCCATTTTCGCTCAAAAGCTTATTTTGACCCGTTATGGGTATTTGCGCATTAAATGGTATATGACATACAAAACCATACTCTTCGCTTTCATACATGACCAAAACATCACTCTAATCGATTAGCTGGTTTCCAATAGACATTTAAGGTTGTTTGCCCGATATACCTATCAAGGGCGTTTTGTCAACATTGCTCCATCCTTTACAACCAAGGACTTCATTGCATATTTAACCAATCCTGCCACTTAACTACAACTCTAACGCACATACCTTGCTCGGATCAAAGCTAAGATCCGTTTAATACTTCATCAATTTCATACAACTCATTCCTATTTGACCTCAATTATCATACTTGATTAAGTTGCACATAACTTTACATAAACAACTAAAAGTGATTACGGAAATCACTTACCTCATGCATCCGTGTTCATATTCGTTTCCTCGCCACTTCTTGACCCGTTAGCCTTCAGTGCTTGATTCCGTCTAGACATGATTCCTATACTTCCATGTCATCGAAATCACATTCTTATTAGCATACACAACTGTACATGTTAATGATCATATAGATCGCATAATTCACATTTGACGTTCATTAGTCACTTCTAATAAGCATAATACATGTAACCAAATTCATATCATTTCCAACTCGTGTAATCCGTCATATCATCGCATTAAACACACATACGTCTAACACGCACCATATAACTTACTTTAATCTTACACTTATGACAACACGTCTAACCATTCTTCTTATACACAGTTGACTTTTAGAAGTCAACGATTCATTTAATTTAACTTCCGGCTTATCATTATATACCCGTAACATCATAATAGCCTATACGGACTACACTATATACATTTTATCATACACTTGGTGTGTTTACTACCTCATAAGCATAGTGTACAACCAATTCATGCATGTTCTTCTAATCTCATACATAATTCATCAAATTATCCTTCTAATCAATATGGATCATTCATGCATAACATCAAACATACTAGTATCACATTCTTTCAATTCCTCTAACAAGAATCTACCATACACATCAAAATACATCAATATTAAGCAAGAATTTAGACATAGATGGTTTACCCATGCCATCATCTTCACCATAACAAACGGGTTTCACCCTTAAACATCAAACTAACCTAAACCATGCATAATCCATGTTCTATATGATGATTCTAACACATATAAATGATCAATTTCATACCAATTCGCGGATTGGAACATAACCCACTTCATACAAGTTCATCAATCTAAGTTTCAAGACATACCTCACGATCCCCTTGTCTAGGTGATCACTAATTCATGTTCCTTAATAGATTTGAGTCTCGATTCAACCTTCAATTGGAGCTTCTTTAATGTCACACCCCCCTAAATCCACCTGCGGAGTACCACCGCTTGGAGGCGTGACTGACCAGGATCCAGCCACCAATCATATTGAACGAGCATATAAGTAGTTATAAAAGTTCAACCAATACAATTGGTGTTCAACAAAACATAGTTAAGTTGCAAGCGGAAGCATAAGTCTTAATTCATAACATAAGTTTAATTGTTTCAAAGTTTAACATGGCACACAGCCGTCCATGTCCCACAACGATCCTCCTCCATGCAAGCTCCAGCTAAGAAACCTAAAGACCTGCAAAGCATGTAGTAACGAGTCAACAACAAGTTGAGTGAGTTCACGGTTGGGTGTTCGTTTTAAGTTGTTTCGAAAACAGTTTCCTTTAGCTGGCATCCTGCCGTGGGGGTTACCCCATAGTTAAAACGTGACTTGTTTGTTCCCGGTTACTCTGGCAATCCTGCCGTGGGGGCTACCCCGTGTTAGTTATCTGGCATTTCGGCCGTGGGGGCTACCCCATGTATACACTAGACTCGTTACCATATCGACTGCTGACTGTAGTCATGTTTATGTGCCCTGAACTGTCAATGTCTATCATCATTGACGTGCCAGTAGTCCATTAGTTCACGCCCGTCCTCTGCGGCACGGTGTGAGGTTTGTCAAACCTAAATAGCGCTATCTAACTAATGACCCGCTCGCCATTGGCCTCGGCGATTAAGTCGATACAAAGATGAGGGACTTCGTGATAGAGTTTTGGTCTAGTACGAGTTATCTGTCCGTGAGGACGAGGAATTACATTCCTGAACCTTTGCTGTCCTACCCAAGGAGGACGAGGAACCCAGTTCCTTAACCCCAATTCCCGACCCAGGGAATCCCATGCTTTGTAGAGGGTGTGAACTCACCTTGGTTTGCTCGGTAGAAACACAGAAAAGTCAAACAAGCAATGTTGTGGCTACTCACGTCCTACCATAATTGTATCATACCATCAGGTTCGTATTCAAGTAGTGCACGTATGTTTCTAGCATAATGTACTCAAGTAACGTTCATGGCATTCATGTTTAATCATGGCAGATTCACGTTCAACAGTTAACACATAAGGTCTGTGCATTCGGGCCCAAGAGTTCGGCCCAAACAATTAAGTCCGAAATGAGGTGTAAGCCCAAACAGCGTGTATCTGTGTATAATCCCGAGTCGCAACTAGGCGTTTGCGACTCGCAACCTGAGTCGCAACTACGGTCTCGGTTCATGCTGTTTTGGTTACGAGTCGCAACTGGACTCGCAACCGGGGTTTCGAGTCAAACGGTTTATGTGCTGGTCACTTGTGGTTTCGAGTCGCAACCAGGTGTTTGCGACTCGCAACCGATGTCGCAACTGGGAGATTTCGACTCATCATGCATGGTTTCGAGTCGCAACTGGAGGTCTCGAGTGGACAACTGCTGATTCGAAACAGTGTACTACCCAATGAGAATTTGATTTCAGGAAATGGTTTGTACTATCCACTTAAACCTGTTTATTTGTCTAACAATTACCATTTTGGATCAAACATATCAGAATTCAAATATTCAACCATGTTCATAACATATTCATCATGTTCTTCAAACATTCAAGTAGTTCATATTGCTTATTCAAACTTGTTCATCTTATTTCCGGGTTTTTATCCTTAATCACAACATATAATCATGAACAACAATCAAACATTTGAACATATTCATCTAATGGTTTCAAGACATCCAATAACGTCCCCAAATCTACCCTAATCCGATTAATCATGATGCTCTCTATACACATATGCAAGCCGGTTTCATGAACATTCACATTTAATGATTTGAATCACATTTAGACATAAGATATTGTGTGTTCATTATGCAACATATCCGAACTCAAAACATATTATCCGATTATCAACAACATACATATCCGGTTCACAAAATATCATCAAGCATACAACTACACTAGTTAATCATATCATTCATACCATTATTAAACAACAACAACCATCATAAAATCACTAACAAACATCATAAACACTAACCGGTTGTGAGGTGGTGAAAGATGAAGCTTCGTTTGGTGTGAACAAGCAAATCCGAGAGGTCCTTTTGTGGTCGGTTGGTTGGATCCGAGAAGAAGGAGGAGAGGTGATGTTTAGTGTTTAGGGTTTTAGTGTGAAAGAGTGGAGAGTGTGTGTGTTGGAGAGTATGAGTGGATTGTCCAAAGAATGGACTAGTTTGCTAGGAGTATGATATATATACTAGTCCTAGTAGGTTTCGTGTGGGTTAAATGAGGTGCGGCCCAACCGGCCCATAGGTCATCGTTCACTCGAGACCACATGGTCTCGAGCCGGGTTCGTGTCGTTTCGGTTCATATACATACTCGCATACATACACATAAGCACACATGTAACCTAACACATAATCATATAAAAGGTTGTAGCTTATCATTAATCACATAAGTTTAACTATTCACACGTTTAAGCATACAACGAAAGGTTCTAAATTTCGAGTTGTCACATCATCCCCAAGTTGAAAGAAATTTCGTCCCGAAATTTGGTAGGCACTCACTGAGGAAGCTAGTTAAGTTGTATGGTTTTCCCGGTTTTCCTGGGGTGTCACATCCACCCCCCGTTGATCTGGAATTTCGTCCCGAAATTCCGTAGCTTCGGCCTCAGTAGTGGGTGTACTGTTTGCGAACAGTTGGGGATACCTTTGTTTCATCTGATCTTCGCGCTCCCAGGTGAACTCTGGGCCGCGACGTGAGTTCCAACGAACTCGAACGAGAGGTATTCTAGTGCTCTTGAGGACCTTAACATCCCGGTCCGTGATTTCGACTGGTTCCTCGACGAATCGTAACTGCTCGTCGATAGTGAGTTCCTTCAAAGGAACTACGTGGGTCTCATCTGATGGACACTTCTTCAGATTCGACACGTGAAAAACGTTGTGAACTGCACCGAGTTCCGCTGGTAAGTTCAGTCTGTAGGCCACCCTGCCTATTTTCTCAATGACCTCGAAAGGTCCAACGTATCGTGGGTTAAGTTTACCGCGTTTACCAAAACGAACCACACCCTTCCAGGGTGAAACTTTGAGTAGTACCCGCTCCCCAACCTGGAGCTCAAGTGGTTTCCTGCCCATGTCGGCGTAAACTTTCTGACGTTCGCGAACGGCCGTCATGCGTTTTCGGATCTGAGCGATCTGCTCGGTTGTATCTACCACATATTCTGGACCAGTGATCTGACTTTCTCCCACCTCTGCCCAGCAAAGAGGAGACCGGCATTTACGTCCGTACAATGCCTCAAACGGAGCAGCTCCAATGCTGGTGTGGTAGCTGTTATTGTACGAGAATTCCACAAGTGGCAGATGCTTTTCCCAGCGGTTGCCAAAGTCGATTACACATGCACGAAGCATGTCTTCTAAGGTTTGAATAGTGCGCTCGGACTGCCCATCCGTCTGAGGATGATACGCTGTGCTCATGTCTAATCGTGAGCCAAAGGATTTGTGCATTGCTTGCCACAGTTCGGAAGTAAATCGTGCATCTCGATCTGAGATAATGGAGGTGGGCACCCCGTGCCTTGAAACGACTTCCTTGAGGTATATTTCTGCAAGAGTGGAGAACTTATCCGTTTCCTTGATAGCCAGGAAGTGTGCAGATTTTGTGAGTCGATCCACGATCACCCAAATAGTATCGTTCCCGCGCTGAGATCTAGGTAGGCCAGTAACAAAATCCATGGAAATTTGCTCCCATTTCCATTGAGGTATCTCTGGTTGTTGGAGCAGGCCTGATGGTTTCTGGTATTCGGACTTGACTCTCGCACAAGTCAAACACTTGCTAACGTAAGTTGCTATGTGGGCCTTCATGCTAGGCCACCAGTACGTAGTCTTGATGTCGTGGTACATTTTATCCGATCCAGGATGTACCGAGTAGCGAGACTTGTGTGCTTCATCCATCACAAGCTCTCGTAGGTTGCCATAGAGTGGGACCCAAACGCGTCCCGTTACGTAGTAAGCACCATCTTCCTTCTGTTCTAAGCGTTGCCTTGATCCGCGTAGGGCTTCAGCCCTGACGTTTTCTGGTTTCAGTGCTTCTATCTGAGCAGCTCGTATCTGGGAAGGCAGACTAGAATGAATCGTGAGTTGTAAAGCTCGCACGCGCTTAGGCGCAGTGTCCTTTCGACTGAGGGCGTCAGCCACAACATTGGCCTTGCCCGGGTGATACCTGATTGAGCACTCGTAGTCATTCAGTAGTTCGACCCATCGTCGCTGCCGCATATTCAATTCTTTCTGCTTGAAGATATGCTCGAGGCTCCTGTGGTCGGTGTAGATCGCGCACTTGGTGCCATACAGGTAATGCCGCCATAACTTAAGTGCGAAAACAACAGCTCCCAGCTCTAAATCGTGCGTAGTGTAGTTCTTTTCATGAACCTTGAGTTGGCGTGAGGCGTAGGCTATAACTTTATCTCGTTGCATCAACACGCAACCAAGACCCTGAATTGATGCGTCGCAGTAAACCACAAAGTCGTCTGTGCCTTCCGGCAAGGAAATGATAGGTGCGCTACAAAGTCTATCCTTTAGGTGCCGAAATGCCAACTCCTGTGCGTTTCCCCAGTGATAAATAACGCCCTTCTGCGTTAATGAGGTGAGAGGCTGTGCAATCTTAGAAAAATCCTTTATGAATCTCCGGTAGTATCCCGCCAAACCCAAGAATTGGCGAATTTCCTTTGGTGTACGAGGTGCAGGCCAGTTCTTAATCGAGTCTATCTTGGATGGATCAACGTGAATCCCATCCTTGTTCACCACGTGGCCTAGGAAATGGACTTCTCGAAGCCAGAAGTCGCATTTCGAGAACTTTGCATAAAGCTGTTCTGTTCGAAGGAGTTCCAGAATAAGTCGCAGATGCTGCTCGTGTTCTTCCCGACTTTTAGAGTAGATCAGGATGTCGTCGATGAAGACTATAACAAACTTGTCCAGGTAAGGCTTGCACACTCGGTTCATCAAGTCCATGAAAACCGCAGGTGCATTTGTCATCCCAAAAGGCATGACCAAAAACTCATAGTGCCCGTATCGAGTTCTGAAGGCTGTTTTGGAGACGTCCTCTTCCCGGACTCTCAGCTGGTGATAACCCGATCTCAAATCAATCTTCGAATAGTAGCTCGACCCTTGCAACTGGTCGAACAAGTCGTCGATACGCGGTAGAGGATAACGATTCTTCACCGTCACCTTGTTGAGTTCTCGGTAGTCGATGCACATTCTGAAAGTACCGTCTTTCTTCTTCACAAATAATACTGGAGCTCCCCAGGGCGATGAGCTTGGGCGAATGAAGCCCTTATCTAAGAGTTCTTGTAGTTGCGTGGAGAGTTCCTTCAACTCTGATGGGGCCAAACGATAAGGTGCACGGGCTATGGGTGCAGCTCCAGGAGCTAGTTCGATCTGAAACTCGACTTGACGATGAGGCGGAAGACCAGGTAATTCCTCAGGAAATACCTCTGGATAATCGCGTACAACTGGAAAATCTTCTATCTTCTTCTCTTTTTCTGAGGTGTCAGTAACGAGAGCCAAAATAGCAGTGTGGCCCATTCGCAAGCACTTTTGGGCCTTAAGGAGAGAAATGACGTTCTCAACAGCACTCCTCTTGTCGCCATGAATCATGAGAGGTTCACCATCGGGACCTGGAATACGGACAACCTTCTCGTTGCAAAGAATCTCTGCTCGGTGTTGGGATAACCAATCCATCCCAATGACAACGTCGAAACTACCCAAGACAATAGGAATGAGGTCGATAGAGAAGGTCTGGTCAGCGAGAACAAGTTTACAACCCTTGACTACGCGTGTGGCTTCTAAACTCTTACCATTTGCTAGCTCTACGGTGTGCTTGATGTTCAAGGGTGTTGGAATACGCTTAAGCATTCGACTAACTTCTAGTGACATGTAGCTAGTATCGGCACCCGAATCAAATAAAACTGAAACATAAAAGTCGTCGAGAAGGAACTTACCCGCCACAACATTGGGGTCATTCCTTGCTTCACCTTGGCCGATCACAAACATCCGCCCCCTGGCGCCATTGTTGTTGTTGTTCCCATTGTTACCATTCCCCTGATTGTTGTTATTGTTGTTGTTGTTGTTCTGGTTCCTGTTCAGTTGAGGACAATCTCTCTTGAAGTGGCCCTCAGCTCCACACTGAAAGCACCCTTTGTTATCACCCTGTTGTTGTTGCTGGCGCTGGTTCTGTTGAGCTTGCTGACGATTCTGGTTGGCGGGGTATAAGCTCCTACAATCCTTTGCAGCGTGACCAGGCTTGTTGCACCGATGACAGTTGCCCCTGGTGCATGGTCCGCTGTGGTGCAGGCTGCAGCGATTGCATTTGGGGTGATTTCCTTTGTATCCGCCACCAGACGATTGCTGATTAGGGCTCTTGTAGTCCTCAGTCCTTCTCTGCTGAGACTGGGACTGAACAGAAGCCGAACCCTTACTCGAAGTTCCATCCCACTTCCGCTTGTTGTCACTAGAGGTACCAGAAGTAGTTGCAGCACCTATGCGTTTTGGTAACTTGTTCTGCTCCACCGCCTGATCCGTGAGACGGTGAGCCAACTGAACAGTTTGCTGGTAGGTAGCGAGGTTCGCTGAAGTCACATGACTTTGGATTTCTGGCACTAAGCCCTGAAGAAATAGTTCGATGCGTTTGATGGGAGGATCCACCATAGTAGGACACAGAATTGCCAGTTCGTTCGACCTTTTCACATAAGCTTCAATTTCCGACCCCGTCATCTTGAGGTTGAAGAACTCCACTTCCAGTTTGTGAATCTCATCACGACTGCAGTATTCCTCTTTGATCATTTCCTTAAAAGTTTCCCATGGGGTGGCGTTGGCAGCAACCAACCCTAGCATCTGAACTTGAGCGTTCCACCATGTGAGGGCTAAACCCTCGAGAGTACCAGTAGCGTACTTCACCCTGCGCGCCTCAGGGCATTCACACATTTCGAACACAGATTCTAGCTTCTCAAACCAGTGTAGGAGACCTACTGCTCCTTCAGTGCCGCTAAAAGTAGTTGGTCGGCAGTCCATGAAAGTCTTAAAAGTGCACACGGGTGGCTGAACATGATGACCTATCGTAGGTGAAAGAAAAGACAGAGTTTAACACAAAGGTTGGTTCACGAGAGTAGGATCCTAAAGATCCTAGAATGAGTTCGGACTGCAGGATATACCTCCTGCGTGTGCAGCTACGAGTGCTGCGGCAACTCGTTCGTTGATCAGAGCCGTCAACTGGGCTTGTGTCAGGTTAACGCGTCCAGACATGATCTTCATACCAAGAAGAACGTGAGTGAGAGGGGTTCGCGATAGTACGACGATAAAATAGAGTAAGCACGCACGTGTTCATGCAACAGTAGTTATACTAACCAAGCATACCATAAGCAATGTACTATGTAACTAGCAAGTAGGCAATATACACAGATCATATTACCTAGAATGTCGAGCCTTGCATGTGGAGTGAAGCATCGTTGTGGACCGTTGAGCACTGTACAGGTTATAGTCTGGTTTTAACAAAAACGTTTTCCCCTTTATTAAAACCAAGTTCTCTATAACCAATGGCTCTGATACCAATCTGTCACACCCCCCTAAATCCACCTGCGGAGTACCACCGCTTGGAGGCGTGACTGACCAGGATCCAGCCACCAATCATATTGAACGAGCATATAAGTAGTTATAAAAGTTCAACCAATACAATTGGTGTTCAACAAAACATAGTTAAGTTGCAAGCGGAAGCATAAGTCTTAATTCATAACATAAGTTTAATTGTTTCAAAGTTTAACATGGCACACAGCCGTCCATGTCCCACAACGATCCTCCTCCATGCAAGCTCCAGCTAAGAAACCTAAAGACCTGCAAAGCATGTAGTAACGAGTCAACAACAAGTTGAGTGAGTTCACGGTTGGGTGTTCGTTTTAAGTTGTTTCGAAAACAGTTTCCTTTAGCTGGCATCCTGCCGTGGGGGTTACCCCATAGTTAAAACGTGACTTGTTTGTTCCCGGTTACTCTGGCAATCCTGCCGTGGGGGCTACCCCGTGTTAGTTATCTGGCATTTCGGCCGTGGGGGCTACCCCATGTATACACTAGACTCGTTACCATATCGACTGCTGACTGTAGTCATGTTTATGTGCCCTGAACTGTCAATGTCTATCATCATTGACGTGCCAGTAGTCCATTAGTTCACGCCCGTCCTCTGCGGCACGGTGTGAGGTTTGTCAAACCTAAATAGCGCTATCTAACTAATGACCCGCTCGCCATTGGCCTCGGCGATTAAGTCGATACAAAGATGAGGGACTTCGTGATAGAGTTTTGGTCTAGTACGAGTTATCTGTCCGTGAGGATGAGGAATTACATTCCTGAACCTTTGCTGTCCTACCCAAGGAGGACGAGGAACCCAGTTCCTTAACCCCAATTCCCGACCCAGGGAATCCCATGCTTTGTAGAGGGTGTGAACTCACCTTGGTTTGCTCGGTAGAAACACAGAAAAGTCAAACAAGCAATGTTGTGGCTACTCACGTCCTACCATAATTGTATCATACCATCAGGTTCGTATTCAAGTAGTGCACGTATGTTTCTAGCATAATGTACTCAAGTAACGTTCATGGCATTCATGTTTAATCATGGCAGATTCACGTTCAACAGTTAACACATAAGGTCTGTGCATTCGGGCCCAAGAGTTCGGCCCAAACAATTAAGTCCAAAATGAGGTGTAAGCCCAAACAGCGTGTATCTGTGTATAATCCCGAGTCGCAACTAGGCGTTTGCGACTCGCAACCTGAGTCGCAACTACGGTCTCGGTTCATGCTGTTTTGGTTACGAGTCGCAACTGGACTCGCAACCGGGGTTTCGAGTCAAACGGTTTATGTGCTGGTCACTTGTGGTTTCGAGTCGCAACCAGGTGTTTGCGACTCGCAACCGATGTCGCAACTGGGAGATTTCGACTCATCATGCATGGTTTCGAGTCGCAACTGGAGGTCTCGAGTGGACAACTGCTGATTCGGAACAGTGTACTACCCAATGAGAATTTGATTTCAGGAAATGGTTTGTACTATCCACTTAAACCTGTTTATTTGTCTAACAATTACCATTTTGGATCAAACATATCAGAATTCAAATATTCAACCATGTTCATAACATATTCATCATGTTCTTCAAACATTCAAGTAGTTCATATTGCTTATTCAAACTTGTTCATCTTATTTCCGGGTTTTTATCCTTAATCACAACATATAATCATGAACAACAATCAAACATTTGAACATATTCATCTAATGGTTTCAAGACATCCAATAACGTCCCCAAATCTACCCTAATCCGATTAATCATGATGCTCTCTATACACATATGCAAGCCGGTTTCATGAACATTCACATTTAATGATTTGAATCACATTTAGACATAAGATATTGTGTGTTCATTATGCAACATATCCGAACTCAAAACATATTATCCGATTATCAACAACATACATATCCGGTTCACAAAATATCATCAAGCATACAACTACACTAGTTAATCATATCATTCATACCATTATTAAACAACAACAACCATCATAAAATCACTAACAAACATCATAAACACTAACCGGTTGTGAGGTGGTGAAAGATGAAGCTTCGTTTGGTGTGAACAAGCAAATCCGAGAGGTCCTTTTGTGGTCGGTTGGTTGGATCCGAGAAGAAGGAGGAGAGGTGATGTTTAGTGTTTAGGGTTTTAGTGTGAAAGAGTGGAGAGTGTGTGTGTTGGAGAGTATGAGTGGATTGTCCAAAGAATGGACTAGTTTGCTAGGAGTATGATATATATACTAGTCCTAGTAGGTTTCGTGTGGGTTAAATGAGGTGCGGCCCAACCGGCCCATAGGTCATCGTTCACTCGAGACCACATGGTCTCGAGCCGGGTTCGTGTCGTTTCGGTTCATATACATACTCGCATACATACACATAAGCACACATGTAACCTAACACATAATCATATAAAAGGTTGTAGCTTATCATTAATCACATAAGTTTAACTATTCACACGTTTAAGCATACAACGAAAGGTTCTAAATTTCGAGTTGTCACATTTAAGAACTAGGGTTTACACCCCTTTGTTCTTCTCCAGAGCATTCCACGCACACACACATGATGTGTGTGTGTTGTGTGTTATGATTTTGTTTATTAAAACATAACTTTCCCCCTTGTTCATATTTGGTCCCTCAAGTTTGTTCCCTTGTTTGCTTTGCTAAACTTTTGACTAGGTATAATAACCTAGTTACTACATTCTATTTTATTAAACATGGGGTCTCACTAGCAAATTTAGTAATTCGAGTTTTGGGGTGTTACAAGTCTACCCTCCTTAAAATAGGTTTCGTCCCCGAAACCTTTCTCATTTTGATTTAACTCTAATTATCCTTTCTTCGAGCTCATTAACACGACCGCTAGCCCATCTTAATGACAATCTTCTATCCTCAAGAACCCGTCCCAGAGTTCTTATTAGTGTCGCTTTCACTAATGGCGCTAATTTTTAACGCACTTCATAGCTAGTGGTTCATTCATCGTTCTAATATTCGTATATCATGTGCATTATATATCTTTTGTTTACCTCAATATTCGTATTATTTTCGTCAACTATACAACCTTATTTCGTAATTTATACACACACACATATATGTCAAACCTTGACCGGTACCTCATCATGATAGGTAACTATCCCTTCTTGATTCATAAATTATTCATATAGCTGACTTTTTCCTAATAAGTCCGTACTTTTACATAACATTCTTCTTTCCTTGACCTGTTAATAGCGGGTCAATATACATGCTTCTTTAACCTGTAGTCATACATACATTTATATGATCCGTTCACGACGGATCTAATACCTTCATCTCATTTCTAGTCGAGTCATAACCTCCTACTAAAGTTACAACCTTCTTTATACGTACATGAAGGAAGTAATTTCTATTGATTCGTTATCCATACCTTACGATGATCATTCCTTTCTGGTTAGTGACATTGCGTGTCCATTCATCAAGCTTACCTATGAGTATAAAGCTTAACAAATCAAAACATTAGCTACCGAGTTCAAATAGCGATCGCCATCTGACCCGTATTACCCATTTATCCTTTCGACCATTCTTGTATGAAACGCATTTGCATAAATATATTCATATATTTATATATATAGAAGTTTAAATATAAACTGAATCATATCACTTAAGGAATATTTGTTTGTTTGGTGCGTAATTACTTATACATTCGGTTATTTTCATTCCTATCATTCTTTTGTTCATTTGCTTTACATTTACTCATATGACTTGTTTGACGCATACATGGTCAAGCTGTCGACTTCTTCTTATGTAGACTAGTCCCGTCTTTTATATCTTAAATCTGTTTCGCGGATTCGAACACATTATTCATACCTTTCGTACCTTCTATGTTTTGAATCCGTCTCGCGGATTCAAACATTGCATTCACATCTTTCATTCTCTGAATCCGACTCGTGGATTCAAGCATTGCATTCACATCTTTCATTCTTTGAACCCGTCTCGCGGATTCAAACATTGCATTCACATCTTTCATTCTTTGAATCCGTCTCGCGGATTCAAACATTGCATTCACATCTTTCATTCTTTGAATCCGTCTCGCGGATTCAAACATTGCATTCACATCTTTCATTCTTTGAATCCGACTCGCGGATTCAAGCATTGCATTCACATCTTTCATTCTTTGAATCCGTCTCGCGGATTCAAACATTGCGTTCATACATTGTTGATCCGTACTTTCTTACGGATTCAACATTCCTCATTCTTATCACCCACACTTTTCACTCTTACATAGTACTCTCAATCCCCCGAGAGTCTTACTACCCATTTCACCCACACGCCTACCTGCTACCTAATTCTATCGGACATAACTGTAACAATTATCACGGTCTCACGAATGTCATACGTTTCTTGTGTACTGGCCAGGTACACATTCCACATACTAGTTTCGTGACTTCGCGGAATCGCCACCTTATGTCCGAAGAATTAAGTTTCGGCACGTGTAACATTTTCAAAACTTATCTACCATGTCGTTTTTATATTTCGTTTAAAAATTTTCTTTCACTTGCTTAATTATACCATTTCATACGCCCACACGTTAGGTTTACGTACCTGGGGTCAATTCGTCTTATTACTTGCCTTGATGCCGGTCCTAGACCGCATTCGCGGATCATCCCTTCCAACAATTGCGCTTACCCTTCACATAACATACTATTAGCTTCCTTCAAATACATAGTCTAATACATACTTACATTCGCTTTTGCCCTTAGGCCCTGATCGAGTCTTGGATTGTACAGGTTCTTGGTCACGAGAGCACACCGGTTTGAGTTCAAGTATTTACCTCTTTCTACTTGATTCTCTGAAACCATGGCTCTGATACCAACTTGTTAGACCCTAATTCACGTTTGACCCAAAAGTCGCAGCGGAAGTTCATGTCTAAAACTTTCTTTCCTTATAATACCTTGACTTATTTGAATTTCATTTTTAAAACAACTCTTGTATATTGAATACATCAATTTAACTCATTTACAGAATAAAACACAACTTGTGTGTATTGAATTACTCTCTCATACAATCCCGTACAATCCTTCACGTGACTCGGTCCTCGATCTCCATTCCTTGATGATCCTCCGTGACCCGATCAACCTGCGTTCACCACAAACATTCATAACGTTAGTACACATTATAAGCATAAATAAGATTCCTCGTTAATGACTATTCATTTCATTATCTCGTCACTTTCCAGCTTTCCATCTGATTATACATTCCGTGGTGAGACTTCCTCGTTGTACCTGCGTCACACTTCGTTCACAAGGCACGCTATTATTATCGTCAATACTCAATTTCATTGAATACATGCATATATACTTCCATACATACTTATATATATATATGCAAACGTTCACACATAACTACCCACATACATGCGTACCTACATACATACGTGCGTGCCTACAAACATGCATACCTACATACATACATACATACATTCATACCTGCCTACATACATACTTACCTACTCGCATACATACGTTTCTAAACGCGTTTGACGCGTTTGCCCAAGGATTTTCTTTTACTAATCATGTAGGTAAATCCATACTTATTTTTACCTATGCCTTTCTACTTATTTCGCTCCATATATAAATGCATACACGCCCATCGCATCCCATAAACATTCTATAATAAGTTTAGAATACGATTCGGGACTCCTTGTGGGTTACGGGACTGTTTTGGACGAATTCTGCACATTTTACTGAACTGGCAGCTGATGCACGGCCATGCATCCCAACCGCACGACCGTGCAGTTCCTAGGACGTCGGGGGCACTGGCAATGCACCAGCTAGTGCAATGATTTGCTCGTGATCGCACGACCGTGCGGCCAAGCGCACGACCGTGCGCTTCCCTGCATCGGCCAACATCGCGTAGACAGTGCATTAGGGCGTAGGCCAATTATTGAAAATGCACGGGGCGTCGGCGACGGCCATAGGGGCGTCGGCGACGGCCCCTAGAATTGCCATTTTGCTGCAGATCCGTTTCGTCGTCCGAAAACGCTAAAACTTGCGTAACTTTTAAACCGTTTACCCGTTTAACCTCCCGTTTCTTCCTACATGCTTGTAAATTCACATTCTATCATATGGACTTGGAATTCCATATCCAACTTAAGGAGATTCCTACCTTACGCGCATTCGGCTTATTACCATTTTCTAATTATTTGACCCGTTCGTGCATTTATCAACATAATCTGTTTATTTGACCCCAATTTCATATAAACTTAATAATTTCATTGACGACTATCATAAGAGATTAAATTTTCGGATGCCTTGCATCTTCATAACCCATTTTCGCTCAAAAGCTTATTTTGACCCGTTATGGGTATTTGCGCATTAAATGGTCTATGACATACAAAACCATACTCTTCGCTTTCATACATGACCAAAACATCACTCTAATCGATTAGCTGGTTTCCAATAGACATTTAAGGTTGTTTGCCCGATATACCTATCAAGGGCGTTTTGTCAACATTGCTCCATCCTTTACAACCAAGGACTTCATTGCATATTTAACCAATCCTGCCACTTAACTACAACTCTAACGCACATACCTTGCTCGGATCAAAGCTAAGATCCGTTTAATACTTCATCAATTTCATACAACTCATTCCTATTTGACCTCAATTATCATACTTGATTAAGTTGCACATAACTTTACATAAACAACTAAAAGTGATTACGGAAATCACTTACCTCATGCATCCGTGTTCATATTCGTTTCCTCGCCACTTCTTGACCCGTTAGCCTTCAGTGCTTGATTCCGTCTCGACATGATTCCTATACTTCCATGTCATCGAAATCACATTCTTATTAGCATACACAACTGTACATGTTAATGATCATATAGATCGCATAATTCACATTTGACGTTCATTAGTCACTTCTAACAAGCATAATACATGTAACCAAATTCATATCATTTCCAACTCGTGTAATCCGTCATATCATCGCATTAAACACACATACGTCTAACACGCACCATATAACTTACTTTAATCTTACACTTATGACAACACGTCTAACCATTCTTCTTATACACAGTTGACTTTTAGAAGTCAACGATTCATTTAATTTAACTTCCGGCTTATCATTATATACCCGTAACATCATAATAGCCTATACGGACTACACTATATACATTTTATCATACACTTGGTGTGTTTACTACCTCCTAAGCATAGTGTACAACCAATTCATGCATGTTCTTCTAATCTCATACATAATTCATCAAATTATCCTTCTAATCAATATGGATCATTCATGCATAATATCAAACATACTAGTATCACATTCCTTTCAATTCCTCTAACAAGAATCTACCATACACATCAAAATACATCAATATTAAGCAAGAATTTAGACATAGATGGTTTACCCATGCCATCATCTTCACCATAACAAACGGGTTTCACCCTTAAACATCAAATTAACCTAAACCATGCATAATCCATGTTCTATATGATGATTCTAACACATATAAATGATCAATTTCATACCAATTCGCGGATTGGAACATAACCCACTTCATACAAGTTCATCAATCTAAGTTTCAAGACATACCTCACGATCCCCTTGTCTAGGTGATCACTAATTCATGTTCCTTAATAGATTTGAGCCTCGATTCAACCTTCAATTGGAGCTTCTTTAAGAACTAGGGTTTACACCCCTTTGTTCTTCTCCAGAGCATTCCACGCACACACACATGATGTGTGTGTGTTGTGTGTTATGATTTTGTTTATTAAAACATAACTTTCCCCCTTGTTCATATTTGGTCCCTCAAGTTTGTTCCCTTGTTTGCTTTGCTAAACTTTTGACTAGGTATAATAACCTAGTTACTACATTCTATTTTATTAAACATGGGGTCTCACTAGCAAATTTAGTAATTCGAGTTTTGGGGTGTTACAATTTTTTTTTACAAATTCCGATTCCATTACATTCCGTGAAACAAACGCTATCTTAGAACTTAGAGTTTTAATTTTATTCCGTAAATCATCGTTCAATAATTAATAATAATAATAATATCTAATATTTTTTTAATGCAACAAAAAGAATATATATTGTTTTTTCTATAAAATAAAGAAACGTAGAAAGAAAAAAGTGGGTATATAAATACACACCCCAAACTCAAACCCCTAGCTAACCAACCGTAACCGTGTTCATCTTCATCTTTGATAAAACCATCCAGAGATGACGGTGAACATTACGTCAATCAAAACTGCATCAGACGGAGTTTGGCAAGGTGACAACCCTTTCGACTATGCCTTCCCATTGTTAATTGTCCAAACTGCCCTTGTCCTCGCCGTCAGCCGCACCCTCGCCTTCCTCTTCAAGCCTCTCCGCCAACCCAAAGTCATCGCTGAGATCGTCGTACGTCTAATCTCTCCAAACTGATTTTAAATTTTCCCATATCATAAATTTTAGGGGAGTCTCTTTGCCGTTTCAAAAATAAAAAAAAAAGTTATATTTCCGTGTATGGCCTAGTGACATACACGGAAATATGAGTTAGTCAGAGGTTGCGTGTTTGTCGTTAAAAAAAATTAATAAACAGAAAAAAGTAACTTCTATATGTTTATTTCAAGATGCAACTATACAGTATAAGTTAGTTATGTTTTATTATTTTATATTTATATTTATATATGTATTTTTATACAATATTTCATGTTCAGGGTGGAATTCTGTTAGGCCCATCAGCCTTAGGCCGGAATCATGAATACATGCACCGGATTTTCCCCCGGTGGAGTACTCCGATCCTCGAGTCCGTCGCGAGCATCGGCCTGCTCTTCTTCCTCTTCCTCGTCGGTTTAGAGCTCGATCTAAGCTCGATCCGACGAAGCGGAAAGCGTGCATTTGCAATAGCAGCAGCCGGAATCTCCGTCCCGTTCATTCTGGGAATCGGAGTCGCGTTTATTCTCCGTAAAACGATCGAGGGAGCGGATAAAGTCGGGTATGCTCAGTACCTTGTGTTCATGGGTGTAGCTTTGTCTATAACTGCTTTTCCGGTGCTCGCGCGTATTCTCGCGGAGTTGAAGCTCTTGACTACTCGAGTAGGCGAGACCGCCATGGCGGCTGCTGCGTTTAATGATATCGTGGCGTGGATTTTACTCGCACTCGCAGTCGCACTCGCTGGTAATGGAGATGAAGGTGGGGCTCATAAAAGCCCGTTGGTTTCTGTTTGGGTCCTTCTTTCAGGTTTGGTTTTTTGTTTTCTTTTACTTTTCTTTTTCTTGTCACATGATTTTTGTTAATAAATTCACGGGTATGAGTTTAGTATAAACGGCTTGGACAGGTCAACCTGCTTATTTGTTAATATAAATATATTTTATGTCATAACTTGTAGTATTTACATTTTTTTTGGCAGAATATGGTAACAAAATTCTTATAATTCAAAGGTATTAAAGTAATGAAATTGGGTTAAATGGGTTGTGTTTGTGACTACTAGCGAATATTTATATCGTGTTTGGGTTTATATGTCATTAACAATCATGTCATGTTTGGGTTCGTGCCAAATTTGCAGTTTATGTATGGTGGGACCGTTAACCCGCAAACATAACCCATTTAATACACATACAATTTATGCTATTATGATTTATAACACTTGCTACTAAATCTGATCACAAAGCTGCAAATAAAATTTGAAAACTAATTTTTATTTTTGTGAATTTTATCAGGATGTGCATTTGTGATCTTCATGATGGTTGCGATCCGGCCAGTCATGAACTGGGTGGCTCAACGGTGCTCACCCGAACACGACACTGTTGACGAAGCCTACATTTGCTTAACACTAGCCACAGTTATGGTCTCCGGCTTCATAACCGATCTCATCGGCATACACTCCATTTTCGGAGCTTTTATCTTCGGACTAACCATCCCCAATGGAGATTTTTCCGAAAAACTAATACAACGAATCGAAGACTTCGTTTCTGGATTGCTTCTCCCCTTGTACTTTGCTTCCAGTGGATTGAAAACTGATGTTACTAAAATCAGTGGAGGGAAGGCATGGGGCCTGTTAGCTATGGTGATCACCGCGGCGTGTGGTGGCAAGATTTTGGGGACGTTTGTGGTGGCGGTTTTGTGTATGATGCCAGTGAGGGAATCGATTACGCTTGGGTTGTTGATGAATACTAAAGGATTAGTCGAACTCATTGTTCTCAACATCGGCAAAGAAAAAAAGGTAAAAGTATTCGACTCGATTTGAAATACAAGGATTTCGCGTTTTGACTAGAGGTGTAAATGAGCCATAAACGAGATCGGCTCGCTAAAAACTTGAAGCAAGTCAAGCTTAAACAAGCTCTAGCCTGAAAATAAGCTTGTTTCATGAATGAGCCCGGGCCCGAGCTTCTCTTATCTAGCTCAAGCCTGCCCACAAGCCTAAACGAGCGTATTATATAAATAATTTTGTTAGATCTATTAAACATATGTTTATATAATAACTATATAATTATGATATTAATTAATATATAATAAACGAGCAGCACTCGAGCTTTAGAAATAGAGCTCAAACTGAGCCAAGCCCCAACAACAAAATCGGGCTTGAGCTCTTGTAAGTTAAACAAGCTCGAGCTTGACAGGCTCAAGCTTGGGCTCGGCTCGGCTTCTTTACATCCTTAGTTTCTCAATTCGATCGAATTAATTGAGTAAACCATTGTTGCAGGTTCTTAATGATGAGGTTTTTGCCATATTAGTCCTCATGGCACTTTTCACCACTTTCATCACAACTCCGGCAGTCATGGCGGTCTACAAACCCGCGCGTCGCAGCAGCAGCAGTAGCTCTGCCTCACGGAAGAAATACGATCTACGAATCTTGGCATGTGTCCATGGTCCTGGAAACATATCTTCATTGATCAGCTTGATCGAGTCAACTCGGCCCGTGAACAAGGCCCAGCTCAAGCTCTACATAATGCACCTAGTCGAGCTAACCGAGCGTAGCTCATCGATAGTCATGGTCCAACGTTTCAGGAAAAACGGTCTTCCATTTGTCAGCCGGTTTAACTACCGGGTTCGTGCGTTTCACGAGAGAGTGACGGTGGCATTCCGGGCCTATGGACAAATGGGCCAGGTTGTAGTCCGGACCACCACCGCCATCTCAGCATTGTCAACAATGCACGAGGATATTTGCCACGTGGCGAAAGAAAAAGGAGTGCCAATGATCATATTACCATTCCACAAACGATGGATAAAATCCGGCGGTCCGGATATAATTGAGAATGTGGGCCATGGTTGGAGAGGGGTTAATCAGAGGGTCCTGAGTAAAGCTGAATGCTCAGTGGCGATATTAGTTGACCGCGGTCTTGGTGGGGACTACCAGCAAAACCCGGGACCCGCCACCACAATCGCACAAAAGACGTGTGTGATGTTTTTTGGTGGGCCCGATGACCGTGAGTGTTTGGAATTGGGAGGAAGGATGGTGGAGCATCCAGCGGTTAGCGTGACGGTTATGAGATTTGTGGAGGAGAATAGCGTGCAGCACGACGGTTCTGGGCTGAAGCTGACTCTTAGTAAAGGTAGAGAGAAGTATACATTCTCAACCGCAATAATCAATCCCGAGAAAGAGAAGGTACAAGTTTAGTCATTTTCATTTAATATAAGAAAGTATATTGGTTTTTTATGTCGTTAAAAAAGGTTATAATTAATAATTCATATTTAAAAATTTTAGGAGATGGATGAAAAGGCAATGGATGATTTCCAAAGAAAGTGGGAAGGGATGGTGGAATACAAAGAAAACAAAGGGACCAACATCATTGAGAGCATAATGGCTATAGGGAAAAGTGGTGAGTATGATCTCATCGTTGTCGGAAAGGCACGGTTTCCAACGGCTATGGTGGCTAGGTTAGCGGACAGGCAACCGGAGCACGCAGAGCTCGGGCCAGTTGGAGACTTGTTGGCATCAGCAAACAATGGTATTGTGTCTTCTGTGCTTGTGGTTCAACAACATGAAAAGGTTATTTCAGATGAAGCTTTGGTGCCGGTGGTAGCTCAAAATGATGAGGCAATAAATGAGGTATAGGTAGGTGTTTTAGTTCATATGTTATAGCATGTTTAGGAATAAAAATTGTCTGAAATATTTGTGAATGAACAAGTGAACAACCAATGTGTATAATGAATGGTATATAGTTATTTCAGATTATTACCAATTTACCATAAAGGTGAAATTAATAGTTTAAATAATGAACATATATGTACAGAAATTGCAATATAAAAGAAAAAGAGGCTTGTGATGACTTTTAAAATATTTTATAGTAGGTAAGCTAGTATCCTTATGAAGTTAGTTGACTTTAAAACAAACACAACACTTTAATCAAACATGTGAGGTTCATTGACCTTAATTGTGGCCAACTTTACTTGTGGAAATAAAAGTTGTCAAACACATGTGAAAACTTAACCACCACATTTCATACTTTAGCATATCCAAATTTATTACAACTCATTTACGACCGTCAACCTATTTGACTTGTTTTAATAATGAGTAATGGGTTACACGGGTCATGTCCAGGTTACACGTTTTTTAACGTGTTAGGGTTATGATTGATGTTTTTGATACTAATTAATATAAAACCGTTTGTGGGTTTATCAATTCAGCCTGCTAAGCCAAAACCGTCACAACTGACACCCCTAGCCGTTTCAATCTCTCCCCCTCCCTTTTCGTTAAATCTTTGCACCCATCTTATTAAAAAAAATTGTCCAAAAAGTTTCAACAGTGAACAACTATGAGGATAATGTTTATATCAATACAGTGGCGGAGCTAGACTTTAAAACCAGGGGTATCAAAAAAAAAATTACGGTGTATTCATATAAAATCCTTTATAGGGGTATCCTCGTATTTTTTTAGAGGTATCCTTTATATAAAATCGAAAAAAAAAAAACAAAAAATTAACACTGCGAAACACTACGAACACGACTTTGAGCCGTAGCCCGTGCTACGGCTCCTAACATGCTGTCTCCGCCCCTGTATCCAGGGCCGGCCCAAGGGTAAGCCAAATGAGGCTTGGGCCTTGGGCCACCAAAACTATAGGGCCTCCACAATTTGATGAAATCACAGTTCATTTATAAAAGATTTAGAGTGTGAGTTTCAACAGATTGATGGTTGGTAGTGTAGTGGTTTTGTGTATATATGGATGTTGGTGAGACCCAGGTTCGAATCCCTGGTTCAGCATTTTTTTCCTTGTTTTTAAATTTTAACACAATCTTTCAAATAATTATATTTGGGCCCTTCAAGTTTAACTTTCAGCTACATAGATTTTTTTGAGAAAAAGGACACAAGATTTTACTTTGCCTTAGGCCACCAAAATGGTTGAGCCGGCCCTGCCTGTATCAATATACATTATAACCAGAATCATAAAACAAATGATCAAAAGATATAATAAGCATTACTTATCTTTTAGTTGGACAACTTACCAACCCTTTGTTCACAATTGTACATGTATAGTATCAACTTTAACTTCTTTCAACACAGAACCCTTACTCAACAAGTTAATTTAAAAGACAAATTTCTTAATGAAAGCCTGCACCAGACCAGTTTCCATCTGACTTCCCACTTTGAGTAGTAGCGGTTTTACCGTTAGACGGTGCTTGGCCAAAACTATCATCATCATCTTTATCGTCATCCCAACCTGCCCAGCTATCTCCGTTATCAGACGCATGCTTTCTGTACCCGTCATTATCCCAATCGTCCCAAGCACTGGAACCAGCATTCCTACCCGATGAGCTGCTGACCGAGACACCACCATTCCCACCATTCGAATTCCAAGATTTTAATTCTTGACTAAATCGGTCACCTTGGTTTTTGTTTCTTGGCCAGTCATCAGTTTTACGAGGGGTACCAGCTTCTTTGGCGTACTCTTCTACCTTTTGTGTAGCTAACGCCATTACGCCTCTCACCATTCCCCATGTCCTGTGTCCGATTTCCGTGGTTTTTGCGGTCACAACGTTGACTGTTTCGTTGACGTTGTAATCCCCGTCTCTCACCTGTTTATGAGGAGATATCAATGATCTACCACTTTTTTTTTCAAAAAAAATATGTATGGGCAGGGATGCAAAGTAAAAAAAGAAAAACCTTTGTTGTTAGTTCCTTTGTGCCTGCTTGAACCACGTTAGCAGCCGACTGTGCAGCAGATGCAGCAACGACAGACAACTTACCGAGTCCCTGTGTAAAGTGTAAACAAACATGTTTAGTAAAATCAAACATACAGAAAGAACAATAAGTTTTTAAGGAAGTTTACAAGATTCTTTGCAAGTAATAACTGATACTGCAGTATTCATATAAGGTTCTATACAAGATTCATATAGCATGTTTAGTGAAATCAAACATCCTAAAATTCTACCATCAAACATTCTGTGCAAGATTCATATAAGGTTCTAGCTATCAAAAGCGAAAAACTCATTAGAATGTACATAACATGTACAGCATTATATGACAATTCAACATCCAGAATTTTGCATGCATTATACCTGTGTAACCGAAGAAAACACATCCCCTTGAGAATCATTACGCGGCGTAGGAGTTGGAGACGACCCAAACCCGACATACTTCCCTCCCTGCGAAGGCGGCAATCCTTCTGGCTTCGACTTATTCTCCGCCATCTTCCTAGCGAAATATTCCTCTTTTCCAATCACAGAAGCCTCCAACTGCGACTGCGAACCCAAACTCTGCGTAGATCTTGACCTAGCCGGCGCCCCACCACCACCGCCACCGCTCCTAAAATCCCCAACCGAATTGTTCCTCCTCATATTATCCCCACACCTACAATTCTCATCCTCAAAACCACCTTCCCCCCAACTATCATCCCATCCCCCATTCCCATGACTATTACTAACTCTAGCTCCACCACCACCCGACACCGGCGGTTTCTTATCACCACCACTTTTCTTCAACTTCTCCTTCACCACCGGCGGATCCCGCCATTCCTTACCTGTTAGAATAGTCCAAATAAGTCAGGGATCAAAATTGTAATTGATTCTATAAGGGTAATTCCGTTATCATTAGTTATATAACTACTAGGGCTGTATATGAAGTAAACCGAACAAAGCCTTGTTCATGTTCGTTCATTTAGCATTGAACTTGTTTACGAAGAGTTCACAAACATATAGCTGAATGAAATATTTTTGTTCGTGTTCGTTCATTAAAGAATTGAACTTGTTCACCAACATAAACTAACACATACCATTTAAAAAAAAATAAACATTCTTAATCCCAAACATTAGAGATAATCACTTTGTTAAGCAGCTGACATAATAATCATAAACATAATTATACCATAACAAAAGCAGTGGCAGACCCAAAATTTTTTGCTAGGGGTGCGGATGAGGTGTTCAACCATATTTTCAAGGGGTGCGGTCAGGTTTTTTGCCTAAAATATACACTAATTTTTTTTTCAAGGGGTGCGGCCGCCCACCCTGGCCAAAGGCTAGGTCCGCCCATGAACAAAAGCACAAGTTCAACATAACAATCATGAACATAATCATCCCAAAATAATGTTTCAAATAACTAAGTTTTTAACGAGATACGAGCTTCAAATGACTAGGGCTTCTAGTATAAATATTAGCGTAATAAACTAGCATCAAATATCAAAAATATAAAAAAAAATACCTATCATGATTGAGCACAAATTAAACAAACCACCACCATGAACAGACGTAAACGAACATATTACTCAACGGTCACGGACCTAATTGAACGAACACGACCTCGTTCATTTAATTAATCAAACAAAATTCCTTCTTGATGTTCGTTCATTTATTAAACAAACCAACGTAAACGAACTTCCTGCCAAACAGTTCACGAACGTAAACAAACATTACCTTCCGCGAGAGCTTGGATCCGATCGCGATAAACGGAGGCCGCATTGGAATTATACTTAACAACAATATCAATCTCCTTGGGTATCCCATACATATTCAAAAAACCGTTAAGTTTGTCGTTCCCGCCACATTCCATCTTAGAAAGCTGGATTTCGGACCAGGAATCCATGGTAACGGATCGAACAAAGGAGATATGAACACCGAGGCCGCGGTGCTTGCCGGAACATTCAAGACACATGAAGATGCCGTAGGAAACGGAGGCCCACTGAGGGTTCTTCTGTGAACAATCAACGCAGATCCTGTTTGCGGGTTGCGATTGCAGGTCACGCAGACGCCGTGATGCCGCCATGATGGATGTTAACGCCGGTCAGAAAGCCGATCGGCGGTAGGTTGGTGTGACCGGATCTGCGTGAAAGATATGAAAGTTTGTTTGTTAGGGAGGGGGTGTTTGGTTTTACGTTACACTTTGAGTTTGAGAGGGAGAGAATCATACGGGTTAACCGACAGCGTCGATGGTCATGCACCAATCAACATACAAATAAATTTGGAATTAAACCGATTTATAATATTAGTAGCTTCTTCACTTGGGGTTGTCGTCACTAGTGATAAAATTTCATCACTCACAATATCCAATCATGTTCCGCCATGTCAGGAACCATTTTTCAATCACTCACAACCTTTTTTAGTGGGGGTGGTCATCACTCACCACCACACCCAACAATTTCCCCTCAATCAACAATTACACTCACAAAAAAAAACCATCACGGCGTTGAAAAAATCACGGAATCGGAAACCGTGATTGTATCACGCGTTATACTTGGAGGTGGGGGTGGGATTTTGTGATGTTCCATGCGTTGAACATTGTTTTCGTGATCGTATCACTGACCGCCCCCTCACCCCTATCTCCAGGTATTTACAAATAACAGTATACGATGAGTAAACTTTCGTTTTGTAGTTTGGTGGTTTCGCCCCAATCATTTAATAACAGATATTTTCCTCCTTGATGTTTTAGTTTTGTCGCTAATTTGCTCCACGGCCTTAACTCCATTCGTATTGTATGTTAACTGGAAGGATATTTTGGTAATTTTAAGCATAAAATAAGGGTATTTTGGTAGTTTATATTTAATGTAACCATTTAACTATTTATTATAATATCAAAAAAATAAAAGTTTGATTGTTTATATATTAACACATACAAACACACACACACACACACACACACTCTCTCTCTACTTTGTCTTCTCTCTCTCTCTCGCACCTCACTGCCACCCACCCCCTCATCACCACAACCATCGCCTCACCAACCAGCTGGCACCATTACACCGCCCAACCACCACCATCAGCCACTGCCTCACCAACCACCTACCACCATTATACCGCCCAACCACCACCATCACACCGTAACCACTCCCACCTCCGGCTGCCACAACAAACAGAAATTTGAAACAGAAATCCGAAATCCCTTTTCCCCAAATCCCATCTTCATAAAACAGAAAGCCGAAACCAACAACAAACTGTTCACCACTTCACCTTCAAAATCATCACAATCAACTTAGGGTTAGGGTTAATCTCAGTACAACCGTTGTTTGGACCATCGTTTGGATCTGAGCAAAACAGGTAGGTGGGTGGGGGGTGTCTGATGGTGGTCAATGTTTGGATCTAAGATCTTAGGCGGGTGACGGTAACAGGTGGTAGTGATGGCAGGTGGTGGCAGCTGGATGGTGATGACGGTGGTGGTGTGGCTGATTAAGTTTAGAGAGAGAGAGAAAGTGAGTGAGAGAGAGAGAGACTTTAAATCGGGTGGTGGTGATGTCGGGTGAGGTGGTGAATGGTGGTGGTGATGTCGAGTGAGGTGGTAAATGGTGATTGTGATGTTAGGTGGTGGGTGGCGGGCGGTGTTAAGGGGTGGGTAGTGGTGTAAAAGAGAGAGGGTGATCTTGTAGAGAGAGAGAGTAAAGACTGTACTTGTTATATATGTGTATATATTAATACTGAGGAAGGTTCTATGCAGAACACTAATATTGCAGAACACGTAGAACAAAATGAATCACTAATTTTTTCCATCCTAGAAACCTAAAAAGTAAATGAAAATCTTATAAATGTAAGATTTATTGTTTTTCACACTAGAATTTAAAGCAAAATATGAAAAATCTTCAGTTTTTAAATAACCTACACACATGTAGGTTATGTGTAGACTAAATTACCTACATGTATGTAGACTATGTGTAGGAAAAAATATATAATTTTTTTATGTATATATAATACACAAATGAATGTAAGAAACATAAAATTTAATAAATATGAACTTTAAATCCCGAAATTTAGTGATTTAGGGTTGTTCTTTTTGTTCTCGCAATAATTAGTGTTCTGTAATGATCTTTATCCTATTAATACTTTACATTTAAATATAAATTACAAATGTACCCTTATTTTATACTTGAAATTACCAAAACACCCTTTCACTTAACATACAATATGGATCGAGTTATGGTTGTGGACCAAACTAGCGACAAAACCGAAACATTAGAGAGGAAAATGTCTGTTTTTAAATGATTGGAGCAAAACCATTAAAATGACCAAACCACAAGGAGCAAAGCAAAAGTTCACTCTTATAAGTTTATGATGAAAACATCGAATTTGTTTATAGGAAACTAGGTTAGAACCCCGTGTATTACACGGGTTGAATAAATGTAATTTTATATACTAAATTAAAACAGTTATTCTTTAAAAATCTCGTTTATTACACGAGTTGAACAAATGTAATTTTATATATTAAATAATAAAAAAAATTATATCTCTAAGAACCCCATGTATTTGTACTGAATAAATGTAATTTTATATACCAAATAATAAAAATCCGTGTATTGTACGGGTCGAATAAATCTAATTATATATACTAAATAATAATAAAAACTATATCTTTAAAAACACTGTGTATTACACTGGTTAAATAAATCTAATTTTGTAACCTTCTATACCGCAAGCGGGGCGAATATATACTAAATAATAAAAAACGTTATATCTTTAAAAACACCATGTATTACACGGGTTTAATAAATGTAATTTTGTATAGTAAATAATATGCTATTGGATTCGTTTAAAAAATCATAAATTGGGTTCGGTTTAATTCGAATCAAATCACAAACTTAGTTAAGTTTAATTCGAATGATTAGAACCCCAATTTGAAAAATCAAAAACAGAATTATATTATTAGCTTCTCTTCTTAATTAGTGTTTTTTTAAAGTTTGATCTAAGGTCTAATAAGTTATTTTGTATATTTTGTTTGTACTTTAAATTTTTTAAAAATATATTTAATTTATAACTTAAATTTGAAGATAATATATTATTAGAAAAAATAGAATGATTCTATCCGACATTTAAAGTAAGATAAGATTTAATATTAATTGATTATTTATTATTTAATTAATTTATATAAGATAAATAGAGGAAATTAAAAATGTAGACGTCTCCAATGAATGACATGTGTCACTTATTGGTTTCTTTTATTATAGTAGATTGTTATCTAATATAAAACTATAAATTTGAGAATATCTCTTTGTTAACAACAATAGACCACCAACTTGAGAATAACCTTTCTTATGAATCAAATATAAATATTTACGAACCACAAACATCTTAATTGCAATAAAAATATAAACGCTTACATTTGATGTCAAATTTACCGGGTTGAAATAAAAACCATAAACGGTATTTGCTTAACATTTGGTGTCAAGTTTTATTTTTTCATTAAATAAAAAAGAAATTGATGCACAAACCGGGGGAGTCATTTCCTGGAGATTCTTAAGAATGTTAGAGAGGCCTGAATTTTTCTCCTACTTTATAAGATAAGAAGGAAAATATTAGTTTGGAAAATTAATAGAAGAAAAATGGATTATTGGTTACCTCTAAGGTTGTTGCTTCTGAGCTACCATCAGAGCAACCAAAAACACGAATTTGGTTGCTAAATTATGAGTTATAGTTAGTATAACAAATTAACAATCATACCAAGTGTCATATTATTGTCCTTTCTCCTAAGTAAACAAGTTCCCTCTTTAATTTTTAAACGGCTATAACTTTTTCACACACTAATATTTAAAAAAAACTTACACTGTATTAACGAGCATTTTATTCTCTTTAATTCGAGCAGCATATTGCTATAGTTTAAAAAAAAATACTTGATTTTGAATACCCATTAGTCCATTACGTGATTACGTGATTACGTGATTTTGAAAACCCAACAAATGACTATGTGTTTTTGAATACCTAGCACATAACTACGTGATTTTGAAGACCCATTACGTGATTACACATTCAACATAAACCATTACGTGATTACACATTCAATATAAATCCCTTCCTTGATTACACATTCAATATTATTTGTTATAACTAATGTTATTACAATTATGCTTATAACGTGATCACTCAGTGTGGTTTCACGTAAAATATATTATAATGAAATCACGTAATCATGATATGGGTATTCAAAATCACGTAATCACGTAATCACGTAATGAGATTCAAAACCATGTATTTTTTTTAAGAAAACTATAGCAATAGGCTACTCGAATTAAAGAGAATTAAATGCTCGTTAATACCGTGTATTTAAAAAAAAATATTAACGTACGAAAAAGTTATAACCGTTTGAAACTTAAGGGGAATGAGTTTAAGTGATAAAGAACCAGAATACATTTTTTCTATTTGTTTATTCAATTGTTTGAATCTCATAATTACGAAAATGTCACCGCCTAGTTTTGAACCATTGATCTTGAGAGATCAATAGTTGAGCTTGTCTCCTACACTCTGTACAGGAAATCTCTCTTATACATGTTCTCTTATCTATGTTTTTATATTTTCTGTTACATTCGACTAAATCCATATATACGGTGTGTGTATATAATATTCATGCTCGCCAGACTTTGATCCATTATTTTGATAAAAAATTCTTGATATATCATGTTTTTGTTATATTTTCTTTTACATTCGAGTAAATATCTAACTACATGGTGTGTGTATTGTGTGTATATAATATTCATGCTGGTGTGTATATAATAATATTCATGCTCACATGGACAATTTTCATTAATTAAAAGTTAAAACGATGGATTAGGCTTCAGAAGAAAAATAACACATTTAAAAAACCTGCAATATAACATTGCGTTTGCCGGGAGTCGAACCCGGGTCTATTGCTTGGAAGGCAATTATCCTAACCGTTGGACTACAAACGCTTCTTGTGCAATCTTGCAGTATTCTAGTCTATCATGGTTTAGCATTGGTTCAAATGATTGGTTTTACACACACCATAACACATTGCTAAAAATATCGTACCGTTTTCAACTTTCTATATTTCAAAAGAACTACAAATATCGTACCGTTTCCAACTTTCTAGATTTCAAAAGACGTATTGTAAAGCATGTTGATAATTTATAAGTTATATACAATTGAAGTTTAATTTTATATGTTAACTATACCCTAAGGGATATGGTCCCAAATATTTAACCAACTCGACTATCAGGCACAACTTTGGCCTACAATACACCGTCCCGCACAGCGTGGTGAGACCATGGGTTTTGTGTTCGTTCAATACTCATTAACTACATGGGTGGGTAGCTAGTGTCACGTTCCCACGGTTAATTCATATAACTAGGGATGACATCATGGTTATTTACCATCCATACCATTTTGTGCTTGTGATAAGAGTATAAATGTTTGCCAATCATGAGTATAAAAAGGTTATAATGTATCGTTTGGCTTTTACATTACATTACCCTTCTTTTTACACATATATACTTACTCTCACGTCAGAGATTAGTCATAATAAGTGATAATTAATCTCATTCAGCCTCACCACCTCTCTCATTCCTCTTCCTATGAGCGCCACTCCCTATCATCATCCTCCTCTCGCAAACCACGTTAGACCATGCCCTTGTGCAAGGGCTCTTGCCCCACAGACGACCTTCTCCATTCATGCTCCACCCACGAGCCTCTCTACCTTAGCACATGTGGATGTAACAGACGTTCCGTTTGAGGTGGTCTAAGATATATAATGAACTTAAAAAAAGTAACTCAATAATAGAAAATAACTTCCGCTAATTCATGGACTATATTATAATATCTCTAATGTAATGAAATTGTATATCTTTTACATTAGTAAGATGAACGTATTATGCCCAACACTTTGGTAAATTAGGGCTCTATGAAGTGATAGGTGTGCAAATACGACATTTGGAAGTTAAATTATATAAGTGGTTGAATAAAACTCAATTTGCCATTTTTTTTGAAACATGAACTTCTTTACAAAAACATCAACCCACCAAACGGGACGGCCACAGAAACAAGCTATATAATTACAAATCTACACCAATCAGTCCAAGACACGGACCTCTTTTTGAACCGACCTTTCAGCCACAAATAACCTGTCGAGTTAATATCACTATAAATGTGAAGTTTTAGGGAAAAACTATATATAAAGATGGTAAGTAGAATGACCAACGGGGAAGCCAACAAATTTAGTAAGTGAGATAAAAATATGTGATAACTGTGGTGACTGTTCATGGGTAAGTCGGGATGTAACCTGAAATTGTGAGGAGCATGGCACTCGAGTGGGTCGGGGCCAAATAGACGGAGAAACGTGAGGGTGTATTTGATTCGTGATTTGAGTGGACATTGAGGCCATGTTTGGCTTAGCTTTTCAAAACAACTTATGACTTTTTGGAAAAGTTAATAAGCTATAATGGAGTGACTTATTGACTTTTCCCTTCACATAATAATTCTATGCAAAATACCTTTTAACTTTTCAAAAAGTCAATAAACTAATAAGTCACTAAAATAGTAACTCCCAAACACCCCCTGAGTGGTGGTTTGAGAGGGGGGGGGGGGGGGGGGGTTAGGACGTCATGGGGTTGGGTTTTTTTTTTCTAAATTTTGAAAGTAAGATCTCAATACTTATAGATAACCAAATCGATTATTTATTAGTTTACTCTAAACATAATCTTTGGAAATCGAATATAATTAGAGCATCTCCAACAACGAGTTTTTGAGCCTCTAAAAATGTGTAATGTCATATCTGCCAAAAAGTTCAACAAGTACTCCTCTCACAACACTCTCTTTTCTTAAAAAGTATAAAAAAACGCTCTCTCTCTCTTCCCCCCCACACACTCAGAGAGGCCATTTTTATTAGGTATCACACAAGAACTCCAACTCACTCTCCTCAACATCACCCTCTTTCTCCTCTAAAAACACCTACAAATCTCTAAATAGAGAGAGAGAAAAATTGTGGGTAGAGATTGATCAAAGCAACAATAAACTGTAATTTTACACCCTGGGGTTTGGGAATGTTGACAACTTTACACCTTATTTTGA
Organism: Helianthus tuberosus; assembly: GCA_030545235.1. Classification (NCBI taxonomy): domain Eukaryota; kingdom Viridiplantae; phylum Streptophyta; class Magnoliopsida; order Asterales; family Asteraceae; genus Helianthus; species Helianthus tuberosus. The sequence goes on along the minus strand of CM060373.1, from coordinate 33,211,978 downwards.
ATTTTTTGCTATATTACACCCCGACGTTTCCAAAATGAATCAATGTACTCTGTTTGATTGGTATATTTCCGTAAATTGTCTTTCATACCCCTCATTTATTATTATTAGAGTTAATTGCCAAAATAGTCCCTGTGGTTTGGGTTATTTTGCCAGTATAGTCCAGAGGTTTTATTTTTCACCTGTGGGTCCAAAAATGTTTCACCATTGCCATTTTGGTCCAACTGACTTAACTCCATCCACTATCCTTAGTTAGTCAAGGAGTATTTTTGTCATTTCATGTTTTCTGAATTATGTTAAAGATTTAAAAAAGGAAAACCAAAATGGTTGTGGAGAAGGATCGAACCCGGGCCACTGGCCGGTTCGCTCACACACACACACACACAAGAGACTAGCCAGTGAGCCATGCTCGCATTTGTACAAGAAATGGGTCTTTATTAATTTTATTCTTTGATTCAGTTCATCACTTAAACCCCAAAATATATGACCAAAGAAACCTTAATCTTCAAGTCCGGGCTTTTGATCTGCACATGTTCTAAGTTGACATTATATACAAATTTCAACAAGAATCGGTTCGATACTGAAACCAAGTTAATGACGATATTATGTTTCTTTAATTCGAATCATTGTGACAATTATATGTTGTTAATCACTTTCGGTTATGATCGAACAACGTTAGAGGCAATCATTTTACATTTATTTGGGAATGATTTGGTCAGTTTCAAAGGATACAAGGTCACCGAACATCACTGGAAATCGACCGGAGAGTGAAACGGGAAAAAAACATGGTCGGTTAATACTAGGTAGACTTTAGAGTTTGAATTAAAACGAAAGATTAGGTATTAACATGGTGCAGATCAAAAGCCCCATTGCTAATATGTAATAACATGGTGCAATCATGTTTAATTTTGAACTTGAAAGAGTAAGGTTTCTTTGGTCATCTGTTTTGGGGTGTAGGTGATGAACTGAATCAAAGAATAAAATTAAAAAAGACCCATTTCTTGCACAAATGCGAGCATGGCTCACTGGTTAGTCTCTTGTCTGTCTGTAGAGGCCAGAGTTCGATCCTCCTCCACAACAATTTTTGTTTTCCTTTTTTTTTAATTATTAATATAATTCACAAAACATAAAATGACAAAAATACCCTTTAACTAACTGAGGATCATAGATGGAGTTAAGTCAGTTGGACCAAAATGGCAATGGTGAAACCTTTTGGACCCACAGGCTAAAAATGAAACCTTTGGACTACACTGGCAAAACAGCCCAAACCACATGAACTATTTTGGCAATTAACTCTTATTATTATTATTATTATTATTATTAAAAATAGTTGTTGTTCTACAAAAAATTGTCAGGCAAGACACAAACATCGATGGTCGTCCACCACATTCTCCCCATCATTCCCCCATCATCCACCACCGCATCACCGTCGTCCACCAGTGGATCTTCGTCGTCTCAATGAGTAACACATCGCCTCCACCGCTACCGGACCTCCAGATCCATCTTCTCCGAGAAGAAATTCAAAGCGACCTAAATGTAAATTTATTTTCTTTGCAGCAGGAACTCAGCTTGTTAACCTATTTTGACTCCACGATGGGTGCGCATGTTATTAATACTATCAATCAACGATTCAAGAAGCCGAAACACATTGTAATATTTATTATTTGCCTGTGATTTATGCATTTATGCTTGTGATGATCGTGTTCGTTTTGATAGGGCTTGCGTCACATTAACGACTTTAGATGTTTCTGGTAATCATTTGTCTGGTGAAATTCCGAGTGATATTGGGAAGTTGAGGTTATCTGAGGAAACGGAATTTCACCAGAAAGTTGCCTTCGGATCTTTTCGGTTTGCCTAATTTGCAACTGGTTGCTTTACAAGAAAATTTGTTTTCAGGTGATTATGACAGATAAAACATAAAAGTGTTCTTACACAAATTTTGAAAATTAGGACAAGAATGTGCTTGAAAAGTTTTACACTTTCTCTTGTTTTCTGAGTAGGAATTATGTGTGTAATTCACACATTTCAAGGAGTGAAATTCATGATACTATATCAGTTTTCCAAAATAGAAAGATTACTTTGGCGGCGAAGGTGCACGCCGGAGAAAGCGACTACGGAGGTGATGGCCGGTGTAAAAAATGAGAGGTTTAAGAAAAAGGCAGGGTGTAAAAATGAGTGGGCTAAGTAAAAACAAGGTGAAATGTTCCTTTTGCGCTTTGACTGTTAGTGGGTAACGGTTGACCTTAACAGAGTTAAGGGGCAGGGTCCAACATTAATACAATTGGGAAAAGATGGGGTGTAATATAGCAAAAATTTCAAAATAAGGTGTAAAGTTGTCGGCGCCCCCAAACCCCAGAGTGTAAAATTGCAGTTTACTCTTTGTAAACAACCATGGTATGAACAAGAAATAGAACAAGAACACCAAACATAGCGACAAAACGTGGCAAATCTCTTATTAACCCAAACTAAAAGAATTTCCCCCCAGAAACCCTTTGATATTACAACTTGTAAGATCACCAATGAACAGATGTTCAATACAATCAGTTGATATCAATATCAGTTGATTAACATACAAAGGAAACCAGAATCACGCAGGATTCAACAACTCAACAAACCCTAACAACTAGAGAGAAGATACCAGACTCAACAACCACAAAATTGTCCAAAGTGAACCCTAATGTTCACTTATATACTCCCTCATACACAAGTTACACAATACACCCTGAACTATACCTCAAGTTGATCGCAACCCTTGAGCTCTTTCCATTCTTACAGTTAAGACCCTTCTATCACTTCACGCTTTACAGTTAAGTTCTCCAACAATACAACTTACACCCAACTGACTTAAACAATAATAAGTAACATAATTAACAATTCTTAACATATGAATTAATGACTTTTCTTTTATTTTAACATCCCCCATCTTTCATCTTTCATATGTGAGAACCAATTGACCAATTTTAATTTGGTACACATCATCTCATGTTGAGCAGTATTCAAGCCTTTTGTAAAAATGTCAGCCAATTGCTCCTCATAATCAATTTTGTCAGGTTCAACAACACCAGCTGCAACCTTTTCTCTTAAGAAATGTAAGTCTATCTCAAAATGTTTGGTACGTTCGTGAAACACAGGATTTTCTGCTATAGATATAGCAGATTGACTATCACAAAATACCTTTATAGGAAACTCACAAACAACTTTTAATTCTTTTAAAATATTTACAATCCACAATAATTCACAAGTAGTAGAACACATGGCTCTGTATTCTGCTTCAGCAGTTGACCTGGACACTATGTTTTGTTTTTTACTTTTCTAAGAGATTAGTGAATCTCCTAAAAAATACAAATTCCTATCACTGACTTTCTAGTGACTAAGCACTTTGCCCAATCTGAGTCAACATAACATTTCAAATTTAAACTTTCACCTTTCCTGTAACACAAACCTTTACCAGATGACAACTTAAGGTACCTCAAAAGTCTTAAAGCAATCTGCAAGTAAGATTCTAAAGGAGCATGCATAAACTGACTCAAATATTGTACTGCATAACCGATATCAGGTCTAGTAAGTGACAAGTAAATTAATTTACCTATCAACTTTTGATACCCAGTTATATTCTTTAACTTTTCTTGACTCTGACTTGTTTTAAATGTAACTACATGACTTTGCTCAATGGGTGTATTAAATGGCTTACAACCTAAATAGCCAAACTCCTTCAATAATCCCAAACAACATTTTCACAGATTTAAACAGATTTCAGAACTATTATAAAGAACTTCTATTCCTATAAAGTATCTTAACAAGCCTAAGTCTTTGATTTGAAAGTTTTCACTTAACATTCCTTTTATTTTATCTATTTTAGTCTTATTATTTCCTGTCAAGACAATGTCATCAACATAGACAAGTAAAAACAATAAACACAGACTTTTGAGATAAAACAAACATTGAATGATTGCATACACTTTGTACAAAACCCACACCAAGTAGCACATTTGTCAATTTTTCATTCCATTTTTTAGGGGCTTGTTTCAACCCATAAAGGGATTTAACAAGTTTACAAACTTTTGTTTCATTCTCAGAATAATAGCCTTGTGGCAAAGACATATACACATCTTTAGTAATAGACCCATAAAGGAATGCATTGTTAATATCTAACTGAAATAAACTCCAACCATTTTCAATAGCTAAACTTATAACAGTCCTTACTGTAACCATTTTAACAACTGGTTTCAGTAAAATCAATCCCTTCTCTTTGATTAAAACCTTTTGCTACCAACCTAGCTTTATACCTATCAACCTCACCATTAGACTTGTACTTTATTTTATATACCCATTTACACCCAATGGGTTTTCTACCAGCAGGTAGATCTACCAAATCCCAAGCCTTATTTATAAACAAGGCTTTCGTTTCTAAATTCATGGCCTTAACCCACTTGGGATCTTTAACAGCCTCATTAAAGTTAGTTGGTTCAACAGATTTATTTAAACTACTCACATAACACATATTCTCAACAGACAAACAAGAATAATTCACAACTTTGTCAATTTCATATTTAACTTTTCCATCTAAAACAAATCCATCTAACTTATTTGGAACCGACACCACCCTAGAGGACCTTCTAAGACTAGGTATATTTCCCTCAGACGGGTTGGTCTCAGCATCTAAAGTGTTAGTTTCCTCAACCCTGCCGTGATCTTCATCACTACTACTCACTATCTTAGATTCTAAGGTCTGACCCTGCCTAGAAGTGGCAGATGTTGATGAATGATCAGGCTGCTAATCATCACTACACACTTCATGAGAATCTAAATCCCTCTTTTCATCATCGGGAATACCTATTTTATTACTCTCAAAATCATTGGATGTTAACATTTCATAACTATCAAAAAAGTTTAAAGTGTTTAAACCAGAATCAACAGACACTTCTGTGCCGTTACCAACTTTAGATTTGAAAGGGTATACATTTTCATATAACTTGACATCTCTTGTGAATAGAATTGAACTTTATTATCTAAATTCCACAACTTATACCCTTTCTTAACATTAGAGTATCCAATTAAAACACATTTATTTGCTTTATAAGAAAACTTATCATTTTCATTCAAGACAGTTCCAAAACACAAACATCCAAAATTCCTCAAGTGTCTAAGAGAGGGTTTAAAGCCATGCATAAGTTCATAAGGACTTTTACCTAGGAGCACAAAGGATGGAATCTTGTTAATTAAGTAAACTGCAGTTAATATACAATCTGACCAAAACTTTAATGGTAACCCCCCTTGAAACAACAATGACCTAGCAATGTTTAAAAGATTCCAATGTTTTCTTTCCACCACACCGTTTTGTTGTGGTGTATAAGTACAAGTAGTTTGGTGCATTATACCTTTTGATTTACAAAAGCATTTCATTTGTGAATTAAGAAATTCGGTTCCATTGTCACTTCTAAAACATTTAATTATTTTCTTCTGAAACTGAGTTTGTAACAACTCATAAAAACTGACAAGATTATCATAAACCTCACCTTTTGTTTTTAACATATAGCACCAAATTGTTCTGGAATAGTCATCAATAACAATTAAGAAATACTTAAATCCTTCCCTACTCCCAACCCTATAGGGTCCCCAAACATCTGAATGAATTATCTCTCCAACACTCTTGGTTTTATGTTCACTCAAAGGAAAAGGAACCCTCACTTGTTTGGATCTATGACACACCTCACAAGACAAGTCTTCTACTACACGAATTTCTAGACTATCTTTTAAAATGGCTAGAACTTGTTTTGAAGGGTGACCAAGTCTACCATGCCACAGATTAACATTTGTCAAACTATTGAAAAACATATTAGAAACATTACCATTTCTATTCACAAAAAACAGTCCATTGTGTTGTCTACCAATCACTAGGACTTTCCTTGAACTCAAATCCTGAATATAACAAGTATTCTCATCAAAATTAATAGTCAACTTATTATCCCTAGCAAGTTTATGAACAGATACAAGATTCACATTATAACTAGGAACAAAGAACACATTATAAAAAATAACTCCTGTGGCAAGTTTAATATTTCCAATTTTAGTAACTTTAGAACTTGTTCCATTAGGATGAGACACTTTAAGATCATATTCAGACACATCAACACAATCATACATATCTTTATCAGTCATAACCATATACTGATTAGCACAAGAATCTATAACCCAATTATAACTAAACTCATGATCAGCAACACTAGAACTGTCACACCCCAACCGATGGCGGAATCATCGGGGCGTGGCACTAAGCGAAACAGATTGTTCAAGAGAATCCATAACAACTATTAATGACAATATATTTAACATTAATGTCCCATACCACTAACATATAAAGTAAAAACAGTCATTACAGATAGCGTGTCTCAAAAACAAATAGACTGTTCCGACAACTCAAATTTCTTATTCAGTGGGTTTCTAGACTTCCTACTTGATTCATCAAAGCAAGCTTAGCCTCCTATCAACCTGTCACATACGTTAAAATAAAGTCAATACATAAAATGTAAAGGTGAGTACACAAGTTTGAGTAGCATATAGTATAGCGAAAAGCGTTTACGCATAACCAGCATGTAACACGTAGAAATGTGAATCAAGTAAGCTATCGACAATGACGCATGCAACCGACATGACTGCGAGTTGTAGAATGCGCAACACATTTTCACCATTGTGAACACGTGAAGTAAGGCCCTTAACAACCCCTGAACAAACAGGTGCTGAGTCCAAACTATAGTACTATCGTTGCTAAGGTGTCAGGCAAACAGTCACTGTGTAAACATAACATACAAGCATTCATCGAGTCACGTATAACATGCGAGAGTGATTAGCGTTTAAATGTGTTTGCATTGTGTGTTGATGTGTTTTAATAGAGAATGTATGTAACACCCAAAGTGCGTTAAAAGAAAATGGGTTCGAGTATACTCTTAGTATGTGTTTAACAAATAAACACAGCCTTGAATTTGAAGGGAGCGCGTTGGAGTTAGTCTGAGCATAGAACAGTAGCGTAAGCGTTGAACAGCGTGTAAACAGTGTCGGTTGGTGAGTCGAATGAGTGAATACCCATTCGATCGGATGGTTATCCGGACGGATGACCATTCGAACGGTTGGCCATTCGAATGAGTGAGTGTGTTTGTAAATTGTTTCAAAACTTTTGAAGTTTTTGTTGTAGCATTAGAAAAATGTAAACTATGGATGCCAAGTCATCCAGTCGGATGGTCATCCGGACGGATGGCTATTCGTTCGGGAAGTTGATAGTTTGAAGTTTGGTCAAATCGTTTTGAACAAGGGATAGTATAAAGGACAAGTCACCTGGTCGAATGGTCATTCGATCGGATGGTCATCCGATCGGATGGCCAATCGAGTGGGCAACCCGTTGTTTTGAAAACTTGAAATTTTCTAAGTTAAAAAGTTTGCGGTTTAACGGAGACGGCATGGTAACATATCAAACAACGGAAACCATACCAAGTCCAGCTCATTCGATCGGATGGGAATCACCCCATTTGATCAGAATAACCGTTCTTGTTGAAACTTCATGTTTAACCCATGAATCAGTCATCCCTTTGATGGAAATCCGTTTTCAAGCCGGCTATCCACTAGGAAATGAACAGAGAGTCTGAAGGAGTACGGATTCCATCGGTTTTGTGTAGAATGTTGAAAAAAAGATTGAAGAAAAGTTGAAATCAGTTGAAAAATGTTGAGAATTGTGTTGAATAGTGTGGAAATCCTTTAGATCTGGACAAATCTTGATGAGATGATGTCACACAACAGTTTTCATATGAAACCGAGTGAGAACCACCTTCAAGGATCCTAAATCAGGTGATTTCGAGATGGAAATGTGTGATTTTGATGGAGAAGATGATGTAGAAGTGTGTGATGATGATGGAAGTACAAGATTTGAGTGGGAATACTTACGAAATAGCCTTGAATTGAGAGAAAAGTGCTTGAGAATGACTTGAGAGCGAGAGGGTCGGATGGAGCTGTCACATCAGTGAATAGTAGCGTGTACGGGTATTTATAGTGTGAGAGAGAGAGGTTTAAGGTGGTGGAGAGAAGTGTCAGATGACCAGTCGATCGGATGGCCATCCGATCGGATGGTCATCCGGACGGATGTCCATTCGATCGAGTGGTCATTCGATCGGCCGAGTGGTGCGAGTTAGTTTTCCAACCTTCGTTTCGTGCGATAAGTGTTGCGTTGCGTTTAAGCGAGTTGCGAGTAAGCGTTGCGTGTGTATGCTTTGCGTTGAGATAACCACATAACATTTAAACAAGTAGTCACACATATAACACACATAACAACTAAGTAAAACATAAAGTAAATCTGCGTTTCGAGTTTGCGTTGAGATTGTGTTGCGATAGCGTTGTGATAGCGTTTAGCATAAACAAGCGATAAAATGCGTTTAAATAGTATGCGTTGTAAATAGCGTTAAAATGCGATAATTGCGTATTGAATAAGTGTTGTAAAACATTGTCAAAAATAGTTTAAATCCTTTAGCGATAATCAAAATCTCGAGAGTACAAGTTAATTAAGCAAGAATAGACAGATCTAAGTAATGACCCGGAATGTCGGGTTGTTACAGCCTCCCCTACTTTAGGGAATTTCGTCCCGAAATTAAGGCACAGGTGTAACAAAGAGTTGTGGGTATTTGGCTTTCATATCACTTTCGAGTTCACAAGTGAACTCAGCGCCGCGTTTGCCTTCCCAGCGACCCTTCACTATAGGAATGCGAGAGCATCGAAGTTTCTTGGTCTCTCGGTCCATGATTTCTACTGGCTTTTCCACGAAGTGGAGAGTTTCGTTAACTTGCAAATCCTCAAGGGGGGACATGCAGGTTTTCTTCGGCTAGACACTTTTTAAGGTTCGAGACATGGAAAGTTGGATGTACGTTGCTGAGTTCCTCCTGTAATTCGAGATGGTATGCCACCTTGCCAATTCTTTCCGGAATCTTAAGGGGACCAACGTATCGAGGCGCTAGCTTTCCTTTCTTTTCGAATTGGATCACCCCTTCCAAGGTGAAACCTTTAGGAGTACGTGATCACCAACTTCAAACTCGAGGGGCTTGCGGCGTTTATCGGCATAAGTCTTTTGACGACTCCGAGCTTTCAAGAGATTGTCTCGGATTTGGAGGAACTTGTCAGTCGTTTCTTGTAATAACTCAGGACCGGTAATTTGCGCATCTCCGATTTCGTGCCATACAATAGGCGATCGACATTTTCTTCCATATAATGCCTCAAATGGTGCCATTTGAATACTAGCGTGATAAATGTTGTTGTACGAGAATTCGACTAAAGGTAAATGCGAATCCCAATTACCACCAAAATCTATAACGCACGAGCGAAGCATGTCTTCAAGGGTGCGAATCATGCGCTCAGTCTGACCGTCGGTCTGGGGATGGAAAGCGGTACTGAGATTAAGAGTAGTACCAAGAGCAGATTGGAAAGTTTCCCAGAGACGCGAAGTAAATCAACCATCATGGTCAGAGATGATGTCACAAGGTGTCCCATGTCGACAAATGACTTCGTCGGTATAGATTTGTGCTAATTGTTCAACCTTACAGTCTTCTCGTATCGGTAGAAAGTGAGCGGATTTCGTAAGATGATCAACGATAACCCAAATGCTATCCTGACCTGATGGCGTGCGAGGGAGTTTCGTAATGAAGTCCATAGCTATACTCTCCCATTTCCACATCGGGATTTCGGGTTGTTCGAGTAAGCCAGAGGGTCGTTGGTGTTCAGTCTTAACTTTCGAACAAGTTAGGCTTTTCGAAACGTAGAGAGCGATATCCTTCTTCATTCCAGGCCACCAATACCTAGCACGGAGGTCCTAGTACATCTTGTTGGCACCGGGATGAATGGAGTATCGAGATTTGTGGGCTTTAGTCAGCAAAATCTCTCAGAGGTTGTTGCGACTAGGTATCCATATGCGATCAAGATAGTGAAAAATACCGTTAGGTTTATTCACTAGTTGGTTTTCGTTTCCAATCATTCGTTCTTCCTTCAAAGTGCGTTCGGTAAAACAGGCGTGCTGAGCATCGCGGATGAGAGCTTTGAGGTCGTGTTGGGCTTGAATATTACGAACACTATGTAAATAGCTTCATCGGCTAAGGGCACCAGCAACAACATTTGCTTTGCCTGGGTGGTAGCGTATCTCACAGTCGTAGTCGTTAAGAAGTTCAATCCATCTGCGTTGGTGCATATTCAGTTCTTTCTGGTTCAAGATGTGTTGTAGGCTCTTATGGTCTGTGAAGACCGTACACTTAGTACCATAAAGGTAGTGTCGCCAAATCTTCAACGCAAAAACAACCTCACCGAGTTCGAGATCGTGGGTTGTGTAGTTCTTCTCGTGAACCTTGAGCTGGCGAGACGCGTACGTGATAACCTTGTCTCGTTGCATAAGAACACAACCAAGACCTAGGTTAGAGGCATTGATGTGTGTAAAATGCAACATGTAAATTACATCAAATGTGGCATAAAACTAACCCTTTTTAAGTACTAATGTTGGAAAAAGTGTGCTTTTGTCTTCCTTTTGTATTTTCAGGGTTAAATGAACAAAAGAAGGAAAAATGCAGCCAAATCTAACAATAATACAAGAAAAGGAATAAACGTGGCATGCCTGACCCCTCGACGGCATCTTTCCAAGCAAAAACAAGACATCAGAAGGCTGAACACGCCCCGTGCTCATTGAACACGGGGGCGTGCCCAAGTGTCTGCAGAAAAGACAAAGTTATAGAAGCTTCTATTTCCCAACACGGGGGCGTGCCCAGTGGACACGGGGCCGTGGTCAACGCTAAGATTCGCAGAATCCAAGCAAATCTTGATAGTACAGATACGCTTCTGCACACGGGGCCATGCCAAGCGGACACGGGGGCGTGGTCAACTAATGCAGATAAACTGCAATTAATGAAGAAAGAGAAGATGGGTGGACACGGGGCCGTGTCCGGGCTTCTGTGTAAGCTATAAATAGTGGTGCTTGGTTCACTTCAAAGGCATCCCTTGGCAAACCACCTCTCTCACACTTCACCCACCCACCACCACCATCACAACCCACATCCACCACCATCATCCATCATCCATCATAGAGTGTGTGTAGTAGTCTCGGGATCCAAGATTGATAGTAAGAGTTCTTGACAATCAAAGGCCATGTTTGCCTAAGTCTCTTACATCACTTGGTGAAGACAAGCATTTAGTGTAATACTTTTTTATTTTTAATCTTTTCGCACTTTTTAATTGGTTTTGTATTAATGACTTTAATAACTAGTTTCTTATGTTGAAGGTGAAACTTCCTTATCATTATTCTGTGGTGTCTTGGCGTTATTTTTCTGTCTATATAAAATAAAAGATTTACACCATTCATATCTCCACGGTTTATATGGAGATATGTTGGCTACCTGGTCGGGGGTTAAGGGAATGGTTTGGTAAGCGTCTTGCCTTGTTCAGTGTATAGATCCTGCAAGGACCTGGGTCAAGCTTAGTAGGACCTCCTTCAATACTCACTGGTATTGGATGACGGGGGTACGAATTTCTTGATCCCCTTATATGTAAACTACTATTAAAACATTAACCCGGCTACTTAGGATTGTATCCCTGCTGACTCAAACTACTTAGCCGAGGGTAACGTCACCTTCAAAAGAGGGGCCTACCACATTACGCATTAATAACTTAATTAATTATCTTTCAATAATGCAACCCTTAAGGATTGTATCCTTGCTGACTCAAACTACTGGGTTGAGGGTAACGTCACCTTCAAAAGAGGGGCCTACTACTATAACTTAGATAATCTCTTAAAAAGTGTAAAAGTGCGGAAATAATCAAAGGTTACACTAAAGGCGAGTCGGATCCAAGTGATTCATCTTGTCTATCTGTTTTTATTTTTATTTTTATTTTTCAGCATTTTTAGTTTTTATTTTTCATGTTTAAACCTTTTTCTAAAATTTTGATTTGATTAGACGTTGAGGATAAACCGGTACTAAAAGCTCTTGTGTCCTTGGACGACCTCAGTATCTTACCAACGCTATACTACCCTCACAATGGGTGCACTTGCTCATATGTGTGTTTAGTGTTAGTAAAATATCGTGTTTTATAAATTTAAAACTTGACTAAAGTGTTAAAAAGGGCTTAAAATATAAACAAAAACCTATAACGCTACACACGCATCAAGTTTTTGGCGCCGTTGCCGGGGACACAAGGATTTTAAGAAAGTTAGGAAACAATGGCGTAATCGTTTTTTTTTTCTTATTTTTCTGTTTTTTAGGATTTTTCTTAAATTTTCAGCTTCTGCAGAGCTCGGCACGGGCCGTGCCCAGCATTGTTACTAGCAGTTTTTATTTTCTGAGTTACAGAGAGTTGAGAATGGGGCCGTGTCGGTGCAGCATAGGGCCGTGTCGAGCTCCCCAGTAACAGGGATCTGGAAAACAATTACTGTATCTCTGACCACGGGCCGTGTTCAACTGAGCACGGGGCCATGGTGAAACTTCTGACCAACGTTCTTTTTTGTTTTTAATGCAGGACTTGGACCCTAGGTGCCACATCTGAACTTTCCATGCAGTGTATGAGCTCCAGTTCTCGTAGAGACATAAAATAACCTCTAGACGAACCCGAACGCTTTCTAAGAAAAAGACTTAAAGCTAAAAACCAAGAGAAATTTTCGGGGGACTCACTTCCAATGGCGGATCAACGTACCCTCATGGATTACCTACGGCCCACCGTGGGTAATCTCGGCGCCGCTATCAATGCACCAAATGTCGAGGCCAATAACTTCGAACTTTGGCCGCATTTGATGCAAATGCTCCAAAACTCCGCAACCTTCCATGGGCTTGCGGACGAAGATCCCCATTTACATATTACTAACTTCTTGGAAATATGTGATACTTTTCGGATCAATGGAGCATCAAATGATGCCATCCGCCTTTGAATGTTTCCATTTTCACTAAAAGACCGAGCTAAGGCTTGGCTTAATACCCTCCCAGTTGGTTTGGTAAACACCTGGGATGAACTAGCCCAAAATTTTTTATATAAGTATTTCCCTCCTGCTAAAATGGCTAAATTAATGACTGAAATTAACACATATTCACAAGAGGACGGGGAATCCTTATATGAAACTTAGGAAAGGTTCAAGGAGCTACTAAGAAAGTGTCCTCATCATGGTCTTGCGGTATGGCAACAAGTATCCACTTTCTATAATGGGTTGTTGCCACACACAAGACAAACACTTGACTCTAGCTCCGGGGGACTTTTAGGTAATCGTCGCCCAAATGAAATTTATAATCAAATTGAGGAAATTGCTCAAACCAATTTTCAGTGGCACACTCCCCGAGGCACAAAATCTATTACCCCGGGCGCCCATAAGGTTGATGAAAGCACTTCCTTGCAAGCCCAAATCGAGGCCCTTTCTTCAAAAATCAAAAAGTTAGAAATGGCAAAAACGGCCTCGGTCATGGCTTGTGAAGGGTGTGGTGGGCCACATGAAAATTGGAGTTGTATGAAAGAAATGGATAATCAAACAGAAATGGTAAACTACATTGATAATATACCTAGGCCGTCGGGTCCACCAACGGGTACCTACAACCAAGGATGGCGTAACCACCCTAACCTTGGTTGGAGAGAAACTAGCAATAGTAGTAACCAACAAAATCTAAACCAACGAACAAACTTTCAACAACCAAGAAACGAGTCACAAAATTTCTCTCAACAACAACAAGGGGGACGAGAGAGGCTTGAAGATACTGTATCTCGCCTCATCTCCGACACTGAAAAGAAAAACTCGGATCGATTTCAACAACTGGAATCGAACTTTAGAAATCAACAAGCTAGTATTCAAAACATTGAGAAAGAAATAAATCAACTAGCTCAAAATTTCTCCGAGAGACCACAAGGCGTGTTACCAAGCAATACTAAAACCAACCCAAAGGCGCAAGTGCATCTCATCACATTGAGAAACCGTACCGTAGGTCCCGAGGAGGCTCCGCTACCTCCAACTGAAAAGAACCGGTCTAGTCAAACCACGACTTCGCCGACACCCCAACAAGAGACGGTTCCTCCGCCAAATCAAGAGCCCACTAAGAATCCTCCGGTGCCATACCCCGGTCGATTACTTCGCCAAAAGACCGACGAGCAATTCACGTAGTTCGTAAATTTACTAAATCAATTGCATGTTAATATTCCATTTGTCGAAGTCCTAACCCAAATGCCTAAATGTTCAAAATTTATGAGGGACTTCCTCACTCACAAAAGAAAAATTGAATCATTGCAATTAGTTAATTTAAGCGAAGAATGCTCCGCCTTGCTACTCAACAAACTCCCGCAAAAGAAGATCGATCCCGGAAGCTTCACCATCCCTTGTTCAATTGGGGAATCACCCATTCGTAATGCACTAGCCAACCTCGGGGCTAGTATTAACCTCATGCCCGCATCAATGTTCGACCGACTCGGGCTAGGGAAAACAAGCCCTACGAAAATGAGCATACAACTCGCCGATAGGTCAGTTAAATACCCACAAGGTGTCGCTGAAAATCTATTAGTTAAAGTCGGAGACTTTGTCTTCCCAGCCGACTTTGTCATACTAGATATGGAGGAAGATACCGAAGTACCACTCATCTTAGGAAGGCCATTCCTAGCTATGGCCCACGCAGTGGCAGACATGAATGGTGGGACACTAACATTGAGGGTTGGGGACAAGGAAATGAAGTTCGAAGTTGGTAAGAGAGTAGAAGACGATGACCCGGTCAATTACATGAAAGTCATAGACTCAAGTTTGGATGATGCCCTCCGACGGTGCAATATGGGATGCAAAACATCCCACTTGGGTAACATATGACTGGCTTTGGGTCTATCCAAGGACCCTTATAAACGTGGCGCACCACAGAGGCATTCCGCGGAACTATCCTTAGTTTAGTTTAGATTAACTTTTATGCTTTCTAGTTTAGTTTTAATTTTCAAGAATAAAACACACTCGGGATGGTGAAGGATACTAAGGGAAACTTGAACCAACACCCCATGCACAAAAACAAAGCCTCCCGACAATTTTTCTTCCTTACAGCAAGTTCAGCACGGGTCGTGCCCAGCCAACACGGCTCTGTGCTCAAGGATCTGTAGAAAAACGCCCAGTTCAGGTAACTGGACACGGGGCGTGTTCGTTGAACACGCCCCCATGCCCAGCTTTCTATTACTTTATGATAATTTCTGTTACTAGCAACCTGAACACGGGGCCGTGCCCGGACACCACGGGCCCGTGACCAGATGCCCAGTAACATAAAATTTTGTTTTTAACACACCTTTTACACATTCAATCAACCTGAAAACTTATTTTTGGGACACATTGAGGACAATTTGTAATTTAAGTGGGGGGGGGGGGGGGGCTAAAACCTTGAATTTTGCAAGTCATAATTACAAGCCTTACACAATACTCTATTGGAACCGCTAAACACCCCAAATTTTTTCAAAAACTTTTCATTTTTTTAGTTGTCTTGGTTTAATTTGGGAATAACAAGTTCTAAAAAGTTTATATTTTTACAAATTTACAACTGATAGCATCGTGATAAAAAGAACCAACATAAGAAAATTATGAAACGGCATGACAAATCTAGTTAAAATTTGATTATATATACTTGATCACATAAAAAATCGATTCCCACAAAAAGTGAGTTTTGAGCCTTTATTGAGCATACAAATACTCATCTTTAAAACTAAATGATCATTTTTCGTTTCTTGTGTGAATAGCCGCTTGGTTTCTTACGACTCTAGAACTTGCCATGACGATACATTCCCGGTCCTTACCAACTTAAACCCAAGTAAGTAAATTATGGAGGCATTAGGATTAACCCCTTTTTCTTTCAACACCATTATTTTTCTTTTTTTTTTACCCCCTTACTCAAAATCCCCCTAGTTAATCCCTTTGAGCCTAAACCTTTTCATTTCTAAACCCACAAAAATAAACACCCTTTACCCACCAAAACCCTTTTTCATTTTAAACCCTTTATTTTAGTAAAAAGTTCGGTTTTTCATGTGACATTCCTTATAAAAAAAAATTGATGATGAAGTCAAGCAATAAACAAACAAGTTCATCAAAAGAAACTTTATTTGAAAAATGATTCATTAAAATAAAAAGTCACAAAAAGTTTTCCGAAAACCGACGCTTTTTACTCCTTTCGCCCTTTTCTAACCACTAACCCAAAACCACCTACCTTTAACCCAAGCCTAACCCTTCCCCAAAGTCCTCTTGATATTTACAAAGGTGTGTAGTTAAAAAGGAGAAGGATTGATTGCTTGGCAAGCATATGGTAGAAGTAAGTTCCATGCCGGTCCCGAGTGTTTCACAAAAGTACATCTTCGGCCGAGTGTTGAGTGATCTCCCGTGAGGTATGTGAACTTGTATATAAATAGAATTTTAAAGAGGCATGTTATGCCCAAATAAGTAATTTCTCTTATGTAATGTTCTAAATAAATCATAACGAATAGGATTGTAAATAACATAAAAATAAAACCTAATAAAGATCTTGGAATCCCGACACTCAAGACAAGCCCAAAACTTCTCTTCCACCCATTCCATTTGGGAGTGTAAGCCTCATTATAAAGAGTTTTGCTTGAGGACAAGCACAAATTCAAGTGTGGGGGTATTTGATGTGTGTAAAATGCAACATGTAAATTACATCAAATGTGGCATAGAACTAACCCTTTTTAAGTACTAATGTTGGAAAAAGTGTGCTTTTGTCTTCCTTTTGTATTTTCAGGGTTAAAGTGTGCTTAAATAATTTTGGATTTGAAATTTATGATGTTTCGCTTGAAATCAGGATATTATATGTTAGGTTTCGCTTGAAGTTAAGTGTGGAGGTTTCGCTTGAAACTCATATTGTCATATTCAAGCGAGACCATGAGATCTATAAATAGGCATGTGAGCATTTCATTTGTAACAATTCATGAATTCCATACCGAGGTGCTGCCGGTGTGAAGACTGATTGTAATTGCTATTATATCAATCAAATCAGTGTTTAAAGTGATAAGCAAGCTGTTTCGAAATCAGTTTCTTATTTTCCGCATCTGAAACTGATAAAATCTCTTCTGAATGACTCGTTTGGGTTAACAAAGGATCCTACAAGTGGT
This sequence comes from Helianthus tuberosus, assembly GCA_030545235.1. Lineage (NCBI taxonomy): Eukaryota > Viridiplantae > Streptophyta > Magnoliopsida > Asterales > Asteraceae > Helianthus > Helianthus tuberosus. The sequence goes on along the minus strand of CM060373.1, from coordinate 33,194,869 downwards.
ATCAGAGCTCAGGAGGAAGAGATCTTGCCAAAACAGCATGTTTTCGTCACTTTTTCTGATTTCTACACCATTCTTTTTCAAAATTTTAAAAATTTTCACGGTTAAAATCGGCTCAAATTCACACATCTTGTGCGCAATCATGTATTAACAAATCCTGGAAAGTTTTAGCTTAAAATTCGAACTAAAAACCGGTAAAATTGTCTTTCGAAGTGGTTCCGCTTGAACGAGTGTTTTGTGGTTTCACTTGAAATCTGATGTTTCGCTTCAAAATGGTCTGAGTTCGCTTGAAACTGGTTTGAGTTCCGCTTGAATCTGGCCTCTCGCTTGAAAATACATTGATCTTTCGCTTGAACCTACACTAAGGTCTGATCACTTGAAAACGACATATCACTTGATAGTGCATTGAGTTGTGTGATATTTTAATCGAAGTGGTCAGTATATTGGGAAAAAGAACTCACATGTCTTGTGTCAGTCTACACGAGGTGATCAGAACATTTATGTCTGCATGTGAAATATCTCGAGAACATATGAACTTTTGATCTGATCTATGTTGTTGTCGGCCACTGTTGTAAGTTGCATGTGATAGCTGATAAATTCAAAGTCTCGGTAATATCATTTAGTCTTAGTGGGTGTCGATCCATGTGAGTTGGTGAGAAGGCCAAATAGAATTGAATTGTGACTTAGAGTTTGTCGGCCCATGTTATCCAAATTCTAGAGGCCCAATCATTCGTTAAACATATTCACTAAAACAATCGGCCCAGTTAAGTGTTGTGTGATTAAAGTTCTCGGCCCAATCAGATTTAAGTGTTTAAACAGATTATTTTGGACAAGATGTTTGATGAGAATGAAAATTATTATTTTGAAAGATTTAACAATTGGAATCGAGGGTTTATAGATGATAGTTATAGAGATGTGAAAAAGGATGGTTGGGTCAAAAGGTTTAAATATTTTGTGTGTTTGAAAAATGAAACCTTGGATGATCTAGTAAACCGATATAATGTTTTACTTGGTTATCTAAAAGATCATGAGATATTCTTGACAGATGCTGAAAAAATAGCAAAGTTTGCAGATGCATTACCTATTGAATGGAGTGAATGTTTGAAAATTTTAAGAAAGGATTCAAATTTTTCAAAATTACATCTAAAAGGATTCATCAGCAAACTTAAAACTCATGATTATGAAAGTGAAAAGAAAAGGAAAGAATTGATAAAAGTCTTGGAAACACATTTGGTGGATATGAGTTTAGATGTGATTGACGAAATGAACAAAAGGATTGTTGAATGTGTTAGGGCAAAATATGTTATGAAATACGATAACAAGAGGGGTTGTTATATTGATGAGAATGCGAATCCTCTTAATTTCGTTAAAATATTTTGTGCAGGATCATTCAAGACAAGAACAAAGGAAGTTCCAAAAAATGAAGAATTTGTGAAGAATGAATCTTCAAGTTCTGCATCAGTGTGCTCTAAATGTGATAAACTTGAAGCTGACAATGGCAAACTCTTGAAAGATGAGGAAAGTTTGACATTGGAAGTCAAAAAGTTGAAGGATGAGAAGCAAGCTGATGTTAAACAGATTCTTATTTTGCAGGAAATTTGTGAGAAGCAAAAATCTGAAAATGTTAAACTGTTAAATGACTTGAACAGTTTGACATCAGAAAACAAGAAGTTGAAAGAAAATGATTTTTTTTGAAAATAAAATAAAAAGTTTTGAAAATGAAAAAGTAAAAACTGAAAAAGAATTTCAAAGTCAAATAAAGATTGTTGAAGATGGGATATCTATTTTTAGCAAGAATAATATTGAAAAACAAAAAGTAATAAATTCCCATCTTCAAACGATTATTCGACTTGAAAAAGAAGCTGAAAAAGCTCGGATTAAAATCAATGAGCTTGAAGAGAAATTGAAAGGTTTTGAGACTTCGTCATCAACACCAGATTATCCATGTCCAAAACCAATCAATTCTGTTCCAATAAGTGACAATGTCAAAAACTTTGACAAAGTCAAAGTTGAAGATTGTGATGAGAAAACTGATGATGAAATTGAAAAAAGAAAAATATTTTTGAAATTAAATGAAATGTTTAAAGATACTGTTCTACATTCTACTGAAAAAGGTGAATGCTCAACGCAAAAACCTGTAAAGAAGAATGTGGAACAAAAACAAAAGGATAAAAAATCGAAAAATGTTCAAAAAGATAATAAAAGCTCATCAGTTCAATCATCCAATCGTGATAAAAAATCACAAAAAATAGAAAATCAAAACTCAAAAATTGTTGGTAATAAGTGGTGCAGGTTTGACCACAGTGCTCAAAAGCCAAATCCAGCATACAAGAGGAGCAAGGATTATCACCAAGCCAAACAGTGCTATGATCTGAATGTTTGGGCTGAAAATGGTGATTGGTACGATAACAGAGTGTGTTACAGATGCGGCTATCAAGGACACATTGTTGTTAACAGCCAGAGTTGGAGGTTTGGGTCAAGGAGATGCTTTAACTGCAACATGATTGGCCATATTGCTAGAGATTGCTCAATGAGATCAATGAGAAGATCGAGGGCTGAATCTCAGAGGCAGGTGAAGAAACCAGTCAATGTCAAGCCCAAAGAACAGAAGGTTCAAGAACCTAAAGTTCAAGAAAAGAAAGTGAAACTTTCTCAGGGACAAAAAGACAAACTGAGGAAGAAGGCCAGAGAGTATCTGGAGAAGATTTTGTCCTCGGGTTCATCTGTTGGTCAAAATAAGAGTTCTGATAAATCGCTTTCCTCGACTACAAAGTCAAGCAAGACGAATTCATCAGATACAAATCTGAGGACGAAAGAGGAAAAGAAGAAAAAGAAAGTTGATGGTGATGAATTTGTTTCTTCGGAAACAAAGGAGCCACATGTCGGCGATGAATCTGGCTCATCAAAGTCAGACAAGCCACATTCAGGCAATGATTCTGGTATGGTAAAACCAGAAGAGCCTTGTGTTGAGGTAAAAATTGAGAATTCTGGTTTAACAATGGATGATGCAAATTTTCCACCATTGTTGAGCAAGAATTCGAAATCACCCAAGGACCATCAGGCTTGGGTGAATCTGTTCAAATGAAAAACCTGACTTGCCGGAGCTCCCAGGTTGGTAAGAGTGGAGCAGGAATCGGCATCTATCTTTCTTGGTTGATAATCTTACAAGTGGTAAAGATGGTAAAGTACAGGTGATATCATTTAAATTGTTAGTTTTCTACAAATGGTATGATTGGTAGGAAAACCTACAAGTGGTTGAAGAAGATTTACGCTTACAAGTGGTAACTCAAGGACATTAAGTTGTACTTGTTTTTTTTTTACTACAAGTGGTTAATCAAGTTCATTAGGTTGAACTTGATTCGGCCATACATTCAAGTGATTGATTGAGAATCAAGATGATGAACCCCTAACTTTACAAGTGGTAAAATCAAACTTATTTTCCGGAAAAACCATTTGATTAAAACAAACTTAAGTGTTTTGAAATCAATGGGAAAATAGTTTGTTGTGAGGGGGAGTTCTGATTGTTTATGCAAAGTGGATGGCGAATTGAAGCAATTCGATATCGGTTGTCACTTTATTGTACAGTTGGTTTTTCAAATTTCCTAAAATGTGTTTGCATTTTAGGGGGAGTAAGAAATTTTTAGAAAATCCAAAAACATTTGAAAATTTGAAAAAGCAAAAAACATGATAAAATGAAAAATGAGTTTTGTGTCAAAGAAGAGGAAATGATAGTACGTCAGTGGACTATCACAGCATGCTAAAGAATTGGAAAGTCAAAAGTGATAAACGGTCTCACTGATGATGTGCCAGTAGGTTTTTGCACATTTAGTAGATTGTGACGAGATATAAACCTAAATTCAAACTTGCTTATATCGTGGGGAAACATCTCTCGGATATATGGGTAACCCCCGAAATCTTGTTTGAAAGGTCCCTCTTTCTGAGATACTAGGTCTTTATACTCAGTGATATCTGGGGTATTATCCCGGGACTTCTGATTTTGCGGAAGCAATGGCCTAGTCCTCGGAGAACACTTTCTGCTTGCTTGAAATATAGCGCCGCCCTCAGCAAATTGATGAAACAATAAAATTGATAGTCATTGCTGTTGTAACAAAAGATCCTCTAAAGGGGACACACTCAAAAGTTGAGTCATGATCTCTCTGCTGAACGGTAGTTCTGACCTGAGCTCTCATGATTCTTCATAATTTATAACCCCTTACAGATATCATCTATGGTATACTCACCTGTAAGACTGAATATTGGGATCTGGATACGGGAGTATATTCTGAGGTGGGACACGCGATTAAGTTTAAGTATCTTAGACATTAATCTCATATCTCGAAGCAGTTGAACTTTATGTGAGAATTTAAGTGGACCAGTATACTGACAATCTAAGTGAATCGTTTAGAACTTAAAATGTTTAAAGCTTAACGGTGCTAGTGATTGGTCACATACACTGATATGATCCTCTTACACAAACTCACAAAAATATTGTCTGTAAATATTTCTTCTTTGCATTTTATTACATTATAAAAAAATCCAAAAAGATTTTCGGAGTGTTTTAGCATAAATTTGAAAAATACAAAAAGATTTTCGACAACTGATGTTGGAGAGCTGATTTTCAAAATTCCAAGTGCTGAACATGATGAACTAGTTTGGAAGTGTGTGTATTGAATTGAAAATTTTTGATTTGAGAAAGAAGTTGAGATTAGTTAATCAGGGTCATTAATTTGAACTTGATGGAACTATTTCTAATAAGTTTTTCTTATTGATTTAAGTAAAAACTTATGTTTTGATGAGAATTGTGTAGGTGATGAGCTTAAACAGATTTACAGCCAGGATTTGATCTCAAGGTGATAACTAATTCCAGACTGCGATCCCAGCATATCGAAAGGGGGAGTCTGAAGACATTTGAGTAGAGATTGTTCGTGGGGAGTTTGTTGATGCTGAAGAGGAGAAGAAGATAAAGTTTGAGGATGCTTACACTGTGAGATATTTCAGAGAGCGTTCAGATTGATAAAGACTGAAGATTGTGAAGACTCGACACTTAAGACTCGTCAACATCTGAGGGGGAGTCTGTTAGTGCATTCATCTGTCGACTTCGTCTTATATCGAGTCTCGGGTTCGTTGCGGATTTGAACAAGTGTGACATCATCTTATACAATGATGACCTCATCAAAGTGACATCATCATTGCATCACCTCACAAGAGACAAAATAGTTATTGAAATTTATGATGTTTCGCTTGAAATCAGGATATTATATGTTAGGTTTCGCTTAAAGTTAAATGTGGAGGTTTCGCTTGAAACTCATATTGTCATATTCAAGCGAGACCAGGAGATCTATAAATAGGCATGTGAGCATTTCATTTGTAACAGTTCGTGAATTCCATACCGAGGTGCTGCCGGTGTGAAGACTGATTGTAATTGCTATTATATCAATCAAATCAGTGTTTAAAGTGATAAGCAAGCTGTTTCGAAATCAGTTTCTTATTTTCCGCATCTGAAACAGATAAAATCTCTTCTAAACGACTCGTTTGGGTTACAAAACGATCATACACAAAAAGAAGCAAAAATGCAGCCAAATCTAACAATAATACAAGAAAAGGAATAAACGTGGCATGCCTGACCCCTCGACAACATCTTCCCAAGCAAAAATAGACATCAGAAGGCTGAACACCCCCGTGCTCATTGAACATGGGGCGTGCCCAAGTGTCTGCAGAAAATACAAAGTTGTACAAGCTTCTATTTCCCAACACGGGGGCGTGGCCAGCGAACACGGGGCTGTGGTAAACGCTAAGATTCACAGAATCCAAGCAAATCTTGATAGTACAGATACGCTTCTTCACACGGGGCCGTGCCCAGCGGACACGGGGGCGTGGTCAACTAATGCAGACAAACAACAATTAATGAAAAAAGAGAAGATGGGTGGACACGGGGCCGTGCCCAATGGACACGGGGCCGTGTCCGGGCTTCTGTGTAGGCTATAAATAGAGGTGCTTGGTTCACTTCAAAGGCATCCCTTGGCAAAGCACCTCTCTCACACTTCACCCACCCACCACCACCATCACAACCCACATCCACCACCATCATCCATCATCCATCATAGAGTGTGTGTAGTAGTCTCGGGATCCAAGATTGATAGTAAGAGTTCTTGACAATCAAAGGCCATGTTTGCCTAAGTCTCTTACATCACTTGGTGAAGACAAGCATTTAGTGTAATACTTTTTATTTTTAATCTTTTCGCACTTTTTAATTGGTTTTGTATTAATGACTTTAATAACTAGTTTCTTATGTTGAAGGTGAAACTTCCTTATCATTTGTCCGTGGTGTCTTGGCGTTATTTTTCTGTCTATATAAAATAAAAGATTTACACCATTCATATCTCCACGGTTTATATGGAGATATGTTGGCTACCTTGTCGGGGGTTAAGGGAATGGTTTGGTAAGCGTCTTGCCTTGTTCAGTGTATAGATCCTGCAAGGACCTGGGTCAAGCTTAGTAGGACCTCCTTCAATACCCACTGGTATTGGATGGCGGGGGTACGAATTTCTTGATCCCCTTATATGTAAACTACTATTAAAATATCAACCCGGCTACTTAGGATTGTATCCCTGCTGACTCAAACTACTTAGCCGAGGGTAACGTCACCTTCAAAAGAGGGGCCTACCACATTACGCATTAATAACTTAATTAATTATCTTTCAATAATCCAACCCTTTAGGATTGTATCCTTGCTGACTCAAACTACTGGGTTGAGGGTAACGTCACCTTCAAAAGAAGGGCCTACTACTATAACTAAGATAATCTTTTAAAAAGTGCAAAAGTGCGGAAATAATCAAAGGTTACACTAAAGGCGAGTCGGATCCAAGTGATTCATCTTGTCTATCTGTTTTTATTTTTATTTTTCATCATTTTTAGTTTTTATTTTTCATGTTTAAACCTTTTTCTAAAAATTTTATTTGATTAGACGTTGAGGATAAACCGGTACTAAAAGCTCTTGTGTCCTTGGACGACCTCGGTATCTTACCAACGCTATACTACGCTCACGATGGGTGCACTTGCCCATATGTGTGTTTAGTGTTAGTAAATTATCGTGTTTTGTAAATTTAAAACTTGACTAAAGTGTTAAAAAGGGCTTAAAATATAAACAAAAACCTATAATGCTACACATGCATCAGGCATCGCAATAAACAACAAAGTCGTCGTTTCCATCGGGTAGCGCGAGTACGGGAGCGTTGCAAAGCATACACTTAAGAGTTTGAAAGGCATCCCCTTGTTCGGTTCCCCAAACAAAAGTCTTGTCTTTATGCGTAAGAGAGGTGAGAGGAACGACGATTTTAGAGAAATCAGCGATAAATCGACGGTAATAACCCTCCAATCCGAGAAAAGAACGAACTTCGGACGGGGTTTTTGGTGTAATCCAGCTCTCAAATGCTTCAACCTTCGTGGGATCGACCTGAATACCTTGACTATTGACGATGTGGCCAAGAAATTGAACCTCCTCAAGCCAAAATTCACACTTTGAGAACTTGGCATAGAGGCGATTCCTTTGGAGAAGCTCGAGTACTAAACGTAAATGTTGCGCGTGTTCAGCTTTTGACTTCGAATAGATAAGGATATCATCGATAAACACGATGACGAAGCGGTCGAGAAAGGGTTTACACACACGATTCATCAAATCCATGAAAACCGTGGGTGCATTTTGAAAACCAAAGGGCATAACGGCGAATTCATAGTGGCCAAAGCGGGTACGAAAAGCGGTTTTAGGAATATCTTCCTCCTGAATTCGTAGTTGATGATAACCAGAGCGTAGATCGATCTTAGAGAAACACGTAGTGTCTTGCAATTGATCAAACAAATCGTCGATTCGGGGTACGGGATAGCGATTCTTGATAGTAAGCTTATTGAGTTCCGTATAATCGATGCACATTCGGAACGATCCATCCTTCTTTTTCACAAAAAGGACAGGTGCGCCGCAAGGTGATGTGCTAGGGCGTATGAAGCCTTTATCAAGTAGTTCCTGGAGTTGATTAGAGAGTTCACGCATTTCGGACGGTGCGAGGCGATAAGGGGCTTTAGCAACAGGATTAGCTCCAGGAATGAGGTCGATACGAAAATCAATATCACGAGATGGGGGTAGACCGGGTAAATCGTCAGGAAAGACATTAGCAAAATCACGCACCACGAGTACCTTTTCCATCAGCTTCTTTTCCTCTTCCTTCTCTGCTACTACGATGTGCGCTAAGAAAGCCACGTATTCCTTTCGGAGATACTTGCTTGCTTGAATGCACGACATAAGTTTCGATTCTTTCGAGGATATTTTGCCATAAACACAGAGTTGATCACCGTTCGAGAGAGAGAAACGAACCATCTTTTCAAAACAAACAACTTCAGCACGATTTTCACAAAGAAAATCCATGCCTACTATGATATCAAAACTACCAAGTTGCATCAGAATGAGATCGATCGGGAAAACGTGATTGTTGAGTTCGAGAGTACAATCACGGAGAATAGAACTGACGGTGACGGTTCTTCCGGTGGTAATTTCTACGTCGAACGTCGTTGGGAGGTTAGTGTATTTACGGTTTAGGAGCTTTTCGAATTCAAACGACACAAAACAGTTATCGGCTCCAGTATCAAACAAACACGAAGCATAAATACCGTTAACGAGAAACGTACCATTGACAACATTGTTGTCAGTTTGAGCCTGGCAGACATTGATGTTGAAGGTTCTTCCACGGGCTGCTTGATGTGGTTGCTACTGCTGCTGCTGCTGCTGTGGTGGTTGCTGCGGTTCTTGTTTCACCACGCGATTCAGGCATACATTTGCAAATTGATTCAGGTCACCACAAGAGTAGCAAGCTCGCGCATGGGCAGCGGGCGCAGGAGCTGCTTGGTTACCCTGAGGAGCGAGGAGTGGAGCTGGTAGTGCTGGAGCTTGAGCTGGGGCTTATTTATAACAATCCTCCAAAAATATTTTTCGATACCCCTAATATATTTAGAATACCCATATATGTCCTAAAATGCACCTCGTATACAAAAACCGAGCCCAAAATACCTTATATAATTAAAAATAAAATCAAATCAAATTATGTGGAGCATTCACGGGCCGCGAAGGCTTTTCCTTCAGGCTACGCGGGGCGCGACAGCCAACCCACCAGGCGGCACCCAGAGCTACCACGTGCCTCACTCGTGTCAAAGCTATATTCGTCGATTAAGCAAAGCTAGGCCCTACACCCCTATGTCGCGGGCCGCGAAGACCCCCACCGTTACTTACGCGGGCCGCGAGGAAGCTCAGATCAGCTCCTATAAATTGGGAGCATCGGCCGTTCATTTTAGTCGTTCAATTCTCAAATCTTTCTCTCAATTTCTGCATAGTATACACTATACTCGGGCATAATACCCCCTAAATAACGAAGTTCTGCCTTGTTGTATGTATTTTAACCCCCGGTTACGTATTAGATACGCTGCCCGATTTGGAAAATCTCTGTAAGTGTCTAAGTAAGTGTCTCTGATTAAGAAATCCGTGGACTCGTAACATAAATGTGTCACTCATTTGACACCAGCAAGGATTGATGAACTGGAGCCTGAGATTTGGAAAATCTCTGTAACCTCCTTGTATCTTGATTATCTTCTCCTAAGACTACCCTGTTTACCTCCCAAGAGACAAGTAGAGTTAAGATTTACATTCTGTTTTGGGTTGGAGTGTTGTAAGAACTCTGTGTTGATCATGGAATAATCGAAACCCTGATTAAGTAAACTTTAAAATAAGAGATTCATATAGTCTAACTCGATATTCCGAGAGTTTGATAAGAAAGACGGTTCATTTTGCTTATGCATTCATTACCGCAACCCTATTTTAACAACGATTAAGAATCGCCATCAACTACCCAGGATCGTTGAGTTATTCAACTAGCTATAAGGATTAGCTACTCCTTAAGATTAGTTTTAAGCAATGATTGGGATAACCATCCCACCTTAAGATAAGCTTTTCTATAATAATTGATATGTAAGTATTAAGGCTGCTCCTTTGGAGACCTTGTATAGATGGAATGTTAAACATCTATTGTTAGATAGAGAATTGGTGAGTCCAATTATCAGGATCTGAAAGTTGCCTAGGAAACAACAAATAAGATCATACAAATCCATAATCGATTGTAAGTTGCCAGTATACGGCAGGAAATCAAGGATTTATGAAAGTAGCAACCCTCCTAATTTCTTGTTAAAGAATAAGGTTCAACAAAAGATATCACCCTGGAAAGGTGTGCCAATTTGTTAATTATCAGACTAGTTAAGCTCTGAATATATAAAATCATTCGAAGGAATCGAATGTATCAAGATCAGATAGCTTAAAGCAAAAACCTATTTAAGAAGATGGACGGAGCTCGCAATACATTTCACACTAATGATTTAAGGATGTGTATCACCAATAAGTCGAGAAGCATTATCACATAATGATATGCAGATTTATGATATAATGAGCAACCTATATCGATTGAGGATCGACAGGTGAAGAAGCTCCAAAAGGATACATGTACCCATTATAAAGGTCAACTTGGGAGCTTGGAAAAGCTCCAGATATGCTATTGAGGTTAAGTCCATTATGCGACAAAAAGTACTTCCAGCATTTTATCAAATCTCGAGGTCGAGATTTCTTTTAAGGGGGTGAGGATGTAACACCTCGAAATTTCATGTCCTATAATGTATTGACACGTGTCATAAGCTTGAACGTGTGAATAAATACTCTAGAGGGACTAAAGTTGACAAATAAAGAAAGTATGTGAATATAAGGGTTCAAAATGTCAACAATGGATAAATATACTTTACAATAACCCTACATGATGTTTATAACCTTAAACGAATAAATCATGGATCATACGAAGCTAATTGTGAAAGAAAGTGAGAGATTACAAACTACAGGGGTTAAATGTGTCGACATGTTTAAAGTATACCTCTGAGTGACCTTTTAGCAAACCCGAAGCTTTGTAACGATTAATTATGCTCACTAGAATGCGTGATAAAAATTTCACCAAGTTTCGTTATCGTATGAGAAAGTTATGATAAAATTCGTGTGCGAGGGGTTAAAAGCGTCAACGTTGAAATCTATGACTTTTTGGGTAATCAAAAGTTAACCTAGGACTTAACAAAGTTGGTAAAAGTCTTGAATCCCTTAGAATTCAATTTAGAGGGCCCAAAGTGCAAGACATAAAGGTAAAATCAAGTTTGGAAGTCCAGGGGTCAAAACTGTCAACATTTGAAAGATTTATTATGTTGGCCAAGGGCTTGCGCACCTCAACACCCAGAACGTTACAGTGTGCAAGAAGGCTTACGGACCTCAACGTCCAGAACGTTGCGGTGCGCAAGGTCTGCATCTGGGCGTTTTTCAGGACAACTGCCTGTTAAAACGGTTACACCGCCTCATTTAAGTGGTATTCGAAAATCAGGGACTCTCTAGGTGGTTTTTAGCATCCTAGGCACACCTGGGATGATCTTACAACACCTCTAGACTAATTTGGCATGATCTAAAGCTCTTGGGTTCACTATATAAGAGAATCAACTTGCTACATTTTGAACATTCATTTGCAACTTCTTCCAAGTGAGTCTCTGGAGCTCTCCTGATCAGCAACAAGTTTCCTAGTGGTCCCTAATCATAATTAGGACATTTGTAAGTACCCTTAACCCTTCCTAATTCGGTTTAGCTTAGTTAATTAGTTAAAAGTCAAACCGTCGTAATTAAAGTTTGACTTCGTGATTAATTAATATGTGCTCAGTCAAATCACGAATTAAAAGTACCTATAAGTAGGTAATTATGTGGGTAATAAACCCTTAAAAGGGTATTTTCAGATTCCCACTCTAACTATGTTAATTGTCGAGTCAAAGCTTACTTTAAAAAGTCAACAGAATGTTTATTTTCAAATTAATGCATAATTAGCAATGTAAAGGCTATGCAACCTGTTTTGTCATTAATATAACTTGGTAATTAATATAAGAACATGTCTAAACATGTTCAACTCGACAATATTCAGCTTAGGCTCGGTTCGGAACCGAAAGTCGCATAGTTTGACTTATGCTTTGACTTCCAGTTCTGACCCGTTTAAGCATAGTTTAGAAATGCCTTAGAGCTTTATTAGGACCAAGTTACCTATAAGTATAACCCTCTGTGATTATACAACTTGGTTCATTAGTTATCCGATTCATATGCATGATTCCGTTAAATGCTTAAATGTTGACTATTATGCCCTTTTGACCTTAAAACGTGATTTTTGAAAAAGTAAAAGAGTAGAAACCTTAGATACTAATTTATAAACTTGCACCTAAAATTTGACATCAGTGTGAGGTCTAGATTAAGAGTTATGCTCATTAGCGTAATTTGAAAGCTTTTTAGTAATTAAATGGCGTAATTAGCATATAGTCTATCTAAACCCACTTTTTGATACCAAACTTTTTACCCACTGCTAAAAAATAATATTTAGAGATTTTTGGAGATTTTTATTTATTTTTAGGCTGAGCATAACTTAGAGTTCTAAGTATGATTCGGTTAATGCCGGTTTTGCCCTTTTAAGCCATAAAATGAGTTTTACTAATCCTTTTGACCCCAAACCTTTTTCTACTGATCTAATATAATAAATAAAGTATTTTGAGCCTTCTGAAATTATAAAAATATCAGCTTTCCTTTGAAAACCCTGAAATGGCTCCAAATCGCCTTTTTAGGCATTTTTGATGCATAGTATGTATTAAGATTATGTTGAACACATAAGGTTTGATACCTACTGATATTTTAAGTAAATTATTATATTTTTACAGTAAGATAAAGTTTTAAACTCAGGTTTATATTTAAACTCTTTTATAACCTTTTAAATGACCAAAATACCCCTACGGGGCTTAAATTAAGATTAAACTCGTTTTGTGCATAATGGAAGATATCCTACTGATATCACAACATATTTAAGGCTTATTAACTTAGGAAACATGTATATGATTCATTTGGTTACTCGTTACGCACTTTTCGCGTTCGGATCGGCTTATGTAACTAGTTTGCATATATTAGCCGAAACGGGTCAAACCATATCTTTTTATCTCAAAATCCAGAAGGTGTTTAGATTACCCATATTATACAAGTCTTCAAACTTGTCGGGTCTAAAACACATTCTATACCGGTCTTCGCCTTATCATGCGTATGAACCGTATCTTTCTATAAAACTAACCGGTCTAAGCTTAGGCTTAATTAAAGACCTGTTAGCATTCTAATTGGTATTTATACCATCGTTCCAGACTAGAGCCTTCCGGTAAATGGTACCTACGCTTACTTAAGTGAATACGGCTGAGTTATTAAATTCTTGCTATTTAAGACAGGAGCTAGCTCACGTAAATACTCTTAACTTATTTTCCCTATACGGGCTTGGGATACGGTATTATAATAATACCGCTTGGTCGGGTATTGAATGTTTAGTCGTATTGTGATTAAATTATTGAGGTAACCCGCTTTAATCTGTATTGTTTGAAATAAAGACCTTTAGGGGTTAATGACCATGTCCCGGATATCCTTGACATCATTGTATTATAAAATGGCCACGCCTTATACACGGGGTGTAGGCATACACCTGACAGTTGCTTAAGGAAAAACGGTATCTCACTCTCTTGTGGGCCTATACTTGTGGCGTGTCTGTTAATCTGACTCGGTTTCTACATCGGGCCCTGAACGTATAACGAACATGTAAATCTGTATACAAGATTATAAATATAATTGTCCCAAGTTATAAAGAGTTTGTGCCACGTGCATTCAAATCAATTTTATTAAAACTTTTCAAAATGAGTCGGTTGAGTGTATTTACCAGTGAAAACTGACGTATTTTCCAAAAGGGTTAAGTGACAGGTACTGAACGTAATTGGCTGGAAGCTCAGGGCGTTTATAAGGAATCTTGCAAGTTCTAGGCGCCTAAAGTCTGTTGAACAATGTTTATGTTTTAAGATCCGCCTGTGGATCCTTTACTTTTCGTTGTAATACTCTGATATTACGTTATATTCGGATTGTAATATAATTTATCTTTTGTTTCCGCTGTGCATTCATTTATATTGTGTTGTTTGACTATGATGATATCAACTACGTCACGATACTCCCCACCGGGCCCACCAGAAATACGTGGAAAGTCGGGGTGTGACAGGTTGGTATCAGAGCCAACACTGAGTGAATTAAACACTAGTCTTTTGTGTTTAATCTCAGTTACACAGTTGCACATTCTTGAGTCTAGACAAGAACATAGGACTAATCCTAATTCGTTTTATTTGTTTCTTTTATTATCTTCTGATTAGCCCTTGCATGGGCGAGTCATTTCAGTTAGAAGTCCCGTTTTGGGCAACCATGTATTTGTTTAAATTTTAATAGGAACGGTTAGATTTAAAATAACATTCCTTTTTATAAGATCTACCATTATAATAAAATGGCAAAATCTAAAAAGGATAAGACCTAGCCATATGTCACATTAAGACAGGGCCAAGATGGTAGTTCCACAATTAGATTCGGATCCTTGTTAACATTTCAATTTAGGATTTGTTCTGCGTTAAATATAAAAAGAATCTTAAAGGTAAAACCTAGCCTAAATGTCACTGCGGACAAGGCCAAGATGGTAGAACCTATTCAAGAGATTCAAATTTTTTTTATATCTAAAAGTATATTATCATGCTTGACAAGATGTGACACGATAAAATCACATAAGTCATTCTTAAATGGGTTATTCTAAATTCCCTTATTTATATAATCATCCCTTATGGATGAAGTGCCCACGGGCTATAATTAACGTCCTATGGGACTAAAGACAATGGTAGCCTACAACTCCCTCTCAAGAAAAGGTAATGAACTTTGGTTCAAACCTTAATGCCTTGATTACATAAAATATGCGCTTATAAAGTAAACTCGTCTACGTGAATAGGCTTTTTGTGCTATTATTTACTTGTAAATTAGGATTTATGATAAAGATCCTGAATAATTATATATTTAAATAAAATAATAACCAAAGTGATTATTAAAAACCATGGTTAATAAATCGTCAAGAACGATAGTACTATATAGGCTTCTAAATAAACCTTGTCCTTATTGATCTTATGTAGCAATTAAAGCTACATGGCTAGGTCAAAAGAAGTAAACAGTCATCCCCTGGAAAACCACGATGATGATAGGGTTAATATAACCAGAGGAGAGCTTCGTACACTGATTGATACAGCTGTATCTAAAGCTGTAGAGGAGCAATTTAAGGAGTATAGTGGGACGCATAGTCGAGCCTCATCTGTACCCCACTCTAAGTCTGTCCCTAAAACTCATTCAGAGCCTCATAACAAGCCGCCCTCTAAGAAAGAGGAACCAAAGAAGGATGATGATCGTCATTCATCTAATGAACACAGTGTTCCATCCAAGAGGATAGTGTTCGATAACGAACCGCGTACCAAGTCCTGTACCTATAAATACTTTGTTTCCTGCAAACCCCGAGATTTCACTGGGGAGAAAGGGGCAATCGATTGTATGACCTGGTTGGATGAAATGGACACAGTTGTCGATATCAGCGGTTGTGCTGAGAGGGATGTAGTAAAGTATGTATCCCAATCGTTCAAGGGAGAGGCACTAGCATGGTGGAAGGCTCTCATTCAAGCTGCTGGGAAGATCCCACTTTACAACATGTCATGGGAACAATTTGTTGCTCTCATTATGGAGAACTACTGCCCTCAACACGAGGTTGAGAGGATTGAGTCAGAATTCTTATCATTGGTTATGACAAACTTAGATTGTCAAGCTTACCTCACCAGTTTCAATACCCTGTCCAGACTAGTTCCTTACCTAGTAACACCAGAACCCAAGAGAATTGCTCGCTTCATTGGGGGTTTAGCCCCAGAAATCAAAGCCAGTGTTAAGGCTTCAAGACCTACTACATTCAGGTCAGCGGTCGATCTGTCGCTATCTCTTACACTCGATGTAGTCAGAAACAAGGCTGCCAAAGCCTCTGAGGATGGAAAGCGTAAAAGGGAGGATGAGGATTCTCATCGCTCCGATAGGAAGAGGAACTCTGAGGATAAGAATAGTTCCGGGTTTAAGAGAGACAGCCAGCAGTCGGCTGAGAAGACCAGGTGTGAAACCTGTAGGAAATACCACCTCGGGAAATGCAGATTTGAATCTCAGCCTCTACCGTGTGGAATTTGCAAGTCTAAGGAACATAAAACCCTGGATTGCAAGAAGTTGAAAGACGCAACCTGTTATGGTTGCAATGAGAAGGGGCATATCAAGACTAACTGTCCTAGGAATCAGAAGAAGCCCGAAGAGGCCAAGAAAACAAACGCATGATGAACGCCCAGGAGATGGTGCATAATGATAACCTTATAGCAGGTACCTTTCCTTGTCAAGCAGTTTATACAGAAATTTATTTGATACTGGCACATATAATTCTATAAAGAACGATAAATGTTGTGAATCGTTGTCTCCGCTGATTAGGACTCCGGTCATTTAACGCGAGATAGAAATTGGCCGATGACACTATAGAAAATGCTCCAACAAATCCTAGATTGATATTTTATATCTATTAGGAACCTCTTTTTCTGATATCCTTATGGCAAGCTTTCAAGCTATCCAAATTCATCACTATAATAAAGACAGATGTGACATTTTGATTCCCTGTCAAAAAGATGATGGATTAGGACCAAACTTTAAATGCCATTAATAGTCTTTTGTGACCTAGGCTAAGTATAATTGATATATATTAAATGACGTTCATTAAGAATGTTAATGCTATATTGTCTTGTATGGTTTAATGAAACCATGGTTAGTATATAAGGCCATGAGGATGAGGAATAGCAGTTGTCGGATCGCAACCAAGAAATTGATTCATTTAATAATAGGAACCCTTTTCTTTTGCTCCTGTCAGAAATCTTAAAGACATAAAATTCTAATGTACCCTCTCTATAGATAAAGGACATTCGCATGTGATTGATATCTCTTTAATCCCTATTGATTACGAATACCAAATGGTATGACAAAACCGCCGTATGAAAATTGATGTATCTTAACAAGTTTCATAGATTGCTTCCATGCCTGATCAGTATGGAGGTTTAATGCATGGAACCACAAAGATATCCCAATGATCATATGGTACTAAAGTCAACTAATAGTATTCAAAGATGATATCCAGAATGGAATTGTCTAAGTAAGTGTCTCTGATTAAGAAATCCGTGGACTCGTAACATAAATGTGTCACTCATTTGACACCAGCAAGGATGGATGAACTGGAGCCTGAGATTTGGAAAATCTCTGTAACCTCCTTGTATCTTGATTATCTTCTCCTAAGACTACCCTGTTTACCTCCCAAGAGACAAGTAGAGTTAAGATTTACATTCCGTTTTGGGTTGGAGTGTTGTAAGAACTCTGTGTTGATCATGGAATAATCGAAACCCTGATTAAGTAAACTTTAAAATAAGAGATTCATATAGCCTAACTCGATATTCCGAGAGTTTGATAAGAAAGACGGTTCATTTTGCTTATGCATTCATTACCGCAACCCTATTTTAACAACGATTAAGAATCGCCATCAACTACCCAGGATCGTTGAGTTATTCAACTAGCTATAAGGATTAGCTACTCCTTAAGATTAGTTTTAAGCAATGATTGGGATAACCATCCCACCTTAAGATAAGCTTTTCTATAATAATTGATATGTAAGTATTAAGGCTGCTCCTTTGGAGACCTTGTATAGATGGAATGTTAAACATCTATTGTTAGATAGAGAATTGGTGAGTCCAATTATCAGGATCTGAAAGTTGCCTAGGAAACAACAAATAAGATCATACAAATCCATAATCGATTGTAAGTTGCCAGTATACGGCAGGAAATCAAGGATTTATGAAAGTAGCAACCCTCCTAAGTTCTTGTTAAAGAATAAGGTTCAACAAAAGATATCACCCTGGAAAGGTGTGCCAATTTGTTAATTATCAGACTAGTTAAGCTCTGAATATATAAAATCATTCGAAGGAATCGAATGTATCAAGATCAGATAGCTTAAAGCAAAAACCTATTTAAGAAGATGGACGGAGCTCGCAATACATTTCACACTAATGATTTAAGGATGTGTATCACCAATAAGTCGAGAAGCATTATCACATAATGATATGCAGATTTATGATATAATGAGCAACCTATATCGATTGAGGATCGACAGGTGAAGAAGCTCCAAAAGGATACATGTACCCATTATAAAGGTCAACTTGGGAGCTTGGAAAAGCTCCAGATATGCTATTGAGGTTAAGTCCATTATGCGACAAAAAGTACTTCCAGCATTTTATCAAATCTCGAGGTCGAGATTTCTTTTAAGGGGGTGAGGATGTAACACCTCGAAATTTCATGTCCTATAATGTATTGACACGTGTCGTAAGCTTGAACGTGTGAATAAATACTCTAGAGGGACTAAAGTTGACAAATAAAGAAAGTATGTGAATATAAGGGTTCAAAATGTCAACAATGGATAAATATACTTTACAATAACCCTACATGATGTTTATAACCTTAAACGAATAAATCATGGATCATACGAAGCTAATTGTGAAAGAAAGTGAGAGATTACAAACTACATGGGTTAAATGTGTCGACATGTTTAAAGTATACCTCTGAGTGACCTTTTAGCAAACCCGAAGCTTTGTAACGATTAATTATGCTCACTAGAATGCGTGATAAAAATTTCACAAAGTTTCGTTATCGTATGAGAAAGTTATGATAAAATTCGTGTGCGAGGGGTTAAAAGCGTCAACGTTGAAATCTATGACTTTTCGGGTAATCAAAAGTTAACCTAGGACTTAACAAAGTTGGTATAAGTCTTGAAGCCCTTAGAATTCAATTTAGAGGGCCCAAAGTGCAAGAAATAAAGGTAAAATCAAGTTCGGAAGTCCAGGGGTCAAAACTGTCAACATTTGAAAGATTCATTGTGCTGGCCAAGGGCTTGCGCACCTCAACACCCAGAACGTTACGGTGCGCAAGAAGGCTTACGGACCTCAACGTCCAGAATGTTGCGGTGCGCAAGGTCTGCATCTGGGCGTTTTTCAGGACAGCTGCCTGTTAAAACGGTTACACCGCCTCATTTAAGTGGTATTCGAAAACCAGGGACTCTCTAGGTGGTTTTTAGCATCCTAGGCACACCTGGGATGATCTTACAACACCTCTAGACTAATTTGGCATGATCTAAAGCTCTGGGGTTCACTATATAAGAGAATCAACTTGCTACATTTTGAACATTCATTTGCAACTTCTTCCAAGTGAGTCTTTGGAGCTCTCCTGATCAGCAACAAGTTTCCTAGTGGTCCCTAATCATAATTAGGACATTTGTAAGTACCCTTAACCCTTCCTAATTCGGTTTAGCTTAGTTAATTAGTTAAAAGTCAAACCGTCGTAATTAAAGTTTGACTTCGTGATTAATTAATATGTGCTCAGTCAAATCACGAATTAAAATTACCTATAAGTAGGTAATTATGTGGGTAATAAACCCTTAAAAGGGTACTTTCAGATTCCCACTCTAACTATGTTAATTGTCGAGTCAAAGCTTACTTTAAAAAGTCAACAGAATGTTTATTTTCAAATTAATGCATGATTAGCAATGTAAAGGCTATGCAACCTGTTTTGTCATTAATATAACTTGTTAATTAATATAAGAACATGTCTAAACATGTTCAACTCGACAATATTCAGCTTAGGCTCGGTTCGGAACCGAAAGTCGCATAGTTTGACTTATGCTTTGACTTCCAGTTCTGACCCGTTTAAGCATAGTTTAGAAATGCCTTAGAGCTTTATTAGGACCAAGTTACCTATAAGAATAACCCTCTGTGATTATACAACTTGGTTCATTAGTTATCCGATTCATATGCATGATTCCGTTAAATGCTTAAATGTTGACTATTATGCCCTTTTGACCTTAAAACATGATTTTTGAAAAAGTAAAAGAGTAGAAACCTTAGATACTAATTTATAAACTTGCACCTAAAATTTGACATCAGTTTGAGGTCCAGATTAAGAGTTATGCTCATTAGCGTAATTTGAAAGTTTTTTTAGTAATTAAATGGCGTAATTAGCATATAGCCTATCTAAACCCACTTTTTGATACCAAAATTTTTACCCACTGATATAAAATAATATTTAGAGATTTTTGGATATTTTTATTTATTTTTAGGCTGAGCATAACTTAGAGTTCTAAGTATGATTCGGTTAATGCCGGGTTTGCCCTTTTAAGACATAAAATGAGTTTTACAAATTCTTTTGACCCCAAACTTTTTTCTACTGATCTAATATAATAAATAAAGTATTTTGAGCCTTCTGGAATTATAAAAATATCAGCTTTCCTTTGAAAACCCTGAAATGGCTCCAAATCGCCTTTTTAGGCATTTTTGACGCATAGTATGTATTAAGATTATGTTGAAAACATAAGGTTTGATACCTACTGATATTTTAAGTAAATTATTATATTTTTATAGTAAGCTAAAGTTTTAAACTCAGGTTTATATTCAAACTCTTTTATAACCTTTTAAATGACCAAAATACCCCTACGGGGCTTAAATTAAGATTAAACTCGTTTTGGGCATAATGGAAGATATCCTACTGATATCACAACATATTTAAGGCATATTAACTTAGGAAACCTGTATATGATTCATTTGGTTACTCGTTACGCACTTTTCGCGTTCGGATCGACTTATGTAACTAGTTTGCATATATTAGCCGAAACGGGTCAAACCATATCTTTTTATCTCAAAATCCAGAAGGTGTTTAGATTACCCATATTATACAAGTCTTCAAACTTGTCGGGTCTAAAACACATTCTATACCGGTGTTCGCCTTATCATGCGTTTGAACCGTATCTTTCTATAAAACTAACCGATCTAAGCTTAGGCTTAATTAAAGACCCGTTAGCATTCTAATTGGTATTTATACCATCGTTCCAGACTAGAGCCTTCCGGTAAATGGTACCTACGCTTACTTAAGTGAATACGGCTGAGTTATTAAATTCTTGCTATTTAAGACAGGAGCTAGCTCAGGTAAATACTCTTAACTTATTTTCCCTATACAGGCTTGGGATACGGTATTAATAATACCTCTTGTGCGGGTATTGAATGTTTAGTCGTATTGTGATTAAATTATTGAGGTAACCCGCTTTAATCTGTATTGTTTGAAATAAAGACCTTTAGGGGTTAATGACCATGTCCCGGATATCCTTGACATAATTGTATTATAAAATGGTCACGCCTTATACACGGGGTGTAGGCATACACCTGACAGTTGCTTAAGGAAAAACGGTATCTCACTCTCTTGTGGGCCTATACTTGTGGCGTGTCTGTTAATCTGACTCGGTTTCTACATCGGGCCCTGAATGTATAACGAACATGTAAATCTGTATACAAGATTATAAATATAATTGTCCCAAGTTATAAAGAGTTTGTGCCACGTGCATTCAAATCAATTTTATTAAACCTTTTCAAAATGAGTCGGTTGAGTGTATTTACCAGTGAAAACTGACGTATTTTCCAAAAGGGTTAAGTGACAGGTACTGAACGTAATTGGCTGGAAGCTCAGGGCGTTTATAAGGAATCTTGCAAGTTCTAGGCGCCTAAAGTCTGTTGAACAATGTTTATGTTTTAAGATCCGCCTGTGGATCCTTTACTTTCCGTTGTAATACTCTGATATTACGTTATATTCGGATTGTAATATAATTTATCTTTTGTTTCCGCTGTGCATTCATTTATATTGTGTTGTCTGTCTATGATGATATCAACTACATCACGATACTCCCCACCGGGCCCACCGGAAATACGTGGAAAGTCGGGGTGTGACATTTACATTATATTAAACAGTGATTGAGTATTTGTATTCTACAATTATCATCGGTATGTTGGGGTTTTGTATACAAAATTTGTTACTACACTGTGAGTAGTAAAATGACCACAAGTCAAGTTGACAGTACCGTGGGTGGTAATTAAGGTAGATGGAAACAAATGTAAATGCGCGACCGCCCTCAATACTGTAAAACGGTTTTACCTTTCTTGATTAAACTGGGATTCACTCACCAGTATTTCCCACTGACAAAATGTTTTTAAACGCGTTTCAGGTAACAAAATGTGAAAGCCAAATAGAAGCCAGCTGGACAGCACTGAAGGCTTGGAAAAGTGGCTATAAAAGTTACCTAAATAAAGAGATGTTTTTATTTAAATAAGATAGGGTTTATCCCTATGAAAATGCGTGTATTTGAAACTTGGGATTTTCCCGTATGTTTAATATTATAAAGGCGTGGTATTTTACTCTGATAAAATATTTCCTAACTACGGTCCTGATGAAAAATTCCGCTGCCAAGCTGATAAACACCGATACCACTGAAACTGGTCGCGGTCGCCCGTTCCCGGGTAGTTAGGGGACGGGGGTTGCGACATTATTGACGTGGGCCAATGCGACAGTTCGCTGTGAAGTGTCCATAGAGGTTGCAGTGGACACAGAAACGGCAAGCTATCCCAGCTGGATGATGATAGGTGCAAGTAGGGCACAGAGGATGAGGACCAGTATACGCACGCTTAGCAGGTGGTGCGTTGGTCACAGGTGCTGTCACTTGGCGGTTCTGGTTGTTATTGGGTTGTACGGGAACAACGTTGAGAGGTGCGGTGGTAGTAGCGTAGTTCTTGTTGTTGTTACCATTGCGCTTGCGATTCTGACGTGAAGGCTTTGAAACTTGTGATGCTGCAGTTTCAGTGGTGGGAGTAGCAGTTGCTTGATTCAGGCTCTTGGTTGAGGTTTTGAAATAACCAGCCAAAACTCGCTTGTCATTGATCTCAGCTGCGAGTTGGAAGGTTTCCTCAATAGTAGCAGGTTTAGCTGCTTGCACAAAGTCAGCTATACAATCTGGTAGAGCGCGGATGTATTTCTTGATCGTGATATCCGGTGTTGCTACTTGACCAGGACATATGATACTGAGCTGTTTGAAGCGAGCGGTGAGACCAGCGTTGTCACCTCCTTCTTGTTTGATACCCCAAAACTCGTTTTCCAGCTTCTGGAGTTCATGTGGGGGACAAAATTCTTTCTTCATGACTTCCTTCAGTTCCTCCCAAGAGAGTCCTTAGGCTGCATCGTTACCGCGCCTATTGCGCTCAGCAGCCCACCAATCCAGTGCCCTAGAGTTTTCTTCCGGTAGCATTCACAGTGGCGGAGGTTGTCTGGGCATCCGCTTTGACGAAGGGTGACTTCAATCGAGTCAAACCACTAGAAGATAGCACTGGGTCCGGCTTCACCAGTGAAGTTAGCAGGACCGCAGGCCTTAAATTGCTTAAAGCTGAATGGCGATTTAGGAGTGTCGCTTTTTTATTCGACATACGATTTGCTTCTGACCTCGTTGATCTCACTAACGATCTGAGGATTGACTTTAGCCATTTCCTTGGCAACGAGAGAAGCGATGCGCTTGTCATCTCTGCTTCTCTGTGCATTTCGGCGAGTGTGCGAACCAAGAGAAGACATTGTCTGCAGCAGACATCGTCGTATGATTTAGACGAGATTCGACTATATCGGGTTATGTTTTGGAAAAGATAGCATTTAACCACCATACTTATTATTATTATTACTCCATAAAGCATAGGAAAACGTAGACACATAAGCACATAGTCACGTAGGCACATAGTCCACATAAGCACGTAGTCCACGTAAGAGCATATTTTGCACGTATTCACCTATATTTTTCACGTATTCACCTACCTTTCACAGCTGTGTTTTTCGTTTGAGAGTTGCAAGCGATATCGAGTAGCGTAGCGAGTAGCGTATCATTGCATATAGGATCTCGTACCCCTACGTGACGCAAACGAGAGACAGCGAGTAGCGTATGAGAGTTCATAGTTTGTCAGCGTTTAGTTAGCGTTTTAGATTCGGGAAGTTGTGCAAGTTGTGCGCGTTTAGTAAAGCGAGGAGCGAGAAAAGCGAATAAATCTCCAAAAAGCCGTGGAATATAAACAAATAAAACACATAATATCGATAATGCGTGAAATCAGCGGCTGCGGGCTCAGAATCGAAACGGAGCGTGCCCCGGGTGTTGGGCATTGACTACCTAAAGTGAATCGATCATTCGCAACGACCTCAAGTACACGCCTTGGCCTAACAGACTGTGCTCTCGTCGATACACGGCGAACGACACGCATCCTTCCGGTCACTACGTGACTCCGATCGTTGGAATAATCGAGACTTTGGTGAGAGCTTTGAAAAATTAAAGTAAAGAGAAGAACGTGTCGTTAAGGTGCGGGTCTCACCCCTAACTTAACAACTTCCCCCAAGACACTCTTTTAAATAGATAGAGGGGGAGATTCCCTAAGATGTGGATGTCACTCATAGCTCAACGAAATTTCTCGTGCTGAGAGTAAAAATATGCGTAGAGTGAGTGACTTTGTCGAGAGTTCTTGGTTTTCATGCCTAATCTCGACAAGATCACTCGATTGTGTTATGCGAGTGTTTTTGAAAACATGTGTCTTTTCTCAGCCTTAGGAAAGGAAATGTAGTTTCCAGCCTTAGGAAAGGATGTCTTTGCGAAGCTGTAGTATGCGGTGTTTGCACAAAGAGGTAGTTTTCGCAAGATCAAGAGTATCAATAGCAGGCTCGTACGAAACCCCTACTGGGTTCGCATAGAGCGGGTCTGTTGGTGCTTAGACTATAGACTAGGTCAATCCTAAGACTCAGAACCCGAACTAGGTCGAGTCAAACCTAATTCCCTATAGTTATGGCTCTGATACCAATCTGTCACACCCCAACCGATGGCGGAATCATCGGGGCGTGGCACTGAGCGAAACAGATTGTTCAATAGAATCCATAACAACTATTAATGACAATATATTTAACGTTAATGTCCCATACCACTAACATATAAAGTAAAAACAGTCATTACAGATAGCATGTCTCAAAAACAAATAGACTGTTCTGGCAACTCAGATTTCTTATTCGGTGGGTTTCTAGACTTCCTACTTAATTCATCAAAGCAAGCTTAGCCTCCTATCAACCTGTCACATACGTTAAAATAAAGTCAATACATAAAATGTAAAGGTGAGTACACAAGTTTGAGTAGCATATAGTATAGCGAAAAGTGTTTACGCATAAACAGCATGTAACACGTAGAAATGTGAATCAAGTAAGCTACCGACAATAACGCATGCAACCGACATGACTGCGAGTTGTAGAATGCGCAACACATTTTCACCACTGTGAACAAGTGAAGTAAGGCCCTTAACAAACCCTGAACAAACAGGTGCTGAGTCAAATTCTATAGTACTATCGTTGCTAAGGTGTCAGACAAACAGTCATTGTGTAAACATAACATACAAGCATTCATCGAGTCACGTATAACATGCGAGAGCGGTTAGCGTTTAAATGCGTTTACGTTATGTGTTGATGTGTTTTGATAGAGAACGTATGTAACACCCGAAGTGCGTTAAAAGAAAATGGGTTCGAGTATACTCACAGTATGTGTTTAACAAATAAACACAGGCTTGAATTGGATTGAAGGGAGCGCGTTGGAGTTAGCCTAAGCATAGAACAATAGTGTAAGCGTTGAACAACATGTAAACAATGTCAGTTGGTGAGTCGAACGGGTGAATACCCATTCAATCGGATGGTTATCCGGACGGATGACCATTCGAACGGTTGGCCATTCGAATGAGTGAGTTTGTTTGTAAATTGTTTCAAAACTTTTGAAGTTTTTGTTGTAGCATTAGAAAAATGTAAAGTATGGATGCCAAGTCATCCGGTCGGGTGGTCATCTAGACTGATGGCCATTCGATCGGATGGCTATTCGTTCGAGAAGTTGATAGTTTGAAGTTTGGTCAAATTGTTTTGAACAAGGGATAGTATAAAAGACAAGTCACCTGGTCGAATGGTCATTCGATCGGATGGTCATCCGATCGGATGACCACTCTAGTGGGCAACCCGTTGTTTTGAAAACTTGAAATTTGCTAAGTTAAAGAGTTTGTGATTTAACGGAGATGGCATGATAACGTATCAAACAACGGAAACCATACCAAGTCCAGCTCATTCGATCAGATGGGAATCACTCCATTCGATCAGAATAAGCGTTCTTGTTGGAACTTCATGTTTAACCCATGAATCGGTCATCCCTTTGATGGAAATCCTTTTTCAAGCCGGCTCTCCACTAGGAAATGAGCAGAGAGTCTGAAGGAGTATGGATTCCCTCGGTTTTGTATAGAATGTTGAAAAAAAGATTTAAGAAAAGTTGAAATCAGTTGAAAAATGTTGAGATTTGTGTTGAATAGTGTGGAAATCCTTTAGATCTGGACAAATCTTGATGAGATGATGTCACACAACAGTTTTCATATGAAACCGAGTGAGAACCACCTTCAAGAAGCCCAAATCAGGTGATTTCGATATGGAAATGTGTGATTTTGATGGAGAAGATGATGCAGAAGTGTGTGATGATGATGGAAGTACAAGATTTGAGTGGGAATACTTACAAAATAGCCTTGAATCGAGAGAAAAGTGCTTGATAATGACTTGAGAGCGAGAGGGTCGGATGGAGCTGCCACATCAGTGAACTGTAGCGTGTACAGGTATTTATAGTGTGAGAGAGTGAGGTTTAAGGCGGTGGAGAGAAGTGTCGGATGGCCAGTCGATCGGATGGCCATCTGATCGGATGGTCATCCGGACGGATGTCCATTCGATGGAGTGGTCATTCGATCGGCCGAGTGGTGCGAGTTAGTTTTCCAACCTTCGTTTCGTGCGATAAGCGTTGCGTTGCGTTTAAGCGAGTTGCGAGTAAACGTTGCGCGTGTATGCGTTGCGTTGAGATAACCACATAACATTTAAACAAATAGTCACACATATAACACACATAACAACTAAGTAAAACATAAAGTAAATCTGCGTTTCGGGTTTGCGTTGAGATTGCGTTGCGATAGCGTTTAGCATAAACAAGCGATAAAATGCATTTAAATAGTATGCGTTGTAAATAGCGTTAAAATGCGATAATTGCGTTTTGAATAAGCGTTGTAAAACATTGTCAAAAATAGTTTAAACCTTTAGCGATAATCGGAATCTCGAGAGTACAAGTCAATTAAGCAAGAATTGACAGATCTAAGTAATGACCCGGAATGTCGGGTTGTTACAAGAACAATTCACATAACTGTTACACATATTATGAAAAACAGAATTATTTTCCACACTTATAGACTTACCTCCCATATTAGACACAAGTGGGTCTGACACACTCTTCTCCTTTTCATTGACCAAGTTAAGAAGCTTGGAAATTTGTTCAGATGCAAAAGGCATGACAGTAGCACTAGAAGTAGAATTTGACTTTCCATTACTGAATCAAAAGACTGATTTGTTTTAGAAACAAAAGAAACATTTTGACCCTTAGAACCATTACTAGACAACCTATGAGACTCTTCTCTGGAAATGATTGAAAAAACAACATTGACAGAAGAAATGGTTCTTTAGTTAACAAGTTTGTTCTAACTGGTTGATATACATCATCTAAACCCATTAAAAACTGCTCCAGCTTTATCAAAGTGGTAAAGTCATTATAATCTTTTGCTGCCTTACATGAACATGTAGGCAGATGCAACATAGAATCAAACTATTTCCACATTGTAGTTAGTTTATTATAATATTCAACAATAGTACTCCTATTTTGTGAAATATTTTATTTATTCTTGTATACAAATCATACAGAACAGAACCATCAACCTTGTCATAGGTTTCCTTTAAATCAACCCAGATCTCATAGGCAAGTTTTGAAAACACTTGCCCCAAAAACAATTCCTATGATACAGAGTTCAATAACCATGTACGTAGGGCTATTCATTTTTATCCAAAACCCGAAACTCGACCCGAATTCAAAGCCATCCGAACCCGAATTAGCGAATAATCGAACCCGAGAAACCCGAACCCAACCAACCCGAACTTTAAATGGTTCGGTTATCGGGTCACTTTTTCCTGACAAAAAAACCCGAACAACCCGACCCGAAAAACCCGAAACACGAAAAAAACCCCGAACATTTATTGTTTTTTTTTTTTCTTATATAAGTGTTTAGATTTGGAGTCTTTAATAGATAGAACACTAGGTTTTGGGAATTTTAAATATTATAATATCATATTGTCAACTAATCTTTGAACTTTGATGATATTTTTAAAGTAGCAATATGAATTTTGATACTATTTTGTAAAAAAAATTATTTTCATTTTATATCTAAACCAAAAAATCGAATAACCCGAACCCGAATAACCCGAACCCGAATAACCTAAGCCTGACTAACCCGAACTTTAAAATGGGTTGGTTATCGGGTCAATTTTTCGCAGAGAAAAACCCGAACAACCCGACCTGAAAAACCCGAAACCCAAAGAAAAAACCCGATGAACACCCCTACATGTAAGGACCACTGAGTTACACCTATCCCACTGATTGGCTAAGACATCATCATCCTCAGACTTAACATACTTTACATCAATAAAACCATACTTATTCTCAGCTTCTAAGGCCAGTTTCACAGCACTCGACCACACAACGTAATTCTCAGTTCCTTTTAGTTTTATATTAACAATTGTTAATGCACCTGAGTCACTAGGATATAAATATAATGGGTCACCAATATCCAATTTACTAATAACAGTCATAGAAGAACTAGCATCATCACCCATTAAAATTAAACAGCAAAGATATCAACACAGTAACAAAAAATCAACCAAGAAACACAAGAAAAAACCTCCAAAACGCAAGAGCGTGTCAGAGGCCAGATTCCAGGATCGTCACTCTATAGGTGTGTAACAACCGTCTAATTTCTATTCGAATTTAATAAAAATATGCAGGATTTTATATAAAAAGTACTTTACTTCAACATAAGTACAAAATCAAAATTTTAAAGTGATCACATACTAGTCAACTACCAACTAGTTTAAACATTCACAACATGATTAGTAAATTGTTTACATCAAAAAAATTGTCTAAAAAAAGTTAAATTAACGTGGAAGCTTCAAAAGTTCGTGTTCGGTTCTTCAAAACATGCTTGATCGCCATCCGGAAAGTCCCCATCATCACCTAGAGTCAAAACCACTTAAAAAGTTAGTCTTGACATTAATATAATGCATATAAATAGGTTCTAGTATCGAATCATCAAAATAAAATAAAAATTCAGTTTTGGTCTTGTCGCGTGTCGCGCCAGAACACCCTCGACTTGTCGCGTGTCGCGAGGACTCCCGTGTGTCGCGCCAGATCCCATGGATCCTGTCACGTGGCGCGGGGGAGATGGTTTTCCAGCAGGTGCAGGTTTTTGACCTGCATTTCCTGCCAGCTCCGGAATTCACAAATTTTAACTTCAATTGGTCATAACTTTTGATCCGAGGGTCCGTTTAAGGTGATTCTTTTTCCTATACGTCTGTAATTTAATTACCGACGCGTCTATTACAATTATTATACCAAAAATTTGGTTTACGGACCAAATGATGAAAATCACTCTTACAATTATTCGACCCATTACATTTACACCCATTTTGCTAATCATTGCAATAGTAATCATAAGGCGCTTTTACGCAACTTCCGGGGCTTAATATCACTGGAATTTCATTACCAATCTTATGGTTTCATGCTCTCGTGATTGTCAACGCCAAATGCTAACTATTAAACACCAACACTACTAACTACATAATTATTCGACCCGTTTGGCTCAATTGTGGAATCCTCCATTTATATTGACTACCAAACACTTCATAACCCAATCTTAACCTATTAATTCAATTAGTGAACATTATCACTTCAATCCACACAACTTTTATTCTAAAACACAACTACACGCGTTCTAATATCAAATTTACTTAATGTAACGAATCGAGTTACATACCTTCAAAGCAAACCCTTCAAAGGCGCGTCGCCACCGGCTTGTCCACTAGACGCTCCGGCTTCCTTCCCTATAGAGTTCATCCATAGTATTTTTAGAACTCTTTTCTAATCATATATCGCATAGTTTGCCAAAACATTACAAATATGCGTTTTAACTTGAAACTTCAGTTTTAAGCCTTCTTTGAGGCATTTTTACAAACACTTTAAGGGCAGAATTTTACATGGTTCATTATCAAGTTCATAACTTGTCATATAGCCCAAATTTACATCAATCAAACCATCTTACATAAATGTTAACCTCAATAATTCTGAAATCACTTCACAAATATCAGATTACACTAGAACAACCACCAAAATCCTAGTGTTTATCAAGTTCCACAAAAACCCACTAATCACCTTCAATGGTATTCATGGATTTTACTAAAATTAAGCATGATTTCAACATGTACTTGTCTAGGGTTTACCCCTGGACACTATATTGTTCCTATATCATCTATATAACAAACATGCAACCATAATTTCGAATTCTCTAAGTTCACTTAGAAATTCAACTAGAGATTTCTCAGGAAATTTACATACCTTGTGACTCCTTTTTCAGTGGAGATCACTATTTCGTGCTCGGATTTTGATTTAGAATTGATCTGGACCTTCAATTTGATAGATTAGACAAGAACTAGGGTTGTGGGGGTTCCTCCTGGTCGCCCTGTGCTTCAATCAACCAGACACACACTCTTGTGTGTGTTTGGTGTATTTTTATTTTATTTTTATTAAATCAAGTTTCAGATTTAACACGTTTAGTCCCTCCATTTTCCTTAGTTCATATTTTGAGTGTTTTAACCCACTTGCGAGTCACTACAAGACTTGTAATTAACTGGGTTATTTAGTCCTAATCAGTTTGTTTTCATTTATTTAATATTTTGTAATTCTAATATAAAACTTTATATATTCAGGGTGTTATAAGTCCACCCCCCTTAAAAGGTTTCGTCCCCGAAACCATAGTATGTACCAAATAGTGTTGGGTAGAGCCGTTGCATCTCTTCTTCAGACTCCCATGTGGTATCCGAGCCCTTCCTGTGTTCCCATTTGACCTTTACTTGATTAATCACTTTGTTTCTCAAGCTTTTTACTTTACGATCTAGAATCGCAATCGGTTCACTACGTAGTTAAGGCTATTATCCACTTCAATGTCATCATAATGGATGTAAGCCGTTTCTTCGGCTAGACATTTCCGGAGATGTGATACATGGAACGTGCTATGTATCCTGCTCAACTCCTCAGGCAGTTCGAGACGGTACGCTACCTTACCAACCCGTTCGATGATTTTAAATGACCCAATAAACCTTGGGCTTAACTTTCCTCTTTTTCTAAACCGAATAGTCCCCTTCCATGGAGATACCTTTAACATAACCTTGTCACCGACTTGAAATTCGATTGGTCTTCTTCTTTTGTCTGCATATGATTTTTGTCGATCCTGAGCCGCTTTTAAATGGGCTCGGACCAAATCAATCTTCTCATTCGTGATCTGGACTACATCCTTATGTGCAAGCTCGGGTGGACCAATCTCGCCCCAACACACCGGGGTTCGACATTTTCTACCGTAAAGCATCTGGTACGGAGCCATACCGATGCTTGCGTGGTAACTGTTATTATATGAAAATTCGACCAATGGTAAATAGACATCCCAACTACCCCCGAAGTCGATAATGCATGCTCGCAACATATCCTCCAACGTCTGTATTATTCTTTCACTTTGTCCATCCGTTTGTGGATGGTACGCGGTGCTAATGAACAATTTAGTTCCCATTTGTTCTTGGAATTCGCGCCAAAAGTTTGAAGTAAACTGAGTGTTGGTGCATGTTATATGACAACAGCTTTGGATTGGTCTTTGGATATTAAACAGAAGATTGGATCATGAAGACTTAAAGAAAAACGAGTTATATGAAGCCAAATCAGTCCAAGTTTGTACCAAGTCTATTAGGCCCAAGTTTATGTGACAAATGTAATATGGGCAAAGCCCAATTCGAGATCTTGGCTGTGTGTATATAAACAGCCTTAGTCTTGAGTTTTAGGGTTAGACACTTTAGATATTTTAGACACTTTGAGAGAGCATTCAAGTTTGAGAGGTTAAGAACAAAACAGAAATCGGCTGTTAGGTTCTTGGAGATCTTAGTGATTGTAAAACGCTTCTAAGGGTTTGATAATCACAGAAGATCAGTTTGAAAGTTTGTGTGTTTGTGTGTTCGAGTTCTTGTTCTTCTACATAATCTTGTTTCTGTGTTCGAAGATCAATCAAGGGGATTCCGCACCCTTGATTGATAAACAGTCTTGTTAAGATCCAACGGGATTAAGGGACCTACAATTGGTATCAGAGCTTTTGCTCTTGTTCGTGGTTCAAGACTGAAGACTGGATTCAAGTTGTTTTTCGGTTGAAGAATTTTTGGTGTCTCGTTCATAATTTTCGTGAAGAACAGCAAGAACAAGGAAGAACAGTTCAAAATTCTGAGTTTTGATCTGATTTGGTAGTTGGTAGTTGTGTTTGAGTTGGTTTGTTTGGAAATTTCGAGTCAAAGTTCTGGGCTTTTGCGAAGAACAGGAAGAACACTTGAAGAACAGTTTAAATTCGTGTAAATTTAATCTGTTTTGATTATTGTTTTGACTGTTTTCGTGTTTGTAGGAGACTTTGCTTGGATTTCGTGTATGGAAAGAAGTGCTGATTGAGACTTTGCTTGTGCGATCCGGATTGTCAGTTGCTTCTGTTGTCAGCTGCTGCTGTTTCGGGATTGGGTGGCTGGGTGGCCCAATCAGCTCTTGTGCGATCATTTGATATTCAAAATTTTAAATTTTGAATCTTGTGCGACCCGTTTTAAGCTTGTACGTTTGGAGATCTTGTGCGTTTGGAGATCTTGTACGTTTGGAGATCTTGTGCGTTTGGAGATCTTGTACGTCTGGAGATCTTGTGCGTTTGGAGATCTTGTACGTTTGGAGTTCTTGTGCGTTTGGAGTTCTTGTGCGACCCGGATTACTCTTGTGCGACCCGAAGTCAGCTTGTGCAAATCAGAAACTTGTGCGATCAGGCCCAGGCCTGTTAAAGTGACTGTTTGGCCCAAAGTTAGTGGATTGTGCGATCCAGAAGACCTTGTGCGTTTCAGAGGGTCTTGTGCGATCCTATCTTGTGCGATTCACTAGTGGTGGAATTTTGAAAGGCAAGCGTAGGAAATTTTTCAGTGTTTTGAGTTTAGAGAACAATCTATAGCACATCTGAAGAAGCCGTTTGCACCGTTGAACTCGTGGGATTTTTAAGACAAAAAAAAAAGTCTGGAAAATCCCGAATTCAGTTCTCGACATTATATATCGTTGGATTCGTCTTTTCGAGACGATTCTAACGGTCTAATTTGGTAACCACTGTCTTCGAAAAAAAATTTGTACGGTTTTATCAGTCTGTTACGTTGAAATGTCGAACATGTCTAAATTGAACGAACTCTTAAGGATGGAACATGAGGTAGGCACGACGAACAAACCACCTAAGATGATGAAGGTGGAGAACTACTTGATATGGAAGGATAGGTTTCAATCTTTTGTTGAGTACCAGGACACGCGTATGTGGATATGCATAGATGATGGGTATGTGAACCCAACTCATGAGTTTGAGGGAAGACAACGTATAACTGCTTATGTTGATATGGATGCCGAACAAAAGAAAATGTATGAGGCTGAAAAGAGAGCCTTGGCAGCCATTAAAATGTCTTTACCTGATGGCATCAAGCATACCTTTAAGAAGTACACTACTTCAAAGGAAATGTGGGATGCACTAGAGAAGAGATATGAGGGAAATCCTGATGTCAGAAGAACAAAGTTGATCTACTGAAGAAGCAGTTTGCTGTGTTCAAGTACATGAAAAATGAGTCACTTGAGGACGTCATCACTCGATACTACCATCTGATGTCAGAACTGGATAATTATGATATAGATTGCTATACTGACATTGAGAAAAATGACAAGCTGCTTGATGCTCTACCTGCTAAATGGGATATCTACACTCTCATGATTAAGGGAGAAGAAGATTATGACACAAAGGAATTGGAAGAAGTAGTTGGAAAGCTTAGAGCTTAGTATGAAGAAAAAGGACACTGGTTATGATCAGGTTCAAGATCCAGGGATCTACAATGGGCTTACATCTTCTTCATCTCATGATGCTTCTAGCGACTCTGCAACTGCATTTCTTTCGTGTGATAATGAGCAGGTCATAGTGAATGAGGATGGTGATGTGTGTTTTGTAGCTGCTGCAGGAGGATCAACGCGAGTCAAGAAAACATCAACTTCAAAGCAAAGTAGTAGTGCAAAGTCAATGCCTATGAGTGTGAAGTCTGCTGAAGAACATCTTGCTCTACTTGCTTCTTTTGTTGCGTCTTATGAGAACTACATTCAAGGGAAAATATCTGATCCTGCCACTTTAGATGAAGATTATGATCAGATTGACCCTGATGATCTAGAAGAGATGGATCTACAATGGCAGATGGCCATGATTTCGAGACGTGTGAAGAGGTTCATGAACAGAACTGGAAGGAAGTTTGTAGGAAAGAGCGTAGGTTTTGACAAGGCCAAAGTCAGGTGCTTTAACTGTCAGAGTTATGGTCATTTCGCTAGGGAATGTCAAAAACAAAAGCATGAGAATACGAATCAAAGTTCAAACAATCGGAATGCATCAAACAACTCTAACTCAAGGGCGTTGATATCTACTGCAAGAGAAGGCTCATATGACTGGAGCATTCACTTAGAAAATGATGAGAATGTCACTCAAGCATTCATGGCAGAGATCACTCCAGTCGATGATGGTGAAGCTACAGTAGATGAGGCTAAAGTTGAGAAGAAGAGTGAAGCTGAGGAAGATAAGGCTGATAAGACAACAGATGCTGAAGAGGAAAAGCCAGAGTCTGAGCATGAAATGGAAGCTGATGAGAAAGATGAAATCATCAAAAGAATGGAAGCTCAACTTGCTGCTCTCATGGCCAACTCAGACAAATCGACAGGAGAGGTAAGTAACTCTGCCACTTCTGTTTGTTTAAAGTGTCGTGAATTACAGGGTGAAGTTGCCAGGTTGTCAACTCAAAACAAAAGTCTGGTGAGCGAAATATCTAATGAAAAAGAATCAAATTTCTTTGCTAAAAGAAATGAGTCATCATATTTGAAAAAGATAAAAGGCTATGAGGTTGAAATTGAAGTTTTAACCAGCAAACTAAACGAAAAACTTCAAGTCATAGACTTAGCTCATGACATGATGGCTGAGAAAACAAAAGAGATTTTTGAAAAATGCAAAGAGTTGTCAGATGCACAACTCAAAATTGTTGAACTTGAAAAGAAATTAGGTCAATTCAGGGATTCTACTTTTGTTATGAAACACATGATGGGTGGGTTAAAGAAGAGTAATGACAAGACCAGTGTGGGATTCAAGGGCTTTAATGAAGTCCCACCTCCTCTTAGTCATGACTATTCTTTCTTACCTGATGAAGATGAGTTCACAGACTTCCTGTCAACATCACCAAGTAGTTTCACATCTAGTCAAGGTGATGTGTCTGAAGATAATGATGCTAAGAAGGAAAATAACAACAAACCTGTTTTGAAAAAGAAAAACTCAAATCCTACCAATAAAAATCCAACTTTTGTTAAAAAGGTTAATTTTGTTCAAGGAAGTGACATGAAAAACGAAACAGTTGTTATTGAAAACGAATCAAATTTAAAGTTTGCAAAAAATAAGAACATAGAAAATCTTGAAACTAAGCAAACTGAACCAAATCCTTCTAAGGCATCATCATCAAAACCAGAATCTAGTTCAAAGGCTTCGGCTGAGAAGTCTTCGAAAAAGAGATCGTGCTTCAAATGTCACACAAAGGGACATGTAGCTAGCTGTTGTCCTAATAAAAGGGTTGAAGCACAAGTTAGTGAGAAACAAAGAGGGAAATCACCAGAGAAGAAAGGTGATAATGAGGAGAAAGCCTCAAATTCTCCAAAGAAATCTGCTCTAAAGCAACAACTGGGTGTTGCTGGTGGTGTAGATAAGGCTGAAAAAGGAACTCCTCAAGTTCTTCGTTTTCAAAGAAATCAACCAAGATTTCAGCCTGAATCTACATCCGGCAGATATGAAAGACCTAGAAGTAGTTCACCAAGAATGAACAACCAAAATTCAAACAATTTCAAAAGTCAAGGTCAATATCAAAATCGATACCAAAATAATGGTGGTCGAACTTTTTATAATAATGGTTTTAGAAATTACAATAATCAAGCTTCTTGGAATCAAAACTCAAGATTTCAAAGGTTACATAATCCAAACACATATAGGAACCCTCAGGACCAGAGACCTTATGGAAATCATATCCCATTTCCATCAACAGGTCCAAGATCCAAGACTCCAATTAGGGGTGATGGATCTTGGATGGACGTTCAGGTAGTTGGTGAATTTGGACGACCCAAGACCATTAAGGCTTGGGTCCCCCAATCTAACTAATCTTTTGGTTGGTGGTTGCATGAGCTGCTAAGGAGGATTATCAACTTATGGTATGTTGATAGTGGCTGCTCCAGGCACATGACGGGGGATGCGAGATTATTTTCTGATTTTGAAGAATACGATGGTGGGCATGTAAATTTTGCTGGTGCTAAAGGTGGAAAAATTACTGGATGAGGAAAAGTGACGAATGGGAAGATCACATTGGACAAAGTGAACTATGTTGAGCAGCTTAAACACAATCTGATGAGCGTGTCACAAGTCTGCGACAAGGGTCACTCGGTCCATTTTACCAAGTCTGAGGCATTGGTGTTGAAACCGGGTTTGGTCATTCCGGACGATTGGATAGTAATGCGTGCTACAAGGAAAAATGACACTTATGTTATGGACATGGGTGCCAAGGATCCAACTGCTGCGGTGGCGTGTTTACTGTCAAAAGCATCTGAAGCTGAATCAATGTTGTGTCACAGACGCATGGCTCACATTCACTACCGCAAAATAAATTACATTATTAAAAATGAGCTAGTGAAAGGGGTTCCATCGCTGAGGTTTCAAGTGGAAGATAAATGTCTTCCATGTCAAAAGGGAAAACAACACAAGAAACCTCATAAGTCTAAAACAGTAAATTCCATTAATGCCCCTTATGAATTACTTCACATGGATTTATTCGGTCCAGTGAACGTGAGGAGCATAGGTGGAAAGTACTATTGTCTTGTTGTCACTGATGATTACTCACGTTATTCATGGGTTTTCTTTTTAGGTACAAAAGATGAGACAGCAGAGATGCTGATAGATCTTTTTACAAAATTGGAAAACGTTCATGATGCAAGGATCAAGAGGATAAGGAGTGATAATGGCACGGAGTTCAAGAATCGGATTCTTGATCTCTACTATCTTCGAAAGGGAATTGAACATCAATATTCCGCTCCGTACACTCCTCAGCAAAATGGAGTCGCTGAGAGGAAAAACAGGACGTTGATTGAAGCCGCTAGGACGATGCTTTCAGATTCAAAGCTACCAGTTCTTTTCTGGGGAGAAGCTGTGAATACAGCTTGCTACGTCCTAAACAAAGTTTTGACCGTTAAACGTTTTAACAAAACTTATCATGAGTTGATGTTTAACGAAAAACCAAACTTAACAGGCTTTGAACCATTTGGATTACCCTGCACCATTGAGCGAAACAAAGATAAACAAAAATTCGGTGAGGTGGCAGATGAAGGCTACTTTCTAGGCTACGTGCCTGGCACACCGAATAAAAGGGTTTTTAATCTAAAAACTGGTAAAATTAAGGTTGTTTTCAATGTAGAAATTACTTCTTACAAACCTCAACAATCAACGAGTGGTCCTGCTATATTATATGATTATGACAGTGTGTTTAAATCATTTAATATTCCTGAGGTTTCTGATGCAGATGCTTCTCAGCTGATTCAAACAGTGATTGGTGAAGACGATGAAGGCGAATTTATGCCTAGATCGAATGTAGATATGTCAGATGCTCCGGAAACTTCCCAAGGTGCTGCTGATTCTGATTCAAACGATAGTGACTCTGAACCCATTCAGGGGGAGGATTTCATTAATCCGTTTGCAAATCAAAATATTCAGGGGGAGGTTGGATCAAACCTGGGTGATAATCTAGAAGTCGATGCGGTTGCTACTACACGAGCAAATAGAGATCATCCGGTTGATATGATACTGGGAGATCCTACTGTAGGTGTTCAGACGAGAAGAAGCATAGCAGCAAATTCTGGGTTATTTGTTTCGATTGAGAAGACTGGGATAGTGAATGAATGCTTGTACAGTTGCTTTATTTCCCAGGAGGAGCCAAAGAACATTCATATGGCTCTTAAAGGCAATTCATGGGTTGAAGCTATGCAAGAAGAATTGGCCCAGTTTATGAAGTTGAAGGTATGGGAGTTAGTAGACCTTCCTAAAGGTGAAAGAGAGATTGGCACTAAATGGGTATTTAGGTGCAAGAAAGATGAAAGAGGTATTGTCACACGCAACAAAGGTCGGTTGGTTGTCAAAGGTTTTAATCAGCAAGAGGGGATTGATTACAATGAGGTGTTTGCACCAGTGGCGAGGTTGGAGGCAATTCGTTTGTTTCTGGCTTTTGCTTCATTCAAGGGCTTTAAAGTTTACCAACTAGACGTAAAGAGTGCATTTCTTTACGGGAAAGTCCAAGAAGTGGTGTATGTCTCACAACCAGATGGGTTCGTTGATCCAGACTATCCAGATCGAGTGTACAAACTTGATAAGGCTTTGTATGGGTTACATCAAGCTCCCAGGGCGTGGTACGAGACACTGTCTACACATCTGCTCAAGAATGGTTTTGAAAGGGGTCAGATAGACAGTACACTGTTCATAAAGAGGAAAAAGGAAGATTTTCTGCTAGTACAGGTATACGTGGATGACATCATCTTTGGGTCATCTGATGTGAACATGTGTAAAGAGTTTGAACAGGTGATGAAGAGCAAGTTTGAAATGAGTGCTATGGGTGAGCTGTCTTACTTTCTGGGATTACAAGTTGAACAGAAGGAGGATGGGATGTTTATACATCAAACAAAGTATGTGTATGACATTTTGGCTCGATTCAAAATGAATGATTGCTCTACTTTCAACACACCCATTTGTGAAAACCACAATCTCGGCCCAGATCATGAAAGCACTGAAGATGTTGATCCAACTCAATACAGGGCGATGATTGGTTCTCTAATGTACTTGACTGCTTCAAGACCTGACATCATGTTTGCCGTATGCTTGTGCGCCAGATATCAGGCAAATCCAAAGGAGTCACATATGAAAGCAGTGAAGCGGATTCTTCGATACTTGAAGGGGAAACCTAAACTTGGGTTGTGGTATCCAGCTGATAGTGATTTGAGGTTCGTTGCTTACACTGATTCAGACTTTGGAGGATGCAAATCAAACAGAAAGTCTACAACAGGTGGTTGTCAGTTCTTAGGAGGCAGGATCGTGTCTTGGCAATGCAAGAAGCAATCCTGTGTGTCTACCTCTACGTGTGAAGCTGAATATATTGTTGCGGGTAGTTGTTGCTCTCAGGTTCTCTGGATCCAACAGCAGATGCGCGATTACGGTTTGGATTTCACTCGTACTCCTATTATGATAGATAATAATGCCACTATATCAATCACAAACAATCCCGTAAAGCACAGTAGAACTAAACACATTGACATACTGTTGGGATTGAACCCTAACAAAGGAACAGATAATGTAAAGCCAAAACCAGGTCACAACAGAGGATTCACAATAAACAGTAGTTTTTACTCTGCTCTCCCCTTGATAGTGAGTTATAACATCTGATGGTCTATAACTGCTGCTCATAATCAACTGCTGTGTCATTTCAACTGCTGATATGATCCTAAAGACTGCTAAAGACAAACTCTGTCGCTCTATCTACTGCTGTCTCTCAAGTGCTGCTGAAGACACAAACACTGCTCATTCAAGGACTGATCACCTTTGAAGAAAGCACTGATGTTGTTGTTAAGCATCAGTACTTAGGCTACAACAGTGGAACGTGAAGCAGTTGTTTTCTCATGTTTTGTATTGTATTTATAACCAGTTGTTAGGACATCAGTAGTTGTGTAAGGTCAGTAGATACAGGTTGTTAGGCTGTTAGACGTCGCTTTCATGGTGACGTCAGCTGAGATTCTTCAGTGGTTTGGTTTGCCTATAAATGTAACAGTACTCTGTACTGTTACATTTGATTGACTGAGCGAGTTCTTCTCCTCATGTCTAATCCTTTCATCTTGTGTGCAACCAACCTTGGGGCATCAGGCTGAGGGGGAGTATAGTTTGTAAGCTTATCTGTAATCTTTTGCTTTGATTTGTAAATCATTCGACTCTATGAAAAGCAATTGTTTATCAAACTATTTTCTCCTTTGATCGTGTTTACAAAGTTTGTTTTCATTTCCGCTGCACTTAACATGTTTTCATATTCATTGATAATTCATTTCAAACAAACAAACACTATCATGAGAGCCTCCGATCCTAACAATTGGTATCAGAGCTCGGACAGTCAAATTCGATCTAACAATCAATTTGACATAATAGTTCAGCTCAAAATTCATTGATACTAAGGTTGGTTGTATTTTGTTGAAAAACAGAGTATCGATTAAATCATATTCAAAATGGTTTTTCAAAAACTCTGTAAATCAACCAAGATGTCATATGACACACAAATTTCACACAACAAGTGATATCATGCAGAAGTCACTCATAGTTTTCAGATTTGTAAACATATCTGTTAAATTACGGGATTGATCTATATTTTTCGAAATTGATTTCAATTGTTGTTTTGATATTTGCGTTGTTTTCATTAAATGCTAAAGTATGAACCTCAGATGAACAAAACCTATGATTCATAAGACTTTAGTGTTTTGTTTCTCTATAAAGAGGAAATTGAAACTTTAGTCATTCAGATCTTATGTGTTGAAAACAGGTTGAGTTCCTCAAAAAGACTAAATCAACTATGTTAAAACACATTAAGAAAATTCACAAAAACTCCGAAGTGTGTTCATCTCAAAACTTCTGAAGTCAGAAGAAAAGAGTATAAACATAAAACACTGAAGAGTCAAAGTGTAGGGTAATAACGGTCATTAAGCAACTATGTGCATTCACCTGTTCAGAAAAGGGTTTTTGATTCCAGTAAATGAATTACAAAGAGAATCATGTTTGCAATCAACTGACAAAGAAAATGGTACCATACAGTGGTCATATGTTCAAAGTTGTCAAAACCACTGACCATTTTCAAAAACTTGAGAATGATATGATTTTGTGTTTTACTGTATTTACACTAAATCCTTTTGATGCTGTTCTCAGAAAATCCTTTAATCATTTTTTTTCCAAAGGATTTTCATGAATAATCAGGATATATTATTTTTTTTAATATATTTGGAACTTTTGCTTGTTTTTGTTGGCAATAGTTTCAGCTCCTGACAGGAGGTAATACCTTATTTTTGGTGGTATTATTGTCCTCTTAAATGGGTCAAAAGGAAATGGTATATGTGTTAAGATTATATCATAACTCAGGTTTGCTCCTAGACTTTTATCAAAGGTTGTTTGTAAACTGTGCTTAAACTACTAGGGTACTCATGTTTTAATTGAATATTTGAACGAAAATGAGTTGCCTTAGTAAAAAGTTTTCATCATCTGGGGTACTAAACCACTGTCTTTCAAAATCGACATGTGGCAAAACCTTGAATGAAGATTCTAACAACTGTTGCTGGAATACTTGTTCTTCAAATCTGTA
Source organism: Helianthus tuberosus (assembly GCA_030545235.1). Classification (NCBI taxonomy): domain Eukaryota; kingdom Viridiplantae; phylum Streptophyta; class Magnoliopsida; order Asterales; family Asteraceae; genus Helianthus; species Helianthus tuberosus. Next base: position 33,153,243 of record CM060373.1, on the reverse strand, counting down.
CCATTTACCCTAACCACTGTTTTATTAAAAAAAAAAAAAAAAATAAAAAAAAAAAATAAAAAAAAAAAAAAAAAAAAAAATCTGGTTCCTAAATTTTGTCCACTGCTGAAATTTAACCACTGTTTCCTCATTTTCTTGACAAGCACTGATGCTCAAAATCAGTGTCTTATCCGCTGACATGCTATCTACTGATAGTTAAAATCATCCACTGACCATAACTTTTACCGTTGTAACCACTGATGCTTGATACGTCAGTGGCTCTGAAAACAACTGTTCTACTTCATCCGCTTCATCAGTGTTAGACAAGTGGTCAGTTTTTAGCCCTCAGATCTTAATAATCGCTGCCACATCAGCGATCATTTTTAAATAAAACCCTGCCCTAAACCCCAAACAGGGTTTTACACTGTCGAATTGAATTCCAAAAATTCTCTTCACATAGCAGTTTCCAACCCTTCTTCTCAAAATCTCCAAAATCATTCTCCGATTCTTCTTCATCAAAATGACGAAGTCAAAAGGAAAATCAAAATCAAAACCTACATCACCACCACCTTCAACTGAGGCCGCTCAAACGGCTGAAGAAATCATTGAAATACCATTCAAACAATCTCATAACTATCTGGGTTTATTCACAAAACCTACTGATAATCACACCTTTGACACCATCATTGATGCATTATCTGCATCAAAGTACAAAACTTTGTTGACAGCAAATGCTCCCATATATCTGCAAACCCAGAGAGAGTTTTGGAAAAAGGCGTCGCTTGAAAAACAAGACGGAAAAGTCATAGCCATAAACTCCTCGATACAGGGCAAGGCAGTTCAAATAACCCCACAGTCGATCTCCGAAGTCTTTAATCTCAACGATCAGGAAGGTAAACTCTCTTTTGAAAAAGTCGAGATGAAAACTGATTTCGTGAAAAGGGGTTATGCAGAAGAACCAAAGGTAGATACCCTACAAAAGGGTTATTTTCCATCTGCACCCAGGTTTTTATTTCACACACTCTTGATGTGTGCTTCAAATAAAACAACATCTTTCAACGAAATACCATTGAAAATCCAAAACCTGGGTTACGCTATTTTGAATAATAAAAACTATAACTACTCCCAGGAGATTTTCAATGACATGGTGAAAAACGTTGAAAGTCAAGCATTTTTACTTTTTCCAAGATTTTTGAGTTATTATTTTGAACAAAAATTTGAAAAGAAAAATGTAAATTTGCTCAAACAAGGTGTTCATTGTCAAATAAAAAGCATAACAAAAGAAACATTTTCAAGGATGATGGCACCAATAAAAACAAAAGCAGGGGTACCTGAGCAGACTTTAGTGGCTACAACTGCTCCTCAGGTATCAGCTGCTGAGCCCACTGCTCCAGGTGATCATAGTAGCACTCCCACTGCTTTGAAACCCACACCTGCCACCACTAAAAAGACCAAAAAGAAAACATCCAGAAAACCCACCAAACCCAAAACAAAGGCAACTCTGGAAGATGAGATCCCAGAGGAAATGCCTGTGACAACACAAAAGTCACCACAAACCACTGCTGCTACTTCCTCACAGCAGTTGGAAGAAAGATCTCAACCCATAACTGAAACTCCTCCTGCATCCTCACAAAAGGATCAGGTTGTAAGCACAGGGACACCACAATATGAAGCTCTGAATCCACTCGGATCCATCTTCCTCAGTCCTGATCCCAAGGACATGTCTCTTTCAACCCCCATCCCCTCACCAATAATAATGCCACAATCCATGCTATCTCTGTTGCATGCAGCTGCTATTGCACAGACACAAACCAGTTCCTCTCTATCACCTATCACTGAGAGTATACATCCACAAGTGACTGGGTCTGATGCTTATACTTCTGCTATCCCAGCAACAGTTGAGGAGGTTACACTGCAGGAGTTACAAGTAACTCTTGTCAGTAGTTCAAGTGGAGCAGCAACTACAAATGTTGGATCCACAGGTCTACATTTGGACAGTTGTTTCATCAGTCAGACTCCCTTGAAGGCAATCTCTTCCATAGCACCTCTGAAAATCACTAGTGAGGCTATTTTGTCCACTAGTAACATTAAAGATTTATCAAGTGCTGAAGAGAGAAGTCCCCAGTACCGAGAACAAGGGGCATCAATGGATGATTTTTGGGACTCTGTTCCTAAGTCACACGTTGATATAACCACCACAGGTGGGGATTCAGATGATCCCAGTAAAATGGGTGATGATTCAAGATATCAGGAATTGACGGGCAGAGTGGAAAAACTTGAAGAATCAGTTTCTGAAATAAAGGAGATGGTGCAAGAGATTTTAAAAGCTCAGAAAGCACAATCCTCTGCTGTTCCTGCTCAAGCATCTGCTCCACAACAAGCACCTGCTGCGAATGAGCTTTGGAATATTTTTCAACCTATGCTTGAAGCACAGCAACTTATGGCTGACAAAAAGCATGCCATTCAAGTACAAATGCTGACCAACATGGTTGAATCAAGGTTCAAGGATACTCAAGCAGATATCAAGGCTATTAAGGCTAGCATCCAAATTGCCACTGGCAAGGCTCCTTCAACTTTACTATTCTTTGATGATCCCCTTGCAGATAATGCCAAAAAGGGGGAGATATTGAAGCATATAAAGAAAAAGGGAATTGAACATGGCATTCATATTGAACCTGAAAAAGAAAAACAGGTCTCAAAACCTGCTAGCCAAACAGCTGATACAGCAGCAGTTACAAAAACTGCTGCAGCAGCAGTTACAAAAACTGCTGTCAGTAGCCAAACAGCTGCCATTTCATCAACACACACACTTTCAACACACACCACTCTACCACACACCACCACAACTACTGCTCCACCATCATCATCTACAATCAAACCATCACCACTGCCTCCTGTCATAAAACAGAAGACAACAGATGTTACAACATCTGTTGTAATGGCAACAGTGATTGAAACACAAGTTGTTTCAACCACTGTCAGTCAATCACTACCACAAACCACTGCTATCAAATCTACCACCACTGATCCACCCAAAACATCATCTGCTTCTTCTTCATTAAAAAGGAGAAGAAATCTCATATCAGATGATGATTCACCACCATCACCACCAACATCACCATGTCCATCCCCTGCTCAAAAGCAGAAGACAACTGCTGACATATCAACAGTTTTAAGAACAGCAGATGTTGAGACACCAGTTGTCTCAATAGCTGTTAGTCAGTCATCCACCACTGCTCTCACCTCTTCTACTTCACAGCCAAAGCTCTTCAAAAGAATAAGAAAGCCAATCTCTGTCGATGAGGGTACACATGATCCTAATGCTGCAAAATATCCACTGGAACTTGAAGCTATCAAAAATGAAATGAGGCAATTCTATATAGAAGACGATCCTTCAAAAAGGAGATTCTCCTCACTCATAGGCTACATGCCACCAGAGGATATGGATGAGTACCTCAAACTCAAGGCAAGACAGGCTAAAGCAAGAGCTAAGTTTGATAGTGAAAAAGATAAGTTAAGCGAAGATGGCACAGCTGAAAGACTGGAGTTCTACTTAACAAAAGTAAAGCAGATAGAAGAATTTGTACAGGAACTAATCAAAGAAAAGGCTGAACAACGCAAAAAGCTAAGAAAACAATATCTCGCCTACATTATGAAAGAAAAATTCTATCCTGCTGAAGAAAAACAGTTTGAAGAATGGCCAATAATCGCTCTAAAGCATGAGGCTGAGAGGATTGACAGAATCAAGAATGATTCCACAAAGAAGAAAAATCCTCCAAACTGGAACAAATTCAAAAAGCTCATTGCTGATTTCACTGCTGAGTATAAAAGAAAGAAAGAGGAGCTGGTGGATGCAAAAATAGACTCTGCTGAAGCCATATCAAAGTGGTCAAGACAGCAGACTGATGAAGCCTACAAAAGGCTGAAGAAAAGAAAGATAACTGTTTCAGGCACTTCTAAGAAGAAAGAACAAATGATGAAGCTTGAACAGAAGATGGGAAACCTCGACACACTGTTCCGGTCCACCTTTGTAACAAATCAAGAAGAGGGAGAACAGCTGACTGAAGAAGAGGTAATGGAAAAGGAAGCAGAGTACTTTAAAGATACCAACATGAAAATGGGTCTAAAAGAAGATACTTCAACAAAGCTTCAGAGCCTTTTTAAGGCATTAAACAAACCTGCGTCTCCAAACACTGCTAAAGACAAGACAGAAGCTGAAAGACAAGAATTTATTGAACAAGAAACTGCAGAAGATATAGCTGCAGTTGACAAAGTCTTTGAAGAAGCTTTCAAAAGAATGTCTGAAAGTCTGCTGTTGTTTTCAAGGCCATTATCCCTCAACTCATCATCAAATAAGTCTCTCCCAAGAAACCCACTTGGCTTAAAAATACTAAAGTGGATGTCTGATCAAAAGACTCACGTATTGACCTTGGTCAGAGCCAATGGCGATGTGAAGCATATATCAAGGAAAGAAGCACTAGGCCTTAGTGTTCAAGATTTGCAGGATCTCCTTGAGCTTACACTGTGCAGGGATGAAGATGACCAGAATGCAAAGGAATTTGAAGCTGAATTCAAAGAACAAGCTAAGGCACTTTTGATGAGTAATAAAGGTCCTGAATAATGAAAGGTTTTGGCATTATCTGTTCCAGGGGGAGATTGTTGGGATTGAACCCTAACAAAGGAACAGATAATGTAAAGCCAAAACCAGGTCACAACAGAGGATTCACAATAAACAGTAGTTTATACTCTGCTCTCCCCTTGATAGTGAGTTATAACATCTGATGGTCTATAACTGCTGCTCATAATCAACTGCTGTGTCATTTCAACTGCTGATATGATCCTAAAGACTGCTAAAGACAAACTCTGTCGCTCTATCTACTGCTGTCTCTCAAGTGCTGCTGAAGACACAAACACTGCTTATTCAAGGACTGATCACCTTTGAAGAAAGCACTGATGTTGTTGTTAAGCATCAGTACTTAGGCTACAACAGTGGAACGTGAAGCAGTTGTTTTCTCATGTTTTGTATTGTATTTATAACCAGTTGTTAGGACATCAGTAGTTGTGTAAGGTCAGTAGATACAGGTTGTTAGGCTGTTAGACGTCGCTTTCATGGTGACGTCAGCTGAGATTCTTCAGTGGTTTGGTTTGCCTATAAATGTAACAGTACTCTGTACTGTTACATTTGATTGACTGAGCGAGTTCTTCTCCTCATGTCTAATCCTTTCATCTTGTGTGCAACCAACCTTGGGGCATCAGGCTGAGGGGGAGTATAGTTTGTAAGCTTATCTGTAATCTTTTGCTTTGATTTGTAAATCATTCGACTCTTTGAAAAGCAATTGTTTATCAAACTATTTTCTCCTTTGATCGTGTTTACAAAGTTTGTTTTCATTTCCGCTGCACTTAACATGTTTTCATATTCATTGATAATTCATTTCAAACAAACAAACACTATCATGAGAGCCTCCGATCCTAACACATACGTCATCACTTTATACGGGATTGTGCTGAAAAACGGTTAATTGAATTACACCGAGTCGACACGGAAGATAACCTTGCTGATCTTTACACAAAAGCTTTTGATCGAGCTCGCTTTGAACACTTAGTGGAACTCAACGGGATGAGGAATCCTGAATAACTGGTTTTTCATAAGAATTTTTGTAAATAGTTTACTGCTTTCTTAAAAATCAAAAATACAAAAACATTGAAAAATCAAAAACAAAAAAAAAATTGAAAATCAAAAATGAGCTTTCACTGTGTGAAAAAGAAGAAATGATAGTACATCAGCAAGTTAGACTGTCACACTGAATCTGAAATTAAATTGCTTAAGTGTGATAGCAGCTTCATTATATGATGTATCAGTAGGCAAAAAGCATGAAATAATCAACTTACCAAAGTGATATAAACCTAAACGAACTGAGTATGAGTGGGGAACACATCAGTGGTGTATGGTTTAATGACCTTAAATCTTGCGTTGATAGATTGCCAAAATCTGAAGTTTTGGGTCTTTATACTGTTATTTCATCTGGGGATATCAGGGGTGTCCTTCTGCTGCATCCAGATACATGCTGACCTAGACACACCCAGATATCTTAAAAGAGCTAAAAAGGCCAAATCCCTGAAAATCAATAAGTGCAAAATTGCACAATTCGTAATCAATAAGTGCAAATGCACAATTAGTACCAAAAATGGTATCTGTCTTAGCCCTCGATAAGATATTTTGGTCTCTCTGCTGTACGGAAGTACTGACCTGTTCACCAATTATCTATCGTTGAAAAACAAAACGGATGATTTCAGTATACTCACCTACTACGATGAATCTTTGTGCATACCTTGATCGCGGGGGTATATCCTGAAGCGGGACACACTAGTATTTCGGTATAATAAAATTACCTTAACGTATCATACGGTAATGGTACTTGAAATGTTCATGCATTTTGTTTAGGTGGACAAACATACTGGTAATCGTCTTGAACTGCTTTTCACTAAAACTTGAATAAAGAATTATATAATTGTGTGAAACAGTTTGATTGTGCTGATATGATCTTCTTACCGGTGATTCTCACAAAAATAGAGTGTTAAATGCTTTTCGTATTTATTTGCTTTCAGAAAATATAAAAATAAAAAAAATCAAAAAATAGTGTCTTTTTCTGTTAAAAATTCTTAATGTACGGAAAACTGTTATTCTTGGAGGAGTTGTTACCGAAAGGGGGAAACTGTGTTAGAAAGTGGGTTCAAATTTTTTAAATCATGCAGGTTATAAGGTGTTTGTTAAAATTTGTGCGTGTTAGTGCTTAATTGGAAAATGCTTAATCTGATATAGTTTAACTATCTCTAGTATAATAATAATTCTTTAACTATGTTGAAAAATTCTTATGGTTTCTCGAGATGTTTGTTTTATAGTATACAGATTGAAGCAGTTTGTTGATGAGAAGTTGTTGTGAAGAGAGGAGGAGTTTGTTGCTGCTTGGTAGAATCCTCCTTCTACAATGCAGAGTGGATGCTGTGAAGACTTACATGGAATGCTGACTCAAAACTTGGAAGATTTGGTGATTGGATGCATCAGCTTAGGGGGAGTCTGTTGCTGACAAAGACATAATTCATGTTGAAGCTGACGCTATCCAAAGACCAAAGACTGTGAGATTCTGAAGACTAAAGTTTCCTTTGCAAGCTATTGTCAAGGGGGAGTTTGTTGGTGCATGTTATATGACAACAGCTTTGGATTGGTCTTTGGATATTAAACAGAAGATTGGATCATGAAGACTTAAAGAAAAACGAGTTATATGAAGCCCAATCAGTCCAAGTTTGTACCAAGTCTATTAGGCCCAAGTTTATGTGACAAATGTAATATGGGCAAAGCCCAATTCGAGATCTTGACTGTGTGTATATAAACAGCCTTAGTCTTGAGTTTTAGGGTTAGACACTTTAGATATTTTAGACACTTTGAGAGAGCATTCAAGTTTGAGAGGTTAAGAACAAAACAGAAATCGGCTGTTAGGTTCTTGGAGATCTTAGTGATTGTAAAACGCTTCTAAGGGTTTGATAATCACAGAAGATCAGTTTGAAAGTTTGTGTGTTTGTGTGTTCGAGTTCTTGTTCTTCTACATAATCTTGTTTCTGTGTTCGAAGATCAATCAAGGGGATTTCGCACCCTTGATTGATAAACAGTCTTGTTAAGATCCAACGGGATTAAGGGACCTACACTGAGTATCTCTGTCGGACACAATAGATACCGGTACCCCATGACATGCCACTATCTCGTTTGTATATACCTCCGACATCTTTTCTGAAGTACATGTCACACCCCGAATTTCCACGTATTACCGGTGGGCCCAGTAGGGAGTATCGTGACGTAGTTGATCTCATCATAGTCAAACAACACAATTTAAATGCACAGCGGAAGCAAAAGATGAATCACATTACAAACCGAATAAATAGAAATATCAAAGTATCATAAACGGACTGTAATGGATCCACAGGCGGATCAAAAGATAAAAAGATCATTGTTCAACAGACTTTAACATCTAGAGCTTGCAAGACTTGATTAATGATGCCAGGAGTAGCCAGCCTATTTCGTCTAGTACCTGCACTTAGCCTTTTTGGAAAATACGTCAGTTTACACTGGTAAATACAATTAACTGACTCATTTTGAAAAGAGTTTAGGAAAATTGATTTGAATGCACAAGGCACAAAAATATCTTTTATAACTTGGGACAATTATTTAAAAATAATCTTGTATACAGTTTTACTTATTTGTCGTCCGTCAGGGCCGGTTAGAAGAGCCGGACATGATTAACTGACACGCCACATGTATAATGCCCACAAGGTTGATTCCTTTAAGTGGATTACCAGTTTTTACATAATGCAACTGTCAGGTGTATGCCTACACCCCGTGCTTAGGTCGTGGCCATTTCTTTGAATGATGCCAAGGATATCCGGGACATGGTCATTTAAGCCCCAAGGGCCATACACCAAATAATACAGATTAAAACGAGTAATGTAAATACATTAATCACAATCCGATTTAAATGACTACACACCCGACCAAGCGGTACTATTATAATACTGTATCCCAAGCCCGTATAGGGAAAATAAGTTAAAAGTATTTACCTGAGCAAGTTATAATTCACAAACAGCAAGTGCACGTAGCTTTTACCGGGCTCCTAATCTGGAACGAAGGTTTTTAATAACCTATTAGATTCCTAACGGGTCTTAAATAAGTCTAAACTTAGACCGGTTAGTTTTAAAGGAAGGTATACGGTTCAAAATGCACGATTAAGCGATGACCGGATTAGAGTGTGGTTTAGACCCGACAAGTTTGAATACTTGTATAATATGGGTAAACTAACCACATTCTGGATTTTGAGATAAAAACGATAAGGTTTGACCCGTTTCGGCTAACTTATGCAAACTAGTTACATAAACCGCACTGAACGCGAATAATGCGTTTCGGCTAATTTATGCAAACTATATTGGACATGATTTTGCGAGGTGTTACATCCTCACCCCCTTAAAAGAAATCTCGACCTCGAGATTTACTGAAATAAATGAGGGTACTTCTCTTTCATTGTGGACTCTACCTCCCACGTGTACTCGGGACCTCTACGGGCATCCCATTTAACCTTTACAATCGGTACATGCTTCCTTCGAAGCTTCTTAACCTGCCGATCCTCAATCGACAAAGGTTTCTCAACAAACTTCAGGCTCTCATCGATGTGCACATCTGTATGTTGTATGACTAGTGATTCATCAGCTAGACATTTCTTCAGATTGCAGATGTGGAATACATTATGAATACCACTGAGCTCTTCAGGCATATTTAACTTATAAGCCATTGTTCCGACACATTCGATGATCTCGAATGGTCCTATATATCTCGGGCTTAACTTGCCTTTCTTGCCAAATCGCATTACCCCTTTACAGGGTGACACCTTCAGTAACACTTTATCACCAACCTCGAACTTTAGAGGTTTACGCCTTTTATCTGCGTAGCTTTTCTGCCTATCTCTGGCAGCTTTGAGACGATCTCGTATCTTTACAATCTTATCTGTCGTCTCTAGGACTATATCAGGTCCTGTGAGTTGGACATCTCCAACTTCTGCCCAACAAACGGGCGTTCTGCACTTTCTTCCATATAAAGCTTCAAAAGGTGCAGCTTGAATACTGGAATGATAGCTATTGTTGTATGAGAATTCTATCAATGGAAGATGATCATCCCAACTTCCTCCTAAGTCAATAACACAAGCTCGTAGCATATCCTCGAGCGTCTGTATAGTACGTTCACTTTGACCATCCGTCTGAGGATGATATGCCGTGCTGAAATTTAATCGAGTGCCTAGGGATTGCTGAAAGCTTTTCAAGAAATGTGATGTATACCTTGTATCCCTATCAGAGATTATAGACACTGGCACTCCATGAAGAGATACAATCTCGTCCACGTACAGCTGAGCTAACTTATCTGAGCTGTGTGTTTCCTTAATTGGTAAGAAGTGGGCTGACTTAGTCAGTCTATCCACTATAACCCAAATAGTATCATTTCCTCTCTTCGTCTTTGGCAAGTTGGTGATAAAATCCATAATCACCATTTCCCACTTCCAGGTGGGAAGTTCAGGTTGTTGTAGCAGACCTGACGGCTTTTGGTGTTCAGCTTTAACTTGAGCACATGTCAGACATTTAGCCACATAAGTGGCTACAGACTTTTTCAAGCCTATCCACCAATAATTTGCCTTCAAATCCTATTACATCTTATCACTTCCAGGATGAACAGAATACTTAGAACTGTGGGCTTCATGGAGGATAACATCCCGAAGTCCTCCATAGATCTGAACCCATATTTGTCCATTCAATCTTAGGATTCCATCCTTGCCATATGATAACTGTTCAGCAGTTACTCCCAACTTTTCATTCGGGTAGTTGGCTTCTAATACAACTTCTTTTTGGGCGGCTAACAATCTTTCATTCAAGCTGTTCTTTAATTCAATGCTCTTGGCATTGATTCTAATGGGCTTAACCCTTTCCTTCCTACTTAAGGCATAGGCGACCACATTCGCCTTACCTGGATGGTATCGGATTTCACAATCATAATCATTCAGCGTCTCCATCCATCGTCGCTGCCTCATGTTCAGATCTTTCTGGTTAAACAGATGTTGAAGGCTCGTGTGATCAGAATAGATCACACACTTGTACCATATAAATAATGCCTCCATAGTTTCAGTGCAAATACAACGGCACCCAACTCCAAATCATGGGTGGTGTAATTCTTCTCGTGCACCTTTAATTGTCGAGAAGCATAGGCAAGAACCTTGCCTTTCTGCATGAGCACACATCCCATGCCAGTGTGTGATGTGTCGCAGTAAACCACAAATTCTTCAATTCCTTCAGGCAATGTCAACACAGGAGCATTGCTTAACTTCTGTTTAAGAATATCGAAAGACTCTTGCTGCTTAGGACCCCAATCAAACTTAATATTCTTCCTAGTCAACGAAGTTAGGGGTGCTGCAATCCTTGAGAAATTCTTAATAAAACGTCTGTAGTATCCTGCCAAACCCAAAAAGCTACGAATTTCTGTGGGCGTCTTCGGCTCTTGCCAATTCATGATAGCTTCAATCTTAGCGGGATCCACCTGGATACCACACTCACTAACCATATGTCCGAGGAATTGGACTTCACGAAGCCAAAATTCACACTTTGAAAATTTGGCATAAAGCTTTTCTTGTTGAAGAAGTTTAAGAATACACCGAAGGTGCTTCTCATGGTCAGCCTGATTCTTTGAATAAATAAGAATGTCATCAATGAAGATAATGACAAACTTGTCTAAGTAGGGTTTGCAAACGCGATTCATGAGGTCCATGAACGCTGCTGGTGCATTAGTGAGCCCAAAAGGCATCACTAAGAACTCGTAGTAACCATAACGAGTTCTAAATACAGTCTTGTGCACATCTTCATCTCTAACCTTCAGTTGATGGTAACCCGACCTTAAATCAATCTTGGAGAAATAACTTGACCCTTTCAATTGATCGAACAGATCGTCGATCCTGGGCAATGGATATCTATTCTTGATTGTAACCTTGTTTAGCTCACGATAGTCAATGCACAACTGCATTGATCCGTCCTTCTTCTTAACAAATAGAATAGGTGCTCCCCAGGGGGATGAGCTAGGTCTAATAAATCCTTTTGCCAACAAATCATCCAACTGAGTTCTCAACTCTTTCATCTCAGTTGGGGCTAACCGGTAGGGTGCTCTTGCAACAGGTGCTGCTCCAGGTATAATGTCGATTTTGAATTCCACTTGCCTATCTGGCGGTAAACCAGGTAGTTCTTCAGGGAATACTTCTGGATATTTAGAAATGACAGGGATGTCTTCAATCTTAGGTTTTGGTTCATCAATAGTCACTTGTGCCATATAAATGACACAACCTTTCTTCATACACCTTGATGCCTTAAGCACAGACACTTGCTTAGGCAACCCGTACTGGGTATCTCCTTGTATGGTAAGTGGCTCACCATACGGAGTCTTGATCACCACTTGTTTCTTGTTGCAAACGATCTGGGCTTGGTTATGAGATAACCAGTCCATGCCTATAACTATGTCGAAACCAGCTAACTTCAAAGGAAGTAAGGATATCGGAAAAGAGTGGTTCCTAATGGATATAAAGCATCCATCTAATATGTTTGAGGCAGTTTCTATGGTACCATCTGCCAACTCTACCTCATATTTCACGCTTAGGGTTTTAACAGATAAATTCAACAACTTACAAAACTTGTCATCTACAAATGACTTATCCGTACCCCAATCAAATAATACCCTTGCATAAACATCATTGATGAGAAAGGTACCTGTGATCACATTATCATCCTGAACGGCTTCTCGTGCATCCATTCGAAAGACCCTTGCATTGGTCTTCTTGGCTTCTTCAGGCTTTTTGGCATATTTAGGGCAGTTGGACTTGATGTGCCCTTTCTCGTTACAGTTATAGCACGTTGCATCCTTTATCTTCTTGCACTCTATCGTCTTATGCTCTTTGGATTTGCATAACCCACATGCAAATGGTTTTGACTGAGACTTGGATTCGAACCTGCATTTTCCAAAGTGACGTTTCTGGCAGGTTTTGCACTTTGGCTTCTCATCTGCTTGCTGACTACCTTTGTTGGACCCAGACTTCTTCTTGTGGTCCGTGTTACCCTTATGCTTCTTATCAGACCGTCGTGAGTTATCGTCCTCATGTTTTCTCTTACTTTCTTCAGAGTTCTTAAGCGATCTCAGCCTGATTGCATCTAAAGTAAGGGATAAAGACAAATCAGCTGCTGACCTAAAAGTAGCAGGTCGAGATGCTTTTACACTGGCTTTGATCTCTGGGGCTAAACCCCCAATGAAACGAGCAATTCGCTTGGGTTCCGGTGTTACCAAATACGGAACCAGTCGAGACAGGGTATTGAAACTGGTGAGGTAAGCTTGACAATCTAGATTTTTCATCACCAATGACAAGAAGTCGGACTCAATTTTCTCAATCTCATGCGGAGGGCTGTAATTCTCTTTGATGAGTGCAACAAACTATTCCCATGATAGATTGTACAACGGGATCTTCCCAGTAGCCTGGATTAGTGACCTCCACCAGGCTAGTGCTTCTCCTTTAAACGACTGAGATACATACTTCACCACATCCCTATCAGCACAACCACTAATGTCAACCACGGTATCCATTTCGTCCAACCATGTCATGCAGTCGATAACTCCTTTTTCCCTAGTGAAATCTCGGGGCTTACAGGATACGAAATACTTATAGGAGCAAGTCTTTGTACGTGGCTCCTGACCCACTACAATTTTCTTGGACGGAACACTATGCTGGTTTGAGGAGTGATGGTCGTCATCATCTTTCTTTGACCCCTTAGGTTTAGGAGGTGGCTTACTATGAGCCTCAGAGTGAGTCTTAGGTTTAGAATGGGGTACTGATAAGGTCCTGCTTCAAGTACCACTTGACTCATTAAACTGCCTATCTATGGCCTTGGTAACAACATTATCAATCAGCGCTTGAAGTTCCGCACCAGTTACGTTGATCCTGGTGGTATCTTGATTTTCCTTTGGGTGACTGTTGATTTCTTCAGACTCAGCCATGTAGTCTGATTGCTACATAAAATGATGACAATGACTTCTTAGAAGTTTATAATAGATTTGTCATCTTATTAATCTATTAACCATGGTATTAAAGAACCATATTGGCTAATTTGTTAAGTATTTTATTCAGGATTTTTCATTAATAACCCTTAGTTATAATTAAATATAGTAATGGCAAAAAGGCCAAGTCACATGGACACTTTTAAATTATAAGTCAAGATCTTATATGATCGAGGTGCTAAGGTTTGAATCATAGTTCATTACCTTTCTTGACAGTGAGTTGTAGGCTATGACTGTCTTTTGTCTTATGTGACAATAGTTATGGCCCGTAGGCATTACATCACAAATGGATGTTTATATAATAAGGAAGGATTTTGAATAATCCAATATAAGAATGACACGTGTGATTTTACGAATCACGTTAGTCAGGAATGTTAACATGTTTTCAGATGTTAACAAGGATTTGAATCTCTTTTTAAACATGTTTTACCATCATGGCCAGGTCTTATAATGACATGCAGGCTAGGTCATACCCTTTAAGATTCTTATTAATATTTAACGCGGAGCAACTCCTTAATTGAGATGTTAACCATGATCTGAATCTAATTGAGGATCTACCATCATGGCCCTGTCTTGATATGACACATGGGCTAGGTTTTGTCCTTTTTAGATTTTATTATAAAGGCAGATCTTAAAAAAATAATGATAACTTTTATTTATTTCATAATTTATGTTTATGCATGTAATTAAAAATGAAATTTTAAATTAAACCATTCCACTACAAAATTTTAAGAGTACATGTTTGCCCTAAACAGGACTTTAAAAGAAATACTTGCCCACGCAGGGGCTAAACAGAAAGACATGCCCACGCAGGGGCTAACAGGAAATATAAGTCCTCGCAGGGACTGATTACAGAAACAGATGTCCACGCAGGGACTTGATTTAACACAAAAGAAATGCAAATAAACAATTACAGGATTTAATGACCCTTCTTGGTCTTCCCCTTGATTAAGTTCGCCAGACCCTTGAAAATTCCTTGGTTTTTCCTCTGCTCTTCCCGAACCACCTGCTCCACCTGACTCAACCTTTGAAGAATCTCCTGTTGCTGCGGTGGCGATATCACTGGCGGCTGCGGGGGCAGCTGATACAGCGGAGGTTGAGGAGGTGTCGGTTGTTGATACCCATAGGGTGGGTACCCATAGTGTGGATATCCAGCTTGATATGGGACTCCAAAGGGTCCCTCGGGATGAAGAGCATTGTAGTTTACCGCTACCAGGGATTGGGTTATCAAAACCCACTGGTGGCGGTGCGACCGGCGCAGACTACACCTCAGAAACAGGGTTCGAAGGCTCACCCATCTGTGGGTTTTCGTATAGTGGCGGATAATGGCTGCCACTCGAATTTTGAGGAGTGCTGATGCGGACTCCCCCTCGCACGGACATCCGTGCGGTTGTTCTCCTGCGCCTCGGTGGCTCCGGAGGCTGTTGCTGCACTGGTGGTGGTGGCGGAGTGACCGCTACAAAACGGGAATCATCGGAGGGATCCTGCTGCTACTGCGGTGAGTTGTGGTAACTAGGAGTAAACACCCAGTCGATCTGGTTAAACCTTGCCTCATAGCTGTCGAGACCGCTATAAGGTGATCCGAGAAAAGGTGACCCATCCGAAATCTCAATGGGGTGGTTAGGGGTCCCGGTTGGAGGCTCGGCGGGATCCGTGTCTTCGTCCATGCCCATCGCATGGTCGCCCGAGAAGTGGTCTTCAGGTCCCAATGGGTTAAAACCCACTGGTTCTTCAATGTAGTTTGCCGGGTTGAACCGGATTTGGAAGACAGGTGTCGGGTCATCGAAAGGTGAGTTATGGCCTTGGAGAGGTATATAAGAATGGTGGAAGTTATGGGGCTCGTTTTCAGACTGAGGCCAGAAGGAGTTTTGGTATGAAGGTGAGGAGCTCAGCGAGACTGAGCGCCTTGTGGGTTCTATATAGGTCCTCCAGTTTTCTTGAGGACTTCTGCTTTGGGTGTCGGATGGTGTTCGCCGGTGTGACGGCCTGGCCTCATGATCATTAGGGGCGACTGTTAGTGCACTATGTCTGTTGACTTCGTCTTGTATCATATCTTGTAATAGGATAGATGGTTTAAAGCACGAAAATCAAGAAATATATAAGAGAGGTAATTCCACACGGAATTAACTCCTGGTAATTCCACACGGAATTAACACCCCTATATATATCTTGAATGTGTTGTTCATTTGGAACGAAATCAGAAATTGTACCGAAGTGCTGTCGGTTTGTCTACAGGTGCTGTAAGACTATCAATTCATTAATAGAGACATATTAAAGTGAATCAAGCTGTTTCCACGTCCGTTTCACTGATTCCGCCTTTGATTCGGATACAAAACTCTTTTGAACGACTAATTCGGGTCAAACAACGATCCTACAAGTGGTATCAGAGCACAGGAGGAAGAGTTCTTTGTGATTACAGCTGAATTTCTATCTTCTACACCTTCTTTTTCGAATTGGACAACTTTTAACGGTCAAAATGGTTTGAATTTCACATATCATATGCGAAACAGTGTTTTAACAAAGCCTTGAAAGAATCAGATCAAAATTCGGCCTAAAAATGACAGAAATGGGTGAAAATGTTAATTCCGTTTGAACGAAGGTTATAATTTCGTTTGAAAATTTGACATAATTTCGCACGAAATTACTAATCTCGTGTGAAAGAGGTAATTCCGCTTGGGAATTTCGTGTGAAAGGGGTAATTTCGCTTCAAGTGTTAATTTCGCACCAAAGTAATCTCATGTGAAGCTTAATTCCGTTTGAAGACTAATTCCGAACCAAATCTCATTTCGTGTCAAGATCATTTCGCACTAGTCGTGTGTCAGTCTGTTTCAGGTTATTTGATATTATTGAAACTGATTGTGTTTGTTTGATTGTCTACAGGTTTACATCATGGCTGAAGAGTTTTTCAACACGTTTTACAACGCGTTTACCTCGGATACAATGGATGCTTCAGAGGTTACACCTAAAGCAATAACTAAAACGATCAAGGACAACATCAAACATAACAACTTTTATGGAACCTATTCAAAACCTCCGAAGCTGGATAACATTGAAGATTATGTATGGTGGAAGGAGAGGTTTGTCAATTGGATGAAGGAATATGCACATGAGAGTTGGTTTTGTTTGAAGTTTGGATATGCTAACCCAACAAATGACAAAGGATAAGAAATTCTGATTAAAGATTTTTCAGAGGAAGACAAAAAGAAATTTTTATATGAACAGAAGATGATTGCTTTGATTCAGCAATCAGTTCGAGATGACATTTTTTCATTATTAATACATGATGGGTCATCGAAGTCTGTGTGGAAAGCTTTGAAGGCAAAAGCTAAGGGGGGTAAACAAATTCAGAAAAACAAAATCGCATTATTAAAAAAGAATTTGATTTATTTAATAGTTTAAAAGGAGAGACAGTGAGGCAAATGATTGAGAGGTTTTGCCATTTAAAGATTGAACTTGAAAGATTTAAAATTGTAAAAACTAGAGAAGAAATTGTTGACAAAGTAATTGAAGCGTTACCACGAGCTGATCAGTGGCAAACGTTTGTTTTTATCTTGAAAAATGATGATAAATTTGATACAATTTCTCTTGATGCGTTATTAGAAAAGATTGAGAGTCATGATCTGGAGTTACAAAAGCAAAACAAGATGAGTGGTTCATCGCATCATCAGAATGTTGGTCTATACTACAAAGGCAATGTACCTTCGGAGAAAGTTGTCAGTTCACCAAAGACAGCATTCAGTGGTGAGAAGATGAAGGAACCACAAACAACCTCATTAAGTTATCATTCTGGATATCATTCATCTTCAAAATCAAGTTTTAATGAAGTAGAGGAGATTTTGTGCAACATTGCTCTTAAACTGAAGAATTCTCCGTCGATGAGCATCAATGCAGCTAAACAGCAAATGAGTTTCCTTGCATCTGTTCTGGAATCGTATGAAGGTCTTGTAGCCGGCAAAATTGGAAACTCCGAATTGACCAAAGAAGACTATGACCAGATTGATCTGGAAGAGATGGAGCTCATTGACATCCGTTGGTGTTTGGCAAGCTGCATTCGCAGAGCTCAAAGATACATGGAGATTACTGGGAAGCAATCATTGGGTGGTCCGTCAACGAAGCTTGGATTTGACAAATCCAAAGTGACCTGCTTCAGATGTAAACAAAAATGTCATTTCAAGAGAGAATGCACTAATTCTGAAGCCGGAGGAAATGAACGTCCTTTCAATGATGATTATTATCGAAAGGCGATCTACCACCGAAGCAAAGAAGAGCCGAAAATGATCGAAGATAAACCCAGAGAGAAATCTAGAGCTTGTGTTGTCATCCATCATGATGAAGGATTTGATTGGAGCCAGATTTATCTAGAAGAAGATCGTTTGGAAAATATAGTTACAGCTCATGGCAGAAGTTCATCAAAAAGTCAACATTATGTTTTTGTTGCTTAAATAAAAGAGGAAAACAAAGAAGAAAATGTTGTTGCTGAGGTCAAAGAGAAAACTCGAGAAGAGATTTTGAAAGAAAAAGACTGAAAGAGAAAGATTCATTGTGGGGTGCAGAATGGAGAAAATGCAGGAAGAGTATGAAAATGCAGTTAGTAACAAAAGATGGGATAAAAACAAGAATGTTTTGTCAACAAACAAGGTGAACCGGTTGTTCCCAGAAGTGACATAGTTCACGATGATGTTCTTCTAGTAATTCCTCGATCCGGCGAATATTACTCAAATGTTGCAAAAGACAAAACATATGTAAAAAGGCTGGATAAAATCATTAGAGATGCTATGACAACAAATCTGAGGAAGAGGAATGAAGAACGAATGAAGAAGAATGTTGAAGAGATGGTAAACAATCTGAAGAAAGCTGCTGAAGAGGTTAAAGCAGAAGCAGTTAAAAAAGAAGATGTGAAGATTGTTGAAGAAGTGAAAGAAGAAGTGGTGGTGAATGTAGAAGTTGTGAAAGAAGCTGTTACTGAAGAACATCAGGTTGGAGAAATTGAGAAGAGGATTGAAAGTTTGATTGAAGTGAAGAATGAGAATTTGAAGGTTGATGGTGATACTGGTGATGTTGGTATTGATATTGAAGCTGTTGATGAGAAGCAGCAGAAAGAAGTTGATTAGACAGAAACTGAAGAAAACACCGAAGTGCCAATCACTGAGGTAAATTCTGATTCTGAAACTCAAATCAAAATCGGTGAACAGTGCAAGAAATGCATGGAAACGTGCAGTGCTTGTACTGAAAAAGACGAAAGGTTCAGAACAAGAGATCTTGAGTTTACTAAAATCGAAGAAGTTTTTAAAAGTAAATACAGAGAAATGTTTGAAAATGAAAAAGTTTTGAAAGATAATAATGAAATTTTTTTGGAAAAATGTAAAAAGTTAGAAAAAGAAAATGAAGTTTTGAAAAAGACAGAAGAATGTGATCAAAAAGAGAATGCTTTTCAGGAAATGAAAAAAGGAATATGATTCAATAAAATTGGCTTATCACATTACAAAAGAATCATATGAAAAAGTCAAAAGTGAAATGAAACTTGTTCAATCAAGATTGAAATATTGTTCTGAAACATCAAATGAACTAAAACGAATGTATGAAATAAACAACAAGTTGTAAATTCTTATATTGAAGATGTTGCTAAACTTAAGCGTAAGATTGATGATTTAGAACAGGATAACAACAAATTAAAAAGTTATCACGCGTCGTCATATGTGCTTGAACGTATTTTCAACATAAAACCGGATGGGAAAGATTCTGAGCAAAACACGAAAGGTATTGGCTCAGAGTTTCATCAAGTTCCACCACCGGAAAAGTTTGTGTTTTATGATGAGGAAAAGGTCGAAAAAGCTTTCAACATGGTAGATCAATTGCCAGACAACATTGATATAATCTATTTCAAATTTGATGATTCTCATGATTCAGAGGTGGTAGGTAAAGTCGTTGAAAGTGTGTTGAAAGAAGAGTCGGTTGATACAGGTAAATCTGAATCACAAGATGAAAATGAAGGTAATTTTCATGATGGATATCTGAAAAACACAAAATCCGAGAAAAATTTGAATGATGATTCAAAAGGATTGGTTTATACCATGATTGGATCAGACAAATTGTTCTTAGATGTTGTATTCCCGATTCAGAATGTGATTTCAGAAAAGGTTGATAAAGTTTTCAAAATGGTTGAGATTGAGAAATCTGAGATTTCAAAGTTTGCTGGAAAAGGTCACAAAACTTTTTATAACAAACCTGGTTACAAGAAGAAAAACATGAAGGCTGGGTTGGGTTATAAGAAGAAACAGAATTGGAAGAAAAATGAAGTACAAAATTTTCAGGCAAAAATGAGTTTTGTTCAAGGAAAAAGTTTTGAAGAAGAGGAAAAACACAAATTTAGACAACAGTCTAATGAAGAGTTTTGTGCTCAAAAGAAAAAGCAACAACCACAGGTCAAAGATGTGTCCAAGAGAACATGTTTCAAGTGTGATCAGATAGGACATCTAGCACGAAAGTGTCCAAATCTGAAACCTGTGGATGTTGACAAAAAGAAGTCTGAAAATGTTGAAAAACAAAAATCTGAGGATGAGAAACAAAGGTCGACCAGATTTGATTCAAAACAAACTTGGAGGTATAACACAAACAAGTTTGTTTCGAACCAAACCTGGAAATCTAATCCGAACAGGTTCGATTCTAGACAGACTTGGAATTCTCACACACCCAGATTAAGAACAACACAACTTTGGAAAACAACTGTTGATATGACAAAACCTCAAGAGTTTTGGAAACCAAAAGTTGTTGTTCAAAATCAAAAGATTAAAAAAGAATCACATTTTTACAAACGAGGTACTCCAAAAGGTCAAACATGGAGTGTTAAGAAACAAGTGACTTCAGTGAAAGATGAGAAAGTTGAAGTCAAAGTTGAAAAAGTCTTTGATGACAAAGACTTTCCGAAATTGAATGATACTTATTGTGTTGAAATGCCTAAGGTCAAACAGACCTGGGCTAAATTGTTCAAGTAATTAAGTAGTCTGTATGTGCAGGTGCTCAACAAATCCGAAGATTGTGAGAATGGAAGTTGGAGCAGCCCGGCACAACGGGAAGAAGAGGCTGCTGTACCCTGGTTTGGTTGAACAAGGAGTTTGTTTGTTTTCTATACATAAATAAACAATATTTCAAAAACACTAAAAAATTGAAATTTTTAAAAAACCAAAAATATGTTTTTATTTTGTCAAAATATTCAAAAATACAAAAATATGTTGATTGAATACGCCGAAACCCTCACGGCTGAACAAACATGATTAATTTCACAAGATTGAAAAACGGTTTTCAAACTGTAAAATATCAATGTGTTGTAAATAATGGGGGTATGTTAGATTTTCTGCAAATCAGTACACTTTTAGCAGAAAATGGATGGCGAGACAAAGCTATCAGTATTGGTTGTCAAATTTTCTTTAAATGATTTTGCATTTTAGGGGGAGTAATATTGTTAGAAAATACAAAAACATTTAAAAATTTGAAAAAGTCAAAAACATGATAAAATTCAAAAAATTGAGTTTTTGTGTAAAAAGGGGAAATGATAGTACATCAGTAGACAGTTACAGTACGCTAAAGAATTGGAAAGTTAAAATGTGTTAAACGATTTCACCGTGGATGTGTCGATAGATTTTTATACATTTAGTAAACTTTTTCAGGATATAAACCTAAATTCAAACTTGCTTATTTTGTGGGGAACACTACTTGGATATATAGGTAACCCCTGAAATCTCGTTTGAAGGACCCCTCTTTATGAGATACTAGGTCTTTATGCTTAGTGATATCTGGGGTATTATCCCGGGACTTCTGATTTTGCGGAAGCAATGGCCTAGTGTAACACCCGTTCTTATTATTCAAGGTTTAACGTATATTTTACGAAAAACAATCATGTAATTAAGATTACATAAACATTGGAAATACGGGTTTATTAAAATTTTTACAATCATGAGTCATTCAACATAACGTGAGCGAATTCGTCGTTTAAAAATTTACAACGTGACCAAGTGCGGAAGCATGAATCTATATCGTGTTCGGTTCTTCGATGAGCTTGGTCGTCTTCCGGCATTCTAAATGTACCTACATTTCATAAACATGAAATGCTTTAGTCATACAGGGATTAAAATGTGTCTAAACAAATCCGGTAATGATAATGGAAGGAAAAAGAATCCCAACGTTAAACTCTTGATCTAA
Source organism: Helianthus tuberosus (assembly GCA_030545235.1). Classification (NCBI taxonomy): domain Eukaryota; kingdom Viridiplantae; phylum Streptophyta; class Magnoliopsida; order Asterales; family Asteraceae; genus Helianthus; species Helianthus tuberosus. Next base: position 33,131,399 of record CM060373.1, on the reverse strand, counting down.
AAACAAGGATTTCCAACTGGCCTCCACCGTAACTTACGGTGGCACCGTAAGTTACGGTGGCCCCTGGTTTGACATGCCCCTACCGTAAACCAGTAGGGGGCTGCCGTAAAGCTTTTCAGCTCCACCGTAACTTACGGTGGCACCGTAAGTTACGGTGGCCTCTGCATTCCAGCTTTCCATTTTGCCGTTTATTGACACGAAAACTTTCGTATCTTTCAATCCGCTTATCCGTTTGACCCACCGTTTCTTCCTACATGATTGTAATTTGACCCTTCATCATATGGAGTCAAAATCCAACATCCGGATTAACAAAATTTAAGACTTTTAAGTCTTCGGCTTATTACCATTTTTACCAAATTTTGACCCGTTCGCGATTTTATCAAACAAACATGTTTATTTGATCCTTATTCTCATGATATTCATAATTTCAATAATTCCTATCATATTAGGTTCAAGTCACGGGTCTCTTACGTATCATAAACTCGTTTATGCTCATTTGCGTATTTTGACCCGTTAAGGGTATTTAGACATATTTTGAGCATGAAACGCTTTCATTCGTTTCTTGCGTTATTATACAACATTTCTTACCAAGTAATCTTCCACCACAACTATATTTGTGGTGGACTTAATGAGGTGATCTATATAATCCGAGTTTTTCTCGTCGGATTGCTAATTTACGACAAAGACTCATATAGAGTCATTTGATCGAAGATTTACATCTTTCGCCTCTTACACTTATTCCAATTATTTATTTGATCATAAAACTCGTTTCAAAACTACCTTTAAAGGTCGTTTGTCAAAATTAGCTTATAAGGGCGTTTTAGTCCATTTAGCCAATCATTTACGATGCAGGACTTTTGAAAGTATATTTGACCCATAAACCCTCTTTTAACTTATGATGTTGTTTGAAAAGTCATTAGGCTTTCCAAACGCAATGTTCCTTATTTAAAACATTCGGTTTACTTATCAAGTAACCAAATGTCTATTTTGACTACTTTTAACACTCCTTGAACCACATGTTCTAAATGAGTGTTACCCTATTTCACGTACCTGGCGTGGAGCAATATATTGACCCGTTTTTAATACCTTGCTTTTATAATTGCAAATTCTTAGCGTTGCAAATACCCATTTGTCATTTACTCCTGAAATAATATAACTCGACAATAATCATTAGTCGTTATTGTCAAAAGGTGATACCTTCACCTTTTGACCCATTTGGTCTAAGTGACCGATTTTGTTGGCGAGACGATATTTATTACCATCTCATCTACATGACTCGCTCTGGTTTACATCGTGCGGTCATTTCACTTATTAATCATTTCTTAACGATGTTTAGTCTATCATGGCTTACGTCCTACCGTGTCTTTCAAAACCAATAGTTATGGTCAACGCATGACCAATTTACCGTTTTACCCTTATTGTTTGTTTTGGTTTACCCTATAAGGTAACCATTCAAAAGTTCATTTTTCCATTTGTCATAAAATGATCGAATTGCCGATTTAACTCCTTTTAAACCATCAACATGGTTTCTTATTATGCTCGACTATCTTGTTCCGTACGTCTACACGCCAGAACATCATACCTCGATTTTGTATTTATCTTATTCGTAACTAATACGATAAGAGAATATTCTAAAATATAAGACTAGTGTAAGCTATAATTACCTTGCATCCGAATTATGCTTTTCCGTCATTCTTGTTTCGTTTGACCCGCTTCCTTCCCCAAGCCTTCACCTAGCTTGCCAAGCGTCAAACTATCATTGTAATTGTAAGATGGTTAGGTTAGTCATAATCATTTACGACTATTCCATCCTACTCTTCTTATATCGAATTTACCATTCGATCATACACTTGGTCGATTTGACTTTTTAAAGTCAATCGACTTATCAACTTATTCATTGCACATTTTCACTCTAATTTCAACACTTTAGTTTTCATTTAGGCATTTTAACAAACACCTAATGTGCATACATTGTTTTTACACATTTTACAACTAGTTCATAACTAGTTATTTCTACTAAACATAAACATAATTTCAATTCTATTATGTCTAGCATGCATACCATTCTCAGATTCATCTCATGGAAATCAATTAACACCATTTTAATAGTCATAATTCTAGGGTTCATCTTACTTCTACAAAACCCATTTAACACATAAATGGAATATCATGAAATTCACAATTGTGAACCTCAATTCAACAAGTAAATGTCTAGGGTTTACTCCTAGACATAAAATCATTCCTAATTTCATCATTGGATCATAATCCATCAATTTATTTGCAAGTAACCTACTTGTCTCGAATTTCAACTTCAACCAATCTAGGTTTTGTGACATACCTTGTGATCCCCATGACTTGGCGATCGTTTCTACGCGTTCATGCATCGATTTGGGTCTTGGATTGACCTTCAATTTGGTAGATTTGTTGAAGGTTAGGGTTTGGCTCCATGGGGAGCTTCCCCTGGTCGTACGCACACACACACACACTCTTAGTGTGTGTGTTGTGTTTTTATTATTTGTTTTAATTACTAAACTTTTCCAAATATCTAACTTTGGTCCCTCATGTTTCGTTAATTATTAAGTAGGTTATAACCTACTTATTTACAATCCATTTTCCCCCTTAATAACCGGGTCAAACATTCCTAGTTAGCTTAGCGGGTTCGGGAATATTTATGACTAAGTTTATTTTAGGTTCCGTCAACTCGGGCCTTTTATACACTTTATTTATCCATAAGCCTTTGTATAACTTTTATTTAATATTAGGATAATTTATTTAAAAACCTAATATTTACCGGGTTAATTTTTACCACTAACGGTATTTTACCCGTTGTCACTATTAACGTGGCTTGATTACCAAACCCGTTTTTGGGGTGTTACAAGTCTACCCCCCCCCCCCCCCCCCCCTTAAAGAGGTTTCGTCCTCGAAACCTTATCTTACATAATTTATTGGGTTTCAACCCAATGTACATAAACTAAGTAACCTTCTAAGCATTACTCACACTTTGACCATTTGTTAGTGTCATCAGACAAATATGGTAACATCTTTTAATTACACAACATATGTATCTTTTATGCGAATTTACGCAACTCAGAATAACGTCATCTTGTTATTTCGACTTGTTTGATTAACTTAGCGAAATCCATCGCCTTTATACTTTCGGATTCTTTGTGAATCCGTTATTTTCACCCATTTGGATGTTTCTAGTGAGATCTTTCATATATATATATATATATATATATATATATATATAAATATTGTTACTATTTGTCTACATATCTCATATGACATAGTGCAACTTGAAATAACATAATTTCGTCATTTCCACTAGTTTAGTTAACTTAGCGATATTCATTGCTCTCATATACTTTCGAGTTATTTATGAATCCATTACTTTAACCCGTTTAAAGGTCTTTAGTGAATTCTTTCACTTTTAGCAACAAATTCTTTTGTTTTCAAATTTATTTATTCGGTTCAGTTATACCGAATCTACCGTATACAAGTACACCAAATTTATTTAAATGACCTTAACCGGTCTCACTAATTAGACTTATTAGTCCAGTTACTTTTTACCGCTTGCTTGGTTATAATGTGATTCTACTTCACATTGCCTTTCTTGACCGTGATCGTGTCACATCATATTTAATTTATATCAAAATTTCATTTTAGAAAACATCACTTTTCGAATATAACGTCTTGCACCTATCAGTGTCAAGTTTTGAACCTTTCATGCTAAATATTCAATTTCCTATCAGGATTCATATTTGTAAAAACGTTATTTCTTACTAAAACCAAAGTTTTAGTTTAGGATCTTCTCTTTAACTTTTGTCAATTATTAGTACCAGGACATTGACAGTCTGTAATTTATTCCTTTACAGTCTTAGTTTTATGTGGGAATTCTCTATTGCTTCCCTCGCACATCTAAGTAGCCCGTAGATTCCTTCACTTAGCCTCGTAGGCTATTTCTTTAGGCTTTCACCTCTTTAAGGCGTTGCCTTTATGATTCTTTTCCTTTTTATTCATGACCCATGGATCAGTTTAGTCCCGTAGACCATTACACTGATCGTATTCCCGTAGGTTACGATGATCCCGCAGATTCATCTTTTTATTTTTATCTACATTCAAATGTATATATGCATATATAGCCTCAAAGCATGTCTTGTTATGTTTGGAATCGTAAAATTTTCGCTTTTGAACTTTAGTTGACCTTGACCGTAGTCTAAGGCTTCATTTGTTTATTTCCGGGCGAAATTTTCTGACTTTATGACTTCTCACGTCATTTATGCGTCGGTTTATCTTATACTCACCATTATCCAGTTTACATACATTCGTATTTGATTATGTCCCATTACCGGGCTCATTATTCTTTTGCTTTTAACGCTACTATTATCCCGCTTGTGTTTACTCATGCCGTCCGACATGACATTAATTTCGACCCGTTCAACTTTAAAATAGTTGAACGTAATTTATTCACAATCTCTATTTACATTATCTTGTCGTCTTTTAGTTATGACTCAAAACCCGAGTCTTTTAACTTTCCATCCGAGCTCCCGTTTCTCGGTTTACGCATGTGTTTAATTCTTACCCATCAACCGGGTGTTTTACCGAAGTCGTTATTATTGCAACCCTCCCGGTATGCATTAAGACATCGCTTCATTTTTATATTCCGACTTTGTCCTTAAGTTTGACGTTTTACAAAAACGACCCGTTAAGTGTCATATTCGCATTTTCCGGGTTCGAGTGTAAGTACACTCCCTCCCAATGCATATCTTGATCATTCTACATGTTCATATTCTTCGGGTTCGAGTGCAAGTACACCCCCTCCCAATACATGTCTACTTCATTTTACATGTTTGCATTTTCCGGGTTCGAGTGTAAGTACACCCCTTCCCAATGCATACCTTAATCGTTTTACATTAATCTTTGTCCCTTCACTCGGGCTCATCATCCTAATGTAATACGCTTCCATCACCCGGCTGTGCGTTTACATTATCATCAATTACTTTGCTCATTTGATTCATTTGGGTACTTTTTAAGTTAGTCCCGTTCGCCCCGCCCTTACTACATCAGACGTAAATGTGTCCGCTATAAGAAACTCATGGTATCATATGTCACTACTTACTTGGCCAGAGTAAGCGGTTAACACATGACATGCACGACCTTTTTATAGTTTTCACATCACGCCCTATGTAAGTAACGCCTCTATTTGGTTTCTCTTGGAAACAATATCCCGGATAGGTTTTCTATTCGGGCTTTTCCAAGTTTTTAATCTACATATGCAATTTTTAACCTCTACGTATTGTTGCATATTACTATTCACGTAATAATTTAAAATTCGCACCTGTAAGTGATTGCCCTAACGGGCTTTTTATGTCGTTAACCTTATTCGCGATCGTCACGCGATTTAGGTCCTTGATGAGTATGCTCCTCTTGTCATACTTCGGACCGCTCCTCTATCATCTCCTTAATTTGTTCAACTCTTGTCATCTTTGAATGCAAGTGTCCTTCAATCAAGACATTCACAAAAGTTAGTAATGTCAACTTTTATTAAATGCCCGTATCATAATACAAGGCTTTTCTACTATAGATGTCAACGCACGAAATTTGTTAGCTATATCTATCATTTAATTGGGGTAATGTGTATTACACGATAACCCTATGTGTTGTTTACAACACTTTAGCATGCTAAACTATTAACATACATGTACTTACCGGATTTGCGATCAAGCCTCGAACCGAACACTGATCTTCATCAAGAGCGTAAGGTTTAAGTCCAAGCATAGTTTTCCCACCATACTTGAATCTCTTAAACCAGGGCTCTGATACCAACTTGTAACACCCGTTCATATTATTCAAGGTTTAATGTATATTTTACGAAAAACAATCATGTAATTAAGATTACATAAACATTGGAAATACGGGTTTATTAAAATTTTTACAATCATGAGTCATTCAACATAACGTGAGCGAATTCGTCGTTTAAAAATTTACAACGTGACCAAGTGCGGAAGCATGAATCTATATCGTGTTCGGTTCTTCGATGAACTTGGTCGTCTTTCGGCATTCTAAATGTACCTACATTTCATAAACATGAAATGCTTTAGTCATACGGGGATTAAAATGTGTCTAAACAAATCCGGTAATGATAATGGAAGGAAAAAGAATCCCAACGTTAAACTCTTGATCTAAAAACAAGGATTTCCAACTGGCCTCCACCGTAACTTACGGTGGCACCGTAAGTTACGGTGGCCCCTGGTTTGACATGCCCCTACCGTAAACCAGTAGGGGGCTGCCGTAAAGCTTTTCAGCTCCACCGTAACTTACGGTGGCACCGTAAGTTACGGTGGCCTCTGCATTCCAGCTTTCCATTTTGCCGTTTATTGACACGAAAACTTTCGTATCTTTCAATCCGCTTATCCGTTTGACCCACCGTTTCTTCCTACATGATTGTAATTTGACCCTTCATCATATGGAGTCAAAATCCAACATCCGGATTAACAAAATTTAAGACTTTTAAGTCTTCGGCTTATTACCATTTTTACCAAATTTTGACCCGTTCGCGATTTTATCAAACAAACATGTTTATTTGATCCTTATTCTCATGATATTCATAATTTCAATAATTCCTATCATATTAGGTTCAAGTCACGGGTCTCTTACGTATCATAAACCCGTTTATGCTCATTTGCGTATTTTGACCCGTTAAGGGTATTTAGACATATTTTGAGCATGAAACGCTTTCATTCGTTTCTTGCGTTATTATACAACATTTCTTACCAAGTAATCTTCCACCACAACTATATTTGTGGTGGACTTAATGAGGTGATCTATATAATCCGAGTTTTTCTCGTCGGATTGCTAATTTACGACAAAGACTCATATAGAGTCATTTGACCGAAGATTTACATCTTTCGCCTCTTACACTTATTCCAATTATTTATTTGATCATAAAACTCGTTTCAAAACTACCTTTAAAGGTCGTTTGTCAAAATTAGCTTATAAGGGCGTTTTAGTCCATTTAGCCAATCATTTACGATGCAGGACTTTTGAAAGTATATTTGACCCATAAACCCTCTTTTAACTTATGATGTTGTTTGAAAAGTCATTAGGCTTTCCAAACGCAATGTTCCTTATTTAAAACATTTGGTTTACTTATCAAGTAACCAAATGTCTATTTTGACTACTTTTAACACTCCTTGAACCACATGTTCTAAATGAGTGTTACCCTATTTCATGTACCTGGCGTGGACCAATATATTGACCCGTTTTTAATACCTTGCTTTTATAATTGCAAATTCTTAGCGTTGCGAATACCCAATTGTCATTTACTCCTGAAATAATATAACTCGACAATAATCATTAGTCGTTATTGTCAAAAGGTGATACCTTCACCTTTTGACCCATTTGGTCTAAGTGACCGATTTTGTTGGCGAGATGATATTTATTACCATCTCATCTACATGACTCGCTCTGGTTTACACCATGCGGTCATTTCACTTATTAATCGTTTCTTAACGATGTTTAGTCTATCATGGCTTACGTCCTACCGTGTCTTTCAAAACCAATAGTTATGGTCAACGCATGACCAATTTACCGTTTTACCCTTATTGTTTGTTTTGGTTTACCCTATAAGGTAACCATTCAAAAGTTCATTTTTCCATTTGTCATAAAATGATCGAATTACCGATTTAACTCCTTTTAAACCATCAACATGGTTTCTTATTATGCTCGACTATCTTGTTCCGTACGTCTACACGCCGGAACATCATACCTCGATTTTGTATTTATCTTATTCGTAACTAATACGATAAGAGAATATTCTAAAATATAAGACTAGTGTAAGCTATACTTACCTTGCATCCGAATTATGCTTTTCCGTCATTCTTGCTTCGTTTGACCCGCTTCCTTCCCCAAGCCTTCACCTAGCTTGCCAAGCGTCAAACTATCATTGTAATTGTAAGATGGTTAGGTTAGTCATAATCATTTACGACTATTCCATCCTACTCTTCTTATATCGAATTTACCATCCGATCATACACTTGGTCGATTTGACTTTTTAAAGTCAATCGACTTATCAACTTATTCATTGCACATTTTCACTCTAATTTCAACACTTTAGTTTTCATTTAGGCATTTTAACAAACACCTAATGTGCATACATTGTTTTTACACATTTTACAACTAGTTCATAACTAGTTATTTCTACTAAACATAAACATAAACATAATTTCAATTCTATTATGTCTAGCATGCATACCATTCTCAGATTCATCTCATGGAAATCAATTAACACCATTTTAATAGTCATAATTCTAGGGTTCATCTTACTTCTACAAAACCCATTTAACACATAAATGGAATATCATGAAATTCACAATTGTGAACCTCAATTCAACAAGTAAATGTCTAGGGTTTACTCCTAGACATAAAATCATTCCTAATTTCATCATTGGATCATAATCCATCAATTTATTTGCAAGTAACCTACTTGTCTCGAATTTCAACTTCAACCAATCTAGGTTTTGTGGCATACCTTGTGATCCCCATGACTTGGCGATCGTTTCTACGCGTTCATGCATCGATTTGGGTCTTGGATTGACCTTCAATTTGGTAGATTTGTTGAAGGTTAGGGTTTGGCTCCATGGGGAGCTTCCCCTGGTCGTACGCACACACACACACTCTTAGTGTGTGTGTTGTTTTTTTATTATTTGTTTTAATTACTAAACTTTTCCAAATATCTAACTTTGGTCCCTCATGTTTCGTTAATTATTAAGTAGGTTATAACCTACTTATTTACAATCCATTTTCCCCCTTAATAACCGGGTCAAACATTCCTAGTTAGCTTAGCGGGTTCGGGAATATTTATGACTAAGTTTATTTTAGTTTCCGTCAACTCGGGCCTTTTATACACTTTATTTATCCATAAGCCTTTGTATAACTTTTATTTAATATTAGGATAATTTATTTAAAAACCTAATATTTACCGGGTTAATTTTTACCACTAACGGTATTTTACCCGTCGTCACTATTAACGTGGCTTGATTACCAAACCCGTTTTTGGGGTGTTACACCTAGTCCCCGAATAATACTTTTCGTATTGCTTGAAACATAGCGCACCCCTCAGCAAAAATGATGAAACAATAAAATTGATAATCATTGCTGTCGAAGAAAAGATCCTCTAAAGGGGACACTCCAAAAGTCGAGCCGTCATCTCTCTGCTGAACGGAAGTTCTGACCTGAGCTCTCACGGTTTTGCAATTTAACCCTTTACAGATATCATCTAGGTATACTCACCTGTAAGACTGAATATTGGGATCTGGATACGGGAGTATATTCAAGAGGTGGGACACATGAATGAGTTTAAGTTCTTAATACACCTAATTCGTATCCTGAATCAGTTGAACTTTGTATGAAAATTTAAGTGGATTAGTATATCGACAATCTAAGCGAATTGTTTAATTCTTAATGTGTAATTAAGCTCAACGGTACGTGTGACTTGTCAGAAACTGATATGATCCTCTGACGCAAACTCAAACAAAAATAGTGTCTGTAAATATGTTTGTACATATTTCTTTATTGCTTTATCTTTCAGAAAATACAAAAAGATTTTTGATTCTGCTTTATTTTTGACAACCAATGTCTGTGATGCTGAGTTTCAAAATCTGAGTATGCTGATTGTGTTTCTGAAAATAAAACAAGTTCATTAATTTGAAACTTGAAGTTTTTAAATTCAAAAATAAAAAACAGTTTGTGATATCTCCATGGTCATTAAGTTGGACTTGGATGATTACCCGTGAAGGATTTGGATGTTTATATTGTTATAGAACCAGTTTCCGATTCGTTTCGCTGAAACTGCAAATTCTGGAAATTTGTTGATAGGGGGAGTGGTTTAGAGAGTTTGATTTGAAAACATTGTATTTATAGATGTTTGAGGAGTGCAGGTATTCCAGATTACGATCCCGACAGCTGAGTCTTGGGGGAGTATGAAGACAAGCTTGAAGTAAGGGGGAGCTTGGAGACGGAAAGCAAGGTGTCGATTCCTAAAAGCACAGAAGCTTGACGAAAGGGGGAGCCTGAAGAAAGAGAGAGCCAGAGTTAGAAGAGAAAGATTGATAGGATGCTTACAGTGTTAGACAATTTTGAAAGCCCAAAAGACTGAAGATGTGTCATGATAAAGATTAGACACTGAAGACTTCGTCAACATCCAAGGGGGAGTCTGTTAGTGCACTATGTCTGTTGACTTCGTCTTGTATCATATCTTGTAATAGGATAGATGGTTTAAAGCACGAAAATCAAGAAATATATAAGAGAGGTAATTCCGCACGGAATTAACTCCTGGTAATTCCACACGGAATTAACACCCCTATATATATCTTGAATGTGTTGTTCATTTGGAACGAAATCAGAAATTGTACCGAAGTGCTGTCGGTTTGTCTACAGGTGCTGTAAGACTATCAATTCATTAATAGAGACATATTAAAGTGAATCAAGCTGTTTCCACGTCCGTTTCACTGATTCCGCCTTTGATTCGGATACAAAACTCTTCTGAACGACTAATTCGGGTCAAACAACGATCCTACAGCGACAAATGGCCCCTTGCCTCTTCCCCTACCTCTGAATCTTGGCGGCATTGTATTAGGTCTTGTCAAAACAAACAAAAGGACAACAAAGAAATATAAAGGACGAAGTTAGAAATAAAACCAATTTGGATTAATCCTAAGTTCTTTGTCTAGACTCGGAAGTCGAGGAATGTGCAAACTGTGTCGTTGGAGATTAAACACAAAAAAGCTAGTGTTTAATTCACTCAATGTTAGCTCTGATACCAACCTGTCACACCCCGAATTTCCACGTATTACCGGTGGGCCCGGTGGGGAGTATCGTGACGTAGTTGATATCATCATAGTCAAACAACACAATTTAAATGCACAGCGGAAGCAAAAGATGAATCACATTACAAACCGAATAAATAGTAATATCAAAGTATCACAAACGGACTGTAATGGATCCACAGGCGGATCAAAAGATAAAAAGATCATTGTTCAATAGACTTTAACATCCAAGGATATCCTACACCCCGTGCTTAGGTCGTGGCCATTTCTTTGAATGCAACTGTCAGGTGTATGCCTACACCCCGTGCTTAGGTCGTGGCCATTTCTTTGAATGATGCCAAGGATATCCGGGACATGGTCATTTAACCCCCAAGGGCCATACACCAAATAATACAGATTAAAACGAGTAATGTAAATACATTAATCACAATCTGATTTAAATGACTACACACCCGACCAAGCGGTATTATTATAATACCGTATCCCAAGCCTGTATAGGGAAAATAAGTTAAAAGTATTTACCTGAGCAAGTTATAATTCACAAACAGCAAGTGCACGTAGCTTTTACCGGGCTCCTAATCTGGAACGAAGGTTTTTAATAACCTATTAGATTCCTAACGGGTCTTAAATAAGTCTAAACTTAGACCGGTTAGTTTTAAAGGAAGGTATACGGTTCAAAACGTACGATTAAGCGATGACCGGATTAGAGTGTGGTTTAGACCCGACAAGTTTGAATACTTGTATAATATGGGTAAACTAACCACATTCTGGATTTTGAGATAAAAACGATAAGGTTTGACCCGTTTCGGCTAATTTATGTAAACTAGTTACATAAACCGCACCGAACGCGAATAATGCGTAACGGGTAACCAAATGAGTCATGAACAGGTTTCCTAAGTTAATATGCCTTAAATATGTTGTGATATCAGTAGGATACCTTCCATTATGCCCAAAATGGATTTAAATCCAAACTATGCCTCGTAGGGGCGTTTTGGTCATTTTAAAGCTCATAAAAGAGTTTAAATATAAATCTGAGTTTCAGGTCTGATGTATTCAGTAAAAATACTTATTTTTATAAGTCATAACAGTAGGGTATGGCATATATGTGAAATTTACCTTTTATAATCAAACTATGCACCGTAGGGGCATTTTGGTAATTTCACATAGGCTTTAAAGGTCAAAATAGGGAATCTGAGTTTAAAACTTTTGCTTACTGTTAAAATATAAAAACTTTCTTAAAACATCAGTAGGTATTAAGTCTTATATGAGAAAAATGGTTTTAATACATACTATGCGTTTTAAACGCGTAAAAAGACGATTTTAAGCGATTTCCGGGGTTTATATGAAAAGCTGATATTTTTATCATTCCAGAAAGCTTAAAATGTTTTATTTATCATAACAAATCAATAGCAAAAGGTTGGGTGTCCAAATGTTTTGTAAAACTCATTTTATAGGCCAAAAGGGCAAAATCGACAATTACCGAATCAAAGCTATAACCCTATGTTATGCTCAGCCTAAAAATAAATAAAAATCTTAAAAAATCCCAAAATATTATTTTACATTAGTAGGTAAAAATTTTGATATCAAAAATTGGGTTTAGATAGGCTATATGCTAATTACGCCGTTTAATTAATAAAAAGCTTTCTAATTACGCTATTGAGCATAACTCTTAATCTAGACCTCCAACTGATGTGAAAATTTAGGAACATGTTTATATATCAGTAATAAAGATTATTGTCCTCTCACATTTTCAAAATTCTTGTTTTAAGGTCAAAAGGGCATAATAGTCAACATTTAGGCATATAACGGAAACATGCATATGAATCGGATAACTAATGAACCAAGTTGTATAATCACAGAGGGTTATACTAACATGTAACCTGGTCCTAATAAAGCTCTAAGGCATTTCTAAAATATGCTCTAATGGGTCAGAACTGAAAGTCAAAGCAAAAGTCCATTTATGCGACTTTCGGTTCCGAACCGAGCTTATACTGAAAATTGTCGGGTTAAACATGCCTAGACATGTTCTTACATTAATTACCAAGTTATACAAGTGATAAAACAGGTTTCATAGCTTCTACATTGTTAATTATGTCTTTATGCAAAAATTAGCTTTCTGTTGACTTTTTAAAATTAACTTTGACCCGACAATTGACCTAGTTAGAGTGGGAATCAGAGGGTGCCCTTTTAAGGGTTTATTACCCACATAAATACCAACTCAAAGCTACTTTCAATTCGAGATTTGACTGGACAAATTTTAATTAATCACGAAGTCAAACCTTAATTACGACGGTTTGACTTTAGGCTAATAAACTAAGTAAAACTGAATTAAGAAAGGTTAAGGACACTTACTAAAGTCCTATGCACGACTAGGGATCCTTAGGAAGTGCTCTTGAGCTCCAGAGATCTCCAGAAAATGAGTTGGAAGCTTTTCAAGTGAAATGCTCAATTGTGAGTTCATAAGTTGCAACAAATGGCCTTATTTATAGCCAAGGAAGATCAAGGAGATGGATCCAGGTGTTATGGCAACTCCAGGGATGAAGACAAGTGCCTAGGGACGTGTTTCAAGGAGCTAGAGGGTGGCAAACTCGCGGAATTCGGCATACATGCAAGCTGCCATGTTAAAAAGGAGTTTGCTGATCTGGTAGTCCGTCGCGCTACGCCACGGGGAAGAGCCCAGGTGGTGGCGCAGCGCCAGCAACAAGCTTATCAGCAATTCAAGTTTTAAAAATGACAGTTTCACCCCCTGGACCTTCAAATGCGTAATTTCTTCCATTTTAGGCACTTTTAACCCATGAAATTTATATTTCTATGATCCATGAGATAAAGCCAATCATCATTAGGTCCGGTTTCATTAAACGATAACCGAAAACACAAGTTTTGCCTCGTTGACGCTTTTAACCCCTTAATTACGAAAGTTAGCGTATCTTTCTCATACGATATCGAAACCGTGTGAAATTTTTACCACTTATTCTTAGGAGTATAATTAATCGTTACAAGGCTCCGGGTTCGCGAAAAGGTCACTCAGAGGTATAACTTAAACATGTTGACACATTTAACCCTCGCGTCTTGTAAACTTTCACTTTCTTCCACAAACGGTTTCACACGCTTCATGATACATTCGTTTTAGGGTATAAACATCGTGTAAGGTTGTTTAAAGGTAAAATTACCAAATGTTGACACTTTATATCCTTATATACATATACTTTCTTCGTTTGTCAACTTTAGTCCCTCGTAATCAATCTGTTACACGTTTAAAGTCCATGACACATGTTGATACTATATTGGACATGATTTTGCGAGGTGTTACAGTATATGTCTCATGTATAGGAATAAAGTGAGCACTCTTCGTTAATCTATCCATAACCACCCATATAGCATCGAATCCTCGACTCGTCCTAGGCAGTTTGGTCAACAGGTCCATGGTGATATGTTCCCATTTCCAAACCGGGATTTCCAATGGTTGCAGTTTACCATATGGCTTTTGGTGTTCAGCCTTGACTTGTAAACAAGTCAAGCACTTCTCTACATATTTAACTACATCCCTCTTCATTTCGGGCCACCAATAGTTTTGCTTCAGATCGTTGTACATCTTAGTTGCACCTGGATGAATAGAATAACGGGATTTATGAGCTTCATCGGGTAGAAGCGTCTTGACTCCACATGAGTTTGGGACCCATATTCTTCCGAATCGAGTCTTCAACCCTTTGTTACCATTCGCCAAATCCTTCAGCTGACCGACTGTCCTTTCCTTTTTCAAGTTTTCCTCTTTTACTGCCTCAGCTTGTATTTCTCGGATTCGTTCAAGTAAGCCCGAGGTTATAACAAGCTGCATCGACCTCACTCGTATTGGGACATAGTCCGATTTCCTGCTCAAAGCATCCGCCACAACATTTTCCCTTCTAGGGTGGTAATGTATTTCGCAGTCGTAGTCTTTTACCGTTTCTAACCACCGCCTTTGTCACATATTTAACTCTTTCTAATCGAAGAAGTATTTTAAACTCTTATGGTCAGTAAATATGGTGCACTTTATCCCGTATAAATAGTGCCTCCATACTTTTAACGCAAACACCACCGCCGCCAGTTCGAGATCGTGCGTGGGATATTTCTTTTCATGCACCTTTAATTGCCTCGAGGCATAAGCTATCACTTTGCCTCGTTGCATTAAAACACATCCGAGCCCCGAAAGTGACGCGTCAGAATAGACTACCAAGTCTTCGACTCCATCCGACAACGTTAATACTGGAGCTTGTGTTAACTTTTCTTTTAGCATTTAGAATGCTCTTTCTTGTTCAACACCCCAAATGAATCTCTCCTCTTTCCTAGTTAATTTAGTTAATGGCGAAGCAATCATGGAGAAATCTTGAATGAATCTCCTGTAATATCCTGCAAGCCCTAAGAAAGTTCGAATTTCTGAAGGGTTCTTCGGAGGGCTCCATTTCGACACGGCTTCTATCTTTGACGGATCTACCAATATTCCATCGGCACTTATGATGTGGCCGAGGAATTGCACCTCTCATAACCAGAAGGCGCACTTTGAGAATTTTGCATACAATCTTTCTCGTCTGAGTGTCTCTAACACCTCTTGTAAATGATGCGTATGATCTGCTTCACTTTTCGAGTATACCAGAATGTCGTTGATAAACACGATTACCGACTTGTCCAACATTGGCTTGCAAACCCGGTTCATGAGATCCATGAAAGCCGCGGGTGCATTCGTCAGCCCGAATGACATCACAAGGAACTCATAATGTCCGTATCGCGTGCGGAAAGCCGTCTTCGGTACATCTTCTTCCTTGACCTTTAATCGGTGATACCCCGATCTAAGGTCGATTTTTGAAAACCAATTCGCACCTTGTAATTGGTCGAATAAATCGTCTATTCTCGGAAGCGGGTATCGATTCTTTACCGTGAGTTTGTTTAACTCTCGGTCGTCAATACACATTCGCATGCTTCCGTCCTTCTTTTTCAAAAATAGTACCGGCGCGCCCCAAGGAGACACGCTCGGCCTTATAAATCCTCTATCAAGCAGGTCTTGAATTTGCGACATTAGTTCTTGTAATTCTGACGGCGCGAGTCGGTACGGTGCTTTAGCTACGGGTTTCGCGCCCGGAACCAATTCGATTCCGAACTCTACCTCCCGTTCAGGCGGTATCCCCGGTAAATCTTCTGGAAACACATCTTCGAAGTCACGTACCACCGGTACGTCTCCAATCTTCGGTGACTCTTTCTCGGGCTCATTCGCGTATATCATAAACGCCTTACATCCATGCTTCATGAGCTTTCAACATCGAGCATATTATAGGATTGCCTCCTTTCTAGCCATAGATGGTGACATGTTTTCCACTCGGAGATGTTAGCTTTATCTCCATACGGAAACACACGACCTTTGCGTGGTGTCGAGATAGCCAATCCATCCCAACAACTACTTGAAACTCTCCCATCGACATCGGGATTAGATCTATCAAGTACTCCTCGTCATCGGTACTTAATTTACAGCCTTGACAAACATCACAAACTATGAAACTTTTGTTGTCCCCTATTTCAACTTCTAAGGGCACAGATAATTTCGTCAATACAAATGAAGGATGTCGAATAAATCCATGTGAAATAAAGGATTTATTCGAACCCGTATCAAGTAATACACGTGCAGGAATCGAGTTTATTGCGAATATACCTGAGACCACATCGGGTTATGTTTTCACTTCAGTCGGTGTTAGTTGGAAGGACCTAGCCTTCGCCTTTGGAGCTTCTGTTGGACACTCTTTGGTGTCTTTCTTTCCAACTAAGTCCGGACATTTGGACTTTTTATGGCCCGGTTGGTAACACTTGTAGCACACAAAGACCTTTCCCGGACATAACGATGTGGTGTGCCCCGTCTTCCCACATATGGGACATGGTTTGTCTTTGAAGCGGCACTCACCCTTGTGCCCCTTTCCACACACCTTGCAACTCAGCGATCCACCTTTCACATCCGTCTTCTTCACCGATTCAGTCGTTCGAGCTTTCTTTGTAGGGCTCGGGTTAACATCCATTACCCATCGTTCACCCCTCTCGATTTGTTTCTTCATCTCGATCTCCCGCTCCCGGGCGGTGTTAATGATTTCCGTGAGGGTTTCATACTTTGAGGGAGTCATAAACTCCCGGTATTCAGCGCTCAACATGTTGTAATAGTAGTATATCTTCTTCTCTTCAGTAGTTACTAACTCGTCGCACAATCTCAGCTTATCCATAAAAATGCACGTGATTTTATCAATTGTTTCACCCCTCTGTCTTAACTGGATGAACTCCTCCTTGATCCTGTTGATGACTGCCTTGGGACTATGATGTTTAAAGAATGGCACCTTAAACTTGTCCCATGTCATGACCCTTGCCGCTTCGGCTCCTATCTCCTTCTTTTTGTTGTCCCACCAATCCTTGGCTTGACCCCTCAACTGACCCGTTCCGTAAGCAACAAAATCACTCACGTCACAGTGGGTCCTTTCAAACACCCATTCGACGTCACTTAGCCATCTTTGGCATATTATCGGGTCAACCTCCCCGTTGTAAATCGGCGGTTTACACGCCATGAACTCCTTATACGAACATCCCTTACGTTCTCCAGATTTTTCTTTCATAAGGTTGACATTGTCTTCCAACCTTTTAACTCGTTCTTCGACTAATGATAACACTGTATTCTGAATTTTGTCTATGAACCCGGATAGACTACCCTCAATTGCCTTTCCCACTTCTTCGGCAATTATCTCTTTCATTTGTTCCATGCTTGTCGGCACCGGATCATCATCATTCCTTTCCGTCATCTCGAAACTGAAATGTTTACTTCAATTATTAAACATTTCATTTATAACATAGCTTTATTTGCTTTGGTTTAGCCAAGTTCGTAACTTGCTTTGACCGTTGTCATTTAGTGCACCTTCCGGGTTTGAGTGTGTTAACACACTCTTCCCGTGCACATTAATTCCCATCTCTTTTACTTACATAGGATAAGATCTACTAAAATAAATAATTAATCCTTACCGGACGATCGATCAAGCTTGAACCGAACACTTTGTTGACAACCTTGAGCTCTGAATACCAACTTGTAACAACCGTCTAATTTCTATTTGAATTTAATAAAAATATGCAGGATTTTATATAAAAAGTACTTTACTTCAACATAAGTACAAAATCAAAGTTTTAAAGTGATCACATACTAGTCAACTACCAACTAGTTTAAACATTCACAACATGATTAGTAAATTGTTTACATCAAAAACATTGTCTAAACAAAGTTAAATTAACGCGGAAGCTTCAAAAGTTCATGTTCGGTTCTTCAAAACATGCTTGATCGCCATCCGGAAAGTCCCCATCATCACCTAGAGTCAAAACCACTTACAAAGTTAGTCTTGACACTAATATAATGCATATAAACGGGTTCCAGTATCGAATCATCAAAATAAAATAAAAATTCAGTTTTGGTCCTGTCGCGTGTCGCGCCAGAACACCCTCGACTTGTCGCGTGTCGCGAGGACTCCCGCGTGTCGCGCCAGATCCCATGAATCCTGTCGCGTGGTGCGGGGGAGACGGTTTTCCAGCAGGTGCATGTTTTTTACCTGCATTTCCTGCCAGCTCCGGAATTCATAAATTTTAACTTCAATTTGTCATAACTTTTGATCCGAGGGTCCGTTTAAGGTGATTCTTTTTCCTATACGTCTGTAATTTAATTACCGACGCGTCTATTACAATTATTATCCCAAAAATTTGGTTTACGGACCGAACAACGAAAATCACTCTTACATTTATTCGACCCATTACATTTACACCCATTTTGCTAATCATTGCAATAGTAATCATAAGGCGCTTTTACCCAACTTCCGGGGCTTAATATCACCGGCATTTCATTACCAATCTTATAGTTTCATGCTCTCGTGATTGTCAACACCAAATGCTAACTATTAAACACCAACACTACTAACTACATAATTATTCGACCCGTTTGGCTCAATTGTGGAATCCTCCATTTATATTGACTACCAAACACTTCATAACCCAATCTTAACCTATTAATTCAATTAGTGAACATTATCACTTCAATCAACGCAACTTTTATTCTAAAACACAACTACACGCGTTCTAATATCAAATTTACTTAATGTAACGAATCGAGTTACATACCTTCAAAGCAAACCCTTCAAACACGCGTCACCACCGGCTTGTCCACTAGACTCTCCGGCTTCCTTCCCTATAGAGTTCATCCATAGTATGTTTAGAACTCTTTTCCAATCATATATCGCACAGTTTGCCAAAACATTACAAATATGCGTTTTAACTTGAAATTTCAGTTTTAAGCCTTCTTTGAGGCATTTTTACAAACACTTTAAGGGCATAATTTTACATGGTTCATTATCAAGTTCATAACTTGTCATATAGCCCAAATTTACATCAATCAAACCATCTTACATAAATGTTAACCTCAATAATTCTGAAATCACTTCACAAATATCAGATTACACTAGAACAACCACCAAAATCCTAGTGTTTATCAAGTTCCACAAAAACCCACTAATCACCTTCAATGCTGTTCATGGATTTTACTAAAATTAAGCATGATTTCAACATGTACTTGTCTAGGGTTTACCCCTAGACACTATATTGTTTCTATATCATCTATATAACAAACATGCAACCATAATTTCAAATTCTCTAAGTTCACTCAGAAATTCAACTAGAGAT
Organism: Helianthus tuberosus; assembly: GCA_030545235.1. Lineage (NCBI taxonomy): Eukaryota > Viridiplantae > Streptophyta > Magnoliopsida > Asterales > Asteraceae > Helianthus > Helianthus tuberosus. The sequence continues at coordinate 33,111,861 of CM060373.1, read as the reverse complement.
TTCTCATGAAATTTACATACCTTGTGACTCCTTTTTCAATGGAGATCACTATTTCGTGCTCGTATTTTGATTTAGAATTGATTTGGACCTTCAATTTGAGAGATTAGACAAGAACTAAGGTTGTGGGGGTTCCTCCTGGTCGCCCTGTGCTTCAATCGACCAGACATACACTCTTGTGTGTGTTTGGTGTATTTTTATTTTGTTTTTATTAAATCAAGTTTCAGATTTAACACGTTTAGTCCCTCCATTTTCCTTAGTTCATATTTTGAGTGTTTTAACCCACTTGCGAGTCACTACAAGACTTGTAATTAACTGGGTTATTTAGTCCTAATCAGTTTGTTTTCATTTATTTAATATTTTGTAATTCTAATATAAAACTTTATATTTTCGGGGTGTTACAAGGTGCCTGGACAAGCTTAACACATTTGCAATAAAACTAGCAAAACCAAAAAATAAACCACAAATGAAACACAGACTAATGCAGTAGTCTCGATCAAGTGCCGGTCCGACTACCCCGGTAACAAGAATGCCTATGACACAACAAATGCAGTGAATGCAAAAAATAAAAGGAAATAAAGATTAGAAAGATCTCACAACAGCGTTTAACTCCCTCCAAGCAGATTCGCCTTGTAACCTTCTAGGGTTACAAAGCACAGATCGGAAAACCACAATCTCCTGGTCAGTTTGCTCTGAAATCTTCTTGGATTTAGAGACCAACACAGGGAGCAGAAGCCCTCAATCCACAACATCTTTTCCACAAGGAACCACCAAACCCTAGCTAGGGTTTCCATCGCACCAGATCTGTTCCAGCACGCCTTCCAATACCAAGATCCATAGGGTTCTTCAAGATATAAGAAGCCTAACCACCCAATAACCAGTTCTAAACCCTAAATCACGTAGCGGACAACCCAAGAACAGACACAAGAGCCCTAAAATAGCTATGATACCATGTAAACAACCATGGTATGAACAAGAAATAGAATAAGAACACCAAACATAGCGACAAAACGTGACAAATTAATCTCTTATTAATCCAAACCAAAAGAATTTTCCCCCCAGAAACCCTTTGATCTTACAACTTGTAAGATCAACAATGAACAGATGTTCAATACAATCAACTGATATCAATATCAATTGATTAACATACAAAGGAAACCAGGATCTCGCATGATTCAACTACTCAACAAACCCTAACAACTAGTGAGAAGATACCAGACTCAACAACCACAAAACTGTCCACAGTGAACCCTAATGTTCACTTATATATTCCCTCGTACAGAAGTTACACAATACACCCTGAACTATACCTCAAGATGATCGCAACCCTTGAGCTCTTTCCATTCTAACAGTTAAGACCCTTCTGTCACTTCACACTTTACAGTTAAGTCCTCCAACAATACAACCTGCAAACAACTGACTTAAACAATAATAAGTAACATAATTAACAATTCGCAACATATGAATTAATGACTTTTATTTTATTTTAACACTCTTAAAGCAATTAATGAAGTTTGGACACCCACTCAATCTTTCAAATACGTCGTCTCCTATTTTTGTATATATATGACATGAAACGAGCTTGATAAATATTTGTATGCTCTCTCGCACACAAGTTCAAGCTGAAATCAAAATCTAGATCTAACATGGGGATATTATCATTGGTATCAGGACGACCCGGGCCGAGTGGATTCGGATCAGCCTCCACTGCTGAACAAGTGTCTGAATCAATTGATGCTTCTGGTCTCACTGCTATAATCACAGGTGAAAGAATACACAAAGACGAGATAACAATTTTTATAGTCTAAATCTAGTAAATAATTAGTAATTGTATTTTAGTTTAGCGGTAAAACTCAAAATAACCTCTTGTGTAAATTGTATTTTCTAAAAGAATTTAAGTAGTTCATTGTATTATTATTTTTGTTTGAAAAAGTAAGTTTCCTTTTTTGACCGGAGATATTTAGGTCAAACTTAGCCGGCTAATGAAACTAAATGGTCATAAATATATTTTAGATCATTGTACTTTTTATATCCCCCACCATAGCACAAGTGGTTAGGCCGGCTTCTTCCCTATGGGAGGTCGCCGGTTCGACTCCATCTTGTGGCATATGGTGTGGGGACGTCCCAATGATGGATCGTTTTCTTCCGAGGTATGGAGCGGTCTTGAGGGCAACCCGGTTTTACCCAACTGTTACCCCAGCAACTCGTGTGGGGGCAGCATGGTTTCCGGGCGGAAGTCAGCTCGCGCGCCGGCCGAGGCCCGATCGAACATCGGGTCCGGAGAAGCGGGGTTGACGGGGAATGTCTTTGACATGTCCCCGGAGACCAATCGGTCTTGTACAGAAAGTCTCCTTCCAAAAAAAAATATCATTGTACTTTTTATAAAATGTTCATCTAGGTCACAATGTAATCTTTCATTTATAGCATAAAACTTTTAAATTATTAATTTGTATAATATTAAAAAAGGAGTTAATTACATAGTTAGTCCCTGTGGTTTGCACAAAATAACATACTTAGGTACTAATAGTTTAAAATCACCTTCTAGGGTATTAACTTTTCATTTTGTAACGTTTGGAGGTATTAACTTCTAAGGTAGTAACATAGGTAGTCCCTGTGGTTTGCACAAAATAACATACTTAGGTACTAACAGAATGTGATTTTAAGCCTACAAATAAGCTTAATACCCCCAAACGTTACAAAATGAAAAGTTAATACCCTAGAATGTTATTTTAAACTATTAGTACCTAAGTATGTTACTTTTTGCAAACCACAGGGACTAACTATGTAATTAACTCTTAAAAAAGGGACAGCCGTCAAAATATCCTTTTGAGTTTTGACTAACCATAATTAAAGATTAGATTTAAAAAAATTATATATATATTTTTTTTTAATGGCAAAGGTTACATAATCCTTAATTTTAAATTACATAAGTTTGTCATATGTCAGGAATTGAACCATGTTATCTTCCCAAGAGGCACAAAGCCTCTTGTGCAAATCCTACGTTGACATGGCGACGAATTTGACTTTTTGGACACATGTCATAATACAACTTGATGAACTTTTATGTAAAAGAATAAAAAAAGTGGAGGGTTATTTTGTTAGGCTAGGTGTTGTGGATTAACCAAACCCATTGACACATTACCACCTAGTCACTGTCACATACGAACTTGACCATTAACTAGATACTCGTTAACAATGTGTTGTGAATTAACTAAATTAAAAAAACAAAAGTATGTGATTGGTTTAGATTGGAGTAGACCCCACAATTATCACTACCTTATTCTCATTCCGGCGCCAATGCATTCACTAAACTTCCATTAACTAAAGCTATTAACAGAGGGGTGGTGTTGAGCCTGTTAATGGGTGATGTAGCACCCCTCTGTTAATCACAACGCATAGCCTTAAAGGGAAAATTACAAAAATAGACAATGTTAAACTTAGATTTTTCCAAAACAAACACATTTTTTCAACTTTCTAAAATGTTTAGAGCAATAAAAAAGTAACACTTAAGGCTGACCGTAGCCGATACTTTTTGTCACATAAATTCATGTTTGGCACGGAATTTATAGCCGGAGTTAGTTGACCGGCTAAATTGACTATTTTGGAAAAAAAAAAAAAATTTGTGTCTATTTTGGAAAAGTCAAGGTCAATATTGTCTATTTTAGTAATTTTCCCTTTTGTTAATGTTGTTGGTCTAACATGGTTGCTTTTGTGATTGAAAATGAGATGTGGTTGTGTAGGAGGAGCAAGTGGGATTGGGTTAGAGACAACAAGAGTATTAACAATGAGGGGAGCTCATGTGATCATAGCCGCAAGGAACATCAAGGCTGCAAATGAAGCCAAACAAGCCATCCTTAAAAACAACGAAAACGCCAAGATTGATGTTCTTGAGCTTGATCTTTCATCTCTCAACTCGGTTAACGCCTTTGTTCATACCTTCAAAGCTCTTAATCTTCCACTCAACATCTTGATGTAAAAATCTTGCCATTAACCACTTACTTGTAATTATGTTTTTCTATCTCTTACTAGTAAAATAAACAGTCTAACTCTAACATGTCGAAAGTCGTCCAATACAAACTTAAATACAAAAAACCTCCTATGTAATTTCATTTAGAAGCTTTAAATTTGCAGAAACAATGCTGGTGTTATGTTCTGCCCCTTCCAGCTATCACAAGATGGGATAGAGATGCATTTTGCAACCAATTATCTAGGTTGGTCAATAATGTACCCTTTTATAACTTTAATTAACTAAGTCAAATATTAAACACTGTTCTCAGGTCATTTTCACTTGACAAACCTACTACTTGATAAGATGAAGGAAACAGCTGCAACTACTGGAATTGAGGGTAGAATTGTAATTTTATCATCTTTAGCTCATGCCTACACCTATGAACAAGGGATCAGATTTGAGAAAATCAATGATAAAGATAGGTAAATATGTTAATATATGTTTTTATAATATTGTTAAATGATGTTAACAAACTTTGTATAATCCTGAACCAGTTATTCGAAAAAAGCATACGGGCAGTCCAAGTTAGCCAACATATTGCATGCGAATGAGCTCACTCGATGCCTAAAGGTATTTATTTATCCATGTTCCATTTTTTTGTTGACATCAATTATTATGTTCATATTCATTTTAAATTTGAAATGTAGGAAGAAGGGGTAAATATTACGGTAAACTCAGTAAACCCAGGATTTATAATGACAGACCTCATGAGACATTCGTTCGTGCTTATGAGTAAGTTTATGCATATATATTTGGAAAAAAAGAACATAAACTCTATTCTTTCGAAGATTGAGTGTTTTTCTTAAAAATAATTTGAAAATACATAACAAAAGAAGGTATATGTGTTTTGAAGCCAAAGTGATCTAAAACAAAAGATTGATGGTATATATATGTTGGACTCCGGTTGAGTTTGCAGCGGATAAACAGGGATTTGGCACATCAGTTGACATATCCATGAATGATTTTAGGAGTGGAGAAAGTTTACAAGTGAATTTGAATGATCAAGAACAATCGAGTGGACAGAAATATTTGTTGAATAATCTGTCTTGGTACCGGAAATGGTTACCGGTAATTACATATATATATGTGTGATTATGGCGGTTAATCTTGGCGGCAATAACTGTCATTAGGCAGTTTAAAATTACCCGCTCATGATCCGAACCAACACTTGTCACACAATATCCGAATATTACATATCATTTACTACATAAAATACAAGTATCATAAACATAATAAAGTTTAATTATTCATTATTAACAATATATATATATATATATTTATTTAGAAATGGTGTTTTTCAGAACAACCCTGGAATCATATAATTCTGGAGTTGCTAGGCCTGGAATTCAGCTGTCATATGTGTTTATTAGACAAAATATAATAGTGTGTTAGTTTAAGGTTAGAAGTGTAACATTGGGGTCTATATAAACCACATATCTAATGTAACCCTAATCACAACTTCTAATACAACACAATTCTCTGATTAAACTATGCTAGTGCCAATCCTGCCACCCTTAGTGGAGCATGGGTTTTTTTCGGGGTTGGGTACCCCGAAAACCCATTTTTAAAACATGAACAAAAAAACACCATTTATGCAATGATGTTTATGAAAACACCATTTCCCAAAAAAAAAAAAACGATGGATTGTATACATATCATCTCCTAAATAGAACTTATGAAGTTTAAAAGTTTTGCATATGGTTTTTGGCAGGAATTTTCCAGCTGCTCACTTATCCCATCTGGCAAACTGTTGAACAGGTATCAAATTTTTAAGTGCAAATATCAAATTTTCAAATCTTTTCATTTTTGGATTATTTTCTAACAAATAAGATTGTTTTTTTCTCTAATTTATTGCGTATAGGGTGCAGCAACAAGTTGCTATGTAGCGTTGCACCCGAACCTAAAAGGGGTGAGTGGAAAATACTTTATGTACTGCAATGAATATGCGACAAGCAACCTTGCAACTGATCCCGAATTGGCCAAGAAGCTCTGGGACTATAGTCGTAACCTGGTCAAGTCTCTTCGACACTCCTAATCTTATTTATTTTTTCTTGTATCCTGGTTTGGTGTATGTTTTATTTGGAATATATTACATAGTTTGTTTTTGTTTTTTATATTTATTATAATCATGATATGTAAAACGTAAACTATTGTAGTATTATTAACTTCAAAACGTTAAATATCAACAATGGTTGATAAATATAAAATATAAACATCTGAAGCAAACACTTATTTTAGTTTTATAAAAAAAGGCTTGTTTTGAAAATAAATACTAAAGGGGATTGGTTGGTGGACTTAAGGCCCAACCCAACATTCAACTCCGGAGTCCAGACTCCATCGTTATATTGCTAGATTGGGCCAACCCAAATGGCTAGATAAGGAATGGGCCGAAGTCTTTTGGATTGAGCCCGAATTAAGGTTCCTTCTACTAGAGGTGTACAAATCGGTTTAAAAAAAAACGGTCCGGTTTTTAACGAACCGGTTTCGGTTACTAACCGGTTTTTTAAACACAAAACAGTAACTGGTCTAACCGGTTTGGATCGGTTTTTAACCGATTTGTGCCAAAAACTGGTTTTTAACCTGCTTTTTAAAACTGGTTTCGGTTTTTAAAGCGGTTTCAAAGATCTAGCATACTAACCGGTCTACAAACTGTTGTTTCAGTTCGGTTTGAAACCGGTTTCGGTCTTAAAACCGAATTTTTTTACACCGCTACCTTCTACCATAATTGATTTATGTGGGGGTTTGGGTGTGTTTTAAAGTTCAAGAAACGTAAGTTTGTGTGTTTTAACAATTCTTAAGTATTATGAATTTGTGTATAAATAAACTGAAATTTCAGTTAAAAAACCCAGATAAAAAGTATACCAAGTATTTTCACCATTTTACATGTTAAAAGAGACATTTTAAAAAGTTCACGATTTTTAGAATATTTGAAATTCGAACATATAAGTTGAATTGTTTTTAATGGTTTACTCTCGACTATCAATTAAGGGTGGAAGTAGTGGGTGTCGGATGTGGGAAAAATTAGATTGGAACGTGTGATCTGAGAGACGTGTATTACTTTCAGATCGAATTATTTTGGTGGTTCACCCGAAAAATCTAATCGGATACAACTCAGATTAAGAACCATAACTTAGTATGCGAATTGGTGTAGAATTCACGAACTAGAATCTGAGACCGACGAATGATTTCGAAATTAGGGATTAGGGTCAGTAACTCCCTTCAGGAGTTATATCTTTTAATTAAAATTGCATCAAAATTGGAGAATATTTTTATGTTGAAAATTAATGGAGATTCTTTTAGAAAAATAATAGAGTAGATTGTTGGCTCATGTGGTTTAGCCATTTTAACCATTTCAGCCTAAAAATGAATCTTTTAACATATCAGACCCAGAGATTGCATTTTATAACGGTTTTGGCCCCTAACACTAACTTTGTTACTTATTTGCAAAATATCGTTCGTTTGAAAAAAAGAAACGTAAGATTTGAAAAAAAATAAACATTCTAATAAAAAGTTTGCAAAATATCGTTCGTTTTTCAAAAAAAAAATAGAATGGTTTATTTCTTTTTCAAATCTTCCATTTCTTTGGACCGTTTGTTTATTCGAATTCGTTGTTTTTTTAACCTTTCGTTTATTAAACTCGTGCGTTTTTAGTACCTTACACTTGTTAACTTATTTTTTTAAGGTTTTGTTTTTTTTATAAACGTCCTTTTTTAATCTTCGTTTTTTTAAACTGCTCGTTCGTTTAAAATCAATCGTTTCATTTTGTTAAGTTCTTTTTCCCTAACGACTATAAGTAAACTGAATTCAAAGTTTCAAAAATGAACGATTTCACAAAACGGTTCTAAAAGGAATGGTTTAGAAAGAAACGATTTAAAAAAACAAATTGTTTAAAAAAGTTAAAAAAAAAAGATTTTAAAAAGATCGGTATAATATGAATCGTTTAAAAAAACTTTAAAAGACAAACAATTTTAGAAAGAAGGATTTTAATAAACAAGCGGTTTAAAAATGTATAATCGATTTAAAAAAGGTTAAAAAAGAAATTATTTTAAAATGACTTTTATAAGAAACAAACCCTTAATGAAAATACATATTTATTTGCATATATAAAACATATTTTGTTAAATAATAATCGTGAAAATAACGAAATAATAAAAAAAAACTTGAGTAATTGCATTAATAATCTCTTAAATATTAAAAGAACTTTGTAAATATAAAAAACAGCCCCTAAGGTATATAATTACCTAATTACCCTTACACTTAACTGCAGAAAAGTAACAAAGTTAGTGAGAGGGGCCAAAACCGTTATAATATGCAACCTCAAGGTTGGATATGTTAAAAGATTTTTTTGGGCTGAAAGAGTTAAACTGGCTAAACCACAGGTGCCAAAACAGTAATTTACTCAAAAAATATTCTAATGAATTTTAGTGAAGCTAGGGGCTGCGCCCCTTTGGACCCTGCTCCTAGAGGTGTTGCCCTAGACCCCTGTCAAGGGAGGCGTTGCCCCCCCTTGAAACCCCCATTGATTAGGGGCCTCGTCAAAACACTTAGAACTATAGCAACTCAAACAAGTGTGCACTTCAGCACCTAATTTGCTTAATGGGTATTATAATTCACCTTGGTCACCAAGTCAATCCCAATTACTCTAAGATATCCCACACTGGACATCCCGCTCCTCCCATATCAGCATCTCGCTTCTCCAGTCCCACTCATCTCCATCCCATGTATTTCTTTCTTTCTCGTCACTCGAATTCGGGATGGTGTTGTCGTCATTACTTCCTTTTTTCGGTATCGGACATCTAGTAGGTACCTAAGGTGCAACATAAGCAACCCCTACTCCTTTACTCGTATCGTGCCTTGATGCTTTCTATACGTTTTTAAGGGCGTGTATAATGCATAGAAACATTCAAATATGCAAGTAATTTTAGAGAATATCTCATAAGTCATGATAGTCATTGATATAGATTTAAAAGTAGATATAAAGAATGTATGAGTTATTCGTTAGAAATATATTTATAAGGTGTCGTATTTATATCCTAAGGTAATTTTAGAGATAAACATCCAATTCGTTCCATGAATATCCTTTTGTTGTATAAAAATAGTAGTCATGCAAAACAATTAATGAAGTTGAATTTTTGGATTATTAATGAATCTCAAAAGAATAAAAAATGTATGGGATTTGGTTGTTTGTTGTTATAAGTAATAAATTCACCGCTTTACTTTCACGCATTTGACACCCACTCTTCAAACACAATCGTCATCCCCTCTTATTTTTGTATACATATACATGAGATGCAACCAATATATATCTCCATATTTCAGCTAGCCATTCTCTCTCTCACACACATACATATACATATACACACAAATAGAAGCTAAAATCATACAAATGGGAATATTATCGTTGATATCAGGATGGCCCGGGCCGAGTGGATTCGGATCAGCCTCTACCGCTGAACAAGTTTCTGAATCAATTGATGCTTCCGCTCTCACAGTTATTATCACAGGTATACAGTGTTATGATCAAATACAAATAACTTTTAACGTGTAAATGATACAAATAACTATAATCATTATTATTATTATTATTACGTTATAGTTATAAAGTATAGAAAATAATTATTACTCAAATTAGTATAATAAAAACTGTAACGTAATAATATTATATCATTTACACGTTAACCTCTATTTATACTAGATGTCACCGTTGTATGTGTGTTTTTGGCGATACATGGGGAGATTATCGTTTGATTTCGTCAAGAAATTGTCGAAAATGGGGACTGGATCATTGTTATTGTAATTTAACATGTGCTTCTATGTGTTGATCTGGTAGCATAGAGGATTTTCTCAGGAAGTAAAAGAAAAGGAAATCATCGAATAATCATGAATGAACTAACTGATATTTTTGGAAAAGATAAAATGATATTTTCGTGACGCAATGGAATATTAGTTACACAAATAACTCAAATGGTAAGGAAATCATTATTTAGGGTTCTAATAATAGTTTAGTTTATATTTTATATATGGTGACTTTTAATATTTATTTAAACTAGGTTTAATATATTAATTATCTTATTATTTTTACCAGAATTAATATTTCGGTTATCTTTTAAGTTATTAGTCAATTGAGTAAACTTAATAATTCAGCTAAATAACCTTTAAGTAGGGGCTTATTTATCATTTCTAATAGCTATTAGAAAATTTATTAAAGAAAATGATTTTTGCCGGTTTTAGTCACTAATACAAGGTTTCCGATAATGTTGGTATCTGGTCAGAAACTGGTCGTAATTTCCGAAAGTTTTTTTGCTAGGAAAATTTCTTAGGACCATGGAGCCTTTTCTAGTAGTGAATGTCTGAATACAACTTTTGATACGATAATAAACACTCACCCATCTCAGTTTTATCTAAACGTTTGCAAGATCGTCTTGATATGATAATAATAAACCTTGCATCAAGAAAGCAATTTTAACACATATTTAACTACATACATTGTACAAAAAGTAGTTTTTCATTGCTGTACTAATTATCATGTATGTAAATAAAAATTATGTCTACTTTTAACTATATTTTAGAAGAGGTTATAATATTACTTTTTGGACTTTTCACTTTATAGATATATATACTTTGTGTCTCCTAAAGTTTTCGACAGATAACAAGGTGCCACCTTCAAAGTTGTGCACCATCATCATCATCACTACCATCACTATTCATCATGGCCTCTAATCACCACCACCTCCCATACACCTCACACGATCCCACCAACACCACAAAATAATCATTTATTTATCAGTCTAGAAATAGCAAGTTAGTTGTTTTAATTTTATTTTAAGGACACAATCTAAATAACATATGGTCTTTTTTTTTAGAGTAAGTGCCCTAACTTTTATTATTATAATTTTTGCGTAAGGATCAAATGCAAATGGATCTTACCATCTTACCATACAAAATATTCTTAACATGAGAAGTAAAGAAAACTTTTTTTTTTTGAATTTTTTTACAGTCTACTTAAGTATATTATGTTTAATTGCAAAATGTAAAAAAAATGTTTAATTACTCTACTAGTGTAAAGTCAACTTTTTTTTTTATTTTTAGATGGGAAAAAAATTTAGAAAAAAAAAATCCCTCCTTTACTTCTCACATTAAGTCAATTCGTATGTTATGACCCATTTATACAATAATCTAATCCCATATTTTTTATTACTATTTTTGTTGTTATAAATTCTTTTATGTCTTAAATTTCGACTAAAGAATATATCCTTTTACTTACATACATGTAAAAACATGTATGCAAGTACATGTATGCAGGGGTGTTTACAACCATATCCAAATAAGGGTTGCAAACGAATCGAACGAAAACGAACAAGTCCTTGTTCGCGTTCGTTTGTTAAGAAATATATGTGTTCACGAATTGTTCATGAACGCTTACCGAACGAGATTTTACATTTGTGTTTGTTTGTTAAGGAAATGAACTTGGTCGTGTTCGTTTGTTTGTTAATTTTAGGCAACGAATGAAAAGGAACGATGATGAACACAAATGAGCACAAACTAATGTTCATAAACACAAATGGTAACAAATGAACAAATGTTCATGAACAAAATATATAATACATTGCCACTTATTAAATATTTTATTTGTCGGAATTTTGAAGTATATGAATAGAATATTAAAGCTAAAAACACTAATGAACTATCGAACACAAATGAACACGTTACCGAACGTTCGCGAACATAAATGAACGAACGCGCTCCCTGTTCATGTTTGTTCATTTAACTAAATGAACGAAATTTCTTGTTTGTGTTCGATTGTTTAATAAACGAACAAACACAAACGAACTTCCCGCCAAACGGTTCACGAACTGTTCACCGAACGTTTGGTTCGTTTGTAGCCCTATCCAAATTTACTTTAAAACTTTAAGATGTAATTATAACAGTTGATAAAACTGATTCAAAATATCATATGCATAATCCAGTTAAATATATTTCAACATAAACAAATTATGAAAACATGATTCTTTTTCTAGAAAGACATGATTGATGTGATAATTACTATTTGTGGAAACAAATGTGGTTTAGATCAAAGATTTTTGAATGGTGGTGATCTTAATGCCATAGATTTCAAACAACAATATAGACAGATTGAGTTCATTTCTTTGCTATTTTTATTTATTTTGCCTTTTTTTTTACATCTGCTTCATTAAACAGCAGAGACTTGATTATGTAATTAAATGATTTGGGATTAAAGAAAATTACGAAATAAATTAGGAAAATGAGAACATGTATGTGGTTGTGCAGGAGGAGCAAGCGGGATCGGGTTAGAGACAACAAGAGTATTAACAATGAGGGGAGCTCATGTGATCATAGCCGCACGGAACATCAAGGCTGCAAATGAAGCCAAACAAGCCATCCTTAAAAACAACGACAACGCCAAGATTGATGTTCTTGAGCTTGATCTTTCATCTCTCAACTCGGTTAACGCCTTTGTTCATACCTTCAAAGCTCTTAATCGTCCGCTCAACATCTTGATGTAAAAATCTTGCCATTAACCACTTACTTCCAGTCATGTTTTTTTTAATCTCTTACCAGTAAAATAATCAGTCTAATAGGTCGAAAGTTATCCAATTTCCAATACAAAAAACCTCCTAAAAGCTATAGATTATCATCAAAATGATATAACGTGTGACTGCGTTAGCAAAATGCTAACCGAAGAAGACTCTAAATTTGCAGAAACAATGCTGGTGTTATGTTCTGCCCCTACCAACTGTCACAAGACGGGATAGAGATGCAGTTTGCGACCAATCATCTAGGTAGATCACTAATGTAGCTTATTTTTCTTCTAAAGAAATTTTTAATGTTAAACGCGGGGAATAAATGTTTTCAGGTCACTTTCACTTGACAAACCTACTACTTGATAAAATGAAGGAAACAGCTGCAAGAACTGGAATCGAGGGTAGAATTGTAAATTTATCATCTATAGCTCATCGCTACACCTATGAACAAGGGATCGTGTTCGATAAAATCAATGATAAAGATAGGTAAATCTATCAGTATTTGTTTTCTAATGTCATTTATGATCCTAAATTCTAATATGTTGTGTAATGATATCTTGGATTCCACTAACTTTCCTAAACCAGCTATTCTGAGAAAAAAGCATACGGCCAGTCCAAGTTAGCCAACATATTGCACGCTAATGAGCTCTCTCGACGCTTACAGGTATTTATTTATTTATTTACGTTCCATTTTATCAATAAATCCATATTTATTTTAAAATTGAAATGCAGGAAGAAGGGGTCAATATTACTGTAAACTCGGTACACCCCGGGTTAATAATGACCGATCTCATGAGACATTCATTCCTGCGTATGAGTAAGTAGTATATAAAGATATTCTTTACAAGAAAAACGAACTTAGTGAAGTTTTATATGTAATTTTTGGCAGGAATTTTTAAGTTGTTCACTTATATCTTCTGGAAAACCGTACCACAGGTAACGTTTAAGTGCCATATATCAAATTTACCGAAATCTTTTCCCTTTCGAATTATGTTAAGAAAATCTTTTTATCCATTTATTGCATATAGGGTGCGGCAACGAGTTGCTATGTAGCATTGCACCCGGACCTAAAAGGGGTGAGCGGGAAATACTTTCAGGACTGCAATGAATACGCAGCAAGCAACTTTGCAACTGATCGTGAATTGGCGAAGAAGCTCTGGGACTACAGTCAAAACTTGGTCAAGTCTCTTCAACACTCCTGATGTTGTTTTCTCCTTCTGATGCGGTCCGGTTTATGTTTTATTTGGAATGTATGAAGGGTTACTTAATATTTTTTTTTCTTTTGAATCACACTATAATGCTATATATGTTATATCAAGTGTCTCAAATCAAAGAGGACCATTTCCATTTACAGTTGTTTAATACAAGACTAATAAACAACATGGAATATAACATATTAACATGTCAAATGAACAACATGAAATATAACTGTTTAAAGGGGAATAAACAGTTTCCACAAGCAAACAGAAAGGGAAGAATAGCACGCGTTTTTGATCGGTTGAGACTTATGAAGCATGATTGGAAAACACCTTTTCCACTTTAAGCACGAGAAATAGAAATCCGACTAATGACAACACGAGTGCAGCAAGCATAAGAAATAACATGGTTTGCAGCGAAATGTACGGGCTCAAAAAGAATACAACCGCAATTGAAGCACTCTGCCAGAGCTTCAACTGCGCAAACGTCCCTTCCTGTTCATGTCGACAACGAAAAAGATATTAGGATACATAATGTGAATTTCTTTTATTTTTATTATATTTTTGAAAGGAAATGTATTACCATATTGTGCTTGAAGAGCATTGCCAGCAAAGCATTCAGCTGTGTCATGAGCACCCCGTCACCGATTCCCCATACCGCTGCAATGAGAAGCGGGTATACTACACGTAGAACACCATCGGTAGGTTCACTAGAAAATAAATTAGAAAAATGAAGGATCAAAAAACCGGAAGAGATCCGAATTTGACTTGTACACAAAAGTCAACAGGAGAATAATAACCTGTAATTTAGCAGCCAGATCAATATACCACCTTGTAGAAAGGCTCCACCAGAAACAATCAAAGTGATAGATGTGAGACCGGATGTAAACCGACCAGCAGCTAGAGAACACTGACACGCATTTCAATTGTCGGGTGTCATTAAACTTAATATAAATCTTGAAGTTATAGAATAGCTAAAAGAATGATATACTTGTGATTTATACGATCTTCACGTAAATTACATATTTCGTCCTTTATATTTATATCAAGTTCAGTGGTTGTCTTTTACCTTTAAAAATGTTAGGAATCATCCTTCATGTTTTAAAAAGTGTGCACAGTCTGTCCTTTGACACTAACCTGGTTAAAATTTTCAGTTAGTCTGGTCACATAAGGGCAGTTTAGTCTTTTTTATGGTGTTTAGAGAGAGAAAGGGTGTTTATATCTCTTATTTTTTTATTCTTTTTGTTTTATTTTTTATATACTTCTTTTAATAAATGGATAAAATAACTAAATTGCCCAAACTTAACTGTAAATTTTAACTGGGTTAATCTCAAAGGACAAATCCTGCAATGTTTTTAAAAGATAAAGGATGATTCCTGCCATTTTAAAAGGTAAAGGACATCCACTATCCATTGAAATTTGGTATAAACATACAGGACGAAAAGTTTAGGGTGTGTTTGGATGTGTGCGTATTGTGAGACACCGAGTAATCAGAATCAAAATCTCCAAACACCCCCTTTGTCCTCTTTATCAATTTTAGCAATACTATTAGAATTTAAAAAAAGGCGTTTTATAAATATAAAAAGTGTGGGCCCTATCACTCACAATTGCGTCAAAAACTCCGTATACAGCCATAGCACCACCAACACCAGATTCACCGAGAGATGGCTGAACATAATACTTTGTAAATTCTGCCCTACAATCATAAATAAAATGCAAGTTTTGTTTAATTAAAGAATGAAATGAGTAATTACAAAAATACCACCATAAGTTTATGTATACTTACCAAACAAATGCTTGTTGTAGACCAGAAAACGCTATAAGTGGGACGATCAATAACATCCTCACGTCACACAAAGGGGTTATTACTTGATTCCACAAAGATGCTAAAAGTGTATATAAACCGGGAGAAGAATCTCTATCCCCTTCGGTTTCTTCACCGTCCCGTTTCTTTAAGAACGACATTAGAACCGTTCCCAACGTCATGCTACCAAGAAAGACCGTAAAAAGTAAAGTTGTTCCACTTGTACTTCCCTCCTGCAAAGAATATTTCAGTTTATTTTGTGTTTTAAGACCGATATATTAAAGCCGGTTAATAGTTTATTTTGTGTTTTAAGACTGATATACTAAAGCCAGTTAATTGATAAAACTATTAGATGCAGATGCTTACCGCTCCATCCTTTAACAGAGCGAGAGTCAAAAGATTTCCAACTAGCTGGTAATTCAACACAAAAGGAGGTTAGTTTATCCGTTGACATCGTTAACTGTAAGTAGTTAACTTCATTAAGAGAAAGTTCGAACTACACCTGGTGGCTAGCAAAAATTCCCCAAAACTCTCCATTGAAGTGGCCAATTACGGTTCCTTCGTGTAGCTTGCGATCATTTGCTTGGCTCCTTGCAGTTGCGGTAAGGTATGTCCCCTGATACACAAACACATAGCCAAACCGTAAGCCGTATATTTTATTATATACTGCTAAATTTTATAAAATATAGCGAATCTTAGTAAGTAAAGAAACATACATACCTCCCCAACCCATAAAATAGCAGCAGCAAACCCGAGGTACAAAGAAGCCGGCACCATTGTATACCTATGATTAACAAAATTTAAAAAAAAAATTAACCAATATTACAATACTGACAAAAGACATTTAATTGTGATAAAGAAGAGTTTCATAACAAGTAGCAGTGTAGTGTTGCAAGAATATTAATTACCAGGAAGGTTTTAGATTTGCAGCTATGTATAACCAATAACCTGTAGTACCCAACAGCAGCGCGTTCTTCGATCCAAGCTTTCTAACGACCGAAGAGGCAAATAGTGAAGAAACAGTGAAAGATGTATACAATATTCCAAGTGAAATAGTTCCCAGATCTCCATCCTGTAATAGCACAAATCATAACATAAGAGAGTATCTTCATATTTGTATCAGTTTACAGTGTACTCCTAACAAATACATGGGAGATTGGATTTTAATTATCCCAACTTTGACCTGTTGGCCGGGATTAATCCCATCTCAGGAAATGAAATGTTTACCGATAGTCCCATCCCAACTTTGAACATATTTTCTGGTAGCGATCCCATACTAACTGAAAGTTAACCTAGTTAGTTTTTGCTGACGTGGACTGCCACATAAGCGGTCCATTGTCCATGACATCAAAAACTTGTCTTTTTGCCACATAAGCAGTCCACATCATCAAAATTTGACTTTTTGTAGGGCTGGCAATAGATATCTGTATAAGACACCATTAGACCTGTTTACTGAAGTACACAAGGTGATTTTTTACTTTTTAAAAATAAATATAATTATGATGTTAGGGTCCATCATTTCTTCTTCTTGGTACATAAAACGTAAAATTGTGTTACAAACATGAGAATAAAGTAGTTAAACGAGTTGTATTCATGTTTAATACTTGTGTTACACGCGTCGTTAGAGACCTGTTAAACCCGATAAGACACGATTTGCCAGCACTACTTTTTTGTCACATAATTAAGCAGTCCACGTCAGCAAATGAAAATATGTTCAAAAAAGTTGGGATTAGTCCCGGCTAACATGTCAAAGTTGGGATTATCATAATCCAATTTCCCTAAAAACAACTATACTTTTTCGGTCAAACATCTTGACTTCTTCAAATTCAATTCCAATTTATTTATTGGCAATCTAATCAAACTCTTTGCAATATCTTTCCAAATTCATATCAATTTTGAGTATAGTTGCATGATTCCGAAATCCGAATTCATACGAATAATATCTCAACTACCCACAATAGTTTACTACATACACACATATAGTAAATTGAAATATGCAGAAAAAAGAAGACTGACTGACAGTATTAAGTGTACTCTGCAGATTCTGAGCAGCACCATAGGCCAGAAAAATCAACAAGAAGGCCCAGCTTAGAATATGAATGTCTCTGCCATGATTAACCGTTTGATTTCCAGCTTCAATTTGATGATCAACAAGTGGTGATTCTTCGTCCAAAGCCATCTTTGTGGATCAACTAACGATTGAAACCAGATGTCAAGGGTATGAAATTGAGGAGGAGGCTTAATTTACAGAAACATAGCGTGTCGATTTGTATATAAAATTATGGATTGGAGTGCAGGCGAGTATAAATTATTGGTGGTATCGGAAAGATTTGATACAAGACACGGAGAGGGTATCTAAGGAATCTAGCGTGTGTGTGTTTGTATGTGAGAAAAAATGGATTCTTTATTTACTAGTTGTATATTTTTATATTATTTCTATTTTTGTTTTTTTTTCAAGATTATTAGATTAAATTACACTTTTCACAATTATTAGAGTAAATTACACTGATAATGTTTATGGTTAGGCCTGACTTATAGATCCCGTCTCTATGTTATAAGAATTGCGTATATATGGTTCATACAATTAACAGAGTTAGTTTTAGACGTTAAATTTGATAGGTGAAATGCAGTGGCGACCAGTGGTTGCGGCAATGGTGACAATGGCAACATAGAAGTTGGGCTGGATCCATTTTTAAGCAACTTTTGATTGGAAATTACCACAATATGTGTTTTAAGACTTTTTTAAATATGTTGATTAACAAGTTGACGCTAACCCGCGCGTTGCGGCGAGAACCTGATTATGAATGCAATTCACTATGTGAAATGTGAAAATGCGGCGGGATTTATGTGATACAAAATCATTTGAAACAAACTTCACAGTTAACAATTATCAATTCTAACAATTGAAACAAAATTCAAATTTTCTCAAATGAAATTCCATCTATATGAATGTTTTCAAAGATTTTGTTAATATTTTCCTATGATTAAAAACACACACAACCATCAGTAATCACATAAACTCACACCAAACCAACAAAGGCCCTCATACTTCATCTTTCTAAAAAATACACAGTAATCACATACATGCTCTTTTAAAAGGTATTTGATAGTTGTAACAGGATGTGAAGGTTGAAGTATAACACCTATGGGCGCTGTGGCGAAGTATAGAAGGGGCCGGGGGGGCGCCCAACCCCCCGAACTTTTCGCTCAGTAGTGTTATATATCTAGTTTTCGTATAGAAATTTTTTAGTATGTACGTTTTCGACCCCCGGTTCTATAGGAATTTTTGAGTATATACGTTTTCGACCCGCCGTCATTCAGGTCAAGCTTTGCCACTCTACGGGCGTGTGCAACCGATTCTAAAATTTCACGAATTAAATCATCAATAATCAAAGAAGTATTTAAATCGAAAATTGAACGAAACACACAAAGAAACAAATAAACTTTATCTTTACAAAAGTCAAACTGGTTTTAATATCTTTCTATGAGGAACGATTTGAACTCAATTTGATCAAATTTAATCCTCTCCTTCACCAATAATTTTTATTAAATTTATTTTTAAAATACTAAACAACACTCACATGATTAAAACCGAGATCATGGTTCGCCCCAGAACTTTCTGGCTTGGTACGAAACAAATGGATCAGAAATTTTAATAAAAAAAGGATTTTGACAACAATTGCTTAAAAAATATTAAAAACCAATTGATCAGACATTTGTATAAACATCATAAGATCATCCCTAATAATTTACTCAAAATTCTCCATGATTTTGTAGAAATTGTAAGGTTTCATTCGGAATTCCATCGATTAAAATAAAAATAACATAAGCGTATATGAAGGAAGAGGCATGCGAATCAATAAACATGCGGCGATGTTTAATCATTGCAAACAACAAATGCTTTCAATGTTTAATCAAATTCCATCATTTTATTAAACTCCGAGAATTTAGACTAAATGTTCATCGGAACCGGGATCGTAGTCTCTTGCTGAACTTTTCCTTAAAGGTCTGAGAGAATTTGATTAAAGTTTTATGATTGTGAGTTCAGTCTCTATTTTTCTTTCAGAATCTAAAAACAAAAATTCACATCCGTTCATATCATAAATACAATAAACCGAAGTAATAAAAAACGACCCAAAATAATCAACAGTAAAAAATAAAACAATTGATGAATCAGGAATCGAAAATCTGAACCGAAGTAATCAAAAGCGAATATATAAACAGTGAAAACATACCGGAATTGGAACTTCGGTGGGAAAACATTGTTGGCGGTTAGTGACTGAGTTTGAAGGAGGGAGAACGTTATTCATACCGGGAAAATGGATAACCGATGTGGTTGCTAAAGATGAATGGAGTATGAAGAAAGGAAAATGGATTTTAGGAAGATTGAAGGGTTTATAGGTTTGGGGTAAAAGATGCGTCGCTTTCTTCCAATGTAATATCAAATTTAATTAATTTAAAAGGGTAAGGAATTAAGGAAATGTTGTGCAACAACTTTTTACTTGAACGGGCGTGATGCGTATAGAAACGATGTTCGATGTTTTATCAATTCAAACAGAAAATTGCTTGTAGTAGTGGTTTGGGTTACATGTTTATTATGGCAATGGTATTAGTAAAAGGTGTGATGTAAAGAGACACAACTTTTTATATTGGGACATGTTGGTTTGGGTTACATAGCAAGGGTATTAGTAAAATGTGTGATGCAAAGAGACACAACTTTTGATTTACTCTAAGGCACTGATGTGTGTAAAATGCAACATATAAATTACATCAAATAAGGCATAAAACTAACCCTTTTTAGTACTAATGTTGGAAAAAGTATGTTTTTGTCTTCCTTTTGAATTTACAGGGTCAAATGAGCTTAAACGAACAAAAGGAACAAAAATACAGCCAAAACCAACATAAATACAAAGAAAAGGAAGAAACGTGGCATGCCCGACCCCTCGACAACAACTCCCAAAGCAAAAACAAGAAGAAAGCTGAGCATGGGGCTGTGCCCAGCCCGACACGGGGCGTGCCCAGCCTAACACGGGGCGTGTCCAGCTCAACACGGGGTCGTGCTCAGCGAACACGGGTCCGTGTCCAGAATGGTCAGCCCTGGCACAAAAGACAAACCTGTAGAAGCTTCTATTGCCCACCACCGGGCCGTGCCCAGCGGACACGGGGGCGTGGCGAAAGTACAGCAGGCGCATTAATTGTAATTGCGAATTACAATTAATGAAGAGAGAGAGTGTCAGACGGACACGGGGCCGTGCCCAGCGGACACGGGGGCGTGTGGAGCAAATAAAGACAAACTGTATTAATGAAGAAAGAGAAAAGGGTGGACACGGGGCCGTGTCCAGGCTTCTGTACAGGCTATAAATAGGAGTGCTTGGCTCAAGCTCAAACTATCCCTTGGCACACCACCTCTCTCACACTTCATCCACCACCCACCACCATCACAACACCATCATCCACCACCATCATCCATTGTCCATCGTAGAGTGTGTGAGTCGTCTCGGGATCCAAGATTGATCGTAAGAGTTCTTGACAATCAAGGCCATGTTTGCCTAAGTCTCTTACATCACTTGGTGAAGACAAAGTGTCTAGTATAATACTTTTTATTTCTAATCTTTTGCACTTTTTATTTGGTTTTGTATTAATGACTTTAATAACTAGTTACTTATGTTGAAGGTGATCTTTCCTTATCGTTTGTCCGTGGTGTCTTGGCATTATTTTACTGTCTATATAAAATAAAGGATTTTCACCATTCATATCTCCACGGTCTATATGGAGGTATGTTGGCTGCCTGGTAGGGGGTTAAGGGAACGGTTTGGTAAAGGTCTTGCCATTGTTCAGCGTTTAGAGGTCCTGCAATGGACCTGGGTCAAATTTAGTAGGACCTCCTTCAATACTTCACGGTATTGGATGGCGGGGGTCCAAACTCTTTGATCCCCTCATAAGCTAACTACTATTAATACTATAACCCGGCTACTTAGGACTGTATCCCTGCTGACTCAGACTACTTAGCCGAGGGTAACGTCACCGCCAAAAGCGGGGCCTACCACAATACTGCATTAATAACTTAATTCATTATCTTCCAATAATCCACCCCTTTAGGATTGTATCTCTGCTGACTCAAACTACTGGGGTGAGGGTAACGTCACCTTCAAAAGAGGGGCCTACTACAATAACTAAGATAATCTCTTAATTATGTGCAAAAGTGCGGAAATAATCAAAGGTTATACTAGATACGAGTCGGAACCAAGTGATTCATCTTGTCTATCTGTTTTTATTTTTATTTTATTTTCAGCATTTTAGTTAGTTTTATTTTTCTTAGTTTAAAACATTTTTCTAAACTTTTATTCTGGTTAGACGTTGAGGATAAACCGGTACTAAAAGCTCTTGTGTCCTTGGACGACCTCGGTATCTTACCAACACTATACTACACTCAACGATGGGTGCACTTGCCCATATGTGTGTCTAGTGTCAGTGAAATATCGTGTTTTATAAATTTAAAACTTGGCAAAAATAAGTGTTAAAAAGGGCTTAAAATATACACCTAAAATATATGACACTTTCACGCACATCAAGTATTTGGCGCCGTTGCCGGGGACACAAGGATTTAGGAAAGCTTAAAATCGACGGCCTAATCAGTTTTTCAAAACCTTTTCAAAACGGGCCCACATTTTTCTGCATTTTAGTTTAGTTTTGCATTTACAGTAGGTTGAACACGGGTCGTGCTCACTGAACACGCCCCGTGCTCAACTAGATCAGTAAATTTAATTAAAACGCCCAGATACAGATCCTGAACACGGGGCCGTGTCCACTGAACACGGGGTCGTGTCCAGCCTCTGTTTCCGTTTTCCTTTTGTTTTCTGATCTCGAGACTCGGTTGTGGTCTGCTGAGTGATTCTTATGGATCAATACTCAGGAGGTTACAACTACACCTATGAGGAGGATGATTATAGGGGTAATTATTGCACTAATTGTCGTAACTCACGATCGGTTCAAAATAATCGCTCATATCAACCATCCAATTCATACACCTACTATGAGGAGCCCAGGTACGAGCCATCAACTTCATACACATCCTATGAAGACCAAAGGTATGAACCTCCTCCCTCATACTCATATTTTGATGAACCAAGGTATGAGCCTTCATACTCATACTTTGAGGAACCAAGATATGAGCCACCACCTTCATATGCTTATTATGAGGAACCATGGCGTGAACAACCCACCTCATATGAGTATTACGAAGAACAAAATTACGACCCTTATCCATCATATACTTACAATGAAGAACAATGGTGCGAACCATCTACTTCATATGGGTATTATGAGGAACAAAGGATCGAACAACCGGATTCAAGCTTAGAAAATACCGATTCTTTTTCTATAACCGAAGTGACCGATAGGATATTAGAACACATTAGAGTTATCGATCGATGTATAAAAGAAGCTCGCGCAAGGGAAGAGGAGTCCCGCGCAAGAGAAGAATTAAAAAAGGAAGAGATAACTAAAAGTGTTAAAATGGAAGAACAAATAAGTGAAAAACCGACACATGAGTTAAACAACGAAAAAGGTGAGTCCGACAACGTTAAAATTCAAGAAGAGTCTAATTTTGAAGAAATTAATCTCTTGTCACCTTCTTTCGAAGATCATTGTTTAGTACCCACTCATGCTAAGTTTTTAAAAGAGTTAAACACTAACACTAAAATTGACGAAACGGTAAGTGTTAAGTTAACTAATGATCAAACGTCACTAATAAAAGAAGACCCATTTGAAATTAACATTACACCGGTTCCATGTTTCTTTCAAAATTCGTTTATTAGTAATGTCACAATCGATAAAGATCTTTGTGTTAACATAATGCCTAACTACATTTTCGAAAAATTAAGTATTAGTGATTTTTCTCCACTTCAAATACCCATTTTTCTATCTAATCGGAAAGTAATACAATCAATCGGTATAGTTGAAGATGTCTTGGTTCAAACAAATCAAATGGTAATCCCGACCGATTTTGTCATCCTCGATGACGCTCCTCTAGTGTTGGGACGACCATTTGTAAAAACTCACGAAGCTTTGAAAAACCGGAAGTTCAACAATCTACCTCTTCAATTAGGGGCATTTAAAAGAAGTGTCGATCTTGAGCGATCAATGAAATATCCATTCGGCAATGACGACCCCCTAATTGAAGATGAGCCAGAACCACCCGATAAGGTGGGTCTAGCCAAGGACCCTTATAAACGTGGCGCACCACGGAGGCATTCCGCGGAACTATCCGTAGTTTAGTTTAGATTAACCTTTATGTTTTCTAGTTTAGTTTTTAATTTTCAGGAATAAAACACACTTGGGATGGTGAAGGATGATAAGGGAAGCTTGAACCAACACCCCATACACAAAAACAGAGCCTCCCGATGATTTTTCTTCATTACAGCAAGTTCAGCACGGGGCCGTGCTCACCCCAACACGCCCCGTGCCCAAGGTTATATAGAAAATGCCCAGTTCAGGTACCTGGACACGGGGCCGTGCTCACTGGACACGCCCCCGTGCCCAGCCTTCTGTTTACTTTTGGTACTGGCAGTCTGGACACTGGGCCGTGCTCAGCCAACACCACCCCGTGTTCAGCTACCCAGTACCATAAAATCTTGTTTTTAACCCATTTTTACACATTTAATCAGCCTAAAAACTTATTTTTGGGACACATTGAGGACAATGTGTAATTTAAGTGTGGGGGGGATGCTAAAACCTTGAATCTTGCAAGTCCTAAATACAAGTCTTACACAAAACTCTATTGTAATCGCTAATCACCCCAATTTTTTTTTCAAAAATTTTCATTTTTTTTACTTGTCTAGGTTTAATTTGGGAATTTCAAAATTCTAAAAAGGTTATATTTTTACAAATTTACAACCGATAGCGTCGTGATAAAAAGAACCAACATAAGAAAATTATGAAAAGGCATGACAAGCTTAGTTAAAATTTAATTATATATACTTGATCACATAAAAACCCATTCCCACAAAAGTGAGTTTTGAGCCTTTATTGAACATACAAATATACACCTTTAAATTAAATGCTCATCTTTCGTTTCTTGTGTGAATAGCCGCTTGGTTCTTACGACTCTAGAACTTGCCATGACGATACATTCCCGGTCCTTACCAACTTAAACTCGAGTAAGTAAATGATGGAGGCATTAGGACTAACCCTTTTTATTTCTACACCATTATTTTTCTTTTTTTTTTCTTACCACCTACCCAAAATCCCCCTAGTTAACCCCTTTGAGCCTAAACCTTTTCATTTCATAACCCAAAACAAAAACCCTTTCACCCACCAAAACCTTTTTATTTCTAACCCTTTGTTTTAGTAACAAGCTCGGTTTTTCTTATGACTTTCAAAAAAAAAAAAAAAAAGATGATGATGATGAAGCAAAAGAGAAATAAACAAACAAGTTTATCAAAAATAACTTTGTTTGAATAGTGGCTTCATAAAAAAAAAGGGTCTTACGAAAACCGATGCTTTTTACGCCTTTCGCCCTTTTACTAACCACTAACCCAACCACCTACCTTTAACCCAAGCCTAACCCTTAACCCACAAAGTCCTCTTGATATTTACAAAGGTATATAAGTTAAAAAGGAGGAGGATTGATTGCTTGGCAAGCCTATGGTAGGAGTAAGTTCCATGCCGCTCTCGAGTGTTTCACAAAAATACATCTTCGACCGAGTGTTGAGTGATTCCCCGTGAGGTATGTGAACTTGTATATAAATAAAATTTTAAAGAGGCATGTTATGCCCAAATAAGTAATCTCTCTTATGAAAAGTTCAAAATAAATCATAACGAAAAGGATTGTAAATAACATAAAAATAAAGCCTAATAAAGAATCTTGGATTCCCGGCACTCTATGACAAGCCCAAAAACCTTCTCTTCTACCAATTCCATTTGGGAGTGTAAAGCCACATTATAAAGAGTTTTGCTTGAGGACAAGCAAAGATTCAAGTGTGGGGGTATTTGATGTGTGTAAAATGCAACATATAAATTACATCAAATAAGGCATAAAACTAACCCTTTTTAGTACTAATGTTGGAAAAAGTATGTTTTTGTCTTCCTTTTGAATTTACAGGGTCAAATGAGCTTAAACGAACAAAAGGAACAAAAATACAGCCAAAACCAACATAAATACAAAGAAAAGGAAGAAACGTGGCATGCCCGACCCCTCGACAACAACTCCCAAAGCAAAAACAAGAAGAAAGCTGAGCATGGGGCTGTGCCCAGCCCGAAACGGGGCGTGCCCAGCCTGACACGGGGCGTGTCCAGCTCAACACGGGGTCGTGCTCAGCGAACACGGGTCCGTGTCCAGAATGGTCAGCCCTGGCACAAAAGACAAACCTGTAGAAGCTTCTATTGCCCACCACCGGGCCGTGCCCAGCGGACACGGGGGCGTGGCGAAAGTACAGCAGGCGCATTAATTGTAATTGCGAATTACAATTAATGAAGAGAGAGAGTGTCAGACGGACACGGGGCCGTGCCCAGCGGACACGGGGGCGTGTGGAGCAAATAAAGACAAACTGTATTAATGAAGAAAGAGAAAAGGGTGGACACGGGGCCGTGTCCAGCGGACACGGGGCCGTGTCCAGGCTTCTGTACAGGCTATAAATAGGAGTGCTTGGCTCAAGCTCAAACTATCCCTTGGCACACCACCTCTCTCACACTTCATCCACCACCCACCACCATCACAACACCATCATCCACCACCATCATCCATTGTCCATCGTAGAGTGTGTGAGTCGTCTCGGGATCCAAGATTGATCGTAAGAGTTCTTGACAATCAAGGCCATGTTTGCCTAAGTCTCTTACATCACTTGGTGAAGACAAAGTGTCTAGTATAATACTTTTTATTTCTAATCTTTTGCACTTTTTATTTGGTTTTGTATTAATGACTTTAATAACTAGTTACTTATGTTGAAGGTGATCTTTCCTTATCGTTTGTCCGTGGTGTCTTGGCATTATTTTACTGTCTATATAAAATAAAGGATTTTCACCATTCATATCTCCACGGTCTATATGGAGGTATGTTGGCTGCCTGGTAGGGGGTTAAGGGAACGGTTTGGTAAAGGTCTTGCCATTGTTCAGCGTTTAGAGGTCCTGCAATGGACCTGGGTCAAATTTAGTAGGACCTCCTTCAATACTTCACGGTATTGGATGGCGGGGGTCCAAACTCTTTGATCCCCTCATAAGCTAACTACTATTAATACTATAACCCGGCTACTTAGGACTGTATCCCTGCTGACTCAGACTACTTAGCCGAGGGTAACGTCACCGCCAAAAGCGGGGCCTACCACAATACTGCATTAATAACTTAATTCATTATCTTCCAATAATCCACCCCTTTAGGATTGTATCTCTGCTGACTCAAACTACTGGGGTGAGGGTAACGTCACCTTCAAAAGAGGGGCCTACTACAATAACTAAGATAATCTCTTAATTATGTGCAAAAGTACGGAAATAATCAAAGGTTATACTAGATACGAGTCGGAACCAAGTGATTCATCTTGTCTATCTGTTTTTATTTTTATTTTATTTTCAGCATTTTAGTTAGTTTTATTTTTCTTAGTTTAAAACATTTTTCTAAACTTTTATTCTGGTTAGACGTTGAGGATAAACCGGTACTAAAAGCTCTTGTGTCCTTGGACGACCTCGGTATCTTACCAACACTATACTACACTCAACGATGGGTGCACTTGCCCATATGTGTGTCTAGTGTCAGTGAAATATCGTGTTTTATAAATTTAAAACTTGGCAAAAATAAGTGTTAAAAAGGGCTTAAAATATACACCTAAAATATACGACACTTTCACGCACATCAGGCACCCCAAGTTACTTTTTGTAGGGTATAGTAATTTGGTTAACAATTTCGAACTAATTAGTTTAAGTTACATAAACTGTCAATTTTCACATTCAACAACAATGCAATCAAGAACATTTTCCCTAATATTCCCATTCAAGCAAACTTGTATGGCGAGTATAAGTGTTTATAAAAATCAAGGAAACAGACCGAACGAATACGAACAAGGCCTTATTCGTGTTCGTTTTTTTAAGAAATTGTCACACCTTGATTTCCGCTAGGCCCGGAAGATTAGGGTTTAAGCGTGACGATTGGATAACAGTATCACAAATTATATGCAACGGAAGTATTGAGTAAAAATATTTAATTAAATAAAACTTGAATATATATATATATATATATATATATATATAGTGTGAGGTTCATTGGGGAACACTAAAAAAATGGGGAACAGTGGGGAACCGACTCAAACGAACTCCGATTGGACTCATTCCAGCGGCGTTGGAACTAGCTCGTCGAACCCTAACTAGGATCTCTTAACCCTAAACCCTAAATCATAACCCCTAAACACTAAATATGTTAGGGTTTGGCTTTTAAGGTTTAGCTTTAGGGTTTAGCTTTAGGGTTTAGATTTAGGGTTTAGCTTTAGGGTTTAGCTTTAGGGTTTATCTTTAGGGTTTAGCTTTAGGGTTTAGCTTTAGGGTTTAGATTTAGAGTTTAAGGTTTAGCTTTAGAGTTTAAGGTTTAGCTTTAGGGTTTATGGTTTATCTTTAAGGTTTAGCTTTAGGGTTTAGCTTTAGGTTTAGCCTTTAGGGTTTAGCTTTTAGGGTTTATAGTTTAGATTTTACGGTTTAGCTTAGGTTTTAGCCTTATTTTTTAACTTTAGGGTTTAGAGTTTAGGAGTTAGGATTTAGGGTTTAGAGTTAAGAGATCTTAGTTAGGGTTCGACGAGCCGGTTCCAACGCCGCTGAAATGAGTCCAATCGAAGTTCGTTTGAGTCGGTTCCCCGCTGTTCCCCACTTTTTTAGTGTTCCCCAATGAACCTTCCTCTATATATATATATATATAGGGGGCCGCTAGAATGAGAACCACCCCGAGTTATGAGAACCGTGAGAACCACACCATCCGGGGCGAGGTGGACCAAATTTTTTTTTTTACAACTAGATGTGTTTATTATAAACACATTCGTAAAAAAAATTAAAAAAAAATGTCGTGTGGGTAGTTTTTTACACCACAAGTTTGGTGTACACCAAACTTGTGCCAAACTTGTGGTGTAAAAAACTACCCACACGACATTTTTTTAAATTTTTTTTTTACGAATGTGTTTATAATACACACATCTAGTTGTAAAAAAAAAATTGGCCCACCTCTCCCCGGATGGTGTGGTTCTCGCTGTTCTCATAACTCGGGGTGGTTCTCATTCTAGCGGTCCCCTATATATGGATCATGAGAAAACTAGTTTAAATGAGAACCAAAAAACTAACCAAAAAAACCTAAAAACATACCAAATTTTTTTTTTTACAATTTCTTTTAAATCGCTACTTTTTATGTATGGAAAAAAATTTCAAAAAAAAAAGTTTTTTTTTTGTTGTACTGCACATGTGCACTAATACATAAAGCTTAAACCACTTAACCCACCCCCCAAAAACCTAAACCCCCCACCCCACCCCCCAAAAACCTAAATTCACCATCCCACCAAAAGCCTAACCCCCCCCACCCCCCAAAAACCTAAACCCCCCACCCCCCCACCCTCCCGAAAACCTAAAACTAAACCCTAAACATAAACCCGAAAAAAACCTAAACCCCCCACCCCCCCCCCCCCCAAAAACCTAAACCCCCCCTCCGCCACACCCAAAAACCTAATCCTAATCCTAAACCTCCAAAAAAACTAACCCTAAAAGCTAAACTAGACTCAAAAAGCTAATTTTAAACATGTAATGCAATTGTAGTACATGTTATATTGCACATGTGCACTACTATAATAATAGTATTGAAAACAAGACGACACCATAAATCTTTTTTTATGTCATAAAAAATATGCTCGAATATACTTGAATGAAAGATACAAAAATTTGTGATCTTATGGTGTCATTTTTGTTTTAAAATGATAACGTATGGAGAAATGGGAAATGTTTGAAAAGTTATATATTTTTTTTTCCCAATTTTACCCCTCCTTCATTAAAAGCCCCCCCTCCTTCATTAAAAGTCTCCCCCCTCCTTTTTAGTGCTTTTTGGTTAGTTTTTTTTGAGGTTGAGTTATAATACAAAGTTTTTAAAAATAAGAAGGGTAAGAAGCCACTAGAGAGTGACAAGTGTCCTAGGAGGAATTAAATGGAAAAAGTAATTTTGTCTACAAGAAGAAAGAGAATATGCACATACAAGTCACATGTTATCCCCCCCCCCCCCCCCAATTTTTAAACGTCCGTAACTTTTTTATACATCATTTGTTTTTAAAAAAAATTATACCATAAAATCGAGCGTTTTTTTATCTTTAATATGAGTACCATATTGTTATATTTAAAAAAAAATCAAAAACCCACTTGCATATTACACAATGGACATGATGTAAAACACAATGTAAAGTAGATCAAAAACACAATCAATAACAACAGATAAAGACACAATGGACAACATACTAAAACACAATGACCATAACGTATAACACAATGGCGATAACATATAACACAATAAGTATCAGACTAAATAAAAACACAATTGATGACAACAGATAAAAGACACAATTGATGACAACAGATAAAAGACACAATTAATTACAACAGATAAAAGACACAATGGAGAGCAGATGAAGACACAATGGAAAACAAACTAAAAACACAATACACAACAAACTAAAACACAATGAAAAAAGATAATGAAAAAAATTGAACAAATTATTAAAACACAATGAATAACATATTAAACACAATGACCTAAACTAATAACACAATTTATTGAAAACCCAGATATAACACCATCTTCATTGTGTCATATATTGTGTTATAGGTTCTTATAAAAACGCAATTGATAGAACCCAAATTAACATTGTGTTATAGGTTTTGATAATAACACAATGTAAAGTAGATCAAAAACACAATCAATGACAACAGATAAAGACACAATAGACAACATACTAAAACACAATGAGCATAACGTATAACACAATGGCGATAACATATAACACAATAAGTATCAGACTAAATAAAAGACACAATTGATGACAACAGATAAAAGACACAATTAATTACAACAGATAAAAGACACAATGGAGAGCAGATGAAGACACAATGAAAAACAAACTAAAAACACAATACAAAATAAACTAAAACACAATGAACAAAGATAATGAAAAAAATTGAACAAATTATTAAAACACAATGGACAACATATTAAAACACAATGAATAACATATTAAACACAATGACCTGAACTAATAACACAATTTATAGAAAACTCAGATATAACACCATCTTCATTGTGTCATATATTGTGTTATAGGTTCTTATAAAAACACAATGGATAGAACCCAAATTAACATTGTGTTATAGGTTTTGATAATAACACAATGTATAGAAACTCTACTGACCAAAACCCAGTTAAAAGACATAATGACCTGAACCTTTAACACAATGCAATAAAAAAAACCCAGTAAAAATGAAATTTTTTATTTTATTTTTATATGATAATATGGTACTCATATTAAAGATAAAAAAACACTCGTTATTATGGTGAAATTTAAAAAAAAAAATGTCGTATGAAAAAGTTATGGACGTTTTAAATCGATGGGGGAATTGGCATGTGCCTTGCATGTGGAGAGAGAAAATCCATAAATATAGGATTCCCTTTATGCCCTTCTTTTTTTTGAACGGCAAAGTATCATACATTTTTTGGGTGCGGGATACCTTACACCCCCCCATTCCGGGGTGGCCCGTAGCCCCACTCCGGCCAGACGTGAGTGTCTGAACAGTGCCCCAGCTGGCATCAGAGCGTTGCCGGTGTTCACCCGGAAACCCCACAGATACCTTGCCCACACAAGAGGCCGTGACGAGTTGATAGCACACCAGCGAACTGGGAGTCGAACTCGGGTACCATGGGTAAAACCGGGGATGCCTCACTTTTGATGGAAACGGGGCTCGAACCGGCGCCTCTTACAAGGAAACCAGCCTACCCACCGCTCCACTATTATCTTCTTTTCCCTACAATTAATCTCAACCCTCCAAATCTAAGATCAATGGACTAGAATCCTTCTTACCCTTCTTATTTATTTTATCCTTTGTATTTGATCCTAACCCGTTTTTTTGTTTTCTCATTTATATCTAGTTTTCTCATGATTCTCTCCATATATATATATATATATAAACGTTTATACAAGCATTCGAGTACAAGCCCACAGGCGGAATCAACAAAAAGAGCTTTAAACATTATAGGCCTTAAGCTGAGGAATTGCAAATTCCATAGCATTTATTATAGCCGACCTAGAATCCCAGCCTAATATCAAGGTACGGTACCTGCAGTTCAGTCTTTTGAAAATACGTCAGCTTTCACCGATAAATACAATTAACTGACTCATTTTTTAAAATAGTTTTTCAAAAGAGTTTCATAGATAGAGAATACCCGTAAGTAATCATTTAATATTTCTTGGGATTTTATCTTGTCACCAGCTTTCCAATACCTGTCATACAATCGGGAATTAGAGATTATAGCCGGTCATTTTCAGTGCTTTAATGATTAATGTACACACCAAAGTTTAATAACGCGCCTTATAGTCAGTATGCCTACCCCGACACGTTATTTAGTATGGCCATGATAGTTTATGAATCGGGACGCCCGGACACGGTACTATTAACCCCAATTGTTTCAGTTATAAAGTAATACGGATTAAACCGAATTATTATATTTATAAGCAGATCTCAGGGCTCATTTATATAATACCCGCTCTAAGTGGCATATTTGTCGGACCTCAAGTTTAAAAACAGAATAAGTTAAGAGTATTTACCTATTGCTAGCTTCCAACCGACAACGATTTTTAGTTTAGCAAAAGCCGCAAGTCTAAGTATTTTTTACCCAAGTCCAATTATCTGGGGGGAGAGGGGGGTTCTATAGTCCGGAATGAACGTAACTAGTTATCCGTTAGAATGTCTACAGTTTATAGGTAAGTTCCTTATACTTGACCCGCTAACTTAGGAATAGGTTCGGTTTCGTTAGATTAAGCGTAGACCGGATAGAATGTGGTTTATACCTATCCGAGTGCAATGATTCATTGGATAAATGTTATTTAACCAAACATTCTATTTTGAAGTAGTTTTGAAGTATTTAGACCCGTTACGCCTAGTTTATACGTTCGTATAACTAGTTATGCATGTATAACTAGTTATTCACGTATAACAATTCAAGAAAAAGGTGATACAACTCACCCCAAAACTTGCACACGAAAAAAAGTAAAGCCATCCAGGATCGGGGCTTTATCCGCCCCACAATCCCACGCCGCCCCACGAATCTCTTCTATAGTAAATCTGCCCACTAGAACCTCCTGATTGCTGCTGGAAATCTGATTAAAACGACTCCACAAATTTATCTCGAAAAAACATCAACACTTCCTCCTTTATTATATCTGCATCTGTAACCCATTCATTCCCCAAGAATAACCCATTAATCACGTTCGCACTTCTGTGGGAATTTATAACTCCAAGAAAGAACGTGGAGTTATCATCCCCTTTTGCAATCCAAATACTTTCGTCGTTTGGGCAAGGTCCCTACACCTTGTTTCCTCCCAAGCTTTAATCAATTATTTCGCATGGCATTTTCTCAACTTTCATCCTCTTTAAGACCCCTCGGTTAAGCCCACTCTCCCACCTCCCTAACTAAGGTCAAAGCCGCCTTCCATTCCGCTTCCCGGGTTTCCGAAACGCTCCTCCAATCTTTTAATTTTACTTTCAAATCTCTTAACAACATAGTTAACTTTTCATCAGCAAAATGCCCCCGGCTAACCCAAAAGAACCGAAAAAGCAGCTTGCTAACCAAGAGTTGAAAAAACGAAAAGGCAACCCGCTGAATTTAACCTTCATAGTGGAAAAATTGATAGGGCAATGATCGGAGAGGTACCTTGGAGGATCTTTGACAGAAGCATCCTCGCCAGGCAGAAACAAAATCAATGTTCGCTTAAAATAGGAACAACTTACTTAATTTGGAACCATCCTCCGACATGAACGTGAATTTATCCCCCCCCCCCCCCCCCAATCGAGTATTCGGTAAGGCCTCCCCTACTAATGAATCTATTGAATTCCATCGCACCAACCCCATCAAAGACCGAGTTTGATCTATCTTTATATACGAATTTTACATGATACATTGTTCTCGGCCTGTTTGTGTTAAATTATTTGATTTGATACACTCTTTCAACTTCTTGAATTACTTTTTTAATGAGCAGTAGCCTTTATGTTTCATTGATCATTGATTCTCAATCCATCATTTGGAATGTGATTTTTAAGTTCTAACGGGACTGTTTCAGCTCTAACTCATGTGTACATACATAAGGAATCATGTCTTCTTTTGTATACATATATACTGTTTCGGTTCCAAATTGTGTGTACAACTAAACAAGGAATTCAAAAATGCCATGAAATATATGAAAATAAAAAGAAAGAAGAGAATTACTTGAACTGGATACCAAAAACACTACAAATTACAAATCATGTGATTTTTCAATTTAAACGAAGATAAAACTAACATTACCCACACAATTAGACATACAGGCTTATTTTTAAAAAAATATGTTGTTTTCATATTTTCAGCTTTTTGTCCATTAACACAACTTTCCATAAATAAATTTGAACACCAACAACAACATTGTCCCATTTAAGTAACCCATAACAATAGACGTTAATGACCCATTCTAATTTGGCCCATTTAAGAAAGCATCAATATCATCAGAGCCCGGCCAGTTCACAATGTTTGCTTATACTAAGTGTTGTGGGTTAGCTAAAAAGTGCAAAGTTATTGTCAAGTCAGTAATACGTAGACAGTGAAGCTTTACCTTGACTGCACTTTCACAATGGTTTAGTGATTTAACTAAAAGTGTGGGTGATATATTGGGTGGTGATTGGCTCAAAAATATAAAAAGGTTTCACTCTCTCTCTCTCTCTCACACACACACCGAAACAGAACATATCAAAGTAGTCTCTTCAGTAGCTCAATGTTTAATTGTGCCATGGTTGAAGTGGTTGTAAACGAATCAAACATTTAGAACATTTTGTAAACATTTGTTGAGAAGTTTGTTTATTTTTTCAAACGTACCAGCATGAACGAGATTTCGTGTTCGCTTAGTTAAATGAACAAAGACACAAAAAAGCACCCATTAGTGCTTTTATATTTTTGAACCTTTGATAAATCGTACGTTATTAAATAAAAATTTTATACCTAAATGAGCAATGCAAATGATTATATAAGAAACTTGATATTATTTGTATTGTAACCTTAAGGAATACCCCGCAAGCAAATTTGCAACTTATCCTGAAATTACCATGAAACTCCGGGTTACAGATATAAACTTGTTTAACTCTCGTCACCACTCCAAATGTTGCTTTTTTCCTTGATGAAGTTAGGGATGTGCATGGATCGCTTTTGGGTTCAAACCAACCGAAATTATGTTTTTAGGTTATAAAAAAAGGTTTTGGTTTTATTATATGTTCAATTCGGTTTTTAACTTTGCTTTATGTTGGTTGTGGTTTCGTTTACATTTGAACTTAAATGTTTGGGCTTGAAAATAAAAAATAGCCCAAAATAATGAATTAATGAATTTGAGACGGATACTCGTAGCTCAAATTATGAGTTTAGGATTCATACAAGTTTGGGGCTGATAGAATGATTATCGTTGCCTCTTTCATTAGCATCATTCAATATATATAATTACAATGATATATCCTATTTCAGGGGAGAGATATACATTAAAGATACATTCCTATAGTACGTATATCCTATTATCTGTTAGACCCCCGCAGTCGAAGCGAGAGGAGGCCAAATATTTAGACTGGATCTGAAGTCGTCGAACAGAACCTTGGGTAAACCTTTTGTGAAACTATCGGCCACCTGAAAACAATCTGGAATATGGAGAAATCGTATTACACCTCATTGCACCAGATCACGAACAAAATGAATGTCCAACTCGATATGCTTTGTGTGTTGATGCTGAACTGGATTTCCTGACAAGTAGATGGCACTGATGTTGTCACAGTAGGCTAGACTAGCATTTGTTAATGGTTTATGAAGTTCGAGTATTAGATTTTGGAGCCAACAAATCTCGGCTACCAGATTAGCCACCCCATGATATTCGGCTTCGGCATTAGACAGGGAAATAACAGCTTGGCGCTTAGAAGAACAGGAGAGGAGATTGGGGCCGAGATATACACAATAGCCGGACATGGAGCGTCGTGTATTTGGACAACTATCCTAGTTAGCATTAGTGTAGGCACGCAAGGAGAAATTAGAGGAGGAGCAAAGTATTAAACCATATGAAGAAGTGCCCTGCAAATATTTAATAATGTGTTTCAATGCATTCCAATGATCAATGCAAGGGGAGTGCATATGCATACAAATCTGTTAAACTGCATAGCTAATGTCAGGTATGGTGAAGATCAAAAACTAGAAAGCCCCTACTAAACTTTTGTAAAGAGTTGGATCATCAAATTTAGCGCTTGACATAGCACTCAGTTTGGGTTTCCAATCTACAGGTGTGGCCACTAGTTTACAGGAGGACATACCAGCCCTATTAATGATGTCCTTTGTATAAACTTGTTGAGACAAATAACTGGCCACCCTATTGAGTAACATTCACCCCCAAAAAAAGACTAAGGGGCCCAAGATTGTAACACCTCGTAAAATTATGTTCAGTAAAGTCAAGACACGTGTCATAAACCCTAATGCAGCCAAACTTTGACTAGAAGGACTAATGTTGTCAAAAGATGAAAAGATGTATGTGGAGAGAATAAAGGCGTCATTATGCCAAACCTGTGCCTGTGAATGACCTTTTACGGTATTCGTATACATTAGTAATCCACACGGTGGATTTACGAAACCGTTTGAGAAACAAATCAAAAGTTTATAAATAAAAGGGTTAAAAGCGTCAACATGTTGAATCATACCTCTGAGTGACCTTTAACCAAACTGGAGCCTAACGGTGTTTGTTATAACTTCCAAGATTATCAAAATCTAACTCTAGGGGACAAAGGTGCTTAAAATAAAACTCATATTATGTTATAAAGGACCAGGGACTGAAACTGTCAAAGTGGAAATTTGTTTTACCGGATTGATGGCGAGTCACGGCCCTCGACCCAGATGGCTCTCTCTCATGCCCCGCGAGAGAGTGCCCAGTTCTGAAAAATGACTGCCAGCTGCATGTATGCAGCCTTGAGCCCCAATCAAACCGCCATGCAACCTGATTTTCGAAACAAGGGACTTGTAAATGGTCTTTATAAACCTCTAGGACACCTTTGATGATCAGGGATGATCCATAACACTTGGCACAATCTAAAAACCTCTTGTTCAACAATAAATATAACTCCATTTGTGCCTTGAGTCCTTGCTCACTTCAATTTCTTATCTTTCTCACTTGCTCTAGATATTCCTAATCATAGGAGACTCCCCTAAGTTCAAATTTTCGAGCTAGGACTTGTTGTAAGTGTCCCTAGCCTCTGCTTTTCGGTTTTTAAGCTTTTAAAAGCCAAAAGTCAAAGTTTCCGCTAAAATACTTTGACTTTCAGTTTAGACCTCAACGGTCAAGCCATTGTTCGAGGTGAATATGTCTATGTGATCGTAATTAGGTAGGTGTTAATCCCTCAAAAGGGCACCTCCTAATTACCACGTTTACTTGGTCAATTGTCGGGTCAAAATTGTTAAAATAAAAGGTCAAACAGGTCAGTTTTTAAATTAAATCAAATCTGATAATGTAGAGGTTATAAAATGTGTTTTTATCACTTTAGTAACTTGGTAAATATTATTAGAACATGTATAAATATGTTCAACCCGACAATTCCAGGTTTAAGGTCGGTTCGCAACTGAAAGTCGCAAAGCTTGACTTTTGCTTTGACCTTCAGTTCTGACCCGAATTAGCATAATTTATTTATGTCTTAAGGTTCCTTTTGTGACCATATTATGTTGTAGTATAACCCTCTGAGGTTATATTACATGGTCACCTAGTAATCTGAGTTCGTTTACTTGATTCCGTTATTATGCTTAATGTTGACTAATATGCCATTTTGTTTAAAAATAAGGTTTTTAATATAATGAGCATGCAAATGAACTAAGTACTGATTAGTAAATATGTTTAGCATATTTTGACATTAACATTCTGGTCATAAACTAAAGTTATATAATTAATCGAAAAACATGCTTTTATAAGGCTAAAATGCTCTTGTGCATGCAAATTAAGTTTTAAACTTAATTTTTACATAAAACTCATTACTTACTATTATGATATC
The DNA here is from genome assembly GCA_030545235.1 of Helianthus tuberosus. NCBI lineage: Eukaryota > Viridiplantae > Streptophyta > Magnoliopsida > Asterales > Asteraceae > Helianthus > Helianthus tuberosus. The sequence goes on along the minus strand of CM060373.1, from coordinate 33,074,019 downwards.
ATATTTAGGATTAATTGGGATCTCAAGTCAGAATACTTACTGAGTTTATGCATGAGTTTTTGTATTATGTTACTAAATGACGATAATGCCCTTTTCACATATAAAATGGATTTTAAACATAATATACATGCACAACCTTTTTGCTACTAATATGTTATGACAAATAAAATATTTTGACTATTCAAAGCTGGTCATAACCTTATAATTACTTAAACTTCGAAATTATCGTCATTTACTAACTCTTACGCTAATTAAGTGCATAGTATGGTTTTAAACCATATTTAGCACACAAGACTTGTTACCTACTGATTTTATAAACTATTTTAAATATTTTTACAGTAGGTATAAGTCATGAACTCATAATCCCAAATAAGTCCCTAAAATTATGTGTGAAATGACCAAAATGCCCATACGGTACATAGTTTGGACATAAAGCATAAACCACACATATGTTTGATATCCTACTGATATAATATCATAAATTAAATATTTTTACAGAATGTTTATGACCAAAAACTTCAGTTTACATGCAAGTTCCTTTTATAAATCCTAAAATGACCAAAATGCCCTTATGAGGCTTAATTCGGTTTTAAAATATTTATGGGCATAAATGTTGGTATCCTACTGATATCGTAACATATTTTAAGCATAATAACATATGGAACTTGTATATGACTCATCCGGTTATCCGTTAATGCTTATACGCGTTCGGTTCGATTTATGTGACTAGTTTGCATAAATCAACCGAAATGGGTTTAACCTTATCACTTAAACTTCAAAATCCAGAATGTATTTAGTTTACCCATATTATACAAGTCTCCATACTTGTAGGGTCTAAATTACATTCCATTCCGATCATCGCTTAATCTAGCGTTTCGTACCGTAAATCGTTCTTTAAACTAACCGGTCTAAGTCTACGACTTAAATAAGGCCCGTTAGTATTCTAATAGGTTAATATTACCTTCATTCCAGACTAGGAAGCCCCAGTAAAAGCTACCTTCGTAAGTCTAAGTAGATTATACGGCCGGGTATTTTAACTTTTGCTTATATAATCAAAGTTAAAACTCAGGTAAATACTTCTAACTTATTTTCCCTTATACGGGCTTGGGATACAGTAAATTATTACCGCTTAGTCGGGTATGGGATCACTTGGTCGGATTGTGACTAACAAATCCGCATAACCCGTTTTATCTGTATTGTATGATAACAAAAACATTGGGGGTTAATGCAATCGTGTCCTGTATATCCTCGGCTCATTTAATTGCAAATAGCCACGACTTAAGCACGGGGTGTAGGCATACACCTGACAGATGCGTATGTTAAAAATATACTCACAATGTTGGGGATAACTCCTTTGTGGGTTTATATAAGTGGTGTGTCGGTTAATCATGTCTTGGTTTCTATACAAGGCCCTAAATGTATGACAAACATATAAATTTGTATACAAGATTATAAATGTAATTGTCCCAAGTCGGGGTGAGCATAAAACCGAAATAACCGAATCGTAACCGAAATAACCGACAAAACTGAACCGAAACAAAAACCGACGGTTCGGTTTTCAAATTTTTAATAACCGAAAATTTTGGTTCGGTTTTTGGATAAACATTTTCAATAACCGAAAAAAACCGAAACGAACCGATAAGTTACAATCCATATATTTTTAAGTTTAAGTTTAACTTGTTTAAATGTTTAACCCAATGTTAGTAGAAATTATTAATTTTTTTTCTTTAATGTTAAGTATTTATAATAAAAACATGACATGTTTATTTATAATTGAAGTGATCTATTTATTTGTAACGCATGCGTCCCTAGACTTTTATCTATTTGACACTTTTAGTCCCTAAACTATGTGATACTTGGCACTTTTGATATTTTTGATGCCTAAATCTAGATTCTTGAGACTTAATGCTATGATTCTATGATTCTTGATACTTGATACTTAGAAACTATGATTCTTGAGACTTAATGCTATGATTCTATGATTCTTGATACTTGATGCTTGGAAACTATGATTCTTGATACATGGAATCTAGATTCTTGACTCTTGATACTTTGGTGCTTGACTCTTGAGGCTCGTGAAACTTGAGACTTGGTTGAACGAGGGACTGGAGTCTTGTCACTGGCAGAAACTATGAAACTTGGAATCTTTTGTGTTAATGATGTAATCTAGTTATGTGATACTATTACCCAATAATACGCAACGCAACGCTTAATCTAACTCGCAAAACGAATCGAAGACGGTGAAGTGGGTAGGATGGGATTGGCCGAATGACAATCCGACCGGATGACCATCCGATCATCGGATGACCATCCGATCGGAGGGACGTTCGATCAATCCGCCATCCGACCCGTGCCACACCGCCTCTACTCCTCTCACACACTATAAATAGGAGCTGTCAAATCATTTCTCACTGATGTGACAGCCTCCTTCGAACCAGACGCACGCACTCCCTTTTTCTTCCATTTCTCGGTGATTTCGGTACGTTTTACACTAGATTCTTGTATATCTTTGATCTATACACTATTCTCTACAAGATTCTCCTTTGAAATCTCACTTTTCACCGTGAAAATCCCTAAGATTTGAGCTCTTAAAGGTGACGTCATCATGGTGGTTTGAACAAACTATTGTGTGATGTCATTCCTGCCAAGATCTAACTCAGATGTAAGGAATTTCATATGTTTTACAACTAAATCTAGACTTTTCCGCTGAAACTTTCGTTTATCTTCTTCATTTCTTAACTTTTCACTAAAAGGGTGTAATCCGGATCTGAACGGACTACAGACTTGATGATTAGTCTTGAGTCGGCTTGGAAATGGATTGTTGTCGGAAGAGATGAATGGAGTACGGATTCAGACATAAGCACCATCACGAACAGACGACTGATCAGACTGGGGTGATTCCCATCCGATCAGACCGGTTGAACGTTTATGTGGTTATCGTTGTCTAAAGACGTACCGTGTCGTCATCGTCAAACCAGAAACTTAGAAATTTTACAAGGTTAGGAACGGGACAAGGATAACTCGATCGAATCGCAATCCGATCGGATAGCCATCCGATTGAACTGCCATCCGATCAGATGACACTTGCCTTATAACCTTAAGACCTTAAATCCTTGATCGTCGAATGGCAATCTGATCGGATAGCCATCCGATCGAAGTAACAATGTGCCTTGAAACCTTTCAACACTAGGGAACTTTTTCAGAAACTTGAAACTTCGGATCGAATGGAAATCCAATCAAACCGCCGTCCGATCGAAGCAACCTGATTTGAAGCTTGGTAATCTTTGGAATCTTGACACTTGGATCGAACGACCATTCTGACCATTCGGTCGAATGGCCATCCGAACGGATGACCATCCGATCGGATGGCAATCCGTCCCTCACTCATAACAGCCACCTCAATCGAATGGCAATCCGATCGGATAGCCATCCGATCGAACTGCCATCCGATCCAGTGACTGATCTGACACCTTGCGCAATCTCATTGTTTTGTTCGACACTTAACTGTTGTAATCTAATCAGGCTAAACCTAAAGAGCTCCCTCTGATCCAATAACAGACTTAACTGTTAAGCAATCACTGTGAGTATACTCGATCACTTTTTGTTTTAAACTTTGGGATGCAACATGTATTCTATTAAACTATGATACTAGAAACTTTTGGAATCTAAACTCTATCCTATGTGTATGTGAAACTTGTGATTCTTGATTCTTCATTCTTTGTGCCAGTGAACGTTTAATCCAGAGTGTGTAGTTCCGCCTTAACAATAGTAGCGCTATTGGAGATGCACCTCCCCATTATTCTCGGGGGTATTGTTAGGAGGATTCTAGTTTTCCTTGATTCTTGGGAAAATACTAAAGCATCGGGACACTTAGGCTATCACTTGGACTACGAACACTAGCACGGCTGAAACTATTTTGTTATCATTTACATTATGGATATGAGTCTTTTAAATCTATTATGCTATATACTTAAACTTGTATACTCGCCGGTACATTTTTGTACTGGCTCAATTTTAATACATGTTGCAGGCTGACAGGATGCTAGAACTCTTGAAACAAGCTAGGATGAAGCCTAGAAACTACACTTAGATAATCTAGAATCATTTGAACAATTATTTGTTGAGATGTATTTGATACTTATTTGTGGATGTGGGTTTTGTTAGACTACTTTGAATTAATCTAAATCTATTGTGGAAACTCATGAACAATCTGAACGCTTAGTGCCGCACCCCGATATTTCCGCCATCGGTTGGGGTGTGACATTATTACCTACAACATACAAGAAATAACAAAATTTGATATAAAAAATTAAATGATCTTCAAATTATTATAAAAGAAATATGTCTTAATAAAAACTTTAGAGAAACATAAAAATAGATTAGAAGGTTAGGTTTATGTAAACAATACAAAATAAAGAAGTTAACTATAATAACTTAAATGTAAACATATAATAAATATTCTTATATTTTAAATTATACTTTATATTTTTTGAATCTTATGTAATCTTGTTCCAAAAACCGAAATAACCGAAAAACCAAACCGAACCGACATAAAAACCGAAAAAACCGAAAGCAAAAAAACCGAAACCAAACGGTTTTAAAAAGCCAAAAACCGACATTTTAGTTTCGGTTTTGATTCTACCCAAAAACCGAACCGAACCGTGCACACCCCTAGTCCCAAGTTATAAAAGAAGTTTTCGTGCCTTGTGCACTTAAACTAATTTTCTTAAAAATTTTCAAATGAGTCAGTTAATTGTATTTACCGGTGTAAACTGACGTATTTTCAAAAGATTAAGTGACAGGTACTACACGTAAATAGTGTTGGAGCTGCTCGGTGTCTAATAGAGGATCTTGCAAGTCCTTAAGATGCCTTAAAGTCTGTTAAACTTCGTTTTGTTTTTTAGTTAAGATCCGCCTGTGGATCCATTTCTACAACCGCCTGTATATTATTTATTTTGAACTTTGAACATTCAGTTTGTAATAGTATTTTCCCTCCAAGACTTCCGCTATGCTATAACTGTGTATAATTGTCACAGCCCGAATTCTCGAGGTAAAAACCATTAGCTCCGCATTTATATCTCAATTTATATAATGATCTTATTCAATTATTCGACGAATTTATTTTATACTTATCTAAATTATAGTGTGCAAATGAATATCGAAACCAAATCCTTATCGTGTTGAACCGACCCGAACCATTTGAACCAGAGCACACGTCTCGCTTGTCGATACGACCCACACGCGCAACTCGAAACTTATGAGACCGAGCCATAGCATGATCATTATATTTTTTTCAATTGATTAATTATATTGCTTTATAATTAGTTGATTTTATGAAAAAAAAAACAACAAATATATAATATACTAGGTTAGAACCCCGTGTATTACACGGGTTAAATAAATGTAATTTTATATATCAAATAATTAAAAAAATAATTATATCTTTTAAAACCATGTGTATTACACAGATTAAATAAATGTAATTTTGTATACTAAATACCAAAAACGTCGTATCTTTAAGAAACCCGTGTATAATCGGGTTGAATAAATCTACCAAATAATAAAAATATTACATCCTTAAAAACCCCGGTATGTTACACGTGTTGAATAGATCTAAAAAAGAGTTATATCTTTAAAAACCATGTGTATTACACATATTAAATAAATGTAATTTTGCATATTAAATACTAAAAACATCGTATCGTTAAAAAACCCGTGTATAGTCGGGTTGAAAAATCTACCAAATAATAAAAAAAACTGTAATCTTAAAACCCCGTGTATTACACGTGTAACGTGTTGATTAAATCTAATTTTACATAGCAAATGATAAAAAGTTATATCTTTAAAAACTTCGTGTATTACACGTGTTACATAAATGTAACTTTGTATAGTAAATAATAAAAATGTTATATTTTTAAAAACCCCGCGTTTTACACGAGTTGAATAAATATAATTTTGTATACCAATTAATAAAAAAAGTTATTTTTTAATAAATCAGGATAACATTTAATATTAATTTATTATTTCTATATTTAATATAAGATAAGTAGGAAATAGAGGTATTTGTTTTAAAAATATATTAAATTAAGAATTTAGATTTGAGGATAATATTTTATTAAAGTATGATAAGATTTAATATTAATTTATTATTTATTTAATTAGTTAATATAAGATAAATATAGATTTGAGGATACCTTCTATGAATGACACGTGTCCAAAACTTGGTTTCTTTTATTATAGTAGATAGATATGTACTACAACAATAATAGGCTTTCGATCAACCCTTTTCTTTTGTCACTAGTCTTGTGTTCAACCCAAGTGATCATACCCACTTAAAATACTTACGGCCCAAATTTCATTATCCCAAACCGCCCCCAACTCCCTTCTGTTTAACTTATTTACGTTTGCATGTTATATCCTAACTTCCATAAAAACAAAACCCTAACCCACACACACAAGAAAAACCTGCGACATCCCTGCATCTCTTTTCTTTCTTCGCTGCGGTTGACGGAGGTCAGGTCCCGAAGTCGATACTCAATCGGTTAGTACGACTCACTCTACAGTTCTAATTAAGGTTTCGTTGTTTCGGTTTCGGTTCACCTTGCAAGAAAATAGGTTTATACATGAAACTGTTGTTAATACTATGTGCATCGTGATAGTATGGAGTAAACACTACAAGAAAAAATACTTGTAGGGACAAAATCTATAGGGAGGACAAAATTTGTCCCTATAGAACGAGCTATGGGGAGGACTTTTGGTTCATATATGTCACACCCCCAACCGATGGCGGAATCATCAGGGCGCGGAACTAGGCGAATCAGATTGCTCAAGAGAATCCATAACAACTATATTGCGACAGTATTTAATGCGTTCATTATCCCATACTAATAAACAATTACAATCACATAAGCTTTCACGTATTTCCTGTTTTCTCAAACAATTCAAATCCGAAAACCTAGATTTTAGGTGTGTTTCTAGACTTCCTAGCTTGATTTGATGTAGTCTGCGACTAAACCTGCAACATACGTTAAAATAATGTCAATAAAAAAGTATTGGCGAGTATACAGGTTTGATATGTAATAGCGTAATAGATCAAAGCTGCGAATTTCCACATACATAAACGTAATACACGACATATATACTCACAAAACTGATACTACCAGCTAAGTCCTCGAGCTTCGATCACGATTGCTAAACTAGACCCCGTCGGGCGCAATAGTACTATACTAGTCATGGTGGGACGTCGCGAGTATAAGTCCTAGCACATATGTAACTAGCATCACATATAACTATGCACATTGGTCATTCGCAGGTGATAAATAGTTTAAGCATTTGATGTGATTTGATTTGACAGCAACGTATGTTACACCCAAAAGTGCCAAAAGCAAAAGGGTTCAAGTATACTCACAGTCAGTGTTCGGCAAGCAAACACAACTTGGTTGGATTGAAGGGAGCGCGTCTGAGATTATCCTGATTGCATATTGATAGTGTAAGCGTTTGAATAGTGCGTTAAAGGTGGAGGGTGAACCAAGTGTCGGATGGTAATCCGATCGGATGGCAATACGATCGGATGGCAATACGATCGGATGGCAATACGATCGGATGGCAATACGATCGGATGGCAATACGATCGGATGGTCAGCCGTTCGGGTGGCAATCCGTTCGGATGGTCATCCGATCGGATGACCATTCGATTGGATTGTCATCTTGCTTGCTGAAGATGTGTTTGTGTATGATGGCTTGAACTTTGAAGTTTTCGTTGTAGCATTTTGAAAACAGAGAAGTATCTCTACCCTTCAGGTCTGTCGATCGGGTGGCTGTTCGATCGGACGGTGATCCGATTGGCAAGACACTTTGGTTGCTGATAAGTTCACAGCAGACTGGTCGCCGATCGGGTGGAAATCCGATCGGGTGACAATCCGTTGGAACTGATGTGTGGCGAGGATTTGTAAAACGTTTAAGTGTTGAGGATCCAAAAGTCAGCCGATCGGATGGTCGTTCGATCGGACGGCAATCCGATCGGACGGTAATCTATTCGTTGTTCAGATCCTTGAATGTTTGAAAATTTGTTTAAGTCTTGACCCCAAGTGCAACCCGACCGGATTGCAGATCGATCGGGTGGCAGTCCGATCGGATGGTAACCCGTCCCGCAATCTTATCGTTTTACATCTTGGCTATTTCGTTAAGTTATTGCGATTTGATCAAGACGTGTCGACTACGAGCTAAACAATGGAACTCCACCAGGTCCGAGTCACCGGATCAGATGGGAATCACCCCGTCCGATCAGTTAACTGTTCTTGATGGTTGTTCGTGTTCAATACGCTAAGTCGGTCATCTCGTTGATAGGAACCAGTTCTCAAACCGACACTTCACTATGGAAAGAGCAGAAGGTCTGTACGAGCTCCGTTTCTACCGGGTTTGAGTAAAAAGTTAAGAAAGTTTGAAAAGAAGCTTAGAAAAACTTTGATTCGGCTTAGACTTGTGCGAGTTTATTGTTTATTCTCCGTAGAATCCATCAGATCTGGACTGTTCTTGATGAGATGAGGTCACACTTCATTGTTCCTAACAACTCCATGATGACATCACCTTAGAACGGCTCAAATCCAAAGATTTAACGGTGAAAAAGTGAGATTTGATGGTGAGAAAGATGAAGAAGTGTGCGTAGATCATAGAAGTACAAGATTTAGGTTGAAAAATTACAAGGATCGCGAGATATCGAGAGAAAATCGCCCCAAAGCGTGTTGGTCGAGTGAGAGTTGTCACATCACTGTTCAAGTGATGTGACAAGTGCTATTTATAGGCAAGAGGGAAGAGGAGGTGGTGCAGTTATTTGGATCAGATGGTTGTCTGATCGGTTGGCTATCCGATCGGTTGGCTGTCCGATCAGATGGCTGTCCGTTTGGATGGCTGTCCGATCGGATGGCCATTCGATCGAAGTGCCATTCGATCAAACACCTCCGACGAGCTGAGTTTTGGCGTTACGTTTCGATTATTAAGCGTTGCGATAGTTTGGTTACACATTCTCATCCACATTTTCATATATTTATTATAAGTAGCCACGTTGGGTCGTACACACATATCCATATTTCAAAGTTGCGATACAATAACCGGGTTTTGTTTCGAATATGCGTTGCTTTGCGACGCTTCACGGTCATCGAGGAAGGTAGAATAGGTCCTCACTCAACGTCATCGTGAACGTTAATGTGTGTGATGCGATTATGCGTTTTGAGTAATGAGTTGCACTGCGACACATCACGGCTATCGAGGAGGGTAGAATTGGTCCCCACTTGACATCTTCGTGGTTGTCAGCAGGTGCAATGTGATGTGATAGCGATTAAGTATGCGTAATATGCGAAAATACTGCGATATAGCGATGTATGCGATATAGCTACATTATGATCCAAATCTCTGGTGCTAGACGTAACGAGTGTAACGAGTAGTAACAATGCACGAAAGTGCGGGTTGTTACAGTCTCCCCTGCTTTAGGAAATTTCGTCTCGAAATTAATCCACCAGTAGGGTTGCGAGGGTTGATGCGAATGTGAGTAGCGATAAAAGTGACGAGAATAGCGAGCGATCGATAGAGAATTACCATGCGATAGCTTTGTGGAGACCAGCGAGAGGGACGATAAATATGATTCGATCAACCAAAAGCGATAACACACACGAGAATGCGATCCCAAAGCGTTTTAAATTTTTGAAAAAACGATTAATTAAGAAAAACTTGTTTATGAAAATCTTCTCACGGTGCGGCGTTAACCGTATTGATGTCCACACCAGCGCTATGAGAAGGGTTTTGGTTAGGTTACTAAATGATTTTAAAGTGATTAAAACTCGTTTTATAAAATTTTTCTCGTCACGCGGCAGTAACTTGAGTCGATTGTCACACCAACGTTACAAGATAATCTTGTTTTATTCCAAGGTTTTGATCAAATTTTAGAAAAAGTTTTGTAAGAAAAGATCAGTCAAAATTTTGTGTAGATAAAGTTTTTTAATAACACCAAAAATTTATTTTTAAGGGCGGCCCCGCATGGCATTTTCCCACGGAAGTTTGACGATATGGATAAAACACTTATATATAGGAAGTACCAGCGGCGTATCCACCATGCTTTACCCATATGGCTTCCGTCCCGTGAAGTAGTGTCATACGTGTCGACATAGTATTCACTGATTTGCGATGACTCGATCCAAACAAGGAAAAGGCTGGACCAAGTGTAACACCCCGAAAACGTGTTTGGTAATCAAACCCCGTTAATACTAAAAGACGGATAAAGTATCGTTAGCGGTAAAAACAACCCGATAAATATTAGAATTTAAATAAATAATCCTAATATTAATTAAAAGATGGGTTATAACTCTCGGAATCCAATAAGTTAACTAGGAAAAATAATAACCTAGTTAGAAGAGAAGTCTTGTAGTGACATACTAGTGGGTTATGTAACACCCCGAAATTTAAAAAGGCTTTATATTAGCGTTATATAAAGTGTAAAATAAATGAGAATGAGCTAACTAGGAATAAATAACCTAGTTAGTTAATTGTTCCGTTTTAAAACATAAATAAATTTAAAATGCCAAAGATATAAACTAAAAGAAACTAGAGGGACCAAAAGTGTTTAACTTGAAACAAGTTTTAATAAAAACTTTTTAATTAAAACACAAACACTCCTGGTGGAGTGCTGGAGATCGATCAAAGCAGGGGGAGGGCGACCAAGCTTGCCAAAACCCTAAATCCCACAAAACACCTAAATTGAAGGTTCAAATCTGGTCCAAAACGAAAATCGAGCATAGATTACTGATCCCCATTGCAAGGGGGTTGTAAGGTATGTAAAATTTGATGTTAATTCTCTACTTGAAATTCTCATGAATTTAGGGTATTCGAAATTTGTTGATGCATGCTTGTTATATGGATGAAATAGGAACATTGTAGTGTTTAGGAGTAAACCCTAGACAAGATATGTTGAAATCGTGCCTAATTTTAGTAAAAAATCCATGAACACCATTGAAGGTGATTGTTGTTAGGGTTTTTTATTGCTAAAATGGTGTTATGATGTCAAGAACTTGCTTAAATTGAAAGCTGAATTCAAACGGCTCTTGATCAGAATTTACAGCCGACTTGTATCGGCTGTAACCTGGACAAAACGTGATAAAAACATGTGTTTCTTGAGTCTAAAATGTAATTCCAGGAAATATCTTTAAAACCCCACTGGAATCGCATTTTTCGACGAGAATTGAGCGTTTTATGAATTTTTCCGTATCAAAGGTTCAAGCAGCGTTTTCTGGCAGAATTTGCAGCCCATTACGAATGTCATCACTCAATTTAGGAATTGAGTTATGATCTCAAATTCTTACTGTAGAAAGTTTTAAGTGATTAAAAGAATCGCCAATTGGAATTTCGTCAATCGGATAAACGAGGAATTTTAAATGAATTTTTCCGTAAGCTGCAGTCAGAAGTGACGAATCTGATTGCAGCTTAGTAAATGAATTTTTACAAGTTTTTGGTAAAGAGTTTGTCACACCCCCAAAATCCACCATGCGGAGTATCACCGCTTGGAGGCGTGACATGACCAGGATCGAGCCACCAATCATACTGAACAACATAATTAAGTAAATAAAACCAAACACAATACGATTGGTGACCAAAAGGAAGTAAACCGATTTTAGGTTAACAGCGGAAGCATAAACATAAGTTCAAAACATAAGTCCATGGTTCATAAGTTTAAAATCCAAAACGTAGGTTTAATAAGTTCATAAAGTTTATTCATTAAGTACGGGACATATCAGTTCGCATCCCACAACGACCACCTCCATATGCAAGCTCCATAGCATCTAATGACCTGCAAAGCATGTAATAACGAGTCAACAATAAAGTTGAGTGAGTTCACGGTTGGTTGTCCATTTTAGAGTTGTTTCCAAAAACATAGTTTAATTTCATTCGGCTATCCAGCCGTGGGGGTTACCCCATAGTTCGAAAACGTTTACTTGTTAACCATCCCATGTCCACCTTCCCTGGCTATCCAGCCCGGCACTTTGGCCGTGGGGAGCTGCCCCAGTATTTTAAACTACTAGACTCGTTTATCATATCGACTACTAACAAAAATCAATTGTGCCCTAGCGTCGGTGTTCTATCACCACCGACGTGCCATAGTCCATTAGTACACACCCCTCCAACTGGCACGGTGTGCGGTTTGTTAAACCTAATAGCGCTATTAACTAATGACCCGCTCGCCATAGCCTCGGCGATTAAGTCGATACAAAAAGGGAGGGACTTCGCTGATAGAGTTCTAGTCTAGTAAGTCTAACACGTCCCAACAGGACGAGGAATTTACATTCCTGAACACGTCTCAAAGGACGAGGAATCCCTATTCCTGTACCCATTCCCATTCCCACCGGGAATTTACCATGCTTTGTAGACAAGTGTGAACTCACCTCGGTTTGCTCTGTTAGATTCTCAAATATAGTTAACAGTCAAGGTTGGTCAATCACGTCCTAATAAGGTACGGATAACAATCAGTTTCTCATGCATAACACGTATCCTACGTATGGTTTATTTGCACATTACTTCTACCACATAACAGGTACACACTTTAACGATTTATGCCCATATAAACTTCCCATCCATTCCCCACTCATAAACAAACATACGATATTGCACGTAACACATATAACACGTTAGATCATTCACCGATAGAATACTCGACATTTAGACACGCAAGTCACAACTTATGTCAATTCAGCATTAATATTCAAAACCGGCTGTTTTCGGACATTTTAATAAAATAGTTTAATTATTCCAAAAATTCCCAAATTTTTACAAGATGTCTTAAACGTTCCAAATTTTATTGTGTAAAAATATCGGGGTCCGGTTCCTTACCAATATTTTATAAAAATTCATATTCCGGACTGAACTCAGATTTATATATTTCTGACCACAGTCCACGGAACAATTCATTAAAAATTCATCGAGCATCCAATTTACGAAATTCCAGTGGGGTAATTACAAATGCATCGGTTGTAACCTACTGTACAAATTTCATGGTCCGATTCATCACAAAACTCAGGTTATGACTGAAAGTATGACACCCATTTATTGCTGTCAAAATTCAGCTTAAGTTGCTGTTACAAATTAACACTTTAAAAATAGTAAACGGAGTCCAAAAATTACCATTCTGGTGCCATTAGAACCGTATTTTATAATAACATATTTTAGATTCAAAATATCGGTTTTTCGTTGAATTTACGACCTGTTTACAGCCAACTGAAGTTGGCTGTAAAGTATGGACAGATTGTTGTTTTTAGTCTCTAGCTTACTAGTTTGTGTTCGGTTGATCCCGTTAATTATGTTTAGTGATCGTAACAACATCAAACATCAATATAATCCAGCAACACATTAGATAATAAACCAATAATCATAATCACACAAGATCTACATGCTTTACACTAATATTCATCCATTAACCACCTTGTTCATCACTTTAGTAGACTTTTAGACTTTGATCTTATATGTTCATAATTTTTAACCGACAAATCTCTTATTAACCACATCAAACATGAACAAGAAGTTGATTAGAAGCACTTACAACTAGCTCAAGGCTAGGGAAGAAACTAGACGAAAAATGGGTGGTTAATAGCGACCTAGTGAGGTCCTTGCGATTTCGTAAGCACCAAGCCGCCTTGCGTGATCACCTTCACCCTTAGATGCCCTTGGAATGATTGAAGAAGTTTGAAAAATGATGGTGGTGTGTATGTATGGTTTCAGCCGTAGGTATCAAGGGAAGGAAAAGGGAGTGCCAAAGTTTTGTTAAGTGTTTCATGAATGAATGGTGGACCATGTTCTTATTTGTAGACTAATTTACTAGATTATCCAAGGGATAATATGTCATGAAGATTTTAAGCAACATGGAATATAATAATCAAAACTTGATGGTGTGTGTTCCCTAGGGGGAACCGTTTGGTTCATCGGTGGTGAGTATTTAGTTGGAATTTAACTAAATAGTTATTAGGTGATAGGTAGTTAATTAGGTGTCTAAATTTAGTTATTAGTGTGTTATAATGTATAACGGGTGTTAGGGTGTTCGGGGACCCTAACTAGCTCAGAAAAGGAAAAATAATGTCACTGACAATATTTTTATGTTCCGGGTAACGTCCGGTTGTTCGGTTGGATATTAATCCGTTAAAGCGCTTAATTAATCCGTAAGGCGTCCTATTTATATATATTTTGTAACGTTTTTACTTTCTAACACTTAGGAAAATATAACGGACTATTTAGTGACCTTTCTGTACACTATTAGTATATTAACAAATACGTGTAAGCATAACACAGATATCAGAAAGCAGTTAAGTAATTCCACACAGTCCTCAAGCACATTAACTATTATTAATAAACTGTACGGAATACATGGAATTATGAGGGTTGTCACATTCTCCCCCTTTTAAGAGATTTTCGTCCCGAAATTTAGCGTGTGGTTACTGAGGAAGCTAGTTAAGTTGCGTTGTTTTCCTGATTTTCCTGGGGTGTCACATCATCCCCCCGTTGATTTGGAATTTCGTCCCGAAATTCTGCAGTAGCTTCAGCATCAGTAGTGGTTGCGTTTTTCTTAAACAGTTGGGGATACTTGAGTTTCATTTGGTCTTCTCGTTCCCAGGTATACTCTGGGCCACGAAGAGCATTCCAACGAACTCGAACGAGAGGTATCCTGGTATGCTTGAGGATCTTAACATCTCGATCCGTAATCTCTACTGGTTCCTCGATGAATCGCAGCTGGTCGTCGATTGTGAGTTCCTTGAGAGGAACTATGAGGGTCTCATCTGACAGACACTTCTTTAGATTCGACACATGGAAAACATTGTGAACTCCGCTGAGTTCTTCAGGTAGATTCAACCTGTAGGCGACTTTGCCAATTTTCTCAGTGACTTCGAATGGTCCGACATAACGCGAATTGAGTTTGCCTCGTTTGCCAAAGCGGACTACACCTTTCCAAGGTGAGACTTTGAGTAGCACTCGATCCCCAACCTGGAGCTCGAGTGGTTTTCTTCCCTTATCAGCATAGCTTTTCTGACGGTCACGAGCTGCCGCCATTCGCTGTCGTATCTGAGCAATTCTCTCGGTGGTATCTACCACAAGTTTTGGGCCAGTGATTTGGCTGTCACCAACTTCTGCCCAACAGAGAGGTGATCGGCATTTGCGTCCGTACAATGCCTCGAATGGAGCGGCCTGAATGCTGGTGTGGTAGCTGTTGTTATACGAAAACTCCACTAGCGGGAGGTGTTTTTCCCATCCATTACCAAAATCGATTACACATGCCCTAAGCATGTCTTCAAGGGTTTGGATGGTGCGTTCAGATTGCCCATCCGTCTGTGGGTGATAAGCGGTGCTCATATCTAAACGTGAGCCAAAAGACTTGTGCATTGCTTGCCACAGTTCTGACATAAAACGCGCGTCACGATCAGATATAATAGAGGTTGGCACTCCGTGCCTTGACACTACTTCCTTTAGATAAATGTCTGCAAGAGTAGAAAACTTATCCGTTTCCTTGATAGCCAGAAAATGTGCAGACTTGGTCAGTCGATCTACGATCACCCAAATGGTATCGTTTCCGCGTTGAGACCTAGGCAGACCGGTAACGAAATCCATGGAAATTTGCTCCCATTTCCATTTCGGGATCTCCGGTTGTTGAAGTAGGCCTGATGGTTTCTGATATTCAGACTTGACTCTCGCACAAGTCAAGCACTTACTGATGTAGGTTGCTATGTGGGCTTTCATGCCAGACCACCAATACGTAGTCTTTAGGTCGTGGTACATTTTATCCGAACCAGGATGTACCGAATAACGAGACTTGTGCGCTTCGTCCATCACAAGCTCGCGTAAGTTTCCATAAAGTGGAACCCAGATGCGCCCTGTTACATAGTAAGCGCCGTCTTCCTTTTGTTCTAGTCGCTGCCTCGATCCTCGTAGGGATTCAGCCCTGATGTTTTCTGCTTTCAATGCTTCAACCTAAGCATCGCGAATCTGAGCGGGAAGGTTAGATTGGATGGTAAGCTGTAAAGCACGTACACGCTTAGGTATAGTATCCTTTCGACTGAGGGCGTCGGCCACAACATTGGCTTTGCCCGGATGATACTTGATTGCGCATTCATAATCGTTCAAGAGCTCAACCCATCGGCGTTGATGCATATTTAATTCCTTTTGCTTGAAGATGTGCTCGAGACTCCTGTGATCAGTGTAAATGGTGCACTTGGTACCGTACAGGTAATGTCTCCATATCTTAAGTGCGAAAACAACTGCTCCCAGCTCCAGATCATGAGTAGTGTAATTTCTTTCGTGAACCTTGAGTTGGCGTGATGCGTAGGCAATGACCTTGTCACGTTGCATCAACACGCAACCAAGTCCTTGGATGGAAGCATCGCAGTAAACCACAAAATCGTCTGTGCCCTCAGGTAATGAGAGGATAGGTGCGCTACAAAGTCTATCCTTCAAGTGCTGAAATGCGGACTCTTGTGCATCACCCCAACGATAGATGACACCCTTCTGAGTCAGTGAAGTGATAGGTTGCGCAATCTTGGAGAAATCTTTTATAAACCTTCTGTAATATCCTGCCAAACCCAAAAATTGGCGGATTTCTGTTGGTGTACGGGGTGCAGGCCAGTTCTTGATCGATTCAACCTTAGATGGATCCACATGAATTCCATCCTTGTTTACCACATGGCCTAGAAAGTGGACTTCGCGAAGCCAGAAGTCACATTTTGAAAACTTGGCATACAACTGTTCTTTTCTAAGAAGTTCCAGCATAAGTCGTAAATGCTGCTCGTGTTCCTCCTGACTCTTAGAATAGATCAGGATATCGTCGATGAACACAATAACGAACTTATCCATGTAAGGCTTGCACACTCGGTTCATGAGATCCATGAAGACCGCTGGTGCATTCGTCAGCCCGGATGGCATAACCAGAAACTCGTAATGGCCGTAACGAGTTCTGAATGCTGTTTTGGAGACGTCCTCCTCTCGGACTCTCAGCTGATGGTATCCCGATCTCAAATCAATCTTAGAGTAATAGCTCGACCCTTGCAGCTGGTCGAACAAGTTGTCAATACGTGGGAGAGGATAGCGATTCTTCACGGTCACCTTGTTAAGTTCGCGGTAGTCAATACACATTCTGAAGGTACCGTCTTTCTTCTTCACGAATAGTACTGGAGCTCCCCAGGGCAAAGAGCTAGGACGTATGAAACCCTTTTCCAAGAGTTATTGTAGTTGCGTAGACAGTTCTTCGAGTTCTGATGGGGCGAGACGATAAGGTGCTCGAGCTACTGGGCGCTGCTCCAGGAGCTAGCTCGATTTGAAATTCATCTTGACGATGAGGCGGAAGACCAGGTAATTCCTCAGGAAATACCTCGGGAAAGTTGCGTACAATAGGGATGTCCTCAATTCTCTTCTCTTCCGTTGATGTGTTAGTAACAAGTGCTAGAATGGCAGTGTGGCCCTTTCGCAAACACTTCTGGGCCTTAAGGAAAGAGATGATGCCTTCAACAGCACCACTCTTGTCGCCACGAATCATGAGAGGTTCTTCACCAGAACGAGGAATGCGGACGATTTTCTCCTTACAAACAATCTCCGCTTGGTGATGAGATAGCCAATCCATCCTAATAACAACGTCGAAACTACCCAGTGTGATAGGAATAAGATCGATAGAGAAAGTCTGACCAGCCAAGACGAGGTTACAACCTTTAACTATGTGTGTGGCTTCAAGACTTTTACCGTTAGCTAGTTCTACCGTGTGTTTGGTGTTCAGGAGTGTTGGAGTGCGCTTAAGCATTTGGCTAACTTTTACGGACACATAACTAGTATCGGCACCAGAATCGAATAAAACAGTAACAAAGAAGTCGTCCAGAAGAAACTTACCCATCACAACGTTGGGATCGTTCCTTGCGTCACCCTGACCAATCACGAAAGCACGACCTCTTGCCCCATTTCCATTGTTGTTTCCTCCATTGTCGTTTCCATTCCCCTGATTGTTGTTGTTCTGGTTCTGATTTAGTTGGGGGCAGTCTTTCTTGAAATGGCCCTCAGCACCACATTGAAAGCACCCTTTGTTGTTACCTTGTTGTTGCCGCTGCTGCCGTTGATTGGGTGGGGCTTGCTGTCGCTGACGGTTCTGATTCGCCGGATGCTGGCTCCTACAATCCCTTGCCATGTGACCAGGCTTGTTGCATCGATGACAGTTGCCTTTACCACATGGCCCACTGTGGTGCAAGTTACAGCGATTACATTTGGGGTGATTTCCTTTGTATCCACCCTGACCTTGATTCCCAGAAGACTGCTGACTGGGGCTCCTGTACTCATCTGTCTTTCGCTGTTGGGACTGAGCTGAAGTAGAACCTTTGCCTGAATTTCCATCCCACTTGCGCTTATTATCATTGGGAGCATCAGAAGTGGTAGCGCTAATACGTTTGGGCAGCCTGTTCTGCTCAACTGCCTGAGCAGTGAGTTGGTGCGCCAAACGAACGACTTGCTGGATTGTGGGAAGGTTGGCCGCACTTACAGACCCTTGGATTTCCGGGACTAAGTGATGTGTGTAAAATGCAACATATAAATTACATCAAATGAGGCATAAAACTAACCCTTTTTAAGTACTAATATTGGAA
Organism: Helianthus tuberosus; assembly: GCA_030545235.1. Taxonomy (NCBI): domain Eukaryota; kingdom Viridiplantae; phylum Streptophyta; class Magnoliopsida; order Asterales; family Asteraceae; genus Helianthus; species Helianthus tuberosus. The sequence goes on along the minus strand of CM060373.1, from coordinate 33,055,384 downwards.
AAAGAGTGTTTTTGTCTTCCTTTTGTATTTTCAGGATTAAATGAGCTCAAAAACGCAAAAGAAGCAAAAAGACAGCTAAATCCAACATAAATACAAGGAAAGGAACATTAGTGGACTGCCCGACCCTTCAACGGCACCTTCCAAAGCAAAAAAAGAGAAGACAGAAGGCTGAACACGCCCCGTGCTCAGCCAGCACGGGGCCGTGCCCAAGAAGCAGCAGAAAAGACAAATCTATAGAAGCTTCTATTGCCCATCACGGGGCCGTGCTCAGCGGACACGGGGGCGTGTCGAAAGTACAGCAGGCGCATTTATTGTAATTGCGAATTACAATTAATGAGGAGAGAGATTGTCAGACGGACACGGGGCCGTGCCCAGCGGACACGGGGCCGTGTCCAGCACTCTGTTCAGCCTATAAATAGGAGTGCTTGGATTCATTTCATCTCATCCCTTGGCACACCACCTCTCTCACACTTCATCCACCACCCACCACCATCACAACACCATCATCCACCACCATCATCCATTGTCCATCGTAGAGTGTGTGAGTCGTCTCGAGATCCAAGATTGATCGTAAGAGTTCTTGACAATCAAGGCCATGTTTGCCTAAGTCTCTTACATCACTTGGTGAAGACAAAGTGTCTAGTATAATACTTTTTATTTCTAATCTTTTGCACTTTTTATTTGGTTTTGTATTAATGACTTTAATAACTAGTTACTTATGTTGAAGGTGATCTTTCCTTATCGTTTGTCCGTGGTGTCTTGGCATTATTTTACTGTCTATATAAAATAAAGGATTTTCACCATTCATATCTCCACGGTCTATATGGAGGTATGTTGGCTACCTGGTAGGGGGTTAAGGGAACGGTTTGGTAAAGGTCTTGCCATTGTTCAGCGTTTAGAGGTCCTGCAATGGACCTGGGTCAAATTTAGTAGGACCTCCTTCAATACTTCACGGTATTGGATGGCGGGGGTCCAAACTCTTTGATCCCCTCATAAGTTAACTACTATTAATACTATAACCCGGCTATTTAGGACTGTATCCCTGCTGACTCAGACTACTTAGCCGAGGGTAACGTCACCGCCAAAAGCGGGGCCTACCACAATACTGCATTAATAACTTAATTCATTATCTTCCAATAATCCACCCTTTTAGGATTGTATCCCTGCTGACTCAAACTACTGGGGTGAGGGTAACGTCACCTTCAAAAGAGGGGCCTACTACAATAACTAAGATAATCTCTTAATTATGTGCAAAAGTGCGGAAATAATCAAAGGTTATACTAGATACGAGTCGGAACCAAGTGATTCATCTTGTCTATCTGTTTTTCTTTTATTTTTATTTTCAGCATTTTTGTCAATTTTTAGTTTTCTTAGTTTAAAAAATTTTTCTAAAATTTTATTTTGGTTAGACATTGAGGATAAACCGGTACTAAAAGCTCTTGTGTCCTTGGACGACCTCGGTATCTTACCAACACTATACTACACTCAACGATGGGTGCACTTGCCCATATGTGTGTTTAGTGTCAGTGAAATATCGTGTTTTATAAATTTAAAACTTGGCTAAAATAAGTGTTAAAAAGGGCTTAAAATATACACCTAAAATATACGACACTTACCGCACATCACTAAGCCTCTGAGGTATAGCTTGATTCGCCTAGATATGGGTTGTGACATGTTAGGACATAAGGCAGCCAAGTCGTTGGACCTCTTTGTGTATGCCTCAATCTCTGATCCTTCCATCTTCAAACTATAATACTCTATCTCAAGTTTCAGAAGGTCGTCCAGGTGGCAGAACTCTTCCTTAATCCAATCCTTGAAGTCGCTCCAGAGGATGGCATTCGCGTCTGCCAATCCAAGCATCTGAACCTGTGCGTTCCACCAAGAATATGCTTTCCCTTGCAACATGCCAGTAGCGTACTCTACTCGTTTGCTGGCAGGGCTTTCACTCTCTTCGAATGTATATTCGATTCTCCAGATCCAGTGTAGAAGGCCGATTGTCCCTTTAGTGCCGTCGAAAATGGGAGGTTTGCATTCTAGGAACGCCTTGAAGGTGCCCATGCGTATTTGAGGGTGCATGGGTTGACTCCCTTTTCGGGTTGCTAAGGCTTCAGCAATCCGTTCGTTGATCCAGGTCGTCAGCTGACCCTGGGTCATGTCGAGACGTCCACTCATGATCTTCACATCGAAGGGACACACGTAAGAAAGGTGTCGCAAGTGCGTAAGTGTGGAGTGACAGAAAAGAGTAACCACACAAGGTTCAAATAGCAGTTATCACATTAACTAATGCGTACCATGAACAATGTACCATGTAACTAACAAGTAGATAATATAAACATAAACCGTATCACCTAGGATGTTGAGTCTTGCACGTGGAGCGAAGCGTCGTTGTGGATCGTTGAGCACTGTACTAGTTATAGTCTGGTTTTATCAAAAAGCTTTTTTCCCCTTTTTAAAACCAAGTTCACTATAACCAATGGCTCTGATACCAATCTGTCACACCCCCTAAAATCCACCATGCGGAGTATCACCGCTTGGAGGCGTGACATGACCAGGATCGAGCCACCAATCATACTGAACAACACAATTAAGTAAATAAAACCAAACACAATACGATTGGTGACCAAAAGGAAGTAAACCGATTTTAGGTTAACAGCGGAAGCATAAACATAAGTTCAAAACATAAGTCCATGGTTTATAAGTTTAAAATCCAAAACGTAGGTTTAATAAGTTCATAAAGTTTATTCATTAAGTACGGGACATATCAGTTCGCATCCCACAACGACCACCTCCATATGCAAGCTCCATAGCATCTAATGACCTGCAAAGCATGTAATAACGAGTCAACAATAAAGTTGAGTGAGTTCACGGTTGGTTGTCCATTTTAGAGTTGTTTCCAAAAACATAGTTTAATTTCATTCGGCTATCCAGCCGTGGGGGTTACCCCATAGTTCGAAAACGTTTACTTGTTAACCATCCCATGTCCACCTTCCCTGGCTATCCAGCCCAGCACTTTGGCCGTGGGGAGCTGCCCCAGTATTTTAAACTACTAGACTCGTTTATCATATCGACTACTAACAAAAATCAATTGTGCCCTAGCGTCGGTGTTCTATCACCACCGACGTGCCATAGTCCATTAGTACACACCCGTCCAACTGGCACGGTGTGCGGTTTGTTAAACCTAATAGCGCTATTAACTAATGACCCGCTCGCCATAGCCTCGGCGATTAAGTCGATACAAAAAGGGAGGGACTTCGCTGATAGAGTTCTAGTCTAGTAAGTCTAACACGTCCCAACAGGACGAGGAATTTACATTCCTGAACACGTCTCAAAGGACGAGGAAACCCTATTCCTGTACCCATTCCCATTCCCACCGGGAATTTACCATGCTTTGTAGAAAAGTGTGAACTCACCTCGGTTTGCTCGGTTAGATTCTCAAATATAGTTAACAGTCAAGGTTGGTCAATCACGTCCTAATAAGGTACGGATAACAATCAGTTTCTCATGCATAACACGTATCCTACGTATGGTTTATTTGCACATTACTTCTACCACATAACAGGTACACACTTTAACGATTTATGCCCATATAAACTTCCCATCCATTCCCCACTCATAAACAAACATACGATATTGCACGTAACACATATAACACGTTAGATCATTCACCGATAGCATACTCGACATTTAGACACGCAAGTCACAACTTATGTCAATTCAGCATTAATATTCAAAACCGGCTGTTTTCGGACATTTTAATAAAATAGTTTAATTATTCCAAAAATTCCCAAATTTTTACAAGATGTCTTAAACGTTCCAAATTTTATTGTATAAAAATATCGGGGTCCGGTTCCTTACCAATATTTTATAAAAATTCATATTCCGGACTGAACTCAGATTTATATATTTCTGACCACAGTCCACGGAACAATTCATTAAAAATTCATCGAGCATCCGATTTACGAAATTCCAGTGGGGTAATTACAAATGCATCGGTTGTAACCTACTGTACAAATTTCATGGTCCGATTCATCACAAAACTCAGGTTATGACTGAAAGTATGACACCCATTTATTGCTGTCAAAATTCAGCTTAAGTTGCTGTTACAAATTAACACTTTAAAAATAGTAAACAGAGTCCAAAAATTACAATTCTGGTGCCATTAGAACCGTATTTTATAATAACATATTTTAGATTCAAAATATCGGTTTTTTGTTGAATTTACGACCTGTTTACAGCCAACTGAAGTTGGCTGTAAAGTATGGACAGATTGCTGTTTTTAGTCTCTAGCTTACTAGTTTGTGTTCGGTTGATCCCGTTAATTATGTTTAGTGATCGTAACAACATCAAACATCAATATAATCCAGCAACACATCAGATAATCAACCAATAATCATAATCACACAAGATCTACATGCTTTACACTAATATTCATCCATTAACCACCTTGTTCATCACTTTAGTAGACTTTTAGACTTTGATCTTATATGTTCATAATTTTTAACCGACAAATCTCTTATTAACCACATCAAACATGAACAAGAAGTTGATTAGAAGCACTTACAACTAGCTCAAGGCTAGGGAAGAAACTAGACGAAAAATGGGTGGTTAATAGCGACGTAGTGAGGTCCTTGCGATTCCGTAAGCACCAAGCCGCCTTGCATGATCACCTTCACCCTTAGATGCCCTTGGAATGATTGAAGAAGTTTGAAAAATGATGGTGGTGTGTATGTATGGTTTCAGCCGTAGGTATCAAGGGAAGGAAAAGGGAGTGCCAAAGTTTTGTTAAGTGTTTCATGAATGAATGGTGGACCATGTTCTTATTTGTAGACTAATTTACTAGATTATCCAAGGGATAATATGTCATGAAAATTTTAAGCAACATGGAATATAATAATCAAAACTTGATGGTGTGTGTTCCCTAGGGGGAACCGTTTGGTTCATGGGTGGTGAGTATTTAGTTGGAATTTAACTAAATAGTTAGGTGATAGGTAGTTAATTAGGTGTCTAAATTTAGTTATTAGTGTGTTATAATTTTTAACGGGTGTTAGGGTGTTCGGGGACCCTAACTAGCTCAGAAAAAGAAAAATAATGTCACTGACAATATTTTTATGTTCCGGGTAACGTCCGGTTGTTCGGTTGGATATTAATCCGTTAAAGCGCTTAATTAATCCGTAAGGCGTCCTATTTATATATATTTTGTAACGTTTTTACTTTCTAACACTTAGGAAAATATAACGGACTATTTAGTGACCTTTCTGTACACTATTAGTATATTAACAAATACGTGTAAGCATAACACAGATATCAGAAAGCAGTTAAGTAATTCCACACAGTCGTCAAGCACATTAACTATTATTAATAAACTGTACGGAATACATGGAATTATGAGGGTTGTCACAGAGTTAGATCTTGAAATTTTAACACAATGTCTAACCCTCCGAGAGGTACGCCACATAAAAAAATCATAATTTTTGAAGACTTGTAAACAGGTTAAACTGGTCACCAAAAACAGCCTATTTTCAGTGATACGAAACTTGATTGTTGATATTATAAATTATGCCCACAATGTTCATATGTTGAAATTATGAATCAAACGCGTAATTTCCTAGTTCGACTAATTACGTGTGATGTGGGGTAATACAAATTCTAATTATTAAGTCGATTTAGCTTATATGCACATATCATATAATTAAGGGTAGTTAACTTTTGAAGAGTTAAACTAACCATGGACGGAGTCGAATAGTAGTTTTGACATAGAAAACACGTAAGGTGGAATAGTCGTGGTTATAATGACTAAACTAACCGTCTTACGAATTATGATGATAGTTTGACGCTTGACAAGCTAGGTGGAGGCTTGGAAAGGAAGTGGGTCAAACGGAGCAAATAAGAAGTAAAAGCATGGTTCGGATGCAAGGTAAGTAAAACTTACACCTACTTGTAGTATACGTGTTTATTTTATAGGCGATAAATACAACAAAGGATTTGGTTCGAATTATGGGTTCCAACACGAAACGAATTGGGTTGGAACGAATAGAAACGTTTTAAACCATGATTAATGGTGAAAAAAAAGGCAAAATGGTAAACTAGTCATGAATTGGTTAATAGTTTAAGAGTTTTCTTAAAGTTACCTTATAGCGTAACTAGTAATGGAAAATGGGTAAAAATGGAAATTTAGTCAAGTATTGACTAAAGTAAAATAAGTTTCAAAGGACGCCCATAGCATAAGCCGAATGGGTTAAAAATATAGGAAATTGACTTTAGAAAGAAAGGGATCTAGTGAGAAAATCCGAAATGGTTCGGATGTGTGATTGGTAATTAAAAACCATGTTTTTGTTACATATGAAAATGTTGGGTTATATAGACCGAACGGGTCAAATGGTGGGAATAATGCCATTTGACAAAATCAACTAATGTGGTGGTCAAGTCATGTGTTACAGGAGCGAATAGTAATTTGGATAATTGCGTCGCCATAGAATATCGGTAATAAAAGCAAGGTGTTGAAACGGGTCACTAGGTTGACTCGAGCCAGGTAAGTATAAATACGATTGTGGTTAAACATACATTTTTGGGGTCAAATAAGTAGCAAATGCCCTTCGTCGTAAATGAGGGGCTAAAATTGACTAAAATGCCCTTGTTGGGTAAATCGGACAAACGACCTTTAAAGGTTGTTGGAAAAAAGTGATTTGGTAGATTAAATTCTTAAGATAAGTATAAAAGGGATGTTTTGGGACCTTAGTGCATAAATACCCTTAACGGGTCAAAATAAACATACAAACGAAAATGGGTTTAATTTGTGTAATAAATCGGGGATTATAATCTAGTATGGTAGATAACATTAAGTTGAAGAAGTATATGAGATATAAAGGTCAAATACACAAGTTTGATGATGAAATCACGAACGGGTCAAAAGTTGGCAAAAAGGGTAATAAGCCAAAGACTTAAAAGTCTGAAATTTTGTTAAACCGGATGTTAGATTTTAACTCCATATGATGGAGAATCAAATTACAAACACGTAGGAAGAAACGGTAGGTTAAACGGACGAGCGGATTGAAAGATACGAAAGTTTTCGTGTCAAAAACGGCAAAAAGGAAAGGAATGATGCAGGGGCCACCGTAACTTACGGTGCCACCGTAAGTTACGGTGGACATGATTTGGTTACGGTAAATGCCTACTGTTGTACGGTTGAATAATTGAAACACAGAGGCCACCGTAACTTACGGTGCCACCGTAAGTTACGGTGGAGGTCAGAAATGAGTTTTGTTTTGGGTTTAAGATATCCATGTTGGATTTTCCTAATTTCCCCGTTGTATTAGTTAATTAATTATCAAAACTGACCTTTAAGTTGGTTTTGATCACAGGTGAATGTCGAGAGTCCCGGATGAAAATCGAGCATCGAGCAAGAACCGAACACACATTAAACAAAGCTTCCGCAACGTTGTTTTGTCGTTATTCTAAACGGCGAATTAAATCACATTATGTTTATCACTTAAATTGTAAAAGTTTTTAACAACCCCGTATTTCCGATGTATATATAATCATTAATTACATGATTATTTTCGCAAAATATACGTTAAACCTTGATTTATAAGAACGGGTGTTACACCAAGTCTTGAAAAGCGATTTGGGTAAACTGAGTGATGAAGTCGATCTCGAACTCAGTTCAGCGATACAAGCGAGGGCGATAAGCGATGAGTGGTATGCGATAACACAACACAACAATAAGCGAAGACGGCGGCGATAAGCTAAGAGCGATAAGCGATAGTGACGAGCGTTAGCGACAACAGTCGAGTGATAGGCGACAGTCGATGCGTTGCAAGCGATAGAGGCATGCGATTTGATTAGATTTAACAACACCAGAATTTCAACCAACATTAGTCCACATGGCCTTTTTCCACGAAAGTCTACTGATACGGCTACAACACCACCATGTCTTAGCCCTATTAGCTTCGTCTTGTGAAGCGAGGTCATGAGTGCTAACATAACACATATAATACGAATAGCGATATCGATAATAATTTCGAAACGATGCGATAGGTGCGAGAAGCGTCAAGGCGATGAGCGACGAGTGATGAGCGGTACTCGTCAAGCGATCCATGGTACGCGACTCATAACAAGCGATACACAGTAAGCGGTAATCGATGGAGCGATACACACAAAATATGCGATTAAGCGAAGACACACCATAAGTGATAGCATTCCATATAATAAGCGATTGGGATTGCAAAGACACAATAAGCGATAGCGTGAGACACATAACAAACGATTTGCGATTTGCGAGATAGATTCTAGCGATAGTGCGATTGCGAGCGTGTTGACTTACGAAAAGCCTTGCGACCACGCTTGAGTTGCGATTGAGATTGTTACGCCTTGCGATGTAGTATAGTGTGTCGAAAATAACCACAATAGTATAATAGGTCTACGTTCCAACTCCACATGGCACTTTCTTCACAAAACTTCGGTTAGCATGGCGAAACACCATCATGTTTCAACCATACGCCTCTGTTTCGTGACTAGGTGTCACACTTTGTCAGACATGGTCAAGACGCTTATATATAGGAAGTACCAGCGGCGTATCCACCACACTTAACCATGCTCTGAACGTAAAGGCATCATTGAAACTCACTATGATCTCCGTGCACTAACCAAAATAATCCCGTGTGCACCCGTGCTTAATCCGATTCTTGCACGTTTATCGTGCCTTATCTCAAGAACGCATAGTAGGGGTAAAATACATTATATAGTACATAGTGCTAGTATTAGATTGTGCGCGAGTATAAGAGAGAAATAGAATCCACATGCGTCGAGAGATATAATAAGTTTCCACACATAAAAGAAATTGACGGCGATAACTCGTATTATTACAACAATCATTAGAAGCAAAATAATGTCGTTGTGGGGTACTTTTGCGGAGACTATGGTTGTTGTTGAAATTCCTCAAGGTTGCGGTCCCGTGCGACAGTGCTTCGTAAGATGACCATACCAGTTGCAATTTGCGCAATAGGGACAGTTAGCTTCTGGCGGGTGATGATACGTACACGTGAAACACAGGGGATGAGATCCGTTGTAGGCACGTTTCAAGTGAACTGGAGCTGCTCGGAGAGGTTCTGGTTGCGACAGTCCAGTTGTTGTAGAGTCTGGGCTCATGGTCTTTCGTTTACGGCTGGGCTGAGCTTCCTGAGATGATGCGGTGTCGTCGGCGGATTCGTCTGATGATTCGCTGGAGATATCATCGGAGGAATTTTCAGAGGAATTGTCAGTAGAATCGTTGGAAGAATCGTCGGATGAATCGATGACGATTGCTTGATGAGCTTGCTTGACAGGATTATTGGAGAAGAATCCGTCCAAGACTCATTTGTCGTTGATTTCTGCGGCCAAGCGATAGGTTTCTTTGATGGTAGTAGGTCTTGTAGCTTCGACAAAATCACCCACACACTCAGGCAAGGTACGAATGTACTTCGTGATGGCTTTTTCTGAAGTGTTGACTTGACTTGGGCAGATTATGCTAAGCTGTTTAAACCTTGCGGTGTAGCCAGTATTGTCACATTTGACTTGCTTGATTTTCCAAAATTCGTCTTCTAGCTTCTGGATTTCGTGGGGAGGGCAGTACTCTTTCTTCATGAGCTCTTTCAGCTCATCCCAAGAGAGAGCGTAAGCTGCGGAGATCCCACGTTTGTTGCATTCGGCGGTCCACCAGTCGAGTGCTCGCGATTGAAATACTCCGGTAGCGCAAGTAGTACAAAAACCATCGGGACACCCACTCTGACGAAGGGTAACTTCTATAGAATCGAACCACTGGAGTAGTTGGGACACACCTCCTTCACCCGTGAACTCCATCAGGTCACAGGCTTTGAAGTGTTTGTAGAGGAAAGCAGATTGCGGCGCTTCCGTCTTAGAATCTTCCGGGGTTCGAGAGTTGCTGAGAGAGTGCACTTGAGCGACAATTTGAGGAATGACCTTGGCCACTTTCTTGGCTACAAGCGAGGCAATCCTCTTCTCGGCGCTTCGTTTGGCTCTTCTCCTAGCTGTTCGTCTCGAGGTAAGGGTTGTTGGAAGGCATCTAGACAGAGAGATATTTGGAGTGAGATTCGATCATAATGATTTTTTAGTTTGCGATGCGATTGAGCGCGATCAAAACTTGTAGCGTGCAATATAATAGATTTCAAATTGGAGCCACATAGGAGACACGAGATTCGTAAGTTCTCACACAATGATTTTCTTATATTTAGATATCGATAGTTGTAGTTTATACTTACCCACATACATTTCGGTGTAGAATACGCGAGGACGCGATGAGAGGGAGAGAGCGAGAGCGTAAGCGAGTAATTAGTCATTTGTTTTGTTGCGATCATTCGGTCTTCGTTTTAGATTGCGATGGCTGTGCGAGTTGTGCGTTTTGTAAAACAAGGAGCGAAAATTGATAGATCAAGAAATCGATAAGGCGTAAAATAAACACATTAAGTGTAAATAAATTCGGTGAAGCATAAAGTCGGCGAGTCGTAAGCTAGTAGAACGGATATAGTGCCTCGGGTGTTTAGGCGTCGACTACCCAAGGTAACCCAACTATACCTCACAAGTTCGTGCACGCGCGTTGACCTAGAAGACTTATGCTTCCACTGGGATGCAGCTCATGGCATTCGTCTTCCTAGTCATCGTGTGGCTCGAGTCGTCGTTATGGTCGAGTCCTTGGTGAGAGCTTTTCAAAAACCTTTTTAGAGAGTGGAACGGATTATTAAGATTCGGGTTTCACCCCTGACTTAACAGCTTCGTTCCTAATTATGGTTGTGCTTATCGAATAAATCCGAGAGTTCCACTAGAGTTTCGAAATGGAGGCCTTTGTCGAGATATGGATGTCAATCCTAACTCAACGAGGGGTTCTCGTGCTAGAAAATGCGCTGAGTGAGCAATCTTATCGAGAGTTCTTGGATTTCACACCTGGTCTTGAGTAGATCACTCGGTTGTGATATGCGAGTATCTTCGAAAACGTGTGTATTGTGTTGGCCTTAGGAAAGGCTAAGTAATATTCTAGTCTTAGGGAAGGCTCTTCGAGTGAAATTGTAGTATGCGGTGTTCACGCGAAGTAGTAGATTTTAACGAATTCGAACGAGAGTATCAAGTAGGCCCGTGCAATCCTACTAAGTTCGCAAGAGTCGGTCCGTTGGTACTTAGACTATAGACTAGGTCGTTTCTAAGACATCGACCCGGACTAGGTCGAGTCTTGCCTAATTCCCTATAGTTATGGCTCTGATACCAATCTGTCACACCCCCAACCGATGGCGGAATCATCGGGCCGCGGCACTAGGCAATCAGATTGCTCAAGAGAATCCATAACAACTATATTGCGACAGTATTTAATGCGTTCATTATCCCATACTAATAAACAATTTCAATCACATAAGCTGTCATGAATTTCCTATTTTCTCAAACAATTCAAATCCGACAACCAAGATTTTAGGTGTGTTTCTAGACTTCCTAGCTTGATTTGATGTAGTCTGCGACTAAACCTGCAACATACGTTAAAATAATGTCAATACAAAAGTATTGGCGAGTATACAGGTTTGATATGTAATAGCGTAATAGATAAAAGCTGCGAATTTCCACATACATAAACGTAATACACGACATATATACTCACAAAACTGAAACTACCAGCTAAGTCCTCGAGCTTCGATCGCGATTGCTAAACTAGACCCCGTCGGGCGCAATAGTACTATACTAGTCATGGTAGGACGTCGCGAGTATAAGTCCTAGCACATATGTAACTAGCATCACGTATAACTATGCACATTGGTCATTCGCAAGTGATAAATAGTTTAAGCATTTGATGTGATTTGATTTGATAGCAACGTATGTTACACCCAAAAGTGCCAAAAGCAAAAAGGGTTCAAGTATACTCACAGTCAGTGTTCGGCAAGCAAACACAACTTGGTTGGATTGAAGGGAGCACGTCTGAGATTATCCTGATTGCAGATTGATAGCGAAAGCGTTTGAATAGTGCGTTAAAGGTGGAGGGTGAACAAAGTGTCAGATGGTAATCCAATCGGATCGCAATCCGATCGGATGGTCAGCCGTTTGGGTGGCAATCCGTTCGGATGGTCATCCGATCGGATGGCCATTCAATTGGATTGTCACCTTGCTTGGTGAAGATGTGTTTGTGTATGATGGCTTGAACTTTGAAGTTTTCGTTGTAGCATTTGAAAATAGAGAAGTATCTCTACCTTTCAGGTCGGTCGATCGAACGGCCGGTCGATCTGGTGGTAACTTGATCGGGTGGTTGTTCGATCGGACGGTGATCCGATTGGCAAGACACTTTGGTTGCTGATAAGTTCACAGCAGACTGGTTGCTCGATCGGGTGGAAATCCGATCGGGTGACAATCCGTTGGAACTGATGTGTGGCGAGGATTTGTAAAACGTTTAAGTGTTGAGGATCCAAAAGTCAGCCGATCAGATGGTCGTTCGATCGGACGGCAATCCGTTCGTTGTTCAGATCCTTGAATGTTTGAAAATTTGTTTAAGTCTTGACCCCAAGTGCAACCCGATCGGATTGCAGATCGATCGGGTGGCAGTCCGATCGGACGGTAACCCGTCTCGCAATCTTATCATTTTACATCTTGGCTATTTCGTTAAGTTTTTGCGATTTGATCAAGACGTGTCGACTACGAGCTAAACAATGGAACTCCACCAGGTCCGAGTCACCGGATCAGATGGGAATCACCCCGTCCGATCAGTTAACTGTTATTGATGGTTGTTCGTGTTCAATACGCTAAGTCGGTCATCTCGTTGATAGGAACCAGTTCTCAAATCGACACTTCACTATGGAAAGAGCAGAAGGTCTGCACGAGCTCCGTTTCTACCGAGTTTGAGTAAAAAGTTAAGAAAGTTTGAAAAGAAGCTTAGAAAAACTTTGATTCGGCTTAGACTTGTGCGAGTTTATTGTTTATTCTCCATAGAATCCATCAGATCTGGACTGTTCTTGATGAGATGAGGTCACTCTTCATTGTTCCTAAGAACTCCATGATGACATCACCTTAGAACGGCTCAAATCCAAAGATTTAACGGTAAAAAAGTGAGATTTGATGGTGAGAAAGATGAAGAAGTGTGCGTAGATCATAGAAGTACAAGATTTAGGTTGAAAACTTACAAGGATCGCGAGAAAATCGCCCCAAAGCGTGCTGGTCGAGTGAGAGCTGTCACATCACTGTTCAAGTGATGTGACAAGTGCTATTTATAGGCAAGAGGGGAGAGGAGGTGGTGCAGTGATTTGGATCGGATGGCTGTCCGATCGGTTGGCTGTCCGATCAGATGGTTGTCCGTTCGGATGGTTGTCCGATCGGATGGCCATTCGATCGAAGTGCCATTTGATCAAACACCTCCGGCGAGCTGAGTTTTAGCGTTACGTTTCGATTGTTAAGCGTTGCGATAGTTTGGTTACACATTCTCATCCACATTTTCATATATTTATTATAATTAGCCACGTTGGGTCGTATATACGTATCCATATTTCAAAGTTGTGATACAATAACCGGGTTTCGTTTCGAATATGCGTTGCTTTGCGACGCTTCACGGTCATCGAGGAGGGTAGAATAGGTCCTCACTCAACGTCATCGTGAATGTTAATGTGTGTGATGCGATTGTGCATTTTGAGTAATGAGTTGCACTGCGAGACATCACGGCTATTGAGGAGGGTAGAATTGGTCCCCGCTTGACATCTTCGTGGTTGTCAGCAGGTGCAATGTGATGTGATAGCGATTAAGTATGCGTAATATGCGAAAATACTGCGATATAGCGATGTATGCGATATAGCTACATTATGATCCGAATCTCTGGTGCTAGGCGTAACGAGTAGTAACAACGCACGAAAGTGCGGGTTGTTACAATATATAGTTTTGCTGTATTTAAAATAAGTTTTTTCTATAGGGACCAAAAGTCGTCCCTATAGCTCGAAGCTAAATTGTTTTTTATTTTTTTTATAATTCTAATATTATAAATAAGAAACAAAAAAATGTTTTAACTTGTAGAGACCACAAATCGTCTCTATAACTTTGAATATTTTTTAAAAATTTTCATTTAATAATGATGAAATTAAAAAAAGTTAAAAAAAAAACACTTGTAGGGACAAAATCTATAGGGAGGACAGTAGTCATCCCTATACAACAAGCAATTAGGAGGACTTTTCGTTCATATACAGTTTTCCTCCATTTCATTTAAGTTTTTTCTTTAGGGACCAAAAGTCGTCCCTATAGCTCAAAGATAAATTGTTTTTGTTTATTTTTTTAATTCTAATATCATAAGAAGCCTAAAAATGTTTCAACTTGTTGAGACCATAAGTCGTTTCTATAGCTTTGATTATTATTATTTTTTAAATTTCATTTAGTAATGACGAAAATAAAAAAAATAAAAAAAAGACTCAAGCTATAGGGACGATATATCGTTTCGAATAATTTTGACTAGTCAATTTTTTTAGCGGCAAAATTTCCCACATTTTTTTTTTAAATTTTCCCACCACTTCACAACCTAGAGGGACCATAAATCGTGCCTATAGAGAAAGCTTATGTAAGTTATTTTATTTTACGTTATCTTTTTTGAGAACTATTATTATTAATAAAATTAATTTTGTAATTATAATACATATATCATTTGGTTTTTCATTTATAATAATTAGGTTATACACTAAATATTAATTTTAATTAGTTTGTTATATTCTTCATTGATAAATAATAATAATAAAACGTTTTCAGTTGTATATGTATATTTGTGGGTATATTTGTGGGTGTATATGTGTATGTGTATTTTTTTTAAAACGCTTATTTCGTTGATTAAGTTTCGGATCCCCTCAAATGATAATAGAGTCAACATCCGCTCAATTGCTTGGTTTGACCGTCAATGACTGCCTTTAAGTTGTTGGCCCATTTGACCATCGTTTTGTTTATCGTAAAAAACAAACCTACCACCAAAGACCATCACAATCTCAATCCTTTTTACCACAACTGGGAAACCAAAACTAGTGGATGACCAAATGCTCATACCGATTTCGGATCCATAACCTTCTCAACCACATGTTAACCGAATGCCACACATATAGTCACCGGAGACACCATACATGACAAGTAAATGGAGCAACAGTTATCACACTAACTCGAATCGTCGAAACTGACCTAGGAAGTTAATGATCTACTCGAATAAGGAACCTGTAATAGGAAAGCTACAAACCACCATGAGTCAGGTGTGCTTGCCTGATTACTCTGTTAGCCACCACAAATTGTGGCCACCGTTGTCGTCTACCAATTCTCTTAAAGGTATGTATCGTATGAAACTTCTACCTTATGCAATTAATAAAGAAAATGAGGCAGGCAATTATTCCATTAGAATTAATAAGGATTCAATGTTACACCATCTTCAGGGTCATGAGCATGCATGTGCATTGCACGTGCGTGTGTGTGGATGTGGAAGTGTAAGTGTCAATGGACGTGTATGTGTATGTATTAGTGTATATGTTAGTGTGTATGTGTGCGGATGTGTATGTGTATGTAATTATGTAGAGTGTGTATGTGTTAGTGTACGTATGTGTGTACGTGTTAGTATATCTGTATGTACATGTTATTGTGTTAGTATGCGTATATGTGTGCATGTGTTAGTATATGTGGATGTGGATATGTATGCATGTATACCCGTACGACACTATTATGGACTATTAATGATTACCCTGCTCGTAGCAGCTTCTCTGGATGGAGTGGTCAAGGGTATAAAGCTTGTGCTACTTGTAATGAAGACACACCCTCGTGCCCTATAAATAATAAGATTGCTTTTGTTGGTCACAGACGATTCTTGCGCAGGCAACATAAATGGAGGCAAGATTTGTCATTTGATTGCAAAAAAGAGACGAGGCGTCCTCCTAGACCATTGACTAATGCAAGTATATTAGAACAACTAGATCGTCTCCCCAATCGTGTTCCGGGGAAACATTCTAGACATGGAGGTGTGAAAAGAAAATGTGCTTCGTTTGAGTTGAATTGGACCAAACGGAGTATCTTCTTTGAGTTGGAATATTGGTCTTCTCTCCTTCTAAAACACAATCTTGATGTTATGCATGTGGAGAAAAATGTGGCTGAGAGCTTGTTGGGTACTTTGCTAATGAATGAAAAATCAAAAGACACACACAAAGTAAGACAAGACATGGAAAAGACGGGTATTCGAGAAAATTTATGGCTAACAAAGAATAATAAAGGTCAACCAACCACATGCTCCCTACTCTTTCACAACCGATGGACGAGAACATTTTTTTGAATTCATTAGAGGAGTGAGACTACTTGATGGTTTTGGATCCAACTTTGAAAACAAGGTGCTTTCTAATAATTCAAATATAACCGGGTTAAAATCTCATGATTATCACATCCTCATGCAACGATTGCTACCAATAGGGGTCCGAGCAGGTGTACCTACAAATGTTTCAACAACAATCACTGACCTTTGCACATCATCTCAAAAATGTGTGCACGATCATTAGATGTGGAAGACATGTATAAACAAGAAAAGAACATGGTAAATATATTATGCAATTTGGAATTGGTATATCCTCCAACATTTTTTGACATAATGGTTCATCTAGTTCTTCATTTACCTCAAGAAGCTATTCTTGGTGGGCCTGTGTATATGAGATGGATGTATCCTTTCGAAAGATACATGAAAAAACTGAAAGGGTATCTCAAAAACAAAGCAAGGCCTGAAGGCTCAATAGCAGAGGGTTATGTTGCGGATGAAGCATTGACATTCTGGTCTATGTATCTTGAGGGTATCCAAACCAAATTCAACCATCCCGATAGAAATGCAGATGCCGACATTCCAAAGAGGCATTTGCATATGTTTTCATCTCAGTGTCGACCAATGTCCAAGGTGGAAATCCTTGATCTTTCTGAAGAGGCAAACAAATCATTACATTATTTTGTATTGAACAACTGCCATGAAATTGAGGACTACAAATCGTAAGTTTTTTATTTTTTATATTCATTTTAGCTTGGGTTTTAAAAAGCGCACCTGAGGCGCAAGCCTTAGCGCCCCGTCGCTTTTGTGCACCTCTCGCTTTTTAAAACCAAGATTTTAGCTATTATGATAAACTAATTTAAACATTTTGTCCCTAATTCAGTAAATTTAAATCCGACTTTCCTGGGCGCGACATGAAAACGAAATTTTCCTCATAGTTTAAATATGAAGCAGATACATCTTCATCATCATATAATATGTCTCCGGACTGTACCAACGAATTAATGGCATTGGCCTATGGTCAAACAAGAGCATGTTCTTACGATGCTTGCATAGTCAATGAAGTTAGATTTATGGTACACAGTCATGATGTTCGACACACTACTCAGAACAGTGGTGTTGTTTCAATAGGAGAAGATGGTACTCTATTTTATGGTCAATTGGAGCAGATCATAGAGTTGAAGTATCTACATAAATATTCGGTTGTACTATTTCGTTGTAAATGGTTCGACACGTCGGGTAAAAGATTAGAAAAGAAACACAATATCGTTTCTATCAACGTTAGTCGTGAATGGTTTGTTGGTAACGAATGGTATGATGATCAACAATATATATTAGCGACACAAGCTAAACAAGTCTTCTATCTCCAAGATCCTTCTCGAAGCACCGACAATTGGAGGGTTGTGGAAGACGTTCACCATCGAAAACTCTGGGATCATTCAAGTATGAGTATTGTTAATGAGATAGATTTATTGCACGGCACACAATCATCAGATTACAACTTGGTAGTCGACTCAGGCTTTAATGAAAATAACAATGATGATGAAAATTTCATTGATGGTAATGGTGAATTTGATGTCGACATCAATGATGAATTTGATGATTATGAAGAAGATGATCTTTTATACCCTTTAGATGAGGAAGTCCAAATAAAAGTTGATTTTATGGTTGACGATAACGTCGATCTTTTATACACATGTTATTCTAGTGATGATTCTGATTGAATGTATGCTTACTATTAATTCATTTTAAATTGTTTAAATTATTTTTGTTTATTATATCTTTACTGCATGTTATTTTTTTTTGAAGGAATGGCAGATGTTGCACGTGGACACGGGGGAGATGGTGGGAGTCAGGATCCCAATAGGAATCCAAGCAGAATCCCTAACATTTGCGAGTCTTGTAAGTTGTTTCGTTTAATCATGTATTCATATAATTAGTTTTTGATCAAAACGTTTTTATTATGTTGTTGTGTTATTTGTTTCGGTTAGGGTCAGGGTCTGATAACCTACAAAAAGACATGCATAAATAGAAATTGTAATGGAGCATAAGGTTTTTCTATACACAAAGGGTCATTGTTTCGATTTGGTTGTTTAAAATCAAATAAAATTGCGGGTCGACTTAGATTAGAATATCATTTCAATTTGCTAACTTTTGAGTTTTACGTATCAATGTAGCCCAAGCCAAGAGAAAGCGTGGACGGGGGAGAAATGTAAAGTTATTTAAAAAATGTGAACAAAACAATGGTGATCCACTACCCATTAACTTTACTGCTAATGCACGTCAGTATAAGTTCACTAGACCTCATGCCTCGGATTTTATAAGATTTATCTCCAACACTATTGCAAACGTAGTTCCTATTCCTTTTAAAGATTGGCAGAGTGTTCCACCTGAGTACAAAAAAGCCGTTTATCCCGCACTTTTCGTAAGGGCTCATTTGTAATGTTTTATTCATATTTCAGTTTTGTAACTTTTACATATTTTCGAATTATTTGTTTTTATAGGATTACTTTAATCTCAACGTGTATAAAGATGGTGACGCCGACCAGTGGGCAGAGATTGAGCTCGGAATCATTGTCGAATGTCAAAGTCGCTACAACAGTCGAAAGAATAAACTGCATGATCATTTTCAGGCAGTTGGAGGTGATAAGGATGTTGATAGAGCAAAGAGTTGCCCACCAAAGAATTATGATTCGCGAAAGTGGGTTGACCTTATTAATATATTGTTCACGGATCCTGACTATATAAGACGAAGCAATGCAAATACAGAAAACAGAAAACAGAAAAAAGCAAAGATACCCCAGTTATCATGGTAGTCAATCTTATGCTCAAAGGCGATACATAGAGGTAAGAAAAACTGTTAGTTTTACCTAAACGCGTATTAACATACCTATTGAATCTCAATAATAGTATATTTGTTGTTTACAAGGAGCAAAAAACTGGAAGCCTAAACTATATTGCTGTTTTTGAGAAGACACATTACAAGGAAGGGCGGGGATGGGCAAACGATATTTGTGCAGCAGACTGGGTGAGTAAAAAACATTTGTTGTATCCTAGTAACGTTCTTTCTGGGTTAAAATCCCAGCAACAACGTTCTTTCTGTATTATACTTTGCTGGAAACTTAACTAGACCCGGCAAAGGGGTTAGGTCGGGTCGGGTTACGGGTCAAAACGGGTTCGGGTCAAAACGGCTCAGTTAAAAAATGGTTGTTTTGGTTCGGGTTAAAACGGGTTTCGGTCGAAATGGGTTCGGGTTAGAACGGGTTCGGGCTTGGTTTAAAAAAGCGAGCTTAAGGCGCGCTTAAGGCGTGAGGCGCCCGAGGCGCCCATAAAAATGATTTTTTTCACATAAAGCGCTAAAGTCCATGAGGCGCTATGAAGCGGGCTTAAAGCGCTAGTATTTCGAGGCGTTAGGCGGCTGAGGTGCCATTCTGGGCTGGTTTTAAATGTTTGTTGTATAATTAAAAAGCCCACCAACATGGGCCTAATTTACCTACGGCCTGCTTTTAAAAACAGATTCTATCAACACTACAAAAAAAGTGACCATTAGAGACCAAATTATTAGGGACTAATATATCAGTCTTAAATACATAACATCTAGGACTGATATATCAGTTACCGATACTATTAGGGACTGATTTCTGCACGACATATTTTAATGATTGATAATCAGTCGCTAATATCTTGACACCTTATTTGGGACTAAATTTTAGTCGTAAATATATTTATGCCACATAGCTTATTGAAGGGAACCTTATTGGCTACTGAATTCTAGTCTTAAATATGTTATCTCTGTTATAAAAAATGGCATAGATGTGTTGGAGACTAATCTTCTGTCTCTAATAAATAGAGAGTATATTAGGGACTGATTATCGGTTCATAATATTTTTCAAGACAAACATAATTTGGGACTAATATCCTGTTTTGAACGCCTTTTGGTATGAAATGACCCGTGACTAATTTTTAGTATCTAATTATGTTACGCAAACTCTATTATCTGATACCAAGTAATAGAGGATGAAAATCAGTCTTTAAGATTCTTTTGAAACCTCATTCGAAACTAATATGTAGTCTCCAAAGTCTAATGCATACAAAAAAAAAACTAGGGACAAAAATTTGGTCTTAAATAATCAACACAAATTCTAGTATTTCAAAGAAAGATGTTGTAAACCAAAAATAAGTCCTCACAATTATTGTAATATACCATATTGTGGATTGATATTTAGTTTCAACTAGCAAAAAGCCCTCGCGTTTCACTACGGGGTTTCGGTTAGTATTAGATCGGTACCATCACTCGGTATAGCAACTGAAAGAAATGTATCCAGTAGTATATTGGCACATGTTTTACATCGATCGAAAATTATAAAAGAATCATGAGTGTGAAATGTTCTATGTTTTTTAAATTTTTTTTAGTTTAACTGCAAAGTTATAAGCTAATTTTTGAAAAATAGGTTGGTTATCATTTATTCATTTTTCACGCGTCAAGTTATGTTTAAAGGGAAGTCAATTTTCCTCCAATATTTGGATCTATGATACAATTTTAATAAAGTTAAGTGATAGTGTTTAAATGAAGGAGAAAACACAAATGAGAACCAATTATATTATTAATGAAGGGTGGAGATACAATAGGAAGTTAATTTGGCTAGGAAGGATAGGAAGTGATCTTGACCATCCATTAAGTTAATCAAGGGCTAAGATTAAATCAGGGAGATTGAAAGTAAGAAAAGATGCGCGTGACTTTTTTCAGGGGCATTCTAGTCAAGTAAGCCAATAGTTTCTCTCTCCTCCAATTCTCCCCCATTTTTTAAACGTTAATAACTCTTTCATACGACATTATTTTTTTATAAAAATTGCACCAAAAAAACGAGCGTTTTTTTATCTTTAAAACGAGTATACTATTGCTATATTTTCAAAAAAAAAAATTCAAAACTCAGTTGCGTAAAACGCAATAGAAAAACCCCCAGTTACGTAAAACGCAATGAAAAAAAACCCTAAAAATGACATTTTTCTAAAACGCAATGCACCAAAAACACAAAGAAATGACTTATTTGTAAAACGCAATGGCCAGAAAACACAAAGAAATGCTTTATTTCTAAAACGCAATAGCCTAAAAACTCAAAAGAAAATGTACTTTATAAAACGCAATGGACTAAAACCCATAAAAATGTGTTTTACCTAACGTTTGTGTTTTACGGAAGCTCTTGAATGAATTGCGTTTTGCTGTTAAAGAGAGCTATAGGGAATTTTGAATATGCAGAATGTGATTACGATCTCTCCATATTTGCAGACTCACCAAACTTTCCAGATACAAGAATACTAGGTTATGTTTTTAAGGTGATTTGAGATTTGAACCATGGCAACTTTGTCACCCAATTGTTTCTTCATCCAATCACAGTTATATCTTCATTCTTGCTCGTTACTGAATAGCCAGAAAGGACTGAAAACACATAAAAAGTGTTTTACCTAAAACGCAATGCACAAAAAACACAAAGAAATGTCTTATTTGTAAAACGCAATGGCCAGAAATCACTTAAAAATGACTCATTCTAAAACGCAATGGACTGAAAACACTTCAAAAATGTGTTTTACCTAAAACGCAATGACTAAAAACACTTAAAAATATTTTTTTTCTATAACGCAATAGCCAGAAAGGACTTAAAAATGACTCATTCTAAAACGCAATGGACTGAAAACACCTAAAAATGTGTTTTACCTAAAACGCAATGACTAAAAACACTTCAAAAATGTGTTTTACCTAAAACGCAATGACTAAAAACACTTAAAAATATGTTTTTTTTCTAAAACGCAATAGCCAGAAAGGACTGAAACTGTCTGGGAACTGTCTGGGACTGTGAAAACACTCTTATTTCTAAAACGCAATGGACATATAAAACTGTCTGGGAACTTGATCGGAGTGTCGCGCTCCGGTCAAAGATAATATTTATATGCCCTAATTACCCTTAACAAATAGCTAGTGGTAGCAAGGGGTCGAACCACGAAGAGTATGTGGTTTGTGTATGGATTCGAATGAATTAAAAACAATTGTCACAATTATGAAGCTTGCCAGATATTTTTGTATTTTTGTTTAGTAGAAAGATGTGAATTTAAACTAAGTGAATTGATTAGACTGATTAACAACTAATGATTAACGATTGCAAGAAATTTGGATACTAGAACAATAATAATAAAAAGGATTCACTCCCGGTTTCGGTAATTGTTAACCTAGGATTTCTACAAGTTTTGGTTTCAACTCAAATGCATTTGATTAACGGATTTAGTGTACCGTGACTTAGGTGCTACTAACTATCAACGCCCCGAAGAGCGGACAAAAAGACACTTTGTAATCAACACAAGTAAATCCTAACAACGACAACGTACAATTACATATCACCGTTTCGCAAAGTCATAACTTTTAACATCGCTCGACAATTCACGAATTCGTAACAAATGTAATACTATTGTCAAAAGTTTCAAAAACCAAATACAAATTGTCACTAAGATGAAACAAGAACAAATTGAAACCCTAAAAGTAACAACTACCTACACCGGGGTGAAACCGAGATGATTAGCCGCTCATGGTTGACGCAACTTGATCACCGGATGTTGGAACGCGAGTGAAGACATCTTGAAGCTTTGATGGATGAATTAATGGTGAATGATGATGGATTGGTGAAGGATGATGGTAGTAGGATTGATGATTGATGATATGGAGAACTAGGGTTTGGATGTATGAATTGAATTGTGTAGATGGATTGATGATGATTCTTGATGATGTTGTGATGTAGAGATGAAGGTAGATGGATGATAGGTCAATGGTCATGAGTTTAGGCTCTAAGATGAAGATTCAAACTCCAAAATGTTATGTAACTTACGAATTGATTGCCCAAGAGCCAATGAAAATCGAGCTTAATCCCCAATTAACAAAAATACCCGTTTTGGTTTTCTGATGCCCGTCGCCGACGGGCATGACCCCGTCGCCGACGGGTTGCCCTTTTCTCACTTTCGTCCGACGGGTTAAATGACTGTTTACGGTTGTTTCTTGGTTACGGGACTATCTGGAGCCCGTCCGGGACGGGTATGCCCCCGTCGCCGTCGGCCTCTAGAATACCAATTCTTCAAACTTCGATTCTTGCACTCCCGGTTGATCCGTAACGCGTCCTGGTGCTCTGGTTTTCGACCCGGTGACCCGTAAAGCTCCCGAAAAGCTCCTTAACTCCATCAAACCTGCAAAACACATTCTTGATTAAAAGTAGGCTATTCGAAACTAAAACTCACATAAAAACATCGAGTTAAACAATAACGAGCACCGGTTTACAACCACGTATCACATCCCCACACTTGTCTTTTGCTTGCCCTCAAGCAAATCTGTTTTTCACTTTCACATGGGTCGAACAACGAATACACTCCCCATTCCCGAGACTAAGGTTAAGGTCCAATGTCATGCTAAAGTTCAAATTCTTTACAATTTTCAATATATTTAACGGTAATGTGATTTTACATACACAAATGGTTACCCAAGATTAACCCGCCCGTGAAACCCATCAATTCATGCACATCCCTCACAATGTTCTCTCCACTCGGCTTCTAAATTGGCTAATATTTATAATGTATTAGCACTACAAAGAATATTCACTCAAAACCGATTAGAACACATACCCGCATAAGCTTGCAACTCAATCATTTTCCACCATTGATCACAAACACTAAGCACAAGTCATAAGGTCTTTATGAGGGTTGTAACGGGGCTAGGCTAAGGGTAGGAATTAGGATATTTTAAGGTTGCTAAGGTGATGAAAATTCGATTTTTATTACAAATGACTAGTCTAACAAGACTAACTATAAACATCAAATACGAGGCAACAACATTCGCCTTTTATTCAACAACTACTAACACTTCTTTTTGTGTTTTTCTTCAACGATTTTCAATTCTTTTTCATGACATTTTCTGATTTTTTTTTTAACATATATGCAAACAAACAAGAACAACTATACAAAAACGACTCCTATAATCGAATTTCCATCACACGGGTTTAAAAGAAAAGGTTTAACGGTTATGGGCTATAGGGTGGTCAAACGAAATGTTTAGGCTCAAAATGGGCGACTAGGGGATTTGTTAGGGTAAGGATAGATAAATGGTTTTAAGAGAAAAGGTTTACCTAATGCCTTAATCATTCCTGTGCTTGTATTTGGTCTATAGTCTCAAACGTATCAAAAGATGCAAGTTCTACAATACATGACTAATGGTCCACTCAAACAAAGAAACATCAACATGTAATTCCATGATGTGAAAGTGGCTTAAAACCTCACGTATATAAAAGGGATGGTATGTGACATGCATAAAAGACTAGTTTCTTAGGCGGATTATTCCCAAATAACCACCCGCTAAATACCCGTCATGCTATTAATTCGAACTTGACCATGACAATAGACCAAATGGGTTGTGACATCCCTCGTTGACTTAGTTACTTGTGCTTTTAAGATCGCTTTTGAAACAAGATATTTTTGAAAAATTTTTGAAATTTTCCCCCATCCCCACACTTGAGGTGAACATTGTCCTCAATGTGTAGTATTTAAATGAATGAGTCAAAATCTAAAAAATTTTACTACTCCCCCATCCCCACACTTAAGATACATATTGTCCTCAATGTGTAAGAACTAGAGTATTAACGCACAAGGGATGTGACACGGCTAATTCCCCCAAAATTTCACCCCGGCCAAAATAATATACAAAATACACTCCACTTATTTGCTAATCTAAAGATCAAAAGTAAAAAGAAACGTATGCACCTGGTTTGTGAGCTCATTTTTCGTATGCTCCTCTCCTCTTCATGAAAGCGGTTGTCCCACGAACCAAATGTACCTACAAATCTTAACCCTTGTGTAGAAGCATGCTTCTCACAACCACTAAAATTTGTTAGTTACCTAGTTCTACCACTTTTATGAAAATATTACCAAGCTATACGTTATTTCACTTTGATTTATGTGGAAAATAAATTACAACAACAACAAACCTAACTCACTTTCGTAGGAATCACGGTTGCATTTAGCTTATGCAACAAGCCCTTTTAAACCCCCCAATAGCTCGGGAGGACGAGAAGGTCTCGTGAGGGTTATATAGGGAACACACCCACAACGTTCATTTAACTAGGCGAAAATAAATAACAACGAAATAGCAAAATTATACAACAACAACAATACTAACTAAACTACGGATAACACTAAAACGAAATACGAAATAAAATATACAACAACAATTAACTTACCACCTCATGGTGGTCGAATGGCATGCTTGCCATCCACGAACTCCTCAAAATCACCCACCGGTGATTCATACCATTTGTTGCCAAACGGTCCAAACTTCCTCACCTCCTCTTCCTTTTTCTTTTCTCGAGGTGACTTCTTTGCTTTCTTCTTCTTGACCATCTTCTTCTTTGTTTCTCCAAACCTACCAACCATAGCACAAACCTTTTTGTTTGGATTCATGTCCTTTTTAGGACACTTATCCTCACCGAGCGGGTTAGTAAATTTTGGAAAAACATTTAAATTTAATTCCCGGTCCCCAAACTTCATGCTTACCGTTCCCGTGGCACAATTTATTATGGCATTAGCAGTTGCCAGGAACGGTCTACCCAGTATGACTATCGGTTGGGTGTCCTCAACACATCCAACATAGTCTACTACCAAAAAGTCAACTGGGTAGTAGCAATCATCTACCTTCACAATCACATCTTCCACCATCCCCTTTGGATGCGTGGGAGTCTGATCAGCCAACACCACGGGAGTGTCAAACTTTTTCAATGGACCAAAATCATATTGGTCGTATAGACTCCCGGGCAAGATGCTCACACAAGCTCCAAGATCTAGGAGCGCCCTCTCAATTTTAAATGTTCCAATTTGAATTGGAATAAGAGGATCTCCCGGGTCTTGAGCTTTTTGGGGAAGGGCACTCGACAAAACGACACTCACATGAGATATCAAATCATCCGGTTCGGGTAATTTGTTGTGCCGTTTTTCGATGCTTAATTCCTTTAAGCATTCCACATGAGCCGGAACCTTTTTAATGTCATCTAGTAACGGTAAATTAATTTTAGCTTGCTTAAAACTTTCCCACCCCTCCTCCTTCGGTGGGCACCGTTCTTCACTTTTCGATGCATTAAGCAGGTTAAATTGATTTAAACAATTTTCACAAAAAGAATTTTTAGTTATGTTTTCATTTTTACTTTGTGAAATCGTTTCGTGTTCATTTTCACTTTCCGGCCCTTCACCTATATTTTCCACTACACCATCAACAAATTGTGGTAGTGGAATGCTTTCAACACTACAAACTTCATCATTTAAAAGAATACTTACCGCACTAATGCATGCATTCCTCACATTGCTTGTGCTAAAACCTTGATGCTTCGGGTTAACTGTAGTGTCACTTGGGAGTCTTCCCGTGCTTCCTCTCATTTGAGCCATTTCTTCCGCGAGTTGGCCCACTTGCTTCGCCAATGCCTCATGTGCTTTATCCCGAATCTCGTTTGTCTTCTTTATATCCTTGATATCATGATGAGATTCCTTTTGCATATTCAACAAAGCATCCATTTTGGCACCCAAATCATCGCCACCGGTTTGATTATTCGACCCGCTTCCATTACCGCCTTGGTTATTGTAATTCCTTTGGTACCCACCTTGGTAATTGTTGTCCCTACCTTGGTACCCTTGGTTATAATTTCGTTGATAACCTCCTTGATTACCACCTTGACGGTTTTGATATGATGCTCCACTTTGACCTCCTTGGTTACCCGATTGAAAATTCGGGTTCATTTGATTTGAAGCATTACCATATCGGAAGTTGGGGTGATTCCTCAAACCCGGATGATAAGTGTTGGAGTTCATGTCATATTGCTTCCTATCTCCATACACTTGATTGACTTCCTCCGTATAGTCAACTGACCCCGTTGGACATTGTTCCGCTCTATGTCCAATATCACCGCAACCTTCACATACCCATGGTTGCAGAAATCGGCCTAGGCGGCCGATTAATCGGCGCCTAGGCGCTAGGCGGTCATCTACTGCCTAATTTTGAGCTAGGCGGTCAATTAATCGGTCATGGTCAAAAATCGGTCAAAATCGGTCCTAGGCGGTCAAAATCGGTCCTAGGCGGTCAAAAATAGGATTAATCGGACAATAATAGTCGGTCAAAATCGGTCCTAGGCGGTACTAGGCGGTCAAAATTGGTCAAAATCGGTCAAAATCGAACCATACTATCTGAAACTTGAAGTATTTATGTGAATTTTGAAGTATTATTTTTATATTATTGGGTATATATATATAATTTTGAAAAAATACATATAAAAATCCCATTCCGATTAATCCCGATTAATCCCTATTAATCCCGATTAATCCCTAGGCTGTACCTCACCGCCCGACTAGCGCCTAGCGCCTTCTACAACATTGCACATACCTCAAATTGAACCGCATTTACCTCTTTCTTCTTCATACGAGCCATTTCCCGCTCTAGAGTGGAAATCCGATCTTTAGAGTCAAGATCGGGAAGTGATCGGGAAACGGGGTGTTTTTTAGCTCTATCGGCCGATTCTTTCTCTTTTGACCGCTTACTCATCCGCTCTAAAAACTCCCAATCATCATCTTCGTGATTGCTCAAAAGAGTCCCGTTACTTGTCGACTCGAGACGATTCCATGTTGTGTCATCCAAACCCCGTACAAAACATTTAACCAACTCCCACTTCTCGATTTGATGATGAGGGCATCTTCGCATCATTTCTCTAAATCTTGTAAAGGCCTCATGTAACGGTTCGCCCGATAATTGGCGAAAAGACCTAATTTCATCACGAGTGTCATCGGTCTTTGCCATTGAGTAGTATTCATCAAGGAACGTTTGTTGCATTTCTCCCCAAGTGCGAATACTATTTACGGGAAGTGTGAGGAACCATTGCTTTGCCTTATCCTTCAATGAAAATTGGAATAATCGAAGTTTGACCTCATCTAAAGCAAAGTTGTGACCCCCAATAGTGTTGCAAACCGAAGAAAATTCCGTCAAATGTGTATACGGTTTGTCATTAGATCTTCCATTAAAATGAGGAAGTATGTTGATGTAATGTGGTTTACAATCAAACATCCTCCTCTCACAAACGATTGGTGAGTCGTTCTCGGTGACAACCGGCCTAAAACGATCATTCACTCCCCGTGGAGGTCGTTGATGACGATGTGGACCGTTAACTTCTTGATCAACCGGTCTTCTATTATCCCGTCTTTCACCTCTTCGATCATCGCGTCTATCCTCTCTTCTATTATCCCTTGGGTTACCACCTCCCACGAAACGAGGAATCCGGTTAGGGTTTGCATTGTTGTTGTTATTATAAAACCCATCATTCCGGTTCCGTTGGTCATTGTTTCGTGGTTGACGGTTGTTCCCATAACCATCATTTCTTCCACCTCCGTAACCGTATACGTCGTCCCCAACATAATTGGCATTTTGATAGCCAAATTCCTCATCATCATATCTTCTTGCGTTGTAGACGTTTCCCCTATTCACATAGCCCCAATCTTCGTCATCGTTAGCCCTATCATCATAATATCCCCCGTCATCCGAATTTTCCGTATGAACACTCACATGTTCCGGCGATTGATAACCGGGAACACTATAAGGCTCATCATCGGGGATTGCATTCCTCAAGTCGTCTATGTTGAAGAAAGGGTCTTCGTTCGTGGGATTGCCACGATCTCGATTACCTCGACGATCGGAGTTAACATTCCGGTCATCAAGGTTGAGGGGTAAGGAAGCTTGTCGATGAAGGTTTTGTTGTTGGGGTGTTCTTTGATTATTGTTCGGGTTTTGGGTTCGGAAAGGTGGTGTGGGTGGTCCATTGTTGTTGTTACCACCCGGTTGCTCTTGAGGCATGGGTTGCATATTTGGAACGGGATAAAAGGTTCCTCGGGATTGGAATTGATTTTGGTTAAGGTTTGGGTGATTGGAGTTTTGGTTGAAGTTTTGGTTGGAATTTTGGTTCGCCATTGAATCGGTTTCAATGGTCGGTGTATGTTGTGGTGTTTGGTTGGTTTGATTAGAAGCAAGTGTTGCTTCTAACCGGCTTGCTAGGTTTCTCCTTGCAACTCGTTCGATTTCCGGTTCGTAGACTAAAGGTGAAGTCCTCCCGAGGTTCCGCGTATGCATGCACTACCTGTAATCTGCACAAGTAACACACCCCGCGTAACAAGGAAAAAAAACAAGTACAAAAAGAAAGCTAAACAAATTAAACAGATAATCACACAAATTCAAACAATATCCAAACACAAAGCGCACGCACTCCCCGGCAACGGCGCCAAAATTTGATCGGAGTGTCGCGCTCCGGTCAAAGATAATATTTATATGCCCTAATTACCCTTAACAAATAGCTAGTGGTAGCAAGGGGTCGAACCACGAAGAGTATGTGGTTTGTGTATGGATTCGAATGAATTAAAAACAATTGTCACAATTATGAAGCTTGCCAGATATTTTTGTATTTTTGTTTAGTAGAAAGATGTGAATTTAAACTAAGTGAATTGATTAGACTGATTAACAACTAATGATTAACGATTGCAAGAAATTTGGATACTAGAACAATAATAATAAAAAGGAATCACTCCCGGTTTCGGTAATTGTTAACCTAGGATTTCTACAAGTTTTGGTTTCAACTCAAATGCATTTGATTAACGGATTTAGTGTACCGTGACTTAGGTGCTACTAACTATCAACGCCCCGAAGAGCGGACAAAAAGACACTTTGTAATCAACACAAGTAAATCCTAACAACGACAACGTACAATTACATATCACCGTTTCGCAAAGTCATAACTTTTAACATCGCTCGACAATTCACGAATTCGTAACAAATGTAATACTATTGTCAAAAGTTTCAAAAACCAAATACAAATTGTCACTAAGATGAAACAAGAACAAATTGAAACCCTAAAAGTAACAACTACCTACACCGGGGTGAAACCGAGATGATTAGCCGCTCATGGTTGACGCAACTTGATCACCGGATGTTGGAACGCGAGTGAAGACATCTTGAAGCTTTGATGGATGAATTAATGGTGAATGATGATGGATTGGTGAAGGATGATGGTAGTAGGATTGATGATTGATGATATGGAGAACTAGGGTTTGGATGTATGAATTGAATTGTGTAGATGGATTGATGATGATTCTTGATGATGTTGTGATGTAGAGATGAAGGTAGATGGATGATAGGTCAATGGTCATGAGTTTAGGCTCTAAGATGAAGATTCAAACTCCAAAATGTTATGTAACTTACGAATTGATTGCCCAAGAGCCAATGAAAATCGAGCTTAATCCCCAATTAACAAAAATACCCGTTTTGGTTTTCTGATGCCCGTCGCCGACGTATCAGAACTGTCTGGGACTGTGAACTGTCTGAATTGTCTACGAATTATTGTCTTCAACCCCAGCCAGGGGCTCTGCCCCTTGGACCCCGCCAGGGGCTGCCGCCCCTGGGACCCCGCTACCGGGGGCTGCCGCCCCCGGACCCCCGCCATGATCGTAAAACGCAATAAGTAAATCAAAAACCCAGATCGTAAAAATGAAATTTAAGAATTTCTTACATGGATCGAAGTGGTTTCTTCAACAATTGATGAATTTTGAATGATTGAAACACTTATCAACGCTTGAATCGAACGAATCGAGTGATTATCTCCAAAATCACCGGAAAAAACGAGATTTTTTTAAGAAATTAAACTGGGTTTTCTTCAAAAAAAAGCTGAAGAACACGTTGATCGGGTTCTGAATCATTGATTTGTGATGAAAATCACACTATAATGTAGTGATTATTGAGATAGAAAGTGAAGAAATAGTTGAAGATGGTGGGTTTTGAAAATGATGGGTTTTTGAATTTACTGGGTTTTGAAAAAGGAAGAAGAAGGAGTTGGATTGACTAAAATACCCTTTCTCTTTATTTTAAAATTTGCCACATGTCATAATCATATGGCTTCCTATCCTTCCTAGTGAAAATTAACTTCCTATTTGATCTTTACCCTATTAATGAATATAAAACTACAAAAGACATAAATATTCTATCTATAGCAACCATATATACACCTTTATAGTAACGAAAATAGTAAAGAAACTTTAAGACGTAGATTTTTTTTATGGTTTATCATATTTATTTTCTAAATTTTAGTCCTACATTGTACCTTGGTGATGTTCTGGAAAGTACATTAAGGGGCGTTTGGTTCGTTGGAATTCAATAGAATTTAAGTGAATTGGAATCTGAATTCCATCTCTTAATATGTTTGGTTCACAGAATTTGATGGAATTGGAATCTCAATTCCAATCTTCATGTGTTTGGTTGACAATGAAATTTGAATTGGAATTAGCATGAATTCCTTTAAATTCCTTTATGTGAAGGAATTGAAAATCCTTCCTATATCTGAAGGAATTAAAGTATTTTCATTGGAATCTTCGACCGTTTCGACCCGTACCGGTTTCGATCCGAACTGTTTCGACCCGTACCGTTTCGACACGAACCGCTTCGACGCGAACCGTTTCGACATGAACACGAACCGTTTCGACGCGAACCGTTTCAACACGAACTATTTCGACTCGAACCGTTTCGACACGAACATGAACACGAACCGTTTCTACGCGAACCGTTCCGACTCGTACCGTTTCGAATCGAACCGTTTTGACGCGAACTGTTTCGACCCGTACCGTTTCGAATCGAACCGTTTCGACCCGTACCGTTTCGAATCAAACCGTTTCGACCTGTACCGTTTCGACGCGAACCGTTTGACCCGTGCCGTTTCGAATCGAACCATTTCGACCCGATCCGTTTCGCCTCGTACCGTTTAGTCGCGACGAGAATCGAATAGTCAAATGGTTATTGAGCTGTTTTGACTTTTGACAATCAAGTCAACACCCAATAAACGTTCAACACTATGATTTAAGAAATGAAAATCATGCTCACAATCATATTGACAATCTAGCCCGTTCTCTCAGGAAAAAAAGGAAATTGGCTCATGAGGTACTCGATATCGGTTAGTAAAAATTCGAATCGAGCCAAAAGTAAACGAGCTCGAGCCGACACACAAGTCTAAATAAGCTTTTGAGTTATATATATTTTGTTTAATATATTATTAAAACATATTTATATAATAAAAAAAGGATTATGTACAAAATTATGATAATAATAATTAAACTCTCGCAAGACTAAGAGGACTCCATAATACAGTTGTGATCCGTCAAAACTTAGGGTGTCCGGAGTGGGCGGTAAAGGGGTGCGGCAAACTCGGTTTGCCGAGTGGCAACACCGCCGCCGACCCCTTTACCGATCGGTGAGGTGAAGGGTGTGGTGAATGGTTGCCGACGCGAGGAAGAAGTGTTTGTGTATAAGGAGTGGGGTCCATTCCAATCTCAACCAATCACACATTTTCCTTTTTTTTAAATAGTTTACCACTTCACCAAGTGTCTAAACCATTGCCAACACTTTTCATCAAAGTTTAAACACTTTTGACTGATTGACATGACGCGCTCTGATTGGTCGGTTTTTTGGTTTGCCACTCCAAAGTGTTTAACCACTCCTTACACCCTTATCAATATCTAATACGTTGAAATTTTTAAATCAAATACGAACATAAAAAAATGTTTTATTATGATTAAATTATAAGTATTTATTATTTTTATATGTTTAGAACTAAGTATTTATACCTTTTAAAAACATAGAATTAATAAGAATATTTATTATAATAATATTTCTAATACTTAAAACAAAAATTCTGTACGTCCCTTCAAAATTTTGTTTCCCGCTCCGTCCAAAATTTGATCCCCGCGGCTCGCGCCCTTTCGATATTTCATCATTCCCACACACCCCCTTAACCCTAAATCTATCATTTCACCCCACCCCAACCCAATTGTGTTCCTCACTAGTCACCATGTTTTTTCAAATAATAATCTTTTTGCCCAGGCGTTGTCTAGATCGTTGACCCTCCACCATGCGTCAATCACCACTACTAGATCCTGATCCTGAAAGGCGACTTCTAGACATACGTAGAGGTGACTTCTCTTTTTATAGCTTTTTGTCTATATGAAAACAGAACATTTAATTGATAAAACCACATACAAAAGTCACTCCTCCGTTTTCTAATTTAAAGTTTTGATTTACAGTAAATCCGCTAGAGAATTCGGTTTTGTGGAAGGATTGGAATTTGGAAGGTTATACTTGCATCTGCACGTCATGCTGGGTATGCACATCATCTAATTGAATGTTGTTTTTGATTATTGGGGACATCGAATTGTAAATGTTGGTGCCCTGAAATATATTTATGTTATTACGGGATTTTCTAGGCTTTTAATTGCTGGGAAGACCATACTTGTAGATTTAGTTGATAGGCTTTTTGGTCTCTGATAACTCTCACCGACATATGCAGTTAGAGTTGGTACAACGTATTGTTTTTTTATTGCATACTTGCATAACATCGTATTTTGAATGGAGTAGATTTTCAGAATAAGTACTCTATTTGTTTTCTTTTTTTGTGTTACTTAAATCATTTTTACTTGAATTTGTTGGCCCAAAAGTTCACATATCATTTTTCAACCTTTTTATATGGTGGTGATTTTAAGTTGTCTCAACTTCGTTCTGCTGCAATAATGTGATTTTGATACTTAGGCCGGTGGGTGTGGCTTAACTCCACCCCACCACATCATACTCCATAGCGCCCCGGGGGCGCCATCAGCCATACCGCGGCATTGAAAGGGGGGCGCCATGGACTGCTCACCAGCATGTTAACGAGCTGATTTTGAGTTGAAGGATGATGGAATGATTTAAAGGTAGGGGTGCTATAGTTTAGAGGGGGCTTTATACTACACCCTGCAAGTTAAATGAAGGACTTTAAAGCCCCCTGTGTGACATGGCGCTAAAGTGGCGTGATAAAGCCCCTCGGGACTTTATACCACGCCCTCCAGCCTTACATGGTTTAATTGGGTTATTCTTTGTATATTGTTGTATTCCATTTTTAATATACAGGATCATAAAAGTAATGTTGGTTTAGACATGTTTGTTCGGTATATTGCAATCTTTAATTGTGTTTATAATAACTTTTCATAAGATGGACAAGATCATTATTATTTTTATGCTTAGTTAATGTGGTGGTTTTTACTTTATGATGGTGGTTTTTACTTTATAATATTTTCTAACTTTCTACTTCTTTCAGATCATTGCCCAGGTTCTTTCTGAAATACTAAATGTGTTCTTCTTGATGTGAGGAGGTATGAAGTTTAATAGATTTATTTTATATATTATCTTTGTTGATCAAGAGATTCTAACAGGGGATAGATTTTGTAGACGTTGTAGCTACAACAAGTCTATGTGTCAAAATTTAATGATTCGTAAGTGGTTTTGTAGATCACATTCTGGTTTTATGATTCAGTGTATGGATGATTTGTTAAAGCGATTGGTTCTTACATCAACATTTTGGGGCCGAAAGTTGGAACTTTAATGAAGATTTCAACAATTTTCTTTGTGATTGCAGTTCATCGGGATCTTTCATTACAACAACTACAAACTTGCAACATGGTTCAGGATGCGACGTTGTAGCTTTATTAAGAAATGAATTCAAGATGTATTATAATTATAGGATATTTTTTTTACTTTGGAGAAATAGAGATGGTATTAAACATTATTTATAATTATTGGCTTTGCGTTTGTAAATTTGTTGGTTTTATTTGTGTTTGAAAGTTGTTTTTGGAACTGAGTTGAGATGGTATTAAACATTATTTTGTAGTCTCCAAAAGAAACATATTAGAACTTAGACTACTTAGTCGCTGAAAAAAACAAATTAGGGACTGGTATTTTAGTCATCGAAGAAACATATTAGGGACTTATTTTTCTGTCCCTAATAAACCTAACAAAATCTATTGGGGACAAAATAAAAGTGGTTTTAAGGACCTACTTTCGGTCCTTAATAAAATGCATTTGAGATTGAATTATCAAAGTAATAGAGACTAAATTCTAGCCATGGAAAAAATGTATTGGGGACTGAAATGACGTGGTACCCGAAGACAAATTGAGGACTGAATTTTATGTAATAAAGACTGACCATTAGTCCCTTTTGGAGTCATACAATCGAGACTGATTTTTAGTTACTAAAACCACTATCTAGTACTAGGTATCTAGGACTGGCTGGGGACTGACAAATCAGTCCTTAATAACCATTAGGGACTGATTTTGATGTAATAGATACTGATTTTTTAGTCCCTAAAACTCATTTTTTTTTTGTAGTGCAAGTCTAAACCCTAAAAACAATCACGCTGGTTGCTGCTTCTTCTTCTTGACGCTGCTGCTGCTATCTGCTTCTTCTTCTTCTTCACGCTGCTGCTGCTGCCTGCTTCTTCTTCATTGCTGCTGCTGCTTCTTCTTCATCGTTTCATTTCATCATCGCTGCTCTTGCTTTCTCAGGTTGCTACATTCTTTTTTTTTATATTTCCAGCAACCTTCTTTTTTTATATTTCCTGTTTTAATCAGCTTCAAGTTCATTTTTTTATTTCCTGTTAAATCGACATTTCCTGTTTCAGCTTCAAGTTCATTTCTTTTTATTTCCTGTTAAATCAGCTTCAATATTAGAAGACTATGTCATGTGTATGTTTTTTAGTTTTTAAGTGTGTTTGGATTTTGAACTATGCTTTTGAAGTGTGCTTGGATTTTGAACTATAATTTTGAAGTGTTTAAGTGTGTTTTGACTTTAAATGTACGTTTTGATTATGCTTTTTAATCGTTTAAGTGTGTTATATAATTATGTTTTTGTTTTTATGATTGATTAACGAGTATAATATGTTATATTGATATGTAAATTTTTTTTATTATTTTAGCGCTTCGCATACGTGAAGCTCTCGCCTCACGTTTCGCGCTTCGTTGCTTCGCTTGGATCGCCTCGCGCTTTTTTAAACCAAGGGTTCGGGTCGGAATGGGTTCGGGTTAGAACGGTCGGCGTCGTCATATCAGAAACTAAAAAACTCCATATCAGACATGTGCGG
Source organism: Helianthus tuberosus (assembly GCA_030545235.1). Lineage (NCBI taxonomy): Eukaryota > Viridiplantae > Streptophyta > Magnoliopsida > Asterales > Asteraceae > Helianthus > Helianthus tuberosus. Next base: position 33,019,101 of record CM060373.1, on the reverse strand, counting down.
TATATATTGCATATATGTAGTATAAACTGTGTGTATGCAATATATATTGTGTATGTGTATATGTAGTATATAATATCCTCCATTTATGTAATATGATACATTTAATAGAACAACCCTGGTGTTAATTCTGCCATAGGATTCATGCCTCCCTTAATCCAAAACATCATATATTGGTTAAATAAACTCTAGAATCACCGATGCCCCTTAACTTCTCTACTAAATGAGTTGTTATTCTTTATTATTAATGATGGAACAAGTTAGTTTTATCGATTGTAATGCAGTTATGCTGTCGAATTTTAGTAAAAAAATCTAATGTATTTTTTAATGTAGGGTAAAATTCAAGACGAGTTAGCTAGAGCGTCGAGAGATGTGGATGATACTTCACCAGTTGATGAACTCGAGGTACTCAAAAGTGACTTGGGTCATAGGAATGGGCACGTACGCGGTGTTGGTCGTGTTGTTAAAAATGTCACCCACGAAATATCGAGCTCATACCCCCCCCCCCTCAGGAGAACAACAACAATTGGAAGAAATGCAAGAAGAAATGCAACAAATGCGACAAGAAATACAAGAAATGCGACAACAACAACAACAACAATAACTACAACAACAACAACAAGTGTAAGTGCAACCATTCTCAAACCAAGCAACAACAACAACAACAACATGCGTTTCAAATGCAACAAATGGAAGCACAATTTCAATGCCGACTTAATGAATTGCAACGAAAAATGCGTCAAGTTGACGAAGATGATGAAGATGATGATTAGAATTAGATATTTGCATTAAACTTTTAATTTGAAGTTTGTACTCGATAACTAATGTTTATTTTGAAGCTTGGACTTGATAACAATGACGAATATTTTGAATCTTTAGTATAATATGTAGTTTTGAAATTTCATGTTTAAATTCAGTTTAAAAAAGCAGGTTAATAATTGTAAAAAAAACGCATTAAAAATAATAATCTGTAGGGACGACATATTGTCCCTATAGAAAAAAATGATTTTGCACTTGGTGGAACCACATATCGTCCCTATACATTTAAACCAACTTTTTTTTTTTTTTTAACTCTATAGGGACGACTTTTGGTCTCTAAAAGTTTAAACCAATTTTTTTTTTTTTTTTTTAACTTTATAGGGACCACTTTTGGCCTCTAAACGTTTAAACCATTTTTTTTTATTTTAACTCTACAGGGACGACTTTTGGTATCTAAAAGTTTAAACCCGTTTTTTTTTTAATTATTTTAACTCTATAGGGACGACTTTTGGTCTCTAAAAGTTGATCTATGGGGACAACACCAATAGGTACCACCTTAATAACCTGTAGGGAGGGGCCTATAGGAACAAAAGATGTGGATACCATATGTCGTTCCTATATGTTAAAAAGACCTATAGGGATGATAAGTCGTCCCTAAAGGTAAAAAATTCCACATGTGTTTTTCCTTGTTGTGAAATTGTATGTGTATGTGTATGCGCATGAGAATTGTATTCGAGATAGAGATGTGAACGTATGTATGAATAGGGTATGCGATACTCGTTACGGAAACAGTGATGTAATGTTTATGTGTTGTGTTACTTGTGAAGCTTGATCTCGTTTTTTTTTTTGTTTGTAAGATAATATGAATAAGCATGGTTCTAGGCATGTTGTTCATAAGTGAGAAACACAGGAACGTTCGGACCATCTATGTAGGTACCTGTTAGTCGATAACATTACAAGTATCGGCATGCGACCACTGTGATACTAGTATATGTGAAAAGTAGTATGTGTATGAAACCGTTTTTTGGTCTTATGGTTCGTAATGTGCGACTGTTTGCGAAAGTTGCGGAATTGATTTTTAGGCATTCATGCATTGGGATCTATAATATAACACGTGGATATATGATGTTTATTATTACTTTTGATAGAATATATAGTTAAAAAAAAGGATTTTTCTTAATGTATATGTGTGGATGATTGTGTGAAAAATGTAGTTATATAGAGGAATATGTACAGTGGTGAAATTCTTATGCATGTAGACATAACTATGTATATGATGGGTTGTGTTGGTGAAGTCCATGGAACACTCTCTAGTGTAAAGTTATGATTATTTATGGTTAATTAGGATTTCATTTATAGGCCCATGTATGATAATTAGGGATGAGCTCGGTACCGAAAGTACCGGTACCGAAAAACGTTGAAAAGTGGTACCGGTACCGGTACCGAATATACCGGTTCGGTACCGGTACCGGTACTTTCGGTACTTTACTAGTGTTTTACCCAAAAATACCGGTACCGGTACCGAAAAACGAGTAAAATAGGAACCGATACCGAAAAACGAGTAAAATAGGAACCGGTACCGGTACCGAATATACCCGGTACCGGTTCGGTACCGGTACCGGTACCAGGTACTTAATGCTCATCCCTAATGATAATTATATGTCTATGAAATATGTGAAACTTATGTTTGTGTGGACGTTTAAAGAAGGGTGTTATGCAGTGGCGGATCCAGGAATTTTTCCATGGGGGTGCGGAACATTTTTAAAAATTTTAGGCCCCAAGGTATATAAATAAAAAATCGGTCCGTATCGGGTCGGTTCGGGTCGAGTCGGGTCATGTAAAACAAAAGAACTTAATTTATATAACCCACCATAACATAATGAAGACAATACGAAGCACATGTCTACTATGGTTAGTATGCGGCTATAATAGGCTGCTGGATGTGGCTAATATCAACCAAAAATCATCAAAAATAACAAAGAAACTTACCCGTAGCTGATTACGGTGGTATGCGGCTGCTGACTGTTCACTGTTGTCGCTGTTGATGTTCTGATCGCTGGCGTGCAAGGACGATAAAGAGAGCATGATAGAATATGTAAGGGTTTTGGGCTTGTTTATTTTATTTTAGTTTGAAATATTGTTGATTTGTTGGGTTTGTTTATTGGGCTAAGACTTAGTAGTGGGCTAGTTAAATGTATTGGGCATTTGGGTTTAGTTATTTATGTATTAAAAGTAATATAATTTAGGTAGTATTTTTTATAAAATAGGAGTTTACTAAAGAATATTTTGAAAATATAAATTGATAACACTTTTTACCTAAGGGGTTCGGACGAAAAATTCCAAGAGGTGCGGACGGAAAATTCCATGGGGTGCGGACGAAAAATTCCAAGGGGTACAGACGGGATTTTCTACGGAACTTAGCACTAATTTTTTTTTCCTCGGGGGTGCGCCCGCCCACCTTGGGCTGGGCTTAGGTCCGCCCTTGGTGTTATGTTACTTGGTTGGTGGATTTAGTTACTATTATAGGGGTCCCAAAATCCGAGATTTAAGGCGATAACTCGAAACCGTACAACGACCTTCTGGTTAGATGTCTAATAATGAGATAATATTTATATCAGGGCTTACCGAACCCGGAAGCTTCTATACTTGTTTACTTGTCACTGTGCACCCTAAGGTGAGTTCACAACTTTTTCTAAAAGCATGCGTCCCTGGTTTGGGACAACATTTTTTTAAAGGTAACCCTGGTTTGGACTACGCGCGTGTCCCTTGTGTGGACCCCTGTAACATGCTATCCATTGGAGGTGGATAGTACCCATAGACTAAACGAAAAACTCTATCATGAAAGTCCCTATATTTTACCGATTAAATTGCCGGGTGGGCATACGCGAGGTATTAGTTGATAGCGCTATTAGGTTTGACAAACCTCACACCGTGCTGGAGGCCGGGCGTGAACTTTTAACCTTCACTCTTACTTTAATGTTGATAGACATTATTGAGGGCAAAAATGATAACGTCAGCATTCGGTACACAGTTTAGTCATATGATGAGGGTTAGCTACCCGAGTCATACTTAAATAAATAAAAAAACATTGTGAACTTTACTTTTACTAAACTCAAATTTTGTGAATTCGCCAACTTTATTGTTGACACGTAGTTGCATGCTTTGCAGGTCAGTAGGTACAACAAAGGATGGGCGTTGCAATCGGTAGGAGGTGGTGGTTTGCTAAAAACTTTATGTTTTTATACACTTACTTAAATTGTGGTTTTGGTTTGTTGGTTTTTAACTTTATTTTTCAGCTGCGTTATAAATTGTGTTTTGGACAATTAAACTTATTCGCTAATCATGTCATTAGTGAAGTGTTATGACTTTGAATAAATGGTTCGACATGATTAGTGGCTAGATCCTGGTCGGTCACACGCCTCGCGATAAAACTCCGCATGTGAAAATTGGGGGTGTGACAATAATTGTCTATGATGATATCAACTACGTCACGATACTCCCCACCGGGCTCACCGGTTTGTGGTTGAAATATCGGGGTGTGACAAAGATCCTTCATATCAAATTCATTAGCAAGCTTATGCATAAGTTGCACCCGTAATTCCGATTTCAATTAGGATAATCAGTTTTTTGCTCACCCTAAAATTACGGTTTGGTTTGGAACGTATGAATGTTTACTTAATAATTTTTTTACTTACAATATAAGGCCATATATCAAGTGTCTCAAATCAAATAGGACCATTTCTGTTTACAATTTTTTAAATAAGAAAAATAAACACACACAAGTTAACCTGCTTATAAAAATTATAATATAAATGCTAAAAGGGGAATAAACAGTTGCTACAAGTAAAAAAGGAAGATAAATAATAGTTGAGGAAAAGAGAAGAATGAGAACCCGATTTTCGATCGGTTGAGACTTATGAAGCATGATTTGAAAACACTCTTTCCACTTTAAGCACGAGAAATAGAAATCCGACTAATGACATCACGAGTGCAGCAAGCATAAGATATAACATGGTTTGTAGCAAAATGTATCGGCTCAAAAAGAATACTACAGCAATTGAAGCACACTGCCAGAGTTTTAATTGTGCAAACGTTCCTTCCTGTTCATGTTGACATTGAAAGAGGTATTAGGATAAATTATAAGTACTTCTTTCATTATTTTATGTTTGGGTATTTTAAGTGTCAACAAGGTTGAAGGAAGGTTATTGTAAAGCGAACCTGAAACTATCTGAATACATTCCAATGGAGGGAAAAAGCATATAATGGGCGATGGGCCATAAACGATATAATCTATTAGTAGTACACTATATACAGTTAATATTTATTACCATGTTCTGGTTGAAGAGCATTGCCAGCAAAGCATTTAACTGTGTCATGAGCACCCCGTTACCAATTCCCCATATCGCTGCAATGAGAAGCGGGTATACTATACACGTAGAACACCAGTGGGTTCACTGAAAAAATATTTAGAAAAATGGAAGGATCAGAAATCTAAAGGGAAGAGGTCTAGAGGTCCAAAGTTAACTTCTACACAAAGGTCATAAGAAGAAGAATAACCTGTAACTTAGCAGCCAGATCAATATACCACCCTGAAGAAAGGCTCCACCAGAAACAATGAAAGTGATAGTACGTAAGACCGGAAGTAAACCGACCAACAGCTAGAGAACACTGAGATACATTTTAGTTGTAGGGTGTCACTGAACTAAATATAAAGCTTGAAATTACAAAATAGCTAATAAGAGGACATGAGTTGTGATTTATATGATCTTCCACAGCATGGAATTAGCAAGAAAATGCTACAGGGTATGCTTAGATGTGCGTTTTGGAAGTGGTTGTGAGATATTGTGTAATCAGAATCAAAAACTCCAAACATCTGATTTATCCCCTTTATCAATTTTAGCATTTCTTTTGGAATGAAAATGGCATCTTATACATAAAAAGTGTAGGTTACATCACTCACAATTGCATCAAAAACTCCATATACAGCCATAGCACCACCAACACCTGATTCGCCAAGAGATGGCTGAACATAATAATTTGTAAATTCTGCCCTATAATAATATATATAACGCAAGTTCATTTAAAGAATGAAATGAGTACCAACAATTACAGCGCCATAAGTTTATGTATACTTACCAAACAAATGCTTGTTGTAGACCAGAAAATGCTATAAGTGGGACGATCAATAACAGCCTCATGTCACACAAAGGGGTCATTACTTGCTTCCACAAAGATACCAAAAGGGTATAGAAACCGAGAGATGAATCTTTCTCTCCCTCAGTTTCTTCACCATCCCTTTTATTTAAGAACGACATTAGAACCGTTCCCAATGTCATGCTACCAAGAAACACAGTGAAAAGTAAAGTTGTGCCACTGGTACTTCCCTCCTGTTAAAGAATTTTATATCATAACATGACACTCTGAAATTCTGACTTTTCATTTCTATGAAATGCATGACTTTTCATTTCTATGAAATGCATCATATACATTGAGTTGTTTCATCATGTCGTATTCATGACAAATGCTGCACTTTAAGTCTTTAAGGTTCATTATGTGTCGGCTTGAGCACATGCAGGTTTTAAGACTGCAGGTACTGATTTATGAGAAGCCGATTTAATGATAAAGTGATAAACCTTTTAGATGCAGATGCTTACCGCTCCATCCTTCAACGGAGCAAGAGTCAAAAGGTTTCCAACTAGCTGACAATTCAACACAAAAAGAAATTAGTTCATCTGTTGACAGCATAGAGTATGTGATGCAGGGATATCAGATATTATTTTATATTTATTTGAATTTCAATTTCCTAATATTTTGTTATTTAGTTTCCTATTTTATCTTTTTCATAGTTATAAATTAGGGTCTAGGGTTAATTGTTTATTCAGTTTTTGGTTGATTATTAATATAAAGAACTTTGTTCTTGGAACCTTTGGTTCGATTTATCGTCTTTGATTATCAATTGTTTCTTGAGCCATTTGATCGCTTCCGAAACTGCATTAGGTGGTATCAGAGCTTTGGTTCTCAAATGGCTCAACGTGAAGCGAACTACGTTTTTACTTGTCGAATCGCCGACCGAGGCAACAATAAAATCGTGTTTGATTCGCAAGATCGTAAGATCCAGGAAACTGACTCAAAGGATGTCATCTGGGATGAGATCGTTGGGAAAGAGGAGCATCCTAAAGACTGCGATGGTTACAAGTTTCAGGAAACCGACTCAGAGGCTTTCATCCGGGATGAGAACTGTGAGAAGGAGTATCCTGGAAATTGTAGTGTTATCTATCTGTCACCTCCCGTGTATGATGAATACGAGGACGAGGAATGGTATTCTTGGGTTACCGGTGGTGATCGAAACTTATTGGGAGATCAATCGGGTTTCAAAAGTCGTAAGGTTGGTGTTACAGCGGTAGAAAACGGTGGTGATGCGGTGAGTATTGGGGGGAATGGGGCGGCTGGTGGTGGAGAATCCCAAAACGTGGTGGCTACGGGTGAAGAATCGGTGATGACAGAGATTCCAGTAAATAAGCCAATAATCACAGGGAAGTTGCAGACTTTGGGATCTTTTATTAATTTAAAAGTGCAAAAGGAAGGTAATATCGTATTTACCAAACATAGAGATAAACCTTCCGAAACTAATGGAATTAATATAATACTTTCAAATGTTGGGTCGTTTAAAAAAGATAAATATATTGATAATTTAAAGTATGGAGGCATTGGGGCTACACAATATGTGGTGGACTTTACCAAGTTTGGAGGTTGCATGAGTCATAGTCATTCTACACGTGGAATGCATGAAGAGAATAATGTTATGCATGAAAAAGCTAATGACAAGTTTAATTCTAATGAGAGACTCCATATTAACTTGTGCATAGCATCAACAAAAGGGAATAGTGAGCCTGTTCGTTCACGAGCTTCAACATTGGGGGCTGCTATTCGTTTCGGGTCCATCCGAATCAAGTTTAGTGAGCCAACTTTTTATTATAAGTCAATGACACGAGTGGACATAAGACACTCCAATCCTCCATTCGACCCAGGTGGTACAAATTTAAAGTCAGGCGAGATGATTTGTGAGGTTAAATTTTTTATGCGGGTCGTGATAATAAAAAATTGGAATCGGGTTGATGTTCCTTTTGACCCAGGTGGATTTGGTTCGAAGGCAAAACTCGAGGACGAGTTTTTTTCGAAGAGGGGGAGTATGATGCAGGGATATCAGATATTATTTTATATTTATTTGAATTTCAATTTCCTAATATTTTGTTATTTAGTTTCCTATTTTATCTTTTTCATAGTTATAAATTAGGGTCTAGGGTTAATTGTTTATTCAGTTTTTGGTTGATTATTAATATAAAGAACTTTGTTCTTGGAACCTTTGGTTCGATTTATCGTCTTTGATTATCAATTGTTTCTTGAGCCATTTGATCGCTTCCGAAACTGCATTAGGTGGTATCAGAGCGATCAAATGGCTCAAGAAACAATTGATAATCAAAGACGATAAATCGAACCAAAGGTTCCAAGAACAAAGTTCTTTATATTAATAATCAACCAAAAACTGAATAAACAATTAACCCTAGACCCTAATTTATAACTATGAAAAAGATAAAATAGGAAACTAAATAACAAAATATTAGGAAATTGAAATTCAAATAAATATAAAATAATATCTGATATCCCTGCATCAGTATGTCTAGTGCTCAGATTTTAGAGCCAAAAGTCCAAAACAGTATATAATAAACTTTGTTCAGAAAAAGTTCATACTACACCTGGTGACAAGCAAAAATTCCCCAAAACTCTCCATTGAAGTGTCCGATTACAGTTCCTTCATGTCACTTATGATCATTTGCTTGGCTTCTTGCAGTAGAGGTAAGGTATGTCCCCTGATATACAAAGACATAGTCAAACAATAAGCCATAATTAAATATAGAGTTAAATGCCATTTTAGTCCCTGTGGTTTGGGTCATTTTGCCAGTTTAGCCCAAAGGTTTCATTTTTCGCTTGTGGGTCCAAAAAAGGTTTCACTGTTGCCATTTTAGTCCACTGAGTTAACTTCATCCATTTTTTATGTTAACGAGAAGGGCAATTCGGTCATTTTATATTTACACATATAAAATGACCGAATTGCCCTTCTCGTTAACAGAAAAAATGGATGAAGTTAACACAGTGGACTAAAATGGCAATGGTAAAACCTTTTTTGGACCCATAGACGAAAAAATAAACCGTTGGACTAAACTGGCAAAATGGCCCAGGCCCCAAACCACAGAGACTAAAATGACATTTAACTCTTAAATATACAAGCCCAAATGTAATCTAAATGATCTTAATCGTAAAGTATGACATACACACCTCCGCAACCCATAAAATAGCAGCGGCAAACCCGAGGTACAAAGAAGCTGGCACCATTGTATACCTATGATGAACAAAATGACAGAAGTCATTTAATTGTGATACTGAAGGAATGCTTTGTGCCCTTTAGAAGTTTTTCTCATTATTAGCACAAGAATTTCATTATGAACATGATTCATAACAACTACGAGTGTAGTGTTCCAAGAATATTAATTACCAGGATGGTTTTAGATTCGCAGCTATGTACAACCAATAACCTGTAGTACTCATAAGCAGAGCATTCTTTGATCCAAGCTTTTTAACGACCGAAGAAGCGAACAGTGAACAAACCGTGAAAGATGTATACAATATTCCAAGTGAAATAGTTCCCAGATCTCCATCCTATAACAACACAAATCATCACATGACAAGAGTATCTTCCCTTTGGGGTGTTTATCAATTCTTCAAATTTAAATGGATATAGATTTTTGCCAATTTAATCAAACTTTTTTTATTATCTCCATCAAAAATAACTCACAGAAGTTTACATAAAATGAACTAATATATGCAGAAACAAAAACACTGACAGTATTAAGTGTACTCTGCAGATTCTGAGCAGCACCATAGGCCAAGAAAATCAACAAGAACGACCAGCTTAGAATATGAATGTCTCTGCCATGATTAACCGTTTGATTTCCAGCTTCAATTTGATGATCAACAAGTGGTGATTCTTCATCCAAAGCCATCTTGTGGATCAACTAACGATTGATTACAGATGTCTAAGGAATGAGAACATGAATTGTGTCGATTTGTATATGCAGGCAGACACACATATGTAAAACCAGAAATAGAAGTAAAATTATTAATGGTATCCGAAGCATTTGACAGAAGACACACAGAAATATCTAATAAAGAATCTGGCGTGCGTGTGTTTGTAGGTGAGAGAGAGTGGATTTTTGTAACCTTAAAAATGATTGTTCAAAATATATTTTTATCTATTAAATAATGATGACGACCGTACAAGCTGATTGAACAACCACTCTATGTGGTTTACTTCTTGTCACATTTTTTTTAACAAGAAATTTGGATTATTAAGGGGTCGCTGGATTATTATCGTATCACCATGAAGAAACACTGAACTAATTTTAGGATTAATTAGTTTGGCTTATGTTTCTACCATAGTGGTTAATCTCCTTATAACTTTCTGAGCTCCTTAATGAACCAGTAATCCTGCAAAACAAAACACTGTTAGCTCGTTAAGAGGGGAGTATGGGGGTTTCCCTCTTAACCAAACTCCGGCGTGAGAATAAGCAACTGTTTTGAGGAGATAAATGTGTGTTAAGAGTGAGAGTAGAGAGAATCGAATGTTTAACCTGTGAACTGGGGTCTCTATTTATAGCCGGAGAGGTGTAAGAGGATGTGGGCTGATGGGCCTTGGGCCGGAAGGTGACAACACAGAGGATATGCTCCTTGTCTCGCTGGTGTCGACCGTTAGTGGCTTCTAGAAGTTCTCCGGTGCTGGCGCACCGTGATTGGAGTCACGCATCACTGTTGTCGGCCTAGCCGTCCTTCTGCCATCAGCAGGTAAGTGGAGATCGTGGGGCAGGTGTCGCTGCCCCGTGATTGGTGCCACATAGGCGTCCTTGTGTACTTTCTGTCTCCTGCACGTCAGACGATCGTGGAGCACGATTGAGCATAGCACAGAGGATGCGGATTGGCTCTTTTCTTCTGCCACTTGTACCTTTCGTACCTTCTGAAGTGGCCTTGCGCTATAGTTCCTGTGCGACCCTTGTTGAGCACGTAGCTAGCCCGCGCAGAACCTATAGGAGCTGAAGACTCTTATTCAGAATGCTAAGTGTTGAGTTTGGTGTGCTTTCTTGTTCAGACCTCGCGCGAGATTAATACATGATGACGTAACCCGCGCGAGGTTGACAGTCAGCAGCTTGATGAATAAGGAGTATGGTCCTGCGCGCGACCTGAATGATGGTCTGCACTGCTTTTTGGGACCATACCCCTTCACACCAGTTGAACCACCCGATCATATTCATCTTCACTAAGCAATAATGCATATACACTAATTTAGGGGGGAAACTAATAAATCTAGGAAAAACCTCTTGTAAAACTCGAACACAAGACCTAATGTTCCCTAAACCGTATCCTACCCCTGAGATGTCACACCTTTAAAAGCTCATTTCAATAGGTTTTATATTTGGGTAATTAATGTGTTTTAATTCAGACATAAGGGTTTAACATTATTGATTATTCAAGATATATATTGTTTAGAGTAAACTGCTAAAATGGTCATTGAGGTTAGTTCATTTTTACCACTTTAGTCCAAAGCTCAAACCTTTTGAATCTGGGTCCCTGTTGTTTCAATTTTATTGTCATTTTCATCCAAAATCAAAATCCGGTCAGATTTTTCAGTTAACATCCATCTTTTTTTTCTTTTTCCTCCCTTTTAATGAAGGGCAATACAGTCTTTTAATGTTTTATTATAACAAATTAAAATTTTTTTACCATTTTACCCTTCATTAAAAAGAAGGAAAAAGACAAAACAAATATGAATGTTAATTGAAAAGTCTGATTAGATTTTGCTTTTGGGTGAAACTGACAACAAAATTGAAACCACAAGGACCTAGATTCAAAAATTTTGAGTTTTGGACTAAAGTGACAAAAGTGACCAAAACTCATGGACCATTTTGGCAGTTACTCTATTATCTATTATCTAGTTGAGGGTTCAAATGAGAATTTTTTTTTTTGTAAGAATAAAAAAGAAGAACCAATAAGAAAATTCTTCATTTTACTTCATTTATTTTTTTGTATTTAATATTTGTGTAAGGGTATATTGGTAAACTTAGATAGATCATTAATTGGTAGTATTCCTTTTTAATAGCTAACTACATTAAATTTGTAACTTATTTTCAAAAAATTATTTTTTCAAAGAAGAAAAAAAATTAATTTAAAGTGTAGAATAAATTACGAGGTGTGTAGGATGAATTTCAATATGTGTAGGAAAATTTTTGATGTGTGTAAGCAAAAATATTAGTGTGGAGGATGATATATTAAAAAAGAGTAAACTTCCGTTTTGCTCCCTGTGGTTCGGTCACTTTAACGGTTTTGCCCAAAACCTTTAAAAATAACCATTTTCCTCTAATAGTTTGCTATGGTTTTTCTATTTTGCTCCCCGTCTCTAACTCCATCCAAATTGTATGTTATCTGAAAGGGTATTTTGGTAACTTCAAGTATAAAAATAAGGGTATTTTAGTAATTTTATATATAAAGATTTAATAGCTTATTAGTATTTCAAAAATCAAAATTCACATACATGTAATATACAGACACTCTCTTTTCTCTCTCTACATAATCTCTCTTTCTTCCTCATCACTAACCATCAACACCCACCACCGATCACCACCCCACCTCCTACAACCGCCATCACAGCCACCTCACAGGAACCCACCTCCTACAATCGCCATCACAGTCACCTCCTATGACCACCATCACAGCCGCCTCCTTCGACCAAAATTAGGGTTTTTCAACTCAGGATTGAGCGTGATTAAAGGCGGCAACAGAGAGATGCGAAGCTAACCCTAAACCCCTCTTGCTTGGGAACGAATGTATGAATAATATCCATAACTTTTCCACCATTTCTCAATTCGTACTCTAAGTATGCTTTCTTGTCCTCTTTCTCATACCTCTTATCTCTCTCGTTTCATATTCAATCTTCAAACTGGAACATAAATCGGTTCAGATCTGAAAAAGGGGTAAGTGGCGGCGGCTAGGGTTCCGTTTTGCTCCCTATGGTTTCGTCTTCAATGGGGATGGCCTTTCTGTTGCGTCTTTCTTTGGCCACCGACTGTTGAGGGTTTGAAATTAGGGTCACTGATATCAGAATTGTTGCTGCTGCTGATCTTCTTGAAATTGAAATGGGTGGCAGTAGTGCCACATTTTGATTAAGTTCTTGCTTCTTGTTTATTGGGGGTTTGCAGGAAGAACAATTGAAGGGACTTGTTATTTTGTGCAAACAAGCCATGGCCCAATCCCCGTTTTGTTTTCTTGTTTTCCTAATTTAAAGGAGTTGTGTTTGGTGAATTGTAAGGTAGGTTTTGATTTGCCTGTGTTGGATGTTGAGTAGCCGGATGAGGAGGAGCAGATGGTTAGTGGGGTGGTGGGTGGTGTCGGCAGGTGGTGGTTAGCGGTGATCGGTAGGTGATGGTGCAGGATGGTGATTGTTGGTTATAACAACCCTCATAAAACGCCCTAAATACACCCCGTATATGAGAACCGAACCTGTATAACTTTAGTTTTTATAAAAAACTGTAACGCCCCAAAATCCGAATGTTTATAATTGACATACATTCTTATATAATATACCCAGAAATAAATAATTAGGCTATTTTACCTAGTTAAAGTTTATGGCCAAAACTATTAAATGACGAAAGATGTGCCAAATATGTTAAGTGGTAAACATGAGGGGCTAGATGGTATAGAATGAAAGTGGGAGTATTAAAAGAAAATAATAACACACACAAACACACAATCGTGTGTGTTCTAGATCGATCAGGAGCTCCCAAAGGAGCCAAACCCTAGCTCAACCTTAAATGATCAAATTGAAGAGTAAATCGAAGCTTAAATTTATGGATAAACATGGATTAATGATCACCATCACAAGGGGATCATAGGGTATGTCTTAAATTCTAGATTGGTGATCTTCCACGAAGTGGGTTATGTTTTAATCTGTGAATTGGGATGAAATTGAGTATGAGTAGGTGTTAATATCATGATATAGAACCAAGATTATACGTGGTTTGGGCTAATTTGATGATTAGAGGTGAAACCCATTTGTTTTGGTAAGAATGATGACTTGAATGATCATCCATGTTTAATTAATCATGATTGTTGATGTATTATGATGGATAGGATGGATTCTTGTTAGAGGAATTGAAAGAAATATGATGATAATATGTTTGAATGTTTATGTGTGAATGATATATGTTTATTAGTAGGAGGATTTGATGAATTATGTATGAAATTAGGAGATTGTGCATGAATTAGTTGTACCTTATGTTTAGAAGGTTGTACACACACCAAGGGTATGATGAAATTAGGGATAATTGAGCTTAGATCGTTAGTAAGTGATTAACAATGTAGTTATGAAGTGGGTTTTGTATAATATGATGATATGTTATTGTTAATGATGTTTGAAATCACTTACGTGTGTATATGTTTAATGGATTTCGGCTAGGATTTGATAGATTAGTATGTTTTGAGTTTGAATGATAATTTCTGAAACGAAATCTGTGTGGTGAATGATGAACAAGCTAACTATCTTAAGAATGATATATGATAGTTGATGCTTGATAAGCGACATGGAAGCTTGGTAAAGAAGCGGGTCAAACGGGACTTATGCGCACGGGAAGCATATTTGGATGAGATGTAAGTAAGCTTACTGATGTGCGTGAAGTGTGTTATGGTTTTAATGTTTATTTTAAGCCCTTTTACACTTTTTTAGCCAAGTTTTAAATTTATAAAACACGATATTTACTAACACTAAACACACATATGGGCAAGTGCACCCATCGTGAGCGTAGTATAGTGTTGGTAAGATACCGAGGTCGTCCAAGGACACAAGAGCTTTTAGTACCGGTTTATCCTCAACGTCTAATCAAATCAAAAAGTTAGAAAAAGGTTTTAAACTAGAAAAATACAAACTAACTAAAATGCTGAAAATAAAATAAAATTAAAAACAGATAGACAAGATGAATCACTTGGCTCCGACTCGTGTATAGTGTAACCTTTGATTATTTCCGCACCTTTTCACTTTTTAAGAGATTATCTTAGTTATTGTAGTAGGCCCCTCTTTTGAAGGTGACGTTACCCTCAACCCAGTAGTTTGAGTCAGCAAGGATACAATCCTAAAGGGTCGGATTATTGAAAGATAATTAATTAAGTTATTAATGCATATTATGGTAGGCCCCTCTTTTGAAGGTGACGTTACCCTCGGCTAAGTAGTCTGAGTCAGCAGGGATACAGTCCTAAGTAGCCGGGTTAAAGTATTAATAGTAGCTTACATATGAGGGGATCAAAGAGTTTGGACCAATACCGTTAAGTATTGAAGGAGGTCCTACTAAATTTGACCCAGGTCCTTGCAGGATCTATACACTGAACAAGGCAAGACTCTTACCAAACTGTTCCCTTAACCCCCGACCAGGTAGCCAACATACCTCCATATAGACCGTGGAGATATGAATGGTGAAAATCTTTTATTTTATATAGACAGTAAAATAATGCCAAGACACCACGGACAAACGATAAGGAAAAATCACCTTCAACATAAGAAACTAGTTATTAAAGTCATTAATACATAACCAAGTAAAAAGTGCGAAAAGATTAAAAATAAAAAGTATTACACTAGACACTTTGTCTTCACCAAGTGATGTAAGAGACTTAGGCAAACATGGCCTTGATTGTCAAGAACTCTTACGATCAATCTTGGATCCCGAGACGACTCACACACTCTATGATGGACAATGGATGATGGTGGTGGATGATGGTGTTATGGTGGTGGTGGGTGGTGGGTGAAGTGTGAGAGAGGTGGTGTGCCAAGGGATGGTTTGCACTTGAGCCAAGCACTCCTATTTATAGGCTGAACAGAAGCTCGGGCACGGCCCCGTGTCCATCCTTCATCTCTTTCTTCATTAATTGCAGTTTGTTTGCATTAGTTGACCACGCCCCCGTGTCCACTGGGCACGCCCCCATGTGCACTGGGCACGCCCCCGTGTGCAGAAGCAAATCTGTACTATCGAGATTTCCCAGATTCTGCGAATCTTAGAGTTGACCACGGCCCCGTGTCCGCTGAGCACGACCCCGTGGTGGGCGATAGAAGCTTCTACAGCTTTGTCTTTTCTGCTGGCACTTGGGCACGCCCCCGTGTTCACTGAGCACGGGGCATGTTCAGCCTTCTGTTTTCTTGTTTTGCTTGGGAAGATGCTGTCGTGGGGTCGGGCATGTCACGTTTGTTCCTTTTCTTGTATTTTCGTTAGATTTAGCTGTCTTTTTGCTTCTTTTGTTAATTTGAGCTCATTTAATCCTGAAAATACAAAAGGAAGACAAAAGCACACTTTTTCCAACATTAGTACTAAAAAGGGTTAGTTTTATTCCACAATTAATGTAATTTATATGTTGCATTTTGCACACATCACTTACACCCCTTTTTTGTAGAATATCTATTCGTTGTATTGATTACGAACATGGTAAGTAAATATGTGAAGTATGATGTTCCGACAAGTATTTGATACGGGTCGGAATATGTGGGTATGATAAGAAATTAAAGTTGATGTTTAAAAAGGGTAAAATGGACATTTGGATCTAACGGGTCAAATGGTGGAGATGTCATCATTTGGCATTATCGACTAATGAATTGTTTTGTCAAGTATTATGAATTCACAGAATGAATAGCGAAAGGATCTCGTTGTTATCATCTAACAATTTGGTGGATGAAGTATTAAACGGATCTTAGCTTTGATCCGAACAAGGTATGTGTGTTTAGAGTTGTAGTTAAGTGATAGGATTGGTTGAATGTGCAATGAAGTCCTTTGTTGTAAAGGATGGAGCGAAGTTGACAAAAATGCCCTTGATAGGTATATCGGGTAAACGACTTTAAAAGGTTGTTTAGAAACAAGCCATTAGGTTAAACGATTACTTTGGACAAGTATGAAAGCGAAAAGTATGATCTTTGCGAGTCAAAGTCCTTAAGAATGCGTAAATACCCTTAACTGGTCAAAATAAGTCTTAAGCGGAAACGGGCTGGGATGTTGTAAGAAACCCGTGATTGGAACCTTATATGATAGACGACGTTGACATTATAAGGCTCATGAGAAATTGAGGTCAAATAAACAGATTATTTTGATAAATGCATGAAGGGGTCAAAACTTAGTAAAAAGGTGATAAGTCGATAGCTTAAAAGTCTAGAATTTTGTTAATCTGGATGTCGGATGTTAACTCCATGTGATGGAGAATTAAATTACGATCACGTAGGAAAAAGAATCGGGTAAAACGGATCAAAAACGAGAAAGTTATGCCAGTTTTCGTAAAACTGAGTTATGCTGGGAATATGCAGCAACAACTGCGAACATTCTGTTAAAAAGGGGTGGCGACGCGACGCGACGGCGAAGGCCATAGGCCGTCGCGCGACGTGATGCGTGTGAAGTGTCGTATATTAGGTGTATATTTTAAGCCCTTTTTAACACTTATTTTAGCCAAGTTTTAAATTTATAAAACACGATATTTCACTAACACTAAACACACATATGGGCAAGTGCACCCATCGTTGAGTGTAGTATAGCGTTGGTAAGATACCGAGGTCGTCCAAGGACACAAGAGCTTTTAGTACCGGTTTATCCTCAACGTCTAACCAAAATAAAAGTTTAGAAAAATGTTTTAAACTAAGAAAATTAAAAGCTAACTAAAATGCTGAAAATAAAAATAAAAGAAAAAACAGATAGACAAGATGAATCACTTGGTTCCGACTCGTATCTAGTATAACCTTTGATTATTTCCGCACTTTTGCACATAATTAAGAGATTATCTTAGTTATTGTAGTAGGCCCCTCTTTTGAAGGTGACGTTACCCTCACCCCAGTAGTTTGAGTCAGCAGGGATACAATCCTAAAAGGGTGGATTATTGGAAGATAATGAATTAAGTTATTAGTGCAGTATTGTGGTAGGCCCCGCTTTTGGCGATGACGTTACCCTCGGCTAAGTAGTCTGAGTCAGCAGGGATACAGTCCTAAATAGCCGGTTATAGTATTAATAGTAGTTAACTTATGAGGGGATCAAAGAGTTTGGACCCCCGCCATCCAATACCGTGAAGTATTGAAGGAGGTCCTACTAAATGTGACCCAGGTCCATTGCAGGACCTCTAAACGCTGAACAATGGCAAGACCTTTACCAAACCGTTCCCTTAACCCCCCTACCAGGTAGCCAACATACCTCCATATAGACCGTGGAGATATGAATGGTGAAAATCCTTTATTTTCACTACTAGAAAACATGGTTTTTGTCATGTAATTTTTTGTTACAAAATGGTAGCAATTTCCTTGTTGTCACCAGTTTGCCACCGAAAATACGGTGACAAAAACACCCGTGTCAATTGCCCTAATGCCACCAAATAGCCACCATTTTTATATTTTGCTACCTTAATTTTACCACCACAAAATTGGTCAAAATTATTTGCCACCGCTTCATGTTGGCCACGCTCCACCTTGTTTGCCACCGAGTTTGCCACCAAGTTGTGACACGTTTTCATACCATTTAGCCACTAATATTGCCACCATTTACCGATATTGTCACCATTTAGCCACCGATATTACCACCATTTAGCCACCATTTTTTACACAATTTGCGAGTTTTGATACCATTTAGCCACCGATATTGCCACCATTGGTATAGTTATTTACAACCATTTGCTACCATTTATTTGCTACAATTTATTGATTACAGAAATATTGGTTTTTAATTCAGATTTCTTTCTCCCTGCTATTCTCATCAAAATTACATATCAATAAAACGACAAACAATATAAAAAAAGTCTAATAAAATCCCAAAATTATATAAAACATCTCGTTTTCAAAAGCATGTAAAAATATGAACTCATCAAATGAGTTTACATGTATAATATGCCTAAAATAAAAATGAAAGGTTGGATACAATTTGAGTAACTTAGATTGCGCGAAGTCTCTAAGTGAATTCTTGATTACTAAAACATAAAAAAACACAGATAGTCGGCTCAAATAAGACACCAAGTAACAATGTACGCTAAACAAAAGCGAATATGTGTGGAATGTTTCTTGAACACGCATTCTCTCTACGCATTCTATCGTTGTGGCTTCCATCTTTATACCTAAACAAAAAATATAAAACATCTAAGGCCAACAAATCACAAAATCTTATTGCAGAATATAAATAATGTACTACACACCTGACTTGTGAACACGCTTCGAGCCAGCAAGATCTACAACAACAAATTTGCCTTTTCAACTAATAGGTGGCTTAGAGCTCTTGCGCAAGTGCAGAGAATAGTAAACTTCACATGAGATCTCAGATTCCATATCTGCAACAAACGTACTCTAACATCTTGGAAAGCCATGACTTAGAAATCTATCAGTTTTGAAGGTTCAATAGTTGTTTTTGACCAATTTGAGTGTCAATACGCACATATACCAGAAGTTGTTTGACGAAATGCCACTTCGAGAAGAAGACGCTATCTGCATTAAATCAGATGACTTGTCTCAAAAATAAGATGATAAACCTGAATCCATGTCCTGAAATTGAAATGTCACTTATTATATCAAATCTTTTAGAATATAATTATTTCTCAATCTGGGTAGAACAGACCCTAGCACTTGAAAAAAAAAGAAAGAAAAAAGTACGTGCCATTGGCTTCTTCCTTGCTCTCATCAATGATGGGAATTGTTGGCCTAGTTAGTATAACAAATCCGTAAAACATACCAAAGTCATTAAAAATTACTCAAACAGTTAGGCCGTTAAGAAAAGCAAAAAACCAAGTAACAAATTTAAGAAGTAGAGTTGGGCTACCAGGAAGGCAATGATAAGTAAATGAATTTTTGTAGAGATTTTGACACGCGGGTACAACCTGCAGATAGATGAATCACCACAAAAATTTCAGGTCTTTCGTACATAGGGCTGCTCAATAGTTAACAGTTATAACATCAGAGATACAATCAAAAAGATGCCTTCACACTAATTTTCAAAACAACAAAACTTCTATGATTACCGATGATTTAATACTACAAAATACTCCCAAAAACGAAAAGGTTAAAAGATGCACCCAAAAAAGCTATTTTTCGAAGATGCCACAAGGCTTCATATTATATACACTTAATGAAGGACCGGGCAAAGTATCAATAAGATATTAGCAAAAAACAGAACTTGCACAGAAGGAAAGATGTTTGTGGTAGACCTTAGGCAGGAATGCAGGATTATGCCTATACTAGCTAACCAAACATGAGTATCATTAATGCCTATAAAAAAACCAATGCCTACAAGAAAGAGGCATTGGCGCCTCCACGTCAGCACTGCCCGTTTGCACCCCTCAACTAGGGGTGCTAAACAGGTTGTGTTCGCGGGTTGGCGGGTTCAACACGACCCGTACTTGAAAATTTTAGATGAACCCGAAAATCGTTTTATACATATGAACCCGAACCTAGGCCGAATATTCGCAGGCTGATCCGAACCCGACCCGTTCAACCCGAATTTTTTTTCAGCAAATTAATATATTAAAATTAACATCTACTACAAAAAAAAACACAAATTATATAATAACATTGCATTAAAATCATAAAATCTTATGTCAGTTTCTATTTTTAAGTTAAAAGTATAGCATAAATTACACACCAAATTTAATTTATAACATAAAACATATTCTAAAAAACATAATATTATAGAAATTGGTTAAGCAGGTCAACCCGCCAACCCGACCGGGTTGACCCGAACCCATTTAGACTAGAAACAGTCCTAGCAGGGTACTACTGTACTGATTTTGTTCGGTTCCTTATAACCCTTACATCTTAACTAATTTAATGCTATAACACACCAGCATAGACCATGGGCTACATAATAGTGAGTGCAGTGTCATAATTATCTTAAAACTATAACGTTAGTATCTCATTCGGAGCAAAATCCTAAAAGTGTAACAGGGTAAGATTGAAAATATGGAGCAAGCTTTATATCAAGATGAAAACTAATAACTTTGTACTACATGCTTCAATTAAGCCAACAACAGTTTACACTATTATAATTAACTAAAAACTAACAAATCACCACTATATATACAAATTCTATTTTTTTGTGTGATTTAGTGCATAAATTAAGAGCATATTACTTATGTTAAATTAATACCAAGCCTTGGCTCTACCCCTGAGAGAGATGGAAGAAATGGGTCTAACTGATGTAAAATGACTAATGAGAAAAGGTGGGAGTGGGTGTATATCTCGACTTGGATGTAGGCCAAAAATAGTTTCGACTAAACTTCCACTCAAAATTTACTTTGAATGAACACCAATTTCCAGTTTGTTTTAAAAAAAGAGAGTAATGGCCAAAGTTAGATACTTACAGAAAGCAAACTTTGCAAAGAATTCCAGAGAGTTGGGAGGGGCTTGCCATGAACTACTTCACACTCTGCTTCTACGTGAAGATTCTTGTATCTCACCTCCACAGAGGGCAACTGGACACCAACTCTAACAAAACAGATTTAACTGTCAGATAATGCCTTATTGGTAAAACATAGTGGAACTATTGCACCTAATTGAACAGAATAATTGTATAATGGGGAAACTGAAACTAAAGTATAAATTTAGTACCAATTATCTTCAAACAGAAAAGGGAACTTTACTTGTCTGTTTTCTAAGTTTCTGCAACAATCGAAAATTGTCATGCTCAATATTTTTAATGAGCTTCTCAGTGAACATGAGTCTCTCAGCAGGAAGGAGTTTAGTCACGTCAACCACCTTCTTTCCATCTTCTTCATCGAACAAAGATGATCTCAACCGTTCAAATGTTGACAATCTATCGACAAACTCGCGAATTTCGTGTTAGGTTCGTGTCGTGTTTTTGGGTCGTGTCAGAAATTCACACCCCTACCCTCAACCCCTCCACCCCCTCACAATCCGCTCTCTACTCTCGCAAGCATGTCCTTATATACGGACGGCCTCCGCCCTCTCTGTTCCACCTCATCTTACAGGCGCCTCACAGCCGTCCCATTGGAGATGATCTAGCTCAACAAGTATTTAGTTAGATATGATATGATAGGTTGGACAAAATACCTAAGACTAAAGGCAAGAGTTGAGGTTCTGCAATGATCTTAACATTGATCCAGTTTTTCATTTTTCTATAATCCAAAATTTGTATTTGGTTACTTTAATCTCAAAGAAAAAATGGTCTAACTAACATGCTTAATACCTGATTAATTGATTTTACATATGTCAATTTCTTTAGTGTTTAACAAGTGCTAATCCATATTATTGCAGGTTCAATCTCCTTTTAAGAAAATAATCAATGAATCTAAATCACACCAGAATTCTATGATAAATCATTAAATCAAAACGAATAAATTGTACACATGTGGGTAACTATAAACACAAAAGACAGAAATCAAAATCAAACAGAAAATTAACAAAATCACACAAACTTATTTCAAAAACAGAAATTGAATCAACAAAACTCAAGATTCCTTCTTCAATTTCAGAAAATCAATCGAAATCAAAAAATGAATAAAAGGTGATAGAAAACCTTCCTGAAAGGTAAAATTACATGTGTTTGTTCTGCAAGAGGCTTAGTTCTTCGATAAGATTAGACATGTGGGAGCAGACTTCTTCGATCGGCCAAACATAGGGGAGAAGCAGGGGTTAAAATTTTGGGAGGGGAGTTCTTTAGTGAAAACCCTAATCCCTGGTTAATTGATTTTTGACTCGCCTATTTTAATTTTCTTGTTGCCACCACTAAGATGGTCACAGTTAAAAAAAAAACCTTTTTATTTTTCTTCATTTTGCGTATTTTCCACAAATTACGGCCGAAATTTTAAAGGTGGCAAAATCTCTAACCACTTTGCTACCATATCTTGGTAAGTACGCTTATTTGCATTTTCATGTCAAATCGGTGGCTAAAGTTGCTACCGTTTTTTTTTTCGATAGCAAATTTTGGTCACAATTGCCCATTTTTCTAGTAGTGTTTATATAGACAGTAAAATAATGCCAAGACACCACGGACAAACGATAAGGAAAGATCACCTTCAACATAAGTAACTAGTTATTAAAGTCATTAATACAAAACCAAATAAAAAGTGCAAAAGATTAGAAATAAAAAGTATTATACTAGACACTTTGTCTTCACCAAGTGATGTAAGAGACTTAGGCAAACATGGCCTTGATTGTCAAGAACTCTTACGATCAATCTTGGATCCCGAGACGACTCACACACTCTACGATGGACAATGGATGATGGTGGTGGATGATGGTGTTGTGATGGTGGTGGGTGGTGGATGAAGTGTGAGAGAGGTGGTGTGCCAAGGGATGAGATGAAATGAATCCAAGCACTCCTATTTATAGGCTGAACAGAGTGCTGGACACGGCCCCGTGTCTGTCTGACAATCTCTCTCCTCATTAATTGTAATTCGCAATTACAATAAATGCGCCTGCTGTACTTTCGACACGCCCCCGTGTCCGCTGAGCACGGCCCCGTGATGGGCAATAGAAGCTTCTATGGATTTGTCTTTTCTGCTGCTTCTTGGGCACGGCCCCGTGCTGGCTGAGCACGGGGCGTGTTCAGCCTTCTGTCTTCTCCTTTTTGCTTTGGAAGGTGCCTTTGAGGGGTCGGGCAGTCCACTAATGTTCCTTTCCTTGTATTTATGTTGGATTTAGCTGTCTTTTTGCTTCTTTTGAGCTCATTTAATCCTGAAAATACAAAAGGAAGACAAAAACACTCTTTTTCCAATATTAGTACTTAAAAAGGGTTAGTTTTTTGCCTCATTTGATGTAATTTATATGTTGCATTTTACACACATCACGACGCCACGGGCTCCAGAATGTTGAAAAATTCATATTTTAATTGTATATGCAACGCGAACCCGTTTTGACCGTTTTTAAACTCTTATACACTAAGTATGACTGATTTATTTCATGTTTTAGGAGATGTAGACATGGGTGAGGATATGTATGTATATATATGTATATGAATGTATTGTAACACCTTTATTATTATTTAGCGATTTTCGTATAATTTACGAAAATAAACGGGTAATTAGAATTTCAAATACATTGAAAACACAGGTTTCATTAAACTTTATTTACAGAATTAAAACTATACAACATAACATGTGTGAGTTCGTTATTTAACATAACAATGATACATAGTGCGGAAGCTTATTTCTTGATCGCGTTCGGTTCTTCGTTGTGCTTGATCGTCCTCCGGTGCTAAAATTGTACCTGAAACTCATAAAACATGAGTTAGATTAGTCATACGTAACTTAGAACGTATCTAAACGAGTCAGGAAAGCGAAACTGATTAAAATAAAAAAATTTCGCTAAAACAGTGCTCTTTCGCGCCACGCGAAGGCACCCAGTTGCTCCCTCGCGCCACGCGAGGGAGACCGTTTTCCAGCAGGTATACAGCTTGGTCCTGCATTTTCAGCTATGCCTGTTTTTACGGAAACGACCATAACTTCTTCGTTATTGATCCGTTTTACGCGATTCTTTTTCCTACGCGACCGTAATTTAATTCTCCATCTAATGGAGTTAAAATCCAACATCCTACATAATAAAATTTTGAGACTTCTAAGCCTTCGACCCGTTACCTTTTTACCGAATTTTAACCCGTTTATGCATTTTATCGAACAAACGTATTTGTTTGATCCTTATATCACATACACTTCTTCAAATTAATGTTATCTACCATTTAGGTTCTAATCACAGGTTTGTTACACAATTTAAACCCGTTTTCGCTCGTATGCTTATTTTGACCCGTTAAGGGAAATTAAGTCTATTTTAAGCATGAATCGCTTTCACTCGCATCAAGCATTACATTACCACCTTTCTTATCAACTAATCTACCTTCACAACTATATTTGTGTTGTATTAAGTGTGGAGATTCCTAAATTCCGAGTTTTACCCCTTGAACCATTATTTTTGCGGCAAAGACTCTTATAGAGTCAAATGACCAAAGATTTACATCTTTCGCTTTTTATACTTTTTCTAAGCGTTTATTTAAGCATACTACTATTTTCCAATTAACCTTTATGGTCGTTCACTCGATTTGGCTTGCAAGGGCATTTTGGTCCATTTTATCCCTTTATTAATATAAAGGACTTTTAAAAGCATTTTCGACCCAAAAGCCCTCTTTTAAACTATGCATTTTATTCGAAAAGTCATTATGTTTTCAAAACACAACGATCATTATGTGAATTATTCGGTTTACTTATTAAGGTGACCAAATGCTTATATGACTGCATTTAGCTATCAAGGAACCTCTAGTTCCTATTGAGTAGTTAACCTATTATACATACCTGGCTCGGATCAATATATTGACCCGTTTCGATACCTTGCCTTAGTAACTGCTAAGTAATAGCGCTGTGAGTATCCATTTGAAATTTATTCCTGAATTCATAAAACTCGACAAACCATTAGTCGATATTATCAAAGGGTGATATTTTCACCTTTTGACCCGTTTGGTCTAAATGACCGATTATATTGGTGAGATGAAGCTTCTTGCCATCTCGTCTACACGACTCGCTCCGGTTTACACCGTGCGGTCATTTTAATTACAAATCGCCTCTTAACGCTTTTTGGCCTATTAAGGCTTTCGAAATAAGTATCTTTCAAAACCAACAATTATTGTCAACGAGTTCCCGAATTACAATTTTATCCTTATTAGTTATTATGATTTACCTTATATGGTAAACCTTAAAAGTACCCGTTTCATTCGTCGTAATATGACCGAATTACCAATTTAACTCATTTTTTTTAACCATCAATATGGTTTCTTATCATATTTGATTATCTTGTTCCGTACGACTACACGTCGGAACACTATATCTCAATTAGGTATTTGTCCTATTCGTAAGTAATACGACAAAGAACATTCTAAAATATATGACTAGTGTAAGCTATACTTACCTTGCATCCGAATTATGTTTTTCCTTCGTTCTTGATTCGTTTGACCCGCTTCCTTCCCCAAGCTTTCACCTAGCTTGCCAAGCGTCAAACTATTATTGTAATTGTAAGACGGTTAGGTTAGTCATAATCATTTACGACTATTCCATCCTACGCTTCTTATATCGAATTTATCATTCGATCATATACTTGGTCGGTTTGACTTTTTAAAGTCAATCAACTTATCAACTTATTCAATGCACATTTGGTTTATTGAATTTCACTTAGGCATTTCATCCGAACTCTTAACGAAATCAAATTTTACACACTAACTACTAGGTAACATGATTTCAAGCATCTATATCACAATCTTAACATCAATTCTTTTATATCATACAAAAACCCATTTAGTGAGAAGTATGATCTTGTACCCAATTTCATGGTTTACTCGATCTTGTACCCAATTTCATGGTTTACTCAAACACCTTCTATTCGTTATCATGCATGTTGATTCTAAGCATATCTATATCATCTATTTCATCATAACATAAAACCCACTTATCTAAGTGTGTTAATTCACCAAATCCATCAATCCATAGCATGTTATGTATGATTTTCACTTAGGGTTTCGTTCCTAAGCAAGTATACATCACTAATCTAGCCATAACTTCTCTAATCCATGCCTAATTCGCGATTAGGATGATTATCAAATTCTTACAACTTCACCAAACATCAAGATTTTACATACCTTATGATCCTCTTGTTCGGGTGATCATTAATTCACGTTCGGTTGTGAATTTGGGCTTCATTTAATCCTTCAATTTGATGATTATATGTGGATTAGGGTTTTTGGCTCTATGGGAGCCCCCTGAGCTCGATCCAGAACACACACTGTGTGTGTGTGTTTGTGTTTGATTTAATTTAATAATTTTTCTAGTTATCCAGCTTTAACCCCTCGTGTTTGGTTCGTTATTAAGTAGGTCATAGCCTACTTATTTCTAATAACAATATTCCCACTTATTAACTAGGTTAAACATTCCTAGTTAACTTAGTGGGTTCGGGGAATTTATGACTCAGTTTATTTTTTTTAAGTCCCGTTAACTCGGGCCTTCTATCTACTTTGCTTTCTCAAAGTATTTATCCTCCTTTTATTAAATATTAGATTTATTTATTTAAACCCTATTATTTACCGGGTAAATTTTCACTACTAACGATATTTTACCAAGTCATTAATATTAACGTGGTTTGATTACCAAACCCATTTTTGGGGTGTTACAAGTCTACCCCCCTTAAAGAGGTTTCGTCCCCGAAACCTTATTTACGTAGTTCTTTTAATTTTAGACTAAACGAACTTAGCTTCGTTTTCAAGGCATTCATACATTCTTTTTGGATCTATTTCTTTCCGTTATTATTTAATGCAGGGAATTATATCTAATTCCTTCGCTTAACCCATATGATCCGTAGGTTCTTTCACTTAGCCTCATATGCTATTTCTTTAGATTTCCACCTTTTTAAGGTGAGACCCAACAGTTTGTTTCTTTCTATTTATGACCCAAGGGTCTTCTTGGTCCTGTAGACCTTAACACTATGTTTAATCCCGTAGGTTATAATAATCCCGTAGATCATCTTTTATTCAAGTCTTTATTCAACTGTATATATATATATGGTGTCAAGGCACCCCTTTTATGTCTAGAACGATTTACTTTTGCTTTTTGGATTTCATTTGACCTTGACCGTAGTCTAAGCCTACATTTGTTCTCTTTCGAATTATCTTTCTGACTTTATGACTTCTAACGTCATTTACACGTTGGTTTGTCCTACACTTACCGTTACCCGGTTCTTACCTATACTTCTTTACGACCCATTACCCGGGTTCTTTATCTTAGTGTTTTTAACTTTTTTTTTTGTTTCGCTAGTTTGCATTTTTCCTATATATATTCCTTTATGACCCATCACGTAGGTTCATTAATGTTTCGTGCTTCCATTATACCCCAACCGATGGCGGAATCATCGGGGCGCGGCACTAGGCGAATCAGATTGCTCAAGAGAATCCATAACAACTATATTGCGATAATATTTAATACATTCGTTATCCCATACTAACAAATAATACAATCACATAAGTTATCACAGATTTCTTGTCCTCTCGAACAATACAAATCCGACAACCTAGATTTTAGTTGAGTTTCTAGACCTCCTAGCTTGATTTGATATAGTCTGCGATCTAACCTGCAACATACGTTAAAAATATTTGTCAATACAAAAGTATTGGCGAGCATACAGGTTTGATATGTATAGCGTAATAGATAAAAAGTGTAGCGAATTTCCATATGCAAGAACGTAACACACGACATATATACTCACAAAGCTGATACTACCAACTAAGTCCTCGATGCTCGAATATGCGATGGCAAACTAGACCCCGTCGGGCGCAATAGTACTATACTAGTCATGGTGGGACGTCGCGAGCATAAGCCCTAGCACATACGCAACTAGCATCACGTATATCTATGCATAACAGTTATTCGCAAGTGATAATTCGATTGATTGAACAGTTCGTTTGATAAGTTCGATTTGTTAGAAACGTATGTTACACCCAAAATACGATTAAAAGGGTTCAAGTATACTCACAGTGCTTGTTCAGCAATTAAGCACCACTTGATTGATCGTTCGAGAGCGCGTCTGAGTTAGCCTGATCGATTGAGAGTGCGTTAAACGGCGACGGGTGAAACAGGTGACTATTGGCCATTCGGTCGGATGGCAATCCGATCGGATGGTCACTTTGTTAGGAGAGGACATTGGACAGTGGCAATCCGGTCGGATGGCAATCCGGCCGGATGGTCATTCGTTTGAAATGATAAGGTTCAGTGGCTATCCGGTCGGATGGCAATCCGGCCGGATGGCCATTCGTTTGGAGGTGAGGTGTGCTTAATGACTATCCGATCGGATGGCAATCCGGTCGGATGGTCATTCGTTGGGATGATGAGTTGGTCCGGTCGAGTGGCAGTCATCCGGTCGGATGACATGCTATCCGGTTGGATGGCATGTGATCCGTCCGGATGACATGTTACCCAGTCGGATGACACGTCTGTTTTAGCGTTCCGAACGACTGTTTTCGAGTGTTTTTGGATGGAATGCATGCGGTTTTACTAGGGCAGTGTAATTTCGCATTAACAATTGAAATCCCATCAGTTCCGACCCGTTCTAACGGCCGGGAATCACCCCGTTCCATCAGATCTGGCCGTTCTTGATGGTTATTCATGGTTAACTCGATGTCGATTAGATTCCACATTGAACCCGCATGGCACGTTTCCATGAGAATTTGCTGACATGTGAAACACCACGTTTAACCAGGCTAGTTTTGCCTCATGA
Organism: Helianthus tuberosus; assembly: GCA_030545235.1. Classification (NCBI taxonomy): domain Eukaryota; kingdom Viridiplantae; phylum Streptophyta; class Magnoliopsida; order Asterales; family Asteraceae; genus Helianthus; species Helianthus tuberosus. Next base: position 32,990,000 of record CM060373.1, on the reverse strand, counting down.
AGCAATGTCATGCATGTTATTACCACCTAGGTTGTACCAAACGAGCAAATAAGCGGTAGATTATACACGATAAGCGATAAGCGATTAGGTGATTTAGCGAATACCGCAACACCAACAATGACGGCGATGATGAACGAGTTACGATGAGCGGCAGTTGTTGCGTTGCAAGCGATGGAGGTATACGCGATTTATGCGGTTCGATTCGATTGATTTACATCACAGAGGTTAACTGACATCAGACCCCACATGGCCTTTTTCCACGAAAGCCCGCCGATATGACTAAAACACCTTGCTTTAATCATATGAGCTTCATCTCGTGAAGCTAGGTCATGTGTGCTAACTTAACACAAACACCACAGATAACGGTAGGCGACATCGATAGATTGATACACAACAAGCGATATAGGTTCACATAATAAGCGATAGAGATTACGAGATACACATGACAAGCGATTGCGATTAGTCGAGTTTCGTTTCGAATAAGCTTAACGTTACGTTGCGTCGCATCACGGCTATTGAGGAGGGTAGAATAGGTCATCACTCAACAATACCGTGAGCGTTTATGTACTTGATGAGATTCGTTGCAACAGACTTACGACCAGTCTTGTGTCGATGCAATTGTCCTGCGAGGTAGACTCCCCAGAGTCCATCGATGAGGCGATTGCACTGCGTTTGCAGACTTACGACAAGTCTCGCGATGATACGGTTTGTTACGCCTTGCGATTGAGTGTAGTGTGTTGAAAATAATCACATTAGTATAATAGGTCTAATAACGTTCAACTCCACGTGGCACTTTCTTCATGGAATTTCGGTAGTATGATAAAGCACACCTTGCTTGACCCCTACTACTTGGATCCCGTGGTTTGGTGTCATACTTCGTTGTAACGCTTGTGGCACCTTAGAATTTACTATGATCTCCGTGCACTGACCCAAATAATCCCGTGTGCACCCGTGATTAGTCATTCCTTGCACGTTTATCGTACCTCGTTCTAAGAGTGTAGTGAGGGTAAAACACATTATTTCGTGATATTGTATATAGTATGTGTGTGGATCTAGTCTAAGTGTGACGACTAGAGAGTGAAAGAGAACACGAGAGCGAGAGTTAGCGTTACACATAGTGGCAACATTGAGTAATATAGTAGGTTTAAAACTTAGAAATTAACATCGAAAATCGTGTCATTACAACTTCATCCTGCGCTTGCTAGGTGCTTGATGCTGAAGACTTTCAAGTTCGCGGTTCGATGCGGCAGTTGCGGGTGAAGTGACCGTAACAGTTGCAGTTATTGCAATAGCGACAGTCAGCCCCAACTGGGTGATGATAGGTACATGAGTAACACTAGGGATGAGCTCCAGTGTAGGCTCGTTTTGGAAACATCGGAACTGCTTGAAGAGGCTTCGGCTGTGGCAGTTCGGTGGTTGATGAGCTCGGGCTCGAAGTCTTTCGTTTGCGGTTGGATTTGTCGGTGTCTTGCGAAGAGGTGTCATCGTTGAAGGATTCGTCTGAGGACTCACTTGCAGAATCTTTGGCCGAGTTGTCGGAAGATCCGTCGGCAGATTTGTCAGAAGAACCATTAGCAGATTCGCCAGAAGAATCGTCAGCTGATTCGTTAGAAGAATCGTTAGCAGATTCGTCAGGAGAATTGTCAACAGGATCGCCTGAAGGATTAATGGCGATTTCTTGATAAGCTTGCTTGACAGGATTCTTTGAGAAGAACCCTTCCCTGAGTCGTTTGTTGTTGATTTCTGCGGCTAAGCGGTAGGTTTCTTCGATGGTAGCTGGTCTTGCAGCTTCGAAAAAATCACCCACACACTCAGGCAAGCCACGAATGTACTTTGAAATGGCTATTTCTGGTGTGTTGACTTGACTTGGGCAGATTATGCTAAGCTGTTTGAACCTGGTGGTGTAGCCAGCGTTGTCACTTTCGACTTGCTTGATTTTCCAGAATTCGTCTTCCAGCTTCTGTATTTCGTAAGGAGGACAATACTCCTTCTTCATGAGCTCCTTCAGCTCTTCCCAAGAGAGAGCGTAAGCTGCGGAGATTCCACGTTTGTTACGTTCGGCGGTCCACCAGCCGAGTGCTCGTGATTGAAATACTCCGGTAGCACAAGTAGTACGGAAACTATCGGGACACCCACTTTGACGAAGGGTAACTTCGATAGAATCGAACCACTGGAGTAGTTGAGATACGCCTCCTTCACCCGTGAACTCCATCGGGTCACAGGCTTTGAAGTGTTTGTAGAGAAAAGTAGATTGCGACGCTTCCGTCTTGGAGTCTTCCGTGGCTCGAGAGTGGCTGAGAGAGTGCACTCGAGCGGCAATTTGAGGAATAAGCTTAACCACTTCCTTAGTCACAAGTGATGCAATCCTCTTATCGGCGCTTCGTTTGGCTCTTCTCCTGGCTACTCGTCTCGAGGTAGAGTTGTTGGAAGGCATCTAGACAGGAAGAGACTTGGAATGAGATTCGATCATAATGATTTTTGAGTTTCGCGATGCGATTGAGCGCGTTCAAAACTTGATGCGATAGTATATTAGTAATGCGAATCACATAGGAGCCACATAGGAGACACGAAATCCCTAAGTTCTCACACATTGACTTGTTTGTTTATACGTATTTATATACCTATATAATTGTAGTTTGTAATCATACACGTACAGGTCGATTTAGAATAAGCAAGGACGCGTTGAGGTGAGAAAACGATAGCGAAGGCGATAGATTATGCATTAGTTTTGTTGCGAACATTCGGGTTTCGTTTTAGGTTGTGATGGTTGTGCGAATTGTGCGTTTATAAAGCAGGGAGTGGAAATCGTTAAATCGAGAAATCGATAAAGCGTAAAGTTTCAAAACGTAAATAAGTCCCAACCATTTGTAAGATCGGCGGTTCGTATGTTAGAGTGCCTTGGGTGTTTAGGTGTCGACTACCCAAGGTAACCCAACTATATTCAACAAGTTCGAGCATGCGCGTTGACCTGGAAGACTTCATGCTTCCACTGGGATGCAGCTCATGGCATTTGTCTTCCTAGTCATTGCGTGGCTCAAGTTATCGTGATAGTCGAGTCCTTGGTGAGAGCTTTTTGGAAACCAATTTATAGAGAGTGGAACGTCTTATTAAGGTACGGGTTTCACCCCTGACTTAACAGCTTCGTTCCTAATTGTGGTTATGCTCTTCGAATAAATTCGTGAGTTCCACTAGATTTTGAGGTGGAGACTTTCGTCGAGATGTGGATGTCACTCCTAACTCGATGAAAGGTTCTCGTGCTAGAAAAATGCGCTGAGTGAGCGATCTCGTTGAGAGTTCTTGGTTTTCACACCTGATCTCAACTGGATCACTCGGTTTCGTTATGCGAGCATTTTTGAAAACACGTGTATTGTGTTGGCCTTAGGAAAGGCTAAGTAGTGTTCCGGCCTTAGGAAAGGTTCCTTCGTGTGAAGTTGTAGTATGCGGTGTTCACACAAAGTTGTAGCTTTTAGCAATTTCGATCGAGAGTATCAAGTAGGCCCGATACAAACCCTACTGGGTTCGTACGAGTCGGCCTGTTGGTACTTAGACTATAGACTAGGTCAATTTCTAAGACGTCGACCCGGACTAGGTCGAGTCTGGCCTAATTCCCTATAGTTATGGCTCTGATACCAATCTGTCACACCCCAACCGATGGCGGAATCATCGGGGAGCGGCACTAGGCGAATCAGATTGCTCAAGAGAATCCATAACAACTATATTGCGATAATATTTAATACATTCGTTATCCCATACTAACAAATAATACAATCACATAAGTTATCACAGATTTCTTGTCCTATCGAACAATACAAATCCGACAACCTAGATTTTAGTTGAGTTTCTAGACCTCCTAGCTTGATTTGATATAGTCTGCGATCTAACCTGCAACATACGTTAAAAATATTTGTCAATACAAAAGTATTGGCCAGTATACAGGTTTGATATGTATAGCGTAATAGATAAAAAGTGTAGCGAATTTCCATATGCAAGAACGTAACACACGACATATATACTCACAAAGCTGATACTACCAACTAAGTCCTCGATGCTCGAATATGCGATGGCAAACTAGACCCCGTCGGGCGCAATAGTACTATACTAGTCATGGTGGGACGTCGCGAGCATAAGCCCTAGCACATACGCAACTAGCATCACGTATATCTATGCATAACAGTTATTCGCAAGTGATAATTCGATTGATTGAATAGTTCGTTTGATAAGTTCGATTTGTTAGAAACGTATGTTACACCCAAAATACGATTAAAAGGGTTCAAGTATACTCACAGTGCTTGTTCAGCAATTAAGCACCACTTGATTGATCGTTCGAGAGCGCGTCTGAGTTAGCCTGATCGATTGAGAGTGCGTTAAACGGCGACGGGTGAAACAGGTGACTATTGGCCATTCGGTCAGATGGCAATCCGATCAGATGGTCACTTGTTAGGAGAGGACATTGGACAGTGGCAAGCCGGTCGGATGGCAATCCGGCCGGATGGCCATTCGTTTGAAATGATAAGGTTCAGTGGCTATCCAGTCGGATGGCAATCCGGCCGGATGGCCATTCATTTGGAGGTGAGGTGTGCTTAATGACTATCCGATCGGATGGCAATCCGGTCGGATGGTCATTCGTTGGGAAGATGAGTTGGTCCAGTCGAGTGGCAGTCATCCGGTCGGATGACATGCTATCCGGTCGGATGGCATGTGATCCGTCCGAATGACATGTTACCCAGTCGGATGACACGTCTGTTTTAGCGTTCCGAACGACTGTTTTCGAGTGTTTTTGGATGGAATGCATGCGGTTTTACTAGGGCAGTGTAATTTCGCATTAACAATTGAAATCCCATCAGTTCCGACCCGTTCTAACGGCCGGGAATCACCCCGTTCCATCAGATCTGGCCGTTCTTGATGGTTATTCATGGTTAACTCGAAATCGCACAGTTCCTTGGTTAAATACGTAGATTTAGGTGAGATTTGTTATCAAAACTTGTGGAAATCACCCAGATCTGAGTCGTTTACGGTGGGATGAGGTCACAACTTGAAGTTCATATGAACTCTTGGTGACATCACCTTAAAGCCCCTCAAATCAGTAGATTTCACGGTTAAAAATGGTGTTTTGAAAGATAGAATGATGTAGAATTGAGTGTAGATCATAGAAGTACGAGTTTTAGGTTGAAATCTTACCGGAATCGCGAGGAATCGAGAGAAAAAGGGTCTTGAAGCGTGTCTGGTCGAGTGGGAGCTGTCACATCACTTGAACAGTGGTGTGGCAGGCTATTTATAGGCAAAATGACGTGAAGGGAGTTACTGGGTCGGATGGCCCATCTGTCCGGATGGCCCATCCGTCCGGATGGCCACTCCGACGCGATGGATCTCTCCGTTTTTTAGCGTTGCGATCGACTTTGAAGTGCGTGCTTTTTATATTATTATTATATATACCTATAGATATCACTAGGGGTCGTATTTACGTATCCATAATCCACAGTTTCGATAATTACAGCCGGTCTTCGTTCCGAGTATGCAATTATTAGCGACGTTTCACGGCCATCAAGGAGGGTAGTATAGGTCCTTTCTTGATGTCATCATGAACGTTATTGTGTTTTGTGCCACAAAGACTAACGGGGTACCACTTACTCGTATTGTCATCATCGTCACGGCGACTGGAGTTATAGCACTCACCCGAGAGTCCTTGTTGGCGTTAATTATCTGCGTCTTGACACATCATGGTCACCGAGGAGGGTAGAATAGGTCCTCACTCAATGCCTTCGTGAGTGTTAGTGTTTGTGGTGTGGTATAGTATAGCGATATTGTATTTCGAAAATATGCGATATAGTTACATTATGATCCGAATCTCTGGTGCTAGGCGTAACGAGTATATCAAGTAGTAACAACGCACAAAAGTGCGGGTTGTTACAATTATTCAGTTTGCGCTTACTTGCACTACCAAGTTTTTTATACCTTATTTATCTCGTGTGACTTGTTCGTGTGAAATTTCATCACTTGTGAACATCAAACTCCATTCTTTATTCGACCCGTTCAACTTTAAAATAGTTGAGCGTAGTTACTAACATTTCTGTTTGCAAATTCTCATTGTCTTTTAGTCATGACTCATATTCCGAGTCTTTTGACTTTCTATTTCGCGTTCCCGTCTCTTGGTTTACGCATTCTTTCCAAATCCTACCCATTCATCGGGTATCTTTACCGTAATCATTTTCAAGTAACCATTCTTATATGGTTTTAAACGTTCTTTTAATTTATTTGGTCGTTTTAGCGAGATCCATCGCTTTTATTCAATCAAGTCCTTTATTCTTTATTCAATTCGTTTGACTTGTCCATGTGAATTTCATCACTTGTGACAGTCAAACTTTTATCCCTATGCCTTAGCATTCCTATTGGTCGGTCTGTATTTTCTTTTTACTTGATCCTTGTCCCTTCTCTCGGGCTCGTTATTCTTACGTAATACGATTCCGTCATCCGACTTACGTTTACGTTTACTATCAAACATCATACTTATTTGATTCATTTGGGTACCATTTAAGTTAGTCCCATTCACCCCACCCTTACTACATCGGACATAAATGTGTCCATCATAAGAAGTTCATGGTACCACGTGTTCACTACTTACTTGGCCAGAGTAAGCGATCAACACCTGGTATACATGACCTTTTTATAATTTTCACATTACACCCCATGTAAGTAATGCCTCTATTTGTTGTTCTTGGAAACAATATCCTGGATAGGTTTTCTATTCAGGTTTTTCCAAGTTTTCAATCTACATATGCAACTTTCAATCTCTACGTATTTGTTGCATATTACTACTTATGCAATAATTTAAAACGTGCACCTGATAATGATTGCTCTAACAGGCTCCCCTTGCCATTAACTTATTCACAATCGTTGTGCGATTTAGGTCCTTGGTGAGCGTGCTCTATTTGTCATACTTTGGACCGTTCCTCTGTCAAATCCATGATTTGTTAAACTCTCGCTATCTTCATATGCGAGTGTCCTTCAATCAAAACATATACAACTGTTAGTAATTTCGACATTAAAGGATGCCCGTATTATAATACAAGGCTTTTCTACTATACGCATCAACGCGTGTAATTTCGTTGACTACATCTATTCTATATCGTTTTTATTGGTGTAACGTGTATTACATGATAACCATATGTGTTGTTCTCAACACTTTAATCATACTAAACCATTGATATACATGTACTTACCGGATTTGCGATCAAGCCTCAAACCGAACACACTTTATTCTTTAACCATGAGCTCTGATTACCAACTTGTAACACCGTTATTATTATTTAGCGATTTTCGTATAATTTACGAAAATAAACGGGTAATTAGAATTTCAAATACATTGAAAACACAGGTTTCATTAAACTTTATTTACAAAATTAAAACTATACAACATAACATGTGTGACTTCGTTATTTAACATAACAACGATACATAGTGCGGAAGCTTATTTCTTGATCGTGTTCGGTTCTTCGTTGTGCTTGATCGTCCTCCGGTGCTAAAATTGTACCTGAAACTCATAAAACATGAGTTAGATTAGTCATACGTAACTTAGAACGTATCTAAACGAGTCCGGAAAGCGAAACTGATTAAAATAAAAATGTCTCGCTAAAACAGTGCTCTTTCGCGCCATGCGAAGGCACCCAATTGCTCCCTCGCGCCACGCGAGGGAGACCGTTTTCCAGCAGGTATACAGCTGGGTCCTGCATTTTCAGTTATGCCTGTTTTTACGGAAACGACCATAACTTCTTCGTTATTGATCCGTTTTACGCGATTCTTTTTCCTACGCGACCGTAATTTAATTCTCCATCTAATGGAGTTAAAATCCAACATCCTACATAATAAAATTTTGAGACTTCTAAGCCTTCGACCCGTTACCTTTTTACCGAATTTTAACCCGTTTATGCATTTTATCAAACAAACGTATTTGTTTGATCCTTATATCACATACACTTCTTCAAATTAATGTTATCTACCATTTAGGTTCTAATCACAGGTTTGTTACACAATTTAAACCCGTTTTCGCTCGTATGCTTATTTTGACCCGTTAAGGGTAATTAAGTCTATTTTAAGCATGAATCGCTTTCACTCGCATCAAGCATTACATTACCACCTTTCTTATCAACTAATCTACCTTCACAACTATATTTGTGTTGTATTAAGTGTGGAGATTCCAAAATTCCGAGTTTTACCCCTTGAACCATTATTTTTGCGGCAAAGACTCTTATAGAGTCAAATGACCAAAGATTTACATCTTTCGCTTTTTATACTTTTTCTAAGCGTTTATTTAAGCATACTACTATTTTCCAATTAACCTTTATGGTCGTTCACTCGATTTGGCTTGCAAGGGCATTTTGGTCCATTTTATCCCTTTATTAATATAAAGGACTTTTAAAAGCATTTTCGACCCAAAAGCCCTGTTTTAAACTATGCATTTTATTCGAAAAGTCATTATGTTTTCAAAACACAACGATCATTATGTGAATTATTCGGTTTACTTATTAAGGTGACCAAATGCTTATATGACTGCATTTAGCTATCAAGGAACCTCTAGTTCCTATTGAGTAGTTAACCTATTATACATACCTGGCTAGGATCAATATATTGACCCGTTTCGATACCTTGCCTTAGTAACCGCGAAGTAATAGCGCTGTGAGTATCCATTTGATATTTATTCCTGAATTCATAGAACTCGACAAACCATTAGTCGATATTGTCAAAGGGTTATATTTTCACCTTTTGACCCGTTTGGTCTAAATGACCGATTATATTGGCGAGATGAAGCTTGTTGCCATCTCGTCTACACGACTCGCTCCGGTTTACATCGTGCGGTCATTTTAATTACAAATCGCATTTTAACGCTTTTTGGCCTATTAAGGCTTTCGAAATAAGTATCTTTCAAAACCAACAATTATTGTCAACGAGTGCCCGAATTACAATTTTATCCTTATTAGTTATTATGATTTACCTTATACGGTAAACCTTAAAAGTACCCGTTTCATTCTTCGTAATATGACCGAATTACCAATTTAACTCATTTTTTTAACCATCAATATGGTTTGTTATCATATTTGATTATCTTGTTCCGTACGACTACACGTCGGAACACTATATCTCAATTAGGTATTTGTCCTATTCGTAAGTAGTACGATAAAGAATATTCTAAAATATATGATTAGTGTAAGCTATACTTACCTTGCATCCGAATTATGTTTTTCCTTCGTTCTTGATTCGTTTGACCCGCTTCCTTCCCCAAGCTTTCACCTAGCTTGCCAAGCGTCAAACTATCATTGTAATTGTAAGACGGTTAGGTTAGTCATAATCATTTACGACTATTCCATCCTACGCTTCTTATATCGAATTTATCATTCGATCATATACTTGGTCGGTTTGACTTTTTAAAGTCAATCGACTTATCAACTTATTCAATGCACGTTTGGTTTATTGAATTTCACTTAGGCATTTCATCCGAACTCTTAACGAAATCAAATTTTACACACTAACTACTAGGTAACATGATTTCAAGCATCTATATCACAATCTTAACATCAATTCTTTTATATCATACAAAAACCCATTTAGTGAGAAGTATGATCTTGTACCCAATTTCATGGTTTACTCAAACACCTTCTATTCGTTATCATGCATGTTGATTCTAAGCATATCTATATCATCTATTTCATCATAACATCAAAACCCACTTATCTAAGTGTGTTAATTCACCAAATCCATCAATCCATAGCATGTTATGTATGATTTTCACTTAGGGTTTCATTCCTAAGCAAGTATACATCACTAATCTAGCCATAGCTTCTCTAATCCATGCCTAATTCGCGATTAGGATGATTATCAAATTCTTACAACTTCACCAAACATCAAGATTTTACATACCTTATGATCCTCTTGTTCGGGTGATCATTAATTCATGTTCGGTTGTGAATTTGGGCTTCATTTGATCCTTCAATTTGATGATTATATGTGGATTAGGGTTTTTGGCTCCATGGGAGCCCCCTGAGCTCGATCCAGAACACACACTGTGTGTGTGTGTGTGTTTGTGTTTGGTTTAATTTAATAACTTTTCTAGTTATCCCGCTTTAACCCCTCGTGTTTGGTTTGTTATTAAGTAGGTCACAGCCTACTTATTTATAATAACAATATTCCCACTTATTAACTAGGTTAAACATTCCTAGTTAACTTAGTGGGTTTGGGGAATTTATGACTCAGTTTATTTATTATTTTTTTTAAGTCCCGTTAACTCGGGCCTTCTATCTACTTTGCTTTCTCAAAGTATTTATCCCCCTTTTATTAAATATTAGATTTATTTATTTAAACCCTATTATTTACCGGGTAAATTTTCACTACTAACGGTATTTTACCAAGTCATTAATATTAACGTGGTTTGATTACTAAACCCGTTTTTGGGGTGTTACATGTATGTATTAACGTATACAAGTATGTAGTTATGCTTGAAAGTATGTATGTATGTGGGTACGTATGTATGCATGTAAGCAAGTAAGTATGCATGGTTGTACGCAAGTTTTCAATACGATTGAGTATCGACATTATTAATAGTGTACCTTGTGAACGAAGTGTAACGCAAGAATAACAAAGAAGTCTCACCGCGGATTGTATGATCGGATGGAAAGCTGGAATGTAAAGAGTTAACGGAATGAAAAGTAAACGTGAGTAAATCTTGTATGTTTATGATGCGTACTAATGTTATGAATTTTATGTGGTGAGCGCAGGTAATACGAAACACGAGGATCATCAAGGGATAGAGATCTAGGACTGAGTCACTTGAAGGATTGTACGGGATTGTCTGAGAATGTAATTTGATACACATAAGTTATGTTTTAATCTGTAAATGAGTTAGATTGATGTATTCAATATAAAAGAGTTGTTTTAAAATGAACTTTCAAGTATGGCATAAAGTTTATAATAAAAGAAATTTTATGGCACGAATTTTCCGCTGCGACTTTTTGTCAAATACGAACTAGGGCCTTACAAGTTGGTATCAGAGCCCTGGTTTGAGAGAATCAAGCACCAGAAGGTAAGTACTTGAACTCAAACCTGTGTGCTCTTATGATAAGGAACCCGTACAATCTAAGACTCGATCAAGATCCAAGGGCAGAAGCGAATGTAAGTATGCACTTATGCATGTGAATAAAGAAACTAACGGTTTTGTATGTGCAAGGTAAGCCTAAGTGTTTGAAGAGGATGATCTGTGGATGCATAATAGGATGAATATTAAGGCGGGCAAAGATGCAAATAGGCAAACGAACCCAGGTACACACTATTAATATGTATGGGTACCGATGTTAAAAGAAAAAGGAAGAAATTCCCTTGGGAAAGAAATTATTAAACGAAAGACAATGATATGGTTTTGGTGAAGGTTTAGAGATGTGCACGAAACTGAAACCCATCTCTCGGACATAAGGCGATGATTACACGAAGGCACGAAACTAGTATGTGGATTGCGCAGCTGGCCAGTACGCAAGAAGCATATGACGTTCGTGAGACCGTTGTAATTATCGCAGGTATGTCCGGTAGAACTGGGTAGCAAGTGGATGTGCGGGTGAAACGGGTTGTAAGACTCTCGGGAAATTGAGAGTACTACGTAAGAGTGAAAAGTATGAGTGATAAGAATGAAGAATGTTGAATCCGTAAGAAAGTACGGATCAACAATAAATGAATGAAATGCTTGAATCCGCGAGACGGATTCAAAGAATGAAAGATATGAATGAAATGTTTGAATCCGCGAGACGAATTCAAAGAATGAAAGATGTGAATGCAATGTTTGAATCCGCGAGATGGATTCAAGGAATGAAAGGTATGAATGAAATGTTTGAATCCGCGAGGCGGATTCAAGGAATGAAAGGTATGAATGAAATGTTTGAATTCGCGAGACAGATTCGAAGAATGAAAGATGTGTCACACCCTGGCTTTGCGGAAGCGTGGTTATTTTGGTGTGACTTCTTAATACCATAGCTTAACCATAACAAGCTATATGAAATAAAAACCATGCAAGATCATCCATTAAAATAAGTTTAAAGAGTAAAGAACCACAACATTGTCTTAACGGATATCACATCCTAACAAATATAAACAATGTTCAAAAGACACAACACCAACAAGAAATAAACACAGCTTAAGAACTGTGACTCGTCCAGGAAAAAGTCACATCCCTTAAACTTGGATGACCTCGAAACTAATGCAGTGGGAAAACGTGTCATACCGCGCCAGATCCTTTAATTCCCTGAAATACATGTAAGTTGAAAAATCAACAATAATGTTGAGCGAGTTCATGTGTAAGTGAGTAAATAAACCTTTGCATGTATAAAAACCCTGGTATGTAGCAAATAAGGAAAAAGAGATCACCAATGGTTTGCAAGGCCATTGATATGTGTGAAGTGCAAGTAGGAAGACTCAAACCTAGCAGATTTATGCGTTGGGTACAAAGTCACCCCGAGGTCCGTTCTGTTTGGGCCTGGGGCTTGGCTCGCTACACCCAGATAGATCTACCGCTCCTGCCCCTCGGTCCTACCCTGAGGATTAATGGCCTCAAGTTTCCGCCTACCCACTCACATGATCTGAATAATAACCCTCCTTACGCTAACCATACCCTGTAAGAAATATTCGTAATCATAGTAACATGTATTTCACCCCCGCAGTTTTAGAAAACTGAAAACAATTAGAGAAAAGGGGGACATGAACTCACAGTGGTGCGTCTCTACCAAGTATATCTCCTGATCAAGCAGCTGTGCGACGACCTACACGTACTAAATCTATTAGACGGACGGCCGTGCCTTAGCTTAAGGTTTAAGTTTTTGGGAAATAGTTAGACAACTATTTCGTGTTTATATTTTTATAAATACTTGGTAATTATTTTCCTTCCCAAGGATGGGGAATTTAATACATGCGTGTTCGTAAAATTCGAAATACATTATTAAGTCTCACTTAATATATTTTATTTCTTACTTCAAAATATAAATATTCTTCCCAAAATAATACTTTGACAAAAATACGCGCTCATAAATATTTTCTTAAAATGCGTAAGTTACGTTTTAAAGATCGGGTGGTAATAATTATACCGTTGTAACTTATTATTTATTATAAAGGTGTTTGTATTATTTTTGGAATCGTTAACATTCGGTAATATTATTTTTACCCTAAAAATAATATTTGTATAGTTCACAAAATAATCATAGAAATTCACAAGTGTTGTTATGAAGAACATATATTCTAAATATATATATTTCAGGTTTTATTTTGTGAAAATCCCACCTCCGACACTTAGAAATTTTGTAAATAGAATCATGGCGAAATTTACGTCTTTGAAAACAAGTTAAAAATGTATTTCTAACACTTGTGATGAAAATATTTTCAGGTGTTAGGTTTTTGGAAAAATTTCGCCAGAGTTTCACCTGTAACTGGAGGTGGCCACGCTTTCAAGCGTATCATTTTCTTTTAAAATCCAAATCAACAATTTCCTCAATCAACAATAAACAATATTCAACTAGTTAAAATAGATATAATCGCAAAAATACATGAACTTGTGGTTTTTCCAAAATATGTAGTATCTTTCCATTATTTTTAGTGGATCTTTGTACAGATCAATTCGGTTACTTGAAAGTCTCGTTTTTAAAGAAGTTACATCTTTACAACTTCTTGTCAATATTTACAAAAATAGTTCTTTTGTCAAAACTTTGTGTTACACAAGTGTCTACACACTTGTGTGTTTACAAAAATCACTCTTGTTCAAGTAAAATCCGGTTTTAGAAAATAAGATTTCCTTGACACTTGGTCCTTTGAAAATACCGCTTGTAGATCCGTAGATCTACTAGTTTACAACTCTATTTCATAAGAAATATTGATTTTACACAAGTTCATGCTTAATGTGTAGTAGTGTTCATCATTTAACCCCTTTGTACACTTAAACAAACTCTATGCCATGATCCTTGATCATGACTAATCCGGGTTAGATGATGATCCGAGCTACTACAATCATAGATCAACACTAGATAATCACAACAAAACAAGTCTTACAAGTTTTACACAACTCTATAGCTTTTATCCAACTTATTTCTCATTCTTGTAAACTTTTAGTATGTGATTTAGTATGTTCATGATTTTCACCCGACAAAGTTCATATTAACCACTTTAGAATAGATCAAGAGTGTGTTTGAAGTTACTTACTACTAGCTCGAGGCTAGGGAAGAAACTAGTCGAAGATTGGGTGGATAAAAGCGATGAGGTGAGGTCCTTCGCGTTCCGAATGCACCGAGCTCCTTTGTATGAGATCCTTAACACTTGTATGCACTTGGAATGGGTTGAAGGAAATCAAAAATGGATGGATGGTTGTGGGTGGTGTTCGGCCGAGAACCAAGAGAGAGGGAGAGAGTGTTTTGTGGTTAAGTGTTGTGATGAAATGAACATGATGGTTTAAGATGATTACTTATAGACAAAACCTTTCACAATTAACCAATGGTTTTAGTGTCTACTAGATATTAAACACATATGATTATTATAATCAACAAAGGACAAGGGTGTCCCCTTGGGGACGAGTTCGGTTAGGGGGGGGGGGGGTTATCCGGTTCCATTTCAACCATTAGTTAGCCATTTAGTTAAGTAATTAGAAGGTGTAACCATTTACTAGCATGTTATGCATTGTGACGGGTGTTAGGGTATCCGGGGACCCTAACTGGTTTAGAAAAAGAAAAACAATGTGAATGGCAATATTTTTATGTTCCGGGTAAAGTCCGGTTGTTCGGTTGGATAGTGATCCGTTAAAGTGCTTAACAAAGCTTTAAAGTGTCATTATTATTATTTTTTTTAGTGACACAACTTATTCCCGACACTTTGGAAAGTGTCTAGTAATGTTTTTCTCATGTTTTGGCACTTTATTAGTTAGCTAGATGCTGAATTTTAATTAAAGTGCTGAATTTTGTACTTAAAGTACGTTTTAGGCACATCCGGTCACTGTAATCTCATTCCTAGTGACGCAGTTCTACAACCCTTATATCCCTACACTCACCACTAGTGTAGCAAACTATCTCAGGCTCTTACAGGCCTTAGAGGCAGTACCTGCCTGGTGCTAGTTATGACAGCACGTTTAATAGGTTATCCGTTCATTGTGCTACTGTGCTTTTTGTGCATCAAGGTTGTCACAAAGGTGCTGTAAGCAAAACATGGAGTGACAGCAAGTAAAGTATGATGCAAGTAAGTACATGTATCAGCATTCAAGTAGCAGTTTATCCACAAGTTCAAGTAAGCACAGTAATTAAGCAGTAATTAATTATTAATTAAGTCGTACGGATACCTGGTTTAGTGAGGGTTGTCACATTCTCCCCCCGTTAGAAAAATTTCGTCCCGAAATTTTAAGTTCTGCTTCTAGAAGCAGGGTTCTTGGGAAATAGGTGGGGGTATTTCTCTTTCATCCGGTCCTCACGCTCCCAGGTGTATTCATGACCATGTCTGGCATTCCAACGAACCTTGACGAGCTTGACACTGCTCCGGCGGGTCTTGTTTACTTTCCAATCCGTAACCTCAACAGGTTCTTCAACGAAATTGAGCGTGTCGTCAACATGAATCTCGTCGGTGGGAATGACAACGGTATCTTGAGTTGGACTTTTCTTCAGGTTGGATACATGAAATGTATCGTGAACTCCATTCAGTTCAGCAGGTAAGTCCAGCTTGTATGCTACTAGCCCTATTCTTTCCAAAATTCTGAAAGGGCCAATGTAACGCGGATTCAACTTCCCACGCTTTCCGAAGCGTGCCACACCCTTCCAGGGTGAAACTTTCAATAAAACCATATCTCCAACTTGGAATTCCAAATGTTTCCGGTTTGGATCTGCATAGGCTTTCTGTCTGTCGCGAGCTGCTTCGATGCGTTTTCGAATCCGCGCAATCTTGTATGTCGTCTCTTGGACGATTTCGGGACCAACAAGCTGCATGTCACCTGCGTCAGCCCAGCATAGGGGTGATCGACACTTGCGTCCGTAAAGAGCTTCAAATGGCGCGGCTCCAATACTGGTGTGGTAGCTGTTGTTGTATGAAAATTCGACCAATGGTAAATGTTTATCCCAGCTACCACCAAGATCCATTACACATGCTCTCAGCATATCCTCCAGTGTCTGAATAGTTCTTTCACTTTGCTCATCAGTTTGCGGATGAAACGCAGTGCTCAGATTTAATTGTAAGCCAAAAGCTTCTTGGAAGGATTGCCAAATCCTTGATATGAAACGTCCATCTCTATCAGAGATGATCGAGAGAGGCACTCCATGACGTGCGACGATCTCTCGCATGTATACTTCTGCCAGTTTGCTGGTGTTATCCTTCTCTTTGATTGGCAGAAAGTGTGCGGACTTTGTTAGGCGGTCAACTATCACCCAAATAGTGTCATGACCTCTTGGCGTTCTTGGCAACTTTGTAATAAAATCCATGGAGATTTGTTCCCATTTCCACTTGGGAATCTCAGGTTGTTGCAGAAGTCCTGAAGGCTTCTGGTATTCCGCTTTCACCTTAGCGCACGTTAGACACTTGCTCACATAAACAGCAACATCACCCTTCATCCTAGGCCACCAATAGTAATCCTTGAGATCTTGGTACATCTTATCCGCTCCTGGATGGATAGAGTACCGCGATTTGTGAGCTTCATCCAAAACAACTTTCCTTAAACCACCAAACAGAGGAACCCAAATCCTTTTCTCAAAACATAACGTTCCTTCCTCGTTTGGCACCAATAGCTTCTCCATCCCACGGAGATATTCTTCTTCAAGATTTCTTTCCTTAAGAGCTTCTTTCTGCGCGGCACGAATGCGCAAGGAAAGATTGGTTTGGATAATCATTTCTAAAGCCCTAACCCTTATGGGCTTGATCCTCTCTTTTCGACTTAGGGCGTCGGCAACCACATTCGCCTTCCTTGGATGATACTTTATCTCGCAATCGTAATCATTTAATAACTCAACCCATCGTCTTTGTCTCATATTCAACTCCTTCTGGTTGAATATGTGTTGTAGGCTCTTATGATCTGTAAAAATTGTACATTTCGTACCATATAGGTAGTGTCTCCAGATCTTTAAAGCAAATATCACTGCGCCTAGCTCCAAATCGTGCGTGGTATAGTTCTTCTCATGTACCTTCAACTGACGTGATGCGTAAGCAATAACCTTCTGGCGTTGCATCAACACACAACCCAATCCTTGACGCGAGGCGTCACAGTATACCACGAAATTGTCAGTACCTTCCGGTAGTGCTAGAATTGGCGCATTGCAGAGCTTATCCTTCAACAGCTGAAACGCTTCTTCCTGTTTGATTCCCCAATCAAACTTCTTATCTTTCTGGGTGAGGAGCGTCAATGGTTGAGCGATCTTCGAAAAATCCTCAATGAACCTTCGATAGTAGCTAGCCAAACCCAAGAATTTTCGAATCTCGGTTGGCGTCTTTGGCGTTTCCCAACTCTTGATCGCTTCGATCTTGGTGGGATCCACATGGATTCCATCTCCATTTACCACATGTCCAAGAAATTGGACTTCACGTAGCCAAAATTCGCACTTAGAGAATTTGGCATACAACTGTTCTTTCTTTAGCAGCTCCAAAATAGCTCTTAGATGCTGTTCGTGCTCAGCCTTTGTCCTTGAATAAATCAAGATGTCGTCGATAAACACAATCACGAACTTGTCCAAGTACGGCTTGCAAACTCTATTCATCAAATCCATAAAGACTGCAGGTGCGTTTGTCAACCCAAACGGCATAACAAGGAACTCGTAGTGTCCATAACGAGTTCTGAAGGCTGTCTTCGGGATACTCTCCTCTTGTATCCTTAACTGATGGTATCCAGATCGCAAATCGATCTTTGAGTAAAAGCTTGAACCTTGCAGTTGATCAAACAGATCATCAATTCTTGGCCGAGGATATCTATTCTTGATCGTCAGCTTGTTCAGCTCCCGGTAGTCGATGCACATTCGAAAACTACCGTCCTTCTTCTTGACAAACAGGACCGGAGCTCCCCAAGGCGAGAAGCTTGGTCGGATAAATCCCTTGTCTAACAACTCTTGAAGTTGTGTCGACAATTCTTGCATCTCAGACGGGGCAAGTCTATAAGGTGCCTTAGCCACAGGCGCGGCGCCTGGGACCAAATCGATGTGAAACTCCATTTGCCTCTGAGGTGGCAGTCCAGGCAAGTCCTCCGGGAAGACTTCCTGATACTCCCTCATGACAGGGATGTCTTCGATCTTCGGTTCTGCAGCTTTCTTGTCTACAATGTGTGCCAGGAAGGCAGCACACCCCTTTTGCAAACACTTTCGCGCTTTGAGGCAGCTGATAATTCTTAACGGCGTATCGCGCTTTTCGCCATGTACCACAATTGTTTCGCCATCTTTGGTCGGGATACGAATGACCTTTTCGTGACAAACAATTTCTGCCTTGTTGCTTGATAACCAATCCATCCCTACTACCACGTCAAAGCTCCCCAGCTGGACTGGTAGTAGATCCAAAGCAAACTCACGTTCTCCCAACTCGATTGCACAACCTCTGATCACTTCATTGGCTTCTACTAACTTCCCATTAGCCATTTCGATTGAGTAGGGAATATCTAACTTACTAGCGGCTAAACCAAGCATATTCTTAAATTCTAACGATACGAAGCTATAGTCGGCACCAGTATCAAATAAAACGGATGCATAGCGTTGGTTTACAGGGAACGTACCAGTAACGACATTGGGATCCTGGCACGCTTCCCTCGCTTCGATATTGAACACTCTTCCACGGGCTTGGTTCAACTCTGGGCAGTTCCTCTAAAAGTGCCCGATATCACCATAGTTAAAGCATCCAGGTCTTTGCCCGTTTCCACCTCCATTTCCAGCTTGGTTATTCCTTTGGTTATGATTCACAGCGCCCGCTTAATTCACATTGTTGCCTCGATTCCCATTACCTCCATTGTTTCCTTGTGGGCGATTTCCAATTCTACCCCGGTTATTGTTTCTGTTTTCAAATCCTCCTTGGCCTCCCTGGCCAACAGTGGCCCAACAAGAATCCTTCAAGTGGCCAGGTTTCCTACACGCTTCACACACCTTCAAACCACATCGGCCAGAATGGTGACGCTGGCAGGTGTTGCACTTGGGCTGGGTGCCCATATATCCCTTTCCTTTCTTTCCACTGCCAGCTGTAACCTGAACTGGCGCGTTTGGCTCTCCTTTCTTAACAACACCACTAGTGCCTTGTTTGAAGTTCGAGAACTTTCGTTTGTTACCTCCGGATGACTCGACGTGAGTCTCTTTCTTCCTGGTCTCGATCTCATCGAACTTGTTCAGGCGGATAGCCTCCTCAGTGAGAGCCACGCTCAAATCGATTGCCTCAGTAATTGTTGCAGGCTTGGAGGAGGTCACCATGCTTATGATTTGAGGAGCTAATCCCCAAATGAAGCGTTCAATCCGCTTGAATTCTGGAGTGACCATATAGGGTACCACATGCGACAGGTCGTGAAACCTCTGAACATATTCCGCGATCTTCGGACCTTCCATCTTCAAATGCCAGAACTCAGTTTCCAATCTTTGGATTTTAGCGCGAGAACAATACTTTTTGCGCATTAGTTCCTTCAGTTCGGTCCATGTTAGTGCGTAGGCAGCAGCTTCACCAAGTGTCTGCACTTGCAAATTCCACCAAGATAGGGCTCCATCCAAAAATAGCCCAGAAATGTAGGTGACTTGCTGGTCTGGTGCACATTTGCTCATGCGGAGAACAGATTCAGTCTTCTCGGCCCAACGAACAAAAGCGACAGCACCTCCGGTGCCATCAAAGTTGACAGGCTTTGTCACACCCCGAATTTCCACGTGTCACCGGTGGGCCCGGTAGGGGAGTATCGTGACGTGGTTGGCAACATAATAGTCAAACAACACAATATTTAAATGCACAGCGGAAGCAAAGTATAGATTTAATTCAACCAACCGATATTGTAATATTAAGTATTACAATTAGTCGAATATAATCCACAGGTAGATCCAAATAAAAAGGAAACAAATGTTCAACAGTTTATGACATCCAAGCTGGCGAGACTTAATGTGGATGCTAGGAGACATGCCAGCCTATTTCGCGTAGTACCTGCACTTAATCTTTTAAGAAAATACGTCAGTTTACACTGGTAAATACAATCAACCGACTCATTTTGAAAAGAGTTTAAGAAAATGCATTTAAGGCACAAGGCACAAATAATATTTTATAACTTGGGATAATTATGTAAATATATATAAACTTGTAAACGAATTACATGTTTCTTATGCGTTCAGTAGTCCGGTCCTTAAACTGGATTAAAGATCAATAGACACACCACTTTATATAATGAGACACTGACAGGTGTACGCCTACACCTGAGTGCTAAGGTCGTGGCCATCTCGTAAGATGATGCCAGGGATATCCGGGACATGGTCATTAACCCCCCAAAGGCTTTAAGCAAACAAAACATTTCAAAACAGAGCATATCAATGATTTAACCTCTATTCGATTAAAAATTCAATGCTGGACCAAGCGGTATTTTATATACCGTACCCCAAGCCCGTATAGGGAAAATAAGTTAAAAGTATTTACCTTTGCAAGTATAAATCCTTAATTGAATAAACTGCAGATAGCTTTTACTGGTTCTCCTAATCTGGAACGAAGGTTTAATATAACCTATTAGAATACTAACGGCCTTTGATTAAGCTTAAGCTTAGACCGGTCAGTTTGAATGATACGGTTCGTACGCACGATTAAGCGAAGACCGGATAGAATGTGATTTAGACCCGACAAGTTGAGGACTTGTTTAATATGGGTTTACTATTCACATTCTGGATTTTGAGATAAAAATGATATCGTTTGACCCGTTTCGGCTAGTTTATGCAAACTAGTTACATAAACCGAACCGAACGCGTATAATGCATAACGGTTAACCGAAAGGGTCGCGAACAGGTTTCCTAAGTTAATACGCTTTAAATATGTTGTGATATCATCATGATATCTTCCATAATGCCCATAACGAGTTTAATCCTTAATTATGCCCCGTAGGGGTATTTCGGTCATTTTGAAGGTTATAAAAAGGATTTATAATACCTCTGAGATACGGGTCTGGTTTAATCAGAAAAATTATCAATTTTAACAGGTATCAACAGTTGGTACAAAGTCTTTTGTTTTAAAATGGTTCTAGACCCAAACTACGCGTTTAATACGCGTATAAAAGCCGTTTTAAGCGACGTACGGTTTAAAATATGGTTCTGAGTTTTCTGATCAGTAAAACAGGCTCAAAATACTCTATTTATTATTTTAAATCAGTGGCAATTGGATTGGTATCAAACGGATTCGTAAAACTCGTTTTATGGCCTAAAAGGGCATATTCGGTATTAACCGAATCAATGCGATAAGCCTAGCTTAAGATCAGTTTAAAAATAATTAAAAATCTTCAAAAATCCCAAAATATTATTTAACATCAGTGGGTAAAAGTTTTGGTACCGAAAATCGGGTTTGGATAGGCTATGCGCTAATCGCGCCATTTAATTAATAAAAACTTAATATTTACGCTAATGCGCATATCTCCTAATCTAGACCTCCGATTGACGTGAAAATTTACGTACATGTTAATTAATCAGTAACTAAGATTATTGTACTTCCACATTTTTAAAATTCTCGTTGTAAGGTCATAAGGGCGTTATGGTCCAATTTAAGCGATTAACGGAAACGTGTGCATGCATCGGATAATCAATGAAACAAGTACAGAGACTTATACTAGCATGTAACCCAACCCTAATGAGACTTTAAGGCATGTCTAATTCAAACTAAAACGGGTCAGAACCGAAGTCAAAGCAAAAGTCAAGGTTTTGCGCCTTTCGGTTCCGAACCGGGTTTAAACAGGAATTTGTCGAGTCGGGCAAGTGTAAACAAGTTTTTATACTTATTACCAAGTTATATTAAGTTTAAAACAGGTTGCACGCCTCGCGGATTGCTAGTCGTGCATTAAATCGCATTTTGTAATTCTGTTGACTTTTTCGGTCAACGTTTGACCCGACAAACGACCTAGTTAGGTCTGGATTTGGTACTTGCCCTTATAAGGGTTTAATACCCATATAATTACCTATCTAATGATACTTTTAATTCGACACACGACTGAGCTATCGTTAATTAATCGCGAAGTCAAACCGTAGTTACGTCGGTTTGACTTTTAAGCTAATTACTAAGCTAGAAATAATGTAGAAGGGATTAGAGACTTACTAGATGGTTAATGAATGATTAGAAAGGCTCTTGATCAGTTTGCAAGCTCCCCAAATAATCAGAATGCTTGAATATGATTTGTGAATGAATGTGGTGAATGAATGGGTCTTTATATACAAGAATCAAGCACCATAAGGTATTGACACAAGGGTCTATGATCAGCCATAAGTGATCAACACTTGTAAGTAGTGTGTAGGGATGTCTAGGGGCCATGCATGTGCAAGAAAAACCGGATTAGAGGGTCACATTCGCGCACAACAGGCTGCTGCCTGTTTTCTGTTGCTGGGGGTTGCCTTACGGACCGTAAGGCTCCCATGGTTGCGGTCCGTAAGGTAGTCATCAGGGACCAAAACTTGTTTTTCATTGGTGTTTTGAAGGGGCAATCCACTTGTACGAAAAATAGGGCCTCAATTGACATCTAGGGACCTTTCTAAAGTGTATAATTCTGTTCAAGACCCTACCATCATCAAATGTTTCAATTTATTGCATTTACAAGATCCGAAAACATCGGTTTATTATTCAATTCTTTATTGGAGTCACATCATGCATTATCAATTCCATTCTTGTGCATGAATTCTATTATTGTGGGCATTTACCGGATTATATCAAATGTCGATAATAATTATTTGGTCTTGGGATTTATATGAGGTCGTTCAGAGGTAAAATTAACATAACGCCATCTTTAAATCCTACCAAAATATTGTTATTAAGTCCGGGTTTACAACGCTTGTTGTCATACATGACACGTGTCGTTAATTTATTGAACACGAATTTCTGAGGTGTTACATCCTCACCCCCTTAAAATAAATCTCGACCCGAGATTTACTGAAACAAATAAGGGTATTTTTCTTTCATGGAGGATTCCAACTCCCACGTATACTCGGGACCTCTTCGGGCATCCCATTTGACCTTTACAAAGGGTATGTGCTTTCTTCGAAGCTTCCTTACCTGTCGATCTTCAATCGACAAAGGTTTTTCTACAAACGTTAAGCTCTTATCTATTTGCACATCTGTATGTGGCATGACATGTGACTCATCAGCAGAACACTTCTTTAGATTGCAGATGTGGAACACATTGTGAATTCCCCTGAGCTCTTCTGGTAAGTTCAACTTGTAGGCAACTGACCCGACACGTTCGATAACCTCGAAAGGTCCTATGTATCTCGGGCTTAGTTTGCCCTTCTTACCAAATCGCATCACTCCCTTCCAGGGTGACACTTTCAGTAGAACTTTTTCACCTACTTCGAAGTGAAAATCCTTACGACTTGGATCAGCATAAATCTTCTGCCTATTCCGGGCAGCTTGGAGATTGTTTCGAATCTGGACAATCTTGTCCGTCGTTTCGAACACGATCTCTGGTCCTGATAATTGGACTTCCCCAACTTCCGCCCAACAAACTGGTGATCTACACTTTCTACCGTATAATGCCTCAAAAGGCGCAGCCTTGATGCTGGTATGGTAGCTATTGTTGTAGGAGAATTCGATTAATGGCAGGTTCTTATCCCAGCTACCTCCCAAATCGATCGCACATGCACGTAGCATGTCTTCTAACGTTTGAATAGTACGCTCACTCTGACCGTCAGTCTGTGGATGGTAAGCCGTACTAAAGTTCAAACGTGTGCCCAAAGATTGTTGGAAACTCTTCCAAAAGTGTGACGTGTACCTAGTATCCCGGTCAGAGATAATAGCTACAGGTATGCCGTGTAAGGCTACAATCTTATCAACGTACAGTTGGGCTAACATATCGGAGCTGTAGGTCTCCTTAATGGGTAGGAAATGTGCTGACTTAGTCAGTCGGTCAACTATCACCCAGATGGTGTCATTTGCTTTCCTGGTTTTGGGTAACTTGGTGATAAAATCCATAGTTACCATTTCCCACTTCCAAGTAGGAAGTTCAGGCTGTTGTAGCAATCCTGACGGTTTTTGATGTTCTGCCTTGACTTGCGCACACGTCAAGCATTTAGCTACATAGGTAGCTACAGACTTCTTCAAGCCTATCCACCAATAATTTGCTCTAAGATCATGGTACATTTTATCAGCTCCTGGATGAACAGAATATTTGGAGCTGTGGGCTTCCTGGAGGATAACATCTCGGAGTCCTCCATAAATTGGAACCCATATTCGTCCATTCAATCTAAGAATTCCATCCTTACTAAGAGATAGCTGATCCTCAGTGACTCCTAGCTTTTCGTTTGGATAGTTAGCTTCCAACACAGCTTCCTTCTGTGCAGCTAACAACCTTTCCATCAAACTGTTCTTTATTTCCATGCTCTTGGCATTGATTCGGATGGGTTTCACCCTCTCCTTCCGACTCAAGGCATCAGCGACTACATTCGCTTTGCCGGGATGGTATCTTATTTCACAATCGTAATCATTAAGAGTTTCCATCCAACGACGTTGCCTCATGTTCAAGTCCTTCTGGTTGAACAGATGTTGAAGGCTCTTGTGATCAGAATAGATCACACATTTGATTCCATATAAGTAGTGCCTCCACAGTTTTAGTGCGAATACAACGGCACCCAACTCCAAGTCGTGGGTGGTGTAATTCTTTTCGTGCACCTTTAACTGACCTGAAGCATAGGCAATGACTTTGCCTTTCTGCATAAGCACACACCCCATCCCGGTGTGTGATGCATCACAATAAACTACAAACTCCTCTAATCCATCAGGCAATGTCAGTACTGGAGCATTGCTCAACTTTTGTTTCAGAATTTCGAAGGATTCCTGCTGCTTAGGACCCCAGTCAAACTTAATCTTCTTACGTGTCAGCGAAGTCAGGGGTGCAGCAATCCTTGAAAAGTTTTCTATGAATCGCCTATAGTATCCTGCCAAACCTAGAAAGCTACGTATTTCTGTAGGCGTCTTTGGCTCGTGCCAATTCATGACAGCTTCCACCTTAGCGGGATCTACTTGGATACCACGCTCACTAACAACATGTCCAAGAAATTGGACTGCTCGAAGCCAGAATTCACATTTTGAGAACTTGGCATAGAGCTTCTCTTTATGAAGTAAATCCAGTATGCATCGAAGATGCTTCTCATGGTCAGCTTGGTTCTTTGAGTAGATGAGAATGTCGTCGATGAAGACGATGACGAATTTGTCTAAGTGCGGCTTGCAAACACGATTCATGAGATCCATGAACGCGGCTGGTGCATTAGTGAGCCCAAAAGGCATCACTAGGAACTCGTAATGACCATAACGAGTCCTAAATGCTGTTTTGTGCACATCTTCATCTCTAACCTTCAATTGATGGTAGCCTGACCTCAAGTCAATCTTCGAGAAGAAACTTGCCCCTTGGAGTTGATCGAACAGATCGTCGATTCTGGGCAAAGGATACCTATTCTTGATGGTAACCTTATTAAGCTCGCGGTAGTCGATGCACAGACGCATCGATCCATCCTTCTTTTTGACAAATAAAACTGGTGCTCCCCAAGGGGACGAACTAGGTTTGATGAAACCTTTGGCTAGCAAATCATCTAGCTGCGTTCTCAATTCCTTCATCTCTGTTGGTGCCAACCTATAAGGCGCCCTTGCAACTGGTGCTGATCCAGGAATAATGTCGATTCTGAATTCCACTTGTCTATCTGGTGGCAAACCAGGTAGTTCTTCAGGAAATACTTCGGGGTATTCAGAAATGACTGGGATTTCTCCAATCTTGGGTTTCGGCTCATCAATAATCACCTGTGCCATGTAGATGACACAACCCTTCTTCAAACACTTTGAGTCTTTGAGTATAGACATTTTCTCGGGCAGCCCATACTGGGTATCTCCCTGGATAGTAAGTGATTCACCAGACGAAGTCTTGATCCTCACTTGCTTCTTATTGCAAATAATCTGGGCCTGGTTATGAGATAACCAGTCCATACCCAAAACTATGTCGAATCCGGCTAGTTTGAAAGGAAGTAGGGACAAAGGAAAAGAGTGATTCTTAATGGATATGAAACATCCATCTAATAAGGTTGAAGCGGTTTCTAAAGTGCCATCTGCTAGTTCCACCTCATACTTCACACTTAAAGTTCTAACAGGTAGTTTCAACAATTCACAAAACTTATTATCTACGAACGACTTATCAGCGCCCGAATCAAATAACACTCTCGCATAAACATCATTTACGAGAAAGGTACCTGTTATCACGTTATCATCCTTGACGGCTTCCTTAGCATCCATTCTGAAGACCCTCGCATTGGTCTTCTTCCCCTCTTCATTCTTCTTTGCAAATTTTGGGCAGTTGGACTTGATATGCCCCTTTTCATTGCAACTATAACACGTTGCATCCTTTATTTTCTTGCACTCCAGGGTCTTATGTTCCGTAGACTTGCAAATCCCACAAGGCCTTGGCTGGTATTGGGATTTTGAGTCAAGTCTGCACTTTCCAAAATGGTACTTTCTGCAAATTTTACATCTGGGTTTTTCACCCGACTGCTGACCATCTTTCTTGAATCCTGACCCCTTCTTAGAGTCATTGTTTCCCTTCTGCTTCTTATCTGAGTGTCGTGAGTTGTCATCCTCACGCTTTCTTTTCTCCGTATCAGTTTTCCTCAGCGACCTCAGTCTGACAGCATCTGAGGTCAGAGATAACGATATGTCCGTTACTGACCGAAAAGTGGTTGGTCTGGAGGCCTTTACACTAGCTTTGATCTCTGGTTCCAAACCCCCGATAAAACGAGCTATACGTTTAGGCTCCGGAGTCACCAAATAAGGGACCAACCTTGATAAAGTATTGAAAGTGGTAAGGTAGGCCTGACAGTCCAGGTTCTTCATGACCAGTGCTATGAAATCAGATTCAATTCTCTCAACCTCGTGTTGAGGGCAGAAATTTTCTTTGATTAGTGCCATGAACTCTTCCCATGTCACGTTGTATAACGGAACTTTCCCTGTGGCCTGGATCAAAGATCTCCACCAGGCTAAGGCTTCTCCTTTGAAAGACTGTGAGACAAACTTCACAATATCCCGATTATGGCAACCACTAATGTCCACCACAGTATCCATTTCATCCATCCACGTCATGCAATCAACAGCTCCTTTTTCCCCATTGAAGTCTCTGGGTTTGCATGACACGAAGTATTTATAGGTGCAACCCCTATTACGAGGTTCTTGGTGCTGTACTGCTCTTTGGGATGGATTACTCCTTTGATTCGAGGAGTGGTGAGAATTACTGTTGTGAGCAGTGTGGGTTCTGGAGGGTGTTCTAGTGTGTGATGCAGAATGGGTCCTCGTATGGGTACCACTCGATCCATGGTGCTGTCTACCCATAGCTATATTAACCGCATTATTTATCATAGCTTGCAACTCTGGACCTGCTACGTTAACTTGGGCATTTTCATTCACTATCCCTGGGTGACTGTTGACCTCATTTGAGTCTGCCATGTATCTAGCACTGTCACATATCGACAACAATTTATTGATGAGTTTATTATTAAATTGTCTTTTATGGCAATTTGTTAACCGTGGTAAACGTAGACCAAATATGGTTAATTTATTACTCACATAAATTTAGGATTTCTAATATAATTTATCCTAATTATAAAACAATAACAGTTTTATTAGCACATAAGGCCTAGTCACAGGGACAATATAGATTATAAGCTAGGATTTCAGAGAATCAAAGCATGAAGGTTTGAACAAGGTTCATTACCTTTATTAGACAGGGAGTCAAAGCTACCACTGTCTTTTGGCTCCTATGGAAATGAGCAGGGCCCGTAGGCATTATATTACCACGTATGGTTAAAATATGATCATCTTAATTGATGATATAAACCCAGGATTCAGAGATCATTAAACTAGGTTAGGAATCTTCTAAAGAATTCCTTTATAAAAAGACGTATGTGATTTTATCGAATCACTTCTGCCAGGAGTGTTAACATGTTTTAAGATGTTAACAGGGAATTGAATCTTTTAAACAGGTCTTACCATTTTGGCCCGGTCTTATATTTGACACGTGGCTAGGTTTCACACTTTAAGATCCTTAATTAAATAAATTTCATAGGCAGATTAATTTAAAAGGAATGGTTTTAATTTATTTTTTTCATTTATAAATTTTTTTTTTATATGCTCATAATGGCAAACATGAAATTTATAAAACCAGCATTCCATTAATTATACATAGGTTACATATTGCCCTAAACGGGTCTTTTCACACAACTATTTCCCACGTAGGGGTCAAACAAATACTTACCCGCGCAGGGGTTAAATTTAAAACACAAGTCCTCGCAGGGACTGATTACTTAAATAGATGTCCACGCAGGGACTAGGTACAAAGATAAATGTCCACGCAGGGACTACATACACACATAAATGTCCACGCAGGGACTTAATTTTAAAGTAGACATACACACATAAAGGATTTACTGATCCTTCTTGCTCTTTCCCTTGATTAAGTTCGTCAAGGTCTTGAACATCCCCTGGTTACGCCTTCGGTCTTCCCGTGCCTCATGCCGCACCTCCCTAATACTTTGTAGGATTTCCTGATGCAGTGGTGGCGACATCTGCAGAGACGGCGGGGGTTGTTGGTAGTACGAGGGTTGTGTAGGTATCTGGTATCCTTGTGCTGGGTAGCCTACTCCCCAAGGACCTCCATACGGTCCCTCCTGGTTAAGGGCGTTGTAATTTGCTGCTACCAAATACGGGTCGGCTTCAGCGTATCCGAGGTTAGGGTGAGTCGGTGGCTCAAACGGGTTATACATCGCAGGACCCGTGTATGCTGGTATCTGATTATCGAAACCCATTGGTGGCGGTTGCTGCTCGTAGGGGTTTGATGGTCCACCTATCTGTGGATCTTCTGGAAGCGGCTGATAATTTCTGCCACTTGATTGTAGAGGAGAGTTAAAGTGAAACTCTTCTCTTCGTGTGGACATCCGGGCTCCGGATCTCCTATGTCTCTGCGGCTGTGGAGGCGCCGGCTGTACTGGTGGCGGTGGAGGCGGTGGCGTAACTGCCTCAAACTGGTGATTCCCAGAGGAATCTTGATGATGCTGCTGTTGCTGCTCATGCGGCGATGAATGGTGAGGCTGATGCTGCTCATGCGGCGAAGAATAGTGAGGCTGATGCTGCTCGTGCGGCGACGAATAGTGAGGCTGATGCTGCTCATGCGGCGACGAATGGTGAGAAGGTGTATAATACCATTCGTGCCGAGTAAAGATAGCCTGGAAGCTATCTGGACCATTATAGGGTGGTCCGTGGTAGATGGAACTATCCGAGACCTCGATTGGGTGGTTGGGAGTTCCTGATGCGGGTTCTTCGGGGTCGTCTTCCTCATCCATATCGTTTCCTCCAGAAAAATGGTCCTCCGGCCCCAATGGGTTAAAACCCACTGGTTCTTGTATATAATCCGCCGGGTTAAACTGGCCTTGAAAGATTGGAGTGGGGTCTCCAAAAGGGCGGTGCGACATAGATCGCTGTAACGGTATGTGCGAATGGTGGGGGTCTCTAGGCTCATTTTCTGAATGTGGCCCGTAGGAGTCTTGAGCGGGAGTCGTAGAGCTATTCGAAACCGATCGTCTTGCCGGTTGAAAGAGACCTCTCTGGTTCCGCCGAGTACCGTCACTCTCGGCAGGTCTAGGAGCTCGTGTATTGGACGGCCCAGCTTCATGGTCATTGGGGGCGGTGGTCGGCCCCTTTCCTCCTCGTCCTCGCATACGTAAAAATCTCGGAGGCATCTTTGTTATTCCTGTCAATAAAACATAAGATAACAATAACAAAAATATAAAGTTTTAAAGGACAACAAAAACCGAATAAGGTGGAATTTGTCCTATGTTATAAGTCTAGACTCAAAAGTTTTAGATATGTGCAATTGTGTAACTGAGATTAAACACAAAAGACTAGTGTTTAATTCACTCAGTGTTGGCTCTGATACCAACCTGTCACACCCCGAATTTCCACGTGTCACCGGTGGGCCCGGTAGGGGAGTATCGTGACGTGGTTGGCAACATAATAGTCAAACAACACAATATTTAAATGCACAGCGGAAGCAAAGTATAGATTTAATTCAACCAACCGATATTGTAATATTAAGTATTACAATTAGTCGAATATAATCCACAGGTAGATCCAAATAAAAAGGAAACAAATGTTCAACAGTTTATGACATCCAAGCTGGCGAGACTTAATGTGGATGCTAGGAGACATGCCAGCCTATTTCGCGTAGTACCTGCACTTAATCTTTTAAGAAAATACGTCAGTTTACACTGGTAAATACAATCAACCGACTCATTTTGAAAAGAGTTTAAGAAAATGCATTTAAGGCACAAGGCACAAATAATATTTTATAACTTGGGATAATTATGTAAATATATATAAACTTGTAAACGAATTACATGTTTCTTATGCGTTCAGTAGTCCGGTCCTTAAACTGGATTAAAGATCAATAGACACACCACTTTATATAATGAGACACTGACAGGTGTACGCCTACACCTGAGTGCTAAGGTCGTGGCCATCTCGTAAGATGATGCCAGGGATATCCGGGACATGGTCATTAACCCCCCAAAGGCTTTAAGCAAACAAAACATTTCAAAACAGAGCATATCAATGATTTAACCTCTATTCGATTAAAAATTCAATGCTGGACCAAGCGGTATTTTATATACCGTACCCCAAGCCCGTATAGGGAAAATAAGTTAAAAGTATTTACCTTTGCAAGTATAAATCCTTAATTGAATAAACTGCAGATAGCTTTTACTGGTTCTCCTAATCTGGAACGAAGGTTTAATATAACCTATTAGAATACTAACGGCCTTTGATTAAGCTTAAGCTTAGACCGGTCAGTTTGAATGATACGGTTCGTACGCACGATTAAGCGAAGACCGGATAGAATGTGATTTAGACCCGACAAGTTGAGGACTTGTTTAATATGGGTTTACTATTCACATTCTGGATTTTGAGATAAAAATGATATCGTTTGACCCGTTTCGGCTAGTTTATGCAAACTAGTTACATAAACCGAACCGAACGCGTATAATGCATAACGGTTAACCGAAAGGGTCGCGAACAGGTTTCCTAAGTTAATACGCTTTAAATATGTTGTGATATCATCATGATATCTTCCATAATGCCCATAACGAGTTTAATCCTTAATTATGCCCCGTAGGGGTATTTCGGTCATTTTGAAGGTTATAAAAAGGATTTATAATACCTCTGAGATACGGGTCTGGTTTAATCAGAAAAATTATCAATTTTAACAGGTATCAACAGTTGGTACAAAGTCTTTTGTTTTAAAATGGTTCTAGACCCAAACTACGCGTTTAATACGCGTATAAAAGCCGTTTTAAGCGACGTACGGTTTAAAATATGGTTCTGAGTTTTCTGATCAGTAAAACAGGCTCAAAATACTCTATTTATTATTTTAAATCAGTGGCAATTGGATTGGTATCAAACGGATTCGTAAAACTCGTTTTATGGCCTAAAAGGGCATATTCGGTATTAACCGAATCAATGCGATAAGCCTAGCTTAAGATCAGTTTAAAAATAATTAAAAATCTTCAAAAATCCCAAAATATTATTTAACATCAGTGGGTAAAAGTTTTGGTACCGAAAATCGGGTTTGGATAGGCTATGCGCTAATCGCGCCATTTAATTAATAAAAACTTAATATTTACGCTAATGCGCATATCTCCTAATCTAGACCTCCGATTGACGTGAAAATTTACGTACATGTTAATTAATCAGTAACTAAGATTATTGTACTTCCACATTTTTAAAATTCTCGTTGTAAGGTCATAAGGGCGTTATGGTCCAATTTAAGCGATTAACGGAAACGTGTGCATGCATCGGATAATCAATGAAACAAGTACAGAGACTTATACTAGCATGTAACCCAACCCTAATGAGACTTTAAGGCATGTCTAATTCAAACTAAAACGGGTCAGAACCGAAGTCAAAGCAAAAGTCAAGGTTTTGCGCCTTTCGGTTCCGAACCGGGTTTAAACAGGAATTTGTCGAGTCGGGCAAGTGTAAACAAGTTTTTATACTTATTACCAAGTTATATTAAGTTTAAAACAGGTTGCACGCCTCGCGGATTGCTAGTCGTGCATTAAATCGCATTTTGTAATTCTGTTGACTTTTTCGGTCAACGTTTGACCCGACAAACGACCTAGTTAGGTCTGGATTTGGTACTTGCCCTTATAAGGGTTTAATACCCATATAATTACCTATCTAATGATACTTTTAATTCGACACACGACTGAGCTATCGTTAATTAATCGCGAAGTCAAACCGTAGTTACGTCGGTTTGACTTTTAAGCTAATTACTAAGCTAGAAATAATGTAGAAGGGATTAGAGACTTACTAGATGGTTAATGAATGATTAGAAAGGCTCTTGATCAGTTTGCAAGCTCCCCAAATAATCAGAATGCTTGAATATGATTTGTGAATGAATGTGGTGAATGAATGGGTCTTTATATACAAGAATCAAGCACCATAAGGTATTGACACAAGGGTCTATGATCAGCCATAAGTGATCAACACTTGTAAGTAGTGTGTAGGGATGTCTAGGGGCCATGCATGTGCAAGAAAAACCGGATTAGAGGGTCACATTCGCGCACAACAGGCTGCTGCCTGTTTTCTGTTGCTGGGGGTTGCCTTACGGACCGTAAGGCTCCCATGGTTGCGGTCCGTAAGGTAGTCATCAGGGACCAAAACTTGTTTTTCATTGGTGTT
The DNA here is from genome assembly GCA_030545235.1 of Helianthus tuberosus. Classification (NCBI taxonomy): domain Eukaryota; kingdom Viridiplantae; phylum Streptophyta; class Magnoliopsida; order Asterales; family Asteraceae; genus Helianthus; species Helianthus tuberosus. Next base: position 32,957,093 of record CM060373.1, on the reverse strand, counting down.
TTGAAGGGGCAATCCACTTGTACGAAAAATAGGGCCTCAATTGACATCTAGGGACCTTTCTAAAGTGTATAATTCTGTTCAAGACCCTACCATCATCAAATGTTTCAATTTATTGCATTTACAAGATCCGAAAACATCGGTTTATTATTCAATTCTTTATTGGAGTCACATCATGCATTATCAATTCCATTCTTGTGCATGAATTCTATTATTGTGGGCATTTACCGGATTATATCAAATGTCGATAATAATTATTTGGTCTTGGGATTTATATGAGGTCGTTCAGAGGTAAAATTAACATAACGCCATCTTTAAATCCTACCAAAATATTGTTATTAAGTCCGGGTTTACAACGCTTGTTGTCATACATGACACGTGTCGTTAATTTATTGAACACGAATTTCTGAGGTGTTACATCCTCACCCCCTTAAAATAAATCTCGACCCGAGATTTACTGAAACAAATAAGGGTATTTTTCTTTCATGGAGGATTCCAACTCCCACGTATACTCGGGACCTCTTCGGGCATCCCATTTGACCTTTACAAAAGGTATGTGCTTTCTTCGAAGCTTCCTTACCTGTCGATCTTCAATCGACAAAGGTTTTTCTACAAACGTTAAGCTCTTATCTATTTGCACATCTGTATGTGGCATGACATGTGACTCATCAGCAGAACACTTCTTTAGATTGCAGATGTGGAACACATTGTGAATTCCCCTGAGCTCTTCTGGTAAGTTCAACTTGTAGGCAACTGACCCGACACGTTCGATAACCTCGAAAGGTCCTATGTATCTCGGGCTTAGTTTGCCCTTCTTACCAAAAATGAAGTTGGTAAAGCTTACAGACCTCAACATTCACAACGTTGAGGTCCGTAAGGGACTGTCGGCAAAGAATTTCTGGTCGCGAAATGGAGCAGTTGAAGAAGATTAGTTGGGGAAGCTTACGGACCTCAACACTAACAACGTTGAGGTCCGTAAGCTAGTCCCAGAACCCAAAAATCTCACCTATAAAAGGCCATTCACTTGTAACTCGAAAATACACCTTTCAAGCTCGGAAAACACACGTAAAAACCTGCTATCAGGTGACTTTAGGTAGCTGGAAGTGTCAAGAAAGTACCACGGAGCTCTCGGGAAGTTTAGAGGCGTTCGGTTCTAGTCCTAATCGACCCGAGTTCGGTAAATATTTGTTTTTTCAGTAGTTGTTATGCTTGTTATAAGTGTGTTATTGTTTAATATGTGTAGTTAAACTTGTATAATACCTGGGTTATGATGAACTAGATAATTGTAATGCTTGTTTGATATAATTTCAGTTATTTGATGTGATTTACAGAATTTTATCTTTGAAATTAATCTTGATATTGCATGTTGTTATAATTTTGATTTAATTATTTGTTGATAAATTCACCAAGTTTATAACATGAAGAAATTCCCTTTAAACTTAGAATTTAATTTAATTCGTTTACGGGTTAAATATTGTGTTGAGAAATTGACCAAGTCTAATAATAATTCAAGTCAAAATAATAAAAAATGCATTATTACCTCATGATTAGAAATATGATTAGGGTAAGCCAGGTTATTAGCTAATCATTGGTGGGTAATTTGGGTAATCGATAACTCGAACTCTTTTATTACATCGTGATTAAGGTTTCTTGGGATTTTAATTTTCAAAGATTTGTTCGCTTTACGTGTTTAAAAGATCGTCTCACAACTTAGTCTCTGAGGTTCCAACGGTTGGATTCACGTAGGATTTGGTATCGATAGCTCGAGCCGGTTTGTTCTAGCACTTCACATTTCGTCTTTATCTTTTGTTTAAGTTGCATCTCTAACGGGGGATTAATCAATTGAAAAAGATACTTAACTGTTTTTATTATCAAACTAGCATTGCATGATTTTTAGGGATTCTAAACCCAGGTAGTCCGTTTATTATTTGTAAAACTCTGTTTATGTGATTGTTTTACTTTGTCTGTATTTATTACACTGTGTGTTTGTTTTACTTTTCTTGTTTTGCTTTCTTCATTTTATTATTTAAAAATCAAAAACCAATTTAAATCAAACCTTTAAATTCAACTTTATATTCGATAAAGGTTTATTATCTAAAGTTTGTATATAGTGTCCACGGATTGATATCCGGTCTTGCCATCTACACTACACCGCGACCGGTGCACTTGCCGATTGTGTGTGGTTTAGTAGCAATTCCATTTAAAACTTGTTTTGAAAATAAAAAGAAATATCATATGCTCGGATATGTAGTAACTGGAAGGGTTAAGTGCCGTTAAATTGGGAACTCCTGTCTAGGCTGGCATTCGCATAAATCCAAAAGGACCCGTTGCCTACCTGGGGACCATCCCAATGAGAGTACCTATACCTATTAGGCCAAAGCATATCCCACTTTTGAGCATTTGAATAAACAACCTTACATCAAGCTTTTTACATACCAAGGCTTTTGAATAAAACGACATACAACATCAAAGTCTTTTCAAACATAAAAAGCAGGTTGTACTTACACCAAGTTTTTGGCGCCGTTTACGGGGACCAAAAACAGGTTGTAAAATCATACACAGAAAAAGGTTGCGAATCCGCACGATCAATTTTTTGGCGCCGTTGCCGGGGACACTGGCAAACTTTAGAGAACTACCCGAATCGTCTATTAAGTTATTTTGTTTTTCTTGTTTTTATTAGATTAAAGTTTATTTGTTTGCTTATTTGTTTGTTTGTTTGTTTGTTTTGTGTGATTTAAAAAATAAAAAATGTGTTTGATCTGTGGAGGACATCATTATACAAAATATTGTCCAAATTCATCAGAGTGTTCCACAGATTACTCTTCTAACTTATATTCACAACCACAACCATTTCAAGACTTTTATTCTTCACCATATCAACCATGCAACGAAAGCAAGTACCCACCTTATTTTCCGACATTTGTGGAATATCAAATCGCTCAAACAATATCATTAATGGAGCAAAACTGCGAAGTACTAGATCAAATGTTAGAAAAGATGAAAAACGACGATCTAATCACTCAGGCAACATCTTTACTAAAGCAAAACTGTGAAGCACAAGAACAAATGTTAGAAAAGATGAAAAACAGCTATCAAATCAGAAATCCATTTTGTGGGAACTGCACTGGATCAAAGGATGCTGAGGGAATTGGTGAAGATAATAAGGTAAAACAGGAAAAGAAAAATGTTAAACTAATAATTGATTTTTCCTGTGATGATGCAGAGATAGATGCAAAGTTGGCTGAATATAGGAGACTAATAAAAGAAGAGATGGAAGAGGAGCTACCCGTTCATCCAGAATTGTCAGATAGAAAACCGGAGACAAAAATGGACACTGAAATCCCACCTCCGGTTCAGCAAGTTGTTAATTCCAACTATTGGAGTGATGACTTTTGGAGTGATGACGAGGAGGGGGTAGTAGAAGTTGAAGAAAAGCCACTTGACAAGATGGAGGATGTGAAATATCATGAACTATCTTGGGAAGACGAGTTTGGTGATGAGTTGGTAGGTTTACCAAGTTATGAAAATGAAGAATTTGACCCAATCGGTGATCTTGCCTATTTAGAAAAATTACTTGAAGGTGAACCGATCATGGAAATCAAACAAATACCAAACGAAGAAAAAGATAAAGTGGCTGAGGAGTTTGATAGCCGACCCGTGGAAAATCTAGAAGCTGGATCAACACCACAAACAACAACACGGGAGAGGGCAAGAAAGAAAGAACCTGGAAACCGAAGTAGGTCATGCATCCGGTTAATTCCAGGTAAGTTTAAATTCTGGTGGTCTGACCCCTTTCAAAATTTCAAAATATTATATTATTCCACCGTTAAATTTTTAAAAACTTTTGAAGACAGGGTGGAATTGAACGGGTTGGATAAGGTCCAGATAAAAGAAAAACCCCCTGATTAAATTCAAGTGTGGGGAGGTTTTGTAAATATTTGGGTTTTTAAGTCGTTTGTTTTGTATCGAGTCAGTACTGCTTGGGTTGTTGCTTGTTTTTGTTTATACAGGTTTGGATTGTACCACCCGTACTCAATCTCCATTCGGGTGATTTCGGAGCTGTAAATCAATTTCAAGTAATTTATTCCAAGTGTGCTAGTTAGAGTCAAAGCCGATCGCGACCGAAATGCTATACGATCGAGCTGGATTGGACAAAAGCTTTTATAAATCATATAACCAGCTAAGTCCTTTCCAATTTGTGTTTAGTATTTTATTATGCAAGTGTGTTTAATTCTATTTCTCATTTCCACATTGAGGACAATGTGTCTTTCAAGTGTGGGGATGAGGGATTTTGTATAATATTTAGTATATACATATATATAAAAAAAAATATAAAAAAAAATAATAATAATAATAAATAAAATTACTGTTTTATATTTTTACATTTTCTTGTTTATATTTCCAGTTTTTAATATTTAGTATATATATATTTTTTTTTATGTTCTTGTTTATATTCCCAGTTTTCTTTTATATATTTTCTTGTTTATATTCCCAGTTTTTTTTTAGTTAAAATTACACTAAAACTTCATAAATTATTCTATTCTTGTCCCGATCCTGTAAACGCATTTAAAACTTAAACATTTTGCAAAAAAAATGTATGTTAAAAAAAAAATTTAAATATTGAATTTACAAAATTTGAAAATATATGTTTCTTTAAGTTGCGGGATAGTAGGTTGTTTAAATCAAGTTTTTGTGAAAATTTTTACGAGATACTTAAGATAAATTTTTCTAACTTTAAAGTAAATTAAATATGCAATAACAAAACTTTTTAACCCTTACATTACCACATGACAGTAAGATTTGAGCCTAAAAGTGTTTAATACATAAACACTACTTTCGTTTCATGTGTGTTTACCAACTTGTTGCATTACTTTAGAACTTGTACGTTTTGATACATTTTAAAACCTTTGGTTTAAATTTTGATACAAATTCTCATAAGAGGCTTTTGGTTCACCCATTTCTATGTAAAAATTCACCGTTGCCATTAGATACCACTTTGAGCCTAAAACCATTCGTTTGTTACCTGATAACCGGAATGGATTTTAGAAATTGATCTAATGTGAGAAGATGTATAAAAGTCAAATACACGCTTCTAATAGAGGTAGGATCTATTAGGCTCAATGCCGAACGATCTATCAGAATTGGAAGTAATATTCGCTACAGGATTGAGAAAGACTTGATTTACTTCTTCAATAAAATGGTCTTGACGATCTGACCGTAAAAAGAGTCATTAGGATGAAAGTGGTGTGAAAAAAAAAAAAAAGAAAAAAAAAATTACAATCACGCACCGCTAGTCTCATATTGTAACGATGCGTAAGAGAAGGGCGGGCATAAATAAAAATAGCATGGCAGCAGCCCCCGAGATTCGAAATCGGGTCTGTGCTCCCACACTCTTTCGCACCCTTGTCAACCATTGGACTAGGGCCTAGTGTTGTTCATTTTATAGTTTGCATTTGTATATATTTCCAGTTCTTGCAAGATAAACTAACTATGAAACTCTATAGTTAGTCACATCTTTCCAAATAAATAACCTTCCTTTTACCCTTTCCTTCACAACCATAAGTCCTCTATTTTTGTATCAATTTTTAAAAATAAGGTAGAGATTTGATTGACGTACAAGCATATAGTAGTCATGCTTCACAGTCTGGTTTTGAGAGTTCACTTCAAATTATATACATATTATCTGAGAGAAGAGTGAATTCATTAAGTGTTAGTGTTTTTGCATAATTAATTACTTAAAAGTATGAAAATTTTGTTTAAGTATTCTCGTTTCGCCGTTTCATTCTCTTGATTTAATTAACCTTTTGAACGTTGTAAGTCTTGTGAAACTTTTGTTTAAAGATTTTTGTAATTCGTATTTAAATTTGTTCGAAACGTGCGTTATTGTTTAATTGTTTAAGTTTGATATGTGTTTAGGATTTTGCTTAGGGACAAGCAAAAGGTTAAGTGTGGGGATGTTTGATGTGTCTAAAAATATACACATTTTATACATCAAATTCCTTACATTTTAATCTATTTAGATATGATTTTCTCGCGATATTGGTACTTATTTGATTATATGTTGTATTTACAGAAAACTGTGAATATTCTATGATTATGCGAGAAAACGGTAAAGGATCGACGAAGGAAACAATACATGGGGAATGTTAATGGATTGAAAATGAAGATATTAGAAGATGGCATGATAGAGGGTTGAATTACGAAGACGTGGGCGAAAACGGTGCGTAAAACGGAGCTAAAACGAAGAAGAAATGAAGAAAATACGCGCCAGAAACAGTCAGAACTTCATCTGGACATATCCGGAGCTAGGAAATGAGTTACGGGAACCATAATATATGCTTTTGGGGTAGTTCGACGAGAGGAATCCAAAAATGAAGTTGGTAAAGCTTACGGACCTCAACATTCACAACGTTGAGGTCCGTAAGGGACTGTCGGCAAAGAATTTCTGGTCGCGAAATGGAGCAGTTGAAGAAGATTAGTTGGGGAAGCTTACGGACCTCAACACTAACAACGTTGAGGTCCGTAAGCTAGTCCCAGAACCCAAAAATCTCACCTATAAAAGGCCATTCACTTGTAACTCGAAAATACACCTTTCAAGCTCGGAAAACACACGTAAAAACCTGCTATCAGGTGACTTTAGGTAGCTGGAAGTGTCAAGAAAGTACCACGGAGCTCTCGGGAAGTTTAGAGGCGTTCGGTTCTAGTCCTAATCGACCCGAGTTCGGTAAATATTTGTTTTTTCAGTAGTTGTTATGCTTGTTATAAGTGTGTTATTGTTTAATATGTGTAGTTAAACTTGTATAATACCTGGGTTATGATGAACTAGATAATTGTAATGCTTGTTTGATATAATTTCAGTTATTTGATGTGATTTACAGAATTTTATCTTTGAAATTAATCTTGATATTGCATGTTGTTATAATTTTGATTTAATTATTTGTTGATAAATTCACCAAGTTTATAACATGAAGAAATTCCCTTTAAACTTAGAATTTAATTTAATTCGTTTACGGGTTAAATATTGTGTTGAGAAATTGACCAAGTCTAATAATAATTCAAGTCAAAATAATAAAAAATGCATTATTACCTCATGATTAGAAATATGATTAGGGTAAGCCAGGTTATTAGCTAATCATTGGTGGGTAATTTGGGTAATCGATAACTCGAACTCTTTTATTACATCGTGATTAAGGTTTCTTGGGATTTTAATTTTCAAAGATTTGTTCGCTTTACGTGTTTAAAAGATCGTCTCACAACTTAGTCTCTGAGGTTCCAACGGTTGGATTCACGTAGGATTTGGTATCGATAGCTCGAGCCGGTTTGTTCTAGCACTTCACATTTCGTCTTTATCTTTTGTTTAAGTTGCATCTCTAACGGGGGATTAATCAATTGAAAAAGATACTTAACTGTTTTTATTATCAAACTAGCATTGCATGATTTTTAGGGATTCTAAACCCAGGTAGTCCGTTTATTATTTGTAAAACTCTGTTTATGTGATTGTTTTACTTTGTCTGTATTTATTACACTGTGTGTTTGTTTTACTTTTCTTGTTTTGCTTTCTTCATTTTATTATTTAAAAATCAAAAACCAATTTAAATCAAACCTTTAAATTCAACTTTATATTCGATAAAGGTTTATTATCTAAAGTTTGTATATAGTGTCCACGGATTGATATCCGGTCTTGCCATCTACACTACACCGCGACCGGTGCACTTGCCGATTGTGTGTGGTTTAGTAGCAATTCCATTTAAAACTTGTTTTGAAAATAAAAAGAAATATCATATGCTCGGATATGTAGTAACTGGAAGGGTTAAGTGCCGTTAAATTGGGAACTCCTGTCTAGGCTGGCATTCGCATAAATCCAAAAGGACCCGTTGCCTACCTGGGGACCATCCCAATGAGAGTACCTATACCTATTAGGCCAAAGCATATCCCACTTTTGAGCATTTGAATAAACAACCTTACATCAAGCTTTTTACATACCAAGGCTTTTGAATAAAACGACATACAACATCAAAGTCTTTTCAAACATAAAAAGCAGGTTGTACTTACACCAAGTTTTTGGCGCCGTTTACGGGGACCAAAAACAGGTTGTAAAATCATACACAGAAAAAGGTTGCGAATCCGCACGATCAATTATCAATTCCATTCTTGTGCATGAATTCTATTATTGTGGGCATTTACCGGATTATATCAAATGTCGATAATAATTATTTGGTCTTGGGATTTATATGAGGTCGTTCAGAGGTAAAATTAACATAACGCCATCTTTAAATCCTACCAAAATATTGTTATTAAGTCCGGGTTTACAACGCTTGTTGTCATACATGACACGTGTCGTTAATTTATTGAACACGAATTTCTGAGGTGTTACAGGCTTGCAGTCTAGAAACTGCTTGTAGGTGCACCCATGCGGTGGATTGTTGTTGCCATTGTTGTTTGAGCTGCTTCCGCTGGGTCCTCCTTGCGAGGCGGCGTATTGCGCGATGGCAGCAGCGATGACTTGTTGGAGTTCTGCCTCATTGGTAGGCATCGGCGTTTGACGTCTCGGCGGCATCTTCTAAAAGATGGGTTCACGTTGGTCAGGCCATAATAAAGCGTACGTATATAATGATAGTAATAGTACATAACATCTCATGTTATAATCATATTAATCACACAACATCCCATGTTATAAAACATAAATAATCAATCAAAACATCACATATAATGAGAATATTGCGATTGCATTGCCAAAATCGGGACCACATGGTAGAGTGTACAAGTACATAATAGTGTCATACATCATCATCGACTAAGGGCTACATCACCCCAGTCCAAAAGAATATCAAATCAGTGTCAATACATCCCATATACATGGTCAACAAAAGTCAGAATCAGAGTGCAGTCTCCAAAAATGCTGTGTGGTCAGAGCAATCGCCGTCTTCTCACCAACGCCTACCCGTGCTGTACTAAAGATGCCCTAAACTGATGGTGGTGGAGGAGGGGGAAAATGGGTGTAGAACAAACATCGCAAATGGAGCCAGTCCTCCTCCATGGCTCTCTGGGTACGCAACCAAGAAGCAACCTGCTGCTCAAGTGCCAAAAGGCGTGCAGCATAGTCAGGTAACAATGGTCGAGGGTGCTGCGAAGAAGCAGGGTGGGTCTGACCCTGCCACTGGCATGGCGGTGGCTGAGCTCTCTCAAGCTCCTGAATGCGCCGTGTGAGTGCCTCCTGCTGGACAACAAACGACATCAGAACGTCCTCAATAGAATACCCCATATGGAAAGGGTGGTAGGGGTCGGTCGGTGGCATAACAGGCGGTGACGTCTAGAGAAACGGCTCGCTAGCTGGATCAAAAGGTGGCATAAAGAATGGTGGTGCAGGGGGAATAGCAGATGAAGACTGTGGCATAACTGGAATAGATGTCGGCACATGTCCAAAGGGATGAGCCGAGGAACCCTCTCCAGGTCGAGCTGGAGGTGTGTACTGTGCAAATGAAAAAGAGAAATCAACGTGACGTGCATCGGTGGTATGAGGAGGAATAGGTGGAAGCTCATCATCCGCAGGAATCCACCCATGCTGGGCGTGCTCATCTCGTGGGTCAATATGTGCCTCAAAAAGTGCTCGATCAAATTGTACAGGCATAGGGTCAAGGTGGGGTGCAACAAGAGGGTCAGCAAGTATATCAGTGATAAGTGGGGGATCAACATGATCAGCAGCAATAACATGGTCGCCCTCCAGTAGTGGTGCATCAGCAGGGTGATCATCAATGGGTAGGTCAGCAATCACAGGATCAATGGGTATGCCAGCATGAACAGGGTCATGCTCAAACACCGGGTCAGGAGCAGCTACTGGCTCAAGGGCCATGGCAGGCTCGGGGTCAACGAACTCCATATCAAAATCTGCATGATCAACGAATGCAGGGTCAACTGGGTCTACTGGGTCAACCATAGGCTGATCCATGTGGATGAACTCTATCTCCTGGTCCGGGTCAAATCCAGGGGAAAAAACAGGGTCTGAATCCTCATCGAGGTCGTGATCGAAAACAAATCTAGGAGCAGAGGCAGCAGATGATGCCCTGTCAGGATCTGAACCGTGTGAATAGTGTTGTGCGCTCCGAGTGTGTGACGGTGCGGAGGCCACAGACTCGAGGGAGTCTGGAGCGGGTGAGTGTGCAGGTGACTCCTCAGCTGGAGCATCTGCGAGTAACAAAAGACCACCGTCAGCTAGAAGGGCCTCGCCCTCAACATCGTCCTCCAGGGGCTCATCATCAAACAGATCGACGTCGTCGTCAACGTCGGCGTCGGGGAGCATATCGTAAGCAGGATAAACGGCCAAAGGTATGGGAGCAGGGATCTCTACGAGTGGTAGGTACCCAGCAAAAGGGCCATCAGCGGGCTCATCGACAGCGTCGGGCAGCGCAAAGGGCTGAAAGTCATCCTCGTCTGTGCTGGTAACATCTGATGTGTGGACCTCGTGCTCTGAAGACTCTAAGTCGTCTGATACTATGGGTCTAGGGCCCGTGGTGTCCGAATCACCTGTGTCGGACGAGTCCATGGTGTCTGTAACACAAACACAAATATGTACAAATAATCAATCATACAACCAGATAAGCACATTAGTCACCAAGTAAGCAATCAAATAATTCTCCTAGTCCCACTAGCCTCCCAGCCTCTCAGACTGCTCTTCCTAGTCCCACTAGCCAAATATCTTGTTCCGTACGACTACACGTCGGAACACTATATCTCAATTAGGTATTTGTCCTATTCGTAAGTAATACGATAAAGAATATTCTAAAATATATGACTAGTGTAAGCTATACTTACCTTGCATCCGAATTATGCTTTTCCTTCATTCTTGATTCGTTTGACCCGCTTCCTTCCCCAAGCTTTCACCTAGCTTGCCAAGCGTCAAACTATCATTGTAATTGTAAGACGGTTAGGTTAGTCATAATCATTTACGACTATTCCATCCTACGCTTCTTATATCGAATTTATCATTCGATCATATACTTGGTCGGTTTGACTTTTTAAAGTCAATCGACTTATCAACTTATTCAATGCACATTTGGTTTATTGAATTTCACTTAGGCATTTCATCTGAACTCTTAATGAAATCAAATTTTACACACTAACTACTAGGTAACATGATTTCAAGCATCTATATCACAATCTTAACATCAATTCTTTTATATCATACAAAAACTCATTTAGTGAGAAGTATGATCTTGTACCCAATTTCATGGTTTACTCAAACACCTTCTATTCGTTATCATGCATGTTGATTCTAAGCATATCTATATCATCTATTTCATCATAACATCAAAACCCACTTATCTAAGTGTGTTAATTCACCAAATCCATCAATCCATAGCATGTTATGTATGATTTTCACTTAGGGTTTCGTTCCTAAGCAAGTATACATCACTAATCTAGCCATAGCTTCTCTAATCCATGCCTAATTCGCGATTAGGATGATTATCAAATTCTTACAACTTCACCAAACATCAAGATTTTACATACCTTATGATCCTCTTGTTCATTTGATCCTTCAATTTGATGATTATATGTGGATTAGGGTTTTTGGCTCCATGGGAGCCCCCTGAGCTCGATCCAGAACACACACTGTGTGTGTGTGTGTGTGTGTGTTTGTGTTTGGTTTAATTTAATAACTTTTCTAGTTATCCCGCTTTAACCCCTCGTGTTTGGTTCGTTATTAAGTAGGTCACAGCCTACTTATTTATAATAACAATATTCCCACTTATTAACTAGGTTAAACATTCCTAGTTAACTTAGTGGGTTTGGGGAATTTATGACTCAGTTTATTTATTATTTTTTTTAAGTCCCGTTAACTCGGGCCTTCTATCTACTTTGCTTTCTCAAAGTATTTATCCCCCTTTTATTAAATATTAGATTTATTTATTTAAACCCTATTATTTACCGGGTAAATTTTCACTACTAACGGTATTTTACCAAGTCATTAATATTAACGTGGTTTGATTACCAAACCCGTTTTTGGGGTCTTACATGTATGTATTAACGTATACAAGTATGTAGTTATGCTTGAAAGTATGTATGTATGTGGGTACGTATGTATGCATGTAAGCAAGTAAGTATGCATGGTTGTACGCAAGTTTTCAATACGATTGAGTATCGACATTATTAATAGTGTACCTTGTGAACGAAGTGTAACGCAAGAATAACAAAGAAGTCTCACCGCGGATTGTATGATCTGATGGAAAGCTGGAATGTAAAGAGTTAACGGAATGAAAAGTAAACGTGAGTAAATCTTGTATGTTTATGATGCGTACTAATGTTATGAATTTTATGTGGTGAGCGCAGGTAATACGAAACACGAGGATCATCAAGGGATAGAGATCTAGGACTGAGTCACTTGAAGGATTGTACGGGATTGTCTGAGAATGTAATTTGATACACATAAGTTATGTTTTAATCTGTAAATGAGTTAGATTGATGTATTCAATATAAAAGAGTTGTTTTAAAATGAACTTTCAAGTATGGCATAAAGTTTATAATAAAAGAAATTTTATGGCACGAATTTTCCGCTGCGACTTTTTGTCAAATACGAACTAGGGCCTTACAAGTTGGTATCAGAGCCCTGGTTTGAGAGAATCAAGCACCAGAAGGTAAGTACTTGAACTCAAACCTGTGTGCTCTTATGATAAGGAACCCGTACAATCTAAGACTCGATCAAGATCCAAGGGCAGAAGCGAATGTAAGTATGCACTTATGCATGTGAATAAAGAAACTAACGGTTTTGTATGTGCAAGGTAAGCATAAGTGTTTGAAGAGGATGATCTGTGGATGCATAATAGGATGAATATTAAGGCGGGCAAAGATGCAAATAGGCAAACGAACCCAGGTACACACTATTAATATGTATGGGTACCGATGTTAAAAGAAAAAGGAAGAAATTCCCTTGGGAAAGAAATTATTAAACGAAAGACAATGATATGGTTTTGGTGAAGGTTTAGAGATGTGCACGAAACTGAAACCCATCTCTCGGACATAAGGCGATGATTACACGAAGGCACGAAACTAGTATGTGGATTGCACACCTGGCCAGTACGCAAGAAGCATATGACGTTCGTGAGACCGTGGTAATTATCGCAGGTATGTCCGGTAGAACTGGGTAGCAAGTGGACGTGCGGATGAAACGGGTTGTAAGACTCTCGGGAAATTGAGAGTACTACGTAAGAGTGAAAAGTATGAGTGATAAGAATGAAGAATGTTGAATCCGTAAGAAAGTACGGATCAACAATAAATGAATGAAATGCTTGAATCCGCGAGACGGATTCAAAGAATGAAAGATATGAATGAAATGTTTGAATCCACGAGACGAATTCAAAGAATGAAAGATGTGAATGCAATGTTTGAATCCGCGAGACGGATTCAAGGAATGAAAGGTATGAATGAAATGTTTGAATCCGCGAGACGGATTCAAGGAATGAAAGGTATGAATGAAATGTTTGAATTCGCGAGACGGATTCGAAGAATGAAAGATGTGTCACACCCTGGCTTTGCGGAAGCGTGGTTATTTTGGTGTGACTTCTTAATACCATAGCTTAACCATAACAAGCTATATGAAATAAAAACCATGCAAGATCATCCATTAAAATAAGTTTGAAGAGTAAAGAACCACAACATTGTCTTAACGGATATCACATCCTAACAAACATAAACAGTGTTCAAAAGACACAACACCAACAAGAAATAAACACAGCTTAAGAACTGTGACTCGTCCAGGAAAAAGTCACATCCCTTAAACTTGGATGACCTCGAAACTAATGCAGCGGGAAAACGTGTCATACCGCGCCAGATCCTTTAATTCCCTGAAATACATGTAAGTTGAAAAATCAACAATAATGTTGAGCGAGTTCATGTGTAAGTGAGTAAATAAACCTTTGCATGTATAAAAACCCTGGTATGTAGCAAATAAGGAAAAAGAGATCACCAATGGTTTGCAAGGCCATTGATATGTGTGAAGTGCAAGTAGGAAGACTCAAACCTAGCAGATTTATGCGTTGGGTACAAAGTCACCCCGAGGTCCGTTCTGTTTGGGCCTGGGGCTGGGCTCGCTATACCCAGATAGATCTACCGCTCCTGCCCCTCGGTCCTACCCTGAGGATTAATGGCCTCAAGTTTCCGCCTACCCACTCACATGATCTGAATAATAACCCTCCTTACGCTAACCATACCATGTAAGAAATATTCGTAATCATAGTAACATGTATTTCACCCCCGCAGTTTTAGAAAACTGAAAACAGTTAGAGAAAGGGGGACATGAACTCACAGTGGTGCGTCTCTACCAAGTATATCTCCTGATCAAGCAGTTGTGCGACGACCTACACGTACTAAATCTATTAGACGGACGGCCGTGCCTTAGCTTAAGGTTTAAGTTTTTGGGAAATAGTTAGACAACTATTTCGTGTTTATATTTTTGTAAATACTTGGTAATTATTTTCCTTCCCAAGGATGGGGGATTTAATACATGTGTGTTCGTAAAATTCGAAATACATTATTAAGTCTCACTTAATATATTTTATTTCTTACTTCAAAATATAAATATTCTTCCCAAAATAATACTTTGACAAAAATACGCGCTCATAAATATTTTCTTAAAATGCGTAAGTTACGTTTTAAAGATCGGGTGGTAATAATTATACCGTTGTAACTTATTATTTATTATGAAGGTGTTTGTATTATTTTTGGAATCGTTAACATTCGGTAATATTATTTTTACCCTAAAAATAATATTTGTATAGTTCACAAAATAATCATAGAAATTCACAAGTGTTGTTATGAAGAACATATATTCTAAATATATATATTTCAGGTTTTATTTTGTGAAAATCCCACCTCCGACACTTAGAAATTTTGTAAATAGAATCATGGCGAAATTTACGTCTTTGAAAACAAGTTAAAAATGTATTTCTAACACTTGTGATGAAAATATTTTCACGTGTTAGGTTTTTGGAAAAATTTCGCCAGAGTTTCCCCTGTAACTGGAGGTGGCCACGCTTTCAAGCGTATCATTTTCTTTTAAAATCCAAATCAACAATTTCCTCAATCAACAATAAACAATATTCAACTAGTTAAAATAGATATAATCGCAAAAATACATGAACTTGTGGTTTTTCCAAAATATGTAGTATCTTTCCATTATTTTTAGTGGATCTTTGTATAGATCAATTCGGTTACTTGAAAGTCTCGTTTTTAAAGAAGTTACATCTTTACAACTTCTTGTCAATATTTACAAAAATAGTTCTTTTGTCAAAACTTTGTGTTACACAAGTGTCTACACACTTGTGTGTTTACAAAAATCACTCTTGTTCAAGTAAAATCCGGTTTTAGAAAATAAGATTTCCTTGACACTTGGTCCTTTGAAAATACCGCTTGTAGATCCGTAGATCTACTAGTTTACAACTCTATTTCATAAGAAATATTGATTTTACACAAGTTCATGCTTAATGTGTAGTAGTGTTCATCATTTAACCCCTTTGTACACTTAAACAAACTCTATGCCATGATCCTTGATCATGACTAATCCGGGTTAGATGATGATCCGAGCTACTACAATCATAGATCAACACTAGATAATCACAACAAAACAAGTCTTACAAGTTTTACACAACTCTATAGCTTTTATCCAACTTATTTCTCATTCTTGTAAACTTTTAGTATGTGATTTAGTATGTTCATGATTTTCACCCGACAAAGTTCATATTAACCACTTTAGAATAGATCAAGAGTGTGTTTGAAGTTACTTACTACTAGCTCGAGGCTAGGGAAGAAACTAGTCGAAGATTGGGTGGATAAAAGTGATGAGGTGAGGTCCTTCGCGTTCCGAATGCACCGAGCTCCTTTGTATGAGATCCTTAACACTTGTATGCACTTGGAATGGGTTGAAGGAAATCAAAAATGGATGGATGGTTGTGGGTGGTGTTCGGCCGAGAACCAAGAGAGAGGGAGAGAGTGTTTTGTGGTTAAGTGTTGTGATGAAATGAACATGATGGTTTAAGATGGTTACTTATAGACAAAACCTTTCACAATTAACCAATGGTTTTAGTGTCTACTAGATATTAAACACATATGATTATTATAATCAACAAAGGACAAGGGTGTCCCCTTGGGGACGAGTTCGGTTAGGGGGGGGGGGGTTATCCGGTTCCATTTCAACCATTAGTTAGCCATTTAGTTAAGTAATTAGAAGGTGTAACCATTTACTAGCATGTTATGCATTGTGACGGGTGTTAGGGTATCCGGGGACCCTAACTGGTTTAGAAAAAGAAAAACAATGTGAATGGCAATATTTTTATGTTCCGGGTAAAGTCCGGTTGTTCGGTTGGATAATGATCCGTTAAAGTGCTTAACAAAGCTTTAAAGTGTCATTATTATTATTTTTTTTAGTGACACAACTTATTCCCGACACTTTGGAAAGTGTCTAGTAATGTTTTTCTCATGTTTTGGCACTTTATTAGTTAGCTAGATGCTGAATTTTAATTAAAGTGCTGAATTTTGTACTTAAAGTACGTTTTAGGCACATCCGGTCACTGTAATCTCATTCCTAGTGACGCAGTTCTACAACCCTTATATCCCTACACTCACCACTAGTGTAGCAAACTATCTCAGGCTCTTACAGGCCTTAGAGGCAGTACCTGCCTGGTGCTAGTTATGACAGCACGTTTAATAGGTTATCCGTTCATTGTGCTACTGTGCTTTTTGTGCATCAAGGTTGTCACAAAGGTGCTGTAAGCAAAACATGGAGTGACAGCAAGTAAAGTATGATGCAAGTAAGTACATGTATCAGCATTCAAGTAGCAGTTTATCCACAAGTTCAAGTAAGCACAGTAATTAAGCAGTAATTAATTATTAATTAAGTCGTACGGATACCTGGTTTAGTGAGGGTTGTCACAAGATGCGAATGCAATGTTTGAATCCGCGAGATGGATTCAAGGGATGAAAGGCATGAATGAAATGATTGAATCCGCGAGACGGATTCAAAACATAGAAGGGACGAAATGTATGAATGATGTGTTCGAATCCGCGAAACGGATTTAAGATATAAAAGATGAAACTAGTCTACATAAGAAGAGGTCGATGGTTTGACCTTGATTGGGTTGAACGGGTCATATAAGCAAGTAAAAAGTTAAAAGGTGATAGTATAATAAAAGAAGTTTTGTATAAGCTATGTGCTAAATGTGTTAGTAATCGACTCTTGAGAGTCAGGATGGGTGACGGGCTATGACCCGGACAATAACTTAAGTATGGACAAGAAAGGTAGGTTTGGTAAGAAATACTAAGATGATGTAATAAGTCCTTGCAAGTAAGTATGAAAGGAAAGAAGTAAGAGCATGTATTTCAATACATTTACGATAAGTAAGAAATGCTATTTGACCTTGAAAAGCCAAACTGCGACAAGTTGGCGAAATGACTAATAAAATGCAGGAATTGCGTGTAAGAAATGGAATGTAGAATATGTTATAGCATGTACGTAGAAAATATGTAAAAGAATTATGGGTGACTAATCACCTAGTAGACTCAGTGTTTGAATGAGATGTGCTAACCGCCAATTTTGTAGGTGATGATGTTAGAATTCTTAATGTGATGAAACCAATTGAATTGGTGGAAGGATGCGTGATGTGTGTAAAATGCAACATATAAATTACATCAAATAAGGCATAAAACTAACCCTTTTTTAGTACTAATGTTGGAAAAAGTATGTTTTTGTCTTCCTTTTGAATTTACAGGGTCAAATGAGCTTAAACGAACAAAAGGAACAAAAATACAGCCAAAACCAACATAAATACAAAGAAAAGGAAGAAACGTGGCATGCCCGACCCCTCGACAACAACTCCCAAAGCAAAAACAAGAAGAAAAGCTGAGCATGGGGCTGTGCCCAGCTGAGCATGGGGCTGTGCCCAGCCCGACACGGGGCGTGCCCAGCCCGACACGGGGCGTGTCCAGCTCAACACGGGGTCGTGCTCAGCGAACACGGGGCCGTGTCAAGAATGGTCAGCCCTGGCACAAAAGACAAACCTGTAGAAGCTTCTATTGCCCACCACGGGGCCGTGCCCAGCGGACACGGGGGCGTGGCGAAAGTACAGCAGGCGCATTAATTGTAATTGCGAATTACAATTAATGAAGAGAGAGAGAGTGTCAGACGGACACGGGGCCGTGCCCAGCGGACACGGGGGCGTGTGGAGCTAATAAAGACAAACTGTATTAATGAAGAAAGAGAAAAGGGTGGACACGGGGCCGTGTCCAGCGGACACGGGGCCGTGTCCAGGCTTCTGTACAGGCTATAAATAGGAGTGCTTGGCTCAAGCTCAAACCATCCCTTGGCACACCACCTCTCTCACACTTCATCCACCACCCACCACCATCATAACACCATCATCCACCACCATCATCCATTGTCCATCATAGAGTGTGTGAGTCGTCTCGGGATCCAAGATTGATCGTAAGAGTTCTTGACAATCAAGGCCATGTTTGCCTAAGTCTCTTACATCACTTGGTGAAGACAAAGTGTCTAGTATAATACTTTTTATTTCTAATCTTTTGCACTTTTTATTTGGTTTTGTATTAATGACTTTAATAACTAGTTACTTATGTTGAAGGTGATCTTTCCTTATCATTTGTCCGTGGTGTCTTGGCATTATTTTACTGTCTATATAAAATAAAGGATTTTCACCATTCATATCTCCACGGTCTATATGGAGGTATGTTGGCTACCTGGTAGGGGGTTAAGGGAACGGTTTGGTAAAGGTCTTGCCATTGTTCAGCGTTTAGAGGTCCTGCAATGGACCTGGGTCAAATTTAGTAGGACCTCCTTCAATACTTCACGGTATTGGATGGCGGGGGTCCAAACTCTTTGATCCCCTCATAAGTTAACTACTATTAATACTATAACCCGGCTATTTAGGACTGTATCCCTGCTGACTCAGACTACTTAGCCGAGGGTAACGTCACCGCCAAAAGCGGGGCCTACCACAATACTGCATTAATAACTTAATTCATTATCTTCCAATAATCCACCCTTTTAGGATTGTATCCCTGCTGACTCAAACTACTGGGGTGAGGGTAACGTCACCTTCAAAAGAGGGGCCTACTACAATAACTAAGATAATCTCTTAATTATGTGCAAAAGTGCGGAAATAATCAAAGGTTATACTAGATACGAGTCGGAACCAAGTGATTCATCTTGTCTATCTGTTTTTATTTTATTTTTATTTTCAGCATTTTAGTTAGTTTTTATTTTTCTTAGTTTAAAACATTTTTCTAAACTTTTATTTTGGTTAGACGTTGAGGATAAACCGGTATTAAAAGCTCTTGTGTCCTTGGACGACCTCGGTATCTTACCAACGCTATACTACACTCAACGATGGGTGCACTTGCCCATATGTGTGTTTAGTGTTAGTGAAATATCGTGTTTTATAAATTTAAAACTTGGCTAAAATAAGTGTTAAAAAGGGCTTAAAATATACACCTAAAATATACGACACTTTCACGCACATCAAGTTTTTGGCGCCGCTGCCGGGGACACAAGGATTTTGAGAAAGTTT
The DNA here is from genome assembly GCA_030545235.1 of Helianthus tuberosus. NCBI lineage: Eukaryota > Viridiplantae > Streptophyta > Magnoliopsida > Asterales > Asteraceae > Helianthus > Helianthus tuberosus. Next base: position 32,937,528 of record CM060373.1, on the reverse strand, counting down.
AAAATCGACGGCCTAATCAGTTTTTCAAAACCTTTTCAAAACGGGCCCACATTTTTCTGCATTTTAGTTTAGTTTTGCATTTACAGTAGGTTGAACACGGGCCGTGCTCACTGAACACGCCCCGTGCTCAACTAGATCAGTAAATTTAATTAAAACGCCCAGATACAGATCCTGAACACGGGGCCGTGTCCACTGAACACGGGGCCGTGTCCAGCCTCTGTTTCCGTTTTTCTTTTTGTTTTCTGATCTCGAGACTCGGTTGTGGTCTGCTGAGTGATTCTTATGGATCAATACTCAGGAGGTTACAACTACACCTATGAGGAGGATGATTATAGGGGTAATTATTGCACTAATTGTCGTAACTCACGATCGGTTCAAAATAATCGCTCATATCAACCATCCAATTCATACACCTACTATGAGGAGCCCAGGTACGAGCCATCAACTTCATACACATCCTATGAAGACCAAAGGTATGAACCTCCTCCCTCATACTCATATTTTGATGAACCAAGGTATGAGCCTTCATACTCATACTTTGAGGAACCAAGATATGAGCCACCACCTTCGTATGCTTATTATGAGGAACCATGGCGTGAACAACCCACCTCATACGAGTATTATGAAGAACAAAATTATGACCCTTATCCATCATATGCTTACAATGAAGAACAATGGTGTGAACCATCTACTTCATATGGGTATTATGAGGAACAAAGGATCGAACAACCGGATTCAAGCTTAGAAAATACCGATTCTTTTTCTATAACCGAAGTGACCGATAGGATATTAGAACACATTAGAGTTATCGATCGATGTATAAAAGAAGCTCGCGCAAGGGAAGAGGAGTCCCGCGCAAGAGAAGAATTAAAAAGGGAAGAGATAACTGAAAATGTTAAAATGGAAGAACAAATAAGTGAAAAACTGACACATGAGTTAAACAACGAAATAGGTGAGTCCGACAACGTTAAAATACAAGAAGAGTCAAATTTAGAAATTAATCTCTTGTCACCTTCTTTCGAAAATCATTGTTTAGTACCCACTCATGCTAAGTTTTTAAAAGAGTTAAACACTAACACTAAAATTGACGAAATGGTAAGTGTTAAGTTAACTAATGATCAAACTTCGCTAATAAAAGAGGACCCATTTGAAATTAACATTACACCGGTTCCATGTTTCTTTCAAAATTCGTTTATTAGTAATGTCACAATCGATAAAGATCTTTGTGTTAACATAATGCCTAACTACATTTTCGAAAAATTAAGTATTAGTGATTTTTCTCCACTTCAAATACCCATTTTTCTATCCAATCGGAAAGTAATAAAATCAATCGGTGTAGTTGAGGATGTATTGGTTCAAACAAATCAAATGGTAATCCCGACTGATTTTGTCATCCTCGATGACGCTCCTCTAGTGTTGGGACGGCCATTTGTAAAAACTCACGAAGCTTTGAAAAACCGGAAGTTCAACAATCTACCTCTTTAATTAGGGGCATTTAAAAAGAGTGTCGATCTTGAGCGATCAATGAAATATCCATTCGGCAATAACGACCCCCTAATTGAAGATGAGCCAGAACCACCTGATAAAGTGGGTCTAGCCAAGGACCCTTATAAACGTGGCGCACCATGGAGGCATTCCACGGAACTATCCGTAGTTTAGTTTAGATTAACCTTTATGTTTTCTAGTTTAGTTTTTAATTTTCAGGAATAAAACACACTCGGGATGGTGAAGGATGATAAGGGAAGCTTGAACCAACACCCCATACACAAAAACAGAGCCTCCCGATGATTTTTCTTCATTACAGCAAGTTCAGCACGGGGTCGTGCTCACCCCAACACGCCCCGTGCCCAAGGTTCTATAGAAAATGCCCAGTTCAGGTACCTGGACACGGGGCCGTGCTCACTGGACACGCCCCCGTGCCCAGCCTTCTGTTTACTTTTGGTACTGGCAGTCTGGACACTGGGTCGTGCTCAGCCAACACCACCCCGTGTTCAGCTACCCAGTACCATAAAATCTTGTTTTTAACCCATTTTTACACATTTAATCAGCCTAAAAACTTATTTTTGGGACACATTGAGGACAATGTGTAATTTAAGTGTGGGGGGGATGCTAAAACCTTGAATCTTGCAAGTCCTAAATACAAGCCTTACACAAAACTCTATTGGAATCGCTAATCACCCCAAATTTTTTCAAAAATTTTCATTTTTTTTTACTTGTCTAGGTTTAATTTGGGAATTTCAAAATTCTAAAAAGGTTATATTTTTACAAATTTACAACCGATAGCGTCGTGATAAAAAGAACCAACATAAGAAATTTATGAAAAGGCATGACAAGCTTAGTTAAAATTTAATTATATATACTTGATCACATAAAAACCCATTCCCACAAAAGTGAGTTTTGAGCCTTTATTGAGCATACAAATATATACCTTTAAATTAAATGCTCATCTTTCGTTTCTTGTGTGAATAGCCGCTTGGTTCTTACGACTCTAGAACTTGCCATGACAATACATTCCCGGTCCTTACCAACTTAAACCCGAGTAAGTAAATGATGGAGGCATTAGGACTAACCCTTTTTATTTCTACACCATTATTTTTCTTTTTTTTTCTTACCACCTACCCAAAATCCCCCTAGTTAACCCCTTTGAGCCTAAACCTTTTCATTTCATAACCCAAAACAAAAACCCTTTCACCCACCAAAACCTTTTTATTTCTAACCCTTTGTTTTAGTAACAAGCTCGGTTTTTCTTATGACTTTCAAAAAAAAAAAAAAAAAAAAAAGATGATGATGATGAAGCAAAAGAGAAATAACAAACAAGTTTATCAAAAATAACTTTGTTTGAATAGTGGCTTCATAAAAAAAAAAAAAAAAAAAAAAAGGTCTTACGAAAACCGATGCTTTTTACGCCTTTCGCCCTTTTACTAACCACTAACCCAACCACCTACCTTTAACCCAAGCCTAACCCTTAACCCACAAAGTCCTATTGATATTTACAAAGGTATATAAGTTAAAAAGGAGGAGGATTGATTGCTTGGCAAGCCTATGGTAGGAGTAAGTTCCATGCCGCTCTCGAGTGTTTCACAAAAATACATCTTCGGCCGAGTGTTGAGTGATTCCCCGTGAGGTATGTGAACTTGTATATAAATAAAATTTTAAAGAGGCATGTTATGCCCAAATAAGTAATCTCTCTTATGAAAAGTTCAAAATAAATCATAACGAAAAGGATTGTAAATAACATAAAAATAAAGCCTAATAAAGAATCTTGGATTCCCGGCACTCTATGACAAGCCCAAAAACCTTCTCTTCTACCAATTCCATTTGGGAGTGTAAAGCCACATTATAAAGAGTTTTGCTTGAGGACAAGCAAAGATTCAAGTGTGGGGGTATTTGATGTGTGTAAAATGCAACATATAAATTACATCAAATAAGGCATAAAACTAACCCTTTTTTAGTACTAATGTTGGAAAAAGTATGTTTTTGTCTTCCTTTTGAATTTACAGGGTCAAATGAGCTTAAACGAACAAAAGGAACAAAAATACAGCCAAAACCAACATAAATACAAAGAAAAGGAAGAAACGTGGCATGCCCGACCCCTCGACAACAACTCCCAAAGCAAAAACAAGAAGAAAAGCTGAGCATGGGGCTGTGCCCAGCCCGACACGGGGCGTGCCCAGCCCGACACGGGGCGTGTCCAGCTCAACACGGGGTCGTGCTCAGCGAACACGGGGCCGTGTCAAGAATGGTCAGCCCTGGCACAAAAGACAAACCTGTAGAAGCTTCTATTGCCCACCACGGGGCCGTGCCCAGCGGACACGGGGGCGTGGCGAAAGTACAGCAGGCGCATTAATTGTAATTGCGAATTACAATTAATGAAGAGAGAGAGAGTGTCAGACGGACACGGGGCCGTGCCCAGCGGACACGGGGGCGTGTGGAGCTAATAAAGACAAACTGTATTAATGAAGAAAGAGAAAAGGGTGGACACGGGGCCGTGTCCAGCGGACACGGGGCCGTGTCCAGGCTTCTGTACAGGCTATAAATAGGAGTGCTTGGCTCAAGCTCAAACCATCCCTTGGCACACCACCTCTCTCACACTTCATCCACCACCCACCACCATCACAACACCATCATCCACCACCATCATCCATTGTCCATCATAGAGTGTGTGAGTCGTCTCGGGATCCAAGATTGATCGTAAGAGTTCTTGACAATCAAGGCCATGTTTGCCTAAGTCTCTTACATCACTTGGTGAAGACAAAGTGTCTAGTATAATACTTTTTATTTCTAATCTTTTGCACTTTTTATTTGGTTTTGTATTAATGACTTTAATAACTAGTTACTTATGTTGAAGGTGATCTTTCCTTATCATTTGTCCGTGGTGTCTTGGCATTATTTTACTGTCTATATAAAATAAAGGATTTTCACCATTCATATCTCCACGGTCTATATGGAGGTATGTTGGCTACCTGGTAGGGGGTTAAGGGAACGGTTTGGTAAAGGTCTTGCCATTGTTCAGCGTTTAGAGGTCCTGCAATGGACCTGGGTCAAATTTAGTAGGACCTCCTTCAATACTTCACGGTATTGGATGGCGGGGGTCCAAACTCTTTGATCCCCTCATAAGTTAACTACTATTAATACTATAACCCGGCTATTTAGGACTGTATCCCTGCTGACTCAGACTACTTAGCCGAGGGTAACGTCACCGCCAAAAGCGGGGCCTACCACAATACTGCATTAATAACTTAATTCATTATCTTCCAATAATCCACCCTTTTAGGATTGTATCCCTGCTGACTCAAACTACTGGGGTGAGGGTAACGTCACCTTCAAAAGAGGGGCCTACTACAATAACTAAGATAATCTCTTAATTATGTGCAAAAGTGCGGAAATAATCAAAGGTTATACTAGATACGAGTCGGAACCAAGTGATTCATCTTGTCTATCTGTTTTTATTTTCAGCATTTTAGTTAGTTTTTATTTTTCTTAGTTTAAAACATTTTTCTAAACTTTTATTTTGGTTAGACGTTGAGGATAAACCGATATTAAAAGCTCTTGTGTCCTTGGACGACCTCGGTATCTTACCAACGCTATACTACACTCAACGATGGGTGCACTTGCTCATATGTGTGTTTAGTGTTAGTGAAATATCGTGTTTTATAAATTTAAAACTTGGCTAAAATAAGTGTTAAAAAGGGCTTAAAATATACACCTAAAATATACGACACTTTCACGCACATCAATGCGCACGAGCGGTAGCACACTACACGGATGAAGGAAATCTGGCCTGGTACGGCTAGTACTCGTGAAGAGGCGGATAGATCTGGTTTACGGATCGTTGAATTATGCAAAGAAATCGAGGTTAGTAAAATGTGTAATTCATGTTGGATAGGTGTGAATTGGTAGGTTGAGAAAGACCTATGAAATGACTGATAGGATATGTATGGTTTGGTATGGAATGTTTAATTTCGAACAGTTGACATAAGAAGAAAATATGTCATTAAAAAGTAAACTTCAAAAGTTTGAGTGGGAAATTTTGAGTATTTATTAAACTTTCGTATGATGAATTTGCACGGCATGTTTACTTAGGTAGATTAAGTAATGCAGGAATTTAGAGTAATAGTAACCTAAGATGAATGGGATAAATTGAAGGTAACGTAAAGGTACGCATGATACAAGTAACTATAGAAACATAGAATGATATTAACTTTGTAGTTAAAGCGTGTATATGTGACTACGAAATAATAGTTTTGTTGCGATAACAAAACAAGAGCTAAATGTTATATGATATATGTATAGAATATAATCTAAGATGTGGGATGAAGGTATTAGATTTGTTATAACGGATCATACGAATTTGAGTATGATAATGAGTGTAAAGAAGTATGTATATTGACCCACTACCAATGGGCCAAAGAAATGAGAATGATATTTAAAAATAAAGTATGAAAAGTATGGACCTGTATTATAAAGAAGTCAAATATATGAATAGTTATGAAGCGGGAATGGATAGCTACTTAGTATTGTGATATACCTATCAAAGTTAAACCTAGAGGTGTATGTATAAATTACAAAGTAAGAGCGTAACGTCGATAAAAATAATATGAATATTGGAAATGAACAAAAAGGAATGTTATTAATGGATTGTTTCAAGTAAACAAAATGGTGTATTGTACATGATATATGAGTATTGGAATGATGAATGAACTACTAGCTATGAAGTACGTTAGAAATTGGCGCTATTAGTGAAAGCGACACTAATATGGACTCTGGGGCGGGTTCTTGAAGATAGAAGATTGTCACTAAGATGGGCTATCGGTCATGTTGATGAGTTGGAAGAAAGGATAATTGGTGTTAACTGGAAGTGAGAAAGGTTTCGGGGACGAAACCTTATTTAAGGGGGGTAGATTTGTAACGTCCCAAAATCCGAATGTTTATAATTGACATACATTCTTATATAATATACCCCGAAATAAATAATTAGGCTATTTTACCTAGTTAAAGTTTATGTCCAAAACTATTAAATGACGAAAGATGTGCCAAATATGTTAAGTGGTAAACATGAGGGGCTAGATGGTATAGAATGAAAGTGGGAGTATTAAAAGAAAATAATAATACACACAAACATACAATCGTGTGTGTTCTAGATCGACCAGGAGCTCCCAAAGGAGCCAAACCCTAGCTCAACCTTAAATGATCAAATTGAAGAGTAAATCGAAGCTTAAATTCATGGATAAACATCGATTAATGATCACCATCACAAGGGGATCATAAGGTATGTCTTAAATTCTAGATTGGTGATCTTCCACGAAGTGGGTTATGTTTTAATCCGTGAATTGGGATGAAATTGAGTATGAGTAGGTGTTAATAGCATGATATAGAACCAAGATTATACATGGTTTGGGCTAATTTAATGATTGGAGGTGAAACCCATTTGTTTTGGTAAGAATGATGACTTGAATGATCATCCATGTTTAATTAATCATGATTGTTGATGTATTATGATGGATAGGATGGATTCTTGTTAGAGGAATTGAAAGAAATATGATGATAATATGTTTGAATGTTTATGTGTGAATGATATATGTTTATTAGTAGGAGGATTTGATGAATTGTGTATGAAATTAGGAGATTGTGTATGAATTAGTTGTACATTGTGTTTAGAAGGTTGTACACACACCAAGGGTATGATGAAATTAGGGATAATTGAGCTTAGATTGTTAGTAAGTGATTAACAATGTAGTTATGAAGTGGGTTTTGTATAATATGATGATATGTTATTGTTAATGATGTTTGAAATCACTTACGTGTGTATATGTTTAAAGGATTTCGGCTAGGATTTGATAGATTAGTATGTTTTGAGTTTGAATGATAATTTCTTAAACGAAATCCGTGTGGTGAATGCTGAACAAGCTAACTATCTTAAGAATGATATATGATAGTTGATGCTTGATAAGTGTCACACCCCGAATTTCCACGTGTTACCGGTGGGCCCGGTAGGGGAGTATCGTGACGTGGTTGGCAACATAATAGTCAAACAACACAATATTTAAATGCACAGCGGAAGCAAAGTATAGATTTAATTCAACCAAACGATATTGTAATATTAAGTATCACAATTAGTCGAATATAAATCCACAGGTAGATCAAATAAAAAGGAAAACAAATGTTCAACAGTTTATGACATCCAAGCTGGCGAGACTTAATGTGGATGCTAGGAGACAGGCCAGCCTATTTCGCGTAGTACCTGCACTTAACCTTTTTAAGAAAAATACGTCAGTTTACACTGGTAAATACAATCAACCGACTCATTTTGAAAAGAGTTTAAGAAAATGCATTTAAGGCACAAGGCACAAATAATATTTTATAACTTGGGATACTTATTTAAATATATAAACTTGTAAAGGATTTACATGTTCCTTATGCGTTCAGTAGCCCGGATCGAGCCGGGTTAAAGATCAATTAACACACCACTTAAATTATGAGACACTACAGGTGTACGCCTACACCAGAGTGCTAAGGTCGTGGCCATTTCGTAAAATGATGCCAGGGATATCCGGGACACGGTCATTAACCCCCCAAAGGCTTTAAGCAACAAAACAAATTAAACGGAGACATCTCAATAATTTAACCATAATAAGATTAAATATTCAACGCCCGACCAAGCGGTATTTTATATACCGTACCCAAGCCCGTATAGGGAAATAAGTTAAAAGTATTTACCTGAGCAAGTATAGTTCAAAATCAGCGAGTGCGGGTATCTTTTACTGGTTCTCCTAATCTGGAACGAAGGTTTATAATAACCTATTAGAATCCTAACGGGTCTTTAGTTAAGCTTACGCTTAGACCGGTTAGTTTTAAAGATACGGTTCGTACGCACGATTAAGCGAAGACCGGATAGAATGTGATTTAGACCCGACAAGTTTGAAGACTTGTTTAATATGGGTATATGATACACATTCTGGATTTTGAGAATAAACCGATAAGGTTTGACCCGTTTCGGCTAATTTATGTAAACTAGTTACATAAACCGAACCGAACGCGCATAAAGCGTAACGGGTATCCGTAAGAGTCCTAAACAGGTTCCCTAAGTTAATACACCTTAAATAAGTTGTGATATCAGTAGGATATCACCCATGATGCCCAAAACGAGTTTAATCTCTTAATAAGTCCCGTAGGGGTATTTTGGTCATTTTAAAGATTATAAAAGGATTAAATTAGGTTTCTATGAACCGGGTCTGATTACATCAGTAAAATAGCTTATATTAACAGGTTATAACATTTGGTTATAAGTCTTATATGTTAAAATAGTTTTAAACCCAAACTATGCGTATAATACGCGTATAAAGCCGTTTTAAGCGACGTACGGTTTAAAATACGATTCTGAGTTTCCTGATCAGTTAAACAGGTTCAAAACACTCTAATTAATATTTAAAATCAGTAGCAATTGGATTGGCGTTAATAGGATTTGTAAAACTCATTTTATGGCCGAAAAGGGTATATTCGGTATTAACCGAATTAAGGCGCTAATCCAAGCTTATGATCAGTTTAAAAATAATTAAAAATCTTCAAAAATCCCAAAATATTATATTACATCAGTGAGTAAAAGGTTTGGTGTCAAAAATTGGGTTTAGATAGGCTTTACGCTAATGACGTCATTTATGTATTAAGAATCGCCATAATTACGTCATTAAGCATAAGTCCTAATCTAGACCTCCGATTATCGTGAAATTTTCGGGACATGCATAATAATCAATAACTAAGATTATGGCATTTCCACTTTTCCCAAAATCTCGTTTTATGGTCATAAGGGCATTACGGTCACTATTTAGGCGATTAACGGAAACATCGGACGATTAGGGATTCGAGTGGTATAAACGCAGAGGTTTATACACACGTGTATCTAGGTCCTAAAGGAACCTTAAGGCATGTCTAAACCTATAAGAATCGGGTCAGAACTGAGGTCAACGCAAAAGTCAAACTTTTGCGTCTTTCGGCTCCGAATCGGTTCTAAATAGAAAGTTGTCGAATCAAACAAGCGTAGACAAGTTTTTATACTTATTTTCAGTTTATATGAGTGTTAAAACAGATTACACGCCCTCCGTATCATTAAATATGCGATTATCATTTCTGTTGACTTTTCGGGTAACCTTTGACTCGACAAACGACATAGTTAGGATTAAAATCAGTGAGAGCCCTTTTAGGGTTTTAATACTCATATAATTACCAACTCGTAACAACTTTCGTTTCGACAAATCTCTGGATCGTTTGTGTTTTATCGCCAAGTCAAACCGTAGTTACGACGGTTTGATTTCTAGGCTATAAACGATGTAAAACTGAATCGAGAAGGATTAAGAGCACTTACACAAGTCTAATGGATGATATGGAAGTCTTGTGAATGACCCGTAAGCTCCTTTGATGTCCAGAAGTTGATATGTGTTTGTATGTTGAACACGAGACTATCGACAAGGACTTTGATCTTTCTTCTTTGATTCCAAATGGGTGAATGATGATCAATGATGAATGTATATGGCTTTTATAAGTTGTATACTAATGTATACCAGCCCCTAGTATCGAAAACCATCAATATAAGTCGGTTATAAGGCACGAACAGACACCTGCCCATGCAGCAGGTCATTTTCTGCATCTGCAGGTCGAATGCGGCCCGCTTTGGGTTTTGTTGATCCTGATGCGGGCCGCTTGGGCCCCCTGATCAGGTTAACTTGTTTTCTTGAATTGCATTTTGGTCCCTAGTCCCCCGAAAGGTCGTTTTCAAGTCCAATCTTGCATAAGAAGCTTTGATATTTAATATTTGGGGCTTTAAGACTTATTCCCACTTTGTCAAGTCCTCGGGTAACTTTGTGATCACCCGAAAAGCCCTAAATTTCCACGTTGACGATTCTAACCCTTGCACACGAATTTTATCACAACTTGCTCATACGATAACGAAACTTGGTGAAATTTTTATGGTACATTCTAGTGAGCATAATTAATCGTTACAAAGCTTTGGGCTTGTCAAAAGGTCACTCAGAGGTATAATTTAAACATGTTGGCACATTTAACCCCTGTAGTTTGTAATCTCTCACCTTCTTTCACAATTCGCCTCGTATGATCCATGATCTATTCGTTTAAGGTTATAAACATCATGTAGGGTTATTGCAAAGTGTAATTATTCATTGTTGACACTTTGAACCCTTCTATTTACACAGTTTCACTGTTTGTCAACTTTGGTCCTCCAAGAGCAATCTTTCACACGTTCAAACATTATGACACGTGTCAAGACCTTATAGGACGTAAATTTTCGAGGTGTTACATCCTCACCCCCTTAAAATAAATCTCGACCCGAGATTTACTGAAACAAGTAAGGGTACTTTTCTTTCATCGTGGATTCAACTTCCCACGTGAATTCGGGACCTCTTCGGGCATCCCATTTGACCTTTACAAAAGGTATATGCTTCCTTCGAAGCTTCCTTACCTGTCGATCTTCAATCGACATAGGTTTTTCAACAAATTTCAAGCTCTCATCGATATGCACATCTGTATAGGGTATAATCACTGATTCGTTAGCGGAGTCAGCGAAACACTTCTTCAGATTGCAGATGTGGAACACATTGTGTATACTACTGAGCTCTTCAGGTAAGTTTAACTTGTAGGCAACTGACCCGACACGTTCGATAACCTCGAAAGGTCCTATGTATCTCGGGCTTAGCTTACCCTTCTTACCAAATCGCATCACTCCTTTCCAGGGTGACACTTTAAGTAGGACTTTTTCACCTACTTCGAAGTGAAGATCCTTACGATTTGGATCAGCATAAATCTTCTGCCTATTCCGGGCAGCTTGGAGATTGTTTCGAATCTGGACAATCTTGTCCGTCGTTTCGAACACTATCTCTGGTCCTGATAACTGGACTTCTCCAACTTCCGCCCAACAAACTGGTGATCTACACTTTCTACCGTATAATGCCTCAAAAGGCGCAGTCTTGATGCTGGTATGGTAGCTATTGTTGTAGGAGAATTCGATTAATGGCAGGTTCTTATCCCAGCTACCTCCCAAATCGATCGCACATGCACGTAGCATGTCTTCCAACGTTTGAATAGTACGCTCACTCTGACCGTCAGTCTGTGGATGGTAAGCCGTACTAAAGTTCAAACGTGTGCCCAAAGATTGTTGGAAACTTTTCCAGAAATGAGACGTGTACCTAGTATCCCGGTCAGAGATAATAGCTACAGGTATGCCGTGTAAGGCTACAATCTTATCAACGTACAGTTGGGCTAACATATCGGAGCTGTAGGTCTCCTTAATAGGTAGGAAATGTGCTGACTTAGTCAGTCGGTCAACTATCACCCAGATGGTGTCATTTCCTTTCCTTGTCTTGGGTAACTTGGTGATAAAATCCATAGTTACCATTTCCCACTTCCAAGTAGGAAGTTCAGGTTGTTGTAGCAAACCTGACGGTTTTTGATGTTCTGCCTTGACTTGCGCACACGTCAAGCATTTAGCTACATAGGTAGCTACAGACTTCTTCAAGCCTATCCACCAATAATTTGCTCTAAGATCATGGTACATTTTATCAGCTCCAGGATGAACAGAATATTTAGAGTTGTGGGCTTCCTGGAGAATAACATCTCGGAGTCCTCCATAAATTGGAACCCAAATCCGTCCATTCAATCTAAGAATTCCATCCTTACTAAGAGATAACTGCTCCTCAGTTACTCCTAGCTTTTCGTTAGGATAATTAGCTTCCAACACAGCTTCTTTCTGTGCAGCTAACAACCTTTCTATCAAGCTGTTCTTTAATTTCATGCTCTTGGCATTGATTCGGATGGGTTTCACCTTTTCTTTCCGACTCAAGGCATCGGCGACTACATTCGCCTTGCCGGGATGGTATCTTATTTCACAATCGTAATCATTCAGAGTTTCCATCCAACGACGTTGCCTCATGTTCAAGTCCTTCTGGTTGAACAGATGTTGAAGGCTTTTGTGATCAGAATAGATCACACATTTGATTCCATACAAATAGTGCCTCCACAGTTTTAGTGCAAATACAACGGCACCCAACTCCAAGTCGTGGGTGGTGTAATTCTTTTCGTGCACCTTTAACTGACGTGAAGCATAGGCAATGACTTTGCCCTTCTGCATAAGCACACATCCCATCCCAGTGTGTGATGCATCACAATAAACTACAAACTCCTCTATTCCATCAGGCAATGTTAGTACCGGAGCATTGCTCAACTTTTGTTTCAGAATATCGAAGGATTCCTGCTGCTTAGGACCCCAGTCAAACTTAATCTTCTTACGTGCCAGCGAAGTCAGGGGTGCAGCAATCCTTGAAAAGTTTTCTATGAATCGTCTATAGTATCCTGCCAAACCTAGGAAGCTACGAATTTCCGTAGGCGTCTTGGGCTCATGCCAATTCATGACAGATTCAACTTTAGCGGGATCTACTTGGATACCACGCTCACTAACTACATGTCCAAGAAATTGGACTGCTCGAAGCCAGAATTCACACTTTGAGAACTTGGCATAGAGCTTCTCTTTATGAAGTAGTTCCAGTATGCAGTGAAGATGCTTCTCATGGTCAGCTTGGCTCTTTGAGTAGATGAGAATGTCGTCGATGAAGACGATGACGAATTTGTCTAAGTGCGGCTTGCAAACGCGATTCATGAGATCCATGAATGCGGCCGGTGCATTAGTGAGCCCAAAAGGCATCACTAAGAACTCGTAATGACCATAACGAGTCCTAAATGCTGTTTTGTGCACATCTTCATCTCTAACCTTCAATTGATGGTAGCCTGACCTCAAGTCAATCTTCGAGAAGAAACTTGCCCCTTGAAGTTGATCGAACAGATCGTCGATTCTAGGCAAAGGATACCTATTCTTGATAGTAACCTTATTAAGCTCACGGTAGTCGATGCACAGACGCATCGATCCATCCTTCTTCTTAACAAATAAAACCGGTGCTCCCCAAGGAGACGAACTAGGTTTGATGAAACCTTTGGCTAGCAATTCATCTAGCTGCGTCCTCAATTCCTTCATCTCCGTTGGTGCCAACCTATAAGGCGCCCGTGCAACTGGTGCTGATCCAGGAATAATGTCGATTCTGAATTCCACTTGTCTATCTGGTGGCAAACCAGGTAGTTCTTCAGGAAATACTTCGGGGTATTCAGAAATGACTGGGATCTCTCCAATCTTGGGTTTCGGTTCATCAATAATCACTTGCGCCATGTAGATGACACAACCTTTCTTCAAACACTTGGAGTCTTTGAGTATGGACATTTTCTCGGGCAGCCCATACTGGGTATCTCCCTGGATAGTAAGTGATTCTCCAGACGGAGTCTTGATCATCACTTGCTTCTTATTGCAAACAATCTGGGCCTGGTTATGAGATAACCAGTCCATACCCAATACTATGTCAAAGCCGGCTAACTTAAAGGGAAGTAAGGACAAAGGAAAAGAGTGATTCCTAATGGATATAAAACATCCATCTAATAAAGTTGAAGCGGTTTCTAAAGTGCCATCTGCTAGTTCCACCTCATACTTCACACTTAATGTTCTAACAGGTAGTTTCAACAATTCACAAAACTTATTATCTACAAACGACTTATCAGCGCCCGAATCAAATAACACTCTCGCATAAACATCATTTACGAGAAAGGTACCTGTTATCACGTTGTCGTCCTTGACGGCTTCCTTAGCATCCATTCTGAAGACCCTAGCATTGGTCTTCTTCCCCTCTTCATTCTTCCTTGCAGATTTTGGGCAGTTGGACTTGATATGCCCCTTTTCATTGCAACCATAGCAGGTCGCATCCTTTATCTTCTTGCAATCCAGGGTTTTGTGTTCCCTGGATTTGCATAACCCACAAGCAAAAGGCTTCGATTGTGATTGTGAGTTGGATTCAAACCTGCACTTTCCAAAGTGCTGCCTCTTGCAGATTTTGCATTTGGGTTTTTCACCCGACTGCTGACCATCTCTCTTGAATCCTGACCCCTTCTTAGAGTCATTGTTTCCCTTCTGCTTCTTATCTGAACGCCGTGAGTTGTCATCCTCACGCTTTCTTTTCTCCGTATCAGTTTTCCTCAGTGACCTCAGCCTGACAGCATCTGAGGTTAGAGATAACGATATGTCCGTTACTGACCGAAAAGTGGTTGGTCTGGAGGCCTTTACACTAGCTTTGATCTCTGGTTCCAAACCCCCGATAAAACGAACTATACGTTTAGGCTCCGGAGTCACCAAATAAGGGACCAACCTTGATAAAGTATTGAAAGTGGTAAGGTAGGCCTGACAGTCCAGGTTCTTCATGACCAGTGCTATGAAATCAGATTCAATTCTCTCAACCTCGTGTTGAGGGCAGAAATTTTCTTTGATTAGTGCCATGAACTCTTCCCATGTCATGTTGTATAACGGAACTTTCCCTGTGGCCTGGATCAAAGATCTCCACCAGGCTAAGGCTTCTCCTTTGAAAGACTGTGAGACAAACTTCACAATATCCCGATTATGGCAGCCACTAATGTCCACCACAGTATCCATTTCATCCATCCACGTCATGCAATCAACAGCTCCTTTTTCCCCATTGAAGTCTCTGGGTTTGCATGACACGAAGTATTTATAGGTGCAACCCCTATTACGAGGTTCTTGGTGCTGTACTGCTCTTTGGGATGGATTACTCCTTTGATTCGAGGAGTGGTGAGAATTACTGTTGTGAGCAGTGTGGGTTCTGGAGGGTGTTCTAGTGTGTTATGCAGAATGGGTCCTCGTATGGGTACCACTTGATCCATGGTGCTGTCTACCCATAGCTATATTAACCGCATTATTTATCATAGCTTGCAACTCTGGACCTGCTACGTTAACTTGGGCATTTTCATTCACTATCCCTGGGTGACTGTTGACCTCGTTTGAGTCTGCCATGTATCTAGAACTGTAACATATCGACAATAATTTATTGGTGAGTTTATTATAAAATTGTCTTCTATGGCAATTTGTTAACCGTGGTAAACGTAGACCAACTATGGTTAATTTATTACTCACATTATTTTAGGATTCATAATATAATTTATCCTAAATATAATTAATAACAGTATTTATTAGCACATAAGGCCTAGTCACTGGGACAATTTAGATTATAAGCTATGATTTCAGAGAATCAAAGCATAAAGGTTTGAACAAGGTTCATTACCTTTATCAGACAGGGTCACAGACTAATACTGTCTTTTGTCTCACATGAAAATGAGAAGGGCCCGTAGGCATTCCATTACCAATGGATGGTAAAAGAACTTATCATATTTATTAATGATTTAACCCATGATTCAGAGATCATTTATTTGGGTTTAGAATCTTTGAAAAGATTCATATATAATAATAACACGAATCGTGTCTGCCAGGAATGTTAACATGTTTTCAGATGTTAACAAGGATTTGAATCTTTTTAACTAGTTTTACCATCTGGGCCAGGTCTTTAAAATGACATGCAGGCTAGGTTATACTTTTAAGATCCTTAAATAACATAGGCAGATTGACTTTTAAAAGGAATGATTTTTGATTTATTTATTTCATATATCTTTTAATTATGCATAACATGGCAAATATGAAATTTATAAACTTACATTCCATTAAACTAAAAGTAGTACATTTTGCCCTAAACGGGACTTTTCACAGAAACAGATGCCCACACAGGAGCTATACTTATAATACATGTCCTCACAGGGACGGTCTACAAAAGTAAATGTCCACGCAGGGACTACTAGAGACAAGTCCTCGTAGGGACTAAGTACAAGATAGATGTCCGCGCAGGGACTACATACACACATAAATAAATGTCCACGTAGGGACTTGATTTAAACAAGGAACTACAACAATATATATATATGGGGATTTAACGATCCCTTTTCTTCTTCCCCTTCAGCAAATCTGCTAAACCACTCATGAATCCTTGGTTCTTCTTACGCTCTCTCTGGAGGTCTCGCTCAACCCGATCCAACCTATTACGGAGCTCAACCTGCCCAGGAGGAGGAACCCGTGGCGGCTGATGCTGAAATGGTGGCTGAGTAGGTACTTGATACCCATGAGCTGGATGTCCCATTCCCCAAGGGGTTCCATATGGTCCCTCAGGGTTTTGGGTATAGTAGTTTGCAGCCACTAGGTAGGGGTCGGCCTCGGCATAGTTATAATTATGGTATGCTGGTGGTCCATAAGGGTTGTAAGCTGCCGGAGCAGTATAAGCAGGTATTGCGTGGCCAAAACCCGGTGATGGCGGTACAATAGGTGCTGAATTCAGCTCCGAAACTGGGACAGAAGGTCCCCCCATCTGTGGGTCTCCATGAGTAGTCGGATAATGGCTACCGCTAGAGTGTTGAGGAGTGGTGATATGAACTCCCACTGGTCGTACTGACATCCGCGGGCCAGTCCTCCTACGCCTCGGGGGTTCTGGAGGCTCTACATAAACTGGCGGCGGTGGAGGCGGTGGCGTGACTGCCTCGAAATGGGGATCCCCAGAGGGATCTTGTTGCTGCTGTTGCTGATGAGATGCTGAATGAGACGGTGTATGGTGAGACGGTGTATGGTGAGACGGTGTATGGTGAGATGGTGTATGGTGAGACGATGAGTGTTCAGATGGGGTATAATACCACTCACACCGTTCGAACCGTGCCATGTGACTATCCGGACCTTCGTAGGGTGGTCCGTGGTAAGATGAACCATCAGAGATTGAAAAAGGATGGTTCCGGGATCCAGTTGAAGCTTCGACAGGATCTGTGTCCTCGTCCATATCTTGATCACCAGAAAAGTGATCCTCCGGCCCTAGTGGGTTAAAGCCCACGTTTTCGGGTAGGTACTCTGCTGGGTTAAACTGACCCTGAAATACAGGAGTAGGGTCGCCGAAGAAATGTTGCGGGTTGTGGGGTTCGTTCTCTGACTGAGGCCCATAGGAGTCATGATATGGAGGCGTTGAGGCGTGCGAAAAAGATCGCCTGGCATCGTCTTCATAGGTCCTCCATAGCTCCCTCGTTTCATCATTCCTTGTAGAAGAAGTTCGTCGATATGAAGGCCCTGCCTCATGGTCGTTAGGGGCACTAGCTGGCTCCTTTCCTCGACTACCTCGTCTAATTCTTGGCGGCATTATTGTACCTGTTAAAATACACAAGATAATAACAAGGAAAAATAAAGGACAAAAATTTAATTAACTAAAAATTTGAACAATTTGGATTATTCCTAAGTTCTTTGTCTAGACTCGAAGATTTAGGAATGTGCAATTGTGTAACTGAGATTAAACACAAAAGGTTAGTGTTTAATTCACTCAGAGTTGGCTCTGATACCAACCTGTCACACCCCGAATTTCCACGTGTTACCGGTGGGCCCGGTAGGGGAGTATCGTGACGTGGTTGGCAACATAATAGTCAAACAACACAATATTTAAATGCACAGCGGAAGCAAAGTATAGATTTAATTCAACCAAACGATATTGTAATATTAAGTATCACAATTAGTCGAATATAAATCCACAGGTAGATCAAATAAAAAGGAAAACAAATGTTCAACAGTTTATGACATCCAAGCTGGCGAGACTTAATGTGGATGCTAGGAGACAGGCCAGCCTATTTCGCGTAGTACCTGCACTTAACCTTTTTAAGAAAAATACGTCAGTTTACACTGGTAAATACAATCAACCGACTCATTTTGAAAAGAGTTTAAGAAAATGCATTTAAGGCACAAGGCACAAATAATATTTTATAACTTGGGATACTTATTTAAATATATAAACTTGTAAAGGATTTACATGTTCCTTATGCGTTCAGTAGCCCGGATCGAGCCGGGTTAAAGATCAATTAACACACCACTTAAATTATGAGACACTACAGGTGTACGCCTACACCAGAGTGCTAAGGTCGTGGCCATTTCGTAAAATGATGCCAGGGATATCCGGGACACGGTCATTAACCCCCCAAAGGCTTTAAGCAACAAAACAAATTAAACGGAGACATCTCAATAATTTAACCATAATAAGATTAAATATTCAACGCCCGACCAAGCGGTATTTTATATACCGTACCCAAGCCCGTATAGGGAAATAAGTTAAAAGTATTTACCTGAGCAAGTATAGTTCAAAATCAGCGAGTGCGGGTATCTTTTACTGGTTCTCCTAATCTGGAACGAAGGTTTATAATAACCTATTAGAATCCTAACGGGTCTTTAGTTAAGCTTACGCTTAGACCGGTTAGTTTTAAAGATACGGTTCGTACGCACGATTAAGCGAAGACCGGATAGAATGTGATTTAGACCCGACAAGTTTGAAGACTTGTTTAATATGGGTATATGATACACATTCTGGATTTTGAGAATAAACCGATAAGGTTTGACCCGTTTCGGCTAATTTATGTAAACTAGTTACATAAACCGAACCGAACGCGCATAAAACGTAACGGGTATCCGTAAGAGTCCTAAACAGGTTCCCTAAGTTAATACACCTTAAATAAGTTGTGATATCAGTAGGATATCACCCATGATGCCCAAAACGAGTTTAATCTCTTAATAAGTCCCGTAGGGGTATTTTGGTCATTTTAAAGATTATAAAAGGATTAAATTAGGTTTCTATGAACCGGGTCTGATTACATCAGTAAAATAGCTTATATTAACAGGTTATAACATTTGGTTATAAGTCTTATATGTTAAAATAGTTTTAAACCCAAACTATGCGTATAATACGCGTATAAAGCCGTTTTAAGCGACGTACGGTTTAAAATACGATTCTGAGTTTCCTGATCAGTTAAACAGGTTCAAAACACTCTAATTAATATTTAAAATCAGTAGCAATTGGATTGGCGTTAATAGGATTTGTAAAACTCATTTTATGGCCGAAAAGGGTATATTCGGTATTAACCGAATTAAGGCGCTAATCCAAGCTTATGATCAGTTTAAAAATAATTAAAAATCTTCAAAAATCCCAAAATATTATATTACATCAGTGAGTAAAAGGTTTGGTGTCAAAAATTGGGTTTAGATAGGCTTTACGCTAATGACGTCATTTATGTATTAAGAATCGCCATAATTACGTCATTAAGCATAAGTCCTAATCTAGACCTCCGATTATCGTGAAATTTTCGGGACATGCATAATAATCAATAACTAAGATTATGGCATTTCCACTTTTCCCAAAATCTCGTTTTATGGTCATAAGGGCATTACGGTCACTATTTAGGCGATTAACGGAAACATCGGACGATTAGGGATTCGAGTGGTATAAACGCAGAGGTTTATACACACGTGTATCTAGGTCCTAAAGGAACCTTAAGGCATGTCTAAACCTATAAGAATCGGGTCAGAACTGAGGTCAACGCAAAAGTCAAACTTTTGCGTCTTTCGGCTCCGAATCGGTTCTAAATAGAAAGTTGTCGAATCAAACAAGCGTAGACAAGTTTTTATACTTATTTTCAGTTTATATGAGTGTTAAAACAGATTACACGCCCTCCGTATCATTAAATATGCGATTATCATTTCTGTTGACTTTTCGGGTAACCTTTGACTCGACAAACGACATAGTTAGGATTAAAATCAGTGAGAGCCCTTTTAGGGTTTTAATACTCATATAATTACCAACTCGTAACAACTTTCGTTTCGACAAATCTCTGGATCGTTTGTGTTTTATCGCCAAGTCAAACCGTAGTTACGACGGTTTGATTTCTAGGCTATAAACGATGTAAAACTGAATCGAGAAGGATTAAGAGCACTTACACAAGTCTAATGGATGATATGGAAGTCTTGTGAATGACCCGTAAGCTCCTTTGATGTCCAGAAGTTGATATGTGTTTGTATGTTGAACACGAGACTATCGACAAGGACTTTGATCTTTCTTCTTTGATTCCAAATGGGTGAATGATGATCAATGATGAATGTATATGGCTTTTATAAGTTGTATACTAATGTATACCAGCCCCTAGTATCGAAAACCATCAATATAAGTCGGTTATAAGGCACGAACAGACACCTGCCCATGCAGCAGGTCATTTTCTGCATCTGCAGGTCGAATGCGGCCCGCTTTGGGTTTTGTTGATCCTGATGCGGGCCGCTTGGGCCCCCTGATCAGGTTAACTTGTTTTCTTGAATTGCATTTTGGTCCCTAGTCCCCCGAAAGGTCGTTTTCAAGTCCAATCTTGCATAAGAAGCTTTGATATTTAATATTTGGGGCTTTAAGACTTATTCCCACTTTGTCAAGTCCTCGGGTAACTTTGTGATCACCCGAAAAGCCCTAAATTTCCACGTTGACGATTCTAACCCTTGCACACGAATTTTATCACAACTTGCTCATACGATAACGAAACTTGGTGAAATTTTTATGGTACATTCTAGTGAGCATAATTAATCGTTACAAAGCTTCGGGCTTGTCAAAAGGTCACTCAGAGGTATAATTTAAACATGTTGGCACATTTAACCCCTGTAGTTTGTAATCTCTCACCTTCTTTCACAATTCGCCTCGTATGATCCATGATCTATTCGTTTAAGGTTATAAACATCATGTAGGGTTATTGCAAAGTGTAATTATTCATTGTTGACACTTTGAACCCTTCTATTTACACAGTTTCACTGTTTGTCAACTTTGGTCCTCCAAGAGCAATCTTTCACACGTTCAAACATTATGACACGTGTCAAGACCTTATAGGACGTAAATTTTCGAGGTGTTACAATAAGCGACATGGAAGCTTGGTAAAGAAGCGGGTCAAACGGGACTTATGCGCACGGGAAGCATATTTGGATGAGAGGTAAGTAAGCTTACACCCCTTTTTGTAGAATATCTATTCGTTGTATTGATTACGAACATGGTAAGTAAATATGTGAAGTATGATGTTCCGACAAGTATTTGATACGGGTCGGAATATGTGGGTATGATAAGAAATTAAAGTTGATGTTTAAAAAGGGTAAAATGGACCTTTGGATCTAACGTGTCAAATGGTGGAGATGTCATCATTTGGCATTATCGACTAATGAATTGTTTTGTCAAGTCTTATGAATTCACAGAATGAATAGCGAAAGGATCTTGTTGTTATCATCTAACAATTTGGTGGATGAAGTATTAAACGAATCTTAGCTTTGATCCGTACAAGGTATGTGTGTTTAGAGTTGTAGTTAAGTGATAGGATTGGTTGAATGTGCAATGAAGTCCTTTGTTGTAAAGGATGGAGCGAAGTTGAAAAAAATGCCCTTGATAGGTATATCGGGCAAACGACTTTAAAAGGTTGTTTAGAAACAAGCCATTAGGTTAAACGATTACTTTGGACAAGTATGAAAGCGAAAAGTATGATCTTTGCGAGTCAAAGTCCTTAAGAATGCGTAAATACCCTTAACGGGTCAAAATAAGTCTTAAGCGGAAATGGGCTGGGATGTTGTAAGAAACCCGTGATTGGAACCTTATATGATAGACGACGTTGACATTATAAGGCTCATGAGAAATTGAGGTCAAATAAACAGATTATTTTGATAAATGCATGAACGGGTCAAAACTTAGTAAAAAGGTGATAAGTCGATAGCTTAAAAGTCTAGAATTTTGTTAATCCGGATGTCGGATGTTAACTCCATGTGATGGAGAATTAAATTACGATCACGTAGGAAAAATAATCGGGTAAAACGGATAAAAAATGAGAAAGTTATGCCTGTTTCCGTAAAACTGAGTTATGCTGGGAATATTATCGGATTGTATGATCGGATGGAAAGCCGAATGTAAAGAGTTAACGGAAAGAAAAGTAAACGTGAGTAAATCTTGTATGTTTATGATGCGTACTAATGTTATGAATTTTATGTGGTGAGCACAGGTAATACGAAACACGAGGATCATCAAAGGATAGGGATCTAGGACCGAATCACTTGAAGGATTGTACGGGATTGTTTGAGAATGTAATTTGACACACATAAGTTATGTTTTAATCTGTAAATGAATTAGATTGATGTATTCAATATAAAAGAGTTGTTTTAAAATGAACTTTCAAGTATGGCATAAAGTTTATAATAAAAGAAATTTTATGGCACAAATTTTCCGCTGCGACTTTTTGTTAAATACGAACTAGGGCCTTACAAAATCAAACAAAAACAAAGTTTTAGGGTGACTCGCGGCCCATGACAGGGACAACCCTGTGGTTCGCGGGGCGCGACCGAGAGTCACCTAGCGGATAACCAACGTGCCACGTGGCACGCCACATGTCAAAGCTAGGCTGGTGATTAACCAGACCTAGCCGTAACTAGGTCTGCCTCGTAGGGCGCGAAGGAACCAGAGTCGGGGCTCGCGGGGCGCGAGCCAGTCCAGAATCAGCCTATAAAAGGAGGCCTTTGGCCACAGTCTCAAATCGCTCACATCTCTTTCTCTATCAGACTTCTAACTGGGATGCACTCGCCAATATTTCTTGCTGATAAAATCTTTTTAAAACGCGTTTCAGGCAACTTAATGTGAAGCTATAAGAAGGCAGCTATGGAGCACTAAAGACTTAAAGAAGTGGCTATAAAAGTTACCTAAATAAAAGTTTATGTTTTCAGCAACTAGGGTTTATCCATATAAATGTGTTATGAATGAAACATGAGTTTTATCCCATTTGTTTATTATAAAAGTTTCGTGTTTTGAAACTCTGAAATTTATTTTATAACTACGATCCTGATGCCTCATTTCCGCTGTCAAATTAATAAACACCGATACCACTTAACTCGTTCGCAGCTCCCGTTCCCAGGGTACGGGTCGGGGGTTGCGACATTGGTGGGGAGGTTGTTGATGGTGAGGCTGATTGATGGAGGAGAGAGAGCATGTAGAGAGAGAAAATATAAAGAGATAGAGTGTATGTCTGTTTTATATATGTATTATTATATATAATAATAAAATATAAAAAATATGGGAAAAAGACTAAAATGCCCCTCATGTGAGGAGCATGTGACTGATTTTAACGTTGCAAATGGATGCCGTTTGAGGCGTAAAGTAAAATAGATATAAGTTAAATAGATTAGGGAGTAAAATGTCTATTTTAAAAGGATTAGGGCAAAACCGTTAAAGCGACCAAACCATAGAGAGCAAAATGGAAGTTTACTCATTAAAAAATAATTCGAGCCAACCGAGTCGAACCGAATTGAGCGGACCTTTGCTCATGCTCGGTTCGTTTCAAATGAAACCCATTCGAACCGAGCACCTTTTTCAATCGAGTAGAATTGAACGAACAAATTCGAAACATTTTTAGATCGAGCAATGAACGAGTCTCGAGCGTCAAGCAATAGCCTTGACTGAATAACAATATTTCAGTTTAAGATGCTTCGCGAATAACATTATTTCAGTTTAAGATCCAAACCGTCCATTTCGTAATCATCTACCATCACCACATGGCAGCTTCTAATAAGTCACCTGCATCGGGACCCACTCATCTCGCCTTTTACCCTATCCACCCCCACCCACACCCCACCCAACCCCCCTTCTCGTGCCTTTCCCATCTCACGACTTTTCGTTTCTTACTCCCGCGAACAACAATATTTCAGTTTCCTTCGTTACCGCTCTATTCGTTCTCCAATACGCACAAAAACCAGATGCAGATTCAAACACACACCACCAAAAAACCCTAGGTTTTCAAATTCGATCATTTACGGTTAGTTTTTTCTCTTTTATTTTCCTAATTTCATTCTAGATCTGTAGATTATATACCTCTGTGTGTTTATATGATACACAAATACATATACATACATGTATGCATGAATAGTTTATCGAGCGATTGAAATTGCGAGTGTTTACGGTGTATTGATAGGATTCACTAGTTGTTTCGCTGTTTGAATTTGTGTTGTTTGGAAGAAGTAGGTGAGAATAGGATTTTGAGCGGTTAATTTGTTGTTAAGTTGTCGTTGAATTTGGAAGTTGATTAAGGAGGAGTGTGTTGGATTGTTGTATAACTGGTGTTAGAGGTGGAATCGTGTGATTTAGGTGTCTGGAAGAGGTATAGTGAGGGTTTTTGAGTTATAATTTAGGAATTAGGGTTTTCGGTGTGTTGTTTGGGTTGAATATTTGTATGTTGTAGTGTGAATTGCTTGATATGTGAGTTTTTGAAGTTGTGGAGGGGTGAATTAAGGATGAGAGAAGGGGAGGCTTGTGTGGTGGTGGTGAGTAATGTTGGGGAAATGGAAAGTGAGAAGAATCAGCAGAAGCGTGACCGGAAATGGCTAGCAGGTGGTTCTGATATGGAACCTGTGGTTAAAAAACAGGTGAAAGAGGGTTCTGTTGAGGATGAAGTAGATTCATGTGCTGTAAGTCAATCAGAGGTAGACATGGTTTGCGTTGAAGAAGAGCTTTGTGCTAGCAGGCTGCCTGCAGAAGGCGTTGAAGAAGAGCCTTGTGCTAGCAGGCTGCCTGCAGAAGGTTTAAATGATGTTAAACCTCAGCCTTGTGTTGAGCAGAATATGAAAGAATCGTCAGATGGTCTGACACTAGAGCCATGTGGTAGAAAGAAAACAGCAGAAGATGAAAATGGTGATATGCAAGACTCATTTAATGAGGTACTTGTTCAACAGTCTTTGAAGATGACAGATCAACAGATATGTGAGATGAAGCAAGGAACCGAGTGTTTAGATTATATTGGTACAAATCCTATTGAGCAGTCTGTTAAAGAAGGTTCATATGACATGGAGCTAGATTCTTCCGGTGGGAAGCACTCATCAGAGGTTTCAAATGACATGGAAATAGAGCCTGTAATTGAGCAGCCTGTCAAGGAGTGTTTGAACGAGATTGAACAAGTGACTCATGGTAGAATGCAGAGAACAGAGGTTGAAAGTGACAGTGACAAAGATCCTATGCACACAGTAGGAGATAAAACTGACATTGAAGTAGAGAAGTCTACTGAACAGCCCGTCAAAAAATATTTAAATGAGATGGAAATTTATGCTTGTGGCAAGATTCAGTCAACAGAGGCTTTGAATGAGAGTAAACCCGAGCCATATGTTCAAGAATCTGTCAATGAATATCTGGATGACATGAAATTGGAGATTGATGAAAAGAAGCACACACCACAATCTATAAAGGATACTGGCATTGAGCCTTCTGTAATCAAGCAGACAACACATGCTTTGAATGACACTGCACTGGAGATTTATGCTGATCAGTCTGTTAAGGAGTGTCAAAATGAGATAGTTATAGATACTTGCACCAAGAAGGAGGCGAAGGAGGCTTCAAACGATGATATAAGTTCTGAGGTTTCAAACCCTAATGTATCACCTCGTGATATTTCTTCAAGTTTTCAGACCGTTAATAGCCAACCAGATGGGAAGCTAGTTACGAAAGACCAAGCTGTTTGTGGTGAAATTACATCGGCTTGTTCCGGGAACTTAAGCAGTGAGGGGAGCTCTAGCCAAGAGGAACACGGTACAAATGATACAAACGGTACAGTGTCAACATCACATGTAGTAATTGAGGTTCCAAAGCATGCTAGTACTGCTTCTGGTATCAGGAAAATTACATTTAAGTTCAGCAAACGTAAGGAAGACTATGATAATCAATTGTCTGCTTCTGCTTTGAAGTCTAACGGTAGTGCTTCTGTCAATGGGACCCATAACGTACCCAGGTTAACTTATACTAGTGAGCAAGGGCTGCATGAACCTCGTGATTCTGTTGCTCCTGATGGTTATCCTACAACTGTTAAAAGACTCTTATCAACTCGGATTCTCGAGGGAGCAAAAGTGAAATATATTTCTGCTTCTGTAAGTTTCATATGTATTCAGTTCTTTACTAATAATTTTAGCTAAAAACTTTATCATATTTCATAACAGAAACCGGCATTTTTATATCCATTTGCATAAATCCAGGGGGAGCTTATTGGAATTATCAAGGATTGTGGCTATTTATGTGGCTGTGCAACATGTAATTTTTCTAACGTAAGATTTCTCTTGTGTTTTTAAACGGATGAATTTTAGATTTTTGGTATTGGACTGCTACACTTGCTTAATGGTTGAATGACACACGCAGGTTCTACGTGCTCATGAGTTTGAACAACATGCTGGTGGAAAAACGAAGCACCCTAATAATCACATATTTTTGGAGAACGGAAAACCTATTTACAGTATAATTCAGGCAATGAAGACTGCTCCTCTCAGCACAGTAGCTGAAGCAATAAAAATGGTAGCTGGTTCGTCTGTCAACGAGGAACTCCTCCAGGTTTGGAAAGGTGACATCATTTTTATTTGTGGACTAACGGCATATTAATAGTTTTCCTTGGAGATACTGAAGGAGGTATAATGGATGTATGGAGTAGTAGTATACAACTATATACATGAGATTGATGTTGAGAATGATTTTGGCAATGACAACATAAATAAAACATGTTGTTTTGAATACTGAACTACTTAAAGATCAAGCTATTACTTCTCCTTGATATCTCAATATTGCTTGAATTTTTATTTAATTTGCAGGGAGTCTTCTAAGACACATGGACATGGCTAATATAGACAACAACCATCATATGAAGCTTATGAACTTGTATCATTCAACAACAAGGTGCAAACCGTTTCTCATATATTTTTATACTTTTTATGGTATTAGTCTTACTTCGAGGTTAAAAGGATAATCAAGCTTCTGTATGTATTGTACATGTTTCGATGTGTACTTGTAGTGAATATACAACTTGGAAATTTTTTGTGATACACACTATCTTAGTTTGTCTTTTGCTTTATGGATATGATGCAAATTGGTTAGAACAAATAGAGATAATGCAATGTGATATAGTTAAAACTCATTTGCTCTAAATAGTTAAATTGAACTTTCTTCTTCAAATTTTTACTATTTGGGTCTGTATGCCTCTTTAAACACATATGCACACGATACGTAACATGTGTGCTTGTATGATATCCTGGAAATGTCTATACCATAGTCACATAAATTGCTAGGCAAGCCACGATCTACGATCCAGTTCGTATGTACCGAATTGCAGTACGAACGTGTTCCGGGAACGCTTCAAATCGTGATTTTGGCATTGAAATTAGCGTTCCGAACGTCGTACCTGTTGATTTAGTGACGTAATTTGCTGATTTGCGAAACACCTTTCTTTATTAAATGGGAACATCAAACTTGTTTAATTGTTCGAAAAATCGATTGGAAAGTCGCTGGAAATGGAGAGGATGAGCGGAGAGAAAGAACAGCTGCAATTTCTGCCGGCCAGGAAGAGCAGCGGTGTGTTCCTGCGTTTAAGCCTTCTAGGGTTTAAATGAGTTTAGGTGTTTTAACATTTAACCCCTCTATATTTCACTAGTTCCCATTTAATCCTTAAAACTTGTAAACTTTGCATAAAAAGTGTAAAATTTGTTTGTGTATTTTAACATTAACCCCCTCTATCTTCACTAGTTTACATTTTCTCTTTAAACTTATAAATTTATAAAAATAGCACAAAGTTTAACCGGTACATCGTACCGGAGCGATCCGGAATGAGCCTACCCCCACTCGAACTGAATTTTAGAGACCTAGCGAATTGCGATCCCGTTCCACGTTCCAGTACTGAAGTGTACTGCGAACCGTGTGACTATGATCTATACCTAATCTTTCTGTTGAGGTTTTTTTTTTCTAATATTTGGGTTGTATATATTTGGTTTTTATACTTTAGTGGCTCATTTCTGGATGACATTTGCGAATATTTGAGCTTTATCTTGATTACTCTTAGACTATAGTAAATGACATTAGATGAATTGGAAATTCTAAAGATTATCAATTTAACAAATATTTGATTATTCTTCTCTTTGCTTCACCAGCTACGCGAGAGAAGATGGTTCTAGCCCGTACTATTTTTATCCTAAGAGTTTCGCTGTGGAACCTCAACCAATTGTTACCGAGACATGGAAAGAGCGGAAATGCCCGTTTAAGAAGTATGCTCTTTCTGTATTTTTCTTTTATTGTTTCTCTCTTTCTCACACAATCAAACTGCTACATTTTTATATATGTATGTGTGTTTGCAATTATACATACATGTCAAAGCATACATGGGATCTGTTGTAGGTGAGGCTTATCTGTTTAAAAGAAGAATAAAGAAATTGACACTGAGAAGTATGCAATTCATATATGATTATGAAACATATTGTAGTTTGCTTTGCTTATATGTATAAATGTTCACATACACACATTAACTTGTGTACAGTGTGTCCATAAACAAAAATATTGAAAGCCAAACTTGCATAGGATCCAAGAGAGGTTCCATGCAATGTGATTTGGGTGTGCTCTACTCATTCTTTGCTCATGTTTCACATTGTAATGTTTGTTTATGAGTCTGTGAAAGTAAAAAATAGTTACCCCTCATGGCTGATTTCTTGATATCGCTTCTTTCTTTGCATACATACACACATATCTCCTAGCTTATTTTACATGTATTTTGCAGACCAAAGTCATACACATCTAGCACTGCTTTTGAAACCAAACGAAGCGCTGAAGGTAGCCATAAGAAAAGGTAGTCTGTTTTCCATGACTTTTTTTTTGTTATTTTATCTGCTGATGTCACTTGTACTATCTTACACTGGACTCCGATGGCTCTAAGTTATTATTATAAAGTTTCATTTTATGGCGCATGTGAAGCATGTATTTTTGCTTTGCTTTTGTTTTTTATTGCTTTTACTGTCTTGCCTTAACATTTTCATTTAGAAAATCTCTTTTATATGATGACAGGGATAATGATTTGCATCGTCTACTTTTTATGCCGAATGGGCTTCCCGACGGGACTGAATTGGCTTACTATGCCAGAGGAAAGGTGAATGTTATTTAATTTGAACATTGGATATTCTATTTATGTTGTGCATGTTCATCTCTTATACAAGACATATTTTTGCAGAAAATACTAGATGGTTACAAGCATGGGAATGGTATAGTTTGTAGCCATTGTGACACCGAGGTAAACTTTATTTTCTTTCCCAGACAACTTTCTGGTTTTCTGAACAGAATCTGTTTTCTTATTTACACTGATATTTTCTTTCGGCAGATCAGTCCTTCACAGTTTGAAGCTCATGCTGGATGGGCTGCCAAACGTCAACCGTGAGTGCTGTTCTGGAAGCAAGTTCTAATAGGATTAATGAATTATTGGGCACTGTGTTCTAATAGCTATAGCTCTGTTCATGTGCAGCTATCGTCATATTTATATTCCTAATGGGCTTACACTCCATGATATAGCTATGTTGCTTGCAAATGGACAAAGTATTACAACCAGCAACAGTGATGATATGTGTGCAGTATGTGGAGATAGAGGAGAACTAGTTATTTGTGATGGGTGCCCTCGTGCTTTCCATGCAGGTCGAGCTTTATCTGTTCATTACAATAATATTGCATTCTTATTTAATCCACTATTTTTTCTTATTTTTATTCTCTTTATGTTAACAAGATGTCATTATTTATGTATTTCTTCTATACTGTATTGACATATTTCTAGTTGTCAATAAACATCTGCTTCATGACTAAGTGTGCATTAAAAGCCCTTTTTTACATGCTATGCAGTTAATGCGGTAGAATATCGGATATTGGTCAAGGACCGATATTTGAGATTTAGGTTATCGCGGTGGGATATTGGTAATTTTAATATTATGCAGAATTTATATATATAGCAATCTATAACAATTCAGTATACTCTCCTACCATTAACAAATTAACCTTTTGCAAACACTAACAATAGTAGCAAGTATCAACTGCTAAGACTTAAAACACTAACATTTAACATTAACAATTAACATTTAAGACTTAAAACACTAATGGCAGCAATAAGAAGAAAGACAGATGGTAGAACTAAGAAGAAAGGTACTGATATCGGGAAAATCAGTTATATATCAGTCAAATATCGGTCAATATCTCCGATAATATTGGTACTGATATTCTGACTGATGTTTGACACTGATATTTTACATGGGGACCGATAATTGATATATCAGTGATATATCACAGATATTAACTGCATAGACAACATGTCATTATTTATGTATTTCTTCTATACTGTTGATATAGTTCTATTCATCAATACACATCTACTTCCTGAGTAAGTGTGCATTAAAACCCCTTTATTTACATGTATCTCTCTATGTACCCGCAGTTTAATATCTTGGTTTGTAGACAGATGCAAATTTCTCTGTATTTAAACGCATGTGTTGCCTGGGTTTTCTTTATATTATCTGTGAATCAACACTAATGTTATGTGCAGTGTGTTTGAAATCTACATACACATAGATATATCTAAAATTTGTTATGACATTGAAGAATGTCTGACTAGTATATACTTACAAATTACAATGTTGAACTAATATACATGGCTTCTTTCTTGCAGTTTGTTTGGGACTGGAGGGTGTGCCTTCTGAAGATTGGCACTGTCCGTACTGTAGAGACAGTGTTGGTTCTGGTAGAAAAGCTGCTGCAGAGTTCAGACCGATTGTTATTCGACTGACCCGGGTTGTTAAAGTCAGAGAATACGAAACTGGTGGCTGTGTTATTTGCAGGTTTGTGGATGCCAGCTCAAATTTATCTTTCATATGTTAGTGGTGTTAATATGATGTTTATGTCTCATATATATCCGTCATGGTGTATAAGTACTTGATTTTGTTTTCTGTGTGAAGGGAGATGCTGCTCTAAATAAATATATCCGTCATGGTTTATAAGTACTTGATTTTGTTTTCTGTGTGAAGGGAGATGTTGCTCTAAATAAGATTTAAACAACGGGAAAGTCTTTATATTTGCATGTAATTCAAGCTAGAGAGGTTCAGGTGTTCTGGTTTGTTAAGGACACAGTTTTTTTTTAATCATATGTGATGCTTATACCCACTTACTAAGAATGCATTTGTGCTCTGAGGTTGATAAAAAACTATAATTACACTTAATTATAGTGATAATGGTCGATTGGCTGACATCATAGACTATGCGGTTAATATCGGTGATGTATCGATCGTCGGTCCCCATGTAAAATATTGGTGTCAAATATCGGTATCAATATTATTGGCGATATTTACCGATATATCATCGATTTTCCCGATATCAGTACCTTTCTTTTTAGCTCTACCGTTCGTCTTTCTTCTTATTGCTGCTATTAGTGTTTTAAGTCTGAATCAGTTCCTACTTGCTACAGTTGTTGGTGTTTTGCAAGTTGCAAAGGTTAATTTGTTAATGGTAGGCGAGTATACTGATTGTTATATATATATAAGTTCTGCATGATACTAATATTACCAATATTCCATCGATATCCCACCTTGATAACCTATATCTCATATACCGGTCCTTGACCGATATCCAATTTTTACCACATCATTAACTACATAGATTAGTATTTTGTGGTTTAATTATTCAATAGAAAATGAAATATATGACATATCTACAAAAGTGGGTTTAATTTGTTAAATATAGAGACGCAACTGAGTCTTTATAGGCCATTCACTCATTCTAATAGTTCCACATATGCAATTCTCCATCATTTCAAGAATTCAAATTTAGAGTTATGCATTTTTGTGTTATCAAGTGTGAAAATTACAGAACATACTTCTAGTAAGTAATAACACGTCAAAAGTGTATTTGTAGTCGTCTTCCAATATTCAACTTGTATTAGTTGTGTACTGTATCATAAAGAGCAGCTAAAGAACATAATTTTGGCAACCATATATCTTCTTTTTTTTCCATATAGTATCTAGTCAAAATGCAGAGGTGATTATCTAGATAGGCTTAATATTTGTAAAAAAATAATGTATATCTTTATAGTGCTGTATCATAATTTGTTCATCATTATTTGATACATTCCTTGTATTAGTTATGTTCACACTTCTTTAAATTTGCATTAAGTTTACAAATCTGTTTTTGTGTTCCTCTATCAGGGCCCATGATTTTAGTGTTGCTGAATTTGACGATCGAACAGTGATGTTATGTGATCAAGTATGCATGATCCCATTCTGTTCCGTTTATAATTATGTTTTGTTCAATTATTGTAACATTTGTGTTTCATACTGCCTAGTGTGAGAAGGAATACCATGTTGGCTGTTTAAGAGAAAGTGGGAGATGTGATTTGAAGGTAAGCTACAGAATCATTGTTGTATATGAATAAATAATCACTTGATGTACTTTTAGGCAACTAAATATTAAAAAATATTCTTTAATCGTAAATTCGTAACCAGGAACTTCCATTAGATAAATGGTTTTGTTGCAATCACTGTGATATGATCCATGGTGCTATTCAAGACGTGGTTGTCAATGGAGCAGCTGTAGTTTCAGGTTCGATTTTGAGTGCGATTAACAAGAAACATATAGAGAAAGGTGCTGTTAGTGGATCTCCGAATGAAATTAGGTGGCGGATGTTAAGTGGAAAAAGCCGCTATCCTGAACATTTGCCGCTACTGTCAAGCACTGCCGCCATTTTCCGGGTATGTTCTTTATTTTTTAATATTTTTTTTTTGTTATTGTTGCTAGTTTTATTATACAATGTGTCAATGTGGCTTGCATATCACCATTGTGCTAAAGACTGCTTGGCGTTTATATTTTATTTTTAGCTACGTACATACGTACTTAAGTTAATAATCTCAGCTTAAACACGTAGAATAGATAAGAAAATGCAAGCAAAAATAACAAGATTTGTCTTATCAAATTAAGCAGTAGATTTTTTCACTGATCAACATTTCTGCTTTCATATACCTTTTCCGGATATTTATGTGGGTATAAGTGTAATTTGATTCATTCGGTAGCTATCTTGGTTTGCCAAGTAGTTCTTCACTGATTTGCTAATTACATTTGACCATATCAGAGGAGAATTGGTTGGGTGCTTTTGTATAGAAATTAACTTAATAAAAATGGGGTGGCTCCAGAGTTTATATTGATTATTTGTGCGTTAATGCTTTTTCTTCCCATCTCTTGGCTATGTCTACTACTCCCACCTTTGTTCAATATATATACATATACATATACATATATCACGCCCCGCTTGCGGTATGTGCATATAATGTATATATGTGTGGGCCATCGGGGGGCAAAAGTAAAAGTGCACTAATTTTAACGTTATTTTACTAATTTCGTGAAAATAACGTTAAAAGTGGAGGACGGTTAATCATGCATCATGTGGTGGCGTTGATAGCTGAAAGACAAAAGGGTACATGCACTAATCGGTCTTTGTCTCGATTGCCGAGTGTTATGTGCCTTATGTCCAAGGCTTGATGCAAAACTACTATCGAGCCGGGGGTCTCACTGGAAGCAGCCTCTCTATTCCTACGGGGTAGAGGTAAGGCTGTCTACATCTTACCCTCCTCAGACCCTACCTTTGCTTTGCTATTGGTGGGATTTACTGAGTATGATGATGATGATGATGATACATATACATATATTTAAAATCTTGTTTGGCTAAAGTTATGTGGTATCCATATGCAGGAGTGTTTTGATCCCATTGTTGCAAAGTCTGGGCGTGATCTGATACCTGTAATGGTGTACGGGTAAGTGGCCTTGTTATTGTACTTGATAACTAGTTGATGCACCGCCCGCGTTGCGGGGTGATGGCCGAATAATTCTCAATCAATTAAAAAAACACTATTATAGTTTTGTTAGGAAAAAAAACTAAAACGATGACAAGACCGTAATTCTGAGCTCAGGGCAAAACTGTAGTTTGTCAGGATTAATGAGCGAGTGTTAGGCAGCTCATTGACATGGAAAAAAATTAAATCCAGTCAACCAATTAAAAAAACATTTTTATAGTTTTGTTAAAAAAACTAAAACGATAGCAATACTGTAATTTGAACTGAGGGCAAAGTTGTATTTGTTGACTTTGGTAAAATCGTAATTTGCCAAAAGTTAAAGTGATGGCAATACTATAAATTTGAACCAGAGACAATCGTAATATAACTTTGCACTAAGGACAAAATCGTAATTTTAAGCTGGGGACAAAACTATATTTTTAATTTGATCTGGGGCAAAATCAAAATTTTGAACTGAGGGCAAAATCGTAATTTTGAATTGCGGGGCAAAAGCATACTTTTATTTTGAACCGGGCGAAAACATAATTTTAAACTGAAGGCGAAATCATAATTTTTGAAACGGGGCGAAAATGCAAAATCGTCATTTTTAGTTTGGGGCAAAAGCGAAAATTTATTTTGAACTGGGGCGAAAATTGTAAATGTAATCTGGGGATAAAATCATAATTTTGAACCCATGGCAAAATCGTAATTTTGAGCGAGGGACAAAAACATAATTTATTTTGAAGTGGGGGCAAAAACGTAATTTTATTTTAAATTAAGGACGAAACCGTAATTTTAAAACGAATATAAAACAATAAAATGGTTGGTGCGTGGCACTATTCCCCTAACTTGCTTTTGTATACGTAGGGAATAAGTTTGGGCATATTTATTAATGCAAATAGTTAAAGAATCGAAAGCTAAAGTTAAGCTTGGGCATAGTTATAGTTATATGTGCACAGCACTGGATCCTTGCTTTTATACCCATTACCAGAACAATTGTAGTTTGCATGTCTATGTAAATGATACAGATGATATGTTACATTTTTACCCAACCTTTTCATAAAATCTATCAGATTTCGGTTTCTTGGGGCACAATTTTCTGTCCTTATCAGTTATCACTGTAGGCCGTGTGTGTGATGTTTGATGATGACAATTAGATAGCATAATGATCTTGTGTTTCACCCGTATTCTTTTAATAGGTAATTATGTGTCATTAAGCACATAGGTATTTAAACTATAAAGGCTTTTGAATGATATCATCATGATGACTTGCTTCAATATGCAGGAGAAATATATCTGGGCAAGAGTTTGGAGGAATATATTGTGTCGTTCTAATGGCAGGGTATTACTTCTTTCTTTGTCTATATCCCTGTTTTTACAACGTTTCCAATTTGTTCTCTAACTAGTATGGCGTCGAAACTTTAAGTAAGTCGAACTTATACTGTCAAATATTTGACCCGACTTGTTTTCGAACAAAATTTACGTCAAAACGTTGACCAATTGAAAAGGGACATGAAAATAAGCACGAAAACGTATTATATTTGACATGACTCATTATAGAGAAATTACGTCGAAAAGTAAACCAACTTGTATTTATAAATAAGCACTTAAGAAAATAGTACCACGCGTCACGGAGGAGTCGAAACGTAAAGTAACTCGAATTTATTTTTCCTAGTGAAAAGGTTTTATATTTGACCTGACTCGTTTCCGAACAAAACGCAGACCAACAAAAAGCGTACATAAAAATAAGCACGAAAACGTATTATATTTAAACCACGCACATAAAACTCGAGAGGGGGTCAAAATGACATTTTATAAAGTTTTTAGAAAGCTAAGTGGGTGTAAGAAGTTGAAGGGTTGAATACACAAAAAGCCAAAAAAAAAAAACAAAAACATGGGTTGGATGGCATTGTTGTAAATTTGCCAAAGAAAAACAATAAAAAAATAGAGGTGTCTTAGATACTATTCCTAACACACCCTCTTTTGTTATATTAATAGTTATATATTCACTTGCTATTTCTTGATCATTATTTTAACATACATGCGCAGACCGATAGTAGTATCTGCGGGTCTCTTGAGAGTTTTTGGGCGGGAGGTTGCTGAGCTCCCGCTAGTGGCTACAAGTAGACAACACCAAGGGAAGGTGGGTGCACTGTTGACTAGATGGTTTCCATTTTCCAGTTATTTGTTGGTTCAGATAAAGGCTTATTAGAATGCTGTGTGCTTACAGGGGTATTTCCGAGCTCTTTTCTTTTGTATCGAGGAGTTACTTCTGTCATTGGGTGTTGAACTCCTTGTGCTTCCTGCTGCTGAAGAAGCCGAGTCGATATGGACCAAGAAATTGGGTTTCCGGAAGATGAGTGATGAGCGGGTAAGCACAAAGATAAATGATATCACATACTAAGTAGTTAATGCGGTAAAAAATCGGATCGGTCCAGGACCGTTATTTGAGATATTGGTAATCGCGGTGGGATATTTCGGTAATTTTAATATCATGCTGAATTTATATATCTAGCAATGTAACACTAACAATTCAGTGTACTCTCCCACCATTAGCTAACTTCACCTTTTGCAACTTGCAAAACACTAACAATTGTAGCATGTAGGAACTGGTTAAGACTTAAAACACTATCATTTAACACTAACAAATAACAATTAAGACTTGAAACACTAATAGCAGCCGTAAGAAGAAAGACGAATGGTAGAACTAATATGTTTTATGAAATATAAATTTAAAGGAAAAATATATATTTTCAAACTTATAAATAAGTTTAGTTATGTCCTTTATGTCATTGACCATCTAAATTTGATGCATACAGTATTCACAGTACTCGCGGGACATTCAGCTCACCATATTTAAGGGAACATCAATGCTAGAGAAGGAACTGCAGCGTGGAACGTAACGTTATAATCGCTTTCTTTGTTCTTCTGCCATCCAAAGAGTAACTGCGGATTGTGAATTATAGCGAGAGACATATAAAGTTTTTTTTTTTTTTTTTTTTTTTATAGACCAGAATAGCAGTCAAGGGTTATGCAAATAAACAAGAAAAAAAAAGGGATTTAAAAGATCTGAAACTTTTTATAAACCAGATTGTCAAAATACCTTCTATTAGTTATGTATTTTATTTGTTATTGATATATTAGTCACTGCTTGATACAATTAAAAGCTTTGTCTATGATATTGATACGGGAATTTTGAAATCGATAAGAGAGTTTCTTTGAATTGTTTCTGGGATTCTTCATGTACTGGTGGTGGTGTGTAGTGTATGGCGATTGTATTGTGTTCCAATTGTCTAAATTTATCATGTATGTTATTTTAGACGAATTCGTCACTTTTGTACTTAAAATTAATCATGTGTTCTATGCTCGAAATTTCTAATAATTATAAGTCTCTCACATACATAATATTAGAATTGAAAGTTTATATTAAATTGAGCAAATTGCTTATCTAAGTGCTTCAAATTAGCATTTGTATGACATTAGAATTGAAAGTTTATATTAAATTGAGCAAATTGCTTATCTAAGTGCTTCAAATTAGCATTTGTATGACAAAGTCAACAAACATGGCAATGCTAGACCATTCTAACATAACAACTAAACGTGTACACAATTAAAATAGGGAAAATTACCAAAATGTCACTTGACCAACTAAAATTACCAAAATGTCATCCTCATGCGTCTTTGGACGGACTCCTGCAATATGGGATGCGTCCGTTTGTACACTTGAAGAGTCCCCTTTTCCCTTTAAAATTAAGTACTTATGATGATTGAGGAGCTTACACGTGTCCGACAAAGTTGATGCGTTGACAGCCGACTCCTCCCATATACAACTCCTCCGATATACTTGGCAGACTCCTCCCATTGGCTCGACAGACTCCTTCTATATACTTGGCAGACTCCTCCCACATACTTGGCAGACTCCCCCCATTGGCTCGTCTGACTCTTCCCAACGGCTTGGCGTTATAATTTGACCGACTCCTCCCATGGCTCGGCTGACTCCTCACATTTCTTTTTAATTCTATCGAATATTTATATCTATTTAATATAACATTATAACATAAAACATTACAACATAACTTAAAAAATTAGAAATATAACATAAAACATTACAACATAACTTAAATATTACTAAGTTATGTTGTAATTTAAGTTATGAGGAGTCCGCCAAGCCGTTGGGAAGAGTCAGCCGAGCCAATGTGAGGAATCTGCCAAGTATATGGGAGGAGTCGGCCGTTGATGCATCAGCTTTGTTGGACACGTGTAAGCTCCTCAATCATGAACTCTTCAAGTGTACAAACGGACGCATCCCATGTTGTAGGAGTCCGTCCAAAGACGCATGAAGGTGACATTTTGGTAATTTTAGTTGGTCAAGTGACATTTTGGTAATTTCCCCTTTAAATAATTATGTGGAGTATAAATTCTTGCTTGGTACATGTTTAAGGAATCTTTACCCGTCTATATATTCACTTGATAGCCATTTAACCACGAGTGCTTGTGGAGAATAAATCAAGATTAAATGGAGCATGCTTCATACTTGAACAGGAACACTTTTTTACTCCACAAAATGGGAAGAAAAAAAGGAACAGCTTATAAATGTAATGGGTAAATGGGTAATGGCTTAAGGCATGTAAATCATGAACCGGTGGTTGTCTCAACTCCACAAATAGAAGGGGCCATAGGGTTTCTAGAGAATAAGAAAGCGGACTAAACAGAGCTACATAAGTACTTATGGGTTCATCCGACACTAATGTATTTATTTTACTATATAGAACGTATTTTGCAAATCTTTTGAACAACCTCAATGTTATTTTACGATCGACACCATAGATTATATTGAAAAAAATTTGACCCTATTGCAATAGAAAAATGTATATACTTTTTACTAAATCAAAAACTTTATAACTAATAAAGTTTTTTTATAGCGTAGTAATTAAGCCCATGTCTTAACCAACTAAAGGCAAATGTCATATTATTTACCCGTAACACAATAACCTATTACCCAGTTTTTTTTAAACCTAACTACAAAAAAAGACCACCTAATTAATCCAAATCAACATTGGGCAACTGAAGAGTCAATCAAAATTCCTCATGCATCCTGATCAAAACTCAAATCCTTTTGATCAAAATTCGCTTTTGCCAAAAACGATAGTCGATATTGAAGAACCAAGAATGAGAGTTGATATTAAAGAACCAAGAACGACTATTGAAGAACGATTCTAATCAAACATCAAAGGGGACATTATTTTTATTATTCATTAGTAGTGAAGGAATCAAACCTTAAAATATGTCTAAAGGTTAATATTTTTTAGGATAAATTACACTTTTCGTTCTTTATGTTTGTAGCTAGTTGCAATGGATGACCTTTACCTTTAATAATTACAGCCACGGTCCTTTATTTTGAAAACTCATTACACCATTCGTCCTTTAGTGCTAACCAGGTTAAAATTTTGAGTTAAATCTAGTCATATGAGGGTAGTTTTGTAATTTTACCTATTTATTTAAAAATATATTTATAGAAAGGAAAAAAAATATTTATACTGATAACCAAACACTCAAAACATCACTCCTCAGTCCTCATCACCGTTCTCTCTCTAAAACACTCAATTCTCTCCCCTCTCTCTCTCTCTCTCTCTCTAAAACCCTGCAACCTAAGCTCCTCCACACCACCACTCCTGTCGCCGGCCACCACCACCGCTACAAACACCACCACCATCACAGCCAGCTGCAACCTAAGCTCCTCCTCACCACCACTCCTGTCGTTGGCCACCACCACTGCTACAACCACCACCACCATCACAATCAGCTGCAGCAACGCACCCGCCCCTCTCTTTAACCGACACAACCGGTAACAATCTGCCGCCACCTAGAAGCTTCATACGGAACACTAGATAAAACCCAAACTCATTTCATCTCCTTGTCCTAGCATCACCAACGCCATAAGCCCACCACCATCAGAGGGGGACGGGATGTCGAGAACCCAGATCTGCGTTGTCTCATCTTGATTTTAGTTTATTTTTGTTTTTGACAGCGGTGGTCGTCGTGAATTCGCCGGATGAAGTGACGGTGGTGGGGTTGAGGTAAAGAGGCTAGTGGGGTGGTGCGGATGAAGTCGATGGTGGATTTTGACTTGAAATTTGTAAATAGGTTGAAGTATTTGAAGTAAATCAGCAGCATTAATTTTGTATATGAGGTTTTTTTTTAGATTTGAGTAAAATGCACGGATAGTCCCTGTGGTTTTGCAAAGTTTCAGCTATAGTCCCCAGATTTTGGAAATTACACTCATAGTCCCTGTGGTTTGATAGTTTGTTACGCGGATAGTCCCTGGAGTGGATGGGGGTTAGTTTTCTCTGTTAAGTCCACCTGAAATTACTTATTTACCCCTTACTTTATTAAAATATAAAAAAAAATTGACACATATATAAACCCACCGGATCACACTTTCGATCATCTTCTGTCACATGAACCACCATTTTCCGGCAGTCAATCATGACTTCAATCGAAGAAGAAGCACTGAAACTTACAGAAGTTCAAACACTAAAAGGTCACACCGATAGAGTATGGGGACTCGCTTGGAATCCGGTCACCGGCACCGCAGGTACACCGGCGATGATCGCTTCATGTGGCGGCGATAGACTGTTCGCATCTGGCAACAACGGAACCCTAGTTCTACTTCCTTCGATTGCTTGGTTAGGTTTCATACTCGCTGTTTTTCAAATAGTAACAGATTTAGGGTTTTGTTACTATAGTTTAGCAAAACGTTAATTGAACAAATATAACTTGTTATATTGAGCTTTAACTGTCACTGGTTTGTTGAGATCTGAAACCAAGTTTGAATATGGGGGGTTTCAGGGCTTCAATTTTGGGTTTGAATTTTGGGGTTTGATACTTTGATTTTGAATTACAACGATTGGAATTACTTTGATGTGGGTTTAAATTTGGGGGTTTGATACGATGGTTGTGGTGGGCGAGTGAAGGCATTGGTTGTGGTGGTCGAATGAATGCGGTGGTGGTGTTTGCAGATGAATGTTGTGGTGGTGAGGGTGTTTGCAGGTGAAGATGAAGGAGATGACGGAGAAGAACGAGGTGGTGGTTCTGGTGGTCGAGTGAAGGCGATGGTGGGTTTAGGTTGGAGGTGGTGCGACGGTGGAGGGTTTAGGTTGAATGTGCAGGTTTAAGGAGGCTATCGGTGGTGGGTGGAAGGTGATGGTGGTGGCGGTGATGGTGCAGGTTTGAGGTGGCACTCGGTGGTGGGTGGAGGGTGATGGTGGTGGATAGAGGTTGAAGATGAAGTATAATTTCTACTTTTTTTGTATTATATCATTAAGGGTATTTTAGTCATTTCACACCAACTTAACTGAGAAAACTAACCCCCATCCACTCCAGGGACTATCCGCGTAACAAACTGTCAAACCACAGGGACTATGAGTGTAATTTCCAAAATCTGGGGACTATAGCTGAAACTTTGCAAAACCACAGGGACTATCCGTGCATTTTACTCTTTAGATTTTGAAGATTTAGGTTTGCTCGATTAAGGATTTGGGTTTGCTGGGAACATGATAGTTAAAGAAGATTTTTTGGCGAGGTTCTTGTCGTGGTCTGATACATCACCACCACCGCCACCTGAAAGAAACCATGGATTGTGGGATGTTGTTTGGGGGGTTTTCTGGGTTTTAAATAGGGGTGTGCATCGATCTATATACAGAGGGTTTTTCTGGGTTTTAAATAGCTCCGATGATGGTGGTGGTGATGTTACAGGCGGTGGCGGTGGTGGACTTAGGCGGTGGTTGAGTAGATACAAGAGAGATTCAGATGTACAGATATAGAGACAAGATCTTTGAGTAGATTAAATAAGCTGTATTATGTATATATGTTATGTTTTAGTTTTATTATTAAATAAAAACATGAAATGACCATAATACCCTCATATGACTAGATTTAACTCAAAATTTTAACCTGGTTAGCACTAAAGGACGAATGGTGTAATGAGTTTTCAAAATAAATGACTGTGGCTGTAATTATTAAAGGTAAAAGGTCATCCATTGCAACTAGCTACAAACATAAAGGACGAAAAGTGTAATTTATCCTATTTTTTATTAGGTAAACTAATGTAAGTTTCATTCCGTAATTTTATTTTACATCACATTAATAAAATTTCAAATAGTGATTATTACTTATCAAACATGCAACTTTTTTAAAACTAGATATCCAAAATAATTTTGCATTATTAACTACCAACAAACAGTGACGGACCCAGGATTTTTTTCCAATGGGGTCCACTTTTTTCGGGGTCCAGATTTTTCACAGCGTAACGTTAGAATTTTCGGGTCGGGGTACTGCGACCAACTAGTTTTTAAACCTATAATACCATCAGAAGTGCCTAATGATTCAAATAAGTTCGATTTTAAAAACATTATTTGCAACATATTTTTCACGATTTTGGGTGATAATGTGATAGGAATTTAGTCTTAAAAGAAATTTATATGAAAAAATATGTTACTTCCAAATTTACGGTTACAAATTTAGAAATGTGTGTCCTATAAATTATCTCTCACACCAGTTCACTTTTACTTAAATATTGAAAGTTACCAAGACTAATTAACTACAGAGAAACAAACAACTCAAAATCTGCAAATTAATATAGAACTGGGAAATTTAACAAAAAAAGGGAGGTGGAGGGTCTCGAACCTATGGCTTTTGGTTTAATTGGGAAGAGGTTTGCCACTTCAACAAGCTTGGGTTTGATAATATGGGGTCCCTAGAAATATTTTTATGAGGTCCTTTAAAAAATTTCTATATCGTCTCTAGTACTTTAAAAAAAAGATTAGGGTCCTGGGACCCCGACCCGCTAAGGATGAGTCCGCCCCTGCCAACAAACATACAATAATACAACTATTTAAAACTAGACATCCAAAACAATTTTGTATAATTAAGTAACTAGGTTAGAACCTCGTGTAATACACGAGGTTGATTAAATGTATTTTTATATAATAAAAAAAGTTACATCTTTAATTACCCCGTGTATAACGTCAGTTGAATAAGCACGTGTACTACACGGCTTGAATAAATATTATGTAATCAGTTAACACACACAGTCATCAAAATACGTTTTTGATAAAAAGAACTTTGATATACTATTTACATATTAGAACATTTTACTTTGTTTTTTTATTTTTCTATTATTAGGTTATAAACTTGTGTATTACAAAAGTCTATTAAATCCACTTATTTCTTCTTTCCCCATTCATGACCAATTGCTTTGTACCTAAATATTAGTTTTTATTATTCCCTACTTAATACATGTAACCTCAATCAAGTAATCAGAACTAAAGAGGAAAACAATTACAAAAAATGATAAGCACTTTTCAATTTGAATTCACATACAGAACTAACATGAGGCCACCACATCCCCATTTCATTTTGCGAGTCAGTTGATGTCGGTCATCAAACGATAGTGGGATCCTCACATGTTAGGCATGTGAGGGAAACAAACTGAGAAAATTAACTTGGTTAGTCATAAATGATTAAACCGGCAACAAAAATAAACTTAAAGGATGTTTTTAGCAAGTTTTAAACATTAAGGCTGGAACCTACAAGTTTGAGGAAACATAAAGGACGTTTTGTGCAATTTACTCGCAAAATAATAAACTAAAGATAAGTATAAAGATTATATCAGAAGATAAATATAAATATAGAGATATAGTTATAGATAAACGTCGACTTAAAATATAGGATAGCTTGATAAATTATTTTAAAACTTGTAATTTTTAAGATAAAAACAAACATAAATATATGGCAAGAAAACTAAAAAAAT
Organism: Helianthus tuberosus; assembly: GCA_030545235.1. Classification (NCBI taxonomy): domain Eukaryota; kingdom Viridiplantae; phylum Streptophyta; class Magnoliopsida; order Asterales; family Asteraceae; genus Helianthus; species Helianthus tuberosus. The sequence goes on along the minus strand of CM060373.1, from coordinate 32,893,810 downwards.
TAGATGTCTCTCGTATCGACACATGTCCATCAATTGGTTTCTTTTATTATATGTATAGATTAACTACCAAAATATAATAATAAATAAATTAAAAATACATCATAGTTCGATAATCTATAAATAGAGGGGGTGTCATTCAGGAACCCGTGAGACTTAACACATTTCTCAATCAAATCAAATACCCAAATACCTTCTTCGTCTCCAAAACCCTAATTTCCCAAACAACTCTCCAATGGCGGCAATCAGTTTACGTAAGGGAAACACAAGGCTCCCACCGGAAGTAAACCGAGTCCTCTACGTCCGCAACCTGCCATTCAACATCACATCGGAGGAGATGTACGATATATTCGGAAAATACGGTGCAATTCGTCAAATACGAATCGGAACCAACAAGGATACTCGCGGCACTGCCTTCGTCGTCTACGAAGACATATACGATGCCAAAACTGCTGTGGATCATCTTTCGGGTTTTAATGTTGCGAATCGGTACCTGATTGTGTTGTATTATCAGCACGCGAAGATGAGTAAGAAGTTTGATCAGAAGAAGAAGGAAGAGGAGCTTACCAAGCTTCAGGAGAAGTATGGTGTTACTGCTAAGGATTTGAAGTGACTTTGAATGTTTTAGGGCTTCTAATTGTGAGTTTCATATTAACTTTTCTTGATTATGTTTGTAAGATTACGAATTTTAATGCTTCAATCTTTTTATAAATGTAAGGTTTATTGTTGTTGATTGATTTGTTTTTTTTCCTTATGTTTGTGATAGTTTGTTGTTGTGTTACTCTTAAGATTTAGACTTTAGAGGTAAATATGAGACTGGATTTAAGATGGAAATTTGATGGCCTGATAGGTTTAGAATTTAGTATTTAAGGAGAAATTGAAGGAACATGTTTCACATGCCCAAAATCAGAGAATTTGAAGGAAATCGTATAGAGAAGTAATCTCTACGGGACTTGTGTCTTGAGATGTGTCTATTTGTGTTAGAAGTCCTGGATATGTAACTGCTCAGGATATCATCTTACTGCCTTACGTAGAAATCGTCGATAATCTATGTTGTCAAAGACGCAAGGCGCAGGCGAGGCGCATCGGCCTCACCCGGAGCCTAGGCGCAAGGCGCAAAAAAAGCGTGGGCTTTTTTAAGAAAAGCGCACATAGAGGAAAAAATATAAAAATATGTTATGTTTTGAAAATAAATAATATTCCACATATAAAAAAAAAAAAAAAAAACTATTATATATGCCATTTAAGATCATGTAGCTAATAGTTAGTAGCAAAAGTTTAGGACTTATATGTTGCAAGTTTTGGGTGTGTGAATAAAAGTCTCAAAATGTGGTAAATACTTTGTCCCACATTGGTGTGGAAACAAAGTGAGTGGTTGTTTATAAGGTAAAAGCCTTTACTACTCCATTGTAGCTTTATGACATGTTTTACCACAAGTCCTACCCGCACGCAGCGGGGTGCAAAAATGAGTTTCTGAGCTGGAATTTGGTTGAACTCATGCGTGCCCGCACGTCTGCGCACTCGGTTTCTTTTTTTGGTCATTTGTGCTGTTTTACCTTTTTTTCCTGCGCCTCAACAACGTTTTTTGCGCCTAGGCGCTCGCTTTTTGCGCCTCAGCACCGTTTTTAAAAAAAAATCCCATTTTTGCGCCTAGGCTACCACCAGGCGCTATAGGTGCGCCTCGCTGCGCCCGGGCGCCTAGGCGTGCGCTTTTTGCGCTTTTGACAACATAGTCGATAATACACATCATATAGCTAGCATGATGGATAATTTGCATTTTGTGTGTTGAAAGATCTTAGAACTTTTTTGACTTGGTCTTTGGTAAGCAAGAACAGTTTGTGTTTTTGTTGGTTTAGGAAACCATAGATCCAGGGTTTTAAAAAGCGTGCCTAGGCGCGAGGCGACACCTGAAGCGGGTTCTGACTCAAAAAAGCAAAGACGAGCGAGGTGCGGCTTGAGGCCTTTTCTGCAGGGAAGATTTTTGCATATAGTTTTTTAGGTTGTGCACATAGGTTATTCGTATATCAGGTCATATATAAGGTTTATTTATAGCTAATTTTTGGGTAGGTGATGCTAAAAGCCTAAAAGAAATATAAGAAAATTTATATTGCGCCTCGCGTTTGAAAAGCGGTGCGCTTTTTGTGTCTTGCGTCTTGGCACGGGACCCTATCGCCTCGGTGCGCCTAGCTCTTTTTTAAATCAAGCATATATCCGCTGAGTGAGTCCATTGCAAACCTTTTGTAATTGGTTTCAAGATTTAGGACCTCTTTCTGCTGATAAGTCCTTTTTATATACAAAAAATATCGAGTGGATGAATCCAGTCTAACCAGGGATTGTTTGATTCACACTACAAATGACAGTTTTGACCCGTTACCCTACCTACCTGACTGATGCAAGATGTTAGAACTCTGAATATGAAAATCTATCAAACAAATATTGTGTGATGACAAGCTATCTGTTTTATCCCTCCCTTTTAGCTGAAGCAATTACCTACATAATAAACCTCACAAACTGGGGTTCTGTGATTTAATAGCTTTCAAATTTGATAAAGCATTAGCATCTTTTCTTGCTGAGTAAACCGAGTTCTACAACAGTTTCGCGGGCTCGGGACCGTACCTCAAGCCACTTAAGCAGTCTATTTGGCAAAACCAGTTGAAACAAACTTATTTTTGGCGTCATTGATGAGGAGTGACATTCCTGCTTTGTAAAATTTACCACCCGCTTCAGGATCTGCATTTGCATCAACAGTAAATATAACCTATCACGGGTCAAAAGAAATTTGTTGTAAAAGGTGATTTCAAGGTTTACCAAAATCACATCTATCTATTTTCATATGTTTGTAACTATATAAACATCAAGATTGGGTTAAAAAACCTTCAAGTGGGTGATGCGGTCTGCAGAAATCTATCGATCTTGCTCCTACTAGTTTATGCTTTTTAACCCCTTGAAGGTCACAATTCGAGCTCAAGTTGCGTTTTACGTTGTTCTATAGGGCATAGGCCACCTCTAATAGGGTTGTAGGCTGCAAAACATAAATCATGAGGTACTTAAGTTACGAAGGCTCCTGCTATACGGCCCATTCTTTTGGCTCTCTTCATCTGTTTCTCTACAAAAAAAATGTGCACTTTCTGATAAGTTTAAGTTGCATCAAGTGCTAATCGCTTTACAAAGAACAATCGTATTAAAACTGAACCAAACTAATGACTAAGGAACATCGTTTTCTAATCGCTGCCATGGCCACCTCCATTGTCGCCACCAGCCAACATAAAAGGATATAGTGGGTGGACCTATTTTGTTACCTTCCAAAAGCGACACATTACAACACGACTTCAATTTGGTCGTAAACAGTTTTGACCCGGACCAAATTGATACTTTCCTAAAACAAACCGGTTTGACTTGAACTCATTTTACTCGGAATCCGCATTGACACAAATTGTTTTGACCACGACCAATTGGATTCAACCATCTTAAGGCATAAATAACATGCTCACACGGTAAACCTGATTATTTCCTAATCAACCAGACGTCATGTGGCTAGTTCATGCACCGTTCAAGTGGCACATTTCTTCCTCCTGCCTGTTAAGGGTTGAATTGGTTTATTAGAGCATAACATTCACAAATTTTATGCATTAAATTAGGCTCCAGCTATGACATTTGTGTGTCACTCTATTTCAAGTGTTCTTTTGTGCCTTTTGTAGTACTATCACCTTTCGCGGCGTATAATGCCCCTCCTTTTTATTTTGGGTCTATGGGAGTATGAATAAAAAGTTCCTGTATATATAAAGGGTAATCTCAAGGTCTATTAGACAACATACTCGACGCTAAAATAAAGTAACATGCGTCATATAATCTGACAAAATCAATGAAGGATACACAGAGTTGAGAATGATAGAAAAGAGAAGCACTCCATGCCTCCATGGTGCTACGGACACGAAAGAACCACGTCGATAGAAAAATGTGGTCATATACGTGAATAAAAATGAGACGATGATGATACTGAATACTGGAAGTCTTGAAATGGTAGAACTCTGAATGGGGACCAAAAGCTGAAGTTGTAAAGTATACAAGTTGTCCACTAAAGGACCAAATGGATATGTGATGAATGTAAAGTGGGAAATTTTCTTTTTCAATGGTCCAGATAATAATTTTTTTTGAATATATTACTTTGTATTGTCTATATGATCTCTTCTCTAAAAAGTATTTTCAGCCTTGTATTGTCTATGTTACACATCAGCTTTGAGATGATACAAGAAATCAAACTCAGATTTAAAATATACTTGAGCAAATTTTGAGAATTTATTGTATATTACTTTGATTGATCTATTTTCTCCTAAGACCAAGAAACATATGCCAACTAACCACATTCTATGAAACACTTGTTTATAAAAAGTTAGTTACAACTAATTATACATTTTCAACACAAAAAATGCTACATTTTCATTTTTTTTACAAGAAAAACACTTGTAACATTCACAATGTCCTTTATAATCAATACAAACAACATATTCAAGAGTGAACATTTTGTTGAAGTCTCATCATATATTTTGTTCATTTAATAAGAGCTTAGAAATGATCGTAGGATTCGTTGTTCAAATTTGAGGGCTTGGAAAGGCACACATGCCTTTCGAAAACTGCCTAGGAAACTCATGTCTAATCCAAGTACTTAGCGCCTACGCTGACGCTTTATTATTTGTTTGCGCTGACCATTTGACAGTTGTCTACAATGACCCTTTGGCTGTTGTAGAAAAGCCGAAGGTGATAAACCATGAATTGTATTGTACAGTGGCGGAGCTTGAACGAAAACCAGTTGGGCTGGACTCTTAAAAATCCAATATTTTACACTAAAAAAACTTTGAAAATTTTTGGTAAAATTAGCAGTACGAGTGAAAATCAGTGCGAACCGGGGCACCCTCGAGCCACAAGAAAGCTGAGCCCCTGGTACGTATGTTGACTGTGTTCATAATAGGGTTACATAGATCTCTCTACATGTAGAGTTAGATGTTACACATAAATACCGTCCAGTGGCGGAGGGGTAACGTTTCAATAAAAGGGGTAACGAAATCGGAAAAACGTCAAATTTTTCCAAAATTTACACTACCGTTGGAGCGTCAAGGGGCAACGGAGGTTACCCCTTTTATCATTCTAGATCCCCCCCCCCCCCCCCCCGCGATACCGTCTAGACTATGATAATGAAAAATAAGAAGATAACTAGTCTAATACTTATTAGTTTTACAAACTTCAATTCTTTCGAGTTTTTCATCTAAAAAACCAGTGCCTTTCGTATAGATTGAGACTTGTAGCTTGATTCTTTACTCGTATGTATATTAAGATCTAATATTCAGTTTAGCTTATACAAACATGATTTGGTAGTTAATCCAGTTTAGCTTATAATAACATAAGTACTTGTACGTAGTGAATTCTTGATTCAATTATGCGATTTTAGCACCAGTCTACATATTTTTGAGTCTGCGGTGAATGCCAATCAAGAAAAAAATAGCCAACGTGGGGTCGTTCACTTGGTAGAGGCTCATATCTCTTTAAAGAGGATTTCCCAAGTTCAAACCTGGACAAGGGGAGTTTATTTAATTAATTGGTGTAATAAGGTAGGAATAAGTTTTGCCGTTAAAAAAAGAAAAAAACATATTAAATATTACAAAATAAAGGACTCAACTTTAAATAATATTTTTTTGAACAACAAATTTGGATCACTGACGGACTACTGGAGTATCATCGTGCCAAGAGCGGAACCATCTGATCATATCCAGGGGCGAAGCTTCTTGGGGGGGGGGGGGTCGCCCGACCCCCGGGATTTTTCGCTCAGTAGTGTTATATATGTAGTTTTCGTATAGAAATTTTTGGATATATACGTTTTTACCCCCCCGATTCTATAGAAATTTTTGGGTATATATGTTTTAGCCCCCTCCGTTTTCTCCGGCAAGCTTCGCCACTGATCATATCTATCTTCACTAGGCACAGTGCCTATACACCTATTCAAAATGAAACCTGATAAATCTAACATCCTCAAAATGTTAATAGGATATAATGCAATGGATTAAATAATATTTTTAGTTTGCTTTTCTTTAATTTCAGCCCGTTTGCATGCATGCATGTATTGGTTTATTAGCATTGGACTATACAGTTTTCTTTATCGGGTATTGGACTATTGGTTTGGCATAGTGACAAATTTCCATCAGTCAACCAAGTCATTTTTTAAATTTTAGTGAGTTAATATGACCATTGAGGATTTGTAATATAATATTTGTTTTTCAACTTTTTTTTATACGATAAAGTAATCCACATAATACAAAAATTAGTCACGGAGCAACCTAAGTTACCAAGAACCCTATAATAAATGTGAATATCTAGGTGTCATGTGTTCTACCTGTCTAATTGAAAATTTGATAAGAAAAGTGTTTTGGTGTATCAAGAGTCAAAAAATTATCCCTAAAAAGTTAACTACGATATATAACTTCTCATAACATCACTCTATATATATAAGATCATGATCATTTTAGAACGAGAAAAGTGCTCGGATAGTCCCTATGGTTTACTTAGATTTCACCTATAGTCCCTATATTTTAAAATTACAGCTATAGTCTCCAAATTTTGCACACTCGTTCTCGGATAGTCGCTGAAGCGGATGGATGTTAGTTTTTTTCAGTTAAGTGGGTATCAAATGATCTAAATACTCTTACTGTTAAATAAATAACTAAAAAGAAATATAATTAATAGTTAAAAATTAATGGTGGTGAAAGGTGGAGGTGGGTGGTGGGTCCCACATAAATTTTTAAATATTAATTATATTTTGAGTTAATTACTGTTTTCGTCCCTGTGGTTTGTCAACAATTACTATTTCAATCCATTAATTTAAAAATTGTGATTTCAGTCCCTGTGATTTCACTTTCGTAACTATTTCAGTCAACTTCGTAATCATTTCAGTCCATGTACTTACATAATAAATGGATTGAAATGGTTATGAAAGTGAAACCACAGGGACTGAAATGGTTACGAAAGTGAAACCACAGGGACTAAAATCACAATTTTTAAGCTAATGGACTGAAATAGTGATTTTTGACAAACCACATAGACGGAAATAGTAATTAACTCATTATATTTTTCTTAACATTTTAGTTATTTATTTAACAGCAAGGGTATTTATGTCGTTTCACACCCGCTTAACTGAAAAAACTAACCTCCATCCTCTTCATGAACTATCCGAGAACGAGTGTGCAAAAGTTGGGGACTATAACTATAATTGTAAAAGTGTAGGGACAATATGTGAAATTTGAGCAAACCACAAAGACTATACGAGCATTTTTCTCTTTTAGAACTTCAAAAAATTTAAGAAGTTCAAGAACTCTTAACAACCAATTATTTTGTTTATTTATTTTATCTTATATATATATATATAGTTTATGAGTGATCATGAATAATGATTTAATTTAAAATAATATATACCTTTTTTAATATTTTAATATTATAATAGTTGTAATTATATTTTCTTTTAGCTTTAAGGTTATTTTCTTTTTTTTTCTTTTCTAAAACCATATTTATTTATTTTTTTTAATCTTTTTTTTTCAAAACATATTTTCTTTATCAGTTAATTTGATATTTCTTTAATAACATATGTTGGTTAATCTTTTTTTCTAAAAAATTAAGTAAGTAACTAAATCGATTCTAACGGTTTGGCTTTCTAAACAAAAATGTTACATTTTCAAATAACGTCTGTTTTAGAGTATCATTTGTTCTATTTCGCAGCAAAGCGCGACGCGAACAAAACTAGTTTAATCTTATTTAAGGACAATTTTTTTCATTATTGTTATGGGTAAAATTTTAGTCTGGCATCCCAAGTTTTGGTTAGGGATCCTGGATCCTAAACAGATTGGTATCCTTAGACACAAACAATATTAACTTGATACTTGTACTAACTATTTTCATGTGTCTTCACGGGTATTCGGTGATGACTAAGTCAATACCAAATACCCGAAGAGTCTTTAAAACCTTTTTCAGGATTGTGGATCCCAAATCTTGAATGGTCTGGGTATCCTGAATATTAATGCTACTAACCGTTATTTATCCGTTTATTTCGACTCCCACTCGTAGGAAGGAACACTTATACGACCAAGTCGTAACTTGAAGACTCGCAATTACTGTCACAAGTGAAGACCAAGTAATCTCCGGGATTCTCGGAGAGTTTGTTATGTTTCCTTTTGTATTTAAAAAACTGATAGATCGATTAGAAACACACTACACACTTCTGCAAACAATGTAACACTTAGCTTTCGATCTACTATAGCTCTCATTGTATTTCTTTTCAAGAGTTAATAAGAAGAAAAATAGGCAGCACAACGTTTAGTCAGATCCCGAGGTTTTACGCCGGAGATCCTTAACAATCAAGGGATTTCCTTGTAATATCTTGAGTTGTTTACTGCAATATTTTACTTACACTTTGCATTATCCCTCAAAGCACACCATCTCGCAACTAAGTTTGATCACTAAATTTTTTCGGTATTTGTTGACCAAACAATTATTATGTGTAATTTTATGATTACATATATGTATATTGGAAATTACATATATGTAAATTAGTTATTATACATATATGCAATTTGGTTATTGCACATATGTGAACTTGTGATCACACATATGTTGCTAAGTATTGGCAAGAAACTCAAGTTGTTGGAGAAAACCTCGAAAACTCCGATGTAACAATTTTTTTTTTTGAAAAAATAACACATGCAATATACATATTTTTAGGGTTTTTGCACCAAAAAAAGAAGTGTCGAGCCAATTTAAAAAATAAACAAGTTTCTACGCGAAGCAACTGTTACACATGTTACACGAAAACTTGTTTATTATTTTTTCTAATTTGGTCGGCGGTTTTTTGATTACTCAAAACCCTTAAAACATGTTTATTACATGTGTTACTTTTTTATTTTTAAAAAATAAGTTGGGAGATTAGTGTTTCCAAAGTTTTCTCAGTAACTATAGGTTTCCTAAGCCAATTTAAAAAAAAATAAGTTTCTACGTAACGCAACTGTTACACGAACACTTGTTTATTTTTTTTTAAAATTTGGTCGGCTGGTTTTTGATTACTCAAAACCCTTAAAACATGTATATTACATGTGTTATTTTTTTTTTTTCAAAAAATAAGTTGGGAGATTAGTGTTTCCGAAGTTTTCTCAGTAACTATAGGTTTCCTACATATCCCTCTAGACATATATGTAATCACAAAAATACACATGATAAAAGTACCATTGGATAATATTAAATAGATAAAATAATATATAAGATGATTTTTTTTGTTAGGAGTGACGTTCTTAATTTTTGTAGGGTCAAAAAGACCAAACCATATACAGTGCCCAAGCAATGCGGCAGGGAGAACAAAAACTGATAATCACGTACAATGTTATGTTTTTAAATTAAAAGAAAACTATAGTAATATTATATTTATATTTATATTTAAATTAAAGACAATGAAATGTTTTATTGTGCAATTTAATATTAGCCATCTAAAACATGAGAGGAAGTCAGTTTAAAAATTAACAATAGGTTTTAAATTTTTGAATTACTCAAAGTTTTAAAAATATATATTATAAAATAGTATAGATATATATATTACTCAACTCACAATTTTTAACAATTCTTCCTATTCATTAATTGTTATTCTAATTAACAAAATGTTATAATAAAATTTGGAATTTCGTAATGATAAAAATAATACCAAAATGGTAAACATGCAATTTATTATAATGAAAGATAAAGTTTTCAACAACTATCCATTTTAAGGAAGATGATAAATGTATTACTCGACTACTCGTATATGTAACTCTATATATATGTGGACCATTTGTTGTTCAACATTAATTTCCTTAAGAAAAAGTCTCTTGACTATCCATTGGCCGGCTCTCTCATCCGGGCTCACTAGAGCTTTTCTGTAAGTAATCTTCATAGTTGATTCCTATGAACATGTTATTAAATGTTCATGTTTACTCTGGCATATGTTTGTATTTCTTTGTTTTGTTGGTGAAAAACTGTAATTTCCCAGATGGGTATTTATATTTTTGGCTTATCATATTTGTTCTTGACTGTAAAACACCTTGAATTCTGATGCTCTTCTTTGTATTTATTTGTTTTGTTGGAGCCCAAATTTAGATAAGTCTTGCATTTTTTTTCAATTGGCAATCATCATTATTTTGAATTTAATCAAAGTTCCTCCAATAGGAAGATCATACTCCCTATTCACAATGGGAGTCAACAACATGCGGAAAGTTTTGGTTTTGTTGACTCTGGTGATATGTTGCTGGGCTTCCATGGCTAAAGCTGAGTACTTCAAGTACAAAGATCCCAAACAACGACTCGGTGTTCGGATCAAAGATTTAATGAAAAGGATGACATTAGAAGAAAAGATTGGCCAAATGACCCAAGCTGATAAATCAGTTGCATCCAAAGAGATCATCAAGAAGTACAATCTTGGTACAAGAATTAATATAAACCTCTAGTTATTGTAAATTTTGTGTCTGGATATTTCTTTACTTTGTGTCACATTTCAGGGAGTATTTTAAGTATACCATTCCCAATAAGTCTTCCAGCAGAAGGAGCATCCCCTAAAACATGGGTTGACATGGTCAATGATCTCCAAAGTGGTTCGATATCAACCCGTTTGGGGATACCCATGATTTATGGGATTGATGCTGTCCATGGTCATAACGATGTTTACAACGCCACAATCTTTCCTCACAATGTTGGTCTTGGAGTGACCCGGGATCCTGTTTTGCTTAAGAAGATTGGAGCTGCAACCGCACTTGAAGTTAGAGCCACTGGCATACCATATGTTTTTGCACCTTGTATTGCAGTAAGTTAAATAAAAGTTACTGCACAGTTTTACTGCTAGTTTAAAAAAGTTGCAAACCTTTTTGATAATCATAGTAAGTCCTAAACAGGTATGTAGAGATCCGAGATGGGGTCGTTGTTACGAGAGCTATAGTGAAGATCCCAAGATTGTTAAGTTAATGACTGAGATCATACCAGGTTTACAAGGAGATATCCCTGTTGGTTCAAGAAAGGGTGTTCCTTATGTGGAGGGACAGTAAGTTCTTTGACTTTTTTAGTCAAACTTTTTTACACATATATGAATGTTACAATACACAGGTGTAGAATGTGGAGTCTTTTAGATCTATCTAGATTCTAGACTTCTAATGTCTAATGTTTTAACCTAAGTACTACGCGTTTTATGCCTTCAAAGTTTCTAAACTTGTGGGACACTTTTAGAAATAAAGATATGGCCACGGAAAGATTCAAAATACTTCCAGATTAGTCAACTATATGCACTTCTGGTTAAGAATGAGTGCCTGAGATAAGTGAGACTTTAGTTGCTATGGGCCATATCTTCCACTTGCTACGACCTTGAAAAAGTCACAAGCTTTTGAGATTCAGTTTTTAATCTTGATGTCATGCTTTCTTATGTCTTAATATCTATGGATAGTTAAAGAAATAATAATAATAATAATAATAATAATAATAATAATAATAACTTTTATTTTAAACATATGAAATCGTGGGTGGGTGAGGTAACGGGTCAAAACAAGTTGCGTTGAACCACAAACGTTTTTTTTGTGCATCTTTTGTAAACAGCTAGTGCTTTAATTATGACTACGAAAACAACCATTTTGATCTTGATCTTTGAATAAGATAATTCCTTTCAACCCACTAATTATGATGTGACCCATATTATCTGTATCTCCGTTTAGCGAAACATTATTATATAAGCCACAAGAGATAAACACACATTTAAGAATCAATCAATTCATAAGTATGTGGGTCAAAATTGCCACTTCTAATAGCAACCATAATATTTTTAATAGGGTATGACATGCATTGATTTCATTATGCACAGAAATAAGGTAGCAGCATGTGCTAAGCACTATTTGGGAGACGGTGGGACCCACTTGGGCGTAGACGAGGGAAACACGATTATAGACGCCAAAGGGTTATTCAGTATACACATGCCAGCGTACTATGATGCAATTATCAAGGGTGTGTCTACTATTATGACCTCATATTCTAGTTGGAACGGAGTTAAAATGCACAAAAACCGTTTCCTTGTCACCGATTACCTCAAGAACACACTCAAATTCAGAGTAAAAATCTGCTTGTCGAGTTACATCAAACCATTTATAAACATAAATGCATCAACTTATGACATTTTCTGTTGACTGTAACTTCAGGGGTTCGTTATATCGGATTTTCAAGGGATAGACAGGATCACTACTCCTCCAAATGCTAACTATACATACTCTATCATAGCCGGGATGAATGCTGGCATAGACATGGTCGGTTTTGTTGTAATATCCTTTAAAAAGTTGACTTTTATAAGCCTCTTAACATGTTGACACGATGCAGTTCATGGTTGGATTCACCTATGAAGACTTCATCACTCGTCTAACTTACCTAGTCAAGAACAAGTTCATACCCATGAGACGCATAAACGATGCGGTTAAGAGGATTCTAAGAGTAAAATTCACCATGGGTCTGTTTGAAAACCCTTTGGCTGATTACAGCTATGCTAAGTACCTTGGATGTCAGGTAAACCGAGTCCGGGGTTGTTTGGATTTTATCTAAACATTTGCTAGAAGGTATCTAGCATCTATTTATTGCTTTTGCCCTGCGTCAGTTACGAGTTAATGATAGAACTAGAAACTTAGCAGCTAAAGGTAATCTTTATTGGCTTTATGAACTTGCAAACAGGAGCATCGCGATCTGGCTAGGGAAGCTGTGAGGAAATCACTCGTGTTATTGAAAAATGGTAAATCTGTAGAGAATCCGTTGTTACCACTTTCTAAAAAGGCGTCAAAGATACTAGTTGCAGGGTCCCATGCCGATAATCTTGGTAATCAATGTGGAGGGTGGACTATCCAGTGGCAAGGACTTTCGGGAAATAATCTTACTGCTGGTACAGTTGCAATTTATGAACACTTGAATAGTTGAATCACCTAAATAAATGATTTTTTTTAAATCTTGAACAAAAAGTTTTGATCTTGCAGGCACCACAATATTATCTGCTGTAAAAACTACCGTTGATCCAAGAACTCAAGTGGTCTATAGTGAGAATCCGGATGATAAGTTTGTTAAGTCTAATAAATTTGACTACGCGATAGTTGTAGTGGGAGAGTACCCGTATACAGAGCTTTTAGGAGACAGCTCAAACTTGACCATCCCTGAGCCTGGACCAACTACCATCAAGAGGGTCTGTGGTTCAGTGAAATGTGTTGTGGTGCTGATCACCGGCCGGCCTGTGGTGGTACAGCCATATGTAGAAACCATAGATGCCCTTGTGGCTGCTTGGCTTCCTGGAACCGAGGGTCAAGGTGTCACGGATCTTTTGTTTGGTGATTATGGTTTTACAGGCAAGCTTGCACGAACGTGGTTTAAGTCGGTTGATCAGCTTCCAATGAACGTTGGAGACCCGCATTATGACCCGTTGTACCCGTTTGGGTTTGGACTCACTACTGAGCCTAGGAAAAAGTAATGAACCTCAGATGAATGCATTGAAAAATTTCTTTAATAAATGTGAGTGGGATGTATTAATAATAGATGTCATTTTTCTCCATTTTAGAACATGTTTCATGTAACTAATAATTAAGAGAAATGACAAAAATAACCTCTCAAGTGTCTCATTAGCTGTCTACTCTCTCAAACCATATATGGAATCCTTAAAAAAACAAGAAATAAGGTGCAAAACTACCAAAATGAGGTTAGTATACTCTTGATACATAAATTTTAAGAGTTCCAGCAAGAAGCTAGAAGCCAAGGGAACAAACAGATTCCAAGGGGAAGTTTAGAAAACTAAAATTACACCAACTAGACTTTTCTTAAGATGAAATTTTCGCTCTTTTTTACTCAGATGAACGAATTCGCCTTGATCACCTCTAATGTCTTGAGAAATGATGGTGTTGTCTTGTGTCGGAAGTGGGTTCACGTTTATTAAAATAATAATCAAAATATATAATAACGATACTCTCGTTATTCGTAGGAAATGACTAGTACAATACGGTTTACAAAACTAAATGAACAAAGAAGATAAAGTACAAATTTATGTAGCATAACTGATTCAAGCCAATGACTTGGAGAACTTCAACCGTGCCCCTTGTCACGTGAATCTCCGAAAAACTGATTCAAGTCGAAGTCTTGGAGAACTTCAACCGCACCCCTTGTTGCATAAATCTCCGCTGCAAGGATAAATAAATAGTCGTTGACGGTTGTGGTTGAGGATCGTGTTTGACATCGGACGCTTAAAAAAGATTTCACGCCTCTTCTTAGACAAACGCATCTATCTCGCAGGGTAGAACAACATGAACAATATGTGTACTGCCGGAGATAGCTTACGCGCCCGAGGTTACACCGGGTTAAGGTGTTTTCAATTTATATGGGAAAATAAAAATATGAAGTTGATGATGGTGATGATAAGAGAATTAGAGAGTACTCCTCTCTAAGTTCTATAATACTTTTCACAAATATAATTTCTCTAGTATCTCTCTTTCATCTATTTTTCCTATCTTTTCTCTTTTGGTATAAAAAAAGAATCATAAGCTTTATTTTATACTCATATTACACCAACTAGGTCGTTCTAAAGATGAGAATTCCACCCTCGGTTTTACCTAGATGAATGAATTCGCTTTGATCACCTCTAATGTCTTAAGAAATGATGGTGTTATAAAGTTTATAACTTAGACATTCTGAGGGCGCCATATGAACCACCAAGATGACATAAAAATTTACGTGCAATTATAATTACTCTACAACAAATTTATACTGGTATAATAAATCTACGCTACCTATAAACTGTAGCGTAATTCTAATTGCTCTACTACAATTTTGTTATAAAGTAAGTTTTGTTAAACAATGTAATTATTGTAATTACGAAAATGTTACCTCATCTTTTTTCCTTAATTTTTTCATACACTTTACACACTAGATCTCACCCATATATATATCTTCTAACGTCATAGTTTTTACTTATGTTTGTGTTCCATAAATAGTTATTCTAAATAAGATTTTGGAATATTATAATATCAAAAATGATACAAAAATGATCCAGGTAGACTAAAAAGCTAAACATGTAATTTATTAAGGGAAAATGACTAAAATGTTGGTTGACCAAGAGTGTTTTCAAATTTGTCACCCTCCTGCGTCCTTGGAAGGACTACTCAGCCTCAGAAGTGTACGTATGTTTTGTTGAAGCGTCCATGTCCTAGAAGCTGACACGTGTCCAACATGTTTATGCGTTCTTGGAAGGACAATTCCGGTGCGTCCTTGGAAGGACCATTTCTCTCTCCTCTCTCTCTCTTTCTCTCTCGATGCGTCTTTCTCTCTCCTCTCTCTCTTTCTTTCTTCTCTTTCTCTCTCCTCTCTCTCTCTCCTCTCTTTCTGGTTGTGTTAACAGGGTGTCCAAAATCTACAAGATGTTCCTTCTTAAATTTTAATATGTGAAAATGGAAAATAATCATTTCCAATCTACTTAAATTTTACTAACCCATACATGGAGATCAAGTCCTTTTGGTGTACAATAATTAATCTGGGTATTTTATATGTAATTTACCCAGCCAAAAGTATTATTTGCAGCAGCCATTTGATATTACGGTTGTAAACCGATACTTCCCAGACGGTGATTAAGTCCATGTTGCGTTGGATTTCATCGACGGCTTGGAGGTACGTGTCGAGTTCGTGTTACTCAGCTTCACAGGCGGAGACACCGGTATTGCAATCTCGAAAAAGGTCATTACAAATTACAAACGTATTTAAAATTGTGTCCTACAAGTTTTTTTTTTTTTTTTTTTTGAAATATCATCTAAAGATACTAAACACGCCATAAGTTCATTACATTCTTATTTATTGTTCCTAACACATATAATTTGTTCTATAAGTTCATAAACAACACTAAACACTTAAACAAAATAAACAATCATGTTCAACCATAACCCAAAACTTTCAATTATATTTTTAAACATTCAAGCCCTAATATTAAATGTTGATTACTTGTAACTAATCATTTAAACAAACAAAACTATAAATAAAACAACAAAATCATTTAACTACAAGTCTAGAACAAAAAAAAAATATATATATAAAAAGATTAAACCCTTACACATCTATATTTTCTCCTAATCATCACATAAAACAAAATAAATAAATAAACCATACTAGTTCTATATTGGAATTTTGACGTAATGTGGGTCGTTCCAACCGAAATTTTGGTTTTTCCGGTAAAAAAAGCCACCAGGTCGTGAGCAGTGGCGTCAAGTCGCTGGGAGTTTTTTTTGGGCGGGATTTGGAAATGGGATGGGTGGATGGGTTTGGGATATTTTATTTAGTTCAAATTTCTTTAGGTTGGGTTTGGGCTTGTGTTAATAAAAATTGATTGCTGATTGGGTTTTGATTGGATTAAATAATTAAGTGAATAAGTGGTTAATAATTATTTTTTTCCTAAGTGGGGCGGTTGAAAATTTTCATGGGGTGCGGGTGAAAAATTCCAAGGGGTGCGGTCGGAATTTCCGGCGAAAAATAACACTAAAAAATAAGAAACGAAACTTGACCTTCAATACATATTCTAATAAAACATTAAATAAAATCAATAAAGTAAACTAATCCTTAGTGTGTCCGGGGCGCTTGCGGGGAGGGGTGCGGTGAGTGTACTCCCCGATCGGGAACACCGCCGCCGACCCCTCGGTGACCCAAATCGGGGAGTGGGGAGCGGGTATCATTCATCGTGTGAAACTTGTATATTTTTGAGGTTTTTTTTTTCCTTGTGATTTTGTAGGAGGATGAAGAACAAAGAATTTGCAGATGAAGATGAAAGTGCAGGTTAAAATGAAGAAGAAGAAGAAGGGGAGGAGGAAGAAAGAAGATGAAGAAAAAGAATTTTCAAATATAACCCTTAAGTTTTATTTTTAATTTAAAAAAACACTTAAATTTTTTTTATTACTTTTAAAAATACCTCTCAAACTTGTTTTTAATTAAATGAAATGTTCTATTTTTTATTTTTATTTAGTTTTAATTTATTTAAATTATGTTTTACTTATATAAAAATATTTATATAAAAAAATAAAACCAAGTCCCCAAGGAGGAGTGACGCCATCAAATTGAGGGTGTGGGGGGGAGTTGACGTGGGGAGTTGACGTGGTGCGTGCTGATTGGCTGTGGGTAACAGAGGTCACTCCCCACTTAGAGGAGTGCCCCTTACACCCTTACCTAATACTACTAGATTGATTTAGATAATAATTAAATAGATTAACTTTTAGTTTACTCATTTAATCCTCGGCCTATGATCTCCTGGTAGATTAAACGAACCTCCCTAGATGATGTTGTAATCTTATCACTCCCTCTCAACATTAGGGTGTTCGGAGTGGGCGGTAAAGGGGGGCGGCAAACTCGGTTTGCCGAGCGGGAACACCGCCGCCGACCCCTTTACCGATCAGCAAACATAAAGGGGCGGGGACAGCTTGCCGACGCGGGGAGGATGCTTGTTTGTCATGTGGGCCAAGTATAACGGTAATATTACCGTTTCCAATAAAAAAAATAATTTTTTCTTTAAAAAATTAACCTATAAATATCAAACCAAACCATAACCAAATACCTTCAAATATATACCCAACCAAACCAAAAAATACCAACAATTCTTCCCAAAAATTTACAAAACAAAATGGCGGATGAACTCCCGTTATGGTTCCCACCCATGAGTAGCGACGAATCATCCGATAGTAGCATTCTTTTTTTTTCAAAATCTCATCGAAGAAGCCGAACTTCAAGACACGGGCACATCTAACCGAAGGAGATATATTGAACGTCAACGTGAGGAGGGGCATGAGACACTCATGGCGGATTATTTTGTCGAAGACCCGAAGTACAACGAAGATATCTTTCGGAATAGGTTCCGTATGTCGAAATGTTTGTTTCTAAAAATTGTGGCCGACGTGGAAGAGAAGGACCCGTGGTTTGAAGAGGCCCCCGATGCACGAGGTAGGAAGGGCTTTACGCCTTGCAAAAGGTGACATCGGCTATTAAACAGCTCGCAACTGGTAACACTCCAGACGAGAACGACGAGTACTTGCATATGGCCGAAAGAACTTCCCGCGAGTGCCTAGAATATTTTTGCGACACGGTTTGCAAAATATACGGTCCAAAGTTCTTACGTAGACCGACAAGCCACGACATGGCACTTTTATACCAAACTCATGAGGAAAAACATCACATTCCAGGTATGTTCGGTAACCTTGATTGCACCCATTTCGTTTGGCGATTTTGTCCGACAGAGTATCGAGGCCAATATATGCGAGGAGATCATCGATACCCGACCGTTATGCTCGAAGCGGTTGCTTCTCAAGACTTATGGTTTTGGCATGCTTTTGCCGGTCCACCGGGTTCTCAAAACGATATCAATGTTCTACAACAATCTCCGTTATTTTTAACGGAACGAAATGGAACCGCGCCAAAATGTCCGTTTTACGTTAACAACCATTTATACAAACGTGGTTATTTGCTCGTGGATGGAATCTACCCTCCGTGGTCCGTGTTTGTGAAGTCGATCCCTTACCCTCACGAAGTAGAGCAAAAGAAATTCAAGAGGCAACATGAGGCGGCAAGAAAAGACATCGAACGGGTTTTTGGTGTTATGAAGGCGAAATGGGGTGTATTGAGTCGACCGATGCGAGCAAGATCCGTTAAAAAAATTAGGAGTGTCATGTACACGTGTATTATTTTACACAACATGATTTTTGATGTATTGCAAAATACATCTTTTATTCGTGTAAAGTTTGTATAGTTTTCATTACATTTAGTTTTGTTTTTCGTTAGAATGTGCATGCTATTGATCAAATCGTGTTTTGCAGGTCTTGATGCTTAAATATGCGGAAAACCGAGTAAAACGAGTTAAAATATTGGAAAGTCAAGTCTTGGAGCATGTTGGAAAGGTCGAGGAGTTGAAATAGAGTTAAAGAGCTGAAAAATCACTCTCTGGCACCCCGTGAGAAGTTTCTGGCACCCGGCGAGAGTCTGAAGGTAGTACATGAGCTGAAAAACAAGGTGGCACCCCACCACCCATTCCTTCAGTGGGTGGCGCCCAGCCAGAAGCCTGTAGCTGGCGATTTTTGTTATGGAAAGTCATATAAATACAATTTTATACTTGAAAAAAACCCTAATTCGAATTTGGGACTTCTGGGGCGACTTATTGAGCATTCTTGGAGCACTTTTGGAGATCTTGAAGCATAGGAATCATCGATACGAGTTCGGGGAAGAAGACTTGAAGATCTAATCGGGTTTTCTAGTTCTTTGTTACAACTTTTCTCACGAAACTTGTTATGATGAATTCCTGTTTAGACATCTTTGAATTGTTTTCACGTTTTAGTATGCTTGGCTAAATTTATAAACCACCTAGACTTGATGAATGGATTAATATAAAGTTTTTACCGGTTTTGTTAATTGCATGATTTTTATGGGTGATTGTGTTTAGTAAGCGGTTTGATTTAATGGTTTGATGTGTATGCGTACTTTGAATTGGTTTATTGTTATTATTTGCTTCATATGATTCTTTGTGACGGTCTATATCACAACATAGAGTCATATTAGGGTTTAGGATTTCGGTGAGTATCTATATCACGTAAGAAAACCTTAACTCTTTAGGGAGAATTGCGCAATAACCCCTAGAAGTAACTGGTAATAATTTGCTAAGTCTTAGTGTTCTACTAGTCCTAATACCT
The DNA here is from genome assembly GCA_030545235.1 of Helianthus tuberosus. Taxonomy (NCBI): domain Eukaryota; kingdom Viridiplantae; phylum Streptophyta; class Magnoliopsida; order Asterales; family Asteraceae; genus Helianthus; species Helianthus tuberosus. The sequence continues at coordinate 32,874,062 of CM060373.1, read as the reverse complement.
GGAAAGTGAGGGGCTATTGGTAGGTCTTACCCGGCGAATTGCTTTAGATAGTCCTTGGAAAAGGTCATGTCTTGGTTTACCTGTCGGTTTTATTAGTCTATCAAGTCAAATTAATTACTTCAAACTACCCTAGATCTAGGATTGGAAAAGAATAGGTCAACATTAGGGTACTTGCACAATAATTAGACAACTGGAAAGGCGTCTAATAACCGGTAGGATTAACGGCCTAGGTAGTTCCACAGGTTTCTCCTTGAGAAGGGTCGAGGGCCCTCGTTGGTTCTTAATAGGTTTAGTACTTTAAGATCCCGGTTCCATAACTCATGCATTTAACTTAATCGGTAATCTCTTAAAAACAATCCAGGATTCTTGTCTAGGTGGTCGTGTTCTCATATAAGGAAAGTCCTCAGTCTTCGTTCGTCTTTAGTTTAATTCTAGTTTAATTAAGTAGTTTAATATAGATTTCTTTAGTTTTTTCGTAACCCCCCCCCCCCCCAAAACAAATAAACAAGTTTTAGTCGTGTCTGCCAGTGTCTATTAGAGTCTAGTTTACGTAATTTATAGAGTCTCGTGGTTCGATATCCGGACTTCCTAGGTTATACTACATTGATCGGTACACTTGCCGATTGTGTGGTTTTAGGTCGAGTCTAGAATTAAAGCTTTTTAGTGTCTAGCACAGAGAGTCTTATTTAGTTAATTTTTATTAGTCTGTTTAGCACACATCAATTTTGAAAGATGAAGGAAAGGCGATAGCACCGGTGCACATTCGGGATCCTCCGGTCGAGCCCGCTCTAGACGATACGGTGTTTGGCGAGTTGATGGATGAAGACACGCATTGGAGACTAAAACACGATCTCATAGATCAGTTCTGTTTAATCATAATGGAAAACTTGAAAACATACCTGTCACCGCAGACAGTGCAGTGGAGAATCCAATGAGAGAAGACGACATGGAGTTCGACATCTTTGTCAAGGTGATCTGGTTCCTCCTTAGGGTGCTGACTGATGATGGTGACTGATTAAACCGAAAAGGGTATCACCTATGGAGATGAAGGTCGAATGTGATGTTATGCTTATGGGGTATGTCTAATGGTGTAACTGTCTAACCCTTTAACCTCCACATGAGTCTCCTTATATAAGCACCCAGGAGGAAACATAATTGGTTATAAGGGTAATATGGTCCATCAACAATTACCTACTAATTATTTAATAGGTTATTATATATTTTGATCTATATTATGTAAATGATTATAATGGCTATAGATTAAATATTAATACATAATATATTTAATCTTACATTCTCCCACTTAGCCGAGTAATCATTTACTATGAGTATTAGATAAGCCTGATCAGGAGTTAACACTCATTTTAGCCTTAAACAAGTACTATAGCAGAGAAATACAGCCGTTGAATCATTATGCGACTCAAGACCCCCATTAATCATACTATAGCCTTAATTTAAAACCTAATCGTCATGATCAAAATACGCATAAGCCCTTTGTTTGATTTGTAACTTTATTTGTCTATATGCCATTATACCGGTTGAACATATTCTAAGAGACATACAAAATCAAACTGAGGAAATTTCATTAATCATAAAACATAAGCTAGTACAATATGCTTAAATAAGGTCTTTACTAAATCCCATATTCCGAACATGTTCTTCGTAAACCTTAGGAGGGAGACCTTTAGTCATCGGATCCGCAAGCATATCTTTAGTACTAATATACTCGATACAAAGATTATTTTCCTCAACTCATTCACGTACGAACAAATATTTTGTATCGAGATATAAACCAGCTCCAGTCGAACTGTTACTGTTCGAGAAACTAACGGCAGCTGAATTATCACAGTAAAGCTTCAATGGTCTAGAAATGGAATTAACGATTTTGAGTCCAGTGATCAGATTTCTAAGTAACATTACATGACAGGTTGCGTTATAAACAGCAATGTACTCTGCCATCATTGTTGAAGTTGTGGTCAACTGTTGTTTATCACTCTTCCATGAGATTGGGCCGCCTGCTAACATAAAGATATAGCCCGAAGTGGATTTCTTGTCATCTTTGCATTTGGCAAAGTCAGAATCAGAATAGCCCACCACTTCTAAATGATCACTTCTTCTATAAGTCAGTTTATAGTCTTTCGTCCCTTGCAGATATCGAAGTACCTTCTTAGCTGCTTTCCAGTGATCTAGGCCAGGATTATTCTGATAACGGCCTAGCATTCCAGCAATATAAGCGATATCTGGGCGAGTACAGACTTGAGCATACATTAGGCTCCTGACTACTGACGCATAAGATATCTGGCTCATTTGCTCCTTCTCAACCTTTGTTGTTGGACACTGGAATGAACCGAAAACATCTCCTTTAACTACTGGAGCGACGGAGGGTTTGCACTGTTGCATGTTGTAACGTGTAAGGACACGATCTATGTAAGTCTTTTGAGACAATCCTAAGATCCCTTTGTGTCTATCTCGGTGAATTTCGATGCCAATGACGTAAGAAGCATCTCCGAGATCCTTCATGTCGAAGTTATGCGAGAGTAACCGCTTCGACTCATGCAACATGTCTAAACTATTACTTGCCAATAGAATATCATCTACGTAAAGGACAAGTATAGTAAAGTTGCTCCCACTCATCTTGAGGTAGGTGCATTGATCCACTTGATTCTTCATAAAACCTTGTTTCTTCATGACTTCATCAAACTTGAGGTACCACTGACGTGTTGCTTGTTTTAACCCGTAAATGGATTTCTTCAGCTTACAGACTAGATGCTCCTGACCTTCAGGTTTAAAGCCTTCAGGTTGTTTCATGTAAGCATCTTCGTCCAAATCTCCGTTAAGGAAAGCGGTTTTAACGTCCATCTGATGTAACTCCAAATCAAAATGAGCTACTAGGGCCATGACGATCCTTAATGAATCTTTACGAGAGACAGGTGAAAACGTCTCTTGATAATCAATTCCCTCTTTCTGAGTGTAGCCCTTTGCAACCAATCTCGCTTTGTAGCGTTCAACGTTCCCATTCGGATCCAGTTTTGTTTTGAACACCCATTTACATCCTACGGGTTTGACTCCGTTGGGTAATTCTACCAAATCCCAAACGTCATTTTTCTTCATGGATTCAAGCTCATCAATCATCGCTTTATTCCATTCAGAAGACTGATCACTGCTAATGGCTTCATTGTAAGAGATAGGATCATTGAGCTTTCCGGGATCCATTTCAGTCAGGTAGGTAACATAATCATCCCAATTAGTAGGCCTTCTTTGCCTAGATGACCTCCTGAGTGGATTATCGGGTCCAGCGTTGTCTTGGTGTTGAGCGTTTGATGTGCCTTCGTTATGAGGTATAATGGGTTCTGATTGTAGAGGTAAATTTGGAGTTGGTGCAGTAGCTTCAGGTGCAGTAGTTGCATTGGGTACAAGAGGAGTAATCGGAGTAATGGTAAGCGACGAGTCTCCCCCCCCCCCCCCCCCGCGTCTTGTACTTCTTGCAATTCTTCGTAAGGGTTGGTACTGCTCCCACTGACCTTGAAATCCTCCAGGAACGCAGCACGCTTGGTTTCAACAATACGGGTGACATGAGAAGGACAATAGAAACGATAACCCTTTGAATTATCAGGATACCCAATAAAGAAACAGGTAACTGTTTTAGGGTCAAGTTTCCTTAGGAAAGGATTGTAAAGTTTTGCTTCAGCAATGCAGCCCCATACTTTCATATATTTAAGACTCGGTTTCCTTCCTGTCCAAAGTTCATAAGGAGTTTTAGGGACAGACTTAGAAGGAACTCTATTGAGTATATGAACATCTGCTTTTAACGCTTCAGTCCAGAGGAATAATGGTAAATTAGTGTTGGCTAACATACTGCGCACCATGTTCATAAGGGTACGATTTCTTCTTTCAGTGACACCGTTCTGCTGAGGTGTACCAGGCATGGTGTATTGGTTCACAATCCCCTGGCCCTTACAAAACTCATAAAATGGACCAGGAGCTTGACCCACATCAGTATGTCTTCCATAATATTCACCGCCTCTATCTGATCTCACAACTTTAATCTGACGATCTAATTGCTTTTTAACTTCAGGCTTATAATCTTTAAAAGTTGCTAGAGATTCTGATTTTTTCCTTAATTAGATACAAGTACATATAACGAGAATAATCATCAATGAAAGTGATAAATGAAGTATGTCCTGTTATGCCAGCGATTTGGTAGGGACCACTAATGTCAGTGTGAATGAGTTCTAATAAATTAGAACTCCTAGTGGCACCTTTCTTATTCGCTAATGTCATTTTACCTTTAAGACATTTGACACATGTTCCAAAATCAGAGAAATCGAGAGGAGGTAAGACTTCATCCTTTACAAGACGATTTAATCGTTATTTTGAAATGTGGCCTAAACGTTGATGCCACAACATGGATGAAGTCTCGTTTCTCTTCCATCTTTGTGAGTGATTCATTAATGTTATATGACAACAAAGATTTGGAAAAGCCATCATCTAGTTCTAATCTATAGAGACCACCATCCAGAACACCAGTACCATAAAGAACAGAATCATAGAGGATAGAGAGTTTGCGATGACCATGGGAAACAATAAAACCGTCCATGTCTAACTTTGGTCCTGATACAAGGTTCCGAGTTACCTAAGGAACATATAAGGTATCATAAAGTTTAATACATAAACCAGTTTTCATAACTAATTGTAATGTTCCAATGGCCTTCACTTCTAATTCTCGATCATCCCCAACCTTAAGCGTTCTTTGGTTTCTTTCCAGCTTCCGGATTGAAAGGAATCCCTGAGTTGAATTGGTAACATGAACCATAGAACCAGAATCAAACCACCAAGAATTAGCAGGAACACGTAAATTATAGGACTCAAGTATCATAAAATAATCGTTACCTTTCTTAGCCAGCCAATCCTTAAATTCAGGGCATTCCTTCTGCACGTGTCCTGTCTTTTACAGAATTTGAAGCGGATACTGCCTAAGGAGTTCTTAGAGCTGGAAGGTGCACTTGTATTAGGATTAGGCCTTTGGACTTTTGAAGCATCCTTCCTCTGATGATTGTTCTTCCTTTTCTTAGAGTTGGAGGTGGTGAAGTTAGCAACATCGGTAGTGCGGTCCATCCTCATACGCTCTTCCCCCTGTACGCACATAGCGACCAGTTCACTCATTGTCCATTTGTCCTTCTGAGTGTTGTAATTGATCTTGAATGCTTCAAAGGACGAAGGAAGCGAAGTAATGATGAAATGAACAAGGAAACCATCACTGATTTCCATTTCCAGCCCCTTCAGCTTATTGGCCATGTCATTCATCATCATGATGTGTTCGCGAATGCCGCCCCTCCCATCATACTTAGTTGTCACCAGCTTGAGAATAAGAGTACTAGCGTGTGCTTTAGACGTCCCCTTGAACTGCGCCTCCACAGAAGCCAAGTAGGTTTTAGCATCTTCAGAATCAGGAATAGCTCCCCTGATTGCATTGCTTATGGACTGATTCATGAACATGAGAGACATGCGGTTACACCTAGTCCACTTTTCATGAGTTAACTGCTGAGCAGCAGTACTTTGTGGAGTAAGGTCCGCTGGCTTATCCTCTCTTAGAGCATAGTCAAAGTCCAGCAATCCAAGTGTAAGCATGAGAGCATCCTTCCATGCAGCAAAGTTATCACCGGTCAAAGGTGGAATCCCGTAATTGGGCGCTGATAGTGGAAATAAGATGAGCTAGTTATGATACTAAGAAAGAAGTCCTAATGTGATCTAAGGGTGTCACGGCCCCCGACTGATGTCTGTCGTTAAGGACATGCAAAAACCAACTAAACTAGTAGCTAGAGTAAGTCGGATATCGAACCAGAGGAGGATTGTGGAAAGTGTGTAATGTTAAGTATTTATTAACAACTATAAAAAATAAACTGATGATTGTTTGATTTGTGGATTAACTAAAAATTACGAACTAAAAAGTGAGGTTTAAATCAAGAGAAAGAACAATGGTTCCTCCAGATTTCAGGTTTTACAGCTAGATTCAATTATGTGTTTAATCGAAACACTCACATAGACATAAGTGTTTAACCTAATTCATCAATTGTGATAACCAACGACTAAGTACTCCGGTCAATACATAACGGGAGGTTATCGAATGATTATCAATTACAATTACAAACCCTAACCCCATGTCAAATATATCCCAATTACTAGAACTCTCGGGAACTGAATGCTTAGAAATTAAGGTTTAAATAAATGCAATTGTTTACAACTAATAAATCAAATCAAAGGTGAAAAGCATCGAATGCTTAGATCACCGAGTTATACGATTGTCACAAACACATAAAACTATCCAACTTACAAAACCCTCCATCCGGTGGAAACCACTAGGACTAGCCGCTCATGTTGGTTCACGGATCTTCGCAGGCTTCTCTCTTCTTCGTGCCCCCCTTCTCTTCTGCCATCGAAAAGATGATTATATTGATGACAAGCATTTAATTTCGATCAAGGCCCCACAAATTTGCGAGCCCAATTCCCTTGTTCACGTGATCCTAGCCTGCTCCAATCCACGTGTATATATGGCCCATGTGCTATAGTGATGATGTTATTTGTTATTGAACTTCTTTTAATTGATGCTAGCTGACAAAAGAAACACACCAAAAAAATCCCTCCAAAACCTCTTTAGAAGTCAACCGCATGTGTGTATATTATCGGCCCAATAATCTGCTTGAATATCATAAAAATGGCGCCTCCAATCAAGCCCACGTGTGCGGCTAGAAGATGCCGACCCAATATGAAGCCCACGTGATTTTTATGTTGGCTGCCACTCAATTTTGTTCCTATGTCACATGTCTTGTAGATGTGCCGCCAATGCTTCACGTGTACACCTCCTATGATTCCTTTCAATTGCCGCCACCTCTGTAGTTGAGAATGATGATTTATATTGATGATAGAACAATTAATGTACACCCTCACATGTGCCAAAGATTGATGATGATCTGTTGTTGTTGTTCTCAAAAAGTCACGTGTTCACTGGCTCCTTGACTTTAGGGTTTAAAAATCAATTAATATTCTTCCAACATTAAGCATGTGAGCCGCTTCATTATAATTTCCGTAGGATACGAGTCAAGACCGTAGCTTACAGTATAAACATTCTGCTTCATTTGTTTTCAGCTGGCTGTAGACTACGTTTTTTGACCGTAGGCTACGTTTGACTTTGGCTGGAACTTTTTTTGCTAAATTTCAACTTTTATTTAATTACTAACCAAACCCTGGACTTTATTTTTGTGCATCTCTTGTATATTCAATCAATCTTTTCGATCCGAACAAGTCCCGAACAATATCTTTCACTATGTTTAGCATCCTCGCTTGTTCCGTTTCATCATTGAACTCTCTAACTTCGCCGATTTAACCCGATTAACCTGTAACACCACAGACGCTCGTAGATATCACATTCAACACGTATAATCAAGTTAAACGCATTAAAACACATAATAAAATACATTTTAAGGCACAGGTTTCACACTCTACATCACATCCCCACACTTAACGTTGATTGTCCTCAAGAAACCATTACAAACATTACTCACCTTATTAAGAAATCACCATTGCATCCCTTACCGAATCAACAATTCAAGGTCCCAAGTCATACCCGTCCCATAGACTGACACAATCGAGATTGACAATCTGACAAATAAGTGATACGCATTTAGAACAACTTAAGACTTGCCTAACTAAAACTAACATGCTTATATTACTACACATGCCACACGCCCCTCACAATGGTTGCTCCTCTCGGCTTAATCAAGACTAGCATGTAACGTGCTAGTATGTAGTTCGCTCAAAACCAACTATGCTACCTTGCAATCATAAGCTTGTATAGCAATCACACCTCCACTGTATCATCTAACTTGGCACATATCAAAAGGACTTTCGGGTTTTGGGCTTAAGGTAAATGTAGGAATATATTTTTGGATTTTTATGTTTATATGGCGAGCACAAATATACATACCAACCCATGACAACTTATTCACAATAACACTAACACTTGGGTGATTTTCAACCCATTTATTTAAGAAGAACATAATAATACTTTTTGTTTTTGTTTTTTTTTTCTTTTCATTTCATTTTTTTTTTCAACAAACATCTAACATGTACTTGTCATTCATGGTTGGTAAGCAAACGGGTCAAACAAGGTGTATCAAACGAAGGGTAAAAGGCTCAACATGGTTTTCTAAGGTGGGTGGATAAACAATCAACAAATAACACAATGAAAGGATCCTAATGCCTTTATCATCTATGTGTATACGCTAAAGCACAGTCTCGGCACGTATCAAACCACACAAGTTCTAACACAAAACAACATATGGCCTACTCTCAACAAATGAACATTTATTGCAAATTCAACTAACAATCTAGTAGGCTCAAATATCTCACCGAACAAAAGGGATATAGGTTGCCGACACGTAGCATGTGTAATTCCTAAAGCATGTTACCCCTAGTTAGGCATCTCTTCTCACTTATTCTCTAAAACTTGTCAGAAATACTCTCATGAAACTTAAAGGGACAACCATGACTAGGGATCTAAGTTAGCTTAATATCAGTAGGAACCCGTTAGCGATTGAAAATGTTGGTTTTCATGTAATTCAAGCATACTTGAGACAAAAATTTTCGAAATTTTTCAATTTTTCTCAATTTCAACCCTTCAAGCATTTAAGATCATCAATCCTATCAACCCTCTCTCAAGTTACCACATCCCCACACTTGGGATACATTGTCCCCAATGTATGGTGCAATTTATAGTCTAAACTCGAGAGATACCACCAGCAAACCATGAACAACTAATAACTAATTGACTCGACAAATAAAACCATTCCCAACACAAAAATTTCACACCACCAATACACGAAAACAAATAAAAAACAAGATAGATAAACACATGCACCTGATCAGAAAACAAGTGAGTGTCTGTAGCGGTGTAACTGTTGCGCTCAAAACCGGAAAATACGCATCCAAGGATTCTCTGATATCTCACCGGGGATGTTGCCAAACATCCCCACACTTGATTCATTGCATCCGTGAAGATGGAACGTAGAAACCTGTCAAAACACAAACACACCAAACGAAACCAAAACAAAGTACAAACTCTACATCCTCGGGCTGCCTCCCGAGAGCGCTAAGTTTAAAGGTCTTCAGCCAGACTGTACCTGATATCCGTTACGGTGGTCTCAATGCACATTTACCCAAAACATTTCCAACAAATGCCCGAAAATTTACATGCCATCTCCATAAGCTTGTCAGTATAATTGGCATGTTCAGATTGTACCTGCGGGTTTCACTAATCCACTTCACGAGATATACACCGATGTCTTGTTGTTTCACCCTTCTCATCTTCTTCCTCGAACCCTCTTCCCCACACTTATTAATTTGAATGATTGACATGGGAAGATGTTCGGTACACACATTCATCTCATCAGACTGCTCTGCCTCCTCATCCTCACACACCATCTGATCCACCAGTGACTCTTCATCAGATAAAGGATTCATTGGTGTGGTATTATCCTCCACAACCTCCTCCTCCATGTGAGAATAATCTCTAATATCATCAGGTAATGGTGAGAGACGCTCTTCTATTTCTATTTTCATTTTCATTTTTAACATCTGACACTTGGAAACTAGGCAGCTGATTCGATCTTCATCGGAAAGGTTGGGTGCTGATAAATACTGCTCGAGTTTGGACAAATTCACTTCCAACTTAGCAAGCTCTTTCTCCTCCTCGGTCTGATAAGTATAGACACCCTCGGGCTCAGGATTTTCCTTGGGATGATACTGTCGGTATCCCTGATACGGTGTTGAGATGTACGCATCCATCATTCTTTTATTCCAATACTCTGGATTTTCCAAATATACCGCGCACACATCTTCATAAACAGAAGTATGATTACGACCGCAACAGAAACATCGTCCATCCGTCCTTGGCTCAAAATAAACATCCTCGTCCCGATCATATCCATCCGAGTAATAATCATCCTCCACCGTTGTATCAGAATTATAGAAATATAGTGGAGGGGAAGGATTATCATAGCAAGGTATCGGTGGTTCTTCTAATTTCGCTCTTTCCCGTCTAAATCGGGGCTCGCGGCAACCGATACACGGGTGAAGTGGTTCCCCGCACAAAATGCATGTAGAAGAGCCGCAAAATATAGTAAGATCTGTCATCCTGCACAAACACAGCTCAACTACCCATGTAAATCACGAACAAATAAAATAACAAAATAAAAACAAAAAAAATTTTAGGTTTTTTTTTTTTTTTTTTTACCTAAAACTTAACACTAAACACTTTGCGCACGCCTCCCCGGCAACGGCGCCATTTTGATGTCTGTCGTTAAGGACATGCAAAAACCAACTAAACTAGTAGCTAGAGTAAGTCGGATATCGAACCAGAGGAGGATTGTGGAAAGTGTGTAATGTTAAGTATTTATTAACAACTATAAAAAATAAACTGATGATTGTTTGATTTGTGGATTAACTAAAAATTACGAACTAAAAAGTGAGGTTTAAATCAAGAGAAAGAACAATGGTTCCTCCAGATTTCAGGTTTTACAGCTAGATTCAATTATGTGTTTAATCGAAACACTCACATAGACATAAGTGTTTAACCTAATTCATCAATTGTGATAACCAACGACTAAGTACTCCGGTCAATACATAACGGGAGGTTATCGAATGATTATCAATTACAATTACAAACCCTAACCCCATGTCAAATATATCCCAATTACTAGAACTCTCGGGAACTGAATGCTTAGAAATTAAGGTTTAAATAAATGCAATTGTTTACAACTAATAAATCAAATCAAAGGTGAAAATCATCGAATGCTTAGATCACCGAGTTATACGATTATCACAAACACATAAAACTATCCAACTTACAAAACCCTCCATCCGGTGGAAACCACTAGGATTAGCCGCTCATGTTGGTTCACGGATCTTCGCAGGCTTCTCTCTTCTTCGTGCCCCCTTCTCTTCTGCCGTCGAAAAGATGATTATATTGATGACAAGCATTTAATTTCGATCAAGGCCCCACAAATTTGCGAGCCCAATTCCCTTGTTCACGTGATCCTAGCCTGCTCCAATCCACGTGTATATATGGCCCATGTGCTATAGTGATGATGTTATTTGTTATTGAACTTCTTTTAATTGATGCTAGCTGAAAAAAGAAACCCACCAAAAAAATCCCTCCAAAACCTCTTTAGAAGTCAACCGCATGTGTGTATATTATCGGCCCAATAATCTGCTTGAATATCATAAAAATGGCGCCTCCAATCAAGCCCACGTGTGTGGCTAGAAGATGCCGACCCAATATGAAGCCCATATGATTTTTATGTTGGCTGCCACTCAATTTTGTTCCTATGTCACATGTCTTGTAGATGTGCCGCCAATGCTTCACGTGTACACCTCCTATGATTCCTTTCAATTGCCGCCACCTCTGTAGTTGAGAATGATGATTTATATTGATGATAGAACAATTAATGTACACCCTCACATGTGCCAAAGATTGATGATGATCTGTTGTTGTTGTTCTCAAAAAGTCACGTGTTCACTGGCTCCTTGACTTTAGGGTTTAAAAATCAATTAATATTCTTCCAACATTAAGCATGTGAGCCGCTTCATTATAATTTCCGTAGGATACGAGTCAAGACCGTAGCTTACAGTATAAACATTCTGCTTCATTTGTTTTCAGCTGGCTGTAGACTACGTTTTTTGACCGTAGGCTACGTTTGACTTTGGCTGGAACTTTTTTTGCTAAATTTCAACTTTTATTTAATTACTAACCAAACCCTGGACTTTATTTTTGTGCATCTCTTGTATATTCAATCAATCTTTTCGATCCGAACAAGTCCCCAACAATATCTTTCACTATGTTTAGCATCCTCGCTTGTTCCGTTTCATCATTGAACTCTCCAACTTCGCCGATTTAACCCGATTAACCTGTAACACCACAAACGCTCGTAGATATCACATTCAACACGTATAATCAAGTTAAACGCATTAAAACACATAATAAAATACATTTTAAGGCACAGGTTTCACACTCTACATCACAGACCCGGTTTGACCCGTTTCAGGAGCCGCGGGACAGAAATCCCGTGGTATTTATTTAACAGCGGAAGTTTTCTTCAGGATCTTTTAAAAACTGTAATTTCCCGATTATTTTATTTCATAACTCGGGATAAAATCCCGGTAATTTACAATCATAAGATTTCACGGAGAAATCATTTATTTTTACAAAACATGTTTCTTTATTTTATATTGAGCCACTTCCTTAAGCTTGTAGTGCTTCTCGGCACTTTTCCTGGATCACAACAGATCACCTGAAACATGTTTGAAAAAGGTTTTGTCAATGGGAAATACTGAGTGAATCATTCTTTTTACTAAAACGACTCGTTTGTTATAATTTACAGTATTAAGAGCGATTACAATGTTTCTGATATCAAACCAACTACCCACGGTATTTTTTCACTCGACCCATTGGCCCTCCCGTTGTCCAATGGTGTCTGTGACTATGGTCATATCACCCCTTGGCTGCCCCAATGGTGAAGATTATCAAGTAATGTATACAAAACCCCACATACCGGCTGTAACTTGGTGATTACAAAGACTTAATCCCCGTAATTATAACCTTGATAACAAATAGAGTTTTGTAAAGTAATTTGATAAAAAGAGAATGACTCACATTGCAGATTTAATTGAGTAGGGATAACATCCTGAGGTTGTGAAGAAACAGGCATCCTTGGAGGAGGTGGTGGAAGCACCGAACCGGTAGTAGCAGAAGTCGTAGCGGACATAGTGGAGGAGCTCATGTTTGATCTCGAAGCCATTGAAAATAAGTTTGAAAAAGGTTTTGACAAGAGAAAACCGAATAATGATTTTACTAAAGTTTTTAGCAAAAATAGCACCACTTGCCCCACGGTGGGCGCCAAATTGTTTTGGTCAAAAATTACCGAAGCAATTTAGTGATCAAATTAGTTAAGTGAGGTAGTGTGCTAAAATTATGTGTGAAAAATATGTTAACCAAGTTAGTTATAAAAATAGTTTCAGGATACGGCTCAATATATAGAGCTGTATCTGTGATCAAACAATGAGCAGAAAAGTAAAGGTTGACACGTGATGTACGATGAAAGCCCTTGATCAACCTAGATCACCGGCATAAAACCTCGGGAGCTGACAATCGCAGCTGCCATGTTCTTCTATTGCTTCAAATATCAGGATACAATGCAGGATGTAGAGCGAATCAACTAGGTGTTACAATGTGATTTGAATACAAGTGTTTGTGTGTAGTGTTTGCAGAGAGCTAGAGAGAAAGTGTTTGAAAATGTGAAAGTTGCGTGCCTTAATCTGATCCGCCCCCATCTATTTATAGTAAAACAAATATAACAAACTATCCTAAATAACCGGGATCCAGCGAATATTCCTCACTCGAACGTTCATAGGGTAGCCACGTCCCTAACTAGGCTTGCTGAGTTGACGAAATCTTAAAATTCAAAACGGACAACAAGTTATTTAGATAATCGTAACTAGGGTTTTACCCCCCTGAGTTTTAGGGCCCTAATCCTGATTCTGATTATTCTGAAAATTTTAGGGTTTGTGCAGAATCACTTGGGTGTCTCAATTAGGGTTTCCTTTTTGTCAAAATAAATTAATAATTAGGACTTTTGATACGAGTTGTTACATCCTCCCCACCTTAATAAAAATCTCGTCCTTGAGATTTACTGGAATAATTGAGGATACTTTCGCTTCATTTCTGATTCCAGCTCCCAAGTGTATTCAGCTCCTCTCTTTGAATCCCATTTTACTTTAACTAGCACTAGTCATTTGTGTTTGAGAAACTTCACTTTTCTGTATTCTATCTGAAGAGGTTTCTCAACAAATTTTAACTTTTCGTTTATTTCTATATCTTGGAGAGGTACTACCAAAGATTCATCTGATAGACATTTCTTGAGGTTGGATACATGAAATACATCATGCACTCCAGCTAACTCCTATGGTAGTTGTAAACGATAAGCAACTGGTCCTATACGTTGGATCACTAGAAATGGTCCTACGTATCTGGAACTTAGCTTTCCTTTCTTACCAAATCGGACTACTCCTTTCCAAGGTGAAACTTTTAATAGTACTTTGTCTCCAACTTGAAACTCGAGTGGCTTGCGTCTATTGTCTGCATAGCTCTTTTGGCGATCTCGAACTGTCTTCAGTCTTTCCTTGATCTGAGTAATCTTGTCGGTCGTCTCTTGCACTATTTCAGGACCTGACAATTGACTTTCTCCTATTTCTGCCCAACAAACTGGAGTTCGGCACTTTCTTCCATACAGTGTCTCGAATGGGGCAGTTTCAATACTCGAATGATAACTATTCTTATAGGAGAATTCGATCAGAGGTAAGTGATCGTCCCAATTTCCACCAAAATCTATTACACATGCTCGGAGCATGTCTTCTAGAGTTTGGATCGTCCTTTCACTTTGCCCGTCTGTTTGAGGATAATATGCAGTGCTTAGGGTTAGTCGAGTTCCCATTGCTTCTTGGAAACTAGTCCAGAAATGAGAAGTAAAATGACTATCCCTATCCGAAACAATGGAGAGTGGCACTCCATGAAAAGATACGACTTCATCTACATACAACTTTGCCAATCTTTCCATGCGAAAGGTTTCTTTCATAGGTAGAAAGTGAGCAGATTTGGTTAATCGATCCACAATTACCCAAATTGCGTCATTACTTTTTCTGGTTTTGGGTAACTTAGTAACAAAATCCATTGTTATGAGTTCCCATTTCCATACAGGCATTTCTAACTGTTGTAGTAGACCTGAAGGTTTCTGATGTTCTGCCTTAACTTGTGAACAAGTAAGACACTTAGAAACATATCTTGCTATATCCTTCTTCATGCCTATCCGCCAGAAATTCTTTCTTAAATCTTGGTACATTTTATTGTTTACAGGGTGCATGGTATACCTAGATTTATGGGATTCTTCTAAAATCTTATTTCTTAATTCTCCCTGCTTAGGTACCCAAATTCTGCTTTTGTGGAATCTCCAAATTCCATCAGCTCCTTACTCTAATTCTTTTATTCGTCCCTTCATTCCTTCAGCATCATCCTGGATTACTGTTTCTTGAACATTCTTCAATTGTTCCATTAAATCTATCTGTAGATTTAACCTAAGAGCACGAACTCGTCGTTGTTTCTCATGGTACTTACGACTTAAGGCATCTGCAACTACATTTGCCTTTCCTTCATGATATTGAATATCACAGTCGTAGTCACTTAGGATTTCCATCCATCTTCTTTGTCTCATGTTTAACTCTTTTTGCCCAAATATATATCTTAAACTCTTATGATCTGTATAGATAGTAAATTTACGTCCGTACAGATAATGTCTCCAAATCTTAAGGGCAAAAATTACGGCTCCTAATTCTAAATCATGAGTCGTATAGTTTTCCTCGTGCTTTTTCAATTGTCTTGAAGCATACGCAATTACCTTCTTGCGTTGCATTAGCACACATCCAAATCCTAATTTTGAAGCATCACAATATACTTCAAAATCTTCAGTTCCTTCTGGTAAGGCTAAAATTGGAGCATTGGTTAATTTCTGTTTCAAGATTCTAAAGGCTTCTTCTTGTTTAGGTCCCCATTCAAACTTAACGGCTTTACAGGTTAGCTTAGTTAATGGTACAACTATTTTGGAAAAATCCTTAATAAACCGTCTGTAATATCCGGCTAAACCTATAAAACTTCTAATTTCCATTGCGGATTGTGGAACCTTCCATTTGGTAATTGCCTCTATGTTAGCAGGATCTACATGAATACCTTCATGATTCACCATGTGACCTAAGAATTGCACTTCTTGCAACCAAAATTCACACTTCGAGAATTTGGCGTAAAGCTTTTCTTTTCTTAACAAAGTTAAGAGTGAATGCAAATGCTGGCAATGCTCGTCCTGACTTTTGGAATAAATAAGTATATCGTCGATAAAAACAATTACAAATTTATCCAAGTACGGTTTAAAGATTCTATTCATCATGTCCATGAATGCTGCAGGTGCATTCGTTAACCCGAAGGGCATGACTGTAAACTCATAATGACCATACCTAGTTCTAAAAGCAGTCTTAGGTATGTCTTCTTCTTGTACCTTCAATTGATGATATCCGGAACGTAAGTCGATCTTAGAAAAATATCTAGCTCCTTGAAGTTGATCGAAAAGATCATCAATCCTAGGTAATGGGTATCGATTCTTAATTGTAACTTTATTCAATTCTCTATAATCAATACACATTCTCATTGAACCATCCTTTTTCTTTACAAACAACACTGGTGCTCCCCAAGGGGATGAACTAGGTTGTATAAAACCTTTACTTAATAATTCATCTAATTGCTTTTTCAGTTCTAACATTTTTGTGGGAGCTAACCGATAAGGTGCCTTGGCTATCGGTATAGTTCCTGGAATCAGATGAATTCTAAATTCTACCTCCTTATCTGGTGGTAATCCTGGTAACTCTTCTGGGAATACATCTGGGTATTCTGAGACTACAGGAATCTCCTTAAGTTCTTTACCCTTAGTACTAATGATTACTGAAATCATATATACTATTCCTTTCTTTCGTTCATAACTAGCAACTTTCATTACTGATATGAATTTCATGGGCTTACGTGGTTTATCTCCTGTAATCATAATTACTTCTCCAGTAGGTGTTTGAATTTCTATGGAATTCTGATCACAAAGAATTCGAGCATGGTTGGCTACTAACCAATCCATTCCTAATACAACATCAAATTCGGCTAATTTCATAGGTAATAGGTTTGCAAAGAATTTATGACCTGAGAGTTCTATATTTTCCTTTTGCAAAACTTTATCTATGCTAATAGAATTTCCGTCTGTCGTTTCGACTGTAAAAATCTGCCTAAATTTGGTTAAGGGTAAGTTAAGATCTTGGCAGAATGAAGTATTGATAAAACTTTGGTTGGCACCAGAGTCAAATAATACTTTTGCATAAATGTTGTGAACTAAGAACGTACCAGCTATCACATCTGGGATTAACTCGGCCTCCTGAGTTGTTAACTGAAAGGCTCGAACATTCTTCTTAGTAGCTCCGTCGGCTGTCTTGGCTTTGTTGTCTACTGGTTTGACCAATTTAGGACATTATGTTTTGAAATGTCCTGTTTCTCCACAATTGTAACAAATTGTGGATTTCTTCCTGCAATTTTCTTCCCGATGTCATATAACTTTGCAAAAATTGCAGGTTATATTACATTTTCCAAAATGTTTCTTTTTGAAATTCCTGCAGTAAGGCGGATTTGAAAATTGCCCTGTTCCTCTTTTCTTGAAGTTGCTACTATTACCCATACGAACTCCTTGGGTAATTTTCTGAGCCAATTCCTTTTTCCTGTTATCATCTCTTGTGCGCACCAGTTCATCAGTTAGAGTGTTGGCTAATTCCACTGCATCGTCAATAGTACGAGGTCTCGCAGCTTTAACGATATTGCGGATTTCACCAATCAATCCCCAGATATAGCGAGAAATGAGTACCGGTTCTGGCGAAGCCAGTGTTGGTACCACTCTAGCATATTCAAAGAATGTCGAAGTGTAACCGCGACAATCTACACCTATCATTCGATGATTTAGGAACTTATTTGCCATTTGATCTTTTTCATATTCGGGACATAATTTTCTTTCTACAAGACTCTTAAATTCTTCCCAATTCATAGTATATGCCATCATCCTTCCTTTTGCTTGTAACACCGTGTTCCACCATTCTAGCGCCCCTTCTTTAAAAAGATTTGACGCATACATGACCTGATCGTCCTTAGCACATTTACTTATTGTAATCACTGCCTCGGTCTTTTCTAACCAACGCAGTGCTGCAGTCGCTCCTTCATTGCCTGCAAACTCAGAGGGTTTACAAGCAAGAAATTCTTTGTAAGTGCAACCAGGCGTTGCAGCTTTCATTTTCTTCGGGAGCGGAGCCTGCCGTGGATTATTATCGTGATTAGTATGATTACCGCCTCCATTTACGCTATTACTGAAGTTATCTTCCGAAATACGTTTGCTAGGAATGATTTGAGGTTCGATTGGATTTCTAAGCAACAATATTCCCTGAGCAACAATATTTTCTATATCTTGCCTATTTAAAAATTGATCCTCCGGGTGTTGCTCAGATTGATTAACCTCATTCACTGGTTCGTTATTAACGTTTTCCATCTGATCATTGTTTTGGTCAAAAATTAACGAAGCAATTTAGTGATCAAATTAGTTAAGTGAGGTAGTGTGCTAAAATTATGTGTGAAAAATATGTTAACCAAGTTAGTTATAAAAACAGTTTCAGGATACGGCTCAATATATAGAGCTGTATCTGTGATCAAACAATGAGCAGAAAAGTAAAGGTTGACACGTGATGTACGATGAAAGCCCTTGATCAACCTAGATCACCGGCACAAAACCTCGGGAGCTGACAATCGCAGCTGCCATGTTCTTCTATTGCTTCAAATATCAGGATACAATGCAGGATGTAGAGCGAATCAACTAGGTGTTACAATGTGATTTGAATACAAGTGTTTGTGTGTAGTGTTTGCAGAGAGCTAGAGAGAAAGTGTTTGAAAATGTGAAAGTTGCGTGCCTTAATCCGATCCGCCCCCATCTATTTATAGTAAAACAAATATAACAAACTATCCTAAATAACCGGGATCCAGCGAATATTCCTCACTCGAACGTTGTAGACCTAGTCTTTCGGGTTCAACGTCTCTCCCATAACAAACATGCCCGAGTATTGAGGAGATGAAGTCCATCTGACTGTTAGCAAACCCCAGCCTTTAACCTGTACGTGGTTAATTCAATCAACCTCAGGATATCGCCCAGGATGTTAGTAATATCCCCGTCCAGTATCCTGGTCACAAATAAACAATTAAAAGCAGGATATTGATCAAGATATGTACGCTCAGAAAATGACCCATAACAATCATTATATATAATTTATTAGTATCGATTAAATAATAATTATACACAAAACAATCATACAAATTTCACAATACACATATAGCCAAAACTATCGATTTCTCGATTTCCATTTATATTTAATAGTATGCATCAATACACACCATTATCTTACAAAGTTTTATTTTAGGTTATTTCACAAGATTAGATTATTATTGCTATTATACAAACATAGTCTCATAAACCCCTTATCCCTTATCATCTGATATTTTAATAACGGCGTTCCCTCTCATCATACTTCCAGGAGATATGTTCTCCTACTTCCCTGATCCTATTTCCTGCATCCACCAGTTCTTCGCCAAAGTGGCGGAGTTCAGCTAAATTCTCATTGCTCATAGGTGGGTTAGGTATTGGTTCAGGGTCAAATTGAGGAAGAAAGGAATAAGGACTGTTAAGCAGGTTTTGAAATTGCCAATCATTCGTCCACCATTCGTCCATTCCCAGAGATTGAGTGTGGATTATAGGTTCTGGGATTGCTGGTTCTAAGTTTATAGGGAGTTGAGTTTCAATAGGACGAGTAAAAACATTTGTATTGACAGGCTGAATAGTATCACAGCTTGCCAATATAAAATCTAGCTCTTCCTGCAATGTCATTTCCTGGGTTTGTTTAGAGCTTTCCCCAATTTCTATCTGAGTTTGTTTAGAACCTCCTCCAATCTCCATTTCTATTTGCTTAGAATATTCATCAAACTGTATTCCCATTTGCCTAGATTCTTCCCTGACTTCAATTCCCTTCCCTTTATCTAACGGATTTTCTATTTTAGGAATCTTTCTAGGGACGGGTTTTCTCCTGCGCACACGCCTCCATCCCACGAATCTCCTTCTTTTCTTGGGTTTGGGTTTCTCTGGAGGTGGAGCATTGAATTCAATAGGTTCTTCTATATCAGGTATATACCTATTGAAATCTCTGGAAACCTCTATTTTTACCGGATAGAGATTTAAATTCTGAAGGGCGTCAGACAAGTCACTCATGCTGTTATGCAAAATACACACAATTACTAATTTTAAAAATTATAACAAAATTTCATAGAAAACCTTTAAATATTATTTCAGACTGGTTAACTACAAAACAAATGAAAACTAAAACACACGAGGTTTTATTGTAAATTTATTTATTTACTGACTAAGGTTTCTGGACTGTAGGTGATAAAGGTGCTAAGACTTAGGTCAAATTATTTAAAGATTTGCATTTACTGCTACAGTAGCTAGCATATCTAACTTGTCTTCCCAAGGTGATTTACTAGTTAATTCCTGGGTTTCCTGTTTAATCTTCTTTTCTCGTAATTTCTTTATTTTCTCCTGATTTTTCTTAAAAATCAAACTGCCCATTTTTTATCTAAGATCCCTGAAGTCTTTGATCTCGACGAGTTGGACAGCTATTCTGATCAGGTTCAGATCAAGAAGGAATCCAATCTTAAGGCCACAGCCTCATCCAAACCCAGTGGTTCCAAAGCCATTGTCATCACCAAACCCTTGCCAACTACCAAGCCCCGGAGCTCCAGCTCTCGTAAAAGGAAAGAGCCCGATTCCCCCGTCATCTCTGACACTTTTCCCTATGAGAAGCACGGGTTCATCGAAGCTAGCGGGTTTATGACTTCCTTTCTTAACCAGGTTAGAATTCTCAAACCACATCCTGCAGCTTATATCATTTATAAAGATTTATCAAAATCAATACCTGTCCTCTTACTTTCGCAGGGTATTGAACGTCTGGTTCATCTATATCAAGAATCCTGCGGGCTTAACAAGACGCTTGAATCCAAGTTAAAGGAAGCAGAAGTCACGATCTCCGATCAAGGCATGATTGCAGCCGCCAAATCTCGTCATTACGAGGAGAAGTTCAAGGCTATGATTCAAGAACACCAGACTGCTCTCAACAAAGCTACTCTTCAAGCCCAAGCCGATCTTTAAGCTGCCCATGCGCAACATGAACGGGATATGATCAGCTACCGGGAGAGCCTTAAGAGTTCCGTCGTCACTTCTCTTCTCCAGGCTAGGCTGAAGATGGCCCATGAAGCCAAAACACTAGGTTTTGAATGCCCTTCTTGGGACGTTGGTGCCTGGGAAACGAAGCTAAAGAATCTTGGCGGCATTTCTACCACACCAGCTGCCGAAGGATCTTCCAAAGTAGCCGAAAAAGCTAACGATGCTGAGAGGGATGCTGAGGTGGATCCTGAGACGGATGCTGCTGAAATTACCGCGAACGAAGATGGCACTGCCCCCTAAAACCTATTTCCTTTTGTTTGAACAATTTTATGTTTTGTGAACAATTTTTATTTCCGTATCAAAACAATTTGATAGCCAAAGGTGGACGGATCCTAGGTTTCAGGATGAAGCCTTTGGTTATCAACTAGTACCGTCTATTTCCAATAATTTCATCTTTCATTTTTCTTGCTATCACTTCCTGTCTTTCTTATTACAGACCTTAGTTTTGCAAAATATACTCAGTGATATATTATGAAAACTTTTATTAAATATAATTTCTAAAAATTCAATCACCTTTAGAGAAAATTAAAAGATAGTCCATTTTAAAACCTGTTTTGACGATACTTGCTTGATCAAAGTTTCAAACCAGTACCAGCTTCAAATATTTTAATCAAATATCCTGAAAAGTATTTCGAAAATATACTTTGAAAATATATTCCGACAATTTATCCTAATCAGGATGTTTAACCTTTTACCAAACATAGTACTGTTAAAAACTTAAACAACGTCTACAAAGGAAAGATCATACCAGGAATAGGGTATAACCCTATTCTCAAACTCCAATCCCCTTGCAACTCTTCCAATGAAGATGTCCCCTGTCTGAGACACTCAGTGTATTAGGTCCGAGCCTCACCCTTTGAGTTTTACACCATTGCCTTAGTAGGAATGTCCCCTGTGTACAATGTCTTCAAATACTTAGAAATCTTCTGGATATCAGTTCCCATTGCATAGAAAATTTTTCGTGTTACAGGGGTAAAACCCAAAAAATGTATTGGGGATGAATCCCTCGTATCCTGGGGGAAATCCCAGATTTTCATGCGCTACAGGCGGGAGTGTATAAACTCCAAGACTTAGAAAGGTGAAAACCTTTAAACCTTAGAGAGTATGAAAATACCCTTTCGTGAGAGAGGGTGATCAATCCTCATATACCTTTAGGATTCAGGATATAGCCAATAGTAACGAAATTGTCAGCCACTTTTACATGGACTGGTCCCGCCACCTTGAACTATTCCCGAATAACTTGCGCTCCAGGCGGGGTATTTAAACCCTATTCGGAAGAAAGGTGAATACCTTTAAACCTGTGAAGGGATCAGGATCCCTTATACGTGAGAGAGGGGGCCAATCCTCTAATCTTCCGAAGTATCCTGAGTGAGTATCCTGGAGCTATAACCCGGAGCATATACTGCAAAACATCCTTAAACTAAGGTGGGTGTTAGCTTGGCTAACACCCCTCCGATGCTTAAGTTAGTATTGGGTTTCAAAGAACAAATCAAACATATTTAAAAGTGATAGAATTCATACCATCTTGAGTTAGAAATTAAATTCTAAACTTGAAATAAAGTTTAAGGTATATAGCATTCCAAGATCTTGGTAGCATATCCCCCTCCATATCCTTGAGTCGGTATGCACCTTTTCCTGATTCTGATTCAATCTCATATGGTCCTTCCTATTTCGGAGCCAGCTTTCCATCAGCAGGATTGGTAGTATTCTGAAAAGCTTTTCTTAACACCCAATCTCCAACTTTGAACCTTCTAATCCTTATATTCTTGTTGTATGTTCTGGATATCCTTTGTTGATATGCCGCCATTCTTAGCCGTGCTACATCTCTTGTCTCATCAATAGTATCCAGCTCCTGGCATAGGACTTCAGGATTCTGCTCAGGATTCCAGAGGTTGGATCTTGCTGTGGGTATCACCATTTCTATCGGGATCACTGCTTCTGCTCCAAATACTAAGGAAAACGGGGTTTGACCAGTTGCATTTTTTACCGTC
This sequence comes from Helianthus tuberosus, assembly GCA_030545235.1. Classification (NCBI taxonomy): domain Eukaryota; kingdom Viridiplantae; phylum Streptophyta; class Magnoliopsida; order Asterales; family Asteraceae; genus Helianthus; species Helianthus tuberosus. Next base: position 32,851,081 of record CM060373.1, on the reverse strand, counting down.
GTTCTATCAGCCCACAAAACAAAGGGTAATTCTTCTGCCCATCTTCCTTTCTTGGCCCCTAATCTTTTCTTCAAGTTGTTGACAATTATCTTGTTTGAGGATTCAGCTTGTCCATTTGCTTGAGGATGTACCGGAGTAGACGTAATCATTTTGATTCCCCAACTCTTGCAAAAGTCAGTAGTCCTCTTACTTATAAACTGAGAACCATTGTCACAGATTATCTCGGCTGGTACTCCGAATCTGGTCAGGATATTTCTCTTTATGAAGGATACCACTTCTTGATCCCTGACTTGGACAAATGCCTCGGCTTCAACCCATTTGGAGAAATAATCTGTCATTGCCAACATAAAAACCTTCCCTCCTGGAGCATTTGGAAGCTTTCCCACTATATCCATACCCCACTTCATAAATGGCCAAGGGGAAACAATAGGATATAATGGTTCAGCAGGCTGATGCAGTATGTTACTATGTCTTTGACATGCATCACATTGTCGGCCAATAATATCCTGTCCTTAATACTTTTGAGAATAATGACATGCCCCCAGTATGGTTACCACAATCCCCTTCATGTATATCCTGAAGTACTTCCTTGGTTTCAGGATCCTCCAAGCACCTCAGATATGGTCCTGCAAGAGATTTCTTATACAAAACATCATTTATAATAGTGAATCGTGATACCTTCATCCTAAAGGCTTTAGGATTCTCATTCTTTGGGATGTATCCTTGCTTTAGATAACTCATGATTGGAGCTATCCAGGACTTAGGATCCTCCTCAAGATAGCCATCATCAGGATCCTGAATACTTATTACTTCCTTATCCTGAGGATTCGTCGCAGGATATAGGATATGTAATATTGGTATCCGGGTTCCTTCCGGTATCCTGACCGATGATCCTAGATTTGCCAAGGCATCAGCTTCAGCATTGTCTTCTCTTGGTACCTGTTCAAGTGTAAAAGTATCGAAATATCCTGCTAATTTTTTAAGAATTTCGAGATACCCGATTAACTTCTCTCCTTTAACTGCATAGCTTCCATTAAAATGATTAGTGATTAACAAGGAGTCAACATACACTTGCAAATTTTTGATATTCATATTCTTAGCCAACTCTAATCCTGCAATTAAAGCTTCATATTCTGCCTCATTATTAGTAGCAGGAAATTCACACCTAATAGCCTGGGGTAATATGTCCCCCTGTGGCGATTTTAGTAGTATACCTAAACCTACACCTCTTACATTGGATGCACCATCAGTATATAATGTCCAGCATTCTAAGTTTTCTCTTAGCTGCTGTACTTCTAAATCTACTTCATTTTGAATGTCACTACTGAAATCAGCCACAAAGTCAGCTAAAGCCTGAGACTTTATGGCATTTCTAGGTACATATACTAAGTCATAAGCACTCAATTTCACTGACCACTTGGCCATCCTACCTGACATCTCCGGTTTCCTAAGCACGTTTTTAACAGGATAACTGGTTTTAACATGGATCCTATGTGTCTCAAAATAATGTCTAAGCTTTGCCGATGCCATAACTAGGGCTAATATCAATTTTTCTAAATGAGAATATCTAGTTTCAGCATCTAGTAGACTTTTACTAACATAATAGACAGGATATTGCTGACCTTCATGGTCTTTTATAAGAACGGCACTTACAGCATTCCCTGATACAGCGAGGTATAGGGATAGTGGTTCACCATTTTCAGGCTTCATCAATAGAGGTGCACTCGAGAGATATCGCTTCAAATCTTGCAAGGCTGCTTCATGCTTTGCTCCCCATTCGAACTTCTTATTCTTCTTGAGGATATCATAGAATTCCTTGCATTTTTCCGAGGATCTTGAAATAAATCTGTTTAATGCTGCTACGCGGCCTGTTAACCGTTGAACATCCTTCATATTCGAGGGTGATTTTATATCCAGGATAGCTTTAATCTGCTCCGGGCTTGCCTCTATCCCCCTTTTCGTCACCATATATCCTAGAAACTTTCATGCCCCCACTCCGAAATGGCACTTAGCAGGATACAGCTTCATGTTATACTGATCCAGGATATCAAAATGCTCCCTTGATATCCTGGAGGTGATCCTCAGCCTTTTTAGATTTCACCACCATATCGTCAATATATACCTCCATGGTGTCCCCCAGCTTATCTTTGAACATCATGTTCACCAATCTCTGGTATGTTGCACCTGCATTTTTCAAACCGAAAGGCATAGCAGTATAGCAATAAATACATGTTGGTGTCATGAAAGCAGTATCCTCCTGGTCCGAAGGATCCATTTGAATCTGCTGAAATCCTGAGGATGCGTCCATGAACGTTAACATCTCATGCCCAGCAGTAGCATCCACCATTGCATCGATATGAGGAAGGGGGAATGGGTCTTTAGGACAAGCCTTATTCAAGTCTGTGTAATCTACACAGACTCTCCATTTCCCATTTTTCTTCTGCACTACGACCACATTCGCCAACCATCTTGGGAACTTGACTTCTCTGATCATTTTGGACTTTAACAATCTTTCAACTTCCTCTTGGATGATTATATTTCGCTCAGGAGCAAACTGCCTTCTTTTTTGCTGAACAGGCTTGAACGACCTGTCAATTCCAAGCTTGTGAGTAATAATGTCTTTGGATATACCTGTCATATCCTCATGCTTCCATGCAAACGTTGACATCCTGCACTTCAAAAAGTCAGTTAATTGTTCTTCAATATCCCGAGGGATATTGGTTCCGACGAGCACCGAGATATCAGGATTATCCTGATCCAGTATAACTTTCTTCACATCCTGCTCCAAAGCTTCCACGGTATCCCGGGCCCACATCTTTAATTGCTATGCTGGATTAGGCTTGGTCGAGGATTTCATTGAGGATGTGTAGCATTCCTTCGCCTCCTGCTGATCACTATCAACTTTAACGACTCCCAAGGGGTTGGAATCTTGATGCATTGGTGATAAGTCGAAGGCACAGCCTTCATGTCATGGATCCACGGCCTGCCTAGTATGATGTTATAGCAGGATAAGGAGTCCATCACACAGAAGCGTTGTATCGAGTTGACCCCTTCAACATATACTGGTAACTTTATCTCTCCTACAGTATTTCTAGCTTCTCCACTGAAACCAACGAGCACAGTGGACTTCGAAGTAATGTCCATCGGAGATACATTCATCCTTTTCAATGTTTCCAGCTGAATTATATTGACAGAACTACCGTTGTCCACCAATATCCTGCGTACAAAATGGTTAGCCACATATAATGTTATTACCAAAGCATCAAGGTGAGGATCCTGAACAGTATCCATGTCATCACTATCGAAAGTGATCACTTTATCAGTCGTGAGGGTAGTCATCCTGACTGGTTTGTCTCCCCTTTCACTCTTAGCTTCCTTTGCATGTCTCTTAGCTGCCGAATACGAAGTCCCACAAATGTCGGATCCTCCTGAAATAAAGTTAATTATCTTGGCATCTGCTGGGGGTGATGCTGCTCATTCAGGATCCTTCTCGGGATCCTGCCCTTTATTCTTCTTTCTTCCCAGCAAGTCCTTCAGATACCCTTTGCTTAACAGGTAACTTATTTCTTTCCTTAAAGCAATGCAATCCTCGGTCATATGTCCGAAGTCTTCATGGAAGGCACACCATTTGGATTTATCCTTCCAATCAGCTTTCTGCTGGTTCTTTCGAGGCCACCTAGCTTTGTCCCCTAAACCCTGCATAGCATACATTAACTCAGGTATATTAACAGAAAAGCAGTATTCAGATAAGTCAGGATATTCTTCAGGATCCTCGTCTTCAACAGAATTCACTTTCTTGTTCTCATTTCTGCCATATGGCTTGGAGCGATATGGCTTATATGAGGATTCTGATTTCCTGTTGGTTGATTCGTAGGTTGAGGTAGAATTCATCCTCTCTTGCATCTTCTTGTCATCTTCCAAACGAATATATCTCAAAGCCCTGTTACGAGCTTCGTCGAGATTCCTGCAGGGATTCATTACAAGATCCTGATAAAACTGAGAATCCTTTTGTAACCCCATCTTAAAAGCTTGCACAGCTGTTGCAACATCAAGATGTGGGATATCCAAGGATTCTCGACTGAACTTGTTCACATAATCCCTCAAGGATTCCTGAGATCCTTGAGTTATCCTGTAAAGGTCACTGGTTAGTTTCTCAAAACTCCGACTACAAGAAAATTAACTGTTAAATAAATTAACCAAATGAGCAAACGAAGTAATTGAGTGAGGAGGGACATTTAACAGCCATTTTAAGGCTGATCCTGTCCAGGTAGAACCGAATCCCTTGCATAAGCATGCTTCCTTGAGATCTGGAGGGATAGGATTGATTTCCATCCGTTCCCTATACTGGGCAATATGCTCTTCAGGATCCGTAGTCCCGTCATACAGTCTCATGTTGGGAGTCTGAAATCTTTTTGGGATTTCAGCATCACAGATAGGATACGCAAAGCGGGATATCCTGTGGCTGTCTTGGGATACTTCCGGAATTGGCTGGACCACTCCAGGTACACTGGATATCATGTCCTTCAATTTCTGGAGCTCCCTGGTAAATGTTGACGTCATACCTGCATCTTGCAAAGACCCATTGTTGTTAGTAGCAAGAATATTATTATTTGACACATTACCGGTCTGAGGATTTTGGCCCTATCCTGAAGCATATCCTGAACTCCTCACAGTCGACATCCTGACCGAGGAGGGTATCTCAGGGGTATGATTCTGAGAATGGCTTGGGACGATATTCCCCCTGTTATCCTCAGTGTAAACTGCGGAACTGAAGTTCAAAGCCCTGGGCTGTATATGAGTGACAGTTTCTTCAGCAGGTCTACTCGAGCTAGCTTTTAAGAGTTGTATTTCTCTTAACAGCATTTGGTTAGTTTCCTGTTGCTGCCTCATTTGTTCCTGCACACTTCCAAATAAAGTTAGAATTTCATCATTAGAGGCTAAAACGGGAGCAGATCCCTGAACACTCCGAGTAGGGATAACATCCTGAGGTTGTGAAGAAACAGGCATCCTTGGAGGAGGTGGTGGAAGCACCGAACCGGTAGTAGCAGAAGTCGTAGTGGACATAGTGGAGGAGCTCATGTTTGATCTCGAAGCCATTGAAAATAAGTTTGAAAAAGGTTTTGACAAGAGAAAACCGAATAATGATTTTACTAAAGTTTTTAGCAAAAATAGCACCACTTGCCCCACGGTGGGCGCCAAATTGTTTTGGTCAAAAATTACCGAAGCAATTTAGTGATCAAATTAGTTAAGTGAGGTAGTGTGCTAAAATTATGTGTGAAAAATATGTTAACCAAGTTAGTTATAAAAACAGTTTCAGGATACGGCTCAATATATAGAGCTGTATCTGTGATCAAACAATGAGCAGAAAAGTAAAGGTTGACACGTGATGTACGATGAAAGCCCTTGATCAACCTAGATCACCGGCACAAAACCTCGGGAGCTGACAATTGCAGCTGCCATGTTCTTCTATTGCTTCAAATATCAGGATACAATGCAGGATGTAGAGCGAATCAACTAGGTGTTACAATGTGATTTGAATACAAGTGTTTGTGTGTAGTGTTTGCAGAGAGCTAGAGAGAAAGTGTTTGAAAATGTGAAAGTTGCGTGCCTTAATCTGATCCGCCCCCATCTATTTATAGTAAAACAAATATAACAAACTATCCTAAATAACCGGGATCCAGCGAATATTCCTCACTCGAACGTTCATAGGGTAGCCACGTCCCTAACTAGGCTTGCTGAGTTGACGAAATCTTAAAATTCAAAACGGACAACAAGTTATTTAGATAATCGTAACTAGGGTTTTACCCCCCTGAGTTTTAGGGCCCTAATCCTGATTCTGATTATTCTGAAAATTTTAGGGTTTGTGCAGAATCACTTGGGTGTCTCAATTAGGGTTTCCTTTTTGTCAAAATAAATTAATAATTAGGACTTTTGATACGAGTTGTTACATCCTCCCCACCTTAATAAAAATCTCGTCCTTGAGATTTACTGGAATAATTGAGGATACTTTCGCTTCATTTCTGATTCCAGCTCCCAAGTGTATTCAGCTCCTCTCTTTGAATCCCATTTTACTTTAACTAGCACTAGTCGTTTGTGTTTGAGAAACTTCACTTTTCTGTATTCTATCTGAAGAGGTTTCTCAACAAATTTTAACTTTTCGTTTATTTCTATATCTTGGAGAGGTACTACCAAAGATTCATCTGATAGACATTTCTTGAGGTTGGATACATGAAATACATCATGCACTCCAGCTAACTCCTATGGTAGTTGTAAACGATAAGCAACTGGTCCTATACGTTGGATCACTAGAAATGGTCCTACGTATCTGGAACTTAGCTTTCCTTTCTTACCAAATCGGACTACTCCTTTCCAAGGTGAAACTTTTAATAGTACTTTGTCTCCAACTTGAAACTCGAGTGGCTTGCGTCTATTGTCTGCATAGCTCTTTTGGCGATCTCGAACTGTCTTCAGTCTTTCCTTGATCTGAGTAATCTTGTCGGTCGTCTCTTGCACTATTTCAGGACCTGACAATTGACTTTCTCCTATTTCTGCCCAACAAACTGGAGTTCGGCACTTTCTTCCATACAGTGTCTCGAATGGGGCAGTTTCAATACTCGAATGATAACTATTCTTATAGGAGAATTCGATCAGAGGTAAGTGATCGTCCCAATTTCCACCAAAATCTATTACACATGCTCGGAGCATGTCTTCTAGAGTTTGGATCGTCCTTTCACTTTGCCCGTCTGTTTGAGGATAATATGCAGTGCTTAGGGTTAGTCGAGTTCCCATTGCTTCTTGGAAACTAGTCCAGAAATGAGAAGTAAAATGACTATCCCTATCCGAAACAATGGAGAGTGGCACTCCATGAAAAGATACGACTTCATCTACATACAACTTTGCCAATCTTTCCATGCGAAAGGTTTCTTTCATAGGTAGAAAGTGAGCAGATTTGGTTAATCGATCCACAATTACCCAAATTGCGTCATTACTTTTTCTGGTTTTGGGTAACTTAGTAACAAAATCCATTGTTATGAGTTCCCATTTCCATACAGGCATTTCTAACTGTTGTAGTAGACCTGAAGGTTTCTGATGTTCTGCCTTAACTTGTGAACAAGTAAGACACTTAGAAACATATCTTGCTATATCCTTCTTCATGCCTATCCGCCAGAAATTCTTTCTTAAATCTTGGTACATTTTATTGTTTACAGGGTGCATGGTATACCTAGATTTATGGGATTCTTCTAAAATCTTATTTCTTAATTCTCCCTGCTTAGGTACCCAAATTCTGCTTTTGTGGAATCTCCAAATTCCATCAGCTCCTTACTCTAATTCTTTTATTCGTCCCTTCATTCCTTCAGCATCATCCTGGATTACTGTTTCTTGAACATTCTTCAATTGTTCCATTAAATCTATCTGTAGATTTAACCTAAGAGCACGAACTCGTCGTTGTTTCTCATGGTACTTACGACTTAAGGCATCTGCAACTACATTTGCCTTTCCTTCATGATATTGAATATCACAGTCGTAGTCACTTAGGATTTCCATCCATCTTCTTTGTCTCATGTTTAACTCTTTTTGCCCAAATATATATCTTAAACTCTTATGATCTGTATAGATAGTAAATTTACGTCCGTACAGATAATGTCTCCAAATCTTAAGGGCAAAAATTACGGCTCCTAATTCTAAATCATGAGTCGTATAGTTTTCCTCGTGCTTTTTCAATTGTCTTGAAGCATACGCAATTACCTTCTTGCGTTGCATTAGCACACATCCAAATCCTAATTTTGAAGCATCACAATATACTTCAAAATCTTCAGTTCCTTCTGGTAAGGCTAAAATTGGAGCATTGGTTAATTTCTGTTTCAAGATTCTAAAGGCTTCTTCTTGTTTAGGTCCCCATTCAAACTTAACGGCTTTACAGGTTAGCTTAGTTAATGGTACAACTATTTTGGAAAAATCCTTAATAAACCGTCTGTAATATCCGGCTAAACCTATAAAACTTCTAATTTCCATTGCGGATTGTGGAACCTTCCATTTGGTAATTGCCTCTATGTTAGCAGGATCTACATGAATACCTTCATGATTCACCATGTGACCTAAGAATTGCACTTCTTGCAACCAAAATTCACACTTCGAGAATTTGGCGTAAAGCTTTTCTTTTCTTAACAAAGTTAAGAGTGAATGCAAATGCTGGCAATGCTCGTCCTGACTTTTGGAATAAATAAGTATATCGTCGATAAAAACAATTACAAATTTATCCAAGTACGGTTTAAAGATTCTATTCATCATGTCCATGAATGCTGCAGTCGCATTCGTTAACCCGAAGGGCATGACTGTAAACTCATAATGACCATACCTAGTTCTAAAAGCAGTCTTAGGTATGTCTTCTTCTTGTACCTTCAATTGATGATATCCGGAACGTAAGTCGATCTTAGAAAAATATCTAGCTCCTTGAAGTTGATCGAAAAGATCATCAATCCTAGGTAATGGGTATCGATTCTTAATTGTAACTTTATTCAATTCTCTATAATCAATACACATTCTCATTGAACCATCCTTTTTCTTTACAAACAACACTGGTGCTCCCCAAGGGGATGAACTAGGTTGTATAAAACCTTTACTTAATAATTCATCTAATTGCTTTTTCAGTTCTAACATTTTTGTGGGAGCTAACCGATAAGGTGCCTTGGCTATCGGTATAGTTCCTGGAATCAGATGAATTCTAAATTCTACCTCCTTATCTGGTGGTAATCCTGGTAACTCTTCTGGGAATACATCTGGGTATTCTGAGACTACAGGAATCTCCTTAAGTTCTTTACCCTTAGTACTAATGATTACTGAAATCATATATACTATTCCTTTCTTTCGTTCATAACTAGCAACTTTCATTACTGATATGAATTTCATGGGCTTACGTGGTTTATCTCCTGTAATCATAATTACTTCTCCAGTAGGTGTTTGAATTTCTATGGAATTCTGATCACAAAGAATTCGAGCATGGTTGGCTACTAACCAATCCATTCCTAATACAACATCAAATTCGGCTAATTTCATAGGTAATAGGTTTGCAAAGAATTTATGACCTGAGAGTTCTATATTTTCCTTTTGCAAAACTTTATCTATGCTAATAGAATTTCCGTCTGTCGTTTCGACTGTAAAAATCTGCCTAAATTTGGTTAAGGGTAAGTTAAGATCTTGGCAGAATGAAGTATTGATAAAACTTTGGTTGGCACCAGAGTCAAATAATACTTTTGCATAAATGTTGTGAACTAAGAACGTACCAGCTATCACATCTGGGATTAACTCGGCCTCCTGAGTTGTTAACTGAAAGGCTCGAACATTCTTCTTAGTAGCTCCGTCGGCTGTCTTGGCTTTGTTGTCTACTGGTTTGACCAATTTAGGACATTATGTTTTGAAATGTCCTGTTTCTCCACAATTGTAACAAATTGTGGATTTCTTCCTGCAATTTTCTTCCCGATGTCATATAACTTTGCAAAAATTGCAGGTTATATTACATTTTCCAAAATGTTTCTTTTTGAAATTCCTGCAGTAAGGCGGATTTGAAAATTGCCCTGTTCCTCTTTTCTTGAAGTTGCTACTATTACCCATACGAACTCCTTGGGTAATTTTCTGAGCCAATTCCTTTTTCCTGTTATCATCTCTTGTGCGCACCAGTTCATCAGTTAGAGTGTTGGCTAATTCCACTGCATCGTCAATAGTACGAGGTCTCGCAGCTTTAACGATATTGCGGATTTCACCAATCAATCCCCAGATATAGCGAGAAATGAGTACCGGTTCTGGCGAAGCCAGTGTTGGTACCACTCTAGCATATTCAAAGAATGTCGAAGTGTAACCGCGACAATCTACACCTATCATTCGATGATTTAGGAACTTATTTGCCATTTGATCTTTTTCATATTCGGGACATAATTTTCTTTCTACAAGACTCTTAAATTCTTCCCAATTCATAGTATATGCCATCATCCTTCCTTTTGCTTGTAACACCGTGTTCCACCATTCTAGCGCCCCTTCTTTAAAAAGATTTGACGCATACATGACCTGATCGTCCTTGGCACATTTACTTATTGTAATCACTGCCTCGGTCTTTTCTAACCAACGCAGTGCTGCAGTCGCTCCTTCATTGCCTGCAAACTCAGAGGGTTTACAAGCAAGAAATTCTTTGTAAGTGCAACCAGGCGTTGCAGCTTTCATTTTCTTCGGGAGCGGAGCCTGCCGTGGATTATTATCGTGATTAGTATGATTACCGCCTCCATTTACGCTATTACTGAAGTTATCTTCCGAAATACGTTTGCTAGGAATGATTTGAGGTTCGATTGGATTTCTAAGCAACAATATTCCCTGAGCAACAATATTTTCTATATCTTGCCTATTTAAAAATTGATCCTCCGGGTGTTGCTCAGATTGATTAACCTCATTCACTGGTTCGTTATTAACGTTTTCCATCTGATCATTGTTTTGGTCAAAAATTAACGAAGCAATTTAGTGATCAAATTAGTTAAGTGAGGTAGTGTGCTAAAATTATGTGTGAAAAATATGTTAACCAAGTTAGTTATAAAAACAGTTTCAGGATACGGCTCAATATATAGAGCTGTATCTGTGATCAAACAATGAGCAGAAAAGTAAAGGTTGACACGTGATGTACGATGAAAGCCCTTGATCAACCTAGATCACCGGCACAAAACCTCGGGAGCTGACAATCGCAGCTGCCATGTTCTTCTATTGCTTCAAATATCAGGATACAATGCAGGATGTAGAGCGAATCAACTAGGTGTTACAATGTGATTTGAATACAAGTGTTTGTGTGTAGTGTTTGCAGAGAGCTAGAGAGAAAGTGTTTGAAAATGTGAAAGTTGCGTGCCTTAATCCGATCCGCCCCCATCTATTTATAGTAAAACAAATATAACAAACTATCCTAAATAACCGGGATCCCGCGAATATTCCTCACTCGAACGTTGTAGACCTAGTCTTTCGGGTTCAACGTCTCTCCCATAACAAACATGCCCGAGTATTGAGGAGATGAAGTCCATCTGACTGTTAGCAAACCCCAGCCTTTAACCTGTACGTGGTTAATTCAATCAACCTCAGGATATCGCCCAGGATGTTAGTAATATCCCCGTCCAGTATCCTGGTCACAAATAAACAATTAAAAGCAGGATATTGATCAAGATATGTACGCTCAGAAAATGACCCATAACAATCATTATATATAATTTATTAGTATCGATTAAATAATAATTATACACAAAACAATCATACAAATTTCACAATACACATATAGCCAAAACTATCGATTTCTCGATTTCCATTTATATTTAATAGTATGCATCAATACACACCATTATCTTACAAAGTTTTATTTTAGGTTATTTCACAAGATTAGATTATTATTGCTATTATACAAACATAGTCTCATAAACCCCTTATCCCTTATCATCTGATATTTTAATAACGGCGTTCCCTCTCATCATACTTCCAGGAGATATGTTCTCCTACTTCCCTGATCCTATTTCCTGCATCCACCAGTTCTTCGCCAAAGTGGCGGAGTTCAGCTAAATTCTCATTGCTCATAGGTGGGTTAGGTATTGGTTCAGGGTCAAATTGAGGAAGAAAGGAATAAGGACTGTTAAGCAGGTTTTGAAATTGCCAATCATTCGTCCACCATTCGTCCATTCCCAGAGATTGAGTGTGGATTATAGGTTCTGGGATTGCTGGTTCTAAGTTTATAGGGAGTTGAGTTTCAATAGGACGAGTAAAAACATTTGTATTGACAGGCTGAATAGTATCACAGCTTGCCAATATAAAATCTAGCTCTTCCTGCAATGTCATTTCCTGGGTTTGTTTAGAGCTTTCCCCAATTTCTATCTGAGTTTGTTTAGAACCTCCTCCAATCTCCATTTCTATTTGCTTAGAATATTCATCAAACTGTATTCCCATTTGCCTAGATTCTTCCCCGACTTCAATTCCCTTCCCTTTATCTAACGGATTTTCTATTTTAGGAATCTTTCTAGGGACGGGTTTTCTCCTGCGCACACGCCTCCATCCCACGAATCTCCTTCTTTTCTTGGGTTTGGGTTTCTCTGGAGGTGGAGCATTGAATTCAATAGGTTCTTCTATATCAGGTATATACCTATTGAAATCTCTGGAAACCTCTATTTTTACCGGATAGAGATTTAAATTCTGAAGGGCGTCAGACAAGTCACTCATGCTGTTATGCAAAATACACACAATTACTAATTTTAAAAATTATAACAAAATTTCATAGAAAACCTTTAAATATTATTTCAGACTGGTTAACTACAAAACAAATGAAAACTAAAACACATGAGGTTTTATTGTAAATTTATTTATTTACTGACTAAGGTTTCTGGACTGTAGGTGATAAAGGTGCTAAGACTTAGGTCAAATTATTTAAAGATTTGCATTTACTGCTACAGTAGCTAGCATATCTAACTTGTCTTCCCAAGGTGATTTACTAGTTAATTCCTGGGTTTCCTGTTTAATCTTCTTTTCTCGTAATTTCTTTATTTTCTCCTGATTTTTCTTAAAAATCAAACTGCCCATTTTTTATCTAAGATCCCTGAAGTCTTTGATCTCGACGAGTTGGACAGCTATTCTGATCAGGTTCAGATCAAGAAGGAATCCAATCTTAAGGCCACAGCCTCATCCAAACCCAGTGGTTCCAAAGCCATTGTCATCACCAAACCCTTGCCAACTACCAAGCCCCGGAGCTCCAGCTCTCGTAAAAGGAAAGAGCCCGATTCCCCCGTCATCTCTGACACTTTTCCCTATGAGAAGCACGGGTTCATCGAAGCTAGCGGGTTTATGACTTCCTTTCTTAACCAGGTTAGAATTCTCAAACCACATCCTGCAGCTTATATCATTTATAAAGATTTATCAAAATCAATACCTGTCCTCTTACTTTCGCAGGGTATTGAACGTCTGGTTCATCTATATCAAGAATCCTGCGGGCTTAACAAGACGCTTGAATCCAAGTTAAAGGAAGCAGAAGTCACGATCTCCGATCAAGGCATGATTGCAGCCGCCAAATCTCGTCATTACGAGGAGAAGTTCAAGGCTATGATTCAAGAACACCAGACTGCTCTCAACAAAGCTACTCTTCAAGCCCAAGCCGATCTTTAAGCTGCCCATGCGCAACATGAACGGGATATGATCAGCTACCGGGAGAGCCTTAAGAGTTCCGTCGTCACTTCTCTTCTCCAGGCTAGGCTGAAGATGGCCCATGAAGCCAAAACACTAGGTTTTGAATGCCCTTCTTGGGACGTTGGTGCCTGGGAAACGAAGCTAAAGAATCTTGGCGGCATTTCTACCACACCAGCTGCCGAAGGATCTTCCAAAGTAGCCGAAAAAGCTAACGATGCTGAGAGGGATGCTGAGGTGGATCCTGAGACGGATGCTGCTGAAATTACCGCGAACGAAGATGGCACTGCCCCCTAAAACCTATTTCCTTTTGTTTGAACAATTTTATGTTTTGTGAACAATTTTTATTTCCGTATCAAAACAATTTGATAGCCAAAGGTGGACGGATCCTAGGTTTCAGGATGAAGCCTTTGGTTATCAACTAGTACCGTCTATTTCCAATAATTTCATCTTTCATTTTTCTTGCTATCACTTCCTGTCTTTCTTATTACAGACCTTAGTTTTGCAAAATATACTCAGTGATATATTATGAAAACTTTTATTAAATATAATTTCTAAAAATTCAATCACCTTTAGAGAAAATTAAAAGATAGTCCATTTTAAAACCTGTTTTGACGATACTTGCTTGATCAAAGTTTCAAACCAGTACCAGCTTCAAATATTTTAATCAAATATCCTGAAAAGTATTTCGAAAATATACTTTGAAAATATATTCCGACAATTTATCCTAATCAGGATGTTTAACCTTTTACCAAACATAGTACTGTTAAAAACTTAAACAACGTCTACAAAGGAAAGATCATACCAGGAATAGGGTATAACCCTATTCTCAAACTCCAATCCCCTTGCAACTCTTCCAATGAAGATGTCCCCTGTCTGAGACACTCAGTGTATTAGGTCCGAGCCTCACCCTTTGAGTTTTACACCATTGCCTTAGTAGGAATGTCCCCTGTGTACAATGTCTTCAAATACTTAGAAATCTTCTGGATATCAGTTCCCATTGCATAGAAAATTTTTCGTGTTACAGGGGTAAAACCCAAAAAATGTATTGGGGATGAATCCCTCGTATCCTGGGGGAAATCCCAGATTTTCATGCGCTACAGGCGGGAGTGTATAAACTCCAAGACTTAGAAAGGTGAAAACCTTTAAACCTTAGAGAGTATGAAAATACCCTTTCGTGAGAGAGGGTGATCAATCCTCATATACCTTTAGGATTCAGGATATAGCCAATAGTAACGAAATTGTCAGCCACTTTTACATGGACTGGTCCCGCCACCTTGAACTATTCCCGAATAACTTGCGCTCCAGGCGGGGTATTTAAACCCTATTCGGAAGAAAGGTGAATACCTTTAAACCTGTGAAGGGATCAGGATCCCTTATACGTGAGAGAGGGGGCCAATCCTCTAATCTTCCGAAGTATCCTGAGTGAGCATCCTGGAGCTATAACCCGGAGCATATACTGCAAAACATCCTTAAACTAAGGTGGGTGTTAGCTTGGCTAACACCCCTCCGATGCTTAAGTTAGTATTGGGTTTCAAAGAACAAATCAAACATATTTAAAAGTGATAGAATTCATACCATCTTGAGTTAGAAATTAAATTCTAAACTTAGTTGAAATAAAGTTTAAGGTGTATAGCATTCCAAGATCTTGGTAGCATATCCCCCTCCATATCCTTGAGTCGGTATGCACCTTTTCCTGATTCTGATTCAATCTCATATGGTCCTTCCCATTTCGGAGCCAGCTTTCCATCAGCAGGATTGGTAGTATTCTGAAAAGCTTTTCTTAACACCCAATCTCCAACTTTGAACCTTCTAATCCTTATATTCTTGTTGTATGTTCTGGATATCCTTTGTTGATATGCCGCCATTCTTAGCCGTGCTACATCTCTTGTCTCATCAATAGTATCCAGCTCCTGGCATAGGACTTCAGGATTCTGCTCAGGATTCCAGAGGTTGGATCTTGCTGTGGGTATCACCATTTCTATCGGGATCACTGCTTCTGCTCCAAATACTAAGGAAAACGGGGTTTGACCAGTTGCATTTTTTACCGTCGTTCTATCAGCCCACAAAACAAAGGGTAATTCTTCTGCCCATCTTCCTTTCTTGGCCCCTAATCTTTTCTTCAAGTTGTTGACAATTATCTTGTTTGAGGATTCAGCTTGTCCATTTGCTTGAGGATGTACCAGAGTAGACGTAATCATTTTGATTCCCCAACTCTTGCAAAAGTCAGTAGTCCTCTTACTTATAAACTGAGAACCATTGTCACAGATTATCTCGGCTGGTACTCCGAATCTGGTCAGGATATTTCTCTTTATGAAGGATACCACTTCTTGATCCCTGACTTGGACAAATGCCTCGGCTTCAACCCATTTGGAGAAATAATCTGTCATTGCCAACATAAAAACCTTCCCTCCTGGAGCATTTGGAAGCTTTCCCACTATATCCATACCCCACTTCATAAATGGCCAAGGGGAAACAATAGGATATAATGGTTCAGCAGGCTGATGCAGTATGTTACTATGTCTTTGACATGCATCACATTGTCGGCCAATAATATCCTGTCCTTAATACTTTTGAGAATAATGACATGCCCCCAGTATGGTTACCACAATCCCCTTCATGTATATCCTGAAGTACTTCCTTGGTTTCAGGATCCTCCAAGCACCTCAGATATGGTCCTGCAAGAGATTTCTTATACAAAACATCATTTATAATAGTGAATCGTGATACCTTCATCCTAAAGGCTTTAGGATTCTCATTCTTTGGGATGTATCCTTGCTTTAGATAACTCATGATTGGAGCTATCCAGGACTTAGGATCCTCCTCAAGATAGCCATCATCAGGATCCTGAATACTTATTACTTCCTTATCCTGAGGATTCGTCGCAGGATATAGGATATGTAATATTGGTATCCGGGTTCCTTCCGGTATCCTGACCGATGATCCTAGATTTGCCAAGGCATCAGCTTCAGCATTGTCTTCTCTTGGTACCTGTTCAAGTGTAAAAGTATCGAAATATCCTGCTAATTTTTTAAGAATTTCGAGATACCCGATTAACTTCTCTCCTTTAACTGCATAGCTTCCATTAAAATGATTAGTGATTAACAAGGAGTCAACATACACTTGCAAATTTTTGATATTCATATTCTTAGCCAACTCTAATCCTGCAATTAAAGCTTCATATTCTGCCTCATTATTAGTAGCAGGAAATTCACACCTAATAGCCTGGGGTAATATGTCCCCCTGTGGCGATTTTAGTAGTATACCTAAACCTACACCTCTTACATTGGATGCACCATCAGTATATAATGTCCAGCATTCTAAGTTTTCTCTTAGCTGCTGTACTTCTAAATCTACTTCATTTTGAATGTCACTACTGAAATCAGCCACAAAGTCAGCTAAAGCCTGAGACTTTATGGCATTTCTAGGTACATATACTAAGTCATAAGCACTCAATTTCACTGACCACTTGGCCATCCTACCTGACATCTCCGGTTTCCTAAGCACGTTTTTAACAGGATAACTGGTTTTAACATGGATCCTATGTGTCTCAAAATAATGTCTAAGCTTTGCCGATGCCATAACTAGGGCTAATATCAATTTTTCTAAATGAGAATATCTAGTTTCAGCATCTAGTAGACTTTTACTAACATAATAGACAGGATATTGCTGACCTTCATGGTCTTTTATAAGAACGGCACTTACAGCATTCCCTGATACAGCGAGGTATAGGGATAGTGGTTCACCATTTTCAGGCTTCATCAATAGAGGTGCACTCGAGAGATATCGCTTCAAATCTTGCAAGGCTGCTTCATGCTTTGCTCCCCATTCGAACTTCTTATTCTTCTTGAGGATATCATAGAATTCCTTGCATTTTTCCGAGGATCTTGAAATAAATCTGTTTAATGCTGCTACGCGGCCTGTTAACCGTTGAACATCCTTCATATTCGAGGGTGATTTTATATCCAGGATAGCTTTAATCTGCTCCGGGCTTGCCTCTATCCCCCTTTTCGTCACCATATATCCTAGAAACTTTCATGCCCCCACTCCGAAATGGCACTTAGCAGGATACAGCTTCATGTTATACTGATCCAGGATATCAAAATGCTCCCTTGATATCCTGGAGGTGATCCTCAGCCTTTTTAGATTTCACCACCATATCGTCAATATATACCTCCATGGTGTCCCCCAGCTTATCTTTGAACATCATGTTCACCAATCTCTGGTATGTTGCACCTGCATTTTTCAAACCGAAAGGCATAGCAGTATAGCAATAAATACATGTTGGTGTCATGAAAGCAGTATCCTCCTGGTCCGAAGGATCCATTTGAATCTGCTGAAATCCTGAGGATGCGTCCATGAACGTTAACATCTCATGCCCAGCAGTAGCATCCACCATTGCATCGATATGAGGAAGGGGGAATGGGTCTTTAGGACAAGCCTTATTCAAGTCTGTGTAATCTACACAGACTCTCCATTTCCCATTTTTCTTCTGCACTACGACCACATTCGCCAACCATCTTGGGAACTTGACTTCTCTGATCATTTTGGACTTTAACAATCTTTCAACTTCCTCTTGGATGATTATATTTCGCTCAGGAGCAAACTGCCTTCTTTTTTGCTGAACAGGCTTGAACGACCTGTCAATTCCAAGCTTGTGAGTAATAATGTCTTTGGATATACCTGTCATATCCTCATGCTTCCATGCAAACGTTGACATCCTGCACTTCAAAAAGTCAGTTAATTGTTCTTCAATATCCCGAGGGATATTGGTTCCGACGAGCACCGAGATATCAGGATTATCCTGATCCAGTATAACTTTCTTCACATCCTGCTCCAAAGCTTCCACGGTATCCCGGGCCCACATCTTTAATTGCTATGCTGGATTAGGCTTGGTCGAGGATTTCATTGAGGATGTGTAGCATTCCTTCGCCTCCTGCTGATCACTATCAACTTTAACGACTCCCAAGGGGTTGGAATCTTGATGCATTGGTGATAAGTCGAAGGCACAGCCTTCATGTCATGGATCCACGGCCTGCCTAGTATGATGTTATAGCAGGATAAGGAGTCCATCACACAGAAGCGTTGTATCGAGTTGACCCCTTCAACATATACTGGTAACTTTATCTCTCCTACAGTATTTCTAGCTTCTCCACTGAAACCAACGAGCACAGTGGACTTCGAAGTAATGTCCATCGGAGATACATTCATCCTTTTCAATGTTTCCAGCTGAATTATATTGACAGAACTACCGTTGTCCACCAATATCCTGCGTACAAAATGGTTAGCCACATATAATGTTATTACCAAAGCATCAAGGTGAGGATCCTGAACAGTATCCATGTCATCACTATCGAAAGTGATCACTTTATCAGTCGTGAGGGTAGTCATCCTGACTGGTTTGTCTCCCCTTTCACTCTTAGCTTCCTTTGCATGTCTCTTAGCTGCCGAATACGAAGTCCCACAAATGTCGGATCCTCCTGAAATAAAGTTAATTATCTTGGCATCTGCTGGGGGTGATGCTGCTCATTCAGGATCCTTCTCGGGATCCTGCCCTTTATTCTTCTTTCTTCCCAGCAAGTCCTTCAGATACCCTTTGCTTAACAGGTAACTTATTTCTTTCCTTAAAGCAATGCAATCCTCGGTCATATGTCCGAAGTCTTCATGGAAGGCACACCATTTGGATTTATCCTTCCAATCAGCTTTCTGCTGGTTCTTTCGAGGCCACCTAGCTTTGTCCCCTAAACCCTGCATAGCATACATTAACTCAGGTATATTAACAGAAAAGCAGTATTCAGATAAGTCAGGATATTCTTCAGGATCCTCGTCTTCAACAGAATTCACTTTCTTGTTCTCATTTCTGCCATATGGCTTGGAGCGATATGGCTTATATGAGGATTCTGATTTCCTGTTGGTTGATTCGTAGGTTGAGGTAGAATTCATCCTCTCTTGCATCTTCTTGTCATCTTCCAAACGAATATATCTCAAAGCCCTGTTACGAGCTTCGTCGAGATTCCTGCAGGGATTCATTACAAGATCCTGATAAAACTGAGAATCCTTTTGTAACCCCATCTTAAAAGCTTGCACAGCTGTTGCAACATCAAGATGTGGGATATCCAAGGATTCTCGACTGAACTTGTTCACATAATCCCTCAAGGATTCCTGAGATCCTTGAGTTATCCTGTAAAGGTCACTGGTTAGTTTCTCAAAACTCCGACTACAAGAAAATTAACTGTTAAATAAATTAACCAAATGAGCAAACGAAGTAATTGAGTGAGGAGGGACATTTAACAGCCATTTTAAGGCTGATCCTGTCCAGGTAGAACCGAATCCCTTGCATAAGCATGCTTCCTTGAGATCTGGAGGGATAGGATTGATTTCCATCCGTTCCCTATACTGGGCAATATGCTCTTCAGGATCCGTAGTCCCGTCATACAGTCTCATGTTGGGAGTCTGAAATCTTTTTGGGATTTCAGCATCACAGATAGGATACGCAAAGCGGGATATCCTGTGGCTGTCTTGGGATACTTCCGGAATTGGCTGGACCACTCCAGGTACACTGGATATCATGTCCTTCAATTTCTGGAGCTCCCTGGTAAATGTTGACGTCATACCTGCATCTTGCAAAGACCCATTGTTGTTAGTAGCAAGAATATTATTATTTGACACATTACCGGTCTGAGGATTTTGGCCCTATCCTGAAGCATATCCTGAACTCCTCACAGTCGACATCCTGACCGAGGAGGGTATCTCAGGGGTATGATTCTGAGAATGGCTTGGGACGATATTCCCCCTGTTATCCTCAGTGTAAACTGCGGAACTGAAGTTCAAAGCCCTGGGCTGTATATGAGTGACAGTTTCTTCAGCAGGTCTACTCGAGCTAGCTTTTAAGAGTTGTATTTCTCTTAACAGCATTTGGTTAGTTTCCTGTTGCTGCCTCATTTGTTCCTGCACACTTCCAAATAAAGTTAGAATTTCATCATTAGAGGCTAAAACGGGAGCAGATCCCTGAACACTCCGAGTAGGGATAACATCCTGAGGTTGTGAAGAAACAGGCATCCTTGGAGGAGGTGGTGGAAGCACCGAACCGGTAGTAGCAGAAGTCGTAGTGGACATAGTGGAGGAGCTCATGTTTGATCTCGAAGCCATTGAAAATAAGTTTGAAAAAGGTTTTGACAAGAGAAAACCGAATAATGATTTTACTAAAGTTTTTAGCAAAAATAGCACCACTTGCCCCACGGTGGGCGCCAAATTGTTTTGGTCAAAAATTACCGAAGCAATTTAGTGATCAAATTAGTTAAGTGAGGTAGTGTGCTAAAATTATGTGTGAAAAATATGTTAACCAAGTTAGTTATAAAAACAGTTTCAGGATACGGCTCAATATATAGAGCTGTATCTGTGATCAAACAATGAGCAGAAAAGTAAAGGTTGACACGTGATGTACGATGAAAGCCCTTGATCAACCTAGATCACCGGCACAAAACCTCGGGAGCTGACAATCGCAGCTGCCATGTTCTTCTATTGCTTCAAATATCAGGATACAATGCAGGATGTAGAGCGAATCAACT
Organism: Helianthus tuberosus; assembly: GCA_030545235.1. Classification (NCBI taxonomy): domain Eukaryota; kingdom Viridiplantae; phylum Streptophyta; class Magnoliopsida; order Asterales; family Asteraceae; genus Helianthus; species Helianthus tuberosus. The sequence continues at coordinate 32,830,334 of CM060373.1, read as the reverse complement.
AGGTGTTACAATGTGATTTGAATACAAGTGTTTGTGTGTAGTGTTTGCAGAGAGCTAGAGAGAAAGTGTTTGAAAATGTGAAAGTTGCGTGCCTTAATCTGATCCGCCCCCATCTATTTATAGTAAAACAAATATAACAAACTATCCTAAATAACCGGGATCCAGCGAATATTCCTCACTCGAACGTTCATAGGGTAGCCACGTCCCTAACTAGGCTTGCTGAGTTGACGAAATCTTAAAATTCAAAACGGACAACAAGTTATTTAGATAATCGTAACTAGGGTTTTACCCCCCTGAGTTTTAGGGCCCTAATCCTGATTCTGATTATTCTGAAAATTTTAGGGTTTGTGCAGAATCACTTGGGTGTCTCAATTAGGGTTTCCTTTTTGTCAAAATAAATTAATAATTAGGACTTTTGATACGAGTTGTTACATCCTCCCCACCTTAATAAAAATCTCGTCCTTGAGATTTACTGGAATAATTGAGGATACTTTCGCTTCATTTCTGATTCCAGCTCCCAAGTGTATTCAGCTCCTCTCTTTGAATCCCATTTTACTTTAACTAGCACTAGTCGTTTGTGTTTGAGAAACTTCACTTTTCTGTATTCTATCTGAAGAGGTTTCTCAACAAATTTTAACTTTTCGTTTATTTCTATATCTTGGAGAGGTACTACCAAAGATTCATCTGATAGACATTTCTTGAGGTTGGATACATGAAATACATCATGCACTCCAGCTAACTCCTATGGTAGTTGTAAACGATAAGCAACTGGTCCTATACGTTGGATCACTAGAAATGGTCCTACGTATCTGGAACTTAGCTTTCCTTTCTTACCAAATCGGACTACTCCTTTCCAAGGTGAAACTTTTAATAGTACTTTGTCTCCAACTTGAAACTCGAGTGGCTTGCGTCTATTGTCTGCATAGCTCTTTTGGCGATCTCGAACTGTCTTCAGTCTTTCCTTGATCTGAGTAATCTTGTCGGTCGTCTCTTGCACTATTTCAGGACCTGACAATTGACTTTCTCCTATTTCTGCCCAACAAACTGGAGTTCGGCACTTTCTTCCATACAGTGTCTCGAATGGGGCAGTTTCAATACTCGAATGATAACTATTCTTATAGGAGAATTCGATCAGAGGTAAGTGATCGTCCCAATTTCCACCAAAATCTATTACACATGCTCGAAGCATGTCTTCTAGAGTTTGGATCGTCCTTTCACTTTGCCCGTCTGTTTGAGGATAATATGCAGTGCTTAGGGTTAGTCGAGTTCCCATTGCTTCTTGGAAACTAGTCCAAAAATGAGAAGTAAAATGACTATCCCTATCCGAAACAATGGAGAGTGGCACTCCATGAAAAGATACGACTTCATCTACATACAACTTTGCCAATCTTTCCATGCGAAAGGTTTCTTTCATAGGTAGAAAGTGAGCAGATTTGGTTAATCGATGCACAATTACCCAAATTGCGTCATTACTTTTTCTGGTTTTGGGTAACTTAGTAACAAAATCCATTGTTATGAGTTCCCATTTCCATACAGGCATTTCTAACTGTTGTAGTAGACCTGAAGGTTTCTGATGTTCTGCCTTAACTTGTGAACAAGTAAGACACTTAGAAACATATCTTGCTATATCCTTCTTCATGCCTATCCGCCAGAAATTCTTTCTTAAATCTTGGTACATTTTATTGTTTACAGGGTGCATGGTATACCTAGATTTATGGGATTCTTCTAAAATCTTATTTCTTAATTCTCCCTGCTTAGGTACCCAAATTCTGCTTTTGTGGAATCTCCAAATTCGATCAGCTCCTTACTCTAATTCTTTTATTCGTCCCTTCATTCCTTCAGCATCATCCTGGATTACTGTTTCTTGAACATTCTTCAATTGTTCCATTAAATCTATCTGTAGATTTAACCTAAGAGCACGAACTCGTCGTTGTTTCTCATGGTACTTACGACTTAAGGCATCTGCAACTACATTTGCCTTTCCTTCATGATATTGAATATCACAGTCGTAGTCACTTAGGATTTCCATCCATCTTCTTTGTCTCATGTTTAACTCTTTTTGCCCAAATATATATCTTAAACTCTTATGATCTGTATAGATAGTAAATTTACGTCCGTACAGATAATGTCTCCAAATCTTAAGGGCAAAAATTACGGCTCCTAATTCTAAATCATGAGTCGTATAGTTTTCCTCGTGCTTTTTCAATTGTCTTGAAGCATACGCAATTACCTTCTTGCGTTGCATTAGCACACATCCAAATCCTAATTTTGAAGCATCACAATATACTTCAAAATCTTCAGTTCCTTCTGGTAAGGCTAAAATTGGAGCATTGGTTAATTTCTGTTTCAAGATTCTAAAGGCTTCTTCTTGTTTAGGTCCCCATTCAAACTTAACGGCTTTACAGGTTAGCTTAGTTAATGGTACAACTATTTTGGAAAAATCCTTAATAAACCGTCTGTAATATCCGGCTAAACCTATAAAACTTCTAATTTCCATTGCGGATTGTGGAACCTTCCATTTGGTAATTGCCTCTATGTTAGCAGGATCTACATGAATACCTTCATGATTCACCATGTGACCTAAGAATTACACTTCTTGCAACCAAAATTCACACTTCGAGAATTTGGCGTAAAGCTTTTCTTTTCTTAACAAAGTTAAGAGTGAATGCAAATGCTGGCAATGCTCGTCCTGACTTTTGGAATAAATAAGTATATCGTCGATAAAAACAATTACAAATTTATCCAAGTACGGTTTAAAGATTCTATTCATCATGTCCATGAATGCTGCAGGTGCATTCGTTAACCCGAAGGGCATGACTGTAAACTCATAATGACCATACCTAGTTCTAAAAGCAGTCTTAGGTATGTCTTCTTCTTGTACCTTCAATTGATGATATCCGGAACGTAAGTCGATCTTAGAAAAATATCTAGCTCCTTGAAGTTGATCGAAAAGATCATCAATCCTAGGTAATGGGTATCGATTCTTAATTGTAACTTTATTCAATTCTCTATAATCAATACACATTCTCATTGAACCATCCTTTTTCTTTACAAACAACACTGGTGCTCCCCAAGGGGATGAACTAGGTTGTATAAAACCTTTACTTAATAATTCATCTAATTGCTTTTTCAGTTCTAACATTTCTGTGGGAGCTAACCGATAAGGTGCCTTGGCTATCGGTATAGTTCCTGGAATCAGATGAATTCTAAATTCTACCTCCTTATCTGGTGGTAATCCTGGTAACTCTTCTGGGAATACATCTGGGTATTCTGAGACTACATGAATCTCCTTAAGTTCTTTACCCTTAGTACTAATGATTACTGAAATCATATATACTATTCCTTTCTTTCGTTCATAACTAGCAACTTTCATTACTGATATGAATTTCATGGGCTTACGTGGTTTATCTCCTGTAATCATAATTACTTCTCCAGTAGGTGTTTGAATTTCTATGGAATTCTGATCACAAAGAATTCGAGCATGGTTGGCTACTAACCAATCCATTCCTAATACAACATCAAATTCGGCTAATTTCATAGGTAATAGGTTTGCAAAGAATTTATGACCTGAGAGTTCTATATTTTCCTTTTGCAAAACTTTATCTATGCTAATAGAATTTCCGTCTGTCGTTTCGACTGTAAAAATCTGCCTAAATTTGGTTAAGGGTAAGTTAAGATCTTGGCAGAATGAAGTATTGATAAAACTTTGGTTGGCACCAGAGTCAAATAATACTTTTGCATAAATGTTGTGAACTAAGAACGTACCAGCTATCACATCTGGGATTAACTCGGCCTCCTGAGTTGTTAACTGAAAGGCTCGAACATTCTTCTTAGTAGCTCCGTCGGCTGTCTTGGCTTTGTTGTCTACTGGTTTGACCAATTTAGGACATTATGTTTTGAAATGTCCTGTTTCTCCACAATTGTAACAAATTGTGGATTTCTTCCTGCAATTTTCTTCCCGATGTCATATAACTTTGCAAAAATTGCAGGTTATATTACATTTTCCAAAATGTTTCTTTTTGAAATTCCTGCAGTAAGGCGGATTTGAAAATTGCCCTGTTCCTCTTTTCTTGAAGTTGCTACTATTACCCATACGAACTCCTTGGGTAATTTTCTGAGCCAATTCCTTTTTCCTGTTATCATCTCTTGTGCGCACCAGTTCATCAGTTAGAGTGTTGGCTAATTCCACTGCATCGTCAATAGTACGAGGTCTCGCAGCTTTAACGATATTGCGGATTTCACCAATCAATCCCCAGATATAGCGAGAAATGAGTACCGGTTCTGGCGAAGCCAGTGTTGGTACCACTCTAGCATATTCAAAGAATGTCGAAGTGTAACCGCGACAATCTACACCTATCATTCGATGATTTAGGAACTTATTTGCCATTTGATCTTTTTCATATTCGGGACAGAATTTTCTTTCTACAAGACTCTTAAATTCTTCCCAATTCATAGTATATGCCATCATCCTTCCTTTTGCTTGTAACACCGTGTTCCACCATTCTAGCGCCCCTTCTTTAAAAAGATTTGACGCATACATGACCTGATCGTCCTTGGCACATTTACTTATTGTAATCACTGCCTCGGTCTTTTCTAACCAACGCAGTGCTGCAGTCGCTCCTTCATTGCCTGCAAACTCAGAGGGTTTACAAGCAAGAAATTCTTTGTAAGTGCAACCAGGCGTTGCAGCTTTCATTTTCTTCGGGAGCGGAGCCTGCCGTGGATTATTATCGTGATTAGTATGATTACCGCCTCCATTTACGCTATTACTGAAGTTATCTTCCGAAATACGTTTGCTAGGAATGATTTGAGGTTCGATTGGATTTCTAAGCAACAATATTCCCTGAGCAACAATATTTTCTATATCTTGCCTATTTAAAAATTGATCCTCCGGGTGTTGCTCAGATTGATTAACCTCATTCACTGGTTCGTTATTAACATTTTCCATCTGATCATTGTTTTGGTCAAAAATTAACGAAGCAATTTAGTGATAAAATTAGTTAAGTGAGGTAGTGTGCTAAAATTATGTGTGAAAAATATGTTAACCAAGTTAGTTATAAAAACAGTTTCAGGATACGGCTCAATATATAGAGCTGTATCTGTGATCAAACAATGACCAGAAAAGTAAAGGTTGACACGTGATGTACGAGGAAAGCCTTTGATCAATCTAGATCACCGGCACAAAACCTCGGGAGCTGACAATCGCAGCTTCCTTGTTCTTCTATTGCTTCAAATATCAGGATACAGTGCAGGATGTAGAGCGAATCAACTAGGTGTTACAATGTGATTTGAATACAAGTGTTTGTGTGTAGTGTTTGCAGAGAGCTAGAGAGAAAGTGTTTGAAAATGTGAAAGTTGCGTGCCTTAATCCGATCCGTCCCCATCTATTTATAGTAAAACAAATATAAAAAACTATCCTAAATAACCGGGATCCAGCGAATATTCCTCACTCGAACGTTGTAGACCTAGTCTTTCGGGTTCAACGTCTCTCCCATAACAAACATGCCCGAGTATTGAGGAGATGAAGTCCATCTGACTGTTAGAAAACCCCAGCCTTTAACCTGTACGTGGTTAATTCAATCAACCTCAGGATATCGCCCAGGATGTTAGTAATATCCCCGTCCAGTATCCTGGTCACAAATAAACAATTAAAAGCAGGATATTGATCAAGATATGTACGCTCAGAAAATGACCCATAACAATCATTATATATAATTTATTAGTATCGATTAAATAATAATTATACACAAAACAATCATACAAATTTCACAATACACATATAGCCAAAACTATCGATTTCTCGATTTCCATTTATATTTAATAGTATGCATCAATACACCCCATTATCTTACAAAGTTTTATTTTAGGTTATTTCACAAGATTAGATTATTATTGCTATTATACAAACATAGTCTCATAAACCCCTTATCCCTTGTCATCTGATATTTTAATAACGGCGTTCCCTCTCATCATACTTCCAGGAGATATGTTCTCCTACTTCCCTGATCCTATTTCCTGCATCCACCAGTTCTTCGCCAAAGTGGCGGAGTTCAGCTAAATTCTCATTGCTCATAGGTGGGTTAGGTATTGGTTCAGGGTCAATTTGAGGAAGAAAGGAATAAGGACTGTTAAGCAGGTTTTGAAATTGCCAATCATTCGTCCACCATTCGTCCATTCCCAGAGATTGAGTGTGGATTATAGGTTCTGGGATTGCTGGTTCTAAGTTTATAGGGAGTTGAGTTTCAATAGGACGAGTAAAAACATTTGTATTGACAGGCTGAATAGTATCACAGCTTGCCAATATAAAATCTAGCTCTTCCTGCAATGTCATTTCCTGGGTTTGTTTAGAGCTTTCCCCAATTTCTATCTGAGTTTGTTTAGAACCTCCTCCAATCTCCATTTCTATTTGCTTAGAATATTCATCAAACTGTATTCCCATTTGCCTAGATTCTTCCCCGACTTCAATTCCCTTCCCTTTATCTAACGGATTTTCTATTTTAGGAATCTTTCTAGGGACGGGTTTTCTCCTGCGCACACGCCTCCATCCCACGAATCTCCTTCTTTTCTTGGGTTTGGGTTTCTCTGGAGGTGGAGCATTGAATTCAATAGGTTCTTCTATATCAGGTATATACCTATTGAAATCTCTGGAAACCTCTATTTTTACCGGATAGAGATTTAAATTCTGAAGGGCGTCAGACAAGTCACTCATGCTGTTATGCAAAATACACACAATTACTAATTTTAAAAATTATAACAAAATTTCATAGAAAACCTTTAAATATTATTTCAGACTGGTTAACTACAAAACAAATGAAAACTAAAACACACGAGGTTTTATTGTAAATTTATTTATTTACTGACTAAGGTTTCTGGACTGTAGGTGATAAAGGTGCTAAGACTTAGGTCAAATTATTTAAAGATTTGCATTTACTGCTACAGTAGCTACCATATACACATCTGCCCATTTTTTATCTAACTTGTCTTCCCAAGGTGATTTACTAGTTAATTCCTGGGTTTCCTGTTTAATCTTCTTTTCTCGTAATTTCTTTATTTTCTCCTGATTTTTCTTAAAAATCAAACTGCCCATTTTTTATCTAAGATCCCTGAAGTCTTTGATCTCGACGAGTTGGACAGCTATTCTGATCAGGTTCAGATCAAGAAGGAATCCAATCTTAAGGCCACAGCCTCATCCAAACCCAGTGGTTCCAAAGCCATTGTCATCACCAAACCCTTGCCAACTACCAAGCCCCGGAGCTCCAGCTCTCGTAAAAGGAAAGAGCCCGATTCCCCCGTCATCTCTGACACTTTTCCCTATGAGAAGCACGGGTTCATCGAAGCTAGCGGGTTTATGACTTCCTTTCTTAACCAGGTTAGAATTCTCAAACCACATCCTGCAGCTTATATCATTTATAAAGATTTATCAAAATCAATACCTGTCCTCTTACTTTCGCAGGGTATTGAACGTCTGGTTCATCTATATCAAGAATCCTGCGGGCTTAACAAGACGCTTGAATCCAAGTTAAAGGAAGCAGAAGTCACGATCTCCGATCAAGGCATGATTGCAGCCGCCAAATCTCGTCATTACGAGGAGAAGTTCAAGGCTATGATTCAAGAACACCAGACTGCTCTCAACAAAGCTACTCTTCAAGCCCAAGACGATCTTGAAGCTGCCCATGCGCAACATGAACGGGATATGATCAGCTACCGGGATAGCCTTAAGAGTTCCGTCATCACTTCTCTTCTCCAGGCCAGGCTGAAGATGGCCCATGAAGCCAAAACACTAGGTTTTGAATGCCCTTCTTGGGACGTTGGTGCCTGGGAAACGAAGCTAAAGAATCTTGGCGGCATTTCTACCACACCAGCTGCCGAAGGATCTTCCAAAGTAGCCGAAAAAGCTAACGATGCTGAGAGGGATGCTGAGGTGGATCCTGAGACGGATGCTGCTGAAATTACCGCGAACGAAGATGGCACTGCCCCCTAAAACCTATTTCCTTTTGTTTGAACAATTTTATGTTTTGTGAACAATTTTTATTTCCGTATCAAAACAATTTGATAGCCAAAGGTGGACGGATCCTAGGTTTCAGGATGAAGCCTTTGGTTATCAACTAGTACCGTCTATTTCCAATAATTTCATCTTTCATTTTTCTTGCTATCACTTCCTGTCTTTCTTATTACAGACCTTAGTTTTGCAAAATATACTCAGTGATATATTATGAAAACTTTTATTAAATATAATTTCTAAAAATTCAATCACCTTTAGAGAAAATTAAAAGATAGTCCATTTTAAAACCTGTTTTGACGATACTTGCTTGATCAAAGTTTCAAACCAGTACCAGCTTCAAATATTTTAATCAAATATCCTGAAAAGTATTTCGAAAATATACTTTGAAAATATATTCCGACAATTTATCCTAATCAGGATGTTTAACCTTTTACCAAACATAGTACTGTTAAAAACTTAAACAACGTCTACAAAGGAAAGATCATACCAGGAATAGGGTATAACCCTATTCTCAAACTCCAATCCCCTTGCAACTCTTCCAATGAAGATGTCCCCTGTCTGAGACACTCAGTGTATTAGGTCCGAGCCTCACCCTTTGAGTTTTACACCATTGCCTTAGTAGGAATGTCCCCTGTGTACAATGTCTTCAAATACTTAGAAATCTTCTGGATATCAGTTCCCATTGCATAGACAATTTTTCGTGTTACAGGGGTAAAACCCAAAAAATGTATTGGGGATGAATCCCTCGTATCCTGGGGGAAATCCCAGATTTTCATGCGCTACAGGCGGGAGTGTATAAACTCCAAGACTTAGAAAGGTGAAAACCTTTAAACCTTAGAGAGTATGAAAATACCCTTTCGTGAGAGAGGGTGATCAATCCTCATATACCTTTAGGATTCAGGATATAGCCAACAGTAACGAAATTGTCAGCCACTTTTACATGGACTGGTCCCGCCACCTTGAACTATTCCCGAATAACTTGCGCTCCAGGCGGGGTATTTAAACCCTATTCGGAAGAAAGGTGAATACCTTTAAACCTGTGAAGGGATCAGGATCCCTTATACGTGAGAGAGGGGGCCAATCCTCTAATCTTCCGAAGTATCCTGAGTGAGCATCCTGGAGCTATAACCCGGAGCATATACTGCAAAACATCCTTAAACTAAGGTGGGTGTTAGCTTGGCTAACACCCCTCCGATGCTTAAGTTAGTATTGGGTTTCAAAGAACAAATCAAACATATTTAAAAGTGATAGAATTCATACCATCTTGAGTTAGAAATTAAATTCTAAACTTAGTTGAAATAAAGTTTAAGGTGTATAGCATTCCAAGATCTTGGTAGCATATCCCCCTCCATATCCTTGAGTCGGTATGCACCTTTTCCTGATTCTGATTCAATCTCATATGGTCCTTCCCATTTCGGAGCCAGCTTTCCATCAGCAGGATTGGTAGTATTCTGAAAAGCTTTTCTTAACACCCAATCTCCAACTTTGAACCTTCTAATCCTTATATTCTTGTTGTATGTTCTGGATATCCTTTGTTGATATGCCGCCATTCTTAGCCGTGCTACATCTCTTGTCTCATCAATAGTATCCAGCTCCTGGCATAGGACTTCAGGATTCTGCTCAGGATTCCAGAGGTTGGATCTTGCTGTGGGTATCACCATTTCTATCGGGATCACTGCTTCTGCTCCAAATACTAAGGAAAACGGGGTTTGACCAGTTGCATTTTTTACCGTCGTTCTATCAGCCCACAAAACAAAGGGTAATTCTTCTGCCCATCTTCCTTTCTTGGCCCCTAATCTTTTCTTCAAGTTGTTGACAATTATCTTGTTTGAGGATTCAGCTTGTCCATTTGCTTGAGGATGTACCAGAGTAGACGTAATCATTTTGATTCCCCAACTCTTGCAAAAGTCAGTAGTCCTCTTACTTATAAACTGAGAACCATTGTCACAGATTATCTCGGCTGGTACTCCGAATCTGGTCAGGATATTTCTCTTTATGAAGGATACCACTTCTTGATCCCTGACTTGGACAAATGCCTCGGCTTCAACCCATTTGGAGAAATAATCTGTCATTGCCAACATAAAAACCTTCCCTCCTGGAGCATTTGGAAGCTTTCCCACTATATCCATACCCCACTTCATAAATGGCCAAGGGGAAACAATAGGATATAATGGTTCAGCAGGCTGATGCAGTATGTTACTATGTCTTTGACATGCATCACATTGTCGGCCAATAATATCCTGTCCTTAATACTTTTGAGAATAATGACATGCCCCAGTATGGTTACCACAATCCCCTTCATGTATATCCTGAAGTACTTCCTTGGTTTCAGGATCCTCCAAGCACCTCAGATATGGTCCTGCAAGAGATTTCTTATACAAAACATCATTTATAATAGTGAATCGTGATACCTTCATCCTAAAGGCTTTAGGATTCTCATTCTTTGGGATGTATCCTTGCTTTAGATAACTCATGATTGGAGCTATCCAGGACTTAGGATCCTCCTCAAGATAGCCATCGTCAGGATCCTGAATACTTATTACTTCCTTATCCTGAGGATTCGTCGCAGGATATAGGATATGTAATATTGGTATCCGGGTTCCTTCCGGTATCCTGACCGATGATCCTAGATTTGCCAAGGCATCAGCTTCAGCATTGTCTTCTCTTGGTACCTGTTCAAGTGTAAAAGTATCGAAATATCCTGCTAATTTTTTAAGAATTTCGAGATACCCGATTAACTTCTCTCCTTTAACTGGATAGCTTCCATTAAAATGATTAGTGATTAACAAGGAGTCAACATACACTTGCAAATTTTTGATATTCATATTCTTAGCCAACTCTAATCCTGCAATTAAAGCTTCATATTCTGCCTCATTATTAGTAGCAGGAAATTCACACCTAATAGCCTGGGGTAATATGTCCCCCTGTGGCGATTTTAGTAGTATACCTAAACCTACACCTCTTACATTGGATGCACCATCAGTATATAATGTCCAGCATTCTAAGTTTTCTCTTAGCTGCTGTACTTCTAAATCTACTTCATTTTGAATGTCACTACTGAAATCAGCCACAAAGTCAGCTAAAGCCTGAGACTTTATGGCATTTCTAGGTACATATACTAAGTCATAAGCACTCAATTTCACTGACCACTTGGCCATCCTACCTGACATCTCCGGTTTCCTAAGCACGTTTTTAACAGGATAACTGGTTTTAACATGGATCCTATGTGTCTCAAAATAATGTCTAAGCTTTGCCGATGCCATAACTAGGGCTAATATCAATTTTTCTAAATGAGAATATCTAGTTTCAGCATCTAGTAGACTTTTACTAACATAATAGACAGGATATTGCTGACCTTCATGGTCTTTTATAAGAACGGCACTTACAGCATTCCCTGATACAGCGAGGTATAGGGATAGTGGTTCACCATTTTCAGGCTTCATCAATAGAGGTGCACTCGAGAGATATCGCTTCAAATCTTGCAAGGCTGCTTCATGCTTTGCTCCCCATTCGAACTTCTTATTCTTCTTGAGGATATCATAGAATTCCTTGCATTTTTCCGAGGATCTTGAAATAAATCTGTTTAATGCTGCTACGCGGCCTGTTAACCGTTGAACATCCTTCATATTCGAGGGTGATTTTATATCCAGGATAGCTTTAATCTGCTCCGGGCTTGCCTCTATCCCCCTTTTCGTCACCATATATCCTAGAAACTTTCATGCCCCCACTCCGAAATGGCACTTAGCAGGATACAGCTTCATGTTATACTGATCCAGGATATCAAAATGCTCCCTTGATATCCTGGAGGTGATCCTCAGCCTTTTTAGATTTCACCACCATATCGTCAATATATACCTCCATGGTGTCCCCCAGCTTATCTTTGAACATCATGTTCACCAATCTCTGGTATGTTGCACCTTCATTTTTCAAACCGAAAGGCATAGCAGTATAGCAATAAATACATGTTGGTGTCATGAAAGCAGTATCCTCCTGGTTCGAAGGATCCATTTGAATCTGCTGAAATCCTGAGGATGCGTCCATGAACGTTAACATCTCATGCCCAGCAGTAGCATCCACCATTGCATCGATATGAGGAAGGGGGAATGGGTCTTTAGGACAAGCCTTATTCAAGTCTGTGTAATCTACACAGACTCTCCATTTCCCATTTTTCTTCTGCACTACGACCACATTCGCCAACCATCTTGGGAACTTGACTTCTCTGATCATTTTGGACTTTAACAATCTTTCAACTTCCTCTTGGATGATTATATTTCGCTCAGGAGCAAACTGCCTTCTTTTTTGCTGAACAGGCTTGAACGACCTGTCAATTCCAAGCTTGTGAGTAATAATGTCTTTGGATATACCTGTCATATCCTCATGCTTCCATGCAAACGTTGACATCCTGCACTTCAAAAAGTCAGTTAATTGTTCTTCAATATCCCGAGGGATATTGGTTCCGACGAGCACCGAGATATCAGGATTATCCTGATCCAGTATAACTTTCTTCACATCCTGCTCCAAAGCTTCCACGGTATCCCGGGCCCACATCTTTATGCTGGATTAGGCTTGGTCGAGGATTTCATTGAGGATGTGTAGCATTCCTTCGCCTCCTGCTGATCACTATCAACTTTAACGACTCCCAAGGGGTTGGAATCTTGATGCATTGGTGATAAGTCGAAGGCACAGCCTTCATGTCATGGATCCACAATCTGCCTAGTATGATGTTATAGCAGGATAAGGAGTCCATCACACAGAAGCGTTGTATCGAGTTGACCCCTTCAACATATACTGGTAACTTTATCTCTCCTACAGTATTTCTAGCTTCTCCACTGAAACCAACGAGCACAGTGGACTTCGAAGTAATGTCCATCGGAGATACATTCATCCTTTTCAATGTTTCCAGCTGAATTATATTGACAGAACTACCGTTGTCCACCAATATCCTGCGTACAAAATGGTTAGCCACATATAATGTTATTACCAAAGCATCAAGGTGAGGATCCTGAACAGTATCCATGTCATCACTATCGAAAGTGATCACTTTATCAGTTGTGAGGGTAGTCATCCTGACTGGTTTGTCTCCCCTTTCACTCTTAGCTTCCTTTGCATGTCTCTTAGCTGCCGAATACGAAGTCCCACAAATGTCGGATCCTCCTGAAATAAAGTTAATTATCTTGGCATCTGCTGGGGGTGATGCTGCTCATTCAGGATCCTTCTCGGGATCCTGCCCTTTATTCTTCTTTCTTCCCAGCAAGTCCTTCAGATACCCTTTGCTTAACAGGTAACTTATTTCTTTCCTTAAAGCAATGCAATCCTCGGTCATATGTCCGAAGTCTTCATGGAAGGCACACCATTTGGATTTATCCTTCCAATCAGCTTTCTGCTGGTTCTTTCGAGGCCACCTAGCTTTGTCCCCTAAACCCTGCATAGCATACATTAACTCAGGTATATTAACAGAAAAGCAGTATTCAGATAAGTCAGGATATTCTTCAGGATCCTCGTCTTCAACAGAATTCACTTTCTTGTTCTCATTTCTGCCATATGGCTTGGAGCGATATGGCTTATATGAGGATTGTGATTTCCTGTTGGTTGATTCGTAGGTTGAGGTAGAATTCATCCTCTCTTGCATCTTCTTGTCATCTTCCAAACGAATATATCTCAAAGCCCTGTTACGAGCTTCGTCGAGATTCCTGCAGGGATTCATTACAAGATCCTGATAAAACTGAGAATCCTTTTGTAACCCCATCTTAAAAGCTTGCACAGCTGTTGCAACATCAAGATGTGGGATATCCAAGGATTCTCGACTGAACTTGTTCACATAATCCCTCAAGGATTCCTGAGATCCTTGAGTTATCCTGTAAAGGTCACTGGTTAGTTTCTCAAAACTCCGACTACAAGAAAATTAACTGTTAAATAAATTAACCAAATGAGCAAACGAAGTAATTGAGTGAGGAGGGACATTTAACAGCCATTTTAAGGCTGATCCTGTCCAGGTAGAACCGAATCCCTTGCATAAGCATGCTTCCTTGAGATCTGGAGGGATAGGATTGATTTCCATCCGTTCCCTATACTGGGCAATATGCTCTTCAGGATCCGTAGTCCCGTCATACAGTTTCATGTTGGGAGTCTGAAATCTTTTTGGGATTTCAGCATCACAGATAGGATACGCAAAGCGGGATATCCTGTGGCTGTCTTGGGATACTTCCGGAATTGGCTGGACCACTCCAGGTACACTGGATATCATGTCCTTCAATTTCTGGAGCTCCTTGGTAAATGTTGACGTCATACCTGCATCTTGCAAAGACCCATTGTTGTTAGTAGCAAGAATATTATTATTTGACACATTACCGGTCTGAGGATTTTGGCCCTATCCTGAAGCATATCCTGAACTCCTCACAGTCGACATCCTGACCGAGGAGGGTATCTCAGGGGTATGATTCTGAGAATGGCTTGGGACGATATTCCCCCTGTTATCCTCAGTGTAAACTGCGGAACTGAAGTTCAAAGCCCTGGGCTATATATGAGTGACAGTTTCTTCAGCAGGTCTACTCGAGCTAGCTTTTAAGAGTTGTATTTCTCTTAACAGCATTTGGTTAGTTTCCTGTTGCTGCCTCATTTGTTCCTGCACACTTCCAAATAAAGTTAGAATTTCATCATTAGAGGCTAAAACGGGAGCAGATCCCTGAACACTCCGAGTAGGGATAACATCCTGAGGTTGTGAAGAAACAGGCATCCTTGGAGGAGGTGGTGGAAGCACCGAACCGGTAGTAGCAGAAGTCGTAGCGGACATAGTGGAGGAGCTCATGTTTGATCTCGAAGCCATTGAAAAAAAGTTTGAAAACGGTTTTGACAAGAGAAAACCGAATAATGATTTTACTAAAGTTTTTAGCAAAAATAGCACCACTTGCCCCACGGTGGGCGCCAAATTGTTTTGGTCAAAAATTACCGAAGCAATTTAGTGATCAAATTAGTTAAGTGAGGTAGTGTGCTAAAATTATGTGTGAAAAATATGTTAACCAAGTTAGTTATAAAAACAGTTTCAGGATACGGCTCAATATATAGAGCTGTATCTGTGATCAAACAATGAGCAGAAAAGTAAAGGTTGACACGTGATGTACGATGAAAGCCCTTGATCAACCTAGATCACCGGCACAAAACCTCGGGAGCTGACAATCGCAGCTGCCATGTTCTTCTATTGCTTCAAATATCAGGATACAATGCAGGATGTAGAGCGAATCAACTAGGTGTTACAATGTGATTTGAATACAAGTGTTTGTGTGTAGTGTTTGCAGAGAGCTAGAGAGAAAGTGTTTGAAAATGTGAAAGTTGCGTGCCTTAATCTGATCCGCCCCCATCTATTTATAGTAAAACAAATATAACAAACTATCCTAAATAACCGGGATCCAGCGAATATTCCTCACTCGAACGTTCATAGGGTAGCCACGTCCCTAACTAGGCTTGCTGAGTTGACGAAATCTTAAAATTCAAAACGGACAACAAGTTATTTAGATAATCGTAACTAGGGTTTTACCCCCCTGAGTTTTAGGGCCCTAATCCTGATTCTGATTATTCTGAAAATTTTAGGGTTTGTGCAGAATCACTTGGGTGTCTCAATTAGGGTTTCCTTTTTGTCAAAATAAATTAATAATTAGGACTTTTGATACGAGTTGTTACATCCTCCCCACCTTAATAAAAATCTCGTCCTTGAGATTTACTGGAATAATTGAGGATACTTTCGCTTCATTTCTGATTCCAGCTCCCAAGTGTATTCAGCTCCTCTCTTTGAATCCCATTTTACTTTAACTAGCACTAGTCGTTTGTGTTTGAGAAACTTCACTTTTCTGTATTCTATCTGAAGAGGTTTCTCAACAAATTTTAACTTTTCGTTTATTTCTATATCTTGGAGAGGTACTACCAAAGATTCATCTGATAGACATTTCTTGAGGTTGGATACATGAAATACATCATGCACTCCAGCTAACTCCTATGGTAGTTGTAAACGATAAGCAACTGGTCCTATACGTTGGATCACTAGAAATGGTCCTACGTATCTGGAACTTAGCTTTCCTTTCTTACCAAATCGGACTACTCCTTTCCAAGGTGAAACTTTTAATAGTACTTTGTCTCCAACTTGAAACTCGAGTGGCTTGCGTCTATTGTCTGCATAGCTCTTTTGGCGATCTCGAACTGTCTTCAGTCTTTCCTTGATCTGAGTAATCTTGTCGGTCGTCTCTTGCACTATTTCAGGACCTGACAATTGACTTTCTCCTATTTCTGCCCAACAAACTGGAGTTCGGCACTTTCTTCCATACAGTGTCTCGAATGGGGCAGTTTCAATACTCGAATGATAACTATTCTTATAGGAGAATTCGATCAGAGGTAAGTGATCGTCCCAATTTCCACCAAAATCTATTACACATGCTCGAAGCATGTCTTCTAGAGTTTGGATCGTCCTTTCACTTTGCCCGTCTGTTTGAGGATAATATGCAGTGCTTAGGGTTAGTCGAGTTCCCATTGCTTCTTGGAAACTAGTCCAAAAATGAGAAGTAAAATGACTATCCCTATCCGAAACAATGGAGAGTGGCACTCCATGAAAAGATACGACTTCATCTACATACAACTTTGCCAATCTTTCCATGCGAAAGGTTTCTTTCATAGGTAGAAAGTGAGCAGATTTGGTTAATCGATGCACAATTACCCAAATTGCGTCATTACTTTTTCTGGTTTTGGGTAACTTAGTAACAAAATCCATTGTTATGAGTTCCCATTTCCATACAGGCATTTCTAACTGTTGTAGTAGACCTGAAGGTTTCTGATGTTCTGCCTTAACTTGTGAACAAGTAAGACACTTAGAAACATATCTTGCTATATCCTTCTTCATGCCTATCCGCCAGAAATTCTTTCTTAAATCTTGGTACATTTTATTGTTTACAGGGTGCATGGTATACCTAGATTTATGGGATTCTTCTAAAATCTTATTTCTTAATTCTCCCTGCTTAGGTACCCAAATTCTGCTTTTGTGGAATCTCCAAATTCGATCAGCTCCTTACTCTAATTCTTTTATTCGTCCCTTCATTCCTTCAGCATCATCCTGGATTACTGTTTCTTGAACATTCTTCAATTGTTCCATTAAATCTATCTGTAGATTTAACCTAAGAGCACGAACTCGTCGTTGTTTCTCATGGTACTTACGACTTAAGGCATCTGCAACTACATTTGCCTTTCCTTCATGATATTGAATATCACAGTCGTAGTCACTTAGGATTTCCATCCATCTTCTTTGTCTCATGTTTAACTCTTTTTGCCCAAATATATATCTTAAACTCTTATGATCTGTATAGATAGTAAATTTACGTCCGTACAGATAATGTCTCCAAATCTTAAGGGCAAAAATTACGGCTCCTAATTCTAAATCATGAGTCGTATAGTTTTCCTCGTGCTTTTTCAATTGTCTTGAAGCATACGCAATTACCTTCTTGCGTTGCATTAGCACACATCCAAATCCTAATTTTGAAGCATCACAATATACTTCAAAATCTTCAGTTCCTTCTGGTAAGGCTAAAATTGGAGCATTGGTTAATTTCTGTTTCAAGATTCTAAAGGCTTCTTCTTGTTTAGGTCCCCATTCAAACTTAACGGCTTTACAGGTTAGCTTAGTTAATGGTACAACTATTTTGGAAAAATCCTTAATAAACCGTCTGTAATATCCGGCTAAACCTATAAAACTTCTAATTTCCATTGCGGATTGTGGAACCTTCCATTTGGTAATTGCCTCTATGTTAGCAGGATCTACATGAATACCTTCATGATTCACCATGTGACCTAAGAATTACACTTCTTGCAACCAAAATTCACACTTCGAGAATTTGGCGTAAAGCTTTTCTTTTCTTAACAAAGTTAAGAGTGAATGCAAATGCTGGCAATGCTCGTCCTGACTTTTGGAATAAATAAGTATATCGTCGATAAAAACAATTACAAATTTATCCAAGTACGGTTTAAAGATTCTATTTATCATGTCCATGAATGCTGCAGGTGCATTCGTTAACCCGAAGGGCATGACTGTAAACTCATAATGACCATACCTAGTTCTAAAAGCAGTCTTAGGTATGTCTTCTTCTTGTACCTTCAATTGATGATATCCGGAACGTAAGTCGATCTTAGAAAAATATCTAGCTCCTTGAAGTTGATCGAAAAGATCATCAATCCTAGGTAATGGGTATCGATTCTTAATTGTAACTTTATTCAATTCTCTATAATCAATACACATTCTCATTGAACCATCCTTTTTCTTTACAAACAACACTGGTGCTCCCCAAGGGGATGAACTAGGTTGTATAAAACCTTTACTTAATAATTCATCTAATTGCTTTTTCAGTTCTAACATTTCTGTGGGAGCTAACCGATAAGGTGCCTTGGCTATCGGTATAGTTCCTGGAATCAGATGAATTCTAAATTCTACCTCCTTATCTGGTGGTAATCCTGGTAACTCTTCTGGGAATACATCTGGGTATTCTGAGACTACATGAATCTCCTTAAGTTCTTTACCCTTAGTACTAATGATTACTGAAATCATATATACTATTCCTTTCTTTCGTTCATAACTAGCAACTTTCATTACTGATATGAATTTCATGGGCTTACGTGGTTTATCTCCTGTAATCATAATTACTTCTCCAGTAGGTGTTTGAATTTCTATGGAATTCTGATCACAAAGAATTCGAGCATGGTTGGCTACTAACCAATCCATTCCTAATACAACATCAAATTCGGCTAATTTCATAGGTAATAGGTTTGCAAAGAATTTATGACCTGAGAGTTCTATATTTTCCTTTTGCAAAACTTTATCTATGCTAATAGAATTTCCGTCTGTCGTTTCGACTGTAAAAATCTGCCTAAATTTGGTTAAGGGTAAGTTAAGATCTTGGCAGAATGAAGTATTGATAAAACTTTGGTTGGCACCAGAGTCAAATAATACTTTTGCATAAATGTTGTGAACTAAGAACGTACCAGCTATCACATCTGGGATTAACTCGGCCTCCTGAGTTGTTAACTGAAAGGCTCGAACATTCTTCTTAGTAGCTCCGTCGGCTGTCTTGGCTTTGTTGTCTACTGGTTTGACCAATTTAGGACATTATGTTTTGAAATGTCCTGTTTCTCCACAATTGTAACAAATTGTGGATTTCTTCCTGCAATTTTCTTCCCGATGTCATATAACTTTGCAAAAATTGCAGGTTATATTACATTTTCCAAAATGTTTCTTTTTGAAATTCCTGCAGTAAGGCGGATTTGAAAATTGCCATGTTCCTCTTTTCTTGAAGTTGCTACTATTACCCATACGAACTCCTTGGGTAATTTTCTGAGCCAATTCCTTTTTCCTGTTATCATCTCTTGTGCGCACCAGTTCATCAGTTAGAGTGTTGGCTAATTCCACTGCATCGTCAATAGTACGAGGTCTCGCAGCTTTAACGATATTGCGGATTTCACCAATCAATCCCCAGATATAGCGAGAAATGAGTACCGGTTCTGGCGAAGCCAGTGTTGGTACCACTCTAGCATATTCAAAGAATGTCGAAGTGTAACCGCGACAATCTACACCTATCATTCGATGATTTAGGAACTTATTTGCCATTTGATCTTTTTCATATTCGGGACAGAATTTTCTTTCTACAAGACTCTTAAATTCTTCCCAATTCATAGTATATGCCATCATCCTTCCTTTTGCTTGTAACACCGTGTTCCACCATTCTAGCGCCCCTTCTTTAAAAAGATTTGACGCATACATGACCTGATCGTCCTTGGCACATTTACTTATTGTAATCACTGCCTCGGTCTTTTCTAACCAACGCAGTGCTGCAGTCGCTCCTTCATTGCCTGCAAACTCAGAGGGTTTACAAGCAAGAAATTCTTTGTAAGTGCAACCAGGCGTTGCAGCTTTCATTTTCTTCGGGAGCGGAGCCTGCCGTGGATTATTATCGTGATTAGTATGATTACCGCCTCCATTTACGCTATTACTGAAGTTATCTTCCGAAATACGTTTGCTAGGAATGATTTGAGGTTCGATTGGATTTCTAAGCAACAATATTCCCTGAGCAACAATATTTTCTATATCTTGCCTATTTAAAAATTGATCCTCCGGGTGTTGCTCAGATTGATTAACCTCATTCACTGGTTCGTTATTAACGTTTTCCATCTGATCATTGTTTTGGTCAAAAATTACCGAAGCAATTTAGTGATCAAATTAGTTAAGTGAGGTAGTGTGCTAAAATTATGTGTGAAAAATATGTTAACCAAGTTAGTTATAAAAACAGTTTCAGGATACGGCTCAATATATAGAGCTGTATCTGTGATCAAACAATGACCAGAAAAGTAAAGGTTGACACGTGATGTACGAGGAAAGCCTTTGATCAATCTAGATCACCGGCACAAAACCTCGGGAGCTGACAATCGCAGCTTCCTTGTTCTTCTATTGCTTCAAATATCAGGATACAGTGCAGGATGTAGAGCGAATCAACTAGGTGTTACAATGTGATTTGAATACAAGTGTTTGTGTGTAGTGTTTGCAGAGAGCTAGAGAGAAAGTGTTTGAAAATGTGAAAGTTGCGTGCCTTAATCCGATCCGTCCCCATCTATTTATAGTAAAACAAATATAAAAAACTATCCTAAATAACCGGGATCCAGCGAATATTCCTCACTCGAACGTTGTAGACCTAGTCTTTCGGGTTCAACGTCTCTCCCATAACAAACATGCCCCAGTATTGAGGAGATGAAGTCCATCTGACTGTTAGCAAACCCCAGCCTTTAACCTGTACGTGGTTAATTCAATCAACCTCAGGATATTGCCCAGGATGTTAGTAATATCCCCGTCCAGTATCCTGGTCACAAATAAACAATTAAAAGCAGGATATTGATCAAGATATGTACGCTCAGAAAATGACCCATAACAATCATTATATATAATTTATTAGTATCGATTAAATAATAATTATACACAAAACAATCATACAAATTTCACAATACACATATAGCCAAAACTATCGATTTCTCGATTTCCATTTATATTTAATAGTATGCATCAATACACACCATTATCTTACAAAGTTTTATTTTAGGTTATTTCACAAGATTAGATTATTATTGCTATTATACAAACATAGTCTCATAAACCCCTTATCCCTTGTCATCTGATATTTTAATAACGGCGTTCCCTCTCATCATACTTCCAGGAGATATGTTCTCCTACTTCCCTGATCCTATTTCCTGCATCCACCAGTTCTTCGCCAAAGTGGCGGAGTTCAGCTAAATTCTCATTGCTCATAGGTGGGTTAGGTATTGGTTCAGGGTCAAATTGAGGAAGAAAGGAATAAGGACTGTTAAGCAGGTTTTGAAATTGCCAATCATTCGTCCACCATTCGTCCATTCCCAGAGATTGAGTGTGGATTATAGGTTCTGGGATTGCTGGTTCTAAGTTTATAGGGAGTTGAGTTTCAATAGGACGAGTAAAAACATTTGTATTGACAGGCTGAATAGTATCACAGCTTGCCAATATAAAATCTAGCTCTTCCTGCAATGTCATTTCCTGGGTTTGTTTAGAGCTTTCCCCAATTTCTATCTGAGTTTGTTTAGAACCTCCTCCAATCTCCATTTCTATTTGCTTAGAATATTCATCAAACTGTATTCCCATTTGCCTAGATTCTTCCCCGACTTCAATTCCCTTCCCTTTATCTAACGGATTTTCTATTTTAGGAATCTTTCTAGGGACGGGTTTTCTCCTGCGCACACGCCTCCATCCCACGAATCTCCTTATTTTCTTGGGTTTGGGTTTCTCTGGAGGTGGAGCATTGAATTCAATAGGTTCTTCTATATCGGGTATATACCTATTGAAATCTCTGGAAACCTCTATTTTTACCGGATAGAGATTTAAATTCTGAAGGGCGTCAGACAAGTCACTCATGCTGTTATGCAAAATACACACAATTACTAATTTTAAAAATTATAACAAAATTTCATAGAAAACCTTTAAATATTATTTCAGACTGGTTAACTACAAAACAAATGAAAACTAAAACACACGAGGTTTTATTGTAAATTTATTTATTTACTGACTAAGGTTTCTGGACTGTAGGTGATAAAGGTGCTAAGACTTAGGTCAAATTATTTAAAGATTTGCATTTACTGCTACAGTAGCTAGCATATACAGATCTGCCCATTTTTTATCTAACTTGTCTTCCCAAGGTGATTTACTGGTTAATTCTTGGGTTTCCTGTTTAATCTTCTTTTCTCGTAATTTCTTTATTTTTTCCTGACTTTTCTTAAAAATCAAACTTCTTTTATTTGGAGAAAGTGGTTCCTCATATTGTGCCTTTCGCACAAATATTCCTTCTTCAGGAATTACAGAGTGATTTGAGGATTTGGTTTGGGATGAACTTCCTTTCTCGTTGGATGACCTATCTAATTTAAGATAGATTTTTGACAACTTTTGTTTACCCATACTGTACACAAATATTCAAATGAGGAAAACACATAATCACAGAATGACAAGTAGAAAATTAAGTATTTTCTAAATACTTAATAGGCTTAAATCAGTGGCTCTGATACCACCTTTTTCTGTCATGGCCCCCGACCCGGTTTGACCCATTTCAGGAGCCGCGGAACAGAAATCCCGTGGTATTTATTTAACAGCGGAAGTTTTCTTCAGGATCTTTTAAAAACTGTAATTTCCCGATTATTTTATTTCACAACTCGGGATAAAATCCCGCTAATTTACAATTATAAGATTTCACAGAGAAATCGTTTATTTTTACAAAAACATGTTTCTTTATTTTATATTGAGCCACTTCCTTAAGTTTGTAGTGCTTCTCGGCACTTTTCCTGGATCACAACAGATCACCTGAAACATGTTTGAAAAAGGTTTTATCAACGGGAAATACTGAGTGAATCATTCTTTTTACTAAAATGACTCGTTTGTTATAATTTACAGTATTAAGAGCGATTACAATGTTTCTGATATCAAACCAACTACCCACGGTATTTTGTCACTCGACCCATTGGCCCTCCCGTTGTCCAATGGTGTCTGTGATTATGGTCATATCACCCCTTGGCTGCCCCAATGGTGAAGATTATCAAGTAATGTATACAAAACCCCACATACCGGCTGTAACTTGGTGATTACAAAGACTTAATCCCCGTAATTATAACCTTGATAACAAATAGAGTTTTGTAAAGTAATTTGATAAAAAAGAGAATGACTCACATTGCAGATTTAATTGAGCAGAGCCTAGCCTACTGATTAGCCTTTTAACCTAAATTAATATCATGCACACAACTCGGTTAGTAACTTAATACAGCATTTACGATAACTCACGAGATTAAACCCTCACATCGAATGACAAAGTGCGATACTTAAACATCCATTGAATTAACAACGAATGACAAAGCATAAACCCTAATGTGGGCAGCACTTAAACATCCATTCGATAGTTTAATCGATCGGACATTGAATCGTATCAGCGATCGAGTTATTACCCTGTTTTGCGGCAGCAATTAGTGATCCGTGTGTGTTTTTATAGTAAACAGAACGTAACTCAGTGCATATAACGAATTTCTTCGTCGTTTCAACTCCAGAATGCAAGTCCCAAAGTCCACTATTTATAGGTAAATTTTGACCCCCCTCGCGTGATGCGAGGGGTACCCCGGGGGGCTTCGCATGACGCGAAGGGTAACCTATTTTCATAAGGTAGCCACGTCCCTAACTAGGCTTGCTGAGTTGACGAAATCTTAAAATTCAAAACGGACAACAAGTTATTTAGATAATCGTAACTAGGGTTTTACCCCCCCCCCCTGAGTTTTAGGGCCCTGATCCTGATTCTGATTATTCTGAAAATTTTAGGGTTTGTGCAGAATCACTTGGGTGTCTCAATTAGGGTTTCCTTTTTGTCAAAATAAATTAATAATTAGGACTTTTGATACGAGTTGTTACAAAGGGCACGTTAAACTAAGGCAGGCATAAATAATGACAATTTTACATTATGAAGCTGTGATATTGTCTATTACTAACATCAAAATAATAGACTTAGTTAAAATCTACTTAAACGAAGACAAATCAGCTTTGGCCAGAAGTGTAATCATTTAAGCATGTGTGCAAAATGATTGTAACAAATCAGCTTTGGCCAGAAATTGAGACAATCACTTTAGTTATGCACTTGTTAAGTATGCCATCTATGAAGGAATTAAATCAGCTTTGGCCAGATATTAAGACATTCATGTTTATGATGCACACTTAACATAGCTTTTGTAATACTTGAACGATAAGTAGATGTATCAAGTCAGCTTTGGCCAGAAATGATACATCAAAAGCTCATTCAAGTTAAGCTATTTTGGTTTTGTAAAACATTACCTGATTCTGATTAATTAACTAAGTAATTACAAAACCAATTATTTAATAGCAAACCACCCGTTAGCGCGGATCGAACTGAGTTATGATGTATCACATTAAACAGCCTAAAATAATGAGGTTTCGAGTCAGGTCTCGACTGAGTTATGAGATCTCGAGTCAGTTATGAGGTCTCGAGTCGCAACCTTATTGTCTCGAGTCGGAACCATGGTCTCAACTACTATATCTTATGAGATCTCGACTCATGATGAGGTCTCGAGTCGCAACCACGGTCTCGAGTCGCAACCTTATGGTCTCGAGTTATGACCTTATGGTCTCGAGTCGAGACCTTTGTCTCGAGTTGTAAAATTTTGAGCCCTTATGATTTCGAGTCGAGACCTTATGGTCTCGAGTCGAGATCTGTTGGTCTCGAGCTGTGAAGGTTTAAGGACCTGATGATTTCGAGTCGAGACCTTATGGTCTCGAGTCGAGACCTTATGGTCTCGAGTCGAGACTGATGGTCTCGAGTCGTAATCTGATGGTCTCGAGCCCACTGTTGATAGCTGTTTATTGTGATAATAACTGAAAACCCGAATTCTAAGGGATTATGAGATATGATTTCCTGTTTTAAGATGATCTAATTTTATCAAAATATTTCGAAAAATTATAACTGTATATCTTTTAACAGTTTTCGAATAAACTTAAAAGATAAAATTGGATCAAACATGGAAAAACACTCATCAATCCTAAATACATTCCAAAACATAACAGAATTTTCGAATTTTCCTAAGAACATGATGAACCCTAAAAAATAAAACATAAATTCTGGAACCCGAAACCTGAATTTTTTAAGGTTTTTAAAACAGATTTCGGTCATAAACATAATCCAGTTGATTTCGAATGAACATGTGATTAACCTTTTCCGAAAACAGTGATCTCGAGTGGACATATTCGACTCAAAACCGGCTGTTAGTTTATTAAGTTAAAAATTTCTGTTTTCATGATTTCAATCCCAGAATTATGGATACGAAAACAGAACTGACTAATCAACATATGCTCTGATACCACATGTTGGATCAGTTCTGTTTAATCATAATGGAAAACATGAAAACATACCTGTCACCGCAGACAGTGCAGTGGAGAATCCAGTGAGAGAAGACGACATGGAGTTCGACATCTTTGTCAAGGTGATCTGGTTCCTCCTTAGGGTGCTGACTGATGATGGTGACTGATTAAACCGAAAAGGGTATCGGCTATGGAGATGAAGGTCGAATGTGATGTTATGCTTATGGGGTATGTCTAATGGTGTAACTGTCTAACCCCTTAACCTCCACATGAGTCTCCTTATATAAGCACCCAGGAGGAAACCTAATTAGTTAATAAGGGTAATATGGTCCATCAACAATTACCAACTAATTATTTAATAGGTTATTATATATTTTGATCTATATTATGTAAATGATTATAATGGCTATAGATTAAATATTAATACATAATATATTTAATCTTACAGACACGCATTGGAGAATAAACACGATCTCATAGATCATCTCGCAAGTCAAGATTTGCCCCACCTTTTGGTCGATTCCGACGAAGACTAGTTTAAATTGTTTCAAGTTAATGTAATTTTATTGTTTTTTAATTTAGTGTAATTTTGATGTTTTTAATTTAATTTATGAAAGTTTATTGATCTTTAATTTAATGTATTTATTCTACATTTATTAATATTAAATAAAATAGTGCACAAAAAAAATTACCACTTCAGCAAGTGTTTAAACCATTGCCAACAATTTTCAGCAAAGTTTAAACACTTTTGCCTGATTGACATGGCGCGCTCTGATTGGTCGGTTTTTTAGTTTACCACTTCAAAGTGTTTAACCACTCCTTGTTGATCAGTTCTGTTTAAACTAAATGGAAAACATGAATAACATACCTGTTATGGCATTCAAAGCAGAGGAGAATCCAGTCAGAGATCCAGCCATTGAGTTCGACATGCTTGTCAAGTTGATTCGGTTCCTCCTTAGGGTGTAAAGTAATGATGGTGATGATAACCGAAAGTAGGGTAAGGTTTCGGTTGAGGGAGAGAGGACGAAATTGATGTTAGTGAGGGTTGATTGATTGTGTAAAGTGTGTAACCCTTTAACTCTCTAATAAGTCCCTTATTTATACACCCAAGAGGAAACCTAATTAGTTAATAAGGGTAATATGGTCCATCAACAATTACCAACTAATTATAATAGGTTATTAATATATTTTGATCTAATATAATATAAATGATTATATAGGCTACAAGATTAAATACTAAATAAATAATATTTAATCTAACATTCTCCCACTTAGCCAAGTAATCATTTATCATGAGTATTAGGTAAGCCTGGCCAGGAGTTAACACTCATTTTAGCCTTAAACCAAGAACTATAGCAGAGAAATACAGCCGTTGAATCATCATGCGACTCAGGACCCCCATTAATCATACTATAGCCTCAATTTAAAACCTAACAGTTACGATCAAAATACGCAGCCCTTTAGCGTCTGATTTGTATTTATATTTGTCTATATGTCATTATACCAGCAGAACATATGTTAGAGACATACAAAATCAAACTGAGGAAATTTTATTAATTAAAACATAAGCTAGTACAATATGCCATTAAATAAGGTCTTTAGTAAGTCCCATATTCGATACATGTTCTTCGAAAACTTTAGGTGGGAGACCTTTAGTCATCGGATCCGCAAGCATATCTTTAGTACTAATATACTCAATACAAAGATTATTTTCCTCAACTCGTTCACGTACGAACAAATATTTTGTATCGAGATATAAACCAGCTCCAGTCGAACTGTTACTGTTCGAGAAACTAACGGCAGCTGAATTATCACAGTAAAGCTTCAATGGTCTAGAAATGGAATTAACGATTTTGAGTCCAGTGATCAGATTTCTAAGCAACATTCCATGACAGGTTGCGTTGTAAACAGCAATGTACTCTGCCATCATTGTGGAAGTTGTAGTTAACTGTTGTTTATGACTCTTCCATGAGATAGGTCCGCCTGCTAACATAAAGATGTAGCCCGAAGTGGATTTCTTGTCATCTTTGCATTTAGCAAAGTCAGAATCAGAATAGCCTACCACTTCTAAATGATCACTTCTTCTATAAGTCAGTTTATAGTCTTTCGTCCCTTGCAGATATCTAAGGACCTTCTTAGCTGCTTTCCAGTGATCTAGGCCAGGATTAGTCTGATAACGACCTAGCATTCCAGCAATATAAGCGATATCTGGGCGAGTACAGACTTGAGCATACATCAGGCTCCCGACTACTGACGCATAAGGTATCTGGCTCATTTGCTCCTTTTCAACCTCTGTTGTCGGACACTGGAATGAACCGAAAACATCTCCCTTAACTACTGGAGCGACGGAGGGTTTGCACTGTTGCATGTTATAACGTGTAAGAACACGATCTATGTAAGTCTTTTGAGACAATCCTAAGATCCCTTTGTGTCTATCTCGGTGAATTTCGATGCCAATGACGTAAGAAGCATCTCCGAGATCCTTCATGTCGAAGTTATGCGAGAGTAAACGCTTCGACTCATGCAACATGTCTAAACTATTACTTGCCAATAGAATATCGTCTACATAAAGGACAAGTATAGTAAAGTTACTCCCACTCATCTTGAGGTAGGTGCATTGATCCACTTGATTCTTCATAAAACCTTGTCTCTTCATGACTTCATCAAACTTTAGGTACCATTGACGTGATGCTTGTTTTAACCCATAAATGGATTTCTTCAACTTACAGACTAGATGCTCCTGACCTTCAGGTTTAAAGCCTTCAGGTTGTTTCATGTAAACATCTTCGTCTAAGTCTCCGTTAAGGAAAGCAGTTTTGACGTCCATCTGATGCAGCTCTAAATCAAAATGAGCTACTAGGGCCATGACGATCCTTAATGAATCTTTACGAGAGACAGGTGAAAACGTCTCTTGATAATCAATTCCCTCTTTCTGAGTGTAGCCCTTTGCAACCAATCTCGCTTTGTAGCGTTCAACGTTCCCATTCGGATCCAGTTTTGTTTTGAACACCCATTTACAACCTACAGGTTTGGTACCATTGGGTAATTCGACTAAATCCCAAACGTCATTTTTCTTCATGGATTCAAGCTCATCAATCATTGCTTTGTTCCATTCAGAAGACTGATCACTGCTAATGGCTTCGTTATAAGAGATAGGATCATTGAGCTTTCCAGCATCCATTTCAGTCAGGTAGGTAACATAATCATCCCAATTAGTAGGCCTTCTTTGCCTAGATGACCTCCTGAGTTGATTATCGGGTTCAGCGTTGTCTTGGTTTTGAGCGTTTGATGTGCCTTCGTTATGAGGTATAATGGGTTCTGATTGTGGAGATGGATTTTGTGCAGTGACTTCAGGTGCAGTTGCATGGGGTACAAGAGGAGTAAACGGAGTAATGATAAGCGACGAGTCTCTCCCCCCCGCGTCTTGTACTTCTTGCAATTCTTCGTAAGGGTTGGTACTGCTCCCACTGACCTTGAAATCCTCCAAGAACGCAGCACGCTTGGTTTCAACAATACGGGTGACATGGGAAGGACAATAGAAACGATAACCCTTCGAATGATCAGGATACCCGATAAAGAAGCAGGTAACTGTTTTAGGGTCAAGTTTCCTTAGGAAAGGATTGTAAAGTTTTGCTTCAGCAATGCAGCCCCATACTTTCATATATTTAAGACTCGGTTTCCTTCCTGTCCAAAGTTCATAAGGAGTTTTAGGGACAGACTTAGAAGGAACTCTATTGAGTATATGAACGGCTGCTTTTAATGCTTCAGTCCAGAGGAATAATGGTAAATTAGTGTTGGCTAACATACTGCGCACCATGTTCATAAGGGTACGATTTCTTCTTTCAGCGACACCATTCTGCTGAGGTGTACCAGGCATGGTGTATTGGTTCACAATCCCCTGGCCCTTACAAAACTCATAAAATGGACCAGGAGCTTGACCCACATCAGTATGTCTTCCATAATATTCACCGCCTCTATCTGATCTCACAACTTTAATCTGACGATCTAATTGCTTTTCAACTTCAGCTTTATAATCTTTAAAAGTTGTTAGAGATTCAGATTTCTCCTTTATAAGATACAAGTACATGTAACGAGAATAATCATCAATGAAAGTGAGAAATGAAGTATGTCCTGTTATACCAGCAATTTGATAAGGACCACTAATGTCAGTGTGAATGAGTTCTAATAAATTAGAGCTCCTAGTGGCACCTTTCTTATTTGCTAATGTCATTTTGCCTTTGAGACATTTGACACATGTTCCAAAATCGGTGAAATCGAGAGGAGGTAAGACTTCATCCTTTACCAGACGATTTAATCGTTCTCTTGAGATGTGGCCTAAACGTTGATGCCACAACATAGATGAAGTCTCTAAGTCTTGAATTTGTTTCTTTTCTATCTTTGTGAGTGATTCATTAATATTATATGACAACAAAGATTTAGAAAAATTATCATCTAGTTCTAATCTATAGAGACCACCATCCAGAATGCCAGTACCATAAACAACGGAATCATAGAGAATAGAGAGTTTGCGATGACCATGAGAAACGACAAAACCGTCCATGTCTAACTTTGGTCCTGATACAAGGTTCCGAGTTACCTCAGGAACATATAAGGTATCATAAAGTTTAATAC
The DNA here is from genome assembly GCA_030545235.1 of Helianthus tuberosus. NCBI lineage: Eukaryota > Viridiplantae > Streptophyta > Magnoliopsida > Asterales > Asteraceae > Helianthus > Helianthus tuberosus. The sequence continues at coordinate 32,800,266 of CM060373.1, read as the reverse complement.
ATAAACCAGTTTTCAAAAATAATTGTAATGTTCCTATGGCCTTCACTTCTAATTCCCGATCATCCCCAACTTTAAGTGTTCTTTGGTTTCTTCCCAGCTTCCGGATTGTAAGGAATCCCTGAAGTGAATTGGTAACATGTACCATAGAACCAGAGTCAAACCACCAAGAATTAGCAGGAACATTTAAATTAAAGGACTCAAGTATCATGAAAAAATCGTTACCTTTCTTAGCCAGCCACTCCTTGAAGTCAGGGCATTCCTTTTGCTTATGTCCTGTTTTCTTACAGAACTTGCAATAGGGTTTGCCTAAGGAGTTCTTAGAGCTGGAAGGTGCACTTGTATTAGGAGTTGGATTTGGCTTTTGAACCTTGGAAGCATCCTTTCTTGGATAATTGTTCTTCCTCTTCTTTGAGCTGGAGGTGGTGAAGTTAGCAACATCAGTATGGCGATCCATCTTCATACGCTCTTCCTCCTGCACGCACATGGCGATCAGCTCACTCATCGTCCATTTGTCCTTCTGAGTGTTGTAATTGATCTTGAATGCTTCATAGGACGAAGGAAACGAAGTGATGATGAAGTGAACAAGAAAACCATCACTGATCTCCATCTCTAGGCCCTTCAACTTATTGGCCATGTCATGCATCATCATGATGTGTTCGCGAATGCCGCTCCTCCCATCATACTTAGTCGTCACCAGCTTGAGGATAAGAGTGCTAGCGTGTGCTTTTGATGTTCCCTTGAATTGATCCTCCACAGAAGCCAGATAGGTTTTAGCATCTTCAGAATCAGGAATGGCCCCTCTGATTGAGTTATGAATGGACTGCTTCATGAACATGAGAGACATGCGGTTACACCTAGTCCACTTATCATGGAGTAACTGCTCAGCAGCAGTACTAGTAGCAGTAAGGTCCGCTGGCTTATTCTCTCTTAGAGCATAATCAAAATCCAGCAGCCCAAGAGTAAGCATGAGGGCATCCTTCCAAGCAGCAAAGTTATCACCAGTCAAAGGTGGAATCCCTTGATTGGGTGCTGATAGTGGAAATAAGATGAGCAAGTTACGATACTAAGAAAGAAGTCTTAATGTGATCTAAGGGCATGTTATAATAAGGCAGGCATAAGAAATGACCATTTTAATTATGAAGCTGTGATAATGTCTATTACTAACATCAAAATAATAGACTTAGTAAAATTCTATTTAAATGAAGACAAATCAGCTTTGGCCAGAAGTATAATCATTTAAATATGTGTGCAAAGTAATTGTGACAAATCAGCTTTGGCCAGAAATGAGACAATCACTTTAGTTATGCACTTGTCAAGTCATGCTAAACATAAATGAATTAAATCAGCTTTGGCCAGAATTAAGACATTTCAGGTTTGTAATGCATACTTAACATAGCTCTTAATAATACTTGAACAATAAATAGATGTATTAAATCAGCTTTGGCCAGAATTAATACATCAAAAGCTCATTCAAGTTAAGCTATTTTGGTTTTGCAAAAAATTATCTGATTCTGATTAATTAAGTAAGTAAGTGTAAACAAAACCAAGTATTTAATAGCAAACCACCTGTTAGCGCGGATCGAACTCCGCGGTGAGTTCGCTGGGGTTTGCGGGGGGCAGCGCGCCCCCGCCCGGGGTTCGGGGCGGGAGCCCCGGAAAAAAAAAATTTAGGTCACATTAAACAGCATAAAAATGAGGTCTCGAGTCGCAATCTTAGTTTCGAGTCGCAATGGTTATGGTTGCGAGTCGCAATCTCAGTCTCGAGTTGTGATGGTTATGGTTGCGAGTCGCAATCTCAGTCTCGAGTTGTGATGGTTATGGTTGCGAGTCGCAATCTTAGTCTCGAGTTGTGATGAGTGCGGTTGCGAGTCGCAATCTCAGTCTCGAGTTGTGATGAGTGCGGTTGCGAGTCGCAATCTCAGTCTCGAGTTGTGATCTCTGTTAACAGCTGCTGATTGTGATAAAACTGAAACTCGAAATTTAAGGGATTTGGGATAGTATTTCCTGTTTTAATCATGATCTAAACTTATCAAGGATTTCGAAAATAATAACTGATTATCTCTTTAACAGTTTTCGAAAATTTAATAGATAAAAATTTAGATCAAAACAGTAAAACACTTACTAATCCAAAATTATATTCCAAATCTTATGAATTTTTCGAGTTTCTTAGAACATAAATGATGAACCCTAAAATAATAAGAACATAATCTGGAAATCCGAAACCTGATTTTAATGGTTTTGTAATGGATTTCGTGACAATAAGCTTAATCCTTTTATGATTTCGGGTCAATATATCAAGTAATAATTTCCGAAAACAGGGATTTCGGCCATAATGAAACCCGAAAACAGTTTTTGATTTTAATGCTTTAAAACTTCCGTTTTCCAGATTTTTGATCCGATAATAATGGATACGAAAAACAGAACTGATTTATCAACATATGCTCTGATACCACATGTTGATCAGTTCTGTTTAAACTAAATGGAAAACATGAATAACATACCTGTTATGGCATTCAAAGCAGAGGAGAATCCAGTCAGAGATCCAGCCATTGAGTTCGACATGCTTGTCAAGTTGATTCGGTTCCTCCTTAGGGTGTAAAGTAATGATGGTGATGATAACCGAAAGTAGGGTAAGGTTTCGGTTGAGGGAGAGAGGACGAAATTGATGTTAGTGAGGGTTGATTGATTGTGTAAAGTGTGTAACCCTTTAACTCTCTAATAAGTCCCTTATTTATACACCCAAGAGGAAACCTAATTAGTTAATAAGGGTAATATGGTCCATCAACAATTACCAACTAATTATAATAGGTTATTAATATATTTTGATCTAATATAATATAAATGATTATATAGGCTACAAGATTAAATACTAAATAAATAATATTTAATCTAACACTCCTTACACCCTTAACTTTCATAAGTGTCCCTCTCAATCTTGATTCATTCTGCTTTGATCTGCCACACCATCTTCATTAAGGGAACAAACCCACTACAAGGGTAAGTTTGGAAAACTAATATTACACCAACTAGGCCATTCTAAAGATGAAATTTTCCACCCTATATTTTACCCAAATGAATGATTTCGTCTTGATCACCTTTAATGATGGTGTGTATAACTTTGTTAGTCCGAGGGCATCAATACGGTAGACATGTAATTTATTAATCCATTCTAAGTAAGAATGATAAATTTATTATTCGTGTAAACTATATACTTGAGATTCATTTGTTAACTTTGTACATGATCAGAGATAAATACAAACGAGATTCACAAATTACTTCTTCTGTTAACTTGAACCTCGATCACGAAGTATTAAAAGATTTGGGTTTTGCTTGACTTTGAAGAGTGTAAATTGCTGGCTCAGTGGCACATCGTCTAAAACCCAAATCTTTTAATACTTCGTCAAGCCGAGCATTCCAAGCTCTTAGTGCCTGTTTCAATCCGTACAACGCCTTATTAACCTTGTACACCATGTGTTCTTTGCCCTTAACCGTGAAACCATCAAGTTGACTCACAAAAACTTCTTATTTGAGAACTCCGTTTAGGAAGGCCGATTTGACATCTAAGTGATGAACAAAACACCCTTAATAGATAATAACAATTGAATAGACTCTATTCGTGCTACAGGCGCGTATATCGCTTCAAAATCGACTCCTTTCTTTGCATGTATCCTTTCTAGCTAGAAGCTGCTAGAAACCAAGAGAACAAACCGATTACAAGGGGAAGTTAGCAAAACTAATATCAGGCCACTCTAAAGATGAAAATTCCGCCCTCTATTTTAACAAAGTGAACGAATCACCTTGATAAATGACGGTTTTATGTTGTTTATAACTTTGTCATTCCGAGGGCGCCATATGAGCCACCAAGTGGACATAAAAATTTGCGTGCAATGATAATTACTTTACAACAAACTAGGTTATATACCTGTGAGCTTCACGGGTTATGGGTTTTGTTAAAAAAAAAATATTTACAAAAGAATTTTTTTTTTATATTATTTCTTATAAGTGGATAACCATTCATATTTGGCAAACATTACCAACAAAAAAAATGTATCATACCATAAACACATAGGATTAAATTAAAGGGGGCATTGACCAGGTGGGTCATCCCAACTAAAGCAACTAATTCAACCCATAGAAGAAACAAATACACACATTACACCTACTGATGTACCCAAACAGTGATGAAACTATCATATATACGCCCATTTATTTTTACACACACCACGACTCACACCAGGAAACCCACCCCATTACTTATCTGAACACACACCCACCAAGTAGATATTCCCTTATATTTCTAATTTTTCACACAAGCCCTGGTATCCACTAATACCTAACTATATGTGCTTCAAACAGAGAACATGTGAAAGTTCACAAGCCGAACAAATAGTGTATTATCTATGCATAGAACCTCCAAAATTATTTTATTAAAAAAACATAGAGTTATTAAAAAAATTGACTAACATTGTTTTATCTATGCATAGAACCTCCTAAATCAATTAATTAAAAAACATATAGTTATTAAATAATTAGACTAACATCGTTTTATCGTAGAAGTACTAAATATTTTTAGCAAAAAGTGTGTTGGGCTGATTCGACCCATTTCGACCTGAAATAAAGATACCCGTCCGGTGGACGGGTTACGTTTATGTATTATATAGTAACAATATGAATCAACATATGAACACAAATAAATAAAATAGAGACGGATTACACAAAACTATATGAACAACGTGACAAACAAAGCTAATATATATTAAGTATACACAAAACTAAACAACATTACAAACAAAATCGCCATTCTTTTTTTGGGTAAAGGGTTACCCCGGTGATTTTATATATTCACAACCAAATAAAACAAGTAGTGAAGATACGTCTTCACTAATTCAAACATGGGACATGCCCCATGAATGTTTTTCAAACAACAAACAAAACTGAAAAGCAAACAAAATCGCCATTCTTTAATCTACCTTCTTGAAATTTTGAGGTTTACTGCATGCTAACCATAAGATCGTACCAATAAGGTAGACAAAGTTGATGGTACACGCGAATGTGTTTGTAATGATATTCATATTTAGCATTCCACATGATAATCATGACAACGTTTCCCGATCCTTCCAATCTCATCCCCATTCTTGTACTCTACCTGATCAACCAAAAAAAGCCAAAACTGAATATATTTTATACATTTTAAATATATATAACCCAGACACAACTAACCTTCTTTGCATTCTAAACAAAAAGAATTGTTTAATATCAAAGTACAACTCATTTAAATTATTAGTAAAAAATGATTGGTCATACTAAAAGAAACGGCATAGCAATATCCATGACAACATACTAAGATCCTCGAGTCGTGTAAACTGGGTGTGTGGCGGTGCACCTGGTTGTTGCCTGTCACAAACAAAAACCTACATTAATTTAAAACGTCAATGATTGGTAACACCATTAGGTAGCAACTGCAGAGTTAAAATTTAAATGAAAGAGCTTTAAATAGATATTCACTTACATACATATCCAATCCTTTGATTGGGCAAAAGCATTGGCATCATAGCCATGCCTGCTGTCCCAAGTCCCCTTCCATAGATAAGAGACTATACAGGTAATCGCATATGTTAAAAAAAGTCCACAATCATCAATTTTATAACAAAAAATATATACAAGAATAAGTTTGCATACGCCTCTTGATGTAACTTAATAGAAAAGAGTAAAAAAAAGAGAATAAGAGTTAGAAAAATATGTTAGTACATTTAGTGGCTTTCAATATGTCTATAATAGACCGAATTACGATTCTACTTTCTAATCACTAATCGCATATGCATAAAACAAAACTAACTATGAATGCATGTATATAGCCTAACTATAATTAAAACTTTTAAGTGTCAAGATATCATGATCACATTTCCAAGATTGTAAGTTTAAGGAATTTTAAAATTAAATAATGGACTCAATAAAGTAAAGCACCATACCCTAAACCATGTCTTTGGTTCTTTGAAGAAGGAATGTTCCAGAAAGGATCACAAAGCCACATAGTTCTGTTATAACCTCAGTAGGATTTTCCCATTCCAATCCTGGTCACAACATTCATTTTAGAAATTCCTCACTGAGAAAATTTTGTACAGGCAAGCTTGACAACCCCTTCAATTTGACTTTCTCCACAAGTCAATACAAAAGTTTGACCACCTATCTAAGTTGGAAGTGGCTTTAACCATTATGTAACCTATTTCTAACAATTTTTTTAATCAAATTGACTACAGAACTGAATTTACTTCAAATTAGCAGCTAACCTTGAACATGATTAAGTAGAATATCTCATTCAAGATTCTATTTTATATATATATATGTGTATGTATTGGAGTATAATCTTTATATAATGTAGGCTAGGTTAGTGGAAATAACACAAGGTCTTACATGTTTAGACTACATTCATGGGCTTCATCCAATACGATCACTGAATATCGTTTGAGCTCAAGGTCAGAAAGATTTTCAAGAACTCCATGTGTACGGTACCTGGTTTGGCAAATTTATATAAATCATAAATAGAAACCACTATAACTTTATAGCTAATTAGGTGTACAAAAATTGGAATAGTGAAAAAAAAATTAGTTTACCAAATACAAGTTCTCTTTATAGTCATATCCTTGAATCTTATAAACGAACTCCATCACCAAATGGGATATCAAACTCCTGTGCAACCCTTCTATACATTTAATAATTACAATAATAAATGAATAAATTTGATTTAAGGTCAAGCTAAGCATGGAAGGTAGAATATTCACCTTAATATCCTTATTTGTAACCTCATAGTCCAAATTCGAGATGTAAGGCCTTGTTACTACTTCTGAACTATACTCACATATATATATATATATATATATATATATATATATATATATATATATATATATATATATATATATAGTAAGTAACCAAATACAAGACTAAGCACTAAATTATTACCTGGGGAACAAAGTAAGATTTCATACATGTAGTGATCAGATTCAAGAAGTCAATAATAATAAACCAAAACAAAAAACACCCAATAGTATTAATCTTATATAATATTGAAGAGCACAGTAATTCTAGAAACAAACGAATAGGGCTTCGATTGAACTTCAAATCACTAAGGAAATACATCACGATACAGAAAACACAAACATACAAACAATAAGGAGAAAGGCTGTACCATGGCTAAGGAAATAGAACCACCTTCCCATGACCACATCATAGTCGCTGCACCAAAGGCCTGGTCTATTCGCACACGGCCTTTGTCTTTTTGCACACTCAAAGCGCCCCGCTATGGCCAAAGCGGGGCGCTTTGAGTGTGCAAAAAGACAAAAAGTGTTGGCTGTAATTTGTGTTGTTTTTTTTTTGAAATAGGTGGGATGTGGGTTAGTTTGGTAGTGTTTTTTGGGGGAAAAAATTGTATTTGAGTTTTATAATACGTTGTTTTATAATTACGTTTTTTTACGTCATTATTTTTATAGAACTTATATAATATAAGTGCGTCTTTATAAACTGTTAACCTAGTTTATTTTGTTAAATTAAACGAACACGTTAAATAAATTGTACAGAAAGCCATAAGAATTAAACGTAAACAATCCAAAACCAACGTGATGTAAATGTATATCCGTTTGTACATACAAAACAAAAAGGTACAACTGACTACATAATACATAACAAAACACTATACAAACAAACTAAGGTACTAATCCTCGTGCGGTGGGGACGGTGGGAGGGGAAGTGGAGGCAACCCAGCGAGCTCTCGTAGAGAAACGAGCGTCTCGATGATCCAGTCCTGGCGTGCGGCCTGGCGTCTCAGGCGCCGGTCGAAGTCCCGAGCCACCTCACGCGCTACCGGAGGCAGGTCAGCGTAAACGTGCTGCGGGTACTGTGGCGGCTCCGGAGCTGGCTGAACTGGTGGTACCGGGATCTCCTCGATATGCTCCTCCTGAGCCGGATCCTCTAATACAGGCTCAGGCTGAGCCTGAGCCTGAGCCTCAGCCTGAGGCTCAGCCTGAGCCTGAGCCTCAGCCTGAGGCTGGCCCGGGAACTCATCGAGTCCCAGAGCCTGTAGCTGAGCCTGCCGAGCGGCCGCCTGAACATCAGGAGGGGCCAACACTCCAGGCCTCACCTCAATAACAACCGGGATGACCTCCTGCACCGACTCCGGGTGCCAAATCAGCCCGTTTCCGCCCCTAAACCTCAGACCAACATCAAAGCGACGGGTGATCTGCATGCTAGAAACTGACGCGCGGCCCAACCTGGTAGACGGGACCGGATCGGACAGCACCGGATCTCCCTCGGGCACGATCCCGAGCGAGCGTGCGATGGCGGTGATGAATGAGCCAGTGTGCACCCACCCGCGGAGCTGCCGGTGGTATGCTGTGGCAAAGTAATCTGCCAGGCAGGCTGCTAGATCGCAGGGCTGGCGGCGCAGTAGGCAGTATAGAAAGAAAAGGTCACTGAGGTTGACCTTCTCCCTGCTGGCACCCCGCGGCACGATAGTTGCCGCGATAACATGCTGCAGGTATCGGAACAAGGGGTCTCTAATGGTGGTGGCCTTTTGCCAGGATCTCCCAAAGGGAACCCTGGAAATGGACCTCCAGAAACTGATAAGCGTCTGCCTGTCCATCATCGTAACCGCCTGCGTATATAAATCAGTATCAAGCTCGGCCTTTGTGTACAAACCTGTATAAACAAATAATATTAAATAAACAAATAAAATTAAATAAACAAATAACATTAAATAAACAAATAATAATAATAAACAAATAATATTAAATAAACAAATAACATTAAATAAACAAATAACATTAAATAAACAAATGATATTAAATATAAAATAATAAATAATATTATTTAAACAAACCTGTATGGACAACAAACTGCCGCACACTCATCCGAAACTCCTGACCGGCAAGACGGAATGTAACCTCGTAGACTGGAAAATCCGGGTCCTCCACGTAATCCGCCGGATGCGGCGCGTATGTAAATGTGGAAAGAAACTCCCACGTAAGCTCAGGGTACGAGTCCTCCATCGCTAACTCAAATAGGCGCGACCAAGGAGTATCTAGTCCAACTATCTCACGCGCCCGCGCGGCCTCTCCCACGGTCTCCAACAGGACCCAGTCTATCCCTACATGCTCCCCAATGGGGATGGCGCGCAACCTCGCGCATCTCCCCCTCGCCCGTGACCCCGGCGGAAACTGCAGGTACGGACATGTCGGCTCTTCCTGCTCTCCCTCATCTCCCTCAGCCTCCATATGCTCAATCTCGTCATCGGAGGAATCCATCCCTGCACGTTGATAAGATAATATTAAATATAAAATAATAAACAAATAATATTATTTAAACAATTTAAATAATAAACAAATAATATTATTTAAACAATTTTTAAACAAATAATATTAAACAAATAATTTTTAAACAAAAAATAATAAACAAATAATTTTATTTATAAAATTTAAATAATAAACAAATAATATTAAATATAATTTAAATAATAAACAAACAATATTAAACAAATAATATTAAAAAGAAAAAAAACATGAACCAAAGCGCCGCGCTTTGGCCTCGGCGCGGCGCTTTGGTTCTTCGTTATGAAGAACAGCCCCAGCAACATGATCACAACCGCCCAAATCAAATCAAAATCAAACATATAACTTGAACCAAAACAATAAACGAAGTTCGATCGTACCTAATAGCGGTTGAAATCCGGAAAAAGACGATCTTCGCACTAGTGTGTGTAATCGCACCGTAGTGTGTGTGTTTTGTTTGAGGGTGAAATGGGGGAGAAGGCTGCCCCGCTTCAGGTATAACGAGGGGCCAAAGCGCCCCGCTATGGCCAAAGCGGGGCGCTTCGGGGCCAAAACGCAGCGTTATGACCTAAGCGGGGCGCTTCGGCCCTTTTTTTAAATTTTTAAAATTGTTTTTTATTCACAAACGCGTCGATAATAGTCTAAATTTTACATTTTTTCCATTATACATCATTTTTTAAAATATATGGACTATACTGCAAGTTCCGGATCAAATCGGTTACGTGTGATGTCTTATTCCGTTATATCGTATCATTTTGGTTTGAAAGCACAAGTATTCCTGTGAGAGGTGTTATGTGTATCAGCCGCCTACCGCACATGAACATGACGTATTTTTTCATTAATTGTAGTATTATGATGTATATGGTCATTTTGGGTCGTACAAGTGCGTATTGAATCTGATTGGGTCGTGTCGGTGACATTCGGTTTTTAACGTGATGTAACGCATATATTGAACAAACACAAACGTGATTATTATTAAACACATTTAACCTACATCGTGAACATATGGGGTTACATTAAGGTCAGGGGCACGATACGTAAGCATTTCGTACGCGTTGATCTGATCCCTGTATAATGTGTGCCAGGCTGCTGCGCGCTCTGTTCTGTTCGCTGTCCAGAGTGGGTTTGGGGGAGGCATTGGATAACAACCTCCAAGATCTACATGTATGAAATGCCCATGGTCGACGAACACAACCGCAACCACCAGGTGAGGTTGCTCAGCTTCGTTTGGCCCGCCCAGCAGAGGGAAAATTATACAGCTCCCACGCATGTCGAAGGTGTGAACAATCACACCGTATCGTTGGGCAATAAGAAACCCCGTGTCAGGCATCGTCATGTAATTTTCGATATCTGCTCGTCCCACCCCCTTGAAATTGATCCGTCTAAGCAGCGCATCATAATGTCCTATGTTTTCCGGATCGAAAAACTGCCTCCAAAGCGATTCGTTCGTACGTAACTCCTTTATAAGTTGTTTCCGGATCATCAAATATGAATTTTGTTTCACTCCTAACCCAACAGCCACCGATCGAAACCCACAATGACCATCTGGTTTCACGTCCTTTATTCTAACGATGTATGGATGGATCACTTCGGGAATCTGAGATGCGTAGTTGCGGATCGCTATATCCGTCTTAGGACCGAGCTTGATCATCGGGAAATCAGGGTGCAGGTTGATCGGTTTGGTATTCTTTTGTCTTCTAGAATCTTCGAGTGATATGTACGAGCTGTGACGGGGAAGATCATCTGAGGCCTCGACCCAAGTTTCTTCCGACGGAATGTACGAGCTTTTTCTAGCGGCTTCAACCTTTCTTTCTTCCTGCGTTTTCAATGTTGGGCGACCACGAGTTTTCTTCAGAACAGCAGGAGGTTTTTTGTTATTGTTCCCTGGATTGAGGATTTGCTGAAACTTTTCAAAGAAGCTCCTTTTCACTTGAGGGGGTGTTGGATCGATCTTTTGTTTCAATTTTTCAAATTCCGCGTCTACATCGATATCCTCTATGTTTTTCTTTGCAGGCTTGAAGTTAAGCTTCTTCCAGAACACGTCTATGTGTGTGATCCGGAGTTGCTGACCTGTGGATGAAAACAAATTAGGTGGCAGAATCATAACGAGAAAGGTCAAAGATATTAATTACCTTTATTTTCCAACTTTTCCAAACGACAGGCACATGGCAAACCACAGCTGGTAAAAAGTTGGCAACCACAGCTTGCACCGTAGGCTCTCAACCCGTCTTCCTTACGTTTTAGTTCCCTACTCAAAAGCTCAATCGCATTTATTGAAACCTTTCTGAGAATATATGCAAGCATGGGCTGCTTCTTGTGGTGCGTCATCACTTTTCGGAGGCTTGTTTCAAAGCTTGTACTAATCTCGGTGTATTGTCTATCAACAACATGATCAACATACAGTACAAGTTTATCCAGTGTGTTGCGATGACTTGGAAAATGACTTTTTAGTGTTGCATGCATGCCCTCAACCCTGTTGGTCGTAGTTTGGTGAAAGTTGATAGTTTTGTTAATCCAGCATGATACAAACTTTTCACGGTACGGATCCAACCAGGATTTCTTCATATAATCAAAAACCTCTAAAATTAAAAAAAACGTAAATAGTCAGTTTTTGTTATTATATAAAATTTGAACATAATTATGTAAGAAATACCTACGTTCACGGTCATCTTCTTTCAGCTGTGCTTCAAGGTTTTCCAAGTTATACCTGTATATTTCCTCGGTCGTAGACTCGCACAATAAACAAAAACTACGTACGAATTCTTTCCAATCCTTGTCAGAGAATTTCTTCTTGCTGTTCTTATTAATATTTTGTTGAATATGGAACCGACAAAGATACTTATGCGCTTTTGGAAAAACTTGTTTACACGCGTTCATCAGCGCAAAATCCCTGTCTGTTAAAATCACGCGCGGTTCCATACATCCTACCAGCATAGACTTGATCCTCTGCAACACCCATAGGTAGTTCTCTGACTTCTCAGCGGAAATTACCGCACAAGCAGCCGTAAACGATTTGTTTGTCGACGTCATGCCTACGACCTGAACAAATGGCAGGTTGTACATGTTCGTTTTGTAGGTGGCGTCAATAATTAGCACATGCGGGAAGGCACACCACATATTGAATGATCTTTCGTGAACAAAGAAGACATCTTCAACTTCGTTTGATATCTCATTCGTGCGCATGTAATAAGTGTAATTTTTTTTCGAGAAGAATGCTTTCAAGTTTTTGCATCGAAGACTTACCGACATTTTTTTCGGCGTTGATCTTCTGAACAGCGTTGTGTATATCTTTCGGAATAAGCTTTCTAGCCGGATTGTTTTTTGTCAGCGTTCGCCAGATACTTTGGTTGGAAATGTCTTGCTCTGCCAGCTCCTTAACCAGTTTTGTATCCTCCGAAGAAAGCCTTCTCGCATACGCGTGACCCTCTAAGTTTTCAATAGGAGTGTGGTTATGCTTCGCCTTCGTCACCTCGATCCTCCAAACACTTCCGGATGATTCCGAAAACCCGATCATCTCGAACGGGCAGCCTATTTTCTTGCTACCCGTTTTCCTCTGTGTAGCTATACTCTTATGCTCCCCACCAAAAGTACATTGAAACCAAATCTTGTAATTCTCTCCTCTTTTATTCGACCTCTTAGTCACAATGAGGTAACCGTTGTCTTTTGCCGTGTCTTGTACCCAACGCACCAACTCTTTACGTGACGAAAAGGTCTGCGTCGTATCAAACGAAAACGTAACCGGGTAACAGCCTTCCTCGTCAACAGACACATCCCCCGGCTCACCATCGTCACCGAGGTCCGAATATACTTGATGTTCAAAGTTGTGCTCGCCACCGTAACCGAAATTCGAATAACCTTGTAAGCTCTGTTGACAACCGTAACTGTCGTTTGGACCACACTCCTGCTGTACAAAGCTGTACTCGCCACCGTAACCGAAATTCGAATAACCTTGTTGTGCGTAAGGGTCCTCCACAGGGGTATTCAAATCCAGCGTCACCGTGTTATCACGATAACGAATGCCAGATACAACCTCTGCCTCCCTCAAGTTGGACGAGACCGGTTTCTCATACGAGTCAGAAATAGCGGTCCCCTCGTAAGAATCAGGAACAACTGTCTCATCAGAATATTGACCGAAAATATAGTTGTTTAACCACGACATCGTTTTTTGTAAACAACAAACAGCAAAACACTCGAATACCCACGTATGTTTGTAAACAACGTGAAGAAGAAGAAGACCGAGAGCTCTGAAGAAGAACCTCAATCAGTAGTTTGCTTTTAAAAGTGAAAAGTTGGATCGAAGCGCCGCGCTATGGCCAAAGCGCGGCGCTTAGGGTTAACAACAAAACATGTCAATCAGCTTTATGTCTGTCAAACAGTATCGAATGTTTCAAACGTCAATCGAAGCACGTTTTGTCGATCGAAGCGCCGCGCTTTGGCCATAGCGCGGCGCTTTGGGGTGTGAAAATAATTTTGGGCGTGTGCAGCTAGCATGACCCGCACCAAATGGGTCACCCCCTGTCCCACGAAAAGTGTGCCAAAAAGGCAACACTAAATCACATCCAATCCTACCATGATCAAACAATAAATCATATCAATTAGCATAACCATTTATACATTTGACTACAAAGATGTTCAAGTTCTTCATATTAAGAATAACTTACAGGAGATATTGTCATCACCACTGTTATCGGGTCTATTGGAATCGGACAGATCGAAGACACATAACCCTAAAACCGGAACCCTAACTATATCATGTCATCGTCGACGCTTTAGATCTGGTAGAATCTTAGCCTCCGGTAGGTCGTTACCTTGAACCACCGTAGGATAAACCCTAAATCAACCCCTCTCTCCGTCATCGTTCCTCTTCAGACCAACATCACCATCACCATCTTCCTCTTAGTTGAAGCCCCACTGCCGTCTGCCACCTATCATCTTTTTCTAAGTCGTTCTGTCATCATCACAACTCCCTTTCTCTGCTTTAGAGGCTGGTTCCACATTAGCTTTTGTCTCAGATGCATCCTTATCATCTTCTTGTCTAGAAACAATTTTAAGTAACTGGCTTGGGTATGCAAAGGGGAGGGGAGCGGCTATCATTTTAGGGTTTCTAGAGAAGGAAGGAGAGAGAAGGGAAGGGGGAAGAGAGAAACAAAAGGGCTTTTCACAGAGAGACACGTGATTTAATGAATGCAATTTGAATTTTGAATGAAAATTTTGAACCTCCTAGATTGGCCGCCAAACATTTCAGCATGTTTGAAGTTATTAATAATATATAAAAATAGAAAAATCTCACAAAATTACACCTAAGAAAGTATGACGTGGACTGGCTAAAATTGTGCCACCTAGGATCTCTAAAGTTTGCTTTATTATATAGGAAGATTTATACCGGAGTAAATAATCTATTCTACCTATAACTGTAAATTGTAGTATACTCTTATTACTTTAGTACAATTCTACTATAGAGAAAAGTATTTGTTGTGTAGTGTAATTATTATAATTTCAATTACGAAAATGTCATCGCTTCTTTTTTTTTCTTTCATACACTCTGCATTGCTAAATGTTACTTGTATCATATCTCACCCCTATATGCTTTGCATCTAATTTGTTGTTTTTACTTGAGAATTCGATATATGGTTTGAGAGAGTAGACACTTGATCGGATGTTTTGTCATCTTCCTTAATTATTTGTTACATAAAACATATTTTGAACCTAGAGAAAAATGATTTATTATTAATACATCTCACTCACATTTTCTTAAAGTAAAGAAAGTTATTATTGCATACATCTGAGGTTCACTACTTTTTCCTTGGCTCAGTGGTGAGTCCAAACCCGAACGGGTACAACGGGTCATAATGCGGGTCTCCAACGTTCATTGGCAGCTGATCAACCGTCTTGAACCAAGTTCGTGCTAGCTTGCCCGCAAAACCATGATCACCAAACAAAACATCCATGACACCTTGACCCTCGGTTCCTGGAAGCCAAGCAGCCACAAGGGCATCTATGGTTTCTACATATGGCTGCACCACCACAGGCCGGCCCGTGATCAACACCACAACACATTTCACTGAACCACAGACCCTGTTGATGGTGGTTGGTCCAGGTTCAGGGATGGTTAGATTTGAGCTGTCTCCTAAAAACTCTGCATATGGGTACTCTCCCACCACAACTATCGCGTAGTCGAATTTGTTAGATTTCATATACTTATCATCCGGATTCTCATTGTAGGCCACTTGAGTTCTTGGATCAACTGCAGTTTTTATAGCAGATAATATTGTGGTGCCTGCAAGATGAAAACTTTTTTTCAAGATTTTTTAAAAGATCATTTATTTATGTGATTTAACTATTCAAGTGTTCATGATTTGCAATTGTACCAGAAGTAAGATTATTCCCTGAAACCCCTTGCCACTGGAGGGTCCATCCTCCACATTGATAACCAAGATTATCGGCATGGGACCCTGCAACTAGTATCTTCGACACCTTTTTAGAAAGTGGTAACAATGGATTCTCTACAGATTTACCATTTTTCAATAACACGAGTGATTTCCTCACAGCTTCCCTAGCCAGATCGCGATGCTCCTGTTTGCAAGTTCATAAAGCCAATAAAGATCACCTTTCACGGTTAAGTTTCTAGTTATATCATTAAGTTGTAACTCACGCAGGACGGACATGATAAAGAAATGCTAGATATGTTCTAGCAGACATTTAGAAAAAAAAAAAAAAAAACCATATGGGAGAGAGGTTATTATTGTTAAGCATTACATATATGGGAGAAAGTTAATTATTTTTATGCATTACATATGAATCTCTATTTATAGGCTACACTCATTACTGAAGAATTGATGCGGGAATATCAAGTGTCAACTCAATTATGTAACGAAATAAATCCACATTTAGTGTTCATTAAGTTTTGTTTTAATTTATGTCCATTGAGTTGATCATAAAAACTCTATATAAGTTCTCATGTAATTTGTATTGGGGGATAGTTTTTGAGTTTTATAAAATAATTGTTTGACCTTTTTTAAATTCTTGTCTTTTGGGGACGAATTTGGGGGTTTGGGGAAAAGATCATCGCGGGTATTCTTAGAATCAACGCGTTAGATTTCCAATACCATCATCACGCTACATCAGTTGGTATCAGAGCTAAAATCCTGGCTCAAAATGGCTTGTGAGAGGGATTATCGCTTGTACCACACTCTACCATGTTTTGATGAATACGAGGATGAGCAATGGTATTCTTGGGCATGCGACGATGATTCGGGTGGTACCAGTAGTGTGCTCACCATTAGACATGACCACAAAAAAGAGTCGACGATCATGGGAGCCGGTGATGACGAATCAAGTTTCAAAAGTCATAGCGTTAAGGGTGATGGTCCTACTATGGTAACGGGTGGTCCAGCGGCTACATTTGGAACTCAACCTGTTAGCATGGGGGGCTTGCAAAGAAATTTCATGAGCAAAGCAATGAAGTCGAAGGCATTAAGAAACACAATAGATTTTGGTGCTTCTCAAATTTACTCTCGTACAATTTTAAAAGGTAATTTTCCAACAAATAGTTTTGAGAAAATTATTTTGGATGATGAAAACCATGGTATACAAAATTCTCATGCTGTAAAAATCTGGTACGAGGTTCTATTTGAAAATTTGGTTTGTTCTTTCGAGATATCTATCGTTTGCATGGTTTGCCATCCTCTATAGTTTCTGATCGGGATACTCGTTTCTTGAGTCATTTTTGGCGAAGTCTATGGAAAATGGTGAATACTCAGCTCAATTTTAGTAGTGCTTACCACCCACAAACTGATGGGCAGATTGTGGAGGTTGGAGAAGCTATGTCGTCAAAAGATGCCCCTCATATTGATCAAAACGAAGAAAAAGTTGTTAAACTTGATGGGTATTTTGTAAAAAAATGCAATGAGGTCCATGGTTTACAACTATATGATTATTTAGATGGACCTATATTAATTGAGAGGGTCAAGACAATAGTGAACAAGAAATAATCCTATGCTCCGTTCGACCCAGGTGGTACAGGTTCAGAGTCAAATGAGATGACCCGTGAAGTAGAACTACTTGGGCGGGCCTTGATAATAATCGAAAAGAATCGGATTGATGTTCCTTTCGATCCAGGTGGCTTTAGCCTGAGACAAAACTCGAGGACGAGTTTTTCCAAAGGTGGGGAGAATGATGCGGGAATATCAAGTGTCAACTCAATTATGTAACGAAATAAATCCACATTTAGTGTTCATTAAGTTTTGTTTTAATTTATGTCCATTGAGTTGATCATAAAAACTCTATATAAGTTCTCATGTAATTTGTATTGGGGGATAGTTTTTGAGTTTTATAAAATAATTGTTTGACCTTTTTTAAATTCTTGTCTTTTGGGGACGAATTTGGGGGTTTGGGGAAAAGATCTTCGCGGGTATTCTTAGAATCAACGCGTTAGATTTCCAATACCATCATCACGCTACATCAAGAATTAAGTTCCAACAAAGTAACCTACGATATAATTTGATAATCAGTTCCAAAACACAAATCCAAACAACCCGAGACTCGGTTTACCTGACATCCAAGGTGCTTAGCATAGCTGTAATCAGCCAAAGGGTTTTCAAACAGACCCATGGTGAATTTGACCCTTAGAATCCTCTTAACCGCATCGTTTACACGTCTCATGGGTATGAACTTGTTCTTGACTAGGTAAGTTAGACGAGTGATGAACTGTTTGTAGGTGAATCCTACCATGAACTGCATATGGTCAACATGTTAAGAGGCTTAAAAAAGTCAACTTTTTTAAGGATGTTACAAGAAAACCGACCATGTCTATGCCAGCATTCATCGCGGCCATGATAGAATATGTATAGTTAGCATTTGGAGGAGTGGTGATCTTATCTATCCCTTGAAAATCAGATATAACGAACCCCTGAAGTCAAATTCAACACAAAACTTCATAAGTTGATGCATTTGTGTTTAAAGTCACTTAATGTAATCCGAGAAGCAGATGTTACTCTGAATTTGAGTGTGTTCTTGAGGTAGTCAGTGACAAGGAAACGGTTTTTGTGCATTTTAACTCCGTTCCAACTAGAATATGAGGTCATAATAGTAGACACACCCTTGATGATTGAATCATAGTATGCTGGCATGTGTATGCTGAATAACCCTTTGGCGTCTATGATCGTGTCGCCCTCATCTACGCCCAAGTGGGTTCCCCCGTCTCCCAAATAATGTTTAGCACATGCTGCTACCTTATTTCTGTGCAAAATGAAATCGATGCATGTTATCCCAAAAAGTGTGCTTGTGGGTCAACACAACTCATTTTGACCCGTCACCTGACCCATCCACGACTAAATTGTTTAAAACCTTAACTATTCACAGATATTAAGACATAAATAAGCATGACATCATCAAGATCAAAAACTGAATCTTAAAAGCTTGTCTGACTTTTCAAGATTATCGCAAGTGGAAGACATGGCCCATAGTAATTAAAGTCTCAAATTATCTCAAACATGTAAGATGCTAAAAGACTCAATGATCATTAGATTAGGTTACAATATATAGAGATTACGAGTAACCCTAGAAACTTGACCGACCCATGGACCCATCATAATATAGTCTAGTACTCCCCGCAGTCATAGCTTAAGGAAACTAGAAGCTTAAGACCGATAAAAAATCATAAACATGAAAACAAGAACATAAATAAACCCTAAAAAAAGGTCTTCAATTTCGAGAAAAACTTCCGTCAATTACGAGTAACCCTAGAAACCTAACTAAACCCGTGGGTCCATAATAAAACAATCATTCAAAACTATGCCATTCGACCCGTGGGCCCATAATAATATAGTCTAATAAAACAATCATTCAAACCTATGTCTTTCGAATTTGTGGGCCGTAGGTAGTTTACACATTATAATCTGCCCCCTTTGCCATCTTTATTTCTTAAAGTGTCCACAGGCCACAAGTTTAAAAACTTTGAAGGCTTAAAATGAACAGTACTTAGCTTAAAACACTAGACACTAGAATCTAGATAGATATACTCCACATTCCACACTTATGTATTGTAAGTTTCTAGCATTCATATATGTGTATCATGATGTATGACTAAAAAAGTCAATGAGCTTACTGTCCATCCACATAAGGAACACCTTTTCTTGAACCAACAGGGATGTCTCCTTGCAAACCCGGTATAATCTCGGTCATTAACTTAACAATCTTGGGATCTTCACTATAGCTCTCATAGCAACGACCCCATCTCGGATCTCTACATACCTGTTTAGGACTTGCTATAATTATCAAGAAAGTTTGCAACTTTTTTAAACTAGCAGTAAAACTGTGCAGTAACTTTTATTTAACTTACGGCAATACAAGGTGCAAAAACATATGGTATGCCAGTGGCTCTAACTTCAAGTGCAGTTGCAGCTCCAATCTTCTTAAGCAAAACAGGATCCCTGGTAACTCCAAGACCAACATTGTGAGGAAAGATTGTAGCTTTGTAAACATTGTTATGACCATGGACAGCATCAATCCCATAAATGATGGGTATCCCCAACCGGGTCGATAACGAACCACTTTTGAGATCATTGACCATGTCAACCCATGTTTTTGGGGATGCTCCTTCTGCTGGGAGACTCCCTTGTAAAGGTACAGTCAAAATACTTCCTGAAATTTGAAACAAAGTCAAAAAAATATCCAAACACAAAAAAGAAGAGTGATTTTTATATTAATTCTTGTACCAAGAAAGTACTTCTTGATGACCTCTTTGGATGCAACTGATCTATCAGCTTGGGTCATCTGGCCAATCTTTTCCTCTAATGTCATCCTTTTCATTAAGTCTTTGATCCGAACACCGAGTCGTTGTTCGGGATCTTTGTATTTGAAGTACTCAGCTTTAGCCATGCAAGCCCAGCAACACATCACCAAAGTCAACAAAACCAACACTTTCCACATGTTCTTGACTCCCATTGTGAATAGGGAATATGATCTTCTTCCTAATGGAGGAAATTTTATTAGATTGAAAATAATAATGATTGATAATTAAAATATATGCAAACTTATCATCCAAAATTGGGCTCCATATTTTTGTTAAGAATCAAACAAGCAATTAAAAAAGTTCAAATTGACAACAAAGTTGATGGATACAGACAAATAGTTGAAATCAGCACTAATCTTTAACATTTGTCCTCTTATCATAGCAAAAAAATGAACTAAAAGACAAAAAAAAATGAGGTAAAGTTTGAACTTTGAATGTTCAAAAGATGAACATCAGAATTCAATGTGTTACAGTCAAGAACAGATGTGATAAGCCAAAAATACAAATACCCATCTGGGAAATTGCAGTTTTTTAACAACAAATCAAAGAATTACTAACAAATGTTGGATTAAAAATGAATCAATGGTGAAGATATTTACTCTTTTACTTACAAGATGCTCCTAGCTAGTGAGACAGGATGAGAGAGCTTGCCAATGAATGGATAGTCAGAGAATTATTTCAAGTAAATTAAACAAATGGTCCAAATATATATAGAGTTATGAAAATGAATCTTTAAGTATTAAATTTATAAAAATAATAAATGTATCACTTTTACTTAAAATGGATTAATAAATTGCATGTCTACCTTTTTTAGTCTACGTGACGGTGACCATTTTTTTATCACTTTTATTATTATAATATTTCAGCTTTTATTTAAAATAACTATTTTTGAAACGGAAAAACCAGGTAAAAACGGTGATACGTATCTATTATCTATTATATATAATAAATGAAATTGATTTGGGTCACGTGTCACTTGATTAGGGTATCCTCAATTCCATTTTCCCGCCCAACAGTACCACTCCCCTTTATTCTCTCCTAAAAAACCCTAAATCATTATTTCGCCTCATTTTCTCCTTCAGGCTTCCTCTTTTCTCCAAACCCTAAATATCATTTCATTCATCCACTTCTTCCATCATCGATTCTTCTTTCTCACACTTGCACAAACCCTAAACTCACCAGAATTCTTTTTGCTCTTCATCTTGAAAGAAGGAGAGAAGATTCGAGAGATAGATCGAGAGATGGGGCGCCGGCTAAGGTTCTTCCATTTGAGGTTTAATTTGTATGTTTATAGATCTGTGTTGATTTCTTCTTATTTTCATACAAATTTTCTAATTAAACCCTAATTTCTACTCCTAATCTCATCATATGATTCCAAGGTTGTTGTCATCGATGGTCATCAAAGGGTGAGATCCGCTTACATGCGGCTAGATTTCCGCCATGAACTGGTATGTTTAAATATGTTCAGAAACTAAGGGTTTTTTTCTTAACGGTGATAATATGAGTACAACATCTGTTGATTATTGGTCTGTGAATATGTTCATCGATTATTCTTTTTGAAATTAGGGTTTCATTTGCTTCAGATTTGAATCTTCCGATTGTTGAAGCCTTTCAAGCCGATCGTTTTAAATTTTCAGTTCCCGAGGTATGATCTGATTGTGTTTTAAGTGTAGATGTTGTTTGACGACCGCATTAGTTAGGTTTTTTATTCAGATTATGTGATTTTGTTTATACTTTTTTATTATGTGATTTTGAAAGTGATGAATGATGATTTGATTTTACCTTTTTAGTAAGGGAATCGATTTGTGTTTCTAACTGATATGAATTTCATAAATGGTTTGTGAAGTTTATTAAAATTAGGAATCATGGGTTTTATGCTAATTAGCTTTTTATTGGATGATTGAGAGTTATGCGTTCACGTTTTAGAAGTTAAATAAGATTTATGTTTTTCATTGGATTTTCTTTATTAATCTAATGATATGAATTTCATAAATGGTTTTTGCATTTATGTAATGTCGAAAAAGAAAGCGAAGGTGGTGAATGCGGATCGAAATTTTGACTTTTGGGTTAGATTATCAATAAGTGTCAATCTTTGTTTTTATTGTTCACTCATTCGATCTTCATGCGTCTTTACCTAGGGTTGTGCTTCGGCTAGGGTTCCGCTAGGAACTTGATGACGAAGATGATCGGAGGTTGTCGGCTCTGCGGCCTGCAGTTCTCTTGGTTAATTTTTGGTCAGGTTTGCTGTTTAATTTTGATGTTCACTTATCTAATTTTTATTTTATTTTTAGACTTCTATATGATTTTGAGGTCGATTGAATGGTTATGCTGTAATGGATTTGAGGTTTATGGTTAGTTATAAATACATCTTTTTATTTTTCCATCTTGAGTTTTAGGTTAGGGTTTGTTTTATTTTTGGGCTTCTATATGATTTTGAGGTCGATTGATTGGTGACTTGCTATTATTGTTTGCTGTTGTTTGTTAATTAGGCTGCTGACATCACCGACCTACTCCAACGAGATCAAAAGTTTGTAGTACTATGACGACCAACTCAAAGATTCGAAGGACAAATGTCAGGTGTTTGGTTAATTTTTGGTCAGGTTTCCTGTTCAGTTTTGATGTTCACTTATCTAATTTTCATTTTATTTTTAGGCTTCTATATGATTTTGAGGTTGATTGATTGGTCACTTGCTATTGTTGTTTGTTGTTATTTGCTATTGTTGTCAAGTAAGGTAAAAATGGTCATTCTAATTACCTGAATATTGCGTATGATATCCTTTTAATTTTAATCGCCCAACAAGTTTTTTGGTTTGTTTCTTTGTTCTTTGTTTATCTATTATCTATTATATATAATAAATGAAAGTTATTTGGGCCACATGTCAGTAGATGAGGGATACCTATTTTCCCTTTTCCCGCCCAACAGTACCGCTCCCCTCTTTTATCTATCTCATCTCTTATTTACTCATTTAGTGCTTCCCCACTTTCTCTCTCGCTCTGCTCTATTCCGATCCAGATGTTCAGATCAACGCTCCGAATCAAGGTTAGATTATCAATAACTTACATTCTATAAGTGTCAATCTTTGTTTTCATTGTTCACTCATTCTATCTTTATGCGTCTTTACCTATGGTTATGCTTCGGCTAGGGTTCCGCTGGGAACTTGATGACCGAGATGATCGGAGGTTGTCAGCTCTGCGGCCTGCAGTTCTCTTGGTTAATTTTTGGTCAGGTTTGCTGTTCAATTTTGATGTTCACTTATCTAATTTTGATTTTATTTTTAGACTTCTATATGATTTTGAGGTCGATTTAATGGTTATGTTGTAATGGATTTGAGGTTTATGGTTAGTTATGAATATATTTTTTCATTTTTCCATTTTGAGTTCTAGGTTAGGGTTTGTTTTATTTTTGGGCTTCTATATGATTTTGAGGTCGATTGATTGGTGACTTGCTATTGTTGTTTGCTGTTGTTTGTTAGTTAGGCTGCTGACATCACCGACCGATTCCAACGACATCGAAAGGTTGTAGGACTATGACGACCAACTCAAAGATTCGAACGACAAATATCAGTTGTTTTTTTTTCATTTTTTCTATGTTTTACTTATTTTATATTATGAAATTTGTGAAAGAAAGTAAAAATGGCCATTCTAATTATTTGTTAGTTGTACAAATTCTACTGAATGTTTTTTGGTTTGTTTCTTTGTTCTTTGATTATTTGTTAGATGTACAGATTCTACAGAATGTAGTTAAGAGCCGCACATAAATCTGACCAGTTATTGTTTCGGTAAGTATTAGTTAATTGTCTTTGATTTGTTATTGGTTATTCAGATGCTTGCATTGGTGTACCATTTGATTACGAGTAGATAGATTTTGATATGTTTGTAGTTTTTGTTTTTCACAATCAGTTTTGTTGGTTTATTCACCCATGTTTCATTCATAGATCTCTATAATCCATATTTATGGTTTCAAATCTGTTTCCTGAGTTATTTACAGTTGTAGCACATCAAATATTTGTTATTTGTATTGAGTTGGTATATTGGGATTAAATACTGAACTGGTGGAATTACTGCAAGTCCAGGTTATGCTTCAACTTGTCTCGATCTCTTTGGAGGCGGATAGGTGGCTTTGGGAGGTCTGAAAAACAGAATTGATAAATTTAGGGTAAATGGGGTTGAAAGTTGATAACCCAACCGTTGAGGATCTCATTCTACAGCTTCGATAAATTTAGGGTTATTTTCAAATAATGCTTCCTAGATGTTTGAAGACCGACAAATGTCCAAAGAAGCAGCACTGTGGACATTTGTAGGTCTTCAAACATCTAGGAACCATTATTTGAGAATACCGCTGAATTTATCGGAGCTGTAGAATGAGATCCTCAACGGTTGGGTTATCATCTTTCAAACCCATTTTCCCTAAATTTATGGATTCTGTTTTTCAACAGGGATGTAATGCAATGATTCTTCTTAATTGAATAAACGGACACTTGCTTCCTCTCAAAGGGTTGTGGAGTGGTTATGACAGCTGATCATGCTAAGGACTGTTATAACTAACCACTGCTCCTTATAAAGACTGATGGACTTAAAGACTGATGAGACTTATCCACTGATGAAGACAAAGCCCTGTTAAAGACAAGCACTTATGTACCTAAGGCCTGATATTCTACCTTTGTTTATGTTAACAGTGTTTATATGTCGCAACCCCCGATCCCTGATCCCCGGGAACGGGCGGCCGCGAGCCAGTTTCGGTGGTATCTCGTATTGTCTAATTTGGCAGCGGAATTTTCCATCTTGTAACAACTCTCATCAAAAGTCATAATTATTAAAATAATTAATCCAAAAGGAAACCCTAATTGAGACACCCAAGTGATTCTGAACAAACCCTAAAATTTTCATAATTTTCAGAATCAGGATTAGGGCCCCTAAAACTCAGGGAGGGGGGGTTAAACCCTATTGACGATTATCCAAATTATGAGCTGTAGAAATCGAATTTACGAAAACTATCAACTCAGCAAGGCTAGTCCCAAACGTGGCAACCTATAGCTAGAAAATAGGTCTCACGCGGCCCGCGTGAGGATAAGCCAAAACTAAAGCGGGTCGCGTAAGGGTCAAATTTTACCTATAAATAGAGGGCAGTGGGACTTGAAATCTGGAAAACAACGACGTAAAAATTCACAATATTCACTGAGATACGAACAGTATACTCTAAATCCACACACGGGTCTCGAAATTCTGCTGCAAAACAGGGTATTAGCACGATCGCTGCTACGATTCATTTTCCGACGATCAATATATCCAATGGATGTTTAAGTGCCGCCCACATTAGGGTTATACTTTGTCGTTCGTCATTAATTTGACGGATCATCGTTAATTCGATGGATGAAGTATTATACTTTGTCATTCGTCATTAATTTGACGGATCATCGTTAAATCGATGGATGAAGTATTGCACTTTGTCGTTCGTTGTGAAAATTTGATCTCGTGAGTTATCGTAAATTGCTGGATTAATTACTAACCCAGTTTTGTGTGCATTGTTATTTAAATTAGGTTAACAAGGTTAAATCATAGACTAGACTCTGTCCGTATTAAAACAGCAATGTGAGTCATTCTCTCTTTTTATCAAATCTATTTACAAAATCATGTTTATTTTCAAAGTTATAATTACGGGGATTAAGTCTTTGTAATCACCAAGTTACAGCCGGTATGTGGGGTTTTGAATACATTACTTGATAATCGTCACCATTGGGCAGCCAATTGGGGGATATGACCATAGTCACAGATTCGGTCGAGTGACAAATACCGTGGGTAGTTGGTTTGATATCAGAAACATTGTAAATCGCTCTTAATACTGTAAATTATAACAAATGTGTCATTTTAGTAAATAGAATGATTCACTCAGTATTTCCCGCTGACAAAACCTTTTTCAAACATGTTTCAGGTGATCTGTTGTAATTCAGGAAAAAGTGCTGAGGAGCATTTCAAGCTTAAGATAGTGGCTCATTATAAAAATAAAGAAATAAGTTTTGTAACATAACGATTTTATAGTAAAATCATACTATTGTAAATTATCGGGGTTTTACCCCGAATTGTGAAATAAAATAATCGGGGAAAATTTTAGCTTTAAACGATCCTGATGAAAACTTCCGCTGTTAAACTTAATCAATTAAATACCGCAGTATTTCTGTCCCGCGGCTCCTGAAACGGGTCAAACCGGGTCGGGGGCCGTGACAGAAAAAGGTGGTATCAGAGCCACTGGGTTAAGCTAATTAAGTATTTAGAAATACTTAATTTTTCCTGATTACAATTATGTGATTATGTGTATTATTAACTGATTATTTGTTAGTTACAGTATGGGTAAGCAAAAGCTGTCAAGTATCTATCTTAAATTAGATAGATCATCCAATGAGAAGGGAAGTTCATCCCGAACCAAATCCTCGAATCAGGCTGAAATTCCTGAAGAAGGAATATTTGTGCGAAAGGCACAATACGAGGAATCACTTTCTCCTAGAAGGAGGGAGATAATTATTAAGAAAAGTAAAGAGAAAATTCGAGAAAAGAAAATTAAACGGGAAACCCAGGAATTAATTGATAAATCACCTTGGGAAGATAAGCTAGATGAGAAATGGGCAAACTTATATATGCTAGCCACAGTAGCAGAAAATATAAATCTTTAAATACTTTAAAGTTTTAGCACCTTACCCTTATAATCTAGAAACCCTGTAAAATAAATAAAAATTTTAAGTGTGTTTTCCAGTTATCTTTGTAATCAATAAGTACACAGTATGTAATAAATTAAAAGGTTATTTGTAAATTTTAACTTAGTATTTTATGCATTTTGCATATATGCTACATCAGCATGAGTGGGATATCTGAAGCTTTTCAGAACCTTAATGTTTACCCAGTGAATATCGAAGCTTCCAAAGAATATACTAGCTACTTTCCCGATGTAGAACAACCAGTGGAATTCAAGGTTCCACCTATGAACAAGCCAAAACGAAAGAAAAGAAGTTATGTAGGATGGAGGAAAATACGTAAGAAAAAGCCAGCTACAAAACTGCCCAAAATAAATAATCCTTTGAAAAAGGGAAAAGAAATTATAACCGGAGAAAGTTCTAAACAACAGGAAATGGAAACTGAAAACAAGGAAGAGGTTAAAGAGATAGGAATACAGATGGAGGAAGTTACTAAAGAAATAGTAATGGAAGTTGGGCAAGGCTCTAGACCAGCTCAGATAGAAATCGGAGAGAGCTCCAATCCAAACCAGGAAAGGACTTTTCAAGATGAAATAGATTTCCTATTGGCAAGCTGTGAAACAATTCAGCCTGTCAATAATAATAATAATAATAATAATAATAATAATAATAATAATAATAATAATAATAATATTTTTACTTATCCTCTTGAAAACCAACTCCCTATGAATTGGGAACCAGCAATTCCAGACCCAATAGTCCACTCCCAACCCATAGGAATGGACGAATGGTGGACGAACGATTGGCAATTCCAAAATATTGTCAACGATCCTTACTCTTTTCTTCCACAATTCGATCCAGAACCCCTACCTAATCCACCCATGAGTAATGAAAACATGGCTGAACTTCGCCATTTTGGTGAAGAGTTGTTTGATGCGGGAAGTAGAATCAGGGAAATAGGGGGACAAATTGCCTGGAAGTACGATGAGAGGGAACTGCGTTTTTAGAACGGCAAGTGACGAGAGATAGTAGGATGGTAAAACGGTGTTTGTATAATAGTAATAGTAAAGTTAGTCTGTAAATAATGAATAAAACTCTGTATGATATTTGTGAGTAATGATGCATACTATAATAGATATAAAATGAAATCGAGAAATCGATTGTTTTGACTATATCTGTATTATAAAATTTTCTGATTGTTTGTATGTAATTGTTATTTAGCAGATACTAATAAAATTTATATATATATATATATTATCATATGGCAAACAGTGGTAATGAACCTATAAATGAAGTTAATCAGTCTGAGCAACATTCAAGAGATCAATATATGACTCGGCAAGATATTGAAAACATTGTTGCTCAAGGGATAGCTAATGCTATTCCATCATTCGTTGCTGCTATAAAGAATCCAATCGAACCGCAACAAATTGTTCCTAGTAAACAGATTACTGAAGATAACTTCAGTAATAGTGTAAATGGAGGCAATAATCATATTAATCATAATAGGGAACCACATCAAGCTCCATTACCCAAGAAAATGAAAACTGCAATGCCTGGTTGCACTTTCAAAGAATTCCTTGCTTGTAAACCCACTGAATTTGCAGGCAATGAAGGAGCAACTGCATCACTACGTTGGTTAGAGAAAACCGAAGCAGTCATTGCAATAAGTAAATGTGGTAAAGATGATCAGGTCATGTATGCATCAAATCTCTTCAAGGAATGAGCACTTGAATGGTGGAACACTGTTTTACAATCAAAAGGAAGAGTAATAGCTTATGCTATGACTTGGGAAGAATTTAAGGGTTTGGTGGAAAGAAAATTTTGTCCCGAATATGAAAAAGAACAGATGGCGAATAAGTTTTTAAATCATCGGATGATGGGTGTGGATTGTCGTGGGTATACCTCGACATTCTTTGAATATGCAAGAGTGGTACCAACACTGGCTTCGCCAGAACCGGTACTCATTTCTCGCTATATTTGGGGGCTAATTGGTGAAATCCGCAATATTGTTAAAGCTGCGAGACCTCGCACTATTGATGATGCTGTAGAATTAGCTAATACTCTAACCGATGAATTGGTGCGCACAAGAGATGAAAATAGGAAAAAGGAACTAGCTCAGAAAATTACCCAAGGATTTCGTGTGGGTAATAATAACAGCTTCAAGAGAAAAGGAACAGGGCAATCTCCAGCTCCGTCATTCTGCAGGAAATGCAAAAAGAAGCATTATGGAAGATGCGATATCACTTGCAATTTTTGCAAAACTGTAGGACATCGTGAAGAAAACTGCAAAAAGAAAACCGTAATCTGTTTTAACTGTGGAGAAGCGGGGCATTATAAAACAGAATGTCCTAAATTGGTCAAACCAGCAGATAACAAATCTAAGGCGACGGAAGGAACTACTAAGAAGAATGCCAGGGCATTTCAGCTGACCACTCAAGAAGCAGAACTCATTCCGGATGTGATAGCGGGTACGTTCTTAGTTCACAATGTGTACGCAAAAGTATTATTTGACTCTGGTGCAAACCAAAGTTTTATAAATACTTCATTCTGCCAAGCTCTTAGTTTACCTTTAACCAATATTAGGCAGATTTTTACAGTTGAAACAGCAGACGGAAATTCAGTTAAAATAGATAAAGTTTTGCAAGAAGGAAACATAGAACTTTTAGGACATAAATTCTCTACAAAACTATTGCCGATGAATTTGGCTGAATTTGATGTTGTCTTAGGAATGGATTGGTTAGTAGCCAACCATGCTAGAATCCTTTGTGATCAGAATTCCATAGAAATTCAATCACCTACCGGAGAAGTGATTAGGATTACAGGAGATAAACCACGTAAGCCCATGAAGTTCATATCAGTAATGAAAGTTGCTAATTATGAACGAAAACAAGGAATAGTGTATATGATTTCGGTAATCATTAGCACTAAGGGTAAAGATCTTAAGGAAATACCAGTAGTCTCAAAATATCCTGATGTATTTCCAGAAGATTTACCAGGATTACCTCCAGACAGGGAAGTAGAATTTAGGATTCATCTAATTCCAGGAACTACACCGATAGCCAAGGCACCTTATCGGTTAGCACCCACAGAAATGTTAGAACTGAAAAAGCAATTAGATGAATTACTAAGTAAAGGATTCATACAACCTAGCTCATCCCCTTGGGGAGCGCCGGTGTTGTTTGTGAAGAAAAAGGATGGTTCAATGAGAATGTGTATCGATTATAGAGAATTGAATAAGGTTACAATTAAGAATCGATACCCATTACCTAGGATTGATGATCTTTTTGATCAACTTCAGGGGGCTAGATATTTTTCTAAGATAGATTTACGCTCCGGATATCATCAATTGAAGGTACAAGAATAAGACATACCTAAAACTGCTTTCAGAACTAGGTATGGTCATTACGAATTTACAGTCATGCCCTTCGGATTAACAAATGCACCTGCAGCATTTATGGACATGATGAATAGGATCTGTAAACCGTACTTGGATAAATTTGTAATTGTTTTCATAGATGATATACTTATTTATTCCAAAAGTCAGACAGAGCATTGTGAACATCTTCATGCACTCTTAACTTTGTTAAGAAAAGAAAAGTTGTACGCCAAATTCTCGAAATGTGAATTTTGGCTAAAGGAAGTGCAATTCTTAGGACACATGGTGAATCATGAAGGTATTCATGTAGATCCTGCTAAGATAGAGGCAATTACCAAGTGGAAGGTTCCACAAACAGCAATGGAAATTAGAAGTTTTATAGGATTAGCTGGGTATTATAGACGGTTTATTAAGGATTTTTCCAAGATAGCTGTACCATTAACTAAGCTAACCTGTAAAGCCACTAAGTTTGAATGGGGACCCAAACAAGAAGAAGCTTTTAGAATATTGAAACAGAAATTAACCCATGCTCCAATCTTAGCCTTACCAGAAGGAACTGAAGATTTTGAAGTATATTGTGATGCTTCAAAATTAGGATTTGGATGTGTGCTTACGCAACGCAAGAAGGTAATTGCGTACGCATCAAGGCAATTGAAAAAGCACGAAGAAAATTATACGACTCATGATTTAGAATTAGGAGCCGTAATTTTTGCCCTTAAGATTTGGAGACATTATATTTACGGAAGTAAATTTACTGTCTACACAGACCATAAAAGTTTACGATATATATTTGGGCAAAAAGAGTTAAACATGAGGCAAAGGAGATGGATGGAAATCTTAAGTGACTACGACTGTGATATTCAGTATCATGAAGGAAAGGCAAATGTAGTTGCAGATGCCTTAAGTCGTAAGTATTATGAAAAGCAACGACGGATTCGTGCTCTCAGAATAAATCTACAAATAGATTTAATGGAACAATTGAAGAATGTTCAAACTACAGCAATCAAGGATGATGCTGAAGGAATGAAAGGACGAATCAAAGAATTAGAACAAGGAGCAGATGGAATTTGGAAATTCCATAAAAGTAAAATTTGGGTACCTAAGCAGGGAGACTTAAGACCTAAGATTTTAGAAGAAGCTCATAAATCTAGGTACACTATGCATCCAGGAAATAATAAGATGTATCAAGATTTAAGAAAGAACTTTTGGTGGATAGGAATGAAAAAGGATATAGCCAGCTATGTTTCTAAATGTCTTACTTGTTCACAAGTTAAGGCAGAACATCAAAAACCTTCAGGGTTACTACAACAATTAGAAATGCCAGTATGGAAATGGGAACTTATAACAATGGATTTTGTTACTAAGTTACCCAAAACCAGAAAAGGTAATGATGCGATTTGGGTAATTGTGGATCGATTAACCAAATCTGCTCACTTTCTACCTATGAAAGAAACCTTTAGCATGGAAAGACTGGCTAAATTGTATGTAGATGAAGTTGTATCCTTACATGGAGTTCCACTCTCCATTGTTTCGGATAGAGATAGTCGATTCACTTCCCATTTCTGGAAAAGTTTCCAGCAAGCTATGGGAACTCGACTAAATTTAAGCACTGCATATCATCCACAAACAGACGGGCAAAGTGAAAGGACAATACAAACTCTAGAAGACATGCTCCGAGCATGTGTAATAGACTTTGGTGGAAGTTGGGATGATCACTTACCATTAATTGAATTCTCCTATAACAATAGTTATCACTCAAGCATTGAAACTGCCCCATTTGAAGCACTATATGGAAGAAAGTGCAGAACTCCAGTTTGTTGGGCAGAAATAGGAGAAAGTCAATTATCAGGTCCTGAAATTGTGCAAGAAACGCCTGATAAGATTACTCAAATCAAAGAAAGACTGAAGACAGCCAGAGATCGCCAGAAGAGTTATGCAGACAATAGATGCAAGCCACTTGAATTCCAAGTTGGAGACAAAGTACTATTAAAAGTTTCTCCTTGGAAAGGAGTAGTCAGATTCGAAAAGAAAGGAAAGTTAAGTCCAAGGTACGTAGGACCATTTTCAGTGATCCAACGTATAGGACCAGTCGCTTATCGTTTACGATTACCAAAAGAATTAGCTGGAGTACATGATGTATTTCATGTATCCAATCTCAAGAAATGTTTATCAGATGAATCACTGGTAGTACCTCTTCGAGATATAGAAGTAAACGAAAAGCTGAAATTTGTTGAGAAACCTCTTCAAATTGAGGATCGAAAGATCAAGTTTCTCAAACACAAACGACTAGTTTTAGTCAAAGTAAAGTGGGATTCAAAGAGAGGAGCTGAATACACTTGGGAGCTGGAATCAGAAATGAAGAAAAAGTATCCTCACTTATTCCAGTAAATCTCGAGGACGAGATTTTTATTAAGGTGGGGAGAATGTAACAACTCTCATCAAAAGTCATAATTATTAAAATAATTCATCCAAAAGGAAACCCTAATTGAGACACCCAAGTGATTCTGAACAAACCCTAAAATTTTCATAATTTTCAGAATCAGGATTAGGGCCCCTAAAACTCAGGGGGGGGGGGTTAAACCCTATTGACGATTATCCAAATTATGAGCTGTAGAAATCGAATTTACGAAAACTATCAACTCAGCAAGGCTCGTCCCAAACGTGGCAACCTATAGCTAGAAAATAGGTCTCACGCGGCCCGCGTGAGGATAAGCCAAAACTAAAGCGGGCCGCGTAAGGGTCAAATTTTACCTATAAATAGAGGGCAGTGGGACTTGAAATCTGGAAAAACAACGACGTAAAAATTCACAATATTCACTGAGATACGAACAGTATACTCTAAATCCACACACGGGTCTCGAAATTCTGCTGCAAAACAGGGTATTAGCACGATCGCTGCTACGATTCATTTTCCGACGATCAATATATCCAATGGATGTTTAAGTGCCGCCCACATTAGGGTTATACTTTGTCGTTCGTCATTAATTTGACGGATCATCGTTAATTCGATGGATGAAGTATTATACTTTGTCATTCGTCATTAATTTGACGGATCATCGTTAAATCGATGGATGAAGTATTGCACTTTGTCGTTCGTTGTGAAAATTTGATCTCATGAGTTATCGTAAATTGCTGGATTAATTACTAACCCAGTTTTGTGTGCATTGTTATTTAAATTAGGTTAACAAGGTTAAATCATAGACTAGACTCTGTCCGTATTAAAACAGCAATGTGAGTCATTCTCTCTTTTTATCAAATCTATTTACAAAATCATGTTTATTTTCAAAGTTATAATTACGGGGATTAAGTCTTTGTAATCACCAAGTTACAGCCGGTATGTGGGGTTTTGTATACATTACTTGATAATCGTCACCATTGGGGCAGCCAATTGGGGGATATGACCATAGTCATAGATTCGGTCGAGTGACAAATACCGTGGGTAGTTGGTTTGATATCAGAAACATTGTAAATCGCTCTTAATACTGTAAATTATTACAAATGTGTCATTTTAGTAAATAGAATGATTCACTCAGTATTTCCCGCTGACAAAACCTTTTTCAAACATGTTTCAGGTGATCTGTTGTAATTCAGGAAAAAGTGCTGAGGAGCATTTCAAGCTTAAGATAGTGGCTCATTATAAAAATAAAGAAATAAGTTTTGTAACATAACGATTTTATAGTAAAATCATACTATTGTAAATTATCGGGGTTTTACCCCGAATTGTGAAATAAAATAATCGGGGAAAATTTTAGCTTTAAACGATCCTGATGAAAACTTCCGCTGTTAAACTTAATCAATTAAATACCGCAGTATTTCTGTCCCGCGGCTCCTGAAACGGGTCAAACCGGGTCGGGGGCCGTGACACATCTGGACCGTAGTTAGGAAATATTTGATCAGAGTAAAATACCACATTTTCATAGTATTAAATATATGGGATAAAACCCAAGTTTGTATTACACACATTTTCATAGGAATAAATCCTATATTATTTAAGAAAAACATGTATTTCTTTTTAGGTAACTTTATTGCCACTTTTCCAAGCCTTCAGTGCTGTCCAGCTGGCTTCTATTTGGCTTTCACATTTTGTTACCTGAAACGCGTTTTAAAAACATTTGTCAGTGGGAAATACTGGTGAGTGAATCCCGGTTTAATCAATTTTAAGTAAAAATTCCATTGTACAGTATTGAGGGCGATCCCGCAATTATATTTGTTTCCAAGACATATCAATTAACATCCATGGTACTGTCAAACCCGACTTGTGGAAATGTTACTCCTTGACCAGGTGGTAACAAATTTTGTATACAAAACCCCAACATACTCATGATAATTGTATTCTTACAAATACTCAATAACTGTTATTCGCATGGAAAAATATTTAAGGTTTTGTATAAACAGTTCACAAAATAGGTTTACAAAAAGTGGATAAACTCACATTGATGTCTTAGATTTTCCGTAAGGGTTTCCTGAGAATTATCTATAATTTACACAAATGTACACGCGTTAGTATAATAACCCATTTTAACATTAGTAATACCCTCCCCGAGACGGCATTCCAACGACTACGTCGGGCAGAACCACGACAGTCGTTACGGAACCCTAGATCAATTGGGCAGCGTATCTAATACATATCCAAGGGTTATAATACTTACAACAAAGCAGAACTTCGCTAATTAGGGGGTATAATACCCGAGTATAAAGCCTATTATCAGAAATTGAGACTGAGAAAGAAACTTTGAACAAATTCGAATGAAATCCAATGGCCTGCTTATATAGTTGCTGAGTCTGGTCCTCTCGCGGCCCGTGTAACATAAGAGAAGGGCCTACGCGGCCCGCGTTAACCCCAGTCAACGTTATAGCTTGTCCGGGTCAGCAACTAGCTCCACCGGGTGTTGGGCCACATGGCCGCACCAGGCTGCGCCACCTTTTAGCCTCTCGCGGCCCGCGTGAAGGTTGGGGTGGGTCTTACGCGGCCTGCCTCAACTTAAAAATTCAGTTTTTAATTATTTTTAATACTATTTAATGTATTTGGGGCCCGTTTTCGCGTATGAGGTGTATTTTGGAACATTTTGGGATATTTTAAAATATATTAGGGTGTCGAAAAATATTCGAGGGTGTCGGTTTGTTGAGGATTGTTACATCTTCCCCACCTTGTTTTAGAGCTCGTCCTCGAGATCTACTGGAACAAGTGTGGATATTTCCTTTGCATTTCAGATTCGAGCTCCCATGTGTACTCAGGTCCTCTTTTGGAGTCCCACTTTACTTTGACCAGAACTAATCTCTTGTGCTTGAGATTCTTGACTTTTCTGTCTTCAATTTGTAGAGGTCTTTCTACAAACTTGAGTTGTTCATTTACCTCTATATCCTTAAGAGGTACCATCAGTGATTCATCGGCTAAACACTTTTTGAGATTAGATACATGAAACACATCTTGTATTCCTGCCATTTCCTCTGGCAGTTGTAGCTGATAAGCTACAGGTCCTATTCTTCTAATAATCTCAAAAGGTCCAACATACCTGGGACTTAGCTTTCCTCTTTTGATGAATCTTACTACTCCTTTCCAAGGAGAGACCTTCAACAATACTTTATCTCCTACTTGAAATTCCAATGGTTTACGTCGGTTATCGGCATAGCTCTTTTGTCGATCTCGTGCTGCTTTCAGTGGTTCCTTGACTTGAATAATCTTGTCAGTTGTTTCCGGCACTATCTTAGGTCCAGATAGTTGCTTTCCCCCAATTTCTGCCCAACAGACTGGGGTTCGGCACTTTCGTCCATAAAGCGCTTCGAATGGTGCAGCATCGATACTTGTGTGATAACTATTATTATAAGAATATTCTATTAAAGGTAAGTGATCGTCCCAATTACCTCCGAAGTCAATTACACAAGCTCCAAGCATGTCCTCCATTGCCTGGATTGTTCTTTCGCTTTGTCCGTCCGTTTGAGGATGATAAGATGTGCTTAAATTTAACTTGGTTCCCATTGCCCTTTGGAAACTTGACCAAAAATGAGAGGTAAATCAGCTATCTCTATCAGAAACAATTGATAGAGGTATTCCATGTAATGAAACAATTTCATTTACATATAATTTAGCTAACTGTTCCATACTGTAGGTTTCTTTCATTGGTAGAAAATGAGCTGACTTGGTTAGTCTATCTACAATCACCCAGATTGTATCATTACCTTTCCTTGTTTTGGGTAATTTAGTAACAAAATCCATTGTTATTAATTCTCATTTCCACACTGGCATTTCTAACTGTTGTAACAACCCTGAGGGTTTTTGATGTTCAGCTTTAACTTGTGAACAGGTTAAACATTTAGAAACATAGGCTGCTATGTCCTTTTTCATTCCTATCCACCAGAAATTTTTCCTTAAATCCTGGTACATTTTATCATTTCCTGGATGCATCATATATTTGGACTTATGGGCTTCTTCTAAGATACGATGACGTAGGTTTCCTAATTTAGGTATCCATATTCTTTTTTCATGGAATCTCCAAATTCCATCTGTTCCTGGTTTTAATTCCTTAATCATACCTTTTAATTTTTCAGTATCCTCCTTGATTACTGATTCTTGTGCTTCTCTTATCTGATCATTTAAATCTACTTGTAGATTTAATTTAAGAGAACGTACCATTTTTGGCTTTTCATGATACTTTCGGCTTAAAGCATCAGCAACTACATTAGCTTTTCCTTCATGATACTGGATATCACAATCATAATCACTAAGCAATTCCATTCAGCGTCTTTGTCTCATATTCAACTCCTTTTTGCCCGAAAACATGTCTTAAACTCTTTTGATCTGTGAATATGGTAAACTTACTACCGTAAAGATAATGTCTCCAAATTTTCAAAGCAAAAATTATTGCTCCTAATTCTAGATCATGGGTTGAATAATTATCTTCATGATTCTTAAGTTGTCTAGATGCATATGCTATAACCTTTTGGCGTTGCATTAATACACATCCATAACCTAACTTAGAAGCGTCACAATAGACTACAAAGTCTTCAGTTCCTTCTGGTAACGCTAGTATGGGTGTATGGGTTAGTCTTTGCTTAAGAATTTTAAATGCTTCTTCTTGTTTTGGTCCCCATTCAAGCTTAATGGATTTACAGGTTAACTTAGTTAAAGGAATGGCTATTCTAGAGAAATCTTGAATAAACCTTCTATAATAACCGGCCAATCCTAAGAAACTTCTAACCTCGGTTAGTGACTCTGGGGTTTTCCATTTAGTAATCGCCTCGATTTTTGTGGGATCCACATGAATTCCTTCATGGTTTACTAAGTGTCCAAGAAACTGTACCTGTTCTAACCAAAATTCGCACTTTGAAAATTTAGCATAAAGCTTTTCCTTTCTTAATAGGCTTAAAAGTGCGTGCAAATGCTTTGCATGATCTTCTTTACTCTTAGAGTAAATTAGAATATCATCTATAAAAACAATTATGAATTTATCCAAATATGGCTTACATATTCGGTTCATCATGTCCATAAATGCAGCTGGGGCATTGGTTAAACCAAATGGCATGACAGTGAATTCATAATGGCCATACCTCATTCTAATTGCAGTTTTAGGAATGTCCTCTTCATGTACCGTTAATTGATGATATCCTGATCTTAAATCGATTTTAGAAAAAAAATCGAGCTCCTTGCAGTTGATCGAACAGATCATCGATTCTCGGTAATGGATACCGGTTCTTAATCGTGACCTTGTTTAATTCACAGTAGTCAATACACATACGCATTGATCCATCCTTCTTTTTAACGAATAAAATCGGTGCTCCCCACGGCGATGAACTTGGCTGTATGAATCCCTTCTCTAATAATTCATCTAATTGTTTCTTCAATTCCTGCATTTCTGCGGGTGCCAAACGGTAAGATGCTTTGGCAATCGGGGACGTTCCCGGTAGCAGGTGAATTCTGAATTCAACTTCTCTGTTCGGTGGTAGTCCTTACAATTCTTCTGGAAATACATCTGAGAACTAAGACACTACTAGAATATCTTTTAGTTCTTTTCCTTTAATGTTAGTGATTATGGAAATCAAATACACTATAGATCATTTTCTTATATAACTTGCAGTTTTCATTATAGAGATGAATTTTGTAGATCTAGATGGTTTATCTCCTTTAATTGTGATCTTTTTACCTTTTGGTGAATTTATTTGGATTGACTTTTGATCACATAAAATACTTGCTTTATTGGTCATTAACCAATCCATTCCTAATACGACATCAAATCCTGCCAGAATCATTAGGTAAAGGTTTGCAATAAACTTTTCATTTAAAATTTCTACTCTTGCTCCATGTCAGATTTCAGAAATTCTAACAGTTTCTCCATTAGCTGTCTCTACTAGACATTCTTGTGGTAGTTTAGTTAATGACTGATTTAGAAGTTTGCAAAATGAAGTATTAATAAAACTTTGGTTTCCACCAGAGTCAAATAATACTTTAGC
Organism: Helianthus tuberosus; assembly: GCA_030545235.1. Taxonomy (NCBI): domain Eukaryota; kingdom Viridiplantae; phylum Streptophyta; class Magnoliopsida; order Asterales; family Asteraceae; genus Helianthus; species Helianthus tuberosus. Next base: position 32,761,647 of record CM060373.1, on the reverse strand, counting down.
AAAAACATCATTAACTAAAAGCATACCAGCTATCACATCTGGAATCATCTTGGCTTCATCTGCAGTCAAAACGAATGCTCTAGCATTTTTAGTGTTCTTTTTGTTCGCAACTGGAGCCAATCTCGGACAATTCTGCTTGATGTGACCTTTTTCTCCACAGTTGTAGCATAGTCCATTACTGGATTTTCTCCTGCAATCTTCTTCCTTGTGTCCTGGCATCTTGCAGAAATTGCAAAGAGTGGAGCATTTTCCCGAATGCCTCTTCTTGCAGGCCTTGCAGTATGGTGCAGAGGTAGAACCCATATTCCTACGGTTGAAATTCCCAGAACGGAATTCTTGTGTAAGTCTTTGGGTTAGGTTTATCCTCTGGTCTTCTTCTCTAGTACGGATTAACTCATCTGTCAAGGTGTTGGCTAGTTCTACAGCTTCTTCTATGGTTTGAGGTCTAGCTGCCTTGACTACATGTCTAATCTCTCCAATTAATCCCCATATGTAACGGGAGATTAATACCGGTTCAGGTGATGCAAGGGTAGGTACTATTCTAGCATATTCAAAGAATAACTTTGTGTATCCCTTACTATCAACTCCATTCATCCTAAGGTTTAGGAATTTGTTTGCTATTTGTTCTTTTTCATTAGGAGGGCAGAATTTCATTTCTACCATGTTCCTAAATTCTTCCCATTCCATATTGTAAACCCTATCACTTCCTCTAGACTGGAGGATAGTGTTCCACCACTCTAAGGCGGAGTTCTTAAATAGATTGGAAGCAAACATTATCTTGTCCTCTTCCGCACATTTACTTATTTTCAGAACAGCCTCAGTCTTTTCTATCCAGCGTAAAGCTGCAATGGGTTCTTCATTGCCCGAGAATTCTATTGGTTTACAAGACCAGAATTCTTTGTAAGAACAACCATAAGGCATGGTTCTTCTTCTTTTGGGAATGGGCATTTGAAGTACCGGGCCGTTGTTCACACTGTGTTCTGGTTCAATTGGTCGCTTACTGCTATGTTTACTTTTATTATTCGCTTCTTGAACCGTTTGAATAATAAATGGCATTGCATCTATAATTCCCTGTGCCACTATGTGTTGGATAGCACTATTATCCACTTTTTTTCCATTGTTATTGACGCTTGGATTCTCATTAACCAAGTTAATGTTACTCTGGTTATCATTATTCAGATTTCCTTGATTTACTTCGTCGGCCATCTGAATTTTAAACATTTACCACATATTAATATCACACAATAATATTTTAATATAGCCAATCACATGGCACGCATTTTTGGGAAAAGCGTCGATCATTGCGACTTTACTCTATTCATATATTAGGCATCTATTACAAACCAGTACTGAAATAAAAATTACAATACCAACTGAAATAAAGTTATACTAATAATAGTAGGCATCCGTACACACATATTTTATTATTATTTTATTATTATTACTATTACCGTCTCCACCATCACCTCTACGGATATGGATTCATCCAAAAATCCATATTGCGCTCTTCGTACTTCCAGACGAGTCTCTCTCCCACCTGTCGCATTCTTTCACTACTCTCTAAAGTTTCCTCACCGAATGTCCTAAGTTCTTATACGTTTTCTGCACTCATTGGGGGTGCAGGTTCTTGGACTGGGTTCGGAATCTGGGGTGCGGGTTCCTGATATGGGGGTGTAGGTGCCTGGAATTGGTAAGGATCTTCTAAAATCTCCCTAATCTATTCATCGTGGAAATAGGGATCTGAATGGTCCAAACCTAGGTAGGCTCCTACGTTTTGCATAGGTGTGTCTTCATGTATCGGGTAGCGTTGCACATAGTCCCTAACGTCATCCCACCAGGGGTCGTAATTTGGGTCTAGGGGGTTGGGTGCTGGTACCCTAGGGATTTCCTCCGGGTTGAAATCATGCATCTCTACTTGGTTTTCAGGGTTTTCTATCTCCATCGGTTGGTCAGGGATTGGTGATTGTGGTTGGGGTGCTATTATCTGTTCCAGATTAGGGTCAGCTGCAGTGGTGGCTAAGATGTGGATGTTGGCTATACCCCTGTTGATCATATCCTGGGCATAGGCGTCTGTCTCTCTCTTGGCTGCTGCTAGTGCTCTCTGGTCTTGTAACTTTTTCATATGTTTTCTACACTCGTGTGCCCCTCTACTGAACCATCCCCCTCTTTTTATGAGGAAATGGCCCTTCTAACTGAGCCTTAAACACAAAGATTCCTTCTTCCGTATCAGCAGAGTACCCTGAGAGGGCAGGCTGAGAAGAGGAGGTCCCTTCGCTTCTAGGCGAACCAGACAATTGACAGTACGCGTCAGATGGTCCTTGGTCGCTCATACTGTAAACTAACAAATAGTCAAATAACACATAACAATAAATACAGTTATACACATATTTCCGTAATTTATTTCCTAACAAATTAAATTTTGATGTCAGCGGAACACTTCTGTGGCTGAATCAGTGGCTTAGCTCTGATACCACCTTCTGTCGCAACCCCCGATCCCTGATCCCCGGGAACGGGCGGCCGCGAGCCAGTTTCGGTGGTATCTCGTATTGTCTAATTTGGCAGCGGAATTTTTCATCAGGACCGTAGTTAGGAAATATTTGATCAGAGTAAAATACCACATTTTCATAGTATTAAACATATGGGATAAAACCCAAGTTTGTATTACACACATTTTCATAGGAATAAATCCTATATTATTTAAGAAAACATCTATTTCTTTTTAGGTAACTTTATTGCCACTTTTCCAAGCCTTCAGTGCTGTCCAGCTGGCTTCTATTTGGCTTTCACATTTTGTTACCTGAAACGCGTTTTAAAAACATTTGTCAGTGGGAAATACTGGTGAGTGAATCCCAGTTTAATCAATTTTAAGTAAAAATTCCATTGTACAGTATTGAGGGCGATCCCGCAATTATATTTGTTTCCAAGACATATCAATTAACATCCATGGTACTGTCAAACCCGACTTGTGGAAATGTTACTCCTTGACCAGGTGGTAACAAATTTTGTATACAAAACCCCAACATACTCATGATAATTGTATTCTTACAAATACTCAATAACTGTTATTCGCATGGAAAAATATTTAAGGTTTTGTATAAACAGTTCACAAAATAGGTTTACAAAAAGTGGATAAACTCACATTGTTGTCTTAGATTTTCCGTAAGGGTTTCCTGAGAATTATCTATAATTTACACAAATGTACACGCGTTAGTATAATAACTCATTTTAACATTAGTAATACCCTCCCCGAGACGGCATTCCAACGACTACGTCGGGCAGAACCACGACAGCCGTTACGGAACCCTAGATCAATCGGGCAGCGTATCTAATACGTATCCAGGGGTTATAATACTTACAACGGAGCAGAACTTCGCTAATTAGGGGGGTATAATACCCGAGTATAAAGCCTATTATCAGAAATTGAGATTGAGAAAGAAACTTTGAACGAATTCGAATGAAATCCGATGGCCTGCTTATATAGTTGTTGAGTCTGGTCCTCTCGCGGCCCGCGTAACACAAGAGAAGGGCCTATGCGGCCCGCGTTAACCCCAGTCAATGCTATAGCTTGTCCGGGTCAGCAACTAGCTCCGCCGGGTGTTGGGCCACGTGGCCGCACCGGGCTGCGCCACCTTTTAGCCTCTCGCGGCCCGCGTGAAGGTTGGGGTGCGTCTTACGCGGCCCGCCTCAACTTAAAAATTCAGTTTTTAATTATTTTTAATACTATTTAATGTATTTAGGGCCCGTTTTCGCGTATGGGGTGTATTTTGGAACATTTTGGGATATTTTAAAATATATTAGGGTGTCGGAAAATATTCGAGGGTGTCGGTTTGTTGAGGATTGTTACATTATATGTAACATTATTTATCACATCAGTGTTTTATACTCTGTTAGGTTGTTAGATGTCATATCACTTCAGTGTTTATATGTAACAGTATTTATCACATCAGTGTTTAAAAGTTATCCACTTCTGAAAGACAACCTCTGTTTCTTCATTTTTCATGTTGACCACTGACTGACCAAACGTCAGTGTTTTAATCACTGTTAACATCCACTGATATTGACCATCAGTGGTTTTCCTAAAAAACAGCCACTGCTCACATTTTTATTGTTGATGTGGTTAATTAATGATAGAATGAAATTATCAAATGAAAACTAGAATTACAATAAAATTACCATTTTATCTAATCGTTGCATTCCAATGAGATAAGAGTTTCTCCAACATTGTTTTGGTGATAAAAATAAAAAATAAAACTGTTGATGACAATTTCTTGCATATCAAATCAGTAATTAATGCTAATTTCTTTATCTTTGGACATTGAAAATATGAAAAATGGGAATTTCAAATTGACGGTTATTTTCTCTTAATTAAAGTTAAAATAAAAATTAGAAAAGTCATGATGACAATTGCTTTCAAATCAAATCAGTAATTACTGATAATATCAATAACTTTTGAAATTCAAAATATGCAATTGGAAATTTAAAATTGACGTTCTCTTTCTTTTTTTTTCCTACAAACGCAACATAGATTCATAAGATTAAAATTTATTCATTTTTTCATGACATTAAAAGTCCAATAATTACATAACATACTGAACAACTAAAGTTTAAATCGAACGGAAGTTGAAGGCATCCGCATAAGATCTCTGGAAACCTGTTGTCTCGTGAACAGGCCAATTTGCAATTCATCAAAACATCTCTTCAGCTCTTGAAGAGTAGCCCTATCTTGATACACCTGTTCCTCGATTTGCCTAACAAAACGATGCTTTAAATCATCTGATTTTACAGAAGTGAATGATGCCATTTCAATAAACTATATTACTCGACTTTGCTGAAAGTATGATATCTTCGTAGGAAAACGTGATGAAAAACAGGTGAAGTGGCTATGAGTTTATATACTTAATCAATCAAAACGTGTAGATTTAATATAAACATATTGATGTATATTTCAAAACAGCAGTCTTTAAATGCAAAAACCTTTTCAAATCCCAACTTTTATGGGAAAATTGTGAAATTAAATACCAAGAAACCCAAGGGACAAATTTTCAAAGCTCAATGAACAAAAGCAGATCATCATAATTAAAATTAACCTCTTCATTTACCATGTAGACCGACACTTGTTTCCTCTCTAATGGTTATGGAGTGGTTATAACAGCTGATCATGCAAAGTACTGTTATAACTAACTACTGCTTCTTATAAAGACTGATGAAGCCTATCTACTGTTGAATATAAAGCCCTGTTAAAGACAAGCACTGATGTACCTAATCACTGATGAGGCTTATCAAACATCTGTTTATGGGCAAACATCTGTTTAAGGTCAAACATTTGTTTAAGGCGAAACATCTGTTTATGGCCAAACATCTGTTTAAGGTCAAACATCTATTTAAGTCCAAACAACTGATATATAAGGCGAAATATCTGTTTAAGCTCCAATATCTGTTTAAGTCTTCTCATATCTTAACACTTTTGAAAATAGTTAAAACTGATAGTTTTCATTAATCCTTAAAAGTCTGTTACAACCACTGTGTTGGTTCAAACATCTGATTGTTAAAAGTTATCCACTGCTGAAAGACAACCTCTGTTTCTACATTGTTCATGTTGACCACTGACTGACCACAATCAGTGTTTCAATCATTGTTAGCTATCCACTGATAGTTAAAAATCACCCATTGTTTTCATTTTCACCACTGTAAACCACTGATATTGACCATCAGTGGTTTCCTAAACAACTGTCATCCATTATTCATCAGAGGTTGGCACGTGGTCAGTACTTAGCCTTCAGATCTTTGTAACCGCTGCCACGTCAGCATTCACTTTTTCGCCATTATAAAACCCTGATCAAAACCCCAAACAGGGCTTTTCACTGTCGAATCGAATTCAAAATTCCTTTCAAAAGCAGTTATCATCAAATCCCTTCACATTACTCATCTTCTTCCTTCTCTCGCCATTACCTGCAAATCACCATGGCTCTTCCACTCAAATCTCCTCATAACTACATGTGTATACTTGAAAAACCAAGTCAAAACACAACCTTTCACTCCGTCATAGATGCTCTCTCCTAATCAAAGTACAAAATGTTGTTGACTTGCAACCCACCTATCTACATTGAAACCCTACGTGATTTCTGGAAAAATGCAAAAACAGAGGTTCAAGACAAAAAGCCTTGGGCTATTACTTCAACAGTAGGGGGAATTCAAGTGGAAGTCACACCACAATCTATCTCTGAAATTTTTGAAATAAATGATCACACAGGTAAAAATTCTTTCCCAAAGGCTGATTACCAAACTGATTTCATTGAGAGAGGGTATGAAGACGAAATGAAAAAGGATACTTTGCAAAAGGGCAGTTTTCCATCTGCCATGAGATTTTTATTTCATACCCTTCTCATGTGTGTTTCAAATAAAACTACAGCTTTTAATGAAATACCATTGAAAATCCAATACTTGGGCTATGCTATTATGGCAGGAGAAAATTTTAATTACTACCAAGAGATTTTCAAAGACATGGTTAAAAATGTTTATCATATAAAAGAAAACAAAAAACCATTTTTACTATTTCCAAGGTTTTTAAGTTTTTACTTACAAAAGAAAATTCCAAAAGATAGTGCACATGTGCTTGTCAAAGGAAATCCTTTTCAAATAAACAGCCTATCTACTGAAACTTTCACAAGGCTGTCCAAAACACAAACAGAGAAACCTGAGCAGAATTTAGCTGAGACAACCTCTGCTCCTCAGGCTCCTGCTATTGAGCCCACTGCTCCTGGTGATCACAGCAGCACAACCCCTGTTGTGAAACCCACACCAAAACCCACCAAAAAGCCAATCAAGAAAAAATCTCAAAAGCCCCCCAAACCCTCAAAAAAGGTTCCTCTGGAAGATGAGATCCCAGAGATAATACCTGTGACAACACAAAAGTCACCAATAACCACTGCTGCTACTTCCTCATAGCAGATTGAAGAAAGATCTCAGCCTGAGCCTAAAACTCCTCTTGCATCCTCTCAAAAGGATCAGGTTGTATACATAGGGACACCACATTATGAAGCAATGGATTCAGTTGAATCTATCTTCCACAGCCCAGCTCCCGGGGCAAATTCTCTTTCTACCTCTATCCTCACTGCACAACATCCACTATCAATGATACCTCTGTTGGATGCACTTGATATAGCCCAGGCACAAATCAGTTCTTCTCAATCACCTGTCAATGAGAATATACCACAATAAGTGACGGAGTCTAGTGTCTCTATCATTGCTAACCCACCAACAGTTGAGGAGGCTACACTACAGGAATTACAAGTAATTCCTGACAGTAGTTCAAGTGGAGCAGCTACTACAGGTGTTGAACCCACTGGTTTACACCTGGACAGTAGTTTCATTAGTGAGACTCCCTTGAAGGCAATTTCTTTTTTGGGAACCATAGTGTCTACTGGTGTGTATCCTTTATACACTTGTAACACCTCGAAAATTTAAGTCCAATAATGTATTGACACGTGTCATGGGCTTTGAATATGTGAAAACGTACATTAGAGGGACTAAAGTTGACAAACAGTGAAACTATGTGAATATAAGGGTCCAAAGTGTCAACAATGGATAAATAGGCCCTACAATAACCCTACATGGTGTTTATAATCTTAAACGGATAAATCATGGATCATACGAAGCGGAAAATGAAAGAAAGTGAGGAATTACAAACTTCAGAGGCTAAATGTGTCAACATGTTGAAAGTATACCTCTGAGTGACCTTTTGGCAAACCCGAAGCTTTGTAATGGTAAAATATACTCACTAGAATATGTGGTAAAAATTTCATAAAGTTTCGATATCGTATGAGAAAGTTATGATCAAAACCGTGCACGAAGGGTTAAATGCGTTAACGTTGAAATTCGTGACTTTTCGGGTAAGCACAAAGTTAACCAAGGACTTTATCATGTTTGTAAATGTCCCAAGGTCCTTAAAAATCAGATTTGAGGGTCAAGAGTGCAAGATAAATAGCCAAAACCACGTTTCAAAGGACCAAGGACCAAAATGCAAAACTTTGAAACTTGGATACCTGGTCGCGCACTTGTATGCGCCCCGCGAGGGGGTTCTCGCGCCCCGCGTACAAGTCGCCAGCGACAAAACATGCATAGCTGCCAGTAACAGGTCTGATTTCGATTGTTTCCAACTGTGAATCGATACAAGGGGCTCTCCAATGGATTTACATGCATAGGGGGGCACTTGGACACATCTTACAACATCCCTAGACTATTGTGGCAGCATCTAATGAGATCAAACTAGTTATAAAAGGGTCTTGAAGTTGTAACAAATGAACACTTGCATTTACAAAAATTCACAAGACCACTTCTGGAGCTTCTCTGATCAACCTCAGGCTTTCTAGTGATCTCTAAGCATAATTAGGACTCTTGTAAGTATTCCTAACCCTCTCTAATTCGTTCTAGCTTAGTTAATTAATCAAAAGTCAAACCATCGTAATTTAAGTTTGACTTTGAGATTAAACGAAATTTTCTCAGTCATTTCTCGAATTGAAAGTACCTACAAGTAGGTATTTATGTGGGTAACAAACCCTTAAAAGGGTATTTTTCAGATTCCCACTCTAACTATGCTAATTGTCGAGTCAAAGCATACTTTAAAAAGTCAACAGAATGATTATTTGCAAGTTTAAGCATAATTAGCAATATAGGATGCATGCAACCTGTTTGATCATTAAAATAACTTGGTAACTAATGTAAGAACATGTCTCAACATGTTCAACTCGACAATGTTCAGTTTAAACCCGGATCGGAACCGAAAGTCGCATAATTTGACTTTTGCTTTGACTATCAATTCTGATCCGTTTATGCATGTTTGAGATCTGCCTTAGAGCTTATTTTGGACCAAGTTTCATATAAGTATAACTCTCTGAAATTTTACAACTTGGTTCAATACTTATCCGATTCATATGCATGTTTCCGATTTATGCTTAAATGTTGACTATTATGCCATTTTGACTATAAAATGTGATTTTTGAAAAAGTGAAAGAGTAGAAACATTTGTTGCTGATTTATAAACTTGCACCTAAAATTTGATATCAGTTTGAGGTCTAGATTAAGAGTTATGCTCATTAGCGTAATTTGAAAGCTTTATGTTAATTAATTGGCGTAATTAGCGTATAGCCTAGTTAAACCCACTTTTTGATATCAAACTTTTTACCCACTGATGTTATATAATATTTTGGGATTTTTGAATATTTTTATTTAATTTTTGGCTGAGCATAACATAGGTCTCTAGGTTTAATTCGGTTATGAGGGTTTTGCCCTTTTAAGCCATAAAATGAGTTTTACAAATCCTTTTGACCTCAAACCTTTTTCTACTGATTTTATTTGTTAAATAAAATATTTTGAGCCTTTTGGAATTATAAAAAATATAAGCTTTCTTTTAAAAACCAGGAAATGGCTCCAAATCGCCTTTTTAAGCATTTTTAACGCATAGTATGTGCTAAAACCATATTAAACATATAAGATTGATACCTACTGATATTTTTAGTATATTTTTATATAATAACAGTAAGTACAAGTTTTTGAACTCAGGTTTCCAGTTTTGACCTTTTTAGCCCTTGTGAAATTACCAAAATACCCCTAAGGTGCATAGTTTGGTTTTAAATGATAAGTTTCACATATGGGTCATACCCTACTGTTATAACATGTTAAATTAAGTGTATGTACTGTATAAATCAGACCTGTAGCTCAGGTTACAAATAAACTCTTTTATAATCTTTTAAATGACCAAAATGCCCTTATGAGGCTTAATTTGAGTTTAATTTCATTTGGGGCGTAATAGAAGATATCTCACTGATGTTATAACATATTTAAGCCGTATTATCTCAGGGAACTTGCATATGACTCTGTTGGTTACCCGTAACGCCCTTTTCGCGCTCGGTTCGGTTTATGTAACTAGTTTGCATAAATTGACCAAAACGGGTCAAACCTTATCATTTTTGTCTCAAAATCCAAAATGTGTTTAGTATACCCATATTACACAAGTCTTCAAACTTGTCGGGTCTAAATCACATTCTATCCGGTCTTCGCTTAATCGTGCGTTTGAACCGTTTCGTCCTTAAAACTAGCCGGTCTAAGCTTAAGCTTAAATAAAGACCCGTTAGAAATCTAACAGGTTATTATAAACCTTTTGTTCCAGAATAGAAGAACCAGTAAAAGCTACCTTCACTTGCTAGTTGTGATTTATACTTACCAAGGTAAATACTTTTAACTTATTTTCCCTATACGGGCTTGGGTTACGGTTTATAGAATACCGCTTGATCGAGCATCAAATCTTACATCGTTGGGTGGTTAATTGAATAATTTAATCGGCTCGTTTAAACAGTCTTGTTCACTTTAAGCCTTTGAGGGGTTAATGACCATGTCCCGGATATCCCTGGCATCATTTTACGAAATGGCCACGACCTGAGCACGGGGTGTAGGCGTACACCTGTCAGTGTATAACTCAATATTGTGGTGTGTCTATTGATCTTTAATGTCACACCCCGATTTCCACGTGTCACCGGTGGGCCCGGTGGGGAGTATCGTGACGTGGTTGGCAACATAATAGTCAAACAACACAATATCAATATGCACAGCGGAAGCAATTTAAAAATATGATACAACCGAATTTATTTATTGTAATCAAAGTCACAATATCCGGATGTTTATCCACAGTAGGATTGAAATAAAATATTTTTAATGGTTCAACAGACTTCAGGCATCTTAAGCTTGCGAGACTTCTAATGATGCTTAGGAGAAATCCCAGCCAATTTTGCTTAGTACCTGCATTTTATCTTTTTGGGAAAATACGTCAGTTTACACTGGTAAATACGTTCAACTGACTCATTTTGTAAAATGATTGAAAATTGGTTTGGATGCACGTGGCATAAACATTTTATTTAACTTGGGAGAATTATTTAATATTATAATCTTGTGAACGAATTACATGTTACTTATGCGTTCAGTCACCCGGATCTTGTCCGGGTTAAAGATCAATAGACACACCACATCATAGAGTTATACACTGACAGGTGTACGCCTACACCCCGTGCTCAGGTCGTGGCCATCTCGTAAGATGATGCCAAGGATATCCGGGACATGGTCATTAACCCCCCCAAAGGCTGTAAAGTAAACAAGACTGTTTAAACGAGTATAGAATGTAATTTAGACCCGACAAGTTTGAAGACTTGTTTAATATGGGTTTATTATTCACATTCTGGATTTTGAGATAAAACCGTTAAGGTTTGACCCGTTTCGGCTAATTTATGTAAACTTGTTACATAAACCGAACCGTACACGTAAAAAGCGTGACGGGTAATCATGAGAGCTATATACAGGTTCCCTAAGTTAATTATGCCTCAAATATGTTGTGACATCAGTAAGATGTCTTTCATTATGCCCGAAACGTGTTTAAACACAAGCTAGGCCCCGTAGGGGTAGTTTGGTCATTTAAAAGTTTATAAAAGCGTTTAAGTGTTTTACTGAGTTACAAGTCTGATATAATCAGCAAATATACTCAATTTTCTAAGTTAAATCAGTAGGATAAAGCATGTATGTGAACTTTATCATTTTTAACCAAACTATGCCCCGTAGGGGTATTTTGGTAATTTCACATAATCCGAAAAGCTCAAAACTGAAGTCTGAGTTTATCAACCTTAGCTTACTGTTAAAATGTTATAATTTGCCTCACATATCAGTAGGTATCAACCCGGGTATGTCCAATATGATTTTAAAACATACCATGCGTTAAAAACGCTAAATAAGGCGATTAAAGGCCATTTCCGGGTTCGATACTTAAATCTGATATTTTTACATTTCCAAAAGGCTTAAAATAATTTATTTATCATATGTGATCAGTAGCAAAAGGTTTGAAGTCGTTTAGATATGTAAAACTCATTTTATGGCCCGTAAGGGCAAAACCGACAATTACCGGATTAAGCCTACGACTACTAGTTATGCTCAGCCTAAAATTAATTAAAAATCTTTAAAAATCCCAAAATAATATATTACATCGGTGGGTATTAAGTTTGATATCAAAAAGTAGGCTTAACTAGGCTATACGCTAATTACGCCGTTTTATTAACATAAAGCTTTAAATTTGCGATAATGAGCATAACTCCTAATCTACAAGTCAAACTGATGTCAAACTTTGCATACAAGTTTATATATCAGAAATCAAGGTTTCTACACTTTTACATTTTCATAAATCACGTTTTAAGGTAATAAGGGCATAACGGTCAACATATGAGTAATTAACGGAAACATGCATATTAATTGGATAACTAATGAACCGAGGTGCATAATCACAGAGGGTTATTCTAACATGTAACCTAGTCCAATTAAAGCTCTGAGGCGTTTCTAATACATGCCTAAATGGGTCAGAACTGAAAGTCAAAGTGAAAGTTAAACTATGTGACTTTCGGTTCCGAACCGGGTCTAAACAGGAATTTGTCGGGTTGAACATGTTTAGACATGTTCTTACACTTATTACTAAGTTATAACAATGATCCAACAGGTTGTATATGATCTACAATGTTAATTATGCATAAATGGCATTTTAGACTTCCTGTTGACTTTTTAAATATAGGTTTGACCCGACTTTTGACCTGGTTAGAGTGGTGATCAGGGGAAACCCTTTTGAGGTTTTATTACCCACATAAATACCAAGCTATAACTACTTTTAATTCGAGATATGACTGAGCCATTGTTGACTAATCTTGAAGTCAAACCGTAATTACGACGGTTTGACTTTTAGCTAAATAACTAAGCTAAACATTATTAAAGGAGGATTAGAACACTTACTGAAGTCCTAAGCTTGATTAGGGAACACTTGAGAGGAAGTTGAGCTCCAGAAGTGGTCCTCAAATGCAGATGAAGGTGTGAAGTAAGTGTTTGCAAGACCTTGGCCTTTTATAGTGTTTTCAATCACCACAAAGAGTTGACAACAAGGTCTAGCACACACCACAAGCTTCCCACATGTGTCCTAGATGCTTAGGGGGTGCTTTAGGGGCCAAGGGATGTGGAAAATCGGGTATAGGTCGCGCATAAAGGCAATGGCAGGCAAGAACCCACATTTCTCGGAGCTGGGCAGGGCTAGCGTGATCAGATTTTGTGATTTTTGCGATTTGATCCTTGGCTCTTCAAAACTTGATTAGGCACTTGTTTTCTTGCATTGTAAACCCTCATATTTGATTTATAAAGGCTTTAAAACATATACCCACTTTGTTAGGTCCCCGGGTAACTTTATTGTTACCCGAAAAGTCCTAACTTTCAACGTTTACGCTTTAACTCTTCGCACACGAATTTGATCATAACTTTCTCATACGTTAACGAAACTTTACGAAATTTAAATCGTGTATTCTCGTGAGCATATTTAACATTTACAAAGCTTCGGGTTTGTCAAAAGGTCACTCAGAGGTATAAATTGAACATGTTGACACATTTAGTCTCTGTAGTTTGAAATCTCTCACTTTTAGCTTCGTATGATCCATGATTTATTCGTTTGAAGGTACGAGCATCATATAGGGTTAATGTACATTATATTTATTCATAGTTGACACTTAGAATACGTATATTCACATACTTTCCATGTTTGTCAACTTTAGTTCTTCTATAATATTTCTTTCACACGTTTGAACATTTAACACGCGTCTACACATTATAGGACGTGAATTTTTCGAGGTGTTACATCCTCACCCCCCTAAAATAAATCTCGACCCGAGATTTACTGAAATAAGTAAGGGTACTTTTCTTTCATCGTGGATTCAACCTCCCACGTGTATTCGGGACCTCTACGGGCATCCCATTTGACCTTTACAATAGGTACATGCTTCCTTCGAAGCTTCTTTACCTGTCGATCTTCAATCGACAAAGGTTTTTCAACAAATTTCAAGCTCTCGTCTATATGCACATCTGTATGTGGTATAACCAGTGATTCATCAGCGAAGCACTTCTTCAGATTGCAGATGTGGAACACATTGTGAATTCCACTGAGCTCTTCCGGTAAGTTTAACTTATAGGCAACTGACCCGACACATTCGATAACCTCGAAAGGTCCTATGTATCTCGGGCTTAGCTTGCCTTTCTTACCAAACCGCATCACTCCCTTCCAGGGTGACACTTTAAGTAGGACTTTGTCACCTACTTCGAAGTGAAAATCCTTACGCTTAGGATCAGCGTAACTTTTCTGCCTATCCCGGGCAGCTTTGAGACGGTCACGAATCTGGACAATCTTGTCCGTCGTTTCGAACACGATCTCTGGTCCTGATAACTGGACATCCCCAACTTCCGCCCAACAAATAGGCGATCTACACTTTCTACCGTATAATGCCTCAAAAGGCGCAGCCTTAATGCTGGTATGGTAGCTATTGTTGTAGGAGAATTCGATTAATGGTAGGTTCTTATCCCAGCTACCACCCAAATCGATCGCACATGCTCGTAGCATGTCTTCCAACGTTTGAATAGTACGCTCACTCTGACCGTCAGTCTGAGGATGGTAAGCCGTACTAAAATTCAAATGTGTGCCCAAAGATTGTTGGAAACTCTTCCAAAAATGTGACGTGTATCTAGTATCTCGGTCAGAGATAATAGCCACAGGTATGCCATGTAAGGCTACAATCTTATTAACGTATAACTGGGCTAACATGTCGGAGCTATAAGTCTCCTTGATGGGTAAGAAATGTGCTGACTTAGTCAGTCTATCAACTATAACCCATATTGTATCATTGTATTTCCTTGTCTTTGGCAACTTGGTGATAAAATCCATCGTCACCATTTCCCACTTCCACGTAGGAAGTTCAGGCTGTTGTAGCAAACCAGATGGTTTTTGATGCTCGGCTTTGACTTGCGCATATGTCAAGCATTTAGCTACATGGGTGGCCACAGACTTCTTCAAGCCTATCCACCAATAATTCGCCTTCAGATCCTGGTACATCTTATCAGCTCCAGGATGAACGGAGTATTTGGAACTATGGGCTTCCTGGAGGATGACATCTCGTAGTCCTCCATAAATTGGAACCCATATTCGTCCATTCAATCTTAGAATTCTGTCCTTGCTAAGAGTTAACTGCTCCTCAGTTACTCCTAGCTTTTCATTAGGATAGTTAGCTTCCAACACAGCTTCCTTTTGTGCAGCTAACAACCTTTCAATCAAATTATTCTTTATTTCCATGCGCTTGGCATTGATTCGGATGGGTTTCACCCTTTCCTTTCTGCTCAAGGCGTCAGCGACTACATTCGCTTTGCCGGGATGATACTTGATTTCACAATCATAGTCATTCAAGGTCTCTATCCAACGGCGTTGTCTCATGTTTAATTCTTTCTGATTAAACAGATGCTGGAGGCTCTTGTGATCAGAATAGATCACACACTTGACACCATATAGATAGTGCCTCCAAAGCTTTAATGCGAACACAACGGCACCCAACTCCAAGTCGTGGGTGGTGTAATTCTTTTCATGCACCTTTAATTGTCTTGAAGCGTAGGCAATAACTTTACCTTTCTGCATAAGCACACACCCCATGCCAGTGTGTGAAGCATCACAATATACCACAAATTCTTCTATTCCATCTGGCAATGTCAGTACTGGGGCGTTGCTCAACTTTTGCTTCAGAATATCAAAGGATTCTTGCTGCTTAGGGCCCCAAACAAACTTAACCTTCTTCTTAGTTAAGGAGGTTAGGGGTGCAGCAATCCTTGAAAAATTTCCAATGAAACGCCTGTAATATCCTGCCAATCCCAGGAAGCTACGAATCTCTGTAGGCGTCGTCGGCTCTTGCCAGTTCATTACGGCTTCAGCCTTAGCGGGATCCACCTGGATACCACGCTCACTGACCACGTGTCCAAGGAATTGGACTTCTCGTAGCCAAAATTCACACTTAGAGAATTTGGCATAGAGTTTCTCCTGATGCAGGAGCTTGAGAATACAGCGAAGGTGTTTCTCATGGTCAGCTTTATTCTTCGAATAGATAAGAATGTCGTCGATGAAAACGATGATGAATTTATCCAAATAAGGCTTGCAGACGCGATTCATGAGATCCATGAACGCTGCCGGTGCATTAGTGAGCCCAAAAGGCATCACTAGGAACTTGTAGTGACCGTAACGAGTCCTAAATGCAGTCTTGTGAACGTCTTCATCTTTAACCTTCAACTGATGGTAGCCTGACCTCAAATCGATCTTCGAGAAATAACTTGCCCCTTGTAATTGATCGCATAAATCGTCGATTCTGGGCAGAGGATACCTATTCTTTATCGTGACTTTATTAAGCTCGCGATAGTCGATGCACAGACGCATCGACCCATCCTTCTTCTTGACAAACAAGATTGGCGCTCCCCAAGGAGATGAACTAGGTCTAATGAAACCTTTAGCCAGCAATTCATCTAGCTGCGTCCGCAACTCCTTCATTTCTGTGGGTGCCAATCTGTATGGTGCTCTAGCAACAGGTGCCGCTCCAGGGATGATATCGATTCTGAATTCGACTTGTCTATCTGGTGGTAAACCAGGTAGATCTTCAGGAAACACTTCTGGGTATTCAGAAATGATAGGGATGTCTTCTATCTTCGGTTTGGGCTCATCAATAATCACTTGCGCCATGTAGATGACACACCCCTTCTTCAAACACTTGGAAGCCTTGAGCATAGTCACCTGCTCAGGTAGCCCATACTGGGTATCTCCCCGAATGGTAAGTGATTCACCAGACGGAGTCTTTATTACCACGTGTTTCTTGTTACAGACAATTTGGGCCTGGTTATGAGATAACCAGTCCATACCCAGAACTAGGTCGAAACCAGCCAATTTAAAGGGAAGTAAAGACAGAGGAAAAGAATGGTTCTTAATGGATATAACACATCCATCTAACACAGTGGAGACGGTTTCTAGGGTGCCATCTGCTAACTCCACCTCATAGTTCACTTTTAGGGTTTTGACAGGTAATTTCAACAATTCACAAAACTTATTGTCTACAAACGACTTATCTGCGCCTGAATCGAAAAGTACTCTAGCAAAGACGTCATTTACAAGGAAAGTACCTGTAATAACGTTGTCGTCTAGAACCGCTTCCTTTGCGTCCATTCTGAAGACTCTAGCATTAGTCTTCTTGGCCTCTTCAGGCTTCTTGGTGTACTTAGGGCAGTTGGTCTTGATGTGCCCCTTTTCATTGCAACGGTAGCACGTTGCGTCTTTTATCTTTTTGCAATCCAAGGCTTTGTGTTCCTTGGACTTGCACAAACCACAAGCAAAAGATCTTGACTCATTATTTGAGTTCGATCCGAGTCTGCACTTTCCAAAGTGCTGTTTCTTGCAAATATTGCACTTGGGCTTCTCACCAGACCGATGCCCATCTCTTCTTGACTCAGACCCCTTCTTGCTATCACCGTTCCCACGGTGCTTGTTGCTCGACTTTCGTGAACCATCATCTTCACGCTTCCTCTTCTCAGCCTCCTTATTCCTCAGCGATCTCTGCCTGACCGCATCCAGAGTGAGGGATAAGGAAATGTCAGCTACTGATCTAAAAGTGGCTGGCCGAGAAGCTTTCACGCTTGCCTTGATTTTGGGGGCTAAACCACCGATAAAACGAGCTATTCGCTTTGGTTCCGGGGTTACTAAATATGGAACCAATCGAGACATAGTGTTGAAGCTCGTTAGGTAAGCTTGACAGTCGAGGTTTGTCATCACCAAGGATAGAAAATCAGATTCTATCTTCTCCACCTCATGATGAGGGCAGTAATTTTCCCTGATAAGGGCAACAAATTGATCCCACGACATATTGTACAATGGGATTTTTCCGGTGGCCTTAATCAGAGATCTCCACCATGCTAACGCTTCACCCTTAAAAGACTGCGACACAAACTTGACCACGTCTCTCTCAGCACATTCGCTGATGTCTACAACCGTATCCATCTCATCCAGCCATGTCATACAGTCAATGGCTCCCTTCTCCCCAGTGAAATCCCGGGGATTGCAAGAAACAAAATATTTATACGTGCAACCCTTGTCACGGGGCCCTTGATTACGTATAACCTGCTGAGATGGAGCACTGTGGTTCGAGGAGCGTCGATCATTATCTTTCTTCAGGTCGTCCTTCTTGGGCGGTGGCTTTGAAGGCTGTGTAGATTGGGTCCTACTACGAGTCCCACTGTACTCTTCATACTGCCTTTCCAAAGCCTGTGTAACAGCGCCGTCTATGATCGCTTTCAATTCCGCACCCATTAGATTAATTCGAGCGTCATTATTAACCTCCACTGGATGACTATTACCCTCGTCCGAGTTAGCCATACTAATTGAACTGTTGCAGAAAACAAGGACAATAGTTTATTTGGGAGTTTATTATGGAGTTGTCTTTTATGGCAATTCATTAACCATGGTACAGAGACCATATTTGGTTAATTTATAAATCATATTTATTTAGGATTTCTATTATAGTTTATCCTAAGTATAAAACAATAACAGTTTTATTTATGGCACAAAAGGCCTAGTCACGTGGACACTTTTAATTTAATCTATGATTTCAGAGAATCAAAACATTAAGGTATACTGGCACGATAGGCCTATTCACAAGGACAATTATTAATTATATGCTAGGATTGCAGAGAATCAAAGCATTTGAGGTTTGAACCTAGTTCATTACCTTTATTTGACAGGGAGTCATAGCTACCACTGTCTTTTGGCTCATATGGAAATGAGTAGGGCCCGTAGGCACGTATTACCACGTATGGTTAAAATGTGATCATCTTAATTGATGATGTAAACCCAGGATTCAGAGATCATTAAACTAGGTTAGGAATCTTCTAAAGAATTCCCTTATAAAAATGACGTATGTGATTTTTTTTATGAATCACGTCTGCCAGGAGTGTTAACATGTTTTCAGATGTTAACTTAGACTTGAATCTTTCGGACAGGTCTTACCATCTTGGCCCGGTCTTATAATGACCAAAAGGCTAGGTTTCACACTTTAAGATTCTTAATTTATAATTATATAGGCAGATTAGTTCAAAAGGAATGATTTTAATTTATTTATTTCATTTATAATTTATTTATGCACAAAACGGCAAACATAAAATTTATAAAACAAACATTCCATTAATTTATTTAAAATATTACATACTGCCCTAAACGGGTCTTTTCAACAAACAATTACCCACGCAGGGGTTAATCAACATACTTGTCCACGCAGGGACTTAACAAACAAACTAGTCCACGCAGGGACTTTAAGCAAACAGACTAGTCCACGCAGGGACTTTAAGCAAACATCATACCCACGCAGGGGTTAACGGAAAATAGACCCTCGCAGGGGTCAAAACAAACACACATACATACCCACGCAGGGGCTTAAACAAAACAAGAATTACAGGCAATACAGGCCCACGCAGGGGCTTAACAACAATCGAAAGGATTTAGTGATCCTTCTTGTTCTTCCCTTTGATCAAACTAGCTAATCCTTGGAAGAAAGTCTGTCTCTCCCTACGGTCCCTGTGCACTTCCCGTTCAACCTGATCCATCCTCTGAAGGAGTTCTTCACGCTCAGGTGGGGAGAACCTAGGCGGCTGCGATTGAGCCCGTATAATAGGCCTAGGTGGTATCTGGTACCCGTGTGTTGGGTACCCTACTCCCCATGGAGCTCCGTATGGTCCTTCCGGATGCAGGGCATTGTAGTTGGCTGCCACCAAGTAAGGGTCGGCCTCTGCGTACCCATAGTTGTTGTGGACCGGCGGCTCGAACGGGTTGTATGCCATGGAACCCGTATACGCTGGGATTGGGTTGTCAAAACCCATTGGCGGTGGCTGCGGCATTGCTGATTGTGAAGGTCCACCCATTTGTGGGTCCTCCTGATGTGGCGGGTAGTGACTGCCACTGGATTGACGTGGGGAACTGAAATGGAAGTCCCCTGCTCGTGTCGACATGCGGGCACCGGTTCTCCTACGCCTTGGCGGTTGAGGAGGTGCCGGCTGAACTGGTGGCGGTGGAGGTGGTGGCGTAAGTGCCACAAATCGGGAATCCCCCAAGGAATCTTGATGATGATGCTGTTGCTGCGGCTGCTGCTGCTCATGAGGCGACGAGTGGTGAGGAGGTGTGTAGTACCACTCGTGCCGAGTGAACATGGCTTGGAAGCTGTCTGGACCACCGTAGGGTGATCCGTGGAAAGACGATCTGTCGGAGATCTCGATCGGATGATTTGGAGTGCCACTTGCAGGTTCGACGGGATCAGTATCCTCGTCCATGTCATCCGCGTGATCGCCAGAGAAGTGATCGTCTGGCCCCAGTGGGTTGAAACCCACGGGTCCTGGTATGTATCCTACCGGAATAAACTGGCCCTGAAAAACAGGTGTGGGGTCCCCGTAAGAATGGTGCGATAGAGATCGCTGTAATGGTATGAAGGAAGGCTGAGGGTTGTTCGGCTCATAGTCTGGTTGTGGCCCATACGGGTTTTGGACCGGCGGTGTAGAGCTGTGTGACACCGATCTTCTTGCTGGTTCAAACAGGTTTCTTCTGTTTTGGCGTGGATCGTCACTCTCCGTGGTAGACGGAGCTCGAACATTTGAGGGTCCTGCCTCGTTGTCGTTGGGGGCGGTTATCGGCCCCTTTCCTCGTCCTCGTCTACGGAAAAATCTTGGAGGCATTTTGATATTCCTGTCAATAAAGCATAAGATAACAACAACAAAATATAAAATTTAAAGGACAAAACAAAACCCGAATAAGGTGGAATTTGTCATATGTTATAAGTCTAGACTCGAAGGTTTAGATATGTGCAATTGTGTAACTGAGATTAAACACAAAAGGCTAGTGTTTAATTCACTCAGAGTTGGCTCTGATACCAACCTGTCACACCCCGATTTCCACGTGTCACCGGTGGGCCCGGTGGGGAGTATCGTGACGTGGTTGGCAACATAATAGTCAAACAACACAATATCAATATGCACAGCGGAAGCAATTTAAAAATATGATACAACCGAATTTATTTATTGTAATCAAAGTCACAATATCCGGATGTTTATCCACAGTAGGATCGAAATAAAATATTTTTAATGGTTCAACAGACTTCAGGCATCTTAAGCTTGCGAGACTTCTAATGATGCTTAGGAGAAATCCCAGCCAATTTCGCTTAGTACCTGCATTTAATCTTTTTGGAAAAATACGTCAGTTTACACTGGTAAATACATTCAACTGACTCATTTTCTAAAATGATTGAAAATTGGTTTGGATGCACGTGGCATAAACATTTTATTTAACTTGGGAGAATTATTTAATATTATAATCTTGTGAACGAATTACATGTTACTTATGCGTTCAGTCGTCCGGATCTTGTCCGGGTTAAAGATCAATAGACACACCACATCATAGAGTTATACACTGACAGGTGTATGCCTACACCCCGTGCTCAGGTCGTGGCCATCTCGTAAGATGATGCCAAGGATATCCGGGACATGGTCATTAACCCCCCAAAGGCTGTAAAGTAAACAAGACTGTTTAAACGAGTATAGAATGTAATTTAGACCCGACAAGTTTGAAGACTTGTTTAATATGGGTTTATTATTCACATTCTGGATTTTGAGATAAAACCGTTAAGGTTTGACCCGTTTCGGCTAATTTATGTAAACTTGTTACATAAACCGAACCGTACGCGTAAAAAGCGTGACGGGTAATCATGAGAGCTATATACAGGTTCCCTAAGTTAATTATGCCTCAAAGATGTTGTGACATCAGTAAGATGTCTTTCATTATGCCCGAAACGTGTTTAAACACAAACTAGGCCCCGTAGGGGTAGTTTGGTCATTTAAAAGTTTATAAAAGCGTTTAAGTGTTTTACTGAGTTACAGGTCTGATATAATCAGCAAATATACTCAATTTTCTAAGTTAAATCAGTAGGATAAAGCATGTATGTGAACTTTATCATTTTTAACCAAACTATGCCCCGTAGGGGTATTTTGGTAATTTCACATAAGCCGAAAAGCTCAAAACTGAAGTCTGAGTTTATCAACCTTAGCTTACTGTTAAAATATTATAATTTTCCTCACATATCAGTAGGTATCAACCCGGGTATGTCCAATATGATTTTAAAACATACCATGCGTTAAAAACGCTAAATAAGGCGATTAAAGGCCATTTCCGGGTTCGATACTTAAATCTGATATTTTTATATTTCCAGAAGGCTTAAAATAATTTATTTATCATATGTGATCAGTTGAAAAAGGTTTGAAGTCGTTTAGATATGTAAAACTCATTTTATGGCCCGTAAGGGCAAAACCGACAATTACCGGATTAAGCCTACGACTACTAGTTATGCTCAGCCTAAAATTAATTAAAAAATTTTAAAAATCCCAAAATAATATATTACATCGGTGGGTATTAAGTTTGATATCAAAAAGTAGGCTTAACTAGGCTATACGCTAATTACGCCGTTTTATTAACATAAAGCTTTAAATTTGCGATAATGGGCATAACTCCTAATCTACAAGTCAAACTGATGTCAAACTTTGCATACAAGTTTATATATCAGAAATCAAGGTTTCTACACCTTTACATTTTCATAAATCACGTTTTAAGGTAATAAGGGCATAACGGTCAACATATGAGTAATTAACGGAAACATGCATATTAATTAGATAACTAATGAACCGAGGTGCATAATCACAGAGGGTTATTCTAACATGTAACCTAGTCCAATTAAAGCTCTGAGGCATTTCTAATACATGCCTAAACGGGTCAGAACTGAAAGTCAAAGTGAAAGTCAAACTATGTGACTTTCGGTTCCGAACCGGGTCTAAACAGGAATTTGTCGGGTTGAACATGTTTAGACATGTTCTTACACTTATTACTAAGTTATAACAATGATCCAACAGGTTGTATATGATCTACAATGTTAATTATGCATAAATGGCATTTTAGACTTCCTGTTGACTTTTTAAATATAGGTTTGACCCGACTTTTGACCTGGTTAGAGTGGTGATCAGGGGAAACCCTTTTGAGGTTTTATTACCCACATAAATACCAAGCTATAACTACTTTTAATTCGAGATATGACTGAGCCATTGTTGACTAATCTCGAAGTCAAACCGTAATTACGACGGTTTGACTTTTAGCTAAATAACTAAGCTAAACATTATTAAAGGAGGATTAGAACACTTACTGAAGTCCTAAGCTTGATTAGGGAACATTTGAGAGGAAGTTGAGCTCCAGAAGTGGTCCTCAAATGCAGATGAAGGTGTGAAGTAAGTGTTTGCAAGACCTTGGCCTTTTATAGTGTTTTCAATCACCACAAAGAGTTGACAACAAGGTCTAGCACACACCACAAGCTTCCCACATGTGTCCTAGATGCTTAGGGGGTGCTTTAGGGACCAAGGGATGTGGAAAATCGGGTATAGGTCGCGCACAAAGGCAATGGCAGGCAAGAACCCACATTTCTCGGAGCTGGGCAGGGCTAGCTCGACGCCACCCCCCCCCCCCCCCTCGCGTCGCGCTAGGCCTTGTCTGATCAGATTTTGTGATTTTTGCGATTTGATCCTTGGCTCTTCAAAACTTGATTAGGCACTTGTTTTCTTGCATTATAAACCCTCATATTTGATTTATAAAGGCTTTAAAACATATACCCACTTTGTTAGGTCCCCGGGTAACTTTATTGTTACCCGAAAAGTCCTAACTTTCAACGTTTACGCTTTAACTCTTCGCACACGAATTTGATCATAACTTTTTCATACGTTAACGAAACTTTACGAAATTTAAATCGTGTATTCTCGTGAGCATATTTAACATTTACAAAGCTTCGGGTTTGTCAAAAGGTCACTTAGAGGTATAAATTGAACATGTTGACACATTTAGTCCCTGTAGTTTGAAATCTCTCACTTTTAGCTTCGTATGATCCATGATTTATTCGTTTGAAGGTACGAGCATCATATAGGGTTAATGTACATTATATTTATTCACAGTTGACATTTAGAATACGTATATTCACATACTTTCCACGTTTGTCAACTTTAGTCCTTCTATAATATTTCTTTCACACGTTTGAACATTTGACACGCGTCTACACATTATAGGACGTGAATTTTTCGAGGTGTTACATTTAACCCGGACAAGATCCGGGCTACTGAACGCACAAGTTGTGACAACCCTCAAAATTTCAGGTACTGTACGAATTAATTAATCTTAATTACGTGCTTAATGACTGTGCTTGATTACAACTGATAATTTAAACTGCTCTATGATTCTATACCATATATACATGCATCAAATTTTATACAGTCACTCCATTCATTACACACCTACATTAGTGACATACTTGATGCACTCAGCACAGTTGACACACTGAACGGTTGATTCAGAAATAATGCTGACAATACCAACACATAGACAAACAATAGGTTGAGGGATCTATTTGAATAGTATTCATAGTATTCAAAAAAAATATGCTAGCGTGAATAGTACCCTGACGGGCACTATTCATCAGCAACTTCAAAAAAACGTAAAAAATGCAGAATTTGTCATTTGTTGACCCTTTTAAAGCCATTTTTTATCAATTTAAGCTCTCACCTACCCCCTACACTATAAATACAACCTCTCTAGACCTCATTTCACTTGCTAAACACTTCTAAATCATCAAAATCCTCTCTCAAATTCTGCATTTTTGAGAACAAGTGCAGAATTTTTCTTAATATACAAGTGAGTTCAAACTCACTTTTCTTCATCATTTCTTCATCAAATCTTCTGCTACAAAGCTTGGATCTTCTCTAGGATTGTTTCCAACATATTATCTTGTTAATCTAAGGTACAAAAACACCATTTCATGAACCAAACTTACTATTTTTGATGATTAATATTATACCTTATCTATGTTCATAATAACATGCATGAAACTTATATCCTACATACTTCTAATCAAAACCATGTTTAAGACACTTATGTATGATTAATTCTTATGAGTTTAGAGGTGTGAAAACCCTCTTAACTTTCTGTTACTAACTCTTAATTTTTGTTATTAATCACTAACATAAGAACAAACATTAAAACCATACCAATCTATCATAGTCTTGTGGTGGCAAGTGTTTTGGTTTCCCAACCGAGTCTACCATAATTCTTGTGATAAGATTTGTGTCTTGGGTTAAGCTAACTCAACTATTATCATAGTCTTGTGGTGGCAAGTGTTTTGGTTTTCCAACCGAGTCTACCATAATTCTTGTGATAAGAATTGTGTTTTGGGTTAAGTTAACTCAACTACAAACTCTATTATTATAATGTTGTATTTTCCTTTCAATCCGATCATACTCATGGTGATAGGTGATGGTAAATCATACCGTCCGATCATCTTTGTATTGATATGTGATTTTGGACATTAACATAACAATCTAACTCTTGGACTTAACTTACAAGGATTTAATTTACAAACTATATATATATATTCCCATACACAATATATACTTACATAATAATTAATTCCTTTATAACATATTCATTTTCCGAGTCCTCTTGTTGGGGTATCCAAACCACATAGTTACCTTTTAAACAAGACACTACCGAATCCTATAGATTTAGGATTTCCAATTATCCAATTAAACATTATTGTTGATACATATTCCATATTGTTGCATGTTCAATCAACTAGAGTGACGTGGAATCTTATTTCCAAGAACTCTCACATTTGCATACTCGTTAGGACTTACTAGTAATCAAGGTGAGTTCATGTCCCCCTTTTCTTTTAACTGTTTTCAGTTTTATACTTCGGGGGTGGAATACATGTTACAAATATTACAATGTTTACAAATGATATAATAACAAGAAACACTCTTGGTGAGAACGAGTACCAAGTATGTTACAACTAGTACAGACATTTGTGAGTTCATGTCCCCCTTTTCTCTTAATTGTTTTCAGTTTTATACTTCGGGGGTGGAATACATGTTACAAATATTACAAGGTTTACAAATGGTATAATAACCAGAAGCACTCTTGGTGAGAACGAGTACCAAGTATGATGCGATTTGAGAATACAAAAATACAAGAAGCACTCTTGGTGAGAACGAGTACCAAGTATGTTACAACTATTACAGATGCTTTTATAAATGGTATGGTTAGCCTAAGGAGGGTTTAGACGCTTAGATCATGTGAAAGGTGGGTACAACACTTAAGGCCATTAATCCTCGTTGTTAGGACCGAGGGACATGAGTGATAGATCTATTTGGGTGTAGCGAGCCCACACCCATGAGGCCGGGGAGGCCCATAGTGGTGACTATGTCTTACAGCCGGAGGCCCGGTACAAATTTGCTAGGGTTGAGTACTTCCTGCACCGTTTCACACATACCAGTGGTTTTGCAACCCATTGGTGATCTCTTTTATTTTTTTCCTTAATTGCTACATACCAGGGTTTTTCATACAGACGCATTTCA
This sequence comes from Helianthus tuberosus, assembly GCA_030545235.1. Classification (NCBI taxonomy): domain Eukaryota; kingdom Viridiplantae; phylum Streptophyta; class Magnoliopsida; order Asterales; family Asteraceae; genus Helianthus; species Helianthus tuberosus. The sequence continues at coordinate 32,735,271 of CM060373.1, read as the reverse complement.
ATGGTTTATACAGACTCACTTATACATGAACTCGCTCAACTTTTGTTGATTTTTCAAACTACATGTATTTCAGGGAACTAGCAGGATCTGGTAGAGTATGCATGTGTCTAGCTGCGTTGAATAATAGATGTCATCCAGAGTTGTGAAGTTTGAGAGGTGTAACCTACTCCTGGATGGGTTATATGTCTCTAAACCTCGTCTTATCCAAAGTCTTTTGTGTCTTATGAACACCTTTTAAATAATTTGTGGTTTGTAACTTATTTCAAATGTCGAAGTTTCTGAACAATGTTATGGTGGTATTTTCTCACTTTTATTAATGGATGAACATCTCGTATTTTTTATCATATAGCATTGTTATGATTGTTGCTATGGTATTAAGAAGTCACACCAAATAAACCCACGCTTCCGCAAAAGCCAGGGTGTGACAGCTTGGTATCAGAGCCTCGATCATAGCGAACTAGGATTTCTTCTCGAGTCTAGACTATGATCATTAGGGCTCTCACGAAAATGTTTTTCAAAACATTTTTACATTGCATACACTAAACGTCCAGATCCAGGGTACGAACTTTTTACAAACAAAAGGCACAAATACATTTCAGATTTGTTCAGTCTTAGAGACTGAGGGGTTCAATCTTAGAGACTGGGAAGGTTTGGTCTTAGAGGCCAGGGAGTTAGTCTTAGAGACTGGGAAGGTTTGGTCTTAGAGGCCAGGGAGTTAGTTTGAGAAACTAAGGAGTTCACTCTAGGAGACTGGGTGGGATAGTCTGGGGAAGACTAGCATGATTACTTGCTTACATTGATTGTGACTTACATGCATTGTTGAACTATTTATTTTGTGTTATGACATGGGATGTTATGAGTTATTGTATTATTACATAAGCATATTACTTACTTACTATACTTACGACGACCGAACCAATATGATATTCTTTTGGAATATGCCTCCATGACGAGACACACGTTTGCCTACCACTGAAGCAGAATTACAGGAACGCATTTCAAGAACAATAGCAGATTATGAGGCATCGCGCGCCGAAACAAGCAGGAATAACTCAAACAACAACAACAACCCATTCAATGGCTGTACTTACAAACAAATCCTGGATGGTAATCCCTTAAACTACGACGGCACTGGAGAGCGCTGTTGCTTTCATCAGGTGGACGGAAAAGATAGATTCGGTAATAAGGATGAGCAAGTGTGCTCCGGAGAACCAAGTTACTTACGTCTCAGGACTCTTTCTCGATGGGGCTTTATCCTGGTAGAACCTGCAAGTTCAAACTTTGGGAAAGACGGCGGCGTATGCACTAACCTGGGCCGAGCTGAAGGAGCTCATGAGAAAGAAATACTGCTCACGTGCCGAAATACAGTAAACTATTTTGAAACGTATCATGGAAAAAGGGATCAAAATGGGCAAAGCCCAGAATTGAACTCAGGTCACTACTCTCACAAACATGCACATTAATCACTCTGTCAAGCCTCCTGATCATTCAAACTACTTAACCTTTAAATTTCAACTAAGCGACAACCTCGTTAATTTTTTTTAAATTGCCGCCAAGAACATGACAGCAACAACCATTTCCTTTTTCAAACATATATGCGCCGATTTTTTTCCGGCTCCTGATTTCTCGGTAATTGATTTGAACACGCGTTTCCATTTTGTCGATCAGTGTGAACCTAGACTTTTGATAGCATAATTGCGGCTCATCATAAATCATTCCGGACTTTACGAGATTTGCATGAGCTATAAAAAAAATCGAACCGTTCTACCTTCTCACATCACCACAACACCTTCTTAAACTCCATATCACTCACCCACTCATCGGAGAAACACACCACTTAAAACAATATTCAAATGGCATACTTCCCAGTAGCACATGCTGAATCTTCAAATGCAGCAGCAATTCACCCATTCCTTCTGTTTACCGATTTACCCACTCAATAGAGGTATCGAAAAATCAGGAATCTTGAAGTGCTTGCTATTAACGGCATTGATTGGAACCAAATAAGAGTGGTTGATCCCAATGGCATACTAGCAAGATTACTACCACTTAATACACCTTGGCGCCGTTTCTTTGACATTCTAGAACCATCATACGATGAACTGGTATATGAGTTCTTGTCCACCTTTTATTTCAAATACAATAACAGTCTTACCGATAAGTCAATTTATTTTCAACTCTGTGGACAATCATATACTATGTCATTATCAGATTTTGCAGTTCATCTGGGTATATATACAGATGAAGAAGTTAACCAACCCATTTTCACTAGGGCGTTAACCTCTTTTTACTCCGCGGAATTGGCAGAATATTGGCGACGCCATTCAACAAAAGAATGGGGTGGCAACAATAATGATATGAACCTCACAGACCCTCTTTATCGATACATGCACCGTGTTTTAGCCCACACTATCGGGGGGCGTAAGTATAATCAACAAAGGGTTAGTATAGCCGAACTCTTCCATTTGTATAGTATTTTTGAGCAAGTTCCTTGTAATATTGCCCATGAACTTGCTGCATATTTTTCTTACCACCAATCCAATCCTCTGAAAAGCCTCATGGGAGGATCTTACGTTACCAAAATAGCACAATCATTAGGTGTCCTAAGTGATCAGATTATCCAAGGATTATCTCCACCAAAGGCACCTGAGATTGTAAATTTTAGCACCATTATACTAACCTCTGCTTCTATTTATGCACCAACTCAACCATTACAGTCGGAGGGAGCTCCAGTTATCTTAGAAAGTGCCTCCACACAAAATTTACAACAAGCATTGTTGCAATTTCCAAGATCGTCTTTTTATCGTCAAGATATGCTGCCACCGCCACCATACGTACACGAATATATTCCAATTAACCCACCCCAACCATTAACACCAAACGTTTCACAAGGCCTCTCACCCATAGTTTTTGAGGAGGATCCAGCAATGCAAGAAATTTATGAGAACATGATGCTCCAAGAACAGTTAGAACCGGATTCACGTTTGCCACAGTCTTTCCTAGCACTACTAAATGAAGTAGAGCAACTACCACCAACTGATATAGCAGGCCCAAGTGTGGTGCCTCAAATGGATCTACATCCAGATCAAATGGTAGTTGAAATGGCTAGGTTAAACAATCAGAACCAAGATTTGCTACGGCAAGTACAAGAACTGACTGAAAGAAATAAATGGTTAGAAAGCCTGCTAGCTGCTCGTATGCAACTGGATCCACTACCTCCACTACCTGATAATTTTGAACATGAAATTGATCCATTGCATGACTTATTTCAGATATAATTTGTTCACATCATAATAGACTAGCAAATTTTTTTTTACAAATTTAGTATAACATAGTGATATGCAAAATAATCTCTATACACTCAATGTTGCTCATAAATCCTTAAAAAAAAACTATCAACACCACACGATACTCTAGAAACTAACACCTTGCTCATCTATTCAAAACCTTTTGAATACTTTTATACACTTAAATCCTCTATGTCCCAACGTACACTATATACGTAAATTTTATTCTTCGTATCTACAGTTATACGAATACGTCTTATGCTTATACTTATACTCATACTACTCGTGCGTTTTATGTTTATACCAATACTTACGTGCATACTCATACTTAAAATTATACTTATGCTCGTATTTATATTTATATTCATACGTTTCATGCTTATACGTATACTCATACTACTCATACGTTTTATGTCTATGCTCATACATACGTGAATAATCATATTTATGCTCATACATTCATTCATACTTGTGGTTCATACCTGTGTACCCATACGCGAGCGTAATCCGAGTGATTCGCTTACGTGGTTCCTATACATACTTAAGCATGGACTTGCTCACATACCTTATTCTTACACACACATTCTTATTTTTCTTTGACGGAAATTTCACAAACTAGGCACCTAGCTCGGTTGGCTAGGCGCGCGAAAGGGTGTGGCCTAGACCCAGGTTCGATCCCGGGGACGGCCGTTTCCACCATTTTTTTTCTTCTTTCCATACAAATTTGGAAATTTCTCGATAACACGTTAAACGAAATTTTTGACACACTTTAGTTTTCTTTGAGTACCTACCCAAATTCATACACAACTAGTACAAGCTATGCGAATCATGCGGCGATCAATATAATCACGGGTGCACACGGGATTATAGTGATAGGCGTATGAGAACCATAGAATGTACTACTGTGTATGGTAAGACACGAAACGTAACATGACACCGAATACGAAACGGACGAAATGTGGTCAAAACATGGTGGATACGCCGCTGGTAATTCCTATATATAAGTGTTTTCACCACGTTACCAAACTTTCGTAAAACGTACCATGAGAAGTCCAATGTTTCGCAGACCTGTTTAGACCTAATACAAACTTTAAACAACTCACAACGCATTATATCCGATTATCCACGACGAGATTTCATTCTAAATACACTGCGTTCATCTATCCAACACTTATGCTATTCATATACTTACACTCTTTAAGGGTCATTCGTTCAAGTCTACCTCTTGAATAAATTTCGGGACGAAATTTTCTTAACGGGGGGAGAATGTGACAACCCTCAAAATTTCAGGTACTGTACGAATTAATTAATCTTAATTACGTGCTTAATGACTGTGCTTGATTACAACTGATAATTTAAACTGCTCTATGATTCTATACCATATATACATGCATCATATTTTATACAGTCACTCCATTCATTACACACCTACATTAGTGACATACTTGATGCACTCAGCACAGTTGACACACTGAACGGTTGATTCAGAAATAATGCTGACAATACCAACACATAGACAAACAATAGGTTGAGGGATCTATTTGACATTCTTTGAAACTTGCATTGTAACAATTATTGTATTTGTGTAATGCCTCGTATTTTCGTATCTTTATCCATATTTTTATCCTATGTTTCAAGGCCTTAATTATAATAAATTATTGTATACATATTCTAGATTCAATTCTACATTACAAACACTTAATTTCGTAACGAAATCGAAAAACTATACAAAGATGTTTTTCTAATAAATTTTAGCGTAAAACTTTACAAAATGATTTTTAATAATTTTTAGAAATTGTTTTAGCATAAGTCCCTTTTATAAAAAGTGTTTGTTTTAATCCATAGTATTCAAAAAAAATATGCTAGCGTGAATAGTACCCTGACGGGCACTATTCATCAGCAACTTCAAAAAAACGTAAAAAATGCAGAATTTGTCATTTGTTGACCCTTTTGCAGCCATTTTTGATCAATTTAAGCTCTCACCTACCCCCTACACTATAAATACAACCTCTCTAGACCTCATTTCACTTGCCAAACACTTCTAAATCATCAAAATCCTCTCTCAAATTCTGCATTTTTGAGAACAAGTGCAGAATTTTTCTTAATATACAAGTGAGTTCAAACTCACTTTTCTTCATCATTTCTTCATCAAATCTTCTGCTACAAAGCTTGGATCTTCTCTAGGATTGTTTCCAACATATTATCTTGTTAATCTAAGGTACAAGAACACCATTTCATGAACCAAACTTACTATTTTTGATGATTAATATTATACCTTATCTATGTTCATAATAACATGCATGAAACTTATATCCTACATACTTCTAATCAAAACCATGTTTAAGACACTTATGTATGATTAATTCTTATGAGTTTAGAGGTGTGAAAACCCTCTTAACTTTCTGTTACTAACTCTTAATTTTTGTTATTAATCACTAACATAAGAACAAACATTAAAACCATACCAATCTATCATAGTCTTGTGGTGGCAAGTGTTTTGGTTTTCCAACCGAGTATACCATAATTCTTGTGATAAGATTTGTGTCTTGGGTTAAGCTAACTCAACTATTATCATAGTCTTGTGGTGGCAAGTGTTTTGGTTTTCCAACCGAGTCTACCATAATTCTTGTGATAAGAATTGTGTTTTGGGTTAAGTTAACTCAACTACAAACTCTATTATTATAATGTTGTATTTTCCTTTCAATCCGATCATACTCATGGTGATAGGTGATGGTAAATCATACCGTCCGATCATCTTTGTATTGATATGTGATTTTGGACATTAACATAACAATCTAACTCTTGGACTTAACTTACAAGGATTTAATTTACAAACTATATATATATATATTCCCATACACAATATATACTTACATAATAATTAATTCCTTTATAACATATTCATTTTCCGAGTCCTCTTGTTGGGGTATCCAAACCACATAGTTACCTTTTAAACAAGACACTACCGAATCCTATAGATTTAGGATTTCCAATTATCCAATTAAACATTATTGTTGATACATATTCCATATTGTTGCATGTTCAATCAACTAGAGTGACGTGGAATCTTATTTCCAAGAACTCTCACATTTGCATACTCGTTAGGACTTACTCGTAATCAAGGTGAGTTCATGTCCCCCTTTTCTTTTAACTGTTTTCAGTTTTATACTTCGGGGGTGGAATACATGTTACAAATATTACAATGTTTACAAATGATATAATAACAAGAAACACTCTTGGTGAGAACGAGTACAAGTATGTTACAACTAGTACATACATTTGTGAGTTCATGTCCCCCTTTTCTCTTAATTGTTTTCAGTTTTATACTTCGGGGGTGGAATACATGTTACAAATATTACAAGGTTTACAAATGGTATAATAACCAGAAGCACTCTTGGTGAGAACGAGTACCAAGTATGATGCGATTTGAGAATACAAAAATACAAGAAGCACTCTTGGTGAGAACGAGTACCAAGTATGTTACAACTATTACAGATGCTTTTATAAATGGTATGGTTAGCCTAAGGAGGGTTTAGACGCTTAGATCATGTGAAAGGTGGGTACAACACTTAAGGCCATTAATCCTCGTTGTTAGGACCGAGGGACATGAGTGATAGATCTATTTGGGTGTAGCGAGCCCACACCCATGAGGCCGGGGAGGCCCATAGTGGTGACTGTGTCTTACAGTCGGAGGCCCGGTACAAATTTGCTAGGGTTGAGTACTTCCTGCACCGTTTCACACATACCAGTGGTTTTGCAACCCATTGGTGATCTCTTTTATTTTTTTCCTTAATTGCTACATACCAGGGTTTTTCATACAGACGCATTTCAATGGTTTATACAGACTCACTTATACATGAACTCGCTCAACTTTTGTTGATTTTTCAAACTACATGTATTTCAGGGAACTAGCAGGATCTGGTAGAGTATGCATGTGTCTAGCTGCGTTGAATAATAGATGTCATCCAGAGTTGTGAAGTTTGAGAGGTGTAACCTACTCCTGGACGGGTTATATGTCTCTAAACCTCGTCTTATCCAAAGTCTTTTGTGTCTTATGAACACGTTTTAAATAATTTGTGGTTTGTAACTTATTTCACATGTCGAAGTTTCTGAACAATGTTATGGTGGTATTTTCTCACTTTTATTAATGGATGAACATCTCGTATTTTTTATCATATAGCATTGTTGTGATTGTTGCTATGGTATTAAGAAGTCACACCAAATAAACCCACGCTTCCGCAAAAGCCAGGGTGTGACACAAGTAACATGTAATTCGTTCACAAGATTATATTACATAATTATCGATGAAGATACCGATCCTTCAATGCCACCATCTGGAACACCGAACCACCCCATCGAGATTTCTGATGGGTCACCGTTTGTGGGATCACCTTACAATGGTCCCGACAGCTTTGAGGAGAAATTCAAGCAGTATGAGTGGGTATTTACTCCCAGTTACCATAACTCTCCCCTGCACCAGCCACACCACTCTCCCCTGTACCAGCCGCAACACAGCTCTCCCCTGCACCAGCCACAGCAGCAGCAGAATCCTTCCGAGGATTCCCGACTTGTCGCGGTCACTCCGCCGGCAGCACCACCTCTGCTTCAGCCTCCCTCGCCCCCGAGGCGAAGGAGAACGACCTTGCGAATATCCGCGCGAGGGGGAGTGCGCATCAGCACCCCTCCACATTCAAGTGGCAGCCGGTACTCGCCACTTCACGAAGAACCGGAGATGGGAGAATCTTCACACCCCGTCTCAGAAGTGAACTCGGCGCCAGTCGCGCCACAGCCACCATTGGGTTTTGGAGACCCAATTCCCACTTACACTGGTGCTGCAGCATACAATCCCTTCGAGCAGCCGATCCACACGAATTACAACTTTGCAGAGGATCCCTACTGGTTAGCTTCGAGCTTCAACGTTCCCCGACCGGAAGGTCCTTATGGAGGTCCCTGGAATACGGGACACTCGACCTATGGATACCCACCATATGGGTATCAGCAACCGCCGCCTCCTCAACCTCAGCATCTTCAGCAACCTCCGCGAACACCGGTGATGTCACCGCCACAGATTCAGGAAATCCTTCAAGGGATAAATGAGGTGCGACAGGACTTTCGGCAGGAGATGCGGCAAGAACAAAGGCATAACCGGGGAATGTTCAAGAAGATGGTGGATTTGATCAAGGGTAAAAGCAAGAAGGATCACTAAATCCTTTGTTTGTTTATTTTAGTTGTAATCATGTCCCTGTGAGGACATTTATTTCTGTACTCTGCCCCTGCGTAGGCATATTTTCCTTTCTGTTCTGCCCCTGCGTGGGCATGTTTTTCTATTTAACCCCTGCGTGGGTTTGTTTGTTAGTTTGGGCCCCTGCGTGGGCATGTTATTTGTGTAAAAGTCCCGTTTAGGGCAAACTCGTACTAGTTTAATTTTGTTTGGAATGGTTAATTTAAGTTTTTCATTTTTAAAATTATGTGCATGAACATAGTATATGAATAAATGAAAAATAACAATTATTATTTTGATTTACCATTTTAATAAAATAATAAGAATCTTAAAAGGTAAAACCTAGCTTGAATGGCATATTAAAGACCTGGCCAATATGGTAGAACCTGTTTAAAAAGATTCAAATCTCTGTTAACATTTGCAAACATGTTAAAATTCTTGACTAGTGTGATCCGTAAAATCACACATGTCACCCTTTTTTAATAAATTATCCAAATTTATATTTTTATATATATATATATATATCTGAGTGTGACATAATGCCTACGGGTTATAATTAATGCCATATAAAACAAAAGGCAGCCGTAGTTGATAGACTCCCTGCCAAGAAAAGGATTGATTTGTCTTATTTATTCAAACTTTAATCCTATAAGATCTAAATTTATAATTTAGAAATTTGTCTACGTGACTAGGCCTATTATGCCAATATTATATTTCATTCTAAAAAGATTACTAGTAAAAATCCCGAATGAAATTATTGAACAAATTAACTAGTATGGCTATTAAGACCATGGTTAATAAATCGTCAAGAACGATAACACTGTTTAGGCTTCTAAATAGACCTCGTCCTTATTTTTATGTAGCAATTAAGACTACATGGCTAAGTCTGAAGAAATAAACAGTCGTCCAGAGGAAAACCCTGAAAATGTTAAGGTACTGGTAACTGGTGCGGAACTACAAGCATTAGTTGATAATGCTGTTACCAAAGCAATAAATAGGCAGTATAGTGAAGAAAGCGGGACCCGGAGTAGGACCCGATCCGCACCACATTCCAAGCCAAAGGTTCACTCTGAGGGTCATAGCAAACCACCTTCTAAAAAGGATGGACCCAAGAAGGATGATGATCGACACTCATCAAATCAAAACAGTGTTCCCTCAAAGAAGATAGAGTTTGTTGCTAAACCACATACCAAATCCTGTACTTACAGGTACTTCGTTTCTTGTAAACCCAGAGACTTTACTGGGGAGAAAGGAGCGATAGATTGTATGACTTGGTTGGACGAAATGGATACGGTTGTAGACATCAGCGGTTGTGCTGAAAAGGACGTAGTGAAATATGTATCCCAGTCGTTCAAGGGAGAAGCACTGGCGTGGTGGAAGTCACTCATACAAGCTGCTGGAAAGATCCCACTCTACAACTTATCATGGGATCAGTTCGTTGCTCTTATTAAAGAGAATTATTGCCCGCAGCACGAAGTTGAAAGAATTGAATCAGATTTCTTTTCATTGGTGATGAAGAATTTAGATTGCCAAGCATACCTCACCACTTTCAATACTCTATCTCGGTTGGTTCCGTACTTGGTAACCCCAGAACCTAAAAGGATTGCTCGTTTCATCGGGGGTTTAGCCCCTGAAATTAAAGCAAGTGCTAAGGCATCAAGGCCTGCAACCTTCAGATCAGCAGCTGATCTATCTCTATCTCTTACCTTGGACGTAGTCAGGTTGAGAGCGCTCAGGAACTCAGAAGAAAGTAAGAGGAAGCGTGAGGACGATACCTCACGAAGATCAGATAAGAGACACCGAGGAAATAACGACCACAAGAAAGGGTCGGGATCTAAGAAGGATGGGCAACAATCGGGGGATAAGCCCAAATGTAAAACTTGTAAGAAGAACCACTTTGGGAAGTGTCGATTTGAGTCGAAATCCCAGTCTCACACGAGATCCTGTGGAATTTGCAAATCCACGGATCATAAGACTTTGGAGTGTAAGAAGCTGAAAGATGCAACATGTTACGGTTGCAATGAGAAAGGGCACATTAAGTCCAATTGCCCAAAGAACGCCAAGAAAGCCGAGGATGGGAAGAAGACCAATGCGAGGGTCTTCAAGATGGACGCTAAGGAAGCGGTTCAGGATGACAACGTGATTGCAGGTACTTTTCTCGTAAATGATGTTTTTGCTAGAGTATTGTTTGATTCTGGAGCAGATAAGTCTTTTGTTGATGATAAGTTCTGTAAGTTATTAAACCTACCTGTTAGAACCTTAAGTGTGAAATACGAGGTGGAACTAGCTGATGGAACCATAGAAACAGCCTCCGCTGTTTTAGATGGATGTGTTATATCCATAAGGAACCATTCTTTTCCTTTGTCCTTACTTCCCTTTAAGCTAGCCGGTTTTGATATAGTGATAGGTATGGATTGGTTATCGCATAACCAAGCCCAGATTGTGTGCAACAGAAAGCAAGTAGTAGTCAAAACTCCGTCTGGGGAGTCACTTACCATTCAGGGGGATACTCAGCATGGACTGCCTGAGCAAGTGTCCATGCTCAAGGCATCCAGATGTCTGCAGAAAGGTTGTGTCATTTATATGGCACAAGTTACTATTGATGAGCCAAAGCCTAAGATCGAAGACATTCCAGTCATTTCAGAATACCCTGAAGTTTTTCCCGAAGAATTACCTGGTTTACCACCAGATAGGCAAGTGGAATTCCGAATTGACATCATCCAAGGAGCAGCACCAGTAGCAAGAGCACCTTATAGGTTAGCACCAACAGAGATGAAGGAGTTAAGGACGCAGTTAGATGATCTGCTAGCCAAAGGTTTCATTAGACCTAGTTCGTCCCCTTGGGGAGCGCCGATCTTGTTTGTCAAGAAGAAGGATGGATCGATGCGTCTGTGCATCGATTACCGCGAGCTAAATAAAGTCACCATCAAGAATAGGTATCCTTTGCCCAGGATCGACGATCTATTCGATCAATTACAAGGGGCAAGCTACTTTTCTAAGATCGATTTGAGGTCAGGCTATCATCAGTAGAAGGTCAAGGATGAAGATGTGCACAAGACAGCGTTTAGGACTCGTTATGGACATTACGAGTTCCTAGTGATGCCTTTTGGGCTCACTAACGCACTAGCCGCATTCATGGATCTCATGAATCGCGTCTGCAAGCCTTATCTGGATAAATTCATCATCGTCTTCATTGACGACATCCTTATCTACTCAAAGAATCAAGTTGACCACGAGAAACACCTTCGTTGTATTCTCAAACTTCTACATCATGAGAAACTCTACGCCAAATTTTCAAAGTATGAATTTTGGCTTCGAGAAGTCCAATTCCTTGGACATGTGGTGAGTGAGCGTGGTATCCAAGTGGATCCCGCTAAGGTAGAAGCAGTTATGAATTGGCAAGAGCCAAAGACGCCTACTGAGATTCGCAGTTTTCTGGGTTTAGCAGGATACTATAGGCGATTCATCGAAAACTTTTCAAGGATTGCTGCGCCTCTAACTTCGTTGACACGTAAGAAGGTTAAGTTTGATTGGGGCCCTAAGCAGCAGGAATCCTTTGACATTCTGAAGAAAAAGTTGAGCAAAGCACCAGTGTTAACATTTCCCGATGGTATAGAAGAATTCGTGGTGTATTGTGATGCATCCCACACTGGTATGGGCTGTGTACTCATGCAGAAAGGCAAGGTTATTGCCTACGCTTCACGACAGCTAAAAGTGCACGAGAAGAACTACACCACCCACGACTTGGAGCTGGGTGCCGTTGTATTTGCATTAAAACTATGGAGACATTACTTATATGGAACCAAGTGTGTGATCTATTCAGATCACAAGTGCCTTCAACATTTGTTCAATCAGAAGGATTTGAACATGCGACAAAGACGATGGATGAAAACTTTAAATGATTACGACTGTGAAATAAGATACCATCCAGGCAAGGCAAATGTAGTTACTGACGCCTTAAGCAGAAAAGAAAGAGTGAAGCCAATAAGAATCAATGCCAAGCGCATTGAAATAAGGAACAGTTTGAATGAAAGGGTGTTAGCTGCACAGAAGGAAGCTGTGTTGGAAGCTAACTATCCTGAAGAAAAGCTAGGAGTAATTGAGGAGCAGTTATCCTATGACAAGGACGGAATGCTAAGATTAAATGGACGAATATGGGTTCCAGTTTATGGAGGACTTCGAGATGTTATCCTCCAGGAAGCCCACAGTTCCAAATATTTCGTTCATCCTGGAGCTGATAAGATGTACCATGATCTAAAGGCAAACTATTGGTGGATTGGTTTGAAAAAGTCTGTAGCTGCTTATGTAGCTAAATGTTTGACTTGTGCGCAAGTCAAAGCGGAACACCAGAAGCCGTCAGGTTTGTTACAACAGCCTAAAATTCCCACGTGGAAGTAGGAGATGGTGACGATTGATTTCATCACCAAATTGCCAAAGACAAGAAAGGGAAACGATACTATATGGGTCATAGTGGATAGACTGACGAAGTCAGCACATTTCCTACCCATTAAGGAAACTTACAGCTCAGACATGTTAGCTCAATTATATGTAGATAAGATCGTAGCTCTACATGGTGTACCATTGTCAATTATCTCCGATAGGGATACGAGATACACCTCTCATTTTTGGAAAAGTTTCCAACAGTCTTTGGGCACGCGATTGAATTTTAGTACGGCTTACCACCCACAGACAGACGGACAGAGTGAGCGTACCATCCAAACATTGGAAGACATGCTTCGTGCATGTGTGATTGATTTAGGTGACAGTTGGGATAAGCATCTGCAATTGGTCGAGTTCTCCTATAATAATAGCTACCATACTAGTATTAAGGCTGTGCCCTTTGAGGCATTATATGGTAGAAAATGCAGAACACCCATTTGTTGGGCGGAAGTAGGAGACGTTCAATTGTCAGGACCAGATTTGGTTTTTGAAACGACGGACAAGATTGTCCAGATTCAAGATCGTTTGAAAGCTGCCAGGGATAGGTAGAAGAGCTATGCGGATCCAAAGCGTAAATCTTTTCACTTCGAAGTAGGTGACAAAGTATTGTTTAAAGTATCACCCTGGAAGGGGGTGATGCGATTTGGTAAGAAAGGCAAGCTAAGCCCGAGGTACATAGGACCTTTCGAGGTTATCGAACGTGTCGGGTCAGTTGCTTATAAGTTAAACTTGCCTGAAGAGCTCAGTGCTATACATAATGTTTTTCACATCTGTAATCTGAAGAAGTGTTTTGGTGATGAATCACTGGTCATACCACATACGGATGTACGTATAGATGAGAGCTTCAAATTTGTGGAGAAACCATTGTCGATTGAGGATCGACAGGTAAAGAAGCTTCGAAGGAAGCATGTGCCTATTGTAAAGGTCAAATGGGATGCCCGTAGAGGTCCCGAATACACATGGGAGGTAGAATCCAAAATGAAAGAAAAATACCCTCATTTGTTTCAGTAAATCTCAAGGTCGAGATTTCTTTTAAGGGGGTGAGGATGTAACACCTCGAAAATTTAAGTCCAATAATGTATTGACACGTGTCATGGGCTTTGAATATGTGAAAACGTACTTTAGAGGGACTAAAGTTGACAAACAGTGAAACTATGTGAATATAAGGGTCTAAAGTGTCAACAATGGATAAATAGGCCCTACAATAACCCTACATGGTGTTTATAATCTTAAACGGATAAATCATGGATCATACGAAGCGGAAAATGAAAGAAAGTGAGGAATTACAAACTACAGGGGCTAAATGTGTCAACATGTTGAAAGTATACCTCTGAGTGACCTTTTGGCAAACCCGAAGCTTTGTAATGGTAAAATATACTCACTAGAATATGTGGTAAAATTTTCATAAAGTTTCGATATCGTATGAGAAAGTTATGATCAAAACCGTGCAAGAAGGGTTAAATGCGTTAACGTTGAAATTCGTGACTTTTCGGGTAAGCACAAAGTTAACCAAGGACTTTATCATGTTTGTAAATGTCCCAAGGTCCTTAAAAATCAGATTTGAGGGTCAGGAGTGCAAGATAAATAGCCAAAACCACGTTTCAAAGGACCAAGGACCAAAATGCAAAACTTTGAAACTTGGATACTTGGTCGCGCACTTGTACGCGCCCCGCGAGGGGGTTCTCGCGCCCCGCGTACAAGTCGCCAGCGACAAAACATGCGCAGCTGCCAGTAACAGGTCTGATTTCGATTGTTTCCAGCTGTGAATCGATACAAGGGGCTCTCCAATGGATTTACATGCATAAGGGGGCACTTGGACACATCTTACAACATCCCTAGACTATTGTGGCAGCATCTAATGAGATCAAACTAGTTATAAAAGGGTCTTGAAGTTGTAACAAATGAACACTTGCATTTACAAAAATTCACAAGACCACTTCTGGAGCTTCTCTGATCAACCTCAGGCTTTCTAGTGATCTCTAAGCATAATTAGGACTCTTGTAAGTATTCCTAACCCTCTCTAATTCGTTCTAGCTTAGTTAATTAATCAAAAGTCAAACCATCGTAATTTAAGTTTGACTTTGAAATTAAACGAAATTTGCTCAGTCATTTCTCGAATTGAAAGTACCTACAAGTAGGTATTTATGTGGGTAACAAACCCTTAAAAGGGTATTTTCAGATTCCCACTCTAACTATGCTAATTGTCGAGTCAAAGCATACTTTAAAAGGTCAACAGAATGATTATTTGCAAGTTTAAGCATAATTAGCAATATAGGTTGCATGCAACCTGTTTGATCATTAAAATAACTTGGTAACTAATGTAAGAACATGCCTTAACATGTTCAACTCGACAATTTTCAGTTTAAACCCGGATCGGAACCGAAAGTCGCATAATTTGACTTTTGCTTTGACTATCAGTTCTGATCCGTTTATGCATGTTTGAGATCTGCCTTAGAGCTTATTTTGGACCAAGTTTCATATAAGTATAACTCTCTGAAATTTTACAACTTGGTTCAATACTTATCCGATTCATATGCATGTTTCCGATTTATGCTTAAATGTTGACTATTATGCCCTTTTGACTATAAAACGTGATTTTTGAAAAAGTGAAAGAGTAGAAACATTTGTTGCTGATTTATAAACTTGCACCTAAAATTTGATATCAGTTTGAGGTCTAGATTAAGAGTTATGCTCATTAGCGTAATTTGAAAGCTTTATGTTAATTAATTGGCGTAATTAGCGTATAGCCTAGTTAAACCCACTTTTTTATATCAAACTTTTTACCCATTGATGTTATATAATATTTTGGGATTTTTGAAGATTTTTATTTAATTTTTGGCTGAGCATAACATAGGTCTCTAGGTTTGATTCGGTTATGAGGGTTTTGCCCTTTTAAGCCATAAAAAGAGTTTTACAAATCCTTTTGACCTCAAACCTTTTTCTACTGATTTTATTTGTTAAATAAAATATTTTGAGCCTTCTGGAATTATAAAAAATATCAGCTTTCTTTTAAAAACCCGGAAATGGCTCCAAATCGCCTTTTTAAGCATTTTTAACGCATAGTATGTGCTAAAACCATATTAAACATATAATAACAGTAAGTACAAGTTTTTGAACTCAGGTTTCCAGTTTTGACCTTTTTAGCCCTTGTGAAATTACCAAAATACCCCTAAGGTGCATAGTTTGGTTTTAAATGATAAGTTTCACATATGGGTCATACCCTACTGTTATAACATGTTAAATTAAGTGTATGTACTGTATAAATCAGACCTGTAGCTCAGGTTACAAATAAACTCTTTTATAATCTTTTAAATGACCAAAATGCCCTTATGAGGCTTAATTTGAGTTTAAATTCATTTGGGGCGTAATAGAAGATATCTTACTGATGTTATAACATATTTAAGCCATATTATCTTAGGGAACTTACATATGACTCTCTTGGTTACCCGTAACGCCCTTTTCGCGCTCGGTTCGGTTTATGTAACTAGTTTGCATAAATTGACCAAAACGGGTCAAACCTTATCATTTTTGTCTCAAAATCCAGAATGTTTTTAGTATACCCATATTACACAAGTATTCAAACTTGTCTTGTCTAAATCACATTCTATCCGGTCTTCTCTTAATCGTGCGTTTGAACCGTTTAGTCCTTAAAACTAGCCGGTCTAAGCTTAAGCTTAAATAAAGACCCGTTAGAAATCTAATAGGTTATTATAAACCTTTTGTTCCAGAATAGAAGAACATGTAAAAGCTACCTTCACTTGCTAGTTGTGATTTATACTTACCAAGGTAAATACTTTTAACTTATTTTCCCTATACGGGCTTGGGTTACGGTATATAGAATACCGCTTGATCGAGCATCAAATCTTACATCGTTGGGTGGTTAATTGAATAATTTGATCGGCTCGTTTAAACAATCTTGTTCACTTTAAGCCTTTGGGGGGTTAATGACCATGTCCCGGATATCCCTGGCATCATCTTACGAAATGGCCACGACCTGAGCACGGGGTGTAGGCGTACACCTGTCAGTGTATAACTCAATATTGTGGTGTGTCTATTGATCTTTAACCCGGACAAGATCTGGGCTACTGAACGCACAAGTAACATGTAATTCGTTCACAAGATTATATTACATAATTATCCCAAGTTATAAAATGTTTTGTGCCACGTGCATTCAAATCAATTTTCAACCCTTTTCAAAATGAGTCAGTTAAATTGTATTTACCAGTGTAAACTGACGTATTTTTCCAAAAAGATTAAGTGCAGGTACTACTCGTACTAGGCTGGCTGTCTTCTAGAGCGTCCACAATAAGTCTCGCAAGCTTGGATGACAATAAAGCTGTTGAACAATATCTTATTTTATTTTGATCCGCCTGTGGATCCGTTTCAACTATTTGTGATATTTAATATTACACTTTATTAAAGTTGAAATGAATCTATCTTTGCTTCCGCTGTGCATTTATATATTGTGTTGTTTGTCTAATGATGATACCAACTACGTCATGATACTCCCCACCGGGCCCACCGGTGACACGTGGAAAATAGGGGTGTGACAACATTGGTAACCTTAAAATGGTAACCTCTATTGAAGAAGGAAGTCCCCAATACTGAGAACAAGGGGCATCAGTGGATGACATTTTGGAAACTTTTCATACGTCAACTGCTGATACAACCACTGCCGGTGGGAAATCAGATGATCCCATTAACTTGGGTGATGGTTTAAAATACAAGGAATTGACGAAGAGGGTTGATCAACTTGACACGTCTATTGCAGAAATCAAATCTATGTTGCAACAATTGTTACAAGCTCAAAAGGCTACACCCACTGCTGCAACATCTGTAACATCTGCTCCATCCCCTGCTGAGCTATGGCATCTGTTTCAACCTCTGTTTCACAAACAAAGACAGTATGCAGATCAACAGCATGAAGTTCAGCTTCAAATGGTTAGAAATGTCATGGAAGCTAGGTACAAAGATACTCAAGCAGATATTAAAGCCATAAAAGCTCATTTGCTTCAAACCACTGGCACTGCTCCTCCTTCAATCATTTCTGTTGAAACCCTTGATGATGCCAAAAAGGGGGAGAAGGGTAAAAAGGGAAAAGATGGTCTATACATTAAACCAGATCCAATGTCTAAACTGGTTGTAGAAATCCCAAGACCAGATAGTTCCAAAAAGGTTGATGAGACTCAAAATGCATTTGTTGCATTAAAGGCAAACATGAAAGAGTCAATGGAAATAAAAAGGTCTAAAAGGTTTGAGCAGGAGAAGAAAGTTTTAATGGAAAAGGAAGAGCATGGTACTTCTAAACCTAAGGAAGAGCAGGGTATTCCTAAACCTAAAAGAAGACAGCCTACGAGACAAGTAAGCAAACCCAAAACCACACCTTCCAAAACCACCAACCAAACTCATCAAATCCCCAAAAGTTCCTCTCATCAAACCTCCAAACCAACAGATGTTAAGACACCTATTGTATCAACAGTTGTTGGTACTTCAGTGGTTTCAACAGATGTTATCCCAACAACTGCCATCACCACTACATCAACCAATACTCAATCCACTGCCATACCAAAAACAACATCACCACCTGCCAAAAAGCAGAAGACAACAGTTGACACATCAACTGTTGTGGTGACAACAGTGGTTGAAACACCAGTTGTTTCAACAACTATTAGTCAGATACCCACCATTTCATCAACCCACTGCTATACCACAAACTACATCACCATTGCAAACATCACCTGACATAAAGCAGAAGACAACAGTTGATACATCAACAGTTGTAGTGTCAACAGTGGTTGAGACACCAGTTGTTTCAATGACTGTTAGTCAATCACCCATCACTTCAAACATTTCTTCACCAGCCATTGTCCTTTCAGTTCCAAAAACTCAAACAAAAACACCTTCTCCCAAAAAGTTGTATACAAGAAAAAGAAACTTTCAGGTGCATGATGATGACATACCAGCACCTGTTCCCATTTCATCTGCACCTTTAAATGTCATCAAACCTAACCATTCATTCCACCAACCCAATCAAAGATCCAATAGGTCTTCAAGGATTTGATCCTGCTGATCTTGTACCAATTGCTGCCACCTATCCACTAGAACTGCATGCAGTGAAGAATGAAATGAAACAATTCTACACAGTGGATGATCCTTCAAAGAGAAAATTTCCATCTCTTGCAGGTTTTAGAAATCCTAAAAACATGGATGAATATCTAAAACTCAAAGCAAAGCAAAGCAAGCTGAATTTAGAGCCAAATATGAATGCAAAGAGCAGGGTGATAATGCCATCTCATGTCGAATGGAATTCTTGCTCACCAAGGTTAAAGAATTAGAAGACTATGCAAGAGACCTGAGTAAAGAGATGTCCAACCTGCCTCCAGATGCTGATTTACAAGTGGATCTGAGAAAAGATCTCATAGAATTGATCATGAGTGAAAAATTTTACGCTGCCAAAGCTGAACAATTCCAAGATTGGCCACTTGTTGCTCTCAAAGCTGAACTTAAAAGAATTGAAAGAATCAAAAATGATCCAGGTATGAAAAGATCAGCACCAAATTGGAGCAAATACAAAAAGACAATTGCTGATCTTACCTTGGAGTATAAAAGGAAGAAGCAAGAGTTGGTTACAGCAAAGGTTGGTACAGCCAAAGCCATAGCAAAATGGACAAGGCAATACACTGATGAGGCTTATGAAAGGCTGAGAAAAAGGAGAGAGACAGATCCTAGCCTTCCAAAGAAGCCTGAATACAAAGACAAGAAAGTTGATGATCCACAGCAGCAGGCCCTTTCTTTGAAGAACTTGTTCACATCCTCTGATACTTCTATCATTGCCCTAAATCAAAGAAAGAAACAAAAACAGATGGATGAAAAGGAAATCAAGGCTCAAGAAGATTTTCTTATGAAAGAGGCCCTTCAAAGAATGATTGCAGAAAATCAAGACTCAGCAAAATCACAAGATTCTGATTGAAGACTAAAGTAATGCCCATTCAATGACTGATCACCTTTGAAGAAAGCACTGATGCTTAACATCAGTGCTTAGACTGCATCAGTGGAAAGTGAACCAGCAGTACATAGAAGCAGTGTCTATGTAATCAGTGGTTGTAATAGTCAGTGGTTGTAAGTTGTTAGGAGGTACAAGAACAAACATTTTTACAAAATCCCAAATCACCCGATCATGTAAGTGCCTTGAAGTAAAAGTGGAAATGATGTTATTCATGTGGTTCTGTTTCGCTTTTGTTTGACGTCTAATATGGGTTCATGATATAATCCGGTGAATTGTAGACATTGTTGTTGAATCCAATTAGATGTTTGATGTAATGAGGTCATATTAATAATAAATGATAATTAATATAACTAAGTTTCTCGAGTCCGGGAAGCAATCCCGGCTAATAACCTAGTATATTATATATACAAGGGTGAGATCTAATACAAATAACATTTAGCATGCAAAGTGTATAAAGAAGAAAAAAAGATGTGGTGACTTTTTCTTATTTATAATAATTACACTATTCAACAAATACTTACTCTATAACAAAAATCGTACTAGAGTAACAAGAATTACGCTATAGTTTACAAGTAGCGTAGATTTATTACTAGAGTATAAATTTCTTGTAAGTAATAAAACTACGCTACAATTTACACTAGCATAGTTTTATTACTCTGCTTTATTTTGTTAGAGTGTAATAATAATTACTCTACAACAAGTTTATACTAGAGTAATAAAATTACACTATAGTGTTCAAAGCATAAACATCAGAATTTAAGGTGTTATAGTCAAGGACATATGTGATACGCTATGAATAGTGATGAAGATATTTACCTACAGAGATGCTCCTAGCGAGCCAGGACGAGAGAGCTTGCTAATGGCTACTTAAAAGTCTTTTTTATTACGTATATAAAAGAGTTAATTACACCATTAGTCCCTGCGGTTTATGGAAAGTAACAAGGTAAGATGCTAATAGTTTAAAGTTACACTTTGGGGTTCTAACATTTCATTTTGTAACAACCTGGGGTATTAGCACTAACTTTTGTTAACTTTTCTGTTACATTGGAGTGAATTTACTAACATATTTTTTTGTAACTACATGAACCATTTATGTAATTAACTATATTTTAATCCAGGGGCCATTTATGTAATTAATCCAAAATTATACATATATACATTTACAAAGGACGTGAACACTTCTAATTCGTTATTGGTTTGTTTTGCTTGTTATGCCCTGTGTCATGAAGCGATAGGATCACGTTTTCTTTTGTATATGTATAACAAGCAACACAAAACAATAACGAATTAGAAGTGTTCACATCCTTTGTAAATGTATATATGAATAATTTTGGATTAACTACATAAATGGCCTCTGGATTAAAATATAGTTAATTATGTAGTTACATAAAATATGTTAGTAAATTCATTCTAACTTGTATTAAGCACCCCTGCTTAATACTAGTGCGTTGTAGCGGGGGCGTAAAACCATGCCAAATAGTATCAATGTCATACCACCGCGAGCGACCATCAACATTGAATTTGCGTCGTGTTAATACGGAGCAATTAGACCAAAACGTAAAACATAGAAAATAATAACTACGTCGATTGAGGACCCGCACGTTATAACAAACTTGTCAAACGGGAAAAAAATAGACGACGTAAAAACGTTGAACCACACACGCACGTTGCGTTATGTTAACTCGTAAAACTTAGAACGAAACGTAAAAACGTTGAACCACACACGCACTTTACCCCATGTTGACTGGCGAAATTTAGAATGAAGCATAAAACGAAAAATTTGCGAAAGATGAAAAATATAGGGGACCAGAGTTGAATGTAAAAAGGTTGTGAGGTTAAATTGTAAAAGATGAAAAGTTTTGGGTTAAAAGTAAAAATTCAATTAGTTTTTGGTTAAAAGTAATTAATCAAAAACTTTAGGACTAAAGGTAAAATACTCAAATAATATTGAAAAACTCCCAAATCTTTAGATACAACCCTTATATGCATATACATGTTAGTAATTTATAGTATTGAAATTTAAGAGAAAAATTAACATAAGTAAATGTTAATACCCCAAGTTGTTACAAAATGAAATGTTAGAACCTCAGATTGTGATTTTAAACTATTAGTACCTTACCTTGTTACTTTCCATAAACCAAAGAGACTAACGGTGTAACTAGGCCTGTAAATGAACCGAACGAACACGAACACATGCATGTTCGTGTTCGTTTATTTAACTTTAACCGAACACAAACATGAACACAAACATATAATCGAACACATTTTTTGTTCGTGTTCGTTCATTAAGAAATCAGGCATGTTCGTGTTCGTTTATGTTCGTTTGTTTAAAGCCTAAACGAACAGTTCACGAACATAAACAAAAAAAATAACTGAACATATTTGAATAAACATAAACAAACATAAATTAACGTTTATTAAACAAACATAAAAGAACACAAATGAACGTAATTATACATTTATAAACAATCACAATTTAACATTAGTGAACACAAACAAACAAGTCTAATATATTACAGTTCATCCGAAAACACATCTAAAGTAGGGCTCATAGATACTAAAATTTAGTACTTTTTTATATAAACTAGAATTGAGACCCGCCGCAATGCGGCGGGGATTCTTTAGTTATAACTAAGTCGATTTAGGACCCACACGTTATGTTAAACCTGTCAAACGAAAAAAAAAAATAGACGATGTAAAAACGTTCACCCACACATGTACGTTGCGTCGTGTTAACTCACAAAAATTTAGAACGAAATGTAAAAGCGTTAAACCAAAGACGCACGTTGCGATGTGTTAAGTCACAAAATTTAGAACCAAGCATAAAACGAAAAATTTGCGGAAAATGAAAACTATAAATGACCAAAGTTGAAAGTAAAAGAAGTTGCGAGGATAGATTGCAAAAGATAAAAAGTTTTGGGTTAAAAGTAAAAAAAAAAACAAATAGTTTTGGGTTATAAGTAATTTATGAAATACTTTTTGGTGAAAAGTGAAAAAAATCTTTTTTTTTTTAAACCTCCAAAGCCAAGATCACGACAACCATATGCATAATCATTTTTTCTTTAGAAAACCCTCAAAGCACACCCCGCGTTGTGTCGGGGCGTAAAACGGTGTCAAATAGTACTAATGTCACACAATCGTCATCGACCACCAACAATGACTCGACCTAAGATCTGCGAGTTGCGACGAACCTGTCAAACATGAAAAATAGAGGTAAAAAACGTTGAAACACACATGCACGTTGCGCCGTATTAACTTGCAAATTTTAAAACAAAACATAAAAAAGTTGAACCACACTCGTACGTTGCGTTGTATTAAGTCGAAAAATTTAGAACTATACGTAAAACGAAAATTTGTCAAAGATGAAAAGTATACGTGACAAAAGTTGTGAAGTTAAATTGCAAAAAATGAAAAGTTTTGGGTTAAAGTTAAAAAAATAAATTATGTAAGGTTAAAATTGCAAAAGCTAAAAACCTTTGTGTTAAAAGTAAAAAATCAAGTTTAGTTTTGGGTTAAAGTTAAAGAAACAAATTATGTAGGGTTAAAATTACAAAAGCTAAAACCTTTGTGTTAAAAGTAAAAAATCAAGTTTTATTTTTTGAAAAACTCCTAAAGCACAAGTTACAAGTGATGATGCAATGAAAAGTTGCTTATTTATATAGGTATAATATTAAGTAAGTAATCAATTACGATAAGAACAAAAATTTCAATTTCAATTCTATTACTAGAAAACTCAATTATAATTAGTTATATTTATATAAGTAGTTAGAAAACCTAATATTTATATAAATATAACTATTTATGTATTTAAGTTATGTTTATATAAGTAGTTAGAAAAACTAATATTTATATAAATATAACTATTTGTATATTTAATATTATTTAAACGAACGTTCACGTACATAAATGAACGAACACAAGGTGTGTTCATGTTTGTTCATTAGTTAAACGAACAAAAATTTTTGTTCGTGTTCGTTCGTTTATTAAATAAACGAACTTCCCGCCGAACAAGTTCATAAACAGTTCATGTACGTTTAGTTCGTTTACAGGCCTAGGTGTAACTAACTCTATATAAAACAAGCAGGTGCGGACCTAGAGTGATAGAAGGGGTAACCTCCGTTGCCCCTTGACGCTCCGACGGTAGTATAAATTTTGAAAAAATTTGACGTTTGTTCGATTTCATTACCCTTTTTTATTGAAACGATGCCCCTATGCGATCTTCTAGATCCGCCAATGAAAACAACAAAAGGTCCAAATATGTATAAAGAGTATATTACAAATTGATAATATATAATTTTTTATTTACATTTTTAAAATATTCAACGAATATGCTTTTTTATAAGTACACTAGGTTATCACCCGGAAGCTTCCCGGGTAGGAAATTTTGATTTACATTGATTTATAAGTTTACAAATAAAATAAATACAAACAAAGTGATATATTACTGTTAAAGGTAAATAACTGATAACTTGATAACATGATTTTTTCATCATTAAGGCTCGTAATAATATTGGAAAACCACAGGGACTATCGGTGTACTTTACTCGTAATAATATTGTCTTGGTAATCATACTTTTTAGCAAAGGTTATGTAATCATTGCAAACACATTAGTTATTTATATAAACGGACAAAAAGTGTATGGGTCAACCTAACCAGACACGACCCGTTTCAACCCAAACTGGTCTTGACCCATTACCCAACGTGCTTGACTCACCCATTTTGTCATCGTGAAATACAGATAAATAAAAATCAATTCGGGAATACGGTACATATATACCTTAGTCTTTCCTGTGCTTCCATTCGTATAGAGAAGAAAAAGTGGATCCTCTGCATCAACCCACTCTACATCGCATTTAGTATAACATTTTGGAACAACCAACAATTTATTCATAGCATACCTAATAGTAACAATTTAAACGTTATACAAATACTATATAGTAAATCCAACTAATATAATATATGCAACATCACATATTAACATACAGGTCTAACACATAACAATTAAAAATCTTTGATTCTAAATATCTACTATGGACATGTTTTGTGTTCAACGAACACAACCCAAAAACTGAAATTCAAAACATACCAACATCTGTGCACGGGTCAATAAAACAAACCACAAGAAAAAACATATAATATGAACTCACATACATGTAGATGTAGTTGATAACCTTGATTGCGGATATAATGAGAAGATGATAACCAAAACCCTAATTGGTTAACACTACGTAGCCATTAGGGTCTCAAATCGGGGAAACAGAGGATCGATTGCTGGATCTTGTTCCTAAAAACCTACAATTCGTACTAAAAACATCACATAACTGTAAATTAACAAAGCCACATAAAACAAAATCACATTTTCATACAGAAACCCTAGCAACTCCAAATTGGTTCAAAGAAACTGAAATCGATTAGGGTTTCTTTAAATTGGTGTTCATCGCTGCGCTTTCAAGTTCTTCATCTCCGGTTCTACGTCTTCAGATTTCATCTTTATGCATGGGGGAGGAGAATGGATGAATGATAATGGAGATGTGGATGAGGCTAGACTTTCAGACATGAATCTTTTTTAGAGAAAGAGAGAGAAAAGTAAATGTCAGTTTGAATTTTGAATTGAGAACTGAGTTTTTGTCGGCAACCTCCCATATCTATAAAAATCTATAAAAAAAAATAAAGAAATCAGGGGAACTTGACACGTGGGAAGAAGAAAAGGGAGGGCTTCATGTGATGACACGTTGCCTACCAATTGCTTTATTATAGTAGAAGATACATATATACAAATATAGATACACACTAAAGCAACTAGGACAAAAAATGCATACATTAATACATATATACAAATATAGATACACACTAAAACAACTAGGAAAAACACAAGTATATTACAAATTGATAATATATAATTTATGATTGTTCAATAAAAAATTCAAAAAAGGTAATAAAAAAATAAAAGAGTTAAATGTCATTTTAGTCCATGTGGTTTAGGCCATTTTGTTAGTTTAGTTCAAATGTTCCATTTTTCGTCTGTGGATCTAAAAAGGTTTCACCGTTGCCATTTTAATCCACTGAGATAACTTCATCCATTATTCTGTTAATGAGAATAGCAATTCGATCATTTTATATGTAATTCTGTTAACTAGAATGACAACTCGACCATATAAAATAACAACGCTAAATAAAACTAAACTGATGAAATTGAGACAAAACCACATGACTAAAATGTCATTTAACTCAAAATAAAAATTCAACAATAACACTTCTTTATCCTGGTAGGCGGTGTTCGAGAGTCTTCTCTCCCTTCAAACCTAGGGTTTGATAAACCCTAAATAAACCCTTTAGCCCGCCACTTTCAATCCAATCGACTTCAGAAATGGCGTTCTCGGGTGCATTTCGTCGTCTTCTTAACGGATCATCTTCGATTATGACCTCTCACTTTGCTTCAGCTCGATTCAGCTCAACCCTAACTGCCCCAAAGCTCTTCATCAGCGGTAAGTTTATAACTTCTCAAATGTTTAATTCAGAGTGTTTCTGTTTCAATCTTTCTAGTTTATTGCGTATAGATCGAACCACATACGTTGTTTTGCTATATTATTTCTTCGATCAAGTAGTGGAATTTGTTGATGTTGTGTGTATATGTCGTATATAACTATATATTTTGTAACTAATGGAAAGACTTTAATGGTTTTAAAGATTATATTTTTCCGATTTGATGATAAACTGATGATCCAGAGAAATTTACTTGTGAGGATGATCTATAGACTATGTGGACTGTAAACAGTATTATGGTTTTGTGTTTTCAGATGAAAAAAAATATATTTTTTTTAAGAAAATATAGTTTTGTATTAACTTTTTGAAAGTTGATAATGATTGTTAATGAGTGTAATATATACACAAACCTTTATGCTCCTTAAGTTAAATTATAAATGTTAAAACTTTAATGGCCAGTAGTTTTAAACTGTAAACCTGAATGTGAACTATCAAGTCGTTAAAAGTTAAAACCCGACCTTATGTATATCAAATCTGCCAAACTCAACAACTTTCTTTGGTATGGGCGGTTCGGTTAGTTTTGATGGTCTACCAAAATCCCTAATTGGGGGCGTGTTTGACACATAATCAAATTTAGGTATAGAATTAACTGGCAAAATCGCCGCATAATGGAAGTTAGAAAGCGAGTGAGAGTAGCCAGTTACACAACAGTCTTATGCGGCTTAGTCGGTGGCGGATCTAAGAACTTTTTTCATTGGGTTCCTTTTGGTAGATTCTCACTAATTCTCACTATCTTTTTCCAAATCAAACAAGGTTCTCACTATTTTTTTCTATTTTTTTAAACCGAATGGGTTCCTGGGAACCCACAAAAGTGGCCTAGATCCGCCACTGGGTTTAGTTAAAGCAGAAGTAGCAAATGGCCAAATGCATTAGGTGGTTCTCATAGTTCTCTACTTAAAGTTTGGACTGATATGCAAGGATTTTGGAGCATGATTGCATCATGTCAACATTTACATTTTGGACCTAGTTATTTTTTAAAAACTTTTCAATTTTCATTGGAATGTGACTTTGCCTTACAATGCAGGACTTAACAGAAATACTACTGATGAGAAACTTAAAGAAGCATTTGCTCCTTTTGGACAGCTTGTTGAGGGTAAATAAATTATGTACACTTCTTTGTACTTTCTTAATTGACCGTCACACATACGCTTATGCTGGTTAATTACATAAAGTAACAACATACTATTTCATTTGTTCCACATTAGCCGATGTACTCATTAAAATACCAAATGGGTCATTGAAAGATAGCTTTTTGGTTCCTTAGTTTCTTTGGTGGCATGATGATCGGTAGGGCTGCAAACGAACCGAAAGAACACGAACAAGATTTATGTTCGTGTTTGTTTGTTAAGGAAATGAACTTGTTCGTGTTTGTTTGATAACTTTAGGAAACGAACGTTGATGAACACAATTGAAAACAAACGAACACAAACAAGCGGAACTGTTCGCCGAACTATCCAAACGAACACATTACCGAACGTTCACAAAAATAAATGAATGAACGCGACCTCTGTTCATGTTCGTTCATTTAACTAAACGAACGAAATTTCTTATTCGCGTTTGTTTGTTTAATAAACACAAACGAACTTCCCGACGAACGTTTGGTTTGTTTAGGATCTTGGGACGTCATTAGGTTACAAACACGTCAACATTTCAACCGAGCATCACATTACTGGTAGACCTAAGTGGAACAGAAAGCCAGCTCTTAAGGACCCATGAGTTATTTTCTTAAGTACATTGGCTGATGTTGGACAAATGAAAAAGTATGTTGGTGTTTTTTGCTAATTATGCTCGTTTTTTAATACTCATGGTCTGCAATTTCTCAACTTTGCAGCAAAAGTGATCATGGATAGAGCCACACAAAGATCAAAGGGGTTTGCATTCGTTACGTACGCATCAATAGAAGAAGCTGAAAAGGCCCGTGAAGGAATGAATGCAAAGTTCTTAGACGGATGGGTTATTTTTGTTGATCCTGCAAAGCCAAAAGAGCATAGACCTCCTCCTCAACCTGAATCACAACAGTCTTCTGAATTCGGTTTCAGAACAAACAAGACGATCGGCTGGTGTGGCAATTAACAGCTTACTTATTCTTGAATTATAAGCGCGCTCTTACCATTTTTCATTTGAATTGGGTATTTGAATTATGCGTATTAACACTTAGCATGGCTTTGTATGGGACTTTAATTTAATTGCTATACAGAAACTTCATGTTGAAATGGTTGCTTGAATGTTTGAATGATAAATTGATGAAGATTTGGGCGTGTTCAACTTTTGATTTTTTGACATGTATATTCTATTTATCTATGCTTCTGCAGTTTCTGATGTTAAAACCAGGAGCATGTAAAAATTATCCAAGTGTTGATGTTACTTTAGCTATTGATCAACATAAAATGTATTTTATAAAACATACCCAGCATTCAAGTAGACATGACATGATTCATTTCTAATATCATTTACGTATTTTGGATACATTAGTTTTAGATGAGATGACAACTTCACAGTTAAATGTGTTTGGATGAGATAAATGCTAGCAGTGGTGACCTCGTGAATGGTTTTCAGGGGGCTACAAAATTAAAGCCATGAACTACTCCTGAATACAGGGAAATATAAATCCATAGAGTGTGGAGTAGGGTAGTTCTCAAAGGATGATCCATCACTTAAGCAGAGGGGGATGAGCCATTGAGCCCCTTTATATACATATGTATGTATAGTTGTGTGTGTTGGATAAAGAAGTGAGGCCCGTCTTCATCATCTGGCCCACAACGTTTGCGACAGGGGGCGGCATTCTGGTCCGTCGCCGCACCAGGATACCCCAGGGCAAGCCGTCTGCGACAAGCTCCTAAATTAACAGTCATCCTTCAAGGTCTGTCATCTGGAAACACTCCACCCATTGAAACAAACTCCTCTAGTCATCTTGTTCTTAAATAAATTTCAAGCCATTGTCATTTAAATTGACAGATCACTATAAAAAATTGTTCTTTAACAAAGAGATCTTACCCAAAAGTTCAACTAACAATCGTGCTTCAAACAACTAATATTATTCAAATTGATAATTGGGAAATGTAGAGATCTGATAAAAGCTGAAAGTTTTCATTTCAAACAAGATGTTCTTAAATCTTGACAAACCTATAGCCAGCAACATCATTCAACACATCAGACTAAAATAGTTCTAACAAATTCCCATAAAACCAGCACCAAATTGTGTTTCCTAATTACACAAATACCCAAAATCTAGTACAGCCCAACAATTAACACTAAGCTTTCTTTGGTGATTTAGTCACTTTTGCCGGAGATTTTGTAGCCTCCTTTGCAGCAGACTTCTTTGGCAAAAGAACCGGGTTAATGTTAGGAAGAACACCACCGTGAGCAATCGTCACACCCGCTAGAAGCTTTCCAAGCTCTTCATCATTCCTCACAGCCAACAGAACATGTCTCGGAATAATCCTGTTCTTCTTGTTGTCCCTTGCTGCATTTCCCGCCAACTCCAAAACCTATTTTCAATTTCAAAACAAATATTAACATTTTCCCATCATAGCAACAATAAAAATATAGATTTTTTTTTGTTTTTACCTCAGCGGCAAGGTACTCGAGAACAGCGGCAAGGTAGACCGGAGCACCGGTTCCTACGCGCTTTGCATAGCGGCCTTTTTTGAGGTAACGACCGAGCCTGCCAACAGGGAACTGGAGACCGGCTTTGACAGACCGGGAAACCGGTTTCTTCTTAGGACCACCAGCCTTTCTGCCACCGGCACCCTTTTTGGACTCCATTGCAACCTTTGAAGATGACTGAGATGAAAATACGCAGATGGAAAGGAGAAATCGGTCGGAGTTTGTAAGTTATGGTGAAGGAGAGGTGGGTGTGGGGTTTATATAGTGAATGGTTTGGTTTGATTGATGGGTGGGGATTGTGGCCGTTGGATGGGATTTGATCAATGGATGAGGGTGGTTGCATGGCGATCCGTGTGAGTTTGAATTGACCAATCAGAGGGAGGTGAATTTTACAATTATTTATTATTCTAATATAGAGTTATTCATTAATTTTGTATTTTCTTTTAATTTAATTATTTAATAAGATATATATAACATTATTAATTAGGAAAACAATGTAATTTGAATGATTATGAATGTTATTTAAATTCTATTCCCTTTAATTATTTAATCAAGATATTCTTTTTTATTTCATTTAATCAATTCTTTGTTTTTTTTTTCTTATCCGATAAATTTATACGTATTTTTTATTCTTTCATTATACTTTTAATTTTTTCAGTATTTCTATACTTATTTTTTTTATTCTATTAACTCATTGTAATCTTTTTCATCTTTTTTTTTTTTTCTATCAACCCATTTTTAATACTAATTATCAGAATCATCCCAAATAAAAGTAAACACTGAAATAAGAAGCGTACTAAAGCTAATCAAACATTAATACTTGACCAGCTACCAACCTTTACATCAAACACAAACAAAAACAAAATGTCAAATAATCGTTACCGATGATAGTATCAAATACAAATACAAATTAAAAAAAAAAAAAACGTATCAAAGATTTGACCCTCAACCAATGTCTTTTTTCCCTATTCAAGTTACTAGCAAAGTAAACTTTAAAACTATGAAATGTTCGATCTTGCTATTTCATATTGAAAAATTATGAAATCACAAACAATGTCAACATTACAACTATGTAATTCTACTTTTTGAAGTCTCTGTTCCATATTAAAACTTATAAAATAACGAACAAAGTTGAACATTGAAACTTCTCAAATCCTCAGCCTTTCTATTTGATTGATTGGCTGGGTCGATCGTTTACGTTGATAACTTTAATAATTTGTTCGATTGATTAAGAATAATCAGCTTCAAAAAAAGGGTGGGGAGAAGGTTTACAAAAAGCCCATTCGTTTTTTTTTAATTATATAAAAAGTAAATATAAAATTAATTAAATAACACCATTTTAGTAAATAGTTTCTAAATAACACAATTTTGGTAAATACTTTTTCCATTAACACTACTGAAAAAAAACTCCATTTTTACCAATCCAAGCTTTTTTAGGAGATTTATGATTTTCATTAAGACCATCCACAATAATAATAAAAAAAAAACCTAAAAACATATAAAAACGTGTCACGTCACCTGCCACATCATAAGAACACTTAGGTAGTGTTTGATATGCAGGAATGAGAAGTGGAATGGAATGATTAATTACGAGGGAATGAAGAAAAGAGTGTTTGGTTGGTCAATGGAATAGAATCACCCATTCCAGAAGACATTCCGTTTCCTCAAAATCATTCATTCCACCCACATGTTTTTTTCCATTCTATCCCCTCTTGCACCATTCATCAACAACACCACAACCCAGGACCTTCGCCACAACCCCCCACCACCACCACCACCACCCACCACCGAAGCCATTGCCGCCACCCGCCACCACCTCACCCCGACAGCCGCCGCCGCCGCCACCACCCACTCGCCATCGTTATCACCCACAGCTGCGACCAACCGCCAACGCCACTCGTCGTCGCCGCCCACCACCATCGTCGACGCCACCACCACCAACCGCCACCAAACGCCACCTTTGCTGCTACCCACCACCAACGGCCACCTTATCGCCAGCACCACTCGTCGTCACCGCCGCACCGCCACTCGCCGCCACCACCACCACCCATCGCCCCCACCGACACCCACCACCGCCACCTATAACCACCCACTATCACTACCACCGACCACCACCACCACTCACCGCTAATTTTATTACTCCGTTTTTTCTTACCTACCGAATAATACACAATAATAATTCATTCAATTCACATGGTAACCAAACAAGACATGGAATGGTAATGATTCATTGCATTCCCTCGTCCATTCCATTACCTCGTCCATTCCATTTATTCGTCCATTCCATTTAATCGTCCATTCTATTACCCCATACCAAACAGGCCCATATTCTTCGAAAACACCAAAACCCATTGAAGAGGTAAATTGAAGAGGTAACTTCTCACTTAGCCCGGCCCAACGAATTTGAGACCAATACATCTGGTCCAATAAGGAGATTAGCCCTTGGTGGTGGACTCGGGTTGCTCTCGGAGTACTCCGTTTGTCTAGTGGGTGCCCCGAGAGTGCTCGGGATTGAGTTTGTTGGTCGTTCAAAAAAAAAAAACTTGTAATAGAAGTGTTAACTGCCCATTTGAGGGCTCGCTCTCTCTCTCAAACCTATATATCTAAT
Source organism: Helianthus tuberosus (assembly GCA_030545235.1). Lineage (NCBI taxonomy): Eukaryota > Viridiplantae > Streptophyta > Magnoliopsida > Asterales > Asteraceae > Helianthus > Helianthus tuberosus. The sequence continues at coordinate 32,702,559 of CM060373.1, read as the reverse complement.
ATCTCCATCTTCTTTATTACTCTCATACAACTATACTTTCATTCATACTAATTATGATAAATGAGATACTAACTTGAGCGTCGGACAGTGGTTCAAAGACGTCAGTCTCTGACCGCTTCTAACCAGCTGTTCATGTTGTTTTGTAGCTTCGACATCAACCAGAGAAGATGAAATGCGGTCCATACATCTTTGTAACCGCTATAATGATCCGTAAAGCCGTTTGGTGGGTTTTTGTAGCTTCACATACCCAATAAGAAAACTTAAAAACAGTACTAAAAAATATTACCACGTCTTCACCACTTTTTTTTAAATTAATACCCAACCTCACTCTCCTACCAATGGTCCGACCTTTGTTCATTTTTTCTTGTTTTTTCTTTTTAGAAAATATCACAAAATAGGTATCAAATACATGCCACGCAATAGAAAAACATCTAAATATACCACGTAGTCATGTAAAAACATGAAAAAATCACCTATTGGTGATTCTCTAAATGTTGGGGTTATTTATATTTATATTATATAAATTAGTAACATTTGTAGGCATAAGGAGTTGTAACTTAAGCTTATTTGGTGTTTTGTGCTTTTTATCTTTTAAATACTAACTAGCAGAATTCCCTCGCACGATGTGGCGGGATTTCAGTCGGTATCGGTTCAGTTTATTGCCGTACTTGGACATCGACACTCTTTGTATCAACCGTTGTACATCGATCGAAGGCCATAAAAACAAAAATTGGTAACTATTCCGATGGTACCAATTCCCCTACCGATGTTGTTTAGTCAAAGTCAGAGCAGTTTGTGACGTTATCGTAGGCTAAACATCATAAAATATAGATATACAAACGTTTTGAATCATGTCATTACCGTTTTTAGGGGTGTGCAAAAAACCGAATTAACCGAATCATAATCGAATTAACCGACAAGACTGAACCGAAAAACCCGAACCAAATCAAAAACCGGTGGGTCGGTTAATGGTTTCTCTGAAAACCGAAAGTAGCGGGTCGGTTATAGTTATTAATGTTTCCATACCCACCATAACCGAACCGAACCGACATGTAATAATCTTTTGTAGGATTTAGGACTTTTGACTATTTTTTTAATATATAATTGTTTATTTGAATTTATGGAATATATCTTATCACTTTATTTGAATATTCGATAATAATCGATATTAATATTATAGATTATATGTATTTTTCATACTATGCAATATACTAATATATACAAATATGCAATAACAATTTATTCCATGTTAAAAAAATTAAGTTATTTTTAGTTAAGCTAAATACACGGTTAATAACCTACAACCGACCCGCTATAACCATTAAAACCGATTAACCATAACCACCATAACCGATCGGTTATGGTTATGGTTATCCATTAACCGACATCGTGGTTATGGTTTTAGGCCAAAACCGACCCATACACGCCCTACCGCTTTTAATAATCTCATAAATAACAAAAAGAGTAAAATGATTATTATTTTTTTCATTTTCTTTTTGTTAATAATACAACTGTTTTTTTTTTAAATATCATATATTTGTATGTTAAGGTATCAATTTTATAAAATGTATGCATCACATATTATATACCCATAATTTTAAATTTTACAAATATGCAAATAGGTTTTAACTTTATTACAACTGTACATAAAAGATTAGATTTATTTGCAAAAGAAAGTAATATGTTAATCAGAGGAAAGTTACGATATTTTTTTTAATCATTGGTGAATTGAATTTTAAAGAAATGGAATCAATTAATTTAAAAAACTTATTTTAATATTTTAAAAGAAAACTACCGTTCATGAGTAGTTTCTATTAATATATATAACTAGTGTAACACCCCGCGCTATGCGCGGGAATTTAGTCGGTATTGTTACATTATCGGCAATACCCCAAAAAAATAAAGTCGATATGTCCAAAAGGATATGAAAATGTCATTTACATCAATCTTAAACTATAAAAACGAATAGCGATACCGGTTAGTAATACTAATATCGGTACCAATGTTGTTAGATTGTAATCAGTACGGTTCTTAACGGTACCGTTATGATATCAACACTCGTATAGATTATGATACCACAGTTGCGTATTCATCTTTTTTTAAAAGTTAATATAGAAAAGAGTTAATTGTCATTTTCGCCCCTGAGGTTTGGACACATTTGCCATTTTCGTCCAAAATGACAGTTTGGTACCATTTTGCCCCTGAGGTTTGGGCACATTTGCCATTTTCGTCCAAAATGACGTTTAAAAACCATTTTGCCCCTCACGTTTGGCCATTTTTGCCATTTTCATCCAAATCTCTAACCTAGTTAAAAAGTTATGTTAAATGATAATTTTTTTAATTTAATTTTTTATATTTACTCTATAAAATACAATTGTTTAATTTAATTTTTTAAAAAGTTCTCTAACATAATTGTTTATTATATTTTATAGAGTAAATATAAAAAATTAAAGAGTTAATTACCGTTTCGACCCGTACCGTTTCGAGCCGAACCGTTTCGACGCGAACCGTTTCGACGCGAACCGTTTCGACCCGTACCGTTTCGAGCTGAACCGTTTCGACGCGAACCGTTTCGACCCGTACCGTTTCGAGCCGAACCGTTTCGACCCGTACCGTTTCGACCCGTACCGTTTCGACCCGTACCGTTTCGAACCCGTACCGTTTCGAGCCGAACCGTTTCGACGCGAACCGTTTCGACCCGTACCGTTTCGACTCGTACCGTTTCGACCCGTACCGTTTCGAGCCGAACCGTTTCGACGCGAACCGTTTCTAGCCGAACCGTTTCGACGCGAACCGTTTCGACGCGAACCGTTTCGACCCGTACCGTTTCGACGCGAACCGTTTCGACCCGAACCGTTTCGACCCGTACCGTTTCGAGCCGAACCGTTTCGACGCGAACCGTTTCGACCCGTACCGTTTCGACGCGAACCGTTTCGACCCGTACCGTTTCGACCCGTACCGTTTCGAGCCGAACCGATTCGACCCGAATCGGTACGGGTCGAAACGGTACGGGTCGAAACGGTTCGCGTCAAAATGGTTCGCGTCGAAACGGTTCAGCTCGAAACGGTACGGGTCGAAACGGTTCGCGTCGAAACGGTTCGCGTCGAAACGGTACGGGTCGAAACGGTTCGCGTCGAAACGGTTCGGCTCGAAACGGTACGGGTCGAAACGGTAATTAACTCTTTAATTTTTTATATTTACTCTATAAAATATAATAAACAATTATGTTAGAGAACTTTTTAAAAAATTAAATTAAACAATTGTATTTTATAGAGTAAATATAAAAAATTAAATTAAAAAAATTATCATTTAACAGAACTTTTTAACTAGGTTAGAGATTTGGATGAAAATGGCAAAAATGGCCAAACGTGACGGGCAAAATGGTTTTTAAACGTCATTTTGGACGAAAATGGCAAATGTGCCCAAACCTTAGGGGCAAAATGGTACCAAACTGTCATTTTGGACGAAAATAGCAAATGTGCCCAAACCTCAGGGGCGAAAATGGCAATTAACTCTATAGAAAAATTAAACTACATAATATATCAAGTATAACTAAAAAATATTTGTTTTCTATCATAAAGTTTCTTACGTCAGTTAAAAAAAAAGTAAATAATATAATAACAAAAAGCAACAAAAAGTAAGTAAATGATATAATATAATATCAAAAAGTATGTTTCTGTGGGAAATAAAAGAAAACAAACTGTAGTGTGGTGAATAGGGATGGCAATGGGTCGGGTTTGGGACGGGTTTAGGTAATCCCAAACCCAAACCCGATTAGATAAGCTTGTCCCAAACCCGTCCCAAAACCCGTCGGGTTTCTAGCGGGTAATACCCATCGGGTATCGGGTATACCCGCGGGTTTCGGGTAAACCCGTTAATTTAAAAAGATTACTCGTTGGGTATACTCATCTCAAAACTCATTGGGTATCTATCGGGTAACTACTAATCGGTTACATTTTGTATTGTTATTATAAAAATATATATCAAATAACTACAATGTATACGGAATAGAATACCTATATGTGTAAAAAATGGACGTATCATATATATACATATTAATAATATAAAAGAAATTATATCAGATATACAATCGGGTAAACGGGTACACTTTATCGGGTAATTGGGTCGGGTAAACGGGTATATTACTAAATCCCAAACCCGTCCCAAACCCGCGAAAAAAATAAAAACTATTCCCAAACCCGCCCCAAACCCGATTAACCAACCCCAAACCCGTCCCAAATGTGTCGGGTTTCGGGTTTACCCATCGGGTTCGGGTTTCATTGCCATCCCTAGTGGTGAAATCCAAAACTCAAAAGATGACTGGCTCACAATTGAAAAGACGGAAACAATGACTATTGCGCCGACGTTTAAGAATTAATACATATTTACAATTAGCAACATCTATGTGCTTTCCTGTATTGTACCTCTTGCTTTTAGGTTCAAGAAAAATGGTTATATGGTTTTCTTCTTCATATGGTTTGGCTGTGGAAGTTGGTGTGATTTTCTTGCAGTTGTTACTTTTGTACATGAAGTAGAATGCATGTGGAAACAAATTTCTGGATAGGTGATTTAAACATATTTTTAGTTTTTTTTTTTTTTTTTTTTTTTTGATAAATTGTTGTTTGTTGCATTGTATATGTTGTAGTTATAGTAAAAATAACTGTAATCTTGAATATTTTTTCTAGAACAATAAAGTTTGTATTTATGCTACGGATGAAATGTTAAGGAATTATTTTAATTCAAATGTCACTTTGGTCATGTACCCGCCGCAACGTGCGGGGTGCGAAATAAGTTTTCTACATAACATTGTCTTGAATACAATGAAAACATAGATAATCTTAGACCGTCCGGTATGGGGGTCGTCCCCGGATCGGCGCCGTCCCGGTGGATCGTCCCACACCGCCCCTTGACACGGCGGCGGCACTTCCGTCAGAATAGAGACGGAGGAGACGGGGCTGGGTGGGTTTTTTTATTAAAGTGTGGTGGGCCCTTTCATTGTCTCTCTCTCCTTGAATATATATTATTTTTTTATTAAAGTGGGTAGTCCCCAAGAGGATGTTCCTTCTCCCGTGATTACGTGGTGGGTAGTCTCCAAAGAGACTATCCTCCCCATACCCACCGGTCTTATAGTAAAAGATAAACAAATTACACCACATTACGAGTTCTTGATATTTTCCATTTGAATTGGGTACTTGAATTAAGCGTATGTGGGATTTTAATTTAATGGTTATACAGAAGCATCATGTTGAAATGGTTTCTTGAATGTTTGGATAATAAATTGGTGAAGATTTTGCTATGGGAATTTGCATTATCTATGACATGGTTAAATGTGTTTGGATAGAGATAAATGTGTTTGGCTGTCATTTCATTTCAAACAAGATGCTCTTAACAAACCTATAGCCAACAACAAAAATTCCCCTAAAACCATCCATCAAATTGTGTTTCCTAATTACACAAAAACCCAAAAATCTAGAACAATTCAACCACAAACACTAAGCTTTCTTTGGTGATTTGGTCACTTTCGCCGGAGATTTTGTAGCCTCCTTTGCAGCAGACTTCTTTGGCAAAAGAACCGGGTTAATGTTAGGAAGAACACCACCGTGAGCAATCGTCACACCCGCTAGAAGCTTTCCAAGCTCTTCATCATTCCTAACAGCCAACAGAACATGTCTCGGAATAATCCTGTTCTTCTTGTTATCCCTTGCTGCATTTCCCGCCAACTCCAAAACCTATTTTCAATTTCAAAACAAATATAAACATTTTCCCATCATAGCAACAATAAAAAAATAGTTTTTTGTTTGTTTTTACCTCAGCGGCAAGGTACTCAAGAACGGCGGCAAGGTAGACCGGAGCACCGGTGCCTACACGCTGAGCATAGCGGCCTTTTTTGAGGTAACGACCGAGCCTGCCAACTGGGAACTGGAGACCGGCTTTGACGGACCGGGAAACCGGTTTCTTCTTAGGACCACCAGCCTTTCTGCCACCGGCACCCTTTTTGGACTCCATTGAAAACTCAGGAAGATGAAAATAGACAGATGGAAAGGAGAAACTGGTCGGAGTTTGTAAGTTGTTTTTGAATGATGGTGAAGGAGAGAAGTGGGTGTGGGGTTTATATAGTGAATTGTTTGGTTTGATGGGTGGGGATTGTGTCCGTTGGATTGGTTTTGATCAACGGATGATCGTGATTGCATGGTGATCCGGGTGAGTTTGAATTGACCAATCAGAGGGACGCTAATTTAGTACAATAATTATTTATTAATCTAAGAGATATTTACAAAGATAGTCCATTAGTTTATTGAAAGTAACATCTTTAAGTAATAATTTATTTTTTTAATAGTTTCAAGTTCTATGATTTTGATTTTTTAACATCTTTGAGTATTAAGACTAATTGCCGTTAATTTTTCTGTTAAATCAGTATAAAATGACTTAAATATTCTTATATAATTTTCTATTAATACTCAAAAGTTTTACATGCAATAACCCGCAAGAACATCTACGTAATTAACTCTAAAAATATAAGAACTCAATATATTTACAAAAAATTAATATACATACAATTACCAAACGCCTATTATGAGAAGACACATTATAGTAAGGACAATGTTTAGTTTTTTTAATAATTTTTACATCACTTTTTTTTTTAAAAAGAGATATGATAAATATAAAACTCATGCATATTATCTCAAATATAATATATACGCGTATTTTTTTCTCTGTTATTATATCTGTACCAACAATTTTTCATTACGATTCTTTGTTTTGATTAGTTAATATTATGTTATATAAATCTTACGTTGTGTTATGTTATGTTATAATATATATTATATTCTTTGTTTAGTTTGGGTAATATTATATTATGTTATATCATGTTACCTAAACTAAACAAATAATATAATCTATGGTATAATATAGGGTTAATGGATTTAAACACCCCCAACTATGGCCATTTGGCCGATGGTACTCTCAACTTTGACTTTGGCTCACACCACTCCCAACTTAACACATGGGTTGTCATGGCACCCCCTCGTTAAATATTCACTAACCAGGTTAGTAAATTTAGCCTATGTGGCAATTTTATCTGATGTGGCATGTATGATGTGTCATTTAAATCTGATGTGGCCAATTATTTTTTTAAAGAAATCTATATAATATTTATTATATTTAATAATAATATATACTAAGGATTTTCATTTGTGTGTTTTCTTTCTCTCTCTAACTTCTCTCTCTTGAACGTTCTCTCTGCGGCCGAATGTTCCCTCCTTCTTCTCAATCTGCTTAATCCGTCCAAATTCAGTGTTGTTCTGGTAGATAATGAGTCCTTCAACCGGTGGGAGTTCCCCACCGGAACCAATAACGAGTCTGTGGATGGCAAACAAGGAAAATCTTCGTCTGGCTCCTCAATTCCAGTCGCTAAAGGTAATCTTAAACCGTCAAAAGCTGATAAAAATCGTCAGCCGCTTGCAAATTTGAACGTACAAGACTATGTGCAAGCTGCGTCGCCTCCAAATCCCCTGCTATCCGTTACCCTTGACCCCTCGCCGTTAAATCCTCCTTCCTTAGAAGATGGTGCTGCTATGGAGGTGGAACAGGTTAATGGGACGACTGTGAAAATCCCTGATGTTGCGTTGACCTCTGATGCTGCTTATGGCCCTCAATCAGCCGATTTCGAGTCCTCAAGAGCAGGTTACACCTTCAAAATCCCCGTGTACTTTGAATGCAGCCCTGGTAAGTGTTCCGACTCCCACCAGGTGTATTGATTTTTACATGGTTGATAGCAATTTGGAGGTCAACGCTCAGACTGTTGTTACCGCAGTTGAAGGAAATAGTGGGGTTAGGGCTGATGGTGAAGGTGGGTGGGTGTGGTGGTGAAGGTGGAGCTTGTTTTGAGTGTTTTGCCTGATTTGGGGTTCAATTTAATGATTTGGGGATTGATTTAGGTTTTATAGGTGGGTGGGTGTGGTGGTGAAGGTGGAGTTGTGGTGGTGACGGTGGGTGCAACGGTTGTGGTGATGAAGGTGGTGACGGTGGGTTCAAATTTGAAGTTGAAGTTGAAGGTGGAGCCTGATTTCTTTAAAACCTGGTGGAGCCTGATTTCGTTAAATATATATTCAATTTTTGGATCAGATTTGAAGTTGAAGGTGGAGCCTGATTTGGGGTTCAAATTCTGGATCAGATTAAAAATAAATAACAATACACATCATCATGTTATCTCATAAAAACAGGCCATGTCAGCATGCCACATCAGATAAAATTGCCACATAGGCTAAATTTACTAACCTGGTTAGTGAATATTTAACGAGGGGGTGCCATGACAACCCATGTGTTAAGTTGGGAGTGGTGTGAGCCAAAGTCAAAGTTGAGAGTGTCATCGGCCAAATTGCCATAGTTGGGGGTGTTTAAATCCATTAACCCTATAATATAATATGACATACCATAAAATAATATAGAGTGGGGTTATTGTACAAATAAGTTTTAACATACAAATTGGTTTAATGTGAGAAGTGAATGAGAGATTTTTTTTATTTCTTTCCTATCTTATTAATCACGTATTTTAGTACCAGGTTATAAAGGAAAAAAATGTGATTTTATAATTACTATACAAAAATTACATAATTACTCTACTAACGTATAATCATGATTTTTTTTTACATTTTGCAATTAAATATCATAAAAGCCTCCAACATATATTTAATCAAAAGGATTTAAATAGGCGGCAACGTCGTTGGATGGAAACACTAAATGATTACGAATGTGAAATTCGTTATCATCCTGGCAAGGCAAATGTTGTTGCTGACGCCTTGAGCCGTAAGGAAAGGAAATGATTAAACTGATCCGGGTTCATGCTAAAAGGATTGACTTATAACCAGTTTGAATGAGAAACTGCTTGAAATTCAAAAACAATCCCTATTAGAAGCAAATGCTTCTAATGAAGGATTAGGTAGAACTCTTGATCAGTTAACACCTTGAAACGACAGAATCTTGAGATTCAATAATAGAATATGAGTTCCTATCCTAAGAGGACTCAGGGATCTGATTCTCCAGGAATCACATAATTCCAAATATTCGGTACATCCTAGAGGAGATAAAATGTACCAGGGTTTGAAAAAAAAGGTTATTGGTGGATGGGTATGAAGAAATCCAAAGCAACCTATGTGGCTAAATGTCTGACGTGTTTTTTTTTAATTTTTTTTTACAAATGTGTTTATAATACACGCATCTACGTTTGTGAAAAAAAATTGGTCCACCTCGCCCCATACGGTGTAGTTCTCACGGTTCTTACAACTCGAGGTGGTTCTCATTTTAGCGTGATCATAGTAAAGTAATATATATAGTAATACTCAAACTCACTCTAGTTCCTCCCACCTTTGTTCATTTTTTCTTGTTTTTTTTTTTAGAAAAACATCACAAAAAAGGGCATCAAATAAACGCCACACATTAGCAAAAACATCTATATATGCCACAAAGGCATGTAAAAACATAAAAAAAAAACATCACCTGTTGGTGATACTTTAAGGGTTAGGGTTATTGAAAACGAAAACTAAAAAAATTTCAACTAATAAAGTGTAAATAGTTTTTTTTTTTATAATCTCATTTATTATTATCTTTGACTAATTAATTAATTATAAAACTACCATCCTCCACACTAAAATTGTTTGCCAACACACATCAAAAGTTATCCTACACGTTTCAAGATTTATCCCACACATATTGAAATTTATATTATACAACTCGTAATTTATCATGCAATTTAAATTATTATTTTTAAATATATATGTTGTAAATAAGTTACAAATCTAACGTAGTTAGCTAATAAAAAGGAAGACTACACATTAATTATCGATGTAAGTCTATAAATTATAATAAATCAAACCATTTTAGGCCACATGACTTTCTCTTAAACATCTATTTGTCATGTGGCAATGTATTGTGAAGCACTGACTGAATTTGAGCGGTAAAGAAAAGAAGGGTGTTCAAGACTTTTTCTCTCCTCATTCAATCCCGTATCATCTATTCTCTCAATCAAATTCGAGTTTCTTAAATTACTAATCTGTTTACTTTCAATCTTTTTTCTTTTAAACCTTAAATCCAATTGTTAACATTCAAATAATTGTGGTCAACGTTTGTTAACATTCAAATTTCAAATTCTATTAATTTTGGCTACATTAATTATTTTCTAAAAATTGTGAGTGAATTTTGTTAATACAATAAATGTATACATTTTGTAGATAGTTTTGCTATGTAAGGTAAATTAAGGTTATAATAGAAGGGATATTGGATTTAAATAACAACTTCCACAAATTAACCTATAGCACTTCCAACTTTCGATTTGAACCCCACCACTCTCAACTTTCAACTTATTTTCTCTAGCACTCCCAAACTAACTGTACACTAACCCAGTTAGTTATTTGTTGATGTGGCATCTGGTTTGACTTTTTTTGATGACGTGGCAGTTGACATGACATCTGATTTTGGCCTATTTGATGACGTGGCAGTTAACGTGGCGTCTGATTTTGGCTTTTTGATGTTGTGGCAGTTGACGTAGCACTAGTTTGGTGATGTGGCAACTGGCGTCAACTGGGTTAGGTTGAGAGTGATGTAGGAAAATAAGTTGAAAGTTGGAAGTGGTGTGGTACAAATCGGAAGTTGGTAGTGTTATCTGCCAATTCGTGAAAGTTGAGGTTATTTAAATCTAATATCCCTTTAAAAATAATAATTTGACGTAACTATATTATTTTGTTTCATGTAAGTATATTATTGTTTTGTTTCACTTAACAAGTTAATATATGTCGCTTGTTATTTATAAAAAAAATAATTAAAAACATAAATAAACTATTCCGAGTCTTGACTTCTTAAGGTAGGGTAGATATTCCACAAGATCATACGGAAGTCGGAATTGTATGTCTTTATCACGCAGCTGCGTAAGAACGTTTTCGTCAAAAACTAACTCGACGGGCGCATCTCTTATATGGACATGTGATATTGCATGGCCCATGGTCGTTGTCCTTCAAGATCATGGAATGTAATTCCAATTACAAGAAACACTTTCTTTATACAACTCGTATAACACACGAAAAAAACTTAAACTAGTTTATTAAATGAACCAAAATATAACATTGTTATTGGTTGAAAAGAAATTTTCTTCTTACAAAATTTTCTGATTTGAACTATTCACATATGATTTAGTGCTAAATACCTAAAGGGTTTTTTTACATATTTCCTCCTCTTAAGCTGTTTTATTGCGTATTTCCCCATACCAGAAAAATAATTACATATTTCTCATCCCTAACCCATATATATTACATATTTCTCATTTTCATTAAAATGACTCTTTTTTATGACCATTTTACCAATAATAAACTATTAAATGAATATTTACATATTTCCCCATTCTAATATTATCAATCATGAAATAATATTTATTTTTATGCATTTAGAATAAGATGTTTTACTATGTTTAATGGAGGGATGAAAGAAATTAGTCATGTGCTTTTCATGTCTTCTCAAAAGGTTACATGCACTGTAAAAATGCAACTGTAGATTCTGTAAGAGGTAGGACCGTACGTCACACTGTTTTAGGGGTTGCCTTTTAACGGTGATAATGTGATTTTAAAGAATCAGAATCAGCTGTTACAAAACGGGCTATAAAGGTAGACGGTACTGTTTGGATGTGTTTTCACTATTAAAAGTTGTATCAATAAGATGGCTTTTTTACATGGTAGAATATCATTACAAACCCAAATAGTCGAAACACGAAATACCCATACCTGAAAACTCCAAATCGTCATCATAGTCTGCTCGTCTTCCACTCGAAACACTGGGTTCAGCGATGTTCAAGGAAGAGGAACGATGTTCAGTTGATTGCTGGAAGTGATGTTCATTAGTCGACAGAGGGAAGTGATGTTGTGTTTGTCGTAGGGTTTGCAAGCATGGAAAGAGGGAACGACTGTAGAATAATATAATTGCCAACCTCAGTTTCATTACCATTAACCGACTATATAAAGGTACAAACGAATCTCCTATATTTGGAGATGATATACACATCTAAGCTATTACAATATTAACATAAATCGGTTCCATAAATACGGGCTCTATTACACCCCCGCAGTCGAAGTGGGAGGAGGACGGATGCTTAGACTGGAGCGAAAATCGCCAAAAAGAATCCGAGGAAGGCCTTTAGTGAAAATGTCAGTAACTTGGAAGCGAGACGGAACATGTAGAATGCGAACCAACCCCTTCTAAACGTGCTCGCGAACAAAGTGTATATCCAATTCAATGTGCATTGTACGTTGATGTTGCACGGGGTTTCTGGATAGGTAGATGGCGTTGATGTTGTCACAATAGACTATAGAAGCTTTAGAAAACGGGTGACATAGTTCAAGAAGAAGATTGTGTAGCCAACAGATCTCGGCAACCACGTTTGCAACGCCTTGATATTCGGCTTCAGCACTAGAACGGGAAATGGTGGATTGTCGCTTAGAAGATCAGGAGACGAGGTTGTCGCCTAGATAGACGCAGTAACCCGAGGTGGAGCACCGGTGTCAGGGCAACTGACCCAATCAGCATCGGTGTAGGCACGGATAGACAGAGCAGACGAGGAGCCGAGGTGGAGACCAAACTCAGAAGTGCCTTGGAGATACCGAATGATGCGTTTTAGAGCATTCCAGTGTGTAAGGCAAGGAGCGTGCATATGCATATATATTTGTTGAATGGCGTATGTAATATCCGGCCTAGTGAAGGTGAGATACTGCAGTGCACCGGCAAGACTGCGATATGTGGTAGGGTCTTCAAATAGAGGACCGGGTTCACTGCTCAGCTTACTTTGCGTGTCAACGGGCGTTGCGGCGGGTTTACAAGTATCCATGCCCGCCCTATGTATAATGTCTTTTGCATAAGCATGTTGAGAAAGGAACAAGCGGTTGCCTGTGCGAGTGACAGAGATGCCCAAAAAATATGTTAGCGGGCCCAAATCTTTCATGGCAAATTCACCGGCGAGAATAGACATGAGCTTCTGTCGGAGAGAGTCAGTCGAAGTAGTGAGGATGATGTCGTCGACATAAAGAAGAAGGTAAGCAACGTCGCAGCCATGCTGGTAAATAAACAAGGAGTTGTCCGATTTGCTTTGAGAAAATCCTTGTTGCACAACGAAGTCGGTGAACCTTTGATACCAAGCGCGCGTGTCACACCCCGATATTTCCACGTATTACCGGTGGGTCCGGTAGGGAGTATCGTGACGTAGTTGATATCATCATAGACAATTTATCACAGTTTATATATACACAACAGAAGTCGAAAGATAAAATCATTACAAACCGAATGAAAGTAATATCATTTATTACAAAAACGGTTGTAAGAGATCCACAGGCGGATCAAAGTTAAAAGGAACATTGTTCAACAGATTTATAAACATCTAAGCTTGCAAGACTCTTTAATGATGCTAGGAGTAGCCAGCCTATTCCGATTAGTACCTGCACTTAACCTTTTTAGAAAATACGTCAGTTTTCATTGGTAAATACAATTAACCGATTCATTTTGAAAATGTTTAAGAAAATTGATTTGAATGCACAAGGCACAAAATATCTTTTATAACTTGGGATAATTATTTAAATATAAACTTGTAAAAGAATTACATGTTTGTTATACGTTCAGTAGCCCGAGCTGAATACCGGGTTAAAGATTAATAGACACACCACATGATATAATCCTGCGTCGAGTTATTCTCGAACAAACGGTTATACCTTTTTATTTATTTGCACCGGCAGGTGTATGCCTACACCCCGTGCTTAGGTCGTGGCCATTTCAATGAATGATGCCAAAGATATCCGGGACATGGTCATTAACCCCCCAAAGGCTTTAAGCAAACAAAACAGATTAAACGGGTCATATCAATAAATTAACCTTCATATGATTAATAATTCAATGCCCGACCAAGCGGTATTTTATATACCGTACCTCAAGCCCATATAAGGGAAAATAAGTTAAAAGTATTTACCTGAGCAAATTATATAAATTTATCCCAGCCGTACAAATCAGCAAGTGCAAGTATCTTTTACTGGTCTCCTAAATCTGGAACGAAGGTTTTAATTAACCTATTAGATTCCTAACGGGTCTTACTTTAGACCGGTTAGTTTTAAAGAAAGGTATACGGTTCAAACGCATGATTAAACGAAGACCGGAATAGAGTGTGGTTTAGACCCGACAAGTATGAAAACTTGTATAATATGGATAAACTAAACACATTCTGGATTTTGAAGTGAAAATGATAAGGTTTGACCTGTTTCGGTTAATTTATGCAAACTAGTTACATAAACCGTACCGAATGCGATAAATGCGTAACGGGTAACCAAATGAGTCATGAACAGGTTTCCTAAGTTAATATGCCTTAAATATGTTGTGATATCAGTAGGATACCTTCCATTATGCCCAAAACGAATTTAAACTCAAATTAAGCCCCGTAGGGGTATTTTGGTCATTTTAAAGGTTATAAAAGAGATTAAATATAAATCTGAGGTTCATGTCTGAAATAATCAGTAAAAATATTTAATTTAATAATTTATATTAGTAGGGTATTACATATATGTGAAATTTATCATTTATAACTAAACTATGCACCGTAGGGGCATTTTGGTAATTTCACATAAGCTTTAAAGGTCAAAACTGGAAATATGAGTTCAAAACTTTTGCTTACTGTGAAAGTATAAAAAATTACTTAAAACATCAGTAGGTATTAAGTCATATATGATAAAAATGGTTTTAATTCATACTATGCGTTTAAAACGCGTAAAAAGTCGTTTTAAGCGATTTTCGGGTTATATAATAAAAGCTGATATTTTTATCATTCCAGAATGCTTAAAATATTTTATTTATCATATAAAATCAGTAGCAAAATATTTTGTATCAATATGTTATGTAAAACTCATTTTATTCAAGAAAAGGGTATAACCGACAATTACCGAATCAAAGCTAGAACCCTATGTTATGCTCAGCTTAAAAATAAATAAAAATCTTTAAAAGTCCCAAAATATTATATTACATCAGTGGGTAAAAGATTTGGTGTCAAAAATTGGGTTTAGATAGGCTTTATGCTAATTACGCCGTTTAATTAATAAAAAGCTTTACAATTACGCTATTGAGCATAACTCCTAATCTAGACCTCAAATTGATGTCAAGTTTTTAGGACATGTTTATAATTCAGTAATAAAGATTTTTGTCCTCTCACATTTTCAAAAATCTCGTTTTAAAGTCAAAAGGGCATAATGGTCAACATTTAAGCAATTAACGGAAACATGCAAACGAATCGCTTAAATTTGGATCCAAGTTGTATAATCTCAGAGAGTTATACTAATATGAATCATGGACCTAATGGAAGCTTAAAGCATTTCTAAAACAATCTAAATCGGGTCAGAACTGAAAGTCAAAGCAAAAGTCTACTTTTGCGACTTTCGGTTCCGAACCGAGCCTAAACTCAAAATTGTCGGGTTGAACATGCTTAGACATGTTCTTACATTAATTACCAAGTTATACAAGTGATAAAACAGGCTTCATGGCTTCTACATTGTTAATTATGCGTTTATTTGAAAATTAGCTTTCTGTTGACTTTTTATAATCAAGTTTGACCCGACAATTGGCCTAGTTAGAGTGGGAATCAGAGGGTTCCCTTTTAAGTGTTTAATACCCACATAATTACCAACTCATAGCTACTTTCAATTCTAGAATTGACTGGACCATTAGTGATTAATCACTAAGTCAAACCTTAATTACGACGGGTTTGACTTTAGGCCATTAAACTAATAAAACTCGAATTAGAACGTTTAAGAAAGCTTACTGAAGTACTAGGCACGATTTAGAAGCTAATGGGATCTTACTTGAGGTCCAAAGAGCTCCATAAATTCAGTTTGAATGATTTTCCAAGTGTATGCAAGAATGTTGCAACCAAGGGTGCTTATATAGTGATTTAAAATGCATGGGATCATTGCAACTAAGTCTACAGATGTTCCTTGATGAGTCCCAAGTGTCCCTATGCATGAAAAACCACTGAAACAGTCCCTGAATTCGAATACCAGGCTTCTAAGGCGGTGCAACTGGCTGTACTCGCGGCTGTGCAGAAATTCTGACCAGGTCAGGGCGTCGCGTCGCCCGACGGCAGAAGGTGGTGGTGGTGGCGCATCGCCACCATGTGCATTACCTGATCAACATCTTTCGTTTAAGGGTATAAACATTGTGTAGAGTTGTTGAAAGGCAAAATTATCAAATGTTGACACTTTGTATCCTTATATACATATGCTTTCTTCGTTTGTCAACTTTAGTCCCTCATACTCAATCCGTTACACGTTTAAAGTCCATGACACGTGTCTTTATTATATTGGTCGCGTTTTTACCAGGTGTTACAGCGCGGAGCCTGCTTGATACCGTAAAGAGACTTTTTTCAAACGACAAACATGATCCGGATAGTCGCGGTGACGAAACCCCATTAGTTGATACATGAAAACCGTCTCCTGTAATTGCCCATGAAGAAAAGCATTTATCACATCCAATTGATGAATTGGCCATGACTGCGATAGTGCCAATGTGAGAACGGTCCTGATAGTGTTGGGTTTAACAACCAGACTGAATGTTTCACCGCAGTCGACGCCAACCTGTTGACTGCGACCATCACACACCAACCTCGCTTTGTACCTTTCTAAAGTGCCATCGGACCGAAACTTATGTTTGAACAACCACATACTGCGTATAATATTCATATCAGGATGACGAGGCACCAGTTCCCAAGTCTCGTTCTTAATAAGTGCACTAAACTCGTTGGTCATGGCTTTGAACCATTCCGGTGTGGACAAGGCAACCTGGGGGTTTTTTGGAATTGGGACAAGTGTGGTGGTGTTGAGGTTGAACAGTTGTTTCGGTTTGGTGATATCGTCCATGGCTCGGGTGCGCATGGTGCGGAAAGGTTGGGTGGTGGGAGTGGGCTGGGTTGGGTTGGGTTGGGGTTGGCTGCAATTGAGAAGGGAAGGAGTGATTAGGAGTGGGGGTGATTTGGGGTTGGGCCAGGAGAGGATGGGCCGGTCAATTGGGTAGGGGGATGGGGAAGGTGTCGGAATGGGGAGGAGGAGAGGGTATGTTTGGGCTGGGCATAGGTGGGCTGGAAGGCGGAGTGGTAAAAAGTGGGTGTGGGCTGGCGGAAGATGTGCCGGGGGCGATGGGTGAATGCGATCCCATAACAAAAGGGATAGGGAGGGCGATAGAAAATCATAGGAGTGGGGGCGGTCGGTTGTTGAACGGAGAATGGGTATATGGATTCCTCGAAATGGAAGTGGCGAGAAATAAAGGTTTGATGTGTGGTGAGATCAAAACATTTATATCCGCGATGGTTCGATGGGTAGCCGAGGAAAACACAAGGCTGAGAGCGGTTGGCTAGTTTGTGAATTGTGGTGGAGGGAATGCTAGGATAACATAAGCAACCAAACACGTGGAGGTGCTCATATGTCGGTAGGGCTTTGTAAAGAAGGGTGGTGGGTGTTAGAAATTCGTGGTTTTTCTTTGGTAGGATATTGAGGAGGCAGGTGGCTGTTTCCAGCGCATGGTGCCAGAAAGAAGGCGGGAGAGAGGCTTGAGCTAATAAGGTGCGGACCATGTTGTTGATGGTGCGGATTTGACGTTCCGCTTTACCATTTTGCGAAGAAGTGTGTGGACAAGAGAAACGAAAATGCATTCCATTGAGTTGGCAAAAATTCTTGAAATTGTTATTAGTGTACTCGGTGCCATTGTCGCATTGAAATTGCTTTATTTTTCGTTCAAATTGGGTTTGAATTAGGTTATAGAATTGGGTGAATGTGGGATAAACATTAGATTTATTAGCAAGTGGATATGTCCAAAGAAAATCAGTAAAGTCATCGAGAAACAAGATATAATAACGATGTCCACCAGTGCTAAGCACTGGGGATGTCCTCAAATCACTATGAATTATATCAAATGGCAAACAAGTTTTATTAATAGAATCATAAAAAGGTAGTTTGACACTTTTCCCAAAAACACATGACTGACAAATTATATCGGTGGGTTTAACAAAATTAATAAAAGAAGAAGATTTTAGTGAATGCAACAGGTTGGCGCTAGGGTGCCCAAGGCGTTGATGCCAACGTTCTTGAGTAACAGCAGCGAGAGCGGTGGGAAAAATAGGAGACTTGATAAAGTTGGTGGTGAGAGGGTAGAGATCACCCGAGCTATTGCATCGTAGGATAGGAGCCTTGGTCTTGAGATCCTTCACAAGAAAACCAAAAGGATCAAATTCTATGGAAAGTAAATTGTCAGTCGTTAGACGACGAACAGAGATAAGGTTATTAATAAAGTTAGGATCATAAAGGACGTTATTTAATTTAAAAGGTGGGAAAGGTGGTGGTAGGGTTTGATTGCCTTGTCCAAGTACCGGGATGTGACAACTCGAATTTCCGACATTCTTTATTCGCATTAAATGCACGTTGACTTTGACTATATAGTTGTGTTATGATAAACGTAGTGTGTTTGCATGGTTATGTGTGATTGTATAACTTGTGTACTGTTTGTAAAACTTAAACTAGCAAACCATAAAAGAATCTGACGAAACACAAGAGTGTTTCGCCATAACCAGTTCCGACGAAACAGAACTTGTTTCGCCATCTACATCTCGACGAAACAGTGTGTTTCGCCGAGCCCAGATCCGCCGAAGCCCAGTTCGGGCCCAACATGTTATTTCGAGTCTTAATACGTAAAACAACATCAGTTTCCCACTTTCATCATAACAACCGAAACCCTAGAGATCTCACTGTGACGGCAACCTTGTGTTACTCCGAAACCCGCTAGATCGGTTATACTTTGTCATTGCGGTTAGTGTTAATTCTTGTTTGATTGTTTGAGTTATATCGGATGTTGATCGATTGTTTATGTTCTGATTGTTATGTGTTAAATGGGTATTCTGTTCTATCGATCAATCCGCATGATAATCATAGCTAGGGTTTGTAGAATTGGAGGTCACGTATCGATATTGATTGTGAAACTGATTAATATGTTCATTATCAGGGTTTACTATTCTGTAGATATTATATGTTTTGCTTGTCGTTAAACTGATAATACACATATACATAGGAAAGGATTTCGCATGAATGTATTACGTAAGCTTGATAGGATACGATGTGTTGGAGGTAATACATGAGACTAAGATACATGAATATGAATGATTTCTGTGTTGTTGTTGATCGATGATGTTGATGACGGCTGTTAGCATGATTAGGGTTTGCTGCACGTAACTGATTTTCACACGAAACAGGTTTGATGAAACAGACCTCTTGGCGAAACAGAAAGTGTTTCGCCAAGGACTTCCGACGAAATAGAATTTTGTTTCGCCAAGCAAAGCCACGACGAAACAGAATATGTTTCGTCAATTTGTGTTTCGCCACTATGTGTGTTTCGCCAACTCACTTGTTTCGCCAACTCACTTGTTTCGCCAACTTATGTGTTTCGCCATCTATGTGTTTCGCCGAGCTGTGCTGTAACTTGAGTTAATTCTGATAAGTGTTAACTGGAATAATTAACTGCTCTTATATGTTAAACATGACTTGTATGATTGTGATTACGTGTTACATGCTTATACATGAACAACTGAAACACAAACTGATTTCACATACGTGCATACTTTAGGACGTGATTGATTACTTGCGAGCATACACTTAGCATACCGAGCAAACCAAGGTGAGTTCACACAAGCCAAGGCATGGGGTTCCCAGGGGGGATTGGGGATTTGATGATTACTGTACATACATAGATAACAGAACCTACTGCTAGACTAGTAACACTTATTGAACGATCTTCGCACACCTGCCAAGGACATTGGCCGCGATATTATGACTGTCTTCGCACACCTGCCAAGGACATTGGCCGCGAACTAAACTTACAACATCTTCGCACACCTGCCAAGGACATTGGCCGCGATACAAACAAACCTAGTCTAGAAAAACTTGGGGAAAGACCTTCCCCAACATCTTCGCACACCTGCCAAGGACATTGGCCGCGATGGAAACTAATATGATACATTGTAACGAACGAACATACTACTACTCACACTATACTATTACCGAACTATTAACTGTGAACTCGCTCAACTAGTTGTTGACTCTCTCTTACATGCCTTGCAGGACCTTAGGTACATATGGAGCTTGCACAGGGAGGAGCAGGTCGTTGTGGGATTCGGATCGTAGACGATATTTGAACTTATAACTTACCTTGGGTTTTCATTATTATGCTTCCGCTACTTAAACAATGTTTGGTTATGAACATCAGTCATGTCAAGAGGAATTACATTTTTCTACTTTTACACTTAAATAATATGTTTGATGTGATTGATGGCTTGATCCTGGTCAGTCACGCCTCCAAGCGGTGATACTCCGCGTGTGGATTTTGGGGGTGTGACAGATTGGTATCAGAGCCATTGGTTATAGAGAACTTGGTTTTAATAAAGGGAAAACGATTTTTGTTAAAACCAGACTATAACCAGAACAGTGCTCTCAACGATCCACAACGACGCTTCGCTCCACGTGCAAGGCTCAACATCATAGGTACTACTATTCATGTTACTTTACCTACTTGCTAGAATTACATAGAACTTTGCTCGTGGTATGCTTAGATCACAGAACTTGCTATATGTTATTGCTTGAGAATACTCGTGTGCTCACTCTCTTCTGTCATCGCACAATTCGCGAACCTATCTCACTTACGTTATCTTTACTATGAAGATCATGTCTGGACGTATCAACATGACTCAGGACTAGTTGACGGCCCTCATTAACGAACGAGTTACTGCGGCAGTTGCAGCCGCACAAGCAGGAGGTATACCCTGCAGTTACAACTCACACTAGGATCCTTAGATCCTACATTCCTAAATCAACTCTCGTGTTTAAACTTGTCCTAATTCTTTTACACAACAGGTCAAGCACCTGTTTGCACTTTCAAGACTTTCATGGACTGTCGTCCATCCACTTTCAGCGGCACTGAAGGAGCCGTAGGTCTCCTGCACTGGTTTGAAAAGATAGAGTCTGTGTTTGAGATGTGTGAATGCCCTGAGGCACGTAGGGTGAAATATGCTACCGGTACCCTCGAGGGTTTAGCCCTCACATGGTGGAAAGCTCAGGTCCAAATACTGGGGTTGGTTGCTGCTAACGCCACCCCATGGAACAATTTCAAAGAGATGATCAAGGAAGAATACTGCAGTCGAGATGATATTCATAAGCTGGAAGTCGAGTTTTTCAACCTCAAGATGACGGGGTCTGAGATTGAAGCGTATACCAAAAGGTCGAATGAGCTTGCGTTACTGTGTCCTACTCTGGTGGACAAACGTATCGAACTTTATCTTAAGGGTCTGGTGCCAGAGATCCAAAGTCATGTGACTTCAGCAAATCATGCCACTTACCAGCAGGTTGTTCAGTTGGCTCACCGTCTCACTGATCAGGCGGTGGAACAAAACAGGTTGCCTAAACGCATCAGCGCTACTGCTACCGCTACCACTTCAGTTACTCCTGCTACTCCCAGCGACAATAAAAGGAAATGGGAGGGGGATTCTAGCAAGGGTTCAGCTACTGTTCAGTCTCAAGCTCAGCAACGCAAAACAAATGACCACCAGAGTCCGAATCAGCAATCATCAGGTGGTCAAGGGCAGAGTGGATATCGGGGAATTCACCCATGGTGTAGAAGGTGCAATAAACACCACAGTGGAAGATGCCGCAGGGAACAGTGTCAAAGATGCCTCAAGATGGGTCATGAGGCTAAGGATTGTAGAAGCGTACGGCCAGCAAATCAGAACCAGCAACAACAACCACCTGCTCCACGAAACCAGCCTCAGCAGCAGCAGCATGGAAACAGGGGATGCTACCAGTGTGGGGCTGAAGGTCATTACAAGCGGGATTGCCCTCAGTTAAACCAGAAGCAGAACAATAACAACAACAACAATCAGGGCAACGGGAACAACAACAACGGTGGGAACAATAACAACAATGGTGCTAGAGGCCGTATGTTTGTGATCGGTCAGGGTGATGCCAGGAATGATCCCAACGTGGTTATGGGTAAGTTTCTTCTTGACGACTTTTATGTTACTGTACTATTTGATTCTGGTGCGGATACAAGTTACATGTCTCTAAAAGCTAGTGAAATGTTAAAACGTGCACCAACTCTCTTAAACACCAAACATGTCGTAGAGTTAGCTAATGGTAAAAGCCTAGAGGCCACACACATAGTTAAAGGGTGTAATCTTATCCTCGCTGGTCAGACTTTCTCCATCGACCTCATTCCTATAACATTGGGTAGCTTTGACGTCGTCATTGGTATGGATTGGTTATCTCAACAACAAGCGGAGATTTTATGCAAAGAAAAGGTTATTCGTATTCCTCGTTCGGGCAAGGAACCTCTCGAAGTTCAAGGCGACAAGAGTGGTGTCGTGAGTGGCATCATCTCCTTTATGAAGGCTCAGAAGTGTTTACGCAAGGGGCACACTGCTATATTAGCACTCGTTACAGATACATCGAAGAAAGAGAAGAAGATTGAGGATATTCCAGTGGTACGCGATTTTCCTCAAGTGTTTCCTGAGGAATTACCTGGGTTACCGCCTCATCGTCAAGTCGAATTCCAGATCGAGCTCGCTCCAGGAGCAGCGCCCATAGCTCGAGCACCTTATCGTTTAGCTCCAACTGAATTGGAAGAACTGTCAAAGCAGCTACAAGAACTCTTGGAAAAGGGTTTCATACGTCCTAGCTCTTCGCCCTGGGGAGCTCCAGTGTTATTCGTAAAGAAGAAAGACGGTACGTTCAGGATGTGTATAGACTACCGTGAACTCAACAAGGTGACGATCAAGAATCGTTATCCTCTTCCGCGCATAGATGATTTATTCGACCAGCTGCAAGGGTCGAGCTACTACTCCAAATAGACTTAAGGTCAGGATATCACCAGCTGAGAGTCCGGGATGAGGACGTCTCCAAAACAGCATTTAGAACTCGCTACGGCCACTACGAGTTTATGGTCATGCCATTCGGGCTAACGAACGCGCCTGCCGTATTTATGGATCTTATGAACAGGGTGTGCAAACCCTATCTCGACAAGTTCGTCATTGTTTTCATCGACGACATCCTGATTTATTCGAAGAGTCAGGAGGAACACGAGCAGCACTTACGACTTATACTGGAACTTCTACGAACGGAACAGCTATACGCTAAGTTTTCCAAATGTGACTTCTGGCTTCGTGAAGTCCACTTTTTAGTCCACGTGGTGAACAAAGATGGGATCCATGTCGATCCATCCTAGGTAGATTCGATTAAGAACTGGCCTGCGCCTCGTACACCAACCGAAATACGCCAATTCTTGGGTTTGGCGGGTTATTACAGACGTTTCATCAAAGACTTCTCAAAGATTGCTCAGCCGCTTACACTGTTGACGCAGAAGGGTGTTGTTTATCGTTGGGGTAACACACAGGAAACAGCGTTTCAGCACTTAAAGGATAGACTATGTAGCGCACCTATCCTCTCACTGCCTGAAGGCACGGACGATTTCGTAGTCTACTGCGACGCATCTATCCAAGGTCTTGGATGTGTATTGATGCAGAGGGATAAAGTTATTGCTTATGCTTCGCGCCAACTTAAGGTTCACGAACGGAATTACACTACACACGACCTAGAGCTGGGAGCGGTCGTCTTTGCACTTAAGATATGGCGACACTATTTGTACGGTACCAAATGTGCTATCTACACTGACCACAGAAGCCTCGAACATATATTCAAACAGAAGGAACTGAATATGCGACAGTGACGATGGGTTGAACTGTTAAATGACTACGAATGCTCAATCAGGTACCATCCAGGCAAAGCCAATGTTGTGGCTGACGCCCTCAGTCGGAAGGACACCGCGCCTAAGCGCGTACGAGCTTTACAACTCACCATACAGTCTAACCTTCCTTCCCAGATACGGGATGCTCAGACAGAAGCATTGAAACCAGAAAATGTCAGGGCTGAAGCCCTACGTGGCTCAAGACAACGTTTAGAACAGAAGGAAGATGGTGCTTACTACGTTACAGGATGCATTTGGGTTCCACTTTATGGCAACTTACGTGAGCTAGTGATGGATGAAGCTCATAAGTCTCGCTACTCGGTACACCCTGGTTCGGATAAAATGTACCACGATATTAAGACTACATATTGGTGGCCTAGCATGAAGGCCCACATAGCCACATACGTTAGCAAATGCTTGACTTGTGCGAGAGTCAAGGCAGAATACCAGAAACCTTCAGGTCCACTTCAACAACCTGAGATACCACAATGGAAATGGGAACAGATTTCCATGGATTTTGTTACTGGCTTACCTAGATCTCAGCGCGGAAACGATACTATTTGGGTGATCGTGGATCGACTCACTAAGTCTGCTCACTTCCTGGCAATCAAGGAAACGGATAAGTTCTCCACACTAGCAGACATATATCTTAAAGAAGTGGTCTCAAGGCACGGTGTGCCCACCTCCATCATCTCTGATCGTGACGCACGTTTTACTTCAGAACTGTGGCAAGCAATGCATAAATCTTTTGGCTCTCGTTTAGACATGAGCACAGCTTATCACCCTCAGACAGATGGGCAGTCTGAGCGCACTATTCAAACTCTAGAAGACATGCTTCGGGCGTGCGTGATAGATTTTGGCAATGGTTGGGAAAAACATCTGCCACTTGTGGAATTTTCATACAATAACAGTTACCACACCAGCATTAAAGCTGCACCATTCGAGGCACTATACGGGCGTAAGTGCCGGTCACCTCTCTGTTGGGCAGAGGTGGGAGAAAGTCAAATCACAGGTCCAGAAATGGTAGTCGATACTACAGAAAAGATTGCACAAATACGACAACGCATGGCGGCAGCACGCGACCGTCAGAAAGCATACGCTGATTTAGACAGGAAACTACTCGAATTCCAGGTTGGGGATCGAGCGCTACTTAAAGTTTCACCCTGGAAGGGTGTGGTTCGTTTTGGCAAACGCGGCAAACTAAATCCACGATACGTCGGACCTTTCGAGGTTATTGAGAAAATAGGCAAAGTGGCCTACAGATTGAACTTACCACCTGAACTCAGTGCAGTTCACAACGTCTTTCACGTGTCGAATCTGAAGAAGTGTACGTCAGATGAGACCCACATAGTTCCTTTGAAGGAACTCACTATCGACGAGCGGTTGCACTTCGTCGAGGAACCTGTTGAAATCACGGACCGGGATGTTAAGGTCCTCAAGAACACGAGAATCCCTCTTGTACGAGTTCGTTGGAACTCCCGCCGCGGCCCAGAGTTCACCTGGGAGCGCGAAGATCAAATGGAACTCAAATATCCCCAGTTATTCGGAAACCAAGCAACTACTACTGAGGCTGAAGCTACCAATGCAGAATTTCGGGACGAAATTCCAAATCAACGGGGGGATAATGTGACACCCCAAGAAAACCAGTAACCTTCGCAAACATGCTCAGGGGAGCCGCGATACAATACAGGTAAACAACGTCACACTACTAGTTTCCTCAGTAACTGCATGCTAAATTTCGGGACGAAATTTCTTTCAAGTTGGGGATAATGTGACAACTCGAATTTCCGACATTCTTTATTCGCATTAAATGCACGTTGACTTTGACTATATAGTTGTGTTATGATAAACGTAGTGTGTTTGCATGGTTATGTGTGATTGTATAACTTGTGTACTGTTTGTAAAACTTAAACTAGCAAACCATAAAAGAATCTGACGAAACACAAGAGTGTTTCGCCATAACCAGTTCCGACGAAACAGAACTTGTTTCGCCATCTACATCTCGACGAAACAGTGTGTTTCGCCGAGCCCAGATCCGCCGAAGCCCAGTTCGGGCCCAACATGTTATTTCGAGTCTTAATACGTAAAACAACATCAGTTTCACACTTTCATCATAACAACCGAAACCCTAGAGCTCTCACTGTGACGGCAACCTTGTGTTACTCCGAAACCCGCTAGATCGGTTATACTTTGTCATTGCGGTTAGTGTTAATTCTTGTTTGATTGTTTGAGTTATATCGGATGTTGATCGATTGTTTATGTTCTGATTGTTATGTGTTAAATGGGTATTCTGTTCTATCGATCAATCCGCATGATAATCATAGCTAGGGTTTGTAGAATTGGAGGTCACGTATCGATATTGATTGTGAAACTGATTAATATGTTCATTATCAGGGTTTACTATTCTGTAGATATTATATGTTTTGCTTGTCGTTAAACTGATAATACACATATACATAGGAAAGGATTTCGCATGAATGTATTACGTAAGCTTGATAGGATACGATGTGTTGGAGGTAATACATGAGACTAAGATACATGAATATGAATGATTTCTGTGTTGTTGTTGATCGATGATGTTGATGACGGCTGTTAGCATGATTAGGGTTTGCTGCACGTAACTGATTTTCACACGAAACAGGTTTGACGAAACAGACCTCTTGGCGAAACAGAAAGTGTTTCGCCAAGGACTTCCGACGAAATAGAATTTTGTTTCGCCAAGCAAAGCCACGACGAAACAGAATATGTTTCGTCAATTTGTGTTTCGCCACTATGTGTGTTTCGCCAACTCACTTGTTTCGCCAACTTATGTGTTTCGCCATCTATGTGTTTCGTCGAGCTGTGCTGTAACTTGAGTTAATTCTGATAAGTGTTAACTGGAATAATTAACTGCTGTTATATGTTAAACATGACTTGTATGATTGTGATTACGTGTTACATGCTTATACATGAACAACTGAAACACAAACTGATTTCACATACGTGCATACTTTAGGACGTGATTGATTACTTGCGAGCATACACTTAGCATACCGAGCAAACCAAGGTGAGTTCACACAAGCCAAGGCATGGGGTTCCCAGGGGGGATTGGGGATTTGATGATTACTGTACATACATATATAACAGAACCTACTGCTAGACTAGTAACACTTATTGAACGATCTTCGCACACCTGCCAAGGACATTGGCCGCGATATTATGACTGTCTTCGCACACCTGCCAAGGACATTGGCCGCGAACTAAACTTACAACATCTTCGCACACCTGCCAAGGACATTGGCCGCGATACAAACAAACCTAGTCTAGAAAAACTTGGGGAAAGACCTTCCCCAACATCTTCGCACACCTGCCAAGGACATTGGCCGCGATGGAAACTAATATGATACATTGTAACGAACGAACATACTACTGCTCACGCTATACTATTACCGAACTATTAACTGTGAACTCGCTCAACTAGTTGTTGACTCTCTCTTACATGCCTTGCAGGACCTTAGGTACATATGGAGCTTGCACAGGGAGGAGCAGGTCGTTGTGGGATTCGGATCGTAGACGATATTTGAACTTATAACTTACCTTGGGTTTTCATTATTATGCTTCCGCTACTTAAACAATGTTTGGTTATGAACATCAGTCATGTCAAGAGGAATTACATTTTTCTACTTTTACACTTAAATAATATGTTTGATGTGATTGATGGCTTGATCCTGGTCAGTCACGCCTCCAAGCGGTGATACTCCGCGTGTGGATTTTGGGGGTGTGACACGGGATGGTCGTACCATTACCTACAACAATATGTTTGTTAGTGAAAGAATTAAAAACAGACGGAGAATGGTTACCTGGTTGTTGCATATGTCATGTTGCTCCTGTGTCCATAATGCCGACTGGTTCGGGGTGCTGGCCCATAGAAAGAGTGTAGAGGGCTTGAGCGATGTCCGTAGGTGTTGGGCTATAAGTGGCCATGTGGGCCTGATCCGGTCGCGGCCCAAGAATGCCTTGGCCATTTGTGGGCTTAGGGGTGGACGGGTATGGGCAGGGAGGTGTTGGGTTTTGTTGTGAAGGGTATGTATGGGCCTGATTTTGAAGAGAGGCCCACTGATTGTTAGTCCAGTTATTGGGGAAAACAATATAAGGGTGTTGGGCTGGGGTCGAGTATGAAGACCTGTTGCGACCGGTGGGATGAGAGGAGTTCTATCTGTCGCGGCCACGTCCGCGGGAACGGCCACGGCCCCGTGTGTAGTCCGAACGGGTATCAACAGTGGGCGGGGAAGGAGGTCAGAAACAAGGTAGGCTGTGCAGTGAATACGAAACAGCTCGGACCAAGTGTTGTAGTCGGCTGCTTCGTTATCAAGGGTGATCGGGATGAGGGTTCTGATGTTTGACACGGTGACGGCAGGGTGTAGTTTGTTATCAGCCATTGGGGAATGGAGAGGGAACTGTCGGCTGAGAAAGAGTGCGGCGGCAGAGGGGAGGATCAGGGTTTAGGCTGATACCATGTAGAATAGTATAATTGCCAACCTCAGTTTCATTACAATTAACCGACTATATAAAGGTACAAACGAATCTCCTGTATTTGGAGATGATATACACAGCTAAGCTATTACAATATTAACATAAATCGGTTCCATAAATACGGGCTCTATTAACGACTAATAAAGAGGAAATGATTATTGAATATCATGCGAATAATCAAGGGTAATTGAGTAATTTCTCAAAAAAGGGAAATATGTAATTGTTTTTTTGCTTCGGGGAAATACGTAATAAGGCAGCTTAAAAAGGGAAAATATATAAAAATCCCTTACTTAAATAGCCAATTCTTATTCAGTTCGTATTTCAGTTTGTAGTTTTGTACTAGTATTTAACTATTTATACATGTATGTTGAATACGTTCTCTACATAACATAGTCTTGAATAAAATGGAAACATAGATAATCTTATAGTAAACAAACAAACAACATTTAGGGCACACGGGGCGGATGGTTTATAACGAGTTATAGGGAAAATCAACGAGTGATAAAAAGAAAAGTCTCACCCCGACCTTAAGTTTATAACGAGTAATAGAAGCACACGTGAGAAAATTAACGCCGTGATAAATTGATCGTGTGTGAGGAATTGTTGGTTGGGGGGAAATTGTTGGGTGTGGTGGTGAGTGATGACCACCCCGACTAAAAAAGGTTATGAGTGATGAAAAAATGGTTGATGACATGGCGGAACTAGATTGGTGCTTGTGAGTGATAGATTCTATCACTAGTGAACCAACCCCACTCCCGCTAAATTACCAGTCAATTTGAATGGCAAATAAAAGATAAACAAATTACACCACATGAAAAATATTTAAACGTTGTGGGAAAAGTTAAATACACCTATATTAGTATTACATTTTTTTTAATATGAATCCAAAGATTATCATTACACACGAAAAAGGGCAATTACAAAGCAATGGCAGATAGTCGGGCAACAAGTTGCGCCGCCACCCCCTTTTAAATAGAAAAATCAATTCTACTAAATACAAAGTTTGAAACCTTTAGCGACGAAGAATTTCTTTAAGGGGTGTTTGAGAAATCAAAAGTGATAAGTTAGAATTTTAAATACACTCTGACCGTCCACTTTAAGGGGTGTTTGAGAAATCAAAAGTGATAAGTTAGAATTTCTTACTCTTCAATTTCTCTTTCTTCAAGCCATAAAAGTCCTTGTTTGGATTCCTTTTTAACTTCAAAAAAGTTAACAAGTCAAAAGTAGCTTCAAAATGAGCTAATCCAAACACCCACTAACTTATTTGCTCGCTCGTTGGTAGCGTCTGGTCTCCGCTGAATGACCTAAGTGGAACAGAAAGCCATCTTTTAATGATCCATGAGTTATTTTTGTAAGTACATTTGCTAAAGTGGGCTAAATTAAAAAAAACAATGGTTTAAAATCCAGTTTTATATCGTACCAGATTTGGCTCAAAAACGGTTTAACCGATCATACCAGACAGTTCAAGCGATACAAACAAGACGGTCCACTGGTGTGGCAATTTAAAACTTAATTACTATTGAGTTATAAACATGTTCTTAGTATTTTGCATTTGAAATGGGTACTTGACTTAAGCATATTAACACTTAGCATGGCTTCGTATGGGATTTTCATTTAATGGTTATACAGAAACATCATGTGGAAATGGTTTCTTGAATGTTTGGAAAATAAACTGATGAAGATTTTGCTATGAGCATAGTCAAATGTGTTTGGCTGCCATTTCATTTCATTTCAAACAATTTGTTCTTAACAAACCTATAGCCAGCAACATGATTCAATAGAAATTCCCCTAAAACCATCCATCAAATTGTGTTTCCTAATTACACAAAATTCTAAAACACGCTATTCAATCACAAACACTAGGCTTTCTTTGGTGATTTAGTCACTTTTGTAGGAGATTTTGCAGCAGCCTTCTTTGGCAAAAGAACCGGATTAATATTCGGAAGAACACCACCATGAGCAATCGTCACACCCGCTAGAAGCTTTCCAAGCTCTTCATCGTTCCTCACCGCCAAAAGAAGATGCCTCGGAATAATCCTGTTCTTCTTGTTGTCCCTTGCTGCATTTCCCGCCAATTCCAATACCTATTTTCAATTTCAAAAAATAATTATTACAAAAATGTTCCCTTATCATAGCAACAATAAAAAAAGTAGGTTTTTTTATACCTCAGCAGCAAGGTACTCAAGAACGGCGGCAAGGTAGACCGGAGCACCAGTGCCTACACGCTGTGCATAGCGGCCTTTTTTGAGGTAACGACCGAGCCTGCCAACAGGGAACTGGAGACCAGCTTTGCCGGATCGGGAAACTGGTTTCTTCTTAGGACCACCAGCCTTTCTGCCACCTGCACCCTTTTTGGACTCCATTGAAAACTCAGGAAGATGAAAATAGACAGATGGAAAGGAGAAACTGCTCGGAGTTTGTAAGTTATTTTTGAATGACGGTGAATGAGAGAAGTGGGTGTGTGGTTTATATAGTGACTTGTTTGGTTTGATGGGTGGGGATTGTGGCCGTTGGATTGGTTTTGATCAACGGATGATCGTGATGGCATGGTGATCCGGGTGAGTTTGAATTGACCAATCAGAGGGACGCTAATTTAGTACTAAAGAATTATTTATTAATCTAAGAGATAATTACATAGATAGTCATCTGGTTTAATGAAAGTAACATTTTTTATTACTAATTTTTTTATCAAGTTCAAGTTTTATTAGTTTGATTTAATAACACATTTGAGTATTAAGATTAACTGTTGTTAATCTTTCTGTTAAATCAATGTAAAATAACTAAAATACCCTTATATAATTTTCTATTAGTACTCAAAAGTTTTACATGCAATAACCCGCAAGAACATCTACTTAATTAACTCTAAAAATATAAGAACTCAATATATTAATCATAATTCTTTTTATATTTTGCAATTAAGTATCATACTTAGGTATATGAAAAAAATTTAAGTAGAAAGCAACCTTCACTTCTAATGTTAAGGATATTTTATATATTATAACTCATTTGTATTTGATCTTTACACATATAATATAACACAGCATAAGGTGCATGAAAAGAATTACACCATCCATAATCTATAATTGGGTGACATTGTGTTCGCACTACAGTTGTGGACAAATTATCTATATGGTACAAAGTGTGTAATATACACCGATCATAAAAGCCTCCAACATATATTTAATCAAAATGATTTAAATACGCGACAAAGCCGTTAGATGGAAACATTGAATGGTTACGAATGTGAGATTCGTTATCGTCATGGCAACGCAAATGTTGTTATTGATGCCTTGAGTCGTATGGAAATGATCAAACCGATTAGGGTTCATGCTTAAAAGGATTGAACTTAGAACCAGTTGAATGAGAAAATGCTTGAAATTAAAAAGCAAGCAGTTAACACTTGGAAGCGACATAATCTTGAGATTCAATAATCGAATATGGGTTCGTATCCTTGGAGAACTCAGAGATCTGATTCTCCAGGAATCACATAATTTCAAATATTTGGTACATCCTGGAGGAGATAAAATTTACCAGGATCTGAAAAAAGATTATTGGTGGATGGGTATGAAGAAATCCATAGCCACCTATGTAGCTAAATGTCTGACGTGTTCGCAAGTTAAAGCCGAACATCAGAAACCGTCAGGATTGCAATAACAACTCGAAATTCCCACTTGAAAATGGGAGATGGTAACAATGTGTTGCAACCCTCGATCCCTATCTTTTGGGCGCGGGCGGTCGCGAGCCAGTATCAGTGGTATCGGTGTTTATCAATTTGGCAGCGGAATTTACATCAGGACCGTAGTTAGGAAATATTTTATCAGAGTAAAATACCACATTTTTATAATAATAAATACATGGAAATTCCCAAGTTTCCATTACAAACATATTTATAGGGATAAACCCTAATTTATTTAAATAAAACATATTTTTTATTTATGTAACTTTTATAGTCACTTTTCCAAGCCTTCAGGACACGTGGCGGCCTAGGGTTCCGCCATAAGCATAGGTTCGATGAATGGCAGTACACGTGGCGGCCTAGGGTTCCGCCACCCTTTCGCTTTGTCCAACCGTTTGAGGATGATAAGCTGTGCTTAGATTTAACTTGGTTCCCATTGCCTTTTGGAAACTTATCCAAAAATGAGAAGTAAAAAGGCTATCTCTATCAGAAATAATAGATAAAGAAATTCCATGTAATGAAACTATTTCATTAACATATAACTTAGCTAACTGTTCCATACTGAAAGTTTCCTTCATCGGTAAGAAATGAGCAGACTTGGTTAATCTATCCACAATCACCCAGATTGTATCGTTACCTTTTCGTGTCTTGGGTAATCTGGTAACAAAGTCCATTGTTATCAATTCTTCCTTCATCGGTAAGAAATGAGCAGACTTGGTTAATCTATCCACAATCACCCAGATTGTATCGTTACCTTTTCGTGTCTTGGGTAATTTGGTAACAAAGTCCATTGTTATCAATTCCCATTTCCATATCGGCATTTCTAATTGCTGCAATAAACCTGAGGGTTTCTGATGTTCAGCTTTAACTTGTGAACAAGTTAGACACTTGGCAACATAAGCTGCTATATCCTTTTTCATTCCTATCCACCAAATTTTTTTCTTAAGTCTTGATACATTTTATCACTTCCAGGATGTATCGTATACTTAGACTTATGAGCTTATTCTAATATTCGGTGGCGTAGGTTTCCTTGTTTAAGTATCCAAATTCTTTTCTTATGGAATCTCCAAATTCCATATGTACCTTGTTCTAATTCCTTAATCATTCCTTTCAGTTTTTCAGTATCGTCCTTGATTATTGATTCTTGTACTTCTCTAATTTGCTCAATTAAATCTATCTGCATATTTAATTTAAGAGAACGTACTCTTTTTGGCTTTTCGTGATACGTTCGACTTGAAGCATCAGCTACTACATTAGCTTTTCATGCATGATACTGGATACTATAATCATAATCACTAAGTATCTCCATCCAGCGTCTTTGTCTTATATTTAACTCTTTTTGCCCATGTAACACCTCGAAAATTCACGTCCTATAAACTGTTGACACGTGTCATATGTTTGAATGTGTGAAAGAATGTTTTGAAAGGACTAAAGTTGACAAACATGAAAAGTACATGAAAATACGAGTTCTAAATGTCAACAGTGAATAATTATATTGTACATTAACCCTACATGATGCTCATACCTTCAAACGAATAAATCATGGATCATACGAAGCTAAATATGAAAGAAAGTGAGAGATTACAAACTACAGGGGTTAAATGTGTCAACATGTTTAAATTATACCTCTGAGTGACCTTTTAGCAAACCCGAAGCTTTGTAATGGTTAGTTATGCTCACTAGAATGCACGATTAAAATTTCATAAAGTTTCGTTATCGTATGAGAAAGTTATGATCAAATCCGTATGCGAGGGGTTAAAAGCGTCAACGTTGAAATCTTTGACTTTTCGGGTGATCAAAAGTTAACCAAGGACTTAACAAAGTTGGTATAAGTCTTGAAGCCCTTAGAATTCAATTTAGAGGGCCCAAAGTGCAAGAAATAAAGGTAAAATCAAGTTTGGAAGTCCAGGGGTCAAAACTGTCAACATTTGAAAGATCCTTTTTGCTGGCCAGTTGCTTGCGCACCTCAACACCAAAATCCTTATGGTGCGCAAGCAGGTCCCAGATGCAGTAACTCGTTTCTGTTGCATGTTCAACCCATGTAAATGTCATGTAAAGCCCTTTAACACTTCCAAAGGCCGCCTAAATGACCCCTAAACATCTAGGGACACTTGTTGATGAGTTGTGGTCAGTGGTAGACTTGTGTGTCAACAATTTGTGGTGATTTAATCACTATAAAAGGCCATGAAGTTGCAACCATTTGATCATTCACTTCTTGTGCAATTCTGGAGCCTTTGGGAGCTTAAGAGCAGACACAAGGCCTTCCTAATCAAGCATAGGACTTCAGTAAGTTTGCTAATCCTTTCTTAATTAAGTTTTAGCTTAGTTTTAGCTTAAAAGTCAAACCGTCGTAATTAACGGTTAACTTAACGATTAATCACTAATGTTCCAGTGATTAGTAGAATTGAAAGTAGTTATAAGTTGGTAATTATGTGGGTAATAAACCCTTAAAAGGGTTCCCCCTGATTCCCACTCTAACTAGGTCAAATGTCGGGTCAAACTTACTAATAAAAAGTCAACAGGATACTTAGTTTCTAATTTATGCATGATTAGCAATGTAGAACACATACAACCTGTTTGATCATTAATATAACTTGGTAATTAGTGTAAGAACATGTCTAAACATGTTCAACCCGACAATTTCCTATTTAGACCCGGTTCGGAACCGAAAGTCACATAGTTTGACTTTTGCTTTGACTTTCAGTTCTGACCCGTTATGGTATGTTTTAGAAATACCTTAGAGCTTCATTTGGACCAGGTTACATGCAAGTATAACCCTCTGTGATTATACACCATGGTTCATTAGTTAACCGATTAATACGCATGATTCCGTTAATTGCTCATATGTTGACCATTATGCCCTTTTCACCTTAAAATGTGATTTTTGAAAATGTAATAGAGTAGAAACCTTAATTACTGATATATAGACTTGTACCCAAAGTTTGACATCAGTTTGAGGTGTAGATTAAGAGTTATGCTCGTTAGCGCAAAATGAAAGCTTTATGTTAATTAAACGGCGTAATTAGCGTATAGCCTAGTTAAGCCTACTTTTTGATATCAAACTTATTACCCACTGATGTAATATATTATTTTTGGATTTTTAAAGATTTTTAATTAATTTTAGGATGAGCATAACTAATAGTCGTAGGCTTAATCCGGTAATTGTCGGTTTTGCCCTTACGGGCCATAAAATGAGTTTTACATATCTAATCGACTCCAAACCTTTTGCTACTGATCTTAAATGATAAATAAATTATTTTAAACCTCCTGGAATAATAAAAACATCAGATTTCTATATAGAACCCGGAAACGGCTTCTAATCGCCTTTTTAAGCGTTTTTAACGCCTAGTATGTACTAGAACTATTTTAAACATACTAAGGGTGATACCTACTGATATTTGAGGTAAATTATAATATTTTAACAGTAAGAAAAAGTTGTTAAACTCAGACTTCAGTTTTGAGCATTTCGGCTTATGTGAAATTACCAAAATGCCCCTACGGTGCATAGTTGGTTATAATTGATAAATTTCACATATATGCTTTACCCTACTGATATAACTTAGCAAATTGATTATCTTTGCTGATTACATCAGACCTGTAACTCAGGATATTACTCAAACTATTTTATAACCTTTTAAATGACCAAACTACCCCTACGGGGCATAGTTTGTGTCTAAATTCATTTCGGGCATAATAAATGATATCTTACTGATGTCACAACATATTTGGAGCATATTAACTTAGGAAACCTGTAAATGACTCTCATTATTACCCGTTACGCTTATTACGCGTT
The DNA here is from genome assembly GCA_030545235.1 of Helianthus tuberosus. Lineage (NCBI taxonomy): Eukaryota > Viridiplantae > Streptophyta > Magnoliopsida > Asterales > Asteraceae > Helianthus > Helianthus tuberosus. Next base: position 32,666,749 of record CM060373.1, on the reverse strand, counting down.
CGGTTCGGTTTATGTAACTAGTTTACATAAATTAGCCGAAACGAGTCAAACCTTATTAGTTTTATCTCAAAATCCAGAGTGTGCATGAAATACCCATATTAAGCAAGTCTCCGAACTTGCTGGGTCTAAATCACATTCTATCCGGTCTTCGCTTAATAGTGCGTACGAACCGTATCATTGAAACTAACCGGTCTAAGCTAAGGCTTAATTAAGGACCCGTTAGAAATCTAATAGGTTATTATAAACCTTCGTTCCAGATTAGGAGCCCAGTAAAAGTACTTGCATTTGCTATATTTGATTGATACTTTGCTCAGGTAAATACTCTTAACTTATTTTCCCTATACGGGCTTGGGATACGGTACTATAAAAGTACCGCTTGGTCGGGTATGTAGTCATTTAAATCGGATTGTGATTAATGTATTTACATAACCCGCTTTATTCTGTATTATTTGATGTATGGCCCTTGGGGGTTAAATGAACATGTCCCGGATATCCTTGACATCATTTTACGAAATGGCCACGACCTAAGCACGGGGTGTAGGCGTACACCTGACAGATGAATTATGTAAAAACTGGTAATCCACGTAAAGGAATCAACCTTGTGGGCATTATACCTGTGGCGTGTCAGTTAACTTAAACCGGCTCTTCTAACCGGTGCTAATGGACGGCAAATAAGTAAATCTGTATACAAGATTATATACAAATAATTGTCCCAAGTTATAAAGATATTTTTGTGCCGAAGTGCATTCAAATCAATTTACAAACTCTTTTAAAAACGAGTCAGTTGAGTTGTATTTACCAGTGTAAACTGACGTATTTTCCAAAAAGGTTAAGTGCAGGTGCTAGACGAAATAGGCTGGCTACTCCAGGCATCATTACTCAAGTCTCGCAAGCTCTAGATGTCAAAGTCTGTTGAACTATTGTTTCTATTTTATTTTCGATCCGTCTGTGGATAAACAATCGACTATTGTGATACTTGATATTACAACATTATATTCGGTTGAATTATATCTTACAATTTGCTTCCGCTGTGCATATTAAATATTGTGTTGTTTGACTATTATGTTGCCAACCACGTCACGATACTCCCCACCGGGCCCACCGGTGACACGTGGAAATCCGGGGTGTGACAGGTTGGTATCAGAGCCAACACTGAGTGAATTAAACACTAGCCTTTTGTGTTTAATCTCAGTTACACAGTTGCATATTCTTGAGTCTAGACAAGAACATAGGACAAATCCAAATTCGTTTCATTGTCTTTTAATTACTTCTTTGTTATTTTCCTGATTAGCCCTTGCATGGGCAAGTCATTTTTTTGTTATTAGAAGTCCCGTTTAGGGCAATCATATACTTGTTTAAATTTTAAAGGAACGATTATATATTTAAAAATATCATTCCTATATTATAAGATCTACCATTATAATAAAATGGCAAAATCTAAAAAGGACAAGACCTAGCCATATGTCACATTAAGACAGGGCCAAGATGGTAGATCCACAATTAGATTCAGATCCTTGTTAACAGTTCAATTTAGGATTGTTCTGCGTTAAATGTTAAAAAGAATCTTAATGGTAAAACCTAGCCTAAATGTCACCGCATACAAGGCCAAGATGGTAGAACCTATTCAAGAGATTCAAATCCTTATTAAACATATGAAAGCATATTAACATGCTTGACAAAGTGTGATACGATAAAATCACAGAAGTCATTTTTGATTGGGTTATTCTAAATTCCCTTATTTATATAATCATCCCTTATGGATGAAGTGCCCACGGGCTATGATTAACGTCCTCTGAGACTAAAGACAGTGGTAGCTTACGACTCCCTGTCAAGAAAAGGTAATGAACTTTGATTCAAACCTTAATGCCTCGATTCTCTGAAATCATGGCTTATAAATTAAACTTGTCTACGTGACTAGGCCTTTTGTGCTATTATTAACTTATAATTTAGGATTATGATAAAGATCCTGAAATTTTTTTATATTTAACAAATTAACTAAAATGTGTATTAAAAGCATGGTTAATAAATCGTCTAAGAACGATAGTACTGTAAGGGCTTCTAAATAAACCTTGCCCTTATTTTTCTTTTTGTAGCAACTAAGACTACTTGGCTGACTCTGACGAGATAAACAGTCATCCTTTGGAAAACCGCGATGATAATGATAGGATTAATATAACCAAAGAGGAACTTCGTTCACTGATTGATACAGCTGTATCTAAAGCTGTAGAGGAACAGTTCAGGGAGTATAGTGGGACTAATAGTAAAGCCTCATCTGTACCCCACTCTAAGTCTGTCCCTAAGACTCATTCGGAGGCTCACAGCAGGCCACCGCCCTCAAAGAAAGATGAGTCAAAGAAGGATGATGATCGACATTCATCTATTAAAAACAGTGTTCCATCCAAGAAGATAGAGTTCGATAATGAACCGCGTACCAAATCTTGTACCTATAAATACTTTGTTTCCTGCAAACCCTGCGATTTCACCGGGGAGAAGGGGGCAATTGATTGTATGATCTGGTTGGATGAAATGGACACGGTTGTCGATATCAGCGGTTGTGCTGAAAGGGATGTAGTGAAGTATGTATCCCAATCGTTCAAAGGAGAGGCACTGGCGTGGTGGAGGTCTCTCATTCAAGCTGCTGGGAAGATCCCGCTCTACAACATGTCATGGGAGCAGTTTGTTACTCTCATTATGGAAAACTACTGCCCTCAACATGAGGTCGAAAGAATTGAATCTGATTTCTTATCATTGGTGATGACAAACTTAGATTGTCAAGCTTACCTCACCAGTTTCAATACCCAGTCCAGACTGGTTCCTTACCTTGTAACACCAGAGCCCAAGCGAATTGCTCGCTTCATTGGGGGTTTAGCCCCAGAAATCAAAGCCAGTGTTAAGGCTTCAAGACCTGCTACATTTAGGTCAGCAGCTGATCTCTCTTTGTCCCTTACTTTAGATGCGGTCAGGTTGAGATCGCTAAAGAAATCTGAAGAAAGTAAGAGGAAGCGTGAGGATGATAACTCAAGAGGGTCAGAGAAGAAGCACAAGGGAAACACCGATTCTAAGAAGTTTGGGTCTGGAAGGAATAGTCAGCAGACAGAGGAAAAGCCAAAGTGCACGACTTGCCAGAAACGCCACTTTGGAAAGTGCAGACTTGAGTCCGATTCTAAGTCAGGAGCACCTGCATGTGGGATTTGCAAATCTAAAGAGCACAAGACGATAGAGTGCAAGAAGATAAGAGATGCCACATGCTACAACTGCAATGAGAAAGGGCACATTAAGACCAACTGCCCTAAGTATGCCAAGAAGCCTGAAGAAGTCAAGAAGACCAATGCAAGGGTCTTTCGAATGGATGCAAAGGAAGCAGTCCAGGATGACAACTTAATCACAGGTACCTTTCTCATCAATGATGTCTTTGCAAGGGTACTTTTTGATTCAGGCACTGATAAGTCTTTCGTAGATCATAAGTTTTGCAAATTGCTGAATTTACCTGTCAAAACCTTGAGTATCAATTATGAGGTAGAGTTAGCAGATGGCACCATAGAAACCGTCTCAACTGTGTTAGATGGATGTGTTATATCCATTAAGAACCACTCTTTTCCTCTATCCCTACTTCCATTTAAGCTAGCCGGTTGTGACATAGTTTTAGATATGGACTGGTTGTCTCATAACCAGGCCCAAATTGTCTGTAACAAAAAGCAAGTGGTGATAAAGACTCCGTCTGGTGAATCACTTACCATTCGGGGAGATACCCAATATGGACTGCCTGAGCAAGTGACTATGCTCAAGGCTTCCAAGTGTTTAAAGAAGGGTTGTGTCATCTACATGGCACAAGTAATTTTTGATGAGCCTAAACCGAAGATCGAAGACATCCCCGTCATTTCTGAATACCCTGAAGTGTTTCCTGAAGATCTACCTGGTTTGCCACCAGATAGACAAGTCGAATTCAGAATTGATATCATCCCCGGAGCAGCCCCAGTTGCTAGAGCACCTTATAGGTTGGCGCCCACGGAATTGAAGGAATTAAGAACGCAACTGGATGAATTGCTGGCCAAAGGTTTCATCAAACCTAGTTCGTCTCCTTGGGGAGCACCAGTCTTGTTTGTCAAGAAGAAGGATGGATCGATGCGTCTGTGCATCGATTATCACGAGCTTAATAAAGTCACGATAAAGAATAGGTATCCTTTGCCCAGAATCGACGATTTGTTCGATCAATTGCAAGGGGCAAGTTATTTCTCGAAGATTGACTTGAGGTCAGGATACCATCAACTAAAGGTTAGAGATGAAGACGTACACAAAACTGCATTTAGGACTCGTTATGGCCACTACGAGTTCCTAGTGATGCCTTTTGGGCTCACTAATGCACCAGCCGCGTTCATGTATCTCATGAATCGCGTTTGCAAGCCTTACTTAGATAAATTCGTCATCGTTTTCATCGACGACATTCTTATCTACTCGAAGAACCAAGCTGACCATGAGAAACACCTTCGATGTATTCTCAAACTTCTACATCAGGAGAAACTTTATGCCAAATTCTCTAAGTGTGAATTTTGGCTTCGAGAAGTCCAATTCCTTGGACATGTGGTTAGTGAGCGTGGTATCCAAGTGGATCCCGCTAAGGTTGAAGCAGTTATGAACTGGCAAGAGTCAAAGACGCCTACAGAGATTCGTAGCTTCCTGGGATTGGCAGAATATTACAGGCGTTTCATTGAAAAATTTTCAAGGATTGCTGCACCCCTAACCTCCTTAACTAAGAAGAAGGTTAAATTTGTTTGGGGTCCTAAACAGCAAGAATCCTTTGATATCCTAAAACAAAAGTTGAGCAACGCCCCAGTACTGACATTGCCAGATGGAATAGAAGAATTTGTGGTTTACTGCGATGCATCGCACACTGCATGGGGTGTGTGCTTATGCAGAAAGGTAAGGTTATTGCCTATGCTTCAAGACAATTAAAAGTGCATGAAAAGAATTACACCACCCACGACTTGGAGTTGGGTGCCGTTGTATTCGCACTAAAACTGTGGAGGCATTATATATATGGAATCAAGTGTGTGATCTATTCTGATCACAAGAGCCTCCAGCACCTGTTTAATCAGAAGGATTTAAACATGAGGCAACGCCGTTGGATGGAGACTTTAAATGATTATGATTGTGAAATCAGATACAATCATGGCAAGGCGAATGTAGTCGCCGATGCCTTGAGTCGAAAGGAAAGGGTAAAACCCATCCGAATCAATGCCAAACGCATGGAGATAAAGAACAGTCTGACTGAAAGGTTGTTAGCTGCACAGAAAGAAGCTGTGTTAGAAGCTAACTATCCTAATGAAAAGCTAGGAGTAACTGAGGAGCAGTTATCTCTTGGCAATGACGGAATTCTGAGGTTAAATGGACGAATATGGGTTCCAATTTATGGAGGACTTCGTGATGTTATCCTCCAGGAAGCCCATAGTTCTAAATATTCCGTTCATCCTGGAGCTGATAAGATGTACCAGGATCTAAGGGCAAACTATTGGTGGATAGGCTTGAAAAAGTCTGTAGCTGCCTATGTAGCTAAGTGCTTGACTTGTGCGCAAGTCAAAGCGGAACATCAAAAGCCGTCAGGCTTGCTACAACCGCCTGAACTTCCTACGTGGAAGTGGGAAATGGTAACTATGGATTTTATCACCAAGTTACCTAAGACAAGGAAAGGAAATGATACAATATGGGTTATAGTTGATAGACTGACTAAGTCAGCACATTTATTACCCATCAAGGAGACTTATAGCTCCGACATGTTAGCCCAGTTGTATGTTGATAAGATTGTAGTCTTACATACCTGTGTCTATTATCTCTGACCGAGATACTAGATACACGTCACATTTTTGGAAGAGTTTCCAGCAATCTTTGGGCACACGTTTAAATTTCAGTACGGCTTACCACCCTCAGACTGATGGACAGAGTGAGCGTACCATCCAAACATTGGAAGACATGCTACGTGCATGTGTAATTGATTTAGGTGGTAGTTGGGATAACCACCTACCCTTAATCGAATTCTCCTACAACAATAGCTACCACACCAGCATAAAGGCTGCGCCTTTTGAGGCCTTATATGGTAGAAAGTGTAGAACGCCCGTTTGTTGGGCGGAAGTTGGAGATGTCCAATTATCAGGACCAGAGATAGTGTTCGAAACGACGGACAAGATTGTCCAGATTCGTGACCGTCTCAAAGCTGCCCGAGATAGGCAGAAGAGCTACGCAGATCCAAAGCGTAAAGCTTTTCACTTCGAAGTAGGTGACAAAGTATTACTTAAGGTATCACCTTGGAAGGGGGTGATGCGATTTGGTAAGAAAGGCAAGCTAAGCCCGAGATACATAGGACCTTTCGAGGTTATCGAACGTGTCGGGTCAGTTGCCTATAAGCTAAACTTACCTGATGAGCTCAGTGATATTCATAATGTATTCCACATCTGCAATCTGAAGAAGTGTTTCGCTGATGAATCATTGGTTATACCACATACAGATGTGCATATAGATGAGAGCTTGAAATTTGTGGAAAAACCATTGTCGATTGAAGATCGACAGGTTAAGAAGCTTCGAAGGAAGCATGTGCCTATTGTAAAGGTAAAATGGGATGCCCGTAGAGGACCCGAATATACGTGGGAAGTTGAATCCACGATGAAAGAAAAGTAGCCTTACTTATTTCAGTAAATCTCGGGTCGAGATTTATTTTAAGGGGGTGAGGATGTAACACCTCGAAAATTCACGTCCTATAAAGTGTTGACACGTGTCATATGTTTGAACGTGTGAAAGAATGTTTTGAAAGGACTAAAGTTGACAAACATGAAAAGTACATGAAAATACGAGTTCTAAATGTCAACAGTGAATAAATATATTGTACATTAACCCTACATAATGCTCATACCTTCAAACGAATAAATCATGGATCATACGAAGCTAAATATGAAAGAAAGTGAGAGATTACAAACTACAGGGGTTAAATGTGTCAACATGTTTAAATTATACCTCTGAGTGACCTTTTAGCAAACCCGAAGCTTTGTAACGGTTAATTATGCTCACTAGAATGCACGATTAAAATTTCATAAAGTTTCGTTATCGTATGAGAAAGTTATGATCAAATCCGTATGCGAGGGATTAAAAGCGTCAACGTTGAAATCTTTGACTTTTCGGGTGATCAAAAGTTAACCAAGGACTTAACAAAGTTGGTATAAGTCTTGAAGCCCTTAGAATTCAATTTAGAGGGCCCAAAGTGCAAGAAATAAAGGTAAAATCAAGTTTGGAAGTCCAGGGGTCAAAACTGTCAACATTTGAAAGATCCTTTTTGCTGGCCAGTTGCTTGCGCACCTCAACACCAAAATCCTTACTGTCACACCCCGACTTTCCACGTGTCACCGGTGGGCCCCGTGGGGGAGTATCGTGACGTGGTTGGCAACATAATAGTCAAACAACACAATAATCAATATGCACAGCGGAAGCAAATTTAAAAATATGATACAACCGAATTTAATATTGTAATATCAAATGTCACAATATTCGGAAGTTTATCCACAGACGGATCGAAAATAAAATGGAAACAATAGTTCAACAGACTTTTAGGCATCTTAAGCTTGCGAGACTTCTATTGATGCTAAGGAGAAATATCCAGCCAATTACGTATAGTACCTGCATTTAGCCTTTTTGGAAAATACGTCAGTTTACACTGGTAAATACAATTAACTGACTCATTTTGAAAATGGTTTAAGAAAATTGATTTGGATGCACGTGGCACAAAATATCTTTTATAATTTGAATAAAATGCACAGAGGCAAAATTAACCTTTTATAACTTGGGAGAATTATTTAAATATATAATCTTGTGAACGAATTACATGTTCCTTGTGCGTTCAGTAGCCCGGATCAAGTCCGGGTTAAAGATCAATAGACACACCACATTATTCTTTTGTGCACTGACGGGTGTACGCCTACACCCCGCGCTTAAGTCGTGGCCATTTCGTAAAATGATGCCAGGGATATCCGGGACATGGTCATTAACCCCCCAAAGGATTTAAGTAACAAGACGATTTAAACGAGCCGATCAAATTATTCAATTACCCACCCAATGGTGGAGGATTTGATGCCCGATCAAGCGGTATTCTATATACCGTAACCCAAGCCCGTATAGGGAAAATAAGTTAAAAGTATTTACCTGAGCAATGTATAAATCACAATAAGCAAACGCAAGTAGCTTTTACTGGTACTCCTAATCTGGAACGAAGGTCTATAATAACCTATTAAAATCCTAACGGGTCTTTAATTAAGCTAAAGCTTAGACCGGTTAGTTTCAAAGATACGGTTCGTACACACGATTAAGCGATGACCGGATAGAATGTGTTTTAGACCCGACAAGTATGAAGACTTGTTTAATATGGGTATATTATACACATTCTGGATTTTGAGATAAAACCGATAAGGTTTGACCCGTTTAGGCTAGTTTATGTAAACTAGTTACATAAACCGAACCGAACGCGTAATAAGCGTAACGGGTAGTAATGAGAGCCATTTACAGGTTTCCTAAGTTAATATGCTTCATATATGTTGTGACATCAGTAAGATGTCTTTTATTATGCCCGAAAAGATTTTAAACACAAACTATGCCCCGTAGGGGTATTTTGGTAATTTCACATAAGCCGAAAAGCTCAAAACTGACGTCTGAGTTTATCAACCTTTGCTTACTGTTAAAATATTATAATTTGCCTCAAATATCAGTAGGTATCACCCTTGGTATGTTTAAAATAATCTTAGTACATACAATGCGTTAAAAACGCTTAAAATGGCGATTAAAGGCCATTTCCGGGTTCGATACTTAAATCTGATATTTTTATATTTACAGAAGGCTTAAAATAATTTATTTGTCATTTAAGGTCAGTAGCAAAAGGTTTGGAGTCGTTTGGATATGTAAAACTCATTTTATGGCCCGTTAGGGCAAAACCGACAATTACCGGATTAAGCCTACGACTATAGGTTATGCTCAGCCTAAAATTTATTAAAAATATTTAAAAATCCCAAAATAATATATTACATCAGTGTGTAAAATATTTGATATCAAAAAAGTAGGCTTAACTAGGCTATACGCTAATTACGCCGTTTTATTAACATAAAGCTTTAATTTTACGCTAACGAGCATAACTCTTATTCTACACCTCAAACTGATGTCAAACTTTGCATACAATTCTATATATTAGTAATTAAGGTTTATACTCTTTTACATTTTCAAAAATCACGTTTTAAGGTAAAAAGGGCATAATGGTCAACATATGAGAAATTAACGGAATCATGCGTATTAATCGGTTAACTAATGAACCATAGTGTATAATCACAGAGGGTTATACTAGCATGTAACCTGGTCCAAATAAAGCTCTAAGGCATTTCTAAAACATACCATAACGGGTCAGAACTGAAAGTCAAAGTATAAGTCAAACTATGCGACTTTCGGTTCCGAACCGGGTCTAAACAGGAAATTGTCGGGTTGAACATGTTTAGACATGTCCTTACACTAATTACCAAGTTATATTAATGATCAAATAGGTTGTATATGTTCTACATTGCTAATCATGCATAAATTAGACTTTAAACATTCTGTTGACTTTTTAAGTACGAGTTTGACCCGACATTAGACCTAGTCAGAGTGGGAATCAGGGGAACCCTTTTAAGGGTTTATTACCCACATAATTACCAACTCATAACTACTTTCACTTCGACTAATCACTGAGCTAACAATGATTAATCGTTAAGTCAACCGTTAATTACGACGGTTTGACTTTTAAGCTAAAACTAAGCTAAATCTTAAGTAAGGAAGGTTAAGCAAACTTACAAGAGTCTAATGGTCGACTAGGAAGGCTTAGAAAAGGCTCTTGAGTTCCAGAAGTCTTCAAGAAATGCAGATGAGAATGAATGATCATGTTTGCAACATAGGAGCCTTTATATAGTGGTTTTAATCACCACAATTTGTTGACACACAAGTCTACAACCCACCACAACTCATCAACAAGTGTCCTAGATGTTTAGGGGTTGTTTAGGGGCCAAGCTTGAAGAGGCAATTCGAAATAATGGCTGATACAAGGCAATGGCAGACAAGAGATCAAACAAGATCAAAATTCTGTCCAGACAAGGCAGTCGCGTAGCGCGACTGCATGGGGGGTAAGGCTCGCGCTACGCGAGCGTGTAAGGTCAGCCAACATATTTTTTATTAATTGCAGTTTTGGTCCTTGGCTCTTCAAACTTTGGTTAGACCTTATTTTCTTGCATTTTGAGCCCTCGTAATTGACGTATAAGGGCTTCAAGACATATACCCATTTTGTTAAGTCCCCGGTTAACTTTATTGTTACCCGAAAAGGCCTAACTTTCAACGTTGATGCTTTTCTTTCACGAATTTGATCATAACTTTCTCATACGTTGACGAAACTTTATGAAATTTTTATCGTGCATTCTAGTGAGCAAAATTAATCGTTACAAAGCTTCGGGTTTGTTAAAAGGTCACTTAGAGGTATAATTTAAACATGTTGACACATAACCCCTGTAGTTTGTAATCTCTCGCTTTTAGCTTCGTATGATCCATGATTTATTCGTTTGAAGGTATGAGCATCATGTAGGGTTAATATATGATATATTTATTCACTGTTGACATTTAGAACTCGTATATTCACATACTTTCCATGATTGTCAACTTAAATCCTTTTATAACATTCTTTCACACGTTCAAACATATGACACGTGTCTACACATTATAGGACGTGAATTTTAGAGGTGTTACATCCTCACCCCCTTAAAATAAATCTCGACCCGAGATTTACTGAAATAAATAAGGGTACTTTTCTTTCATCGTGGATTCAACCTCCCACGTATATTCGGGACCTCTACGGGCATCCCATTTGACCTTCACAATAGGTACATGCTTCCTTCGAAGCTTCTTAACCTGTCGATCCTCGATCGACAATGGTTTTTTTCCCCAAATTTCAAGCTCTCATCTATATGCACATCTGTGTGTGGTATGACTAGCGATTCATCGGCTAGGCATTTCTTCATATTACAGATGTGGAATACGTTATGTATACTGCTGAGCTCTTCAGGTAAGTTTAACTTATAGGCAACTGACCCGACACGTTCGATAACCTCGAAAGGTCCTATGTATCTCGGGCTTAGCTTGCCTTTCTTACCAAATCGCATCACCCCCTTCCAGGGTGACACTTTAAGTAACACTTTATCACCCACTTCGAAGTGGAAATCTTTACGCTTTGGATCAGCGTAACTCTTCTGCCTATCCCGGGCAGCTTTGAGACGGTCACGAATTTGGACATCTTGTCCGTCGTTTTGAACACTATCTCTGGTCCTGATAATTGGACATCTCCAACTTCCGCCCAACAAACGGGCGATCTACACTTTCTACCGTATAATGCCTCAAAAGGCGCAACCTTAATGCTGGTGTGGTAGCTATTGTTGTAGGAGAACTCAATCAAGGGTAGGTGGTTATCCTAACTACCACATAAGTCAATTACACATGCACGTAGCATGTCTTCCAACGTTTGAATAGTACGCTCACTCTGACCGTCTGTCTGAGGGTGGTAAGTCGTACTAAGATTCAAACGCGTGCCCAAAGATTGTTGGAAACTCTTCCAAAAATGTGACGTGTATCTAGTATCTCGGTCAGAGATAATAGAGACAGGTATGCCATGTAAGGCTACAATCTTATCAACGTACAACTGGGCTAACATGTCGGAGCTATAAGTCTCCTTAATGGGCAAGAAATGTGCTGACTTTGTCAGTCTATCATCTATAACCCATATCGTATCATTACCTTTCCTTGTCTTTGGGCGAAACACATCCTTCAATCACTGGTGTTCAATGTATTGCGAGCTCCGCCAAGCTCCTTGAATTGGTTTTAACTTATAAGCTACTTGATCTTGATACATTCGATTTCCTTCGAATGGTTCTATATATTCAGAGCTTAACTAGCCTGAAATTTAACAAATTTGGCACACCCTTCATGGGTGATACCTTTTGTGGAGCCTTATTCTTTAACAAGATCTTAGGAGGTTTGCTACCTTCATAAATTCTTGATTTTCTGCCGAATACTGGCAGCTTACATATGATTAGAGATTTGCATGAATCTTATTCATTGTTTCCAATGCAACTTTCAGATTCTTACATGTGGACTTCTCAAAGTCTCGTCTATCCTACGGATGTTTCGATATTTCATTTATACGAGGTCTCCAAAGGAGCCACCTTGATACTAATATAGTAACTATTATGGAAAAGCTCATCTTAAGGTGGGATGGTTATTACAACCACTGCTCAAAACTAATCTTAAGGAGTAGCTAATCCTTACAGTTAGTCGAACAAATCGATGACCCTGGGCAGCTGATGGCGATCCTCAATCGTTGCCCAAATTAGGGTTGCGGTAATTAATGCATGAGCAAAATGAACCGTCTTCCTTATCAAGCTCTCGGAATATCAAGTTAGGCTATATGAATCTCTTATCTTAAAGTTTACTTAATCAGGATTCGATTATTCCATGATCAACACGGAGTTCTTACAACACTCCAACCCTAAGCGGGATGTTAATCTTAACTCTACTAGCCTCAGGAGGTAAACAGGGTAAATCTTTGGAGAAGGTGATCAAGATACAAGGAGGCTACAGAGATTTCATATATCTCAGGCTCCAGTTCATCCATCATTGCTTGTGTCAAATAAGTGACACATTTATGCTATAAGTCCACGAATTTCTTAATCGGGAACATTTACTTGGACAAGTTCATTCTGGATATCTTCTTTGAATACTACTAATCGACTTTAGTACAATATGACCATTGGGATATCTCAGGGGTTCCATGTATTAAACCTCCATGCTGATCAGGCATGGATGTAATCTATGGGACACACTAGGATACGCCAATCCTCATATGGCACTTTTATCAAACATAGTTTGGCATTCGCAGGCGATAGAAAAACAATGAGAAATATAATTAAAATAACATATGTTGTCGTACTCTATGCGAAGAAAGAGTACTCTTAGATTTTTCGGAAGGATTCCTTGCCGATACTAGAAGAATCGGTTACTATGGTTTCTTGGTAAGTTATACCTTGCGGATAATATAAAAGTTTGCTAAGCTTATGGTTTATGAAGATTTATTATTGCCTGTATTAAAAACAGGACACTTAGCAGAAATTATCATTGGTAAATGATAAGGAATGTATTTGATGACATCGTGAACTGCCTCTTGGCATTCATCAGGTGAGTTCAGGCATTTCTTCCTTTAGCCTTTCCAGGCTTAGCTGTACCTTCTTTGGCAGCTTTATGGTATCTAGTTCTGATATGGCCTTGCTCACCACAGCCGTAATGGACGGCATTCTTTATGTCCCTATATTCATGGGAATGATGACCAGTTTCCTTAGCAGATGCCATACTGCTTTGGTCTTTGTTCTAATCGACACTGTCCCTAGTGTCTTTTATAGCAATTCTTACATACAGGCTTCTTACTGGACTTTTGCTGGTTCTTATTAAGCCTGTACTTGCTCTTCTTCTTAGATTTCTGGGAGTTATCCTCCTACTTTGGTTCATCCTTCATATTCGTGTGTGAACAAAACTCTTCTCATGAGCAATTGAACATGGTTTCGAATGAAATTCAGAGCGAGGAGCATTCGACTCTTTGGATTGTTTCATGATCTTTCTATGGTCCTTCCAACTGCTGCGTCAACCACAGCCTGGAGATTAACTCCATTAGTATTGAGGTTTACGTTTGTAGTTTTATTAACTTTCGTCGCATTAATAGTATTGCGACTGTCGTCTACCTCATCCGAGTTTTCCAGACTCGAAACTTGGTACCAATAACCAAGATTTAACAATTATTAGTCATCATTCTGATGACCTGACTTAGATTAGCCACGACATTCATAAACCGTATGGGCTATTCTGTTCTGAACATTCTTAACGAATGCTATTTGAATGTATATCTATTACATTTAGTTTAGGTCACAAAAGGACTATCAATGGCATTTAAGGTTTGGAGCGAGTCCAATACCTGCTTGACAGGGGACCATAATGTCACAACTGTCTTTGTCACAAGGACGATTATAAATAGCTCAAAGGCTAGCCTTACAAGACTTTTTATTATATATATACATATATGGCATCGAAACCTGTCTCGATGGACGTAGAAAGATATGGCATAAAGCCCAGTCATGAAGGACATAAATGATTATACGACACGAAGGCCTTGTCGTAAGGTCATTTAGATATGGCACAAACGGCCTTGTCATAAGGACATTTATCAAATCTGGCACAAAAGGCCTGTCACCAAGAATGTTAACATTTAATATGTTAGCTTGTCACGAATGACAAATTATAGCACATAGGCTTGTCATGAATGACTTTAAAACATAACTCGATGGTCTATCACCAAGGACCTTAATTTATTAGCCGCAATTTTATTAGATTAGGGCTTCAAGGTTTGAACGTGGTTCTTCACCTTTGGACATGGAGTTATAGACTACAACTGTCATCGTCTTGAAAGACGATTCATTTGGCAGAAAGGTAAGCCAATCAACATTCACTAATGGATGTTTATATATAACCATCGTATCTAATGATATTAGTCATGATCAAATCGATCATATTGACTATTAGGTTTGGGTATAATCACACCATTTTGAACAGGGGATCATAAAGATTACTACTATCTTTGTCTTACCGACACTAGAATAAAGTATAGCCCGTAGGCATTTCATCACGAGGGATGTTAATATTGTGATCATCATACTGATGATACTAGTCAGGATCGCAATGATAGTATAGACTATGGGATTTGAGTATAACTCACACCCTTGGGCAAAGAATCACAAAAGATTACAATTGCCTTGTCTCAATTGGACAATATAATATGGCCCTTAGGCAAAACATCATTAAGGATGTTAAAATTTTTAATCATCGTTGTTTTGGTCAAAAATTACCGAAGCAATTAAGTGATCAAATTAGTTAAGTGAGGTAGTGTGCTAGAAACAAGTGTCGAAAATATGTTAATTAAATTACTTGCAAAAACAGTTTCAGGATACGGCTCAGGATATAGAGCTGTATCTGTGATCAAACAATGAGCAAAAATGTAAAGGGTGACACGAGATGTACGAGGAAAGCCCTTGATCAATCTAGATCGCCGGCATAAAACCTCGGGAGCTGACAATCGCAGCTGCCTTGTTCTTCTATTACTTCAAATATCAGGATACAGTGCAGGATATGGCGCAGATCAATGCTAAGTGGTACAACGATTACAAGTGTTGAGTGTTTGTGCGTGATAGAAAGAAAAAAGAAGTGTGAGTTCGAGAGTGGAGAGTCAAGTGTGTGTTCCTATTGATCTGGCCTCCTATTTATAGTTACAAGTAACAAACTAACTCTCCTATTATTCCGGGATACTGGGAATATTCCATTCTGAACATTGGGGGACTCTTTTAACTTGTTTTCCACGTGCTTATTAACTATAAAACCGGGTCTTCAGCTCATATGACCGTTACAACCTCAATAGCATTGACCATCATCCGATATTCTCGCGGAATATGCCTTTCTTCTATTCTGACCGTTACAAGACCCATTCTTCCACCATCAACGTCCATTTTTCAACCACCTTGAGCGAATCTTTAGGTAGATCAAGTCCTTTAACGTTAGTACCTTGCTACAAAAGAAAATCATTAGTAACTGCCAGGATACTGCGTCAGGATGTTACCAATATCCTGGTCTGATATCCTGATCGATACTGCCTCAGGATGTTATCAATATCCTGGTCTGATATCCTGATCGATACTGCCTCAGGATGTTACCAATATCCTGGTCCGGTATCCTGATCGTAAACAGCTAACATTAAATCAAGATATATTATCAGGATATGGGCTCAGAATTTCACCCATAACAATTGTCCCCAAAAATATAACTGTTGGATATCCTAATTCCAACAGATATATTTTTCAGTCATTCCAGTACGTCCGGTAAGGATATCTGTTTTGAACATTCCTGCATATGTTTGGTTAATCAGCACATAATATGATAAGATTGAAACTGCTTCCTTTTCTGTAGACTTTGCTAAGGTCCCTGTTGTCTTCAATCTTGAGGAGCTTGACAGTTACTCCAAGCCTGTCCTGGTAAAAAAAGAATCATCTGTTGCCACCTGCTTTAAGCCCTCCACTGTTGCTGCCGAAGGTTTCTCTCATGATGACCTTGGCTTCATGGAATCCATCGAGCCCATGAACTCCTTCCTTAATAAGGTAAATATCCAAATCCTGTATCTCATACACATATACTGAATCTGTATCCTGGTTAGTTTGTCTTTAATGATACCTGTATTTTGCTTTGTAGGGTTTGAATCATCTGGTCGTCCTGTACTTAGAACAATTTATATTTCCTGCACTTAAGACAATACGATGGCCAAAGGTGGATGGGTCCTGAGTTTCAGGATGAAGCCTTTGGTCATCAATCAGTATGGTTTATTTTGAACAATATAACAGTTGAAGGCAAATGGGTTCTCGTGTTTTCAGGACGAAGCCTTCAACTGTTTATGTAAATATACTTTAAAAACTTAATTATGTTCTTGGTGGATGGGTCTCTTTTTGAGATGAAACCAAGAATACAATTAATAATAAACTAACCTTTTAACCTTACATGTTGTTATTAGTTATGCATTGCTTAGTCTGAATTCCAATGTTCCAAACTTAGTGCAATTATTACTTTTTATGAAAATATCTTGATCAGTATACTCGCAAATATCCTATTAAGACTTCCGTCAAATAGGGTTTTTATAACTCAAGCAATTCAGATAAAGTTTTCAGAGAAAGAGGACAGTTCATTTTTATTTTACAAAGTTGGTTTTGAGAACACTTGTTTGACTAGAACACAGTTTCAGTTTTCAATCCAAGTATCCTGAAGTATATCCTGAGAATACATCTTGAGAATATATCCTGAGAACATATCCCGACCAGGATACTCATAAGTGTTATAGTTTCAGAAATTTAGATAATCTAGATAAGGTTTTTTTTTTAAAGAACAAAAATAGGAAAGATCATACCGAAACAGAAGACATCTCAATCCTTTCATTCCAGTCCTTTCGCAACCATTCCACCGAAGGTGTCCCCAGTCCAGGATACTTGGCGAATTATGCCCAAACTTGATCCTTTGAGTTCCTCACAATGCCTTAGTGGGATATAGTGTTGGCATAGGTTTCCTTCTTGCTCCAGCATAAATGTCCCCAGTAGGATATAGTATCAGCATACATCATGTTCTATCACGGATGTCCCCTATCTGTGCAGGACCAGTATGTTGTACCAGGATATGATCCTTTAGCAATTCTTCAACCAGTTGTTTAAACTTAGCAATCTCTTTTCAAAAATTTATGTAGACTTGTAAATGATTATGTTTTTTGAAAATATACTTTGGGATTATCCAAAAACTTTGTATTTTATTGGGACTAAACCCATTTTCCAGGCATTTAAGCCGGAGTATAAGAACCTCAAGACTTGAAAAAGTGAAAACCTTTAAGTCTTTGAGTTTTGCTGGGGATTTTACCCACGTTTCGTGCGCTACAGGCGAGGGTGTGGAAACCCCAAAACTTAGAAAGGTGAAAACCTTTAAACCTGGGGAAAATCCCAAATTTTCATGCGCTACAGGCGGGAGTGTATAAACTCCAAGACTTAGAAAGGTGATAACCTTTAAACCTTAGAGAGTATGAAAATACCCTTTCGTGAGAGAGGGTGATCAATCCTCATATACCTTTAGGATTCAGGATATAGCCAACAATAACGAAATTGTCAGCCACTTTTACATGGACTGGTCCCGCCACCTTGAACTATCCCTGAATAACTTGCGCTCCAGGCGGGGTGTTTAAACCCAATTCGGAAGAAAGGTGAATACCTTTAAACCTGTGAAGGGATCAGGATCCCTTATACGTGAGAGAGGGGGCCAATCCTCTAATCTTCCGAAGTATCTTGAGTGAGCATCATGGAGCTATATCCTGGAGCATATACTGCAAAACATCCTTAAACTAAGGTGGGTGTTAGCTTGGCTAACACCCCTTCAATGCTTAAGTTAGTATTGGGTTTCAAAGAATAAATTAAACCAAAACATATTTAAAAAAGATAGAATTCATACCATCCTGAGTTAGAAATTAAATTCTAAACTCACTTGAAATAAAGCTTAAGGTGTATAGCATTCCAAGATCTCGGTAGCATATCCCCTTCCATATTCTTGAGTCTATATGCTCCTTTCCCTGCTTCTGATTCAACTTCATATGGTCCTTCCCATTTTGGAGCTAACTTGCCATCGGCAGGATTAGTAGTATTCTGAAAAGCCTTTCTCAACACCCAATCTCCAACCTTAAATCTTCTGGTCCTAATATTCTTGTTATATGCTCTGGATATTCTTTGTTGATATGCTGCCATCCTTAGCCTTGCTGCATCTCTTTTTTCGTCTATAGTATCCAAATCTTGAAATAAGGCTTCAGGATTCTGTTCAGGATCCTGTAGGATAGATCTTGCAGTAGGTATCGTCATTTCTGTTGGAATCACTGCTTCTGCTCCAAATACCAAGGAAAACGGGGTTTGGCCGGTTGCATTCTTTACCGTTGTCCTATCAGCCCACAAAACAAAGGGTAATTCTTCTGCCCATCTTCCTTTTTTGGCTCCAAGTCTCTTCTTTAAGTTATTGACAATTATCTTGTTTGAGGATTCTGCTTGTCCATTCGCTTGAGGATGTACCGGAGTAGATGTTATCATTTTGATTCCCCAACTCTTGCAAAAGTCAGTAGTTCTCTTGCTTATAGATTGAGAACCATTGTCACAGATTATCTCGGCTGGTACTCCGAATCTGGTCAGGATATTTCTCTTTATGAAGGATACTACTTCTTGATCCCTAACTTGAACAAATGCTTCTGCTTCAACCCACTTGGAGAAATAATCCGTCATTGCCAACATGAAAACCTTTCCTCATGGAGCTTTTGGAAGCTTTCCCACTATATCCACACCCCACTTCATAAACGGCCAAGGGGAAACAATAGGATACAGCGGTTCAGCAGACTGATGTAATATGTTACTATGTCTTTGACATGCGTCACATCTTCGAGCATATTCTGCGGCGTCTTTTCTCATTGTCGGCCAATAATATCCTGTCCTTAATACTTTTGAGAATAATGACCTGCCCCCAGCATGGTTACCACAATCCCCTTCATGTATATCCTGAAGTACTTCTTTGGTTTCAGGATCCTCCAAGCACCTCAAATACGGTCCTGCAAGAGATTTCTTGTATAAAATATTATTTATAATAGTGAATCGTGATACCTTCATCCTAAATGCCTTAGGATTCTCATTTCCAGGGATGTGTCCTTCTTTGAGGTATCTCATAATTGGAGCCGTCCAGGATTTAGGATCCTCTTCAGGATGTTCTACTCCAGGATCCTGAATACCCGCTACTTCTTTATCCTGAGGATTCGTTGCAGGATATAAGACATGTAATATTGGTATTTGGGTCCCTTCAGGTATCCTGATTGATGATCCCAAATTTGCTAAGGCATCCGCTTCAGCATTATCCTCTCTTGGTACCTGTTCAAGTATAAAAACATCGAAATATCCTGCTAATTTTTTGAGAATATCGAGATATTCGATTAATTTCTCACCCTTAACTGCATAGGATCCATTAAAATGGTTAGTAATTAACAAAGAGTCAACATATACTTGCAAATTTTTGACACTCATGCTCTTAGCCAACTCTAATCCTGCAATTAAAGCCTCATATTCTGCCTCATTATTAGTAGCAGGAAATTCACACCTAATAGCCTGGGGTAATATGTCCCCCTGTGGCGATTTTAGTAGTATTCCTAATCCTACTCCTCTTACATTAGATGCACCATCAGTATATAATGTCCAGGATCCTGAGGATTCTCCTAACTGTTGAACTTCTAGGTCTACCTCGTCCTGAATGTCACTACTAAAGTCATCCACAAAGTCAGCTAAAGCCTGGGATTTTATGGCATTTCTAGGTCCATATACTAAATCATAAGCACTTAACTTTACTGACCACTTGGCCATCCTGCCTGACATTTCTGGTTTCCTAAGCACATTTTTGACAGGATAATTTGTTTTAACGTGTATCCTATGTGTCTCAAAATAATGTCTAAGCTTTGTCGATGCCATGAGTAGAGCTAATATTAATTTTTCTAAATGAGAATACCTAGTTTCAGCATCTAACAAACTTTTACTAACATAATAAACAGGATATTGCTGACCTTTATGGTCTTTTATAAGAACGGCACTTACAGCATTCCCTGATACAGCAAGGTATAGGGATAGTGGTTCACCATTTTCAGGCTTCATCAATAGAGGTGCGGTTGAGAGATATCGCTTCAAATCCTGTAGGGCCGCTTCATGCTTCTCACCCCATTCGAATCTTTTGTTCTTCTTCAGGATATCATAAAAATCTTTACATTTCTCTGAGGATCTCGAGATAAACCTGTTTAAAGCTGCTACTCGGCCTGTTAATCTTTGTACGTCCTTCATATTTGAGGGTGATTTTATATCCAGGATAGCTTTGATCTGCTCTGGGCTTGCTTCTATCCCCCTTTTTGTCACCATATATCCAAGAAACTTTCCTGCCCCCACTCCGAAATGGCATTTAGCAGGATTCAGCTTCATGTTGTATCGATCCAGGATATCAAATGCTCCCTTGATATCCTAGAGGTGATCCTCAGCCTTTTTAGATTTCACCACCATATCATCGATATATACCTCCATGGTGTCCCCCAGTTTGTCTTTGAACATCATGTTTACCAATCTTTGGTATGTTGCACCTGCATTTTTCAAACCAAAAGGCATAACTGTATAACAATAAATACCTGTTGGTGTCATGAAGGCAGTATCCTCCTGGTCAGAAGGCTCCATTTGGATCTGTTGAAATCCTGAGGATGCGTCCATGAAGGTCAGCATTTCATGCCCGACAGTGGCATCTACCATTGCATCAATGTGGGGAAGAGGAAATGGGTCTTTAGGACAAGCTTTGTTCAAGTCTGTGTAGTCCACACAAACTCTCCATTTCCCATTTTTCTTCTGTACTACAACCACGTTTGCTAGCCACCTTGGGAACTTAACCTCTCTGATCATCCTGGACTTTAATAATCTCTCAACTTCCTCCTGGATAATCGTGTTCCGATCAGGAGCAAACTTCCTTCTTTTTTGCTGAACAGGCTTGAATGATTTATCAATTCCAAGCTTGTGAGTGATAATATCTTTGGATATGCCTGTCATATCCTCATGCTTCCATGCAAATGTTGACATCCTGCATTTCAAAAAGTTAATCAATTGTTCTTCAATATCCTGGGGGATATTGGTCCCTACGAGCACCGAAATATCAGGATTATCCTGATCCAGGATAATTTTCTTCACATCCTGCTCCGGATCCTCCACGATATCCTGGGCCCGCGTCTTTAATTGCTATGCTGCACTAGGTTTGGTTGAGGATTTCATCGAGGATGAGTAGCACTCTTTCGCCTCCTGCTGATCACTATCGACTTTGACAACTCCCCAAGGTGTAGGTATCTTGATGCATTGGTGATATGTTGATGGCACATCCTTCATATCGTGAATCCATGGTCTTCCCAGTATGATGTTATAGCAGGATAAGGAGTCCATCACACAGAAGCGTTGTATTGAGTTGACCCCTTCAACATAGACTGGTAACTTTATCTCCCCTACGGTATTCCTAGCTTCTCCACTGAAACCAACGAGCACAGTGGACTTCGAAGTGATATCCATCGGAGATACATTCATCCTCTTCAATGTTTCCAGCTGAATTATATTGACAGAGCTACCGTTGTCTACCAGTATCCTGCGTACAAAATGGTTAGCCACATATAATGTTATTACTAAAGCATCATGGTGAGGATCCTGAACAGTATCCCTGTCATCACTATCGAAAGTGATCACTTTATCAGTTGTGAGGGTAGTCATTCTGACTGGTCTGTCTCCCCTCTCACTCTTAGCTTCCTTTGCGTGTCTCTTGGCCGCCGAATACGAAGTCCCACAAATGTCGGATCCTCCTAAATAAAGTTAATTATCTTGGCATCTGCTGGGGGTGATGCTGCTCGTTCAGGATCCTTCTCGGGATCCTGCCCTTTATTCTTCTTTTTTCCCAGCAAGTCCTTCAGATACCCCTTGCTTAATAGGTAACTTATCTCTTTCCTTAAAGCAATGCAATCCTCGGTCATATGTCCGAAGTCTTCGTGGAAGGCACACCATTTGGATTTATCCTTCCAATCAGCTTTCTGCTGGTTCTTTCGAGGCCACCTAGCTTTGTCCCCTAAGCCCTGCATAGCATACATTAACTCAGGTATATTAACAGAAAAGCAGTATTCAGATAAATCAGGATATTCTTCAGGATCCTCGTCTTCAACAGCGTTCACTTTCTTGTTATCATTTCTGCCATATGGCCTGGAGCTATATGGCTTATATGAGGTTTCTGATTTCCTGTTAGTTGATTCATAGGTTGAGGTAGAATTCATCCTCTCCTGCATCTTCTTGTCATCTTCCAGACGGATATATCTCAAAGCCCTGTTACGAGCTTCGTCGAGATTCCTGCAGGGATTCATTACAAGATCCTGATAAAACTGAGAATCCTTTTGTAATCCCATCTTAAAAGCTTGCACGGCTGTTGCAACATCAAGATGTGGGATATCCAAGGATTCTCGACTGAATTTGTTCACATAATCCTTCAAGGATTCCTGAGGCCCTTGAGTTATCCTGTAAAGGTCACTGGTTAGTTTCTCAAAACTCCGACTACAAGAAAATTGACTGTTAAATAAATTAACCAAATGAGCAAACGAAGTAATTGAGTGAGGAGGAACGTTTAACAGCCATTTTAAGGCTGATCCTGTCAGAGTAGAACCAAATCCCTTGCATAAGCATGCTTCCTTAAGCTCCGGAGGGATAGGGTTAATCTCCATTCTTTCCCTATACTGGGCAATATGCTCTTCAGGATCCGTAGTCCCATCTTACAGCTTCATGTTGGGAGTCTGAAATCTTTTTGGGATTTCAGCATCACAGATGGGATATGCAAAGCGGGATATCCTGTGGCTGTCCTGGGATACTTCCGGAATTGGCTGGACCACTCCAGGTACACTGGATATCATGTCCTTCAATTTCTGGAGCTCCCTGGTAAATGTTGACGTCATACCTGCATCCTGCAAAGAGCCATTATTGTTAGTAGCAAGAATATTATTATTTGACACATTACCATTATGAGGATTTTGGCCATATCCTGAAGCATATCCTGAACTTCTCACAGTCGATATCCTGACCGAAGAGGGTATCTCAGGGGTATGATTCTGAGAATGGCTTGGGACGATATTCCCCCTATTATCCTCAGTGTAAACTGCAGAACTGAAGTTCAAAGCCCTGGGCTGTATAGGAGTGACAGTTTCTTCAGCGGGTCTACTCGAGCTAGCTTTTAAGAGTTGTATTTCTCTTAATAGCATTTGGTTAGTCTCCTGTTGCTGCCTCATTTGTTCCTGCACACTTCCAAATAAAGTCAAAATTTCATCATTAGAGGCTAAAACGGGAGCAGATCCCTGGACACTCCGAGTTGGGATAACATCTTGAGATTGTGAAGAGAATGGCATCCTTGGAGGAGGTGGTGGAAGCACCGAACCAGTAGTAGCGGGGGTTGTAGCAGACATAGTGGAAGAGCTCATGTTTGATCTTGAGGCCATTGTAAACAATGTGGCAAAAAGTTTTGAAAATAGAAAACCGATAATGATTTTGCAAAGATTTTTAGTAAAAGTAGCAACACTTGCCCCACGGTGGGCGCCAAATTGTTTTGGTAAAAAATTACCGAAGCAATTAAGTGATCAAATTAGTTAAGTGAGGTAGTGTGCTAGAAACAAGTGTCGAAAATATGTTAATTAAATTACTTGCAAAAACAGTTTCAGGATACGGCTCAGGATATAGAGCTGTATCTGTGATCAAACAATGAGCAAAAATGTAAAGGGTGACACGAGATGTACGAGGAAAGCCCTTGATCAATCTAGATCGCCGACATAAAACCTCGGGAGCTGACAATCGCAGCTGCCTTGTTCTTCTATTACTTCAAATATCAGGATACAGTGCAGGATATGGCGCAGATCAATGCTAAGTGGTACAACGATTACAAGTGTTGAGTGTTTGTGCGTGATAGAAAGAAAAAAGAAGTGTGAGTTCGAGAGTGGAGAGTCAAGTGTGTGTTCCTATTGATCTGGCCTCCTATTTATAGTTACAAGTAACAAACTAACTCTCCTATTATTCCGGGATGCTGGGAATATTCCATTCTGAACGTTGGGGGACTCTTTTAACTTGTTTTCCACGTGCTTATTAACTATAAAACCGGGTCTTCAGCTCATATGACCGTTACAACCTCAATAGCATTGACCATCATCCGATATTCTCACGGAATATGCCTTTCTTCTATTCTGACCGTTACAAGACCCATTCTTCCACCATCAACGTCCATTTTTCAACCACCTTGAGCGAATCTTCAGGTAGATCAAGTCCTTTAACGTTGGTACCTTGCTACAAAAGAAAATCGTTAGTAACTGCCAGGATACTGCGTCAGGATGTTACCAATATCCTGGTCTGATATCCTGATCGATACTGCCTCAGGATGTTACCAATATCCTGGTCTGATATCCTGATCGATACTGCCTCAGGATGTTACCAATATCCTGGTTCGGTATCCTGATCGTAAACAGCTAACATTAAATCAAGATATATTATCAGGATATGGGCTCAGAATTTCACCCATAACAATCGTATTGATGATTTTTGTCATGATCGCATTGATCATATAGACTATTAGGCTTGAGCATAGCTCACTACCTTGGACAGGGAATCGTAAAGATCACAATGTCTTTGTCACACATGGACAATATAATATGGCCCATAGGCGAAACATCACTAATGGTTGTTTATAATAGGTTCATCCTATTAGATGATATAAGTCATGATTGCATTAATCGTATTGACTATTTGGCTTGAGCATAGCTCACCACCTCAGACAAGGAATCATAAAGATAACAATGTCAATGTCTCAAATGGACAATATATTATAGCCCGTAGGCAAAACATCACTAAAGGATGTTAAATAATATGATCATCGTATAGGATGATGTAAGCCATGATTCCTAAATCACTAGGCTAGATAAGAGAATTGGAAGAATCCAATATAAGGATGACTGTTGTGATTTTCTCGAATCACATTTGTCAAGAGTGCTAACACGTTCTTAGGTGTTAACAAGGATCTGAATCCCTTGAGTAGGTTTCACCATCTTGGCCGCGTAGGCTAGGTTTCACCTTTAAGATTCTTTTTAAAATGCATACTGACAGGGAAGGAAGGATATTTATTTATTTTTTCAGGATTTTTTTTTTATCATAAATCCTAATTTATAAGTTAATAATAGCACAAATGGCCTAGTCGCGTAGACAAGTTAAATTTATAAGCCATGATTTCAGAGAATCGCGGCATTAAGGTTTGAATCAATGTTCATTACCTTTTCCTGACAGGGAGCTGTAGGCTACCACTGTCTTTAGTCTCAGAGGACATTAACTATAGCCCGTAGGCACTTCCCTTATAAGGAATGTTTATTACGGGATTGTCCCTTAGGGAAATTCATTAACCATGGTAAACAGAGACCATATTTGGTTAATTTATTAATCATATTTATTTAGGATTTCTATTATAATTTATCCTAATTATAAACAATAACAATATATGTTAGCACATAAGGCCTAGTCACAAGGACAATTTTTAAATCATAAGCCAGGATTTCAGAGAATCGAGGCATGAATGTTTGAACATAGTCCATTACCTTCTTCTGACAGGGAGTCATAGCTACCACTGTCTTTTGGCTCATGTAGAAATGAGCAAGGCCCGTAGGCGTTATATTACCACGTATGGTCAAAATATGATCATCTTAATCGATGATTTAACCCATGATTCAGAGATCATTTAGTTGGGTTAGGAATCTTTTGGATAGGTTTTACCGTCTTGGCCATGTCTGCAATGACATTTAGGCTAGGTTTTACCATCTTGGCCATGTCAGCATTGACATTTAGGCTAGGTTTTACCATCTTGGCCATGTCAGCATTGACATTTAGGCTAGGTTTTACCTTTAAGATTCTTTTTAATAATTAATGCAGAACAATTTCTAAATTGAAATGTTAATAAGGATTTGAATCTAAACTGAGGAACTGCCATCTTGGCCGGGTCTTAATATGACACGTGGCTAGGTCTTGTCCTTTTAGATTTTTCCATTTTATTATAATGGTAGATCTTGCAAAAGGAATGTTAATAAGGATCTGAATCTAAATTGAGGAACTGTCATCTTGGTCGGGTCTTAATATGACACGAGGCTAGGTCTTGTCCTTTTTAGATTTTGCCATTTTATTATAATGGTAGATCTTATAAAAGGAATGTTATTTTCCATTTATTTCATATTTCATATTTACAATGAAAACTTAAATTTAATCAATCCTCTATATAAAAATAAAAGTACAGAGTTGCCCTAAGCGGGACTTGAAAGGAATAATGTGTCCTCGGAGGGACTGAAAGATAAATATGTCCTTATAAGGACTAATAAGGAAACGATCTTCAGTAAAAGGAGTTTCTTCTTCATTTTATTTCTGAATGCTTTCTCCTTGGATGCTTGTTTCATTCTAGCCGCGGTACGAAGCTCAGCATTTCAGGGCTCCGGGTGTGGAGAACTCCTATTACGGCTTCTTCGCTTGGCGACGTATCCAATAAAAATTTGGAAGTAAAAATTCTAGATTAGGATTGAGAGTATTCCTAAGTTAAGTCTAGACTCAGAAGGTCAAGGAATGTGCTACTATGTCATTGAGATTAAACACTAAGGGATAGTGTTTAATTCACTCAATGTTGGCTCTGATACCAACCTGTCACACCCCGACTGTCAACGTGTCACCGGTGGGCCCGGTGGGGGAGTATCGTGACGTGGTTGGCAACATAATAGTCAAACAACACAATAATCAATATGCACAGCAGAAGCAAATTTAAAAATATGATACAACCGAATTTAATATTGTAATATCAAATGTCACAATATTCGGAAGTTTATCCACAGACGGATCGAAAATAAAATGGAAACAATAGTTCAACAGACTTTTAGGCATCTTAAGCTTGCGAGACTTCTATTGATGCTAAGGAGAAATATCCAGCCAATTACGTATAGTACCTGCATTTAGCCTTTTTGGAAAATACGTCAGTTTACACTGGTAAATACAATTAACTGACTCATTTTGAAAATGGTTTAAGAAAATTGATTTGGATGCACGTGGCACAAAATATCTTTTATAATTTGATTAAAATGCACAGAGGCAAAATTTACCTTTTATAACTTGGGAGGATTATTTAAATATATAATCTTGTGAATGAATTACATGTTCCTTGTGCATTCAGTAGCCCGGATCAAGTCCGGGTTAAAGATCAATAGACACACCACATTATTCTTTTGTGCACTGACGGGTGTACGCCTACACCCCGCGCTTAAGTCGTGGCCATTTCGTAAAATGATGCCAGGGATATCCGGGACATGGTCATTAACCCCCCAAAGGCTTTAAGTAACAAGACGGTTTAAACTAGCCGATCAAATTATTCAATTACCCACCCAATGGTGGAGGATTTGATGCCCGATCAAGCGGTATTCTATATACCGTAACCCAAGCCCGTATAGGGAAAATAAGTTAAAAGTATTTACCTGAGCAATGTATAAATCACAATAAGCAAACGCAAGTAGCTTTTACTGGTACTCCTAATCTAGAACGAAGGTTTATAATAACCTATTAAAATCCTAACGGGTCTTTAATTAAGCTAAAGCTTAGACCGGTTAGTTTCAAAGATACGGTTCGTACGCACGATTAAGCGATGACCGGATAGAATGTGTTTTAGACCCGACAAGTATGAAGACTTGTTTAATATGGGTATATTATACACATTCTGGATTTTGAGATAAAACCGATAAGGTTTGACCCATTTAGGCTAGTTTATGTAAACTAGTTACATAAACCGAACCGAACGCGTAATAAGTGTAACGGGTAGTAATGAGAGCCATTTACAGGTTTCCTAAGTTAATATGCTTCATATATGTTGTGACATCAGTAAGATGTCTTTTATTATGCCCGAAACGAATTTAAACACAAACTATGCCCCGTAGGGTATTTTGGTAATTTCACATAAGCCGAAAAGCTCAAAACTGACGTCTGAGTTTATCAACCTTTTCTTACTTTTAAAATATTATAATTTGCCTCAAATATCAGTAGGTATCACCCTTGGTATGTTTAAAATAATCTTAGTACATACAATGCGTTAAAAACGCTTAAAAAGGCGATTAAAGGCCATTTCCGGGTTCGATACTTAAATCTGATATTTTTATATTTCCAGAAGGCTTAAAATAATTTATTTGTCATTTAAGGTCAGTAGCAAAAGGTTTGGAGTCGTTTGGATATGTAAAACTCATTTTATGGCCCGTAAGGGCAAAACCGACAATTACCGGATTAAGCCTACGAGGCTACGACTATAGGTTATGCTCAGCCTAAAATTTATTAAAAATATTTAAAAATCCCAAAATAATATATTACATCAGTGGGTAAAAGATTTGATATCAAAAAGTAGGCTATACGCTAATTACGCCGTTTTATTAACATAAAGCTTTAATTTTACGCTAACGAGCATAACTCTTATTCTACACCTCAAACTGATGTCAAACTTTGCATACAATTCTATATATCAGTAATTAAGGTTTCTACTCTTTTACATTTTCAAAAATCACGTTTTAAGGTAAAAAGGGCATAATGGTCAGCATATGAGCAATTAACGGAATCATGCGTATTAATCGGTTAACTAATGAACCATAGTGTATAATCACAGAGGGTTATACTAGCATGTAACCTGGTCCAAATAAAGCTCTAAGGCATTTCTAAAACATACCATAACGGGTCAGAACTGAAAGTCAAAGTATAAGTCAAACTATGCGACTTTCGGTTCCGAACCGGGTCTAAACAGGAAATTGTCGGGTTGAACATGTTTAGACATGTCCTTACACTAATTACCAAGTTATATTAATGATCAAACAGGTTGTATATGTTCTACATTGCTAATCATGCATAAATTAGAAACTAAGTATCCTGTTGACTTTTTATTAGTAAGTTTGACCCGACATTTGACCTAGTTAGAGTGGGAATCAGGGGAACCCTTTTAAGGGTTTATTACCCACATAATTACCAACTTATAACTACTTTCAATTCGACTTTTTATTAGTAAGTTTGACCCGACATTTGACCTAGTTAGAGTGGGAATGAGGGGGAACCCTTTTAAGGGTTTATTACCCACATAATTACCAACTTATAACTACTTTCAATTCGACTAATCACTGGACCATAGTTTGACTTTTGCTTTAACTTTCAGTTCTGACCCGTTATGGTATGTTTTAGAAATACCTTAGAGCTTCATTTGGACCAGGTTACATGCTAGTATAACCCTCTGTGATTATACACCATGGTTCATTAGTTAACCGATTAATACGCATGATTCCGTTAATTGCTCATATGTTGACCATTATGCCCTTTTCACCTTAAAATGTGATTTTTGAAAATGTAATAGAGTAGAAACCTTAATTACTGATATATAGACTTGTACCCAAAGTTTGACATCAGTTTGAGGTGTAGATTAAGAGTTATGCTCGTTAACGCAAAATGAAAGCTTTATGTTAATTAAACGGCGTAATTAGCGTATAGCCTAGTTAAGCCTACTTTTTTATATCAAACTTATTACCCACTGATGTAATATATTATTTTGGGATTTTTAAAGATTTTTAATTAATTTTAGGATGAGCATAACTAATAGTCGTAGGCTTAATCCGATAATTGTCGGTTTTGCCCTTATGGGCCATAAAATGAGTTTTACATATCTAATCGAATCCAAACCTTTTTCTACTGATCTTAAATGATAAATAAATTATTTTAAACCTCCTGGAATAATAAAAACATCAGA
Source organism: Helianthus tuberosus (assembly GCA_030545235.1). Lineage (NCBI taxonomy): Eukaryota > Viridiplantae > Streptophyta > Magnoliopsida > Asterales > Asteraceae > Helianthus > Helianthus tuberosus. The sequence continues at coordinate 32,636,671 of CM060373.1, read as the reverse complement.
TTTCTATATAGAACCCGGAAACGGCTTCTAATCGCCTTTTTAAGCGTTTTTAACGCCTAGTATGTACTAGAACTATTTTAAACATACTAAGGGTGATACCTACTGATATTTGAGGTAAATTATAATATTTTAACAGTAAGAAAAAGTTGTTAAACTCCGACTTCAGTTTTGAGCATTTCGGCTTATGTGAAATTACCAAAATGCCCCTACGGTGCATAGTTGGTTATAATTGATAAATTTCACATATATGCTTTACCCTACTGATATAACTTAGAAAATTGATTATCTTTACTGATTACATCAGACCTGTAACTCAGGATATTACTCAAACTATTTTATAACCTTTTAAATGACCAAACTACCCCTACGGGGCATAGTTTGTGTCTAAATTCATTTCGGGCATAATAAATGATATCTTACTGATGTCACAACATATTTGGAGCATATTAACTTAGAAAACCTGTAAATGACTCTCATTATTACCCGTTACGCTTATTACGCGTTCGGTTCGGTTTATGTAACTAGTTTACATAAATTAGCCGAAACGGGTCAAACCTTATCGGTTTTATCTCAAAATCCAGAGTGTGCATGAAATACCCATATTAAGCAAGTCTCCGAACTTGCCGGGTCTAAATCACATTCTATCCGGTCTTCGCTTAATAGTGCGTACGAACCGTATCATTGAAACTAACCGGTCTAAGCTAAGGCTTAATTAAGGACCCGTTAGAAATCTAATAGGTTATTATAAACCTTCGTTCCAGATTAGGAGCCCAGTAAAAGTACTTGCATTTGCTATATTTGATTGATACTTTGCTCAGGTAAATACTCTTAACTTATTTTCCCTATACGGACTTGGGATACGGTACTATAAAAGTACCGCTTGGTCGGGTATGTAGTCATTTAAATCGGATTGTGATTAATGTATTTACATAACCCGCTTTATTCTGTATTATTTGATGTATGGCCCTTGGGGGTTAAATGACCATGTCCCGGATATCCTTGACATCATTTTACGAAATGGCCACGACCTAAGCACGGGGTGTAGGCGTACACCTGACAGATGCATTATGTAAAAACTGGTAATCCACGTAAAGGAATCAACCTTGTGGGCATTATACATGTGGCGTGTCAGTTAACTTAAACCGGCTCTTCTAACCGGTGCTAATGGACGACAAATAAGTAAATCTGTATACAAGATTATATACTAATTATTGTCCCATGCTATAAAGATATTTTTGTGCCGAAGTGCATTCAAATCAATTTACAAACTCTTTTCAAAACGAGTCAGTTGAGTTGTATTTACCAGTGTAAACTGACGTATTTTCCAAAAAGGTTAAGTGCAGGTGCTAGACGAAATAGGCTGGCTACTCCAGGCATCATTACTCAAGTCTCGCAAGCTCTAGATATCAAAGTCTGTTGAACTATTGTTTCTATTTTATTTTCGATCCGTCTGTGGATAAACAATCGACTATTGTGATACTTGATATTACAACATTATATTCGGTTGAATTATATCTTACAATTTGCTTCCGCCGTGCATATTAAATATTGTGTTGTTTGACTATTATGTTGCCAACCACGTCACGATACTCCCCACCGGGCCCACCGGTGACATGTGGAAATCCGGGGTGTGACAGCCCAAAAATGTACCTTAAACTCTTATGATCTGTGAAGACTACAAATTTATTTCCATATAAATAGTGTCTCCAAATTTTAAGGGCAAAAATTATAGCTCCTAATTCTAAATCATGGGTTTTATAATTTTCTTCATGATTCTTAAGTTGTCTAGATGCATAGGCTATAACCTTTTGACGTTGCATTAACACACATCCATAACCTAACTTATAAGCGTCACAATAGACTACAAAGTCTTCAGTTCCTTCTGGTAACGCTAGTATGGGTGCGTTGGTTAATCTTTGCTTAAGGATTCTAAAAGCTTCTTCCTGTTTTGATCCCCATTCAAACTTAACTGATTTACAGGTCAGTTTTGTTAAGGGAATGGCTATTCTAGAAAAATCTCGGATAAACCGTCTATAATAACAGGCTAGTCCTAGAAAACTTCTTACCTCCGTTGGTGATTCAGGGACTTTCCATTTAGTAATTGCCTCAATCTTTGTGGGATCCACATGAATTCCTTCATGATTAACTAAATGTCCAAGAAATTGTACTTCTTTTAACCAAAATTCACATTTCGAAAATTTAGCATAAAGCTTTTCTTTTCTCAGCAAATTTAGGAGTGTATGCAGATGCGCTGCATGTTCCTCTTTACTTTTAGAGTAAATTAGAATATCATCTATAAAAAAAATTATGAATTTATCCAGAAATGATTTACATATTCTGTTTATCATGTCCATAAATACGGCTGGGGCATTGGTTAGACCAAATGGCATGACTGTAAATTCATAATGGCCATACCTTGTTCTGAAGGCAATTTTAGGAGTGTCCTCTTCCTGTACCCTTAATTGATGATATCCTGAGCGTAAATCGATATTTGAGAAAAATCGAGCTTCTTGCAATTGATCAAACAGATCATCCATTCTCGGTAATGGGTACCAATTTTTAATCGTGACTTTGTTCAATTCTCGGTAATCAATGCACATACACATTGACCCGTCTTTCTTTTTGACAAACAGAATCGATGCTCCCCATGGCAATGAACTGGGCTGTATGAATCCTTTTTCCAAAAGTTCATCCAGCTATTTCTCCCGTTCTTGCATCTATGCTGGTGCCAAACAGTAGGGTACCTTGGCAATCGGTGTTGTTCCTGGTAGCAGGTGAATTCTGAATTCAACTTCCCTATCTTGTGGTAGTCCTGGTAATTCTTCTGGGAAAACATATGAGAATTGAGATACTACGAGAATATCTTTCAATTCTTTCCCTTTAGTGTTAATGATTATGGAAATCATATATACTATGGATCCTTTTCTTGCACAACTTGCAGTTTTCATCACAGAGATGAATTTTGTGGATCTGGATGACTTATTTCCTTTAATTGTGATCTTTTCACCCTTTGGTGAATTTACTTGGATTGAATTTTGATCACATAGAATACTGACTTTATTGGCTACTAACCAATCCATTCCAAATACGATATCAAATCCAGCCAGATTCATTGGGTAGAGATTAGCAATAAAATTATGGTTTAGAATTTCTATTCTTGCTCCCTGCAAGATTTCACAGATCTTAATGGATTCTCCATTCGCCGTCTCTACTAGACATTTTTGTTGAAGTTTAGTTAATGGTTGATTGAGAAGTTTGCAAAATGAAGTATTAATAAAACTTTGGTTCGCACCAGAGTCAAATAATACTTTAGCAAAAACATCATTAACTAAAAACGTACAAGCAATCACGTCCGGAATCATCTTTGCTTCTTCAGCTGTCAGAACAAATGCTCTAACATTCTTAGTAGTCTTGTTGTTCATGGCTAGAGCTAGTTTCGGACAGTTTGGCTTGATATGTCCCTTTTCTCCACAACTGAAGCATACTCCATTACTGGGTTTCTTCCTACAGTCTTCTTCCTTGTGTCCTGGTATCTTGCAGAAATTGCAGTAGGTGGAGCATCTTCCTCAATGCTTCTTCTTGCAGGCATTACAATAAGGTGCAGAAGTAGAACCTACATTCTTCCCACGGTTGGAATTACCGTAGCGAAATTCTTGGGTAAATTTCTGAGCTAGGTTCTTCGTTTGGTTTTCTTCTTGTGAACGCACTAATTCACTAGTCAAGGTATTTGCTAGTTCTACAGCTTCTTCTATAGTTTGTGGTCTAGCTGCCTTGACTACATGTCTAATATCACTGATTAATCCCCATATGTAACGGGAGATTAACACTGGTTCTGGTGAAGCTAGGGTTGGCACAATTCTAGCATATTCAAAGAATACGGTAGTGTAACCCTTACAATCTATTCCAGTCATTCTAAGGTTTAAGAACTTATTAGCGATCTGTTCTTTTTCATTGGGAGGACAAAATTTCCTTTCGACCATATTCTTAAACTCATTCCAGTATTGGGATTCACTCACTAGTATTTCCCACTGACAAAATGTTTTTAAACGCGTTTCAGGTAACAAAATGTGAAAGCCAACATAGAAGCCAGCTGGACAGCACTGAAGGCTTGGAAAAGTGGCTATAAAAGTTACCTAAATAAAAGAAGATTTTAATTCAATAAAATGGAGATTATCTTTATAAATCAGTTTGTAATGAAAACTTAGGTTTTATCCCAATATGTTTAATATTATAAAAAGTGTGGTATTTACTCTGATAAAATATTTCCTAACTACGGTCCTGATGAAATTTCCGCTGCCAAATAATGATAAACATCGATACCACCAAAATTGGTCTCGCGGTTGCCCGTTCCTGGGACAGATAGGGGGCGGGGGTTGCGACAGGAGGTGGTATCGGAGCTAAGCCACTGATTCAACCCCAGAAGTGTTCTGCTGACACCAAAGTATTAAATGTTAGGAAATTTTCTACGGAACTACGTACATATTTGTATTTTATTGTTGTGTGTTATTTGACTATTTGTTAGTTTACAGTATGAGCGACCAAGGACCTTCCGACGCGTATCGTCAATTGTCCAGCTTACCTAGGAGCGAAGGCACCTCTTCACAGCCTGCCCTCTCAGGGTATTCAACTGATAATGAAGATGAGATATTCGTGTTTAAGGCTCAGTCTGAAGAGCCATTCCCTCCTAAAAGAGAGGATGGTTCAGTAGGGGAGCGAATGAACGTAGGAAACGAATGAAAAAGTTGCAAGAGCAGCGGGCCTTAGCAGTCATTAAAAGAGAGACAGATGCCCACACCCAGGATATGCTTAATAGGGGTTTAGCAAACTTTCACATCTTAGCAACCACAGCTGCCGACCCTAACCTGGAGCAACTGATAGCACCCCAACCATTACCACTATTCCCTGCTCAACCAATGGAAATAGAAAACAACCCAGAAAATCAAGTCGAAATGCATGATTTCAACCCAGAAGAGATACCTAGGGTACCAACACCCAATCCCTTAGACCGAGACTACGACCCGTGGTTAGATGATAATAGGGATTACGTGCAACGTTACCCAATACCAGAAGACATACCCATGCCAAATCTAGCAGCCTACCCATGTTTGGACCCTCTAGATCCCTACTATGATAATGATCAATACATTAGGGAAATTTTAGAGAATCCTTACCCATACCAGGAACCCGCACCCCAGTTTCCAAACCCAGTCCTAGCACCTGCACCCCCAATGAGTGCAGAAAATGTGCAAGAGCTCCAAACTTTTGGAAAATAAATTTTAGAAAGTAGCGAGAGGATGAGGCAGGTAGGAGAACGACTCGTCTGGAAGTATGACGAGCGTAATATGGATTTCTGGATGAATCCATATCAGTAAAGGTGATGGTGGAGGTAGTAATAATAATAATAATATAATAATATATAATACGTGAGTATGTTTGAAAAAAAAACTATGGATGCCTACTAGTAGTGTAATTTGTATTTCAATAGTAATTTTAAATTTCCAGTTCTGGTTTGTATTAGACGCATACTATATATATAAGAAAGAGTAAGTCGCAATGATCGACGCTTTTGACCAAAATGCGCGTTGTGTGATTGGTTGTATTAAATATTATCTTGTGATATTAATACGTGGAAATTGTTTAAAATTCAGATGGCCGACCAAGTAAATCAAGAGAACCCAGATAATAACCTGGAAAACCAGAATAACGATAACCCGAACAATGATAACAATGGAAACCTAGTGGATAACAGTGCCATTCAACACATAGTGGCACAAGGAATAATAGATGCGATGCCATATATTATTCAAACAGTTAGAGAAGCTGATAATAAAAGTAACCATGATAGTAAACGACCAACTGAACCTGAAAACATCATGAACAATGGACCCGTACTTCAAGTGCCTATTCCTAAAAGAAGAAGAACCATATCTTATGGTTGTTCTTATAAAGAATTCTGGTCTTGTAAACCAATGGAATTCTCGGGCAATGAAGGGGTCGTTGCAGTTCTATGCTGGATAGAAAAGACTGAGGCAGTCTTAAAAATAAGCAAGTGTGCGGAAGAGGATAAGATAATGTTTGCTTCCAATCTATTTAAGAACTCAGCTTTAGAATGGTGGAACACTATCCTCCAGTCTAGGGGAAGTGATAGGGTTTACAATATGGAATGGGAGGAATTTAAGAACATGGTAGAAAGGAAATTCTGCCCTCCCAATGAAAAAGAACAGATAGCAAATAAGTTCCTAAACCTTAGGATGACTGGAGTGGATAGTAAGGGATACACTACATTATTCTTTGAATATGCCAGAATAGTGCCAACCCTTGCATCACCTGAACCAGTATTAATCTCCCGTTACATCTGGGGATTAATCAGTGAGATTAGGCATGTAGTCAAGGCAGCTAGACCTCAAACTATAGAAGAAGCTGTAGAACTAGCAAACACCTTGACTGATGAATTAGTGCGTACACGAGAAGAAGACCAGGGGAGGAACCTAGCTCAAAGGCTTACCCAATAATTTCGTTCTGGAAATTCCAATCGTGGGAGAAATGCAGGTTCTACTTCTACACCTTATTGCACGTATTGCAAAAGGAAACATTCTGGAAGATGCTCCATATATTGCAATTTCTGCAAAATATCTGGACACAAGGAAGAAGACTGCAGGAAGAAACTTAACAACAAGATATGATACAACTGTGGAGAACCAGGCCACATCAAGCCAAGCTGTCCGAAATTAGCTCCAGCTACGAATAACAAGAACACTAAAAATGCTAGAGCATTTGTTCTGACTGCAGATGAAGCTAAGATGATTCCAGACGTGATAACCGGTACGTTTTTAGTAATTGATATTTTTGCTAAAGTATTATTCGACTCTGGTGCGAACCAAAGTTTTATTAATACTTTGTTTTGCAAACTTCTTAATCAATCATTAACTAAACTCCCACAAGAATGTCTAGTAGACACAGCAAATGGGGAAACCGTTAGGATTTCTGAAATCTTGCAAGGAGCAAGAATAGAGTTTTTAAATCAAAAGTTAAGTGTAAATCTTTACCCAATGAATCTGGCAGGATTTGATGTTGTATTAGGAATGGATTGGTTAATAGCCAATAAAGCCAGTATTTTATGTGATCAAAAGTCAATTCAAGTAAATTCACCAAAGGGTGAAAAGATCACAATTAAAGGAGATAAGCCCTCTAGATCCACGAAATTCATCTCTGTGATGAAAACATACAGTTATGTAAGAAAAGGATCATTAGTGTATTTGATTTCCATAATCACTAACACTAAAGGGAAAGAACTAAAAGATATTCCAGTAGTATCTCAGTTTTCAGATGTATTTCCAGAAGAATTACCAGGACTACCGCCAGACAGAGAAGTTGAATTCAGAATACATCTGCTACCAGGAATAGCACCAATTGCTAAAGCACCTTTAGCACCTGCAGAAATGCAGGAACTGAAGAAATAGTTAGACGAGTTGTTGGAAAAAGGATTCATACAGCCAAGTTCATCGCCGTGGGGAACGCTGATCTTATTCGTTAAAACGAAGGACTGATCAATGCGTATGTGCATTGACTACCCTGAATTGAACAAGGTCACGATTAAGAATCGGTATCCATTACCAAGAATCGATGATCTGTTCGATCAATTGCAAGGAGCTCGATTTTTCTCAAAAATCGATTTACGCTCAGGATATCATCAATTAAAGGTACAAAAGAGGACATTCCTAAGACTGCGTTTAGAACAAGGTACGGTCATTATGAATTTACTGTCATGCCATTTGGTTTAAACAATGCCCCAGCTGCATTTATGGACATGATCAACCGAATATGTAAGCCATATTTGGATAAATTCATAATTGTCTTTATAGATGATATTCTCATTTACTCCAAGAGTAAAGAAGAACATGCAAAGCATTTTCACGCACTTCTAAGTTTATTAAGAAAAGAAAAGCTTTATGCAAAGTTTTCTAAGTGCAAGTTTTGGTTAGAAAAAGTACAGTTTCTTGGACACTTAGTCAATCATGAATGAATTCATGTAGATCCCACCAAGATCGAGGCAATTACCAAATGGAAAATCTCTGAGTCTCCAACCGAGGTTAGAAGTTTCTTAGGATTGGCCGGTTATTATAGAAGATTTATTCGAGATTTTTCTAGAATAGCCATTCCCTTAACTAAGCTAACCTGTAAATCTGTTAAGTTTACATGGGGATCAAAACAAGAAGAAGCATTCAAAATTCTTAAGCAAAGATTAACCAACGCACCCATACTAGCATTACCAGAAGGAACTGGAGACTTTGTAGTCTATTGTGACGCTTCTAAGTTAGGTTATGGATGTGTACTGATGCAACACCAAAAGGTTATAGCTTATACATCTAGAAAACTTAAGAATCATGAAGAGAATTATTCAACCCATGATTTAGAATTAGGAGCTATAATTTTTGCCCTAAAGATTTGGAGACATTACCTTTACGGTAGTAAGTTTACTATTTTTACAGATCATAAAAGTAAGGTATGTTTTCGGGCAAAAAGAGTTGAATATGAGGCAAAGACGTTGGATGGAGATTCTTAGTGATTATGACTGTAATATCCAGTATCATGCAGGAAAAGCAAATGTAGTGACTGATGCTTTAAGTCGGAAATATCATGAAAAACCAAAAAGGGTACGTTCTCTTAAGTTAAATCTACAAGTAGAATTAAATAAACAGATTAGAAAAGCACAAGAATCAGTAATCAAGGATGATACTGAAAAGTTGAAAGGAATGATTAAAGAATTTGAACAAGGAACAGATGAAATTTGGAGATTCCATAAGAAAAGAATCTGGATACCTAAATTAGGAAACCTACGCCACCATATATTAGAAGAAGCCCATAAGTCTAAGTATACGATGCATCCTGGAAGTGATAAGATGTATCAGGATTTAAGAAAGAATTTTTGGTGGATAGGAATGAAAAAGGATATAGCAGCTTATGTTTCTAAATGTTTAACTTGTTTGGACTGAAGGCCAACGGCATCTATTTATAGGGCTGATTCGACAGTGGGTCGCGGCTCGCGACTCCCTCTGCTTGTTTTCTCGCGGCCCGCGAGCTAGGCAGCGTAGGGCACAGCTTGGACCAGTCATAACCATAGGTTCGACGAATGGCAGGACACGTGGCGACCTAGGGTTCCGCCACCCGTTACTCGCTCGTGCCCCGCGACAGATCCTAAGGGGTCTGTCGCGCCCCGCTAGAGACCACTAAATTTTGTTTTTATTTAATTTTTATAAAAATAAAGTATTTGGGGCCCACTTTTCGTATACGGGGCATATTTTAGGGCGTATAGGGGTGTTATAAGGGTTTTTGGAGGGTTGTCATACAATGGACTTGATTACCAAGTTACCTAAGACAAAACGTAGCAAGGATACGATTTGGGTGATAGTCGACAGACTGACTAAGTCAGCCCATTTTCTGCCAATTAAAAAAAATTTTAGTTCTCACAAATTGGCCCAGTTATATGTGGACAATATTGTGTCCCTTCACGGAGTGCCAATATCTATAGTATCTGATAGAGATACTAGGTATACATCTCATTTTTGGAGAAGTTTCTAATAAGCTTTAGGCACGCGAGTGAATTTTAGTACGGTTTACCATCCACAGACTGATGGTCAGAGTGAGCGTATAATTCAGATACTAGAAGCATGGCCGGTCCTAGGGGTGGGCGGGTAGGACCACCGTCCAAGGCCCGATATTTCGAAGGGCACGTTATTTTATGAAAAAAAAACCTGATATGTATATGTTAAATATTTTTTAATAGGTTATACCCGTACAAACACCAACTTATGCCCACTTACAAAACTATTCTTATGGTTTAGATTAGTTATTAGCACATTGGCATTAGGTTTAGACTTTTAGTGAGCTCAATACCCAATTTCGTTAAGGCCTAAGGGCACGTTTGAGAATTTTGTTAAGGCCTAACATCTGTGATAGACTCAAAGTTGCCGTGATAGGGAGAACAGTTCTGCAGATAAGAGGCGCAAACCTCTTGAGTTCCAAATAGGGGACAAAGTAGTACTAAAAGTGTCACATTGGAAAGGTGTCATGAGATTTGGAAAGAAGAGCAAGTTAATGCCCCGATATATTGGACCATTTGAGATAACCGAATGTGTTGGTTACATAGCTTATAAATTAAAGCTACCAGAGGAACTCAGTGGAATCCATTATGTGTTCCACATCTTAAATTTAAGAAATGTCTAGCTGATGTGTCGCTAGCAATGCCGCAGCATGATGTGCAGGTTGATGAAAACCTGAGGTTTATTGAGAAACCGATTTCGATCGACGATCGCAAGTTAAAAAGCTCTAAGAGAAAATTTTCCCCATCGTGAAAGTCATTGGGATTCTCGTCGTGACCCATAATATACATGGGAGGTTGAAGTAAATATGAGACAAAAGTACCCCAACCATTTGAATAAATATCGAGGACGAGATTTCTTTTAAGGGTGGTGAGGATGTAACATCTCAGAACTTTATGACGAATAATATGACAACACGTGTCCAATTAACTCTCAAATATTCCCAGTAAGTTGGACGAGAAGGACCAAAGTTGTACATTATATGGAAGATGGATAGTGGAGGGGCAAATGTGTCAAAATGCCAAAATTTTGGCTTCTAAATGTCCCTTACGGACCACAAGGAATATGCCTTACGGTCCGTAAGGCATTTAAATTTTTGTGGGTGCTGAAGGTCCTTACAGACCGTAAGCCATTACCCTTACGGTCCGTAAGGGGTCAGCAGACAGCAGACTGCAGCTGGCAGCTGCTGTCTTATGCCACCTATCTCGCAAAATTCCCACTCTCTTCTGCTTCCTCCGCCTAAGAGGCCACTAATCAACTCCAGGGAAACCTTGTGAACACTTGGCATCACCATGTGAGTCTTGATCAACTATAAATAAAGCCCATTTTTGCACTTTCCAACTTGCTCCTTCACAATTTCTTTCTCTTTATCTTCTTTAGAGTTTCTTCTACTCATAAGAGGCCTCCTACCTGAATTATAATCTTCCTTTGAACACTTATAAGTGTTCTCCTTCAGTCTCGTTTCATTTATAGGCTAGTTCTTAGCCGAAAGTCTAGCAAATTGACTTTTACTTTGACTTTCAGTTATGACCATTTCGGTCAAGCCAATGTTCGAATCGAACATGGCTACATGATCGTAGTAATGGAGGTGTTAATCTCCTATGATGGAACCTTCTAAAAATCAAATTAAGTTGGTCAAATGACTGGTCAAAGTTTTATTAAATAAAAGTTAAAAACGCAGATTTTCATAATTAACGTTAAATGTACTTCTAAGTATCAAAAACTTAATTTTTGATATTATAACAGTTTATATAACATATTAAGACATGTTAGATCATGTCCAACTCGCCATTTCCTACTTAGAGCTCGATTCGCAACCGAAGTCAAACAGTTTGATTTCTGCTTTGACTTTCGCTTCTGACCCATTTAGGATAGTTTAGATACTGATTTGAAGTTGTAATATGATCACATTATTGTAGGGAATAACTTCTAAAGGTTATACCTTCTGATCATATCATTTGTCGGGTTTTATGCAAAGTCCTTATATTATGCCTAAATAATGCCTATAACGCCCTTTTTGCGCATAGAATAATTTTGAAACATAATTAACATGTAATCTGAGTTTGAAACTGATGTAACATTATAATAAACATGTTTGGCATATTGGACTTACCATAGACCCATTCGACTACCCGATGCCACCAATGCGCGTACGGTTAACTTATATAACATGGTTTATATAAGTTAGTCACATCGGATCAAAACCTTTCCAAATCAATTCTAATCAGAATATTTAGTTATTTAACCCGTATTATATGAGTCATTGTACTCGTAAGGGCTCAAACCACATTCTATCCGGTCTCCGCTTAATCTAGCGAACCATATCTTTTATTTAAGTTAACCTGCCCAAATTCCATGACTTGAAATAAGACCCGTTAACATTCTAACGGATCATAGTTCCATCCATTCCAGACTAGGAGTCTCCAGTAAATTGTGCCTATGTTTAGGTTGTTTTGATTATAGTTGTGCTTTAGCATCCTTTATTTGTGAACGAAAAGTACATGTAAATACTTTTAGCTTATTTTTCATATACGGGCTTTGGATACGACATTAGCCGCTTGGTCGGGTATTAAATCATGAGCGAATGATGCTTAAAATTTAAATAACCTGTTTTAATCCGTTTTGCTTGATAACTTAAACATTCGGGGTTAATGCGACCGTGTCCTGTATATCCTCGGCTCACTTAATTGCAAGTGGCCATGACCTAAGCCCGGGGTGTAGGCATACAACTGTCAGACGCTAATGTTATATTATATTTTTATTGAAAATGTGGCGTGTCGGTTAATCATGTATCGGAGTTTAGTTCCGGGACTCATATGTATTGACAAGCATGTAAAACTGGTAACAAGAGATATCACTTTGTCCCAAGTTATTTATATAATGATATACCAAATGGTATAAAATGATTTTGAAAAGATTTTCAAAATGTGTCAGTTAATTGAATTTACCAGTGAAAACTGGCGTATTTTCAAAAGACTAAGCTCAAGTTTATTAGCAAATACAGAATAGGCTGGAGCTGCTCGGTTTTTGCATATTGGAATTTGCGACTCCACGCAAGACTTAGTAGTCTAAATATTCATTTTGTTATTTCGATCCGCCTGTGGATCTTTTTAGTACTTCTGGTTTGTATATTTATTTTGAACCTTTGGACGATTGTACTTTTTAATATTATTTTATGACCCCAAGACTTTCGTTGTGCTATATGTTAATATATGTTATCAATCGTCACGCATAAACCCCAAATCCGTGTCCACCGAAAAATCAGGGTGTGACAGTGGTTTAGAGACTCCGGTCTCTAACATCTTCTAACCAGCTATTCATGTTGTTTTGTAGCTTCGGCATCGACCGAGAAGATGAAGTGCACTCCATACATCTCTGTAACTACTATAACGATCTGTAAAACTACTCAGTGGGTTTTTGTAGCTTCATCCACCTAATAAAAAAACCTAAAAACACTCAAATTACCACATCATCACCACTTTTTTTTTTAAGTAAATACCCAACCTCACTCTGCTGCCAATGGTCCCACCTTTGTTATTTTTTCTTGGTTTTTAGAAAAACATCACAAAAATGGGTATCAAATACACGCCACACATTAGCAAATACATTTATATATGCCACACATGCATGTAAAAACATAAACAAAATCACCTATTGTTGATACTTTAAGAGTTGGGGTTATTGAAAACGAAAACTAAAAAAAATGTATTTAAAAAAAGTAAGATTATCATTAGGTTAAATTTCAACTTAATAAAGTGTAAATAAATTTTTTCTTTAATCTCATTTATTATTATCTTTAACTAATTAATTAATTATAAACTAGCATCCTCCACATTAAAATTGTTTGCCAACAAACATCAAAAGTTATCCTACATATTTCAAGATTTATCCCACACATATTAAAATTTTTCTTACACAACTCGTAATTTATCACACTTTAAATTATTTTTTTAAAATATATATGTTGTAAATAAGTTACAAATCTAACGTAGTTAGCTATTAGAAAGGAAGACTACACATTAATTATCTATGTAAGTCTATAAATTATAATAAATCAAAACCATTTTAGGCTACATGGCTTTCTCTTAAACATCTATTTGTCATGCGGCAATGTATTTTGATGCATTTACTGAATTTGAGCGGTAACGAAAAGAAGGGCGTTCAAAACCTTTTCTCTCCTCTGCTATTCAATCCCGTATCAACTATTCTCTTAATCAAATTCGAGTTTCTTAAATTACTAATTTGTTTTCTTTCAATGTTTTTTCTTTTAAATTGTGGTCAACGTTTGTTAACATTCAAAAAAAAATCGTTAACATTCAAATTTCAAATTCCATTAATTTTGGCTACATTAATTATTTTCTAAAAATTGCGAGTGAATTTTGTTAATATAGTAACTGTATATTTTGTAGATAGTTTCGCTATTTAAGGTAAATTAAGGTTATAATAGAAGGAAATATTGGATTTAAATAACCACAACTTTCACAAATTGACCGATAGCACTTCCAACTTTCAACTTATTTTCTCTAGCACTCACAAACTAACTGTACACTAACCCAGTTAGTTTTTTTTATGACGTGGCACTTGTGTGGTGACGTGACATCTGGCGTGATTTTTTTGATGACGTGGCAGCTCACATGGCATCTGATTTTGACCTATTTGATGACATGGCAGTTGACGTGGCGTCTTATTTGGCCTTTTGATGTCGTGTCAGTTGACGTAGCACTGGTTTGGTGATGTGGCAGCTGGCGTCAGCTGGGTTAGTGTTGGGTTAATTTGAGAGTGATGTAGGAAAATAAGTTGAAAGATGGGAGTGGTGTGATACAAATCGAAAGTTGGTAGTGTTATCGGCCCATTAGTGAAAGTTGAGGTTATTTAAATGAAATATCCCTTTAAAAAATAATAATTTGACGTAACTATATTATTTTGTTTAATTTAAGTATATTATTGTTTTGCTTTACTTAACAAGTTAATATATGTCGTTTGTTATATATAAAAAATAATAAAAACATAAGAACGTATGGACATGTGATATTGCATACCGAAGTCGGAAATGTATGTCTTTATCACGATGTTGCGTAAGAACGTTTTCGTCAAAAACTAACTCAATGGGCGCATCTCTTATATGGACATGTGATATTGCATGGCCCATGGTCGTCTTTCAAGATCATGGAATGTAATTTCAATTACAAGAAATATTTTCTTTATACAACTCGTCTAACACATGAAAAAACTTAAACTAGTTTGTTAATATATATATCATTCCAATAACATTAAATACAAATATTAAATGAATTATTAGTTTATTATTAACATTCTTATTAGTTGAAATTTCTTTCTTTTTTTTCTTAAATTTTTTTTCTCATTTGAACTATTCACATGTGATTTAGTGCTAAATACTTAAATAGCCAATTCTTATTCAGTTTACTAGTACTTATACATGAATGGTGTCGCTGAATACGTTTTCTACATAACATAGTCTTGAATAAAGTGGAAACATAGATAATCTTATAGTAAACAAAAAACAGCATTTATGTACCACCCAATTTGAATGGCAAATAAAACATAAAAAAAGGGTTATAATATTAACACATGGGAAAAACTTATTTACACATGGTGTATACGGGCCGCATAATGTTATACGACCCGTATAGAATTTAAAAAACTAACAAAGTCTGTGTCAGCTGACTTTGTCAGTTTTTTTAATTCCATACGGTCCGTATAAAAGTATACGGCCCGTATACACCATGTGTAAATAATTTGCCTGGTCGTATACAGTGTATATGAACGTGTATACGTGCCGTATACTGTTATACGGCCCATATTCTTCGAAAATTAGTTTTTTCTCAAAGTATTTAAGGGATTTAAGTTGTCAATCATACGAGACATTTTACAGTCGTGAGGTGCTCAAACCTTTCTAAAAGTAGAAAAAATAAAACATTAACAAGTAACAAAGATTGAAGAACAAAAAAACGTGTCGTATGACTGTAATAAAACGGAAGCTATCAACGCGGGATTACGGGCATGGTGTTATTCTTTATTTAATATTTACAGAATAAAAGGAAGGGTGAGGCATTTGATGAGAGTTGTAAGGAGAAGCGTTGAAATCAAGGGTCCCGTCATTACAACTACTTGCTTCATAGGACACTTGCTTCATAGGACTCATTTGAATCGTCTTAAAAGTACTGAACAACCGAAATAACAGCTTCGGTTTCATCAGCCTGTACCGAAGAAACCAAATTCGCAACAATGAGTCTGAGTCCATTGTTGTTCGTGAAT
The DNA here is from genome assembly GCA_030545235.1 of Helianthus tuberosus. Lineage (NCBI taxonomy): Eukaryota > Viridiplantae > Streptophyta > Magnoliopsida > Asterales > Asteraceae > Helianthus > Helianthus tuberosus. Next base: position 32,620,796 of record CM060373.1, on the reverse strand, counting down.
GTTTCGAATCATCATAGAAGACGTGTCGGGTTCCTCTGCTAGTGGTCGGGCTTCCAATGCTCACACAGGGTGATAAACAACGCTAATATGAACACAAACCAACTGCTTTATCTTGAGTCGTCGGGAAAACTTTTCCTCAGGGGAGAGTGAGTAGTATGAGTCTGAGTCCATTGTGGTTCGTGAATGTTTCGAATCATCATAGAAGACATGTCGGGTTCTTCTGCTAGTTATTCGGAATGTTTCGAATCATCATTAAAATTAACAATGCGGTCTTCATTGAAGACGTAATTGCAAGACTGTTTGTCGGGCTTCCAATGCTCACACAGGGTGAAAAACAACCCTTCATGTTGAAACCGGTTTTACCTAATGAAAAGGAAAGAAACAAATTTTTTTAGAGAAGCGTTGGGATTCAAGGGTTTATGAGTCAAAGTTAACATTCAGATTCAGATTCAGAAAGCAGATGATTAGTACTTGGTTTATTCTCTTTAATCTATTAGAACGATCATTGTTTTGTCACGTACATGCGTTTAATTCCCAACATACTCGTTTTGTCACATACATTTCGTAAGAAACTTTTCGTGCACTGAACCTTCAGTTGTGTACGCAAATTCACCACCGGTTTCTACAGCACAAGCACATACACAGGGAGAATGTTCTCGAAATTGAAGGAAAAGAAAAAAATGTTGCTGATGTTTTCACTATCAAGATTTTGTTGGTTTGTTTCCAGGTAGGGTTTAGAATGTTTGAAATATTCTTGGTTCAATACCAACTCTTCTGAAAGACAAGAATACAACGTTCATGTATCATAAGGAATGACCGATCTAAGGCAAAGATCTGTATCTTGGTTTGAAATAGGCTTTGTTCTTGGTTTAATGAAGCTACACGTAACATCTAGTTATATTCCTACATCTATATCTTTTGTTCACTGACAAACTATGTGACATGTGTCTGGTCCATACACTTATACGGATCGTATACTACGGGTAAAAAATGATTGTATCAGACTATCTCCCCCTCATTTTCTCTATCTGACACAATTTGATGGAATTTGTGGATCAACAGAAATAACTGAAATAACTCGCCATTCTCTTGCACCTGTATACGTTGATTGTGGATTTAACTTGCAAGATATATGGATAGAATTGGGTCCGTCACATGATAGAAGATACATACTGTCCGTTCAAGTTGAGCTTCCTGATGCAATTTGTTGGAATTTGTGGATTTCGGTTGGTTCAGATCTCGGAAGTACTGAACAACAGAAATAACAGCTTCGGTTTCATCAACCGGCTTTGAAAACCGGACGGAATCTACGAAGAAACTGTTGGAATTTGTGGATTTCGGTTGGTTCAGAAACTTAACAAGAGAAGCAACTAAAAAAATACAATTGTGGTTCCAATGTCCTACTACTACAATCCTTCCTACATTATTGAAAATTACTATATCACCTCCACAAGATACATCAACTTTGGATTTGATTAAATGTCGTTCTAACAAGTGTCCATATGGATACATATCGTCCGTTCAAGTTGAGCTTCCTGATACATATCGTCCATTCAAGTTGAGCTTCCTGATACATATCGTCCGTTCAAGTTGAGCTTCCTGATACATATCGTCCATTCAAGTTGAGCTTCCTGATACATATCGTCCGTTCAACTTGAGTATTTTTCTAACTTTATGCTTGCATCTACCACAGTGAATATTAACTGAATACAACCGATAAAATGCTTGGAAAATTGCATCAACTCTCCTATATCAACATACTCTTCTCCAGCTTAGTTGTTATGAATGACAACTTGAGGGGTCTAGTTAACTTTCAGATTCCGATTCAGGAAGCAGATGATTTGACAACTTGAAAGATGTATTCGATGGATGTCCGTTATCTCAACGTTTCTCCTTACATTACTGGTCTGGAATTGGACAATTGCAACCTTTTTAGTGCTTCTCAATTAGATATTATTTATTGAATCAAAATCAGGGTTCTCAAAACAAGGATCGTTCTAATAGATTAAAGAGAATAAACCATTTTTTACAATTTTTAACCATAGTATACAATCATCGTATACATTGTATACGATGGGTTAAATTTTTTCACCTGCTATATACGGCCGTATAATAGTATACGGCCCGTATTCACTTGGTAAAAAATGATCTGGTAATTTTTTTCACATGGTGTATACCGGGCCGTATAATAGTATACGGCCCATATTCTTAGGGTAAAAATGGTTTATTCTCTTTAATCTATTAGTACGATCCAAAAAACGAAGAACAAAGTCAAATATGATCAAACTTGGACATCAGACGTAAATCTTGAAGCAAATATCTGGTTCCCAATTGGTTACAGAAACCACTAACAGACATGTCGTGTATTGTTTAAATCAGAATCAGGTTCTCAAAACAAGGATCGTTCTAATAGATTAAAGAGAATAAACCCTCGTTTCTTCATATTCATCTTCAAGAACAATGATGAACAGATGATGTTTTTTTTCGCAGAACCGTTGGTATACGTCGACCACAACGAGAACAGTGCAGCGACAGTTGAGTCTCCTCCTTCGTTCCCGATGCAACAACAAGAACAACGCCTGATTCAGATCTCTATTCGGTCATCTTTCCAAACTACAACACACGATAAGTTTACACTTTATAGCGTGTGATTTGACCGATGGATGTAAACCCCTTCTTTTAATCTATTAGAATGATCCTTCTTTTAATCTATTAGAACGAGGCAACTTTCCTTATCACCCGAACCGGTGATTTCTTATCCATACTATTCTTCATAGCCATATTCCCACTCACAAGTTGTTGATCTTTGGGTGGTGATTTACTCCCGAACAAACCATGCCCACCTTGAACTATTTGTGTATGCATTCTTTTGGTAGTTAATAACGCTAATTAGAAAAAAATATGTAAAATTAATCATATCGATTGCTATAACAGGATGGATGTGACACACAAAGATAGATAAGTTGTCACAGTTGTCAAGACTGTTTCTTCCGATACCAAAGAGAATGCAAAGCTTCATGTAGCCGCCATGTAGCCGAGGCCGCCTTATTTTCCGAGTCAGATTTGTTACGGATGCGGGTGTGGCCACTTAGAGTGCTTTTGTGTCCCTGTCGAAGTGAATTGACACTTAAATCGTCTACCACAATGAATATTAACTTTGAGTGAAAGAGTCTGTTTAACTACAGCACACGCACATACACCGGTTTACATGTAGGGTTTAGAATGTTTGAAGGAATGTTGGTTCAATACCAACTCATCTTTAGTAGTGTTTGTTTGAGAACCTGATTCAGATACACAACGGTATTTAACGTACACACCGCATTCGAAGATCCTTGCATTAGACACAATTTGTTTGAATTTGTGGATCAATAGAAATAACTGAAAATACATATTTCGAATAACTCTCTCTATAGATATGACTCAGAGTGAGGGTTACTTTGTTATATACATCAAAAAATGATTGGTTTAATACCAACTGTTTGAAATCCCTTTCGTTTTTTAGATCGTTCTAATAGATTAAAGAGAATAAACTATTTTTTACCATATGAATACGGGTCGTATACAATTATACGGCCCGTATACACAAAGTGAAAAAAATTTACCAGATCGTATACAATGTATACGATGCTTGTATACGGGCCGTATAATATCGGCTCGTATACTATGGGTAAAAAATGGTTTATTCTCTTTAATCTATTAGAACGATCATTGTTTTGACAACCCTAGACCCAAACCACTTCCGCGTGACCAACCTTTGTAAGTTGCGGTTGTGGTTCCAATATTCCTACACGTAACAATATATGGTTCGAATGTCCTACTACTACAATCCTTCCTACATTAGAGAAGCATTGGGATTAAAGGGTTTATGAGTCAAAGTTAACACAACTGTTCTTCAATCTTCATTGCTACTTCATTATCATTAACGTTATGATTATCACTTTCAGATTCGCTAATTTCACTGTTGGGTCTTAATGAATTTGACAACCGGTCAAATCACACACTATAAAGTGTAAACTTATCGTTGTTCATCATTGTTCTTGAAGATGAAGATGAAGAAATGAGGGTTTATTCTCTTTAATCTATTAGAACGATCCTTGTTTTGAGAACCTGATTCTGATTTAAACAATGCACGACATGTCTGTTAGTGGTTTATTCTCTTTAATCTATTAGAACGATCCTTGTTTTGAGAACACTGTTCGACACAGAAACTGTTCGATTTCACAGTGAGTGGAGAAATTATAAGTTTTCAATAAAATTTCATTCTGTTGTGAACCTGTTCTCTATGAAATGTCTCACTTACCAAGAGAATCAACTAAAAGTTAACTAGACCCATCAAGTTGTCATTCATAGGAGAGTTGATGCAATTTTCCAAGAATTTTAGAGAGACCTTTAAGTACGGATCCTACTGCTGCATTTGGAACAAGAAGTTAAAAAATATGAATGCACGCAACGAATTTGACAACCAGTCAAATCACACACTATAAAGTGTAAACTTATCGTAGTAATTTTAATGAAGCAATGAAGATTGAATATGCAAACCGCATCCGTTTTGTATACGGAAACAGTGGCTATGGGAAATACAAACCCGACACGTCTTCTGTGATGATTCGAAACATTCCGAATAACTAGCAGAAGAACCCGACACAAACAAGTTCTCCACAGTTTGTTATTCAGATCTCTATTTGGTCATCTTTCCAAACTACAACACACGATAACTTTAAACTTTATATTGTGTGATTTGACCAGGAAATGATTGGAGTTGATTGCTACTTTTAATAAACGGATTGTTGGACTTCTTGTTCCAAATTCACGTGTCGGGTTCTTCTACTAGTGGTATTTTAATGAAGTATTGAAAATTGAATGTGCAAACCGCAACCGTTTTTTACTACGGAAAACGTGGCTATGCGAAATACAAACCACAACCGTTTTTTAGTACGGAAACGGTGGCTATGCGAAATACAAACCGCAACCGTTTTTTAGTACGGAAACGGTGGCTATGGGAAATAAAACCGCAATCGTTTGTGACTATGGGAAACACAAGTTTTCTTTTGATATGGATGTCCGTTATCTCAGTTGAGGCGTGACAAAACAAGGATCGTTCTAATAGATTAAAAGAAGGGGTTTACGGTGTTTTGGTAGGTTGAAAGAGGTGAATGGTCTTGAAAGATTTGTTGAAATCGAAGAAAAGAGTATCTAGCAGAAGACGTGTCGGGTTCTTCTTCTAGTGGTTTCTGTAACCAATCCATAATCACCCTTGGTGGTTATTAGGAATCGATAAATAAACAACACGAAGATCTCTGTGATCGCTAAGGTTTCGATCAACGGAATGATCGGTAACGTTACTCTAACTGTGCTCCGATTTAAGCGGCGTGTTCCGATCAACGTTTATCGACATTGTTAAAGGTGATGAAGAGTTTAGAAACCCTAGAATAATTGTGTTTTTACCGGAAAAAACGTGATACTTGAAAAAACATCATTATATACGGCCCCGTATACAGTTATACGGCCCGTATACATGTGGTAACATCAAAAACCTCACAAAATAAATCCATTGAGCCGTATACGCTTTACAAATCGTATACACATGTATACGGCTCGTATAATTATATACGGACCGTATATAATAAAATCAAAAAAACATTCTCTGCGCATTGTGCCTATTCAAAAACATTCTATACGGACCGTATAATTGTATACGGCCCGTATACAATAGGGGGTGTGAAAATAAGATATATGTATGTGGGAATAAGGGGAGCCTAAAAAAATTACACCACAAGAAAAATATTTAAACCTTGTGGGAAAAGTTAAATACACCTATGTCAAATTAGTATTCTCCTATATATTAAATTTTGAATGTTTTGAACACTAGAACTAAGAATAAGAAAAAGTTATACTAATATATATATATATATATATATACTAGGTTATCACCCGGGATTGCTTCCCGGGTAGGAAAATTTAATTTTAAAATACTCACAAGTGTATAATTAAAATAAACTTAAATAATGTGACGTATTAGATAAGTTAATGACAAAGTGCATACTTTGTTTTGGAGCATTCTATAAGCATAGAAGTGTCTCGGACTCGTGCCATGATAATTAAAAACACATGATACTTAGCCCCCAATTTACTTAATGATGCATATTGCATGTTGAATGACATGAGCAAATGATGTTGGTCCTGTAACAACATGATGAACAACTTTAAAATATATAAAGTGACATGGAACTGATTTAAAAGTTAGGCCACTCATGCCAGTCCAGCCAGACATAGGCAGAAATTGACCATGCTTAACAAATATATAAAGTGAGCTTCATTCGGAGCTACAAAGCCAAATAGGACCAAAATTCACCATCTAGACTTTCAGAGCCCCAATTTCAATGTCAAAACTTTCCTAAAAAATCATGATGTGATCGGCAATTTTAAAACACATCCTACAAAAGGGAGTGTAATATAATAATTTTAGTATCAATAGGATACCAATTTCTTTTCATTGAGATTATTCTATTTATTTGCTTCCATATTCTGGGTCACCTAAAAAAATCTTTGAACTTTTAATCAAAAAAAATTAAAGGGTGTTGTGTTCATGAAACATCAAAAAACAGGTTGATTTTAATCAAAACAATAATGGATATTCATAAAACCAGATTACCGTCTATTTTTAATTACTATTTTTGTACCCAACTCTTCTAATGTTCTGCATCTTCAACATATCTTCCTGCAAGATTGAAAGTATGTCAATCCCGAGTCTTAATTTATAAGAACAATGACAAAACAATGATTCATACAATAAGATATTCCTTCACCTGCTTCAGTTCTTGATTCTTCCGTTTCGGTTCTGGTTCTTGATTCTTCCGTTTCGGTTCTGGTTCTGAGACTTCTGCTTCCAGTTCCATAGTATAGGCCTACAAACACAAAGAAATGAACTACATGATGCATCTCTCATGAAGAAACACATAGATTCTATGACTAAAAGAAATTGCATACATGATATGTGTGTTCCGTAAGTTATGTAAGATGAACATAGGCATAGTTTAAATCATGGAGGTAATATAGTGCTTAAGTGGACTAAATCAAACCACAGTTTATCAGACTATCAGACTGGTTCATTAGGATTTAATTTAGTTACATTGGAACTGCATAAAGTAGTCGAGGCCAGAACCAAGCAATTTACATACCCTACTATGATCATGAGTCGTATGTTACCCTAACAGAACCAATAGCGATGTCTGCATCAGGAAGAAAACTCGCCACAACAACCTATGATGAACAGGTTAATAAATTTTAGCATAAAAACAAATAGGTCAAAACTCTTCCAGGTGCATATAACCTTCTACATATATAACTCGCCTAATCCAACTGATTTCATAGGTCAGCTTTAATTTTGAACTATATAAGATTTACGTGGTGCACGTAACGATGGGCATACTTAGTAAATTATAGTTCTTCGTGAAATAAATATTATAAGAGGAGAATCATACCTTGAGTTACTGATCCCAGCCAAGTTGAAAAGGGTTCCCAAGAACCCTAATTTTCTTCACCGGCAACCCCCAACCATCGTGTACTGTCCTCAACCTCGCTTTAGAACCCTATAACTGACCCTAACCACCGACCATAGCCATTATAGAATTCGTCCCAACTCCAGGCTTTGAAGCAGCAAGTGAATGTCCAGTTATCAAAAGCTCCAATTCGATAAAACCGAGACAAATCATCGGCAAAACACGGTTGTTTCTGTACTGCATAAAACACAATCGATACAAACTTACAATGACACTCATAAACAATCATTTAACCAAAATTAAACCTAATTTAAACATCTAACAGCTAAAAACTCTCTTAATCTAATTGTAACAAAACATCTAACAGCTATAAGCTCAAAACAAATAATCTAATTGTGATCGACGACAATAGTGGGTTTCTACCGCCGGTGACTACGCTAACCTTCACCATTGTCAAAACCTTAATCAACCAACACCATTATCAAAACTGCAAACAACCACTATCATCCACCTTTGTTAAGGTCAAAAAAATCGTCGAAAAGTATAAGTTGGAGAAATAAGGTGTTTACCTCGTCACCGACCACTGACCGGAGTAAGTTCATACATCGTCTGTTGACCACCACCACAGATTAAGAATTGTGGAACCAAACAACTAACAGAGTAAATGGGAGTACAAAGAAAAAATCTAAAAGTTTACCGGCTAAAAGAAAACTCATGATAAAACCCAATTGTAAAGGAAATTAGTGTTCATTCGAAAAAAAAAACGAATGTAATCTGCGTTTTGTAAGGAACCCCAAACTACAGACCTAAAAACCCAATCTTGGAATCTCAAATGTAGAAGATGGAAGAGATTTAGGGTTGTTCAAATGTAGAAGATGGAAGATACGTAAAAACTAAAAAGATATAAAATGAGTTTTTTTATCAAACAAAGATTTTAAGTGCTAAATTTGCATACCTGTGAGTGATAAGCATATGAAATTATCTTATAATACAAAAAGCAACATGGGTTGCGTTTTTATATTTAAACCGTCGCACCCACCAAAAATAGCTGACGCACCCACCAAAAACAACCGTCACGTTTACATACATTCAAAAGTAACTTAATACATAACCGTCACAAAAACAGCCATTGCATCCCCTCCGACTTCCGATCGGGAAACCGTCGTAAATATGAACAGTCAACCATCATATCCCTACATTCATATATAAATAAACTTACATGCAAATTTTCAAACAAAGAAATTGGGATATACATAACTTGCGGCATAGAAGAAACCAAAGCGTCTTCATAACGAATTCGCGAAGAAGATTATCGTTTTCAGGCGATAGAACACCGTCCTTTTCCGTCATTTGTATTTCAGTCTCCAAACATCCTCATCGTTTCTAGCCATGGGAGTAAAACCTGCAACTATGTCTATCGGCCCTTTTTGCAAACACATGTTGATCACCAACGCTAGAAGCGGCCAACCCTAGATCTGATGGATTTTTGTGTGCGGAGCGAACAAATGGCGACGGGTTTGGTGGACATCTACCAGCCGGTACTACCATCATGGGTTTTGACGTTTTGTTTTTTTTTGTCGGAAAACAACGTCATTTGACCAGAAAACAACGACTTTGAGGGGTTCTTCTATGACTTTGTTTTTGTGCGTGGTGGCGATGAGGTTAGTGTTGGTGTGGCGGCGTTGAGAGAGTTTTGATTTTTGAGAGATGGAGAAAGGTTATGATATCGTTGAAGGGAGTGATTTTCTATGGGTGGTTCATTGTTGTGTGTATTGTCTTTACTCTTTAGTTTAAGCATTATAATTTTCATCCATCATATGTCATTCTGATCCTTCTGTTGAAAAAATTACATATCATTGCCATTAATGCATTATATACTTTTTAAATAACAAAAATGACGATAATAGATATCCATTTACGTGAATATGTATGTTCGATCCTTTTTTACAACCGTTTCAGACAACATCAACAACTTCAGAGAAGCATATGTGAATTTAGTTATTAACAAATATATAAACAAGCATGTTCAATTGCAAATAACGTAAAACAATGATTTCGATCCATCTCGGAACTTACCGGCGGAGAGAATAAGGGCGGAGCAACGTAGATCGATTTATATGGGTTCGAATCTTCACGTAATAACCGTTTCGCCCCCGTTTCTGTGCCTATTAGAATTTTCAACACCGTTTTCTTCGTCTTTACATTGGGTTTCGTCATCGTCGGTCCCTTCGCATCAAAGAGTTGCGTCGCCTTGCTGTTCTTTACGTCGTATCAATATGAATCGTGTTGCCTGACTGCTTCGCATAAGGCGTTCACCGGAAGTTTCATATTGTATGACGTTATTTTCCTTAATTTTTATTAGAATTACGTGAGGAAATAGAGGATGGATGAATATCAATGTTGCCGACTCCGACTTCGAGTATAATGTGACGGTTAATGATTAATGGGTGTTGGCTTTCCAGTCGATGAAACGCTGTGACGGTTAGCCGGAAGTCTACATTTTGAAAGGGCGATTATGAAACGGGTTAATATTTGGATAGAGGCATTAAAGTTGCTAATCATATTTACAAGACGCGATGTTTAAACAACGACTATATTGATTTTTGGTTTGAGGCTAACATATAAGAAATTATATACAACGTCCCGCCGCAACGCGCGGGTTAACGTACACTCGTTAACAATAAAAAATAACATATAACAATCAAACCAACAATTTCAAACAATTAACTGACCTAGATGAAACTGATGGCCGCCATGAAGCTTCGCAGAAGCACGATCTCTGCAATCCGTAAGACCGTAACATCTTCCAGACAAAGCGAACATGAAATTGAAAAACCAGCTTTACCTCCGTCATCTACACGATCTGCGTCCTCTAACCTCATACATAATCCACAGCCACACTAAACCCTAAATTCAAAGCATCAAATTGTAAACCCTAAAGAATCACAAATGGTGGTGGTGTTTTGGAAAATTAAAGAAACAGATAGAAGAAGAAATGACGAAAAAGGTTAAAAGATAAAGGTGAGGTGGATTTAGGATATCCGCCCCTGCATGTAAACCATACCATCATCCAACCATACATTCATGTATATTCCCAAACATATACACCAAAATTTATTCAACTAAACAGAAAATATAGAAGACCTAAAACTTCAAACCTTCATTATTACTTCTAAACATGTGGTTAACAATAAGAATAGAGTTACGGACAGTTAAAAATATTCAATCAAAAGCCCTAACTGCAACAAACTGTATACAATTATTCACCAATCAAACAAACTTAAACAAAACCTAACACAACATGTTATCTAAAAGCTACAACAACCAAATCTAAACATATTAAGGTAACTAAACCCTAACCTATACAATTCAGTACAATCAAATAATCACAACCAGATTACAATCAGAAACAAACGGATCCATATCTCAAATCAACACCAAATCAAATCATTCATCAACCTTTATAATCCAAATCCAGATCCCCGTTATCTCCATGACTCAAAAACAATGGCAAAAAAAAAAAACAACAGAGAGATAACTATGTACAACAAAAATAGGTTAAATTCCAAACAAACATGAAGTGGAGAACCCCGCAAGTATAAACCTATCATGACACGTTATGACGAATCAAGTTTGTTTACCAGATTCTTTGTCGTAAACATGACTCGTCAAATTAATAATTGACACCCAACCTAACCAAATAACTAACATGCAAGAGAGAAAGGTTTAAAACTCAAATAACCTGACATGTAACTTAACACCCCATCGTTCCAAACATAAATTTACATACGTCGATGGATGAATCGATGCAATATATACCACTTTCACTGTTTTGCTCCAGGTTTCGTATTCATCGTCTCTGTAACCTACGATTAACAAATAAATTGTCAAATTTTCATTTTAGAAGAGTGATTTAGGTAACAATTTAGGGCTTTGGGGTACAAATTTTTAAAAACTGTAACCCTAGATGCAAAATTTCACAAAATTCACACTCTAGTCCGCATTATATTGGCAATGATATAGATATCAACACAAAGATGAAAACAAACCCTTACCTAAAACTCAAGATGGAAAAATGGAAAAAAAAATATTTATAATTAACCCTAAACTTCAAATCCATTACAACATAACCATTCAATAGACCCGAAAATCATATAGAACCCCAACAATAAAATCAAAATTAGATAAGTGAACCTCAAAATCGAACAACAAACCTGGCCAAAAATTAACCAAGAGAAGTGCAGGCTGCAGAGCCGACAACCTCCGATCATCTCCGTCATCAGATTCCCAGCGGAACCCTAGCCGAAGCACAACCGACTGTTCCACTCAACGTCTTCGTCGGTTGGTAACATGACAATGGGAGAACATATATCAGAGGATGATTCAAACCTGCTGAATCTCTTCAATCTCTGTACGGCTGGAGTTTTAGGGTTTGAAAAAGGAATGAAGAAACTAAAGAACGGATTGATCGGTAATATTATTCATTAGGGTTTGTTGATAGAATCAACGTCAGATGGGAATTTGAAGCAGAAGTAGAAGGATGAACAACAGGCGTGAAGGAGAAGAATGTGGCGATTAAGAGATTAGGGTTTTTAGACGGTGAAAGAACGAAAAAGGTTTCTCAAATAGATAAATATATAGGGTCCGAAAAACATGGGTTCGGGTTGCTTAAAACGGGATCCGCGTTGAAGGAAAATACCCAGCTCATTTTCCCGCCAAAAAGCAATCCAAGAGGCCCTAATATTGCGCCATGTGTCCCAAATTTTATTCGTTTATTATATATAATAGATATATATATATGATTTTTTTAATAGTTTTATTATCTTCTTTACTTTTTAAGTTAGATAAGCTTTTGTCAACCGGTACTGGTATCGAAAATACCAGTATGGTTATCGGTACATAAAGGTAAAAACCGACACCAGCTTGGTACAGAAAACACCAAAAGTCGGTACCGAATTGATTTTGAAAATCTTTTAGTTCGGGAAATTCGGTACTGCTACCCGTTTCCATTTGCTCATCCCTTATCACGGTTGTCATACGAACAACGGTATCGTGCAATTTTTTTTGTTGATTTTCTTCAACTTTTAATGACTTCTTTTTTAGTTTCAGGGGTAGGGATGAGCTCGGTGCCAACTAATACCAAATCGGTACTAGTACCGAAAATACCAATTACGGTATATGTATATGAAGGTAAAAACCGGTAGCAAACCGGTACCAGGAACGCCAAAAGTCGTACCGAGTTGGTACTTAAGATCTTTCGGTTCGGGAAATTCGGTACCGGTACCAGTATCATTTGCTCATCTCTGACCACAGGTTTCATACGAACAACATTATTATTATACAACTTTTTTTGGTGATTTTCTTTTGGTTATTTTTTAATGTTCCTTTCTATATTTTCTTTTTATTCTTATCAGCGGTTTCCATGCGCAACGCACTTGTAGTGATTTCAAAACACATGTAAATACAGACTAAACAACAAAAGACGTTCGTCACAACGCAGTGATAGTAAAAAACTAGTTACATCAATTTTAAATAAGTTGTGACGGTCCACTTAAAGTAATTTGCTCACTCGTTGGTAGCGTCTGGTCTCCACTTAATTACCTAAATGGAACAGAATCCATGAGTTATTTTCGTAAATACATTTGCTAAAGTGGGCTGAATTAAAAAAATAATGGTTTAAAATCCAATTTTTATATCTTATCAGATTTTGCTAAGAAACAGTCAAAACCAATTCTACCAGACAAATCAAGCATATTAACACTTAATTACTATTGATTTATAAACGTGTTCTTAGTATTTTCCACTTGAAATGGGTACTTGAATTAAGCGTATTAACACTTAGCATGGCTTTGTATAGGATTTTAATTTAAAGGTTATACAGAAACATCATGTTCAAATGGTTTCTTGAATGTTTGGATAATAAATTGGTGAAGATTTTGCTATGGGAATTTGCATTATCTGATATGGTTGCCATTTCATTTCAATTCATTACATCAACCTAAAATAAACCATACATCAAATTGCGTTTCCTAATTACACAAAAACCCAAAAATCCAGAACAGCCCAACAATTAACACTAAGCTTTCTTTGGTGATTTAGTCACTTTTGCAGGAGATTTTGCAGCCTCCTTTGCAGCAGCCTTCTTTGGCAAAAGAACCGGGTTAATATTCGGAAGAACACCACCATGAGCAATCGTCACACCCGCTAGAAGCTTTCCAAGCTCTTCATCGTTCCTCACTGCCAAAAGAAGATGCCTCGGAATAATCCTGTTCTTCTTATTGTCCCTTGCTGCATTTCCCGCCAACTCCAAAACCTATTTTCATTTTCAAAAAATAATTATTATAAACATGTTCCCTTATCATAGCTAAAATATAAAAAAAAAATGTTTTTTTATAGTTTATACCTCAGCGGCAAGGTACTCGAGAACGGCGGCAAGGTAGACCGGAGCACCGGTGCCTACACGCTGTGCATAGCGGCCTTTTTTGAGGTAACGACCGAGCCTGCCAACAGGGAACTGGAGACCGGCTTTGACGGACCGGGAAACCGGTTTCTTCTTAGGACCACCAGCCTTTCTGCCACCGGCACCCTTTTTGGACTCCATTTGAAAAATAAAAGGATGAAAATAGAGAAACTGCTACGAGTTTGTAAGTTGTTTTTTGATGTGTGGGGTAGATGATGAAGGAAAGAAGTGGGTGTGGGGTTTTATATAGGGAGTTTTTAATGTGTGGAGATGGGTGGGTTTGTGGCCGTTGGATTTGTTTTGATCAACGGATGATGGTAATAGCATGGCGATCCGTGTGAGTTTGAATAGACCAATCAGAGGAAGGCAAATTTAGTGCTGGAATATTGTTTTTTTTTAATTCACCCATTTTGTTTATTTTAACAAAAAAAACAAATCCATTTTTTTTTTTGAGAGAGATCTATGATTTTTACTAAGAAAGGGTTGGGGTTATTTAAGACCAAAAAAATAGTGAGGAGGCGTTTTGTTCGCGGAATGATTTGGAATTGGAATTTGAATTTGTATAAGAATTTGAATTTTAAGGAATTGGATTTGGAATTTAAACATTCCAATTGGAATTGGAAATTGTTGGAATTCGAATCTCAATTCCATTTTTGTTGTGTTTGGTTATCAAATGAATTTGAATCCATCACCCTGGCACCCACAACCACCAGTTCGGGTCAAAATAGTTCGCGTCGAGGCGGCTCGATTCGAAATGGTACTGGTCGAAACGGTACGGGTCGAAACGGTACAGGTTGAAACGGTTCGCGACGAAACGGTACGGGTCGAAACGGTAGACGACGAAACAGTTCGCGTCGAAACGGTTCAGGTCGAAATATCTGTTTAAGCCCCAACATCTGTTTAAAAGCCTGTTACAACCACTGTGTTGGTTCAAACATTTGATTGTTAAAAGTTATCCACTGCTGAAATACAACATCTGTTTCTTCAATCTTCGTGTTGACCACTGACTGACCAAAATCAGTGTTTCAAAAACTGTTGGGTATCCACTGTTATGAAAAAATAGCCATTGCTCACTTTTTTATTGTTGACATCCACTGATATTGACCATCAGCGGTTTCCTTAAAAAACAGCCGCTGCTCACATTTTTATTATTGATGGTGTTAATTAGTGATAGATTGAAATTATCAAATGAAAACTGTAATTACAATGAAATTACCATTTTACCTAATCGTTACATTCCAATGAGATAAGAGTTCCTCCAACATTGTTTTCATGATAAAATTTAAAGTTAAATTAAAAAATAAAAAAAAATTCTTGATGACTATTTGCTGCAAATCAAATCAGTAATTAATGCTAATTTCTTGAGCTTTGACATTTAAAATATGCAAAATGTGAATTTCAAACTGACGGTTATTATCTCTTAATTAAAGTTAAAATAAAAATTAGAAAAGTGATCATGACAATTGCTTTCAAATCAGATCAGTAATTACTGATAATATCAGTATTTTTGAAATTCAAAATATGCAAAATGGTAATTTAAAATTGACGTTCTCTCTTTTTTTTTCCTGCTTTGCATATCATTTCTAATATTTAATTAGTTTAATAAAGCAAGATATAAGGATATACACTACTGTCGATTCCCAATAAACATCAGTTCCCAATAAACATCAATTTCCAATAAATAAGATATAATTATCAGTTCCCACATTCAAAATTCAAACCATATATTCTACTCCTATAAATAAGATATAATTATCTGGTTTCACATTCAAATCTCGCTCGCTCATATATGTGAGCGTATCTCTCTCTCTCTCAAATATATCTTTCTCGTGATTCAGCCGCTAATCTCCGATTACACTTCTTTCTTCGAATGTTTGTTGATTTTGTTTACATGTTATCGTTCCAGTATCATTGTTCCAACATCGTCGTTTCAATGAAGCTTCCCATCACACATCAACCTTTCAATATCGATGTTGCAGTATCATTGTTGCAACATCGTGAAAAGTTGCATTGTTCGATTTTCGTTAAATCGAAAGTCAGGTTTTCTTGCGTCAGGTTTGTCATTGGGATTTCTCCTTTTATAGAAAGTATAGATAGATTCGTACAATATCGTGAAAAGTCAGATGTGCTACAACAGTTGAGAAGAGACCTTTGCATTTTAGGTTTGTTTCTTATTTGTGTTGTCAGTAATATAGAGTGCGGT
This sequence comes from Helianthus tuberosus, assembly GCA_030545235.1. NCBI lineage: Eukaryota > Viridiplantae > Streptophyta > Magnoliopsida > Asterales > Asteraceae > Helianthus > Helianthus tuberosus. The sequence goes on along the minus strand of CM060373.1, from coordinate 32,604,634 downwards.
GATAGAGACGTGCAGTTCATGGCGATGCTGAATGTAACACCCATCTAATTCTACTTGAATTTAATAGTAATTCATACCATTTTAGATAAAAGATGTCTAGTTATAACATGGATTTCATAAGTAACAAAACCTTAGTCAACTAACGACTAAGTTAAAACATCCAAAAGTTGTTTAACAATTTAATTACATCCCTTAAAACATAGTCTATTAAAGTTTAAAATATAGCGGAAGCTTCAAAAGTCGTGTTCGGTTCTTCAAAAGCTTGCTTGATCGCCCTCCGGATAGATTCCAGCAATCCCCTAATGTCAAACCACATCAAATGTTAGTTTAGACAATGTTAAAATGAATATAAACAAGTTCCATGGGTCAAACAAACAAGAAAATAAAATTTTTCGGAACAAGGGGGCGCCGCGTGACGCCAAAGGTCTACGCGTCACGCCTAGCCCTTGTTTCCACAGAATGTTGTTTCAGCTGATGCTGTACATTCCCAGCTCAATGTTTATTCAAGTCCCAACTTAAAATTGTCATAACTTATGATCCGTAAGGCCGTTTTTGGTGATTCTTTTTCCTATACGTCTGTAAATTCATTACCAACGTGCCTATTACGATAGTCATACCAAAAGTTTAACTTACGGACAGAAAGACTATATGTCATTATGCATTTATTCGACCCATTTCAACTTCACACAATTTACTACCATTTAGCTAGTAAACTTATGACACTTTATACCCAACATCCGGGGTTCATTATCACTCGCATTTCTTTACCAATCTCATGGCTTAATGCTCTCGTGATTTTCATCGCCTTCTTAACTCTCTAAAACACTAGAACAGTAATTTACACAACTAATCAACCCGTTTGGCTCATCTTATGGAATCCTCCAATATGATGACTACCAACACATACTACCGGTACATCTTCAATCTTCCGTGATCCTTTATCGGGCTCATTTGCGTATATCATGAATGCCCTGCATCCTCGCTTCATAAGCTTGTGAGCTTTCAACATTGAGCATACTATGGGGTTGCCTCCTTTTTCGCCATAGATAGTGACGTGTTTCCCGCTCGGAGATATTAGCTTTATCTCCTTACGAAAACACACGACCTTCGCATGGTGCTGAGATAGACAATCCATCCCAACGACTACTTGAAATTCCCCCATTGACATCGGGATTAGATCTATCAAGTATTCCTCATCATCTATGTTTAATTTGCAGCTTCGACAAACGTCACAAACTATAAAACTTTTGTTGTCCCCTATTTCTACTTCTAAGGGCACAGATAACTTTGTCAATACAAATGAAGGATGTCGAATAAATACATGCGAAATGAAGGATTTATTCGCACCCGTATCAAACAATACACGTGCTAGAATTGAGTTAATTGTGAATATACCTGAGACCACATCGGGTTCTGTTTTTGCTTCAGCCGCGGTAAGTTGGAAGGACCTAGCCTTCGCTTTGGGAGCTTCTGCTGGAGACTCTTTTGTGTCTCTCTTTCCAACCAACTCAGGACATTCAGACTTTTTGTGGCCGGGTTGATAACATTTGTAACAAACGGAAACTTTTCCGGGACATAGCGATGCAGTGTGCCCCATCTTCCCACATACCGGACACGACTTGTCTTTGAAGCGGCACTCACCTTTGTGCCCCTTTCCACATACCTTGCAACTTGGCGACCTGCCTTTAGCCTCCACTTTCTTCCCCGATTCAGCAGTTCTAGCTTTCTTTGTAGGGCTTGGATTCACATCATGTGCCCTTCGCTCACCCCTTTCAACTTGTTTCTTTAACTCGATTTCCCGCTCCCGGGCGGTGTTGATGATTTCTGTGAGAGTTTCATATTTTGAGGGGGTCATAAACTCCCGGTATTCAGCACTCAACATGTTGTAATAGTAGTATATCTTCTGCTCTTCAGTGGTGATTAACTCGTCACAAAATCTCAGCTTATCCATGAAGATGCCCGTGATCTTATCAATTGATTCTCCCTTTTGTCTTAACTGGATAAATTCCTCTTGATCCTATTGATAACTGCTTTGGGACTATGGTGTTTAAGGAACGGCACCTTAAACTCATCCCAAGTCATGACTCTTGCCGCTTCGGCTCCCATTTCCTTCTTTTTATTGTCCCACCAATCCTTGGCTTGACCCCTCAATTGACCCGTTCCGTAAGCAACAAAGTCACCTACGTCACAGTGGGTTCGTTCAAACACTCCTTCGACGTCACTTAACCATCTTTGGCATATTATCGGGTCGACCTCCCCGTATAGATTGGCGGTTTACACGGCATGAATTCCTTGTACGAACACCCTTTGCGTTCTCCCGATTTTTCCTTCATAAGGTTGACACTATCCTCCAACCTTTTAACTCGCTCTTCGACAAGCGACAACACCGTGCTTTGAATTTTTTTCTATAAACCCGGATAGACTACCTTCAATTGCCTTCCCTACTTCTTCGGCAATTATCTCTTTCATTTGTTCGGTGCTTGTTTGCACCGGATTATCATCGTTTCCATCAGACATCTTGAAACTGAAATGTTTACATTTAAACGTTAAACATTTCATTTATAACATTACTTTATTTGTTTCGGTTCAGCCAAGTTCCCAACTTGCTTTAACCATTCACATCTGGTGCACTTTCCGGGTTTGAGTGTGCTAACACGCTCTTCCCATGCACATCAATTCATTTCTCATTTCTTACATAAGACATAATTTGTTAACATAATAAGTTAATTCTTACCGGACGATTGATCAAGCTTGAACCGAACACTTTGTTGACAACCTTAAGCTCTGATACCAACTTGTAACACCCATCTAATTCTACTTGAATTTAATAGTAATTCATACCATTTTAGATAAAATATGTCTAGTTATAACATGGATTTCATAAGAAACAAAACCTTAGTCAACTAACGACTAAGTTAAAACATCCAAAAGTTGTTTAACAATTTAATTACATCCCTTAAAACATAGTCTATTAAAGTTTAAAATATAGCGGAAGCTTCAAAAGTCATGTTCGGTTCTTCAAAAGCTTGCTCGATCGCCCTCCGGATAGATTCCAGCAATCGCCTAATGTTAAACCACATCAAATGTTAGTTTAGACAATGTTAAAATGAATATAAACAAGTTCCATGGGTCAAACAAACAAGAAAATAAAATTTTCCGGAACAAGGGGGCGCCGCGTGCCGCCAAGGGTCTACGCGTCACGCCTAGCCCTTGTTTCCATAGAATGTTGTTTCAGCTGATGCTGTACATTCCCAGCTCAATGTTTATTCAAGTCCCAACTTAAAATTGTCATAACTTATGATCCGTAAGGCAGTTTTTGGTGATTCTTTTTCCTATACGTCTGTAAATTCATTACCAACGTGCCTATTACGATAGTCATACCAAAAGTTTAACTTACGGACAGAAAGACTATATGTCATTATGCATTTATTCGACCCATTTCAACTTCACACAATTTACTACCATTTAGCTAGTAAACTTATGACACTTTATACCCAACATCCGGGGTTCATTATCACTCGCATTTCTTTACCAATCTCATGGCTTAATGCTCTCGTGATTTTCATCGCCTTCTTATCTCTCTAAAACACTAGAACAATAATTTACACAACTAATCAACCCGTTTGGCTCATCTTATGGAATCCTCCAATATGATGACTACCAAATGAATCCTTATCACTCTTAGACTATTAATTCAAGTAACGATCATGGTCGCTACAATCGACACCATATTTATCCTACAATGAGACTTCGCAAAATTTACAACAATTTGTTTAATGTAATGGGTCAAGTTACATACCTTTAGTGCACGCCCTTCAACCGCAAATCACCACCGGCTTGTCCACTCGACGTTCCGGTATCCTTTCCTATAGAGTTCAATTATATCACATTTAGAACTCTTTTTAATCACATTTCGCATAATAGCTAAAACATCACAATTAGGTGTTTTAACTTCAAAATTCCAGTTTCGAGCCTTCTTTGAGGCATTTCAACAAACACTTTAAGGGCATAATTTTACATGATTATTTAGCAAATCCCTAGCTTATCATCTAGCCCGAATTTCACATCAATCAACCCATTTTACACAATTGTTAGCTTCTAAAATTCTGAAGTCACTTCAAAATTGTCAAATTACACTAGAACAACACCCAATTTCCAAGTGTTTATCAAGTTCTACATAACCCTCTAATCACCTACAATGGTGTTCATGGATTTTACTAAAATTTCACATGATTTCAACTTGTATTTGTCTAGGGTTTGTCCCTAGACACTATATTGTTCCTAACTCATCATAAAACAAACATGCAACCATAAATTTCAAATTTTCCCAATTTCATGAGAATTTTAAGTTGAGAGTTTTCATCAAATTTTACATACCTTGTAATCCTCTTGTGATGAGGATCAATAATCTATGCTTGATTTTTGTTTTTGATCAGATTTGGACCTTCAATTTGCGAGTTTAGTGGATTTTTAGGGTTTGGAGCATGGGGGTCGCCCTTCTCCTGCTCTTGATCGACCAGACCCCTCTTTTTGGGTGTTTGGTTTGTTTTTAATTTGTTTTATCAATTTAAGTTTCAATTTTAACAACATAGGCCCCTCTACTTTATTTAGCTTTATATCTTTGGCATTTTCTATTCATTCATGTTTTTAAAACGGGACAATTAACTAACTAGGTTATTTATTCCTAGTTAGCTCATCCTCGTTTATTTCTTATACTTTATATAAAATGCTAATATAAATCCTTTTTAAATTTCGGGGTGTTACACTGAAGGACATACATCGAGAGGTTCAACAATCGATGGAGTTGAAACTAAAGTTTCTTAATTCTTGTTGTTATTCTTAGATTTGAACTTTAATATTGTTTAGTATGTGATGTAATTATTGGACTTTTAGTTTTAAGGTAATGAATAAATGAATAAATTTTAATTTTATGAATCTATGTTGTGTTTTATTTTTACTTATTATTTAGTGTTTGAGTAAGATTTAGATTATGTTGATGTTGAATTGTGTCTGAACATCTGTTTGGTAAGTCAACAAAGGTTTAATAGTGTCAAGGATTGGTTTGGTGGTGAACAGATTATGTTGATGTTGAATTGTGTCTGAACATCTGGTTGGTAAGTCAACAAAGGTTTAATAGTATCAAAGGTTCGTTTGATGGTCAGCAGTAGAGTGCAAAGATAAAACAAATGTTTACAATTTGATTATCCATTTCTCTCAAAATCACTGGCAGATGTGCTAACAAAAGATCAGCTGGCAGATGTGCTAACAAAAGCATTAGACACATCTACCTTTGAAAGCTTGATCTCTAGAATTGGCATGCTAAACATGGAATAACAAGCAAAATCCTATTTTTCTATGAATAAAAACATTAAAATGTTTTCAGAAAATCAAAAATCCATCCTTAAAAATAGCTAAAAATGACAATTTTTCATTAATCCTTAAAAGTCTATCATAACCACTGTTTTTGGTTCAAACACCTGTTTCTACTAAATGTTGTCCACTGCTGAAAGTCAACCTCTGTTCTCTCATTTCCTTGTTAAGCACTGTTGATCAAACATCAGTGTTTTAATCCACTGATTGTTAAAAACCACCCACTGTTTTCATTGTTACCGTTGCAAACCACTGATATTGTTCCATCGGTGGTTTCCTAACAACTGTCATCCATTATTCATCAGCGGTTGGCACATGGACAATACTTAGCGGTCAGGTCTTTTGTAATCGCTGCCACGTCATCATACATTTTTTCCACCTATAAAACCCTGATGAAAACCCCAAACAGGGTTTTCATTGTCGAATGAAATTCAAAATTCCTTTCTAAAAGCAGTTACCATCAATTTCTCTCAAATCATTTCTCCGTTTCATCTCTCAATCGCTCATCTTCTTCATTCACTCATAAAAATCCACGATTCATCATGGCTCTTCCATACAAAGCTCATCATAACTACTTGGGTTTACTCGAAAAACCAAGTCATACCACCACCTTCGATTCTGTCATAGACGCTCTTTCGTCCTCAAAGTACAAAACTTTGTTGACCTATGATGCTCCGATCTACCTGGAAACACAAAGAGAGTTTTGGAAAAATGCGAAACTTGAAACTAAGGATAAAACGCCCTTAGCCATTACTTCTACAATAAAGGGTATTTCAGTCACCATTACTCCACAAACCATCTCAGAGGTATTTGAAGTTGATGATCTTCAAGGTAAAACTTCTTTTCCAAAAATTGAGTATCAAACTGATTTCATTGAAAGAGGGTATGCTGAAGAAATGAAAAAAGGAACCTTAGAAAAGGGGAGTTTTCCATCCGCCCCAAGGTTTTTATTTCATACCCTTCTAATGTGTGTGTCAAACAAAACCACTGCTTTCAATGAAATCCCATTGAAGATTCAATACCTGGGTTATGCTATAATGAATGAAGAAAACTTTAACTATTCCCAGGAGATTTTCAATGATCTTGTTAAAAATGTTAATAAAAAATTATTTTTATTATTTCCAAGGTTTTTAAGTTACTATTTTAAAAAGAAATTTTCAAAAGATAATGCTCATGTCCTTATTCAAGGAGAGCCTTTTCGAATAAACAGCCTAACCTCTGAAACATTTACAAGGATGTCAAAACCTTCCAAAACACAAGCAGAGGTACCTGAGCAGACTTTCGCAGCAACCACTGCTCCTCAGGCATCTGCTTTTGAGCCCACTGCTCAAGGTGATCACAGCAGCACAACCACTGCTGTGAAACCCACACCTAAAACCACCAAAAAGCCCAAAAAGAAAAAGATCCAGAAGCCCCCCAAACCCACAAAAAAGGTAACTCTGGAAGATGAGATCCCAGAGCAACTACCTGTGATATCACAAAAGTCACCAGAAACCAGTGCTGCTACTTCCTCACAGCAGATGGAACAAAGATCTCCACCTTTGCCTAAAACTCCTCCTGCATCCTCACAAAAGGATCAGGTTGTAAGCACAGGGACACCACAAATTGAATCTCTGGATCCACTTGGTTCCATCTTCCATAGTCCAAATCCCATGGACATATCTCTTTCTACCCCACATCCTTCATCAATAACATTACCACAATCCATGTTACCTCTATTGGATGCAGTTGATTTAGCCCAGACACAAATCAGTTCTTCTCAATCACCTATCACTGAGAATATGCCACAACAAGTGACTGAGTCTGGTGTCTCAATCTCTGTTAACCCACCAATAGTTGAGGAGCCTATACTGTAGGAATTACAACTAATTCATGTCAGTAGTTCAAGTGGAGCAGCAGCTACAGGAGTTGGATCCATTGGTCTACACCTGGCCAGTTGTTTCATCAATCAGACTCCCTTGAAGGCAATTTCCTCTCCAGCAACCCTGATATCCACTGGTGTGTTTGTTCCAACCACTGGTGATCTTAAAAAGATATCAATTGCTGAGGAAAGAAGTCCCCAGTACCAAGAAAAATGGGCATCAGTGGATGACTGTTGGGAAACTTTCCCTAAGTCAATTGCTGATACAACCATTGCTGGTGGGAAAGCAGATGATCCCATTAACTTGGGTGATGCTTTAAAATACAAAGAATTGACGGCAAGAGTGGATACAATTGAAACATCTGTTGCAGATATCAAAACTATGTTGCAACAGTTGTTACAAGCACAAAAGGAAACACCCACTGCTGCACCAGCTCAAACATCTGCTCCATCATCTGCTCCTACTCCAAATGAGCTTTGAGAATTATTTCAATCTCTGCTTCACATACAAAGAGAACATGCTGATCAACAACATGAAATTCAAATTCAAAAGATCAGAAATTTAATGGAAGCTAGGTTCATGGATACACAAGCAGACATCAAGGCAATCAAGGCCCATCTATTGCAAACCACTGGCACTGCTCCTCCTACAATAATCTTTGTTGATAAGCCTCCACCAAATGATGCCAAAATGGGGGAGAAAATGAAGCAGTTAAAGAAAAGGGGATATGAAGATGGTCTGTACATTGCACCAGAGAAATCCAGTATCCTTGCAGACCTCCCTAGGCCAGATGGTTCCAAAAAGGTTGATGAATCCTTAAATGTCTTGGCTAATGAAAAGGCAAGGCTGAAAAAGGATATGGAGGCAAAAGGAAAATCAAGGTTTGAAAAGGAGAAGAAAGTCTTTATGGAGAAGGAAAAGCAGGGTACTTCTGAGCCTAAGGATGAAGAAAAACCTAAGCCTAAAAGAAGACAGCCCACTAGACAAGTGAGGCAACTCAAATCCATACATTCCAGATCCACAAAACATACTCCCAAACCTCCTAAAAGCTCCTCTCATCAATCTTCCAAACCAACAGATGTTGGAACACCTATTGTATCAACAGCTGTTGATACTTCAGTGGTTTCAGCAGATGTTAACCCAACAACCACCACCGATACATTAACACACACTTCAACCACTGCCATCACTCAATCAACCACTGCCACAACAAAACCACCATCAAAATCACCACCTGCCAAAAAGCAGAAGACATCAGATGATACATCATCTGTTGTAATGACAACAGTGGTTGAAACACCAGTTGTTTCAACAGCTGTTAGTCAATCACCTATCTCTTCACAAGCCATTGTTCCTTTTGATCCAAAAACTCAAATAGAAACACCTTCTCCCATAAAGGTGTATACAAGAAAAAGTAAATTTCAAGTGCATGATGATGATATACCAGCACATGTTCCCATTTCATCTGCCCTCTGCAATATCACCAAACCTCAATCCTTTATTCCTTCAAAATTGTTCAACCCAATCAAAGATCCTATAGAACTCCAAGGATATGACTCTGCTGATGTTGTACCAGTAGCTGTCAGTTATCCACTGGAACTGCATGTTGTAAAGAATGAAATGAGGCAGTTTTACTTAGTGGATGATCCTTCAAAAAGGAAATTCCCTTCCCTAATTGGTTATAGAGATCCAGCCAACATAAATGAGTATTTAAAACTCAAGGCCAGGCAAGCTGATACCAGAGCTAGACTTGAATGCCAAGGGAAAAGTGACAATGAAGTCTCAACTCATACGCAGTTCTAGCTCACTAAAGTTAAACAGTTGGAAGATTATGCAAGAGACCTAAGCAAAGAAATGTCCAACCTGCCTCCAGAAGCTAACTTGCAGGAAGATTTGAAAGAAGACATCATCAAGCTAATCTTGAATGAAAAATTCTACCCTGCCACAGCTGAACAATTCCAAGACTGGCCGCTTGTTGCTCTCAAAACAGAACTGAATAGAATTGAAAGAATAAAGAGAGATCCAGGCATGAAAAGGTCAGCACCAAATTGGAGCAAATACAAAAAGAAAATTGATGATCTTACATTGGAGTATAAAAGAAAGAAGCAGGAATTGGTTGATGCAAAAGTGGGAACTGCCAAAGCCATATCCATATCAAAATGGACAAGCCATTACACTAATGAGGCTTATGAAAGGCTAAGAAAAAGGAGAGAAACAGATCCTAAACTTCCAAAGAAGCTTGATTACAAAACCACTGCTAAACCAAAGCAGCAGGCTCACACTTCTGAACCACTATTCACATCATCAGATACCTCTACCATTGTGGTAAATCAAAGAAAGAGGCAAAAACTGACTGATGAAGAAGAGAAAGAACAAGAAGCTGTGTATTTCAAAGAAGCTATCAAAACAATGGCACTAGAGGATGACAACTCAGCAAAGCTTCAAAACATAAACAAACAATTCTAAACATGCCACCATCTCCAAACTCATCAGCAAATAAACATCTCCCAAGAAACCCATTAGGTTCAAAAATACTAAAGTGGATGTCTGATCAAAAGACCCATGTATTGACTCTGATCAGATCTAATGGTGTAGTGAAGCAAATATCAAGGGAAGCTGCACTTGGCCTGGGTGTTGAAGATTTACAGGATCTCCTTGAGCTTACACTTTGCAGGGATGAGGATGATACAAGTTCCTTAGATTTTGAATTGCAATTTAAAGGGCAGGTTAGGGAACTTTTGATGAGACAATAAAAATCAAGAATAATGAAGAGTTTTGGCATCATCTGTTCCAGGGGGAACATTAATCCTTAAAAGTCAGTTACAACCACTGTTTTCGTTAAAAATTTGATTGTTAAATGTTATCCACTACTGAAAGACAACTTCTGTTTCTTCATTATTCATGTTGACCATTAACTGACCAAACATCAGTTTTTCAATCACTGTTGGGTATCCACTGATTGTTAAAAAACACCCACTGCTCACATGTTTATTCTTGACATCCATTGATATTGACCATCAGTGGTTTCCCTAAAATAAAAAAAATTGTTGTTCAAAAATCAGTGTTTTATCCCACTGATGGCTATTCACTGCTAGCTTAAAGTCAGTCACTGTTCTCATTTGTAACCGTTGCAAACCACTGATATTGTTCCATCAGTGGTTTCCTACCAACTGTCCTTCATTATCATCAGAGGTTGGCACGTGGACAGTACATAGCGGTCAGATCTTTTAGTAACCGATGCCACGTCAGCATTCACTTTTCCCCCTATAAAACCCTGATCAAAACCCCTAAACAGTGTTTTTATTGTCGAATCGAAATGAAAATTCCTTTCTCAAAGCAGTTATCATCCATTTCTCTCAAAATCACTCATCCTCTTCATCGTCTTCTTCCTCTCGCAATCATACTCAAATCACGATGTCTCTCCCACTCAAATCCACCCATAACTACTTGGGTCTACTTGAAAAACCCAGTCACACCGAAACCTTCAATTCCATCATTGGCAAACATCTGTTTATGGCCAAACATCTGTTTAAGATCAAACATCTGTTTAAGGTCAAACATCTGTTTAAGGTCAAACATCTGTTTAAGTCCAAACAACTGATATAGAACGCCAAACATCTGTTTAAGCCCCAACATCTATTTAAGTCTAAACAGATGTTTAAACATCTGTTCAAAACACTGTTCAATCTAGCATGGGTTTCCATCCAACTGTTGACTAAAAGTCAAACAGATTTTCAAACCACTGATTGAGTTATTCAAATTTCTTTTGAATACTAAATGAGATGTTGACCAAAACTCCAACTGGTGTTGACCAAAAGTCAAACAGATGTTGACGAAAAACTAAATGGGATAATCTGACCCGGTTACATGGGATATTTTTAAACCTTCTAACTTTTTAAAAATCCTCACAAAATCTCGATTCCTTTCTCTCTCCACGTTTCTTTGTACACTTTCTCCAAAGAAACTCTGTCATCTTCTTCGATTTCTTTCGATCTTCATCAATATCATCTTGTATAATAACAAAGGTATTGTTAAATAATGTGATTTGTTTTGTATTTTTTCATGTTTATTCTTTTAGTTTTGAATTCCATAGCCGATTATCGTTATTGTTGTTTTAATGAAGAAGTTGTAATCGACGGTGGTGTATTCATGTAATTCCCTGTTTTTTTTTCAATCCATTGTTGGTTATGATTGCGTTTATTGTTGCGGCTTATACTGGAACAACTTCTGATAGTCCTATTTTTTTTGTATATCCGATTACTATGTAGTTATTATGCATGTTATGTTAGACATATATGATTCTAAAAAAAGTGATCTTCATTTCGTCAATCTACCATTTGTCTTATTTTGATTAGTAGTTGGTATACTTTTATTCTGAAGTATAATATAAATTTCCGATTTTAACTGATGTATTCTCATGTGTATTTGAAAAGTTGAACTTATTTTGATTAGTAGTTGGTATACTTTTTTTAAGTTTTTGTTTGGTATAGACACAAGTCACAATCCTGTCTTTCTATACAATTTATTCAGCTGATGATCCTGCATGTCTATTTGTGATACTTAATCGGAAAAGTAGGTTTTAAGTTTTAATTATATGATTTGCTGTAAAAAATATATATATTTCGATATGATAAGAAAATACATGTATTCTCACCTTTTCGATGTTGTCTATTGTTATTTTCATATATACCAATAGGATTGTATTCATTTGTTTCTTAATGTTATTTATTTTGATTCTATATGATTCATATTGTTACAGTTTTACGTGAGAATGATTTGTGGATTTCCGTGTTACCTTGAAGATAGTAAAAAGAAATGTTTGGTTAGTAATTTTATCCCATCTTAGTTTAACACTTAATTTTAATTTTTTGTATGATATCTAGCAGTAAAAGTGTTTCTTTTATTTATGCTTAGATTTTGCCAAAACAGTATCAAAATTGGATTCAACAGTTTAATTATCCAATTGGAAATACAAACATCCGGACGACAACTGGAAATGTTTTTAAAGTCAAGATCTATCCTCTAAGCAATGGGAGATATTATTTCTATAATGGCTGGTGTCAGTTGGTAGAGAGTTTGAAAATACCTTCAGATTGATGGTTGATATTTCATTATGAAGAAGCATTAAAAAGTTTCAGAATATTGTATTTTTATCAAGACATTGCTCTTGCTCCTTGTGAAGATTTTTACTACAAACCATCTGGTAACGAAGATTATGTGGTATGTAACTTCGAAGATTATTCATCATGTAATTTTTTTTTGGAGATACAGTTGTTTAATTGTTGTTTTTTATATATTTACTTAATTTTCTGATATATTTTTACTAATATACTATATAATGTGTTTTATTCTGATTGTAGAGTATTAATCGTTCTTTTGTTCATCACAAGATGTTAAACACTATTCCTTCATATCCGGTTCTTATTAAAGGATCTGAAAACCAGAACCGGTCTGTACGGATGGAATATATCAACAATGAACTTTACATAACTACCGGATGGAAGGAGATAAATAATGAGTTATCATTAACTGCTGATCATCTCATTGGGAAGTTACTCTTGTCTTCTACGTCGCCTCCTCGCTATCGCAATCGATCTCTCTTATTTGAAACGCTCGCGCTTGTCAACTCTCAATCGAATCACTCGATATATCGCTACAAGACCAACTCGTAGAAGTCTACCTATTGGATTAATTTCGGGACGAAATTTCCTAAAGTAGGGGAGACTGTAACAACCCGCACTTTTGTGCATTGTTACTACTCATTATACTCGTTACGCCTAGCACCAGAGATTCGGATCATAATGTAACTATATCGCATATAACGCTATTCGAAGGATAAATCGCATATTTTCGAAATACAATATCCCTATACTACACTATTATCACACTAACACTCACGGAGGCATTGAGTGAGGACCTATTCTACCCTCCTCAGTGGCCGTGATGTGTCGAACGCAAACAATTAACGCTAACAAAGACTCTCGGGTGAGTGCTATAACTCCAGTCGTCGTGACGATGATGACAATACGAGTGAATGGTACCCCGTCAGTAATTGTGGCACAATACGCAGTAACGTTCACGATGACGTCGAGAAAGGACCTATACTACCCTCCTTGATGACCGTGAAACGTCGTTTATAATCGCTCACTCAAAACGGAAACCGACTGTTAATTATCAAAACTTTGGAATATGGATACGTAAATACGACCCTTAGCGATATATATACATATATAATAATAATAATATAAATTACTATGAAAAGCGCGTACTTCAAAAACTATCAAAACGATAAAAAACGGAGAAGTCCAACGCGTCAGGATAGCTATCCGGACGGATGGCCATCCGGACGGATGGGCATGCGCACGGATGGGCCATCCGCACGCATGGGCCATCCGCACGGATGGGCCATCCGGGCCAGATCTCTTTCCCTCTCCTCTGTTGCCTATAAACACCATGTCACATCACTTGAACAGTGATGTGACAGCTCCTATTCAACCAAACACGCTCCAAGACCCTTTACCCTCGATTTTCCTCGCGATTCCGGTAAGATTTCAACCTAAAACTTGTACTTCTACAATCTACACTTGATTCTACATCATTCTATCTTTCAAAACTCCAATTCTAACCGTGAAATCTGCGGATTGGAGGCGTTTTTGAGGTGATGTCACCAAGAGTTCTTATGAACTTCAAGTTGGGGTCTCATTTCACTGTAAACGACTCAGATCCGGGTGATTTCCTCATGTTTTAATGACCAATCTCACCTAAATCTGTGCGATTTCGAGTTAACCATGAAGAACCATCACGAACGGCCAGATCTGATGGAACGGGGGATTCCCGGCCGTTAGAATGAGTCGGAATTGACGGAACTTCAAGTGTTAATGCGAAATTCCACTACCCTAGTAAAAGAAGAACGTATTCCTTCCGTTAAACACTCGGAAACAGTGATCAGAGTGCGAACCAGACATGTCAGTCCGCACGGATGACAAGTCAGTCCGCACGGATGACAAGTCAGTCCGCACGGATGACAAGTCAGTCCGCATGCACAACTGTCATCCGCACGGATCATGCCATCCGCACGCACCGTCATCCGCACGGATCATGTCATCCGTGCGCACCGTCATCCGCACGGATCATGTCGTCCGCACGCGCCGTCATCCGCACGGATCATGTCAGTCCGCACGTACCACCACATCAACTGCACGGATCACCTGTTATCCGCACGGATAACATGTCATCCGGACGGATGACTTGTCATCCAAACGGATAACCTGTCAATCCGCACGGATGAGGACCATTCAACCAAATGAGTAACTTTTCAAGACAATCTTGCTTAACCATACATCGTTTACTCTATGGCTTCAAGGATCATTACAGACATACTCGCAACCGACTCAATCAAGTTGTAATCTCGCTAAATACGCACTGTGAGTATACTTGACCCCCTTTTTTATCGAATTTTGGGTGTAACATACGTTTCTAACAAATCAAGCTTATCAAACGAAACATTCAATCAATCGAATTATCACTTGCGAATAACTGTTATGCATAGATATACGTGATGCTAGTTGCATATGTGCTAGGGCTTATACTCGCGACGTCCCACCACGACTAGTATAGTACTATTGCGCCCGACGGGGTCTAGTTATGCCATCGTACATTCGAGCATCGAGGACTTAGTTGGTAGTATCAGTTTTGTGAGTATATATGTCGTGTATTACGTTTATGCATATGGAAATTCGCTACACTTTTTATCTATTATGCTATACTTATCAAACCTGTATACTCGCCAATACTTTTGTATTGACAAACATTTTAACGTATGTTGCAGGTTAGATCGCAGACTATATCAAATCAAGCTAGGAAGTCTAGAAACTCAACTAAAATTTAGGTTGTCGGATTTGTATTGTTCGAGAGGACAATAAATCTGTGATAACTTGTGTGATTGTATTTTTGTTAGTATGGGATAACGAATGTATTAAATATTATCGCAATATAGTTGTTATGGATTCTCTTGAGCAATCTGATTCGCCTAGTGCCGCGCCCCGATGATTCCGCCATCGGTTGGGGTGTGACAGATTGGTATCAGAGCCATAACTATAGGGAATTAGGCCAGACTCGACCTAGTCCGGGTCGACGTCTTAGAAATTGACCTAGTCTATAGTCTAAGTACCAACAGGCCGACTCGTACGAACCCAGTGGGGTTTGTATCGGGCTTACTTGATACTCTCGATCGAAATTGCTAAAAGCTACAACTTTGTGTGAACGCCGCATACTACAACTTCACACGAAGGAGCCTTTCCTAAGGCTGAAATACTACTTAGCCTTTCCTAAGGCCGACACAATACACGTGTTTTCAAAAATACTCGCAAAACAGTACCGAGCGATCTAGTCGAGACCAGGTGTGA
Source organism: Helianthus tuberosus (assembly GCA_030545235.1). Classification (NCBI taxonomy): domain Eukaryota; kingdom Viridiplantae; phylum Streptophyta; class Magnoliopsida; order Asterales; family Asteraceae; genus Helianthus; species Helianthus tuberosus. Next base: position 32,588,997 of record CM060373.1, on the reverse strand, counting down.
AAACCAAGGACTCTCGATATGATTGCTCACTCAGCGCATTTTTCTAGCACGAGAACCTTTCATCGAGTTAGGAGTGACATCCACATCTCGACGAAAGCCTCCATTTCGAAATCTAGTGGAACTCACGAATTTATTCGAAGAGCATAACCACAACTAGGAACGGAACTGTTAAGACAGGGGTGAAACCCGTACCTTAATAAGTCGTTCCACTCTCTGTAAACTGGTTTTCAAAAGCTCTCACCAAGGACTCGACTACCACAATAACTCGAGCCACGCGATGGCTAGGAAGACGAATGCCATGAGCTGCATCCCAGTTGAAGCATGAAGACCTCTAGGTCAACGCGCGTGCTCGAACTTGTTAGATATAGTTGGGTTACCTTGGGTAGTCGACGCCTAAACACCCAAGGCACTCTATCGTACGAACCGCCAATTTTACAACCGACTGGAACTTATTTACGTTTAGAAACTTTACGCTTTATCGATCTCTCGATTTAACGTTTTCCACTCCCTACTTTATAAACGCACAAATCGCACAGCCATCGCAATCTAAAACAAATCCGAATGTTCGCAACGAAACTAATGCATAATCTATCGCATTCGCTCTCGTTTTCTCACTTCAACGCGTCCTCACTTATTCTAAATCGACCTGTATGTGTATGATTACAAGTTACATCTATATAAATATATAAGTACGTATAAACAACAAATCATTGCGTGAGAACTTAGGAATTTCGTGTTTCCTATATGGCTCCTATGTGAATCGCATTACTATTATACTATCGCATCAAGTTTGAACCCGCTCAAATCAAACGCAAACGCAAACTCAAAAATCATTATGATCGAATCTCATTCCAAGCCTCTTTCTGTCTAGATGCCTTCCGACAACTCTACTTCGAGAATGTTAGCAAAGAGACGAGCCAAACGAAGGAACGAAAAGAGGATTGCTTCACTTGTGACCAGGGAAGTGGTCAAGGTCATTCCTCAGATTGCCACACGAGTTCACTCTCTTATCAATTCTCGAACTTCGGAAGACGTTAAGACAGAAGAGCAGCAATCTACATTCCTCTACAAACACTTCAAAGCCTGTGATCCGATGGTCTTCACGGGTGAAGGAGGTGTTTCTCAACTACTCCAGTGGTTCGACTCTATCGAAGTTACCCTTCGTCAAAGTGGGTGTCCCGATAGTTTCCATACTACTTGCGCTACCGGAGTATTTCAATCTCGAGCACTCGACTGGTGGACCGCCGAACGTAACAAACGTGGGATCTCCGCAGCTTACGCCCTCTCTTGGGATGAGCTGAAGGAACTCATGAAGAAAGAATACTGTCCTCCACACGAAATTCAGAAGCTAGAAAACGAATTTTGGGAAATCAAGCAAACCGAAGGTGACAATGCTGGCTACACCGCAAGGTTCAAACAGCTTAGCATAATCTGCCCAAGTCAAGTCAACACTCCGGGGAAGGCCATCGCGAAGTACATTCGTGGCTTGCCTGAGTGTGTGGGTGATTTTGTCGAAGCTGCAAGGCCTGCTACCATCGAAGAAACCTACCGCTTAGCTGCAGAAATCAACAACAAACGACTCGTGGAAGGGTTATCCTCAAAGAATCCTGTCAAACAAGCTCGCCAGGCAATCGCCAGTAATCCTTCAGGCGAACATGTTGACGAATCTTCTAATGAATCTACTGACGAATCTTCTGACAAATCTGCTGGCGATTCCTCTATTGAATCAGCTAACGATTCTTCTGACGGATCTGCTAACGATTCTTCGGACAGGTCTGCTACCGATTCTTCCGATAAATTTGCCGACGGATCTTCCGACAAATCAGCCAAAAACTCTGCAAGTGAGTCTTCAGACGAATCTTCCAACGACGACCCTTCTTCGCAAGACACCGACAAACCCAGCCGCAAGCGAAAGACTTCAAGCCCGAGCTCATCAACAACCGAACTGCTGCAACCGGAACCCCTCCGAACAGTTCCGATGTTTCCAAAACGAGCCTACACTGGAACTCATCCTCAGTGTTACTCATGCACCTACCATCATCCAGTTGGGGCTGACTGTCGCTATTGCAATAACTGCAACCGTTACGGTCACTTCACTCGCAACTGCCGCATCGAACCGTGAACTTGAGTACAACAACAACAGCTCCAGCAAAAGTCTTCAGCGTCAGACATCTAGCAAGCATAGGATAAAGTTGTAATGATACGATTTTCGATGTTTATTTCTAAGCTTTGAACCTACTCTATTACTCAATGTTACCCCGTATTCTCTTTCACTCTCTAATCGTCGCACTTAGACTAGATTCGCACATACTATATACTATATCACGAAACAATGTGTTTTACCCTCACTACACTCTTAGAACGAGGTACGATAAACGAGCAAGGAACGAATAATCACGGGTGCACACGGGATTATTTGGTTCAGTGCACGGTGATCGTAGTGAATTCTAAAAGTGCCATAGCGTTTGACAAAAGGTGACACCAAAACACGGGATGAAAGTAGTAGGGGTCGGGCGAGGAATGCCTTACCATACTACCGAAGTTCCGTGAAGAAAGTGCCACGTGGAGTTAAACGTTATTAGACCTATTATACTATTGTGATTATTTTCAACACACTACACTCAATCGCAAGGCGTAACAAACCGTATCATCGCAAGACTTGTCGTAAGTCTGCAAACGCAATGCAATCGCCTCATCGATGGACTCTGGGGAGTCTACCTCGCAGGAAAAATCGCATCGACGCATGACTGGTCGTAAGTCTGTTGCAACGAATCTCGATCAAGCAAATAAACGCTCACGATATTGTTGAGTGAGGACCTATTCTACCCTCCTCGATAGCCGTGATGCGTCATAACGAAACGTTAAGCTTAATCGAAACAAGAATCGAACTCGACTAATCGCAATCGCTTACCTTGTGTATCTCGCAACCTCTATCGCTTATCGCGTGAGCCTATAACATTTGCTGTGTATCAATCTATCGCTATCGTCTACCGTTATCTGTGATATTCGTGCTAAGTTAGAACGCATGACCTCGCCTCACGAGAGGAAGCTCATATGGTTAAGGCAGGGTGTTTTAGCCATATCAGCGACCTTTCGTGGAAAAAGGCCATGTGGGGTCTAACGTTAGTTAAACTCTGTGGTGTTAATCAATCAAAATCGAACCGCATACCTCCATCGCTTGCAACGCAACAACTGCCGCTTATCGTAATTCGTTTATCGTTGCCGTCGTTACTAGTTTTGTGTTATGTTATTCGCTTGATCACCTAATCGCTCATCGCATATCATGTATAGTCTACCGCGTGTTCGCTCGCTGGTGTTCGTTACAGCCTGTATTAGTACGCATGACATCGCTTCACGAGGCAAAACTAACCTATCTTAAACATGATGTTTCGCCATGTTAGCAAACACTCGTGGAAACGTGCCATGTGGGTTCAATGAGTAAGCTAATCGGAAACGCGTTATTCAACTCGCCGGATTAACCTATTCGATCCTATCTTATACTCGGTTCGACTTCCCATCGATTGGGCCGAGTAAGCGCAAATTCTATCCGTGTCATATCGGCACACCTGACACTGCCTCACGAAACGGAAGTAATATGGGCAAAGCATGGTGGATACACCGCTGGTACTTCCTATATATAAGTGTTTTAAACATATTAACAAACTTTTGTTGGAAAAAGTGCCAAGTGGGGCTCGGTGATTAACTACCTTTTGTACTGATTTAAAACGTCTTTTTACAAAATTTTTGATTTAAAACCGGTGGATAAGTGAAATTTTCTCACGACGAGGTGTTAACATCGAATCAACTTAACTCCATGTCCAAGAAAAGTTTCATAAGCCCAGTTTTCCTTAAAACTTTTACAACATCCAAACAAAATCCCTCTTAAGACATTGGTTCGACATCAAGTTCAGCTTGAACCCACGTCATAGGAAAGTTTTTCGTAACCCTTGTTTTCAGCTTCGAATTCCTTAAAACGTTTAGAACCTAAAACTTCCTTGCAACATTGGTTAACATCGACTCAGTTGACCTTATGTTAAAAGGAAAATTTTCAAAATTCCATCCTAATTTAACATTTGAATATCTAATATAAACGTTTCTCATAACGTTGATTAACGATCGACTCAGTTAATTCTACGTCATGAGAAACCTTTCAAGTTCCTTAAAGTTTCAATCGCATCAAATTCTTCGCAACACGAAGCACTTTGGAACGCCAACTCGTGGGAAGTTACTCTTGTCTTCTACGTCGCCTCCTCGCTATCGCAATCGATCTCTCTTATTTGAAACGTTCGCGCTTGTCAACTCTCAATCGAATCACTCGATATATCGCTACAAGACCAACTCGTAGAAGTCTACCTATTGGATTAATTTCGGGACGAAATTTCCTAAAGTAGGGGAGACTGTAACAACCCGCACTTTTGTGCATTGTTACTACTCATTATACTCGTTACGCCTAGCACCAGAGATTCGGATCATAATGTAACTATATCGCATATAACGCTATTCGAAGGATAAATCGCATATTTTCGAAATACAATATCCCTATACTACACTATTATCACACTAACACTCACGGAGGCATTGAGTGAGGACCTATTCTACCCTCCTCAGTGGCCGTGATGTGTCGAACGCAAACAATTAACGCTAACAAAGACTCTCGGGTGAGTGCTATAACTCCAGTCGTCGTGACGATGATGACAATACGAGTGAATGGTACCCCGTCAGTAATTGTGGCACAATACGCAGTAACGTTCACGATGACGTCGAGAAAGGACCTATACTACCCTCCTTGATGACCGTGAAACGTCGTTTATAATCGCTCACTCAAAACGGAAACCGACTGTTAATTATCGAAACTTTGGAATATGGATACGTAAATACGACCCTTAGCGATATATATACATATATAATAATAATATAAATTACTATGAAAAGCGCGTACTTCAAAAACTATCAAAACGATCAAAAACGGAGAAGTCCAACGCGTCAGGATAGCTATCCGGACGGATGGCCATCCGGACGGATGGGCATGCGCACGGATGGGCCATCCGCACGCATGGGCCATCCGCACGGATGGGCCATCCGCACGGATGGGCTATCCGGGCCAGATCTCTTTCCCTCTCCTCTGTTGCCTATAAATACCATGTCACATCACTTGAACAGTGATGTGACAGCTCCTATTCAACCAAACACGCTCCAAGACCCTTTACCCTCGATTTTCCTCGCGATTCCGGTAAGATTTCAACCTAAAACTTGTACTTCTACAATCTACACTTGATTCTACATCATTCTATCTTTCAAAACTCCAATTCTAACCGTGAAATCTGCGGATTGGAGGCGTTTTTGAGGTGATGTCACCAAGAGTTCTTATGAACTTCAAGTTGGGGTCTCATTTCACTGTAAACGACTCAGATCCGGGTGATTTCCACATGTTTTAATGACCAATCTCACCTAAATCTGTGCGATTTCGAGTTAACCATGAAGAACCATCACGAACGGCCAGATCTGATGGAACGGGGGATTCCCGGCCGTTAGAATGAGTCGGAATTGACGGAACTTCAAGTGTTAATGCGAAATTCCACTACCCTAGTAAAAGAAGAACGTATTCCTTCCGTTAAACACTCGGAAACAGTGATCAGAGTGCGAACCAGACATGTCAGTCCGCACGGATGACAAGTCAGTCCGCACGGATGACAAGTCAGTCCGCACGGATGACAAGTCAGTCCGCACGGATGACAAGTCAGTCCGCACGGATGACAAGTCAGTCCGCACGCACAACTGTCATCCGCACGGATCATGCCATCCGCACGCACCGTCATCCGCACGGATCATGTCGTCCGCGCGCACCGTCATCCGCACGGATCATGTCGTCCGCACGCGCCGTCATCCGCACGGATCATGTCAGTCCGCACGTACCACCACATCAACCGCACGGATCACCTGTTATCCGCACGGATAACATGTCATCCGGACGGATGACCTGTCAATCCGCACGGATGAGGACCATTCAACCAAATGAGTAACTTTTCAAGACAATCTTGCTTAACCATACATCGTTTACTCTATGGCTTCAAGGATCATTACAGACATACTCGCAACCGACTCAATCAAGTTGTAATCTCGCTAAATACGCACTGTGAGTATACTTGACTCCCTTTTTATCGAATTTTGGGTGTAACATACGTTTCTAACAAATCAAGCTTATCAAACGAAACATTCAATCAATCGAATTATCACTTGTGAATAACTGTTATGCATAGATATACGTGATGCTAGTTGCATATGTGCTAGGGCTTATACTCGCGACGTCCCACCACGACTAGTATAGTACTATTGCGCCCGACGGGGTCTAGTTATGCCATCGTACATTCGAGCATCGAGGACTTAGTTGGTAGTATCAGTTTTGTGAGTATATATGTCGTGTATTACGTTTATGCATATGGAAATTCGCTACACTTTTTATCTATTATGCTATACTTATCAAACCTGTATACTCGCCAATACTTTTGTATTGACAAACATTTTAACGTATGTTGCAGGTTAGATCGCAGACTATATCAAATCAAGCTAGGAAGTCTAGAAACTCAACTAAAATCTAGGTTGTCGGATTTGTATTGTTCGAGAGGACAATAAATCTGTGATAACTTGTGTGATTGTATTTTTGTTAGTATGGGATAACGAATGTATTAAATATTATCGCAATATAGTTGTTATGGATTCTCTTGAGCAATCTGATTCGCCTAGTGCCGCGCCCCGATGATTCCGCCATCGGTTGGGGTGTGACAATGTTCAAAGTTATAAGCGCTATTCTTTGACAATGATAAGCTGGTTAATTATGCCATTAAAGGAATAAAAACATCGAGTTCTATTCTCTGATAATCATTTCAAGCAAATAGAAACACATACAGTTTCAATTATATCAAGAAAGATATCTCCTTTTGCTTGGACTGGTGTCCACAATTTTCAAACTAAAACTAAAATTGATCAAATGAGACATGTTATATATGTATAAGAAATCATGTATGGGTCACTTCGTTTGACTTTTGGTGAACATCTGGTTGACTTTTTTTTAACATCTCATTTAGTATTCAACAGACGTTTGAATAACTCAAACAGTGGGTTTAACATCTGTTTGACTTTTGGTCAACAGTTCATGGAAACCTATGTTAGGTTGAACAGTGTTTTGAAGAGGAAAACAATGCTAAAATATAAGAAGACAGTGGATCTGGTTGAACATCTGTTTCACTTTTGGTCAAGAACTGTTTGACTTTTGGTCAACATGTGTTTCCCCGATCAGATTTGGTGTTAAACTATAGTTCTTTAAGTCATTGTTTTGTTTTCTTGAATTCTATGTAATTTTGTTAAGAAGTACAAGAACAAACATTTTTACAAAATCCCAAATCACCTGATCAAGTAAGTTCATTGAAGTAAAAGTGGAAATGTTGTTATTCATGTGGTCCTGTTGTGCTTTTGTTTGACTTCTAATATGCGTTTATGATCTAATCCGGTGATGTGAAGACATTGTTGTTGAATCCAATGAGATGATTGATGTAATGAGGTCGTATTAATAACAAATAATAATTGATATAACTAAGTTTCCCGAGCCCGGGAAGCAATCCCGGGTAATCACCTAGTTCCTTCACATATAGGAAGGATTTTGAATTCCTTTAGTTAAAAGAATTTGAAAGAATTCATGTCTAATTCCAATTCCAATTCCATTGTCAACCAAACATATGAAGATTGGAATTGAGATTCCAATTCCATCAAATTCTGTGAACCAAACATATTAAGAGAAGGAATTCAAATTCCAATTCCCTTAAATTCCATTGAATTCCTGTGAACCAAACGTCCTTTAAGTTTATCATTGGGTAAAACGTTATAACAGTGTGTTATACAACTTAATTAAGTATAAGTATTCCATATGTAAAGAAAATAGACTTGAGGAGTAACAAATTTGTGTTATTGACCATTGATTGAAACCGATCACATAATTGGAATCTAATGCTAAATAGCCAATTCTTATCTAGTTGGTATTTTAATTTGAACTGTTATTTGTACTCATACGTTGTTACGGAATACGTTTTGTGTACTCATTTATAATATCTGTAGAATTTATGGCATATTTCTGTGTGTCATCGTTAAATTGTTATTTTAAAAATTTATGACATGCAAAAACTCGTGTCATAAAAAAACGTCATTTGAACTTTTATTGTTATAAGCATAAAGCACACAAATTACATTAGACCTGATTATCTATTTATACTAATACTAATCCTAACGCAACAAAACTCTATTTTAATAATAAAATTACAAGCTAGATAAACATATTTAATAAACATATAATCAAACTAAATTAAACAAATAGACTAACTATATTTATCTCGAACTCACTTGAAGTATCTTTAACCCATTTAAATTTTTGGGATAATCATCCGAATAAGAATTAATCGAAATCAGAATTATTTCATCCACCCCTCTAATTCTTATTTAGACCCGTTTCACATTCGCACCATTAACGACAACTTCAATCCCTTGACCAAGCTTGATATCCCTCTTCCCAGGTCCTAGAACTACATTGTTCTTGACCACCGATCAAAGAAAAAAAACAAGCCAGCAACCTTATTGCTTCAGTTTTCATCGGTTCGGTTTGAATGTTTTATATGTCGAAACAGATACAAGTTGAGTAAAATTTAGAATGCTTAAAACGGAAGCGAAAACATTATTCAAAATCAGTTTGGTTTTTGACACTATTTAATACTAGTGGGAATGCCCGCGCGTTGCGGCGGGTGTCCGAACTCATATCAGATTCAGTTATGATGCCTATTACGAACCACAACCCATTACGGGTAACACTTTTTTTTCCATTCAACAAAAAAATAGTCGTAGAAGTTTGTATTCCACATAATATGCATAATCCAAAAAAAACAAAGTTGTAATATGACAAATGCGTTACCTTCACGTGTTCGATTCGTTACAACGGTTAGATAATGCAATTTATAACAAAAGTTTTTAGATATGAACCAAGTCGCTAAAAGCTTCGGTTATCATGTTTGAAATGTCTTCTTCAAAAATGCACTTGCTTTAAGGGCATGCTTTATGTTAAGATATAGGCATCCGTATGACCTGCAGAATCAATCGGTTGACCACCAAACCTTTAAACAACAAACTCAGGACTAAACTGATCATGAATTCGCATAGTCAAATTGGTACCTGCAATTAAGCAAAAATAGTTTCTTTTATTATCACATGTTGAGCACCACTACCTGAGACCCCGCTTTCAATCCGATCAGCACGTTCAAGATGGAACATAACCCAAATTGACCCATTCATATATCGTAAGCAGATGGGTCAAAGCTGACACTTGTACTTGAAATACATAGGTATTTATTTTGAGAGAACGCAAAAAATGAGCATATATTTATACAACAAAGCTTCCTCCATTAACATTTGAAATTTATCCTATTTATTACAATTCAAACCACAATAAACACATTTTTAAAAGCACGTAATAAAAAAAAATTCCAACTATTGCTCTTTACCTGGTTGTGGCAATCAAGTGTAATTTAGCATTGCTTGACCCACCTAAAGCCATAACAGTAGTCATTGCATTATGCAATGACATAGCAGAAGCCATTGTACTACAAGTCTTTTAGGAGCTTTTACAAAGAATATGGTTAGTTTTCAAACAAAATGAATAAATAAATACAAACAAGTCAAAACAAAAACCGAATAAAAAGTTATCACTTGTATTTAATATGACTACCTGTGCTTTTTATGGTCTACATCTATATACCAGAGCTCCAAAAGGTAACTAAGGCTTTCAACAATTTAGCACAACTCAAAAGAAAACAAATGGCATATAGAATAGTTAATAGTTGTATATAACAAATATTTTGGAATTTATTTTCTAAAAAGGACAAAAAATAGTGATTTGAACCTTGTGTACGCCATTTATCACGTATTTTCCACCAGGTTTACTATCTGCAAAAAAAAAAAAAAAAAAAAAAACAAGATTTCATCACTATTCACCAACCACTCACATTCAAACCAACTGACCGGCAAAATTTATAGCTTTATGCTATCATATGAAGTGCATCTTCGGTTGTGACTAAATGAAGTTGAATTTGGATTTATGAGGCCCAATTAGGAAAATCCGACCCATGCCCAAGTCCAGTTATACAAGATTTCCAACCAAGGGATCACAACCATGACAAAGTTTCTCATGTGATGCATTACATATTTTATTTACGAGTCAAATATGACTTTTGCAAAATTCGCATACAAAGTCCCTGGGTTGCCATCACGAGTTTGCTCGGGTGGTCAGGGGGTTTTGCCTTAGGCTTTCCTCCTGTGGAGGTCTCCGTTCAGTCCCTACTATGTGAAAATCCTGTAAATACAGTGGCATCATTGGGATGGATTCAAAGTTCGGCTAAGAAGCTCGGGTTTGTCTTAATGGCAGCCCCCGGGGCGTGTCGGACTGATGCCTTGAAAAAAAAAACAATAAGCAAAAATGCCAAAAAATAATTTATACCAAATAAACAATTTCAATAACTTAAAGTGAGCAATTTAAAAGTAACCTTTGTTAACCAAATTGTATGTGGGCTCTGAAGCAAACAAAAAGGTAAAATCTCCATAGTAAACATGCTTAAAAATATACTTTGCGAAACCCTTCACTTGCTACCTATAAAAAGTAAAAAAAAAAAAGCCATGATTATGAGATTTTTACAATTGAAAAGGCTATATTTTTTTAGTTTGGCAAATTATCACCCTGGCAATGAAAGTTAATCCCACTTGGAAATATTAACTAATAGTCAACAATTAAAAGTCGTGGATAATTGAGCTCCATTAACCGTTAAAAAGGATCTTCATGATGTCTGCAAATCAACATTCCAGTAACTGTTATGATTAAAACATAATATTTCAAACATCAGAAGACTGATTAGGGAATTTAGATACAAATTTAAATTTACTTAGGATATGGGGTCACTTAGATTAGAACATGAAATTAAAAAATTAGGGTTTCGGAAAAGAAGTCGCTGGAAAAGAAATTTACCAGAGGATATGAGTATCTGGCGATGAATATACATGCCAAACCAGGTCTACAGGAATCTGTAAGAATTAGGGTTAGGGTTGAGAAACAATCAAGCAATCGTAAGTGATGGAAATTGTGGGTGACAGTACCTTGGATTCCTTTTCAAATATATTGAGGTTGTTTTCAAGGGCGGCGACAACATCGGTCTTGGTGGAATCGGAATCGGAGTCGGACTCCCCTTCATACGTTCGCTTCCTCATCATTCTGAGTTAGGGTTTATATCGCTTACAGATCCAGAAAGAAACAAAGGGCACCGTTAAATCCCTTCCTCTCCTCGCCAGTTCTGGAGATTTATTCCAGATTCTCTCTATATGCATAAACTGAACATGAATTGAAACTTGATTGAAGGAGCTGAATAGAAACGTAAGCATTCAATAGGGGTGTTTGGGATTCATTCTCAAAAACAACTTATTAACTTATATAAGTCATAAGTTAGAATTTCTAACTTCTCAAAAACAACTTCTTCATACACAAAAATAACTTAATACAATGATGCAAAAAACTATGAGTTAATTACGTTTTTTGTCTCTATGGTTTGTCAAAAATTATTATTTCAAAAAAAAAAAAAAAAAAAAAAAATTATATAAGTTAATACAAACACTCTAAAAACAACTTATTAACTTTTATAAGTCAATAAGTTATAAGTTGCTTCAAAATAAGCTAACCCAAACACCACAATAGGAAGGCTGAAATCTCCAAATATTGTCTTAAAAAGTTTGGTTGAAATAGCTTAAACATTCTTGTACATGATGCTTCATAACTTGTAAACATGATAAAATTACAATTTTGTACGTCACTTCTCCTTTTTATAGTAATATTATAGATATTCATTGTTTTGCCATTCTTTGTTATTAAATTGGAGGCTAGAGAAGATTGAGCTAATGATGTGATTTGATTGAGTTAAATATGACAAAATTTAACCGAAATATTGTTTGATGGTTTGAAGTGAATTCACATTTCTGAAACCAAAAAAATTGTTTCTTGACCGAATACAAACCGAAAACCAAATATATAATTTGATTCGGTTTAATGAATTTGAGACCAAATTATTAATACCCCTAGCTAAGATAGTTATACCTTCTGGTCTCACCACGTGTTTCGAAAACCATCATTAGTGTTCTAGTGGTGACCACGGGTATTTAAGTTCCACTTATGGTGGGTTCGGATGAGTTTTCCCCTCCAGATCTTAAGTTCGAGTCTGGGTGATAGCAGTTTCTCATTGAGGGGTTTAAACTGGGGATCTATTGTGCGGCGGGGCTCTCTAGCACAGACCCGATTAAAACAACGTATGTCAGACCTCCCGACATTCACGAATAATTTACAATTAAAGAAAAACACGTGTTTCAAAGTTTTATTGGCTTATCTAACTAACTAATATTAATTTGTTACAACCCACATGTAATTTTAGGTCATGAATATGATTGGTAACGCCAAAGGAAATCTAAGAAGGTAGCAAATATTTTTTTCTATGTTCCATTGTTTTAATTGGGTTGCTTAATATACATTTTTAAGTGTCTTAGTGTTACTATTTTATATTGTGGTTTATTTAGTATATTTGTACAAATGAATTATCATTATTTAATCCGTTTATCGGGATATATTTTACCTTCATTGACTAATAATCTTGAATCCGTCATCATATACAATCTTGTATAGAGTTAGTGGATATAGTAAAACTATCCATGCACCTCTCAAAACATGTACACGATGTATTTGTTCCAAAAAAGAAAAAAAGAAAAAAAAGGTATAAAACGGCACCCAACCCAAATACTCAAAACTGGGGTTTTTCATAACTTGGTATTAAAAAACTGAAACCAAATCTGACCCTTCTCGTATGGTATATATTGTGTACACATTTTAAGCCTAGAACCCACAACCAAAATTGGCTTATAATACCCGATAGAACACCTGAACCCTAGCCAAAACCGGTTGATGGTAAAGGCAAATGTGAATATCAAAAGAACTAACTTTATTTTTTTTAATTCTTGAAAGACACCCAAATCTTTAGAGTATATTTTAGGGTGATGGATCATGAGAAAATTTGAGAAAACTCTACCTAACCATCTATGCAGTTAGTGCGGTATAATAACGGATATTGGTCAACGACCGATATTTAAGATATCGGCTATCTCGGTGAGATATCGTTGGGATATCGATAATTTTAATATCACGCATAATTTATATATATAACAATTTAACACTAACAATTCAGTGATATATCGGTGATGTATGTTATATCGGTCAAATATCGGTGATATCTCGGTTATATTCATCAAATATCGGTGATATATCGGTCAATATCGCTGATAATATCTGTATTGATATTCTGACCGATATTTAACACTGATATTTTACATGGGACCGATAACCGATATATCACTGATATTAACTGCATAGCTAACCATTACAAAACCTTAAACTTTAAACCCTAATCCCTAAACCCTAAAAAATAAACCATAAACCCCCCAAAAATTATACCCTACAAGCTAAACCATAAACTCCAAAAGCTAAACCCCAAAGACGAATTCCTAAAAGCTATTAACTAAATGCTAAAGGCTTGTTGTCGTCGCTATTAACATCACTGCTAATGCTGCCCATTCGTGTGAGGCACATTGATTAAAATGTGACCCAGGGGTATAGATCTCCCCCTTCGTCTTTTTCTTCTAAAATAAACACACCATTATTGCTCTTATTCTTTGTAGTGAAAGTTACACCCGACATGATGCGGTGGTTAGGTGTCTTTTCTCTAATCCTTCTATCCTCTATGTGTTTGGGTTCAAATAAAGCAAGGGGCAAGTTTCCCGTTTAGAAAAACAATATTAAAGTGCATACCCTACTCGACCCGACCCATAGACTTGTCAACAGGCCCAATCCAATCCTATTGTCTAAAGACAAGCGTTGACCAAAACATTTCATTCCGATAAATCATCTGAGTTATCCATTAACCTTATATACTAGCACTACACAATTATTCACAGTTAATCCTAATTTCTCGCACTTTCAAATCATGTTCTTCAATTCTGATAATCGAATCTGGATACTCTAATTCATGTAATCTCCAACAGTCAGATCATGTATCATTTGCCCCATTGAATTCTCACAAATCTGATATAGTTAATGATCAAATTTTTCTTTTAGGGTTCAGTTGTTGATTTTGTTAAATTAGGGCTTTGAATTGCATCAAACAATGCCTTCGGTGCTTTTGATCAAATTTGTTAATATTATTCCTCCTTTAGCTACCGTTTTTATGTCTGTCGTTCGTATTCTCATCCTCATCGCCTGAAACGTCATCTTGAGAAAGGTGTTCGCCGTGGTAATCTTAGTATCTATAATAGTTAATTTGGAATAGTTGTTTTATTATTTATAATAGTTAAGTTCTCTAAACATCTCAAGCTTAGAGTGACGACGAGGAGTACGCAATTAGGACTAGCTTTTGTACATGTGACAACTGTGCCTCCGTGACCATCAAACAAATACCAAACCAATGAAATATTGTATTTCATACTTGGGATTTGTACAAATATGTGTATCATTTGCACATATCAATTCTTGTTCGATTTTGGGCTCTAAATCGCTTTCTGGAAGGTTATACGCGCACTGATGCGTAAATATAACCAGTTTAATGCAACGAACACTCCGGAATAGACCCCTCTTTTACTGTTTTACAAACGTTTTGGGGTGAAACATATGTGCCTACTTGTTACTTTCATGCTTTCCATGTTTTCATATCATATGCTTGTTATGTTCAATAGTACACTTATAGTACATGATTTCATTGTGTTTATGCTATGTATGTCCATTGTGTGCATACTTAGTACATCGTTTTACATTACATTTCATGCTATGTATGTCCATTGTGTGCATACTTAGTACATTGTTTTACATTACATTTCATGCTATGTATGTCCATTGTGTGCATACTTAGTACATTGTTTTACTTTACATTTCATGCTATGTATGTCCATTGTGTGCATACTTAGTACATGATTTACATTACATTTCATGCTATGTATGTCCATTGTGTGCATACTTAGTACATCGTTTTACATTACATTTCATGCTATGTATGTCCATTGTGTGCATACTTAGTACATTGTTTTACATTACATTTCATGCTATGTATGTCCATTGTGTGCATACTTAGTACATCGTTTTACATTACAATTTGTTGCATATGCTCATCCAGTATATGAACACATTATATTACATTATGTGAACCATTTGACAATAAACATTTTGACATTGATATACACAATTCATGATTTACATTAGACATAAACATTTTGACATTGATATACACAATTCATGATTTACATTAGACATGGTTTTCACACAAACATTTTGACATTTGATTATACATAAACATTTTACTTTGGTGGTTTGGTTTGAGTAAGTGATTTAAGTAACGAGGCGTGTGTAATATGATACAAGCATGGTGGATACGCCGCTGGTACTTCCTATATATAAGTGCTTGTATGGTATTACATATTGTAGCGTTATTTGAATCATTTCAATTTGAGACATATAACATTTTATACAAATAACATACTTTTCACAAGACATTGTTTTACAAACAACTTATCTTATACAAACTCATTTTACTTGGTTATTCATTTAACCATACATTATTCTCTTATTTATACATATCATCTGGTCTTATTACTTTTCAAATGATTTACAAAAACAAATCAATTTACAAGGTCCGTGGCTAAATTTTATTAAACATTTTCTCAAACTTAAGTCATGAATCTTATTTTCACAAAACCTATGTATCTCACAGGCATTTTTATGCTGACGTACCTATTTTCACATGTGTTTTCAGGAATTGATGCATATGATTGATCAAGATACACCTAGGCAGACTTGTGCCTTAGTGACTTAAAACGAAGCAAGAACTAGTTAATTTGTGTTATGTACTCTTTGTTTCATGTTTAAAATGTTGTAAACTCTCTTGTTTGATTAATAAAACGAAACATTAATTGCCATGGATTTGAAACAATTAATTCTGTTACAACACTCCCCGACGTTTCCGCCACGTTTCGTTGTCTCACATGGTCGGGGTGTGACAGAAAAGTTGGTATCAGAGCCAATGGTTATAGGGAATTAGGTTATTAGTAATGCTTTTACCTAGACTATAACCTTTCTTGGACCCCAACGCAAGTTATCTTGTGTTTAGATCTTAAAACATGCACGTCACCTATCCTTAGGTGATAACCACGACGAGAACATCAATTCCGAATCCGCTTTGAAAATTAATCATTTGTTTTTTGATAATTGATTACTAGGTTTTGAACCCTCTATTGTAAGGTTTTGAACCCTCTGTTATAAGGTTTTGAACCCCTTTGAGTTTTCAAAATCTCGTCAAAGTTTTGGGTCCTAAATAGTGTGAACACGTGCAAACTGGAAGAGTGAATGCATGTACCCTGGGTTTTCTGTCTAAGGCTAGAGTGTTCGTACAAATCCACATAATCGGACCAGTCACTCTTACCTGGGAACTCTTGGGGTGAGTGTCCACTTATAGGCGAGCATGTCTTCGCGATACATTATAAGGATCTATTTGCTTTGATTCAGCCTTTGTGTGTCGTTTGTTGCTTCGTGGTTCAAACAAATGACCATCACCCATGATTTTGGTCGGTAATTGTAACATCCTATTCTTACCCAATGCCATTTCATTTGTTTTCTTTCTTGTTTCCCCTTTTAGAATGCCTCCACGACGCGAAAATCAGGTATCTATCGAAGAGCTGGCAACTGTCATTACACAGCAAATGACTGCTGCAATCCCGAACATTGTCGCTCAATGTAACCAAGCTCTCAACAACAATAATGCCCCCTGCAACTTCAAGACGTTCAACTCAGCTAAGCCATCAAAGTTTTCCGGGTCTCAAGGAGCGACTGCACTTCTGCAATGGTTCGAGAGTCTAGAGAGCACCTTCAGACATGTTCAATGTCCAAACGAGCGAAAGGTAGATTTCGCATCTAATGTTTTTGAGAAACGAGCTTTGACGTGGTGGAATGGTGTGATGAGAGATAGAGGTGCCGATGTAGCACTGGCCCAAACGTGGGAAGAGCTTCGAGCTCTGATGATGAAGGAATTCTGCCCTCGTCACGAGATCAGGGCCTTAGAAAGGGAATTCGACGATCTTAAGTAAGACAGCGGTGAACATCGAGCATACACAGATCGATATGAGGAGCTGAGCCTGTTGTGTCCTTCCATGGTTACGCCTTTGGATAAGGCGATCGAAAAATACATTGATGGTCTCCCTGACTCAGTTCAGGACATTGTTACTGGTAGTAACCCCACTACGGTTAGGCAGGCCATTGAGCTATCTGCTACCTTGACTGAATCTCAAATCAGGAAAGGTAAACTCTTCCGAAAAGATGATAAGAAACCAATCGAGGAATCAAAGACCATGGATGAACAAACTGGATCCCCTAAGAGGTCAAAGAAGCGAAAGGCTTCTCAGAACTTCGCCGTGGTCGCTTACAATGGTCAAGCCGTCCCCAACCAACCAGCCAGCTCAACCCCCTGCTAGGAAGCCATACAATGGAACTTCACCCTTGTGCAACCAATGTAACCTTCATCATCATGCTAGGGTGAAGTGCCGCGAATGCCAAATTTGTGGACTTAAAGGTCATACAGCAAAAGTTTGTCGAGCAGCAGTTGCACCAAATCAAGCTGACAATAATCCTGCTCAAGCTCGCTTTCCACCAGGTTCTTGCTACAATTGTGGCGAGATGGGTCATTTCCGAAGAAATTGCCCAAAGCTTGCTAATGCAAATCCAGCACAGGGATGAGCATCTGACCGACTAGAAGACAACACCCTTTAGAAATAATCACGTCTTATGTATTATTTTATTTTGTTGTCAAAGTCCATGAAACAGTTGTTATCATTGTTTATAAACAAATCTTTTATTTACACTGCAATGTATTTATGTGGTTATATGTATAAACAACATATCCCCTACAATACCGACAATCAAGGAATCGTATTCCTTGAAAAGCAAACTACCCCCCAATTTTTTTTTTCTATTTTATGATATCTTGCATTTCCACGAAATTCCTAAGTACCCGTTTCTTCTAAGGAAAACGAAGTACAAGGCGCAAGTTACAACACTGGACGAATACCCAAAGTACCACTATAAATCCTTAATAGGGTACCTAAGGGTATTTCCGTAAATCCAAAACTTGTTGTGTTCCTAAAATTCGAATATTACGTTTCTTTGAAAACAAAATCGAATTTTTGGGAGATCATCCTATCTTTTCAGATAGATCCCAGAGGACATTGAAGCCCATCTACTGGTTTCCTAGGTGTACCTTGAATATCCATTTTCAATCGATAACAAGTTAATAACAAATTAATAACCAAGTTAAACAACTATGTGATTATGTGCTTATGTGTTTCCTTTTTATGTTTTTGGTGTAATCCAAGTTTTGTTATCCAAATCCTCGTAGAATCTTCCATATCTTCGTATAAGGGATTCATAGTAGGATATCCAAAGGTACTATATTAAATCCTCAATGGGCTTTTACGTAATAGTAAAGACCCTTGGATTATATTGTACTATTCCATAATTAGACCCCTTGAGTGGTTTAGTTAAATAGATTGATCCAAAAATCTGGTTAGGAATATCATGTGATGAAATAGTTGAAAAGACTCCTTGGTGGTCTAATTAAGAGAGATCATTTGTCGATCTAATTAAAAGGACCCTATGATGGTCTAGTCACACTCATCACAGGTTTAATTTTTCCCCTTCACATTACAAAACAAATTGTGCGGACTGTGCAAGGAATTGCGTAATTATGGATGCATACATAATTATGGAATTCAGTGCACAGAAACCACAACAAGTTTGGTCGTGTGTCTAGAAAATGACTCATTCCGTTCATTTTCGTTTATGAAGAAATTGTGGAAAATGACTCATTCCGTTCATTTTCGTTTCTGAAGAAATTGTGGAAAATGACTCATTCCGTTCATTTTCGTTTCTGAAGAAATTGTGGAAAATGACTCATTCCGTGCATTTTCGTTTCTAAAGAAATTGTGGAAAATGACTCATTCCGTTCATTTTCGTTTCTGAAGAATACCCATTAAGGAAAATGACTTATTCCGTGCATTTTCGTTTCTAAGGAAATTGTGGAAAATGACTCATTCCGTGCATTTTCGTTTCTGAAGGAATTGTGGAAAATGACTCATTCCGTTCATTTTCGTTTCTGAAGAAATTGTGGAAAATGACTCATTCCGTTCATTTTCGTTTCTGAAGAATACCCATTAAGGAAAATGACTCATTCCGTGCATTTTCGTTTCTGAAGGATACCCATTAAGGAAAATGACTCATTCCGTGCATTTTTTGTTTCTGAAAAATGTCCGTTAAAGAGGAATATCAGGATTTTGCCTTATCCTTGATGGTTATTTAACACAAGGTCACAGACAGGCTCCTACAAATAAATTTCGGGACGAAATTTCCTAAAGTAGGGGAGACTGTGACAACTGTGCCTCCGTGACCATCAAACAAATACCAAACCAATTAAATATTGTATTTCATACTTGGGATTTGTACAAATATGTGTATCATTTGCAGATATCAATTCTTGTTCGATTTCGGGCTCTAAATCGCTTTCTAGAAGGTTATACGCGCACTGATGCGTAAATATAACCAGTTTAATGCAACGAACACTCCGGAATAGTGAAATAGGCTTCACATACCTTAAATAACCTTTACATAACTTAGAAATAAGCTTTGAGGGGTTCGGTGCGCTAAAATAAACTTTTGGCTCATTCGGGGACTAAAAGTGTCAAAAAGTGCATAAGTTTGCACTTTCGCGCATATCTTACGTTCTGAATACATCCGGACCTCCAAAAATTTATGTAAGCATTATAATATTATGCTTTAGTGTTTGGCTTGTCAAAAATCCATTCGTCGCTTAATTTGGATCGTTTTTGCGTTTGTTATGACTCCCGTCGTAATTAACCGAACAACGCAATCGTACGGCCAAACGAACCGACATCCGTGATGTTTTCAAGCATATTTCATGTTCCCTATGTCTTAACATCATTGTGGAGCTTGAAATTGGGTTTGACGGGTGTTAGAAGTGCCGTTACGCAACGAAACAAGGTGCAGGGACAGAAACTGTCATTTCTGCAAACTTGATGGCTTACGGACTGTAAGCCCTCAACCTTACGGTCCGTAAGGGACTCCCAGCAGATCAGAAGCTTCTAAAACAGCTGTTAACAACTGTTAACCACTCCCAAATCCTTTGCCACATGTTAATCCCTGATGGTGGGGGGCCAATTTGAGTACCATAGTGTTTCAACAAGTGTAAGGACGAGATTGAAGCACGATATTCGATAAACGATCCTAACGGTTCTACCACATCTATAAATACCCATCAAGTTCACTTGCAAAACCCACTTGAAATCTGAGAATTCTCTAAGTTGGGGTGTTTTATCACTTCATACCTGAGAATACTTGGAAGTTCAATCTTGCGGGGACCCTTTGTAAGTGTTCTTTCATTCTTTTCTTCCGTTTTAGCGTTAAAGTCAAACTTTGTTTGACTTTCTGCATTGACCAGTTTATGGTCAATACGAAGTTCGTTTGAACTTCATAACGTGAGCGTAATCACGATGGTAACAGTCCCTAGTGACTATACCTACTGATTACCACGTTATCTAGGCTCAAGTGACGAGCCGTAGTTTCGGCCAGAATACGTATTCTTGCGTATTTTGTAACCAAAATACTTATGGGTATCAAAACCGTTTGTTTTGATACCAAACTTGTTTTCTAACTTAGTTAAGCATGTTTTAACGTGCTTAGCTCGTCACTTTAGTTTAGTGCTTATATAGGGTCGTAAGGTAAACGATCTAAACAATCGCTTATACTTTCGAACCCGACCCGTTTGGTCGATCATTAGGATCCGACCAAACACATTAGGTGACCATAGTATATAGGGAATAACCTTCTGAGGTTATACCTTATGGTCGCTTCGTTAAGTAGTTGTATGATAGGTAGTTTATATGCCTTAGGTAAATTACCAAAATGCCCTTTTTACGCCAAAATTCATTTTAAGCATAAGTAACATAACTTTTAACATCTAAACTGATTTGGCAACAATATTAGACATGTTAAGGCATATTTTACTTGTCATAGGACTAGTTAGGCGTTCCGAACGCGTTTTACGCGAACGACGCGTTAAAGTAGCATAAGCTACCTAAACGGGTCATAATGGGTCGTAAGCACTTAGGTTAGGTTTCATTGTAGTATGTAGGCCTTGTTAAACCACATTACATGAGTTCCCATACTCATTTGGTTTACGAGCCCTCATTCTATCCGATCCTCCGATTTAGGTCCGGTTTATTATTGTAGTTACCTATATTAGGTACCGTTTGATTCCGTGATCTTCTAGCATTGCTTGGTGGTTATCCTAGGACTATTGAGCAATCTCAAGTGAGTACATAGACCCATCTTTTACTGTTTTCCAAACGTTTTGGGGTGAAACACATGTGCCTACTTGTTACTTTCATGCTTTCCATGTTTTCATATCATATGCTTGTTATGTTCAATAGTACACTTATAGTACATGATTTCTTTGTGTTTATGCTATGTATGTCCATTGTGTGCATACTTAGTACATCGTTTTACATTACATTTCATGCTATGTATGTCCATTGTGTGCATACTTAGTACATTGTTTTACATTACATTTCATGCTATGTATGTCCATTGTGTGCATACTTAGTACATGATTTACATTACATTTCATGCTATGTATGTCCATTGTGTGCATACTTAGTACATCGTTTTACATTACATTTCATGCTATGTATGTCCATTGTGTGCATACTTAGTACATTGTTTTACATTACATTTCATGCTATGCATGTCCATTGTGTGCATACTTAGTACATCGTTTTACATTACAATTTGTTGCATATGCTCATCCAGCATATGAACACATTATATTACATTATGTGAACCATTTGACAATAAACATTTTGACATTGATATACACAATTCTTGATTTACATTAGACATGGTTTTCACACAAACATTTTGACATTTGATTAAACATAAACATTTTACTTTGGTGGTTTGGTTTGAGTAAGCGATTTAAGTAACGAGGCGTGTGTAATATGATACAAGCATGGTGGATACGCCGCTGGTACTTCCTATATATAAGTGCTTGTATGGTATTACATATTGTAGCGTTATTTGAATCATTTCAATTTGAGACATATAACATTTTATACAAATAACATACTTTTCACAAGACATTGTTTTATAAACAACTTATCTTATACAAACTCATTTTACTTGGTTATTCATTTAACCATACATTATTCTCTTATTTATACATATCATCTGGTCTTATTGCTTTTCAAACGATTTACAAAAACAAATCAATTTACAAGGTCCATGGCTAAATTTTATTAAACATTTTCTCAAACCGAAGTCATGAATCTTATTTTCACAAAACCTATGTATCTCACAGGCATTTTTATGCTGACGTACCCATTTTCACATGTGTTTTCAGGAATTGATGCATATGATTGATCAAGATACACCTAGGCAGACTTGTGCCTTAGTGACTTAAAACGAAGCAAGAACTAGTTAATTTGTGTTATGTACTCTTTGTTTCATGTTTAAAATGTTGTAAACTCTCTTGTTTGATTAATAAAACGAAACTTTAATTGCCATGGATTTGAAACAATTAATTCTGTTACAACACACCCCGACGTTTCCGCCACGTTTCGTTGTCTCACGTGGTCGGGGTGTGACAGTACATGTTAGGACCCAAGACTTACGGGGGGAGGGTACAAGTAATGATTTTGGGACTGGTTTTTGGTTTTGTGTTAAGGAGAGGTTTGACGAGGAAATGTGTTTTGAATACGACCGTACAAGTAACGATCTCGAAGCAAAGATCATAAGCATAGTCCAACCGATAGGAAGATTTCACGAAATTTACTGCCGATGAATAGATGAGTTGGAAGAAGCAAATGACGATGAGCTTTTTATTGAAGAATCAATGGCCGAGTATGAACGAGTTAATGAAAAATCGTTTACCAAGCTTGAAATTGGAAGCTTATAATGGATGTTCAATTGTAACTAGTATTGGAATTTTAGTGTTAGAATTTTAGTATTAGTATTTATGTGTAATGTTAACTATGTTTAATAACGCCCCGCTGGCGGTGTTCGCATATATTGTACATATGTGTGGGCCCTCGGAGGGTAAAAGTGAAAATGCATTAATTTTAACGTTATTTTACTAGTTTGGTGAAAATAACGTTAAAAACGATAAACGGTTAATCATGTATCATGTGGTGGCGTTGAATGTCAAAAAACAAGTGGTGCATGTACTAATCGACCTTTATCCTGATTGTTGCTGAGTGTTATGTGCCTTATGTCCAATGCTTGATGCAAAACTACTCTCGAGCCGAGGGTCTCACTGGAAGTAGTCTCTTTGTTCCTACGGGGTATGGGTAAGGCTGTCTACATCTTACCCTTCTCAGACCCTACATTTGCTTTGCTATTGGTGGGATTTACTGAGTATGATGTTAACTATGTTTAATATAAATGATATTTTATTAAAAAATAACATTAAACAATAATTATTAAACATTAAAACATTAAACACTAAACATTACAACCTAAGCTTAAACATTAAAACATAACAATAGACTTAAACAAGTAACACATAAAGTGGAACTTATACACTTCAATGCTAGTACACTACTACACTACTTTTGGCTAGCGGATCGAGACGATTCCCCTTCTTTTTAGTTTTTTCTTCGGGGCAATGTTTAACCATATGTTTTTTGAGAGTTGAGTTTGTCACAACTTTCAAGAACTTCTCATAATACTTGCACTGAGCCATCTCGCTGTTGTTTGACATTAGACATAAGTCATAGTAGGACCAAACCTCGGCGTTTCGTTTGGTTGCAAACACCAAAACAACATCTTTGTTACTTGCCATCATTGGTGAGACAAAAAACTTGAGCGGTTTTATAGTTTAGACAATGTTTGAGAGTTAGAGAAGTGGTGTGGTTAAAAATAAACATTCAAGACATATTTATACTAGTTTATAGTGTTAAAATGGTAAATAACCGGTTCTAAACAACTATATTACCATTAGGAATCATTTTTCAACAATAATATTTCAAATTTCCACCCATACCCGGTTCCCGGTATACCCGTACCCGAACCGGTTCCAGTGGGTTTTATCCCAATATTCAATATCCGGGTCCGGTTCCGGTTCCGGTTCCTACCCAGTTCCCAAAAAGACCCGGATACGGTTGTACCTGATTGGGCCATATCCGGTTCCGGGTACGGCCCAAAACCCAAAGTACATACCCGACCCGGTCCATAGGCTTATCAACAGGCCCAGTCCAATTCTATTGTTCCCAAAGACAAGCGTTGACCAAAGCATTTCAATTCCGATAAATCATCCGAGTTATCCATTCACCTTTATATATATACCACTACCAGCACTCTACAATTATTCTCAGCTAACCCTAATTTCTCGCACTTTCAAAAATCATGTTCTTCAATTCCGATCATCGAATCTGGATCCTCAAATTCATGTAATCTCCATCATTTGCCCCATTGAATTCACACAAATCCGATACAATTAACGATCGAATCGTTCTGTTAGGGTTCGGTTGTTGATTTCGTTAAATTAGGGCTTTGAATCGCATCGAACAATGCCTTCGGTGCTCTCGATTGAATTTGTTAATATTATTCCTCCTTATTCTACCGTTTTCTATGTCGGTCGTTCGTATTCTAATCGTCTGAAACGTCATCTTGAGAAAGGTGATCGTCGTGGTAATCTTAGTTAACAATCGGTTTAATATTGTGTGTTTTTAAGCTCTCTAATTAGTATCTATAATAGTTAATTCGGATTATCTGGTTCTATATCTGTTAATTTTTATCATCGTTTTCATCATCATCGCGTTAAGAAATAGGAGATTTGAAGTTTGGTCAACGCAGATCTGATTCTAATCTTGCTGGAAAAGGTATATCTTTTTTTTTAAATTTTTTTTATTTGGATGTGAATATGATTTTGTTTATGTATATACAAGTGGATTTGTGCATTTAAATGGAGGATCTTGTGTGGTGTAAATGTTGGATTACTTGATAGATTTGTAGTAAATGATTGTTTGGTTTTTGATTGTGATTAAATAGAACAACATTTTTGGTGATTTCGAATTTTTTGATGTATTGGATGTTTTAAGTGCACATGAGATTATTTTGTTTCAGGAATAAGAATAATAAACGAACAACTCGATACTCAGATAGGCTTGCCCTAGTGTTTGGATCATAACCTAGGCGTTATTAGCTTGAATCCCGGTTTGTGTTCAGCGGTGATTCACCAGGCGCGTCAAAGGGAGAACGCCACAAAACTTGCTAATCCACAGTGTGGTGGCTGGGCATGGCTTGAATTGTTGATGACCATTGGCCAATCAATCATCAATCTTTTAATCCACTATCCATAGAATACGTTATTGCTTTAACTTCAGATAAGATATCGGTAGCACGTTGTTATGGTTTTTGTTTTTCCACGCCTTCCGTACATGGTCTATGATTTTACATCTGCTTGTGATTGTTTACTTTTCAAGTCCTAGTGTAGATTGTTTTTATATGTGAACCTCAAATCTATGCAGTTAATGCGGAAAAATATCGGTTATCGGTCAAGGACCGATATATGAGATATCATTTATCGCGGTGAGATATCGGTGAGATATCGGTAATTTCTAGTATCATGCATAAATATATATATTTATATTTATATTCATATCTAGAGCCTATATATATACTAGAAGTCTAATATCATGCATAAATATATATATTTATATATATAAAAGAGGTGGTAGAAAGTCTAGGTGTGGGAATGAAAGTCTCAAAAGGTGGTAAATACTTTGTCCCACATTGGTGTGGGGACAAAGTGAGTGGGTGTTTATAAGGTAAAGCATTTACTACTCCATTGTAGCTTTATGACATGTTTTACCACAAGTCCTACCCGCGCGCGCAGGGGGGGGTGCAAAAAATGGGTTTCTGAGCTGGAATTTGGTTGAACTCGTGCGTGCCCGCGCATCCTGCGGACACGAATGCAGCTCCGAAACCCCATGGGTCTGTGTGAGGTCGTTTTTTGCTGTGGAAAGCAGCTTTCTTTATTTTTGTGAAAAATGGCCCAAACGATATTTCGGCGATACAACCGAAACGATTTTTTCAAGATATCGGCGATATTCGGCGTTGACCACCGATATTATCGTTGACCGAGATCTGAAACCGATATTTTGGTGAAGGGCCGATAACCGAGATATCGCCGAGATTAACTGCATAGCCTCAAATTCAATATACAGTAGATTCTTGTTTTAATATAGGTTTCTTGTAACGTTTTGGCATTCGGAGTGTTTTAACGTTTTGTGTGAACCCATTGCAGCTCTTGATTAATACCAATGGATGTTTGCTCTGAAATTGGATTGTCAGCCACTGATAAGAATAATGATCATAACGGGTCATGCATGAATGGTACGGATACATTTGAATCTACTCTTGGAGTTCTAAAAGCTCGTTCCGTAGATGAACTCAGTGTTGATGTGACCGAGCGTCTTAACATTCAAGATACCAAAGAAGATGATTCGACCTCCTCAACATCCCATAAAAATTCTGAGTTTGAGGAAAAGGATTCGTGTGATGAGTTTCTTTTGAACAAAACAACGATTCAAACCCCTGAGAAGTGTCTTCACAAACATGCTACATTTCCGTCTTCAAGTAAAACCTTATCTCTTCAAGATGGCATCGCAAGTGAGCTATCAACACATGGTGACAACATTAAATTTAATGATCCATCTGGCTTACGTTCCCTATCTTTGCCTGTAAGTACTCATATTGCTATGATATTTTGACTCACGAGTCAAATATTGCAATTTTCCTTTGTACTAACATGTTGGATTATACTAAAAGGGTAGGTGCACGGTACCCCTGACCGCGGAGGGGATCCCCCCTCCCAGTTCACCACCCGACAAGGATCGCTGGCGGCAAATACCCTCCCAACACTTGGGGTTCGAGAGAGGTGGGGTTGCCAAGTCTCGAACCCGAGACCCCAACGATCCAAGTGTTGGAATATGGGTGTCGGTGGCCAACTGAGCTACCCCAGTTGGTTTGTTGGATTATACTAGAGGCAGCAATTCTACCTATTTGCTTATGAACATGTCGGTTTGCGTTACGTTTTATCTCTAGTTTGGCAATTGCCTAAATTAAAAAACAAATAAGGAAATGCTTTATATAAATACTAGATTTTTATGTGATACTATCTAACACACGTGTCATTATAGTATATGTGTGTGTGTATATATATATAGGATCAAGATCAAGAGAAAACCCTCTTGAGTTATGAGAACTTAGAGAACTCCGACTTCCCGTGCGAGTTTTGCCCCAATTTTTTTAAACAGACATAGATTAAAATGTTAGAAACACATCTGTAAAAAAATCGAAGTGGCGTTTTCAGTTTTTTTATGCTGCTGTGAAAAGCTGCTGACGTTAGCATGAATCGGCATTTACACAACCTGTAAGCGTTTTTTATGGATGGTGTAAATCAACAAACTTTTTTTTGGAAAAGTAGATTTTTTTAAAGATTTTGGTAATTTTTTTGAAAAACCTTTTGTAAAGCCGAGTTCTCTAAGTGCTCACAACTTGTAGGAGTTTTCAATTTACATAACCCTATTATATATTAGAATTATTTGGCAAAAGTGTGTCGGGTCAACACAACACTACCCATCTTAGATTTTTTCCTACCTTTATGATAAATTCTCATGAATCCCTTACCCAACCCGCTTATTTTGATACTTCGAGATTTTGTGCTTGCAATGTTACAATAAACTCTTGCTTAAACCTCTTGTATTTCCTCACAGACTCATCTGAAGCCTATATCAGCAATGAAAGGCAGCCGTGAGAAACATGGAGTTGCTCCACCCGTAAAGTTAACCGTGAAGTGGGCCCCAGACGTGTACGATCCAATTCCTACTTCAGTGTCACATGTCGTAACAAACAACAGGTCGTCTTCAAAGCACAGCAAGAAGAATTCAAAGAACAAGCAAAAGCACGGGAGCAAATCATCACGTGGAAGCAAAAGTAAAGACAAAAAGCAAGTTAGAAAACGCGGTGGAAGCTCTTCTTCAGGCGTGGGCTATAAGTTGGAACATGAAGAACAGCTGGTTGATTTTCTTGAACCCGAGCCTCAGTCAGGTAGCATTGATTATCATGTTGGGAATCCAGATCGGTTATGTGGAAGTAGCTTTATGAAGAGGTATGGAGCGAGTTTACATTTGTCGTCGGTTGCTGAAGCTACCTAGCTTTTCGGGTCGTCACAACGGTTGGTGTTACTTGTTTGTAAATAAATAATAAGGTTGCAGTTTTGTTGGTTAGTGGTAAAACTCAAAAATCGTAGTATGAGTTTGGTTACTTTGGTATGTGTAGATATTGTGTCTGATGTTCTACATGGTTCTTTTGCTGAATTGGAATGCTTTATAAGTGTGGTTGATTTGATTCTTAAGCTATTTTCATCGACCAGAAAGATGGATCCTAGCTATAATAAACCATAATCAAGATGTTATAAACTTATAATGGTATCAAATTCAAAAGGAAGAAGTTGATACTATTTAATGGTAACCTATTATATTGAAACTTATGTTGTGTGCATAGATTTTGATTTTTATCTGTTTTAAGTGTTTAAAATTTGGTGTTTCTTAGTTTTCTTAGATTTTGACTAAAGTTTTATAGTTCTGAGTTTTCTAAGATCTTGGATCTTGACTAAAATTTTATAGTTCTGAGTTTTCTAAGATCTTGTAACGTTTTAGGTTTAAGCTCGAATGGTTTAAGATCTTGCAGCGGCCTTGGTTTTAGTATCGATGACGCCTTGGTTTTAGTACCGATGACACATAGTTTAAGTGTTAGATCTCCTTATCTGTCTTGCACGTGAGGGTATGATTATTCTTTGAGCTCGCTGATTATTTGGTTACCTTATCAAATCGAAGAAGCTTCCATTCATGACCCCCTAATTGTTATATTTGTTTTTCATCCTTCGTCGTCTTCATTTTGCATAAGAATACCATACAATCATTTCCATTGTAATTGATCTTATACAACAACCACATACTCGGTTGGATCCCACTCATAGCTTGTAATTGAACTTATAGAAAAGCGTAAAATATGGTGTGACAAAATACGAGGAAGCATGACACAATTCGATCCAGAAAACGATCTATGGAAAAATGTATGTTACTTCCCTTTGTCATTTTCTTCTTCATTCTTGAATGCACATATAATGTACGTTCGTAACTCA
The DNA here is from genome assembly GCA_030545235.1 of Helianthus tuberosus. Taxonomy (NCBI): domain Eukaryota; kingdom Viridiplantae; phylum Streptophyta; class Magnoliopsida; order Asterales; family Asteraceae; genus Helianthus; species Helianthus tuberosus. The sequence continues at coordinate 32,559,574 of CM060373.1, read as the reverse complement.
TTTACTTTGTAAAAACCCTAATGAACATTACCCGTAATTACTTTTGAGAAAGATCATCATGGGCGAGCGTTCGAGAAATTTCCTCGAAGAAGGTACGCTCATGACATGACAATTTGTATTCATTTGTTTGGTATACAAGAGTTTTTATTAGATGAAATTGACTTGCAAGAGTTGCATATAAAAAGGACAAAACGATATATTACCAATTTTAAATACCACACAAATGTCCCCAATCTGGGTCAAAATGCAAATGCTACAAACTTCAAAAGTGGCATACACAAAAAACATACAATATGTTTTTATCCCATTATACATTCATATTGATTAAATAACAAGAAATAACACCTCAATTCTCCACCACTTGCAATATATTTTTACACAAGCTTTTTGCCACTAGCCAGATCACTTTCATGCACATCACTGCAGGATTTAGAAAGTACCATAAAAAAGTTGCACAATTTTTAATAAAAACAAAAAGAAACACTTTCACCGGTTTGAAAATTCTGTGGGAGACTTGCCTGTTATTGTTCATGAAAAGTACACTTGAGACATGTTGGTGAGGTGAGAGGTAGGACAACTGCACCACTAGGTATGCACATGTGCCAATACTGTGAAAGTGTTCAAAATATCAATATATATATAATTAGCATATGTATCACATAAAATTATTTTGGGTAATCAAGAATTTATTTGAAAACCAAATAAGAAATCATAATAAACAATGATACGAGTTAGAGGTGTGGAATATACACTCAGTCACTATTATTATGATTTTGAGCACCATGGAACATCAGTTTTCTTAATTACGGGTGAAAACCTAGAGCTTGGATGGTTCCAAGGGGTTCGGGACGATGCCCACATGGGGTCCAAGGAGCAATGCTTCCTTGTCACTACAAGAAGTTTTAGTTTTGCCTTAAAAGAAGCTTTGTTGGAAATAATTCGGATTTGCATAATAGTTGCAGGTGCTGAGCATGGGCAAGCTCGGAGCAGTACTAACTCTTAGATGAGTTTGTACTGAAGTTACCCACCGATGTAACTGTTGCACTTACATCCATGTTTCACCCCAACCACTATAATGGTTCGAACATTTAATACATGATTTTCAATTTCATAGAAAAAAAAATCTCGTTTTGTAGAACACTTTCCATCTTATCTAATCCTAACACGATTTAGAAAGCTATCCAATATTTGAAACACGAAACCTACATCACATTAATCATACACAAATATATTTTTAACTTATGACAAAGTTTAAAAAAATGTTCCCTAAAACCTCAAAGTATATCTAACCCGGTTAACCTTTCTCTAACCCAATCACCGAACCGAATCCCCCCTTTGGGTTTGGGGTTCCATCTTAATCGTGTTCGGGTTAATTCGGGTCGGGTTTGGTATATGGGTTCGGGTAAAAACGAAACCCCTAGTTATGAGCAAAGACTTGCATGCCCTTGATCATATCCTACCCAAAACTATGTGTCTAGTATGAGATGCAAGATCCATTAGATTCTTGCTATGAATACATGCTTACCTCCCAAAACATGCAAGTATAAGCATCCACATGAAAGCACTTATCCAACTTGATTCCTTGTATGCCACCCACACCTAAACCATTTATTTAGGGAAGATTATAAAATAAAAATTGACGCGATTTATGTTATATCAAATGTTCAAAGCCAGTGGGCTTAGAGCATCAAAACTTTGTCAAAGCCGGCCAGCGGTCTTTAAGCATTAAACTTGATCAAAGGAAGTTAATCATGATATAAATGGAGACATACACTAATAACACCCTTGATGACATAGAGGTCAGCTATTGTTCCTACCATGCACCTGCAAGAATTTATTTTTATTAATCTTGATATGAACATATCATTTGCCACTGGGCAAACACCATACCACTAGACCACTAGGTCATGGTATCAGACCAGTCGTTTGATAAAGAAACTTACATTGTGAGTACTTCTTTGCGGAATGGAGATCCATCAACAATATACGTGTAAATATAGTATCCCAACATGAAGCTGATTAGTGCACCAAAGAATGCTCTTAGAGTTGCTGGAGAATAACTCCTGTGTTTAGTGTCATTCCTAAGCCCAAAAAAAGCTATATTTATTTTTAACATTTTTTTTTACTTAAACTTAATGTATAACTTAACGCATATGTTAAAAAAGTCCTAAGTAGTATCATTGTGTTATTTTTACGCTTTTTGACGTCTCGCCAACACAAAATACAATGGATCCTTAGACGAGTCTTCGGGTGACAACTTGGAGAACTGCCTAACCACATATGCACATATAGCAATGCTGTAAAAGGAAACAATATTTGATTATTCCATAATACATACAATGGGACATGTCACATGTGTGCATATTTGTATATAAGGTAAATGTACGTACACTTATGCACAAGTATATAACAATAATGTTGACAATTTTTAAAAAATGTTATTGCATTTATAGTGTTTCATCTGCACATATGATAGGATTAAAAATATTTGGATCTCAATCAAACATTTCTAAGTGTAAATAATCTTTTGTGTCATATGTTCCTGTGTCGCGTTTTTATCGTAGAATTGTATTGTATAATATAATAAACGAGTACATGCACTAATCGGCCTTTGTCTTAATCGCTGAGTATTATGTGACTTATGTTTAAGACTTGATGCAAAACTACTATCGAGCCGGGGGTCTCACTGGAAGCAGACTCTCTATTCCTAACGGGTAGAGGTAAGGCTGTGTACGTTAGCTTTGCTATTGGCGGGATTTACTGAGTATGATGATGATGAATATAATAAACGAGTACATACCTTCCTGTGATAAATATAACAAACGCGGCAATTGGTTTTTTGACCAGGCTGAAGTCTTCCTTGTAGAAAATCCAAGCCTAATTAATACATCAACATGTTACATATATTATATATTAGGGTCAAGTTATTCTACAAAGGCTTCTAATTGTAAGAAGGATTTATAGAGTGACAAGTGTCTAATAACCTAAAACTAAACCCCCTACATTACCACCAAAAACCTAAACACCCACCCCACCACCACCCAAGAAGGATTTAATTAGGTTTTTGTTGGTGGTGGATGTTTAAGGGTTTTTGTTTTTGTTTTTTTTTTTTGTTTTTGTAGTGGGTTTTTTTGTGTAGTGGGGTTTTTAGGTTATTGGACACTTATCACTCTATAAATCCTTCTTACACTTCTTACAATTAGGATCCTTTGTATTTGATCCTAATCCACATATATTATATATCTCCATCATAAAAAATTGATTATATGTAAGCAGACAACAGTTTAATCTTGTATTATTCATACCCCTATAACAAGTAAATTGATATAGACATCTACCATAGCCAGTTGAACCCACCTGCAACAAGTTTGAAAACAAACTAATTATATATAGAGGAAATAAAAATAAAAAATAAAAAAAATCAGCTTTCTATTAGTGAAACTATCATTTTCTTAGTTTATTCATCAAGAGACATTGATATTTGGAACTTGTTTTTATATTCTAGGTGCATTGCTAGTTGAACCAGCGGATGCGAATAATGTTTATGTTGAAACGCCAATGCACGTTTCCCGACTCATCACTAACTCTGAGAAACGTACTAGATCTGCTAGCTCAACCAACCGCTTCTCATAAACACTATTCACAACATCAACTCAACTAGCGGACCACCTAGAATCAAAACAGGTTCAAAAAATTGACTAGAAACCATGAAAACTTATCCGAAATATAAAAGAAAATCTGATAATTGCATATACAAAACTAATTATCATCATCTACCTAGCTTGTGGGTCCAAACAAGACATGAACTGATCGTAATATAGTCCGTATATATACACACATGTATACATACAACCCACTATGATGAACCCCATCTTCAGTCTGGTTGCAACTTCTGCCATTATTGCTTCGAAGTTTTGAGTGTAAAGTTGTTTCAGGCTGGTTGTGTTGCAGGCTTAAGTGTGGAAGATGACTAAATATATATTAGTTGTTTGAATGAAATTTTTTAAAATCTAATATTTTATTTCAGTAGCACTCCGATGTTTGAAAGAAATTCTTTAAAATCTAATATTTTATTTCACTATGAATAAATATATATTCGTTGTTTGAAAGAAATTCTTTAAAATCTAATATTTTATTTCACTAGCACTCCGATGTTTGAAAGAAATTCTTTAAAATCTAATATTTTATTTCACTAGCTAGCACTCCGATTAAGACCACAAATTTTCTTTTCCAAAATGGTTACCAAAATTATACAATAACTATGATTTTGCCCATAAATGGTCGTTAAATGGTCGTAATCATCAAAATTGTCAACTACGTAAAGGTTATTGAGACGTATTATTTTGAAAGCTTGAATATTATGAATTTTGTGCACTTTTTTATATACATAAAAAAGACAAACTCTATTATAATAATAACTATGATTCAAGGATACTAGTAATTTAACTGGTTTTACTCTTAGCTTCCACTTTCATCGACACATACAATCTCATTACGATTTATATTACATAATATGTAATAAGTTCTTTAGGTATCATCTAATAATTAGTGCGTACAATTTTTCTAATTTTTTTTCTTTTCTTTTCTTTTATAATAATCATAACAATATATATACTATACATAGTAAAAAAATTTAAAAAATTATTGTTATTTTCTTAACTCAGTCGAGTTTCTATTTTACCCTTTCTCTGTATGTATAATCACATTTGCATAAAAAAAGATTTAACAGATTTTGTAGATTGTATATGTAATGTATACTAATGGGTTTTTACATGCTCCGTGTGGCGGATCTACGATTTTTTTTTTGGTCCATTTTTTGTGTAAGGATTTTTCACAACCAAACATTAAAATTTTCGGGTCGGTCATCGTAGTCGGGTCGGAGCTAGAAAATAATGTAGAAGCATTTAGTGGACATGAAACCACTACATTATATGTTGGAACTTTTATTTGGTAATCAAGTGTTAAATAAAATCGACATTCAATTTATCATTTTAAAGAAGCAAATTAGAGGGTCAATAGGTGGCTGTGCTGTTTAAAACACTAGTTTAATTTTGATGGAAAAAACTAAACTAAAAAAAAAGACATGTAAGACTTGAACTTGGGATCTATTAGTTGAAACACAAGGGGATTTACCACCACACCATCTTTGCTTTTAATATTATGGGGTCCAATTAATTTATTTCATGGGTCCTTGAAAAATTTAACATACCGATTCTACTATTTTCTAAAAAAAGATTGGGGTCCGTGGACCCCGATATCGCAACCCCCGACCCCTTGCCCCGAGGGGCGGGCGACCGCGAGCAGCACACAGAGCTGGTGGTATCGGTGTTTATTAATTTGGTAGCGGAAAATAACATCAGGACCGTAGTTAGGAAATAGTTTATCAGAGTTAAAACACCACATTTTTATAAATAATAAATACATGGGAAAAACCCAAGTTTTCATTATAATATGTTTGTAGGGATAAACCCTAATTTATTGAAATAAAACTTCTTTCTTATTTAGGTAACTTTTATAGTCACTTTTTCAAGCCTTCAGTGCTCTCCAGCTGGCTTCTATTTGGCTTTCACATTTTGTTACCTGAAACGCGTTTTAAAAACATTTTATCAGCAAGAAATACTGGCGAGTGCATCCCAATTTAACCAAAACAAGCTTTTATATCTTTACAGTATTGAGAGCGATTACAATGTTTATATCTACCCAATTACCACCCACGGTACTGTCAATCCTGACTTGTGGTCATGCTACTATTCACAGTATAGTAACAAGTAATGTATACAAAACCCGAACATACCGACAGTAATTGTAGAATACATAGACTCAATCACTGTTATCATAATTTAAAACAATTGAGGTTTGTATAAAAAGGTTTACAAAAATAGATGTACTCACTTTGCTGTTTTAGATAATATTTCTGCTTTTTTGTGACTTCCTGGTTATAATCTATTAAAATTAAACAATGCACACGTGTTAGTAAGATAACCCAATTTACATTAGCCATACCCCCCGAGACAGAACTCCAACGACTGAGTCAGGCAGAGCCTTGACATTCGTTACGAAGCCCTAGATCAATCGGGTAGAGTAAATAATACGTAACCGGGGGTTATAATACTTACAACGAGGCAGAGCTTCGCTTTTTAGTGGTATTATTCTCGAGCAATATTGCTATTATAGGGACAAAGAAAAGAAATGAAATGAGCGACTGAAGACTGAGGCATCGGCCTCCTTTTATAAGGCTGATCAGGGTTTTCTCGCTCCCCGCGAGAGATAGAAGGCAATGCCTTCGTTGCCCACGAGATCACTAGGGTAGGCCTTAGCTTGGTCGTCTCATACTGTAGATCTAACACGAGGGGGACACGTGGCGCAATGTGGTGTCGCCTGGTGCCACCTTGTCGCGGCCCGCGACATACTGGCTTGTCTGGGTCGCGCCCCGCGAGAACCATATATTTTTGTTTTTAATTGATTTTTATTAATATAAAGGTATATTAAGTCCGTTTTTCGTATACGGGGTATATTTTAAGACGTATAGGAGTATTTTAATGGTTTTGGGAGAGTTGTTATATCCTCCCCACCTTGTTTTAGATCTCGTCCTCGAGGTCTACTGGAACAGGTGTTGATATTTCCTTTGCATCCCTGATTCGAGCTCCCAAGTGTATTCTGGTCCTCTCTTGGAATCCCATTTTACTTTGACCAGAACTAATCTCTTGTGCTTGAGATTCTTGATCTTTCTATCTTCAATCTGCAGCGGTTTTTCTACAAACTTAATTTTCTCATTTACCTCTATGTCCTTAAGAGGTACCATTAATGTTCATCTGCTAAACATTTCTTGAGATTACATACATGAAATACATCATGTATTCCTGCCATTTCCTCTGGCAGTTGTAGCTGATAAGCTACTGGTCCTATTTTTCTAATAATCTCAAAAGGTCCAACATACCTGGGGCTTAGCTTTCCCCTCTTGACGAATCGGACCACTCCTTTCCATGGAGAAACTTTTAATAATACTTTATCTCCTACTTGAAATTCCAACGGTTTTCGTTTGTTATCAGCATAACTTTTTTGACAATCGTGTGCTGCTTTCAGTCTTTCCTTGACTTGAATAATCTTGTCCGTTGTTTCTTGTACTATCTCTGGTCCAGATAGTTGTTTTTCTCCAATTTCTGCCAAACAGATTGGAGTTCGGAATTTTCGTCCATAAAGTGCTTCAAATGGTGCAGCATTGATACTAGTATGATAGCTGTTATTGTAGAAAAATTCTATTAATGGTAGATGATCGTCCCAATTTCCTCCGAAATCAATTACACAGGCTCTAAGCATATCCTCTATTGTCTGAATTATCCTTTCGCTTTGTCCGTCCGTTTGAGGATGATAAGCTGTGCTTAGTTTTAACTTGGTTCACATTGCTTTCTGGAAACTAGTCCAAAAATGAGAAGTAAAACAACTATCTCTATCAGAAACAATAGATAAAGGAATTCCATGTAATGAAACTATTTCATTTACATACAACTTGGCTAATTGTTCAATACTGAAAGTTTCCTTCATAGATAAGAAATGAGCAGATTTGGTTAATCTATCAACAATCACCCAGATTGCATCATTACCTTTTCGTGTCTTGGGTAATTTAGTAACAAAGTCCATTGTTATCAATTCCCATTTCCATATAGGCATTTCTAGTTGCTGCAATAAACCTGAGGGTTTCTGATGTTCAGCTTTAACCTGTGAACATGTTAGACATTTAGTAACATAGGTTGCTATATCCTTTTTCATTTCTATCTATCAGAAATTCTTTCTTAAGTCTTGATACATTTTATCATTACCATGATGTATCGTATACTTAGATTTATTGGCTTCTTTTAAAATTCGATGGCGTAGGTTTCCTTGTTTGGGTATCCAGATTCTTTTCTTATGGAATCTCTAAATTCCATCTGTTCCTTGTTCTAATTCCTTAATCATTCCTTTTAATTTTTTAGTATCGTCCTTGATTACTGTTTTCTGTATTTCTCTAATTTGCTCATTTAAATCTATCTGCAGATTTATTTTGAGAGAACGTACTCGTCTTGGCTTGTCATGATACTTTCGAGTTAGAGCATCAGCTACTACATTAGCTTTTCCTGCATGATACTGGATATCACAATCATAATCACTAAGAATCTCCATCTAGCGTCTCTGTCTCATATTTAATTCCTTTTGCCCAAAAACGTATCTTAGACTCTTATGATCGGTGAAAATAGTAAACTTACTACCATAAAGATAATGTCTCCAAATCTTAAAGACAAAAATTATAGCTCCCAATTCTAGATCATGGGTTGTATAATTCTCTTCATGATTCTTAAGTTATCTAGAAGCATAAGCTATAACCTTTTGACGCTGCATTAACACGCATCCATAACCTAATTTAGAAGCGTCACAATAGACTACCAGGTCTTCAGTTCCTTCTGGTAATGCTAGTATGAGTGTATTGGTTAACTTTTGCTTTAGAATCCTAAAAGCTTCTTCCTGTTTTGGTCCCCATTTAAACTTAACTAATTTGCAGGTCAATTTCGTTAAGGGAATAGCTATTCTAGAAAAATCTTGAATAAAACGTCTATAATAACCTGCTAGTCCAAGAAAACTTCTCACCTCCATCAGTGATTCAGGGACTCTCCACTTAGTAATCGCCTCGATTTTTGTGGGATCTACATGGATTCGTTCCTGATTAACCAGGTGTCCAAGGAATTGTACTTCCTTTAACCAAAATTCACATTTTGAAAATTTTGCATAAAACTTTTCTTTTCTCAGCAAATTTAAAAGTATAAACAAATGCTCTGCATGATCTCCTTTACTCTTAGAGTAAATAAGAATATCATCTATAAAGACAAATATGAATTTATCTAGATGTGGTTTACATATTCTGTTCATCATGTCCATAAATGCGGCTGGGGCATTGGTTAAACAAATGGCATGACTGTAAATTCATAATGACCGTACCTTGTTCTAAAAGCACTTTTAGGAATGTCCACTTCCTGTACTTTCAGTTGATGATATCATGAGCATAAATCGATCTTAGAAAAGAATCGAGCTCCTTGAAGTTGATCGAACAGATCATCGATTCGCGGTAGTGGGTACCGATTTTTAATCGTAACCTTGTTCAGTTCTTGGTAATCAATGCACATACGCATTGACCCATCCTTCTTCTTGACAAACAAGATTGGTGCTCCCCATGGCGATGAACTAGGTTGTATGAAATTCTTCTCCAGAAGTTCATCCAACTATCTCTTCAGTTCTTGCATTTCCGCTGGTGCTAAACGGTAAGGTGCCTTGGCAATCGGTGCTGTCCCTGGCATTAGGTGAATTCTGAATTCAACCTCTCTATCTGGCGCTAATCCAGGTAACTCTTCTGGAAAAATATATGAGAATTTAGATACTACGAGAATATCTTTTAATTCTTTTCCTTTAGTATTAATGATTATGGAAATCATATATACTAGTAATCATTTCCTTGCATAAATTGCTGTTTTCATCACAGAGATAAATTTTGTGGACCTAATTGTCTTATCTCCTTTAATTGTGATCTTTTCACCCTTTGGTGAATTTACTTGCACTGACTTTTGATCACATAGAATACTGGCATGGTTGGCTACTAACCAATCCATTCCTAATACGATATCAAATCCAGCCAGATTCATTGGGTAAATGTTAGCAATAAAAATATGGTTTAAAATTTCTATTCTTGCTCCCTGCAAGATTTCAGAAATTTTAATGGATTCTCCATTTGCTGTTTCTACCAGACATTCTTGTTGAAGTTTAGTTAATGGTTGATTGAGAAGTTTGCAGAACGAAGTATTAATAAAACTTTGGTTTACACCAGAGTCAAATAATACTTTAGCAAAAATATCATTAACTAAAAACATACCAGCAATCACATCCAGAATCATCTTGGCTTCTTCAGCTGTCAGAACAAATGCTCGGGCATTCTTAGTAGTTTTGCTGTTTGTTGCTAGAGCTAGTTTCGGACAGTTTGGTTTGATATGCCCAGTCTCTCAACAATTGAAGCATAGCTTATTGATGGGTTTCCTCCTGCAGTCTTCTTCCTTGTGTCCAGACATTTTGCAGAAGTTGCAGTATATTGAACATCTTCCTGAATGCTTCTTTTTGCAGTACTTACAGTAAGATGCAGAAGTAGAACCAGTACACTTCCCACGGTAGGTATTTCCATAACGAAATTCTTGGATAAGTCTTTGGGCTAGGTTCTTTCTTTGGTTTTCTTCTTGCGTACATACTGTAATACCCCAAAAATAATTAATAGTTAAAAACACCGTATCCCAAAATATAAATAAAAGGTGTTAGTTTAATTTACATTAGTCTAACAAGATAAACTAGAGGGGCTGATTTTGTAAGAATGGCCAAACTTGATTTTAATAAAAATAAAACAAATCAAAACCCACACACATCAGTGTGTGTGCGTGTGGGAGGCGACTAGAAGAAGGAAAATCACCCCAAACCCTTATTTCATCAAATTGATCAAATTGAAGGGAGAATTGGGCTTGTAATTAGTGCATGAATCAAAAATCTTGATCACCCACACTTGTCTAACACTAGGTAAGTTACAATTTCAGTTTTGGTGATGTTTGATTTTTGGGTGAAATTTGATTAGTGGAAGTTCTTGAATAATTGGATGATATTATGAATCCAGGAAGTGTGATTAAAGTGTAGGATCATAAACCCTAACTGAAATCATGTGAATAGATTGATAAATTTTGTGTTAGAATAGTTATGTGCCATATAATGAAGTGGGTTTTTATCTAGAATGAAAAGCCCCAAGATATTGTATGAACTATGTGAGTAATAACCTAGGTTTGTTGAACTAGCATGATAATATGGGCTGTGATGAGTAATTAAGTTCGAATAAGATTGAAATTTTTGGATTTACCAAGGTTTAATTGAACGAAAATGGCTAGATAAAAAGTATGCACATAAGGTGCTTGACAAAACGCCTAAAAGATGTTGATAGACACTAATTGTGGTGTTTGGAAAAGTTAACAAGCTTTAGTTATGAGCCGAAAGGTTCTAATGATAATTGGCTTGTATATTTTAGGCAACACAAGTGAGGCGTCGGGAAGTCAAGCCGATGCGGACACTCGCTTGAAGGGAAAGCTTTAAGGTACGCGACTAAACGTCATGTTGTTATTAATTGTTGGTATGTTGACGTTAAATATTGTTGATAAATAAAAAAAAACTTGAAGATTTGGTAATGTTTGGTTTGCCCGAAATAAGGATTTACTAAAGTCAAACCAAACGGGTTGAATAAGGATATGTGCAAACCGGGTAAATGGGAGCACTACTCCGTAAGCTTTAAACCCGGGGTTACGGGTAATGAATTATCAAACACGCAAGCCGGTAATGGAAGCGTGAGTGTCGTAAGTAATGAACCTGGGTAAATGGGTTGTAGATGAAAAACAAATAATTCCATGAAAGGAATGTGAAGGATTCAAGTTTATGAACTTGAACATTAAACGGGTCGAATATGTGTTCTAGCAAACCGAGTATTAGGAGCGTGGAACACTAAGTTATTAAGCCCGGGTAATAGATATAATCGTGGAAAATATTCCCACTAAAAAGTTATGGATGATTTGAGCTTAGGTGCTTAAATATCAAAACAGGTCAAAATAAAGAAAAACGTAAACCGGGTAACGGGAGCGTAAACTATATGAATAATGGATCTGGGTAATGGAACATAGCTTAGATATGTTAAGAAACGAACCCCAAGCGATTAAAATGAGTTTGGATAGGTTTGGATGTAAATTGGGTGAAAAATAAACGTGCAGAGTTGACACGGCCGTGTGAACATTTGACACGACCGGGTGAAGGGGCTTTAAAAAATACATGTTTAGCTGACACGGCCGGGTGATCATTTGACACGGCCGGGTGAAGGGGTTGAAAAAAATATAATTTCTTGTGTTTAATTATTTTGTTCAAATGCTTTGATTTCTAATCATTTAAATGAAATTGTATGATAGGTAAAGATGCACTTTAGACCTCGGAGGATGATCAAGCCATGTCAAGAACCGAACACACAATCTAACGAAGCTTCCGCTACTTTAATAGTTTCTTTTGTTACCAAACTTATGAAAAACTATTATAATCATCTTTTGGATGTTTAAACTTTTGTAATTATCGTTGACGGTTTTTAACTCTATGTAAACGTCGTTTCATCGATGTTTTGAAAAACAGCGTTTAAAATATACTATATATATTATATGACATATTCAATTAATGTAAGGATCTTACATTAATTCCTAGAAAAGTAGTTACATTTTGTTATTAGTGTTTATAAATTGAAAGAGTGTTACAAGTTGGTAATCAGAGCTAAGGTTAAAGACAAATGTGTTCGGTTCACGGCTTGATCAAACATCCGGTAAGAATTTATTTGAAGTAAATTCCAAATTGAAAGACTAGAAAGAATAATTATTCAAAGTGTATGGGAGGAGTATAATAATATACTCGAACCCGGGAAGTACACTTTGCATAAACGGCTAAGGGAAAGTTATATACTTGGCCGAATGGTGAGTATAAATTCGCATGCAAAGATATGAGAATGATTGAATGAATTATTTATCAAATTACCTTTAACATTTCAGCAAAAAGATATCGGGATGTGCTAGTGACAATATCCTATCCCTCACTACCGACGACTTGGAAGAAAAGATTTTCGAGGAAGTCGGAAGAGAATTTGAAGCTAGCCTACCAAGATTAATGGAAAGGCTAAAAAATACATTACTTTCGACTATGGAGGAAAAGATGAGTGAATTAAGAGAAGACCTTACCAATGATAGAGGCAAGGCCAAAGAAAAGAAAGGTTGTTCTTATAACAAGTTCATGGCGTGTAAACCCCCGATCTTCAACGGAGAGGTGGATCCAATTGCTTGTCAAAGGTGGATAAGCGATATCGAGGGTGTTTTTGAACGAACGCATTGTGATATAAGCGACTTCGTGGCTTATCGAACTGGCCAACTTAGAGGCCAAGCCAAGGATTGGTGGGACAACCTCATAAATGAAAGGGGTGTTGAAGCAACGAGGGCGATGACTTGGGAAGATTTTAAAACACCGTTTCTCAAACATCATAGCCCCAAAGCGGTAATCAATAAGATAAAAGAAGAATTCATGCAATTAAGGCAAAAGGGGGAAACTGTCGATAAAATCACAGGGACGTTTATGGATAAACTCAAGTTTTGTGATGAGTTGGTCAAGACCGAAGAACAAAAAATTTACTACTATCACAATATGCTTAGGGCCGAATATAGGGAGTTTATGACTCCCTCACATTATGAAAGCCTCAACGACATAATCAACGCGGCGCAGGAGCGCGAGATTGAATTGAAAAGGCAAGTTGAAAGAGGTGAGAAAAGGGCCATGGATGCAAACCCGAGTCCCACAAAGAAGTCGAAGGTAGCTGAATCTTCAAAGAAGGGAAATGCGAAAGGAGGTTCCCCAAGTTGTAAGATATGCGGACGCGCCCATAGAGGCGAATGTTATTTTAAGAACAAACCTTGCGTTGCAAGTGGCAAAACTGGGCATAGGGTTTCAAACTGCTCAGACAAAGTGACGGTGTGCTATAAGTGTTATCAGACGGGTTATAAAAAGTCAGAATGCCCGGAACTAATGGGAAAGAAAGAGGGTGCTGACTCAAAGAATGAAACCCCGAAGTCAAAGGCAAGGTCATTCCAAATCACTGCTGCTGAAGCAAAAATGGAACCTGACGTGGTTACAGGTATATTTACTGTAAATTCTGTCCTTGCACGTGTTTTATTTGATACGGGTGCGAATAAGTCTTTTGTTTCACATAGATTCATTCAGAACCCTTTGTTCACATTAACAAAATTACCTATGCCAATGGAAGTAGAAGTAGGTAATAACGAAAGTTTCATTTTTTGTGATGTATGTCGGGAATGCAAACCGAATATCGATGGCGAGGAATACTCCATTGATCTAATACCCATGTCCATGGGTGAATTTTAAGTGGTAGTTGGAATGGACTGGTTGTCTCGCTACCACGCTAAGGTGATATGCTTACGTAAGGAGATACACTTAATGTCTCCGAGCGATAAGCGTGTCATAATCTATGCGGAGAAGGCTTGTAATCCCATGGTATGCTCGATGATAGAAGCCCGCAAATTTATACTACACGGATGTAAGGCATATTTGACTTACGTACGTGATGTGGAAAAAGAAATTCCAAGGATTGAAGACGTACCAGTGGTGCGTGAATTCGAAGACGTCTTTCCCGAGGATCTACCGGGAATGCCGCCAGAGCCTGAAGTAGAGTTTGGGATCGAACTGATTCCAGGTGCTAAACCAGTTTCTAAAGCACCATATAGACTGGCTCCGTCGGAATTGCAAGAATTAATGTCCCAATTACAAGATTTACTCGATAAGGGATTCATCTGGCCTAGTGTATCTCCTTGGGGAGCGCCGGTGCTATTTGTAAAGAAGAAAGACGGGAACATACGGATGTGTATTGATTACCGGGAGTTAAATAAACTCACGGTAAAGAATCGATACCTGCTCCCGAGGATCGACGATCTGTTCGACCAGTTACAAGGCGCTAGCTGGTTTTTGAAAATCGATTTAAGATCGGGTTACCATCAGTTGAGGGTAAATGAGGAGGATATACCAAAGATGGCGTTCCGTACGCGACATGGACAATAAAAATTCCTCGTGATGTCCTTCGGATTAACGAATGCACCCGCGGCCTTCATGGACCTCATGAACCGGGTTTGCAAGCCGATGCTCGATAGGTCTGTGATTGTTTTTATCGAAGACATTCTCGTTTACTCAAGAAAGAAGGCGGATCATGCTAGCCATTTACGAGAAGTGTTAAAGATACTAAGGCGGGAAAGATTATATGCTAAATTCTCAAAATGCGCCTTCTGGTTACGAGAGGTGCAGTTCTTAGGGCACGTCATAAGTGCCGAAGGAATATTGGTGGATCCATCAAAGGTGGAAGGTGTGTCAAAATGGAACCCTCCAACGAGTCCATCCGAAATTTGAAGTTTCTTGGGGTTAGCAGGTTACTATAGGAGATTCATTCAAGATTTCTCCAAGATTGCATCGCCTTTGACCAAGTTAACCCGCAAGAACGAGAAATTCGTCTAGGAAGATGATCAGGAAAAGGCATTTCGGACATTAAAGGAAAAGTTAACCTGTGCACCGGTGTTGACTTTACCAGATGGTACGGATGACATGGTAGTGTATTCAGATGCATCACACTTAGGCCTTGGGTGCGTGCTAATGCAAAGGGGAAGGGTAATTGCGTATGCCTCATGACAACTTAAGCCGCACGAAACAAAATACCCGACTCTTGATCTCAAGCTGGCAGCCGTAGTTTTCGCCTTAAAGATCTGGAGGCATTACTTGTACGGTGTGAAATGTACTATTTTCACTGACCATAAAAGTTTAAAATACTTATTTGATAAGAAGGAGTTGAATATGAGGCAGAGGTGCTGGTTTGAAGTAGTGAAGGATTATGATTGCAAAATCCACTACCACCCCGGGAAGGCTAATGTAGTGGCGGATGCCCTTAGCTGAAAGGAAGAATACACTCCTATTCGGGTACATTCCATGCAATTGGTAGTAACTTCGGGCTTGCTCGAACGAATTCGAGAAGCCCAGAACGAAGCAGTAAAGGAAGAAAACTGGGAAAAAGAACGTATAAAGGGGTTGGTAAAAGATCTTGTGGAAGGAAGTAATGGGATGAAATACCGGCATGGTAGAATATGGGTCCCAAACACATGTGGTGTTAATAATCTTCTACTTGACGAGGCTCATAAGTCTCGCTATTCGATTCACCCTGGAGCGACCAAAATGTATAGATATTTGAAGCAAAACTATTGGTGGCCGGGGATGAAAAGAGATGTGGTTAAATATGTGGAGAAGTGCAAGACTTGTTTACAAGTCAAGGCGGAGCATCAAAAGCCTTATGGCAAACTTCAACCTTTGGATATTCTGGTTTTGAAATGGGAACATATTACTATGGACCTATTGACAAAACTACCAAAGGCGGCTCGGGGATTTGACGCCATTTGGGTAGTTGTAGATAGACTAACCAAGAGCGCTCACTTCATCCCTATTTGAGAAACCTACACCTCTGGGAAGATGTCGGAAATAAACGTAAATGAGATCATAGCACGCCACGGGGTGCCGGTAACTATCGTGTCCGATAGAGATACCCGATTTTCTTCGAATTTCTGGCACGACTTTCAAGAACAAATGGCTACCAAGCTGTTGATTAGTACCGCATATCACCCGCAAACCGACGGACAAAGTGAGAGAACGATACAAACGTTAGAAGATATGCTTCGAGCATGCATAATAGATTTCGGTGGTAGTTGGGATGCGTATCTGCCGTTAGTTGAATTTTCATATAACAATAGCTACCATTAAAGTATTGATGGAGCCCCATATGAAATGCTTTACGGTAGAAAATGTAGGACACCGATATGCTGGGAAGAAGTAGGCCCTCGAGAAATAAAGATGTGATTCGGGTTACGAACGAGAAAATTGACATGATCCGAGCCCATTTAAAGGCAGCTCATCATCGACAAAAATCATATGCGGATAAAAGACGAAGGCCAATTGAATTTCAGATTGGTGAAAAGGTTATGCTTAAGGTGTCTCCGTGGAAGGGAATTATCCGGTTTAGAAAACGGGGAAAGTTAAGCCCGAGATTCATTGGGCCTTTTAAAATCCTAGATCGGGTGGGTAAAGTGGCTTATCAATTGGAGTTACCAGGAGAACTGAGCAGAATACATAACACGTTCCACGTCTCACATCTACGGAAGTGCTTAGTGGATGATACGGCTTATGTTCCTCTCCATGATATAGAAATTGATAACAAACTCAACTATATAGCAAAGCCTATTGCAATCCTCGACCATAAGGTTAAGAGCTTAAGGAACAAAGAAATCGACCAAGTGAAGGTCAAATGGGAACACCGAAAAGGATCAGACACCACTTGGGAGTCTGAAGAGGAAATGAGACGACTCTACCCTTCACTTTTCGGTACGTGTATGCGTTATAATTTTATGCGTAAAATGGTTTCGGGGACGAAACCCTCTTTAAGGAGGGTGGACTTGTAACAACCCAAAAATAATTAATAGTTAAAAACAACATATCCCAAAATATAAATAAAAGGTGTTAGTTTAATTTACATTAGTCTAACAAGATAAACTAGAGGGGCTGATTTTGTAAGAATGGTCAAACTTTATTTTAATAAAAATAAAACAAATCAAAACCCACACACATCAGTGTGTGTGCGTGTGGGAGGCGACCAGAAGAAGGAAAAACACCCCAAACCCTTATTTCATCAAATTGATCAAATTGAAGGGTAAATTGGGCTTGTAATTAGTGCATGAATAAAAAATCTTGATCACCCACACTTGTCTAACACTAGGTAAGTTACAATTTCAGTTTTGGTGATGTTTGATTTTTGGGTGAAATTTGATTAGTGGAAGTTCTTGAATAAGTGGATGATATTATGAATCCAGGAAGTGTGATTAAAGTGTAGGATCATAAACCCTAACTGAAATCATGTGAATAGATTGATAAATTTTGTGTTAGAATAATTATGTGCCATATAATGAAGTGGGTTTTTATCTAGAATGAAAAGCCCCAAGATATTGTATGAACTATGCGAGTAATAACCTAGGTTTTTTGAACTAGCATGATAACCTAGTTAAAAAGTATGCACATAAGGTGCTTGACAAAACGCCTAAAAGATGTTGATAGACACTAATTGTGGTGTTTGGAAAAGTTAACAAGCTTTAGTTATGAGCCGAAAGGTTCTAATGATAATTGGCTTGTATATTTTAGGCAACACAAGTGAGGCGTCGGGAAGTCAAGCCGGTGCGGACACTCGCTTGAAGGGAAAGCTTTAAGGTACGCGACTAAACGTCATGTTGTTATTAATTGTTGGTATGTTGACGTTAAATATTGTTGATAAATAAAAAAAACTTGAAGATTTGGTAATGTTTGGTTTGTCCGAAATAAGGATTTACTAAAGTCAAACCAAACGGGTTGAATAAGGATATGTGCAAACCGGGTAAATGGGAGCACTACTCCGTAAGCTTTAAACCCGGGGTTACTGGTAATGAATTATCAAACAAGCAAGCCGGTAATGGAAGCATGAGTGTCGTAAGTAATGAACCCGGGTAAATGGGTTGTAGATGAAAAACAAATAATTCCATGAAAGGAATGTGAAGGATTCAAGTTTATGAACTTGAACATCAAACGGGTCGAATATGTGTTCTCGCCAACCGAGTATTAGGAGCGTGGAACACAAAGTTATTAAGCCTGGGTAATAGATAAAATCGTGGAAAATAATCCCACTAAAAAGTTATGGATGATTTGAGCTTAGGTGCTTAAATATCAAAACGGGTCAAAATAAAGAAAAACGTAAATCGGGTAACGGGAGCGTAAACTATATGAATAATGGATCCGGGTAATGGAACACAGCTTAGATATGTTAAGAAACGAACCCCAAGCCATTAAAATGAGTTTGGATAGGTTTGGATGTAAATTGGGTGAAAAATAAACGTGCAGAGTTGACACGGCCGTGTGAACATTTGACACGATCGGGTGAAGGGGCTGTGAAAAATACATGTTTAGCTGACATGACCGGGTGAACATTTGACACGGCCGGGTGAAGGGGCTGAAAAAAATATAATTTCTTGTGTTTAATAATTTTGTTCAAATGCTTTGATTTTTAATCATTTAAATGAAATTGTATGATTGGTAAAGATGCACTTTAGACCTCGGAGGATGATCAAGCCATGTCAAGAACCGAACACACAATCTAACGAAGCTTCCGCTACTTTAATAGTTTCTTTTGTTACCAAACTTATGAAAAACTATTATAATCATCTTTTGGATGTTTAAACTTTTGTAATTATCGTTGACGGTTTTTAACTCTATGTAAACGTCGTTTCATCGATGTTTTGAAAAACAACGTTTAGAATATACTATATATATTATATGACATATTCAATTAATGTAAGGATCTTACATTAATTCCTAGAAAAGTAGTTACATTTTGTTATTAGTGTTTATAAATTGAAAGAGTGTTACAAGTTGGTAATCAGAGCTAAGGTTAAAGACAAATGTGTTCGGTTCACGGCTTGATCAAACATCCGGTAAGAATTTATTTGAAGTCAATTCCAAATTGAAAGACTAGAAAGAATAATTATTCAAAGTGTATAGGAGGAGTATAATAATATACTCGAACCCGGGAAGTACACTTTCATAAACGGCTAAGGGAAAGTTATATACTTGGCCGAATGGTGAGTATAAATTCTCATGTAAAGATATGAGAATGATTGAATGAATTATTTATCAAATTACTTTTAACATTTCAGCAAAAAGATGTCGGGAGGTGCTAGTGACAATATCCTATCCCTCACTACCGACGAGTTGAAAGAAAAGATTTCCGAGGAAGTCGGAAGGGCATTTGAAGCTAGCCTACCAAGATTCATGGAAAGGATAAAAAATACATTACTTTCGACTATGGAGGAAAAGATGAGTGAATTAAGAGAAGACCTTACCAATGATAGAGGAAAGGCCAAAGAAAAGAAAGGTTGTTCTTATAACAAGTTCATGGCGTGTAAATCCCCGATCTTCAACGGAGAGTTGGATCCAATTGCTTGTCAAAGGTGGATAAGCGATATTGAGGGTGTTTTTTAACGAACGCATTGTGATATAAGCGACTTCGTGGCTTATGGAACTGGCCAACTTAGAGGCCAAGCCAAGGATTGGTGGGACAACCTCAGAAATGAAAGGGGTGTTGAAGCAACGAGGGCGATGACTTGGGAAGATTTTAAAACACCATTTCTCAAACATCATAGCCCCAAGGCGGTAATCAATAAGATAAAAGAAGAATTCATGCAATTAAGGCAAAAGGTGGAAACTGTCGATAAAATCACAGGGACGTTTATGGATAAACTCAAGTTTTGTGATGAGTTGGTCAAGATCGAAGAACAGAAAATTTACTACTATCACAATATGCTTAGGGCTGAATATAGGGAGTTTTGACTCCCTCACATTATCAAAGCCTCACCGACATAATCAATGCGGCGCGAGAGCACGAGGAAAGTTGAAAGAGGTGAGAGAAGGGCCTTGGATGGAAACCCGAGTCCCACAAAGAAGTCGAAGGTAGCTGAATCTTTGAAGAAGAGAAATGCGAAAGGAGGTTCCCCGAGTTGTAAGGTACGCGAACGCGCCCATAGAGGCGAATGTTATTTTAAGAAGAAACCTTGCATTGCATGTGGCAAAACAGGGCATGGGGTTTCAAATTGCCTAGACAAAGTGACGGTGTGCTATAAGTGTTATCAGCCGGGTTATAGAAAGTCAGAATGCCCGGGACTAACAGGAAAGAAAGAGGGTGCTGACTCAAAGAATGAAACCCCGAAGTCAAAGGCAAGGCCGTTCCAAATCACTACTGCTGAAGCAAAAATGGAACCTGACGTGGTTACAGGTATATTTACTGTAAATAAGTCTTTTGTTTCACATAGATTCATTCAAAACCCTTTGTTCACATTAACAAAATTACCTATGCCAATGGAAGTAGAAGTAGGTAATAACAAAAGTTTCATTGTTTGTGATGTATGTCGGGAATGCAAACTGAATATCGATGGTGAGGAATACTGCATTGATCTAATACCCATGTCCATGGGTGAATTTCAAGTAGTAGTTGGAATGGACTGGTTGTCTCGCTACCACGCTAAGGTGATATGCTTACGTAAGGAGATACACTTAATGTCTCTGAGCAGAAAGCTTGTCATAATCTATGGGGAGAAGGCTTGTAATCCCATGGCATGCTCGATGATAGAAGCCTGCAAATTTATACTACACGGATGTAAGGCATATTTGACTTACGTACGTGATGTGGAAAAAGAAATGACAAGGATTGAAGACGTACCAGTGGTGCGTGAATTCGAAGACGTCTTTCCCGAGGATCTACCGGGAATGCCACTAGAGCGTGAAGTAGAGTTTGGGATCGAACTGATTCTAGGTGCTAAACCAGTTGCTAAAGCACCATATAGACTGGCTCCATCGGAATTGCAAGAATTAATGTCCCAATTACAAGATTTACTCGATAAGGGATTCATCCGGCCTAGTGTATCTCCTTGGGGAGCGCCGGTGCTATTTGTAAAGAAGAAAGACGGGAGCATGCGGATGTGTATTGATTACCGAGAGTTAAATAAACTCACGGTAAAGAATCGATACCCGCTCCCGAGGATCGACGATCTGTTCGACCAGTTAAAAGGCGCTAGCTGGTTTTCAAAAATAGATTTAAGATCGGGTTATCATCAGTTGAGGGTAAAGGAGGAGGATATACCAAAGACGGCGTTCCGTACGCGATACGGACATTACGAATTCCTCGTGATGTCCTTCGGATTAACGAATGCACCCGCGGCCTTCATGGACCTCATGAACCGGGTTTGCAAGCCGATGTTTGATAGGTCGGTGATTGTTTTTATCGACGACATTCTCGTTTACTTAAGAAACGAGGCGTATCATGTTAGCCATTTACGAGAAGTGTTAAAGATACTAAAGCGGGAAAGATTATATGCTAAATTCTCGAAATGCATCGCCTTTGACCAAGTTAACCCGCAAGAACGAGAAATTCGTCTAGGAAGATGATCAGGAAAAGGCATTTCGGACATTAAAGGAAAAGTTAACATGTGCACCGGTGTTGATTTTACCAGATGGTACGGATGACATGGTAGTGTATTCGGATGCATCACACTTAGGCCTTGGGTGCGTGCTAATGCAAAGGGGAAGGGTAATTGTGTATGCCTCTTGACAACTTAAGCCGCACGAAACAAAATACCCGACTCATGATCTCGAGCTGGCTGCCGTAGTTTTCGCCTTAAAGATCTGGAGGCATTACTTGTATGGTGTGAAATGTACTATTTTCACTGACCATAGAAGTTTAAAATACTTCTTCGATCAGAAGGAGTTGAATATGAGGCAAAGGTGCTGGTTTAAAGTAGTGAAGGATTATGACTGCGAAATCCACTACCACCCCGGGAAGGCTAATGTAGTGGCGGATGCCCTTAGCCGAAAGGAAGAATACACTCCTATTCGGGTACAATCCATGCAATTAGTAGTAACTTCGGGCTTGCTTGAACGAATTCGAGAAGCCCAGAACGAAGCAGTAAAGGAAGAAAACTGGGAAAAAGAACGTATAAAGGGGTTGGTAAAAGATCTTGTGGAAGGAAGTAATGGGATGAAATACCGGCATGGTAGAATATGGGTCCCAAACACATGTGGTGTTAAGAATCTTCTACTTGACGAGGCTCATAAGTCTCGCTATTCGATTCACCCTGTAGCGACCAAAATGTATAGAGATTTGAAGCAAAACTATTGGGGGCCGGGGATGAAAAGAGATGTGGTTAAATATGTGGAGAGGTGCATGACTTGTTTACAAGTCAAGGCGGAGCATCAAAAGCCTTATGGCAAACTTCAACCATTGGATATTCTGGTTTGGAAATGGGAACATATTACTATGGACCTATTGACAAAACTACCAAAGACGGCTCGGGGATTTGATGCCATTTGGGTAGTTGTAGATAGACTAACCAAGAGCGCTCACTTCATCCCTATTCGAGAAACCCACACCCCTGAGAAGATGTCGGAAGTATACGTAAATGAGATCATAGCACGCCACGGGGTGCCGGTAACTATCGTGTCCGATAGAGATACCCGGTTTACTTCGAATTTCTGGCACGACTTTCAAGAACAAATGGGTACCAAGCTGTTGATTAGTACCGCATATCACCCGCAAACTGACGGGCAAAGTGAGCGAACGATACAAACGTTAGAAGATATGCTTCGAGCATGCATAATAGATTTCGGCGGGAGTTGGGATGCGTATCTGCCGTTAGTTGAATTTTCATATAACAATAGCTACCATTCAAGTATTGGTGGAGCCCCATATGAAATGCTTTAGGGTAGAAAATGTAGGACACCGATATGCAGGGAAGAAGTAGGCCCTCGAGAATTTGCTCATAAAGATGTGATTCTGGTTACGAACGAGAAAATTGACATGATCCGAGCCCATTTAAAGGCTGCTCAAGATCGACAAAAATCATATGCGGATAAAAGACGAAGGCCAATTGAATTTCAGATTGGTGAAAAGGTGATGCTTAAGGTGTCTCCGTGGAAGGGAATTATCTAGTTTAGAAAACGGGGAAAGTTAAGCCTGAGATTCATTGGGCCTTTTAAAATCCTAGATCGGGTGGGTAAAGTGGCTTATTGATTGGAGTTACCAGGAGAACTTAGCGGAATACATTCCACGTCTCACATCTACGGAAGTGCTTATGTTCCTCTCGATGATATAGAAATTGATAACAAACTCATCTATATAGCAAAGCCTATTGCAATCCTCGACCGTAAGGTTAAGAACTTAAGGAACAAATAAATCGACCAAGTGAAGGTCAAATGGGAACACCAGAAAGGATCAGACACCACTTGGGAGTCTGAAGAGGAAATGAGACGACTCTACCCTTCACTTTTTGGTACGTGTATGCGTTATAATTTTATGCGTAAAATGGTTTCGGGGATGAAACCCTCTTTAAGGAGGGTGGACTTGTAACACCCCAAAAATAATTAATAGTTAAAAACACCATATCCAAAAATATAAATAAAAGGTGTTAGTTTAATTTACATTAGTCTAACAAGATAAACTAGAGGGGCTGATTTTGTAAGAATCGCCAAACTTGATTTTAATAAAAATAAAACAAATCAAAACCCACACACATCAGTGTGTGTGCGTGTGGGAGGCGACCGGAAGAAGGAAAAACACCCCAAACCCTTATTTCATCAAATTGGTCAAATTGAAGGGTGAATTGGGCTTGTAATTAGTGCATGAATCAAAAATATTTATCACCCACACTTGTCTAACACTAGGTAAGTTACAATTTCAGTTTTGGTGATGTTTGATTTTTGGGTGAAATTTGATTAGTGGAAGTTCATGAATAATTGGATGATATTATGAATCCAGGAAGTGTGATTAAAGTGTAGGATCATAAACCCTAACTGAAATCATGTGAATAGATTGATAAATTTTATGTTAGAATAGTTATGTGCCATATAATGAAGTGGGTTTTTATCTAGAATGAAAAGCCCCAAGATATTGTATGAACTATGTGAGTAATAACCTAGGTTTGTTGAACTAGCATGATAATATGGGCTGTGATGAGTAATTAAGTTTGAATAAGATTGAAATTCTTTGATTTACCAAGGTTTAATTGAAGGAAAATGGCTAGTTAAAAAGTATGCACATAAGGTGCTTGACAAAACGCCTAAAAGATGTTGATAGACACTAATTGTGGTGTTTGGAAAAGTTCACAAGCTTTAGTTATGAGCCGAAAGGTTCTAATGATAATTGGCTTGTATATTTTAGGCAACACAAGTTAGGCGTCGGGAAGTCAAGCCGGTGCGGACACTCGCTTGAAGGGAAAACTTTAAGGTACGCGACTAAACGTCATGTTGTTATTAATTGTTGGTATGTTGACGTTAAATATTGTTGATAAATAAAAAAAAAGTTGAAGATTTGGTAATGTTTGGTTTGTTCGAAATAAGGATTTACTAAAGTCAAACCAAACGGGTTGAATAAGGATATGTGCAAACCTGGTAAATGGGAGCACTACTCCGTAAGCTTTAAACCCGGGGTTACGGGTAATGAATTATCAAACACGCAAGCCAGTAATGGAAGCGTGAGTGTTGTAAGTAATGAACCCGGGTAAATGGGTTGTAGATGAAAAACAAATAATTCCATGAATGGAATGTGAAGGATTCAAGTTTATGAACTTGAACATCAAACGGGTCGAATATGTGTTCTAGCAAACCGAGTATTAGGAGCGTGAAACACAAAGTTATTAAGCCCGGGTAATAGATATAATTGTGGAAAATAATCCCAGTAAAAAGTTATAGATGATTTGAGCTTAGGTGCTTAAATATCAAAACGGGTCAAAATAAAGAAAAACGTAAACCGGGTAACGGGAGCGTAAACTATATGAATAATGGATCCGGGTAGTGGAACATAGCTTAGATATGTTAAGAAACGAACCCCAAGCGATTAAAATGAGTTTGGATGTAAATTGGGTGAAAAATAAATTGCAAAGTTGACACGGCTGTGTGAACATTTGACACGCCCGGGTGAAGGGGCTCTGAAAAATACATGTTTAGCTGACACGGCCGGGTGAACATTTGACACGGCCGGGTGAAGGGGCTGAAAAAAAATATAATTTCTTGTGTTTAATTATTTTGTTCAAATGCTTTGATTTCTAATCATTTAAATGAAATTGTATGATAGGTAAAGATGCACTTTAGACCTCGGAGGATGATCAAGCCATATCAAGTACCGAACCCACAATCTAACGAAGCTTCCGCTACTTTAATAGTTTCTTTTGTTACCAAACTTATGAAAAACTATTATAATAATCTTTTGGATGTTTAAACTTTTGTAATTATCGTTGAAGGTTTTTAACTCTATGTAAATGTCGTTTCATCGTTGTTTTGAAAAACGACGTTTAAAATACACTATATATATTACATGAAATATTCAATTAATGTAAGGATCTTACATTAATTCCTAGAAAAGTAGTTCCATTTTGTTATTAGTGTTTAGAAATTGAAAGAATGTTACACATACCAATTCATCAGTCAAGGTATTGGCTAGTTGTACTGCTTCTTATTTGGTTTGTGGTCTAGCTGCCTTGTGTACATGTCTGATTTCACTAATTAATCCCCAGATGTAATGGGAGATTAATACTGGTTTTGGTGATGCTAAGGTTGACACTATCCTAGCATATTCGAAGAATATGGTAGTGTAACCTTTGCAGTCTATTTCAGTCATTTTAAGATTTAAGCAATTTGTTCTTTTTCATGAGGAGGACAAAATTTCTTTCGACCATCTCCTTAAAATCAGTTCATTCCATGTTATAAATTTTATCACTTCCTCTAGACTGGAGAATAGTATTCCACCATTCTAAGGCTGCATTCTTAAAAAGATTAGAAACAAACATAATCTTATCTTCATCTGCATATTTGCGTATTTTTAAGTCTGCCTCTGTCTTTTCAATCCAACGTGGAGCTGCAATGGCTCCTTCATTGCCTGAGAATTCTATTGGTTTGCAAGACCATAATTCTTTGTAAGAACAACCGTATGACATGGTTCTCATTCTTTTTTGAATAGGAAACTGGAGTAGCGGTCCATTATTCACGCTGTGACTGGGTTCAGTGTGTTGACGTTTACTTCAATTTGCAGATTTATTATTTTCCGCTTCTTTAATAGTTTTGAGAATATATGGCATTGCGTCTATAATTCCTTGTGCTACTATATGTTGGATGGCACTGCTATCTACTTGGTTTCCATTATTATCATTATTCTGGTTTTCCTGATTTACTTCGTTGTCCATCTGGATTACAAACATTTATCAGGTATTAATATCACAGAATAAGATTTAATGCAAGCAACCATACAAACAAATTGATCAAAAACGTCAAACATTGCGACTTTTACTCTTTTCCTATATATATATATATCTATTACAACCTACAACTGAAATTTAAACACACTAATAGTTATGCATCCATTGATATTAGGTTATCAATTTTTTTTTTGTTTTTTTAGTTGATTTGATGATTTTTTTTCAAACTACACACATTATATATATATATATATATATATATATATATATATATATATATATATATATATATATATATATATATATATATATAGGGCAAGGATAAATTGAAAACCCACTTGAGTTGAATAAACCCTGAAAACCCAATAACAACCATTGATTATGATGCATGGATGGCTAAGATTAATTTTGGGATATGTGTTGCTTTTTCTCCCTTTCTCTTAATATTTAAATATATATGATGTACTTGGTGGGTAAAATGGGAAAAATCTACTTCCATGTGTCAAATTTTTATTTCTTTTGATGTAATTCTGTTTTTTTTATTTTTATATAAATAAGAGTTTTTTGTTTCTTTTTTATATACATCTGTATTTTATTACATAAAAAATGTAACATACATTTTTTAATTATTAATTTATGCCACATTTGTAATAACACACTTTATTTCTATAACATAAAATGTTACACAGAAACGTAACATATAATTTTTACATGATCAAATGCACTATATTTTCTGTAACGGACATTATTTTTGTAACACAAAAAAATGTAACATACATTTTTGCTTTGATTGATTGTTACATTTCTAACACAAAAAAATGTAACAACACACTTTGTTTCTGTAATAGTCACTTTGTTTTTACAATAATCTGGGAAAAAATGTAACAACACACTTTATTTTTACAACAGTCTAAAAAAGTGTAACAATCCACTTTATTTTCAGTAACGTATATTATTTATGTAACACGAAAAAATGTAACATGCATTTTTTCTTTGATTGTTACATTTCCTAACTTTGTTTAACATCAAAGATCTTTTGAATCATCTTCAACATCTGAAACATCATCTTCAAAGTGTAGATTTGCAAACAAAGCTGAAAAAAACATACTTATTCACCTTCTTGAACAAGATCTGAAACAAATTTTACACAAAATTAATGCAATCAATAATAAAAACAACAATCTAAAAAAGTGTAACACACTTTATTTTCAGTAACGTGCATTATTTATGTAACAAGAAAAAATGTAACATGCATTTTTTAATTATCAATTTATGCCAGAAACACAACACACTTTATTTTCAGTAACGTGCATTATTTATGTAACACGAAAAAATGTAACATGCATTTTTTTAATAATAAAAAATTGCAGCTCCACAAAACACAACAAAAATGCAGACTAAAAAAGTGTAGATTTGCAAACAAAGATGAAAAAAACCATACTTATTCACCTTCGTGAACAAGATCTGAAACAAATTTTACACAAAAAGTTGAGGCAAACAATAATAAAAACAACAAACCCATAAAACAAGAACTTAAAAACCTCCATCTTCTTGAACAAAAAAAATAGCAGATCCACAAACCACAACAAAAATGCAGACTAAAAAAGTGTAGATTTGCAAACAAAGCTGAAAAAAAAACATACTTATTCACCTTCTTGAACAAGATTTTCGAACAAACCCTTTCAGCCTCCTCAAAAACGTAAAAAAAATGTGTAATTTCACCGGATCTTTCCCTGGTTTCGAACAAAAACTTCAGCCTTCTCTTCGATATCTGATTCATCATCTTCTTCGTGTACGATTTTCTTCAAAATAAACCAAAGAGGATCCGTCTTCATGGGGTTTGAAAAGAAACATGATGGATCCAGATCTCGATCTTGACGGGTTTAAAAGAAACATGATGGATCCAGATCTAGATGACAGTCCAGATCTAGATCTAGATGGCGTCTACATGGATCTAATGCTCATTAGTTTCTCCGATTTCATTTTTGTTCTTGTTTTCTCTATATTGGTTTTCTCTATATTGGAACAAGAGAGAGAGAGGGAAAAGTGTGCTAGAGAAGAGAGATGGAGGAGGAAATGAGATCTGGTGAAGTTTTGAAAAGATTTGGTGAGATTTAATGGTAGAGAGAGAAAATGGTATTAAATGAAAAAGATGACAAGAAGAAGAAAAGTCTGCATGAAGACTTACACATTTCATTCAATCAAAAAGGTAAAAAGAAAATGACGAAAATGCCCTTGTCTCCTATCAAACTAACATCTTACGTGGATCAATCCTAGCCACATGTGAGAGTTTCATGGGTTTTCTTAACTGGAATGGGTTTTCTCATTATAATTAGCCTATATATATATATATATATATATAGAGAGAGAGAGAGAGAGAGGGAAACGGGATCAGGAGAAAACGACAAAAAATGTGAGAACGGTGAGAACGCATCCTGGCCGAACATGTGGCGTGGGGCATGATCAGGGTCCGAGGGGTTTTTTTTTTGTCTTTTTAGTATTCTTCTCCTTTCACGATTTTCGCGTTTGACATGCTTCTTTATTTTTTGCGTGCAAGATAATTTTGGCGTTTTGTAGATTTATTAATTATTTGGCGTTTTATTGTTTTTTCTGAGATTTCTTCTCTTTGAGTTAATTCTTTTTGTGTCACATAGTTAATATTTTGGCGTTATGGCCTTCTCCATGTCATTTTTGGGGTTTTGTATCTTTTTGTTAATAATTCATTACCATAGATTAATATTTTAAAAAATTACAATAACTCGAAAATCAAAATAATATAATAGTTTTCCGTAGGTGGGATTACATCAGAGATGTACCCATCGCTTTGTTCTTCACTTTCTTCAGATTCTTCATCATCAAATTTCATTTTTGCGTATAACGCCATTAGCTCGTCTCTTCTTTGCTGCAACCTATTTTTGAATAACACTGCATCCTTGGATTTTGGATCGTTTGAAGGTGTTAAATCACAGAGTTGTTCAATGATAAATAGCAACCCTGTCTTCAACATTTCTTCCATTGGTCTTGAATATTACACCCCGTTTTTATAAGTTACTTCAAGTGTTCCTTCTTCCTCATTCAATACCCAACTGCTAAGTTTTGGTATTTGTGTATCTTCAATATCATCATCATCTTCATCTTCATCTTCATCATCTTCTGCTGTAAACTTTCTCTCCAGTCTTTTTATTACAGTTCTTGTTCTTTCACAATCGTTGTCTGTTGGAACCCTAAGGGCCAGGATATCCTTCTGAACATTTTCATTCATTCCCATTATGGCTTTTATTGTTCTTACCTTTACCCTTCTCCTGTCAGCGAACTTTATGATGAATCTTTTTTCTTTCCTTTCAAACCTCCATGCAATAACCTTAGCCATTTTTTAAATTTTTTGGCGTTTTGGAGAATATGCGGCGATTTAGTTTTTTTGGTGTGTTTGAGCTTGGGTTCTGATGGTCTTCTTTTATATTGACTTTTTTTTCCCGCGTATGTCAGGTAATTATGGCGTTTTGAAAAAGATAAATAAATTTAATATAGTAAATGTTAGTAATTATGTTTTCCGTCGTTTCATTTTACTGTTTTTTGCAGTTTACCGTGTTTTGTTTTCAGACTCAACTGTTTTAATGGTGTAACACGTCAAATCTTTTGACGGCTGTAATTATGGCGTTTTGTTTTCCAATGGCGGTTAGATAACTATTGGACTTCTTTTGTTTTATATTCTTTGCACATTGTTTCACTCTTTTTTTATAATATTAGTTGTTCAAATTAATTTTATTATAGTTTGGTAGTTTTTTGGGGGCTTTTTTTTTGGCATTATGGCGTTTTACACGTATTTGCTAATTTTGACGTTTTATTATATTTTTCATTATAGCATTAATATTATTTTGTTGTTTATTAACTGACATTACAAAACAAACAATAGACAAAGAAAATTAAAAAAAAAAGTAAAAAAAAAAAACAAAGTAGAAGCAATTTATGATTTTAAATCTGCAGTGTCATCAGTCTCTTTTTTCTTTTGAAACTACAAGAAATGTGACAAATAAATGGCGTTTTGGGTTTAGCGTTGTTTATTTTCTTTGTTCATGTGTTGAAGTGTCTTTGTTGATGTTGGAGACATAGAGCGACCCCCTGTGGGTGGATGCTATCTGCCACTGGTATAGGTCTCTTCTTATCATCCAAACCTTCTTCAGGAACAAAGATGACAGTATGACATATGGGTGTCATCAGTCCCTCATTTTTCAATTTTGTCCATCTCATGCAGCAAAATCTTTCTACACTCGCATAACAAATCATTAAATGAAGCTTCATGCAGAACTTTACTGATGATCAAAAGAAAAGATGTTTGCTGTCGTTGTATTTTTTGGCGTTTTACATTGAGTTGTAAATTTTTAGCAACCACTGTGTGTTTTTTTGTGTGATAAACGGAAGGTGGTGAGGCGTTTCTATTTATAGAATTTTTTTGGCGCGTAAGTTAGGCGGGATGTTATTTTTATAACAAAAAATGTAATTAACATTTATCCGGATGTAAACTTTGGCGTTATATATAATGACGTTTCATATTTTATGGCGTTTTTTGTAGCCAGAGAGCTTAAATTAAAACACAGAAAAAAGTACGCAGTGATAAAACTGGCTTTTTGTATTTATTTGGCGTTTTATTTTCAACGGCGTTTTATGTGAGGAATTGTTTTTTTTACTTTTTTACCCTTAATGACGCGCGTCCACGTAATAAAATTGGTGTTATTTACTAAAATGCCACCGCGCCAATCTAGTCCATAGATTGTTTTGATCGGACGATCCATAAGCGTTCTCTCCGTTCTCACACTTTTGAGCGTTTTCTCTAAATCTTGACCCTATATATATATATATATATATATATATATATCTATTATATATAATAAATGAAAGTTATTTGGGCCACGTGTCAGTAGATGAGGGCTACCTTTTTTCCCTTTTCCCGCCCAACAGTACCACTCTCCTCTTTTATCTATCTCATCTCTCATTTACTCATTTAGGGCTTCCCCTCTTTCTCTCTCATTCTGCTCTATTCCGATCCAGATGTTCAGATCAACGCTCCGAATCAAGGTTAGATTATCAATAACTTCCATTCTATAAGTGTCAATCTTTGTTTTCATTGTTCACTCATTCAATCTTCATGCGTCTTTTCCTATGGTTGTGCTTCGGCTAGGGTTCCGCTGGGAACTTGATGACGGAGATGATTGGAGGTTGCTGTTCAATTTTGATGTTCATTTATCTTATTTTCATTTTATTTTAGACTTTTATATGATTTTGAGGTCGATTGAATGGTTATGCTGTAATGGATTTGAGGTTTTGGGTTAGTTATAAATATATTTTTTCATTTTTCCATCTTGAGTTTTAGGTTAGGGTTTGTTTTATTTTTGGGCTTCTATATGATTTTGAGGTCGATTGTTTGGTGACTTGCTATTGTTGTTTGCTGTTGTTTGTTAATTAGGCTGCTGACATCACCGACCAACTTCAACAACATCGAAAGGTTGTAGGACTATGACGACCAACTTAAAGATTCGAACGACAAATATCAGGTGTTTGGTTTCATTTTTTCTATGTTTTACTTATTTTCATATTATGAAATTTGTGAAATAAGGTAAAAATGGCCATTCTAATTACCTGGAGATTGCTTATGATATCCTTTTAATTTTAATCGCCCAACAAGTTTATTGGTTTGTTTCTTTGTTCTTTGATTATTTGTTAGATGTACACATTCTACAGAATGTAGTTAAGAGCCGGACTTAAATCTGACCAGTTATGGTTTGGCAAGTATCGGATGGTTGGATTAGCTTTATTTTGGGTATTTTTGGATGATTTCATCCATTTCTTTAAATAGTTCATGATTGAAGATGCAGTTGAAGGTATCTTTTTAGTGAAATGAATGTTGATTTATCAGAAGATGCAATTGATGGTATCTTAAATAAGGTAATAATTGCATTACATCCCTGTTGAAAAACAGAATCGATAAATTTAGGGAAAATGAGGTTGAAAGATGATAAGCCAAGAGTGGAGGATCTCATTCTATAGCTTTGATAAATTCAGGGGTATTCTCAAATAATGCTTCCTAGATGCTTCCAAAGAAGCAGCAGTTTGGACATTTGTCGGTCTTCAAACATCTATTGTCTAATAAATGAAAGTTGATTGGTCCCCGTGGCCCAAATAACTTTCATTTACTATTTATAATAGATAATAGATAATAGATGTTTGAAGACCAACAAATGTCCAAACTGCTGCTTCTTTGGAAGCATCTACGAACCATTATTTGAGAATACCCCTGAATTTATCGAAGCTGTAGAATGAGATCCTCCACTGTTGGCTTATCATCTTTAAACCCCATTTTCCCTAAATTTATCGATTCTGTTTTTCAACAGGGATGTAATGCAATGATTCCTCTCAATTAAATAGACCGACACTTGCTTCCTCTCAAAGGGTTATGGAGTGGTTATAACAGTTGATCATGCTAAGGACTGTTATAACTAACCACTGCTCCTTATAAAGACTGATGGACTTAAAGACTGATGAGGCCTATCCACTGTTGAAGACAAAGCCCTGTTAAAGACAAGCACTTATGTACATAAAGCCTGATCAACCAAAGGAAAACCACTGTTCAGTAACAGCAGTGGTTCCGCATCTACAGTGGATTCAAGTTTAGTATTTATGTATCAGTGTTTCTTATGTAACAGTGTTTAGTGTATCAGTGTTTAGATTTTCTTACAGGTTCGATGATGGTTGTTAGATTTATGAAAATGTCTAACAATTTCGGATTGGGTATATTCATTCATTGTTTTATGATACTTCAGTGTTTATGATGAAAATTATGTTGGTTCCATGATTGACTGTTCCCCATGTTGATTCGCTTAATTGTATGTTATGTATATACAATCTCTTCAGACAAACCCTAGAGTTTATCTCTCGAGACAAACCCTAGACAAACCCAAAGGTGAACCACTGCCCAACAACAACAGTGGTTCAACATCAACAGTAGATATTCTACCTTTGTTTATGTTAACAGTGTTTATATGTAACAGTATTTATCACATCCGTGTTTTATACTCTGTTAGATTGTTAGA
This sequence comes from Helianthus tuberosus, assembly GCA_030545235.1. NCBI lineage: Eukaryota > Viridiplantae > Streptophyta > Magnoliopsida > Asterales > Asteraceae > Helianthus > Helianthus tuberosus. The sequence goes on along the minus strand of CM060373.1, from coordinate 32,526,021 downwards.
TGTCATATCACTTCAGTGTTTATATGTAACAGTATTTATCTCATCACCTCAGTGGTTTGATCTGTACTATAAATAGAACAGTGGTTTGATCTTTATACTAATAAATAAAAATGAAGTACACTTGGATGATTATTAAGCTCCTTATTTTGATTGTTTGGGTATAGTATTCTTGAAATTGGTCTTTTTTGCAAACAGATGTTTATGGGCAAACTTGTGTTTAAGGTCAATCATTTGTTTAAGGCCAAATATCTGTTTATGTCCAAACATCTGTTTAAGGTCAAACATCTTCAAAATAGTTAAAAATGATAGTTTTCATTAATCCTTAAAAGTCTGTTACAACCACTGTTTTGGTTCAAACATCGGATTGTTAAATGTTATCCACTGCTGAAAGACAACCTCTGTTTCTTTATTCTTCATGTTGACCACTGACCGACCAAACATCAGTGTATCAATCACTGTTGGCTATCCACTGATAGTTAAAAAATAACCACTGCTCACATTTTTATTGTTGACATCCACTGATATTGACCATCAGTGGTTTTCCTAAAAAACATCCACTGCTCACATTTTTATTGTTGATGTGGTTAATTAATTATAGAATGAAATTATCAAATGAAAAGTAGAATTACAATGAAATTACCATTTTACCTAATCGTTACATTCCAATGAGATAATAGTTCCTCCAACATTATTTTGGTGATAAAAATTAAAGTTAAAAAAAAAATAAAAAAAACTATTGATGACATTTTGTTGCATATCAAATCAGTAATTAATGCTAATTTATGAGCTTTGGACATTGAAAATATGCAAAATGAGAATTTCAAATTGACGGTTATTTTCTCTTAATTAAAGTTAAAATAAAAATTAGAAAAGTCATGATGACAATTGCTTTCAAATTAAATCAGTAATTACTGATAATATCAATAACTTTTGAAATTCAAAATATGCAAAATGGTAATTTAAAATTGACGTTCTCTCTCTTTTTTTCCTACAAACGCAACATAGATTCATAATATTAAAATTTATTCATTTATTCATGACATTAAAAGTCCAATTATTACATAACATACTGAACAAGTAAATTTTTAAATCTAACGATAACCGTAAGAATTAAGAAAGGTTAGCTTCAACTCCATCGATTGCTGAACCTCTCGATGTATGTCCTTCAGCATCGCCATGAACTCCACGTCTCTATCACCGCACTCTATATTGCTGACAACACAAAGCTCACGAACGGAAGTTGAAGGCATCCGCATAAGATTTCTGGAAACCTGCTATCTCGTGAACAGGCCAACTTGCAATCCATCAAAACATCTCTTCAGCTCGTGAAGAGTAGCCCTATCTTCATACACCTGTTCCTCTATATGCTTGACAAAACGCTGCTTTAAATCATCTAATTTTACAGAAGTGAATGACGCCATTTCAATAAACTATATTACTCGACTTTCCTGAAAGTATGATATCTTCGTAGGAAATCGTGATGAAAAACAGGTGAAGTGGCTATGAGTTTATATACTTAATCAATCCAAACGTGTCGATTTAATATGAACATATTAATGTATATTTCAAAACAGCAGTCTTTTAATGCAAAAACCTTTTCAAACCCCAACTTTTATGAGAAAACTTTAAAATTAAATACCATACCAAGAAACCCAAGGGACAAATTTTCGAAGTTCAAAGAACAAAAGCAGATTATCATAATTACAATTAACCTTTTCATTTGCCATGTAGACGTATTTTTAAACTCTATAAAAGACCGATAATTACTTTTGATTCAAAACATCAACAAATTGTCCTACAAATCACTGTCTGTGAAAGATTGTTCCACATCAGAAAATCCAACAAAAATCTAGATGGCAAACTTCAGCTTCTACCACTGGTCAGACACCAGCGATGTTAAAACCCAATTCTCGATGTGGTCACTCAAAGAAAAAAGAACAGACGAATAACTAAACAGTAAAGTCGACATAATCAATGACACTAATTACAAGAAAACCTGGAACAACATAGCATTGCTCGATGAAGTCCTCCACTCTCCTCCATCGGATTTCCAGAAGAATGCAGAAGAGTTTCTCACACAACTTCTAAAACAGGATCAGAAAATTTGCAACATGCTAACTGACCTGAAAAACAAAAGAGAGCATGAAATCACATGGAGAAAAGCCAGAATCTACGAAATCCTAGCAAGTGTTAACTCTACTATGTAATAGTTTATAAATATTTCATTAAATTTCTATTTTTCTATGTAATAGTTTATTTTAATAATATCAACATGCATCTTAACATATTCTAAAATGTCAGTGTCAATAAAAACTCTCAACATCATCACAGTTAATCAAAATAAAAAATAAACCTAAAATGCAAAGGTTTCCTCATTTTCGAAGTTGTAGAATGAGATCCTCCACTGTTGGGTTATCATCTTTCAACCCTATATTCCTTAAATTTATCGATTCTGTTTTTCAACAGGGATGTAATGCAATGATTCCTCTCAATTGAATAGACTGACACTTGCTTCCTCTCAAAGGGTTATTGAGTGGTTATAACAACTGATCATGCTAAGGACTGTTATAACTAACCACTGCTCCTTATAAAGACTGATGGACTTAAAGACTGATGAGGCCTATCCACTGTTGAAGACAAAGACCGGTTAAAGACAAGCACTGATGTACCTAATGGCTAATCAACCAAAGGAAAACCACTGGTCAGTAACAGCAGTGGTTCAGCATCTACAGCGGATTCAACATCAGTATTTATGTATCGGTGTTTCTTATGTATCAGTGTTTAGAGTTTGTTACAGGTTCGATGATGGTTGTTAGATTTATGAAAATGTGTAACAATTTCGGATTGGGTATATTCATTCACAGTTTTATGTTACTTCAGTGTTTATTCATTCACTCTGTTCAATCTAACATGGGTTTCCATCCAACTGTTGACCAAAAGTCAAACATATGTTCAAACCACTGATTGAGTTATTGAAATTTCTGTTGAATACTAAATGAGATGTCTGACCAAAACTCAAACAGATGTTCATCAAAAGTCAAACAGTTGTTCACCAATAGTCAAACAAATGTTGACCTTAAACAGATGTTTGGTTTAAGGCTAAACATCTGCTTATGGGCAAACATCTGTTTATGGCCAAACATCTGTTTAAGGTCAAACATCTGTTTAAGTCCAACATAAGTGTTTCAATCACTGTTGGCTATCCATTGATAGTTAAAAAACAACCACTGCTCACATTTTTATTGTTGACATCCACTGGTATTGACCATCAGTGGTTTCCCTAAACAACTGTCATCCATTTTCATCCGATGTTGTCACGTGTACAGTTCTTAGCCGTCCGATCTTTGTAACCGCTGCCATGTCAGCATTCACTTTTCACTTTTATAAAACCCTGATCAAAACCCCAAACAGGGTTTTAACTGCCATTTCGAATTCCAATTTTTTTTCAAAAGCTGTTTCCATCAAATTCTTTCAAACGATTCACTTCTTCTTCCTCTCACAAATTCCTTCGAATCACCATGGCTCTTGCTCTCAAAAACTCTCATAACTATTTGTGTACACTTGAGAAAACAAGTAAAAACACAGTTTTTCACTTAATCATCGATGTTCTTTCATCCTCAAAGTACAAAACTTTGTTGACCTGCAACACACCTATTTACCAAGAAACCCTACGAGATTTTTGGAAAAATGCAAAATTAGAAGTTCAAGACAACAAGCCTTGGGCTATTACATCAATAGTAGGTGGGATTCAGGTTGCTATTACTCCACAAACCATATCTGAGGTTTTTGAGATGAACGATCATACAGGTAAAAACTCTTTCCCTAAAGAAGAGTATCAACGAGATTTGATTGAAAGGGGGTATGAAGAGCAATGCCCCAAAGCTACTATGCAAAAAGGAGCATTCCCACCTCCTATGAAATTTTTATTTCATACTTTACTTATGTGTGTTTCAAACAAAACAACAGCTTTCAATGAAATTCCATTGAAAATTCAATACTTGGGATACGCTATTATGTCTAAACAAGATTTCAATTACTCCCAAGAGATTTTCAATTATTTCGTTAAAAATGTTAATAATATAAAAGATAAGAAAAAACATTCCTGTTGTTTCCAAGGTTTTTAAGCTACTATTTACAGCAGAAAGTACCAAATGACAGTGCACAAGTGCTTGTCCAAGGTGCTCCTTGTGAAATAAATAGTTTGTTTGCTGAAACTTTTACAAGGTTGTCTGAGTCAAAAGCTTTAGAAACACAAACAGAGGAGCCTGAGCAAATTTTAGATGCGTCCACATCTGCTCCTCAGGTTTCTGCTGTTGAGCCCACTGCTCTTGGTGATCTCAGTAGCATAACCACTGCTGTGCAACCCCCACCAAAAATCACCAAAAAGACCATCAAGAAAAAATAAAAAAAGCCCCCAAACCCTTCAAAAAGGACCTTCTGGAAGATGAGATCCCAGAAGTAACTTCTGTGACAACACAAAAGTCACCAACACCCACTGTTGCTACTTCCTCACAACAGTTGGAAAGATCTCCACCACAGGCCTCAACTCCCCCTGCTTCCTCACAAAAGGAACAGGTTGTCAGCACAGGGACACCCAACCAAGATACATTACCCTCACTTGAGAGTATGTTCAATAGCCCTGCTCCCGGAACAAATTCTCTTTCAACTCATATCCCTACAACCACATTACCATCCAGCATTTTACCTCTGTTGAAAGCATTGGATATGGATCAGACACTAATCAGTTCTTCTCAACAACCCATCATTGAGAATATACTCCAAGAAGTGACTGAGTCTGATACCTCAACCTTTGCTAACCCATTAACAGTTGAGGAGGTTACACCCTAGAGTTAAATGTATCTCTTCATGGAAGTTCAAGTGGACCAGCTACTACAGGTGTTGAATCCACTGATTTACACCTGGACAGTAGTTTCATAAGTCAGACTCCCTTGAAGGCAATTTTTTCCTTGGGAACCAAGGTATCCACTGGTGTGTTCAAGCTAAGCACTGGTGTGCTTACTAAGGTAACTACTGCTGAAGAAAGAAGTCCCCAGTACCAAGAAAAAGGGGCATCAGTGGATGAACCATTGGAGACTTCTCCTGGTCCAACTGTTGATACAACTACTGCTGGTGGGAAATTAGATGATCCCATTAAATTGGGTGATGGTTTAAAATATCAGGATTTGACGGAGAGAGTTACCAATCTTGAAACATCTGTGGCAGATATCAAAAATATGCTACAACAGTTGTTACAATCCTCAAATTCTCAATCCACTGTTTCATCATCTGCTATCACAACAAGTGAGCTATGGCAACTTCTACAACCTCTATTTCATCAACAAAGGAAATATGTTGATCAACAACATGAAATTCAGCTACAAATGTTTAGAAATGTGATGGAAGCAAGGTATAAGGATACTCAAGCTGACATTAAAGCCATCAAAGCTCATTTACTTCAAACCACTGGTACTTCTCCTCCGACAATTGTCTATGTAGAAATCCCTGATGATGCTAAAAAAGGGGAGAAAGGAAAGAAAGGAAATGATGGTTTGTATCTAAAACCTGATCCAAAGGCTAAACCTGTTGTAGAAATTCCAAGGCTAGATGGTACAAAGAAGGTTGATGTGACTCTCAATGCCTTTGCTGAACAAAAAGCAAATAGAAAAGAGAAAATGGAACGAAAGGGTTCTAAAAGATTTGAAAAAGAAAAGGAAGTTATGATGGCAAAGGATAAGCAGGGTACTTCAAAAAGAATAAGAACTACCAAAAAGGTCAGCGAACCCACTTCCACACCTGTTATATCAACAACTGTTGATACATCAGCTTCTGAAATCCACAAAAGTTCCTCACCTCAAACCACAAAGCCAACAGATGTTGAGACACCTGTTATATCAACAGCTGTTGATACATCAGTTGTCACACCCCAACCGATGCCGGAAACATCGGGATGAGACGAAATAGATTGCAAGAGACTTCATAACACTATGTGACAATATAATTTAAATTTGATTTCATAAATTTACTAAAAATGTCATACAAGAATCAAATACGAACAACATTGTTCCAAACACATAATACAAAATTGATTAATCTAAGTGTGTTTCTAAGTCCACTTAAGTCTTGTTTCTTCACTTAGCATCATCTTGTCTATCGAACCTGCAACATGTATTAAAATAGAGTCCAATGCAAAAGCAAAGGCGAGTATACAAGTTTTGATACATAGCATAAAAATGGTTTTAAAATAGTCTAAGGCTCGTATCCAACATGAATCACAATATGCAAGTTACTAGTATGTCGTAACGGTGTCAAGTATATGTTCAAACCTAAGAATCCAATGCGTTAAAATAGCCTATCCCCGGTTAGAATAAAGGGAGGTTAACATGTTTGACTTAACAATACCCCAAGAATCGTGGGCGGTACATACCCCTATAGCGCTATAATTGTTAAGGTAGGCTTGTACGAAGTTAATGAGCATATAGACACAAAAGTTTAACTACACATACGAGATTAACAAGCATCATATAGTTTCATGTTCAAATATGGATAGAGAGTGATTCATATAGTTTCAAAGTTTCGTGAGTTTAATAAAGAATACATGTTGCACCCAAAGTGTTTAAAAGTAAAAATGTGAAGGGGTAAGGTCCCAAAAGCCTCATAAAAAGGATTTGAGACCATACCATAAACCAACTTTTTAACCTCTTGACCTTGCGCGGCCGCGCAACGGTCTCACAAGAGGAAGAAGAAATCAGCGATCTATCATCACGCGCCCAAAGGAAAACATAAAACCTTGCGCTTTCTCCTATTCACAAAAGGTTAAAATCCTTTACCTCCGCCTAAATATCCAGACTTGGGTATTACCTTACCCAGACTTGGGATTTATTTGTCTGTGTCCACACAGCAAGGTGTCACACCAGATTACAGCAGTAATCTTCTAGAAAGAAATACAATCATGCACCACCCAGACGGTTATAACCGTCTGGACACGTGTCATCACCACAGACAACCCTGGAAATCACAACGAAGGCATGCAATTGGAGAGTAATCTCCAATTAATCACTTTCCATGTGGCGATTCCCCAGCCGTAGATCAAACCACGATCCGTGTGCATTCACATCGGATCGAGGTTAATTGACGTCAGATCAAAGAACTCAAACGGGAGAAAAAATAACCGCTACGGCGTTAGCATTTTCCGTTATCTTTTCAATAACAGGTTTTCCCTCCCAAACTCCTGGTTATAAATAAGAGAACTGTTCAGGTATAAACTCAGATCACTCTCACTCCTCAAATACTTATCTTCTCCGATACCAATACTTATTCTCACACCGGAGTCGGGTCAAGGAGAGAACCCTCTTCTCCCCTTGACGAGGCTAACGGTGTTCTTTTTTGCAGAATCACCGGAGAAGGAATTCCATTGCAACTGAATCAACCGAGAGAGAGCTAACCTTTTATGCGGATTCAATGCCCCTAACTATCTCGGTTCCGACCATTTAGTTAGTGTTTCTTCATTGGCGCCCACCGTTTTCTCAGTTTTTCTAGTTTCTATCTCGTTTCGATTCAGTTCATTCCATTTTCTGTTTTTATACATGGCAGAAAATTCGTCATCTCACCGGCAACCTGGTCCTCGACCAGACGTCGGAAACAATTTACAACTAGAAGAATCTCCAGAACATTGGTTTAGCAGATGCCAAGCTGCTTTAAACACAATCGTTATTCAAATCGCCAGATCTGATTTGTCAAACATCAGATCTGGAAAAGAAATTAAAACCACAGTATTGGACCCACCAACACCACGTAGAGGGGACATCCAATCCAGCCAATATAACAGTTATCAAAAACAAATACACATGATTCAGGGAGGTCCATCGCGGAGACCAAATAAACGAAACTATGATCAACACTGGAGAGAACAGCAAGTTGTGTTCCCTGTTGTTCCTGGGGGCCCTCAGGAAGAACGACCAGTGATTATCACTGGTATTTTCGGTCATTACCGAACCGACTATATGTTCATAGATCCAGGAAGCTCGATGGACATCATATATGAACAGTGCTTTAAACAACTCGATCCAGAAGATAAAGCGCGTTTAGAGCCGGTCAATTTTCCCCTCACCGGATTCTGTAATGAAGCTGTATTCCCATTAGGGCAGATTGTTTTCCCGGTGACCTTATCTGATGGCAAGCACTCACGAACAGTTACAGTCAATTTCATGGTCATGCCGGCAACATCACGTCATGATGTCTTGCTTGGGAGAAGGTCACAAAGGGAATTTAGCATGATCACTTATATTCCACATGCTGCTTGTGGATTTCCGACAGAAACTGGAGTTGCAATACTCTATTCAAGCAAAGGAAGTACACATAGAGGTATTATCCAACCCTTCCATTCATCTCAAGCAAGTAAACGTTATAGAAATGGGAGATCCATCTTGGATGTCTCCGATTATCTTGTACCTTCAACACGGAAAGCTGCCGGAAGGAAAGGCAGAAGCTCGGAAAATACAACACAAGGCAGTAAATTACGAAATGGCGGATGGCGTCCTCTACCGGAAATCATTCATGGGCCCATTACTACGCTGTGTCGATAAAACAGACGCCCAGTACCTTGTCAGAGAAATCCACGAGGGATTATGCGGGATACACGCGGGACCGCGCATGGTCGTGGCAAAAATAATGAGCGCTGGATACTACTGGCCAGGAATGCACATGGACGCAGTCGACCTGTTAAGAAGATGCGAGGCATGTCAACGCCACGCACCAAAGACACTCCGACCTAAAAATCCACTAATTCCTGTTACTTCCGCCTGGCCATTCCAACAGTGGGGCATCGATCTTATCGGTCCATTTCCTGACGCGCCAGGTGCGGTAAAAGTTCATCATCGTCGCGGTGGATTACTTCACAAAATGGGTGGAGGCTAAAGCTTTGGCCTCAACAACAGCAATGGTAATCCGCAAATTTATATGGGAACATATCATTTGCAGATTCGGATTACCATTGCGCATTATTTCCGACAATGGTAAAAACTTCGCCGCCGAAGATCTTCAAAAATGGTTTAAAGAAATGAAGATCGAGCATAACTTCGCCTCCGTTGCGCATCCTCAAGCGAATGGACAGGTAGAAAGTGTAAACAAACAGATCGTTGACGGCATAAAAGCGCGACTCGGGACAGCGCGCAGAGGGTGGGTTGACGAACTTCCCAGCATCCTCTGGGCGCATCGAACAATGCCAAAGACTAGCACCGGCGAGACTCCGTTCAGTTTAGTCTATGGATCTGAGGCCGTCATTCCAGCCGAGATAGGTTTACCATCACCGCGCATGATAGCCATGGAAATTCAGAACAACGAACAAGAGCGAAGAATGGATTTGGATCTTTTGGAAGAAAGGCGCGAGAACGCCGCGATAACAGAAGCAAGGTACAAATCCAAGCTCGAGAAGTATTACAATGCGCGCGTCCGTGTTTGCACATTTGTCCCCGGCGATTTCGTCTTGCGCGACAATGAGGCGTCAAACGCTGAAAAGCTGGGCAAATTAGCGCCAAGATGGGAAGGTCCATACGTCATTAACGAGGTCTTAGGCAAAGGGGCATACACCCTAAAAAGGATCGATGGGACCCTCGTCCCCCACACCTGGAACGCACAACAGTTGCGCAGGTGTTACATATGAACTAAGTCTTCAAAAGCGGAAAGAATATACAGGCAATGTCTTTCTTTATTATGTCTTGTATCACAAAGCCTTGCGCTCTTATCAATACAAATATCATTCCTACTTATATCACTGTTTATTACAAATTGCATGTAATTTCTTGGGTTCGCGCGAAAACAATATGGTCAAACATTGTATACCTCATGAACAGTCTAAAAACAAGGCAAGCTGCTACGCCTTTTAGACAAACGTTCAAACATGAGCACAATACCATCTCTCATTCGCCTTACCTATCCAAAAGCAATTAAAAACATGCAACATATTGTAATTCAAACACGTATGAAGTAAAAACATTATCGATATATCACCAAGTGTAACAAAACACTTCAGGAATAAGATCATGACAATGATCTTCACAATTTTAGTTCCAGAAACTAAAATATTCAAACAAAAAACCTTGCTTCTACAAGATAGCAAGATGATCAAACAACAGACATTAACACCGATCACACCCGTGATCTTCAAAAGATGAGTTTATACTAACAGACTTATATATACAATCAAAAGAAGGGATGAAACAACTCCCAAACCTAACCAACCATACGTTCATCTTCACCCATGTTCACCGAAGGTTTTTACCGACGACGGCGGTACACCAACTCACATGTACTCGGACGGAGAGTCGGAAAACGAGCCATCAGTCCATCGGCATCCAACACACCACCACTGGCATCAACAACCCTATCTGGCCGGAAGATTTTATCATCAGCACCGGCAATCAGGGAAGGGCCAACAACAACAGCATTTTCTTCCCTGGTAAACATCAACGGCGAAGAGTTAGCAAGAAGGAGTAAGGCTTCAACAGCATCACAGACCTCTAAGATGTCTGAAAGTCGCCGGGAGCGAACGGAACTTTTTCCTTTCATCTTTTCCAAAATAAAGCAAGTATGCACCCATCACATGTACATATAAAGGAGCACTACCCCAGAAAAAAAAAACAAAACTTAATCGTTAATGGTCAGAAAACATCACATCTAAGCGGCGCTACAGGAACTAGGGTCATATCCCCATTAATGAAGACTGACATAGCGCCATTACGTATCTCGATGTAAGAAATCAAGCTCTCACAAATCTGAATTTTTTATTATAAAATGACGTCATCAGACGTTAGATCATAATTACAAAATTCAGTTTCCAAAAAGCAAAATCACCTTTTTAAAATATATCATGAAATCTGCCCATACAAGCCACCTAAATTCCCGCCAAAACTCTTTCTCTCATAAGTCTAGTGCTCCACTTACTTGCATAAGAGCAACACTAGACTGGGGGGACTTGAAGGGGTAAGGTCCCAAAAACCTCATAAAAAGGATTTGAGACCATACCATAAACCAACTTTTTAACCTCTTGACCTTGCGCGGCCGCGCAACGGTCTCACAAGAGGAAGAAGAAATCAGCGATCTATCATCACGCGCCCAAAGGAAAACATAAAACCTTGCGCTTTCTCCCATTCACAAAAGGTTAAAATCCTTTACCTACGCCTAAATATCCAGACTTGGGTATTACCTTACCCAGACTTGGGATTTATTTGTCTGTGTCGACACAGCAAGGTGTCACACCAGATTACAACAGTAATCTTCTAGAAAGAAATACAATCATGCACCACCCAGACGGTTATAACCGTCTGGACACGTGTCATCACCACAGACAACCCTGGAAATCACAACGAAGGCATGCAATTGGAGAGTAATCTCCAATTAATCACTTTCCACGTGGCGATTCCCCAGCCGTAGATCAAACCACGATCCGTGTGCATTCACATCGGATCGAGGTTAATTGACGTCAGATCAAAGAACTCAAACGGGAGAAAAAATAACCGCTACGGCGTTAGCATTTTCCGTTATCTTTTCAATAACAGGTTTTCCCTCCCAAACTCCTGGTTATAAATAAGAGAACTGTTCAGGTATAAACTCAGATCACTCTCACTCCTCAAATACTTATCTTCTCCGATACCAATACTTATTCTCACACCGGAGTCGGGTCAAGGAGAGAACCCTCTTCTCCCCTTGACGAGGCTAACGGTGTTCTCTTTTGCAGAATCACCGGAGAAGGAATTCCATTGCAACTGAATCAACCGAGAGAGAGCTAACCTTTTATGCGGATTCAAACCCCCTAACTATCTCGGTTCCGACCATTTAGTTAGTGTTTCTTCAAAATGGATTCGAGTATACTCACAAATTTGCTAAGTCTTCCGATTATCCAAGTATTGACGAGTTAACGAGATTTAGTGTTTGAATGGGTTTGGATTGAAGATTAAGGGATGTGTAGATTTGGAATTTAAAGTATAATAAGGTAAGTATACACGAAAATAATCATCTAGACTTCGTACTCGTTCTTGACACTATAAAACCCATAGGGGTTAGAATGATTTCATAGGTTTAATACCCATTAGAATCGTAACAAGTTACTAGGTCTTAGATGATGTAATCTAGTACTTTGACGAATGAACACAAATTCATCATCAAAGGTTCGAATACTTTGATAGTATATATAAGTATTACATAGATTATGTAATATATCAATAAGTCCAATAGTTCAAGCATGAGGTAGGAGGATAAATCCTCCATTTAGGAACCTCTTTATTGTCATAAAACTCATGTAGGAGGTAGGAAGGAATGTCTTCCATTTAGGCACCTCTAAGTGTTCACCACTACACTTGATGTAAGAACATACAAGGAGGGTCATGAACTACAAGTAATACAAGAATACTAAACTCTAATCTATAAGAAATCATCAAGCAATGTGCGGATTTTATGTATGACAACCCAAGTTAATCCTAAATCACACCTACATCAAGTCTTGAACTTGAACATCACTTGTGGGTTAAACCCTTTAACAAAACATAAAGTTTGTGAGGATTAATCCTCTGATTTTGAATGTCTCAACCTTGTTTTTAAGCCTAACTAACCATAGATGTGGTTATAAGCATAAGGACATAGGTTTGAGATGAGTTTCCTCAAGTTTACACAAGTTTAGCAAAGATTAAATGAAAACAGAAATGAACAGCCTACTTTGGAGCCTTTTTGGCGACGTTCCAGGCTCTGGTTTTCCAGGGAAAACCTCTGGAAACGTAGGTAAGATCAATCCAAAGAAGTAGGAAAAATAATCGGGTGAATCGGATAAGAAATGAGTGAGTTATGCTCACTTTTGTGAAGGTTGATGCTTCCACTCGAATTTGAGATTTGCAACTGATTTTATGATGATTTGAGAGTGTTTTTGATGATTTGCAAAGTGTAAAATGCTTGGATTATGTTTGGATTTTATAGGGAAGAGTTAGGTTAGGTAGTGGTTGTGTAATTAATGTTAAAAGTGGTTTAAAACTAAAAAATTCATCAAAATCGCGCTCAAATTCGAGCTGGGAAGGGCCTGGTCGCACCGATCAGGCCTGCTGAGCGAGTGTATAAGTATTTTAGGGGCTGGGTTATGTTCAGTGTGAAGGCCATGGTGGAGTTGTTTGGGCGCGCGTTTGGGAAGCTGTTGACCTGGGTTCGACTCCCCTAGTCAGCAGTTTTGTTTAATTTTTTTGTTTCAAACATAATACTTTCAGCAATTGTTCACAAACAACCCTTGTAAGTTTAAAATTCCGAAAATTACTCAAATAGTCCCTTGACTTAATTACCTAAGTTATGTTTAGAAGAAACTAACTTTAAAATCTAACGGGACTAACTAGATTACAATAAACCTCTCAAATTGCAAACTTAATTACTTTAATTAATTAAAAAAAGAATAAATAACCATATTTATTACGAATAAAATTAAAGATAAAAGATTTTTCGACGATACAACGGATTAAAATTTTTGAAAGAGACAAGCTTCTAAAAAAACAGATTTTCAAGACTCGATTTCTAAATCAGGAAAGTTATGAAAACGCGGAGCGTTACATCAGTGGTTGATACATCAGCTTCTGAAATCCCCAAAAGTTCCTCACCTCAAACCACAAAGCCAACAGATGTTGAGACACCTGTTATATCAACAGCTGTTGATACATCAGTGGTTTCAATAGTTGTTGTCACAACAAATGGTGTTGTCACTTTACCAACCTCCACTCAATCCACAAATCCAACTCCAAGTTCAACACCTCCAACCACACCAAAAATCAAAAGAAGGAGAATAACAAATGTCATACTTGAAGATGACTCTGTACCTTCTCCACTTCCAATATCTTCACAACCTCTGATCCTATCAACTGTGCAAAAATCTACTTCAACTGCTTCAATTCTAACCCCTGACCAAACTACTACCTTTGTTCCTTTGAGTGTGAAATTTCCTCTGGATCTTCCAGCAGTTAGGGAGGAGATCAAATCCTTCAATTCTGAAGATGATCCTGAAAAGAGGAATCTTCCATCTCTTCAAGGGTATCCTTTGCCAAAGAACATTCATGAATACCTTCAATTGAAAGGCAAACAAGCAGAGGATATCTCAAAAAGAGACACAAAAGGAAAATATGATAAAGAAATACAGAGAAATCTGCAATATCTTCTCAGCCAAGTCAGAACATTAGAGCAGTTTTCAAAAGATATTTGTCAGCAGTTATCAGAAAGATATGATGAAAGCCTAAGGAATGATTACATTGAGCTCATCATACAAAACAAGAAATACAAGGCATAAAGGTATCAATTCAAAGAGTGGACCATAAGTGAGCTCAAGCAAGAAATTGCAAGAATACAAAAGATGCTTGAAGATTCAACAATAAAACCAACCCCACCTGTCTGGTCCCAGTATAAAAAGAATATTCCTGAAAGGGCTTTGAAATTGAAGAGAATGAAGGAAGAGCTTATAACTGCAAATTATGGCTCAAGGAATCAAATCACAAGGTAGACATAGATTAAAGTGATAGAGACGTATAAAAAAGTGGAAGAAAGAAGAAAGAAAGATCCCTCTGTTCCTAAAAAGCCAGTTTATCCAGCATAAGAGCTTTCAATCTGTAACACCTCGAAAATTTATGTCCAATAATGTAGCGACACGTGTCATGAGCTTTAAACGTGTAAAAGATTACTTTAGAAGGACTAAAGTTGACAAACAAAGAAAGTATGTGAATAAAAGGGTTCGAAGTGTCAACATTGGATGACTATACCTTTCAATAACCCTACACGATGTTTATACCCTTAAACGAATAAATGATGGATCATACGAAGCTAATTGTGAAAGAAAGTGAGAGATTACAAACTACAGGGGTTAAATGTGTCAACATGTTTAAAGTATACCTCTGAGTGACCTTTTAGTGAACCCGAAGCTTTGTAACGATAAATTATACTCACTAGAATATGTGATAAAAATTTCACCAAGTTTCGTTATCGTATGAGAAAGTTATGATAAAATTCGTATACGAGGGGTTAAAAGCGTCAACGTTGAAATATATGACTTACGGGTGATCACAAAGTTAACCAAGGACTTAACAAAGTTTGGTTAAGTCTTAAGGTCCTTAAAAATCAAGTTAGAGGGTTGAAAATGCAAATTTTGAACTTAAAACCACTTTATAAAGGACCAGGGACCAAATTGCAATTAGCTGAAACTTGTTTGGCTGGTTTTGGGGAGCCAGGCGGCCCGTGTAAGACTCCTTAAGGGTCTACGCGGCCCGTGTAAACATGCCAGCGACAGAAAACTGCTGGCAGCTGCCAGTTTAGGTCTGTAACCGACTTAAAAGCTTGTTTTCTTATACCAGGGACTCCCCCACTGGTATTTCATGCACTAGGGACAGCTGTGATGATCTGAATCCATGCATAGAGTTGCTTGGCATGATCTAATGGCATCAAAACTCATATATACGGAGCCCTTTAGTTGCAACATTTGATCACATTCACTTGCAAACTTCACAACTTCACTTCTGAAGAATATTGGAGCTCAAGCACCTTTCCTAGGAGTCACTAGTCGTGCTTAGGACCCTTGTAAGTGTCCTTAACCTTTCTTAATTCAGTTTAGCTTAGTTATTTAGCTTAAAGTCAAACCGTCGTAATTAGAGTTTGACTTCGTGATTATTTAAAATTTGTCCAGTTAAATTTCAAATTGAAAGTACCTATGAGTTGGTAATTATGTGGGCAATAAACCCTTAAAAGGGCACCCTCTGATTCCCACTCTAAGTAGGTCAATTGTCGGGTCAAAGTTAATCTTAAAAAGTCAACAGAAAGCTTATTTTCAAATTAATGCATAATTAACAATGTAGAAGCTATGCAACCTATTTTATCATTAATATAACTTGGTAATTAATGTAAGAACATGTCTAAACATGTTCAACCCGACAATTTTCAGTTTAGGCTCGGTTCGGAACCGAAAGTCGCATAATTTGACTTTTGCTTTGACTTTCAGTTCTGACCCATTGTAGCATGTTTTAGAAATGCCTTAGAACCTTAATAGGACCAGGTTACATGTTAGTATAACCCTCTGTGATTATACAACTTGGTTCATTAGTTATCCGATTCATATGCATGTTTCCGTTAAATGCTTAAATGTTGACTATTATGCCCATATGACCTTAAAATGTAATTTTTGAAAATGTAAAAGAATAGAAACCTTTGTTACTGATTTATAGACTTGTCTCTAAAATTTGACATCAGTTTGAGGTCTAGATTAGGAGTTATGCTCATTAGCGTAAATAGAAAGCTTTTTATTAATTAAACGACGTAATTAGCATATAGCCTATCTAAACCCAATTTTTAATACCAAACATTTTACCCACTGATATAAAATAATATTTTGGGATTTTTGAAGATTTTTATTTAATGTTAGGCTGAGCATAACATAGAGTTCTAAGCTTGATTCGGTAATTGCCGGTTTTGCCCTTTTGGCTTATAAAATGAGTTTTACAAATCTTTTTGACACCAAACCTTTTTCTACAGATCTAATATGATAAATTAATTATTTTTAGCCTTTTGGAATAATAAAAATATCAGCTTTTCTTATAAAACCCGAAAATCGCTTAAAATCGCCTTTTTACGCGTTTTAAACGCATAGTATGTACTAAAACTATTTTGAATATATAAGATTTGATACCTACTGATATTTTAAGTAAATTATTATACTTTAGCGGTAAGTAAAAGTTTTAAACCCAGATTTCCCGTTTTGACCTTTTAGGCTTAAGTGAAATTACCAAAATGCCCCTACGGTGCATAGTTTAGTTATAAAAGGTAAATTTCACATATATGTAATACCCTACTGATATAACCTATTAAATTAAGTATATTGACTGATTATATCAGACCTGAAACTCAGAATTATATTAAATCTCTTTATAACCTTTTAAATGACCAAAATACCCCTACGGGGCATAATTTGAGTTTAAATCCATTTTGGGCATAATAGGAGATATCTTACTGATGTCACAACATATTTAAGGCATATTAACTTAGGAAACCTGTTCATGAATCATTTGGTTACCCGTTGCGCATTATTCGCGTTTGGTACGGTTTATGTAACTAGTTTGCATAAATTAGCCGACACGGGTCAAACCTTATCATTTTTGTCTCAAAATCCAGAATGTGTTTAGTTTACCTATATTACACAAGTCTCCAAAATTTTCAGGTCTAAATCACATTTTATTCCGGTCTTCGCTTAATCGTGCGTTTGTACCGTATCTTCTTTTAAAACTAACCGGTCTAAGTTTAGGCTTAACTAAAGACCCGTTAGGAATTTAATAGGTTATTAAAAACCTTTGTTCCAGAATAGAAGACCCGGTAAAAGCCACGTGCACTTGTTGTTTGTGATTAATACTTGCAAAGGTAAATACTCTTAACTTATTTTCCCTATACGGGCTTGGGATACGGTATTATAATAATACCGCTTGGTCGGGTATGTATTCATTTGAATCAGATTGTGATTAATGTATTTACATAACCTGTTTTAATCTGTATTATTTGGTGTATGGCCTTTGGGGGTTAAATGACCATGTCCCGGATATCCTTGGCATCATTCAAAGAAATGGCCACGACCTAAGCACGGGGTGTAGGCGTACACCTGACAGTTGCATTATGTAAAAACTGGTAATCCACATAAAAGAATCAACCTTGTGGGCATTATTCCTGTGGTGTGTCAGTTAATATTGTCCGTCCCTACAAACCAGCCCTGACGGACGACAAATAAGTAAAACTGTATACAAGATTATTTTTAATAATTGTCCCAAGTTATAAAAGAATTTTTGTGCCATGTGCATTCAAATCAATTTTCTAAAATGTTTTCAAAATGAGTCAGTTAATTGTATTTACCAGTGTAAACTGACGTATTTTCCAAAAAGGCTAAGTGCAGGTACTAGACGAAATAGGCTGGCTACTCCTGGCATCATTAATCAAGTTTCGCAAACTCTAGATGTTAAAGTCTGTTGAACAAAGTTTCCTTTTTATTCGATCCGCCTGTGGATCCGTTACAGTCCGTTGTGATACTTTGATATTACTATTTTATTCGGTTTGTAATGTGATTCATCTTTTGCTTCCGCTGTGCATTTTAAATTGTGTTGTTTGACTATGATGATATCAACTACGTCACGATACTCCCCACCGGGCCCACCGGTAATACGTGGAAATATCGGGGTGTGACAGGTTGGTATCAGAGCCAACACTAAGTGAATTAAACACTAGCCTTTTGTGTTTAATCTCAGTTACACAGTTGCACATCTCTAAATTTTCAAGTCTAGACAAAGAACTTAGGACAAATCCCAATTTGTTTTATTTTTGTCCTTTATATATATTCCTTGTTGTTATCTTTGTTTATGTTAACAGGTACAATCATGCCACCAAGATTCAACAGGGGAAGAGGAAAGGCACCAATCACAGGCCACGACCATGAGGCCAGGCCCTCACACAGACGAACCCCACCAGCCTCAATGAGTACGAGTCCTCAGGAGCATTGGAGGACGTATATAGAGCCAGCGAGGCGAGCCGTCTCGCTAAGTTCGTCACCATCCTATCACCATTCCTACGGGCCTCATTCTGAAAATGAGCCCCATAACCCGCAACCATCTTTCATCCCCCTCCAGAGATCCAGCCCTCACTATTCATTCGATGACCCGAGACCTGTCTTCCAAAGCCGGTTCAACCCGGTAAACTACATTGAAGAACTAGTGGGTTTTAACCCACTAGGACCTGAAGACCACTTCTCGGGCGACCATGCGATGGACATGGACGAAGACACGGATCCCGCCGAGCCTCCAACCGGGACCCCTAGCCACCCCATCGAAATTTCGGATGGGTCACCTTTTGTGGGATCGCCTTATAATGGTCCTGAAAGTTATGAGGAGAGGTTCAGACAGATCGACTGGGTGTTTACTCCCAGTTACCACAACTCACCACAACCGCAGCAGTCACAGCAGGATCCCTCTGAGGATTCCCGTTTTGTAGCGGTCACTCCGCCACCACAACCAGCCCCGCAGCAGCCTCCGGAGCCACCGAGGCGAAGAAGATCGAACGCACGAATGTCCGTGTGAGGAGCAGTGCGTATCAGCACCCCTCAACCTTCAAGTGACAGCCACTACTCGCCACTCCATGAAGAACCGCAGATGGGCGGACCTTTAAACCCCGTCTCGGAAGTAAACTCTGCGCCTGTCGCGCTACCACCGTTGGGCTTTGGCGACCCAATTCCTACATACGCCGGTACAACGACATATAATCCCTTTGAGCAACCGACCCACACCAACTATAACTATGCTAGTGTCGACCCGTACCAGGCAGCATGGGATTACAACGCTCTCCATCCGGAAGGATCCTTTGGGGTCCCATATCAAGCTGGATACCCACACTATGGGTACCCACCTTATGGGTATCAACAACCGCCACCTCCTCAACCTCCGCATTATCAACAGCCCCCGCAACCGCCAGTGATGTCGCCACCGCAATATCAGGAAATTCTTCAAAGGATTAATGAGGTGCAGCAGGAAGTGCGGGAAGACCGTAGACAAAACCGAGGAATGTTCAAGGGTCTGGTGAACTTGATTAAAGGGAAAAGCAAAAAGGATCATTAAATCCTTTGTTTGTTTATTTGTTTATTTAAATGTTTAATCATGTCCCTGCGTGGACTTTCGTTCCTGTATTCAGCCCCTGCGTGGGCATGTCTTTCTGTATTCTGCCCCTGCGTGGGCATGTCTTTTTGTTAACCCCTGCGTGGGTATGTTATTTCTGTTTAAGCCCCTGCGCGGGCATGTTATTTATGTAGAAGTCCCATTTAGGGCAAATCTGTACTAATTAATTTTGGTAGTGGAATGGTTTAATTTAAATTTTTATTTTTGCTAAATTATATGCATAAACATAAAATATGAAATAAATGAAAATATAACATTCCTTTTATAAGACCTATCATTATAATAAAATGATAAAATCTAAAGAAGGACAAGACCTAGCCATGTGTCATTTTAAGACAAGGCCAATATGGTAGTTCCCCAAATTAGATTCATATCCTTATTTACATATCAATTTAGGATTTCTGTGTTAAATATTAAAAAGAATCTTAAAGGTAAAACCTAGCCACATGTCATTCTAGATATGGCCAAGACGGTAAAACCTACTCAAGAGATTCAAAACCTTGTTAACATCTGAAAACATGTTAACACTCCTGGCAAAATGTGATTCGATAAAATCGCATAAGTCATCCTTACATTGGATTCTTCCAAATTCTTTTATTATATTAAGCATCCAATTGGGAAGTAGTGCCTACGGACTACATACATTGTCATATAAGATAAAAGACAGTTGTGGTCTTCGACCCCCTGTTAAGAAGATGTAATAAACTATGATTAAAACCTCAATACCTTGATCCTATAAGATCATGATTAAAAATTTAAAATTGTCCATATGACTAGACCTTTCTGCTATTAATATACTTTAATTATAACTAAGGATTATTATAATGAAAAATCCTGAATATATATGCCTAACAAATTAATCAAAATGGTTTCTTAAATACCATGATTAATAAATCATATAGGATGATAAAACTGTTATAAATTAAAATCATTATTTTATGTAGCAATCAAGCTACATGGCAGAGTCTGAAGAAATAAACAGTCACCCTCGGGAAAATCATGATACCACGAAGATCAACGTAACTGGTGCGGAACTCCAAGCACCGATTGATAATGCTGTTACCAAGGCCATAGATAGGCAGTTAAATGAGTCAAGTGGTACCCGAAGCAAGGCCACATCTGTACCCCATTCTAAACCTAAGACTCATTTTGAGGCTCATGGTAAACCACCATCGAAGAAGAATGATGACGATCATCACTCCTCAAACCAGCATAGCGTACCGTCTAAGAAAATTTTATTGGGTCAGGAGCCCCGTACAAAGACTTGCTCCTATAAGTATTTCGTATCCTGTAAACCCAGGGATTTCACTGGGGAAAAAGGAGCTATCGACTGCATGACGTGGTTAGACGAGATGGACACCGTAGTTGACATTAGTGGTTGTGCTGATAGGGATGTTGTGAAGTATGTAACTCAGTCGTTTAAAGAAGAAGCACTAGCCTGGTGGAGGTCTCTAATCCAGGCTACTGGGAAGATTCCATTGTATAATCTGTCTTGGGATCAGTTTGTTGCACTCATCAAAGAGAATTACTGCCCTCAGCATGAGGGTGAAAAGATTGAGTCAGACTTCTTATCTCTGGCGATGAAAAACCTAGACTGTCAAACTTACCTTACTAGCTTTAATACCATGTCTCGACTGGTTCTGTATTTGGTAACACCGGAGCCCAAGCGAATAGCTCGTTTCATTGGGGGTTTAGCCCCAGAGATCAAGGCCAGTGTCAAGGCATCACGACCTGCTACTTTTAGGTCAGCAACAGACCTATCTTTATCCCTCACCTTGGATGCGGTCAGGCTAAGATCGCATAAGAACTCGGAGGAAGGTAAGAGAAAACGTGAGGACGATAGCTCACGACGGTCCGAGAAGAAGTTTAAGGGAACCACAGACCACAAGAAGAAGTTTGGGTCTGGCAAGAGTGGTCAGCACGCAGATGAAAAACCAAAGTGCAAAACCTGCCAAAAGCGTCACTTCGAAAAATGCAGGTTTGAATCCAAGTCTTAGTCAAAACCATTTGCATGTGGGATATGCAAATCCAAGGAGCACAAGACGATAGAGTGCAAGAAGATAAAGGATGCAACGTGCTTTAACTGCAACGAAAAAGGGCACATCAAAACCAATTGCCCTAAATATGCCAAAAAGCCTGAAGAAGCCAAAAGACCAATGCTAGAGTCTTTCGAATAGATGCAAGGGAAGTGGTGCAGGACGATAACGTGATCACAGGTACCTTCCTTATAAATGATGTTTATGCAAGGGTATTATTCGATTCGGGTGCGGATAAGTCATTTGTAGATAATAAGTTTTGTAAGTTGTTGAATTTACCTGTTAAAACCCTAAGCGTGAAGTATGAAGTAGAATTGGCTGATGGAGCCTTAGAAACCGTCTCAACCATGTTAGATGGATGTTCCATGTCCATTAGGAACCACTCTTTTCCTATGTCCTTACTTCCTTTGAAATTTGCTGGTTTTGATATAGTAATAGGCATGGATTGGTTATCTCATAACCAAGCCCAGATCGTTTGCAATAAGAAGCAAGTGGGGATCAAGACTCCGTCTGGTGAGCCACTTACCATTCAGGGAGATATCCAGTATGGACTGCCGGAGCAAGTGTCTATGCTTAAAGCATCTAGGTGCTTGAAGAAGGGTTGTGTCATTTATATGGCACATGTAACTATTGATGAACAGAAGCCTAAGATTGAAGATATCCCTGTCATTTCTGAGTACCCAGAAGTTTTCCTTGAAGAACTACCTGGCTTACCACCAGATAGACAAGTAGAATTCAGAATTGACATCATTCCTGGAGCAGCGCCTGTCGCAAGAGCGCCTTACAGGTTGGCACCAAGAGAAATGAAAGAGCTGAGAACACAATTGGATGATTTATTAGCCAAAGGTTTTATTAGGCCTAGTTCATCTCCTTGGGGAGCGCCCATTCTGTTTGTAAAGAAGAAGGATGGATCGATGCGTCTATGCATCGATTATCGTGAGCTAAACAAAGTCACTATCAAGAATAGATATCCATTGCCCAGGATCGACGATCTGTTCGACCAATTACAAGGGGCAAGTTACTTCTCTAAGATCGATTTGAGGTTAGGCTATCATCTATTGAAGGTCAGAGATGAAGATGTGCACAAGACTGCATTTAGAACTCGCTATGGTCACTACGAGTTCTTGGTGATGCCTTTTGGGCTCACTAATGCACCAGCAGCATTCATGGATCTCATGAACCGCGTCTGCAAGCCTTACTTAGACAAATTCGTCATCGTTTTCATCGATGACATCCTCATTTATTCGAAAAGTCAAGCTGATCATGAGAAGCATCTTCGTTGTATCCTTTCACTGCTTCAACAAGAGGAACTCTATGCCAAGTTTTCAAAGTGCGAATTATGGCTTCGTGAAGTCCAGTTCCTTGGACATGTAGTTAGTGAGCGTGGTATCCAAGTGGATCCCGCTAAGGTTGAAGCTGTCATGAATTGGCAAGAGCCAAAGACGCCTACAGATATTCGTAGCTTTTTGGGTCTAGCAGGATATTATAGGCGATTTATTGAAAACTTCTCAAGGATTGCTGCACCCCTAACTTCGTTGACGCGTAAGAATATTAAGTTTGACTGGGGTCCTAAGCAGCAGGAATCTTTTGATATTCTTAAGCAGAAGTTGAGCAACGCTCCTGTATTGACATTGCCTAATGGAGTTGATGAATTTGTAATATATTTTGATGCATCAACCACAGGTATGGGATGTGTGCTTATGCAGAAAGGCAAGGTCATTGCCTATGCTTCACGTCAGTTAAAGGTGCATGAAAAAAACTACATCACCCATGACTTGGAGTTGGGTGCCGTTGTATTTTCATTAAAGCTATGGAGGCATTACTTGTATAGTACTAAGTGTGTGATCTACTCTGATCACAAAAGCCTTCAACACCTGTTCAATCAAAAGGATTTGAACATGAGGCAGCGACGATGGATGGAAACTTTGAATGATTATGACTGTGAGATAAGATACCATCCTGGCAAGGCGAATGTAGTCGCCGATGCCTTAAGTAGAAAGGAAAGAGTGAAGCCTATAAGAATCAATGCCAAGAGCATTGAATTAAAGAATAGTTTGAATGAAAGGTTGTTAGCTGCACAGAAGGAAGCTGTACTAGAAGCTAACTATCCAGATGAAAAGCTAGGAGTAACTGAAGAGCAGTTATCTTATGGCAAGGACGGAATTCTGAGGTTAAATGGACGAATATGGGTTCCAGTGTATGGAGGACTTCGGGATGTTATCCTCCAGGAAGCCCACAGTTCTAAGTACTCCGTTCATCATGGAGCTGATAAGATGTACCAGGATCTAAAGGCAAACTATTGGTGGATAGGCTTAAAGAAATCTATAGCTACCTATGTACCCAAATGTTTGACGTGCGCTCAAGTCAAAGCTAAACATCAAAAGCCGTCAAGATTGCTACAACAACCTAAACTTCCCACCTGGAAGTGGGAAATGGTGACAATGGATTTTATCACCAAGTTGCCAAAGACAAAGAAAGGAAATGATACTATTTGGGTGATAGTAGACAGACTGACTAAGTCAGCACATTTTCTACCCATCAAGGAGACTCATAGCTCCGACATGTTAGCCCAGTTGTATGTAGATAAGATTGTATCCCTGCACGGCGTACCAGTATCTATTATCTCGGACAGAGATACTAGATACACATCTCATTTTTGGAAAAGTTTCCAACAATCTTTGGGCACACGCTTAAATTTTAGTACGGCTTACCATCCTCAGACGGACGGGCAGAGTGAGCGTACCATCCAAACTTTAGAAGACATGCTTCGTGCATGTGTGATTGAACTAGGTGGTAGTTGGGATAACCACCTGCCATTGATTGAGTTCTCCTATAACAATAGCTACTATACAAGCATTCAGGCTGCACCTTTTGAGGCATTATATGGTAGGAAGTGCAGAACGCCTATTTGTTGGGCAGAAATAGGAGAAGCTCAGTTATCAGGACCGAATATACTCCTTGAAACGACGGACAAGATTGTCCAAATTCATGACCGCCTGAAAGCTGCCAGGGATAGGCAGAAAAGTTATGCTGATAAAAGGCAAAAACCTCTAAAGTTTGAGGTGGGTGATAAAGTCCTGCTTAAAGTATCACCATAGAAGGGAGTGATGCGATTTGGTAAGAAAGGTAAGTTAAGCCCAAGGTATATAGGTCCATTTGAAATCATCGAATGTGTCGGATCAGTGGCTTATAAATTGAACTTACCTGAAGAGCTAAGTGGTATTCACAATGTATTCCACATCTGCAATCTAAAGAAATGTCTAGCTGATGAATCGCTAGTCATACCACATACGGATGTGCATATAGATTAGAGTTTGAAATTTGTGGAAAAACCTTTGTTGATCGAGGATCGACAGGTTAAGAAGTTTCGAAGGAAGCATGTGCCTATTGTAAAGGTCAAATGGGACGCCCGCAGAGGTCCCGAGTACACGTGGGAGGTAGAGTCCACAATGAAGGAAAAGTACCCTCATTTATTTCAGTAAATCTCGAGGTCGAGATTTCTTTTAAGGGGGTAAGGATGTAACACCTCGTAAATTTATGTCCAACAATGTATCGACACGTGTCATGAGCTTTAAACGTGTAAAAGATTACTTTAGAAGGACTAAAGTTGACAAACAAAGAAAGTATGTGAATAAAAGGGTTTGAAGTGTCAACAACGGATGAATATACCTTTCAATAACCCTACATGTTGTTTATACCCTTAAACGAATAAATGATGGATCATACAAAGCTAATTGTGAAAGAAAGTGAGAGATTACAAACTACAGGGGTTAAATGTGTCAACATGTTTAAAGTATACCTCTGAGTGATCTTTTAGCTAACCTGAAGCTTTGTAACGATAAATTATACTCACTAGAATATGTGATAAAAATTTCACCAAGTTTCGTTATCGTATGAGAAAGTTATGATAAAATTCGTATACGAGGGGTTAAAAGCGTCAACGTTGAAATATATAACTTACGGGTGATCACAAAGTTAACCAAGGACTTAACAAAGTTTGGTTAAGTCTTAAGGTCCTTAAAAATCAAGTTAGAGGGTTGAAAATGCAAATTTTGAACTTAAAACCACTTTATAAAGGACCAGGGACCAAATTGCAATTAGCTGAAACTTGTTTGGCTGGTTTTGGGGAGCCAGGCGGCCCGCGTAAGACTCCTTAAGGGTCTACGCGGCTCGTGTAAACATGCCAGTGACAGAAAACTCCTGGCAGCTGCCAATTCAGGTCTGTAACCGACTTAAAAGCTTGTTTTCTTATACCAGGGACTCCCCCACTGGTATTTCATGCACTAGGGACAGCTGTGATGATATGAATCCATGCATAGAGTTGCTTGGCATGATCTAATGCCATCAAAACTCATATATAAGGAGCCCTTTAGTTGCAACATTTGATCACATTCACTTGCAAACTTCACAACTTCACTTCTGAAGAATATTGGAGCTCAAGCACCTTTCCTAGGAGTCACTAGTCGTGCTTAGGACCCTTGTAAGTGTCCTTAACCTTTCTTAATTCAGTTTAGCTTAGTTATTTAGCTTAAAGTCAAACCGTCGTAATTAGAGTTTGACTTCGTGATTATTTAAAATTTGTCCAGTTAAATTTCAAATTGAAAGTACCTATGAGTTGGTAATTATGTGGGCAATAAACCCTTAAAAGGGCACCCTCTGATTCCCACTCTAAGTAGGTCAATTGTCGGGTCAAAGTTAATCTTAAAAAGTCAACAGAAAGCTTATTTTAAAATTAATGCATAATTAACAATGTAGAAGTTATGGAACCTGTTTTATCATTAATATAACTTGGTAATTAATGTAAGAACATGTCTAAACATGTTCAACTCGACAATTTTCAGTTTAGGCTCGGTTCGGAACCGAAAGTCGCATAATTTGACTTTTGCTTTGACTTTCAATTCTGACCCATTGTAGCATGTTTTAGAAATGCCTTAGAGCCTTAATAGGACCAGGTTACATGTTAGTATAACCCTCTGTGATTATACAACTTGGTTCATTAGTTATCCGACTCATATGCATGTTTCCGTTAAATGCTTAAAAGTTGACTATTATGTCCATATGACCTTAAAATGTGATTTTTGAAAATGTAAAAAAAATAAAAACCTTTGTTACTGATTTATAGACTTGTCCCTAAAATTTGACATCAGTTTGAGGTCTAGATTAGGAGTTATGCTCATTAGCGTAAATAGAAAGCTTTTTATTAATTAAACGGCGTAATTAGCATATAGCCCATCTAAACCCAATTTTTAATACCAAAATTTTTACCCACTGATATAAAATAATATTTTGGGATTTTTGAAGATTTTTATTTAATTTTAGGCTAAGCATAACATAGAGTTCTAAGCGTGATTCAGTAATTGCCGGTTTTGCCCTTTTAGCTTATAAAATGAGTTTTACAAATCTTTTTGACACCAAACCTTTTTCTACTGATCTAATATGATAAATAAATTATTTTTAGCCTTTTGGAATAATAAAAATATCACCTTTTCTTATAAAACCCGGAAATCGCTTAAAATCGTCTTTTTACGCGTTTTAAACGCATAGTATGTACTAAAACTATTTTGAATATATAAGATTTGATACCTACTGATATTTTAAGTAAATTATTACACTTTAGCGGTAAGTAAAAGTTTTAAACCCATATTTCCCGTTTTGACCTTTTAGGCTTAAGTGAAATTACCAAAATGCCCCTACGGTGCATAGTTTAGTTATAAAAGGTAAATTTCACATATATGTAATACCCTACTGATATAACCTATTAAATTAAGTATATTGACTGATTATATCAGACCTGAAACTCAGAATTATATTAAATCTCTTTATAACCTTTTAAATGACCAAAATACCCCTACGGGACATAATTTGAGTTTAAATCCATTTTGGGCATAATAGGAGATATCTTACTGATGTCACAACATATTTAAGGCATATTAACTTAGGAAACCTGTTCATGAATCATTTGGTTACCCGTTGTGCATTATTCGCGTTTGGTACGGTTTATGTAACTAGTTTGCATAAATTAGCCGACACGGGTCAAACCTTATCATTTTTGTCTCAAAATCCAGAATGTGTTTAGTTTACCCATATTACACAAGTCTCCAAACTTGTCAGGTCTAAATCACATTTTATTCCGGTCTTCGCTTAATCGTGCGTTTGTACCGTATCTTCTTTTAAAACTAACCGGTCTAAGTTTAGGCTTAATTAAAGACCCGTTAGGAATCTAATAGGTTATTAAAAACCTTTGTTCCAGAATAGGAGACCCGGTAAAAGCCACGTGCACTTGCTGTTTGTGATTAATACTTGCAAAGGTAAATACTCTTAACTTATTTTCCCTATACGGGCTTGGGATACGGTATTATAATAATACCGCTTGGTCAGGTATGTATTCATTTGAATCAGATTGTGATTAATGTATTTACATAACCTGTTTTAATCTGTATTATTTGGTGTATGGCCTTTGGGGGTTAAATGACCATGTCCCGGATATCCTTGGCATCATTCAAAGAAATGGCCACGACCTAAGCACGGGGTGTAGGCGTACACCTGACAGTTGCATTATGTAAAAACTGGTAATCCACATAAAAGAATCAACCTTGTGGGCATTATTCATGTGGCGTGTCAGTTAATCTTGTCCGTCCCTACAAACCTGCCCTGACGGACGACAAATAAGTAAAACTGTATACAAGATTATTTTTAATAATTGTCCCAAGTTATAAAAGAATTTTTGTGCCATGTGCATTCAAATCAATTTTCTAAAATGTTTTCAAAATGAGTCAGTTAATTGTATTTACCAGTGTAAACTGACGTATTTTCCAAAAAGGCTAAGTGCAGGTACTAGACGAAATAGGCTGGCTACTCCTGGCATCATTAATCAAGTTTCGCAAACTCTAGATGTTAAAGTCTGTTGAACAAAGTTTCCTTTTTATTCGATCCGCCTGTGGATCCGTTACAGTCCGTTGTGATACTTTGATATTACTATTTTATTCGGTTTGTAATGTGATTCATCTTTTGCTTCCGCTGTGCATTTTAAATTGTGTTGTTTGACTATGATGATATCAACTACGTCACGATACTCCCCACCGGGCCCACCGGTAATACGTGGAAATATCGGGGTGTGACAGGTTGGTATCAGAGCCAACACTGAGTGAATTAAACACTAGCCTTTTGTGTTTAATCTCAGTTACACAGTTGCACATCTCTAAATTTTCAAGTCTAGACAAAGAACTTAGGAAAAATCCCGATTTGTTTTATTTTTGTCCTTTATATATATTCCTTGTTGTTATCTTTGTTTATGTTAACAGGTACAATCATGCCACCAAGATTCAACAGGGGAAGAGGAAAGGCACCAATCACAAACCACGACCATGAGGCCAGGCCCTCACACAGACGAACCCCACCAGCCTTAATGAGTACGAGTCCTCAGGAGCATTGGAGGACGTATATAGAGCCAGCGAGGCGAGCCGTCTCGCTAAGTTCGTCACCATCCTATCACCATTCCTACGGGCCTCATTCTGAAAATGAGTCCCATAACCCGCAACCATCTTTCATCCCCCTCCAGAGATCCAGCCCTCACTATTCGCGTTTGGTACGGTTTATGTAACTAGTTTGCATAAATTAGCCGACACGGGTCAAACCTTATCATTTTTGTCTCAAAATCCAGAATGTGTTTAGTTTACCCATATTACACAAGTCTCCAAACTTGTCGGGTCTAAATCACATTTTATTCCAGTCTTCGCTTAATCGTGCGTTTGTTCCGTATCTTCTTTTAAAACTAACCGGTCTAAGTTTAGGCTTAATTAAAGACCCGTTAGGAATCTAATAGGTTATTAAAAGCCTTTGTTCCAGAATAGGAGACCCGGTAAAAGCTACGTGCACTTGCTGTTTATGATTAGTACTTGCAAAGGTAAATACTCTTAACTTATTTTCCCTATACGGGCTTGGGATACGGTATTTTAATAATATCGCTTGGTCGGGTATGTATTCATTTAAATCAGATTGTGATTAATGTATTTACATAACCTGTTTTAATCTGTATTATTTGGTGTATGGCCATTGGGGGTTAAATGACCATGTCCCGGATATCCTTGGCATCATTCAAAGAAATGGTCACGACCTAAGCACGGGGTGTAGGCGTACACCTGACAGTTGCATTATGTAAAAACTGGTAATCCACATAAAGGAATCAACCTTGTGGGCATTATACCTGTGGCGTGTCAGTTAATCTTTTCCGACCCTACAAACCGGCCTTGACGGATGACAAATAAGTAAAACTGTATACAAGATTATTTTTAATAATTGTCCCAAGTTATAAAAGAAATTTTGTGCCATGTGCATTCAAATAAATTTTCTAAAACGTTTTCAAAATGAGTCAGTTAATTGTATTTACCAGTGTAAACTGACGTATTTTCCAAAAAGGCTAAGTGCAGGTACTAGACGAAATAGGCTGGCTACTCCTGGCATCATTAATCAAGTTTCGCAAACTCTAGATGTTAAAGTCTGTTGAACAAAGTTTCCTTTTTATTCGATCCGCATGTGGATCCGTTACAGTCCGTTGTGATACTTTGATATTACTATTTTATTCGGTTTGTAATGTGATTCATCTTTTGCTTCCGCTGTGCATTTTAAATTGTGTTGTTTGACTATGATGATATCAATTACGTCACGATACTCCCCACCGGGCTCACCGGTAATACGTGGAAATATCGGGGTTTGACACAATCAAACAGACCGTACCAACTAAAAGATCTGCTAAACCGACTATTCCATCTGTTGTTGTTGTCTATCAAACAAAGAGGCAAAAACAGATGGATAAAGAAGAACAGGCACAACAAGAATCCGAATATTTTAAATTGGCCATCAAGCAGATGTTGATAGAAAATCCTGACTCAGCAAAGCTACAACAAATAACTAAAGGTGAACCACTGCTAAAAAACAATAGTAGTTCAGCATCAACAACAGATATTGCATCAGTGTTTATGTTAACCGTGTTTGTATGTAACAATATTTATGCAGTAAAATACACTTTGAGCATTTTTGACCCGTTTAATATATTATCCTTTTATTGAATTTTCTTTTCGAGTTGTCCCATCTAAGATAAAACACACGATTAAATCATATGGTCAAATTGTTAAGGGTCTTGATGATTTAAGATGCTAAATGTGTGCCGTCTATTAGCTAATTATTTGTAATTTATGTTAACAGTGTTTATATGTTAACAGATGTTGACCAAAAGTCAAACAGATGTTGACCAATAGTCAAACAGATGTTCACCTTAAACAGATGTTTGGTTTAAGGCCAAATATCTGTTTATGGGCAAATATCTGTTTAAGGTCAAACATTTGTTTAAGGCCAAACATCTGTTTATGGCCAAACATCTGTTTATGGCCAAACATCTGTTTAAGGTCAAACAACTGATATAGAAGGCCAAACATCTGTTTAAGCTCCAGCATCTATTTAAGTCTAAACAGATGTTTAAACATCTGTTCAAAACCCTGTTCAATCTAACATGGGTTTCCATCCAACTGTTAACCAAAAGTCAAACAGATGTTCAAACCCCTGATTGAGTTATTCAAATTTTGTTGAATACTAAATGAGATGTTGACCAAAACTCAAACAGTTGTTGACCAAAAGTCAAACAGATGGTGACCAAAACTAAATGGGATGATCCGACCCGGTTACATCGGATATATTTAAACCTTCTAACTTTTTCAACATCCTTACAAAATCTTGGTTCCTTTCTCTCTCCATGTATCTTTGTACACTTTCTCCAAGAAACTCTCTCATCTTCTTCGATTTCTTCCGATCTTCATATTATCATCTTGCATAATAACAAAGCTATTGTTAAATAATCTGATTTGTTTTGTACTTTTTCATGTTTATTCTTTTAGTTTGAATTCCATAGCCGATTATGGTTCTTGCTGTTTTAATAAAGAAGTTGTAATCGACGGTTGTGTATTCATGTATCTCCTTGTTTTTTTTCAATCCATTGTTTGTTATGATTGCGTTTATTGTTGCGGCTTATACTCGAACAACTTCTGATAGTCCTGATTTTTTTTTATATCCGATTACTATGTAGTTATAATGCATGTTATGATAGACATATATGATTCTAAAAAAAGTGATCTCCATTTGGTGTATCTACCATATGTCTTATCCATTGTTGATTTTATTGGATTTCACTTTGCTCATGTATTTATCTTATTCTGATGTATGATATAAAATTTCGATCTTTACTGATGTATTCTCATTTGTATTTGTAAAGTTATTTATAAAGTTGTTCATGTGATTCTAATTTTTTTTAAAGTTGTTCATGTAACGATGTTATTCTGAAGTATGATATAAATTTCTGATTTTAACTGATGTATTCTCATGTGTATTTGTAAAGTTGAACTTATTTTGATTAGTAGTTGCTATACTGTTTTTAAGTTTTTGTTTGATACAGACACAAGTCACTATCTTGTCTTTCTATACAATTTATTCAGCTGATGATCTTCCATGTCTTTTTGTGATACTAAATCGGAAAAGTAGGTTTTAAGTTTTAATTATATGATTTGTTGTAAAAAATATATATATTTCGATATGATAAGAAAATACATGTATTCTCACCTTTTCGATGTTGTCTATTGTTATTTTGATATATATATTAGTTGTATCATCTTTTATTTAGATGTATTGCATACCTTAATGGATTGTATTCATTTGTTTCGTAATGTTATTGATTTTGATTCTATATAATTGATACTGTTATAGTTTTACGTGACAATGATTTATGGATTTCCGTGTTACCTTGGAGACAGTAAGAGGAAATCTATGGTTAGAAATTTTATCCGATCTTACTTTAACACTTAATTTTATTTTTTTTCGTATGATATCTAGCAATAAAACTGTTTTATTTATTTATGCTTAGATTTTGCCAAAACAGTATGAAAATTGGATTCAACAGTTTAATTATCCAATTGGAAATACAAACATCCGGACCACAAGTGGAAATGTTTTTAAAGTCAAGTTCTATCCTCTAAGCAATAGCATATATTCTATAATGGTTGGTATCAGTTGGTAGACAGTTTGAAAATACCTTCAGATTCATGGTTGATATTTCACTATGAGGAAGCATTGGAAAGTTTCCGAATTTTATATTTTTATCAAGACATTTCTCTTGCTCCTTGTGATCATTTTTACTACAAAATGTGTGGTAAGGAAGATTATATGGTATGTAACTTCAAACAATATTCATCATGTAATTTTTTTGGATTGTTTAATTGTTGTTTTTATTTATTTACTTAATTTTCTAATATATTTTTACTAACGTACTATATAATGTGTTTTTTTTTCGGATTGTAGAGTGTTAATCGATCTTTTGTTCATCACAAGATGTTAAACATTATTCCTTAATATCCGGTTGTTATTAAAGGATCTGGAAAGAAGAGCTGGTATATACGGATGGAAGATTTCAACAATGAACTTTACATAACTATCGGATGCAAGCAGATAATGAATGACTTGTCAATAACTGCTGATCATCTGATTGTCGTTGAGATGATAAATCTTCAGACTTTTCAAATCACGGTTTTCAATTGTGCGACCTGCGATTTAGTGCTTCCACCGGAGGTCTGTGCTGGTGTTAATGAAAAGGTGGTAGAAGAGATTATCTTGAGTTCAGATAGTGAAGCTGTACAGGCCATCGTTAATGTCAATGAAGGTGGTATGGCTGTTGTGAATGAAGATAATCAGATCGTACCTATTTCTTTCCGTGTGGACGGTCATTTTGTAAGTTTGTCATGATGAGTTTACTAATATATAATACTTCAGTCATATTTTAAAGATGTGCTAATTCTTTGTTCATTGAATTGTTCGTTGTTTGTTACAACGACTTTTTAAAAGACAGGCTGAAGATCTTGGACTGAATCATAAGATGGGTTTGAAGATTGTGGACGTGGCAGGTGATGTTTGGAATGTTCAAGCTGCTATAGGTTCATCTCGAGGTTAACCAAGATATTATCTGCAAGGAATGAGAAAGTTTGTGAAGGATTAAGGCATGGCTCCAGGTCAAGCATTTACACTTAACTTTATGAAAGGTAAAAAGCTTTTTATGTTCGGATGAATGTTCATGTGATTGAAGAAGGTAAATGCAGAAGGATACTTGGAACCAAGTTTTTGGGTTGTAGTTCTTTGCTTTTAGAAACTGATGGCAGACTTGTTTGTTTAGTTTTGAAGTTGTGGTTGTAAAACTATATATGTAGATGTAAATTATTGGGTCCATGTCTAACGGAAACAATGTGGCGATGTAAGCTAAAGACAGTATATTCAGTTACTTGCTTGAAACGATTCCTTGATGAAAAATATAGTACAAACTAATAGAAAATCATGTTCAAAGTTATAAGCCCTATTCTTTGACAATGATAAGCTGGTTAATTATGCCATTAAAGGAATAAAAACATCGAGTTCTATTCTCTGATAATCATTTCAAGCAAATAGAAACACATACAGTTTCGATTATACTAAGAAACATATCGCCTTTTGCTGGGACTGGTGTCCACAATTTCCAAACTAAAACTAAAATTGATCAAATGGGACATGTTAAATATGTATAAGAAATCATGTATGGGTCACTTCGTTTGACTTTTGGTGAACATCTGCTTGACTTTTGGTCAAAATCTTATTGACTTTTGGTCAACATCTCATTTAGTATTCAACAGACATTTGAATAACTCAAACAGTGGTTTTAACATCTGTTTGAATTTTGGTCAACAGTTGATGGAAACTTATGTTAGGTTGAATAGTGTTTTGAAGAGGAAAACAATGCTAAAATATAAGAAGACAGTGGATCTGGTTAAACATCTGTTTCACTTTTGGTCAACAACTGTTTGACTTTTGGTCAACATCTGTTTGCCCGATCAGATTGGGTGTTAAATTATAGTTCTTTAAGTCATTGTTTTGTTTTCTTGAATTCTATGTAATTTTGTTAAGAAGTACAAGAACAAACATTTTTACAAAATCCCAAATCACCCGATCACGTAACTGCATTGAAGTAAAAGTGGAAATGATGTTATTCATGTGGTCCTGTTGCGCTTTTGTTTGACCTCTAATATGGGTTCATGATCTAATCCGGTGATGTGAAAACATTGTTGTTGAATCCAATGAGATGCTTGATGTAATGAGGTCGTATTAATAACAAATAATAATTAATATAACTAAGTTTCCCGAGCCCGGGAAGCAATCCCGGGTAATAACCTAGTATATATATATATATATATATATATATATATATATATATTTATTTATATTAGGGGTTGTTTATCCAAAATTGCATTTCTCACTTGTCATACTTCCACACGAGCTTTTCTCCTATCTGTCTTATCCTCTCTCCTCATTCAATCAATTCTTCACCATATGTGCGGAGTTCCTGCACATTCTCGGTACTAATGGGTGGTCGTGGTGCGGGTACTGGGTTAGGGTATTGAGGTATCGGTTCTCTATATGGGTATGGGTTGTTTAACATATCCTGAATATACTGATCGGCATTCCAATACGGATCTAAAGGATTAAGGTCGGTATACTGTGCTATGGGATTTGGTATTGGTTCTTCCTGTGGATAAAGTTCCTGATATTCCCTATGGTCATCTTCCCATGGATCATACACTAGAGGATTAGGTGCTGGGATTCTAGGTATCTCTTAGGGTCAAATGCTGGTATGGGAAATTGGTTTCCTGGGTTAGCTTCTATCTCCATTGGTTGGGTTGGAAATAATGGCAATGGTTGTGGTGCAACTATCTGATCAAGGTTTGGATCTGCTGCAGTGGTGGCTAGCATATGAAAGTTTGCCAACTGTCTATTAACTGCCTCCTGAGTTTGGGCATTCACTTCCCTATTGGCTGCTGCTAACGCTCTTTGTTGTTGTAACTTTTTCATTCTCTTTCGCCTCTCATGTGCTCCCTACTTAACCATCCTCTCTTTTTCGGAGGGAACGGTTCTTCGGATTGCGCTTTAAAGATGAAAATTCCCTCTTCAGTATCAGCAGAATACCCCGAAGGAGTAGGCTGTGACGAGGTTCCTTCACTCTTGGGGGAACTATCTAGATGACGGTAAGCGCAAGACGTACCTTGCTCACTCATACTGTAAACTAACAGATTGTCAAATAACACAAAATAATAATATACATATTTACACATAATCACATAGATTATTTCCTAAAAATAATTACTGTAAACTAACATATTGCTATTATAGGGACAAAGAAAAGAAATGAAATGAGCGACTGAAGACTGAGGCATCGGCCTCCTTTTATAGGGCTGATCAGGGTTTTCTCGTGCCCTGCGAGAGATAGAAGGCAATGCCTTCGCGGCCCGCGAGATCACTAGGGTAGGCCCCAGCTTGGTCGTCTCATACCATAGATCTAACACGAGGGGACACGTGGCGCAATGTGGTGCCGCCTGGTGCCACCTCGTCGCGGCCCGCGACAGACTGGCTTGTCTGGGTCGCGCTCCGCGAGAACCATATATTTTTGATTTTAATTGATTTTTATTAATATAAAGGTATATTAAGTCCGTTTTTCGTATACGGGGTATATTTTAAGACGTATAGGAGTGGTTTTGGGAGAGTTGTTATACCTGACCCGGACCATGTGGGTCCGCCCCTGTCCGTAACGGATTTTCAGTCAGTATCGTTTGGGTTCATTACTATGATACCGACACTCAGTATACAAATCGAAAGAGATATGTTCACAGGATATTGACATATGTTTTACATGAATTGAAAACTATAAAAACGAATACCGATATTGACACTAATGTTGTTTGGCCGTTATTAATTCGATTTATTACATTGTGTTACCGGATTGGCTATTGCTATAGCTTATATACCAACACGTCGAGACAACCATAAGAACGAATACGGTACCGATATTGGTGTTGTTCGGATGGTATCGATTCGGTTCTCACAACGCTCAGTATAGCAACTGAAAATGATACGCCCGACATGATATCGACATGTGTTTACATCAATCGATAACTACAAAAAAGAATAACGGTATCAACACTAATGCTGTATGGCGGGTATCGGTTCGATTTGTTACTTCCTATTACCATACCGACAATACACCGCCAGGTTGAAGCAACCCTAAAAATGAATATAGTATTGGTATTGTTCTGACAATAGCGATTTAGTTTTCACGGCAAAGAAAAAAAAATCAACTATATTACGAATAGATTAAAAGTAAGCTCGTTGTAACGGTGCATTCAAAATTATAAGCCTCTAGATTATACTACTAAAATATCTCATGTCGAGAAAACCATAAAAACGAATACGGTACCGATATTAATGTGCGTAGGGTGGTATCAATTCGTTTGTCATGGCAAAGAACAAAAAATCAACAATTTTGACTCTTATTATAGATAAATATAAACACGTCACATCGGTATATTTGAAAGAGTAAATTACGATTTTGGCCCCCGTGGTTATATCACTTTTACCCTTTTAGCCTAAAAAGGAATGTTTTAACATCTGAGCCCCCAATGTTTTTTTTCTAACCCTATTGGCCCCCAACGTCTTTTTTCTAACCATTTTGGCCCCTAAAAGTAAATGGATGAAGTTAGTGTTAGGTGCCAAAAATGTTAGAAAAAGAGATGTTGAGGGCTCAGATGTTAAAATATTCTTTTTGGGCTAAAAGGATAAAAGTGATATAACCATAGGGGCCAAATTCGTAATTTACATGAAATAATGAAAATGGTAAACACATCATTTTATAAAAGAAAAAAAAAAAAATCTGTGACATAGCTTTGATGTATCTACACTTGTGCTTCAATCACATATACTTACTCTTTTTTGAGTAAAATTTATACTGACATAAATAAAAATATGTACGTCACAAAGTTATACTCCAAGTTTTATAAAATATCATATCTTAAAACAAGCAATGAAATAACAGAACATGGTAAACAATGAAAATGGTAAACACATCATTTTATAAAAGAAAAAAAAATAATCTGTGACATAGCTTTGATGTATCTACACTTGTGCTTCAATCACATATACTTACTCTTTTTTGAGTAAAATTTATACTGACATAAATAAAAATATGTACGTCACAAAGTTATACTCCAAGTTTTATAAAATATCATATCTTAAAACAAGCAATGAAATAACAGAACATGGTAAACAATGAAAATGGTAAACACATCATTTTATAAAAGAAAAAAAAATAATCTGTGACATAGCTTTGATGTATCTACACTTGTGCTTCAATCACATATACTTACTCTTTTTTGAGTAAAATTTATACTGACATAAATAAAAATATGTACGTCACAAAGTTATACTCCAAGTTTTATAAAATATCATATCTTAAAACAAGCAATGAAATAACAGAACATGCGCAAAATAATTATAATAATAAAAGTTTATAATATAATAAGAGTGTGTCAAATGCACCCCGTAATTGAAAAGAATTGCACGTTTTAGATGTAATATACAAGTTTATTTTTGTCTTCCATTTTGACATAATAATACATGATAGGGTGACTAAATACAATCTTGCCATTCCTGTTTTCTTCTTATATTAAAACCTATTTTTTCTGGGGTCAAAGAGCCGCCTTACGGCTGCTAATAGAAGTGGGCCAAATAAATATAATATACATGATGATGATGATGTACTTATAGTCCAAGATATCATGCTTTGCATTGCATGATATGCTCTAGAGACATTTAGCTACCCTTTTCGTGACTATGCGATCTCAATCTGTCGTGGTTCCAATAAATAAAGATGATTGATCTTTATTTAACAGATGACGTTAT
This sequence comes from Helianthus tuberosus, assembly GCA_030545235.1. NCBI lineage: Eukaryota > Viridiplantae > Streptophyta > Magnoliopsida > Asterales > Asteraceae > Helianthus > Helianthus tuberosus. The sequence continues at coordinate 32,487,503 of CM060373.1, read as the reverse complement.
AATAGAAATATATATAAAGACGTGGAATTTCCAACGTTGGTCTACGAAAAAACATAGCATAAAGACTATGCATGCGATGTGTGCCGACCAAGTGTTGGCTTAACACTGAAGCCTAGTAATACAAGCTTTAGGATAAAGTTTGATAAAAGTGGGTTTTCACAAGATGTGGGCTTTTACAACACCACAAATAGATTAACCAATATTGATTTACAAATATCCCCAAATATATTTACCCAACCTAAAAATTAAATTACATATTTTCCCTTCTTGTAGCAAAATAACACAAATACCCTTTCAAACATAAAAAAAGAGCGAATTGCAAATTTCGTCCTTTATCTTTATATCAAATTTCATGCTGTGTCCTTTGTTTTTAAAACAGACGAGTTTTGTATTAAACATTTGAAAATCTTACACCTTATGTTCTTTGGCCTAACCTAGTTAATTTTAACCATTAAGTGAAGCACAAATTGGTCTTTTTAACCATTTATTTAAGGAAAAGTTACAAGTTTTGTCCTTTATCTTAATACCACTTATCAGGCGGTGTCCTTTTTAACGAATTTTGACAAGTGTTTCCCTTTACAAGGAATTTTGTTGCACGTTTTGTCCTTTAGGCTTAACCCAGTTAGATTTTCTTGTTAAATCCTGTCACCCAAGGGTATTTTAGTATTTTACCCATTTATTTAATATTATTTAAAAAAATAAAACAAAATATTTTAGGGTTGACTATTGAAATAAATGGGTAAAAAGACTAAAATACCCTTGGGTGACAAGATTTAACAAGAAAATCTAACTAGGTTAAGCCTAAAGGACAAAACGTGCAACAAAATTCCCTGTAAAGGGCAAAACTTGTCAAAATTTATTAAAAAGGACCCCGCCTGATAAGTGGTATTAAGATAAAGGACAAAACTTGTAATTTTTCCTTTATTTAATAAAACATTTTAAAAATTAAACAAAATGAATTATATTGTATATATAAACACACTCTCTCCCTCTAAAATGCACGCACGCACGCGCACGCGCACGCACACACACACACTCTCTCTCTTTAAGGAGAACTCCCACCCTCACCACCACTTGCTACCACCATACCAATGTAACACCCGCGTCCCTGAACTTTTAGCGATTGTCAGTCTTAGTCCCTATACTATGTGACTCTTGACACTTTTAATACTTGTGAATCTTTAAGCTATTGATACTTGAATCTTATTGATACTTGATACTTAATTCTATGAAGCTAGATTCTTGAAACTTGATACTTGGAAACTAGATTCTTGACTCTTGATACTTGATACTTGGAAATTAGATTCTTGACTCTTGATACTTGATACTTGGAAACTATATTCTTGACTCTTGATACTTGATACTTGAAAACTAGATTCTTGATTCTTAATACTTAATATTTGCTGCTTGATTCTTGAGACTCGTGAAACTTGAGGCTTCGTTAAACGAGAGACTGGAGACATGTCACTGGCGGAAACCTGGAAACTTTTGTGTTAATCATATAATCTAGTTATGTGATACTATTACACAATAATACGCAACGCAACGCTTAATCTAACTCGCAAAATGAACCAAAGACGGAAAGCGGAAAGGATGGGATTGACAGAATGGCAATCCGATCGGATGACCATCCGATCGGGGGGCCACTCGATCGAACCGCCATCCGATCTGTGCCGCACCGCCTTAACTCCTCACTTGCACTATAAATAGGACATGTTACATCATTCTTCACTGATGTGACAGCCTCCTTGTGCTCAGACGCACGCCCTCTCACTTTCGAGCACTTTTCTTCAATTCTAGGCCGATCCTTGTAAGTTTTCAACCTAAATCTTGTACCACTTCAATCTATACACTATTTTCTACATGATTCTTCTTTGAAATCACACTTTTTACCATGAAATCTCTAAGATTTAAGCTCTTGAGGATGACGTCATCATGGCGGTTGTACAAAAAAGCTGTATGATGTCATTTCAACCAAAATCTCGCTCAGATCTAAGGAATCTCATGTGTTTTACACCGAATCTTTACTTAATCTAGACTTTTCAGTTAAAACTCATGTTTTCCCACCATCTTTCTTAAACTTCTTACTAAAACTGGTTGAATTTGGACCCAAACGGGCTGTAGACTTGATGATTAGTCTGGAGTCGACTTGGAAATGGATTATCGCCGGAGAAGATGATCGGAGTACGGATTCTGACATGAACACCGTCAAGAACAGACACCTAATCGGACGGGGTGATTCCCATCCGATCAGACTGGCTGAGCCTTGATGTGTTTACCATTGTCCCAATATGTACCATGCTGTCATCATTAAATTCGAGACTTAGAAATTTTACAAGGTTGCAAAAGGGACGAGGTCACCTCAATCGAATGGAAAACCGATCGGACGTCCGATCGAACAGCCACTCGAACGAAGTGGCAATGTGACTTATAACCTTCAACCACTTGATCTATTTTGAATTAGAAACTTTGAATTCTGGAAACTTACACACGAAGGGTCATTCGATCGGGTGACCATCCGATCGAAAGACCTGGTTTGAACACTTGGTATTTAGAAACTTATCATGGAACGAGTGAGCATTCGATAGATTGGCCATCCGTACGGATGACCATCCGATCGGATGGCGGTCCGTCCCACTCACATATGTCATCCGACCGGACGACCATCCGTTCGGATGGCCATCCGATCAGGTGACTGATCCAACACTTGCAAGATGTTTGATATTCTGTCCGACACTTATCTATTGTACTCTAATCAGGCTAATCCTAAGAGCTCCCTTTGATCCAATAACAGTGTTACTGTTAAGCAATCACTGTGAGTATACTCGATCCCTTTTCGTTTTAAACTTTTGGGATGCAACATGTATTCTATGAAACTTGAAACTTGATACTTTTGAATCTAAACTCTATCCTAAGTGAATGTGAAACTTGTGATTCTTGATTCTTTATGCTATATGAGCGTTTAATCCCTATGTGTAGTTCCGCCTTAACAATAGTAGCGCTATAGGAAGATGCACCTCCCCGTTATTCTTGGGGGTATTGTTAGGAGGATTCTAGTTTTCCTTGAGTCTTGGGAAAACACCTAAAGCATCGGGACACTTGAGCTATCACTTGGACTGCGAACACTAGCATGGCTGAAACTATTTTTATCGTTTACATGATGGATATGAGTTCTTTTAATCTAGTATGCTATATATTCAAACTTGTATACTCACCAGTACGTTTTTGTACTGACTTTATTTTAATACATGTTGCAGGCTGATAGGATGCTGATTCTCAAGAAACAATCTAGGATTGATGCTTAGAAACTCGCCTAGTTAATCTAGAAACTTGAAACAATGTTTGTTGCTGTATTTGGTACTTTGGTTTTGTGTTTGATGTTTTAGACATTGTTACCATGAAACTTAACTAATTACTACTGAAACTATTATTGTTATGGAAACTCTCGAGCAATCTGAACGCTTAGTGCCGCACCCCGATGTTTCCGCCATCGGTTTGGGTGTGACAGATTGGTATCAGAGCCATAACTATAGGGAATTTGGAAAAGTAGGAATGCTTTGCCTAGTCTATAGTTCTAGGAATCTTTACTCATATTTGTTGTTTAAGACTTATGCATTCTACCATAATTGCTTCCTAGCAGCACATATTCCTGTTAAACTTACATGCCTTTCCTAAGGCTGACAAAATATACACTTGTAAACACTGCTAAACAGTGTTTATATTTTGCACGAGATTTGCCCTCAAGACAGGAGTGACATCTGAACCTTGATGGGAAATTTCCTTACTTTATCCTAGTAGGTCTTGTCTGTTGACCAGTACCGATGCTATTAGGGTACGATGTTGTCAAGATAGAGGTGAAACTCAGACCTTGATAACTAGTCCCACTCTTTGATTTTCATGTCTCGCCAAAGTCTCGAAATTCCCAATCAATTAGGAACGTGGAATGACCAAAAGGACGAATATCGTAGGCCTAACATCGATGACGTATTTGTCCAAGTAAGTCAAGACACGTTGCCTTAATTCGAAAGGGGTTCGAATCGATTTGGTTAGTCACCGTTCCTCTACACGGAACAATCCTATGTTTCATGAGCCTATCTTTTATGATTTCTCGATTTTTATATATGGTTTTAAACTTGACTCTTCGTTTATTATGAGACTTTCTACACAAATCACACGTATGTTCACAATCTAAAACTCTAATTAATCTCTTAGAATCAAACTAAATTTAAGAAGCTTTATTCGTCATGTCAAACTATGTGAGAATCTTGAACGACTACGATACTATGTGAAGCTACCTGATGAATCTACGTGTTATTGTGGTTGTAAAACACTAAACGTAACATGGCATAGAAATACGAGACAGAAGTGACATGTCTGAAACATGGGGGATACGCCGCTGGTACTTCCTATATATAAGTGTTTCCGACATGTTACCAACTTTCGTACCACGTGCCATGCGAAACTTAGTGTGTGCAGATCGGTGATGAGAATGTTGAACTCTAAGCTATGGGAAACTATTTGTGTAATCTATGTGTACTCTAGCGTAAACTATGTGTAATCTATGTATGTGTTGTTTTGAGTAACAAAATACGAAACGTAGCCTAGCGCCGATGTCACGGCCCCTGACCCCACCCTGGACGGGAGCCGCGAGCAGTCAAGTGGTACCGATGGTTAATTTAAAAACATTGCAGCGGAAATGTTCATCAGGACCGTGAGTTAGGAAAAATATCAGAGTTTAGAAAACACCGGATTTTATTTATTCAATAGATGGGATAAAATCATGTTTTGAAAGGTAGCTTTAATATGGGATATACCCGAATATGTAAAACAACGTTTAATTTAATTTAATTTATTTGATAAAATAAGCCACTTCTTTAAGCCTTTTGGTGCCTTATCATCACTCTTATTCCAATCTACTGTAATCACCTGAAACGCGTTTTAAAAATATTTGGTCAGCAGGAAATACTGGTGAGTTCATTCATTTTTGTACAAAACATATTTGTTATAATTTACAGTATTAAGAGCGATTACAATGTTTATATATCAACCAATTACCCCTAATCGGTATTTGTCACTCGACTTGTTTCTGTGACTATGGTCATATCACCCATTGGCTAACCCGTTGTCCAATGGTGAAGATTATCAAGTAATGTATACAAAACCCCACATACCGGCAGTAATTGAAGATTACAAAGACTTAATCCCTATAATTATAACTTTGAAACAAGTAGGGTTTTGAAAACAATTTGGTAAAAAGAGAATGACTCACAAACGGTGAGAAAAAGTAGAATTGACTCACCTTGTTAGCATATAGTCTTGATTAAACAAGCATCTTGATTCTAAGTCTTCTGATAACTGAGCATCTATTTTATTGTTTTGAATCTTCTGATGATTAATTATCTTGTTTGATTGTAAGTGTAGAGTGCGGAGTTCTCTGGTAGTTAAACATACAGTTTAACAGAGTGGAATACGTATTAGTGTAAAACCACATCAAACCTAACGATGGTCACGAGATCAGAACCTAAACGAAATTCACAAAGTATAGTCTTATTTAGACAACACTTTGGCATTCGTTAGTTGGTTTCCGAATCGATCGAACAGAATATCGTATTGGTGATTTTTGGTTAGAACACCAACGTATAAAGAAAAGAATAGAAGAAATGAGCAAAGAAAACATGAATCATAAGCTTCCTATTTATAGGTAGGAAATATTAAATTTCCAGGAAGTTTCCTATATACTTTCCTAGGAAGTTACCTATACATTTTCTAGGAAGCTTCCTACCCACATATATATCCTCTTGCACCTTCCTTGCACCTTCCTTGCACCTTCCTCATATATATCTATTTTCTTGTATATCTATTTAGGTGTTTAATTAACTTTAGTTAATTAATCTTACTTAGTTTAAATAAATCTTGCTTAACTGATTAATTAATCTTACTTAACTTAATTAATCTTACTTAGCAGATTAATTAATCTCACTTAACTTAATTAATCTTATTTAACTGATTAATTAATCTTATTTAACTTAATTAATCTTGCTAAATTAATCTTACTTAATCTTACTTAGTTGTTCAACTGGTTAATCTTCCTAAACTGTTTAATTAAGTGATTTACTTAACTAAATTAATTAATTAGCTTGCTTAACTGCTAAGTTTCCTTTCCTGTTAAGTTTCCTTAGCTATTAAGTTTTCTTAATTGCTAAGTTTTACATAACCATTAAATTTACTTAATTACTAAGTTTACTTAATCGCTAAGTATTCTGGTTTAATAACTCCCTAGCTACGAATTCTAATTTCTAGATACAATGGAACTCGTATTAGTGTATTAACTCATTTCAACTTTAACGATAATCACGAGATCGAAACCTTCACAACGAATGACAAAGTATAGCCAGATATTGGCAGCACTTAAACATCCATTGGATTAGTTTTAATCCATCAGATACAGTATCGTGTCAGTGATTAGAGTTATTACCCTGATAACGAGCATAGTTTAGAAGTTCTGACATTAGAATGACAGAACAAGAGAACTAGAGAAAGAAAAGAATTGAACGATTTGAAATGAAAACTGAAAGCCTCGATATATAGGCTGACATTAGGGCGCGTCGCGGCCCGGGAAGCCCATCGGCTTCTCCTTCGCGGCCCGCGAGGGAGTCCGGGTTTCCACTTACGAAGTATTTTGGGATATTTTTTGCAGGTCCTTACATCCTCCCCACCTTATTTAAAATCTCATCCTCGAGATTTCCTGGAACAAGTGTGGTGAATTTCGTCTTATCTTCGATACCCCAGTATATTCTTGTCCTCGTTTTAAGTCCTACTTTACCCTGACTATAACTAATCTCGTATGCTTTGGAATTCTCATATTTGACTGATAAGGTCTTTCAATTAAAAATTGCGTTTACTTCTATATCTTGAAGAGGTATAACTAGAGATTTCTAAGTATTTCATGAAATGTATCATGTATACTTGCCATTTCTTCTAGAAATTTTAACTGATAGGCTACTGGTCCACTTTGCTTAGTTACTTTAATGGTTTGACATTCCTCGGACTTAACTTTCCTTTCCAAATACAGAGAGACTTTTAGTGGTATCATTTCTCTGATTTAAATTTCAATGGTTTGCCGATCTCATGGCCTGATAGTTGTTTTTCTCATATGTATGTCTAACATACTGGATGATACTATCATCCATAAAGTGTTTTAAACGGGTAACACTAATACTTGTAGGCCAATTATTGAAGAATCTTATGAGTGATCAGTGATAGTCCTATTTTCACCAATATTTATCACACATGTACTTAGCATATCTTTCTATGTTTTGTAGTGTTCTTTTACCCTGCTCAAAATAAGTCGAGTTAAAATTTTCCCAGAAGTGAGAAGTGAAATGACTATTTTGATAGATAACAAGGTTCTATGTAAAGAGACTATTTCGTCTCCTTACAACTTAACAGAGGGACTTATACTAAAGGGTTTCCTTTATTGGTAGGGATTGAGCCGACTTGGTCAGTCGATCCAGAATCACCCAGATTGCGCCGTTCCTTGTTTTGGGTAATTTGGTCACAATATCCATTGTTGTAAATCTCATTTCCATACTGATATCTCTATCGTTGAGGTAAACCCAAAGGGTTCTAATGTTTAGTTTTAAATTGCTAATAAACTAAATACTTGTAACTTGCTACACCCTTCTTCATTCCTAGCTATCCGCAATTTAATCTAAGAGCACGTACTTATTTCGGCTTCTTATGAAACGTATGACTTAAGGTATCAACTACTAATTATTCTTAACTTTGTGATATAACAATCGGTGTTGTTCCTAGTCTCAGATGAATTCTGAGTTTCTCCTTACACTCGGGTGATAGTCTAAGTAGATCCTGCCGGTCGAAATTTCTTTCATTTCCATGCCTCTAGTGTTAATGAACTCCGAGACCATATACGCTATGTCCTACTTCCGTGTATAACTCACAGCTTTCATCTGGTTGGCTTGTAAATTTAAACCTAAGTCAGCAATCACCTCAGGAACCATTGTTGCCATTTGTTCCTTTTTATGAAGCAGACATGATTTCCTTTTTGTCAGTTCTTTCCATTTCATGGCATACGTCGTGATCCTGTGGGTCTTACACTATCTTAATATCTAAATTTTGAAGCATACAATACTTCATTCTTCTTAAAATATACTAACGGTTTGGACAACTTTAGTCCTTTGTAGCCCATGTATTGTCATAATAGCTTCTTTATTACTGGTAATCTTAGTAGGATTATAGGTGAAGAAAGTCTTTGTAAGTGCATCTAGTCGTGGTCACTATTATCTTCGCAAGAGTTCTTAAAGAAAGTAGAATTACTCTTATTAGTGTAAGTTTTTAGACGTTTTGTACCTCGTACAACTTTAGCTACAGGTTTCCTAATGCGTTAATACGGTAATGCAAAGGGAATTCTTATACCTTCGATGGTATTCCAACATAAGGGTTTACATCATTTATCTTGTCGCACAAGTTATGAGAGGGGTGATCAAACGAAATAGTTTTCGATATCGGAATTACATATGTATACGAGAGATTTCTGATAAAGAATTCTAGATTTATCATTAACATGCTTGTGATTTATCCTAAATTTTCAATCTTTATGACTCTTGGATTTCCTTATAGATATACGTATCTATACAATCATATATTTCATATACTGTAATATACAAGCCATTCATAAGGTCAATGTATTTAACAGATTTCATATTTCATATTTCAGATATCAGGTCATGATACTATTTTAGAGAATTCTGTCACTTGTTTGCCATATCATATACCCCATCTTACCCGGTTCTCGCCGGAGAGGTAACCCCATCTTACCCGGACAAGCTGGAGAGTCTGCTACACCATACCCAGTCTTGCCGAAGAGCTAATTTGAATTTCCCATAAATAGAATTTTCTCAATTCGTGATTTAAAAATGAATCTTTTATTAGGGCTTGTATCAAAGAACAAGGTAATTAGTATTCACATGATGGATCATATTCCAGAACCAAGTAGTATCAATAAATAAGAAATAACAGTGGCCAAGTGTTATCGCTTATTTACCATACTTACAACGTTCTAGTCATCATCCTCACGGTATACCAACACCCATCACACTTTATCTATGTAAGTAATTAGCTTATACTAAGGCATTTTTTTCTTAGGTTCAAGTCTAAATACTATCATGTGTGCTACCAGTTAATAGCAATTCCCTAACTCTTTCATTTAAGCTTAGGTATTATTACAACACCTAATTGCTTAAACCAGTGGCTCTGATACCACTTCTATCACGACCCCCGACCCCACCCTGGACGGGAGCCGCGAGCAGTCAAGTGGTACCGGTGGTTAATTTAAAAACATTGCAGCGGAAATGTTCATCAGGACCGTGAGTTAGGAAAAATATCAGAGTTTAGAAAACACTGGATTTTATTTATTCAATAGATGGGATAAAATAATGTTTTGAAAGGTAGCTTTAATATGGGATATACACGAATATGTAAAACAACGTTTAATTTAATTTAATTTATTTGATAAAATAAGCCACTTCTTTAGGCCTTTCGGTGCCGTATCATCACTCTTATTCCAATCTATTGTAATCACCTGAAACGCGTTTTAAAAACATTTGGTCAGCAGGAAATACTGGTGAGTTCATTCATTTTTGTACAAAACATATTTGTTATAATTTACAGTATTAAGAGCTATTACAATGTTTATATATCAACCAATTACCCCAAATCGGTATTTGTCACTCGACTTGTTTCTGTGACTATGGTCATATCACCCATTGGCTAACCCGTTGTCCAATGGTGAAGATTATCAAGTAATGTATACAAAACCCCACATACCGGCAGTAATTGAAGATTACAAAGACTTAATCCCTGTAATTATAACTTTGAAACAAGTAGGGTTTTGAAAACAATTTGGTAAAAAGAGAATGACTCACAAACGGTGAGAAAAAGTAGAATGGACTCACCTTGTTAGCATATAGTCTTGATTAAACAAGCATCTTGATTCTAAGTATTCTGATAACTGAGCATCTATTTTAAAGTTTTGAATCTACTGATGATTAATTATCTTGTTTGATTGTAAGTGTAGAGTGCGGAGTTCTCTGGTAGTTAAACATATAGTTTAACATAGTGGAATACGTATTAGTGTAAAACCACATCAAACCTAACGATGGTCACGAGATCAGAACCTAAACGAAATTCACAAAGTATAGTCTTATTTAGACAGCAGTTTGGCATTCGTTAGTTGGTTTCCGAATCGATCGGATAGAATATCGTATTGGTGATTTTTGGTTAGAACACCAACGTATAGAGAGAAGAAAGAAGAAATGAGGAAAGAAAAAATGAATCCTAAGCTTCCTATTTATAGGTAGGAAATATGAAATTTCCAGGAAATTTCCTATATACTTTCCTAGGAAGTTACCTATACATTTTCTAGGAGGCTTCCTACCCACATATATATCCTCTTGCACCTTCCTCATATATATCTATTTTCATGTATATCTATTTAGGTGTTTAATTAACTTTAGTTAATTAATCTTAGTTAGTTTAAATAAATCTTGCTTAACTGATTAATTAATCTTACTTAACTTAATTAATCTTACTTAGCTGATTAATTAATCTCACTTAACTTAATTAATCTTGCTAAATTAATCTTACTTAATCTTACTTAGTTGTTCAACTGGTTAATCTTCCTGAACTGTTTAATTAAGTGATTTACTTAACTAAATTAATTAATTAGCTTGCTTAACTGCTAAGTTTCCTTTCCTGTTAAGTTTCCTTAGCTATTAAGTTTTCTTAATTGCTAAGTTTTACATAACCATTAAATTTACTTAATTACTAAGTTTACTTAATCGCTAAGTATTCTGGTTTAACAGCTCCCTAGCTACGAATTCTAATTTCTAGATACAATGGAACTCGTATTAGTGTATTAACTCATTTCAACTTTAATGATAATCACGAGATCGAAACCTTCACAACGAATGACAAAGTATAGCCAGATATTGGCAGCACTTAAACATCCATTGGATTAGTTTTAATCGATCGGATATAGTAGCGTGTCAGTGATTAGAGTTATTACCCTGATAACGAGCAGAGTTTAGAAGTTCTGACATTAGAGTGACAAAACAAGAGAAAGAAAAGAATTGAACGATTTGAAATGAAACTGAAAGCCTCAATATATAGGCTGACATTAGGGCGCGTCGCGGCCCGCGAGGGAGTCTGGGTCGGACTGAAGGTTGCTGAGTCATGGCGTGGTCGTGACACGTGGACGACACGTGTCCCTCAAGCTTATCCGGAGACTTACCAAGCTGTCGCGCCCCGCGTAAGCTTCGGTTAACTCTTACGCGACCCGCGAGAGATCAACAAATTTGAATTTCTTGATTTTTCATAAGGATTAGGGTTTTAGGGGTCCGGGTTTCCACTTACGAAGTATTTTGGGACATTTTTGCAGGTCCTTACAGCCGAAGACGAGGCGGACGTGGCATGTCTGAAGCATGGTGGATACGCCGCTGGTACTTCCTATATATAAGTGTTTCTGGCATGTTACCAAACCTTCGTACCACTCGCTGAGTGAGGTTCATAGTTTTGTAGGCTCAGTTGAAGGTGTTGAAACTATTTGGTTAATCTATGTGAAAGTCTTATGAGAATGATGGAGTTTAGTGTTATGGTTGGCGAAGCACGACACCGATGACGAGACGGACGTGGCATGATTGAAGCATGGTGGATACGCCGCTGGTACTTCCTATATATAAGTGCTTCCATCATGTTGCCGAACTTTCATAGCACATGCCGTGTGGGGATTTGTTGTTTGTGGATTTTGGTGAGATGGTTGAACACTAATCTATGTGAATCTATTGGGTTAATCTATGTGTGTATGATGATGATGAGTGTGATGTTATGTTTGGCAATTGCAACACGTAACATGACACCGAATACGAGGCAGAAGCGATGTGCCCGAAGCGTGGTGGATACGCCGCCGGTACTTCCTATATATAAGCGCTTCTGACATGTTGCCAAGTCTCGTATAACGTGCCATGCGAAGGTCGTGGGTTTGCGGTGTGAATATATTGGAATCTATGTGAAACTTGTTGAAAACTCGAATCTTTAAACTATGTGAAACTTACGGATTTTTGAGTCTTAAGCTATAGTGTGTGAATCTATATACTGTGAGACTTTGTGATCTAGACTTATACGATCCTCTTGTTGGATCTTTAGATGTCATCTCGTAAGCTATCTGACACTCTCAAGAGATCCAGGGAGAAGTCTCAGAAAAATATGATGTCCTTCATGGCTGACCAGATTGCTCGAGTCATGCCAAAGATCGTCTCTGAGATCCAAGGATCGAACACTCCACCCTCTTCTGTTGACTCTAAGACAGAGAAAGAGAATCCTACAAAGTTCAACTACAAACGCTTCGTCTCTTGCAACCCTAAGCCTTTCACGGGCAGCGATGGCGTGACTGCTATGCTGGAATGGTTTGACAGCATCGAGGTTACCTTCATTAACAGTGAGTGCCCAGAGCATCTAAAGACTAGGAGTGCAACGGGAATGTTTCAAGGCAGAGCTCTAGAATGGTGGTCGAATGAGAGAAACACCCGTTCTAACAAAGAAGCCTATGCTCTTCCACGGGCTGAGGTGCGAGAATTGATGATGCTTGAATTCTGCCCTCCTCATGAACAACTGAAGCTTAAAGAAGAGTTCTGGCACTTGAAGCAGATTGGCGATGACAATCTGGCTTATACTACCCGTTTTAAACAACTCAGCTTAATCGTGCCTCACTTGGTTTCTACTCCTAAATGCATGATAACCAAGTACATCAATGGGTTACCTCCTGCTATGAGAGATTCAATTGAAGCAGCTCGGCTCGAGACAATTGAAGAAGTTTATCGTCTGGCAGCAAGCTTGAACAACAACCGCGTACGTGATAAACAGTTTGGAAACTCCGCCCCTTCTAAAACAGCGAATCAAGTTACCCAGCAGCCTAGTGGCAGCAAGAACAAGAGGAGAAAGTCACAGGGTTCAGGATGCAATGCGATTATTCCTGCTGCAAACCCTGCTGTTAAGCCTGCTCCTGCTGCTGCTGTTCCAAACCCTACTGCTCCTGAAATAAAAAAGCAGTACACTGGGCCTCACCCTAAGTGTGCAACCTGCAACTTTCATCACCCTGCTACTTCTGCTTATCGTTTGTGTGCCAACTGCAATCACTATGGTCACACGACCCCTTATTGCCGTCAAGTTAACCCTGCCCAACCAGCTCAGCAAGCCCCAGTTCAGGCAGCTCTACCAGCTCTCCCAGCTCCTCCACAGAATCCTAGGCCAGTCAATGCAGTTTGTGCATGCTACAAGTGTGGAGACACTAGTCATCTCCGTAACCAGTGTCCTCAGCTAAACCAGGAGCAACATCCAGCCGCTTGTGGACAAGCGTTCAACCTCAATGCTAATCAGGCTCGTAACGACAATGACGTCGTTAATTGTACGTTCCTCGTCAATAATCTTTACGCTTCGATACTATTTGATACTGGTGCCGACAGAAGCTTTGTGTCCATAGAATTTGAATCTTTGTTAAATTGTGCACGCTCGAAACTACCTAAGTCATTCTCAGTTGAGGTTTCCAATGGCAAGTCTATTCTAGTTGATTCTATTCTCAGTGGTTGTTCCTTGACTCTTAACGGCCATGTTTTTACTATTGATCTCATACCCATGCAATTGGGTAGCTTTGATGTCATAATCGGCATGGATTGGCTGCGTAAGAATCATGCCGAGATTGGTTGTCACGAGAAGTTTGTTCATTTACCTCTTCCGTCTGATGATATCTTACACGTCTATGGAGACCGACCTTCTAGAGGATTGAAGTTGATGTCATGCACCCAAGCGAACAGATTCTTACGTAAACAGAACTTTGCCTTCTTGGCCCACGTGGTGGAATAAAAGGGCAAAGGGAAGAACATAAGCGACGTTCCAGTAGTGTGTGATTTCCCTGACGTCTTTCCTGAAGATCTACATGGTCTTCCTCCTCTTAGATCTGTTGATTTTCCTATTGATCTCATTCCTGGCGCGACTCCTGTCGCCAAGGCTCCTTACCGACTTGCACCTTCCGAGATGCAAGAGCTATCTAGTCAATTGCAAGAATTGCTCGATAAGGGATTCATTCGTCCAAGTACCTCTTCGTGGGGTGCTCCTGTGCTATTCGTGTAACACCCCGTGTTTCGGAAGTCAAAGACAAAGTCAAGATTGAAGTCAAAGGAAGAAAATTTTTCTAATTGCGATCTGTCTCTCCTTGCTCAATTCCTGTTTTGACTTTTTTGACTTGTAATTAGCCTATTTTATTATCGCTTTAGTTGTATTATGTGGAGTATCTATAATAATCGCATACTAATCGCTATTTATCGCTTAATTAATCGCTTTATCGCTATCGTAATCGCACTCGCAACTTGAATTTACGCATTTTGGTTATTGTTATACGTGTATGTGTGCCTTATGTGTTACTTGTGCGTGTTTATTTATGTTATGTTGTGGTGATCAATCGAAACGCAATCGAAAACTCAATCGCAATCGAATCGCAAATGCTAAACGAATATGAAATAAGGACGCTTGTATGTTGATATAGTAGTTGGGATTAAAAGTAATTTTACTAGGAAATCCTATCGCATCGTAACGCTCGCAATCGCAATCGAAACGGCAAAACTCGTCGCACCAAACACTTGAACAAGTGGCCAATCGACCAGGTGGCCAGCCGATCGACCAGCTGTTCGATCGAGCTGTCGCTCGATTGGCCAGCCAATTGATCAGGCTGCCAACCGATTGACCAGCCCCTCTCCTCCCCTTTCCTTTTTGAGAAACCCTATAAATACCCCCATCACCATCATACTTTCCACTTTTGGCAACGCTCCTCCGACCAGCTCATCTTCCCCACTTTTCTTCAGATTTCTCGCGATTCCAGTAAGACCTCATCCAAAATCTTGTACTTCCTTAATCTACATGAACTCCTACACCTTTCTATCTTTTGAATCGTAACTTTTAACAGTGAAATCATCAAGATTCAAAGTGTTCTAGGATGACGTCATCATGTGTTCTTAAGAACTTCATGTTTTGACCTCAATCCACCAAGAACAACTTAGATCTAACCGATTTCCACATAAACAAACAAAGATCTTTCATAGATCTAAACATATTCACAATGAAAAGGATTGAAAGATGGTTTTTCCAACTTTCTTTCAACTCTTTTACACTCAATGCATTCAAAACCGATAGAATCGTAGCTTGTGCCGACTTACTACTCATTCTTGTGGTTGTGTTGGTTCAAGATCTGGATTCTATCCACGAGACTACCGATTTCGGGTTAAACATGGAACACCATCTCGAACACTAACTGGTCGGATTTGGGTGATTCCTGTCCGATCAGGGGTACCAAGTATTGACAAGGTTTCTGTTGCTTAATACGTTATCAAAACGTCTCGATAAAATGACAAACAATCAAAACAACCAAGTGTAAGGCGAACAGGTCGACCAGGATGGAGTGTCGTCCGATCGAACTGCTGTCCCATCGAACAGCCATCCGAACGACCGGTCATCCGATCGACTTGCACCTTGGCCCCACAATTAATTTTTTCAAATCAACCCTCTAGAGTTTTGGGAACACCGAATGGATTGCCGTCCGATCGAGTTACCACTCGATCGACCGACCATCCGACTATGTGATGTTTCGAAACCCCAACACTTAAACAATTTTCAACATGTTCAATGCACATGTGTTGCCACACGATCGAACAACCGTCCGATCTAGTGACAACCTACTGTGAACTTGTTCTCGCTGAAGTGTCCAATCCATCGGACTGTCACCCGATCGAATGGTCGTTCGATCGATCGACCTGAAAGGTAGAGGTACTTCCATGTTTTCAAAATATTACAACGAAAACTTCAAAAGTCAAACCATCATACACAAACTGTTTGTGCATATGTCTGTTGACTTCGTCTTGTATCGAGTCTTGTAATAGGTTTGATAGATCAGAACACGTAGTTTCATAGAAACGGGAAACAGGTCAAAACAGGCGTTTCACACGAACTGACCAGTTCGTGCGAAGTGGCCAGTTCGCACGAACTGGACCAGTCCGCATGAGCCTGTTCGTGCGACCTGCAGTGCCTATATATATGTGTGTTTGGGTCTTTCATTTGTAACTTTCTGATTCCGGTGCCGAGGTGCTGCCGAAGTGTCTCCTGCCTGTAAAACGTTGTGTAATCAATACAAGAGACAGATTAAAGTGATTCTTTCTGCAAATCAGCTGAAATAACTCCAATACGTTTGTTTCCGCCTTTCGTATTGGACGAGATCTCTTCTGAACGACTCGTTTGGTCATGCAAACGATCCTACAAGTGGTATCATAGCCAGGTTGAAGAGTTCTTACCATTTTCAGCTGTTTTCATCTAAAATTCTGATTTCTACTCACTTTCTTCACCATTCTTCAAAATTAACCAAGATTTTACGGTTAAAATGGCTTGATTTTCACATATAACGTGCGAAACACTGTTTTAAACAATCCTTGAAAGAATCAGACCTAAAATCGAACTAAAAGTTGATCAATTTGTCAAAAATCCGCCCGATTGTGTGACATCAGCATCAGTTCGTACGAATTGCTCCCCAGGTCGTGTGAAATATAGTCAAATTCGCACGAATTGAACAAAGTTTCTTCAAATCGTTTGAGTTTTTGCTCCAGTTCGTACAAATTGGGCTCAGGTCATTTGAAACCTGACCAGTTCGCATGAAAAGTCCAATTCGTGTGAAAACATACATCCAGTTCGCACGTATTGAACATTAGTGACTTAGTTCACACGTATTGAACATTTGTGACCCAATTCATGCGAATTGAACCTTGTCCAGGTCGTTTGAACTTATCCAGTTCGTTTGAGATTTGTTTTCAGGTTGTGTGAAAGATTTCCAGTTCGTTTCAAAGATCATCCAGTTCGTTTGAAAGTCTGAGTTTGTGAAACTTTTGATACCGAATCATGGAAAACGAATTCTACAATGCATTTGCTCCCCCGATCACTATGACTCAGAATGAAATGTTAGAAAATGAAACATGCACCATGCAAAAACCGCCTAAGCTTATGAGTATTGAGGAGTATAGTGGATGGGCAGAACGTTTTGAAAATTGGGTTCAAGCAAATTACCTAGATGCATGGGAATGTATTGAATATCGATATATTAGACTGGTTAAGGACAACGGAGAGAAGGTTGATATAAAAGATCTAAGTGTTGATGAGAAAAAGAATTACAAAAGTGAAAAGACGATGGCTAGTCTCTTGCAACAAGCAATTAAGGAAGAAATCTTGATTTTACTACAACACAATGGAAGTGCACATTCAATACGGAAAGAACTAAAATCGAAGTTTGTTGGAAGTAAAGAGACGATCAAGAACAAAATGTCGCTTTTTAAGAAAGAATTTGATCAATTTCGTGGATTAAAAACTGAAAACACCAAGCAGATTATAGAAAGATATTGCAATTTGGTGATGAACATGAAGAGATTGAATATCACGAAAGATAAAGAAGAATTGATTGAAAAGTTGGCCGATGCGTTGCCACAAGATGTTTGGGGCACGTATCTTATGGTGTTGAAAAATAAACCTGAATTTGACAATCTAATGCTGAGCACGTTTATTGAACAACTCGAAGCTCAAGAGATGGAACAACGAAAGATAGCGAGAATGAAGGACTTTGATGGTGAACAAGACATTGGTTTGTATTACAAAGGAGGTACTAGTGATAAAACCCACATTGCTCCAAAAATTGAAACCGCTTTCAATGCAAAAAGTTCTTCTGGAGAATCACTCAAGGATCAATCAACAAAATGGGGTTATCTTCATATCCATCATTCGATCCAAAATTTTCAGCAACCAAGAATGGCAAAGTACTACAATGCAACATTGCATTTAATCTTGAGAATGGTCAGAATTTCTCGGAAGAAGTTGCCAAAGGTCATATGTCTTTGTTGGTGACCGTGTTAGAGTCTTATGAGAGTTTAGTTGCAGGAAGGATCGGAAATCCAATGTTGACAAAAGAGGATTACGATCAGATTGATGCTGAAGAGATGGAGTTAATGGATATAAAGTGGTGTTTGGCTAGTGTGTTGAGAAGAGCTGAGAAGTTTAAGCAGATTACTGGAAGAGATGATTTTCGTGATGCTAATGTTTCTACTTTAGGATTTGATAAATCTAAAGTTACTTGTTTTCGTTGCAGGGAAAAAGGGCATTTCAAGCGAGAATGCACAAACCGCGAAGCAAGTGGAGCTCAAAATCCTTTTGGAAACAATGATTATTATCGAAAAGCGATTTATCATCAAGTTGCTTAACAGCCGTATCAACAACAATCACCACAAACTGCTCATGCTAGGAAGGAGATTGAAGAATCAAAGAAAGCTTATCTAGTTAATCAAGATGATGAAAGATCGTCAAAAGGATTTAGCTGGGACAAATATATTTCAGCTGAGAGTAAAACATGTCTGACAGATGAAGATGATGAAAGGCTTCCAAAAGGCTTCAGTTGGGATGATTATGATCCTAACAGAACTTCAGATCATAAAGCTTTTGTTGCTCAAATTAAGGAAGATAGTATTGATGATTACTATGCAGAAAGAATGAAAGAGCATTTAAAATATCTAGCCGAGAGAGATGCAAATATTCGAGTGACAAAGAAGAAGGATAAAAAACAAGATGATAGTGATGATGATAATTCGTATTATGCAGAACGAATGAAAGAGCACTTAAAATTTCTAGCCGAGAGAGATAACAATGGTGATGAAGATGTCCGAGTGATAAAGAAGCAGGTCAAAGAAATTCCAGCTTTCAAGATTGAAAAGGAACCTGGTGGAGAAAAAGTGTCTGAGAAATGTGAAAACTGTGAGACTCTGAAAAAGCACAACAACGAGTTGATTCATAACATGAACAGACTGAAAGAATCTTATGAAGTTCTTAACAAAGCTATGAATCAATACAATGAATCAAGCAGTGAACAAGCTACAGCTATGAAGACACTTCAAGGAGCATTCATGTCAGAGCAGAAAAGTATCAATAGTTACATTGAGAAATGTGCTGAACTTGAACGAAAACTGGAAATCCAGAGAATAGAAACTGAAAGGGTAAACATGTTATTAAAAAGTTACTCATGTGCTTCTTATGTGATTGACATGATTTATCCTACAGTTGAAGGCATGAAGGCGTTTGAAGAAGAAGAATCTGAAGTAAAGGATACTGGTAAGAAACACAGTACTAACTATACCAAGTGTCCGCCTCCGCTTGAAAATGGATATTCTCCACGAAATCCTAATTCGGAGAGAGTCAAAAAGGCAACCAATTTACAGTGGGAATCTGAACCTTCAGATGAATTGCCAGACAACATCGATGTTACTTTCACATCGTCCGACACTGATCATGAGTCTGAGTTAATAAAGAAAGTGGTCGATCAGGTGTTGGGAAAAGATGAAACCGAGGAGTCAAAGTCGGAGTCAAACTCAGAGTCAAAGTCTGACACGTCAAGTCCAATAGTCAAAAAGGGCAAAAGGGTTTACAATAAAGATTTTCTTATGTCAAAGAATAATTTGAATGACGAAACATTCAAAGTAGCATATACATTGAATGATTCTGACAAATTATTTTTTGATGAAGAATTTCCAATAAGAGGTGTTAAAACTGAAATGATTAACAAGGTTTTCAAACTAACAGAAATTAATATTTCTGAAATAAAAGATGTAAATCTTGCTGAAAAACCTAAACCTTACACCTCAAGAGTTCAACAAAGGTTAAACAAGAAAAAGGGTTACAGTTCTGGTTCAGGTTATCGAAAGAAACCAAACCATAACGGTAATTTCAAAAAGAAGGGATTGGGTTTTGTTCCACCAGAAATTTATAAAAAATGAGAAAACTTATAAACCAAAAACTGTATTTGTTTCAGGATCTAGTTCGAAAGAAGAAGAAAAGAGCTCATTCTGGAAGCAAACGAACAAAGAATTCCTTGCTAAGAAACAAGAGGAAATGAAGAATGAAGCCTCTCAGGAAAAGGAAACACGAACCTGTTATCAATGCAGAAAAGTTGGTCACATTGCCAGGAATTGTTCAAAGGTAACCAACATACAATAGGAAGTGTCTCTTAAACCCAAAGAAAAAGTTGTTAAGAAAACCAAACTACCAACCAAAAAATTTAAAGTTTTTGAAAATTCAACATTTGAGGTTTGTGAGTGTTCAAAAAGTTTTTACAAGAGAAAGGTGAATCTTAACATTCAAAAGTGGGTTGTTAAGAAATCTGATGGTAGTTCTAGCGATGATTCTGATTCAACAAAATCAGAGGAGCTATCTTCTGGCGATGAATCTGACTCGTCAAAGTCAGAGGAGGCACAAGTCAAGATTAAAGGAGAAAAGTCAGTGCCGCCAATGGATGATGCAAACTTTCCACCATTGCGGGCTGAAAATTTTAAACAGAAAATTGGAAAAGTTGAAATTTCAAATCAATTCTTTTCTGAAAAGAAAGAATTTGATGTTTAAAAAGCTTTTAACCCCAAAGTGAAACATATTTTCAGAAAAATGATTGATGGGAAGGTAAAAGGGGTAAAAGAATTTTATGAATAAAAAAAGAGTAAACTAGATGAAGATGGTTCACCCATGTACGTATCGTCATGGGATAGAACCTATCAAGAGTAAAAACCGGACTTGCTGGAGCTCCCAAGTTGGTAATTGTGGAGCAGGAATCGGCATCTTTCTCAAGTGATATTTCAAAATTGTCATATTTCAAATTTACAAGTGGTTATTTGTTTGTTCCTACAAGAGGTTAATCAAGTTCATTAAGTTAAACTTGAGTTAACTTTCATACAAGTGGATGAGAAAACAATGTGATGAATTAAACCCCGATCCTTACAAGTGGGGTTGTGATATCAACAAAACTAATTTTCCAGAAAAACCATTTTGATTAAAACAAACTTAAGTGTTTTGAAATCATAATGGGAAAATAGTTTGTTGTCAGGGGAAGTTCTGATTGTTTATGTCAAGTGGATGGAGGATTGAAGCAATTCACACCGGTTTGTAGTTTTTTTTAAATGATTTTGAATTTTAGGGGGAGTAAGAAATTTTAGAAAATAAAAAAACATTAGAAAATTTGAAAAAGCCAAAAACATGATAAAAATCAAAATGAGTTTTGTTGTGAAAAAGAGGAAATGATAGTACATCAGTAGACAATCACAATACGCTAAAGAATTGGAAAGTCAAAATGTGATAAACGGTTTCACTGATGATGTGCCAGTAGGTTTTTGCACGCTTAGTAGATTGTGTTCGAGATATAAACCTAAATCAAATACTTACTTATTTCGTGGGGAACATCTCTCGGATATATGGGTAACCCCCGAAATCTTGTTTGAAAGGCTTTCTATTTCTGACATATTAGGTCTTTGTGCGTGGTGATATCTGGGGTATTATACCTGGACTTCTGATTTTGCGGGAGCAATAGCCTAGTCCTCGTATAATACTTTGCATTGCTTTAATCTTAAAGCTCGCCCCCAGCATAAAAATGATGAAACATTGAAAAATGCTAATCATGAGCTGTTGAAGAAAAGATTCTCTAAAGGGAACCCACCTAAAGTCGAACCATCATCTATCTGATTTTGCGGAAGTAATAGCCTGAGCTCTCATGGTCTCGCATTTAACCCCTTACAGATATCATTAGTGTACATTCACCTGTAAGACTGAATATAGGAGTCTGGATGCGGGAGTATATTCTGAGGTGGGACACGCGAATAAGTTTAAGTCCATTAAAACACTAATCTCGTATCTCGAAACAGTTGAACTTTGTGTGAAAATTTAAGTGGATCAGTATACTGACAATCTAAGTGAATCGTTTAGAACTTAATGTGTTTAAAGCTCAACGGTGCTAGTGATTGGTCTCATAAACTGATATGATCCTCTTACACAAACTCACAAAAATATTGTCTGTAAATATTTCTTTACTACTTTTCATTAAAACAAAAATCCAAAAAGAATGTGTTTTAGCATAAAATTTTGAAAATTCAAAAAGATTTTATTTCATCTTAGTTTCGACAACTGATGTTGAAAAGCTGATTTTCAAAATTCCGAGTGCTAAACATGATGAACAACAGGTTTGGGAGAGTGTGTTTGAGATGAAAAATGAAGTTAAAAGTTGGGGAAAATTTAAGAAATGTCATAATCTAACAAGTGATGTTTGAGAATTGATTTTGACAAGTGGTAAGCAGAGATTAAATTTGTCAAATTGTTAAATTTGTGAAATTTACTTTTAGGTAGAGAATTGTGCAGGTAAAGCCAGGTTTCTGATTCTGTTGCTAAAGAAAGCCAGGTTACTATCTTAGAACCTGTGAAATCTTGCAGATAGTGAATTTCAGACTACGATCCCAGCTTATCGAAAGGGGGAGTCTGAGGACGTAAGAGCCAGATTCAGATCCTGGAACAAAGTTCGAGATAGAAGCTACTAATGCTGATGAGCTTAAAGAATCAAGAGATCTAATCAAGAGAAGATAGAGTCAGATTGTGATTCTAGAAAAGTAAGAGGGAGAATAGAAGAGAAGAAAGAGATTGAGGATGCTTACATTGTTAGATACTTTGGAAAGAGCATGAGGACTGATCAAGACAGAAGACATACTGAAGACCGAAGACTTCATCAACATCCAAGGGGAGTCTGTTGGTGCATATGTCTGTTGACTTCGTCTTGTATTGAGTCTTGTAATAGGTTTGATAGATCAGGACACGTAGTTTGATAGAAATAGGAAACAGGTCGAAACAGGCGTTTCACACAAACTGACCAGTTCGTGCGACCTGCCGTGCCTATATATATGTGTGTTTGGGTCTTTCATTTGTAACACTCTGATTCCGGTGCCGAGGTGCTGCCGAAGTGTCTCCTGCCTGTAAAACGTTGTGTAATCAATACAAGAGACAGATTAAAGTGATTCTTTGTGCAAATCAGCTGAAATAACTCCAATACGTCTGTTTCCGCCTTTCGTATTGAACGAGATCTTTTCTGAACGACTCGTTTGGTCGTGCAAACGATCCTACACAAACACATCCTTCACAAAAGAAGAAACAATCCACTCGAAAGGTTACCCGACCGGATGACCATCCGAGCAGACTGACAACCGAACGATCGGCTGTTCGATCGGACTACCATCCGATCGAACTGCTGATTCAACCCACTAACACTTGTTCCATTTTACGCGTCGCTTATCATTATGCTATCAATCTGTTCAGGCTAACCCTACTCTCTAGCGCTCCCTTCAATCCATCAACCGCTGTGAGTATACTCGAATCCCTTTTTGCTTTACGCACTTTTGGGCGTTACATATGTTACATATACTAAATCACATTAAACACACTACGCAATACTTTAATGCTAACCGATACCGCATGTTATACGTGACTGAATGAATGCTTGTTTGTTATGTTTACACATGGAATGCTGTCTACCTGCCTTAGCAACGATAGTACCATAGTTTGGACTCATCACCTATTTACTCAGGGGTTGTTAAGGACAATTAGTTACATGGCTCATAGTGGTGAGTGTGTATCGCGAACTGCCTTGGGCAGTCAACCCACAGTCATTGGTATCGATAGGTTCATGTCAATAACTAACATGCCTCATTTTACACTGTGTACGTGCTGGTTATGCGTAACGATTTTGAACTCTATATGCTATTATCAAACTTCTATGCTCACCTTTACACTATGTGTATTGACTTTTACTTTAACGTATGTGATAGGTGATTAGGATGCTTATTTGCTTACTTTTTTGTGAAATCGAGGTTAGGAAAGACCTAGGTCAACAATAAACAATTGTCTGTAATGAAAATCTGAGTTGTCGGAACAGAACAATTTGACTATATCTTTTCTGTAATAATTGTAATATTATTTATGACATGGTATGGGACGTGTTGCTTTAAATATTTGGTAAATATAGTTGTTATGGAAACTTCTGGACAATCTGTTTCGCTCAGTGCCACGCCCCGATGTTTCCGCCATCGGTTGGGGTGTGACGGATTGGTATCAGAGCCGTAACTATAGGGAATTAGGCAAGATACGACCTAGTCCGGGTCGATGTCTTAGAGACCTAGTCTATAGTTAGGAACCGACAGACTGACTCGTGCATGTCCAGTAGGGATTATGTATGAGCTTACTGCTATTTCTCGTTATTCTCACCTACACTACCACTGCACTCGAATTTTCAAATATGAATGAGCGATTAAGTTGAGATGAGGTGTGAAATCCATACTTCGACGTATAATTCTCTTTTATTTAACAAAACAGGAACGAAGTTGTTAAGTCAGGGGTGAAACCCTAACCTTGACGATTTGTTCCGACCTTTACTTGGTTTTACAAAACTCTCACCAAAGTCTCGACAGACTCCAACGAATTAAAGTCACGATATGGCTAAAAGGATGCGTGCCGGACGCCCAAGAAGCGAGGCAAAAGCACAGTCCTGAAGGACAGAATGTGTACAACAGGTCCTTGTGAATAGTCGAATCACTTTGGTTAGTCAACGTCTATATAGCCGCAGACGATCTATTTCTCGATTTCTATGTGTTTCGATTCTGAGCCCGCAACTGCTGACTTTGATGATTCGTCGATTTTATGTGTTTGTATGTGTATTTACCTGCTTATGTGTTTTAAATTTTGGAGACTTATTCGATTTTCGCTTTCACTTTGATCGACAAGCACGACCCGCATTGCATATCTACCTCAAAACGCTGACAAATCGCTACTACTATGAGGAACGACCTTACGGCCTAATCGATTATGCTATACTACTCGCTATGTTATGTGCGATCGCTACTCTCGAACACGCTCAGGCTTTAAATGATAGGTTTCTGTATTCTGACTGCTCCAATGTGCTTCTAAGTGAATTATGTGCTTATCTGCTCATGTGTTTCTGTGCCTTACGTGCTTATGTGCTTCTGTGCTTATGTGAATCTGTGATTTTGTGCCTATATGTTACGTAAAAGTATTCCCGAGCTTGAGTAGTATTAGGATTGTGAGGTGAGATTCGATTATATTGTGTTGAGTCCTGTGGCGATGTCTGTTGCAGACAATGTTGTCATCTGGATCTCGCGCTACCCGAGATGCTCACCGAAAGCAAGCAGACAAACGCCTTGCTGCCATGATTACTAAGCAAATGGCAAAGGTTGTACCCCAAGTCGTCAGTGAACTGTACGAAAACATGAGCAAATCGTCTGAAGAATCCAGGACCGAGACTCCCAAAGCTGCTTTCAGCTTTAAACAGTTCAAGGCATGTGGACCGAAAGAGTTCACCGGCGAAGAAGGCCCTACGGCTTTGTTTCAATGGTTTGACTCAATCAAAGTCACCCTACGACAGAGCAGATGTGCTGATAATCTCCACACACTGAACGCAACTGGCGTCATCCGGTCCCGCGCTCTAGACTGTTGCACGGCTGAAAGGAACAAGCGCGGAAATGATGCATCCTATGGTCTGTCATGGGACGAATTGAAGAACGTTATGCTCGATGAGTTCTGCCCTCCCCATGAGCGCCATAAGCTGGAGGATGAGTTCTGGCACATTAAGCAGAAAGAAGGTGACAACGCTGCCCTGACCGCTCGCTTTACGCAGCTCAGCATCATCTGTCCCGATCAAGTGAAGACGCCCGACATGACGATCAAGAAGTACATCCGAGCTCTACCCGACTGTGTTGCAGATTTTGTGCATGCCGCAAAGCCAGCAACAATCGAAGAAACTTACTTGCTTGCCACGAAAATCAACGACAAGCGAGTAAAAGCTGGTTTTTGGGATAAAACTTCAAAGAACTTGCATCAAGTCATCGCCGCACCAACCGCCGAAACCGTCGCTGCTCAGTCATTAAAAGCCTGTCGCCGCAAGAAGAAGAACAACAATAGCAGCTCCAGCAACAAAAATTGTGCTGTCACTACCACTACTGCTCCACTTCAAGCTGTACCGGCTCAACAGCAGTCTCAGCACCGATCAGCTCCAGCAATCTATGCACCGCCTGCAAAGCGCGCATACACAGGCCCCCACCCTGCCTGCCCAACATGCACGTATCATCACCCGGTGGGTCTCGCCTGCCGTTTTTGCGCTCACTGCAATATGTACGGTCACTTCACCGCTAACTGCCGTACTGGTCCCCGTCAAGCACCAACTCAAGCCACCGCTCATCAAGCTCTGCTCCCAGCCCCACAAGGCCAACAAGCGACTCAGGCACCCGCGGTCAACGCCCGAGTCTGCTTCGCATGTGGTGATCCCAACCACTTTGCGACCATGTGCCCGAACAGGGTTGTGAAACAAGAGCCTCAGCAGCAGCATCAGCCTCAACAGCAACAAGCCGCCCGCGCTAGAACTTTCAACATCAATGTGCGCCAAGCCCATGCTGACAACAACGTAGTCAATGGTACGTTCCTTGTGAATGGTATTTATGCTTCATGTTTGCTTGATACTGGAGCCGATAACTGCTTTGTGTCATTTGAATTCGAGAAGCTTCTTAGTCGTAATCGCTCCCATCTCCCCTCGACGTTCGATGTTGAAGTCGCCACCAGAAGAACTATCGCTGTTAATTCTGTTCTTCGTGATTGTACTCTCGAGCTCAACAATCACATCTTCCCAATCGACCTTATTCCGATGCAACTTGGAAGTTTTGACGTCATAGTAGGCATGGACTTTCTTCGCGAAAACCATGCTGAAGTTGTGTGCTTCGATAAGATGATTCAATTCTTGCTCGCGAATGGTGATTTATTGTGTGTTTATGGTGAAACTGCTTTGAAAGGTCTCAAGCTCATGTCATGTGTCCAAGCTAACAAGTATCTCCGCAAGGAATACAGAGCTTTCTTGGCTAACATTGTAGTAGCGGAGAAGGGAAAGAAAGGAAGACCTGGTGTAAACGATGTTCTAGTGGTCCGAGAATTTCCTAACGTTTTTCCTGAGGATCTTCCCGAACTACCGCCAAGTCGTGATATCAACTTTCGTATCGACCTCATTCCTGGAGCCAACCCTGTTACCAAAACTCCATACCGACTTGCACCATCCGAAATGCGTGAACTCTCGAGCCAGCTCCAGGAATTACTTTAGAAAGGCTTCATTCGCCCGAGCACCTCTCCTTGGGGCGCGCCAGTCCTTTTCGTTAAAAAGAAGGATGGGTCATTCAGGATGTGCATCGCTTTTCGCACTCGATACGGCTACTATGAGTTCGTTGTTATGCCTTTCGGTCTAACCAACGCACCCGCGGTTTTCATGGATCTGATGAATCACGTGTGTAAACCTTATCTCGACCGCTTCGTCATCGTATTCATCGACGATGTCTTGATCTATTCCAAATCGAAAGCCGAACACGCGCAACATCTACGTTTGGTTATCGAGCTACTCCAAGGGAATCGACTCTATGCCAAGTTCTCTAAGTGCAAATTCTGGCTGGAGGAGGTCCAATTCCTCGGTCACATTGTAAATAGCCAAGGTATTCATGTCGATCCCGCAAAGATTGAAGCCGTTAAGAGTTGGATTGCACCTAAGAACCCGTCTGAAGTCCGTTCTTTTCTCGGACTAGCGGGCTATTATCGACAATTTATCGAAGGATTCTCAAAAATTGCTGTGCCGCTTACTGCTCTTACGCATAAAGACAAGCCTTTTGTTTGGGGAACTGAACAAGAGTCTGCTTTCCAAACCCTCAAGCACATGCTCTGCAATGCTCCTGTCCTCACTCTCCCCGACAGGAACGACGACTTCATTGTCTATTGTGATGCTTCCAACCTTGGTCTTGGTTGTGTCCTCATGCAACGGGACAAGGTTATAACTTACGCATCTCGTTAGCTCAAAATCCACGAGAAGAACTATACAACCCATGATCTAGAGCTAGGTGTAGTTGTTTTTGCGTTAAAGATTTGTCGACACTACCTGTACGGTACCAAGTGTACGATCTTCACCGATCATAGGAGCCTACAACATATCTTTGACCAGAAGGAACTTAATATGCGTCAACGCCGATGGGTAGAACTTCTCAACGATTATGACTGTGAGATACGTTATCACCCTGGCAAAGCAAATGTCGTTGCCAACGCTCTCAGCAGACGGAGTTATTTGCTTAGCATTCGTAATACCCAAGCCAATTCGATCTCAAAACCCTCATCCGCGAAGCCCAGCATGCTTGTTTTAACGAGCGCACCTTGAATAAGGAAATAATCTACCACGATGGAGCTCAGCTTGTGAATAAATCGAATGGGATATTCCACTTCCTTGACCGAATTTGGATCCCTAAACGGACCAATTTGCGACATATATTGATGGACGAAGCCCACAAATCCCGATATTCCATTCATCCTGGTGCCGATAAAATGTACCAGGACCTTCGCTACAAGTACTGGTGGCCGTGCATGAAAAGAGATATCGCCCTCTACGTTGGAAAGTGCCTGACTTGCTCGAAGGTCAAGGCTGAACACCAAAGACCCTCTGGCTTACTCGAACAACCCCCGATCCCTATGTGGAAGTGGGAGAGTATAGCTATGGACTTCATAACAAAGCTCCCGCGCACGCCATCAGGTCATGACAGCATCTGGGTTGTTGTTGACCGTTTGACCAAACCAGTTCACTTTTTACCAATACGAGAAGACTACAAGGTAGAAAGATTAGCCCGAATCTACACAAATGAGATCATTTGTCGACATGGGACGCCTCGCGACATCATCTCTGACCGTGATGCTCGGTTTACCTCACGACTGTGGGAAACGTTTCAAGCTGCTCTCGGTACGGCGCTTAATCTAAGTACCGCATTCCACCCTCAAACCAACGGGCAGACTGAGAGAACGATCCGTACTCTTGAAGACATGCTCCGTTCGTGTGTCATAGATTTCGGTGGTAATTGGGATGCTTACCTGCCATTAGTCGAGTTTTCATATAACAACAGCTATCATACTAGCATTCAAATGGCACCATTCGAGGCTTTATACGGAAGAAAATGTCGATCGCCAATTGTATGGCACGAGATCGGTCACTCGCAACTAATCGGTCCCGAGCTATTGCAAGAAACGACTGACAAAGTCCTCTAAATTCGAGATAACTTGTTGAAAGCTCGAAGTCGATAGAAAATTTACGCCGATAGACGACGCAAGCCCCTTAAATTTGACGTTGGCGACTACGTACTCTTAAAGGTATCACCTTGGAAGGGTGTGGTCAGATTTGGCAAGAAAGGGAAACTAGCGCCTCGATATGTTGGACCTTTTAAGATTCTGGATAGGATCGGAAAAGTCGCCTACAGACTCGAACTACCGGAGGAACTTAGTAATGTCCACCCGACTTTCCATGTGTCAAATCTCCGAAAGTTCCTGGCTGAGTATGATTTAATTGTACCTCTCGATGACCTCCAAGTAAACGAAACACTACACTTCGTTGAAAAGACTGTCGAAATCATGGATCGCCAAACCAAGCAGCTCAGACGCTCGCGCATTCCCATCGTGAAAGTCCGATGGGAAGGCAAACGAGGCGCGGAGTTCACTTGGGAACTCGAAAGCGACATGAAGGCGAAGTACCCGCAGTTGTTTGTTACGGCTTCGGCCTAATTTCAGGACGAAATTCCCTCAACTAGGGGAGGCTGTAACACCCCGTGTTTCGGAAGTCAAAGACAAAGTCAATATTGAAGTCAAAGGAAGAAAAGATTTCTAATTGCGATCTGTCTCTCCTTGCTCAATTCTTGTTTTGACTTCTTTGACTTGTAATTAGCCTATTTTATTATCGCTTTAGTTGTATTATGTGGAGTATCTATAATAATCGCATAGTAATCGCTATTTATCGCTTGATTAATCGCTTTATCGCAATCGCACTCGCAACTCGAATATACGCATTTTGGTTATTGTTATACGTGTGTGTGCCTTATGTGATACTTGTGCGTGTTTATTTATGTTAAGTTGTGGTGATCAATCGAAACGCAATCGAAAACTCAATCGCAATCGAATCGCAAACGCTAAACGAATATGAAATAAGGATGCTTGTATGTTGATATAGTAGTTGGGATTAAAAGTAATTTGACTAGGAAATCCTCTCGCATCGCAACGCTCGCAATCGCAATCGAAACGGCAAAACTCGTCACACCAAACACTTGAACAAGTGGCCAATCGACCAGGTGGCCAGCCGATCGACCAGCTGTTCGATCGAGCTGCCGCTCGATCGGCCAGCCAATCGATCAGGCTGCCAACCAATCGGCCAGCCCCTCTCCTCCCCTCCCCTTACCTTTTTGAGAAACCCTATAAATACCCCCGTCACCATCATACTTTCCACTTTTGGCAACTCTCCTCCGACCAGCTCATCTTCCCCACTTTTCTTCAGATTTCTCGCGATTCCGGTAAGACCTCATCCTAAATCTTGTACTTCCTTAATCTACATGTACTCCTACACCTTTCTATCTTTTGAATCGTAACTTTTACCATGAAATCATCTAGATTCAAAGTGTTCTAGGATGACGTCATCATGTGTTCTTGAGAACTTCATGTTTTGGCCTCAATCCACCAAGAACAACTTAGATCTAACCGATTTCCACATAAACAAACAAAGATCTTTCATAGATCTAAACATATTCACAATGAAAAGGATTGAAAGATGGTTTTTCCAACTTTCTTTCAACTCTTTTACACTCAATGCATTCAAAACCGATAGAATCGGGGCTTGTGCCGACTTACTACTCATTCTTGTGGTTGTGTTGGTTCAAGATCTGGATTCTATCCACGAGACTACCGATTTCGGGTTAAACATGGAACACCATCTCGAACAGCTAACTGGTCGGATTTGGGTGATTCCTGTCCGATCAGGGGTACCAAGTATTGACAAGGTTTCTGTTGCTTAATACGTTATTAAAACGTCTCGATAAAACAACAAACAATCAAAACAACCAAGTGTAAGACGAACAGGTCGACCAGGACGGAGTGTCGTCCGATCGGACTACTGTTCGATCGAACAGCCATCCGAACGACCGGTCATCCGATCGACTTGTACCTTGGCCCCACAATTAATTTTTTCAAATCAACCCTCTAGAGTTTTGGGAACACCGAACGGATTGCCGTCCGATCGAGTTACCACTCGATCGACCGATCATCCGACTATGTGATGTTTCGAAACTCCAACACTTAAACAATTTTCAACATGTTCAATGCACAAGTGTTGCCACCCGATTGAACAACCGTCCGATCGAGTGACAACCTGCTGTGAACTTGTTCTCGCTGAAGTGCCCAACCCATCGGACTGTCACCCGATCGAACGGTCGTTCGATCGATCGACCTGAAAGGTAGAGGTACTTCCATGTTTTCAAAATACTGCAACGAAAACTTCAAAAGTCAAATCATCATGCCCAAACACATCCTTCACAAAAGAAGAAACAATCCACTCGAAAGGTCTCCCGACCGGATGACCATCCGAGCGGACTGACAACCGAACGATCGGCTGTCCGATCGGGCTACCATCCGATCGAACTGCTGATTCGAGCCACTAACACTTGTTCCGTTTTACGCGTTGCTTATCGTTATGCTATCAATCTGTTCAGGCTAACCCTACTCTCTAGCGCTCCCTTCAATCCATCAACCGCTGTGAGTATACTCGAATCCCTTTTTGCTTTACGCACTTTTGGGCGTTACATACGTTACATATACTAAATCACATTAAAGACACTACGCAATACTTTAACGCTAATCGATACCGCATGTTATACGTGACTTAATGAATGCTTGTTTGTTATGTTTACACATGGAATGCTGTCTACCTGCCTTAGCAACGATAGTACTATAGTTTGGACTCAGCACCTGTTCACTCAGGGGTTGTTAAGGACAATTGGTTACATGGCTCACAGTGGTGAGTGTGTATCGCGAACTGCCTTGGGCAGTCAACCCGCAGTCATTGGTATCGATAGGTTCATGTCGATAACTAATATGCCTCATTTTACACTGTGTACGTGCTGGTTATGCGTAACGATTTCGAACTCTATATGCTATTATCAAACTTGTATGCTCACCTTTACCCTATGTGTATTGACTTTTACTTTAACGTATGTGACAGGTGATTAGGATGCTTATTTGCTTACTTTGCTATGAAATCGAGGCTAGGAAAGACCTAGGTCAACAATAAACAATTGCCTGTAATGAAAATCTGAGTTGTCGGAACAGAACAATTTGACTAGATCTTTTCTGTAATAATTGTATTATCATTTATGACATGGTATGGGACGTGTTGCTTTAAATATTTGGTAAATATAGTTGTTATGGAAACTTCTGGACAATCTGTTTCGCTCAGTGCCACGCCCCGATGTTTCCGCCATCGGTTGGGGTGTGACAATTCGTCAAGAAGAAAGATGGTTCATTTCGCATGTGTATCGACTACCGTGAACTTAATAAGCTTACCATTAAGAATCGTTACCCTCTCCCTCGTATTGACGATCTGTTTGACCAACTACAAGGCGCGTCCTTTTTCTCGAAAATCGACCTTCGATCTGGCTATCATCAGCTCCGTGTTCTTGAAGATGATGTACCCAAGACCGCATTTCATACTCGTTATGGGCACTACGAGTTCGTGGTCATGCCTTTTGGCCTGATTAACGCACCTGTTGTGTTCATGGATCTTATGAATCGTGTTTGTAAACCGTATTTGGATCGTTTTGTGATAGTCTTTATTGATGATATTCTCATTTATTCTAAAACTAGAGCTGATCATCCTCGTCATTTACGCTTAATGCTTGAATTACTACGTGGTGAACGCTTATACGCTAAATTCCCTAAGTGTGAGTTCTGGATTGATGAAGTACAATTTCTTGGTCACGTCGTTAGTAAGCAAGGTATTCATGTTGACCCTTCTAAAATTGAAGCTGTGAAGAATTGGAGTATACCTAAATCTGTATCTGAGATCCGTTCTTTCCTAGGATTGGCGGGTTATTACCCTCGATTTATCTCGGACTTTTCCAAGATCGTCGTTCCTCTTACTTCGTTGACTCAAAAAGAGAAACCTTTTGCTTGGGGTCCCGAGCAAGAGGAATCTTTTCAGACTCTTAAGACCTTCTGTGTAACGCTCCTGTTCTTACTCTCCTTGATGGGAATGACGACTTCGTGGTATATTTCGATGCCTCGAACCGTGGCTTGGGCTGTGTGCTCTTGCAGCGGGACAAGGTTATTGCTTATGCCTCTCGTCAACTTAAGATACATGAGAAAAACTATACTACTCACGATCTGGAGCTTGGTGCAGTTGTGTTTGCGTTAAAGATTTGGCGACACTACCTGTATGGAACTAAGTGTGTGGTTTTCACTGACCATAAAAGCCTTCAACATATCTTTAACCAGAAGGAACTGAACATGTGACAGAGACGTTGGGTGGAATTTCTTAACGACTATAACTGCGAAATTTGCTACCATCCGAGCAAGGCGAATATAGTGGCCGACGCTCTTAGTCGTAAGGCTCATGTTGATACCATCCGTTGTTATCATATCTCTAGTAATCTTCATACTTGTATTCGTGAAGCTCAATATTCGTCAGCAAATGAAGTCTAGAAGTAGAAATCCAAGGCGCTAAAATCGATCAACTTGAAACAAAGTCGGATGGGCTTCAATACTACCTCAATTGCATCTGGGTAACGGATCGCGATAACCTTCGTGAGCTCATTATGAACGAGGCTCACAAGTCTCGATACTCTATTCATCCTGGTGCCGATAAGATGTACCATGATTTGTGTATGACCTATTGGTGGCCTGGCATGAAAAAGGATATCACTACCTACGTCTCGAAGTGCCTCACTTGTTTGAAGGTGAAAGCCGAACATCAACGCCCTTCAGGTCTTCTTGAACAACCTGAAATCCCTGTTTGGAAATGGGATAGTATTGCTATGGACTTTATTACCAAACTACCCCGTACACCCGTTGGTCACGATAGTATTTGGGTGATCGTTGACCATTTGACTAAATCTGCCCCCTTTCTTCCTATCCGCGAAGATTATAAAGTGGAGAAACTTGCTCGGATCTATACCGATCAGATTATATGCCGTCACGGCATACCCATTGACATAATCTCTAACCACGATGGTCGTTTCACTTCACGTATTTGGCATACTTTCCAGATCGCTATGGGTTCCATTTTGAATCTTAGCACAACCTTTCATCCTCAAACGAATGGACTGACTGAGCGCATTATACAAACCCTTGAGGATATGCTCCGCTCTTGTGTCATCGAATTTGGTGGTAATTGGGATGTACATTTACCATTGATTGAGTTCTCGTACAACAACATCTATCATTCCAGTATTCAGATGGCTCCTTTCAAAGCTTTGTATGGTCGCAAGTGCCTATCTCCTCTCATTTGGCATCAGATTGGTGACAAGCAACTTACTGGCCCTGAGATCATTCAAGAGATGATGGATAAGATTCTTCAGATCCGCGATAACTTGGTCAAGGCTAGGAGCAGACAAAAGAGCTATGCTGATAACTGGCGTAAGCCTCTGGAATTTGGTGTTGGAGATCGAGTACTACTCAAGGTATCCCCCTGGAAGGGAGTGGTTCGTTTTGGTAAGAAGGGAAAGCTCGCCCCTCGCTTTGTGGCTCCTTTCACGATACTCGAAAAGATTGGCAAGGTGGCGTACCGACTCGACCCGCCACAGGAACTTAGCAGTGTACATCCGGTATTCCACGTGTCTAACCTTAGAAAGTGTTTGGCCAACAAGGAACTTCAGGTTCCCGTCGAAGACTTGCAAGTGAATGAAACCTTACACTTTGTGGAGAAACCAGTTGAAATCATGGACTAGGGTGTCAAATGATTGAGGCGCATCAAAATTCCCATAGTTAAGGTACGATGGGAAGGCAAGCGTGGCGCTGAATTCACCTGGGAACTCAAGAGCGAAATGAAGGCCAAGTATCCGCAGCTCTTCAAGCAGTCTTCCTCTTAGATTTCGGGGACGAAATCTCCTAAAGGAGGGGAGACTGTAACACCCGCGTCCCTGAACTTTTAGTGAATGTCAGTCTTAGTCCCTATACTATGTGACTCTTGACACTTTTAATACTTGTGAATCTTTAAGCTATTGATACTTGAATCTTATTGATACTTGATACTTAATTCTAAGAAGCTAGATTCTTGAAACTAGATTCTTGATACTTCGAAACTAGATTCTTGACTCTTGATACTTGATACTTGGAAACTAGATTCTTGACTCTTGATACTTGATACTTGGAAACTAGATTCTTGATTCTTAATACTTGATACTTGTTGCTTGACTCTTGAGACTCGTGAAACTTGAGGCTTGG
The DNA here is from genome assembly GCA_030545235.1 of Helianthus tuberosus. Lineage (NCBI taxonomy): Eukaryota > Viridiplantae > Streptophyta > Magnoliopsida > Asterales > Asteraceae > Helianthus > Helianthus tuberosus. Next base: position 32,452,232 of record CM060373.1, on the reverse strand, counting down.
TTAAACGAGAGACTGGAGAATTGTCACTGGCGGAAACCTGGAAACTTTTGTGTTAATCATATAATCTAGTTATGTGATACTATTACACAATAATACGCAACGCAACGCTTAATCTAACTCGTAAAACGAACCAAAGACGGAAAGCGGAAAGGATGGGATTGACCGAATGGCAATCCGATCGGATGACCATCCGATCGGAGGGCCACTCGATCGAACCACCATCTGATCGTGCCGCACTTCCTTAACTCCTCACTTGCACTATAAATAGGACCTGTCACATCATTCTTCATTGACGTGACATCCTCCTTCTGCTCAGACGCACGCCCTCTCACTTTTGAGCACTTTTCTTCAATTCTAGGCCGATCCTTGTAAGTTTTCAACCTAAATCTTGTACAACTTAAATCTATACACTATTTTCTACATGATTCTTCTTTGAAATCACACTTTTCACCATGAAATCTCTAAGATTTGAGCTCTTGAGGATGACATCATCATGGCGGTTGTACAAACAAGCTGTATGATGTCATTTCAGCCAAAATCTCGCTCAGATCTAAGGAATCTCATGTGTTTTACATCGAATCTTTACTGAATCTAGACTTTTCAGTTAAAACTCACGTTTTCCCACCATCTTTCTTTAACTTCTTACTAAAACCGGCGGAATTTGGACCCAAACGGGCTGTAGACTTGATGATTAGTCTGGAGTCGACTTGGAAATGGATTATCGTCGGAGAAGATGACCGGAGTACGGATTCCGACATGAACACCGTCAAGAACAGACACCTAATCGGACGGGGTGATTTCCATCCGATCAGACAGGCTGAGCCTTGATGTGTTTACCATTGTCCCAATACGTACCATGTTGTCATCATTAAACTCGAGACTTAGAAATTTTACAAGGTTGCAAAAGGAACGAGGTCACCCCAATCGAATGGCAATCCGATCAGACTGCCGTCCGATCGAACAGCCACTCGAACGAAGTGGCAATGTGACTTATAACCTTCAACCACTTGATCTATTTTGAATTAGAAACTTTGAATTCTGGAAACTTACACACGAAGGGTCATTCGATCGGGTGACCATCCGATCGAAAGACCTGGTTTGAACACTTGGTATTTAGAAACTTATCATGGAACGAGTGACCATTCGATCGAATGGCCATCCGTACGGATGACCATCCGATCGGATGGCGGTCCGTCCCACTCACATATGTCATCACACCGGATGACCATCCGTTCGGATGGCCATCCGATCAGGTGACTGATCCGACACTTGCACGATGTTTGATATTCTGTCCGACACTTATCTCTTGTACTCTAATCAGGCTAATCCTAAGAGCTCCCTTTGATCCAATAACAGTGTTACTGTTAAGCAATCACTGTGAGTATACTCGATCCCTTTTCGTTTTAATTTTTTGGGATGCAACATGTATTCTATGAAACTTGATACTTTTGAATCTAAACTCTATCCTATGTGAATGTGAAACTTGTGATTCTTGATTCTTGATTCTTTATGCTATGTGAACGTTTAATCCTTGTGTGTAGTTCTGCCTTAACAATAGTAGCGCTATAGGAAGATGCACCTCCCCGTTATTCTTGGGGGTATTGTTAGGAGGATTCTAGTTTTCCTTGAGTCTTGGGAAAACACATAAAGCAACGGGACACTTGGGCTATCACTTGGACTGCGAACACTAGCATGGCTGAAACTATTTTTATCGTTTACATGATGGATATGAGTTCTTTTAATCTAGTGTGCTATATATTTAAACTTGTATACTCGCCAGTATATTTTTGTACTGACTTTATTTTAATACATGTTGAAGGCTGATAGGATGCTGATTCTCTAGAAACAAGCTAGGATTGATGCTTAGAAACTCGCCTAGTTAATCTAGAAACTTGAAACAATGTTTGTTGCTGTATTTGGTACTTTGGTTTTGTGTTTGATGTTTTAGACATTGTTACCATGAAACTTAACTAATTACTACTGAAACTATTAGTGTTATGGAAACTCTCGAGCAATCTGAACGCTTAGTGCCGCACCCCGATGTTTCCACCATCGGTTGGGGTGTGACAACCAACACCATCATCGCACCACCCTGTTAGGACCGAGCGCACACACGAAAACGAACATGACACCGACACCGAAAGCAATAACAGACACAAGGATTTAAGTGGTTCGGTCTAAACTGATCAACGTCCACGGGTGGCAACTAGGATATTTTATTGAGGGTGTTAAACATTACAAGTACATCATAATATTTATAAAGACTGATCTAGGGTTTATCAAACTTGTTCTCCAAGTTAAGCCCATGTAGGGCCCATAAGGCCTACGAACCCAACAATCTCCCACTTGGAGTCCTTGAACTACTTTCGCCTGCTATTCTAGATGTACTTCTGCAATCTGTCAACATAAACTCTAAGCTCCACCTCTAGTTGCCACCAGCCTTCTCATCAATTAACCTGAAGGCTCGCTGAAGCTCCCACCGAGCTTCAACTCATCAGTCACTACTCGTGACTCATTCTCTGTCCCTTCCGGCTCCCACTTAAATGAACAGCCGGACCCTGAGAAAACCTGAGAACTAACACTCCCCATCATAAGCAGGTAATTCACTGGAGAGACTTTCACCGCTGGAATACAAGTTCTCTTAACCCACTGTCGTCTGGGAGCTCTGACTGAAGCACTACATGTGCTCCTACTGCCACGAAAACCCTTGACTGGCTTATCTGAACCTTTCCTAGCACGTTCAAACTGAATCTGACCTGTGATTCTGGGTTTATATCCTGCAAAACAAACCTTCTTCTGCCCCCGATATTCTATGAACTGAATGTTGGTCTTCTTCTGAACTGGGATGGCCTCTCCTTCAGGCGGTACACTGACCATATACAATGATCCCCTCTTCTTGCCACGTGCAACTACAAGATATCCCTTAATTACCTTCCACTGTCCACTACCGAACTTAACCTCGTGACCCTGATCATCCAGCTGCCCGACTGAAATAAGCATTTTCTTTAAGCCTGGAATAACTCTCACGTCTTTCAAAGTCCAAGTAGATCCAACTGAAGTAACTAAGTCAATATCACCCATGCCTGTGACATCTGGGATTTCATCATTTGCAAGTCGCACCTTACCAAAATCCCCAATTTTAAGATTCCGTAGTGCCTCACTGCTGTGGGTGGCGTGAAATGAAGCACCCGAATCCATAACCCAGGAATCCACACTGCTCTCTACACTACAAATCAAAGCTTCATCATCTTAATGGTCTATTGCAGCGTTAACTTCTTTCTTTTCATTTGGACATTGATTCCTGAAATGTCCAACCTCTTTACAATTCTAACAGGTTACATCATTTCGAGCCCTAGACTGACTCATCTTTCTGTTCTTACTGGCCACTACCTCTGTTATTCTTTCTTCCTCTGCCAACATGCATTAATTCACCCGATGACCCACCTGAATTTGTTCTTCTGACGTATTCGCCAGAATAAGATCTCACATCTTCGCAAACGTGAACTTACTCGTATCTGAAGAGCTCGGAACAGCAGTTACGGTTCCGGACCAACTACCAGGTAATGAGGACAATAACAATAGGGCTTGGACCTCATCATCAAACTTGATATTCACAGACACCAAACGAGACAAGACCGAGTTTAAGTTATTGATGTGCGCTTTAACTGAATCACCTTCCCTCATCCTGGTATTCACAAGCTCTCGGATAAGATAAACCTTGTTCGCTGCAGAAGGCTTCTCATACATGTTCGATAATGCTGCCATCTTTCCTCTAGCTGAGGTCTCCTTCTGGATATTAAATGCAACATTCTCTGATAATGAAAGTGTTATCACTGCTCTGGCTTTCTTATCCAACCTATCCCAATCTGCTTGTGATGTCTTTTCTGGTTTTTCGTCCTCGAGCACTACATCTAAGTCTTTCTGGCAAAGTAGTGCTTCAACCTGCATCTTCCACCAACCAAACCTCTTCCCGTCAAACTATTCAATCTGAATTTTCCCGTCTTCTGCCATGATGATACAAACACGACTAAACGAAAACTGAAATTGAAACAAATAGAAAACCTACACTGAAACAAATAGAAACAAAAAGCACCTGATTCAAGTTTCTTTGATCTTCAAACAAACGGTTAAACACCCGCTGGTCAAACTGGTAAAAAGAAACTGTTCTTCAGAACAAAACCCAAAAAACTAGATCAACGCGGCACCTCACCAATCAAAACCACCCCGACTAAACTGCCTGGTAAATACGCCAAACAATCGACACCAGAAACAAACCCGAAGCCAAAGGTGATAACCCGATGCTGCAAAACTGACCAATAACAACCAATATCACTTGAACCAACCCAAACCCTAATCAATAATCAGAAATACAAACGCAAATCTGTACCTTCCGTTTCTTTCTGATCGAGACTAAGCAAAAAAAAAAAAAACAAAACAATAAAATTGTTTTCTGTTGTTTCTTGGTTAACGAACAAGTCTTGTTGCAAAGTGATGGCTCAAAAAACGAAAACAATAAAATTATTTTCTGTTGTTTCTTGGTCAACGAGGAAGAACTACAACAAAACAATAAAATTATTTCTTTTGTCTTTTCTGTGATAGTATCAACGTCGCAACAAGGGCGCACCTTTTTTTGTTTGCGGTGAACTCGAAATCTAGATCGATATATTTCTTTTTATATGGCCGGTTGCCAAAACAAAAAAATAACTAACCGATCTCTGATTCTTGATCGACGTTGATGGACTTTGGCGACCGGAGCACGGCGAATGACTGGTGCAGCGGCGGAACTGCCAATGGCTACCCTTGATCGCAATTCTCTTCTCCCGACTGCTTTCCGTGTGTAACGAGCCTTAGCTCTGATACCAATTGTTAGGACCGAGCGCACACACGAACATAAACACGACACCAAAAGCAATAACGAACACAAGGATTTACGTGGTTCGGTCTAAACTGACCTATGTCCACGGGTGGCAACTATGATATTTTTTTGAGGGTGTTAAACATTACAAGTACATCATAATATTTATAAAGACTGTTCTAGGGTTTATCAAACTTGTTCTTTAAGTTAAGCCCATGTAAGGCCCATAAGGCCTACGAACCCAACCCCCCACCCCCATACCAATTGTGAGAACATTTTTGATGGTGACGGTGATGGTGATGCGTCTGTGCGTGTGTGTTGATGTAGCGTTTCAAATAGGTAAGATTTAAAAATCCGGTATGAACTTACGAATTTACCTGATTACACAATTTGAAAACATTATCTCCTTTTGTTTCTTCCGACGATAATTGAGATCACGTCTAAGACAATAATCAATGGCCTATCCTTTGTGCTTTTGGGAAGTAAACTTTTAATAATAGAAGGTTAGAGCAAATTACAAATCATGGGTTGGTAGACGGGCAACAAGCTGCGCCGCCACCCTGATAGGTTTATCCATTTTGTAAATTTATATATGGTGGTGGCGCTAGTGGCAGATGGTGGTGGTGGTGAGGGTGGGAGTTTGCCCTAGAGAGTGTGTGTGTGTTTAGATAGAGATGCATTATATATACACATACAAACATATCTATATATTGTTTTAATCGTTAAAATGGTTTTCTAAATGAATAAGTAAAAAGTCCAATTTGCCCTCCACATAACAGTTAAAATAACTGGGTTAGGGCCAAAGGATAAGCCGTAAAAGATTTTGAAACATTAAGTACAAAACTCATTAATTTTAAAGGCAAATGACACCGCATGACATTTGGTATAAAGATAAAGGGTAAAACTTTCAATTTACTAAAAACAACTACTACCTTTCATTCCCTTCTCTCCCACGCCGTACTCCTCCTCCTCCCTGGTGACGATGACGACAATCTTAACTGATGTTCGACGGATACCTCCACTGTAATCCTCCACCATTGAACAACCAATCCTAACCGAGGACTGTAACACTCATTCCCGTTCATACCGAATATCTTAAATATTCAGAGTATTAAGTCTCATTTGTTTAAATATAACATGCAACTTACAAGTCTGGGTTAACTAATAACCGAAACAAACTGACGTAACAATTTATTACACATATATTGCAGCCCAAAACATCAAGGTTTTAGACTCGAAAACTTTGTCACGCGTGAACATATTTTATCTTTTTGTAAAGATGTTCCCATGGAGGTGGCGGTTTAAGAGTGTTCGATTCCTCCCGTACTTGATTGTCCCTCCGGTACCAGCCCTTTTATAAACCTCTCATAAACACAAAAAACGATTAGTGTTTATATTTCTTTTATGCTAACGGATCAAAAAAATACAAAAGAAAGTGTTTTGAACAACTAGGGTTCTGTCACGTATCGCGACAAAAACGACTTCAAATGTCACGTGCCAGGATAACTAAATATGTGCACTTTGGTGAAGCGTGCACTTTGGTGAAGGTGCACTTTGGTGAAGCGTGCAGTTTGCTGAAGTGTGCACTTTTCTGAACTGCACTTTGCTGAGATGTGCACTTTGCAAAGTTTTCCATTCAAGCCTCAAACCCGATAACCACAATTGGACCATGTTTCTTAAATTGCCAATTCTTTCGTTCGGTTTAGCAAATATCTTCACCAAAAGCCTCTCACGTCATCCATTTGAGTTCTTCCTTGACAAGCTCGCTATTCGTCCGTCACCATTTCGCTTGCGAGGGATGTTAATATGTAATTTATAGTATGTTGTTTTTGTATTTCTTTTATTTATTTGTACCAAAGTGTAACCTGCACATCTATATATTCTTGCATCCTCTCATTGTTAGGCATGCCAAACATGAATGCTTGACGATTATAAATTTTCCAAGATCACTAAGTAATAATATCAAAGTTTTCAATTTGAATCAAAGATCAATTGTAGCAAAGGGTTAGTCTTCTTTGATACCCAACCCCAAACATATCATTGTCCCAAACCACATTACATACATGTAGATATAAAAAAGAGTTCGTTGACACCACTAGATTTTGAGGGTAAGAAAAAGTCATAAACATAAATGTTGTAAGTTTCTAACGTCACATTCAAGTAAGAGAAATAACCTTTCAAGATACCAACACAGCGACAATCACAACTATGAATAACATCTACATGGAAGTGTTTAAAGCCAATGTTCCTTCAGTACCACCGCATAATCCTAACCTCCCACCACCGTTCAACCACCCTTTATCACTTTATAAAATGTGATTTATTGTGTTGTTAATACCTTGGCATTTAGAAGAAACATGAATTGGAATTGCAACAACATAATCTGGAATTGCCGCAACATAATTGGATTCAGGCATATCGGTTGAGAAATTAGTCTGGTCTGCGATGGCCGAATTTGTAAGGGAAGCAAACAAGTTATCAGGAAGTGCATGCTCTAAGCTAGTTATTCTAACAACAAATACAAAATATAATTATATAATACCACACAGAATTTAACTATGTTAAATATCCATAGTTATATCCATTCATGTTAAAACATGATAATAAAATTTCTTATTTTGGGGTGTCTAACATGATAACCGAATTTATTATTTTTTTGGGTGTTACAATTACTCCCACGATTTTTAAAATGCATAACTTTTTCATATGTTAATATTTTTTTAAATATATCGTAATAACGAGCATTTTATTCTCTTTAATTTGAATATAGTATTGCTATAATTTTTTAATTAATACCGTAATAACAAGCATTTTAACAGTGTGTAGGGTGAGCAATAACTGAATCGCTAACTAAAACTGAACCAAAAACCAACAAAACTAAACCGAAATTAACCAAAAACCGATTCACCGAAAACTAATCTACCAAAGATCGGTTATCGGTTTTTTACCCTCGTTTAACCAAATTAATCGAACTGAACCGAACCATTCATATTTTCATATATTTCTAGCTTTTATACCTTCTATTCATGTATTTCATATTAATCAAACCGAACCGAATTATTTAATGTATTTATACCTTAATTTCATTTTGAGTTGATGATAATAATCAAACCATGCACATCCTATATATTACCATAAAGACTTAATACTCTTATTTGATGTTAAATTACATTATTTTCATTAAATAAGTATAATATTTATCCATATATAATACTAGAAAGAGTGAATACTTTTATTTGAGGTTAAATCATGTTATTTTCATTAAATGAGTATAATATTTATCAAATTTAGTTGTAATATATTTATTTAGGTTTGATTTCAACTTTTAGCAAAAAGTTAAAATTTTTTAGCCAATATCAAAGGTTTTCGTTTGATGGATTACTGTAAAATCGAACCAAATGACCACCAATAAAGAAACCAAACGGTTTAAAAACCCTTTTAACCATAATTTGTTTTGGTGGCGGTGGAGACTCAAAATCCAACAAACAAAAACTTTTGTGTTTCCCACCGTATTGTGCGGGCATCCACTAGCATATAGGGGAGGGTTCAATGGAGAACACTAAGGGTCTGTTTGGTTAGCTCTTAATGGGGCTTTTAATGGTTCAGGTTGTTTGTTTCACGAGCGGATGTCTGAATGATTCAGACATTTGTCTCTCAATAGTTAAACATTATACTAAGAGGCTGTTTGTTTACTTCTTAATGGGGCTCTTAATGGTTCAGACTGTTTGTTTCACGAGCAAATGTCTGAATGGTTCAGACATGTGCATCTGAATGGTTAAGAATTATACAGAGGCTGAATGGTTAAGACATCTAATCTGAATTAGGGGCTGTTTGACAACATCTGAATGGTTAAGTGCTGAACCAGTAAGAGGTCTAAACCATTAAGAGCTTGTATAATGTTTAACCATCCAGAGGCAAATGTCTGACCAATTCAGATTAGAGGTCTTAACCATTCAGACTCTGTATAAATCTTAACCATTCAGAGGCAAATGTCTGAAACCATTCAGACATCTGCTCGTGAAACAAACAGTCTGAACCATTAAGTGCTGAACCAGTAAGAGGTCTGAACCATTAAGAGCCTCATTAAGAGGTAAACAAACAGCTCATTAGTCAGACATTTTCTTCTGAACGGTTAAGCATTATACTGGCTCTTAATGGTTAAGACCTTTTACTGGTTCAACACTTAATGATTTAGACCTCTTACTGATTCAGCAATTAACCATTCAGAAGTTGTCAAACAGCCCCTAAGTCTGAATGGTTAAGACCTTTTATCTGAATTAGTCAGACATTTGCCTCCGAACGGTTAAGCATTATACTGGCTCTTAATAGTTCAGACTATCAGCACCACAAATTAAGTCACCATTAATTGCAAATTATTCTTAGTCAACAAAATTTGTAACCGTTGCATAATTCTCTCCCTAGAAGAGTTGTAACCATTGCATAATTCTCTCCCTAGAATCAAGCTCTTGTAATTATTGTATTCACTCGTGTACCACTATATATTGATTTGTAAATAGGGCTGTAAACGAACTGAACGAACACGAACAAGGCTTTGTTCGTGTTCGTTCGTTAAGGAAATAAATGTGTTCACGAACGGTTCATGAACACTTACCGAACGAGATTTTATGTTCGTGTTCGTTCATTAAGGAAATGAGCGTGTTCGCGAACGGTTCACGAACACAAACGAACACAAATAAATTTGGCAAACACGACGAATGATAAATATAGATGGCCCAGAGAGTAGCACTCGAACTTGAATCCCTTATTGTGGAACGGAGGTCGATCGTATTCGCCAATGTAAATAATGAGAAATGAAAGGGAAATGATGCATAAACAAGATGAAAGTGGGTTTCCTAGTTTAATTGTTAGGGTAATAAAATAAATAAAAGTTTAATAATATAAAAAGTACAAATAAAATATAAGAAAGTACAAAGATCTTCAATTAAAACACAAACATACGAACATAAACGAACGCAAATCAACTAATGTTCACGAACTCGTTCACGAACACCTTACCGAACGTTCACGAACATAATCGAACGAACGAGACCTCTGTTCATGTTCGTTCATTTAACTAATCGAACGAAATTTCTTGTTCATGTTCGTTCGTTTATTAAACGAACGAACATAAACAAACTTCCCGCCGAACAGTTCACGAACTGTTCGCTGAACGTTCGGTTCGTTTACAGCCCTATTTGTAAATAATGAGAATAACATCTTGATTCAATCCAAACTTCTATTGTTTATATGGTATCAAGAGCCTAAAAGCTCCCTTAAGCCATCTCCGATCCAAAACTCGACAGACACCTTCTGTCCGCTTCCCTTTTCTTTCGATTCACCATGGCCAAACCAATCATCCACAACCGTCAACCCACTACTTATGACAATCGCCCAACACGCAACCCAAATCCACCCACCACCCGAAACCAATGGCCATCTAGAACTACCAATACCAACACTCGCCCGACTCGCAACAACAACACCTATTGCTACTATTGTAACATTCCCGGACATGACACCAAAGATTGTTGCAAACTTAGTCGCTTCCTACGAGAACGCAATGTCTCGCCTCAAAATAACAACACCCCGGTGGTTAACTACACCACCCCTCACCCAACGGCTACAACCCCATCTTGGATGTGGGACACCGGTGCGTCCAACAACACCGCGAACAACAACCAACAATTTCCCGTTCTTTTCGAATACGGAGGACCCGATAAGATCGTGCTTGGTGATGGTAAAACTCTCCCTATAGCTCATGTTGCTCAAACAACTATTCCAACAAAATCTCACCCACTTCTTTTAAATAACATTTTAATTGCTCCTTATCTTCGAAATAATCTTATTTCCGTTGCCAAAGTTTGTCGTACTAATCGTGTTTCTGTTGAATTTTTTCCCTATCATTTTTTTGTCAAGGATCTACGTACGGGGGCGCGTCTCATGCGGGGAGTGAACATCAATGATGTCTACTATGGACCAATCTCCTTGTCTCCTCAAGTCAACAACACCCAAACAAACTCTCTTCTCATGTGGCACCACATACTTGGCCATCTATTGCTTCAAGTGTTTAAGTCTTTAATTTCTAGATTGGGACTTCCTAGTAATAAGGTGACCCATGAGTCTTTTCATTGTGCTTCATGTTTACTAAATAAAAGCCACAAACTACCTTTTGGCAAAAATTCTTTTGTTGCTAATCAACCACTACAACTTCTCTACTCCGACGTATGGGGTCCCGTAAAAACGTCAATAGATGGCTTTAAATACTATGTCATTTTTGTTGACTATTTTTCCAAATACATTTGGTTATACCCAATCAAACGAAAATCTGATGTCAAAATTCTTTTTCCACAATTTAAATCTCTTGTTGAAAATTTTTTAAAAACCAACATTGTTGTGTATTCCCTGATAATGGGGGTGAATATGTGGGTCTCTGACCATATCTTGCCTCTCAAGGTATCTCCCATTACACGACACCACCTCATACACCGGAACAAAACGGTATTGCCAAATGACGTCACCGACATGTTGTTGAAACCGGCCTCGCATTACTCCACTACTCCCACTTACCACAACATTTTTGGTCTCATGCTTTTCAAACCGCTACTCACCTCATAAACCGTTTACCTACACCCATTCTCCACAACAAATCACCCTATGATGTGTTGTTCAAAACCGACCCTACCTATTCCAAACTTAAACCTTTTGGTTGCCTTTGTTACCCGTGGCTAAAACCATATGCCACTTCAAAACTACAATCACGGTCCACGGCATGCATCTTTCTTGGATACTAAGGCAGCATTCAAATGCTATGACCCTCTTAATAAAAAAACTTTATCACTCTCGACATGTTCAATTCATTCCCCACATCTTTCCATCCCAAACCACCAACTCCAACCCTCTACATATGTCCTTCGACACCTTTTTTAAACCCGACACCCTCAGTTCCCATTCCCTCCCCACCGCCTACATCTCCTGCCCAAAACTCTCCACCCACTCTTCACACTTCCCACTCTACCCAACCCACTCCATCACCCGAAGCCCAACAATACACACCAACCGAAGCCCAACCAACCACCCCATCTCACCAAACCTCCCACGGCCCAGTATCATCTCCCTTACAACTCCACGACCCATCACCAGCCTCCCCGGCCAATACACCACCCTCCACTTCCACCGTCTCCCCTCTCGGCCCAATGCCCGAGCCCACTGACCAGCCCACCGGTTCCACCACCTCTACACCAATCAACCCACCCAACTCACAATATCATCAAGCGGACCCTCCAAACACCCAAAATCCACCACCTCGTCGACAACCCAAACCCAACCCCAAATACTACAACTCTAACTTTGTCAACTCCACCACCATTCATCCATTACCTGTGTCCCTTGAACCGTCCACCTATACTCAAGCCTTAAATGATCCGGATTGGCGTCACGCTATGGATCTTGAATATAATGCCCTCATCCAAAACAACACATGGGAACTTGTACCTCACACCACCTAAACTCCCATTGGTTGCAAATGGGTGTTCCGCATTAAACGCAAACCCGATGGCACTATCGACAAATACAAAGCACGTCTAGTGGCGAAAGGGTTTCACCAACAATTTGGAAAAGACTACCATGAATCTTTTAGCCCGGTTACTAAACCCGTTACCATTCGCACCGTCCTCTCCATTGCTCTTTCAAAAGGGTGGCCTTTACGCCAACTTGATGTTAACAATGCGTTTCTTCATGGGACCCTCCATGAAGATGTTTTTATGATACAACCTCCCGGGTTCACAAACACGGAATTCCCGTGTCACATTTGCAAACTAAAAAAAATCCCTTTACGGTCTTAAACAAGCACCGTGTGCTTGGTACATAGAACTAAGCAACTTTCTCGTTTGTTTTGGTTTTGAAAAATGTCCCTCTGATTCCTCCCTCTTTGTCTACAACTCCAAGGATATCACTTGCTACCTCCTTGTGTATGTTGATGACATTGTCCTTACAGGAAGTCACAATTCCTTCATGGATTCATTTGTTCAAGCCCTAAGCAAACAATTCTCCATCAAAGACTTAGGTTCTCTCCATCACTTCCTAGGAATCGAAGTCATTCCTACGCCTCATGGTTTATTTCTTTCTCAACATCGCCACATTCAAGATGTTCTCACCACCTTTAAAATGGATGGTGTAAAAGAGGTTCTCACTCCTTTGAGCACGTCTGATCCGCTTTCTCCTAATGATTCCTCTCCTCCCGTTGACCCCACCCCTTACCGAAAACTAGTTGGTACTCTACAGTACCTTGCCTTCACCCGTCCAGACATCTCATTTGCTATCAATAAACTATCTCAATTCATGCACTCACCCAAACATTGACATTGGCAAGCTCTCAAACGGGTACTCCGATACTTGAAAGGAACGGTACATCACGGGTTGTTCTTGAAACGCAACACCAACCTTAACTTGCAAGCCTTCTCGGACTCGGACTGGGGCGGCATTAATGATGGAGGTCGGTCAACCACATCATATCTTTTATACCTTGGGTCCAATATCATCTCTTGGAAATCTGCAAAACAAAAAACCGTCTCTAGATCCTCAACCGAAGCTGAGTACAAAGCCCTTGCTAATGCCGCTGCTGAACTGTTATGGGTTAAAATTTTACTCCATGAACTGGGTTTACCACCTGTGAGCACTCCCTCATCATACTGTGACAACACCGGGGCCACCTATGTATGTTCCAATCCAGTTTACCACTCACGCATGAAACACATAGCTTTGGACTATCACTTTGTACGGGAACAAGTCAACTCCAGGCAACTTAAAGTCCTTCACGTCAGCTCAAAGGATCAACTTGCGAATGTCCTCACCAAACCGCTTCCACAGGCACATTTCCTGTTTTTTCGGTCCAAGATTGGAGTCTCCAATGGATCCTCCATCTTGCGGGGGCGTATCAACACCACAAATTAAGTCACCATTAATTGCAAATTATTCTTAGTCAACAAGATTTGTAACCGTTGCATAATTCTCTCCCTAGAAGATTTGTAACCATTGCATAATTCTCTCCCTAGAATCAAGCTCTTGTAATTATTGTATTCACTCTTGTACCACTATATATTGATTTGTAAATAATGAGAATAGCATCTTGATTCAATACAAACTTCTATTGTTTATACAGACCTCTTACTAGTTCAACACTTAGGGGCTGTTTGGCAACATCTGAATGGTTAAGTGTTGAATCAGTCAGAGGTCTGACCCATTAAGTGTTGAACCAGTAAGAGGTCTGAACCATTAAGAGTCTTATAATGCTTAACCATTCAGAGGTAAATGTCTGACTAAGGGGATGTTTGGTAGCCTCTTAATGATTCCATTAAGAGGTTACATCTGAATGGGTAAGAGTTAAGAGTGTTTGGTTTGTTAAGTGGACACCTCTTAATGGTTCATGGGCTTCTGACCGATTCAGTTTTAAAACAATCTCTGAATGAAAACAAAGACCTAAATACCCACGTACGTTAACACGTTCCTTGCATCTTCTCTTTTCTTCTCTTCTGGCGACCACCATCCAAGCAAATCAACTGCCGATTCCAAGCAAAATTTTGATCACAACCAGGTATGTTCGATCGCTCTGTCTGCGTTTTGAAAACTAGGGTTTTTTGAAGTATTGATTCGCCAGTATGTTTGATCGTTTTAGTTATGTATTTGATCAACAATCATCGTGTGGTTCATGGTAATCATCGTGTTCATGTCAATTTGATATATTTGAATGTTTCGTGTTGATTCTATATGTTAAATTAGTAGTTTTAATGTATACTGGAATGCTCTAAGATGTTAGGTTGTGCGGGTTATGGTAGTTGAAACGTGAAATTGAGTTGGATTTTGGTCATCAATCTGTTTATGTTAGTTATTTTTATGTTTGATTTATTATACTTGTGTTGTTGCTAGTTTAATCATGAAATTGAGGTGGATTTTGGTGTAAGTTGTGGTGTGAGGTGTGAGTTTTGTTGATTTTGGAGTTGAAATAGGTCTGGTATGGTGATTTTATCTGTTAGATTAGTAGTGTTAACAAATACTACTGTTAATTTTTAAGCCTACCGAAGAAAAACTCTCTGTATGAACCATTATATTTCTCTGTGAAAGAGTTGTTCTTTGCAATCTTTCATTTTGTGAAGAAAAAATCTCTGTACGAACCATTATATTCCTCTATGAAAGAGTTGTTCTTTGCAATCTTTCATTTTGTAATTTACCAAAAAGATCATACACATGAATAGAAGACTCTATGCAACTTAAGATTAGAACATTAGCTAGCTATAAGGTATAAAATTAATATTTTAGTAATATCTACAAGACTATAACTTGCCACCAGATCTTGAATTTCAATTTCATTATATTAATATTAATATAACTTGTCACCAGCTACCCTTTGGGGTTTGTTCTAATCTATGTTATATTCGTTTTGTAGATTATTGGTTTTCATAAATTCATATCATCTGCATACTTGTCAATTTCATTATATTAATATTAATATAACATGCCTATATATTGTATTTCTAAGTTGTAGTGTGTGAAATTTGAATTCTGGAGTTGAAATAGATCTAGTATGTTGATTCTATATGTTAAATTAGTAGTTTTAATAGAAATGTTGATTTAGTAAATGCTTGGGTCCACCTCTGTTTTTTTAGGAAGAAGACTCATTTTTATTTATGGAGTATGGCAAGAACACTGTGTTTTTTGAGATACAATGTGGAGAAAATGTTGGCCAGTTCGTTCACGACATAGAATGGGGTTCACAAGACATCAAGTATATGACTACTTTGCGTAACCAGATAGCTAGTCAACTAATTTGAAATGTTTGAAATTAAAATTCTACGCAAATTATTAATTTCTAGTTGAATTTTAGTATGTTTTTAAGAATTTTGAAGGATTTATATGTAATTTGGATTTTCTATAATGTTATGTATTTTCATTTTATAATTATTACTCTTCCAGAACCGTCATTCAGAGCACTGACCAAACAAATATATTTCATTCAGCATAAAATAATTCAGAGGGGTAAAGTAGTCATTGTGCATAGTCATTCAGAGGTCTAACCAAACAATACTTTTTTGGTTCAGCACTTACTGGTTCAGAGTCTCTTACCCATTCAGACCTCTTACTGGTTCAACACTTACCCATTCAGAGGTTGCCAAACAGCCCCTAATCCAGATTAGAGGTCTTAACCATTCAGACTCTGTATAAATCTTAACCATTCAGAGGTAAATGTTTTAATCATTCAGACATCTGCTCGTGAAACAAACAGTCTGAACCATTAAGTGCTGAACCAGTAAGAGGTCTGAACCATTAAGAGTCTCGTTAAGAGGTAAACAAATAGCCCCTTAATGATTCTGACCTCTCTTATTGGTTCAACACTTACCCGTTCAGAAGTTGACAAACAACCCCTAAAAAGTAAGGAACCATGTATTTAACATGTTAAAAATACAATTTAACATTTTAAAATCAATTTAAAAAAAAAAACTTTTTTCGAAGTTTTTACACATAAATACATGTAAAAGCTATTTTAATATAAAAAATTCAAAAACTAAAAAAATTGAAAACAATTCTTAAAACAGTAAAAAAAAGTTTTACAAAAATAAGTTTTTTATTGGAACAGTTTCTACGCATCTTTATATACAAAAGATCTGAAAAAAGTTTGATTTTTTTTTAACATTTTAAATTGGTTTTTTAAGATATATTAAACATGTTAAATACACTATTCTCCGTTTCCTATTTTTTTAGTGTTGCTCATTAAATTTCACATTATATATATAGCTCAAACTCTAAAAGCACGTAAACGTAGGGCTTAGCTCATGGGACTAAATGTGTGCATTTATAACACAAAATACGTAGTTTTGTTTCTTTTTTTCCTCAAATATAATTTTTATTGAAAACTATGTTATATTCATTATACCGCTTGTGGTAATAAAATGAACTGAATCGACACTGATCGAACAATATCGGTATCGGTATCGGCACCGGTATTCATTTTTAAAATCTTCAATTGATGTAATACATGTGTCGATATTGATTTTGTTTTTTATATTTTGGGTTACATGATACAACGTTTGTGTAATATAATATTTTGTAATATACACATATCTTTATGGAACTAATATTTTATAATATAATACTTTTTTTTAATACTTTCAAATAAAATATATTTTGTGTCGTAAACTATACCAAGTACTGGTATCGTACCAGTAACGAAACGAATTGAACTGATTCTGAACAAACAACATAAGTGTCGATATTGGTATAATTGGAACTAGTATCGATTTTCGTTTTCATGATTTTTAATCTATGTAAAACACATGTTCATATAATATTTAGGCATACCATGACTTTATTTTGTTACATAAGACAACTTTAGTTAAACCATTGTAAATAAACCTTTTTACTTTGTAAACCCGAACTGAACCACCATCGGTATGGGTACCCGTAGTTATTTTTAATGTGTTTTGGTTATCGGTACGGATATTGATATTCATTTTGTTGTTTGTCATTCATTTTGTTGTTTTTTTTTCGATACGAGTCGGTTTTAGTAATATTTTTTATTCATTTTGTTGTTTTTTTTTCGATACGAGTCGATTTTAGTAATCTTTTTAGTATTTGGATACCGAAATGAACCATATCACAAGATAATTTTGTAATTAACTAACACTTTTATGTTCGGTGCATGTCCTTTTGTAACTACATTCTTTTATGTTTGGTGCATGTCCTTAGCATTTTGTAACCATATCACAAGATAATTTTGTAATTCCATTAGTTGCAGATATAAATAGCACGACCGAAATTTTTTTTTTTTTTTCAAAAGCTAAAATTTCATTTACAAGACCACCCTCATTCACAGACCACCCCTAGCAACAGCTAAGGGCAGCACCCAACTTAGAACAAATATAAAAGTAATCAAACTTACACTAATCCTCCCAACTAAATTCATATTAACCAGGATAATATTTTATTTAGATAATAGCATAAGTTTACATTAAACCTTTTTTTTATTCATTTTGTTGTTTTTTTTATACGAGTCGGTTTTAGTAATCTTTTTAGTATTTGGATACCGAAATGAACCATATCACAAGATAATTTTGTAATTAACTAACACTTTTATGTTTGGTGCATGTCCTTTTGTAACTACATTCTTTTATGTTTGGTGCATGTCCTTAGCATTTTGTAACCATATCACAAGATAATTTTGTAATTCCATTAGTTGCAGATATAAATAGCACGACCGAAATTATTATTATTTTTTTTCAAAAGCTAAAATTTCATTTACAAGACCACCCCTAGCAACAGCTAAGGGCAGCACCCAACTTAGAACAAATATAAAAGTAATCAAACTTACACTAATCCTCCCAACTAAATTCATATTAACCAGGATAATATTTTATTTAGATAATAGCATAAGTTTACATTAAACCTTTATTATTGTTGCATATATTACACAACTCTCATACATCTTTTATTCATTAAACCCCAAAACAACACTCTCACACTCATCACTAAACCCTAAAACAACACCCTCAACACTTCACTTAAGCCAAAGCCCTCCCTTGCCGAAGTCCTCCTTTGGCCCCTAGAAAAACTTGGTGCAAACAAAACCGTCTCCCTCTGGCTAAACTTCAGCTGCTGAGCATCCTCTCGAGACAACTGATACGCGTTCGCCACCACGTCTACCGGCATGCTGCTGATAGCGGACACACGCCCCGCAAGGTTTGCTATCATCGCATTATCATTAGTTTTGAAAGACACCCACCTGCTCCCTTGCTCACCAGCTCTCTTGATCACCGCAAAGTTCTGCGGGATCACCACCACTTGTCCCTCACGAAGCTCATTGTCGAAAACCGAGTTTCCTTGGTTGTTCACGATCTGTACCCTCAAGGATCCCTCGGTTACATAGAGAAGATTGTGCGCGTTGATTGTCCAGTGTGGGGATTGGATCGCATTTGGACGGAGTTCGCCTCTCTCTGCGTTGAGTTGTAGGTGCTCGAGAATGGGGAATTTGAAGCTGTTGAGGTTTGCAATGCGTCCTGCTTGCGGGTTTACAAAGTCCGCATGGGAAGGGTTGTCAATGTTCTCTTTGAACTTCATACTGCAAATGGTTTCTTCCACACCGTTGCTCCATCCGCCCGAACGACCACCATGTCTGCCTTGTTCTTGGCGAGTGCGTCTGCCTTGTTGGTGTTGGTATTGTTGGCGGTCTTGTCGCGTTTGTGGTGGGCGGATTATTTGAAGGTCTTGTCCGACATTAACAATGTGGCCTCTCTGGTCGTTTTGTCCTTGAAGCTTCTGGGCAGTCTCTGGGTCGACGTTGAATGATTGTGCTAGCAACTCGACAGTGAAACCGTTGAAGATGTTGCCGCTGTTCTGGAACTGTTGCTGCGGGCGACCTTGCCTTCTAATTTGAGGAGATTGTTGGCGGGATTATCTTTGTTGACGATCTTGCTGCTGGCTTTGAGCTTGAGGGTTTCCAGCTAGGAAGAATCTCTGAAATTAAGTTCAAAAGTAATTCTTAGTGGTTGTCTATTTAACACCCGTATTATAATCATACTAAAACAATAATTTTCACCAAGTAGTATAAATCCTTAAACCTTATATACTCTTGTAGTTGTATGGTTAATATTTTTGTATAATGTAACTATGAACAAGAACCAAGTAGGAAAATTAATTGGGCTGAAGCGAACCAAACAAACACAAACGAACATGAAAAAGTTCATTTCCTTAACAAATGAACACGAGCATAAAATCTCGTTCGATAAGTGTTTATGAACAATTCGTAAACACATATATTTTTTAACAAACGAACATGACGTTCTTGTTCGTTTGGTTCATTTATAACGCTAGAATTTATAGTAAAACCTTGCAACAATAAGTTGATAAAGTAATTGTTAGTGTAATGTGAGGTATGTACCCTTTGGTATTCATCAAGTTGGTTCTCATTGTTCTGAGTATCGAAGAAGACGACGACCACAAGTTCGGTATTGCCGTCGTTGTGAATCCAGTGAGCTGTTCCGCTGGGGATGGCAACCACGTCACCCTCGTTTAAGTTCTCTACTTTCTGATGACGGTCCTCATCAAACGGAAGCCTCTCTCCTCTGCGCTCGCTCTGACCGGAAAACTGTTGCTCTTGCGAATATTCATAGGTTTCCGGACATCCCGACAGTATAATCCCCTGAATGCCCCTTCCTGTAAACATGAGAAACAAACACAATAACCCAATGTTACTTGTTTATTTTCTTTCTATAAATTAATAACAGACAAGATTTAAAAACTTCAATAGTTTATAAATGATCACTAAAAAATTAAAAATTCGGGTTGAACAGGTCGTGTTCAGGTCAACCCGATTACCCGCGAATATTCGGGTCATGTTCGGGTTCATGACACAATTTTTGGGTTCGGGTTCGTCTAAAATTTTCAGGTTCTGGTGGGGTTGAACCCATCAACCCGCGAACGCGACATGTTTAGCACCCCTACCGTTCATGAAGTTTGAAAGTTACAGTTTGGTCGCAATTCTGTTGCAAATACGTGGGGAAAAAGTAAAACTAAACGTACTAAAAGTAAATTTTCGTCGCCAAATCTGTCGCAATAATTTGAAAAAAAGTTTACCCGTGACCATCTAAATTCGGTCTCAAATCAGTCGCAAAAAATAAAATTGTGTCGCAAAGAAATGAAAAAAAAAAAAAACTAAAGTAAGCTAAAAATAAAATCAATTTTTTTTTTGTTTCAAAGCCGTAGCAGACTGCAGAGTGTGAGAAAATAATATATATATATTTGAATATACCTCTTTCGATGAAGGCCAAGATAGGGGTGTTGACGTAGGAAGGCAAGAGAAGGCCACCAGGTTGAATCCGGTGTCGAATAAAATCGACACCGGCACACTGGAACTGTTGGTCATTGGCGTCCCAGATCTCGGTGACACCGGCTTCAGCTTGGATAACTTCGATGGGCTCGAGCGCCTGGATGTTTTGAATCTGGCACTGGTTCTGTTGCTGTTGTTGGCGGGCAATGCAAGTGGCAAAGAGAAGGGAGAAAGCTAAGAGCAAATGAGTAGCTTTGGATGCCATTGTTGGATGTGGTGAATAATAGGTTTTGTGAAGTAGGGTTTTATAGTGTAAGAAGATGAAGGAGGAAGTGACATGCAAGAGGTTCTGCCAGGAAAAGATCAACACTTGGGGCTGACATGGTACATGTGTATAAGTGTGTTTGTCTATATGCATGATAAGGATAAATATAAGTGGCATGATGAACAATGAAGCATATCATGGCTGTATTCACTTTACTCGTATTCTAATTTCATTACTTCGATTTTTATCTCCAACCAGTGTTTTTCAATTACGAGCGTTTCAGAAAGGCATTGTTGTTTTTTTATCGTGGGGTATGGTGGGGTGGGGGTTTGGGGCATGGGTTGACACATGGACTTCGAGCCCTCCTCCCTCGGCTGGTGAGTGACGTTTTGGGTCGGTATGGCGGGCAAGGGCGTAGCTTAAGAGGGGCCGGGAGGGGCACCCGAACCCCCGAACTTTTCACTCAGTAGTGTTATATATGTAGTTTTCGTATAGAAATTTTTGGGTATATACGTTTTCGACCCCCGGTTCTATAGAAAATTTTGGTTATATACGTTTTCGACCCCCCCGTTTTCATGGTCAAGCTTCGCCACTGATGGCGGGGCGGGGCTAGCCCGCGTGGGTTGGCCAGTTTTATAAAAATTTAAAAAAACCTAAAATTAAAAAATACACACAAAATTAAAAAAATGCCTAAAATTATTATTAAAAGTTCCTAAAAATTACAAAATTCTAAAAAAAAGGATTACAAAATTAAAAAAAAAAAAGCCTAAAGCGTTAAGTAGATTTCGAACAAGGCAAGCTTGTCAAACGACTTGCGCTCCTTGCCCCGGAACTCGATGTTGGCCACCGCCACCCGGTCTTCGTGACTTATATCACCGCCCGGGACGCTATTGTAGTAAGCTTTAAAACGGCCGAGCTTCGGTCGTAGCTCGCACCACTTGTGTTGGCACGCGTTTAAATTGTGTCGGTCGTTCCCCACGTTGTGCCGGTAGCTGGCGAAAGCTTCCGGCCAGTAACGGGTCTCACCGGGTTGGCGGCCCTTCATCACGTTGTGCCGGTATCAAGTGTGGGTAGCGGGTTCGGGTAGGTGGAGTGAAGGGTTGGGGTAGCGATGTTGACAGGTGGTGGGATTGGGGGGTTTTTATAGTGACTTGGGTGAACCGTTTGGCTTGGCCAAACGGTTATTTTTTTAAATTTAAACCTAGCCGCTATAGCCTAGCCAACCCAGCCAATGAGAGCCGGCCACGGAGGACCGCTAGGCATGCCCAACGCCCGGGCTGAAACTCCCGCTCAAAGGGCCACGCCGAAACCAAGCCCACCCGGAGTGGTGACTTGGGCATTTATACCCAACCCACGCCCCAACCCTCTCCCCATACCCCATAGTCTAATAAACGAATATAATAAGAAAACCACTTTTCATTCACTTTTATTTTTATCATATATATATTTGGATTCTATATTAGAACTAGTTTTTCCCCGCCCAAATATTTCACTCTCATAACATGTATGTCTGTACAGAGGGCAAAATCGTAAATTATATTTTGAACTGGAGGCGAAATCATAATTTTAAACTGAGAGCAAAATCATAATTTTGAGCTAGGGGGAAAAACATAATTTTATTTTGAACTGTGGGCAAAACGTAATTTTGAGCTGAGGGCAGAATCATAATTTTGAGCTAGAGGAAAGAACAACATTTTATTTTGAACTGGGTGCAAAAACGTAATTTTAAACGGAGGGCGAAACGATAATTTGAAACTTAGAACAAAATTAAAATTGAGTTTTTGAACCGAGGGCAAAAGCGTAATTTTGAACTAGGGGCAAAATTATAATTTTATTTTGAGCTGGGGGCAAAAACATAATTTAACAACAACTCGTTTAATGTAACGGGTCAAGTTACATACCTTCAATGCACGCCCTTCAAACGCAAGTCGCCACCGGCTTGTCCACTCGACGCTCCGGTATCTTTCCCTATAGAGTTCAATCATGATATGTTTAGAACTCTCTTTTTTTATCATATGTCGCATAAATTGTCCAAGCATCACAATTATGCGTTTTAACTTTAAAATTCAGTTTCAAGCCCTCTGTGAGGCATTTCTACGAACACTTAACAGGCAGAATTTTATATCATTCATATTCGAGTTCATAGCTTGCTATTTAGCTAAACTTAACATCAATAAAGCTTTCATATGACTCATATTACACTAGAATAATCATTCTAAACCCTAGTGTTTACTAGTTTCCCACAAAACCCATGAATCACCTTCATTGTGTTCATAAGATTTTCAGGAATTAGTCATGATTTCACATGTTATTGTCTAGGTTTTACTCCTAGACATTATATCATCCCTATTCTATCCAAATACCAAACATGCAACATCAAATTTCGAATTTCCCAAACTCATGAGAATTTCAAACAGAAAATTAACACGAAATTTTACATACCTTACAACCCCCTTGTAATGGGGATTAATAATCTATGCTCGATTTTCGATTTTAACCTGATTTGAACCCTCAATTTTGTGAATTATGTGATGAACTAGGGCTTGGTGAGGAGTTCTGGTCGCCCCCCTGCGTCCCATGTACGACCAGACACACTTCTTGTGTGTTTGGTCCCTATTTTTTTTTTATCAATTTAAGTTTCAGGTTTTACAACATAAACCCCTCCACTTTTGTTTATCTTAAAGTTTGGTTGTTTTTAACCCTATTATAAGTTACTTCTAGACTTGTAGCTAACTAGGTTAAAATTCCTAGTAAGTAAATTCTTGTTTAATTATACTTTATAATTCTAATATAAAGTTTTATATTTTCGGGGTGTTACAGAAATTTCTAGCCCAGCCCATTGATCACCTAGAGGGTGAAGAGTTGGAACTAATGTTGGAGACGAGAGAAGAGATAAAGAAAAAATATAAGCGTTAGGAATTTTTTTTATGTAATATTCTTTATTTAAAAAACATTAAAAATTTTAAATTTTTTGTTTTAAAAAATATAAAACACCCGTTTGGGCTGGCCACGCCCCAAACCCCCGCCCCACTATACCGTCTTCAATGTGGGCCAGCCCAGCGAAGCCCCCCCCCCCCCAAGCCACGTGTCAACCCATGCCCCAAACCCCCGCCCCACCATACCCCACGGTCTAAGGAGTATCGGTAATACATAGGTAACGTGACGCGAACCAATACCAATATTGATATTAACATAATTGGTACCGATATTCAATCGTACAGATTTAGTAAACGTAAAACATACGTTGATATCATTTTTGTTTTCTGTTTTGATTGCGATAGTGGACGCCACTATACCACAACAAATGAAGCTGATATCGTTGGAATTCATGCCGCTACGCACGAGTAGTATTTACTAGTTATTTCCAAACTATAAATTTCCAAACTATAAATTAGCAACATTGTGTTGCTTTATGTAGTTGTAATATATGTATTGGGAGTTTTTCAAAAAAAAAATTGCATTTTTTATTTTTAATCCAAAGGGTTTTTTATTTTTGCAATTTAACCCCATTGACTTTTTTAGTTTTAACACAAAGCTTTTCAATCTTTCAATTTAACCCCGACACTTTTGTATTTTCAACTTTGGTCCCCCCATACTTTTCATCTTTCACAAGTTTTTCGTTTTACGTTTCGTTTGAAATTTTGCGAGTAACACGCAACAACGTGCGTGTGGGGTTCAACGTTTTTTCGTCTGTTTTTCCCATTGAGTTCAATCTGCTATGTCGAAACACATGTTTTCATATGCTTAATGCATCACATAACGTTTGAATTAATCAATTCGATGTTTGTGAATTAATCAATTCGATGTTTGTGATGTACCACGCCGCAACGCACGCGGGTCTTATTGCTAGTTAATATTAGGGGTAACTTTGTAGAATAGTAACCAAGTTTTAAAAGTGTTCTGATTAGGTCACTATGCTCTATTTTTCTTTTGACACATGGAAAAAAAGACATGGCTCAATTTGAATGTTAAGTTATCTAATTGAGATAAAAACGATACGAGTGACCTAATTAGAACACTTTTGAAACTTGGTTACTATTCTGTAACATATTCCCTTAATATTATTACCATGCCGTACAAAGTTTCAACCCCATTTCTCTACACTTCATAAGTCGCTTGGGGGTTGAAAACTTGAAATACATCTCTTCTTGCTTATGAACATCGTGCACAAATCTGACTAATTCAAGGTACAATTACTGCAATCTGTCATTAGGTTTCGGTTAATTGATGCTAAAATTCAATCGAATTGATCTCTAACGATGCAATTGCGGTTTCGTATGATCGGAATTGGTTGTTTCAACGAACGATGCTTTGATTCGTGTTGAATATATTAGTGTAGCTTGTTTCTAGCTTCCGAATTGTTGAGTTTAGGTTTTTGGATGATTGAAGTTGCGGTTATAATGTGTTCGTTTTCTAGGTTTTGTTGGTGAATTATGGTTTGTAGTTGTGTGGTTGGTTAATGAGATGTGGATGTTTGGTAGGGTTTGGTGTGTCGTGTAATGGAATGCGAATACGGAATGTTGACTGATCACAGTTGGTTGATTTCCTTACAATGAGCTTAGTTTTGTTATTGATGTTAGATTGATTATTGCATTACTGATTGTGTTTTTGTTACACATTCTGAAGTTAGCACTTAGCGTTTTTCTATTTGTAGCATTTTCCTTAGAAATCTATCTGGTCTAGCCAAAGATATGCAACGTGCGCGTTTATTTACAAATAACTTTGGAGAATATTCCAACACACAATAGATTTTAGTAATAAGTATTTTAGTGCATGCGCTTGTATCATCTTGTGAGATGCTTTGTGTTACTTTTATGATGTCTTGACTGAAAAGGAAATCTTTGTTATTATGGTTTGGCTTAAGGTCTTATGTTGCTGTTGTTCTGTTTATTTTTACTAGGGAAACGGGAAGTTGGATCTTCATACATCTGTAGTATATGATTAGGCATTATTAGTTGGAAGTCTGGACTTGTCGCATTTTTGTTATGAAACATATTTTTGCTAGAAGTCGACAGGATAAAAATGAATTTACAAGCTCTAATGGCAGGACAGTACCCGAGGCAGGTTACCAGTCAGGCTGGGAATTCAATGTCTGCCATGCCACACCAACAGAATATGATGCAGAACTCTGAAGGTCCCCATGCTTTACTTAATATGGAGTCTGCACGGCAGTTTATACGAGATAAGATGTAAGTTCTTTTTCACATATGTTTGTATGGCAAGGATGCTGTGTATGCATATATGTAAATTATGTATGTGTTTGTGTGTTACAAACATGATTACTATCATAATGGATGTTTGAAATTTTCTTTTGGGGACTGCATTTAGTGATCACATGGCGGTGTTGAATGTGGGTAAAACGCCTACCTAAAATGTGCGTTTGTTGCTATAGTAGTAATTTGATGTAGCTATATTAAGTCTACGCTCACTAAGCTTTTTGTTGAACCTTATTTGCAGTCTATTAGCCAACATTCTATTTATTATATTTGTGGGCCTTCTTCCTTTATGTTAGATACAAGTTCATACCCTAATCACTTCCGTGATGTGTCAGTGATTGTCACATAACGTTATGAAATGCTTCTATAATTAACTTTCCTTTTTCTTCTTTATTTGTTCCCCTTCCTTTTTCGGTACTACTGCTCCTGCTTGCTTGTAATATCACTTCTCATCTATAAGCATTGTGTTGATTTTGTTCTCTATCATGCCTATACATACCTAAATCATGGCCTTAGATATTGTTTCGTTCATGTTTTTATTCTCTTTATGTATTCTTATGACTACTTTTCTTCTTTTAGCGCTTAGTTGATTTGTCATAATCTGATAATTCTATTTTTATTCCAGTAAAGTGCTTCATGAATTAGTGTTACAGTATGACTGATGCTTTATATTTATTAAAGCTTGATGACAAGTCTTAATATTTGTTTGTTAGATTTAATTACATCATGCTGCGACAAACTCGGGAGATGCCCCCAAAGGTCATGGATATTGCTAGACGCTTGGAAGAAGGCTTATTCAAAATTGCTGCAACAAAGGTTGTTTTTCAGGAAATGTTTTACTTGCTGCATCCATATTCTATCATTTAACAATTAAACTCTTTTTTTTATTTATTTACGAGGACTATTTAAATTTAGACACATTGGAAAGTCGTTTACATGCTCTGATCAAACGTCCTCCCCCAGAATCAACGATATCAGCAACAAAATAGTGCTAATGTTGCAATGGGACGAATGATTCCAACTCCTGGTAGTAATTTAATGGCTCCATCATCTGCTAATCATGGTAATAGCATGATGTCATCAGTTGTCAATCAAGGAAGCGTTTCTATGAATACCCTTGGGTCTTCCAGAAGCATGCACACTGATGGTATTTATCCTCTTACTAGTTATTATACATATTAATATAAACTGTTGATGAAGAGTGATATATTTTTAAAGTATTTGTTTACTACTCTACTTTTTCTATTTTTAGCATTTATTTATTTATTTATTATATGTTTTTAGTTTTTTTTTTTATGAACTTTATTCATTATTCAGTTTAATTTTTTCTAGGGCTGGCAGTTCTGACACGAACACGATAATATGACAAGAGCCTACACGAAGTTATCATGTTTCGTGTTTGACCTTAACAGGTTTCGTGTCTAAAACAGGTCGACACGATAAGACTTTAACATGTTTCGTGTCTAAACAGGTTAAAACCTGTTAACCTGTTAAGAACCGTTAAGTACATGTTAATAATAAAAAAACTAAAAAAAATATTATATGTGGGTGTGGACATGGGGTCATCAGTTGTGGGACCTGGGATGAATTATACACAAACACATGCGGTTCTTTTTCAACAATCCAAACCCGAATTTTTAAATCTCTCCCACAAACACCACTATTCCCAATCGGTTCACAGCTTCCCCAATTTGGTCGTGTTCGTGTCTTAAACAGGTCCTACGATACGCTGGTAATTTTTTTGTGTCTTAACAGGTTGTTTCGTGTAACCTGTTTATTAACAGGTTCGTGTTCGTGTTTTGAAAATCTGACATGATAAGATTTCGTGTCGTGTTCGTGTTTACGTGTTTCGGGTTCGTGTCGTGTCTTAACAAATCGGGTTGACCTGTTATACCAGCCCTAATTTTTTCTAATAAGTTTTATTCGTTAACTTTAAAAAAAAAAACTTACTTCATAACTATGTTCGTATCTTTTTTTAAGAGTAAACTGCAATTTTACCCCCTGAGGTTAGGGGTGATTGGCACCCTTACCCCCCCCCTAATGAAATAATTGCAATTTTACCCCCCCCCCCCCCCCCACTGTTCACTGTTATGTCGCAACCTTACCCCCCGACTTCAATTTTACCCCCCAACGTTTGATGTTATGTTGCAACCTTACCCCCCGGCTTCAAATTTGTTGACTATAACTTGAAATGACTATAATGCCCTTTCATATTTACCCCCTGTGTTTTGTGCACTCTGTGATATTACCCCCTGCCACCACTGCCACCGCCATTCACCACCACAACACCACTGCCACCTCCAGCCACCATCACAACTTAATATCCCTTTCATATATGACACCACCACTACTTCCGTCACCGGAAACCTGCAACTCCGGTCATCTTCTTCAACGACTGCCACCTCCAGCCACCACCACAACCACCACATCCTACACACTCTGTTTCAGGTAATACCAATGAGGCAATGATACATTCCGAAAAGGAATTTGTGTTGGACCAAGGTTATCATTCCAAAATGAATGTGCAGCCACTTAAAAATATAATCTCTGTTCTTAAAAGAAAATGAGATTACAATATGATTCAGTTAAATTTTTTGATTATCTAACGGAATTATTTCATGAATTTAACTCAAATTGAAACGAAAATGAGATTACGTCATTACGATGAGACCTAGTGTATAATTCAGCTATAATTTCATGAATTTAACTCAAATTGTAAGGAAAAAATGAGATTACGTTTACGTCATTACGATGTGATGATCTAGTGTATAATTCATTTCATATTCTCATCAAATCATCTCAAAACTGAAACAAAAACGGCAATATAGAGTAAATTACCGGAAGAGAAAGCTCAACGCCGGAAAACTGCGACTCCGAGAAGCTATGCGAGCTAACATTACCGGAAAACAACACATCACTACCGGCAACCGACGAGTTACAGCTATCAACAGCAGTAACCTTTCGGAATCAGCTGCACATCCATTTTGGAATGATAACCTTGGTCCAACACAAATTCCTTTTCGGAATGTATCATTGCCTCATTGGTATTACCTGAAACAGAGAGTGTAGGATGTGGTGGTTGTGGTGGTGGCTGGAGGTGGCAGTCGTTGGAGAAGATGACCGAAGTTGCAGGTTTCCGGTGACAGAAGTAGTGGTGGTGTCATATATGAAAGGGATATTAAGTTGTGATGGTGGCTGGAGGTGGGGCAGTGGTGGTGAATGGCGGTGGCAGGGGGTAATATCACAGAGTGCACAAAACACAGGGGGTAAATATGAAAGGGCATTATAGTCATTTCAAGTTATAGTCAACAAATTTGAAGCCGGGGGGTAAGGTTGCAACATAACAGCAAACGTTGGGGGGTAAAATTGAAGCCGGGGGGTAAGGTTGCGACATAACAGTGAACAGTGGGGGGTAAAATTGCAATTATTTCGTTAGGGGGGGTAAGGGTGCCAATCACCCCTAACCTCAGGGGGTAAAATTGCAGTTTACTCTTTTTTTAAAAATTGCTATATAAGTTTTATTAAAAATGGATACCTTGTCGTTGTCGTATTAAACCGAACCAAAATGGACGATGAATGATAATTTATTATTTGTTCTATGTTTAACTTTTTCAACATTGTGATATTACTTTTATTGAAAACGGATATTGTGCCGTTATCGTACCAGACTGAGCTGAAACGACTTAACAACATTTGTATCGATGCAGGTATTTAGTTTTATTGTTTTTTTTTTGCTTTCGATAAACTGACGTCGTATCGCTATCATACCGTATCGTACCAAACCGAACAAGATCAGTCACGATACTTGTATCTATTTTTATGGTTTCATGTATAATAATGGATATTGTGCCGCTACCATAGTTAACCGTGCCAAAACTGAAGGAACAATATCAGTTTCCGTACCATTATGTATTTTATTGTTTTTGGTTTCAATAAACTTACATCGTATCGTACCGAACATCATTAGTACCAGGACCATACTCACTTTTATTGTTTTTGGTTTCGATAATTTTTCATTTATACAACTCTATCCGCAATGGGATATAAATATGGGTACCGTGACGATCTGAACCAGTCGATACCGTTCGAACATCGTCGATGCTTATACCAGTGTTCGCTTCTATCGTTTTGGATTGATGTATAACACATGTTGATTTCTATACTTAGTGCATGTATCGTACTGATATTATAACAAACAAAAGCGATATCGATACAGTGCTTGCGGTACCGTACCGGCGCAAGGCGCGGTCAAATTCACTAGTATGTTTTAAAATTAAAAAGAAAGAACAATGGTTAATGAATATACTATCATATTTTTATACATCTTCCTCTTTAAGCCCCCAACTTTTTACAATTGTCATGTTTACCCCTTAAGCCCACAACATTCGATTTTTTTTCTAGATATCAAAATTAAATTGGTACACTTTTTTCATATAAACGAGTTCACGCTATCCACACGTTACGACAGGATGTTGGAAAAACTAACAAAAAGTTGGCTTTAAATTTTATTTATGGTTTTACCTAACATACAATTTAACTACTGATTATATGTATACAAAAAACGTATGTATATTAGTGTTTGTTTAGGTTCAATTAAAAAGCCACTAAACTAAAAATAAAGTAGTTTAATGTCATTCCCATATTATAAATTTCAATTCTATAAATTACTAACAAGTATGTGTATATAAGGGTTGTATCTAGAGTTTTGGGAGTTTTTCAAAATTATTTGAGTATTTTACCTTTAGTCCTAAAGTTTTTGATTAATTACTTTTAATCAAAAACTAATTGATTTTTTACTTTTAACCCAAAACTTTTCATCTTTTACAATTTAACTTTACAACATTTTTACATTCAACTTTGGTCCCCTATATTTTTCATCTTTTATATTTTTCATCTTTCGCAAATTTTTCGTTTTATGCTTCATTCTAAATTTCGCCAGTCAACACGGGGTAAAGTGCGTGTGTGGTTCAACGTTTTTACGTCGTTTATTTGTTCCCGTTTGACAAGTGTTAGGAAACTTTATTTGTAAGTATTGAAGAAAATCAAATTCAGTTTGATCTATGGAGAAGATAAAGTCTTGAAGATCAAACATCAGGAAGAAGATCGGACAGGGCAACTGAAAAGAACATCTACTTCAAAGAATCAGAAGTTGATCAAGAACTCAAGAAGATTATCAGAAAAGGCTATTCTGATGGATCTAATGATATTTCTGATGAAATATCATCAGTTTCTGGCAATTCTGATCATCAGACTTTTTGATGATTTGTTCACCAGAATTTTTGATGAAGTGGTTATAAGAAATTCTGATAAAAATTAAAATTCCACTTGTCTAAAATGAGTTCTACCCTGCCACAAATAACCGAAGCAACTTGACATTATTGGATATCATGATGACAAAGGCAACTTGATTATTGGATTCAATGAATATGTTAAGAAGCTACTTTTTGCAGGACATATACATGAATAAACAAATGTTTATTCATGTATCCGAGCTCTCTATAAATAGAAGGCTCATCAAGCAAAGAACAAGGAGTTAAGCCAAGCTTACAACACATACAACAAAAACTCCGTTGTCCTTTCACCTCATAATTTCATAAGTATTCATTTGTAATAGATAATAATCTTACAATCACCTTGTAAACCATTTTGTTTCAAAGTGATATAAACTTGAAAATTCTGTAAGTCTTGTTTCTTGAAAGTCTGATTTCTATTTCCGCACACTATTTTCACATTTGTTGAAATCACTTGTCATATTACGTGAAAATAAGTTTTTTAAGTCCAAACTTGGACCAACAACAAGTTTGTTATAACGTGCGGGATCCTCAATCGACTTAGTTATTATTTTCTATGTTTTACGTTTCAGTCTAATTGCTCCGTATTAACACGAAGCAAATTCAGTGTTGATGTATGGTCGCTCGCGGTGGTATGACATTGATACTATTTGGCATGGTTTTACGCCCCCGCCGCAACGCGGGGGTGCTTAATACTAGTTATATATTATAATTTTGTAACATGTTTGTGCATATGGATTTGTACTTTATGCTTTAGGTGTGTTTTTGGTTTTCTTTGTTGTATTGTTTGTTTTGTTGATTGTACATTATATATTATATATTATATAATAGTGTCATTATATATTATATATTATATAATAGTATAATTTGCAATATTTTGTTGCATTAAAGCTTGTACATCAAGCTTTGTAGATGTATTATGCATCTTAAGGTTGTACCCAATGTGGGTTTACAACTTTGAGGCACAAGAGAGTACAAGGGATTATTACGTAGGGTAACCCATGATAATGCGTGAGTCTGTAGCAAGCATAAGATAAGATCATGTGTAGTATGACTTGAACTTCAAGCCGTCTCTTGGGCATTATTCGACATGTGGCTCCTATTAATAGATATAATTTGTAACACTTGTATGCATTAAGCTATTGTACATCATGCTTAATTGCTTTTTTATGCTTAATGGTACTGTACAATGGTGTACAAACACTCCACGCTTTATATTAGCATTACTGTCACACCCCGACTTTCCACGTGTCACCGGTGGGCCCGGTGGGGAGTATCGTGACGTAGTTGGCAACGCAATAGTCAAACAACACAATTATATAAATGCACAGCGGAAGCAAAAGATAAATTATATATTACAATCCGAATTTTAGAGTAATATCCAGTATTACAACGGAAAGTAAAGGATCCACAGGCGGATCTTAAACATATCATTTGTTCAACAGACTTTAGACGCCTAGAACTTGCAAGATTCCTTATTAGCGCCCTGAGCTTCCAGCCAATTTCGTTCAGTACCTGTCACTTAACCTTTTTGGAAAATACGTCAGTTTTCACTGGTAAATACACTCAACCGACTCATTTGAAAAGAGTTTAAGAAAATTGATTTGGATGCACGTGGCACAAAATATCTTTTATAATTTGATTAAAATGCACAGAGGCAAAATTAACCTTTTTAACTTGGAACAATTATAGTTATAACCTTGTATACAGATTTACATGTTCGTTATACGTTCAGGGCCTGATGTAGAAACCGAGTCAAGATTAACAGACACGCCACAAGTATAAGCCCACAAGAGAGTGAGATACCGTTTCCCTTTAAGCAACTTTCAGTGTATGCCTACACCCCGTGCTTAAGGCGTGGCCATTTTATAATACAATGATGTCAAGGATATCCGAGACATGGTCATTAACCCCTAAAGGCTTTTATTTCAAACAATACAGATTAAACCGGGTTACCTCAATAATTTAATCACAATCCGATTAAACATTCAATACCCGACCAAGCGGTATCATTATACCGTATTCCAAGCCCGTATAGGGAAAATAAGTTAAGAGTATTTACCTGAGCTAGCTCCTGTCTTAAATAGCAAGAATCTAATAACTCAGCCGTATTCACTTAAGTAAGCGTAGGTACCATTTACCGAAATGTTCTAGTCTGGAATGATGGTGTAAATAATCAATTAGAATGCTAACGGGTCTTTAATTTAGCCTAAGCTTAGACCGGTCAGTCTTAAGGGAATATTCGGTTCAGACGCATGATTAAGCGAAGACCGGAATAGAATGTGGTTTAGACCCGACAAGTTTGAAGACTTGTCTTAAATGGGTATTTCATACACATTCTGGATTTTGAGGTAAAACCAATAAGGTTTGACCCGTTTCGGCTAATTTATGTAAACTTGTTACATAAACCGAACCGTACGTGTAATAAGCGTGACAGGTATTCATGAGAGCCATAGATAGGTTTCCTAAGTTAATTATGTCTCAAATATGTTGTGACCTCAGTAAGATGTCTTTCATTATGCCCGAAACGTATATAAACACAAACTAGGCCCCGTAGGGGTAGTTTGGTCATTTAAAAGGTTATAAAAGAGTTTAAGTATTTACCTGAGTTACAGGTCTGATATAATCAGCAAAAATACTTATTTTAATAAGTTATAACAGTAGGTTAAAGTATATATGTGAATTTACCAAGTATAACCAAACTATGCACCGTAGGGGCATTTTGGTAATTTCACATAAGCCGTAAAGCTCAAAACTGAAGTATGAGTTTATCAACCTTTGCTTACTGTTAAAACATTCTAATTTGCCTAAAATATCAGTAGGTATCAACCCGGGTATGTTCATTATGATTTTAAAACATACTATGCGTTAAAAACGCTAAATAAGGCGATTAAAGGCCATTTCCGGGTTCGATACTTAATTCTGATATTTTTATATTTCCAGAAGGCTTAAAATAATTTATTTATCATATGTGATCAGTAGCAAAAGGTTTGGAGTCGTTTAGATGTGTAAAACTCATTTTATGGCCCGTAAGGGCAAAACCGACAATTACCGGACTAAGCCTACGACTACTAGTTATGCTCATCCTAAAATTAATTAAAAATCTTCAAAAATCCCAAGATAATATATTACATCAGTGGGTATTAAGTTTGATACCAAAAAGTAGGCTTAACTAGGCTATACGCTATTTTCGCCGTTTTATTAACATAAGGCCTTCAATTTACGCTAATGAGCATAACTCTTAATCTACAAGTCAAACTGATGTAAAACTTTGCATACAAGTTTATATATCAGTATTTAAGGTTTCTACACTTTTACATTTTCATAAATCACGTTTTAAGGTATTAAGGGCATAATGGTCAACATATGAGCAATTAACGGAATCATGCGTATTAATCGGTTAACCAATGAACCGTGGTGTATAATCACAGAGGGTTATACTAGCATGTAACCTGGTCCAAATGGAGCTCTAAGGTATTTCTAAATCATACCATAACGGGTCATAACTGAAAGTCAAAGTATAAGTCAAACTATGCGACTTTCGGTTCCGAACCGGGTCTTAACAGGAAATTGTCGGGTCGAACATGTTTATACATGTTCTTACACTAATTACCAAGTTATAATAATGATTAAACAGGTTGCACGCCTTCTAGATTGCTAAATATGCGTTTTATGCTACTGTTGACTTTTTCGGATTAAGTTTGACCCGACAAACGATCTAGTTAGGATGGGAATCAGGGGAAAGCCTTTTGAGGTTTTATAACCCACATAATTACCAACTTATAACTACTTTCACTTCGACTAATCACTGGACCATTAGTGATTAATCTTAAAGTCAACCGTTAATTACGACGGTTTGACTTTTAAGCTAAAACTTAATTAAGAAAGGATTAGAACACTTACAAGAGTCCTATGCACGAGATATGATCAGTTGGACCTGCTTGAGAGCTCCAGAATTGATCAGATATGCACTTGAAGGTGTGAGGAATGATTTTTGCAACCAAAGGCCTTATATAGTGGTTTAATCCACCATAATATGTTGACAACAAAGCCTAGCACACACCACAACTGATGTACACATGTTCCTAGTGCTTAGGGGGTGCCTAGGGGTCGTCCACAAGTGAGAAATACCGGCCAAATTGGTTAAAATCGCGCATAACAGGCTGCTGCCTATTTTTTCTGCTTCTGGTGGTCTAACGCGGCCCACCTACGTTTTTAACAAATCCCAAGCGGGCCGCCTGGGCCAGCTAAATCAGCTTTTCCATTTTAAATGTTTTGCAGCTTGACCTTTGGCTTCACGAAGGGGCAACTAGGGTTATTTCTTGCATTTTGACCCCCTTATAATTACCCACAAGGGCTTTAGGACCTATACCCACTTTGCCAAGTCCCTGAACACTTCCGGTTAACCCGAAAAGCCTTAACTTTCAATGTTTGCACTTTAACCCCTCGCACACGAATTTGATCATAACTTTCTCATACGATAACGAAACTTTATGAAATTTATATCGCGCATTCTAGTGAGCATAATTAACAGTCACAAAGCTTCGAGTTTGTCAAAAGGTCACTCAGAGGTATATCTTTAAACATGTTGACACATTTAACCCCTGTAGTTTGTAATCTCTCACTTTTAGCTTCGTATGATCCATGATTTATTCGTTTGATGTTATAAACATCATGTAGGGTTATTATAAAGTATATTTATTCGCTGTTGACATTTAAAACTCGTATTTTTCATATACTTTTCAAGTTTGTCAACTTTAGTCCCTTTATAACATTCTTTCACACGTTCAAACATATGACACGTGTCTACACATTATGGGACGTGAATTTTCGAGGTGTTACATCCTCACCCCCTTAAAAGAAATCTCGACCTCGAGATTTGTTAAAGTAAAGGAAGTATTTTCTACTTATATTGGTTTTAATCTTCCCCAGTACCTTTGAGCCTTTAAGGCACTACAATTGACCTTTATAATAGGCACATGTATCTTTTTGGAGCTTCTAATCCTGTCGATCCTTAATCGACACAGGTTGCTCATACTATCATAGTTCTGCATATCATTATGTGATAGCGCTTTTCGACTTATTGGTGACACGCCGCTAAATCATTAGTGTGGGTCACGTTTCGCGTTCCACCAAGCCCCTTAATTAGGTCTTAGCTCGTAAGCTATTTGATCTTGATACATTCGATTTCCTTGAATGATTCTATATATTTGGAGCTTGACTAGCCTAAAAATTTAACAAATTTAGCACACCCTTTCTGGGCGATATCTATTGACGAACCTTATTCCTTAACAAGAATTTAGGAGGTTTGCTAACTTCGTTAATCCTTGCTTTTCTGCCGAAATAATGGCAACTTATAGATAATTAGGGGTTTGTATGGTCTTATTCGTTGTTTCTAATACAACTTTCAGATCCTGATAAGTGGACTTACCAATCTATTGTCTTATCAATAGATGTTTAACATTCCACCTTTACAAGGTCTCCAAGGGAGCAGGCTTGTTGCTTATATATCTTTATTATTGAAAAGCTCATCTTAAGGTGAGATGGTTATTCCAACCACTGCTCAACTAATCTTAAGGAATAGCTAATTCTTACAGTTAGTCGAACAAATCGACGATCCTGGGTAGGTAATAGCGATTCTTAATTGTTGTTTAAATAGGGTTGCGGTAATCAATGCATAAGCAAGATGATCCGTCTTTCTTATTTATATAAATTGGAGTTCTTATGACTTCGAATTTCGGCTTTTTGAAATCTTCTCTAAAAGCTTATCGATTTGGCTCTTAGTTCTTCCTATCCATTGACACTAACAGATATAAGGCTTTTACAATAATTGTAGCCCTAAGCAGGATGTTCGTCCTAACATCCACTTGCCTCTCAGAAGGTAAACATGGTAATTCTTATAAAGAGATAATCATGACACTCATAGAGATTGTTAGAGATGTATGTATACCCAGGCTTTGGTTCATCTATCGATGTCGGTGTCAGATATATGACACATTCTCTTTACAAATGCAAGGATGCCCTAAGTAGTGATACTTATAAGGACATTTCATATTGGATATCTTCTTTGAATACTACTAGTCGACTTTGGTACAATATGACCATTGGGATATCTCAGGAGTTCCATGCATTAAACCTCCATACTGATCAGGCATGGAAGCAATCTATGGGACGCACTAGGATACGCCAATCCTCATATGGTACTTCTTATCAAACATAGTTTGGCATTCGCAGGCGATAGAAAACAATGCGAAAATAATAAAATAAAATAATATATATTGTCGTACTCTTTCTAGGGAAGAGTACTCCAGATTCTTATGGAAGAATTATCTTCCAGGATGGGAGTAATAGACTATAACTCTCATCGTCTTGAAAGGCGATTCACTTGACAGAAAGGTAAACCTATGAACATCACTAATGGATGTCTATATATAATTATCGTATCTAATGATATTAGTCATGATCACATCGATCATATTGACTATTAGGTTTGGGTATAATCCCACCATTTTGAATAGGGGCTCATAAGGATCACCACTATTTTGTCTTATCGACAATAGAGTAAAGTATAGCCCGTAGGCAATTCATCTCTCACTGATGTTTATAATATGATCATCTTATAAGATGATATAAGCCATGATTTCTAGATCATAAGGCAAATTAGGAATTTAAAAATTTTCCAATATAGGGATGACTGTTGTGATTTTATCGAATCACATTTGTCAGTAGTGCTAACACGTTCTTAGGTGTTAACAAGGATCTGAATCCCTTGAGTAGGCTTCACCATCTTGGCCGCGTAGGCTAGGTTTCACCTTTAAGATTCTTTTTAAAATGTTTACTGGCAGGGAAGGAAGGATATTTATTTTATTCAGGATTTTTTTATCATAAATCCTAATTTATAAGTTAATAATAGCACAAATGGCCTAGTCGCGTAGACAAGTTTAATTTATAAGCCATGATTTCAGAGAATCGAGGCATTAAGGTTTTAATAATAGCACAAATGGCCTAGTCGCGTAGACAAGTTTAATTTATAAGCCATGATTTCAGAGAATCGAGGCATTATAATTTATCCTAGTTATAAAACATTACGGATATTAAGGTGGCACAAAGGCCTAGTCACATTGACACTTTTAAATTATAAGCTATGATTTCAGAGAATCAAAGCATGAAGGTATACTGGCACAATAGGCCTAGTCACAAGGACAATTATAAATTATATGCTAGGATTTCAGAGAATCAAAGCATGAAGGTATACTGGCACAATAGGCCTAGTCACAAGGACAATTATAAATTATATGCTAGGATTTCAGAGAATCAAAGCATTTGAGGTTTGAACCTAGTTCATTACCTTTATCTGACAGGGAGTCATTGCTACCACTGTTTTCTGGCTCATATGGAAATGAGTAGGGCCCGTAGGCGTTATATTACTACGTATGGTTAAAATATAATCATCTTATTGATGATGTAAACCCAGGATTCAGAGATCATTAAACTGGGTTAGGAATCTTTTGAAGAAACCTATATAAAAATTGACGTGTGTGATTTCAACGAATCACGCCTGCCAGGAGTGTTAACATATTTACAGATGTTAACAGGGATTCGAATCTTTTAAACAGGTCTTACCATCATGGCCCGGCCTTAAAATGACCCGAAGGCTAGGTTTCACTCTTAAGATTCTTATTAATATTTAACGCAGAGCAATCCTAAATTGAGGTGTTTAATATGGATCTGAATCTAATTATGGACCTGCCATCTTGGCCGGTCTTAATATGAACCGAAGCTAGGTCTTGTCCTTTTAGATTTTGCCATTTTATTATAATGGTAGGTCTTACAAAAGGAATGTTAATAAGGATCTGAATCTAAATTGAGGAACTGCCATCTTGGCCGGTCTTAATATGACCCGAGGCTAGGTCTTGTCCTTTTTAGATTTTGCCATCTTATTATAATGGTAGATCTTATAATATAGGAATGATATTTAAATATAATCGTTCCTTTAAAATTTAAACAAGTATATGGTTGCCCTAAATGGGACTTTTTAATAAAATGACTTGCCCATGCAAGGGCTAATCAGAAAAATAATCAAGGAAATAATTAAAAGACAATGAAACAAATTGGAATTTGTCCTATGTTCTTGTCTAGACTCAAGAATGTGCAACTGTGTAACTGAGATTAAACGCAAAAGGCTAGCGTTTAATTCACTCAGTGTTGGCTCTGATACCAACCTGTCACACCCCGACTTTCCACGTGTCACCGGTGGGCCCGGTGGGGAGTATCGTGACGTAGTTGGCAACGCAATAGTAAAACAACACAATTATATAAATGCACAGCGGAAGCAAAAGATAAATTATATATTACAATCCGAATTTTAGAGTAATATCCAGTATTATAACGGAAAGTAAAGGATCCACAGGCGGATCTTAAACATATCATTTGTTCAACATACTTTAGACGCCTAGAACTTGCAAGATTCCTTATTAGCGCCCTGAGCTTCCAGCCAATTTCGTTCAGTACCTGTCACTTAACCTTTTTGGAAAATACGTCAGTTTTCACTGGTAAATACACTCAACCGACTCATTTGAAAAGAGTTTAAGAAAATTGATTTGGATGCACGTGGCACAAAATATCTTTTATAATTTGATTAAAATGCACAGAGGCAAAATTAACCTTTTTAACTTGGAACAATTATAGTTATAACCTTGTATACAGATTTACATGTTCGTTATACGTTCAGGGCCCGATGTAGAAACCGAGTCAAGATTAACAGACACGCCACAAGTATAAGCCCACAAGAGAGTGAGATACCGTTTCCCTTTAAGCAACTTTCAGTGTATGCCTACACCCCGTGCTTAAGGCATGGCCATTTTATAATACAATGATGCCAAGGATATCCGAGACATGGTCATTAACCCCTAAAGGCTTTTATTTCAAACAATACAGATTAAACCGGGTTACCTCAATAATTTAATCACAATCCGATTAAACATTCAATACCCGACCAAGCGGTATCACTATACCGTATTCCAAGCCCGTATAGGGAAAATAAGTTAAGAGTATTTACCTGAGCTAGCTCCTGTCTTAAAAAGCAAGAATCTAATAACTCAGCCGTATTCACTTAAGTAAGCGTAGGTACCATTTACCGAAATGCTCTAGTCTGGAATGATGGTGTAAATAATCAATTAGAATGCTAACGGGTCTTTAATTTAGCCTAAGCTTAGACCGGTCAGTCTTAAGGGAATATTCGGTTCAGACGCATGATTAAGCGAAGACCGGAATAGAATGTGGTTTAGACCCGACAAGTTTGAAGACTTGTCTTAAATGGGTATTTCATACACATTCTGGATTTTGAGGTAAAACCAATAAGGTTTGACCCGTTTCGGCTAATTTATGTAAACTTGTTACATAAACCGAACCGTACGTGTAATAAGCGTGACAGGTATTCATGAGAGCCATAGATAGGTTTCCTAAGTTAATTATGTCTCAAATATGTTGTGACCTCAGTAAGATGTCTTTCATTATGCCCGAAACGTATATAAACACAAACTAGGCCCCGTAGGGGTAGTTTGGACATTTAAAAGGTTATAAAAGAGTTTAAGTATTTACCTGAGTTACAGGTCTGATATAATCAGCAAAAATACTTATTTTGATAGGTTATAACAGTAGGTTAAAGTATATATGTGAATTTACCAAGTATAACCAAACTATGCACCGTAGGGGCATTTTGGTAATTTCACATAAGCCGTAAAGCTCAAAACTGAAGTCTGAGTTTATCAACCTTTTCTTACTGTTAAAACATTCTAATTTGCCTAAAATATCAGTAGGTATCAACCCGGGTATGTTCAATATGATTTTAAAACATACTATGCGTTAAAAACGCTAAATAAGGCGATTAAAGGCCATTTCCGGGTTCGATACTTAATTCTGATATTTTTATATTTCCAGAAGGCTTAAAATAATTTATTTATCATATGTGATCAGTAGCAAAAGGTTTGGAGTCATTTAGATGTGTAAAACTCATTTTATGGCCCGTAAGGGCAAAACCGACAATTACCGGACTAAGCCTACGACTACTAGTTATGCTCATCCTAAAATTAATTAAAAATCTTCAAAAATCCCAAGATAATATATTACATCAGTGGGTATTAAGTTTGATACCAAAAAGTAGGCTTAACTAGGCTATACGCTATTTTCGCCGTTTTATTAACATAAGGCCTTCAATTTACGCTAATGAGCATAACTCTTAATCTACAAGTCAAACTGATGTCAAACTATGCATAC
The DNA here is from genome assembly GCA_030545235.1 of Helianthus tuberosus. Taxonomy (NCBI): domain Eukaryota; kingdom Viridiplantae; phylum Streptophyta; class Magnoliopsida; order Asterales; family Asteraceae; genus Helianthus; species Helianthus tuberosus. Next base: position 32,410,519 of record CM060373.1, on the reverse strand, counting down.
AAGTTTATATATCAGTATTTAAGGTTTCTACACTTTTACATTTTCATAAATCACGTTTTATGGTATTAAGGGCATAATGGTCAACATATCAGCAATTAACGGAATCATGCGTATTAATCGGTTAACCAATGAACCGTGGTGTATAATCACAGAGGGTTATACTAGCATGTAACCTGGTCCAAATGGAGCTCTAAGGTATTTCTAAATCATACCATAACGGGTCATAACTGAAAGTCAAAGTATAAGTCAAACTATGCGACTTTCGGTTCCGAACCGGGTCTTAACAGGAAATTGTCGGGTCGAACATGTTTATACATGTTCTTACACTAATTACCAAGTTATAATAATGATTAAACAGGTTGCACGCCTTCTAGATTTCTAAATATGCGTTTTATGCTACTGTTGACTTTTTCGGATTAAGTTTGACCCGACAAACGATCTAGTTAGGATGGGAATCAGGGGAAAGCCTTTTGAGGTTTTATAACCCACATAATTACCAACTTATAACTACTTTCACTTCGACTAATCACTGGACCATTAGTGATTAATCTTAAAGTCAACCGTTAATTACGACGGTTTGACTTTTAAGCTAAAACTAAGCTAAAACTTAATTAAGAAAGGATTAGAACACTTACAAGAGTCCTATGCACGAGATATGATCAGTTGGACCTGCTTGAGAGCTCCAGAATTGATCAGATATGCACTTGAAGGTGTGAGGAATGATTGTTGCAACCAAAGGCCTTATATAGTGGTTTAATCCACCATAATATGTTGACAACAAAGCCTAGCACACACCACAACCGATGTACACATGTTCCTAGTGCTTAGGGGGTGCATAGGGGTCGTCCACAAGTGAGAAATACCGGCCAGATTGGTTAAAATCGCGCATAACATGCTGCTGCCTCTTTTTTCTGCTTTTGGTGGTCTAACGCGGCCCGCCTACGTTTTTAACAAATCCCAAGCGGGCCGCCTGGGCCTGCTAAATCAGCTTTTCCATTTTAAATGTTTTACAGCTTGACCTTTGGCTTCACGAAGGGGCAACTAGGGTTATTTCTTGCATTTTGACCCCCTTATAATTACCCACAAGGGCTTTAGGACCTATACCCACTTTGCCAAGCCCCTGAACACTTCCGGTTAACCCGAAAAGCCTTAACTTTCAATGGTTGCACTTTAACCCCTCGCACACGAATTTGATCATAACTTTCTCATACGATAACGAAACTTTATGAAATTTATATCGCGCATTCTAGTGAGCATAATTAACAGTCACAAAGCTTCGGGTTTGTCAAAAGGTCACTCAGAGGTATATCTTTAAACATGTTGACACATTTAACCCCTGTAGTTTGTAATCTCTCACTTTTAGCTTCGTATGATCCATGATTTATTCGTTTGATGTTATAAACATCATGTAGGGTTATTATAAAGTATATTTATTCGCTGTTGACATTTAGAACTCGTATTTTTCATATACTTTTCAAGTTTGTCAACTTTAGTCCCTTTATAACATTCTTTCACACGTTCAAACATATGACACGTGTCTACACATTATGGGACGTGAATTTTCGAGGTGTTACAATTACCCATTACCCAATACTATAATTTGTAATATTTTTAGGCATAAAGGTGTGGTAGTTTATGCTTTGAGAGTTTTAAAAAAAATTGATTGTTTTACTTTTAACCTAAAACTATTTGATTCTTTACTTTTAACCCAAAACTATTTGATTTTTTACTTTTAACCCCAAACTTTTCATCTTTACTTTTAACCCAAAAACTATTTGATTTTTTTTTACTTTTAACCCCAAACTGTTCATCTTTTACAATTTAACCTCACAACTTTTTTACTTTCAACCTTGGTCTTCTATACTTTTTATTTTTTGCAAAATTGCCGTTTTCCGTTATGTTCTAAATTTTGTGAGTTAACATGGCGCAACGTACGTGTGTGGTTAAACGTTTTTACGTTGTCTATTTTTTCCGTTTGATAGGTTCATCGTAACGCGCGGGTCCTCGATCGACTTAATTATTCTTTTATATATATATATTACGTTTCGGATTATTTTCTTCGTATTAACACGCCGCAACTTCAGTGTTGGTGGTTGTTGGCAGTCGTGTGGCATTGAAGTTTGCCCCCGCCGCAACGCAGGGGTGCTTAGTCCTATTTAAAATTAAGTGTCATTTACGTCATTGTGGTTTGTTCACTTTTTCCATTTCAGGTCAAATTTCAAAATTGTAACATTTTCCTCCATGACATTCTAGAAACATGTCATTTCAATCCAAAAAACTAAACCCAGTTAAAAAAAACTCAGTTAGCTCTGGGACGAAAATGACATTTTGCTCTAGATTTTTTGTACCGAAATGACACGTTTCGAGAATGTCAGGGGGGAAAATGGTACAATTTTAAAATTTGGTCTGAAATGGCAAAATGGAATAAACCACAAGGACGTAAATGACACTTAACTCTATAAATTAACAACATTTATGTGCTTTATGGTGTTGTACCTTATGTTTAGGGGGTATTTCAATTTTTTTTTTCACTTCTAACCCAAAATATCTCATCTTTGCAATTTAACCGCTTTGTTTTTTTTTTAACCCAAAGTTTTTCATCTTTTTCAATTTAACTCTAACACTTCGTTACTTTCAAATTTTGCCCCCATACTTTTCATCTTTCGCAAGTTTTTTTTACGTTTTGTTAAAAATTTTGCGAGTTAAAACGCCGCAACATGCGTGTGGGGTTCAAAGTTTTTTCATGTATTTTTTCCCGTTTGACAAGTGCATCGCAACGCGCGGGTCCTAGATTGACTTAGTTATTTTTCTATGTTTTACGTTTCAGCCTATTTTTTTCGCATTAACACACCACAATGGGTGTTCGTTGTTCAACGATTTTACATTTGCTTTTTAATCGGTTTTATTTTTTCTATTTTTATTTATTTAGTTTTATGAGTTTTTCGGTGCTGATGGTCATTGACAGTTGTGTGACATTAATGCTACTTTGCATGATTTTTTGCCCCTGCTGCAACGCAAGAGCCTTAATACTAGTTGTTATTCATTTAAAAGGATCTACCCGTGTTTTCTTTCTAACCTTAAATCATCTAATAATCTATACATATAATAAAAGAAACCAATTAATGGACACGTGTCGATATGAGAGACATCTATTTTTTAGTTTTCTTGCCACATATTTATATTTATTTTTATCTTAAAAATTACAAGTTTTAAAATAATTTACCAAGTTATCCCTTAAGTCGACGTTTATCTATAACTATATCTCTATATTTATATTTATCTTCTAATATAATCTTTATACTTATCCTTAGTTTATTATTTTGCGAGTAAATTGCACAAAACTTCCTTTATGTTTACTCAAACTTGCAGGTTCCAGCCTTAATGTTTAAAACTTGCTAAAAACATCCTTTAAGTTTATTTTTGTTGCTGGTTTAATCCTTTATGACTAACCAAGTTAATTATCTCAGTTTATTTCCCTCACATGCCTAACATGTGCGGATCCCACTATTGTTTGATGACCGACATCAACTGACTCGCAAAATGGAATGGGGATGTGGTGCAAACGCAAAATTGCCTGAAACCCAAGCAAAATTGCCTCTGTTTTCACCGGAGATGTAGTCCAAACACAATTGGATCTCTTAAATTTATAGGGTCATTCACATGGATCAAGCCTCTTTTCATTCCGAGCTATCAAATCCACTCGGAGGAGAGATCCATCCCGCGTTTCGCTGACTAAATGTCAAACAAGCCATATTTGCAGGTTGATAGCCTCATGTAAGTTCTGTATGTGAATTCAAATTGAAAAGTACATATCATTTTTTGTAGTTGTTTTCCTCTTTGGTTTTGATTACTTGATTGAGATAACACGTATTAAGTAGGGAAGAATAAAAATTAATATTTAGGTACAAAGCAATGGGTCATGAATGGGGAAAAGAAGAAATAAGTGAATTTAATAGACTTTTGTAATACACAAGTTTATAACCTAATAATAGAAAAATAAAAAAAACAGAGTAAAATGTTCTAATATGTAAATAGTATATCAAAGTTTTACCAAAAACGTATTTTGACGACTGTGTGTGTTAACTGATTACATTATATTTATTCAAGTCGTGTAGTACACATGCTTATTCAACTCATGTTATACACGGGTAATTAAAGATGTAACTTTTTTATTATATAAAAATATATTTAATCAACCCGTGTAATACACGGGGTTCTAACCTAGTATATTTATAACGTAGAAAAAAAAATATGGCATCAACATTTTAATAACAACTTCACATTCTTTTTAAGAACATAAATCCTACATGTTTTTAAAATTGAGATAAATGTCATTTTTGTCCCTGTGGTTTGGGCTATTTTTTCTGTTTAGTCCAAAGGTTTCATTTTTCACCTGTAGGTCCAAAAAATTTTTACTGTTGTCATTTTAGTCCGCTGAGTTAACTACATCCGTTATTTATGTTAACGAGAAAGGCAAGTCGGTCATTTTATATGGCCGAATTGCACTTCTAGTTCATAGAATTATATATAAAGGGTCAAGTTATTCTACAAAAGCTCCTAATTGTAAGAAGGATTTATAGAGTGACAAGTGTTCAATAACCTAAAATTAAACCCATTACATCACCACTCAAAACCTAAACACCCAACCCCACCCCACCCCACCCCACCACCACCCAAAACCTAAACCCCCCACCCCCCCCGGGGCAAAAAAAAACAAAAAAAATATACCTCACTAAAAAAAACAACAAAAAACCTACCCCCACCCCTCCCCTGGCAAAAAAAAAAAAAAAAAACTATACCTCACCAAAAAAAACCCCAAAAAACCTAACCCCTCCACCCACCCTCACCCCCACCCCCAAAAATCCTAGAAAAACCTACCCCCCTTCCCCCAACCCCTAAAACCTAAAAAAAAAACTAAAAAAACTAAACACCCACCCCCACCCCCTTGGAAAAAATAAATTCTTTTTTTGTGGGTGATGGGGAGGGAGTGGGGTTTAGGTTTTTGGTTGTGGTGGATGTTTAAGTTTTTTTTAGTGGGTTTTTTTTAGGAGCCTTTGTAGCCTTCTTACAATTTGGATCCTCTGTATTTGATCCTAATCCTATATATAAAATGACCGAATTGCGCTTCTCGTTAACAAAAAAAATTGATGAAGTTAACCCAGTGGACTAAAATGGCAACGATGAAATCTTTTTAGACTCACAGGCGAAAAATGAAACATTTAGACTAAACTGACAAAATGTCCCAAACCAGATGGACTAAAATGGAATTTAACTCTTAAAAATTTATGGTAAAGTGTTGGTAAAAACAGTGTTCAGAACAAAAATAATAGAATGGGAAAAAAAAATGCATCCATGGATTCCGTACAGATTCATCCCATGTGTTTCATTAAATTTTTTTTTGAACGGCGATTGACTCCAACAGTCGAGAGGATCACACCCACATTGCATGGGTCCTAGTCCCCCTCGGGCGAGGCATCCGAGGTTGACCATAGGCGCTCCACGAGAAAATTTCCAACCGACAGCCACTTGACTGTCGTTGCAGCCTCCGCACTCAAGAGCCGGAGTAACCGCGCTGTAATAGAAAACTCGTGTGCGGCTCAAGACTCGAACCCGGGCTATAACGCACTCAAGGCTCTAATCCATCATTGCCATGACCCCTCAACAAGTTTGGGGTCATTTTCCCCCAAAATGCAAGGGGTGGGGATCGAACCCGGGTCTCCAAGGAAACCCAAAGTTCTTTCCACCACTCCACTACAAGTGGGGGATATAAGATAGCATAACTCTTGTCTATGTATGGTATCCGTCTCGTTATAATTTTCATTCTTATGTTATGATACTATATAGTATGCATACAAGATGTATTGGGACAAATCCTTTTTCTTTTCTGATAAGAAAACGCTCTTAGTTCAGTTCGGTAGAACGCGGGTCTCCAAAACCCGATGTCATAGGTTCAAATCCTACAGAGCGTGATTCGGATCTTCTTCGATCGAATTCGACTGAAACACTAACTGGAACTGGAACAGCAATCTTAATTTGACCTCCTGGATATTAAAGAAAGGAGGAGGTCAAAAAAAAAACTCAAATAGAAAACTCTCCCAATGGGACAGGGTTTTGAGGTTGTCATACCACTTTCATCCGATATCTAGTTTGAATTATAAGACCCTCTTTATGAATTATAAGGCCCTCTTTATGCTCTCAAAGACCGGCTTTTACAGAACTGAGATTCCATAGGCCGAAACGAAGCCCTTTAAAGGTAGAATTAGGAGTCGAAGCCATGCATTTAGCCCGATTGCTATTCGCCCTTTTTAGCACTAGACTGACATTCTCATTTCGCTTACAAAATGAGAAGTAACTAACCAACTATTGGCCGCGAACTAAACTTACAACATCTTCGCACACCTGCCAAGGACATTGGCCGCGATACAAACAAACCTAGTCTAGAATACTTGGGGAATAACATTCCCCAACATCTTCGCACACCTGCCTGGAGGGCCGCGATGGGAAATAATACGATACTTTGTAACGAACGAACATACTACTACTCACACTATACTAGTACTGAACTATTAACTGTGAACTCGCTCAACTAGTTGTTGACTCTCTCTTGCATGCCTTGCAGGACCTTAGGTACATATGGAGCTTGCACAGGGAGGAGCAGGTCGTTGTGGGACATGGTTCGATGATGCCATGTTATCTATTTAAACATTTGAATTTACTATTTACATTGGATTTACATACTAATGCTTCCGCTATACACTTATGGATGTTTGGTTTTGAAAACACCTTTCGTATTGATGAATGATTTTACTACTTACTTATATGTTCAATATGATTGGTGGCTTGATCCTGGTCAGTCACGCCTCCAAGCGGTGATACTCCGCGGGTGGATTTTTGGGGGTGTGACAGCCCATGCCAGCATGGTGTCATATGTTCGCTCAGACTCTCACCTGGTCAGCGAGGGTATGGTTCAATAGGTTACCGGAAGGATCAATCGATCACTTTGAAGATTTCTGGCGTATGTTTTTGCAAAATTTCTGTCAGCAGCGACGCTGCAAGAAAGACATTACCGAAGTTCATCACATAAAACGCCGCGAAGGAGAATCTGTAGAAGATTTCATTGATCGTTTCAATCGAGAAAGCATGCAGATAAGCGGGGCGGTTGATCAACTCCGCGTCTCCAGGTTCTGTCATGGAGTTCGAAACAATCAGCTCGTAGAGAAACTCCATGAGGATCTCCCGAAAACCATGGAGGTACTTATGGAGCGAGCGCGAGCCTTTGTTCGAGGAAAAAGCGCATGTGGACAACCAAACGAACAAACAGCAAAAAATACGAAGGCTCGAACCGCATCATGGAGACGGAACACGTCACCACCAAAGGATAGAAGCAGGAATTGGAATCGAAGTCGTGGGGCGTACCAAAAGTCAGATCGAAACAGTTTTCGAACCGACAACGTACGTTTCAATACTTTCTCCGAATTAACTAAGTCACTGAGCGAGATCCTAAGTACGGAAACCACCCGGTTTCCTACACCGTCGAAGCACTGGCCTACTTCAGATAAGCATTCCAAAAAGTATTGCGAGTATCACCGGGACAAGGGGCATACAACCGACGAATGTTGGGCACTGAAACAAGAAATTGAGAAAGCAGTACGATCCGGAAAACTCTCCCACCTTGTAAAGGAAGTTAAAGATGGCAAAAAGTCAGCAACCGCAGTTGACAATCCAAACACTGAAGCCGGAATAAATATGATTCGGTCTCCCAAATCACATGGGGTAAAGCGATCGAACCAGCACATGGCAGCTTGGATGCACCAGCCTACGTACTTTCCTCTGATCGATCCAGAAGATGCTCGAGACGGACCGATCACAATATCGGCCGTGATCGTAGGACATTTGGTCCGGCGAATATACGTAGACGGAGGAAATGCTTTTGAGATAATGTATTTACAGTGTTTTCAGCAGCTAGCTCCCCAAACAAGGAAGAGATTGATTGAGGTGTCTACTCCGTTAATAAGTTTTTCGGGAGAGGTAGTGATCCCGAGCCGAACCATCCTCACGAACCCTTGCATGTTACGGCTTTTGGCCATGCACACGGGTTTGGTTTGCCTTCGGGTTCGGATGTCGGGAGCCATCATTAGTTAATTGTTTTAATTAATTATTTTTGTTTTATCTTCGTATTTGAATTTCGAATAAGTTGTTTTAATTCCTAAAAAGTCTCATGCCTATCTTGCAAGATAGGAGCCAGTTTGTTTAAAACTCTTTCCTGATTTCCAGTTACGTAGATTTTGTTTGATCAATAAACTTGTTCCTTTTTGAGATTGCCGGTTCTTGGCTCTCGGTCACGTCGCCGGATTTGTGTGACGGGTTTATTTTTCTTTTCATTCGCTTCCGTATCATTTGGCATCAGAGCCATGGCTGAATACTGGAGGTTTATTCGTGATTTTCTCCGTCGATACGCCGCAGGAGGCAGCGGAGATTTTCATGATCAACATCCTCGAGACGCAGAAATTGAACGTTTGCAACGAAGGGTTCGGGAGTTAGAACTGCGCGACGATGGCAGGGATGACGAACGCACCGAATCGGAATTCCTCAGTGGGGATGAGGAAGGTCGAAACCCATTCGGGGGACACCCACGCCGTCACCAATCACCACCGTCGGTTGATCACTTGAAGGCTTTGGGGGTACGTGTCGAAATCCCGGTGTTTGAAGGTCAGTTACAACCGGATGATTTCATTGAATGGATCCATACTGTTGAACGGGTTTTCGAGTTACGCGAGATTCCCGATCATCTTAAAGTTAAACTGGTGGCAATTAAACTTCGGAAACATGCTTCTTTATGGTGGGAGACCGTTCGGAACCAACGTTTATACGAAGGGAAACCGAAGGTGGAGACGTGGGACAAGATGAAGAGATTGCTTAAAGCCAAATTTCTACCGGTCAACCATCGTCAGGATTCGTATCTTGACTATCACAACTGTAAGCAAGGTACTTTATCCGTCGAAGAATTTATTATGGAGTTTGAACGATTGCGTATGCGTTGTGGGATTGATGAAGAGGACGAACAAATCATAGCCCGATTTTGGGGGGGGGGTTACGAACGGATATAGCCGACATCTTTCACTTACAGCCCTATTGGACCTTCGATGACATTTTCCGGCTGTCCCTACGGGTCGAAAAACAAATTCGGGGAAAGTCCAAGCCACCACCGTCTAAACCAATGCCTATAACCCGAAATCCCACTTCCAGTTCCATTGCGAACCGTCCAGGCCCAATCAAAGCCAACGATCCGCCCACCCAGGCCCAATCCACAGCACAACCTTTACCGAACATCGCTAGCCCATCCGTCAAGAGGTGTTACAAATGTCAAGGCAACGGACATCTTCGCCGTGAATGCCCGAACCGCCAAGTCGTTGCCTTAACCGATGATACCCTTCCAATTTATGATACCGATGATGAGCAAAATGATGAGCCGTCCGAGACACTTTTTCCAGACCGAGGGGAGGCCCTCATTGTTCAATGGGTCCTCGCCTCTACCGTGGCTAAACCCGAGGACGACACGGCGTGGCTTCGTCATAATATCTTCCGTACAAAGTGCACCTCCAAAGGGAAAGTTTGCGTGATGATTATCGTCGGAGGTAGTTGCGAAAACATGGTTTCTACACTCATGGTTGATAAACTCGGGTTTCAAAAACACGACCACCCGGAGCCTTATCAACTCACGTGGTTAAAAAAGGTAACATCGTCAAGGTTACACACCGCTGCCTCGTTCCGTTTTCCATTGGTAACAAGTACATAGATGAAGTGTGGTGCGAGATCACACCCATGGATGCATGCCACATCCTTCTCAGCCGACCTTGGCAGTTTGATCGGCGGACACGCCATGATGGGTTTCGCAATACCAATTCTTTTAAGAAAGACGGTATCAACATTACGTTAGCCCCAATGGACCCGTGCGACACCCAACCCGCTGCTATGATCGTCTCACGGTCCGAGTTCATCGATTTCTCACGGCTGACGGGGACTACTCTCATCCTCGGCCTCTTCATTGTCGACGAAAACTTGGTTGTTGGCTCCCCACCGGCGGCGGTTCACCCTTTACTTGACGAGTTTCACGATATTTTTCCCGAAAACATACCCAAAGGTCTTCCGTTGATGTAGGAAATTCGGCACTGTATCGATTTCCTACCCGGGGCAAGCATTCCGAACAAACCCGCTTATCACATGAACCCAAAAGAGTTCGACGAGCTACAAAACCAAGTCTGTGATCTGTTGGAAAAGGGACTTATTCGAGAGAGCATGAGCCCGTTTGCCGTCCCCGCTCTTCTCGTTCCTAAACCTAATGGGGCCTACCGAATGTGCATTGATAGTCGAGCGGTCAACAAGATTACGGTTAAATACCGTTTCCCGATTCCACGTTTCGAAGACTTGTTGGACCAGTTATGCGGTGCTACTGTTTTTTCAAAAATTGACTTACGGAGCGGGTATCATCAGATCCGTATGCGGCCCGGTGATGAGTGGAAGACCGCCTTCAAAACTCGGGATGGTTTATATGAGTGGATGGTTATGCCTTTCGGCCTATCGAACGCACCGAGCACATTCATGCGGTTAATGAATCACGTCTTCAAAGCATTCATCGGTAAGTGTGTGGTGGTTTATTTTGATGACATTTTGATCTTTAGCAAATCTGTCCAGCAGCACTTGGGCCACCTACGGTCCGTTTTTGATGTTCTTCGGGCCCAACAACTTTTTGCTAACTGGGCCAAGTGCCATTTTCTACAACCGGAAGTGATTTTTTTGGGATACCTAATTTCGGGCAAAGGCATTCGTATGGACACAACCAAAGTTGAAGCTATTACTTCGTGGCCGACCCCTACGTCCCTTCATGATATACGAAGTTTTCACGGGCTAGCTTCATTCTATCGCCTCTTCATACGCAACTTTAGTTCGGTTTTCGGGCCTATTACCGATTGTTTGAAATCATCAAAGTTCACATGGACACCCGGAGCCCAAAAGACATTCGATACTTTGAAACGGGCCGTCACCGAGGCGCCCGTTCTTGCGCTACCAAATTTCGATATCGTGTTTTCTGTCGAGTGCGATGCTTCAGGTACAAGCATCGGGGGCGTCTTGTCCCAACAAAACAGGTCGGTTGCTTTTTTTAGCGAAAAGCTAAACAATTGTCGTCGTCGTTACAGTACATACGACAAGGAGTTCTACGCGATTGTGCGATCTCTTGAACATTGGCGTCATTATTTGCTACCGAATGAGTTTGTGTTATTCTCGGATCACCAAGCTTTACGTTAGATACAGGGCCAAACAAAACTTAATCCACGCCATTCCAAGTGGGTCGAGTTTCTGCAAGAATTTTCGTTCGTTATTAAACACCGGGCGGGCCACGCCAATGCCGCCACGGACGCCCTAAGTCGTCGGCCCAGTTTAGCGGTTGTTGTTCACACACATGTTGCCGGTCTCGACTCAATTAAAAACCTTTATGAGGCCGACCCCGACTTTGCCAAACCGTGGGAGCTGTGTTGGAATGGCTCACCGGGTGATTTTTTTATCCGAGATGGGTTCTTATACAAGGCAAGCAAACTGTGCATCCCCGCGTCTTCTTATCGTCATGCTATCATCATCGAGTGCCACAAGGGTGCACTTGCGGGTCACTTCGGGCGGGACAAAACCGTTTCACTTTTGCGAGAAAATTTTTATTGGCCCCGGATCGATAAAGACGTCATGTGTGTTATTCGACGTTGCCGAGTTTACCATGTCGCAAAAACACACGGGACGAATCAGGGATTGTACACTCCTCTCCCCACTCCCTCCGCTCCTTGGGAGGATGTCAGTTTGGATTTCGTTTTGGGTCTTCCACGTACACAGAAACAAAAGGACGCGATTATGGTTATCGTGGATCGTTTTTCCAAAATGGCGCATTTTCTACCATGCACCAAAACGTTTGATGCTTCACAGGTGGCACGCTTATACTTTAATGAGATTGTACGTTTGCATGGCATTCCGAAAACCCTTACATCGGATCGTGATGTTAAATTCGTGAGCCACTTCTGGAGAACCTTATGGAAACGGTTGGGCTCGAAACTACAATTTAGTAGCTCCCATCACCCGCAGACGGACGGACAGACGGAGGTCACTAACCGAAGCCTTGGGAACCTACTTCGAAGTTTGGTGGAAAAAAATCCTAAGCAATGGGACACGGTGCTACCACAAGCCGAATTCGCCTATAACCGTTAAAGCCACATATCCACGGGTATGTCACCGTTTTTTGTTGTCTATGGCCGAAACCCGTTCACTCCGATTGACCTCGTCCCATCACCCGTCGTTACTTCGTTTTCGGCCGAAGGGGAAGACCATGCTAAGCAAATTCAGGAAATTCACAAACAGGTTCGAGATGAAATCATAAAACATAATCTCCAGTACCAAGCACGGGCAAAGAAACATCAGAAGAAAGTGGTCTTTAATGAGGGTGTCTTGGTTTGGATTCATCTTCGAAAAGAGCGTTTTCCACCGGGTCGACATGGAAAACTACAACCTAGGGCGGATGGCCCATTTCGTGTCTTAAAATGCATCAACGATAACGCCTACCAGATTGATCTTCCGGGACACTACAACGTATCCGCAACTTTCAACATAGCCGATCTGATTTCGTATGACGACGCCAGAGATGACAGTGATGACTCGAGGACGAGTCCTTTTCAGGTGGGGGAGAATGATCTCGAGCCGAACCATCCTCACGAACCCTTGCATGTTACGGCTTTTGGCCATGCACACGGGTTTGGTTTGCCTTCGGGTTCGGATGTCGGGAGCCGTCATTAGTTAATTGTTTTAATTAATTATTTTCGTTTTATCTTCGTATTTGAATTTCGAATAAGTTGTTTTAATTCCTAAAAAGTTGCATGCCTATCTTTCAAGATAGGAGCCAGTTTGTTTGAAACTCTTTCCTGATTTCCAGTTACGTAGATTTTGTTTGATCAATAAACTTGTTCCTTTTTGAGATCGCCGGTTCTTGGCTCTCGGTCACGTCGCCGGATTTGTGTAACGGGTTTATTTTTCTTTTCATTCGCTTCCGTATCATTTGGCATCAGAGCCATGGCAGAATACTGGAGGTTTAATCGTGATTTTCACCGTCAATACGCCGCAGGAGGCAGCGGAGATTTTCATGATCCGTATCCTCGAGACGCAGAAATTGAACGTTTGCAACGGGGAGTATGAAGCAAGGGAAACCAACATGGTCGAATACCTGGAACAAGTAAAGCAAGCGATGGCATTGTTCGATTCATGTAAGGTCGAACATATCCCCCGCAGCAAGAGCAAGAAGGCCGACGCTCTAAGCAAGTTAGCATCTGTGTCATTCAGCCATCTTGCAAAAGAAGTAAGGGTAGAAGTGTTGACCGCACCCTCAATTGCCACTCCACAGGTCATGCAGGTGGAGGCTCCGACTCAAACCTGGATGACACCAATAATCAACTACTTGGTGCATAATGTCCTCCTAGTTGACAAGTCGGAGGCCAGGAAAATCCAGATCAACTCGCTCCAATACCAAATGCAAGAGGGGGGCTTATACCGAAAGACTTTCCTCGGCCCTCTGTTAAAATGTCATGATCCAGAGCAAGCCAGTTATATCGTTAGAGAAATACATTATGGCATTTGTGGAATCTATGCCGGGCCAAAGATGATCGTAACAAAGGTAAAAAATGCAGGATATTATTGGCCCGGAATGCACGAGAGTGTAGTCAAAGAGCTCCAACAATGTGATGAATGTCAGAAGCACGCACCAATAAGCCTCAGAGCGAAGAACGAGATGATCCCAGTGTCACGGACCCCGGCCCGGTTTGACCCGGTTCAGGAACCGCGGGACAAAAAATCCCGTGGTATTTATTTAATTGAGTTGACAGCGGAAGATTTTTAGCAGGATCTTTTTAAAACTGAAAATGCCCGATTATTTTATTTCATAATTCGGGATAAAACCCCGCTAGTTTACAATAAGGTGATTTCACTGGGAAATCTTTATTTTACAAAACATGTTTATTTATTTATATTGAGCCACTTCCTTAAGCTTGTAGTGCTTCGCGGCACTTTTTCCTGGATCACAACAGATCACCTGAAACATGTTTGAAAAAGGTTTTGTCAGTGGGGAAATACTGGTGAATCAGTCTTTTTACTAAAAACGACGCGTTGTTATAATTTACAGTATTAAGAGCGATTACAATGTTTATACATATCAACCATCTACCCACGGTATTTATCACTCGACCACCTATTGGCTATCTCGTTGTCCAATGTTGTCTGTGATTTTGGTCATATCACCCCTTGGCTAACCCGTTGTCCAATGGTGACGGTTATCAAGTATTGTATACAAAACCCCACATACCGGCTGTAATTTGGAGATTACAAAGACTTAATCCCTGTAATTGTAACTTTGAAAACAAACATGATTTTGAAATCAAATTTGATAAAAAGAGAATGACTCACTTTGCAGATTTATTCAGGCAGAGTTTAGCCTACTGATAAGCCTGTTAACCTAATTTAACAATAATGCATACAAAACTAAGTTAGTAACTTTAATCCAACTTTTTACGACAACTCACGAGATCGAAACCTTCACAACGAATGACAAAAGTGCGATACTTAAACACCCATCGAATTCACGACGAATGACAAAGTATAACCCAAGTTTGAGCAGCACTTAAACATTCATTGGATTGATTTCTATCGATCGGACATTAAATCGTAGCAGCGATCGAGTTATTACCCTGTATCGTAGCAGAGGTTCGGAATTTATAAATATCTTTGACGAAATTGCATATAAGTGAGTGTATGTAACGAATTTTGACGTCGAAACATGCAAACTGATCAAGTCCCAGGCCAGGGGTTTTATAGCCCGAATTGGAACCCCCCGCGTGTCGCGAAGGGTTCCTCCACCCCTGTCGCGAGTCGCGGGGCATACCCCCTTGCCTAGGGTAGCCTCGTGTTTTGTATAGCCTTGGTGAGTCAATGAAATTTGAATTTACGTGTTTCATAACCGTTTTCGAAGGATAAACTTAATTTAGGGAATACCCCCCTTGAGTTTTAGGGGCCCTGATCCTGATTTCAAATGTTCTGAAATTTTTAGGGTTTATGCAGAATCACTTGGGGGTCTTAATTAGAGTTTCCTATTGGACTAATTAAGATAAGAGATAATAGTTTTGGTGAGAGTTGTTACACCCAGTAACCGCCGCATGGCCTTTTCAGAAATGGGGTGTTGATATAGTCGGACCTTCCCACGATCGAGCGGAAGCGCTCAGTATCTACTAGTGGCGGTAGATTATTTCACCAAGTGGGTGGAAGCTCGACCATTCACGGTTATCTCTGGCTTTAACGTGACGAGATTCTTCTGGGAACAGATCGTGTGTCGCTTCGGTCTTCCGCTCTACATAGTGAGCGATAATGCAAAACAATTTGCGGAGAACCCATTAAAGCGGTGGTGTGAAAGTTTGAAAATTAACCAAGTCTTCTCTACGGTTGCCCATCCACAAGGAAACGGGCAGGTCGAGCAGATAAATTGCCGAATCATCGATGGGATAAAAAGAAGGCTTGGGTATGAAGGAAAAGGATGGGCTGACGCACTACAGAACGTGCTGTGGGCTCACCGAACCCTACACAAGACAAGCAACGGAGAAACACTGGTTAGTCTTACATACGGTACCGAGGCTGTGATTCCCGCTGAGATCGGACTCCCAAATCAGAGATGCAAAACCTGGGAAGAAAATGAACAGGAGCTCCGATCTAACCTCGATCTATTGGAAGAATGCCGGCAGATAGATGCGATCAAAGAAGCACGGTACAAAAAGAAGATCGAAAAGTACTACAATGCCCGTGCCAAACTTTACAAATTCAAAGTCGGAGATTTTGTGCTCCGAAGCAACGATGCAAGTCGCGTTGAAACTCCTGGAAAGTTGACCCCGAAATGGGAGGGACCGTATCGTATAAAAGAAGCCAGTGACAAAGGGTCCTACATGCTTGAAAAGATTGACGGAACCCCCGTTCCGAGAACATGGAATGGGGTTGTAACACACTTGCTATTATTTAACGATTTTCGTATAATTTAAGTCCATAATCATGTAATTACGGTTACAATTACAATGAAAAATACGGGTTTATTAAAAACTTTTACAATTTAAAGTAATACAACATAATGTGATTTAATTCATCATTTTAGAATAACGACGAAACAACTTGCGGAAGCTTCATTTTTCGTGTGTTCGGTCCTTTGCCATCGCCTGATCTCCATTCGGGTACACTTGTTATCACCTATGATCAAAACCAACGTAAAGTTTTGATAACCAAAATATAAGTCTAAACAAGTTCTACGCGTCAAACGATAATTAAAAATAATTTTTCCAGCTTTTATGTCTCTAGCGTGTCGCGAGAGACTCTGACAAACTTGTCGCGTGGCGCGACGTCTGTCGCGTGTCGCGCCCCACACATTGTGACCCATCGCGTGGCGCGGGGGAAACCAATTTCTAGCGTGTTTGTTGCTGAAACCTGCATTTGCCCAGCTATAGGTTTAATCGAAATTCAACTTTAAAATGTCATAACTTTTGTTCTACTTATCTGATTCGCGTGATTCTTTTTCCTACGCGACCGTAATTTAGTTCTCCATTTCATGGAGTTAAAATTCAGCATTCAAACTAATAAAATTCCAAATTTCTAAGCATTCGGCTTATTATTCAAAATCAACATTTTGATCCGTTTGTAGTTAAAACCACCAACTTGTTTCTAACTAATCAAAATACATGTTCCAATGTATTTAACACAAAATATTTAGCTCGGGTTCGTAATTGCTATAATTTGCGCGACTAGTACGCAAGCTATGTGCATAAACTGTTTTGACTCGTTTAGGGAATTTAAGCAATTTAGTCTAAAACTTGCTCTTTTCTTTTTGACACTACAATATTTCCATATCTAAATAACTATATATATAATCCACCACAACTATTTTGTGATGGATTTAACATAACGAACCCCTTTTCCTCAATTCTACCCTTCAACTAGTCATTTTACGCAAATGACAATTTTTAGGCATTTGAACTACGAAGTTTATGCCTACAACTCTTACATGTATCTAAGGGTTACATAATTACAATGCAATTTTCTAAACGACCTCTAGGGGTCGTTTGCTCGTTTTACCCATTAAGGGTTTTTCGGTCAATTCTAGTCTCTTATTTTACGACGAAGGACTTTAACTAATTATTTAACCAAAAAATGCACTTTTAACTATAAGTCTATATATATGCGTACCTGTCCCGGGTCAACAAATAGACCCGATTTATACCTCGCTTTAATCATCACACAATCTATGGCGACGCAATTATCCAATTTGCTAATCGCTCCTGTCAATATAAGACTTGACAACCACATTAGTCGCTATTGTCAAATGGCGTTGTCACCACCATTCGACCTGTTTGGCATATTTGCCCAATATTACCCATTTTTACCATTCATTATGGTTTTCATCACTTTCGCTTATTCCGACCCATTTCAATTTACGTCGGAACATCACATTTCAAATATTAGCTTATCATTTTCATAACCTTTATAATCATTACGCATTCTAAGATAAAAGAATGTAAGATTCACTTACCTTGCATCCATGCCACGCTTTTCTTTCCATACTCGCTCCGTTTGACCCGCTTCATCCACAAGCTTCCACCTAGCTTGTTAAGCGCCAAACTATTATCCAATGTTCACAAGGTGATTAGATAAACCATAATTTAATATGATCTTCCACCTTACACATTTCTATGCATTCATCCGAACACTTAATATAATCATGTTTTACACACAACCAAGTAGACCGCGATTTCATTTAGGCATTTCATATCACTGAAAATGGGCTGTTTTTGGTGACTTGTTTAACCTGTTTACAAGTCTTCAAAAATTATGATTTTTTTATGTTTCATACCTCTCGGAGGGTTAGGCCTTGTGTTAAAATTTCAAGATCTAACTCTTTACAAAAAATTCGTAAAAATTCATTTACTAAGCTGCAATCAGATTCGTCACTTCTGACTGCAGCTTACGGAAAAAATCATTTAAAATTCCTCGTTTATCCGATTGACGAAATTCCAATTGGAGATTCTTTTAATCACTTAAAACTATATACAATAAAAAATTGAGATCATAAATAAATT
This sequence comes from Helianthus tuberosus, assembly GCA_030545235.1. Classification (NCBI taxonomy): domain Eukaryota; kingdom Viridiplantae; phylum Streptophyta; class Magnoliopsida; order Asterales; family Asteraceae; genus Helianthus; species Helianthus tuberosus. The sequence continues at coordinate 32,392,337 of CM060373.1, read as the reverse complement.
CATAAATTGAGTTATGACATTCGTAATGGGCTGCAAATTCTGCCAGAAAACGCAGCTTGAACCTTCGATACGGAAAAATTCATAAAACGCTCAATTTTCGTCGAAAAAATGCGATTCCAGTGGGGTTTTAAAGATATTTCCTGGAATTACATTTTAGACTCAAGAAACACACGTTTTTGTCACGTTTTATCCATGTTACAGCCAATACAAGTCGGCTGTAAATTCTTATCAGAAGTTGTTTGAATTCAGCTTTCAATTAAAGCATGTTCTTGACATCATAACACTATTTTTTTAGCAATCAAAACCCTAAAAACATCTCATACGTGAATTTAGCATCAACAAAAATCTGAATTTACTTGAGCTAGGCATGATTTCAATATATATTTGTCTAGGGTTTACTCCTAACACTACAATGTTCCTATTTCATCCATATAACAAGCATGCATCAACAATTTTTGAATTCTCTAGGTTTACTCAGAAATTCAACTAGAGATTTCTCATGAAATTTACATACCTTGTAACTCCTTTTTCAGTGAAGATCACTAATTCGTGCTCAGATTTTGATTTGGGATTGATTTGGACCTTCAATTTGATGCTTTTGTTGAAATTAGGGTTATACCCCTTTTGTTTCTCCCCTGGTCGATCGAACTAGAACACACACTGGTGTGTGTGTTTTAATTTTTCTTTTATAAATGTTTTAATTAAAACATTTTCCTATTTACCCACCTTTAGTCCCTCATGTTTTATTTTGGTATTAAGTAGGCCACAACCTACTTATTTATAGTAACATTCCCTCTTATTAACTAGGTTAATTATTCCTAGTTAACTTGATGGGTTCGGGAAGTCATAACCCGTTTTGTTTTAAGTCCCGTTAATTCGGGCCTTTTACATACTTTGTTTTCTCAAAGTATTTATCCTCCTGTTAATTAATATCAAGTTTATTTATTTCAATCCTAATATTTACTGGGTTAATTTTTACCACTAACGGTATTTTACCCGTTCATAAATGTTAACGTGGTTTGATTACCAAACCCGTTTTCGGGGTGTTACAGGGTTCATCTAAAGAAATGCTTCATGTAAACGCTCGCCTGCTACGAGCCCAAAAGATCGCTGTCTTTGTTATTTCCTTTTTCATATAAAAATCGTGAGGGTAATGCCCCGAACATGTTTTTCAAATTTTCCTGTAAAACCGGGAGGGTCTACCCCGGAGCTATAATTATCGAATTATTAAATAAAGCGATCTGCATCTTTATAATACATAGCATATCCATGTATAAGTTCTGTAACACCCCGAAAATGGGTTTGGTAATCAAACCACGTTAACACTAAAAGAAGGGTAAAGTACCGTTAGTGGTAAAATTTACCCGGTAAATATTAAGATTTAAATAATTAAACCTAATATTAAATAAAGGTTATACGAAAGCTTTCGAGAAAACAAAGTTTATAAGAGGCCCCGGGTTAACGGGGCTTAAAATAAACGGGTTAAAACTCCCGAAACTCACTAAGTTAACTAGGAGTAATTAACCTAGTTAGTTATTTATTTCTTAAAAAAAACAATAAAGACATGATATCATAAAGTCAAGAAAAACATGTCCAACAAAGTCATAATGAGCCCAGAATATACGGTTACATGCCATAATGAATTTATTGTACGAATTGCGAAAACAAACATAAAGTTTCCTAATCCTCCTTGACAATGGGGAGTTCACTATTCTGTTTTATGACTGATAGCGGTTCATTCACCAATTCCGAAACCTTATCAAGGACCGAGATATGAAAGTCGTCAAAAGCCTTGATTGCAATATCAAGGTGTCTTTAGCTCCTTCATCATATCCGAGAACTTCTTCAACGGACCGAGCCGAACCTTGGGCAGCTTGAAAGCCCTGTTTGATGCCATCATTCACATCAACGGCGTTAACACTATTCACCAGATCTGCAACCACTTTTTCCAACTCTGGACTCTGATGCACCAGCTTAACAACCCAAGCTATTCCGTCGGTCAAAAACCATTGTTTTGTAAGCACGAGTTCCGACACAAGGCCATACAACTCGACCATTTCACCATCATATCGGGTTAGCATATCCTTCGCATCATCAATCACTAACCGATGTGACTCAATAGCCCTATCACGGGCCCTCTCAAGCTCGAGCTTATCTAAAAAAGAAGAACCAAAGGTTTACGGGTTGAATGAATAAGTAAATAAAATGCAATAAACGTCCCATTCACCAAACGAATATGATCGGCCAGCAGCTGATCATAGGAAGATTGCATTTCCTTCTGCTTCGCTTCACTTTTCTCCTCAACCTCAGATAACCTTTTCTTCAACTCCTCAAACTTCAGTTTTACATCCTCTAAGTCATGAACAGCTTTGTCGCGAGCCTCATAGGCAGCTGCGGCGGAAGCTTGAGAAGCCTTGCTCACTTCTTTAGCTTCAGAAACCTGTTCCTTCAATCGGTCTGCCTGAGCCCGGAGCGATGAAATTTCTTGTTTTGCCTTTGATCGAACATTGTCTTCATCTTTAAGAGAAGCAACTTCACGCTCGAACCGGCGACAGTTAGATTCGGCCTCAACCCACTGTTTGTAAGTTTCGACCACCAAGGAATTGGATTGAGCCTGGTTCAGCATCAAAGCACTTCCGAGCTCCGGACTGCTCATTTTCCTATAATATTCATGTTCAGCAGGAGTGCCAAGATGAAACAATGTCATCTTCGCAGAAAGAGCATCCATAATCTTGTCCTTATTTGCCAACGACCAATCAGGAACATACTTCTCCAAAGCTTGAGCCGAATCCACGTCCATCTCCTCGCCCGAACCTAATTCTCGACAGAGAAAAACGGCTTCAGTCTCGTATCATAAGGGGGAAGAGGAGTCACTATCCCCACCATCAATCTGTTTAGGACTCGGCCTCGAGACGTTGGAGGCAACCCCAGTTGTAAGCTTACCCGAATGAGATAGATCAATCTTCTTCAAAGACAACGGATCGGGCATATTGGCGATGTCAATCACCTTAGTAGATTGGCCCCCGAAAGATAATGGACTTGGAGGAAGGTTAACAGGTTCGGGGTCTTCCCGCCATGAATATGAGCGTCTAAATTCTCCAGTAAACCCCCGGCAACAGAAAACCCAGTAACTTGGTCAACTTCGTCCTCTAACACAACTGTTTTAAAGTCCAACTTCGTTTTCTTCGGCTTCTTCAGATTCGGATCAGGTTTGGAAGAGGTACTTCGTCCCCTCTTAAAACTAACCTGAGGACGAACCTCGGCATCTTCATCACCACCTCCGATGTCCACTCCTTCGTCCTCCACCGACAAGTGCTCCGAACCATACAAGATAACTTTAGAACCTGACTCTTTCGCCCCACTTGAACCTGTCTTCTTCCCTTTGTCTCCACTTGCCACCTCAGCCGTCTGAACCGAAACCACGTTTGCCGCCTGCGCCGAAGGAGCCGAGCTCGAGCCTCCTTGACCAGTAGTGGCAGCAGGCTCCCTGATTGAATAAAGGTTCTCCTTAACCACAGAGAGATACGGAGGATCCCCCTTCGGCATCTTAGTAGCACGAACATCAAGCTCTTTAGAATCAAATGACTTCAACCTCAAGGCTTCCTTTAATCCCATGGCTGCACACAAAAAAGGAAAAGGCAGTACGTAATATACGTATATATATAAAAAATATATATATAATAATAATAAAAAAATACAAAGATATGTGAAAAATCGGTGCTCGAACCAGGAACATAAACTAACCCTTTCTGCTCCATTTTATGGTAGGGTAGTATTCGGGTTCGGACCAAATCGTGTTTATCCTTCCCATCACTAGGATATGTTCCGGGAATTTTTGAACACGGCCAACTTCCTTGATCAAAGTCGCATACAACTCTTTATCAAATTCAAAGTCTTCCGAAAGGGGGTCGGGGAGTCGGGATCTTTTCAACCTCCAAGTCATACCGGACGGAACACAACGATCGTCCACCGAAAAGAAACGATCTTTCCAATCTTTTAAGCTCGAAGTAATCCACGAGTAACAGCAAGCATTCTTATTTCGAGTCTCGAAAGTATACCAGTCACTAGACCGGTTCAGTTTGTAAAAAGCCCGGAACACATCTAGATCCGGGTCGGATCCTAAGCCACGACAAGAAAGTTCGAACTGACACACCTTGGCAAGGCCAACGGGGTTCATCTGAGATAGATGAACCTCGTGGAACATCAGAACGTCGACTAAAAACTGCGTCAAGGGAAGACGATAATTGCAATAGTCGAACATCCGGGTATAAACACCTATTTTACCCTGAACGAACGTATATATGGCCGTATCCTTCGCAGGAAGAATAGGGTGTAAGGAAGAGGGAATTGAATACTGGTTCACATACCACTCCAGGCCGTTTCGGTTTAAAATGTTGAAACAACCAGACAAGTTACTTTTGTTAGCCATGATTTGTAAAAAAGAAGACACTAACCTGCTAAGTAAAAGTGTTTCACCTCAGAGAAGAAGAAAAGGAAGAAGATGAAGTAAAAGGTAAAAGCAAAAAGTTATTTTTCCCCCTTTTATAGGGATATACACCGCCTCGAAACAACCAATCAAGTGGCGACACGTCATAATGCATGACGCAAATCAAAAGTCACATCAATAAAAGGAAGGATAGGATAACCGACGGTCACCAAAATAAAAAGTCACCGTCAGGATTCAAAATTCAAAAAACTAGCAAAAACCGCCACAGAAAAAGCACCAAGTACGAGGACCCCGCCATTTAGTTCGAAGCTTTTAACAAAACACTACGAACTAGGGGGACTTGATGAGGATACGTCCTGATCAGACCGTACACTTAATAAAGTATAAGGTCAGATCGATAGCACAGGGGGCAAAACCGGACCTAGCATCCACAGCCGGAATGATCAAAGCCATAGAATCTTCTCTAGCTAACTGGGACCCACAACTTTAACTGGCTGACAACGACTGGTCCGACCCTAACTAACTTGCCACGTCAGCACGCCCCAAAAGTATAAATACCCCGCCAATACTTCTCACCAAGGGTAATCGCTATTTTTCTCTCTCTAAACTCTCCTCTCTCTCTCACTGACTTACCTCTCCTCACAAATATTTATTCTCACGCCCGAGCTTGGTCACAGAGAGGCCCCCCTCCCTGTGACGAGGCTAACAGTGTGTTTCTTTCCTTGTGAACTTGCAGGTTCTAGCCAAGGTCATCTGAAGCTCTGCTCATACCAAGTCGGACCAACTGGTTTTGAGTCTTCAGGGTGAAAAGTTAAAATTAATTTAGTAGTGTGAATTAATTTAAAAAAGGAGAATGTGTGTTATAATTTTGGTGGGCGACACGTCTCGCTGAATGTTTCTATTTGTAATAGTACTAGGCGATGCTCCGCCCGCATTGCGGGGCGATGGTCGAATAAATTTCAACCAATTAAAAAAACAGTACTACAGTTTTGCTTAAAAGAAAAAGTAAAAAGAGTGTTAGGCAACCCCTTGACACGATTTTTAGCTGGGGGCAAAGTCATATTTTTATTTTTACTTGAGTGAAAAATCAATTTTTTTCCCGAGGGTAAAATCTTAATTTTTAGCTATGGGAAAACCATATTTTTATTTTGCACTGGGGTAAAAACGTAATTTTGAACTGAGGGTGATATCGTAATTTTGAACCGGGGGGAAAATCGTAAATTTTAGCTAGGGGAAAAGGCATAATTTTATTTTGAACTGGGGGGCAAAGACGTAATTTTAAACTGTGGGAAAAACCGTAATTTTAAAGTGGGTATAAAGTAAGAAACTGGTGTAAAATCGTAATTTTGAACTGGGGGAAAGAACAAAATTTCTTTTGAAGTGGGGTGAAAACGTAATTTTGGCTGAGGGTAAAAGCGTAATTTTTTTCCGAGGGCAAAATCGTATATTTTAGCTCGGGGCAAAAGGGTAAATGTATTGTGAAGTTGGGGCATAACAGTATTTCTTAACTGGGGTCAAAAACGTAATTTTAAGGTGGATATTAAATAATAATCTGGTTTGTCCAATGGGTATTGCCCTCCACCCATTTGAACCAATGACAGAGAAACACTATTCAGGGGCAAAACCGTAACTTTAAAGTGTTTATAAAATAATAAACTGCTTGGTCCAATGGGGAGGGGCGACCACCCATTTAAACCAAAGGCAGGGAGATACTATTCCCTGTCATGGTAAATGTAAATGTTGAAAATGAACTGAGGGCAAAATCGTAATTTAAGCTGGTGCAAAACCATAATTTTATGTTGACCTGGGGGCAAGATCATGATTGTAAACCAAAGGCAAAATCTTTGTTTTTAGCTGGGAGCAAAAGTATAATTTATTTTGAATTTGGGGCAAAAACGTTATTTCGAGCTTCGGGAAAAATTGTAAATTTAAACTGGAGATAAAATCGTAATTTGGAATCGAAGGCAAAAACGTATTTTTTAGCTGAAGGCAAAATCGTAATTTTATTTTGAATTTAATTTACTTGGCAGGAGGTAGGGTCCCAATATTTGAAAGTTCAAAATCACACACTCTCTCACACACTCTCTCACATGCTCTCTGCCACACACACACACAGAGTGGGTCTTGAAGATACAGAAAAGAACGTTGAATCGAAGCAGCCATTAATGTATGTAAAAGCTTCTTTATTTGTACTTGCATTTTGTCCATTTATTCCAGCTTTTTCTACATAATACAACTTTTTGTTACTGTATCTTTTTACCTGAAGAAGCTGGAAATGTATGCTGTGAGGGTGAAATGACCTGAAAGAGTTTGAATTGTGTAATTTCCTTTTCAATCAGCTGAAAATTTTCTTCAATTTTGGTTGAAAATGGAGAGGAATAAGCTGAAAAAATCCAACACGCCTTGCCCTTTTCAAGGTGAAACTCTCACTCTCTGATAATAATTTGATCTGTATTTTTTTAATTTTTATTATTTTTTTGTATCAACATGCTTGAAGTGACAGTTAGGGTTTATATTCTGCCATTGTTGTAATATACTCTGTATTAATGCAACTTTATAATGAACAATGAATCAAACTGTTAAATAATAATGAAAATCCTTACTATGTACTGTTAGGGCCATCCCAAGGGTCAACGAAAATCCGGAGGCAGTAGAAAAAATGGGTCTCTAAATATATATTTAAAAAAAAGTATTTAAAAAATTATAATATATAAAAAAAAGCTTAAAATATATTATCTTTTCTAAAATATATACACGTTTTAATAAAATTGAGGACCCTTGTATAAAACAGAGACGCAAAGCGCAAAAGCAACGGGCTTTTCGTACCCGAGGCGTATGCTAATTTTATCTTATAGGTTTTTAGCTTTCCTTACCCAAAACATAGCTATAAATAAGGTTTTTGTATGATTTTAGCTGCCTGTACAAGCCAAAAAAACCCAAGGTACAACAGTTAGATACATAAAAACTCCTCGGGTACGAGAGTAAGGCGCCTCAGGCAAAAAAAGCTCAGAAAAATCCCCAAAAAGCGCGCCTTTGGTGCTTCTTGTTGCGCCTCAGGCGCACTTTTGTAAAACCAAGGATACAATATAAGTATATTCACAAAGGAAACATGATCAAATCATATCTCATACAATAAACTCTTAACTAATATTTTCTATCTGATATACAGGAGATAATTAAAACAAACACTAACTAATATATTCTATTTAATACGTAAAGATAATTACAATAAACCCTACCTAATATATTTATCACTAACACAAATGTTAAGCTTGTTGCTATTTTCCTTATCTTGTGATAATTTCCAGGGACAATTATGCAGACATTATTAGCTAAAGAAATGTCCGATGAAACTTCGACCAAAAGGCGGTCGCCAAATCTTATAGCCAAGTTGATGGGTCTAGATGAACTACCATCTCCCCAGCCTACTGCCAAAAGAATTGAAAAGCCATTTAAACATGATCAGTTTAATAAGAAGAAAACAACAATTGAACAACAACATTTTAGAGATGTTTATGAAGATCCACAAGCATCACTACATGTTGAAAATCGAGTTTATACATCACAAGTGACTGCAAAAAGTAGATACGCGAAACTGGAACTAGGATACATCAAGGAAAGATGTGATGAAATGATTAGGGAGTCCATTGCAATTAAAACTAAACTCGAAAGGGTGGATTCCAGCCCGGACTTGACGTTGAGTTTTCTGCAAAACGGTCGGCAAGATATTCCTTTAGCTTCTAACGAGATCATAGTTTTAAAGCCATCGAATGCTAGTAGATATGGGCCCCATGGCAATGCCTTGAAAGAAGCAGTAAACTGTCGTGTTCCCGTTTCTCATCGAAGAAATGAAAATGGACATTTACGATACTCCTGTCATTGTAATAATAACTCGCATAGATCATCTAGATACCGGTTAAAAAGGAAAGACGCAACTATTATTTCTCCAAGTGAAATTGTAGTCCTTAAGACAAATGTCGTAAAGAACTATATCGATAAAAAGTTTCTTCGTTCTGCTGATGAATGTAGGAAGAATACAGAATCAGAATTTTATCGCAGTGAAGCAAAAACAAGAATGTCACAAAGGTGGAAAACTAACGGGTATAAAGATGCGAGAATGGTTGGTAAAAGCAACACGCTTGAAGAAATGCTTTCTGTTTCCAACACAAGGGCACATAGCGAAACTGGATATTTCGTGGGCCCGTATGAGGTCAGTGATGGATATGGTTGGAGGGACGAATATCATAGAAGTACATCACGTTCAAGATCACTCCCTCTGTCTCATATCCGAAGTAAAAACATTAGTGATTATTATGAAGCTCATGCTGATGAGAAGATGATGGTACATGAGAAGCTTGTTCATCGAGGTAAAAGTAAGGGAGTGAAGGGTAATTTTAGCGACAGAGAAGATTCACGATGCGAAACTTTACAATATAGTGAAAGATGTCACACCTCTAATCGTTGGAATGCATGTACCCCGGAGTTTGATGATATTTTACCAAGTCGGACTTACTTTGAGAACAGGGATCCTGCTGAACAAGAGTCACTGATTTCTAATATTCATGATGTGACCGCAAATGCAGCTTCGGTTATTGATGTCTGCATGCTAGGAGACGCAGAATCCTCTGCTGTTGATGGAGATAGTTTGAATCCACAGGTATGCTTATACTGCTATATGAACATGTAATGCCATATTAGCCGTTAACTGCATTCGAGTTTATATTTAATAGTATAACATTGCATATATATGTTGGTACACCAATAACCAATATCATACTTGTATGCATTCAACCAGATTGAAACACCAATTTCAGTCTACTGAAAATTCGGTGGTTTACTAAATTAAGTCACCAAATTCATGTTCTTGATTATCGCTAAAATCAGTTAGTTTTCGTATCTCTTTTCAAGAAGTTACAATTTCGGCCTTGTAGGAACCAGTGACTGAAAACGCACATGGTACTGTTTCTGTTCACTTGTCTGGACCCGAGCTAGAATCTTCAAAAGGCTCTAAAGAGTTTGAGTTTAACCAACATGGTCAACTTTCAGTGCTGGAAGTTTCTCCAACAGATGATTTATCATCCGGTTCTGATAGCTTTGAGAGAGTTAGTTCCAAACTACACGGTAACTACTAAGCTACGCCTGCTCGTCTTTATCATCTGCTGCTCATATTTCTTTCATTATCTTTTTAATGAATATTTTCCCCATTTTTTCAGAGCTCCAGAAACAACTTCATCTGCTGAAAACGGAGTCAGGAACAACTTATGATAGCCCAAACGATGAAGACACAGAACAAATATCATCATCATGTACAGTTTCCGAGTCAGAGAACTTGGAATCTACATACTTAACAGATCTCCTACGACATTCTAATTTTTATGATCACGACCCGTATACATTCATAAGTAAATGGTATACCGTAGATCACCATCCTCCTATACATCCTCGGTTATCTGATCATCTTGAAAAGAAACACTCCAAAGTCTCGAGACTTGAAAGACGGTTGTTTGATGATCGTTTAAGCGAAGCATTGTTCCTTCTTTCCAAGTCTATGGTATCATGGTCGTTTGGTCAAAGAGGAACTAAGATGACGTTGACTGAGATTGAGTTTAAAGATCGGTTGCAGAAGTTGCTTGATAAGCAAGAAAAGGAAGCAAACTGGGAATTTGAGGATATGTTCATTGACAGTGATCTGGATTGGTTTGAACCGGCGAGTGAAACCGATTTTGTAGGTATGCAAATTGCTGAGGTGTTGGTAGATGAGTTGGTACTGGAAATTGTTATTAGACATTGGTAGTGAAAGTAGAATATAAGTGCAGGTTTGTAGGCATAGAACCAAGACAGCAAAATAATGGGAAAAAAAGAAACAGGTCAATAGGTGATGAAGGAATGTGGTGTTTTTTGAGAAAAATATTACAACAATATTGAAAGATGTGATGTTGGATTTGGATTTTAAATGTAATATTAATAACAATTTGTTCTTGTATCTCGGAATCTATTACTTATTATCCACCAGGTTTGCAGGTTTTCTCGCGGGTATCGTGCATACCCGTTTATAATGTTATGTGATTAAAACAAAATGGTTGGGTTTTCCGCTAGCGGATCTTAAACTCACCCTAAAAACTAACTTTCAAATATCAAATACAAACTACACTTCTAGTAGTTATACATTTTAGTTTCAGTATTTTCACAAAATCTAAATATTATTTATTATATTTAAGAAATTTTAGAGTTAATTACTGTTTTCGTCCCTTTGGTTTGTCAAAAATCACTATTTCAGTTCATTAGTTTGAAAATTGTGATTTCAGTCCCTGTGGTTTCACTTTCGTAACCATTTCAGTCCACCTTGTAACCATTTCAGTCCCTGTACTAACAGAATAAATGGATTGAAATGGTTACGAAAGTGAAACCACATGGACTGAAATGGTTACGAAAGTGAAACCATAAGGACTAAAATCGCAATTTTTAAACTAATAGACTGAAATAGTGATTTTTGACAAACCACATGGACGAAAACAGTAATTAACTCGAAATTTTAATATAATAATTTTTTGTTGGTATAACTATAAGTAATGAGAATATAACCATACCTGTATACTAGTCCTACATGTTTCCTGTTAAGACCATAGTTTTATTATCATACTTGATGATATCAAAGTTCTTTTTCTTTCTAATTTGAGAGAAAATGATTTCACTAAATAAAATGAAATGTCGAAAAAACAACAAACCGACCTTAGCTCAGTTGGTAGAGCGGAGGACTGTAGTGGGTATCATCTCAAAGCCATCCTTAGGTCGCTGGTTCGAATCCGGCAGGTCGGATTTTTTTTAATAAAAACTCTAAATGTTTATATTTTTGGAATTTAATGAACAACTGATGTTCTAAACTATATCACCATTTATATTGGCATTTCTTTAAACAGAAACAATTAACATACATCAAAATCATAGACCATCACTAGGCTCCATGTGTGTCCAAACAAGGTACCCTTTTTGTGATTTGAGTAATTCACTTTTGAATGATACATTCATGCACTCTGTTAAAAGTAAATAACTTTTCTAAAAAGCAATACAGTTTATGGGACAGATAAATAATATAGAAAATAATCTTAAAAAGTTTATTAAGCTAGAACAAACAATCAAACAACACTCGGTATGTAAACCCAGTGGCTAGTGCACCCACATTCAACGAGTGCTAAACAATGAAACATTTTATGTGAAGCGCGAGTTCATATATCCCAAGACTTGTGTCCCTCCACTAAAATCACAAACGTATTCGCTACATAACCAAACAATCCAAGTTAAAACCAACATCACAATCCCATACGTAGCATACTACTTTTATGCAACGAGTCCTAATTGTTTATTGATTTTTGAGAAACGCGAGTCCATCTGAGGCTCGAGTGGTGACGAGACTGTGGGAGTTAACAATTGAGCATTCTTGACCTTTGACACGCTCATGAGAACACCTAGCGGTGTTACGCTGCCAACCACCGTTACCTTCTTCGCCATAAAGTCTATGGTAAAGGATGTTACACCTAGAAAAATATTAGATTTATGTCATTATAATTTGTTACAAGATTTTATATATAAACAATAAAAGACTAATGCGTTTTATGAGACATTATATATTTAAAAGATTGTTTTTAAAGTTTTGCATACCTTCCATTTTAGATAAATGTTTCCTCATTTTCTTTTCACAACCTCTGCAGTGCAATGATACTCTTAACACAACCACCTGCACCAAATTTATTTATTACCATTTTTTATATACACATAACCAACCAATGTTAAAAAAAGAATTGTAAAATAAATAATAACTATAAATTGGTTAAATAGTATAAATCAAAGGCAGCTAATATCAGTACACCATCCTATGTTAACCAAACATCAAAATGAGCCCTCATACGGGCCATATAACAAGACGAATATGGGTCACACAGGCCATATGAAACCCATAGGTTGTTTTGGTCACATCATACCGTCCATGTATGGGTACAACCTAACAAAGAAATGACTTATGTGACAATGACGACCCATATGGGCAGGTATCACCCGTATGACATGTATGATGTGACAAGTGTCCTGGTGTTCACTATTCGAGATGGTGTACAGATAACAACACCCTAAACGAAGAACCTGGTGATCAGAAGAGTGCGAAGACAAAGACGACGAAGACCCTGGCGGCATTTTGTCTGGAGAAGAAGATAAACCGTCGTCATTCTTCTTTTTGCAAGATTTGTCATCCTCGGATTGTTTCAAACCAGGATCAAACTGATCAGACAACAATTTGTCTGTCAACAAAAACCTTGAAGAACTTGCAGGACTAATGAAATCACCAGGCCTTGTACACCCCCATCCAAGCACCCCTCCTTGTCTCCTTACTACATTATTATTATTATTATTATTATTATTATTATTATTATTATTATTATTATTATTATTATTATTCATATTCATAACTAACTGTTCATCTGCAGAAACAATAGTTTCTCTCTTTTGCTCAATGTAGGTTTTGGGATTTTTCAACATTTTGTTGTTATTTTTGTCGTCGTTGTTGTTGTTGTATTTTCGGGGATGAGGAGGTTTAAGCAGGGTTTTGGTGAGTCTTGTTTGGTCTTGGATGATGGGGTTATGGCGGTCGATTGCCCGACCGCCATCGAAAGAAGTCGCGGTGACCGAGGATGAGGAGGGTTGGTGATGAATGTTGGAATCCATGGTGGTAATGGCAGCATTTGAAGCACAAAATGTATGAGTGGTTTTCATGGTGAGTTGTGTAGTTTTACACTTTTACTACTAACTACTAAGTGGTGGTGCTTTTGAGCTACATTATCTGAAATAATAATAATGATAAAAGAACAATTAAAAGGGTATTGGGGACATGGCTTCAGAGCCACAGTCAAGAGACAAGCATTCAAAGGGAAAACACAAGCTTACAAAGTAAGGGTTCAAATTTCACATGTCAAACACAAACTACAAAACTACATTTATTTTACCAAAATGTGGGACTCACCCATTTTGTTTGTACGTTACAAATATTTAACCCGTTTGAAAAAACCGATACCCGAAACATAGGAGACAGGTATTCGGATATGTAATCACGTCCTGTCCTGAGAGAGTGAGAGATGTATGATATCAGATGATACCTATTTACCTGAAACATTCAAGTTGTTTTTCATATATGTATAATTTACGAATTTTTTGTTTTAAAAAGTGGTCACTGACATGCCTAGGCACAACCAGGCAAGCCTTCTCACTCCAAACACAATAGAAGCAGTTCAAAGGCGCCTAGAAAAGCGGCGCAATCACAAACTAAACCATATATACAACTTATTTCAGTCTAAATTTTATATATACAACTTATTTCAGTCTAAATTTTGGGTAAGTGATCCAGTAAACCTACGAAAGATATTAAAAATACTTTATATAAATAACTAACGTCATGTATATTTAAGCAGTGTGCATTTACGTTTTGCGACTCAGATCGAAACCCTATCGCTTTGGTGTACCTTGCAATTTTAAAACCAAGACTACAATTGTACTTGTGTAGTGACTTGGTACTTATGGTCCACTTCACATGATTGTATTACATACAGGGTAGAAATAGAGATGACCAAAGATGTGGTCATGGGCATTATTCAACATGTACAAATGTCAATGAGGTGGTGGTAGAGTGGTATGAGAGAGATTTGGTGTTCTAAGCGGACCTAGGTGAAGCCTAGGGTGGTCGGGCGCATCCCTTGAAAATATGCTTGAACCACTCATCCGCACCCCAACAATAATTCCTGGGTCCGCCACTGGTTCTAAGGGACCCAAGTTCGATTCCTGTTCTCCCTATTATATTCTGCGGTACCTAGTGATGATGGAAGACTAGGCGAGTAGGCGGAGATCGTTAGTTCGATCCTTAAACTGAGCGGATTTTACCTCACCGCACTGTCGTGCCTTCGGGCGAATGTTCACGGGCTTCGGCCCTAGGTGAGGGTTTTCCCTGGTTCAAAGACAAGTGTATCCTGACATAGTAAATTTCACCAGTAGTCCAATAAATGACTGGTTGGCCACTCAAAAAAAAACACAATCACATGATGATGACAGTAAAAGGTGTCACATGTGCATCAACACTTGTACTTCATTAACGTACCCTGATTGATAGCAATGATCACCATGAGCCATGAGGGGAGTGACAGAAGTGACCATTTACCCATGTGACATCAAAAAAAACTTTTTTAATGGGACATCAAAATCTGTTGCAATCAAAGTAACTTTTGCATAAACAAGAAACCTTCACGAAGTGTCAATTTAGGTTCCCAAGAAACCTTTTTTCGCCTTACTAATATCTGTTCTCTTCTAGGGATCATGAGCAGTGTCGTCTTTAAATGTATAATATCGGTCCATTTAGGGAAAATATTATATTTAATGACAAGGGTTCAAAAGATATAATGTATGATTGTATGTCACGTTGCTACTAGAGGTGCACAAACCGGATATATTTAATAACGGGTTTCGGTTATGAAACCGGTTTTGGTTTTTCGTTTTAAGCGTTGAAACCGTTATTGCTATAACCGATTCGATTCAGGTTCCAGTTATTTGACCAAAAACCATACCCTATGTGCCCGGTTTCGGGTAGGGTTCGGTTCTGGTTCTTAAGAAACCGGGTATTAAAGGGTTTTTCGATACCCCGTTTCCGAGATTTTTAGTACAATATTTTCAAATTTTTTAATACTCTGTTGCGTTTTTATTACTCTATTTTATCGTCTTTTTGTTTGTTACTGTCGAATCCCCAAATCCCTAATGTCGTTCAAAGGGTTTGGCGGTACTAACCTTAGATTCGGTGAGCTCCGGTTCAGGTTCGTCATCTTGTCGTCATAGTGACGGTTCCTCTTGCGGGGCACCGGGTCTTGGGCTGCAGCCACAGGTAGATCTAGTTAGAGGGCCCGAGGGGGTTCACCCCGAGGGCACTCCGACGCTCAAGTCAGTATCATGTATAGCAATGATAATTATAAGTGCAAGTAAATGTATATTTTAATGAGAGGGAGCAGATGTTGTATGTGAGAAGGAGGAGGAAGAAGTAACCTTTTTGTGGAGAAAATGTAGTATGCCCTTCTTGGAGGAGGGGGCTCTCTTTATATAGTAATACATTTAGGCCATAACCCTAATGGGCCGGTCCAAGAATGGGCTTATCTGGATATGGACCACTCGAACCAACTAAACATACCGAGAAAGACCCGAGTGGGCTCGAGCCCAGTCACCAATCTAGGGCGATGAGTCCAGACGAGGAGCCCAAGCGGGAATCCTCGTCGTCAAGTCATCCCTAGTCCAAGTCTATTCACTCATGAATGGGCGCAAGACTTGTTCCAGTCCCTGAAAATCTAGGCAGGTCGCTATCCGCCCTTCAGCCGTTCTCTCTATCCGTCTGGTACATGTAGTCCTAGGCACGTTATGCCAAAGTTATCTGTTTTGTTACCCTTGGGGCAACCTTGCATTTAGTACTCAAAATAGCAAGGTAACCCCTCAAGTAGGGTAGCATAATACCTTACTTCAGTCTATGCCTATTTGAAGGCATTTTTTCCAATGCACTTGTTCGATAGTGCTTTCTTATAGCGTTTATGCTATTTAGATTGTTTTACCATGTCCTCCTTGAGGGCATTTCGATTGAGGTACTCGTTCAAGAGTAGTTTCTTTATGAGCATTAACTTGGATGTCTTGTTTGTCGTGTTATACTTTCTGTTCGACGTTCCTCCGATGAGGGTTTTTGTCTTGCTTAAGTTGTTGACACGTTTTCATGAATTTGCTTTGTACCATGTTTAAGCCGTTAAGGCTTTCTATGGGTAGCTTTGTAACGTTTTAAGCTATTGAAGCTTTGTGTAGACCCATTTTGTAACTCGTTTAAGTTGTTAAAGTTTTGTACAAGCTTGCTTCGTAACTTGCTTGAGCTGTTAAAGCTTTGTACAAGTTTGCTTCGTAGCTTGCTTGAGTTGTTAAAGCTTTGTACAAGTTTGCTTCGTAACTTGCTTGAGTTGTTAAGTTTTGTACAAGCTTGCTTCGTAACTTGCTTGAGCTGTTAAAGCTTTGTACAAGTTTGCTTCGTAGCTTGCTTGAGTTGTTAAAGCTTTGCACAAGTTTGCTTCGTAACTTGTTCAAGTTGTGAAGGCTTTGCCTAGGCCCGCTTTGTAACTTGTTCAAGTTGTTAAAGCTTTTGATGGACCTTTTACCCAATGGAGTCCAGTCCAGTCGGATTTTCATATGCCTGCTTCGGCGTTTTGTTTGGACGTAGTCGACTTAGTCCTAGCCCCACGGCCGGGCTTTGCCTTGTTTTGACTAAGGCGGCATGTCTGTACGCCTATGTACATGTTCATTTTATTGTAAGATCGTCCAGCACGTCTGCCTAAATGATCTTGTTTGACCCATTAGTGGGGTCTTCTTGCCATTTGGGGTTTTTGTTTTTCGAGAAGGGGTGGCATCTTCTCCTTTTGGATAGGTTTTGTGAGCCCTTTAGAAACACTTGTTATGTAGGGGGAGCCTTCCCATGAGTCCTTATTAAGGGCTCTTTCCTCCCCTGGAGAGATGTTGTAATTCTCTAAAAGCGAGTGCCCATGGAATGTGCAACCCTCTCCTTTTGAAGAGACTTCTTCAAACGTATGCGGCCTTGAGATGGGGCTCCTCTCCTTTGGAGAGATATTTTCTAAAACACAGACCTGTGGCGGAGATCTTTTCTTTTCAAGGAAGGGATTCTTCAGATTCGAAGTCCCTTGTCAAGGGGGCTCCCCCCCCCCCCCTTTTTGAATAAGTTGTTCGGGTGCGAAATCTCAAAGAGGATTTTTCTCAGATATCAAATCCCAGGGACGGGGGTACTTTCCGGTCCTTAGAAGGAACTTCACCAATACTTGATCCCGTAGTCGGGTGCACTTCTGTTCGTTGAATAGACTTCTGCAAAACTTAATCCCACGGGAGGGGATACCCTCCTTTTCTTGGGAGAAACTTGTTCCTGTTCGTTGAAGAGACTTACGAGACCCCTAATCACATAGGGTGGGACATCTTCATTTTTTCGGAGGTGGCTCCTCCAGGACTTAATCCCCAGGGATATTAATCCCCATTGTGAAACTCCCACTTTAGTCACCTCATTCATTTAAGTTTCAAATAATGACACATTGGACCCCCAACTTATTTACTTCAAATTCCTCTTGTATTTTCATTCAACTCAACTTTTGATTAATGACCGAACGACCATTGTATTTCATCATTTCATATTAATTGCATATTCAAGCCATCAACTCGACCTCGAAACGCATCCACACAATCTTGTTTACCTCGTTTATCATCTTCGTCTGTTCCGCTTTATCTCTAAACTCCTTAACTTCACTGAATTAAGCAATTAAACCTTCCTATTCTTGGAAGGAGTTTCTTCAAGGCTGAGTCCCGAGGGAGGGATATGTTCCTTCCTATTCTTGTAAGGAGTTTCTTTAAAGCTGGATCCCGAAGGAGGGATATGTTCCTTCCTATTATTGGAAGGAGTTTCTTCAAGACTTAGTCCCAAGGAAGGGGTATGTTCCTGTTTATGAAAGGGACTTCTAAAATACTTGATCCCATAGAATGGGATATTCTTCATATTCTTGGAGGGAACTTTTCCTGGGCTTAACTCCATGGAAAGTATATGTTCTTGTTCTTGGAAGGAACTGCCGAGGCACCTTATCCCATAGAAGTAGGGATTTTCTTGTTGACGGAAGTAACTATCGAAACGTTTTAGCCTTTAGGAGAGGATATCGTTTTGTTCTGCCAGATAAGGGTTTCTTGAGCATGGCAGACCGTATGAGGATTTCACTTTCCCCTTAAAGCGAAGATATACTTATTAGGGTTTCCCTCTTTTTCTTTTTCCCTGTAGAATCTTTGTAGATGGTAGTTGATGGGAGGAGCTCACTTCCACCTAAGGTATAGAGTATAAGTGTTGGGAACTTATCTTGCGGATTATTTTTTCTTCATGGAAGAGACTAAATTAGCGGCTCGCAGGAAGGGGTTCTTCCTTCCTTCAAGGAAGGACCGTTTAGGTTTTCCTTAGGGACTAACAGCGTAGTCCAAGTAGTCGTCCGCCTTTAAGGACGGAGCATCTGGTTTCTTCTATGGGGACTAATAACGTAGTCCAATGACTCTTCCGACTTCAAGGAAGCAATGTCCGGTTTTTCTTTAAGGACTAACCACGTGATCCAATGATTCTTTCGCCTTCAGGAAAGGAGCCAAGTACGCAGCTCAGGCTTCTCGTTTCTTCAAGGATTAATACCGTAGTCCACTGATTCTTTTTTCTTCAGGGAATGAGCCAATACACAGCCCAGGCTTTTACCTGTCTTCCAGGGAGGAATTAGCAAGGCAGTCCATGCTCCTTCCCCCTCCTTAATTTTTTTTTTTTTTTTTTTTTTTTGCAGAGATCTTCGAACATGAGAACTTATGGAGGGGGCTTAATTCCTTTTGAAGGAGGCAATACAATAATAAAGATCATTTCTAGAAGTCTTCAATGTAGAACCCAATGGTGTTATACCATGCTAGCTTCCCAGTTCAGTGTTGTCAGGCGTAGCTGGTAACACTGAACTTATAAAATAAGTTGTCCTTGATCCCGTCAGTCTAGACCATCGGTTGTGAATAAGGAATATAGTTACTTTTGATGAGTATCGAAAGTCTTCTAAATCATAATCACTTCTAATGAGTGATGTCTTTATCCGAGACATGATAGCACGCAAGGATATAGCTGCTAGATGTATTCGGCAGATTAGCATATGATTCTTTGTTGAATGAGAGTAGCCCAAGGTTAGCAAAAACTCTGTCCCACAATATCCCCTAGACATATTAGTCCCCCAGTTCAATGTTGCACAAAGGTATTTCTTGCTTTCACTAATGTTGTGTCACTTTCCTCCTACCCGAAGCTATATCCTTGTTTAAGGATGTTTTAGGTGATCACCATTCTTCAATGCCTTTTCAAATATCATGTCTTGTTTTTCTGGTGCACATCACCCAGTCCAATATTAGCCTTTGTCGACCTGTCCCGTAGGTCGTGGCTAATAGCTTTTTGTGTTGTTCATGTTCATGATTTGATACTTGCCACAAAACACTTTCAAACGGTAAATTATACCAGGGGTTAATTTCTTTATGCGTTAAACATGTTATGATGTGTGTACAAGCACTTGTGCCTCATGTTTTATTTTGTGAAAACGTGTGACCATTACATCGTTAATGGGGGTAGCTTACGTACCCTAACAACGTTGTAATGGGAACAATAAATTTGTGTCTAGAAGTGGTGCACAATGCAAGACTTCGAAGAAAGGCCTTGCGTAGGTGTTTTGTGTTGGGGTCTAGAAAAGGACCTGGTAGAAGGGCCTGAGGAAGGACCTGAGTAAAGGCCAGGTGGAAAGATCTTGTGAAAGGGTCTGAGGAAGGACCTGGGGAACGACCTTGGCAGAAGGGCCCAAGGAAGGACCCTGTGAAAAAACCTGATAAGGGGGGCCAGGGGAAGGGACCCCGGGAAAGGGCCTGAGGAAGGACCTAGGGAAGGACCGTGGCAGAAGGGCCCGAGGAAGGACCCTGGTGAAGGACCTTGGTAGAAGGGCCCGAGGAAGGTCCTGGGGAAGGACCTTGGCTGAAGGGCCTGAGGAAGGTCCTGGGGAAGGACCTTGGCAGAAGGGCCTAAGGAAGGGGCCAGTGGAAGGAGTCCCGTGAAAGGACCTGTTCGAAGGACCTGGTACTAGTAAAATATTATTATTTTACATTGGTAGGAGTAAAATATCATTACTCTTTTTTCTTTTTTCAAAAAGTAAGGTCACATCACCATGGGAAGACAAAAAAACTTAGTTTTTTTTCCTTCCTCTTTTTTACTTGTCAGGATAGCAAAAGTCAAATGAATGTACAAGGTAATTAATGACTTTCTTCTCAACTATATTTTTTAATTTGCATAAAAAATTAAAAGATTTGTTGACAGCTCATGTCAAGCTTTTTCATATTACTTTTTTGTACTTTCAAAAGTAGGCAAGAAGTTTTACCTTTGGACTAATACTTAGAATCCAAGTGGGCAATAAGTCTTTTATTTACCTTTTGTTTAAAAGAGTTGTTGCCATGTGGATGTTTTAGAGACTTGTACCTTAAGAAGTCGAAACCATGGCCCTTGAGAATGACGACATATCTGCGTTTTAATCTGCCCATTTCCTATCGAGCTAGCTCTTATTGAACCCATTTTGTTGGCGATGATTTTCATCTTCCTCGTATCTGTCACTTCACGAGTTCCAAGATGTGGCAACCCGGTCGTTGGCCACGATCTCTTGTTCGCACGATGCATTGAGACAGGGTCGTCTCGTTGGAGACGGATATAAGGCGTGCTTCATCGTTGGAATTGGACTCCATTTGCCGGAGCTGGGTTTTATTTGCTGGCCTTGACACTCCATTGCCAGGACCAGACTCCATCTCCATATATTAAATTTTATTTGAATATCCATGTTGAAAGGCAACCCTTGAAAGAAATGACACATGCACGTCTGACGAGGTGGTGTTGTGTTCCAATAAACAACTTTGAAAAAGTCAAGTAATGTCCTTTTTTCTATTACCTCACGTTGCGTTCTTCATGTCCACACATTTGCATATGCATAAATGAGTTGTACCCCTCTTAGCTAGTTGTACATCATCCACTTCTTGCATCAATAGTGTATTATCTAGTTGTAACTAATGCAATAAAACTTGTAACTTCGCTCTTTGTATATTAATATAGACTGGAACTCAATTTGAGCACCATAAACGATTTATTCCCAAGACTACAACTCGTTTCCTTGTTAAGCTTGAAAGTAGCATGCTTAAATATAAAATAAATCTCTGTGACCAGGTAACTACAAATCCATGTTTAGCTGTGCGAAACAATTATATATTTTTTTTCTTTATCTTGCCATAATCAAGGTCGTGCCAGATCCGTTTGTATGTCGCAAATGAGAAAATATGAGATTTAGAACCTGTTTAACCGGAGATTTGAATGCAGATCTGAACATCGCGAAGAGGACAGATCCAGCCGTTTGTAAGAAGGACCGAGACATGCTTGTGCTCGGTCCCACGGATGGCGCCAATGTCGAATCCCCAAATCCCTGATGTCGTTCAAAGGGTTTGGCGGTACTAACCTTAGATTCGGTGAGCTCCGGTTCAGGTTCGTCATCTTGTCGTCATAGTGACGGTTCCTCTTGCGGGGCACCGGGTCTTGGGCTGCAGCCACAGGTAGATCTAGTTAGAGGGCCCGAGGGGGTTCACCCCGAGGGCACTCCGACGCTTAAGTCAGTATCATGTATAGCAATGATAATTATAAGTGCAAGTAAATGTATATTTTAGTGAGAGGGAGCAGATGTTGTATGTGAGAAGGAGGAAGAAGTAACATTTTTGTGGGGAAAATGTAGTCTGCCCTTCTTGGAGGAGGGGGCTCTCTTTATATAGTAAGACATTTGGGCCATAACCCTAATGGGCCGGTCCAAGAATGGGCTTATCTGGATATGGACCACTCGAACCAACTAAACATACCGAGAAAGACCCGAGTGGGCTCGAGCCCAGTCACCAATCTAGGGCGATGAGTCCAGACGAGGAGCCCAAGCGGGAATCCTCGTCGTCAGTTACTATTAAATTTGCATTGTATAATGTAAAAAATTAAAATAAATGCATTAACATAAATTTAAAAGATAGATATTAGAGTCATGTATCGGGTATAATCGGTTCCGGTTCTTGTCCGGTTTCGGGTCTTAGTCGGGTATGATCGGTTCTGGTTCCAGATATTGAGATAAAAATGTATACCCTATCTATGCCTTACGGGTTGGGTCGGTTTCGGGTATAAAATACCCAGGTATTAAAAAAACCAGTTCATGGTTTTTTACCAGGTCCGATTCCGATACAGTATTTTTTTTTTTTTTGCACCTCTAGTTGTCATTCCAGTGATATAGAAATTGGGCTACTATAGAAGTATAACTAAAAGTCCTCAAACTGGGCTTTTAAACTAGTTGCCCGTAAGTGAGTCCCATAACTGGGCTACTCTGTTTTTCTTAAGCATTAAAATCCTACGGATCTATAATATTTATTGGTAGTTTCATATATCTCCTTCTAAACTTGGCAAAAAAAAAAAAAAAATCACAATATCAAATATACCCATTTTTTTTATATGTAATCAATGTCATTATACTCTCATAACTAAGAC
Source organism: Helianthus tuberosus (assembly GCA_030545235.1). Taxonomy (NCBI): domain Eukaryota; kingdom Viridiplantae; phylum Streptophyta; class Magnoliopsida; order Asterales; family Asteraceae; genus Helianthus; species Helianthus tuberosus. The sequence continues at coordinate 32,369,709 of CM060373.1, read as the reverse complement.
CGTGGGGTATGGTGGGGCTTGGGTTGGGCATTTGCTGACACGTGGAATGGGAGCCCCCACCCCCACCGCCTGGTTACGTGTCCGCGGGGTATGGCGGGGCGTGGGTTGGGCTTGGGTTGGGTGGACCGCGTGGCAGAATGTTAAAAAAAAAAAAGTTACAAAAAATTTATAAAAATCACACAAAATTTATAAAAAAAAACCTACAACTTCATTAAAATTTTTAAAATTACATAATCCTAAAAATTACAAAATAACAAACCTAGAGCGTTAAATAAATTTCAAAAAGGTCGATCTTGTCGAACGCCTTTTTTTCCTTGCCGCGAAACTCTATGTTCGCCACCGCCACCCGGTCCTCGTGGCTTAACTCGCCCCCGGGAACGGCTTCGTAGTAAGCCTTGAAACGCTCGAGCTTGGGCCGTAGCTCGCGCCATTTATGTTGGCACGCGTTGACGTTGTGGCGGTCGTTACCGACGTTATGTCGGTAGGCTGCGAAAGCTTCCGGCCAATATTTTGTTTGGCCCAGTGGGCGCCCCTTGATAGCGTCAACGACGCTTGTCACTAGGGCAAGTTCTTCTTCGTGGGTCCAGGATGCCATAGCGGGTTCGTGGGATGTTGGGGTCGGGGTGACCGGTTGGGGTAGCGGGGGATAGCGGATGTTGGGGTTGGGATGGACCACGGTGGGGTTTGGGATGGACCACACGGTTGGGGTTTGGGGTTATTTATAGGGGATGTTGGGGTTGGGGTGACCGGTTGGGGTGACCGTTTGGCCAAGCCAACGGTTTGAATTTAAAATTCAAACTTTTCATATGGACCGCTATGACATGACGGGGTGAGCAAATGAGAGTCCGCCAGCTGGGATGTCGAGACCGCCCCACGCCCGGCTTGAAACCCAAGTCCACCCGGGGTGGTGGCTTGGGAGTTTTCCCCCAACCCACGCCCAAACTCCCGCCCCATACCCCACGGCCTAAATATACCCATTTTTTATGTGTAATCAATGTCATTATACTCTCATAGCTAATTTGCAAATTTTTCGTGTTATGAATTTACCCATTTTGTAATTAAGCACAATTATACTTTCACGTAAAACTTACATTTGGATATGACATGAGTGTTGCGAGTGTAGGGAAAGTGAGTACGGTACAATAATAATATTATAAATCATACTAGGTTAGAAGCCCGTGTATTACACGGGTTGAATAAATGTAATTTTATATACCAAATAATAAAAAATATATCTTTAAAAATCTCGTTTATTACACGGGTTGAATAAATGTAATTTTATATACCAAATAATAAAACAATAATCTCGTTTTGTTACATGGGTTGAATAAATGTAATTTTATATATTAAAATATATCTTTAAAAATCTCGTTTATTACACGGGTTGAATAAATGTAATTTTATATACCAAATAATAAAACAATAATCTCGTTTATTACATGGGTTGAATAAATGTAATTTTATATATTAAATAATAAAAAAAGTTATATCTTTGAGAACCCCGTGTGTTGTACGGTTTGAGTAAATTTAATTTTATATATTAAAGAATGAAAAAAGTTACATTTTTAAGAAACTCATGTGTTATACGGATTGAGCACATGTAATTTTATATACCAAACAATAAAAAGTTATATCTTTATAAACCCTATGTATTATATGGATTGAATAAATCTAATTTTATATACTACATAACAAAAAAGTTATATTTTTTAAAAACCCCTCATAAATTTGGTTTGGTTTAATTCGAATCAAATCACAAACTTGGTTAAGTTTAATTTGAATTGATTAGAACCCCAATTTGAAAAATAAAAAACAGAATTATATTATTAGCTTCTCTTCCTAATTAGTGTTTTTTTTAAGTTTGATCTAATGTCTAATAAGTTATTTTGTATATTTTGTTTGTGCTTTAAATTTTTTATATGAGCGTATTATTGTTTTTTTTAAGTTTAAGATTATTGTTTTGTGTTATTATTTAAAAAATATCTTTAATTTATAACTTAAATTTGAAGATAATATATTATTAGAAAAAATAGGATGATTCTATCCGGCATTCAAAGTAAGATAAGATTTAATATTAATTGATTATTTATTATTTAATTAATTGATATAAGATAAGTATGAAAAGACAGGAAATTACAAATATAGACGTTTTCAATGAATGACACGTGTCACTTATTGGTTTATTTTATTATTGTAGATAGATTTAATCAAATAGGAATATGAAATTTCAGATAGGCTCAAACTATCTACACACTTGGTGTGTGTGTGTAGATAGTCACCCAAAAAAGTGGATTTTTGTCCTATATGCACACCCTGCAGTGTCGAGCTGTGGCCAAAGCGCGGCGTTTTGGTCCGGTCAACCAGAAAAAGACTGATGGGTGTCTGACGGGTCTGTTGACCGGACCAAAACGCCGAGCTTTGGCTGCGTTTTGGTCCGGTCAACCAGACAAAAGACTGACCAGGTGTCTGGTTGACAGGACCAAAACGCGGCCAAAGCTCGGCTTTTTGGTCCGGTCAACAGACCCGTCAGACACCCATCATTCTTTGTCTGGTTGACCGGACCAAACCGTCGCGCTTTGGCCACAGATCGACACTGCAGGGTGTGCATATATGACAAAAAAACATTTTTTTGGTGTGCATATAGGCACATTGGTATGCCAATAGGTACACCCTTTCAGATATTTGATCGAGTATATTTGATATTGTTTTTGTCTGGGTACATGGGTTATCATGCAGGTTTTAGGGGTGTAGCAAAATTGGCCACAATAATTATTGAAAATTAACAAAACTAGTTGTTTACCATGCGCGCGCGTTGCGGCGCGCTAAACTAAATCGTTCTATAAGAATGACAAAACATGTCAAATAACAAAAAGTAGCTCGAACTAAAACGTAACGTATTTTCGGTACCGGTTCGGCACCGATATTCACCGATTTTTACCCTCAAATACCGGTGTTGTACCAGTACCAACCGGTACCGAACCGTACCGTACCAGGTATATTCGGTACCGGTACATACTTTTGGGGATTTCGGTAACGGTATTTTCGGTACCGATTGGTACCGAGCTCATAAAATCCTTTAGCAACGTAGCAATGCAAGTAATTGCACAGTTTAGATTACCTTTTATACACACAGTAAGTAAACTGACCGACATTATTCTTCAAACGATTCGAGATAAACGATGCGTAACCAGTCATATCCGGCATCGTGGAGTGCATTAAAAAGGGAGCAATTGGACGATTGGATGCTGGGCTAGGTGTTTCTTGGAATGCCCACGGATTGTTCGGGTCAAAACCACGATTATGAGGATTCATTTTTCGTATTGTGGTTGGATGAGGATTTTTTTTTTAAATAAGATAGAGATCATTATAGAAGAGGTGGAGTAGTTGTGGTAAAAAATGAATAGAAGTGTGAGTATTTATAGTGAATAGATAATTTTTTTAAACACTTAGCCGTTGGCCAACGGCTAGCCCAAACGGCTACTTGTCTTGGCCAATGAGATCCCGCCATGTCATCTTGATAGCCCCGCTCAACGCCCGGGCTGAAACCCCCGCCCAAGGGGCCACGCTGAAACCCAAGCCCACCCGGGGTGGTGACTTGGGCGTTTGTACCCAACCCACGCCACAACCCCCGCCCCATACCCCATATTCTAATATTTCCTAGATCTTTTTTTTTAAACACATAGCCGTTGGCCAATGGCTAGCCCAAACGGCTACTTGTCTTGGCCAATGAGATCCCGCCATGTCATCTTGATAGCCCCGCCCAACGCCCGGGCTGAAACCCCCGCCCAAGAGGCCACGCCGAAACCCAAGCCCACCCGGGGTGGATACTTGGGCGTTTGTACCCAACCCATGCCACAACCCCCGCCCCATACCCCATATTCTAATATTTCCTAGATCTATTTTTTTAACACATAGCCGTTGGCAAACGGCTAGCCCAAACGGCTACTTGTCTTGGCCAATGAGATCCCGCCATGTCATCTTGATAGCCCCGTCCAACGCCCGGGCTGAAACCCTCGCCGAAACCCAAGCCCACCCGGGGTGGTGACTTGGGCGTTTGTACCCAACCCACGCCACAACCCCCGCCCCATACCCCATACCCCATATTCTAATATTTCCTATATCTTTTTTTTAAACACATAGCCGTTGGCCAACGGCTAGCCCAAACGGCTACTTGTCTTGGCCAATGAGATCCCGCCATGTCATCTTGATAGCCCCGCCCAACGCCCTGGCTGAAACCCCCGCCCAAGGGGCCACGCCGAAACCCAAGCCCACCCGGGGTGGTGACTTGGGCGTTTGTACCCAACGCACGTCACAACCCCCGCCCCATACCCCATATTCTTATATTTCCTAGATCACTATTGATTTTGTTTGTTTTAATTAATATAGGTTCAAATCACTATTTATTTGTTTTAATTAATATATGTTGAAATCACTATTCATTTAATTAATATATATTGAAATCACTATTCATTCAGTTTGTTTTCTATTAGTATATAATTTCTAAAAATAAAAAAAATCATGGATTAGATGTGTGGTATGCTCATGCAGGGTGTTTGGGATTGCTCATGAAAACTCCATATAACTTTTTAAAAAGTTAATAAGTTACAATGAAGTAACTTTTCAAAACTCTTTATAACTTTTCCACACACATAGGTTGTGTTTGTTTTTGAAGAGGTAAAAGGTTTGCAGTCTGCGGATCACATCTGCAGGCATTTGCAGGAGAAGAGGTGGACCAAAGGTCTGCAGTCTGCAAGAAGAAGACTGTTTGTTTGTTAATGTCTGCAACGTAACCTAACCATAACCAACCACAACCCACCATAACCATCACCCACCAAAACCACCGTGACCCACCACAATCCACCAACACCCACCATAACCACCATGAACCACCACAACCCACCGTAAGCATAACCAACCACAACCCACCATAACCATAACCAATCACAACCCACCAAAACCAACGTGAACCACCACAACCCACCATAACCATAAACAACCACAACCCACTTTAATTGTAGAAAGAGAAATAGAAGGGAGAGAGAAAGCGAGTGTTGTAGAGAGAGAGGGAGAGATAGGGGACGACGGAGAGAAGGCACGACGGTGGGGACTGACGGAGGTGACTGGTGGCGGCTGGCGGCTGTGCAAGGGACGTGAGGGGTGGTGGTGGTGCGGCTGGTGGTGGTGCGGCTGGCGGCTGTGCAAGTGATGCGAGGGGTGGTGGTGCGGCTGTGCAGGGGATGCGACTGGTGGTGAGAAGGGTGGCGGAGGTGCGGCTGGTGGCGGAGGGGCGGCTGGTGGCGGAGGTGTGAGATGGTGGCGGCAGGGAGGAACGTGGTTTGGGGGCTAGGTTTTGAGAATGAAGATGAATGATAAAGAATGTGTAGATTGGGTTTTGAGAAGAGGTTTGAAGTGCCTAGTCCATGTCTTCTCTAATAAGAGGACGCGCAGACATTTTTTAGTAAAATGTCTTCCGAAAAACAAACGCAATGCAGACCTCTATGTCTGCCCTTGGTCTTCTTGGCGCAGACAAAAGTGATCAAGAAGAGCTTCTTTAAAAAAACAAACACACCCATACACTCACAGTACCAAACATAATTTAACTTTTCAAAAAAAAATAATAATAATAAGTTATAAGCGGCTAAAATAAGCAAATCCCAAATAATAGTCCTTAGCGTGAGATATTACAAGTTTGTGCTTATAGTCCACTCTGGACCTAATGTGGATGTCATTTTATTTTTTATATTATGTGTGATGTTTACTTAAAATCCGGGTTAGTAAACGACTCGTATCCACCACCATTATATATATATTATATAGAGTAAACTACTATTTTGGTTCCTGTGGTTTGGGCACTTTTGCCATTTTAGTCCAAATCTCAAGCCTTTTAAATCTAGGTCCCTGTGGTTTTACTTTTGTTGTCATTTTAGTCCAAAATTCAAAAACCCCATTTTTTTTACTGTTGCAACCTGCCTATTTTGTCTTTTTGTTCAGGGGTATTTTGGTCATTTAATTTTAATATAACATATTAACTAAATTAAATTAAACAAAAGGATGCAGACCATCATCTTCTTCACTCACCCACCTCTGGCACACCATCATCTACTTCAGACCCTCCCAAACCCAAACCCTCCTAATCGGATCTGCAGCCGCCACCACTCCTCCACCCGCCACCGCCCCACCAGAAAGACAACCTCCACCTCTTCTCAACCCCCACTGCACCACCACCATCCCCACCGCAGCATCTACACACAACGACCTCGTTATCACATTCTTTTCAACATTTTCACCCTTGTCTTCTTGATTCGGTGCAACAATTACCTCATCAAGCATCTACACACAACCATTACAAAACAACCAAATTATAATCAACCAATTTACAACAGCCTATCATACATCCACAAAGAATGAATCAAACCTGATTATTTTTCTGTCTTGATTTCATGACACCATTGTTGGATTCTTCATTCTTTAACACTAAAGATACAAACTTTATGATTAAAAACAAATACCCAGATGATGAATTGTTAAAAAAAACATAGGATTGTTGTTACCGTTGTGATTCTTGACGGCGAAAACTCACCTTCACCTGATCATCCCCTCTCACATACACTAAACGACGCTGTAGTAGTCAAACAACACCACCACCACCTCCGTTCCAACTCATCTTCAATTTTAGAAATCTAGGGTTTCATATTTTCAATTTCATCATGAACTGAATTCAACTTTACTTCGATTCAATTACTCGATGCAAGTTCCAAATTCAGGAGCTGAGAGTCAAAGCTCCAACCAAAGTCAACCGATTCAGGAAACCGATGGCTTGAAGGTTGTGGAGATCCGACGGATGCTGGTGCTGCCGGTGAAGGTGAGGTGGAGTTAGGTAATGAAACCGATTTGGTGAAGAAGAAGCGTGGGCGGCAGCCTAGGGCACAGGCGAAATCGCTGCCTGTTAAGATGAGCAAAGAAGAAGATGAGGATGTTTATTCTAGATAATATTATGCTGGTGCTACCGGTAGCAAAGAAGAAGATTAGGGTTTGGGTGTGGGTGTGGGGAGAAGATGATGATGAACATGTATATCTGCTTGTAACGGTTTTAATGGGTAAATGAATATTTAGTTTAATTAATTTAATTAACAATATGTTATCATAAATTCAAATTGACTATTTTGCCCCTGAGTAAAAGACAAAATAATCAGATTTTATTAACTAAATATCATGTGATTTGATTTTTGGACCAAAATGGCAACAAAAGTGAAACCACAGGGACCCAAATTTAAAAAGTTTGAGATTTGGACTAAAATGGCAAAAGTGCCCAAACCACAGGGACCAAAATGGCAGTTTACTCTATTATACATATATATATATATATATATATATATATATATATATAGAGGCCGGTTATCATACAAATAACCTAATCGTACGTTATGTACGCTTCATCCACAACCGTCGGATCATCTGATTTAAACAGCGTGTTTTACTATTAAATTTATCAAATTAAAATTAATGCAAAGAAACCGCCAAGGTTAAAATCGTCTAATGCGAGATCAAAACCCTTGATAATCAGCAAACAAAAACCTCAAAAATCATAACGTAAGATTCTAAAATCAAAACCGAAATCGAAATTATAACAATTAATCAAAAATCGATCGATTCCTAATCACCAAAATCCTTATGTGAAAAATGAAATTTGGATGAATTTAGAAATTATTAATTAATCAAGAAGATGATGCTGGTATTGAGATCATGTGCGAATTCATGGACAATGCACATGCGATTTGTATTAAAAAAAAATTCTTTCAAATTTCATATAGTGTGCGAATTCTTAACAATGTACATGCGATTTCGATAAAAAGTTAAGTATTTCTTATAATTTCATATAGTGTGCGAATTAATGATAAAGCATTGCGATTTCAGTAAAAATGTTAAGTATTCTTTAAGATTTTACATAGTGTGCGAATTTGTATCCATTCAAATGCGATTTCGAATAAAAACAGTGCAAAACAATTAAAAATTGCAATTCTCTTAAAAATGATAAAAAAAATTAAATAATAAATAAATAACTAAAAAAAACAAAATACGAATCTAAAAAACTAAAAATAGTAGCATTATATATAAAAAATACTTGATTTATGACCGATGTGACTGTAAATTGACATGTAATGATCAATTTTACAATAATTACTATTGAACTTACCACTCTACCTACATAATAAATTTACTAAATTAATATAAAAAACCTAGATATAACTACCTTCCATATTAAGTCATACATAGAAGATTATCAAAAACACATACAAAACATACAAAACAAACATGGCATCTGATGATTCGGAACAAATCAAAAACATTGCAATCAAAGAATTATTGTCAACTCGCACGTTGACAGAACTAAGCACTGATGTCAACTCTTCTCATCTGGTTCTTGATGTGCAGGGTAAAATTCTTGAACAAATCAAGATATATGGGAACGCCTACTTCAAGAACCACCATCAAGCTTCAAGGACAGAGCTTTGGATCACATTAAAGAGCAATCTCGAGCTGATGACTTGGCCTTCTCTTTCCTGACAGATGCTCTGAACACTGTGAAGGAGAAGATGGAGTTCAGCTCTTCTGAACGTGACAAAATATTTACTCCAAGTAACTAAAAAACTCTTTTTAATCGTTTTTTTGGTAATGGCTGTGTTAGACAATAACTATTGTTATATTTTGGGTACATATTTTTTAACATATTATGTTATCTCTTAATATTAAATCGCATGAATGATATAGCCATCATTGTCACATAACAAAAAACAAGATAACTAACAAATCGCATGTAATAACAGTGAAATCGCATGTAAAAATTTATATTAACTGTTGATTATAAATTTGCATGTTTAAAAAATATAATCGCATGAAAACTGATATAAACAGATGAATATAAAAAATCGCAAGTGTTTCGTATAAAATCGCATGTCCATTTAGAAAAAACTACTCATCCTCACCATCTTCCGAAACCTCCTCCCACTGATCTTCTTCTTCAGATCCATCATCACTACTATAATCTTCAAACTCATCTTCCTCTTCATCATCTTCAACCTCATTGTCTTTGTCTCTATCAACATTTTCAACCTGGATGCCCTTCTTCTTCTTTTTTTGCTGTTTACCTTGTAGTTTGGCTTTCAGCTCCTCGCAAGTCCGAATGTCATGACCTTTTACATTACATACGCTACATGTCCTTGACCTTTTCCCCTTGCGGCTGATCATTTGTTCTTTCTTAGATTTAATCCTTTTATGCGAGCCTCGACCTTTGTTTCTTATACCAGCCGGCACACGGACTGTAGGAGGAGCATTAGTTACGGGTTGTTGATAACCAATCAACTTGGAAAATCGGTCAAATTTTGGATCAAGTTGCTTAGTTATACGACTCTGATCCACTCTCTCTTTGAGCTGCATCATTTGATCCCTCACTAAAACAAGTTGATCGAGGTCGGAAATCAAATTGCTAACCAAATACTCCCCTGTGTGGATGATTTCACGAGCAATCCGTTTAGCCTTGTGTTGCACATCCTTGCCACCCACATTTAGATTGTACTTCACATTTAACTCATTCGGAACAACATCCTTCGTCCATCTCTTCGTAACATACTTGTTTGGTATTTCTTTAACACCAAACATCTTGAAAAGGAAATAAATGTGTTTGCAAAGCAGCCCATACTGCTCAAAACGCAAACAGCTACATTGTGCAGTTACATCATTTTCAAGGTTCTTGAACCACACCTAGGAAAAACCAACAAAAAAAAATATATATATATTCAAAATTAAATTCGCATGTGAAACATGACAATTTCGCATGTCTTAAAAAAAACATGTAATTGAATCAGTTTTAAAATCGCATATGTAACATATTAAATTCGCATGTTTTACAAACATGTATAGGGATAACTTTAAATCCCATGTGTAACATAATAAATTCGCATGTATAATAATACCTCCAATAAACCATTTCCATGTGCTTTAAAGTCCTTCAACATTATCCTGATCTGTGGACCCTCTACTCTGGTGTCCATCGGCAGACATTCAGAAATTGTACCTAAAATCTCTATTTGCTGATCAAAGAATATAGACCTGGTGAATCTCTTAGCAGCATCTTCTTCCAAAGAAGTTCCGCTCAAATCAGCAGGCTCCGTATATCTTGAAATATGATCATTCTTTCTATGATTAAAACGTTGGACATCCATTGCACCGTCGAAATGATTCATAAACTCTACGAGAGTGAGTTGTGAATTAGACACCTGGCAGAAAAAATGGTTCACTCTCTGATCTTGATGTTGTTCTCATAAGTCCCGACATTGGCTCGTGTCGGTAAAAAGCAGGAATCCACATGGATCTCATCACAAACATATCATCGATCCATTTGTTTTCTGTGAGACCAAAATCAATCATCACCAACTTCCACTGTCTCTCGAATTCTTCAGGCTCGATCGAATCAGTCCATACAATGTCACACATCCTCCTTTTAAACTCATCGTTATTGCACAACTCGTGTCCAACCTATGACAAATAAATGCTCTTAATATCAACCTATAAAAAAATATATAATATACAAAAAATAACACTAACAAAAGACAATATAGCATACTATACCTTATCTGCCACTTTTTTCATTATGTGCCACATGCACAATCTGTGTCTGCTGACATAGAAAACCTCCTCAATAGCCTGTTTCATAGCTGGGTCTTGATCAGTCACTACAACCTTTGGCTGCTGACCAAATGACTTTAAAAATGAATTCAATAGCCATTTATATGATTCAATGCTCTCCGATGCCAACAACCCAGCTCCAAATGTTACATTTCGACAGTGGTTGTCAATGCCAGTGAACGGGACAAACACCATCTTGTACCTGCACAACACATGCGAAAACAAAAGTAAAACATGCGAATTACAAAAGCCCACATGCGAAAACAAAAGTAAAACATGCGATATCGTTAACACAAATTTTACACATGCGATATACACAGCTCATGAAGACATATAACATGCGAAAAATAGTTAAAAAAAACATGTTTGTCTTCAAACACTAACCTGTTTGTCTTGAAAGTTGCATCAAAGGATATCACATCCCCAAATTCCATATAGTTAAGCTTACATAAACCATCAGCCCAGAACAAACCAGTTAAATGTTTGCCATCATCAACAGAATATTCAAACGAATAATCAGCTAAATACTGTTTTTTGTCAGTCATCCTATTAATCACCATGTCAGCATCATATTCTCCTATATAGCTGTTAATTCGCTTCCTAAAATTTTTGCAATCATCAACCGTGGCACCAACGTTTTCGAAACCACCATAACGTTTCCTCATTATATGGAAAGCTTTGACAGGACCAAGGTTTAAAGTGCCTAGTTCCCATACCATCTCCTCCTGGACATCTGACAATTGTCTGTAAGCTGGCAACATTTGAATATCATCTTGGCATACAAACTTATGATTATGGCCATCAACAAATCTCTTTACTGTATATAATCTACCATCCACAGTGCAAATCATAAGTTGAGCTTTGCATCCAGTTCTAATAGTCCCCCTGTTCCTTGTTTTGAATTGCTTTTTTGACTTCGAACGATCGTCAATACAAATTGGCTTATGTCCCTCTTTAGAACAAACAAAATACTTAGTTTTGATTATACCACCACTGTTTACTTCACCACCTTTCCGAATAGAAAAACCAGCCAACTTAGCATATGATTGGTAAAACGCATATGCTTGTTCAATAGAGATAAATTGCATTCCAACAACAGGTGTAGCTGATGCTTGAACCTCCGGAGTGTAAACCCTTTCATCTAAATGAATCAAATCAGAAAAATCAAAAACATGCGAAATCTATGAAGAAAACATGCGAGATTGATGATTATGATTAATCTGATTTATCTATACGATTTATTAAACCATAGCATGCGAAATACTTAGGGAAAAACATCAAATGCGAATTGAAAGACTAATAACATGCGAATTTGTACATGTTGCTTTCATATCAAAAATATACTCAACATTCAAACTTCAAAAAAAGTTACAAAAATGTAAAATCAGAGGAGCGATTAAACAAAAAACAAGTATACGAACAATTTAGAAATCTGAATTCACATAATTACCATTAAAACAATCGTTTAGAGCACTTGAACTTGCAATTGGATTTGAATTTGCAGATGGCGGATTTAAAACATCCTCAATAGAAACTCTCTGATATGCAGATAATTGAGCATGATCACCGATCGGTCGACTTTCTTCAACATCAACAACATTTGCACGTCCACTGCTGCTCTGTGGATCCATCGAAAAAAAAACAACTAAATAAAACCCTAACACAGAAGAACGATAACTGCAAATTGAGAATTATGAAAAATTTGAAATTGATTCGAATGATAAATACCGGGATATTAGTGTAACGAACTTCTCGCTCGCTGATTGAATGAAGAGACGAATTTACCCTCAGATGATTGAATTAATTGTCTCATTTAACCCTATATATGAAAAACCAATCAGGACACGTGTATGGCTATAATGTTAGCGTATATAATGTACGATAAGGTAATTTGTACCTTACTCTTTACCTATATATATATATATATATATATATATTGTTAGTGAAGCTTGATGAATAGTAATTTTAATTTTATAATAATATATAGCTTTTTAATTATTTTTTTTATTTTTAATAACATATTTTTAATTATTTTTCTTTTTTAAAATCATATATTTCCTATACCGTTTTTTAATAATTCTCTTTTCTTTTTTTAGAACATATATTATCGATTAATTTGATACTTGTTTAATATTATACGTTTATAACTTTTTCTTAAAACTTAAGTACGTAGTTATGATTGATTTTTTCCCGGACATTCCGTTATAAGTTTTGTTAAAAACGAAATTGTACTTATAGTAAAGTATTTATTTTGTATCATAAAACAGTAAGATGGCAAACTAAACCGTTCTAATGGTTTAGCTTTCTAAACAACATGCTTTATTTTCAAATCATGTTTGTTTTACATTATCATTTGCTCGGTTTCTCCGCAACGCGCGACGACAAAAAACTAGTTTATATTTAAAGATGATCAAACTCCCAACAAATAAAAATGTTTTATAAGAAGTGGAGGAAGGAATATTAACCACTTTTGATTATGTCCTCTCAAAAAACTAATTTCGTCGAACGAAATCAATGTTGTAATAGTTACATGTGGAAGGTTTTCTCCATCCTATCTATTTCATCTATCATTATGAATCATTATAATCTGAAATGCGATGTGCAAATGTTGCAGCTTCTACGCAATTTCCATTGATTTAGCTTAACGAATCTTATGGCTTACGCGGTGGTGGCTACAAAATCAAGTATATATGTTCTCATTGGTAGGCTATGGATGTGGTTTACCAGTGAACATCCATCACTAGGGACGGACCTAACTCTTATTTAGGTAAAAATCTTAATCGCACCCCTTCAAAATATGATAAAACCCTCTTATCGCACTCAGAAAATAAATCTTGGGTCCGTCATTGCCCATCACTATCCTCCATCTTAGCTTCACTCTAGCATCCCTTCCGCCATCTCTCTCCTCCACTATCAATGGATGTGGCTCACTATCTTCTCTTATTATTTTAAATTAGTTCCTCCACGATCCCTCTCCACGACCCACACCCATCAACCTTATAACCGAGAGCATTACAACTAACTTAAATGATAAGGTTTAATTCTGGTTTGGATACAAATTTTAACGAAGGTGTGTGGTTGGCGACATGAGGGAAGTTCATGACTCTCTGAGGCTCTGTACGCGTAGAAAAAATGGACCCCTTAATATAAAATTATTTATTAAAAACAATAATAAGATAACTGTGATAACATCATAACAATGAAACAAAACAAAATTATTATTTTGGATAGTTACACGAATAACTAAGGCTCTCTTAGTAGTTATTTATATTAGATCATGTGTAGTGGTTTAGTGAATAATGCCCCTACCCTTGGGCGTTTTGCGTCACGTGGCAGTCCAGTCAGCATGGGGGCATTATTGGGCGTTATTGCAAAAGTGGCGTAGTGGGAATAATGCCCAATAACGCCCCTTCCAATCATTAAACAATTATTATTTTTAATTAAAAACTTAAAATACTTCATTAAATTAAAAAAAATATACAATACTAGAAATAAAAAAAATAAAATCCGACTAAATTAAAAAAAAAAAACATTAGTTTTCGTCTTCGATTTCTTCACCCTCGCCAACTTCGTCTTCCTCGTCCTCCGTTTCTTCTTCACCCTCAGGTGGTACATACTGAACCGGCCATGCGTGTTGTACCAAATCAACCGTTAACGCGGAATGGTACGGTTCGTAACGCAACTCTCGCGCATTATTCACTCTTTCTTCCATTGACGCCTGTGGATGCTCCTCTTGAACGGCTTCTGGCACATAATTCTGGCATATCGCCTTTCCTTCGTCTTCTAAAATCATGTTGTGCATGATTATACAAGCGTACATAGCATCTCTCATTTTTTGCTTGGTCCATGCACGACAAGGATTTCTCAAATATTGTCATCGTTGTTTAAGAACCCCAAAGCATCTCTCAATGTCTTTTCGTGAAGACTCTTGAGCCTTTTTAAAGTATGCTCTTTTTTCATCAATAGGATCACTAAACGTCTTCACGACAATCGAATACCTACGATAAATTGTGTCGCACAAATAATATCCATGAGGGTAGTAGTTTCCATTTGCGTAAAACGACGCTTTTGGAGCTCTGCCAGAAATCCAGTCCTCTAACAACGGAGATTGTTCAAAAACATTTATATCATTGCATGACCCGACCACGCCAAATTAAGCCGACCAAACCCAAAGGTCCTGTGAGGCAACCGCCTGAAGAGTAACAGTGGGTCCTTTTTGGTCACCCCGTGTGTGTTGGCCTCGCCATGCGGTCGGGCAGTTATCCTAACGCCAATGCATGCAATCCAAGCTCCCGATCATACCAGGCAAACCATGCTCCGCCGAATGTACCTCGTAGATCTTTTGAAGGTCGTCCCATGTGGGCGTTCTAAGATAACGCGCACCATACAAATCAATAATACCTTTATAAAAAAACATACACAAACATAAGCTTCAAAAAAAAAATTGTAAACATTATAGTAAAGTATAGGAATTGTACCGCGACAAAAATGCTCCAAGGTGTCTCGCGTTGTTTTCTCGACCATTTTTAAATACTCGTCGTTGATGTCGGTTGTGTTTCCATAAGCAAGGACTCGTAGCGCCGACGTACATTTTTGGATACCGGTAAATCCAAGTGTCCCTCTCGCATCCGCTTTTTGTTTAAAATAATCGTAGTTGGCTTCCAAGTCGTCGACTATGCGTAGAAACAACCGCTTACTCATTCGGAAACGACGCTTAAAAATTTCTGGGTTCGAAAATGTCGACGCCTCATCAAAATAATCTTTCATCAAACGATCGTGTGCCGCGGGTCGGTCTCGTTCAATATAACCTCTTTTTTTAATTTCTGGTTCGGGGCGGCGAAAATGCTTCTGATGTGTGTTAGGTGTATATGTAGGTTTAAGTATATTTTAAGGCCTTTTACACTTTCTTTAGCCAAGTTTTAAATTTATAAAACACGATATTTACTAACACTAAACACACATATGGGCAAGTGCACCCATCGTGAGCGTAGTATAGTGTTGGTAAGATACCGAGGTCGTCCAAGGACACAAGAGCTTTTAGTACCGGTTTATCCTCAACGTCTAATCAAATCAAAAGTTTTAGAAAAAGGTTTTTAAACTAAGAAAAATAAAAACTAACTAAAAATGCTGAAAATAAAAATAAAAGAAAAAAAAACAGATAGACAAGATGAATCACTTGGTTCCGACTCGTGTATAGTGTAACCTTTGATTATTTCCGCACTTTTGCACTTATTTAAGAGATTATCTTATTTATTGTAGTAGGCCCCTCTTTTGAAGGTGACGTTACCCTCAACCCAGTAGTTTGAGTCAGCAAGGATACAATCCTAAAGGGTCGGATTATTGAAAGATAATTAATTAAGTTATTAATGCAAATTATGGTAGGCCCCTCTTTTGAAGGTGACGTTACCCTCGACTAAGTAGTCTGAGTCAGCAGGGATACAGTCCTAAATAGCCGGGTTATAGTATTAATAGTAGTTAACTTATGAGGGGATCAAAGAGTTTGGACCCCCGCCATCCAATACCGTTAAGTATTGAAGGAGGTCCTACTAAATTTGACACAGGTCCGTTGCAGGACCTCTAAACGCTAAACAACGGCAAGACTCTTACCAAACCGTTCCCTTAACCCCCGACCAGGTAGCCAACATACCTCCATATAGACCGTGGAAATATGAATGGTGAAAATCTTTTATTTTATATAGACAGTAAAATAATGCCAAGACACCACGGACAAACGATAAGGAAGAATCACCTTCAACATAAGAAACTAGTTATTAAAGTCATTAATACACAACCAAGTAAAAAGTGCGAAAAGATTAAAAATAAAAAGTATTACACTAGACACTTGTCTTCACCAAGTGATGTAAGAGACTTAGGCAAACATGGCCTTGATTGTCAAGAACTCTTACGATCAATCTTGGATCCCGAGACGACTCACACACTCTATGATGGACAATGGATGATGGTGGTGGATGATGGTGTTATGGTGGTGGTGGGTGGTGGGTAGTGGGTGAAGTGTGAGAGAGGTGGTGTGCCAAGGGATGGTTTGAGCTTGAGCCAAGCACTCCTATTTATAGGCTGAACAGAAGCTCGGGCACGGCCCCGTGTCCAGTGGGCACAGCCCCGTGTCCACATCCTCTCTTTCTTCATTTAATGCAGCTTGTCTTTATTAGTTGACCACGCCCCCGTGTCCGCTGAGCACGACCCCGTGTGCAGAAGAATCTTTGTACTATGAAGATTTGCCTGGATTGTGCAAATCTTATAGTTGACCACGGCCCCGTGGTGGGCAATAGAAGCTTCTACCACTTTGTCTTTTCTGCTGACACTTGGGCACGCCCCCGTGCTGGCTGAGCACGGGGCGTGTTCAGTCTTCTGTCCTTTTGTTTTGCTTGGGAAGATGCTGTCGTGGGGTCGGGCATGTCACGTTTGTTCCTTTTCTTGTATTTATGTTAGATTTTGCTGTCTTTTTGCTTCTTTTGTTAATTTGAGCTCATTTAATCCTGAAAATACAAAAGGAAGACAAAAGCACACTTTTTCCAACATTAGTACTAAAAAAGGGTTAGTTTTATGCCACAATTGATGAAATTTATATGTTGCATTTTGCACACATCAAATACCCCCACACTTGAATCTTTGCTTGTCCTCAAGCAAAATTCCTTATAATGTGGCTTTACACACCCAAATGGAATGGGTAGAAAAGAAGGTTTTTTGGGTTTGTCATAGAGTGTCGGGATTTCCAAGATTCTTTATTTAGTTTTATTTTTATTTATTTACAATCCTATTCGTCATGATTTATTTAAAACTTTTCATAAGATAAATTACTTATTAGGGCATAACATGCCTCTTTTTAAAATTCTCTTTATATACAAGTTCACATACCTCACGGGGGATCACTCAACACTCGGCCGAAGATGTATTTTAGTGAATCTCTCGAGAGCGGCATGGAACTTACTCCTACCATAGGCTTGCCAAGCAATCAATCCTCCTCCTTTTTAACTATATACCTTTGTAAATATCAAGAGGACTTTTTGGGTGAAGGGTTAGGCTTGGGTTAAAGTTAGGTGGTTGGGTTAGTGGTTAGTAGAAAGGGCGTAAAAGCGTAACAAACGTCGGTTTTCATAAGACTTTTTATTTTTGTAACTTTTATTTTGATGAAGCTTTTTATTCAAACAAAGTTATTTTTGATAAACTTGTTTGTTTATTTTCTTTTGCTTCATCATCAACACAATTTTTTTTTTTTTGAAAGTCATACGGAAAACCGAGCTAGTTACTAAAACAAAGGGTTAAAAATAAAAAAGGTTTTGGTGGGTGAAAGGGTGTTTGGTTTGGGTTAAGAAATGAAAAGGTTTAGGCTAAAAGGGGCTACCTAGGGGGATTTTGGGTAGGTGGTAAAAAAAAAAGAAAAATAATGGTGTAGAAATAAGAAGGGTTAGTCCTAATGCCTCCATCATTTACTTACTCAGGTTTAAGTTGGTAAGGACCGGGAATGTATTGTCATGGCAAGTTCTAGAGTCGTAAGAACCAAGCGGCTATTCACACAAGAAACGAAAAATGAGCATTTAGTACAATGATATGTATTTGTATGCTCAATAAAGGCTAAAAACTCACTTTTGTGGGAATGGGTTTTTATGTGATCAAGTATATATAATCAAATTTTAACTAAGTTTGCCATGCCTTTTCATAATTTTCTTATGTTGGTTCTTTTTATCACGACGCTATCGGTTGTAAATTTGTAAAAATATAACCTTTTTAGAACTTGAAATTCCCGAATTAAACCTAGACAAGTAAAAAAATGAAAATTTTTGAAAAAATTTGGGGTGATTAGCGGTTCCAATAGAGTTTTGTGTAAGTCTTGTTTTTAGGACTTGCAAGATTCAAGGTTTTAGCATCCCCCCACACTTAAATTACACATTGTCCTCAATGTGTCCCAAAAATAAGTTTTTCGGTTGATTAAAATGTGTAAAAGTGGGTAAAAAAACAAGATTTTATGTTACTGGGTAGCTGAACACTGGGTGGTGTTGGCTGAGCACGGCCCAGTGTCCAGACTGCAAGTACCAAAAGTAAACAGAAAGCTGGGCACGGGGGCGTGTTCAGTGAGCACGGCCCCGTGTCCAGGTACCTGAACTGGGCATTTTCTACAGAACTTCGGGCACGGGGCGTGTTGGGGTGAGCACGACCCCGTGCTGAACTTGCTGTAATGAAGAAAAATTGTCGGGAGGCTCTGTTTTTGTGAATGGGTTGTTGGTTCAAGCTTCCCTTAGTATCCTTCACCATTCCGAGTGTGTTTTATTCCTGAAAATTAAAACTAAACTAGAAAATATAAAAGTTAATCTAAACTAAAGCTAAGGATAGTTCCGCGGAATGCCTCCGTGGTGCGCAACGTTTATAAGGGTCCTTGGCTAGACCCACCTTATCAGGTGGTTCTGGCTCATCTTCAATTAGGGGGTCGTCATTGCCGAATGGATATTTCATTGATCGCTCAAGGTCGACACTTTTTTTGAATGCCCCTAATTGAAGAGGTAGATTGTTGTACTTCCGGTTTTTCAAAGCTTCGTGTGTTTTTACAAATGGTCGTCCCAACACTAGAGGAGCGTCATCAAGGATGACAAAGTCGGTTGGGATTACCATTTGATTTGTTTGAACCAAGATATCCTCAACTATACCGATTGATTTTATTACCTTCCGATTAGATAAAAAAAATGGGCATTTGAAGTGGAGAAAAATCACTAATACTTAATTTTTCGAAAATGTAGTTGGGCATTATGTTAACACAAAGATCTTTATCAATTGTGACATTACTAATAAACGAATTTTGAAAGAAACATGGAACCGGTGTAATGTTAATTTCAAATGGGTCTTCTTTTATTAGCGAGGTTTGATCATTAGTTAACTTAACACTTACCGTTTCGTCAATTTTAGTGTTAGTGTTTAACTCTTTTAAAAACTTAGCATGAGTTGGAACTAGACAATGATTTTCAAAAGAAGGTGACAAGAGATTAATTTCTTCAAAATTAGACTCTTCTTGAATTTTAACGTTGTCGGACTCACCTTTTTCGTTGTTTAACTCATGTGTCGGTTTTTCACTTATTTGTTCTTCCATTTTTACACTTTCAGTTATCTCTTCTTTATTTAATTGTTCTCTTGCACGGGACTCCTCTTCCCTTGCGCGAGATTCTTTTATATAGCGATCGATAACTCTAAGGTGTTCTAATATCCTATCGGTCACTTCGGTTATAGAAAAAGGATCGGGATTTTCAAAGCTTGAATCTGGTTGTTTGGTCCTTTGTTCCTCATAATACCCATATGAAGTAGATGGTTCACACCATTGTTCTTCATTGTAAGCATATGATGGATAAGGGTCGTAATTTTGTTCTTCATAATACTCATATGAGGTGGGTTGTTCACGCCATGGTTCCTCATAATAAGTATACGAAGGTGGTGGCTCATATCTCGGTTCCTCAAAGTATGAGTAAGAAGGCTCATACCTTGGTTCATCAAAATATGAGTATGAGGGAGGAGGCTCATACCTTTGGTCTTCATAGGATGTGTTTGAAGTTGATGGCTCGTACCTGGGCTCCTCATAGTAGGTGTATGAATTGGATGGTCGATATGAGTGACAATATTGAACCGAGTGTGGGTTACTACAATTAGTGCAATAATTACCCCTATAATCATCCTCCTCATAGGTGTAGTTGTAACCTCCTGAGTATTGATCCATAAGAACCACTCAGCAGACCACAACCAAGTCTCGAGATCAGAAAACAAAAATAAAAACGGAAACAGAGGTCTGGACACGGCCCCGTGTTCAGTGGACACGGCCCCGTGTACAGAATCTGTATCTGGGCGTTTTAATTAAATTTACTGATTTCTTTGAGCACGGGGCGTGTTCAGTGAGCACGGCCCGTGTTCAAGCTACTGTTACTGGGTGTTTTTATGAAAATGTGCAGCACGGCCCCGTGTTCAGTGAGCACGGCCCGTGATCAACCTACTGTAAATGCAAAACTAAACTAAAATGCAGAAAAATGTGCGCGCATTTAAAAAAAAGTTAAAAAAAAAACTGATTAGGCCGTCGATTTTAAGCTTTCTTAAAATCCTTGTGTCCCCGGCAACGGCGCCAAAAACTTGATGTGCATTAGGTGTATATGTAGGTTTAAGTATATTTTAAGCCCTTTTACACTTTCTTTAGCCAAGTTTTAAATTTATAAAACACGATATTTACTAACACTTAACACACATATGGGCAAGTGCACCCATCGTGAGCGTAGTATAGTGTTGGTAAGATACCGAGGTCGTCCAAGGACACAAGAGCTTTTAGTACCGGTTTATCCTCAACATCTAATCAAATCAAAAGTTTTAGAAAAAGGTTTTTAAACTAAGAAAAATAAAAACTAACTAAAAATGCTGAAAATAAAAATAAAAGAAAAAAAAACAGATAGACAAGATGAATCACTTGGTTCCGACTCGTGTATAGTGTAACCTTTGATTATTTCCGCACTTTTGCACTTATTTAAGAGATTATCTTAGTTATTGTAGTAGGCCCCTCTTTTGAAGGTGACGTTACCCTCAACCCAGTAGTTTGAGTCAGCAAGGATACAATCCTAAAGGGTTGGATTATTGAAAGATAATTAATTAAGTTATTAATGCAAATTATGGTAGGCCCCTCTTTTGAAGGTGACGTTACCCTCGACTAAGTAGTCTGAGTCAGCAGGGATACAGTCCTAAATAGCCGGGTTATAGTATTAATAGTAGTTAACTTATGAGGGGATCAAAGAGTTTGGACCCCCGCCATCCAATACCGTTAAGTATTGAAGGAGGTCCTACTAAATTTGACACAGGTCCGTTGCAGGACCTCTAAACGCTGAACAACGGCAAGACTCTTACCAAACCGTTCCCTTAACCCTCGACCAGGTAGCCAACATACCTCCATATAGACCGTGGAGATATGAATGGTGAAAATCTTTTATTTTATATAGACAGTAAAATAATGCCAAGACACCACGGACAAATGATAAGGAAGAATCACCTTCAACATAAGAAACTAGTTATTAAAGTCATTAATACAGAACCAAGTAAAAAGTGCGAAAAGATTAAAAATAAAAAGTATTACACTAGACACTTGTCTTCACCAAGTGATGTAAGAGACTTAGGCAAACATGGCCTTGATTGTCAAGAACTCTTACGATCAATCTTGGATCCCGAGATGACTCACACACTCTATGATGGACAATGGATGATGGTGGTGGATGATGGTGTTATGGTGGTGGTGGGTGGTGGGTAGTGGGTGAAGTGTGAGAGAGGTGGTGTGCCAAGGGATGGTTTGAGCTTGAGCCAAGCACTCCTATTTATAGGCTGAACAGAAGCTCGGGCACGGCCCCGTGTCCAGTGGGCACGGCCCCGTGTCCACATCCTCTCTTTCTTCATTTAATGCAGCTTGTCTTTATTAGTTGACCACACCCCCGTGTCCGCTGAGCACGACCCCGTGTGCAGAAGAATCTTTGTACTATGAAGATTTGCCTGGATTGTGCGAATCTTATAGTTGAGCACGGCCCCGTGTCCGTTGAGCACGGCCCCGTGGTGGGCAATAGAAGCTTCTACCACTTTGTCTTTTCTGCTGACACTTGGGCATGCCCCCGTGCTGGCTGAGCACGGGGCGTGTTCAGTCTTAAGTCTTTTTGTTTTGCTTGGGAAGATGTTGTCGTGGGGTCGGGCATGTCACGTTTGTTCCTTTTCTTGTATTTATGTTAGATTTTGCTGTCTTTTTGCTTCTTTTGTTAATTTGAGCTCATTTAATCCTGAAAATACAAAAGGAAGACAAAAGCACACTTTTTCCAACATTAGTACTAAAAAAGGGTTAGTTTTATGCCACAATTGATGAAATTTATATGTTGCATTTTGCACACATCAGCTTCACATATCTCACTGCTAGTTGACAAGCACTCGTAACCGTCTCTTGCTCGACCTCCTCATCGGTGGAATCATCGCCATCCGCAAAAAACTCTTTGTAGTAAAAATTTACCATGGATGAAGAACTAGGGGAATCCATCAATTTTTATAAAATGGTAGTGTTTTTGAGAGAGTTTTTGAGAGAATTTTGATGTTTAAATTTAAAGGAGTTTATATATATATAGGTAAAAGGTTTAAAAAAATAAAAATAAAAAATTCAAAGTAGCCGTTGCTAGCTTGTGATTGGCCAGTCAACCCCCATCGAAGCGTGATTTAAAAAACGCCAAATACAAAATTCTCCAAAATAACGCCCAAACACGCCGGGGTGTAGTGGCGAACGGGCGTGATTAGGCGTTTTCTTCGAAATTTTTTTATAAAACACGCCCCATTACGGGCGGTCTTAGAAGAAGATGATAGGGGTAGGGTTAGGGTGGGGTAGGTTGTGGGGCCTACTTGAAATTTGACTTATTAATTATATTTTTATTTTGAGTTAAATGCCATTTTAGTCCCTGTGGTTTGGGTCATTTTTCCGGTTTAGTCCAAAGGTTTCATTTTTAACCTGTGGGTCCAAAAAGGTTTCACAGTTGCTATTTTAGTCCACTTGGTTAACTTCATCCATTTTTTCTGTTAACGAGAAGGCCAATTTGGTCATTTTGTATGTAATTCTGTTAACTAAAAGGGCAATTCAGCCATATAAAATGACCGAAATGGCCTTCTGGTTAACAGAAAAAATGGATGAAGTTAACCCAGTGGACTAAAATGGCAACTGTGAAACCTTTTTGGACCCACAGGTTAAAAATGAAACCTTTGGACTAAACTGGCAAAATGGACCAAACCACAGGGACTAAAATTGCATTTAACTCTTTTATTTTTTTATTTATTAAATGCCCGGATAGTCCTTGTGGTTTGCCCTTTTTAAGGAAATGGTATTTTTGTCATTTCACACTCTCTTAACTGAGAAAACTAACTGATGTTAGGCACAGGGACTATCCGGAAACGAAAATTGAAAGTTAGGGACTATAACTGTAATTTTAGAAAGTTAGGGACTAATGGTAAAAAAGGCAAACCACAGGGACTATCCGAGCATTTAACTCTAATTTATAGTATTTAAATACAAATTTGTCTTTAGTGTATACAACCCATTAAGCATTATGGTACAAATCATAATGCATAGATATGTTGCAAATTTAATAACTATTAAAGAGAAAGGTCGGTGCACAATAGACTAAAATTCCTTTGTGCTGCTATTTCAAGACTTCTGGGACCTTCTCAATGCTTCTTTGTTTGCTAAAGCCACCAATCTAAATCGCAAGGACAGTGGCGGTGTAAGTGCTTGCAGGCCTTCTTCTTCCGAAGTTCGTCTCCGGCGTCTGACTACAGGCTAATAAGGAGGGGTGAATTCGATTAAGCGGCTGTGATGACTGAGTTCAGGAGCATTGCTTGGCATGGCAGAATCGGAGGACGGCAAGTGCGAGGTTCTCCACTTGCAACCTCCATTGCAGCCAAGGCGGTCCAATATGCAGATCTGAGCCGAATTGTTTGAGAAAACCTCTTAAGTGGAGTGGAGTAGGGTCAGTTCTAGGGTTCTAAGGCTGAAGTCAGGGCGCAACAACGGTGGATATGTACACCGATTTTCTAGCAACGAAGGTAAGATCCAACACTTTTAACCCTAATTCTTCGGTATTTGACTCAAATCCGCCATGTGATCTTCCGATTTTTGGTCTTTTTGAGATTGCTGGGAGCTAAGGTGGTCGTTCCACGCGTCAGTGCTGGCTTCGCCGGTGGAGGCGAACTCTGGCAGCCGGACATCAACGGTTGATGATGGTGGTAACGGCGGTTAGTCCATCTCATATAACAACCAATTAGGGTTTCTGAAATCTACCAAATTCATTTCAAACTCAATGAAAAATTCAAAACTGGATCCATACGATCGTAAAACTTCAGTCATGACCTCCGATTTTTCTCCTTAAGGCCCCGGCGACTTCGGTTTTGCGTTCAACGACAGCAATTTCTCCGATCGTGTTCTTCACATCGAGATCGTTTCAGAGCCACTTGATTCTGCACACGACGGTGATGGATGTACGAGCCTCTCCGATTGGACTAGGAATCGGAAACGCCGAAGAGAAGATATTAAAATGGAAACTGGTGAGTTATTATTGTTATTATTATTGTTGTTGGTAGTTTTTGAAATTAGATATGATTGATGTATATGTTATTGATTTAGATGTGCAATTGTTATGTTTTTTTGTTTGTTATTGTGAAATTTTGTTAGTATTTGGTGATTTATGTATTTCGTCTAATTGTCTAAGTCGGATATCATTCAATAAACAAAGCTCAAGCTTGAACCCGAGCTTCATACTTCAACCTTAATCTTGATTACATATATAGTAAATTATGGAAACTTAAAGTAGGAAAAAAGTTTAAATAGTTAATTAATTTCATTTTATTTTGTCAAAAAAATACAGGATTGGAGAAAAGAGTTTAATGATACAGATTTAGCAAGCCAATGTACCCATAGGTCAGTCGACAACAAATTATAGTTATCATTAAATTTTGTTTTTGCTACAAATTAAAAAAATTAATGAATTTCTTTTTCTGACTAGACATATTTAATTTTATGCATACAGGTACAAAATATACGTTGAAGGAAACGCATGGTGTGAATGTGTATAGCTGATGCTTGACAGTTTGTTTTCGGTAATTTACGAATTTGGTAGTATTTAAAAAGCAAACATCTGCGTTTCGCTTTTATTGTTTTCATTATATTGAGCCACCAATAATGGATGTTAAACCGTCATTTATGGAATAGTTTAAATATTTAATGACCTATTTATTTGTCAAACTTGCTTATGTTTACAGCCTGGTTCAGTGGGATCACTAACACAATGTTTTATAAAGAGGAATCGCAACGCTCAAACGTATAACCTCTACCTCAATTTGACCGAAGGTAACCATTTTAAAATGATGATTGTTATTGTTTTTAAGCAACAAGTTTCAACATGTTAACCTGTTTGACCCGTTTCTTTTTTAGCTATTTTTCATTTTACTATATAATATGAAAGATAAAGGTCGGTGGTTCCTACCATGCCTTTCTCATGTGACTTTTGACTGAACCGCAGAATTCGTCTCACAACTCACACCCGCGGTTTTCTTCCTCTTCCGTCATCCGTGGGCTATTAAAAGTCTCCGCTCTTCTACTCAATCAGGATCTGTGAAGCCCTGATTATTCTCCATGTCTGCTCATTGCTTCCATTAACAGGTACCCATTATATAACAAACTTCTATTTTTTCTTTTTATTAATTCTCAAGAGTTAGGGTTTTTCTTTCTTCATCAAGTTTCATACGTCTTTACGTTTACATCATCACTAATTTTTACATTAGTTTTGATATCATTTTATATTATTTTAATAACCAACTTGGTTTTAATTTATAAACAGCAATCAATTACCGTTCTAATTCCACATTGATTATGATTAGATATTTGTTGCTTCAGTTATGATTAGAGATCGTTTGGTTGGCATTACGTTAACATGTTTTAGATCAATTCAGTGTGTAGTTAGTTTGTTCTGCAATTAGGTTCAAAAATTAAGAATCGATTAAGTTTGTTTGCTAGATTAGTGCCTTAGTTTGGTGATTGAACTGAAATTGTAGAGTTTTGATTGAGAATTCTATTTAGATGTAAAAAACTGAAAAAAACAATAGTTATATAATAAGAAATAAAGAGTGGGGTCAAATATACAGTATAAATACGAGTTACTTTAACTTTCGACGCCGCCGCAACGCGCGGCGGGTCAAAATCCTAGTTATATAATCATAATGCATAGATATGTTGCAAATTAGATATGTAATATAATATAATTTCTATAAAAGGTCCGATAATTTTATTTTGTCTTTTGTTTTTGTAAAAGTAAGGGTGTATTTAGGTATTTTATAAAAGGCATAGGCGGTGATGAGGGTGTGCAGGAGTACCAACGCATAGGGCCCGTGATGTCAAGGAGTACTTTTTTTAAATATTAATAATAAAACATTACAGAAGAGCAAATTTTTCAAGCTCGAACAGCTTACATGAATTCTTAAAGACGCCACTTACAAAAGGATAACAGAACTCCTAATGTTCATCCAATACAAGAACCATATGTGTTACATTAACAATGAGGACAATAAATGTAATTTCTCAAACCTAGACAAAACCATGATATAAACATACAGGAGAAATTAACTATCAATGTAATTATTTATTTACTAATATCTAAAAGAGTAAACTTCCGTTTTGCTCCCTGTGGTTTGGTCATTTTAACGGTTTTGCTCCAATAGTTTAAAAATAGCCATTTTCCTCCCTGATCTTTCGAGTTTGTCGTCAGTTTGCTCCCTAATCTTTCGAGTTTGTCGCCAGTTTCCTCCCTGATGGAGTTAGAGGCTGGGAGCAAAATGAAAATAAGTTAGAAAAATCAAGGAGGAAAATGACTATTTTTAAACTATTAGAGCAAAACCGTTAAAATGACCAAATCACAGAGAGCAAAACGGAAGTTTACTCTATCTAAAAAGTAAAAAGGGAGGAAAGTTCTTTTAGTGAAAGCAAAGCAATGATTTTTTAAATAAAAAAATCTATCATTAAATTTCTATTATATATGTGTAAGTTGAAACTCATAATCAGTGGCGGACCTATCATTTGGCTAGGGTGGGCGGTCGCTCCCTTTAAAATAAAAACTAGTGTATATTTTAGATAAAAAACCCGACCGCATCACTTGAAAATATGGTTGAACACCTCATCCGCACCCCCAGCAAATAATTTCCGGGTCCGCCGTTCCTCTCAATTTGGTTGTTTGAATTCGTCAGTTCGTTATGTTGTTGAAAACTTGCTTATGATATATTCACTTATAATTAAAAGCATAATTTATACATATAGAAGAACATCATATACACATTTTCTATTACATATTAAACATCATAACTTGGCTTTCAAGAAACGTATCAGATTATTTATAATAATAAATTCAGAAGCACGCTTGAACGTATACCAAAAGTGATTGATCTACCAACTCAGTTTGAAATTTTCTTTGCTTTTAAAAGTTTTAACAAATGTTTCTCTAGATTTATACATTACATACAAATTTTACATGCATTACCTATTATACTTTCTCTAGATTTTATAGATTCAATTTCAATTAAACGGCTCCAGAAAATTGGATGAGTGTAACAAAATATCATACTCGTCCTAAAACCGTCAAAATTCTTACATATATTACATGCTAGATGTAACAACCCTAAAGAAAACCGACACTCTTGAATATTTTCCGACACCCTAAATATATTTTAAAATACCCTTATATGTCTTTAAATACACCCCGTATGTGAAAACTGAGCCCAAAATACGTTATAACATTTAAAATAAATAAAAAACAAAGAAATATAAGTTTAGGCGGGCCGCGTAAAGGATCCTTAACCCTTACGCGGGCCGCGTCAACTTAAAACTCAGGCGGGTTCCGGTGTCGCCACGTGTGTGTGTGCGTGTTTTAACTTCCAAAAATATATGAACTCGCGCTTCACATAAAATGTTGGTCCTAAAAAAACATTTTAGTGATTGTGATGTTGGTTTTAACTTGGATTGTTTGGTTATGTAGCGAATACGTTTGTGATTTTAGTGGAGGGACACAAGTCTTGGGATATATGAACTCGCGCTTCACATAAAATGTTTCATTGTTTAGCACTCGTTGAATGTGGGTGCACTAGCCACTGGGTTTACATACCGAGTGTTGTTTGATTGTTTGTTCTAGCTTAATAAACTTTTTAAGATTATTTTCTATATTATTTATCTGTCCCATAAACTGTATTGCTTTTTAGAAAAGTTATTTACTTTTAACAGAGTGCATGAATGTATCATTCAAAAGTGAATTACTCAAATCACAAAAAGGGTACCTTGTTTGGACACACATGGAGCCTAGTGATGGTCTATGATTTTGATGTATGTTAATTGTTTCTGTTTAAAGAAATGCCAATATAAATGGTGATATAGTTTAGAACATCAGTTGTTCATTAAATTCCAAAAATATAAACATTTAGAGTAGAGGGGGCAATCCTGACCCAAAAACTAATATATGGGTCAATTTGGATAAAAGAATTATACATTACATACAAAAATACAAATTTGTATGTAAAGTTTTAACAAATGTTTCTCTAGATTTAAATTAAAACATTAGATCTCGAAGAAAATGGTCATGAGATCATTTCACTATAAATCAAATGTTTTTTTACAGATGTCCATATCCGTCTTTTATTTGTCGACAAGGGCGGAGCTACTATATGGGAGACTTTATACAAAACTCAAAATGTTTTGATTACCCGTCACCTGATCTGAAAATTCTAACGTCAAGTTTTAAGAACTTTAAAGCACCGAAAAATACTGAAGGCAGAAAAAAATTATAGGTTCGTTCGTGTGAAAATTGAGCATGGTAAAGCCTCAAAGGGCTGGAACAAGGTATATCACCCAAAGTTTGACTTTTGAAAAGCATATCAGATTAGTTATCTATTAATGACTTCATAAGCACGTTTAGTTAAATATAGGAACGTATCAAAAATGTGTTTGGTCTATCAACAACTAGTTTGAATTTTTCTTGTTTCCAAAATGTTTGCGTTATAATGATTAGTAGAAATTTACAATATAATTACAAGAATGATTATTAGGGGTTAAGTTATTCTACAAGGCTTCTAAAAATAAGAAGTGTAAGAAGGCATTATAAAGTGACAAGTGTCCAAGAACCTAAAACCTAAACTCACTACACCACCACCCAAAACCTAAACACCCACCCCACTCCACCACCACCCAAAAACCTAACCCCCCCCCCCCACCCCACCCCTAAAATCCTAAAAAAAAAAAACCTAAACCCCTCTCCCCCCCCCCCCCCCCCCACACACACACACAAAATAAAAAACCTAAACCCCCCACCCTTCACCCCTCGGCAAAAAAAAAAGGTGGGTGATTGGGAGGGAGGGTTTAGGTTTTTGGGTGGCGGTGGGTTTTTAGAGTTTTTTTTTTTTTTTTTTTTTTTTTGGGTATAGTGAGTTTATTTTTAAGAACCTTTGTATTTGATCCTAAACCTGATTATTAGAAATTTACTATATAATTATAAGAGTAAATTGCAATTTTACCCCCTGTGGTTAGGGGCATTGGCAGGTCTACCCCCCCTAAGGAAGTAATTGCAGTTTTACCCCCCACTGTTTGGGGTTATGTCGCACGTTTACCCCCTGATCATTTCAACGTTAGATGTTACCGTTAATTAGGTTGAAATGTCCAAACTACTCTTCATCTTCTCCATTAATAAGCCCTAATTGATCTTGTTCTTCAATTGCTCTTCAATCGACCTCAAGCCCTCAATCCCTCAATTCTCTGCCCTCTAATCACTGCCTTGAAAATGCCTTCATCTTCGTCGTCTGTGCTTCGATTCAAGGGCAAGAGTCAACATTCAGACATCATATGTCCATGTGGTGCGAAAACAGTGGTGAAACAATCAGCATCAACAGCTAATCCTGGTCGTTGGTATATTCGATGTGTAAGTTTCTTCTGTTTTATGCTTATTGAATCTTAACTTTGTTGGATAGTGTTGCTTATGATGTCCGATAATAGGTTGGAGGATGTGGATTCCTAAGATGGGCTGACAAAGGTGAAGAACAGGGATGTCCGGTTTGTGGAGAGGTAATGCCTGGTTTAATCATTGACTTGGCTAACTGCAAAGAACAGTTGGGTCGGTACAAGACTGGAGATGTGTTGAAACTGAAGATGTACTTTGTGATTACTTGTGCAAAGAACAGTTGGGTCGGTACAAGACTGTGACTTGATACTTGTCCGAATCAACCATTAAAACAGACATTTCAGCAGCCTGTTTCTTGATCTCATCGAAGACCTCAGTGGCATGAGGAGTCAGTGGCCCCATACACTTTGCTTGTAATTTCTTGACATTCACTATCCTCTTGGTCATGTACTCCCGAATGAATTCTAGGCATGTGATAATCGGCTTGTCCCTTGCTCCTACGATTTGTCTGTTAAAAACCTCACATATGTTGTTCAGCAACATATCACATTTAGCTCTTCCAGAAAAATATGCTCTTGACCAAGCGGTGAATGGGATCTCATTCAGCCAGTCATACATGGCTCGTTCGGTTGTCTTAATTTCTTCCATAGCTTGGTTAAAGTATGGAATAGATGTCTTCCTTCCGGCTGACCAAAGCAAATTCTTGTAAACATCTCCACGCCACTTGGATTTCATATTCTCATGAATGTGCCTCAAACAAAATCTGTGCTCAGCATTAGGGAAAACGGCTAGCATAGCAGGAATCAGACCCTGTGATACAAAATGAAATTAATGACACTATTTTGCAAGGTTTTAATTAACAATTAAGAACATATTACCTTTTGTCTGTCACTGATGAAGGTGACACAAGAGTCTGCCGTACACTCTAGGTCATCTCTCAAGAGTTGCAAAAACCATTTCCAGGTTTGTGTTGTTTCTGCCTCAACAAGGGCATAACAAACTGGATATATGCTATTGTTCCCATCAATACCAACAGCACTCAAGATCTGTCCTGGAAATGGACCTTTCATGAAACAACCATCCACACCCAGCAATGGTCTCTCAATCATCTTAAATCCTCTCATCATAGAGGCAAAACCAAAATAAACCCTTCGAAACTGCCTTGTAGGAGTAGCTGGGTTCCCACATGGCTCCACATCAATTTTAATTGTACTACCTGGGTTGGCTTTTAGAAGTTCATCACAGTATGACCTTAGCAGACCACACTGCTCTTGGTAATCACCATAGATCCTTGTAGTTGCTATCCTCTTAGCTCTGAATACCTTATGTAGTGATACTTCAAGTTGATGCTTCCGAAGCAGTTGACTTTGGATTGCTTGAATTGGCATGTCTGGATTGCTTTCAATCATAGGTTGGATCTCTTTGGCAATCGAACTCATTGTGTACAAAGAAACGGCCCTTGTTGTCAAACAATTGTGTTGATTATGAATGGTCTTCACACACCACTGGTCCTTGTCTGTGTTCCTTGAGATGTGAACTGCCCAAGGACATCTGGGCTTGGTATGCCTTTTGAGGTGCTTATATTTTTGCCCTACTTTGGTGCATTTACTACTTTGCCCCTCTTCTCCTTTATTTTTTACATGACCAAGTAGTGGTGGATTGCTTCCAAAACATACTACCCTATACCTTAACAATTCATTTTTTTGAATAAAAACATCCCTCCTTGCCTTAAGAGCATAATCTTTCACCATCCGATTCATCTTTTTCTTGTCATTAATAAGCTGACCAATGTAGAATGGCAGATCATTTGGACCTTTTGAAGCACTCTTGTTTCTCCTCCTTATCTTCCTAGCAACCTTATCTCTAAGGGTTGAATTGTCATCCGATCCACTTTCAAAATCCTCCAAGTCAACAGGCACATGACCTTCATCAGTTCTGTCATCATCATGATCCTCATCACCTGAACCATCCAACTCTTCCCTAGTAAAATCAACATTAGCCCTGAACCTCTGCATATCCACCTCTATTTCATAAACCAAATTATCTTCTTCAACATACTCATAATCAGGATCATAATCAGGATCACTACCTTTACTCTCTTCTTCATCACTTCCTTTACTCTCTTCTTCATCTTCATTCATACTATAATCCTGATTATTTATTGTAAATGATGCTGGAACAATTGCTTTACATGCCCCTACAGGACCTTCACTTGTATTTTCCAATATTGTTGACATCCGGTGTTCAACATACATGTCTATGGTGTGGACTCCTTGACGCACATGATCGAAGATAGGCTCTAAGTCAACATCACATTTTAATGTCCTAAGACCAAAATCCAACGAACAATACGGTTCCTTGTAATGAATGCAGAAAAACAAACCATCATTGTATCCTAATTTCTTAACAATCTCCTCTAAAACATCAGTATTCAACACTCTAAAATCTACATGATCAATGTAGCTCATCTTCCCACCAAAGTATTTCCTATTTGGGTTTTCTACAAAATTACCTCCATGGTGAAATTTAATGGTAAATTGAGATTGGGTTTCTCCTGTAAACACACATCAATAACAAATTAATACCGAAAAAAGTTAACATCTTACCAAATTCAGACCCTTTGAACTTGCATGTCACTTACGGTACATTTCACCCGGTTCGAAATACTGATCTTCAGCTCGTATCTTCCACATTCGAACATCCATGCTCGTAACAGACTTCAAATCTGCTGTATCTGTTGAAGAATGGCTTGTTTCTCCTGTGCGGAGGTCTTCACTTTCGACTTAGGTTAACTTCAGGGTTTCAATGTGGTGAATGGTTGATTAAATGAGGTTGCAGGTCAACAGGAAAGCCAAATTACCTAATTGCCCCTTGACCATTAACAGTTAACGGAAACATCTAACGTTGAAATGATCAGGGGGGTAAACGTGCGACATAACCCCAAACAGTGGGGGGTAAAACTGCAATTACTTCCTTAGGGGGGTAGACCTGCCAATGCCCCCTAACCACAGGGGGTAAAATTACAATTTACTCTAATTATAATAATCGTTATGACAATGATAATAACAATAGGTAATAATAATTAGGCTAAAGGGTGTGGGGTCATAGTTGGGAGAATTGGCACTGGTAATCCGAAACTAATAAGACCATGTGTAGTGGTTTGAGCAATAATGCCTCCACCCTTGGGCGTTTTGCGTCACGTGGCAGTCCAGTCAGCATGGAGGCATTATTGGGGGTTATTGCAAAAGTGGCGTAGTGGGAATAATGCCCAATAACGCCCCTTCCAATCATTAAACAAATTTTTTTTATTTTAAAAACTTAAAATACTTCATTAAATTAAAAAAAATACAATACTAGAAATAAAAATAAATAAAAACCGTAGATATAAAAGGTTTAAAAATATATATATATATATATATATATATATATATATGTATCCGCCAAAATGAGAACCACCTCGAGTTGTAAGAACCGCGAGAACTTTTTGATCCGGGGCGAGGTGGACCAAAATTTTTTTTCAGAAACGTAGATGCATGTATAAAAACAACATTTGTAAAAAAAAATTCAAAAAAAAAAATGTCGTGTGTGTAGTTTTGAGCAACACAAGTTTGTGTTTACGGGACCCGTAAATTTTCCGGCCAGATTTACGGTACCCGTAAACACAAACTTGTGGCGCTCAAAACTACACACACGACATTTTTTTTTTTGAATTTTTTTTTACAAATGTTGTTTTTATACATGCATCTATGTTTATGAAAAAAAAAAATTGGTCCACCGCGCCCCCTACGGTGTAGTTCTCACGGTTCTTACAACTCGAGGTGGTTCTCATTTTAGCATTCCCCTATATATATATATATATATATATATATATATATATATATATATATATATATATATATATATATAGGGGAAGGTTCATTGGGGAACACTAAAAAAGTGGGGAACAGCGGGGAACCGGCTCGTCGAACCCTAACTAAGATCTCTTAACCCTAAACCCTAAATCCTAACTTCTAAACTCTAAACCCTAAAGCTAAAAAAAAAGGCTAAAACCTAAGCTAAACCGTAAAATCTAAACTATAAACCCTAAAAGCTAAACCCTAAAGGCTAAACCTAAAGCTAAACCCTATAGCTAAACCCTAAACCCTAAAGCAAAACTCTAAACCCTAAAGCTAAACCCTAAAATCCAAACCCTAATATATTTAGGGTTTAGGGGTTATGATTTAGGGTTTAGGGTTAAGAGATCCTAGTTAGGGTTCGACGAGCCGGTTCCAACGCCGCTGGAATGAGTCCAATCGGAGTTCGTTTGAGTCGGTTCCCCGCTGTTCCCCACTTTTTTACTGTTCCCCAATGAACCTCACACTATAGGTTCATTGGGGAACAGTAAAAAAGTGGGGAACAGCGGGGAACCGACTCAAACGAACTCCGATTGGACTCATTCTAGCGGCGTTGGAACCGGCTCGTCGAACCCTAACTAGGATCTCTTAACCCTAAACCCTAAATATATTAGGGTTTGGCCTTTAGGGTTTAGTTTTATGGTTTAGCCTTAGGGTTTAGCTTTAGGGTTTAGGGTTTAGCTTTAGGGTCTAGCTTTAGGGTTTAGCTTTAGCTTTAGCCTTTAGGGTTTAGCTTTTAGGGTTTATAGTTTAGATTTTACGGTTTAGCTTAGGTTTTAGCCTTATTTTTTAGCTTTAGGGTTTAGAGTTTAGGAGTTAGGATTTAGGGTTTAGGGTTAAGAGATCTTAGATAGGGTTCGACGAGCCGGTTTCAACGCCGTTGAAATGAGTCCAATCGGAGTTCGTTTGAGTCGGTTCCCCACTGTTCCCCACTTTTTTAGTGTTCCCCAATGAACCTTCCCCTATATATATATATATATATATATATATATAGGGCATTATTGGGCGTTTTTCTAAAATGGGTGTAGTGGGGATGCGTGTATTATGTTAAAAAGGGATTTAAAGAATTAAATAAAACAAAAAACTAACAAAAAGGGGATTGGTCAAGAAATAGTGGGATACATCTGATTGGCCACCCCAAACCCATTTGAGCGTGTTTTAAACAGCGCTGGGGGGATTTCCGCAAGAAAACGCCGAATCAGGCGGGGCTGTAGTGGGGCGGCGGCATTATCGGGCGTGTTTGAGAGAGATTACGCCGAAATCAATCACAACTACGGGTGGTCTAACAGCCTAACAGGGCAGAAACAAAAGCCAGCAGTCTTGCAGCTGCTTGGCTTGGATGATGGTGACAGATGCCGAAATCTAAAACTAAAAATAGATTATAACGGTTAGGTATTATTTTATTAAGTAATTCCCATTTTCTTACAAATTCCTGTCAACTTCTTTAAAATCAAATGCACGAAGATACACCTAATCATACACCTCATGCAACAATAAATACCTCAGCAATGACCTCCCAAAGTAACTGCTTGGCTGTTTCGCCCGAATAAGATCGTTTTTTATTAACTCCACTCTAACTAGTATATTAAGTTTGGTTTTTTAGTAGGAAAAGAATCTTGAAAGTTTCATTTATACTACAAGAAAATTTTCTAAATATTATATGTATCTAAAACAACTCCTAAATAGCATTTATTTCTTTCTTTAGTAATTAAAACTTCACACATATATATATACACATACATCTATATATACACCAATTTAATTTAATATAGTTTATTAAAAATAATTTTAATTAAACAATTCTACCCATATTTTTTCTCAAAAGTTTAATAAATCAGATTTACTCATTTTTAACTCAGTTTCTTACTGCAATTTTTAGAATTTTCAGATTAATATATATTGTGCTTTTCATAGGTATTTAATTGTGTAAACGAGCCGAGGCTAGCTCAAGCTCGGCTCATTTAGCTTAACGGAGTTCGGGCTGGAAATTGACTCTCTTCGAATTTGAGTTTGAGAACTAGACTCGTTTTGAGCTTTATATCCAAAGCTCAAACTCAAAATGCGAGAAGATTTCAAGCTCGAATCCAACTATTATATTGTTATTTGATCATAAACCTATATATATTCGTTTTCACGTTTCTTGCAAATTTTAGCGTTCATAAGATAACCTCCTATATATATATATATATATATATATATATATAGAGAGAGAGAGAGAGAGAGAGAGAGGAGGGTTATCTTGAAGACCTTAAACTTTGCAAGACCCGTGAGAGCGAATGAAAAAAACAATTAAAATTAATTTTTTAATACAAACCTCATTATTATAATTAAAATACAACATTAAAAAGAATTTACTCATTAAATAATTCATCTCCTTTCTAAAAAATCACTCTTAATGCTAATTTTACACATGTGTAAATACAACAAATTTACACATATGTAATTGGTAAACTTACACATGTGTAAAGTTTTTTTTATTTACGAATACATATAAATTTAAACGTGTAAATTTATTTTCTAATACTCTATTCGAATAGTACTGATAAATGTAAGAAATTTGAATTGTTTTTGAACAAGTTCACATACTTCTTTCACCTCCTCTCACAATTATCGCAATATTTATATAACAACCCTCGAAAAACACCTAAACGCTCTAGATATACCCCGTATACTCGTAAACAAACCCGTATAACCTTAATATTATTAAAAATCAAATAAAACAAATATATATGTTTGCTCACGGGCCGCGACCTAGTTCACCCGGAGAGTCGCGGGGGCGCGACCGAGTGTCATCTGGCGAGCCCTCAACGTGCCACGTGGCACGACACACGGCGGGGCTAGGCTGGTGAGTAACCAAATCTGGGTGATTGTAGACAGATTAACCAAATCTGCTCATTTCTTACCGATGAAGGAAACTTTTAATATGGAACAGTTAGCCAAATTATATGTAAATGAAATAGTTCCATTACATCGAATTCCTTTATCTATTGTGTCTGATAGAGATAGCCGGTTTACATCTTATTTTTGGACAAGTTTCCAAAAAGCAATGGGAACAGGGTTAAATCTAAGCACGGCTTATCATCTTCAAACGGACGGACAAAGCGAAAGGACAATTCAGACAATAGAGGATATGCTTAGAGCCTGTGTAATTGATTTCGGAGGAAATTGGGACGATCATTTGCCATTAATAGAATTTTCTTATAACAACAGCTATCATACCAGTATCAATGCTGCACCGTTTGAAGCACTTTATGGAAGGAAGTGCCGAACTCCAGTCTGTTGGGCAGAGATTGGAGAAAAGCAATTATCTGGACCAGAGATAATGCAAGAAACAACTGACAAGATCATTCAAGTCAAGGAAAGACTAAAAGCAGCAAGAGATCGTCAAAAGAGTTATGCAGATAACAAACGAAAACCATTGGAATTTCAAGTTGGAGATAAGGTATTGTTAAAAGTTTCTCCATGGAAAGGAGTAATCAGATTCACTAAAAGAGGAAAGCTAAGCCCAAGGTATGTTGGACCTTTTGAGATTATCAAAAGAATAGGACCAGTAGCTTACCAGCTACAACTGCTAGAGGAAATGGCAGGAATACATGATGTATTTCATGTATGTAATAACAAGAAGTGCTTAGCAGACGAATCACTAGTAGTACCACTTCAGGACATAGAGGTAAATGAGAAACTTTAGTTTGTAGAAAAACCACTTCAGATTGAAGATAGAAAGATCAAGAATCTCAAGCATAAGAGATTAGTTCTGGTCAAGGTAAAATGGGATTCAAAGAGAGAACCAGAATACACATGGGAGCTCGAGTCAGAAATGCAAAGGAAATATCCACACCTGTTCCAGTGAATCTCGAGGACAAGATTTAAAACAAGGTGGGGAGGATATAACAACCCTCGAAAAACACCCTAAACGCTCCAGATATACCACGTATACTCGTAAACGAACCCGTAAAACCTTAATATTATTAAAAATAAAATAAAAAAATATATGTTTGCTCACGGGCCGAGACCCAGTTCACCCGGAGAGTCGCGGGGGCGCGACCGAGTGTCATCTGACGAGTCCTCAACGTGCCACGTGGCACGACACACGGCAGGGCTAGGCTGGTAAGTAACCAGGCCTAGCCGTAGCTACACCTGGCTCGTGGGCCGCGAAGGAGAAAGGGTGGGGACTCGCGGGGCGCGAGAAACCCCTGTTTTCAGCCTATATAAGGAGGCGATCGGCCTCAGTTGCCATTCGCTCATTTCTTTTCCCTCTCAGACATTTAGTGCGAAATTATCGGGAATAATACCCCCTAAAACATGAAGCTCTACCTCGTTGTAAGTATTTTATCCCCCGATCACTTATTCGTTACCCTACGCGATTGATCTAGGGTTTCGTAACGCATGTCAAGGCTCTGCCTGACTCAGTTCGTTGGAGTTCTGTCTCGTGTTGTATGGCTAATGTGATTTGGGTTATCTTACTAACACGTGTGCATTGTTTATTTTTAATAGAATATAATCAGGAACACCAACAGGAAGCTATAGTATTACCTAAGTCAACAATATGAGTCATTCTCTTTTCCTACCAAACTGCTTTACCAAAACCTCAAATGTTTTCAGTTATACTTAACAGTGATTGAGTCTTTGTAGTCTACAATTGTTGCCGGTATTATGGGGTTTTGTATACATTACTTGATAACCTTCACAATTGGACAATGGGTTAGCCAATGTGTGATATGACCATAGCCACAGATCCAGTCGAGTGGCAAGTACTGAATGAGGTAGATATAAACATTGTAATCGCTCTCAATACTGTAAAGTTATAAAAGTTGTTTTGATTAAACTGGGATGCACTCGCCAGTATTTCTTGCTGATAAAATCTGTTTAAAACGCATTTCATGTAACTTACTGTGAAGCTAATAGAAGCCAGCAGGGGAGCACTTAAGGCTTAAAGAAGTGGCTATAAAAGTTACCTAAATAAAAAGGAGTTTATGTTTTCAATAATTAGGGTTTATCCCTATAAATGTATTGTGAATGAAACTTGGGTTTTATCCCATTTATTTATTATAAAAGTTTGATGTTTTGAAACTCTGATAAATATTTCCTAACTACGGTCCTGATGTTTAAATTCCGCTACCAAATTAATAAATACCACTTGACTGTTCTCGAGGCGTCTGCTCCCGGGGCAGGGATCGGGGGCTGCGACAATTTAGCGTTTCAAGATAACCCTCCAACATAAATATATATATATAGTGTGTGTGTGTGATGTTAAAGGGAACAATGTATTCAACATGTTAAATATATCTAAAAAATTCATTTAAAATGCTACAAATAATAAAAATTTTCAATTTGTTTTGAAACTTTTGCATTCGAAGATGTGTAGAAGGTA
This sequence comes from Helianthus tuberosus, assembly GCA_030545235.1. NCBI lineage: Eukaryota > Viridiplantae > Streptophyta > Magnoliopsida > Asterales > Asteraceae > Helianthus > Helianthus tuberosus. Next base: position 32,330,296 of record CM060373.1, on the reverse strand, counting down.
TTCCAATTAAAAAATCATTTTCTTATAATTTTTTAATCTTTTTTACTGTTTTTAAAGATTTTTTTAGTTTTTGAATTTTTTTTAATAAAAAGGTTTCTACATGTATTTATATGCAAAAGTATCAAAAAAATAAAAAAAAATATTTTGATTTTTAACATGTTAAGTTGAATTTTTAACTGCTAAATGTATGGTTCCTGGTTCCCCACATTTTTAGTGTTCCCCATTGAACCCTCCCATATCTATATATATATATATATATAAATTAGATTGATTTGGGTCATGTGACATGTGATGGTGGAGCCTTTTGATGATGTGGCATCTTATGGTGGAGATGTATTGTGAGTTTGGGGGGGAATCCATTCTAAATTTCTAAATACACATACTAATTCAGTAGACACGGGATCCGAATAAACTTCGGGTCGGATCAGTTTGATTTGGATCATCCACTCCTTTATTCGGATTTCATATATATGCCTCCATCTTAATTATTATTCATCTCACCTACCGACACCATATCTTCCCTGTTCTTCCTCTAGCAGTGCATCAGTCTCTTTCTTTATCAAGAATCAAATATAATCAAAGGTAAATCTACACAATCGATCCTAAATCTGCTTTTTATTTATGTTATTCAATTCTATAGAAATTTGATTTTACAAAGATTGCTTCGAATGCTATTAACTTCTTCTTTGTCCTAAACTTTGTAGATCTGATCATAAAAATTGAAGGTATGTTGTTTTAATTTGTTGTTTATCTACTGTGTATCTTTAATCAAGCGATTGAACATTTATCTTTTTTTTTTTGCAAACAAAATCAAGATCAGAGGTTTTTTTATCATCATCTACATTCTCCGATTTATGTAGTGTCTATGAACGTTAATCATCTCTTCGACATTTATCAAAGTTACTGATTTTTGTTGATTTTGTTTTTCATGTGGAACCCTAAATCTTGGATAAAATCGGACTCCGATCATTCGTCAAACAACAGATGTTAGTTAAATGTTATAGTTGTTTTCTCTTTTTTAAGTTTGTGTAGGTTTGATTTTATCCTTTCTGTTCGGTATTTTTTTTTTCAAAAATTAATAACATATGTTCTAAATGTTTTATGGTTTGTTTTTCTCATGGTGAACCCTCAATCTTTTGTGAAAATCGGACTCGAATTGTTCGTCAACCAAAACAGGTTAGTTCAGTTTGTTGGTGTTGTTTGTTTTTTGATATGTATAGTCTTTCTTTTTTATTTTTGTCTTTAGGCGTTAATTTAAAATTTTATGTGATTATCTTTTGAAGTTCTTATGGTTTGTTTTGTGAGTTATAATTTTTTGTATTTAATTATAATTTTTGTATTTAGTTAGTTGTTAATTCTTTAAAGATGTTTTTAATTTCCTTTTAAAGTTGTTTTTATTTCTATAAATAGATTAGTGTTGTTAAAGATGATTTTTGTATTCAAAATTATGATTCGGTTTCTGTAAATAGACTTTGTTTCTATAAATAGATTACCGTAATATTTTTTTAAGGGAAATTGGCCTATAATAATCCCAGCTACACCTTATTGGCCATTAATAATCTCCCCTCGGAATATTCCCCCCACCAGTCTCACCTTTCATCTATTTTTCCGACAATGGTCCCCCGTTAAAAAAACTTAACGGAGTTAAGCTTTTTTCCAAATTACAAACAATTTTTTAGGGCTTTTGATTAGAACGACGATACGAGTCCATTGATGTAAAACTTTCCTCGAAACGGTGCTCCAAATGATGAAAACGGAGCTTCAATTCGGGTGTTTAAATTTCCAATTAACCATAATCAAGTCACTTGGAGCACCGTTTCGAAGTAAGTTTTACACCAACGGACTCGAATCATCGTTCTGATCAAAAGCCCTAAAAATCTGTTGGTAATTTGGAAAAAAACTTAACTCCGTTAAGTTTTTTTAACGGGGGACCATTGTAGGAAAAATAGGTGAAAGGTGGGACTGGTGGGGGGAATATTCTGAGGTGGGATTATTAATGGCCAATAAAGTTTAGGTGAGATTATTACTGGCCAATTCCCTTTTTTTTAAAACAGTGGTTACTTCCTTTGCAGTTATGGATCCTGAAAACAACGCTCATTCGTTGTTAAAGTTGATTGAGGACTATGATCCTATATTTTTGGTATGTTTCTTTAGTTTTTAGTTTTGTGCACACAATAAGTTATTGCAACTTATATGTTTTTTTTTTGTTTCAATTGATAGGAAATACCATATGATTTTGCAACCTTATTATGGGGAGAACAACTTCCATATGTCAATGTCTTAAAATTATTGATGATGATTTATCGTGAGTCATTTAGTTATAATTTTTGTATTTAGTTAGTTGTTAATTCTTTAAAGATGCCTTTAATTTCATTTTTAAAGTTGTTTTTGTTTCTATAAACATATTACTGTTGTTAAAGATGATTTTTGTATTCGGAATTATGATTATGTTTCTATAAATAGACTTTGTTTCTATAAATATATTACCATTATATTTTTTTTTAAACAGTGGTTACTTCCTTTGCAGTTATGAATCCTAAAAACAACTCTCGTTCGTTCTTAAAGTTGATTGAGTAATATGATCCTATATTTTTGGTATGTTTCCTTAGTGATTTGATTTTCAAATTTTATATTTTGAAGTCAATCATTATTTAAATTTAAATTTTGAAGTAAACCATTATTGTGTTTGATTTTAAATTTTCAATTTCAAAGTCAATTATTATTTTAAATTTGAAAGTTTGTCATTAATGTGTTTGATTTTAAATTTCGAAGTCAGACATTATTTAAATTTAAATTTGGAAGTAAACCATTAATGTGTTTTACCTGTTTAGTCCATTCTTTTTTTCAATTAACTTAATTCATCTTTAATGTGACTGAATTGATGGAGTGCTCTAAGAAGGTTTCTTTGTTAATTAATTCTTCTCTTCGGCTTATAAGGGATGGCGCTAAGGTAATTAACATCAAAATTCTATCTTTTTATTACTTGAATTCTCTTGCTTTATAATTTATTTCAATGTATTATTTTGTGTTTTGACTTGGATATAAAACATAATGTGAAGGTATATTTCAAACTTATTTTACCTGTTTTTTTATTTGGATTGCAGAATAAGTGCTTTGATGAACTCACAGGTATTTGGATTTTGTGTTTACTCTATTCTGCATAGGGCTCCTTCAATTTTTTGTATTCTTTTACTTCGCTCAGTGATTCTTCTATTTTCAAGATAAGAATACAGGCTTTATCTGCATTAGCTACTTCCCAAACCCTCTCTCTTTCATTCGCAAGTTGCTACCCTTTTTGCTCTCTTTGTTTCCACCGTTTTCCATAAGCATCATCATGTTGGTCTATCAAGATTTGATTATGGGTAATCTTTTCCTTTCAATCTCACATATATTTTGTATTTATGAATTTAGGCTTATTAGCTCTTTGATTGCGAATCTTAGTGTTTTTGGTTATTGATTAGGTTTAATTTGGCTGTAAATCCATTAGGTTATTGTTTAATGTGAAGTTTTTTTACATCTGAAGATTGGTTTTTTAGGTTTATTTTGTGTAATGGTTTTTTATTAGCTTTTAGATTTTATTGATTTGTTTTTAATCTTTTTATTATTTTTCATGTGACTGATGTTTGAAGCTTTAATCTTTTATTAGAATCTATAATTTTTTTATATCTTTTAGCTGATTTTAGGTTTTATTTACTGTTTTATTAATTATTATCTCTTAATTGTTATGCAGTGGATTGAATAATTTCTTACTAATATCATTATTCCTTTGATAACATTAATCAAGAAAAGATTGTGAGTTGATTATGATGAACACAAACAGAGAAAAATGAGTAATACTACTTTAAATTAAAATAAAAAAAATTCAGAATTTTTTGTCTTGTGATTAGTTGCTTAAATCAATGGTTTTTATCACTTTGATTAATTGAATGCTTTGAAACCTTGATGTTTTTTTATGAGATGCTTTGACTATATTATTTGTAATTTTAGGGATGCTTCAAGTCTTCGACTATTGTTTTTGCACTCGAGTTGCATATCAAATTCAAATTGAGTTTTGTAATTTTAGGTGATGAGCTTCTTTCAGACTCCTCCCCCTACAAGGAATTCTTGAATGGGATCCTATGGGAAGTTGAAGGAAAGGTATATCTTGCACCGTTCTTTATCTATATCTATATATCTTGACTGGGATCCTATGGGAAATTGATCTCTATTTGATTCACTGATGTATATTCTTCTCCTCACCATTTTGTTCCGTTAATCAACTCATGTGTGTTCTTATGTTTGATACCAGATCTGATTCCAGTGATTAATATCCGCTTGAGTAACCCAATCTGAGTCTGATTTTTTTCATTAACGATTCGAGTAAACTTTCATGATTTGGGTTTTTTTGCAAGGATAATCATCAAAATTAATTTGTTATTTTTATGGTTTACCGTTGCATAAGTTAGTATAATTTGTTGACAAAGTTTTGTTTTGGGGGATAGTAGTAATAAAGTGAGTAATATTCAACGTTTATGTGTTTTTATTTTGATTCCTTAGGTGTTTATTTTGGATGGTCCGGAGTTTTTGGCTGCAACTATGTTGGACAGAGATATGCTTGATGTGGCTGGAAATTGGTACCATGTCGGTTGGTTTTGCTTGGCAAGGTTAGACTTTCCTAATAAGTTTGCTAGATTTACGGGATTGGATATTAGTGATTTGATTTTCAGATTTTAAATTTTAAATTTTAAATTTTGAAGTCAATCATTATTTTAAATTTAAATTTTGAAGTAAACCATTATTGTGTTTGATTTTAAATTTTCAATTTCGAAGTCAATTATTATTTTAAATTGAAATTTGAAAGTTTGCCATTAATGTGTTTGATTTCAAATTTCGAAGTCAATCATTATTTTAATTTAAATTTGGAAGTTATAACAACCCTCCAAAATATTTTTTCGACACCCTAAAAATAATTAGAATGTCCCAATATGTCCTAAAATACACCCCGTAGGAGAAAAAAGCCCCGAATACCTTTATTTCTATTAAAATTAAATAAAAAAACAAAAATAATGGGTCTTTGGTGGGCCGCGTAAGACCACCCCTAGCTCTACGTGGGGCGCAAGCGACAGGCCAAGCGGCAAAACCCTAGGCCGCCACGTGGCGAGACACACGGACGACCTATGCTCGTGACTGGCGAAGGCTAAACTCTAGGAGACCTACGTCGTGGGCCGCGAAGGAAGCCGAAAAGTCGCTATAAATTGAGGCCTCCAGCCTCAGTTTCAAATCGTTCAATCTCTCGTTCTCTCTCTCAAAATTCTACATAGCAATTATAATTCTCGGGTATAATACCCCCTAATTAACGAAGTTCTGCCCCGTTGTAAGTATTATAACCCCGGCTACGTATTAGATACGCTGCCTGATTGATCCAGGGTTCCGTAACGGCTGTCGTGGTTCTGCCCGACGTAGTCGTTGGAATGCCGTCTCGGGGAGGGTATTACTAATGTAAATATTGAGTTATTATACTAACGCGTGTTCATTTGTGTAATTAATAGATAATCACCAGGAAATCCTTAAGGAAAACCCTAAGACAGCAATGTGATTAATCTCCTTTTTTTGCAAACTGTTTTACAAAGCCTCAATGTTTTAAATTATATTTCACAGTGATTGAATATTTGTAATTTCAACAATTATTGTCGGTATGTTGGGGTTTTGTATACAAAATTTGTTACTACACTGTGAGTATTAACATGACCACAAGTCGGGTTGACAGTACCGTGGGTGGTAATTAAAGTAGAAATATAAACAAATGTAATTACGAGATCGCCCTCAATGCTGCCAAAATGATAAACACCTGGATACAACCGAAACTGGCCGCGGCTGCCCGTTCCCGGGTTGTTAGGGGACGGGGGTTGCGACAGAAGGTGGTATCAGAGCTAAGCCACTGATTCAGCCACAGAAGTGTTCTGCTGACACCAAAATATTATATGTTAGGAAATTAATTACGAAAAAATGTGCATATCAGTATTTTATTGTTGTATGTTATTTGACTATTTGTTAGTTTACAGTATGAGCGATCAAGGACCCTCCGACGCCTATCGTCAGTTGTCCGGCTCACCTAGAAGCGAAGGCACCTCTTCACAGCCTGCCCTCTCAGGGTATTCAGCTAACAATGAAGATGGGATATTCGTGTTTAAGGCTCAGTCTGAAGAGCCATTCCCTCCAAAAAAGAGAGGATGGTTCAGTAGGGGAGCACATGAGCGTAGGAAGAGAATGAAAAAGTTACAACAACAGCGAGTTCTAGCAGCCGCTAAGAGAGAAACAGATGCCCACACCCAAGACATGCTTAATAGGAGTTTAGCAAACTTTCATATTTTAGCAACCACAGCTGCCGACCCAAACCTGGAGCAACTCATAGCCCCTCAACCATTACCCTTGTTTCCCACATAACCAATGGAGATTGAAAACAACCCAGAAAACCAAATCCAAATGCATGATTTTAACCCATAAGAGATACCTAGGATACCAGCACCTAATCCCTTAGACCCAAACTATGACCAGGGGTTCGATGATCATAGAGATTATCAGCAACGCTACCACCTAACAGACGAACCCATGCAAAACCTAGCAGCTTACCCAGGTCTGGAACCTCTAGATCCCTACTATGATAATGATGAATACATTAGGGAAATCCTAGAGAATCCATACCCTCAGGAAGAACCCATGCCACAGTACCGAGATCCAGTACCTGCACCTGCACCCAAATGAGTGCAGAAAATGTGCAAGAACTCCGCAACTTTGGTGAGGAGATTTTAGAAAGTAGCGAGAGGATGAGGCAGGTTGGAGAACGACTCGTCTGGAAATACGACGAGCGTAATATAGAGTTCTGGATGAACCCATAACAATGATGGTGATAATAAAAATAATAATATAATAATAAATAAATATATATAATATGTGTGTATGAAAATATATATATATATATATATATGTGTGTGTGTGTGTGTAATAATAATAATAATAATAATAATAATAATAATAATAATATATGTTGTAGTATAGACCACTTTGTGGTTAACGACGCATATTAGTATTGTAATTTTTAAATTCCAGTTTTAGTTTGTATTAGATGCATAATATATAAGAAAGAGTAAGTCGTAATGTTCGACGCTTTTGACCAATATGTGTGTTGTGTGATTGTTTGCCTTAAATCCTATCTTGTGATATTAATAATTGGAAAATGTTTAAAATTCAGATGGACAACGAAGTGAACCAGGAAAACCAGAATAACGATAACCAGAGTAACAATAACCCGGATAACGATAACCCGAACAACAATAATAATGGAAACCCAGTGGATAACAGTGCCATCCAACACATAGTGGCACAAGGGATTATAGACGCAATGCCATATATTATCAAAACAGTTAGGGAAGCAGATAATAAAAGTAACAATGGCAGTAAGCGACCAACTGAACCTGAACACAGCGTAAACAATGGACCCATACTTCAAGTGCCAATTCCCAAAAGAAGAAGAACCATGTCTTATGGTTGTTCTTATAAAGAATTCTGGTCTTGTAAACCAATGGAATTCTCGGGCAATGAAGGGGCCGTTGCAGCTCTACGCTGGATAGAAAAGACTGAGGCAGTCTTAAAAATAAGCAAGTGCGCGGAAGAGGATAAGATAATGTTTGCTTCCAATCTATTTAAGAACTCAGCCTTAGAATGGTGGAACAATATCCTCCAGTCTAGGGGAAGTGATAAGGTTTACAATATGGAATGGGAGGAATTTAAGAACATGGTAGAAAGAAAATTCTGCCCTCCCAATGAAAAGGAACAGATAGCAAATAAGTTCCTAAACCTTAGGATGACTTGGGTAGATAGTAAGGGTTATGCTACGTTATTCTTTGAATATGCTAGAATAGTGCCAACCCTTGCATCACCTGAACCAGTATTAATCTCCCGCTACATCTGGGGATTAATCAGTGAAATTAGGCATGTAGTCAAGGCAGCTAGGCCTCAAACCATAGAAGAAGCTGTAGAATTAGCAAACACCTTGACTGATGAATTAGTTCGTACCCGAGAAGAGGATCAGATGAGAAACCTAGCCCAAAGATTTACCCAAGAATTTCATTATGGAAATTCCAACCGTGGGAAAAATGTAAGTTCTACCTCTACACCGTACTGCAAGGCTTGTAAGAAGAAGCATTCCGGAAAATGCTCCACTTACTGCAATTTTTGCAAGATACCAGGACACAAAGAAGAAGATTGCAGGAAGAAACCTAATAATGGAATGTGCTTCAACTGTGGAGAAAAAGGTAATATCAAGCCAAACTGTCCAAAACTAGCTCCAGCCACGAACACCAAGAATACTAAAAATGCTAGAGCATTTGTTCTGACTGCAGAAGAAGCAAAGATAATCCCGGATGTGATCGCCGGTACGTTTTTAGTTAATGATGTTTTTGCTAAAGTATTATTTGACTCTGGTGCGAACCAAAGTTTTATTAATACTTCATTTTGCAAACTTCTCAATCGACCATTAACTAAACTACCACAAGAATATCTAGTAGAGACAGCAAATGGAGAAACCATTAAGATTTCTGAAATCTTGCAGGGAGCAAGAATAGAATTTTTAAATCAAAAATTTATTACAAACCTTTACCCAATGAATCTGGCAGGATTTGATGTGGTATTAGGAATGGATTGGTTAATAGCCAATAAAGCCAATATTCTATGTGATCAAAAGTCAATTCAAGTAAAGTGTCCAAAAGGTGAAAAGATCACAATTAAAGGAGATAAGCCGTTTAGATCCACAAAATTCATCTTTGTCATGAAAACAAGTTATATAAGAAAAGGATCATTAGTGTATTTGATTTCCATAATCACTAACACTAAAGGAAAAGAACTAAAGGATATTCCAGTAGTATCCCAATTTTCAGATGTATTTCCAGAAGAGTTACCAGGGCAACCTCCATACAGAGAAGTTGAATTCAGAATCCATTTGATACCAGGAACAGCACCGATTGCCAAAACACCTTACCGTCTGGCACCCGCAGAAATGCAGGAACTGAAGAAACAATTAGATGAACTGTTGGAAAAAGGATTCATACAACCAAGCTCATCTCCATGGGGAGCATCGATTTTATTCGTTAAAAAGAAAGACAGATCAATGCGTATGTGCATTGACTACCGCGAATTGAGTAAAGTCACGATTAAGAATCGGTATCCATTACCGAGAATCGATGATCTGTTTGATCAATTGCAAGGAGCATGATTTTTCTCTAAAATCGATTTACGATCAGGATATCATCAATTAAAGGTACATGAAGAGGTCATTCCTAAGACCGCTTTCAGAACAAGGTATGGCCATTATGAATTTACTATAATGCTATTTGGTCTAACCAATGCCCCAGCTGCATTTATGGACATGATGAACCGAATATGTAAGCCATATTTGGATAAATTCATAATTGTCTTTATAAATGATATTCTTATTTATTCTAAGAGCAAAGAGGATCATGCAAAGCATTTGCACTCACTTCTAAGTTTATTGAGAAAAGAAAGGCTTTATGCTAAGTTTTCGAAGTGTGAATTTTGGTTAGAACAGGTACAGTTTCTTGGACATCTAGTCAATCTTGAAGGAATTCATGTAGATCCCACCAAGATCGAGGCGATTACTAAGTGGAAAACCCCTGAGTCACCAACCGAGGTTAGAAGTTTCTTAGGATTGGCCGGTTATTATAGAAGATTTATTCGAGATTTTTCTAGAATAGCCATTCCCTTAACTAAGTTAACCTGTAAATCCGTTAAATTTGAATGGGGACCAAAACAAGAAGAAGCCTTTGGAATTCTTAAGCAAAGACTAACTAATGCACCCATACTAGCGTTACCAGAAGGAACTAAAGACTTTGTAGTCTATTGTGACGCTTCTAAGTTAGGTTATGGATGTGTATTGATGCAACGTCAAAAGGTTATAGCCTATGCCTCTAGACAACTTAAGAATCATGTAGAGAATTATTCAACCCATGATCTAGAATTAGGAGCTATAATTTTTGCCCTTAAAATTTGGAGACATTACCTGCACGGTAGTAAGTTTACCATTTTCACCGACCATAAGAGTTTAAGGTATGTTTTCGGACAAAAGGAATTGAATATGAGACAAAGACGCTGGATGGAGATACTTAGTGATTATGATTGTAATATCCAGTACCATGCAGGAAAGGCAAACGTAGTAGCTGATGCTTTAAGTCGAAAGTATCACGAAAAACCAAAAAGAGTACCCTAAAAATAATTAGAATGTCCCAATATGTCCTAAAATATACCCCGTAGGAGAAAAAGGGCCCCGAATATCTTTATTTCTATTAAAATTAAATTAAAAAAAAACAAAAATAATGGGTCTCTGGATGGCCGCGTAAGACCACCCCTAGGTCTACACGGGGAACGAGCGATAGGCCAAGCGGCAAAACCCTAGGCCGCCGCGTGGCGAGACACACGGACGACCTATGCTCGTGACTGGCCAAGGCTAAACCCTAGGCGACCTACGTCGCGGGCCGCGTAGCCTTTGGCAACAGCCTTCGCAGGCCGCGAGGGAAGCCGAAAAGTCGCTATAAATTGAGGCCTCCAGCCTCAGTTTCAAATCGTTCAATCTCTCGTTCTCTCTCTCAAAATTCTACATAGCAATTATAATTATCGGGTATAATACCCCCCCTAATTAACGAAGTTCTGCCCCGTTGTAAGTATTATAACCCCCGGTTACGTATTAGATACGTTGCCCGATTGATCCAGGGTTCCGTAACGGCTGTCGTGGTTCTGCCGACGTAGTCGTTGGAATGCCGTCTCGGGGAGGGTATTACTAATGTAAATATTGGGTTATTATACTAACGCGTGTGTATTTGTGTAATTAATAGATAATCACCAGGAAATCCTTAAGGAAAACCCTAAGACATCAATGTGAGTAATCTCCTTTTTTGCAAACTGTTTTACAAAGCCTCAATGTTTTAAATTATATTTCACAGTGATTGAGTATTTGTAATTTCTACAATTATCATCGGTATGTTGGGATTTTGTATACAAAATTTGTTACTACACTGTGAGTTGTAACATGACCACAAGTCGGGTTGACAGTACCGTGGGTGGTAATTAAAATAGAAATATAAACAAATGTAATTGCGAGATCGCCCTCAATGCTGCCAAAATGATAAACACCTGGATACCACCGAAACTGGCCGCGGCCGCCCGTTCCCGGGTTGTTAGTGGACGGGGGTTGCGACAGAAGTAAACCATTAATGTGTTTCACCCGTTTAGTCCATTTCTTTTTTCAATTAACTTAATTCATCATTAATGTGACAGAATTGATGGAGTGCTCTAAGAAGGTTTCTTTGTTAATTAATTCTTCTCTTCGGCTTACAAGGGATGACGCTAAGGTGATTAACATCAAAATTCTATCTTTTTATTACTTGAATTCTCTTGCTTTATAATTTCTTTCAATGTATTATTTTGTGTTTTGACTTGGATATAAAACATAATGTGAAGGTTAGAGGGGGCAATCCTGACCCAAAAACTAATATATGGGTCAATTTGGATAAAAGAATTTAGAAAATGGGTTGCTTTGGGTAAAAGAATTTAGACAAGGGGGTCAAAACGGGTCATTTAAATACTAAAAAGTCTTATCTACGGGTCATTTAGGGTCGATTAAATTAGAATAGCGGGTCATTAGGGTTCTAGATTAAAAGAAACCACGGGTGAAGACGTACGTGAAGTCTTCAATTCACCTTGATTCCTTGAAGAACACTGATTTCACTGAACAATTGAACATCATCTTCAATTCTTCAACATCGACGCCCCAAACTCCACCGTCGCCGCCGTCGTCGCCGCCGCCACGGGTGAAGACGTGAAGTCTTCAATTCCCCTCAAACCTCTTCTTTCCCCATAAACCCGATTAAATATCTTTGTAGATCGTTGCATATTCACGGTATCTTTGTACATCCAGTATGTTATCTCTATTTCTCCATTAAATGTTGGAATAAGATTTGGGAATTTGACTATGGCAGAGATTGGGGAGGATCAGGAAGTTGAAATTGCTAAAGGTTAAATATTGATGCTTGTTATTATTGCTGAAACTTATTAAGATGGAACATAAAGACATATGTATTGATGTATAAAACATGTTTAAAGCTGTCGTTAATGATTCTGTTTGCTGTATAAAACCCGTTTAACCTGCTGTTAATGATTATGTTTGCTGTTAAAGCTGTATTGAACCTGTTTAAGCTGATGCTAATGTTGTTTAAAACCTGTTTAAGCTGCTGTTAATGATTTTGTTTGCTGTTTAAAGCTGTATTGAACGTGTTTAAGTTGTTGTTAATGATTATGTTTGCTGTTAAAGCTGTATTTAACCTGTTTAACCTGCTGTTAATGCTGTCTAGAATTTGCTGTATAGTGTTAATCTGTTAAGTGGGAATTTGATTATGTAATTAGCACTTCCTTGTATACCCATTCCATATATCCATGGTAAATAAAACATTTTTTACTTAAAAAAAATATGTTCTTCGATTAATTGTTGTGCAATCACCCTTTGATTAATGCATATTAGTAAAAAAAAAAGAGAATTCTGACCCGACCCGACCCGAAACCCGTTCTGACCCGGACCCGTTCTGACCCGAACCCTTTCTGACCCGAACCCGTTCCGACCCGAACCCGTTTCGACCCGAACCAAAACAACCCTTTTTTTAATTGACCCGTTTTGACCCGAACCCGTTTTAACCCGAACCCATTTTGACCCATGACCCAACCCGACCCGAACCGACCCGTTTGCCAGGTCTAGTGAAGGTATAATTAAATAGATAAATGATATAGGATGATTAGGATCACTTAATGGTTATTACTATCATTTTGTAATTACATTTCTTATTGAGATAGCTTGGTTTTGCAATTAAAATTCTTTTTAGTTATATTTCTTATTTAGATAGTCGGTGATGCAGTAGGGTCATGTTACAACTACTCTTCAACAACCACCTATAAGGCCTATGTAAGTGTTGTGCGTTGTGTTTAATTAATATGCTTATTAACAGGTTTTTAATTTGATACATAATTTGAATTAGAATGGGCATGTGTAAAGATTGAAATTAAGCTTATTTCACAAAACTTTAAGTCTTTGTTAAAAGAGTTGTAATTTCTTTAATGTTGATTGTGATAATTGTGTATCATTCTTAAATTTAGGATTAAGTCAAAAACTGTTCTGAGACAGAGGTGCCGCATGTTGTTAAATAAAAAAACTATGATGGATGAACAAGTATGCAGCTAGATACAAGATATGCTTTTAAGTTTTAACTCTGCATTTAAAATGCACTTATACAGATTTTTGAATGTTTTGGAACTACTTACTCTATTGAATTCATTAGCAAGTACTGGTGTACTAGAAATATTATAATAGTGATGTGAAGTTTACAACAAGAAAAAGTCTATGAAACTGAATTAAAAATTTATGGTGGAGAAAACGGAAAGAGGATACTTTAGAGGTTAAAAATGTTATTTTTATACTTTTACTTGTTGTAAATTAAATTTTCCAACCCGGAAGATTTCCGGGTTATGACCTAGTATATATATATATATATATATATATATATATATATATATATATATATATATATATATATATATGAGTAAATTACAACTTTTGTCCTTTATGTTTACACCAAATTGCAGGCGTTGTCCTTTAGCGCAAAAGTTGACAAGTTCTGTACTTAATGTTTCAAAATCTTGCACGTTATGTCCTTTAGGCCAAACCCAATTACATTTTTTTGATTAAATCATATTACACAAGGGTAATTTGGTCATTTAACTCAATTCTTTAAATAATATTTAATAAAATAAAACAAAATGATATATACAAGTATACACCTCTACCTCTCTCCCTACCCCTTTCTCTCTACCTCTCTCTCTCTACTCTCTCTCTTAGACTTCACCCACCTCCCACCACCATCACCTCCCACCTCCCCACAACCTTCACCACCAACCCCCACCCCACCCCATCCACTGCCGAACTGAAAACTACCACCACCAATTCCATCACAACACCTCCACCTATCGACCACCACTACCCAACTGCACCCACCATCACTGCCGCACCCAAATCACCACTACAACCCAAATCACCACTGCACCCACCATCATCGCCGCAACAGTCCGATCATCACAGTTCATCACCCACCAGTGTTGTAAAAGTCGGATTACTCGGCCGAGTACTCGGTCCTCGGACCTCCTCCGAGGCGACTTCCTCCTAGGCGGTCTCAATTAGTCGGCCTCGGGATTACTCGGGAGTACTCGGTGCCTAGTCGGCCTAGTCGGACGTAGTCGGCCTAGTCGGTCTAGGCGGTCAACATGGTTTGTTGACTTTTAATCGGTCAAACTCGGTCAAAATCGGCCTACTCGGCCTTGTACTCGGACTACTCGGCCTTGTACTCAGACTAGTCGGACTTGTATTCGGAATATTTGAACTTTAAACATGTTTCATTTTAAATTATACTCAGTTGATATGAATTATGCTTATTTTAACACATAAATAATATATAACAATTAATTTTCTTTATATTTACCATGTCCGCGTACTCCCCGAGTACTCTCCGAGTACTCCGATTACTCCCAACTCCCCAGTCGGCCGACTAGGGACCGCCTAGCGACTTTTACAACACTGTCACCCACAGCCACCGCCGTTAAGATCTGAAAATTCTTTCGGATCTGATTCCACCCACTTCACCGATCAAACCCGAGAACTCCAGCTACAATGGCTTTATTTTCATTGTTCCAACTTTCACCTTCCATGTTTATATACATACCCATATTCATATGTAACTATGTTTTCATATTAGATTCAATGAACCAACAAATGAAAACAAACGAATTGGGCTGGAGTCGAACAGGAATACACAAAACCCACAAGGTTTAACTACCGATTATTCAACCAAAAAAACATAAAAATATTCCAAAATTGACCCATCTCATCACCAGGTCAATAACTCAAAATAGTCAAAAATATCTCAAAATCAACTGATTTTTCGCATACCCAGATCCTGAGATATCTCAATTTCAGATACCTAAAGCTAAATTTTCCCAACAAATTACCAAAGTGTAACAGAAAAAACCCAAAAATGATGGAAATTAGAAGTAGAAAAACCCAATTAAAAGGCTAAAAATAGATAAACTGAAAACTTAAAATATCACAGGGTGGTTGTTTCCTAATATGAGAACGTATAATACTTCTTTTAAAGGAAGGAAGGTGTGGGTATGTTGAGAGGGGGAGAAAATGGGAATCTTTCGATAAGATTGTTGAAATGTTTGAGAGAGATAACAGATAGGTAGAGGGAGGAGGGAGTGAGATAACAGATAGGTAGAGAGGGGAGGGAGGGAGATAACAAAGTGATAATGAGTTTAGAGAGATAGAGATTCCAGGTTTTATTTTTTTATTTTACACAAATAGTCCCTTGTTATAATTTATTTACTCAATAGTCCCTAGGAATATAAAATGACAAGAATACCCTCATGTACAAGGCACATGACCATATTTAACTAAAAAATCTAACTGGGTTAAGGCTAAGGACATAACGTGCAAGATTTTGGAACATTAAGTACAGAACTTGTCAACTTTTGCGCTAAAGGACAGCGGGTGTAATTTAGTGTAAACATAAAGGACAAAACTTGTAATTTACTATATATATATATATATAGGGGAATGTTCATTTGAGAAGAAATTTAATGTGAGAAGAAAAAGAAGAAAGGACATATTAGTAAAATGTTATTTCATTTATAACTCATATCATTAATTTTTCTCTCTTTAATTAATTAGTTAACTAATCATTAATTATCCTACATATAATTTACAAAACCTACACATATCAAAATTTTCCTACATATACCCTACACGTTATAGAATTTTATCCTACACAGTCGAAATTTATCCTACACACCTCGAAATATATCCTACACAACTCGTAATTTATCCTACACAACTAGTAATTTATTCTACACTTTAAATTAAGTTGTTTTTTTTTAATTTGGAAAAAGTATATACTTTGAAAAGGAGTTACAAATTTAATTTAGCTAGTTATTAAAGGAGAAAAATACAAATTAGTGATTTATGTAAGTTTACCAATATACCCTTTTATTAAAATTAAATACAAATATTAAATGAAGTAAAATCAAGCATTCTTATTGGTTTTTCTTACAAAAAAATTCTTCTCATTTGAACCCTCCACTATATATATATATATATATATATATATATAGGGAGAAGATCATGCGAGAACCACCTCTTATTGCGAGAACCGCGAGACCAATGTGAACACAACCAAAAATGCCTAAAAATCACACAATTTTTTTTAATATTTTTTATGTTAAAATCGCTACTTTTCGAAGCCAAAAAAAAAAAAATTAATTTTTTTTTTTTTTTGGCTTCTAAAAGTAGCGATTTTAACATAAAAAATATTAAAAAAAAAAAAAAATTTAGATTTTTTTTTGATTTTTTTAGGTTTTTTGGGGGTTTAGTTTTTAGCATTTTAGCTTGGGGGGGGGGGTTAGGTTTTTTTGGGGTTTTTGTTTTTAGCATTTAGCTTGGGGGGGGGGGGGGGTTAGGTTTTTTTAGCTATTTTAGGTTGTGTTCACATTGGTTCTCGCGGTTCTCACAATAATGGTGGTTCTCGCATGAGCTCCTCCCTATATATATATATATATATATATATAGGGAGAAGATAATGCGAGAACCACCTCTTATTGTGAGAACCGCGAGAACCAATGTGAACACACAAAAAATGCCTAAAAATAGCTAAAAATCACACAAATTTTTTTTAATATTTTTTAGGTTAAAATCGCTACTTTTCGAAGCCAAAATTTTTTTTTTTTTTTTTTTTTTTAGCTTGGGGGGGGGGGGGGGGTGGGGGGGTTTAGGTTTTTGGGGGGTGGGGGTTAGGTTTTTTTAGCTATTTTAGGTTGTGTTCACATTGGTTCTCAAGGTTCTCACAATAAGGGTGGTTCTCGCATGAGCCCCTCCCTATATATATATATATATATAAATATATATTGGGTGGGGTTCTAGAGTGAACACTGGTGTATTTGTGAACTGAGTGAATAAATCCTACCTATTGATTTACGCTTGTGTAATGATAATCGGGGCTAGGATTAGTTCACTAGTGTTCAAAATCACGGAGGTTATTCACAAATGAACCTAACCCTATATATATATATATATATATATATATATATATAGGGCCGGCTCAACCAATTTGGTGGCCCAAAGCAAACTATAAATTCAGGGCCTTTTTTTCGTACTTTCAATTTCTATCAATATCATAAACCTAACTCGTATACCAAACTGATATAACTATTCAATTGAAAACAATGAATTTACCTCATCATTAAATTAAAGTCTCACTAAGGAAAGATGCAATTTTGATCTCAAATGAATCAACAAATATAAAAAAAAAATTAGTCTACAAGTTGGAGCTGCAGATACCTTTCAGATTACAAATATAAAAAAATTTAATCGTATTTAAAATCAACATACACTTAAAGTTCTAAGAACTGCAGATGTTAAAACACAAGAGGATCGAGAAACATGTTCAACAAAGGCTTGAACCAGGGGCGGACCCAAGTTATGGGGTGGGTGGGCGGCCGCACCCCTTGAAAAAAAAAATTTAGTGGTATTTTTCGAGAAAAATCCAGACCGCACCCCTTGAAAATTTTCGTCCGCACCCCTTGAAAAATTCCGACCGCACCCCTTAGAAAAAAATGTTAGGGATTTATGTAAAAAAATTGTGAACACGGATTGAAACCCGATCAAATTATGTAAACAAGTTAGCCTACCACCCCTTTAGTAAAACTTAAATTCAATCCATCAAACCCAATAACTTAATACCCATTCAAGCCCAACCAAACTACTAGTTTTGTTAAACAAACCAGTCCACGTAATTAAAAAAAAAAACCCAAATCGCTGCCACTTGCCAGCGACTCCCGCCCTCCCTCTGCCTCACTTGCCAAAAATGTTTGTTGATTATATGATTGTTGGTTGGCAAATAATAATTACTAGGGCTTGAAATTCAAAATTTTAAATTGAAACTTACGGAACATGGGCTATGGTTGAACACTTGAAGATCCTTGTTTATTTTGTATGTGATAGGATTAGGAATGATCAATGAGTAGGGAAGTTATGCCGCGATTTCTCAAGAGGAAAGGGGTTGAACCACTTTTTTTCGCCAGATTATTCTAATTAAAGACCAAGGTATGTTATAGATAAGTTTTTTTGTTCTTTTATTGAATGATTAAGAGAAATAAAAGTAGGGATGGTTTGAACTTTGATGTTTTTTTTGTTTGTTAATGTGATAGGAAGTTAGGAACTAGGGTTTGATTGTTTGAGAATTGAAATGGACCCGACCCGATCTGATTCGACCCGCCATTAAACTTTGTTTGTTTGTTTTTACTTGTTTTACATGACCCGACCCGATCCGACCCGCTATGAACCGATTTTTTAATATAGCTAGGGGTCTAAAATCTTTAAAAAAATTCCGCACCCCCAGGAAAAAAATCCTGGGTCCGCCACTGGCTTGAACTTGTCAACAAACTAAAGGAACTATGAAAGTTGATAACTTTAAATTTTAGGCGTTAAATTGAATCAGCAACCTATTTATCAAACGCTTAAGTTTTAAAATATCTAGTACACATAAAAGATCTAATAACTGAGAATAATTTGTATACAAATAAGGTTTAACAGAAAATTACTTGTCCAATAAACTTTAAGTTAATAATGTTTTGAAATCGGGGCATTATTTAATGAAGGATCTTTTCAACGTGAAAATACTAAAGCTTAATATGTTTAAATCATGTAGATATCTTCTCTAATTCCAAAATTCCTCTTGAATCCATCATGCATATTCAACTCTATTAGAACTGTAAACCTTGCCTCCTTCATTCATCTATGAATCATATATACACAATCATACATATCTCCTATTCTCATGAAGAGATTTACACAATCACATAACATATTTACATTCCAAATATATCTATATTCTGTTAGACCCCCGCAGTCGAAGCTAGAGGTGGCCGAATGTTGAGACTGGACCGAAAATCATCAAATAGAATGCGAGGCAAGCCTTTAGTGAAAATGTCAGCAATTTGAAATATGGAGGGAACATGTAAGACGCGGACCTGTCCACGCTGAACGAGTTCACGAACAAAATGTATGTCTAATTCAATATGTTTAGTACGCTGATGTTGAACCGGATTCCCCGAAAGATACACAGCACTTATATTGTCACAAAAAACAATGCTAACCTTACGCATTGGTTTGTGGAGATCCAATAGTAGATTGTGAAGCCAAGACAATTCAGCAACCACATTTGCAACACCCCGATACTCAGCTTTAGCGCTAGAACGAGAAACTACGGCTTGACGCTTGGAAGACCAGGACAATAAATTAGAGCCAAGATAAACACAGTACCCGGATGTAGATCTACGTGTGACAGTACACCCGGCCCAGTCCGCATCTGTGTATGCACGAAGAGAGAAATCACCAACGGAGCCCAAAGTAAGCCCAAAGGAGGCAGTGCCCTTTAAGTAGCGAATGATACGTTTGAGAGCATTCCGGTGATCAAGACGAGGAGAGTGGATGTACATACACACCTGTTGAACCGCATAGCTAATGCAGGCCTAGTAAAGGTCAAATATTGAAGTGCACCTGCCAAACTACGGTACTGAGTTGGATTGTCAAACTCTGGACTAGATTTGGCACTTAGCTTCGGATTGCAGTCAACGGGTGTGGCAACCGGGTTACAAGAAGTCATACCGGCCCGTTCAATGATGTCATTAGTGTATTGCTGCTGAGAGAGAAACATAGAATTTGTCGTTCGAGTAACTTGAACTCCAAGAAAATGACTAAGAGGGCCGAGATCTTTCATGGCAAATTCGTCACCTAATCGACGCATAATATGATCCCGTAGATAGTCCGTAGAGGTGGTAAGAATAATGTCATCGACATATATGAGTAGGTAGGCCACATCAGTGCCATGATGATAAACAAACAGAGAGTGATCACAACGACTCTGTCGAAACCCAATAGAGATAACAAAATCAGTAAATCGTTGGTACCATGCACGTGGTGCCTGTTTCAGCCCATAAAGAGACTTCTTTAGAAGACATACATGATCAGGAAACTGTTGATGCCGGAAACCCATCGGCTGATACATATAAAATGTCTCATGTAAATTACCGTGTAGAAACGCACTTGTAACATCCAACTGATGAATCTTCCACGATTGAGACAAAGCAAGCGATAAAACGGTACGAATAGTAGCCGGTTTAACAACCCGACTAAAAGTATCCCCACAATCCACCCAATCTGTTGATTACTCCCATCACAAACCAAACGTGCTTTGTACCGTTCTAATGTACCATCCGACTTGTATTTATGACGAAACAACCACAAACTGCGTAGCACATTCATGTGAGGTTGTCGAGGAACAAGTTCCCACGTCTTATTTTTAATAAGGGCATTAAACTCAAGGGTCATGGCGTTAAACCATTCCGGAACGGACAAGGCATCTTTGGGAGTTTTGGGTAAAGAAACAACGGAAGTGGTGAACAAATTGAGAAACCACCGTGGTTTGGAGATACCATCCATGGCGTGAGTATGCATAATGCGAGTAGAGGTAGAGGTGGGTGGAGGAATCGATGTGTGAGAAGGTTGTGAAGTGTCCTCGGTTTGGGTTGAGGAGGGAGCGAGATTTATTTGGGCCGATTGGGTTGATGAAATAGGTGGAGTGGAATCGGGTTGGGTAATGGGAGGGGGAACGAGAGGGGAATGGGCAGGAGAAGAGAGCTGGTGAGGAGAGATAATAGATGGGCCGTTTAAGTGGACCGGAGAAGGGGAACTGGGAAATGGGCTGTGAGGGGTATTCGAGGTAGATGGGCCATGGGGTATGGGCTTTTGAGAAGGAATAATAGGTGGGCTAGGGGGTGTGGACTGCTGTGGACTATCAAGTGGAGGGGAGGTAGCATGTGAAGTTGGTGATGAGGAAGGGTTGGTCCACAACAGAGGGTGTGTAGAAGTGTTAAGAAATTCATAAGACTGAAGGTCCGATGACGGACGATTTGCATACGGAAAAGGTGTTTCATCAAAAATAACGTGACGACTAATAATGATCTTATGAGTGGCTAAGTCAAGACACTTGTAGCCATGGTGGTTGGGTGGATACCAGATAAAAACACAAGGCATCGATTGATAATCCAATTTATGGATGGTTGTGGAGGGTATGAGAGGAAAACATAGGCACCCAAAAATTTGGAGATGATCATATGAAGGATGAGTGAGATATAAGCGTGGAGTAGGGGAGTTATAGTTTAAAAGTTTGCTAGGTAAGATGTTGAGAAGGTATGTGGCAACCTCCAAGGCATGATGCCAATAGGTATTAGGAAGAGACGCTTGAGCTAGTATTGTGCGAATGAGATTGTTAATGGTGCGTATTTTCCGTTTTGCTTTGCCATTTTGAGAAGAAGTATAAGGACATGAGTAACGAAATTGCATGCCATTTTGATTACAAAATTGTTGAAACGAAGAGTTAGCGTACTCTCGTCCGTTATCACATTGAAATTGTTTAATTTTGAGATTAAATTGAGTGGTAATTAGTTTAGCAAAGGTAGAGAATGTAGGAAAAACTTGAGATTTATTAGCAAGAGGGTAGGTCCATAAAAAATTACTGTAATCATCAAGAAACAAAATGTAGTATCGATGACCTCCACTACTAAGAATGGGGGAGGTCCAAAGATCACTGTGAACAATATCAAATGGCATAAAAGTAGAATTAGAAGAATCAACAAAAGGTAGTCTAACTTGTTTCCCAAAAACACATGACTGACAAAATTTAGGTTTCACAGTACTACAATGAATAAATTGAGATTGTTTTAAAGACTGAAGTAAATTTGATCCTGGGTGACCGAGACGTTGGTGCCATATGTCTTGAGAGATGGCTGCAAAGGTGGATGGTGTGATGAACTTGGTAATATGTGTAGGATCAAGTGTGTAGAGGTCCCCCGGACTATTGCATCGTAGGATAGGAGTCCGGGTCTTGAGGTCCTTCACAATAAAACCAAACGGATCAAATTCAATAGAAACATGATTGTCAGTTGTAAAACGGCGAACGGAAATCAAGTTTTTAATTAGTGAGGGAGCATATAGAACTTAATTTAATTTAAACGGTAGGAAGGGTGGTTTTAGAGTTTGATTGCCATGTCCAATAACCGGAATAGTTTTGCCATTACCCACAATAATATTTTTAAAAATGCCATCATTAAAAAAAGAGGAGAAATGGTCAGGAAGGGGAGTCATATTCGAAGTCGCACCTGTGTCCATAGTGTAGACGGGCTAATCATATTTAGTCGGAGCATAGCTTGCCGCATACGATTGTGCTGGACGCGGACCTAGAATGTCGGCATTGTTGGGTGTTGTTCGCTGAGGAACGGTGGGATACGGGCATCGGGGAACAGTAGACCAGGGAGCCCAAGGATAGGTAGGAGTTAGGCCGGGCCAAGTGTTGAAACCAAAAGGGCATGGCGGGTACCCAGGCTGACCCGTGGACTGTTGAGAGGAGTTGGCGCGTCCCCGACCCGCTGAACCACCGTGTCCACGTCCACGGCCGCGACCGCGACGTCTTCCACGTGTGTTTTGATCACGATTCGAATCGGAGCGAGCATCATATCGAATTGAAGCAGACCGAGAGTCATGATTGTCAGATGATGCCGAAGTACGAGAGTCTGAAGATGCCATGAGGGCAGTCCCAGCGGCTTGAGCCGCGTTGCGGACCTGATTTGCTTTGCGTGTTTCAGCCATGCATAGTCTTGATCGGGTCTCATAGAAGTCCGGTAAGGGACTGGTTTGTTGAATAATAGTGGCCGTGCTCTCGTATGGTTCCGTAAGCCCCATGAGGAGTTGCAAGACCAATTGTTCTTTAGTGATGGGAGAACCAACATTAGTGAGTTGATCATAGATTACCTTGAGCGCCTGGCAGTAAGCCTGTAACACCCCAACCCAGAAGGGTTGACGTGTCACAATAACAGTGGTATCATAAACAAAAGTCATAATTCCATTTATTTATTTGATAAGGATACAACCACACGACAACTAAACTTAAGGTTAATATACAAACGGAGACATTCGACTTGATTAACTAACATCTTCAGATTTATTCCTAGGCTTTATTCTTCTCTCTTTACCCCGCCCGAAGTAACCTGTGAACCTGTATATACAAAAAGTTTACGGAATGAGCCAAATGCTCAGTACGGAATAATAGGCTCAAATAACAAATAATGCTTTATATGAAATGTTATTCGGATGAAACTTTATGTTAAAATGATATGATGCAAATAACGAAATTTCATAATCATATCATACGGGTGTACCCATGAGCCAAACTTAAAACGTGACAATACACAGGTAGCTACTCCTGCATAATTATCACACGAGATGGCGAGTTGGCATACCCGCTATCCACCTCCTTAACTTAAATCCTAGGATCGATCCATACGCCTCCTAGTAGCTTTGTACCTCACTTGTACCTAGGGACGCCGTGAACTGATCTCTCCGTCACGGATGGAGCACATGATGTCGATGCCGCAACAACATGCTCGTAGGACACTCCACGAGAAGCGACACTCAGGGTATCAGAGTACAAATGGTCTTATTCACATAACTTATCAAAATATTTTTTTTATAACAAGACGTAACATATATTGGAACATGCGATAATGAGTACAACTAACATAATACTATCGCATGACATGAAATCTAAATCCAAAGTTATGATTAGAATAGGAATCCAACGGACTGTCAAATGAATCGATAATCAAAGACGTGAGGAGTTTTAAAAGATATATGAATTTAATGGGTTTATAACAATTTGAATATGAAGCAATAAGGAGTGAGGGTAAGGATCCGTACCTTAATAATTCCAAAGTGATGCTACCTTGTGATAATATTTCAGATTTATACGGGCAGAGTTTAGACTACTGATTAGTCTTTTAACCTAATTTAAATAACATGCACACAAACTACGTTAGTAACTTAATACAACATTTACGATAACTCACGAGATTAAAATCCTCACAACGAATGACAAAGTGCGATACTTAAACATCCATCGGATTCACAACTAATGACAAAGTGAAATCACTTAAACATCCATCGGATTCACAACGAATGACAAAGTGCAAACACTTAAACATCCATCAGAATCACAACTAATGACAAAGTGAAATTACTTAAACATCCATCGGAATCACGACTAATGACAAAGCATAAACCCTAATGTGGGCAGTACTTAAACATCCATTGGATAGTTTAAATCAATCGGACATTGAATCGTAGCAGCGATCGAGTTAATACCCGGCATCGTAACAGCACCCCCTCTACTAATTAGTGATTCGTGTGTGTTTTTAGAGTATTTAGACGATATCTCAGCGTGTATTTCGAGTTTGATCGTCGTTCAATCGCCAGAAATCAAGTGCCAATGTTCTGCTATTTATACTCGATTTTGAACTAGCTTACGGACCGTAAGACTCCCAATGTTACGGACCGTAAGGATGCTTACGGACCATAAGCCTCATAATGTTACGGTCCGTAAGGGACACCAAAGCACTATAGGGTTGCCACGCGTGGGACTAGCCTAGCTGAGTTGACAAAATGGATAAATTCGATTTATATAATGAGTTATATGGATAATTGTTGAGTAGGGAATACCCCCCCCCCCCCTGAGTTTTAGGGGCCCTGATCCTGATTCTGATTGTTCTGAAAATTTCTAGGGTTTGTACAGAATTACTTGGGTGTCTTAATTAGGGTTTCTTATTGGATAATTTATAAATAATAATAATAGTTTTGGTTGATATACAGAAGGATGGATCATAAGATAAATGTTTAGTTTATTATAAATTATTATTATTCTTTTATTTCTAGAATAATGATTTTAAATTTATGGTCATTACAACTATTACCCCCTTAAAAGAAATTTCGTCCTCGAAATTTTTCAAATAAGAATATAACATATCGCATAAGTAACGGAAACGGAACTTTCATAGTAGAGTTACTAACTTATATAACAAGAATCTCCTAAACACACATGTGTATCTGAAATTCATAATTACGTTCATGATCATAATTGTCAATTACCTTACTACCATGTCCTAATGGTTCTTCCACTACGTATCTTAATAACATATTTAATCATGCAGAAAATCAACATAGACTTACAGATAACAAGAGTGACTATTGGTACTGATATCTCTTACATAAACATGCTTAATCATAACTAAGATATATTCACATAAGGTAAAGCATGAATGACCGTAAATAGAAACAAATGAACATATATCAAAGAGCAAGATTTACCGTTACCTTGACTAAAATTCTATTACTAGAATAAATTAGGGTATAGAGAGCGAATTGATTCTTCAGATTCCCATGTTGCTTCGCGTTCAGAGTGATTTTTCCAGAGGACTTTAACAAACGGAATTACTTTCCTACGCATAACCCTTTCTTGTCGATCTAAGATGGCTTCTGGTTCCTCTTCGTAGGACAAATCTTCGTGAATTGTAAGTAACGGATAACTAATGACATGGAGTGGATGATAATTATATCCTCTTAACGAGGAGACATGAAAAACGTTATGAACGTGAGAGAGCTGAGGCGGTAAAGCCAGTCGATATGACACTTCTCCAATTCTTTCAAGGATTTCAAATGGACCGATGAAACGGGGACTAAGCTTCCCTTTAATTCCAAATCTACGAACGCCACGCCAAGGTGATACCTTTAAGAATACGTGGTCACCAATTTTAAATTCGAGTGGTCGTCTATCTTGATCTGCATAGCTCTTTTGTCTGCTCTGAGCTTCTTTCAGTTTTTCTCGTGCTATAGTGACTTTTTCATTTGTAATCTGAACTAGTTCTGGCCCTTCAATAATCTTTTCTCCAACTTCATCCCAACATATCGGTGCTCGACATTTCCGACCGTACAAAAGCTCAAAAGGTGCCATGCCAATACTTGCTTGCCAACTATTATTGTAAGCGAACT
This sequence comes from Helianthus tuberosus, assembly GCA_030545235.1. Lineage (NCBI taxonomy): Eukaryota > Viridiplantae > Streptophyta > Magnoliopsida > Asterales > Asteraceae > Helianthus > Helianthus tuberosus. The sequence goes on along the minus strand of CM060373.1, from coordinate 32,304,225 downwards.
CAACAAGGCATAGATATTCATCCCAGTTTCCAGACCATTCAAGTGCACATGCTCGGAGCATGTCTTCCAAGGTCTGAATCGTGCGTTCTGACTGCCCATCTGTTTGTGGATGGAAAGCCGTACTAAACTTTAGTCGTGTACCCCAAGCTGCCTGAAAACCTTTCCAAAATCATGAGGTGAAACGTGGGTCTCTATCGGAAACAATGGAAGATGGTGTGCCATGGAGTCGAATAATTTCTTGAAGAAATATTTCGGATAACTTATTAACCGAAAATCCTTGCTGAATCGGTAGAAAATGTGCTGACTTCGATAATCTATCGACAACAACCCATACAACATCATTCTTCTTGAAAGTCTTAGGCAAACCGGTAACAAAATCCATTGTGATCTCATCCCACTTCCATATGGGAATATCCAATGGCTGTAACAGACCGTTTGCTCGTTTGTGTTCAATTTTCACTTGTTGGCAAGTGAGGCATTTACTTACGTATCGAGCAACGTCTTCCTTCATGCCATTCCACCAGAAGTTCTGTCTTAAGTCTCGATACATCTTGGTAGATCCTGGGTGAATTGAAAATGGTGAGCTGTGAGCTTCGGCTAACAATGACTCACGAAGGGTGGAGTCATCGGGTACACAAAGTCTTTTACCGCACCAAATCACCCCATGATGGTCTATACGAAATTCAGATTGCTTACCCACCTTAAGATTTTGCACAATTGCCCAAAGTTCTCCATCTTGCTTCTGTGCATCTTTGATCCGTGATATGAGGTCGGGTTCAATCTGCATTCTAGCTAGATATCTATCAGATTTACTAACCTGAAGCCAAATGTTCATTCTTTCGAGATCCCTCCTAATACGAGGCTGAATTTGTAAGCAAGATATAGTCCCGGAATTCTTTCGGCTCAACGCGTCAGCTACAACATTGGCTTTGCCTGGATGGTATTGAATATTTGCGTCGTAATCTTTTAAAAGTTCTAACCACCTTCTTTGCCTCATATTTAGCTCTTTCTGGGTGAATATGTACTTGAGGCTCTTATGGTCGGTAAAAATGTCACAACTTTCACCATACAGATAGTGTCGCCAAATCTTAAGTGCAAAGACGACTGCGGCTAGTTCTAAATCATGTGTAGGGTAGTTAACTTCATAAGGCTTTAACTGACGGGAGGCATAAGCGATAACCTTCCCATGTTGCATTAGCACACAACCTAATCCTTTCTTTGAGGCATCACTATAGACTTGGTGACCTCCTGATCCAGAAGGGAGAGCGAGTATCGGGGAGGATACGAGTCGTTTCTTCAATTCTTCAAAGCTTTTCTCTTGTTCCTCATTCCATGAGTACTTCACCCCTTTCCTTAGGAGTTTTGTGAGTGGTAAAGCAATTACCGAGAATCTTTCAACAAATCTTCGGTAATAGCCAGCAAGACCCAAGAAACTTCATATTTCGGTAACAGAAGTGGGTCTTGGCCATTTTGTAATAGCTTTAACCTTTGTTGGGTCTACCATAATTCCCGCTGCTGATATGACATGACCTAGAAATGCCACTTGGCTAAGCCAAAAGTCACATTTGGAAAACTTAGCGTACAACTTCTCATGCCGCAAGGTTCCAAGTACTGCATGTAGATGTGCTTCATGCTCTTCACGACTCTTAGAATATACCAGAATGTCATCGATAAAAACAATAACGAATTTATCTAGGAATTTGTGAAATACGCGATTCATCAAATCCATGAAGACTGCGGGTGCGTTAGTTAGCCCAAAGGGCATAACCAAGAATTCGTAATGACCATAACGAGTACGAAAGGCGGTCTTGGGAACATCATCATTTTTGATCTTTAGCTGATGGTACCCGGACCTCAGGTCGATTTTTGAGAAGAACTGAGCCCCCTGAAGTTGATCAAAGAGAACATCAATGCGAGGCAGAGGATACTGATTACGAATAGTAATCTTGTTCAGCTCTCGGTAGTCAATACATAAACGCATACTACCGTCTTTCTTTTTCACAAATAAGACCGGAGCACCCCAAGGTGAAACACTGGGTCTTATGAATCCCAGATCTAACAATTCTTGCAATTGTTCCTTCAACTCCTTCAGTTCCATTGGAGCCATACGGTATGGAGCTTTAGAAATAGGTTCGGCACCAGGGATCAAGTCGATGGTGAATTCTACCTGACGGTCGGGTGGTAATCCTGGTAGTTCATCCGGAAATACATCAGGGTATTCACTAACAACGGAGTGGCTATCGATACTATTAACACTAGCAGAAGTATCCTTAATCGATGCTAAAAATCCAGCACATCCGTTTGATATGAATTTTCGAGCTTTGAATGCGGAGATAATTTTAAGAGATTTATGAGCTTGAGTTCCCTGATATATAATATCAGGATGATGAAGATCACCGAAAATAACACGGCGGAAATGACAATCTATAGTTACGCGATGTCGAGACAACCAATCTATCCCTAGAATAACATCAAAATCACACATATGTATTGGAAATAGGTCTGCCTTATACACAATAGATTCAATACGGATCGGACAATCTTTATATACGTAAGTGATTACGGATGAATTTTCCATGGGAGTGGAAATGGTTAAAGTATGATTTAAGAGAGTTGGTCTTATCGGAAGGTACTTAGTAAACGAGTGGGATACTAAAGAATGGGTCGCTCCTGTATCGAATAACACATAGATACTATGTTTACCAAGCTGAAGGGTTCCTGACACAGTACCTGGGGCATTAGCAGCATCAGTAGCAAAAAGTGCGAAAACTCTTCCTCCAACATTGGGTGGTGCAACGTTTAGTCGGTTATTCTTCTTAGTGTCTTTCTTTGTACACTCCTTGATCATGTGTCCAGTTTGGCCACATCTAAAGCATGCTCCTGTACCTCGGTGACATACGCCCTGATGTCGCTTACCACAAGTATTACATAGAGGATATGTAATCTGATTCGGGTTTACATGTTGATTCAGTGGTTGAGCTCTAATAGGTTCTGCATACAACTGAATCTGGTTTTGAGCAGGCCTCGGGTTTTGCAATCTAGGTTGCCATGGACGTGCCTGATTTCCAGAGTTTTGATTTCCTTGCACTTTGCGGTCTTGATGCTGTGGCGTAGTGGATGATTGGCCGATTTCCTGCTTAAATTGTCCTTCCCTATTTCTCTTCTTATTATCCCCAGTTCGAGATAAAAATTCTTTCCTCTCGAACTCAAAAGTTTTGATTGCATCAGCAACTTCGGTGATATCCTTAAATTTCATGTACATGATCGACTTCCGAATTCGATCATTGACTGCCCACTTGCATTTTTCTGCCTGGGCTTCTGCTGATCCTGCAACGTCTCCTACAATACTAGCCAACCTTGAAAATCTAGTAATGAACTCAGAGGCTGGTTCATCACTCCCCTGTCGAATCACTGCATACTCCCTGATATAAGCTTCTTTATCGGCGGTAGAAAAATACTTGTCGTAAAAGATGGTACGAAAGTCGACCCATAAAAGATTAGCGTCAAAATCATCCCCTCCTTTGACTTGCTTATATCCTTCCCACCAATTTTGTGCGTCATCTTCAAGTTTGTAGGTAGCCAATCTAACTTTGTATTGCTCCGGAACTCCAAGAACTCCGAAGATCTTTTCAACATGAGCTATCCAGTTTCTTGCTTCGATTGGATTAGTAGCGTGACTAAAGGATTTCGGCTTTTGTTTTTGGAATTTAGCGATCCATATGTCTATACTATAGGTAGTATGGTTCGTGGTATTCTCACGAATTTCTTCACCAGAGATTGGATTCGTGTTATTACATTCTGGATGACGAGTTTGTTGAATAACGGCCTCAGCTGTTTGAGCAACAAGGTTTGGAAGCAACCCGGCAACAGCCTGGTTGATAGCATTAATTACGTTTGAATCAACTGGAGTCTCATTCGAAGAAGTGTTGTTACGTACATGGTTAGTACGAGTACTCCTACGTGGCGGACGACGAGGAGGCATCTATAAGAATAGACATAGGAGTTAAACAAAATAAGAGACCAAGTTGAATCCTATCATAGATATCTACCCATTCCTCACAGGTTTTAATTACTATCTTCAAGTTTTCTACAGGAAAGAACCTTTTCTCTGATACCATAGCTGTAACACCCCAACCCAGAAGGGCTGACGTGTCACAATAACAGTGGTATCATAAACAAAAGTCATAATTCCATTTATTTATTTGATAAGGATACAACCACACGACAACTAAACTTAAGGTTAATATACAAACGGAGACATTCGACTTGATTAACTAACGTCTTCAGATTTATTCCTAGGCTTTATTCTTCTCTCTTTACCCCGCCCGAAGTAACCTGTGAACCTGTATATACAAAAAGTTTACGGAATGAGCCAAATGCTTAGTACGGAATAATAGGCTCAAATAACAAATAATGCTTTATATGAAATGTTATTCGGATGAAACTTTATGTTAAAATGATATGATGCAAATAACGAAATTTCATAATCATATCATATGGATGTACCCATGAGCCAAACTTAAAACGTGACAATACACAGGTAGCTACTCCTGCATAATTATCACACGAGATGGCGAGTTGGCATACCCGCTATCCACCTCCTTAACTTAAATCCTAGGATCGATCCATACGCCTCCTAGTAGCTTTGTACCTCACTTGTACCTAGGGACGCCTTGAACTGATCTCTCCGTCACGGATGTAGCACATGATGTCGATACCGCAACAACATGCTCGTGGGACACTCCACGAGAAGCGACACTCAGGGTATCAGAGTACAAATGGTCTTATTCACATAACTTATCAAAATATTTTTTTTATAACAAGACGTAACATATATTGGAACATGCGATAATGAGTACAACTAACATAATACTATCGCATGACATGAAAGCTAAATCCAAAGTTATGATTAGAATAGGAATCCAACGGACTGTCAAATGAATCGATAATCAAAGACGTGAGGAGTTTTAAAAGATATATGAATTTAATGGGTTTATAACAATTTGAATATGAAGCAATAAGGAGTGAGGGTAAGGATCCGTACCTTAATAATTCCAAAGTGATGCTACCTTGTGATAATATTTCAGATTTATACAGGAAGAGTTTAGACTACTGGTTAGTCTTTTAACCTAATTTAAATAACATGCACACAAACTAGGTTAGTGACTTAATACAGCATTTACGATAACTCACGAGATTAAAATCCTCACAACGAATGACAAAGTGCGATACTTAAACATCCATCGGATTCACAACTAATGACAAAGTGAAATCACTTAAACATCCATCGGATTCACAACGAATGACAAAGTGCAAACACTTAAACATCCATCGGAATCACAACTAATGACAAAGTGAAATTACTTAAACATCCATCGGAATCACGACTAATGACAAAGCATAAACCCTAATGTGGGCAGCACTTAAACATCCATTGGATAGTTTAAATCAATCGGACATTGAATCGTAGCAGCGATCGAGTTAATACCCGGCATCGTAACAGCACCCCCTCTACTAATTAGTGATTCGTGTGTGTTTTTAGAGTATTTAGACGATATCTCAGCGTGTATTTCGAGTTTGATCGTCGTTCAATCGCCAGAAATCAAGTGCCAATGTTCTGCTATTTATACTCGATTTTGAACTAGCTTACGGACCGTAAGACTCCCAATGTTACGGACCGTAAGGATGCTTACGGACCGTAAGCCTCATAATGTTACGGTCCGTAAGGGACACCAAAGCACTATAGGGTTGCCACGCGTGGGACTAGCCTAGCTGAGTCGACAAAATGGATAAATTCGATTTATATAATGAGTTATATGGATAATTGTTGAGTAGGGAATACCCCCCCCCCCCTGAGTTTTAGGGGCCCTGATCCTGATTCTTCTGAAAATTTCTAGGGTTTGTACAGAATTACTTGGGTGTCTTAATTAGGGTTTCCTATTGGATAATTTATAAATAATAATAATAGTTTTGGTTGATATACAGAAGGATGGATCATTAGATAAATGTTTAGTTTATTATAAATTATTATTCTTTTATTTCTAGAATAATGATTTTAAATTTATGGTCATTACAAAGCCGTCATGGAGGGAAATTGTTCAAGACGAGTGTTGGCGAACTTGTTATTAAGGTCGATGGTACGCGTGGCCTTATTATCTTGAAAAATATTTTCCAACGCCGTCCAAGCAACGTATGCGTTGGTGTTGGGCTTCAAAATAGTATGCAGGAGATCAGTGGAAATCGTCCCGTAAATCCATCGTAATACAATGGAATTGAGGCGTTCCCACGATGGAAAAGAGGTAGTCTTGTCTTTGGCTTGGTCTTTATCAGATGAAGAAGACGTCTCAGTGGATTTCTTCGGCTGAAGATGATCATATACATCATACGAGATGCAATGAATTTTAAATAACTCCGACCAAGGTGTATAATGGTCGTTCTCTATGTCTAGGGTAATAGGGATTAGAGCTTTGATGTTTGTGACGGTAACTGCGGGATGAATAGGAGAAGACATGACAAGAATGATGAAGGAGGGATATGAGCAGACATTGCGCAGGAGAATGGTGGGGGGGGGGGGGGCGATGAGAGAAGGATCGGTTAGGGTTTAATGGTTTGATACCATATTAGAATTGTAAACCTTGCCTCCTTCATTCATCTATGAATCATATATATACAATCATACATATCTCCTATTCTCATGAAGAGATTTACACAATCACATAACATATTTACATTCCAAATATATCTATATTCTGTTAAACTCAATAGCATGAACTTTGAAATCCAGTACAAGAATCTTGAGAAGGTTCTTAGAGCCAATGAGAAGTATGTTCTAACGTTCCCATTTCCTAAGAGACCTAGCAAGCACACTGACAAATATATCCAGGCAAACTGGATAAGATTACATGAGATTGCAAATGGCATTGCAAGGATCATCAAGGCATCTATATCACCAGAAATTCAAAGTCGTTTGAGAAATTGGTCTGCTTATGATGTTGTCAAAGAGTTGAAAGAAAATGTTCTCTCGACTTGAGAACATTTTCTTTCAACTCTCTGATGAGAATGAGGGAAACACGCGTGCGTCGATTTGACAGGTGTGTCCCCCCTTGTTGGGCTAAGGGACCCGAGTTTGTGGCGGGTCAGGCGATAACCAAGGCAGAGGCAGGCAAAATAGCTAAGCACGAAAAAAGCTTGCATCGGGAATCAGCACGTGTTCGTCACGTTCGCTTTCGATACCTTTGGCGCTCTCGCCCCTGACGCGGTGCAGTTCCTCAAGCGGGTTCAGCAGGTGGTAAGCAGTAACACCGCGCATGTTAAGGGGCAGAATTTTGTGTTTAGCAGGGTAGGGTTTGCTATTCAGAAGGGGGTAGCGGCGCAACTTGTTGCTGTCTACCTGTCATTAGTTTGTAATCGTCTCTGTTTTAAATGTACTATGTTTTAATTAAAAAAAAAACAAAAACAACAACTTGAGAAACAACGTCCTCATGAAGTATGGCGGGATTATATATCCCAATGTAAAAAGGAGGAACTTGGTTGTGCTTTGAAACTGAGATGGAGGCCCAATATCTAAAAGGGGTTGAGATTCCTCTAGATATCAAGATAGTTAACAATGTGATTGCTGATGGTACTGTTAGAAAATATCTAGTTGAAGCATCCAAAAGGATGTTACAATGGGAACAAGTGGACAATGATGTTCAACGCAAAGGGTAAGGGTAAAGCTTTTTTTAAGATTGTCTAAAAGACAAATATCCAAGCTTCAGGTATTTTGTAATAGATTCCTCTTTTGACTCTATCCTTTAAGGTATCAACCTTTTCATGCAAATGGGAAGGTAGTCTAAAGATGGAGGCTGGATGAGGGACTTGGAGATCACTTAGCCGTGAAATTTAAAGATTCAAGTTCTTTAATAAATCATGAGATGATTTTAGACTATTGTTTGGGAAACAATAATTTTCAGTGTTATGCATGAACAAATATTTAATTTGGGATAATATTTGAAACTTAATTTTTTTGTGCAAAGGTTTATTTATTGCTTCAAGTTGAGAACTCATGTGTTGTGTGATATCGTCACCTTTTGACTAAGCATGAAATGTATACTTTAGGATTTCATTATCCATCGTTGGTTTAATAAGGTATACATGTTCATGAGTTTTGAGATGTTTCGAAATGAAGAAACTTGAGATTGAATTATGAGGGTTTGAGTGGAGAATTATATTATTTGAAAGTAAGGATTGCGAGTAGGGCTGACACTAGATATCTGTATAAGACACGATTAAATCTGTTTACTGAAAAGTACATTAGTTGGTTTTTTACTTTAGTATATACAGTATTAGTACACGTTATCCATTCACTCTTAAACAAAGACATATTATTAGTATATACAGTATTAGTAAACGAATTGATATGAATAGTGATAGTTTTTATTGGATTTTTGTGTATTGTCAAGTAAATGTGAAAACCCATGCGTAGCGATAGACGACACGATGATTATAAACTATAGAAAATTGATAGTCGGCGAATATCCATTATTAATGTTATTTTAATGCATAGGTAAAAAGTTTACTTGCAAGTGGTTGGTGGTCTACGGGTTACAAAAAAAAAAATATAATATTACAAGCAAATTTTGTTTGCTAACCCTGTTATTTGTCGAAAAATATGGATTTAGTACGTAATTTTTTTGTTTTTTTCAAGCCACTCTTTACTTTTCTTTTTTTTTTTTTCTCATTTTGGTCTCCAACACAGGGCCGGCCCAGAAAGTGTTGAGTGAGCGACTGCTCTGAGCCCAAATCGAAATAGAGCCCGAAAAAATTTTAAATTATTTTTATATATATAACGAAAAAAATCTGTATGTTTAAAAAAAAATCTTAAATGGTCTGTATTTATGATCCAAAAACATTTTTTGGGCCTTTTCAAAATTTGTGATTTTGTGGCCCAATTTGTCAATTTGTCTGGATTTGAATGTATGAAGTTTTGCCAATAGGGGCCCAATTTTTTAATCTCGCACAGCCGGCACAGGGTTTATTTTTTGTGATTTTCAGAGATGGTTCTGCTTCGACACTAACAAAGTTATATCTTATTGTTAGATGGACGAGCGTAGCTATCATTTTAACTTTATTAAAAATAAAAATATTTTTTATGTACAAAAAACAATTATGAAAATCTAGAGTAAACTGCAATTTTACCCTATGAGGTTTAAGTTAATTGACATTCTGACCTCCTTCCTGGAAAAAATTGCAATTTGCCCCCCCCCCCCAACTAACGCGAAACGCTGCAATCTTACCCCCTGGCACCCAACTCTGTTTATTTGACAGTTAATAATGTGTGAAAAGTCGTTTTTGCCCCTATCTTATTAAAATTATATAAAAAATCAAGAATCAATGTTTACAAATCCATTACATCAAGTTCATCATCATCATCATCAATTCATTCTTCATTCAAATGTAAATCGTTCCCAAATTCATACTCTCAAAACAAACAAACAAACAACTCAAATCTACTAGCAAATGAAAAACAAATTGATATGTATCAAAAGCTATTACCAGTAGAAATTCAATATCGTAAAAACAATATTTACATCATCATCAGTTCATCATCAAGTTCAGTTCAGTTCATCATCATCAGTTCCCCCAACACCGTCAACTACACCACCAACTCCATCCCCCTTCTGACCACCGCCGCCGTCAACTCCACCACCAACTCCTACCCCCTTCTAACCACCGCCACCATCAACTCCACCACCACCGCTGGCGCCTTCTCCTCTTCTAACCACCGCCACCATCAACTCAGCCACCACCTCCTTCCCCTTTCTCACCACCGCCACCATCAACTCAGCCACCACCTCATTGTAGAGAGAGACAATGACGGGGTTTTTAGAGAGACAAACAAAGTGAGATGGTTCCTATTCCAAATCTGGGTTATTAGATGATGTAGAAGTTGGAGTGCTGGCCTAATTTGCAACAACAATTGTTGTACAGGGTTGTCTGGTCACCGCACCGGCGGTCAATAACCCCAATTCAAGTGGTGGCTAGGGTTGCCGAACGGCTTGCTCGGAGCCAGAACTACGAAGTTGCTTCCGTCCGTAACGGTGAAGGAGTAGAAAATGATGAATGGTTGGTAGCTCTGGAGATGAGTTAATTGGTTTATGAAGACGGTGAATATAGGAAATCGGGGATGAGAGATTTGTCTGAAAAGGCCACGAGGAAATGTGGAATTTTGCAGAGGGAGATCAAATGGTTTTTGGGGGAAGATTGGGGCTCCGATTCATCTGCAATTGATGGGGGTTGAGAGAGAGGGAGAGAGATAAGGAAGAGAGAGTTTATTGGGTAGTAGTAATAGTAATAATAAATATGGGGTAAGATTACCAAAATACCCTTATCTATAACAGTCGAACAACCGTTGACTGTTAACAGGGGGTAATCTTGCGACATAACAACAATGTTGGGGGGGGGGTCAAATTGCAATGTTTTCCAGAGATGGGGTCAGAGTGCCAATTGGGTTAAACCCTAGGGGGTAAAATTCCAGTTTACTCGAAAATCTATTAAACAAAAATATGTCAACACGGGTTGGAAAAATGTGTCAGAAGTCAACTTTAACACAACACCGTTAACTAAAGAGTGCCAATTGACTTAAACCCTAGGGGGTAAAATTGCAGTTTACTCGAAAATCTATTAAACAAAAGGGAAAATTACCAAAATGTTGGTTGACCAAGTGCCTTTTCAATTTTGTCACATTCATGCGTCCTTAGAACGTCATCACAGCCTCGGAAGCGTCCGCCTTTCATGTTGAAGCGTCCGCCTATCACGTTGAAGCGTCCGTTTCCTTTAATCTGACACGTGTCCGACATGTTGAAGCGTCTGTTTCAGTTACCAAAATGCGTCAGTCACCGACGCATCATAACCATAAACTTTTTTGATGCGTCCCTGTGTAAGTTTCCGAGGCTTGGCCGACGCTTCCGAGGCTTGGCCGACGCTTCCCGAGGCTTGACCGACGCTCCCCCGAGGCTTGACCGACGCTTCCCGACGCTTAAATAATAATTAACGGAAAAAAATGGAAACTCAAAAGCCGTTTAACTTTACCGTTGCACACATTTAACCCACTATATAACCTGTTCACTTATCACTTATCAAACACCCGCCGTTTTCAAAAAGTTTGCAAACATTTTCTCAGCCATTTCACTATAACTCCGACGCCGTCAACGACCCGACAATGGCCAACTCATGGACTGACGTTGAGGATATTGCTCTGTGCGAAGCATGGGAGGAGGCCATGACCGATCCTCCACGTCGAGGATACGGTGGGCTCTGGGTCCGTATTCAACAGAATTTCGCCCAACTACGTGGTCCGGACCACAACCGGACCGTTGACGCATTATCTTCCAGGTTCCGTGTCCTGCGGTTAGAATGTGAGAGGTTTGATCGATATTTCAAGAAAGTGGAGACAGAAATGCCGGACCTTGGTGAGAACGATCAGAAGGACGTGGCCCTCATCAACTACCGTCATGAAGAGGGACATGAATTCAAACATGTCTCGGAGTGGGAGGCTATTAGGATATGGTTTTAGATATAATATAATATTATGTGTTGTTTGGTTTTTTTTTTTATTATGTTATGTTTTGATGTTTAATTAGTGTTTAATATAAAAATTTTTGACTAAAAAATAACATGTTTATATCATTTAAAAATTGACTCCGTTAACATGTATGTTAACGGGATCCCATGTTATAATGTTTATAAGTTATAAAAAAATGCACAAATATACAAAGCTGCGTCTTTGGCCGACGCTTCCGACGCTTCACGGACGCGTTAGCAACTGAGGCGGACGCTTCAACATCGGACATGTGTCGCTTGAAAGAAAACGGACGCTTCAACATGACAGGCGGACGCTTCAACATGAAAGGCGGACGCTTCCGAGGCTGAGTAGTCCTTCCAAGGACGCAGGAGGGTGACAAATTTAAAAACACTCTTGGTCAACAAAAATTTTGGTAATTTTTCCTGAACAAAAATGTGTCAACACGGGTTGGAAAAATGTGTCAGAAGTCAACTCTAACACAACACCGTTAACTAAAAATGCTTATTTGCTTATTGGTACTTTAAAATTCTTTATTTACATTTTTTTTCGAAGCAATTATGTTGAAGTATGGCTACATGGTGATAAATGCTTAAATTTTTAACTATTTAAAATCATTGCACACACATTTGCAATATTTCGTTCATTTGCCATGATTCAGAGAACTAAAAAGGATTTAATTTATTAAAATCATGTAAAATAAGTTCTCGAGAATGATATGATCGTTGTATACAGATTCATATTTGAATACATTGAATATAATTGGAACTCCTGCTGAGTATCCTAAAGCATTTAAGTGCTTATAAGGTTAGTTGAAACATCTTATGGATGTAATTCTTGTGTACCAATAAACATACATAGAAGACCTGTACTTGGTGATTAGGGTATCTCAACGTACAGTGTATAAGCATGGTACAATATGTATTATACAAATAAAGCAAGTGTTCAAGACATCCTTCCATATGATATAGAAATCAATGAGGAGGTTTATGTAACAGAACTCCTAAAGAGTGTATGCACATACATTGCTTTTCAAAGTGGAAAGAAGTAAGTGAATGATTGTAAATGCCTGAAACATTGATTTCAAAACCTGATGAATGTATCTTTATAAACTTAAAAAGATAGTATGGATAAAATAGTTGGGTTGAGTGTTGTACAACTCATGAGATATTCTGATAAAAGAGCAATATGAGTTTGATAATATCATCCATCTTTATCAAAAGTCCTCTCCTAAAAGTTCACTATAATCGCAGTTTACAGTGATGATGTCTAGGCACCATCGAGAGAAACTGTCGAGCTTTTAGAGGGGGAATTTTGAATGACCCTGGCTTAGTCTAGTTACCACTCAACCTAAAGTTCGAGTATATTTTGTGATCATATTTTTATCCATTGATCAAACTACATCCAGAAGATGCTGGGACATTATAGTGTGGATAAAACTGAACCTTAAAGTATGCTAAAGGTTGTTCAGACACTTTTTATAAGAAATGACTATTATCATCTCCTACCAAAGTAAGAATTCTCATTCCAAAAGTACCATGGCTAAAGTGTAATTGTGCATTGATATTTCTTCCTAGCTATGCATGATTATATATATCTTTTATTTGAATTTATAAACATGATATATCACATGTCCAGTGAGGAGACATTCGAATGGTAAAGAAGATATGTCGATACTCTAAAGGTAAGAATGATATGTGCCTAGATTTTACTAACCCATGAAAACTAGTTTTGTTAGTCTTGTAGATGTAAAGAATGTAACACAACATAGTTGTGGATCTTATGGTATTTGTTCAAAAGAGGAAGCACTAGAAGTCTCACAAGAAGATTTTACAACATTATTCAACATAAAGGATTGCACTTCAAGTTTTGAGCAACTTTCAAGGAAGATGGACACACGTCACTTAAAGAATGCATATTATAATGAGGGGGAGATTTACTCAAGTTGCACTCTTTTTCCCTCACTAAGTTTTGTCCCATTTGGGTTTTCTTAGTAAGGTTTTTAATGAGGCAACATATATGATCTAGAAGTATCAGGAGAAGAAAATACACGCTGCACTCTTTTTCCCTTAGCTGAGGTTTTGTCCCACTGGGTTTTCCAAAGCAAGGTTTTTAACGAGGCAGCATTTCAAAGCATACAAAGTTGATAACCAAGGGGGAGTGTTATAAATATATTATATTATATGGTTATCAACTCCTTAAATATCATTTGAATGACAGGAGGTAACCAACGACACCGGAGAAACGACAAACCACTATCTTCTTCTTTCCGTGACTGGTGGAAACAAAAAAAAAACCTTCACAAGAACACTCCATGTTTCTCTTGTAAATTCAAGAAGGGTATTGGGTACGACGCATAACAACAAAGTTGGGGTTAGGGTTTTGGACAGAGTACTGTCGTGCTGATAACGTGTTGTGAAACTAGCCTATTAACAAAGAAAGAAGAAGAAAATAATAGAGAGAAGAGATCTAATATGTCATTGATTGAGATGTATCTTTACTTACAAAGGAATACAATAAATATATATAGGAGATGAAGTCTTGGAGAACAAGCTAATCTATTTAAGGAGTTGATAACCATATAATATAATATATTTATAACAATTTTATACGAGAAAATATTTAGGGTATGTTTAGTATGGAGCTTTTTGGTGTTTTTAGAATCTTCTAGCTTTAGGGTATGTTTGGCATTAAACTTTTAGAAGCTTCTATCTTTAAGTTTTTAAGAAAAAACTCTCACTCAATAAAAAGTCTTGTTTGTTTGAAGGAGCTTGAAGCTTTTGGTTGAACGCTCCTACTAGTAGCGTTTAGAAGGAGCTACAAGCTTTTAGGGAAAAAAATAAATATCTTAACCTCTAAAGATAATGAACTTTTTAATGCACAAACTTTTGGTTGAACGCTCCTACTAGTAGTGTTTAGAAGGAGCTAGAAGCTTTTAGGGAAAAAATGACTATTTTAACCTCTAAATATAATGAACCTTTTAGTTATGTTTTTTTAGTTATGTCCATTTTGTTCATTTTATACACTTTATTAAAAGCTCCAGCAACTATGCCAAACACCTAAATATATCTAAAAAACTACAGCTACAAGCTAACAGCTTTCAAACACTAGACACCAGCTACTTTTGCCAAACATACCCTTAGAGATTTTATGATTTGATTTAAGTTTCTAATAAATCAAGGGGGAATGCTAGTTTCGTCCAAGAGATATAAAAATCAATATGCACATGCTTCTCACAAAACATGTATATGCAAGTTACATGTTATTTCCCTTTCCTCTCATTTTTTTAACGACCGTAGCTTTTTTATACATCATTTGTTTTTTTAAGGATAAATTACAATTTCCGTCCTTTATGTTTGTATCGAATTGCAATGGATAGCCTTTAACTTCAATAATTACAAACACAATCCTTTATTTGGAAAACTCACTACAACATACGTCCTTTAGCATTAACCTGGTTAAGATTTTCAGTTAACTTTAGTCACATAAGGGTAATTTAGTCGTTTTACCAATTACCAAATCATTTATGAAATATTTTAATAAACAATACAAAAATAATACCTAAAATACGTCCCTCTCTCTCTAAACAACAGGCAATACCACCAAACCCCACCACCATTTAAGAACCCTAGAACAACTCTCTAACAATCCCAAAATTCAATTTCTTTAATCATAGTTGGGCATGAAGATGTTGGGGCTTTTGATAAGACTAAAGGGTATGGAGAGCTCCATCCCCATGAGGATGGGCCGCCACATAGGCGCCACGTCACCATCCCATGGAGGATGGACCTCCTTCACTTTAGAGGGGGTGGAGGATGGGGCTACCCCACAAATTTTTTTATTGTTTAATTTATTTATTTGTTTAACTTTTATTGTTTAATGTTTAATTTTTATTGTTTAACTTTTTTATTTGTTTAACTTTATATAAACAATTCAAAATTTAAATATAAATAAGACATAAAAGAAGATAATAAAATCCATTACATAACATAAATAAAAACTACATAACCTAAAAAAATACATTACCTAAAATTTATAAAAAAGACAACATTTAACGCTTCATAACATAACGAATCTTAACTCTTCAACCGTAATGCATTATCAATGTTCATATTAAACGAGTATTTAAAATTTTACCTCCTTGGCGATCTTGGAGCGAGCACTCTTTCGAACGAGCCATCGGTTTGAGTTCAAGCATCGCGTTTAACGCTCGAATCCCTCAAACCTTGGCTCTGATACCAACTTGTTACGACCGCTTATTCATATTAATAAAAACAACAACTTATCGAAATTTAGACCTTGTAATTAATATTGTTGATAAACTTTTTAACAAAATTTGGGCATGACCCGTTTGTAAAACAAACATACACCCTGTTTTTATACGAAATAAACATCATCCATTAACGACCCTAGTTACGTTAAACTATCCAAAACAAGAACAACGAGTTTTCAAGTTTAAGACTTCTAACAAGATAAAACCAAATAACAAGACATAGACCCAAAAGTATGCATTTTGACTAGCGGAAGCGTTCGGTATAACAAGGCTTAGACATGTGCTCGCTCCACGCTCCGGATCACCTAAAGTGAGGATTTACCTACATTCAACAACAAGGTTTTACAAGTTAGTCATCATACGTGATAATCTATAACACTTTCATTTTAGTTCCATCCGAATCTGAGCTTTCACCTTGCTTACGCATTCGACTACCCAAATTCTTGGGTTTTGCATAAACACTCTCAACGAGAGTTAAGCATACACATCCAACCCGTTTAACCGGGATGATTGCTTATATCATAAATTCTTCATTCTATCCGTACAACGGATTAAGCTTCTAGCATTTAACATAGCATACGATACCATCCGTTCAAAACGGATGGAAGCTTATTCATGAGCGACTTGTTCACTAGAACCGGTCGACTCGCATAACTTATCACGATCCTCATAAAGCCAAACCCGTAAGGGATTGCTAGTTAGTTCTAATCACTTTAACAATTTAACAATATCTAGTCATGAATGTTGTAACAAGATTATAAATAAGATATTTGTATGCAACGAAACATACCTCGGTCTTGTGATCCTTCCGATTTCTTAGAATTCGAGCCTTCTTCCTTCACACCTAAATCAACATATTCATTCATCCGTTTAGTACCCTTATTCCCATTCCATCACATTTCAATTTACACAAATTTACTCTTTCAAGCATTTCATCAAACACCTAGTGTGCGTTACATAAATGAAGCATAATGTACAAGTATCTCAAGCATGATTTACTATATCATTCTATATATCATTACTAGTCATCCTAATTCTTTCAATTCCTTTAATCTTCATTTACTTATCTAGCATTCGGGTACTACAACAGAACTACAAGCCAATTACATACATTCATCATCCTAAAATCCTCACATTCATAACCCAACTTTCACAAAGTGGGTTTATAGAGAATTTCCTTCAATTGACAAAATCTAAGCATGATTTCTACCCTAGGGAGCATCCTTAACATCTAAACAACACAAATCATAACACAATTTCAAGATTGGGTCAAGACCCTTCTTCTACAATTCATCAAATCTAGAAATTCAACTTACCACTTGATGGGGTATGGGTAATTGATCAATAATTCACCACATGCAACTGATAAGCATAATTTCTCCCTTGTTAATTTGGTGATTTTGATGAGAACAAGGGTGAACCCCTGCTCTTTCTTTGCTCCTGATCGATACACACACGTAATGTGTGTGTTTGTTATGAGTTTTTCTTATTTAGCCCCTTTTACTAACTAATTACATATTTAGTCCTCCCACTTGAGGAAGTATTTAACTTAAGCCTTTTATTTAACTAGTTATCATTAATTCAAATCTTTCCATTAACTAAGTTAAATTCTTTATTTATCATTTTCCATAATTTTTGGGGTGTTACAAGTCTACCCCCCTTAAAAGAGGTTTCGTCCCCGAAACCTGATCATAGGTCAAATTTAAATATCGACATACCGAAAAGAAAAGGATAGTGTTTCCTCATTTCATCTTCTGCTTCCCAAGTGAGATCCGACCCCTTTCGGTGTTGCCATTGAACCAACACTTGTTTAACCGTTTTGTTGCGGAGATTCTTTACTTTGTAGTCTTTAATGGCTACGGGTCTTTCAACATAGTTCAATCCCTCGTCCAACTCAATATCATCGAGTGGTACTAGTGCGGTTTCGTCCGTAGGACTCTTCCTCAACTGCGACACGTGGAAGGTATTATGAATCCCGTCTAGAGTAGGCGGTAGTTCTAATCGATATGCGAATTTTCCAACTCGAGCCAAGACTTTGAACGGTCCAATATATCGAGGACCTAATTTGCCCCGCTTGCGAAATCGGATTATACCCTTCCATGGGGACACTTTCAACAGAGCGAAATCTCCGACTTGAAATTCAATAGGTCGCCTTTTCTTTTTCGCGTAAACTTTTTGCCGATCCTGGGCCGCTTTCAGTCGTGCTCTTACCAATTTTATCTTTTCATTTGTTACTGCTATTAGATCACTTGGCGCAAGCTCTCTTTGCCCCACTTCACCCCAACATACGGGAGTTCTACATTTTCTTCCGTACAGGAGTTCATATGGAGCCATTTTAAGGCCACTATGGTAACTGTTATTATAAGAGAATTCCACTAGGGGTAGATGGTCAGCCCAGCTTCCCCCAAAGTCTAATGCACACGCTCTCAGCATATCGATAAGGGTTTGAATGGTTCTTTCTGACTGGCCGTCAGTCTGAGGGTGGTAGGCGGTGCTTATGTGTAACCTCGTGCCCACACTCTCGTGAAACTTTCGCCAATATCGTGAGGTAAATCTGGTGTCCCGGTCCGAAACGATTGACACAGGCACCCCGTGTCGAGATATGATTTCATTCATATATATTTCTGCCATTATCTCGGAGGAGTAAGCCTCTTTGATAGGTAGAAAATGAGCGCTTTTCGTAAGCCGATCCACGATTACCCATATTGTATCGTGCCCCTTTTTCGTTCTGGGAAGCTTAGTTACCAAATCCATTGTTATTTCCTCCCACTTCCATACCGGAATCTCTAAAGGCTGCAACTCCCCGTATGGTTTTTGATGCTCTGCTTTCACTTGAGAACATGTTAAGCATTTCGCGACATACTTAACGATATCACGTTTCATGCCCGGCCACCAATAATTGGTCTTCAAGTCCTGATACATCTTTGTAGCCCCGGGGTGAACCGAATATCGGGACTTATGAGCTTCTTCAAGTAACGCGGTCTTGACTTCGCAGAAACGGGGTATCCAAATTCGGCCAAATCTCGTTTTGAGCCCGATCGAATTTTCTTCTAGCTTATCGGTTACTCCTTTCAGTCTTTCTTTCTTTACATCTTCCGCTGCGAGTGATTTTATTTGAGAATCACGTATCGTCTCGAGTAATCGCGGCGTAACTATCATCTTCATGGATTTTACTCGAATGGGAGGCGGATATTCCTTTCGGCTTAACGCGTCGGCTACTACATTCGCTTTTCCCGGGTGATAAAGGATATCACAGTCATAGTCTTTGATAAGTTCTAACCACCTCCGTTGCCTCATATTCAAGTCTTTCTGCTCAAAGAAATATTTAAGGCTTTTGTGATCCGAATAAATTGTGCACTTCACGCCATATAGATAATGCCTCCAAATTTTTAAGGCAAATACTACCGCTGCCAATTCCAAATCGTGTGTTGGGTAGTTTACTTCATGCAGCTTCAGTTGCCGTGAAGCATATGCGATAACTCTCCCCCGTTGCATCAAAACGCAACCTAAACCTTGATGTGACGCGTCTGAATAGACCACCAGGTCTTCAGTCCCATCCGGTAATGTCAAAACCGGTGGACATGATAATTTCTCTTTTAATACTCGGAAAGCTTCCTCCTGTTCTTTACCCCACACAAACTTTTCTTTCTTCCTCGTCAGCTTTGTTAAAGGCAAAGCTATCTTTGAAAAATCCTGTATGAACCTCCTGTAATATCCCGCAAGGCCTAGAAAACTTCTTATTTCAGTCTGGTTCTTCGGAGGAACCCATTTCATTACAGCGTCGATCTTTGATGGATCTACTAGGACACCCTCCGAATTGATCACATGGCCCAGAAACTGCACCTCTCTGAGCCAAAAGGCGCATTTTGAAAATTTCGCGTAAAGTTTCTCTTTACGGAGAACTTCAAGTACTTCATGCAAATGTCTTGCATGTTCGGCCTTGCTTCGCGAGTAGACTAGAATATCATCTATGAACACGATCACAGATTTATCTAACATGGGACGACATACCCGGTTCATAAGATCCATAAACGCAGCCGGCGCATTCGTCAACCCGAAAGACATGACTAAAAATTCATAATGCCCATAACGGGTTCGGAACGCGGTTTTCGGAACATCTTCTTCTCGTACCCTAACTTGATGGTACCCCGAGCGCAAATCTATCTTGGAGAACCAACTCGCCCCTTGCAGTTGATCAAAAAGATCGTCAATTCTTGGTAAAGGGTAGCGGTTCTTGATAGTTAGCTTGTTTAATTCTCTGTAGTCGATGCACATGCGCATTGACCCGTCTTTCTTCTTAACAAATAAGACAGATGCTCCCCAAGGTGACACACTCGGACGTATAAAGCCCTTGTCTAACAGGTCTTGTAATTGTG
Source organism: Helianthus tuberosus (assembly GCA_030545235.1). Classification (NCBI taxonomy): domain Eukaryota; kingdom Viridiplantae; phylum Streptophyta; class Magnoliopsida; order Asterales; family Asteraceae; genus Helianthus; species Helianthus tuberosus. The sequence continues at coordinate 32,284,016 of CM060373.1, read as the reverse complement.
TCATTAGCTCCCGCATCTCGGTGGGAGCCAATCTATAAGGAGCCTTCGCAACCGGATTCAATTCGATGCGAAACTCTATTTCTCTTTCGGGAGGAAGTCCCGGCAAGTCATCCGGAAATTCATTCACGATCTCTACATCTTCAAGCTTCGGAAAATCTCGTTGAGTATCTACCACATAAGCTAGGTATGCCTTACCCCCGTTAAGTGTATACTTAGCGGCTTGAACGAGGGTACAAAGTTTCGCTTCCATCCTCCTCTCTCCTTGTATAGTTATTCGTTTTCCACTTGGGGACTGAACATGTACCGTTTTGGTTTCACAATTAATTCCCGCTTGGTGTCGGGCCATCCAATCCATACCCACTATCATTTTGAATTCCCCCAGAACCATAGGTATGAGGTCGATATCAAATTCTTCATCTTCTATTGTAAATTTGCAATTTTTACAAATCTCATGCAGCATATAAATCTTACTATCAGCTATCTCTACTTCTAAGGGCATCGGCATTCGTTCGATCTTAAATGAAGGATGTTGTATGATTTCATTTGAAATAAACGACATAGTGGCCCCAGTATCAAACAAGACATAAACCGGTATAGAGTTGAGTAAAAAGATACCTGAAACCACATTCGGATGAGACTTAGCTTCTTCGGAAGTGATTTGAAACATCCTCCCTTTTGCTTTAGAGCTTTCTTCATTCTTTCCCTCCTTCTTTGATCCTTGTTGGAGTTTTGGACACTCCGACTTAACATGCCCCTTTCCAAAACAGTTGAAACAAGTCTTCGAGTTATCTGGACATTGAAAAGACGAGTGTCCTTCCTTACCACACTTGTAGCACCCCTTCTTGCCTAACAAACACTCCCCGGTATGAAGCTTTCCACAAGTCTTACAAGGAGGAATACCACCTTTCGACTTATCTTTCCTTCCTTGATCTTGATACCTCCCCTTTTTGGATGGACTCGAACTTGCCGCTTTTTCGTTTGACCTCTTTTCCCCACGTTCTTCTTGCCTCTTAATTTCGATTTCTCTATCCCGTGCCAGGTTGATGAGCTCATCTAGAGTTTCACATTTCGAGGGAGTAATGAACTCCCTAAATTCCGCTTTTAAAACCCCATAAAAGCGATTGATCTTCATCCTTTCAGTCTTCACAAAATCCCCACAGAACTTCATCTTATCCAAGAAGGTATTTGATATTTCGTTTATCGTCTCGTTTTTCTGTCGAAGGCGCAAGAATTCCTCTTGGATCTTATCGATAGCTGACTGAGGGCAATGATACCTCATAAAGGGTTCCTTGAATTCTTGCCAAGTCATCTCTTGTAATCGATCCTCCCCTATTTCTTTACTGTGTGCATCCCACCAATCCTTTGCCTGTAAAGTGAGTTGGCCCGTAGCGAACATCACCTTATCTTCATTATCACAACGACTTCGAATAAATACCGCTTCAATGTTGGAAATCCATCTTTGACATGCGATCGGGTCAATTTTTCCATCATACGTTGCGGGATGACATGCCATGAAATCTTTATACGTGCACCGTCTTTCCTTGCTTTTGTTTTTAGATCCCTCTATCAGTTCTTTCAGTTCTTCTATCTTGCTAGTCATCATGGCATCTACAACTCCCAACACCCTACTTTCTACTTCTTGAGCTAATTGTGGAAGATTAGCTTGCATAACCCCTTCTGCCACTTCCATAACTTTATTGTACATTGCTTCTTGACGAGCAGTATCATCGTCATCATTAACGTTTCTTGCATCAGCCATCTACACATTATCATGCTTTCGTTTAATATTAATCACAAACTTTCCGTTTATCATTACTCATTAATCATCATTCACTTAATCCATTTCATGTCATTTGCTTAAACTCTTTTGATTCTTACGAATCCATTCTTGTTATGATCACAATTCGTGATTACATGCACTTATTAGACCTTATGTGGACACTACGTATCCATGAAATAAGCTTTCGGACAACTCGGAACACAAAATATGAAAACAAAAAAAAATTCAGCAATTTGATCTTTACGTGAGCCGTCGGCGACGGCTTGTATGCCCGTCGGCGACGGGCTCTTAAAAGTGGCCGTCGGACACAAAAACCCGTCGGCAGTAAGTTTAAGCGTCGGAGGTATGGGTGCCGTCGGCGACGGGGTGCCAACCCGTCGGCGACGGGCTTCCGTTTTTGCAAAACGCTGCAGCTTTGTTTTGGCTGTTCCGACTACTTTCCGAGTCCGTTTTCAGCTTCCCGGGTCTCGGGATTTCTTATTTAGCTCATATTAACGCTTCATAACATAACGAATCTTAACTCTTCAACCGTAATGCATTATCAATGTTCATATTAAACGAGTATTTAAAATTTTACCTCCTTGGCGATCTTGGAGCGAGCACTCTTTCGAACGAGCCATCGGTTTGAGTTCAAGCATCGCGTTTAACGCTCGAATCCCTCAAACCTTGGCTCTGATACCAACTTGTTACGACCGCTTATTCATATTAATAAAAACAACAACTTATCGAAATTTAGACCTTGTAATTAATATTGTTGATAAACTTTTTAACAAAATTTGGGCATGACCCGTTTGTAAAACAAACATACACCCTGTTTTTATACGAAATAAACATCATCCATTAACGACCCTAGTTACGTTAAACTATCCAAAACAAGAACAACGAGTTTTCAAGTTTAAGACTTCTAACAAGATAAAACCAAATAACAAGACATAGACCCAAAAGTATGCATTTTGACTAGCGGAAGCGTTCGGTATAACAAGGCTTAGACATGTGCTCGCTCCACGCTCCGGATCACCTAAAGTGAGGATTTACCTACATTCAACAACAAGGTTTTACAAGTTAGTCATCATACGTGATAATCTATAACACTTTCATTTTAGTTCCATCCGAATCTGAGCTTTCACCTTGCTTACGCATTCGACTACCCAAATTCTTGGGTTTTGCATAAACACTCTCAACGAGAGTTAAGCATACACATCCAACCCGTTTAACCGGGATGATTGCTTATATCATAAATTCTTCATTCTATCCGTACAACGGATTAAGCTTCTAGCATTTAACATAGCATACGATACCATCCGTTCAAAACGGATGGAAGCTTATTCATGAGCGACTTGTTCACTAGAACCGGTCGACTCGCATAACTTATCACGATCCTCATAAAGCCAAACCCGTAAGGGATTGCTAGTTAGTTCTAATCACTTTAACAATTTAACAATATCTAGTCATGAATGTTGTAACAAGATTATAAATAAGATATTTGTATGCAACGAAACATACCTCGGTCTTGTGATCCTTCCGATTTCTTAGAATTCGAGCCTTCTTCCTTCACACCTAAATCAACATATTCATTCATCCGTTTAGTACCCTTATTCCCATTCCATCACATTTCAATTTACACAAATTTACTCTTTCAAGCATTTCATCAAACACCTAGTGTGCGTTACATAAATGAAGCATAATGTACAAGTATCTCAAGCATGATTTACTATATCATTCTATATATCATTACTAGTCATCCTAATTCTTTCAATTCCTTTAATCTTCATTTACTTATCTAGCATTCGGGTACTACAACAGAACTACAAGCCAATTACATACATTCATCATCCTAAAATCCTCACATTCATAACCCAACTTTCACAAAGTGGGTTTATAGAGAATTTCCTTCAATTGACAAAATCTAAGCATGATTTCTACCCTAGGGAGCATCCTTAACATCTAAACAACACAAATCATAACACAATTTCAAGATTGGGTCAAGACCCTTCTTCTACAATTCATCAAATCTAGAAATTCAACTTACCACTTGATGGGGTATGGGTAATTGATCAATAATTCACCACATGCAACTGATAAGCATAATTTCTCCCTTGTTAATTTGGTGATTTTGATGAGAACAAGGGTGAACCCCTGCTCTTTCTTTGCTCCTGATCGATACACACACGTAATGTGTGTGTTTGTTATGAGTTTTTCTTATTTAGCCCCTTTTACTAACTAATTACATATTTAGTCCTCCCACTTGAGGAAGTATTTAACTTAAGCCTTTTATTTAACTAGTTATCATTAATTCAAATCTTTCCATTAACTAAGTTAAATTCTTTATTTATCATTTTCCATAATTTTTGGGGTGTTACATTTTCGTTTTTGGACATACGTCAACAATCATGGCAGTGTTCGGTATCATTGAATTACGTTAAGAAGATGTTGACGAAGTTCATCTCGAGTGGAGCACCACCATTGTTGCACCTCTGCAATATACTAACATCATCTCCGATTTCTCCACTCAAACCTTGTTGACACAGGTCTGATTGTTGACGGTTTCAAGGGTTGAAGAGGGTGAACAAGGTTTCAGATTTGAGGAAGTCATGTTGGTGACGATGTTGAGGATATCGGTGTTGTGAATTATAATCCGGCTCCTGGTGTGGAATCCGTGTCGGTTTTCCCTAAAAACTTTGTGAAATGTAAGTTTAATACTTCTTGTTTCTTGTAAGCATCAAAATTCTTGTTACGAGATTTGAATTCCAAGAGTCATTCTTTATTTCTACAATGGTAGTAGCAGGGCAAGAAACTGAACTTTTTGATTGGATTGAAAAACAAAGGTAAGTTGTTGGTTTGTTGCCTTTTGTTTGTTGTTCATTGCATCTGGAGAAATGTTCTCATATGATAATTTGATATTGTTGATGAACGGGAGAAATGTATGTGTATATTATATAACTTTTTTTATTTTTTTAAATAAATGAGTAAAATTACGTATCTACCCTCATGTGCAAATCACATGATCATACATAACTTAAATTTTTAACCTAGTTAGTGGTAAAGGACGAAAGGTGTAATGAGTTTTTCAAATAAAGGATTGTGACTGTAATTATTGAAGTTAAAGGTTATCCATTGCAATTTGATACAAATATAAAGGACGAAAAGTGTAATTTACCCTTTTTTTAATTATACCATAAAATGTCCTTTTATCTTTAATAAAAGTACCTAATTGTTAGAGTTAAAAAAAATCAAAAACCCAGTTGCGTAAAACACAATGAGTATCAAACTAAAAACGCAATGGAAAGTGCACTAAAAACACAATTGACAGCAGATAAAAAACACACTTGACGACAAACTAAAACACAATGGACAACAAGCTAAAACACAATGGACAACAAGCTAAAACACAATGGACATCAAAACAAAAACACAATGGACAATAGATTAAAACACAATGGATAGTAGTCTAAACACAATGACCAGAACCCTACAAATACAATGTATAGAAAACTCACAGAGTTGAAAAACACAATAATCACAAAACTAATAACACTATGTATAGAAAACCCAAATATAACACCATTTTCATTATGTCATATATCGTGTTATAGATTCTGATAAGAAAGATACAATAGACTAAACCCATTATAAGATTGTATAATAGGTTCTAATAATGATACAATGTGTAGAAAACCTTGAAAAAACGTAATGACCAAAGCCTAATTGGAAAACACAATGACCAGAAACTTTAACACAATACATAAAAAAACCTAGTAAAAAATATAAATTTGTTATATAGCAATATCATACTCACATGAAAGATAAAAAAAAAACGTTCGTTATTATGGTCTTATAACGATTCATACTATTTTTTTTGCATAAGAAAAATCAAAACCAGTTGATACACAAACCTAAATAATATAGCAATTATTTATATTTATTATATCTCTTATAGTCAATACATAAAAACGTTAGAAAAGACAATAATAAGCAAAGGAGACACATTTTGTAGATTATGCAAACTAGGGTTCGAAGAATTGCAGAGAATAAATCGTTCTCCCTCCCGTAAGCTAGATTGGTGCAACATGAATAAGTTCTTTAAAAAGATAGAAGTCTTTAGGCTGTAGGGCTTTTGTAAAGATATCGGCTACTTGATCCTTGGTTGAACAGTAACTGATCTCCACTTCGTCGTTCTTAATGAGATCTCAGATGAAGTGGTATTTCACTCTAATATGTTTGCTTTTGCCATGGTAGACAGGATCCTTAGCCAGACTAATGGTGGATTTGTTATCACACAAAATGGTGGGTGGACAATCCATGTTGAAATCCACACTACCTGCATAATCGCTATCGCTGAAACCAATCAGTTTTCCTTTGCTGCCCTTTGAATATATTAGGCCTTCATTTAGAGTTCCCTGTATGTATCAAAGTATCCGTTTTCCGGCTTCCCAATGACTTCTTTTGGGTCTCTCCATGAAACGGCTTATTTTACTCACTGCAAACATAATATCCGGACGTGTATTTGTCAAATACATCAAACTCCCTACCCGGCTTCTATATAAGTTTTCATTCACATCGTCTTCGGGATCTTCTTTAGATAACTTCTGTCCGTATTCCATCGGAGTTGAGATTGAATTGCAGTGTGTAATAACTCTCACCAAAACTATTATTTATTATTATATTTAGTTCAATAGGAAACCCTGATTGAGACACCCAAGTGATTCTGCACAAACCCTTAAATTTTAAGAACAATCAGAATCAGGATCAGGGCCCCTAAAACTCAGGGGGGTAAAACCCTAGTTACGATTATCTACATGAAACGCTGTCAAATTCGAATTTTACGATTTCATCAAGTCAGCAAGACTAGTCAAGGACGTGGCTACCCTATGGAAAACAGGTGTCCCTAACGCACCGTAAGGGATGAGGCTTACGGTGCGTAAGCTGGGTCAAAATTTAACTATAAATAGCAGGCATTGGCAATCGAATTTTGGCACTTGAACGACGTAGAAATTCCAATTCTACACTGAGATATCGTAGAAACACACACGAATCAATAATTAGTATAGCGGGGTGCTGCTACGATGCCGGGTATTAACTCGATCGCTGCTACGATTCAATGTCCGATCGATCTAAACTATCCGATGGATGTTTAAGTGCTATCCTTTGTCATTAGTCGTGATTCCGACAGGATGTTTGAGTACCACCCGAATTCGGGGAATACTCTGTCATTCGTTGTGAATCCGATGGATGTTTAAGTGATTGCACTTTGTCATTCGTTGTGAGGGTTTTAATCTCGTGAGTTATCGTAAATGCTGTATTAGTTACTTACCTAGTTCATGTGCACTATGTTACAAGGCTAAATCAATAGGCTAAGCTCTGCCTGTATAAATCTGCAATATATCAAAGCTTATCTGTAGACTAAACTTTGGCCGTATGAATCTGCATGCTTATAATGTGAGTCATTCTCTTTTTATCAAATTTGTTTACAAAAGCATGTTTATTTTCAAAGTTATAATTACGGGGATTAAGTCTTTGTAATCACCAAGTTACAGCCGGTATGTGGGGTTTTGTATACATTACTTGATAATCGTCACCATTGGGGCAGCCAATGGGGGATATGACCATAGTCACAGATCCGGTCGAGTGACAAATACCGTGGGTAGTTGGTTTGATATCAGAAACATTGTAATCGCTCTTAATACTGTAATTTATAACACTGTTTTCTAGTTATACTTTGTAGTGATTAAGTCTTTGCCAATCTTTAAGAAGCAAATGTAAAAACTCTTAATGCTGTAAATTATAACAAATATGTTTTAAGTAAAATGAATGAACTCACCAGTATTTCCTGCTGACAAAACCTTTTTAAAACGCGTTTCAGGTAATTACAGTAGATTGGAGTAAGAGATGGATATGGCACTGAAAGGCTTCAAGAAGTGGCTTATTTTATTAATTAAATCAAATTAAGAAATATTGTTTTATGTAATCAAATTTATCTTTATTAAAGCTACCATTGTAAAACAGGGGTTTATCCCATTTATTTAATAAATAAAATCCGGTGTTTTCTAAACTCTGATATTTTTCCTAAATCACGGTCCTGACGAAATTTCTGCTGCAACATTTTCAAAATAATCACCGGTACCACGGGCTGTTCGCGGCTCCCGATTCCGTCCAGGGTGGGTCGGGGGTCGTGACACAGTGTTTCATATTAAATCTTTCGAGTAAGCTCTTAGCATACTTCCATTGTGATAAGACGATGTTACCATTTTCTTGTTTTACTTCCATTCCTAGGAAATAATGTAGGTTACCCAGATCGGTCATCTCGAATTCCTTTTTCATCGAGTATTTAAATTGATTGATCATCTCCAGTGAATCACTTGCTATGATTAGATCATCAACATATAGACATATCACCATTCGGACCTCCTTTGATATTTTGATAAACAAGGTGTGCTCATACACACATTTTTTGAAACCATTTGATCAGAAATACTCGTCTATCCGGCTGTACCATGCTCTCGGAGCCTGTTTTAATCCATATAATGCTTTCTTTAGATGACACACTTTTCTTTCTTCTCCTTTCTTAACATAGCCTTCTGGTTGCATGATGTATACTTGTTCATTCAAGTTTCCATTCAAGAAAGCCGTCTTGACGTCCATTTGATGTAAGTACCATCCATGTCGTGCGGCTAATGCTAAGATCAATCTTATTGTGTCGAATCTAATCACAGGAGCAAATACACCGTGATATTCTATCCCATACTTTTGATTATAGCCCTTGACCACTAGCCGTGCCTTGTGTTTATCCACATTTCCATGTTCGTCATACTTCGTCTTAAATATCCACTTGACACCAATTGGATTTTGATTCAGTGGAGGTTCTACTATATCCCAGGTTTCGTTTCTTTGTATTGATTCTATTTCTCTATCCATAGCTTCCCTCCACTTTGCATCCTTTACAGCTTCACTGTAGTTAGTAGGGTCAGCATCAGCATATAACACGAAGTTGGCTACATCATTTGAACCGAGTTGACTGTTTTCATACAACTGATCAACTTGTGCTTCTATCATAGGTTGGGAATTTTGATATACTTCCGTTATGTTACGTGTTCTAAGTTCTTCGTTTTCCGAAGTAATTGATGATACATCATCTTCATCTTCGTCATGCTGCATATTCTGATCTTCATTGTTGCCTTGACTCTCATCTTGATCACTTTCTTGTGGGTTAACATCTTGTACTTGATCATTAGTCTCGAATTCTTGATCTGCAGGTGCCACTTCTTCATTTTGTCACAGTTCAACTGTGTGTATTTATAGCTTTCACCAGTCTTGTCTACTTCCCAGTTGTTTTGGTCAAAAAATCTGATGAGGATATTGCAACCAAACTCTCTGTTACGGGGTATGATGCTAATAATGTAGAACAATGACAAGGATCACTTCAATGTAAATTGCACAAACGACACAAGGATTTATACGGGGAAAAAGCCCTTGATCAAGAGTTGATCTCCGGCACAAAAAACCCCGGGTGATGGAAACTACCGATCACCAAGCTCAAATAAATGAATAAATGTTTACAACTTCGGATAGTAACGAGCTAGGTACAAGGATCACTATCGTGAAATGTGTAAAAGTGAGTGAAAAGGAATGAATGTTCGTCGAGAGCTTCAAGTGTGCGAGTATATGAGTGTGTGTAGCTGAAAATGGCTAAGTGTTCTTTATTCTAGCTCGTTACCCCTTTTAAAAATAGAAGTTAACTACAATAACTAACTATCCGACTTTTGTGCCAATCTCCCACGTTCTCCACAACGTCCATTTCTGGTCAATCATGTGCGAAATGCCCGTGGAATATTCCTTAGTACCGTTGCCAAGACCAAGTCATGCTTATTACTCCTGCAAAGTAATACAAAAATTAAACAAACAATCGTTAGTATGAGGATCCTTAAGGTGATCCATGATCCTGATCCTGAAGCTCTTCTGAGGATCACTATCTGTCACAGAAGTAAGGATCATTAATTAGGATAACAAGTAAGGATCACTAATTGTTAGAAAATCCTCCCCTAACAATTGCCCCCAAAATATAAGGAGTGATATGTAAAAATGAGCGAGTTATGTTTTCCTGATCTTATCCGCAACTAACTATCGTAAATATAGCCGTTATTGTTGAACTATCCGTTGCAATCGTGACGTCACAGAAGTGACAACCCTGCACGATCATGATTATAAATAGGAGATAGAGATAGGATCAAATGCATTTAAATTTTCAGAGAGACTCCCTTTATAACTGCATTCCGAAGACAATCAGGTACTCTCTCTCTTCATATTCTTTCCTCTCTTGCTCTGTTTTCATCTCTTTCCATCATCGCATCAAAGATGTTGCTCCGAAATTCCCCAGCCAAGGATCACCCGAAGAACAGCCCTCCGAAAAGCCAGGGGATCATCGAAGATTCCATTAAAGAACGCTGCTGTTTCAATGATGCTCAGATCGATAGGATCCGCCACTGCTTCCCGGCGAACACCGAGTTTAGACCTTTTGACCCCAATGCCCTGAGTGATCATATCTCCGACAAGTGGGTTGCTTTCCCCGTTACTCCGTTCACCATAGGCTATACATATCCTTTTCCAACCTTCACCCAATCTTTCTTTTCCCTAACCAGCATCTCTTATATTCAAGTCATGCCGATGATTTGGAGGGTTTTGTACACCCTTGAAAGGATCATCGAGCAGGAAGGGATAGACCTAGGAATGTCAGAGCTGGGAGAGCTGTATGATCTTACTACCTTTGGTTCTCATCGCTATTTGTTTAAACGTAAACCCGGTGAGGAACACCCGATCTTCAAAGCCACCAAGAACGATGCTAATTGGAAGCGGCGTTTCTTTTTTATCAAGAGAGATTCTATTGAGGATGGAAAGGATCTACCCAAGAAATGGGCTACCCATGGTAGGGTGGTGGATCCTGAGAAGGATCACCAGAAACTTTCTTTTGATGTAAGGATCACTTATATTTTTGCTTTCTTGTTATGCAGCTATCACCGTCTCACACCTCAGATTGTCCCCTGCTGCTAAGGAGAGGCTCCTTGCTTTCAAGAAACTTGATCCTGAGACAAGATCTTTCAAGACAACAACCCAAGATTCACAGGAGGTATCCTCAGGCTCTGTCACGATGTCAAGTAAGTATCCTTGTTTAAAATTTAAATAAATAGTAAAATATAAATTAAGAAAAGATACTTATCTTGTTTTGGTTGTGTAGGTGCTGGAAAATCCACCAAGTCTGCTTCTAAGTTCAATGTCACTGATCTCACTACTGTCAGATCCTCCAAGAGAAAAGCTCCTACTAGTCTGACAGCTTCGGTCCCCAAGGCACCCCTCAAAGGGAAGGCAATCAAGAAGAGAAAAGCCTCTGAAGCTGAGGATCTGCAGGGTCTGCCTCTGATCCGCCACCAATTCCTCGAGTACTTCAATGAGGTAAGGATCACTGTCTCTGCTCGTATATCCTGTTGACATATCCTGCTGATATATCCTGCTGATATATCCTGCTGATATATCCTGCTGATTTGAGGATCACTTAGTCCTGACCTTATCTTTTATCCTTTTTGCAGAAATTCTCTGAGATTGAGGATTATGTTGGCCACGTTGAGGATCAGGATAGGAAGATTGCCGATCTTCAGCAGGTTGCAGTGCTTAAGGACCTTGCAATTGCTGATCTTCAAAAGGAAGTCCGGAATGCCAAACAGGAGACGGCCAAGGTGCTGATCAATGTTGACTATGAGAAGCGTGAGATCACCGAAGACGCCAAAGTCTCTGCCTCCATAACAATGTACAAGACCAAGCTGCAAATGGCCTTGGAAGCTCAAGATCCTGCTTTTGACAAGAGCACCTGGGATGTTGAAGGCTGGAAGGCAAGGCTAGCTGAACTGGACGATGAAGAGGCTGAGGAGGTTGAAGAGATCCTGACGATTGAAGCTGGAGGCAAGGGTGAAGGTGGTGAAACAAGTGGTGTTGGAGGTGGTAATGCAGCGAAGGTTTAGGCTGCATGATTGGGCGATGATGGACATTCTTAGACGCAGCCGGAGCCCAATTTTTAAATTTGGTAGTAGGTCTTTTGTGGTTGTGATGTCGAACAATTTGATGGTTTGTACTCGAAGAATAGTTTTTTAGGATTAAGGATCATGTATGATCCTTTGGACAATACGCAGGATTGCAATTGGTGGAGGAATCCTCTGTTTGGGGGATGAAGCCATTGTGATCCTGCCGCCTTTATATTCCTGCACTACTTTTGAACTTATTATCATGGACACCCTTTACCTACCCCAGCGGACGGGCCACGTTTTGCTGGTAGATGCTCGGGTAGGTAATTTTGACAACCTTTTAAGGGTTAGTCTTTTGTTAATAAATAAAATCTTAATCTTTTGTCGCTTATCTTGTGTTGTTATCCTTTTTAATATCTTACTTTCCAACTGTTGTAATGTTCATTCTGTTTACACTTATCAAGCCTTGAAAAATTAAAAAAGATATCCAAAAAGTTTAGGATATGATCAAGGATCACATATCCCATAACCGATAAGTTCTAAACAGTAATATGGTTTAAGAATCACAAGTTCAGTTGTCAAGTATAAGGGTTATTCAAATAAATAATGAATAGAATTATTAATAGTTAAGGATCATACCTGAGGTTCCAAGTTAGGATCCTAACCATAATAAGGATAACTATAAGATAAACCTTAGAATAAAGTAAGGATCAAGGATCCCTAGTTGCCTATCTTCAAGAACCTGAAATAGAGCATAACTTGGGACTAAGCCAACATAAGAAAAGAGTTAGCAACTGGGGACGAGCCCAAGGATAACTGGGGACGAGCCCAAGGATAACTGGGGACGAGCCCAAGGATAACTGGGGACGAGCCCAAGGATAACTGGGGACAAGCCCAATGATCGTATGTAAACTGGAGTATGGCCCTAACTGGCGACTATCCAAACTTAGTGACATGAAAATGCCAAAACCTTAGCTAACGTGAAAACGTTAGAAACCTTAGCTAACGTGAAAACGTTAGAAACCTTAGGAACGGATGTATGGTACGTCTACCATTATACGTAGGATCCTAGGCATAGCCAGTACAATGGAATTATCAGCCCCTAAAGCGAGTACTGGTCCCACTGCCTTGAACTATACCAGGATCATCATGCGCTACAGGCGGAACTGGGGTCAAGCCCAAATAACTGGGGTTAAACCCAAGGAACGGATTGCTTCTGTGGATAACCAATGTTATGCTAAGGGTACCTGAACTTTCAAAGCTTAAACTCACGTGAGAGATGGATGAAGGACACATGATCCTTATCCTTATATGAAAAAATATAGAAATGAAATAGTTCAAGTTTAGAATATTACCTAAGTAAGGACCACTGATACTTTAAGGATCCTTTAAGGATATTCCATTCGTGAGGATCATCTGTGCCATGAGGATCCTGCTCACATGAAATATTTCTTCAAGTGGACAGCATTCCAAGCTCTTGGTAGTAAATCACCTTCCATGGTTAGCAATCTATATGCCCCCTTTCCTGCTTCAGCTTCAATCAAATAAGGGCCTTCCCATTTTGGAGCCAATTTTCCATCAACAGGATTGGTGGTATTCTGAAATGCTTTCCTTAATACCATATCTCCAACTTGAAACCTCCTGATCCTGACATTTTTGTTGTAAGCACCAGCCATTCTTTGCTGATAACTGGCCATCCTTATCCTAGCCATATCCCTGATTTCTTCAATAGTATCCAGGTCTTGAGCCAAGTTCTCATCATTCTCCTCAGGATCACGGGTACTTGTTCTAGCAGTTGGAACCACCATTTCTGTTGGGATCACTGATTCTGCCCCAAATACCAAAGAGAATGGCGTTTGACCAGTAGCGTTTTTAGGGGTTGTCCTATCAGCCCAAAGCACATAGGGTAGTTCTTCTGCCCATTTCCCTTTCTTGGATCCAAGCTTCTTCTTCAAATTATTGATGATGATCTTGTTGGATGATTCTGCCTGACCATTAGCTTGTGGGTGGACTGGTGTTGATGTTATCATCTTAATCCCCCAGCTGTCACAAAAGTTAGTGGATCTGCCCCCAATAAATTGGGAACCATTATCACATATAATCTCAGAAGGAATTCCAAATCTAGGTATAATATTTCTTTTAATGAAGGATATAACTTTCTTTTCTCTGACTTGGGCAAAAGCTTCAGCCTCTATCCACTTGGAGAAGTAATCAGTCATAGCTAACATGAATGTTTTGGTCAAAAAATCTGTTGAGAATATTGCAACCAAACTCTAGATTACGGGGTATGATGCTCAAAAGGTGTAACAACAATGAGGATCACTTCAATGTGGAATGCACAAACAACACAAGGATTTATACGGGGAAAAAGCCCTTGATCAAGAATTGATCTCCGGCACAAAAAACCCCGGGTGATGGAAACTACCGATCACCAAGCTCAAATAAATGAATAAACGTTTACAACTTCGGATAGTAACGAGCTAGGTACAAGGATCACTATGGTGAAATGTGTAAAAAGTGTAAGTAATTGCTAAGTGTTTGAACGAGAGCTTGTATGAGCGTGTTTGCGAGTGTGTGTAACTGTCAAAATGACTAAGTGTCACTAACTAGCTCGTTACCCCTTTAAAATAAGAAAAATATCTAGCTAACAAACTCTCCGACTTTCGGGCCAAGCCTCCACGTTCTCCATAACGTCTAGTTTTGATCTAGCACGTGCAGAATACTTCGGGAATATTCTCCAAGAATGCCGCTAAGACTTGGTCAAGCTTGTTATACCTGCGAGATGTTATAAAACATATGTAAACAATCGTCAGTACGAGGATCCTTGAAGTGATCCATGATCCTGATCCTAAAGCCCTTCTGAGGATCACCACCTGTCACAGAAGTAAGGATCACTAGTTAGGATAACGAATAAGGATCACTAATTGTTAAAGAATCCTCCCCTAATAATTGCCCCCAAAATATAAGGAGTGAAATTGTAAAATTAGCGAGTTATGTTTTCTTGATCTTATCCGTAACAAACTAACGGATATATAGCCGTTAATTTTGAACTAGCCGTTGCGATGATGATGTCACGGAAGTGACAACCTGCAAGATCATGATTATAAATAGAGATATAGATAGGATCAAATGCATTTAAATTTTCAGAGAAACTCCCTTTATAATCCACATTCCGAAGACGTTCAGGTATTCTCTTTCTCTATCCTTTTCCCTCTTTTGCTCTGTTTTTATCTTTCCATCAAAGATGTTGCTCCGAAGTTCTCCGGGCAAAGATCACAAGAAGGATAGCCCTTTGGAAAGTCAGAAAATCATCAAGGACTCAGCGAATGAAAAGTGTTGTTTTAACGACGCACAGATAGACAGAATCCGTTGCTGTTTTCCGGCGAATGCCTTTATCAGACCCTTTGATCCTACTACCCTTAGCGACTATGTTTCAGAAACATGGGTTGCATTTCCAGCCACTCCATTCACCATAGGATACACCTATCCTTTCCCAGAGTTTACACAATCCTTCTTTTCCCTTACCGGCATCTCTTATATCCAAGCCATGCCGATGATTTGGAGGGTCTTGTATACCCTGGAGAGGATCATCGAACAAGAAGGCATTGCTTTGGGCATGTCAGAATTGGCGGAGCTGTATGATCTTACTACTTTTGGTTCCCATCGTTATTTGTTCAAGCGAAAACCCGGTGCAGATCATCCTCTTCTGAAAGTCACCAAGAATGACAAAGACTGGAAACGTCGCTTTTTCTTTGTCAAGAGAGATTCTATCCAGGATGGAAAGGATCTTCCTAAAAATTGGGCTACCCAGGGTAGGATGGAGGATCCTGATAAGGATCACCAGGAACTTTCTTTGATTGCAAGGATAACTTATATTTTTGCTTTATTGTTTTGCAGCTATCACCGTTTCACGTATCCGCACATCACCTGAAACCAAGGATAGGCTCGCTGCTTTTTGGAAGCTTGATCCTGAAACAAGGACATTCAAGATAGACACCCAAGACTCACAAGAAGTATCCTCAGGTTCCATTACCATGTCGAGTAAGTATCCTGTCTTTTGCATAGTTTAAATATTAAAATAAATAGATAAATTGAAATAGGATAAGGATACTCATCTTGCTTTGAATGTGTAGGCGCTGGAAAACCTGTCAAGCCTATTTCCCAATTCAACACAGCTGATCTTGATCTCGTACGACCCAGGAAGAAGAGGTCCACTACCAGTCCTAGCATCTCCATTCCAAGGGCACCCACTAAAGGAAAGGGTGTCAAGAAAAGGAAAACTTCTGATGCTGAAGATCTTCAAGGGCTGCCACTGATCCGCCACCAATTCCTTGAATACTTCAATGATGTAAGGATCCTTAACTTTGCCTAGGTATCCTACTCTTATGAGGATCACTTGACCTTGAACTGCCTTATCTTCTTTCTGCAGAAATTTGCTGAGATAGAGGATTACGTGGGCAATGTTGAGGAGCTGGACAAGAAAATAGCTGATCTCCAATAGGTTGCCGTGCTCAAAGATCTTGCACTTGCTGATGCTCGGAAGGAACTCCAGGATACCAAGCAGGAAATGGCCAAGGTGCTGGTCAACTTTGATTATGAAAAGCATGACCTCATCGAAAATACCAAGCTCTTTGCTGCCATCACAATGTATCAGACTAAGTTGAAGATGGCCCAGGAAGCTCAAGATCCTAGTTTCGACAAAAGCAGCTGGGATGTTGAAGGCTGGAAGGCAAGGTTGGCAGATCTTGAGGATGATGAGGAGGAGGCAGCTGATGTCCTGGCAATTGAGGCAAGTGGCAGTGGGAAGGATCAGGCTGGTGGTGATGATGCTAGTGGTGATGCAGCCAAGGTGTGAGCTGCACAATTGGGCGATGATGGATATATGTGCCAAGGCCGGAGCCCAATTTTTTAGTTTGATGGTTGTTTTTTGTGGTTGTGATGTTTAAGACAATTTCATGGGTTATACTTTGAACAATAGGTTTTAGGATTAAGGATCATGTATGATCCTTTGGACAATAGGCAGGATTGCAATTGGTGGAGGGATCCTCTGTTTGGGGGATGAAGCCATTGTGATCCTGCCGCCTTTATATTCCTGCACTATCTTTGAACTCATTATCATGGACACCCTTTACCTACCCCAGCGGACGGGCCACGTTTTGCTGGTAGAAGCTCGGGTAGGTAATTTTGACAACCTTTAAAGGGTTAGTCTTATGTTAATAAATAAAAACTTAACCTTTTGTCGCTTATCTTGTATTTGTTATCCTTTTTAGTATGTTATTTTCCAACTGTTATAATGTTCAATTTGTTTATACTTATCAAGCCTTGAAAAACTAGAAAAGATATCCAAAAAGTTTAGGATATGAACAAGGATCACATATCCCATAACAGATAAGTTTTAAAAAATGACATGATTTAAAATTTATAAGTTCAGTTGTCAAGTATAAGGGTTATTTAAAAGAATAATGAATAGAATCAAAAGAGTTAAGGATCATACCTGAGGATCCAAGTTAGAATCCTAACCATAATAAGGATAACTATAAGATAAACCTTAGAGTGAAATAAGGATCAAGGATCCCTAGCTGCCTATCTTCAATGACCTGAAATAGAGCATAACTTGGGACTAAGCCAATATAAGAAAAGAGTTAGCAGCTGGGGACAAGCCCAAGGATAACTGGGGACGAGCCCAAGGATAACTGGGGACAAGCCCAAGGATAACTGGGGACAAGCCCAAGGATAACTGGGGACAAGCCCAAGGATCGTGTGTAAACTGGAGTATGGCCCTAACTGGCGACTATCCAAACTTAGTGACATGAAGATGCCAAAACCTTAGCTAACGTGAAAACGTTAGAAACCTTAGCTAACGTGAAAACGTTAGAAACCTTATGACCGGATGTATGGTACGTCTACCATTATACGTAGGATCCTAAGCATAGCCAGAACAATGGAATTATCAGCCCCTAGAACGAGTACTGGTCCCAAAGCCTTGAACTATACCAGGATCATCGTGCGCTACAGGCGGAATCTGGGGACAAGCCCGAATAACTGGGGTTAGACCCATATGACGGATTGCTTCTGTGGATAACCATCGTTATGCTAAGGATACCTGAACTTTCAAAACTTAAACTCACGTGAGAGATGGATAAAGGATACATGATCCTTATCCTTATAAGAAGATAATAAAATGAAATAGCTTAAGTTTAGGATATTACCTAAGTAAGGATCATCGATACTTTGAGGATCCTTTAAGGATATCCCTTTCGCTAGGATCACCTCTGCCACGAGGATCCTTGTCACATGAAATATTTCTTCAAGTGAACAGCATTCCAAGCTCTTGGTAGCAAATCACCTTCCATGGTTAGCAATCTATATGCCCCATTTCCTGCTTCAGCTTCAATCAAATAAGGGCCTTCCCATTTTGGAGCCAATTTTCCATCGGCAGGATTGGTGGTATTCTGAAATGCTTTCCTTAACACCATATCTCCAACTTGAAACCTCCTGATCCTGACATTTTTGTTGTAAGCACCAGCCATTCTTTGTTGATAACTGGCCATCCTGATCCTAGCCATATCCCTGATTTCTTCAATAGTATCCAGGTCTTGAGCCAAGTTTTCATCATTTTCCTCAGGATCACGGGTACTTGTTCTAGCAGTAGGAACCACCATTTCTGTTGGGATCACTGATTCTGCTCCAAACACCAAAGAGAATGGTGTTTGACCAGTAGCATTCTTGGGGGTTGTCCTATCAGCCCAGAGCACATAGGGTAGTTCTTCTGCCCACTTCCCTTTCTTGGATCCAAGCTTTTTCTTCAAATTGTTGATGATGATCTTGTTGGATGATTCTGCTTGGCCATTAGCTTGTGGGTGGACTGGTGTTGATGTTATCATCCTAATCCCCCAGCTGTCACAAAAGTTAGTGGTTCTGCCCCCAATAAATTGGGAACCATTATCACATATAATCTCAGAGGGAATTCCAAATCTAGTTATAATATTTCTTTTAATGAAGGATATAACTTCCTTTTCTCTAACTTGGGCAAAAGCTTCAGCCTCTATCCACTTGGAGAAGTAATCAGTCATAGCTAGCATGAATACTTTTCCACCAGGTGCCTTAGGGAGCTTGCCAACTATGTCCATACCCCATCTCATAAATGGCCAAGAGGAGGATATAGGATGCAATAATTCGGCTGGTTGATGAAGGATATTGATGTGTCTCTGGCAAGGATCACATCTTCTGGCATACTCCACAGCATCTTTCTTCATGGTTGGCCAATAATATCCTGTCCTCAGGATCCTTGAAAATAAAGCCCTGCCCCCAGTGTGGTTTCCACAATCTCCTTCATGGAAGTCTTTTAAAACTTCCTGAACTTCAGGATCCTCAATGCATCTCAAGTATGGTCCTGCAAGAGATCGTCTATACAACATATTATTCATAATTGTGAATTGAGATACCTTAGATTTGAAAGCCCTAGGGTTTTCTCCTGTAGGAATCTCTCCATGTTGTAAGTATCTCATAATTGGTGAGATCCATGATCCGGATCCTGAATAGGATTGAATATCCTCACTAGGGATAACTGCAGAATCCTCTCCTATCTCCATAGTCTGGTGATCCTCGATAGCCGGGGTCAGGATATGGATAATAGGAATCTTGATATCCTCTGGGATCTTCAAAGATGATCCTAAGTTAGCCAATGCATCAGCTTCTGTATTTTCTTCCCTTGGTACCTGTGACAAACTAAAGGAAACAAAAGAGAGTGCCAAACTTTTGACTATCTCCAAATATTTGGTTAGTTTTTCACCTTTAACAGCATATGATCCATTAAAGTGATTTGTAATTAACAAAGAATCTACGTGTACCTCAAGATACCTGATCCCCATATGCTTTGCAATTTGCAAACCAGCAATTAAGGCTTCATATTCAGCCTCATTATTAGTGGTTTGGAACTCACAAGCTATAGAATGGGGTATTATGTCCCCCTGTGGCGATTTTAGTAGTATTCCAAGCCCTGTGCCTTTGACATTTGAGGATCCATCAGTGTGGAGTATCCAAGGATCCTTGGTCTCTTCTAGCTGCTGGACTTCTAGCTCAGCTTCTTCTTGTAGATCACTACTGAAATCAGCCACAAAGTCAGCTAATGCTTGGGATTTGATAGCTGTCCTAGGCTCATATCTTATATCATAGGCACTTAGCTTTACTGCCCACTTAGCCATCCTTCCGGACATCTCTGGTTTCCTGAGGACGTTCTTAATTGGAAAATTAGTTTTAACAATGATAACATGAGTTTCAAAATAATGTCTTAACTTGGTAGATGCCATTATTAATGAAAGAATAAGTTTTTCAAGGTGTGAGTACCTGGATTCGGCATCAAGTAAACTTTTACTTACATAATAGACAGGATGTTGTGTACCTTGATGATCCTTAACAAGGACCGCACTTACCGCTTTTGAGGATACCGCAAGATACAAGGATAACACATCACCTTTTTCTGGTTTCATCAAAGCCGGGGCCGAGGATAGGTAATTTTTGAGGGCTTTTAAAGCACTTTCATGCTTCTCCGTCCACTCAAATTTCTTGTTCTTCCTTAGGATATCATAGAATTCTTTACACTTCTCGGAGGACTTGGATATGAATCTGTTCAAGGCTGCTATCCTTCCTGTTAGCCTTTGAACATCCTTAGCATTGGCCGGAGATTTGATGTTCACTATTGCTTGGATTTGTTCCGGGCTAGCTTCGATGCCTCTCTTAGTCACCATGTATCCTAAGAATTTACCTGCTTTAACACCAAAATGACATTTTGAAGGATTAAGCTTCATGTTATATTTGTCAAGGATATCGAATGCTTCCTCCAAGTCTCTTAGGTGATCCTCAGCTTTTAAGGATTTCACCACCATATCGTCTATGTAAACCTCCATAGTTTGTCCAATCTGATCCTTGAACATCATATTCACCAGCCTTTGGTACGTTGCACCTGCATTTCTTAATCCGAACGGCATAGCAATATAGCAATATATACCAGTTGGAGTCATGAAGGCCGTATCCTCTTGGTCGGATGGTTCCATTTGGATTTGTTGAAATCCAGATGAAGCATCCATAAAAGTTAACAGTTCATGACCCGCAGTTGCATCCACCATGGAGTCAATGTGGGGTAAAGGGAAAGGATCCTTGGGACATGCCTTATTTAAATCGGTAAAATCGACACATACCCTCCACTTTCCGTTTTTCTTTTGAACAACAACCACATTGGCCAACCATCTTGGATACTTGACCTCTCTAATCATACCTGCCCGGAGCAATTTCTCTACCTCTTCCTGGATAATGGCATTCCTTTCTGGTGCAAACTTCCTTCTCCTTTGATGGATTGGTTTGAAGGATCTGTCGATGCCGAGCTTGTGAGTGATAACATCTTTGGATATACCAGTCATGTCTTCGTGTTTGCATGCAAAGGTAGTCTTTCTCCTTTTGAGGAAGGATATGAGGTCTTCTTTCATTTCGCCAAGGATCCCTAATCCGATATAGATTTTGGATTCAGGATCATCAGGATCCATGAGGATTTCTACCACATCTTGCTCTCTGGCCTCCAAGACATTCCTTGGAGGATACCTTGATTGCTATTGCTCCCTTGACTTCGAAGCTGGTTTCATCGATGAAGTGTAGCAATTCTTAGCTTCCTGCTGATCACTGTCGATCTTTACTATTCCCCAAGGACTAGGGAGCTTCACACATTGATGGTAAGTAGATGGGACTGCTTTCATATCGTGTATCCAGGGCCTGCCAAGGATAACATTACAACAAGATAAACAGTCAATAACACAAAATTTTTGATAAGAGTGTAAGCCTTCAATATATATTGGGAGTTTAATGTCCCCCAGGGTGTTCTTAGTTTCGCCACTAAATCCCACGAGCACGGAGGATCTTGGTATGATCTCTGATTCAGGGATACCCATCTTCTTTAGAACATCAAGCTGGATAATGTTCACTGAACTTCCTCCGTCTATTAGGATCCTGCGGACAAAACAGTTAGATATAAAAAGAGTAATAACTAAACCATCGTGATGAGGATCCTGGATATCAGTACGATCCTCTTCATCAAAGGTTATAACTTTTCCTTCGGAGACACTCGATGTTCGAACTGGTCTTTCTCCATTATCCATTTTAGTTTCCTTTGCATGCCTCTTAGCTGCTGAGAAGGATGTGCCACAAATGTCGGATCCCCCAGAAATAAAGTTTATCACTTGTGCATCTGCTGGAGGGGCTGGAGCCTTCTCAGGGATCCTTTCAGGATCCTGAGTCCTTGACTTTTTTCTACCCAACAACTCTTTTAGATGCCCTTTGCTCAACAAGTATCCAATCTCCTTTCTCAATGCAACGCATTCTTCTGTGAGGTGCCCAAAATCTTCATGATATGCACACCACTTTGATTTATCCTTAGTTGCAGCTGGCCTGTCATTCTTTCTTGGCCATCTAGCTTTATCACCTAGGTTCTGCATGGCAAGGATTAGTTCATTGTTATCAACACTAAAGCAATATTCAGAAATTGGAGGATAATCCTCATCATCCTCTTCTTGATCAATAGAATTCACGTTCTGATTATCGGATTTGTTGTAGGATCTGAACTTGTTGTTTCTGAATGAGGATCCTTGCTTATCCTGCTTTGAGGATCCTGTTATCCTCTCCTGAATCCTCTTGTCATCCTCTAGCCGAATGAACCTGAGGGCCCGGGTTCTTACCTCATCTAGGTTCCTGCATGGTGTCATAACAAGATCATCATAAAATAACGAATCCCTAAGCAGTCCCATTTTGAAGGCTTCAACAGCCGTGGTTATATCTAAGTTGGGAATGTCTAAGGATTCTTTACTAAATTTGGTAATGTAATCCCTTAATGATTCATTATGACCCTGGGTTATCCTATATAAATCACTAGTTAATCGTTCAAATTTTCTACTACAAGAAAACTGAGTATTAAACAAGTTAACTAGGTTTGCAAATGAGGTAATAGAATAGGGAGGAAGACTTAGCAGCCATTTGAGAGCTGATCCAGTAAGAGTGGATCCGAATCCTTTGCATAAGCATGCTTCCTTTAACTTTTCTGGGATTGGATTGATCTCCATCCTCTCCCTGTATTGTGCTATGTGTTCTTCAGGATCCGTCGAACCATCGTACAATTTCATTGTAGGCACATGGAACCTCTTGGGTATCTCAGCATCACAGATTGGTGGTGCAAAGCGAGATATCTTGTGGCTCCCATCTGCAATCTCTGGAATAGGTTTGACTACTCCCGGAACACTCGAGATCATATCCTTTAGCTTTTGTAATTCTCTGGCCATGGCATGATTGATACCTGGATCCTGCATAAGACCATGGATAGTAGTATGAGAATTATTAAAAGTGTTACCTCCCATTGGATTCAAGTTAGGAAGAATAGAGGTCAATCCATATTGTTGAGACTCTGGAATGATCGAGGGACCGGTAGAGGCATTGGTCTGCATTGGAATAAAATCTCCTTGATGGACATCTGAACTTCCTGTTTGTAAACTCCTCAAGGATCCTGGCATCTGGAAGGATCCCTGAAACTGAGACGATCCTGGAACAAAGGAGGATCCTTGAACCTGGGATGATCCTGGAACGAAGGAGGATCCTTGAACCTGGGATGATCCTGGAACAAAGGAGGATCCTTGAACCTGGGATGATCCTGGAACAAAGGAGGATCCTTGAACCTGGGATGATCCTGGAACGAAGGAGGATCCTTGAACCTGGGACGATCCTGGAACAAAGGAGGATCCTTGAACCTGGGATGATCCTGGAACGAAGGAGGATCCTTGAACCTGGGACGATCCTGGGACGAAGAAGGATCCTTGAACCTGGGATGATCCTGGAACAAAGGAGGATCCTTGATGCTGCTGCATTCCTGAATATCCTCCTGTACTCGTGAGGGATCCCATATGCTGGGGATAGGATCCTGCTGGCTGGAAATATGAACCTAGTGCCTGGGTCATAGCTGTTGTTCCATAGTGCACTCCTTTTGGTCCACCCGCATATTGAATGTCTGGAACCACTGATGGCTGAGAAGTAATCACCGGAGTGTCAAAATTCAAAGATCTGGGCATCAGTGGGGAATGATCCTCTGCCGTTTTCTTCTGTTTCTTAATTTCATCAATCTCCCGGAGGATCCTTTCGTTGGTTTTATCCTGCTCTTGTGCATGATTCCTCATCTGCAAAATCAAGGCATAGAGATCATTAGTAGTAGGGTTAGTTGAAACAGAAGAAGTAGGTGGTTTTGAGAAAATGGGAGTCGGTTTCTTCGCAGCATTCTCTATATTCTTCTGGGATCCAGAAGGTGGTGGAGGCAAAGGAGGAACGCCTTGTGAAGAAGTGAACGAAGGCATCAAGTTTGAAGCATTCTTCGCTGAGGAAGCCATTTGCTTGGTAGTAATGAACCGGAATGAGCACAGAAATGCGAATTCTTCTAAGGACAAAGCACCAATTGCCCCACGGTGGGCGCCAAACTGTTTTGGTCAAAAAATCTGTTGAGAATATTGCAACCAAACTCTAGATTACGGGGTATGATGCTCAAAAGGTGTAACAACAATGAGGATCACTTCAATGTGGAATGCACAAACAACACAAGGATTTATACGGGGAAAAAGCCCTTGATCAAGAATTGATCTCCGGCACAAAAAACCCCGGGTGATGGAAACTACCGATCACCAAGCTCAAATAAATGAATAAACGTTTACAACTTCGGATAGTAACGAGCTAGGTACAAGGATCACTATGGTGAAATGTGTAAAAAGTGTAAGTAATTGCTAAGTGTTTGAACGAGAGCTTGTATGAGCGTGTTTGCGAGTGTGTGTAACTGTCAAAATGACTAAGTGTCACTAACTAGCTCGTTACCCCTTTAAAATAAGAAAAATATCTAGCTAACAAACTCTCCGACTTTCGGGCCAAGCCTCCACGTTCTCCATAACGTCTAGTTTTGATCTAGCACGTGCAGAATACTTCGGGAATATTCTCCAAGAATGCCGCTAAGACTTGGTCAAGCTTGTTATACCTGCGAGATGTTATAAAACATATGTAAACAATCGTCAGTACGAGGATCCTTGAAGTGATCCATGATCCTGATCCTAAAGCCCTTCTGAGGATCACCACCTGTCACAGAAGTAAGGATCACTAGTTAGGATAACGAATAAGGATCACTAATTGTTAAAGAATCCTCCCCTAACAATGAATACTTTTCCACCAGGCGCCTTAGGGAGCTTACCAACTATATCCATACCCCATCTCATAAATGGCCAAGAGGAGGATATAGGATGCAATAATTCAG
Organism: Helianthus tuberosus; assembly: GCA_030545235.1. Lineage (NCBI taxonomy): Eukaryota > Viridiplantae > Streptophyta > Magnoliopsida > Asterales > Asteraceae > Helianthus > Helianthus tuberosus. The sequence continues at coordinate 32,258,917 of CM060373.1, read as the reverse complement.
CTGGTTGATGAAGGATATTGCTGTGTCTCTGACAAGGATCACATCTTTTAGCATACTCCACAGCATCTCTCTTCATGGTTGGCCAGTAGTATCCTGTCCTCAGGATCCTTGAGAATAACGCCCTGCCCCCAGTGTGGTTTCCACAATCTCCTTCATGGAAGTCTTTTAAAACTTCTTGGATTTCAGGATCCTCAATGCATCTCAAGTATGGTCCTGCAAGAGATCGTCTATACAACATACTATTTAAAATTGTGAATTGAGATACCTTAGATTTGAAAGCCCTAGGGTTTTCTCCTGTAGGAATCTCTCCATGTTGTAAGTATCTCATAATTGGTGAGATCCATGATCCTGATCCTGAATGGGATTGAGTATCCTCACAAGGGATAATTGCAGAATCATTTCCTATCTCCATAGCCTCGTGATCCTCGATAGCCGGGGTCAGGATATGGATAATAGGGATCTTGATATCCTCCGGGATCTTCAAAGATGATCCTAAGTTAGCTAATGCATCAGCCTCTGTATTTTCTTCCCTTGGTACCTGCGTCAAACTAAAGGAAACAAAAGTGAGTGCCAAACTTTTGACTATCTCTAAATATTTTGTTAGCTTTTCACCTTTAACAGCGTAGGATCCAATAAAGTGGTTTGTAATTAACAATGAATCTACATGTACCTTAAGATACCTGATCCCCATATGCTTAGCAATTTGCAAACCAGCAATTAGGGCTTCATATTCAGCCTCATTGTTAGTGGTTTTGAACTCACAAGCTATAGAGTGGGGTATTATGTCCCCCTGTGGCGATTTTAGTAGTATTCCAAGCCCTGTGCCTTTGACATTTGAGGATCCATCAGTATAGAGTATCCAAGGATCCTTGGTCTCCTCTAGCTGCTGGACTTCTAACTCAGCTTCTTTTTGTAAATCACTACTGAAATCAGCCACAAAGTCAGCTAATGCTTGGGATTTGATGGCTGTCCTAGGCTCATATCTTATATCATATGCGCTTAGCTTCACTGCCCACTTAGCCATCCTTCCTGACATCTCTGGTTTCCTGAGGACATTCTTAATTGGAAAATTAGTTTTAACAACAATAACATGAGTTTCAAAATAATGTCTCAACTTAGTAGATGCCATTATTAATGCAAGAATAAGCTTTTCAAGGTGTGAATACCTGGATTCGGCATCAAGTAAACTTTTACTTACATAATAGACAGGATGTTGTGTACCTTCATGATCCTTAACAAGGACCGCACTTACTGCTTTTGAGGATACTGCAAGATACAAGGATAGCACATCGCCTTTTTCTGGTTTCATCAAAGCCGGGGCTGAGGATAGGTAATCTTTGAGGGCTCTTAAAGCATTTTCATGCTTCTCAGTCCACGCAAATTTCTTGTTCTTCCTTAGGATATCATAGAATTCTTTGTACTTCTCTGAGGATTTGGATATAAATATGTTCAAAGCTGCTATCCTGCCTGTTAGCCTTTGAACATCCTTAGCATTGGCCGGAGATTTGATGTTCACTATTGCTTTGATTTGTTCCAAGCTAGCTTCAATGCCTCTCTTTGTCACCATATATCCTAAGAATTTACCTGCTTTAACACCAAAGTGACATTTTGAAGGATTAAGTTTCATGTTATATTTGTCAAGGATATCGAATGCTTCCTCCAAGTCCCTTAGGTGATCCTCAGCTTTTATGGATTTTACCACCATATCATCTATGTAAACCTCCATAGTTTGTCCAATCTGATCCTTGAACATCATATTCACCAACCTTTGATATGTTGCACCTGCATTTCTTAGTCCGAACGGCATAGCAATATAGCAGTATATACCAGTTGGAGTCATGAAGGCTGTATCCTCTTGGTCGGATGGTTCCATTTGGATTTGTTGGAATCCAGATGAAGCATCCATAAAAGTTAACAGTTCATGACCCGCAGTTGCATCCACCATGGAGTCAATGTGGGGTAATGGGAAAGGATCCTTGGGACATGCCTTATTTAAATCGGTAAAATCGACACATACCCTCCACTTTCCGTTTTTCTTTTGAACAACAACCACATTGGCCAATCATCTTGGATACTTGACCTCCCTAATCATACCTGCCCGGAGCAATTTCTCTACCTCTTCCTGGATAATGGCATTCCTTTCCGGTGCAAACTTTCTTCTCCTTTGATGGATTGGTTTGAAGGATCTGTCAATCCCGAGTTTGTGAGTGATTACATCTTTGGATATACCAGTCATGTCTTCGTGTTTCCATGCAAAGGTAGTCTTTCTCCTTTTGAGGAAGGATACGAGGTCTTCTTTCATTTCGCCAAGGATCCCTGATCCGATATAGATTTTGGATTCAGGATCATCAGGATCCAGGAGGATTTCTACCACATCCTGCTCTCTTGCCTCCAAGACATCCCTTGGAGGATACCTTGATTGCTATTGCTCCCTTGACTTCGAGGCTGGTTTCATCGATGAAGTGTAGCAATTCTTAGCCTCCTGCTGATCACTATCAATCTTCACTATTCCCCAAGGACTAGGGAGCTTCACACATTGATGGTAAGTAGATGGGACTGCTTTCATATCGTGTATCCAAGGCCTGCCAAGGATAACATTACAACAAGATAAACAGTCAATAACACAAAATTTTTGATAAGAGTGTAGGCCTTCAATGTATATTGGGAGTTTAATGTCCCCCAGGGTATTCTTAGTTTCGCCACTAAATCCCACGAGCACGGAGGATCTTGGTATGATGTCCGATTCAGGAATACCCATCTTCTTTAGAACATCAAGCTGGATAATGTTCACTGAGCTTCCTCCGTCTATAAGGATCCTGCGGACAAAATGGTTAGAAATGAAAAGAGTAATAACTAAACCATCGTGATGAGGATCCTGGATATCAACACGATCATCCTCATCAAAGGTTATGACTTTTCCTTCGGAGACACTTGATGTTCGAACAGGTCTTTCTCCATTATCCATTTTAGTTTCCTTTGCATGCCTTTTAGCTGCTGAGAAGGATGTGCCGCAAATGTCTGATCCTCCAGAAATAAAGTTTATTACTTGTGCATCTGCTGGAGGGGCTGGAGCCTTTTCAGGGATCCTTTCAGGATCCTGAGTCCTTGACTTTTTTCTTCCCAACAATTCTTTTAAATGTCCCTTGCTCAACAAGTATCCAATTTCCTTTCTTAGTGCAATGCATTCTTCTGTGAGATGCCCAAAATCTTCATGGTATGCACACCACTTTGATTTATCCTTAGTTGCAGCTGGCCTATCATTTTTTCTCGGCCATCTAGCTTTATCACTGTTTTGGTCAAAAAATCTGTTGAGAATATTGCAACCAAACTCTAGATTACGGGGTATGATGCTCAAAAGGTGTAACAACAATGAGGATCACTTCAATGTGGAATGCACAAACAACACAAGGATTTATACGGGGAAAAAGCCCTTGATCAAGAATTGATCTCCGGCACAAAAAACCCCGGGTGATGGAAACTACCGATCACCAAGCTCAAATAAATGAATAAACGTTTACAACTTCGGATAGTAACGAGCTAGGTACAAGGATCACTATGGTGAAACGTGTAAAAAGTGTAAGTAATTGCTAAGTGTTTGAACGAGAGCTTGTATGAGCGTGTTTGCGAGTGTGTGTAACTGCCAAAATGACTAAGTGTCACTAACTAGCTCGTTACCCCTTTAAAATAAGAAAAATATCTAGCTAACAAACTCTCCGACTTTCGGGCCAAGCCTCCACGTTCTCCATAACGTCTACTTTTGATCTAGCACGTGCAGAATACTTCGGGAATATTCTCCAAGAATGCCGCTAAGACTTGGTCAAGCTTATTATACCTGCGAGATGTTATAAAACATATGTAAACAATCGTCAGTACGAGGATCCTTGAAGTGATCCTTGATCCTGATCCTAAAGCCCTTCTGAGGATCACCACCTGTCACAGAAGTAAGGATCACTAGTTAGGATAACGAATAAGGATCACTAATTGTTAAAGAATCCTCCCCTAACAATTGCCCCCAAAATATAAGGAGTGAAATTGTAAAATTAGCGAGTTATGTTTTCTTGATCTTATCCGTAACAAACTAACGGATATATAGCCGTTAATTTTGAACTAGCCGTTGCGATGATGATGTCACGGAAGTGACAACCTGCAAGATCATGATTATAAATAAAGATATAGATAGGATCAAATGCATTTAAATTTTCAGAGAAACTCCCTTTATAATCCACATTCCGAAGACGTTCAGGTATTCTCTTTCTCTATCCTTTTCCCTCTCTTGCTCTGTTTTTATCTTTCCATCAAAGATGTTGCTCCGAAGTTCTCCGGGCAAAGATCACAAGAAGGATAGCCCTTTGGAAAGTCAGAAAATCATCAAGGACTCAGCGAATGAAAAGTGTTGTTTTAACGACGCACAGATAGACAGAATCCGTTGCTGTTTTCCGGCGAATGCCTTTATCAGACCCTTTGATCCTACTACCCTTAGCGACTATGTTTCAGAAACATGGGTTGCATTTCCAGCCACTCCATTCACCATAGGATACACCTATCCTTTCCCAGAGTTTACACAATCCTTCTTTTCCCTTACCGGAATCTCTTATATCCAAGCCATGCCGATGATTTGGAGGGTCTTGTATACCCTGGAGAGGATCATCGAACAAGAAGGCATTGCTTTGGGCATGTCAGAATTGGCGGAGCTGTATGATCTTACTACTTTTGGTTCCCATCGTTATTTGTTCAAGCGAAAACCCGGTGCAGATCATCCTCTTCTGAAAGTCACCAAGAATGACAAAGACTGGAAACGTCGCTTTTTCTTTGTCAAGAGAGATTCTATCCAGGATGGAAAGGATCTTCCTAAAAATTGGGCTACCCATGGTAGGATGGAGGATCCTGATAAGGATCACCAGGAACTTTCTTTGATTGCAAGGATAACTTATATTTTTGCTTTCTTGTTTTGCAGCTATCACCGTTTCACGTATCCGCACATCACCTGAAACCAAGGATAGGCTCGCTGCTTTTTGGAAGCTTGATCCTGAAACAAGGACATTCAAGATAGATACCCAAGACTCACAAGAAGTATCCTCAGGTTCCATTACCATGTCGAGTAAGTATCCTGTCTTTTGCATAGTTTAAATATTAAAATAAATAGATAAATTGAAATAGGATAAGGATACTCATCTTGCTTTGAATGTGTAGGCGCTGGAAAACCTGTCAAGCCTGTTTCCCAATTCAACACAGCTGATCTTGATCTCGTACGACCCAGGAAGAAGAGGTCCACTACCAGTCCTAGCATCTCCATTCCAAGGGCACCCACTAAAGGAAAAGGTGTCAAGAAAAGGAAAACTTCTGATGCTGAAGATCTTCAAGGGCTGCCACTGATCCGCCACCAATTCCTTGAATACTTCAATGATGTAAGGATCCTTAACTTTGCCTAGGTATCCTACTCTTATGAGGATCACTTGACCTTGAACTGCCTTATCTTCTTTCTGCAGAAATTTGCTGAGATAGAGGATTACGTGGGCAATGTTGAGGAGCTGGACAAGAAAATAGCTGATCTCCAACAGGTTGCCGTGCTCAAAGATCTTGCACTTGCTGATGCTCGGAAGGAACTCCAGGATACCAAACAGGAAATGGCCAAGGTGCTGGTCAACTTTGATTATGAAAAGCATGACCTCATCGAAAATACCAAGCTCTCTGCTGCCATCACAATGTATCAGACTAAGTTGAAGATGGCCCAGGAAGCTCAAGATCCTAGTTTCGACAAAAGCAGCTGGGATGTTGAAGGCTGGAAGGCAAGGTTGGCAGATCTTGAGGATGATGAGGAGGAGGCAGCTGATGTCCTGGCAATTGAGGCAAGTGGCAGTGGGAAGGATCAGGCTGGTGGTGATGATGCTGGTGGTGATGCAGCCAAGGTGTGAGCTGCACAATTGGGCGATGAAGGATATATGTGCCAAGGCCGGAGCCCAATTTTTTAGTTTGATGGTTGTTTTTTGTGGTTGTGATGTTTAAGACAATTTCATGGGTTGTACTTTGAACAATAGGTTTTAGGATTAAGGATCATGTATGATCCTTTGGACAATAGGCAGGATTGCAATTGGTGGAGGGATCCTCTGTTTGGGGGATGAAGCCATTGTGATCCTGCCGCCTTTATATTCCTGCACTATCTTTGAACTCATTATCATGGACACCCTTTACCTACCCCAGCGGACGGGCCACGTTTTGCTGGTAGAAGCTCGGGTAGGTAATTTTGACAACCTTTAAAGGGTTAGTCTTATGTTAATAAATAAAAACTTAACCTTTTGTCGCTTATCTTGTATTTGTTATCCTTTTTAGTATGTTATTTTCCAACTGTTATAATGTTCAATTTGTTTATACTTATCAAACCTTGAAAAACTAGAAAAGATATCCAAAAAGTTTAGGATATGAACAAGGATCACATATCCCATAACAGATAAGTTTTAAAAAATGACATGATTTAAAATTTATAAGTTCAGTTGTCAAGTATAAGGGTTATTTAAAAGAATAATGAATAGAATCAAAAGAGTTAAGGATCATACCTGAGGATCCAAGTTAGAATCCTAACCATAATAAGGATAACTATAAGATAAACCTTAGAGTGAAATAAGGATCAAGGATCCCTAGCTGCCTATCTTCAATGACCTGAAATAGAGCATAACTTGGGACTAAGCCAATATAAGAAAAGAGTTAGCAACTGGGGACAAGCCCAAGGATAACTGGGGACGAGCCCAAGGATAACTGGGGACAAGCCCAAGGATAACTGGGGACAAGCCCAAGGATCGTGTGTAAACTGGAGTATGGCCCTAACTGGCGACTATCCAAACTTAGTGACATGAAGATGCCAAAACCTTAGCTAACGTGAAAACGTTAGAAACCTTAGCTAACGTGAAAACGTTAGAAACCTTATGACCGGATGTATGGTACGTCTACCATTATACGTAGGATCCTAAGCATAGCCAGAACAATGGAATTATCAGCCCCTAGAACGAGTACTGGTCCCAAAGCCTTGAACTATACCAGGATCATCGTGCGCTACAGGCATTCCAAGCTCTTGGTAGCAAATCACCTTCCATGGTTAGCAATCTATATGCCCCCTTTCCTGCTTCAGCTTCAATCAAATAAGGGCCTTCCCATTTTGGAGCCAATTTTCCATCGGCAGGATTGGTGGTATTCTGAAATGCTTTCCTTAACACCATATCTCCAACTTGAAACCTCCTGATCCTGACATTTTTATTGTAAGCACCAGCCATTTTTTGTTGATAACTGGCCATCCTGATCCTAGCCATATCCCTGATTTCTTCAATAGTATCCAGGTCTTGAGCCAAGTTTTCATCATTTTCCTCAGGATCACGGGTACTTGTTCTAGCAGTAGGAACCACCATTTCTGTTGGGATCACTGATTCTGCTCCAAACACCAAAGAGAATGGTGTTTGACCAGTAGCATTCTTGGGGGTTGTCCTATCAGCCCAGAGCACATAGGGTAGTTCTTCTGCCCACTTCCCTTTCTTGGATCCAAGCTTTTTCTTCAAATTGTTGATGATGATCTTGTTGGATGATTCTGCTTGGCCATTAGCTTGTGGGTGGACTGGTGTTGATGTTATCATCCTAATCCCCCAGCTGTCACAAAAGTTAGTGGTTCTGCCCCCAATAAATTGGGAACCATTATCACATATAATCTCAGAGGGAATTCCAAATCTAGTTATAATATTTCTTTTAATGAAGGATATAACTTCCTTTTCTCTAACTTGGGCAAAAGCTTCAGCCTCTATCCACTTGGAGAAGTAATCAGTCATAGCTAGCATGAATACTTTTCCACCAGGTGCCTTAGGGAGCTTGCCAACTATGTCCATACCCCATCTCATAAATGGCCAAGAGGAGGATATAGGATGCAATAATTCGGCTGGTTGATGAAGGATATTGCTGTGTCTCTGGCAAGGATCACATCTTCTGGCATACTCCACAACATCTTTCTTCATGGTTGGCCAATAATATCCTGTCCTCAGGATCCTTGAAAATAAAGCCCTGCCCCCAGTGTGGTTTCCACAATCTCCTTCATGGAAGTCTTTTAAAACTTCCTGAACTTCAGGATCCTCAATGCATCTCAAGTATGGTCCTGCAAGAGATCGTCTATACAACATATTATTCATAATTGTGAATTGAGATACCTTGGATTTGAAAGCCCTAGGGTTTTCTCCTGTAGGAATCTCTCCATGTTGTAAGTATCTCATAATTGGTGAGATCCATGATCCGGATCCTGAATAGGATTGAATATCCTCACTAGGGATAACTGCAGAATCATCTCCTATCTCCATAGTCTGGTGATCCTCGATAGCCGGGGTCAGGATATGGATAATAGGAATCTTGATATCCTCTGGGATCTTCAAAGATGATCCTAAGTTAGCCAATGCATCAGCTTCTGTATTTTCTTCCCTTGGTACCTGTGACAAACTAAAGGAAACAAAAGAGAGTGCCAAACTTTTGACTATCTTCAAATATTTGGTTAGTTTTTCACCTTTAACAGCATATGATCCATTAAAGTGATTTGTAATTAACAAAGAATCTACGTGTACCTCAAGATACCTGATCCCCATATGCTTTGCAATTTGCAAACCAGCAATTAAGGCTTCATATTCAGCCTCATTATTAGTGGTTTGGAACTCACAAGCTATAGAATGGGGTATTATGTCCCCTTGTGGCGATTTTAGTAGTATTCCAAGCCCTGTGCCTTTGACATTTGAGGATCCATCAGTGTGGAGTATCCAAGGATCCTTGGTCTCTTCTAGCTGCTGGACTTCTAGCTCAGCTTCTTCTTGTAGATCACTACTGAAATCAGCCACAAAGTCAGCTAATGCTTGGGATTTGATAGCTGTCCTAGGCTCATATCTTATATCATAGGCACTCAGCTTTACTGCCCACTTAGCCATCCTTCCGGACATCTCTGGTTTCCTGAGGACGTTCTTAATTGGAAAATTAGTTTTAACAATGATAACATGAGTTTCAAAATAATGTCTTAACTTGGTAGATGCCATTATTAATGCAAGAATAAGTTTTTCAAGGTGTGAGTACCTGGATTCGGCATCAAGTAAACTTTTACTTACATAATAGACAGGATGTTGTGTACCTTGATGATCCTTAACAAGGACTGCACTTACCGCTTTTGAGGATACCGCAAGATACAAGGATAACACATCACCTTTTTCTGGTTTCATCAAAGCCGGGGCCGAGGATAGGTAATTTTTGAGGGCTTTTAAAGCACTTTCATGCTTCTCCGTCCACTCAAATTTCTTGTTCTTCCTTAGGATATCATAGAATTCTTTACACTTCTCGGAGGACTTGGATATGAATCTGTTCAAGGCTGCTATCCTTCCTGTTAGCCTTTGAACATCCTTAGCATTGGCCGGAGATTTGATGTTCACTATTGCTTGGATTTGTGCCGGGCTAGCTTCGATGCCTCTCTTAGTCACCATGTATCCTAAGAATTTACCTGCTTTAACACCAAAATGACATTTTGAAGGATTAAGCTTCATGTTATATTTGTCAAGGATATCGAATGCTTCCTCCAAGTCTCTTAGGTGATCCTCAGCTTTTAAGGATTTCACCACCATATCGTCTATGTAAACCTCCATAGTTTGTCCAATCTGATCCTTGAACATCATATTCACCAGCCTTTGGTACGTTGCACCTGCATTTCTTAATCCGAACGGCATAGCAATATAGCAATATATACCAGTTGGAGTCATGAAGGCCGTATCCTCTTGGTCGGATGGTTCCATTTGGATTTATTGAAATCCTGATGAAGCATCCATAAAAGTTAACAGTTCATGACCCGCAGTTGCATCCACCATGGAGTCAATGTGGGGTAAAGGGAAAGGATCTTTGGGACATGCCTTATTTAAATCGGTAAAATCGACACATACCCTCCACTTTCCGTTTTTCTTTTGAACAACAACCACATTGGCCAACCATCTTGGATACTTGACCTCTCTAATCATACCTGCCCGGAGCAATTTCTCTACCTCTTCCTGGATAATGGCATTCCTTTCTGGTGCAAACTTCCTTCTCCTTTGATGGATTGGTTTGAAGGATCTGTCGATGCCGAGCTTGTGAGTGATAACATCTTTGGATATACCAGTCATGTCTTCGTGTTTCCATGCAAAGGTAGTCTTTCTCCTTTTGAGGAAGGATATGAGGTCTTCTTTCATTTCGCCAAGGATCCCTAATCCGATATAGATTTTGGATTCAGGATCATCAGGATCCATGAGGATTTCTACCACATCTTGCTCTCTGGCCTCCAAGCTCCCTTGACTTCGAAGCTGGTTTCATCGATGAAGTGTAGCAATTCTTAGCTTCCTGCTGATCACTGTCGATCTTTACTATTCCCCAAGGACTAGGGAGCTTCACACATTGATGGTAAGTAGATGGGACTGCTTTCATATCGTGTATCCAGGGCCTGCCAAGGATAACATTACAACAAGATAAACAGTCAATAACACAAAATTTTTGATAAGAGTGTAAGCCTTCAATATATATTGGGAGTTTAATGTCCCCCAGGGTGTTCTTAGTTTCGCCACTAAATCCCACGAGCACGGAGGATCTTGGTATGATCTCTGATTCAGGGATACCCATCTTCTTTAGAACATCAAGCTGGATAATGTTCACTGAACTTCCTCCGTCTATTAGGATCATGCGGACAAAACAGTTAGATATAAAAAGAGTAATAACTAAACCATCGTGATGAGGATCCTGGATATCAGTACGATCCTCTTCATCAAAGGTTATAACTTTTCCTTCGGAGACACTCGATGTTCGAACTGGTCTTTCTCCATTATCCATTTTAGTTTCCTTTGCATGCCTCTTAGCTGCTGAGAAGGATGTGCCACAAATGTCGGATCCCCCAGAAATAAAGTTTATCACTTGTGCATCTGCTGGAGGGGCTGGAGCCTTCTCAGGGATCCTTTCAGGATCCTGAGTCCTTGACTTTTTTCTACCCAACAACTCTTTTAGATGCCCTTTGCTCAACAAGTATCCAATCTCCTTTCTTAATGCAATGCATTCTTCTGTGAGGTGCCCAAAATCTTCATGATATGCACACCACTTTGATTTATCCTTAGTTGCAGCTGGCCTGTCATTCTTTCTTGGCCATCTAGCTTTATCACCTAGGTTCTGCATGGCAAGGATTAGTTCATTGTTATCAACACTAAAGCAATATTCAGAAATTGGAGGATAATCCTCATCATCCTCTTCTTGATCAATAGAATGCACGTTCTGATTATCGGATTTGTTGTAGGATCTGAACTTGTTGTTTCTGAATGAGGATCCTTGCTTATCCTGCTTTGAGGATCCTGTTATCCTCTCCTGAATCCTCTTGTCATCCTCTAGCCGAATGAACCTGAGGGCCCGGGTTCTTACCTCATCTAGGTTCCTGCATGGTGTCATAACAAGATCATCATAAAATAACGAATCCCTAAGCAGTCCCATTTTGAAGGCTTCAACAGCCGTGGCTATATCTAAGTTGGGAATGTCTAAGGATTCTTTACTAAATTTGGTAATGTAATCCCTTAATGATTCATTATGACCCTGGGTTATCCTATATAAATCACTAGTTAATCGTTCAAATTTTCTACTACAAGAAAACTGAGTATTAAACAAGTTAACTAGGTTTGCAAATGAGGTAATAGAATAGGGAGGAAGACTTAGCAGCCATTTGAGAGCTGATCCAGTAAGAGTGGATCCGAATCCTTTGCATAAGCATGCTTCCTTTAACTTTTCTGGGATAGGATTGATCTCCATCCTCTCCCTGTATTGTGCTATGTGTTCTTCAGGATCCGTCGAACCATCGTACAATTTCATTGTAGGCACATGGATCCTCTTGGGTATCTCAGCATCACAGATTGGTGGTGCAAAGCGAGATATCTTGTGGCTCCCATCTGCAATCTCTGGAATAGGTTTGACTACTCCCGGAACACTCGAGATCATATCCTTTAGCTTTTGTAATTCTCTGGCCATGGCATGATTGATACCTGGATCCTGCATAAGACCATGGTTAGTAGTATGAGAATTATTAAAAGTGTTACCTCCCATTGGATTCAAGTTAGGAAGAATAGAGGTCAATCCATATTGTTGAGACTCTGGAATGATCGAGGGACCGGTAGAGGCATTGGTCTGCATTGGAATAAAATCTCCTTGATGGACATCTGAACTTCCTGTTTGTAAACTCCTCAAGGATCCTGGCATCTGGAAGGATCCCTGAAACTGAGACGATCCTGGAACAAAGGAGGATCCTTGAACCTGGGATGATCCTGGAACGAAGGAGGATCCTTGAACCTGGGATGATCCTGGAACGAAGGAGGATCCTTGAACCTGGGATGATCCTGGAACAAAGGAGGATCCTTGAACCTGGGATGATCCTGGAACGAAGGAGGATCCTTGAACCTGGGACGATCCTGGAACAAAGGAGGATCCTTGAACCTGGGATGATCCTGGAACGAAGGGGGATCCTTGAACCTGGGACGATCCTGGGACGAAGAAGGATCCTTGAACCTGGGATGATCCTGGAACAAAGGAGGATCCTTGATGCTGCTGCATTCCTGAATATCCTCCTGTACTCGTGAGGGATCCCATATGCTGGGGATAGGATCCTGCTGGCTGGAAATATGAACCTAGTGCCTGGGTCATAGCTGTTGTTCCATAGTGCACTCCTTTTGGTCCACCCGCATATTGAATGTCTGGAACCACTGATGGCTGAGAAGTAATCACCGGAGTGTCAAAATTCAAAGATCTGGGCATCAGTGGGGAATGATCCTCTGCCGTTTTCTTCTGTTTCTTAATTTCATCAATCTCCCGGAGGATCCTTTCGTTGGTTTTATCCTGCTCTTGTGCATGATTCCTCATCTGCAAAATCAAGGCATAGAGATCATTAGTAGTAGGGTTAGTTGAAACAGAAGAAGTAGGTGGTTTTGAGAAAATGGGAGTCGGTTTCTTCGCAGCATTCTCTATATTCTTCTGGGATCCAGAAGGTGGTGGAGGCAAAGGAGGAACGCCTTGTGAAGAAGTGAACGAAGGCATCAAGTTTGAAGCATTCTTCGCTGAGGAAGCCATTTGCTTGGTAGTAATGAACCGGAATGAGCACAGAAATGCGAATTCTTCTAAGGACAAAGCACCAATTGCCCCACGGTGGGCGCCAAACTGTTTTGGTCAAAAAATCTGTTGAGAATATTGCAACCAAACTCTAGATTACGGGGTATGATGCTCAAAAGGTGTAACAACAATGAGGATCACTTCAATGTGGAATGCACAAACAACACAAGGATTTATACGGGGAAAAAGCCCTTGATCAAGAATTGATCTCCGGCACAAAAAACCCCGGGTGATGGAAACTACCGATCACCAAGCTCAAATAAATGAATAAACGTTTACAACTTCGGATAGTAACGAGCTAGGTACAAGGATCACTATGGTGAAATGTGTAAAAAGTGTAAGTAATTGCTAAGTGTTTGAACGAGAGCTTGTATGAGCGTGTTTGCGAGTGTGTGTAACTGCCAAAATGACTAAGTGTCACTAACTAGCTCGTTACCCCTTTAAAATAAGAAAAATATCTAGCTAACAAACTCTCCGACTTTCGGGCCAAGCCTCCACGTTCTCCATAACGTCTAGTTTTGATCTAGCACGTGCAGAATACTTCGAGAATATTCTCCAAGAATGCCGCTAAGACTTGGTCAAGCTTATTATACCTGCGAGATGTTATAAAACATATGTAAACAATCGTCAGTACGAGGATCCTTGAAGTGATCCTTGATCCTGATCCTAAAGCCCTTCTGAGGATCACCACCTGTCACAGAAGTAAGGATCACTAGTTAGGATAACGAATAAGGATCACTAATTGTTAAAGAATCCTCCCCTAACAATCACCTAGGTTCTGCATCGCAAGGATTAGTTCATTGTTATCAACACAAAAACAGTATTCAGAAATTGGAGGATAATCCTCATCATCCTCTTCTTGATCAACAGAATGCACGTTCTGGTTATCAGATCTATTGTAGGATCTGAACTTGTTGTTCCTGAATGAGGATCATTGCTTATCCTGCTTTGAGGATCCTGCTAACCTCTCCTGGATCCTCTTGTCGTCCTCTAGCCGAATGAACCTAAGTGCTCGTGTTCTTACCTCATCTAAGTTCCTGCATGGTGTCATAACAAGATCATCATAGAACGATGAATCCCTAAGCAATCCCATTTTAAAGGCCTCAACAGCCGTAGCTATATCTAAGTTGGGAATGTCTAAAGATTCTTTACTGAATTTGGTAATGTAATCCCTTAATGATTCATTATGACCCTGGGTTATCCTATATAGATCACTAGTTAATCGTTCGAATTTTCTACTACAAGAAAACTGATTATTAAACAAGTTAACTAGATTAGCAAATGAGGTAATAGAATAGGGAGGAAGACTTAGCAGCCATTTGAGAGCTGATCCTGTAAGAGTGGATCCGAATCCCTTACACAGGCATGCTTCCTTTAACCTTTCTGGAATTGGATTGATCTCCATCCTCTCCCTGTATTGTGCTATGTGTTCTTCAGGATCCGTCGAACCATCATACAGCTTCATTGTTGGCACATGGAACCTCTTGGGTATCTCAGCATCACAGATTGGTGGTGCAAAAGGAGATATCTTGTGGCTCCCATCTGCAATCTCTGGGATAGGTTTGACCACTCCTGGAACACTTGATATCATGTCCTTTAGCTTTTGCAATTCTCTGGCCATGGCATGATTGATACCTGGATCCTGCATAAGACCATGGTTAGTAGTATAAGAATTATTAAAAGTGTTACCTCCCATTGGATTCAGATTAGGAAGATTGGATGTTAATCCATATTGTTGGGGCTCTGGAATGATCGAGGGACCAGTAGAAGCATTGGTCTGCATTGGAATAAAATCTCCCTGATGGACATCTGAACTTCCTGTTTGCAAACCCCTCAAGGATCCTGGCATCTGGAAGGATCCCTGAAACTGGGACGATCCTGGAACAAAGGAGGATCCTTGAACCTGGGATAATCCTGGAACGAAGGAGGATCCTTGAACCTGGGATGATCCTGGAACAAATGAGGATCCTTGAACCTGGGATGATCCTGGAACAAAGGAGGATCCTTGAACCTGAGATGATCCTGGAACAAAGGAAGATCCTCGAACCTGGGATGATCCTGGAACAGAGGAAGATCCTCGAACCTGGGATGATCCTGGAACAGAGGAAGATCCTTGAACCTGGGATGATCCTGGAACAGAGGAAGATCCTTGAACCTGGGATGATCCTGGAACAAAGGAAGATCCTTGAACCTGCTGCGCTCCTGAATATCCTCCTGAATTCGTGAGGGATCCCATATGCTGAGGATAGGATCCCGCTGGCTGGAAATATGAACCTGATGCCTGGGTCACTGTTGTTGTTCCGTAGTGCACTCCTTTTGGTCCACCCACATATTGAACATCTGGAACCACTGATGGCTGGGAAGTAATCACCGGAGTATCAAAGTTCAAAGATTTTGGCATCAGTGGGGAATGATCCTCTGCCGTTTTCTTTTGTTTCTTGAGATCTCCGATTTCTTTGAGAATCCTTTCATTGGTCTTATCCTGTTGCCGTATCTGATCCTTCATCTGCAAAATCAAAGTAAACATGTCACTAGTAGTGGGAGTGTAAGAAGCAGAAGAAGTTGGAGGTTTTGAGAAAATGGGAGTTGGTTTCTTCGCAGCATTCTCAGCATTCTTCTGGGATCCAGAAGGTGGTGGAGGCAAAGGGGGAACGCCTTGTGAAGAAGTGAATGAGGGCATCAAATTTGAAGCATTCTTCGCTGAGGAAGCCATTTGCTCGGTTGTAGTGAACTGAAATGAGCACAGAAATGCGAATTTTTCTAAGGATGAAGCACCAATTGCCCCACGGTGGGCGCCAAACTGTTTTGGTCAAAAAATCTGATGAGGATATTGCAACCAAACTCTCTGTTACGGGGTATGATGCTAATAATGTAGAACAATGACAAGGATCACTTCAATGTAAATTGCACAAACGACACAAGGATTTATACGGGGAAAAAGCCCTTGATCAAGAGTTGATCTCCGGCACAAAAAACCCCGGGTGATGGAAACTACCGATCACCAAGCTCAAATAAATGAATAAATGTTTACAACTTCGGATAGTAACGAGCTAGGTACAAGGATCACTATCGTGAAATGTGTAAAAGTGAGTGAAAACGAATGAATGTTCGTCGAGAGCTTCAAGTGTGCGAGTATATGAGTGGGTGTAGCTGAAAATGGCTAAGTGTTCTTTATTCTAGCTCGTTACCCCTTTTAAAAATAGAAGTTAACTACAATAACTAACTATCCGACTTTTGTGCCAATCTCCCACGTTCTCCACAACGTCCATTTCTGGTCAATCATGTGCGAAATGCCCGTGGAATATTCCTTAGTACCGTTGCCAAGACCAAGTCATGCTTATTACTCCTGCAAAGTAATACAAAAATTAAACAAACAATCGTTAGTATGAGGATCCTTAAGGTGATCCATGATCCTGATCCTGAAGCTCTTCTGAGGATCACTATCTGTCACAGAAGTAAGGATCATTAATTAGGATAACAAGTAAGGATCACTAATTGTTAGAAAATCCTCCCCTAACACCAGTCTCGGCCTTCATCGAATGTAACGTCCCGGCTTATGATAGTCTTATTTGTTGTTGGATTAAAAAGCTTGTAACCTTTACTGTTCTCACTATATCCTATGAATATCGTTTTTTCCACTTTGTCATTAAGCTTTCCACGGTGTTGTTTTGGAATGTGGGAATAAGCTATACTACCGAATATTCTAAGATGTTCTACACTTGGTTTTCTACCACTCCATGCTTCGTATGGGGTTATATCTTGTACACTCTTTGTAGTGGCTCGATTCAACAAATATGTTGCACACGCTACCGCCTCAGCCCAGTAAGAATTTGGAAGTCTCTTCATTTTCAGCATACTTCTACTGAGTTCCATTAGCGTTCTATTCTTTCGCTCCGCCACTCCATTTTGTTGGGGTGTATTGTTTTGGTCAAAAATCAAGCAAAGATAATGCAACCAAACTTTCTGTTGTGAGGTGTGATGCTTGAATCAATGAACAATATTAAGGATCACTCTGAAATGTAATGAACAAATGACACAGAGACTTATACGAGGAAAAAGCCCTTGATCAATAGTTGATCTCCGGCACAAAAAACCTCGGGTGATGGAAACTACCGATCACCAACTAAGATTAAACAAAAGTAAGATTACAAGTCGGGATGATAACAAGCTTGTTACAAGGATCACTAGTGTGCAATGTGCAAAAAAGTGTATGAAATCGCCAAGTATTGCTTGAGGGCTGACTGAGAGCTGTTACGTGTGTGTGTGTGTGCCAAAATTAGCTAAGTGTTCTATCAAGCTTAACTAACTATCCGCAATTTGTGCACTCTCCCCACGATCTCCATAACGTTCACAATGGTCAAGCACATGCAAAATATTGAGGGAATATACTCCAGGAACTTCGGTGAGACTTGGTCCATGCTCTCGTTCCTGCAAAACAAGTTTACGTACAAGGGAGACAATCGTTAGTAGTAGGATAACAACAGTGATCCTGAATCCTGATCCTGCGACACCTGCTGAGGATCCTTAATTCAAACAGAATTGAGGATCCATGATCCTGACAGCACTTGAGGACCCGTGATCCTTAGGATTTGGAAAATCCTCCCATAACAATTGCCCCCAAAATATAAGGAGTAAAGTGTAAATTGTCGAGTTATATTTTCTTGATCTTATCCGTAACAAACCAACGAATATATAGCCGTTATAATCTGACTAGCCGTTACGATCACATGTCATTGAAGCGACATCCCTGCAGAATCATGATTATAAGTTGAACTTAGAGATAAGGGTCAATGTGCATTTAAATTCGAGCGAAACTCCCTTTAAATCCACATTTGAAGATCAAGCAGGTACTTCTCTTTCCTCTTTCTCTTCTCCTTCTTACTCTGTTTCTTTTTTCTTCAAAATTTCTGAATCACAATGAAGCTAAGATCATCCCCTGCTAAGGATCATTGAAAAGACAGTCCTTTAAAAAGGTAAGGGATCACCGAAGACTCTCCGAAGGAACGATGCTGCTTTACTGATCCTGAGATCGACAGGATCCGTCATTGCTTCCCGGCGAGCATTGTTTTCAAACCCTTTGATCCCACCGTCCGGGGTGATTTCATCTCCGAAACTTGGGTTGCATTTCCAGTCACCCCATTCTCAATAGGATACTCCTACCTTTTTCCTGATTTTACCCAATCCTTCTTCTCCCTTACCGGCATATCCTACATCCAGGCTATGCCAATGATGTGGAGGGTTCTGTTTACCCTTGAGAGGATCATTGAGCAGGAGGACATCGAGTTGGGAATGTCGGAGTTGTCTGAACTATACAACCTTGTGAGCCATGGTTCACATCGCTTTCTATTCAAACATAAACCCGGTGAACCACATCCAATCTTGAAAACCACCAAGAATGATAACAAGTGGAAGAAACGTTTTTTCTTCGTCAGGAGGGATTCTATCCCTAACGGGAAGGATCTCCCCAGAACATGGGCCACTCATGGTAGGATAGAGGATCCTTATAGAAGGATCATAGGATACCCTGTCTCCGCTGAGGATCACTAACCCATTTGTTTCTCTTTTGCAGCTGTTTCTGTTTCACACATCATTACCTCACCTGCAACGAAGGAAAGGCTTGACGCTTTTCGGAGTCTTGATCCTGCTATAAGATCATTCCAAGCAAGTACCAAGGATTCTCAAGAAGTATCCTCAGGCTCTGTCACAATGTCGAGTAAGTATCCATGTTTGTATATAATTATATGTTAAAACGTAAATAAAACAAGAATACTTATCTTTTGTTTTGGATGGATAGGTGCTGGAAAATCCTCAAGGTCTGCTTCCCGCTTTAGTGTCACCGATCTTACTACTGTTGGTCCCAAGTCTGGGAAGAAGAAGACGGTTGCTAGCTTAAGTGATGTGGTTCCAAGGCCTACCACCTCCAAGGGGGGAAAGAAAAGGAAGGCCTCTGAGACTGAAAATCTTGAAGGCTTGCCTCTTATCCGCCACCAGTTCCAAGAGTACTTTGCTGATATAAGGATCACTGACTCTGCTTGATTATTCTGCCCACTTGAGGATCACGTGATCCTGAACTTTACCTTGATTTTTTGCAGAAATTTGCTGAGGTCGAAATCCTGTTTAACGCTTATGTTGAGGAGGCGGAGCAAAAGCATCAGGAGTTCCAAAAGTTCTTCCTAGCCAAGGATCAAACCATCTCCTCCCTTGAGAAGGATCTCAATCTGGCGAAGAAGCAGGTGGTCATGGCCCAGATTGATGTTGATCACGAGAAAGCTGAGCTGTTGGAGGATGCTAAAATCTCTGCCGCCATCACCATGTATAAGATCAAGCTTCAAATGGCTCAGGAGGCTGAGGATCCTGACTTCGACCGGACCACTTGGGACAAGGAGGGTTGGAAGGCCAAGCTGGCAGAGCTGGAGGATGAAGAACAGGCTACCGAGGTCTTGGCAATCGAAGCGAGTGGCAGCGGGAAGGATCAGGCTGGTGATGATGCTGGTGGTGATGCAGCCAAGGTGTGAGCTGCTGAAATGGGTGATGATGGATATTTCTAGACATGGCCGGAGCCCATTTTTTAGGATTTGGTAGTTTTTTGGTTATGATGTTTTAAACAATGTTGGGTTGTATTTTGAACAATAGTTTCTAGGGTTATGGATCAAGGATCCTTAGATAATAGGTAGGATAATAGGTGGTGGAGGGATCCTCTGTTTGGGGGATGAAACCACTTGTTATCCTGCCATCTTTTATTTCCTGCACTTCAAAGACCTATTAACAATGGACAACCTTTACCTACCCCAGCGGACGGGCCACGTATTGCTGGTAGATGCTTGGGGTAGGTAATTTTGACAACCTTCGAAGGATTAACTTTTGTGAATAAAAATAACTTCAACTTTTTGGCTATTTCCCGTGTTGTTATCCTTGTGCATTCTTTATTTTCTTATTATAGTTATCCACTTTGTTTGAATTCATCAAGTTTAATAAATCATGTTTAAAATTTTAGGATATGATCAAGGATCAAATATCCCATAAATTCAGAAAAGTTATGCAGCTTAAGGATCATTAGTTCCGTTGTCAAAGGATAAGGGTCACTTATATGAATAATGAATAAAATCTAAATGATTAAGGATCATACTTGAGAATCCAAGTTAGGATCCTAACCCTTTAACATTCATAATCAAGATAACCGAAAGACAAACCTTAATAAAAGGTGAGGATCAAGGATCCTTGTCTGTTTAACTTCAAAACCCTGAAACAGAACATATCTTGGGACTAAGCCAAATATAAGAGAAGAGTTAGTAACTGGGGACAAGCCCAACAATTCTGGGGACAAGCCCAATATACTGGGGACAAGCCCAAAGGATAACTGGGGACAAACCCAAAGGATAACTGGGGACAAGCCCAAAGTATCTTGTGTAAACTGGAGTATGGCCCTCACTGGCGACTATCCAAACTTAGTGACATGAAAATGCCAAAACCTTAGCTAACGTGAAAACGTTAGAAACCTTAGGAACGGATGTATGGTACGTCTACCATTATATGTAGGATCCCGGATACAGCCAGTACAATGAAATTTGTCAGCCCCTAAAGCGAGTACTGGTCCCATTGCCATGAACTGTACCAGGATCATCGTGCGCTGCTGGCGATACTGGGGACAGGCCCAAAACTGGGGACTAGCCCAAATAACTGGGGTCAAGCCCAAATAACTGGGGTCAAGCCCAAATAACTGGATACTTCTGTGGATACTCAATCCTTTGTCAAGGATACCTAAACCTTCTGCAAAACTTAGATCCAAGTGAAAGGAGGATAAAGGATCCAGGATCCTTATCCTTATATATAGGATAATTAAAAAGTGAAAAAGTTTAGGATCTGATCATTACCAAAATGAGGATCTTCTGTCTTGTAAGGATTCTTCAAGGATACTTGGTAGCTAAGGATCATGGATCCTTATTACATGAAGTATTTCTTCAAGTGGATAGCATTCCAAGCTCTTGGTAGCAGATCACCTTCCATTGTTAGCAATCGATATGCCCCCTTTCCTGCTTCGGCTTCAATCAAATAGGGGCCTTCCCACTTTGGTGCTAACTTCCCATCAGCAGGATTGGTGGTATTCTGAAATGCTTTCCTTAACACCATATCACCAACTTGGAATTTCCTGATCCTGACATTCTTGTTGTAGGCTCCAGCCATCCTTTGTTGATAACTGGCCATCCTTATCCTTGCCAAATCCCTGAGTTCTTCTATAGTATCCAAGTCTTGAACCAAGTTTTCAGCATTTTCTTCAGGATCACGAATGCTTATTCTTGCAGTAGGAACCACCATCTCCGTAGGGATCACTGATTCTGCTCCAAATACCAAAGAGAATGGAGTTTGTCCAGTAGCATTTTTGGGAGTTGTCCTATCAGCCCAAAGTACATAAGGTAGTTCTTCTGCCCATTTCCCTTTCTTGGATCCAAGCTTCTTCTTCAAATTGTTGATGATGATCTTGTTGGATGATTCTGCCTGGCCATTAGCTTGTGGGTGGACTGGTGTTGATGTTATCATCTTAATCCCCCAGCTCTCACAAAAGTTAGTAGTTCTATTCCCAATAAATTGGGATCCATTATCACAAACAATTTCAGAAGGGATACCAAATCTAGTAATAATGTTTCTCTTAATAAAGGATATCACTTCCTTTTCTCTGACTTGAGCAAAGGCTTCAGCCTCTATCCACTTGGAGAAGTAATCAGTCATAGCAAGCATGAATACTTTTCCACCAGGTGCCTTAGGAATCTTACCAACTATATCCATTCCCCATCTCATAAATGGCCAAGAAGAGGATATAGGATGCAAAAGTTCTGCTGGTTGGTGAAGGATATTACTATGTCTTTGACAAGGATCACACTTCTTGGCATATTCCACAGCCTCCTTCTTCATGGTAGGCCAATAGTATCATGTCCTCAGGATCCTTGAGAATAATACCCTGCCCCCAGTGTGGTTTCCACAATCTCCCTCATGGAAATCCTTTAGGACTTCTTGGATTTCAGGATCCTCAATGCATCTTAGATATGGTCCTGCAAGAGATCGTTTATACAACATATTATTCAATATTGTAAATTGAGATACCTTGATTTTGAAAGCCCTAGGGTTTTCTCCTATAGGAATCTCTCCATGTTGTATGTATCTCATGATTGGAAGGATCCATGATCCTGAATGAGATTGAGTATCATCACTAGGGATGATTGCAGAATCCTCTCCTATCTCCATGGCTACATGATCCTCGATAGCAGGGGTCAGGATGTGTTTAATAGGGATCCTGATATCCTCCGGGATCTTCAAGGATGATCCTAGATTGGCTAATGCATCAGCCTCTGCATTCTCTTCCCTTGGTACCTGTGTCAAACTAAAGGAAACAAAAGAGAGTGCCAATTCTTTGACTATCTCTAAATATTTGATTAGCTTTTCACCTTTAACAGCATAGGATCCATTAAAGTGATTAGTAATTAACAACGAATCTACATGTACCTCAAGATACCTGATCCTCATATGCTTAGCAATTTGCAAACCAGCTATCAAGGCTTCATACTCAGCCTCATTGTTGGTAGTTTGAAATTCACAAGCTATGGAGTGGGGTATTATGTCCCCTAGTGGCGATTTGAGTAGTATTCCAAGCCCTGTTCCTTTGACATTAGAAGCACCATCAGTGAAGAGTATCCAAGGATCCTTAGTTTCTTCTAGCTGTTAGACTTCTAACCCAGCTTCCCTTTGCAAGTCACTACTGAAATCTGCCACAAAGTCAGCTAAGGCTTGGGATTTTATGGCAGTCCTTGGTTTATATCTTATATCATATGCACTAAGCTTCACTGCCCACTTAGCCATCCTTCCTGACATTTCAAGTTTCCTGAGAACATTCTTAATTGGGAAATTAGTTTTAACAATATTGGCATGAGTTTCAAAATAATGTCTTAATTTAGTAGATGCCATAATTAATGCAAGGATAAGTTTTTCTAAATGTGAATACCTGGATTCAGCATCAAGCAAACTCTTACTTACATAATAGACAGGATGTTGTGTACCTTCGTGATCCTTAACAAGGACCGCACTTACCGCTTTAGAGGATACCGCTAAATACAAGGATAATATATCCCCTTTCTCTGGTTTCATCAAGGCAGGGGCTGAGGATAGGTAATCCTTAAGAGCTTTGAGAGCATTTTCATGCTTTTCAGTCCACTCAAATTTCTTGTTCTTCCTCAAAATGTCATAGAATTCTTTACATTTTTCTGAGGATTTGGATATGAACCTGTTTAAGGCTGCTATCATGCCTATCAATCTTTGTACATCCTTAGCATTGGCAGGAGATTTGATATTCACGATAGCCTTGATTTGCTCTGGACTTGCTTCAATGCCTCTTTTAGTCACCATATAGCCTAGGAATTTACCTGCTTTAACACCAAAGTGACACTTGGAAGGATTTAGTTTCATATTAAATTTATCAAGGATATTGAATGCTTCCTCCAAGTCTCTAAGGTGATCCTCAGCTTTCTTGGACTTAACCACCATGTCGTCTATGTAAACTTCCATAGTGTGTCCAATTTGTTCCTTGAACATCATATTGACTAGCCTTTGATATGTAGCACCTGCATTCCTTAGTCCAAATGGCATAGCAATATAACAATATATACCAGTTGGGGTCATAAAGGCTGTATCCTCTTGATCAGATGGTTCCATCTGAATTTGTTGAAATCCAGATGAAGCATCCATAAAAGTCAACAACTCATGACCCGCGGTAGCATCCACCATGGAGTCAATGTGGGGTAATGGGAAAGGATCCTTGGGACATGCCTTGTTTAAATCAGTAAAATCGACACATACCCTCCACTTTCCATTCTTCTTTTGAACAACAACCACATTGGCTAACCACCTTGGATACTTGACCTCTCTTATCATACCTGCCCGAAGTAGTTTATCTACCTCTTCCTGGATAATAGCATTCCTTTCAGGTGCAAACTTCATCATCTTCTGATGTATAGGCTTGAATGACCTGTCAATGCCAAGCTTATGAGTAATTATATCCTTAGATATACCTGTCATATCCTCATGCTTCCAGGCAAAGGTGGTTTTCCTCCTCTTAAGGAAGGATACTAGATCTTGTTCAATGTTGCTGAGGATCCCTGATCCTATGAAGATGATGGATTCAGGATCATGGGGATCCATAAGGATTTCTTTCACATCCTGTTCTCTTGCCTCCAAGACATCTCTTGGAGGATACTTTAGTTGCTATTGCTCCCTTGGTCTTTGAGGCTGGCTTCATTGATGATGTGTAACAATTTTTAGCTTCTTGTTGATCACTCTCAATTTTCACCACCCCCCACGGACTAGGAAGCTTTACACATTGATGATAGGTAGATGGGACTGCCTTCATGTCATGTATCCATGGCCTGCCAAGGATAACATTACAACAAGATAAGCAATCTATAACACAAAATTTTTTATAAGAATGGAGTCCTTCAATATAGATGGGGAGTTTGATGTCCCCCAATGTATTTTTGGTCTCTCCGCTGAATCCCACAAGTACTGAGGATCTTGGAACAATGTCTGATTCAGGAATGTTCATCTTCTTGAGGACATCAAGCTGGATGATGTTTACTGAACTTCTTCCATCTATCAGGATCCTGCGAACAAAATGGTTAGAAATGAACAGAGTAATAACAAGACCATCATGATGAGGATCCTGAATATCAACACGATCATCCTCATCAAAAGTTATAATCTTATCCTTGGTAACAGTGAAGGTCCGGATGGGTCTGTCTCCATTATCCATCTTGGTTTCCTTGGCATGTCTTTTGGCTGCTGAAAAGGAAGTACCACAAATGTCTGATCCACCGGATATAAAGTTTATAACTTGTGCATATGCTGGAGGAGCAGGAGCCTTTTCCGGGATCCTTTCAGGATCCTGGATCCTTGACTTCTTTCGTCCCAAAAGCTCCTTCAAGCGCCCCTTGCTTAACAAGTAACCAATTTCTTTTCTAAGTGCAATACACTCTTTATTGAGATGTCCGAAATCCTCATGATATGCACACCACTTGGATTTGTCTTTTGTAGCAGCTGGTTTATCACTTTTTCTTGGCCACCTAGCTTTCTCACCTAGATTCTGCATTGCAAGAATTAGCTCATTGTTATCAACAGAAAAACAGTATTCAGAAATTGGAGGATAATCCTCATCATCCTCTTCTTGCTCTACTCCATGCACATTCTGGTTGTCAGACTTGTTGTAGGACTTGAACTTGTTATTCTTAAAGTAGGATCCTTGCTTTTCCTGTTTTGAGGATCCTGTCAATCTCTCCTGGATCCTTTTGTCATCCTCTAGGCGGATGAACCTAAGGGCCCTGGTTCTTACTTCATCAAGATTCCTGCATGGGGTCATAACAAGATCATCATAGAACAATGAATCCCTAAGCAAACCCATTTTAAAGGCTTCTACAGCCGTAGCTATATCCAGGTTAGGGATATCTAAGGATTCTTTACTAAACTTAGTGATGTAATCTCTAAGTGATTCATTTTGACCTTGTGTTACCCTATATAGGTCACTAGTTAATCGTTCAAATTTTCTACTACAAGAGAATTGACTATTAAACAAATTAACTAGATTAGCAAATGAAGTAATAGAGTAAGGGGAAGACTTAGCAGCCATTTAAGAGCAGATCCTGTGAGTGTGGATCCAAAACCCTTGCATAGACATGCTTCTTTTAACCTCTCGGGAATTGGATTGATCTCCATCCTCTCCCTGTATTGAGCTACATGTTCCTCTGGATCCGTTGAACCATCATATAGCTTCATAGTTGGTATTTGGAACCTTTTGGGTATCTCAGCATCACAAATAGGTGGTGTAAAGCGAGATATCCTATGGCTACCATCTGCAATTTCAGGAATGGGTTTAACCACTCCTGGTACGCTGGATATCATATCCTTAAGCTTCTGTAACTCCCTAGCCATAGCCTGATTGATACCTGTATCCTGCATAGAGCCATGGTTAGTGTTATATGAATTATTAAAAGTGTTACCTCCCATGGGATTCAAGTTTGGAATTGCAGATGTGAATCCATATTGACGGGGTTCCGGTATGATTGAAGGACCAGAGGAAGCAATGGTCTGCATTGGTATAAAGTCTCCTTGATGAACATCTGAGCTTGGAGGCTGCATACTTCTTAAGAATCCTTGATCCTGAAAGATGTTGGATCCTTGAAGCTGAGAAGATCCTTGAACCTGAAAGGATCCTTGGGGCTGAGAGGATCTTGGAACCATGGAGGATCCTTGGACCTGGGAGGATCCTTGACCCTGGGAGGATCCTTGAACTGTGTGCATTCCCAAATATCCTCCTGAGATGACGAAGGATCCCTGATGCTGAAAAGAGGATCCCGGTGGCTGAAAGTAGGATCCTTGAGGCTGGAAGTGAGAGCCAAATGCTTGACTCATAGTTGCTGTTCCATAACGCCTCTCTGATGGACCACTTTGATACTGGATGTCTGGAACTGCCGATTGTAGGGTAGTTACAACTGGAGTGTCAAAATTCAATGACCTTGGTATCAGAGGAGAGTGATCCTCCACTGATTTCTTCTGTTTCTTGATATCACCAATCTCCTGGAGGGTCCTTTCATTGGTTTTGTCCTGCTCTTGCATGCGATCTCTCATCTGCAAAATCAGAGTAAAAAGATCATTAGTAGTAGGATTAGAGGAAAATGGGGGTTTGTCTCTTCGCAGCATTTTCAGCGTTCTTCTGGGATCCAGAAGGTGGTGGAGGCAAAGGAGGAACGCCCTGTAAAGAACTCATTGCCGGCATAGAGCTTGATATGTTCTTTGCTGAAGAAGCCATCTGCTTGGTTGTGATGAACCGGAATGATCACAAGAACAATAATTTCTCAAGAACGAATCACCAATTGCCCCACGGTGGGCGCCAAACTGTTTTGGTCAAAAATCAAGCAAAGATAATGCAACCAAACTTTCTGTTGTGAGGTGTGATGCTTGAATCAATGAACAATATTAAGGATCACTCTGAAATGTAATGAACAAATGACACAGAGATTTATACGAGGAAAAAGCCCTTGATCAATAGTTGATCTCCGGCACAAAAAACCTCG
Organism: Helianthus tuberosus; assembly: GCA_030545235.1. Classification (NCBI taxonomy): domain Eukaryota; kingdom Viridiplantae; phylum Streptophyta; class Magnoliopsida; order Asterales; family Asteraceae; genus Helianthus; species Helianthus tuberosus. The sequence goes on along the minus strand of CM060373.1, from coordinate 32,231,663 downwards.
GGTGATGGAAACTACCGATCACCAACTAAGATTAAACAAAAGTAAGATTACAAGTCGGGATGATAACAAGCTTGTTACAAGGATCACTAGTGTGCAATGTGCAAAAAAGTGTATGAAATCGCCAAGTATTGCTTGAGGGCTGACTGAGAGCTATTACGTGTGTGTGTATGCCAAAATTAGCTAAGTGTTCTATCAAGCTTGTTATCCCCATTTTAAATTAGAAAATAACTAGTCTAACTAACTATCCGCAATTTGTGCACTCTCCCCACGATCTCCATAACGTTCACAATGGTCAAGCACGTGCGGAATATTGAGGGAATATACTCCAGGAACTTCGGTGAGACTTGGTCCATGCTCTCGTTCCTGCAAAACAAGTTTACGTACAAGGAAGACAATTGTTAGTAGTAGGATAACAACAGTGATCCTGAATCCTGATCCTGCGACACCTGCTGAGGATCCTTAATTCAAACAGAATTGAGGATCCATGATCCTGACAGCACTTGAGGACCCGTGATCCTTAGGATTTGGAAAATCCTCCCCTAACATGTATAACTTGTCGTTAATTGATGATGTATGCCGTTATCTTTAAGAAACCTTTGAAAATCATGGCTGCAATATTCTCCACCTCTATCCGTGCGTATACCCTTTATCTTGTAGTCTACTTGATTCTCTACCAGTTTCTTAAAATCCTTGAATTTTACAAGAGATTCCGATTTAAGCTTTAGAAAATAGACCCATGTCTTCCGCGAGAAGTCATCTATAAAGGTTATAAAGTATCTGCATCCACCTATAGAATGGGTTCTCATGGGGCCACATATATCGGAGTGAATTAGTTGTAAAGGTTGTGATGCACGCCATTTTGATTGCTTAGGGAACGGCTTCCTTGTATGCTTCCCAAACAAACAGCCTTTGCATATACTGTGAGGAGTCTTCGAGATCTTTGGTAGACCTTTAACGGTGTTGTTTCTTCCCATATTGTGTAATGTTTCAAAGTTAATATGACCATACCTTCGATGCCATAACACTGAAACATCCTGCATCATCATGCTACACACTCTTGGTGTAACATCATCCTTTAGGTTCAAAGGAAACATTTTGTTTCCTGTCATTCGAACCGTTCCTATGCATGTTCCTTTCGGATCCTTGATTATACACTCATGATTGCTAAACTTCACTTCATATCCTTTTTGCGCCAAATGGCCCACGCTTAGAAGGTTGTGTTTTAAACCCTCTACATAGAATACATTCGGCACTTTTTTTTCGATACCTTTAACTTTGATCGACACATCTCCACACCCTAATACTTCGAGCTTCTTATTGTCTCCTGTTCTTACCTCTCTCCTTTCCGAATCATCTAATGTGATAAATAGATTCCTATTTCCGGTCATGTGATTGCTACATCCGCTGTCTAAATACCAGCAATCCTCCTTAGTTATCTCCTCTACGTTAAATATCATGAACATGGTTTCATCATCTCCTTCATTCTCATCTTCATGCATGAGAACATTATTGTTCCTTTCATTTTCTTCTCTCCGTTGACAGAATCTCGCGGTGTGTCCTAATTTCTGACAACTATAACAACGAATCTGTCCATTATACCTATTCCTTCCTCTACCTCTTCCTCTTCCTGCATAATCAGATCGATATTGTCTTGACCGATCTTGACTCTGAACTTGAAATGCTTGTTCCATCGGAGAGTCATCATATTGTCTTAATCGCAATTCATGCGACTGTAGTATGCCGAGTAACTCTTCCGTTGTAATCAAGTTCAAGTCTTTAGACTCTTCAATGGCCACAACCACTGATTCATATTTTCGGGTAAGACTTCGAAGGATTTTTTCTATAATTCGCTGTTCTGGGACATCTTCTTCATTTAATCTTAATTGATTTACTATAACCGTTGTTCTATTAACATATTCCTCTACCGATTCACTATCTTTCATTCGTAAAGCATCGAATTCACATCGTAAAGTTTGAAGTTTTACCGTTTTAACCCTTCGTTCTCCTCTGTATGCCTTGTGAAGGATATTCCATGCCTCTTTTGCCGTCTTACTTGTTGCTATTCGTTCGAACACTGTTTCATTTACAACCTGGAAAATTATGTGCAGGGCCTTCTTGTCTTTTCTAACTTTTTCTCTGTAAACGTTCTGATCGTTTTCTGATGCGTTGGCATCGATTTCATTGTATCCTTCATCTATAATAGTCCACAGATCTTGAGATTCTAGTAGAACTTTCATTTGAATATGCCAGTGATAATAGTTTTGCCCAAGTAATTTCGGAATTTGGGTTTGAATACCACCGTTTGATGTCGCCATAATAATGATTTACAGTGATTGAGAAAACGATATGTATTTGTGAGTGGATCGTTGTGTGTGGCTCTGATACCACTTTGTAGATTATGCAAACTAGGGTTCGAAGAATTGCAGAGAATAAATCGTTCTGTGCTTTCAAATTGGTAATTCATATTGTGACATATACAAAACATATATACATGGCAGACTTGAAGAAGTAACCGCCGAAACTTAGGAAATATTAATAATACAAGAATAATGTAACTTAAATAATAAAACTATACTATATACTATATAATCATATCTAGCTTATATCTTAATCTAATACATTTCACAACCCAGAACATAAAAACAAAAATCTAAAGCAAGAAATCTAACTAAAAATCAATAACGTCGAGAAAAAATGAGTCATCATCATTGATTCCACAACGATGATAAGGAAAGTTATTATCGAGAGACAAAGTCTTCGTGTGGTTAAAGAATAAAAGATGAGAATAACACATCAAGTTATTTTCCTATAGGACCTTTTCTAAATCATATATGGTTTAGAAAGAGACATTTTACGCTTTTTATAAAAAAAAACATTTTTATTTATTGAATGGGAAGTTGCAAAAAGCGTAACATAGTTGGCACATGTAAGGAAAAAATGGGTGAATGTTAAGAAAAGCTAACCACAAAGGTAATTCGACTTTTGTTAACATTTTACGTAGTTCTTCCGAAGACCATCAATCATTTTTTTTTTCAATTATAATTGATTAAATCAAATATCTGGTCGTTTATATCATGAATTTATGTATTTCTCAGCTTTCAAACTCAGTTTTATTGATACATAGATTCGATTTTGTTAACATTTAACGTAGTTCTTTCGAAGGCCATCAATCATTTTTTTCTTCAATTAATACTTTTTTTCCTTTGATTGATTTATTCAACAAGACTTTGGAGTCTAAAGTTATGGGTACGTAATATAAAGTTTTGTTGCTATTCATACCAAAGTACCAAACTGATTAGAAAGATCACTTTATCACGTCGTAACATCAATATATTATATAACTAACATACAATATTCAAAGTCATTATTTAAACTTAATATAATCAAAGTTAGATAATAGTGTAGATTTCGAATTGTTTTAAAAAGCCCATATTAATTGTATATGGATGGATGATCAAAAGTCAACTCGAATGGTTGACTCGTACACGGATATGCAATATTAAAAAGGAAAAAAAAAAAAAAACAAGTAAATAACTATTAAAAATCAACAAAGCAATGGCATATAAGGATGTAAAGAAACTAAAATAATAAATCTAGCCTAAAACTAAAATTGCAAGAAGAGATATACAATTTTGCTTAATGAAGTTCACAGAACAAACCTAAATTTTGACACCCCGGAAATCATATATGGATGTAAGGCGCAGCATAGTATGGGTCAGGGGATGTCCTGGCCCCGGGTGGTAATTTTATCCAAAAATTTCCGATTTTATTGTAGTAGAAAATATCCACCCCCCCCCCCCCCCCCCCCCCCGCTATTTCATTCAAGCTCCGTCACTATTATTATCGCCAGATAACAAATATCTCACGGCAAATAAGTTATTTCACATAACACATCTAGCTCTACAAAAAACAAATAATCGATGTTTACTAAGTTTTCAAAGACAGCGTTTGAATCAATATTACACCGAAACATATAAGATAAAACAATAAAAAAGTGTGTATTTACAGGATCACATCTTGCGGGACGGTGGTATTGATGGGTTGGACACCGGTTATTTGTGTGTGTTGGGTAGTTTCCATAGGTCCTTTCCTGATCTTGATTTTGGTGGGTTCGCTAATCAGGACACCGCCCTTCCAAAAGCCCAAAAAACTTTGGCGAGTGCCTTATATAGTAAAGCCGCCCAAGGTTTGGGAGAGAAGTTTGACTTATCCATGTGCCAGAAAGCGGTGTTAGAATGTCTTCGAGGCCCACATGCTCAAGATTTTCTGACCATTATCCTCATTGAAGGTCTAGACCAACACATGTTAACGTTGGAGTATCGGCCCATCCTTAAATACTAGTTAATGATCCCATTGTTTACAATTGATAAGCCTTGCCCAGTTTGTCGCAAGTTTTGTTTGGATAATTTTGGGGGGCATGCGGTCCATTGCAAGGAGCTACCGGGTTTCAAATGCATACATGACTTGGTCATGGGTGTCCTATTTGATGTGCTAAAGCGGGCATGAATCTCCACAAAAAAAAAGAGGCCCCTGTGAATTTCCTGACGGACCCGCTTGAAGGGAGGTCCACTCTTCGGCCAACGGATGTCCTTATGTTTAGTGGGCATGTTGGAAACACGCTTGTGTGGATCTTACCTGGGTGTCCTCCCTTGTTGGGCTCAGGGAAAAACCGTTTCGTGGCTGGTCAGACTGTGTTGAAGGCAGAATCAAGGAAAGTCGCTAAGCATGAAAAAGTTTGTGCTGAGAATCATCATGCCTTCATTCCCTTTACTTTTGATACTTTTGGGTCCCTTGCCCCTAAAGCTGTCGGTTTTCTGGATAGAGTGCAGAAGGTCGTGCACATCAATTTCTCGACGTCGATGAACCAGAGTTTTGTTTTCGGTAGAATTGGATTTGTTATTCAAAAGGGGATTGTGAAACAGCTTGTTGCCCATCTACCTGCCATTGTTATATGTAATTTTAATTTTTCTAAAATCTTTATGAAAATCTTGTTCCTAGAAAGCATCAACGGGTATAAACGAAAAAATCCGACATGTGTAATCAAAAGCGATTAATTGCAGCTTTTGAAAAAAGGGGGAAAACACAAATTGACTTCACTCGACTCGAAACATACATAAAAAGACGAAAACATATTATATTGGACCCGACTCGTTTTCCAAAAAAGTTACGTTTTACGTAGTCCAACTCGAATTTATACCAAAATGTATATAAAACATGCACTTAAAAATAGTTTTTGAAACAAAAACATATTATATCTACATATTATATCTGACCTAACTCGTTTTTAGAAAAGTGTACGTTGAAACATAGAGGAAATGGAATTTATACCGACACGTACTTAAAAACATGCATGTAAAATTTAGTTTTTTAATTAAAGGATATATAGAGGTAAACTCAAAAATATTATTAGTAAAAAACTTAATAGATTAAAAACGTTCGTAAAACTATGCCAAGTAGCACCAATGTCACATCATTGCCAGCGATCACCAACATCGGAAAAACTCGTAAAACTAAAATAAATAAAAAGGACAAAATATCACCAGACGAAAAGCAGATGTAAGATCATTGAACCACGCACGCCCATTACGGCATGTTAATGCGATGAAATTGGAGCGAAACATAAAACGTAGAAAAGAATAAATAAGTCAATCTAGGACCGGCGCGTTGCAACGAATCTGTTAAAAGGGGAAAGATAGACGTTTTGCTACGGGCCTATCAAAAGGGGAAAACATAGACGAAAAAACGTTGAAACACACACACACGTTGTTGTGTGTTAACTCGCAAAATTTAGAACGAAACGTAAAACGAAAAAATTTGCGAAAGGTGAAAGGTATGAGGGAACAAAGTTGAAAATAAAAAAAGCGTTGAGGTTAAACTGTAAAATATGAAAACTTTAGGTTAAAAGTTAAAAAATCAAAGGGCTTAAAATACAAAAAGTGAAATTCTTTGGGTTAGAAGTGATTTTTTTTTTCCTGAAAAACTCCTAATAATATATGGGATACACCACTATTAAACCACAATTTGTTGATAATTTATAATACGGAAATTGTTAACTAGAATTAGTTGTAACCAATGGATAAATTAAGAATAACATAAACCATGCTAATTGTGGAAGGGAAGGAGACTTGAAAGTTCCCGGTCTCGGACAAAATGATGCCCAAACTTCTTCGTGGAAAATATGAACAAGACTTGCTATTGGTTATATTATCCAAGTCAGCAACTTTACCTCCCCACAGTTGACACCGCGTCAAGTCATTAATGACAGGTCGTTCACCTATGACACATTAAAATGGAAAATCACAAACATTTTACTAGCAATATTTTCCAAAGAGTATTTTTTTTTTTTAACAACGAACAACAATTTATTGTCAATAGGAGGGGCCATCTAGACGCTGAAAGTCCTAAAATACAAAGAAAAAAACCAACGATATTACTTTACGTATGATTTTATATTTCATTGATCGTATTAGAATAAATAACTATAATAAACGAATATGTTATATGTATATACGGTTTGACCTTTGAATATAATTCTTATAACAAAATATCTATTATTAAAAGAATTTAGATTTTAAAAGTACTTGTTTGAAATAGCAAATGGTTAAATTAGTAACATATGACTTTATATTTCATCGTTATTATTAGAATATACGACTATGATAAATAAAATGTTATATACATATAGGTTTTGACATTTGAACATGATTCTTATAGCAAAATAGCTATTATTACAGGTATTTCAACTTTAAAATACTTGTTTTAAAATAGTAATGAAATAATTTAACTTATCATCATAACTACTACCAGCTCCAGATAACCCATGGGATCGACATGATGTATACTTTTAAATGATAAGCTCATTATAAAGGAGATAAGAAAATTAACAAATCTAAATGATTAAATCATTTAATTTTACATACAAATATGTATATTATGTAGGGGTGTTCATGAACTGATCTAATCCGATCGAGGGTCTGCTCATGCTCGGATTGAATTATAACCGATCCGATCTGAGCGGATCAAATTTTCAAAACCGAGCGCAAACGTGATGCTCATGCTCGGATTGAATTTGAATCGATCGGCTCGGTTTCACTCGGTTTTTACCAAATCCTAAAAAAATCGAGCGGATCGTTTTCGCTCGGTTTTGCTCGATTGAATGATAAGGCTTCGTTCAACAAAAAAAAATTCTAACTTACTTAAAACATGTCCAAACATACAGAAATTTAAAAACAGAGTGACGATTAAGACCTGTGGAACTGGCAGCGGGCAGCGAGTCCGACGAATGAAGACTGGAGCGACGATTGTTATTATATGTTGCAGATTGAAGACTGGAGCGGCGATCTGTTGCAGCGACTCACTTGTTTGATGATTGTCCGACGATGTGTGTGATTGTCCGACGATGCATGTGAGTGTGAGAGTGGACCGGACGATGTGTGTGATTGTCCGGCGATCTGTTGCAGCGACCTGCGACTCAGTTGTTTGAGGACTGGAGTGTCACTGGAGAGTGAGAGCGGCGCTATTTTTTTAGGGTTAGATAAGATTTTCATATAATATAGATTTAGGTTAGATTTTCATATTAAATATTAAGATGCGCTGAATATTATTTGGGCTTTTAAATTTTTTTGGGCTATTATATTTTTGGGTTTTTAATATATAAAATCTATAATATATATATATATATATATACATATATATTATTAATAAAAATAATTCGAGCGAAACCGAGCGAGCGGAGCTTTGCTCATGCTCGGATTGAATTTGAATCGAATCGATCCGATCGGCTCATTTACAAACTGAGCGGGAATCGAACGAACATTTTTCGAGCGATCTTCGATCGTAGTTTGGACAGCCCTAAATTATTATGTACATAAAAGATCATTAAACTGTTTTTTATATGTATTTTATTTTTTAAATGTGTACCTGGTACACATGAGTATGTTATGTGTAAGTATGTAACCGACACACATGACTTCCAATAAAAAATTGTAAGTATGTTTTCTAAGTTTTATGAGATGAATAAACATTATATTTCAACTATTTATTATATTTAAAAACCTTTAAATTGTAAAATAATAAATTTATTTGATTTTTCATGTTGTTAGAAAAAAAAAAACCTGTTGAAGAGGTATGGTCCCAATCCTTTGCCTACATGGCAAGGACCACACCACTTTTCCATCCTACATGGCGCCTACATCAGAAAACGAATCCAGATGCTTCTAGAAGCTTCTGGAAGACGTCATGATGGCACTAAAGATGCTCCCTCCGACAGAAAGGACAACACGTGTCACCATTCATCAAGCGCCATGTAGGCCTGCAACAAATCCAGGAGCAGACCGACAGCAGCAGTACGTTGTTTCCAGCATAGACAAATATAGGCGAGCCACGTGTACCACCACCCTGACCACAGCAGAGGGGACCAAGAGGATATTCCCTTTGGTCGGACAGCTGGCGCCCTGTAGCAGCTGGCAAGGCTGCTCCTCCCTCTTTCACCCTCCGGCTATAAATAGGACCCTTCATCATCCATGTTAATTCCATTTGACTCTCTACACTCTTACTCTTAACACACACTGTTTTATTACTCAGAACAGTACTTATTCTCACGCCGGAGACTGGTTAAGAGGGAAACCCCTATATTCCCCTCTTAACGAGCTAACGGTGTTGCTGTTTTGCAGGACCCGTCATTTGACGAGTAAGAAAGGAGATTGAACCCACAGAAGAGACGACCCAGCTAGTTCACCATAGGTGTTAACCAGTGTTTCATCATTGGCGCCCACCGTGGGGCTTGAACCCACGACCACAAGGTTTTGGCTAGAACTCTCACATACCCTTAATGACATAATATATATCTATCTGAAAGTTAATAAAAATATAATAATTCAAAATTCATATTTCTACAAACTACAAATTAAGGGATGGTTCAAATGAAAACTACTTTTATCTCGAAAACTAACTAAAAAAACCTAAAAAGCACACAAATTTTTTTTTTCAATTTTTTTTTATTAAAAATCGCTAATTTTTTTATATAAAAATTTTTTTTTTCAAAAAAAAAAAATTTTGTAGTGCACATGTGCACTACAAATTTTTTTTTTTTTTTATATACCTAAAATAGCGAAAATTGGTATGCAAAAAAAATTGGTATGTTTTTTAGGCTTTTTTTAGTTAGCTTTCGAGTTTCGCGATAATTAGTGGTTTTTATTTGAACCTTCCCCCTACAAATTATTGTATAACTATTATATCTTTATTTTATTTATACTCTTTAAACACTTATAACCAAAATCTGTAAATAAGAAGCTTTATTGATGTAGTAAATATAAAACTGATATTTTTCATTATGGTATTTTTAACAACTATAATACTATTCAAATATAATAGTATATCCATCATATGAAAGAATACAAACTTACTAAAAAAGTTTTATTATGATATTTTCCAAATTATAATAATCTTCAATACACTAATATTCAAGAAGAAATGTATGATATTATATGAAAAATTACAATATTCAAATATAACAGTATATGATCATATGAAAGAATACAAACTTACTAAGAAAGTTTTATTAGAAAGAATACAAACTTACTAAGAAAGTTCTATTATGATATTTACCAAATTATAATAATCTTCAAATATACTAGTATATGATTATATGAAAGAATATAAACTTACTAAGAAAGTTCTAATATGATACTTACCCAATTATAATAATTTTCAAATATACTAATATTCAAATATACTAGTATATGATTGTATGAAAGAATATAAACTTACTAAGAAAGTTTTATTATGATACTTACCAAATTAATCAAATATACTAATATTCAAATATACTAGTATATGATTATATGAAAGAATACAAACTTACTAAGAAAGTTTTATTATGATATTCATATTTACCAAATTATAATAATCTTCAAATATATTGATATTCAAATATACTAGTATATGAAAGAATACAAACTTACTAAGAAAGTTTTATTATGATATTTACCAAATTATAATAATCTTCAAATATACTAATATTCAAATATAATAGTATATGATCATTACTAAGAAAGTTTTATTATGATATTTTACCAAATTATAATAATCTTCAAATATACTAAGTGAATATACAATAGTATATGATCATATGAAAGAATACAAACTTACTAAGAAAGTTTTATATTCATATTTTACCAAATTATAATAAAATTCAAATACCCTAATATTCAAGACGAAATGTATGATATTATATAAAAGTATACAAATTTGCTAAGAAAAATTGTCCAAGATAGAACATTCCAGTTACCCACACAATAATGCTATAATTTTGTCTCTTTAATGGTGTCTATATATACCCCTAACATCACACCCCACAATTCTCACTTTCAAATAATACAATTCTCCACTCACCAATTTATTCACTCAAACTCTCAAAACTCAAAACTCAAATCTCAAACTTCTTCGTCTCCAAACATATCAAAACTCATGAACAACATGAAGACTTGTTTCTCACCAAAAAGATCTTCATCTTCTTTCATAGCTCATTACCCTTCCCCTTCACGTTTCACCTTACCAACTCCCTCTAGAAGCTTTTCAGACTCATTGATGATGCAAACTCTAGAGGTAGCCGAGCCCATGATCGTAAAATGGGATCTGGAAGCCTCTACGTACGCGAAAGTCACCTCGTTGTTCTACGAGAATCGGGTAGAAGCTTTCGAGTTTATCAAGCTTGTTAACAAGCTCCATAAAGCTATGCATTCATTAGTTGCTGAGAATTCTAACTCAGAGTTGTTAATAAGAGCCCAACAACTCATGCAAATCGCTATGAAGCGGTTGGAGAAAGAGTTTTACCAAATTTTGTCATTGAATCGAGCACAGTTAGACCCAGAATCCGTTTCCATTCGCTCGTCTAGGACATCTACTAGATCGAGTTTATCGGATTTTGCTGATGAATCTGATGAAGATGTGGGACAATTACTTGGTGCTGTTGAAGATGATGCTGAAGGAGTTATGAAAGATCTTAAACTCATTGCAGATTGCATGATTTCATCCGGGTATGGTAAAGAATGTGTGAAAATATACAAAATCATACGTAAATCGATAGTTGATGAAGGTATATACAAACTCGGGGTAGAGAAAATGAAGCCTAATCGAGTTCATAAACTCGATTGGGACGTTTTGGATCTCAAGATTCGAAACTGGCTCGAAGCTGTGAAGATTGCTGTGAAAACATTGTTTAACGGAGAGCGAATTCTATGTGATCATGTTTTCTCTTCGTCTGATACGATTCGCGAGTCCTGTTACGCGGTTATTACTAAAGAAGGCGCTTCGATTTTGTTCGGGTTTCCAGAAAATGTAGCGAAAAACAGTAAGAAATCGCACGAAAGGATCTTTCGTACACTCGATATGTACACTGCTATAGCTGACCGGTGGCCAGAGATCGTCTCCATCTTCTCGTTTCCTTCAACGTCTATCGTCGTTAATCAAGCGCTCAATTCATTGACAAAACTTAGCGACTCGGTTAGACAAGATCTAACCGAGTTTGAATCGTTTCTCGCGAAACAATCAGTGAAAACCATCGTCCCGGGTGCAGGAGTTCACAAACACACAATAGACACGATGAACTACCTCTCGCTCCTTGGCGATTATGGCGTGTTGTCAGATATCCTGTACGACACGCCACCACCCGAAAACTCCTTCATGTCTGAATCGTTTTTCGACAGCTCACCCGCCCCAGCGGTCTCGCTAAAGCTAGCATGGTTCATTTTTATTCTCATATGCAAACTAGACGATACCGCTAAGCATTACAAAGACGTCTCGCAGGCGTATTTATTCCTGGCGAACAACATCCAACACATCGTGTCGAAAGCGCGCACATCAAACTTGCGCTACCTTCTCGGCGACGACTGGATCAATAAACGCGAACAGGAAGTCAAAAAGTTCGCGGTTAGCTACGAACGAGTCGCGTGGAGCCACGTGGTTGACGCGGTTCCTAAAACAGTAACGGAGATGACTCGAGAACAAGCAAGAGATCATTTTAAAAACATCAACATAAGATTTGATGAGACGCATCGTAAGCAGTTGCCCTTCGTGATCCCGAACAGCAAGCTGCGTGACGAAATCAAACTTTCGATGGCCGGAAAACTGTTGCCCGCGTATAGAGAGTTTTACAACGCGTATAGAGTTGAGATGGCGAAAGATAGAAGATTCGCGGGAGTTGTGAAGTATGCGCCTGAGGATTTGGGGAACGCGCTTTCGGACCTGTTTTTCGGGTCGGGTCGGGGCTCGATGTCGACATCTGGGTCGGGGTCGGGGTCATCAATATCATACGAGTCAAGAACGTCGTTGTCTCGGTGAAGGACGTTGCTGTTAGGTTGTTATTATTAAATGCAATTTTGCACAACCCCTGTATTCTTGAAGGGGTGTATGTGTAATTATAACCCCATGCACGAATGCACTCGGGGATATGAAATGCAATTGTAGCAATTCCGTTATTAAAAAGGTTGACTAAACTAAATAATTGAATGTGACATATGATGAGCTGTGAAATATTGTTGTAGATGAAATGCAACGGCTCTAGCATTTTAGTTTTTTTTTTTTTTTTTTTTTTTTATATAAACCGTTATTAAGAGATATATTTTGCATATTTTTACAACAATTTGAATATACAATATTTTTTTATATACTGTGCGTATGCTTTGGTAATGTAGAATAAAGGTAAATAAGGTATTTCTAAAGAATTTGGTTGATTGGTTCTAACTAGTATTGAGCTCCCCGTGTTGCGGTACGGAGGCCGTAAGTAGCAACCGAGCAACGACTAAAATCGCGAAAAGACGTAAAATAAAAACACGAATTCCTAACACCAATTAACTCAAATGCCGTAAAATGTTGATGAAACATATTAGAAAGTCAAGGGGGTCAAAGTGATATTTTATAGAGTTCTTTAGAAAATGAAGGCAAAGTCGATCACTTTGAAAGTTGAGGGAAAGGAAAAATAATACAATTTCTAACACCAAGTGACTTACATGACTTTAAATGTAAACGTACTAAACTCATATAACTTTTGTGATAAAATTGTAAAAAAAGTAAGAAAACTTTATGAATAAAAAAAATTCACTAAGGTGCTGTTTGTTTTTGCAGACAAAAATTGTCTGCAGTCTGATTTCAGCTGATTTTATGTCTGCAACTGAAGATGTGGTCTGAAGGTCTGCAAGCTGAAAATATAATATTGTTTGTTTTATAAACTGGATATCATCTGTATAACATAAAAAAAAACCATAATACAACCACCACCTCTACAATAATTCTCTCAATCACAATAATACCCCACCACACTGTCTCTCTCTCTCTCTAAAACCTGATCGGTGATGTTAAAAAAATATATAATCAATATCATGTGGCTTTCACATAGCCAGAAAACACAGCAACAAACCTAATTCTAATTCCTCAAAATTCAAACACAAATAATGAAATTAACACATATAAAACACTCCGATAAACACAAATAATGAAATTAACACATATAAAATAATGAAATTAACACATACAAATAAGAGAACAGGAGAGCGAGAGAGAACGAATGAGGAAGAAGGGGGCGGCGCCACCGCTGCAGCGGTGGTGATGGAGCCGGTGACGACCGGTGACCAGTTTCGAGCGACGGAGGGGACAAAATCAAACATCGGCAGCCGTATTTCACTCCGGTAAGCACCTGGGTCATCTCACTTTCAAATCGCAAGTCCTTCCTACTTTTAAAAGCTTCTTTTTTTCGATTCGTATCAGTTTTAGGGGCGTCAGGTGTCGGGTGTCGGATGGTGGTGGTCGTCGGCCGTGTGGTAACGACGGCTCGGCGGGAAGTGGCTGAGGTTTTGTGGGTGTTGTTGGGAGTGGAGCGGCTCGGCTGGAGCGGTGGTGACGGCCGTGTGGTAATGACGGCAGTGGTGGCCGTGAGACAGACGAAGGTGGAGGTGGGTTTTGAAGATCTGATAGTGGTGGTGCTGGGTTTTAAAGAGGGAGAGAGAAGAGAGGAGGAAGTTCAGTGGGTTTTGAAGATCTGATGGGTTTGTGAAGATGTTAGATATAGGCTTTTTTTTTAGATAATAAAAGCACTTTTCAGATCTTCTTTTAAACAAAAAACAAACAGTCTTCAAGGCTTTGTGTCTGCCCGCCTGCAGACATAAGCTCCTTGCAGATGTTTTAAGCAAAAACAAACAGCACCTAAGTGACAAAATTGTCTACTATTCCTCCTAGTGTTAGAAATTAATATATATATATATATATATACAATAAGAAAACAAGCAGAAACCTTTCGTAACAAATGGATATGAGATGGTTCGGTTTGGTTATACCTTAAGGTCAAATATATAACTAGTGTTTCGATGTTTAGATTTTTCATAACTTGTTTTGCTTGTTAATGGTTCGATTACTTCGGTTATTGAAAAAGATGGTGCGGTGTGGTTAACCATCGACTTCAGATATGGGTGGATTTATGCTAACTTCAAGTAATAAGGGTTTAGCTTTAGGGTTTAGTTTTAGCTTTAGGGTTTAGCATTAGGGTTTAGAATTAGGGTTTAGCTTTAGGGTTTAGCATTAGGGTTTAGAATTAGGGTTTAGCTTTAGGGTTTAGCATTAAGGTTTAGCTTTAATGTTTATGGTATAAGGTTTAGGATTTATAACACATATTTTTTCAATTTTAAACATGTATATACATATATGTATAATTGACAATATACATATATGTATAGTTAAAAGATTAACAATATACACATGTGTATAAATCCAATTTTTTTTTTTTAAAAAAATTAATAAAAAATTTAATCCTTAAAGAAAAAGCTGCGATTTAATTTTTTTTTTTTTTTTTGCATTTTTTCACCTTTTTTTGCATTTTTTGCTTAGGGAAAATGTGTGGTCCATATTGATTCTCAAGTTTCTCAAATAGGGTGGACTTCTCATAGGATCCCTACCCTATATATATATATATATATATACTAGCCATTTACCCGCGCGATGCGGCGGGAGTGACGATTTACAATAGAATACTCGTTTACCGTTAGTTTATCACCTATAGGTTTGGCGGGAGTGACGATTTACAATAGGATACTCGTTTACCGTTAGTTTATCACCTATAGGTTTGTTGTTCTTCGATTTCAATATGGCGCGATAAATTGTAATCTCTTAAAAACTCATAAGTTAATGATTATAAATCATATACATTGCCGAATATAATCTAAAAAAAAGTGTAATTCAAATCATATACATTGCCGAATATAATAAAGTTACCATCTTTATTAAAAAAAAATACAACCTATAACATGTCGGTTTAGACCAACACAACAACACTCCTTTGTCCAACTATTTATACTTGTATTAAACATAACTACAAAAACAACATTAAAATGTTAAGTGTTGAAAAGGTAACGCTGTCTGATTACTTACTGTACGTTGGCAGATATTTACCAATACATATGCTCTAAAGGTCAAGTCAAGATTTGAAACCTGCCAACCGATGGGTCAATATTGTGTTTTATAACAGATGAAGTGATGGCATATCTAGTAAAGTTAACCACATAACCCAACCAACCATTTTCTTGCTACAACTAACTGATTCCGAAGATCCATTTTTAGAGTTCGAAAGCCTATTTTGACCCGTTAGTTGACCCAAACAATGAACTTGAGTGGCAATGCACACAAAGAATAACTTTACCTTTTGTTGTGCATGACACTTCGTACAAGTGTATACAAGATAATCAATTATGAATACATATTGGTAGCTAGCATCATAAATATGAAATTATCTTGTTTTTGTTGGTCCAATAGTCGTTCCCATTCAAGCATCAGAAATATGTAGGTGGTTTCTAATATATAATCAGAACATGCATACATACATACATCTGTTTTTTTTTAAAAGTAGTTCACTACAGCATGATTGCTTTTTATTATAAACTTGAATGGCTATCATTTCAAATCCAGAAAACTGATTTGGGCTCGATTCAAGCCGACCGGTGTCACTGCAGTAGTCATAGAATAGAGTAAGTACGGAAGTTCTTTGTTGCGTCAAACCACAGGTTCAACCTCTGTTCCCTATTACCCTGCATATACCAAACAAACTTGCGATTAGTTTATGCACAGCTATTCATAATCATTTTATCATGAAATAAGGATACCTGAACAAATGTCTCGCTCGACCAATAGTTTCCCTTGACGCATTATGCAAGGTTCGCTCGGTCCAACAACTCAAGCAAATGTTTTCTATGTTTTTTAGGGGGAAGATGGGTGCTTCTCTCCACAGGGCATACAAGACACAGGTTATTGGCGGCAGTCCGCCAAATTTAACATATAAAGTTTTTTTATATGTTAAATATGGCGAGCTGCCGCCAATAACCTATGTTTTGTATGCCCTGGGAGAGAAGCACACATGTTCCCCCTAAAATGCAAAGAAAACATTTGCTTGAGTTGTTGGACCGAGCGAACCTTGCACAGGCTCAGTTTTTGCATCACAGCCTCAAACACTTTCAGTTCAGATAGATTACACAGGCTCAGTTTTTGCATCACAGCCTCAAAACACTTTTACTTCAGACAGATTAAGAACACAAGCTCAGCTTATGCATCATAGACTCAACACTTTTAGTTCAGACAGATTAAGAACACAAGCTCAGCTTTCGCATCACAGCCTCAAACACTTTCAGTTCAGACAGATTAAGAACACAAAATCCGGAGTACACAACAAGAGTAATTTGCCACTAAACTTAAACAACCTTTAAAGCATGATGTACACGTGTTTTAAGCACAAGAAACAAATATGTAACCTGACAGACTCAGCTTATGCATCATAGCCTCAAACACTTTCAGTTCAGACATATTAAGAACACAAGCTCCGTTAGTTCTCGCAAAGTCAACCATCATAAAAAGAAATCAAGTATTAGTAAAGATTTGATATTAGTTATAACCAGTACACTATTAACTTAAAATAAATTTAATATAAATCACATTTTGTCAAGTTGCAAATATAAAAACCTTTATTCTAATGAAGCAGCGTTCAGCGTCACTAAAGCCGATTCCGAGACTCTCCAAGCAGATACACTTTCTCCGGCTGCCAGAAGATCGGAGTGAGCTTGTTCTGTAATAATAGTGATCGTGACAGTCGTTAACCAAAGGTATAACTAATTAAATTCAGTTCAGGAAAAAGCAACACTTTAATTTTGTGTGAAAGACAGCTTGCTTGCTGCAGTCTCTATAATATATCAACACTCTTCCATACACTGTTTGAAAGACACCATGCTTGAAAGACAGCATGCTTGCTTCAGTCTCTATAAATAATTCAGAGATATCTACACTCTACTCACACTTTACAAACTCTCAACTACACTCAACTGAAAGACTCAGACATGTAATTGAGAGATGAACACAAGTACGGGTAAAGCCATGGCTGCAACACACGGTTGCAAAGTGAGAACTATGCAACCTGGATATTGCCCCGCCAAGATGCTACTCGGATCTTCTATGTACCCTCAAAATACAATCATCATCACAGTCTATTGTGTTATGTAACCCCGCTTTAAAGCATGATGTACAAGAGTAATTTTCCACTAAACTTAAACAACCTTTAAAGCATGATGTACAAGTGTTTTAAGCACAAGAAACACATATGTAACCTCACAGGCTCAGCTTATGCATCATAGCCTTAACAGTTTCAGTTCAGACATATTAAGAACAAAGCTCAGCTTATGCATCATAGAGTCGACAGGCTCAGCTTATGCATCATAGCCTCACAGGCTCAGCTTATGCATCATAGCCTCACAGGCTCAGCTTATGCATCATAGAACACTTGGGAAATGAAAAAGTATATCAAAACATCCCACAGAACAAACTAAAATCAAAAGTACATAACAATCTATCTTTTCACTATTCCATATCTAAAATTGACCTAACTATCATAATTTTCATTGAACTACAACACTTATCATCCCCAAAAATGACCTAAATATCATAATTATCACAAAACCATGACACTTATCAGTCCCAAAATTAAAGGAAAAGATCAAAATATAACAGAACAAAGTAAAATCAAAACTACAAAAACAATTTATCCTTTCACTATGTCATATCTGAAATTAACCTAACTATCATCACCAAAAATACAAATTCAAATATGACAAAACTTTCAACCTAATTTGAAATAACCGCATCTACTAACAAATCCACATCAAGATTAAAGATAAATCAACATTTAGAACCTAACCTGAGTCGATTCATCACAAAACACATGCGAAAATCCTTCGTAAACCTCAGATTTCGTCCTTCGAACATCCGTCAAACATATGTGAAGGACAAGATGGTAATTGAACAAGGTGTTGAAAAAACACTTAATGCACAATGTACAACTGTTAAGGCACAAGAAAACACAAACCCTTTTACCCTTTACAAGGTTATACATCTTCCGTCCAAATGTTTAACTTTCTCACACGGATAAATTGAGAGATGAACACAACTACGGGTAAAGCCATGGCTGCAACACACGGTTGCAAAGTGAGAACTATGCAACCTGGATATTGCCCCGCCAAGATGCTACTCGGATCTTCTATGTACCCTCAAAATACAATCATCATCACAGTCTATTGTGTTATGTAACCCCGCTTTAAAGCATGATGTACAAGAGTAATTTTCCACTAAACTTAAACAACCTTTAAAGCATGATGTACATCATGCTTTAAAGGTTGTTTAACTTTCTCACACGGATCAACATCGGGACCGTCCATTTGACTTCACACGGATCACCATATGCTTTCTCTCTCAATGCTCACACATCTCACAAAACAACATCAGATCTTCTCTATTGATCATCATCACAGTGAGGAAGAGCTTGACGGATGTTCAATTACCATCTTGTCCTGGATCATCATCACAGTCTATTATGCATCATAGCCTCACAGGCTCAGCTTATGCATCATAGAACACTTGGGAAACATCCAAGTGATATATCGTATAGTACTTTATAGAGACTGCAGCAAGCAAGCTGTCTTTCAGACATGTACTTTTAGATCTGTGAATCTGTGATAATACTTTTACAACTGGAAGACTCAGACATGTAATTGAGAGATGAACACAAGTACGGGTAAAGCCATGGCTGCAACACACGGTTGCAAAGTGAGAACTATGCAACCTGGATATTGCCCCGCCAAGATGCTACTCGGATCTTCTATGTACCCTCAAAATACAATCATCATCACAGTCTATTGTGTTATGTAACCCCGCTTTAAAGCATGATGTACAAGAGTAATTTTCCACTAAACTTAAACAACCTTTAAAGCATGATGTACAAGTGTTTTAAGCACAAGAAACACATATGTAACCTCACAGGCTCAGCTTATGCATCATAGCCTTAAAGATAAATCAACATTTAGAACCTAACCTGAGTCGATTCATCACAAAACACATGCGAAAATCCTTCGTAAACCTCAGATTTTCACAAAACCATGACACTTATCAGTCCCAAAAATGAAGGAAAAGATCAAAATATAACAGAATAAAGTAAAATCAAAACTACAAAAACAATTTATCCTTTCACTATGTCATATCTGAAATTAACCTAACTATCATCACCAAAAATACAAATTCAAATATCACAAAACTTTCAACCTAATTTGAAATAACCGCATCTACTAACAAATCCACATCAAGATTAAAGATAAATCAACATCTGTCTTTCAGACATGTACTTTTAGATCTGTGAATCTATGATAATACTTTTACAACTGGAAGACTCAGACATGTAATTGAGAGATGAACACAAGTACGGGTAAAGCCATGGCTGCAACACACGGTTGCAAAGTGAGAACTATGCAACCTGGATATTTCCCCGCCAAGATGCTACTCGGATCTTCTATGTACCCTCAAAATACAATCATCATCACAGTCTATTGTGTTATGTAACCCCGCTTTAAAGCATGATGTACAAGAGTAATTTTCCACTAAACTTAAACAACCTTTAAAGCATGATGTACAAGTGTTTTAAGCACAAGAAACACATATGTAACCTCACAGGCTCAGCTTATGCATCATAGCCTTAACAGTTTCAGTTCAGACATATTAAGAACACAAGCTCAGCTTATGCATCATAGAGTCGACAGGCTCAGCTTATGCATCATAGCCTCACAGGCTCAGCTTATGCATCATAGAACACTTGGGAAACATCCAAGCCATCTAGGTCGTATAACTTAGGACCTTAGTCCGACAACCATCAAACTCTGCCATCTGTCCGGCCCTTAGAAACACCTTTGTCTTACTAATCTGCATGTGACATATAAACAAACAAGTAAACATAAAAAAAATTAAAAAGGTAAATCCTAACTAAAACATCGGATGTAGGAAATAACCGCATCTACTAACAAATCCACATCAAGATTAAAGATAAATCAACATTTAGAACCTAACCTGAGTCGATTCATCACAAAACACATGCGAAAATCCTTCGTAAACCTCAGATTTTCACAAAACCATGACACTTATCAGTCCCAAAAATGAAGGAAAAGATCAAAATATAACAGAATAAAGTAAAATCAAAACTACAAAAACAATTTATCCTTTCACTATGTCATATCTGAAATTAACCTAACTATCATCACCAAAAATACAAATTCAAATATCACAAAACTTTCAACCTAATTTGAAATAACCGCATCTACTAACAAATCCACATCAAAATTAAAGATAAATCAACATTTAGAACCTAACCTGAGTCGATTCATCACAAAACACATGCGAAAATCCTTCGTAAACCTCAGATTTTCACAAAACCATGACACTTATCAGTCCCAAAAATGAAGGAAAAGATCAAAATATAACAGAATAAAGTAAAATCAAAACTACAAAAACAATTTATCCTTTCACTATGTCATATCTGAAATTAACCTAACTATCATCACCAAAAATACAAATTCAAATATCACAAAACTTTCAACATAATTTGAAATAACCGCATCTATCTACTAACAAATCCACATCAAGATTAAAGATAAATCAACATTTAGAACCTAACCTGAGTCGATTCATCACAAAACACATGCGAAAATCCTTCGTAAACCTCAGATTTCGTCGTTCGAACATCCGTCAACCGCTTCACCAGAAAAGTAAGAATCACAAAAGAACATGGTAAGATATATAACACTCATTGCAACAACATCAGAACATCAAACGGATCCCTTGTTCAAATCTGTGGATCCCTTGCCAGATAAAGCTTGTGATAGATCTCATGAAACCCTAGATCTGCTCATCAAACGGATCTGGTGATAGATTCAAACGGATCTGGTGATAGATCTCATGAAACCCTAGATCGCCGAGAAGAGAGAGAGAAGAAGATCTGATGTTGTTTTGTGAGATGTGTGAGCATTGAGAGAGAAAGCATATGGTGATCCGTGTGAAGTCAAATGGACGGTCCCGATGTTGATCCGTGTGAGAAAGTAAAACATTTGGACGGCAGATGTATACCCTTGTAAAGGGTAAAAGGGTTTGTGTTTTCTTGTGCCTTAACAGTTGTACATTGTGCTTGAAGTGTTTTTTCAACACCTTGTTGAATTACCATCTTGTCCTTCTAATATGCTTATTAAAGTAGTATAGATGGAAGGTTCATTGGGGAACAGCGGGGAACCGACTCAAACGAACTCCGATTGGACTCATTCCAGCGGCGTTGGAACCGGCTCGTCAAACCCTAACTAAGATCTCTTAACCCTAAACCCTAAATCCTAACTCCTAAACTCTAAACCCTAAAGCTAAAAAATAAGGCTAAAATCTAAGCTAAACCGTAAAATCTAAACTACAAACCCTAAAAGCTAAACCCTAAAGGCTAAACCTAAAGCTAAACCCAAATGCTAAACCCTAAACCCTAAAGCTAAACCCTAAAGCTAAACCCTAATGCTAAACCCTAAAGCTAAACCCTAAAAGCCAAACCCTAATATATTTAGGGTTTAAGGGTTAGGGTTAAGAGATCCTAGTTAGGGTTCGACGAGCCGGTTCCAACGCCGCTGGAATGAGTCCAATCGGAGTTCGTTTGAGTCGATTCCCCACTGGTCCCCACTTTTTTAGTGTTCCCCAATGAACCTCACACTATATATATATATATAGTGGAAGGTTCAAATGAGAAGAAAAATTTTGTAAGAATAAAAAGAATAAGTTTTAAACCAATAGAAATGCTTAATTTTACTTCATTTAATATCTGTATTTAATGTTATTAATAAGGACATATAGGTAAATTTCTAATTGTAATTAATTAGCTAACTAATCAAACTTGTAACTCACTTTTAAATATATACTATTTCAAGAAAAAATAATTTAGGGTGAAAGACAATTTTCGACACGTGTAGGATAAATTTTAGTATGTGTAGGATAAATTCTTAAATGTGTATGATAAATTTAGATATGTGTAGGGTAAATTTCTGTGGGTGAGGTTCGGCTACAAAGTCTATTTTTCCTACAAAGTGTACAAAGTCATAAAACACTACAATTTCAGCCATAAAACACACTTAAAACCCACAAATAACATAGTGAAGATCATTAAAACACAATATCCAAACCCTAACAGTCCTTAAAAACTTCAAACACATCATCGTACAACTATGAATATAAAACACAACATGATAATCAACATAAAACACACTAATGTTAGTCATTCGATAATCAAAGCCTTATCATCCAAAACACATCACAAAACCCACAAACATGGTGTTTTAGTAATCTTTACTATGCTATTTGTGAGTTTTGATTGTGTTTTATAGTTGACATTACGGTGTTTTATGACTTTTTACACTTTGTAGGAAAAATAGACTTTGTAGCAAACTCTCACCCAATTTCGGTAAGTGTAAGATATATGTATGATAAATTTTGACAATGTGTAGGATAAAATGTTTTTTTGTTTTATTAATGAGAGATAACATAATTAATGGGAGGAGTTATAAACTATTTAATGTTTTACCATTATGTCATTTCTTCTTTTTCTTCTCACATTAAATTTCTTCTCAAATGAACCTTAATGTCGGATTGGTTAATTTGATTATTTATATACGTATAATAATTTACTTTAGTTTGATTATTTATGTACATATAATAATTATCAAACCATAAAAACCCATGACAAAAAAAAAAAAAAAAAAAAAACAGGCGTTGACTTTATTATTGTGTTTTTTCTCACATTTTGGATAAAACATTAGGAATATACCAATATGAAAGCATATGTGTGTATGTAATAACGCACGTGAATAAGTTAGATAATTTTATATCTTATCAATCTTTAATACTTTATATCAATGTACATAAAAAAAATTTAAGTGTGAATGAGCAAAATAACTAAACCAAAGTATATGATATTTTTACACTATCATATAGGGTAAATAACTATAAAATAAGAATATCCACATCACACAACCCGACCAGTGACGGATCTAGAAAATCTTTATATGGGCAACGTTTCAAATAAAAATGGGTAATAAAATCGTAAAAACGTCAAATTTTTTGAAAATTTACGCTACCGTCGGAGCGGCAAAGGGTAGCGGGGGCTACCTACCCCTAGTAACATGCTAGGTCCGCCACTGAACCCGACATATGGCTATAGGGTTGTTCACGACCCGAGCCGAACTGAGCGGACCTTTGCTCATGCTTGGCTCGTTTACAAACCGAACCGAGTAGAGCGACTCATTTAAAACCGAGCCTCGAATCAAGCGAGCGTTTTTCGAGCGGTAAATATTCCGAGCGACCGTCGAGCGAATTTCGAGCAATTTCGACAACCATGTTGCCCGATTTAAATATGCTGAGAGAGATAGTGACAATGTTTGGTCTCAAGTTTTTTTGTCTTTAGAAACATGCACATTTTATGGTATAATATTTTTCTGATGAATAACAATGTTGTGGCCGACGAGGCGATGATCATATTGCATGAACAATTACGTTGAGAGCAAGAGACGATCGACTTAGGGTAACAACATGAAACATTTAGGCGATAAGCAACCTGTCGTTTATCGATTTAGGGTTTAACTTTTAGATTTGATATTATTTTTTTATTGGCGTGGTTGGTCTAATATGTATAGATGTAGTTGTAAATTTGTATATAGTGAACCAAAATCTAATATAGTGGTATATATAAAACTATAAATTTAATTTATATTTAAGTATATCTATATGTGTGATGTGTGTATATATATAGGGGGTTAAGATCAAATAAAAAGTTAATTTTCCCTAAGTAGGATGAGAATGAATCTTAACCATTCATTTTTCAAATCAATGGTTAAGATGAAAGTGTAGTAGAAAGGAGGAGTGCAAGGGTATCTTGGGAAAATCACATTTATAGAGTTTCTCTCTCCACATGCAAGACACATGCATATTTCACCCCAATTTTTTAAACGTTCATAACTTTTTTATACGACATTATTTTTTCATAAAAATTTCACCATAAAATCAAGCGTCTTTTTATCTTTAATTTGAGTACCATATTGCTATATAAAATATGAATACTAAAAAAACCCACTAAAATGTGTCGTATTTCTATGTTTTATAACATTTTTTTTGTGCTGGATTTTTGTACTATATTTTTGTGCTGAATTTTTTTGTCTTAATTTTTTTTCTCAATTTTTTTTGCTAGATTTTTTTGTACTACATTTTTTTGCGGAATTTTTTCGTGCTATATTTTTTTGTACTAGATTTTTTGTGCTATATTTTTTTGTACTACATTTTTTGTGTTATATTTTTTTGTGTTAGATTTTTTTGTGCTAGATTTTTTGTGTTAGATTTTTTTTGTACTAGATTTTTTTTGTTGTATTTTTAAAAAACAAAAGGGGTGCCACATGTCATTTTCACTCATATTTATAAGGACCAAAATGCCCTTCATTCCTACTTATTAGGAGTGCCACATGTCATTATCATAATCCTTCTTAGGCTACTTAGGCAAAATCCACTTTTTAGTGGATCCTTCCCCTATATATAGGTGTGTGTATATATGTGTAATTTATATTTGTGTATATACATGTTTATATGTGTATATGTATATGTATATGTATATGTATATGTATACTAATTAAAAATAATAATTCGAGCCGAACCGAGCCGAGCGGACCTTTGCTCATGCTTGGCTCGTTTACAAACCGAACCGAGCAGAGCGGCTCGTTTACAACCGAGCGTCAAATCTAACGAGCATTTTCCGAGCAATTTTCGAACGAGCGTCGAGCGAGCGATTTGAACGGCCCTAGATGGCTATCATCTCTCCTTCTCGTCTCTTGTTGCTCTCTCACATTGTCGTTCTATTTTTGGACGACATGTGATAGTGGATTTTGTATCACCTCTTTACTCGTCACATCCTCCGGTTCACACCGGCCCAACGAATCTGACAAACATCCGGATGCAGATGATCTGGAAAAGAAAAATAATATAATATATCCATGCAATTAAATTTTAACGTGTAAATAATAATATTCTTTGCGGTCATGACACTAAGACAACTCTTCAATGTATTGGGCTTCATTTATTGTAGTGGGCCTTTTTCTTTTATTCACCACGCAATATTTGGAAGTGATATCTTCTACCAAACATTTTGACATTTTACTTTTTTGACATTTCACTTTTGAATTTTGATATTTGACCTTTGGTTCTTTGAAGGAATGAAAATTCAATTTTATTGAATCTTCAATTGATTGGGTGTTTTTTTGAGTTTTCACAAAAGTATTGTAGGCTTGTAGCTTGTATTTGTATCGGGTTTTTATATAACGATATACATACACATATATAAAATTTTAAGATAAAAAAAAAAAAAGTTAAAGAGTACTTAGGTAATTTTGTTAGGATTCGTCTCTTTTCTATAAAGTTCTTAAACTAGTTATTAGTTTAGGAGCTTTAAGAAATTTATTTTAAAATTCATACATCCAAACAAAGTTTTTTCCCTTAATATGATATTTTTGAAGATGTTGTAAAGTTTTTTAGCTTTTATATGCGTAAGATGTTTTACACATATATAAAATCTCTCTAAAAAGTAAAAACAACTATCAAACAACAAGCAACGTAGCAAACCGGCAACCATTTATTTTTCGAATCTAATGCAATTACAAAAATTTGACATTTGTGACAGACTTGAAATTAACATAGGACTTCAATGGCTGTACACGATTACACTGTCACCTCGTGTTAATAGAATGGATATAAAACAGACGCGTGTCATGACTTTAATCTTGGTATCTGTTATACGCAATTTCTCAAACATCTTTTTCTATGTATATTGATGAAACAATTAGAGGCTCTTACAAGTTTAGATATGTTGTTTGGTCACATGTCAAGTCATCAAAACCACTTAAGGGCACATCTACATAATGGGGGCCTCATTGAAATGGTGATCATATTTTTGATCATTTTCTTCTTTCATATCACAACGATATCTGTAAGGTCAACATAAACTAGATACATTGAGGTCGATCGCAATGGCTATCATATATAGGTGTCTAGACTCATGTCACCACAGAACAAATAGTGTTTGTGAGACTTTCTTTTTCACACGAAGCTTCGTGACTTTGCCTAACAACATCTTTCTTTTATGTTTGACGTGTGATATTTAAAAATGTTATTTTGTTGTTGGATTTAATATATATATATATATATATATATATATATATATATATATATATATATATGTATTTCCATGGCTATAACAAACTCCTCAAAATATTGGGCTACGTATATTTCTTGTGGGACATTGTTTGGGTGGATGACTCAATATGTACTTAAGCATTTTGCACCAGACGTTTTGGCAGTTGCTTTTGATAATTGACCTTAGATGGAATTGAATTTAAATTTCTTCCATTTTCAATATATCAATAAATGATGTGAAAACAAGTCAATTATGTTTTCCTTGCCTCATAACAATTATTTCCAAAGTCAATGTACCCAAAACGTTTTTATACTCATTCTAGTTTAGTTTAGGGTTGTATCAAGTTATTTGTTAAGTAGTTGTAGCTATATAAAATAAAAGATGACTACAAGTAGAACATTAAATGTAAATACCATATCAAAGAGTATTGGGTAATTTGGCTCTTTAAATGTTTAAACCCTCTTTTAAAAATGTACTCAAAAGTAGTTTTTTCCAGGAGGTTTTAGGGTGGAGGGTATCATTCAATCTCTTTAGGGTGTTTGAGTCATTCTCTACCCAATGATATAATGCCATGTCAAGTGTCCATTTTGCACTCAATCACTGACAATGATTCAATCACATATAGAGTGGTAAAAAATTTTAAAAAAAAATTGTAATTGGTTGAAAGGGTTGGGACCCACCATTAAACCATCTCTCCTCCTTCCCTCCTTTTACCCATAGAGGTGAGTATACACCAAAATCACCACTCCCCACTCACCGATTTGAAGCCGACGATCATTCACCGCTCGGCAAAAAAACTCTCCGACATCATACCAAGTACCCTTATGATCTTATTTTGCAAAAATAAAAGCTCAAAGCTGTAAATACTATAATTAAAGAGTATAAGGTCATAAAAAGGTTTCCTTTTGTGAAAAATATCTAACAAGAGTTGTTTATTTTATATATAAAAATTGACGTTTTTAAAAAGTCTTCATCAAACACACCCTTGGTAATATTGAATTTATATCCTTTTTAACACCAAACTCGAAAGTCATCTCATCCGTACTTGTCCCTGAGGGACATGGCGTGATGGTAAGGTGCTTCCTCTCAAATTAAGAGGTAAATTGTTCAAATCCTGCAATGTACAAGTATAAAAGTATTTAAAAGTATGTTGCTTTTTTTAAACTCCTCTGTTCTTATGTCCTAACCGGAACTTGAATCATCCACCACTAGGTGAAGGGCATCTTACATACACTTATTTAGAAACCAAGATGCATCCCTTCAATACAAGAGGTAAAGAGTTCAAATCCTGCAGTCTAAGTATAAAAGTATGTTAGTTTGTTTATTTTAAATAAACTCGTGTGTTCTTATATGTCCTAGCCGAGACTTGAATCATCCACACTACAAGAAAGGGAGGTCATTAGCGGCGACACCATTAGCGGCGACAGGCCTATTGTCGCCGCTATTGGTCGATCTGCGTCAAAGACTCTCAGACCAAACCCCAGCCGTTGATCAAAATCCTGATCTAACGGTTGGGGATTTAATAAGTATTAGCGGCGACACGTCATGACCAATACCGGCGACAATACCTCTTCGCTAAAAGCTTATGTCAGAACTTTAAACCCTAGCCACATAAACCTTATCTCTTTTTAACCTATTAGCGGCGACAAAGACAATACCGGCGACACGTCGTCGGCTCTAATGATCTATCCACCTACCAGTCAATAATAGCGCGTATTTCTCCCTCCTCTGCACTTCCCCCCCCCCCCCCCAAAAAAAAAGAACACTCCGGCCAGACGCGATTTTTCCTCTCGAATTGGTTAGTTAAACTTTGATTTTGTTAAATTTCTTCTTTATTTTGTTATATACATGTTATAGGGTTTAATTTTTGTGTATTTTTGTGTTTATGGAAGAGAAATCCGATCCGTGGTCTACTTCTCCGGTCACCACCATCACGAATCCGGTCACCACCATCACGAATCCGGTCACCTTCTCTTTGAAACTTGAAAATACGGTTAGTTTTATATGTATATTTTTTTCAAAGTTTAGAGATTGTATAATTTTTGGTTTAGGTATGTAAATGTGTATGTAAGGATGATAAATGTGTAATGTAGGTGTATTTGGTGAAAATGTTTATAAGGAAATATATGTATTTGTGTATGTAGGTGTATGTAAGCATGTATGTGTCATGTCTATGAATGTATGTATGTAGGTGAATGTTAGTATGTCAAATGTATAATGTAGGTGTATTTGGGGAAAATGTGTATATGAAAATCTATGTATTTGTGTATGTAGGTGTATGTAAGCATGTATGTGTGTATGCATGTCTATGAATGTATGTATGTAGGTGTATGTTAGTATGTCAAATGTATAATGTAGGTGTATTTGGGGAAAATGTGTTTATGAAAATCTATGTATTTGTGTATGTAAGCATGTATATGTGTATGTAAGGATGAATGTTTGTATGTTTATGTAGGTGTATGTTTATGTGTTAATGTGCATACATTATGTTTAAGTTTCATGATTTCTATGTTTATGGTCATGTTTGAAAAATAAATGTTTAAGTTGATAATTTCTATGTTTATGTTTAGGTTTGAGAAAAAAATATATTTGAGATGACAATTTGTATGTTTCCGTTTAGGTTTGAAAACATTTATATTTAACTTTGACAAATATATATTAGCTAGGAAATACTCTCCTTGAATTAAAATTATCATTTAAAACATAACGAACATAGAAAATACCCGCCAAAATTGAAATCACCATTTAAAACAAAAGGAGCTAAGAAAATACCCGCCAAAAATTGAATTCATCATTTCAAACATAACGAGCTAAGAAAACACCCAATCGAAATTGAAATCATGATTTAAAACATAACGTTCCGCCCAAAATTTAAAACAATCATTAAGAAAATAACAAGCTTAAAAAACTGTGCCCGTGTTTGAATGAATCATTTTAAACATAACGAGCTTAGAGATACCCGCCCGAAATTGATTTAGAAATTAATTTTCGGGTTGTCCCCGTTTATCTTGGGACTGCTTTTTGAATACTTTATCTCATTTAGGATGTGAATGTGTATTACATGATTGTTTGTTTAAGAAGGATTCGGTTATCATTTTCTCTTTGCTCCTCGGGTATATATATCATTACATATATACTTGGGAGCTAAGAGGAAATGCTGCCGAATTTTTCTTAAACAAACAATCATGTAATACACATTCACATATGGGATAAAGTGTTCAAAAAGTGGGTTTAGCAGCCTACCCTTGTCTTGTTAATCCTAAATTAGATTTTCTTTCAGTTGCATAATGCCTATCGATAAAAGTTGGATTGATTCCCCACGTCATTCACCTCACTACAAGCAAGGACTCAAGTCATTTATCGATATGTGTGAAAGAGTGATAAAAAACCACGATGAAGTTAGATGTCCGTGTACCCAATGTAAAAATTCCGGCTTAAAAACTATGGCAGAAATGAAATACCATTTGCGTATTAATAGTTTTTGGAAGGAATACACGAAGTGGACCTATCACAGGCCCACGACTCCAATTGCAGAAGTAAACGATGTTGCGCCACAAGACGGTATGGTAAACGTTATTGAAGACATTAGGGGGGAGCGTATGGAAGAAGATACATACCTTAACCAAGAGAACTCGAATGGAGATAGCAGCGGTGTTGTTGATGATTTTGAAGACCTGGTAAAGGAAGCTGAAACAGAATTATATCCTGGTTGTACCAAGTTTTCTTCTATCGACTTTTTAGCAAAGCTTTTGAATATAAAGGATACGTACCATTTTCAAAATGAAGGAGTAGATCGACTCCTCTCGTTGTTGCGAGAGTCAATGCCAGAAGGCAACAAGATTCCCCCTTCGTATTATGTAGCTAAGAAGACATTTAAGAAGATTGGTTTGGCATATGAGATGATAGATGTGTGCACAAATGATTGTGCTCTCTTTTGGAATGAAAACGAGTCCTTGCAAAATTGTCCCGTTTGTAATGAGAGTCGATGGGTCGATAAAGACACAAAAGGCACGAAGGTGGCTCGTAAGGTGTTACGATACTTTCCTTTGACGCCTAGACTACGACGTTTGTATTGTTCAAGGCACACAGCGAAATATATGATATGGCATAGTACCGGACGATCGGAAGATGGGACTATGCGTCATCCAGTTGATGGATCTGCATGGCAAGACTTTGATAAAAAGTACCCAAACTTCGCGATGGAGCCACGAAATGTTCGCTTAGGGCTTGCAGCTGACGGTTTTAATCCCTTTAGCAACGGTAGTGGATCCCCGACTCATAGCACGTGGCCGGTTATACTCACCACATATAATCTGCCTCCCTGGCTATGCATGCGAGAGTCCACATTCATGTTGACCTTGTTGATTCCTGGCCCTAAATCACCGGGGAAAGACATGGACGTTTTCCTTAGACCGTTAGTGGATGAGCTTAAGCAATTGTGGCAGACAGGTGTACGTACTAAAGACGCAGCAACAAACACATACTTCACAATGAAGGCGGCGTTGTTATGGACCATAAATGACTTTCCAGCCCGTAGTAGTCTATCAGGTTGGAGCGGACAAGGCTACATGGCATGCCCAACTTGTAACCAAGACACTCCTTCAATACGTGTAACTGGTAAATGTGCTTATGTTGGTCATCGCCGGTTCTTAGATGCCAACCATCCTTGGAGAAAAAGTCTCGACTTTAACGGGAGACCCGAGACACGAGACCCTCCGAGACAGTTTAGCCCAGCTGACATAGAAGCTCAACTCGGTCGTTTAATTAATCGTCTACCAGGCAAGCATCCAGATTTTGGAGGTGGGAGGATAACCCGGTTAGATTTCGAGTTGAACTGGTCCAAAAGAAGCATATTTTTTGACCTTGAGTATTGGTCTTCTCTGCAGCTGAAACATAACTTAGATGTAATGCATATAGAGAAAAATGTGTGCGACAGCTTGCTCGGTACTCTTCTAATGAACGATAAGAGCAAAGACACGCCAAATGCGCGGTCCGACTTGGAAAAACTAAACATTCGGCCGTCACAATGGCTGAAACAATCGGGTGGCAAGTTCTTAAGTCCCCACCCAAAGTACTCATTCAAGTCCGATGATCGAAAACTTTTTTGTCAGTTTATAAAAAATGTTAAATTACCAGATGGGTTTGGATCTAATATCAGTAAGAGGGTGACAGATAACAATGCTAACATTACCGGGTTGAAATCTCATGACTGTCATATCCTCATGCAACGTTTGATACCGATTGGGGTTAGAGGGCTTTTGACTAAAGATACATCTACACCAATAGTAGACCTTTGTATGTTCTTTAAGCAACTTTGCTCTAGAACACTATCGGTGGATGATATGAAGAAAGCAAAGGATGACATTGTTACCATCTTATGCAAGTTAGAGATGATCTATCCACCTGCGTTTTTTGACATTATGGTCCATTTACTTGTGCATTTACCTGATGAAGCGATTGCGGGAGGTCCAGTAGCTTTTAGATGGATGTATCCATTTGAAAGGTACATGAAAAAACTAAAGAACTATGTCAAAAACCCGGCAAGGCCTGAAGGTTGTATAGCTGAATGTTATGTGTTTGAAGAAGCTCTAACATTTTGTTCAATGTACCTTAAAGATGTTCAGACTAAGTTCAATCGCCCAGATAGAAACGATGATGTCGTTGTTGAAAAAAGAAAGTTATGGGTGTTTGAGTCCAAATGTCGTTATGTTGGCGCAAGAAAGGAGAAATATCTATCATTCATCGAAAAAAGCAAGATGGAATGGTTTGTCCTCGAAAACTGCGCAGAAGTTAGGGAGTACATGAAGTGAGTGCTTCTATCTTTAACATTTCATAATCTGTTAATTGGTATTTCTCATTCCTTTCTTATATTTGTCATCAATGTAGTGAATTCAAACATACACATCCCCATGATGATCTTAAAACCAAATTTCCGGGATGGTTTCTCCATAAGGTATAATACATATATAACACTCATTACTCTATACTTGCTAGGTAATACATATATAACAAACATTATTACTCTATATTTGTTAGGTCCATTCGATGAAAACACAAAATTCTCCAGAATTCCACCCGGAGTTGTATGCTCTTTCAATTTGTGCGAAAATGACTGCTTACACTTACACTGCTTGCATAGTCAACGGTGTTAGGTTTAAGACACTTGAACGTGATGCAAAATGCGCAACGCAAAACTCTGGGGTGGAAGTGGTTGGAGAGAACGGTGTGAAATTTTATGGCCAATTAGAAGAAATTATTGAGTTGCGTTATACAAATGATTATTCCACTGTCCTATTTCGGTGCAAGTGGTTTGATACTCAAAGGGGTGTAAACCATGACAATAATATCACCAGTATAAGCACTGAACATGAATGGGACAAAGACGATCAACTCATATTTGCTTCGCAAGCCAAACAAGTGTTCTTCATCCAAGAAACGTCTCGAAACCAAAAAAATAAACATAGGTGGGTAGTCGAAAATGTTAATCATCGAAGAATTTGGGATCGGCCATTAAGTGATGACCGCGTCAATAAGGTTCAAAATGTTGGCAAACGCTTAGAAGATAGTGACGTTGTTGACAACAACTCTTCATCTGACTGTCCACTTGTCATTGACTTGACCCAATACTTTCAAATTGGATCTTCTCATGTTACTGCGGGTGAGCCTTCAATTGAAGTTGATCCCCCAACGGCCACCGTCGATGAAGTGTTTGAAGTCGAGACTGATTCTGATGAGGTCGAGGCTGATTATGATGAGGATGATCCCGATTATGTGGAGTCTGACTAAAAGAAAAGTTATTGTAATTTATATTGATTTGTAATTGATAAACACTTGTTTGAAATATTTATTTGAATTTGAGTTACCGTTGTTGTACTTTCGCTTAATTTGTATTAGATACACATGCTGTAACATTTGTAACTTTATAGGGATTATGTTTTCGATATTGTTGATATTCGCTTATCTCATGGCTGATGTGGCCCCCTGGGGACATGGGGGTGACGGCGCTGGTGATCCACCGATTCCTCCTGGTGGACTTCGTGGCACACACGAGACAGACGGTAAGTCTTTTACTAAATTATTTTGTAGTCCTTATATTTTTTATATTATAAATGTTGTTACTAATTATTTTTGTTTTAATTGCAGCGGTTCCCCCGAAGAGGGTTCGGGGGAAAGCAAAAAACGAGAAACTAAGGCGTCTGGTAAAAGC
Source organism: Helianthus tuberosus (assembly GCA_030545235.1). NCBI lineage: Eukaryota > Viridiplantae > Streptophyta > Magnoliopsida > Asterales > Asteraceae > Helianthus > Helianthus tuberosus. Next base: position 32,197,866 of record CM060373.1, on the reverse strand, counting down.
GGGGGGGCCTGTATCGCTTACGTTTGACAGGCAGGTCACGTATACCCCTGTTGGTAAAACAAGAGATATGTTTTCACGAGAGGCCGACCTGTATATGTGGCGGTCCATCCCGTTCGATAAAATTGGATGGGATAACGTTGAACAACATTACAAGGATGCCCTCATGAACCACTTACGGGTAAATAAGTTATATGCATAAAATTTTATCAAATATTTAAAGCACATGCAAATCTAATTTATATATGATATTTTAACTTTTTTATTTAATTTGTAGGAAAATTTCAATTTTGATGAAGTGGAACGTGATATAGAGGCCAAAAACTTGACGGGTGGCATTAGGGCTGTGCTTATGAAGCGGTACTCTGACCGCAAGCACGATGCTAAAAAATTATTTAAGAGCAAGGGAGGTTACAACGATCTTGAGAGTGCAAGGGCATTCCATCCCCCGGATATGCCCTATGATAACTGGTTGAGAGCCATCGAAGGTTTCCGGGAACAAAAATATATGAAAAAAAGCGAGGCCAACACACGAGTACGCGAGAAACAACAATTCCCATACCGTGGGGGGACATCGTCGTACGGTAGCACCGCCTATAAAAATGTAATGTTTTATGTATGTGTGCGTGTGTGTAAGCTTTTGTTTATTTAATGTCTAATCTAAGTTTAATGTTAAACAGGATATGGATTGGGTACCTACGTATGCTAAAACCCACACGGACAATCAAGGGAATTGGGTTGATCCGGTTGCTGAACAAAATTACGTAAGTATTTCTTTTAAGTATTATTTTCTATAACAAATATATATATATATACACATATATTTAATCATCTTCGTAAAATACAGCGGAACATACAACAGGCCACAAGTGAATGGAGCGGTGAGGGTCCGCCAATTGCCCCGTATCAGGAAGCGTTGGGTGAGCGGCGAGGATGGTACCGCGGGATGGGGCCTAAACCTTCTTCCAACACGTCCTCGCACTCGTCATCTAACATGTCGTCTTCGCAAGGTCGGACGCAAGAACCCTTTTCCGAGGTAAACTACGCAATTTATAAAATGACAAACGAACGCATGTTTCCTTGTTAAATATATGTTGGTAGCGTTAATTAATATGCTAATATACGTTTTGCAATCTATTATTGTAGGATTTTGTTAACAGCTTGTTTCAAACCCCGTCATTTTTGAACCAACTTAACAACTATCTTGCTTCACAAGGAAAAGGAAAAGGAAAGTCAAAAGACTACGATTCTGACAACTTATTCGATAATGAATCCGACGATGAACCCAACGATAACGATGAGTGAAGCTTGCGTTAATGGTGTTTGCTTGCGTTGTTTTTAATTATATTACTTTAAACGTATGTACGACTTAAACGTAGTTTTTAATTATATTACCTTTAGGCAGGTTTTGTTTGCTTGCGTTAATGGTGTTTGCTTGCTTGCGTTGTTTGAAAATAGGCAGGTTTTGTTTTTTCGGCCGTAAAACTGGCTGGGCAGCTGTATATACAGCTGCTGTATTAAAAAAAAAACAGACTTTTAGCGGCGACAAGTGTCGCCGCTATTGCCTTTCCACCTTTACCGACGAATAGTAATACCGGCGACACTTTTAGCGACGGCTGAGGTCGTCGCTAAAAGTGGATGATCAATACCGGCGACAGTAGTCAATACCGGCGACAACTGGTCAATAGCGGCCGAGCAATACCGGCGACGTTTTACCGGCGACATGTCGCCGCTATTGACCTTTAGCGGCGACAAAAGTGATCTATACCGGCGACACCTGTCGCCGCTAAAGGTGCCCCTGTTCTTGTAGTGCCACCACTAGGTGAGGGACATCTGAGATACAAACATTTTAACTTTAATGTATCCTATAGATTATTTCAATCTAATAACTTTTGAAAGATAACTTACATAGTCTCAACATATGATACAAAGCATTTTAGCAGCAAAAGATTTACTGTTTCTCTAATCAAACAGGGTTGTTTGTTTAACTTTTAATGATGCTCTTAATGGTTCAGACATCTTACTGGTTCAACATTTAATGGTTTAGACTATTTGTTTCGCGAGCAGATGTCTGAATGATTCAAACATTTGCCTCTGAATGATTAAGCATTATACCGAGTCTGAATGGTTAAGAACTCTAATCTGAATTGGTCAGACATTTGCCTCTAAACGGTTAAGCATTATATTGGCTCTTAATGGTTCAGATCTCTTATTGGTTCAACACTTAATGGTTCAGACCTCTTAGTAATTCAGCACTTAACATTCAGAAGTTGTCAAACAGTCCCTAAAAGTACTCATAATGAAGTCATTGTCCCCTTTTCCATATTCAAATTATAAAGACAATATTAGATTTTGTTCATTTTCACTTTTATATTGGAGCCCTCATTCTCATAATCCATTCTCAAATTATATGAAAAACTAGAGTAGACCCTTATATTTGGGGGTTCACTATTCATTCCGTATCCTATATTTTAATATGGTTGTGAATGGAAAAAAATGTTATTTAATTGATTATGCATATATACGAGTAATTAGATGTGAGTGATTTCTAAAAAAATAACAAATTTTATAGATAAATGTGTATTTTAATTAAATTATAGAGTAAACTGCCATTTTGGTCCCTGTGGTTTGGCCAGTTTTGCCACTTTAGTCCAAATCTCAAACTTATTACATCCAGGGCCCTGTGGTTTGCATTTTGTTGCCATTTTAGTCCAAAATCCAAAAAAACCCCTTTTGACTGTTGAGAGCTGCCTATTTTGTCCTTTAGTGCAGGGGTATTTTGGTCATTTATCTTTTCATTTAATACATTAGTCCAGATTATTCAACACATTAAAAAATCTGCATCTCATCTTGATTATTCAATCCAAAATTATTCAATCAAATTCAAACCCATTCAACATTTCAACAAATTCACGATTACAGCGGATTCCCAGCACCAAATGTTAAAACCCATTCAACATTTCAACAAATTCACCCAAAATTATTCAATCAAATTCAAACCTCACAAAATGGCATCAGCAGCGATCTTTACTCCGGATCTTTACTCTTTCAATAATTAATAATATCATCTTCAAGAACATCATCAAACATCATCATCAAAACCCAGAAAATCAAGAACATCTTCAAGAAAATCAAGAACCCAGAAAATTAAGAACATCATCAAAACCTAGACATTGTTCACCTTCAAACATCATCATCAAAACCCAGAAAATAGATAAAAATCAACAAACCCAGAAATCTAAAACCCAGGAGAGAGAGAAATCTAAAATCAACAAACCCAGAAATCTAAAACTCAGAAAATAGACAAAAATCATCATCTAAAACCCAGAAATCAAGACCTCGTCGGCGTTGCCGTTCTCAGAAATCAAGACCCAGAAATCTAAAACCACCACCACGCCGGCGGCTTCTTTTGGCCGGTGTCGGCGTTGCCGTTCTCAGCTCCATCAATCACCACCGCCCCGTCATCTTTTCGTCTTCAACATCATCATTATCTTCAAACGTCGTCAACAGAAAAGAAACGGTCGGAGCCGATTCCGACCAGATCACCGTGCACGGCGGCGCTGACGCCGGAGCTGTCGATCTCCTTTTCTGCATTTGTTCTTCCGATTGTTCATATGTTCCAATATCCGATCGGAAAACAGATCTGTTCTTCCGATTGTTCATCTGTTCCAGAGAGATGAAAGAGAGAGAGAGATAGAGGGGGGTGATGGCGGTGATGGTTGGTCATCTGCGGTGTGGCGGTGATGGTTGGTGAAGTAGTCTGCAGATGATGAAGATGATGACCTGTTATATATATAACAGTTTAATATGTTATAATAATTGTATAATAATTAAAATGACCAAAATATCCCTGCACTACAGGACAAAATAGGAGGGTGCAACAGTCAAAAAAATAGGGTTTTTGGATTTTGGACTAAAATGGCAACAAAATGCAAACCACAGGGCCCTGGATGTAATAAGTTTGAGATTTGGACCAAAGTGGCAAAACTGGCCAAACCACAGGGACCAAAATGGCAGTTTACTCTAAATTATATAAATATAAATGAGAATTTCATTCTAAATGCTACTAAAGGCATACTTGGGTTTGTCATATGATATAACCTTTTATGCATTAATACATCATTTTGGATTTAGTAATTTGACAAACAAAATAATACTAGCATTAAGGATCCGCGCGCTGCAGCTGATCCCTATTTGTAAACATTTTTTTAGAATGACAAATTTAATTTGTTATCTGCCATATTTGAACTCAAGACCTCTAACCTTAGGTGTTTCTAAAGGTTTTATCTTTACCAATGAGGCACCAACCCAACTAGTCCTTATTCGTATGCATAAATAAACCATAGGGATCGTTGGAATATAACACTTGTTTAGAAATCAGGACTTCCTGTAACTCTTAAATTCATCACATTATTTGGAATATAACACTTGTATTAATATCGTTAATCGTTGTCGATGTCAGCCAAATCCATCATCAGCTTTAAAGATCGCGTTCATATCCATTTTCACCCACGTAGATCTCATTCGTAGTATCAACATAATCGAATATCTCATTCATATCCACCATCACTATTCCCTGTCCTCATGGTAATCCTTAAAAACCTTTTTTTAGTGTTTAAAAGATCTATAATTTTTAGTATAATAAAAATTAAAGCTAGGAAGCTACTTCATTCATTTATTTTTTTGGTTTCCTGTTTAATGTTATTTTATTTCTTCTTAAAAGTACGAGTAAACTGCCATTTTGGTCCCTGTGGTTTGGCCAGTTTTGCCACTTTAGTCCAAATCTCAAACTTATTACATCTGGGTCCCTGTGGTTTGCATTTTGTTGCCATTTTAGTCCAAATCTCAAAATCTCTGATTTTTTACTGTTTTAATGTCCCTTTTTTGTCCTTTAGTGCAGGGGCATTTTGGTCATTTTGCTTTTCATTTAACATTTTCTTAATTCAAAAATTAATATATATATATATACACACACACATACATCAGATCAACCACCACCACTTTCTCTACTACCCTACCCTCTCCTCCTTCTATATCCATTATCATCCACAAAAAAACCCAAAAAAATCCTAGGGTTTCTGCTGTTTCGACTCGAAACTCCGATGAGCGGCGGCGCTAAATCATCAATCATCATCGTCCAACCCACCGTCGCTGTTGCTGTTCGGACCTCCACCAGAACCATCTTGCACTAAATCAGAGGTGAAAACCACAAGAACCCACCGTCACTGTGTACTAAATCAGAGGTGAAAACCCACCGTCGCTGTCGCTGTTGCTGTTCGGACCTCCACCAGAACCATCTTCCACCAGAACTCGCCGTCACTGTGCACCACCGGCTCCTCTCCCCTTCGAATTCTTTCTCTCTTTGGTCGATCTAAGACACGGGTGGGGGTGTGGGAGGAGTGTTATGGGTTTTATTTGTGTGTATGAAGATGTTATGGGTTTTATATGTGTGTATGAAGATGAAGATGATGGGGTTACTGTGCACCACCGGCTCCTCTCCACTGCAGGTAGAAATCGAGAGAGTGGAGGGTGGATTATGGGGTTAATGTACAGTTGAGTGTGAGATTGGAGTTGGAGATTTTGTATTTTTGTTAGATGATTTGTGTTGCAGACAATTGGGGGTGTGTATATGATTTGTGTTGCAGACAGTTGGAGATTGATAATGATGTCCGGTGAGGATGTTGATGGTGACGGTGGTGCTTATGTCGACGACAGAAGACTGCCGCAGCCAGCGGCGGCGGTGCCGGCCGGTGGCGGTAGTAGTGGCAGTGTTCTGGTTCGGGGTGGTTGTTGATGATGTTGCGGTGATTATAGAGGAGATTGATGGTGGTTTGTGGATCTCATGAATTAAGTTTAGAGATATGAGAGAGAGAGAGAGAGAGAGAGAGCTGAGATGGTGCATATTGGGAGAGAGAGATGAGGATGGTTGACTGGTGCATATGCAGATGCACCTTCAACCTTCATAGCCTTTTCAAACTCAGGTTTTTGTATTCATCACCACCCCATTGTCGTTCTTCGATCTCTGTGGGTTAGGGTTTTTTTTGGGTTAGGAAGGTTGAAGATGATGATGTAATGGTCTGACATATTAAGGGGTTTTTATATTATGTGTTTTTTTTTTAATAATAGAATTACATTAATGAAAATTAAATGCCCAAACTACCCCTTCATGTAAGGACAAAAAAGGGTGATTAAAACAGTCAAAATTCAGACATTTTAACTTTTGGACTAAAATGACAACAAAATGCAAACCACATGGACCCAGATGTAATAAGATTAAAATTTGGACTAAAATGGCAAAACTGGCCAAACCACAGAGACCAAAATGAGAGTTTACTCTAAAAGTACCTAGAGACTATTAAACAAAAGCAAATAACCAACTACAAAGAAACTTTATTATTGTATGGACTTCTGACCCACTATTTATAAAAGTTTTTAATTGATTACTTCCTAAGAAATTTGGATTTCAATAAAAGCTTGGAAAGTAAATATGTAATTGTGTAGTTGTTGTGTTTATCGGCCCGGCTTAGGTCGGTTTGTTAATGGAAGTTACTTTTAAAAAAAATAAAAATAAAAGCTTGGAAAGCTTTTTACTCCTTTCAAAGCATGCTTTGGAAAACATATAGACAGGTGGATAAATAGAATTTCACAAAATTGAACAGTAATATTACCACACAAACAATAGTTGATACTTGATACAGAGGTAAATATTAAGTTTATAATAATCAACAAATTTACCGTATCATTACGTTTTTTTTTCATTACCTTAAAAATTCGATACTTTTCACAATTACAAATTACATACGAATTTTACATATATAACTTGTTATAATTTTTCAAGATTATATAGATTATAATATAAATATAAATGAGAATTCCATTACGAATGCTACTACCAGGCATACTTTGGTTAAAAATATCTATGATATTAACCTTTTATGCATTAATACATCATTTTGGATTTCGTTAACTGACAAACAATATTATATATATATATAGGAACAGGATCAGGAGAAAACGCCCAAAAGTGTGAGAACGGTGAGAACGCATCCTGGCCCAACACGTGGCGCGCGACATGATCAGGGTCCGAGGGGTATTTTTGTCTTTTCAATCATCTTTTATTTTCCCAACGCGGTATAATATTTTCTGGCGTCTAATATTTTTTTGGTGTTAATTGTATTTATTAAACTTTTTGGCGTTAAATTAATTGTTTTTGTGTCACATAGATAATTTTTTGGCGTTATAGCGTTTTCTGGTCAATTTTTTGGCGTTTTGTATAATAATTCACTACGAGTCATTAATATTTTCATAAGTTAACAATAAGACCAAATGTTTTTTTTGGCGTTTAGTGAAATTTTTGGCGTTTAATACTGATGACGGGGGTAGCCCAAGACTAAATAAAATGGCTAATTACGTAAACGCTTAAATGGTTAATTGGTTCAAGGCTTAAAAAGCTGTGGAAGGAAAAAGCAGCACGGTAACAGTAGCCAAGTCACATCTGAAGATTGCTTCACCAACCCACAGCCGCAAAGGCATTGCAGGTCTGCACGGTGCACGCTATTATCCGGGGGACTAAAGCCTTCAACCCCCAAAAGGGGAAACCCTCCACTGCAAGCGAGGTTGCTAGTCAAAGCCATTCCACTTCGGGAGATGCCTTCCCTTATAAAATGACACTTCATTTACTTCAGGGAGACATCTGGACCAGCTCTGATTCCTCTATCTCTGGTCATTCACATCGAATGCTTGTCTCGCACAAGTCATTCCCTTTCACATCCAACACACACATTCCCTTTGCTTTCACTTCCGAATCTGAGCACAAATCAGAGGAGGATCTATAGCAAAGAACAATAACAAACTAGCAAACCTCCTTCCACGTCTCGCAAACGTGGGGGGACCCCACGACCTGCGTTAGGCAAGGTTGAACCCTTCAACCCTTCTGCCTAGCCAGCCAAGCTACCATCGTTGGTCTTGTATTTGTTGTATCAACAAGTTGGCGCCCACCGTGGGGCTACGCCACTATTTCTTCTCAAAAAGACCTAGTAGTGTAGCTCTATTCACCTAAAATCACCATGTCTGAAAGTGGATCCCCGGAAGAAGTGAATCAAATTCCAAACACTTCCACTCCGGGTAGTAGCCAAGCTCACGTGGCTATACCAACTTCTTTCTCAACTCCGGGGAGTACACCCGAGTTCCTCAACTTCAACACACCAACTCCGTCCCGATCCGGAGTTCCATCTCCTAATATCGGTGTCTCTGATGCCCCATCATGTGTTGAACTCACCCCTGAAGGGGTTGCAAACAATTTCCTTGTGCTAAGGACTCTTCTCAACCAGCACGTGAGTAAAGAAAGAGAAAAGGGAGTGAGGATTCGGTTAGACTATGACGAACCTGAGCCAACATTGTCCCCTGGACCACCTCCTCCTCTTTTTGCAACAAGAAGTGAGGCTGGTCCCAGTAACCTTTCAAACCCTCACCCCTATCTGTCCTCCATGACAAATCCTACGGTGCATCCTATCTTCTCTTCCCAACCGATTACTAGTGGTGCTCCTCTGGGACATGAGTTAACTCTTGACCAACTCCTACAATCCCCGGTGACAAGCTATCCAGCATCTACTACAACTACATGGGAGCGAGCTCTGTCCGTACTCCCTTTAGCACGGAGTGCTGTTATGAGTGCTCCCCTCGGGATGAACTGCTCCACTGGCCCAGGAAGCCTTCAAGGCTTCAACCCTATGCCCAACATGATGACCCAGATGATGGCCAATTTCCCATGGCAACACTTCATCAATCAAGTGCTTGCCACTCAGGGAAACAACGGCAATAGCAGTACTATGAATGCAAGGACTGAAGAGGACTTGGCTAAACCATACAAGCCAAGCAACCTTTCATGCTTTTCAAGGCAGATAGCCGATTATGATTTCCAGTCAAAGATCAAAATGCCGGCACACATCAGGACATATGATGGGACTGAAGATCCTGAGGACCATCTTCAGATCTTCACCGGTGCAGCTCGGATAGAGAAATGGTCCAACGCTGAGTGTTGCCTAATGTTCATGCAAACTCTTGTTGGATCCGCCAGGATCTGGTTCAACGACTTACCTGCTCAAAGCATTCGAAGCTTTGACGATCTCAGCAAGGGTTTCCTGGCCAATTTCTCTCAACAAAGGCGGTATGTCAAAGACGCAACAGTGATCTTTCAGATAAAGCAGCGTGATGATGAAAGTCTCCGTGCTTTCATTGAACGATACAAGAAGGAAGGTCTAACTTATGTAGGGGCCGACGAGAAAATGAGGGTGGCTGGTTTCATGAATGCCATCACCTCTAAGTACCTCACAAGGGATTTCAACAAATCCCTACCCAAGACCTTAGAAGAAGCTCTTGAAAGGGCTGAGGCCCACATCCGGGGAGAGGAGGCAGTAGACATTAAGGAACAAAGAAAAAGAGGGTCCGGCTGGAGAAGCAACAGTCCAACCAGAAAAAGAGGGAACTTCAACCCCTATAACAGACGGCCAAAGGGTTCAGATCCTCGAAGGACTGAAGGTCGGAACCTTTCAAGCAGAGAGAAAGGTATAAGCTTCACGCCCCTCACAAAGACCCCTCAAGAAATCCTTGCAACAGAGGAAGTTAAACAAAACTTTCGGCCTCCTAGACCTCTCCCCAAAAGCAGGAAAAATGAGAACTCCACCCAGTACTGCGAGTTTCATGGAGAAAAGGGTCACCACACCAATGATTGCTTCCAACTCAAGAAAAGAATAGAAGAGGCTGTTAAAACCGGAGAACTCGCTCATTTGGTAAAGGGAGTCCGGGACAAAATGGCTGAAGGAAAGGGTAAGGAAGTCAATATGGTAGATTTCGATGGAAAGGTTCCTCATAAAAGACAAAGGTTGGAAGCTTGGGAGCTTCAGTGTGTCTGTTTCCCCCCTACCGAGAATGACTCTCTCTCTAGCCCACTCGTGGTGGGGGCTACCATAGGAACGTTGCAAACATGCAAGGCATACATAGACACGGGTGCAGCCACTGAAATCATGTTCGAAAAGTTCTTCAACCAATTGAGCAATGAAGAACGTTCAAGGCTTCAACCTTCTGGAACCTCTATAAAAGGTATCGCTGACATACCCCTCAAGCCTTTGGGGCAACTAACACTTAATGTTCGTTTTAGTGAAGGTTCAAAAGAACGAACCCAACCACTCACCTTTGTGGTTATCAACATCCCCTCCAGCTATGATGTGATCATTGGAAGACCAGGACAGTGTGCATTTCACATGGCCGTGTCCGTTGGTCATGGCATAGTCAAATTCCCCACCGAAAGGGGTATAGCAACCCTTCAACCCTCCCAGGAAGCCTACATGGTTGAAGGTGAAAGTTCAAACAGTGAAGAAGACAGGCAAAGATTGGTCATAAACCATAAATACCCGGAACAAAGGATAAGGGTCAACCCTGACCTTTCTCAAGAAACCCTTTCATATCTTAAAAAATTGCTAACACACTACAGTGATGTATTCGCTTGGTGTCCTGAAGATATGACCGGGATCCCTCGGGGTATTGCCGAGCACGAGTTGAGAATACCGCCAGGGGTCAAACCGGTGGTTCAAAAGAAAAGAAGCTTGGCACCTGAAAGAAGTCTGGCAGCCTGCCAAGAGGTTGAAAAGCTTGTGTCAGCCGGCATCCTCCGAGAAGTCAAGTACCAATCATGGGTTGCAAACCCAGTTATGGTCAAAAAACCAGACAACTCTTGGAGGATGTGCATAGACTTCAAGGATCTTAACAAAGCTTGTCCTAAGGATTGCTATCCACTACCCGAGATTGACCTCAAAGTTGACTCCCTCACCGGATACTCGTTCAAATGCTTTCTAGATGCATACAAAGGTTATCACCAAATCCTCATGAAGAAAGAAGATGAGGAAAAAACAGCTTTTCACACGGACAAAGGGATCTTTTGCTATCAAAAGATGCCTTTTGGTCTCAAAAATGCAGGAGCAACCTATCAACGGCTCGTTGACAAAGCCTTCGAAAGCCAAATTGGCAAAAATATGGAAGCATATGTCGATGACCTGGTTATCAAAAGCAAGACGGAATACCAAATGCTCGATGATATTCAAGAAACTTTCAAGAACCTCAGAAAGGTTAACATGAAGCTTAATCCAGAAAAGTGTTCATTTGGGTTCGAGGAAGGAAAATTCTTGGGCCACATTGTCGGAAAACAAAGCATCAAAGCCAACCCTAACAAAGTAAAAGCCGTCCTTGAAACCAAGCCACCAAAGACCAAGAAGGAGGTTGAAAGCTTGAATGGGAAGCTTGCAGCCTTGAAGCGTTTTACCTCCAAGTTAGCCGAAAGATCTCTGCCATTCTACAAAACGCTCAAGAACTGCTCAGATAAAAAGGATTTCAAATGGACTGAAGAAGCTGAGGAAGCTTTCAACCAGATGAAGCAACACTTAGCTTCCCTACCAGACATAGCAGCACCAAAAACCGGGGAATTAATATCGGTGTACCTCTCAATCACGGACGAGGCCATCAGTGCAGTCCTCACCATTGAGCGAGACAAGGCCCAGGTACCCGTTTATTTTTTCAGCAAAACTTTAAAATTAGCTGAAACGAAATACCCTCCCCTTGAAAAACTTGCCCTAGCTTTAGTTCAAACAGCTAGAAGGCTCCGAAGGTATTTCCAAGCACACCCCATACAAGTGGTCACCGACCAACCTATTAAGAGTGTGCTTGAAAAACCTGAAAACTCGGGCAGATTAGCCAAATGGGCCATAGAACTGGGGGAACATAACATCACCTATGTCCCAAGGAAAGCCATCAAGGCTCAAGTCTTGGCTGATTTCATTGTGGAAGTCCCAAACCAAACACTTACTGAAGTAAACACAGCCACCACTGAACCCTCCAACCCCGAAGCCTGGAAGCTTTTTACCGATGGGGCTTCAAGCGTTGAAGGGTCAGGGGCTGGATTAATTTTGATTAACCCGAAAGGTTTGGAGTTTACATATGCTCTTCGATTTGATTTTCAGACCACCAATAACGAGGCTGAATACGAAGCACTAATAGCCGGCCTAAGGCTGGCCAAAGAAATGAAGGTTGAAAAGCTTGAAGTGTTCACGGATTCGTTGCTGGTCTCAAGCCAAGTGAATGATAGCTACATAGCTAAAGAGCCCAACATGAAAAAATACAGAGAAAAATCAAAGGAACTAATGAGTACCTTCCAAGCATGCAACATCAAACAGATCCCCAGATCCCAAAACAAAAAGGCCGATGCCCTAAGCAAGCTTGCATCTCTCACTTTTGCCCACCTCACAAAAAAGGTACTGGTAGAAGTGTTGAAGACACCATCCATTAATGAATTGGAGGTTCAAGATGTGGTTACCGAAGAAGAACCAAACTGGATGACTCCCATAAGAAAGTTCCTCAAAAATGGTGAATTACCCAATGATCAAGTGGAAGCTAAAAGGGTTGAGATCAAGGCAAGACAATACATGCTGCAAGGAGAAACCCTTTACAAAAAGGGTTACCTTGCTCCCTTGCTAAGGTGTGTCGGCCCCGAGCAAAGCAAGTATTTGATCAAGGAAATTCATGAGGGAGTGTGTGGAGCTCACTTTGGAGCTAGGTCGGTAGTTGCAAAACTCATGAACCTCGGATATTTCTGGCCTTCAATGCATCGCGACACAGCTGAAGAATTGAAGAAATGTGATGCCTGCCAAATCCATGCACCAATCCCAAGAAGTCCCAAGCACGACTTAGTCCCAATAACCCCCGCTTGGCCATTTCACAAGTGGGGAATGGACATTGTTGGTCCATTTCCCCCAAGCAAAGGAGGGGTAAAATTCCTATTGGTGGCGGTGGACTCTTTCACCAAGTGGCCCGAGGTCAAACCACTTGCCAAGATAACAGGAAAGCAAGTCATTGACTTCGTCTGGGAAAGCATCATTTGCCGTTATGGGTTGCCAGGAGTACTTGTTACCGACAACGGAAGACAATTTGCTGAAAAGCCTTTTAGCGTTTGGTGCAAAGAATACAAAATCGATCAGGTTTTCAGCTCAGTGGCGTATCCACAATCAAACGGGCAGGTCGAGAGAACAAATAGAAGCATAGTGGAAGGAATCAAGACAAGATTGGGAAGATATGAAAGCAACTGGCTTGAAGAATTGCCTAGTGTTCTATGGGCAATTAGAACAACGGAAAAAACAAGCCATAAGAAAACACCTTACAGCTTGGTATTTGGATCCGAAGCTGTGATCCCTGCCGAAATAGGAGTTGTAACCCAAAGAATTGTCAACATGGATCCCGAAGTAAACCAAAAAGAGACCATGTTGAATTTACAACTCCTAGAAGAAGCAAGAGATCAAGCCGCAATTCAAGAAGCCAAATACAAGCAACAGATGGAAGCTTACTACAACAAAAAAGTCAAAAACGAACGTTTCAAGCCAGGGGACTTAGTCCTCAGAAACAACGAAGCCAGCAAAAAAGAAAATCAAGGAAAGCTTGGCCCAAAGTGGGAGGGTCCATACACCATCCTTGAAGCACACAAAGGTGGATCCTACAAGCTGGCTGATTCAGAAGGCAAAAGGCTTCCAAGGCATTGGAACGGCAAAACATTGAAAAGGTTCCATGTTTAAACGGAAAGTTTGGTTTGTATCAAAATGTATCTCAAGCAGAATTATGAATACCTTTTGTAAAAAGCAAGTATTGCTTTAATGAATGAAGTTGTTTTTATCAAACTTGTCTTTCTATCCTAAAATCAGGTTGAGAACCTAGCAAAAAACTCCATGGCAAGTGCCATGTAAGGGGATGAGCTCCCAGGCCACATCGCTCAATAGGTTCAAGGGTTGAATGAGCCTATATAAGGGGTGAGTTCCTAAATCAATACAACTCCATGAGACTTGTCAAGAAAAAATAAAATTGTCTCATAGACGGGTATAAGCAGCCCACACCAAATGTTCACAAAGTTTTAGAAATATAGTCTACAAAGAGGCTAGAAAAACCAAAAGAAATAATGAAAAGGATAGGTGTTATCTCTTCTTGTTAAAAATGCCAAGGCTAAGTGTCTGCAGCACTGAACCCTTTTAGGTATAAAAAACATAAGGGCAACACAAACCCGACAAAGACAAAGTTACAAAAGAGAACAAACCAAATCAAAAAAAAAAAAGAACAAAATCCATTGGAAAAAACACAAAGGCACAAATCAAGCCTCGACGCAAAACCAACAAGCCTTCAAGGCTTCAAGCCACCCGGGCAATATCTCGAAACCTTCAAGGTTTCAACCTATTAACAGACAGCCAAAGGCTTGAACGGTTAGAAACCAAACGAACTGCCCTGACTAAAGAGGCACAAACATAAAACCATAATAAAAGAAAAATAGTTAAAATATCATATCATAAAAAGTCCTAAAAAGACTTCCAAACATAAGTTAAGGCAAGTCCTAGTAACTTGCAAATCTAATCATTGTCCAACGGCCATACAGGCCTTCAACATAACCAAAAGGAACCTTAGGGGTTCCTACCAAGCCTAACATTGTTCAAGTTAACATTACAAACATAAGTTGTTTTCAGTGCTAAGAAAGCTACGAATCAAGCATCAACAGATTTGGAAACTCCAGAACCTTCGCCCTTGGCCTTCTTTGTTTTCTTCAACTTTTTAGCCTTCACACCTCCATCACCACCAACCGCCGAAGCCTCCAAGCTTGCATCCTTAGGAACATCCGGCTGACCTGAAAGGGTATCATCGCTATCCCCCGAATAGGACCTCTTCCTCGAAAGAGAGCCCAAAACCTCAGCACAAACCTTCTCATTTAGGCCCTCCGGTTTCAATTCCTGCAATACAGAAAGAGGTTTACCAAAACAAGTGGAAACCTGATGGATGTAGGGGTAGGTCAGCTTCTCCATTTGCTCAACGGAGCCTTTAAAAACGTCAGAAGCCTCGGGGCGAAACAGAGGTGACTTCTCCAAAGGATGACCGGATTCATGAAGTTTATACCCAGCAATGAGGCCTTGGTGTTTCCCCAGGTTAAGAAGCTTAGTGTAAACGTCACCAAGAGCAGAGTTAAACTCTTTGGAGTGCAATAGGTAAGTAACCACTTGGTGAAAACCTTGCTCTATGAGCCATTGGTTATCCCCAGTAGCCTGAGCAACTGAAGCTTTCAACCCTTCTTTCTCCTTAACAAAAGCCTGCTGCTGAACAAACAAAGCTTCCCGGTCAGCCCTAAGTTTCAGCCTAGAGGCCTCGAAGCTCTTTTTCAAATCGTCCATCTCAATCTCATGCGTCTTTTTCAGATCACTAACCTTCTTCTCCCATGCTGCTTCCTTCTCGGCAAAACCAGCTATCTCCTTCTTCATCCCAGCCATGGAGGATTTCATTTTATCCTTCTTCTTGGAGAATTCTTCATATTCCCGCATTCTCTGACGAAAACGGGCAATGCCTTGAGGAAGCATAGAAGCTAGGTTGCAGGTACTCAAAATCATGCGGGACAGCATCAGGTCATCATCCATCCCAGCAATAGTCTCGTGTACTGAGGGAGGAGCAATGTGACTCAGAACATCCTCACAAACAGCAACATCTTTGAAACTGTCATCATTCTTCACTGACCAAGCAGGCACATAAATCCCTTCCGGGTCCAACCCTTCAACGTTCTTGCTTGAGGACTCCTGAACAGGAGTGACAACAACCTTCTTGCTTGAAACCTTTTTACCATGAACAACCAATTCTTTATCCTTCTCCACACCTGCTTCAACACCTTGATCCTCCGAAACTTCAATGTCATCACTCAACTCCACCGGTCCAGTAGAAGTGGATTGAGGACCAGCCTTCAACAACCGACGAGAAGATCGGCGAGTTGAAGATTTAGGAGCATTAGACTTGGAAAAACCTTTGGCAGTAGCAGCACTAACATAACCTGAACCCTCAAACCTTTGATCAACAGTCCTAACCACAACATTCTCACCAGGAACCGACGAAGCATCCTCAAAAACAACATCAGAAGTATCGTCGCTCTTAATAAAATCCAACGCAGACATGACTGCAAAAAAAAAACAAACAACACATAAGTCATAGACTAAGAAAAATATAAATAGGACAAAAAAGGAAAAAGCATACCAATTCCACTCCTCATAAGAACCGGATCCCGATCAACATTCCCCCAAATTTTACTAACCCCTAATAGAACAAGTAAGTGTTCAGGAAAGGGACGAACCCTAGAAGGGCAGTCCCGGATGGCATTAAGAAAAACAACATTCAATTCAGACTCGGAAGGTTCCGGAGCATTGAGAACAGCATCCGGATTCCTCCACACCATTTTGAAGGGAATGATAGTATCGGAAACCCAGAAAAAGCGATCTTTCCAAGCCCCAAGTGTGGTAACCATCGATGTAATAAGGCAGGTATCAACCTTGGTTGTTTCAAATGTAAACCAATCGCCATTCTTCGCCAAGCGAAAAAACCGGCGAAAGAGCAAAAGGGAAGGATCATACCCTAGATCACGACACAAAACCTCAAAATGCAAAACCCTAGCCATCCCCTTTGGATGAACTTGCCCAAAAGAAACCCTATAATACTCCAACAAGTTCAAAACAAAAAACGAAAACGGATATCGAAGGTTCGAGAACTCAAAATGACTACAATAGAGGGCAATCGAACCAGAAGGCGGTTTATCAACGGGAAGATCACAAGCAGGGGCAGTGGGGTTAAATTTCCTATCAATACCATATTCCATACAAAATAAATCTATCTCCTCTTGTGTTAACCGGGAAAAAGATTTTGCTAAATCCTTACGAGCACCCATTTTTTTTGAACGGAAAATGCAAGATGAAAAGGAAACCGGAACTAACCTCAAGAAAGGAGAGAAAATGGTAGGCACTTGGAAAAGATTATGAAACAAATGGATAAAGATTGAAGATACAAAATAAATATAAGCCTAGAATAGGGGTAATAATGGCAAAACAGTAACTCCTGCGAAAACCGCCACCCTATCAACTGCCACACATCAATCAAATCAACTGTCAGTTATTTGAATTTCAAAACATTAACTGCCCTCAACCTTTCAAGCCTTCAAGCAACGAACCCTCGAAACCTTCAGGCAATAAAATACGTGCATAAAAGTCAGAAGTCTTTAGCTCATCACCCAAAAACCTCTGACTTGGGGGGCTGATGACGGGGGTAGCCCAAGACTAAATAAAATGGCTAATTACGTAAACGCTTAAATGGTTAATTGGTTCAAGGCTTAAAAAGCTGTGGAAGGAAAAAGCAGCACGGTAACAGTAGCCAAGTCACATCTGAAGATTGCTTCACCAACCCACAGCCGCAAAGGCATTGCAGGTCTGCACGGTGCACGCTATTATCCGGGGGACTAAAGCCTTCAACCCCCAAAAGGGGAAACCCTCCACTGCAAGCGAGGTTGCTAGTCAAAGCCATTCCACTTCGGGAGATGCCTTCCCTTATAAAATGACACTTCATTTACTTCAGGGAGACATCTGGACCAGCTCTGATTCCTCTATCTCTGGTCATTCACATCGAATGCTTGTCTCGCACAAGTCATTCCCTTTCACATCCAACACACACATTCCCTTTGCTTTCACTTCCGAATCTGAGCACAAATCAGAGGAGGATCTATAGCAAAGAACAATAACAAACTAGCAAACCTCCTTCCACGTCTCGCAAACGTGGGGGGACCCCACGACCTGCGTTAGGCAAGGTTGAACCCTTCAACCCTTCTGCCTAGCCAGCCAAGCTACCATCGTTGGTCTTGTATTTGTTGTATCAACAAATACATTTGACAAGTTGCTTTGCCAGCACTCTTTCTCACATTTTTCACACTACTAGCGTTTTGGTGATTGTAGTTTTTGGCGTTTTATATAATAATGTATTTTATTTGTAGAGAATTAGATAACAAAACAACAAATAACTTTATAACAAAACAATATAAAATGAAAAAAAATTAAATATGGTAATATAATTTCTCTTCCGAATCTTCAATGTCATCAGCTCATTCTTCTTGGATTTGTTTTGGCGTTTTGAACCTTAGCTAGATGCCAACTTTCCTACATAAACCCCGTCTTTTTCAGACGAAGCTGCTTAGTGGCATCCTGTTTTTTGGTGTGATATTCTTGTTTGGTGGCATGTCATTGAAGACAAACTCTTGCTTGATGCTATTTATAATAATGGAGTCCAAAATAGCATTTTACACTTGTGTTGATCCCTTTATTCCATGCCGATATTCATCAAGAACAAAGCTCACATGATGGCATATCATTGTCATTAGTATCTTTTTCTTGAATATTTGTCCATCTCATTCAGCAAAATATTATTGAGATAACCCCTTCAAAAGAAGAATCCATTTAGTGAAAGCTTTGCCATCTGTGGTTATTTTTACTAACATTTTTTTGGCGTTTTAAAGTGAGTGGTTTCTAGAGGATTTGGCGTTTGTTTTTCTGGGTGTGATCAATTCATTGTGTATAGACCCCTCTCTTATAGGAGTTTTTTGACGCGTAGTTTAGGCGGAATTTTTTTATTGTAATAAATGATAGTAATAAAGTAACCGTCTTTTCAGTTACTGTTTTTGTATTTACTGTTTTGATCAGCTTTATCAGTTTATAGGTGACAGACGTCCCATCTTCTAAGTTTGGCGTTTTTTTAAATGGCGCTATGCAGATCAAAATATTAAGCAGGAAAAATATTTTTTGTTATTTTTGGCATTTTGTAAGGAATAACATTTTTTAGTATTTTTTTGGCGTTTTGCAAATAAATAGATAAATATATCATTTAAATATATTAAAAAAAGAAGATTACACGGAAGAAAAAAAAATTAAAACCCTTCGTCAGAAGGTACTTTATCCGAAAAGTATCCATCACTTGCGTCATCTTCTTCCTCGGAGTCTTCATCTGGATCTTCATCCATGTCATCACCTTCACCTTTATCGGCTTCTTGTTGCTGAAGATTCTGAAGCCTCCATTTGAACATGTCTTGCATTAACTCAAATTTTGAGTCCATTTCTGTGTTCGTACACGTGGCGTTATGCAATTCTTCCATGAAACCAAGACGCTGCTTTGTCATGATGTTTTCAAGCCAGTAGACTTCCTGCTCTCCGCTGTCGTATGTAACGGTGACCATGTCTGTTTCATCATCAAAACGCCATGATGTCATGACAGGGTCCGGCTTCACATCCGCTTTGATTGGTCTAAATTTCCTGGTTAATGCTTTCATAAGCAGCATTTCATGGCATTCGTTGTCTAGAGCGATGCCAAATGATAAGATACCCCTCTGTACCTCTTCTTCCATGTTCAAAATTGCCCTGACCGTCTTAACATACACCCTCCTTCTGTTGTCAAAACGGAGGACGAATCGCATGATCTCCAGAGTGTATCTCCACAAAACGATTATTGCCATTTTTGGCGTTTTGGTTAAGTTGGCGTTTTTTGTTTAAAGATGTTTTTTCCAGAAATGGATAGATTTAAGTGATTATGGAAGCTATGTTTTACCTCGTTTATATAATGATGTTTTTGGCGCGTAATTTAGGAGGGAATTTCTTCTAATAAATGTTAATAACTGAAATTCAGTTACTGTGTTTGTTTCATCTTCCTGTAATATCCAACGCGTTTTATCACTAATTTTTGGCATTTTGTTTTTAATGGCGTTTTATTTATTTTGAATGACGTGTTATCATTTGATGGCGTTTTGAATATGAGCGGTAAAATACCCTTTTACCCTTAATGAGGCGCGTCCCACATAATAAAATTGATGTTATTTACGAAAACGCCACCGCGCAATCTAGTCCATGGATTGTTTTGATCGGACGACCAATAAGCATTCTCACCGTTCTCACTCTTTTCACCGTTTTCTCTAAATCCTGACCCTATATATATCTATTATATATAATAAATGAAAGTTATTTGGGCCATGTGTCACTAGATTAGGGCATCCTTTTTACCATTTTCCCGCCCAACAGTACCACTCCCCTTTATTCTCACTTTTTCACAAACCCTACTTCATTCTTCTCCTTCACCTTTCCATACAAGATCCCCTTTCTTTCTGATGTTCATCATTCCCCTTCTTCACATTTCCATCTCCTCAACAACGTCCAACAGAGGTTACTTCCATTGGACACATCTGCGTTTGAAACCCTAAATCATGTACCGTCGAGTAGTTGAACAAGAGAATATTCATGTAAGATCTATTTTCTCATTCAGAAATTTTATTTGGTTTTATCTATTTTCTCGTTCTGAACACGATGAACCCTTTTGTACACTCAGAAGAAGAAAAAGCTCTCCTAGGGTTTCTTATCGTACACGATGAACCCTTTTGTACAAGCTCCTGTTAATCGGTGACACTGGTATGTTGTAATAATGTTTTTATTATTGTGTGTGTGTATATATATATATATATATATATATATATGAAAACTCTATTTGTAGCTTTTGATTTTGTCTTTCATTGTTTATTCAGATGCTTGCATTGTTGTACCATGTGATTACGAGTAGATTGATTTTGATATGTTTGTAGTTTTTGTTTTTCACAATCTGTTTGGTTGGTTTATTCACCCATGTTAGTAATTTTGGATGCTCCTATGTTTCTTGATCCTCTGTTTTTATTCCAACTTTCACACTATTATTCTAGCAATCCAAGAAGAATATATACATTTTATGCTTATTATTATTATTATTATTATTATTATTATTATTATTATTTTATAGACTTTGTTGATTAGAAGTAACCTCTGCCGGATGGTTGTTGGGGAGATGTAAATGTGAAGGCGAAGGAGAAGGACAATAAATTCATTGTTGGATTGTTTATGTAATTAACTAAATTGAGTAGCTTTACTACTCAATTACAGAGGAGTTTTTGAGATTGTTTTCACACTTTATTATTCTTGCAGCAAGTTCCACTTCATTATTCATGTGGCAAGTTTATATTTGCAGGCTTGTGAATTAAGGTTGGTTGTTACTTAATTTGTGTTTACTTTAAGAATTTTCAGTTTCATGAAGTCATTGTTTAGAAACTGATTTTGTTTTCAGGTCTGTTGATAGGTGATACCATCCCAAAAGTTTAGGCTTCATCGCTTTTTGTTATTCGGTATGGTACTCATTTACAGTCCCATTTTCAATGAGGTTGTTTTAGTCATGTATTTGATTTTTGCCCTTTTCTTTACATTTGGTCTGATTTATTTTTTGGTATTCGTAACATTTTGATTTACCGTTTGTTGATGCATTGATTCATTTGTAATCACTTGCAGATCACCCGTCGTCTGAATTTCAGCAATTAAAGGGAGTTTTGTTAATCAGCACCGTAAGTTTCCTTTACTGATCTATCCATTGTTAATCTTTTAGGGTTCTACAGGAACCATACACTTGGTTTTTTGTTCTTTCGTTCTTTAGGATTTTTGTTAACGAAGTTTCGTTTTTTGTTTTTGCATATCATCGATGCATCTCCAATGATTCAACAATACTGATGTTTAAATCTTTTATTTTGCCATATAATTGTGGCATCATCTTTTCCTTCTTCATCGCACAACACCAAGGTAACCATATTTGTTCTGATTTATTTTTTGATTAACAAATAATAATTGATGTACCGTTTATTGATGCTTTTGATTCATTTGTAATCCCTTGCAGATCACCCTTCATTTCAATTTTAGCAATTAAATGGAGTTTTCTTAATCAACACCGTAAGTTTCCTTCACTAATCTATGCATTGTTAATTCCACGTGTTTTTTTTATTCTTAATCGTCGATTTTGTTTCAGGTATACTTTTTGCTGTTAGTTCCACGTGTTTTTTTCAGATTAATTGTTGCTATATATACATATATTGGTTTGTTTTGATGAAACGGGAAAACGTTCGAGACGATTGATCCTAGAACGGAAGAAAAGATAGTGGATATTGCTGAAGGAGATAAAGATGATATTGATTTGGCTGTTGAAGCTGCACGTTGGTCCACAATAAGCATTGCCCATCTAAGTTTCCTCCAATGACAGTGGTTATAACAAGTTAATAAGGCAAAGCACTGATCTGCCTAATAACTGTTGGATATAAAGACTGTTGTATACAAAGACTGATGAAGATCATCCACTGTGGAAGACCAAAGCTCTGATGAAGACCAAAGCCTTGTTGAATGCCAAAGCCCTGTTGAAGATAAGCACTGATAAACCAAAGTCCTGATCAACCAAAGGTGAACCACTGCCCAACAACAACAGTGGTTTGATATTCACTAATTTATACATATTTTAGTCCCCCATTTTATCCCCATTTTATGCGTTTTCGGCCGTAAAACCGTCATTCGGATACTTAATCAAGTATACTTTTGTTTACAGACCTAAAACAGCATACCAGACAAGATGATAGTGAAAACGAGGATTTTCCGGGTGAAACGGCTGAACTGCGAACATTCTGTGGAAAATTCTGACCTGGGCAAGTCGCACCCCCGTGCGACTGGTGGCACCCCCGTGCGGATGCGACAACAAAGCTCAGCTCGGCGTTGCACACCCAGTGCGATCAGGAGTGCAACGAAATCCCGGGAACACACCCCCGTGCGACTGGTGGCACCCCCATGCGGATGCGACAACAAAGCTCAGCTCGGCGTTGCACACCTAGTGCGATCAGGAGTGCAACGAAATCTCGGGAATGCACCCCCGTGCGGATGCGATGACCAGCCCCAGCTCGGTGATGCACGCCCGTGCACCCCATGGCACGCCCGTGCGAGATCGAATCTGGTCAAGATCTGATGACGTCATGCGGTATGGTGCACAGTAACTTTAATAATGCAAAAAGTGAACGGTCGTGCCATAAAGTGCACGACCGTGCGAGATCGAAATTATATAAAAACTTGCAGAAACATTTTGCTCGTAACTCTGGACATTTTGGAAGCGATTCTGGCGATTTTCAGGCTCCGGAGGCTTCTGCTTTCACCCGGATTCAAGCCACATTGTGCCGATTAGCTTCGTTATCTTCCAGATTCTTAATCTTATGCTTTTTTATGGTTTGGTTTTCTAATCTTTCCATGATTTTGTTAATCTTTCAAGCATTTAGATTAATGTTTATGTATTATTGTAGCCTTTGGGCAAAAACACAACAATCCCTTGCTTGATTATAACCATTAGTGTGTTAATCTTTGTTTGTAATGACATTTGGAAGTATTTTCTATGTTAATCTTTGATGATTAGTTTGAAACCTTGTTATTGATATTGATTTCTTGATTATAAGTAATTGTGTTGGATGATTGGTATTTGGTTAGTTAAGATAGTTGAAAAATGAAGCTTAATTAATCTTGTATTAGTAAACTTTAAACTTGGTTAACTAGTTTAGCTTGGTTAAAATGTATGCATCATGATACTAGAAATGGTTAGTGATTTAATAAAATGTAATTATTGTTAATCAAGAAAGCTTGCCGTCACGTAAGGACCTTAACGGGTTAAATGGTGTCGTTATAAATTCTTGCCATGATTTGTTAGCTTAGTTAGTAGTTTGGGCCAAAATTGCTATCTTGGTGAATTTTTGTGCAAGATTTGTAAAATGAACTCGGTTGTGATTTAATCTAGTTTATGCTTGTCTCGGTGGTTGCATTGTGTTTATCGATGTCGCTTTCCTTGTTTAAGTGAGGTTAGAAAACTCCTAACGGATGACTAACTTATTTTTAAGAGATTTTCATAGACATTTATCAATTGCATGTTAAAGAACAATTTTAGGTGGTTAAAGTGTGTTTATCGTTTTAACTTTCCGAATGATTGTCATGTTAGGATTCTCGAAAGGGATACTAATTGTCTTGAAATTGGAGATTTGATCAAATGCTTCTAGTGCCAAAACCGACTTAGTTGACATGCTTTGGTTGTGTATTAAGCAAGGCTATTTATCTATTTTCATATTTGAAATCTATTATGTTTTTATTAGTAGTTGTTTATGCTTACTTTAGTTTATTAAAAAATCAAACAACTTATGTTTTTACCGGTAGTTTAGTGACAAAGGTCTAGTATTATTTCTCCGCCCATTTCCTTGGATCGATACTTGGTTCTTACCGATATTTTACTACATATATGACGGGGTACACTTGCCTCTTTCGTGTGTGTTTTGATGTAAAAGTAATAATCACTTTTATAAATTTAAAACCAAATCGTGTGTAATTTCATTGCATAATTATGTATATACGCGCACACGTCATGGTTCAGCATTAACAACAGATATTCTACCTTTGTTTATGTTAACAGTGTTTATATGTAACAGTATTTATCAAATCAGTGTTTTATAGTCTGTTAGGTTGTTAGATGTCATCACCTCAGTGTCTATATGTAACAGTATTTATGACATCAATGTTTATATGTAACAGTGTTTATCACAACAGTGTTTATATGTAACAGTATTTATCACATCACCACAGTTGTTTGATCTGTACTATAAATAGAACAGTGTTTTGATCTTTATACTAATAAATAAAAATGTAGTACACTTGGATGATTATTAAGCTCCTCATTTTGATTGTTTGGGTATAGTATTCTTGAAATTGGTCTTTTTTTGCAAACATATGTTTATAGGCAAACATCTGTTTAAGGTCAAACATTTGTTTAAGGCCAAACATATGTTTATGGCCAAACATCTGTTTAAGGTCAAACTTATGTTTAAGTCCAAACAACTGATATATAAGGCCAAACATCTGTTTAAGCCCCAACATCTGTTTAAGTCTAAACAGATGTTTAACCAGATCCACTGTCTTCTCATATTTTAACACTTTTCAAAATAGTTAAAAATGATAGTTTTCATTAATCCTTAAAAGTCTGTTACAACCACTATGTTGGTTCAAACATCTGATTGTTAAAAGTTATCCACTGCTGAAAGACAACCTTTGTTTCTTCATTCTTCATGTTGACCACTGACTGACCAAACATCAGTGTTTCAATCAGTCTTGGCTATCCACTGATAGTTAAAAAATAGCCACTGCTCACATTTTTATTGTTGACATCCACTGATATTGACCATCAGCGGTTTCCCTAAAAAACAGCCACTGCTCACATTTTTATTGTTGATGGGGTTAATTAGTGATAGAATGAAATTATCATATAAAAACTAGAATTACAATGAAATTACCATTTTACCTAATCGTTACATTCCAATGAGATAAGAGTTCCTCCAACATTGTTTTCATGATAAAAATTAAAGTTAAAAAAAAAACTCTTGATGACAATTTGTTGCAAATCAAATCAGTAATTAATGCTAATTTCTTGAGCTTTGGACATTGAAAATAGGCAAAATGTGAATTTCAATTTGACGGTTATTATCTCTTGATTAAAGTTAAAATAAAAATTAGAAAAGTCATCATGACAATTGCTTTCAAATCAAATCAGTAATTACTGATAATATCAATAACTTTTGAAATTCAAAATATGTAAAATGGTAATTTAAAATTGACGTTCTCTCTTTTTTTTTCCTACTTTGCATATCATTTCTAATATTTAATTACTTTAATAAAGCAGGATATGAGGATATGCACTACTTATCTTTCAAATTACATTTGCCATTGCATTCAATCTAAATTGTGAATGGAGAATCGGTAAGCTTGAATTCCAATCTTGATATTTTTTTATGAACATCCATGCTAATTGTATTATCCATATTACGTTTATCAATAGATATATTTAACTTATTCTTTTTTTATGTACAGTCTTCAAATGGAGGTTGCAAAGGTTAGCATGCTTAACGATCTTAATACATTCTCAAATAACTATTCGATCAGAGTGAAGATTGTTAGCATGTCGAGGAAGATGATGAATCAAAACAAAAATGAAACATATCGCCTTGATATGATCTTCATGGATGAGATGAGATGGTACCGTATATATTTGTCTTATAATTTTTTGGACATTTGAATACACAAATGTTATATAACACGTTTTTTATATAATCGGATGTTTCATATTGTTAGGGAACTATGATACAAGCCAGTTGTCTGCATAAGATGCTAGAAAGATTCAAAGACTTCATTCAGCTGGATCAATGTCTTCTTATCACCAAACCGTCTCTTGCTGCTAATAAGTCCTCTGCTAAGTATACCAACAGAAATGACAAAATATCTCTGTATTTCTATACTTCTGTTGAGAAATGCCTTGACTGGTCTGGACCGAAATACCGTTTACCAATTATCTCGATGTAAATTCTTCGATTACATTGTATATAACTATCTTGTGTGAGAATAAATACCGTTTTAATTTCGTTAATCTCAAGGATGTTGTTCAAAATAAAATTGAAGTTAATACAGTTATTGGTATGTAAATCACTACATGATATATATGTACTGTTTTGTCTTATTGTTTTTTTTTTCATGTTATCGCTTCTTAATGATGTTTTCTTTTAATAATATATTTTTGTTTATAGATTGGATTGGTTATGTGGAAGTATGTTTCAATCTAGAGGTTACAACAAAGAAGGATGGGAGCAAGGGCAA
This sequence comes from Helianthus tuberosus, assembly GCA_030545235.1. NCBI lineage: Eukaryota > Viridiplantae > Streptophyta > Magnoliopsida > Asterales > Asteraceae > Helianthus > Helianthus tuberosus. Next base: position 32,171,467 of record CM060373.1, on the reverse strand, counting down.
GAGACTTAATCTTAGAGTTGAAGACCTTGAGTGAGTTCTTTTTTTTAAGTTGTTGCATTTTGACGTTTAAAGCATTACAAGGTTGCTTGATGTCCGGTTACTTTGTGGGATGCTTTTGCTATTGACATGTTTGCTTACATGAATGATAAGAAACGAGAGAAACATGCTATTATCCTTTGTCATTTTGGTATGGTCAACCTTTACAAAGGTACAATTTAAACTTAATTAGTTTAATTTTTATTTATTTAGTAATTTATATTTATTTATATGTTTTAATTTTGACACTGTTTATATTGATCTACATTTGGTTTTATTTTTAAATTCAGGCAAGCGTGGAGTTGCAAACGGGTTTGAGCTTAGCAGACTTTTTATCGACACTGACATTGAAGAGATATCCTCTTTTAGGAAGAGGTATAGTTAGTAATATGCATATAAACATTAAACAGTATTATTTTGATTTTACATTTTCTTTTTACGTTTTAATTTGATCACATGAATCTGTTTAGGTATGTAGAGAAAATTTCTGCTTCATCTTCATCAAATGAGTATGTTGGTTCTTACGTTATCTCAAGTGTTGAAGATGAGTTCCTTAATAACCTTGATTTCATGCTTATTGGTTTCCTTGGAACCATAATAAAGGTGTGCGTTTATTTTTTTGTATTTTCTTATAAGTATTTTACATGCTGAGTTTTTTTATAGTCTTTTTTAAGGATTATTATTTTTTTTGATATCGATAAACAAAGAAGGTTTTGGTTCTCGGCACAATCACAGCCATATGCACTGATAAGCTTTAGTATTACAATGGTTGTAACCACTGTAAGTCCAGTGTGGAGGAAAGATTTGTAACGAAAGAGAATGTGGATGGTTCATGTGATGTTGATCATACAAAAGCTTTGGTGTGTACAAATGATAAATGTGAAGGAGTCGACATTTATTCTATTCCGCGGTTTAAGATTACAGTTTTATTTCCTTATACTAAATACTAATATGAACCACACTTCTGTTATTAGTAATACTAATGTTTTCATTTGTTTTTAACTTTGATAGCTTCAAGATACCTATCAGGGTGCAAGACTCTTCCGGTACTGTGTCTTTGACACTCTTTGATTACGAAGCTTACAAGATTCTTAAGAAATCTGCCAAAGAGTTACTTGCAATCGAAGATCAGGTAATAAATACATGCATTCAGTTATTTGTTAATGTAGTAAATATAATTTAATATTAATTTTTATAAAATTGTAGGTTCTCAATTATGGAATCATTGTGCTCATAGTAATTTATATTAATTTTTATAAAATCATAGGTTGTTAATTCTGGAGAGATACCGAACCCATATCCTGAGATTTTTGACACATTGATTGGAAAGAAGTATGCGTTCATCATAAATGTTAAAGACTATAACATTGAGCATCAGGTTGAAAACTATGGTATTGCAATGGCCACTAACGATGATCAGATCCTTGCCGCGCTCTACGCCAAATTCAATCTTAACCAGGTTTAAATCTTCATTATGTCATTCTTTTCATTTCATAGTCTTATCGTTTTGAAATAGATTTATACCATTGTGTGTATTTTATGTTACTGTGTATTATATACTTAAAGCATGAGCAGTCCGAATCGTTTGATGTTTCAGATTCCTGCAGTTTGTCTACTCCTTTTGACCTTATGAAGGTAATATAAGAATTTGGTTATTTGTACTATATTTTTTGAAACATTAATACTTATTGTCTTTTTATATCAGGATGAGATGTCATGCAGCGGTGACAATGTTACACCTGTATCCAAAGCACTCGTAGGCAATAAGAATCCCTCTTCTGACGAAACAAAACGTAATATTCGTGAAGTGTGCGACGTAGATGATGCATTAGGTTGTTCCTCGACAAAGCGCCGCATGAGTGATGAACCGACTCAGGATGAAGATGCTGGTGTTTCGAAGCTTTTGATTCCCAAGATCGAGAAATAGTTTTCTCTGTATTTTCGAAAAACATTTACGTGTTGATTTCATATGCTTTTGCCACGTTAAACTTATGGTTTTCGTTTTGTTGGTTTTGGGTGTTTGGTGCTGTTATGTTTTGGACTGATTGTGTGGTTTTGAATTCACTAAAACTTATCTGCTTATTATACTGTTTTGTTCTAATATTATAATGAGTATGACCTTTCTTTGCATATTATAATGTATGTGGAGGGTTCAAATGAGAAGAATTTTTTTGTAAGAAGAAAAAAGAAGAAGTTTCAACCAATAAGAATGTTTCATTTTACTTCATTTAATATTTGTATTTAATTTTAATATAAGGGTATATTGGTAAACTTACATAAATCATTAATTTGTATTCCTCCCCTTTAATAACTAACTAAATTAAATTTGTAACTCCTTTTGAAAATATATACTTTTCCAAATTAAAAAAAAAACAACTTAATTTAAAGTGTAGAATAAATTACTAGTTGTGTAGGATAAATTACGAATTGTGTAGGATAAATTTCGAGGTGTGTAGGATAAAATTCTATAATGTGTAGGGTATATGTAGGAAAATTTTGATATGTGTAGGTTTTGTAGATTATATGTAGGACAACTAATGATTAGTTGACTAATTAATTAAATAGAAAAATTAATGATATGAGTTATAAATGAAATAATATTTTACTAATATGCCCCTTCTTCTTTTTCTTCTCACATTAAATTTCTTCTTAAATGAACATTCCCCTATAATGTATATGTTAAATAAATATTGAGATGTTCAATATTCAATATTTATGTTTAAAAGTTATGTGTATGAAGAGAAGCAACAATTTATAATATATATTGTATAAAGCCAAATAACAACTTTTTTATCTACAAACATTTGTAATCTTTAAGCATTTCTAATCTTATCATCTTATCCTATAATTTATATAGGATTATCAGTGGATGTGGTTGTTCTTTATTGGTTTTTACCGTTATCCCTGGCCACTAAGGTTCAATAAGTATCCGTCATATATTACAGTTTTAAAAAAATATTTAATTTGTGCTTGTTTCTCCCATTAATTTATTTAAGTCATCTCATTCAATAGCTTATTTATATACTTCAAATTTTGTCTAAGTGATTCAAAGTAGGGTGTTCAGAAAAACCGTAACCAAGTAAGAAGCGTAAACCGAAACATATTTTATTCGGTTTTTTGTTCGGTTTATGGATCCACGTTTTATTTTATTTGTTTTGTTTGATTTATTTGGATAACTAAAAAATAAACCGTTTAACTTAATTATTTATTAAATAAAGATAATAATATTTTCTAAATCATATACAAATAAACCATAAACCTAACCTATGAACACCCGATTTACATCCAACAAAGATTACAAAATTTGTAGTTAATGTTTTCTCAATGTAATAGATTCCTTGAAATAATTAATTCAATAATTTGAAACAATTCTATTTTGTTTTTCATGAAATGATTTTTAATTAGAAAATGATAAAATGGAATATTATAATTTATTGAGGATATGTGAATCCCTAGGTATGACATATTATAATTCAAAATTTAAAAACCATTGTTTGGTTCTATTTTTTTAATGTTCCTGATCGTTTACTCTTTCTTCTTTTGAATCCTTCTCCTTCTCTCACGTATGCAATGTCAAAGAATTCATGTTCATCTTCTACGGCTGCTAATTCATCTCAACGAAATTTACACAGTAAGTGAAATGCTAACCTCTTAACTCATCATTTCCCAAAACAAAATCAGATTTCAGATTTCAGATTGAAATCATAATTCTACTAGGTTTTTTTGTAGGTCCTCTTATGAGAACTCCTCTTTCAGATATCTCAAATAGATCTCCTCTTTCAGATATCTCAAATGGTAATAGCTCTTGAATTTGACTATAAGTATACTTTTTTCCATTCTATGTTTTCAAGGGGACTGATTCTTGTGTTTCGTACATATTATACTTTCTATGTTATTCAGTTACTTCACCGGATGAAAGGCGTAAGCTTCGAAAATTAATACTTGATAATAAGAAATCAAAGAATGCATCGTCATCATCAACGAATGTTCGTATCATCTTTTCTGACAATGCAAATTTGCTAGAATGTTCTGATACTACAGACCAACATATGTACTCCATTGCACGTCGAGCAGTTAGAAATGCTACTGGTTCTTTATTTTCAACTACACCAGGTATGTATTTTGTTTCTTTATTATTTCTTTTGATAAATACGTTACTAAACAACATACCTGTACTAATATGTATGTTTAAATATTGAATGTTCAGATAACGACATAAACATAGGTACACCGTTAGATAGCAACCGTCGATATTCCATTAATTCTTGCATAATTAGCAGTAACAATCAGCCGATATTGGGTAGTACCTCTATCCTTACACGGCTGTCTTATGGTAAACGTAACCTCGAGCGCAAGAAACGTGATAATACTCCCGTACCTATGCTGAATTTGGGTTCAGATGAAGACGATGTGTTTTTGTGCACTGATAAAGATCCTTATAAAGGGATATCTAAAGGTTTTAATCTATTTTACTGTTTTAGGACATTTGTTGTATGCCACCTGTAATATAACTATCAATTATTTTTAAACAGATTATTTGGACCATGGTGACCAAGTGCTTACATGTCAGGTTTGTAGTGCAAAGTTATGGACATCAGAAGGTGGAAAAGGTCGTTTAACTATGAATAAGCTATGTTATAGTATGTGTTGTGGGTATGGTAAAGTTCAGCTACCGCCTTTAAAGGATGCACATCCGTCTTATCAAAATTTGTTTTCTTCCTCAAATGCAAAAATCAAGTTCTTCCAGAAGAACATAAGACGATACAACTCTATGTTCTCTTTTACATCTATGGGTGAAAAGGTTGATTCTAATATCAACAAGGGAAATGCTCCATTTATATATCGTATCAGTGGCCAAAACTATCATTGCATGGGTAGTCTCAAACCTCCAGATGGAAATGAAGCTAAGTTTTGTCAGCTATACATACATGATACCGAAAATGAAATAACAAACAGACATGCATTATTCAGGTACGAGTGATTTCTAAGTTCCATTTTTATTCTGTTAAAGAACAACTAGTAATTGAACCATTAGTAGTTCACTATCAGTTGTTAAGTACCATAACTTAATCCTTAATCACTGATTCTCTATCCATTGATTACTACAACAGCAGTTGTTAACCATTAGTAGTTCACTATCAGTTGTTAAGTACCATCAGTGTTTTAATCACTAGCAGTGCTTACAAGGTTTCCATCAGCTTTTTGACTTAACAGTAGTTTGCTTTATTCATTCTAAATTCATCAGTGGTTGTAGGTAAACTGAAATGTTAATTTTACTCATCATATTCTATAAGTTTTAGGCTGGTATCAGCAGTTGTTAACCACTGCTCTTCCTTAACACTTAATCCTTAATCACTGATTTTCTATCCACTGCTTACTACAACAGCAGTTGTTAACCATCTGTAGTTCACTATCAGTTGTTAAGTACCATCAGTGTTTTAATCACTAGCAGTGCTTACAAGGTTTCCATCAGCTGTTTGACATAACAGTAGTTTGCTTTATACATTTCTAAATTCATCAGTGGTTGTAGGTAAACTGAAATGTTACTTTTTCTCAACATATTCTATAAGTTTTGGGTTGGTATCAGCAGTTGTTAACCACTGCTCTTCCTTAATACTTAATCCGTAATCACTGATTCTCTATCCACTGCTTACTACAACAGCAGTTGTTAACCGTCAGTGGTTCACTATCAGTTGTTAAGTACCATCAGTGTTTTAATCACTAGCAGTGCTTACAAGGTTTCCATCAGCTGTTTGACTTAGTACCAAACAGTAGTTTGGTTTATTCATTCTAAACTCATCAGGGGTTGTAGGTAAACTGAAATGTTACTTTTTCTCAACATATTCTATAAGTTTTTATAAAACGAGATACTATTATAGTTATGTTATGTTAATGTTTTGTTGTTTTTTTTCTTTTAACAACAAAAGAACCAAACCTTCATCGCCTACTGATAAAGAACTTGATGTTGAAATGATAGAGTATCTGAGGGCTTTATTAGATTCACAAAATATGTTGGTTAAGACATATAGGATGGTCAGAGACCATTTTCACCAATCTCCAGAGGCCAACCTTAATCTGCGACTTATTTATAGAAGAGAAATAGACGACAGTACATATAACTTACCCACCACATCTGAAGTTGATGCTTTAGTTGTCGGAGACATAGATAAAGCTATAGACCATCGTGATATTGTTGTCGAGACTCAGTCAGGAATGCTCCAGCGTATTAGCGAATTACACCCATCATACCTTGCTCTGCAATATCCGTTACTTTTCCCATATGGTGATGATGGTTATAGAGTTGATATTCCTCATAGAGATTTTATGTCCACACAAAAGAAAATAAAACCAAAGTGCACAATGAGAGAATTTTTTTCATATAGGATCCAGGATAGAACTTATGGATTTTCCTTAATTTTAAATGGGCAAAGGTTGTTACAATAGTTTTTAGTTGATGCGTACACAATGATTGAGAGCGAAAGACTAAAGTACATCCGGCGGCAATAAGCGAACCTTCGCTCTGAAACATTTGAGAATCTTTAAAAGCATAAATCTAATGGTAAGGAAGTTTTAACAGACACTGGAAAGCCTGTTATACTTCCTTCTTCATTTACTGGTGGTGCAAGATTCATGCAACAAAATTACCTCGATGCAATGGCCTTATGTAAGTGGTATGGGTACCTTGATTTCTTCATAACTATAACGTGTAATCCTAAGTGGCCAGAAGTAAAAAGATTTCTAAAAGATTCAACCATCAAAGCCAAAGACAGACCTGACATATTGTGTCGATTGTTTAAATTGAAGCTTGATTCTTTACTAAAAGATTTGAAGGGTTGTAAGTATTTCGGTGAGATTAACGCTGGTATGTTATTTCGTTTTCACATCTTATCCTATGATATATATTTTGTAATCAAGGTTGTCAACTACTAAATCTATTTATTTTTCCTTTTTATTTAGTTGTTAATACAGTAGAATTTCAAAAGCGTGGTCTTCCTCATGCACATATATGCTTATCATGAAGGTCGATCACAAACTTCCAACCATAGATCACATAGATACATTTATTTCTGCTGAGATTCCCGATAAAAAAGAAGATCCTGAACTTTATTCTCTTGTGACTAATTATATGATTCATGGTCCGTGTGGGAATGCTAATTTGAATTGTCCTTGCATGGTTGATAAAAAGATGTTCAAAAAACCTTCCGAAGAAATTCACACCACATACAACTATTGATTCAAGTGGTTTTCCTGTATACAGAAGAAGAGATTCAGGTCATACAGTTATAAAATCTGGTGTTAGATTAGACAACAGAAGTGTTGTTCCTTATAACAAAAGGCTTTTGAAAAGATATCAAGCACACATTAATGTTGAATGGTGTAATCAAGCCAGTTCAGTGAAATATTTGTTCAAGTACATTAACAAAGGCCCTGATATGGCTACTGCGGTTGTTTCTGGTGATACAAATTCAACCATTAAGGAAAAGCCAAAAGACGAGATCAAGGAGTATTATGATTGTAGATATATTTCAGCGTGTGAGGCATCCTGGAGAATATTCTCTAATGAGGTTCATTATAGGTATCCTGCTGTTATGAGGCTTCCCTTTCATTTGTCGAGCCAACAGAATGTTGTGTATGGTGCGGATGACGATATTGATAATGTTTTAAGCAAGCCTTCTGTTGCTTCTTCAATATTTGTACAATGGATGAAGTTGAACGAGACAAATGAAGATGCTAGAAACCTGACTTAAGTTGACTTTCCTTCCAAATTTGTTTGGATACTTAAAGATAGATGTTGACAGGTACGTAAGACGTACCAGTGTGTTGGTCGGATTCATTCTGTATCTCCTGCATTGAGCGAACCTTATTTTTTTGAGGATACTACTCAATAAAGTTAAAGGGCCTAGATCATTCGAGGAGATACGTACAGTTAACGACCAATTATTCCCTACTTTTAGAGATGCTTGCTATGCGATGGGACTCTTAGATGATGACAATGAATACGTTGAGTCCATTAAAGAAGCAAGTTTTGAAGGACATACTGGGTATCTCCGAGCGTTATTTGCTACCCTGCTTTTTTCAAATACTCTTTCACGGCCAGAATTTGTTTGGGAGAACACGTGGAAATACTTAGCTGATGATATTGTTTATAGACGTCAAAAAGAAACAAATATTTCAGGTTCTGATCTATCTTTTTTATTTCACATACTACATTTCGATTTTTTAGTTAATAATGTTAATTTTTTGATTTGTTAGGTTTAGTGCTTCCTGAATATCAGATTAAGAACCTTACTTTGTTGAAAATTGAAAACTATTTAATTTCCAATGGTTCATCATTACGAAGGTTTCTCACTATGCCGTACCCTGATGACGATTCCTTATGTGATGCTACTAATCGTCTGATCAATGAAGATCTGTCACATGACGTAGATGAAGTACAATCTGAGTTTAACAGGTTGCATCAATCTCTTACAGATGAACAACGAGCGGTTTTTGACGAAATAATGGAAGCAGTTGTAGGCCGTAAAGGAGGCCTTTTTTTGTCTATGGTTACGGTGGAACTGGAAAAACCTTCTTATGGAAGACTTTGGCTTTAGCTGTTCGATGTAGAAACGGAATAGTTTTAAATGTGGCTTCAAGTGGTATTGCTTCGTTATTACTTTCCCGTGGAAGGACAGCTCATTCTCGGTTCCATATCCCCAATAATGTAACAGAGGATTCAATGTGCAATATTAAGCCAAATAGTGATATAGCCAAATTATTAAAGGAAACCCAATTAATCATATGGGACGAAGCACCGATGGTACACAAACATGCATTTGAAGTTTTAGATAGGACGACGATCGACGTATTTTCGGAAGGTAGGAGTATTCGTTCGGATATTCCTTTTGGAGGTGAAGTTATTGTATTTGGTGGTGACTTTAGACAAATCCTACCTGTTATTCCTAATGGTACTAGACAAGAAATTGTTAGTGCATCTTTAAGATCTTCATATATATGGTCAAAATACAGACTGTAACGGCTGACTAAAAACATGTGTCTAACTATTGGAGCTGAAAGTTCAAATATGGAGTCTATCAGAGAATTTGCAAAATGGCTTATTGATATTGGTGAAGGAAACGTTGGAGATGATAATGAAGGTGAAGCAATTATAGAGATACCAGATGATCTACTAATCACCGATATTTGTGACCCGATACAAAGTTTAATTGACTTCGTATGTCCTTCAATTATCGAACAATTTAGGATTCCTGGATTTTTTTCGGAGCGAGCAATTATAGCACCCAAAAATGAGGTAGTTCATGACATTAACGATCGATTGCTTTCATTATTTCCTAGTGATGCGAAAGAGTATCTGAGTTCTGATAGTATATGTCAAACTGAAGAAAATCTTGATTCTTTTCAAGAAAGCTTATACTCAACAGAAAATTTGAATGCTCTTAAGATTTCTGGCTTGCCTAATCACAGATTAGTTCTTAAAGTAGGTGTTTCTGTGATGCTTCTTCGAAACATTGATCAAGAGAAAGGGTTTTTATTCCAAGATTAATAGATTCCGCCAGTGACAAGACTCCAGTCTCTCGTTCCACCAAGAATCAAGTTTCACGAGTCTCAAGAGTCAAGCACCAAATAGATTTAGACATTCCAAGCATTTAGTTTTAGGAATTCCAAACATAGATTTAGACATTCCAAGCATATATATTTAGGCATTCCAAACATAGATTTAGACATTCCAAGCATATAGATTTAGGCATTCCAAACATAGATTTAGACATTCTAAGCATATGGATTTACCAAGATATCAAAATACCACACGTCATATAGTACAGGGACTAGACGTGCCAATAGTTAAAGTTCAGGGACTAAATCTGACAAAAGTCTAAAGTTTAGGGACGCTGGGCATTACAGTCTCCCCTCCTTTAGGAGATTTCGTCCTCGAAATCTTAGAAGAAGACTGCTCGAAGAGTTGCGGATACTTGGCCTTCATATCACTTTTCAATTCCCAAGTGAATTCGGCGCCACGCTTTCCTTCCCATCGAACCTTAACAATGGGAATTTTGCTGCGCCTCAGAAGCTTGACAGCTTGATCCATGATTTCGACCGGTTTCTCCACAAAATTGCACAGCTTCATTTATTTGCAAGTCTTCGAGGGGAACCTGCAGTTCCTCGTCGGCTAGGCATTTACATAGATTGGACACGTGGAACACCGGATGTACGTTATTTAGTTCTTGTGGCAAGTCGAGTCTGTACGCCACCTTGCCAATCCTTTCGAGTATCTTGAAAGGACCCACATAGCGAGGAGTGAGCTTTCCCTTCTTACCAAAACGAACTACTCTCTTCCAGGGAGATACCTTGAGAAGCAATCGGTCACCAACATCAAATTCAAGAGGCTTACGCCTAACATTGGCATAGCTCTTTTGTCTGCTCCTAGCCTTGATCAAGTTATCACGGATCTGAAGAATCTTATCCGTTGTCTCTTGAATGATTTCAGGGCCAGTAAACTGCTTGTCACCAATCTCATGCCAGCTGAGAGGAGATCGGCACTTGCGGCCATACAAAGCTTCGAAAGGAGCCATCTGAATACTGGAATGATAGCTGTTGTTGTACGAGAACTCAATCAATGGTAAATGTACATCCCAGTTACCACCAAATTCGATGACACAAGAACGAAGCATATCCTCTAGGGTCTGAATAGTACGCTCAGTCTGTCCATCCATTTGAGGATGGAAGGCCGTGCTAAGATTCAAATGAGTACCCATAGCGGATTGAAAGGTTTGCCAAAGACGTGAAGTAAAGCGACCATCACGGTCCGAGATTATGTCAAGAGGTATGCCATGACGGCATATAATCTCATCAGTATAGATTCGAGCAAGTTTCTCCACCCTATAGTCCTCATGAATAGGAAGAAAGTGGGCGGATTTGGTCAAACGGTCAACAATCACCCAGATACTGTCATGACCGAACGATGTTCGAGGTAAGTTAGTAATAAAGTACATAGCGATGCTATCCCATTTCCAAATTGGGATTTCGGGTTGCTCTAAGAGTCCTGAGGGACATTGGTGTTCGGCCTTAACTTTCGTACAAGTGAGGCATTTAGAAATATACACAGCAATGTCCCTCTTCATGTCGGGCCACCAATAAGTTGTACGCAAATCATGGTACATTTTATCGGCACCCGGATGAACGGAGTAATGGGATTTATGGGCCTCCTTCATAATAAGCTCACGGAGATCATCGAGATCCGGTACCCAGATGCGATTGAGGTAATATTGTAGCCCATTAGGTTTAGTTTCAAGCTGATCAATCCTGGCGCCGTGGATTTCTTCTTCTAGACTTCCTTCATTTACGGATGAATACTGGGTGTCACGAATACATTCATGGAGATAATTAGAGATACGAATAGCATTCACATGAGTTTTACGACTAAGAGCATCGGCCACTACATTCGCCTTGCCAGGATGATAGTGAATTTCGCAGTCATAGTCGTTAAGCAATTCCACCCAACGTCTCTGTCTCATGTTCAGCTCTTTTTGGTCGAAGATATGTCGAAGACTCCTATGGTCAGTGAATACTACACACTTAGTACCATACAAGTAGTGTCGCCATATCTTTAACGCAAACACAACTGCACCAAGCTCCAGATCGTGAGTAGTATAGTTTTTCTCATGTACTTTAAGTTGGCGGGAGGCATAAGCAATAACCTTATCTCGCTGCATGAGCACACAGCCCAAGCCACGGTTCGAGGCATCGCAATATACCACGAAATCGTCATTCCCATCAGGGAGGGTTAGAACAGGAGCATTACACAAGAGAGTCTTAAGGGTCTGAAAAGATTCCTCTTGTTCAGGACCCCAAACAAAAGGTCTCTCTTTTTTAGTAAACGAAGTAAGAGGTACCGCAATTTTAGAAAAGTCCGAAATGAATCGGCGGTAATAACCTGCCAATCCCAAGAAGGAACGAATCTCAGATGCAGATTTAGGGGTACACCAATTCTTCACAACTTCGATTTTAGACGGGTCAACATGAATACCTTGTTTGCTAACGACGTGACCGAGAAATTGTACTTCATTAATCCAAAACTCACACTTAGAGAATTTAGCATACAGACGTTCACCACGTAAGAGTTCAAGCATAAGACGTAAATGACGAGCATGATCCACTTTAGACTTAGAATAAATAAGAATATCATCAATAAAGACTATCACAAAACGATCCAAATAGGGTTTACACACACGATTCATAAGGTCCATGAACACGACAGGTGCGTTGGTCAGTCCAAAAGGCATAACCACGAACTCATAGTGTCCATAATGGGTACGAAATGCGGTTTTAGGAATATCATCTTCGAGGATGCGCAACTGATGATATCCAGATCGGAAATCGATCTTGGAGAAACAGGACGCACCTTGTAGCTGGTCAAATAAATCATCAATACGAGGTAAAGGGTAACGATTCTTCACGGTAAGCTTATTAAGTTCACGATAGTCGATACACATAAGAAATGAACCATCCTTCTTCTTGACAAATAAAACGGGAGCGCCCCACGGAGAGGCACTTGGACGAATGAAACCTTTGTCGAGTAGTTCCTGTAGCTAACTGGATAACTCTTGCATCTCGGAAGGTGCAAGACGGTAAGGAGCCTTAGCGACAGGAGTTGCGCCAGGTACGAGATGAATACGAAAGTCAACGGTTCTAGGAGGAGGAAGACCAGGAAGATCTTTAGGAAAGACATCAGTGAAATCACACACCACTGGAACGTCGCTTATGTTCTTCCCCTTGCCCTTTTGCTCCACCACGTGGGCCAAGAAGGCAAAGTTCTGTTTACGTAAGCATCTGCTCGCTTGTGTGCATGACATCAACCTTAGTCCCTTTGAAGGTCGGTCTCCATAGAAATTCAAAGTATCACCAGAAGGAAGAAGAAGACGAACGAGCTTATCATGACAAACAATCTCGGCATGGTTCTTACGCAACCAATCCATGCCGATAATAACATCAAAACTACCCAAACGCATGGGTATGAGATCAATAGAGAATACGTGATCATTAAGAGTCAGGGAACAATCACGCATAATAGAATTTACAAGAATCGACTTACCATTGGCGACCTCAACAGAGAACGACTCAGGTAACTTAGAGCGTGTACAGTTTATCAAAGACTCAAATTCCACGAACACAAAGCTTTTATCGGCACCAGTATCAAATAGGATCGAAGCGTAAATGTTATTAACGAGAAACATACCATTCACCACATCATTGTTGTTGCGAGCTTGATTAGCATTGAGATTGAATGCTCGTCCACGAGCGGCTGCTTGTTGTTCTTGATTCAGCTGGGGGCAACGATTACGAAGGTGAGTAGTATCTCCACATTGAAAGCATGCACGAACGTCATTGACTGGACCTGGATTCTGCAGAGGTGCTGGAGGTGCTGGTAGAGCTGCCTGAACTGGGGCTTGCTAAGCTTGCTGGGCTGGGTTAGCTTGACGGCAGTAGGGAGTCGTGTGCCCATAGCGATTACAGTTGGTACAAAGACGACATGCAGAAGTAGTAGGGTGATGAAAATTGCAAGTTGTACACTTGGGGTAAGACCCAGTGTACTGTTTCTTAACTTCTGGAACAGCAGGGTTAGCGACAGCAGTAGCAGGAGCAGGTTTAGTAGCAGGGTTTGCAGCAGGAACAATAGCATTACATCCTGAACCCTGAGATTTCCTTTTCTTGTTCTTGCTGCCACCTGACTGCTGGGTGACTTGATTTGCAGACTTGGAGGTAGCAGGAGTAGCAAATTGCTTATCAAGCACACAGTTGTTGTTCAAACTTGCTGCTAAATGATAGACTTCTTCAATGGTGTAGAGTTGACCTGCTTCGATTGAATCACGCATAGTAGGAGGTAGACCATTGATGTACTTGGTTATCATTCGCTTAGGAGTAGAAACCAAGTGAGGAACGATCAAGCTCAATTGCTTGAATCGGGTAGTATAAGCCAGGTTATCATCACCAACCTGCTTCAAATGCCAAAACTCTTCTTCAAGCTTCAATTGTTCATGAGGAGGGCAGAACTCGAGCATCATGAGTTCTCGCACCTCAGCCCATGGAAGAGCATAGGCTTCTTCATTAGAGCAGATGTTCCTCTCATTCGACCACCACTCCAACGCTCTGCCTTGGAACATTCCAGTCGCACTCCTAGTATTTAGATGATCTGGGCACTCGCTGTTAATGAAGGTAACTTCGATGCTGTCGAACCACTCGAGCATAGCAGTCACCCCATCACTGCCCGTGAAAGGCTTAGGGTTGCAAGAGATGAAATGTTTATGGCTGAACTTAGTAGACTTTTGCTTTTCGGCCTTTGAGTCCACAGAGGATGGAGGAGTGTTTGATCCTTGGAGCTCAGAGACGATCTTTGGCATGACTCAAGCAATCTGGTCGGCCATGAAAGCCATCATCTTTTTCTGAGACTTCTCCCTAGATCTCTTGAGAGTGTCGGATAATTTTCAAGAAGACATCTAAAAGATCCACAAAAGGATCATATAAGTCTAGATTAACATAGAATAGACTAAGACTCAATATTCACAAGATTCATTTAGATACCGCAACCACGACCTTCGCATGGCACGTTGTACGAAGTTTGGTAATGTGTCAGAACCGCTTATATATAGGAAGTACCAGCGGCGTATCCACCACGTTTCGGGCACAGTCGCTTCTGCCTCGTACTCGGTGTCATGTTACGTGTCGCAAAACACACTTATCATTGTTATCATAGGTTCACATAGACTTCAATAGATTACGATAGTTTTCAAATGGTCTTCAATAAACTCAATAGACTTCAATAGTTTTCAATAGATTAAATAGGCTTTAATAGACTTCAATAGACTAGTATTAACAATCCACAACCGACGAAATTTCACATGGCACGTGCTACAAAAGTTCGGCAAAATGACAGAAGAACTTATATATAGGAAGTACCAGCGGCGTATCCACCATGCTTCGATCATGCCACGTCCGTCTCGTCATCGGTGTCATGCTTTGTTAACCACAACATTAGAATTTACCACGAGATTTCCTCATAGATTGACCAGATAGATTCATCAACATAGATTAAACCAAATAGATTTCACAACTTTAACCCGAGCCTACAAAACTACGAACTTCGCTTAGCGCGTGGTACGAAGGTTCGGTAACATGCCAGAAACACTTATATATAGGAAGTACCAGCGGCGTATCCACCATGCTTCGGACATGCCACTTCCTCCTTGTCTTTGGCGCTAGGCTACGTCTCGCATTTTGTTTCTCAATCCACACATACAAAGTTTACACTTAGATTTCGCTAGGGTACACGATAGATTTCACATATAGTGCACAAATAGTCCTTCCGTAGTTTTAAATTTCAACAACATCATTGCCGATCCACAGACACTAAGTTTCGCATGGCACTTGGTACGAAAGTTGGTAACATGCCAGAAACACTTATATATAGGAAGTACCAGCGGCGTATCCACCATGTTTCGGACACGTCACTTTTCCCTCGTATTCCATGCCATGTTACATCTAGTGCCTTACAATCACAATATCACATACATTGATGAATAGATTATCATTGTAGATAAGCCTTGTAAATTTAGTTTGATCCTGAGGGATTAGAATTAACGTTTTAGATTGCGAACAAACGTGCAATTCGTGTGAAAATAATGTACCAAATGAACGAAGAACCGAGTTTAAAATTACAGACAGAAAATCATAAAAGATAGGCTTATAAAACATAGGATTGTTCCGGGTAAAGGAACGGCGACTAACCAAAGTGATTCAAACCCCCTTTCGAATTGAGGTAACGTGTCCTGACTTACTTAGACAAATACGTCATCGATGTTAGGCCTACGATATTCGTCCTTTTGGTCATTCCACGTTCCTAATTGAATGGAAGTTTCGAGACTTTGGCGAGACATAAAATCATCAAGGAGTGGGACTAGTTATCAAGGAGTGTGTTTCACCTCTAACTTGACAACATCGTACCCTGATAGCGTTGGTACTTATCCACCGACAAGACCTACTAGAATAATATGGAGGTCTTCCCATCAAGGTTCGGATGTCACTCCTGTCTTGAGGGCAAACCTCGTGCAAAATACAAACAGTGGTGAACAGTGTTTTTAAAGTATCGAGTGTATATTATGTTAGCCTTAAGAAAGGCATGTAAGTTCAACAGGAATATATGCTGCTAGGAAGCAGATACGGTAGAATGCATAAGTCTTAAACAGCAAATAAGAGTCGAGATTTCCTGGAACTATAGACTAGGGCAAGTATTCCTACTTATCCTAATTCCTTATAGTTATTGCTCTGATACCAATCTGTCACACCCCAACCGATGGCGGAAACATCAGGGTGCGAGCACTATGCATTCAGATTGCTCATGAGATTTCCATAACACTAACGTTTCAATATAGATTAATAGATTTCATGCAAAATTGTCTAACAACACAACCATATCAAAATAACCACAAGTTCCAACCAACATCGAGTATCAAACATTATTCATAGACTAAGTTAACTAGGTGAGTTTCTAAGCTTCATCCTAGCTCGATTCCATGTTTTCAGCATCCTATCAGCCTGCAACATGTATTAAAATAGAGTCAGTACAAAAATGCACCGGCGAGTATACAAGTTTGAGTAATAGCATAATAGATTAAAACAACTCATATCCATAATGTAAGCAATAAAAATAGTTTCAGCCGTGCTAGTGTCGCAGTCCACGCAGTGATAGCCCAAGTATCCCGATGCTTTAGTGTTTACCCAAGAATCAAGGTAAACTTGAATCCTCCTAACAATACCCCCTGAGAATAATGGGAGAGGTGCACCTCCAATAGCGCTACTATTGTTAAGCCGGAACTACACACCCTGATTAAACGTCACATAGCACAAAATAGAATAATAGAATGCACAAGTTTCACATACACGTAGGATAGAGTTTACTTTGCAAAGTCTCAAGTATCGTAGTTTAATAGAATACATGTTACATCCCAAAGTTTAAAACAAAAAGGGGTCGAGTATACTCACAGTGATTGCTTAACAGTATAGACTGTTATTGGATCAAATTGAGCTCTTTTAGGATTAGCCTGTTAGATTGCAACAGATAAGGGTCGGGCAGAATAACGAGATTACGCAAAGTGTCGAAATAGTCACTCGATCGGATGGCTGTCCGATCAGATGGCTATTGTCACAACCCGATATTTCCATGTATTACCGGTGGGCCCGGTGGTGAGTATCGTGACGTAGCTGATATCATCATAGTCAATTTATCACAGTTTAATATACAGCAGAAGACTAAAAATAACAACATTACAAACCGAATGAAAGTAATATCGATTACTACAAAAACGGTTGTAAGGGATCCACAGGCGGATCAAAGTTAAAAGGAACATTGTTCAACATATTTATAATCATCTAAGCTTGCAAGACTCTTTATTGATGCTAGGAGTAGCCAGCCCATTTCGATTAGTACCTGCACTTAACCTTTTTGGAAAATACGTCAGTTTTCACTGGTAAATACAATTAACTGAATCATTTTGAAAATGTTTAAGAAAATTGATTTAAATGCACAAGGCACAAAATATCTTTTATAACTTGGGATAATTATTTAAAAATAAACTTGTTAAAGAATTACATGTTTATTATACGTTCAGTAGCCCAGGCTGAAAACCGGGTTAAAGATTAATAGACACACCACATAATATATCCCATGGCGAGTTATTCTCGAACAGGTGGGTACATTATCTTACATACGCACCGGCAGGTGTATGCCTACACCCCGTGCTTAAATCGTGGCCATTACAATGAATGGGCCGAGGATATCCAGGACATGGTCATTAACTCCCCAAAGGCTTAAAGTAAACAAAACAGATTAAACGGGTTATCTCAATGTTTTAACCTTCATACGATTAAAAATTCAATACCCGACCAAGCGGTATTTTATATACCGTACCCCAAGCCCGTATAAGGGAAAATAAGTTAAAAGTATTTACCTGAGCAAATTACACAAATTTATCCCAGTCGTACAATTCAGCAAGTGCAAGTATCTTTTACTAGTCTCCTAAATCTGGAATGAAGGTTTTAATTAACCTATTAGATTCCTAACGGGTCTTACTTAAGTTTAAACTTAGACCGGTTAGTTTTAAAGAAAGGTATACGGTTCAAAACGCAAGATTAAGCGAAGACCGGATTAGAATGTTTTTTAGACCTGACAAGTATGAATACTTGTATAATATGGGTAAACTAAACACATTCTGGATTTTGAAGTGAAAATGATAAGGTTTGACCCGTTTCGGTTAATTTATGCAAACTAGTTACATAAACCGTACCGAATGCGATAAATGCATAACGGGTAACCAAATGAGTCATGAACAGGTTTCCTAAGTTAATATGCCTTAAATATGTTGTGATATCAGTAGGATACCTTCCATTATGCCCAAAAAGAATTTAAAATCAATTTAAGCCCCGACGGGGTATTTTGGTCATTTTAAAGATTATAAAAGAGGTTAAATAATAAACTGAGGTTCTGGTCTAAAATGATCAGTAAAAATATTTAATTTAATAAGTTATATCAGTAAGGTATCGCATATATGTGAAATTTATCATTTATAATCAAACTATGCGCCGTATGGGCATTTTGGTCATTTCACATAAGCTTTAAAGGTCAAAATTGGAATTCTGAGTTCAAAACTTTTTCTTACTGTTAAAGTATAAAAATTTACTTAAAACATCAGTAGGTATTAAGTCTTATATACCAAAAATAGTTTTAACCCATACTATGCGTTTTAAACGCGTAAAAAGTCTGTTTTAGGTGATTTTCGGGTTATATAAGGAAAACTGAGATTTTTATCAGCCCATAAGGCTTAAAATATTTTATTTATCATATAAAATCAGTAGCAAAAAGTTTGGTATCAATATGTTATGTAAAACTCATTTTATTAGCAAAAAGGGTATAACCGATAATTACCGAATCAAAGCAAGAACCCTATGTTATGTTCAGTTTAAAATAAATAAAAATATTCAAAAATCCCAAAATATTATATTACATCAGTGGGTAAAAATTTTGGTGCTAAAATTTGGGTTTAGATAGGCTTTATGCTAATAATGCCGTTTAATTAATAAAAAGCTTTCAAATTACGATATTGAGCATAACTCTTAATTTAGACCTCAAACTGATGTCAAATTTTTAGGACATGTTTATAAATCAGTAATAAAGGTTTTTGTCCTCTCACATTTTCAAAAATCTCGTTTTAAGGTCAAAAGGGCATAATGGTCAACATTTAAGCGATTAACGGAAACAAGCAAATGAATCAGATTAATTAGGAACCAAGTTGTATAATCTCATAGGGTTATACTAACCTATAACCTGGTCCTAAAGGAACTCTAAGGCATGTCTAAACTAAGCTAAATCGGGTCAGAACAAAAAGTCAAAGCAAAAGTCTACTTTTGCGACTTTCGGTTCCGAACCGAGCCTAAACTCAAAATTGTCGGGTTGAACATGCTTAGACATGTTCCTACATTAATTACCAAGTTATATAAGTGTTAAAACAGGTTTCATAGCTTCTACATTGCTAATTATGAATTTATTTGCAAAATAGCTTTCTGTTGACTTTTTAATATTAAGTTTGACCCGACAATTGACCTAGTTAGAGTGGAAATCAGAGGGTGCCCATTTAAGGGTTTATTACCCACATAATTACAAACTCATAGCCACTTTCAATTCGAAAAATGACTGGACCATTAGTGATTAATCACTAAGTCAAAGCTTAATTACGACGGCTTTGACTTTTGGTCATTAGACTAATAAAACTTGAATTAGGAAGGCTAAGAATGCTTACAAAGGCTCTTAGCACGAATTAGGAGTTGAGGAAAGCTTGCTTGAAGTCCAGAGAGCTCCAGAGAGTGTGTTGTGAATAAATTTTGAAAAGTGCAA
Organism: Helianthus tuberosus; assembly: GCA_030545235.1. NCBI lineage: Eukaryota > Viridiplantae > Streptophyta > Magnoliopsida > Asterales > Asteraceae > Helianthus > Helianthus tuberosus. The sequence continues at coordinate 32,151,492 of CM060373.1, read as the reverse complement.
GTGAGCTAACAAAACAAGGTCTACAGGTGATTCCTGATCATCCTAGGTGTCCCATATGCATGTAAAACCATTGGTGCAGCCCCTGGGATCGAAAACCACCATGCAAAGGCGGTGCAACCTGCTGTACAGGCATCTGTGCAGTTTTTCTGCATCTGCAGGTTCTACGCGGCCCGCGTAAGTTCTGGCCAAGGCCTACACGGCCGGTATGAATGTCAGATCCGGTCAACTAGTTTTCAGACTTTGCATTTTTGCTCCCTGGTCCCTCTAAACATGTTTTAACTTTCATTTATTGCACTTTTAACCCCCAAACTTAACTTTTAAGGACTCTAAGTCATAAACAAACTTCATTAAGCTCCCGGTTAGTTATACGATCACCGAAAAGTCTTGAATTTCAACGTTGATGCTTTTAACCCCTTATTTACGAATGTTAACGTATTTTCCTCATACGATATCGAAACCTTGTGAAATTTTTATCACTTATTCTCGGGAGCATAATTAATCGTTACAAAGCTTCGGGTTCGTTAAAAGGTCACTCAGAGGTATAATTGAAACATGTTGACACATTTAACCCTTGTGGCTTGCAAACTTTCACTTTCTTCCACAACCGGTTTCATACGATTCATGATTTATTCATTTAAGGGTATAAACATCGTGTAGGGTTGTTGAAAGGAAAAATTATCAAATGTTGACACTTTGAATCCTTCTACATACATACTTTCTTTGTTTGTCAACTTTAGTCCCTCTGAAATAATTCTTTACACGTCTAAAGTCCATGACACGTGTCCTTATAATATTGGTCGTGATTTTACGAGGTGTTACATCCTCTCCCCGTTAAAAGAAATCTCAACCTCGAGATTTACTGAAATAAATGAGGGTACTTCTGTTTCATTGTGGACTCTACCTCCCACGTATACTCTGGGCCTCTTCGGGCATCCCATTTAACCTTCACAATCGTTACGTGCTTCTTTCGAAGTTTCTTAACCTGTCGATCCTCAATCGACAAGGGTTTTTCAACAAATCTCAAGCTCTCATCTATATGCACATTCGTATGTGGCATGACTAGTGTTTCATCAGCTAGACATTTCTTCAGATTGCAGATATGAAACACATTATGAATTCCACTGAGCTCTTCAGGCAGGTTTAACTTGTAAGTCAATGTTCCGAAACATTTGATGATCTCGAATGGTCCTATGTATCTTGGGCTTAACTTGCCTTTCTTGCCAAAACGCATTACCCCTTTCCAGGGTGATACCTTAAGTAGCACTTTGTCACCTACCTCGAATTTCAGAGGTTTACGCGTTTTATCTGCGTAGCTTTTCTGCCTATCCCTGGCAGCTTTGAGACGATCACGAATCTGCACAATCTTATCGGTCGTCTCCAGGACTATATCAGGTCCTGTTAGCTGGACATCTCCAACTTCCGCCCAACAAACTAGCGTCCTGCACTTTCTTCCATACAAAGCTTCAAAAGGTGCAGCTTGAATACTCGAATGATAGCTATTATTGTATGAAAATTCGATCAGTGGAAGATGATCATCCAAACTTCCACCTAGATCAATAACACAAGCTCTTAACATATCCTCCAGAGTTTGAATCGCACGCTCGCTCTGACCATCCGTCTAAGGATGATATGCAGTGCTGAAGTTTAATCGAGTGCCTAGGGATTGCTGAAAGCTTTTCCAAAAAATGCGACGTGTATCTCCTATCCCTATCAGAGATAATAGACACTGGCACTCCGTGGAGAGATACAATCTCATCTACGTACAGCTGAGCTAACTTATCTGAGCTGTGTGTTTCCTTAATAGGTAGGAAGTGGGCTGACTTGGTCAACCTGTCGACTATAACCCAAATAGTATCATTTCCTCGCTTTGTTTTTGGTAACTTTGTGATGAAATCCTTAGTTACCATTTCCCACTTCCAGGTGGGAAGTTCAGGCTGTTGCAGCAAACCTGACGGCTTCTGGTGTTCCGCTTTAACCTGAGCACATGTCAGACATTTGGCCACATAAGTGGCTATAGACTTCTTCAAGCCTACCCACCAATAATTTGCCTTCAAATCCTGGTACATCTTATCACAGCCAGGATGAACAGAATACTTGGAGTTATGGGCTTCTTGAAGAATCACATCCCTAAGTCCTCCATAAATTGGAACCCATATTCGTCCATTCAATCTTAGGATTCCATCCTTGCCATATGATAACTATTCAGCAGTTACACCCAACTTTTCATTTGGATAGTTAACTTCTAATACAACTTTCTTCTGAGCGGCTAGCAATCTTTCATTCAAGCTGTTCTTCAATTCAATGCTCTTGGCATTGATTCTAATGGGCTTAATCCTTTCCTTCCTGCTGAGAGCGTTAGCTACAAAATTCTCTTTGCCTGGATGGTAGCGAATTTCAAAATCATAATCATTTAAAGTCTCCATCCATCGACGCTGTCTCATGTTCAGATCCTTCTGATTGAACAAGTGTTGAAGGCTTTTATGATCAGAATAAATCACACACTTGGTACCATATAAATAATGCCTCCAAAGTTTTAGTGCAAACACAACAGCACCCAACTCCAAATCATGGGTGGTGTAATTCTTCTCGTGCACCTTTAACTGATGGGAAGCATAAGCAATAATTTTGCCTTTCTGCATGAGCACACATCCCATACCTGTGTGTGATGCGTCGCAGTATACCACAAACTCTTCTATTCTCTTAGACAATATTAACACAGGAGCATTGCTCAACTTTTGCTTAAGAATCTCAAAGGATTCTTGTTGCTTAGGACCCCAATCAAACTTTATATTCTTCCTAGTCAACGAAGTTAGGGGTGCATCAATCCTTGAGAAATTTTCAATAAAACACCTGTAGTATCCTGCCAGACCCAAGAAGCTGCGAATCTCTGTGGGCATCTTCGGCTCTTGCCAATTCATGATAGCATCAATCTTAGCGGGATCCACCTGGATACCACGCTCACTAACCACATGTCCGAGGAATTGGACTTCACAAAACCAAAACTCACATTTTGAAAACTTGGCGTAGAGCTTCTCTTGCTGAAGAAGTTTAAGGATACATCGAAGGTGCTTTTCATGATCAGCCTGATTCTTCGAATAAATAAGAATGTCATCAATGAATACGATGACAAACTTGTCCAAGTAGGGTTTGTAAACGTGATTCATGAGGTCCATGAACGCTGCTGGTGCATTAGTGAGCCCGAACGGCATCACTAAGAACTCGTAGTGACCATAGCGAGTTCTGAATGCAGTCTTGTGCACATCTTCATCTCTAACCTTCAGCTGATGATAACCTGATCTCAAGTCAATCTTGGAGAAGTAACTTGTTCCTTGAAGTTGATAGAACAGATCGTCGATCCTGGGCAATGGATATCTGTTTTTGATTGTAACCTTGTTCAACTCTCGATAATCAATGCACAAACGCATTGATCCATCCTTTTTCTTCACAAACAGGATCGGTGCTCCCCAAGGAGATGAGCTAGGCCTAATAAATCCTTTTGCCAATAAATCATCCAACTGAGTTCTCAACTCTTTCATCTCAGTTAGGGCCAACCGGTAAGGTGCTCTTGCAACAGGTGCTGCTCCAGGTATAATGTCGATTCTGAACTCCACTTGCCTATCTGGGGGTAAACCAGGTAGTTCTTCAGGGAATACATCAAGGTATTCAGAAATGATAGGGATGTCTTCAATCTTGTGCTTTGGTTCATCAATTGTCACTTGTGCCATATAGATGACACAACCTTTCTTCATGCACCTTGATGCCTTAAGCATAGACACTTGCTTGGGCAACCCATGCTGAGTGTCTCCTTGTATGGTAAGTGGCTCACCATACGGAGTCTTGATAACCACTTGTTTCTTGTCACAAACGATCTGAGCTTGTTATGAGATAACCAATCCATGCCTATTACTATGTCGAATCCAGCTAGTTTCAAAGGAAGCAAAGACAATGGAAAAGAGTGGTTCCTAATGGATATAAAACATCCATCTAACATGGTTGAAGCAGTTTCTATGGTACCATCGGCCAATTCTACTTCATACTTTATGCCTAGGGTTTTAACAGGCAGATTTAACAACTTACAAAACTTATTGTCTACAAACGACTTATCTGCACCCGAATCAAACAATACCCTTGCATAGACATCATTGATAAGAAAGGTACCTGTTATCACGTTGTCATTCTGGATTGCTTCTGGGAGCATTCATTTGGAAGACTCGAGCATTGGTCTTCTTGCCTTCTTCAGGCTTCTTCGCATACTTTGGGCAGTTGGACTTGATATGCCCCTTCTCGTTACAATTGTAACAAGTTGCATCCTTAATCTTCTTACAATCCAACGTCTTATGCTCACTAGATTTACAGATCCCACAAGCTCTTGGTTGCGATTGGGACTTTGATTCATACCTGCACCTTCCCAGATGGCGCTTCTTGCAGGTCTTGCACTTGGGCTTCTCACCCGACTGTTGGTCATCTTTCTTGAACCCTGAACTCTTCTTGTGGTCAGAGTTCCCCTTGTGCTTCTTATCTGAACGGTGTGAGTTATCATCCTAACGTTTTCTCTTCCCAGCATCAGAATTCCTAAGCGATCTCTGCCTGACCGCATCAAGGGTAAGAGATAATGACAAATCAGCTACTGACCTAAATGTTGTAGGTCTTGATGCTTTCACACTAGCTTTAATCTCCGGGGCTAAACCTCCAATGAAATGGGCTATATGTTTTGGTTCCGGTGTCACCAAGTATGGAACCAATCGTGACATAGTGTTAAAACTCGTGAGATACGCTTAGCAGTCTAAGTTCTTCATAACCAATGTCAGAAAGTCGGTCTCGATCTTCTCAACCTCATGTTGAGGACAGAAATTCTCTTTGATCAAAGCAACAAACTGATCCCATGTCAGGTTATACAACGGGATCTTCCCAGTAGCTTAGATTAATGACCTCCACCAAGCTAGAGCTTCTCCTTTAAACGATTGTGACACAAACTTCACGACGTCTTGCTCTGCACAACCACTAATATCAACAACAGTGTCCATCTCGTCGAGCCACGTCATACAATCGATGGCTCCTTTCTCCCCTGTGAAATCCCTGGGCTTGCAGGAGACAAAATACTTATAAGAACAACCCTTAACACGTGGTTCTTGATTGAGCACAACTTTCCTAGATAGAACACTCCTCTGATTCGATGAGTGATGAGAATCACTCCTGCGAGCTGTATGAGTCCTGGAGGGTGGTTTTGAATGAGGTACAGACTGAGTTCTGACGCGAGTTCCACTCGATTCATTAAATTGTCTATCAAGAGCCCGAGTAACGGCATTATCTATTAATGCCTGCAATTCCGCGCCTGCTACATTAATTCTAGAAGTGTCATGATTCTCCCTTGGGTGACTGTTGACTTCGTCTGACCCAGCCATGTAGCTTGATTGCTACATAAAATATTGACAAGATTTATTCAAAAGTCCATTATGGAATTGTCTTTTATGGCAATTCATTAACCATGGTAACCATAAGCCATATTGGTTAATTTAATTAAGCATATTCATTCAGGATTATAATTATTCTCAGTCATAATTTATTAACATATTATAATGGCACATAAGGCCAGGTCACAAGGACAATTTATAAGCCATGATCTTATATGATCGAGGCTTTAAGGCATTGAATCATAGTTCATTACCTTTCTTGACATGGAGTTATAGACTACAACTGTCTTTTGTCTTATATGACAATGATTATAGCCCGTAGGCACTACATCACTAATGGATGTTTAAAAATAAAAGAAGGGAATTGGAAGGATCCAATATAAGGATGACTTATGTGATTTTATCGAATCACATTTGCCAGGAGTGTTAACATGTTTTCAGATGTTAACAAGGATTTTGAATCTTACAAGGAACTACCATCATGGCCCTGTCTTAAAATGACACATGGCTAGGTTTTGCCTTCAAGATTTTCTTTTATATTTAATGGCAGAATTAATTTTTAAAAGGAATGATATTTTAATTTATTTCATATTTTATATTTATGCATAATATGACAAAAATGAAATTTTTAATTAAAATATTCCATTAAAATTAAATGAGAGTACATATTTGCCCTAAACGGGACTTTAACATAAATAACTTGCCCACGCAGGGGCTAAACTGAAAATACAAGTCCTCGCAGGGACTGAATACATAAATAGATGTCCACGCAGGGACTTGATTGAAACAAGGAAATTAAAATACAAATAAATAAATAAGGAATCTTCAATAATCCCTTTTATTATTTCCCTTGATTAGATTCGCCAGACCCTTGAGAAATCCCCGGTGGTTCCTGCGCTCTTCTTGAACCTCCCGTTCCACCTGGCTCAACCTTTGAAGAATCTCCTGTTGCTGCGGTGGTGTTATCAGCGGCGGCTGCTGCTGTGGAGGTTGAGGAGGTGGCGGGTATGGATACCCAAAAGCTTGGTTCCCAGACTGGTACGATGGTGCATAGGGCTCTTCAGGGTGAAGAGCATTGTAGTTGGCTGCTACGAGGTATGGGTCAACATCGGGGGCATTATAGTAGTTGTACCCCGGGTAGGCAGGCTGTTCAAAAGGGTTGTACGCCACTACACCGGCGTATGAAGGAATTGGGTTATCATAACCCACAGGTGGCGGTGTGACTGGCGCAGAGTCCACCTCGGAAACGGGGTTTGAAGGCCCACCCATCTGTGGGTCTTCATATAGTGGCGGGTAATGACTGCCACTTGAATGCTGAGGGGTGCTGAAATGGAATCCCCCTCGCACGGACATCCGTGCTCCTGATCTCCTACGCCTCGGTGGCTCCGGAGGCGGTTGCTGCTCTGGCGGCGGTGGTGGCGGTGGAGTGACCGCTACAAAATGTGAATCCTCCGAGGGATCCTACTGCTGCTGAGACGGGTTGTAAGAGGGAGTAAACACCCAGTCGTATTGGGCAAACCTTGCCTCATAGCTGTCTGGACCACGATAAGGTGATCCATGAAAAGACGACCCATCCGAAATCTTGATGGGGTGAGTAGGTGTCCCAGATGGTGGTTCGGCGGGATCCGGGTCATCATCCATCTCCATGTCCTGAGCTTCAGGGAAATGGTCTTCGGGGCCCAATGGGTTATAACCCATTGGTTCTTCAATCTGATTTGCCGGGTTAAACCGGCTCTGGAAATATGGGGTCGGGTCTTGAAACGCGCGGTGTGACCCTGACCGCTGCAGTGGTAGGTATGAGTGGTGCGAATTCTTGGGCTTGTTCTCCGATTGCGGCCCTGAAGAAACACTGGATAAATGACTGGAATCAAATAATCCAGGGGGTTAGGTTCTGCATAAAAAGGGTTGGTTCTCTCTCGTTTGGTTCGAAGGGACGGATCTTCTCTTCTTCTCGATAGCTGCAAAACAAAACATCGTCAGCCTCGTCACGGGGAGAATGGGGGTTCTCTCCATGACCACCATCCGGCGTGAGAATAAGTATCGGTATTTGAAGAAGAAGAAGAAGTGTAAGTGAAGTGAATGTAACTTGAAGATCATACCTAAATTACTCTTCTATTTATAGCCGGGAGTTTGGGCGGGAAAACCCGTTATTGAAATGTTAACAGAAGATGCTAACTCCGTAAGCGGTTATTTCCTTCCCCGTTAATCTTCTTGATCTGACGTGAAAGCACACGGATCGCCATTTAGATCAACGGCTGGGGTATTGCCATGTGGAAAGTGGGCAAGTAGAGGTTTCTCTCCAATTCCATGCCATCATCGTGACTTTAGGGTAGTCTGGGATGATGACACGTGTCCCAGACGGTTATAACCGTGTGGTGGTGCACGACTGAGTCTTCTAGAAGATTATTGCCATAATCCGGTGTAACTCCTTATTGTGTGGTATCAGTATAAATAATATCCAAGTCTGGGTATTATCTGAATGGAAGTGTTTAACAGGATTTTATCCTTCTGTTATGCGCAAGGATTCATTGGTTTCCTTTTGGCGTGCAGGTGTCATCTGTTGTCTTTCTTCTAAGCTCTCTTTGTAGGACCAGTGCGCGGCCGCGCAAGGTCTAAAGAGGGTTAAAAGATAAGGTTGTGGTATGGTCCCAAGTACCTGAAGCGAAGTTTTTGGGACCTTACCCTTTCAAGCCCCCCCAGTCTAGTGTTGCTCTTATGCAAATAAGTGGAGCACTGGACTATGAGAGAGAGGTGCTTTTGTTGTGGATTTTTTGGCGTGAAAGTGGAGAATCTTTTCTGAGAAGATACACTTTGCCCATTATTTTTGGATTTTCTGAGAAATCTTGACCTTGGGTCTGCCAGAAGGTGTACTAATGACTGTTGACGTGTGACAGCTGTCACTGTTAGCTTGTACATTACTGATTGTGTTTCGCACGCGCGCGTGAACTCGCGTTTATGCTTTTTCCCACCCACCTCTGACGCTTGGATAACTGCACCATCCCGAGAAAGGTGTTGTTGCAGTTACCTAGGCTATTTATGGAGGTGAGTATATAAGTGTTTTGAGTTTCCTATTTCCAGTAATCATTACCCTTTTTCCCTCTTTGTCTTCTTTATCCGTTCCTAGAAAGAATTTACAATTTCTTCCTCTTATGTCAATCGGAGATCATCACGAAGACTCTACTGAAGAAATGTCTGCCGAACTTCCACCATTAAAGTGGTCTAGGGAAACTTTTGATTGTTTGACAAGTTCCCAGGAAACTGGGGTGCCCGTTACCCTAAAGAGGGTCAGACGGCGGCAGATGCTCCGACCGGGTATGTGACCTTGTTTTGGGATTTCTTTTGTGCAGGCAACTTTCGTTTGCCTGTAACGAAATTCTTTCTTGAAATTCTTGAGTATTACAAGTTATTAGTGTTATAAACATAATTCTTATTATTATTATTTGTATTTAAACTTAGAATCTATTAGATGTATGTGTGTGTATATGAAACGATATGTTCGAACGGGTATGTCGGTTGGCTGAGGTCCTTTTAAAATGACGGTTATTCCCGCCAATCTCAACTACCTGCATAACCGTTCTATGATATGTATATAAGTGGGTTACCGGCAATTCTTGCCAGGTACCAAGACAGTTTCCTCTTAACCGAAATTGTCCATCATTCAATTATCCTCTCACTTGGTTTATTCAATCGTGTTCTATATGGATTCGATGTATGTGAATGCTTCCGCTGTGAATAATTCTGATAATCAAGAAAGTGGTATCAGAGCCAGTTATGTGAGGGGTGACAATCTCAGACCGACTTCAACGATGATGCCATGTTTGCACTGTTCTGAAGAAAAACGTGAACGAAGAATGCAACGACGCTGTTACTACTGCAACATGCCTGGCCATCAAATTTCTTCATGTCAAGAGAAAGAGAAGGATGAAGAGAGTCAATTACTTCGACAAGCGGTTGATGCAGGAACACAGAAATGTCCTGATGAAGAAAACAATCATCAGATTGATTGCCGACTGGAATTCATTGTGGACGGGACCGAGGGAGGATGTTGGTCAGACATATGGTATGTGAGTAAAACTCTTAAACACCACTTCTCTAGTAACATAGACATGTTTAAGCGAATAAAAAATATGTCTCATGTCGAAACGGTCACTGGAGAAAATCATTTTTTCTTCATTAGAGACATTGGTGTGGTTGATGTTATATCCGGTTCTGAAAAGATACGTATTTAAAGTGTGTTCTATACTACGGACATAGACAGAAATGTTTTAAGTTATGATCAATTAATAACTCAGGGTTATACAGTAAGATTCATGGGAGATAAATGCAAATTATATCCGACTTTTAGCGTCCCTCTAAACAATAGAAGGAATGGTCATACAGGGATGACAAGAGAAGAGGAAATAGGAGAATTAGAAAAACAGAATGTGATAGGCAAGGGACATGAACATGAGAAGTATAAAACTGATTTCTTAAATGAATATTTTGAGAAACTGAACATATCGACAAATGAACCGGATTGGAACATTCTAATCTTACAAGCGATGTCGTTCAAAGATTTTAAAGACTGCAAGGCCCTGCTGGATATGCTTGAAGATGAAGATTACTTTATTAAATACAAATACTATCTCGAAGTCACTTTCAATAGCATGATAGAATGGTTTCTCAAAGAGAAACTAGAAATTCATTCAAGGCCGCTGCCGGCTTATGCCTCAAACAATCGAAAAGTGGAATTATTAGATCTGTATATGGCTGTGAAAAGGGAAGGTGGTCACCGGAGAATCACCGACAACGGTATGTGGGCTATGATAGCTAAGGATATAGGATTCGAATACGAAGATGGTGAGTACATGCATCTGATATATGCTATGTACCTGGATGTACTCGTGTATTACTACAAGTTTAAAACGACACAAGAGAAGGCACATGATAAGGAGGAAGTGAAGAAAGTTGCAGATCCAAGACAAAGTAAAAGTGACGCAGACGAGGTGGAGGTGACTGATGAAGATCAAGTTAAAGATAGCAGTTCTATAAATGCAGGGGCAACAAGCACAAATGCAGATCATTATGCATTTTTCATCGGAAATGACTGGAGCGGAGTGAGGAAGCTTAACATGAGAAGGAGGTTTGACTTTAACCGTGCAAAGGCTGCAGTTGATGACGCAAACATCAGCGTGCTCAAGAACTCCCGTAAACCAAATTATGTTTAGGGGAGAGTATTAGTGTTATAAACATAATTCTTATTATTATTATTTGTATTTAAACTTAGAATCTATTAGATGTATGTGTGTGTATATGAAACGATATGTTCGAACGGGTATGTCGATTGGCTGAGGTCCTTTTAAAATGACGGTTATTCCCGCCAATCTCAACTACCTGCATAACCGTTCTATGATATGTATATAAGTGGGTTACCGGCAATTCTTGCCGGGTACCAAGACAGTTTCCTCTTAACCGAAATTGTCCATCATTCAATTATCCTCTCACTTGGTTTATTCAATCGTGTTCTATATGGATTCGATGTATGTGAATGCTTTCGCTGTGAATAATTCTGATAATCAAGACAAGTTCCATATCTCCCAGATGTACCCAATTGGTATGGTTAGGGTTCGGCATTTTGAATTTGTGTGCCGTACGATGCATATTGAACCGACGGTTCCTCGATTTTGAGTTTTTCATCAAATGCACTGTTCTCAAGGGTTCTATTCTTTTGTACAAAGAGCATCGGCGAAGAAGATTCTGCTTCATCCCCCAAAATAATTCCACGACTGGAAGCAAAAATTATTTTTTATTAAGGCAAGGGTTGTTCCGATGAAGATGATTTTTAGGGGAAAAGAGGATGTCCCCACTGAAACCATTCAAACTCCTGTTGACGAAAATTGGTACCAGGATCTGAAAGACGTTCCGTCTATTGCTTTACCGGAGAAAGCCCTTGTTGGTGCCAGCATGAGTCTGAATTGGAGGATGAATCATGAAGACAAGCCGGTGTATATGGAAGGTGGTAGGGTAAGATTTTGGGGCTTGCCCTGTTTTTCATTTTCTTCCTTTCCTTCTTTTTTTTTTGAAGTTTATCTTCACTTCTCTTTCTTTGCAGTTGTCTCGCTATACGTTGTTGCGTTTGAGAGAGAAGGTGGAAAGATGTCTACTATTGCTAAAAAGCCAGATGAGGAGCTGTGGTACCACCATATTGTGAAGAATTTCGTTCTTCCACAGGATGCTGATTTGGTTGCGCAACCTGCTGCTAGCGCGGGTATGCTTGTATCATAATGATGTTTGCTAGTTGCTTCTGGTTTGCTTTGAATTAAGTTGCCTTTTTGCTTTGTAGCAGGTGATTTGTCTAATTTGGGCATAGGCCCTGAAAAGAAAAAGTGTTCGCCAACCACTACAGCTGCGCCAAAGAAGAATGATGCTGAGAAAGCTCAATCTTCTAAGTGCAAGAATGCTGGAGGAGAGAAGAAAGGTATGCGCCGTTCCTTTGACTCCTGGTGTGACTATGTGGTGGTATCTGACTCATTGGAGGGTCTTGCGCCTGCAGTTATAAGAAGACCAAAGCCGGAACCAAAGGATACTGCTGATATCCCTCCATCCAACCCTGATGATCCCATTGATTTGGAATCAAGTCCTGGGCGCTTAGTGAGGAAGAAAACAGGGAAAAGGAAACAACCTGATGTTGAAGCTGGGGGTCAGCCTGCGAAGAAGATTCAGCGAAAGAAAATTACTAGGAGGGGCAACCTAGACGCCTTTATTTCGAAACCTGTTCTTGGTAAGTTTTATCTTTTGCTCTCTTTCCTTAAATAAGCGTGATTTATGTACTTGTTTTTACAGAAAAACCGAATTCTCCTGTTCCCACAGAGACAACATTTGTGGTTAATGAAGGCCTTCCGCCCTCTCCCCCTCGTGCCTCTGTTGCTAATCAGTTAAAGAATACTGAGATTCCTGAGCGTGAGGCGGGCGAAACTGCCGGGGCTGAGAATCTTGAGGCTGACAAGCCTGTTGATGTTGTTGTGGATATGGAGAAAATGACTAGCCCGGAGATTGTGGATGGTGCCGGTAACCCGCAAACTCCTGATCTTGCAGCTTGTGATTTGGAGAAAGGGAAAACTGCTGAGGAGATCCCTGTTACCACTTCTCCGTCCAAAGCTTCTGGCTTTATGCCTGAGAATATTGAGAAGGTCACTGTTGAAGACCACGGCTCATTCTCTGATGCTGGCAAGAATTCTCCAATCCGCTCAGATGAAACTCTGGGGGATTATTATTATAGAACTTACTCGGAAAATAATGCTTCTGAAATTCATGTCCCTGTTTGGAATCTGAAGAAGGGTGACACCTTTTTGGATTGGCGCGTGTGCCGCGACTGGTTACAGGGAATCTTTCCGCCTGGGGAAATTAAGTTTCAAGAAGGGCGTCTTCACGATCAAACTTACCATGCTTACCTCGAGGAGGTTGCTTCTTATACATCCACTACGCATCGCATAGTGCGTGAGTGGCACAGTATGCATAAGGAGTGGTCTGCCTTTAAGGTATCCAAGAAGAAAGTTGCTGATGATGAGAGTCGTATTGCCCAGTTAAGGACTAAACCGGAAGCTGATCAAGCCAAGTTTGAGGCTGATCGAAAAACTGAAGAGTGGTCCGTTGCGGGCTGGAAGAGAAAGGCGGAAGCCGAAGCTGCCCTTCTTTCCGAGGAGCGCAAGAACTGGAAAAGGATTTGTGAAAAGGATAATGCTGAGAAGATGAACCTCCGCAATGTTATTAACAATCTCAAAGCTGATATTAAGAAGTTGAAAAAACAAGATGCGGCAATTGAAAAATTGAAATAGGAAAAAGCAGAAGCTGAAGCTGCGCGAGATGAAGCGCGCTTTCATAGGGAAAGAAGTGAGCAACGAGAGGTACATACCTGCGCTACCCTTGCCCTTAGAGATAAAGAGATAGAAGAACTTATTGCTTTGCTTTCTGATCAGGAACAACTTAAGAAAGATCTGGAACTTGCGCGTACTGAGAAAGCTGAAACTTCTCGCCACTTGGCTGAAACTGAGGAAAAACTAGAAAATTCTGAAACGGCGCGGGCTACGGCAGAGAGCGAGCTTGAACCGTTGAAAAGCAACATGCTATGGTTGAAAGAGCGTGGAATCGCATTCGTAAGTTCCCTTTTGTTTGTAATTCTTACGAAGATGTTTTGTGCTTTTTTCCTTATGTTCCTGATTTTATAGGTTGCTGAGTCAGTGTTGAATTCTGAAGAGCTAGATAAAACTGTTGCGCGTTTGGTGGTTGCTGCGCGAAATGATGGATATGCTCAAGGGTATGCGGAATGTTCCCATCATGTGAATAATGCTTTGAAGGTTGATTGGGATACTAGTAGATCCGCTACTTATGGCGTTAATACTGGCGCTGCCCTTGTAGCTATGAAAACAGAATTCAATAACCTGCAGCTTCCTGTCATGGATCTAATAAATGTTGCATTGCAGTCTGAAGATCATGTAGCGCAGCTGAAAGAAATCTTCCTGGATGGAGATGAAGATGAAGATTTAGCGTAGGTTTCTTCTTGTAATTGTATGAGCAATTATTTTGTAGTTTTCTTGGGATGTGTATCCCTTTTTTGTTAATGAGATGCCGCGCAAGTAACCGTTAACAATACACTGCCGTGTAATTTGATAATTTTTGAAGGCGCGTCGATGCGCGAAGAATAGTATGATATGTTTTTTAGTTTACAATATTTTGCATGGGTACAATTACTTTGATTAGGTAAAGCGAAGGAAGGTGGTATAAAGCTCATGTGTGAACGTATGGTCTCGTGTGATGTAATCACTGACCGTTCATGAGACTTGTATTATATTTACCATAATGTTTTTGCGCTTACCAAAAGAAATTGCATGCACTTTGTAAAAAAAAACATAAGAATCATAGAAACTTTGTTGTTTATTCATGGATAAGGCACAGAGGCCGTACAAAGTCTATTGAAATAATTACATGGGACTTAACTTACTATAGTCCTTGCTGAGGATTTGATAAACTGTAGAGCTTGTTTAATCCGCAAGGAGGCTATAGGACTGCTACTCAATTCTTCACTTTTTTACTCGGGCCTTCGTCGCCACGAGTGATTTGTTTAATCTCTTTGCGCACATTTTGTAAGAGGTGAGTGAGTTCACCGCTCTTGAGCGCTTTCTCAATTTCCATGCGCAAAGAGATACAGTTATTAGTGGTATGCCTGTTGTCCTTGTGATAATCACAATATTGACTTGGGTCTTGGCCATGCTTGTTCTTTATAGGCAGAGGTGCTTTAAACTGATAATCCTCCGTACTCAACACTTCTGCTGGAGTTTTAGTTAAGGGAGTCCATTGTCTCTCCCTGTTCTCTTGTTTAGCTTCCCTTTGTGCAGCGAGCTTGTTGATTGTAGCTCTGGCATCCTCAGATGAATAATTGCCTGAGCTTGAATCTCGCCAACTTTTCTTGAACTTTCTCCCGCTGCTCGGGCCAAAGTCTGCTGGTCGGCTGTGAGGTGGTGGCGGTCTATTGGTGCTGAGATTCTTCTCCGTTTGGGCATAGACCTTAGCCGTCGCCATTAATTTTTCCCAGCTTTTCGGGAGTCCTTCCGTTCCAGACAGGACTTTTATCATGTCGTCGCACCTGATTGCATATTTAAATTGAGCGCGTATCAGGTGCTCGTGAACGTCCCCAATTTCGAGTACTTCCTTGTTATAACGAGTAATGAAGTCTTCTAGACTTTCATCATCGTGGCGCCAGATATTCATTACGCCCGCCGTGTCGCGGATGGATCGCCTTTGCTGGCTGAAGTGAACCAGAAACTTCTCACGCAAGTCTACCCATGACGTGATTTTTCCCACATGCAGGTTGTCAAACCAGAGCCTTGCGGCGCCTGTAAGGGTTTGAACGAAGAGGTGGCACCACATCGGTAGGGTCCAGCCTCCCACCAGTCCTGCGCTTGTGAAGACTCGCAGATGATCGTTTGGGTCCGTCATTCCGTTGAACTTGCCTACGTTGGACGGGAGCTTCGCTTTCTCTAGTGGAGCCAGAGCAATTTCGCTAATAAATTTTGAATTCTCCGCCGCTTCAGCGGGGCGATAGATCAGATCATAATTGTGCTCAGCCACAGGATTGTAAACCGCACGGGGTCTACACTTGTTGTAGTTCGGTTGTAACCGACTAAACACACTGGTACTTTCTCCTTCACGATAGGTCCTATCATATTCCCTGGTATGGGTGTCCTGTGACTGACCCAACCTGGTGTGAACTGATTGACAGGGATGAGAATGAGACTCATCCCGGTATTCTCTTCGACGATTTTCTGACTGGGTATACTCGTATCTCGATGGAGATCTAGAGTAAACCTCTGTGTCTTCGATCTGGACCCGTGATGGTCCATCATGCTGAGAAACATGTGGGACTGATGGTGCTCGGTTTCGGGACACAGGCCTTCGTGATTGGGTTTGGGGAGCTGTTTGTGCACAAAGTTGTGCGTACACAGCATTCAATGCCCCCTGAGATCTGACATACCAGGAGATTGGGGTCTCTCCTGGGGGTAGAATTGAGCTTACAGGGATCTCCGGCTGTACCCCTGGGGTGACAGGTTCGTTTGGATGATTGTTAGTGAACTTGTAACACCTCGAAAATTCACGTCCTATAATGTGTAGACACGTGTCAAATGTTTAAACGTGTGGAAGAAATATTATAGAAGGACTGAAGTTGACAAACATGCAAAGTATGTGAATATACGTATTCTAAGTGTCAACTGTGAATAAATATAATATACGTTAACCCTACATGGTGCTCATACCTTCAAACGAATAAATCATGTATCATACGAAGCTAAAAGTGAGAGATTTCAAACTACAGGGACTAAATGTGTCAACATGTTTAAATTATACCTCTGAGTGACCTTTTGGCAAACCCGAAGCTTTGTAACTGTTAATCATGCTCACTAGAATACACGATTTAAATTCCGTAAAGTTTCGTTAACGTATGAGAAAGTTATGATCAAATTCGTGTGCGAAGAGTTAAAGCGTAAACGTTGAAAGTTAGGACTTTTCGGGTAACGATAAAGTTAACCGGGGACTTAGCAAAGTGGGTATATGTTTTGAAGCCTTTATATATCAATTGTGAGGGTTTAAAATGCAAGAAACAAGTGCCTAATCGGAGTTTGAAGGGCCAAGGATCAATTAGCAAAGAAAATCAAAAAGCTGATTTTGGCATGCCGTCGCGCCACGCGAGGGTCCCTCGCGCCACGCGAGGGATTCCCAGAACCGAGAAACATGGGCTGTTGTCTGCAATGGCTGTTATGCGCGACCTTTACCCGATTTTTCACATCTCTTGGCCCCTAAAGCACCCCCTAGGCACTAGTAACAAGTGTTGATCAGTTGTGGGCACTAGTAGACTTGTTTGTCAATCAAATGTGGTGAGTAAATCCACTATAAATAGGCCTTCAAGTCACAAACATTCTCACACCAATTCCTTCAACATTCTGATCATTCCTGGAGCTCCAACCTGCTTTCAAGAGTTCTCTAATCAAGCTTAGGACCTTTGTAAGTTGCCTAACCTTCTCTAATTACTTTTAGCTTAGTTAATTAGCTAAAAGTCAAACCGTCGTAATTACGGTTTGACTTCGAGATTAGTCAACAATGGCTCAGTCATATCTCGAATTAAAATTAGATATAAGTTGGTATTTATTGGGTAATAAACCCTCAAAAGGGTTCCCCCTGATTACCACTCTAACCAGGTCAAAAGTCGGGTCAAACTAGTTTATAAAAAGTCAACAGGATACTTAAAATGCGATTTATGCATGATTAGCAATATAGATCATATACAACCTATTTGATCATTGTTATAACTTAATAATAAGTGTAAGAACATGTCTAAACATGTTCAACCCGACAAATTCCTGTAAATACCCGGTTCGGAACCGAAAGTCACATAGTTTGACTTTCACTTTGACTTTCAGTTCTGACCCGTTTAGGCATGTTTTAGAAATGCCTCAGAGCTTTAATTGGACTAGGTTACATGCTAGTATAACCCTCTGTGATTATACACTATGGTTCATTAGTTAACCGATTATTACGCATGATTCCGTTAATTGCTCATATGTTGACCATTATGCCCTTATTACCTTAAAACATGATTTTTGGAAATGTAAAAGAGTAGAAACCTTAATTACTGATATATAAACTTTTATGCAAAATTTAACATCAGTTTGAGGTGTAGATTGAGAGTTATGCTCATTCTCGCAAATTGAAAGCTTTATGTTAATAAAATGGCGTAATTAGCGTATAGCCTAGTTAAACATACTTTTTGATATCAAATCTTTTACCCACTGATGTAATATATTATTTTGGGATTTTTAAAGATTTTTAATTAATTTTAGGCTGAGCATAACTCATAGTCGTAGGCTTAATCCGGTAATTGTCGGTTTTGCCCTTACGGGCCATAAAATGAGTTTTACATATCTAAACGACTCCAAACCTTTTGCTACTGATCACATATGATAAATAAATTATTTTAAGCCTTCTGGAAATATAAAAATATCAGATATAAGTATCGAACCCGGAAATGGCCTTTAATCGCCTTTTTAAGCGTTTTTAACGCATAGTATGTGCTATAACTATATTAAACATACCAGGGTTGATACCTACTGATATTTGAGGAAAATTATAATATTTTAACAGTAAGCAAAGGTTGATAAACTCAGACTTCGGTTTTGAGCTTTTCGGCTTATGTGAAATTACCAAAATACCCCCTGCGGGGCATAGTTTGGTTAAATTTGATAAATTTCACATATATGCTTTAACCTACTGATATAACTTAGCAAATTATGTATTTTTGCTGATTACATCAGACCTGTAACTCAGGTTGTTACTTAAACTCTTTTATAAACTTTTAAATGACCAAACTACCCCTACGGGGCCTAGTTTGTGTTTAAACACGTTTCAGGCATAATGAAAGACATCTTAATGATGTCACAACATATTTGAGGCATAATTAACTTAGGAAACCTGTATATAGCTCTCATGAATACCCGTCACGCTTATTACGCGTACGGTTCGGTTTATGTAACAAGTTTACATAAATTAGCCGAAACGGGTCAAACCTTAACGGTTTTATCTCAAAATCCAGAATGTGAATAATAAACCCATATTAAACAAGTCTTCAAACTTGTCGGGTCTAAATCGCATTCTAGCCGGTCTTCGCTTAATCGTGCGTACGAACCGTATCTTTGAAACTAGCCGGTCTAAGCTTAAGCTTAATTAAAGACCCGTTAGGATTCTAATAGGTTATTATAAAACCTTCGTTCCAGATTAGGAGGACCAGTAAAAGCTACATGCATTTTGCTAATTGTGAATTATACTTGCTCAGGTAAATACTTTTAACTTATTTTCCCTATACGGTCTTGGG
The DNA here is from genome assembly GCA_030545235.1 of Helianthus tuberosus. Classification (NCBI taxonomy): domain Eukaryota; kingdom Viridiplantae; phylum Streptophyta; class Magnoliopsida; order Asterales; family Asteraceae; genus Helianthus; species Helianthus tuberosus. Next base: position 32,132,685 of record CM060373.1, on the reverse strand, counting down.
TTACGGTATATAGCATATCGCTTGATCGGGCATCAAATTCTCCACCGTTGAGTGGGTAGTTGAATAAATTTGATCGGCTCGTTTAAACAGTCTTGATACTTAAAGCCTTTGGGGGGTTAATGACCATGTCCCGGATATCCTTGGCATCATCTTACGAGATGGCCACGACCTGAGCACGGGGTGTAGGCGTACACCTGTCAGTGTATAACTCTATTTTGGGGTGTGTCTATTGATCTATAACCCGGACAAGATCCGGGCTACTGAACGCACAAGTAACATGTAATTCGTTCACAAGATTATAATATTAAATAATTCTCCCAAGTTATAAAAATGTTTATGCCATGTGCATCCAAACCAATTTTCAATCATTTTTCCAAAATGAGCCAGTTGAATGTATTTACCAGTGTAAACTGACGTATTTTCCCAAAAAGACTGAATGCAGGTACTAAACGAAATTGGCTGGATTGTCTCCTTAGCATCAATAAAAAGTCTCGCAAGCTTAGGATGCCTGAAGTCTGTTGAACCATTGTTTCTATTTTATTTCGATCCGTTCTGTGGATAAACAATCGAACGTTGTGATACTTGATATTACAATAATTAAATTCGGTTGTATTATATTCTAAATTTGCTTCCGCTGTGCATATTAATTATTGTGTCGTTTGACTAATACGTTGCCAACCACGTCACGATAATCCCCCACCGGGCCCACCGATGACACGTGGAAATCGGGGTGTGACAGGTTGGTATCAGAGCCAACACTGAGCGAATTAAACACTAGCCTTTTGTGTTTAATCTCAGTTACACAATTGCACAATTCTAAACTTTCGAGTCTAGACATATAACATAGGACAAATTCCACCTTGTTTGTGTTGTCCTTTATTTTGCATATATTTTTGTATTGTTATCTTATATTGAATTGACAGGACAAAATGCCTCCGAGATTCTTCCGTAGGAGAGGACGAGGCAAGGGGCCGATCACCGCCCCCAATGATAACGAGGCAGGACCCTCAAATGTCCGAGCTCCGTCTACCACGGAGAGTGACGATCCACGCCAAAACAGAAGAAATCTATTTGAGCCGGCTAGACGGTCGGTCTCACATAGCTCGACACCTCCGGTCCAAAACCCGTATGGGCCACAACCGGACTACGAGCCGAACAACCCCCAGCCTTCATATATACCATTGCAACGATCCCTGTCTCATCATTCGTATGGTGACCCCACACCCATCTTCCGAGGCCAATTTAATCCGGCCAATTACTTACCAGAACCCGTGGGTTTTAACCCACTGGGGCCAGACGATCACTTCTCCGGTGATAACACGGACGACATGGACGAGGATACGGACCCCGTCGAACCCGCAAGTGGCACACCAAACCATCCGATCGAAATCTCTGACGGATCTTCATTCCACGGATCACCTTATGTTGGTCCGGACAGCTTTCAGGCGATGTTCACCAGGCACGAGTGGTACTATACACCTCCTCACCACTCGTCGCCTCATGAGCAGCAGCAGCCGCAGCAGCAGCAGCATCATCAAGATTCCTCTGAGGATCACCGATTTGTGGCAGTTACGCCACCACCTCCACCGCCACCAGTACAGCCGGCACCTCCTCAACCGCCAAGGCGTAGGAGAACCGGTGCCCGCATGTCGTCACGAGCAGGGGACTTCCATTTCAGTTCCCCACGTCAGTCCAGTGGCAGCCATTATCCGCCACATCAGGAGGACCCACAAATGGGTGGACCTTCTCAACCAGCTGTACCACAGCCACCGCCGATGGGTTTTGACAACCCAATTCCAGCATATACGGGTTCCATGGCATACAACCCGTTTGAACCAACGCATCACAACTATGGTTACGCGGAGGCCGACCCTTACATGGTAGCGGCGAACTACAACCCCCAAGGACCCTATGGAGACCCATGGGGAGTAGGTTACCCGACTCAGGGGTACCCGATACCTCCTAGGCCTATTATCAGGACGCAATCGCAGCCGCCTAGGTTCTCTCCACCTGAGCATGAAGAACTCCTTCAGAGGTTGAATCAAGTTGAACGGGTAGTTCACGAGGACCGCAGGGAGAGACAGACTTTCTTCCAAGGATTAGTAGGATTGATCAAAGGGAAGAACAAGAAGGATCATTGAATCCTCCCAAATTTCTGTATAAGCCCTTGCGTGGGTGCATTTGGTTGTTAAGCCCCTACGTGGGTATTTATGTTTGTTTGTTTGCTTTGAGCCCCTGCGAGGGCCTATTATCAATAAACCCCTACGAGGGTATGTTATTGTGTAAGTCCCTGCGTGGACTATTATGTTTAAGTCCATGCGTGGACTATTATTCTAGTTTGACCCCTGCGTGGGTACGAGTGTTGTTTGACCCCTGCGTGGGTAATTGTTTGTTTGAAAAGACCCGTTTAGGGCAACATGTAACCTATGTATAATTAATGGAATGTTTGTTTTATGAATTTCATGTTTGCAATTTTGTGCATAAATAATTTATAAATGAAATAAATAAATTAAAATCATTCCTTTTGAAATAATCTGCCTATGTAATTATTAATTAAGAATCTTAGAGTGTGAAACCTAGCCTAGGGTCAATTATAAGACCGGGCCAAGATGGTAAGACCTGTTTAAAAGATTCAAATCCCTGTTAACATCTTAAAACGTGTTAACACTCCTAGCAGACGTGATTTATTAAAAATCACATACGTCATTTTTATAAAGGAATTCTTTAGAAGATTCCTAACCCAGTTTAATGATCTCTGAATCCTGGGTTTACATCATCAAATAAAGATGATCATATTTTAACCATACGTGGTAATTTAGTGCCTACGGGCCTTGCTCATTTCTACATGAGCCAAAAAGACAGTGGTAGCTATGACTCCCTGTCAAATAAAGGTAATGAACTAGGTTCAAACCTTCATGCGTTGATTCTTTGAAATCATAGCTTATAATTTATAAACGTCCTTGTGACCAGACCTATTGTGCCAGTATACCTTAATGTTTTGATTCTCTGAAATCATAGATTAAATAAAAATGTCCATGTGACTAGGCCTTTTGTGCCACAAATAAAACTATTGTTGTTTTATAATTAGGATAAATTATAATAGAAATCCTAAATAAATATGATTAATAAATTAACCAAATATGGTCTCTGTTTACCATGGTTAATGAATTTCCCTAAGGGGCAATTCCATAATAAACTCCCAAATAAACTATTGTCCTTGTTTTCTGCAACAGTTCAATTAAAATGGCTAACTCGGACGAGGGTAATAGCCATCCAGTGGAGGTTAATAATGACGCCCGAATTAATCTTCTTGATCTGACGTGAAAGCACACAGATCACCATTTAGATCAACGACTGGGGTATTGCCACGTGGAAAGTGGGCAAGTGGAGGTTTCTCTCCAATTCCATGCCATCATAGTGACTTTAGGGGAGTCTGGGATGATGACACGTGTCCCAGAAGGTTATAACCGTCTGGTGGTGCATGACTGAGTCTTCTAGAAGATTATTGCCATAATCCGGTGTGACTCCTTATTGTGTGGTATCATTATAAATAATATCCAAGTCTGGGTATTATCTGAATGGAAGTGTTTAACAGGATTTTATCCTTCTGTTATGCGCAAGGATTCATTGGTTTCCTTTTGGCGCGCAGGTGTCATCTGTTGTCTTGCTTCTAAGCTCTCTTTGTAGGACCAGTGCGCGGCCGCGCAAGGTCTAAAGAGGGTTAAAAGATAAGGTTGTGGTATGGTCCCAAGTACCTGAAGCGAAGTTTTTGGGACCTTACCCCTTTAGGCCCAAAAGAATGATGGTAAGAGGGTGATGAACTTAGCGAGACAGATCGCTTCGCGGGCTCCAAGTATGTCCTCCAATCCTCTTGAGGGCTTGTGCTCATTGTTGCAGACGGAGTTCGCCGGTGGGAAGGTCCGGCCTCATGATCGTTGGGGCGTTGAATGGCCCCTTTCCTCGTCCTCCTCTTCGGAACCTTGGTGGCATTTTGTTGAACCTGTCAAAACAAACAAAAGAAACAACAAAGGAAAACAATAAAGGATAAAATAAAATAAATTAGGATTAGTCCTAAGTTCTTTGTCTAGACTCGGAAGTCGAGGAATGTGCAAACTGTGTCATTGAGATTAAACACAAAAGGTTAGTGTTTAATTCACTCAACGTTGGCTCTGATACCAACCTGTCACACCCCGATATTTCCACGTATTACCGGTGGGCCTGGTGGGGTGTATCGTGACTTAGTTGATATCATCATAGTCAATTTATCACAGTTTAATACACAGCGGAAGACTAAAAATAACGACATTACAAACCGAATGAAAGTAATATCGATTATTACAAAAACGATTGTAAGGGATCCACAGGCGGATCAGAGTTAAAAGGAACATTGTTCAACAGATTTATAATCATCTAAGCTTGCAAGACTCTTTATTGATGCTAGGAGTAGCCAACCCATTTCGATTAGTACCTGCACTTAACCTTTTTGGAAAATACGTCAGTTTTCACTAGTAAATACAATTAACCGACTCATTTTGAAAATGTTTAAGAAAATTGATTTAAATGCACAAGGCACAAAATATCTTTTATAACTTGGGATAATTATTTAAAAATAAACTTGTTAAAGAATTACATGTTTATTATACGTTCAGTAGCCCGGGCTGAAAACCGGGTTAAATATTAATAGACACACCACATAATATATCCCACGGCGAGTTATTCTTGAACAGGTGGGTACATTATCTTACATACGCACCGGCAGGTGTATGCCTACACCCCGTGCTTAAGTCGTGGCCATTACAATGAATGGGCCGAGGATATCCAGGACATGGTCATTAACCCCCCAAAGGCTTAAAATAAACAAAACAGATTAAACGGGTTATCTCAATTCTTTAACCTTCATACGATTAAAAATTCAATACCCGACCAAGCGGTATTTTATATACCGTACCCCAAGCCCGTATAAGGGAAAATAAGTTAAAAGTATTTACCTAAGCAAATTACACAAATTTATCCCAGCCGTACAATTCAGCAAGTGCAAGTATCTTTTACTGGTCTCCTAAATCTGGAACGAAAGTTTTAATTAACCTATTAGATTCCTAACGGGTCTTACTTAAGTTTAAACTTAGACCAGTTAGTTTTAAAGAAAGGTATACGGTTCAAAACGCAAGATTAAGCGAAGACCGGATTAGAATGTGGTTTAGACCCGACAAGTATGAAGACTTGTATAATATGGGTAAACTAAACACATTCTGGATTTTGAAGTGAAAATGATAAGGTTTGACCCGTTTCGGTTAATTTATGCAAACTAGTTACATAAACCGTACCGAACGCGATAAATGCATAACGGGTAACCAAATGAGTCATGAACAGGTTTCCTAAGTTAATATGTCTTAAATATGTTGTGATATCAGTAGGATACCTTCCATTATGCCCAAAACGAATTTAAAATCAATTTAAGCCCCGAAGGGGTATTTTGGTCTTTTTAAATATTATAAAAGAGGTTAAATAATAAACTGAGGTTCTGGTCTAAAATAATCAGTAAAAAAATTTTAATTTAATAAGTTATATCAGTAAGGTATTGCATATATGTGAAATTTATCATTTATAATCAAACTATGCGCCGTATGGGCATTTTGGTCATTTCACATAAGCTTTAAAGGTCAAAATTGGAATTCTGAGTTCAAAACTTTTTCTTACTGTTAAAGTATAAAAATTTACTTAAAACATCAATAGGTATTAAGTCTTATATGCCAAAAATAGTTTTAACCAATACTATGCGTTTTAAACGCGTAAAAAGTCAGTTTTAGGTGATTTTCGGGTTATATAAGGAAAGCTGAGATTTTTATCAGCCCAGAAGGCTTAAAATATTTTATTTATCATATAAAATCAGTAGCAAAAAGTTTGGTATCAATATGTTATGTAAAACTCATTTTATTAGCAAAAAGGGTATAACCGACAATTACCGAATCAAAGCAAGAACCCTTTGTTATGTTCAGTTTAAAAATAAATAAAAATCTTCAAAAATCCCAAAATATTATATTACATCAGTAGGTAAAATTTTTGGTGCTAAAATTTGGGTTTAGATAGGCTTTATGCTAATAATGCTGTTTAATTAATAAAAAGCTTTCAAATTACAATATTGAGCATAACTCCTAATTTAGACCTCAAACTGATGTCAAATTTTTAGGACATATTTATAAATCAGTAATAAAGGTTTTTGTCCTCTCACATTTTCAAAAATCTCGTTTTAAGGTCAAAAGGGCATAATGGTCAACATTTAAGCGATTAACGGAAACATGCAAATGAATCGGATTAATTAGGAACCAAGTTGTATAATCTCAGAGGGTTATAATAACTTATAACCTGGTCCTAAAGGAACTCTAAGGCATGTCTAAACTAAGCTAAATTGGGTCAGAACTGAAAGTCAAAGCAAAAGTCTACTTTTGCGACTTTCGGTTCCGAACCGAGCCTAAAATCAAAATTGTCGGGTTGAACATTCTTAGACATGTTCTTACATTAATTACCAAGTAATATAAGTGTTAAAACAGGTTTCATAGCTTCTACATTGCTAATTATGAATTTATTTGCAAAATAGCTTTCTGTTGACTTTTTAATATTAAGTTTGACCCGACAATTGACCAAGTTAGAGTGGAAATCAGAGGGTGCCCTTTTAAGGGTTTATTACCCACATAATCACCAACTCATAGCCACTTTCAATTCGAAAAATGACTGGACCATTAGTGATTAATCACTAAGTCAAAGCTTAATTACGACGGCTTTGACTTTTGGTCATTAGACTAATAAAACTTGAATTAGGAAGGCTAAGAATGCTTACAAAGGCTCTTAGCACGAATTAGGAGTTGAGGAAAGCTTGCTTGAAGTCCAGAGAGCTCCAGAGAGTGTGTTGTGAATAAATTTCGAAAAGTGCAAGTGAACTAACAAACAACAAGTTCTTATATAGAACTTTAAAACTCACAAGATCATTCCAACAAGGTCTACAGGTGATTCCTAATCATCCCAGGTGTCCCCTATGCATGTAAAACCATTGGTGCAGCCCCTGGGATCGAAAACCACCATGCAAAGGCGGTGCAACCTGCTGTACAGGCATCTGTACAGTTTTTCTGCATCTGCAGGTTCTACGCGGCCCGCGTAAGTTCTGGCCAAGGCCTACGTGGCCGGTATGAATGTCAGATCCGGTCAACAAGTTTTCAGACTTTGCATTTTTGGTCCCTGGTCCCTCTAAACATGTTTTAACTTTCATTTATTGCACTTTTAACCCCAAACTTGACTTTTAAGGACTCTAAGTCAGAAACAAACTTCATTAAGCTCCCGGTTAGTTATACGATCACCGAAAAGTTCTAAATTTCAACGTTGACGCTTTTAACCCTTTATTTACGAATGTTAACGTACTTTCCTCATACGATATCGAAACCTTGTGAAATTTTTATCACTTATTCTCGGGAGCATAATTAATCATTACAAAGCTTCGGGTTCGTTAAAAGGTCACTCAGAGGTATAATTTAAACATGTTGACACATTTAACCTTTGTGGCTTGCAAACTTTCACTTTCTTCCACAAACGGTTTCATACGATTCATGATTTATTCGTTTAAGGGTATAAACATCGTGTAGGGTTGTTGAAAGGCAGAATTATCAAACGTTGACACTTTGAATCCTTCTACACACATACTTTCTTTGTTTGTCAACTTTAGTCCCTCTGAAATAATTCTTTACACGTCTAAAGTCCATGACACGTGTCCTTATAATATCGGTCGTGATTTTACGAGGTGTTACAGCTATCCGATCGGATTGCCAGTCGATCGGGTGGCTAATGTGAGAAGGAACGAATGACTGTCCGATCGGATGGTCACTCGATTCAAGTGCTAAGTTCAAGTTTGCTGATCAAGTGCTTTGGTTTCCTCGATCGGATGGCTGCTCGATCGGATGGCTATCCGATCGGGTTGCCACTCGATCAAAATTCCCAAGGTTTCAAGTTTTCTGAAAAAGTTCTAAGTATATATATGTGCTAGACCACTGTTACCCGATCGAGTGGCTGTCCGATCGGATGGTCATCCGATCGGATTGTCTCTCGATCGAGTGATCCTTGTCCCGTTTGTAACTTCGTAAAAATTTATAAGTTCCTAGATTAACGACGACAGCACGGGACGTATTGAGACAACGGTAAGTCGTCTGTTTACAATCAGTTTATGTCGAAATCCGTTCCATGGTCGTCTTCTTCGGTATCAATCCATTTCCAAACCTACTCTAGACTATCCATCAAGTCTACAGTCCGTTTATGCCCGGATTTCACCGTTTAAAATGAAAGTTTGAAGAAAAGATGAAGGAAAACTTAAGTTTTATTATGAAAATACCTAGATCTTGCTTAGATTTGGTGCAACACCTGAAATTCCTTAGATCTGAGCCAGATCTTGTCATGAATGACGTCATATAACAGTTTGTACAAACCACCATGATGACATCATCCTCAAGAGCTTAGATCCGAGAGATTCCACGGTGAAAAATGTAATTTCAAAGGTGAATCTTGTAGAGAATGAAGTGTAGATCAAGGAAGTACAAGGATCTAGTGTAAAACGTACCTAAATCGCCAAGAAAATGAGGAAAAGTGGTGTGCGTGCGTCTGCTCGAGTGAGGATGCCACATCAGTGAGAATGGTGATGTAACAGGCCTATTTATGGTGTGTGAGGGTGTGAAGGCGGGTGGCACGGATCGGTGGCTGGTCGATCGAGTGGTCATCCGATCGGGTGGTCATCCGATCGGGTGGCTATCCGATTGGGTGGCTATCTGATAGGGTGGCTATCCGATCGGACGGTCATCCGATCAGGTTGCCACTTGGTCGATCCCATCCTTTCCGCGTTCCCGTCTTCGATTCGTTTTACGAGTTAGATTAAGCGTTGCACATTATTTGGTAAAAGAATAACTAGATTGCATTATAAACACCAATAGTTTTCCAAGATTAATAGATTTCGCCAGTGACAAGACTCCAGTCTCTCGTTCCACCAAGAATCAAGTTTCACGAGTCTCAAGAGTCAAGTACCAAATAGATTTAGACATTCCAAGCATTTAGTTTTAGGCATTCCAAACATAGATTTAGACATTCCATATAGATTTAGGCATTCCAAACATAGATTTAGACATTCCACGCATATAACATAGATTTAGACATTCCACGCATATAGATTTAGGCATTCCAAACATAGATTTAGACATTCCAAGCATATGGATTTACCAAGATATCAAAATACCACACGTCATATAGTATAGGGACTAGACTGGCCAATAGTTAAAGTTCAGGGACTAAATCTGACAAAAGTCTAAAGTTTAGGGACGCTGGGCGTTACAATAAGGGACCGAGAATCTAAATGGTACTTCCTTGCACGAAGAGACCAAGAACTCCTCTTCTTTGTTTGGTACCCGTGACCAATGATCTCTACCTGCATTTAAAAAATGTTGCTAATGAAAACATGAAGCTGCGCCAACTGTTGTGTCTCTAGAGTTGAAAGTAGCAAGCGTTTCCATTCCCAAGAATTCAATCGTACTGCAACTGTTGCGCCTCTATCTTTTTCCAGCAAAAACAAGTGGGGAACATGTATTTCAGCAGCCCACCTTCATTCCGTTTATCCAGCTAAAACCACGTATGAGTGTCGTCATCAACTGCAACTTTGATTAAGTGAGAAACCTGCACATTTAAGTCCATAAGTTCTTTTCCACCTTGAAAATCTCATTCCAAACCCGGACAATACCCTCTTTAATTGGAAAATACGACCACGAGTTAGAAACATAATGGATTGCCGTCATGGTACGATGTCGTAAACTGTTTTTTACCTTCTTAACCCTCTGCTACCATTTTAGGAGAAGACTAGCATTCATATCCCTTAATGAGCCTAAATCGACCCCACCTTTGTCAACCGACCCAATAAACCTTTGCCAACTTACCCAAGCCGTTTTTGATTTTTCTTCATCACCCCCCCCCCCCCCCCCAAAAAAAACGTCTTCTAAGAGCCTATAGGGTGTCCAAAACACCTTTCAGGGCTTTATAAAGAGAGTAATAATACAAAGGAAAACTATCCAAAACAGATATTAATAATGTCATTCGACCCCAACCCATAAAGTTTTTGTTTTCCATTTTGACAACCTTGCTTTGAAGCACTCAATAACACCATTCTAATGTTTTACTTGATTCATGTTCGCACTGACCAAGAAACCAAGATATTATAGCATTTGTGATACTCGTGACCGAAGATTCACGGACCCCAATCCCGAATATGCTTGATTTTTTATGACTTAATTTCAGCACAAAAATAAGATAAAAACCCCTCATATGGCTAAATATATTTCTTACGTTGTTCTCACCCCGTTCCCCCATAAACACTAGACCATTTGCGTACATTAAGTGTGTTAAAAATGGCCCATTGTTTGGTAGTTTAATTGCCGATACATTTCCTATCAAACAAGCATTAATCATAAACCTTGTCAAAGCCTCCATAGCAATAATAATTATGAATGCGGACAACGGATCACCTTAATCCCACACTAACATTCGAACTCGATAGTAGGTGGCCCGTTTATTAAAACAGAGGCTCGAGAAGATACCAAGATACCGCAAACCCATTTTCTCCATAACTCTGGGAATCTCATTTGTTGCAAAATCTTGTCAATAAACTTCCAATTGCTTGTGTCATAATCCTTTTCGATGTCAATCTTGAAAATAAAATTTTTCTTTTCACTTTCTTCACCCAAGACAACATCTCACTAATAATTAGCGGCCCGTCAAGGACATTCCTATTTGCCAAAAAAAACAAATTGACATTCGGAGACCACAGAGCCCACCACCTTTTAAGTTAATATCAACATATTACTATTAGGAGAGTTCGTGTATGTTTTTAATATCTAATATATTTATATATTTGTAGCATTTAGCATATTCTTCAAGATTATCTAATATATTTATATATTTGGTATTGATTCGGGTAAAGTGTTCTAATAATCAGATAAATATCACTTAACACTATACACGTCTCAAACCACAATTTATTTTACAACTAATCTCACATTTGAATACTATGACATTACTCAATCCGAAAGTTTCATGTTTTGTCAACCGGCACGGGTTTTCTACCATCTATAAGACTGTGGGGAGTGGAGTGGCTAGGGTTGGGGGCATTGCTTGACACGTGGTGAGTATGGGATCCACAAGCTTAGGGTGAAAAATGAGGGGTGGGGTGTGGTGTGGTGTGGTGTGGCCAGCCATGTGATTTTTTTTTAATTAAAGTAGCCAACCAAAGCCAACCATCCAAAACAGATATTAATAATGTCATTCGACCCCAACCCATAAAGTTTTTGTTTTCCATTTTGACAACCTTGCTTTGAAGCACTCAATAACACCATTCTAATGCCTTACTTGATTCATGTTCGCACTGACCAAGAAACCAAGATATTATAGCATTTGTGATACTCGTGACCGAAGATTCGCTGACCCCAATCCCGAATATGCTTCATTTTTATGACTTAATTTCAGCACAAAAATAAGATAAAAACCCCTCATATGCCTAAATATATTTCTTACGTTGTTCTCACCCCGTTCCCCCATAAACACTAGACCATTTGCGTACATTAAGTGTGTTAAAAATGGCCCATTGTTTGGTAGTTTAATTGCCGATACATTTCCTATCAAACAAGCCTTAATCATAAACCTTGTCAAAGCCTCCATAGCAATAATAATTATGAACGCGGACAACGGATCACCTTGATCCCACACTAACATTGGAACTCGATAGTAGGTGACCCGTTTATTAAAACTGAGGCTCGAGAGGATACCAAGATACCGCAAACCCATTTTCTCCATAACTCTGGGAATCTCATTTGTTGCAAAATCTTGTCAATAAACTTCCAATTGCTTGTGTCATAATCCTTTTCGATGTCAATTTTGAAAATAAATTTTTTCTTTTCACTTTCTTCACCCAAGACAACATCTCACTAATAATTAGCGGCCCATCAAGGACATTCCTATTTGCCAAAAAAAACAAATTGACATTCGGAGACCACAGAGCCCACCACCTTTTAAGTTAATATCAACATATTACTATTAGGAGAGTCCATGTATGTTTTTTTTAAAGTTAATATCAACATATTACTATTAGGAGAGTTCGTGTATGTTTTTAATATCTAATATATTTATATATTTGTAGCATTTAGCATATTCTTCAAGATTATCTAATATATTTATATATTTGGTATTGATTCGGGTAAAGTGTTCTAATAATCAGATAAATATCACTTAACACTATACACGTCTCAAACCACAATTTATTTTACAACTAATCTCATATTTGAATACTATGACATTACTCAATCCGAAAGTTTCATGTTTTGTCAACCGGCACGGGTTTTCTACCATCTATAAGACTGTGGGGAGTGGAGTGGCTAGGGTTGGGGGCATTGCTTGACACGTGGCGAGTATGGGATCCACAAGCTTAGGTTGAAAATTGAGGGGTGTGGTGTGGCCAGCCATGTGATTTTTTTTAATTAAAGTAGCCAACCAAAGCCAACCATCCAAAACAGATATTAATAATGTCATTCGACCCCAACCCATAAAGTTTTTGTTTTCCATTTTGACAACCTTGCTTTGAAGCACTCAATAACACCATTCTAATGTCTTACTTGATTCATGTTCGCACTGACCAAGAAACCAAGATATTATACCATTTGTGATACTCGTGACCGAAGATTCACTGACCCCAATCCCGAATATGCTTCATTTTTTTGACTTAATTTCAGCACAAAAATAAGATAAAAACCCTTCATATGCCTAAATATATTTCTTACGTTGTTCTCACCCCATTCCCCCTAAACACTAGACCATTTGCTTACATTAAGTGTGTTAAAAATGGCCCATTGTTTGGTAGTTTAATTGCCGATACATTTCCTATCAAACAAGCCTTAATCATAAACCTTGTCAAAGCCTCCATAGCAATAATAATTATGAACGCGGACAACTGATCACCTTGATCCCACACTAACATTGGAACTCGATAGTAGGTGACCCGTTTATTAAAACTGAGGCTCGAGAGGATACCAAGATACCGCAAACCCATTTTCTCCATAACTCTGGGAATCTCATTTGTTGCAAAATCTTGTCAATAAACTTCCAATTGCTTGTGTCATAATCCTTTTCGACGTCAATCTTGAAAATAAAAATTTTCTTTTCACTTTCTTCACCCAAGACAACATCTCACTAATAATTAGCGGCCCGTCAAGGACATTTCTATTTGCCAAAAAAAAAAAAAACAAATTGACATTTGGAGCCACAGAGCCCACTACCTTTTAAGTTAATATCAACATATTACTATTAGGAGAGTCCATGTATGTTTTTTTTTTTAAGTTAATATCAACATATTACTATTAGGAGAGTTCGTGTATGTTTTTAATATCTAATATATTTATATATTTGTACCATATAACATATTCTTCAAGATTATCTAATATATTTATATATTTGGTATTGATTCGGGTAAAGTGTTCTAATAATCAGATAAATATCACTTAACACTATACACGTCTCAAACCATAATTTATTTTACAACTAATCTCATATTTGAATACTATGACATTACTCAATCCGAAAGTTTCATGTTTTGTCAACCGGCACCGGTTTTCTACCATCTATAAGACTGTGGGGAGTGGAGTGGCTAGGGTTGGGGGCATTGCTTGACACGTGGCGAGTATGGGATCCACAAGCTTTCGTTCAGATTTCCAATAAATGTTACACGTTTAGAATTAAACAATGAAACGTCAACTTTAATGGTGTGATTGGGATTTTTTAACGACACTAGTTTGGATGGACATGAAATACCCAAAGTACCCTGGGCTAGTCATGGATCAAAGGTAAATTTATTTATTTGATTGGGTCAATGCGTATAGAAATCATATAAAAGCGACAGGTTTCAATTGCACATGGTCATTTATACATTGTTGAAATTTGTAAGTCCGTCAATATTTGGCCCACTATCACTATAATGGAGTGATGGACCATAATGGTCGGAGTCCATTAAAGCAATAGTAAAATCAAATAATCAATGTGATATTGTGATTGCCTTTTGAAGTATTTTGGAACAAGCAAGGGTCCATAGAGTGGAGTCCCTGCGTGGATCGGGATGGTGTCGCACTTGGGTTGAGCGGGATGGAGCAATAAAACCCGAACGGGCGAGCTTTCCCGACACAGGGACGAGGCATATAACCGTTGGGGTGATCTCTATAAAACAAAATAAAAATTAAAATAATTTTATGATGCATATAATGATTTGAATCTCCCATTTTATATACAATCCGCTTTACTCAAAATCATTCTATACTTTCACAATCTACTTTACTCACATGGTTCTTTCTAATATTTACCATCTTCTAGTACGTCATCTTCATCAAGTTCCAATCCGTCGTCCGATAACACAAACACTCATAGTTTTCAATTTCTCGTCGGTGTTGCTCAAGCCGCTTATGAGTGATTCCCAAGTTCCACATTGGGAAGGTGCTTAGCATACTCTTCGTGGGGAAGGTTCTATGCAGAACACTAAATATTGCGAGAACACGCAGAACAAAATGAATCACTCATTTTTTCAATCCTAAAAACCTAAAAAGTAAATGAAAATGTGATAAATGTAAGATTTATTGTTTCTCACATTAGAATTTAAAACAAAATATGAAAAATCTTCAGTTTTTAAATAACCTACACACATGTAGGTTATGTGTAGGCTAAATTACCTACATGTATGTAGACTATGTGTATGAAAAAATCTATGATTTTTTTATGTATATATAATACACATATGAATGTAAGAAACATAGAATTTAAGAAATATGAACCTTAAATCCCAAAATTTAGTGATTTAGAGTTGTTTTTTTTGTTCTCGCAATAATTAGTGTTCTGTAATGATCCTTATCCTACTCTTCGTTATGTCAAAGGGTACTTGTTCTTAGGGTTTATTCTTCAACAATACCCCTAAATTTTCTTTAACAACTTATTGTGATTCAGATTCGACTTCATGTCCAAACACACGGTGGTCTATTAGTGCCTATTTAATTTCTTTTCGGGGAAGTCCAACTTCCTAGTAGTCAATAAACAAGACACTATTTCACTCAGTTATGAGTATGGTTCTATTCGTCGTGTGGATTTGTTTACCGTATCAGCTTGTGGACACATGGATTTGATTTCCAAGTTAGGGTTCTAAACACCTCCAACTTGAGGGGGTGTTGTATTTATCGGTCTTTCGCACAAAAGTTTGTGCACAGTTAGGCTACGCAAAAGCGTTTGTTAGCTTTGTTTTTGTTTTGTACATAAACAGTTGTAACTTTATTGTTCAAGTTAATGAATCAATACTGTTGATACAACAAATACAAGACCAACGATGGTAGCTTGGCTGGCTAGGCAGAAGGGTTGAAGGGTTCAACCTTGCCTAACGCAGGTCGTGGGGTCCCCCCACGTTTGCGAGACGTGGAAGGAGGTTTGCTAGTTTGTTATTGTTCTTTGCTATAGATCCTCCTCTGATTTGTGCTCAGATTCGGAAGTGAAAGCAAAGGGAATGTGTGTGTTGGATGTGAAAGGGAATGACTTGTGCGAGACAAGCATTCGATGTGAATGACCAGAGATAGAGGAATCAGAGCTGGTCCAGATGTCTCCCTGAAGTAAATGAAGTGTCATTTTATAAGGGAAGGCATCTCCCGAAGTGGAATGGCTTTGACTAGCAACCTCGCTTGCAGTGGAGGGTTTCCCCTTTTGGGGGTTGAAGGCTTTAGTCCCCCGGATAATAGCGTGCACCGTGCAGACCTGCAATGCCTTTGCGGCTGTGGGTTGGTGAAGCAATCTTCAGATGTGACTTGGCTACTGTTACCGTGCTGCTTTTTCCTTCCACAGCTTTTTAAGCCTTGAACCAATTAACCATTTAAGCGTTTACGTAATTAGCCATTTTATTTAGTCTTGGGCTACCCCCGTCATCAGCCCCCCAAGTCAGAGGTTTTTGGGTGATGAGCTAAAGACTTCTGACTTTTATGCACGTATTTTATTGCCTGAAGGTTTCGAGGGTTCGTTGCTTGAAGGCTTGAAAGGTTGAGGGCAGTTAATGTTTTGAAATTCAAATAACTGACAGTTGATTTGATTGATGTGTGGCAGTTGATAGGGTGGCGGTTTTCGCAGGAGTTACTGTTTTGCCATTATTACCCCTATTCTAGGCTTATATTTATTTTGTATCTTCAATCTTTATCCATTTGTTTCATAATCTTTTCCAAGTGCCTACCATTTTCTCTCCTTTCTTGAGGTTAGTTCCGGTTTCCTTTTCATCTTGCATTTTCCGTTCAAAAAAAATGGGTGCTCGTAAGGATTTAGCAAAATCTTTTTCCCGGTTAACACAAGAGGAGATAGATTTATTTTGTATGGAATATGGTATTGATAGGAAATTTAACCCCACTGCCCCTGCTTGTGATCTTCCCGTTGATAAACCGCCTTCTGGTTCGATTGCCCTCTATTGTAGTCATTTTGAGTTCTCGAACCTTCGATATCCGTTTTCGTTTTTTGTTTTGAACTTGTTGGAGTATTATAGGGTTTCTTTTGGGCAAGTTCATCCAAAGGGGATGGCTAGGGTTTTGCATTTTGAGGTTTTGTGTCGTGCTCTAGGGTATGATCCTTCCCTTTTGCTCTTTCGCCGGTTTTTTCGCTTGGCGAAGAATGGCGATTGGTTTACATTTGAAACAACCAAGGTTGATACCTGCCTTATTACATCGATGGTTACCACACTTGGGGCTTGGAAAGATCGCTTTTTCTGGGTTTCCGATACTATCATTCCCTTCAAAATGGTGTGGAGGAATCCGGATGCTGTTCTCAATGCTCCGGAACCTTCCGAGTCTGAATTGAATGCTGTTTTTCTTAATGCCATCCGGGACTGCCCTTCTAGGGTTCGTCCCTTTCCTGAACACTTACTTGTTCTATTAGGGGTTAGTAAAATTTGGGGGAATGTTGATCGGGATCCGGTTCTTATGAGGAGTGGAATTGGTATGCTTTTTCCTTTTTTGTCCTATTTATATTTTTCTTAGTCTATGACTTATGTGTTGTTTGTTTTTTTTTTTGCAGTCATGTCTGCGTTGGATTTTATTAAGAGCGACGATACTTCTGATGTTGTTTTTGAGGATGCTTCGTCGGTTCCTGGTGAGAATGTTGTGGTTAGGACTGTTGATCAAAGGTTTGAGGGTTCAGGTTATGTTAGTGCTGCTACTGCCAAAGGTTTTTCCAAGTCTAATGCTCCTAAATCTTCAACTCGCCGATCTTCTCGTCGGTTGTTGAAGGCTGGTCCTCAATCCACTTCTACTGGACCGGTGGAGTTGAGTGATGACATTGAAGTTTCGGAGGATCAAGGTGTTGAAGCAGGTGTGGAGAAGGATAAAGAATTGGTTGTTCATGGTAAAAAGGTTTCAAGCAAGAAGGTTGTTGTCACTCCTGTTCAGGAGTCCTCAAGCAAGAACGTTGAAGGGTTGGACCCGGAAGGGATTTATGTGCCTGCTTGGTCAGTGAAGAATGATGACAGTTTCAAAGATGTTGCTGTTTGTGAGGATGTTCTGAGTCACATTGCTCCTCCCTCAGTACACGAGACTATTGCTGGGATGGATGATGACCTGATGCTGTCCCGCATGATTTTGAGTACCTGCAACCTAGCTTCTATGCTTCCTCAAGGCATTGCCCGTTTTCGTCAGAGAATGCGGGAATATGAAGAATTCTCCAAGAAGAAGGATAAAATGAAATCCTCCATGGCTGGGATGAAGAAGGAGATAGCTGGTTTTGCCGAGAAGGAAGCAGCATGGGAGAAGAAGGTTAGTGATCTGAAAAAGACGCATGAGATTGAGATGGACGATTTGAAAAAGAGCTTCGAGGCCTCTAGGCTGAAACTTAGGGCTGACCGGGAAGCTTTGTTTGTTCAGCAGCAGGCTTTTGTTAAGGAGAAAGAAGGGTTGAAAGCTTCAGTTGCTCAGGCTACTGGGGATAACCAATGGCTCATAGAGCAAGGTTTTCACCAAGTGGTTACTTACCTATTGCACTCCAAAGAGTTTAACTCTGCTCTTGGTGACGTTTACACTAAGCTTCTTAACCTGGGGAAACACCAAGGCCTCATTGCTGGGTATAAACTTCATGAATCCGGTCATCCTTTGGAGAAGTCACCTCTGTTTCGCCCCGAGGCTTCTGACGTTTTTAAAGGCTCCGTTGAGCAAATGGAGAAGCTGACCTACCCCTACATCCATCAGGTTTCCACTTGTTTTGGTAAACCTCTTTCTGTATTGCAGGAATTGAAACCGGAGGGCCTAAATGAGAAGGTTTGTGCTGAGGTTTTGGGCTCTCTTTCGAGGAAGAGGTCCTATTCGGGGGATAGCGATGATACCCTTTCAGGTCAGCCGGATGTTCCTAAGGATGCAAGCTTGGAGGCTTCGGCGGTTGGTGGTGATGGAGGTGTGAAGGCTAAAAAGTTGAAGAAAACAAAGAAGGCCAAGGGCGAAGGTTCTGGAGTTTCCAAATCTGTTGATGCTTGATTCGTAGCTTTCTTAGCACTGAAAACAACTTATGTTTGTAATGTTAACTTGAACAATGTTAGGCTTGGTAGGAACCCCTAAGGTTCCTTTTGGTTATGTTGAAGGCCTGTATGGCCGTTGGACAATGATTAGATTTGCAAGTTACTAGGACTTGCCTTAACTTATGTTTGGAAGTCTTTTTAGGACTTTTTATGATATGATATTTTAACTATTTTTCTTTTATTATGGTTTTATGTTTGTGCCTCTTTAGTCAGGGCAGTTCGTTTGGTTTCTAACCGTTCAAGCCTTTGGCTGTCTGTTAATAGGTTGAAACCTTGAAGGTTTCGAGATATTGCCCGGGTGGCTTGAAGCCTTGAAGGCTTGTTGGTTTTGCGTCGAGGCTTGATTTGTGCCTTTGTGTTTTTTCCAATGGATTTTGTTCTTTTTTTTTTTTTGATTTGGTTTGTTCTCTTTTGTAACTTTGTCTTTGTCGGGTTTGTGTTGCCCTTATGTTTTTTATACCTAAAAGGGTTCAGTGCTGCAGACACTTAGCCTTGGCATTTTTAACAAGAAGAGATAACACCTATCCTTTTCATTATTTCTTTTGGTTTTTCTAGCCTCTTTGTAGACTATATTTCTAAAACTTTGTGAACATTTGGTGTGGGCTGCTTATACCCGTCTATGAGACAATTTTATTTTTTCTTGACAAGTCTCATGGAGTTGTATTGATTTAGGAACTCACCCCTTATATAGGCTCATTCAACCCTTGAACCTATTGAGCGATGTGGCCTGGGAGCTCATCCCCTTACATGGCACTTGCCATGGAGTTTTTTGCTAGGTTCTCAACCTGATTTTAGGATAGAAAGACAAGTTTGATAAAAACAACTTCATTCATTAAAGCAATACTTGCTTTTTAGAAAAGGTATTCATAATTCTGCTTGAGATACATTTTGATACAAACCAAACTTTCCGTTTAAACATGGAACCTTTTCAATGTTTTGCCGTTCCAATGCCTTGGAAGCCTTTTGCCTTCTGAATCAGCCAGCTTGTAGGATCCACCTTTGTGTGCTTCAAGGATGGTGTATGGACCCTCCCACTTTGGGCCAAGCTTTCCTTGATTTTCTTTTTTGCTGGCTTCGTTGTTTCTGAGGACTAAGTCCCCTGGCTTGAAACGTTCGTTTTTGACTTTTTTGTTGTAGTAAGCTTCCATCTGTTGCTTGTATTTGGCTTCTTGAATTGCGGCTTGATCTCTTGCTTCTTCTAGGAGTTGTAAATTCAACATGGTCTCTTTTTGGTTTACTTCGGGATCCATGTTGACAATTCTTTGGGTTACAACTCCTATTTCGGCAGGGATCACAGCTTCGGATCCAAATACCAAGCTGTAAGGTGTTTTCTTATGGCTTGTTTTTTCCGTTGTTCTAATTGCCCATAGAACACTAGGCAATTCTTCAAGCCAGTTGCTTTCATATCTTCCCAATCTTGTCTTGATTCCTTCCACTATGCTTCTATTTGTTCTCTCGACCTGCCCGTTTGATTGTGGATACGCCACTGAGCTGAAAACCTGATCGATTTTGTATTCTTTGCACCAAACGCTAAAAGGCTTTTCAGCAAATTGTCTTCCGTTGTCGGTAACAAGTACTCCTGGCAACCCATAACGGCAAATGATGCTTTCCCAGACGAAGTCAATGACTTGCTTTCCTGTTATCTTGGCAAGTGGTTTGACCTCGGGCCACTTGGTGAAATAGTCCACCGCCACCAATAGGAATTTTACCCCTCCTTTGCTTGGGGGAAATGGACCAACAATGTCCATTCCCCACTTGTGAAATGGCCAAGCGGGGGTTATTGGGACTAAGTCGTGCTTGGGACTTCTTGGGATTGGTGCATGGATTTGGCAGGCATCACATTTCTTCAATTCTTCAGCTGTGTCGCGATGCATTGAAGGCCAGAAATATCCGAGGTTCATGAGTTTTGCAACTACCGACCTAGCTCCAAAGTGAGCTCCACACACTCCCTCATGAATTTCCTTGATCAAATACTTGCTTTGCTCGGGGCCGACACACCTTAGCAAGGGAGCAAGGTAACCCTTTTTGTAAAGGGTTTCTCTTTGCAGCATGTATTGTCTTGCCTTGATCTCAACCCTTTTAGCTTCCACTTGATCATTGGGTAATTCACCATTTTTGAGGAACTTTCTTATGGGAGTCATCCAGTTTGGTTCTTCTTCGGTAACCACATCTTGAACCTCCAATTCATTAATGGATGGTGTCTTCAACACTTCTACCAGTACCTTTTTTGTGAGGTGGGCAAAAGTGAGAGATGCAAGCTTGCTTAGGGCATCGGCCTTTTTGTTTTGGGATCTGGGGATCTGTTTGATGTTGCATGCTTGGAAGGTACTCATTAGTTCCTTTGATTTTTCTCTGTATTTTTTCATGTTGGGCTCTTTAGCTATGTAGCTATCATTCACTTGGCTTGAGACCAGCAACGAATCCGTGAACACTTCAAGCTTTTCAACCTTTATTTCTTTGGCCAGCCTTAGGCCGGCTATTAGTGCTTCGTATTCAGCCTCGTTATTGGTGGTCTGAAAATCAAATCGAAGAGCATATGTAAACTCCAAACCTTTCGGGTTAATCAAAATTAATCCAGCCCCTGACCCTTCAACGCTTGAAGCCCCATCGGTAAAAAGCTTCCAGGCTTCGGGGTTGGAGGGTTCAGTGGTGGCTGTGTTTACTTCAGTAAGTGTTTGGTTTGGGACTTCCACAATGAAATCAGCCAAGACTTGAGCCTTGATGGCTTTCCTTGGGACATAGGTGATGTTATGTTCCCCCAGTTCTATGGCCCATTTGGCTAATCTGCCCGAGTTTTCAGGTTTTTCAAGCACACTCTTAATAGGTTGGTCGGTGACCACTTGTATGGGGTGTGCTTGGAAATACCTTCGGAGCCTTCTAGCTGTTTGAACTAAAGCTAGGGCAAGTTTTTCAAGGGGAGGGTATTTCGTTTCAGCTAATTTTAAAGTTTTGCTGAAAAAATAAACGGGTACCTGGGCCTTGTCTCGCTCAATGGTGAGGACTGCACTGATGGCCTCGTCCGTGATTGAGAGGTACACCGATATTAATTCCCCGGTTTTTGGTGCTGCTATGTCTGGTAGGGAAGCTAAGTGTTGCTTCATCTGGTTGAAAGCTTCCTCAGCTTCTTCAGTCCATTTGAAATCCTTTTTATCTGAGCAGTTCTTGAGCGTTTTGTAGAATGGCAGAGATCTTTCGGCTAACTTGGAGGTAAAACGCTTCAAGGCTGCAAGCTTCCCATTCAAGCTTTCAACCTCCTTCTTGGTCTTTGGTGGCTTGGTTTCAAGGACGGCTTTTACTTTGTTAGGGTTGGCTTTGATGCTTTGTTTTCCGACAATGTGGCCCAAGAATTTTCCTTCCTCGAACCCAAATGAACACTTTTCTGGATTAAGCTTCATGTTAACCTTTCTGAGGTTCTTGAAAGTTTCTTGAATATCATCGAGCATTTGGTATTCCGTCTTGCTTTTGATAACCAGGTCATCGACATATGCTTCCATATTTTTGCCAATTTGGCTTTCGAAGGCTTTGTCAACGAGCCGTTGATAGGTTGCTCCTGCATTTTTGAGACCAAAAGGCATCTTTTGATAGCAAAAGATCCCTTTGTCCGTGTGAAAAGCTGTTTTTTCCTCATCTTCTTTCTTCATGAGGATTTGGTGATAACCTTTGTATGCATCTAGAAAGCATTTGAACGAGTATCCGGTGAGGGAGTCAACTTTGAGGTCAATCTCGGGTAGTGGATAGCAATCCTTAGGACAAGCTTTGTTAAGATCCTTGAAGTCTATGCACATCCTCCAAGAGTTGTCTGGTTTTTTGACCATAACTGGGTTTGCAACCCATGATTGGTACTTGACTTCTCGGAGGATGCCGGCTGACACAAGCTTTTCAACCTCTTGGCAGGCTGCCAGACTTCTTTCAGGTGCCAAGCTTCTTTTCTTTTGAACCACCGGTTTGACCCCTGGCGGTATTCTCAACTCGTGCTCGGCAATACCCCGAGGGATCCCGGTCATATCTTCAGGACACCAAGCGAATACATCACTGTAGTGTGTTAGCAATTTTTTAAGATATGAAAGGGTTTCTTGAGAAAGGTCAGGGTTGACCCTTATCCTTTGTTCCGGGTATTTATGGTTTATGACCAATCTTTGCCTGTCTTCTTCACTGTTTGAACTTTCACCTTCAACCATGTAGGCTTCCTGGGAGGGTTGAAGGGTTGCTATACCCCTTTCGGTGGGGAATTTGACTATGCCATGACCAACGGACACGGCCATGTGAAATGCACACTGTCCTGGTCTTCCAATGATCACATCATAGCTGGAGGGGATGTTGATAACCACAAAGGTGAGTGGTTGGGTTCGTTCTTTTGAACCTTCACTAAAACGAACATTAAGTGTTAGTTGCCCCAAAGGCTTGAGGGGTATGTCAGCGATACCTTTTATAGAGGTTCCAGAAGGTTGAAGCCTTGAACGTTCTTCATTGCTCAATTGGTTGAAGAACTTTTCAAACATGATTTCAGTGGCTGCACCCGTGTCTATGTATGCCTTGCATGTTTGCAACGTTCCTATGGTAGCCCCCACCACGAGTGGGCTAGAGAGAGAGTCATTCTCGGTAGGGGGGAAACAGACACACTGAAGCTCCCAAGCTTCCAACCTTTGTCTTTTATGAGGAACCTTTCCATCGAAATCTACCATATTGACTTCCTTACCCTTTCCTTCAGCCATTTTGTCCCGGACTCCCTTTACCAAATGAGCGAGTTCTCCGGTTTTAACAGCCTCTTCTATTCTTTTCTTGAGTTGGAAGCAATCATTGGTGTGGTGACCCTTTTCTCCATGAAACTCGCAGTACTGGGTGGAGTTCTCATTTTTCCTGCTTTTGGGGAGAGGTCTAGGAGGCCGAAAGTTTTGTTTAACTTCCTCTGTTGCAAGGATTTCTTGAGGGGTCTTTGTGAGGGGCGTGAAGCTTATACCTTTCTCTCTGCTTGAAAGGTTCCGACCTTCAGTCCTTCGAGGATCTGAACCCTTTGGCCGTCTGTCATAGGGGTTGAAGTTCCCTCTTTTTCTGGTTGGACTGTTGCTTCTCCAGCCGGACCCTCTTTTTCTTTGTTCCTTAATGTCTACTGCCTCCTCTCCCCGGATGTGGGCCTCAGCCCTTTCAAGAGCTTCTTCTAAGGTCTTGGGTAGGGATTTGTTGAAATCCCTTGTGAGGTACTTAGAGGTGATGGCATTCATGAAACCAGCCACCCTCATTTTCTCGTCGGCCCCTACATAAGTTAGACCTTCCTTTTTGTATCGTTCAATGAAAGCACGGAGACTTTCATCATCACGCTGCTTTATCTGAAAGATCACTGTTGCGTCTT
This sequence comes from Helianthus tuberosus, assembly GCA_030545235.1. Classification (NCBI taxonomy): domain Eukaryota; kingdom Viridiplantae; phylum Streptophyta; class Magnoliopsida; order Asterales; family Asteraceae; genus Helianthus; species Helianthus tuberosus. The sequence goes on along the minus strand of CM060373.1, from coordinate 32,108,719 downwards.
TGACATACCGCCTTTGTTGAGAGAAATTGGCCAGGAAACCCTTGCTGAGATCGTCAAAGCTTCGAATGCTTTGAGCAGGTAAGTCGTTGAACCAGATCCTGGCGGATCCAACAAGAGTTTGCATGAACATTAGGCAACACTCAGCGTTGGACCATTTCTCTATCCGAGCTGCACCGGTGAAGATCTGAAGATGGTCCTCAGGATCTTCAGTCCCATCATATGTCCTGATGTGTGCCGGCATTTTGATCTTTGACTGGAAATCATAATCGGCTATCTGCCTTGAAAAGCATGAAAGGTTGCTTGGCTTGTATGGTTTAGCCAAGTCCTCTTCAGTCCTTGCATCCATAGTACTGCTATTGCCGTTGTTTCCCTGAGTGGCAAGCACTTGATTGATGAAGTGTTGCCATGGGAAATTGGCCATCATCTGGGTCATCATGTTGGGCATAGGGTTGAAGCCTTGAAGGCTTCCTGGGCCAGTGGAGCAGTTCATCCCGAGGGGAGCACTCATAACAGCACTCCGTGCTAAAGGGAGTACGGACAGAGCTCGCTCCCATGTAGTTGTAGTAGATGCTGGATAGCTTGTCACCGGGGATTGTAGGAGTTGGTCAAGAGTTAACTCATGTCCCAGAGGAGCACCACTAGTAATCGGTTGGGAAGAGAAGATAGGATGCACCGTAGGATTTGTCATGGAGGACAGATAGGGGTGAGGGTTTGAAAGGTTACTGGGACCAGCCTCACTTCTTGTTGCAAAAAGAGGAGGAGGTGGTCCAGGGGACAATGTTGGCTCAGGTTCGTCATAGTCTAACCGAATCCTCACTCCCTTTTCTCTTTCTTTACTCACGTGCTGGTTGAGAAGAGTCCTTAGCACAAGGAAATTGTTTGCAACCCCTTCAGGGGTGAGTTCAACACATGATGGGGCATCAGAGACACCGATATTAGGAGATGGAACTCCGGATCGGGACGGAGTTGGTGTGTTGAAGTTGAGGAACTCGGGTGTACTCCCCGGAGTTGAGAAAGAAGTTGGTATAGCCACGTGAGCTTGGCTACTACCCGGAGTGGAAGTGTTTGGAATTTGATTCACTTCTTCCGGGGATCCACTTTCAGACATGGTGATTTTAGGTGAATAGAGCTACACTACTAGGTCTTTTTGAGAAGAAACAGTGGCGTAGCCCCACGGTGGGCGCCAACTTGTTGATACAACAAATACAAGACCAACGATGGTAGCTTGGCTGGCTAGGCAGAAGGGTTGAAGGGTTCAACCTTGCCTAACGCAGGTCGTGGGGTCCCCCCACGTTTGCGAGACGTGGAAGGAGGTTTGCTAGTTTGTTATTGTTCTTTGCTATAGATCCTCCTCTGATTTGTGCTCAGATTCGGAAGTGAAAGCAAAGGGAATGTGTGTGTTGGATGTGAAAGGGAATGACTTGTGCGAGACAAGCATTCGATGTGAATGACCAGAGATAGAGGAATCAGAGCTGGTCCAGATGTCTCCCTGAAGTAAATGAAGTGTCATTTTATAAGGGAAGGCATCTCCCGAAGTGGAATGGCTTTGACTAGCAACCTCGCTTGCAGTGGAGGGTTTCCCCTTTTGGGGGTTGAAGGCTTTAGTCCCCCGGATAATAGCGTGCACCGTGCAGACCTGCAATGCCTTTGCGGCTGTGGGTTGGTGAAGCAATCTTCAGATGTGACTTGGCTACTGTTACCGTGCTGCTTTTTCCTTCCACAGCTTTTTAAGCCTTGAACCAATTAACCATTTAAGCGTTTACGTAATTAGCCATTTTATTTAGTCTTGGGCTACCCCCGTCATCAAATACAATTGAAAATTTCCCCAAATTCTCTCCAATTACACTTTTAGCACCAACAGTTATAAGAATAGCATGTAGGGTCAAACATTTCAGCCTTTTAATCTGAAACCGTCAAGTAACACAATTTACACCCCTAACTCTTAAATAGAAAAATGATTACAATATAAAAAGCAAAACCCCACACGGACAATAATATGTCAATTGAATCCTTTCAGCATCTTAAATAGGCTTTGTTATTTGAAGTTTGGGACATATGAACACATATTGGAAAAGGCTTTAAACACGTGAAAATGCTAAGAAAAAAATAATAGATAAAACAAGCGAGGAAGTTTTAGTTTCATTTTTTGATATAAGATTTAAATAATTCTTTCGTGTAAGAGATTTATTATATTAATAATATACAAAAAAAAAGGAGAGTAAACTGCCATTTTGGTCCCTGTTGTTTGGCTAGTTTTGTCACTTTAGTCCAAATTTCAAACTTTTTACATCCAGGGCCCTGATGAAACAGTGGTTAACCGAGGTGGTTAATTCACTGGTCTCGTCAAGTAGGGTTAATCCCTTCTTTCCGAGGATCGCTGGCTGGATCGTCCGCTGGTTGATCTCCTGCACAAGGAAACAAACCGTGACTCGTAACAAGGAGAATGGGGTGGGGGGTACTCCTTGTTACCACTCTCCGGCGTGAGAATCAGTAATTTGCTTGGGAAGCAAAGTGTGACAGTAGTAGTAGTGAGAGAGTTGTAAAGAGATACCTCAAACCTGGTTTGGGATGGGTATTTATAGCCGAGGAGTGAAGGAGGGTAGTTGAGTAGCTAGTCTGACACCGCACAGTCTTCTGCAGGTGTGTCAGGCCTGTCGGTTATGGTGGTGATGCCACGTCTCGCTGTGGTGTTAGTCTGTTGCTTTCATGTGGGCTGCCACTTGCACTGTGGTGTCAGTCCCACTTGCCTTGTAGGCAGGATGCGGTGCCAGGCCGCATCACTGCGTGCGGTAACTGATGTTGTTCCCGCGTTCTTGTTCTGGCCAAGACATATAAGGGATGCGGTGCCGTGCCGCATCGCCGCTTGGTGACTGTTACTGTTGTCCAGATCCCTTGTCGTGACGAAAATGTTCATAGGATGCGGTGCCAGGCCGCATCGCTATGCGTAACATCCGTTCCGTACTTAAGGTAAGTCTTCTCATCACTGGACAGATTGGTTTCGACCGCTGTGTTCGCACGTGCCCGCACGGACACAGATAAGTTCTTGCTGGTGGGGGTTTTATATAAGGGTAATGGTCACTCACGGTCGTGCTGACGCAAGATCTAGGACCATACCCCTTCAAGTCCCCCCAGTCTAGTGTTGCTTCCTTATGCAAGTTGCATGTGGGAGGAATACTTGACTATGGTGTCTAGAATGTAGAATATGGGCCATGCGGATGGCTCCTGCTTCAAGTAAATCAAGCTGGGACTTCGGTAGAGTCGTGTGACGTCTCTTCCGTACCGGTGAGCAAGTTCCGTCTGATGCGGAATTCTCGGCCAATGATTTGATCCGGTAATATGGTCTACCTTTTTCTGATGTCATCAGCCACCTGTTGGTGTTTCGAACCAACCTTTGAGACGGTGACTGAAGATGTTAGCAGGTTTCGAACCAACCTTTGAGATGGTGACGGAAGATGTCCGTTACCGCAACTCTAGTTGTAAACTCTACGTCAGCTGAGGTAATGTTGTAAGTGCTTTGCTCAAGCTCTATGTTCATCAACTGGACATACAACGATGATCCCTGCTTTGCGGGGTATTCGTGTTCTCCAGCTTAGCTCTCAAGTAACCGCACGTCCTTTGCGGTTACTTCGTTGCCGCATATCGTTGGCCATGTTTGGTTGAACGATGTGGGGTACTTGCGTCATTGTTGGTCGTGTTTGGTCGAACAATGTGAATCTGTACTATGGGCAAATAAACATGGTTATTGGCCTGGTAGTGCCCACCATTGTTTATTCTATGCGGTCCATAGGTAGGCAAACAGAGTCATAAGCAGACTTGTTACCACTGTTGCTTGTCTTGTTGCTCAAGGAGATCACTTTAGATACTTGGGAATCTGAGTGAAACTCGTCCGCATACGTTCTGTAACCACTTTCCTTCACGCTTAGTTGGAAGGCAGTTTTCCTGGAAGTAGCTTTAATCAACCGCGTGGCGGTTTAGTCGTGGCTCTTCCGTAGCTACCGTCTGCGTACTTGTATTTCGCCGCAGCTACTCGTGAGTGTCTGCGGTTTACAGCAAAGAAATCGCTTCTAGAGAGCTTGAAGCTTGTATGTGGCTCTTGAAGGATCAGGAGTCAGGGTTGCTGATGTGCGGTTGCTCAGCATACTTGTCCTTTATCCTAAGGAGAAGTTGTTTGCGTCCCCTCTGTGGTTGTGAACCGGACACGAGGGATTTAAAGCTTGAAGAAGCTTGCATGGAATGCGGTTTACCGCATCCTGAGGAGCGGTTTTCGCAGTCCAAAGAACAACGCTGGTTCTGAGTATCTGACACACATGTACGGGTTCGTGTGTGTCATCTTCGCATATTCCACGTGTGCTCCTGGGTATATGCGGATATTGGTTATACCCCTTTACATAATGTAGAGATATTTACTTTGCCTTTTTTGAGGGGTATGTAAAAAACGACATGCGGTATGGGTTATGGTGCGGTATACCAGAGAAACCACATGCCGCTTATGTTTTGATAATGTTGTCGCTCTTTTGTTGCATGTGTGGCAGAATGCACGTGTGAGTTGGTGAAAGTTGGTAGGATTTTCTGGCATGTGCTGAAATGAAAGGACGTTTGCACTGCCCAATGCAATAAATGCACTGTAGCAGGAGTGTAAAAGTCTCCTATGTCAGGCGCGTGGGGGCCACTCGCGCGTGGTAACAGTCAGCGGAACCGTCGCTGAACACGTGGCGTCGCATAACTCGCTCATTTCAAACGTGATGATTCGGTTACTGCCCCGCATTAATTGCGATGGGTATATAAGGGTAACCCGTTTGATTTCCCCTCACTTTGTTCAATATTTCAAAAAATTTCTGGTGAGAGAAAGAGAGCGTTCTTCGTCTTCTCCGATAAAATTTATTGATTTTCTGGTGAGGTTTCTGAGTTTCTTATGAACTCATCTTCTGTCTTCTTCGTTACATTCCCTGATGGCTGAACCATCGAATCCACATACTGCTGAGGGTGAAAACCCGGATCCTTCATCGCCGGCGGCGGCGGAAAAGGAAGAAGAAGGTGGTGGTGCCCCCGGCGGGGGCCTACCAGTCCTGAAGTGGTCCAAGGGTCAGTTTGATACCTTGATGACCAGTATTCAGATGCCCCAGGAGTATGGGGCTGTCCACCCACATGAAGGTGAGACTGGTGCCGATGCTCCAGCCGGTTACGTCACCATGTGGTCCGATTTCTTCATTGATGGTAATCTCCGGTTACCATTGACTGTGTTTGTTGCTGAGATTTTGGAGTTTTACAAGCTCCATATCTCTCAACTGAGTCCGTTTGGCATGATCCGGATTCGAAATTCTGAGTATACTTTCCGTGCTCTCGGAATGGAGCCTACTGTTGAAAGCTTCCGGCGGTTCTACCAGTTGACGGTGAATACTGGTTTCTTTTCTTTTGGTCAGCGTTATGGTAGTCCCAAGCTGATGACCCCTCCCAAGGGTATCACGAAGTGGAAAACCAGATTCTTTTATGTTAAGGCTGCCGCGATCGTTGCCAGGATGACTTTTCGCAATGTGAACGAGACGATCGTAGCAGAAAGTATTGAGGTTCCTAATGCGAAGACGGTGGATTGGTTCCCCAGGCTGCGGACCATTGAGTTCAAGAAGTTGGACAACTCGCAGTTGTGGGTGCTGCGGATGATGTTGACTAGGCCTGATAGGAAAGCAAGGCCCGTTGTGCGGGAGAAGAGTGGTGGTAAGTATTTTTACTCTTGTGCGGTTTCCTTACTTTCTTGTGCGTTACTGATTTGTAAGTGTGCTATCAGAGGACGCTGCCCTGTGGAGGATATTTGATCCAAACTTCAAGGGCAAGGTTGAGATACATCGGTGTGCGGAAGGTGAAAAAGGTTTTAACCTGACCATTCTCGACAACTTCCGCGTTCCTGATCGCGAGGGGCTGAAGGCACCCCTGCCGCAAGGCAAAGGTATACTCTATAATCTTCTTACTTGCTTTGTAAAGAAGTTCACCTTTCTGACTTGCTTGTTTTGATGATTTAAACGCAGGTAATCTTGGGACTTTGGGAGAGTTTGACGCGAAGGCCGTTCCCAAGAAGCATGTGGAGAAAACTGTGTGGGGTCTCCAGAGGAAAAAACCTGAACCCGCAGTTGTTCCTCCTTTGGTGCCGCACGCGACAGGTATATTTTGTTCTCGTTTCCGCAGATACACCGATTACATGGTAGTGTCTGACACCCTTGAGGGTTTGGGTGTTCTAGGTGGTGGTGCGGCTGCAGGTGGATCCCCTGCGGGTTCCAAGCCTGCTGATGTGAAGAGGAAAAGGAAAATAGAGGACAAGGCTGCTGGTGCCGGTGAGAAGAAGCGTCCGAGGTTGCAGACAAAACGGACAACTGTTATTTCTCAGGCGAAGCCTGCGGTTGTGTCTGGTAAGTGAATCATCAACTTACAATTGTTTGTTATTGTACTTTGTAAGTGATTGTTATTTTTGCTTTGTTTGCAGAACCGCAGGATGAAGGGTTCTCTTTATTTGATGCTCCTCTCCCCCCCCCCCTGCATGACACGGCTGCGGATGCGGGGGTTAATAAAGAATTTACCAGAAGCCCTTCCATTGAAGTGGTGCCTGAGCCCTCTGCGCGGGCAGAGGATACCGGAAAGAAAACTGCGGCCCAGATCTTCGATACGGTGGATTCCCATGATAATCTGATCTCCCCGCAGGATACTGATGATCTGAACCTGAAGTTTTCTGATGCTGAAAAGAAAAAATCTCCTGCTGCTGAGAAGGCTTCCGGTTTCGCTTCTGGGGGTGCGGGTTTTAAAGGGCCTCCTATTCAGCCTGAAGAGTCTGAATTGGAGTTCTACTACCGTACCTATACGGAAGACCGGGTTGTGAACTATCATCGTCCCCCTTGGAGCATTATGCAAGGGGATGATATTTCAAGTGATCGTTCTGCTTGTAAGGAGATTTTGGGTGGTTTGGGCACCCCGTTTGAAGTTAATCGGGCCCGCGTGTTGCCCCGCGAGCTCCGGATCAACCAACTCTCCTTCGTGCTTGTTGGGAGTTCCATAATGGCGAATGCCATTATGGAAGACTACAAGGTGTTGGCGCGCAAGGAGGAGGAAAGTGCTCGCTTGCGGGCTGAGGCTGAGGCGTTGGTGAAAGCTGCTCGTGAGGGTGCGGAGCAGCTTAAAAGGGATAAGGCTGCTTTTGAGCAGCATAAGCAGACTGAGGAGTGGGCTGCAACTTCTGGCCTTAAACAGGTTCGTACTTTCGCCAAATTGCTTTCTGATGAGCGCAAGAGTTGGAAAGAAACACTTTCTAATGAGCGCAAGACTTGGAAAGAATCTTGGGCCAAACAGAATGAAACGATGTTTCGTGTTCGTCAGGAGCTGACTAATGTCAAGGCAGCGAATGCTGCTTTGGGCAAGGAGAAAGCCACAGCTGAGGCGGCTGCCAAAGAGGCCAAGGAGGCAGGTGCCCGCACTGCCAAGGCTCTTGAAGAGGCAAATGCTGACCGCACCAACTTAAACAAGACTGTTAAGGGCCTCCAGGTATGAGTTTCTTTTGCTCTTGACTTTGTATATTTGTTCCACAAGTATGATTGATTATCTTTGTATACTTGTGTTTTCCTTGTTGAAAGGCTGAAGTGCAGAGCCGGGTGACCATTATTGAGGAGGTCACTGCCCGCGCTGCTGAAGCTGAAGTGCGGGCAAGGGAGGCTGCTGTGGCTAGAGATAGCCTGACTTCTTCCTTTGAGCAGTTGAAGGCTGATCGTGATTGGATGCGTTATCACGGTATCGGGCATGTAAGTATCCGTTGCCTTTGCTATCTTTTTAGGTTTGCCTTTGCTAACCTTATTGCTTGTATTTTACAGATTGCTAGTGCTATCCTCGACGCACCTGAGAACGCAGCTGCTGTAGGGGAGATTAGTCTGCGTGCGCGGGAAGCTGGTTTTAAAGCTGGCTACAACCGATGCATCAGTCATATGAACCTTTTAGCCCAAGGCAAATTTACTGATGAAAGGTCTGGGTTCCATGGCGTGGATACTGAAGCGTGTCTTGCTGCCGTTCTTGCAGCGTACAACGACATGTCCATTTCCGCCCTTGAGGAAGTTGATAAATGCTTGGATGCCGAAGACTGGGTGGACCGCTTGTGGTTGTTGTATGTTGATGAGGAAGAAGACGAAGAGACCGCTGGTGATGGCAAGGGTGGTGCGGGCTCCAGCGGTACAAAGAAGGATTAGGTTGGCCTGCGTGCCCTTTTTTGTTTCCTCGATGTAAATGTTAGAAACTTTATGTAAATCTCTTGTGCACCGCGTAGGTGTAGAAATTTTTTGAATATAAAGTTTTAACCGTTTTGTTCAATTTGTACAAGTGTTTTTGCTACTTGCATGTTTGAACTTGTATGAGTTAATGTTATTGCGAATAGCACTAAGTCTGAATTTGCCTTTTGCATATCTAGGTGATATGCAAGTATGAAGAACTCTACCGGCTGTAAAGCGCGGTTGAGTATACTCTATACCTTTGTCGTATGAGCATTAGTTAATTCCTGTTTTTATCCCGTTAGGGTTTGGAAATTGTGTAGGCTTTGTGAAAACCGTATGTGCGTATCCAGCCGGATAGACATTTAACGTTTTGACTTTGCTGGCCTATTACAATATTTGTGTGTGGTTGCCACTTTGTGTGGGTATCGCGAATGAAGATTTTGCCAATCTGTTTTTGCAGATACCGCAAAGTGGAACACGCATTTGTAATAGAAGGAAATAAACAATATTGCATTGAATCGTTCATTTATTTATTTGCAAATGCCCTGCGGCCCGATAGGTTACATGGTAAATGTAAAGACATGTCTTACATGTAACAGCGTCGAAGTTGTTGTGCATTCCATGTGCGTGCGATAGGTTCGCCCTCTAACGTTTGCAGTTTATATGCGCCTTTGCCCAGGACCTCTTTGATGAGGTAGGGTCCTTCCCACTTGGGGGCAAGTTTTCCTGGGCGCTCAGGGTTAGATGCTTCGTTATCGCGAAGGACGTAGTCTCCCGGGTTGAAAGTACAAACGCGGACGCGTGAATTGTAGTACTTTTCAAGCTTGGTCTTGTACTTGGCCTCGTTGATGGCAGCGTTTTCACGCCTTTCTTCTAGGAGGTCCAAATCATACCTACGCTCCTCACTGCTGTCTATTTTTTCGATAGCCAACATTCGGGGTGAGGGGAGACCTACTTCCGCGGGGATCACTGCTTCTGAGCCATAGACAAGGCTGAAGGGTGTCTCACCTTAACTTGTTTTAGGGCTTGTCCTGTGGGCCCATAAGATACTCGGGAGTTCATCGACCCAGCCACGTCTGGCTGTTCCCAACCGTTCTTTGATGCCTTCGACTAAACTTTTATTGATACTCTCGACTTGGCCATTCCCTTGCGGATGCGCCACATAGGAGAATATGTGTTCGATGTTTAGTTCCTTTAGCCATTTTTGGAAGTCATCAGCAGCAAAATTGGTGCCGTTGTCGGTAACTATGCACATCGGTAGACCGAAACGGCAGATGATATGTTCCCAGACGAATTTTCTTGTTATCATAGCGGTGGTTGAGGCGAGCGGTTTTGCCTCTACCCATTTTGTGATGTAATCAGCAGCCACTATGATAAATTTCACCGCACCTGGTGCGTCCGGAAATGGTCCAACCACATCGATTGCCCATTTTTGGAAGGGCCATGCGGTGGTGACGGGGATGAGGTTGTTCTTGGGGCGCAAGGTCTTGGGGGTATGCCGCTGACAATTGGAACACTTGCGCAGGACTTTGACCGCATCCAGGTGCATACCGGGCCAGTAGTACCCGGCGTTCATAATCTTGGCCACCACCATGCGTGGGCCCGCGTGTATGCCACAGATGCCCTCGTGTATCTCTCTGATAAGGTACGTGGCATCATGGGGGTTGACGCATCGTAGGAGTGGCCCCAGGTATGATTTACGGTATAAGATACCGTCTCCCATTTGGTAATGACACGCTTTGTGCTGTAACTTACATGCCTCTGCCTTGCTTTCGGGAGTAACACCTGATTGCAAGTATGCAATGATTGGTGTCATCCAGGATGTTGTACCGTACTGGATGACATTGACTTGGCGCAGGGGTACTGAGGGATTTTGCAGAATCTCGATGCGTATCTCCTTTGCCAGATGTTGGAAGCTAGTGGATGCAAGTTTTGATAGTGCATCTGCGGGCTTGTTTTCACTTCTGCTAATATGGCGAATATTGAAGGAAGTGAACTTTGATTTCAGTTGCAAGGCTTGTTCAAGGTAGAGTATCATGATGTCCCCTTTTGCGACATAGTCACCGCGCACCTACCTTGCAACCAATAATGAGTCGATGTGTGCTTCCAAATGTTGGACGCCAAGTTTGACTGCCAGTCGTAGCCCTGCCAGTAGAGCCTCATACTCTGCCTCGTTATTTGTGCTTTTGAAATCGAGCCGGATTGCATAGGTAAGCTCTTGGCCATCGGGGCTGACGAGTCACAGACCCGCACCTGCACCTTGCTCGTTGGATGCACCATCGGTATATAGTGCCCAGGTTTCTGAGGAGGACGGTGGTGGTGTAGGGTTTTGTTCTTCTTCGCATTCCTGAATGCGATTTGCCGGTACTTCGGCCACGAAATCAGCTAGAACTTGGTCTTTGATTGTGGGGCGCGGCTTATAGATCAGCGTGTGTGCGCCAGTTCAATGGCCCATTTTGCTAATCTCCCAGAAATGTCGGGTTTCGATAGGATCGGGCCGATCCTATAGTTGGTTAACACCGTGATGACGTGGTTTGCAAAGTAACGTCGTAACCGTCTCGATGCGTGCACTAGTGCTAGTACCAACTTCTCCATGATGGAGTATCTTGTCTCTGGGTCGTTGAGCATTTTGCTGATTTAGTAGATGGGTGTTTGAACTCCCTCTCGCTCCACTATGAGTACTGCGCCTACTGCGTTGTCTGCGGCAGACAGGTATAAAATAAGTGGCTCACCCTTGCGTGGTGCGGTTAGAGTTGGAAGTTGAATCAAACACTCTTTCATCTCCCGGAAAGCGTTTTCGGCCTCTGCGGTCCATTGGAATTGCTCCTTTTTTAAGCAGTTCCGCGGGGTCTTGATGAAAGGATAAGACTTGGCTACATGGTTGGCTAAGAATCTATTCAGTGCGGCTAGCCTGCCGGCTAGTCGTTGCATTTCTTTCATCGTGGAAGGCGATGGCATGCGCTCGATCGCCTGAACTTTTTCCGGGTTCACCTTGAATCCATCTTTTGTCACGATGAATCCAAGGAACTTGCCTTCTTCCATTCCAAACGAGCATTTCCCTGGGTTGAGCTTCATATTGACGCTTCGCAGAGTTTGGAATGTTCTTTCAATATCGCTGAGCATGGTATCTTCCTCCATGCTCATGACGACTAGGTCGTCCATGTAGATCTCGACACTTTTGCTGATTTGATCACCAAAAGTGTCGTTCATCAATTTTTGGTAGGTTGCGCCCGCGTTGCGCAACCCGAACGGCATTTTTGTATAACAGTAATTCCCGGTAGGTGTGCGGAATGTCGTTTTATCTTCGTCCTCAATTGCCATCTGTACCTGGTGATAGCCTTTGTAACAATCGAGGAAACACTTCCATCGAAATGGTGCGAGGTTGTCGACTTTCTCGTCGATCTCTGGAAGTGCGTAACAATCATTGGGGCAAGCTTTGTTGAGATCTTTATAATCGACGCACATGCGCCAGCCCCCGGTTGGTTTTTCTACCATGACTGGGTTGGACAACCAAGTCTGGTACTTGACTTCCCGCAGGATGCCTGCGAAGAGCAGTTCTTTGACCTGTTCATGCATCGCCTCGTTCTTTGCGGATCCAAGGTGGCGTTGGCCTTGGATCACCGGCTTGATACCTGGCAAGGTATTCAATAAATGTTGCGCAACTTCGCGTGGCACCCCTGTCATGTCCGCAGGTCTCCTCGCAAAAATATCCTGGTTCCTGAAGAGGAGCTGCTTCAGGCGCGCTCTGATGTTGTTGGACAAGGCGTGGCCCAACGTGACCATTTGCTCTGGGTGTCTTGCGTTATGTTGGGATTGAACCCTATCAGAGGAACAGATAATGTAAAGCCAAAACTGGATCTAAGCAGTGGATTCAGAATAAGCAGACGTTTACAGTTGGTTCATGCAAATCTCTCCCCTTGAAAGTGGTTTCATATCTGCTGACCTCCTATCTGCTGATCATACTAAGTGCTGACTTACAACTGCTGCTTTATATCTACTGACCAAAGTAAAAGACTGATGGAAGACCAAAGCTCTGTTGACTCAATCTACTGCCTTGGGTCAAGTACTGCTGATCCGGACAAGCACTGCTGGGTTCACAGCAGTGGAAAGATGCAGCAGCAGTTTAAGTGTCTTTTATGTAATATAATGTAATAGCAGTAGTTTAGTACATCAGTGTTTATAGATCAGTAGTTAGAGTTTGTTAGGAGGTTAGATGTCACTTTCATGGTGACGTCAGCTAAGATGCTCAGTGGTTTGCAAGTGCCTATAAATAGTTCAGTACTTTGTACTGTTCTATTAGCTCTTTCATCACATCGTCTTCTTTGCACGAACAAACTACTGAGCTCTGGCTGAGGGGGAGTTTGCATTCTTACATCAATCATTGTAATCTTTATTGAAACAAATTCAATCTTTCGATTCTATGTGTAAAGATGTTTGATTAAAGTATTACTCTCATTTGATTGTATACAAAGTTTGTTTCCATCTTAATTCCGCTGCACAACTCTTTCATTTCCATTCTAATTTCAAACGAAAATACAATAAAAAAGAAACTCAGATCCAACAATTGGTATCAGAGCCTGGACAGTCAAATTTGATTTAACAATCATTTTGACGTAAATAGTTCGGCTCATTACAGTTGATACTGATCGTTTGTTCGTCCGTTGAAAAACAGAGCAAGGATTAATCACCATTAAAGTTGATTTCTCAGTGTCTGTAAAACAACAAGAATGACGTCACAATCTCAGGACGATAAAAACAACATCGGCTCGCTTTTTAAACCACCTATGCTAAAAAGAAATGAGTACAACATCTGGCAGAGGAGGATGGGTCACATCCTCGCTCAACAAAGCACAGGTTGTTGGAGGTCTGTCACCTTTGGTCCTCATGTTCCTTCAGTGCCAAGCGCTGAAGATGTTAAAAAGTTCATTCCAAAACCAGTTGAAAATTACACCGAAACCAATTTTCAAAAGATCGAACTAGATGCTAAAGCGTTTAGCATCATAGCATCAGCGCTGCCCAATGAAATATATGCTGGACTGTTACACTGTAACAGTGCCAAAGAATTGTGGGACGCACTTAAGGAACAGTTTGGAGGTACTGAAGAAGTCATAGAAAACAATAGGGAAATCCTGAACCAACAGTATGAAACATTTTGTCACGTTAGAGGTGAATCACTGACTCAACAATTTGAGCGGTTTAGTTGTCTCATCAGTGAACTGAGGCTTGTTAATACCACCTTTACAAACTCGACTCAAAACAGCAGGTTCCTCAGGTCACTGCCCGAAAAATGGGACACTATAGCCTTTGTCACCAGAAATTCACCTGAGTTCAAGGATCTGACCTTGACCCAACTCCATGGTCGACTCCTGACCTACGAAAGGGAGTTGAACCAGAAAAGGAAGTTACAAGAGTCAGGAAAAGCCGTTGATGATTACACATTCGGTAATACTGCTCTTCTGGGTCAAGAAGAATCTGGGAGCAGTGGTAAGGACCAGGGTTATGATCACTTCATTGACATAACTGCTGGTGCAAATTTTAACAACCCTGATCCTCACTCTGCAAGTTATGCATTCACTGCTAACGAAAACCAGATGTCAGACAATTTAAGCTTTGAACTAAATGATTTACAACATTTTGATCCCACTGATTTAGAGGAAATGGACATCCTGCACCAACTGGCTTTGCTAAGTGTTAGAACTAGCAAGTTCTACAAAAGAACAGGGAGAAAATTCCCAGGTTTGCATGGGAATCTAAGGGTTGGGTTGGATAAATCGAAAATCAAGTGCTATAAGTGTAATAGGTTGGGACATTTCGCTAGGGAATGTAGGAGTCAAACCGCTGGTCCCATAATTACTCATCCTAGCTCAAATCCTCGACCTCAAAACCAAAACACTGTGCACTATGCCCAATATGCCCCAGCAGCACAAGTGAACACTGCTCACTATGCTGCTGCCCCTGTGCCAGTACATTATGTCCAAACTACTGTTCCACAAATTCAATATGTTCAAACCCCTGTTCCACAGGTACAAGTGCAACCTGTTGCACCTCAAACCACTGCTCCAGCAGCAGCACAACCAGATCAACAAAGTTTTTTCACTCAAGGGTTTGTTGACTGGAGCAGTATGCCTGAAGACCTTAATGATGAAAATTTTGCACTTTATGCTTCTAATGATTCTTCTCATGATGAGTTTTGTTTAATGGCATTAGAGTCAATACAGGAGGGGGTTGAAACTGAGGAGGAACAGCAGTGCTTTGAAACAGTGGAAGAGGTGACTGAAGCAGTGGTTACTGCTGTGGCTGATGAATTACTGTTGGGAGAAAGTTCAGGTACCCTGATTGAACCAATGACAGATCCATGGTCCATAGAGGACAAAGAAGAAGAGAAAGAAGAAAAGGCTGGTGAAAAGAAGGTAAGAGCTGATGATGATGAAGATCATCAATGTGATTGTGCAATGATGGCAGCTGCCAAGGTATCTCCTCAAGTTCTTGAAAAACTGTGTTCAGATAATTGCATAATTGCTTTTGCTAACATCAAAGAGGTGAATGAAAACCTTCAGGATAAAATCTTAACTGATGAGGTCAAATTTGAAAGCTCTTTAAAAGAACTTAAAAACAAATTTACTGAAAAGGAAAAAGAAATCAGCTGTTTAAAAGAAGAGCAAAGTATAACCAAAACCCAACTTCAAACTATGGTAGAAAAATACCAAGTTTGCAAAAAGGAGTTGGAGTCTGCTCAGATTACTTGTGAAAGATGGGTGGAATCCTGCAAAGGATATGAGGTTATGCTTGAAAAACAGAGAAAAAGCAATGTGAAGTTTGGGGTTGGGTATAGAAAATATGATGATGAAAACACTGCTTTTGAAAAATCTGTTCAAACCACTGATGAAGCTACTGAGCTTATCCCCACAAACAAGAATGGCCAAGAAGTGAAAATCACTGACAAACTTGGTAACAAAATCACACTTAACAGACCAATGGGTTCCTCCACTTTCAAGGAGCTTGAAGATCATCAGTTTAAACCAAAATGGTCTGATGAGTGTGATATTCTTGAAAATTTCAAGCCTATGGAATTTACATCAATTGATGGTGCTAAAGCTCCAAAAGCTAAAGTCATACCTCTCAAAGATATCCCAGCAGTGGTTAAAACCTCTGCTACAAAGGAATCTGAAAAGAGAAAGAAGAAAGAAAAAATTGATAACTTGTTTTGTGAATTCTGTGAGAAAAGGAATCATCTAACAAAAGACTGTTTCCACTTAAAAGCTTATGATCTAAACAAAACAAGTGTCATTGTTTCAGCAGAAAGCTGCATTGTCTGTGGGAAAACAAACCACAAAACTCAAGCATGTGTGTACCTCAAAAACTTTGATGTGAAAAAGAATGAGTACATTGCTAAAACATCCTTGAGTCCATCATCATCAACATCTGTTAAATTCACCAAGAAACAACCACTGTTTGTGCCAGTACAAACAGCTGTTACAAAACAGCTGAACCAAACATCTGTCAAAAGAGATGTTCAGGTTACTGATGCACCCCCTGCCAATCAGTTCAGAAAAGGCAGAGAAAAACAGTCTTACCAAAGGATTCCTCACGTTTATGAGGCCTACAAAAGGCCCTCTAAACCCAAAGTGAACAAGCATCCTTTTGGTTACCAGCAGATGATTGGTCAGGACCCACAACAGTGGTTAGAGAAACACTGTCCTAAAGCGTCTCAAATCCCTGACTTAACCACTGTCCATCATCTTGCATCCATCCCAGACACTGTTGAGACCCCATCCAAAGCCTTGTTGGCTTTGGAGACCTTAATGAACTAATCTTTTACTTCATGTGCAGGGAGCTTCTGCATGCTTTGATAGTCTTTGGTATGTAGATAGTGGAGGCTCCAGGCACATGACAGGATGTAAAGCCCTCCTCAAAGACTTTAAAATCCATGGTGGGGGTGATATATCCTTTGGGAAAATAGTAAAGGGAAGGTTCTGGGGTCTGGTACAGTGCAATCTGGAAATATAAAATTTGAAAATGTCAATCTAATAGACAATCTAAAATTCAACCTTCTGAGTGTGTCCCAAATGAGTGACAAGGGATTTGGGTCATTCTTCACAAAAGACTGTTGTAGGATTGTTGGACCAGAAATGGTCAAAAAGATTGAAGCAATAATCAAAACTGGTCAGACTAAACTTGTTGCTCAAAGAAGTGGCAATGTTTATGTTGTTGACATGTCAAAAGAGTGTCCCAGAGCTGATGCCTGTCTTTTCTCAGCTGCCTCTAACAAAGAGACAGAACTTTGGCACAGAAGGCTGGGACACACAAATCTTAAGACAATCACAGAAATTTCAAAAAATGGTTTGGTGAGAGGCCTACCACAAAAAATGTTTTCATGTCCTGAACATTGCATTTCCTGTTTAAAAGGAAAACAGCATAAAAGTTCTTATAAGTCCATTGAAGAGTCCAAAACAACCCAGTGTTTGCAAATGCTACACATGGATCTGTTTGGCCCAGTTCAAATCATGAGCCTTAGAAAGAAAAGATATTGTTTGGTTATTGTTGATGACTTTTCTAGGTTCACATGGACTTTCTTTTTGCACTCAAAAGATGAAACTGCAGGCATTTTGCAAGACTTTGTAATACAGGTTGAAAAGCAATTTGACCTTCCAGTGAAAAGCTTTAGGAGTGACAATGGCACAGAATTCAAAAATAGGGAGTTGGATGCCTTCTGTGTGAAGAAAGGGATTGTAAGGCAGTACAGCATCCCAAGAACACCAGAACAGAATGGGGTAGTGGAAAGGAAGAACAGAACTCTGATTGAGGCTGCTAGAACCATGCTTGCAGATTCAGGTTTGCCTTTAACTTTCTGGGCAGAGGCAGTAAACACTGCTTGCTATGTTCAGAACAGAGTTTTAATAAACCCCAGGCACAAAAAGACTGCCTATGAAATTCTGTATAAAATTAAACCACTGATCTCATATTTCAAAGTGTTTGGCTGCCCATGCTTTATTTTGAACTTAAAAGATTCAATTTCAAAATTTGCAGCCAAAATTGATTGTGGTTATCATCTGGGATACTCAACCACTGCCAAGGCCTACAAAGTGTTTAATACACGGACCAAGGCAGTGGAGGAGACTTTGAATGTAAAGTTCAATGAACTTTCATCAATGAAAATCCCAGCAAACCCTGCAGATCTGTTTGATCTTGAAAAATTCACCTTTGAAAATACTGCTGTCAAGACTAACAGTGCAGGTCCATCAGAGGATACAACACCAGACTATGGGTATGAAATCATCATCCCTCAAAGGTCTGCCACAAAGGGAAAAGCACCAGCTGTTCAAAACAGTTGTCAAAGCTCAACCACTGCTACCTCAACAGTTGTTGACCAAAGTAGCCCATCAACCACTGCTTCCACATCCTCAAACACTGCCGACAAAAGTCCTCAAACAATGGATAAAAGTCAGCAGTTGTCCACCTCATTACCTCCAATTCCACCACCTTTTGAAGCCACTGCTGGATCATCAAAATCCCCAGCAGTGGTTAGCTCAGATGATACACATTTGCAGCCTTCACCAACCAATGCCATCATACCATACCAAGGAGATTTAATCTTCTTGAGATCTCATCCACCTGATCAAATCATTGGCAACATAAATGAAGGGGTGCTCACAAGAAGCCAAACCCAAAACATTTGTCTTTTTGCTGGTTTTCTATCACTCCATCAGCCAGTCAAGTACCAAGAGGCACTGAAAGACAACAGCTGGGTAGAAGCTATGCAAGAGGAGCTCCAACAGTTTAAAAGACAACAAGTATGGGAGCTTGTACCACTGCCAGAAGAGGTTAGTCCCATTGGCACAAAGTGGGTCTTCAAGAACAAAACTGATGAAAGGGGTATTGTTGTCAAGAATAAAGCCAGGCTTGTGGTTCAAGGTTACAGACAGGAAGAGGGGATTGATTATGATGAAACATTTGCCCCTGTTGCAAGATTAGAAGCAATTAGACTGTTCCTGGCCTTTGCTGTCAACCATAATATGAAGGTGTTTCAAATGGATATCAAAAGTGCTTTCCTCTATGGTACAATTCAAGAAGAGGTGTATGTTTGTCAACCTCCAGGTTTTGAGGATCCATTTTATCCAGATCATGTCTACAGGCTAAACAAAGCCTTGTGTGGCTTGAAACAAGCACCAAGGGCCTGGTATGAAACTCTTTCCAACTTCCTACTCTCAAATGGTTTCAAAAGAGGTACCATTGATAAAACACTGTTTTTAAAATGGAGAGGGAAGGATTTAATGATTGTCCAGATTTATGTGGATGACATTATTTTTGGAAGCACATGTAACTCAATGTGTGAAGAGTTTAGAGAACTCATGACAGCTGAGTTTGAAATGAGTGCTATGGGTGAGCTGCAATGCTTCCTTGGTCTCCAAGTACAGCAATTGCAAAATGGAACTTTCATTCATCAAAGCAAATATGCTAAAGAACTTTTAACCAAATTTGATATGAATGATTGTAAACCATGCAGCACACCCATGGCAACAAATAAGCTGGTCATGTCTGATGAAAAAGATGAGCTGATTGACCAAACACTTTATCGAAGCATGATTGGGTCTCTATTGTACCTAACTGCATCTAGACCAGACATCATGTTTGCAACATGTGTCTGTGCAAGAAGTCAATCAGCTCCCAGAAAATCAAATCTCATTGCTGTAAAAAGGATCTTCAGATACATAAAAGGTGCTCCCACACTTGGTATCTGGTATCCAGCTAATGGGAACATCAAGCTTTCAGGTTTCTCAGACAGTGACTTTGCTGGATGTCACACCACAAGGAAGTCCACATCAGGAGGGTGCCAGTTTCTAGGTGACTGCTTAGTTTCTTGGCAAAGCAAAAAGCAAGCAGCTGTTTCAACATCCACTGCTGAAGCTGAATACATTGCGGCTGCAAGCTATACAGCCCAACTCCCGTGGCTTCAAAATCAGTTACTGGATTTTGGTATCACTGCCTTAAAGACACCACTCATGTTGGACAGTCAGGCAGCAGAAAATATCATCAAAAATCCAGTTTCCCACTCAACCACCAAACATATCGACATCAGACATCACTTTGTGAGGGACTGCTATGAAAAAGGTTTGATTTCTCTGCATCATGTCCCAACTAAAGACCAGCTGGCTGATGTGCTCACAAAAGCACTTGATACAGCCACTTTTGAAAGTTTGGTCTCTAGGATTGGGATGCTGAACATGGAATAACAAGCAACATCTTGTTTTTCTATGAATAAAAGCAACAAAATGTTTTCAGAAAATCAAAACTCCATCCTTAAAAATAGTTAAAAATGAAATTTTTCATTAAGTCCTTAAAAGTCTGCCATTAACCACTGTTTGTTCAAAAGTCTGCTATACTTCAAACGTCTGTCCACTGCTGAAAGTCAACCCCTGCTCTCTCATTATTTTGATAAACTCTGTTGTTCAAAAGCAGTGTCTTATCCACTGATATGCTATCCACTGATAGTAAAAATCATCCACTGCTTTCATACCACTGCCTTCATCAGTCACTTTCAACAAAAGTACTGTCCTTCACTTTCAACAGGGGTTGTCACGTGGACAGTACATATTGGTCAGACCTTTTGTAACGGCTGCCACTTCAGCATTCACTTTCTTCCCTATAAAATCCCCCACTCACCATCAACACAGGGTTTTACTGTCGAATTGAATTCTTAAAAATTCTCTTCTCAAAGCAGTTTTTCATCTCATTTCTTCACAAATTTCTTCGATCAATCATCCTCAAAATGACAAAATCAAAGAAATCTTCAAAACCCTCATCCAAATCATCATCGAAAACAGCCTCCCAAAAGGCAATCTCCACTGAAATTCCACATAAACCATCTCACAATCTCCTGGGTCTTCTCACAAAACCAGGAACCACCAACGTTTTCGATTCCATCATTGATCTCATGGCAAAATCAAAGTACAAAACTTTGATCACTGCCGATGCACCAATCTATTTGGCGACCCAAAGGGAGTTCTGGAAAAATGCAACCCTTGAAAAACAAGGCGACACTGTAACCACCATAAACTCTTCTCTAAAGGGTAAAGCTGTCCAAATCACGCCACAAACCATTTCAGAGGTCTTTCAACTCGGTGATCAGGTAGGTAAACTTTCTTTCACTAAAAACGAGTTAAAAATTGACTTCATTGAGAGAGGGTATGAAGCCACAATGATGAAGAAAATTACCTTAGAAAAAGGTTATTTTCCTTCTGCAACCAGATTTTTATTTCATACCCTCCTACTATGTGTTTCAAACAAAACCACTTCTTTCAATGAAATCCCTTTAAAAATTCAAAATCTGGGATATGCAATTCTTCAAGGAGAAAATTTTAATTATTCTCGAGAAATTTTTAAAGATTTGGTTAACATGGTTGAAACAAAATCATTCTTACTGTTTCCAAGGTTTTTAAGTTACTATTTTTCAAAGAAATTCAGTAAGGATGATTTAGCTGTAATAAACCAAGGTGATCCTACTCAAATAAACAGTTTAACCACTGAAACTTTTTCAAGGATGTTAGCACCTTGCAAAACACAAGCAGAGGTGCCTGAGCAGATTTTAGCAGTTACAACTGCTCCTCAGGTATCTGCTGCTGAGCCCACTGCTCTAGGTGATCAAAGTAGCAGCACAACTGCTTTGAAACCCACACCTATTATCTCCAAAAAGCCAAAAAGAAATACTCAAAAACCCACAAAACCTATCAAAAAGGCATCTCTGGAGGATGAGATACCAGAGCTCCTGCCAGTGACAACACAAAAGTCACACGAAACCACTGCTGCTACTTCCTCACAGCAGTTGGTACAAATATCTCAACCCATACCCAAAACTCCTCCTGCTTCTTCACAAAAAGAACAGGTTGTACAAATAGGGTCTCCACATCATGATGCTCTGGAAACACTCGTTTCTATCATCCACAGTCCAATGCCCGGGACACATCCTATTTCTACACCACTCATCACATCCAAAATTCCTTCACCAATAAAACCACTGTTGGATGCAATTGATCTGAACCAGGCATTATCCAGTCCTTCTCAATCACCTATTAATGAGAATATACTTCAACAACTAACTGGGTCTGATGTATCAATCTTTGCTAACCCACCAACACAACCGGAGGAGGTTACACCCCTTGAGTTACAAGTAACTCTTGGTGGTAATCCAAGTGAAGCAGCCACTACAACTGTTACACCCACTGGGTTACATTTGGACAGTGGTTACATTCATAAGACTTCCTTGGAGGCAATTCCTTTTATAGCACCTCTGCCAACCACCAGTGGATTTATTTATCCTACTGGCAACATCAAAAGGTTGTCAAGTGTTGAAGGAAGAAGACCCCAGTACCAAGAAAAAGGGGCATCAGTGGTTAATGTTTGGAGTATATACCCTACATCTACCACTGATAAAACCACTGCTAGTGGGAAATCAGATGATCCCATTAACTTGGGTGATGGTTTAAAGTACCAGAAATTGACGGATCGAATTGCAAACCTTGATAACTCTGTTGCAGAACTCAAAGATATGTTACAACAGGTGTTACAAGTTCAGAAGGTACAATCAACTGCTGTTCCACCTCAAGCATCTGCTCCACAAAGGACACCTGCTACAAATGAGCTCTGGAATCAATTTCAATCTTTTCTCCAACAACAAGCACAATTAGCAGATCAGCAACATGAAAAACATGTCCAACAGCTGAGAAATGCAATGGAGTCAAGGTTCAAGCACACTCAGGCTGATTTAAAGGCTCTCAAAACTCAGATCTTGCAAACCACTGGCACTGCTCCTCCAAAAGTCCGCTTTATTTATCAACTCCCAGAAGATAATGCCAAAAAGGGGGAGAAAATTAAGGAGTGGAAAAGGAAGGGTATAGAGGATGGTCTCTATCTTGAACCAGAAAATTCAAACATGACCAAAAAGATCCCTTTGCCAGATGGCAGCAAGAAGATTGATGTGACAACAAATGCACTAGCAGAAGCAGTTGCAAGTGTGAAAAGAGATAGAGAGGCCAAAAGGAAAGCCAGGGTGGACAGGATGGATCATCCTGAACAGGGTACTTCTGGGTCAAGGGATCATGAAAATCCTGTTGAGGAAAAGAAGAGGCCTACTAGAAAAGTAAGGCAACCCAAATCCATTCCTATCAGACGTTCAAAGTTTGCTCAAAAACCACCATACAAAACAGCTGATGCAACAGGAGTTATAAAAACTACTGCTTGCCAAACAACTGTTCCATCAACACACACCACTTCAACACACACAACATCCACCGCTTTACCATCATCACCACCAAAAACAACACCTGCTGACATACAGCAGAAGACAGCAGATGTTATAACATCTGTTGTAATGACAACAGTGGTTGAAACACCAGTTGTTTCAACAGCTGTTAGTCAATCACAATCCACTGCCACAACATCTACCATCACTGTTCCATTCAAAACATCATCAGTCTCTCCTAAACCAAAAAGGAGAAGGCTAATTTTAAAAGATGATGACACACCTCCATCACCAACATCTTCAAAATCCCTATTCACTATTCCTAAACCCATACTTTCCTCTTCAGCTCAAATTGTAAAACCACTACCTCCTGCTGGTGTCTCATTTCCTCTGGAACTCATTGCAGTAAGAGAAGAAATCAAATCATTTTATTATGAAGATGACCCAGCCAAAAGGAGTTTGCCATCAATTGCAAATTATCCCAGGCCTAACAACATTGAAGAATATTTGAAGCTCAAAGCCAAACAAGCAGAGGATATTGCAATCAAAAACAGAAAAGGGAAATCTGATAGAGAATTTCAACAAAACTATCAGTTTTTACTCTCCCAGGTCAATGCTATGGAGCGTTTTGCTAAACATGTATGTTAGAAAATTTCAGAAAGGGCAGATGAGTCCTTAAGAAAAGACTACATTGAAAACATCATGACCTACAAGAAATACAAGGGGGAGAAACACATGTACAAGAACTGGACCATCCCTGAGCTTGAAAAAGAAGCAGCCAGGATTCAAGACATGATCAAAAATAAGGTCAAGCAGACTCCTCCTGAAAAATTCAAACAATTTGAAGCTGAAAAGATGGTAGAGCTGAGGAGAATGAAAGAGGAGCTGATTATAGCTGATTATGGGTCAAAGAACTCTGTGACAAAGTGGGGAGAAGATAGAGTCAGGGCAACCTATAAAAGATTAGAGGAACTTAGAAAGAAAGATCCAAGAGTTCCACAAAAGCCTGACTATTCCAAAGCAGCGGTTTCAAAAAGACCACCAAAGCTGCAAGTCAAAAGAACCACTGCTCCAGCTGGTGCTGTCATCTACAAAAGAAGGAGCAAAAACCAGTTTAGCATGGAAACAATTCAAGATCTTTTAGCTGGAGATGCCATTGTAAAAGCTGGCACAGAAGTAATGATAAAGGAAGATCTTGAATTGGAACAATCTGCAACCGCTGCTCAGCCAGCTATGAACAGGCCAGCCTCACCAAATACTTCTGCAAATAAACATCTCCCAAGAAACCCACCAGGCTCAAAAATACAAAAGTGGGAAACTGACAAACAGACCTGCGTATTGACTTTGCTCAGGTCTGGTGGAGGAGTGGAGAAAATATCAAGGGAACAAGCTCTTGGCCTGAGTCTTGAAGATTTGCAGGATCTCCTTGATCTTCCACTCAGCAGGGATGATGAAGATACAGATACCCTAGACTTTGAATTACAATTTAAAGGTCAGATAAGGGAGCTGTTGTTGAGGCAATAAAGATTTCCACAAATAATGAAGAGTTTTGGCATTATCTGTTCCAGGGGGAGATTGTTGGGATTGAACCCTATCAGAGGAACAGATAATGTAAAGCCAAAACTGGATCTAAGCAGTGGATTCAGAATAAGCAGACGTTTACAGTTGGTTCATGCAAATCTCTCCCCTTGAAAGTGGTTTCATATATGCTGACCTCCTATCTGCTGATCATACTAAGTGCTGACTTACAACTGCTGCTTTATATCTACTGACCAAAGTAAAAGACTGATGGAAGACCAAAGCTCTGTTGACTCAATCTACTGCCTTGGGTCAAGTACTGTTGATCCGGACAAGCACTGCTGGGTTCACAACAGTGGAAAGATGCAGCAGCAGTTTAAGTGTCTTTTATGTAATATAATGTAATAGCAGTAGTTTAGTACATCAGTGTTTATAGATCAGTAGTTAGAGTTTGTTAGGAGGTTAGATGTCACTTTCATGGTGACGTCAGCTAAGATGCTCAGTGGTTTGCAAGTGCCTATAAATAGTTCAGTACTTTGTACTGTTCTATTAGCTCTTTCATCACATCGTCTTCTTTGCACGAACAAACTACTGAGCTCTGGCTGAGGGGGAGTTTGCATTCTTACATCAATCATTGTAATCGTTATTGAAACAAATTCAATCTTTCGATTCTATGTGTAAAGATGTTTGATTAAAGTATTACTCTCATTTGATTGTATACAAAGTTTGTTTCCATCTTAATTCCGCTGCACAACTCTTTCATTTCCATTCTAATTTCAAACGAAAATACAATCAAAAAGAAACTCAGATCCAACACGTTAAGAACCCATTTTTCTGGTTGGGTGTTGGGGGTAGGCCTTGCTATCTTTGTCGGACGCAGTTCGTCCGACGACATGACCTCTCTGCGTGCGTAGATTATCGCGACCCCCGTTTCGGTTGGGAAACCGACAGCAGAGTGGGGTACGGACGTAATCATGTTGAAGTCGCCTTGGGACTCCCTCCCGAGAAGCACGTCGTATTTGGAGGTGTGAGGTAAAACCATGAAGTTTACCTCCTCCGTTCGTGTGTCCCTTCCGTTAGTGAGGCGCACAGGAAAAGTGATTTGGCCCAGGAGGAATACGGTTTCCCCCGCAAATCCAGCAAAAGGGTAGTCTACCGGCTGCAACTGATCCTTGTCTTCTTGATCGAACTGGTTGAAGCACTGCTCATATATGATGTCAGATGTACTGCTTGGGTCAATGAAGAGTCGCTCGGTGCAGTAGTGAGCCTGGTAGCCTGTGATAACGACGGCGCGCCTGTCGCGCGGTCCGCCTCGGACTTTTGGAAAGACAACTTGCTCGTCCTTCCAGTCATTGTCCGGTCATCTTGCCGCCTTGCGCGGCTTTCCTCGTCCTCCATTGATCATGTGGGTTGAGGCCACGTATATGGTCCTCTTACCCGTGGAGGGACCCTCGTTGTGGGGGGTGATGCGCTTGGTTTGTTTTTGCGCGGCTGGCAACAGATGCTGCAGCTTCCCCTCTTTTAGGGCTCGCTCAATCTCCAGTCGGAGACTGATGCAGTTGTTTGTTGTGTGGCCCGAGTCCTTGTGATACTCACAGTAAAGTGTGAGATCCTGATTCTTCTTGGACTTCATTGGTTGGGCCGGTCGCAGGAACTGCGCGTCCGTGAGGAGGACGTCGCTTGGCGACTGGTTGATCTCGGTCCAGTTACGGTCCTGAGATTCTTTCTTCGACACCCGGTTTTCACGTTGGGCGTTGATTGTTGCCCTTACGTCGGGCTGGTTACTACGCGGGACATATGGTTTGGGATCGCTGCATCGATTCCATGTGTCCCGGTTGCGCTTGTTGTTGCGCTTGGGTTCTTGGCGGGAGGACTAGCCTTCCGTTTGGGGCTGTGCCTTTGTGACGTACGGCTTGAGAGACCGCTGAGTATGGGCGTACGTCTTGACCGCGACCATGACGTCTTCCCATTTCTTTGGCAAGCCTTCCTTGCCGGAGATGGTCATAACCATTTCTTCGTCCTTGACGGCTCGAATGAAATGGTTACGTGCCATTTGGTCTGCAACGCCGCCTATTTCTAGGCACTCTTTGTTGTAACGAACGACAAACGCCTCGAGAGATTCGTTGTCTCCGCGCCAGATGTTCATGACGTCCATAGAATCACGTTCGTGACGTCGCTGCTGGCTAAAATGTGCGAGGAACTTTGCTTGCAAGTCCTCAAATGAGGCTAGTGATCCCACTGGCAAAGAATCGAACCAAGCCCTCACCAAACCCGTGAGGGTCTGGGGGAAAAAATGACACCAGGTGGGCTCGTCCCACCTGCCGTTGCACCCTGCGCCGGTGAAGATGTTCATGTGATCGTCCGGGTCGGACGAACCATTGTATTTCTCAATGTTTAATGGGAATTTAGTGGTGGTGACATCGGCGTGGGCAATCTCCGGGGCGAACTTGGAGTTTTCGGCCGCAGATTTTGGCCTGTAGGGTTGGCTCTGGTGGCGCTTTGCAGCGCGGAGGTATGTGGTGCGGGGTTGAGTGGGAGCAACATAATTGCGTCCTCCTGGTTTACTGCTAGTAGCATGGGACTCCCCGCAGTATGTATGGTCGTTCGGATCGGTACGGCCATGTCCTTCATGGTGGGACTGAGGTCCCAGCCGGCTATGGATGCCAGGGCCGCGGTGGGCTGTGGATTGCCGCCTGTTTTCGCCATGAGGGCCCAGGCGGCTATGTATTGGGCCTGATGTGCGTGAATTAAATATATTTTTAATTAAGTTTTTCTTCACACAAATTTAGTTTTAAAAATGGTTTTTCACCTAAAAACTAACTACACACACAAAAGGGCAAGTGTACCCGTCGGGTGGTAATATAGCTAATCGGTAAGAACCGGATATCAATCCGTGGATGCGGTGTCTCGATACTAAACTTTTGCTACTTTAAAGCCTTTTCAAATGATTGGGTTGATTTTTCTAACTTAGCATGCAAATAAATAAACTACTAAAAATTCTAACAAAGAACAATATCTAAGAAAGGGTTGTCTAAACTAAGTCTCCACTAACAAACATATGACAACAAGGTGGAAGGTTTTGTGATGATGCAAGCTCTAAATTTAACTAAGTCCCCAATCAAGGCTTCCTAGTCTATAATTCTTAGGAAAACTAAGAATGAATTAACATTCTAATCACCTAAAAATTATTCTTTTAAGCTCACTTGCTAAGTTGATGTTAATCTTTAATCATGAGTTATTTGTTTGTCAAAACTCCTAACTTTACAAATTAGGGAAAACTAATATGAACAACACACTAATCACCCTAACTTGGTTTCAAGTAAGTGGCACTATCATCATGTTCTTGATATGAACCACAAGCATGGTCATGCTAGCTAACAACTTTGGCCTAAATCATCAAACTATCATGAACACAAACTATAGAATTCATATAAACAAACTTTTGATCTTTCCAAATCTAGATGCAAGAATCCATACACATGTTCAAATCATCATTCACATCATATTAGCAATTACCATTCCTAGTTTCATGCTATGAATCATACTAACAAGTTAACAAGATTCAATAATCATAATCTTTACATGGGCTTTCCAACACAACATGTAAATACTTATGAGCAAATATTCAAGAACAAGGACTTTAAACATGCACATGAACTCTAAGAACAAGATTAAGTGTCACTATGAAGATCAACAAAAACAATCATCACATCTTCTTCCATATTATCACATGTTCATAAGCTTCAACAAAGTTTAGACAACTACAAGTGTTTAGCCCATATGGCTTACAAGAACCACAAACATGCTTGTTAAAGTACCAAAATTCATGGTTAAAATCAAGAAATTTCAAACCATAAACAAGCAAGGAAGTAGGATGGTTGATGAATAATGATCCTCTTGATGTTGGAAGCCCTCTTGATGCTTGAAAGTGGATGGAATCACCAAATTTTAAAGTTTAGAATGGTGGGTCAAAACTCCAGGGGCCTTGTTTTGAAAGAGAAGTCGTTCTTTTTTTTTATAGGGCATGAGGAACAGGGCCCTGCTTGATTGTAGACAAGGCCTTGCTTCTGTGTGAAATTGGATGTTGACTCGATCTATCACTCCCATTGGTTCTCCGGTGTTCAAGACAACTATTCCAACCTAGCAGCTGGGACTTGGTAACGTGAGAATATGATTAAAGCTATTTTTGGGTCTGCTTGAGTTCTGAAGAAGAAAAAGAGGGTGCACGCCTTTCTTTTGTGGAAGCCAGATACACAGCGCCTATTTTGGAATTAGGGTTACTGGCATGGCCTTGCTTTGTGTGAGGCAGGGTCTTGCTTGTAAAACATTTTGTTTAGGGCAGGACCTTGTTTATGTGAGACATGGCCTTGCCCTTAACCATGATCAGCAACAACAAACAGAATGTCCTAAACTTCACATTTCTTCATGAATCTTTAACAATTCTCACCGAACATCAACTAAATCTGGAATTTCACAAATGAGTAAAATAAGTATCAAATCACGTGAACACACAGATAAACGATGGTAAAACGGGGATAAAATTATGCTATAAATATGTATACATTTAAGCACATCAGGGCCCCTGCTCCGGGATCCGTATGAGGAATCGTCCTCATTAATTGTGCGGACCTCACAGTAAGAGGAGTCGCGGTCTTCATGCCTACTTCGGGAGGCTGGGTGTGTAGGGGCCCTGCCGTCGTATTGTAAAATACGACCCGCAGGTGTATGCGGTGCCGGGGTAGGCCCGACAGGTACTTGCGCTTCTGCGCAAGATCTGTTGTATGCTGCGGCCAGCAAAGCTTGTTATTGGTCATAACAGGCATGGAGGTTCATGCCTGGAGGTATCACAGAAGCATACTGTGAAAGATCTTGTGCGAACGTAAGGGATGCGCCCCCTTGCGTTGATGTGCCAATGTGGTCAGCATTTGGGGCTGGGGGGTGGTCCCTGCGGGCCCTGGGTTTATGGGGTTTAGGTTATCCCGGGTAGTGTTGTTTAGACGACCAGACATGATCTTGGGAGAGAAAAGGATGTTGAAAAAAGTGCTAAGAGTAGCGGTGGGCGCCAATGATGAAACAGTGGTTAACCGAGGTGGTTAATTCACTGGTCTCGTTAAGTAGGGTTAATCCCTTATTTCCGAGGATCGCTGGCTGGATCGTCCGCTGGTTGATCTCCTGCACAAGGAAACAAACCGTGACTCGTAACAAGGAGAATGGGGTGGGGGGTACTCCTTGTTACCACTCTCCGGCGTGAGAATCAGTAATTTGCTTGGGAAGCAAAGTGTGATAGTAGTAGTAGTGAGAGAGTTATGAAGAGATACCTCAAACCTGGTTTGGGATGGGTATTTATAGCCGAGGAGTGAAGGAGGGTAGTTGAGTAGATAGTCTGACACCGCACAGTCTTCTGCAGGTGTGTCAGGCCTGTCGGTTATGGTGGTGATGCCACGTCTCGCTGTGGTGTCAGTCTGTTGCTTACATGTGGGCTGCCACTTGCACTGTGGTGTCAGTCTGATGTGTTCAAAATGTAACATATAAATTTCATCAAATGAGGCATAAAACTAACCCTTTTTTAGTACTAATGTTGGAAAAAGTGTGCTTTTGTCTTCCTTTTGTATTTTCAGGATTAAATGAGCTCAAATTGACAAAAGAAGCAAAAAGACATCAAAATCTAACATAAATACAAGAAAAGGGACAAGATGTGACATGCCCGACCCCACGATAGCATCTTCCCAAGCAAAACAAGAGATCAGAAGCCTGAACACGCCCCGTGCTCAGCCAGCACGGGGGCGTGCCCAAGTGTCAACAGAAAAGACAAAGTGGTAGAAGCTTCTATTGCCCACCACGGGGCCGTGCTCAGCGGACACGGGGCCGTGGTCAACTATAAGATTCGCACAATCCAGCAAATCTACATAGTACAAAGATTCTTCTGCACCACGGGGTCGTGCTCAGCGGACACGGGGGCGTGGTCAACAAAAAAGACAAAACTGCATTTAATGAAGAAAGAGAAGGATGTGGACACGGGGCCGTGCCCACTGGACACGGGGCCGTGCCCGAGCTTCTGTTCAGCCTATAAATAGAAGTGCTTGGCTCAAGCTCAAACGATCCCTTGGCACACCACCTCTCTCACACTTCACCCACCACCCACCACCCACCACCACCATAACACCATCATCCACCACCATCATCCATTGTCCATCGTAGAGTGTGTGAGTCGTCTCGGGATCCAAGATTGATCGTAAGAGTTCTTGACAATCAAGGCCATGTTTGCCTAAGTCTCTTACATCACTTGGTGAAGACAAAGTGTCTAGTGTAATACTTTTTATTTCTAATCTTTTGCACTTTTTACTTGGTTTTGTATTAATGACTTTAATAACTAGTTGCTTATGTTGAAGGTGATCTTTCTTTATCGTTTGTCCGTGGTGTCTTGGCATTATTTTACTGTCTATATAAAATAAAAGATTTTCACCATTCATATCTCCACGGTCTATATGGAGGTATGTTGGCTACCTGGTCGGGGGTTAAGGGAACGGTTTGGTAAAGGTCTTGCCATTGTTCAGCGTTTAGAGGTCCTGCAATGGACCTGGGTCAAATTTAGTAGGACCTCCTTCAATACTTCACGGTATTGGATGGCGGGGGTCCAAACTCTTTGATCCCCTCATAAGTTAACTACTATTAATACTATAACCCGGCTATTTAGGACTGTATCCCTCTGACTCAGACTACTTAGTCGAGGGTAACGTCACCTCCAAAAGAGGGGCCTACCATAATTTGCATTAATAACTTAATTAATTATCTTCCAATAATCCACCCTTTTAGGATTGTATCCTTGCTGACTCAAACTACTGGGGTGAGGGTAACGTCACCTTCAAAAGAGGGGCCTACTACAATAACTAAGATAATCTCTTAATTATGTGCAAAAGTGCGGAAATAATCAAAGGTTACACTAGATACGAGTCGGAACCAAGTGATTCATCTTGTCTATCTGTTTTTTCTTTTATTTTTATTTTTAGCATTTTAGTTAGTTTTTATTTTTCTTAGTTTAAAACATTTTTCTAAACTTTTTATTTTGATTAGACGTTGAGGATAAACCGGTACTAAAAGCTCTTGTGTCCTTGGACGACCTCGGTATCTTACCAACACTATACTACGCTCACGATGGGTGCACTTGCCCATATGTGTGTCTAGTGTTAGTAAATATCGTGTTTTATAAATTTAAAACTTGACTAAAAAAGTGTTAAAGGGGCTTAAAATATACACCTAATAAATATAACACTTCACACGCATCACAGTCCCACTTGCCTTGTAGGCAGGATGCGGTGCCAGGCCGCATCGCTGCGTGCGGTAACTGATATTGTTCCCGCGTTTTTGTTCTGGCCAAGACATAAAAGGGATGCGGTGCCGTGTCGCATCGCCGCTTGCACTGTTGCAGAAATCGGCCTAGGCGGCCGATTAATCGGCGCCTAGGCGCTAGGCGGTCAACTACTGATTAATTTTAAGCTAGTCGGTGAATTAATCGGTAATCGGTCAAAGTCGGTCGTAGGCGGTGAAAATCGGTCCTAGGCGGTCAAAAATCGGATTAATCGGACTATATTAATCGGTCAAAATCGGACAAAATCGGTCCTAGGCGGTCAGAATTGGTCAAAATCGGTCAAAATCGAACCATACTATCTGAAACTTGAAGTATTTATGTGAATTTTGAAGTATTATTTTTATATTATTGGGTATATATATATAATTTTGAAAAAATACATATAAAATCCCATTCCGATTAATCCCGATTAATCCCTAGGCTGTACCTCACCGCCCGACTAGCGCCTAGCGCCTTCTACAACATTGGCCGCTTGGTGACTGTTACTGTTGTCCAGATCCCTTGTCGTGACGAAAATGTTCATAGGATGCGGTGCCAGGCCGCATCGCTATACGTAACATCCGTTCCGTACTTAAGGTAAGTCTTCTCATCACTGGACAGATTGGTTTCGACCGCTGTGTTCGCACGTGCCCGCACGGACACAGATAAGTTCTTGCTGGTGGGGTTTTTTTATAAGGGTAATGGTCACTCACGGTCGTGCTGACGCAAGATCTAGGACCATACCCCTTCAGGCCCTGTGGTTTGGTTTTTGTTGCCATTTTGGTCCAAATTTCAAATTTGACCAGATTTCCCATTAATGACCTGCTATTTTGTCTTTACCCTCAGGGGCTTTTTGGTCATTTTAGATTTATTATTTCTTTATTATAACTCAATTATAATAAATCTCTCTCTCTCAACATACAGACATCTCTCTCTCTCTCTCTCAACATACAACTCTGCTCTCTAAAATACCACCACCACACCACCACCACCCCCACCATCGCATCATCCCCACCACCATCCCACCGCCGCCAACACCACGAATGGCATCTTGTGCAACGAGCAGGGCACGAATGGCATCTTCTGCTGGTGCTCAAATCGAAGCTCAAACGCTCGAAAACCCTAACCCTAAGAACACACAGATCTCCGCCTCAAGATTTTGAAGACGATGATGATGAATCCGGAATGAGACACACAGATCTCCGCCTCAAGAACACATGGTAAACCGATTAGGGTTTTTAAGGTGGGATAAGGCGACGGTGGTAGAGAATAGTGGAAGATTAGGGCGAATTTATGAAGATAGCGGTAGGGTCTATAGTGTTTGCCCAGTCGTTTTTTGGGTGGAGGTGCTCACCGGATTGAGTTGCAGGTTCATCGTAAAGCCATTTTGGTCACCGGATTGGTGTGGCAGTTGTGGAGGTGGAGGTGATGGTGTTATGATGTAAGAGAGAGAGAGAGAGAGAGAGAGAGGGTCGGTGGTTGCAGGGGGTGCGAGAGGGTGGTGGCAGGTGGTGGTGCTTCTCAGTTCCAAATGTCAACAGCGGCTTTGAATTTCTCAGTCTGTAGACAGTACACCGAAGCATCATCGGTTCAAATTAGGTCACGTTTTAGACCTAATTCGGTGATTAACTGTAAGCTGCCATGTAATTCAAGGCTTTTTTTCTCAGGTACTTCGATGTACTAATTAATTTGCTATGAAATGTATCTTTGTTTGCGATTTAATCGTAACGAATTTACCTCAACAATTTCAGTTTTAGTGAAGTTATATGCACTGAAATGTCTATTTGTTTGTGAGTTATTGTAGAATTTTGTTGTTTCAATTGCTGATTCGGATTACTTTTATCTGATTCAGTGGAATTTGTGACGAATTTACCTTGATATCTTCAGATTCAATGAAGTTAATATGCACTGAAATGTCTGTTTGTTTGTTTGTTTGTTATGTGGGTTTTTTAATAAAGAAAATGGTTTAATGAAGGAGGTGTTGGTGTGACTGTTGGATGGGACGACGCCGGAGTGGCGGTGGTGAGAAGGGGGAGGAGGTGGCGGTGGTGGTGGTGCTATAGAGAGAGAGAAGAGAGAGAGAGAGGAGGTGGCGGCAGTGGTGGTGCTATAGAGAGAGAGAGAAGAGAGAGAGAGAGCTGATTATTTTGATCTGTGTTTTATTGCTAAAAAAATGAAATTTAAAAAATGATCAAAATGCCCCTGCACTAAAGTACAAAATAATCAGTTTTCAACAGTCAAAATAGAGTGTTTTTGGATTTTGGACTAAAATGGCAACAAAATGCAAACCACAGGGTCCCAGATGTAAAAAGTTTGAGATTTGGACTAAAATGACAAAAGTGCCCAAACCACAGGGACCAAAATGGCAGTTTACTCAAAAATGTATTTCAAAAATCATAAAAGTAGCATGCAGGTTCAAACATTTGCCTTTTAATTTGAAACCATCAACGTGACACAACTTACACCCCTAACTCTAATAAATAGAAAAATGATTACATTATAAAAAGTAAAACCCTCACACGGACAATATTGTGTCAATTGAATCTTTTCAGCATCTTAAATAGGTTTTGTTATTAGAACTTTGGGACATATGAACGCATATTGAAAAAGGCTTTAAAGAAATCGTAACACGTGAAAATGCTAAGAAAAAATAATAGATAAAACAAGTGAGCAAGTTTTGGTTTCATTTTTTATATAAGATTTAAATAATTCTTTCGAGTAAAAGATTTATTATATTAATTCATATACAAAAAATATATTTCAATTGAATCTTTTCAGCATCTTAAATAGGTTTTGTTATTTGAAGTTTGGGACATATGAACGCATATTGGAAAAGACTATAAAGAAATTGTAACACGTGAAAATGCTTAGAAAAATAATAGATAAAACAAGCGAGCAAGTTTTGGTTTATTTTTTGATACAAGATTTAAATAATTCTTTCGAGTAAGAGATTTATTATATTATATAATTATAGTAAGTTTCATTTTAGAAGAAAATTTAAATGAGAAAAAAAAGAACAAAGTGGGGGGGGGGGGGATAGTGCACGGTCCTCCCAACCGCCGGAGTGATCTCACTTCAGGAGCCGCTACCTGACCAAGCTAGCTCCGCGGTGACTTCCCCATGCCGAGCTCTTACACTGGGCGACATATGCCACTCCCAAGACTCGAACCCGGTACCTCTGGGAAGAGGTGGGTGTTGGTGGCCAACTGGGCTACCCCAGTTGGTTAATATATATATATATATATATGGTTGGGTTATATGGAAAACCCCATCTTTTTTAGAAAACCTTGGAAACCCAATCTCATCCATTGATTTAAATAGATCTAAATAGATCAATGGCCCTAATTTGTTTAGAGGATTCTTGCCTTTAAAAACAATATAATAGTCCATGCTAGTAGAAGTTAAGGACAATATGGGTAATGAAAAAGTAACTTTATTGACTTTGGAAAACACAAAACGTGACTTTTGAATTTGAAAGTACCATCAAATCACCATAAAAACTTCTCTTTCTCTTAGCTCTTTCTCTTTCCTCTTTCTCTTTCCCATTTCTTCTTCCCTAATCTTGAAGACAAACAAACAGGAGAAACAACCACCGCCAGCAACCACCTTCTCTAAGAGAAACAAACAACCACCACCAGCAACCACCTCCTCCGGCGAAACTCACCGGGCTTCTTCTCCGGCCCTCTCTCTCCTCAAATTTCAACTCATCTAACAACCATAGCCACGCCAATCTCTCTCCTCTCCATCTAATTCTACAAAAAGCTTCAACCTTTAGAAGCAAATGAAGGGTCTGAATGTCTCTATAATTTGTTGTTTTAGAGAGAGAACGATGGCACGATGAATGTTTTTAGAGAGAGAGAGTTGATGTTTTAGATAGAGAATCAATAATCTTTATTTTTTTAGAGAGAGAGAGTTGAATGTTCAAGTGTGTGTGAGAGAAGAAGGTTTGAAGACCTTCTTCGTGTTCATCGGACGGTTCTAGATCCGGTAAGTG
Source organism: Helianthus tuberosus (assembly GCA_030545235.1). Classification (NCBI taxonomy): domain Eukaryota; kingdom Viridiplantae; phylum Streptophyta; class Magnoliopsida; order Asterales; family Asteraceae; genus Helianthus; species Helianthus tuberosus. Next base: position 32,073,392 of record CM060373.1, on the reverse strand, counting down.
TTCTTGAAATATCATTTCACAATTGATTTTTTGTTGAAATGGTTGTTAATATGTTTTTGTGGGCTGAAAGTGTTCTAGTAATGGTTAATGTTCATGTATTTTAAATAAATCCAAAACTTTAGGATGAGAATTTGAACGGTTTTTTTTTTGTTGGTTTGGTTGCTTGTTTAGGGCTTTTGATCTTAACAATAATTTTTTTTTTGTTGGTTTGGTTGCTGGGTTGGGCATTTGATCTGAACAATAAGTGTTTTTTTGTTGTGTTGCTTGATTTACAGAGACAGACCCATAACATGTGTTAAGCACCTGTTAGAATGATATATAACGTGTGTTGATTTACAGAAACAGATCCATAAAAGATATTCAATTGACAAGCTGGATGGATGTAGGCGACGTTAATGCGGGGACATTGAATAAGTCACATCCTTTGGGAAAGAACTCTTCGTTCATTTATAACATGTGTTAGTGGTTCATGCTGTAACAGAACACCATGATGTAACCTGACATGTGTTCATGTATAACATGTGTTAAGCCCCTGTTAGAATGATATATAACGTGTGTTAACCTTTTGTTAATTAAAAAAACAAGTAATATCTATTTTATTTTTGTTGATGTTTAAAATATCCGATAATGTGGATACTGAGCGTAAAACTTTTACAAGTAATAAATGTACAAGTTAGTATGTAACGTGTAATATGAAACGAGCCATTTATGGTAACACATGTACCGGTAATTTTGGAATATATAATATGAAACGGGTCATTTGTTTTACACATTTTGGAATGTATAACATGTGTTAAGCCTCTGTTATAATCTTTTTGTAACCTGACATGTATTCATGTATAAGCTAGTGGTTTACAAAACACCATGATGTGTATATACTGATCTAACATGTGTTACAATTTGTCTGTTCGGAACATGTAATTGCTTAACATGTGACAAGGGTGAAAACAGTCGACGGGGGCGATGAGTTTAATGGTGAGCTTAGTTAATATCGTAATCTTGTTGTAACCCCACTTGTATACATATGATAACATGTACGCATCCATTATAACCCGACTTGTATTCATGTATATGAAAGTGGTTTGCAAAACACCATGATGTGCATATACTGATCGTAACACGTGTACAAGTTAATATGGAACATACAAGTTAATATTGTAACACCGTATACCTGGGATAACATGTGTTAAGCCTCTGTTATAATCTTGGTTTAACCCAACGTGGTGTCATGTATAAGCTAGTGGTTTCCAAAACACCATGATTTGTATACACATACTGTAACATGTGTTACGCGCCTGACATGTATAACGTGTGTTAAGCCTCTATTATAACGTGTGTTAAGACTTCCAGAATGGATGCATAAACTCCAATAGTAACTTAATAACAACATAGTATACCTGATATAACGTGTGTTAAGCCTCTTTTATAACGTGTGTTAAGACTTCCAGAATGTGTTAAGTCCATACCGTTTTAACATCATGTACTAGACAAAACAATAAGAGTCTCACATTACATATTACTAGTAAACGAAAATACATAGCACTAAGAAAATGGTGGAGCTTCCTTTGACAGTCTGCCTTAGCTTTTCAGCAGCTACCTTTGCTGTCTTAGCTTTTCAGCGGCTACCCTTGCTTGTTTGGGTCGATCTTGAAACGGTTTATAAACATGTGGGTGTGCGTATGCCAGGGAAGTTATAAAAATGTGTTTTCATGTCACACGTAACACGTGTTACGTTGTACATGGGTTTCATGTCACATGTAACACATGCATGTCCGAGAAGTTCAAACTATAACACGTGTTAGTTGTGTTGTGCTGTAACATAAACATGGTCATGATCCTTGAGCATCTGATCCACGTTTGACGAAACCAACGGTCCCGAGAATTGGATCTTATTTCCCCTGTATCCATCACCGTCCTAATAACAAAAAGATAAGATAACCGTTAAGTCGTTAACCAGACATAAATATTAACACATTCATAGCCAGAAAATATTTTTTCTCAAATAACATCACAAAAACAGTTACTATTCAGATCAAAAGCCCCAAACAAAGCAACCAAACCAACAAAAAACAGTTACTATTCAGATCAAAAGCCCAAACAAGCAACCAAACCAAGCACAACTTTTTAACACAAAAATAAAAACCTGCAAATTACATAAACATTTACCCCTTTTAAGAACCATTTTAACAAAAAAAATCATGTTTCATCTCTAAAACAGTCATTACACAAAAACCTATTAACAACCATTTTAACAAAAACATCAAGTGTGAAATGATTTTTTAAAATAAAATACTTAAGAGATTGTTGTTTCTCTCTCTAAAACAGCAACTTTCTCTCTCTAAAACACTTACCGGATCTAGAACCATGCGATGAACATGATGAAGATCTTCAAACTTGCTTCTCTCTGTGTGTTCTTGGTTTTCTTGATAAACATGATGAAGATTGTTGTTTCTCACTCTAGAAATCAGCTTTCAACAAGCATGAGCACAACCAAGATGAAGATGACGACGTGAGATGAAGCATGAACACACTCGAAAATCAGCTTCGAAATAAGCATGAACACACCCGAGATGAACAAGATGAAAATTGTTGTTTCTCTCTCCAAAACATTAGCTTTCTCTCTCTATAACACCAAGAACAAGCTTCATCATGTTTGGGATCAGACGATCTGGTGACATTAACTCATGCGTTGTTGGTGGAGTCTCCATGGACATTAATGGTGGAAGGAATATATGTTCCAGAGATGAAGTTCATGTACTCTACTCAAATGTCTTTATTATAAGGTAAAAGATAAAGATGGAGGTTTTGAAAGTACACTAGGAAGTGAGTTGTATAATTATGGTTGGCAAATCAAAGGTAGCAAGTAATCTTCTTGGGTAAAGTAAGTTAGAAGTAAAAATACAATTATGCCCTTCTCTACAAATGTAAGATGATTTTTTCTATGCACACGTGGATAAATGTGGACCATGCATTGGGTTTGCAAGGTTTTCTCAAATTCAAGGGTTTTCCATATAACATTATCCTGTATATATATATATATATATTATCATATTTGACTAATTAATAGTAATAAAGACTACCATTCTCCACACTAATTTTTTTTTTTTTGCCTACACACATCAAAAGTTATCCTACATATTTCGAAATTTATCCTACACGTTGAAATTTATCCTACACAACTCGTAATTTATCCTATACACTTAGTAATTTATTCTACACTTTATTTTATTTTAATTTTTTGAAAAAATATATATTTTGAAGATAAGTTACAAAAAAAATTAATGTAATTAGCTATTAAAAAGGAAGACTACAAATTAATGATCATTGTAGATTTCCAATGTACCCTTATAATAACATTAAATAGTTATATTAAATGAACTAAAATAAAACATTTTTATTGGTTGAAATTTTTTCTTTTTTCCTTTTACAAAAAAATGTATTTCAAAAAAGTACTATTTATTTGCTTATGGTTTTTTAATTTAAAATGGTGTATACACTTTAATTTTTTTATTGTAACTTTTGTTAGGCATAGTTATTCAAATAGTAAACAGAGTTAAATGTCTGGTTGGTTGTTGTGGTTTGTAAATATTTCAAACTTGATCCCAGTGGTTTAATAATTACACATTTGGTCCCACTGGTTGTAATTTTTGCACTCGTGTGATCCTTATCACTAACCTATATTAGATTTCTCAGTTAAGTTTATGTAGAATGTCTATTTTACCCTTGAACATTAAAAAAAATTAAAAATATAACTCACTTGGGTCCACCTTCTTCCTTCTTCAAAACCAGCAACCTAACTTTACTAAAAAAAGTCATCTTCTTCCACCACCATCACCTACCCACACCGATAACCACCACCATTACTGTCGTTGTTCAAACACCAACACACCACCATGAACCGCCATCAATCTCCACCGCAACCAACCATCGTACACTCCTAACCGCTCCCCCCGACCTGCAGCTAACCTCCAAACACCCCTAAACAACCACCAACCACCTCCCTCCGACCTGTAACCAACCACCATACAACCCTAACCCCCATCATCATCAAATCATCCAACCACCGTACATCCTAAAACCTCCTCCCGCCGATCTATCGCGTCTGAAGAGAGAGAGAGAGAGAGAGAGAGAGACCTGTTGGTGGTTTGGTATTGGTTACGGAGGTTTTCGGCAAGTTCCTTTCACCGGCGCCGGTGCCTTTCACTGTTGATTCAGACGCTGGAGTGATTCAGACGCGAAGAGAGAGAGAGAGAGAGAAACCTGGGCTAGGCAGAGAGAGAGAGAAAGTGTGGTGCTTGTAGTGGTGGAAGTGGGTGTTCGGTGGTGGAGGTGTGGTGGTGGTGGTAGGTGTTCAGTGGTGGTGGTGCTTGTTTGAGAAGAGAGAGAGAGAGAGAGGGGGTAGAGAGAGATATATAGAGGGTGGTAGTGATGGTGGTGATTTGGGGAAGAAGAAGTGAGGGTGGGACCTGCATAGATATTTGTTTTAATTAAACTATTTTCTATTTATTGTTTTCCTTAATAAGTAAGGGTACTTTGGTTATTTAATACAAACTTAACTAGATAACTTAACCTAGATTAGTGATAAGGATCACACGAGTGCAAAAAATACAATAACTGGGACCAAGTGTGTAATTATTAAACCACTAGAACCAAATCTGCAATATTTGCAAACCACAAGTACCAAATAGGCACTTAACTCTTGTAAATACGAATATAAATACATTTTCTTTTTTTTTTTCTTCTATAGATTCTAAAAAAGTATATGTCATTAATGAAAATATGTTTACTTTAAAATGAGAAAACTGATTTAGCAAGTCACACCGCTCGACTTTATTTTTAAGAGTTAATTACATAGTTAGTCCCTGTGGTTTGTACAAAGTAACATACTTAGGTACTAATAGTTTCAAATCACATTTTAGGGTATTAACTTTTCATTTTGCAACATTTGGAGGTATTAACAATATTTGTAGATTTAAAATCATATTCTATTAGTACCTAAGTATGTTATTTTGTGCAAACCACAGGGATTAACTATGTTAATACCCTAGAAGTTAATACCTCTAAACGTTACAAAATGAAAAGTTAATACCCTAAAATGTGATTTTAAACTATTAGTACCTAAGTATGTTATTTTGTTCAAACCACAAGGACTAACTATGTAATTAACTCTATTTTTAATTTCTAATGACCTTATTACTTTGTAATAAACCTTATCTATTTTTATAAATACATACTTAATAAACCTTATCTATTTTTATAAATACATACAGTACTCATTTATTTTATAAAATATTTTTTTCCTTAAATTATAACAATAAATTTTATGCATGTAATAAAATTTAATATTTGGTATAAAATCATATTTAAACCTGTATAAATTTATAAGTTTTATGTATATAAACTTCAAACAACTATAAGTTTATAAACTTTAAGTTATACGCCAGTTTTATAATATTCAAATATTACTTTTTTGACTCTTACTTATGTATAATTTAAATGTTATTTATTATATTTACTTTTTAGGTTAGAATTAAATGAAAATTTATAAAAGAAAAAATTACACCGTTGGTCCTTGTAGTTTCTGTCAATTTTCAATGTCGGCTACTAATAGATTTTTGTTGAAAAATCAGGTATTAACGTTCTAATTGGTCATAATAATGTGTACTAAGGGTAAATCTTGTCAAATGTTGAGTACTAAGGCCAAAACTTATTAACTTTTTTGTTAAGTCTTACTAAAATGCCCTTTAATAATTAAGGTTTTTAGTCATTTTATAAAACTTAGAAACTGTAGGGACTATATGTTTTAAATAAGCAAAACTTGTTATATCAAACAAAAAGAAAGCTTGCCTTTCAAGGGGGGCCTCTCCGACAAATTCGCTGGATTCCGGCCATATCGGATCCGTAAAAATTTTTCATTTAACTCGTTTTGTTTTCGTTAATATTTATCTCCATCATAATCAAAGCTAACAACTCGTTTGTGTCAAGTATTAATTGCAAATTATGCTTATCCGCTAACCCATTTAACTCCAAAATTCCCATCATCCTCTCGATCCGTTATATCTTCAATTCGAGTATAAATATACGTCTCTTGACCCGATGCAACCTCATTCCCACACAATTTCACAGCCAATTTCGTCTCTTCAACTGATCAGAGCCACGTTGGCATACCGGAACTCCGACGATGCAATTCTTGTACATAACATCGCAAACCGGTATGAATATTACATGCTATTTATCCGTTGTATCATACAAAACCAAAGTCCCATATTTATTTCAACTTACAAAACTGTTATATTCTTATATCATAAATTTGTTTTTGTTATTTTTATAAATCTTAACTTGGTTTATTATTTGGATTAAGTTAAAAAAAATTATTTTACTAGCATATTATTTATATACTCAAAGTTTATAAACAATAAATTACAAATCCATTTAATTTTATAAACAAATATAAATAAAAGAGTTAATTATTGTTTGCGTCCCTGTGGTTTGTCAAAAATCACTATTTCAGTCTATTAGTTTAAAAATTGCGATTTCACTCCCTGTGGTTTCACTTTCGTAACCATTTCAGTCCCTATGGTTTCACTTTTGTAACCACTTCAATCCATTTATTCTGTAAGTACAGGGACTGAAATGGTTACGAGGTGGACTGAAATGGTTACGAAAGTGAAACCACATGGACTGAAACCACAATTTTTAAACTAATGGACTGAAATAATGATTTTTGACAAACCACGGGGACGAAAACAGTAATTAACTCTAAATAATTTTGTTTTTAAAGTTGAGCCGTATCTAATATTATATATTTTTATTTGTAACAATATTTTATATATTTTCAACCATAAAACAAAAGTCGTATTTTATTTCAATAAAACTACAGCATTAATTAAAATAATATAAAGTAAAATGTCACCATATTTGAAAATATATTATTTGTTTAATTTCGAGTAAAATCATTTTCTTAGTGAAAATTGAAAATCCATTCTAAAGTAAAATATAAAAAGAGACCGAGGATAGTCGGAGAGATTGACTTCAACTCTAGTCAAAGTAAGTCTCTTTCAAATTGAATTTGAGTCAGTCTATTGTGGAAGGCTCATTCTATACATACTCCCCTCCCTTCCTGATTACACCCCCATTGTGAGAGGAAAACTGTCGGTCTCACGTAGGCCCCATCTGTAAGTATGTGAGAGGAGGGGGGTGTAAAAAGTAGCACCCATTTCAAAATGGTAATATGAATATTAATAATTTAATATCATTATTCACTACCACTTAAAACACAAAAAAATGTTGTATATTATTTGTATATTTGAAACCGGTTTTGAAAAACACATGCCTTAACCTAGCACCACCATTGCATCCTCCCTTTCTAATTATTTTTGTGTGTTTCCAATTTGAAATTTGGTTAGGGGTTTAAATCGGTTTCCCTTTTTGGATTTTATAACTGATTAGGTTGTTGGTGATGGGTCAAGGTCCAGCTTGGTGGCGAACCATGGTGTGTACGTGGTATGGAAGGTGGGACGTGGGTGATGGTGATACGGGTATTTTGAGAGTCATGTTTACATGTTTTTAGGATTCTATTTGTATGTAAGCACTCATTAGTGGAGTTTTATGGTGTGTGAGGGTTGTCGGAAAGAAGAGAATGAGTGAAGATTTTTTATGAGATTTTCCAGCCCAATCACAGCGGTTTTACAGCCAAGACTCCAGCTCAGCCATTTATTGGCTTTCCTTTTATTCTTGTTTCAGTTTTCTATATATTGGGCATATGTATGTATATTCAAGCATGAACTCAGTAATAAAAACAATCATTTTATCTCTATACCTGTTAATATGGTATCAGAGCAGTGCATCCGATCTTGAGATCAATCCGCTCAAACCACAAAACAAAGCCATTCAGAAAACCTCTCCGATTCAGAAAACCATTCAGCACACCCATCTCCTTCAAACCACAAAACAAAGCCATTCAGTTCAAACCACAAAACAAAACCCATCTCTGATTCAGAAAACCACTCTCCCAAAACTCAAAATCAAAATCAAACTCCAAAAAAATTCAAAAAATCTACCTGTTCAAAAATCAGTCGCTCAATTCCGCCGCTCGATTCCGCCGCTCGACTCCGACCGCCACTGAACACTCGCCGGCCTCTTATCTCCGGCGTCAACCACACAGCACACCTCCGTCTCTCTCTCTGATTCTCCTCCCTCTCTCTCTAAAAGTGCAGAAGGGTTGGGTAGAGAAGAAAGTCTGGGGGTTAGGGTTTTTTTCTGTGTTTTTTATGTGAAGAAGAAAGGGAAATTAAAGGTGTGGTGGGGTGAGAGAGCCATGAAGTAAGGAAAAAGGGGATTGGGATTGTCCTTTTTTTTTGAATCTTTTTTTGTTTTAGACAACATTTAAAAAAAAAAGGTTTTGCAAATGATTAGTCCCAGAAAGTATGAGTTGTTGAAGGACTATCCATCAACAAGTGGGGAAGCCTATTTAACAACACAGAAAAGCGGTGATCAAGTCAGTTCTTGGATTTTTGATTGTGGAGCCACTGATACGATGACATACGAGCCATCAGACTTCGTGTCTACAAAGAAACCAAACAGAACTCATATCAAGACTGCAAATGGCGAAAGTGCCTCAGTAAAGGGAGGAGGAACTGTCGAAATATCTCCCAATATGAGATTGTCAAATTGTTTATATGTTCCTTCGTTAACACACAAATTATTATCAATAAGTCATGTTACAAAGGAACTCAATTGCACAGTTCTAATGCATCCTCATTTTTGTATCTTACAGGACATCAGAACTGGACAGATAATTGGGCGTGGCACTGAACGACAGGGCTTATACTATGTGGATGAGGTGACTCAGTCAGGGACTGCGATGCTTGCTCACGGAACAAAGAGTAGAGAAGCATGGCTTTGGCATAGGAGATTAGGGCATCCTTCCGCCGGGTATCTACATCTTTTACTCCCTAAACTTTTTCCGTCAAACAGTACTTTGGACTGTGAAACATGTGCCTTAGCCAAAAGCCATAAAAAACCTTTCAAACCAAGTAACACTAGGGTCAGTGAACCCTTTTCACTAATACATTCCGATGTTTGGGGTCCAGCTGAAACGAATGGAGGTCAAAATCTTCGTTTCTTCCTATTATTTGTTGATGACTGTACCCGGATGACATGGGTATATTTTTTAAAACACAAATCTGAAGTCTTTGACAAATTTAGACTGTTTTACACCATGGTCCAAACTCAATTCAAAACCAACATTCAGATCTTACGATCTGATAATGGAGGGGAGTACGTTAATACCTCCATGAAACAATTTATTCAAGAGAAGGGAATGATTCACCAAACCACTTGCCCAAAACACCCAGAACAGAATGGTGTAGTTGAGCGAAAAAATGGCATTTTGGTAGAAATGGCCCGAGCCCTTATGCTTGAATCCAAAGTCCCTAAATCCTTTTGGCCCGAAGCTATAAACACAGCTGTGTATCTTCTTAATCGTTTACCAACCAAAGCCCTTGACCTAAAAACTCCCCTAGATACCTTATCCACATTCACCAAACTACCCCCACCTCTTACATTACCACCTCGTGTCTTTGGGTGTACCGTTTTTCCCCATATACCCAAAACCGAACGATCCAAACTTGATCCATGTGCCGAAAAATGTGTCTTTGTTGGTTATGGGGTGAATCAGAAGGGATACCGATGTTATAACCCATCACGACGTCGTGTGATTACGACTGTCCACTGTGATTTTCTTGAAACAGAATATTACTATCAGTCCCATCTCAGTGGTCAGGGGGAGATAGAACATGAAGACTCACTGAGCTGGTTGAAGTGGATTCCATCTGCAAGCGAAAATGAGTCATCTAATACATCCACACATACTAAGCCTGTCGAAAGTCTCACCCAAGAATCATCCAGACTGGTGTTCGAGGTAAGTGACTCTCCAAACCTTGGAAATGTGTCTGAATATGATCCAGATACCACTAACAATCAGGAAAGTTCCGAGACAATGGAACAGGTGGAGATGGCTGAGCAAAACAACGCAGTCCAAGGAGAAGTCGAATCTAATGAACAACATGATGGGAGTTCTGGAACAACACCGGGAACATACGTTTTACCTCCTAGAGCCAATAGAGGGGTTCCTCCAAAACGGTACTCCCCAGAAAAAGAAACCAGAAATTCAAGGTATCCTACAGCCAATATGGTTAACGGGAACTTATCTAACAATGCGAAAGCATTTGTTACCTCACTATACTCCGAACAAATACCGAGTTCCGTAAAGGAAGCCCAGGGTAAGAAGAACTGGAAGGAAGCAATGGAAACGGAGATGCGTGCTCTTATGAAAAACAACACGTGGGAGAAGTGCGTTCTTCCTAAAGGAAAGAAAACTGTTGGATGTCGGTGGGTGTATTCAATCAAATATAAACCAGATGGTTCCATTGGAAGATACAAAGCTCGGCTCGTAGCCAAGGGTTACACTCAGACGTATGGGATCGATTACTCTGAGACATTCTCTCCGGTTGCAAAAATGGACACCATCAGAGTCCTCTTCTCCGTGGCAGCCAATAAGGAGTGGCCTCTCCACCAGTTTGATGTTACAAATGCATTTCTCCATGGAGACTTAACGGAAGAGGTCTACATGGAAGCACCTCCCGGTTTCTCAGGGGGTTTTAAAGAAAGGGAAGTATGTCGGTTGAAAAAGTCATTATACGGGCTAAAACAATCTCCTCGGGCATGGTTTGGAAAGTTCACTCTAGCCATGAAAGGATACGGGTATCACTAAAGTAATGCTGATCATACTCTGTTCCTCAAGAGAAGAAACGGCCTTGTAACCTGCTTGATTATATATGTAGACGACATGATTATTACCGGGAATGATGTAGAAGAAATAGCACAGCTAAAAGAGAATCTGTTTTCAAAATTTGAAATGAAAGATCTAGGGAATCTCAAGTATTTTCTCGGGATTGAAGTTCTCAGGTCTAAACGGGGGATCTTCATTTGCCAAAGAAAGTATGTCCTTGATCTTCTGGCAGAAACCGGGTTGATTGATTGTAAACCCGCAGATACTCCAATGGCAGTGAACCACAACCTTCACATGGAACTTAATGGGGAGCTTGCAGACAAAGAAAGGTATCAACGGCTCGTGGGCAAGCTAATTTATCTCTCTCACACTCGTCCTGATATAGCGTATGCGGTTGGAATAGTAAGTCAGTTCATGCACCAACCACAAGTTGCCCACATGGAAGCTGCTCAGAGAATTTTAAGGTATCTCAAGGGGACCGTAGGCCATGGAGTGTTGTTCAAAACAAATGGACATCTGAATGTTGAGCTCTACACTGACGCAGACTAGGCAGGAGATAAGGGAAATCGAAGGTCAACATCAGGGTACTTCTCCTTGGTCGGTGGAAACCTTGTTACTTGGAGAAGTAAGAAACAAAAGGTGGTTGCTTTGTCGAGTGCAGAAGCGGAATTTAGAGGTATAGCTCGAGGGATAAGCGAAGTTCTTTGGATCAGGAAGCCACTAGAAGACATTGGTTTTTCTCAAAAGGAACCCAGTAAAGTTATGTGTGACAATACTGCTGCAATACAAATCTCAGAAAACCCAGTACAACATGATCGAACAAAACACGTGGAGGTAGACCGACATTTCATCAAAGAGAAACTGGAAGAAAGAATCATAGAGCTCCCACATGTATCGTCAAAAGATCAACTCGCAGATATTCTTACAAAGGCCGTCAACGGAAACGCTTTTAGTAGCTGCTTGAGCAAGTTAAGTATTGGTGACCCCACTACTCAACTTGAGGGGGAGTGTCGGAAAGAAGAGAATGAGTGAAGATTTTTTATGAGATTTTCCAGCCCAATCACAGCGGTTTTACAGCCAAGACTCCAGCTCAGCCATTTATTGGCTTTCCTTTTATTCTTGTTTCAGTTTTCTATATATTGGGCATATGTATGTATATTCAAGCATGAACTCAGTAATAAAAACAATCATTTTATCTCTATACCTGTTAATAAGGGTGACATTGATGGTAGGCGGTACTCAGAAGGGATGTATAAAAATATCTGAAACCGACCAAATTGCTTAAACCTAGCTAAATTAGTTGGTTCGCATGAATTATAAGTAGCTCGATTTGGTTTATGGTTTAAAAAGTTAACTTTGTAGTTTGATTTACTGGTGGTTGACAACTGACGTAGAATACAATAGGTGTGGGCTGAAGGTTTATTATGAAGGGGATGTTAGCAAGGCGGTTCTAATGTTTTTGAAGACCCTATAACGAACTAAAAAGTGGAGGCCCTTTTGCAAAATTACCATTTCCAATATATTTAGTTACAAAACCCGTCTCCTTTACCTGGGCTTGAATGTGAGATTTTTCCTAAACAATTTTTATCTGGACTCACTTAATAAAAAAAATTAGTTTAGTTTTGCTTTTATTTGTGCTTAATACATATATAAAATATAAATTTATAAAACTTACTAAAAATTGGAGGCCCTTAATTTTTATGGCCTACGCCTACGCCTAGTATGGAAATAATGGGCCGGCCTTGAATGTTAGTTAAAGATGTATTAAGTACAAATTAATTAGTTAATCTTTTAAACAGTGATCATATTTTAAAATAAGTTGCAGCAAAAGTAAATAGAAAAATAAATAAGAAAATGACAATAGAGATGTTTTAACCCTAGAACTTAGAAGTGCATGAAAATTGTTAATAAAGTCTCGAACCATTTTGACCGCAACTTATGGCATTTCAAGAAGAAATCCAAATTCTAAACTTATAGACTAGTGGGTATGGGAAGCCTCATCACTATGAGGATGGGCCGCCACGTAGGCGTCACATCACCATCTTATGGAGGATGGGCCTCCTCCATTTTTGAGGGGGGTGGAGGATGGGGCTACCCCACATAATTTTTTATTGTTTAATTTATTTATTTGTTTAACTTTTATTGTTTAATGTTTAATTTCTATTGTTTAACTTTTTTATTTGTTTAACTTTATAAAAACAATTCAAAATTTAAATAAAAATAAGACATAAAAGAAGATAATAAAATCCATTACATAACATAAATAAAAATTACATAACCTAAAATTTATAAAAAAAGACAACATTTAAAAATTTATAAAAACTACACTACTCGTCTTCGTCTTCGTCACCGTCCCCGTCGTTTGCGTTGTTCCATATATGTTCTATCAAATCCTGTTGAAGGTTTGCATGCGTGTAGTCGTTGGTTAGCGCGAACGAGTTTAAATCCTGTTGCGTCGGATCTACCGGGACAGTATTCCCGTAAGATGCATTCTCATCATACTCACAAATCGCCCGACCTTCGTCTTCAATAATCATGTTATGGAGCAAAATGCAAGCGTACATACAAAGGCGCAACCTCTTCGGTGTGAACGCACGTGCCGGTTGTTGAATGATGGCCCATTTTTTTTGTAAAACACCAAAACAACGTTCGATGTCTTTTCTTGCAGCTTCTTGACGCTTGGCGAATTTTTTCCTTTTTTCGTCCTCGGGATATGGAATAGTCTTGACAATTGTAGACCAAGACGGATATATTCCGTCAGCAAGATAATACCCGCGTCTATACTCAACCTCAGAAACTGTAAAACGGGTGTCCGGACCGGTTCCATTAACGACATCGCTAAAGATCGCCGATTGGTATAGCACGTTGAGGTCGTTGAGTGAACCAGGGAGACCAAAGAAAGAATGCCAGATCCACAAATCTTGTGACGCCACAGCCTCAAGTATTAAGGTTGGATGGCCGTGATCACCTCGCGTGTATTGGCCTCGCCACGCAGTCGGGCAGTTATGCCATGCCCAATGCATACAATCAATGCTACCAAGCATTCCCGGAAACCCGTGCTGTGCTTCATGAGCTTGGTACAACTGTTGAACATCAGACGCGTTTGGTTTCCGCAAATATTGTTTGCTATAAAGTTTCACCACATTATGGCAAAACCGATACAAACATTCCCGCGTAGTTCTTGCCGACATCTGTAAGTACTCGTCCAAAGCGTCGGCCACTGTCCCGTATGCCAGTTGGCGAATGGCCGCAGTACACTTTTGTAACGTGGTGAACCCTTCATAATTCCGAGCATCGGGTCGTTACGTGAAAAACGGGTCTAGCCCCGCCAAATCATCAGCAATCCGTGTGAATAACCGGCGACTCATTCGGAACCTTCGTCTGAAAATGTCGGCATTGTAAAGGGGGCATCCGAAAAATAATCGTTCACCAATTTCTCGTGCGCTCCGGTCGTAAAAAATATATAAATACGAGGAAATAAGGAATAAGGATAATAAAATTTATTAATGACAAACCTTGGTGGTCTCTGTTAATCCGTATTCGTCTGGTAATAACGCTTTCAGACGAGACGTCTTCCTCTTCCTCCTCCATAAGAATCTGCGCCGCCTTTACCACAGCGTTTGCGAAAAACATCTCCTCTTTGTCCGAAGAAGACGAGGACCACCAAGAATTAGATGCCATTGTGGATGAAAAGATATTTTTTTTATAAAAGAATGGTATAAAAATGAGAGTGTTTTGGGTTAAAAGTGGGGAGAAAATGGTGAAAAATGGTATAAAATGAGATGATTTTATAAAAAAAAGGAATTTTTTTTATTAAATGTTATAGCCGTTGAACGGCTATATTTTCAAAACAATGGCCCGTCATCATCGTCGTGAGGGAGCCGGTTATCACAAGACGGGGCGAGGGGGGCGGTGTGGGGGACCGGCGCCGGGCCTAAGCCGGCCCCCATACCGCTTGTTCTTACAACTTTATCAAATTTGGATGAAAGAAGTCATCTTTTAAATTTTAATCTTTTATGTCCTCTAAGTCTCTAACCACCTACCACTTATAAGTTGTCATCTCATTTTCTCCATAGCTTTCCTTAGAGTTCGTTAAGACTATATGTTTGTGGTCCATGCCTAGGGCATGGCCACCAAACCACGTTGGAGCCATGTTGGAAGCCCCCCGCCACAATTGATACCTGAGTGCCTTGAAGCCACATAGCAAGTCATCCGCCCTTTAACACGAGGTTAAAATTACGCCTTCCCCTCCAAGCCCCCTCGGTACGGTCCATGCCCCTCCAACCTCGATGCCTATAAAAGCGACGCCACATCATTGATGCGGCTCGATCCACGCCCTTGGACGTGAACCACTATAGATGGTCTAAAGGGATACTTTTTTTAAACGATTATTTTAAGATAAATAACATATAACTTAAGTGAATAAATAATCAAAACAATCAAAATATAAAATACATGTTTATTTTATAACAACCAACTTTTAGTAAATAAAAATTTGTTCAACTAAATAAAAGCTACAACTCTGTTTAAAAGTATTTTGTTTTTTAAAAGTATGTCGATCAAAGCACGTGTCACAACGCTTACAAGATCATTCCAAAAAAATGGTTTTCGTTAAAATTTTTATTGGTATATTTATGAAATATAATTAAAGACTATGTATTTTTAAATAGCGATTACACATTTATTGAGAAAAATCAAATTAAGTGTTGAAATAAAATTTTGGATAAAAACTAAAAAAAAAATTACTTGCTTTGTTGTTGGATCTTCCCCCTCTTTTCCTGAGCTCATGTCCATGTGGAAAAATTTGGTGCGAGATGGCCTTCTTTCCTCATGGTGAGTTTAAATCCTTGCAAGCGTAAGGTTTTGTGGTATTCAGGCATAAAATATTGTTGATATTTTAGTGATTTGACAACTTTAGGGATACCGACCAGTAAAAAATGGAGAGGGTAATATATGTTTAACAGAATCATTAGTAAATGGTTCATAATACCATCTCTTCAAGAAAAGAGGTGTACGTTGACTTTTGAGGTCAAAAGGACAACATTCAAGCTTCAGAATAGAAAATGCTTTATTTGAAAATATAGATAAATGTTATCATAGTAATGATAAATTTCTTGAATAGGCAATAAATGTTACGAAATTTGATATTAGAAGCAGTGGCGGACCCAAAAATTATTTACTGGGGTGCGGATGAGGTGTTCAACCATATTTTCAAGGGGCGCGGTCGGGTTTTTTGCCTAAAATATACACTAATTTCTTTTTTCAAGGGGTGCGGCCGCTCACCCTGGCCAAAGGGTAGGTCCGCCCCTGGTTAAAAGATGTTTGATCTTAAAAGTCAAAAGTATGCATACAGTTTTGACTTTTGACTTTTAAAGCTCTTTTTAGTTTGAATATTCTGCTACTTAATTTGCATAATGTCTATGTGTTGCTAAATCTCAATGGAGCAATCAACATATATGAAGAAACAGTACTTGACACAGAGAGATATTCGCACGATCCGAAATCGCAATCATCTTAAATATGAGGGGCCACAAGCTCATTTGTTGTATACTCAAGCTCAAGCAGTTGTGGTTCATGATTGGATGGTTTAACAAATAGTGTGTTTGTATAGAAGTGCATATAAGTATATAACTACTTAAAGCAACATTAGCCACTTTAAAGATTCCAATCTATACTTGTAATTTTTAATTTATTTTAACTTGTAAGTAAAGGATTGTTTGTTGATGTAATGATGTTGACTACATAAAGAATTGTTTAAACCTGTCAACAAATAGTGCCTTTAACCTTTTTTATTATGAAGAATGCCCTGAATCATTAGCTTTATATACAAGATCTTTCATCAATCTTCTTTTTTGTAACTATGATATTAGGACATTTGATTGACTAGATCCTAAATCCAAAATTACGATAATAGACATTTGACCAAACTTGTTTTATGGGGAAAATATGACATGTGTCTCAAGATTGCGCAATTAATATCAACTTTTGTGTCAATGGATTAGGGCTAATTAACGAGCAAACCAAGCAAGCTTCCTCTCAGGATTGGGGCTCAAAGTTAAACGAGCTAGCTCGGCTCGGCCCGTTTATGCTTAAATAGCTGAAATTTGAGCTCGAGCTTCGCTTGTAAAAAGTTCGAGTCATTTCGTGACTAGACGAGCCAACTTGCTTAATTTAAAGTTAATATTCAATATTGAAGAATAAAATAACATTCAAGTTAATATTAGGTGGTCTCTAATGGGCTCCTGGACCATATTATATGGGCTTATAAATGGAATTGAGTTATAACTTGTAAACATTAAAATTTGGAGTTAGCTTGAACGATCGAGCTTACCTTGGCTCAAGCTTGGGTCATTTACAAACCTAGCCATATACGCTCCACTCGTTTATAAACGAGACAATTTCTAGTGAGCTATAAGCCATGAGCTTTTCGAACATCCCTACAATGGATACATTAAAGCCAATCATACAATGAGATGTAAGCATATTGCGCAAAAGTCTTGAATTTTTGTGCCCATGTACACTTCTTAAGCTTTTGTTGAGCGGCCAGTCTAATCGGCACAAAATCATCGCGCTTACGCCCATTGGCACAAATCTTTCCAATTTATTACACCCAATAACTGTCCACATGTCTAGTTGTGATTGGTTTTTTATGTCATTAAAAGTCATGGAAAGGTTAAACTGATAATTTAAAATAAAGTGACACTTTATAAGTATAAATATATAGTGAGTTGTGGTCTCAGACTCTCAGCTCTAAGTACAAAAAAAAGGTGATTTGTAAATGGACTGGGTGTAAAGGAACAAGAAAGATGTACACTGTTGTAAAATGATAAAAGTGGCAGTTTCAACTGTACACATATGACTATAAATAACAAAATAAAAATCATGCTGATAATAATATATATTTTCAGTATATTTAGAATTTCATATTTAGGTGATTTATATTATATTCATTAAATACGTAAATTATATCATTAAATACGTAAATTATATACTTGTGTAGTGTGTCATCCTGATCAATCGCTTTGGCTACTTTTTTTCCTTAACCCTTCTTATTTTTAGGTGAAATTTCGTGTGGTATTTTTATTTTATACGTATCTACTTTATTTTCTTAAAGAGCAAGTCAGGTTTGCGTTACTCAAAACGTTTCTATGATACGGAAACATAAATTGGATACACAAAATTTGTTCGTGAATTTCATGGCTATAAGAGCCCCCGGTTTACACTATTTGGCCGAGGTGTCGTGATGCCAAACAAACCTGACCCCTAACTACCGTCATAGAAGTTGTTCTTAAGAAAGATTATGGTTCTCGGGTGTGCAATCAATTAACCCTCCAATGGGGATGCTTAAGCGAAAATTAAAGTGTAAGGTGCGGGAAAAGATAAGGGGTAAAGGTAAATCATTGTCCTTAGATAGAGTCGTATAAATATACTTAAAAATGATATTCTCGTGATTTTCTCTAATCGAATGTTATATACTAGACAAAAGCACCATCTATAACATGCAATGATAACCATGGACAAAAAAATAATAACAATAATCTGGGGCTAGCCCACTTTGGCAGAGACACATGCCTCTTAGAAAGAAGTTTGTAGGTTCAAACCTGAGCAAGAGAGAATAGTTTAGGAATATTGGTGTAAATAAGTAATATTAGCCGTTAAAAAAACCATGGAAAAAAGTGTTATTTCCCTTGAGACTTGTGAAGACATAAAAATTTGCAATTAATTCATGACATTACTAAAAAGAAATTACAAAGATGAGGTGTAAAAGCCAACTGTGAAAGCTGATTTATATAACTAACAAAGTGTGTTAAAGCCAATTTTCTTTCACTCTTCTGACCTGACCTGCTTTTCTTTTTTGCACAGAGTCTTTTTAAAGATTCATAACTCACAGTAAAATATTAGTTTTTGATGATTAGCACCACATTTAAAGCAAGAGTTTGAGGTGGACTGGTGCATTGCAAACACATAAAGGTAAAAAGTTGAATACCTTGAAAGTGTAAGTATTAGTGGGCTCCCTTTTTCTTTTCCTTGCAATAACAAATGCCTTTGGATCCATGGCACAGATTTTGAATTTCTCACATGTGATCTTAAATTGGATGCATTATCTGCTTTGTGTAAAAGATGCCTTTTACACATTATCCTGCAGTTGTGTAGGTACATATTCAGAAAAAAAAGCATAAATATAATTATGTGAATTTCAATTTGTTCTAGGAATTCCTATTTTCTTTTTTGCAACTCTTTTTGAGTTGCGATATCCGAATCGGAACATGGTTTGAGGGGGACATGTTAACGACGAAAAATGTCATTTAAGAAAATCTTGAACCCGACTCAATGTTTGGCAGCATTCGTGGGACATTTTAAGATGGTTCTTGACGTAGAGCGAAACACAAAAGATAAAAGAGTAATTCTATAGGAAAGTTTTAATGTATTATGGACTGCCTTAAATTATTATGGTATGTCCAGAAAAACTTATTTTGGTAGATGTATTATGGACTGCTTTAAATTATTATGGTATGTCCAGAACAACTTAGTTTGGTAGGTTTTGTCAAATGTTTAGAATTCATTTTTGACAACATGTGACTGAAAATTAATCGCATAAATAAATGTGTAAATTAATAAATTAAAATCAATAAATTTGGAGGAAAACCGTCTTAACACCAAACTCGGGCCAACTTAGATGTTTCGTTTATATCTTATGGGTCTCGTAACTCCATATGAATCAAAAGTTACGCTCTTTAAGTTGGACCATTTTTTAGCGACTTAGTCGATTCTTAACACGATTTCATATCACTAACTAAAGTTGTAAATCTTTTCTGATTGGTGTGACATTTTTATGAAATGAAGTAATATTCTAGTAGTACACTAAACAGTTGCAATGAACATGTTAAATGATAAAAGTTTTGATTTGTTTTATGTGTAGACAAAATTGTGCTCATTTAACATTTGAAAGTAATATATAATCAGTATTTGACAAAATAATGGTTTATTTGAATTCTTTTAAGCATATTCAAAAAGCAAATGCTAGTAATAATATCTACATAAAACAAAACAAAAATCAAAATTCAAAAAATGGCCTCTAGAATAATATTTGATCATTACAAGGTACATTTTGGAAAGAACACATGATTCCTTGAATCAAAAACCTGTTGGGATTTTTTACAGTGATCAATGGCTGCTTCTATTGATCCTTCAAGCTCTGAATTAGCAGTGCTATTCCTCTTTAACATATTTGATTCTAAAATCCCATTAGAATAATTGAAAGAAGATGAAGATGATGATGATGATGATGATGATGAAGATGATGATGTTGAAGATGGTGAACACTTTCTCTTTATTGCCCCTGAAAAAGACTTCCTATGGCTACAATTACTATCAAAAACATCCTCATTACCATTTTCTTCAATACCCTTTAAGACATTTGCCAATGTTGGATACTTTCCTGTTTGAAGTTGACCAAAACCACTTCTTGTTTTACTCACTCTTAAACACTTTTTCAAAAAACTATTATCACAATCTTGTTCAACTTCTTGTTTGGCACAAGGGTTTCCATCTGATCCACAAGCAGATTTGTTGAACAAAGATTTGAGATAAGATCTTGAAGCTTTAAGCTTTTGAGTTATTGAAGACTGTTTGATTAGCTTAAGTTTCTTTGACCATGGACCATAGTACTTCTTTGGGTGATCACCGATGAATCCGGTTAATTCGGTTGACCATTCGAAGAAATATTCATCTGGAGTTAGTTCAGTACTGACCCTGCAAGATTCAGTAGGAGATATGTTGCATGATTGAACCATTGGTGTAGAAAATGTGATGAACTCTTCTTGTTGTTGTTGTTGTTCTTCATCTTCTTTGAATTTACTATTTTGTAGAAGTGATTTAACCATTTGTAGTCTTGGAGGAAGGTGAAGTGGAAGGAGTTTGCCTTTGTAGAAGAGTTCATCAGCAGGTGAATTTGAGTGTGTAGTGGTATTAGTAGCCATTTGGAATTCAAATTCTTTGCTTTTTGATGGTGAATTTGAATGTGATGATAGACTTACTTCCATGTCTATGAACTCTTCATCTTCATACTTGCATGATAAAAGATTTGCATCCATTGTGTTTGTTTGTGTTTGTGTATGAGTGTGTGCTAATGTGTTTTGAGTGAATATGAACTTGTTGTGTTGGAATGCTAATGGGTTGGGGTGGGGGTGGGGGTATAGGGGGTGTGTCAAGACTCAAGAAGCATCATATAAAGCAAAGAAGGTGCCAAGTTAGAAACTTGTGAGATATAAAATGGGAAAATGTCATTTTTTTGTTACTTTCATGTATGCTTTTGTTTAATACTTCCAACCAAGAAAGTATGGCCAAACTAGAATGGTCCCTCTTTCAAGTTGACCATGCAATGAAAAGGTTGTACCTTGTGCTAATCTTGTTGTACAAAAGTGGACAAGAGATGAAAAAAAAGAGTCTAGTCACTCTCTCACTCCTTTCATTATGAGAGTGCTTATTGGTGTGATATTATTATGATTCATTACCTTCACAAACAAGAATGAAAAACATAATTTATTCACATAGAAGAGGGACAAATGTAGAGTCTTGAAATTATAACATTGCTTCTTGTTTGGACATAGTACAAGTTTCTTATGCATAAGTACAACCCTCTAGGTGAACAATGTTACATGCAACACTCATCAAGTGTAAAGCAATCAAGGGTGTTGCAAACAAGTTTTACCCATATAAATGGTTACACATACATGACATAATTATTTGTACCTTATTATATAGTAAGAGTTGTACACTACAAACTTTTTTTGAACAATTGTACACTGCATTTAGTTGCTATAAAATTATATAGTAAGAGTTGTACACTGCAAAGTTTTCTTTGAACAATTGTACACTGCATTTATTTGCTATAAATAATAAAGGTTGAATGGAGTAAAAATGTAAAATATTGAACTTGATGTAATAAAGATTGTAACTTGCATTTAAAAAAAAATGGGGAATTTTGAATTTTAAATTGAAATGTGCATTTTCCCATAAACCTTGGTTTTTAGCATTCTCATTTTCTATAGACATGGTCTGGAGAAGTGGATAAACATATCATGGGTCGCCACAAATTGACTTGGTCAACATTTGGGCTTGTTATCTTTTACCTCTCTTTACTACACTCATTTTTACAAGATTCCACATTTTTTATTTTAAAATGTTTAATAAATGTTTTTTAACGGCAAGGAACGACGTGCCAACCACCGTGACACCAGGCGTTGTGGTCAAGGTCAACTACTCGATCTCCGCCAGCCCCTTGAATCTCCCAGATGCGCGAAAACCCGACCTCCACCCGCCCGAAGGCACGATAGTGGAATAATCGATAAAACCTCGTCTCCCATCCAAGACGAACCGGCGCCACCTGTATTCGCCCTTCACCTGGCTGCCGCAGAAAATAATGGGGAGAGTGAGAGTCGAACCTGGATCAGAAGGAACACCAAGTTTTCCCTAACAACTCCACCACTACCTCATTGTCATGTTTAATCAATATTATCATTTACTTTTAAGGTTGCATGGTATGGAACGGTATCCGTGCCACATTATCTCTATAGCGCCATAAACAACGTTACAAGAAAATTATGGAGGGGCGCTATATAGGGTTTCCCCAAGCAGATATTGAATGCCAAATTGATGGTTTGGGAGCCCACTTGATTCTTACCAATCATATTTATTTATTTATTTATTTTTCTTTTTATATAGTTTTAAAGGGGGCTTTAATCCCTACCATACAAGTTAATAATAAAGTCCTCGCATACGTGACGCTGATGTAGTATGATAAACCCTATACAGATTTTATCCCACACCATAAACCTAAATACATGTAATCTTCTGTTACAATATGTACTATGTGTAATAAATATGAGTAAGTTTTGTAATTATACAACTTATTCAAAGTTCAAACGACATAATAATTTGTAGATTTATTATTTACAAAGTTCGGTTTCAAATTAATTTTTGGTCCCCCACTTTTACACCCAACATTTTAAAAGTCTAATCTATGATAATAAAAATAATAATAGAGTTGTGGCAAGAGTCACTAAACCATAAAAAGTATAGATACCACCTACCTAGGAAGAGTTAAGAAATTTCTAATATGCCACGTGTCATGAGTATTTTTAAAAATGGTTCATACATCATTTTCATAGCAAGTGATAAATTTTATGGTTGTAACACTTTATAAGACTACTCGCTGTAGAGAGAGAGGTAAGTGCTTGAAGAATGCCTCTCCACGTAATCGTTATATCGACATCTAAGGAGGATGTCTCTCTAAAGATGGATCAAGGGAGATGGGAGATTGGCCTCCCCACTTATTTATTTTTTTTCTTAAAAATTCAACATGTTTTTTAACATTTAATAAGTTATAAAATAAAATCATTAATATTAAAAAACAAACATTACATAACTTAAAAAAAACATAACTTAAAAAAAATACTAGATTGGTAAAAGTTAAAAATCCTAAGAATTCCATGTTTTAGCGATATTTTCTTTCATTTTACGCAAAACTGGACGGTCATCTTCCGGATACTAGTTGATATCGGTTGTCATTATCTCCCATTCTTTTAGTTATGCCGCTTCTTGCTTCAACCGAACCCGTTCATCTTCTTTACGTTGCTCGCTTGTGCCTTTTGGGCTGTGACCTCGGTGTATGCTTTGAACTGGGCCATCAAGTAGTTCATTTTCGAACCGCCCCCCGTTGCGGCTTAATTTTTTTTTTATTTTGCAGTCGCTGCCTTTTTGGCTTTGTCCCTGCCCGGTGGACGTGCCTCCTCTTGAACTACGTGCTCTTCTTCGTCAAATTCCGGCTCGTCATTTATATTTAATTGGCATCGTGTGTCCAAGCCCCCTGTTGAGGGCCGGTTGGAACGTCCGGGAGAAGATGGAGAGGACGATTACGTCCCTGTGGAAACGGTGTTGGGGACCGGCGACGAGGCTAGATGGGCCAGGGACGTCCCCTGTACTGTTTAGCCTAAGGAAAAACTGAAAATGTTACATGAATAAAAAAAAATAAAAATTGCACCGTTGGTCCCTATGGTTCCTGTCAAATTTCAATGTTAGGTACTAGTAGCTTTTTGTTGCAAAATCAAGTATTAATGTCCTAATTTGTCACAATGTTAAGTATTAAGACCAATCCTTGTCACAATGTTGAGTACTTTTTTTAGGGCAAACAAACTTTTATTAAAATAACAAACCTGGACAACGAAAACGGTTACCCACGGTGTTTACAGCAATCAAAAATACAAACAAAAGTACTAAGGTCAAATCTTGTTAACTTTTTTGGTAAGTCTTACTAAAATGACTAAAATGCCCTTTAGTAACTAGAGGGTTTATTTTTAATTAATTATGTTTGACTAAAATAATTTAAAGTAATGTTTTCTGTTTTATTTATATTTTTTTTATAAAATTAAATGGATTTGAAGTTTAATATTTATAAACTTTGAGTTTATAAATAATATGCTAGTAAAATAAACTTTTTAACTTAATCTAAATAATAAACCAAGTTAAAATTTATAAAAATAACTAAAACAAATTTCTGATTTAAGAATATAACAATTTTGTAAGTTGAAATAATTATGGGGCTTTGGTGCTGTATGGTAAAACGAACGAACAACATGTAATATTCGCACCAGTTTGCGACGTTACGTACATGAATTGTATCGCTGGAGTTTCGGTATGCCGATGCGGCTCCGATTAGTTGTAGAGACGAAATTGGCTGTGAAATTGTGTGGGAATGAGGTCGCATCGGGTCAAGAGGCATATATTTATACTCGAATTAAAGATATAACGGATCAAGAGGATGATGAGAATTTCAGAGTTAAACGGGTTAGCGCATTAGCATAATTTGCACTTTATATGTGACACAAATGAGTTGTTATTTTGATTACCATGGACATAAACATTAACAAAAACAAAACGAGTTAAACGGATCCGACGACTTTGCCGGAGAAGACCCCTTGAAAGGCGAGCTTTCTTTTCGTTTGATTTAACAAGTTTGGTTATTTAACACATATAGTTTCTGCGGTTTCTAAGTTTTACAAAATGACTAAAAACTTTAATTATTAAAGGGCATTTTAGTCATTTTAGTAAGACTTAACAAAAAAATTAGCAAGGTTTGACCTTAGTACTCAACATTGTGACAAATTAGAACGTTAATACCTGATTTTATAAAAAAAACCTGTTAGTACCCGAGATTGAGATTTGATAGAAGCTACAAGGACCAACGGTGTATTTTCTCTAAA
Source organism: Helianthus tuberosus (assembly GCA_030545235.1). Classification (NCBI taxonomy): domain Eukaryota; kingdom Viridiplantae; phylum Streptophyta; class Magnoliopsida; order Asterales; family Asteraceae; genus Helianthus; species Helianthus tuberosus. The sequence goes on along the minus strand of CM060373.1, from coordinate 32,048,339 downwards.
ATCAATTAAAATATATGTCATTCATCAAATTTATGTAAGACATGAAAATTTTTTCATTCATATTATAATGTATTCTAAAAACTTCTATTTTTCATATTATTTGTATTTTGCATTTGTTAAACATTCAAACCTGTGAAGCTGGACGCATGGTGACATTTTATATTTAATACATATTTAACTTTCTTGCTATGGGTGAAATTTTACTTCCAATTAATCACAATCTCGTCAGGTTTCAACGCTCAATGTTCAATCCTATGCCCCTTAAAAGAGAATTTTTACATATTATCTCTGTATATCTTAACATTAGTGACGTAGTGTATGTTGAAAGTCAAAAGTATAACTAAATTAATGGCTGTCCTGAATTTATTTAATTAAAAAAAAAATACTTTAGTTATAATAATGTCTTGAGTCCATCCATACCCTCTTGCTGCAAATTCACAGGTCATGTTCTTTTGTTCAGCAAAAAACACATGCTCTCACTCATCTCATAAACTTTAAACAATCAGTTACACAAAAAAAAAAAAAAAAAAAAAAAAAAAAAAAAAAGAATTTTAAGTAGCACCCTTTTACTATAACATCATGAAAATGGCTGATTTACCTATGTTCAAAATTCTATAAAAATATTTAAATCAATGTGTAGTTACTGACCATATCAACCGCATCAACTGTACACAAAATTCACATATTATGACATAAGTAATAGATTATTGTTACTCTTCTATATATTGGTAAACTTTCAACTTTTTTTATCAGGTAAAACGTAGCTTGCGCTGGGCAGGTGACCTTAAACTTACCAGTTACCAGTGGCAATTATGGCCTTTATTTTCCAACATATATCTAAGCCGATTTTGCTGGTTCCTCATCAGCGTCCAAAAACTTGTCACTCTCACCTACAGAACTCGGCGACGACGTTTCTTTAGAAGCTTCTAGAAACTTCTTGTCCTCGCTTGTAGAAGGTTGAGGCATATTACTTTCTTGGAATTCTGTTATATCTATATTTTTGGTCTCATTTTCTTCTTGCATGTCATTATCAACCCGATGCGATGGAGAGTTTTCAGAACTTCCACCTAAGGGTATATATGGTTTTATTAGCGGAGGGCGTATTACCAGTTTTTGTGTAAGAATGGATTTTATATCAACTGGCAGCACGCGTTTGGAAGACGGAGATGCATCTTTTCTCGGGCTTTCCTTTGATGAAAACCGTCCTCCTTGAGTTGACTTACTGCCTCTCAAAGGTGGTTTTCCTAAGGACTCGAATTCAACTTTGACTTTTTCAATAATGTCACATAACTCGCTAACCCGTTCAACGCTTTTCCTAGAAACATTATCAATTGCATGGTAAAATTGCTCTTTAACACTATCGGCTGCTTCAAAGATTGTAATAACCTACATAATTTAACTGGTTATGTGATAGAAGAAAATGGGAATAATCAGAAAGTGAAATGATTTAGCATAATAAACAAAAGGCACACTTCATCTTTTGATATTATACAGGTTATGAAGCTGATAAAAAATTAAAAACTCCTGAGTTAACTGACCTTTTTAGACCTTTTTAGACCTTTTTAGACGGAGTTAGTGAAATGAACGAAAAATTGTAAACTTCAGGGACGCAGAGCAGAAAAAAAGTTAACTGCCATTTCCATCCCTGTGGTTTGTTCAATTATGCCAGTCCAGACCAAATTTCAAATTTGTATCATTTCCGTCCCTGACCTTCTTGAAACATGTCTTGTCCAAGAAAAAAAACTAACGTCTGTTAACACCTGCTGTTTAATCATCATCATCATCATCATCATACTCAGTAAATCCCACCAATAGCAAAGCAAAGGTAGGGTCTGAGGAGGGTAAGATGTAGACAGCCTTACCTCTACCCCGTAGGAACAGAGAGGCTGCTTCCAGTGAGACCCCCGTCTCGATAGTAGTTTTGCACAAGCCTTGGACATAAGGCACATAACACTCAGCAATCAATCGGGACAAAGACCAATTAGTGCATGTACCCTTTTGTCTTTCAGCTATCAACGCCACCACATGATGCATGATTAACCGTCCTCAGCTTTTAACGTTATTTTCACGAAATTAGTAAAATAATGTTTAACGCCACCTAAGGGTATAATGATGTTTTTACCCTTCATTAAACAGTAGGTTTTAACAGACTTTAGTTTTTTGGATGGAAACTGGCATGTTTCAAGAAGTCAGGACGGAAATGGTACAAATTTGAAATTTGGCCTGGATTGGCATAATTGGACAAACCAAAGGGACGGAAATGGCGGTTACCTCTAGAAAAAAAAATAACTATTTGGACTAAAGTGGCATTTTGGACCAAACCACAGAGACTAAAATAGTAATTAACTCAACTTCAAAATAAGAGCCTAAAATGGAAAACAACGGTTTCATATATGTAAACATACTTTGCTTTCTGCAGCCAGATATGCTTGCTCAAGAGCTCTTCTTCGCTCGATGTCTTGCAAAAATTCTTCATCCGGGTCGATTGCTTTCTCATACCTACCACGGGCCAAAACCGTAAGAAAATTTTCATTTTCCTTAGTTAATAACATTTAACTAACGGTCAAAATGGGTAAGTTTTTTTTTGAACTGGGTTCAAACAAGTAGGGTCGAGTTGGGCCGCTTGTCAACACTTTCTTAAACTTTACAAATATATAATGTATTAATCAGCAATGATTATCAAAACCAGGGCCGTCTCTGAAAATCCCTAAAAAAATTTAGGCCCTGTGCGAATAGAAAAACTGGGGCCCTCAATATAAATATGTGTATATAAAATCAGTATTAGTATTATGACGATGGTTGTAATAACAATAAACAATAAAAAAGTATTATAGCAAAATGAACTATGTTAAAGAGTTAAACGAATCGTAAGGTCTCCATTTGTATTAGACGGATGAACAAGTTTCAGAATCGGACGACATTTTCTATATCTCAAAGTCCACAATCAGCAACCAAGATTTAAATTTGCACATCACATGTTTCAATCAACATATAGGGTTCAAGTGTTATCTAAACATCGGTATGAAAATGAGCACAATTAATTTCAGGATTATTAAAAAAGCTTATCAATTATTACAACTATTCATGTTCATAGAGTTAATACAAAGCTCAAATTAGCGTGGATTGAGAAAAATATATGAGTTTTATGTTACAAATAAATTATTACACCTAACATTAGTTTCATGAACAAGGAAAAATAATCAACACTTCAATTCTTTAAATAAAAAGAATTGTAATATGTATAAACATATCTAAATTAGTTTGCAACACTAACCATTTCATAGAGTAAGATAAATGAAACTAGAAAACGGAGTCCTACTAGGTTTATATTGTAAAAGAAAGAACTTATTATGTAAATGATAACATTAGGAAAAAAAGAAAGAAAGAAAGAACTTACAAAAATTAAACTAAAGACTAAAATGGTAAACTTGTTGGAGCATAGGGGCCTTACGAGTTTCCACCAATTAAAAAATAAGTTGAATCATACACTTGAGGCCCAAACAAAACTTGGAAGAACTCAAGAAAAGTAAAAAACTTGGAAGAACTCCATAAAAGTAGAAAAAAGAATACTGAAATAATTCGATAAAAGTAGAAAAAAGAAAACAACACCACAGGGAATCGAACACGGGACGTTTAAAGCGGTAAAAAAACGACCCTTCTACTGCACCAAAGAGTCAACTTGTTTAAGTTTTTTCGTTAAAAGGTTTATATATAAATTATAGGTATATTTTTAAACAAATTTGGGCCCCTCGATATTATGGGCCCTGTGCGGTGGCACATCCCTCACAGGCCCAAAGCCGGCCCTGATCAAAACATTGTTAAAATTAGGGGTGAGCAGGAAACCGAAAAAAACGAACCGCACGAAAAGCCGAACCAAAAGAACCAAACTGAAATTTACGGTTCGTTTACGGTTTTGCATTTTATGAAAACCGAAAAAAACCAAACCGAATAACTTAAAAAATCATTTAAAAAAAAGTGTGTTCATATATTGATTTAGGAATTATTAGTTTTATTTTTGAATGTTAAGTATATTTATAATAAAAACATTAACATGTTTATTTATCTTTGAAATGATTTATCCATTGTCTACAAGAAATAACAAAATTTAACATAAAATTTAAATGATTTTCAAAGTATTATAAAAGAAAATGTCTTAATATAACTTTCGAGAAACATAAAAATAGGTTAGAAGTTAGGTTTATGTGAATGATATTAATTAAAAAGGTTAAACATAACAACTTAAAAGTAAACATCCGAGAAAGACTACTAAATCTTGGATTATACATTTTATTTTTGAATCTGACGTAACTTTGTTCCAAAAACCGAACCGATCCGTTGCTAAAACCAAAAAAACCGAAACGAATGGTTTTCAATAACCAAAAATGGAAAATTTTGGTTATGGTTTCGGTTTTACCAAAAAACCGAACCGAACCATGCACACCCCTAGTTAAAATAACAATCTAACTGATTGAAGCTTTTTATATGGGTAGGGGGGGACTAAAGTAAAGACCAATCACGATATACCTTTTCAAGTTCTTCATACGTTTCTTCACATTGGTGATTGCAGGTTCCAATGCATCCTTACAACAACAAGAATACACTAAACCAGTAAGATGCGATGAGTCGATGACATTATAAATTATAATGTAGGTAAAAGCAGAATTATATTGGCAATGACCACTGTTGCATGATTACCTTGTAAGATGATAAAAGACTCTTAGCCATATCTACAAAATATTCTTCATGAATCTCCAATTCATCACTTTCGTATGCAAATAAAAAAAGTAATTCAATAAGAGAAGATACACACTTCAAGATGAAAATCATCAGAAAGAGCAACAAACTCAGGCTCTCACAAAGTACATACTTGACCTTCTTTTCCTTTTGCTGCATGAAAGAAAACTGGAAAGCCCAAGAAGCTTCTAGAAATTCGACAAATGCACTACAAGTATCTGCCTCTGTTCTATAAGAGATAATTGCTTTTGAGAGTTCATCCTCCTATATCATAGCATTCAGATTTAGAGCCCATAACATAGATAGCCCTGGTTACTAAACCATCAAGTCAACGTTGAACGTTGACCAGAGCAAGTCATTTTTGACACTCGTTGAAATGGGTGGAGTCTGGTTTGTTAACCCAAACATTTCTAGTGCAAAGATTTTCAATGTATTATAAATAATTAGTGTGTATGAAATGATTACATAATTATATTGTTTCAGTATAATCTAACTTTTTGAATAAAATGAATAATGCGTTTTATACATTACAAATACATTGTGGACAACTCTCGCCCGTTTTCTTGTTTAGCTAACTTTCATAATTAGCCTGTTTTGTCACTTTAGTAGGGGTGCAAACGAGCCGAGCCGCCCGTAAGCTACTCGAGACTGGCTCTCTAAAAGCTCGAATGAGCCTATATTGGAGCTCCATTAATAAGCGAGCCAGAGCCCGAGCCTAAGCTTCACATATTGAGCTTGACTAGGCATGCGAGCCTAGACGAGCCTATTATTTATATAATTTTTATTAAAACATTAACTACATATTTACATAATATATATTATATATAAAACCATGATAAAAACAAATAAATAATATATACTATTTGATATATAAAATTTTATAATTCTTAATATACATAAAAATAATTATAAATGTTTAACAAAAATCGTTAAAAAATTAATAAATAATAAACAAACCACTACCCCTTAGAGATAAAACATAACCGAACTAACCATTAATAAACCTCTATCTAAAGTACACTAAACCTTAAATTGTATTGGACCCAACCTTTGATTTGAAGTGAACAAGAAGCTGGTTATTAGCATCATCAAACTGTTCTCTTTCTTCCCTGGCAAGTTGAAGCTGAGCATTTGCAGCAGCCAATGAACTTTTGACCTGAAAAGAAAGTAATATCATTAAGGGTTGATTATGTTATGAAAAAGATAAATCACAAATCAGCATTAGTATCATTTCAAGAAAGAAGGCACCTTATTCAGATCTTGTTCAAGTTCGTATTGCTGCTTTTCAAGCACACTAATTTCTGCTCCCAAATCCTGGAAAAATGTTAATGACATTTCAGCCTTCTTAAACCGCCTCATATTAGGATAACTTGCAAGTCGTGGGTATATTCAGGGAACATAAATACCTTCTCGATTTGGCTGACTTCACCAGTTTTCGCTACACGAATATGAAGGGCTTCTTCTTTTTGTTGCCTGAATACACAATAATATGGTACGTGTATTTTAAGGTTCGTGCATAAAATTTTCATAACTAGAAACAAACGAAAAGACGGCAATGAAAGAGAGATCAAAATACCACTTTACATACATATATATAGGGGTTAGTTAACGTACAATTGGCCTTAACGTACGATGCGTACGCAATTCGAAATCCGCACGTTATAAACCTCAAAAAACGAAAACCCGCATGTTACATTTCTCACATCCGCATGTTCACAAACTCGGAAAAGACTTGTCTCAAATCCGCATGTTATATTCTAATCGCGTACGCATCGTACGTTAAGGAATATTGTACAATACACTTTCTCTCTCTCTCTCTCTCTATATATATATATATATATATGTATATATATAGGGTGAGGATCAATACAGAACACTAATTATTACGAGAACAAAAAGAACAACTCTAAATCACTAAATATTGGGATTTAAGGTTCATATTTTTTTAGATTTTATGTTTCTTACATTCATATGTATATTATATATGCATAAAAAATCATATATTTTTACATACACATAGCCTACATACATGTAGGTAATTTTACCTACACATAACCTACATATGTGTAGGTTATATAAAAACTGAAAATTTTCCATATTTTGTTTTGAATTCTAGTGTGAGAAACAATAAATCTTACATTTGTAACATTTTCATTTACTTTTTAGGTTTTTAGGATTAAAAAAATGGGTGATTCACTTGAGTTCGATGCACAGTGCAAGTGTGCATCCAAATCCACAAAATTATGTGATATAATATAAAAAGAGTATAGATGAATATGGGATGTGTCATCATCATCATACTCGGTAAATCCCACCAATAGCAAAGCTAAGGTAGGGTCTGAGGAGGGTAAGATGTAGACAGCCTTACCTCTACCCGTTAAGAATAGAGAGGCTGCTTCCAATGAGACCCCCGGCTCGAGAATATGGGATGTGTAAGAAACTATATAATGACAACAAAAGAAGTGATAAAAATATACCTATGATCTGATATGCGCCTTTCGGTTTTAGATGCTGAGCTGAGAAGAGATTCTGATAAAACTTTTAATTTATCAACCTGCATAACATAATTACTAGTTTTATTTACATGTCAAACCCATGCACCAGATTACATATAAATCAAGGATAATAAAGAGAAGTAATAACACATGATGCTTACTTTATGAGCATGAGCCTCTTGCGTATCCCCATTGTTCAACAACCGTTTTTTAAGTAAAAGTGACTCCAGCCTACAGCAAAGTCGAATGGGGGAAACAGATTCTTTTATAACCTGCAGCAACAAATATCAACTTGACTTCAACAAAAGTAAACCGTTCAAAAGGATTAACTTACGCCAGCATATATAAAGTTTTGTTGTTACCCTTTAATAGAGATGTTATAAATAATAACAGTCTTACCTTCAGTGTAGCATCGCTAGTTGCATCCAAAGAATATTCATCACTCTCAATTCGAAGTTCCTGATGTTCAATTCTTTTCAAGTTTTGTTGTATTTCCGAGACTTCAGAATCTATTCTGGGGGCGGATAATGGATAAAATGGAAACGTGCAGTTAGCGTAATTCAAAATCAATTCTGGGTGCTGATAATTAAATAGATACAATTCACTGGATATACATTCTGACTTTTGTTGCAAAAGCGTAAATTTACGTGGTGTATCATCGGTTGCCATGTTTTCCATCAAATTGTATATAAGATATGTGTGTGTATGTAGGGCTGCAAACGAACCGAATTTTCAGCGAATCGTTTGTGAACGGTCGGCGGAAGTTCGTTTGGTTAAATGGACAAACATGAACAAAGGCAGCGTTCATTCATTTTTGCTCATGAACGTTCGGTAACGTGTTCGTTTGTGTTCAATAGTTCATTAATGTTTTTAGGTTTTTTACATTTTACTCAAATACTTCAAAATTCCGATAGATAAAATATTTAGTAAGTATCAGTGTGTTATATATTCTGTTCATGAACACTTGTTTGTGTTCATTTTGTTTCCATTTGTTTTCATCAAAATTAGTTTGTGTTCATGAACGTTCATCTGTGTTCGTTGCCTAAAATTAACACACGAACACGTTCATTCCTTAACGAACGAACACAAACATATAATCTCGTTCGGTAAGTGTTTATAAACAGTTCGTAAACACATATGTTTCCTTAACGAACGAACATGAACAAGTCATGTTTGTTCGGTTCATTTGCAGCCCCTATGTGTGTGTATGTATGTATATATGGAGTTTCAATCCCAACAGACGCCAACCTTAATATGTCAGCATTCACTTTCAACCCAGTAATTGCATCTTTAGCTAATTGAAGCAATTCTTTCCTCTTTGCCTGGCAGAAGAAAGTATTCGAGCATAAACATATTTTCGGCTATACAATATAGATCTCTAATTTCGTGGTAACCATATATCAAATTTACCAGCACTTCATCATCGTAAACCGCAAATGCTTTTGACAAATCTACGATCCTATCTACAATAACATCATGGACTTCCTCCCCTCCAGTGAGACACAACCTACGTCCAAACAAAAAGCATATATGATATACATGTTTGATTGAAAATATTTAACGAGTAATTATGTATATATTAAATATAGGAGGGTACAAAGCAAATGAATCTGAGAAGTAAAATATATCACCCGAATAGCTCGTGTAGTAGCAACGTTTCTTCCTCGTTAGGCGCTCCAAGAATCTGACAAAAGAGTGAACCTGCGGTTAAACTCCATTAATCAGCAAAGAAATGTTGAGGGATATGATACTAAAAGAGGGTATTATGAACAAGGGGCAAACATACAGATGAACTTCATACAAAAAATGTGTCAAATGGCTTTATAGACAATGATAGATATTGATCAGAAAATGCAGTAATATATTAGGACCTCCAAAGTTTTCCCTGAAGATTGAGTAAAATGCCATTTTTATCCCTGAGGTTTGGCCAGTTTTGCGACTTTCGTCCAAAGGTTTGTTTTTTCGCATCTGGATCCAAAAGGTTTGAAATCTTTGCCATTTTCATCCGGCTGGTTAACTCCATCAATTTTTCTCCATTAAGTCAGAGGTATTTCCGTCTTTTTTGCTGACTTAAAGGGCAATTCGGTCTTTTCACTTTATGTAAAAAGACCGAATACCCCTGAAAAAGACCAAATTGCCCTTTAAGTTAACCAGAAACACAGAAATACCCCAGACTTGAGGGAGAAAAATGGATGGAGTTAACGAGCCGGATGAAAATGGCAAGATTTCAAACCTTTTGGATCCAGATGCGGAAAAACAAACCTTTGGACGAAAGTTGCAAAACCGGCCAAACCTCAGAGACGAAAATGGCATGTTACTCTGAAGATTTAAATACTAAATTTGAAAAAAAATGCAAACAGCAGCTCTATGCCTCTATCACTTCTAAGGATTCCTACTATCATAATAGTGTCATTAAGTTTAAACGAATGCTGTTATAACTAACCATTTTCTTTATCAGTTCTATATGATGGACCGATAAGCCTAGCTATTTACAAAGAATATCAAGTACTCATCCTAAAGAAGCTTTTTAACGTATACTTACCATAGACATTGTTATGCCTTCAAGAGCTTGACTGTGAAGAAAGACATCGCGGAAATTCACCGGTGATACACCAAGATCTTGGTCATAATATAAGGCCTGTCCATCGGAAAGTTAAGTGACAGATAAATAACAACAATATTTCATTTCAAAACACGATACAACAGGGCCATATTTTCTCACTTACAACATCTGATTTTCCTGGGGAATCATGCTTATCGGCTGATGTATAAGTTTCATCCAAACTTTTTTCATCATTCTTGGCTGAACCTGAATTAAATCTTTCAATTTCTCTCAGCGACGCTACCCATCTTCTAAGCAACTGAACTCTTTCTTCCCCTTGAGAAGAAGCAGAAACTTCTTCTAGCCTTTTAACTGCCTCCTTATAGCTTCTTATGTTCAATGCTGCCTGTGTTTTTGAAACGTAATGACGGTATCGTTACTATTGTACCCTTTAATTGCATAGTCTCTATAAAGGGCCTCAAAAACGGTAATACACTATGATGCATGCAATGCAAGAAAATAGACATGCAAATGTCCATACATGGGTAGCAAAGAAGCTTCAACTCATTCACACTAAATTATATATTCAAATTAAAAATCTGATGGATACATGAGCTTACATACCTAGAACTTAATGAAAAAACAAGAGCATTCTAGGTACCTAATGCAAAATCATAAAGTTCAGCATTGTACACGGTTAAAATGCATTCTTACATACAAGTATAACCACTTCAAACCATCAAAAACTTAGAAAAAAAAGAACTTGTAACCATAGTTGTCAAAAGCCAAAGGCGCAAGGCGCTTAAAAAAGAGGCCCTGAAACAAGCAAGGCGCATAGCATACACATACAGTTTGTTGGGGTTTAAGGCATATTTTAGGCTCGTTTAGGTCGAACTTAGGCTGGTTTCAGGCCATTTTTGGATGTTTCAGACCAGTTTACCCGGAAGAAATTTTCAGTATTTGGCTGTAATTTCGCCAGAACGCCTCAATGGCAGCAAAGCGTTTTCCCTGCACCTCGCCTGAAGGCCTAGGCGCGCGCCCTAAAAGCTTTTGACAAAACAGATTGAAATTACTTCAAGATAATACTCATGAGAACTAGATGAGCACATTGATATAACACAATAACATACATAATAACAATTAGGCAAATTGGACTTTAATAATCCGAACCGGCTCTTTTTTGCCGATAATAATCCCAACTCAGTAAATTACCCACAATAATCTGAACTCTTCCATTGTGTTTGTAAAATAGTCCGCCGTTAAAAAAACATAACGGAGTTAAGTTTTTTTCCCAAATTACAAACCAGTCATTTTAGGCTTTTGATCAGAACGAGGATACGAGTCGATTGATGTAAAACTTACCTCGAAACAGTGCTCTAAACACTCGAATTGAAGCACCGTTTTCGTCGTTTAGAGCACTGTTTCGAGGTAAGTTTTACATCAATTGACTCTCATCCTCGTTCAGATCAAAAGCCGAAAAACATCGGTTTGTAATTTGGAAAAAAAAAAACTTAATTCCCTTATGTTTTTTTAACGGCGGACTATTTTTACAAACAAAATGGAAGAGTGCAGATTATTATTATTGGCCAAAAAGAGCCGGTTCGGATTATTAAAATCCAATTTGCCTAACAATTATTCAATAATATCCACATATACCTAATAATATACTCCTCCTGTACCACAAAATTTGCATAAGGACATAACGTTCATGATAGGCAGATAATCACATTGACAATCCCCATTCATTTCATATAATAATTGCAGACTTTTGCGCTCATTAATCATTATCATAAACTTTTCCTATGATTTCACATAATTCTTTCCGATTAATATATGTTTTCAATATACTTATACAATCAGATTATAGAAAACAGAAAATGTAAAAAAAATACGTACAAATCGGTCATGCAACATCTTGGCGCCCATGGAGAAAACATCGCCGGAGCGGATGGCATTGTAACCGGTATGAGTGCGAACGGCGTCTCCGAAAGTGGACCGCCCGCGTACTTCAGCAGCTTTCTGCATCGCCGATCGTAGCCATGCCATCGAATGAGAATGAGAAAAATGGTTATGAAAAGCAACAACAACTGAATTTGAAAGATTGAATTGATATGTGAATTTGGTACACAAGGTTTTGTTTCTTGTTTGGGGTATGGTCCGTTTGCCATTCGTTTCGCTTTCGTTTTGATATAATTTACTGATTTGCCACTCTCAACGTGTTACTAATATATCTATGGACAAAGAGATCAAAATACAAATAAGAGTAAAATGCACAGATAGCGTGGTTCGATAAAATTTCACCTTTATTCTCTAACTTTTCAAAATTACACTCTTAGTCTCTGTGGTTTGATAAGTTGTTACTTGGATAGTCCCTAAAGCGGATTGAAGGGGTATGGTCCCAGATCTCGCGTCAGCACGACCGCGAGTGACCATTACCCTTGCCAAAAACCCCCACCAGCAAGAACTTATCTGTGTCCGTGCGGGCACCCGCGAACACAGCGGTCGAATCCAATCGGTCAAGGGATGACAAGACTTACCTTAAGTACGAAAACGGATGTTACGCATAGTGATGCGGCCTGACACCGCATCCTATGAACATTTTCGTCACGACAAGGGATCTGGACAACAGTAACAGTCACCAAGCGGCGATGCGGCACTCCACCGCATCCCGCATGCATCTTGGCCAGAACAAGAACGCAGGAACATCAGTTACCGCAAGCAGCGATGCGGCCCGGCACCGCATCCTGCATACAAGGCAAGTGGGTCTGACACCACAGTGCAAGTGGCACTGAGGACAGTCACCTGTCAGCCCACATGTAAGCAACAGACTGACACCACAGCAGGACGTGGCATCACCACCGTAATCGACATGCCTGACACACCTGCAGAAGGCTGTGCGGTGTCAGACTAGCCACTCAACTACCCTCCTTCACTCCTCGGCTATAAATACACATCCCAAACCAGGTTTGAGGTATCGCTTCACAACTCTCTCACTACTACTACTATCACACTTTGCTTCCCAAGCAAATTACTGATTCTCACGCCGGAGAGTGGTAACAAGGAGCACCCCCCACCCCATTCTCCTTGTTACGAGTCACGACTTGTTTCCTTGTGCAGGAGATCAACCAGCGGACGATCCAGCCAGCGATCCTCGGAAAGAAGGGATTAACCCTACTTGACGAGACCAGTGAATTAACCATCCCGGTTAATCATTGTTTCATCACGGATGAAGGTTACTCGGATAGTCCCTGCGGTTTGACAAGTTGTTACTTGGATAGTCCTTGTCATTTCACACCCACTTAACCATAGAAACTAACCTCCATCCGCTTTGGGGACTATCCGAGTAACAACTTGTCAAACCACAGAGACTAAGAGTGTAATTTTGAAAAGTTGAGGACTAAAGGTGAAATTTCACCAAAACACAGAGACTATCTGTGCATTTTACAACTTTAACGTATAAAACATATGAATTGAAGATTTTGCTGAAAAAATACATTGGCATTTTCGTCATTATTTACTCGTAGAGTAATTATCAAAATTACTCTATAAATGATCTTTTAGAGTAACTTTGATATTGTAGAGTAATTTTGTAAAATGTTATTGTATAAAGATCAAAATTACGCTACAAGAACATTTTATAAAATTACTCTACAAGATCATTTGTAGAGTAATTTTGATAATTACTCTACGAGTAAATAATTACGAAAATGCCACAACGTTTTTTGGTTTTTTTCATGCCTTTCGTACGTTTTGTACGATAAGACACTTTGTACGTGAACTTAACTCTATATCTCTAATGACTTGTTTTTTAACGACCAAAGAATAAAAATTCGGATACTCAGAGTAACCTATTGACAAAAAGCTATGCTATACGTCCGTGATCGCAGACAGCGTTGGCTAGTCCAAGTCCACCATCTCCAGTTTCGGGAAAAACCCACAACTGGAAAGCCCATTGCGAAAAAACTAAGTTTGGATCGGATTCGAACTTGAGACCTTATGGTCTTTAGCCCATATTTTCATCTTCCCTCCAATGTCAGTTGTGCTACAACTCGTTGAGACCCTTACAATGACTAACTAGTTGTGGGAACTGTCTCAGTTTTGTAAGCTTATAATATTTGTTTTGGTTTATTATATTTTATTTTCTTCGTATTCTATTTTATATTTTTCATAAATTTATTTTATCTTAAAATATTGTTTTATGATTTTTAAATCTTCACACTTCTATTTAATAATTCACCTTTTCAAACCGTATAATGCACATGTTTTTAATTTATTACTGTATAAAATAAAATTATTATAAAATAATTAGATTTAAAAAAATTGAGGAAGTATGGTAACATGTCCCGAACGCTCTTCACACCTATAAATATTTACGACCGGCTAATATCTTTAGGTTCAACTAGTGTGTTACACTTGCGCTTCGTGGCCGGGCAACCCATTTTTTATTAAATTTTAAATGAAAACGTAGATGTGGTGGTAAAAATAATGTTAATGGCGGTAACTTAGTTGATACTAGTATGGTTCATTGTGGGGTTCATTGTAGTATCCATACGGTACCAACACTCGATATAGCAACTGAAAAAGGAAAATTAAAAAATAAAGTTATGATAAGTTCAAAAGGATATCAATACGTGCTTTTAATTGATTGAAAGAAGTGTTCCCAGTAATTTTTTTTTTGTGTTAGGGGAGTTTAGAGGAGAAATAATCTGCCAGTACATGATTGAAGAAGGCTAGGGTAAATGAAAGGAGTACCCTTCCACCCTCACACAAAAAGACTGAGAAAAAAATAATATGACAAATAACTAATCCTTTATTCTTTTTACCATATTATATATATATATATATATAGGTACGGGGTCAGGAGAAAACGCCCTAAAGTGTGAGAACGGTGAGAACGCATCCTGATGGAACACGTGGCGCGGATGTAATCAGGGTCTGAGGGGTTTTTTTGTCTTTTCAATATTCCTTTTTTCCCGAGTTCGTGCGTCACATGCTGCTTCAGGCGTCTAAGATAATTTTGGCATTAACTAGATTCATTAATTACTTGGTGTTTTACTGTTTTTTGATCTGCCTCGTTGAATTAATTCTTTTTGTGTCACATAGTTAATTTTTTTGGCGTTATGGCGTTTTCCAGGTCACTTTTTTGGCGTTCGTGGCGTTTGTTAATAATTGATTATCATTGATTAATATTTTATAAGATTATAATAATACGAAATTAAAATAAACTGATAGTCTTCTGTGGATGGGATTACATCAGAGTTGTACCCACCGCTTTGTTCCTCACTTTCTTCAGATTCATCATCATCAAGTTTTAGATTGGCGTATAACGCCATCATTTCGTCTATTCTTTGCCGCAGCCTATACTTGAATATCATTGCAACCCTGGACTTTGCACCGTTCGGAGGTGCTAAATCACGAAGTTGTTCAAGCAGATGTAGCCTCTCTGTCTTTAATATTTTCTCCATCGGCAATGAATATTTCACCCTGTGTTGATAAGTCACTTCAACCGTTCCTGCTTCTTCATGCACCACCCAACTGCTAACTGTTGGTAGAGGAGTATCGTCAATATCATCATCATCATCATCTTCTGCCTGAAATTTTCTCTCCAATCTTCTTATTACTGTTCGAGTTCTTTCACAATCGTT
The DNA here is from genome assembly GCA_030545235.1 of Helianthus tuberosus. Lineage (NCBI taxonomy): Eukaryota > Viridiplantae > Streptophyta > Magnoliopsida > Asterales > Asteraceae > Helianthus > Helianthus tuberosus. Next base: position 32,032,923 of record CM060373.1, on the reverse strand, counting down.
GGCCCTTGGAACCCCAAGGGCCAGAATATCCCTCCGAACCCCTTCAGACATACCAAGTATGGCTTTGATTGTCCTTACTTTCACCCTTCTCCTATCAGAGATCTTTAGGATGAATCGTCTCTCCGACCTTTCAAACCTCCATGCAATAACCTTAGCCATTTTTTAAAGTCTTTGCCCTTTTGGACAATATGTGGCGTTTTAGACAAATGGTTAGCATGATTATATATAGATATGTATATCTATAAGAAATTCCAAAAGTCAATTTGGAATAAAGCACAAGCATCTGTGTCTAGATTTCTTTATCAGGAATCTCTTTTCTGATATCAAACATTATTTCGTTTTATTTTCTACCTCGTAAATCTTGCAATGGAAACCCTTTAAGTTGGACACTATCAAAAGTATAAGAATTTCCAATACATTACCATAAACTATTAACGTATGTAAGAAACATGTAAAGTTATGCTAGAGCACAAGAAAACACATGAAACTTAAAATTTTACGTCCATAGACGTTGAAGCATATCACACACAACTTCCAAAGCAAAGACCTTTGGAAAATATGATTAGGCACAATGCTCATCCCAGTAGTAGAAGAACTATTAATCAAAAAGAAGCACTTTGCCACGCGATCCTACAAACGACATGAATCTCGCTGAGGTACGTTGTAACAAGATTTCACAACCATCAGTGCACAGTCTAATCAGAGTCATAATTATTATCACTGCAAAAGGAGTCACATACCTTTGCAAATTCCCTATTTCATTTTATTCAACATTCCCTGGTAATGTTACTTAACAACGGTTATCACACGAAATTCCAAATAGAGTTCTTATTCTGACTTCTGCATATAAAAAGTTGATTTTAGTGTTTCTACTTCCCCTAATGGTCATAATACCATGAGGATTTCTTTCATAGTAGTAAATATTGATCTATTTCATTTCTTGGTAAATCCACACGTTACACATGCACTGTTTGCTACGCATATGATTCGTTTAATTTATGAAGACCACTGGAGGGCTTCATTGTAACACCCCGAAAATATAAAACTTTATATTGGAACTATAAAGTATAAATAGACGAGAATTTATTAACTAGGAACTTTTAACCTAGTTAGTTACAAGACTAGAAATAGCCTATAGTAGGGTTAAAAGCCACTAAATGATATGTTGAACAAAGTAGAGGGGCCTTAGTTGTTAAATTTGAAACTAAGCTAATTAATAAAAAAAAAATAAACCAAACACCCCATTGAGAGGTGTTGGTCGACCAAGAATGAGCAGGGGCGACATCCCCATCTTCAAAAACCTAAAACTCCATTAAATCAATCAATTGAAGGCTCAATCCAAGTCAAAATCGGAATTAGAACCTAGAATTGTGATCCTCATCACAAGAGGATTCTAAGGTATGTAAAATCTGATGAAATCTCTTAACTTGAATTTCTCATGATTTTGGAAAATCTGAAAATTGATGTTGCATGTGTGTTATTTGGTTAGGTTAGAATTGATATGGTGTTTAGAAGTGAAACCTAGCCAATTTCATGTGAAATCATGACCAAATTCAGGAAATTCCATGAACACCTTAAAGGTGGGTTGTGGGTTTTACATGATGATGATGAACACTAGGGTTTAGAGTGATTATTCTAGTGTAATTCGATTTTAGAAGGTGATTTCAGAAAAGTATGATGTTTAAATGCTATATGATGGCTTTATTGAAGTTAAGTTAACTAATTAGCAAGCTATAAACATGAATATGAATGATGTAGAAATTCTGCCCTCATAGTGTTTGTTGAAATGCCTCAAAGAAGGCTTAAAAATAGAAATTTAAAGCTTTAACGCATAGTTATGATGTTTCGGTATATTATGCGAAGTGAGGTCTAAAGAGAGTTCTAAACATGTCTTGAATTGAACTCTATAGGACAAGATACCGGAACGTCGAGTGGACAAGCCGGTGGTGATTCGCGGTTGAAGGGCGTGCGCTAAGGTATGTAACTTGACCCGTTACATTAAGTAAATTTAGATCATTGTAATTGGTATAGTTGAATTTTAAAATACAAGTTGCTATGAATTAAAGCGATAATATCGCTATATTGAATATTTGGTCGAAAGTTGGTTAGAACTCGTTGGTAGTTGTCAAAAAGGAAGAAATTCCGTAGACGAGCCAAACGGGTCGGATAATCAAGTAAGACATGATTAATGCTCCGGATTATGATAGGTTGATTGTTGATTTTGAATATTACATAACATATTAGAATTACGAGATTTTAATGTATCAATATCATAGAAAACTGAAATCCGAGAGTTGGGGTCTTGGTATAATGAACAAACAAAACAAAACATGGAATTCCAGGTACTACCGTAAATTACGGTAGTACCGTAATTTACGGTGGATGTTATATGTTTACGGTGTGAGACTCCTGCTTTACGATGGACCAAAAATCTCCAGGACTCACCGTAAATTACGGTAACACCGTAATTTACGGTGGAACAGAAAACTTTAATTTTTTTTTTATTTTAAATTGATGATTGGATCATATGTTAAGTCTTATGTACTAAAGTCAAAACTAATGTTTTAATGGTTTTGACCCTAGGTGATTAGATGGACCTTACGGGTGGTGCTCAAGCAACGTCGAAGAACCGAACACGATTTTTGAAGCTTCCGCTATGTTTTAATCTTACTTAAACATTTTTCTTGGGTTGTAAACAAATTATTAATCAACTTTTGAATGTTTTAACTTAAACATTAGTTGACTAATGTTTATCTACTTGAAATCTTGATTTATCAAACTTATATTGGTTTAATATCTTTGGTATAAAATGTTTAAAAATTAGTCTTAAATTCAAGTAAAATAATGTAAGGGTGTTACAAGTTGGTAATCAGAGCTTAAGGTTGTCAACAAAGTGTTCGGTTCAAGCTTGATCGATCGTCCGGTAAGAACTAACTTATTTTGTTAATAAATTATGTACTACGTAAAAAAATGAGAAACGAACAATATGCATGAAAAGAGTGTGTAAGCTCACTCAAAAACAAGAAATGCATGAAACAAGAATGATTAAATCAAGTTACGAACTTGATTCAATTGAAACAAGAATGATTAAATCAAGTTACGAACTTGATTGAATTGAAACAAGAATGATTAAATCAAGTTACGAACTTGATTGAATTGAAACAAGAATGATTAAATCAAGTTATGAACTTGATTAAATCAAAACAAGTAAAGCATGTGTTATAAATGGAATGTTTAACAATCTATGTAAACATTTCAGAAATAGAGATGGCTGATGGAGGTAATGATAATGCGGTGCCAAGAGTCACCGAACAAATGAGGGAAGTGATTGCCGAAGAGGTTGGAAAGGCGATCGAAAACAGTTTGTCGGGCTTTATTGATAAAATTCAAAATACAGTTTTATCAATAGTAGAAGAGAGAATCAAGAAATTGGAAGATGATTCCAATTCAGCAAAGGAAAAGCATGGTGGACGAAAGCCTTGTTCATACAAGGAATTCATGGCCTGTAAACCACCAATATATAATGGGGAGGTTGATCCAATTGTGTGCCAACGATGGCTAAGTGATATTGAAGGAGTATTCGAGAGAACTCATTGTGATGAAAATGACTACGTAGCTTATGGTACGGGTCAATTAAGAGGTCAAGCGAAAGACTGGTGGGATAACAAAAAGAAGGAGATTGGAAGTGAAGCGGCTAAGGCCATGACATGGGAGGAGTTTAAGACGCCGTTTCTTAAACACCATAGTCCCAAAGCGGTCATAAATAGAATCAAGGAAGAGTTCATGCAACTCAGACACAAGGGTGAATCCATAGACAAGATCACGGGGATGTTTATGGACAAGATAAAGTTCTGTGATGATTTGGTGACAAATGAAGAACAAAAGGTCTATTACTACCATAACATGCTAAGTGCGGAGTATAGAGAGTTCATAACCCCTTCAAAATACGAGACCCTTACCGAGATTGTCAATGCTGCTCGGGAAAGGGAGATCGAACTGAAAAAGAGCATAGAACGGGGTGAACGAAGGGCACAAGATGTGAATCCAAGCCCTACTAAGAAGGCACGAACAAACGAAAACGCAAAGAAATCTGATACGAAAGGCGGGTCGCCAAGTTGCAGAATCTGCGGGAAGGGTCATAAAGGAGAATGCCGTTACAAGGATAAGCCTTGTCCCATATGCAAGAAAACGGGACATATGGCTATATCGTGCCCGGAGAAAGTGACGGTTTGTTACAATTGTTATCGAACGGGTCACAAGAAGTCAGAATGCCCGAAACTGGTTGGAAAGAAGGATGGGCAGGAACCAAAAGGTGAAGCCCCAAAAGCAAAGGCAAGATCTTTTCAACTAACCGCTGCAGAAGCAAAGGTTGAACCTGACGTGGTCTCAGGTATATTTGCTGTAAATTCAATTCCTGCACACGTGTTATTTGATACGGGTGCGAATAAATCCTTTGTTTCATATGGATTTATTCGACATCCTTCATTTGTTCTAACAAAATTACCTGTGCCCTTAGAAGTAGAGATAGGTAATAACAAGAGTTTTATTGTTTGTGATGTATGTAAAAACTGTAAACTGAGCATTGATGACGAAGAATATTTGATAAACCTAATCCCGATGTCAATGGGAGAATTTCAAGTAGTCGTTGGGATGGATTGGCTATCTCAACACCATGCAAAGATCGTGTGTTTTCGTAAAGAGATAAAACTAACATCTCCGAGCGGGAAACACGTCACCATTTATGGCGAAAAAGGAGGCAACCCTATAGTATGCTCAATGTTGAAAGCTCACAAGCTTATGAAGCGAGGATGCAGGGCATTCATGATATACGCTAATGAGCCCGAAAAAGAATCACGAAAGATTGGAGATGTACCGGTAGTACGAAATTATGAAGATGTGTTTCCGGAGGATTTACCGGGGATACCGCCTGAACGGGAAATAGAGTTTGGGATCGAATTGATTTCGGGCGCGAAACCCGTAGCAAAAGCCCCGTACCGACTTGCAACGTCGGAATTACAAGAGTTGATGTCTCAAATCCAAGACCTACTTGACAAGGGATTTATAAGGCCGAGTGTGTCTCCATGGGGCGCACCGGTATTGTTCGTGAGAAAGAAAGACGGGGGCATGCGCATGTGTATCGATTACCGGGAGTTAAACAAACTCACTGTAAAGAACCGATACCCGCTCCCGAGAATAGATGATTTATTCGATCAACTACAAGGTGCGAATTGGTTTTCAAAAATTGACCTTAGATCGGGGTATCACCAACTAAAGGTCAAAGAAGAAGATGTGCCGAAGACAGCTTTCCACACGAGATACGGACATTACGAATTCCTCGTGATGTCATTTGGACTAACAAACGCACCCGCGGCTTTCATGGACCTCGTGAACCGGGTTTGCAAGCCAATGTTGGATAAGTCGGTCATCGTGTTTATCGATGATATCTTGGTGTATTCGAAAAGTGAAGCTGAACACGCACACCACTTACAAGAAGTGTTAGAGACACTTAGACGAGAGAAGTTGTATGCAAAATTCTCTAAATGTGCCTTTTGGTTACGAGAGGTACAATTTCTTGGCCACGTCATAAGTGCCGACGGAGTATTGGTGGATCCGTCAAAGATAGAGGCTGTGTCAAAATGGAATCTTCCGAAGAACCCTTCGGAAATTAGAAGCTTTTTGGGGCTTGCGGGATATTATAGGAGATTCATTCAAGATTTCTCCAAGATTGCGTCACCGCTAACAAAGCTAACACGGAAGAAAGAAAAGTTCATGTGGGGTGCTGATCAAGAGAAAGCGTTTCAAACGCTAAAAGAAAAGTTAACTCAAGCTCCGGTATTGACATTGCCGGACGGAGTCGAAGACATGGTGGTTTATTCGGATGCTTCACTATCGGGACTCGGTTGCGTGTTGATGCAATGGGGCAAGGTAATAGCCTATGCCTCGAGACAATTGAAGATACACGAGAAGAAATATCCCACGCACGATCTCGAGTTGGCTGCGGTGGTATTTGCCTTAAAAATATGGAGGCATTACTTGTATGGGGTAAAGTGCACCATATTCACCGACCACAAGAGCTTGAAATACTTCTTCGATCAGAAGGAGCTAAATATGCGACAAAGGCGATGGCTAGAAACGGTGAAAGACTTCGATTGTGAAATACATTACCACCCCGGAAAGGCTAATGTAGTGGCAGATGCTCTAAGTAGAAAAGCGGACTACGTCCCGATACGAGTAAGGTCGATGCAACTCGTGGTGACCTCGGGTATACTTGAACATATTCGAGAGGCGCAGTTAGAAGCAGTAAAAGAAGAGAATTGGAAGAAAGAAAGAATAATTGGTCAATTGAAAGATTTGTCGGATGGGAATCACGGGTTGAAGACTCGATCCAGAAGGATATGGGTCCCACATACCTGTGGAGTGAAGGCGCTCCTACTTAATGAAGCTCATAAATCCCGTTATTCAATTCATCCGGGTGCGACCAAGATGTACAATGATTTGAAACAAAATTATTGGTGACCCGGAATGAAGAGGGATGTGGCGAAGTATGTGGAAAAATGCTTGACATGTTTACAAGTCAAGGCGGAGCACCAGAAACCATACGGCAAACTCCAACCGTTAGAAATTCCGGTTTGGAAATGGGAAAATATTACAATGGACCTGTTAACCAAGTTGCCTAAGACGAATCGTGGTTTTGATGCCATATGGGTAGTGGTGGATAGATTGACGAAAAGTGCTCACTTTATTCCGATTCGTGAGACTTATACGTCAGAAAAGATGTCAGAAGTTTATACCAATGAAATCATAGCACGTCATGGGGTGCCGGTGTCCATCGTGTCTGATAGGGACACCCGGTTTACTTCGAATTTCTGGCGGGATTTCCAAGAGCAAATGGGGACCAAATTGTTCATTAGCACTGCGTACCATCCTCAAACGGATGGACAAAGTGAAAGAACGATACAAACATTGGGGGACATGCTACGGACGTGTATAATCGACTTTGGAGGCAGTTGGGATGTTCACCTACCGTTAGTCGAGTTTTCGTATAACAACAGTTACCAATCTAGTATTAAAATGGCACCATACGAAATGCTTTACGGTAGGAAGTGTCGAACCCCGGTATGTTGGGGTGAAGTTGGTCCACGTGAACTCGCCCACCAAGATATAGTACGAGCCACGAATGAAAAGATCGATATAGTTCGGGCACACTTGAAAGCGGCTCAAGACAGGCAAAAGGCGTATGCTGATAAAAGGAAAAGGCCAATCGAATTCCAAGTTGGTGACATGGTCATGCTAAAAGTTTCCCCATGGAAGGGCGTTATTAGATTCAGAAAAAGGGGGAAACTAAGCCCAAGGTTTATTGGACCATTTAAAATTATCGGGAAAGTTGGCAAGGTAGCTTACCGTCTTGAATTACCGGTGGAGCTAAGTAGAATTCATGGCACGTTCCACGTGTCACAATTCAGAAAGTGCCTAGCAGACGAAACGGCCTATATCCATTACGATGATATCGAAGTGGATAATAGTCTGAATTATGCGGTGAGACCGGTAGAGATTTTAGACCGAAAGGTCAAACGTTTACGAAATAAACAAATTGACCAAGTCAAAGTCAAATGGGAGCATAGGAAAGGTTCGGACACTACATGGGAGTCCGAAGAGGAGATGCGACGTCTTCACCCTACATTATTTGGTACATACTTCGGTTTCGGGGACGAAACCCTTTTAAGGGGGGTGGACTTGTAACACCCCGAAAATATAAAACTTTATATTGGAACTATAAAGTATAAATAGACGAGAATTTATTAACTAGGAACTTTTAACCTAGTTAGTTACAAGACTAGAAATAGCCTATAGTAGGGTTAAAAGCCACTAAATGATATGTTGAACAAAGTAGAGGGGCCTTAGTTGTTAAATTTGAAACTAAGCTAATTAATAAAAAAAAAATAAACCAAACACCCCATTGAGAGGTGTTGGTCGACCAAGAATGAGCAGGGGCGACATCCCCATCTTCAAAAACCTAAAACTCCATTAAATCAATCAATTGAAGGCTCAATCCAAGTCAAAATCGGAATTAGAACCTAGAATTGTGATCCTCATCACAAGAGGATTCTAAGGTATGTAAAATCTGATGAAATCTCTTAACTTGAATTTCTCATGATTTTGGAAAATCTGAAAATTGATGTTGCATGTGTGTTATTTGGTTAGGTTAGAATTGATATGGTGTTTAGAAGTGAAACCTAGCCAATTTCATGTGAAATCATGACCAAATTCAGGAAATTCCATGAACACCTTAAAGGTGGGTTGTGGGTTTTACATGATGATGATGAACACTAGGGTTTAGAGTGATTATTCTAGTGTAATTCGATTTTAGAAGGTGATTTCAGAAAAGTATGATGTTTAAATGCTATATGATGGCTTTATTGAAGTTAAGTTAACTAATTAGCAAGCTATAAACATGAATATGAATGATGTAGAAATTCTGCCCTCATAGTGTTTGTTGAAATGCCTCAAAGAAGGCTTAAAAATAGAAATTTAAAGCTTTAACGCATAGTTATGATGTTTCGGTATATTATGCGAAGTGAGGTCTAAAGAGAGTTCTAAACATGTCTTGAATTGAACTCTATAGGACAAGATACCGGAACGTCGAGTGGACAAGCCGGTGGTGATTCGCGGTTGAAGGGCGTGCGCTAAGGTATGTAACTTGACCCGTTACATTAAGTAAATTTAGATCATTGTAATTGGTATAGTTGAATTTTAAAATACAAGTTGCTATGAATTAAAGCGATAATATCGCTATATTGAATATTTGGTCGAAAGTTGGTTAGAACTCGTTGGTAGTTGTCAAAAAGGAAGAAATTCCGTAGACGAGCCAAACGGGTCGGATAATCAAGTAAGACATGATTAATGCTCCGGATTATGATAGGTTGATTGTTGATTTTGAATATTACATAACATATTAGAATTACGAGATTTTAATGTATCAATATCATAGAAAACTGAAATCCGAGAGTTGGGGTCTTGGTATAATGAACAAACAAAACAAAACATGGAATTCCAGGTACTACCGTAAATTACGGTAGTACCGTAATTTACGGTGGATGTTATATGTTTACGGTGTGAGACTCCTGCTTTACGGTGGACCAAAAATCTCCAGGACTCACCGTAAATTACGGTAACACCGTAATTTACGGTGGAACAGAAAACTTTAATTTTTTTTTATTTTAAATTGATGATTGGATCATATGTTAAGTCTTATGTACTAAAGTCAAAACTAATGTTTTAATGGTTTTGACCCTAGGTGATTAGATGGACCTTACGGGTGGTGGTCATGCAACGTCGAAGAACCGAACACGATTTTTGAAGCTTCAGCTATGTTTTAATCTTACTTAAACATTGTTCTTGGGTTGTAAACAAATTATTAATCAACTTTTGAATGTTTTAACTTAAACATTAGTTGACTAATGTTTATCTACTTGAAATCTTGATTTATCAAACTTATATTGGTTTAATATCTTTGGTATAAAATGTTTAAAAATTAGTCTTAAATTCAAGTAAAATAATGTAAGGGTGTTACATTCATTCCGATTTGTTATTTTATCCAAACTCAAATATCATTCCGCTTTTTGCACTGTGAACCGCATTATTGCAAAACAGTGACTCTTTGATATCGAGTCAATGAATTTTGTTAAACCATTGAGGTAAATAATTTATATTATATATATAAAAATTATATTGAGATATACTCTCATTTAAGTTTATGTTTAAGTTATTTATTATTAATAGTTTTATTATTAATAAAAAATTAATAACAGAAGTGTTAGTATTATTTTTAGGTACTAGGGTTATTGTCAGGGGCATGTATTGAATAGCCTAGCCTTAGTTAGGCATGAACTGGCCACCTATGCTTAAACAAGGCAGCACTAACCAATATCCAACCATGATAATGACTAGTTAATGTATATAAATTAAGTCATCAGACTTATTTAATAAATTTTAATTATATTTTATATATATAAAAATATATATACTTTGTACTGTAAGGAGAAGACATATTTTCATAAAACAATACAAGAATTAGAGGGACGAATAAAATTATATAAATAATTGTCTATCACATGTTTTGTGGTAACTATAGCGCTCTGGCAAGAAAATGACCATATAAGAATAATATGGTAGTCATCAACTACGTTGGGTTAGGGGAACATTGTACTATATAAAAATAGTTCCCGTTTTCACTTATTTACAACATTTGTAAATACATTCACAACGTTATATGGTTTCAAAATGAAAATAAGTAATCACATAGAATCGACCCATTAAGTGTTATATATTTACAAAATATTTTACAAATACTTTTGTACAATAAATATTTTTACACCTTTATTTACAACTTTCATTTAACGTTATAAATAATAGTGATTTCTTTTACAAAATAATAATACTAAAATATTTTGTAATAACTTCATTGCGGTGTTTTATATATTACATAGTAAATATAAGTTATTTTACATAGTATAGTAAAATACTAAAATAATATTTATTTAAAAGTGGTGACCATTTGCATATAATAAAAATGCATAACAAATAATATATATTACATAATATTTATATTTGATATGTAAGATACGGTTCAGACAGGGACACAAATAATATATATTACATTTGCTTTACAAATATAATATAATGGTTGGTCATGCCAAAACAACTTGTTCTTATTATATTTCGATCTCTAGGACATAGTATGAAAAATATGGTCACTAATAGTGTACTATCACATTGTTTCACAATTAAAACAACTTGGAATTCTAAACAATGATACACTAACTCTATTGTCTTTTGGTGTATCTTTGCAATTCATTCACCTCAGCACATTGATTTTCTCATATCATAATTTAATATTTAACAAATCGTTTTTCATGCTTTTATTTCATTTTGAACTTATCGATTCTAAGTCTTCCTCAGTTGCCAATCCAAGTAAGTTTTCTTTTGACAAAGAAATTTTTATTTCTAAAAATCCTTCACATTCATTTTAAAATATCTATTAATCATATATCTTTTGGCTTGAACTTAGTCACTTTGGAAATTATATCATTTCATCTAATTCGTTTGTCATCGATTTCTTGAACTAATTCAATTGAAACATTGAATCCTACTTATGGTACAACTCGTATTCACAAAATTTAATATTTTAATTCTGTGTCGTTTATCTTAATATTGTTTTTAGTAAATTAAAATATAACATAAAGTTTAAAAGAAATATCATAACCCAAATCTCGAGGACGAGATTTAAAACAAGGTAGGGAGAATGTAACATCCCTATTTTTATCATATAAATTATAGGTTTGGTTAAATTTATTAACCACTAGTAACTAATAACTAGTTTATTTTTAATATAACTATTCAACCCAAATAATTTTAAACACTATTTTATATAGTTGGTTGAAATATTATATTAATTGGCCTGTATATTGGTGACCTTTTTAATAAAATAAAAGTCTATAAAACTTATATTATTAGATAGGTATATTACGGGTAAGTTGAATGTTAGAAATATGAAGTTCCTAGATGGGCCTAGGAACCGTATAATAATTAAATTATAAAAATACATTGTATTTTGAACCTACTCTATTTTTAATGAAACTTAGACCCAAATGTAGACAAAAATATTCTCATTTTAATAATATGTTCATTATTTTATAAAACATCGTATTTTATAAGTTATACACGCCAAATGAGTAAAGTAGTTAAATTAATAATGATAATAATATATAATAATAATAAAATTATAATAAATTTTAACAATTGAATTGAGAATTATGTGTATATGTGGACGAGACATTTAGAAAAGAATAAAATAAATATTAAAACTAAATTTACAATTTCATAAGTATCCATGCAATACGTGGAAGTCTAAAATGAATTGATAAACATAGACGTGTACTCTACAACTTACTTTCCAAGCAAAACTCATCTATAAATAGAAGGCAATATCAATCTTCTCAATCGTTCAAAAGTTTTCTTTCTTTCTTCTGTTATGTCTTTTCGCCTACTCTCTCTCACATATATATATTTTCTTTTATTATTATTATTATTATCCTCCTAATAATAATAAAGTTCTGCCTCGTTTTAAGTGTTTTAACTCCAGATCACCGCTACCCTTTCCGATTGATCTGAGCCTCATAACTTATGTCAGGGCTTTGTCCGACTAAGTTGTTGGGGTTCTGTCTCGGGAAATCGGGACAATGTTGAATTAGGGGTACTATACTTAACACAATTACAAATATATATTTTTATATATAGCTCAGAAATTATACCCAAAATTCTACCAGGAGGTTTTATAGTTGAACCCTAAAGTTACAAAGTAGGTCCATTCTCTTTTCTAACCGTTTTATTCCCTTTTATCCCAAACCATAACAACTCTCACCAAAACTATTATTTATTATTATATTTTGTTCACAAGGAAACCTTAGTTAAGACCCCTAAGTAATCCTACATAAATCCTAAAATTTTCAGAAGAATCAGAATCAGGATCAGGGCCCCTAAAACTCAGGGGGGGGGGGGTAAACCCTAGTTACGATTATCCTAAAATCTCGCTGTCTAAATTGAATTTCGAGAAACTGTCGACTCAGCAAGCCTACACACACACACGTGGCAAGCTTATAGTGAAAAGGTGTCCCTTACGGACCGTAAGGGATAAGGCTTACGGTCCGTAAGCATGTCAATTTTCGTATATAAATACCAGGCATTGGCACTTGATTCCTGGCGTTCGTTCGACGATCAAATTCAATTGTACGCAGAGATATTGTCGAAATAGTCTCAAAATCACTAATTAGTATAGCGGGGTGCTGCTACGATACAGGGTATTAACTCGATCGCTGCTACGATTCAATGTCCGATCGATGGAAACTATCCGATGGATGTTTTAGTACTATCCTTTGTCATTAGTCGTGCTTCCGACAGGATGTTTGAGTACCACCCGAACTCGGGGAATACTCTGTCATTCGTTGTGAATCCGATGGATGTTTAAGTGATTGCACTTTGTCATTCGTTGTGAGGGTTTTAATCTCGTGAGTTATCGTAAATGTTGTATTAGTTACTTACCTAGTCCGTATGCACTAGGATTACAAGGCTAAATCAATAGGCTAAAGCTCTGCCTGTATAAATCTGCAATATATCAAGGCTTATCTATAGGCTAAACTTTGCCGTATGAATCTGCATGCTTACAATGTGAGTCATTCTCTTTTTATCAAATTACTTTCAAAATCATGTTTATTTTCAAAGTTATAATTACGGGGATTAAGTCTTTGTAATCACCAAGTTACAGCCGGTATGCGGGGTTTTGTATACATTACTTGATAATCTTCACCATTGGGGCAGCCAAGGGGTGATATGACCATAGTCACAGACACCATTGGACGAATGGGCCAATGGGTAGAGTGACAAATACTGTGGGTAGTTGGTTGATATCAGAAACATTGTAATCGCTCTTAATACTGTAAATTATAACAAACGTGTCTTTTTAGTAAATAGAATGAACTCACTAGTATTTCCTGCTAACAAAACCTTTTTAAAACGCGTTTCAGGTAATTACAGTAGATTGGAGTAAGAATTGGATCCGTCACTGAAGAGCTTCAAGAAGTGGCTTATTTTATTAAATCAAATTAAGAAATATTGTTTTATGTAATCAAATTTATCTTTATTAAAGCTACCATTATAAAACATGGGTTTATCCCATCTATTAAATAAATAAAATCCGGTGTTTTCTAAACTCTGATATTTTTCCTAACTCACGGTCCTGATGAAATTTCCGCTGCAATATTTTTCAAAATAATCACCGGTACCACTTGGCTGTTCGCGGCTCCCGATTCCGTCCAGGGTGGGTCGGGGGTTGTGACAGTAAGTGCTGAACCAGTTAGATGTCTGAACTATTAAGTGATGAATCAGTAAAGGTTTGAACCATTAAGAGTCAGTATAATGCTTAACCGTTCAGAGGCAAATGTCTGACCAATTCAAATTATGTCTTAACCATTAGACTCAGTATAATGCTTAACCATTCAGAGACAAATGTTTGAACCATTCAGACATTTGCTCGCGAAACAAACAGTCTGAACCGGTAAGATGTCTAAACCATTAAGAGCCCAATTAAGAGCTAAACAAACAGCCCCTTACATTGTTCCTACTCCTAGTTCTAAACTACACCAATAAATACTAATTATACCCATATTATACCAATGTCAGGATTTGAACCCTGGTGGCAAGAGTCTTTACTATCCAATCAAAGTTGTAATAAGCGGAAGTATGTCACTAAATGTGACTATTAATGAATGTAACACCTCTCAAAAGACCCTATGAAGAACCATAATCGAAACCACAGACATGCACGACAAGACCCAACACGTTAAACGAAAAATTCGAAACAAAGACACTCAGGAGCGTCACGGGAGATACCCCCACACTCTCGCGACGCGCGGCAGGGTATCAAGACACGTGGCACCATTGCGCAACAAGTGGCAAAGCTATGCTGGTGATGGAGCTGACCTAGCCCTAGTTTTTCTCAGGCGCCACTAGAGATGGGCATAATCGGGTATTCTTAAAACCCGGAACCGGTTCCAACCCGAAACCAGGTATGGATACAAGTGAGTGGAACCGGGTTCTCTGTGGAACCGGTTCCGGGTACAACCCGGGTACACGGCACTATAGTTAGAACCGGCGTAACCGGTTTCGGGTACAATGGAACCGGGTACGGGTACTGTTGGAACCGGGTACGGGTACTGTTTGGAACCGGGTACGGGTACTGTTTGGAACCGGTTACTATGAATTTTTTTAATAAAAAAGCTGCTTAAACACTGTTCGGAACCGGTTCCTCTGTATTCACTCGAAAAAGCTGCCTTTTTTTACTTTTGTACCGTTAGGAACCGATTTTTAAATATAATAATCGATTTCGGGTCATTTCATTCAAATTCAATCCATCTTCTTCTCTAATTCTAAACACATTGAAAGAACAAGAACATATGGCATCAGAAGAAGGAGTTGTTTTGGTTTTAGAAACCAAACGTAACCCCGCAATTTGGAAATATTTTGATTTGTGTTTGATGTCGGATAACCATGAGATGGCTTGGTGCAAGAATTGTGGGAAGTTCATGAAGGCGGCAGCCAATTCCACCCTCAAGAAGCATACCGACAAACATTGCCCGGTGACAAAGGCAAAAAACGAAGAAAAGGGCGAAAGATCTGGTTCTTCTAATGTGTAGTTTGGTGGATCCGTTTGTTTACTTATGTTTGATGTGTTATGTTTTATGTGTGATGTTTGTTGGTTTAACTTTATGATCAATGTAACCGTTTCATTTGTGAAATAAAAGTTTGTTTTGTTTTAGTTACAAGTTCAAAAAAAAAAATTCGCATTTATAATCGTTTAAGTAGTACAAAATCGGTTCCTTCGGGACTCATCATAATCGGTTCGCATTTGTTTTGTAACAGAATCGGTTCGTTCGGGACTGATCAGAATCGGTTCCTCAAATTTATTTTTTTGCTAGTTTACTTGAGGACGGTGCGGCACTTTCACTTGCGCTACGCTTTGGTGCGGGCACTTCGGTACAATCGTCTTCGGAATCATTGGTCTCTACCTCGTCTTCCTCTTCCTCCTCTTCTTCAATAATCTTGTGCTCCAACTCCACCTCGTCTTCGAGACTCGACTTATGTTGAACAATATCAACGCCGTCCAAATGATCTTTTAGGCAAATTGCCATCTCTAGCGACTCCGGGGTTAATCTTGTTCTTCTAATCGACAATACCCTACCACTAAGAGAAAAAACACTTTCCGAAGCTACCGTGGAAGCTTGGACCGTTAGTAAATCACGAGCCATGGTGGCTAGAATCGGGAATTCCGATTCTTTAGACTTCCACCATGCCAAAATGTCAAAATTATTATACTCCTCGGCCGTCATAGTAAGTGCATCATCCCTTAGTCTATATCGGCCGAGTTCACTAGATGGTTCGTTACCCCTTTGTTGTTTCGCCGTTTCGTCTCTAACGACGTTCAACATGGTTATGATGGGGTCTGCAATTGTTTCATCGTTAGAGGCCGACGATGAAGCCCCATTAAAAATGGTATGATTTTTTCCCCATACTTTTTTAAATAATGATCATAAAGTTTATTCAAAGATTCGTCGAATAGTTTTTTAGTTTTGGCTTTCAATGTTGGATCCTCCTCGTGCATATCCAACTTGTCGTAAATTTCATCAACTAACGCGTTAACACCCGCTACGTTTAAAATTGGGTTTAAAGCGGCGGCACATAAAAAAACTGGTGGTAAATTCAAAAAATATTTTTTAAATTTATTGATCATTGGTTTCAACATGTTCCTCAACATGTCACTTGAGTTTTCAAACTTTTTAAAATTAGTTGTTATCAAATACAATTCGGAAATAACTCGAGAACTAGTGGGATAATAAACACCGGAAATTAAAGTTGTTGATTTTTTGAAAACTTTTAAAAAATTACTTAGTGTTTGAATGTTAGTCCAAGCCGTGTCGGGAAAAGGGTCGACTTGGTAGTCATCACTTAAAGTTGTATGAAATGCTTTTAAAGTGCCCATTTGTTTTAAAGCCATTTCAAACATATGACAAGTTGAATTCCAACGAGTTGGGATATCCCAATTAGGACCAATTAATTTTTGGTTAACTTCTTTACAAAGTTTTTTATAATCTTGATATCTTTCTTTACCACTTTTAAAAACATCTTGAAGCATAGCTCTAAAAGCTATAATAAAATCCGCTACAAATTTATTTTTTAAACCGTCTTGCACAACTAAATTAATAATATGAGCAACACATCTTGTGTGGAAAAAAACACCATCACAAATTGGTTTGTACTTCAACTTTAGTTTTTGGATCGCATTTGAGTTGTTTGAGGCGTTATCGAAAGATATTGAAAATATTTTATCCTCTAAACAATATTTTATAATTGTGGCATTCATAATTTTATAAATATTTTCTCCCGTATGAGGAGAAGGAAACTCTTCAAATGCGATCGTACGCTTCATCATTTGCCATGTATTGGGATCAACCCAATGAGCGGTGACACAAATGTATGATTCGGGTAAACCGTGTGGAGCCGACCACACATCACTAGTTAAATTTACACAAGTCTTTAAATTTTGAAAAAATGCAATTAAATCTTTTCTTGCATTTTCCCATATATTTAAACAATGACGTTTTAAAGTTCGACGACTTACATGTTTGTAGCTAGGTTGAAGCGTCTCCCTAATTAGCTTAGTGAGATCGGGGCCGTCAAAGTGTCCGAAAGGCAACGTTTTTTTGATGACCAACTTCGCCATCCTATCACGAGTTCGTAGCGGAAAATCTTACCATCTTTTGAAAGTTGAACTTGACCGGGTGTCAAATCTTTTAGAGCTTTGCAATACTTTTTGGCATGCTTCGTTAAAGTGGAATTAGAGTCCTTGCTTAACAAGGAGCCACAATGCTTGCATTGGGCCTTTTGCGAACCATCGCTCATCTCGACTAAATCCCAATTGCACCAAACATCCATATTGCGGCTATGCGATAATGTTCCCACTACAAATGGAGCATTTGAACCTTGTGGAACATTATTGATGGATGGGGAGTTTGTGATTTTAGAGTTCTTTGAAGCCATTAAAAATATGTAAAGAAGGAGAAGAAATAGATAGAAGAAGAAGAGGATATGTGAATAAAAAATGGGAAAAGTGCAACCTATATATACTGTAACCGATTCCAACGGTCATAAAGGGACCGGTTCCAACGGTCATATTTGCATTAAATGTGTTTTGATACTCAAGATTCGGTTCCAACGGTCACCTAGAATCGGTTCCAACGGTAATGTATACCGGGTACAGATAGGAACCGGGTACGGTTGTTTTTTTTTACAGAATATGGGAACCGGGTAATACTCGTCGGGTTTTTTAAACCTGGGACCGGTTCCTCTGAGCATCGGGTAGGAACCGGAACCGGGTCCGGGTCGAGTCCACTGGAATCGGGTAGGAACCGGTTTTTATGCCCATCTCTAGGCGCCACGTGGGGGAACCCTTACCTCTCTCCCGACGCGCCTGGAGATCCAGGTGAGGCTATATAAGGGATAGGGGTGGGATGAGCTCTGTGCACCAAAATCGATATAAATTTGATATCTCTCACTCGTTCTGTTGTTACAATCCTGAATCCCTAAAACTTGAAACTTTGCTCCATAAGAAGTGTACTACACCCTGAGCACCGGTACGATACCTTTTCCGATTGATCGTAAAACCAATCAACGGATGCCAAAGTGCTGCCTGAATAAGGCTATATTTTGTTAACTATGTTGAGGTTTTGATCTCGTGATTATCGTTAAAGTTTGAATTGAGTTTCTTACACTAATACGTGTTACACTATATGTTTAACTAGGAATTCAGGCTTAATACCAGGAGGCTATAAAATCAAAACCCTAATTCTGCAATATGAGTCATTCTCTTTTTTTCACAACATTGTGTGACATTCTCTTTTTCTCACAACATTGTGAGACATTCTCTTTTTCTTTACATTATGTGATACTTAAATGTTTTCAAACCCTAAATGTTTTACAGTTATATTTACAGTAATTAAGTTTTTGTATTCTTAAATTACTGTCGGTATGTGGGGTTTTGTATACACTACTTGATAAGCTTTGCTATTGGACAATGGGTTAGCCAATAGTGATATGACCACAGTCACCGAAATGGCCGTGTGACAAGTACTGATTTGAGTAATTGACAATAAACAAATGTAAAAACCCTTAATACTGTAATTATAACATTGTGTCTTTTATACAAATGAATGATCTCACCAGTATTTTTCGTTGATAAAATGTTTCTAAACACGTTTCAGCTGACTTACTATGAAAGAAAGGAAAATGATACCAAGCACCAGAAGCTTAAATAAAGTGGCTATGTCAGTTGTCACCAAAATAAAGAAAAGGAAATGTGTTTTGTAAAACCAGGGTTTATCCCTACAAAGACCTTTTGATGTAACGTGGGTTTTATCCTAACTATTTAATACTAGTGGAAATGCCCGCGCGTTGCGGCGGGTATCCCGACTGATATGAGATTCAACCGTGACGAAAATTAATCTATTTTGAACAGTCTAGAGGGGAAAAAAGTTAACTTAACTTTGTACAATTACTTTTCTAAAGTCTAATAATAATAACAAAAATTCATCTTTTGGAATCCCGAGAAGGTTGTACCCCAAAGCCCAGATGTAGTTTAACCGGATCCGAGTGAATGTTTTTCTAGATAGATCAATGGTTGTGTCTTCAATATCAAACTCTAGATAGATCAATGGCTCGTACACCATGACCCATTATCGATTTGAAGTTTTGCGCTTCTGCCCATACCGGGTTCTCTTTGTCTCCTCTTAATTTCTTCGCGTATTCTACAATAGCCTTGGCTAACGGGTGATCACTGTTCACCTAAAACATATGCATAAATGTCAAAACTAAACATTTTAGTCAAATTAAACCGCTATTTGTGAACAAAATGTACCTCAGCTGCTGCAATCAATTCATAGAACTCTTCAAGTACCATGTTCTTTAGCAATCTTGTGTTAAAAACTTGCGGGTTGCCGATTGTAAGAGTCCCCGTTTTATCACACAATTACGGCAGTTGGAGTAGCCAAGCCTAAAGCACCCGGGCAGGCGATAACCATAACCGATATTCCAAATTGGAGGGCAAGCTGAAAGCTATCCATAGAAGAAGGTATCCAAGATTTCGGGTACCCGTCAAATTTTCCGGCAAGAAACCAAGCAAGTCATGTAGAAAACAAAAAGAAAATGACCAGAGGCATGAAAAATTTCGAAATCCGATCAGCGAGTTTCTGAACCGGAGCTTTAGCCATCTGAGCCGATTCAACAAGTTGAACTATTTGCGAACGCGCGCTTTCTGACCCAACCCGTGTCACCTTAATATGCAAAACCCCGTTCTCATTAACTGTACCCTCGATCACAAGGTCACCCTTCCTCTTTCCCACGGGTCGAGCCTCACCCGTGATCATACTCTCGTTTACATGACTTTGTCCCCATGTAACAAACCCATCCGAAGCTACCTTCGCACCCAGAAGAATATTAATTACGTCGTTCCGTTGAATCATCCGACTATCAATCTCTTCTTCATTTACGACATTCCCTTGACTATCGAAACTCAACAGTGTTGCAGTATCAGGAGTTAAATCTACAAGCTTTGCGTTCGCCTCTGATGTCTTTCCTTTCGCCATAACTTCTAAATACTTTCCGAGTAAAATAAACAAAATGAGCATCGCACTTGTTTCAAAGAAATCAGTAGCTTCGAAATGTGGTGAAACGACAGCTCTTAACACAGAGTAAACCGAATAAAAGTAGGTTGCGTTTGTTCCCAGTGCGATTAAAACATCCATATTTGCGGAACCATGGCGCAATGATTTGTAGGACCCGGTGTAGAATCTACGACCGATAAAGAACTGAACTGGAGTCGATAGTATCCACCTTACAAGATGGCCTACATTCATCATATTCACAATTTTCGTATCCAGTCATCTTTTTAGAGTTTATATATTCATCATGATCATCTCCACCACCGTCTCCATCATCGGCTTTCTTGTCGTCATTGATCTCATCATGCCATCATCACCGTCGTCGTCATCATCATCCTCATCTTTAATCTCATATTCATCATTCTGATCAGCCTCGCCAGTAAACCAAGTTACGCCATGAGGAATAATTTTGCCCAGAATGGTTGGCCTGAATAGAATATGTAAGATTTACATCATTAACAAATCAAACACACAATTCTAGATATGATTCTCATCTCATTTTTCTGTTTCATTTTAGTTATTTGATCTGAAGCTTGTTTAACCCAAACTGAAAAGAAAATTTGTCTTCTTATGAAACTATCACATCAAATTCTTTTTACCATAAAGTACACAAATAGAAATGCGTACCCGATGTCATAATCAAATTAATCATGTTCCATTTGATTCTGAAGCATTTCAGCCTGTTAAACAATATTGGATGCAAATTATTGTTTTAGGCAAACACTTTTTTGTCCTTTTTTTCTTTTCCGAGAATAATTAACATGTTAAGAATGATTTAGAAAACATACAATAATCTGAATCTTTAAATAGAACAACTTAGGAGGTTGGGTGTATTAAAGATCGACTTTGAGCAACTTTCACCTGTTTGACCAGATCCACTTTAATTTAGTATTTTGATTTGACCCTTTGAGATAAAAACCCTAATTGGTCTATCCACAAATAAACGGGTCAAATTGCAGATGACATGTAAGTAGAATTATGTACTAATTGAAAAAAAAAATCAAAATCCTAAACAAAGAAAGATGAAATACCATACATACATCGGGCCGAGATGTAGTTTAACCGGATCCGAGTGAATGTTTTTCAAATAATTCTTCCATCTCAACCTTCTCGGGATTTCAAATTGAACCGGTTCTTCAAATAAGTCTTCCATCTCAATCTTATATAGTAGGTTTTGTATCAAATCCAAACTAATAGCCAAAATAGTTATAAATTAGACACAAAATCATGAAAGAAAGATAAAATACCATGGGTACAGATTGATCATCTTCCTCATCCTCAAAGATTATTCGAACGCCAAACTCACGAATGCCCTAGATCCTACACCTACTTCAACAACCACCTGGTTGACATCTGAGCGAAAACTTACCGCGAGGCCAAAGGCTGTTTAGTACCAATTTACATATCACGTAGAAAATATATATCCCAAAATACAGATAATCTACAATTAATAACCATACATGCTGTGATATTAAAGCAAATGAGATTTTCATCATAAACTTGACACATATCTTGTTATTTACCACAACACAGTCCAACACTTCAGATCTAGCCCTAAATACAGAGCATAACTTTAACAACTCAATCCAACAAAGTATATTCGCAACAGGGTCATATTCCATTACATTGATATATCAGCCTAATATATCTACAAACAAAATCCTCTCAAACTGCACTTAATAATCTAAGAAACAAGCACGAATCCTAACTGATTTAGCTTAGATTAAATACGAACCATATTTTTGTATAACAGATGAAACGAACAATAGTTATGTGAATCGAAGAATGTAGAGACATATTAAAGGAATTTGTTTTGATAATTGATTGTTACGTACCTTGAATCAGTGAATGGCCAGCACAACCACCACCGCCGCAGATCTTTACAGGGATATTAGGGTTATGGAGGATTCAGTTGTGATGAAGGTGAAGAGATGGGAGGAAACTGTGATTTGGGTATTAGGGTTATATATATTCAATATAAGAAACGATTCAATTGTCTGAGAAGTTAATGTACGGTTATTCCATGATCAAATCCCTAAAACATCCCTATGGTGTCTTAAAATTTTGTAAAAGTTGCAACTTTAGCCCCTTTAAAATGGCTTCTCTCTATTGTACATAATGCTTCAAAACTTGTACGCAAATAAAATTACTATCTTGTACATAACTTCTCCTTTTTATAATAGTATAGATATAAAACTTCGGTGTTTTATAACTCTGATATTATTCCTAATTACGATACTGGTAAATTTTTCCACTGCAAATTTAATAAACACCGGTACCACCGGTGTATCTGCTCACGGCTCCCGCCTAGTGTGGGGTCGAGAGTTGTGACAGAAAGTGGTATCAGAGCCACTGGTTTAAGCTAACCTATTTAGTTGTTATAATAACTCCTAAACTTAAATAATAAAGTTAGGAATTTAAAACAAAATAACCTATTGTGTAATTTCTATAGATTTTTTTTTTGTGATACTAAGCAAATTGAAACACACACACACATATAGATTGGGTATATGAGAACTATGCTTAGTTGTGAGAACGAAAGAAACTAATCTCATCCTTTGATCAAGATGGGATTTATGCCTCATATGTGATTTGGGTTATAACATGTGGGGACAATGTCTTTTTAATAAAAAAACATTTAAAATACATAAAAGGGCAAATATGACGTTTTTACACCCCATACTTTTTGTAAGAATTATCTTAGTGAGGTTGTTCCACCAAAATAATGAAATCCACAAAATTATTTTTTTTCAAACCAACATCATTCAAAACTACAAATTTACATAAAAAAAATACTTTCATACATGTAAATATATTTTTACTGTAAAATTGCATTTTATACAACAAAAAAGTCCCTAAATTTTCACTCGCCAACAGATCTATAAATTTATATTGACGTAAAATCATCAAAACATGTCTCGAAAAAATAAATGCACCCAACTCGCCTTCATCTGTTGTTTGTTATCCTCGTCTTTTGAACAACAAAGCCTCAACACCTGCGAAAATAAAGAAAAAAATAGAGCGTTTACAATCCACAAACGTGAAAACACTTTTTTAACGTATGTAAAACAAAGTGTTTACATACTCCACTGTACGCAACAAAATTTTTACATTCGTCCCCCGTTCGTAAAAACATTTTACAAACGCATGTAAAATAAACATTTTTTACAAACGTATGTAAAAATATATTTACGTGTGACGTTTAGAGGAGCTCGAGCGCGAGTTCAGGGGCGTAAAAAACGTTTTTCTACCGCATGTAATAAAAACATTTTTTACTTTCGACACCGTGTGCAAATTTTTTTTACATTCGGCAACGAATGTAAAAACATTTTTTCAAACGTATGTAAAAACTACAAATTTACAAACGTGAAATTACAAACATTTTTATAATTTTTTTTGGTGCCGCCGACACGTAAATTTTTTGTTTTTATCCCTAGCCCCGGTTGTAAATTATTTTTACGGCCCGGTTGTAAATTTTATTTCCGCATCGGTTGTAATTTCTTTTACGCACCTGTTAAAACATTTTAATTTTTTTTTGCGCCCCGGTGGTAAACTTTTTTTACACAAATGTAACTCATAAAAAACTAGCATTGCCACAATATGTGTTACCCGACCCGAAAATTCTCCACCGTATGCAAAAAAAATTCATACTCGACACTCGTACCTAAAACATTTTACAAAAGTATGTTAAATAAACATTTTTTACAAGTGTTTGTAAAAATAGAGGTGCTCGGCACCTATCTTACGTGAATATCATCGCCCCGAGATCCGTACCCGCACATATCTTACGTAAATATCATTTATAGCAAGTAAAACACCACAACAAACCTAATAAAAACAATCATGTATACCAAACATAAAACTTAGACAAAACTTATTAAAAACATTGTCTGACATTTCTACTTTATACATATCGGTACAAACCCCAAATGTTTTTAAAACCATTTTTTTTTTTCTAAAACCTAATTTGTGCACAAGTGTAAATCTAAACATTTACTTTTAAGAAACGATTTAATTTACACCAAACATAAAAATAAAACATTTACACTCGACACCGTGTGTAAAAAAAACATTTACGTCGTATGTAGAATAGATTTACGTGTGATGTTTCTAGAGAATGTAAAAAAAAGTTTCACACGTTTGTAAAAATGTTTTTCATGTTTGTAAAAAATAATTTTAGTGCACTTTGTCAAAAGTAATCGTTTTTTTTCAATGTCGAATTTTTATTTAGTGTACGGTGTCTAATCCTTGATATTCTTAGTGGAAAGTGTCGCAACCCCCCGACCCATTGCCCTGGGAGCGGCCGGCCGCGAGTTTCAGAGCCGGTGGTATCGGTGTTTATTAATTTGGCAGCGGAATTTAAACATCAGGACCGTAGTTAGGAAATATTTTATCAGAGTTTAAACACCAAACTTTTATGAATAATAAATAAATGGGATAAAACCCAAGTTTCCATTTATAATACATTCGTAGGGATAAAACCCTAATTATTGAAAACATAAACTCCTTTTTATTTATGTAACTTTTAGAGCCACTTCTTTAAGCCTTCAGTGCTCTCCAGCTGGCTTCTATTAGCTTCACATTAAGTTACCTGAAACGCGTTCTAAAAACATTTTATCAGCAAGAAATACTGGCGAGTGCATCCCAGTTTAATCAAAACAGTTTTATAACTTTATAGTATTGAGAACATCCACGATTACAATGTTTATATCTACCAAACTACTCATTTGGTACTCTCAATCCAAACTTGTGGTCATGCTACTATTCATAATAGTAACGAGTGTCAAGTAATGTATACAAAACCCTAACATACCAGTAGTAATTGTAGAACACATATACTCAATTACTGTTAAGTATAATTTAAAACATTTGAGGATTTGTAAAAACAGTTTACAAAAAGTAAGATGTACTCACATTGTTTATTTAGGTAAAACTAAAGCTTCCTGGTGAATCTCGTGGTTATTATCTATATAAAAATTAATAATGCACACGTGTTAGTAACATAACCCACTTTATATTAGCCATACTACCGAGACAGAACTCTAACAAACTGAGTCAGGCAGAGCCTCGACATGCGTTACAGAGCCCTAGATCAATCGGGTAGGGTAACAAATACGTGTTCGGAGGTTATAATACTTACAACGAGGCAGAGCTTCGCTTTTTAGGGGTATTATTCCTGAGAGTTTTTTTTGCCTATTATATTTGAGAGAGAGAAAATTATGAACGAGAAATAACTGAGGCCTCGACCTCAATTTATAGGTCTGATCAAGGTCGGCTCGTGCCCCGCGAAGCCCACCTTGATCTCCTTCGCGGCCCGCGAGAGCCGTAGGCTAGGCTCTAGCCTTGTCGACTCACCTATCTAGCTTTAACACGTATCAGACACGTGGCGCACTAGGGTGCCGCCTGGTGTCACTTCGTCGCGCCCCGCGACAGACCAAGGGGTCCGAGTCGCAGCCTGCGACAACCTTATATAATTGTTTATATTTGATTTTTATAAATATAATTGTATTTTAGGGTCGTTTCTAGTATATGGCGTATATATTAGGATGTTTTAGGGTATGTTAAGGGTTTTAGGAGGGTTGTTATATCCTCCCCACCTTTTTTTAGATCTCGTCCTCGAGGTCTACTGGAACAGGTGTGGATATTTTCGTTGCATCTCTGACTCTAGCGAGCACAAGTGTACTCTGGTCCTCTCTTGGAATCCCATTTCACTTTGACAAGAACTAATCTCTTGTGTTTGAGATTCTTGATCTTTCTATCTTCATTCTGTAGTGGTTTCTCTATGAATTTAAGCTTTTCATTTACTTCTATGTCCTAAAGAGGTATCAGTAATGATTCGTCTGCTAAGCATTTCTTGAGATTACATAGATGAAACACATCATGTATTCCTGCCATTTCCTCTAGCAGTTGTAGTTGATAAGCTACTGGCCCTATTCTTTTGATAATCTCAAAAGTTCCAATATATTTGGGGCTTAGCTTTCCTCTTTTCACGAATCTGACTACTCCTTTCCATGGAGAAACTTTTAACAATACTTTATCTCCAACTTGAAATTCCAAGGGTTTTCGTCTGTTATCTGGATAACTCTTTTGACGAACTCGTGCTGTTTTTAGTCTTTCATTGACTTGAATAATCTTGTCCGTTGTTTCTTGTATTATCTCAGGTCCAGATAGTTGTTTTTTTTCCAATTTCTGCCCAACAGACTGGAGTTCGACACTTTCGTCCATAAAGTGCTTCAAATGGTGCAACATTTATACTGGTATGATAGCTGTTATTGTAGGAAAATTCTATCAATGGTAAATGATCATCCCAATTTCCTCCGAAATCAATTACACAGGCTCTAAGCATATCTTCCATTGTCTGAATTGTCCTTTCACTTTGTCCATCTGTCTGAGGATGATAAGTTGTGCTTAGATTTATCCTGGTTCCCATTGCTTTTTGAAACTTGTCCAAAAATGAGATGTAAAATGGCTATCTCTATTAGAAACAATAGATAAAGGAATTTCATGTAATGAAACTATTTCATTTACATATAACTTGGCTAATTGTTCCATACTGAAAGTTTCCTTCATAGGTAAGAAATGAGCAGATTTGGTTAATCTGTCTACAATCACCCAGATTGTATCCTTACCTTTTCATGTCTTGGGTAATTTAGTAACAAAGTCCATTGTTATCAATTCCCATTTCCAAATTGGCATTTCTAATTGCTGCAATAATCCTAAAGGTTTCTGATGCTCAGCTTTAACCTATGGACAGGTTAGACACTTAGTAACATAGGTTGCTATATCCTTTTTCATTCCTATCCACCAGAAATTTTTCCTTAAATCTTGATACATCTTATCATTACCAGGATGTGTCGTATATTTAGACTTATGAGCTTCTTCTAAAATTCGGTGGCGTAGGTTTCCTTGTTTGGGTATTCAGATCCTTTTCTTATGGAATCTCCAAATTCCATCTATTCATTGTTCTAATTCTTTAATTATTCCTTTTAATCCTTCAGTATCATCATTGATTACTGTTTCTTGTATCTTTCTAGTTTGCTCATTTAAATCTATCTACAGATTTAACTTGAGAAAACGTACTCGTTTTGGCTTTTCATGATACTTTCGACTTAAAGCATCAGCTACTACATTAGCTTTTCCAGCATGCTACTAGATATCACAATCATAATCACTAAGAATCTCCATCCAGCGTCTCTGTCTCATATTTAACTCCTTTTGTCCAAAAACATATCTTAGACTCTTATGATCTGTGAAGACAACAAACTTATTACCGTAAAGATAGTGTCTCCAAATCTTAAGGGCAAAAATTATAGCTCCTAACTCTAGATCATGGGTTGTGTAATTCTCTTCATGATTCTTAAGTTGTCTAGAGGCATAAGCTATAACCTTCTGACGTTGCATCAACATACATCCATAACCTAACTTAGAAGCATCACAATAGACTATCAAGTCTTCAGTTCCTTCTGGTAACGCGAGTATGGGTGCGTTAACTTTTGCTTTAAAATCTAAAAGGCTTATTCCTGTTTTGGTCCCCATTCAAACTTAATTGATTTGCAGGTCAATTTGGTTAAGGGAATGGCTATTCTAGAAAAATCTTGAATAAAACGTCTATAATAACCTGCCAGTCCAAGAAAACTTCTCACCTCCGTCGGTGATTCAGGGACCTTCCACTTAATAATCGCCTCGGTTTTTGTGGGATCTGCATGAATTCCTTCATGATTAACCAGATGTCAAAGGAATTGCACTTCTTGTAACCAAAATTCGCATTTTGAAAATTTAGCATAAAGCTTTTCTTTTCTCAACAAATTTAGAAGTATAAACAAGTGCTTCACATGATCCTCCTTATTCTTAGAGTAAATAAGAATATCGTCTATAAAAACAATTATGAATTTAACCAGGTATGGTTTACATATCCTGTTCATCATGTCCATAAATGCGGCTGGGGCATTGGTTAAACCAAATGGCATGACTGCAAATTCATAATGACCGTACCTTGTTCTGAAAGCAGTTTTAAGAATGTCATCTTCCTGTACTTTCAATTGATGATATCCTGAGCGTAAATCGATCTTAGAAAAGAATTGAGCTCCTTGAAGTTGATCGAACAGATCATCGATTCTCGGTAGTGGGTACCGATTTTTAATTGTAACCTTGTTCAATTCCCGATAATCAATGCACATACGCATCGATCCGTCCTTTTTCTTAACAAACAAGACTGGTGCTCCCCACGGTGATGAACTAGGTTGTATGAAATCTTTCTCTAGAAGTTCATCCAACTGTTTCTTCAGTTCCTGCATCTCCGTCGGTGCTAATCGATATGGCGTCTTGGTAATCAGGGCCGTTTCTGGTATTAGGTGAATTCTAAATTCAACCTCTCTATCTGGCGGTAATCCAGGTAAATCTTCTGGAAAAACATCTGAAAATTTAGATATTATGGGAATATCTTTTAATTCTTTTCCTTTCGTGTTAATGATTATAGAAATCATATACACTACTGCTCCTTTCCTTGCATAGCTTGCAACTTTCATCACAGAGATGAACTTTGTTGACCTGTTTGACTTGTCTCCTTTAATTGTGAACTTTTTACCACTTGGTGTATTTGCTTGTACTGACTTTTGATCACAGAAAATACTAGTATGATTGGCTACCAACCAATCCATTCCTAATACGATATTAAATCCAGCCAGATTCATTGGGCAAAGATTAGCAATAAAATCATGGTTTAAAATTTCTATCCTTGCTTCCTGCAGGAGTTCGTTTATCTTAATGGATTCTCCATTCGTTGTCTCTACCAGAAAATCTTGTTGAAGTTTAGTTAATGGTTGATTGAGAAGTTTGCAGAAAGAAGTATTGATAAAACTTTTTTTTGCACCAGAGTCAAATAATACTTTAGCAAAAATATCATTAACTAAAAACGTACCGACAATCACATCTGGAATCATTTTGGCTTCTTCAGCTGTTAGAACAAATGCTCTGGCTTTCTTTTTAGGTCCTTCAGTTGCAGTAGCTTTGCTGGTTGCTGCTAGAGCTAGTTTCGAACAGTTCAGTTTGATATGCCCCGCTTCTCCACAATTGAAGCATAGCCTATTACTAGCTTTCGATAGACATTCTTGTTCCTTATGCCCGGGTTTCTTGCAAAAATTACAATAACTTACACATTTTCCATAATGCTTCTTTTTACAAGACTTGCAGTAAGGTGCAGAGGAAGAACCGATATCTTTCCCACTGTTGGAATTACCGTTGCGAAATTCTTGAGTAAGTCTTTGGGCTAGGTTCTTTCTCTGATTTTCTTTTTGCGTACGTACCAATTCATCAGTCAAGGTATTGGCCAGTTCTACTGCTTCTTCTATGGTTTGTGGTCTAGCTGCTTTGACTACATGTCTGATCTCACTAATTAATCCCCAAATGTAACGAGAGATTAATACTGGTTCTGGTGAGTCTAAGGTTGGCACTATCCTAGCATATTCGAAGAATATGGTAGTGTATCCTTTGCAGTCTATTACAGTCATTTTAAGATTTAAGAACTTATAGGCAATTTATTCTTTTTCATGAGGTGGACAGAATTTTCTTTCGACTATATCCTTAAAGTCGGTTCATTCTATATTATAAACTCTATCACTTCCTCTAGACTGGAGAATGGTATTCCACCACTCTAGGACTGCATTCTTAAAAAGATTAGAAGCAAACATAATCTTATCTTCATCTGCACATTTGTTTATTCTTAAGACTGCTTCGGTCTTTTCTATCCAACGTAAGGCTGCAATGACTCCTTCATTGCTAGAGAATTCTATTGGTTTGCAAGACCATAATTCTTTATAAGAACAACCATATGAAACAGTTCTTCTTCTTTTTGGAATGCGTACTTGGATCAGTGGTCCATTATTTTCGTTCACGCTGTGACTTGGTTCAGTAGGTTGACGTTTACTTCCAATTACAGATTTATTATTTTCTGCTTCCTTAACAGTGTTGATAATATATGGCATAGCATCTATAATTCCTTGTGCTACTATATGTTAAATGGCACTGTTATCTACTTGGTTTCCATTATTATCATTATTCTGGTTTTCCTGATTTACTTCGTTGTCCATCTGGATTGTAAACATTTATCAGGTATGAATATCACAGAATAAGATTTAATAAAAACAATCATACAAAGAAATTGATCAAAAAATCGAACATTGCGACTTTACTCTTTTTATATATCTATATGCATCGATTACAAATTACTACTGAAAAATAAACACACTAGTAGTTATGCATTGATAAGTATTAGGTTATCTATTTTAGTTGATTTTTTACACACATATATATTTATATATATAATATCTTATATTATATTTAGTCCCGTTCATCCAATACTGCATTTCTCGCTCGTCATATTTCCACACGAGCTTCTCTCCTATCTGTCGTATCCTATTTCCTTCTTCTACTAATTCTTCGCCGTATGTGCGAAGTTCCTGCACATTCTCTTCACTCATGGGTGGTAGTGGTGCTGGCACTAGGTCAGGGTATCGAGGTATGGGTTCTCCGTATGGATATGGGTTGCTTAACACACTCCGAATATACTTGTCGTCGTTCCAAAACGGATCTAAAGGATTAAGGTCAGTATACTGTGCTATGGGGTTTGGTATTGGTACTGGTTCATCATGAGGATACAGTTCCTGATATACCCTGTTGTCATCTTCCCATGGATCATACTCTAAAGGATTTGGTGGTGGGATTCTAGGTATCTCGTTGGGATCTAATGCTGGTATTGGGAATTGGTTTTTCGGGTTAGGTTCTAACTCCATTGGTTGGTTGGGGAATAATTGTAACATTCCTATTTTTATCATATAAGAATTATAGGTTTAACCACTAGTAACTTGTAACTAGTTTATTTTTAATATAAATATTCAACCCAAATAGTTTTAAACACTATTTTATATAGTTAGTTGAAATATTATTTTAAATTAATTGGCCTGTATTTGGGTAACATTTCTAATAAAATAAAAGCCTATAAAAAACTTATATTATTTGACAGGTATATTACGGGTAAGTTAACTATGAGAAATATGAAATTCCTAGACGGGCCAGGAACCGTTAAATTATAAAAATACATTGTATTTTGAACCTACTTCATTTTTAATAAAACTTAGACCCAAATGTAGAAAAAAAAATATATTCTCATTCTAATGACATATTCATTATTTTCTAGAACATCATATTTTAGAAGTTATAAGCGCCAAATAAATGAAGCATTTAAATTAATTAATATATAAAATAATAAAAATAATAATATTAACTTATAAATATAACTTGATGTATGTAGTTGGCTCTCAAACGAAAACCAAAGAAGATATAAAATAATTTAAATCCTAAATTCAAATATACAAAGGAAAGGTGTTATATAGACCGGTATATGTGTCAATTCTACAAATTGAAATGGGATGTACATGAATCAAGATATTTAGGAAGAAATAAAATAATATTAAAACTTTTGAATTAATAATGAACATGCACGTATACATGTATGTGGACATTAGAATTTAATAAAAATATAGACGTGTCTTGTTGCCAACCTTCTAAGATCCATCTGTAACACCCTTAAATTTTTCACTTGATTTTAATAATAAAATACACCATTTCTATTAAAATATTGGTTAAGTAACATAACATTCATTAACGGAATTCATAAGTACGTCAACCTTAGTCAACTAATGACTAAGTTAAAACATTTCAAAAGTAGTTTAACAAGTGTTTACAACCCATACACAAAGACTACTAAAGATTAAAACATCGCGGAAGCTTCAAAATGTAGTGTTCGGTTCTTCATCATATGCTTGATCGCCATCCGTAAGATCCACCTTGTTACCTATGGTCAAAACCTTTAAAACATTAGTTTTGAACATTGTTATAAAGTACATAAACACAAGATCCAACATCAAATTTTAAATAATAAAATACTGAATCTTTCTGGTTCCACCGTAACTTACGGTGTCACCGTAAGTTACGGTAGGTTCTGGAAATTCTTGGTCCACCGTAAAACAGGGGTAACCTGCCGTAAACATCTGACCTCTACCGTAAGTTACGGTACTACCGTAACTTACGGTAGTTCCTGGAAATCCATAATTTGTTTGTTTTGTTCATTGCACTCAAACCCAACTCTTGGATTTCGCTTTTCTAACAAACCAATACATTAAATTCTCGTAATTCTAACATGATAAATATTAACCAATATCAAAGATCAATCATCATATTCCGGAGCATTAACCATGCTTTACTCGATTACTCGACCCGTTTGGCTCGTCTAAGGAATCCTCCCATATGACGACTACTAACGAGTTCCAACCAAATTTTGACCAATCCTTCAATATAGCGACATCACCGCTTAATTCAAAACAACTCTTATTCTAAAATTCAATTACCCATTATCTAATCATCAAATTTTACTTAATGTAACGGGTCAAGTTACATACCTTCAAAGTAAGCCTTTTAAACGTGGTTCGCCACCCGCTTGTCCGCTTGACGCTCCTGCGCCCGTTCCTATAGAGTTCATTTATCATATGTTTAGAACTCTCTCTTCAAATCATAATTCGCATAATACACCAAACATCGTGATTATGCGTTTAAACTTGAAATTTCAGTTTTAAGCCTTCATAGAGGCATTTCAACAAACACTTCATGAGCAGATTTTTACATGATTAAACATCACATCTTTAGTTTATCATTTAGCCCTAATTTCACATAAATCAACCATTTTACATGATTGTTAACTTCTAATTTCTGAAATCACTTCAAAATTGCCAAATTACACTAGATTAACAATCTATTTCCTAGTGTTCATCCAAATACACATAACCCATTAATCACCTACAATGGTGTTCATGGATTCACCAAAATTTCATATGATTTCAACTTCTATTTGACTAGGGTTTGTCCCTAAACACCCTAGTTGTTCCTAAATCATCATAAGGCAAACATGCAACTAGAATTTCAGATTTTTCCCAATTCATGAGAATTTCAAGTTAGGAGTTTTCATTAAATTTTACATACCTTGCAATCCTCTTGCGATGAGGATCACGATTCTAAGCTCGGATTTTCGTTTGGACTAGATTTGCACCTCCAATTTGAGATTTTAAGTATAATTCTAGGGTTTGAAAGTGGGGGTGTCGCCCCTGCTTGTTCTAGTCGACCAGACACCTCCTTTTGGGGGTGTTTGGTTTGTTTTATTTGATTAATAACAATTAAGTTTCAATTGTTACAACTTAAACCCCTCCACTTTGATCAACATTTAATTTAGTTGCTTTTAACCCTACTTTAAGTTATTTCTAGACTATTAACTAACTAGGTTAAAATTCATAGTTAGTAAATTCTCGTTTATTTATACTTTATATTTCTAATATAAAGTTTTTATATTTTCGGGGTGTTACAAGTCCTCCCCCTTAAAAAGGGTTTCGTCCCCGAAACCAAAGTACATACCAAATAATGTAGGGTGGAGACGTCGCATCTCCTCTTCGGACTCCCAAGTAGTGTCCGAACCTTTCCTATGCTCCCATTTTACCTTGACTTGATTAATCACCTTGTTCCTCAAACTTTTCTCTTTACGATCTAAAATCGCGATTGGTTTTACTGCATAGTTGAGGCTGTTATCCACCTCGATATCATCGTAGTGGATACGAGCAGTTTCGTCGGCCAAACATTTTCGGAGATGTGACACATGGAATGTGCTATGAATCCCACTCAACTCCTCGGGTAATTCGAGACGATAAGCTACTTTACCAACCCGTTTAGTGATTCTGAATGGCCCAATAAATCTCGGGCTTAGTTTTCCCCTTTTTCTGAATCTAATAATGCCTTTCCATGGGGAAACTTTTAGCATAACCATGTCGCCAACCTGAAATTCAATTGGCCTATTCCTTTTATCCGCATACGCCTTTTGCCTGTCTTGAGCCGCTTTCAAGTGTGCCCGAACCATGTCGATTTTCTCATTCGTAGTTTGGATTACATCAGTAGGTGCTAGTCCTCGTGGACCCACTTCTCCCCAACATACCGGAGTTCGACATTTTCTGCCATATAGCAGTTCATACGGGGCCATCTTAATGCTCGTGTGATAGCTATTGTTATATGAAAATTCGACCAAGGGTAGATAGACATCCCAACTACCTCCGAAGTCAATAATGCAAGCCCGCAGCATATCTCCCAACGTTTGTATTGTTCTTTCACTCTGCCCATCCGTTTGTGGATGGTAGGCAGTGCTAATGAACAATTTAGTTCCTATTTGTTCTTGAAATTCACGCCAAAAATTTGAAGTAAACCGAGTATCTCTGTCTGACACAATGGATATCGGTACCCCATGCCGTGCTATGATTTCATTGGTGTACACCTCCGACATCTTTTCGGATGTATAAGTCTCACGAATTGGAATGAAGTGAGCGCTTTTCGCCAGTCTATCTACAACTACCCATATAGCATCAAACCCGCGGTTAGTTTTGGGCAATTTGGTCAACAAATCCATGGTGATTTGTTCCCATTTCCAAACCGGAATTTCCAACGGTTGAAGTCTACCGTATGGTTTTTGGTGCTCCGCTTTGACTTGTAAACATGTCAAGCATTTTTCTACGTTCTTCACCACATCTCTTTTCATCCCGGGCCACCAATAGTTTTGTTTTAAATCATTATACATTTTGGTCGCTCCCGGATGAATTGAATATCGGGATTTATGAGCTTCATCTAGTAGAAGTGCTTTCACTCCACAAGTATTTGGAACCCATATCCTCCTGAATCGAGTCTTCAACCCGTTATTCCCATCCGTCAAATCTTTCAACTGACCGATTATTCTTTCCTTCTTCCAATTCTCCTCCTTTACTGCTTCTAATTGCGCCTCTCGAATACGTTCAAGTATACCTGAGGTCACCACGAGCTGCATCGACCTTACTCGTATTGGGACATAGTCCGCTTTTCTACTCAGAGCGTCCGCTACCACATTTGCCTTTCCAGGGTGGTAATGTATTTCACAGTCGAAATCTTTCACCGTTTCCAACCATCGCCTTTGTCGCATATTTAACTCCTTCTGATCGAAAAAGTATTTTAAGCTCTTGTGATCGGTGTATATGGTGCACTTTACCCCGTATAGGTAGTGCCTCCATATTTTTAAGGCAAATACCACCGCAGCCAATTCAAGATCGTGTGTAGGATATTTCTTCTCGTGTATCTTCAATTGTCTCGAGGCATAAGCTATAACTTTGCCCTGTTGCATCAAAACGCATCCGAGCCCTGACAGTGAAGCATCCGAATAAACCACCATATCTTCGACTCCGTCCGGCAATGTCAGTACCGGAGCTTGAGTTAACTTTTCTCTTAGCGTTTGAAACGCTTTTTCTTGATCGACACCCTAAATGAACTTCTCTTTCTTTTGGGTTAGCTTTGTTAGCGGTAACGCAATCTTGGAGAAATCTTGAATGAATCTCCTATAGTATCCAGCAAGCCCCAAAAAGCTTCTAATTTCCGAAGGGTTCTTCGGGGGATTCCATTTTGACACAGCCTCGATCTTGGACGGATCCACCAATACTCCGTCGGCACTTATGACGTGGCAAAACAATTGTACCTCTCGTAACCAAAAGGCACACTTAGAGAATTTCGCATACAGGCTTTCTCGTCTAAGTGTCTCTAACACTTCTTGTATGTGGTGTGCGTGTTCAGCTTCACTTTTCGAATACACCAAGATATCATCGATAAACACGATGACCGACTTATCCAACATTGGCTTGCAAACCCGGTTCATGAGGTCCATGAAAGCCGCGGGTGCATTTGTTAGCCCAAATGACATTACGAGGAATTCGTAATGTCCGTATCTCGTGCGGAAAGCCGTCTTCGGTACATCTTCTTCTTTGACCTTTAGTTGGTGATACCCAGACCTAAGGTCAATTTTTGAAAACCAGTTCGCACCTTGTAATTGGTCGAACAAATCATCTATCCTCGGAAGCGGGTATCGGTTCTTTACCGTGAGTTTGTTTAACTCCCGGTAATCGATACACATCCGCATGCTTCCGTCTTTCTTTCTCACGAACAATACCGGTGCGCCCCAAGGAGACACACTCGGCCTTATGAATCCCTTATCAAGCAGGTCTTGAATTTGGGACATCAATTCTTGTAATTCCGACGGTGCAAGTCGGTACGAAGCTTTTGCTACGGGTTTTGCGCCCGGAATCAATTCGATCCCGAACTCTACTTCCCGTTCAGGCGGTAACCCCGGTAAATCCTCCGGAAACACATCTCCATAATCTCGTACTACCGGTACATCTTCAATCTTCCGTGATTCTTTCTCGGGCTCATTTACGTATATCATGAACGCCTTGCATCCTCGCTTCATAAGCTTGTGAGCTTTCAACATTGAGCACACTATGGGGTTACCTCCTTTTTCGCCATAAATGCTAACGTGTTTCCCGCTCGGAGATGTTAGTTTTATTTTTTACGAAAACACACGACTTTTGCATGGTGCTGGGCTAGCCAATCCATCCCAACGACTACTTGAAATTCTCCCATTGACATCGGGATTAGGTCTATCAAGTATTCCTCATCGTCGATGCTTAATTTGCAGCTTCGACAAACATCACAAACTATAAAACTTTTGTTGTCCCCTATTTCAACTTCTAAGGGCACAGGTAATTTCGTCAATACAAATGAAGGATGTCGAATAAATCCATGCGAAATGAAGGATTTATTCGCACCCGTATCAAACAATACACGTGCTGGAATTGAGTTAATTGTGAATATACCTGAAACCACATCGGGTTCTGTCTTCGCTTCAGCCGCGGTAAGTTGGAAGGACCTCGCCTTCGCTTTGGGAGCTTCTGTTGAAGATTCTTTAACATCCCTCTTTCCAACTAAGTCCGGACATTCGGACTTTTTGTGGCCGGGTTGATAACATTTGTAGCAAACATAGACTTTTCCCGGGCATAGCGAGGCCGTGTGCCCCGTCTTGTTACATATAGGGCATGGCTTGTCTTTGAACCGACATTCCCCTTTGTGTCCCTTCCCGCACACCTTACAACTTGGCGACCCACCTTTAGTATCTACCTTCTTCCCCGATTCTCCAGTTCGGGCTTTCTTTGTCGGGCTTGGATTCACATCATGTGCCATTCGTTCACCTATTTCGACTTGCTTCTCCAACTCGATTTCCCGTTCCCGAGCAACATTAAGGATTTCGGTAAGGGTCTCGTATTTTGAAGGAGTCATAAACTCCCTATATTCAGCGCTCAACATATTGTAGTAGTAGTAGTATATTTTCTGTTCTTCGTTCGTCACCAACTCACTACTAAACTTCATCTTATCCATAAACATCGCCGTGATCTTGTCTATGGTTTCACCCTTATGCCTAAGTTGCATGAACTCTTCCTTGATTTTGTTAATGACCGCCTTGGGACTATGATGTTTAAGAAATGGTGTCTTAAACTCTTCCCATGTCATGGTCCTTGCCGCTTCGGCCCCTATTTCATTCTTTTTGTTATCCCACCAATCCTTGGCTTGTCCTCTTAACTGACCCGTTCCGTAAGCCACGAAGTCGCTTTCGTCGCAATGGGTCCTTTCAAACACTCCTTCAATGTCGCCCAACCATCTTTGGCAAATTATCGGGTCGACTTCCCCGTTATAAATTGGCGGTTTACACGCCATGAATTCCTTATATGAACACCCTTTGCGTTCTCCCGTTTTTTCCTTCATAAGGTTGACAATATCTTCCAACCTTTTAACTCGTTCTTCTACAAGTGACAACACCGTACCTTGAATCTTGTCTATAAACCCGGATAGACTGCTTTCAATTGCCTTTCCTACTTCCTCGGCAATTATTTCTTTCATTTGTTCGGTGCTTGTCGGCACCGGATCATTATTGCTCCCTTTCGACATCTTGAAACTGAAATGTTTACATCAAACGTTAAACATTTCATTCATGACATTACTTTGTTTGTTTCGGTTTAGCCAAGTTCCTAACTTGCTTTAACCGTTCACATTTAATGCACTTTCCGGGTTTGAGTGTGTTAACACGCTCTTCCCATGCATAACAATTCGTTTCTCATTCCTTACATAAGACATAATCTACTAACATAATGAGTTAATTCTTACCGGACGATCGATCAAGCTTGAACCGAACACTTTGTTGACAACCTTAAGCTCTGATTACCAACTTGTAACACCCTTAAATTTTTCACTTGATTTTAATAATAAAATACACCATTTCTATTAAAATATTGGTTAAGTAACATAACATTCATTAACGGAATTCATAAGTACGTCAACCTTAGTCAACTAATGACTAAGTTAAAACATTTCAAAAGTAGTTTAACAAGTGTTTACAACCCATACACAAAGACTACTAAAGATTAAAACATCGCGGAAGCTTCAAAATGTAGTGTTCGGTTCTTCATCATATGCTTGATCGCCATCCGTAAGATCCACCTTGTTACCTATGGTCAAAACCTTTAAAACATTAGTTTTGAACATTGTTATAAAGTACATAAACACAAGATCCAACATCAAATTTTAAATAATAAAATACTGAATCTTTCTGGTTCCACCGTAACTTACGGTGTCACCGTAAGTTACGGTAGGTTCTGGAAATTCTTGGTCCACCGTAAAATAGGGGTAACCTGCCGTAAACATCTGACCTCTACCGTAAGTTACGGTACTACCGTAACTTACGGTAGTTCCTGGAAATCCATAATTTGTTTGTTTTGTTCATTGCACTCAAACCCAACTCTTGGATTTCGCTTTTCTAACAAACCAATACATTAAATTCTCGTAATTCTAACATGATAAATATTAACCAATATCAAAGATCAATCATCATATTCCGGAGCATTAACCATGCTTTACTCGATTACTCGACCCGTTTGGCTCGTCTAAGGAATCCTCCCATATGACGACTACTAACGAGTTCCAACCAAATTTTGACCAATCCTTCAATATAGCGACATCACCGCTTAATTCAAAACAACTCTTATTCTAAAATTCAATTACCCATTATCTAATCATCAAATTTTACTTAATGTAACGGGTCAAGTTACATACCTTCAAAGTAAGCCTTTTAAACGTGGTTCGCCACCCGCTTGTCCGCTTGACGCTCCTGCGCCCGTTCCTATAGAGTTCATTTATCATATGTTTAGAACTCTCTCTTCAAATCATAATTCGCATAATACACCAAACATCGTGATTATGCGTTTAAACTTGAAATTTCAGTTTTAAGCCTTCATAGAGGCATTTCAACAAACACTTCATGAGCAGATTTTTACATGATTAAACATCACATCTTTAGTTTATCATTTAGCCCTAATTTCACATAAATCAACCATTTTACATGATTGTTAACTTCTAATTTCTGAAATCACTTCAAAATTGCCAAATTACACTAGATTAACAATCTATTTCCTAGTGTTCATCCAAATACACATAACCCATTAATCACCTACAATGGTGTTCATGGATTCACCAAAATTTCATATGATTTCAACTTCTATTTGACTAGGGTTTGTCCCTAAACACCCTAGTTGTTCCTAAATCATCATAAGGCAAACATGCAACTAGAATTTCAGATTTTTCCCAATTCATGAGAATTTCAAGTTAGGAGTTTTCATTAAATTTTACATACCTTGCAATCCTCTTGCGATGAGGATCACGATTCTAAGCTCGGATTTTCGTTTGGACTAGATTTGCACCTCCAATTTGAGATTTTAAGTATAATTCTAGGGTTTGAAAGTGGGGGTGTCGCCCCTGCTTGTTCTAGTCGACCAGACACCTCCTTTTGGGGGTGTTTGGTTTGTTTTATTTGATTAATAACAATTAAGTTTCAATTGTTACAACTTAAACCCCTCCACTTTGATCAACATTTAATTTAGTTGCTTTTAACCCTACTTTAAGTTATTTCTAGACTATTAACTAACTAGGTTAAAATTCATAGTTAGTAAATTCTCGTTTATTTATACTTTATATTTCTAATATAAAGTTTTTATATTTTCGGGGTGTTACAAGTCCTCCCCCTTAAAAAGGGTTTCGTCCCCGAAACCAAAGTACATACCAAATAATGTAGGGTGGAGACGTCGCATCTCCTCTTCGGACTCCCAAGTAGTGTCCGAACCTTTCCTATGCTCCCATTTTACCTTGACTTGATTAATCACCTTGTTCCTCAAACTTTTCTCTTTACGATCTAAAATCGCGATTGGTTTTACTGCATAGTTGAGGCTGTTATCCACCTCGATATCATCGTAGTGGATACGAGCAGTTTCGTCGGCCAAACATTTTCGGAGATGTGACACATGGAATGTGCTATGAATCCCACTCAACTCCTCGGGTAATTCGAGACGATAAGCTACTTTACCAACCCGTTCAGTGATTCTGAATGGCCCAATAAATCTCGGGCTTAGTTTTCCCCTTTTTCTGAATCTAATAATGCCTTTCCTTGGGGAAACTTTTAGCATAACCATGTCGCCAACCTAAAATTCAATTGGCCTATTCCTTTTATCCGCATACGCCTTTTGCCTGTCTTGAGCCGCTTTCAAGTGTGCCCGAACCATGTCGATTTTCTCATTCGTAGTTTGGATTACATCAGTAGGTGCTAGTCCTCGTGGACCCACTTCTCCCCAACATACCGGAGTTCGACATTTTCTGCCATATAGCAGTTCATACGGGGCCATCTTAATGCTCGTGTGATAGCTATTGTTATATGAAAATTCGACCAAGGGTAGATAGACATCCCAACTACCTCCGAAGTCAATAATGCAAGCCCACAACATATCTCCCAATGTTTGTATTGTTCTTTCACTCTGCCCATCCGTTTGTGGATGGTAGGCAGTGCTAATGAACAATTTAGTTCCCATTTGTTCTTGAAATTCACGCCAAAAATTTGAAGTAAACCGAGTATCTCTGTCTGACACAATGGATATCGGTACCCCATGCCGTGCTATGATTTCATTGGTGTACACCTCCGACATCTTTTCGGATGTATAAGTCTCACGAATTGGAATGAAGTGAGCGCTTTTCGTCAGTCTATCTACAACTACCCATATAGCATCAAACCCGCGGTTAGTTTTGGGCAATTTGGTCAACAAATCCATGGTGTATGTAGTTGGCTCTCAAACGAAAACCAAAGAAGATATAAAATAATTTAAATCCTAAATTCAAATATACAAAGGAAAGGTGTTATATAGACTGGTATATGTGTCAATTCTACAAATTGAAATGGGATGTACATGGATCAAGATATTTAGGAAGAAATAAAATAATATTAAAACTTTTGAATTAATAATGAACATGCACGTATACATGTATGTGGACATTAGAATTTAATAAAAATATAGACGTGTCTTGTTGCCAACCTTCTAAGATCCATCGCAAACAGCTATAAATAGAAATGCAATTCTACATTCAGAGCCTACTCAAACTTCTTTTTCTTTTGTTGTCAATCTCGCTCCTTTCTCAAATTCTATAGTTATATTATTATTATTTAACACATAATAATAATAAAGTGATGCCCTGTTTTAAGTGTTTTAACTCCCGATCACCGCTACCCTTTCCGATTGATCTGAGCCTCATAACTTATGTCAGGGCTCTGCCCGACTAAGTTGTTGGGATTCGGTCTCGGGACATTGGGACAAGGTTGAATGAGGGGTACTATACTTAATACGAGTGCATTATATATTTTTAAATAGCTCAGAAATTATACCCAATATTTTCTAGTTGAACCCTCAAGTTACAAAGTGGGTCTATTTTCTTTTCTCACCATTTTATTCCCTTTGATCCCAAACCATAACAACTCTCATCAAAACTATTATTTATTATTATATTTTATACAAAAGGAAACCTTAGTTAAGACCCCTAAGTAATCCTGCACAAACCCTACAAATTTCAGAACAATCAGAATCAGGATCAGGGCCCCTAAAACTCAGGGGGGGTATTCCCTATTCGATGATTATCCATATATCTCGCTGTCTAAATTAAATTTCGAGAAACCGTCGACTCACTTGAACTCCAAACACACGTGGCAAACCTATGACCACTTTGGGTCCCTTGCGCACCGTAAGGGTTGAGGCTTACGGTGCGCAAGCAATGTCAAATTTGTGTATAAATAGCAGGAATTGGGACTTGCATTCTGGAATTGAAACGACGAAGAAATTCGTTATAGGCATTGAGTTACGTTCTGTTCACTATCAAAATCACTAATTAGTATAGCCAATGTTGCAGAAATCGGATTAGGCGGCCGATTAATCGGCGCCTAGTCGGTAATCGGAGGTCTACCGCCCGGATTTTGCCAAGTCGGTCAACTTAGGCGGTAAAAGTCAAAATCGGTCAAAAATCGGCTGAAATCGGTTGAAATCGGACTAGTCGGTCAAAAAAAAAGTCAAAATTGAATCATATTAGGTCAGAATCGGACCAAATCTGTCAAAAGGAATGAGTTCTTACCTCGATTCGAACCTTAATCGGACCTGCATCTGTATCCATCATTCAAAATCGAACCCCACTGATGAACGATGGTCAAAATTCGAACCTTAATCGGACCTGCACCTTAATCGGACCTGCATTTGGTCAAAATCGGACCAAATCTGTTTAGATGAAGCGAATTTGGGGATTAGGGTTTGTGTTTCTACTGATGAACGATGAAGAATGGGGAAAGAGCGGCCGTATGAAACGTGGGTAAGAGTTTAGGTTTTATTATGTTTGGGTTTTTAACATTTAACACCCCTCTATCTTTAATTAATTTACATATGGTTCCCAAAGTTGTATATTTATATATAAAATTTATCAAATGAACTATATATTTATATAAATTTGTAAAATTATACATAAAAAGTTCATTCCGATTAATCCCGATTAATCCCTATTAATCCCGATTAATCCCTAGGCGGTACCTCACCGCCCGACTAGCGACTAGCGCCTTCTACAACATTGAGTATAGCGGGGTGCTGCTGCGATACAGGGTATTAACTCGATCGCTGCTACGATTCAATGTCCGATCGATTGAAACTATCCAATGGATGTTTTAGTACTATCCTTTGTCATTAGTCGTGATTCCGACAGGATGTTTGAGTACCACCCGAAATCGGGGAATACTCTGTCATTCGTTGTGAATCCGATGGATGTTTAAGTGATTGTACTTTGTCATTCGTTGTGAATCCGATGGATGTTTAAGTGATTACACTTTGTCATTCGTTGAGAAGGTTTTAATCTCGTGAGTTATCGTAAATGCTGTATTAGTTACTTACCTAGTTCCTGTGCACTAGGTTACAAGGCTAATCAATAGGCTAAGCTTTGCCTGTATAAATCTGCAATATATCAAGGCTTATCTGTAGACTAAACTTTGCCCATATGAATCTGCATGATTATAAGGTGAGTCATTCTCTTTTTATCAATTTAATTTCAAAAGCATGTTTATTTTCAAAAGGTTATAATTACAGTGATTAAGTTTATGTAATCACCAAGTTACAGCCGGTATGTGGGGTTTTGTATACATTACTTGATAATCTTCACCATTGGGGCAGCCAAGAGGTGATATGACCATAGTCACAGACACCATTGGACTATGGGAGGGCCAATGGGTCGAGTGACAAAATACCGTGGGTAGTTGGTTTGATATCTGGAAACATTGTAATCTCTCTTAATACTGTAAATTATAACAAATGAGTCGTTTTAGTAAAATGAATGAACTCACTCAGTATTTTTCGCTGACAAAACCTTTTTCAAACATGTTTCAGGTAATTACAGTAGATTGGACTAAGAGATGGATACGGCACTGAAAGACATCAAAGAAGTGGCTTATTTTATTAATTAAATCAAATTAAGAAATATTGTTTTATGTAATTGAGTTTATCCCTTATTAAAGCTACCTTTGTAAAACATGGGTTTATCCCATCTATTTAATAAATAAAATCCGGTGTTTTCTAAACTCTGATATTTTTCCTAACTCACGGTCCTGATGAAATTTCCGCTGCAATGTTTTTCAAAATAATCACCGGTACCACTGGGCTGTTCGCGGCTCCCGATTCCGTCCAGGGTGGGTCGGGGGTCGTGACAGAAGGTGGTATCAGAGCCACTAATTTAAGCTTGTAGGTGTTGTGATAATAATACCTAATTTTAAACGAAGAGTTAGGAACTTGATATTTTATGGTAGCACTCAGGATAGTATTTAGACTTGAACTTAAGAAAAGATGCCTTAGCCTCGAGATAAGTTAAATACTTGTGTAAATAAAGTGTGATGGATTTTGGTATGCCGTAAGAATAAAGATTAGAACATTGCAGGCAATAGCACTTAATTGCTATTAATTCTTGTTTATTGATATTACTTGGTCTAGAATAAAGATATGTTATGGAAATACAAATTTCCTTGATTCTGGATAAAAGCCCTAATAAAAGAGGCACTTTTAAAAT
Source organism: Helianthus tuberosus (assembly GCA_030545235.1). Lineage (NCBI taxonomy): Eukaryota > Viridiplantae > Streptophyta > Magnoliopsida > Asterales > Asteraceae > Helianthus > Helianthus tuberosus. The sequence continues at coordinate 31,988,215 of CM060373.1, read as the reverse complement.
CTTGAAAAGATACTATTTATGGGAAATAGAAAATTTTCTCCGGCAAGACTGGGTATGGTGTAGCAGACTCTCCAGCTTGTCCGGATATACTGAGGTTACCTCTCCGGCGCGAACCGGATAAGATGGGGTATATAATATGTCAAACAGGTGACAAGATTTCCCTAAATAGTATCATGACCTGATATCTGATTTGTTTTTGGAAATATGAATCTGTTAAATACATAGACCTTATAGAGGGTATATATATTACAACATGTGAAATATATGATTATATAGATATGTATATCTATAAGGAATTCCAAAAGTCAATTAAGAATAAAGCACAAGCATCTGTGTCTAGATTTCTTTATCAAGAATCTCTTTTCCGATATCAAACATTATTTTGTTTGATCATCTACCTCGTAACTCGTGCAATGGAAACCCTTTAAGTTGGGACACCATCAAAAGTATAAGAATTTCCAATGCGTTACCATAAACTATTAACGCAAGTAAGAAGCATGTAAAGTTGTGCTAGTGCACAAGAAAACACATGAAATTTAAATTATACGTCCACAGACATCAAAGTATATCACACACGACTTCCAAGGCAAGACCTTTGGAAAATATAAATTGGGCACGTTAACACCAATGCTAATTCCGTCAGTAGAAGAACTACTAATAAAAAAGAAGCACTTTGCCACACGATCCTACAAACGACATGAATCTCGCTGAGGTACGTTGGAACAAGATTTCAAAACCATCGATGCACAGTCTAATCAGAGTCATAATTATTAGCATTGAAAAAGTAGTCACATACCTTTGCAAATCCCCTATTTCATTTTATTCGACATTCCCTGGTAATGTCACTTAACAACGGTTATCACACGAAATTTCAGATAAAGTTCTTATATTTCCTTTTCTGACTTCTGCATATAAATGAGTTGACTTTCGCGTTTCTACTTCCTCTAATGGTCATCATACCATGAGGATTTCTTTCATAGTAGTGAATATTGATCTATTTCATTTCTTGGTAAATCCACACGTTACACATACACTGTTTGTTGCGCATATGGTTCGTTTGATTTATGAAGAACACTGGAGGGCTTCATTCCGATTTGTTATTTTATCTAAACTCGAATATCATTCTACTTTTTGCACTATGAACTGCAAAACAATGATTCTTTGATATCGAGTCAATGAATATTGTTAAACAATTGAGATGAAGAATTTATATTTTTATATAAATATATGTATAAAAATTTTGTTGAGGTATACTCTCATTTAAATTTATATTTAAGTTACCTATTATTAATAATTTTATTATTAGTAATAATATATTAATAAATAGTAGTGTTAGTATTATTTTTAGGTACTAAGGTTATTGTCAAGGGCAGGTATTGAATAGCCTAGCCTTAGTTAGGCATGGACTGGCCACCTATGCTTAAACAAGGTAGCACTAACCAATATCCAACCATGATAATAACTAGTTAATGTATATAAATTAATTCATCATACTTATTTAGCAAATTATATTTTTATATATATAATTTGTACTATAAGGAGAAGACATATTTTCATATAACAATACAAGAATTAAAGGAATGAATAAAATTATATAAATAATTATGTATTACATGTTTTGTGGTAACTATGTACCGTAACACTTTGGTAAGAAAATGACCATATAAGAATAAAATGGTAGTCATCAACTAAGTTGGGTTAAGGGAACATTATACTAAATAAGAATAGTCTCCGTTTTCAATATTTGTAAATACATTCACAACGTTATATAGTTTCAAAATGAAAATAAGTAATCACATAGAATCGACCCATTAAGTGTTATATATTTACAAAATATTTTACAAATACTTTTGTACAATAAATATTTTTACACCTTTATTTACAATTTTCATTTAACGTTATAAATAATAGTGATTTCTTTTACAAAATAATAATACTAAAATATTTTGTAAAGTAATAACTTCATTGCAGTATTTTGTAATATATATTACATAGTAAATATAAGTTATTTTACATAGTATAGTAAAATACTAAAATAATATTTATTTAAAAGTGGTGACTATTTACATATAGTAAAAATGCCTAACAAATAAAATATATTACATAGTATTTATATTTGATATATAAGATACGGTTCAGACAGGGACATAAATAATATATGTTACATTTGCTTTACAAATATAATATAATGGTTGGTAATGCCAAAACAACTTGTTCTTATTATATTTCGATCTCTAGGACATAGTATGAAAAATATGGTCACTAATAGTATACCATCACACTGTTTCACAATTAAAACAACTTGGAACTCTAAACAATAATACACTAACTCTATTGTCTTTTCATTCACTGATCTCAACACTTTGATTTTCTCATATCATAAAAATTTGACAAATCATTTTCATGCTTTTACTTCATTTTGAACCTGTCAATTCTAAGTCTTCCTCAGTTGCCAATCAAAGTAAGCTTTCTTTTGACAAAGGATTTTTCTAAAAGTCCTTCACATTCATTGATCATATATCTTTTTGCTTGAACCTAGTCACTTTGGAAAACTATATCATTTCATCTCATTCATTTGACATCAAATTCTTGAACTAATTCAGTTGAATCATTTAATCCTACTTATTGTACAACTCGTATTCACAAAAATTTGATATTTTAATTCTGTGTCATCTACCTTAATATTATTTTTATTGACTAAAATATGACATAAGTTTAAAAGAAATATCGTAACCCAAATCTCGAGGACGAGATTTAAAATAAGGTGGGGAGAATGTAACATTCCTATTTTTATCATATAAGAATTATAGGTTTAACCACTAGTAACTTGTAACTAGTTTATTTTTAATATAAATATTCAACCCAAATAGTTTTAAACACTATTTTATATAGTTAGCTGAAATATTATTTTAAATTAATTGGCCTGTATTTGGGTAACCTTTCTAATAAAATAAAAGCCTATAAAAAACTTATATTATTTAACAGGTATATTACGGGTAAGTTAACTATGAGAAATATGAAATTCATAGACGGGCCAGGAACCGTTAAATTATAAAAATACATTGTATTTTGAACCTACTCCATTTTTAATAAAACTTAGACCCAAATGTAGAAAAAAAAATATTCTCATTCTAATGACATATTCATTATTTTCTAGAACATCATATTTTAGAAGTTATAAGCGCCAAATAAATGAAGCAGTTAAATTAATTAATATATAAAATAATAAAAATAATAATATTAACTTATAAATATAACTTGATGTATGTAGTTGGCTCTCAAACGAAAACCAAAGAAGATATAAAATAATTTAAATCCTAAATTTAAATATACAAAGGAAAGGTGTTATATAGACTGGTATATGTGTCAATTCTACAAATTGAAATGGGATGTACATGGATCAAGATATTTAGGAAGAAATAAAATAATATTAAAACTTTTGAATTAATAATGAACATGCACGTATACATGTATGTGGACATTAGAATTTAATAAAAATATAGACGTGTCTTGTTGCCAACCTTCTAAGATCCATCGCAAACAGCTATAAATAGAAATGCAATTCTACATTCAGAGCCTACTCAAACTTCTTTTTCTTTTGTTGTCAATCTCGCTCCTTTCTCAAATTCTATAGTTATATTATTATTATTATTTAACACATAATAATAATAAAGTGATGCCCTGTTTTAAGTGTTTTAACTCCCGATCACCGCTACCCTTTCCGATTGATCTGAGCCTCATAACTTATGTCAGGGCTCTGCCCGACTAAGTTGTTGGGATTCGGTCTCGGGACATTGGGACAAGGTTGAATGAGGGGTACTATACTTAATACGAGTGCATTATATATTTTTAAATAGCTCAGAAATTATACCCAATATTTTCTAGTTGAACCCTCAAGTTACAAAGTGGGTCTATTTTCTTTTCTCACCATTTTATTCCCTTTGATCCCAAACCATAACAACTCTCATCAAAACTATTATTTAGTATTATATTTTATACAAAAGGAAACCTTAGTTAAGACCCCTAAGTAATCCTGCACAAACCCTACAAATTTCAGAACAATCAGAATCAGGATCAGGGCCCCTAAAACTCAGGGGGGTATTCCCTACTCAATGATTATCCATATATCTCGCTGTCTAAATTAAATTTCGAGAAACCGTCGACTCACTTGAACTCCAAACACACGTGGCAAACCTATGACCACTTTGGGTCCCTTGCGCACCGTAAGGGTTGAGGCTTACGGTGCGCAAGCAATGTCAAATTTGTGTATAAATAACAGGCATTGGGACTTGCATTCTGGAATTGAAACGACGAAGAAATTCGTTATAGGCACTGAGTTACGTTCTGTTCACTATCAAAATCACTAATTAGTATAGCGGGGTGCTGCTGCGATACAGGGTATTAACTCGATCGCTGCTACGATTCAATGTCCAATCGATTGAAACTATCCAATGGATGTTTTAGTACTATCCTTTGTCATTAGTCGTGATTCTGACAGGATGTTTGAGTACCACCCGTAATCGGGGAATACTCTGTCATTTGTTGTGAATCCGATGGATGTTTAAGTGATTGTACTTTGTCATTCGTTGTGAATCCGATGGATGTTTAAGTGATTACACTTTGTCATTCGTTGAGAAGGTTTTAATCTTGTGAGTTATCGTAAATGCTGTATTAGTTACTTACCTAGTTCCTGTGCACTAGGTTACAAGGCTAATCAATAGGCTAAGCTCTGCCTGTATAAATCTGCAATATATCAAGGCTTATCTGTAGACTAAACTTTGCCCATATGAATCTGCATGATTATAAGGTGAGTCATTCTCTTTTTATCAATTTAATTTCAAAAGCATGTTTATTTTCAAAAGGTTATAATTACAGTGATTAAGTTTATGTAATCACCAAGTTACAGCCGGTATGTGGGGTTTTGTATACATTACTTGATAATCTTCACCATTGGGGCAGCCAAGAGGTGATATGACCATAGTCACAGACCCCATTGGACTATGGGAGGGCCAATGGGTCGAGTGACAAAATACCGTGGGTAGTTGGTTTGATATCTGGAAACATTGTAATCTCTCTTAATACTGTAAATTATAACAAATGAGTCGTTTTAGTAAAATGAATGAACTCACTCAGTATTTCCCGCTGACAAAACCTTTTTCTAACATGTTTCAGGTAATTACAGTAGATTGGACTAAGAGATGGATACGGCACTGAAAGGCATCAAAGAAGTGGCTTATTTTATTAATTAAATCAAATTAAGAAATACTGTTTTATGTAATTGAGTTTATCCCTTATTAAAGCTACATTTGTAAAACATGGGTTTATCCCATCTATTTAATAAATAAAATCCGGTGTTTTCTAAACTCTGATATTTTTCCTAACTCACGGTCCTGATGAAATTTCCGCTGCAATGTTTTTCAAAATAATCACCGGTACCACTGGGCTGTTCGCGGCTCCCGATTCCGTCCAGGGTGGATCGGGGGTCGTGACAATAATGGCAATGGTTGTGGTTCAACTATTTGATTCAGATTTAGATCTGCTGCGGTGGTTGCTAACATATGAAAATCTGCTAACTGTCTATCAAGTTCTTCTTCCCACAATGGCCTATTAACTGCTTCCTGAGTTTGGGCATTCACTTCCCTATTTGCTTTGGCTAATGCTCCCTGTTGTTGTAATTTCTTCATCCTCTTCCTCCTCTCATGCGCTCCCCTACTAAACCATCCTCTGTTTTTCAGAGGAAATGGTTCCTCGGATTGTGCCTTAAAGATGAAAATTCCTTCCTAGGTATCAGCAGAGTATCCCGAAAGAGTAGGCTGAGATGAGGTTCCTTCACTCTTTGGGGAACTAGCTAATTGACGATAAGCGTCAGATGTATCTTGTTCACTCATACTGTAAACTTACAGATTGTCAAATAACACAAAACAATAATATACATAATTACACATAGTCACATAGATTATTTCCTAACACAATTGATTAAAATTTAGGTATCAACAGAACACCACAGTGGCTTAAACTAGTGGCAGTAGCTCTGATACCACATCCTGTCGCAACCCCCCGACCCCTTGCCCCAGGAGCGGGCGGCCGCGAGTCTCAGAGCCCGTGGTATCGGTGTTTATTAATTTGGCAGCGGAATTTAAACATCAGGACCGTAGTTAGGAAATATTTTATCAGAGTTTAAACACCAAACTTTTATAAATAATAAATAAATGGGATAAAACTCAAGTTTCCATTTATAATACATTCGTAAGATAAAACCCTAATTATTGAAAACATAAAATCCTTTTTATTTAGGTAACTTTTATAACCACTTCTTTAAGCCTTCAGTGCTTTCCAACCGGCTTCTATTACCTTCACATTATGTTACTTGAAACGCGTTTTAAAAGCATTTTATCAACAAGAAATACTAGCGAGTGCATCCCAGTTTAATCAAAGCAGTTTTATAACTTTAAAGTATTGAGAGCATCCGCGATTACAATGTTTATATCTACCCAACTACTCATTTGTTACTGTCAATCCAGACTTGTGGTCATGCTACTATTCGCAATAGTAACGAGTGTCAAGTAATGTATACAAAACCCCAACATACCAGTAGTAATTGTAGAACACATATACTCAATTGCTGTTAAGTATAATTTAAAACATTTGAGGTTTTGTAAAAACAGTTTACAAAAAGTAAGATGTACTCACATTGTATATTTAGGTAAAACTAAAGCTTCCTGGTGAATCTCCTAGTTATTATCTATATAAAAATTAATAATGCATACGTGTTAGTAACATAACCCACTTTATATTAGCCATACTACCGAGACAGAACTCCAACGAACTGAGTTAGGTAGAGCCTCGACATGCGTTACGGAGCCCTAGATCAATCGGGCAGGGTAACAAATACGTGTTCGTGGGCTATACTACTTACAACGAGTCAGAGCTTCGCTTTTTAGGGTTATTATTCCCGAGAGTTTTTTTTCCTATTATATTTGAGAGAGAAAGAAAATTATTCCCGAGAGTTTTTTTTGCCTCAATTTTTGGTGGTGATGTAGTGAGTTTAGTTTTAGGTTATTGGATACTTGTCACTCTATAAATCCTTCTTACACTTCATACAATTAGAAGCCTTTGTAGAATAACTTGACCCATTATTTTATAACCTGAAAACTTTTAAACAAATTTTGACCAAGTTTGAACAAAAACAACCCCCAAATCTGATTTTTTTTAACAACCTAATCATAATGATCACATGCCCATGTCTCCATTTTCTAGTTAAATTACGGGGCCTATATTATAATCAGATAAACACCCACAAATCCTACTAGCTATTCGACAAAACATGACAATACATGCCCAATCAACGACTAGAGATCAGTAAATCAGAATACCTAGGATAAATCTTTCTTATATCTGCAACCTCAAGGGCTAAGGATGGCGGAGGGGGTGGTGATTTGGTGCCGCCGTTTCTCAGATCTGCAAGATCTTTCAACCACGTCACCACAAAAACATGGTGATGCAACCACCCTTCATTCGTTGTTGTTCACCGGGATGAGGTGCTCTCCATTCACGTTTGGTGCTGTCGTTTCTCAAATCTGCGAGATCTTTCAGCCATGTCACCCCCAAAAAAAAGTGCTGCAACCACCCTTCATTCGTTGTCGATCGCCAGGATGAGGTGGTCTCCGTTCGCTGTTGTTTTTGTGAAGAAGATGACTGATACATGCTGAAGAGTTCAGGGGTAATTCTGTAATTAGTGAAGCAGTGTTAGTGTAACAGTGGTTAGAGCAGATGTTAGAACAGGGACTGGAATGTAATTAGTGTAACAGTGGTTAGAACAGATGTTAGAACAGGGACTAGAATTGTAATAAGTCAAATGTGTAGGGTCTGTTGTAAACGTGTTAGCTGGTAGTTAGAGGTTGTTGTAGTTAGCTGGTAGTTTAGAGGTTGTTAAATACAGTTGAGAAGTGATGAATGGATATGTGTGTGTTGACTGAATTCTTTGTTCCTCTCTTTCTCTCATTTTCTCAATTACCACGTATCAAATTGGTATCAGAGCTGTTCGACCCTCGTCGGAGCTCCGGTAACCACCACCATTCCGATCATCTTCTCCGATTTCTCTGCTTCTATTCTGTTTCATTTCTGTGCTGGGTTGATCAATTCTGATCAATCTATTCCAATCCATGACGAATACAAGGAGTCAATCTGAAATTGAAAAAACAATTCAAAATCATACCACTTCACTGTTAAAGTTCGATGCATTCATGGAAAAAACAGACAAATCTTTCCATGAATTGAGGCAAGTGCTTGAAAAACTTGCTCTGAATCAAACAAATGTGAACAATCCTAAAGATACTGGTCCAGATAACACAATTATCCCTAAAACAGATAGGTTGTATCGATTGGGGAAGATTGAATTTCCCAAATTTGATGGAGATGAAGTGGAAGATTGGATCTGCAAATGTGAACACTTCTTTGACGTAGATGAGACTCCAGAGGCCTTCAAAGTGAGGTATGCTGCAATTAATCTTGATGGTAAAGCAATGAAATGGCATTCCTCATTTGTTAAGCAATTAACTAAACCTATAACAGAAGTTACCTGGGCTGAATATTCAAGAAATGTGTTAGAAAGATTTTCTACACATCAATATAGTGATGTTATGGGTGTTCTCACATCTACTGTTCAAACAGGAGAATTAGAAGAATATTGTGAGAAATTTGATGCAAATCTGTTGAGGGTTAGTCTTTGTGAGGAATATGCTGTTAGCATATTTTTGAATGGGTTAAAACCTGAGTTAGCAGGGCCAGTTATAATGTTTGAACCTAAGAATATGAAAGAGGCTTATAAGTTTTCCAAAAAACAAGATATGGCCAATAAAACTCTGTTGATTAAACCCAAACCCTATTCAAACCAATCTGGCAAGTTTTATCCCAATCCTACCCCTGTTTCTACCTATAAACCAAACTCTGCAAATACATCTTTTAAACCACCTATTAATACTAACCACCTACCATTGTTACCATCACCACCACTTAACCAAAGGCTGAATACCAATAAAAACAAACTGAACTTGCCTACTAAAGAGATGGAGGCCAAAAGATTGAGGGGTGAATGTTTTTGGTGCCCAGAAAAGTTTTCTTCTACTCATAAGTGTCCAAACAAACAATTATACATTCTTGAGATCAGTGATGATGGAGAAATTGATGAAATCTTGCCAAATGAAGAAACTGTGATTGATACTACAATTGATGATCCTCTTATTTCTATTCATGCACTCACTGGTGTACCCTCTTTTTCTACCATGCAAGTTGTTGGTAATATTGGAACAAAAACTTTGAGAATCCTTACTGATTCTGGATCTACACACAATTTCTTAGATGAAAAGTTGGCTATTAAGCTTAAATGTCAACTAGAAGATATTAGTCCTATGAAGGTTGGGGTTGCCAATGGAATACCATTAATGTGTAAAAAGATATGTAGAAATTTTGAATGGCAGATGCAGGGTCTGTGGTTTAAAGCTGATGTGTTAGTCATATCATTGGCAACCTATGACATGGTTTTGGGTGTACAATGGCTTCTGCCACTTGGAGACATTGTATGGAACTTCAGAGATCTTACTATGCAGTTCAGGGTGGGGAATAAATCATATCAGTTGAAGGGCAGCCACAGCAACAAATTGTCTCTTTGTTCGATGGAAGTTATGCAGCAGTTGTTATCTGATAAAGGGCAGTTAGTACAGGGCCATTTGTGCAGTTTAAAGGTTGATGATGCTGATCAGTTTCAGCATAAGACAGTGGTTTCTAACACTGTAAGTGATGAGCAGTTAAATTCTTTATTACAAGATTTTGATGAGGTCTTTAAGACTCCCACCACTTTACCTCCTCAAAGGGCTTTTGATCATAAGATTATTCTTAAGGATGAATCTGTTACAATCAATCAGAAACCCTATAGATATCAATTAGCTCAGAAAGATGTCATTGAAAAAATGACTAAAGAACTGTTGGATACTGGAGTGATCAGAGGTAGTTCAAGCCCTTTTGCTGCCCCTGTGGTTTTGGTGAAAAAGAAAGACAATACTTGGAGAATGTGTATTGACTATAGGAGGTTAAATGATGCTACAGTCAAAAACAGCTACCCTATTCCTTTAATAGAAGATTTGTTAGATGAATTGGGAGGGGCTACAATCTTTTCAAAGTTGGATCTTAGATCAGGTTATCACCAGATCAGGATGTTCCCTGATGATATCCATAAGACAGCCTTTAGAACACATGAAGGACATTTTGAGTTCATGGTTATGCCCTTTGGGCTGACTAATGCCCCTGCCACTTTTCAGTCTCTCATGAACCACACTTTCAGGCCTTTCCTTAGAAAATCAGTTTTGGTTTTCTTTGATGATATATTAGTGTATAGCAAGACCATGGAACAGCATTTGATGCATTTAAGAGAGGTTTTGGAAGTGTTGAAGGTCAATCAACTGTTTGCAAAAATGTCAAAATGTTCTTTTGGAGGAAACTCAGTGGAATATTTAGGGCATATTATCACCAAAGAGGGGGTGGCCACTGATCCAAAGAAAATTAAAGCTATAAAACAGTGGCCTGTTCTTTCTACAATCAAACAGTTAAGGGGATTTCTTGGGCTATCTGGTTACTACAGGAGATTTATCAGGTCTTATGGTATTCTTGCAAAACCCCTTACTAATCTCCTAAGGAAAGACAGTTTTAAGTGGAATGAGGAAGCTACTGCAGCCTTTGAAAGACTAAAAGAAGCTTTGTGTACACCTCCTGTGCTGGCCCTACCTGATTTTTCTAAAACTTTTGTTTTAGAAACTGATGCTTCTGGGTTAGGTATTGGGGCAGTCTTGATGCAAGAAGGGCATCCATTAGCTTTTATAAGCAAGGCTCTTTCTCCTAGGCAGCAAGTGTATTCTGTTTATGAAAAGGAGTTACTAGCTATATTGTTTGCAGTCAAATACTGGCATCATTATCTCATAACCAGTCATTTCATTATCAAAACAGATCAAAAGAGTTTGAAATATTTGATGGAACAAAAACTTACCACTCCATTGCAGCATGTTTGGTTATCCAAACTTATGGGCTTTGATTATGAGATCGTGTACAAAAAAGGAGTGGAGAACAAAGTTGCTGATGCGTTATCGAGGGTGCAGGGTCCAGCCTTAAGTGCCATTTCAGTGTCTCATTTGAACCCTTCACTTATGGATAAAATCAAAATATCATGGCAACAAGATCCGGTGGTTCAACAGAAGCTTCAACAGCTGTTGAAAGGAGCAGTGGTTCCTAAGTATAAATGGAATGGAAGTATTCTTACCAAAAATGACAAAATTGTTGTGGGGAAGTCTGAACCTTTACAACAAGAGATCATTGATCTGTGTTATAGTTCATCAATGTGGGGTCATTCAGGGGTTCATGCTACTATTCAAAGGATCAGAAGTATGTTCAGATGGAAGGGTATGCATAAACAGGTGAGACAGACTATTAGAAGGTGTGATATCTGCCAAAGAGTTAAGCATGAAAATGTGGCATATCCAGGATTATTACAGCCACTTCCTATTCCTAAATATGTATTTTCTGATGTGTCAATGGATTTTGTTGGGGGTTTTCCAAGGGTTCAAGGGAAAGACACCATTTTAGTGGTGGTTGATAGACTCACTAAATATGGGCATTTTATTCCATTAGGGCATCCTTATTCAGCTGAAACAGTGGCCCAACTCTTCTTAGACCATGTTTTCAAGCTTCATGGTTGGCCACAGACCATTGTGTCTGATAGGGATCCAGTGTTTTTGAGCAACTTCTGGAAAGAATTCACCAAACAGCAGGGTATCAGTTTGGCAATGTCCACTGCCTATCACCCACAGTCTGATGGACAAACTGAGGTGGTGAACCGATGTATTGAATCCTATCTAAGGTGTATGACTATGGGTTCAAGCAAAAATTGGTTGAAATGGCTACCTTTAACTGAGTGGTGGTACAATACCAATTTCCACTCATCTTTGAAAATGACTCCTTTTCAGGCTTTATATGGGTATCCTCCACCCCTATTTGTGCCTTACATACCAAAAGACTGTTCTTTGGAGGTTGTGGATCAGATGTGTTGTGACAGGGAGTTGGTATTACAGGAATTAAAGAAGTCATTACAATGAGCTCAAAATAGAATGAAGCAATTGGCTGATGCTAATCGTACAGAGAGAGAATTTAAAATAGGGGAGTTTGTGTACCTGAAGTTGCATCCTTTTGGGCAGAATTCTTTGAGATCTTCCAAACAAAATAAGCCGAGCCATAAATATTTCGGCCCTTTTATGATTGTAGAGCGTATTGGGAAGGTTGCTTATAGGCTTGATTTACCGGATGATTGTGCAGTTCATCCCACTTTTCATGTTTCATTGCTGAAATTAGGAAAAGGCTCTCATAGCACAGTGATTCCTCTTCCCTCTCAACCCCGGTTTATGTTTTACCCAGAAGCTGCAGTGAACAAGAGGATAATAAAGAAGAAAAATCGGATGGGTATGCAAGTTTTAATCAAATGGAAGGATTTGCCGCTCACAGAAGCTTCTTGGGAAGATTTGGAAGAGATGCAGCTCAGATTCCCTGAATTTGATTTCGGAATTTTGAGGCAAAATTCTTAAAAAGGGGGAAGTAATGATACATGCTGAAGAGTTCAGGGGTAATTCTGTAATTAGTGAAGCAGTGTTAGTGTAACAGTGGTTAGAGCAGATGTGAGAACAGGGACTGGAATGTAATTAGTGTAGCAGTGGTTAGAACAGATGTTAGTACAGGGACTGGAATTGTAATAAGTCAAATGTGTAGGGTCTGTTGTAAACGTGTTAGCTGGTAGTTAGAGGTTGTTGTAGTTAGCTGGTAGTTTAGAGGTTGTTAAATACAGTTGAGAAGTGATGAATGGATATGTGTGTGTTGACTGAATTCTTTGTTCCTCTCTTTCTCTCATTTTCTCAATTACCACGTATCAATGACTTATTTTGGATTTTAAATTTAAATGTACAGAGAGAATTACTTGGGATTTTGATTGTAGAGTGGAGAGATGATAAAATAGAGAGAGAATGAGATCTGACTTTTTGAAAAAATCGAGAGATATGATGAGAATATTGTACAAGCATTTGGGTTTTGGAATGGTGCATTTACAAAATACCCCTCTCTAAAAAACCCATAGAATGAGTTGTTAATATTCTAGTGGTTAGAAGGAGTTCTCTTAGGTGGTGTTTGTTTTTTCTGCAGGAAAAGGTCTGCAGTCTGCGGACCACATCTGCAGACATCTGCAGAAGAAGAGGTGGACCAAATGTCTGCAGTCTGCAAGGAGAAGAGGGTTTGTTTTTTTTTTCTATACAAAAGCTCTTCTCACACATAACACACACACAAACACACCCACCACAGATCTCTCTCTATCTCTCTGCCTTATCTCTCTCTACTCTCTCTACAATCTGCCACCACCACCGCCCATAGCACCACCACCACCACCGCACCACCTCCGCCATAGCACCACTGCCATCATCTACCGCCAAGAACAACCACAACCACCCACCCCCGTCTGCCTTCATCTACCACCACAACCACCGCCTTCGTCGCAACCACCACCGTCTGCCTTCATCTACCACTACCATCATCGTCGTTCCACCACCGCCTTCGTCGCAACCACCACCACCGCCTTCGATTTTGGGGTTTTTTTGTTCTATTTTGGGTTTTTTGTTCGATTTTGGGGGTTTTGTTCGATGGTCTCCGCCGACGATGATGGTCTGCCGCTCCTTCTCTCTCTCTCTACGGTATCTCTCTCTCTCTACGGTATCTCTCTCTCTCTGCAGTCTCTCTCTCTCCGGTCTTTCCCTCTCTCTCTACGGTCTCTCTCTCCGATGATGATGGTGGTGGTGATGTATCAGGTGGCGGAGATGTGGTGGTGGAGGTGGAGGTGGTGGCGGGGATGTGGGGGTGGAGGTGGAGAAGAAGGTCTGTGAGGTGAAGAGGTAGAGGTCTGTGTGGCACAGACTTGGGACAATGTCTGCCTGGTGAAGAGGTCTCGCAGACCTTTTTTAATGAAAGGTCTGCGAGAAAACAAACAAGCTACAACATCCAAACGTCTGCGCGCGTCTGCGCGGCGCAGACATAAGTGGCCAGAAGTGCTTCTGGCCAAAAAACAAACAGCACCTTAGTTATCATAACTGGGATTGGTTCTTCCATGAACCGAATCATATATCTACTTATCTATAAAAGGAGAAGTAAGGATGATGTAAATTTGGGTACTTGTCAATCATAGAGGCATGCAACATAGGATTTGATGATGTCATAAATATATCAATATTATGATGTCATAAATATATCAATTAAAATGTTAAAGATTAATAGATATTGTATTTAGTTTGTAATTTTCGAAATTACTAGAGAAACATAATTTGGCTCCACTTTCAAAATTCAAATTCAAACCATTCTTTAAATCCCTCTCTCTCTCTCTCTCTCTAAAGCAGTTCCCCACTTTCAAAATTCAATATCTCTCTCTCATCCATATCTTTCACCGACTCTTCCAAAATTCACTCTCTCCCTCAAATCCAGGTGAATCGGAGAAATCGACGGCAGGTGAAACGGTTTTTAGGTTGAAAATGGAGGTTTGCTGACCTGCTCAGTAACATAAACACAACTTCTCCGCTGCACTTCTCCAACCCTAAATCTCATTCCTTAACACCTACCAGAATCTTATCACCGAATAAATCATGAGTTCCGGGGCCAACAGCAACAACTTTACCAGAATTCAAATGCAATCGAGACAACAAGCCACTCAATCACTCAAATCAAATCCAGATCTACACCAAACAAGACACATGAATTATTATTACCTTAGAGGATTTCTCAGGGAGAAGAATACCGGCGGTGGTTTTGGAAGGATTTCAGATCTCGATTTTCTCAGGTATAATCATTCTCGATTGATTTGTTGGTATAATCTTCTTATAAATCGTTAGAAATTCCTCTTTTTTCACAGTTGAGGGCAGAAAGTATTTTAGTCCGCTGATTGAAATGGGGCAAGCTTCTTGACCCTGAGAAAAAAGGTTAATGGTGGTTATCGGGAGAGATAAATATTGAAAACTTTGCCAAGAAGATTGGCTCAGAATGAATACACCTGCAAGAAGGGCGATATTTTTTATAATTATCAATGCGAAGGATTATATTGATGCGTTTGAGAAACTGTTGAGGTTAAATTTGCAAGGGAAGCAGGTACCTTTTCTTATTGTTAGAATTAGAAATAACAGCTATTGTTATTATATCGATTAGGCTTTTGTCCTGTTAGAGATAAGTATAACGCGAGTCAATAGCTGATTCTCAGTTCTAATTTGTCACTCAGGCTTGTCCTATATAATCTCCTAAAACTTTTTTAATTTTTGTTTTTGTTGCGTAGTGAGTTTGAAGAACTTGAAGCAGTGCCTACGTCTGCTGTAATTGAAGGACCACTGGAGCCAGGGTTGAGGAATAATAATCATCCGAATATTATTTGACTGCATGATATGATCAAGGTAGTTTATATGTTGTTATATTTGGTGATTTTGATATAAACATTTAACAGGTGTCATGAAACTTGCTTTCAGCGCATCAGTGTATATAATGTTCTATTCATGGTTTATGTAAAGCTGGTAGACTTGATAAGAGCAATTGAGTATGAGAAAAAAAACAGGTATCCTCTCGATTTTGTTACTTACAATGTTTTGGTAAATTATTGTTGTAACAAATTGATGTTGGATGAGGATGAAAAGCTAATATAAACTTGATAGTTACAGTTATAACCAAATTATCAAAGGCTTTTGTAAAGTCAATTTAACTGAAATGGCGTACATGTTAATGGTGAGAAAAATGGAGGTGCATGTATCTTATTTGAACACTTGTGATTCTCTACTTTTAATAAAAAAACACACTTTTAAATATTGACTATTTTTTGGTTAAATATTGAGTATGATCCATGATGAATTCACCATTGGTTCAGATGTAAATAGAGGACACAGTGCTTGCAACTCGCATGATCAGTGTGTTACTTCTTAATACTTATATGCATGATCAGTTACTTAATATTTATATGCATGATCAGTTATGGTTGTTCTATAATACTGATGTTCACTTCACTTATAAAATACTGGTTTCAGTTATTGTGAATGCTTTTCTGCTGGTGTCTACTGTATGGAGCCATGCGTATGCCTCAAATGTTTCAACAAACCAATACATGAAGACACAGTGCTTGCAACTCGCAAGCAGATCACCAGACCAGGTATATATACATACATAGATACATGTTGCATATTTTGAATACTGGAAACACATTGGTCAATATTGAAGTTGGCTTCATTTGATTATAAAACTGTTATAGAGGCTACCCAGGTATCAATTTGGTTTTATTTTTGTCAATTACTCAATTCCGGCAAAAGATTTGCAAGAAATTTGTAAAATTCCAAATACTCTCTTAAACTAAAAGCTTCTGTAACATCAAGAGTTGTAAAAATGACAAAAGACTTGCAAGAAATTTTGAAAATGGCAAAAGACTTGCAAGAAATTTGGTTTTGTAATAACTTCGTTTAGATTTGTCATCTTATGAGTTACGAGAGATCGGTTGGTTTAATTTGTTGTTAACTTTGATTTTTGCGAATGAGTCGATGGCGGCCGCGGTGGAGAAGCGGATGGCGGCATCAGTAAGGTATGTTAAACTCTCCGATTAATCAAGGTTTTCAGTATCAGCTCTTTGAAGTTGGCTTCATTTGATTATAAAACTGTTATAGAGGCCACCCATGTATCAATTTGGTTTTATTTACGTCAATTACTCAATTTCGGCAAAAGACTTGCAAGAAATTTGTAAAATGACGAATACTCTCTTAAACTGAAAGTACATTTTCAACTCCATCTGAGATAGGGGAATACCATATTCTCAAGAAGTTGCATGTGGTGCTCATTACACATGTGTCATCACAAGTAATTTCTTCATCACTTTGATGGTTTTGTATTACGAGAGTGTTCCATAAACTCAAGTCTTTCTGGTGCGTTGTTATCATATCATATGTGCCATCTGTTTTATAACTTCGAATTCGTTTGTTAACTTTCATCGATACTTCAGCTCAGATATTTATGGTCTAAACACACATATTATATTGTTACGTTCTCTTATCTCAGTGATACACATGCTGTTCATGTGCCAGAAAGAGTACACGGCCCATTCTTGAGGAATTCTGTTAGCAAGGTTAGTTTCCAATCAGTTAGGGGTGAGTTTTTTTGCATCTGACGCACGTTTTTTTCACATCTGATGCAAAAATTCAAATCATATATTTAAAAAAGGCATTTACCTCTTTGAAGTTTGAATTTTGACTTCATCTGTTATATCAATGTCACTATGGCATTAATGTAATTGCTATATCTGAAAACATCGTCATATGTTATATACTTATGCATTGCGCCAGTTACAGATTCAAGCAACCTAAAAATGGATCAGGTGGCGGTTCGTGTTCATAAGTCATATGTTAATTGAATATTTGGATGCTATGCAGTTATAATCGGCGATATATCGGTTATCGACTACAAACAAGTGTGCTTCCTTAATCCCTCTGGCACTACAGATTAACAGCCTGACCTTGGAAGGTAAGCTTCCTATCTCTGCCAAAAGGGGTTGTTGAATGCAGTGTTGTGTATTATTCACTTTAAATTAGGTTAAAGGAAAAGTTATAGGCATTTTAATTTATTATTTGATAATCAATTCTGTTATAGGCTTTGAATTTTTGCAGTTCTTTTTAATGATTTGTGTTTAAATTATTTGTGAATCGACGTGCTGAATATTTTTGTTGATTTTTTTATAGTTTGGAGAAGTTGAGTTCGTAGGCGGCATTGCGATTCTCCATCGTCGTCGACAAAAACAACGAGGAATCAAAGCGACGATGGTTGTGTTTTTCATTTAAGCACAAACAAAGGTAAAGATCTGACCTAGACCTCCTGCTCGCTCTTTGTTCAGTAGTTAGATGAGATATATGTTGCAGTAGTTAGATGAGATTAAGTATTTAGATTAGAGTATAATGCCCTATCTGTGTAAGATAGAAGTAAAATTAGGTTAAAGGAAGAGTTATAGGCATTTTAATTTATTATTTGATAATCAATTTTGTTATAGGCTTTGAATTTTTGCAGTTTTTTTTAATGATTTGTGTTTAAATTATTTGTGAATCGACGTGCTGAATATTTTTGTTGATTTTTTGTAGTTTGGAGAGGCTGAGTTCATAGGCGGCATTGCGATTAAGGTTATCAAAGATATGGATTATGATCCTTAATCACTCACCAGAGCAGTTGAGCTTACATGTACTTCAGAAGCTATCGCTAAAGCCGAGCAGCTGATTAACGATGTCCTTGCCGAGGTATATATAAAGTCAAGTTTTTTTCTTTACTATTTTGTTTGTAACTTTCAAATATTAACTGTTTCTTGTAGTAGAGCTGTTGGTACAGAGGCTGGTATCTCTATCTTTCTCTGAATTATTATCTGTTTAAAACATCTGTTCAAAACTTCTGTTCTAAACATCTGTTCAAGACATCTGTTCAAAACATTTGTTCTAAACGTCTGTTCAAAACTTCTGTTCTAAACATCTGTTCAAGACATCTGTTCTATCTCACTTATATCATCAGAAAATTTGTATTTATTATATTTAAGAGTAAGCATCAACGGTATGAAATCTTGAAACATTAAATTTTGGTGATTTTTCTGGCTAAGACTTTCACCTCAACTTGATATATATGTGATTTAACACGTGAAAGTCTTTGCCAGAAACGACCAGCCCCTTCATCAACAGCCATCATAATCGAAACATACTACATAATTCTAAGAGCTCAAAGGCTGGTCTTAATAAAAACAAATGCATATCAAGTTGAGATGAATCGCGCAACTTAAATCATCTTTCATCTAAACAAAAACCAGGTCAAATTTAATCTAGCAACTGTCTAATTGAACCGATTGTCCGAAATATACACGACTTAACACGTCAAATGCAAGAATCATAACCAGAACTAATAAGTCTCTTCATCAACAGCCAATCACGTGTTAAATCTCAGCTTGATGTGCATTTGTTTTGATTAAGATCTGTTTTTTATTTGTTATTGACCTGGTTTTTTGTTTAGAAAAAAGAGGAGGTCATTTGTTTACGGTCAGCCGTTGATGAAGAGACAGGTCATTTGTGGCCATGACTCTTGCATTTGACGAGTTAAAGTGTATAATTTAGGACAATCGATTCGATTAGACAGTTTTTTGATTGTATTTGATCGGGTTTTGTTTATCTGAATGATAATCTACCTTCTTATTTGCTTATAAAAAACAATATAGTACTTTTAATATTAGATGTTTGATTTTTTTTTTTTGTAATGTGTACAGTTGGGAACTCGCTTCTGACTCTTTAATAATCTAAAGCAAAATTTGAAGCTGCTGGTTTGAAGCTAATGGCGATTGATAAATTTCCTGAATGATAATCTGACTCTTTAATAATGTAAAACAAAATTTGGAGCTGACGACTCGTCTTATGAGTTCCTGTGCCAGACTTCCTCAATTGATTTCTTGGCGAAGTACCAGTTTGATTTCAATATGTGTGTGAAAGAAGGTACACTATACATTAGATTATGAGTACTATGCTGCTTTTCATTCAAAATAGTTAATTTAGGATAAACTCTGGTTCATACGTACATAGAGGTTTTGTGATCTTACTTGTGGATGTTCAATATGTAAACTCCATGATACAAAATGATGGTTCTATAACTACTGATGCCATAACTTCTTATTTTGAATTTTTTTTATGAACAGGTCATGCGAGATCCTAATGGAGCAAAGGATGAAAACACTGTTGGGTTTCAATTTCTGATTGTAGTATGTAGCTCTTATTTCAATTTCTGATTGTAAAGAGACCAAAGTACTCTTGAGAAAAAAAGTTAAAAATTTAACGATTTTCCAACACTTGAATGCAGAGAAAAGAAGCCGAATGGGAGATCCTATTTGTAGACCAAGCATACCGTTTGATACCAATGCAAAAATGAGACGACAAAGATTACGGTTTAGAAGCCCTTGAAGAAATAATGTCGGTTATGGATAAAGGTTTAAAGTGGTAGTTATACTCGCGGGCTATAGTGAGTCAATGAAACACGTGATCACTTCTAATGAAGGTTTTTGTAGACTCGTGACAAAGTTTTTCACTTTCGACGACTTTATGACCGAAGATTTAGTCAAGATTCTTCATTTGAAGATGAATAATCAAACGGAGGGTATCAAACAACATTACAAGAGTCGAGCGAGGATGAAGTCGAGATTTGTACATAAAGTAAGCTCTTAACCACTATGAATTTATTTTATTTTGAATTTTTTATGAACAGGTCATGCGAGATCCTAATGGAGCTAGCAAAGGATGAAAACACTGTTGGGTTTCAATTTCTGATTGTAAAGAGACCAAAGTACCCTTGAGAAAAAAAGTTAAAAATTGAACAATTTTCCAACACTTGAATGCAAAGAAAAGAAGCCAAAGGGGGGGATCCTATTTGTAGACCAAGCATACCGTTTGATACCAATGCAAAAATCAGACGACAAAGATTACGGTTTAGAAGCCCTTGAAGAAACAATGTCGGTTATGGATAACGGTAAAGTGGTAGTTATACTCGCGGGCTATAGTGAGCCAATGAAACGCGTGATCACTTCTAACGAAGGTTTTTGTAGACGCGTGACAAAGTTTTTCACTTTCGACGACTTTATGACCGAAGATTTAGCCAAGATTCTTCATTTGAAGATGAATAATCAAACGGAGGGTAGTTTATTATACGGGTTTAAGTTGGATCCTTCATGTACAGTTGAAAGTGTCGAGAATTTGATAAAGACCGTAACCAGTGACAAACAGAGGAAAAAGATGAATGCGGGGTTGGTAGATCGATTGTTAGTTAATGCGCGAGAGAATCTTGATTTGAGACTTAGTTTTGATTGTGTCGATACCGATGAGTTGTTGACGATCACTTTAGAAGATCTAAAAAACGGGCTCAGGTTAATTTCGTGATGATAAATTGTTATTTTTTTTAATCTTTTCGATAGCGCTTCCGATTGAATCTAGATGAGATTAATTCTATTGTGTGTGGACTGTGGACTTAAGTAATTTTGTTACATGATATTTTTTTATTTATATACAAGTTTGTTGTAGTAGATTGAGTTAGATGATATAAAAAGGGTTATGTAGCTGCCCTACGAAACTATTATTTGCATGTAATTTTGGCGAAACAGAGATTACCCTTTACCAACAGTGGTTGACTTTAGTCAAACAGAGTTTTAGATACCTCAAACAAATGATACACTCTTTTGAAACCTAAAATCTGTTTATTAATCAGAGGTTTGGTTTTTAAAACAGAGGTTAGGATTTCAAACAGTGGTATAAGAAACATATGTTTGAAACCTTTGTTTTATTACAAACAGAGTCTTAACAAACAGTGATTTGGCGAAATAGAGATTACCCTTTACCAACAGTGGTTGACTTTAGTCAAACAGAGTTTTAGATACCTCAAACAAATGATACATTCTTTTGAAACCTAAAATCTGTTTATTAATCAGAGGTTTGGTTTTTAAAACAGAGGTTACAAACAGAGGTTAGGATTTCAAACAGTGGTATGAGAAACCTATGTTTGAAACCTCTGTTTGATTACAAACAGAGTCTTAATAAACAGTGATTTGTGTGGTAAATATATGATAAAAAGGTTTGTAAATGTGCTGAACTGCAATTAAGTTACTTGAGATTGGTCTCGAATCGATGGTAAACATATGACAAAAACCAAAACGATGCTACTCTCGAAAGTAATGGCAAGCGTGTTGAGATGGTTAGTCCAAAAAACACGAGCTCAAGAATAGGTGATATCGATACCGCTTCACCTTTCGAATCCGTTGAAGTTGTTTCAAAGTTTGGTGGCATTGTTGACTGGAAAGCCCAAACCGCCGAGGTATAATCCTCTTCAACCTCGAAAACTGCTACGTTTTATTTTATTTCGAAAGGTATTTTAGATATGTTTACGTGGCAGTGCAGAAAGGCAATAAACGGCTCATAGGAGTTAGACAGCACTAAACAGCAAATTTTTAGGCCTGAACAAAGCACATAAAACAATTCACCAAATTTTAGATTCATTTACTTAAAATCAAACTCTCATGTGATGAATCATGTTTTACTCTTTTTATTTGCTACTTAAACAACGTCTTCACATGTGTACTAACCTTCTTATATGTTGAAGTTATAGCAAAATGTATGTGTAATTATTTCGATTTTAGTTAAACAAGTGTTTTTTCATACTGTATATATTTATAGAATTGTTAGATAAATAATGCATTATTAAAGCGTTTGTCTCACTTTTGTCTCAATGTTAGATAAATAATGCATCGGATTTTTTATTAAACCTTAAAAAATGTATAGTTTAAGAAAATGTGGTATGTATGGTCTTGGACTTGGACCACATTTAGTAAACAAGGTTTGGGCTTGGACTAAATTTATAAACAAAGAATATTTGTGTTAGTAAACATGTTTTGTGGGTTCGTTATGTTTCTCTTATGTCTAAACTTAATTAGTCGACAAGTTGGGAATGACAGAATCCGTAGGGGCTTTTTCGTACTTCGGTTAGATTTACATATAAACGTTATTAATGTATTCTTAAGTATAATGCGAACGTGAATTCATTAAATAATTTCACATCAAATTTTACATATAAACGTAGGCTTACATTCAATGTTTACGATCTACCCACGCCCGTTGGGCGGGTGTCCACCTAGTATATATATATAGAGCAAAGATCCGTTAGGAACCACCCTTTATTACGAGAACCAATGTGAACACAACAAAAAATGCCTAAAAATAGCTAAAAACACAAAAAATTTTTTAATATTTTTTATAAAAAAATCGCTACTTTTAGTAGCAAAAAAAAAATTATTAAAATTTTTTTTTTGCTACTAAAAGTAGCGATTTTAACATAAAAAATATAAATTTTTTTTTTTTAGATTTTTTAGGTTTTTTGGGGGTTTAGTTTTTAGCATTTTAGCGGGGGGGGGGGGGGGGGGTTAGGTTTTTGGGGGGTGGGGGGGGGGTTTAGGTTTTTGGGGGGTGGGGGAGGGGGGTTTAGGTTTTTTTTTTTTTTGGGGGGGGGGGGGTTAGGTTTTTTTTTTTTTGGGGGGGGGGGGGGGTTAGGTTTTTTTAGGTTTTTTAGTTATTTTAGGTTGTGTTCACATTGGTTCTCGCGGTTCTCGCATGAACCTTACCCTATATATATATAGGACAAAGATCCGTTAGGAACCACCCCTTATTGCGAGAACCGCGAGAACCAATGTGAACACAACCAAAAATACCTAAAAATAGCTAAAAAACACACAAATTTTTTTTTAATTTTTTTTATAAAAAAATCGCTACTTTTAGTAGCAAAAAAAAAAATTAAAAAAAAAAAAATTATTTTTTATTTTTTTGGTTCTAAAAGTAGCGATTTTAACTTAAAAAATAGTAAAAAAAAAAAAATTTTAGATTTTTTTTTATTTTTTTTTTATTTTTTGGGGGTTTAGTTTTTAGCTTTTTAGCTGGGGGGGGGGGGGGGTGGGGGGGTTAGGTTTTTTGGGGGGTGGGGGGGTTTAGGTTTGGGGGGGGTGGGGGTTAGTTTTTTTTAGGTTTTTTTAGCTATTTTAGGTTGTGTTCACATTGGTTCTCGCGGTTCTCGCAATAAAGGTGGTTCTCGCATGAACCTTACCCTATATATATATATATATGGTTTCCATTGTTTTTATTGTTTTTGGATTCACACTTTGAGTGATAAGGACATGTCCGAGGTATTCCAAAATATCTCTGAATCTAGTTCATATCTAAAACTTGATGAAGGGCCATCAGAAAATCAATCTGGATACGAGAGGCATGATGACGAACCAAAACTCTTTCAATCCCAACCCACCGAGAAATTACACACAAGAAAAAAGGTGATGGTTTAATAAAGAAAAGTGGGAGGAAAAAATGAAAAAGAAACCTACTGTAGCAACCATAACTTTAACCGAAGGAACAGCCCATGACCACCGATTGGTAAACTGTGACATGTTCCGACCCATAGAGGAAGAAATTAATCTTAACATCCCGCTTCACCCTGAGCCAATCCCATTTAATCCGGAACCAATACCATTTAATCCTGAACCAATGCCGCTTAATCCAATGGAAATTCCTAGGATCCATACACCTATACCACCACAACAACTACTCCAAGACCCAATGGAGCAATGGTGGACAAATGATTGGGCATTTCAAAAGAAAATGCAGGAACCATATCCACAAATCCCACAATTTCCACCTTACCTACCAAACGTCTACCCAGTCATAAGCCCCGAAAACGCATTCGAGTTAAGATACTACAAAGAGGAACTGATGAGCGCAGGAAACCAAATCCGCTCAATAGGAGAGAACCTCGTTTGGAAGTACGACGAGCGGCAGTTCCACTTTTGAAAAACCAACCCAACTCTATATAATATATATATGTACTTTCCCTGTACTTTTGAAAAAAAAAACCACAACTAAACAAAAAATATATTAATATATATACTCATGGTGTGTATGTGTTAAAAATATAATATATATAAAAAGAGTAAAGTCGTAATGTTCGACGATTTTAACAAAAATGCTTTTGTGTATTTGTTGATTATAATTATTCTGTGATATTAATATATGAAAATGTTTGCAATTCAGATGTCGAATGAAGTACCACATAATCAAGAAATTCATGTGACCTTAGCTCTTTCCGTTCTCTGAGGTTCTTTCTATCTCGTAAGAGGTAAGGCTTTTTTTAGTCATGGAAATCCTTTGGATAAAAGTGCTTTAGTAAACATAGTAGCCCAAGGAATAGCTAATACAATACCCCTAATCATTGAAGCTATTAAGAATCCTATGCATGTAAACAATAATAAGACTATAGGCAGTAAACATAGTCATCACATTGAACCTAGCCATAGTGTCAATGGAGACAATGATGTTCTTGTCAGAACTCCATTTCCTAAACGAATGAAGGCCATAACCTACATGTGTTCTTATAAAGATTTCCTGTCCTGTAAGCCAATCAAATTCTCTGGTAATGAAGGAACCATTGCAGCACTACGCTGGCTAGAAAAGACTGAAGCTGTTCTAAAAATTAGTAAATGTGCTTAAGAGGACAAGGTAATGTATGCTTCTAATCTTTTTAGAGATGAAGGTAAAATTTGTCAAAACTAGGTACCGCTACTAGTAAGAGATCGGTATTTGAATGTAAAATTCGGTAATTTACTGGTACCGTACCAAACCGGTACCGAAAATGCCAAAAAGTGGGTACCGGTGCCGAAAAAATTCACTACGGGAAATTCGGTACCGGTACGAGACTGGTACGGTACCGGTACCCAGTACCAAATGCTCATCTTTATGGTGGAATACTATTCTTCAGTCAAAAGAATGTGACATGGCTTATGCCATGGAATGGAGGGAATTTAAGGAAATAATTGAAAGGAAATTATGTTATCCTCATGAAAATGAACACATAGCTAATAAGTTTCTAAACCACAAAATGATTGGTGTAAATTGTCTCGAGTTTACTACCAAATTCTTCGAATATGCAAGAATAGTACTAGCCCTGGCTTCGCCATAATCGGTATTAATTTCTTGTTATATTTGGGGATTATTCAGTGAAATCTAAGACATGGTCAAGGCAGCTAGACCTAAGACCATTGAAGAGACTGTTGAACTAGCTAATACTCTGAAAGAAGGACTGATACGCACGCTAGAAGAAAACCAGAAAAAGGATTTAGTTCAAAAGATTACCCAAGAACTACTATGGTAATACCTACAGGAAGAGAGGAGAAGGTCAGTCATCTTCACCGCCTTTCTGTAAATTTTGTAAAAGGAAGCATTCAGGAAGGTGTGCTCGGTACTGCAACTTCTGCAAAACATCTGGACATAAAGAGGAAGATTGTAAAAGAAAAACTAGTGTCTGTTACAACTGCAGAAAGACATGCAACATCCGTCCATATTGTCCAAAGCTAGCAAAAGCACTAGACAACAAGGTAAAAGCAACCGATGGAGCTAAGAAGAACGCACGAGCCTTCGTACTAACCGCACAAGAAGCAGCGATGATTCCTGACGTGATCACTGGTATCTTTCTTGTCCTTGACACCTATGCTAAAGTGTTATTTGACTCTGGTGCAAATCAAAGTTTCATAAATACTGCATTCTGTCAAGCACTCAATCGACCATTAACTAAGCTTAGCCAAGCCTATACGGTAGGAACGGCAGATGGGAACCCTACTGATATCCGCAAAATACTCCAAAAAGGAAAGATAGAATTGTTAGGACATCAATTTAACGCCAAACTATTTCCGATGAAGTTAGCATGATTCGATGTAGTACTTGGAATGGACTGGCTGACAGGCAATCATGCTTGAATTCTATGTGATCAAAATTTTGTTGAGATTTGTACACCAACAGGAGAAAGGATCACTATCCAGGGAGACAAGCCGAGGAAACCAACAAAATTCATCTCTGTAATGAAAGCTGCAAGCTACGAACGGAAACACATAATAGTGTATATGGTCTCTACGGGAAATTCGGTACCGGTACTGGTACGAGACTTGTACGGTACGATACCGGTACCCAGTACCAAATGCTCATCCTTATGGTGGAATACTATTCTTCAGTCAAAAGGAGGTAACATGGATTATGCCATGGAATGGAGGTAATTTAAGGAAATAATTGAAAGGAAATTATGTCATCCTCATGAAAATGAACACATAGCTAATAAGTTCCTAAATCACAAAACGATTGGTGTAAATTGTCGCGAGTTTACTACCAAATTCTTCGAATATGCAAGAATAGTACTAGCCCTGGCTTCGCCATAATTGGTATTAATTTCTCGTTATATTTGGGGATTAGTCAGTGAAATCCGAGATATGGTCAAGGCAGCTAGACCTCAGACCATTGAAGAGACGGTTGAACTAGCTAATACTCTGACAGATGGAGTGATACGCACACGAGAAGAAAACCAAAAAAAAATGATTTAGCTCAAAAGATTACCCAAGAACTACGTTATGGTAATACCCACAGGAAGAGAGGAGCAGGTCAGTCATCTTCACCACCTTTCTGTAAATTTTGTAAAAGGAAGCATTTAGGAAGGTGTGCTTGATACTGCAACTTCTGCAAAAGACCTTGACATAAAGAGGAAGAATGTAGAAGAAAAACTAGCCTCTGTTACAACTGCGGAAAGATAGGGCACATCTGTCTAGATTGTCCATAGCTAGCAAAAGTACCAGACATCAAATCAAAAGCAACCGATGGAGCTTAGAAGAATGCACGAGCCTTCGTACTAACCGCATAAGAAGCAGCTGTCACACCCCTTTCTAAGGCGGAAGCACGAGGTGTGATCATGAAAGGTTTTCATTGCATACGATTGGTAAACATACTACATGCTCGTAAAAATAACTTCAATTGCCAATAACATTACATAACTGAAAACATAGATTAAGTGTTTACATCACAAGACAACATTTTGTTTGATAAGTTTACAACTTTATTCAAAGATAAACGTAAACGACATCCAGGAGCAAGAGTAAGACCGCGCGCACATCCACTTTAGTTACCTGAAATACATGTGAGTTTTTGGAAAATCGTCAACATAATGTTGGTGTGAATTCATGCGGATTTTGTATTGAAAGCTTGTATACTTTGTATGAAAACATGGTATGTAATTTGTATAAATCAAGTATTTATGTATGTATCGAGATTGTTAATGGGTTGCAAGGCCATTAACATGTGACACGACATAGGAAGCATCCAAACCATAGGCATTTTTCTAGTTGTCGATTCACAACTGAGACACAAAAGCACTACTTGGTACTAGTTATCACCAAGAGTATGGCTGCCCGAATACCCATTAGATCTAACCTTTTGTTCTGCGGTCTTAGTATGTACACGATTAATGGTGCTTCTGGTACCCTATTCGTGACACTATTTCAAGTATCATTCCTCATTTTTGTATCCATCATACCATAACACATGTATTTTCCCCAAGTTTAAAAAGTATGTAAAAGTTTAAAAGTGGGGACATAATCTCACTTTTCTGTAAACATTTAGTAACATGTACTTCACCCCCGAAGTTATAAAACTGAAAACAGTTAAAAGAAAAGGGGGAGCATGAACTCACAACTTTGCGTTTCTTGCGCCGTAAACTTCACCGGGTTTGCTTATATAGCGTCGTGACCTATACGTGTTTTATTTACGTTAGTCACTAGACTTGTATCGCACAAGTACAAGTCACCATCTTTTATGTATTTGTTCTTGTTGTTAAAAATAACTTATATTTTTAACTATGTATCTTACTTATATTATTTTCTCAAAAATAAATATAAGTATCTTGTATTTTTCACCCGAGTTATGTATTTTGTCCAAAACTTCATTTTCAGTTCGTAACTTGTCTAAGTTACATAATCTATTAAGAAATATATTTTCATAAATATATTCTCTTGTGTTTGTCTATGCATGTTGTATGTGTATTTTTGTATTTTCACTCCTTAGGAGTATTTAGTGTATTTTCAAGTCCTAATACACAATTTACACATAATACATACTACATACACTTAGCACAAAATTTGGTGATCAATAAATATATATATTTTCCTCAAAAATATACATACTTAATATCAATTTTTATCTTGACGAAATCATCATTTCTTAACTTGAAGTTTACATAAAAATTAGGGAAACCTTGGTAAATATTTTTAGGGAATAAGTTTCACCAAAATTTATGTTTTTCTAAGTGTCAAAATTCATAGAAATTTTGACATGGTTTCCCCTAAAAATGGAGGTTTCCCATGTTTTCAAAACATGTGTTTATTTTCTTTTAAAGTCATCACAACAATCAACAATTCATTTAACACTTACCGAGTGTCAAAATCAAGTAAATTACAATATATCATGAACTTGAAGTTTTTGTAAAAACTTGTAGTAACTTACCATGTTATTTAGTAGGTTTAGTTACCCTTAAAAACATGGTTATTTGTTTGTAAATCACGTTATCAAAAAATTTAGTCATTTACAACTTGTAAGATGATTTTTCTAAAAATATTTCTTTTGTATTTTTCTTGTTACAATCATGTTTCTAGGTCTTGTTTAAACACTAAAAATATCATTAGTTTACTTAGAACCCATGACTTGTAAATCTCATAAATAAACTTGGTTTCTTGGGAAAATTATTCTTGTAATCATCTATTTACAAGATTTGTATTTTGTTTAAATCATCTTTACATATGAAGATCACTTTCATTTTTCAAGTTCATGGAGACATAAAATATGATGATCTTGGTCTTTCACAAGATCATCACTTTAACTTACTAGATCATGTGTTTAATAACAATCTAGTAGGTTTCTCATGATGTCTAACATCACTAACACAAATCATCATTCAACAAGAAGTAAATCAACATATTCAACATGTATTCTTATATTTTTAAGCTTATATTAAAGTATCATGTTCTTTTGTGTTCTTCAAGATTAATATTGTTCATCATCTTTTAACCAACTAAATATGAAATAACAAAGGGTTATGAGAGTCTTACAACTAGCTCTAAGCTAGGGAAGAACACTTGAAGAAAAAGATGATGAAAATGGTGGATGAAAGCAAGTGATGAAGGTTCTTCAAGTTCTACAAGCACCAAGCTTCACAAGACACCTTCTTACAACCTTGAGAGTGTATGGAATGAATGGATGGTGGTTGTATGGTGGTGGTGGTGGCGGCACTACCTAGGCCGAGAGGAAGAGGGAGAGAGCAAGAGAGTGGTGGTGTTTGTGAAGATGAAGCTCTAGTGTTCTATTTATAACCATCTCATATCTTCAAAGATCTTTATAAATCAAATAGAATCCAAGGAAAAATCTAGTGAATCAAAGGAAATCTAAGAAAGATCAAATAGGATATTGGCAAGATTTTGGTGGGGTCACCCCCATGTGACCGTGAACAATATAGGGGGGGGGGGGTAATGTGTAAATTCCAATTTCTAATTTCATAAATAAGTTAGTTTACAAGTGTAAAGTTTAGGGACTTAATGTGTTATTATGTTATAAGGGGTGTTATGGTGTTCGGGGACCATAACTAGTTCAGAAACATTAAAACAATGCTTCTAGTAATATTTTGATGTTCCGGGTAATGTCCGGTTGTTCGGTTAAATACCGGGTCGTTAAAGTGCTAAATTGCACCGTTTAGTGTCCTTTAAGTATCCTTTTGTGACCCTTTTAATTGCCAAAACTTAGGAGGGTATTCTGGATAATAAAACATGAATTCTGCATAATATTTATGTGTTAAAAAGCTGATTATAGCTGATTTGTGCAGAATTCTGCATTTAAAGTGCGTTTCGGGTGCTTTTTAGTGCATATTCTAGCTTCCGGAAGGTCTATATGTTAACCCTTGTATACATATTTGGGTTTTAATGTATTCTTGACGTTGGACCTACACCTAGGCCCCTATTGTATTGTCTGACTGCTTTCTGCAGAATTGTTGACACAATGTGTCTTACCGGTGAGTTTACTAGTATTTCTGACGCAACGCTATCATTAATGCATAAAGAAATATTTGTAGTATAAAACGTGCATGAATTCACAAGTATAGCATGTAATTTAGATAATAATGACATTTAAGCACATAATTGCAGTCATTAAATATTAATTAAATTGTACGGAAATTACCGGTTTTGTGCCAGTTGTCACAGCAACGATGATTCCTGACGTGATCGCTGGTATGTTTCTTGTCCTTGACACCTATGCTAAAGTGTTATTTGACTCTTGTGCAAATCAAAGTTTCATAAATACTGCATTCTGTCAAGCACTCAATCGACCATTAACTAAGCTTAGCCATGCCTGTACGGTAAGAACGACAAATGGGAACCCTATCGATATCCGCAAAATACTCCAAAAAGGAAAGATAGAATTGTTAGGACATCATTTAACGCCAAACTACTTTCGATGAAGTTAGCAGGATTCGATGTAGTACGAGGAATGGACTGGCTGACAGGCAATCATGCTCGAATTCTATGTGATCAAAATTCTGTTGAGATTTGTACACCAACAGGAGAAATGATCACAATTCAGGGAGACAAGCCGACGAAACCAACAAAATTCATCTCTGTAATGAAAGCTGCAAGCTACGCACAGAAACATGGAATAGTGTATATGGTCTCTATGATCATTAGCACTCAAGGAAAAGAATTGAAGGACATTCATGTAGTATCAGATTATCCCAATGTTTTCCCAGAAGATTTACCTGGACTGCCACTTGATCGTGAGGTTGAATTTAGAATTCATCTAATCCCAGGAACTACACCGATTGCCAAAGCACCCTATCGTTTAGCATCGACAGAGCTACTAGAACTAAAGAAGCAACTGGACGAATTGTTAGAGAAAGGTTTTATACAACCTAGCTCGTCACCTTGGGGAACGCCTGTGTTATTCGTCAAGAAGAAAGATGTATCGATGCATATCTGTATTGAATACAGAGAATTAAGTAAGGTCACAATAAAAAATGGCTACCCATTATCGAGAATTGATGATCTATTCGATCAAATTCAAAGAGCTCGATTTTTCTCAAAGATAGATTTACGACCTGGATACCATCAACTGAAAGTGTAAGAAGAAGGCATCCCTAAAGTTTTGTTCAATCTGTCAAAAATGTCTGGCAATTAACTTGAAACGTTAGCAGCTAGAAGTAATTTTTTATAGAACTTGTGTGTTTTACAAAACAATTTGTAAATCTTTATGTAAATAAATATGGTTGCTTTTTGGTTATTAATTGTTAATTTAACTTTCTTTTCATTGGTTGGATGTGTTCATAAATAGTTAAAATGGTTTAGCTATGAGTTAATGGTCTAGTAGTATGATGTTTGTTCCTTACAAAAGACGCATATTCCAATTCGTGTAAATGCAAGATTAAATGGAATTTAGGTTAAAAATTTGTTGTTAAAAAGTTACTAGGCGGTCCGCTTATGTGGTGGTCCGATAGAGCAGACGAGAGTTTGGGCGGAGGTCTTGGCCCCCTTATTTAAATTAAAAAAAAAACTTAAAAATGTTCTAATTTCAATAAAATAAAACCTAAAAAAAACATCAATTAAAAAAACAAATATATAAAATTAGAATTATATAAACAAAAAATAAATTTATTAAAATTAAAAACATTAAACAAACCACATAATTAAACCTAAACAAGCCGCATTATTAAACCTAAACACACGAGTTAACTAAACCTAAACACAATGAGATAATTAAACCTAAAGAAACTAGATAATTAAATCTAATTGTCAACACTTGAACCGTCAGAGTCGGCATCCGGAGGGGAAACAAGTTGCATACGGGGATTGTTTCTTATTAATTTCTGGGCTGCCATGTGAAAAAATCTTATATTTTGTGTGTTTTCGTATTCCCAATAGGCCGGGCAGCCGCTTGTGCCTCTGTTATGTCTTCAGCTTGAGCCACCACGTGGTTGAAGAATGCATGAAATGTGCGAACCTTCTCTAACAAAATATGAAACCTTGACAAAGTGGTGTACTAAGAGCGATTGGTTTCTCCTACATGTTGACGGAATTCTTCAAATAAAGGTTTTTAAATGACCTTACTACTCGTTTGTTATCGCATAAGTCCATCCAAGAGTTGACCAGAGCCATTTCTTCTTCTTCGGCCCAAGGGTTTCTTGCCCTTTTTATTAATCTTTGTAGTGAATTATCAATTGAAAAGTGCAAATGTTGTTTGAAATAACAATTGAATTTATACCCAGTAAAAACTATCTGTTGCAAAAGTAGCGTTTGAAAAACTAGTTGTTGTGAAAGTAGCCGTTTGACAAAGAGCCGTTTTCAGAATTAACTATTCCTTTTTACTATTTTATTTGAATTTATTGTTAATTAAAAATACTAAATAACTCAATAAATAAAATATAAAATAATTAATAAATTAATTATATTGCTATGACTTTTATTTTTTTATATTTAAATAAAAAATAAATAATATAATTAGACAAATAAATTAAAAATAGATAATAAGTAGTTAAATAAAAGGAAATTAGATGATGAGGTGGATAATGAGGTGATGATTTGGAATGATTTAGTGTTGCCAAGAAAAATAAGGTTTGAAATAATGATGGTTGCAATGATGTGAAAAGCTGACTAGGCTAGTTTGGATTTAAACCGGCCTTTAGCGTTAGACCAAGGGGTGTGGGGATCGTCCCCCCGGCATTGCCTAGTCCCGTTGTCCCACACCGTCCCCTTGGGCTCGTTACGGCGCAAGTGACCAAATAAAGACGTTGGCGACGGGTTGCAATTTTCCAATGGTGGGCCCCTTCAAACGGTAACTTGCACCTTTATTAAAAAAAATACTACCCAATACCACAATTTATTTAACCTTAACCACCATTTTTTACACACAACCTCAACTTTCTCTCTATTTTTATAAAACAATCTCTCTCAACCTTAAAAAAAATATGGATCCCTACAACCAAAATAATCCCAACTCAAGTTCACTCCCGTTCTCGTCACCCAGCCACACTCTCACCATCGAAAAGAATTGGGGATCACAAAACTCTTTTTCAGGTTTCCAACAAACGCCCAACGCTTTCAACCTACTAAACCAATTCCATATGCAACAATCCAACATTCCCTTCAACCAAATGCAAATGCAACAACCAAACCCACACATGCAAATGCAACAAAACCAACAAACATTCAACATTACATATCAACAAATGCAAATGCAGCAACTAATGCAAAACCCGATTAACATGCCATATCAACCACCTCCACAAGCACATCCAACACAAGTCAAAGAAGAAGATGATGACGTAGAGTTTGTGCCAGATATGCAACCTCAAACTTCAAAAGGGAAAAATAAAAAGGGAAAGTGTAAAGAAGACGGAGGCAACAAATAACAAAAATGGTCAAAAGTTGAGGAAGAGGCGTTGGCGAAGGCGTGGATTGCGTCGTCAAAGAATCAAATACTCGGTAAAAATTATTTTTTTCATTATATTATTATTGTTACTAACTTTTATTTGCATAATATATTTTTGTTACATAATATTATTATTGTTACTAACTTTTATTTGCATAATATAACATTAGGTAACAATCAATCAAACGATGGGTTTTGGCAAGAAATCCTTGATATATTCCACGCGTTTATGGAACAACGCATGTACAGAAAGATTGATTCTCTTGGCTCCAAGTGACGCAAGATGAATACGGTGACCCAACGCTTTTGTGGGTTTTATAACCAAACGCTCTCCACCAAACCTAGTGGGTGGAACCACGAAAATGTTTTCCATGAGGTGATGCGTTTATACGAAAATGAACATAAGAAAACTTTCCCACATGTCCGTGCGTGGCAAGTTTTAAAGGATTCTCTAAAGTGGGCGGTGGTTCCAAATGAGGTTGCAAGCACGAAACGAGCAACCAAACGGTCTAAAACTTTCGAGTCAGGAAGTTATAACGTTGGAGCCTCAACCGGTCGTTGCCAAATAAATATCAACGACGAGCCCGAGTTTGACGAGGAGCCGATTGAGGAGGAAGAACGTCCCCCAGGAAGGGACAAAAGCAAAAGGATAGCGGCTGAAAAAAGGAAACGAGCCGCATCAGGAAGCGGTGGTGGTACGAAGTTGGAAGGTTTAGTGGCCGAGTTGAAAGCATTCAACCAAACCTTTACCGAGATGCAAAACGAGAAGGTAAAAGTGAAGAAACGACAAGCCGAGGAGAAGCAAAGGAGGCAAGAAGAAGCGCAGCAGTTGGAAGAATGAAGAATAATATCCACCGACATTAGCGCATATCCTGAGGAAGACCGTCACATCTTAGAAAAAATGAAGGAAAACAAATGGAGTGAGTAAGTGTAGTTTTTTTTTAAATGTAACTTTAGGTTTTTATTTAAATGTAACTTTTTATTTTTATTTACTTTGTTTTAATTATTTAACTAAATAAAAAAATAATAAAAGGGGGGGGGGGATGTTAAGCCAAATATTTAATTGTCATAAGTTAGAGGGTTATTATTATAACTAGTAGAATATATATATAAACCTCTTTGTAATCAATATTGAATCATGAATAAAATTATGAGTTGATATGGTATCAGAGCCAATCAACTTGTAAACCCTAAATAACCCTAAATCCCTCTTGTTTCGATAACAGCAAGATAGCATATGTAATATGCCATGATTTGAAGATAGCATATGTGATATCCAGTGGCCAAAGGTCAAAAGCATATATTGTTTTTCGTGAAGATAGCATATGGTGGAAAGCATTAATTGTTGATTATTGTTTTTCGTGAAGTAGCATGTCTTTTGGGATTAATAATTTTCGTGAAAGATAGCTTAGTCGATTCAACAATTGTCGATTCCTATTTTTACATTCCTACTTTTACATAACATCGACCTGCAACAGCAGCCAACATCGAATCAACAGTTGTCGCAGTCATCTAACCGGTTCTACTCTCATGAATCAAAATCATTGTTTTTCTCATCATGACAACGATTACTGCCTTCAGTATTCAAGAACGTACATCCCATAATTCCCACAAGTTTGCATTCAATCTTACACCAAAAAATTATGGCTACTGGAAAGCCATGATGGAACCGTTTCTAAAGGCTAATGCATTATATTGTTATGTTGACAACACGTTATCTTGCCCGGAAGAGAAAATTACAACCGGTGATGCTACTACTACAAACCCTAATTTTACAAACTGGATTGCTAATGATGCACACGTCCGCATGATTATTATATCCACCGTTTCCGAGTCTTCGTTTCAACACATCCAAGGAGACACGGCTCGGGAAGTATGGTTAAGTCTAGCACACGCATATGCTCCTTCGAATGCATCTCATGAGTTCACACTAAAAACGCAGCATTTAAAGATTTCAATGAAAGATGGTGAAAAAGGTATCGATTATCTCAGCCGCGCTCAAGAATATGCAACGGCTCTTGCAAATATTGGTGAACCCGTCAAAGACAAAGATCTCGTCATGCTTACTATAGCCGGGTTACGTGAGGAATACCATGGTTTGAAAAGTAATCTTCTTGAGCGCTCCCCACCGGTTCAATTTAACGAGCTTCACGGCCTTATTGGTGATCATGAATATATCACTCGGTCCACTGTTTCTTCATCATCGGCCTCTCCACAAGTCTTCAATGTTACCACTGCCACAACAACTACTTCCCCGGCCCCCGATTTGGCTTAGATTCAGCAGCAGATTACCAACCTTCAACTTTTGGCAAACCAACTTGCTTCCACAACTCAACCGTCAGCCTCACCATCGGCTCCTCAGGAAAATTATGCTTCTCGGTCTGCTTCTTCAAGACCGACCCGTGGATATGGTCGGGGCCGTGGGTTTTCTCGCGGGGGTCGTGGCCGTGGTGGTTCACAAGGCTCTCGTCAATTTGCTTGGGCGTCCACTCAAAATATGGTTTACGGTCATTGCAATAGGTGCGGTATTGGTCATATTCCCTCACAGTGCCCAAATCACACCGGATCCTCTCGTGGATCACCTCAAGTGAATTATGCTAAGTCGGAGGCGGGCTCATATACTACTTGGACCTCGGATACAGGCGCTAATTCCCATGGTACTCCTGATCTTGCTAGTATGGACAACTCGGACGTCTATTACGGTAATGACTCTCTCTATGTTGGTAACGGTAACTCTCTTCCAATTCTTCATGTCGGTTCAAAATCCTTTTTTACCTCAAACAAAAACTTACAACTTAACCACATACTTCATGTCCCGGGCTTACAACGTAACCTACTTTCCGTTCACAAATTTTGCAAAGATATCAACGTTTTCTTTGAATTTCACACTTCCTTTTTTGTTGTGAAGGACGAGGCTACCAGGGCTATCCTCCTCACGGGCCCCAGTGACCAGGGTCTCTACACCATTCGCCTACATTCTTTTCAACCGGTTTCCAAGATGGCGTTCACTGCTTTTCGAGCTCCATCTACTATGTGGCATCAACGACTTGGGCATCATCACTTTCGAGTTTTTCAACATATTGTTAAAACATTTTCTTTACCTGTTTCTGACAAACTTTGTTCATCTTTG
The DNA here is from genome assembly GCA_030545235.1 of Helianthus tuberosus. Taxonomy (NCBI): domain Eukaryota; kingdom Viridiplantae; phylum Streptophyta; class Magnoliopsida; order Asterales; family Asteraceae; genus Helianthus; species Helianthus tuberosus. The sequence goes on along the minus strand of CM060373.1, from coordinate 31,951,141 downwards.
TGTACTTCTTGTCAATTGGGAAAAATGTCCAAACTTACTTTGCCTATTTCATCTTTTCGTAGTAAAAACATACTTGATTTGGTTTATTGTGATGTTTGGGGCCATACTACCACGTCCTTTGACGGTTATCGTTATTTTTTGTTATGTGTTGACCATCATACCCGCTATATGTGGTATTTCCCGCTCATGCAAAAATCCGACGTTTTTACCACCTTTACAAATTTCGTTCGCCTAGTTGAACGCCAATTTAACACCAAACTAAAAAGTGTTCAAACTGATTGGGGTGGCGAGTTTCGGAACCTTACTCAGTTTTTTACATCCCATGGTATTTTACATCGTCGCTCGTGTCCTCATACGAGTGAACAGAATGGTATTGTCGAGCGTCGCCACCGCCACGTCGTGGAAACCGGTCTTACCTTACTAGCCCAATCCAAACTACCTCAAACTTTTTGGTCATTCGCCTTTCAAACCGCCGTCTATCTCATCAATCGTCTACCTTCTCGTCTTTCCTCAAACAAATCCCCATATCAACTAGTTTTCCAACGTCCTCCCGATTACTCATTTCTTCAAGTTTTCGGATGTCTCTGTTTTCCTTATTTACGTCCATATAACCAACACAAAATTGATTTTCGTTCTACTCCTTGTATATTTCTCGGTTATAGCCCGTCTCATCATGGATATCAATGCCTTGATCAAACCACTAACCGAATCTACATTGCTCGCCATGTACGATTTAACGAGCATGTTTTTCCCTCCCTTACTGAACCCTCCATCGACCCTCCTTCATCCTCCACAGCCGCTACTTCCTTTTCTACAATTCCTGATCCGCCATTAATCATTTTCGATAACCCATCCATTCCTACAACCGAACCATCGCCACCCACCCCACCTATTTCCGAACGTGTCCAAACCGCCCCTATTCCTCAGACCAACACCACCCAACCTACTTCCTCTCCTTCGCAACCAATCACGCCCCATTACCGACCTCCTCACCTTCGGCCACATCCTAAACTGTCACACCCCAACCGATGGCGGAAACATCGGGATGAGACGAAGTGTGTATAGATTGCTAGAGACTTCATAACACTATGTGACAATATTTAATTAAATTCAAATTTCATTACAAGTGCTAAATTGTCATACAACATTTAAAATAGAAATAACAACATTGTTCAAATTTCAACATAATATCAAAAGATAAAAGGATTAAAGGTGTGTATCTAGTCCACCCTAAACTCGTTTCATCATTCATCCATACTTCAACAATCAACCTGCAACATGCATTAAAATAGAGTTTCAATGCAAAATCAAAGGCGAGTATACAAGCTTAATTACATAACATAATATGATAAAACTCAAATCCAACATGATTCATAATATGTGATTACTAGTATGCAATTTTGGCGTACCATATGATCAAACCCGAGAATACAACGCATAAAAGAGCCTAATCTCAAAAGTTTAGTGGGGTGGTAATGTTTAACTTAACAATACCCAAAAGTATAACGGGCGGGGCGTTAATCCTATAGCGCTATAATTGTTAAGGTGGGCTAGCAAAGTTAATGAGCATATATCGACCAAATAGTTTACATAGCATACGAGAATAACAAGTAACTCACATTAGTTTCATGTTTAATCATGGATATAGAGTAAGTTTGATTGTGTTTAAAAGTTGTTTGCATAATTATACATGTTGCATCCCAAAGTATAAAGGGGAAAAAGGGATCGAGTATACTCACAGTGGTTGCAAGCTTTCCTACTTGGAATTCCCACGAGTGAGTTGATGGAATGGTTTAAGTTGGAGCACCTAGTCCTTCTACACGAGGAAACATAGGTGTGTGAGTTTGGCGTTTAACGGAAGATTATGGATTCGGATTTAACATCGCATAAAGTATAATATAAAAATAATCATCTTTCACTTTATAACTCTCATATGACACTATGTAACCAATATGGTTATAATGTTTTCATGGGTAGAACACCCATTAGAATCATATTAAGGTTTTTAGGTCTTAGATGGTATTCTACTACTTTAACATATGAACACAAGTTCAACATCAAAGGTTCGAATGAGTATGTATATATATCTAAGTTAAGTGTTACATATTATTTAGTCCAATAATTCAAGTAGGAGGTAGAAGATTAAATCTTCATTTAGGCACCTCTAGTATCATGGATGTCATGTATGGGGTAGGAAGACCAAGCTTCCATTTAGGTACCCCTTAGGTGTTCACCACTTCACTTGATGTAAAAACAACCAAGGAGGGTCACGAACTAGGATTAGTACAAGTATGTAAATGGCCTAAGTTAAGAGAAATCATCAAATCATGTGAGGATTGTGTAACAACTCTCATTAAAAGTCCTATTTATTTTATTATTTTATCCAATAGGAAACCCTAATTGAGACACCCAAGTGATTCTGCACAAACCCTAAAATTTTCAGAATCATCAGAATCAGGATCAGGGCCCCTAAAACTCAGGGGGGGTAAACCCTAGTTACGATTATCCATATAACTATCTGTCAAAATCGAATTTTTAGAAACAGTCAAGTCAGCAAGGCTAGTCAAGGACGTGGCTAACCTAGGGTGAATTCGTGTCCCTTACGGACCGTAAGGGATGAGGCTTACGGTCCGTAAGCTTGTCAATTTTCGTGTATAAATAGTGGATATTGGGACTTGAATTCTAGAATTAAAACGACGTAAAATTTCGCTACATGCACTGAGTTACGTTCTGTTTACTACAAAAACACACACGGATCACTAATCGCCGCCGCAATACAGGGTAATAACTCGATCGCTGATACGATTCAATGTCCGATCGATTAAACTATCCAATGGATGTTTAAGTGCTGCCCACATTAGGGTTTATGCTTTGTCATTCGTTGTTAATTCAAAGGATGTTTAAGTATCGCACTTTGTCATTCGATGTGAGAGTTTAATCTCGTGAGTTATCGTAAATGCTGTATTAAGTTACTAACCGAATTGTGTGCCTGTTATTAATTTAGGTTAAAAGGCTAATCAGTAGGCTAGGCTCTGCTCAAATTAAATCTGCAATGTGAGTCATTCTCTTTTTATCAAATTACTTTCAAAAGCATGTTTATTTTCAAAGTTATAATTACAGGGATTAAGTCTTTATAATCACCAAACGTACAGCCGGTATGTGGGGTTTTGTATACATTACTTGATAATCGTCACCATTGGGGCAGCCAATGGGGGATATGACCATAGTCACAGATCCGGTCGAGTGACAAATACCGTGGGTAGTTGGTTTGATATCAGAAACATTGTAATCGCTCTTAATACTGTAAATTATAACAAACGAGTCGTTTTAGTAAAAAGAATGATTCACTCAGTATTTCCCGCTGACAAAACCTTTTTCAAACATGTTTCAGGTGATCTGTTGTGATCCAAGAAAAGTGCCGAGAAGCACTACAAGCTTAAGGAAGTGGCTCAGTATAAAATAAAGAAACATGTTTTGTAAAATAAAAAGATTTCTCCGTGAAATCTTATGATTGTAAATTATCAGGATTTTACCTCGAGTTGTGAAATAAAATAATCGGGAAATTGCAGTTTTTAAAAGATCCTGAAGTAAACTTCCGCTGTTAAATAAATACCACTGGATTTTCTGTTCCGCGGCTCCTGAAACGGGTCAAACCGGGTCGGGGGCCGTGACAGAAAAAGGTGGTATCAGAGCCACTGATTTAAGCCTATTAAGTATTTAGAAAATACTTAATATTCTACTTGTCATTATGTGATTTTGTGTTTTCTTATTTGAATATTTGTGTACAGTATGGGTAAGCAAAAGTTGTCAAACATCTATCTTAAATTAGATAGGTCATCCAACGAGAAGGGAAGTTCATCTCAAACCAAATCCTCAAATCAGTCTGTAATTCCTGAAGAAGGAATATTTGTGAGAAAGGCACAATATGAGGAACCACTTTCTCCTAGTAAAAGAAGTCTGATTATTAGGAAAAGTAAGGAGAAAATAAAGAAATCACGAGAGAAGAAAGTTAAACAGGAAACCCAGGAATTAACCAGTAAATCACCTTGGGAGGACAAGTTAGATGAAAAATGGGCAGATCTTTACATGCTAGCTACTATAGCAGTAAATGCAGATCTTTAAACATTTTGACTCAAGTTTTAGCAACTTTATCCCTTACAGTCTAGAAACTTTACCCAGTAAATAAATAAGTTTACAATAAACCCTAATGTATTTTAATTTTTAGTTGTTTTGTAGTTAACCAGTATGAAATAATATTTAAAGATTATCTATGAAATTTTGTTATAAAATTTCTAATTGCGTGTATTTTGCTAAACAGCATGAGTGACTTGTCTGACGCCCTTCAAAATTTAAATCTCTATCCGGTAAAAATAGAGGTTTCCAGAGATTTCAATAGGTATATACCCGACATAGAAGAACCTATTGAATTCAATGCTTCACCACCTCCGGAGAAACCTAAGCCCAAGAAAAGGAGAAGGTTCGTAGGATGGAGGCGTGTGCGAAGAAGGAAACATGCCACTAGAAAGATTCCCAAGATAGAAAATCCGCTAGAAAAAGGGAAGGGAATTGAAGTCGGGGAAGAGTCTAGGCAGATGGGATTACAGTTTGATGAATACTCTAAGCAGATAGAAATGGAGATTGGAGGAGGTTCTCAGGTAGAAGTTGGGGAAAGTTCTAAACAAACTCAGGAAATGACATTACAGGAAGAGCTAGATTTTATATTGGCAAGCTGTGATACTATTCAGCCTGTCAATACAAATGTTTTTACTCATGCTATTGAAACTCAACTCCCTATAAACTTAGAACCAGCAATCCCAGAACCTATAATCCACACTCAACCTCTAGGAATGGATGAATGGTGGACGAATGATTGGCAATTCCAAAATTTGCTCAACAGTCCTTATTCCTTTCTTCCGGAATTTGACCCAGAACCTATACCTAATCCACCTATGAGTAATGATAATTTAGCTGAACTTCGCCATTTTGGCGAGGAGTTAATGGATGCGGGAAATAGGATCCGGGAAGTAGGAGAACAGATCTCCTGGAAGTATGATGAGAGGGAGCGCCGTTATTAAAATATTAGCTGACGAGGGATAAGGGGTTTATGAGACTGTGGTTGTAAATTAGCAATAATAATATAATCATGTGAAATAACCTAAAATAAAACTTTGTAAAATATGGTGTGTAGTGATGCATACTATTAAAATATAAATGGAAATCGAGAAATCGATAATTTTGGTTAAATTTGTGTTGTGAACTTTGTATGATTGTTTTGTGTAAAATTTTTAGTTATTCGATACTAATAAATTATATATTAAATTATCAGATGGAAAACGCTAATAATGAACCAGTAAATGAGGTTAATCAATCCGAGCAACAACCGGGGGATCAATATATGACTAGGCAGGATATAGAAAATATCGTTGCTCAAGGAATAGCCAATGCTATTCCAGCAATCGTTGCTGCTGTTAAAAATCCAATCGAACCGCAACAAACCGTTCCTAGCAAACGTATTTCTGAAGATAACTTCAGCAATAGCGTAAACGGAGGCAATAATCATACTAATCATGATAATGAACCACGGCAAGCTCCGCCCCCTAAGAAAATGAAAGCTGCAATGCCTGGTTGCACTTATAAAGAATTTCTTGCTTGTAAACCGTCTGAGTTTGAAGGCAATGAAGGAGCAACTGCGGCACTGCGTTGGTTAGAAAAGACCGAGGTAGTAATTACAATAAGTAAATGTGCCAAGGATGATCAGGTCATGTATGCGTCAAATCTTTTTAAAGAAGGGGCACTAGAATGGTGGAACACGGTGTTACAAGCAAAAGGAAGGATGATGACGTATGCAATGAACTGGGAAGAATTTAAAAGTCTTGTAGAAAGAAAATTCTGTCCCGAATATGAAAAAGATCAAATGGCAAATAAGTTCTTAAACCATAGAATGATGGGTGTAGATTGTCGCGGTTATACCTCGACATTCTTTGAATATGCTAGAGTGGTACCAACGCTGGCTTCGCCAGAACCAGTACTCATTTCTCGTTATATTTGGGGATTGATTAGTGAAATCCGCAATATCGTTAAAGCTGCGAGACCTCGCACTATTGACGATGCAGTGGAATTAGCTAATACCTTAACCGATGAATTGGTACGCACAAAAGATGAAAACAGGAAAAAGGAATTGGCTCAGAAAATTACCCAAGGAATTCGTACGGGTAATAACAATAGTTTCAGGAGAAGAGGAACAGGGCAATCTTCAACTCCGTCATTCTGCAGGAAATGCAAAAAGAAACATTATGGAAGATGCGATATAACCTGCAATTTTTGCAAAACTGTAGGACATCGTGAAGAAAACTGTAGGAAGAAATCCACAATTTGTTACAATTGTGGAGAAGCAGGGCATTTCAAAACAGAATGTCCTAAATTGGTCAAACCAGCAGACAACAAAGCCAAGACAGCCGACGGAGCTACTAAGAAGAATGTTCGAGCCTTTCAGTTAACTACTCAGGAAGCAGAGATGATTCCTGATGTAATAGCCGGTATGTTCTTAGTTCACAACATTTATGCAAAAGTATTATTTGACTCTGGTGCAAACCAAAGTTTTATCAATACTTCATTCTGCCAAGCTCTTAACTTACCCTTAACCAACCTTAGGCATATTTTTACAGTCGAAACGGCGGATGGAAATTCTGTTAGCATAGATAAAGTTTTGCAAAAAGAAAATATAGAACTCTCAGGTCATAAATTCTTTGCAAACCTATTACCTATGAAATTAGCCGAATTTGATGTTGTGTTAGGAATGGATTGGTTAGTAGCCAACCATGCTCGAATTCTTTGTGATCAGAATTCCATAGAAATTCAAACACCCACTGGAGAAGTAATTATGATTACAGGAGATAAACCACGTAAGCCCATGAAGTTCATATCAGTAATGAAAGTTGCTAGTTATGAACGAAAGCAAGGAATAGTATATATGATTTCAGTAATCATTAGTACTAAGGGAAAAGAACTTAAGGAAATACCAGTAGTATCAGAATACCCAGATATATTCCCAGAAGAATTACCAGGATTACCACCAGATAGGGAGGTAGAATTTAGGATTCATCTAATTCCCGGAACTATACCGATAGCCAAGGCACCTTATCGGTTAGCTCCCACAGAAATGTTAGAATTGAAAAGGCAATTAGATGAATTACTAAGTAAAGGTTTCATACAACCTAGTTCATCCCCGTTGGGGAGCACCAGTGTTGTTTGTAAAGAAAAAGGATGGTTCGATGAGAATGTGTATTGATTATAGAGAATTGAATAAGGTTACAATTAAGAATCGATACCCATTACCTAGGATTGATGATCTTTTCGATCAACTTCAAGGAGCTAGATATTTTTCTAAGATAGATTTACGCTCTGGATATCATCAATTGAAGGTACAAGAAGAAGATATACCTAAAACTACTTTCAGAACTAGGTATGGTCATTACGAGTTTACAGTCATGCCCTTCGGGTTAACGAATGCACCTGCAGCATTCATGGACATGATGAATAGAATCTGTAAACCGTATTTGGATAAATTTGTAATTGTCTTTATCGACGATATACTTATTTATTCCAAAAATCAAGAAGAACATTGTCAGCACTTGCATGCACTCTTAACTTTGTTAAGAAAAGAAAAGTTGTACGCCAAATTTTCAAAGTGTGAATTTTGGTTGCAAGAAGTGCAATTTTTAGGACACATGGTGAATCACGAAGGCATTCATGTAGATCCTGCTAAGATAGAAGCAATTACCAAATGGAAGGTTCCGCAATCCGCAATGGAAATTAGAAGTTTTATAGGTTTAGCTGGATATTATAGACGGTTTATTAAGGATTTTTCCAAGATAGATGTACCATTAACTAAGCTAACCTGTAAAGCAGTTAAATTTGAATGGGGACCTAAACAAGAAGAAGCCTTTAGAATCTTGAAACAGAAATTAACCAATGCTCCAATCTTAGCCTTACCAGAAGGAACTGAAGATTTTGAAGTATATTGTGATGCTTCAAAATTTGGATTTGGATGTGTGCTGATGCAACACAAGAAGGTAATTGCGTATGCTTCAAGACAATTGAAAAAGCATGAGGAAAACTATACGACTCATGATTTAGAATTAGGAGCCGTAATTTTTGCCCTTAAGATTTGGAGACATTATCTGTACGGAAGTAAGTTTACTGTCTATACAGATCATAAAAGTTTAAGATATATATTTGGGCAAAAAGAGTTAACTATGAGACAAAGGAGATGGATGGAAATCTTAAGTGATTACGACTGTGATATTCAATATCATGAAGGAAAGCCAAATGTAGTTGCAGATGCCTTAAGTCGTAAATATCATGAAAAGCAAAAGCGAGTTCGTGCTCTCAGATTAAATCTACAGTTAGATTTAATGAAACAAATAAAGAGTGTTCAGGAAATAGCAATCAAGGATGATGCTGAAGGAATGAAGGGACGAATAAAAGAATTAGAACAAGGAGTAGATGGAATTTGGAGATTCCACAAAAGCAGAATTTGGGTACCTAAGCAAGGAGAATTAAGAGATAAGATTTTAGAAGAAGCTCATAAATCTAGGTATACCATACACACTGGAAACAATAAGATGTACCAAGATTTAAGAAAAAAATTCTGGTGGATAGGCATAAAGAAGGATATAGCTCGATATGTTTCTAAGTGTCTTACTTGTTCACAAGTTAAGGCAGAACATCAGAAACCTTCAGGTCTACTACAACAATTAGAAATGTCTGTATGGAAAGGGGAACTCATAACAATGGATTTTGTTACTAATTTACCCAAAACCAGAAAAGGTAATGATGCGATTTGGGTAATTGTGGATCGATTAACCAAATCAGCTCACTTTCTACCTATGAAAGAAACCTTTAGCATGGAAAGATTGGCAAAGTTGTATGTAGATGAAGTCGTATCCTTACATGGAGTTCCACTCTCCATTGTTTTGGATAGGGATAGTCGTTTCACTTCTCATTTCTGGAAAAGTTTCCAAGAAGCAATGGGAACTCGACTAAACCTAAGCACTGCATATCATCCTCAAACAGACGGACAAAGTGAAAGGACGATCCAAACTCTAGAAGACATGCTCCGGGCATGTGTGATAGATTTTGGTGGGAATTGGGACGATCATTTATCATTAATTGAATTCTCCTATAACAATAGTTATCATTCAAGTATTGAAACTGCCCCATTCGAGGCACTGTATGGAAGAAAGTGCAGAACTCCAGTTTGTTGGGCAGAAATAGGAGAAAGTCAATTGTCAGGTCCCGAGATAGTACAAGAAACTACCGATAAGATTACTCAAATTAAGGAAAGGCTGAAGACTGCTTGAGATCGTCAAAAGAGTTATGCAGACAATAGATGCAAGCCGTTAGAATTCCAAGTTGGAGACAGGGTACTGTTAAAAGTCTCTCCTTGGAAAGGAGTTGTTAGATTCGGTAAGAAAGGAAAGCTAAGTCCCAGATACGTAGGACCATTTCCAGTGATCCAACGTATAGGACCAGTTGCTTATCGTTTACAACTACCAGAGGAGTTAGCTGGAGTACATGATGTATTTCATGTATCCAACCTCAAGAAATGTCTATCAGACGAATCTTTGGTAGTACCTCTCCAAGATATAGAGGTAAACGAAAAGTTAAAATTTGTTGAGAAACCTCTTCAGATAGAAGACAGAAAAGTGAAGTTTCTCAAGCACAAACGACTAGTGCTAGTTAAAGTCAAGTGGGATTCGAAACGAGGACCTGAATACACTTGGGAGCTGGAATCAGAAATGAAGCGAAAGTATCCTCAATTATTCCAGTAAATCTCGAGGACGAGATTTTTATTAAGGTGGGGAGAATGTAACAACTCTCATTAAAAGTCCTATTTATTTTATTATTTTATCCAACAGGAAACCCTAATTGAGACACCCAAGTGATTCTGCACAAACCCTAAAATTTTCGGAATCATCAGAATCAGGATCAGGGCCCCTAAAACTCAGGGGGGGGGGGTAAACCCTAGTTACGATTATCCATATAACTATCTGTCAAAATCGAATTTTTAGAAACAGTCAAGTCAGCAAGGCTAGTCAAGGACGTGGCTAACCTAGGGTGAATTCGTGTCCCTTACGGACCGTAAGGGATGAGGCTTACGGTCCGTAAGCTTGTCAATTTTCGTGTATAAATAGTGGATATTGGGACTTGAATTCTGGAATTAAAACGACGTAAAATTTCGCTACATGCACTGAGTTACGTGCTGTTTACTACATAAACACACACGGATCACTAATCGCCGCCGCAATACAGGGTAATAACTCGATCGCTGATACGATTCAATGTCCGATCGATTAAACTATCCAATGGATGTTTAAGTGCTGCCCACATTAGGGTTTATGCTTTGCCATTCGTTGTTAATTCAAAGGATGTTTAAGTATCGCACTTTGTCATTCGATGTGAGGGTTTAATCTCGTGAGTTATCGTAAATGCTGTATTAAGTTACTAACCGAATTGTGTGCCTGTTATTAATTTAGGTTAAAAGGCTAATCAGTAGGCTAGGCTTTGCTCAAATTAAATCTGCAATGTGAGTCATTCTCTTTTTATCAAATTACTTTCAAAAGCATGTTTATTTTCAAAGTTATAATTACAGGGATTAAGTCTTTGTAATCACCAAACGTACAGCCGGTATGTGGGGTTTTGTATACATTACTTGATAATCATCACCATTGGGGCAGCCAATGGGGGATATGACCATAGTCACAGATCCGGTCGAGTGACAAATACCGTGGGTAGTTGGTTTGATATCAGAAACATTGTAATCTCTCTTAATACTGTAAATTATAACAAACGAGTCGTTTTAGTAAAAAGAATGATTCACTCAGTATTTCCCGCTGACAAAACCTTTTTCAAACCTGTTTCAGGTGATCTGTTGTGATCCAAGAAAAGTGCCGAGAAGCACTACAAGCTTAAGGAAGTGGCTCAGTATAAAATAAAGAAACATGTTTTGTAAAATAAAAAGATTTCTCCGTGAAATCTTATGATTGTAAATTATCAGGATTTTACCTCGAGTTGTGAAATAAAATAATCGGGAAATTGCAGTTTTTAAAAGATCCTGAAGTAAACTTCCGCTGTTAAATAAATACCACGGGATTTTCTGTTCCGCGGCTCCTGAAACGGGTCAAACCGGGTCGGGGGCCGTGACAGATTGTATGTTGGACAACCCAAGTTGTTCCATAATCACTCATTCATCAAGGTCTAAGCTTGACATGACTTGTGGGTTAAATACCCTAAACAAAACAGAAGTATTTGAGGTTTAACCTCTGATTTTATATGTCTTAAACATGTTTCTAATACCTAATCAACCATAGGAAAGGTTGTAAGTACTAGTACATAGTCTTGAGATGAGTTACACTCAAGTAAGATAAGTACAAACAAGTTTTTGAATAACTTAAAACAAAACAGAAAGTTTTGGTCCTTTTTAGGGCAATTCCAAGTCTGATTTCCCCATGGAGAAACCAAGGAATCAAACCCAAGGATATAACAAAGCAATAGGAAGAAGAACCAAGTGATTTGGTTGAGAAATGAGCAATTATACTCACTTTTGTAAAGAAGTATGAATCTGTCCAAAAACTCTGATTTGCAACATATTGAGAGTGAATTTGTGAAGACTAGAGAGTTGTGAATGTGTAAAATGGGTTGGAGAAGGTGTGTATTTATAATGGAAGAGATTAGAGGTGATTGGAGGTGTTTAGAGGTGGATTAAAGGTGATTGGGTGAGGTTGGAACTTGGGATTTCGTGCATAACAGCTGAGAAAACACAATTATGCGAAAACAGGGGCTAGGCGTGACGTGAGGGGCCTTGGCATCACGCGGCGCCTCAATTTTGACAAGTTTGATTTTGTTACACTTTAGTCCCTGTAGTTTATGTTTGAGTCCATTTTGATGCCTTTTTGATAGTTTAGGGACTTGTTTGGACATAAAAGCATAGTATAAGGTGTAATCAAGCACGGTGATCATAGTCAAAGTATATTTGAGCGTATAAGTGTCATAATCAAGTATCGTTTACGTTCAAAACACGTTTCATGCATAAGTTTAGTTTAATTACAAGTTTAGCACATAGTTTCCGAGAATAACGTTTAAGCATCAATTGATTCACCAAATCGAATGTACGAGCATATATAGAGTGTGTACAACATAAATGTAACAAAATACAAGTTTCATTAATGATCCAAGTCTCGGTTTTACAATGATTACAAAGAAAGAACGATTACAAGAATACAAGGTTTCCAAAAATAGAAATACGAACAAAACTTTCTATAAATAGAAAGTACAAAAGAGCCGGGCGTTACAGTCTCCCCTCCTTTAGGAAATTTCATCCCGAAATTTAGGAAGACGTAGGGAAAAGATGAGGATACTTCGTCTTCATATCACTTTTGATTTCCCAAGTAAATTCAGCGCCACGTTTTCCTTCCCATCTAACCTTGACGATAGGAATCTTACTGCGCCTTAATAACTTGACTCCTTGATCCATGATTTCGACGGGTTTTTCCACAAAATGCATAGTTTCGTTGATTTGAAGATCTTCGAGAGGAACTTGAAGTCCTTCATCAGCGAGACATTTCTTTAGGTTCGAGACGTGAAACGTTGGATGAACGTTGTTGAGCTCTTGAGGTAAATCGAGTCGATAAGCCACCTTACCAATCCTTTCGAGTATCTTGAAAGGACCAACATAGCGGGGGACAAGTTTTCCCTTTTTACAAAAACGTACCACTCCTTTCCAAGGAGACACTTTGAGTAGAACATTGTCCCCAACGTTGAATTCCATTGGTTTGCGTCCCTTATCCGCAAATCTCTTTTGACGATTTCGAGCCTTGAGTAGGTTATCACGGATTTGGAGAATCTTATCCATTGCTTCTTGTATGATTTCAGGGCCAGTAAAATGTTTGTCACCAATCTCGTGCCAGCTTAAAGGAGATCGGCATTTGCGACCATACAATGCCTCGAATGGAGCCATTTGAATACTAGAGTGGTAGCTATTGTTGTACGAGAACTCGATCAAAGGTAAATGCACATCCCAACTACCACCAAAGTCGATGACACAAGAACGGAGCATGTCCTCTAGGGTTTGGATAGTACGTTCCGTTTGTCCATCCGTTTGAGGATGAAAGGCCGTACTGAGATTCAAATGAGTACCCATAGCGGACTGAAAAGTTTGCCAGAGACGCGAGGTAAATCGACCATCACAATCAGAAATGATGTCGAGAGGAATGCCATGACGGCGTATGACTTCGTCGGTATAGATGCGAGCAAGTCGTTCAACCTTGAAATCTTCACGAATAGGGATGAATTGAGCGGACTTGGTTAATCGATCAATGATCACCCAAATACTACCGTGACCAGAAGGTGTACAAGGGAGTTTACTTATGAAGTCCATCTCAATGCTATCCCATTTCCATACGGGGATTTCAGGTTGTTCGAGTAGACCTGAAGGTCATTGATGCTCGGCTTTGACTTTCGAACAGGTAAGACACTTCGAAACGTATACAGCAATGTCTCTCTTTATACCGGGCCACGAATAGGATGTACGTAGATTATGGTACATCTTGTCAGCACCAGGATGAATTGAGTACTTGGATTTGTGTGCCTCGTTCATAATGAGATCATGAAGATTTTCGCGATCTGGTACCCAGATGCGATCACGACAGTAGAGCAGACCATCAGATTTTGAAGTGAGTAGGTCTTCAAAAGCTCCACGTATTTCTACAGACATGGTACCTTCGTTGATAGATGAGTACTGCGCTTCACGAATGCAATTGTGAAGATCGCTCGAGATATGAAAACAACGAATGTAATCTACACGAGTCTTACGACTAAGTGCATCGGCCACGACATTCGCTTTACCAGGGTGGTAGCGAATCTCATAGTCATAGTCGTTAAGTAATTCTACCCAACGTCGCTGACGCATATTAAGCTCTTTCTGGTCAAAGATGTGTTGCAGGCTCCTATGGTCAGTGAAAACCACACACTTTGTACCGTATAGGTAGTGTCGCCAAATCTTTAACGCAAAAACAACTGCGCCAAGCTCGAGGTCGTGGGTAGTATAATTCTTCTCATGTATTTTGAGTTGGCGAGAGGCATAAGCGATGACTTTGTCTCGTTGCATGAGAACACAACCAAGACCATGATTTAAGGCATCACAATACACCACGAAATCATCATTCCCATCAGGGAGAGCGAGAATAGGAGCGTTGCAAAGCAAGCCTTTGAGAGTTCGAAAAGATTTCTCTTGCTCAGGACCCCAAACAAAAGGTTTCTCTTTTTGAGTCAACGAAGTGAGAGGAACGGCGATTTTTGAAAAATTCGAGATGAATCGGCGGTAATAACCCGCCAATCCTAAAAAGGAATGGATTTCAGAAGGTGATTTAGGCGCGGTCCAATTCTTCACAGCTTCGATTTTTGAAGGGTCGACGTGGATCCCTTTTTCACTAACAACGTGCCCAAGGAATTGGACTTCTTTGATCCAGAACTCTCATTTGGAAAACTTAGCGTATAAGCGTTCAATACCTAAGAGCTCGAGTATAAGACGAAGATGACGTTCATGATCGGCTTGAGATTTAGAATAAATGAGAATGTCATCAATGAAGACGATCACAAAGCGATCCAAGTAGGGCTTACAAACACGATTCATAAGATCCATGAACACAGCGGGTGCGTTGGTCAAGCCAAAAGGCATAACCACGAACTCGTAGTGCCCGTAGCGAGTGCGAAAAGCGGTTTTGGGGATGTCCTCCTCGAGAGCACGAAGTTGGTGATAACCAGAACGAAGATCGATCTTGGAGAAACAGGTAGCGCCTTGAAGTTGATCAAAGAGATCGTCGATACGTGGGAGAGGGTAACGATTTTTTACGGTGAGTTTGTTAAGCTCACGATAATCGATGCACATGCGGAAAGAGCCATCCTTCTTTTTGACGAAGAGCACAGGAGCACCCTAAGGTGAGGTACTTGGACGAATGAAACCCTTATCGAGGAGTTCTTGAAGTTGCGTAGATAATTCTTGCATCTCATAAGGTGCAAGACGATAAGGAGCTTTGGCAACAGGAGTCGCACCAGGTACGAGGTCAATACGAAAGTCAGCAGATCGAGGTGGAGGAGGACCAGGTAAATCTTCAGGAAAGACGTCAGGGAAGTCGCGCACCACTGGAACATCACATAAACTCTTTCCCTTGCCCTTTTCTTCCACAACGTGGGCTAAAAAGGCAAAGTACTGTTTGCGTAAGTACTTGTTCGCTTGTGTGCAGGACATCAACTTCAGTCCCTTTGAAGGTCGGTCTCCATAGATGTGCAAAACGTCACCGGATGGAAGGGGTAAACGAAAGTATTTCTCGTGACAAGCGATTTCAGCATGGTTCTTCTGAAGCCAATCCATGCCTATGATGACGTCCATGGTTGTAAAAATCCCGACTAGACACCGATTAATCCCCGATTGATCACCGATTAATCTCGATTAATTTTCAATTAATTACAATTAATCCTGATTATATCCGATTAATCCGTGATTAATCCCGATTAATCGCTAGTCCCCACCTCACCGACCGACTAGCGACTAGCGATTTCTACAACCATGATGACGTCGAAACTACCCAATTGCATGGGTATGAGATCGATAGTAAAAACGTGCTCGTTAAGAGTAAGACGACAATCGAGGAGAACGGAATCGACTAAGATGGACTTGCCATTTGTGACTTCAACGGAAAACGACTTAGGTAGCTTAGAGCGCGTGCAATTTAACAACGATTCGAATTCCAAGGACACAAAGCTTTTGTCCGCACCAGTATCAAACAGTATTGAAGCATAAAGATGGTTAACAAGAAACGTACCGTTAACGACATCATTGTCGTTGCGCGCTTGATTTGCGTTCAGGTTGAAAGCGCGTCCACGAGGAGGTTGTTGTTGCTCTTGATTCCATAACGGGCATTGAGGACGTAGATGATTGACGTCCCCACATTTGAAACAAGCTCAAGCGGGTCTTGCGTTTTGCGGAGCGGGTGGAGCTTGTTGCGCTTGCTGAGCTGGTGGTGCTTGTTGCTGTTGATAGTTGCGGCAAAAGGCGGTGTCATGTCCATAACGGTTGCAATTGCCACAACGACGACACCTGGCATTGGCGGGATGATGGTAATTACAAGTGGCACACTTGGGGTGAATCCCAGTGTACAACTTTTGAGTGTTCTCAGGAGCAACAGGATTTGGGTTAACGGGTGGCACAATCGCGTTGCAAACGGGGTTCGATTGCTTTCGCTTCTTCCCCCTATTGCTAGTCGGCTGTTGGGTAATTTGTTGGGTAATTTGGTTATCACGAATGCGATTGTTGTTTAGAGAAGCGGCCAAACGGTAAACAGCTTCGATATTGTCGAGTTTGGCTGCCTCGATCGTATCGCGCATGCTAGAAGGTAACCCATTGATGTACTTCCTTATCTTGCGTTCGGTGGTCATAACGAGGTGAGGAACAATGAGGCTAAGTTGTTTGAAGCGAGTAGTGTAGGCTAGGTTCTCATCACCCACTTGCTTTAGAGCCCAAAATTCCTCTTCTAACCTTTGTTGCTCATGCGGAGGGCAAAATTCTTCCATCATGAGGGTCTTGACTTCTCCCCAGGGCAAAGCATAAGCCTCTTCATTCGAACGGATGTTCCTTTCGTTCGTCCACCACTCGAGAGCTCGGGCTTGGAATACCCCAGTCGCACTATGCGTTTTGAGCTCTTCGGGGCACTCACTGTTGATGAACGTGACCTCCATGCCATCAAACCACTCGAGCATGGCAGTCACCCCATCGTTTCCAGTGAATGGCTTGGGGTTGCACGATGAAAAGTGCTTGAAGTTAAACGAAACGGGCTTGCGTGCTTCGACCTTAGAGTCGACGGAGGAGTTCGGAGTGTCGGAAGCTCGAATTTCGATAACGACCTTTGGGACGATGCGCGCAATTTGATTGGCCATGAAGACCATCATCTTCTTCTTGGAGCGAGACTTTGACTTCTTAGACATTTTGGAGTGACGGGAAGACATCTAAGATTCAAAAGAACGAATAGGTGAGACTTGATCATAATGTTGGTTTAATAAAATTGTTTTCATGAAATGATCCATATAGCATAACGTGTCACATAGCATAAAGGGTTCAACTTGATTCACATAGCATACAGAGGTTTAAACGTCTCACATAGCATAATCATGAATTTCATATAGTATAACATGAATGAATGAAAGCATCGTAAATTTAGTTTGTTCACGAGAGATTATTATTGTTTTTGATTGCGATAAACGTGCGAATTGAGTAAAAAGTTCGAAATGAATGAACGTTCAAGTATAAAATCACATATAAATTGAGATACATAAAATAGAGGCTCACTAAAACATTGGATTGTTTCGGGTAGAGAAACGTCGACTATTCCAAAGTGGGTCGAAAGTTCTTTCGAATTAGAGAAAAACGTGCTTTGGCCTATAGGTAAGATACTCTCGTCGAGAAGCGATTAACGGTATCTTACCCTTCCAGTTACTACACGTCTCTAATAGATTGAAACAATCGGGACTTTGGCGAGATTAAAAATCAAGGAATGGGACTTAATCGACGAGATGCGGGTTTCACCCCTAACTTGACGATTTCGTACCCTAAATGTGGTTGGTACCTGTCGGGTCAAAATATAATTTCGACACTTTGACGAGGGTCCACTAGAGTTGAAATGGAAATTACCACTAAGTTGTGGATTTCACTCCTAGCTTAATGGTGTAATTTCGTGCAAAAATAGTTTAAGGTAGAATGAGAGTCGTTTACCAAATTGTGGGTTTCACGCCTATTTTGGTAAAGTCGTCTCGTTTATGTTACAAGAGTATTGTCAAAATCAAAAGTGCATTCATGTTAGCCTTAGGAAAGGCATATAAATTTAATCAAACAAGAAGTATTGCTAGGAAGCATGTAAGGTAGAATGCATAAGTTTTAAACAACAAATAAGAGACAAAATTCCTAAAACTATAGACTAGGGCAAAGCATTCATACTTTTTCCTAATTCCCTATAGTTATGGCTCTGATACCAATCTGTCACACCCCAACCGATGGCGGAAACATCGGGATGAGACGAAGTGTGTATAGATTGCTAGAGACTTCATAACACTATGTGACAATATTTAATTAAATTCAAATTTCATTGCAAGTGCTAAATTGTCATACAACATTTAAAATAGAAATAACAACATTGTTCAAATTTCAACATAATATCATAAGATAAAAGGATTAAAGGTGTGTATCTAGTCCACCCTAAACTCGTTTCATCATTCATCCATACTTCAACAATCAACCTGCAACATGCATTAAAATAGAGTTTCAATGCAAAAGCAAAGGCGAGTATACAAGCTTAATTACATAACATAATAGGATAAAACTCAAATCCAACATGATTCATAATATGTGATTACTAGTATGCAATTTTGGCGTACCATATGATCAAACCCGAGAATACAACGCATAAAAGAGCCTAATCCCAAAAGTTTAGTGGGGTGGTAATGTTTAACTTAACAATACCCAAAAGTATAACGGGCGGGGCGTTAATCCTATAGCGCTATAATTGTTAAGGTGGGCTAGCAAAGTTAATGAGCATATATCGACCAAATAGTTTACATAGCATACGAGAATAACAAGTAACTCACATTAGTTTCATGTTTAATCATGGATATAGAGTAAGTTTGATTGTGTTTAAAAGTTGTTTGCATAATTATACATGTTGCATCCCAAAGTATAAAGGGGAAAAAGGGATCGAGTATACTCACAGTGGTTGCAAGCTTTCCTACTTGGAATTCCCACGAGTGAGTTGATGGAATGGTTTAATTTGGAACACCTAGTCCTTCTACACGAGGAAACATAGGTGTGTGAGTTTGGCGTTTAACGGAAGATTATAGATTCGGATTTAACATCGCATAAAGTATAATATAAAAATAATCATCTTTCACTTTATAACTCTCATATGACACTATGTAACCAATATGGTTATAATGTTTTCATGGGTAGAACACCCATTAGAATCATATTAAGGTTTTTAGGTCTTAGATGGTATTCTACTACTTTAACATATGAACACAAGTTCAACATCAAAGGTTCGAATGAGTATGTATATATATCTAAGTTAAGTGTTACATATTATTTAGTCCAATAATTCAAGTAGGAGGTAGAAGATTAAATCTTCATTTAGGCACCTCTAGTATCATGGATGTCATGTATGGGGTAGGAAGACCAAGCTTCCATTTAGGTACCCCTTAGGTGTTCACCACTTCACTTGATGTAAAAACAACCAAGGAGGGTCACGAACTAGGATTAGTACAAGTATGTAAATGGCCTAAGTTAAGAGAAATCATCAAATCATGTGAGGATTGTATGTTGGACAACCCAAGTTGTTCCATAATCACTCATTCATCAAGGTCTAAGCTTGACATGACTTGTGGGTTAAATACCCTAAACAAAACAGAAGTATTTGAGGTTTAACCTCTGATTTTATATGTCTTAAACATGTTTCTAATACCTAATCAACCATAGGAAAGGTTGTAAGTATTAGTACATAGTCTTGAGATGAGTTACACTCAAGTAAGATAAGTACAAACAAGTTTTTGAATAACTTAAAACAAAACAGAAAGTTTTGGTCCTTTTTAGGGCAATTCCAAGTCTGATTTCCCCATGGAGAAACCAAGGAATCAAACCCAAGGATATAACAAAGCAATAGGAAGAAGAACCAAGTGATTTGGTTGAGAAATGAGCAAGTTATACTCACTTTTGTAGAGAAGTATGAATCTGTCCAAAAACTCTGATTTGCAATAGATTGAGAGTGAATTTGTGAAGATTAGAGAGTTGTGAAAGTGTAAAATGGGTTGGAGAAGGTTTGTATTTATAATGGAAGAGATTAGAGGTGATTGGAGGTGTTTAGAGGTGGATTAAAGGTGATTGGGTGAGGTTGGAACTTGGGATTCCGTGCATAACAGCTGAGAAAACACAGTTCTGTGAAAACAGGGGCTAGGCGTGACGCGAGGGGCCTTGGCGTCACGCGACGCCTCAATTTTGACAAGTTTGATTTTGTTACACTTTAGTCCCTGTAGTTTATGTTTGAGTCCATTTTGATGCCTTTTTGATAGTTTAGGGACTTGTTTGGACATAAAAGCATAGTATAAGGTGTAATCAAGCACGGCGATTATAGTCAAAGTATATTTGAGCGTATAAGTGTCATAATCAAGTATCGTTTACGTTCAAAACACGTTTCATGCATAAGTTTAGTTTAATTACAAGTTTAGCACATAGTTTCCGAGAATAACGTTTAAGCATCAATTGATTCACCAAATCGAATGTACGAGCATATATAGAGTGTGTACAACATAAATGTAACAAAATACAAGTTTCATTAATGATCCAAGTCTCGGTTTTACAATGATTACAAAGAAAGAAAGATTACAAGAATACAAGGTTTCCAAAAATAGAAATACGAACAAAACTTTCTATAAATAGAAAGTACAAAAGAGTCGGGCGTTACATAAACCCCGAAAATTTTTTGACCCTTCAGCCAATATCACCACCACCGCTACCGTTCTTTCTGAACCGACTTCCTTTACTGTTGCCAACGAATCCGCGGAGTGGCGTCAAGCCATGGCAGCCGAGTTGCACGCACTACACAGAAATGGAACATGGTCGTTAGTTCCTCCGGTTCCAAATTCTAATGTTATTGATTGCAAGTGGGTTTACAGGTTGAAAACTGATCAGCATGGGAACCTGACTAGACACAAGGCTCGATTGGTAGCAAAGGGTTTTTTTACAGTAGTCTGGCATTGATTATCAGGAGACATTCAGCCCTGTGGTCAAACCAGCCACCATCCGCACGGTTCTTTCTCTTGTCGTCTCTAACAATTGGTCTCTCAAACAACTTGATGTGCAAAATGCGTTTTTACACGGTGATCTACATGAAACGGTCTACATGCGTCAACCACCAGGCTTCGAGGATCCTAAACATCCTAATCATGTTTGCAAGTTGCACAAATCCCTTTATGGCTTAAAACAGTCGCCCAGGGCATGGTTCACCAAACTCTCAAACGTCTTACAACATCTTGGTTTTCATGGTTCCAAAACTGATCCATCATTATTTATCCTTAACCGCTCGGGTACACAGGTTTACCTACTAGTTTACGTGGACGACATCATTATTACGGGCAGCGATCCCAATACAGTTAATCGCATTATTGCCTCACTTGGTCAGCAGGTATCTCTCACTGACATGGGTCGTCTTACTTACTTTCTTGGTATTGAAGTTCTTCACACCTCTTCGGGTCTTATCCTATCTCAACGGAAGTATATTCAGGAACTTATTGATCGAGCCGGGTTAAAAGAGTCGAAACCGCTTGCAACACCTACAAATGTCAAAACAGATACGATAACCAAGGACGACCCACTTATGTCCGATCCTACAAGATATCGCCATTGTGTTGGAGCACTTCAGTATGCCACTTTATCTAGGCCCGACATTGCCTACGCTGTCAACAGGGTATGTCAGTTCATGCATGAACCTCACGAATCCCATTGGACGGCTGTCAAACGTATAATTCGCTATCTCAAGGGAACGTCTCAACTGGGCCTTCGTTTTACATCGAACTCAACGTCTACATTACATGCCTTTGCTGATTCACATTGGGGTGAGCGGTTGGTTCCTATTACAGCATATTCGGATTCCGACTGGGCTGGTTGCCCGATCGACCGTCGATCCACGGGGGGCTATGCTATCTTCTTGGGTTCGAACTTAGTATCATGGTCAGCTCGTAAGCAGAAAACTGTCTCTAGGTCGTCTACTGAATCCGAATACAAGGCTATTGCTGATACGGTTGCTGAACTAATCTGGTTAAAGTCTCTTCTACAAGAACTGTGAGTTAAGTTGAATAAACCCACTCTTTGGTGTGATAATCTTGGAGCTACGTATCTTTCAGCAAACCCGGTGTTTCATGCTAGAACTAAACATGTGGAGGTAGATTTCCATTTTGTTCGTGAGCAAGTCAGTCAAGGAAATCTAAAGGTACAATTTATTAAAACAGATGATCAAATTGCTGACATCTTCACGAAGCCGTTATCAACTCAAAGATTTGAATTTTTAAGATCCATGTTGCAGGTCGTTACCCGCCCTCAACTTGCGGGGGAATGTTAAGCCAAATATTTAATTGTCATAAGTTAGAGGGTTATTATTGTAACTAGTAGAATATATATATAAACCTCTTTGTAATCAATATTGAATCATGAATAAAATTATGAGTTGATAGGGGAGGACTATCCTCCACACACTTTGGTAGCCCCAAGGGGATAGTGCTCCATCCATGCTGACGTAACTAATAGTCTTCAAAAGGACTACCCAAACCACACCCCGTGGTGTTATGGATTCTCTTACTTCCATTTCCAATTAACCTCCATCGTGAGCTTTGAAAACCTTAACAAGAAAATAATATTACCTTTGTGATTTTATGCAATCTTGTTTGTAATTTTCCCCACAAAAATAGTTAATACATTTGTGGATTATAATCAACAAAGTATTAGAGTTAATTACCTTTCTAATTTAATTTGTGGATATATTTATATGTAAATCAATCATAGGCCATGAAACCAAAACAACGAGAAAAAAAGAAATCACCCGCCATTTGGAGAAGCCGTTTTAGCCGTTAACTTTATAAACAAATTCCCGCCTCTCCAAACTCCACCGTAAACCACCGTCCGCCACCGCCGGAAAACCCCAAAATGCCGATCTCAACCCTCTTCTCTCTCCTCCTCTTCGCATTCTCTCTCATCCCACCACCCGTCACGGCGGAGATCAAAACCTTACACGTCAAAAACGACAATCGCCCAATGATCCTCTTCGAAAAATTCGGATTCTCAAACAAGGGATCCGCCGCAGTCACCATCTCCTCGGTATCCGTCACCTCGGGCCTCAACCAACCCGATCCATAGCGTATCGGGTTCTTCCTTCTCTCCGAAGGCTCCCTAAACCAAGTCCTCATGGAACTTGAATTCAACCACATTCCATGTGTGGTTGATTCCAGATTCATTTCCCTTTTATTCACATTCCAAGATCTCGCTCCTCCGCCTCATTCATCGATTAATAAATCGTATCCGGTTGGGTACCCGGGTGAGTATTTTCTTTTGTTTGCTAATTGTAACCCGGGATCGCGGGTTACGATGGATGTGAGGATGGAGTTGTATAATAGTGATGATGGGAAGCATAGGGATTACTTGTCGGCCGGTGAATCGCTGCTTCCGTCGCTTTACTTTGTGTTTTCTATGATTTATCTATGTTTCTTCGGGTTTTGGATCGTTGAATGCAAGAAAAATAAGTTGTCCCTTCACCGGATTCATGTGCTTATGGGTGTGTTGCTTGTTGTGAAGGCTTTTAACTTGATTTGTGCTTCAGAGGAAAAACATTACATCAAAGTTACAGGTATGCCATAGGGTGAGGAAACCGGTTAACCTAACTGAAACCGAAACCAAATTAATTGACATAATCTGACAGAAATAACCGAACCATAGAAAAACAACGGTTCGGTTAGACCATGTGTAATGGGGCGGTTTCCGGCATTTTTTTGCCTTGAACCACGCCCCTCCACGCTGCCGGACCGCCCCCTTGGGCGTTGTTTTCAGAAAACGGGGCGGAAGCGTTGTTTAAATAACGCTGGTGTATGTGGGGCATTGTTTGCTTGTCCAATAAGAAGCTTCCAAATATTATTAGTTTGTTTTATTTTTTTTAAGATAATAATTGGGTAATTATTGATGGGTCATTACTGGGCATCATCCCACTACACCCGTATATGAAAAACGTCCCATAATGCCTCTTTGCTGACTGTGATGACACGTGTCGCACAACGCCTATAAATATTGGCATTATTCATGTGTACCACTACACATGGTGTTAGCATAGAAAAACAACGGTTTGGTTATCGACTTTTTGAAAACTGAATTTTACGGTTCGGTTTTGTATTTTCAAAAAGAAAAACGGAAAAATCGAACCGGACCAATAACCGAAAAACTATATGTTTTTTTTAAGATTTGTAATTGAATTTATGGATTATAATTATTATTTTTGAACGTTATGTAATTTGTAAGAAATTAACACATGGTGTAGCACAATAAAAAAAAAGGTCTAGATTTGTTCTAATCAATTAATCATTAACGAACAAAAAGAATTTAGGTCAAATTTTCATGCCAAATTAATTTAATTATTTTAGACCATTTTTTATCCGGCCCAATAACTTTAAGTCAAAATAGCAAAACCGAAAAAACAAAAAAGTTGAACCGAACCGTCATAAAAAACGAAAATCGACAAAACCGAAACCTAACGGTTTTCAAAAAAGTAAAAAACCCTTTGATTCGGTTTGAGCCAAAAGCCGGCCAGATACGACCAATGCACACCCCTAGTTATATGTTGTTGAAAGTAATTACAGACGAAACCTAATTAATTCATGTCTACCGATTATGGTAGAGATAATTACAATAAACCCTAACTAATATATTCAATCTAATACAGGTACACCTCACGGATGGGACGTGTTATTCTACACGTTCCAATTCTTCCGCGCAGTGCTTCTTTTCACGGTGATCATCTTGATTGGCACCGGATGGTCATTTCTGAAACCATTTTTACAAGAAAAGGAGAAGAAACTGTTAATGATAGTGATCCCCCTTCAGGTTCTAGCAAATGTAGCATCAGCAGTGATAGGGGAAAACGGTCCATTCATCAAGAGTTGGGTCACATGGAACC
The DNA here is from genome assembly GCA_030545235.1 of Helianthus tuberosus. NCBI lineage: Eukaryota > Viridiplantae > Streptophyta > Magnoliopsida > Asterales > Asteraceae > Helianthus > Helianthus tuberosus. The sequence continues at coordinate 31,926,338 of CM060373.1, read as the reverse complement.
AAGTGTTCTTGTTAGTAGATTTAATATGTTGTTGCGCGATTCTCTTCCCCATTGTTTGGTCGATTCGATCACTACGTGAGACCTCTAAAACCGACGGGAAAGCTGCTAGAAATCTGGCTAAATTGACCCTTTTCAAGCAGTTCTATGTTTTGGTAATTGGGTACTTGTATTTCACAAGAATTATCGTCTTCTCGTTGAGAACAATTTCATCGTATAAATTCGAGTGGGTGTCTAGCGCGGCGGAAGAAGTAGCCAGTCTTGTGTTCTATATGATGATGTTTTATATGTTCAGGCCAACTGACAGAAATGATTACTTTCTTGTTAATGAGGATGAAGAAAAGGAAGCTGAGAGGTACTTGCAGGCACATGAGTTTGAGCTTTGAATTGTTGCAAATGTTACAAGTACGTTAGCTGGAATGATCTGCTGTTATCTGTATAAAAAATTTCAGATCAGTTATAGTGTCTGTATTAAAAATCATGTATAAACATGTCACTATTGCATGAGTGTTTTGTCTATGGTGTGGTAGAATTAAAATTATAATGATTTATAGCTTCAATATGTATGTATTTATAATCTCATCACATATTTGGAAACCATGTTTTTGTGCATTTGACAAATGGCATAGCTTAAACCAAATGCTTAGTTAACTGAGTTTAATGTGCATATGTATACTCACCATATTCAATTATAATTTATTACATGTACGTATACTATATATAAAAAATACATATAGTATGCTAAAATATATAATTAGTTATTGAAAAAAATTATTTTACAAGTGGACTCAATTTTAGATTATCTTAGGATAAATACATTGTTATGGTTGTCCTTAGAAATGAGCTAGAAAAGGTTAAATATTATTGTACAAGTGGACTCAGTTTTAGATTATCTAAGGATAAATACATTGTTATGGTTGTCCTTAGAAATGAGCTAGAAAAGGATATTTTTAAGCCAACGTCAGGTGGAGGCATCAGATTCTAGAACAAAAAGTTCCGCTTGTCAAATGACAGTAAGGGAGATAATTGGTCATATCAACTCATAATTTCATTCATTATTCAATATTGATTACAAAGGGGTTTATATATATTCTGCTAGTTACAATAATAACCCTCTAACTTATGACAATTAAATATTTAGTTTAACATTCCCCCGCAAGTTGAGGGCGGGTAACGACCTGCAACATGGATCTAAAAATTCAAATCTTTGAGTTGATGTTGGTACACTTTATGTGGACGCGACTCGGTTTGTTTCGACTCGGTTAGGTTCGGATCAAGACCGACGTCACGACATTCCTCCGTCGTGCGCCCCAGAGATCGACACGCGAAGCACGGAGAGCCGCAAGGGATCCGTTTGAATGATGATCAAATCATGATGTCATGTTTATTACATGGACATGCATTTCAAGATTGTTGGGCCATTCACGATATACTATATGTGCATTTAGTCAAACATGGCATACTAAATGCATATATAATATTATAAGAAGAATTAGAGTAGGCGGGGTGGTCCGTGATACCACCCCATCACGCGTGAAACCACAATGGAACACCGCCGCCGCCAACATTTTAACGCGTTATTTTTGTAACGCGTGGAAAGTATAACGCGTTGAAATTGGACGATTTTGAACGTTGGGTGTTTATTCGACCGTTGAATAACGGTAACTTTATAAAAAAAAAAACCTTTAAACCTTTATATATATCTCCATTTAAACCAATTTTTACACACACAAAAAACATAAATCCATTTCACACAATTTTTATATCTTTCTCAAATGGAATTCCCTACGGATTCGACGTTTCCGATGTCTAGCGATAGCAATACCGAGTCGTCTTCCGACAACGAGACGCTAAAATATTTTGTGTCGGTGTATAACGAGCTTGATGCCGAGTCATCCCGCCCAAAGAAGAAGATGGTCGACCGTGATCGTATACGTGCCAACGAAGTTTTGATGAACGATTATTTTGTGGAAAATCCGATCTACCACCCCCACTACATTTCTATCACTAGTGATAGAATATTGGGTGATGACATGGCATGAGTTGATTGGTGCTTGGTAGTGATAGAAATGTATCACTAGTGACCACCCCTCCTCCCCTTAGTAATATGTTTCCATGATTTGACGAAGATTAGATTGGAAAACATATGACGAAGATCCCATTTTTCATGCATGACGAAGTTTAAATTAAACACATGTGGCGAAGTCCTTGTTGGACGAAGGTTAACCTTCATCGAAGATATGCATGTGACTAAGTTCCAAGACTTCGTCACTTTGAAGGTTCGTCTGAGATCCTTCGCGTCTGCAGGAGCTTCGTCGTACCTTCAGTATATATACTGAACAGACAGTAGAACAGAGGGTGCAAGTCTGAATAGATTTGAGAGAGAACACACTGTAAAACACCCACCCACTGAGAGTTTATAAGGAGATCTTGTAAACATTGCTTTGTAACCGTCATACGTATTAATACATTTGAGTGTTAATCGTTGAACCGTGTTTATCGTTTTCGTGTTCTAACTTGGTTTAACTTACCCGCTTGGATTCCGCACTCTCGGGTTCGTCGAAAAACAGGGAATAGAGGTTTAACTCGATCCTCCGGGTGGACCTACAATTGGTATCAGAGCATTGGCTCAATTCCTTGTTAAAACCAAGTTGTGTTCTTGAGTTTTCAAAGATTTTTCATAAGTTTTTCAGAACTGTTATTGAAGTGTGATACAAAAAGTTAGTGTTTTCAGGAAAATGTTCTTAAATCTATGAAAATCTTGATGTTTTGCTTTTAGTTTTTACAAAACCTTTGATAAAATACATGTATACATGTTAAGATTTGGTTTTGAGTAAACTTTTGTGCAAAAAAATTGTGATCGGAGATTTTTCCGGTGACCGGAAAACTCACAAGTCTCACCGGAAAACTCATATATTCATCGAAGTTCAGCAGATATTCATAGTGTTCATCATATGTTGTTGTAATCTTCATAATATTTCCGTGGTTTGATCTTGTTGAGATAAAATTGAAGTGTTTGATTGATTATAATATTATTGTTTGACAAATTTGACCATTGATATGATGAGTATTTGAAAAGTGTGGCCTAAAGTAGTGTGTTGTTTGATAAAGTTGACATTAGAACCACCCTTGTGTCAAAAGATAAGGTGTGATTGGTTTTGAAAATATCTTCACTGTTTGTGTACCATATTGTCAACGAAGTTTCACTAACCTTCGTCACATTCATATTAGACGAACTTCCTAAGCCTTCGTCATATGTGTTTTTGACGAATATTCAAACCTTTGTCACTTTGGTCTCAGACGAACTTCACACACTTCCTCACATTGGAATTCAAAGAAGAATCAACCTTCGTCATTATTGGTTTGGACGAAACTTCACATCCTTGTCAAAATTGTTCTTGGATGAACTCTCTCACCTTCGTCGCTTATACTTCAAATTTTTAAACAGAAGCTTTCAATCTTATTTTAACGAATTATTTTAAGTGATCTTAGCAGGTATTCATTTTTACATATTTAAAACGAATCCAGACTGGTGGGGTATTCCATCCAATACGGAGAGCAAATATAGAAGCACGGGTTTATCGCCATCATGGGCCGAATCTCCCGCACCCGCATCTAATACGGAGAGCAAGTATAGAAGCACTGGTTTGTCGCCATCATGGGCCGAATATCCCGCACCCGCATCTTCGCAAGCGAATCCAATTTCGACAGGTCAATGGGCGTTTGTTTCAAATCAAACTCAAAGTATTCAAAGTATACTTCTAAGCGAAAGCGAGACCGGAAGTCTAAATCGCCCACCGAAACTGATGCACATAAATGAATATCCTGGATGGGTAGATAGATTCCATACGTATGTCCTTGGGCAAAACACGGAATTGTGGTTATGTTTTACTACAGATTTCGATCAAGCTCTGGAGGTTGCCGCTTCAACTGCCGCGACATTTGCAGATCTTACGGAAGACGAGAAAAAGGCATATGATTTAGAAAAGAAAGCATATGCTATTCTGACTCAGGCGTTGAGCAAGGATATATATCATCAGTTTGTCAGCTTCAAGACGTCAAAGCGATTATGGGATGCATTGAAGACAAGAGGTCTAGGAAATGAAAAGTCACGCCAATTGCGACTTGATTTACTCAAGAAGGAGTTTGATGGCTTCACATGTATGGAAAAAGAATCTTTGGAAGATATGACAAGTCGATTTTATCACTTGCTGACTTAATTGAGTAATTATGGGGTAGTAACAACTCCAGCAGAGGTTGTCACAAAGTTTGTCGATGCACTGCCACCTCAATGGAATGGTTTCTTGGAAATCCTAAAATACAATGGCACATTGGCTACGACAAACATCAATGACTTCGTTCAGCTCTTGGAGAACAAAGATCAGGAAGAAACCCTAAAGGCGAAAAGGGTTCCAGTGCGACAAAATCCTGATATGTATTATGGAGCTCCTAGCACTTCTGCAAGACCTGATCCACATGCTCCAATTCAAACGGCGTTTGTCACAAGCACAGATTTGTATGGAAATCCGATACAATTCCCGTTAAGCCAGCTTCAACCACAGACTTGTATGGAAATCCACTACATCTAGTTCCCCAATAGCAAAGCTATCGGCCATCTACCGTAGCAACTGATTTGTACGGGAATCCACTTCCTGTTCAACAACAAGCTTGTTATGGAAGCACATCATCTGCTGGCCAGCCATCAAATTCAAATACAGTACAGCTTGACACGTCAAGCTTCTCCAAAGTTAGCGTTGAAGTAGCTAAAGATCATATGGAGATACTGAACACATTGGTGAGCGCGTATTGTGGGTTGATTGCAGAGCAGATCGGAAACATCAATCTAACTCAAGAAGATTATCAGCAGATCGATAAAGAAGAGATGGATATGATGGACATCAAATGGGCTTTCGCCAGTACTGTAAGGCGAGCAAAGGACTTCATGGAATGGACTGGTCGAACCAGCTTGGAAAGCAAGAAAGATACCAAGTATGGGTTCGACAAGCAGTCTGTTAAGTGCTTTAACTGTGGCGAACGGGGTCACTTCAAGAGGGAATGCACAAAGCCAGCACAGTATGGGAACCAAAACCCTTTCAGAGGTCAAGGCAACCAACAGAATCAGAATCAAACCAGGAATGACGATCGCACCTTGGTACCTGTAAACAATCAAGCAAGACCATCAAACAATCAAGCTCTTGTCGTGCAAGTGGATGAGGGTTGCGACTGGTCAATGCAATTAGGCATTGGTGATCAGGGTGGATCAGCTTGTTTTGCTGAAGTGGTGAAGGATCTGAAACACACCAGTGGTGGAGAATCTTCCACTAGTGGTGGTGAATCTTCTGAAGATGAAGACAGTTCTGGTTACAGTAGTGTAACACCTCGGAAAAATCACGTCCAATGATGTATTGACACGTGTAATAAACCCCAATGAAGTCAAACATTGAATTTAAGAGACTAATTTTTCGAAAAATCGAAAACTTTGATTATGAAAGGACTGGAAGTGTTAACATACCTAAAATAAGTTTCTAAATAACCTCTTATGATGTTTATATTCACAAATGTGCCACTTGATGGTTAAGTGTAGCCGTTTGCGTAATTAAATGAAGGTTTGCGTAATAAAGGGTTAAAAGCGTCAACATGTCAATTCTAACCTCTGAGTGACCTCTTAACAAACCGGGAGCTTCATAATATTTAATTATACTCTCGGGAATGCCAAATATTGGCCGACTAAAGTTTTTATGCCTATAAGTAAAATTACGCGCAACTATGCAAGTTAGAGGGGCTAAAAGTGTCAATATGTTTAATTATACATCTAAATGACCTTTTAGCGAACCCGAAGTATCATGATGTTTAATAATACTTTCAAGAATGCCTAATATGGATTAGATGAGGCTTCAATGCTATTAAATGATGAGATGCGCAAGTTTGCGCAATAGAGGGACCTAAAGCGTCAACTTTTGAATTTATGCCTTTCGGTGACCATCTAAGCGAATGAGAGCGTATTAATATTTAAGTATATGCTTGGGAAGGATAAACATGGGCCATGGAAGGCTTGGATAACATTAAACGGCATTTCGCGCTACTTTTCGCAATTTAAGGACTATTTGCGTCAAACTGTAAAAGTATGTCGATTCGTATGGTAACGGACCTTCCGGAAAGTGTCCATGAGTTAAACATGCCCTAATTATCATTTCTATAGCTTTTATATAGGCTTAAAGGTGTTTGGTGCGCAAAAATAAACTTTAAGATCATACAGGGACTAAAAGTGTCAAAAAGTGCACAAGTTTGCATTTTCGCGCATATCTCACATTCTGAATATCCCCGGACACCCAAAAATTTATGTAAGAACTAAAATATTTTATTTTAGTGATCACCTTGATAAAATTCCATTCGTCGCGTAATTTGGATCGTTTTTCGCGTCCGTTCGTGTTTCGTCGTAATTAGACGCACAACGTGACCGTACGGCCAAACGAACCGACATCCGACATGTTTTTGAACATGTTTCATGTCCCCTATGTTTAAACATCATAGTGGGGCCTTAAAATGTGGTTAACGGGCCTTGAACGTGCCTAAAGTGGCCATAAAAGCTCGCAGGGGCCATTTCTGCCATATTTGAAACTGCTGTTGCTGAGATAGACTGTCAGGCGGGCCGCGTAACTTCCTGGTGTTCCTCACGCGGGCCGCGAGGCCTGCACATAATGCAGAACAGCTGATTACAGCCTGTTCGTTGCTGGTTTTTGCTCAAAACTGGTTTCTATCTCACATACTCGACTCTAGGGGCTGCCCATAGTATTTTGAAACCACCCAACACTTGCCATGATCTGGTTATGACCTCCCGACACTTGTCGCGATCTCGTGAGGTCCCGAAAACTATATAAAGGAGGTGAGTTCATTTGTTTCCTTCACACCTTCTTCCATTTCTGCTTTGGCTCTCTAAATTCAAGGGGATCCTGGTCATATTAGGAACCTCCTTCAGTCTTTTGAACCCTTTGTAAGTATCCTTCGTACTTAGTTTTAATCGTTTAGCGGTTAAAGTCGAAAAGTCAAGCATTTCGATAAACGCTTTGACTTTTAAACGGCTAAGCCATGGTTCGCAACGAACATGGCTACGTGACCGTAATTAGGCAGGTAATTAACCCTCAAGAGGGCACCTCCTAATTACCACGATTACTTAGTTTAATTGTCGGGTCAAATAAAGGTCAAACGGGTTAGTTTTAAATAAAATACATAACTATTAATTTAAAAGCTATAATATCAGTTTTCTCACTTTAATAACTTGGTGAATATTAGTTGAACATGCCTAAGCATGATTCAACCCGACAATTCTAAGTATAGGCTCGGTTCGGAACCGAAAGTCGCAAAAGTTGACTTTTGCTTTGACTTTCAGTTCTGACCCGATTTAGCTTAGTTTAGATATGCCTTAGGATTCCATTAGGACCATATTATAAGTTAGTGTAACCCTCCAAGGTTATACAACTTGGTTCCATAGAAATCCTAGTTCATGCATGTTTCCGTTAAATGCCTAAATGTTGACCGTTATGCCCTTTTGACCCTAAAACGAGAATTTTGAAAATGTGAGAGAACAATAATCTTTATTACTGATTTATAAACTTGTTCTTAAAATTTGACATCAGTTTGAGGTCTAGATTAGGAGTTATGCTCAATAGCGTAATTAAAAAGCTTTTTGTTAATTAGACGGCATAATTAGCGTATAGCCTATCTAGATCCAATTTTTGTAACCAAACTTTTTACCTACTGGTATAAAATAATATTTTGGGATTATTAAAGATTTTTATTTAATTTTAGGCTGAGCATAACATAGGGTTCTAAGCTCGATTCGGTAGTTGTCGGTTTTGCCCTTTTGGGCTATAAAATGAGTTTTACAAATCCTTTTGACCCCAAACCTTTTTCTACTGATTTAATATAATAAATAGAGTATTTTGAGCCTTCTGGAATTATAAAAATATCAGCTTTCTTTTGAAAACCCGGAAATGGCTCCAAATCGCCTTTTTAAGCGTTTTTAACGCATAGTATATACTAAAACCATATTAAACATATAAGGTTGATACCTACTGATATTTTTAGTATATTTTATATGTTAACAGTAAGTAAAAGTTTTTAAACTCAGGTTTCCAGTTTTGACCTTTTAAGCCTAAGTGAAATTACCAAAATACCCCTAAGATGCATAATTTGGTTTTAAATGATAAATTTCACATATAGGTCATACCCTACCGATATAACTTATTAAGTTAAGTATTTTTACTGATTTTATCAGACCTAAACCTCAGATTTATATTTAACCTCTCTTATAACCCTTAAAATGACCAAAATACCCCTACGGGGCATAAATTGGTTTTAGATTCGTTTTGGGCATAATGAAGGGTATCCTACTGATATCACAACACATTTAAGGCATATTAACTTAGGAAACCTGTTCATGACTCTTATGGTTACTCGTTACGCATTTTTCGCGTTCGGATCGGCTTATGTAACTAGTTTGCATAAATTAGCCGAAACGGGTCAAACCATATCATTTTTGTCTCAAAATTCAAAATGTGTTTAAGTTACCCATATTAAACAAGCATACAAGCTTGTCGGGTCAAAACCACATTCTAAACCGGTCTTCGCTTTATCATGCGTTTTGAACCGTATCTTCCTTTAAAACTAACCGGTCTAAGCATAAGCTTAATTAAGACCCGTTAGGAATCTAATAGGTTATTAAAAACCTTCGTTCCAGATATAGGAGCCCGGTAAAAGCTATCTGTACTTGCTGATTTGATACGGCTGGGATTGAATTTATATTTAGCTCAGGTAAATACTTTTAACTTATTTTCCCTATACGGGCTTGGGGTACGGTATATAAAATACCGCTTGGTCCGGCATTGAATTCTTTAATCGAATAGAGGTTAAATTTATTGATATGCTATGTTTTGAATGTGTTTTGTTTGCTTAAAGCCTTTGGGGGGTTAATGACCATGTCCCGGATATCCTTGGCATCATCTTACGAGATGGCCACGACCTGAGCACGGGGTGTAGGCGTACACCTGTCAGTGTATAACTCAATATTGTGGTGTGTCTATTAATCTTTAACCCGGTCTACGGATCGGGCTACTGAACGCATAAGTAACATGTAAATCCCTTACAAGATTATATTGCATAATTATCCCAAGTTATAAAATGTTTTGTGCCACGTGCATTCAAATCAATTTTCAAACCTTTTCAAAATGAGTCAGTTAAATTGTATTTACCAGTCTAAACTGACGTATTTTCCCAAAAAGGTTAAGTGCAGGTACTAAGCGTAATTGGCTGGCCTCTCCTTAGCATCATTAAGAGTCTCGCAAGCTTGGATGCAATAAGTCTGATGAACTATGTTTTCTTTTTATTTGATCCGCCTGTGGATCCAACTTACATTCCGTTGTAATATTAAATATTACTTTTGAATCGGTTTGTAATATATTTATCTTTTGCTTCCGCTGTGCATTTAAATATTGTGTTGTTTGACTATGATGATATCAACTACGTCACTATACTCCCCACCGGGCCCACCGGTGACATGTGGAAAATAGGGGTGTGACAAGTAGAAGCTCATATGAAGAATCCTCAACTTCAGGCGATGATCATTTGGATGAAACGTCAAGTGTGTCAGTCGACGCAGATGTTGATGAATTGTTGGGAGAAGCTGCAGCAAGGAATGACAGAAGATCAATTATGGTGGATAAACCTGCTTATTCTTCTTCTTCTTCTATTCATTCAGCCTTTATGGCTAATGTCGGCAGTTCATCAAGTCAGGTATGTGTCGATAAACCAACTCCTGATAAATGCGATAATTGTGTTAGTTTAGGTGATAAATTGTCGGACTTACAAAGCAAATATGATGATTTGCTAAGCAAGTATGACGTGACATATATCCACAATCAAAAGTTGATAGTGGATCTTTCAATATGCAAAGAGGCTAACATGTTTTATGAAAACCATGAAAAAGAGTTTAAAAAGGTGGTTGAAAATTTAAGAAAAGATAAAACCGAGCTAACAAAAATGGTTTCAAGAAAACAAACTGACATAAACTGTTATATCAATCGTCTGGAAATCATGCAAAAAGAGGTAACCTGTGTTAAGTGTGAAAGTGAGGCGATCCGGCTTAAGCTAGACAATTATTCAAACTCTAGGTATGTGCTGGATCACATCATTGACATACAGAAAGAGAAAAAGGATGTCACGTGCATTAGATATAAGAAATGTCCACCATATGTTAGACACAATTATGATGCAATGCCTGATGAGGAGAATAAAACTTATTATGAGAAATCTGTTCCTTTAGACATTGTGGAATTTGCAACCGGACTTTGATACAAAAATGAAGTATCATCAGATTCGGATGTTTCAACAGTTTCAAGTGTGTCAACTGCTGAACAAAATCAGGATCCTCCAGTCATTGTTGAGGATGCTGATTCTTCCGATGATGAATCCGATGATACTGACTCAGCACAGTCTGATGCGGTAATCAAAGAAGAGGACATACCTCTTGAGAATCATATTCTATGTGATCCTCCCGGAAAACCTGCTAAGACTGTTCTGGTCGAGTCTACGTCTGCAAAAGAGTTAGAGAGTGTGAATTTGCTGTACACTCTTGTTGGTGATGATAAAATCTATTCTGACAAAGATTTTCTGATTAAGAATGTAAATCAATCTTTAATCAATAAAGTTTTTGAAGATTCGACAAGTAGGTTTTTGGGAAAGTCGGGTTCACACGTTGTGGTAACACAGTGCCCTCCGATTCCAAAAGCTGAAGTTTGAAAACAATTTGGAAATCAACGATTGCCAACAGTGAAAAAGCAGCAAAATCATACCAAACCAAAAGGTAAATCAACGACTCAAGGTCGAAAGGAACCGAACCAAAAGAAGAACAAGAAAGTGAACTTTGTGAAATCAACGGGAACGGACAAATTGGAAACTTTTGCAAATAAATCTAACTTAGATCATGTCAATCAAGTTAAATCTTTGAAAAGAAATGAACCAAACAGTTCAAAACCAAGTACCTCGGGATCACAAAGTTCATCAACAAGACAATCACATGTTACTTCGGGGTTTGTTGAACGAAGATCATGTTTTGTGTCACACCCCGATTTCCACGTGTCACCGGTGGGCCCGGTGGGGAGTATGGTGACGTGGTTGACAACATAATAGTCAAACAACACAATATTTAATATGCACAGCGGAAGCAAATGAAAGATATAATTCAACCGAATATAATATTGTAATATCAAATATCACAACTGTCGATTGTTTATCCACAGACGGATCGAAAATAAAATGGAAACAATAGTTCAACAGACTTTTAGGCATCTTAAGCTTGCGAGACTTCTATTGATGCTAAGGAGAAATATCCAACCAATTTCGTATAGTACCTGCATTTAGCCTTTTTAGAAAATACGTCAGTTTACACTAGTAAATACAATTAACTGACTCATTTTGAAAATGGTTTAAGAAAATTGATTTGAATGCACGTGGCACAAAATATCTTTTATAATTTGATTAAAATGCACAGAGGCAAAATTAACCTTTTATAACTTGGGAGAATTATTTAAATATATAATCTTGTGAACAAATTACATGTTCCTTATGCGTTCAGTAGCCCGGATCGTGTCCGGGTTAAAGATCAATAGACACACCACATTATTCTTTTGTGCACTGACGGGTGTACGCCTACACCCCGCGCTTAAGTCGTGGCCATTTCGTAAAATGATGCCAAGGATATCCGGGACATGGTCATTAACCCCCCAAAGGCTTTTAAGTAAACAAGACTGTTTAAACGAGCCGATCAAATTATCAATTAGCCACCAAACGATGGAAGATTTGATACCCGATCAAGCGGTATTTTATATACCGTAACCCAAGCCCGTATAGGGAAAATAAGTTAAAAGTATTTACCTGAGCAATGTATAAATCACAATAAGCAAACGCAAGTAGCTTTTACTGGTACTCCTAATCTGGAACGAAGGTTTATAATAACCTATTAGAATCCTAACGGGTCTTTAGTTAAGCTTAAGCTTAGACCGGTTAGTTTCAAAGACACGGTTCGTAAGCACGATTAAGCGAAGACCGGATAGAATGTGATTTAGACCCGACAAGTTCAGAGAATTTTTTAATATGGGTATTTCATACACATTCTGGATTTTGAGCTAAAACCGATAAGGTTTGACCCGTTTAGGCTAGTTTATGTAAACTAGTTACATAAACCGAACCGAACGCGTAATAAGCGTAACGGGTAATAATGAGAGCCATTTACAGGTTTCCTAAGTTAATATGCCCCAAATATGTTGTGACATCAGTAAGATATCATTTATTATGCTTGAAATGAATTTAAACACAAACTATGCCCCGTAGTGGTAGTTTGGTCATTTAAAAGGTTACAAAAGAGTTTAAGTATTTACCTGAGTTACAGGTCTGATGTAATCAGCAAAAATACTTATTTTACCAATTCATAACAGTAGGGTAAAGTATATACGTGAAATTTATCAATTATAACCAAACTATGCACCGTATGGGCATTTTGGTAATTTCACATAAGCCAAAAAGCTCAAAACTGAAGTCTGAGTTTAAGGACTTTTGCTTACTGTTAAAATATTATAATTTGCCTCAAAGATCAGTAGGTATCACCCTTTGTATGTTTAAAATAGTTTTTGTACATACTATGCGTTAAAAACGCTTTAAAAGGCGATTAAAGCCATTTCCGGGTTCGATACATAAGGCTGATATTTTTATTATTCCAGAAGGCTAAAAATAATTTATTTATCATATGTGATCAGTAGCAAAAGGTTTTGGAGTTGATTAGATATGTAAGGTGCTGTTTGTTTTTTGCCCAGAAGCTCTTCTGAGCACTTATGTCTGCGTCGCGCAGAGGCGCGCAGACATAAGGTTCCTGCAGGGTGTTTGTTTTCTTGAAGATCTGCAGACCAAAAACGTCTGCGAGGCCTCTTCCCCAAGCAGACCTGTCCACAAGTCTTCTAACCTCTGCAGACATCTTCACCATCTTCAAAACATTCATCCGCCACCACCTCCCTGCTCCGCCACCACCGCCACCCCTGCTCCGCCACCCCTGCTCCGCCACCACCTCCACTCCGCCACCACCTCCACTCCGCCACCATCTGTTATCATCATCATCGAACATCATCGTCATCATGAAATTAGGGTTCCAAAAACCCCCAAATCGATCTCTGTTTCATCATCATCATCATCATCATCGATCTCTGTTTCAGAAACCCCCAAATCGATCGGTGAAATTAGGGTTTCAAAAACCCCCAAATCGAAGTGGTGGCGGTGCTCTGTTTCATCATCATCATCATCGATCTCTGTTTCAGTCTCTCTCTCCTCGTACTCTCTCTCTCTCTGGATCTCTCTCTCTCTCTCTGTTTCAAAAACCCCCAAATCGAAGTGGTGGCGGTGGTTCAAGGACGGGGGTTGAACGACGAAGACAGGGTGGGTGGTTGTTCTTGGCGGTAGATGATGGCGGTGGTGTGATGGCGGAGGTGGTGCGGTGGTGGTGCTATCTTGTAGAGAGAGAGAGTTGTGGCAGTGTGTGTGTGTGAAGTGTTTTGTAGAAGAAAAAAATAACAAACCCTCTTCTCCTTGCAGACTGCAGACATTTGGTCCACCTCTTCTCCTGCAGATGTCTGCAGATGTGGTCCGTAGACTGCAGACCTTTTCCCGCAGAAAAAACAAACAGAACCTAAAACTCATTTTATGGCCCGTAAGGGCAAAACCGACAATTACCGGATTAAGCCTACGACTATTAGTTATGCTCAGCCTAAAATTAATTAAAAATCTTTAAAAATCCCAAAATAATATATTACATCAGTGGGTATTAAGTTTGATACCAAAAAGTAGGCTTAACTAGGCTATATGCTAATTACGCCGTTTTATTAACATAAAGCTTTCATTTTACGCTAACGAGCATAACTCTTAATCTACACCTCAAACTGATGTAAAATTTTGTATGCAAGTTTAAATATCAGTAAGTAAGGTTTCTACTCTTTTACATTTCCAAAAATCACGTTTTAAGGTAATAAGGGCATAATGGTCAACATATGAGCAATTAACGGATTCATGCGTATTAATTGGATAACTAATGATCCGAGGTGTATAATCACAGAGGGTTATACTAGCATGTAACCTGGTCCAAATGAAGCTCTTAGGTATTTCTAAAACATACCATAACGGGTCAGAACTGAAAGTCAAAGTATAAGTCAAACTATGCGACTTTCGGTTCCGAACCGGGTCAAAACAGGGAATTGTCGGGTTGAACATGTTTAGACATGTTCTTACACTAATTACCAAGTTATATTAATGATCAAACAGGTTGTATGTGTTCTACATTACTAATTATGCATAAATTGTAATTTACACATTCTGTTGACTTTTTAAATACAAGTTTGACCCGACATTTGACCTAGTTAGAGTGGGAATCAGGGGGAACCCTTTTAAGGGTTTATTACCCACATAATTACCAACTTATAACTACTTTTGATTCGACTAATCACTGGACCATTAGTGATTAATCTTAAAGTCAACCGTTAATTACGACAGTTTGACTTTTAAGCTAATACTAAGCTAAAACTTAATTAAGAAAGGATTAGCAAACTTACTGAAGTCCTAAGCTTGATTAGTGATCACTTGGGAGAAGACTTGAGTTCCAGAAGTGATCCAAAAATGCAGATGAAGGTGTGATTGCAAAGTTGCAACTCATGGCCCTTTTATAGTGGATTTAATCACCACAATGTGTTGACAAATAAGTCTACTACTGACCATAAGTTACCAACATGTGTCCCTATATGTTTAGGGATTGTTTAGGGGCCAAGGGATATGAGGAAAATCGTTTAAAGGGCAGTTACACGCGCATAACAGCAAACAGCAAGTTTTTTGTTGCTGGCAACATGCTTGCGCACCGTAAGCATAGTGCTTACGGTCCGTAAGCTAGTGGCTGAAGTCAAAAACTCTTGTTCTTTCAGGATTTTGAAAGGGCAACCTCATATTTCAACTTTGGGACCTCAATTATCAGTTGGGGACCTCCCAAAATGGCCTTGAACAGTTACATACCCTACCACTTTGGTATGTTTCATTGAATTCTTATTTGAAAGTGCCGAACAAGAAGGTTTACCGTGTTTTTCTTCGTAGGAGTCCACCATTTCAATTATTGTCAAGAATTTCCGGATTTAAGATATATTAGATGTTTAAGATATATATACTTGGGTCTTGGGATTTATATATGAGGTCGTTCAGAGGTAAAAATTAACATGACGCCACTTTTAAATCCTGCCAAAACATCTTTATTAAATCCGGGTTTACAACCCTTTTTGTCTTACATGACACGTGTCGTTATATTACTGAACACGAATTTTCGAGGTGTTACATCCTCACCCCCTTAAAATAAATCTCGACCCGAGATTTACTGAAATAAATAAGGGTATTTTTCTTTCATGGTGGATTCAACCTCCCACGTATACTCGGGACCTCTACGGGCATCCCATTTGACCTTTACAATAGGTACATGCTTCCTTCGAAGCTTCTTTACCTATCGATCTTCAATCGACAAAGGTTTTTCCACAAATTTTAAGCTCTCATCTATATGCACATCTGTATGCGGTATTACCAGTGATTCATCAGCGAAGCACTTCTTCAGATTGCAGATGTGGAACACATTGTGAATTCCACTGAGCTCTTCTGGTAAGTTTAACTTATAGGCAACTGACCCGACACGTTCGATAACCTCGAAAGGTCCTATGTATCTCGGGCTTAGCTTGCCTTTCTTACCAAATCGCATCACTCGCTTCCAGGGTGATACTTTTAGTAATACTTTGTCACCTACTTCGAAGTGAAAAGCTTTACGCTTTGGATCTGCGTAACTCTTCTGCCTATCTCGGGCAGCTTTGAGACGGTCACGAATCTGGACAATCTTGTCCGTCGTTTCAAAGACTATCTCTGGTCCTGATAATTGGACATCTCCAACTTCCGCCCAACAAACAGGCGTTCTACACTTTCTACCATATAAGGCCTCGAAAGGCGCAGCCTTTATGCTGGTGTGGTAGCTATTGTTGTAGGAGAATTCGATTAACGGTAGGTTCTTATCCCAACTACCACCCAAATCGATCGCACATGCACGTAGCATGTCTTCTAACGTTTGAATAGTACGCTCACTCTGACCGTCTGTCTGAGGATGGTAAGCCGTACTAAAATTCAAACGCGTGCCCAAAGATTGTTGGAAGTTTTTCCAAAAATGTGACGTGTATCTAGTATCTCGGTCAGAGATAATAGACACAGGTATGCCATGTAAGGCTACAATCTTATCAACGTACACCTGGGCTAACATGTCGGAGCTATAAGTCTCCTTGATGGGTAAGAAATGTGCTGACTTAGTCAGTCTATCAACTATCACCCATATAGTATCATTGCCTTTCCTTGTCTTTGGGTGAAACACATCCTTCAATCACTGGTGTGCAATGTATTGCAAGCTCCGCCAAGCTCCTTAATTTGGTTTTAACTTATAAGCTACTTGATCTTGATACATTCGATTTCCTTCGAATGGTTCTATATATTCAGAGCTTAACTAGCCTGAAAAATTAACAAATTTGGCACACCCTTCCTGGGTGATATCTTTTGTTGAGCCTTATTCTTTAACAAGATCTTAGGAGGTTTGCTACTTTCATAAATTCTTGATTTTCTGCCGAATACTAGCAGCTTACAGATGATTAGGGATTTCTATGAATCTTATTCGTTGTTTCCCATGCAACCTTTAGATCCTTATAAGTGGACTTCCCAAAGTCTCGTCCATCCAACGGATGTTTTGATATTTCATTTATACAAGGTCTCCAAAGGAGCCACCTTGATACTTATATAGCAACTATTATAGAAAAGCTTATCTTACGGTGGAATGGTTATTCCATCCACTGCTTAACAAATTTTAAGGAATAGCTAATCCTTGCCGTTAGTCGAACAAATCGACGATCCTGGGTAGCTGATGGCAATTCTTAATCGTTGCCTAATTAGGGTTGCGGCAATTAATACATAAGCAATATGAACCGTCTTTCTTATTCAATAACATAAAACCCTCAGAATATTGAGTCAGGCTATATGAGCCTATGTCTTAAAACCTACTTAATCAAGGTTTCGATTATTCCATAATCAATATGGAGTTTTCACAATACTCCAGCCCACAGCGGGATGCTAATCTTAATTCTACCTGCCTTCCAGGAGGTAAGCAGGGAAAACTTATGAGAAGATAATCAAGATGCAGGGAGGCTACAGAGATTTTCCATATCTCAGGCTCCAGTTCATCCATCATTGCTCATGTTAAATAAGTGACACATTTATGTTATAAGTCCACGAATTCCTTAATCGGGAACATTTACTTGGACAATTCCATTCTGGATATCTTCTTTGAATACTACTAGTCGACTTTAGTACAATATGATCATTGGGATATCTTAGGGGTTCCATGTATTAAACCTCCATACTGATCAGGCATGGAAGTAATCTATGGGACACACTAGGATACGCCAATCCTCATATGGCACTTTTATCAAACATAGTTTGGCATTCGCAGGCGATAGAAAAACAATGAGAAAAATAATTAAAATAACATATGTTGTCGTACTCTATGCGAAGAAAGAGTACTCTTAGATTTTTCGGAAGGATTTCTTGCCGATACGAGAAGAATCGGTTACTATGGTTTCCTTGGTAAGTTATACCTTGTGGATAATATAAAAGTTTGCTAAGCTTATGGTTTATGAAGATTTATTATTGCCTGTATTAAATCAGGACACTTAGCAGAAAATTATCATTGGTAAATGATAACGAACGTACTTGATGACATCGTGAACTGCCTCTTGGCGTTCATCAGGTGAGTTCAGGCATTTCTTCCTTTAGCCTTTCCAGGCTTAGCTGCACCTTCTTTGGCAGCTTTATGGTATCTAGTTCTGATGCGGCCTTACTCACCACAGCCGTGATAGACTGCATTCTTTATGTCCCTACATTCCTGGGAAATGATGACCTGTTCCTTGGCAGATGTCACACTGCTTTGGTCCTGGTTCTATTCGACACTGTCCCTAGTGTCTTTGATAGCAATTCTTACATACAGGCTTCTTATTGAACTTTCGTTGCTTTTTATTAAGCTTGTACTTGCTCTCTTTCTTAGATTTCTGGGAGTTATCCTCCTCCTTTGGTTCATCCTTCATATCCGAAGTGTGAACAAAGCTCTTCTCACGAGCATTTGAACGTGGTTTTGGATGAAATTTAGAGCGAGAAGCATTTGGCTCTTTAGGTTGTTTCATGACCTTTTCCCCTTGGCCTTTCAAACTGTTGCGTTAACCACCGCTTGGAAATTTACTCCATTAATATTGAGGTTTACGTTTGAGACATTATTTGCTTTTATCGCATTAATAGCATCGCGACTATTGCCTATCTCATCCGAGTTTTCCATACTCAAAACTTGGTACTAAATATCAAATTAAACCATTATTAGTCATCATCCTGATGACCTGACATAGATTAGCCACGGCATCCACGAACCGTATAGGCCATTATGTTCTGAACATTCTTAATGAATGCTATTTGAATGTATATCTATTACATTTAGCTTAGGTCACAAAAGGACTATCAATGGCATTCAAGGTTTGGAGCGTGTCCAATACCTGCTTGACAGGGGACCATAATGTCACAACTGTCTTTGTCACAAGGACGATTATAAATAGCTCAAAGGCTAGCCTTACATGACTTTGGTTATATATATATATATATATATATATATATATATACATAAATGGCATAGAAGCCTGTCGCGAGGGACGTAGAAAGATATGGCAATAAGCCCAGTCATGAAGGACATAAGTAATCATATGGCGCGAAGGCCTTGTCGTAATGACATTTAGATGCGGCACAAATGGCCTTGTCTCTAGGACGTTATAGGATATGGCACTAAGTCCTGTCACCAGCGATGTTAACATTTAGTATGTTAACTTGTCACGAACGACGAATTATAGCACGGAGGCTTGTTATGGGTGACTTGAAATATAACTTGTGGATTTGTCACAAGGACATCAATTCATAGGCTGCAATCTTATTAGATCAGGAGTCTTAAGGCTTGAACATAGTTCTTCACCTTTGGACAGGGAGTCATAGACTACAACTGTCATCGTCTTGACAGGCGATTCTTTTGACAGAAAGGTAAACCAATTAACATCACTAATGGATGTCTATCTATAATTTTCGTATCTAATGATATTAGTCATGATCACATCGATCATATTGACTATTAGGTTTTGGGTATAATCCCACTATTTTGTCTTATCGACAGTAGAATAAAGCATAGCCCGTAGGCAATTCATCACTAGGGATGTCAATATTATGAATTTATGATCATCATACTGATGATACTAGTCAGGATCGCAATGATCATATAGACTATTAGGCTTGAGTGCAGCTCACTACCTTAAACAGGGGATCATAGAGATCGTAATGTTTGTGTCACAAATGGACAATATAATATGGCCCGTAGGCGAAACATCACTAATGGATGTTTACAATGGATTCATCATTTTAGATGATATAAGTCAGGATTGCTGATATTCGTTAATTTACACATATTTTAGTCCCCCGTTTTACCCCTATTTTATGCGTTTTTGGCCGTAAAACCGTCATTCGGATACTTATTTGTCTACATTTATGTTTACAGGCCTAAAACTGCATTCCAGACAAGATGATAGCAAAAAAGAGGACTTTCCGGACAAAACGACAAAGCTGCGAAGATTCTGTTAAGAAAACTGACCTGGGCGTGTGGAACGACCGTTCCACCTGATGCACGGTCGTGCATCTCCGACAAAGTTGATCAACCCGGAAATGAACGAGAGGTGCGACTGGGCGTTCTAGGAAAACAAGGCGGCTCGCTGAAGAACGGGCGTTCCATCTGAGGAACGACCGTGCGTATCCGATGAACCAACAGAGTCTCGGTGATGAACGACCAGTGCGACTCGGCGTGCAACAACAACCCGGAACTGAACGACCGTTCCATCCAAAGAACGGTCGTGCGATATCGTATCCGGTCAAAGATCTGATGACGTATGCAGTATGGTGACCCATCCCCAATAATTGATTAAAGTGCACGGTCGTGCCATATGGAGAACGACCGTGCGACAGCGAAAATTATAAAAACAGAACAGAAACATTCTGTTCGACATTCTGGATTTTTGGAGAGCTTCTCAGGCGATTTTCAGGCTCCGGAGGCATTAGCTTTCACCCGGAATCAAGCCACATTGTCCCGTTTAGCTCGATTACTACCCGGATCCTTAGTCTAGTACTTGTTTATGGTTTGATTTTCTAATCTTTCCATGATTTTGTTAATCTTTCAAGTACTTAGATTATTGTTTATGTATTATTGTAGCCTTTGGGCAAAAACACAAACAATCCCTTGCTAGATTATTGCCATTAGTGTGTTAAGCTTTGTTTGTAATGACACTTGAAGTATTTTCTATGTTAATCTTTGATGATTAGTTTGCAACCTTGTTATTGATATTGAATTCTTGATTATAAGTAATTCTGTTGGATGATTGATGCTTGGTTAGTTAAGATAGTTGAAAAATGAAGCTTAATTAATCTTGTATTAGTAAACTTTGAATTTGGTTAACTAGTTTAACTTGGTTTAAATGTATGCATCATGATACTAGAAATGGTTAGTGATTTAATAAAATGTAATTATTGTTAATCAAGAGAGCTTGCCGTCACGTAAGGGCCTTAACGGGTTAGATGGTGTCGTTATAAATTCTTGCCATGATTTGTTAGCTTAGTTAGTAGTTTAGGCCAAAATTGCTATCTAGGTGAATTATTGTGCAAGATTTGTAAAATGAACTTGGTTGTGATTTAATCTAGTTTATGCTTGTCTCGGTGGTTGCGTTGTGTTTATCGGTGTCTCTTTCCTTGATTAAGTGCGGTTAGAAAACTCCTAACGGATGACTAGCTTATTTTTAAGAGATTTTCATAGACATTTATCAATTGCACGTTAAAGAATAATTTTAGGTGGTTAAAGTGTGTTTATCGTTTTAGCTTTCCGAATGATTGTCATGTTAGGATTCCCGAAAGGGATACTAATTGTCTTAAATTGGAAAATTGACTGAATGCTTCTAGTGCCAAAACTGACTTAGTTGACATGCTGTGGTTGTGTATTTAGCAAGACTTTTTATCTATATTTTATTATGTTTTTATTATGTATTTTATTTATGCTTACGTTAGTTTAGTTAAATCAACCAAACCTATGTTTTTTACCGGTAGTTTAGTGACAAAGGTCTAGTACTATTTCTCCGCCCATTTCCTTGGATCGATACTTGGTTCTTACCGATACTTTATTACATATATGACGGGGTACACTTGCCTCTTTCGTGTGTGTTTTGATGTAAAAGTAATTATCACTTTTATAAATTTAAAACCAAATCGTGTGTAAATTCATTGCAAAATTATGTATATATACGCACACGTCAATTGCATTAATCATATTGACTATTCGGCTTGAGCATAGCTCACCACCTTAGACAAGGAATCATAAAGATCATAATGTCAATGTCTCAGATGGACAATTTATTATAGCCCGTAGGCAAAACATCTTTTCTTGACAGGGAGTTGTAGGCTACCACTGTCTTTAGCCTCGGAGGGCGTTAATTATAGCCCGTAGGCATTTCCCTCCTAAGGGATATTTATGGTATGATCATCTTTTCAGATGATATTAGTCGAGATCGTACGGACCCTACCGACTATTATGCTTGGAAGTATTCCAACATCTTTAGACGGGGTCAAAGACCACCACTGTCGTTGTCTTATCGGACAACAAATTTAGCCCGTAGGCACTTCATCACTCACGGATGTTTATAATTTGATCATCTTATAAGATGATATAAGCCATGATTTCTAAATCATAAGGCAAATTAGGAATTTAAAATTTTCCGATATAGGGATGACTGTTGTGATTTTATCGAATCACATTTGTCAGGAGTGCTAACACGTTCTTAGGTGTTAACAAGGATCTGAATCCCTTGAGTAGGTTTCACCATCTTGGCCGCGTAGGCTAGGTTTCACCTTTAAGATTCTTTTTAAAATGCATACTGGCAGGGGAGGAAGGATATTTATTTTATTCAGGATTTTTATCATAAATCCTAATTTATAAGTTAATAATAGCACAAATGGCCTAGTCGCGTAGACAAGTTTAATTTATAAGCCATGATTTCAGAGAATCGCGGCATTACGGTTTGAATCAAAGTTCATTACCTTTTCCTGACAGGGAGCTGTAGGCTACCACTGTCTTTAGTCTCAGAGGACATTAACTATAGCCCGTAGGCACTTCCCTTCTAAGGGATGTTTATTACGGAATTGCCCCTTAGGGAAATTCATTAACCATGGTAAACAGAGACCATATTTGGTTAATTTATTAATCATATATATTTAGGATTTCTATTATAATTTATCCTAATTATAAACAATAACAATATATATTAGCACATAAGGCCTAGTCACAAGGACAATTTTTTTTTTTTTAAATCATAAGCCAGGATTTCAGAGAATCGAGGCATGAAGGGTTGAACATAGTCCATTACCTTTTTCTGATAGGGAGTCATAGCTACCACTGTCTTTTGGCTCACATGGAAATGAGCAAGGCCCGTATGGTCTAAATATGATCATCTTAATTGATGATTTAAACCCATGATTCAGAGATCATTCAGTTGGGTTAGGAATCTTTTGGATAGGTTTTACCGTCTTGGCCATGTCTGCAATGACATTTAGGATAGGTTTTACCATCTTGGCCATGTCTGCATTGACATTTAGGCTAGGTTTTACCATCTTGGCCATGTCAGCATTGACATTTAGGCTAGGTTTTACCTTTAAGATTATTTTTAATAATTAACGCAGAACAATTTCTAAATTGGAATGTTAACAAGGATCTGAATCTAATTATGGAACTACCATCTTGGCCCGGTCTTAAAATGACACGTGGCTAGGTCTTGTCCTTTTTAGATTTTGTCATTTTATTATAATGGTAGATCTTATAAAAGGAATGTTATTTTTTTTCATTTATATCATATTTCATATCTAGGATGAAAATTCAGTCATTCCACTATAAAATAGAAATTTCAGGTTTGCCCAAAAAGGGACTTTGAAAGAAATAATGTTGTCCTCGAAGGGACTGAAAAAATGAATATGTCCTTAGAAGGACTATTAAGGAAACGATCTTCCGCAAAAAGGAGTTTCTTCTTCATTTTATTTCGGAATGCTTTCTCCTTGGTTGCACGTTTCACCTTGGCCGCGGTACGAAGCTCAGCATTTCAAGGCTCCGGATGTGGAGAATTCTTATTACAGCTTCTTCGTTTGGCGACGTATCCAATATAAAAATTTGGAAGCAAAAATTCTAGATTAGGATTGAGATTATTCCTATGTTAAGTCTAGACTCAGGAGGTCAAGGAATGTGCTACTGTGTTATTGAGATTAAACACCAAAAAGCTAGTGTTTAATTCACTCAATGTTGGCTCTGATACCAACCTGTCACACCCCGATTTCCACGTGCCACCGGTGGGCCCGGTGGGGAGTATGGTGACGTGGTTGACAACATAATAGTCAAACAACACAATATTTAATATGCACAGCGGAAGCAAATGAAAGATATAATTCAACCGAATATAATATTGTAATATCAAATATCACAACTGTCGATTGTTTATCCACAGACGGATCGAAAATAAAATGGAAACAATAGTTCAACAGACTTTTAGGCATCTTAAGCTTGCGAGACTTCTATTGATGCTAAGGAGAAATATCCAGCCAATTTCGTATAGTACCTGCATTTAGCCTTTTTGGAAAATACGTCAGTTTACACTGGTAAATATAATTAACTGACTCGTTTTGAAAATGGTTTAAGAAAATTGATTTGAATGCACGTGGCACAAAATATCTTTTATAATTTGATTAAAATGCACAGAGGCAAAATTAACCTTTTATAACTTGGGAGAATTATTTAAATATATAATCTTGTGAACGAATTACATGTTCCTTATGCGTTCAGTAGCCCGGATCGTGTCCGGGTTAAAGATCAATAGACACACCACATTATTCTTTTGTGCACTGACGGGTGTACGCCTACACCCCGCGCTTAAGTCGTGGCCATTTCGTAAAATGATGCCAAGGATATCCGGGACATGGTCATTAACCCCCCAAAGGCTTTTAAGTAAACAAGACTGTTTAAACGAGCCGATCAAGTTATCAATTAGCCACCAAACGATGGAAGATTTGATGCCCGATCAAGCGGTATTTTATATACCGTAACCCAAGCCCGTATAGGGAAAATAAGTTAAAAGTATTTACCTGAGCAATGTATAAATCACAATAAGCAAACGCAAGTAGCTTTTACTGGTACTCCTAATCTGGAACGAAGGTTTATAATAACCTATTAGAATCCTAACGGGTCTTTAGTTAAGCTTAAGCTTAGACCGGTTAGTTTCAAAGACACGGTTCGTACGCACGATTAAGCGAAGACCGGATAGAATGTGATTTAGACCCGACAAGTTCAGAGACTTGTTTAATATGGGTATTTCATACACATTCTGGATTTTGAGATAAAACCGATAAGGTTTGACCCGTTTAGGCTAGTTTATGTAAACTAGTTACATAAACCGAACCGAAGGCGTAATAAGCGTAACGGGTAATAATGAGAGCCATTTACAGGTTTCCTAAGTTAATATGCTCTAAATATGTTGTGATATCAGTAAGATATCATTTATTATGCCTGAAATGAATTTAAACACAAACTATGCCCCGTAGTGGTAGTTTGGTCATTTAAAAGGTTATAAAAGAGTTTAAGTATTTACCTGAGTTACAGGTCTGATGTAATCAGCAAAAATACTTATTTTACCAATTCATAACAGTAGGGCAAAGTATATACGTGAAATTTATCAATTATAACCAAACTATGCACCGTAGGGGCATTTTGGTAATTTCACATAAGCCGAAAAGCTCAAAACTGAAGTCTGAGTTTAAGGACTTTTGCTTACTGTTAAAATATTATAATTTGCCTCAAAGATCAGTATGTATCACCCTTTGTATGTTTAAAATAGTTTTTGTACATACTATGCGTTAAAAACGCTTTAAAAGGCGATTAAAGCCATTTCCGGGTTCGATACATAAGGCTGATATTTTTATTATTCCAGAAGGCTAAAAATAATTTATTTATCATATGTGATCAGTAGCAAAAGGTTTTGGAGTTGATTAGATATGTAAAACTCATTTTATGGCCCGTAAGGGCAAAACCGACAATTACCGGATTAAGCCTACGACTATTAGTTATGCTCAGCCTAAAATTAATTAAAAATCTTTAAAAATCCCAAAATAATATATTACATCAGTGGGTATTAAGTTTGATACCAAAAAGTAGGCTTAACTAGGCTATATGCTAATTACGCCGTTTCATTAACATAAAGCTTTCATTTTACGCTAACGAGCATAACTCTTAATCTACACCTCAAACTGATGTCAAATTTTGTATGCAAGTTTAAATATCAGTAAGTAAGGTTTCTACTCTTTTACATTTCCAAAAATCACGTTTTAAGGTAATAAGGGCATAATGGTCAACATATGAGCAATTAACGGATTCATGCGTATTAATTGGATAACTAATGATCCGAGGTGTATAATCACAGAGGGTTATACTAGCATGTAACCTGGTCCAAATGAAGCTCTTAGGTATTTCTAAAACATACCATAACGGGTCAGAACTGAAAGTCAAAGTATAAGTCAAACTATGCAACTTTCGGTTCCGAACCGGGTCTAAACAGGGAATTGTCGGGTTGAACATGTTTAGACATGTTCTTACACTAATTACCAAGTTATATTAATGATCAAACAGGTTTTATGTGTTCTACATTACTAATTATGCATAAATTGTAATTTACACATTCTGTTGACTTTTTAAATACAAGTTTGACCCGACATTTGACCTAGTTAGAGTGGGAATCAGGGGGAACCCTTTTAAGGGTTTATTACCCACATAATTACCAACTTATAACTACTTTTGATTCGACTAATCACTGGACCATTAGTGATTAATCTTAAAGTCAACCGTTAATTACGACAGTTTGACTTTTAAGCTAATACTAAGCTAAAACTTAATTAAGAAAGGATTAGCAAACTTACTGAAGTCCTAAGCTTGATTAGTGATCACTTGGGAGAAGACTTGAGTTCCAGAAGTGATCCAAAAATGCAGATGAAGGTGTGATTGCAAAGTTGCAACTCATGGCCCTTTTATAGTGGATTTAATCACCACAATGTGTTGACAAATAAGTCTACTACTGACCATAAGTTACCAACATGTGTCCCTATATGTTTAGGGATTGTTTAGGGGCCAAGGGATATGAGGAAAATCGTTTAAAGGGCAGTTACACGCGCATAACAGCAAACAGCAAGTTTTTTGTTGCTGGCAACATGCTTGCGCACCGTAAGCATAGTGCTTACGGTCCGTAAGCTAGTGGCTGAAGTCAAAAACTCTTGTTCTTTCAGGATTTCGAAAGGGCAACCTCATATTTCGACTTTGGGACCTCAATTATCAGTTAGGGACCTCCCAAAATGGCCTTGAACAGTTACATACCCTACCACTTTGGTATGTTTCATTGAATTCTTTTTTGAAAGTGCCGAACAAGAAGGTTTACCGTGTTTTTCTTTGTAGGAGTCCACCATTTCAATTATTGTCAAGAATTTCCGGATTTAAGATATATTAGATGTTTAAGATATATATACTTGGGTCTTGGGATTTATATATGAGGTCGTTCAGAGGTAAAAATTAACATGACGCCACTTTTAAATCCTGCCAAAACATCTTTATTAAATCTGGGTTTACAACCCTTTTTGTCTTACATGACACGTGTCGTTATATTACTGAACACGAATTTTCGAGGTGTTACATTTTGAGTGTGGTGAAATTGGACATATCATTCGAAATTGTCCATATCTTCATAAGTTAAAATCCAAAGTTGATGATCCCCGTGAACAAAATTACCGAAAGCGACATGTTTCTACAAAACAAGATCCCCGTCTTGTAAAAGAAAGGGAAAAGAAACAGAAACGCCAACAAGTCAATGTAATTGAAAATGCAATTAAAACCGATGTGGTTCACAAACAACCTGTTTCCGTTAAACCAGAAATTTCTAAAACTTCTAATAATCACGAAGTTAAGATTTCGAAAATTCAAACTGGTAAAACACAACAGACTTGGAAACCAAAAACGGTTAATAATTCAGGGGGAACATCACAATTTCCAAACCATCGAGAAATTGAAATAACCTTTGTCGATGAAAGCGGAAGACCCAAGACCACAAAGGCTTGGGTCCCCATCTCCAACTAATCATGTGAGTTCATGTGCAGGGTGTTCCAGGAGGAACTTTCAGCAGTCATTGGATTGTTGATAGTGGGGCATCCAGGCACATGACAGGTGACATGAAGCTTCTCTACGACGTCAAATCTATTAGAGGAGGTTATGTTGCTTTTGCTGGAGATAAAGGCGGATATATTACTGGTGAAGGAATGGTATCCAACGGGGTTGTAAGCTTTGATAAGATCAACTTTGTGCAACAACTTGATCACAATCTTCTCAGCGTTTCACAAATATGTGATAAGCAGTTTTCAGTACACTTTGATTCAAATGGATGTTATGTGCTGAAACCCGGTTTCAAGATTCCGAAAGAATGGATTCTCTTATCTGCTCCAAGGATTAATGATCTGTATGTCCTTGATATGAGCCAAGCTATTACAACGTCTGCACAAGCAACTTGTTTCGTTTCCAAAGCCACAGAAAAAGACTCAATCTCTTGGCACAGACGGATGGGTCACATTTACTTACGCAAAATGAATCATTTGGTGTCGAATGAATTAGTGAATGGTGTTCCTCTTAAAAACTTCCATCTTCAAGACGTCTGTGTTTCATGCCAAAAAGGAAAGCAAAGCAAGAAGCAACACCCGACTAAGAAGATCAACACGGTGGCCATGGATTTGTTTGGTCCTGTTAAGCATAAAAGCATTCGGAATGATCAATACTGCCTCGTGATAACAGATGATTATTCAAGATTTTCTTGGGTGGCGTTCATGGCTCACAAGAGTGACACTTTCGGTATTATCAAAAACTTGATCATTCAGATTGAGAATTTGTATACTTTGAAGGTTAAACGGATTCGCAGCGACAATGGAACAGAATTTAAAAATCAAGCCATGGAGGAGTTCTGTAGATCAAAAGGTATTCTTCACGAATTTAGTGCGGCTTACACTCCTCAACAGAACGGCGTCGCTGAACGTAAAAACCGTACATTGATCGAGACTGCTAGGACGATGTTGGTAGAGTCACAATTTCCGATTCCCTTCTGGACTGAAGCTGTGTCCTCTGCTTGTTATACATTGAACCGAGTCCTTACAGTCAAAAGGCACAACAAGACCTGCTTCGAGCTTCGAGCTTCTTCACAAACGAAACCCAGATTTGTCATATCTTGAACCGTTTGGAACTCCTTGCACAATGATCGATCCTAATGGAAAGTTTGGGGCAAAAGCTATTGAAGGATACTTTCTTGGTTATGCCACCCCGAACTTAAGAGTCTGGAATCTAGAGACTAAAAGGGTCGAGGAATGGTCTGAAGTCAGAGTACATCGGCACACATTGCCAGTCAAATGTCCAGGTCAACCATGGATGTTTGAGTACGATGAATTTTCAATTCGATCAATATTCAAGAAGTCGAAGAAAGTGCTGCGGCAAGGATGTTTTTCGAGAGTGACAATGCAACAGCTTCACCGTTGGTTCGCCCAATTATTGTCAACAATCAAGATGCAACTTCAGTGAATAATAATGCTCTCGACAATGAGGATTTTCACGATGCTACCGAACTGAACGAATCTTCAGAGGATGATGAATTTCTCGATGCAGACCAAGAAGCTGTTCATGGTACTTCAGAGGCTACACCTCCAGTGGACGCCCCTAAAACAGCTGAAGCTACTGCATCATCCTCTTCGCCAGTTCAGGGTATTGAATTGGTTGTTGATCTCAATCTCAACAATCTGGGTACGAACATTCCAGTTCCAGAAAATCCAGAAACAAGGATTCACAATACCCATCCTCAACAAAACATCATCGGAAATGTACAAAGTGGCATTCAAACGAGAAACATGTTGCGAAACGACAACAATGCAGGCTTGTATGCGGCGATTCGAGAATCGGGTCAACAAAATGATTGGTCCTTCGCGTGTTATGTATCACAAGAAGAACCAAAATCTATTAAAGAAGCTTTGAAAGATAATTCTTGGGTTGAAGCCATGCAGGAAGAACTGCTGCAATTCTAGAAGCTAGGTGTCTGGAAACTCGTTGATAAACCTGAAGATTACAAGAAGATTGGTACCCGTTGGGTTTATAAATGCAAAAAGGATGACCGTGGAGTAGTCATTCGAAACACAGCAAGATTAGTTGTTCAAGGTTTTCGTCAGATTGAAGGGATCGACTACAACGAAGTGTATGCACCAGTTGCACGTCTTGAAGCAATTCGGATCTTTCTAGCCTATGCGTCCTTTAAAGGATTCAAGGTTTACCAAATGGACGTGAAAAGTGCATTCTTACCTGGTGTGGTTGAAGAAGATGTGTACGTCGAACAGCCTCCAGGTTTTAAAGATCCTATTCACCCTGATCGGGTTTGGTTGCTGAACAAAGCTCTCTATGGTCTACATCAAGCACCACGAGCTTGGTACGCAACCTTATCTAATTATCTGCTGGAGAATGGATTTCGCAGAGGTCTTATCGATTGCACTCTTTTCATCAAAGAACATGATGGAGATCTTCTACTGGTTCAGGTATACGTGGATGATATTATTTTTGGTTCTACTAACGATGTTTTGTGTAGGAATTTCGAGCGTGTTATGCAGGAGAAATTTGAAATGAGCACTATGGGGGAGATGACTTTCTTTTTGGGCTTACAAGTGCAACAAACGAAGTCTGGGATATTCATCCATCAGACTAAGTATGTCAATGACATTCTGAACCGATTTCAGATG
This sequence comes from Helianthus tuberosus, assembly GCA_030545235.1. NCBI lineage: Eukaryota > Viridiplantae > Streptophyta > Magnoliopsida > Asterales > Asteraceae > Helianthus > Helianthus tuberosus. The sequence continues at coordinate 31,896,251 of CM060373.1, read as the reverse complement.
TCCGACACATCGCCCATTGGTACCCCACTGCAGCAAAATCATGGAATTCATCCAGACTTGAAGGGTGAAGTTGTTAGCTCCTCATACTACCGTGCAATGATCGGATCTCTTATGTATCTCACAGCATCAAGACCAGACATAATGTACCCAACGTGCCTGCTTGCCAGATATCAAGTTAACCCGAAGGCCTCACATCTTGCAGCTGTAAAAAGGATTTTTCGTTATTTGAAGGGTTGCCCTGACACCGGTCTATGGTACCCTAAGGATAATAACTTTGACTTGATCGCTTACAGTGATTCTGATTTTGATGGATGCAAAATCGACGGCAAATCCACAACGGCTGGATGTCAGTTTTTAGGAAATCGCCTAGTCACATGGTAGTGCAAGAAGCAGACTTGTGTCGCTACATCAACATGCGAAGCTGAATACATTGCTGCCTCAAGTTGTTGCTCCCAAGTCCTGTGGATCCAACAACAAATGCGTGACTACGGTTTTGAATTCCTAACTACTCCTATTTTCGTTGATAATTATGCTGCCTTCCAGATCACTAGAAATCCTGTGCAGCATTCAAAGACCAAACACATCGAAATTAAGTATCACTTCATACGTGATTGCTTTGATAAAAGGCTTATCGATGTTGTTAAGGTCCACACCGATGACCAACGTGCCGACCTTTTTACTAAAGCATTTGACAAATCAAGATTTGACTTTTTATTATTGGTAAACGGCATTAAGGTCAAGCAAGAGTAAAACCGACATCGGAAAATCGTTTTTGTAAATATCTTTGTGTTTTTAATTTATCACAGTTTTTACATTTTAGGGGGAGTAAATCCAAAAAGTTTGAAAATTCAAAAACATCAAAAAATTTCAAAAACACAAAAATAATAGAAAAACAAAAATGAGTTTCCTGGCGAGCAAAAGAGAAAATGATAGTACATCAGTGGTCTGTCCAAACCTCTTTAAACATTAAATGAAAAATGTTAAGCAGCTCTATATAAGATGTATCGGTAGGCTCACAATCATTTTAAAGTGTGCAGGGTGATATAAACTTAAATCGACTGAAGACTGTGTGGGAACCGCTCATTGGCATATGGTCTTAGTACCGACATTTCGTTTGAGAGATTGCCGAGGTTCTGAGATATGTGGTCTTTATGCTGTTTATCATCTGGGTATCATGGTTGTTTCTTTTACCGAATATAACGGAGACGAAGTCTAGATCTTCCATGATACCATACATACGTGTACATACTGCATACGACCTCAATAAGTGATCAACAATCACATGTCCAAACAAAATAAGTGATAATATATCACAATTTATCCGGGAGTCAAGTATCTCACATTTTCATATACGTCAAAACAAATGATAAATGGTATACTCACCAGTAAGATGAACCCTCGTGCATACCTTGATACGGGAATGTGTCGTATATGGATGAACACCGGTCGGTAAGTATAAATCATACACTAATCGTATCCCCTCGCCATGATTACATCTGATAAGTTGAGCTTATGTGGACAACAATACCGATAATTGTTATAAGATGCTTATCTAAATGTTAACTAATTGAACAACAAGAGCGTTTTGGCGTGACCGTACACTAATATGATTCTCTTACCCTCGAAACTCGCAAAAAGAATGTCTGGAAATATTTATTAAATGCTTTCAGTTTCTGCATCTCTATTTATATTTATTTACTGCTTTCCGTCTTTACATTTGAAATTTTCAAAATTCCAAAAAGATTTTAGGTGTGTTTTAATATAAATTTTATAAAAGCCAAAAAGATTTTATTTCTAAATTCTTTTGATTACCCGATGTTGGAACTCGAATCTTCGACACCTGAAATCTGATCGAAAACCAAAACGACTGATTCTTTATAAACGGTCGAAATTTGCAAGTTTTGAAAGTTAAAGACTAAAATTGAACAATTTGTTAAACTTTCAAACTGTCGGACGGTAGTTGATTGAAAAATGGTGACATGAGTGTCGTTTGTTTATGTTAACTATATTCCAAGCAGTTGTTCTCATTGCGCGTTTAGCTTTCTTGTATGTGCAGATGCGACAATCAAACCAGCTAAAGCCGAAGAGAACGTGATAGAAGACAAGCTTCGGAATGAAGACACGACGTGGAGGCACTCAAAAGATAAAGATGATCGAGTTGCCGCTGACCTATCATCAACACCTCAAGGATCTAAGTGCTGAAAATGGAGTTTATTTTAAGGGGGAGTTTGTTAACACACTTCCTAAATGAAAAGGAGAGTTTGTTGATACACTTTCTACTTACGACACGTGAAGACTTTGAAGATCCTCCGACATGATAGACATGGAAGATGAACCTCATGAGTAGCGTCCAAGGGGGAGTTTGTTGGTACACTTTATGTGGACGCGACTCTGTTTGGTTTGACTTGGTTCGGTTCGACTCGATTAGGTTCGGATCAAGACCGACGTCGTGACATTCCTCCGTCGTGCGCCCCAGAGATCGACACGCGAAGCACGGAGAGCCGCAAGGGATCCGTTTGAATGATGATCAAATCATGATTTCATGTTTATTACATGGACATGCATTTCAAGATTGTTGGGCCATTCACGATGTACTATATGTGCATTTACTCAAACATGGCATACTAAATGCATATATAATATTATAAGAAGACTTAGTAATATGTTTCCATGATTTGATGAAGATTAGATTGGAAAACATATGACGAAGATCCCATTTTTCATGCATGACGAAGTTTAAATTAAACACATGTGGCGAAGTCCTTGTTGGACGAAGGTTAACCTTCGTCGAAGATATGCATGTGATGAAGTTCCAAGACTTCGTCACTTTGAAGGTTCGTCTGAGATCCTTCGTCGTCTGCAGGAGCTTCGTCGTACCTCCAGTATATATACTGAACAGACAGTAGAATAGAGGGTGCAAGTCTGAATAGATTTGAGAGAGAACACACTGTAAAACACACACCCACTGAGAGTTTATAAGGAGATCTTGTAAACATTGCTTTGTAACAGTCATACGTATTAATACATTTGAGTGTTAATCGTTGAACAGTGTTTGTCGTTTTCGTGTTCTAACTTGGTTTAACTTATCCGCCTAGATTCCGCACTCTCGGGTTCGTCGAAAAACAGGGAATAGAGGTTTAACTCGATCCTTCGGGTGGACCTACAGTTGATAATGGCTTTGTGAAGATGTCGGCAATTTGATCATCTGTTTTAATAAATTGAACCTTCAGATTTCCTTGGCTGACTTGCTCATGAACAAAATGGAAATCTTCCTCCACATGTTTAGTTCTAGCATGAAACACCGGGTTTGCTGAAAGATACGTAGCTCCAAGATTATCACACCAAAGAGTGGGTTTGTTCAACTTAACTCCCAGTTCTTGTAGGAGAGACTTTAACCAGATTAGTTCAGCAACCGTATCAGCAATAGCCTTGTATTCGGATTCAATAGACGACCTAGAGACAGTTTTCTGCTTAGGAGCTGACCATGATACTAAGTTCGAACCCAAGAAGATAGCATAGCCCCCCGTGGATCGACGGTCGACCGGGCAACCAGCCCAATCGGAATCCGAATATGCTGTAATAGGAACCAACCTTTCACCCCAATGTGAATCAGCAAAGGTATGTAATGTAGACGTTGAGTTCGATGTAAAACAAAGGCCCAGTTGAGACGTTCCCTTGAGATAGCGAATTATACGTTTGACAGCCATCCAATGGGATTCGTGAGGTTCATGCATGAACTGACATACCCTGTTGACAGCGTAGGCAATGTCGGGCCTAGATAAAGTGGCATACTGAAGTGCTCCAACACAATGGCGATATTGGCTGAAGGGTCAAAAAATTTTCGGGGTTTAGGATGTGGCCGAAGGTGAGGAGGTCGGTAACGGGGCGTGGTTGGTTGCGAAGGAGAGGAAGTAGGTTGGGTGGTGTTGGTCTGAGGAATAGGAGCGGTTTGGACAGGTTCGGAAATAGGAGGGGTGGGTGGCGATGGTTCGGTTGTAGGAATGGATGGGTTATCGAAAATAGTTAATGGCGGATCAGAAATTGTAGAAAAGGAAGTAGCGGTTGTGGAGGATGAATGAGGGTCAATGGAGGGTTCAGTAAGGGAGGGAAAAACATGCTCGTTAAATCGGACATGGCGAGCAATGTAGATTTGGTGAGTAGTTTGATCATGGCATTGATATCCATGATGAGACGGGCTATAACCGAGAAAGATACAAGGAGTAGAACGAAAATCAATTTTGTGTTGGTTATATTGACGTAAATAAGGAAAACAGAGACATCCGAATACTCGAAGAAATGAGTAATCAGGAGGACGTTGGAAAACTAGTTGATATGGGGATTTGTTTGAGGAAAGACGAGAAGGTAGACGATTGATGAGGTAGACGGCGGTTTGAAAGGCGAATGACCAAAAAGTTTAAGGTAGTTTGTATTGGGCTAGTAAGGTGAGACCGGTTTCCACGACGTGGCGGTGGCGACGCTTAACAATGCCATTCTGTTCACTCGTACAAGGACACGAGCGACGATGTAAAATACCATGGGATGTAAAAAACTGAGTAAGGTTCCGAAACTCGCCACCCCAATCAGTTTGAACACTTTTTAGTTTGGTGTTAAATTGGCGTTCAACTAGGCGAACGAAATTTGTGAAGGTATTAAAAACGTCGGATTTTTGCATGAGCGGGAAATACAACATATGGCGGGTATGATGGTCAACACATAACAAAAAATAACGATAACCGTCAAAGGACGTGGTAGTATGGCCCCAAACATCACAATAAACCAAATCAAGTATGTTTTTACTACGAAAAGATGAAATAGGCAAAGTAAGTTTGGACATTTTTCCCAATTCACAAGAAGTACACAAAGATGAACAAAGTTTGTCAGAAACAGGTAAAGAAAAAGTTTTAGCAATATGTTGAAAAACTCGAAAGTGAGGATGCGCACGTCGTTGATGCCACATAGTAGATGGAGCTCGAAAAGCAGTGAACGCCATTTTGGAAACCGGTTGAAAAGAAGGTAAGCGAATGGTGTAGAGACCCTGGTCACTGGGGCCCGTGAGGAGGATAGCCCTGGTAGCCTCGCCCTTCACAACAAAAAAAGAAGTGTGAAATTCAAAGAAAACGTTATTATCTTTGCAAAATTTGTGAACAGAAAGTAGGTTACGTTGTGTAACATCCGTCAAAAAACGGATATCCAAAAATCTGACCCGTTTTAAAATTACGAATCCTAGCTTTGAAAAAAAAAATTCGCGAATTAGTCACCGTTTAAAGATTTTTGCTAGTAATCTAATTATCAATACAAATTATTTATGTATTTATTTAATTAATTAATACTACAATTAATTTTAAAAAAAAAGTATATGTACGTTTGTTTTAAATAAAGAGTAAAATGCAAGTTTTGTCCTTTATCTTTAGGCCATTTTGCAAGTTTTGTCCTTTATGTTTAAATTTGACGAGTTTTGTCCTTTATGTTTAAAAATCAAGCACGTTTTACCCTTTGGGCCTTAAAAATCAAGCACGTTTTGTCCTTTATGTTTAAAAATCAAGCACGTTTTGTCCTTTATGTTTAAAAAATCAAGCACGTTTTGTCCTTAAAAATCAAGCACGTTTTGCCCCAAAGGGTAAAACGTGCTTGATTTTTAAACATAAAGAACAAAACTCGTCAAATTTAAACATAAAGGACAAAACTTGCAAAATGGCCTAAAGATAAAGGACAAAACTTGCAATTCACTCTTAAATAAATAAATAAAAAATTGAAATAAGTTGAAATATTTATAAGATTACGTTTGACTTTTCAAAAAGGATTTATGGCTTCTTTAAATGAAATTATTATGGGGAGTAAATTTATAAATTTCTTTTTGACCAAGAAAATGGATTTTTAGGTGAGTAAATTGGACCTTCCAAACAGTTCGTAAGGCTACTGTCTATCCATGCTTTCAAATCAATATAACTAGTTACCTTCTACCCAATTATGCCCTGAACTTGAAGACTCCCCAAATTTTGAGTTTTTATCTGCATCATTTCACACATAAAAAAAAAACTAAGTAAAACCACCCAAAAAAGGTTACATATGTAAACAGTTACCATACACTTCAAACAACTACTATCCGGTGGAACCAACTCCCTCGCTGCAAGCACTAAACAAACATGTAACATATGTTAGCACAAACTTTCGTATTTGTTTGCCGTCGTATAGCTTTTTTTGTTTTCTAGACTGGACAGTTGTGCTCCCACAACAATTGTTTTAGATGTGTAGTCCCTTTTGTGTCCAAGAAAGGGCTGGTTTTAACATAAGAAACACGTGTAACATTGTTACAACATATGTAGCAGCAAAAAGAACAACTTTTATATATAAAATGAACGAGACCATCAACTATTAAATTATGGACTTTCTAAAAGGTAATGAAAATGTGATATCGGAGTGAAGTTTATACAAGATAACTAACAACTCATCTAAAATAACATTTCAACATTTAAAAAGATATAGATTTGTAAGTTAATAACAACTGATAATATCAAAAAATAAAAATGATTTTAATACAAAAACAAAAACCTGTAACTACATAAACATTTACCATTACTAGACCACTTTGTGCGTGTGTTCTTGGTGTTCGAGACGAACACGATGAAGATTGTTGTTCCTCTCTCTAAATCTGCTTCTCTCTCATGTTCATCTTCAAATCTGCTTCTCTCTCATGTTCATCTTCAAATCTGCTTCTCTCTCATATGTGTGTGTTCTTGGTGTTCTAACAACTTTCTCTCTCTAAAAACGCATGCAACTAAATGAATTTCTGACTTGCTTCTCTGTTTCAAACTTGTGTGTGTTCTTGGTTTTGGTTTTCCAACAACTTTCTCTCTCTAAAAACTCATGAAACCGAATGATTTCAGGCATGCTTCTCTCTCACACATCTTGGTGTTCTTGATAAAGACGATGGAGAATCTTGTTTCTCTTTCTCTTACACACTTGTGTGTGTGTGTTTTGTGTTTCTCTTTCTTAAAAAAAACGATCTTGGCCTGCTTCTCTCACACACACTTGTGTGTGTTCTTGGTGTTTATTTTGAAACATGAAGAGAGAGAGAGAGAATGGATGATGATGATGATGATGATGGTGGTGGTGACTTGTACAGAAGAAAGAGAATAAGAGGACAAGCCTCACATTTTTTTAATATATTCTATGTACCTTGTTTCATTGTGTTTTTACCCAAATACCCTTTAAACTACATATAAAGATAAACATTGCAATTTATTTAATTCAATAATGCTAGTTATTTCCTCAACCATTAGATCATCAAGATCAATGGTCACAATTGGGTTTCCTTAGTTTTCTCACTAAAAAATGGTTTCCTATATAACCTTGCCCTATATATATATATGGTAAGGATAGTGTAAAAAGGGCCTAAAGTGTGAGAAGTGTATTATAACACTATATATAATACCATATAACACCATATAAACACCGTATAACAATATGTAACACCATATAATACCATATAACACTATGTAACACTATATATCATTATATAACAAATATAACACTATACATCTATCATAGACATGCTATCAGACAACCTATAGTGTTATATTTGTTATATAATGATATATAGTGTTACATAGTGTTATATGGTATTATATGGTGTTACATATTGTTATACGGTGTTTATATGGTGTTATATAGTATTATATATAGTGTTATAATACACTTCTCACACTTTGAGCATTTTTTACAGGATCCTCTACCTATATATATATATATATATATATATATATATATAGTAGCTTTATGAGCATGTTTTTTTTTTCATTTTACAACTTTAGAGATGGTATAACTCCAAAGTTTATCATTTTGAAATATTTTAATAAATTATTTTGTTAAGAGTTAGGTTCAGCAAGACTAAATTTACATGTGTGACTTCTAAAATATATTTTAATAAATCGATAAATACATGTGTTATGTGATTTTTGTATCTTTCTCCTTAAAATTGGTTATACAATGACTAGTTTAAGAGATAACACGTTATTATGCCATTTATTAATAACTACATGTATTTTAGACAGATTTAGGGAGCTTAATATGCCAAATTTACGTTGAGAACTTTTTTGGTGTATTTTTAACAAGTTTATTCCGTTTAAAAAAATATCTATATATTATTTTTTTCCAATCATTTTTATATAGTTGCATCTCATATTTGATTAGACACGAATATTTAAAAATTTAAAATAGAAAGTACATAATTGTTTATATACGAAGTTACTAATTATATGGATACTAGCTCGTTGCGACCAACCTGTTATGTTAAACGGGAAAAAAAACAACGTAAAAACATTGAACAATAGACGTATGTTGCGTCTTATTAACTTACAAATTAGAATGAAGTGTTAAACGAAAGATAATAACGTTGAACCACACACGCACGTTGCACCTTGTTAACTCGCAAAATTTAGAATGAAACGTAAAACAAAAAATTTACGAAATATGATAAGTATAGGGACCAAAGTTGAAAGTAAAAAAAATGTGAGATTAAATTGAAAAAGATGAAAACTTTTGGGTTAAAAATAAAAAATCAAATAAATTTTGGACTAAAAGTGTAATATTAGTTTTTTTTTTTTTTTTTTTGAAAACACCCCTAAGCTTTGTGTACAACACCCCAATACATATACATGTTGGAAATTTATAGTATGTAAATTTCCTTATGAACGGAATGTATTACGCTCAAATTTCCGGTGTTTCCAAACTTCGAATACGCGTTTTGAATCCTATAAAAGCCGATGTTGCTCTTGTGTTAAACATACCAGAACCACAATCGTTTCCCCACCCTTGAACCGCTCTCCGTGATCCAAGTTAACCACCACGGCTGCCATCACTCGAGAACACGCTAAATCCCATCCGTTCTTATATAAACTGCCACGGGGATCTTTCATCCGGTCAACCGACACACCTAACTCACTCTCTGTTGATAACGCCACCGGAGAAACCGAGCACGCCGCCGGAGGAGTCCGAAGCCGACGACGTTCTATTTGTTTCTTTTCTTGATTAATCCTCAAGTTAACCTCATGCTTGATCGACATTAATAATAATCGGTCAAACAAAAAGATACAAGATAGTCGTATGTCGTGTGTTTATAATAAAGATGATGCTGCTGTTTTACGTCTGAATAAACTTATATTTAAAAAATAAATAAAAAAAAAAAACTATTCCTGAATATCCACTTAGTTGATTACACCAGGGTGATAAACATAATATTTATGATTCTGTCCATATTCATTACATTTGGCCATAGCCTATTTTTCTTAGTTACAAACTGTTGTTTTCTTTTTATCAAGAATAAAGAAAAACATGAACAATTGGGGTGGAAATCTTTCTGTTCGATTGGATTTTTATAATGAAGAAGAAAACTCCATTAATGAGTGTTTAAATCAAATAGAAGCCGGTTCTTGCCGTTTTTTTTAGACTGATTTTCTTTTATTTTTATTTATTTATTTTAAATTCTTTCTCCTTAATAAAATTTACAGTTTTATTTATTCTTTTAATCTAACTCTTTTCTCTCTCTTTATAATAAAACTTTTAGAACTTTATTAATAACTTAATTAACAACAATTTAATTATAATCCTTATATATCATTAAAGGTATACTATAAGATGAATCATAACATACAAACAATTAACATGTAAACCAAAATTAGTAGCGATATTATTCAACTTATTAGATCGTTTATTTTGTTCCATATCTAGGATAATCGTTCAAACGTACGAAATCCTTTTTCCTATCCTTACTCGTGCGTCATTTCAAGGGATCTCCATACGCAATCAATATGAGTATACTTGATCCCATTTTTATTTTATCACTTTTGGGTGCAACATGTATTCTATACAAAAAAACGCAACGATTGAAACTTGTTATATGCACACTCTATCCATTTTTAAACATGAAACAATTTGATGTTTGTTAATCTCGTATGCTATGTAAACTTTTCGTGTCTATATGCTCGTTAACCTGGCTAAACTTATTAAACTTCTGAGACTTGTTAGACTTCTTATACTTATTAAATTCCTATGCTATAGGAGTACGCATCGCCCTTGAGTGAATCTTGGGGTGTTTGCGTTTGAAACTTGAGTTTGACATATAGTGACACCGTTTCCGCATATTAGTAACTTGTATTATGTTGTTCATATTGGATATGAGTATTTAAACTTTTTATTCCACTTTACGCTATGTATCAAACCTGTATACTCGCCAACTTTTTGTTGATGTTATTTTAATACATGTTGCAGGTTGATAGTCAAGATGATGAAGGAATCAAGTTAGGATGGTCTAGATACCCACTTTAATAATAAACCATGTTTGTTGCAATTTGTCTTTATTTGAAACAATGTATTTGAATTTAGTCATTTATGAAATTTGATTTAATCATATTGTCACAATAGTGTTATAATAGTGTTATGATGCTTTTGGGCGATTTGTTCGTCTCATCCCGATATTTTCGCCATCGGTTGGGGTGTGACAGATTGGTATTTGGTATCACTCACCAAAAGAAGATGACACAATTGGCATCCAACATAAATTACGTTTTTTTAATCTGATTATTATCTTTTTTTTTAAACAAAAGTGCCGCCACAAACTAAGAACCATTTTTCTTTCTTTTTGATTGTTCTCGCTAATTGTTCGGGAATTAAATTAGAACCGCGTTTCCGTTTTCGTTTCAATAAAGAACATGCATTGATATGAATGCCGCGTTTCCGTTACAAACCAATCGCAAATCATTTCCATACTTTGCGAGCCATGCGAAATGAATGCCGCGTTTCCGTTACAAACCAATCACAAATCATTTCCATACTTTGCGAGCCATGCGAAGTGTTAGATATTTTAGTGTAATCGGGGATTGACTTGGTGATCAAAGCGAATAATAATACACATCAAGCAAGTTAGGAGGTGCGTGAGTGCACACTTATCTGAGTTATTATTATTCGGAGTGTACGGGCGGAGCGTACCCTACGGGGGTTCCAAGGGGGCAGCGCCCCCTTGGCGGGGGTTATCTGGAAACATCCCCAAAATTCGTAGACAGAGTTTGATCATCTTCCTGGTTCAAAAATACACACATACGAACATACACTGGTTCTATTCTCGAAATCAGAGTTGTATCCGATTGAATTATTCGGGTGAACCACCGAAATAATTTGATCTGAGAGTGACTACACGGCTCTCTGATCATCCGGCAAACCGAAATTCCCCAACACGAAGGCTATAAAACCGAACCCTCGGATCACTATTCTCGACACCCTCCACCTTTTCGTAGCACCCAAACATACGCCGGAGATACCGGGCACGACGCCGGAGTTCGAAGCATCGCCGGAGTTTGGAGACTTCACCGGAGAAACCCGAAAGCCGCCGGAGCTTACGTCATCACTGTTTCGGTATACCTTTCTTATTTCTTTGTTCTCTCGTTTAATCCTCTGTTAAAAAAAACTAATAGTTTCTGGTGTATAATCATTAAACTGAACTAAAAATCTATAAATTTTCTGTTGAACCAATTTTCTTTTATAGAACTTCAACATCAGGTTCATTTTGACCATTCTCATGGCAAAATTGATCGTATGCATTGCCATACCATATTTATATCATAAAAAGAATGTTTGTGCTTTATTACTTTTTGTTATATGGACTGAAAGTTTGGAAAGAAAAAAAAGATATAACAGTCGGTTGTTTTATTTATTAAATTGAAGAAGATGATGAACAGTTTAAACATGTTTAAATAATTTAGAAACAAAGACCCGGCCATAACCCGGTTTTGGACTGATTTTTTTTATTTAATTTATTTTAAATTCTTTTTCCTTATAAAATTAACCAGTTTATTTATATTTTAATAAAATTATTTTTGCTTCTTCCTTCATTTTTATAATAAAACTTGTAAGATTTCATTAATAACTTAACTAACCAACGTTTTATCACAACTCTTTATATCAATAATGATTTATCATAACAATTAGTTTATAACACAATAAATATTAGTAATTTAGTTTGGATCATTTTATTATTTTATGTATTTTATAATAACACAAGCCTTCTACAAAAAGGAATTCTTTTATAACAATACAAACTAATTAATGTGACAAAACATAATATCAAATTAATCATAAACATTAGGGATTATATTTAACCCACAACTTTTAACTAGTTCGTTACGTGTTATTCTAAACATCTAGGATAATTGCTCTTGTTCGTTCTCTCGGATTGTTCCAATCCTACTCGTGCGTTATTTCAAAAGAAATCGCAACGCAATCACTGTGAGTATACTTGATCCCATTTTTATTTTATCACTTTTGGGTGCAACATGTATTCTATACAAAAACACGCAACGATTGAAACTTGTTATATGCACACTCTATCCATATTTAAACATGAAATAATTTGATGCTTGTTAATCTCGTATGCCATGTAAACTTTTCGTGTCTATGTGCTCATTAACCTTGCTAAACTTATTAAACTTCTGAGACTTATTAAACTTGTGAGACTTGTTAGACTTCTTATACTTATTAAACTCCTATGCTATAGGAGTACGCACCGCCCTTGAGTGAGTCTTGGGGTGTTTGCGTTGGAAACTTGGGTTTGACATATAGTGACACCGTTTCAGCATATTAGTAACTTGTATCATCTTATTCATGTTGGATATGAGCACATTTAAACATTTTATTCTACTATGCTATGTATCAAACTTGTATACTCGCCAGCATTTTTTGTTGATTTTATTTTAATACATGTTGCAGGTTGATAGACGAAGTGATCAAGAAAACAAGCTAGGATGAACCTAGAAACCCATCTTAGAATAAGCAATGTTTTGAATTATTTTGTTGCAATTTCCCTTGTTTGGAAACAATGTACGAATTTTAGCATTTCATGAAATTTGAATTAAACTATATTGCCACAATGGTGTTATGATGCTTTTGAGCGATTTGTTCGTCTCATCCCTATGTTTCCGCCATCGGTTGGGGTGTGACGGATTGGTATCAGAGCCATAACTATAGGGAATTAGGAAAAGTAGGATGCTTTTACCTAGTCTATAGTTTAGGAACTTTTCTCACTATGTGCTCTTTAAAACTACTTCCTTTCTATCTCATTTGCTTCCCTCAACTCTCTTTGGTCTTTTAAACATACATGCCTTTCCTAAGGCTAACACAATACACAATTGGAGGCGTTGAAGACACTCTTATAACATAATCGAAACGATTCACCAAAATAGGGGTGATTCCCACATTTGGTGATGAGTTTCACTCAGCTATACTTTGAATTTTGCACGAAATCTACCCTCAAGTTAGGAGTGATATCCAAACCTTGAAGGAAATTTTCATTTCATATTCTAGTGGACCCTTATCTTTTGATAAGTACCAACCACACTAGGGTACGATGTTATCAAGTTAGAGGTGAAACTCGCATCTTGTTAACTAGTCCCACTCTTCGATTTTCAATCTCGCCAAAGTTTCGATTTTCCCAATCGACTAAGGACGTGTAGTAACTGGAAGGACAAATATCGTTAGTCGCTTCGTGATGAGAGTATTTGTCTATTAGGCCAAAGCACGTTCCTTTAATCGAAAAGGACTTCGATTTACTTTGGAATAGTCTTATGTTATGTCCCGTGACAATCCACGTTTCACGTTAAATCTCTTTTATGCTATCTCAATTTTAATGCGCTTTACATTTGTACTATATATCATTTCAATCTAATACATGCATGCTAGTATGTTATACTGGATTCGTGTTACTGGGTGATTCTTATGTGATAAGCTTGTCATTTAACCCACGCCTTAACATGTATAGCAGTATGCATAGTGCTATGGGAGTAGCGCACCACCCGTGAACGAGAGGTCATGTTAAGTCATTCAATTGCGGTACACGATGGGTTGACCTGTTTATTCACATACCAGTGATACGTTAATCTTGATAACTAAGTATGTCATATGGATTGTTCTAGATTTTTATGCTACTACTCATATTTCCAAAAATGGAAGGTTATCATCAAGATATGAGTGATTTCCTTACCTTGACGATTAGCTCCTCTCACTTTTCAACTTCACCAATGAGCTAGGGGTGATTTCCTTACCTTGGAGGTAGTTACCAACTCTTCTTCGTTCTCAATGAAACTTTATATTTGAACGTTACTTTCATTTCAAGCTTGGAGACACGAATTGCAGTATCTTCACAATCTAAAACAAATAATATTAACCTCTCGTGAACAAACTAAATTTTTGATGCTTTCATTTTACATGTTACACTACGTGAAATTCATGTTTATGCTATGTGAAACTAGTTGAACCTTTTATATGCTATGTGAAACTATATGCTATGTGACACATTCATGAAAACAATTTCCTTAAACAAAACATTATAATCAAAGTCTCATCTATTCTTCGTTTCGAATCTTTTGATGTCATCATCATTTCGTCAACAATTGATACTTACGCATTTCACACATTTCAATTTTAGCCAAACATTTTAGCAAGGATGTCATCTTTTCAAAAGTCTTCCTCTTAGATTTCGAGGACGAAATCTCCAAAAGTATGGGAGACTGTAACATCCGTCAAAATAGATTCCCAAAATCCGACCCGTTTTGAAGCGAACCTTCTCTGAATAAATAAGAATGGAATTTATACTTTATTTTACCCTTATACATATTAAAAACATGATTGGTTAGTTTTCAAATATAAACAAATTATAACCATTAACTCGAGCTCAAACCCTCACAAGTTAATCGATCGGGCTCGGCTCGTCTGCACCCCTATAAAATATAAAAAAAAAATGTACCTAAAAAAACTACCAACTATAATCACTCACCAAATGACACAATTGGCATCCAACATAAATTACGTTTTTTTAATCTGATTATTATCTTTTTTTTTAAACAAAAGTGCCGCCACAAACTAAGACAACCATTTTTCTTTCTTTTTGATTGTTCTCGCTAATTGTTCGGGAATTAAATTAGAACCGCGTTTCCGTTTTCGTTTCAATAAAGAACATGAATTGATACTAGTATGGTGCCCGCGCGATGCGGCGGGAGCGACACTTTGGATTGCGGCACTCGTTTTTTGTAGTTTTCGGCGGGTGCACCTATTTTGTCGCCTCATAGTTGTTCTTGGTGTTCGTGGTGTGTGTATGGCGTTGGTGGGATATTCGTTATATTGACGTGTGAAGTAATTTACCCACCGCGTGTTGCGGCGTGTAATGCTATTTTTAAGTAATTCAATGGTGGTTAAGTCCATAGCGTCGAATTACCCGCCTCACATAGTGGCAGTGTAATGCATTTGTTAGGTAATTTAAGGAGTCATTTAGAGGTTAAGCCATAAACCACATATTTGGTTCAATCATAAATACGAATACCTTGTGATTTTAGTACAAAAGTGGATGATAGAAATATTTTTTTTACAAACTGAGGAAAATGAATTTAGAGATACCATCCAATAAATTGGGGTGGCCTACACAATTAGAAGAAAACTCATGATATTGTTCTACACTTCCCAGCTTTGGTCGTTCAGCTTTCTATTTAACGTGTTTGGTCCCTCATTTGCCTTTTACGTATATTTTGTAGCTTTGACACCTGGGTCCCTCCTGCTTTTTAGATACCACAAAGACTGATGCAATATAAGCGCATATGGGAGGAGATATATGTAACTAATTAACCAGGTTGAGGTGAGTATACAAAAGAGACTGCATTACAATGGCACAATATTGAAAGCAGTGTTGTAAGAATCGCTAGGCGCTAGTCGGGCGGTGGGGTACCGCCTAGCGATTAATCGGGATTAACAGGGATTAATCGGAATTAATCGGATTGAGATTTATATATGTAATTTTTAGTTACATATACACACACACATTTTTATATGTAGTTTTTTAAAGTAGACATGTTTTAACCCCTCATTAACCCATTTTTTAAGTAATTGGAAGGAATTTATATGGTTTGATCAAAATTTGGCCGGCATCTAGCCAAAATTTAGCCAGAATAGGACCGCCATTGACTGCCTAGCTATTAATCGGCCATTAATCGTTGAACCTCCGATTAGTGATTAATCGGCGACTAATCGGAGACTAGTCGGGATTTTTACAACCATGATTGAAAGTCATCATAAAAATATGTAACAGAGATGAGTAAATGTGTTTGGTTTTTTCATTTTTAGTGTGTGATGTTTGTGTATACTTTCAAAAGGACAAACCCAAATAGGCCATGTGGCCAAGGCTTATATTCTACATTCACTTCAAATCTCTTCGATCATAATGTGGAAAACTTTTAATTTAAAACCTTTTTCACTTAAACATAGCGTGTATCTAATCTGTTCCCTTAAACTTCAAGATATAAAAGATAGAAATACATGTAGAATCCAAGACAATGTTCATAAGAAGGAAACGCCTTACATCTTTAGATAACTTGGACTCTAATGTTTAACCCTTAAGTGGTCCCTACCATCTTAAACTAAACTCATTCCATAAGAAATCCTGACAAATCGATGTCCTAATGGAAGGGACAATCTACAGATCACCCCAACACGTCTTTTGTTCAATCAAAGCAAACCCGAAAAAAAGACACGTGAAGAAAAGCCATGGACAGAACAAAGAACCTACAGACGAAAGAGCAGTCTAACAATGAGAACTAAAAAGATTTAGGGCTTTCCTGCAGAGCGGCTGCCGATTGCAACATCCGCAGACGCTCCAAAACAGCACATCATATCCTGCCTCCAAGCGTCAACCCTGAACACAACTGGTCACAGGAATAAAGATATTCCAACCAAACACAATTATTAAATTTCATATTTTATCAACAGGTGAAAGACGCAGAGCAGACCGTTACCAGTAGTTAACTATTTAATAGTGATAATTAAAATTAAATGCTATGTTTCAAATTTTGCTCATTATTCTCTATTTCCTACTTCTTCGTCTTGATCTCCATATTACTGGTGATGGATCTGGACATACTTGATATTCAGTCACTTCAAGTACGCTGCAACAGTCATGTATCCAAAAAATTAGTTAAATTGGTCGAAAGCTTTAAAATTCTAACCAAATAATCATTATTTTAATGCGTTAACATTTTTCTAAAAAATACGGACAAAATGTGTTGGTGGGTCGATCCTTTTTAACTTGTTACACAACATAGCTGCCCCGCCCATTTTCGACACTATATAAGCCATCCTTTTCAAAAGAAACTATATAGCGAAATATATCTAACTACTAAAAGAATAAATTAACACTCTTATTTTTTTTATTGCCATATCTTTAATTTTAAAACTACTATTGAAACAAGGTGATGTATATACCATCAAAACTGATATATATACCACCACATGTGTGGAGTTGTACTATAGGTTATTCATGATGTACCATGGTGGTGTGTATCAATTTTGGTGGTAGTACAAAATTTTGGGGTGTTAATCAGGTCGTGAAGTTGGCGGATCGAACCCGAAACAAGCCTAAAATTTGACATGAATCTGAACACAAAAAGAGGCTCCTTTTTCTTCCATAACCCATCAGACTACTATCATATCAAGCTTAAAAACTTACCAAGTTCAGATTACCAAGTAGTCCATCAGCAAAGTTGAATGTGAATTAAAAATATGGCATGCAACAGCATGTCCATGGATCTTTACCAGTGCCTACAAACAGCATGCCCCAGCCTTCTTGTAGTTGTCTAGACCAGCAGCCTAGAATGTTGGATATCAAGCCTTCAAAATTAAGAACAAAACACTACACTTGATTCAGATTTGTATGTAAACTGAGAAAAGAAATAGTTGCAAGACATGTGCCTAAAATAAAACCCAATTAACCCTTTTAATTATTCGACCCGTACCAACCCGGAAACAAACCGATTAACCCAACAATCACCCCCTTAATCGGTTTTTGGTCGCATTCGTTCTCTCTTCTTGCTATCCGAATCACAAAGATTCGATCTTTGCTAATTACTTTAAGAACACAAAGTTATGTCTACAAAATCAAAACAAAACTCAGCATCAAACAAATAGAATTCAACCAAATTCTTCATGAAACATATAAAAAACTGACTTGAAGAAAGGGTTGCAAAAGAGACCAGGGGAACTTATTCCGGTAACTAACACCGGCGGTTTGTAAGTCACCGAAATCTTCTTGCAAAGCAAGATTCCATGTATCTGCAAAAGCAACAAGATAAGTTGTTACAAGAAACAAATTTCTAAGACAATGGATCAAATAATAAACAAACTCATCATACACAGAATTAACCCTAAAAGGTGAAATCATCAACTAAATATGAAATGTGAAGAAACCCAGATTCATAACAGAAAACAAAAACAACTCACAGTATCAGATTGGCTTTGAGAAACAATTCTAACACCATCTCTGTTCACTAACAGATCACCATCCATAAAAGTCCCAGATTCAGTTCTGCAATATACATTCAGGAACGGCAATGAGAATGACAAACAGACATTGAATTTGGGGCAAAATTACAATTGATGAAATTAAAAGTGAGTAGAAGGGTTGTGTACAAGAAAAAGTAGAAATTCACAAGAAAAGTAGAAATCGAAACCTGAGTGTAGCCAAATCAAACTGCAAATGAGTACCCAGTTCCATGATGGGTTCGATGTTAAATAGTTGCTGGTATGAAACGTATCTGGGAATTAAATTGGTGTAGTGAATCAGGTATGAATCTATATATATTCTAAAGTTTAGTTATATGTTCTATTTTAAAACCAAAATTTATGGTTGTTTTAAATGCATCATCCTATAAAAATCCTATTAATTGCATTTAATTTACATTAAATAAATAAGAGATAAGATAAAAAATAAAATAAAATAATTATATATCAATAATCATTAAAATTAATATCAATCAATAACACATTATACTAAATAATATATTATAGATAAAGGTAGATTAGTTTAAAGTTAACTTTGATCTTAATTTTTTTTAATAATTGGTTTAAAGATAATTATTCCAAACTTATGATTATTCTATAAAATGATCTTTGACAAGGTAACCATAAATTTAAATTTCGAAGTAACTAATATATTAAAAGTAGCTCAAATATAATTCGTAATAAAAACACAACAATATATTTTCAAAGAAAACATATAATAAAAAAATAGGTAAAGGGATCCAAATGATATCAAATATTAAGAACTTATCCATGATATTAGTATCAGAATTTAATAGATTAAGATAAAATTTAAACCGAAAGATCATAAGTATCATAAAAATATCATTAAATTAAAGTTAAAAAGTAAAGAAAAGAATTATTATTATAATATTAAAATAATAAAAATATTTAAAAAACTATATACATTATTAAAATATTAAAATTACTATTTGTACCGATACCAAACAAGACCGTACCGGTATTTTCGATACCAGTACCGGTTGACACCAAGCTTATCCCACCCCGTGATACTAAAAAATCATTAAATTAAAGTTAAACAGTAAAAAAAAGGAATTATTATTATAATATTAAAATAATAAAAGTATTAAAATAACTATATATATATATATATATATTCTAATATATTATTAACAAGATTTTGGCTAAATTAATTAGATTATTATAAATAATAATAATAATTTACAAATAAAACAACACAATTTGCAACAAAGCAATGCATGAAACACCATATTAACATATAGTACAGTACATTAATGCTAGAACCTAATCTATACTATATTATAAAGCATTTCATAAGGATACCAACCAAATTTGAGTAATTACAATCTTTTATACTTATGGTACAACAACTTAATGATGTTAGTAAGGGGTGAAATGGTCTTTCTACATTAATATTAAAAAATAAAAAAATAATTAAATGAAAATATAATCACAATTAATTATAATAATACAATAATAAGTTCGGTACTTAAATGCAATTAATAAACGAAACCTATTGGGATAAACCGCAAAAGCACTCCAAAGGTCCAATTTCAATCAATATGTAATAAATTTGATCGATTAAGGAATCTCTTATCATTGCTATAAATTCACCATTTCACTCAACATCAACTCCTTTGTCTACTATTGTGCGAGTTAGAGTCGAAAAGAAAGAGATAAGAAAGAGATAAGTTGATATGAAATTTATTTATCTTGGTGGAAAGGTGTGTTCTTTTATACCCATTTCAACATTTATTCGAAAAAACTTTGGTTTGTTTCTTAAAATATTCAAATGGGATAACAATTTTCTTTTACATAATCTATGAGTTTATATTGATGTTTTATTATGTTTGTGGTGATTTAGTGGTTTTTTTTTCAAATTATGATTTTATATTACATATAAAGTATACACACAGGTTATTGGATACAAAAAGACAGACACTTCATACTTCATCAAGGTACCCTTGCATGACTATAGTATCTGGAACCATTTACCAATGTATTGTTTAATTGTTCATAAATTTATAGTCTTTTTCCTTTTTTGCAGCTTCATGTATATGGAGGTGTAAAAGGGTGGGTACGAGAAAAGTTATTCATTTGGAGATGACATTTATTTGGCCTATTGGTATTTCCTTTTTTAATTTCTACTTTACTATTTTTTTAAACATATGATGCTTTTGTGTGATTTAATTGATACTATATATAGGCAATATAGATGCAGAGGAAATATTTGAGGAGGTATTGTTTGACAGGATTGGGCAGCAAACTTTAAGGGCTCGGATGTTTTCAACCCGCGCAAAAGATTTAAATTGATTGCGTTTATCTATACTATCTTATAAAGCATTTCACAAGGGTTCCAACCAAATTTAAATAATTGCAACATATTATGCTTATAGTACAACAACTCAATGAAGTTAGTAAAGGAACAAATTAGTCTTTCTACATGAGTATAAATTGATAAATACAATTAAATTGATAACTTTATAAGTTAAGTATTGTTAAATACTTGATAAAGAATTAAATCATTTGACTTAGTTGAACATCATCACCTTCCTCATATTTACATTGCTTTTTCGTTTCAACTTCTCCGTAACCGATTACTTGATTGAATTTTATAATTAAGTCATTATTATTTGGTTTAGTAATTGCTAAACATCATACAAATAAGGTTACAACCTTTTTTACAATTTTATCACATAGTTGATGAACATCATATGAAATAAAAAAAAAATAATAATAATAATAATTAAATATAAAAAAACTTAATCAACGTTATTATGAATTTAATTATAACTATAAATGGTTTTAAAACTTAAAAGATGCTAACCAATTAGAAACGAAAATTACTAAAAGGTAATTTCATGGGGTATTATTATCTATAATACCTAATAATTGCAACAATAATGATTAAATAATGAACTTAATTACAGATGGTTTAAAACTCAAAAGAATGCTCCTTGCATCTTACCTCAAGTCTCATGGAATAAGGTTCAAATGATAACCATTGCATAATTAGGAACCACTTTTTAGCCCTTGGATCGTATTTTGATGGTTGAGATCTTCTTGGCTTATATTTTTTCTAATCTATGAATCATGACCAGGTAATCAAAGGCTAAGAAGTACTTCAAAGTTGTTGAGTAGAGGGGAAGAAGGCCCATATAATACATTTATATGTATAAATAATTCAAAGTTGTTTTTTTCTGTATATTTAATTTAGCTTTAGAATGTCATAAATTGAATAGAGTTTAACTTGTTATAAAAGTTGTACGTATTATTGTTGATAAATTTAGTATTTTAGTTTATAACTCTGTTTTATTACTAAATGATTTATTCATTTTAAATGGTTAACTAAGGAAATAAGTTTGTTATTTCTTATGAAAGCCTAATCAGAATAGTTAAAATTTATGTAAGTTTGTTATGTATAATTTGTTTGGTTAATGCGATTACGCCATGCGCCCACACACCATAACCATACATGAACCATAATTTCGGTTAACCTTATGGTTTAACTAAACTAATCTAAGTGTCAAAAATAACTTCTCCCTAATGCAAATTAATAGTTACATTACTTTAATCATTTGTGTCAAAAATAATTCCACAAAAATAATTCCACAAACCCTAGATCATCTGATAATAACAATAAGAATAAAGCACAGGCCGCACACAAATCTCCGGTATTCGACTGCGATTGCTTCGATTGTTACACGAACTACTGGTTCCGGTGGGACACGTTTGTTAACCGAGAGCTAATTCATCAAGTAATTGAAGCATTTGAAGAAAACCTTACCAGTAGTGAACAGGTTAACTGCCGCGGCCGTAAACCTAACCAGAAGAAAGAGAAGGCGAGTCATCGGAGGTTCGCCGGAAAAGCTTTAAATCTTCCGCCAGAGGTTTCGGTTTCGCCTCCGTACGACGTTTCATTAGTTGAAGAATGTGCAAAGGAAAAACATGAGGTAGTGGAGGAGTCGCCGGAGACGGATGCAACGGCGAGAAGAGGACTTCCAGAAGTGAAAGGGTTGTTTAACTGGCGTTTGTGGGGACTTTGGAGTTCGTGATATTCATCCTTCGCCTCTCAATATATGCTCTCCAATCCATAATTAACTTTTCCCCAATTGAAGATCTTCATCGATTAGGCACACAACTCTCAGACATATATCTTCGATTGATCTCCTGCACAGGCTCTCCATCAGTCGGCAACTCAATTGGAATCGTAATTAACTTCTCCCCAATTGAAGATCTTCATCGATTTGGCACACAATTCTCAGACATATATCTTCTATTGATCTCCTGCACAGGCTCTCCATCAGTCGGCAACTTCAATTGGAATCAAAATGGGTCATTTACTTGCTCCTTTAATTACACATCATCCTCCGACTCTCCAGCAACCTTTAAGTGCAATATCTATATCTCTAAGATGAAGATAATGTATGGTAATGAAGATTTGGAGCAGCAAGAGGTAAAAACAGCCCGAATTTTTCCTTTTATAAATTCGATTTGATTCGTGAGTGTTAGTGTGTGTGTTTATATTGATTAGGGTTTCATCAAATGCAATGTGAGGGTTTCCAATCGGTGTTTATACAAATAATATAGAACCCAATTTTTATGTATGTGTATGCAGTGTGTAGTATGGGGTCTTGCTTACCTCATTCAAGGAATAACAATGAAAGACAGGGGTCATTGATTTCGAAAAACTCCGCCCCTTTGTTCGCCTTCTTCCTGATTTTAAGTTACGGTGAGTCAATTTCCTTTTTTCTGATTCTAATCGATTAAGAACTATACGTGATTAACCAACGAATTGTGGTAGATTTTATGTTTCTATTGCAGTATTTGGATTGAATTGACTGTTGCAATTTAATAATCGTCAGTTATAGTTCGTTTTTTGAATATAGAGAAACACTGACTTATTTAAGGTGCTTGATTTGGGTGAATAGTAGCAATATAAACTGCTATTGTAATTTGGTGTGATATTCAATTCAGTATCAGCAACCTAATCAAATTGTTCCCTAAACATAGAGTAAATGTGTTCACCAGCAAGGTAATAATATGTACTAATTTTCAATTATCAGTGACTTCTAATAAGGAAATATAGCTATTAGGTTATGTCAAGGTAAGCATAGTTTATAAAGAATATGTTGCAGAATAAAGTTAATACAACATTTTAGTAATAAATAATAAACTGCTTTCTTATCTATAAAAGGGAACAAAACCTGCAATTTGACTTTTAGATGTCAAAACTGAATTTATATGTATATGTGTATGTAGTATAATATATATATTTAACATCTATTTTACACCATCTAAAACAATGAAAAAGAAAAAATAAAAATAAAAAAATTTGAAAATGTGACGTCTTTTGTCACACCCCGATTTTCCACGTGTCACCGGTGGGGGAGTATCGTGACGTGGTTGGCAACATCATGGTCAAACAACACAATATAATAATGCACAGCGGAAGCAAAAGATAAATATATTACATTCCGAATATAAGTAATGTCAAAGTATTACAACGGAAGGTAAAGGATCCACAGGCGGATCAATAAAAGAAAACTGTTCAACAGACTTTAGGCATCTAGAACTTGCAAGATTCCCTAGTGACGCCCTGAGCTCCCAGCCAATTACGCATAGTACCTGTCACTTAACCTTTTGGAAAATACGTCAGTTTACACTGGTAAATACAATTAACTGACTCATTTTGGAAAAAGAGTTTGAAAAGTGATTCGAGTGCAAACGGCACAAAATATCTTGACACATTGATTAAAATGCACAGAGGCAAAATTAATCTTTTATACTTGGGACAATTTTATTAATAAAAATCTTGTATCCGATTTACATGGTTGTCCAACATTTAGGGCCGGTGATTATACAATACAAGCCGGACAAGATTAATCGACACACCACAAATATAATCTCACAAGAAGATACCCTTACGAGTGAGTATACGTTATACATATGCAACAGGAGGTGTTTTGCCTACACCTTGTGCTTACGTCGTGGCCATTCACTTTTTAAAATGAGCCAAGGATATCCAGGACACGGTCATTAACCCCCAATGTTATTTGTTATCAATCAATACAGATTAAAACGGGATTATGCAATTTAATCATCTCCGATTAAAAGGTTTCTACACCCGACCAAGCGGTATTTTTATAATACCGTATCCCAAGCCCGTATAAGGGAAAATAAGTTAAAAGTATTTACCTGAGCTAGCAATGCAATTTACACTCAGCCGTATATCTTAATCAGCAAGCACAAGTACTTCTACTGGGGCTCTCAATCTGGAACGAAGGTTTTATTAACCTATTAGATTCCTAACGGGTCTTATTTAAGTCGTAACTTAGACCGGTTAGTTTTAAGGAAAGGTTTACGGTTCAAAACGCATGATTAAGCGAAGACCGGAATAGGATGCGATTTAGACCCGACAAGCCTGGAGACTTGTATAATATGGGTAAACTAAACACATTCTGGATTTTGAGATAAAACCGATAAGGTTTGACCCGTTTCGGCTAATTTATGTAAACTTGTTACATAAACCGAACCGAACGCGTAATAAGCATAACGGGTATCCGTAAGAGCCATATACAGGTTTCCTAAGTTAATATGCTTCAAATATGTTGGGACATCAGTAGGATGTCTTTTATTATGCCCCGAACTAATTTAAATACCAACTATGCCCCGTAGGGGTAGTTTGGTCATTTTAAAGGTTGTAAAAGAGTTTAAATGTTTAACTGAGTTACATGTCTGATGCAAACAGAAAACATACTCAATTTGATGAGTTATAACAGTAGAGTGAAGTATATATGTTAAATATATCATTTATAACCAAACTATGCACCGAAGGGCATTTTGGTAATTTCACATAAGCCGAAAAGCTCAAAACTGGAGTCTGAGTTTATCAACCTTTGCTTACTGTTAAAATATCATAATTTGCCTCGTATATCAGTAGGTATCAACCCGGGTATGTTCAATATGATTTTAAAACATACTATGCGTTAAAAACGCTAAATAAGGCGATTAAAGGCCATTTCCGGGTTCGATACTTAAATCTGATATTTTTATATTTCTAGAAGGCTTAAAATAATTTATTTAACATATGGGATCAGTAGCAAAAGGTTTGGAGTCGTTTAGATATGTAAAACTCATTTTATGGCCCGTAAGGGCAAAACCGACAATTACCGGATTAAGCCTACGACTACTAGTTATGCTCAGCCTAAAATTAATTAAAAATCTTTAAAAATCCCAAAATAATATATTATATCAGTGGGTATTAAGTTTGATACCAAAAGGTAGGCTTAACTAGGCTATACGCTAATTACGCCGTTTTATTAACATAAAGCATTAGTTTTGCGATAATGAGCATAACTCTTAATCTACAAGTCAAACTGATGTCAAACTTTGCATACAAGTTTACATATCAGTAATTAAGGTTTCTACACTTTTACATTTTCATAATTCATGTTTTAAGGTAATAAGGGCATAATGGTCAACATATGAGCAATTAACGGAAACACGTAAACGAATGGGTCAATCAATGAACCATCCACAGAAGGTTGTGCTAACATGTAGCCTGGTCCTAAGGAAGCTCTAAGACATTTTCAAATCATACTAAAGCGGGTCAGAACTGAAAGTCAAAGTGAAAGTCAAACTATACGACTTTCGGTTACGAACCGGGTCTAAACAAGAATTTGTCGGGTTGAACATGTTTAGACATGTTCTTACACTTATTACTAAGTTATAACAATGATCCAACAGGTTGTATATGATCTATAATGTTAATTACGCAAAAATAGCATTTTAAGGATCCTGTTGACTTTTTATTAGTATGTTTGACCCGACGCTTGACCTGGTTAGAGTTGGAATCAGGGGAAACCCTTTTGAGGTTTTATTACCCACATAAATACCAACTTATACCTACTTTTACCTTGACTAATCGCTGGACCATTAGCGATTAATCGCTAAGTCAAACCTATCTTACGATGGTTTGACTTTTAAGCTAAAACTAAGCTAGAACTCAAACGAGGAAGGTCAAGGGCACTTACAAGGGTCCTATGCACGAGTAGGGATGTCTTGGATCCGATCCTAAGCTTCAGAATGATCAGATGTTGAAGTTGTGAAGGTATGAACAATTGTTGCACATAAGGGCCTTATATAGCACCTTAATCACCACAAGTTTTTGACACTTGGGGTCTACAACACACCACAAAACATCAACAAGTGTTCTAAGGTGCTAGGGGGTGCTTAGGGGTCGTCCCCAAGTGAGAAGTACCGGTGGAATAGGTCATAATCGCGTAAAACAGGCTACTGCCCGTTTTTCTGCACCTGGCACTCCCACGCGGCCCGCCTCAATATTACTCAGCCCGTACGCGGGCCGCCTGGCCCAATAGAATCAGATTTTTAACTTTTATAAATTGCACTTTTGGCCCCTAGTCCCCCGAAAGGTCGTTTTCTCACAATTTCTTGCATTTTAAGGCTTTGTAATTTTATATAGGGGCTTTAAGATTTATACCCACTTTGTAAAGTCCCCGGGTAACTTTGTGATCACCCGAAAAGCCCTAAATTTCAACGTTGACGATTCTAACACTTACACACGAATTTTTATCATAACTTTCTCATACGGTAACGAAACTTGGTGAAATTTTTATGGTGCATTCTTGTGAGCATAATTAATCGTTACAAAGCTTCGGGTTTGTTCAAAGGTCACTCAGAGGTATATCTTTAAACATGTTGACACATTTAACCCCTGTAGTTTGAAATCCCTCACTTTTAGCTTCGTATGATCCATGATTTATTCGTTTGATGTTATAAACATCATGTAGGGTTATTATGAAGTATGTTTATCCATTGTTGACATTTTGAACCCTTATTTTCACATACTTTCTATGTTTGTCAACTTTAGTCCCTCTAAAGTATACTTTCTCACGTTCAAGCTGATGACACGTGTCAATACATTATAGGACGTGAATTTTCGAGGTGTTACATCCTCACCCCCTTAAAAGAAATCTCGGCCCGAGATTTACCGAAATAAAGGAAGTATTCTCTGTCTAATAATGGCAACTTACAGATGATTAGGAATTTGTATGATCTTATTTGTTGTTTCCAATGCAGCTTTCAGATCCTGAATATTGGACTTACCAATCTATTGTCCTAACAACAGATGTTTAACATTTCATCTATACAAGGTCTCCAAAGGAGTAGCCTTAATGCTTACATATCAATTATTAAAGAAAATCTTATCTTAAGGTGGTTATTCCAACCATTACTTAACTAATATTAAGGAATAGCTAATCCTTGTCGTTAGTCGAATAATTCGACGATCCTGGGTAGCTGATGGCAAATTCTTAATCGTTGCCTATTTAGGGTTGCGGCATGCATGCATAAGCAATATGAACCGTCTTTCTTATTTAATATATAACATCCTCAGAGTATTGAGTCTGGCTATATGAGCCTATGTCTTAAAACCTACTCACTCAAGGTCTCGTTTATTCCATAATTAATATGGAGTTTTCACAATACTCCAACCCACGTCGGGCGAAAATTCTTAATTCTACCTGCCTTCCAGGAGGTAAGCAGGGACATCTTTTGAGAATATAATTAAGATACAAGGAGGCTACAGAGATTTTCCATATCTCAGGCTCCAGTTCATCCATCATTGTTCGTGTCAAATGAGTGACACCTTTATGTTATAAGTCCACGAATTCCTTATTCGGGAACATTTACTTGGAAAAATTCCATTTTGGATATCTTCTTTGAATACTACTAGTCGACTTTAGTACAATATGATCATTGGGATATCTTAGGGTTCCATGTATTAAACCTCCATGCTGATCAGACGTGGAAATAATCTATGGGACACACTAGGATACGCCAATCCTCATATGACACTTTTATCAAACATAGTTTGGTATTCGCAGGCGATAGAAAACAATGAGAAAATAATTAAAATAACATATGTTGTCGTACTCTATGCTAAGAAAGAGTGCTCTTAGATTTTCGGAAGGATTCCTTGCCGATCTATAAGAATCGGTTACTATGGTCTCCTCGGTAGTTATATCTTGTGGATGATAATAAAAATTTTGCTAAGTTTATGGTTCATGAAGATTTATTATTGCCTGTATTAAAAACAGGACACTTAGCAGAAAGTATTATTGATAAATGATAAGGAAGTTTATTGTACAAGTGCTTATATTTAATTAATAATGGAAGTTTCACAAACTAGGCACCTAGCTCAGTTGGCTAGGCGCGCGAAAGGGTGCGGCCGGCCTAGACCCAGGTTCGATTCCGGGGACGGCCAGTTCCACCATTTTTTTATGTTTAAATATTAATTAATCGTACGGATACGTGTAATTACGAGGGTTGTCTCACAAGGAGTCTTGATAATTAATTGCTTCTTATCGCTCACAATATGGGCTTGATTTTTAAGGCAACCACTCGATTTTTCACTATATTGAGTTCTTAAGTATGCAACCAAAAGTTTGCTATAAGGGTATTTAGAAAAGAGTGATTTCTAATAGATATTAAATATCAATATAGGATTTGTTGGAGCATTTACTAACGTAACATCGGTCACTTCCTACCGTGCCTTAAATGACCGGAGTCTTAATCAGGTGGAGACAACAGTTCTCAACCTTTATCATTCATAATATATTTATATGTGCCAGTATCAAATAAGTTTCTACATAAACTGTTTGATAAGGAAAGGTACATATTATATTATTATTATTCTGCCCCATCTCTTGGGCGTTCATCCTGACAACTCGTGCGTTGGTTCTCTTGGCCTACTCGGGCTTCTTCTGGTTCCTAGGGCAGTTGGTCTTGATATGCCCCTTCTCGTTGCAACCATAACAGGTTGCATCTTTCAACTTCTTGCAATCCAGGGTTTTATGTTCCCTAGATTTGCAAATTCCACACGGTAGAGGCTGAGACTCAAACCTGCATTTCCCGTAGTGGCGCTTCTTGCAAATCTTGCATACAGGTTTCTGATTGGACTTTTGTTTATTCTTTTTCTTAGAACTCTGGGAGTTATCTACCTCCCTTTTTCTTTTTAGTTCATCCTTTGCATCAGAGGCATGAACGGGATCCTCCTTAAGAGTAAGGAAGTGTGGTCCTAGATAAAATTTGGACCGAGCAGCATGGGGCTCCTTGAACTTTTTCACAGCCTTCTTCACAGCTTTTCCAACAGCTGCGTCTATCATAGTTTGAAGAATATCTTTGGAAATTCTAAGGTTCACGATTTCAGCATCATTAGTATGCGTTGTGCCATCAATGGCGCGATCGACTGTTGTCTTATCCAAGTTTGCCATTACTTTCTATTGGTTCCTAACACCAATAAATAATTTCTTAGTTGAAATCCAACAACTGTTATTTTTCATTCTGATGGCCTTAATATATACTAGCCATGGTGTCAATAACCTATACAGGCTATTAAAGCACTAACATTCTTAATGAACATTATTTAAAATATTTTAATATTACTTAGCCTAGGTCGCAAAAGACCATCAATGGCATTAAAGATTTTTGGACCTAGTCCATCACTTTTCTGACAGAGGATCAAAGCGTCATATCTGTCTTTATTACATTTAAGAATTTAGGTAGCTTGAAAGCTTGCCGTAGGAATATCAGAAAGGAGTGATTCCTATTAGATATAATATATTCATCTAAGGTTTGTTGGTGGTATCTTCTAAAGTATCATCAGCCAATTTCTACTTCGTACAAAATGACTGAAGTCCTAATTAGACGGAGACAACAGTCCTCAACAGGGATCGTTCATTATTGAATCACATGTGCCAGCATCAAATAAATTTCTGCATAAACTGGTTGATAAGGAAAAGTACCTGCTATATAATTATCCTTCTGCACCATCTCCTGGCGTTCATCCGGAAGACTCATGCATTTGTTTTCCTGGCCTCTCCAGGCTTCTTTATAAGCTTTGGACAGTTGGTTTTGATGTGCCCTTCCCCGTTACAATTGTAACATGTGGCGTTCTTCATCCCCTTGCAATCTAAGGTTTTGTGACCCTTGGTCTTGCAAATTCCACACAATTTAGCACGTGGGTCTATGGTACATTTTCCATAATGTTGTTTTTGTAGTTACTGCATTTGGGTCTGTTATCAGGCTGACTCGAGTTCTTCCTAACCTCGGAATCCTTCCCGCGCTCCGAGCTTCCCTTCTTCTTATTGTTAGTTTGATGAGCGTTTTCCTCCTCTCTTTCACTTCTTCTCTCGCCAGAAGCCTTAACAGACTTAATTCTGATTGCGTCTAAGGTGAGAGATAAGGATAAGTCCACCGCGGACCTATATGTGGTTGGCCTAGATGCTTTAACATTCCCTTTTATCTCTGGTGCTAGGCCTCCAATGAAACGCGCTATGCGTTTAGGTTCAGGGGTGACTAGATAAGGAACCAGGCGGGACATAGTGTTGAAGCTTGTCACATATGCCTGACAATCCAAGTTCTCCATGACCAGAGTCAAGAAGTCTGATTCTATCTTTTCTACTTCATGCTGGGGGCAATAGTTTTCCTTGACTAATGCAACAAATTGCTCCCAAGATAAGTTGTAGAGTAGAGCTTTTCCCGTGGCTTGGAGCAATGATCTCCACCATGCCAACGCTTCTCCTTTGAATGATTGTGAAACAAATTTCACAACATCTTGCTCCGCACAACCGCTGACGTCAACAACAGCGTCCATCTCATCGAGCCATGTCATGCAATCGATGGCCCCTTTTTCTCCTGTAAAGTCTCTGGGCTTGCAGGAGACAAAATATTTATATGAACAGGTCTTAACTGGTGCCTCTTGATGAAACACAACTTGTCTAGACGGAATACTCCTTTGTTTTGACAAGTCATGAACATCGTCCTCCCTTGACTCATGTGTTTTAAGAGGGGGCTTACAATTAGCCGCAGATAGAGTCTTAGAGTGGGTATCATTCGACTCATCATACTGCCGATCAAGTGCTCGAGCAACAGCGTAATCTATTATTGCCTGTAGTTCTGCTCCAGTTACATTAATTCTGGTAGTATCATTGCTCTCCTTCAAGTGGCTGTTAACTTCATCTAATCCAGCCATGTAGCTTGATTGCTACATAAATATTAACAATGATTTATTCAGAGATTAATATGGAATCATCATCTTTGACGATTTATCAACCATGGTAATATAAACCATATTGGTTAACTTGTTAGTTATATTTAATTAGTATTTTCCATTATAATTTATCCTAGTTATGAAACATTAAGGATATTAAAGTGGCGCAAAAAGGCCTAGTCACAAGGACAGTTCTAAATTTGTAAGCCATGATTTCAGAGAATCGAGGCATTAAGGTTTGAATCACATTCATTACCTTGACAGGGAGTTGTAGACTTCAACTGTCTTTTGTCTTTTAGGACAATAGATATAGCTCGTGGGCATTTCCCTTCTGAGGGATGGTTATTATATGATCATCTTCTCAGATGCTATTAGTCGAGATCGTATGGATCCTACCGACTATTATGCTTGGACCTGGTCCAACATTTTTAGACAGGAGGTCACAGACCACCACTGTCGTTGTCTTATCGGACAACAAATTTAGCCCGTAGGCACTTCATCACTACTGGATGTTTATAATGTGATCATCTTATAGGATGACACAAGCCATGATTTCTAAATCACTAGGCTAGATAAGAAAATTGGAAGAATCTAATAATAGGATGACTGTTGTGATTTTCTCGAGTCACATTTGTCAAGAGTGCTA
Source organism: Helianthus tuberosus (assembly GCA_030545235.1). NCBI lineage: Eukaryota > Viridiplantae > Streptophyta > Magnoliopsida > Asterales > Asteraceae > Helianthus > Helianthus tuberosus. Next base: position 31,864,167 of record CM060373.1, on the reverse strand, counting down.
ACACGTTCTTAGGTGTTAACAAGGATTTAAATCTCTTGAGTAGGTTTCACCATCTTGGCCGCGTAGGCTAAGTTTCACCTTTAAGATTATCTTTAAAAATGCATACTGGCAGGAAAGTAAGGATATTTATTTTATTCAGGATTTTTATCATAAATCCTAATTTATAATTTAATAGTAGCACAAATGGCCTAGTCGCGTAGACAAGTTTAATTTATAAGCCAAGATTTCAGAGAATCAGGGCAATTTATGAATTTGTAATGGCACAAAAGGCCTAGTCACGTGGACAAGTTTAATTTATAAGCCATGATCGTCTGGGATCGAGGCATTTAGTAATAGCACAAAAGGCTTAGTCACATGGACAAGTTTAATTTATAAGCCATGATCGTCTGGGATCGAGGCATTTAGGTGTGAATCAAAGTTCATTACCTTTTCTTGACAGGGAGCTGTAGGCTACCACCGTCTTTAGTCTCAGAGGACGTTAATTATAGCCCGTAGGCACTTCCCTTCTAAGGGATGTTATTTTCCATTCATTTCATATTTCATGTTTAGAATGAAAACTTAATTTAATCAATCCATTATATGAAAATAGAAGTACAGAGTTGCCCTAAGCGGGTCTTTGAAGGGATAATGTGTCCTTAAAGGGACTGAAAGATAAATATGTCCTTATAAGGACTATCAAAGAAACGATCTGTAGCAAAAAGAGTTTCCTCTTCATTTTATGTCTGAATGCTTTCTCCTTGGTTGTACGTTTCATCCTGGCCGCGGTACGAAGCTCAGCATTTCAAGGCTCCGGATGTGGAGAATTTCTAATACAGTTTCTTCGCTTGGCGGCGTATCCAATATATATAAAAATTGGAAGAAAAATTTCCCAGATTAGGATTGAGAATATTCCTATGTTAAGTCTAGACTCAGAAGATTTAGGAATGTGCAATTGTGTCATTGAGATTAAACACTAAAAGCTAGTGTTTAATTCACTCAATGTTGGCTCTGATACCAACCTGTCACACCCCGATTTTCCACGTGTCACCGGTGGGCCCGGTGGGGGAGTATCGTGACGTGGTTGGCAACATCATGGTCAAACAACACAATATAATAATGCACAGCGGAAGCAAAAGATAAATATATTACATTCCGAATATAAGTAATGTCAAAGTATTACAACGGAAGGTAAAGGATCCACAGGCGGATCAATAAAAGAAAACTGTTCAACAGACTTTAGGCATCTAGAACTTGCAAGATTCCCTAGTGACGCCCTGAGCTCCCAGCCAATTACGCATAGTACCTGTCACTTAACCTTTTGGAAAATACGTCAGTTTACACTGGTAAATACAATTAACTGACTCATTTTGGAAAAAGAGTTTGAAAAGTGATTCGAGTGCAAACGGCACAAAATATCTTGACACATTGATTAAAATGCACAGAGGCAAAATTAATCTTTTATACTTGGGACAATTTTATTAATAAAAATCTTGTATCCGATTTACATGGTTGTCCAACATTTAGGGCCGGTGATTATACAATACAAGCCGGACAAGATTAATCGACACACCACAAATATAATCTCACAAGAAGATACCCTTACGAGTGAGTATACGTTATACATATGCAACAGGAGGTGTTTTGCCTACACCTTGTGCTTACGTCGTGGCCATTCACTTTTTAAAATGAGCCAAGGATATCCAGGACACGGTCATTAACCCCCAATGTTATTTGTTATCAATCAATACAGATTAAAACGGGATTATGCAATTTAATCATCTCCGATTAAAAGGTTTCTACACCCGACCAAGCGGTATTTTTATAATACCGTATCCCAAGCCCGTATAAGGGAAAATAAGTTAAAAGTATTTACCTGAGCTAGCAATGCAATTTACACTCAGCCGTATATCTTAATCAGCAAGCACAAGTACTTCTACTGGGGCTCTCAATCTGGAACGAAGGTTTTATTAACCTATTAGATTCCTAACGGGTCTTATTTAAGTCGTAACTTAGACCGGTTAGTTTTAAGGAAAGGTTTACGGTTCAAAACGCATGATTAAGCGAAGACCGGAATAGGATGCGATTTAGACCCGACAAGCCTGGAGACTTGTATAATATGGGTAAACTAAACACATTCTGGATTTTGAGATAAAACCGATAAGGTTTGACCCGTTTCGGCTAATTTATGTAAACTTGTTACATAAACCGAACCGAACGCGTAATAAGCATAACGGGTATCCGTAAGAGCCATATACAGGTTTCCTAAGTTAATATGCTTCAAATATGTTGGGACATCAGTAGGATGTCTTTTATTATGCCCCGAACTAATTTAAATACCAACTATGCCCCGTAGGGGTAGTTTGGTCATTTTAAAGGTTGTAAAAGAGTTTAAATGTTTAACTGAGTTACATGTCTGATGCAAACAGAAAACATACTCAATTTGATGAGTTATAACAGTAGGGTGAAGTATATATGTGAAATATATCATTTATAACCAAACTATGCACCGAAGGGCATTTTGGTAATTTCACATAAGCCGAAAAGCTCAAAACTGGAGTCTGAGTTTATCAACCTTTGCTTACTGTTAAAATATCATAATTTGCCTCTTATATCAGTAGGTATCAACCCGGGTATGTTCAATATGATTTTAAAACATACTATGCGTTAAAAACGCTAAATAAGGCGATTAAAGGCCATTTCCGGGTTCGATACTTAAATCTGATATTTTTATATTTCTAGAAGGCTTAAAATAATTTATTTAACATATGGGATCAGTAGCAAAAGGTTTGGAGTCGTTTAGATATGTAAAACTCATTTTATGGCCCGTAAGGGCAAAACCGACAATTACCGGATTAAGCCTACGACTACTAGTTATGCTCAGCCTAAAATTAATTAAAAATCTTTAAAAATCCCAAAATAATATATTATATCAGTGGGTATTAAGTTTGATACCAAAAGGTAGGCTTAACTAGGCTATACGCTAATTACGCCGTTTTATTAACATAAAGCATTAGTTTTGCGATAATGAGCATAACTCTTAATCTACAAGTCAAACTGATGTCAAACTTTGCATACAAGTTTACATATCAGTAATTAAGGTTTCTACACTTTTACATTTTCATAATTCATGTTTTAAGGTAATAAGGGCATAATGGTCAACATATGAGCAATTAACGGAAACGCGTAAACGAATGGGTCAATCAATGAACCATCCACAGAAGGTTGTGCTAACATGTAGCCTGGTCCTAAGGAAGCTCTAAGACATTTTCAAATCATACTAAAGCGGGTCAGAACTGAAAGTCAAAGTGAAAGTCAAACTATACGACTTTCGGTTCCGAACCGGGTCTAAACAAGAATTTGTCGGGTTGAACATGTTTAGACATGTTCTTACACTTATTACTAAGTTATAACAATGATCCAACAGGTTGTATATGATCTATAATGTTAATTACGCAAAAATAGCATTTTAAGGATCCTGTTGACTTTTTATTAGTATGTTTGACCCGACGCTTGACCTGGTTAGAGTTGGAATCAGGGGAAACCCTTTTGAGGTTTTATTACCCACATAAATACCAACTTATACCTACTTTTACCTTGACTAATCGCTGGACCATTAGCGATTAATCGCTAAGTCAAACCTATCTTACGATGGTTTGACTTTTAAGCTAAAACTAAGCTAGAACTCAAACGAGGAAGGTCAAGGGCACTTACAAGGGTCCTATGCACGAGTAGGGATGTCTTGGATCCGATCCTAAGCTTCAGAATGATCAGATGTTGAAGTTGTGAAGGTATGAACAATTGTTGCACATAAGGGCCTTATATAGCACCTTAATCACCACAAGTTTTTGACACTTGGGGTCTACAACACACCACAAAACATCAACAAGTGTTCTAAGGTGCTAGGGGGTGCTTAGGGGTCGTCCCCAAGTGAGAAGTACCGGTGGAATAGGTCATAATCGCGTAAAACAGGCTACTGCCCGTTTTTCTGCACCTGGCACTCCCACGCGGCCCGCCTCAATATTACTTAGCCCGTACGCGGGCCGCCTGGCCCAATAGAATCAGATTTTTAACTTTTATAAATTGCACTTTTGGCCCCTAGTCCCCCGAAAGGTCGTTTTCTCACAATTTCTTGCATTTTAAGGCTTTGTAATTTTATATAGGGGCTTTAAGATTTATACCCACTTTGTAAAGTCCCCGGGTAACTTTGTGATCACCCGAAAAGCCCTAGATTTCAACGTTGACGATTCTAACCCTTACACACGAATTTTTATCATAACTTTCTCATACGGTAACGAAACTTGGTGAAATTTTTATGGTGCATTCTTGTGAGCATAATTAATCGTTACAAAGCTTCGGGTTTGTTAAAAGGTCACTCAGAGGTATATCTTTAAACATGTTGACACATTTAACCCCTGTAGTTTGAAATCCCTCACTTTTAGCTTCGTATGATCCATGATTTATTCGTTTGATGTTATAAACATCATGTAGGGTTATTATGAAGTATGTTTATCCATTGTTGACATTTTGAACCCTTATTTTCACATACTTTCTATGTTTGTCAACTTTAGTCCCTCTAAAGTATACTTTCTCACGTTCAAGCTGATGACACGTGTCAATACATTATAGGACGTGAATTTTCGAGGTGTTACATCTTTTGAAGAGGGTTGAGAAACCACACGTCCATAGATTTGAAGTTTTGTGAGACCACATGTGGTGGGGCGCAAACCTCTCTCAAAGCGTCTTAAAAACGCGGGGGAACACTGTACCCTCGGGCGTTTTGGGCCTTTTTTGACTGGTAGTGCTACCACAAAGCGCCGAACGAGGAGTGGACTTTGGTCAAAATAACTATGGTCAAACGGCTAACTTTAAAAAAAACCGGTTTTTGTTTTAAAAATCTATACTATATTCGCACTTTCGTACCGTGTCATGCACTATCTATATCAGTCGTCGTTCCAGGAAAAAACAATAACTATTATGCATGTCGTGCATCGCACGGGTGTTCCCCCTAGTGAGCAGTAACAATTGATGGAGGAAATAGGAAAGAACTGAATTCGTTTGTGGCTGTAGAGATTCAATCATAAAGGTAGATTGAAAGAGAACGATTCAGGTGAAGGGTGAAGAAACTGATGATATAAAGGTAGATTGAAAGAGAACGATTCAGGTGAAGAGGAGGATAAAATGGGAACAAAAATGTAAAAATATAGGTTTTATTTAAGACTATTAGTCTGCCATCTTAAAAAATAGGTGTTAAATTACTTTTGTGTCCATTGGAAATGTATTATATAGTTATATAGATGAATGCCGCGTTTCCGTTACAAACCAATCACAAATCATTTCCATACTTTGGGAGCCATGCGAAGGCTATAAAACCGAACCCTCCGATCACTATTCTCGACACCCTCCACCTTTTCGTAGCACCCAAACATACGCCGGAGATACCGGGCACGACCCCGGAGTTCGAAGCATCACCGGAGTTTGGAGACATCACCGGAGAAACCCGAAAGCCGCCGGAGCTTACGTCATCACTGTTTCGGTATACCTTTCTTATTTCTTTGTTCTCTCGTTTAATCCTCTGTTAAAAAAAGATAATAATCAGATTAAAAAAAACGTAATTTATGTTGGATGCCAATTGTGTCATCTTCTTTTGGTGAGTGATTATAGTTGGTAGTTTTTTTAGGTACATTTTTTTTATATTTTATAGGGGTGCAGACGAGCCGAGCCCGATCGATTAACTTACGAGGGTTTGAGCTCGAGTTAATGGTTATAATTTGTTTATATTTGAAACTAACCAATCATGTTTTTAATATGTATAAGGGTAAAATAAAGTGAAATAAAATATATGAAAGAGTAAACTTCCGTTTTGCTCCCTGTGGTTTGGTCACTTTAACGGTTTTGCCCCAAACCTTTAAAAATAGCCATTTTACTCCCTGATGTTTCGGTTTTATCACCAGTTTGCTCCACGGCTCTAACTAAGTTAAAATTTTTAGTTAAAGTAAGGGTATTTAAGTAAATTTATATATAAGTATTTAATTTTTATTCTATTATCAACTCCAAAGTGCATACCATCACCACCACTCCTCCCATTTCCCCTGCCACCACAGCCACCAACACACCGCCCAACCACCGTCTCACCAGCCACAGCCTCACCATCACACCGCCCGACCCACCACCATCATCACAACCGCTACCATCATCACATCGCCCGACCACCACCACCATCACGCAGCCGACATCTTCCCCAATACCTAAACCCAAATACTGGTTACAAGAGTACAAATACGTACTTACGTCGGACTATTACGCATCTAATATAAAAAGACTGAGGCTTACAGTATGTCTTGCAATGCTTCTTTGTGATATATTGAGAAACGTCGGACATTGTTAAGAGTCTCGCAAAGCAAAACCCAATCTTTAGACCCTAACCCATCTAGAAGCATCTGTAAGATAATGAAAAATATGGTAAATAATAATAGATCCATGATGTAATAGAAAAAAAAAAAAGAAACAAGTCTACCTTAAGGCTCATATCAACATCTTCTAGATCATTCAGTTTATCAGAATCAATGTATTCCACTTCAGTAACTACCGCCTCTAGGCCAGAATGGTCAAAAATACTTGTCTTGAAATCCCCAAAAATGGTTAGATCTGCTCAAATGAATCAACAACGAATTTTGGATTTAGGGTTTTCAGGTGGAGGTAAATGGTGAAAGGGGATCATGGTTGCAGGTGGTGGTCGGAGATTAGGGTTAGGGTTCTGGAAAGATGGTTGTTGCGGGTGGTTCTCAACGGTGGTAGTGGTGGATATAGGTGGCGTAAGAGGCGGTGGTGGATATGGGTGGCAGAGGAGGCTGCAGGCGGAGGTGGTGGTGGATGTGGGTGGCGGACGAGGTTGTTGGGGATGAAGAGAGAGGGTATAAAGAGAGAGAAGATAGGTGGTTGTTGTCTGATGGTGGTGGGCGGTCGCCGGCGATGATGATAGGGCTGATGGTGGCTGAGAGAAGAGAGGGTGCAGGGTATAGTGAAAGAGAAGAAATGGTTTTATTATTATATATAATATAATCTTTTGTAGTTTTACTAAAATACCCTTAGTTTTATATTTGAAGTTACCAAAATACCCTTTCAGTTAATAAACAATTTGGATGGAGTTAGAGTCGGGGAGTGAAATCATGAAGGGCTTCATAGATCAGGGAGTAAACTGGCTATTTTTAAAGGTTTGGGGCAAAACCGTTAAAGTGACCAAACCACAGGTAGCAAAACGGAAGTTTACCCAAAATATAAATTCCATTCTTATTTATTCAGAGAAGGTTCGCTTCAAAACGGGTCGGATTTTGGGAATCTATTTTGACGGATGTTACACGTTGTTGGCCCGAGACATGAAGTATGTGGTTAAGTTGTAAGTTTTTGTTTGAGGTAAAAAAGGATTTTGAACCGACATGAAGAATTGGAAGAGAGTTACCGTTACCAACATAGAGGGAGTCATTAACGTAATAGACGTCCGAGTTGTCCATACTAGCAAGATCAGGAGTACCATGGGAATTAGCGCCTGTATCCGATGTCCAAGTAGTATATGAGCCCGCCTCAGAGTTACCATAATTCGCTTGAGGTGATCCACGAGAAGAGCCGATGTGATTCGGGCATTGTGAGGGAATATGACCAGTACCGCACCTATTGCAATGACCGTAAACCATATTTTAAGTGGACGCCCAAGCAAATTGGCGAGAGCCTTGTGAACCACCACGGCCACGGCCCCCGCGAGAAAACGCACGGCCCCGACCGTATCCACGGGTCGGTCTTGAAGAAGCAGTCCGATTAGTATAGTTTGCCTGAGGAGCCGATGGTGATGCCGACGGTTGAGTTGTGGAACCAAGTTGGTTTGCCAAAAGTTGAAGGTTGGTAATCTGCTGCTGAATCGAAGCCAAATCGGGGGCCTAGGAAGTAGTTGTTGCGGCAGTGGTAACATTGAAGACTTGTGGAGAGGCCAATGATGAAGAAACAGTGGACCGAGTGATATATTCATGATCACCAATCAGACCGTGAAGCTCGTTAAATTGAACCGGTGGGGAGCGGGTAAGAAGGTTGTTTTTCAAACCATGGTATTCCTCACGTAAACCGGCTATAGTAAGCATGACGAGATCTTTGTCTTTGACGGGTTCACCAATATTTGCAAGAGCCGTTGCATATTCTTGAGCACAGCTGAGATAATCGATACCTTTTTCACCATCTTTCATTGAAATCTTTAAAAGCTGCGTTTTTAGTGTGAACTCATGAGATGAATTCGAAGGAGCATATGCACGTGCTAGACTTAACCACATTTCCCGAGCCGTGTCTCCTTGGATGTGTTGAAACGAAGACTCGGAAACGGTGGGTATAATGATCATGCGGACGTGTGCATCATTAGCAATCTAGTTTGTAAAATTAGGGTTTGTAGTAGTAGCATCACCAGTTGTAATTTTCTCTTCCGGGCAAGATAACGTGTTGTCAACATAACAATATAATCCATTGGCCTTTAAAAACGGTTCCATCATGGCTTTCCAGTAGCCATAATTGTTTGGTGTAAGATTGAATGCAAACTTGTGGGAATTATGGGATGTACGTTCTTGAATGCTGAAAGCAGTAATCGTTGTCATGACGAGTAAAAACAATGATTTTTGATACCTGAGGTAGGCAAGTTGCAGGTCGATTGTTCGTCAGATAATGTTGATTGACGGCTGTTGCTGATCTTTGCTTTTGTTTTCGAAAAACAATTGCAATAATAATTGGGATTTTCCTTTTTGATGTTGTCGAACAGAAACCTCCTAGGAACCCCCAAGTTTCACATCCACTAACTTCAATTCTTTTCTGCCTTTTTTTCGAAAAACAACAATATTTCCTCCACTATCTCTTGTTTTTCGAAAAGAATTCCCCATTTCTGTTGTTTCTCGAAAACAATAAAAAATTGTTTAGGAAGTATGTTATCAAGTTGCAGGTCGATTGCTGTTGCTGATTTTTGGGAAGTAGTTGACGGCGGCGAGTGGGGGTTGTTTAGGGTTTACAAGTTGATAGGCTCTGATACCATATCAACTCATAATTTCATTCATTATTCAATATTGATTACAAAGAGGTTTATATATATTCTACTAGTTACAATAATAACCCTCTAACTTATGACAATTAAATATTTGGCTTAACAGGGACTCAGGTTAGATTTCTACCCTCCCCATTATTTCTCGCGGCACCTTGTTTTGATGTGCGACTAGGCGAATAGGTGGAATTCACTAGTTCGATCCTTGAACTGATTGAGTTTTACCTCACCGCACTGTCGTGCCTTCGGGCGAGTGTTCACGGACTTCGGCCCTAGGTGAGGGTGTTCCCCGGTTCGAAAGCGAGTGTATCCCGATGTGGCGAATTTCACAAGTAGCCCATTTGGAGGATTCGTTGGCCGTTCAAGAAAAAAGATTAACTAGTTTGACAAATGACATAGCTTAACCCAGTTAGCCTAATATGCCGAATTGTGAAGGTGGTATATTTGATACTAGGTTAGAACCCCGTGTATTACACGGGTTGAATAAATGAAATTTTATATACCAAATAATAAAAAATATATCTTTAAAAATCTCGTTTATTACACATGTTGAATAAATGCAATTTTATATACCAAATAATAAAACAATATATATTTAAAAATCTCGTTTATTACATTGATTGAATAAATGTAATTTTATATATTAAATAATAAAAAAAGTTATATCTTTAAGAACCTCGTGTATTGTACGGGTTGAATAAATTTAATTTTATATATTAAATAATGAAAAAAGTTACATTTTTAAGAACTTCATGTGTTATACGGGTTGGGCACATATAATTTTATATACCAAACAATAAAAAGTTATATCTTTATAAACCCTATGTATTATATGGATTAAATAAATCTAATTTTATATGCCCCCGTGTATTACACGAGTTGCATAAATGTAATTTTGTATAGTATAAAATAAAAATGTTATATCTTTAAAAAACCTCGTTTATTACACGGGTTGAATGAATCTATTAAAAATTTATATCTTAAAAAAAATAAAGGATATACTCGATATACGATGGATGGGGTGATTGCGGTGATGGTTCTTATAAATGTCAAGTAAACATAGTGATTACCGTATTTGAGTTGAGAATTAAACACGAAAATAAAAATATAGAACCAATAAACCCCTTTTAAACATTTTTGAAATAGATTCTACCCTTAACTACTTTAGTTTAATAAAATAAATAAATCATTTACATTAATTTCAGAATAAATAATTTTGAAATCTGATAAATATTTTAAAATATTATATTATCATGAATTGTTTAAATTTATATTAAGTTTAATTGTATAATTATCTTTTAATTATATTAATTATCTATAAAAATAGATGGCTCAAATAAATGATATGTGTTCCTTTATTGGTTTCTTTTATTATATAGTATAGATTCAGAATAGATTAATAATTTATTTGAGCTCAAATAGGCCTACCATCCTAGCAAACATAATAATCAACTAGTATTTCCAATCGTGTGTCATGGCGGGAAATTAGTGACAGAGTTATGAAACAGAGGCGATTAACAGTCTCTCCTAAGACCATCCATAATGGGCGTGGGTTTTTCAAAAAAAGCCACCAAAAAAGCCCAATACCGCCCAACCATCGCCCCTGGGCGTGTTTCAGCATGATTTCGCAAAAAAATCCCCCTCCAGTGTGATTTAAAACACGCTCAAATGGTATTTTGGCGGCCAATCAGATGTATCCTACTTTTTCTTGACCAATCCCTCTTTTTGTTAGTTTTTGTTTTATTTAATTCTTTAAACCCGTTTTTAACATAATACACATCCCAACTACACCCATTTTAGAAAAACACTCAATAATGCCCCTTGCTGACTGTACTGTCACATGTCGGAAAACGCCCAATAGTAGGGCCATTATTCACCCTTACCACTATGATGTTCTAACTATTTTTTAAGATCCAACATCAACATAAAAAATATCAAGGCGATTCAATAGCTTTCTCTTAACCAAGCCCAATATTCAATATTGGGTAAAAAAAAAAGACTAAAAATCATCCGTACCTGGTCTCGAACTTGATGCGACCCATTAATAGGACACACATCTAGCTGCCCCACCATTGCTACTTTTGTCTCTAATTCAACATGTAAATATATTTAACATAAAAACACTACTAGAAGGAAAAAAAACCACCACCTCTTTGAACCACTCAGAAAAGTGTGGCTTATGTTAGCACTAACACATTATTCATGAATACTCCCCCAATAAAATAAAATAAAATAAAATAAAATAGGCATGCACGCTTTCACCCTTATGTATAAATGTATAAATAGGTTTAGAAAACATTAATATATATATAGAGGACCGCTAAAATGAGAACCACCTCCAGTTGTAAGAACTGCGAGAATCACTTTCTAGCCATTAGATCAAGTAGATGGATGGATGAGATTAAAAGTATTTAAAAATAATATTAATTATTTTTTGTCTTATTATGTCTTTAATATTATAATCCAAAAGTGTATTTAAGTAAAATCACTCTATTTTGTCTTTTTCACTTTATTGTTTTTTTATTACTTTATTGTATTATTATATTACTTTTTATTTTTTAAACATAATTTTTTATTAAAAACATTTTTAAATTCAGTTTTTTTTAAAAGATTTTTTATACTTTTTACAATTTAAGTTTTACGTTAAACTTTTTACGTTTTACGTTTTTTTGACGCGCCGTTTTTACGCTAGGTTTTTTCAAGCGTCGTTTTTTTAACACGCCGTTTTTTACGCGCCGTTTTTTAACGCGCCGTTTTTTACGCGCCGTTTTTTTAACGCCGTTTTTTTAACACCGTTTTTTACGCGCCGTTTTTTACGTTTTACGCGCCAGTTTTTTACGTTAACGTTTTTTTACGTTTTACGCGCCGGTTTTTTACGTTTTACGCGCCGGTTTTTTTTCGTTAACATTTTTTACGTTTTTACGTTTTACGCGCCGGTTTTTTATGTTTTACGTAAACCTTTTTACGTTTTACTAAAAAAAATTTACGTTTTACCAAAAACTTTTTACGTTTTACGTAAAACTTTTTACGTTTTACGTTTTACGTTAAAGTTTACGGTTTAACTTTTTTTTTTACAAAAACTTTTTTACGGAAAACCGAACGCACCCAGAAAATCGCACACTCGGGGGGTGTCTCAGATAGTTTGCTATCATCATCGACGCCTCCAAAAAAAAAACCCAACAAACAAAAATCAAATGAACGAGGGGATTCTTGAAAAAAAAACGAAGTTTTGGCTCAGATTTTCCGATAATCTAGAGGCTACAAAAGTGGGGATGCAGGTTCAAAAAACCTACCCTCCGCCGTCCTTGTCGCGCCATCATCATCTAAATCTACGTTTTTTTTTCTTTTCTTTTTTGCATCATCGCCACCCAATCGATCGTATTAAAACCCACAGATTCAAAGATCACAAATCAAAACCCTCAACATATCAAAACCCACTTCAACCACTATTTTTTACAAACCCACCAAAATAATCAAAACCCACCAAAACCCACAGAAACAAATTTGGACCTTTGGGCCAATCATCAAGAATCACAAAGACCCAAAGTTCAAGAACACCAATCGTCAGTATCACAGTCGCACCACCATCATTCGCTTCCACCACCGCCGACCAACCACCTCCCACCACCGTCTTCCGCCGCCGACCAACCACCCCCTAACGGCCGAATAAACATTGAGGGTCACTTTATGCAAACACAAAACCCACCAGAATCACCATATGCAAAACATGGACACTTTATGCAACAGAAAACCACCTAAATAAAAAAACACAAATAAAGAATCCCAAACCAACATAATCATAATCAAAAGAAACCCCAAACCCAATCAACCCCCAACATACAAAAAAAAACCCAGCAAGGTCGCAAAAGGGTGCTGAACGGTGGCGGAGGAGACGGTGACGGTGGCGGAGGAGACGGCGACGACCAAGGTTTTATCTCCGTTAAACGGTGGAGTCCAAGGTTTTATCACCACCATTCTGTCATCGCCTACCGTTTGATGATGATGTGTGTGGCCGGAATCGTCGCCGGAGAAGGATTTCAAAGAGAGAGATGAGAGAGATGAGATGTTGAGTTTTTTTGTCTGCTATAAAATACAAAGATGGTTTGAATTTTAAAGAAAAGAAAGAAGAGAGATGAGAGATAAAAGGACTGACACAATTAATGAAGAGAGAGATAGAGAGATTAGACATATGGGGTAAATGACCATAATACCCTTTGGGTTGTCAAATTCTGATTTGTTGAAAGTGGTTCTCGCGGTTCTTACAACTGGAGATGGTTCTTATTTTAGCGGCTCTATATATAATAAGGGGACCGCTAAAATGAAAACCACATCCAGTTGTAAGAACTGAGAGAACAACTTTCTAGCCTTTAGATGAAGAAGATGGATGAATGAGATTGAAAGTAACAAAAATTAATATTAAATCGATTTTGTCTTATTATGTCTTTAATATTTTAATTCAAAAGGGTAGTATAGTAAAATTACTCTATTTTGTCTTTTTGTCTTTATTATTTTTTATTACTTTTTAGTTTTAATATATTAAAACCTATAAATTAGCAACAACTATGGGCTTGGGTGAGTTGTACCTTTAGCTTTGGGCGTTTTTCAAAAAAAAAAGGATATCTGATGCTTCATACACATGCCTCCTCCTTCCCCAAAATGGATATCTGATGCTTCACCACATCATCTCTTCTTGACGCCACCGCCTACACAGAGAGAGCATTTACAGTTTCAATCATGTGCTCCTCAAGACCTAAATCCACCGCATATCACCGACGAATTCACGGTTCTTGGCCGCTGATTCAAGCTGACATCTGAATCCACCTCCTTGTCCGTGCCGACTGAAACCCTAATTGTGCTTTAACTCTAACATCTGACGCGGTCAACAGCGGCATCCGATCTCCACGACTCCGGAAACACATCTCCTGCGTACCTCCATTGATCGATTAGTTTATTTAGCAGTTCGTTTGCATTGTTTTTCGAACGTCGGCAGGTATACGTGATCTTCCTCGTCTCTTTAGACTGTTAATTTCTATATATAGTTGTTTTGTTTAATCGTTAATCAGGTGATGGTTAATGAAACTATTGGATTTATGGATTGGATATGTTGGTTTGATTGGTATGTATTTTAGGGTGTGTGTGAAGGGATGCTCAATGCTAGCTCAGACTGTCACGAGAAATGAGGGTTAGGGTTCTTAAAGTTTGGGATTTATGGATTGGAGATGTTAATTTGATTGTTTGTGTTTCAACGGTGGTCAGAATTGGGTGGTTCAGGAAAGGGAAAAGATGGGAATGTGCTTGCATATGTCCAACTTCCAATCGACAATTTGCTACCCGATTGCAGTTGTCGAAGATGAAAATTTGATGTTGATAGTTGTAAAGTTTACTAGCGATTCTGTGAGTTTTATGTTGTGCGATTTCAGGTGTTTTACATGATTTTAAAGAAGCATATTGTTGAGATGTAGCTATTATATGGATTAATGAGTATGGTCTTTTGAAGAAATTCAGCTGTAATGTTCGACCAAACTGTACAGTTAAACTGCTGTCCATTAGGATCTTTAACTAGCTAAACTGGCTACACTCCATGGTTGAGACACAGGTTCACTTCCCATCTTAGTGTCTTACCCTTTTTTTATTTGTCACAATTCACTTATGTAGGCTTGTTTGATAAATCATATATGTTTTACTTCTGGCAGACTCTTTTGTCCTGGCCCAATTAGGTTGGCCCGACACGATTTTGCCAATTCTTTACACATTATTGTGGCTAAATAGAGTACCTTATCTGAAATTACATGGCCTTTTCCTAATCTTTGCAAGTATGTAAATCATAACAAAAACTTGAATTTATGATTTATGAATATATTTATTAACGATAATGTGAAATACTCATCAATAGATTTGGCTTATGCTGCAGGGCGAGCTGGTGGCACGATGACTAGAGTTCCTAGCGCCACTAATGCGAAAGCGGTTGAGATGTTCATCGATGAAAAGTAA
Organism: Helianthus tuberosus; assembly: GCA_030545235.1. Lineage (NCBI taxonomy): Eukaryota > Viridiplantae > Streptophyta > Magnoliopsida > Asterales > Asteraceae > Helianthus > Helianthus tuberosus. The sequence continues at coordinate 31,849,136 of CM060373.1, read as the reverse complement.
GTAATTGTTTTAACAAATGTAAATTTCCGATAGGTATTGAAAAGAACAACACATTGATCATTGGGTATTATGATTATGGAGGTAAACTCTATTCTAAGCAATCGTGTAATAGATTTCAGTAGAGGTGAATATGGGTATGCCAGGAGGGTTGACTCTTTTTAGTTAAAACATAACCCAAATCTTCTCATTTCAAGTTAATAGGCTCAAATCATCACTTATGAGTTTTAGGAACCATCTTATCTTGCCATTCAATGACAAGCTAGCCACCGTTATGAACCTATCATTTGAAAAAGTAAACAAAATATTGAGCCAAATCTTGCCATTCAATGACAAGCTAGCCACTGTTATGAACCTATCACTTGAAAAAGTAAACAAAATTTTGAGCCAAAACAGGTAGCTATGTTTAGGCCTATTCTTTCTTTTGGTGATCATTTTTTTTTAATTTGCTTGAAATGATTAGTCACATGGTAGAGCGTGTGGCTGGTCATACATTTATACAAGCTGATTTAATGTTTTTTTTTTACATTTTTATTGTTTGTTTACAGGATGAAGCTGATGGTTATGATGATTGATGATGACCTACTAAGTGTTGCTGACCGCCTAGATGAAGATTTACTTTCTTGCAAAATTTGTACCATGGTTGGGTTATAAGGGCTTGCTAAATGGATTTATTGGGCTTTGTTTGTATCGTTTTGATATGTGAATGTGAACCCGGCCGCAACGCGGCGGGTACTGACATCTAGTTACTTTTTATTTTTCAAGAATAATTTTTTTATTAAACCCATTTTTTAAATTCAGATTTTTTTAACAAAGCGAATTTTTTTTGCGCGCCGGTTTTTGGCGTCCCGTTTTACCACAACGTTTTTTACGTCCCGTTTTTTTTTCGCGGCGTTTTTATGCGCCGCATTCACGCCTCTTGTTTTTTACGCGTCGTTTTTTCAATCGTCGTTTTTTACATGTTTTTTTAACGCGCCGTTTTTTACACGCTTTTTTACACGCCGTTTTTACATGTTTTTTACACGTCGTTTTAACGCGCCGTTTTTTACACGTTTTTTTGCGCGCCGTTTTTATGCTCCGTCTCCGCCCAATTTTTTTACGCCCCGTTTTGCCCAATTTTTTAACGCCCCGTTTAGCCCCGTTTTTTTCGGGCCGTTTTTTACGTTCCGTATTTTACGGCCCGTTTTTTTTTTCCAAATTTTTTTTTACGGTTTACGGGATAAAATTTTTTAGCTCAATTTTTTACGTTTTAAGTTTTACGTTTTTACGTTTTACTTTTTTTACGTTTTACGTTTTAAGTTTTTACGTTTTTACATTTTACGTTGTACGTTAAAAAGTTACGTTTTCCGTTTTTACGCCCGTCTTTTTCACGCATCGTTTTTTAATGGGTCGTTTTTGGCACGCCGTTTTTTACGCTCGGCTTTTTCAAGCAACGTTTTTTTATCGCGGCGTTGTCCCGTTTTTTTCGTGGCGTTTTTATGCCCGTATTTCACGCCACTTGTTTGGGCGCCGTTTTATCACACGGTTTTTTACGTTTTACAATTTACGTAGAAAAATTTTACGTTTTACGTTAAATAGTTGTTACATAAAAGTTTACGTTTTACATTTTACGTTAAAAAAGTTAACGTTTTACGTTAAAAAAGTTTACGTTTTACGTTAAACTTTTTACGTTAAACTTTTTACGTTTTACGTTTTCCGTTAAAAAAGTTTACGTTTTACGTTAAAAAGTTTACGTTTTTTACGTTTTACGATTAAAAGTTTACGTTTTACGTTAAAAATTTTACTTTTTACGTTTTACGTTAAAAAGTTTACGTTTTACATTTAAAAATTTACGTTTTACGTTAAAAAGTTTACGTTTTACGTTACAAAAAAATGGGCAGAGTTTCCTCTGTTTTTTGTCGCCCCGACAACACAAGTTGTCGTTATAATTTTCAAAATTCAATAATCAATCACAAATATCAATTTTTGTCAACTATATCAAAACGTAACTATACTTTGATCGAATCGGTTCGAGCTCGTTTTCACGAAAATAAATATCACTATAAAAATAACGAAATAATTCGCGCCGTAAAATCTTTACCAATCTTCGCGTCGAGACGTTGACTGAGTTGACCGAGCCCGAAATTGAAGCTTACCGAGTTCCAAAACTGACCCGAATCCCGAGACCTGAACCGAAGCCATTGACCACAGTTAACCGAGCCGCTGACTGGATCAAACCCGGGTTGGAAGAACTATGTTGAATCACTAGACTGCAGTAGTTGTTTCATGATTAAACCACAATTGAATTCCATTTGAAGACTTGCTAGTTTTAAAGTTTAAAACAGAAAGGGAACAAAATGCAGGAAAACCATTCGCCTCCTTTGTTTTCAAACCAAACCCGACAGAAACTATTACAGGTGGGGACTGCGTGGGACCGACAGTTTTCCTCTCACAAGGGGGGGTATAATCAGGAAAGGGGGGGTGCGTATAGAATTAGCCAAAAAGAACTGTAATAGTTTTTTTTATTCTAAAAACAGTAACTCTGTGTATATAACACACAATATAAAACGAATTAAACGGAGATGAAAAGTGTACAGAAACGTAAAAGAAATAGTTCCCGTCGATCTCCGTACGACTCCGGCGAGTGTTATAGTTCCCGATCTCCGTACGACTCTGCCACCGTCGTACCTTCGCCGGACCACCACTCACGGTGGCCGGCTACCACAGTCGTCTTCGTCTTCGGCTCCTCCCTGTGGGTGTGTGTTTGAAGTATAGATTGAGAGAGAAGACTGGCTGTTGATATGTGGGTGTTTAGGAAGAAGTAAGTTTAGGAAGAAGATAAATTACTGGTTTTTGGTTCTTGAAGAAGAGAGAGGAGAGAGAAACGAAAAAGGAGACAAAAGAAGAGAGAGAGACTGGTAGATATAAATGAAGAAAGAGGATGTGATTTGACATTTGGGGTAAATGACTAAACTACCCCTTTTTCTGATTGGCTGAGAGTGGTTCTCGCGGTTCTTACAACTGGGGATTGTTCCTATTTTAGCGGCTCCCTATATATATATATAGGGAGGGGCTCATGCGAGAACTCCATTTATTGCGAGAACCGCGAGAACCAATGTGAACACAACCTAAAATAGCTAAAAAAAAAACCTAACCCCCACCCCCCTCCCCCTCCCCCAAAACCTAAACCCCCCCACCCCCCCCCCCCAAAAAAAAAAAAAAAACCTAACCCCCCCAAGCTAAATGCTAAAAACTAAAACCCCCAAAAAACCTAAAAAAAAAACCTACCCCCCCCCCCCCCCCCCCAAAAAAAAAAAAAAAACCTATACCCCCCCCCCCAAGCTAAAATGCTAAAAACTAAACCCCCAAAAAACCTAAAAAAATAAAAAAAAAATCTAAATTTTTTTTTAATATTTTTTATGCTCAAATCGCTACTTTTAGTGGCAAAATTTTTTTTTTTTTAATTTTTAATCTTTTTTTTTTGCTTCGAAAAGTAGCGATTTTTATATAAAAAATATTAAAAAAAAAAAAAAAATTTGTGTGATTTTTAGCTATTTTTAGGCATTTTTGGTTGTGTTCACATTGATTCTCGCGGTTCTCGCAATAAGAGGTGGTTCTCGCATGATCTTCACTCTATATATATATATATATATATAGAGATAGATAGATAGAATATGGACCCAAAGAAGTGAGATCCAAAAGCCCATGCTTTATTTTATTCTCATTTATCTGAAACATGCATCATTCTTTTAGATTTAACTTTGTTAAAAAAACACAACATCTTTAAAGGAAAAAACCTTTGATTGTTGTGTAATCACTATTCACCAATATGTGTAAAACCGGTTTGGGCCTGTCAAGCTAGTTTAACAACCCGACCTTATACACAAAAAGCCTGCACCCCGACTCAACTCGGCAATTTGAGATTTCCAACTTACAATCAATTCATCAAACGATCAGGTTTGAGTCAAAACCGGTTTAAAACCCATGTTAGAATAGGTTTGAGTCTAAACCGGTTTAGAACCCAACCCAAGCCAGTTCAGATTGGCAAAGATTTTCAAATCTAAAATCCATTCATAAACCGAATCGGTTTCGGCTAAACCGACTTGTTTATGAAGCTATTCGAACCCTGCTTTTTACACTCTAGTAGTAGTAGAGGTGTACAAAAAAACTGGTTTTAGAACCGAAACCGGAAAAAAAACCGAAACTGGTTTTTTTTTAACCGGTTTTTTTTAACCGCCGGTTTTTATACCGGTTACTATTCTTGACTTCAAAAACCGGTTATTAACCGAACCGGTTATTAAAAAACCGGTTAAAACAAGTAAAAAACCGGTTTTTTTGAGAAAAACCGGTCCCAACCGGTTATACCGGTTATTGTTTTGGACCTCAAAAACCGGTTAGTAACCGGAACCGGTTATAAAAAAAAACCGGTTTTTATTTTGAGTGAAAAAACCGGTTTTTTAATAACCAATTAACCGATTTGTACACCTCTAAGGGGGTGTTTGGCCTAGCTTTTTTATCTAAGCTTATAGCTTTTTTAGCTTATTTTTATAAAATAAGCACTAATGAGTGTTTGGTTTAGCTTTTTAAGCTTATGCTTATTAGCTTATATAAGCTAATTCCAAGAAGCTTATGGGAAGATGGTTATTTAGCTTATTTAAATAAGCTTATTTGAAGAAGATGGTTTTTTACTCAATTGCCCTCAAATGATACACACAATGATATTATACCCCTTCCCATAATACAAGCTCGTGAAAATTTCATGGTTCCAATGAGCTTATCAACTTGTAGAATATAAGCTAATCCAAACACTTAAAAATAGCTTATCAAATGAAAGAAAATAAGCATAAGCTAGTTTAAAATATAAGCATAAGCCAAAAAAATAAAAGCTAGGCCAAACACCCCCTAAGTAGTAGTCTAGTGTGTTGTGTATGTTGAAAAGAGGAAAAAGATAACAATAAAATACAGTTTTTGCAATGTCGCGGGCGATGTTAACGGCCGTTCCTTATCCTATCGCCGCCGTGAAACCGTCGGCGACGGAAAAACCACGGCAGGTTAAACTCTCAACAAAATCCCACAAAAAAGCTTCCGGCAGCAGCACCACCGCCGGTTTCGGTGCCAAGAAAAAAGAAGCTTTATGGCAGTGCGTAACGAATTGTGGTGCGTGCTGTAAGTTGGATAAGGGCCCTTCTTTCCCCTCCCCAGAAGAAATTTTTGAGGATTCCTCTGATATTCAAGTATACCCATTTCTTATTTTTGATTAATTTCTTAATTTTGGTTTCTTATTGTTTGTGTGTGAAAATTGGTGGCCCAGTTATGCTCATTAGTAGGGGTTATGGTTGAAAAAGAGGGAACATTTTGGGTTAGGTGAAATGTTTAAGTTTTTAGAAGTGAAATTGACATGGGTTTTGTTATGAGTTAAGTAAGCAATAGGCATACCATTTTGTTCTTGTTAGTACTCATTGCTGTAAGGTTGAATGTAGTTTGTGGGATTCACACAATCATGCTTAATAGTTACTTAGTTAGTACTCATTGGATTAGATTTACGGGTTGTTTGACAACTTCTGAATGGGTAAGTGCTGAACCAGTAAGAGGTATGAACCGTTAAGAGCTAGTATAATCCTTAACCATTCAGAGGAAATGTTTGACCAAATCAGATAAGAGGTCTTAACCATTCAGACTCAGTATAATGCTTAACCATTTAGAGGCAAATGTCTGAACCATTCAGACATCTGCTCGCGAAACAAACAGTCTGAACTATTAAGTGCTGAACCAGAGGTCTGAACCATTAAGAGCTGAAACAAATAGCCCCTTAGTATTCATTGGAGTAGAATTTGGTAGAAAGGGCATAGGAGTCAAGCTAAGGCTCAAAGGGCTTGTTCGTTTGTTGTCTAGGCAGGCGCAGAAAAAACGCGTGCCTGATAAAAAAGGCGTAATAATATGACAATTGTGTTATAGGTATAGAGAATTCAAAACATATATAGAAAGGAATAAATGGGTCCGGGATTTGAGGGTTAAAAATTGCCAGTGATTTTAGTGCCATCAATCACTTTATGTAATAGAGATCTTAGTTATATCGGGCGAGGTGTTCATCACTCATGACTGCAGAGCGCCAACAGATTCATAAGTATGTTGGCGTATTCGCTACTTTGTCTACAAACAAAAAAATTTAAGGAAATTTGTAGTTAAAACGTCAATTGTGGTCTTTGAGATATTACATTGTTATGTTTGACAGCCTCCTTATTTGTTGCCTACAATATATCTTTATAAAGTTGAAAATGACTTTATAATAAAAGTTCTTAGGTCTTTGAGATATAAAAACTTTTGTTATTAGATACTATGTTTAACATGTGATTTACCGCTTTATGTTCAGCTATATAAATCGTTGGTTGGTTCTGATGGATGGTGCATACATTATGAGAAAAGCACAAGAACATGCTCCATATATGCCGGTATGCATTTTTGCTAAAGTTTTACATGACTATTATTTTCACCTTCTCATACATGTTATAACATAAGTCTATAATTTCAGACCGGCCATACTTTTGTCGAGTAGAGCCGCATGTTTTTGAAACATTATATGGGATTCCCCCAAAAAAGTTCAACAATGAAGCTTGCAGGTTAGATTATAAAAGTTCAATAAGTTTGTTATTAGGGTGTAAACTAAGAGAAACAATTCTACAATAACGCGTTGTAACTAAGGGTGTAAACAAGCCTAGCCCGTGCCCGCCTAAGCTCGAGCTCGGCTCATTTAACAAAAGAGAGCCGAACGCAGCAAGTTTCAAACTGTATGTCTGAAGGTTTAAAAGAACGGAAACGAGTTTCGAGGCATTTTCCCTTCGCCTCACGAGGCGTAAGCCTCGAGGCGAAACGAGGCGTAAGGCCGAGGCGGTATTAATAAATAAATATAAAATTATATATATTATAAAAATAATAATACTAACTAATTTCATCATCAGATTCATCAAAATCATCAAAAAAACATGCATAAAAAAGACATGAAATGCTTGAAATTGACACAAAAAGTCAAAAACATCAAAAACAACTATGAAAATCCCATGAGGCACACCTGAGTCGCAGCCTTTTTTAGCGCCTCGGCCCCTTTGAGGCGCATATGCAGTAAAAACCCCATGAGGTGCGCCTCAGACTCGTGTTTTGGCCGTTTCGCCTCGAGGCGCGTGCCTCAAGCGTTTTTTAAAACCATGGTATGTCTAAAGCTTGAGCTCAGCTTGTGAGTAATTTTTCAAGCTTGAGCTTGGCTCATTTATTAATAATTAACTATTTTTTTTATCTACATATATAATGGTTTTATAGAGTAAGGTTCCAGTACAAATGGGTCTTAACATACAAATGGGTCTTAACATGAGAAGTAAAGGAGAGAATTTTATTTTATTGTTCATTTTTTGAATTTTTTTCCCATCTTGTCAAGCACGTATTTTAGTCCCTAAATCTTTAAAAAACAATTTGTGTATTTACACTAGTAGAGTCATTATAATCACTCTAGAGTAACCACATAATTACTCCACTAGAGTAGCTACACGATTTTTTTTTTCTTTTTTTTTTTTTTTTTTACATTTTGCAACTAAACATCATGCTTAAGTAGTTTAAAAAAAATTCAAAAAATTATATCTTTCTACGCTTCTCATGTTAAGACCCTTTGTATGTTAAGACCTATTTGTATTTGATCTTTACGCTAGTTTTATAATTATATATCTAAGGTGATGGCAATCAACTTAATTGGATCGAAAAATTCCCGAAAATAACAAACAAACAACGGTTCTCACGAGATACAGTCACACCACTCGTAAGCTTCGCTGAGCAGAATTAAACTAATCTGAATTCCCGCTACAGTCACACCACGAGAACAAGACTAGCCGTCCAAGATCACCTTCTAAAACCTGCCAATTTTTAGAATAGCAATGAACAAAATTACCCTCTGGCTGCAGAGAATAAAAATTTATGAACTCAAAAACTGTCGTTTCATTTCCATTGTTCCAGTACATAATTGAAAAGAAAAATAACTACCAGCTACATGATCACCCACGTTTCCTACACTTTTGGAATTGTAAACCACTATTCGACAACTTCAAACAAATAAAAAAAAGACATTAATTAAAATAAAACACTAGATTAGCAGTTGTGGAACAAAACGTGGGGCTGGACTTGAGTAGGCTTTAAGTGTCTTGCATTGGATCCAACTGGGCCAAGTTAACCCACTCCTGACTCGGGCCTGATGTGACTGGGGTCTGGGCTGGTGCTTCCCTATCATCCTCCCCGTCTTCGAACGAGTTTGTCCTCAAACTTGGAAGCGATTCATCAGGCTCATAATACGGCTGAAGGTCAGCTACATTAATAGAGGCTGAAGCACCAGAATTTCCCGGAAGATCAATCTTATAACAGTTATCATTCACCTTAGCAAGAACTTTGAACGGACCATCTGACCGAGGGCTTAACTTAGAACGGCGTTTAGAGGGAAAACGCTCCTTCCGGAAATGCAACCACACAAGATCACCAGACTTAAAAAGAACGTGTTTCCGACCCTTGTCACGTCGATACTTGAGAAGCTCATTGTTCTTTGTAATTTTATCATAAACTCGCTGATGAATTGACTTGATATCAGCAGCTAATTCACTAGCTTCTTGACTGAACTTCGTAGAGGTGTCGAGTATAGCCAAATCGAGTGGCGTGGATAGGTTGAGGCCATAGACAACCATGAAGGGGCTGATGCCTGTGGTCTTGTTAGGGGCTCGATTATATGCGAACTCGGCACGGGGCAATAAGTCTTCCCACTGTTTCAGATTTGAGGTAATGAGGGCCCGGAGTAACGACCCGAGGGTGCGGTTGGTGACCTCGGTCTGGCCATCGGTTTGAGGGTGGCTCGAAGTACTAAATTTGAGTTTGGTGCCCAGTTTACGCCACAAAGTCAACCAGAAGTGGCTAAGGAACTTAACATCTCTGTCACTAACCATTGTTTTTGGTACTCCATGAAGGCGAACTATTTCTTTAAAGTATAAGTTAGCTATCTGGATTCTGGACAGCATCATTCGTAGTATGGCAAGCCACAAAATGGGCCATCTTAGAAAAACGGTCGACCACCACCATTACAGAATCTTTGTGGCATTGGGTTCGTGGTAATCCGATGACAAAATCAAGACTGACATCCTCCCAAGGGGCAACTGGAACCGGCAATGGCATATACAAACCGTGAGGGGAAGAATGACCTTTAGCTCGATGACATGGTAGGCAACGCTTGATGAAGTGCTCGACATCGCGGTGCAATTTGGGCCAAAAAAAATGAGTGTGCAGAATTTGTACTGTTTTATCAAGCCCCAGATGGCCTGCGAGTCCCCCTTCGTGAGCTTCTTGTATGATTACGAGTCTAATGCTATGGCGTGGGACACAAAGCTGCTGCCTTTTGAATAAAAATCCCCTGAACACATGGTATTCACCCTTAGCCTGATGCTGGCAGCTTGCGTATAACTCTCCAAAGTCTGGATCCGACTGATACTCATTTTGCAAAAGATCAAATCCAATAATTTTGGGCTGTAGAGAAGTAAGCAAAGAATACTTACGAGAAAGTGCATCAGCGCCTTTGTTTAGCTTGCCTGACTTGTGTTTAATGATGAAGGTAAACGCTTGTAAGAATTCCACCCATTTAGCATGACGAGGTTGCAGCTTTTGTTGGCCCTGAATATACTTCAATGCCTCATGATCTGAATGCAAAATGAACTCTTTAGAAACCAAGTAATGTTGCCAATGATCCAAGGCTCGAATAATGGCATAAAATTCTTTGTCGTATGTTGAGTAGCGCCGTTTTGCATCATTAAGTTTTTCACTGAAGTAGGCGATGGGACGACCCAACTGTGATAGAACAGCTCCTATACCCACCCCAGACGCATCACATTCAACCTCAAATACTTCATTAAAACAAGGCAGCGCCAAGACGGGAGTGGAGGATAATTGATTTTTGAGCTCTTCGAAGGCTGTTTGGGCCTGTGGCGTCCAATTAAACTGTTTGAACTTGGTGATTTCGGTCAATGGAGCCACCACGGTGCTGAAATTCTTGATAAAACGACGGTAGAAAGAAGCAAGGCCATGGAAACTTCTAACTTGGTGAATTGAAGTTGGTACTGGCCAGTCACGAATAGCCTGGATCTTTCTGTCATCAACTTGGATTCCCTGTTCAGAAACTAAATAGCCAAGAAAAGTGACTTGGTTAGTAAAGAACTCACATTTATCCAAGTTCCCATAAAGCTTCTCCTTATCAAGTGTTTTAAACAGCTCCGAAAGATGAGATTGGTGGTCATCTGATGTTCTACTGTACACCAGGATGTCATCAAAGTAGACCACAATGAAACTACCCAAAAATGGCTTTAGAATTTGGTTCATCGAACGCATGAAAGTACTTGGCGCATTTGACAACCCGAAAGGCATGACAAGCCATTCATATAATCCGTCTTTGGTTTTAAATGCCGTTTTCCACTCGTCCCCTTCAAAAATTCGTATCTGATGATAACCACTCCTCAAATCAATCTTGGAGAACACCGTGGCCCCGTGGAGTTCATCTAACAAGTCGTTCAGCCTCGGTATGGGAAAACGATACTTTATGGTGATTTTATTGATGGACCGACTGTCCATACACATCCGCCATTCCCCATTTTTCTTAGGTACAAGCAGGGTAGGAACTGCACACGGGCTAAGTGACTCGCGAATAAGACCCTTTTCCAACAACTTGTCAACCTGCTTTCTGATTTCACTTGTTTCTTGTGGATTAGTTCGATAGGCTGGTTTATTGGGCAAGGCCGAGCCTGGGATTAAATCAATTTTGTGTTGTATGGAGCGTTTAGGGGGTAAGCCAGGGGGAATCTCAGCGGGGAAAACCTGGGCGTAGGCTTTTAATAGGGGCTGAACAAGAGGGTGCGGAACAGGTTGGAGTTGAGACTCGTCATCATCGAGTCCTAACAACACGAGTTCTTTAGCGGAATGGTATTCATGTTGTTCAGATTGTAAGAGTGTACTCAGGTTTGGTATCGGTGTGGAGGAGGGTGTCGAAGGGGTAATAGGGGTAAGGATGATTTTACGGTTGTTATGAGTGAAGGAATAAGTGTTGAGGTATCCGTCATGGACAGCGCGGCGGTCAAACTGCCAGGGACGCCCTAATAACACGTGACACGCGTCCATCGGAACGACATCACACCATATTTCATCGGTGTAGAACTTGCCGATACTGAATGACAGTAGGACTCGGTGGGATACACGAATGCCCTTACCCTGGTTCAGCCACTGGATAACATATGGGGAAGGATGTGGTTGAGAGGGGAGGTTTAATTTGGTGACTAAGGTCTGGGAGGCAACATTGGTACAGCTTCCCCCATCGATTATGACTGAGCATACTCGTTGAGAGATTGTACAGCGGGTGTGAAAAATCGATTCCCTCTGAAGGTTCTCTTTTGGGGCTGACAAAGCATTTAGCGTCCTTCGGACAACCAAAACAGGGCCGTCATCTGGACCAGTCACCAGGTCTTCTTCTTCAGCAGGTGAAGTGGGGGCAATAAGTGATTCGGATCCAAAATCATAACCCCCCGCAAGCTCAAAATCAGCAAGGGAGATGATGCGTTTGTTGGGACACTCCGAGGCGATGTGCCCTAACCCCTGACAACGAAAACAACGGCGAGGAGCTTTGGGAAGTTCGATGGTGGTACTGGTTGTAGGCGATGGTTTGGCGGCATTAGGTGGGGTCGTGGATTTTATGGCTGATGTGGGTTTTTGGTATGGAGTGGGCTTAAAAGAGGACTTACTGGGCTCAAGCTTCCCTTTGGCCCGTTGTTGTGAATCAACCTTATGGGCCAGTAAAGTTAATTCAGCTAGGGTTTGGTATGAGTGTAACTCCACAACATTTGCAACTCTGGATTCCAGTCCTCCTAGGTAGCGAACCAGAGTCTGAGGGTCATCTTCAGGCACATCACACTTCATCAAAAGGTATTCAAATTCACGAGAGTATTCTTCAGCCGTACCTAGTCCTTGCTTCAGCGCATGTAATTGAGAAAAACTATTCTGGACATAGTAAGTGGGAAGAAATTTTTGCTTCATCTTCGTTTTCATCTTTGCCCAGGTCTGAATCTTCTCTTTTCCTAGTCGTTCTCGCTGCAGGCAAATATTTGACCACCATGTGGAGGCGTATTTGCGGAGTTTAAGGGCAACGATCTTAACCTTGTTATCCTCCGCAGTCTGCTTGTAATCGAAGACCCGTTCCACAGTTCTCAGCCATTCGACGAACTCGTCAGAATCCAGTTTACCGTCATATTCGGGGATATCAACTTTGATATCATTCGGATGCCATCCACCTGATCCTCCTTTGTTAACTGACCCACTTGATGTGGAGTCATCCCCATGGCTCTGTGAAACAATTAACTCTTGAATTTATTCCTGCATCGCTTGCATTCTCTGTGCCATCTCCTTCTTATCATTTTCCATGGTTTCTAAAATCTTTTTCATCTCGGTACTGTTTCGGGTATCCATAGCTCTGATACCAGATGATGGCAATCAGCTTAATTGGATCGAAAAATTCCCGAAAATAACAAACAAACAACGGTTCTCACGAGATACAGTCACACCACTCGTAAGCTTCGCTGAGCAGAATTAAACTAATCTGAATTCCCGCTACAGTCACACCACGAGAACAAGACTAGCCGTCCAAGATTACCTTCTAAAACCTGCCAATTTTTAGAATAGCAATGAACAAAATTACCCTCTGGCTGCAGAGAATAAAAATTTATGAACTCAAAAACTGTCGTTTCATTTCCATTGTTCCAGTACATAATTGAAAAGAAAAATAACTACCAGCTACATGATCACCCACGTTTCCTACACTTTTGGAATTGTAAACCACTATTCGACAACTTCAAACAAATAAAAAAAAGACATTAATTAAAATAAAACACTAGATTAGCAGTTGTGGAACAAAACGTGGGGCTGGACTTGAGTAGGCTTTAAGTGTCTTGCATTGGATCCAACTGGGCCAAGTTAACCCACTCCTGACTCGGGCCTGATGTGACTGGGGTCTGGGCTGGTGCTTCCCTATCATAAGGTAAAATACTTTTATTTAGTTATTTTTTGTAATAAATATTAATTATGTAATTAATATTTTTGTACTAAATAAAACAAATATTTTGATATAAATAATAGGCTCGCAAGCCTTGTCAAGCTTGGTATATGAATTATGAAGCTTGAGTTTGATCTCGTATAAGTAACGAGCTTCAGTTAAGGTTTGAGATCGAGCTAGAGCTTGTTGAGTTAGGCTTGATTCACACTTTTAGCGTGCAGATGTCGAGTACGCATCTTAAACAAGTCAGTGTGGGTAATTATTTCCAACATGAGAGTCTTTGTTATGTATGCACTTTCATATTATTAAAAGCCATGCTTATGGTCTTCGTTGTTCTTCCTTGTAGTAGCTGCATAGATACAATTAAAGCTGTTTACGGCCCTCGGTCAGAGGAATTGGACAAATTCAAAAACGCTACAAGGAACTAAGTTAGTGTATGAGGATCTTGGATTCATCATCTTCAAAGTAGCGAGGTGATCTTTTTCTTTCTTTTTACATACATTTTATATCGTTTTGCATTAAACCCTAAACCCTAAAAAGTTCATTGTTCCGACAGGCTTTTGAGGCGTCATATGGATTGTTGTCTTGATGATTACAATCTACAACCATGAGATTGTCTAGTATCCTCATTATAGAATCAGTTATTGACTTTTGTGGTCAAATTGGACTGTTCTGACCCGTGACACAACGCGGCTGGCCTGCATATCTTGCCAACTTTAGTCCAATTATATGTAATGTGGGATTTAGGTATTGATTCACGAGGAAAACGAAAATATGGTGCGAGATGTACTTATCAGAGTTAAAGTGATAAATACAGTTGTTTATGCTGTTCTTGCAGTTATTTGTTAAAACTGGTTATGTGTTTAACATTATATATATGATCATTAAACCTGCACAAAATCAACCACATGGAGATCTTCACAGCTATCTCTTCTGTTCATTTTCCAAGGCTACCATGCGACTAACTTACAAAGACTTGGGTGTCGCCTTCTCGCCTCAAATCGATCACTGGAAGGAGAAGCACAGGATTTTGGTATCCGAGTTCTTGGGTCCCAAAAGAGCTAGATCGTTTGGTTAACCGTGTCTTGGTGATGGAGATTGGGAGCATGGTTCGTGCTCTAGGTTCACATCTACCAAACGTTGCGGTAAACCTAAACAAGTTGTTTATGGTCAAGGGCTCAAGGCGGTGGTGTATGGTAATAACTATAGACAACAGCCGATTAAGGGTCCGTCATGGGAAGTGGTGCTTCATGAAGCCTAGGGAATGCTGGATAGATCGGTTGGGGATTCTTTTCTATGAGTCGATGATCATAAGATATAGAGTTAGTTACATAGTTAGATTGGTATAAACAAATGGTCCTTGAAATTAGGGGAACTACCCCGCGTGTTGCGGCGAGAATTTGGTCGTTATCGGTTTGGCTCATTACATTATTGGTATGGTAACGGCATACGGTATAGCAACCGAAAAAGAAAACCTTAAAAATAAAGTTGTAATAAAAGAAGAAAAATTAACATATGAAATTAAGAAAAAATAGGTTGAAAAGGAGAACTCTAAAAATAAAGTCGTAATAAAATAGAAGAAAACTCAACATATGAAATTAAGAAAAAAAAAACAGGTTAGATAATAAAAGAGTTTTAGTTAAATAGTGCAAGGAAAAAAATATTTAAAAAGTTGGTAATTGTTATTTGTTCAGTACCTGTTTGGTTTGTGCCTTTGTGATGTATTGCAACCGGAATAGAAACGAATATTGTTCATAGAATTGTTTGAAAAGAACCATATAAATGGTGTTCAAATGGTCATGGGTGTCAAGGGATGATGGGTGCATGAGTTGCTACATATTCAAAATGCTAAACATGTAAAACAACTACGTCTATCATTGATGTAAAACAGGAAGTGCATATAACATAACATGTATTTATTTATAGGCTTACAAGATAAAAGTTAAGTACATGGAGGGTCATTGTACTGTGATGAACATATATAAATATTCACATGTTAAAGACATGATAATTCATAACACTCCTTGACTATCCATTAGAAAACACAATTTTCTTTACACTTTGTTTATTATTTTAAACATCTCTGGGCATTCACATCCCGTTCATCAAATTCTATGAGACAAACCCCCATATTATAGATAGTGGTTATGAGACCATGCGTAGTGGTATCAATTTTGGCGTTTTTCCTCACCAAAGACGCCCAAACACGCCCACCCCCACCCCTAGGCGTGTTTAAGCGTTATTTTTCAAAAAAATGTCATGCGCGTTATTTAAAAAACGCCCTTGCATCCCTTCTCCATTTATGTTTGTCCAATAAGAATATTCCAAGTAATATTTTTTATTTTTTTAAATAATTGGGTAATCAATTGATAGGGCATTATTGGGCATTATCCCACTACGCCCATTTGTGAAAAACGCCCATAATGCCCCTTTGCTGACTGGGATGACACGTGTCGCACAATGCCCATGGGTGGGGGCATTATTCATATATATCACTACACATGGTTTGAGACGTTGTGAGTGGAGGAGAGAGAAAATGTTAATGTTCATCTGTAAATATAAAATAGATATTGTTCACCCTTATATTTTTTTAATATTTTTATAAAGTGGTTGTAAGTAGAGGAGAGGAAAAAAATAACGATAAAGGTATAAAAATATTATTTAATTAAAAAAGAGAGAGAAAGATAGTAATTTTTATTGTAATTAGAGTAAATTACACTTTTGTAACACCCCAAAAATGCATAAAAGCTTATTGTAATGTTTAAATGCTTCAAATAATTAATTAAGTTTTAAATATATATAGGAAGTTTATAAACTTTGAAAGATATACAAAAAAAATGACAACAAAAGCAACTTTGAGGGGTTGAACATGTAAATTATGATATTAATCATAATTAAAAAAATAAAAACCCAGCTTTGTTGGTGTGGGGTGCGACGCAGAGAAGGCCATGAGAGGGAAGAACCCTACTTCTCCAAGTTAGCAAGAATTTAACAAATTGGATGCGTTTTTGGATGGAAATCGAATGCATGTGATCAATTCCTCATTCATCTAAGGGTTTCCAACATGGGGTCAGTCGAATTATGTGATTTGATGCTAGTTAATGATAAGGGTTTTGATTAATCCATAAAATAATATGAAATTGAACTTATATATGAATTAGAATCATCATTTAAAAGATGATTATTGCTTGAATTTGATGGTATTGAAGGTTTGAAAGAAAACCCACTTAAACTAGTAGTGTGATGATTCTATAGCCACATAAATTGAGCAATTTTGATGGATAAATGTATATGTACTAGGATATTGATGGATTATTATGTTGTAGAATGAATGAGTTATGTGAATTTACTTGATTAAATGAGTTGTGAAGATTACTAGTGAAATTGTGCATTGAATACTTGTACATAGTGCTTACAATGTTATATGCACACCAAGTGTTCGATTAAATGCTTGAATAGTTGATTTTTGTAATTTTGAATGAATTAGGAAGTCTTGCATTGTATGTGGAAAATATGGAATTGATCTTTTGTGAAAAGTGTTATAGAATGCGAATTAAATGTGAATGCAATAGTTATGTAAGTGAATGACATAATTTAGAATGAGAGTGGATTATATATAGGATTGAAGTTAAAAGGAAAAAGTTTGTATGCAAGAAACTATTGCGTTATGAACTAGCTAGTTGATGTGTCATGTACGGTAGTAATAAAGTATGATGATACATATCCCTTATATGCGCTAATAAACTAACGAAAGACAAATATTGCATGATTTGAAAGCCGAATGAATGAATGCATGTAAGCTAACCGTGTTATAATTATGGCGACATGTACGGATAGGAGTCATGTCAATAGGGGCACAAACATGGAAGCGCCACGGGTCGAAGGTAAACACAGAAGCTATGTGTAAATTCGGACGCACGAGGTAAGTATTTCCCGGACTCCCTCTTTAATAGTAAAGAGATTCCTTACATAATAATGTTAGTAGTTGTGTCGAAACGTGAATTTGATGATAATATCAAGTATTAGTACCAAGTGAGTGATTATCCGGAATCACTCCTTAAGGTAGTAAAGTACGGTTATGTAATAGTTATTTAAGTATGCTATTGGAAATTAGAAAGGTATGGGTATGTAGAAGTAAACGTTTCCGCTAAGTCGATCAAACAGGTCAAAATGAGAGTTTACTCATTTCGGTATAATTTGCATAAGTGACGATATAGTATAATAATTGTTAGAAGATAAGTGAATTTTGTTGTTGATGATTATATCAAGTAAGTAGTATTAAGTAAGTGATTTTCCGGAATCACTTCTTAGTTTATTTAAGCAAGTTTATGTGCTAGTTATTTAAGTATGATAATCGGAGTCTAATAAGGTTTGGTTATAGAAAATGTAGTGAAGGTTTCCGTTAATTAGACCAAACGGGTCAAAATAAAGTAAAACGCAAACCGGGTAACGGGAGCGTAAAATAAATGAATTATGGATCCGGGTAATGGACTACAACTTAAATATGTTAAGAAATGAACCCCAAGCGATTAAAATAAGTTTGGATGTAAAATGGGTGAAAAATAAACGTGCAGAGCTGACACGGCCGGGTAAACCCTTGACACGGCCAGGTGAAGTTTCTGTGAAAAATATATGTTTACTTGACACGGCCGGGTAGACACTTGACACGGCCGGGTGAAGGGGGTGGAAAAGAAAGAAGAAAAAAAATATAATTTCTTGTGTTTAATTCTTTTGTTCAAATGCTTTGATTTCTGATCGTTTGAATGAAATTGCATGATAGGTAACGATGTAATTTAGACCTCGGAGGTGTAAGGAAATTTTACTAAAAAAATTTCACTTCCTATAGTTGATTTAAATGAATGAGTTTAATGTATACCGGGAATCGGGTTCATAAACCCCATGTACGGAACTCCGGATAATGTAAAAATTCTATAGTTATAATGTTCATATGTGTATTGAGTATAAACAAATGAGTTGTTTGGTAAAAACATGAACGGGTCAATAATTAGTAAATGAATATTAAGTCGAAACATATAAGTCGTAAACATGCGAATGGGTGGGACTAGTTTATAAGTAGGTCTATTATCGGATGATATGATAGTATAAGTACATGAGCATAAAGTGGTAAGTAAAAGCTTGTAGGTGCGTGTGTATGTAGGAATGTATGCGTGTCTAAATGTAATTTGCTATGAATATACCTAGTTATGGTTTTCAATATGTATGAGTATCGATGAATACTAATAATATGCCATGAGATTGGAAGGTAATGCAGGAATGAGAACGTCAGGTTCATATGGAATTGAAGCCGAACTTGGAACAAGAGACTTAAAGAGGATGATTGAGTGAATCCAAGCTTATATTGTGAATGTTAAATGATTTTCGACTATATAGAATTATGTTGTATGGTGTTGCCAGTGACTAAAAGCTAAGTTGTTTATGATGTTCACAGGAACTACACGGATCTCCTATGTTGCTAACAAAGACAAGTGGGCGTAGATCGAGTCAAAGAGCAAGGATTGTACGGAAAGAATGGTCACATAGCTTTAATTATGTAATGCCTTAAAATGATACGGTTATGTAATAGTTATTTAAGTATGCTATTGGAAATTAGAAAGGTATGGGTATGTAGAAGTAAACGTTTCCGCTAAGTCGATCAAACAGGTCAAAATGAGAGTTTACTCATTTCGGTATAATTTGCATAAGTGACGATATAGTATAATAATTGTTAGAAGATAAGTGAATTTTGTTGTTGATGATTATATCAAGTAAGTAGTATTAAGTAAGTGATTTTCCGGAATCACTTCTTAGTTTATTTAAGCAAGTTTATGTGCTAGTTATTTAAGTATGATAATCGGAGTCTAATAAGGTTTGGTTATAAAAAATGTAGTGAATGTTTTCGTTAAGTAGACCAAACGGGTCAAAATAAAGTTGAAGGGGTAAGGTCCCAAAAACCTCATAATAAGTGCTTAGGACCATACCACAACCTCATCTTTAAGTCCTCTTTTACCTTGCCGGCCGCGCACTGATCTTACAAAAGAAAGGCTTAAGAAACAGTCAACACTTGCGCGCCCAAAGGAAATCATAAATCCTCGCGCTTTCTCCCATAAACAAAGGATGCACTTTCGCCCAATATCCAGACTTGGATATTACTTACCCAGGCTTGGGATTTATTTATTTAGTTGATTCCACACGATAAGGAGTCACACCAGATTACAGCAGCAATCTTCTAGAAGGGCTTCAATCGTGCACCACTAAGACGGTTATAACCGCCTGGACACATGTCGCCATCTCAGGCATCCCTGAAACCACAACGATAGCATGTAATTGGAGAGTAATCTCCACTTAATCACTTTACACGTGGCAAATTCCCAGCCATCGATCTAAGCCACGATCCGTGTGCACTTACGACGAATCAAGAAGCTTGACGGAAGGAAATGTAACCGCTTACGGGGTTAGCATCTTCCGTCAACTTTTCACTAACGGGTTTTCCCGCCCAAAGGCTCCCGGTTATAAATATGAGAAACAACTCAGGTATGAATTCAAGTTACACACACTTCTCAAATACATCTTCTTCTTCATAACCCATACTTTTTCTCACACCGGAGTCAGGTCAAGGAGAGAACCCCTTTCTCCCCTTGGCGAGGCTAACGGTGCTTCTTTTTTGCAGAGTTATTGGAGAAGGAGATCAGTTGTAAACGAATCAAACTAGAGGAAACCTACCTTTTTATGCGGATTCAAACCCCCTAGATAATTGATTCCAATCGGTTATTCTAGTGTTTCTTCATTGGCGCCCACCGATTCCTCTGTTTTTTTCAGTTTCGTCTCGTTTCGATTTAGTTTCCTCATTCTCTGTTTTCACATGGCAGAGAATTCATCATCTCACCCATCAGGTCCTCAATCTGAGTTCAAAGGTTCTACAACCCAAAATACCCAGATCGACGGAATCATGGGAACAAACGAAAACAACAATCATCCAGATAGAAAGAACTCATCAGATCAACTCATAGAGAGATCCCCAGAGCATTGGTTTAACAAATGCCATATCACTTTGAACACAATTTTTATGCAAATTGCCAGATCTGAGTTCCCAAACATCAGATCTGGTGAAGAAATCGACACTGTAGTATTGGACTCACCAACACCCTGTCGGGGGACATCCAATCTAGCCGTAAAATTGATATACGTCAACAATCCAGAAATATCAGCCATCAGAAAGCTAAATCAAAACATATAAACATGGTACAAGGGGGCCCTTCGCGAGGGCCAAACAAACGATGTCATGATCAACATTGGAGGGAACAACAAGTTGTGTTTCCTGTTGTTCCTGGAGGCCCTCAGGAAGAACGACCAGTAATTATTACTGGCATCTTCGGCCATTACCAGACGGACTATATGTTTATAGATCCGGGAAGCTCGATGGACATCATATACGAACAATGTTTCAAACAACTTGATCCAGAAGACAAAGCACGTCTAGAACCGGTTGATTTTCCTCTCACCGGATTTTGCAATGAAGCTGTATTCCCATTAGGGCAAATCGCTTTTCCTGTGACTCTATCTGATGGCGAGCATTCACGAACAGTCACAGTAAATTTCATGGTCATGCCAGCAACATCGCACCATGATGTTTTGCTCGGAAGAAGGTCACAAAGAGAATTCAGCATGATCACCTCTATTCCACATGCTGCATGTGGATTCCCAATAGAAACCGGAGTCGCAATACTATACTCAAGCAAAGAAGTCATGTACGTAGATGACGAGCCACCGACGAAGGTAGCCAAACCCTCAACATCAAACGAACCAGAGAATTGGGTTCTGAACGATGAATATCCAGAACAGACTATTCAGCTAGGGCACGCCATTTCCCCGGCAACATGAGCACAATTAAAAGAGTTATTGTCCAATAACAAAGACATATTTGCTTGGTGCCCAGCAGATATGACTGGCGTACCGCACGACATAGCACAACATTGTCTGAATATCCAACCCTCAGCAGAACCTGTTGCTCAGGGAAGGCGCAGCTTCAGCGATGAGAAAGCAAAAGCTATGGACGAGCAAGTGACAGAGCTACTTAACGCTGGAATCTTACGCGAGGTTCAATACCATACATGGGTCGCCAACCCAGTAATGGTCCAAAAACATAGTGGAGGATGGAGAATGTGCGTCGACTTCAAAGACCTGAATAAAGCATGCCCAAAAGATTGCTACGCGCTTCCCGAGATAGACAAAAAAGTCGACTCTCTAGCGTCATTTCGCTGGAAATGCTTTCCTGACTGTTATAAAGGTTATCATCGGGTCCAGATGAAAGAAGAAGACGAAGACAAAACCGCATTTCGAACAGACAAGGGTATCTTCTGTTATACAAAAATGCCCTTCGGCCTGCGCAACGCAGGCGCAACTTACCAACGCTTAATGGACACAGTTTTCAGAGGTGACATTGGCAAGACAGTCGAAGTATACATGGATGACCTCGTCATCATGAGCCACGAGGAAGACACGATGCTCGCCAATATTCAGCGCACGTTCGATTCTTTGCGCAGCGTGAACTTGAAACTCAACCCAACGAAATGCTCCTTCGGCATGGAGGAGGGGAATTTTTTGGGCTTTATAGTCACAAGAGACGGTTTTAAAGTAAACCCGGAGAAAGTACAGGCAATCCAGCTAATGCCATCACCTGCAACAATAAAAGAAATGCAAAGACTCACCGGACGTCTTGCAGCCCTGAACAGATTCTTGGCAAATCACGCAGCAAAGTCTTATCCATTCATCAGCACGCTGCGAAACTGCGTGAAGAAAACCCACTTCCAGTGGACACCTGAAGCAGAAGCAGCCTTCAAACAAATGAAGGAATGTTTAATTCAGCTGCCAACGCTGACCGCACCAAGAGAAAAAGAACCACTGATTTTATATCTATCTGCTGCGGAAGTAGCGGTAGGTGCAGTATTGATGGTAGAACGAGAAAATATTCAGACTCCAATTTATTACATAAGCAAGATGCTCAATGGCCCAGAAATGCGCTACTCAATGATCAAAAAACTAGTCCTAGCGCTAGTACATGCATCACGACGCTTACGTCGATATTTCTCTGGTCATGTTATCACAGTTCTTACCAACTACCATTTGGGTCAAATTTTGTCTAAACCTGACGTTGCGGGAAGATTGGCCAAACGGGCTATCGAGCTTGGAGGATACAATAACCTGTACAGACCACGACCGGCAATCAAAGGGCAAGTCCTAGCAGATTTCGCCACAGAAGTTCCAATTGACAAAATCCAAGAGTGTGAGGCGATCCAAAACCCTGTTCCTGTTTTCAACGACAGAGTCTGGACCTTGCACACAGACGGCGCTTCTAATGATGACGGAGCAGGGGCAGGTCTCCGACTAGTCAGCCCGGATGACCATGAACTTACATATGCCATACGCCTAGACTTCCGAAGCACTAACAACGAAGCAGAATACCAAGCGTTTTTAGCAGGCCTTCGTTTAGCGCTTAAAATGGGGGCAAGAAACCTCGAAGCTAACGTTGATTCAAAGCTAGTAGTTGAACAAGTTAATGGGCACTACGATGCAAGAGGAGAAGCTATGGCGTTGTACTTAAAACAAGCGCTAATTTTGATTGGTCAATTCCAAACGTTCAAAGTCAACCATATAAACAGAAGTGAAAACAAACATGCGGACGCATTGAGCAAATTGGCCGCAACCAGCTTTAAGCACTTAGCAAAAGAAGTACGCATAGAGGTACTGTCCAATCCCTATGTTCCTCTCAAACAAGTCAACATCATAGAGATCGGCAGTCTGTCCTGGATGTCCCCGATCATCTTATACTTGCAGCACGGGAAACTCCCTGAGGAAAAAGCAGAAGCCAGGAAAATCCAGAATAAAGCAATAAACTACGAAATGGTGGACGACATTCTATACAGAAAGTCATTCATGGGACCATTACTCCGATGCGTTGACAAGACAGACGCGCAATACCTGGTTAGAGAAATCCATGAAGGCTTGTGCGGAATACACGCCGGACCACGCATGGTAGTAGCTAAAATAATGAGCGCAAGATATTATTGGCCGGGAATGCACATAGACGCGGTAGAAATATTACGGAAGTGCGCAGCATGCCAACGTCACGCGCCAAAGACACTCCGACCAAAGAATCCACTAGTACCAGTCACGTCTGCCAGGCCATTCCAACAATGGGGCATCGATCTTGTTGGCCCATTTCCTGACGCGCCAGGCGCAGTAAAATTCATCATTGTAGCAGTCGACTACTTCACGAAGTGGGTTGAAGCTAAAGCCTTGGCCTCAACCACAGCAATGGTAATCCGCAAATTTATATGGGAACATATTATTTGCAAATTTAGATTACCATTGCGCATCATTTCCGACAACGACACTAACTTTGCCTCAGAAGATCTACAGAAATGGTTCAAGGAAATGAAGATTGAGCACAACTTTGCCTCCGTGGCACACCCGCAAGCAAACGGCCAAGTCGAAAGCATCAACAAACAAATAGTCGACGACATTAAAGCACGACTGGGCACAACGCGCAGAGGATGGGTTGATGAACTACCCAGCATCCTATGGGCACACCGAACAATGCCAAAGACTAGCACGGGAGAAACTCCATTCAGTCTGGTCTACGGGTCTGAAGCCGTAATCCCAGCCGAAATCGGCCTACCGTCCCCACGCATGATAGCCATGAAAAAACAAAACAATGAGCAAGAATGTAGAATGGATTTAGATCTTCTGGAAGAAAGGCGCGAGAACGCCGCCATCACAGAAGCAAGGTACAAATCCAAACTCGAAAAATATTACAACGCGCGCGTACGCGTGTGTACCTTTGTCCCCGGTGATTTCGTCTTGCGCGACAATGAAGCGTCAAACGCAGAAAAACCGGGCAAATTAGCGCCAAAATGGGAAGGACCATACATCATCAATGAGGTCCTAGGTAAAGGGGTATACACCCTAAAAAGAATTGACGGGACTCTAGTTCCCCGCACCTGGAATGCGCAGCAGCTGCGCAGGTGTTACATATAGGACAAATCATTCACAGGCAATGTATTTCCTATTTACACTTGTATTACAAGCCTCGCGCTTTATTAATACAAACATTATTTTCATGCTTGTTACTATTTGTTACAAATTGCATGTAATTCTTTTGGTTTGCGCGAAAACAATATGGTAAACATTGTACACCTCATGAACAGTCTGGAAAAAGCGCAACATAAGCGCATATTCTGGAAAAACGTTCACACATGAGCACAATACCATCTCTCATTCGCTCTACCTGATCAAAGCAATTAAAACACATGCAACATATTGTAATCCAAACATACAAAAACAAACACAACTTACATGCACGCCAGTGCATCAAAAATATACATATCATCAAAAAGCAGTATAAACAACCATTCATAACGATCACAACAGTGATCTTCAAAAAAGTTTTTCGGTAGCAAGATTAACATAGACATCAAAAAAGGGATACACTATTCCCTTGACTTGACCTAATCAGCAGCCGGACCGTCATCACCACGGCGTTTCTTCCGGCGGCTGTACACCAGCTGACAGCCACCCCTCCAAGCAATCGGAAAACGGGACGTCAGGTCATCAACAGATAGAACACCAACCTTCTCATCCACAACATCTTTTTGTCGAAGGGCTTTACAGTCGGCACTAGTGATTGTCAAAACATCGGGATTGGATGGCTCTCTTTCCTCGTCAACCACTAACGATGGCGAATTAGCAAGGAGTAAAAGGCCCTCAGCGGCTTCAAACATATTCAGAACGTCCAAAAGTCGCCTGGTACGGGAAGAACCGTTCACCTTCATAGTTTCCGAGATAAGGAGGAAGATAAGAAGTCTCAAATGTACATATATATAGAAGAACCAAACTTCGAGAAAAGAGAAGTTTAATCACCATGATTAACTGTCAGAAAAACATCCCATCCAAACGGCGCTACAGGAACCAGGGTCATATCCCCATTAAAGAAGTCTGACAAGCGCCATTACGTATCCCAATGTAAGAAGACAAAATATCGCAAATACGAATTTTTTATTACAAACTGACGTCATCAAACGTCAGATCATGATTACAAAAGATCCAATTTTCAAAAGAAAAAATCACATTTTCTCCCAAAAATCTTTATAATAAAATGAATCTTCTCATAGAAGACTCTCTATTTTTTCACGCCAAAAAGCATTTCCCTCATATAAGTCCAGTGCTCCACTTATTTGCATAAGTACAACACTAGACTGGGGGGACTTGAAGGGGTAAGGTCCCAAAAACCTCATAATAAGTGCTTAGGACCATACCACAACCTCATCTTTAAGTCCTCTTTTACCTTGCGCGGCCGCGCACTAGTCTTACAAAAGAAAGGCTTAAGAAACAGTCAACACTTGTGCGCCCAAAGGAAATCATAAATCCTCGCGCTTTCTCCCATAAACAAAGGATGCACTTCCGCCCAATATCCAGACTTGGATATTACTTACCCAGGGTTGGGATTTATTTATTTAGCTGATTCCACATGATAAGGAATCACACCAGATTACAGCAGCAATCTTCTAGAAGGGCTTCAATCGTGCACCACTAAGACGGTTATAACCGCCTGGACACGTGTCGCCATCTCAGGCATCCCTGAAACCACAACGATAGCATGTAATTGGAGAGTAATCTCCACTTAATCACTTTACACGTGGCAAATTCCCAGCCATCGATCTAAGCCACGATCCGTGTGCACTTACGACAGATCAAGAAGCTTGGCGGAAGGAAACGTAACCGCTTACGGGGTTAGCATCTCCCGTCAACTTTTCACTAACGGGTTTTCCCGCCCAAAGGCTCCCGGTTATAAATATGAGAAACAACTTAGGTATGAATTCAAGTTACACACACTTCTCAAATACATCTTCTTCTTCATAACCCATACTTATTCTCACACCGGAGTCGGGTTAAGGAGAGAACCCCTTTCTCCCCTTGGCGAGGCTAACGGTGCTTCTTTTTTGCAGAGTTATTGGAGAAGGAGATCAGTTGTAAACGAATCAAACGAGAGGAAACCTACCTTTTTATGCGGATTCAAACCCCCTAGATAATTGATTCCGATCGGTTATTCTAGTGTTTCTTCAAAAATATAACGCAAACCGGGTAACAGGAGCGTAAAATAAATGAATTATGGATCCGGGTAATGGAATACAACTTAGATATGTTAAGAAATGAACCCCAATCGATTAAAATAAGTTTGGATAGGTTTGGATGTAAAATGGGTGAAAAATAAACATCAAGAGCTGACACGGCCGGGTGAACCCTTGACACGACCGGGTGAAGGTTCTGTGAAAAATATATGTTTACTTAACACGGCCGGGTAGACACTTGACACGGCCGGGTGAAGGGGCTGAAAAGAAAGAAGAAGAAAAATATAATTTCTTGTGTTTAATTCTTTTGTTCAAATGCTTTGATTTCTAATCGTTTGAATGAAATTGCATGATATGTAACGATGTAATTTAGGCCTCGAAGTTGATTTAAATGAATGAGTTTAATGTATACCGGGAATCGGGTTCATAAACCCCATGTACGGAACTCCGGATAATGTAAAACTTCTATAGTTATAATGTTCATATGAGTATTGAGTATAAACAAATGAGTTGTTTAGTAAAAACATGAACGAGTCAATAATTAGTAAATGAATATTAAGTCGAAACATATAAGTCGTAAACATGCGAATGGGTGGGACTTGTTTATAAGTAGGTCTATTATCGGATGATATGATAGTATAAGTACATGAGCATAAAGTGGTAAGTAAGAGCTTGTAAGTGCGTGTGTATGTAGGAATGTATGCGTGTATAAATGGTAATTTGCTATGAATGTACGTCGTTATGGTTTTCAATATGTATGGGTATCGTTGAATACTAATAATATGCCTTGAGATTGGAAGGTAATGCAGGAATGAAAACGTCAGGTTCATATGGAATTGAAGCCGAACTTGGAACAAGAGACTTAAAGAGGATGATTGAGTGAATCCAAGCTTATATTGTGAAATGTTAAATGATTTTCGACTATATAGAATTATGTTGTATGGTGTTGCCAGTGACTAACGACTAAGTTGTTTATGATGTTCACAGGAACTACACGGATCTCCTATGTTGCTAACAAAGACGAGTGGCCGTAGATCGAGTCAAAGAGCAAGGATTGTACGGACAGAATGGTCACATAGCTTTAATTATGTAATGCCTCCTTAAAATGATACCTGGAAGTGAATCTTGTAAATTCATTTTAGTAAATGTTTAACAATTTTATATTTGGGCCTTCATGTAAGTAATGTGTCTAATAAAGAAAGAAATTTTAAGGTTCTTTTTCTGCTGCGTCGTTTTTAAGATTAAACATGTTTGGGCGTGACAACTTTGTGTCCTTTATGTATTACACAAATTATGAAATGTGACCTTTAAAAAATAATTACAGATTATGTCAAAAAAACACTATGTTATGTAACTTTTTATGTCCTTTTAAACTAACTGAGTTAATTATCTTAGTTCGGTTAAATCAAGGTAAAGACAATATTGTCCTTTCACATATCATTAAGGATACAAAATGTAATTTACTCTAAAAACATTTTTGTCTTTTAGTTAATATTAAAAGTAAAAAAATAAAAATTTAATTATTTATTATTCAGATATACATCGATTTTTTATAAACACTTATAAAAACTAAGTCGTATTTAATTTATTTTAGTAAATTGTTTTAAATAAATTCCAAAATTTTAAATAATTAATTGAATTAATTAATTTTACTATTAAACTTAATGAAATAGTTATTTAATTATTCATAGGAATTCAAGTCATATTTTATAAATATTTTTATAAACCGAATACGACTTAGATTTTATAAGTGTTTATATATGAAATAATAATGAATAATTAAACCTTTAATTTTTTAAAAAAATTAATATTGACTAATTTATAGGAATTTGAGTCATATTTTATAAACGTTTTTATAAACCGAATACGACTTAGTTTTTATATGTGTTTAAATAAAACAATACATATATATATATATATGCATTAATATTAAATAATTAAACTTTATATATATATATATATATATATATATATATATATATAAAATCTATAGGAATTTGAGTCATATTTAAAAAATATATATAATATGACACAAATTCCTTTAAATTATATATATATATATATATATATATATATATTATTAATCCATATATATTGTTTATATACACGTTTATAAAAACTAAGTCGTATTCGGTTTATAAAAAATTTTATCAATGTTGTAGAAATCGAATTAGGCAGTCGATTAATCGGCGCCTAGGCGCTGATCAGAGGTCTACCACCCGGATTATCCTGAATCGGTCAACTTAGGCGGTAAAAGTCAAAATCGGTCAAAAATTGTCTAAAATCGGACTAATCGGTAAAAAAAAAACAGGTCAAAATTGGATCATAATGGGTCAAAATCGGACCAAATCTATGAGTGGAATGAGTTCTTACCTCGATTCACCAAAATTAGACCTGCATCTGTATCCATTGTTCAAAATCGAACCTCATTGAAGAAATAATTGTTTAGATGAACGGAATTTGGGGATTAGGATTTGTGCTTTGTTTTTGTATCTGAAGAACGGTGAAGATTTGCAAAAGAGTAGCGTGATGAACGTGGGTAAGGGATTAGGTTTTATTATGTTTGGGTTTTTTAAAATTTAACACCCCTCTATCTTTCACTAATTTACATATCTTTCTCAAACTTGTATATTTATATATAAAATGTATAAAATTAACTCTATATTTTAATAAATATGCAAAATTATATATAAGAAGTCCAATCCGATTAATCCCTAGGCGGTACCTCACCGCCTGACTAGTGCCTAGCGACTTCTACAACATTGATATTTATAAAATATGACTCAAATTCCTATAAATTAGTTAGTTTTAAAAATAAAAAACGAAAAGTTTATATATTTATTATGATTTCATATATAAACACTTATAAAATCTAAGTTGTATTCCGTTTATAAAATATGACTCAAATTCTTGTGAGTAATTAAATAATTATTTGATTAGGTTTAATAGTAAAAATAAATAATTCAATTAATTATTTAAAATTTTGGAATTAAATATATAAATATATATATATATATATATATATATATATATAGTGGAGAGTTCAAATGAGAAGAATTAAAAATTAAGAATAAAAAGAATAAAGGATACAAAGGTAATTTTAACAAATCATTTAATGAGTTTATTATTTATTTTTGTTATTCAAATTAATGAACTCTAATCATTTAATGAGCCTATCTAATAAAATAGTTGTGCACCTTACACAATAAAAACAATCATGCGCATGATCTTAATTTTCAACGTTTCCTACACCATTAAAACAATATTTTGGTGTAGGATACAAAATGTGTAGGACTCAAACACTTTTAAATAATTTTGCGACTCATAATAAAATATGTGTAGGACCCAAAATTTTTAAATAATTTTGTCACCTCTAATAAAATTTGTGTAGGAGCCAATACATTAACGATGGTGAAGGAGAAATTTATGGTTGCATTAATAAGAATTGAGTAACTCTTTAAAATATTTATTAATATTTTACATAAAAATGTCTATACTACCCTTAGTAATTAAAGCATTAATTAAAAGTTGACAAAAATGATATATTGATTCACAACCATTGATTAAAAAAATATATGGTCTAGATTAATTCATTTTTTCTTCTTTTAAGAAGATTCTTCTCAAATGAACCTCCCCTATATATATATATATATATATATATATATATATATATAGGGGGACGCTAAAATGAAAATCACCCTCAGTTACGAGAACCGCGAGAACCACTCTCCACCAATCAGATAATGACAACTAAAAAGTTAATATAGTCATTTAATCAAATCATCTCTCTCTTCTCTTTAAAGTCTATTTTTAAAGTCATTTCAATTTCTATCTCTTCAAAACCAACAAATCATCTCTCTCTCCTCTTTAAAGTCTTTTTTTAATCAAAGCCATCAAATCATCTCTCCTCTTTAAAGTCTTTTTGTAAAAAAAGTTTTTATAAAAAAAATTTGTAAAAAAATATTGGTAAAAAAGTTTTTGTAAAAAAAAGCTTAAACCGTAAAAAACGTAAAAAAGTTAAAAAAACGTGTGTATAACAAAAGTTTTTGTAAAAAAAAGATAAAACCGTAAAAAAGTTTTCATATAAATTTTTGTTCTTTGTTAAAAAGTTTTTGTAAAAATGTTTTTTTGTAAAAAAAAAAGTTTAAAACCGTAAAAAAAGTTTTCGTAAAAAAAAGTTTAAAACCTTAAAAAAGTCTGAAAACGCGTGTGTAAAAAAACGGCAAGTAAATACGGGGAGAAAAAAACGGCGCGTAAAAAACAGCTCGTAAAAACTGGGCGTAAAAAACTGCTCGTAAAAAACCGGGTGATAAAACGGCGCGTAAATACGAGGCGTAAAAACGGCGCATTAAAATGGTGCGTAAAAAACGGCGCGTAACACCGGGCGTAAAAAACCGGCTGTAAAACCGGCGCGCAAAAACGGAGCGTAAAAAAAGACTCGTAAATACGAATCTTAAAAAACGGCGCATAAAAACGGGGCGTAAAAACTAGGTGAAAAAATGATGTGTAAAAAACGGGGTGTAAAAACTGCTCGTAAAAACGTCTTTTGTAAAAAAATCCTGAAAAAATTTGTTTTTTATTTGTAAAAAAAATCAGATTTTAAAATGGTTTTAATTAAAAAATCTGATTTAAAAAAATAATTAATTTAATAAGACAAAAAAGTAATAAAAAACAATAAAGACAAAACAAGCAAATTTATTAAACTAACCTTTAGACATTAAAATATTAAAAACATAATAAGATAAAAAGAATTTAATATTGTTTTTATTACTTTTAATTTCATCCATCCATCTCCCAAGATCAATGGTTGAAAAGTGGTTCTCTTAACTGGGGGTGATTTTCATTTTAGCGGCCCTATATATATATACATATATATATAGGGTGGAGTTCTAGAGTGAACACTAGTGTATTTGCGAACTGAGTGAACAAATCTTGGCCATTGATTTACACACGTGTATAGCCAGGATCTTATCATCAAATCGTAAAATACACTAGTGCATTTCAACATAAAATTCTGGCCATTGATCTACACACGTGTATGGCCAGGATTAGTTCACTCAGTTCGCAAGCTACACTAGTGTTCACTCTTGAACCTAATCCTATATATATATATATATATATATATATATATATATATATATATATATATATATATATATGTGTGTGTGTATGTAGAGGAAGGTTAACGTACATTATGGCTTAACGTACATCACGTACGACAGGTAATTACGCACGTTCATTTTAAAATCACGCACGTTATACCTCAAAAATCCAAAATCACGCATGTTGAAACACAATAATCACGCATATTGAAAACATTAATCACGCATGTTATAGAACAAATCACGCATGTTATCGTACGTGAAGTACGTTAAGCCGTAATGTACGATATATTTTTTCTATGTAGAGGAAGGTTAACGTAATGTATATTAATAATTTATAATTAAACTTATAATTTTTTACTTTTAATAATAGCTAAAAGGCAAAAAATGCTTTTAAGATTAACTTACACTTTGTGTCCTTAATCTTAACTAATTGAATGTATTACACTTTGTGTCCTTTATGGTATGTGAAAGGAATAATATTGTCCTTATCTTAATTTAACCTAACTAAGATGATTAACTCAACTAGATTAAAAGGACATATAATGTTACATAACATTGTGTTTTGGACATAATCTGTAATTATTTTTTTAAAGGTCATGTTTCATAATTCGTGTAATACATAAAGGACACAAAGTGTAATTTACTCTTGTAATTATAAAGACGAAAATAATGAATGAGATGTGAATGCTCTAACACCTAACTCTCTATCTCTATCTCTATTTTACTCAGGAAACTTATTTTAGTTTTTCTATGTTTTATACACTCGTAATAATATGTAGATTAATATATAGTAAGTCTTTAATATAAATATAGCGGGTCACTTTAGTTTTCTATAACACTTCCTCAATTAAGTTGTTTACACACATATTACATTCTTAAGAGCATTCACAATCGAACCTCTATATTTATGTGAGTGTATCATTTATATTTTCTAGAGTGGTTGTGAGCGAAGGAGATAGAAAATATTATTCCTTATCAGTAAACTTGGAGGGTCACAGTGGACTTGTTGACCAAACTGCCCAAAACCAACCGCAGTTTTGATGCTATATGGGTAGTCGTGGACAGATTGATGAAAATTGCTCACTTCATTCCGATTCGTGAGACTTATACATCCGAAAAGATGTTGGAGGTGTATACTAATGAAATAGTGGCACGCCACGGGGTACCAATATCCATCGTGTCCGACAGAGATACTCGGTTTACTTCGAACTTTTGGCGCAAATTCCAAGATCAAATGGGAACTAAATTGTTCATTAGCACCGCGTACCATCCACAAACAGATGGACAGAGTGAAAGAACAATACAGAAGTTGGAAGACATGTTACGGGCGTGTATTATTGACTTCGGGGGTAGTTGGGATGTTTTTCTACCGTTGGTTGAATTCTCATATAATAACAGTTACCACGCAAGCATAGGTATGGCTCCGTACGAGATGTTTTATGGTAGAAAATGCCGAACCCCGGTATGTTGGGATGAGATAGGACCACGTGAGCTTGCACAAAAAGATGTAGTGCGAATCACGAATGAGAAAATTGACTTGGTCCGAGCCCATTTGAAAGCGGCTCAGGATCGACAAAAATCGTATGCAGACAAAAGAAGAAGACCGGTTGAATTTCAAGTTGGTGATAAAGTTATGCTAAAGGTATCTCCGTGGAAGGGGATTATTCGTTTTAGAAAAAGGGGGAAATTAAGCCCAAGGTTTATTGGGTCATTTAAAATCCTTGAACGAGTTGGTAAGGTCGCATACCATCTCGAATTACCTGAGGAACTGAGTGGAATTCATAGCACATTCCATGTATCACATCTCCGGAAATGTCTGGCTGACGAAAAAACTTATATCCACTACGACGACATTGAGGTGGATAATAGTCTTAACTACCCGGTGAAGCCGATAGCAATTCTAGATCGCAAGGTAAAAAGCTTAAGGAACAAAAAGATTAACCAAGTAAAGGTCAAATGGGAACACAGAAAGGGTTCGGATACCACATGGGAGTCCGAAGAGGAGATGCAACGGCTCTACCCTACATTATTAGGTACGTACTTTGGTTTCGGGGACGAAACCCTTTTAAGGGGGTGGACTTGTAACACCCTGAAAATATAAAACTTTATATTAGAATTATAAAGTATTAAATAAACAAGAACAAACTAACTAGGAATAGATAACCCAGTTAGTTACGAGTCTTGTGATGCCAAATAAATGGATTGAAACTCCTAAATTATAAATAAAACAATAGTTAAGGGACCTAAGTTTTTAAAATGGAAACTTGAATGATTAAAACAAAAATAAACCACACTAAACACACACTTAGGAGTGTCTGGTCGATAAAAAACACAGGGGCGAACAAGAGCTCCCCACCAAACCCTAGTCTTGCAATTTTCACCAAATTGAGGGCTCCAATCTAGTCCAAATCGATTTCCAAGCACGAATTCGTGATCACCTTGTTGAAGGGATCATAAGGTATGCAAAATTTTGGTGTTTTGATTCATCTAAAATTCTAGGTAAATTGTGAAAATCGAAATTAAGCTCTATTATGTGATGTTGAGATGAAACTTGTAATGAAAACAAGTTTAAGACTGAATCCTAGTTGATAATTTGCAACAATCTTGTTTGGAATTACGAAACTTGTGATAACCCATTCATAGGTTAAATGGGTTTTACTAAGTAGATGAACACAAGAACTATGATTGTTAAAATCTGTATTACTTGATTTCTCTATGATAATTTTGTTGATTGTATGCATGTTTGACATGAGGAAATCGACATATATGATTGAAATCGGTGAAAATAACAAGTCATGAACTTGATTCTAGCTATGTAAAAATTAGACCCGCTAGGTGTTCGTTAAAATGCCTAAGTAAGGATTAAAATGTCAAAAATCGGATTAAAACGCATGTTTGATTTTATAGCGAATTATGCGTTAAAAATTATGAAAAGAGTTCTAAATTGGTTATGAATTGAACTCTTTAGGCAAAGAATCCAGATCGTCGAGTGGACAAGCCGGAGGGGATACGTGCTTGAAGGGGGTGCTCTAAAGGTACGTGACTTTGGTCCCGTTACATTACGTATAAACATTTGGTTTTAGCTTGTTAATGGTGTCATAATGTAGTATATGCGTTTGACGTGTCATTGATGTGGCAAAACCCACTCGACACTCAAACGGGTCAAAATATTGGTTAGAAATAGTTTGGCTTGACATTAAAGTGAGGATTTTCACTCATCAACCAAACGGGTCAAAACTATGTCCTTATATCGATCCTGCGTGTAGAGATTTGAAAGCCTCATATTGCGCTAGTGCTAGATAGCAATTTAGAAATGAATGTTTATACTAAGTTAAGTCTATGAATCCGTGTTATCGGGTCGAATGGTAGAAACTAGTTGCAATAATTGCATAAAGTCGCAATGCTTGAATTTGTAGAAAACAAGCATGAAATTCGAATACGAGCGTAAAGCCATGTAATGGTACGGATACGCCAAGATTTACAAGCCCGGGAAATGGGTAAATAAGATTAGAAGGCCAAAGAATAGATTGGCAAACAATTTGCACACATAGTTAATGGGTCGAATAATCGAAACAAGGATTTTGTGGGCCATTCGTTCATAATCCGAGTTTCGTTAAGTGAAATTTACATGGTTAGATTCGTAATTTTAATACGGACATATAAGAAAAAGAATCGACTGGAACGGATATGTAAATAAAAAGTTATGCTAGTTTAAAGTTTAAATTTTAAGAAAATTCGGAGCTAGGCAAATATGCAGGTCAAGAAACTGGACCTGCTGGAAAACGTACTCCCCCGCGCGACGCAACGAGGTTACACAATGTTGGCGCGACACGCGTGGCCGCCCGCGGCCTGCGAAGGTTTCATTTGAGTCTGTCGCGTGGCGCGACAGACCTAAAATCAGGATTTTTATTTTTTTGTTATGCGTATGTTATTGGGGCTTGTCTATGCTTATTTTAACATTGTCAAAACTAATAATTGATGTGGTTTTGACCTTAGGTGATGCTCGTTTCATTTCGGATGCCGATCAAGCTTGAAACCAAGAACCGAACACAAGTTTTGAAGCTTCCGCACTAATCTAACTATGTTTAGATAATGTTGTTTGTAAACACTACAAAATTTTGAATGTTTTAACTATGTAGTTGGTGATGTTAATACACTATGATGATGTACAACTTAACTATTAACTAAGTTTTTGGTAGTAATGCATTTTGTTTCTGAAAGGTGCTTATTTTATAATAAAATAATAAATAAATAAGACGAGTGTTACAAGTTGGTATCAGAGCTCAAGGTTATTAACAAAGTGTGTTCGGTTCAAGCTTGATCAAACATCCGGTAAGAGTTAATTATTTTAGTAGACTTATTAAATGTAGAATAAAAGTATGAATTGACGTGCACGGGAAGAGCGTGTTAACACACTCAAACACGGAAAGTGAACTAAATAAGAATGGTTAAGGCAAGTTATGAACTTGACTAAACCGAAGCAAATAAATCATATGTTATAGATGAAATGTTTAACGGTTGGTGTAAACATTTTAGTTTTAAAGATGACGGAAAAAGGTAATGATGATGCGGTGCCGATAGTCACCTAGCAAATGAAAGAAGTGATTGTCGAGGAGGTAGGAAAGGAAATCAAAAATAGCCTATCTGGTTTTATAGATAAGATCCAAAACACGGTACTTTCGGTAGTCGATGAGAGAATCAAGAAGTTGGAAGATAGTACCAACATAGCTAATGTCACACCCGCTCGTAGCGGAAGCGCGAGGTGTGATCTGATCGGTTCTCATTGCATAACGATATAAGTAAACATACTAAATGAATAAAACATGCTCCAATGCCATTGTCATAATTGTTCAAAAGATCGCAACATGATTTAAGTACATTGTTTACAAACCATCAAATGAAAATAAGTTGTCATTGTTTTATACATCAAATGTAAGTCTAAAAATGTAAAGGCTTTGACCACTATATCACCGCAAAGAGGCGGTATATAACAGGCAAACCCTTCAATAGTTGGCATGGAGTATTGATACTTGTTTTCCTTGAACTGAAATCTTTGCATTGGTCCACTAATTCCCTGAAATACATGTAAGTTTGAAAACATCAACAAAAGTTGAGCGAGTTCATGCAGTTTAGCTGTATAAGATGTATCTGTATCAAAACAGTAGGTAATATGTATTTGTCTCAATTGTAATTGTATCCAAACTGGATATAAGATGTATCCGTAAAATGTGAGTTGTATAAGATGTATCCGTAAAATGTGAGTTGTATAAAATGTATCTGTATGTAATGATGTAGTATGTAAAGCGTCAATGAAATCGTTGATCATTAATGTTTCGCGAGGACATTAATATGTGTGACGAATTAGGAAGCAATCCAACCCTAGACAATTTTATGTCGATTCCTATCGACTGGGACACAAAAGCACTCTTCTGTATGGGTCCACGACCAAGAGTGGGGCTCGCCAAAACCCATTAGATCTAACCACTTGTACCTAGGTCCAAACTGGATTAATGGTGCTTAGATGTATAACCCTAATTCGCACATGATCTATGGTGTTTCATTCCCTAACTTTAACATACGTTGAACATGTATTTTCCCCGATAGTTGTAAAGTTGTAAAACATTTAAATGAATAGGGGACATGAACTCACTGAATTGCGTCCGTGAATAGATGTAAATAAGATCTCACGTGCGGTCGTCCTGAATAGCGTTGCGACCTACAAATGTTCTTATTTTTGTTAGACACTTCGGTCTTTGTAAAGAACTTGAGTACAAGTCTTGTGTCTTCAATATGTGTAAGACTTGTATGTCTTTACTGTTCGTTAACTGTGTATTCGATGAATGAGTTGTTCAAATGTTATATATATATTTTTCACCAAATATATATATATAAACGTTATCTTGTATCTTGTGAGTTGAATAGTCGGATCTAATCCGCTGAATTTCGTGTCTTATATGTATCAATTGTATAGTTGTGTTTCCAATAATTGTATCATTGGGCCGAGCCCATGTTTTCATGTTATTGGGCTTAAATAGTGCTGGGCCTTAAATAGTGTTGGGCCTCAAATAGTGTTGGGCCTCAAATAGTGTTGGGCCTCAAATAGTGTTGGGCTTGAATAGTATTGGGCTTGAATAGTATTGGGCTTGAATAGTATTGGGCTTGAATAGTATTGGGCTTGAATAATGTTGGGCTTGAATATTGTTGGGCTTTGGCCCATATGTTTGGTGTTTGGGCTTAGCCCATGAATTTATGTTAAGCCCATTATGAAGATAAGCCCATTAAGAAAAATAAGCCCATTTGTAGAAAAATAGCCCATTAAGTAAAGTAAGTCCATTAAGAAAATAAGCCCATTTGTTATAATTTAGCCCACTTGTAAGTGTAAGCCTTTCATTTTTATAAAAACCTTTTTATAAAAATTTACTAAGCATACTTTTTGATAAATAAAAACATACTATTTTTTATAAGTTTATAAACATCCGAAATTTGTTATCGATAGCATATTTATATTTTCGTGTCGAAAGATCGTCTAAACGTCGTAGTAACTCCCCGGATTGGTGACTCGTTTAAGGATTCGTCCGTCGTCCGTTTTGACCATAAATGGTGTCCGCTCATTCGGATCGTCCGTAACTCGTTTTAAGGCGTAATTATGCGAAGTCTTGTAAGACTTTTGTTATAAAGTGTCTTGAGTTTAATTGTGACAATGAGATTCAAGTTCCTACATTGATATATATAACTAATACATCAAGTAATACATCACACAAAAATTGTCAAAGTAACCAAATATATATTTTCTAAAAAAAAATATATATTTATATTGTCTTTTATTTTATAACTTTTCTTTAATAACCTTGTTATTCTTGTAGAGATTTAACCAAAAAAAATGTGGTTACTTTATAAAATAAAGTTTTTATGAAAAATGGCCATATAACCTTTGTATTTTTATTCTAACCATGTTTCATAAACATATCATTTTTTTTTCAAATCACCATCAATTTATTCAACATCTTAACTAAACATATGAGACTTTTATAACATGAAATTATCAAGATGATATCCAAATCATGTAGGGTTTTAAACATGATCATAACATATGCTAACTAGTTCAAATACCAAGTTTAATTCTAGTTTTAACAACTTTTAACAAAAATCACTAGTTGTATGTTATTTTATATAATCTTGTGGAAGTATTGTTTTTAAATAAAAACCTTAAATACTTTCACAAGATCAATAGTTATGATCATCCTTTTAAACTTCTATGTTAAAAACCCTTTAACATAAACATGTGTATTTGTTAGATCATATTTTTAAAACATACTCTAACAATTTATTTATATCAATATCATCACAACAAGATCATATATGCATATCACAAGTCTTAAATCACAATATAAACCAACATAAATGTATCATGATTATTATCTTTGCTTCTTTGTATTTTCTTCATGTTTATTATGTATGATTTCTTGGTTATTATTTGTAATAATAACAATCATAATCATAATATATGTATCAAAGAAAAAAAAATAGATATTGAAGCTTACTTCTAGCACTAGGCTAGGGATGATCTTAGATGATTTTAAGAAGCAAAGAAAATGAAGATCTTGATGATATAAGGCTCTTGAATGGATGAATACACTTCCTTTAACTTGCTAGTTCTTTAGATCACCTTAAGCTCCATGAAACTCCATGTTAATCATCAAGATGTGATAAAATTTAAATGGGTTTTTATGGTGTTCTTGGTAAAATGGATGAAGATGATGAGAGTATTCTTATGTGTGGGTAAAGTATGGTGAAAAGTGGTGTAGAATGGTTAGTAACTAATGAGATTACATGTTATAATAATTCACCAACTTGATCCACTTGCATCTAAATAAATATCTAGATATTTTTAACACATAATTTAGGGTATGTGGGCCCTTATACACGTTCATACATGGGGGGGGGGGGGTCTTGAATTGTTGAATTGTTATTAAGGGTTTAAAGTGTTAGAAACTTTTAGCAAAGTTTAGGTGTTTTGGTGTTTAAATGTTTCAAGTGTATAAATGTGTTAAGAAGGTGTTAAGTGACCATTACTAGTCTAATATGATCTAAATAATATTAGATGGTCACTAAAAAAAAGATCCGACATTGTTCGGATATTCGTTTCGAATTGTTTCGGTTAGACGTTATTTGAACGCTAAGTTGTGTAACTTGTATGAATTGATGTAGTTATTGGTTCGGATGATACCCGAAAGTATCCTCATATGAATTATATGTTTAATAACATTTTTACATGTCTTAAAAATATTAGAAAGCTGATTTCTGCAGAATTTCTGCGGAAAAGTGTTGAAATTGTCGCTTTTAGTGCTTTTCGGCAGTTTTTAGTGTTATCGGACATCGGGAAAGTATTAAACCAAACCCTTGTATTTCCATATAGAGTTTAATGTATATTTGATGTTGGACTTCCGCCTGAGTCCTAAAGATGTAATTTAGATGGTTTCGCTGGATCCTGAGTTTTCGTCAGCACGCTAGTTTACTAGATACTGCTCTAGTTGTTTCGATGCATTGTTTACATTGTTTCAAAGGTAACCAATAAAATGAATCATGTGCATCATAATTGAATATTCCATAAGTATTCTAAGATGTATATTATGTAATACGCAGTTCGAGTGTTCGAAATGCATAAAAAATGTAGCTAAAATGAGTACTTTAAGTGTAAGAAAGTTACCGAAAAGTGTCAGTTGTCACAGCTAAGGGGAAATCTAGAGAGCGCAAGGGTTGCTCATACAAGGAATTCATGGCATGTAAACTGTCACGACCCAAGACCCGGTTTGACCCGTTTCAGGAGCCGCGGCAGAAAATACTGCGGTATTGATTTAATTGAGTTTAACAGCAGAAACAGGATCGCTTAAAGCTAAAATTTTTCCCCGATTATTTATTTCACAATTCGGGATAAAACCCCGATAATTTACAATATTATATTTTTACTATAAAAGCGTGATATCATTTATTTATTTTATATTGAGCCACTATCTTTAAGCTTGAAATGCTCCCCAGCACTTTTCCTGATTTACAACAGATCACCTGAAACATGTTTGAAAAAGGTTTTGTCAGCGGGAAATACTGAGTGAATCATTCTATTTACTAAAATGACACATTTGTTATAATTTACAGTATTAAGAGCGATTACAATGTTTCTGATATCAAGCCAACTACCCACGGTATTTGTCACTCGACCCATTGGCCCATTCGTCCAATGGTGTCTGTGACTATGGTCATATCCCCCACTGGCTGCCCCAATGGTGACGATTATCAAGTAATGTATACAAAACCCCACATACCGGCTGTAACTTGGTGATTACAAAGACTTAATCCCCGTAATTATAACTTTGAAAATAAACATGATTTTGTAAATAGATTTGATAAAAAGAGAGAATGACTCACTTTGCAGATTTATACGGGCAGAGCCTAGCCTACTGATTAGCCTTTTATCCTAATTTCAATAACAAGCACACAATTTGGAATTAGTAATCAATCCAGCATTTACGATAACTCACGAGATCAAATTCTCACAATGAATATCAAAATGCAATACTTTGTCCATCGAATTAACGATGATCCATTGAATTAACAATGAACGACAAGGTATAATACTTTACCCATCGAATTAACGATGATCCGTTGAATTAACAACGAATGATAAAGTATAATACTTTACCTATCGAATTAACGACAATCCGTCAAATTAATGACGAACGATAAAGTATAACCCTAATGTGGGCGGCACTTAAACATTCATTGGATATTTGAATCAATCGGACAATGAATCGTAGCAGCGATTGTGCTAATACCCTGATTGCAGCTTCAATTTAGTGCTTTGTGTGTTAATTGAAGTATACAGCAGAAAACTCGATGTATAATCGAGAATTCTTTCGACGTAAGATGTTCAGAAAGCAAGTGCCAATGCCTGCTATTTATACACAAAATTTGACTAGCTTACGGACCGTAAGCTTGCTGATGTTGCGGTCCGTATGACATCTTACGGACCGTAAGACTCACAGCTTTACGGTCCGTATGGGACACAAAGCTGCTATAGTGTAGCCACGTGTGGGACTAGCTCTGATGACTTGACACTTTCTAAAAATTCAGCTTGGAGAGCACGTAATTCGAATAATCGTAAAGTAGGGAATGCCCCCCCTGAGTTTTAGGGGCCCTAATCCTGATTCTGAAAATTATGAAAATTTTTAGGGTTTGCACAGAATCACTTGGGTGTCTCAATTAAGGTTTCCTATTGGTCACATTAATTTAATAATTATGACTTTTGATGAGAGTCGTTACATTCTCCCCAACTTAATAAAAATCTCGTCCTCGAGATTTACTGGAAATATTGAGAATACTTTCTCTTCCTTTTGGATTCCAGTTCCCAAGTATATTAGGATCCTGTCTTTGAATCCTACTTTACTTAACACTATTTGTTTACCTTTATATCTTAGAAATGTACTACCAAAGATTCGTCTGATAGACATTTCTTGAGATTAGATATATAAAATATATCATGTATTCCAACTAACCTTCCTGGTAGTTGTAAACTATAAGCAAATAATCCAATATGTTGAATTCACTGGAAATAATCCTACATATTTTTGGACTTAGTTTTCTTCTCTTAACAACTCCTTTCCAAGGAGATACTTTTAATAGTATTTTGTCTCTAATTCGAACTCCAACGGCTTTTATTTATTATCTGCATAATCTTTATGACTATCTCTTGCCGTTTTCAGTTTTTCCTTTGTGATACTAAATATCACAGTCGTAGTCACTTAGGATTTTCATTCATCTTCTTTGCCTTAAATTCTTTTTGTCCATAACTATATATCTTAACTTCTTATAATCTGTATAGATAGTATCCTTACTTCCATACAGATAATATCTTCAAATCTTAAGGCAAAAATTATGGTTCTTAATTCTAACTCATGAGTTGATATAGTTTTCTTCGGACTTTTTCAATTGGCTTGAGGCCTACGCAATTACCTTTTTGCGTTATATTAACATATATCCAAATCATAGCTTTGAAGTATTTACTTTATACTTCAAAATCTTCCCTTTGGTAATCACTGCTATCTTAGCAAGATCTAAGTGAATACCTTCATGATTCACCATATAACCTAAAATTTGCACTTCTGCTAGCCGAAATTCATACTTCGAAAATTTGGCGTAAAGCTTTTCTTTTAACAAAGTTAAGAGTAAATGCCAGTGCTGTCAATGTTCTTCCTGATTTTTGGAATAATAAGTATATCATCATTTGAAGATATTTACCAATTTATCCAAATAGGGTTTACAGATCCTATTCATCATGTCCCTAAATGCTACAGTTGCATTCTTTAATCCTAAGGGCATGATTGTAAAATAGTAATGACCATTGCTAGTTCTGAAAATAGTCTTAGATACATCTTCCTTTGATATTTTTAATTGATAATATACGGAACATAAATTGATCTTAGAAAACTATCTATCTTCCTTAAATTGATAGAATAGATCATAAATTCTAATTAATGGTTATTGATTCTTAATTATAACCTTATTCAATTTCCTATAATCAATACACATTCTTATCGAAATTTTCTTTTTCTTAAATAACCAATATTGTGCTAACCGATAAGGTTCCTTGGCTTATCGATAAAATTCCTGGAATTGATAAATCCTAAATTCTATCTTCATATCTGGTAGTAATCCAGGTAAATCTTTTGGAAATACATCTGGGTATTCCGGAATTTACAGAAATTTCCTTGATTTCTGTATCTTTAGTATTAATGATTACTAAATTCATATATACTATTCCTTTGCTTTTGTTCATATTTAGCAATTTCCATTACTGATATGAACTTCATAAACTTACCTGGTTTATCTCTTGTAATCCTAATTACTTCTCTGATGGTTGATTGAATTTCTAAGAAATTCTGATCACAGATAATGATCACAACATTGAATTCAATTAATTTCATAGATAATAGGGTTGCAGAAAACTTATAACTTATTTCTATGTTTTGCATAACCTTATTTATTTTAACTGAATTCCCATCTGCCGTTTCTAATATAGAAATTCATCTAATGCTGGTTAATGGTAAGTTAAGAATTTGGCAGAGTAAAGTATTTATAAAACTTTGGTTTGCACCAGAGTCAAATACTACTGTTGTGTAAACGTTGTAGACTAAGAACATACCGGCTATCACATCTGGAATCATCTCGGCTTCATGAGTAGTCAGCTGAAAGGCTCTCTCATTCCTTTTTGCCCCTTCTGCTGGTTTGGCTTGATTGTCGAATGGTTTATTCAGTTTTGGACAATCTGGCCTAAGATGTCCAGTTTCTCTACAGTTGTAGCAAACTGAAAATTTCTTCCTCCTACAATCTTCTTCTTGATGC
This sequence comes from Helianthus tuberosus, assembly GCA_030545235.1. NCBI lineage: Eukaryota > Viridiplantae > Streptophyta > Magnoliopsida > Asterales > Asteraceae > Helianthus > Helianthus tuberosus. The sequence continues at coordinate 31,805,436 of CM060373.1, read as the reverse complement.
CCCGGAATTTTGCAAAAATTGCAATATCCTTTGCATCTTCCAAAATGCTTCCTTTTGCAAAATTTGCAAAATGGACTAGTAGAAGTTTGTCCATTCCCTCTTTTCTTGAAATGGTTATGGTTACCCGGACTGAATTCTTGGGTAATCTTTTGGGCTACTTCCTTCCTTTTATTTTCTTCTCTTGTCCGTACTAGCTCGTCATTTATAGTATTGGCTAATTCCACCGCATCATCAATCGTGCGAGGTTTCGCAGCTTTGACGATATTACGGATCTCGGAAATCAATCCCCAAATATAACGAGAAATAAGTACCGGTTCTGGCGAAGCCAGGATTGGTACCATTCGAGCATATTCGAAGAATGTCGTAGTATACCCTTGACAATCTATATCTACCATCCGATGGGTTAGAAACTTATTTGCCATTTGATCTCTTTCGTACTCAGGACAGAATTTTCTTTCTACAAGATTCTTAAATTCTTCCCAGTTCATAGCATACGCCATCCTTCTTCCTTTTACTTGTAACATCGTATTCCACCATTCTAACGCTACTTCTTTGAAAAGATTTGATACATACATAACCTGATCATCTTGAGCACATTTACTTATGGCAATTACTGCCTCGGTTTTCTCTAACCAACGCAGTACTGCAGTCGCTCCTTCATTGCCTGCAAACTTAGTGGGTTTACAAGCAAGAAATTCTTTGTAAGTGCAACCAGGCGTTGCAACTTTCCTTTTCTTAGGGAGCGGAGCTTGCCGTGGTTCATTATCATGGTTAACATGATTACTGCCTCCACTTACGCTGTTACTGAAATTATCTTCAGAAATGCGTTTACTAGGAACAACATGTTGCGGTTCGATTGGATTTTTAACAGCAGTAATGATTGCTGGTATAGCATTGGCTATCCCTTGAGCAACTATTCCGGGAATAGTGTTGGCTATCTCTTGAGCAATGATATTTTCTATATCTTGCCTAGTCACATATTGGTTCCCTGATTGTTGCTCAGATTGATTACCCTCATTAACTGGTTCATTATTAGTGTTTTCCATCTGATATCTATTTTATAGATATATAATTAGTATAAAGGAAATAATCTAATGTCACAATTTAGTTGCACATAATCACATAATTGAATATACAAACAAAATTGTAACTTTTTCTAATATTTTCTTATATTATGCTTCTATATACACTCGTTTTATTATTTATTTTACACATACTGATTTTACTGTTACTATCATACAACCACAGTTTTCATAATCCCCTATCCTTTGTAAGATGATGTTCTAGTAGCGGCGTTTCTTCTCATCGTATTTCCAGGAGATTTGTCCCAAAGTCTCTTGGATTCTATTCCCAGCATCCATGTTGTTAAAATGATAGAGTTCAGTCCTATTCTGGTTACTTATTGGTAAATTTGGTAAAGGTTCTGGATTGTACTTATGAAAAAGCCTATAGGAATGGTTTTGTAACAGTAATTCATTATTCAACCATTCGTCTATATTCCAGTGATTAGAAGAGTTTGGAATAGATGGTTCTAAGTTCATAAAATTATTTTCATTAACAGGTTCAATGGTATCATCGGTTGCCATTATAAAATCTAATTCTTCTTGAGATGGTAATTCCTCCATTTGCCTAGAACTTTCCCCAATTTCCATTTTCTTAGGCTTAGGTTTCTCGAAAGGTAAAGCATTAAATTCTATAGGTTCTTCTGACAGATTACTCATACTGTTTAGCAACATACACATAATTACTAATTCATAATAAAATTTTATAGAACAACTTTTTAAATAATATTTCATATTATCAAACTAACTGAAAAATTAAAACATACTAAGTTTTATTTGTAATTTATTTATAAATTTTCTAGACTGTAGATAATAAAAAAAATATTAAACTTTAAATCAGAATATTTAAAGATTTATATTTACTATTTACAGAAATCAATATATAAAAATCTATATACTAAATAAGTATGATGACTTAATTTATATATATATTAATTAGTCATTATCATGGTGGATATTGGTTAATGCTGCCTTGTTTAAGCATAGGTGATCAGTCCATGCATAACTAAGGCTAGGTTATCCAATATCTGCCTTTGATAATAACCCTAGTATTTAAAATAATCTTAATACTACTATTATTAATATATTATTATTAATAATAAAATTAATAATAATAAATAACTAAACAATATTTTTAAATCAGAGTATACTTTATATATAAAAATATAATTTCTCTACCACAATATAGTAATACTATATTAGGTAATTCCATATATTAATCAAATAAATTTATATATAATATTTTTCGATTTACAATGATAGAGCAACAAATATTATAATATATATAAAATCTGCCCATATTAAAATTAACAAATAGCTAGTTAATAAAACACATAATCACATAATAGTAATCAGGAAAAATTAAGTATTTCTAAATACTTAATTAGCTTAACCCAGTGGCTATAATCAGGAAAAATGTTGAGTATTTCTAAATACTTAATCAGCTTAACCCAGTGGCTCTGATACCACCTTTTTCTGTCACGACCCAAGACCCGGTTTGACCCGTTTCAGGAGCCGCGGCAGAAAATACTGCGGTATTGATTTAATTGAGTTTAACAGCAGAAACAGGATCGCTTAAAGCTAAAATTTTTCCCCGATTATTTATTTCACAATTCGGGATAAAACCCCGATAATTTACAATATTATATTTTTACTATAAAAGCGTGATATCATTTATTTATTTTATATTGAGCCACTATCTTTAAGCTTGAAATGCTCCCCAGCACTTTTCCTGATTTACAACAGATCACCTGAAACATGTTTGAAAAAGGTTTTGTCAGCGGGAAATACTGAGTGAATCATTCTATTTACTAAAATGACACATTTGTTATAATTTACAGTATTAAGAGCGATTACAATGTTTCTGATATCAAGCCAACTACCCACGGTATTTGTCACTCGACCCATTGGCCCATTCGTCCAATGGTGTCTGTGACTATGGTCATATCCCCCACTGGCTGCCCCAATGGTGACGATTATCAAGTAATGTATACAAAACCCCACATACCGGCTGTAACTTGGTGATTACAAAGACTTAATCCCCGTAATTATAACTTTGAAAATAAACATGATTTTGTAAATAGATTTGATAAAAAGAGAGAATGACTCACTTTGCAGATTTATACGGGCAGAGCCTAGCCTACTGATTAGCCTTTTATCCTAATTTCAATAACAAGCACACAATTTGGAATTAGTAATCAATCCAGCATTTACGATAACTCACGAGATCAAATTCTCACAATGAATATCAAAATGCAATACTTTGTCCATCGAATTAACGATGATCCATTGAATTAACAATGAACGACAAGGTATAATACTTTACCCATCGAATTAACGATGATCCGTTGAATTAACAACGAATGATAAAGTATAATACTTTACCTATCGAATTAACGACAATCCGTCAAATTAATGACGAACGATAAAGTATAACCCTAATGTGGGCGGCACTTAAACATTCATTGGATATTTGAATCAATCGGACAATGAATCGTAGCAGCGATTGTGCTAATACCCTGATTGCAGCTTCAATTTAGTGCTTTGTGTGTTAATTGAAGTATACAGCAGAAAACTCGATGTATAATCGAGAATTCTTTCGACGTAAGATGTTCAGAAAGCAAGTGCCAATGCCTGCTATTTATACACAAAATTTGACTAGCTTACGGACCGTAAGCTTGCTGATGTTGCGGTCCGTATGACATCTTACGGACCGTAAGACTCACAGCTTTACGGTCCGTATGGGACACAAAGCTGCTATAGTGTAGCCACGTGTGGGACTAGCTCTGATGACTTGACACTTTCTAAAAATTCAGCTTGGAGAGCACGTAATTCGAATAATCGTAAAGTAGGGAATGCCCCCCCTGAGTTTTAGGGGCCCTAATCCTGATTCTGAAAATTATGAAAATTTTTAGGGTTTGCACAGAATCACTTGGGTGTCTCAATTAAGGTTTCCTATTGGTCACATTAATTTAATAATTATGACTTTTGATGAGAGTCGTTACATAAACCACCACTTTATAATGGAGAGGTGGATCCAATAATATGCCAACGATGGCTAAGCGATATTGAAGGGGTGTTTGAGAGAACCCACTGCGACGCAAACGACTTCGTAGCTTATGGTACGGGTCAGCTGAGAGGTCAAGCAAAGGATTGGTAGGATAACAAGAAAAAGGAAATTGGAAGCAAAGCGGCAAGAGCGATGACATGGGATGAGTTTAAGGTGCCATTCCTTAAACAGCACATCCCCAAGGCAGTTATTAACCGAATCAAGGAGGAATTTATTCAGCTAAGGCAAAAAGGTGAATCTATTGATAAGTTCACGTGGATCTTTCTTGACAAATTGAGATTCTGTGACGAGTTGGTGACATCCGAAGAACATAAAGTATATTATTACTATAATATGCTAAGCGTAGAATACCGGGAGTTCATGACACCCTCGAAATATGAAACTCTTACCAAGATCATAAACACGGCTCGGGAAAGAGAAATTGAACTGAAAAAGCAAATCGAGATAGGTGAATGAAGGGCACAGACTATTAACCCAATCCCTACAAAGAAAGCCTGAACCACGGAGTCGTTCAAGAAACAGGAAGGGACGGGTGGGTCGCCGAGTTGTAAGGTTTGCGGGAAAGGGCACAAGGGCGAGTGCCGGTTTAAAGATAAGCCGTGTCCTATATGTGGGAAGACAGGGCACACGGCTGCATTATGCCCGGGGAAAGTGTCGGTGTGTTATAAATGCTACCAACCGGGTCATAAGAAATCTGAATGCCCGGAGTTAGTCGGGAAGAAGGATGGCAAGGATTCACATACAAAAACTCCAAAAGCAAAGGCCAGTTCCTTCCAGTTAACTGCAGCCAAGGCGAAGGTGGAACCCGATGTGGTATCAGGTATATTCACCATAAATTCAATTCCCGCACATGTGTTATTTGATACGGGTGCGAATAAATCCTTTATTTCACATGGATTTATTCGACATCCTTCATTTGAATTGACAAAATTACATATGCCTTTAGAAGTAGAAATAGGTGGCAACAAAAGTTTTATCGTGTGTGATGTGTGTCAAGATTGTAAGATGAGTATCGACGGTGAAGAATACTCAATAGACCTGATCCCGATGTCGATGGGAGAATTCCAAGTAGTGGTCGGGATGGATTGGTTATCCCGACATCACGCGAAGGTCGTGTGTTTCCGCAAGGAGATAAAATTAACATCTCCAAGTGGAAAACACGTTACCATCTATGGCGAGAAAGGGGGTAATCCCATTATATGCTCAATGTTAAAGGCAAACAAACTTATGAGGCGCGGATGTAGAGCGTTCATGATTTACGCAAATGAACCCGAGGAGGGATTGCCGAAGATTGAAGACGTACCGGTGGTACTAGAATATACAGATGTGTTTCCAGAAGATTTGCCAGGAGTACCGCCTGAACGGAAGGTAGAATTCGGAATCGAATTGATTCCGGGTGCGAAACCCGTAGCAAAAGCACCGTATAGGCTCGCGCCATCGGAGTTACAAGAATTAATGTCTAAGATTCAAGACCTGCTCGACAAGGGGTTTATTAGACCGAGTGTGTCTCCGTGGGGCGCACCGGTGCTATTCGTGAAGAAGAAGGACGGGAGCATGCGCATGTGTATCGATTACCGGGAGTTAAATAAACTCACGGTGAAAAATCGATACCCTCTCCCAAGAATTGATGATTTATTTGACCAGCTACAAGGCACGAGTTGGTTCTCAAAGATTGACCTTAGGTCAGGTTATCATCAGTTAAAGGTCAAGGAGGAAGATGTATCGAAGACGGCCTTTCGTACACGGTACGAACATTACAAATTCCTCGTGATGTCCTTCGGATTAACCAATGCATCCGCGGCTTTCATGGACCTCATGAACCGGGTTTGCAAACCAATGTTGGATAAGTCGGTGATAGTGTTCATCGATAGTGTATTCAAAGAATGAAGCAGAACATGCAAGCCATTTACGTGAAGTGTTGGAGACGCTCAGAAGAGAGAAATTATATGCAAAATTCATAAAATGTGCTTTCTGGTTACGAGAAGTGCAATTTCTCGGGCACATTATTAGTGCGAACGGGGTGTTAGTAGACCCGTCGAAAATAGAAGCAGTGGAAAGATGGAATCCACCGAAGAATCCTTCGGAAATCAGAAGCTTTTTGGAGCTCGCAGGATATTATAGGAGATTCATACAAGATTTCTTCAAGATTGTTGTGCTGTTAACCAAATTAACTCGTAAAGACGAAAAGTTTCTTTGGGGCGAAGATCAAGAAAAAGTGTTCCAAACGCTTAATGAAAAATTGACACATGCTCCGGTATTGGCATTGCCGGATGGAGTTAATGATATGGTAGTTTACTCGGATGCATCACATTCGGGTCTTGGGTGTGTTCTGATGCAACGGGGCAAGGTTATAGCCTATGCCTCGAGACAACTAAAGACTCATGAAAAGAATTACCCGACACATGATCTTGAGTTGGCGGCGGTGGTATTTGCCTTAAAGATATGGAGGCATTATTTGTATGGGGTAAAATGCACTATCTTTACCGATCATAAAAGTATGAAATATTTCTTCGACCAGAAGGAATTAAACATGAGACAAAGGCGATGGTTAGAAACGGTCAAAGATTTCGATTGTGATATACATTACCATCCCGAGAAAGCTAACGTACTGGCGGACACGTTAAGCCGAAAGGTAGACTATACACCAATGCAAGTGCGGTCGATGCAACTAATTGTAACATCGGGTCTACTTGAACAAATTCGAAAATCTCAAGTTGAAGCAGTAAAAGAGGAAAATCTGAAGAAAGAAAGAATAGTTGGCCAATTGAAAGAATTGGTGGTTGGTAACAACCGGTTAAAGAATCGTTTTGGGAGGATATGGTCCCAAATTCGTGTGGACTCAAGGCCTTCCTGTAAGGACCTGCAAAAATGTCCCAAATCGACCCGTAAGTGAAAACCCGGACCCCTGAAACCCCAATGAGCATGAAAAATCAAGAAATCAAGAAAATTGGATTTCACGCGGGCCGCGTAAGCCTTATGGTAAGGCTACGCGGGCCGCGACAACTTGAAAGTCTCCGGATAAGCTTAAGGGACACGTGTCGTCCACGTGTCAAGACCACCGATGACTCAGCAAACCTTACTGCCACCTTTATGGCCCTCGCGGGCCGCGTAAGATTCATGTTAAGGTTTATGCGGGCCGCGTAAAACCTAAAATGTTGCTATAAGTAGCCTGTGCATGGGACTTGCTTCTGTGTTCGAAATGTCAGTTTCAAAACGGTCATATTCTGCTGAAAATGAGTTTTTCGGTGTCAAGACGCTGCTACGAATCCAGGGTATTAACTCGATCACAGCTACGTTTCAAACTGCTCAATTATTTTCTTTCCTTCAGCTTTTATTATAGTAAATAGTAGCTCGGGATTATACCTTCTAAATCCCGAAACTCTGCCCGTTATTAGGGTAATAACTCTAATCACTAGTACGATACCCTATCCGATCGATTGAAATTGATCCAAAGGATGTTTAATTGCTGCCAATATTTGGCTATACTTTGTCATTCGTTGTGAGGGTTTCGATCTCGTGATTATCGTTAAAGTTGAATTAAGTTAATATAATAATACGAGTTCCATTGTATTTAGAAATTAGAACTCGTAATCAGGGAGCTGCTAGAATACTTAGCAACTAAGTAAATTTAATAGCTAAGTAAACTTAATAGTTAAGTAAACTTAGTAGTTAAGTAAACTTATTAAACTTACTAATTACGTACACTTAGTTGTTAAGGAAATTTAGCAGTTAAGCTAGCTGAGTAGATTAATTAATCTGCTAATTAAGTTAAGTATGATTAATTAATCAGTTAAGCGAGATTAATTAAGCTAATCGAGATTAATTAAGCTAAGCAAGATTAATTAAGCTAAGCGAGATTAATTAAACAGCTAAGTAAGTTATTTAGTTAAATGGATAAGTAAACTTAATAGTTAAGGAAACTTAATAGTTAAGGAAACTTAATGGTTAAGGAAACTTAATAGTTAAGGAAACTTAATAGTTAAGGAAACTTAATGGTTAAGGAAACTTCCTAGCTAAGGAAGGAATCTGCCTTACCTATAAATAGGAGCGTAGGATTTCATTCTTCCTTGCTCATTTCTTTTCTTCTTCTTCTTCTCTCTATACGTTGGTGTTCTAACCAATAATCACTGACGCGATGTTATGTCCGATCGATTCAGGAACCAACTAACGAATGCCAAAGTGCTGTACTTTGTGAATTTCGTTAAACGGATGCCAAAGTGCTATACTTTGTGAATTTCGTTAAACGAATGCCAAAGTGTTGTCTAAACAAGACTATACTTTGTGAATTTCGTTAAGGTTCGGATCTCGTGACCATCATTAGGTTTGATGTGGTTTTACACTAATACGTATTCCACTCTGTTAAACTAAATGTTTAACTACCCGAAACTCTACACCATCCTCTTACAATCAAAATGGATGCTTAATCATCAGAAGGTTCAAAACCATAAAGTATATGCTTAATGATCAGAAGGAGTAGAATCAAGAAGCTTGTTAAATCATTACTGCATGCTTATAATGTGAGTCATTCTCTTTTATCAACAATGTTTTATAATACTCCAATTATTTTCAAAAGTTATAATTACAGGGATCCGATTAGGTCTTGGTTATTTTGAATCACTGGCTAGTGGGGTATTGTGCACATTACTAATCTCTCACGGTTAGGTTCATCAATCTAACAGTGATAATCATCACTACTTGGGTGAAAGGACCCAATAGTGGTATGACCATCGTCACCAGGGTGTGACACGGCGCCAGATAAAAATAAGATAGTAGCCATTGTAATCGCTCTTATGCTGTAATTTATAACAATGTGTCATTTTATATAAAACGAATGAACTCACCAGTATTTCCTGCTGACCTAATGTTTTTAAAGCGCGTTTCAAGTAATTACAGTAGATCGGAATAAGAGTTGGATACGGCACCAAAAAGGCTTACAGAAGTGGCTTAATTTATCAATTAAATTAAATTAAGAAAAGTTATTTTATGTATTTGGGTTTATCCCATATTAAAGCCACCTTTCAAAACATGGTTTTATCCCATCTATTTAATAAATAAAAAAATCCGGTGTTTTCTAAACTCTGATATTTTCCCTAACTCACGGTCCTGTTGAAATTTGCGCTGCAATGCTTTCAAAATAACCACCGGTACCACTTGGCTGCTCGCGGCTCTCGATTCCGTCCAGGGTGGGGTCGGGGGACGTGACAGTTCCTACTTGACGAAGCTTATAAATCCCGTTATTCTATCCATCCGGGGGAAACCAAGATGTATAACGATTTAAATTAAAACTATTGGTGGCCCGGAATGAAAAGAGATATCGTAAAGTATGTAGAGAAATGCTTGACCTGTTTACAAGTCAAAGCAGAACACCAAAAACCATACGCTAAGTTACAACCGTTGGACATCCCGGTTTGGAAATGGGAACAAATCACAATGGACTTGTTGACCAAACTACCCAAAACCAACCACGGTTTCGATGCTATATGGGTAGTCGTGGACAGATTAACGAAAAGTGCTCACTTCATTCCGATTCCTGAGACTTATACATCCGAAAAGATGTCGGAGGTGTATACCAATGAAATAGTGGCACGCCACGGGGTACCAATATCCATCGTATCCGACAGAGATACTCGGTTTACTTTGAACTTTTGGCGCGAATTCCAAGAGTAAATGGGAACTAAATTGTTCATTAGCATCGCGCACCATCCACAAACAGATGGACAGAGTGAAAGAACAATACAGACGTTGGAAGACATGTTACGGGCGTGTATTATTGACTTCGGGGGTAGTTGGGATGTTTATCTACCGTTGGTTGAATTCTCATATAATAACCCGTAGGATCGCGATCTAACCCGAACGAGTCGTTCAGAGGAGTTTTACTTCGTTTCAGGTGCGGAATAACAAGAAACGAAGGTAGAAATAGCTTATTCTTCACTATAACTACTGATTGTATTGATTGGAATGCAAATACACGTAGTTCTTCACACCGGCAGCACTTCGGTATGGAATACAAGACAATATCTATGTGGTTTCGCTCATGGGAGCCTTTATATAGGCCTGATGGTTTCGCTCCAAAGAACATGACACATAAGCGAAACCTTCATGTGTACAAATAAGCGAAACCAACATGTTCACATAAGCGAAACCTCTACCAATTGTCCCTATGAGCGAAACCTGCTCACTAAACACATATAATCTCCTATTTTCTCGTACAATGTGCCCTAATCTATATAATACAATGTAAGACTCGATACAAGACAAAGTCGATAGATGTAGTGCACCAACATAACCGTTACCACGCAAGCATCGGTATGGCTCTGTACGAGATGCTCTACGGTAGAAAATGCCGAACCCCGGTATGTTTGGATGAGATAGGACCACGTGAGCTTGCACATAAAAATGTAGTCCGAATCACGAATGAGAAAATTGACTTGGTCCGAGCCCATTTGAAAGCGGCCCAGGATTGACAAAAATCGTATGCAGATAAAAGAAGAAGACCGATTGAATTTCAAGTTGGTGATAAAGTTATGCTAAAGGTATCTTCATGGAAGGGGATTCTTCGTTTTAGAAAAAAAAGGGGAAATTAAGCCCAAGGTTTATTGGGCCATTTAAAATCCTTGAATGAGTTGGTAAGGTCGCATACCATTTTGAATTACCTGAGGAACTGAGTGGAATTCATAGCACATTCCATGTATCACATCTCCGGAAATGTCTGGCCGATGAAACAGCTTATATCCACTACGACGACATTGAGGTGGATAATAGTCTTAACTACGCGGTGAAGCCGATAGCAATTCTAGATCGCAAGGTAAAAAGCTTAAGGAACAAAGAGATTAACCAAGTAAAGGTCAAATGGGAACACAGAAAAGGTTCGGATACCACATGGGAGTCCGAAAAGGAGATGCAACGGCTCTACCCTACATTATTCGGTACGTACTTTGGTTTCGGGGACGAAACCCTTTTAAGGGGGTGGACTTGTACCACCCCGAAAATATAAAACTTTATATTAGAATTATAAAGTATTAAATAAACAAGAACAAACTAACTAGGAATAGATAACCCAGTTAGTTACGAGTCTTGTGATGCCCAATAATTGGATTGAAACTCCTAAATTATAAATAAAACAATAGTTAAGGGACCTAAGTTGTTAAAATGGAAACTTGAATGATTAAAACAAAAATAAACCACACCAAACACACACTTAGGTGTGTCTGGTTGATCAAAAACACTGGGGCGAACAAGAGCTCCCCACCAAACCCTAGTCTTGCAATTTTCACCAAATTGAGGGCTCCAATCTAGTCCAAATCGATTTCCAAGCATGAATTCATGATCACCTCGTTGAAGGGATCATAAGGTATGCAAAATTTTGGTGTGTTGATTCATCTCAAATTCTAGGTAAATTGTGAAAATCGAAATTAAGCTCTATTATGTGATGTTGAGATGAAACTTGTAATGAAAACAAGTTTAAGACTGAATCCTACTTGATAATTTGCAACATTCTTGTTTAGAATTATGAAACTTGTGATCACCCATTCATAGGTTAAATGGGTTTTACTAAGTAGATGAACACAAGAAATATGATTGTTAAAATATGTATTACTTGATTTCTCTATGATAATTTTGGTGATTGTATGCATGCTTGACATGAGGAAATCGAAATATATGATTGAATTCGGTGAAAATAACAAGTCATGAACTTGATTCTAGCTATGTAAAAATTAGACCCGCTAGGTGTTCGTTAAAATGCCTAAGTGAGGATTAATATGTCAAAAATCGGATGAAAATGCATGTTTGATTTTATAGCGAGTTATGCGTTAAAAATTATGATAATAGTTCTAAATTGGTTGTGAATTGAACTCTTTAGGCAAAGAATCCGGATCGTCGAGTGGACAAGCCGGAGGGGATATGCGCTTGAAGGGGGTGCTCTAAAGGTACGTGACTTTGGTCCCGTTACATTGCGTATAAACGTTTGGTTTTAGCTTGTTAATGGTGTTATAATGTAGTATATGCGTTTGACGTGTCATTGAAGTGGCGAAGCCCACTTGAAACTCAAATGGGTCAAAATATTGGTTAGAAATAGTTTGGCTTGACATTAAATTGAGGATTTTCACTCATCAACCAAATGGGTCAAAACTATGTCCTTATATCGATCTTGTGCGTAGAGATTTGAAAGCCTCATATTGCGCTAGTGCTAGATATCAATTTGGCAATGAATGTTTATACTAAGTTAAGTCTATGAATCCGTGTTATCGGGTCGAATGGTAGAAACTAGTTGCGATAATTGCATAAAGTGGCAATGCTTGAATTTGTAGAAAACAAGCATGAAATTCGAATACGAGTGTAAAGGCATGTAATGGTACAGATACGCCAAGAATTACAAGCCCGGGGAATGGGTAAATAAGATTAGAATGGCAAAGAATAGATTGGCAAACAATTTGCAGACATAGTTAATGGGTCGAATAATCGAAACAAGGATTTTGTGGGCCATTCGTTCATAATCCGGGTTTCGTTAAGTGAAATTTACATGGTTAGATCCTTAATTTTAATACGGACATATAGGAAAAAGAATCAACTAAAACGGATATGTAAATAAAAAGTTATGCTAGTTTAAATTTTAAGAAAATTCGGAGCTGGGCTTATATGCAGGTCCAGAAACTGGACCTGCTGGAAAACGTACTCCCCCGCGCCACGTGGCGGGGTTACACAATGTTGGCACAACACACGGGGCCGCCCGCGGCACGCGAAGGTTTCGTTTGAGTCTGTTGCGTGGCGCCACAGACCTAAAATCAGGATTTTTATTTTTTTTGTTATGCGTATGTTATTGGGGCTTGTCTATGCTTATTTTAACATTGTCAAAACTAATAATTGATGTGGTTTTGACCTTAGGTGATGCTCGTTTCATTTCGGATGCCGATCAAGCGTGAAATCAAGAACCGAACACAAGTTTTGAAGCTTCCGCACTAATCTAACTATGTTTAGATAATGTTGTTTGTAAACACTACAAAAATCTTGAATGTTTTAACTATGTAGTTGGTGATGTTAATACACTATGATGATGTACAACTTAACTATTAACTAAGTTTTTGGTAGTAATGCATTTTGTTTCTGAAAGCTGCCTATTTTATAATAAAATAATAAATAAATAAGACAAGTATTACATGACTCACCATATACTTTTAGTAAACATATGGTTAATCAAGTTCTAGCAAGATCTCCAACACAGTTTTTCCACTCAGATTCCTTATGTAATCAATTACCTATATATTAAAATTATAACTGAATGTTACCTATATATTAAAATTACAACTGAATGAACAGTAACCTATATATTAAAATTAGAAATCACTAAGTGATGAGAAAATGGTGTCGGATACAAGTACCGATATCAAACTTACCAAACCGGGTGTATTTTCGGTACCGGTTCGGCATCGGTATTCACCAATTTTTACCCTTAAATACCAGTGCCGTACCAGTACAGACCAGTGCCAAAACGTACCGTACCGGGTATATTCAGTACCGATACCCACTTTTGGGGATTTCGGTAATGGTATTTTCGGTACCGGTTGGTACCGAGCTCATCAAATCCTGTAGCAACGTAGCAATGCAGGTAATTGCACCGTTTAGATTACTTTTCATACATACAGTAAGTAAACTGTATTTCGTTTGAATGAGGTTTTATATACACAACAACTTATTTTGCTTTCTTTTTTTGTCTTTTTCTCTAATGAATGAATTGTAGCATGTAAAGTTAACTTGGATATTTAGATTATTGATGAGCAAATCGTATCAAATCCTGTAATTAAACCGGTATTGTATCGGTACCAAATTTAATATACCAAATCATTTTCGGTACCAATTTGGTACCCACCTTTTAACGTTTTCAGAATCGTTACTTTCGGTTCGACACCGGTCTAGCACCATACCTGCATTTATTTATTTTTACCTTCAAACACCATACCGTATTGTACCAAGCATTTTCTATGCCGCTACCTAATTTCGATGATTTTCCAGATCAGTACTTTTGGTGCCGTTACCGTACCGAGCTCATTCATATTTTAACGTGTTTGCATCGTAATAGCTGAACTGAAAACAACCGAATTTCCAACATGTAGGACGTGTGGGTCCTATTATTATATATTAGGTTATTTAAAATCTCTTTTTTTAGGACGGAGTGACTATCCTTTGTAGGTCCCGTGGTTCGTATGGATCGTCACAGAATTGTCAATCCAATCTAGAGTGCGGAAACCTCTAGACAAGAATATCACAGAAACGAGTAGAAAAACAGAATTCCAATTAAACCGGGTTTCTATTGATTATCAAACACAAGTATTACAATCAATCAAACCCTAACCCACTCAAAATTCGTCCAAGCTGTAAATGCTTCTCACGAATTCTCACAAACACAGTTTTTGGCTGATTAACCTAAACCCTAATGCAAAACCTTGTTTATATGACACAAGGTTGCTACTTGGGTTAGGGTTTCCTACATGGGCAAAGCCCAATTCGTCCACCCTTGACCCAAACTGGGTTTTAGCTTCATAAAATAACTTTGTCTTCAGTCATCTTGCATTCTTCATGTAGTCTTACACTGTCTTTGGTCTTTGGATAGCTTCAGCTTTAACAGCTTCTGTCAGCAACAGACTCCCCCTAAGCTGATGCATCCAATCAACAAATCTTCAAAACGTTAGCACTTGAGTAAACTCCAGTTTAGCATTTGCATAGTAATCTTCAAAGTCTTCAATCTTGTTTGCAATGTAGAAAGGAGGTTCTACCATGCATCCAATCAAACTCTCATCTTCACAGCAGCTTCTCAGCAACATACTGCTTCAATCTGTATACTACAAAACAAACATCTCGAGAAACCATAAGAATTTTTCAACACAGTTAAATAAATTGTTATTATTCAAGAGATTATATCATAGATTAAGCATTTTCAATTTATCACCAACACGCAAAACTTTTTGTCCAACACACAAGACCCTGTCTGATTTAAAATTTCGAACTCACTTTCTAACACCGTCTCCCCCTATCAGTAACAATTCCTCCGAGAATAACAGTTTTCCATACGTTAAGAATTTTAACAGAAAAAGACACCATTTTTGGATTTTTATATTTTCTGAAAGCAAGTAAATAACAAAAGCAATAAAACTCTATTTTTGTGAGAATCACCGGTAAGAAGATCATATCAGCAAAATCAAACTGTTTTCACACAATTAGAATGATTTAATTTTTCGTGAAAAGCAGTCCAAGACGATTACCAGTATTTTTGTACACTTAAACAAAATGCATGAACATTTCAAGTACCATTACCGTATGATACGTTAAGGTAATTTTATTACTGATATACTAGTGTGTCCCACTTCAGGATGTACCCCCGCGATCAAGGTATGCACAAAGATTTATCGTAGTAGGTGAGTATACTGAATTCATCCGTTTTGTTTTTCAACGTTTAGATAATTGGTGATCAGGTCAGTACTTCCGTACAGCAAAGAGACCAAAATATCTAACAAGGGCTAAGACAAATACCATTTTTGGTACGATTTATGTTTTTTGCACTTTTTGAATGACTCTCTAGGAGAGCTTCTTCATTTTCAGGGTTTTGGCATTTTTAGCTCTTTTAAGATATCCTGGTTATGCCTAGGTTAGCATGTATCTGGATGCAGCAGAAGGACAACCCTGATATCCCCGAATGAAATAACAGTATAAAGACCCAAAACCTCAGATTTTGGCAATCTATCAACGCAAGATTTAAGGTCATTAAACCATACACCACTGATGTGTTCCCCACTCATATTCAGTTCATTTAGGTTTATATCACATTGGTACGTTGATTATTTCATGCTTTTTGCCTACTATTACATCATATGATGAAGCTGCTATCGCACTTAAGCAATTTAATTCATTTTCTGTGTGACAGTCTAACTTGCTGATGTACTATCATTTCTTCTTTTTCACTTAGTGATAACTCATTTTTTATTTTCTATTTTTTTTATATTTCATTTTCAATGATTTTGGATTTTGTGGTTTTGTATTTTTGTATTTTTTGATTTTTAAGAAAACAATAAAATATTTACAAAATTCTTATGGAAAACCAGTTATTCAGGATTCCTCATCCCGTTGAGTTCGACTAAATGTTCAAAGCGAGCCCTGTCAAACGCTTTAGTATAAAGATCTGCCAGGTTATCTAGTGTGTCGACTCGATGTAGTTTAATTAGTCTCTTTTCAGCACAATCCCGTATAAAATGATGACGAATGTCAATATGTTTTGTACGACTGTGTTTCACGGGATTATTTGTTATAGAAATTGTGGCATTATTGTCTATCATAATAGGAGTACGAGTGAAATCCAAACCTTAATCGTGCATCTACTGTTGTATCCAGAGAACCTGAGAGCAGCAGCTACCCGCAGCAATATATTCATCTTCACACGTAGAGGTAGACACATAAGATTACTTCTTGCATTGCCAAGAGACAATCCTGCCTCCTAAGAACTGACAACCACCAGTTGTAGACTTCCTGTTTGACTTGCATCCTCCAAAGTCTGAGTCAGTGTAAGCAACAAAATTCAGATCACTATCAGCTCGATACCACAACCCAAGTTTAGGTTTCCCCTTCAAGTAACGAAGAATACGCTTCACTGCTTTCATGTGTGACTCTTTTGGATTAGCCTGATATCTGGCACACAGACATACAAAAAACAAGATGTCGGGTCTTGAAGCAGTCAAGTACATTAGAGAACCAATCATAGCCCTGTATTGAGTTGGATCAACATCTTCAGTACTTTCATGATATGGGCCAAGATTGTGATTTTCGCAAATAGGTGTATGGAAAGTAGCGCAATCCTCCATTTTGAATCGAGACAAAATGTCATACGCATACTTTGTTTGATGAATGAACATCCCATCCTCCTTCTGATCAACTTGTAATCCCAGAAAGTAAGATAGCTCACCCATCATATGTTTCATTACAAAAGTAGAGTCCCTGAATTGACCTAATTTCTTTTCAAGTTCAAAAATTTTGAGTTGTGCATCTGACAACTCTTTGCATTTTTCAAAAATCTCTTTTGTTTTCTCAGCCATCATGTCATGAGCTAAGTCTATGACTTGAAGTTTTTCGTTTAGTTTGCAGGTTAAAATTTCAATTTCATCTTCATAGCCTTTTATCTTTTTAAAATATGACGACTCGTTTCTTTTAGCAAAAAGTTTAATTCTTTTCTGTTGGACAGCTCGTTTACCAGACTTTGGTTTTGTGTTGACAACCTGTCAACCTCACCCTGTAATTCACGACATTTTAAACAAACAGAAGTAGCAGAGTTACTTACTTCTCCTGTTGATTTGTCTGAGTTGGCCATGAGAGCAGCAAGTTGAGCTTCCATTCTTTTGTATTTTGCATCTCTCTCTTCAGCTTCCCTTTCATGGTCAGACTTTGGCTGTTCTACTTCAGCTTCAGTTGTCTGATCAGCCTTATCTCCTTCAGCTTTACTCTCTATCTTCACCTCAGCATCCACTTTTGCTTCAGCATCCCCCACAGTAGCTTCATCATCATCAACTGGCACTATCTCTGCCATGAATGCCTGAGTGGCATTCTCATTATCTTCTAGATGAACACTCCAATCATATGAACCTTCTCTTGCTGTAGAGATCAAAGCTCTCGAGTTAGAGTTGTTTGATGCATTCCTATTGTTTGAACTCTGACTCGAAGTCTCTTGCTTTTGTTTTTGACATTCCCTAGCGAAATGCCCATAGCTTTGACAGTTAAAGCACCTCACTTTGGTCTTGTCGAAACCAACACTCCTCCCTACAAACTTTCTTCCTGTTCGATTCATAAACCTCTTCACTCATCTAGAAATCATGTCCATTTGCCACTGTAGATCCATTTCTTCCAAGTCATCAGGGTCAATCTGATCATAATCTTCATCTAACGTGACAGGATCAGATATCTTTCCCTGAATGTAGTTCTTATATAAAGCAACGAATGAGGCAAGTAGAGCAAGATGTTCTTCAGCAGACTTCACACTCATAGGCATCGACTTTGTACTGCTACTCTGATTAGTAGCTGATGTTCTCTTAGCTCCTGTTGATCCTCATAAAGCAGCAACGAAACACACATCACCATCATCATTTACCGTAACCTGCTCATTTTGACATGATAGAAACGCAGTAGCAGAGTCACTATAAGCGTTGTGAGACGAAGAAGATGGAAGTCCATTGTAAACTCCTAGATCCTGAACCTGATCATAGCCCGTTTCTTTCTTCTTCATGTTGAGCTCATAAGCTCTTAGCTTACCAACAACCTCTTCAAGATCTTTTGTCTCATAATCTGGTTCCCCTTTAATCATGAGAGTGTAGATATCCCACTTTGAAGGTAGAGCATCAAGCTGCTTGTCATTGATCTCTATGTCAGTATAACTATCTATGTCATAGTTGTCCATTTCTGACATGAGATGATAGTATCTAGTGATGATATCTTCAAGTGACTGATTTCTCATGCACTCAAAAACAGCAAACTGCTTCTTCAGTAGATCAACTTTGTTCTTCTTAACATCTACATTTCCTTGACATCGCTTTTCTAATGCATCCCACATATCCTTTGAACTAGTGTACTTCTTAAAGGTATGCTTGATGCCATCAGGTAAGGACATTTTTATGGCAGCCAAGGCTCTTTTTTCAGCCTCATACATTTTCTTATCAGCCTCTTACATGTTCACATAGGCAGTGACACGTGGTCTGCCCTCAAAATCGTGTGTGGGTAATGTGTACCCATCTGAAATACAGATCCACATGCGAGTGTCATGATATTCAATGAAGGATTGAAATTTGTCCTTCCATGAAAGATAATTCTCCACCTTCATCATCTTAGGTGGTTTGTTTGTGGTACCAACCTCATGGTCCATCCTCAAAAGTGCATCAAATTCGTCATGTTTGACATTTTAACGTAACAGACTGGTAAAACCGTATATAAAATCTCGAAAACCGAATTTGGGATTTTCCAGAGTCCTAAAAATGCAGGGAATTCAACGGTGCAGACGGTGTTCTCAAACGTGCTATGGATCACTTTTTATTTACGAAAATGTGAATTTTTTCTTACGCTTGCCAAAAAATATTCCACCCCTTATTAAATACTCTACTAATTTCGCTGATAAGCCAGATTAATTTCGCTGTCAGTTTTGAGTTAATTTTGCTGGTCTATTTCGCTGTCAAGTACGCTGATCAATTTCGCTTCCAAATTCGCAGGTTAAATTCGCTATTACGACGACCAGTAAAGTCGCCGAACACCGTGATAATTTCGCTGAGGAAAATTATACGGCCACCAAAGTCGCCTTTGGATTTTTACTTCGCCGATAGGTTCGCTGGTCAGTTAAATTCGCAGGTACAGTCTGTGAAATTAATTAAATTCGCCTGTAAATTTGGAAATTCAATCTTTTCGAAATTTTTGATGATTTTCCGGATTCTTTTAACAGTTTCTGCAAAATCGAACCACCAAATCAGCAAAGTTTTGACAAAATTTTGATGAACTTAATGAAGAACACGAAGAACAGTCTTCGAATCTTCAAGACTTTTCAGCCAAAATTCTTCAATCAATCAACCAGAACTATCCCAAAAACCTGCAAAACAGCAAACTAACAATGCAGAAGATAAAAAACAACCAAATCTAATTAAACAAAAATTTTGAAAATTATATAAAACCCACAAAATTTCGAAACCCTAGTTTTCAGGTTTCAAAATTTTCGAAAATTTCTTTCAACTTCCACCTGAATCTGCAGTCTGCAATTCTGAACCGAGCTTCTTCAATAGCCTAATGCTCTGATACCAAATGTAGGTCCCCTGGTTTGTATGGATCGTCACAGAATTGTCAATCCAATCTAAAGTGCGGAATCCTCTAGACCAGAATATCACATAAACGAGTAGAAAAACAGAATTCCAATTAAACCGGGTTTCTATTGATTATCAAACACAAGTATTACAGTCAATCAAACCCTAACCCACTCAAAATTCGTCCAAGCTGTAAATGCTTCTCACGAATTCTCACAAACACAGTTTTTGGCTGATTAACCTAAACCCTAATGCAAAGCCTTGTTTATATAACACAAGGTCACAGAATTGTCAATCCAATCTAGAGTGCGGAATCCTCTAGACCAGAATATCACATAAACGAGTAGAAAAACAGAATTCCAATTAAACCGGGTTTCTATTGATTATCAAACACAAGTATTACAATCAATCAAACCCTAACCCACTCAAAATTCGTCCAAGCTGTAAATGCTTCTCACGAATTCTCACAAACACAGTTTTTGGCTGATTAACCTAAACCCTAATGCAAAGCCTTGTTTATATAACACAAGGTTGCTACTTGGGCTAGGGTTTCCTATATGGGCAAAGCCCAATTCGTCCACCCTTGACCCAAACTGGGTTTTAGCTTTATAAAATAACTTTGTCTTCAGTCATCTTGCATTCTTTATGTAGTATTGCACTGTCTTTGGTCTTTGGATAGCTTCAGCTTTAACAACTTCTGTCAGCAACATCCTTACCGCATCATTTTTATTTATGTTTTGATATTCGGTATCTTCTTGCCATTGCTGACACGCGTTTTGCAGTTATTGGGTCCCGCCGCAACTCGCGAACGGAAAATCAACTAGTATTCATATAATTTATAAATGTGAGGATAAATGTTAAGGAATTTATAAATTTAAGCATGCAAGTAAAACTGGATTATATATATATAATTTTCGAAGGAACATGAATAATAATTTTAAATTTAAAATAATAAATATTTTGTAATACTTTTAACTTTTAAAATATTTTCATTTTTTCCTATTTAGTTTTAGCTTTTAACGTAGTAATTTTAAATTTAAAATAATATATATTTTGTTATACTTTTAACTTTTAAAATATTTTCATTTTTTCCTATTTAGTTTTAGCTTTTAACGTATTTTTTATTTTTTCCATTTTTGAAACTATATTTCTTTTATCATTTATTTTTGTTTTTAATAATTCTTTTTTCTTTTTTTAAATCATCTTTACCTTATAAATTAATTTGATATTTCTTTAATAACTTATGTTCGTTAATTTTTTTTTCTAAAACTTAAGTAGGAAGTTGTACTTAATTTTCACCCTTGATCGGTATAAGTTTTATTAAAAACGAATTTATATTTAAAAATAAAAGTATTTATTTGGTATCGTAAAATGATACGATGATAAACTAAACCGATTATAACGATATGGCTTTCTAAACAACATGCTATATTTTCAAATGACGTTTGTTTTACATTATCACTAGGTTAGAACCCCGTATTACACGGGTTGAATAAATGTAATTTTATATATTAAATAATAAAAAGTTATACTTGTGAACCCCGTATATTGTACGTCTTAAATAAATGTAATTTTATATATCAAATAATAATAAAGGTTATATCTATAAAAACCATGTGTATTACACAGATTAAATAAATGTAATTTTATATACTAAATACTAAAAACGTTGTATCTTTAAACAACCCGTGTATAATCAGGTTGAATAAATCTACCAAATAACAAAAAAAAAATTACATCCTTAAAAACCCCGTACATTACACGTGTTGAATAGATCTAAAAAAGAGTTATATCTTTAAAAACCATGTGTATTACACAGATTAAATAAATGTAATTTTGTATAGTAAATACTAAAAACGTCGTATCTTAAAAAACCCGTGTATAGTCGGGTTAAAAAATCTACCAAATAATAAAAAAAAATTATATCCTGAAAAAACCCTGTGTATTACACGTGTTGAATAAATCTAATTTAAATAGCAAATGATAAAAAGTTAAATCTTTAAAAACTTCGTGTATTATACGGGTTATATAAATGTAACCTTGAATAGTAAATAATAAGAAAAATATTTTTAAAAACCCCACGTTTTACACGAGTTGAATAAATATAATTTTATATATCAAATAATAAAAAATTTATATTTTTAATAAATTAGGATAACAATTAATATTAAATTATTATTCATATATTTAATATAAGATAAGTAGGAAAGAGAGGTAATTGTTTTAAAAATATATTAAATTAACAATTTAGATTTGAGGATAATATTTTATTAAAGTATGATAAGATTTAATATTAATTTATAATTTATTTAGTTAATATAAGATAAGTATAGATTTGAGGATACCTTCAATGAATGACACGTGTCAAAAAGTTGGTTTCTTTTATTATAGTAGACAAGCGGTAAGACCCGTGTCCAAACACGGGTCATTTCTTAGAAAACCATGCAAACTAAGTTAAAAGTGCAGGTTTTTGGTCAAAAAAAAAACTGAAAATTTGTATGCCTGTAAGTTGTTTTTTTAAATCTAAGGATCTAATTATAGTAACACGAATTGATGTAGCAAGATCAGAGCCTCCAAGGTATATCAATAAGCCAAACTTAAAGCTGGATCAAGTAATGTCATTAGAGCCCATTGTTACCAAAAACTTAGTCAATTACTGAAACATTTTTTGATTGGTGGGATCTCAAAATAATAAGGCTTCAGATGATGTAATGTTTATGTATTACAACTTATTGAGTTTAAATTACATGAGAATAGACTCGGATTTTGTCTAATAAGACAAAATAGTTGAATTACACAAATCCAATTAAACTTTCAAAAGGAAAATAAGTTTTCTTACTTATGTGATGCAAAGTAAAGATGCTATTATTACACAGCTGATAGAGAAACTCAGAAAGGTTTACATGCCAATGACTGGAAGGATATTCATCCCAATGATTGAAAGTTGAAAAGGAAATCATGCATGTACCACCAATTTAAAGAGTAAAACCTTGCTGCTAGATTGTTAACTTTTGTTAAGCGAACTTTTGCTAATGAAAATACAAATATATTATGGGTAAATATTTAAAAATAATCCAAACATGCTGCTATGAAGGCAAATATGATAAAGATAATAACTAAAAGAAGTGCTATGTAGCTAAAGGAACCGCAATTGCTGCCTAAACATACAAATGTTATTGTAATCCTAAATCAACTTATAACCCAATCAACGAATCAAATTCCCATCAAACAATGAAATATGCACATAGATTGCAAATAAAGAAATATTTATGGTTAGGATCCATACCGGAGGTCCATATGATGAACATTTGAAGATGAGCGGTTGAGTGAAGATGGAGGTGCCATTAGTTGGTAGAAAAAACTCCAAAATTCACATCTACATGGGTTGAATAACCTTAATCCTTTAGATATCAAAATCAAATCACATATTCACAAAAAAAAAAAAAAAAACAAAACAAAAATAAGTGTCGTTCTTCAAGTTCCATTCCATCATGCTAAGAGTCGTTTTTAAGTTCCATTCCAACATGCACATATTACTTGAGGGTACTTAACAATACATCAGAATCACTAAAGCATCTTCTTGTGTTGTATCTGGTACATGGCTGTCCATATGAGCTTTGAAGGATTACCTTTTGCATTTTTTTTATTTGCAAACATGAAAACCTAAATTAAAACAAATAAAACAGTTAATTTATAAAATCAAATTGAAGTGATGGCTGACTTTAGCGGTGAGATGCGGTTGGTGACTCATTGAACCTTCCAAGTCTACATGATGTAAATAAGAAAAAACACTAAATACAAAAAAAAAACGTAAAACCATTTCACAAAGTTTCCATTCTATGCAAAGTCAGCAACTACCATTGAAAGTTGCTTTGCATTTAAAGAGACTAAACAAATATAAGTTTTGCTTCTTAACCCAACTGTGGTTTCAAACCAAATTTTAACCCAACAAAGGTTTGAACCACTGTTTTCTCCACAAAAAAATTGTTTTAACCCAACAGTCGTTTCAAACCAGAGTTTTAACCCAACAGTGGTTTAAACCAGAGTTATAACCCAACAATGGCTTCAACCATTGTTTTCTCCATAAAACACTGTTTTAACCCAACAGTGGTTTGAACCACTGTTTTCTCCACAAAAAAATTGTTTTAACCCAACAGTGGTTTCAAACCAGATTTTTGACCCAACAGTGGTTTCAAACCAGAGTTTTAACCCAACAATGGCTTCAACCACTGTTTTCTCCATAAAACACTGTTTTAACCCAACAGTGGTTTCAAACCACAGTTTTAACCCAACAGTGGTTTCAAAACCTAAGATAAACAAATCGATAATTATTGTGTTAGCGAAATGTTTTCGCTCTTTTCGTTCATTTATCTGCACTCCAACAGTAACTGGTTACTGATATTATATTTGTAAACTAAAAAGACTCCAAGCTGCATAAAAATTGTTTTAGCCAACAAAGTCCCAGCTAAAAAGACTCCAATTAGATATACTGAATAATGGATTCTTCTGCTGCCTAAAAGGCCTTATGTCAGCTTCAATCTAGGTACTGAAATTTGTTTTAGCCAACAAAGTCCCAGCTAAAAAGACTCCAAGCTGCATAAAAATTGTATTGAATTAGCAAAGACCTGAAGAATGAATATATACTGATAAGTAGAAACAAATATATTAGATCGTGTCGCTAAAGCCTAATTTCTAAGTTAAAAGTAATGTTCCAGCAGCTGTCAATAACCAGAGTGCTACAAAAGCTTACAAATTCTTGTTTCTGCAACAACCTAAAACATATGAATATAATTTACTAAAATTAAGCTTCATTTTCTTGAAAGTATAACGGATTTTCATACCTCAAAAACACGCCTAAGAAGGAATTTTCCACCATGATAGAGCAAACCTTGTCCACCTAAAGCCTTCAAACTTTATTTCACAAGCATCGGTAAAATACTATCTTACACTAAATTCTACACAATGTAGACTCAAATTACAAACAGAGTTTCATCCACACCATATCAAAGATTGATGAGTCATATATTTTAACCTGGCTTTCGAACACTGGAAGTATAACTAAAAGAGGGACCACTGCTATATCCGACAAATAACAATCCGCCATAAAGTTTCTGATTGCGGAATTTTCCACCATGATAGAGCAAACCTAGTCCACCTAAAGCCTTCAAACTTTATTTCACAAGCATCGGTAAAATACTATCTTTCACTAAATTCTACACAAGAGCCATTGAGGAGTGCATTGTGTTTATATGAATTTATTTACTTAAAAAGAACTCAATAGCAATTAAAAGCCTAAAAAATAAATATAAAACTTACAGGAAAAATAAATATTTCAAAGAATGGTACCTTCTTCTGATGAAGCTTCAAAACACATAGTGAAATGCACTGAAATGTGTGTGTGAAAACTGAAATCTTCAAAAACACACAACAAATAAGTTATATTTACATTTAGGAAATCTATTGCTCGATCTGTCCCCTCCATTAACATGCCATTCACTCATTGTGCTATAGTTATGTCGGTGAAATAATCAAAACCATATTCAAATGAAAAAAATATAATAATAAAAACAAACCCAAAATTAGTGCTTTGACTAAAAAGTACTTACATATCTGTTCAAATCCACCAAAATCCTTTCCTCAATTACGGGTAAACTTTCCGTACAGCAATCATTCTCTGTGACTCTTCTTGTGGGTAAACTTTCCGTACAGCAAACCCAAAGTTAGTGCTTTGGTAAACTTTCCGTACAGCAATCATTCTCTGTGACTCTTCTTGTGGGTTTTGAGCCTGCACCATGACATCCTTCAGATAACATTGAATACAAAAGTTATAATTTGTTTATATGTAAAAACAAAATAGCTTACAATCCAGTAAAGATTTTAAAAAGTTGATATAATCGGTCCACACAGGTCCAGAACCAATGTCAGATCCTGCTCATGAAGGGATGATAAACATCAGCAGAAAAAGCGTTCAAGAGTAAATTAATATTAAACCAGTTAACAGAACTGAACCAAAATTCAACGAAAAAAGAAACCAACCAACATAACCAAGCATAAATTCAAGCGCTTTCCTGGTTTCCTCCTGACCCTCTAACCCCTTCTTTTCGTTGGCTTTCCTGATAAAAATAATATAGCACCTCCTACAAAATACATAATAAATTAAATTAATCCCATATTAGCACCAAAGAATCACAAAACTTACTTAAATAATCCAACATACATCCATCAAAAGTTTGCTCTTTTATCTCACAACATGAAACATACATTCTTTACTCAAGCCCTAATCTTGAAACCTACCAATAGAAACCAATAAATCATAGATCTTTTGATCAGATCATTCACAATGAAGTATAACAAAACTCACCAGATAGGGTTCGAGAGTGTCAAATCCAAGAACAACATCGCCCAAATTACCTTAAAAACAGATCAAATAATTTCATAAAATCAGCAACAAATACGGGACGTGAGGGAGAGAAAGTAGAGTAGAATGATACCGTGTTTATCAGGGATGAATAAGGAGGTGATAGTGCAGCCATAGTTGGAGACGATGATCTTCATTGTGCCATTATTGAGCTCGAAGAGCTGTGAGTTCTGTTCTGCCATTGCTAAAATAACTATCCCAGTTATGATGATTGTTTATATAGATAAATCAAAAGTGGTTAGGGTTTCTAAGTGTCTTTCAGATTACCTTAGTAATAAACTAATAATCAACACATATTACTTCTTACCTTCTTTCAGATTACCTTCAGCTTCGATGAACAACTTCTGAACCTCTGCCTTTTGATCTTCCAGAAGTTAGGGTTTATAAGCGTCTGTTCGTGTTAAAGAAACATACTAGAGAGAGAGAAAGTGAGTTTTAGAGAGAGAGAGAGAGTTGAGAGAGAAATTGATTAGAGAGAGTAATTGATTGAAGAAGATGATATGTTATATATCTGGAGCCATAATTTTGAATTTTGAATTTGGAGCCATAATATTAAATCGTCAGAGGTTTTGAAGTTTGAATTTTGAATCATCAGTGGTTTGATTTTCGTAGTTAGGCAGTGGTTTGGAGATAGGTAGTGGTTTGAATTTTGGAGATAGCCAGTGCTTTGGAGATAAGTGCTTTGGAGATAGGCAGTGGTTTGAATGTGGGTCACCTTTGAATTTTAAAGTCTTTTAATATTAGGCATTATGATGTAATAATGGCATAAGAAAGCCTTGTTGGACATGCTCTCTAGCTGACACATCTGCTTTTCTTATGTCACTGATATTTCTCCTTTTATAGAAAGTATAGATAGATTTGCTCTGTTTCGCCGCAACGCGCGACGAAAAAAACCTAGTTTAAATTAAAATACATCATCCCTCAATTTGCATATAATAAAGTCATGATCAAAATAACATTTGAGAAACTAAATTAAATGTAGATAGAAAAAATGTATTAGGCTTGCTTAGGAATATAAAAGTTATACAATTCACGATATGATATATTATATTGTTAGCATTTTAAATATATGAAGATGGTAGTGGTTTGGTTGGGTCCAATAAGTGCTAGTAGGTTTCAAAACCAATGCCTTGTGTAGGTATTATAGGCTTGCTTACTGTGGATGTATTAACTTTATATATTGTGGGTTTCTTCTTTAGTTATGAAAACTCTTATCTTCAATCAATTCAAATATCACAATCACAATTTCAAATTGAATCTGCTTTTATTTTTATGATGAACAACTATCATGACCCATCTAATCTTGTTAGGCCACAATTGTCTAGTCCTTTCCTCCAACCTACAAAATATATATCTTTTGGATGTATTTATACCGCATTGAGTGCTATGACATACATGCAATCATCCGTATATCGTCAGAAAATGACACGGTTTTAAGAATATAAAGCAAATGCGTGATGTTTATACTTAAAAGTTGTTGGGATTGAACCCTATCAGAGGAACAGATAATTAAAGCCAAAACTAGATCAGAGCAGTGGATCCAGAATAAGCAGATGTTTACATACAAATCTCTCCCCTTGAAAGTGATTTCATATCTGCTGACCTCCTATCTGCTAATCTTGCAAAGTGCTGGTCTACAACTGCTGCTCAAGTAAAGACCTGATGAAAGACCAAAGCTCTGCTGATTCAATCTACTGCCTTGAGTCAAGAACTGCTGATCCGGACAAGCACTGCTGGGTTCACAGCAGTGGAAGGATGCAGCAGCTGTTTAAGTGTCTTTTATGTAATGAAATGTAATAGCAGTAGTTAGTACATCAGTGTTTGTATAGATCAGAGGTTAGAGTTTGTTAGGAGGTTAGATGTCACTTTCATGGTGACGTCAGCTAAGATGCTCAGTGGTTTGCAAGTGCCTATAAATAGTTCAGTACTTTGTACTGTTCAATTAGCTCTTTTGCATCATCGTCTTCTTTGCACGAACAAACAACTGAGCTCTGGCTGAGGGGGAGTTTTCATTCATTCATCAATCATTGTAATCATTATTGAAATAAATTCAATCTTCCGATTCATTGTGTAAAGATGTTTGATCAAAGTATTACTCTCGTTTGATTGTATGCAAAGTTTGTTTTCATCATAATTCCGCTGCACACTCATCCATTCTCATTTTAATTACAAACACAAAATACAATCAGAAACAAACTCAGATCCAACAATTGGTATCAGAGCTTGGACAGTCAAATTTGATTTAACAATCATTTTGACGTAAATAGTTCAGCTCATAACAGTTGATACTGATCGTTTGTTCGTTTGTTGAAAAACAGAGCAAGGATTAATCACCATTAAAGTTGATTTCTCAGTGTCTGTAAAACAACAAGAATGACGTCACAATCTCAGGATGATAAAAACAACATCGGCTCTCTTTTTAAACCACCTATGCTAAAAAGAAATGAGTACAACATCTGGCAGAGGAGGATGGGTCACATCCTCGCTCAACAAAGCACAGGATGTTGGAGGTCTGTCGTCTTTGGTCCTCATGTTCCCACAGTGCCAAGCGCTGAAGATGCTAAAAAGTTCGTTCCAAAACCAGTTAAAAATTATACCGAAACCGACTATCAAAAGTTCAAACTAGATGCTAAAGCTTTTAGCATCATAGCATCAGCGTTGCCTAATGAGATATATGCTGGACTGTTACACAGTAACAGTGCCAAAGAGTTATAGGACGCACTTAAGGAACAATTTGGGGGAACCGAAGAAGTCATAGAAAACAATAGGGAAATCATGAACCAACAGTATGAAACATTTTGTCATGTTAGAGGTGAATCACTGACGCAACAATTTGAGCGTTTCAGTTGTCTCATCAGTGAACTGAGGCTTGTTAATACCACTTTTACAAACTCAACTCAAAATAGCAGGTTCCTCAGGTCACTGCCAAAAAAATGGGACACCATAGCTTTTGTCACCCGAAATTCACTTGAGTTCAAGGATCTGACCTTGACCCAACTCCATGGTCGACTCCTGACCTACGAAAGGGAGTTGAACCAGAAAAGGAAGTTACAAGAGTCAGGAAAAGCCGTTGATGATTATACATTCGGTAACACTGCTCTTCTGGGTCAAGAAGAATCTGGGAGCAGTGGTAAGGATCAGGGTTATGATCATTTCATTGACATAACTGCTGGGGCAAATTTTAACAACCCTGATCCTCACTCTGCTAGTTATGCATTCACTGCAAACGAAAACCAGATGTCAGACAATCTAAGCTTTGAACTCAATGATTTGCAACATTTTGATCCCACTGACTTAGAGGAAATGGACATCCTGCACCAACTGGCTTTGCTAAGTGTTAGAACTAGCAAATTTTACAAAAGAACAGGACGAAAATTCTCAGGTTTGCATGGGAATCTAAGGGTTGGGTTGGATAAATCGAAAATCAAGTGCTACAAGTGTAATAGGTTGGGACATTTTGCTAGGGAATGTAGGAGTCAAACTACTGGTCCCATAATTACTCATCCTAGCTCAAATCCTAGACCTCAAAACCAAAGCACTATGCACTATGCCCAGTATGCCCCAACAGCTCAAGTGAACACTGCTCACTATGCTGCTGCCCCTGTGCCAGTGCACTATGTCCAAACTACTGTTCCACAGATCCAATATGTTCAAACCCCTGCTCCACAGGTACAAGTGCAACCTGTTGCACCTCAAACCACTGCTCCAGCAGCAGTACAACCAGATCAACAAAGTTTTTTCACTCAAGGGTTTGTTGACTGGAGCAGTATGCCTGAAGACCTTAGTGATGAAAATTTTGCACTCTATGCTTCTAATGATTCTTCTCATAATGAGTTTTGTTTGATGGCATTAGAGTCAATACAGGGGGGGGGGTTGAAACTGAAGAGGAACATCTAAGTATTGAAACAGTGGATGAGGTGACTGAAGCAGTGGTTACTGCTGTGGCTGGTGAACTACTGTTGGGAGAAAGTTCAGGTACCCTGATTGAACCACTGACAGACCCATGGTCCGAAGAGGACAAAGAAGAAAAGAAGGAAGAAAAGGCTGGTGAAAAGAAGGTGATAGCTGATGATGAAGAGAATCATCAATGTGATTGTGCAATGATGGCTGCTGCCAAGGTATCTCCTCAAGTTCTAGAAAAACTGTGTTCTGACAATTGCATTATTGCTTTTGCTAACATCAAAGAGGTGAATGAAAACCTTCGGGATAAAATCTTAACTGATGAAGTCAAATTTGAAAGATCTTTAAAAGAACTTAAAAACAAATTGACTGAAAAAGAAAAAGAGATCAGCAGTCTGAAAGAAGAACAAAGCATAACCAAAACTCAACTCCAAACTATGGTAGAAAAATACCAAGTTTGCAAAAAGGAGTTAGAGTCCACCCAGATCACATGTGAGAGATGGGTGGAATCATGCAAAGGGTATGAGGTTATGCTTGAAAAACAGATAAAAAGCAATGTGAAATTTGGGGTTGGTTATAGAAAACATGATGATGAAAACATTGCTTTTGGAAAATCTGTTCAAACCACTGATGTAACCACTGAGTTCATCCCCACAAACAAGAATGGCCAAGAAGTAAAAATCACTGACAAACTTGGTAACAAAATCACACTTGACAGACCAATGGGATCCTCTACTTTTGAGGAGCTTGAAGATTATCAGTTTAAACCAAAATGGTCTGATGAGTGTGATATTCTTGAAAATTTCAAGCCAATGGACTTTACATCAACTGATGGTGTTAAAGCTCCAAAAGCTAAAGTCATACCTCTCAAGGACATCCCAGCAGTGGTTAAAACCTCTGCTGCAAAGGAGTCTGAAAAGAGAAAGAAGAAAGAAAAAATTGATAACTTGTTTTGTGAATTCTGTGAGAAAAGGAATCGTCTAACAAAAGATTGTTTCCACTTAAAAGCTTATGATTTAAACAGAACAAGTGTCATTGTCTCAGCTGAAAGCTGCATTGTTTGTGGTAAAACAAACCACAAAACTCAAGCATGTGTGTATCTCAAAAACTTTGATGTGAAAAAGAATGAGTACATTGCTAAAACATCCTTGAGTCCATCATCTTCATCAACATCTGTCAAATTCACCAAGAAACAACCACTGTTTATGCCAGTTCAAACAGCTGTCACAAAACAGCTGAACCAAACATCTGTCAAAAGAGATGTTTAGGTTACTAATGCACCCCCTACCAATCAGTTCAGAAAAGGCAAAGAAAAACAGTCTTACCAAAGGATTCCACACGTTTATGAGGCCTACAAAAGGTCCTCTAAACCTAAAGTGAATAGGCATCCTTTTGGTTACCAGCAGATGATTGGTCAAGACCCACAACAGTGGTTAGAGAAACACTGTCCTAAAACAGTCCAAACCCCTGACCTAACCACTGTCCATCATTCTGCATCCATCCCAGACACTGTTGAGACCCCATCCAAAGCCTTGTTGGCTTTGGAGACCTTAATGAACTAATCCTTTTACTTCATGTGCAGGGAGCTTCTGCATGCTTTGATAGTCTTTGGTATGTAGATAGTGGAGGCTCCAGGCACATGACAGGATGTAAAGCCCTCCTCAAAGACTTTAAAATCCATAGAGGGGGTGATATATCCTTTGGGAATAATAGTAAAGGGAAAGTTTTGGGGTCTGGTACAGTGCAATCTGGAAATGTAAAATTTGAAAATGTCAATCTGATAGACAATCTAAAATTCAACCTTCTGAGTGTATCACAAATGAGTGACAAAGGGTTTGGGTCATTCTTCACAAAAGATTGTTGTAGGATTGTTGGACCAGAAATGGTCAAAAAGATTGAAGCAATAATCAAAACTGGTCAAACTAAACTTGTTGCTCAAAGAAGTGGCAATGTTTATGTTGTTGACATGTCAAAAGAGTGTCCCAGAGCTGATGCCTGTCTGTTCTCAGCTGCCTCTAACAAAGAGACAGAACTTTGGCACAGAAGGCTGGGACACACAAATCTTAATACAATTACTGAAATTTCAAAAAAATGGGTTGGTGAGAGGCCTACCACAAAAATTGTTTTCATGCCATGAACATTGCATTTCCTGTTTAAAAGGAAAACATCATAAAAGTTCTTACAAGTCCATTGAAGAGTCCAAAACAACCCAGTGTTTGCAAATGCTACACATGGATTTGTTTGGCCCAGTTCAAGTCATGAGCCTAAAAAAGAAAAGATATTGTTTGGTTATTGTTGATGACTTTTCTAGGTTTTCATGGACTTTCTTTTTTACACTCTAAAGATGAGACTGCAGGCATTTTGCAAGACTTTGTGACACAGGTTGAAAAGCAATTTGACCTTCCAGTGAAAAGCTTTAGGAGTGACAATGGCACAGAATTCAAAAATAAGGAGTTGGATGCCTTCTGTGTGAAGAAAGGGATTGTAAGGCAGTACAGCATCCCTAGAACACCAGAGCAGAATGGGGTAGTGGAAAGGAAGAACAGAACTTTGATTGAGGCTGCCAGAACCATGCTTGCAGATTCAGGTTTGCCATTAACTTTCTGGGCAGAGGCAGTAAACACTGCTTGCTATGTCCAGAACAGAGTTTTAATAAACCCCAGGCACAAAAAGATTGCTTATGAAATTCTGTATAAAATCAAACCACTGATATCATATTTCAAGGTGTTTGGCTGCCCATGCTTTATTTTGAACTTAAAAGATTCCATTTCAAAATTTGCAGCCAAAATTGATTGTGGTTATCATCTGGGATACTCAACCACTGCCAAGGCCTACAAAGTGTTCAATACACGGACCAAGGCAGTGGAGGAGACTTTGAATGTTAAGTTCAATGAACTTTCATCAATGAAAATCCCAGCAAATCCTGCAGATCTGTTTGATCTTGAAAAATTCACTTTTGAAAATACTGCTGTCAAGACTAACAGTGCAGGTCCATCAGAGGATACAACACCAGACTATGGGTATGAAATCAACATCCCTCAAAGGTCTGCCACAAAGGGAAAAGCACCAACTGTTCAAAATAGTTGTCAAAGCTCAACCACTGCTACCTCAACAGTTGTTGACCAAAGTAGCCCATCCACCACTGCTTCCACATCCTCAAACACTGCTGACAAAAGTCCTCAAACAGTGGATAAAAGTCAGCAGTTGTCCACTTCATTACCTCTTATTCCACCACCTTTTGAAGCCACTGGTGGGTCATCAAAGTCACCAGCAGTGGTTAGCTCAGATGATACACATTTGCAGCCTTCACCAACAAATGCCATCATACCATACCAAGGAGATTTAATCTTCTTGAGATCTCATCCACCTGATCAAATCATTGGCAACATCAATGAAGGGGTAGAAGCTATGCAAGAGGAGCTTGTGGTTCAAGGTTACAGACAGGAAGAGGGGATTGATTATGATGAAACATTTTCCCCTGTTGCAAGATTGGAAGCCATTAGACTGTTCCTGGCCTTTGCTGTCAACCACAATATGAAGGTGTTTCAAATGGATATCAAAATTGCTTTCCTCAATGGTACAATTCAAGAAGAGGTGTATGTTTGTCAACCTCCATGTTTTGAGGATCCATTTTATCCAGATCATGTCTACAGGCTAAATAAAGCCTTGTATGGCTTGAAACAAGCACCAAGGGCCTGGTATGAAACTCTTTCCAACTTCCTACTCTCAAATGGTTTCAAAAGAGGTACCATTGATAAAACACTGTTTTTAAAATGGAGAGGGAAGGATTTAATGATTGTCCAGATTTATGTGGATGACATTATTTTTGGAAGCACATGTAACTCAATGTGTGAAGAGTTTAGAGAATTCATGACAGCTGAGTTTGAAATGAGTGCAATGGGTGAGCTGCAATGCTTTCTTGGTCTCCCAGTTCAGCAAATGCAAAATGGAACTTTCATTCATCAAAGCAAATATGCTAAAGAACTTTTGACCAAATTGGATATGAATGATTGTAAACCATGCAGCACACCCATGGCAACAAATAAGCTGGTCATGTCTGATGAAAAAGATGAGCTGATTGACCAAACACTTTATAGAAGCATGATTGGGTCTTTATTGTACCTAACTGCATCTAGACCAGACATCATGTTTGCAACATGTGTCTGTGCAAGAAGTCAATCAGCTCCCAGAAAATCAAATCTCATTCCTGTAAAAAGGATCTTCAGATACATAAAAGGTGCTCCTACACTTGGTATCTGGTATCCAGCTAATGGGAATATCAAGCTTTCAGGCTTTTCAGACAGTGACTTTGCTGGATGTAACACCACAAGGAAGTCCACTTCAGGAGGGTTCCAGTTTCTAGGTGATTGCTTAGTTTCATGGCAAAGCAAAAAGCAAGCAGCTGTTTCAACATCCACTGCTGAAGCTGAATACATTGCTGCTGCAAGCTGTACAGCCCAACTCTTGTGGCTTCAAAATCAGTTACTGGATTTTGGTATCACTACCTTAAAGACACCACTCATGTTGGACAACCAGGCAGCAGAAAATATCATCAAAAATCCAGTTTCCCATTCAACCACCAAACACATCGACATCAGACATCACTTTGTGAGGGATTGCTATGAAAAATGTTTGATTTCTCTGCATCATGTCCCAACTAAAGACCAGCTGGCAGATGTGCTCACAAAAGCACTTGATATAGCCACTTTTGAAAGCTTGGTTTCTTGAATTGGGATGCTAAACATGGAATAACAAGCAATATCTTGTTTTTCTATGCATAAAAGCATCAAAATGTTTTCAGAAAATCAAAAATCCATCCTTAAAAATAGCTAAAAATGAATTTTTCATTAAAATCCTTAAAAGTCTGCCATTAACCACTGATTGTTCAAAAGTCTGCTCTACTTCAAAAGCCTGTCCACTGCTGAAAGTCAACCCCTGTTCTTTCATTCCTTTGATAAACTCTGTTGTTCAAAAGCAGTGTCTTATCCACTGATATGCTATCCACTGAAAGTGAAAATCATCCACTGCTCTACTACCACTGCCTTCATCAGTCACTTTCATAAAAGTACTATCCTTCACTTTCACCAGGGGTTGTCACGTGGGCAGTACATATTGGTCAGACCTTTTGTAATGGCTGCCACGTCAGCATTCACTTTCTTCCCTATAAAATCCCCCACTCACCACCAAAACAGGGTTTTACTGTCGAATTGAATTCTTAAAAATTCTCTTCTCAAAGCAGTTTTTCATCTCATCTTTCACAAATTTCTTCGATCATTCTCTTCAAAAATGACAAAATCGAAGTCATCTTCAAAACCCTCATCCAAATCTTCATCGAAAACAGCCTCTCAAAAGGCAATTTCCACTGAAATTCCATATAAACCATCCCACAATCTCCTGGGTCTTCTCACAAAACCAGGAACCACCAATGTTTTCGATTCCATCATTGACACCATGGCAAAATCAAAGTACAAAACTTTGTTCACCGTCGATGCACCAATCTATTTGGAGACCCAAAGGGAGTTTTGGAAGAATGCAACCCTTGAAAAACAAGGAGACATTGCAACCACCATACACTCTTCTGTAAAGGGTAAAGCTGTCCAAATCACGCCACAATCCATTTCAGAGGTCTTTCAACTCGATGATCAAGAAGGTAAAATTTCTTTCACTAAAAACGAGTTACAAACTGACTTCATTGAAAGAGGGTATGAAGC
This sequence comes from Helianthus tuberosus, assembly GCA_030545235.1. Lineage (NCBI taxonomy): Eukaryota > Viridiplantae > Streptophyta > Magnoliopsida > Asterales > Asteraceae > Helianthus > Helianthus tuberosus. The sequence goes on along the minus strand of CM060373.1, from coordinate 31,769,467 downwards.
CATAATGATGAAGAAACTTACCTTACAAAAAGGTTATTTTCCTTCTGCAACCAGATTTTTATTTCATACCCTCCTACTATGTATTTCAAATAAAACCACTTCTTTCAATGAAATCCCTCTAAAGATTCAAAATCTAGGATATGCAATTCTTCAAGAAGAAAATTTTAACTATTATCGGGAAATTTTTAAAGATTTGGTTAATAATGTTGAAACAAAATCATTCTTACTCTTTCCAAGGTTTTTAAGTTACTATTTTGAAAAGAAATTCAGTAAGAATGATTTAGCTGAAATAAACCAAGGTGATGCTACTCAAATAAACAGTTTAACAACTGAAACTTTTTCAAGAATGTTAGCACCTTGCAAAACACAAGCAGAGGTGCCTGAGCAGAATTTAGCAGTTACAACTGCTCCTCAGGTATTTGCTGCTGAGCCCACTGCTCAAGGTGATCAAAGCAGCAGACCAACTGTTTTGAAACCCACATCTACAATCACCAAAAAGCCTACAAAAAGAAAAACTCAAAAACCCCCCAAACCAATAAAAAAGGCAACTCTGGAGGATGAGATACCAGAGCAAATGCCTGTGAGAACACAAAAGTCACAAGAAACCACTGCTGCTTCTTCCTCACAGCAGTTGGTACAAATATCTCAACCAATAACCGAAACTCCTCCTGCTTCTTCACAAAAAGAACAGGTTGTACAAATAGGGTCTCCACATCATGATGCTCTGGAAACACTTGTTTCTATCATCCACAGCTCAATACCCGGGGCAAATCCACTTTCTACACCACCCATCACATCCACAATTCCCCCACCAACTAAACTGCTGTTGGATGCAATTGATTTGAACCAGGCACTAACCAGTCCTTCTCAATCACCTATTAATGAGAATACACCTCAACAACTGACTGGGTCTGATGTATCAATCTTTGCTAACCCACCAACACAACCTGAGGAGGTTACACCCCTTGAGTTACAAGTAACTCTTGGTGGTAGTCCGAGTGAAGCAGCCACTACAACTGTTGAACCCACTGGTTTACAGTTGGACAGTGGTTACATTAATAAGACTTCCTTGGAGGCAATTCCTTACATAGCACCTCTGCCAACCACCAGTGGATTTATTTATCCTACTGGCAACATCAAAAGGTTGTCAAGTGTTGAAGGAAGAAGACCCCTGTACCAAGAAAAAGGGGCATCAGTGGTTAATGTTTGGAGTATACTCCCTACCTCTACCACTGATAAAACCACTGCTAGTGGGAAATCAGATGATCCCATTAAATTGGGTGATGGTTTAAAGTACCAGAAACTGACGGATCGTATTGAAAAGCTTGATAACTCTGTTGCAGAACTCAAAGATATGCTACAACAGTTGTTACAAGTACAAAAGGTACAATCAACTGCTGTTCCATCTCAAGCACCTGCTCCACAACAGGCACCTGCTACAAATGAGCTCTGGAATTTGTTTCAACCTTTTTCTCCATCAACAAGCACAAAGAGCAGATCAGCAACATGAAAAACATGTCCAACAGCTAAGAAATGTAATGGAGTCAAGGTTCAAGAACACTCAGGCTGATCTAAAGGCTCTCAAAACTCAGATCCTGCACACCACTGGCACTACTCCTCCAAAAGTTCGCTTCATTTATCAACTTCCCCCAGATAATGCCAAAAAGGGGGAGAAAATTCAGGAGTGGAAAAAGAAGGGAATAGAGGATGGTCTCTACATTGAACCAGAAAATGCAAACATGACCAAACAAATCCCTCTGCCAGATGGAAGCAAGAAAATTGATGTGACCACAAATGCACTGGCAGAAGCAGTTGCAAGTGTAAAAAGGGATAGAGAGGCCAAAAGGAAAGCCAGGGTGGATTATCCGGATCAGGGTACTTCAGGATCAAAAGATGATGAAAATCTTGTTGATGAAAAGAAGAAGCCTACAAGAAGAGTAAGGCTACCCAAATCCATTCCAACCAGACGTTCAAAGTCTGCTCCAAAACCACCACCTAAAACAGCTGTTGTAACTCCTGTTGTATCAACAACTGTTGGTACTTCAGTGGTTTCAACATCTGCTCCCACTTCAACACACACCAAATCCATTGCCTTACCACCATTACCACCAAAAACAAAATCACCTCCTGCCAAAAGGCAGAAGACAGTAGTTGTTAAAACATCTGCTGTAATGACAACAGTGGTTGGAACACCAGTTGTTTCAACAACTGTTAGTCAATCACAAACCACTGTCACTGCATCCACCACCACTGTTCCATCCAAAACATCATCAGCCCCTCCTCAAACAAAGAGGAGAAGGCTAATTCTCAAAGATGATGACACTTCACCACCACAAACATCTTCAAAATCTTCAGCTCTTGTCACAATACCAAAACCTGTTCCTCTCTCTTCAGTTCCAATGTACAAGCCCTTACCTCCTGCAGGTGTTCAATTTCCTCTTGAACTAGCAGCTGTTAGAGAAGAAATAAAATCTTTTTACTATGAGGATGACCCTGCCAAAAGGAGTTTGCCATCAATAAAAGGATATCCCTGGCCTAAAAATGTTGATGAATATTTGAAAATCAAGGCCAAGCAAGCAGAGGATATCTCAAAAAGAAACACACAAGGGAAATCTGACAAAGAAATTTCAAGAAATTATCAATATCTGCTCACACAAGTCAGTTCCCTAGAACAATTTGCAAAAAATGTCAGTCAACAAATTTCAGAAAGAGCAGCTGAAACTTTGAAGAAAGACTACATTGAAAGCATCATGGCTCACAAGAAGTACAAAGGAGAGAAACACATGTACAAAGAGTGGACTGTTCCGGAGCTTGAAAATGAAGCAGCAAGAATTCAAGACACGATAAAAAGGAAAGTTACTCACACTCCTCCTGTCTGGGCAAAGTTTAGAAAGAATGTACCTGACAAACAGGTAGAACTGAAAAGAATGAAAGAAGAACTGGTTGCTGCTGAATATGGAAACAAAAGACAAGTTGCTAGATGGAAAGAAGATGTGGTCAGGATCACCTACAAAAGGTTGGAGGAACTAAGAAAGAAAGATCCAAATGTTCCTTAAAAGCCTGACTATCCTGAAGCAGAGGTTTCAAAAAGACCACCAAAGCTACAGATCAGGAGAGCCACTGCTCCAACTGGTGCTGCCATCTATAAAAGAAGGGCACACAAACAGTTGAGAGGTGAAACCATCCAAGAGATGATAAAAGGAGATGAACTTGTAAAAGAAGGCATAAAGAAAATGATCATAGAAACTCTTGGTTTGGATCAAACTGCAAATACTGCTTAGCCAGTTATGAATAGGCCAGCCTCACCAAATACCTCTGCAAATAAACATCTCCCAAGAAACCCACCAGGCTCAAAAATACAAAAGTGGGAAACTGACAAACAGACCTGCGTATTGACTTTGCTCAGGTCTGGTGGAGAAGTGGAGAAAATATCAAGGGAACAAGCTCTTGGCCTGAGTCTTGAAGATTTGCAGGATCTCCTTGATCTTCCACATAGCAGGGATGATGAAGACACAGATGCCCTAGACTTTGAATTACAATTTAAAGGTCAGATAAGGGAACTGTTGATGAGGCAATAAAGAATTCCACAATAATGAAGAGTTTTGGCATTATCTGTTCCAGGGGGAGATTGTTGGGATTGAACCCTATAAGAGGAACAGATAATTAAAGCCAAAACTGGATCAGAGCAGTGGATCCAGAATAAGCAGATGTTTACATACAAATCTCTCCCCTTGAAAGTGATTTCATATCTGCTGACCTCCTATCTGCTGATCTTGCAAAGTGCTGACCTACAACTGCTGCTCAAGTAAAGACCTGATGAAAGACCAAAGCTCTGCTGATTCAATCTACTGCCTTGAGTCAAGAACTGCTGATCCGGACAAGCACTGCTGGGTTCACAGAAGTGGAAGGATGCAGCAGCTGTTTAAGTGTCTTTTATGTAATGAAATGTAATAGCAGTAGTTAGTACATCAGTGTTTGTATAGATCTGAGGTTAGAGTTTGTTAGGAGGTTAGATGTCACTTTCATGGTGACGTTAGCTAAGATGCTCAGTGGTTTGCAAGTGCCTATAAATAGTTCAGTACTTTGTACTGTTCTATTAGCTCTTTTGCATCATCGTCTTCTTTGCACGGACAAACAACTGAGCTCTGGCTGAGGGGGAGTTTGCATTCATTCATCAATCATTGTAATCGTTATTGAAATAAATTCAATCTTCCGATTTATTGTGTAAAGATGTTTGATCAAAGTATTACTCTCGTTTGATTGTATGCAAAGTTTGTTTTCATCATAATTCCGCTGCACACTCATCCATTCTCATTTTAATTACAAACACAAAATACAATCAGAAATAAACTCAGATCCAACAAAAGTATACCAAGTCGGTGATGCGCACTTGGGTAAGAAGTCGTGGTAGAGAACAAACAGTGTAGTGGCCATCATTATTTTAGTCAAGGTAGAGTAGGAAAGACCTAAATACCGTTACTGAAAATTTGCCAAATATAGGTACCGATATATATATATATATATATATATATATATATATATATATATATATATATATATATATATATATATATATATATAGGGTAAGGTTCCAGCGTGAACAACCTCCCAAGAGTGAACTGCGTGAACAAATCTTGACCGCTGATTAATATGATCTTGATTATTTAAAGGGGTGGTATGATTGTAATTAATAGGTTAGATTTTATTGTTTTATTAAAATTAAAAGGGTAGAAGTGTAATTATATTATTTTGCTTATTTAAAACTAGGAAAGAAAATTATTTCCAAAAATAAGAGAGTAAATCCCGTAAATATACCATGTATTAGACACATGTGTACTATCGTGTTGGAATGTATAGAACAGTAGAACACAGCAGTATACATGTGTACTACGGAGCTAAGACAACAATGTTGCGGGTCACATGTGTACTATACCATGTATTATACACATGTGTACTATCGTGTTGGAATGTATAAAACACAGCAGTACACATGTGTACTACGGAGCTAAGAGTTATACACAAAAAAAAGATGACTGGAAACCCTAGTTCAACCAAAAAAAGACTAAAACTATAATTCGAATCTTGCTACTATGACCAAAGACAATGACAATATTAAAATAAGTTAAGATTATCCTAACATATTTAAAATAAGTAATTGTATTGTAGATGTCGAAAATTTTGGTAACTGATGATGATTTAAATATGGTAGGATTTTGAAATTAATAAGACAATAATTTAAATTCAATATTTATATAAAGTTACAATCTTACCCTTGTTAAATGTATATGGAATCAATGGTTCAGATCAGTTCACGCGGTTCACTCTTGGAAATTTGTTCACATTTGAACCTAATCTTATATATATATATATATAGGGAGCCGCTAAAATAAGAACCACTCCCAGTTGTAAGAACCGCGAGAACCACTTTCAACCAATCAGAACATGCCAACAGAAAGGGTATATTAGTCATTTACCCAAACCATCAAATCCCATTATCTCTCCTCATTTAAAGTACCTTCTCTCTCCTCTTTCATTATTTGTCAGCTTCATCTTCATTTATCTTCCATTTGTTTCTCATTCTCTCTCTCTTGAAACTGGTTTCGGATGATTCTGCATTTGGAAAAACCCAAATCAAAATCATAACAACCACCACACACCCTCATCTCCGGCCACCCTCCCCCCACCACACACCGCTGTTCACCGCCACCCAACCGTTCACAACCCAACCCCCCGCCCAATCCTGGATTTGATGAAGATTTGCGTGGGCAACAGTCACAAAACCACCGCCCAAAGCTCCGATTTGGGGTATTGAGCTCCGATTTTGGGAAACGAGATGGGGGAACAATTCTAAGCTCCGATTTGGGGGGTAGTGAGCTCCGATTTGATGTTGTGGTGGTGGTGGCGGTTCGACGGCTGGGTGGTGGTCAGCGGTGGTTGGTCGGCAGCGGTGGTTATACGGTTACGGTGGTGGTTGGTCGGCGGCGGTGGTTCTAACAGTGGGTAGTGGCTGGTATTTTTTATATGTGTTCTTGAATGAATGATGATGATACCGATTGTATTTTTGGTATGTGTTCTTGATTTTTCTGGGTTTTCTTGATTTTTCTGGGTTTACTTGATTTTTTTAGTGATTTCTTTGGCCTGTGTTCTTGATATGTGTTATTGATCTGTGGGTTTTGAATGTTTGAATCGGTTTAATCTGGGTTTTGAATGTTTGATTTTGTGGGTTTTGATCTGTTGAATCTTGGCCTGTGTTCTTGATCTGTTGAATCTTGGCCTGTGTTCTTGATGTTGAATCTGGGTTTGATGTTGAATCGGGGTTTGAATATGGGTTTGATGTTTGAATATGGGTTTGATGTTGAATCTGGGTTTCATGTTGAATCTGGGTTTGAAATATGTTTGAATGATGTTCTTGTTTCCTTTTGAATGTTCAAATCGTTTGAATATGGTGCCTTATTGAATCGGCTGTGATGATGCAAAAAAAAAAAAAATGACGATGGCGCGGCAAGGATGGCGGAGGGTAGGGTTTTTTGAACATGCAGCCCCACTTTGCAGCCTCTGATTATCGGAAAATCTGAGCCAAAACTTCGTTTTTTTTTTCAAGAATCCTCTCGTTCTTTTGATTTTTTTAGGCGTCGATGATGATAACAAAGTATCTGAGACACATCACGAGTGTACGATTTTCTGGGTGCGTTCGATTTTGCGTAAAAACGTTTTTGTAAAAGAAAAAAGTTAAACCGTAAACTTTTTAACGTAAAACGTAAAAAGTTTTTACGTAAAACGTAAAAAGTTTTCCGTAAAACGTTAAAAGTTTTAGGTAAATCGTATAACGTAATTTTTTTTAGTAAAACGTAAAAACGTAAAAAACGTTAACGTAAAAAAACCGGCGCGTAAAACGTAAAAAAACGTTAACGTAAAAAACCGGGGGCGTAAAACGTAAAAAACCGGCGCGTAAAACGTAAATATCGTTAATGTAAAAAACCGGCGCGTAAAACTTAAAAAAAACGTTAACGTAAAAAACCGGGGCGTAAAACGTAAAAAACCGACGCGTAAAACGTAAACAAACCGGGGCGTAAAACGTAAAAAAATGACGCGTAAAACGTAAAATAACGTTAACGTAAAAACGAAAAAAACGTTAACGTAAAAACTTTTTACGTTCCGTAAAGAAACGCTCGTAAAAAAAACAGGGCGTAAAAAAACACGGCGTAAAACGTTCCGTAAAAAAACGCTCGTAAAAAAACGGGGCGTAAAAACGTAATATAAAAATCTGTTTTTTAATCATTAAAAAAATTATCATTAAAATCTGAATTTTAAAATATCGTTTAATATAAAAATATGTTTTTTAATAAAAAAATAATCAAAGAATAGGACAAAAAAACAATTAAATATAATATATATTAAAAGACAAAAAAGTAATTTTACTTAAATACCCCTTTGAATTAAAATATTAAAGAAATAATAAGACAAAAAATACTTAATATTATTTTTAAATACTTTTAATCTCATCCATCCATCATCTTGATCTAATGGCTAGAAAGTGGTTCTCGCGGTTCTTACAACTGGAGGTGTTTCTCATTTTAGCGGTCCCCTATAGGGGGTCGCTAAAATGAAAACCACCCCAAGTTAAAAGAACCACGAGAACCAATCTCCACCAATCAGATAATGACACCCAAAAGGGTAATATAGTCATTTAATCAAAACCATCAAATCATCTCTCTCTGCTCTTTTAAGTCTCTTTTTAAAATAATTTCAGTTTCTCTCCGTTCACATTTAATCAAAACCATTAAATTATCTCTCTCTGCTCTTTAAAGTCTCTTTAAAAAAAAGATTTTGTAAAATTTTTGATAAAAAAATTTTTGTAAAAAAAAAATTTAAAACCGTAAAAAAAGCTTTCATAAAAAGTTTAAAAAATGTGTGTAAAAAAAGTTTTTATAAAAAAAGGTTAAAACCGTAAAAAAAATTCCGTATAAATTTTTGTTCTTTGTTAAAAAGTTTTTGTAAAAAAAAGTTGAAAAAAAGTTTTTTGTAAAAAAAAAGTCTAAACCGTAAAAAAAGTTTTCGTAAAAAAAAAGTTTAAAACTTAAAGAAAAGTTTAAAAACATGTGTGTAAAAAACGACGCGTAAAAAAAAACAGCACGTAAAAAACGGGGCGTAAAAAAACGGCTCATAAAAAACCGGGTGATAAAACGACGCGTAAATACGGGGGCGTAAAACGACGCGTAAAAATGGGGCGTAAAAAACGACGTGTAAAACCGGATTTAAAAAAAACGGCGCGTAATACCGGGCGTAAAAACGACGCGTAAAAACGGGACGTAAAAAACGGCGCGTAAAAAATGGGGCGTAAAAAAACGGCTCGTAAAAAACCAGCTCGTAAAAACGTTTTTTGTAAAAGAGTTAACTACCATTTTGGTCCCTGAGGTTTTGTCACTTTTACCACTTTAGTCCAAAACTCAAACTTTTTCAATCTAGGTCCCTGTGGTTTCACTTTTATTGCCATTTGGTCCAAAAATAAATCAGCTGATATCTGGCTAATAAAATCCTATTATTTTGTCCTTTTCCTTAGGGGCAAAACAGTCAATATAATTTTATTATAACACATTATTAATTAAATTAATGAAATCAGCTGATATTTGGTCATTTTGAGCTTGAGAAAAAGGACAAAATAACATGATTTTATTAGTCAAATATCAGCTGATTTCATTTTTGGACTAAATTGACAATAAAAGTGAAACCACAGGGACCCAGATTTAAAAGGTTTGAGTTTTGAACTAAAGTGCCAAAAGTGAAAAAACTCAGGGACCAAATGGCAGTTTACTCTTTGTAAAAAATTCCTGACAAAAATTATTTTTTGTAAAAAAAAATCAAATTTTAAAATGTTTTTTAATTAAAAAATCTGATTTTAATAAAAAAACAATTAATTTAATAAGACAAAAAAAGTAATAAAAACAATATATATAATAAGACAAAACAAGCAAATTTACTAAACTGCCCTTTTGATATTAAATTATTAAAAACATAATAAGACAAAAATAATTTAATATTATTTTTATAACTTTTAATCTCATCCATCCATCTTCAAAGATCAATGGTTGGAAAGTAGTTACCGCGGTTCTCTTAACTGGGGGTGGTTTTTATATATAGTGAAAGTGTAAAATACAATATCTCCTAACGTGCAATACGTACGATATAATGAAATCGCATGTTGGAAATCGCTTGTTTTTTTAGCAATTTCGCATGTTGGTTTTTCTGATGAAATCGCATGTTTAAAATTGAATTCGCACCGGATCGGACGGCTGAGATGAGCGCGTACATATTGTATGATAAGAGATATTGTACGTTAACCTAACTCTATATATATATATATATATATATATATATATATATATAGAATTATTTTTTATAAAAATAGGCAATTTATTATTCAAGATGTTATGTATTAATAAAAATTTATATATATACCAGTACCTCTATTTGATGATTTTTCGGTACCGATACTTCCGGTACAGGTACCGATATCGAGCTCTTCCCTACTCTACCATGAATTATAAAATAATGATGGCCTCTTCACTATTTGTTCTCTACCACTCTATCATGACTTCTTACCCAAGTGTGCATCACCAACTTGTAAATTCATGACTTCTTACCCAAATGTGCATAACCAACTTGTAAATATATGATTTCTTACCTAAGTGTGCATTACCAACTTGTAAATTAAGCTATTAATACTTGTAAAAAAGTTGAATAGTAAGTTTACCTCATAAAGTAAAGTTATTAATTAATAGTGCATTACTAACTTGTAAATTAAGCTATCAGTACTTGTAAAAAATTGAATAGTAACTTTACCTCACAAAGTAAAGTTATTAATTAATATATAGGAAATTACTAACTTGTAAATTAAGCTATCAGTACTTGTAAAAAATTGAATAGTAACTTTACCTCACAAAGTAAAGTTATTAATTAATATATAGGAAATATATGATTTGATTTGTGAACGATCATGAACATTAGAACTTTTTAATGATTTTTTTCCGATTTGATTTGTGAACGATCATGAACAATAGAACTTTGTAATGATTTTTCCTTTACAATTTGTTTTTGATAGCCCGTGAACTTGTAGCCATAAAGTGAACGATCATGAACAATAGAACCTTTTTATGATTTTTTCCTTTATAATTTGTTTGTGATAGCGTGAACTTGTAAGCCATAAATATTTGACTACCATAATTATTTTATTAAGCATAATCTTTTTTATAGAAACTTATACTATAATTATTTTATTAAGCATAATCTTTTTTGAAAACTTATCTGACTATTCCTTTTATTAATTAAATGAGTAACTTGCAGCCATAAACTTACTCTAACTATACCAACATATTTATAAAATGCCAAAACATCAAATTACCAACCAACGGCAGGTAAACAGACAAAAAGCTGCGCAGCTACCCCACTTTGAATTGTAAAGCCGATCCTAGTAAAGAAGAAGCGACTCTTAAGGGTCGAGGTATTATTGTTCACGACCCGCTGGACACTGTTAAGAAATTCCACAACCTCCGAGACTAGAGACCTAAATGTATTAAAAGCAAATTGGATAAACACGTGTTGATTCTCTAAACAAGCTTTCTCGTGTTTAGCGACTTTGTTTGATTCCGCCTTCAACGTTGCCTGGCCAGCAACAAACCCAGTATCCCTGAGCAAAACAAGAGGGGACACCCCTGTAAGGTCCATACAAGCGTGTTTTCCCCCTGCCCACCAAAACACAAGAATATCAGCTGGCCAAAGAGTAGACCTTCCATCGAGCAGATATGTCAGAAAGTTCACCAAAGCCTCCTTTTTAGCATAAATCACTACCTGCTTTAGAACATCACAAAAAATATCCCTAACCAAATCATGCTTATATTTAAACCCAGATAACTCCTTGCAATGGACCACATGCTGACTAAAGTATCTAAACAAACGTTGACTAGACAGGGCTCATCAACAGGTAACAAAGGGATCATTAGCCGGTATTTAAGAGTTGCCCGTTACTCCACAGCCAGCATGTGTTGGCTTAATCCTTCAATGGAGATGAGCAGCGAAGCTAGAAAATTTCTACCGGGGGGCGGAAGTCAACGGACCTAAAAATTCTATATAAGTAAATGTTTTTTTATAGAACCGGGGGGTCGAAAACGGATATACCTAAAAAATTCTATATGAAACGTACATACATAATACTACTGAGCAAAAAGTTCGGAAGGTCGCTCCCCCTTGCCAGCTACAAACCCAGTATCTCTGAGCCCAACAAGAGGGGACACCCCTGTAAGGTCCATACAAGCATGTTTCCCCCCCTGCCCACCCAAACACAAGAATATCAGCTGGCCAAAGAGTAGACCTTCCATCGAGCAGATCTGTCAGAAAGTTCACCAGAGCCTCATTTTTTGGCATAAATCACTGCCTGCTTTAGAACATCACAAAGAATATCCCTAACCAAATCATGCTTGTATTTAAACCCAGATAACTCCTTGCAACGGACCGCATGCTGACCAAAAGTATCTAAACAAACCTTGCGACAAACTTGGTAGGGCTCATCAACAGGTAACAAAGGGATCATTAGCCGGTACTTAAGAGTTGTCCGGTACTCTGTAGCCGGCATGTGTTGGCTCAATCCTTCAATGGAGATGAGCAGCGAAGCTTGAAATTTTCCACCGGGGGCCGGAAGTCAACGGACCTAAAAATTATATATAAGTAATTTTTTTATAAAACTGGGGGGAGGGGGGGGGGGGGGTCAAAAACGTATACACCTAAAAAATTCTATACGAAACATACATACATAATAATACTGAGCAAAAAGTTCAGCAGGTCGCACCCCGGCTTCTTGAAAGCTACACCCCTAGAGTTGAGTGTTAGGAAATGTTGAGCATAAGGAGCCCGAACACAATCAAGCACAACTGTCATCATAGCCGACATGTCTAATTATTCATATGCAATTTCATCACACATAAAACGTGCTTTCAGTAATTGATTAATCGTATTGTGTGTGGAAGTATAAAAAGTAATTTTCTAATAATTTTTTTTTCAATAACTTATCTTTGCTAAGTTTTTAAAAAGTAATAAGAAGGTAGAGGAAGGTTCAAATGAAAACCACTAGTTATCGCGAAAACTTGAAAACTAACTAACAAAAGCATAAAAAAACATACCCAATTTTTTTTTTGCATACCAATTTTCGATATTTTAGGTATATAAAAAAAATTTCATAAAAAAAAAATTGTAGAGCACATGTGTAATAGTACACATGTGCACTACAATTTTTTTTAAAAAAAATGTTTTTTTTATATAAAAAACTAGCGATTTTTAATAAAAAATTGAAAAAAAAAACATTTTTGTGTGTTTTTTTGGCTTTTTTAGTTAGTTTTCGAGTTTTCGCAATAAAATTGGTTTTCATTTAAACCATCCCCTATATATATATATATATATATATATATATATATATATATATTTATATATATGGAGGTTCATTTGAAAAAAAAATTAATTGAGAACAAAATCAACAAATGCTACAATTGTAAAATATTAAATAATTTATCTCATCTCATTTATTATTATATTTGACTAATATATTAGTTATAAAGACTATCATCCTACATACTAAATTTTTTTGCTACACACATCAAAATGTATCCTCTACAGTTCTATATTTATCCTACACATATATAAATTTATCCTACATAGTTCGTAATTATTCCACACTTTAAATTAATTTTTTTTGAAAAAAAATATATAATTTGAAAATGAGTTACAAATTTAACGTTTATAAAAAAGAAAAAGTACAAATGAATGATTTATCTACGTTTACCAATAAATTAAAAAGCAATATAATAAAAAGAACTGATTGGTTGTTATGAATCAAAACCCTATATATACACCTGTATATTACCATTAAATCTGCACAAAATCAACCATATGGAGATCTTCACCATCTTCCTTTCATGGCTTCTTACAACAGCATTAGTTTTATTCATGTTCTGCTTGTTTCTACACCCTCTAAGATCAAATAGATCATCCATAACAGCCCCTAAACTCCCCCCAAACCCTCCAAATCTTCCAATAATTGGAAACTTGCACAAACTAATAGGTAAACCTCGTCACCAAGCCCTTTGGCAACTCTCCAAAGAATATGGTCCAGTTATGCGATTTTATATTGGCTCAAAACCATACCTTATCATCTCTTCCCCTGCCATGGCCAAACAGGTCTTGAAAACACAAGATCACATATTTTGTTCCCGTCCATTGTCCAAGGCCGTGAAGCGGCTAACTTACAATTACATGGACATCGCATTCTCCCCTCATAGCGATCACCAGAGGGAGATGCGCAAGATTTTGGTGTCTGAGTTCCTTGGTCCCAAGAGAGCTCGATGGTTTAACCATGTACTGGTGACCGAGATTGAAACCATGGTTCGTGCTCTAGGGTCGCATCCACCAAATGTTGCAGTAAACCTAAACAAGTTGTTTTTAGCATTGGTCAAGGGGGTGGTGTGCAAGGTGGCATTTGGTAACAATTATAGACAACAACCGAATAAGGGTTCGTCATGGGAAGTGGTGGTTGATGAAGGCCTGGAAATGTTGGGTGGATCGCTTGGGGATTCTTTTCCATGGGTAGGTCCATTTATTGACCAGGTTAGCGGATCGACCCGTATGCTGGAGACATGCTTTACTAATCTCGATACATACATCGATTCGATCATTGATGATCATAAGAATCAAATTGCAGAAGTAATTGATGCTGAAAAGGATTTTGTGTATACTTTACTTGAGTTGTCTTCCAAAGATAATCCTTCTGGCCATCGGTTGACCAAAGAAGATATCAAAGCGCTTATATTGGTAAATAATATACTTTTAAGTTTTAACAATGGATAGGTTATTTGCATATATTAAAGTGATTTATTTATTTGCGTAGAGTTCTTTCTTGAACAACCAACTTATTTTAGGTTAGAAAAACATGTCGAAATTGCAACAAAATGATCACTTCAATTAATTATCTAAAAAAGTAAAATATGGATGGTTATCGACACATAAGTATGATTTCATTAATTTTTTGAACAAAGATATTGATTGTTTATACTAGTGGTGTTGGTCAAATTATAAATATTGATTGTATACTGATCAATCACTTTGAATCATTTCTTTTCCGAATATTTTTTATTGTAAAAAAAGTTGGTTAAGTAAATAAAGCCAAAAACAAAATGATTATTGTTCATGCATTTTGCTAAAAGTAATAGATATTGTTCATGCATTTTGCTGCAAGTAATAGATATTGATTGGAGTAATATACATAACATATTGCTAATGAAATAAGTTGTCAGGACGTACTCACTGGCGGAGTTGATACGACTGTTGTGACGTTGGTGTAGGCAATGTCTGAGATCGCTAGAAACGTTAGAGTGAAGCAAAAGTTGCAAACTGAAATCCGAAACAACACAGGACGAAAACCAAAAATAGATGTATTGGACATTGATGACTGTCGTAAGGGTCATGCAAAAACCTAATTAAACTACGTAGATAGCGTAAGTAGGGTATCGTATCCACGGGGAATTTGTGGTTAGTGTTAAAGAAATTAATTAAAACTAAATTATCTAAATTGGGGGTTTGTTTGTAGATTTAAAAGAAAACACAATTTGTCACGAAAAGTGTTATCAAGATGAGAAGAAGTAACCTCCACCCGGAATCCCGAATACCCGTTTTAATATAAAAATATGTTTTCTGATTCAAAACACCACATAGACATGGCCTCGGAATTAATGAATTTGATTAGTTAATAGGGATAGTTTTTAAGATTCACTATGCAACCTAATAACCCGTTTGATTGTGTCAACTACCCACCAATTTACCAACCCGCTAACAACGCAAGAAAGTTGCCAATACGCTTAATAAACGACAAGTAATTCAAACACAAGAAACGTTTACCAATAACCCAACACAAGTGGTCAAGCTGTACCAGTTTACAAGAATCAGAAAAACAGAGAATTATATCAAACCGTGTAAACGTTCATCCGGGCAGAAGTCACCGAAAGATTTAGCCGCTCATGGTGATCTTCACAGCTTCGGTTGTCATCCCGAGTTGATCCGACTTCATTGATTGGCTTCAATAATGTTGAATAATCTAATTCGTCCCTGATGTTATATGTTGACGGCTGCTCGAATAGGAATATTTATATCCGTCACGTAAATGCATGTTGGACTATGATCCTTCACGGCCCAATATCCTCCAAGAAGTGCACGTCCACTTTGATTTCAGCCAAGCCCACTCTCAATTTTCATCCCATATGAATTATGATTGTTTGATATGGATTCCTTTTTTTTTTTTTAATTATTCACGGCTGCCAATTTCTATATAACAACTTTTGTCCTTTTCTATGCACATATGTCGGCTATGAAGGATTGGAAAGATAATGAATATTATGAAAGTTGTTTTTTTAAAGTGATGCCCTTCGATTTCTTTGTATACGACGGCTGCGACTTCAATCCTTTCAAAAGATGTGTGCAAGTATGTGTTCCGTTATGTGTTCCGCATTGACTTGTCAATCCCGCTTTTCAGCTCGGTCACTTTCATTTAACCTCGTTTACTACCTGTTTAGAACAAACACACCCTTATACGATAAATATATAAATATTACGACTTAACGTATTTAACACAATAAAACTCGACGCTAACTACAACTAACTACACAAATTTTAACCCGACATCACATCCCCACACTTATCTTTTTTTCGTCCCGAAAAAATTATCTGCAATGGAATCACAATCAAAACAAATGGCTTTCAATATATACAATTATTTTATTAAAACAAATCACATCACACGTTAACCAAGATTGTGAATATACGGTCCACTTAAACCCAACCACCGGTTTCGAAGCCCTTATTTTCGATCTATTAAGTTCAAGTAATTTATAGTTGCCTATGGATCCCACACTCAAAAGACTACGACTCCACCTATTCCCGTTTCAAGCTTATGAGATTAAAAGATATTAAATCTACCGTCTTATATAAAAAACTCTTATGTTAGTCCGATTAAACTTTATGATGGATAGATGGATGATATTGCGAGCTTACATGTTTTTTTTTTTTTTTTTTTTTTTTTTTCATAACTCCACCTAGAGGGTATGTACCGCATGAGTCGCTATCCCCGCGGCAAAACCATAGGCTTTGTTTTCTTTTTTTTTTTTTTTTTTACATGTGCTCAGATGAATGGATTGAATATTTTTTTTTTTGGGCGCCACACTGTTTCGGATTTGTTTTCACAAAAAAAAACAGGTGTGCCAGTTTAATCGGAGAAACTTATAAGTTTTTTACTTATGACGTACCCCTTATACTTTCCACAGTTTCAGTTTTACCCTAGCTCCTAAGGCGGGAACCCACAAGACTCCTATTTTAAGTTGTTTTATATCAAGCCTAAGGAACCTTTCAACCGGCTGGGCCTACCCACATATCCTAAGTTAGACGCGTGACCGACCGTTCATTATCTCATATATATAATAATCGAAAAGCCACTGATTTAATTACACCTATCATTTTCCATTTTTGTGCGAAAACCTTTACAGGACATTTTCTAATTTTTTATTTTTATTGATTTTTGATTTTTTCAATTTTTTTCCTTTCTTTTTTCGCTACGATTGAACTAACTATGACACGACAACCTAAACTAGACACTAGTTTCCCCCTCCCCACACTTATTTCCTTCATTGTCCTCAATGAAGAAGGAAACTACGACTCAAACAAACTGAAAATAAAAATAGAAATAAAAATACAACAACAAATGGAACAGACTCCCCTGATTTGACGCGGTTGAATTCCTATGAGCCTTGTTCCACCACAACCGTATAGCATTTCATTCGCGGCTGCTTCAACACGGGACACTTGACTTGAAATGATTCGAATCACTTTCGTCCAAATGGAGATTGAGTATGGACAAAAGTGATCGTCACCTCCTCAGACTTCCCCACACTTGGGTAAACGCATTCGTGAAGATAATTAAAACCTGTAAGAACACACACGCAACACAAAACAAAACAAAAATACAATACTCTACATCCTCGGGCTGCCTCCCGAGAGCGCTAAGTTTTAGATCTTCAGCCAGATCGTACCTGATATGCGCTATGGTGGTTTCAATTGACATTTACCCCTTGTATTTCCAATGAATGCCCGGAATTTTACATGCCATCTCCATAAGCTCGTCAGTATAATTGGCATGTCTAGAAAGCACCTGCGGGTTTGGCTGATCCACTTCACGAGATATACACCGATGTCTTGTAGCTTTGCCCTTTTCATCTTCTTCCTCGAACCCTCTTCCCCACACTTGTTAATTGGAATGATTGATATGGGAAGAGGTTCGCTACACACATTCATCTCATCAGACTGCTCTGCCTCATCATCCTCACACACCATCTGATCCACCAGTGACTCTTCATCAGATAAAGGATTCATTGGTGTGGTATTATCCTCCACAACCTCCTCCTCCATGTGAGAATAATCTCTAATATTATCAGGTAATGGTGAAAGACGCTCTTCTAATTCTATCTTTATCTTTAACTTTTGACACTTGGAAACTAGAAAGTTGGTTCGATCTTCATCGGAAAGGTTGGGTGATGATAAATATTGCTCGAGTTTGGATAAAGTTACTTCCAATATAGCAAGCTCTTTCTCCTCCTCGGTCTGATAAGTATAAACACCCTCGGGCTCAGAATATTCCTCGGGATGATACTGTCGGTATCCCTGATACGGTCTTGAGATGTACGCATCCATCATTTTTTCATTCCAATACTCTGGATTTTCCAAATACACCGCACACACATCATCATAATCATAAGTATGATCACGACCGCAACAGAAACATCGTCCATCCGTCCTTGGCTCATAATAAGCATCCTCGTCCCGATCCCATCCGTCAGAGTAATAACCATCCTCCACTTTTGTATCAGAATTGTAGAAATATGGTAGATAGGAAGAATTCTCATAGCAAGGCATCGGTGGTTCTTCCAATTTCGCTTTTTCTCGTCTAAATCGAGCCTCGTGGCAACCGATACACGGATGAAGTGGTTCCCCGCACCACTTGCATGTAGAAGAGCCGCAAAATATAGTAAGATCTGTCATCCTGCACAAACACAACTCAACTACCCACGTAAATCACGAACAAACAGATAAAATAAAAAAAAATATTTTTTGGTTTTTTTTTTAGATTTTTTTTTTTTAGAAAGCAGGAACAACTAACTAACTAACTAACACTAAGCGCACTAATTCCCCGGCAACGGCGCCATTTTGATGACTGTCGTAAGGGTCATGCAAAAACCTAATTAAACTACGTAGATAGCGTAAGTAGGGTATCGTATCCACGGGGAATTTGTGGTTAGTGTTAAAGAAATTAATTAAAACTAAATTATCTAAATTGGGGGTTTGTTTGTAGATTTAAAAGAAAACACAATTTGTCACGAAAAGTGTTATCAAGATGAGAAGAAGTAACCTCCACCCGGAATCCCGAATACCCGTTTTAATATAAAAATATGTTTTCTGATTCAAAACACCACATAGACATGGCCTCGGAATTAATGAATTTGATTAGTTAATAGGGATAGTTTTTAAGATTCACTATGCAACCTAATAACCCGTTTGATTGTGTCAACTACCCACCAATTTACCAACCCGCTAACAACGCAAGAAAGTTGCCAATACGCTTAATAAACGACAAGTAATTCAAACACAAGAAACGTTTACCAATAACCCAACACAAGTGGTCAAGCTGTACCAGTTTACAAGAATCAGAAAAACAGAGAATTATATCAAACCGTGTAAACGTTCATCCGGGCAGAAGTCACCGAAAGATTTAGCCGCTCATGGTGATCTTCACAGCTTCGGTTGTCATCCCGAGTTGATCCGACTTCATTGATTGGCTTCAATAATGTTGAATAATCTAATTCGTCCCTGATGTTATATGTTGACGGCTGCTCGAATAGGAATATTTATATCCGTCACGTAAATGCATGTTGGACTATGATCCTTCACGGCCCAATATCCTCCAAGAAGTGCACGTCCACTTTGATTTCAGCCAAGCCCACTCTCAATTTTCATCCCATATGAATTATGATTGTTTGATATGGATTCCTTTTTTTTTTTTTAATTATTCACGGCTGCCAATTTCTATATAACAACTTTTGTCCTTTTCTATGCACATATGTCGGCTATGAAGGATTGGAAAGATAATGAATATTATGAAAGTTGTTTTTTTAAAGTGATGCCCTTCGATTTCTTTGTATACGACGGCTGCGACTTCAATCCTTTCAAAAGATGTGTGCAAGTATGTGTTCCGTTATGTGTTCCGCATTGACTTGTCAATCCCGCTTTTCAGTTCGGTCACTTTCATTTAACCTCGTTTACTACCTGTTTAGAACAAACACACCCTTATACGATAAATATATAAATATTACGACTTAACGTATTTAACACAATAAAACTCGACGCTAACTACAACTAACTACACAAATTTTAACCCGACATCAGACATCACAAAATTTACATACTTGAAAATGGCGGTAAAAGAAACATTAAGACTACACCCTCCAGCCCCATTGATAATTCCCCATGAATGCATGAGCCATTGTCAAATTGGCGGTTACGACGTCTTACCTGGGACAACTGCTTTAATCAACGCGTGGGGGATAGGAAGAGATCCAAGCATTTGGGGAGAGAATGCGGCTGAGTTCTATCTAGAAAGGTTTGAGAAGTTTGAGGTTGATTTTGAGATGGTCCCGTTTGGGGGTGGACGAAGATCGTGTCCAGCAATGAACACGGCTCCTGCAACTGTTGAGTTTGTGTTAGCAAATCTGCTTTACTGGTTTGATTGGGAAGTTCCTGATGGAGTGAAGAATGAAGATTTGAACATGCAAGAAGAGGGTACCTTAATTCTCCGAAAGAAAGTACCACTTTGCCTTGTGCCTACAAATTATAATTGGGATGATTAATAAGTAATCAGCTTCTTCTTCTTCTTCTTCTTCTTCTTCTTCTCCTCCTCCTCCTCCTCCTCCTCCTCCTCCTCCTCCTCCTCCTCCTCTTCTTCTTTGTTTTTGTTTTTTTGTTTTTATTTTTGTAAAATACCAACTGCTTGAATAAGAAATCCATATATGGAGGTCGGTCGTTTTTATTTGAATGCTAAAAGAAATCCACAACGGCCTCTGTAGTCTTTGAGTTTTAAACAACCTCCGGTGTTCTAGAATGAATGGGGAAAGTTATAGGTGGTTGTTTGCACTACCAGGAATTGATGGTATGGTGATAGGTTGTAAACGAACCGAACGAAAACGAATAAGGTCTTGTTCATGTTCGTTCGTTAAGGGTATAATGTGTTTATGAACGGTGCAGGAACACTTACCGAACGAGATTTTATGCTCGTATTCATTCATTAAGGAAAGGTACGTGTTCACGAACACAAATAAAATTGTCGAAGATGACGATGGATAGAGGTGGATGGTGAGAGAGCAGCGCTAGACCTTGAAGCCCCAATCATTGAACGAAAGTCGATAGTATTTTTCGTTGTGAATGATGAAAACAAAGTGAAACGATTCATAAACAAAGTGGAAATAGGGTTTCCCATTTTATTTATTTGGGTAATGAGATAAATAAGAATTAAATAATATAAAAAGTTTAGAGAAACAAATAAATCCTAAAAGATGTTTAATGAACAACATAAATAAATGAACACGAACGAATGTTCACGAGCACATTACCAAAAATTCACGAACGCATTTGAACAAACGGGACATTTTTTCGTGTTTATTCATTTAACTAACTAAATGAATGAAATTTCTTGTTCATGTTCACTCATTATTTAAATGAACGAACACAAATGAAGACATGGGCTTTTTCATATTACCGAGTGCTAAGTGACAACCTCTTATTAAATTGTTTCTTTAACTTTTCATTTATTTATTCTGAAATAATATAAGTGAAAATAATAATTTCACCAATATCGAGACACGCCGTCTGGTGACATATAGTCTACATACGTTAACATATATATATATATATAGGGAGAGAATGAGAAAATTACATATAAATGAGAAAACTAGAAAACTAACTAAAAAAATCTAAAAAACATACCAATTTTTTTACAATTTTTTATAAAAAAAATCGTTATTTTTTATATATAATTTTTTTTTTCAAAAAAATAATAATAAACTTGTACTACACATGTGCATTACATGCTTAAAATTAGCTTTTTGTGTTTAGTTTAGCTTTTAGAGTTAGGTTTTTTGGAGGTTTAGAATTAGGATTTGGTTTTTGGGTGTGAGGGAGAGGGGGGAGAGGGTTTAGGTTTTTGGGGGTGGGGAGTTTAGGGGTTTTTTTCGGTTTTATATTTAGGGTTTAGTTTTATGTTTTCGGGAGGGGAAGGGGTGGGGGGATTTAGGTTTTTGGGGGGTGTCGGTGGGGGGGGGGGGGTTAAGTAGTTTAGGCTTTCCGTATTAGTACACATGTATAGTACAAAAAAAATTATTTTTTATTGTTTTCAAAAAAAAAATTCGTGTATAAAAAATAGAGATTTTTTTTTACAAAAAATTGTAAAAAAAATTAGTATGTTTTTTAGGTTTTTTTTAGTTAGTTTTTTGGTTTTCTTATTTAAACTAGTTTTCTCATGATCCATCCCATATATATATATATATATATATATATATATATATATATATATATACCAAAATTTTGGATTGGGTCCCTAGCTTTTGAAAAGTGCATGGATGGTCCATGTGGTTTGCACTTTGTAACGCATTTAGTCCCCATCTAACAAATCTCCAGGTTTTCGCAGGTCCAAGTAATTTGAGACTAAATGCGTTACAAAGTACAAACTACAGGAACCATGGATGTACTTTTGGCAAAAGTCGGGGACTTAATGTATTACAAAGTTCAAACCACAAGGACTATCTATGTACTTTTGAAAATCTAGGGACCAAATACAAAATTTTGGTTAACCACAGGGACCATCTGTGTACTTTACTCTTTAGATATATATATATATATATAGGGGGGTTTTAAATGAGAACACTAAATATCGCGAGAACCGTGAGAACAAATGAAAAAACCACGAGAACTTGGTCAAAAACAATTCAAAATTTCTTTTTACACTTATCATTATTATTCGAATACAATGTTAGAAATTAAATTTACACGTTTAAATTTACGCGAATTCGTAAATAAAGAAAATTTACACAAGTGTAAGTTTGCCATTTACACATGTGTAAATTTGTTATGTTTACACATGTGTAAAAAAACTAAAAAAAGTGATTTTGAAAGAAGAAATGAATTGTTTGATGTTGTAAATTCTTTTCTTGATGTTGTATCTTAATTACAATGAGGTTTGTATTAAAAAAATTGGTTTTGATTGGTTTTTTCATTTGTTCTCACGGTTCTGACAATATTTAGCGTTCTCAAGAAAACCCTCCCATATATATATATATATATATATGGGTTAGGTCATTACAGAACTCTAAATAATTACAGAACTTTCAGAACTTCTAATAAACAATTATTTTATAAATATATTTTTATATTTTGAGCACTTTTATCATTTATTATATGTATTTCTATGATTACATACATGTTAAGAGTAATTTACATACGTGTAATAGTCAATTTATATATATGTGTAACAACTTATTACATATATGTAAAAAGTACTAGTTTACATATATGTAATCATATAAAATATGAGAAAATTACTCTTATGATGTATGTAATGATGAAAATACATATAATTAATGATAAAGTTCTCCTAAATATAAAAATATATAAATAAAAAGATTGTTTATTAGGAGTTCTTTGAGTTCTGTAAATATTTAGGGTTCTGAAATGATCCTCACCCTATATATATATATATATAGGGAGCCGCTAGAATGAGAACCACCACGAGTTATGAGAACCACGAGAACCGCGCCCCGCGGGTGGCCGTCGGCGACGAAATTTTTTTTACACCTAGATCCGTATATTTTAGTGGGGGGTTTAAATTTTCGGTTCAAACGGCGCGCCCGAGGGGTTAGTTTTTTAGTCATGGTAGAGTAGGAAAGACCTAAATACCGTTACTGAAAATTTGCCAAATATAGGTACCGATATATATATATATATATATAGGGTAAGGTTCCAGCGTGAACAACCTCCCAAGAGTGAACTGCGTGAACAAATCTTGACCGCTGATTAATATGATCTTGATTATTTAAAGGGGTGGTATGATTGTAATTAATAGGTTAGATTTTATTGTTTTATTAAAATTAAAAGGGTAGAAGTGTAATTATATTATTTTGCTTATTTAAAACTAGGAAAGAAAATTATTTCCAAAAATAAGAGAGTAAATCCCGTAAATATACCATGTATTAGACACATGTGTACTATCGTGTTGGAATGTATAGAACAGTAGAACACAGCAGTATACATGTGTACTACGGAGCTAAGACAACAATGTTGCGGGTCACATGTGTACTATACCATGTATTATACACATGTGTACTATCGTGTTGGAATGTATAAAACACAGCAGTACACATGTGTACTACGGAGCTAAGAGTTGTACACAAAAAAAAGATGACTGAAAACCCTAGTTCAACCAAAAAAAGACTAAAACTATAATTCGAATCTTGCTACTATGACCAAAGACAATGACAATATTAAAATAAGTTAAGATTATCCTAACATATTTAAAATAAGTAATTGTATTGTAGATGTCGAAAATTTTGGTAACTGATGATGATTTAAATATGGTAGGATTTTGAAATTAATAAGACAATAATTTAAATTCAATATTTATATAAAGTTACAATCTTACCCTTGTTAAATGTATATGGAATCAATGGTTCAGATCAGTTCACGCGGTTCACTCTTGGAAATTTGTTCACGTTTGAACCTAATCTTATATATATATATATATATATATATATATGGAGCCGCTAAAATAAGAACCACTCCCAGTTGTAAGAACCGCGAGAACCACTTTCAACCAATCAGAACATGCCAACAGAAAGGGTATATTAGTCATTTACCCAAAACATCAAATCCCATTATCTCTCCTCATTTAAAGTACCTTCTCTCTCCTCTTTCATTATTTGTCAGCTTCATCTTCATTTATCTTCCATTTGTTTCTCATTCTCTCTCTCTTGAAACTGGTTTCGGATGATTCTGCATTTGGAAAAACCCAAATCAAAATCATAACAACCACCACACACCCTCATCTCCGGCCACCCTCCCCCCACCACACACCGCTGTTCACCGCCACCCAACCGTTCACAACCCAACCCCCCGCCCAATCCTGGATTTGATGAAGATTTGCGTGGGCAACAGTCACAAAACCACCGCCCAAAGCTCCGATTTGGGGTATTGAGCTCCGATTTTGGGAAACGAGATGGGGGAACAATTCCAAGCTCCGATTTGGGGGGTAGTGAGCTCCGATTTGATGTTGTGGTGGTGGTGGCGGTTCGACGGCTGGGTGGTGGTCAGCGGTGGTTGGTCGGCAGCGGTGGTTATACGGTTACGGTGGTGGTTGGTCGGCGGCGGTGGTTCTAACAGTGGGTAGTGGCTGGTATTTTTTATATGTGTTCTTGAATGAATGATGATGATACCGATTGTATTTTTGGTATGTGTTCTTGATTTTTCTGGGTTTACTTGATTTTTTTAGTGATTTCTTTGGCCTGTGTTCTTGATATGTGTTCTTGATCTGTGGGTTTTGAATGTTTGAATCGGTTTAATCTGGGTTTTGAATGTTTGATTTTGTGGGTTTTGATCTGTTGAATCTTGGCCTGTGTTCTTGATCTGTTGAATCTTGGCCTGTGTTCTTGATGTTGAATCTGGGTTTGATGTTGAATCGGGGTTTGAATATGGGTTTGATGTTTGAATATGGGTTTGATGTTGAATCTGGGTTTCATGTTGAATCTGGGTTTGAAATATGTTTGAATGATGTTCTTGTTTCCTTTTGAATTTTCAAATCGTTTGAATATGGTGCCTTATTGAATCGGCTGTGATGATGCAAAAAAAAAAAAATTACGATGGCGCGGCAAGGATGGCGGAGGGTAGGGTTTTTTGAACATGCAGCCCCACTTTGCAGCCTCTGATTATCGGAAAATCTGAGCCAAAACTTCGTTTTTTTTTCAAGAATCCTCTCGTTCTTTTGATTTTTTTAGGCGTCGATGATGATAACAAAGTATCTGAGACACATCACGAGTGTACGATTTTCTGGGTGCGTTCGATTTTGCGTAAAAACGTTTTTGTAAAAGAAAAAAGTTAAACCGTAAACTTTTTAACGTAAAACGTAAAAACGTAAAACGTAAAAAGTTTTTACGTAAGACGTAAAACGTAAAAAGTTTTCCGTAAAACGTTAAAAGTTTTAGGTAAATCGTATAACGTAATTTTTTTTTTAGTAAAACGTAAAAACGTAAAAAACGTTAACGTAAAAAAACCGGCGCGTAAAACGTAAAAAAACGTTAACGTAAAAAACCGGGGGCGTAAAACGTAAAAAACCGGCGCGTAAAACGTAAATATCGTTAATGTAAAAAACCGGCGCGTAAAACTTAAAAAAACGTTAACGTAAAAAACCGGGGCGTAAAACGTAAAAAACCGACGCGTAAAACGTAAACAAACCGGGGCGTAAAACGTAAAAAAATGACGCGTAAAACGTAAAATAACGTTAACGTAAAAACGAAAAAAACGTTAACGTAAAAACTTTTTACGTTCCGTAAAGAAACGCTCGTAAAAAAAACGGGGCGTAAAAAAACACGGCGTAAAACGTTCCGTAAAAAACGCTCGTAAAAAAACGGGGCGTAAAAACGTAATATAAAAATCTGTTTTTTAATCATTAAAAAAAATTATCATTAAAATCTGAATTTTAAAATATCGTTTAATATAAAAATATGTTTTTTAATAAAAAAATAATCAAAGAATAGGACAAAAAAAAACAATTAAATATAATATATATTAAAAGACAAAAAAGTAATTTTACTTAAATACCCCTTTGAATTAAAATATTAAAGAAATAATAAGACAAAAAATACTTAATATTATTTTTAAATACTTTTAATCTCACCCATCCATCATCTTGATCTAATGGCTAGAAAGTGGTTCTCGCGGTTCTTACAACTGGAGGTGTTTCTCATTTTAGCGGTCCCCTATAGGGGGTCGCTAAAATGAAAACCACCCCAAGTTAAAAGAACCACGAGAACCAATCTCCACCAATCAGATTATGACACCCAAAAGGGTAATATAGTCATTTAATCAAAACCATCAAATCATCTCTCTCTGCTCTTTTAAGTCTCTTTTTAAAATAATTTCAGTTTCTCTCCGTTCACATTTAATCAAAACCATTAAATTATCTCTCTCTGCTCTTTAAAGTCTCTTTAAAAAAAAGATTTTGTAAAATTTTTGATAAAAAGTTTTTGTAAAAAAAAATTTTAAACCGTAAAAAAAGCTTTCATAAAAAGTTTAAAAAATGTGTGTAAAAAAAGTTTTTATAAAAAAAGGTTAAAACCGTAAAAAAAATTTCGTATAAATTTTTGTTCTTTGTTAAAAAGTTTTTGTAAAAAAAAGTTGAAAAAAAGTTTTTTGTAAAAAAAAAGTCTAAACCGTAAAAAAAGTTTTCGTAAAAAAAAAGTTTAAAACCTTAAAGAAAAGTTTAAAAACATGTGTGTAAAAAACGGCGCGTAAAAAAAAACAGCACGTAAAAAACGGGGCGTAAAAAACGGCTCATAAAAAACCGGGTGATAAAACGACGCGTAAATACGGGGGCGTAAAACGATGCGTAAAAATGGGGCGTAAAAAACGGCGTGTAAAACCGGATTTAAAAAAACGGCGCGTAATACCGGGCGTAAAAACGACGCGTAAAAACGGGACGTAAAAAACGGCGCGTAAAAAACGGGGCGTAAAAAACGGCTCGTAAAAAACCAGCTCGTAAAAACGTTTTTTGTAAAAGAGTTAACTACCATTTTGGTCCCTGAGGTTTTGTCACTTTTACCACTTTAGTCCAAAACTCAAACTTTTTCAATCTAGGTCCCTGTGGTTTTACTTTTATTGCCATTTGGTCCAAAAATAAATCAGCTGATATCTGGCTAATAAAATCCTATTATTTTGTCCTTTTCCTTAGGGGCAAAACAGTCAATATAATTTTATTATAACACATTATTAATTAAATTAATGAAATCAGCTGATATTTGGTCATTTTGAGCTTGAGAAAAAGGACAAAATAACATGATTTTATTAGTCAAATATCAGCTGATTTCATTTTTGGACTAAATTGACAATAAAAGTGAAACCACAGGGACCCAGATTTAAAAGGTTTGAGTTTTGAACTAAAGTGCCAAAAGTGAAAAAACTCAGGGACCAAATGGCAGTTTACTCTTTGTAAAAAATTCCTGACAAAAATTATTTTTTGTAAAAAAAAATCAAATTTTAAAATGTTTTTTAATTAAAAAATCTGATTTTAATAAAAAAAATTAATTTAATAAGACAAAAAAAGTACTAAAAACAATATATATAATAAGACAAAACAAGCAAATTTACTAAATTGCCCTTTTGATATTAAATTATTAAAAACATAATAAGACAAAAATAATTTAATATTGTTTTTATAACTTTTAATCTCATCCATCCATCTTCAAAGATCAATGGTTGGAAAGTGGTTCCCGCGGTTCTCTTAACCGGGGGTGGTTTTTATATATAGTGAAAGTGTAAAATACAATATCTCCTAACGTGCAATACGTACGATATAATGAAATCGCATGTTGGAAATCGCTTGTTTTTTTAGCAATTTCGCATGTTGGTTTTTCTGATGAAATCGCATGTTTAAAATTGAATTCGCACCGGATCGGACGGCTGAGATGAGCGCGTACATATTGTATGATAAGAGATATTGTACGTTAACCTAACTCTCTCTCTCTCTCTCTCTCTATATATATATATATATAGAATTATTTTTTATAAAAATAGGCAATTTATTATTCAAGATGTTATGTATTAATAAAAATTTATATATATACCAGTACCTCTATTTGATGATTTTTCGGTACCGATACTTCCGGTACAGGTACCGATATCGAGCTCTTCCCTACTCTACCATGAATTATAAAATAATGATGGCCTCTTCACTATTTGTTCTCTACCACTCTATCATGACTTCTTACCCAAGTGTGCATCACCAACTTGTAAATTCATGACTTCTTACCCAAATGTGCATAACCAACTTGTAAATATATGATTTCTTACCTAAGTGTGCATTACCAACTTGTAAATTAAGCTATTAATACTTGTAAAAAAGTTGAATAGTAAGTTTACCTCATAAAGTAAAGTTATTAATTAATAGTGCATTACTAACATGTAAATTAAGCTATCAGTACTTGTAAAAAATTGAATAGTAACTTTACCTCACAAAGTAAAGTTATTAATTAATATATAGGAAATTACTAACTTGTAAATTAAGCTATCAGTACTTGTAAAAAATTGAATAGTAACTTTACCTCACAAAGTAAAGTTATTAATTAATATATAGGAAATATATGATTTGATTTGTGAACGATCATGAACATTAGAACTTTTTAATGATTTTTTTCCGATTTGATTTGTGAACGATCATGAACAATAGAACTTTGTAATGATTTTTCCTTTACAATTTGTTTTTGATAGCCCGTGAACTTGTAGCCATAAAGTGAACGATCATGAACAATAGAACCTTTTTATGATTTTTTCCTTTATAATTTGTTTGTGATAGCGTGAACTTGTAAGCCATAAATATTTGACTACCATAATTATTTTATTAAGCATAATCTTTTTTATAGAAACTTATACTATAATTATTTTATTAAGCATAATCTTTTTTGAAAACTTATCTGACTATTCCTTTTATTAATTAAATGAGTAACTTGCAGCCATAAACTTACTCTAACTATACCAACATATTTATAAAATGCCAAAACATCAAATTACCAACCAACGGCAGGTAAACAGACAAAAAGCTGCGCAGCTACCCCACTTTGAATTGTAAAGCCGATCCTAGTAAAGAAGAAGCGACTCTTAAGGGTCGAGGTATTATTGTTCACGACCCGCTGGACACTGTTAAGAAATTCCACAACCTCCGAGACTAGAGACCTAAATGTATTAAAAGCAAATTGGATAAACACGTGTTGATTCTCTAAACAAGCTTTCTCGTGTTTAGCGACTTTGTTTGATTCCGCCTTCAACGTTGCCTGGCCAGCAACAAACCCAGTATCCCTGAGCAAAACAAGAGGGGACACCCCTGTAAGGTCCATACAAGCGTGTTTTCCCCCTGCCCACCAAAACACAAGAATATCAGCTGGCCAAAGAGTAGACCTTCCATCGAGCAGATATGTCAGAAAGTTCACCAAAGCCTCCTTTTTAGCATAAATCACTACCTGCTTTAGAACATCACAAAAAATATCCCTAACCAAATCATGCTTATATTTAAACCCAGATAACTCCTTGCAATGGACCACATGCTGACTAAAGTATCTAAACAAACGTTGACTAGACAGGGCTCATCAACAGGTAACAAAGGGATCATTAGCCGGTATTTAAGAGTTGCCCGTTACTCCACAGCCAGCATGTGTTGGCTTAATCCTTCAATGGAGATGAGCAGCGAAGCTAGAAAATTTCTACCGGGGGGCGGAAGTCAACGGACCTAAAAATTCTATATAAGTAAATGTTTTTTTATAGAACCGGGGGGTCGAAAACGGATATACCTAAAAAATTCTATATGAAACGTACATACATAATACTACTGAGCAAAAAGTTCGGAAGGTCGCTCCCCCTTGCCAGCTACAAACCCAGTATCTCTGAGCCCAACAAGAGGGGACACCCCTGTAAGGTCCATACAAGCATGTTTCCCCCCCTGCCCACCCAAACACAAGAATATCAGCTGGCCAAAGAGTAGACCTTCCATCGAGCAGATCTGTCAGAAAGTTCACCAGAGCCTCATTTTTTGGCATAAATCACTGCCTGCTTTAGAACATCACAAAGAATATCCCTAACCAAATCATGCTTGTATTTAAACCCAGATAACTCCTTGCAACGGACCGCATGCTGACCAAAAGTATCTAAACAAACCTTGTGACAAACTTGGTAGGGCTCATCAACAGGTAACAAAGGGATCATTAGCCGGTACTTAAGAGTTGTCCGGTACTCTGTAGCCGGCATGTGTTGGCTCAATCCTTCAATGGAGATGAGCAGCGAAGCTTGAAATTTTCCACCGGGGGCCGGAAGTCAACGGACCTAAAAGTTATATATAAGTAATTTTTTTATAAAACTGGGGGGGGGGGGGTCAAAAACGTATACACCTAAAAAATTCTATACGAAACATACATACATAATAATACTGAGCAAAAAGTTCTGCAGGTCGCACCCCGGCTTCTTGAAAGCTACACCCCTAGAGTTGAGTGTTAGGAAATCTTGAGCATAAGGAGCCCGAACACAATCAAGCACAGCTGTCATCATAGCCGACATGTCTAATTATTCATATGCAATTTCATCACACATAAAACGTGCTTTCAGTAATTGATTAATCGTATTGTGTGTGGAAGTATAAAAAGTAATTTTCTAATAATTTTTTTTTCAATAACTTATCTTTGCTAAGTTTTTAAAAAGTAATAAGAAGGTAGAGGAAGGTTCAAATGAAAACCACTAGTTATCGCGAAAACTTGAAAACTAACTAACAAAAGCATAAAAAAACATACCCAATTTTTTTTTTGCATACCAATTTTCGATATTTTAGGTATATAAAAAAAATTTCATAAAAAAAAAATTGTAGAGCACATGTGTAATAGTACACATGTGCACTACAATTTAAAAAAAAAAATGTTTTTTTTTTATATAAAAAACTAGCGATTTTTAATAAAAAATTGAAAAAAAACACATTTTTGTGTGTTTTTTTGGCTTTTTTAGTTAGTTTTCGAGTTTTCGCAATAAAATTGGTTTTCATTTAAACCATCCCCTATATATATATATATATATATATATATATATATGGAGGTTCATTTGAAAAAAAAAATAATTGAGAACAAAATCAACAAATGCTACAATTGTAAAATATTAAATAATTTATCTCATCTCATTTATTATTATATTTTACTAATATATTAGTTATAAAGACTATCATCCTACATACTAAATTTTTTTGCTACACACATCAAAATGTATCCTCTACAGTTCTATATTTATCCTACACATATATAAATTTATCCTACATAGTTCGTAATTATCCCACACTTTAAATTAATTTTTTTTGAAAAAAAATATATAATTTGAAAATGAGTTACAAATTTAACGTTTATAAAAAAGAAAAAGTACAAATGAATGATTTATCTACGTTTACCAATAAATTAAAAAGCAATATAATAAAAAGAACTGATTGGTTGTTATGAATCAAAACCCTATATATACACCTGTATATTACCATTAAATCTGCACAAAATCAACCATATGGAGATCTTCACCATCTTCCTTTCATGGCTTCTTACAACAGCATTAGTTTTATTCATGTTCTGCTTGTTTCTACACCCTCTAAGATCAAATAGATCATCCATAACAGCCCCTAAACTCCCCCCAAACCCTCCAAATCTTCCAATAATTGGAAACTTGCACAAACTAATAGGTAAACCTCGTCACCAAGCCCTTTGGCAACTCTCCAAAGAATATGGTCCAGTTATGCGATTTTATATTGGCTCAAAACCATACCTTATCATCTCTTCCCCTGCCATGGCCAAACAGGTCTTGAAAACACAAGATCACATATTTTGTTCCCGTCCATTGTCCAAGGCCGTGAAGCGGCTAACTTACAATTACATGGACATCGCATTCTCCCCTCATAGCGATCACCAGAGGGAGATGCGCAAGATTTTGGTGTCTGAGTTCCTTGGTCCCAAGAGAGCTCGATGGTTTAACCATGTACTGGTGACCGAGATTGAAACCATGGTTCGTGCTCTAGGGTCGCATCCACCAAATGTTGCAGTAAACCTAAACAAGTTGTTTTTAGCATTGGTCAAGGGGGTGGTGTGCAAGGTGGCATTTGGTAACAATTATAGACAACAACCGAATAAGGGTTCGTCATGGGAAGTGGTGGTTGATGAAGGCCTGGAAATGTTGGGTGGATCGCTTGGGGATTCTTTTCCATGGGTAGGTCCATTTATTGACCAGGTTAGCGGATCGACCCGTATGCTGGAGACATGCTTTACTAATCTCGATACATACATCGATTCGATCATTGATGATCATAAGAATCAAATTGCAGAAGTAATTGATGATGAAAAGGATTTTGTGTATACTTTACTTGAGTTGTCTTCCAAAGATAATCCTTCTGGCCATCGGTTGACCAAAGAAGATATCAAAGCGCTTATATTGGTAAATAATATACTTTTAAGTTTTAACAATGGATAGGTTATTTGCATATATTAAAGTGATTTATTTATTTGCGTAGAGTTCTTTCTTGAACAACCAACTTATTTTAGGTTAGAAAAACATGTCGAAATTGCAACAAAATGATCACTTCAATTAATTATCTAAAAAAGTAAAATATGGATGGTTATCGACACATAAGTATGATTTCATTAATTTTTTGAACAAAGATATTGATTGTTTATACTAGTGGTGTTGGTCAAATTATAAATATTGATTGTATACTGATCAATCACTTTGAATCATTTCTTTTCCGAATATTTTTTATTGTAAAAAAAGTTGGTTAAGTAAATAAAGCCAAAAACAAAATGATTATTGTTCATGCATTTTGCTAAAAGTAATAGATATTGTTCATGCATTTTGCTGCAAGTAATAGATATTGATTGGAGTAATATACATAACATATTGCTAATGAAATAAGTTGTCAGGACGTACTCACTGGCGGAGTTGATACGACTGTTGTGACGTTGGTGTGGGCAATGTCTGAGATCGCTAGAAACGTTAGAGTGAAGCAAAAGTTGCAAACTGAAATCCGAAACAACACAGGACGAAAACCAAAAATAGATGTATTGGACATCACAAAATTTACATACTTGAAAATGGCGGTAAAAGAAACATTAAGACTACACCCTCCAGCCCCATTGATAATTCCCCATGAATGCATGAGCCATTGTCAAATTGGCGGTTACGACGTCTTACCTGGGACAACTGCTTTAATCAACGCGTGGGGGATAGGAAGAGATCCAAGCATTTGGGGAGAGAATGCGGCTGAGTTCTATCCAGAAAGGTTTGCGAAGTTTGAGGTTGATTTTGAGATGGTCCCGTTTGGGGGTGGACGAAGATCGTGTCCAGCAATGAACACGGCTCCTGCAACTGTTGAGTTTGTGTTAGCAAATCTGCTTTACTGGTTTGATTGGGAAGTTCCTGATGGAGTGAAGAATGAAGATTTGAACATGCAAGAAGAGGGTACCTTAATTCTCCGAAAGAAAGTACCACTTTGCCTTGTGCCTACAAATTATAATTGGGATGATTAATAAGTAATCAGCTTCTTCTTCTCCTCCTCCTCCTCCTCCTCCTCCTCTTCTTCTTCTTCTTTGTTT
Organism: Helianthus tuberosus; assembly: GCA_030545235.1. NCBI lineage: Eukaryota > Viridiplantae > Streptophyta > Magnoliopsida > Asterales > Asteraceae > Helianthus > Helianthus tuberosus. Next base: position 31,735,931 of record CM060373.1, on the reverse strand, counting down.
TTGTTTTTTTGTTTTTATTTTTGTAAAATACCAACTGCTTGAATAAGAAATCCATATATGGAGGTCGGTCGTTTTTATTTGAATGCTAAAAGAAATCCACAACGGCCTCTGTAGTCTTTGAGTTTTAAACAACCTCCGGTGTTCTAGAATGAATGGGGAAAGTTATAGGTGGTTGTTTGCACTACCAGGAATTGATGGTATGGTGATAGGTTGTAAACGAACCGAACGAAAACGAATAAGGTCTTGTTCATGTTCGTTCGTTAAGGGTATAATGTGTTTATGAACGGTGCAGGAACACTTACCGAACGAGATTTTATGCTCGTATTCATTCATTAAGGAAAGGTACGTGTTCACGAACACAAATAAAATTGTCGAAGATGACGATGGATAGAGGTGGATGGTGAGAGAGCAGCGCTAGACCTTGAAGCCCCAATCATTGAACGAAAGTCGATAGTATTTTTCGATGTGAATGATGAAAACAAAGTGAAACGATTCATAAACAAAGTGGAAATAGGGTTTCCCATTTTATTTATTTGGGTAATGAGATAAATAAGAATTAAATAATATAAAAAGTTTAGAGAAACAAATAAATCCTAAAAGATGTTTAATGAACAACATAAATAAATGAACACGAACGAATGTTCACGAGCACATTACCAAAAATTCACGAACGCATTTGAACAAACGGGACATTTTTTCGTGTTTATTCATTTAACTAACTAAATGAATGAAATTTCTTGTTCATGTTCACTCATTATTTAAATGAACGAACACAAATGAAGACATGGGCTTTTTCATATTACCGAGTGCTAAGTGACAACCTCTTATTAAATTGTTTCTTTAACTTTTCATTTATTTATTCTGAAATAATATAAGTGAAAATAATAATTTCACCAATATCGAGACACGCCGTCTGGTGACATATAGTCTACATACGTTAACATATATATATATATATATATATTTATTTATATATATATATATATATATATATATATATATAGGGAGAGAATGAGAAAATTACATATAAATGAGAAAACTAGAAAACTAACTAAAAAAATCTAAAAAACATACCAATTTTTTTACAATATTTTATAAAAAAAATCGTTATTTTTTATATATAATTTTTTTTTCAAAAAAATAATAATAAACTTGTACTACACATGTGCATTACATGCTTAAAATTAGCTTTTTGTGTTTAGTTTAGCTTTTAGAGTTAAGTTTTTTGGAGGTTTAGAATTAGGATTTGGTTTTTGGGTGTGAGGGAGAGGGGGGAGAGGGTTTAGGTTTTTGGGGTGGGGGTGGGGAGTTTAGGGGTTTTTTTCGGTTTTATATTTAGGGTTTAGTTTTATGTTTTCGGGAGGGGAGGGGGTGGGGGGATTTAGGTTTTTGGGGGGTGTCGGTGGGGGGGGGGGGGGGGGTTAAGTAGTTTAGGCTTTCCGTATTAGTACACATGTATAGTACAAAAAAAATTATTTTTTATTGTTTTGAAAAAAAAAATTATTTTTTATTGTTTTGAAAAAAAAAATTCGTGTATAAAAAATAGAGATTTTTTTTTACAAAAAATTGTAAAAAAAATTAGTATGTTTTTTAGGTTTTTTTTAGTTAGTTTTTAGGTTTTCTTATTTAAATTAGTTTTCTCATGATCCATCCCATATATATATATATATATATATATATATACCAAAATTTTGGATTGGGTCCCTAGCTTTTGAAAAGTGCATGGATGGTCCATGTGGTTTGCACTTTGTAACGCATTTAGTCCCCATCTAACAAATCTCCAGGTTTTCGCAGGTCCAAGTAATTTGAGACTAAATGCGTTACAAAGTACAAACTACAGGAACCATGGATGTACTTTTGGCAAAAGTCGGGGACTTAATGTATTACAAAGTTCAAACCACAAGAACTATCTATGTACTTTTGAAAATCTAGGGACCAAATACAAAATTTTGGTTAACCACAGGGACCATCTGTGTACTTTACTCTTTAGATATATATATATATATATATAGGGGGTTTTAAATGAGAACACTAAATATCGCGAGAACCGTGAGAACAAATGAAAAAACCACGAGAACTTGGTCAAAAACAATTCAAAATTTCTTTTTACACTTATCATTATTATTCGAATACAATGTTAGAAATTAAATTTACACGTTTAAATTTACGCGAATTCGTAAATAAAGAAAATTTACACAAGTGTAAGTTTGCCATTTACACATGTGTAAATCTGTTATGTTTACACATGTGTAAAAAAACTAAAAAAAGTGATTTTGAAAGAAGAAATGAATTGTTTGATGTTGTAAATTCTTTTCTTGATGTTGTATCTTAATTACAATGAGGTTTGTATTAAAAAAATTGGTTTTGATTGGTTTTTTCATTTGTTCTCACGGTTCTGACAATATTTAGCGTTCTCAAGAAAACCCTCCCCTATATATATATATATATATATGGGTTAGGTCATTACAGAACTCTAAATAATTACAGAACTTTCAGAACTTCTAATAAACAATTATTTTATAAATATATTTTTATATTTTGAGCACTTTTATCATTTATTATATGTATTTCTATGATTACATACATGTTAAGAGTAATTTACATACGTGTAATAGTCAATTTATATATATGTGTAACAACTTATTACATATATGTAAAAAGTACTAGTTTACATATATGTAAAAAGTACTAGTTTACATATATGTAATCATATAAAATATGAGAAAATTACTCTTATGATGTATGTAATGATGAAAATACATATAATTAATGATAAAGTTCTCCTAAATATAAAAATATATAAATAAAAAGATTGTTTATTAGGAGTTCTTTGAGTTCTGTAAATATTTAGGGTTCTGAAATGATCCTCACCCTATATATATATATATATAGGGAGCCGCTAGAATGAGAACCACCACGAGTTATGAGAACCACGAGAACCGCGCCCCGCGGGTGGCCGTCGGCGACGAAATTTTTTTTACACCTAGATCCGTATATTTTAGTGGGGGGTTTAAATTTTCGGTTCAAACGGCGCCCCCGAGGGGGTAGTTTTTTACGCCCAAAGTTTGGTAAAAAAAAAGAAAAATTAAAAAAATTAAAAAAACCCAAACTTTGGGCGTAAAAAACTACCCCCTCGGGCTCGCCGTTTGAACCGAAAATTTAAACCCCCCACTAAAATATACGGATCTAGGTGTAAAAAAAAATTCGTCGCTGACGGCCACCCGCGGGGCGCGGTTCTCGTGGTTCTCATAACTCGTGGTGGTTCTCATTCTAGCGATCCCCTATATATATATATTTATATATATATCATAAAGTTTCAATTTAACATCTTAACAATTAGTTTTTTTTTTCAAAAAACTTTTCAGAGCTTTTACATATAAATACTTTAGAAGACTTTTTAATTAAAAAAAATCTACAAGTAAAAAAAAATAAAAAAATGCTTAAAAAACCATCATAAAGGTATTTTTTTTAAATACATATTTTTATGAGAAAAGTGCCTGGATAGTCCCTGTGGTATCCTTCGTTTTAATCTATAGTCCCTACACTTCTAAAATTACAGCTATAGTCCCCAACTTTTTGTGAGCGCGTTGTAGGATCGTTTAAGACTCCAAAACGATTGCGAACCGATACGTGTGTTGTACGGAATCCGTACACGTACGTGGACCGAACACAAGAACGTAATACAAACGTGATTCTATTGAATATACGACAAGTACAAGCACCACGAATCACCTTGAGCAATAGTTTCTATCTCTACTTTCTCTCTCTAGGCACCAAGCTCCAAATCTATCAAATGGCAAAAAAGTTCTAAACTAAAGCCATAAAGGTTCTATTTATAGGCAAAGGATATAAGGAAAGTTTCCTTATTTACAATAATGCCACCTTGCCATTTTTCCTAAGCATATCACTATAAAATCATGTTTTCTACTATTTTTCCTACTACGAACTGGATTGACGGAGGCGATAGACATTAGTGCACTCACAGACTCCCTCTTGGATATTGACGCAGTCAATCTCGTAGCATCTTGTCTTTCTCTATCTTTGAGTCTTCTTGAAGGTTGGATATCTTCTGCAATCACAGACTCCCTCTTTCTTGAACAGACTCCCTGTGGATCTGTTTTCAGCTTTAGTTGCTCCCCCTTTCAGCAGACTCTATACTTCAGGCTCCCCCTTTCGTTAAGCTTCCGTGCTTTTGGGATCGACACATGGCTTTCCGTATACAAGCTCCCCCTTGCGATGAGCTCGTCTTCAGACTCCCCCTTACACTCGGCTATCAGGATCGTAATCTGGTATAACATCTGCAATTCTCAAACATTTATCAGTGAAAGCATTTTGAATCATCCAGGATTGAAAACCTGGCTCTCAATATAAACTAAAACATTTCAAATATACAACAGTGAAAACATTTTCGGTTGTCCAGGAATGATGACCTGGCTCTTTAAAAACTTTTTGAATCAAGAACCTGGCTTTATTGTACAAATATAAAAATATGAATATTTCCAGGATTACTTGACTCCACTCCCCCTATCACCAAACTTCATAGATTTGACGATATAAGAATCCAAATCCCTCACAGTTAATCATCCAAGTCCAACTTAATGACCTTGGAGACTTCACAAACTGTTTTTGATTTTTGATTTTAAAACTTCCAGTTTCAAATTAATGAACTTGTTTTATTCTCAGAAACACGTTCAGCATACTCAGATTTTGAAACTCAGCTTTCAGACATCGGTTGTAGAAAATAAAGTGGAACCAAAATCTTTTTGTATTTTTCTGAAACATAAAGCAGTAAACAAATATTTACAAACATATTTACAAACAATTTTTTTTTGTTTGAGTTCGTGTCAGAGGATCATATCAGTTTATGAAAAATCACTAGCACCGTTGAGCTTTAAACACTTTAAGTTCTACAAGATTCACTTAGATTGTCAATATACAGATCCTACTTAAATTTTCACACAAATTTCAACTGATTCGAGATACGAGATTAGTGTTTTAAGGACTTAATCTTATTCGTGTCTCCCACCTCAGAATATACTCCCGTATCAAAATTCCCTAGATTCAGTCTTACAGGTGAGTATACCAATTTGATATCTGTATTTTGGGTTAGTGCGAGACCTTGAGAGCTCAGGTATGAACTTCCGTTCAGTCAAAGAGATGAAGGCTCGACTTTAGGTGTGTTCCCTTTAGAGAATCTTTTCTTCAACTGCAATTGATTCATATCATTCGATATTTTTCAATTTTTATGTAGAGGGTAAGATTTTAAAGCGCGTAAAGTATTATACGAGGTCTAGGCCATTGCTTCCGCAATATCAGAAGACCATGTATAATACCCCAGATATCAAACAGTATAAAGACCTAGTATCTCAGAATCAAGCAATCTTTCAAACAAGATTTCGGGGGTTACCCATATATCTGAGAGATGTTCCCCACGAGATAAGTAAGTATTGATATTTAGGTTTATGTCTCAAAAACAATATACTAAGCGTGTAAAAACCTACTGGCATATCATCAGTGAGACCGTTTATCACATTTTAACTTTCCAATTCTTTAGCGTACTGTGATTATCTACTAATGTACTATCATTTCCTCTTTTTACACAATAACTCTTTTTCATTTTATCATGTTTTTTGCTTTTTCAAGTTTTCTAATGTTTTTGGATTTTCTGACAACGCTTACTCCCTCTAAAATTCAAAACCATTTAAAGAAAATTTGACAACCTGATACTGATAGCTTTGTCTCGCCATCCATTTTCTGCTTTACATGCACTCTTTTGCAGAAAATATACCCCCATGATTTACAACACATTGATATTTTACAGTTTGAAAACCGTTTTTCAATCTTGTGAAACTAATCATGTTTGTTCAGCCGTGAGGGTTTCGGAATATTCACTCAACATATTTTTGTAATTTTTGATTTTTTTGACAAAATTTAAAAACAAACATATCAAGCATGAGCAGACAAACAGTGAACATTCAAGCATGTGTATTCATGTGTGTGTAATGGATCAGATGGTCATTTGTTAGAAACATTTAAGCTCAATGAGAATGATTCAAATCAAATTATTTGGATCGGATGGCCATCCGATCGGATGGTCATTCGATCGAACAGTCATTTGATCATCATTCAAGAACAATTCACCAAGAATGATTATCAATATGAAGGTTCACTTCGATCGGATGGTCATCCGATCGAATGATCATTCGTTCCAAAGATGATAAACAGTTAAGCATAGACATATGAGAGTGTTTTGGATCAGATGGCCTTTTTAATGACCCTTCTATTTGAAATTGGATCGGATGACTAATGTGGAACGGATTGTGATCCGTTCGGATCACTCTTCAAATTTAAACTGATGGTCATTTATTGGGCCTTTACTTGAATTGGATCGGATGAGTGTATTGGATCGGATTGTTATTCAATCGAACGACCGTCCGATCGATGACTTTTTCATGCAAATGTGATTAATCACTTTGGGCCGCTAAATCCACTTCCTTTAATGAACCTTTATTGGACCGAGATTTGTAATGTTCAGTCAAAGCACATGGGCTCACACTTATTGAATCACGTGATATTCCTGATACAATTAAAATCTGATTGGCAAAACACCTTTGTAATTGGATCTCCAATTGATAATTGGCCGACAAGAGTGAATGGGTTTATCAATCAACATTTCACGTGATCGAGCTGACAACACTTATCTTTTATTGGGCCGCTGGCGTTAGTGGGTTAACAATATCAAAACAATTCACATGGATACCTTCCTTTCTATTGGACCGAGTAGCTATTTAAACAAGTGAATTAAATGGGCCTGACTTGTTGCAGATCACATGTGACATAGATAAGAGTGATCCGATCGGATGTCTTTTGTAATATGGATCGGATGAGTTTTGTAAATTGTTTGGATCGGATCAGTATTGGATCGAATGGTCATTCGCATCTGTCACTTGTTATAGTATTAAAACTCCTTCGATCCAATGACAAATGGTATGGATCGAATCGCCCTTCGTCACTTGCAAAGACAATTTTTTTAAGTGGTCCTACGGATGGTCATCCGAACGGATGGCGATCCGTTTGAGGGATGAACAGCAGCAAAAAATGTCATTTTCGGACCGAAAAATCAAGATTTCTCTCAAACCACTTGGAATTTAGATCTGAAAATTTGTAGGCTTGTAAAACAATTGTTTTCGCCTAATATGTCAAAATTTCAGCAATTTTTATCCGTGAAAACCTCGTTAATTTTGCGTTTTTGTGAAGAAAAGTGAAGAAAATGAGTAGAGTAAGAAATTTCACAGATCTGATGTGAAAATGGATCTGAATCTGATGAAATCTCATGTAATCTTGTGTGTTTGATCCGTGTAATCGAGCTCCTGCTCTGATACCACTTAAGACTCCAAAACGATTGCGAACCGATACGTGTGACGTGCGGAATCCATACACGTACGTGGACCGAACACAAGAACGTAATACAAACGTGATTCTATTGAATATACGACAAGTACAAGCACCACGAATCACCTTAAGCAATATTTTCTCTCTCTACTTTCTCTGTCTAAGCACCAAGCTCCAAATCTATGAAATGGCCAAAAAGTTCTAAACTAAAGCCCTAAAGGTTCTATTTATAAGCAAAGGATATAAGGAAAGTTTCCTTATTTACAATAATGTCACCTTACCCTTTTTCCTAAATATATCACTATAAAATCACGTTTTCTACTATTTTCTGCTACGAACTGGATTGACGGAGGCGATAGACATTAGTGCACTCACACTTTTGCACTTTCGTTCTCGGATAGTCCCTTGCGTGGATGGGAGTTAATTTTCTCAGTTAAGTGGATGTGAAATGACAAAAGTACCATTTATATAAAAAACCCTAAAAATCCATCCTTTCATTCAGATCACTATACCCACCATCAGTTACAACCACCACCACCCACCACCCTCCACCGGAGAACCATCACCACCTTCGCCATACATCTACCATCTCCGCCATTAACACCACTTCACCGTCACCACCTTCGAGATTTGATTTGTTACTCAAAGAAAACTAAAAAGATCACATCTTGTGTGCGATGTTGTGACTGTTGAGAATCAGATCTAAATCGCATCACATATTTGATGTTTTTCAATTGTTGAGAACTTTTGTTGTGTTGATTGTTTGATTTAGAAAAAGCAAAGGAACGAGAATTGCAGGTGTTGTTTAGCTTTTTATTAGTGGTTGTAGTGATGAAGTGTTTTAGGATTGAAGGTTTTGAAGAATAGTTGCGGGTTTTAAATTTGGAATTGAATCTTTGGTGTAAAAGAAGGTAGACAGTATAAGTGATGATTGTGATTGTCAAGAATGTCAGAGTGAGAATTATTGGGGGTGGGGTTGAAGATGGTGGTGGGGGTTGGTGTTATTGGCGGAGACAGTGGTTGAAGGGGGTCGTTTTCATGGCGGAGATGGAGGATGGTGGATGTACATCGTAGATGGTGGTGGTTTTAGTTGGGGACTATCCGAGAACGAAAGTGCAAAAGTTGGGAACTATAGTTGTAATTTTAGAAGTGTAGGGACTATAGGTGAAAACGGAGCAAACCACAGGGACTATCCGGGCACTTATCTCTCTTTTTTTATTACTGGAATAGCTTCTACACATCTTTATATGCAAAAGATCCGAAAAAAATTTGGAAAATTTTCTTTTAGTATTTTAGATTGAATTTTTATGATACATTTAACATGTTAAATGCACTATTCACTAGTTCCCTGTTTTTTAGTATTCCCCATTGACACTCTATGTATATATATATATATATATATGGTGAAAACTTTAAATACAAAAGGGTCTTAAGGTGCGATAGTACGGAATGAAAAAATAACATGCGTAATTAGGGTTTACCCTGTGACAACCAACATTTTTTCAGTTAATCTATATAAATTAGTCACTATTTATACATTATTGTTGTTCAAATTTGACTTATTTATTTAGTAATTAAGTTCATAAGTTTAGCAAGGTGTGGGTAAATGCATGGAATTGCATTTGGTTTCCATTAAATTTAAAGTTTATCGCATAGTGATAAAAGTGTAAAAAACGGACGGTGATAATACAATATACTGTAATGTGTTAAAATTGTTCCAATATGCCTGGAACACGTATTGGCATTTTTATTTTTGGGTGAGAAAATAGATTAAAACATGTTATAAAAGCTAAATTATAATAAGGAAGGGCAGGGGCGGATCTACTTAGTGGTGAGGGGTTGCTCGGGATACCCCTCAACTTTCTTGACAAACTATAATTTTTTTCTTTAATCTTCGTTTTATTTATCGGGGATGCCTCTAAGCAAATGTTAGGATACCCATGAGTGTAGTGAAGATAAAAAAACTTAAATTTTACGGTCACGGAAACGAAAATTTCCGGTTGGAAACTTGCAGAGTCACCCTTCTTAAAAGAACGAAGAAGATGAAGATTTATATTAATATAATAATATGAGAGCATTGGGACACGGTAACACTAGTCTGCAAACGTCAGAGATATTTAGTCAAACTTCTAACCATTTAGTTTATATGATTAATTATAAACATTATTTATTTGTTTTTTTATTTTTCGTACTTTTTACCTGCATAAAAATTTCCTTATGTAAACAGTTTTCACAAAATGTAATTGATGGTTCTTTTAGAAAAATGTTATAATGAAAATAATAAAGGAAAAACATTAAAATAGTTCTTTTTAATATATGATCTAATATTTTTTAAATGTAAAGAAATATTATATAAGAAAATTTGAAAAGTTTACTCATACGATTTACGGATACACAAATAAGAGTTTTTAAACTCCAGTTATATAAAACTAAAGATAAAAACTTTAGATATGATTCAATTTAAAACCTATGATTCTTTTTTTTTTTTGAACGGCTAACAAACTAAATCAAGAGCACTCTCGGGGCACCCACTGGACAAACGGAGTACTCCGAGAGTAACCCGAGTCCACCACCAATTCCGGAGAAAACCCGGTAACCCACCCGTCCGTAGGCACGACGGTGAAATTACCGGTAAAACCCGTTTGGCTCAAGGATATGATTCTAATATTTAAACTTCATATAAGGCTACATGTTTTAATTCTTTACCAAATATTTGCGGTTTTTTTATTGTTAAAGATATTTTTATTACAAACTAAATATTATTTATAAAAGTTCAATATAACACATAAAGTTTTATAAAAAAATATTTGATATCGTTTTCGTAATAAAAAATGATAATCAAGATATGCTTTAGAATGTAAAATTAAAATTATATTTGGATCCCATAATTGATATATCTTTATCCGGTGAGTTCGACGGAGCTTCGGTCCCGAAACGACGTGTTCGGTGCGTTTATAACGACTAGAAATGAAAAGAAACGAGTAGAAGATATATACGGCACCGAGCAGTCACTTATAATCTGGTCTCTATTGATTATTCAACGTTAACAACACCGCGAGACCAGTTGGACAGCATTTCCCCTCTGGGAACCAAAAGCTTGTCCAAATGGAACTCCAAGGTCCCTATTTATAGACATTTCCTACCATGTGTCCATCCGTTCGGATTGCCATCCGGCCGGATGGTCATCCGTCCAGATGGACTTTGACATTTACAAAACCTGTCCAACTATCTCTATTCTATCCAATATTCAACACACGCTCTATCTAGCTATTCGAACAGTGGCAGACGTACGAAAAGTGCACTAACATTATTCAACCCATGAAATACACAGGTTTGTATACTAGTATGTATATATACACACACAAACCGCAAAGGTCCTTAAGGGTTCTCAAATTCTCAGAGATGACCCTATGTAAAAGAAATTTTTAAGGGTCCTTTTTACTAGCCGCACAGGGCCCCTTATAGGCCCTCAGATAATTAGAGATGGGTTTAAGTAAAAAATTTGGGATACCCCTCACTTTTTCTTCTAGTTCCGCAACTGGGAAAGGTACGTGTTCATGAACACAGATAAAATTGTCGAATATGTCAATGGATAGAGGTGGATGGTGAGAGAACGACGCTTGACCTTGAAGCCCTAATCGTTGAACGAAAGTCGATAGTATTTTTTCGATGTGAATGACGAAAACAGAAATGAAACGATTCATAAACAAAGTGGAAATAGGGTTTCCTGTTTTATTTATTTGGGTAATGAGATAAATAAGAATTAAAGAATATAAAAAGTTTAGATAAAATAAATAAATCCTAAAAGATCTTTAATGAACAACATAAACAAATGAACACGAATGAATGTTCACGAACACATTACCGAAAATTCACGAACACATTTGAAAAAACAAGACATTTTTTAGTGTTCATTCATTTAACTAACTAACTGAATGAAATTTCTTGTTCATGTTCGCTCATTAATTAAATGAACGAACACAACGAAGACATGGGCTTTTTCATATTACCGAGTGCTACAGTGACAACCTCTTATTAAATTGTTTCTTTAACTTTTCATTTAATTATTCTGAAATAATATACGTGAAAATTATAATTTCACCTATATCGAGACATGTCGTCTGGTGACATGTAGTCTACAAAGGTTAACACACACGCATATATATATAGGATCGCTAAAATGAAAACCACCTCTAGTTGTAAGAATCGTGAGAACTACACCGTACGGGGCGAGGTGGACCAAATTTTTTTTCTTAAACGTAGATGCGTGTATTATAAACACATTTGTAAAAAAAATTCAAAAAAAAAATGTCGTGTGTGTTAAACACATTTATAAACAATTTTTTTTTCATAAATGTAGATTGCCATCCGACCGGATGGTCATCCGGCCGGATGGACTTTGATATTTACAAAACATGTCCAACTATCTCTATTCAATACAATATTCAACACACGCTCTATCTAGCTATTCGAACAGTGGCAGACGTACGAAAAGTGCACTAACAGATTCCCCCTCGGATGTCACTGTCGAATCGTCTTTAACACTTTGAGAACCTTGAGCCGTGTTTGAATATTCTGTAATCTTCAACTTTTCTGCAACTTCAATCAGGTATCTTGATCTTACAATACAAGTTCCCCCTCGATTGATGATTCGGGTTTGCTTTTGTCACTGTATAAAACACGAATTCCCCCTGGAGTGAATCTTCATGTCTTTTGCACAGTTTACGACTCTTCTCTGATCTGCTAAACTGCAACCTTCATGAACAATCACCAACTTGAAACTAATCAATGCAGCATCCTCTGTTTCAACTTTAACCGCATCCGAGCTCAGTTTTTGATATCACATGTAAGCACCACGATCTTCGCATTCCGCCTGCTTGATCTAAGAATGTACAAAAACTCAACCGGCATATGATAGAAGCTTCATATACCCCACTGGTTAACTTCAAATTCGTAATCCCCCCTGAAGATCTGATATCCCGTTTACCGTGATCCATGTTGAAGCACCGTAAGAATGACAGATCTGTGTAAACGGTATTTTCCACAATCTGCAAATCTTCATCGGAAAACAAATCATCTGGTAATGTAATCCGATCTCCGAAGCATTCGTCCACAATCAGATTCATCTCATCGGATAATCTAGATCTTAGAAGCTATCATCCACGATCACTCTCAGATCTCTGATGCTCGATCAGATATCAACACATTGGATCATCTTGATCTCGGAAGCTTACAATCACGATCAGATTCACGTTCCCCCTGACAATCTGAAGTCGAAACTATCCGAATACTGTTGCAGTGTCACGAATTTCAAAAATGCTGGAATTTTTGAAAAAATTGATTCCCCCTCATTTTTGCAAATTCTGACGTCTCTATCACTGAATTCCCCCTCAAGCTGAATTCAGTTTTCTGTTCTCTTCTCCGAAAAACTTGACCAACCCAGAATATCACAATATTCGCCACAATTGTCAGTTTTTCGTCGTTGCGGATTTTACGTTTTGGCCCATAAATAGTCAGACACCCTGAATGATAAACATTCTTCACTAGTATCATGACTACCCCACTAATTTCCACAATCTGTGATCGCATCATCAAATATGTACACTGAACCCCCCGACGGTGTCTTCGAACAACCCAGCTTGGTCGTTAAAAACTCGAAAAATTTTACAATCACCAAATTTTTTCTGGAGACTCTCCTCGTCGTTGCGATAAAAAAATGCCTTTTTTTTAGGCATATCATCTGGTCGAGTGTCAAGAGTCGGATGGTCATCCGATCGGATTGCCACTCGATTGAAGGGCATAAAGAACAAGATGGTCACATGGATCGGATGGTCATCCGATCGGATTGCCATCCGATCTGGTTGTCATCCGATTGAAATGAAGGTATCCTCCAATAAGCCTTCAAAATGGTGACAAGTGTCGGATGGTCATCCGATCGGATTGCCATCCGATCGGATTGCCATCCGATCGGATTGTCATCCGATTGAAAGCATCTATAGTCCTTCAACAAAGATAGTGATGTGGATCGGATGGCAATCCGATCGGATGGTCATCCGATCGGATTGCCATCCGATCCCGATCGGATGACCATCCGATCGGATTGCCATCCGATTGGAAATCTTCTAACAGCTCAAGAACACTCAAAATCACGTTTTTTCGATCCAGAATCTTTATTTGTGTGAATTTCATGATGAAACTTCACAGGATTGTGCGCGATACTATTCTGAACAGATTGATGGCTTCAATTCCAAAATCCATCCGTGAATCGACCTTTATTTTGATGATTTTCTTTGTTTAACGTCAAAACTCCCGTTTAACCCAAAATTGATGAGCTTTGGGTGATTTAACCGACTGTTAGATCGATTAAATCGGAATCGTAGCTTTGATACCACTACTGATTCCAGGATCCGGTGAGTTCGACGAAGCTTCGGTCCCGAAACGACGTGTTCGGTGTGTTTATAACGACTAGAAACGAAAAGAAACGAGTAGAAGATAGATACGGCACCGAGCAGTCACTTATAATCTGGTCTCTATTGATTATTCAACGTTTACAGCACCGCGAGACCAGTTGGACAACATTTCCCCTCTGGGAACCAAAAGCTTGTCCAAATGGAACCCCAAGGTCCTTATTTATAGACATTTCCTACCATGTGTCCATCCGTTCGGATTGCCATCCGACCGGATGGTCATCCGGCCGGATGGTCATCCGGCCGGATGGTCATCCGGCCGGATGGTCATCCGTCCGGATGGTCATCCGTCCGGATGGACTTTGACATTTACAAAACCTGTCCAACTATCTCTATTCTATACAATATTCAACACACGCTCTATCTAGCTATTCGAACAGTGGCAGACGTACGAAAAATGCACTAACATTATTCAACCCATGAAATACACAGGTTTGTATACTAGTATATATATACACACACAAACCGCAAAGGTCCTTAAGGGTTCTCAAATTCTCAGAGATGGCCCTATGTAAAAGAAATTTTTAAGGGTCCTTTTTACTAGCCGCACAGGGCCCCTTATAGGCCCTCAGATAATTAGAGACGGGTTTAAGTAAAAAATTTGGGATACCCCTCACCTTTTCTTCTAGTTCCGCCACTGAGGAAAGGTACGTGTTCATGAACACAGATAAAATTGTCGAATATGTCAATGGATAGAGGTGGATGGTGAGAGAACGACGCTTGACCTTGAAGCCCTAATCGTTGAACGAAAGTCGATAGTATTTTTTCGATGTGAATGACGAAAACAGAAATGAAACGATTCATAAACAAAGTGGAAATAGGGTTTCCTGTTTTATTTATTTGGGTAATGAGATAAATAAGAATTAAAGAATATAAAAAGTTTAGATAAAATAAATAAATCCTAAAAGATCTTTAATGAACAACATAAACAAATGAACACGAATGAATGTTCACGAACACATTACCGAAAATTTACGAACACATTTGAACAAACAAAACATCTTTTAGTGTTCATTCATTTAACTAACTAACTGAATGAAATTTCTTGTTCATGTTCGCTCATTAATTAAATGAACGAACACAACGAAGACATGGGCTTTTTCATATTACCGAGTGCTACAGTGACAACCTCTTATTAAATTGTTTCTTTAACTTTTCATTTAATTATTCTGAAATACTATACGTGAAAATTATAATTTCACCTATATCGAGACATGTCGTCTGGTGACATGTAGTCTACATAGGATAACACACACACGCATATACATACATACATATATATATATATATATAGAGGGGACCGCTAAAATGAAAACCAACTCTAGTTGTAAGAACCGTGATAACTACACCGTACGGGGCGAGGTGGACCAATTTTTTTTTCATAAACGTAGATGCGTGTATTATAAACACATTTGTAAAAAAAAAATTCAAAAAAAAATGTCGTGTGTGTAGTTTTGAGCACCACAAGTTTGCGTTTACGGGTATCGTAAATTTTAAACACAAACAAAACTACACACACGACAATTTTTTTGAATTTTTTTTTACAAATGTGTTTATAATACACGTATCTACGTTTATGAAAAAAAATTGGTCCACCTCGCCCCGTACGGTGTAGTTCTCACGGTTCTTACAAGTGGAGGTGGTTTTCATTTTAGCGGCCAAGATGCGTGTATTATAAACACATTTGTAAAAAAAAATCAACAAAAAAAATGTCGTGTGTGTAGTTTTGAGCACCACAAGTTTGCGTTTACGGGTACCGTAAATTTGGTTTAAAATTTACGGTACCCGTAAACACAAACAAAACTACACACACAACATTTTTTTTTTGAATTTTTTTTACAAATGTGTTTATAATACACGCATCTACGTTTATGAAAAATTTTTTTGGTCCAACTCGCCCCGTACGGTGTAGTTCCCATGGTTCTTACAACTAGAGGTGGTTTTCATTTTAGCGGACCCCTATATATATATATATATATAGTAAAAGTGTAATGTACAATATTCCTTATTGTATGAGCATACGAGATTTGAAGATCACATGTTATAAACTTCAATCGCATTTTTTTAAAAAACAGTCGCGTGGTGTGAGTTCAATAGGAAACATTAAAAACGTAGGTAACCAGGTAACATTGTATTTAACATTTAGATATAGAGTAAAGTACATGGTCCCTGAGGTTAACCAAAATTTTGGATTGGGTCCCTAGCTTTTGAAAAGTACATGGATGGTCCATGTGGTTTGCACTTTGTAACGCATTTTGTCCCCATCTAACAAATCAAAAGGTTTCCACAGGTCCAAGTAATTTGGGACTAAATGCGTTACAAAGTGCAAACTAAAGGGACCGTTGATGTACTTTTGGAAAATGTCAGGGACTTAATGTATTACAAAGTGCAAACCACAGGTACCATCTGTGTACTTTTGAAAATCCGAGGACCAAATACAAAATTTGGTTAACCATAGAAACCATCTGTGTACTTTACTGTTTAGATACATATATATCATAAAATTTCAATTTAACATTTTAACAATTAGTTTTTTCAAAAAACTTTTCGGAGCTTTTAAATATAAATACTGTATAAGACTTTTTAATTAAAAAATCTATAAGTAAAAAAGTTAAAAAATGCTTAAAAAACCGTCAGAAAGGTATCCTTTTAAAAAAAATACGTACTTTTTATGAGAAAAGTGCCCAGATAGTCCCTATGGTTTGCTCTGTTTTATCCTATAGTTCTTACACTTCTAAAATTACAACTATAGTCCCTAACTTTTGCACTTTCGTTCTCGGATAGTCCATTGCGTGGATGGAAGTTAAATTTCTCAGTTAAGTGGATGTGAAATGACAAAAGTACCCTTTATATTAAAAACCCTAAAAATCCATCCTTCCATTCAGATCACTATACCCACCATCAACTACAACCACCACCACCCTCACCGGAGAACCATTACCACCTCGGGTGTACATCCACCATCTCTGCCATTAACACCACTCCATCCCTTCAACCATCGTCTCCGCCATTGAAGAAGTTTGTTTTGCAGGTCTTGTGTTTAACGAAGAAGAACAAGTAATCAAATCTGAGTTGTTGATTGGAAATAACGAATGAAATCGGTAGAAAGTTATCGACTTTCTTGGAACGTTATTAGATCGGAATCGTATCATAGATTGAATCGACTATTGTTTGCAAGTTGTTGTTCGAGATTTGATTCGTTACTAAAAGAAAACAAAAAAAGGTCAGATCTTGTGTGCGATGTTATGATTGTTGAGAATCAGATCTAAATCGCATCACATGTTTGATTTTTTTCAACTGTTGAGAACTTTTGTTGTGTTGATTGTTTGATTTAGAAAAAGAAAAGGAATGGGAATTGCAGGTGTTGTTCAGCTTTTGATTAATGGTTGTAGTGATGAAGTGTTTTAGGATTGAAGGTTTTGAAGAATAGTTGCAGGTTTTAAATTTGGAATTGAATCTTTGGTGTAAAAGAAAGTAGATAGTATAAGTGATGATTGTGATTGTTGAGAATATCAGAGTGAGAATTATTAGGGGTGGGGTTGAAGATGGTGGTGGGTAAGTGGTGTTATTGGCAGAGACGGTGGTTGAAGGGAGTGGTGTTCAAGGAGGAGATGGAGGATGGTGGATGTACGACAGAGGTGGTGGTGGTTGTAGTTGGGGACTATTCAAGAATGAAAATGCAAAAGTTGGGAACTATAGATGTAATTTCAGAAGTGTAGGGACTATTGGTGAAAACGGAGCAAACCACAGGGACTATCCAGGCACTTTTCTCTTTTTTTATTATTGGAATAGCTTCTACACATCTTTGTATACAAAAGCTCCGAAAAAAACTGGAAAATTTTCTTTTAGTATTTTAGATTGAATTTTTATGATAAATTACACATGTTAAATGCATTATTCGCCGGTTCCCTATTTTTAGTGTTCCCCATTGACACTATATATATATATACTAAGTAAATCGCACCAATAGCACAACTAAGGTAGAGTCTAATGAGGGTAAGATGTAGACAGCCTTACGTCTACCTCGTAGGATTAGAGAGGCTGCTTCCAATGAGATCCCAACTCGATAATATATATATGGTGAAAATTTTAAATACAAAAGGGTCTTAACGTGCGATAGTGCGGAGTGAAAAAATAACATGCGGCATTAGGGTTTACCCTGTGACAACCAACATGTTTTCAGTTAATCCGTATAAATTAATCACTATTTATACATTATTGTTGTGCAAATTTGACTTGTTTATTTAGTAACTGAGTTCATAAGTCTAGCAAGGTCCAGGTAAATGCATGGGATTGCATTTGGTTTCCATTAAATTTAAAGTTTATCGCATAGTGATAAAAGTGTATAAAACGGATGTTGGTCATAATACGATATACTGTAAAGTGTTAAAAAATTTCCAATATGCCTGAAACACGTATTGGCATTATTAATTGTTGGGTGAGAAAATAGATTAAAACATGTTATAAAAACTAAATTATAATACTTACCGTTTTTATCGTTTGGACACTTATAACTTGTACAATTCATCTAACAATGTGCTACTAGTGGGATTGTATTTATGTAGACTTGTTTTTTTTTTTGAAAGGAGAATTTCATTAACACAGCCAACCAACCTCAAACCGAGGAGTCTGAAAACAAAAACACAAATAAATTACATAATTACAAACTTACACCAATCTTCCCAAGAGACGTTCCTACCTTTCGATCTAGCATTATACCACAAAAACCTAACCGATTTTATTTCTCTAATAATTTTCTCAACTTTGACCGCTATTCCATTGAACTTTGCCTCATTTCTAGTCCTCCAAAGACTCCAACATCCAATTCTTGTAATACCTTTCAGCACCTCTTTTTTAATCCCACTAACCCCAATGTGATCGTGCACTTCCAGAATATCTCTGAAAGAGAAAAAGAACATGTTCGGAATCCTGCACCAATTGCTAATATGATTCCATATGACTGAAGCAACTGAACAAGCGCAGAAAATGTGTTCCATAGTTGTAACACCCCGTGTTTTCGAGAAGTCAAAGTCAAAGTCAAGGTCAAAGTCAACGACCGATTTCGTGCAACTTGACTTGTAGTGAATTTCTTTTATGTGTTTAATTTAGCTGTATTATGTGGAGTAAGTGTCAATAATTACAATAATCGACGTGTGTTATTCGCAATCTTATTGACTTACGACTGTGAACTGTAGGAAGTAACAATGCGATAAAGTTAACGAAACGATAATCGAACTATGCTAATCAAATCGACATTGAGTCGCAACTCGAACTACGCATATTAGTTATTGTTATACGTGTGTGTGCGCCTTATGTGTTACTTGTGCATGTTCAATTATGTTATATATGGTAATCAATCGAAATGCAATCGAACTCAATCGACATCAAACTCGAATCACAATCGAACTATGATAACTAGTGGAGAAGGGATAGCGCTAGATATGAGTGTTTGGGATTAAAGGTAATTTGACTAGGAAACCCTATCGTATCGAACCGCTCGCAACCGAAATCGAAATATCAAAAAATCGTCGCACCAAACACACGAAACATGCAGCTGATCGACCAGGCTACCAACCGATCGAACAGCCAGCCGATCGGACAGGCTGTCCGATCGAGCTGCCTGGCCGATCGGCCAGCATTTTCCTCTTTTGGCACCCTATAAATACCCCTGTCATTGTCATCCTTTCCACTTTTGGAAACCTCTGTTCGACCAGCACGCTCAACTCATCCTTTTCTCATATTCCTCTCCATTCCGGTAGATTTCATCCTAAATCTTGTACTTTCTTGATCTACACGCACTCCTACACCTTTCTATCTTTCAAATCTTAACTTTTAACCGTGAAATCATCAAGATTCAAGTGTTCTAGGATGATGTCATCATGGGTTCCTGAAGAACTTCATGTTTTGGCCTCAATCCCCTAAGAATAACTCGGATCTAGCCGATTTCCACATAAACAAACAAAGATCTTTCATAGATCTAAACTTATACACGGTGAAAAGGATTGAAAGATGGATTTTCCAACTTTCTTTCAACTCTTTTCACTCAATGCCTTCAAACCGATAGAAACGGAGCCTGTGTCGGCTTACAAATCACTCTGGTGGTTACATTGCTCAAGATCCGGATTCTATCAACGAGGTTAACCGATTTCGGGTTAAACGTTAAACTCCGTTCCGAACAGTTCACCGGCTGGGTTTGGGTGATTCCTGTTCGACCAGGGGAACCAAGTAAGGACGAGGAATCTATGGTTCGACTCGTTGTCAAAATACCTTAATAAAAAGACAAACAAATAAAACAACCAAGTGTTAGACGAATAGGATGATCAGGTCAGGGTGCTGACCGATCGGACTGCTGTCCGAACCGACAACCAGCCGATCGGACAATCAGCCGATCGACTGGCCAGCCGATCGGTTAACACATGGTCCCACACTTAATCAATCTATTTTGAAAACTAGTATTGAACGAACTGTCGTTCGATCGGACTACTCTCCGATCGGATTACTCTTCGGATCATGAGATACTATACTTCAGCACTTATTCGATTTTTCAACATGTTCGATGCACTAGGAGTGCCACCCGATCGAACAACCGTCCGATCAGGTGACACCCTGCTGAGAACTCGTCATGGTTGTTCATGCATGTTATCCAATCGAACAGCATTAGTGTTCGATCGATCAACTACCCGATCCACTGCACCATACTTTGCATTTCATTAACGTTGTTGACCATTGTTGACTTGCCAACCGATCGCTCAGCAAGCCATATTATTGCGTCACTTGTTGACCTGTCCGATCAAACACCTGTCCGATCCAAAGCAAATCACTACAATTCATTAAAATACCTAACCGATCGGGTTGCCGGCCGATCGAACAGCCGTCCGATCGACCGACCTGAAGGGTAAAGGTACTTCAATTTTTTCAAATGCTACAACAAAAACTTCAAAAGTCAAGCCATCATACACAAACACATTCATCTAATAGGAAGAAACAATCCACTCGAATAGTCATCCGACCGGACTACCGTCCGACCGGATGACCATCCGAACGGATTGTTATCCGAACGGTCAGCCGTCCGATCGAACTACCGTCCGATCGACCAGCTGTCCGACGCTCCAACACTTGTTTTCCATTTTTACGCGTCACTTATCGTTATGCTATCAATCCATTCAGGCTAACTTTACTCGCCAAGCGCTCCCTTCAATCCATCAACCGGTGTGAGTATACTCGATCCCTTTTTGCTTTATGCACTTTTGGGTGTTACATACGTGACAACTATCCAAATCACATCAAACACGCTACTCAATACTATTTGAATGCTAACCATTAATGCATGTTATACGTGGCTTATGAATGCTTGTTTGTTATGTTTACACATGGAATGCTGTCTACCTGCCTTAGCAACGATAGTACTATAGTTTGGACTCAGCACCTGTTCACACGGGGGTTGTTAAGGACAATTACTTGCATGGATGTAACAACTCTCATCAAAAGTCCTAATTATTATTTTATTTTGTCCAATAGGAAACCCTAATTGAGACCCTCAAGTGATCCTGCATAAAACCCTAAAATTTTCAGAACAATCGGAATCAGGATCAGGGCCACTAAAAATCAGGGGGGGGGGTAAATTCCCGTTAGTATTATCAACACAGTTTTACGTGTAAAACGAAATTGAACGCATGACCAACTCAGCAAGCCTACTGAGACACAGGGCTACCCTATGGTAGGGTAGCACCCCTCGCACCACGCGAGGGCGCCGTTTTCCAGGTATAAATAGTGGAATTTGGCTATTGCAATTCCGCGTTCGTTCGATGTTAAAACTCAAAACGTACACTGAGATATTGTAGAAACAGTCCTAAAACACACACAAATCACGAAACGCTGCCGCGACAACAGGGTAATAACTCGATCGCTGCTACGATTCAATGTCCGATCGATTAAAACTATCCAATGGATGTTTAAGTGCTGCCAACATTAGGGTTATGCTTTGTCATTCGTCGTGAATTCGATGGATGTTTAAGTATCGCACTTTGTCATTCGTTGTGAGGGTTTAATCTCGTGAGTTATCGTAAATGTTGTATTAGTTACTAACCTAGTTTTGTGTGCATTGCTATTTAAACCAGGTTAACAAGGATAATTATTAGGCTAGACTCTGCCCGTGTTAAATCTGCAATGTGAGTCATTCTCTTTTTATCAAATTACTTTCAAAATCATGTTTATTTTCAAAGTTATAATTACAGGGATTAAGTCTTTGTAATCTCCAAATTACAGCCGGTATGTGGGGTTTTGTATACATTACTTGATAACCGTCACTATTGGACAACGGGTTAGCAAAGGGGTGATATGACCATAATCACAGACACCATTGGACAACGAGATAGCCAATAGGTGGTCGAGTGATAAATACCGTGGGTAGATGGTTGATATATAAACATTGTAATCGCTTTTAATACTGTAAATTATAACAAGGTGTCATTTTAAATAAAAAGAATGATTCACCAGTATTTCCGTCCTGACAAAACCTTTTTCAAACATGTTTCAGGTGATCTGTTGTGATCAATGAAAAGTGCCGCGAAGCACTACAAGCTTAAGGAAGTGGCTCAATATAAATAAAGAAACATGTTTTGTAAAATAAAGATTTCCCAGTGAAATCACCTTATTGTAAATTACCGGGGTTTTATCCCGAATTATGAAATAAAATATCAGGCATTTTCAGCTTTTAAAAGATCCTGCTAAAATCTTCCGCTGTCAAACTTAATTAAATAAATACCACGTGATTTTCTGTCCCGCGACCTCTGAACCGGGTCAAACCAGGCCGGGGGTCGTGACAGAAAAAAGTGGTATCAGAGCCACTGAGTTAAGCTAATTAAGTATTTGAGAAATACTTAATTTTCCTGATTATCATTTTGTGGTTATGTGTTTTATTAACTGACTACTTGTTAATTACAGTATGGGTAAGCAAAAGCTTTCGAACATCTATCTTAAATTAGATAGTTCAACAAAAGAAAAGGGAAGTTCATCCTAATCAAATTCCTCAAGATACTCAGTAGATACTAAGGAGGGAATATTTGTTCGTAAAGCCCATTATGAGGAACCACTTTCTCCTAATAAAAGAAGTTTGATTATTAGCAAAAGTCAGGAGAAAATAAAGAAATCTCAATAAAAAGAAATGAGAGTTAATCAGGAAATTCAGAAATTAGGCAGTAACCCACCATGGAAAGACAAGTTAGATGAAAAATGGGCAGATCTCTATATGCTAGCCACTGTAGCAGTAAATGCAAATCTTTAAAATACCTTGGACCAGTATTAGCACCCTTATCATCTACAAGCCAGAAACTTTACCCAGTAAATAAATAAGTTTACAATAAAACCTAGTATGTTTTAGAGTTAATTACACAAATGGGTCCTGTGGTTTATAGTTAATTTCGCCTTTGGGTACTAACTTTTTTTTTTAACATGTTTAGGTCTCATGGTTTCAGTTTTGTAACACCTTTGGGTACTAACACCAAAATTAGTTAATTAATGACCAAAATGCCCTTGCATTTTTTTAAGTTTATCAATGTAACACATTTGGGTACTAACACCTAATTTTATTTAAGTTTAAATCAATTTTATAAAATCTATTTATTTTCATCTTTTTATTACATTTCTTTATTAACATAAAGTCTATTTATTTTTTTATTTTCATATTTTTATTAAATTTCTTATTTAACATAAAATCTACTAGTTACACCAGTAAAATCTACTAGCTATATAGTTTTATGTAAATTAAATATCTTACTCGTTTTAAATAATCGAAACCTTACTCGTTTTCAATTTTGGATAGACAATAATAAATATAGAAACTGTATAAGTTCTAAAATAGTAAAATGTAAATGAACAAAAAAGCAAGTTAAAAAAAGGTTTAATTATATGAAAGATATTAATTATTATCAATTATATCTATCCAAAATTTATTATTATCAAAAATATTTATTATCAATTATTTTGGATAGATATGATTGATAATAATAAATATCTTTCATGAAAAAAAAAATTAAGCCTTTATGTAATTAAGCCTTTACAATTAAGCCTTTACAAAATTAAGCCTTTATGTAACAACACGTTACAAAAAAACGAGTTAAAAAAAGGTTTAATTATTTTCATGAAAGATATTTATTATTATCAATTATATCTATCCAAAATTTATTATTATCAAAGATATTTATTATCAATTATTTTGGATAGTAATAAATAATAAATATCTTTGATAATAATAAATTTTGGATAGATATAATTGATAATAATAAATATCTTTCATATAATTAAACCTTTTTTTAACTCGCTTTTTTGTTCATTTACATTTTACTATTTTAGAACTTATACAGTTTCTATATTTATTATTATCTATCCAAAATTGAAAACGAGTAAGGTTTCGATTATTTAAAACGAGTAAGATATTTAATTTACATAAAACTATATAGCTAGTAGATTTTACTGGTGTAACTAGTAGATTTTATGTTAAATAAGAAATTTAATAAAAAAATAAATAGACTTTATGTTAATAAAGAAATATAATAAAAAGATGAAAATAAAAAAAAATAAATAGATTTTATAAAATTGATTTAAACTTAAATAAAATTAGGTGTTAGTACCCAAATGTGTTACATTGATAAACTTAAAAAAATGCAAGGGCATTTTGGTCATTAATTAACTAATTTTGGTGTTAGTACCCAAAGGTGTTACAAAAATGAAACCATGAGACCTAAACATGTTAAAAAAAAAGTTAGTACCCAAAGGCGAAATTAACTATAAACCACAGGACCCATTTGTGTAATTAACTCTATGTTTTAATTGTCAGTTGTCCTTTGTATTAAATTAGTCACACAGTATGCAATAATACTTGAAGTTATCTGTGAAATTTTGTTATAAAATTTTAACTTAGTATTTTTGCATATATGCTAAACAGCATGAATGAGTTATCTGAAGCCCTTCAGAATCTCAATCTCTATCCGGTGAAAATAGAAGTTTCTAGAGACTTTACTGGTTACATACCCGATATAGAAGAACCTATGGAATTCAACACTCCACCTCTAGAGAAACCAAAGCCCAAGAAAAGGAAAAGATTTGTAGGTTGGAGACGTGTACGCAGGAGGAAACCAACAACTAGGAGAGTTCCCAAAATAGAGAATCCCATAGATAAAGGAAAAGGAATTGCAATTGGGGAAGATTCCAGGCAAGTAGAAATGGAAATTGGGGAAAGTTCTAAGCAAGTCGACGAATTGCCAATACAGGAGGAATTGGATCGCGTACTGGCAAGCTGTGATATTCTCAGGCCCATAAATAACAACCTCTACCCTTATCCTGCCGAAACTCAACTTCCAATAAACTTAGAACTGGCCATTCCAGACCCTCTGATCCATACTCAACCTTTAGGAGAAATGGACGAATGGTGGACTAACGATTGGCAGTTTCAAAACCTCTTAAATAACCCTTATACCTTTTTCCCTCAGTTTGACCCAGAACCTATACCAAATCCACCAATGAGTAATGAAAACTTAGCTGAACTCCGCCATTTTGGCGAAGAGCTGATAGGTGCAGGGAATAGGATTCGGGAGGTAGGAGAACAGATCTCCTGGAAGTACGACGAGAGGGAACGTCACTTCTAAAAGACCTAGGAAGAGGATGGTGATAAAGTTGTGATTGTATAATAATAAAAGTAATAATAAAATAAGTCTGTAAAATAACTTACAAATAAAACTTTGTAAGATAACGGTGTGTACGGATGCATAATAGGATATATAAAAAGGGAATCAAAAAATCGATAATTTTGTATTTGTATGGTGAAATGTGTATGATTGTTTTGTGCATAATTGTTATTTATTCTGTACTAATAAATTATATATATTAATTATCCGATGGAAAACGCTAATAATGAACCAGTTAACGAGGTTAACCAATCTGAGCAACACCAGGAGGATCACTTTATGACTAAACAAGATATAGAAAATATCGTTGCTCAAGTGATAGCCAATGCTATTCCAGCAATCCTTGCTGCTGCCTAGAAACCTGTTGAACCTCAACAAATCATTCCTAGCAAACGTACTTCTGAAGATAACTTCAGTAATAGTGTAAACGGAGGCGGTAATCATATTAACAACAATAATGATCTACGGCAGGCCCCGCTCCCTAAGAAAATGAAAGCTGCAACGCTTGGTTGCACTTACATAGAATTTCTTGCCTGTAAACCGGCTGAATTTGCAGGCAATGAAGGGGCGATTGCAGCACTGCGTTGGTTAGAGAAAACCGAGGCAGTAATCATAATAAGTAAATGTGCCGAAAATGACAAAGTCATGTATGCGTCAAATCTTTTTAAAGAAGGGGCGCTAGAATGGTGGAATACAATACTTCAATCCAAAGGAAGAAATGTGGCCTATGCCATGAATTGGGAAGAATTTAAAAGTCTGATAGAAAGAAAATTCTGTCCCGAATATGAAAAGGAACAAATGGCGAATAAATTTCTGAACCACCGGATGATAAATGTAGACTGTCGAGGGTATACTTCGACATTCTTCGAATATGCTAGAGTAGTACCAACCCTGGCTTCACCAGAGCCGGTGCTCATTTCTCGCTATATTTGGGGATTGATTAGCGAAATACGTAATATCGTTAAAGCTGCGAGACCTCGCACTATTGACGATGCGGTAGAATTAGCTAACACCCTAACTGATGAGTTGGTACGCACGAGAGATGAAAACAGGAAAAAGGAACTGGCTCAGAAAATTACCCAAGGATTTCGTGTGGGTAATAATAGCAACTTCAAGAAAGGAGGAACGGGTCAATCCTCAACTCCACCGTTCTACAGGAATTGCAGAAAGAAACATTATGGAAGATGTAATGTAACCTGCAACTTTTGCAAAGTTGTGGGACATCGCGAAGAAGACTGCAGAAAGAAAACCATGATCTGCTATAACTGTGGAGAAGCAGGACATTTTAAACCAGAATGTCCTAAATTGGTCAAACCAGCAGACAATAAAGCCAAGATAGCCGACGGAGCTACTAAAAAGAATGCCAGAGCATTCCAACTGACCACTCAAGAAGCTGAACTTATTCCAGATGTGATAGCTGGTACATTCCTAGTTCACAACGTATACGCAAAAGTATTATTTGACTCTGGTGCAACCCAAAGTTTTATTAATACTTCATTCTGCCAAGCTCTTAATTTACCTTTGACCAACCTTAGGCAAAATTTTACAGTCGAAACGACAGATGGGAATTCAGTTAAAATAGATAAGGTTTTGCAAAATGTAGAAATAGAACTTTCAGGTCATAAATTTTATGCAAACCTATTACCTATGAAATTAGCCGAATTCGATGTTGTGTTAGGAATGGATTGGTTAATAGCCAACCATGCTCGAATTCTTTGTGATAAAAATGCCATAGAAATTCATACACCCTCAGGAGAAATTGTGGTGATTACAGGAGATAAGCCACGAAAGCCAATGAAATTCATTTCAATAATGAAATTGGCCATTTATTCAAGAAAACAAGAAATGGTGTATATGATTTCAGTAATCATTAGCACTAAGAGTAAGGAACTTAAGGAAATTCCAGTAGTATCAGAATATCCCGAGATATTCCCAGAAGAACTACCTGGATTACCACCCGACAGGGAAGTAGAATTTAGGATTCATCTAATTCCTGGAACTACACCGATAGCCAAATCACCTTATCGGTTAGCACCCACGGAAATGTTAGAATTGAAAAAGCAGTTAGATGAATTGCTAAGTAAAGGATTCATACAACCTAGTTCATCCCCTTGGGGAGCACCAGTGTTGTTCGTAAAGAAAAAGGACGGTTCGATGCGAGTGTGTATCGATTATAGGGAATTAAATAAAGTTACCATTAAGAATCGATACCCATTACCTAGGATTGATGATCTTTTTGATCAACTACAAGGAGCTAGATACTTTTCTAAGATAGATTTGCGCTCCGGATACCATCAATTGAAGGTACAAGAAGAAGACATACCTAAAACTACTTTCAAAACTAGGTATGGTCATTACGAGTTTACAGTCATGCCCTTTGGACTAACAAATGCGCCTGCAACATTCATGGACATAATGAATCGGATCTGTAAACCATATTTGGATAAATTTGTAATTGTATTCATCGACGATATACTTATTTATTCCAAAAGTCAGGAGGAACATTGTCAGCACCTGCATGCACTCTTAACTTTGTTAAGAAAAGAAAAGCTTTATGCCAAATTCTCGAAGTGTGAATTTTGGCTACAGGAAGTGCAATTTTTAGGACACATGGTGAATCACGAAGGTATTCACGTAAATCCTGCTAAGATAGAAGCAATCACCAAATGGAAGATTCCACAATCAGCACTAGAAATTAGAAGCTTTATAGGTTTAGCCGGATATTATAGACTGTTTATTAAGGATTTTTTCTAAAATAGTTGTACCCTTAACTAAGCTAACCTGTAAATCAGTTAAGTTTAAATGGGGACCTAAGCAGGAAGAAGCTTTTAAGATTCTAAAACATAAATTAACAAATGCTCCAATCTTAGCTTTACCAGAAGGAACAGAAGATTTTGAAGTATACTGTGATGCTTCAAAACTGGGATTAGGATGTGTGCTTATGCAACGCAAGAAAGTAATTGCATATGCATCAAGGCAATTGAAAAAGCACGAGGAAAATTATACGACTCATGACTTAGAGTTAGGAGCCATAATTTTTGCCCTTAAGATTTGGAGACATTATCTGTACGGAAGTAAGTTTACTATCTATACAGATCATAAGAGCTTAAGATATATATTTGGACAAAAAGAATTAAACATGAGGCAAAGGAGATGGATGGAAATCCTAAGTGACTACGACTGTGATATTCAATATCACGAAGGAAAAGCAAATGTAGTTGCTGATGCTTTAAGTCGTAAGTATCACGAAAAGCAAAAGCGAATACGTGCTCTCAGATTAAATCTACAATTAGATTTAATGGAACAGCTAAGGAAGGTTCAAGAAGCAGCAATCCAGGACGATGCTAAAGGAATGAAAGGAAGAATAAAAGAATTAGAGCAAGGAAATGATGGAATTTGGAGATTCTATAAGAAAAGGATTTGGGTACCTAAGCAAGGAGAATTAAGACATAAGATTCTAGAAGAAGCTCATAAATCTAGGTATACCATGCATCCTGGCAACAACAAGATGTATCAAGACTTAAGAAATAATTTCTGGTGGATAGGAATGAAAAAGGACATAGCTAGATATGTTTCTAAATGTCTTACTTGTTCACAAGTTAAGGGAGAACACCAGAAACCTTCAGGGCTACTACAACAATAAGAAATGCCTGTATGGAAATGGGAACTCATAACAATGGACTTTGTTACTAAGTTACCCAAAACCAGAAAAGGTAATGATGCGATTTGGGTAATTGTGGATCGATTAACCAAATCAGCTCATTTTCTACCCATGAAAGAAACCTTTAGCATGGAAAGGTTGGCAAAATTGTATGTAGACGAAGTAGTATCCTTACATGGAGTTCCACTCTCCATTGTATCAGATAGAGATAGTCGTTTCACTTCCCATTTCTGGACTAGTTTCCAGGAGGCAATGCGAACCCGACTAAATTTAAGTACTGCATATCATCCACAAACAGACGGACAAAGTGAAAGGACAATACAAACCCTGGAAGACATGCTTCGGGCATGTGTGATAGATTTTGGTGGAAACTGGGATGACCACCTACCCTTAATTGAATTCTCCTCCAATAATAGTTATCATTCAAGTATTGAAGCTGCCCCGTTCGAAGCACTATACGGACGTAAATGCGAAACTCCAATCTGCTGGGCAGAAATAGGAGAAAGTCAATTATCAGGTCTTGAAATTGTACAAGAAACTACCGAAAAGATCACTCAAATCAAGGAAAGACTAAGGACGGCTAGAGATCGCCAGAAGAGTTATGCCGACAATCGATGCAAGCCACTGGAATTTCAAGTCAGAGATAAGGTACTTTTGAAAGTTTCTCCTTGGAAAGGAGTAGTTCGGTTCGGTAAGAAAAGAAAACTAAGTCCACGATACGTAGGCCATTTCCAGTAATCCAACGTATAGGACCAGTTGCTTATCGTTTACAACTACCAGAAGAACTAGCTGGAGTACATGACGTATTTCATGTATCCAATCTCAAGAAATGTCTATCTGACGAATCCCTGGTAGTACCTCTTCAAGATATAGAGGTAAATGAAAAGTTAAAGTTTATTGAGAAGCCATTACAAATAGAAGATAGAAAGATCAAGTTTCTCAAGCACAAGCGGCTAGTGCTGGTCAAAGTCAAGTGGGATTCGAAGAGAGGATTTGAATACACTTGGGAGCTGGAATCAGAAATGAAGCGAAAGTATCCTCACATGTTCCAGTAAATCTCGAGGACGAGATTTTTATTAAGGTGGGGAGGATGTAACAACTATCATCAAAAGTCCTAATTATTATTTTATTTTGTCCAATAGGAAACCCTAATTGAGACCCTCAAGTGATCCTGCATAAAACCCTAAAATTTTCAGAACAATTGGAATCAGGATCAGGGCCCCTAAAACTCAGGGGGGGGGGTAAATTCCCGTTAGTATTATCAACACAGTTTTACGTGTAAAACGAAATTGAACGCATGACCAACTCAGCAAGCCTACTGAGACACGGGGCTACCCTATGGTAGGGTAGCACCCCTCGCGCCACGCGACGGCCCCTCGCGCCACGCGAGGGCGCCGTTTTCCAGGTATAAATAGGGGAGTTTGGCTATTGCAATTCCGCGTTCGTTCGATGTTAAAACTCAAAACGTACACTGAGATATTGTAGAAACAGTCCTAAAACACACACAAATCACGAAACGCTGCCGCGACAACAGGGTAAGAACTCGATCGCTGCTACGATTCAATGTCCGATCGATTAAAACTATCCAATGGATGTTTAAGTGCTGCCCACATTAGGGTTATGCTTTGTCATTCGTCGTGAATTCGATGGATGTTTAAGTATCGCACTTTGTCATTCGTTGTGAGGGTTTAATATCGTGAGTTATCGTAAATGCTGTATTAGTTACTAACCTAGTTTTGTGTGCATTGCTATTTAAACTAGGTTAACAAGGATAATCATTTGGCTAGACTCTGCCCGTGTTAAATCTGCAATGTGAGTCATTCTCTTTTTATCAAATTACTTTCAAAATCATGTTTATTTTCAAAGTTATAATTACTGGGATTAAGTCTTTGTAATCTTCAAATTACAGCCGGTATGTGGGGTTTTGTATACATTACTTGATAACCGTCACCATTGGACAACAGGTTAGCCAAGGGGTGATATGACCATAATCACAGACACCATTGGACAACGAGATAGCCAATAGGTGGTTGAGTGATAAATACCGTGGGTAGATGGTTGATATATAAACATTGTAATCGCTCTTAATACGGTAAATTATAACAAGGTGTCATTTTAAATAAAAAGAATGATTCACCAGTGTTTCCCTGCTGACAAAACCTTTTTCAAACATGTTTTAGGTGATCTGTTGTGATCCAAGAAAAGTGCCGCGAAGCACTACAAGCTTAAGGAAGTGGCTCAATATAAATAAAGAAACATGTTTTGTAAAATGAAGATTTCCCAGTGAAATCACCTTATTGTAAATTACCGAGGTTTTATCCCGAATTATGAAATAAAATATCAGGCATTTTCAGTTTTTAAAAGATCCTGCTAAAATCTTCCGCTGTCAAACTTAATTAAATAAATACCACGGGTTTTTCTGTCCCGCGACCTCTGAACCGGGTCAAACCGGGCCGGGGGTCGTGACAATGGATTACGGTGGTAATCATGTATTGCGAACTGCCTCGGGCAGTCAACCCGCAGTCATTGGTATCGATGGATCTATGTCGATAACAAACGTGCTTCATTTCACTATGTGTACGTGCTGGTTATGCGTAAACGAATTCGAACTTTATATGCTATTATCAAACTTGTATGCTCACCTTTACATTTTATGTATTGACTTTATTTTAACGTATGTGACAGGTGCTTAGGATGCACACTTGGTAGGAAATTGAAGCTAGAATAAAGCTTTAGAGCCCAACAAATAGTTGTCTGTAGATATTGAATCAAGGGTCTCTAGAAGCAGATAAACAATTGCTCTATTTTAAATCTGAGTTATCGGAACATAATTATTTTCCTAGTTTTATTTGTAATAATTTGTTTACTGTTTGAGACATGGTATGGGACATGTTATTTTAAGAACCAACAAGACCGACTTGTGCATATCCGTTAGGGATTTTGTATGAGCCTGTTATTTCTCGCTATTCTCGCTTATGCTACACTATCACTGCACTCGAAATTTTCAATTATGAATAGGCGATAAAGTCGAGATCAGGTGTGAAAACCGCAAACTGTCGACTGAAGTTGCTTAAACAACCCGCATTTTTATCTACAAACGGGGAGAATTATGCCAAATCAGGAGTAAAATCCATATTTTGATGAATAATCTCCTCTATTTTATTAAAGCTCAGGAGCAAAAGTCGTTAAGTCAGGGGTGAAACCCGAACCTTGATAGCTATTCCTGACTCATTTTGGTTTTACAAAACTCTCACCAAAGTCTCGACGGACGCCAACGACCTGAAGTCACGATCTGACCAACGGGATGCGTGCCCAACACCCAAGAATCGAGGCAAAGGCACTGCCCTGTAGGTCAAGGGTGCACAACAAGTCCTTGTGAATAGTCGAACCAATTTGGTTATTCAATGTCTAATAGCCGCAGACGATCCATTTCTCGATTTTATGTGTTTCAATTCCGAGCCCGCAACTGCTGACTCTGATAACTCGTTGATTTTATGCATTGTACGTGTATTTACCTGTTTATGTGCTTAAATTTTGAAGGGCTTATTCGATTTATGCCTCACTTCGATCGACACACACAACTCGCACTGCAATCTATCTCAATCGTTAACAAATCGCTAAGATCTGGACGACCTTATGGTAAACGATACGCTTAAACTACGCCACTCGCTGTGCTAAACGCGACCGCTATATTCGAACGATCGCGAACTGTGAATGATAGGTTTCTGTATTTTGACTACCTCGGGTGACTAAATGCGGATGTGCTTTTGTGATTCTGTGCCCTACGTGCTTCTGTGGTTATATGAATCTGTGAATATGTGCCTATGTGATTATGTCATATCTGTTACATTGCGTGTTCCTAAGCTTTAGTAAGTAGTAGACGTGTGAGGTGAGATTTGAATACAATGTGTTGAGTCCTGTGACGATGTCTGTTGCAGACAATGTCATCTGGATCCCGTCACCCACTTTCTCATCAAGAAAAGAGAGACAAACGCCTTGCTGCCATCATCGCTAAAAGTGTAGCAAAGGCCGTGAGTGATGTTTACGAGAATGCCAGCAAATCATCCGAGGAATTAAGGACCGAAGCTCCTAAAGCTACCGCTAAGGCCTTAAATTTCAAGCAATTCAAGTCGTGTGGGCCAAAAGAATTCACTGGCGAGGGAGGTCCTACTGCACTATTCCAATGGTTTGATTCCATTGAGGTTACTTTACAACAGAGTGGTTGCCCCGATGACCTCCGAACTCTGAATGCTACCGGCGTTTTCCAGTCCCGTGCCCTAGACTGGTGGACGGCCGAGAGGAACAAGCGAGGGAATGATGCAGCCTACGGTCTGTCGTGGGACGAGCTCAAGGAAGTCATGCTGGAAAAATTCTGCCCTCCTCATGAACGTCAGAAGCTAGAGGATGAATTTTGGCACATACAGCAAAAGGATGGTGAAAATGCTGCGCTCACTGCTCGCTTCAAACAGCTCAGCATCATTTGTCCCGATCAGGTCAAGACTCCAGACATGGCAATCAAGAAGTATATCCGAGCCCTGCCTGACTGTGTTGCTGATTTCGTGCAAGCGGCTAAGACTACGACGATCGAAGAAACTTATCTACTGGCCGCTAAAATCAACGACAAGCGGGTCAAGGCCGGTGTCTGGGATAAGACTTCGAAGCACCTGCATCAAGCTACCACCACCGCACCAACTACTGAAACCACCACCTCATCGAGCAACAAGAGGAAGAACAAGAGAAAGAACAGCTCCAGCAACAAGAACTGTGCGATCACTGCTGCACGGATTCAAGCTGTACCAGCCCAACAGCGTCAAGTAGCGGCGCCTGTGGCAAATGACCGCCTGCAAAGCGTGCATACACTGGGCCACACCCGCTCTGCCCTACTTGTACCTACCACCACCCGACTGCCATTGCTTGCCGTTTTTGTGCTCATTGCAATATGTACGGCCATTTTACTACCAACTGCCGTGTTTGACAAGCTCCTGCTCATCAAGCTTTACTCACCGCCCCTCAGGGTCAACAAGCTCCTCCGGCACCCGCGGTCAAAGCCAGAGACTGCTTCGCATGCGGCGATCCTAATCATTTCGCCAACATGTGCCCAAACAGGGTCGTGAAACAAGAGCCCCAGCAGCAGCAACCTCAGCAGCAGCAACACCAGCAGCAATAGCAACAAGCAGCACGCGCACGAACTTTCAACATCAACGTGCGTCAAGCCCAAGCCGACAACAACGTGGTCAATGGAGCCGATAACAATGTGGTCAATGGTACGTTCCTTGTGAAGGGTATTTATGCTTCCTGTTTGTTTGATACTGGAGCCGATAACAACATCAACGTGCGTCAAGCCCAAGCCGACAACAACGTGGTCAATGGTACGTTCCTTGTGAATGGT
The DNA here is from genome assembly GCA_030545235.1 of Helianthus tuberosus. Classification (NCBI taxonomy): domain Eukaryota; kingdom Viridiplantae; phylum Streptophyta; class Magnoliopsida; order Asterales; family Asteraceae; genus Helianthus; species Helianthus tuberosus. The sequence goes on along the minus strand of CM060373.1, from coordinate 31,701,341 downwards.
ATTTATGCTTCCTGTTTGTTTGATACTGGAGCCGATAATTGCTTTGTGTCGTTCGAATTCGAGAAACTCCTTAGTCGTAAGCGCTCTCATCTCTCCTCGACGTTCGATGTTGAAGTCCCTACCGGAAGAACTGTCGCCGTTAATTCTGTTCTTCGTGATTGTACTCTTGAGCTCAACAATCACATCTTCCCAATCGACCTTATTCCGATGCAACTCGGAAGTTTTGATGTCATAGTAGGCATGGACTTTCTTCGTGAAAACCATGCTGAAGTGGTGTGCTTCGACAAGATGATTCGATTCTCGCTCGCGAATGGTGATTTATTGTGCGTTTACGGTGATACTACTACGAAAGTTCTCAAGCTCATGTCATGTGTGCAAGCTAGCAAGTATCTCCGCAAGGAATACAACGCTTTCTTGGCTAACATTGTAGTAGCGGAGAAGGAAAATAAAGAAAAGAAGGAAGTGAAGGACGTTCCTGTGGTTTAGGAATTTCCTAATGTTATCCCAGAGGATCTTCCCAGATTACCGCCGAGTCGTGATATCGACTTTTGTATCGACCTCATTCCTGGAGCCAACCCTATTGCCAAAGCTCCCTACCGACTCGCGCCGTCCGAAATGCGCGAACTCTCAAACCAACTCCAGGAATTACTTGAGAAAGGCTTCATTCGCCCGAGCACCTCTCCTTGGGGCGCGCCAGTCCTTTTCGTCAAAAAGAAGGATGGGTCGTTCTGGATGTGCATCGACTATCGGGAATTGAATAAGTTAACTATCAAGAACCGCTATCCCCTACCCCGCATCGACGATTTGTTTGATCAACTACAAGGTGCTACGTGTTTCTTGAAGATCGATCTACGCTCAGGATATCACTAGCTACGTATTCAAGAGGAGGATATACCCAAAACCGCGTTTCGCACTCGATACGGCCACTACGAATTCGTTGTTATGCCTTTTGGTTTAACCAACGCACCCGCAGTTTTCATGGATCTGATGAATCGCGTGTGTAAACCTTATCTCGACCATTTCTTCATCGTATTCATCGACGATGTCTTGATCTATTCCAAATCGAAAGCTGAACATGCGCAACATCTACGTTTGGTTCTCGAGTTACTCCAGGGGAACCAACTCTATGCCAAGTTCTCCAAGTGTTAATTCTGGTTGGAGGAAGTTCAGTTTCTGGGTCACATCGTAAATAATCAAGGTATTCACGTCGATCCTGCGAAGATTGAAGCTGTCAAGAGTTGGATTACACCTAAGAACCCGTCCGAAGTCCGTTCTTTTCTCGGACTAGCGGGCTATTATCAAAAATTTATCGAACAATTCTCAAAGATCACTGTGCCGCTTACCGCTCTCACGCATAAAGACAAGCCTTTTGTTTGGGGAACTGAACAAGAGTCTGCCTTTCGAACCCTTAAACACAAGCTTTGCAATGCTCCTGTTCTCACATTACCCGACAGAAACAACGATTTCATTGTCTACTGTGATGCTTCCAACCTTGGTCCTGGTTGTGTCCTCATGCAGCGGGACAAGGTCATAGCTTACGCATCTTGTCAGCTCAAAATCCACGAGAAGAACTATACAACCCATGATCTCGAGCTAGGCGCGGTTGTTTTTGCATTAAAGATTTGGCGACACTACCTGTATGGTACCAAGTGTACGATCTTCACCGATCATAAGAGCCTACAACATATCTTTAATCAGAAGGAACTTAATATGCGTCAACGCCGATGGGTAGAACTTCTCAACGACTATGACTGTGAGATTCGTTATCACCCAGGCAAAGCAAATGTTGTTGCCGACGCACTTAGCAGACGGAGCTATCTGCTTAGCACTCGTAATGTTCAAGCCCAATACGATCTCGAAACCCTCATCCGCGAAGTTCAGCATGCGTGTTTTAACGAACGCACTCTGAAGAAAGAATCTACCACGATGGAGCCCAGCTTGTGAGCAAGTCGAATGGGATATTCCACTTTCTTGACCGAATTTGGATCCCTAAACGGACCGATTTACGACAGATTCTGATGGACGAAGCCCACAAATCCCGGTATTCTATTCACCCCGGTGCCGATAAAATGTACCAGGACCTTCGCTATAAGTACTGGTGGCCGGGCATGAAAAGGGATATTGCTCTCTATGTTGGAAAATGCCTGACAAGTGCAAGGGTCAAGGCCGAACATCAAACCTCTAGCTTACTCGAACAACCACCGATCCCGATGTGGAAGTGGGAGAGTATAGCTATGGACTTTATAACAAAGCTACCACACACGTCATCAGGTCACGACAACATTTGGGAAGTGGTCGACCGTTTGACCAAATACGCTCACTTTTTACCAATACGGGAAGACTACAAGGTAGAATGATTAGCCTGAATCTACACCGACGAGATCATTTGTAATCATGGGACGCCTCGTGATATCATCTCTGATCGTGACGCTCGGTTTACCTCGCGACTGTGGGAAACGTGTCAAAAGGCTCTTGGTACGTCGCTTAATCTAAGTACCGCCTTCCACCCTCAAACCGACGGTCAGACTGAAAGAACGATTCGTACTCTTGAAGACATGCTCCGTTCGTGTGTCATAGACTTCGGTGGTAATTGGGATAAATACCTACCGTTAGTCGAATTCTCGTATAACAACAGCTATCATCCAAGCATTCAAATGGCACCATTCGAGGCTTTATACGGAAGAAGATGTCGATCGCCTATTGTGTGGCACGAGATTGGTCACTCACAATTAACCGGTCCTGAGCTATTACAAGAAACGACAGACAGAATTTTCCAAATTCGAGACAACTTGGTAAAAGCTCGGAATCGACAGAAAGGTTATGCCGATAAACGACGCAAGCCCCTTGAATTTGACGTTGGTGACTACGTACTCCTAAAGGTATCATCTTGGAAGGGTGTGGTCCGATTCGGCAAGAAAGGGAAGCTCGCGCCTAGATATGTTGGACCTTTTAAGATTCTGGAAAGGATCGGAAAAGTCGCCTACAGACTCGAACTACCGAAGGAACTTAGTAACGTCCACCCGACTTTCCACGTGTCAAACCTCCAAAATTGCCTAGCCGACCACGACTTACATGTTTCACTCGATGACCTGCAAGTGAACGAAACATTACACTTCGTGGAGAAGCCTGTCGAAATCATGGATCGCTAAACCAAGTAGCTCAGACGCTCTCGCATTCCTATTGTGAAAGTCCGATGGGAAGCCAAACGAGGCGCAGAGTTCACTTAGGAACTCGAAAGCGACATGAAGGCGAAGTACCCGTAGTTATTTAAGGAGAAAGTCAAGAAAGAGAAAGTTCTCAAACGTGATTCACGGTGTGGTACAACTTCCAGCCTAATTTCGAGACGAAATTCCCTAAACAAGGGGAGGCTGTAACACCCCGTGTTTACGAGAAGTCAAAGTCAAAGTCAAGGTCAAAGTCAACGACCGATTTCGCGCAACTTGACTTGTAGTGAATTTCTTTTATGTGTTTAATTTAGCTGTATTATGTGGAGTAAGTGTCAATAATTACAATAATCGACGTGTGTTATTCGAAATCTAATCGGCTTACGACTGTGAACTGTAGGAAGTAACAATGCGATAAAGTTAATGAAACGACAATCGAACTATGATAACTAGTGGAGAAGGGATAGCGCGAGATATGAGTGTTTGGGATTAAAAGTAATTTGACTAGGAAACCCTATCGTATCGAACTGCTCGCAACCGAAATCGAAATATCAAAAAATCGTCACACCAAACACTCGAAACATGCAGCTGATCGATCAGGCTACCAGCCGATCGAACAGCCAGCCGATCGGACTGTTGTCCAATCGGACAGGCTGTCCGATCGAGCTGCCTGGCCGATCGGCCAACATTTTCCTCTTTTGGCACCCTATAAATACCCATGTCATTGTCATCCTTTCCACTTTTGGAAACCTCTGTCCGACCAGCACGCTCAGCTCATCCTTTTCTCAGATTCCTCTCGATTCCGGTAAGATTTCGTCCTAAATCTTGTACTTTCTTGATCTACACGTACTCCTACACCTTTCTATCTTTCAAATCTTAACTTTTAACTGTGAAATCATCAAGATTCAAGTGTTCTAGGATGATGTCATCATGGGTTCCTGAAGAACTTCATGTTTTAGCTTCAATCCACCAAGAATAACTTGGATCTAGCCGATTTCCACATAAAAAAACAAAGATCTTTCATAGATCTAAACTTATACACGGTGAAAAGGATTGAAAGATGGATTTTCCAACTTTCTTTCAAATCTTTTCACTCAATGCCTTCAAACCGATAGAAACGGAGCCTGTGTCGGCTTACAAATCACTCCGGTGGTTGCATGGCTCAAGATCCGGATTCTATCCACGAGGTTAACCCATTTCGGGTTAAACGTTAAACTTCGTTCCGAACAGTTCACCGACCGGGTTTGGGTGATTCTTGTCCGACCAGGGGAACCAAGTAAGGACGAGGAATCTATGGTTCGACTCGTTGTCAAAATACCTTAATAAAATGACAAACAAACAAAACAACCAAGTGTTAGACGAATAGGATGATCAAGTCAGGGTGCTGACCGATCGGACTGCTGTCCGAATGGACAGCCAGCCGATCGGACAATCAGCCGATCGACTGGCCAGCCGATCGGTTAACACATGGTCCCACACTTAATCAATCTATTTTGAAAACTAGTATTGAACGAACTGTCGTTCGATCAGACTACTGTCCGATCGGATTACTCTTCGGATCATGAGATACTATACTTCAGCACTTAATCGATTTTTCAACATGTACGATGCACTAGGTGTGGCACCCGATCGAACAGCCGTCCGATCAGGTGACACCCTACTGAGAACTCGTCATGGTTGTTCATGCATGTTGTCCGATCGAACAACATTAGTGTTCGATCGATCAACTACCTGATCCACTGCACCATACTTTGCATTTCATTAAAGTTGTTGACCATTGTTGACTTGCCAACCGATCGTTCAGCAAGCCGTATTATTGCGTCACTTGTTGACCTATCTGATCGAACACCTGTCAGATCCAAAGCAAATCACTACAATTCATTAAAATACCTAACCGATCGGGTTGCCGGCCGATCGAACAGCCATCTGATCGACCGACCTGCAGGGTAAAGGTACTTCAATGTTTTCAAATGCTACAACAAAAACTTCAAAAGTCAAGCCATCATACACAAACACATTCATCTCATAGGAAGAAACAATCCACTCGAATAGTCATCCGACCGGACTACCGTCCGACCGGATGACCATCCGAACGGATTGTTATCTGAACGGTCAGCCGTTCTATCGAACTACCGTCCAATCGACCAGCTGTCCGACGCTCCAACACATGTTTTCCATTTTTACGCGTGACTTATCGTTATGCTATCAATCCATTCAGGCTAACTTTACTCGCCAAGCGCTCCCTTCAATCCATCAACCGCTGTGAGTATACTCGATCCCGTTTTGCTTTATGCACTTTTGGGTGTTACATACGCTACAACAATCCAAATCACATCAAACACGCTACTCGATACTATTTGAATGCTAACCATTAATGCCTGTTATACGTGGCTTTTGAATGCTTGTTTGTTATGTTTACACATGGAATGCTGTCTACCTGCCTTACCAACGATAGTACTATAGTTTGGACTCAGCACCCGTTCACACAAGGGTTGTTAAGGACAATTACTTGCATGGATTACGGTGGTAATCATGTATTGCGAACTGCCTCGGGTAGTCAACCCGCAGTCATTGGTATCGATGGATCTATGTTGATAACTAGCGTGCTTCATTTCACTATGTGTACGTGCTGGTTATGCGTAAACGACTTCGAACTTTATATGCTATTATCAAACTTGTATGCTCACCTTTACATTTTATGTATTAACTTTATTTTAACGTATGTGACAGGTGCTTAGGATGCACACTTGGTAGGAAATTGAAGCTAGAATAAAGCTTTAGAGCCCAACAAATAGTTGTCTGTAGATATTGAATCAAGGGTCTCTAGAAGCAGATAAACAATTGCTCTATTTTAAATCTGAGTTGTCGGAACAGAATTATTTGCCTAGTTTTATCTGTAATAATTTGTTTACTGTTTGAGACATGGTATGGGATATGTTATTTTAAATTGAATAGTAATGATAATTGTTATGGAAACTTCTGGACAATCTGCTTCGCTCAGTGCCATGCCCCGATGTTTCCGCCATCGGTTGGGGTGTGACAATAGTCTCAACCCCAACCTCGTACATAAACAGTGCCTCAAGTCGCTCACATCGACATTTCTTTTCTTTAGAGCCTCCAAATTCGCGATCCTATTCATCTTAGCGCGCCAAATAAAAACATTACATTTCGAAGAAATCCACTTGCACCATTCTGTCACGTAATAATTCGAGTCCATCCTGTTATTATCCAGAAGGTCTTTCACCGCAGCAACACTGAATTCTTCCGAAGCAGCCCTGATCCATTTCCACTTATAAGTGCCATCAACGATATCACATCCATTAATATAGTTTTGAAGATGCATGATGTGTGTAAAATGCAACATATAAATTATATCAAATGAGGCATAAAACTAACCCTTTTTTAGTACTAATGTTGGAAAAAGTTTATTTTTGTCTTCCTTTTGAATATACAGGATCAAATGAGCTTAAACGAATAAAAGGAACAAATATACAGCCAAAACCAACATATATACAAAGAAAAGGAAGAAACGTGACATGCCTGACCACTCGGCAGCATCTCCGAAAGCAAAAACAAGAAAGCAGAAGCTGACCATGGGGTTGTGCCCAACTAACCATGGGGCTGTGCCCAGCTCACCACGGGGAGTGGTCAGCTCACCACGGGGCGTGGTCAGCTCACCACGGGGCGTGGTCAGCTCACCACGGGGCGTGGTCAGCCCTGACAAGAAGAAGACAAAACCTATAGAAGCTTCTACGCCCACCACAGGGTCGTGCCCAGCTCACCACGGGGCGTGGTCAACGCAAAGATACGCAGAATCTTGCCAAATCTTGATAGTACAGATACGGTACTGACCACGGGACCGTGCCCAGCTCACCACGGGGCGTGGTCAACGCAAAAATACGCAGAATCTTGCTGAATCTTGATAGTACATATACGGTACTGACCACGAGGTTGTGCCCAGCTCACCACGAGGCGTGTTGGGCCCTCTGCTGACACTTGCAATTAATGAAGGAATAGAAAATGCTGACCACGGGGCCATGCCCAGCTGGCACGGGGCCGTGGTCAGAGTTCTGTTCAGGCTATAAATAGAGGTGCTTGGTTCACTTCAAATCCATCCCTTGGCAAACCACCTCTCTCCCACTTTGCCACCACTCCACCACCACTACAACACCCACATCCACCACCATCTTGCATCATCCACCTTAGAGTGTGTGTTGTAGTCTCGGGATCCAAGATTGATAGTAACAGTTCTTGTCAATCAAAGGCCATGTTTCGCTAAGTCTCTTACATCACTTGGTGAAGACAAGCATTTAATGTATTACTTTTGATTTTTAATATTTTCGCATTTTTTATTTGGTTTTGTATTAATGACTTTAATAACTAGTTTCTTATGTTGAAGGTGAAACTTCTTTATCATTTGTCCGTGGTGTCTTAGCCTTACTTTACTATCTACATAAAGTAAAATATTTTCACCATTCATATCTCTACGGTCTATATAGAGATATGTTGGCTACCTGGTCGGGGGTTAAGGGAATGGTTTAGTAAGTTTCTTGCCTTGTTCAGTGTATAGATCCTGCAAGGACCTAGGTCAAGCTTACTAGGACCTCCTTCAATACCCACTGGTATTGGATGGCTGGGGTGCGATTGGCTTGATCCCCTCATATGTAAACTACTATTAATACATTAAACCGGCTACTTGGGATTGTATCCCTGCTGACTCAAACCACTTAGCCAAGGGTAATGTCACCTTCAAAAGAGGGGCCTACCACTTTTCGCATTAAAAACTTAATTAATTATCTTATAATATTTCGACCCTTTGGGATTGTATCCTTGCTGACTCAAACCACTGGGTTGAGGGTAACGTCACCTTCAAAAGAGGGGCCTACTACTAACTAAGATAATCTCTTAAAAAGTGCAAAAGTGCGGAAATCATCAAAGGATACATTAAAGGCGAGTCGGATCCAAGTGATTCATCTTGTCTATCTGTTTTATTTTTATTTCAGCATTTTTAGTTTTATTTTTCATGCTTAAAATCTTTTCTCAAAAATTTTAGTTTGGTTAGACATTGAGGATAAACTGGTACTAAAAGCTCTTGTGTCCTTGGACGACTTGGGTATCTTACCAACGCTATACTACGCTTACGATGGGTGCACCTGCCCATGTGTGTGTTTAGTGTTAGTAGAATATCGTGTTTTATAATTTTAAAACTTGACTAATGTGTAAAATGGGCTTAAATTATCAATAAAAATATATCACACCTTACACACACCAAGTTTTTGGCGCCGTTGCTGGGGACACAAGGATTTTAAGAAAGTTTAAAATCGACGGCCTAATCGTTTTTTTTTTCAAAACCTTTTTAAAACTGCGCGCACATTTCTACATTTTTCTTAAATTTTTGCATTACAGTAGTCTGAACACGGGGCCGTGCTCACTGAACACGCCCCCGTGCTGCACAAAACCAGTCACATTTTTCAAAACGCCCAGATACAGAACCTGACCTTGGGGCCGTGCTCATTGAACACGAGGCCGTGGTGAGCCTCTGTTTCCGTTTTTATTTTTGTTTTCTGGTCCCGAGACTCTATTGTGGTCTGCTAAGTGATTTTTATGGATCAATACTCAGGAGGTTACAATTACTACTATGACGAGGATGATTATAAAGAAGAGTATTGTACCATTTGTTGTAATCCCCATTCGGTACAATATTGTGACCTCTTTGAACCATCTCCTTCGTACACATACTATGAGGAGCCCAGGTACGAGACAACCACTTCATACACATACTATGAAGAGCCAAGGTATGAACCTTCTCCCTCATACTCATATCTTGATGAACCAAGGTATGAGCATTCATACTCATACTTTGAGGAACCAAGTTATGAGCCATCACCTGCATATACTTACTATGAGGAACCATGTCGTGAACAACCCACCTCATATGAGTATTATGAAGAACCAAGTTACGACCCTTATCCATCATATACTTACAATGAGGAACAATGGTGTGAACCATCTACCTCATATGAGTATTATGAGGAACCAAGGATCGAACTTCCGAACTCAAGCAGTGGGGATATTTATTCCAATCGCTTTGACGAACCACCAACTATATCCCCCGTAGCCGAAAAGATAATAGAACACCTTAAAACTATCGAGCGCTATATAAAAGAAGCCCGCGCAAGGGAAGAGGAATCCTACGCAAGGGAAGATGTAACATGTACTAAAGAAGTGATAGTTGAAGAGGTAAAAATGGAAGAACAAGTAAGTGAAAAATCGACACATGAACTAAACAACGAAAAAGGTGAGTCCGATAACGTTAAAATTCAAGAAGAGACTAATTTTCAAGAAATTAATCTCTTAACACCTTCTTTCGAAAATCATTGTTTAATACCTACTCATGTTAAGTTATTAAAAGAATTAAACACTAAAACTAAAATTGACGAAATGGTAAGCATAAAGTTAACAAATGATCAAACTACGCTAATAAAAGATGATCCATTTGAAATTAACATTACACCAGTTCCATGTTTCTTTCAAAATTCCTTTATTAGTAATATTACAATTGATAAAGATATTTGTGTTAATATAATGCCAATCTACATTTTCGAAAAATTAAGTATTAGTGATTTTTCTCCACTTCAAATCCCCATTTTCCTTTCTAATCGAAAAATAATAAAATCAACGGGAGTAGTTGAGGACATGTTAGTGCAAACAAATCAAACGGTAGTCCCAACCGACTTCGTCATTATTGATGATGCTCCACTTGTGTTGGGATAACCTTTTGTAAAAACCCATCAAGCCTTGATCAATCGGAAGCAAAACAACATACCCATTCAATTAGGGGCCTATAAAAGGTATGTCGATCTTGAACAATCAATGAAATATCCAATGGGCAATGACGACCCCCTAATTGAAGATGAGCCAGAACCACCCGATAAGGTGGGTCTAGCCAAGAACCCTTATAAACGTGGCGCACCACGGAGGCATTCCACAAAACTATCCTTAGTTTTAGATTAGTTTAACTTTATGTTTTCTAGTTTAGTCTTCCTTTTCAGGAATAAATCACACTCGAAAAGGTGGATATTGCCAAAGGGACGTTAAAACCACACCCCATGCATGAAAACAGAGCCTTCCGTCAACTTTCCCATCATTTCAGCATGTGCAGCACAGGGCCGTGGCCACCCAACATGCCCCCGTGCCCAGGGTTCTGCAGAAAATTTTCTAACAGGTAACTGACCATGACCTCGTGTCCACTGGGCATGCCCCGTGGTCAACCTTCTGTAACTTTTTGTTACTGGCAGTCTGACCACGGGGCAATGCTCAACCTACCACACCCCGTGTTCAGCTTCCCAGTAACATAAAAACTTGTTTTTAACACCCTTTTTCACATTCAATCAACCTAAAAACTTATTTTTGGGACACATTGAGGACAATGTGTAATTTAAGTGTGGGGGGGGGGGGTGCTAAAACCTTGAATTTTGCAACTCTTAATAACAAGCCTTACACACAACTCTATTGCAACCGCTAATCGCCCCAATTTTTTTTAAAAATTTTCATTTTTTTACTTGTCTTGGTTTAATTCGGAAACAACAAGTTCTAAAAAGGTTATATTTTTACAAATTTACAACCGATAGCGGCGTGATAAAAAGAACCAAATAAGAAAATTGTGAAAAGGCATGACAAATCTAATTAAAATTTGATTATATATACATGATCACATTATAAACCCATTCCCACAACAAGTGAGTTTTGAGCCTTTATTGAGCATAAAAGCATATATCTTTAAACTAAATGCTCATTTTTCGTTACTTGTGTGAATAGCCGCTTGGTTCTTACGACTCTAGAACTTGCCAAGACGATACATTCCCGGTCCTTATCAACTTGAACCCAAGTAAGTAAATGATTGAGGCATTAGGACTAACCCATTTTCCTTTCAAAACCATTATTTTTCATTTTTTATCACCTACCCAAAATCTCCCTAGTTAACCCCTTTGAGCCTACACCTTTTTGTTTCAAAACCCACAAAACAAACACCCTTTACCCACCAAAACCTTTTTCTTTTCAAACCCCTTTTGTTTTAGTAAAAAGCTCGGTTATCTTGTGACAAAAAAAAAAAAAAGAAGAAGAGAATCTTGCAATAACCAAACAAGTTCCTCAAAAATCTTGTTTAAATATTCTTAGTTTGAATAAATGTAAAAAAAAGGGTTCACGACAACCAACGCTTTTAGCCCTTTTTACTAACCACTAACCAAAACCACCTACATTTAACCCAAGCCTAACCCCTTACCAAGTCCTCTTGATATTTACAAAGGTTCATAGTTAAAAAGGAGGAGAATTGATTTCTTGGCAAGCATATAGTAGAAGTAAGTTCCATGCCAGTCTCGAGTGTTTCACAAAAATACATCTTCGGCCGAGTGTTGAGTGATCTCCCGTGAGGTATGTGAACTTGTATATAAATGGAATTTTAAAAAGGCATGTTATGCCTAAATAAGTAATTTCTCTTATGAAACGTTCTAAATAAATCATAACGAATAGGAATGTAAATAGTATAAAAATAAAACCAAATAAAGATCTTGAATTCCCGACACTCAAGACAAGCCCAAAACTTCTCTTCTACCCATTCCATTTGGGTGTGTAAGCCACATAATAAAGAGTTTTGCTTGAGTACAAGCAAAGATTCAAGTGTGGGGGTATTTAATGTGTGTAAAATGCAACATATAAATTACATCAAATGAGGCATAAAACTAACCCTTTTTAGTACTAATGTTGGAAAAAGTGTGTTTTTGTCTTCCTTTTGAATTTACAGGATCAAATGAGCTTAAACGAACAAAAGGAACAAATATATAGCTAAAACCAACATAAATACAAAGAAAATGAAGAAACGTGACATGTCTGACCCCTCGGCAGCATCTTCTATAGAAAAAGCAAGAAGGCAGAAGCTGACCATGGGGTTGTGCCCAGCTGACCATGGGGTTGTGCCCAGCTCACTACGGGGCGTGGTCAGCTCACCACGGGCGTGGTCAGCCCTGACAAGAAGACAAAACCTGTAGAAGCTTCTACTCCCACCACGGGGTCGTGCCCAGCTCACCACGGGGCCTGGTCAACGCAAAGATATGCACAATCTTGCCAAATCTTGATAGTACAGATACGGTACTGACCACGGGGCCGTTCCCAGCTCACCACGGGGTGTGGTCAACGCAAAGATAAGCAGAATCTTGCCAAATCTTGATAGTACAGATACGGTACTGACCACGGGGCTGTGCCCAACTTACCACGCGGCGTGTTGGGCCCTCTGCTGACACTTGCAATTAATGAAGGAAGAGAAAATGCTGACCACGGGGCAGTGCCCAGCGGGCACGGGGCCGTGGCCAGAGTTCTGTTTAGGCTATAAATAGAGGTGCTTGGTTCACTTCAAAGGCATCCCTTGGCAAACCACCTCTCTCCCACTTTGCCACCACTCCACCACTACTACAACACCCACATCCACCACCATCATCCATCATCCACCTTAGAGTGTGTGTAGTAGTCTCGGATCCAAGATTGATAGTAAGAGTTCTTGTCAATCAAAGGCCATGTTTGGCTAAGTCTCTTACATCACTTGGTGAAGACAAGCATTTAATGTATTACTTTTGATTTTTAATCTTTTCGCACTTTTTATTTTGTTTTGTATTATTGACTTTAATAACTAGTTTCTTATGTTGACGGGGAAACTTCTTTATCATTTGTCTGTGGTGTCTTGGCCTTACTTTACTGTCTATATAAAGTAAAAGATTTTCACCATTCATATCTCTACGGTCTATATAGAGATATGTTGGCTACCTGGTCGGGGGTTAAGGGAATGGTTTAGTAAGGTTCTTGCCCTGTTCAGTTTATAGATCCTGCAAGGACCTGGGTCAAGCTTACTAGGACCTCCTTCAATACTCACTGGTATTGGATGGCTGGGGTGCGATTGGCTTGATCCCCTCATATGTAAACTACTATTAATACATTAAACCGGCTACTTGGGATTGTATCCCTGCTGACTCAAACCACTTAGCCGAGGGTAACGTCACCTTCAAAAGAGGGGCCTACCACTTTTCGCATTAATAACTTAATTAATTATCTTCCAATATTCCGACCCTTTGGGATTGTATCCTTGCTGACTCAAACCACTGGGTTGAGGGTAACGTCACCTTCAAAAGAGTGTGGAAATCATCAAAGGATACATTAAAGGCGAGTCGGATCCAAGTGATTCACCTTGTATATCTGTTTTATTTTTATTTTTATTTCAGCATTTTTAGTTTTATTTTTCATGCTTAAAATTTTTTCTCAAAAATTTTAGTTTGATTAGACGTTGAGGATAAACCGGTACTAAAAGCTCTTGTGTCCTTGGACGACCTCGGTATCTTACCAACGCTATATTACGCTTACGATGGGTGCACCTGCCCACGTGTGTGTTTAGTGTTAGTAGAATATCGTGTTTTATAATTTTAAAACTTGACTAATGTGTAAAATGGGCTTAAGACATCAATAAAAATATATCACACCTTACACACACCAACGCACCATGTCGTCGACCTCCCTACCAGGGAGGCCGACTCCACTGCCAATCAAAAGAGCAGCCGCATTATGCCCTTTGATCCTATCACTGCCTTTACAACGTTTGTTCCTTTCGATCTTGTACAGGTCTGGACAGAGATCCTTTAAAGGTTCATTAAGCACCCATGGATCAATCCAAAACATCGTATCCCTTCCGTTACCAACTGAACTCTTAAAAAATCTTTTCAAAGGGATGCCATCTATATGAGTATTCGAAAGGCACTTAGCGATGTTGCCCCAAACTCCACCTCCAGCCCTCCTAGTTGGGATGAAATCCCACCCAGATCTTGTCAAATGAATAGCCTTTATCACCAATATCCACAATTTGCCTTTGTTAGTAAGGAATCTCCATCCCCATTTGGAGAGGAGCGCAACATTAACATTTAAAAGCCTACTAATTCCAAGCCCTCCGGACTCCTTAGGAATCAACACTCTATCCTAAGCAACCCAATGCATCTTCTTACTCGAGCCGTCGCCTCCCCCATAGGAAATTCCTGATTTTGGCTTCCAAATCCTTTATAACTTGAACAGGAGCTTTTTAAAGAGAGAAATAGAAAATAGGTAAGCTCTCTAGCACTACTTTAATTAACGTGATCCTTCCACCAATAGTGAGCAAGTTTGCTTTCCATTTAGCAAGTCTCGCGTCAAATAAATCATACACTGGTTTCTAGTTCACCACCCGGTTCATATAAGCGCCAACCAACAGACCCCGATAGTTAAACGGAAAATTCCCAGGTTTACATCCCAAAACAGTAGCCATGTGATTTAAGGCCGCCGACTCCACTCCGATAGCGAAAATATTAGATTTAGATATATTGATCTTAAGCCCCGAACATAAATGAAACACACGTAGAATCCGCAGAACATTACCAATATTGATCGAATTCCATTCACCAATAATCTTGGCGTCAACTTCGTATAACAGATGAGAGAATATCAGACCGTCATTTGGGGTTTTAAAGCCCGTGAAATCACCCAACATTTTGGTTTTATCCAATAAACACGATGGGGCCTCCATCACCAGAACGAATAAGAAAGGGGAGATCGGATTGCCTTGACGAATACCCTTAATGCATTTAAAATCAAACGTAGGCGAATCGTTCACTAGCACCGAAGATCTCATAGACACCAAAATTCTTTTAATCCACTCACACCATCTAGCTGGGAACCCCATTTGAGACATAATACACAGAAGAAAATTCCAGTTAACGTTGTCGTAGGCCTTTTCGAAATCAATCTTAAAAAGAATATTTTCTTATTAGCTTTTTTTCCCCACGCTAACAGCTCATTAATGATCAAAGGACCATCCAAAATATAATTTCCTTTTAAGAAAGCCGATGGAGAATCTGAAATCACAGACCCGATGACTTTTTTAATTATGTTCGCCAACACCTTGGAAATCACCTTGCTAATTATGCCTATCAGATTAATAGGACGATAATTGCTTAAATCCACTGGGTCCTTACATTTGGGAATTAACGTGATGAACGAAGAATTACACTCGACATTAATGGTCCCATTCTCAAAAAAATAATCCATAATATCCTTAAAGTCTTTCTCGAACACCTGCCAAAAGAATTTAATAAACTTCATGTTCAGTGTCTGGACCCAGAGCTTTATCGTTACCACAATCCTTCACCGCACTTTAATTTCGTTAAGGGAAAAAGGCTCCACCAGCAACTGTTTTTCCATCTCAATTAACTTCTTAAAATCATCACATATTAAAGATGGTCTAGTATGAATATCTTCAGTAAAGATGGTCTAGTATGAATATCTTCAGTGAATCTAGCCCTGAAAAAGCACATTACGTCTTTCTTAACTAGCGAAGGTTTGCTAATCCATCTCCCAATGATAGTTAACCCAGGGATCTGATTAACCGCTTTTCTCATATTGACGTGAGAGTGAAAGAATTTTGTGTTTTCGTCGCCATCAAGCGCCCCTTTCGTCCTTGACCTCTGTTTCATATCAAGGTTTTTAACATCTATCCACTTCCCAAACGACTTTTTTATTTTCCACATATAACCATTCTTCACTTTCCGAAAGACCCCTAACCTCCATAATCTCTTCAAGTTCTTCAATCTCTTCAGTAGCTCTCCTAAGATTTTCCCCTTCGTTTTTCAGCATTTCTTCCTTCCACTTCCTAATAGAGTTCCTTCTCATTTTGAATTTCTTAGTAAGCCTCAGGTCGGGAGGACCCACATAAAAACAATTCCGCATTCACCTTTTCGACCGCCTCTACATACCTTGGCTTCTCGAGCCAAGAATTAAAAACCCTGAAAGGCTTGGGGCCAAAATTCTTGAAAGAGCTAGTAAGAATAATAGGACAATGATCAGAATACAGAGGCGATAAACATCTAACGACCGCGTCCAGCCATCCGTTAAAATAATCAGAGTAAACCAAAAACCTGTCGATTTTACTTAGCTTCTTCCCGTTATCCTTAATGCAAGTAAATTTTCTACCCTTAACGTCGTATTCCACCAGACCTGACCTTCTTGGGCAATAAAATTGTTGAAGTTGGCGGCACACACATTCTTGAATCTAGTATTCGTACGTTCAGAGGGATCCCTAACAGCATTAAAATCACCAGTAATGACCTTCATTCCGCCAAAACCCCCCAAAGCAGAACTTATATCATTCCATAAATTCAACTTTCCCGAAGTACTTTGAGGCGCATAAACGTTCACCACGTTGATCTCTTTATTACTTCCTTTCAGTATCCCATTAATCAATATGAAATTCCTGTTCTTGATGATATTAGCGGCTTCAAAAATCCCTTTATCCCAGATACAAACAAGGCCACCCGACAACCCAGACGCCCCCACAAACTCCATACTGAAGTTACTGCTACCCTACAAATTAACGAAATTAAAACTAGAAAGGTCCTCATGTTTGGTTTCTTGAATTAACACAAAATAGATCTTATGAGAAAACTTCAAATCTTTAATCCATCCCATCTTCGAGATTCCCCCAATACCTCTAACGTTGATAGACAAAAAAATTCATTGATTAACAACATTGTTACCTTTATTACCGATGATCTTCCCCACCAAATCACAAAATCCATCAAGCTCTACACCCATTTTTTTCCCAGAGCTACTGTTGCCTGAATTTCCTCCTGAGCTTCCTTCCTTCCCCCTGATTCTATGGGAACATAATCAACTTCCTTGCCGTCGGCCACTTCTTCACGATGTTGCTTCTCAAAAGAATCCTCAACCGATGAAGAACTCGCCCTCGCATTTAAGTCAAAGCCTTCATGTTCTTCCTGTCTCTTGTCCCCGACACCGACATAATTGCTACCAGAGACTTCTTTCCTATTCTTTTCGAATCCTAAAATACCATTTAGTTCAAAAACATCCTCAGAATCTGATCTGGAACGTTTTTTGGGCCTACTGTTGCTGTTTGGGCTCACAGAGATGTGCTTAAACTCCTCCCTCCATGACTATGACCATCATGGGCCATCCCCATCTACATATTTGAAATGGTGACAACCCATAATATTTGTCAATTAGTGTAGCTTTGGGATTAGTTAGAATGAGTGAAGTTAGATTAACCACATGCTAAATCATAACAAATATCTCATAACCTCCACCCATTCCTTTCATTTTTACTTTTTCCCTCCTAAAAAGCTACGACCACACCCAATTCCTAAACCCTTTTCCATTTTCTTCAAACCTCAACACAAATTCATGGCTTGTTAGTGCTAGGGATGGAAGTGTAAGAAGATTATTGGAGCTTGTCTTGGATTGGAGCTTCAGAACACCACTTTTCTTGTACAAAAGGTTTTTATCTCTAGTGTTGAACTAGTTGTAAGCATCTTGTTCATCTATTTTATCTTGATTAAAAGCCTAAAGTGTTTAAGTATGTTTTCACCAGGCAAATGATTATTAAATTTTTATAATAATGTACTAATATATGGTTTAAGTAGAAATCATAATATGATTAGTTGATGTATTTTTTGTCATAAAAATCATATTGGTGATTGATGAAATTGTGGTTGGATTAAAGTGTGTTAAAAGGGGGTATAGATGGTGATTGTGGTATGATGATTCTTGGTAGATTGACGAACATGGTAATGTAGTGTTTTTGGTCTAAAAAATGAATGTATGTTATTTATATTTATAGCCAAAAATAATGGGGTGTATGTGGATAGTCTTGATATGTCTAAAAAGTGTAATGTTATGCTTAGGTGATTATGTGTTAAATGATGATTATTGTGAAATCATGATGATGTCCATAATAAGTCTTAGATTTAAATTGCATGATTAAAGGGTGTGCATGCTGGCTGAAAATTTGGATGGCATGTTGATGATTATTTGGTGTTTGTATGGAAGATGGAACCTAAGTGTATGTTTGGAATGGTTAAACTTACATGTTGGGAAGTTGGGGTATGTGACACATAGTTTTTCATGAGTTAACATTTAGGATATGTTCATATTGAAAAAGGGATTATTGTACGGTAGGTGTTGGTTTTGGTAAATTCAAGTGGGTTCTTGATGCAAGAATTACCAAATGTGGTGATTCTGGGTTTTGATGATCAAGGTTTCATCATCATGACTTTTGTTAAATAAACCAATGACTTGGTAATTTGATGAATGGCTAAACTTACATGTTGGGAAACTGGGCTATGTAACACATAGTTTTGAATGAGTTAACATCTAGGATATGTTCATGTTGAAAAAGGGATGATTGTATGGTAGATGTTGCTTTTGGTAAATTCAGAATATAAAATATTTGTTTGTCGTCATCATTCGTTTTTTTACTTAACTAATTCTTCGAGAAAATTTTTTATCTATTAGCCCTTCCAAACAATAAAGCTTAATATAAATAATATAAACAAGTATGCCAATGAGTTGATGGTGGAGTGGTAAGGGGGAGGCTTGGTGTTCTAAGGGATCCAAGTTCGATTCCTGCCCTCCGTATTATTTTCTGCGGCACCTGACTAGACGAATATGTGAAGATCGCTACTTCAATCCTTGAACTGAGCGGGTTTTACCTCACCGCACTGTCGTGCCTTCAGGCGAGTGTTCACGGGCTTCGGCTCTAGGTGAGGGTTTTCCTCGGCTCGGTTGCGAGTGTATCTCAATGTGGTGAATTTCGCCAGTAGCCCATTTGAAGGATTCGTTGGTCGTTCAATATATATATATGGTAAAAAGTGTTTAAAATGTGAGAAGGGTAAGAAGTGTTTTAAACCATTGGATATTTGATCTAATGGTTGAGATCAATAGGGTATAAATGTCACACCCCGACCACGTAAAGCAACCAGACGTGGCGGAGACGTCGGGGAGTGTTGTAACAGAATCATTGTTTCGTAACCATGGAATAAATAATTTTGTTTTATTGAATAAATGAACTCATTGTTTTAATACAATCAAATAAGTACACCTATGATCTTCCAAGTTTTAAAGTCGCTAAGGCACGAGTCCATCCTAAATGTAGCATGTATCAACAATCATCTCAAGACAGCACCTGAAACATGTGTAAAAATAGGTACGTCAGCATAAAAATGCCTGTGAGATACATAGGTTTTGTGAATATAGGATTCATGACTTATAAGTTTAGAAAGAGTTGTTTAACAAAAGTCAGTCATGATCCTTGTAAAATGTTTTGTTTTATAAATCATTCGAAAAGTGATGATAAAGTAGATGATACGTAAAAGAGTAATGTAAGGTTAATTGAATAATCAAGTAAAAATGAATTTGTATAAGATAAGTTGTTGTAAAAAAATGTCTTATGAAAAGTATGTTATTTGTATAAAATGTTATATGACTTAAATTGAAATGATTCAAATAACGCTACGATATGTAATACCATACAAACACTTATATATAGGAAGTACCAGCGGCGTATCCACCATGCTTGTATCATATTACACACGCCTCGTTACTTAAGTCACTTACTCAAACCAAACCACCAATATAGAATGTTCATGTTTAAACCAATAGTCCAATGTTATTGTATAACTCAAGTTAAATGTAAACCATGTAATGCGTAAACAAAAGTTATGTATGGTAAGTAAAATGAGATTTCTTAAACCACAATTAAAAATGTACAAAACAAAGTGTTTGAATAAATCAAAAGTTATGCTTTGTAAAATAATGTAAGGTTAAACGAATAACCTTATAGTAGCATATTAAAAGTATACTTTGGATTTGTAAATAACATATTTAAAATATGTTTTGGTTTCTTGATAAAATATATGTGTTGGTTCTGTACAATACCACACATGAGAGTATATCAGACTATACTTTTGGGAGTATATCAAAATATACTTTAAATGTGTGATTTAAGAATTCATTCAGACCTAGTGCATCAAACTACACCTTTGAGACTATAAGGATACCACAAAGGCAATCCCTATTTGGATGGAGAAACAAATTGGTTTCAGACATTCCATGAAAACAGGAATGGGGTGTCTAATCCTATAGCGCTATATCATACTAACAATCGGTCTGGTGAACATAAAATAAGTACAATTCAACATTTTATTTTATGTTCTTTGAGAAATCAGTGTTTAAACCGTAGATAGTCATTTAGTTTGTCAAATGATAAGTAATAACATGTATAATCAATTATACTTTGAAATCATGAAAATAACATATAGGTACACATGCTTCACCCCGAAACAGTTGAAAACAGTAAAAGAGGGGAACTATGTACTCACTTGAGATTGCTCTGAAGTCCTAAGATAACCACCAAGCAATGCTAGAGATCACGGAATCAAACGGCACCTAATATAGGTAACTATGTTAGTAAACCGGACCTATATCGGAGGATCGGATAGAATGAGGGCTCGTAAACCAAATGAGTATGGCAACTCATGTAGTATGGTTTAACAAAGCCTACATACTAAATGAAACCTAGCCTAAGTGCTTACGACCCATTACGACCCGTTTTGGTAGCTTATGCTACTTTAACGCGTCGTTCGCGTGAAACGCGTTCGGACCGCTTAACTAGTCCTATGACAAGTAACATATGCCTTAACATGTCTAATATTGTTGTCAAATCAGTTTAGATGTCAAAAGTTATGTTACATATGCTTAAAATGAATTTTGGCATCAAAGGGGTATTTTGGTAATTTACCTAAGGCATATAAACTACCTATCATACAACTACTTAAACGAAGCGACCATAAGGTATAACCTCGGAAGGTTATTCCCTATATACTATGGTTACCTAATGTGTTTGGTCGGATCCTAATGATCGACCAAATGGGCCGGGTTCGAAGGTATAAGCGATTTATTAGATCGCTTACCCTTACGACCCTAGACAACGTGGAAATCAGTAGGCATAGTCACAAGGGACTATAACCATCGTGATTACACTCACGTTGCGAAGTTCAAACGAACTTCGCATTGACCATAAACTGGTCAATGCAGAAAGTCAAACAATGTTTGACTTTCGGACTCGAAAAGCAATAAGAGAACGAAGGAATACTTACGAAGGGTCCCCGAATGCTAATCTTGATTCAAGTAGCTCAGGTATGAAACAAAGGTTCCAACTTAGAGCTTCTCAAACCAGATTCTTGTGAGGAATGAGTGAAAATGTGGTGGGTATTTATAGTATTCTTCGAACCGTTAAGAGCGTTTCTTAAATAACGTGATCGAATCTCGTCCGTACACTTGTTGGAATATTGTGGTGACTAAAAATGGCCCCTCATGAACTGAAAGGGCAAGTGTGGGTGTGTGGTTGGGAGCTTAACAGCTGTAATCTGCTGTTTAAATTGATCTTATCTGATCTGGGAGTCTGACGCGGGCTGCGTAAGAGGACACACTAATCTTACGCGGGCCGCCTGGCCTGACTGGTCAGAAACCAACTTTCAGAAATGACAGTTTTGGTCCCTGTTGTGTTTTAAAGCCTTTTCCGACACGTTTAAGGCCCGTTAAGCCAACGTTAAGGCCCTAAAATGATGCCTAAACATTGTGGACATGAAACATGCTCAAAAATATGTCGGATGTTAGTTCGTTTGGTCGTACGATCGCGATGTTCGCTTAATTACGACGGAATGCGCACAAGCGCGAAAAACGATCCAAATGACGCGACGAATGGATTTTTCTCATGCCAAACACTAAAATAAAATATTTTAGTGCTTACATAAATTTTTGGATGTCCGGATGTATTCAGAACGTAAGTTATGCGCGAAAGTGCAAACTTGTGCACTTTCTGACACTTTTAGTCCCTGAATGACCCAAAAGTTTATTTTAGCACACCGAACCCCTCAAAGCCTATTTCTAAGCTATCTACAGGATATTTATGGTATGTTTAACTTATGGTCATGTTCCGGAATGTCTGTTATAGTTCAAATTGGCATACTTTCGCAGTTTGTCAAGTTTAGCCCCTGTAAGCGAATTAACTTGTTTTTGCCATACCAAAGCCTTTAAAACTTATTTCTAAGTTATGTAAAGGTTATTTAAGGTATGTTAAGCCTATTTCACTATTCCGGAGTGTTCGTTGGATTAAACTGGTTATATTTACGCATCAGAGCGCGTATAACCCTCCAGAAAGCGATTTAAAGCTTAATATCGAACAAGAGTTGATATGTGCAAACGATACACATATTTTTACAAATCCCAAGTATGAAATACAATATTTCATTGGTTTAGCATTTGTTTGATGGTTGAAGTGACACAGGTGTCACAGTCTCCCCTACTTTAGGAAATTTCGTCCCGAAATTTAATTCTAGAGGAAACTTGTGAAGACAGCTGTGACGGTTTCGCCTTCTAATAGATCCATTGAACCCTTAAGTGAAACTCTCAGCCATGTTAGGACTCTTAGAGAATTTGTTAACCCTCAAAGTGAATTCCTTGTAGCAGTAAAACTTGGAATTTTGAACTACGGACAGAAGAACGTTTCTTATGAAGATTTATCATAGGAAACTTGTGTGTGCTTGAAATCAGAATTAGGAAGTGTAAGATAAAATAACATCGGTCAAGGTCCAAGACTTCTCCCGTATCATTATTCTTGTCACTATAGGTCTTAACACATGACAAAGCTTCCTGTGGTTTCTGTGCACTGAATTTCCATAATTATGTAGGCCTCCATAATTACGTAATCCCTTGCACAGTCCGAACAGTTCATTTCATAATGCGTAGAGGAAAAATCAATTGAATAAACATGAAGCGACCTGACTAGACCACCAAAGGATCTTTTCAACTAGATCAGCGAACAATCTTTTTAACTAGATCAACACATGATCTTCTTAACTAGACCGTCGTACGATCTCCTTAAATAGACCACCTAAGGGATCTTTTTAACTATATCATCACATGATATTTCTAATCAGATTTTTTCAAAATCAATATGTTTACCAGACCATTCAAGAGGTCCAATTATAGAATAGTACTTTATAACCCAAGGGACTTAACTACTACGTTGAAGTCCATTAAGGATTTAAGATAGTATCTTTAGATATCCTATTATGAATCTCTCGTATGAGATATGGAAGATTCTATGAGGATTTGGATGGATCACATACAACCACAAAACATGTAAGAAAAACACATAAGCACAAATTTAGTTAACTTGATTCTTTAATTCGTTATCTTTGGGCATGGACATTTAAAGCACACTAGGAATCCAATCCATGGATTTCATTTGGCACTTTAATCATTTTCAAGGATCCATCTATAAAGATAGAAGGATTTTCAATAAGAGTTTGGCTTTGTTTCTTAAAAGAAACGAGTATTTAAGGTTCTTGGGGAGATCACAAGTGATTATAAAATGATAGAACCACACGAGTAGTTTGTCTTTGGGTTGACATCATAAGGTTGCATCAAGCATTCACACAAACGCATAAATTTTGCAGAAATAAAAACAAAAAATCTTTATTTATGTAACAACCGAATTGTCTTGAAGTGTGAAAAGATAACAACCAAGGAATTACAAAACA
The DNA here is from genome assembly GCA_030545235.1 of Helianthus tuberosus. Lineage (NCBI taxonomy): Eukaryota > Viridiplantae > Streptophyta > Magnoliopsida > Asterales > Asteraceae > Helianthus > Helianthus tuberosus. The sequence goes on along the minus strand of CM060373.1, from coordinate 31,677,715 downwards.
CTAATTGTTCACTGCTGCATCATTGTTTTCGTTTGCCTTATTGATTTTAAACACTCGTCCACGCGCTGGAGGTATGTTAACTAGTCTTGGGCAATTGTTCCTGTAGTGGGTAAGGTTACCACAGTTATAACATGACCCCGGAGGGAACCGTGCTTGAACAGCAGCAGGGTTTGCAGCAGCTTGATTTGCATAACGACAAACATTGATCAAATGTCCCAACCGCCCACAGTGGGTACATTTGTGACACTGCTCTTGCTCTAGATGATGACGGTTGCACTTGTTGCACAAAGGTGCGGTACCAACATAGTTTTTCCTTTTGAAAGGTTGTGCTGGCTGGTTTGGTGCAACCTGTTTGTCTTGAGCAGTTACAGCGTAGTTTTGAGAGGCTTTGCGCTTCTTCTTCTTGGACACCTAAACATTTTCTTCCTTTGGTTCCACTTGAGCAGTCTTGTCAGATGGTCTTGAGTCGCCCTTCCGAAACAGCTTGCGCTTCCTGATATGGGAATCAGTCAGAGTGGCAGCCAATTCAATGGCTTGTCTGACAGTAGTAGGGTTGCTGCCAGTAACAATATCCTGAACTACGTCAGGAAGACCATCAATGTATTTTTCAATCGCCTTATCCAGAGGCGTAACCATAGTAGGGCATAACAAGCTCAATTCCTCATAGCGGTCAGTATAGGCTCGATGTTCCCCACTGTCTTGCTTCAAATCATCAAATTCCCTTTCTAGAGCCCTTAGCTGAGGACAGAATTCCTTCAACATAAGAGCCCTAAGTTCAGCCCAAGTCTGTGCTAATGCAACCTCAGCACCGCGGTCTCTCATAACCCCGTTCCACCACGTAAGAGCCCTTTTCTGAAACACACTTGAAGAAAACTCGACCTTGCGATTTTCAGGACACTGAACGTGACGGAAAGTATTCTCAATGCTCTCCAACCATTGAAGAAGCCCAGTTGCTCCCTCAGAACCACTAAACTTGAGCGGTTTAGCCGAGTTAAAATTCTTGAAATTGCATGGAGCATTGTTGTTGTTGATGGCTTGAATCATTTGAGCATAAAGATTTAGGAAGGCAGCAGCCATTTGCTGCGCGATGATTTCCGCCAGTTCGGCATTCGCCATCTGATTGTCGCGTCGAGGAGGCATTCTAAAAGAGGAAATATGAAAGGAAACGAGTGAGAGAATTAGACGAAAAGAATGAGATGAAACAAATCTGATGAAAGCAAGGATATTGGTCATTTGTTTGTTACTACAAAGCAACAAACGACCCCGGTGATTAATCAAAGTAAATAGGTCAAAAATAATGTATCACGAAGACATGCTCGCCTATAAGTGGACACTCACCCCAAGAGTTCCCAGGTAAGAGTGACTGGTCCAATTATGTGGATTTGTACGAACACTCTAGCCTTAGACAGAAAACTCAGGGTACAGGCACCCACCCTTCCAGTTTGCACGTGTTCACAATATTTAGACCAACTTTGACGAGATTTGAAAACTTAGAGGGTTCAAAACCATATAAAAAATCATCCTAGAACAGATGATTAGTTTTCAAAGAGGGATAGAAATTTGTGTTTCCTATTGTGGTTGTCACCTAAGAATAAGTGACGGTATTGTTTTAAAACTAAACACAAGAAAACTTGTGTTAGGGTCCTAGGAAGGTTATAGTCTAGGTCAAAGCATTACTAATAACCTAATTCCCTATAACCATTGGCTCTGATACCAACTTTTCTGTCACACCCCGACCACGTAAAGCAACCAGACGTGGCAGAAACGTCGGGGAGTGTTGTAACAGAATCATTGTTTCGTAACCATGGAATAAATAATTTTGTTTTATTGAATAAATGAACTCATTGTTTTAATACAATCAAATAAGTACAACTATGATCTTCCAAGTTTTAAAGTCACTAAGGCACGAGTTCATCCTAAATGTAGAATGTATCAACAATCATCTCAAGACAGCACCTGAAACATGTGTAAAAATAGGTATGTCAGCATAAAAATGCCTGTGAGATACATAGGTTTTGTGAATATAGGATTCATGACTTATAAGTTTAGAAAGAGTTGTTTAACAAAAGTCAGTCATGATCCTTGTAAAATGTTTTGTTTTATAAATCATTCAAAAAGTGATGATAAAGTAGATGATACGTAAATGAGTAATGTAAGGTTAATTGAATAATCAAGTAAAAATGAATTTGTATAAGATAAGTTGTTGTAAAACAATGTCTTATGAAAAGTATGTTATTTGTGTAAAATGTTATATGACTTAAATTGAAATGATTCAAATAACGCTACGATATGTAATACCATACAAACACTTATATATAGGAAGTACCAGCGGCGTATCCACCATGGTTGTATCATATTACACACGCCTCGTTACTTAAGTCACTTACTCAAACCAAACCACCAATATAGAATGTTCATGTTTAAACCAATAGTCCAATGTTATTGTATAACTCAAGTTAAATGTAAACCATGTAATGTGTAAACAAAAGTTATGTATGGTAAGTAAAATGAGATTTCTTAAACCACAAGTAAAAATGTACAAAACAAAGTGTTTGAATAAATCAAAAGTTATGCTTTGTAAAATAATGTAAGGTTAAACGAATAACCTTATAGTAGCATATTAAAAGTATACTTTGGATTTGTAAATAACATATTAAAAATATGTTTTGGTTTGTTGATAAAATATATGTGTTGGTTCTGTACAATACCACACATGAGAGTATATCAAACTATACTTTTGGGAGTATATCAAAATATACTTTAAATGTGTGATTTAAGAATTCATTCAGACCTAGTGCATCAAACTACACATTTGAGACTATAAGGATACCACAAAGGCAATCCCTATTTGGATGGAGAAACAAATTGGTTTCAGACATTCCATGACAACAGGAATGGGGTGTCTAATCCTATAGCGCTATATCATATTAACAATCGGTCTGGTGAACATAAAATAAGTACAATTCAACATTTTATTTTATGTTCTTTGAGAAATCAGTGTTTAAACCATAGATAGTCATTTAGTTTGTCAAATGATAAATAATAACATGTATAATCAATTATACTTTGAAATCATGAAAATAACATATAGGTACACATGCTTCACCCCGAAACAGTTGAAAACAGTAAAAGAGGGGAACTATGTACTCACTTGAGATTGCTCAGAAGTCCTAAGATAACCACCAAGCAATGCTAGAGATCCCGGAATCAAACGGCACCTAATATAGGTAACCATGTTAGTAAACCGGACCTATATCGGAGGATCGGATAGAATGAGGGCTCGTAAACCAAATGAGTATGGGAACTCATGTAGTATGGTTTAACAAAGCCTACATACTAAATGAAACCTAGCCTAAGTGCTTACGACCCATTACGACCCGTTTAGGTAGCTTATGCTACTTTAACGCGTCGTTCGCATGAAACGCGTTCGGACCGCTTAACTAGTCCTATGACAAGTAACATATGCCTTAACATGTCTAATATTGTTGTCAAATCAGTTTAGATGTCAAAAGTTATGTTACATATGCTTAAAATGAATTTTGGCATCATAGGGGTATTTTGGTAATTTACCTAAGGCATATAAACTACCTATCATACAACTACTTAAACGAAGCGACCATAAGGTATAACCTCGGAAGGTTATTCCCTATATACTATGGTCACCTAATGTGTTTGGTCGGATCCTAATGATCGACCAAATAGGTCGGGTTCGAAGGTATAAGCGATTTATTAGATCGCTTACCCTTACGACCCTAGACAACGTGGTAATCAGTAAGCATAGTCACAAGGGACTATAACCATCGTGATTACGCTCACGTTGCGAAGTTCAAACGAACTTCGCATTGACCATAAACTTGTCAATGCAGAAAGTCAAACAAGGTTTGACTTTCGGACTCGAAAAGAAATAAAAGAACGAAGGAATACTTACGAAGGGTCCCCGAATGCTAATCTTGATTCAAGTAGCTCAGGTATGAAACAAAGGTTCCAACTTAGAGCTTCTCAAATCAGATTCTTGTGAGGAATGAGTGAAATGTGGTGGGTATTTATAGTATTCTTTGAATCGTTAAGATCGTTTCTTGAATAACGTGATCGAATCTCGTCCGTACACTTGTTGGAATGTTGTGGTGACTAAAAATGGCCCCTCATGAACTGAAAGGGCAAGTGTGGGTGTGTGGTTGGGAGCTTAACAGCTGTAATCTGCTGTTTAAATTGATCTTATCTGATCTGGGAGTCTGACGCGGGCTGCGTAAGAGGACACACTAATCTTACGCGGGCCGCCTTGCCTGACTGGTCAGAAACCAACTTTCAGAAATGACAGTTTTGGTCCCTGTTGTGTTTTAAAGCCTTTTCCGACACGTTTAAGGCCCGTTAAGCCAACGTTAAGGCCCTAAAATGATGCCTAAACATTTTGGACATGAAACATGCTCAAAAATATGTCGGATGTTAGTTCGTTTGGTCGTACGATCGCGATGTTCGCTTAATTACGACGGAATGCGCGCAAGCGCGAAAAACGATCCAAATGACGCGACGAATGGATTTTTCTCATGCCAAACACTAACATAAAATATTTTAGTGCTTACATAAATTTTTGGATGTCCGGATGTATTCAGAACGTAAGTTATGCGCGAAAGTGCAAACTTGTGCACTTTTTGACACTTTTAGTCCCTAAATGACCCAAAAGTTTATTTTAGCACACCGAACCCCTCAAAGCCTATTTCTAAGCTATGTAAAGGATATTTATGGTATGTTTAACTTATGGTCATGTTCCGGAATGTCTGTTATAGTTAAAATTGGCATACTTTCGCAGTTTGTCAATTTTAGCACCTGTAAGCGAATTAACTTGTTTTTGCCATACCAAAGCCTTTAAAACTTATTTCTAAGTTATGTAAAGGTTATTTAAGGTATATTAAGCCTATTTCACTATTCCGAAGTGTTCGTTGGATTAAACTGGTTATATTTACGCATCAGAGCGCGTATTACCCTCCAGAAAGTGATTTAAAGCTTAATATCGAACAAGAGTTGATATGTGCAAACGATACACATATTTTTACAAATCCCAAGTATGAAATACAATATTTCATTGGTTTGGCATTTGTTTGATGGTTGAAGTGACACAGGTGTCACAATAAAAATGTAAATTGGGTTTTAATTAGAGGGACCTTATGTAAAATTGAAGGGCAATAGTGTCTTTTTCAAAGTTTCAAATATGATAACCGTATCCTACACAACCAAAAACACCTACATTCACTCCTTTTTCCTTAAAAATCAGAATTAATAACCAAGATCTAAATCGGAAGCCTCTTTGTTCTATATAAGATTCAAGGCGTGGTGTTTTACGTTTAGAAGAACTGTAATCAGATTCATGGCGTGGTGTTTTAATACATCTGGATAAATTGACTATGATTCAAGTCATGGTGTTTTATCTGGAATCCAGAAAACACCATGACTTGAATCATAATGTTTTATCTGGAGACATTGTTCAATACAATACAAAACATGAGTATGATTCAATACAAAACATTCCCAGATTTTAAAACACCATGACTATGATTCAAGTCATGGTGTTTTATCTGGAGACATTGTTCATGGCGTGGTGTTTTAAACATCTGGAGACATTGTTCTTGGCGTGGTGTTTTAAAACATCTGGAAACATTGACTATGATTCAAGTCATGGTGTTTTATCTGGAATTCAAGTCAGATAAAACACCATGACTTGAATCATAGTCAATGTCTCCATATGTTTAAAACACCACGCGATGAACAATGTCTCCAGATGTTTAAAACACTACGCCATGAACAATGTCTCCAGATAAAACAGCATGACTTGAATTATAGTCAATGTCTCCAGATGTTTAAAACACCACGCCATGAACAATGTATCCAGATGTTTAAAACACCACGCCATGAACAATGTATGATTAAAAGATGTTGCGATTAAAAGATGATGAAGAAGATAAAACAATCATCTATAAAATCGTAAAAACAAATATGTTTCCTAAAATTTCTCCTAATTCAAAATTCGATTCAAACCCTATAAAAACTCATCGCCAGTTTTTTTTTTGGCAGTTATCTTAGAAATCAATTAAATGATAAGAATGTCAATTTACTAATATACCCTTTTGAATTAATTAGGATAAAGGACACTTGTCATTCCCAAATTATTTCTCACACTTCTCACAAAAGTTCCACTTTGTACAGGATCCTCTACCTATATATATATATATACACCTTCGTATGTGATTGGTGTATTTCTGTATAGGCCTAAAGTATAAAATAATGTTTATAATAGTATCGGATCTAATTAAATAAAAGTTACAAACATAACGTTATGAGTTACAAAGTTAAGTTGTGGTTTGGGAAAACATATTGTATAAAATATAAAAACTTTCATTTAAACTTGTTTAATTACACAAAAGTTATCTCATGTAACATAAAAAACTGGTAATATGCTCAAAGCAATATATACACGTGTTTTACATCTATTTCAAAACCATTAAAAGAACATTGATACCGGTTCTGATAATACCAATACTGATACCAATGTTCTTTGGTTGTTGTCGGTTTGCTTCCTTAGGGTACCGGTACTCAATGTAGTTTACCATATAAAAAAATACCTTATTTTGAATAAAACTTTGTTTTCAAAGAATATATATTCAGACGTTGAGAAAAAAATAATAAAGAGAGCTTCTTATTTAGTAGTTTTTTTTAGTTGAAGAACGCGTCATTCATTAGAGAAATATAAAATTAAATAATAAGTAAAATATTATAGAAAAATAAATGAGTTAAAAGGAGTATATTAGTATAGTATAAATGTTGAAATTGAAACTTAAAAAAATATCTAAATTAGGATAGGAATGTTCAAATGAAAAAGAAAATATTTTGTAAGTGTAAGAAGAGAAATAATAAGTTTAAACCAACTAGTGCAATACCTACACGTTACGGCGGAAATTCGACCGGTATCGATTTGATTTTCTACGGTATCGATGTGGTAGCGACACCTAGTATTGCAATCGAAAATACAAACCCAAAAAATAAATATTTTACATCAGTTGAAAACCATAAAAATAAATATCGATAATTTTTCGATAGTCCTGTTGTTCGGTCGGAATCTATTCGCGGTTTGTTATGGAAACGGTACATTACCGACACTCGATATAAACCAAATATCATCAAAAGTAATTATCATTATAAAATAATACGTTTATGTTTCAATCAGTTATACATTACTATTCATGATTCGGTTTTAAGCAAAATTTATATCGACACATGAAAAAAATAGCCAGGTTACAACAATTAACTTAGAATTTTACAATACATCATATACTAAAAGTTATTATATATATATGAGAAAACAAAAATACTTAAACCTAATTATATTACTAAAATAATAAAAAAGTATTACTAAATTTACATTGTTACTGTTTATAAAAGAATTCAACCAGCCTTTATAATATTATAAATAGCAAACTAAAAAAATGTTCGGTTTTCATAACTCTAATTCGACTTATTATTTTAAATTGTTAATTTATATTATAATCTTCTTAACTAAATAAAACAGATGGATTATGTAATTTTTTTAAGATTACATCAAAACTACATGCATTTTTTTCATCACTTAAAGGCATAATAGTTCAATCGATTTGAGCATACTTTAGGTTTAAAAGATGGAATGCTAATATGAACATATAAGATAGATAAGTAACAAAAATCAAAAGGTAAACAGAAAATTTTAAAAAGTCAAGAGTAGGTATCGCTCAGTTTATCTTTTCCTCCTTCAAACCGGGAATAGATTCCCCACCACTTGCAAATTTTCCCATCAACCGTCACTTTCATCTTTTAATTCCTCATCTTTTATAAACACATGAATGTCTCAACTCAGATGTTGCATGTTTTATAAAGGATAAAATTCTAGTGGTCAAAATGAAAATCAATAAGAATAGATTGCTACTAACAACTTTGTTTTTTATATATATAATAACAAGATCCTTCCTAGGGTGTATAGATGTAATAATTTTTATTAAGAAATATCTTTTTTCAATATATATATATATATATATAATTCATTATTAAAAAAAATTATTTATGTATTATTTTTGCATGAGTCAGATTTTGTAATTAAAGTCAACAACCCACAACCTTAAATATTTTGCATGAACCAGATTTTGTAATTAAAGTCAACAACCCACAACTTTGAATAAAATTATAAAGAATAATAGGCATTGTAATTGTGGGTATTACTATTGATACCGACATTCACACAACCTTAAATTATTTTATAAACAATTGTGGGTATTTCTATTGATACTGACATTAAATAATTAATATTTAATATATATTATATATGTAGTAGAATTAAATACAAATCACATTTCGTTTACAAACTTTAAAAATCATTTCGCATATATATCACTATTGCTCTTGATTTTCTTGACTGTATATCTCTTAAATGTCAACATATACACGTGTGATTTAGTTTACGAAGATTTTTAAATGCTGAGAACCTCGATCAGAGAGTAAAAAAGGCGTAAGGTTCACAATGGTGTAAAACTAAAATGTGATATACCGGGCTAGGGTTCGAGTTACAAGAACAAGGGTCATACCAACCACCCAAGAATGAAATCGTTGAGCGAAAACACTTAACAACCTCCTAGAAGCAGCTTTTCTTGCCATCAGACATTTCTCCATCTCATGTGACATCCAACCAATTATAGAGAAATGGTAAAATAATAACCTAAATAACATCAATTATATTGAATTCTCTATAATTATCCTAACAAGCAATTAATTCTTTATTTGGATCTTTTTTTTTTTTCAATGTGCTGATATAATTCTTCATAAAGAAAAGTGCTGATATCATTTACATAGGTGCTAAAATCAATTATCTTGATTAATTTTCATGTGCTAATATAATTCAAAAGTGCTACTTTTATGTATGTATTGTTTTAGTATGTGCTAATTTAATATTTTAAGTGCTAGAATATGTTTTTACGGTTTGTAGGATAAATATGGTTTGTACCGTAACCAATCTCTATTATATATAACTAGTAGAGTTGTTTTGTACACTGATACGGGAATTTGGTACGCTACCAATATTATGGAAACATATTTTTTTTTAATTTTCGTAATTATTGTGAAAACCAACCATCTTCTTACAAAAGTGTATTTCTTGATGAAGATAAACTTTAAATCAGGGATGAGCTGGGTAACGTGCCGGTATCATAAATACCAATTCCGAAAACCGTCAAAAATGGATACCAATGCCGAAAATGCTCGGCATGGTACGGAATTTGAAGGTAAACGTGGGTAAAATACCATACCATACTGAAAGTACCGATCCCAAAACGCTAAAAATGGGCATCCAATTAGTACTGAAATTCGATTGGTACGGTACTGTTTGGGGTACATAAAATTTTCAATATCCCGTAATCATTTGTTCATTGCTTATATGAAATAAGTGCAATAGTAGGGCTATATATAAATATCCACGTCTCTCTTTTTTTTACGTGTTGATGTAAGATGAAATAGTTCAGAAACTTGTTATTATTTAGTGAGTTTTTATATAATTTTCTTTTTTGTTAAATCAAATAGTTATGTAACTTATTATTTAGCGAGTTTTTCTTATAATTTCCTTCTTTGGGTAAAATCTGTAAAAACAATATCGTGTGATTTTACCATTACAACTTTAATTTAATCAAGCAAATGACTTATCTTTAGAAATATCATTTCAAAACACAACTAATTTTTGGTGAAAAATAGATTTTGATATGTGTAGAATAAAGTGTATGATAATTGTAAAATAAATTTCGATATGTGTTAGTTATTCGTGGATTATATATAAGATTAATATTGATATATGTATGATAAAAGACTTTTTACTAATTAATAATTAACTAGAAAGAAGATAATTAATGAGAGTAGTTAAAAATTATTTAGTGTTTTATCATTGTGCTCTTTGTTCTCTCTTTTCTTAACTTATATTTTTATGCTGAAATATTCTTTTCAAACAAATATAATATAATTCATTATTAGGAAAAGCATTTTTGTATCTTCCTTACAATTTATGAGCCAAATTTTATACTCAAAATCAACATGCCACAACCTTAAATTATATTATAAATATTAATAAGAAATGTAATTGTGGGTATTACTATGGTAACACCCCGATCACGTAAAACAACAAACCGCGGCGGAAACCTCAGGGAGTCATGTCACAGAAATTGTTTCACAACACATGGTATTTAAAGTTTTGTATTATTTCATTAACAAATTTCATTGTCTTTGGATAACATAAGCAAACTACAAACAAATTGTGTTTCAAGTTTTAAAGTCACTAAGGCCCACGTCCATCCTATGTGAAGTATGCAATGAAATCATCAAACATTGGCTCCTGAAACATATGTGAAAAGACAGTCAGCATAAAAAAGCTGGCGAGTACATAGGTTTTGTTGTGTGTCAAATTCCTGGCTTTGTATTTGTTATTGCAATACCTCGTCTGACTACGAGCGTTGGTAAAAGAAAACCTTGTATCAAAAAGTGTTTGATATTGCAATATAATTAACCAACTTAAACAAGTTGGTTTAAGTTATAAAATCTTGTGGCCATGAATCTTGACAAAAGCTTTTCTTTGTAAAACCGAGTAAGAAATCGATTTATTAGAAATCATTGTATGGGTTATATCTTTAAGTGAAAATCATTCGTGACATTGTTCAAAACCATTTGTCCTTGTTGAAGTAATTTGGGTAAAGTTACGATATGTAATACAATAAAGGCACTTATATATAGGAAGAACCAGCGGCGTATCCACCATGCTTTTATCGTATTACACCTGTCTTGTTATCTAAATTACTTACCATAAACCAATCGTCCGTGTTATAAACCAATCATCCGTGTTATAAATCAATTGTCTGTGTTGTAAACCAATCGTCCGTGTTATAAACCAATCGTCCGTGTTATAATTTTGAAAACTGTGGTCGTTCTTTAATGATTACATTCAAACCTGTGTTGACTCGTCAAGACCACCAAAGGGTCTCTTTAACTAGACCACCAAAGGGTCTCTTTAAATTGATTAACAAACTACCAAAGGGTTTATAAATCATAAACAGTTTCTGTAGTTCCCCAAACTTTCCCACAAACCATGGGAAATCTGGTAACGGGATTGTCAGTTCTCTGGTACCATAACATACTACTGGTCGGGTCGGCCAAAGTTAATGAATGTCATTCGTATTATGGATAACGAACCAACAAGTTGTTCACATTATTGAAATCGTATTGTTTTATATAAACCATAGACTTTGTTTTGAAAACTTGAAATCGGTTTATGTAACAACACTCAAAAACACATTACAAGGAACCCTAATTGAGACCCCAAAACATGTACGGCGCGACCCGAAATGAAAATCAGGATTTAGGGTTTTTGGGGGCTCATGGAGGGGGGGGGGTACCCCTAAACCTTCCGCGACACGCGAAAGGCACTAATACGTGTCAAAACCAGTCGATCTCAACACCACAGGGGTAGAAATACACCAAGGAAGGTCTAGGAAAAATACACCTCTCAGGCGACACGCGGGAGCGTTCAATTTTGGCTATATAAAGCCTGGTCTGAGACTGGAATTTCTGCACCATTTCGATCGAATTTCGAAATCTCTATTCTTCTGAATCTTCGTTTCTTTCTAGTAGTGCACCCCTAATTCGTGAAACTCTACCCCATTGTAAGTATTTTAACCTCGATCACTAATTCGTTACCCTACCCGATTGATCTAGGGCCCCGTAACGCATGTCGAGGCTCTGCCTGACTAAGTTCGTTGGGGTTCTGTCTCGTGTTGTATGGCTAATGTGATTTGGGTTATCTAACTAACACGTGTGCATTGTATGTTTTTAATAGAAAATAATCAGGAAAATCAACAGGAAGCTGTAAAAATACATAAGTGTACAATGTGAGTCATTCTCTTTTTCTACCAAACTGTGTTACAAAATCTCAAATATTTTCAATTATACTTATAGTGATTGAGTCTTTGTATTCTTCAATTGATGCCGGTATGTGGGGTTTTGTATACAGTACTAGTCAAGCATTACTATTGGACAAAGGGTTAGCCAATAGTAATATGACCACAGTCATGCAACTGCAAACATGACAAATACTGAATGAGTAATTGCGTAGATATAAACATTGTAATCGCTCTCCATACTGTAAAGTTATAAAAGTTTATTTTGATTAAACTGGGATGCACTCGCCAGTATTTCTTGCTAATAAAATATTTTTAAAACGCGTTTCAGGTAACCTGATGTGAAAGCTATTAGAAGTCAGCTATGGAGCACTGAAGGCTCAAAGAAAGTGGCTATAAAAGTTACCTAAACAAAAGAAGATTATGTTTTCAATAATTAGCGTTTATCCATATAAATGTATTGTGAATGAAACATGGGTTTTATTCCATTTGTTTATTATAAAAATTTGGTGTTTTGAAACTCTGAAATTTATTTCCTAACTACGATCCTGATGTTCTCATTTCCGCTGCCAAATTAATAAACACCGATACCATCGGCTCTTGTTAGCGGCTCTCGCTCCCGGGGTAGGGGTCGGGGGTTGCGACAGAAGGTGGTATCAGAGCCACTGATTTAAGCCATTTAGGTGTTCTCTTAATACCTAAATTTTAACCATTTTTGTTAGGAAATAACTTATGTGTTATTCTGTGTAAATATACATATTATTATTTTAACAATTTTCTAGTTTAGAGTATGAGTGATCAGGGTACTTCTGACACCTACCATCAATTAACTCATTCTCCAAAGAATGAAGGAACATCCCAGCCAACCCCAGGATACACCGCTGATTCTGAGGATGTCTTTGTTTTCAAAGCCAAATCCGAAGAACCATTTCCCCCCTAAGAAACGAGGGTGGTTTAGTAAGGCAACTTATGAAAGGAGGAAAAGAATGAGAAAACTCCAACAATGAAGGATAGAGAACAGAGAAAGAAATACCCAAAACCAGGAAGCTAGACCGTTATGGGAAGAAGAGTTGGATAGACAACTAGCTGACTTTCACATGTTTGGAAATGTAGAGTTTGGAAATGTAGAAGGTTAATCTCAACCAAGACTCACAACTTTTGCCATTATTCCCTAACCAACCCATGGAACTATAACAGAACCAGGAGAACCAACTACCAATCCCAACCTTTGATCCAAATGAGATTCCTAGAATTCCCGCTCCAAACCCTTAAACTATGATCCGTGGTGGGACAACAACCAGTCAATTATGGAAATATTAAATAACCCATATCCTTATGGAGAACCAATACCATGTTACCCTGAACCAGTGCTAGCCCCACTACCACCAATGAATCAAGAGAATGGGTGGAAGAACTTCGCCAGTATGGTGAAGAATTAGTTGAGGAGGGAAATCAGATTCGCCAAATAGGAGAAAAACTCGTCTGGAAATATGACGAGCGTGAAATGCAGTACTAGAAATGCCAACACCTAATATATATATATATATATATAGACATATGTGTGTATTTTGATACCTTGAAAAAAAATCAACTAAAAATAGATATAAACTAATATATATATACATATATATATATATATAGGTAAAGAGTATGGTACAAATGCGCTTATCGTACGATACGTACGCGATCATCCCAGCCGTTCGATCAGGTGCAGATCTGGTGCGAATTCAATGAAATCGCATGTCAAAAAATGGTTAGCATGGGGTAATGTGAAAAATGGCATGGGGTGTGTAGATGGACAAAATCGCATATGAAAGATTGAATATCGCATGTGAAAAAATGGCATAGGGTGTGTAGAATCGCATGTGTAAGATTGAATATCGCATGTGAAAAAATGGCTAGCATGGGGTAATGTGAAAAATGGCATGGGGTGTGTAGAATCGCATGTGGAAGATTGAATATCGCATGTGAAAAAATGACTAGCATGGGGTAATGTGAAAAATGGCATGGGGTGTGTAGAATCGCATGTTGAAGATTGAATATCGCATGTGAAAAAATGGTTAGCATGGGGTAATGTGAAAAAATGGCATGGGGTGTGGGGTGTGTAGATGGAGACAATCGCATGTGGAAATCGCATGGGAGATGAAGATCTGACGGCTGGGGTTATCGCGTACGTAATGTACGATAAGCTCTATTGTACGTTAACTGGCCTATATATATATATATATATATATATATATATATCGATGCATAATTACTAGTATTTAAATTTCCAGTTGTAATTTGTAATAGATGCATATATGAATATGAAAAGTGTAAGTCGCAATGATCGACGTTTTTGGTTAAATGTGTTTGAGCATTTGTTTGTTTAAAATCTGTGATATTAATACCTGATAAATGTTTACAATTCAGATGTCAAACGAAGTAAATCAAGAAATCCATAATAACGATAATAACGGAAACCAAGTGGATAAAAGTGCTATCGAACACATAGTAGCCTAAGGAATCATAGATGCTATACCTTATATTATCGACACTATTAAAAAGGCAGAAAATAAAGATTCTATAATCGGAAGTAAATGTGCACCCACTGAACCAAGTCACGGTGTGAATGGAAATCATGGACCACTTATCGAAGCTCTGATTCCAAAAAGAAGAAGGACCATCTCATATGGTTGTTCTTATAAAGAATTCTTAGCTTGTAAACTGATAGAATTCTCAGGCAATGAACGAGCCATTTCAGCCTTGCGCTGGATAGAAAAGACAGAAGCAGTCTTAAAAATAATTAAATATGCAGATGAAGATAAGATCATGTTTGCTTCTAATCTCTTTATGAATGCAACATTAGAGTGGTAGAATACCATTCTTTAATCCAGAGGAAGTGATAGGGTTTAAACATGGAGTGGACCAATTTTGAAGAAATAGTTGAAAGGAAATTATGTCCCCCTAATGAAAAGGAGAAGATTGCCAAAGTTCTTAAATTATAGAATGAGTGGGGTAGTTTGTAGGGAATATACTACCACATTCTTTGAATATACAAGAATAGTACCAACCATAGCCTCACCAGAACTAGTATTAATCTCCCGTTACATCTGGGGATTAATCAGTGAAATCAGACATGTAGTCAAGGAAGCTAGACCACAAACCATAGAAGAAGCAGTAGAACTAGCTAACACCCTGACTGATGAATTGTTATGTACACAAGAGGCAAACTAGAAAAAGAAACTAACTCAAAAGATTACCCGGGAACTACGTTATGGTAATTCCTACCGTGGAAAAGGACCAGGGTCTTCCTCTTCACCCAACTGCAACTATTGGAAAAGAAAACACTCAGGGAAATGCTCGATATACTGCAACTTCTACAAAATAGCAGGACATAAGGAAGAAGACTATAGGAAGAAAGCTAGCAATAGAATATGCTACAATTGTGGAGAAGCTGGTCATATTAAACCGAACTATCCGAAAATAGCTCAAGCAACAAACAACAAAGCTAAGACAACCGAAGGACCCAAGAAAAATGCCAGAGCATTCATTTTGACAGCTGAAGAAGCTTAGATGATTCCAGATGTGATTGCCGGTACGTTTTTAGTTAATGATGTTTATGCTAAAGTATTATTTGACTCTTGTGCAAACCAAAGTTTTATCAATACTTCTTTCTGCAAATTTCTCAATCAACCATTAACTAAACTTCAACAAGACTGTCTGGTGGAAACGACAAATGGAGATTCTATCAAGATAAGTGAAATCCTGTAGGGAGCAAGGATAGAAATTCTAAACCATAACTTTACTGCTAATCTTTTTTCCAATGGATCTAGCCGGATTTGATGTCATGTCTAGAATGAATTGGTTGGTAACGAATCATGCCAGTGTTTTATGTGATCAAAAGTCGGTACAAGTAAGTACACCAAATGGTGAAAAGATCACAATTAAAGGAGACAAGCCAACAAAATCCACGAAGTTCATCTCAGCGATGAAAACTGCAAGTTATGCAAGGAAAGGAGGAATGGTGTATATGATTTCAGTAATCATTAACACCAAAGGAAAAGAATTAAAAGATATTCATGTAATATCTAAATTCTCGAATGTCCTTCGAGAAGAATTACCTGGATTACCGCCAGATCGAGAGGTTGAATTTAAAATTGACCTAATACCAGGAACGACACCGATTGCCAAAGCACCTTATCGACTAGTACCAACGGAGATGAAGGAACTGAAGAAACAACTTGATGAATTACTAGAGAAAGGGTTCATACAACCTAGTTCATCACCGTGGGGAACACCGGTGTTATTTGTCAAGAAGAAAGACTGATCGATGCGTATATGCATTGATTATCAAGAATTGAATAAGGTTACGATTAAAAATTGGTACCTACTACCAAGAATCGATGACCTGTTAAATCAACTTCAAGAAGCTCGATTTTTTCTAAGATCGATTTACGCTCAGGATATCATCAATTGAAAGTACAGGAAGAGGATATTCCTAAAACTGCTTTCAAAACAAGGTACGGTCATTATGAATTTACAGTCATGCCATTTGGTTTAACCAATGTCCCAGCCGCATTTATGGACATGATGAACATGATATGTAAACCATACCTGGATAAATTCATAATTATCTTTATCGATGATATTCTAATTTACTCTAAGAGTAAAGAGGAACATGCGGAACATTTGTGTATAATTCTAACATTGTTGAGAAGACAAAAGCTATATGCTAAATTCTCAAAATCCGAATTCTGGTTACAAGAAGTACAATTCCTTGGACATCTGGTTAATCATGAAGGAATTCATGTGGATCCCACAAAGATCGAGGCAATTACCAAATGGAAAGTCCACGAGTCACCTACAGAAGTAAGAAGTTTTCTTGGTCTGGCAAGATATTATAGACGTTTTATTCAAGATTTCTCTAGAATAGCCATTCCATTAACCAAACTGACTTGCAAATCAGTTAAGTTTGAATGGGGACCAAAATAGGAAAAAGCATTTAGGATTTTAAAACAAAGGCTAACCAATGCACCCATACTTGCTTTGCCAGAAGGAACTGAAGACTTTGTAGTCTATTGTGATGCCTCTAAATTAGGATTTGGATGTGTATTGATGCAACGTCAAAAGGTTATTGCTTATGCCTCTAGACCGCTTAAGAAACATGAAGAGAATTATACAACCCATGATCTAGAGTTTGGAGCCATAGATTTTGCCCTTAAGATTTGTAGACACTATCTTTATGGTAGTAAGTTTGTTGTCTTCACAGATCATCAAAGTTTAAGATTTGTCTTCGGACAAAAGGAATTAAATATGAGGCGGAGACGTTGGATGGAAATCCTTAGTGATTATGATTGTGATATCCAATATCATGCAAGAAAAGCTAATGTAGTAGATGATGCTTTAAGTCGAAAATTATGAAAAGCCAAAACGAGTACGCTCTCTCAGACCAAATCTGCAGATAGATTTAAATGAGCAAATTAAACAGATACTGGAAACAACAATCACGGATGATGTTGAAGGTTTGAAAGGAATGATTAAGGAATTAGAAAAAGGAACAGATGGAATTTGAAGATTCCATAAGAAAAGGATTTGGATACCTATTCAAGGAAACCTACGAAACCAAATTTTAGAAGAAGCCCATAAATCTAAGTTGCTAAATGTCTAACTTGTTCACAAGTTAAAACTAAACAACAGAAACCTTCAGGGTTACTAAAGAAACTAGAAATGCCAATTTGGAAATCAGAATTTATAACAATCGACTTTGTTACCAAACTACCCAAGACACGAAAAGGTAATGATACAATCTGGGTAATTGTAGACAGATTAACCAAATCTGCCCATTTCTTACCAATGAAAGAAACTTTCAAGATGGAATAGTTAGCCAAGTTATATATAAATGAAATAGTTTCATTACATGGAATTCCTTTATCTATTGTGTCTGATAGAGACAGCCGTTTTACTTTTCATTTTTGGACAAGTTTCCAAAAAGTAATGGGGACCAGATTAAATCTAAGTACAGCTTATCATCCTCAAACGCACGGATAAAGCGAAAGGACAATTCAGACAATGGAAGACATGCTTAGAGCTTGTGTAATTGACTTTGGAGGAAATTGGGACGATCACTTGCCTCGCATAGAATTTTCTTACAACAACAGTTATCATACCAACATCAATGTTGCACCGTTTGAAGCCCTCTATGGATGAAAATGTCGAACACCGGTCTGTTGGGCAGAGAATGGAGATAAGAAACTATATGGACCTGAAATTGTACAAGAAACAGCTGACAAAATTATTCAAAAATAGGCTAAAAGTAGCACGAGATCGTCAAAAGAATTATGCAGATAACAGACGAAAACCGCGAATAGATTCCCCACCACTTGCAAATTTTCCCACCAACCGTCACTTTCATCTTTTAATTCCTTATTTTTTATAAACACATGAAGGTCCCAACTCAGATGTTGCAAACTCTATAAAGGATAAAATTCTGGTGGTCAAAATGAAAATCAATAAGAATAGATTGGTACTAACAACTTGGATTTTTATATATATAATAATTAAATCCTTCCTAGGGTGTATATATGTAATAATTTTTATTAAGAAATATCTTTTTTTTCAAAAAAATATAATACAATTCATTATTAAAAAAAATTATTTATGTATTATTTTTGCATGAACCAGATTTTGTAATTAAAGTCAACAACCCACAACCTTAAATAAAATTATTAACAATTGTGGGTATTACAATTGATACTGACATTAAATAATTAATATTTAATATATATTATATATTATATATGGAGTAGGATCAAATACAAATCACATTTCGTTTACAAACTGTAAAAATCATTTAAGAAGGGTCATGTGGCATCCAACCAATTATAGAGAAATGGTAAAATAATATATTATATTGAATTCTTTTTAATTATCATAACAAGCAATTAATTCTTTATTTGGATCTTTCTTTTGTTTTCAATATGCTGATATAATTCGTCATAAAGAAAAGTGCTGATATCATTTACATAGGTGCTAAAATCAATTATGTTGATTAATTTTCATGTGCTAATATAATTCAAAAGTGCTACTTTTATGTATGTATTGTTTTAGTATGTGCTAATTTAACTTTTTTTAAGTGCTAAGATATGTTTTTACGGTTTGTCGGATAAATATGGTTTATACCGTAACCAATCCCTATTATATATAATTAGTAGAGTTGTTTTGTACACTGATACGGGAATTTGGTACGATACCAATATTATGAAAACATAATTTTTTTTCTAATTTTCGTAGTTATTGTGTAAACCAACCATCTTCTTACAAAAGTGTATTTCTTGATGAAGATAAACTTTAAATCAGGGATGAGCTGGGTAACGTGCCGGTATCATAAATACCAATTCCGAAAACCATCAAAAATGGATACCGATGCCGAAAATGCTTGGCATGGTATGGAAACATGGGTAAAATACCATACCATACTGAAAGTACTGATCCCAAAAAGCTAGAAATGGGTATCCAATTAGTACTAATATTCGATTGGTACGGTATTGTTTGGGGTACATATGATTTTCAATATCCCATAATCATTTGTCCATTGCTTATATGAAATAGGTGCAATAGTAGGGCTATATATAAAAATCCACGTCTCTCTTTTTCTAATGTGTTGATGTAAGATGTAAATGAAATAATTTAGAAACTTGTTATTATTTAGTGACTTTTTTTTATAATTTCTTTTTTGGTAAATTAAATAGTTCTGTAACTTATTATTTAGTGAGTTTTTCTTATAATTTCCTTCTTTGGGTAAAATCTGTAAAAACAATATCGTATGATTTTATCTTTACAACTTTAATTTAATCAAGCAAATGACTTATTTTTAGAAATGTCATTTCAAAACAAACCTAATTTTTGGTGAAGAATAAATTTTGATATGTGTAGAATAAAGTGCATGATAATTGTAAAATAAATTTCGATATGTGTTGGTTATTCGTGGATTATATATAAGATTAATTTTAATATATGTAGGATAAAAGATTTTTGACTAATTAATAATTAACTAGAAAAAAGATAATTAATGAGAGTAGTTAAAAATTATTTAGTGTTTTATCATTATGCTCTTTGTTCTCTCTTTTCTCAACTTATATTTTTTTAGTTGAAATATTCTTTTCAAACAAATATAATATAATTCATTATTAGAAAAAGCATTTTTGTATCTTCCTTGCAATTTATGAGCCAAATTTTGTACTTAAAGTCAACATGCCACAACCTTAAATTATATTATAAATATTAATAAGCATTGTAATTGTGGGTATTACTATGGTAACACCCCGATCGCATAAAACAACATACCGCGACGGAAACATCGGGGAGTCATGTCAAAGAACTTGTTTCACAGCACATGGTATTTAAAGTTTTGTTTTATTTCATTAACAGATTTAATTGTCTTCGGATAACACAAACAAAACACAAACAGATTGCCTTTCAAGTTTTAAAGTCGCTAAGGCCCACGTCCATCCTATGTGAAGTATGCAATCAAATCATCAAACATTGGCTCCTGAAACATATGTGAAAAGACAGTCAGTTTAAAAAGCTAGTGAGTACATAGGTTTCGTTGTGTGTTAAATTCATGGCTTTGTATTTGTTATTACAATACCTCGTCCGATTAAGAGTGTTGATAAAAGAAAACCTTGCATCAAAAAGTGTTTGATATTGCAATATAATTGACTAACTTAAACAACTTGGTTTAAGTTATAAAATCTTGTGGCTATGAATCTTGACAAAAGCTTTTCTTTGTAAAATCGAGTAAGAAATCGATTTATAAAAAATCATTGTATGATTTATATCTGTAAGTGAAAATCATTCGTGACATCATTCAAAACCATTTATCCTTGTTGAAGTAATTTGGGTAACACTACGATATGTAATACAATAAAGGCACTTATATATACAAAGTACCAGCGGCGTATTCACCATGCTTTTATCATATTACACCCGTCTCGTTATCTAAATTACTTACCATAAACCAATCGTCCAATCGTCCGTGTTATATACCAATCATCCGTGTTATAAATCAATCGTCTGCGTTGTAAACCAATCGTCCGTGTTAGAAACCATTGGTCCGTGTTATAATTCTGAAAACTGTGGTCGTTCTTTAATGAATACATTCAAACCTGTGTTGACTCATCTAGACCACCAAAGGGTCTCTTTAACTAGACCACCAAAGGGTCTCTTTAAATTGATTAACAAACCACCAAAGGGTTTTATAACAACCTCCTAAAAATATTTCCGACACCCCTAAAATATTTAGAATGTCCCTATACGTCCTAAAATACACCCCGTATACGAGATTTGACCTTATATACCTTTAATTTTATAAAAACAAAATAAAAATGGAATTATGGTGGCGCTCGCGGGCCTCGAAGACCCTTAAGGTCTCTTACGCGGGGTGCGACAACTCTAGATCAGGGCGACACCCTGAGCTGCCACATGGCAGCACCGTGTCAACTCTACACTTGTGACCGGACCAAGCTAGGGCCTACACACCATATGTCGCGGGCCGCGAAGGCTTTTCTTTCGGCTTACGCGGGGCACGAGGACCTCCTGTTCTAGCCCTATAATTTGGATTTCGGCGTTCATTTGCAATCCGTTCATCACACATTTCTCTCTCTAAATTTATGAATAGCAATTATAATTCCCAGGCATTATACCCACTAATATAGCAAAGCTCTGCCTCGTTGTAAGTATTTTAACCCCCGGTTACGTATTGGATACGCTGCCCGATCGATCTAGTGCTCCGTAACGGCTGTTGAGGCTCTGCCCGATGTAGTCGTTGGAGTTCTGTCTTGGGGAGGGTATAACTAATGTAAATTTTGGGTTAATATAATAACGCGTGTGCATTGTTTAATTATTAGATAATAACTAGGAAATCACAAAGGAAAACCCTAAAGTAGCAATGTGAGTAATCCTCCTTTTTGCAAACTGTTTTTACAAAACCTCAATTGTTTTAATTATATAACAGTGATTGAGTATTTGTATTCTACAATTATCGTCGGTATGTTGGGGTTTTGTATACAAAATTTGTTACTACACTGTGAGTAGTAACATGACCACAAGTCCGGTTGACAGTACCGTGGGTGGTAATTAAAGTAGAAAAATAAACAAATGTAATTGCGAGATCGCCCTCAATACTGTAAAACTGATAAAACATGTCTTGATTAAATTGGGATTCACTCACCAGTATTTCCCACTGACAAAATGTTTTTAAACGCGTTTCAGGTAACAAAATGTGAAAGCCAAATAGAAGCTAGCTGGACAGCACTGAAGGCTTGGAAAAGTGGCTATAAAAGTTACCTAAATAAAGAAGATGTTTTATTTCAATAAAAGAGGG
Organism: Helianthus tuberosus; assembly: GCA_030545235.1. Classification (NCBI taxonomy): domain Eukaryota; kingdom Viridiplantae; phylum Streptophyta; class Magnoliopsida; order Asterales; family Asteraceae; genus Helianthus; species Helianthus tuberosus. The sequence goes on along the minus strand of CM060373.1, from coordinate 31,655,410 downwards.
TTTATCCCTATAATCCTGTTTTAACGAAAACTTGGGTTTTATCCCAATATAATTACTATTATAAAATATAGTGTTTTACTCTGATAAAATATTTTCTAACTACGGTCCTGTTGAAATTTCTGCTGCCAAATAATGATAAACACCCATACCACCATCTCCGAGTAGGCCGCGGCCGCCCGCCTCCTGAGGCAGGGGTCAGGGTTGCAACAGAAGGTGGTATCAGAGCCACAGCCACTGATTTCAGCCACAGAAGTGTTCGGCTGACACCAAAATTCTATTTGTTATGTTAGGAAATTATCTATAGAACTACGTGCATATATTATTGTTTTGTGTTATTTGACAATTTGTTAGTTTACAGTATCAGTGACCAGGGAACTTCGGACGCTTACCGTCAACTATCTAGTTCACCTAAGGACGAAGGAACTTCTTCCCAACCTACCCCCTCGGGGTATTCGGTTGACACCGAAGAAGGGATTTTCGTATTCAAAGCACAATCTGAAGACTCATTCCCTCCTAAGAAGAGAGGATGGTTCAGAAGAGGAGCTCATGAACGTAGAAAAGGATGAGAAAGTTACAACAACAGCGGGCCTTAGCAGCGGCCAATAGAGAAATGAATGCTCAAACTCAGGATATACTCAATAGAAGATTAGCAAACTTTCATATCTTAGCCACCACAGCTACAGACCCGAATTTGGAACAACTCATAGCACCCCAGCTGTTACCACTATTTCCCACACAACCTATGGAAATTGAACCAAACCCAGTAGACCAAATTCCAGTGCCAGATTTTGACCCAGCTGAAATTCCTAGAGTCCCAGCACCCCATCCCCCAGATTATGACCCATGGTTTGACGACCACAGGGATTACCAACAAGTTTACCCAATAGAGGAACCCATGCAGAACCCAGTAGCACCCTATCCCAACCTGGACCCTCTGGATCCATATTGGGATAATGACCAGTATATTAGGGAAATCTTAGAAAACCCGTACCCACACGAAGAACTGATGCCCCAGTTTCCTAAGCCAATACCAGCACCAACCCCACCCATGAGCACTAAGAATGTGCAAGAACTCCACACCTTTGGTGAGGAGATATTAGAAGGAAGTGAGAGAATGAGACAGATAGGAGAAAGACTCTTCTGGAAATTTGACGAGCGTAATATGCAATTTTGGATGAACCCATAACAGTAATAGTAATAGTAATAGTAATAGTAATAGTAATAGTAATAATAATAATAATAATAATAATAATAATAATAATAATAATAATAATAATAATAATAATATACATATATAATATGTTTGTAAGTTGGAAAAAAAATAAATATATAGATAATAGCTACGGATGCATACTAGTATTGTACTTTAGATTTCAGTACCAGTTTGTAATACATGCATATATAAAATAGAGTAAAGGTCGCAATGTTCGACGATTTTGATCAATATGCTTGTTGTTGATTTTTTGCATTGGATATTGTATTATGATATTAATATGTGGTAAATGTTTAAAATCCAGATGGACAACGAAGTGAATCAAGGAAATCCGAATAACGATAATAACGGAAACCAAGTAGATAACAGTGCCATCCAACACATAGTGGCACAAGGGATTATAGACGCAATGCCATATATTATCAAAATAGTTAAAGAAGCGGAAAATAATAAAAGTAATACTGGAAGTAAACGACCACCTACTGAACCTGAACACAGCGTAAACAATGGACCCTTACTTCAAGTGCCCATTCCAAAAAGAAGAAGAACCATGTCTTATGGTTGTTCTTACAAAGAATTCTGGTCCTGTAAACCAATAGAATTCTCGGGCAATGAAGGGGCCATTGCAGCTCTACGCTGGATAAAAAAGATTGAGGCAGTCTTAAAAATAAGCAAATGCGTGGAAGAGGATAAGATGATGTTTGCTTCCAATCTGTTTAAGAACTCAGCCTTAGAATGGTGGAACACTATCCTCCAGTCTAGGGGAAGCGACAGGGTTTATAATATGGAATGGAATGAGTTTAAGAACATGGTGGAAAGGAAATTCCGTCCTCCTAATGAAAAGGAACAGATAGCTAATAAATTCTTAAACCTTAGAATAACTGGAGTAGATAGCAAGGGTTACACTACTACATTCTTTGAATATGCTAGAATAGTGCCAACCCTAGCATCACCAGACCAGTATTAATCTCCCGTTACATCTGGGGATTAATCAGTGAGATTAGACATGTAGTCAAGGTAGCTAGACCACAAACTATAGATGAAGCTGTAGAACTAGCAAATACCTTAACTGATGAATGGGTACGTACACAAGAAGAAAACCAAAGGAAGAACCTAGCTCAAAGGCTTACCCAGGAATTTCGCTACGGTAATTCCAACCGTGGAAAAAACATAAGTTCTACCTCTACACCTTACTGTAAAGCTTGTAAGAAGAAGCATTTAGGAAGATGCTCCACCTACTGTAATTTCTACAAGATACCAGGACATAAGGAAAAAACCCAATAATGGGGTATGCTTATGGGGTATGCTTCAACTGTGGAGAAAAAGGTCATATCAAGCCGAATTGTCCGAAACTAGCTCCAGCCATTAACAACAAGACTACTAAGAATGCTAGAGCATTTGTTCTGACTGCAGAAGAAGCCAAAATGATTCCGGATGTGAATGCCGGTACGTAGTTAGTAATGATATTTTTGCCAAAGTATTATTTGACTCTGGTGCGAACCAAAGTTTTATTAATACTTCATTTTGCAAACTTCTCAATCAACCATTAACTAAACTCCCACAAGAATGTCTAGTAGAAACAGCAAACGGGGAATCCATTAAAATCACTGAAATCTTGCAGGGAGCAAGAATAGAATTTTTAAATAAAAAATTTATTGCAAATCTTTACCCAATGAATCTGGGAGGATTTAATGTTGTATTAGGAATGGATTGGTTAATAGCCAATAAAGCCAGTATCCTATGTGATCAAAAGTCAATCCAAGTAAATTAACAGAAGGGTGAAAAGATCACAATTAAAGGAGATAAGCCATCTAGATCCACAAAATCCATCACTGTAATGAAAACAACAAGTTGTGTAAGAAAAGGATCACTAGTGTATATGATTTCCATAATCATTAACATTAAAAGAAGGAATTAAAAGATATCCCCGTAGTATCTCAATTCTCAAACGTTTTCCTAGAAGAATTACCAGGACTACCGCCAGATAGAGAGGTCGAATTCAGAATTCATCTGCTACCAGGAACTGCACCAATTGCCAAAGCACCTTACCGGTTGGCACCCACAGAAATGCAAGAATTGAAGAAACAGTTAGATGAACTGTTGAAGAAAGGATTCATACAGCCAAGCTCATCTTCATGGGGAGCACCGATCTTATTCGTTAAAAAGAAAGACGGGTCAATGCGAATGTGCATTGATTACCGTGAATTGAATAAAGTCACGATTAAAAACCGGTACCCATTACTGAGAATCGATGATTTGTTTGATCAATTACATGGAGCTCGATTCTTTTCTAAGATTGATTTACGCTCAGGATATCATCAATTAAAGGCACAGGAAGAGGACATTCCTAAGACCGCTTTTAGAACAAGGTATGGCCATTATGAATTTACTGTCATGCCATTTGGTTTAACCAATGCCCCAGCCACATTTATGGACATGATAAACCGAATATGTAAGCCATATTTGGATAAATTCATAATTGCCTTCATAGATGATATTCTCATCTACTCTAAGAGTAAAGAGGAACATGCAGCGCATCTGTATGCACTCCTAAGTTTTTGAGAAAAGAAAAACTTTACGCTAAATTCTCGAAGTGTGAATTTTGGTTAGAAGAAGTACAGTTTCTTGGGCATTTAGTCAATCATAAAGGAATTCATGTGGATCCCACAAAGATTGAGGCAATTACTAAATGGAAAACCCCTGAATCACCAACAGAGGTTAGAAGTTTTCTAGGACTGGCCGGTTATTATAGACGGTTTATTAGAGATTTTTCTAGAATAGCTATTCCCTTAACTAAGCTAACCTGTAAATCCGTTAAGTTTGAATGGGGACCAAAACAAGAAGAAGCCTTTAGAATTCTTAAGCAAAGATTAACCAACACACCCATACTTGCATTACCAGAAGGAACAGAAGACTTTGTAGTCTATTGTGACGCTTCTAAGTTAGGTTATGGATGTGTGTTGATGCAACGTTAAAAGGTTATAGCCTATGCGTCTAGACAACTTAAGAATCATGAAGAGAAATATACAACACATGATCTAGAATTAGGAGTCATAATTTTTGCCCTTAAGATTTGGAGACATTACCTTTATGGCAGTAAGTTTACCATCTTCACCGATCATAAGAGTTTAAGATATGTTTTTGGGCAAAAGGAACTTAATATGAGACAAAGACGCTGGATGGAAATTCTTAGTGATTATGATTGTAGCATCCAGTATCATGCAGGAAAGGCTAATGTAGTTGCTGATGCTTTAAGTTGAAAATATCATGAAAAACCAAAAAGGGTACGTTCTCTTTAAATTAAATCTGCAGATAGATTTAAATGAGAAAATTAGAGAAGCACAGGAATCAGTAATCAAGGATGATACTGAAAAATTGAAAATGATGATTAAGGAATTAGAACAAGGAACAGATGGAATTTGGAGATTCCATAAAGAAAGGATTTGGATGCCTAAATTAGGAAACTTACGCCACCGAATAGTAGAAAAAGCCCATAAGTCTAAGTATACGATGCATCCTGGAGGTGATAAAATGTATCAAGATTTAAGAAAGAATTTTTGGTGGATAGGAATGAAAAAGGATATAACAGCTTATGTTGCCAAGTGTCTAACCTGTTCACAGGTTAAAGCTGAACATCAGAAACCCTCAGGTTTATTGCAGCAGTTAGAAATGCCGGGTTGGAAATGGGAATTGATAACAATGGATTTTGTTACCAAATTACCCAAAACAAGAAAAGGTAATGATACAATCTGGGTGATTGTAGACCGGCTAACTAAGTCAGCTCATTTCCTACCAATGAAGGAAACTTTTAGTATGGAACAATTAGCCAAGTTATATGTAAACGAAATAGTTTCATTACATGGAATTCCTTTATCAACTATTTCTGATAGAGATAGTCGTTTTACTTCTCATTTTTGGACAAGTTTCCAAAAAGCAATGGGAACCAAGTTAAATCTAAGCACCGCTTATCATCCTCAAACGAACGGACAAAGCGAAAGGACAATTCAGACAATGGAAGATATGCTTAGAGCTTGTGTAATTGATTTCGGAGGAAGTTGGGACGATTATCTACCATTAATAGAATTTTCCTACAACAACAGCTATCATACCAGTATCAATGTTGCACCATTCGAAGCACTTATGGGCGAAAGTGCCGAACTCCAGTCTGTTGGGCAGAAATTGGAGAAAAGCAACTATCTGGACCCGAGATAGTACAAGAAACAATAGACAAAATCATCCAAGTCAAGGAAAGACTAAAAGCAGCACATGATAGACAAAAGGGTTATGCTGACAACAGACGCAAACCGTTGGAATTTCAGGTAGGGGATAAGGTATTATTAAAGGTTTCTCCTTGGAAAGGAGTGGTGAGATTCATCAAAAGAGGAAAGCTAAGCCCCATGTATGTTGGACCCTTTGAGATCATCAGATGGATAGGACCAGTAGCCAATCAACTAAAACTGCCAGAGGAAATGACAGGAATACATGATGTATTTCATGTATGTAATCTCAAGAAGTGTTTAGCCGATGAATCATTAGTAATATCTCTTAAGGACAAAGAAGTAAATGAAAAGCTTAAGTTTGTAGAGAAGCCTCTACAGAATGAAGACAGAAAAGTCAAGAATCTCAAACACAAGAGATTAGTTCTAGTCAAAGTAATATGAGATTCCAAGAGAGGACCAGAATACACATGGGAACTTGAGTCAGAGATGCAGAGGAAATACCCACACCTATTCCAGTAGACCTCAAGGACGAGTTCTAAAACAAGGTGGGGAGGATATAACAACCCTCCTAAAAATATTTCCGACACCCCTAAAATATTTCGAATGTCCCTATACGTCCTAAAATACACCCCGTATACGAGATTTGACCTTATATACCTTTAATTTTATAAAAATAAAATAAAAATGAAATTTTGGTGGCGCTCGCGGGCCGCGAAGACCCTTCTCTTACGCGGGGCGAGACAGCTCTAGATCAGGGCGATACCCTGAATTACCACATGGCAGCACCGTGTCAACTCTACACTTGTGACCGGACCAAGCTAGGGCCTACACACCCTATGTCGCTGGCCGCGAAGGCTTTGCCTTCGGCTTACGCGGGGCGCGAGGACCCCCTGTTCCAGCCCTATAAATTGGATTTCGACGTTCATTTGCAATTCGTTCATCACACACTTCTCTCTCTATATTTTTAATAGCATTTATAATTCACGGGCATTATACCCACTAATATAGAAAAGCTCTGCCTCGTTGTAATTTAACCCCCGGTTACGTATTGGATACGCTGCCCGATCGATCTTGTCACACCCTCAAATTACCACCTAGGGAGTGTCCTTGTTAGGCGTGTGACCACTAGTAATGAGCCACCAATTACATTGAATCCATAAGCTTAAAATAAAGTTTCATCATTTAATAGTAATAAAATCCAAACATAAGTAATTCAAAAACCATTAAGTTCAGCGGAAGCGTTAACGTAACATAATGTAAATACTTTCCAAACAACCATAGTAAATAAGTGTTTGATAGATAAACCCATTAATGCAACCATGACCACTCACGCCCTCCAGCCAGCAAGTTCCTGTTCCCAAGTACCTAACGACCTGCGAGCATGTAACAAGTGTATCAGACAAAGCTGGCGAGTTCACAGTTTTAGAAAACGTTTGTTACCAGTTGTATGTAAAACAGTTCAATAACCAATGAAAGTAATATTGTTAATATCTCAATTCCGAACAAGACGGCTCCTGATGTACATGACTGCCCTATCCCACGTACTCCTATCTAGTACTGGGCCCGACTGGGTCATTAGTTCACATCCGTCCTATCCAGGAGCGGTGTGAGGGTGCCAAACCTAAGTAGCGCTACCAACTAATACCCGAATAAGGGACTTACAAAAATGATAGGTGAGAATATTAACCAATATACCCGTTTTTACCCAAACCACTGACTGTCCCCAACCACTGGGACGCATGCTCGAATGTAGTGAACTCACCTTTGGTTTGCTCGGTAAGATTAGTTACTCGATTAATAGTTGCTCAAACACGCCCTATCATGGTTATCGTCAATAATCAGTTTCGAGTACACATGATCCACATATTTCATGTACAATTTATTCATGTATTGCTCGTTCACATACCACACAATTATTGCGCAAGTAGCGTACATATAGTTAAATTCTTAATCAATTAACACTTCAGTCTAATAGCAGCAAGTAGTCACTTAGCATGCATTTGTTCAAAAGCGGATTCACTCCATGATTTCATGTTCACACGGCACTTGCACTTACTTTTCAACACAAATAGACATGTGAATTAACATGTTTCATAAATACACAGACATAATGTTAAGGTGCACATGATATACAACCATATTTAACTAAACACACTGTACATGTAGTACCCACCCGTGGCCCATTAGTCAACCCACGGCCCACTTTAGTAAAGTTCCCTCCAGTTATACACAAACCATACTAAGCCCATTTAACATATTATGGTCATCACGTCTGTTTATTTGTATGGCAACTTTTAGACATCACAATTCACCATCAACCACCTTGATTAACTACCATATACTCATACAATGCTTTGCCTACTTGTGTTAGCATACAACTATCTCTTAATCACACGCCCCACCCATCAGATTCTTGCATGACAACCTAAATAACCATCCAATTAATATATGACCCTCATGCACACAATGCTTTCTTATTTATAATAACCTGTTAAACTAGTTCTTCATTCAATCCACGTCGACTCATAATCATTCAATCAATTCAAAACTCCAATCCTTACAGTGTGTACACGTTATCACACAAGCCGAAACCATTGAACAAACAACATTTCATTAAAGTCAAGAGTTCATGTGAAGTATATTGATCAGTGAATCTTTCAGAACCATTCATGATATTCACATGGCATTGAGCCCATGTGTTTTTGTCAAAACCAATAAAGTAGCAGCCCTTTTATAAATTTTACACTCTATTGATTTTATATCAATTGTGTCAGCCCACTTATTATTGAGGTCCAATGAAATACATTGCATTCATTCACAGGTGTTACATCATTCACATACATATACTCAACTATCCAACTTTTGAACGGTCCAATCAACTAGTGGTTAAGTGTGGACATATTTTAATCAACAATATATATCTGCAGCCAAACACTTCTTTAATTATGAATAATAATTAACCTCAATGACCTAGTGCAATTCTAGATGACCGATGCGATTAGTACATATTCGAAACAGCCAATTAACACGAAGTTTTACTGATTTCCTATGACCATCATACCCTCGTTTTAACTCATTCAAGCATACCATATATGGAGTCTTATATTTACGAAAACTTATCATCAGACACAATCACATACGTACGTTCCTAGGCTATAACGACTAATCCGAAGGTGTGCCGAAGGTACCTGACTCGACAAGAAGAGGGGCTTCGAAGGGAGTATGATTGCCGTCGCCTAGTGTGCTTGGAAGGGGATCTAGGGTTTGCCAAAGTGGTAACAGAGGAATCGTATGAGAGTTATGAGTATATAACTACTCATGCACATGCTAAGGGAGTGGGTTGGGCTTAGGTTGGGTTCGGCTTAGATTGGGCTCGCGAGAGAAGTGAGGGTTGGGCTTACCAAGCTCACACAAAAGAGTTGTAGTGTGTAGCGGCCCAAGGCACGTGCGGCCCATAGCGTAGTCCAACCACACACTTTATCATACAGAACTTCGTTTTACATTTAACCAGTTTATTAAAGTCGCGAGTGCTTAACAGATAAAGTCACGAGTGCTAACAAGTTTACTAAAACAAAGAACGTGAAGGAGAAATAATGAGAAATCAGGATCACAAAACCGAAAGACACTAACTTGAGAGTCTGGGTTGTCACATCATCCCCAACTTGAAAGAAATTTCGTCCCGAAATTTGACAAGTATTCTAATCAATAAGGTGTTAAATCAGGATGACTGTGGATTTTCCTCGGGTACCACATCATCCCCAACTTGAAAGTGGATTTCATCCCGAAATTCGTCAATGACGTCCAAGGTTGAAACAACTGTTTGAATAATTAAAGATTCTAGAGCTTCATCCGATCATGGCGTTTCCATGTGAACCCTGGTCCACGTCTTGGGTTCCAACGAACACTCACGATTGGCATTCGACTAGGTTAACGAACCTTGACTTCCTGGTCCCTGTGTTCGATAAATTCCTCCAGTAAAAGTATCGCACGTGTTTCATCATACAACCACTGTCTTAGATCCGAAACATAAATGACATCGCATACGTTACCCAATTCGTCGGGTAACTCGAGTTTGAAGGTTATGTTACCGACTCTTCCCAGTCTGTTTAATGGTCCATCGTGATGTCAGTTAAGCTCGCCATGCTTCCCAAGCATTCCACATTCTCCCAGGGTGAGACTTTCAACACGATACGATCACCTACAGCGATCTTCCAGCGTTTCCCAAATTTATCAGCTTTCCTGACGATCACGTGTTGCCGCCAATCGACTTCCGATCCAAACAACCTTCCTAAGAGTTTTGAGTACCAGTCCTGGACCAGTAATTAAGTCGTCCACCATCTCGATCTAACAAGAAGGTTGACATTATTGTCTAGGTAATGCCTCAACAGAGCTGTCTGGTTACCAAGATGATAACTCCCGCAGTAATACTCAACCATAGAGCTCGTTTTCTCTGATCGTTTGCCCAATGGCGATAAGCAATGCTCTGGTCCTGACGTGAACCAAGGGTGTTGTGTATTGCCTGACATAAATCATGCATAGATCAAATTCAGAGGTAACAGGAGTTGGCACCTCGTACCTAAAAGCCGCCTCTCTCAAAGGAACATTCACAACTGTGAAGACTCGTCAGCTTTCTTGATTGCATGAAAGTGTGCTGGTAACTTGAGTCCATCAATGATCATCCACGGGATAATGTTTCCGTTTCGAGTTGTAAGTAGACTAGTGACAAAATTCATGGCAGTCTGTTCTCATTTCCATACACGTGTTTCTGGGTGCTAATATCCCACCTTGACTTTCCCACATGTCAAACATCGTTCCCATGTGTACCTATGTGGGCCTTCAGGCCCGATCACCCGCACATGGTCTTCAGGTTTTAATACTTCCTATCAAAACTCCGTTGAATAGGATATCGAGACCCGTGTGCTTCGCCTGTACCAGTTCCGTAAGGTTGCTGTATAGTGAGGTTCACATTCGTTCCATGAAGTAGCAAATATCATCCGGCCTGCCAAAGGTTGCTTCCCCATGCCCCGCATGGGTCAATCTTGAGAACTCTCTTCCTTCAATTCTTCGGTTTGAGCAAGGCGAGTTTGATCAGGTATGTTAGAGTCGGTAGCAGGCTGCAAAGCTCGTGCACGTCCAGGTTTCACGGTCGTATTCATCCAATCGCTCCATCTAGCGTTGCCATCACATGTTTAGCTTTCTTGAAGCAAGGGTACACGGGAGGCCCTTGTGATCGGTCTAAGTGGTGCATTCGGTACCGTCCAAGTAATGCCTCCAATTTAAATCCATAGACTACGGATTCCATCGCAGGTCATGACTCGTGCAATCCTTCCTGTAAGTCCATTACGTAAGTCATCACTTTCTCGTGTTGCGTCGGTGTGTAAACATTGCAGAGTTGGGATTCGAAAGTTGAAAAGACGTCCTCCTGTTTTGTCATTCACGAACACAGCACCCTACTGTGCTAAAGAAATTTAAGCTGCGCGATCTTCGAAAATCCTGTGGTGAATCTGCGATAGAGTCTAGTGTGACCAAGAAATTGCTGCATCCTCGAAGGGATCTTTGGTGCCGAACAATATCTAACGAAATGGATCTTTAGCGAGATCCACGTGTATTCCCACTTCGTTGATCATATGACCAAAAAGGTATCTCTCGAATCCAGAAGTTACCTTTAACAAGACTTCGTGCGGAGTGGCTCCTCCCTCAGGAGCTCTAAAATAAGATACAAATGCCGCCCATGATGTTCCTTCCTCTTGGAAATGATCCAGAACGTCATCCATAATTACGGTCGATTCATGTGGTCCATAAAGCTGCTGGTGTGTTGATTAACTCAATGGTCATGGTGTACAAAGTCGCAATGGCCGTATTGCGTTCGATATGCCGTTTCAGGAACATTCTCCTCTTGGTCTTCCGTCAATACATGGTCGAGGCAAACAGTTCTTGATTGTCACCTTGCTGAGTTCTGGATAATCAGTACACATATGAAAAGGCTTTATCTTCCCGAGTATAGCTGGGGCTCCCCAAAGCGAACAAAAACTATGTCCAATAAAACTCCTGTCCAACGGTTCCTGTAGATAGTCTTTGCAACCCTCCTGGTGCAAGACAATATGTAGCACGAGTAATCAGGGCTGCCCCTGTCGTGAGATCAAACTGAGATTCTGCCTAGCAGTGGTGGAAGTAAATCTGTAAGCTCCTCGGGTAGCACACTGAGAGGAATCACGAACAATTGGTGGGTCCTCTCTTTTCCTTAGCCTCCACATCAGTAACGGTTGCTAACGTAGCGGGGCGATCCCTCCGTAGACATTTCTGGGCCTTCATAGCTGATATGGCGCTAACCTTTGCACCACTTTGTTGCTTTAGAACAAATAACAATTCTCCACACAAAATTTTCTCCTCACAAGGTATGTCTGCGCGATTTCTGAATAACCAATCCACACTAACTACTGCATTGTAACCATCAGAGGTAGTAGAAGGAAGGTTGATGTCGAACACTTGTCCCCCAAGGTCGAGTTTGCATCCTAGCGAACATATAAGGCTTCAATTGACTTGCATCAGCCGACTTCACAACAGGTTCGGTTTCAAGAAGCATCAGGGTTAAGCAGAATAGAGACGAAGCGAATAGCTACCCATCCAAGCTATCGTGTTGCTATTACGCCTGGTATAGCCTATGCCAATGCTAAATGTCCTTCCATGAGCTTCATTTCCAGTGTTGTTTTCGTCACAAGAATTTCCAGTACTGTCGTCATTCCCTTGGTTGTCGTCACCCTGACTTAACACAGTCAATCCTTGTCGAGGTCACCTTCGTTTCCATACTGTAAGCTATGATCACGAGTACCTTGATGTTGCCGCGACTGTTGCCTCTAATATTGTTACCTGTAACGGTGTCCTGCATCCTTTCACCAACAAGGTCCATCTTTTCACATTCCGTGCCACGTCCTAAGGCACTACTCATGATGCGGGCGGTTACACAGTCCGCTCTACAGTCAATCGTCATCGATTTTGTCCCGATTGGTTCGTAAGAGTCGACTCCCGTGAGTCGCTGGCTGGGGTTAAGGATTCGATTGGAGTCAAATCGCTGTTGTTCGTTGCCGGTAACTAGGGTCGTTCAAATGCTGAAGTCGGTAAGGTACTACATTTACCCTCTTGTCCATCGTTCTTGCAAGTTGACTGAGTAATACACGGTATGTCGCGAGTGTGTTGTAGAAGTGATCGCACTTCGGGATCTAAGGCGTCAGCACGCTAGGTTCCAGCAAACAAAGATAGGTGAGGAAAGTATAGTCCAATCATTTGACGCTGAGCCATCCAACTCAAGGACGTTCGTACTAGCTCCTAACATTCTACACAGTTCGCTAGGCGTTCAGATGTGTGATCAGGTGATACTCGATAGCATCGAGATTCCTAAGGATTCAGAAAGAGGTGAAAAAATCATGTTCGAGTAGGAGACAATCACTGTTATGACTCCTATAGACTGCTGAGTTCTAACATAACATCAATTAACAGAGCGGAACCCCTCTCACACTTGTTAAGCCTCACTGGGACTCACATGCACCCCACATTATTATTATGTGTGCACCCATAATAATAAGGCAATTTGCATGCTTATCTCAGTGCCTCTTAACTCGCGCTAAAAGGTTCCCCGAATTCGAGCAATAAGACAGATGATGCCACAACATAGATCATGAAAGTTCAAGAAGAGTCGCACTCTTAAAACACGTAACATGGGTTGGTAACATAGAAGTTCATACTGCAGTGCTAAGTGTGCATTCATGTGTGATGTTATTCATAAGCAAACACCAGATATACTATACAATAGTAAACGAGAAACGAACCTTGCAGTCTGGAGCTGAGTGTCATGGTCGATTTCGGATCTATTCGGTTATAGTCTGGTTTTATAAAACATTTTAAAACCAAGTTCACTATAACCAGTGGCTCTGATACCAAACTGTCACACCCTCAAATTACCACCTAGGGAGTGTCCTTGTTAGGCGTGTGACCACTAGTAATGAGCCACCAATTACATTGAATCCATAAGCTTAAAATAAAGTTTCATCATTTAATAGTAATAAAATCCAAACATAAGTAATTCAAAAACCATTAAGTTCAGCGGAAGCGTTAACGTAACATAATGTAAATACTTTCCAAACAACCATAGTAAATAAGTGTTTGATAGATAAACCCATTAATGCAACCATGACCACTCACGCCCTCCAGCCAGCAAGTTCCTGTTCCCAAGTACCTAACGACCTGCGAGCATGTAACAAGTGTATCAGACAAAGCTGGCGAGTTCACAGTTTTAGAAAACGTTTGTTACCAGTTGTATGTAAAACAGTTCAATAACCAATGAAAGTAATATTGTTAATATCTCAATTCCGAACAAGACGGCTCCTGATGTACATGACTGCCCTATCCCACGTACTCCTATCTAGTACTGGGCCCGACTGGGTCATTAGTTCACATCCGTCCTATCCAGGAGCGGTGTGAGGGTGCCAAACCTAAGTAGCGCTACCAACTAATACCCGAATAAGGGACTTACAAAAATGATAGGTGAGAATATTAACCAATATACCCGTTTTTACCCAAACCACTGACTGTCCCCAACCACTGGGACGCATGCTCGAATGTAGTGAACTCACCTTTGGTTTGCTCGGTAAGATTAGTTACTCGATTAATAGTTGCTCAAACACGCCCTATCATGGTTATCGTCAATAATCAGTTTCGAGTACACATGATCCACATATTTCATGTACAATTTATTCATGTATTGCTCGTTCACATACCACACAATTATTGCGCAAGTAGCGTACATATAGTTAAATTCTTAATCAATTAACACTTCAGTCTAATAGCAGCAAGTAGTCACTTAGCATGCATTTGTTCAAAAGCGGATTCACTCCATGATTTCATGTTCACACGGCACTTGCACTTACTTTTCAACACAAATAGACATGTGAATTAACATGTTTCATAAATACACAGACATAATGTTAAGGTGCACATGATATACAACCATATTTAACTAAACACACTGTACATGTAGTACCCACCCGTGGCCCATTAGTCAACCCACGGCCCACTTTAGTAAAGTTCCCTCCAGTTATACACAAACCATACTAAGCCCATTTAACATATTATGGTCATCACGTCTGTTTATTTGTATGGCAACTTTTAGACATCACAATTCACCATCAACCACCTTGATTAACTACCATATACTCATACAATGCTTTGCCTACTTGTGTTAGCATACAACTATCTCTTAATCACACGCCCCACCCATCAGATTCTTGCATGACAACCTAAATAACCATCCAATTAATATATGACCCTCATGCACACAATGCTTTCTTATTTATAATAACCTGTTAAACTAGTTCTTCATTCAATCCACGTCGACTCATAATCATTCAATCAATTCAAAACTCCAATCCTTACAGTGTGTACACGTTATCACACAAGCCGAAACCATTGAACAAACAACATTTCATTAAAGTCAAGAGTTCATGTGAAGTATATTGATCAGTGAATCTTTCAGAACCATTCATGATATTCACATGGCATTGAGCCCATGTGTTTTTGTCAAAACCAATAAAGTAGCAGCCCTTTTATAAATTTTACACTCTATTGATTTTATATCAATTGTGTCAGCCCACTTATTATTGAGGTCCAATGAAATACATTGCATTCATTCACAGGTGTTACATCATTCACATACATATACTCAACTATCCAACTTTTGAACGGTCCAATCAACTAGTGGTTAAGTGTGGACATATTTTAATCAACAATATATATCTGCAGCCAAACACTTCTTTAATTATGAATAATAATTAACCTCAATGACCTAGTGCAATTCTAGATGACCGATGCGATTAGTACATATTCGAAACAGCCAATTAACACGAAGTTTTACTGATTTCCTATGACCATCATACCCTCGTTTTAACTCATTCAAGCATACCATATATGGAGTCTTATATTTACGAAAACTTATCATCAGACACAATCACATACGTACGTTCCTAGGCTATAACGACTAATCCGAAGGTGTGCCGAAGGTACCTGACTCGACAAGAAGAGGGGCTTCGAAGGGAGTATGATTGCCGTCGCCTAGTGTGCTTGGAAGGGGATCTAGGGTTTGCCAAAGTGGTAACAGAGGAATCGTATGAGAGTTATGAGTATATAACTACTCATGCACATGCTAAGGGAGTGGGTTGGGCTTAGGTTGGGTTCGGCTTAGATTGGGCTCGCGAGAGAAGTGAGGGTTGGGCTTACCAAGCTCACACAAAAGAGTTGTAGTGTGTAGCGGCCCAAGGCACGTGCGGCCCATAGCGTAGTCCAACCACACACTTTATCATACAGAACTTCGTTTTACATTTAACCAGTTTATTAAAGTCGCGAGTGCTTAACAGATAAAGTCACGAGTGCTAACAAGTTTACTAAAACAAAGAACGTGAAGGAGAAATAATGAGAAATCAGGATCACAAAACCGAAAGACACTAACTTGAGAGTCTGGGTTGTCACAGATCTAGTGCTCTGTAACGGCTGTTGAGGCTCTGCCCGACGTAGTCGTTGGAGTTCTGTCTCGGGGAGGGTAAAACTAATGTAAATTTTGGGTTAATATACTAACGCGTGTGCATTGTTAAATTATTAGATAATAAGCTAGGAAATCACGAAGGAAAACCCTAAAGTAGCCATGTGACTAATCATCCTTTTTGCAAACTGTTTTTACAAAACCTCAATTGTTTTAATTATATAATAGTGATTGAGTATTTGTATTCCAAAATTATCGTCGGTATGTTGGGGTTTTGTATACAAAATTTGTTACTACACTGTGAATAGTAACATGACCACAGGTCGGGTTGACAGTACCGTAGATGGTAATTAAAGTAGAAAAATAAACAAATGTAATTGCGAGATCGCCCTCAATACTGTAAAACTGATAAAACCTGTCTTGATTAAATTGGGATTCACTCACCAGTATTTCCCACTGACAAAATGTTTTTAACGCGTTTCAGGTAACAAAATGTGAAAGCCAAATAGAAGCCAGCTGGACAGCACTGAAGGCTTGGAAAAGGGGCTATAATATTTACCTAAATAAAGAAGATGTTTTATTTCAATAAAAGAGGGTTTATCCCTATAATCCTGTTGTAACGAAAACTTGGGTTTTATCCCAATATAATTATTATTATAAAATATGGTGTTTTACTCTGATAAAATATTTTCTAACTACGGTCCTGATGAAATTTCCGCTACCAAATAATGATAAACATCGATACCACCATCTCCGAGTAGGCCGCGACCGCCCGCCTCCCGAGGCAGGGATCGGGGGTTGCAACAGGTTTATAAAACATAAACAGTTTCTGTCGTTACCCAAACTTCCCCACAAACCCTGGGAAATCTGGTAACGGGATTGTCAGTTCTATGGTACCATAACATACTACTGGTCGGGTCGGCCAAAGTTAATGAATGCCATTCGTATTATGGATAACGAACCGACAAGTTGTTCACATTATTGAAATCGTATTATTTTATTTAACCATAGACTTCGTTTTGAAAACTTGAAATCGGTTTATGTAACTATACTCAAAAATACATTACATGGAACCGTAATTGAGGCCCCAAAACATGTACGGCATGACCCGAAACGAAAATCAGGATTTAGGGTTTTTGGGGGGGTCATGGGGGGGGGGGGGTACCCCTAAACCTTCCGCGACACGCGAAAGGCAATGTTACGTGTCAAAACAAGTCGATCTCGACACCACAAGGCTAGAAACACAGCAAGGCAGGCCTAGGAAAAATAGACCTCTCAGGCAACACGCGTGAGCGTTCAGTTTTGGCTATATAAAGCCTGGCCTGGAACTGGAACTTCTGCACCATTTCGATCGAATTTCAAAATCTCTGTGTCGCAGCCCCCGACCCCTACCCGGGAGCGGGCATCGCGAGGACAATATCAGTGGTATCGGTGTTTATAAATTTGGCAGCGGAAATTAAACATCAGGACCGTAGTTAGGAAATAGTTTATCAGAGTTAAAACACCACACTTTTATAAATGATAAATACATGGGAAAAACCCAAGTTTCCATTATAATATGTTTATAGGGATAAACCCTAATTTATTGAAATAAAACTTCTTTCTTTTTTAGGTAATTTTTATAGCCACTTTTCCAAGCCTTCAATGCTCCCCTGGCTTCTATTTAGCTTTCACATTTTGTAACCTGAAATGCGTTTTAAAAAGTTTTATTAGCAAAAAATACTGGCGAGTGCATCCCAGTTTAATAGAAACATGATATTATATCTTTACAATATTGAGAGCGATTACAATGTTTATATCTACCCAATTACCACCCACGGTACTGTCAATCCTGACTTGTGGTCATGCTACTACTCATAGTGGAGTAACAAGTAATGTATACAAAACCCCAACATACCGACAGTAATTGTAGAATACATAGACTCAATCACTGTTAATTATACTATAAAATAATTGAGGTTTTGTAAAAACAGTTTACAAAAGTAAGATGTACTCATATTGTTGTTTTAGATAATACTGCTGATTTCTGGTGACTTCCTGGTTATAATCTATTAAAATTAAACAATGGACACGTGTTAGTAAGATAACGACTGAGTCAGGTAGAGCCTTGACTTACGTTACGGAGCTCTAGATCAATCGGGCAGAGTAACTAATACATAACCGGGGGTTATAATACTTACAACGACGCAGAACTTCGCTTTTTACGGGTATAATACCCGAGACTTTTAGCTTATAATAGTTGAGAGAGGGAAAGAAACTTTTTAAACGATTTGAACTGAGGTCTAAGCCTCCTTATATAGGCTGGAAACAAGACGGCTCGCGGCTCGTGAAGGCCTCTTCTAACTTTCTCGCGGCCCGCGAGAGTCTAGGCTAGGTCCAAGCCTCGGCTAGTCACCACCATAGGTTCGCCGGGTGTAGTGCCATGTGGCACGCTGTGGTCTCACCAATTGACCCTTTCTTGTGCCCCGCGAAGCACGCAACCAAGCTGGTCGTGGCCCGCGAGCGACCTTAGATTTTTGTTTTATTTTATTTTTATTAATATAAAGGTATATTAGGTTCGTTCCTCGTATACGGGGTGTATTTTAGGACGTATATGAGTATTTTAGTGGTTTTGGGAGAGTTGATATACTCTGTTCTTCTGAATCTTCATTTCTTTCTAGTAGTGCACCACTAATTCACGAAACTCTACCCCATTGTAAGTATTTTAACCTCGATCACTAATTCGTTACCCTACTCGATTGATCTAGGGCCCCGTAACGCATGTCGAGGCTCTGGCTGACTAAGTTCGTTGGGGTTTTGTCTCGTGTTGTATGGCTAATGTGATTTGGGTTATCTTACTAACACGTGTGCATTGTATATGTTTTTAATAGAAAATAATCAGGAAAATCATCAGGAAGCTGTAAAAATACATAAGTCTACAATGTGAGTCATTCTTTTTTTTTTTCTACCAAACTGTGTTACAAAATCTCAAATATTTTCAATTATACTTACAGTGATTGAGTCTTTGTATTCTACAATTGTTGCCGGTATATGGGGTTTTGTATACAGTACTAGTCTAGCATTACTATTGGATAAAGGGTTAGCCAATAGTAATATGACCATAGTCATGGAATTGCCAACATGACAAATACTGAATGAGTAATTGGGTAGATATAAACATTGTAATTGCTCTCAATACAGTAGAGTTATAAAAGTTTATTTTGATTAAACTGGGATGCACTCGCCAGTATTTCTTGTTGATAAAATCTTTTTAAAACGCGTTTCAAGTAACTTGATGTGAAAGCTATTAGAAGCCAGCTATGGAACACTGAAGGCTTAAAGAAAGTGGCTATAAAAGTTACCTAAACAAAAGAAGATTATGTTTTCAATAGTTAGTGTTTATCCCTAGAAATGTATTGTGAATGAAACATGGGTTTTATCCCATTTGTTTATTATAAAAATTTGGTGTTTTAAAACTCTAAAATGTATTACCTAACTACGATCCTAATGTTCTCATTTTCGCTGCCAAATTAATAAACACCGATACCACCGGGGGTTGCGACAGAAGGTGGTATCAGAGCCCCTGATTTAAGCCATTTAGGTGTTCTCTTAATACCTAAATTTTAACCAACTGTATTAGGAAATAACTTATGTGTTATTCTGTGTAAATATACATATTATTATTTTAACAATTTTCTAGTTTACAGTATGAGTGATCATGGTACTTCTGACACCTACCATCAATTACCTCATTCTCCAAAGAATGAAGGAACATCCCAGCCAACCCCAGGATACACCGCTGATTCTGAGGATGTCTTTGTTTTCAAAGCCAAATCCGAAGAACCATTTCCCCCTAAGAAACGAGGGTGGTTTAGTAAGGAAACTTATGAAAGGAGGAAAAGAATGAGAAAACTCCAACAATGAAGGATAGCGAATAGAGAAAAAAATACCCAAAACCAGGAAGCTAGACCCTTATGGGTAGAAGAGTTAGATAGGCAACTAGCTGACTTTCACATGTTTGTAAATGTAGAGTTTGGAAATGTAGAAGGTTAATCTCAACCAAGACCCACATCTACCATTATTCCCTAACCAACCCGTGGAACTAGAATAGAACCAGGAGAACCAGCTACTAATCCCAACCTTTGATCCAAATGAGATTCCTAGAATTCCCACACAAAACCCTTAAACTATGATCCATGGTGTGACAACAACCGGTCAATTATGGAAATATTAAATAACCCATATCCTTATGGAGAACCAATACCACGTTACACTGAACCAGTGCCAGCCCCACTACCGCCAATGAATCAAGAGAATGTGGAAGAACCTCGCTAGTGTGGTGAAGAGTTAGTTGAGGAGGGAAATCGGATTCGCCAAATAGGAGAAAAATTCGTCTGGAAATATGACGAGCATGAAATGCAGTACTAGAAAAGCCAACACCTAATATATATATACATATAGGTGTGTACTTTGATACCTTGAAAAAAAATCAACTAAAAATAGATATAAACTAATATATATCACCTATATATGTATATATCGATGCATAATTACTAGTATTTAAATTTCCAGTTGTAATTTGTAATAGATGCATATATGATTATGAAAAGTGTAAGTCGCAATGATCGATGTTTTTGGTTAAATGTGTTTGAGCATTTGTTTGTTTAAATTCTGTGATATTAATACCCGATAAATGTTTACAATTCAGATGTCAAACGAAGTAAATCTAGAATGACGATAATAACGGAAACCACGTGGATAAAAGTGTTATCGTACACATAGTAGCCCAAGGAATCATAGATGCTATGCCCTATATTATCGACACTATTAAAACGGCAGAAAATAATGATTCTATAATCAGAAGTAAACGTGCACCCACTGAACCAAGTCACAGTGTGAATGGAAATCATGGACCACTTATCCAAGCTCTGATTCCAAAAAGAAGAAGGACCATCTCATATGGTTGTTCTTATAAAGAATTCTAAGCCTGTAAACTGGTAGAATTCTCAGGCAATGAACGAGTCATTTCAGCCTTGCGCTGGGTAGAAAAGACAGAAGTAGTCTTAAAAATAAGTAAATGTGCAGATGAAGATAAGATCGTGGTTGCTTCTAATCTCTTTAAGAATGCAACATTAGAGTGGTGGAATATCATTCTTCAGTCCAGAGGAAGTGACAGGGTTTATAACATGGAGTGGACCAATTTTTAAGAAATTCTTGAAAGGAAATTCTATCCTCCTAATGAAAAGGAGCAGATTGCCAGAGTTCTTAAATCATTGAATGAGTGGGGTAGATTGCAGGGAATATACAACCACATTCTTTTTTTTTTGCAAGAATAGTACCAACCCTAGTCTCACCAGAACTAGTATTAATGTCTCGTTACATCTGTGGATTAATCAGTGAAATCAGACATGTAGTCAAGGCAACTAGACCATAAACCATAGAAGAAGCAGTAGAACTAGCTAACACACTGACTGATGAATTGGTACGTACACAAGAGGAAAACCAGAAAAAGAACCTAACTCAAAATATTACCCGGGATCTACGTTATGGCAATTCCTACCGTGGAAAAGGACCAGGTTCTTCCTCTTCACCCAACTGCAAGTATTGCAAAAGGAAACACTTAGGTAAATGCTTGATATACTGCAACTTCTGCAAAATAGCAGGACATAAGGAAGAAGACTGTAGGAAGAAAGCTAGCAATAGAATATGCTACAATTGTGGAGAAGCTGGTCATATTAAACCGAACTATCCGAAATTAGCTCTAGCAACAAACAACAAAGGTAAGACAACCGAAGGACCCAAGAAAAATACCCGAGTATTCGTTTTGACAGCAGAAGAAGCCAAGATGATTCCGGATGTGATTGCCGGTACGTTTTTAGTTAATGATGTTTATGCTAAAGTATTATTTGACTCTTGTGCAAACCAAAGTTTTATTAATACTTCTTTCTGCAAACTTCTCAATCAACCATTAACTAATATTCAACAAGACTGTCTGGTGGAAATGGCAAATGGAGATTCTATCAAGATAAGCGAAATCCTGCAGGGAGCAAGGATAGAAATTCTAAACCATAACTTTACTGCTAATCTTTTTCCAATGGATCTAGCCGGATTCGATGTCGTGTTAGGAATGGATTGGTTGGTAACCAATCATGCCAGTATTTTATGTGATCAAAAGTCGGTACAAGTAAGTATACCAAATGGTGAAAAGATCATAATTAATGGAGACAAGCCAACAAAAACCACGAAGTTCATCTCAGTGATGAAAACTGCAAGTTATGCAAAGAAAGGAGGAATAGTGTATATGATTTCAGTAATAATTAACACCAAAGGAAAAGAATTAAAAGATATTCCTGTAGTATCTAAATTCTCGAATGTCTTTCCAGAAGAATTACCTGGATTACCGCCAGATCGAGAGGTTGAATTTAGAATTCACCTAATACCAGGAATGGCACCGATTGCCAAAGCACCTTATCGACTAGCACCAACGGAGATGCAGGAACTGAAGAAACAGCTTGACGAATTACTAGATGCACCAACGGAGAGGCCTTGAGAGCTCAGGTTAGAATTTCCATTCAGTTAAAGAGATAAAGGCTCGACTTAAGGTGTGTTCCACTTAGGAATCTTCTTTATAACTACACTTGATATATATCTTTTGATAATTTCTCAATTTTTTTATGTAGATGGAAAGTTTTAAGCGCAAAAGAATTATACGAGGTCTAGGCCGTTGCTGACACAAAATCCGAAGACCAAGTATAATACCCCAGATATCAATAAGTATAAAGACCTTATATCTTAGAATTAGGCAACCTCTCAAACGAAATTTCGGAGTACTATGTCCATATATCCGAGAGATGTTCCCCACGAGATAAGAAAGCGTTAGTACATTAGGTCTGTAGCCTCCGTCTGCATCGAGTCTTATGTTCATTTGTCCTATTTGTGTGTTTTTGTATATGTATGTATTTGTATGTATTAGTGTGTCTAGACAAAACAGGGAACGGCGCGTAAACTGTTAAGTGAAATCTGTCGGACGACATGTGTCATCCGAACGGATGGCCATCCGATCGGATGGTGATCCGAACGGATGACACCCCTCCTACCCTGTTTGCCTATAAATAGGAGGATAGGTCCATTTGTCTAGAACTTTTTGCAGAACTGTCATAGCGAAGCTCTGTCTGAATTTCATCTGGAACTTCTGTACTTTCACATTCAATCTATGAAATCAGACATGTTAAGCGTTGAGATTGTCGTTGTTGATTCTCAGATGGTGTCGAGGGATTCCGCACTTCGCCACTGATCGATTCCGACACTTTCTTACACCAGAGCAGATCCTGCGTAAAGGCCTAATATCTTAGAGTCGTATGAAAGTCTTGTAGCCGGAAAGATCGGAAATACAAATCTTACAAAAGAAGACTATGACCAGATAGATCCTGAGGAGATGGAATTGATCGATATACGTTGGTGCATGGCAAGTGTAATCCGTAGAGCACAACGATTCATGGAGATCAAAGGTAGAAATTCCATTGGAGGGCCTTCAACAAAATTGGGTTTTGATAAATCCAAAGTAACATGCTTCAAATGTAAGCAAAAGGGGCACTTCAAGCGTGAATGCAGAAATTCTGCAGTAGATGAAACAACAAACCATTTTCATAATGATTACTACAAGAAAGTTGTTTATCACTGAAAATGCGAAGAGCCACCCAGAATGAAGCAGATAGAGGAGACTCCAAAGGAGAAGTCGAGAGCTTTAGTTGTGATTCAGGATGATGAAGGTTTCGATTGGAGTGAATTCCTGCCGGAAGATGATGTAGTTGGATTCGCATTTATGGTACAAATTGAACAACAAACACCACCAACTGAAGAGCAAAAATACAACCGTCGAAAGTTGTTGTCACTAACTATGAAAGACAAAATCTACGCAACTTGGAAAGAAGCCAAAAGAGCAAATAGATGGGATCCTGATCGCGAATGCTACTTAGATCCAAAAGGCAACATAGCTGTGGAACCATCATCAGTCCAAGTCGAAACTCTTATAAAATCAATAGCAGAAACTGAAGAACAGAGAGAGAGAGAGACGAAGCAAAGAAAGCCGAAGAAGAAATGCTAAAGTCAAAGAAGATAGATGATGGAATCATTAATACTTCAAAGGAAATGAAGGGAGAAAACCTAACAAAAATGGCCGACAAAGTTCTTATGGCAAAAGCACTCGAGGTAGATTCCAAATCTACTTCTAGTCCTGAATCAACAAGCAAGGTCAGTAGTAGTGGTTCAAACAATGAATCAAGTAAGACTGATTGTGCTAAAACAGAGAGTGATTGCAAAAATTGCATGAAAGAATGCAAAGTTTGCAGCACACATGCGTATCTCTCACTCAAAAAAACCCAAGATCTGGTTGAAAAGGTCAACATGGTTGAAAAACAAGTTTTAGATCGAGATAAACTGCTTAAAGCTTCAAATGAAAGAATTAAACGAAAAGGTTGAAAAAGATAAAACTGATGTTGAACGTTTTAAGAAAGAAAATGAAAAATTAACTCTTGAAAACAGAACAATTTCAGAAAATTATGAGAAACTGAAAAGAACGATCAAAGATTCTGACGAACGAAATGGTAAAACTTACAAAGAAAATGTTCATTTTTCTAGAGTTCTTCAGGAAAAAGAGAAACAAATCAACCAGCAATTGGATGAGATCGCAAGTCTTAAGCTTCAGTTCCAGGAAGCTAAGATTGAAAATGAAAGAATCAATTTGAAATTGACCAGTTACAACTCCGCAAGCTTTGTTCTTCAACACATCGTTCCCAAACCAATTGGGAAGAACAAAGCTGGTGAAGATGTGTACTCGGATGGAACAGGGCTGGGGTATCATCAAGTTCCACCACCTGTGCTTAACAATTTTTCAAAGAAACAATCCAGGTTGGTTAATGAAACAATTGAGAAAACAGATGCTGAAAAACTTCCAGAAACAATTGATGTCACATTCACTTCATCATCTGATGAAGATAGTGTTCAATCTGAAGTCGTAAAGCATGTTGTTGAAAAAGTATTAAAATCAGACAGTGATTCGAATGAAGATGAAGAATGCTTTTTGAACAATTACATTCCGAAATCAAAATCCCAGAACAACTCAAGTGACGAACCTACTCTTGTCATGTACAAGATGTCTGGTTCTGATAAGTTGTACTTGGATATTGAGTTCCCCATTGAGAATGTGAATGTCGATAAGTTGAAGCAAGTTTTCTGTGACAACCCTCAAAATCCCATGTATTCCGTACAATTCATTAATGATAATTAAAGTGTTTGACGACTGTGTGGAATTACCTAACTGCTTTCTGATATCTGTGTTATACTTACATGTATTTGTTAACATACTAGTAGGATACAGAAAAGTTACTAAATAGTCCGGTATGCCTTCCTGAGTGTTAAAAATTAAAAACGTTGCAAAATATATGTATAAGACGCCTTACGGAATAATTAAACACTTTAACGAAACAGTATCCGACCGAACAACCGGACATTACCCGGGACGCCAAATATTTGTCAAACACATTATTTAATTATTTTGAGCTAGTCATGGTCCCCGTATACCATAACACCCACTAAAATATCCCCTAACTAACACATAG
This sequence comes from Helianthus tuberosus, assembly GCA_030545235.1. Classification (NCBI taxonomy): domain Eukaryota; kingdom Viridiplantae; phylum Streptophyta; class Magnoliopsida; order Asterales; family Asteraceae; genus Helianthus; species Helianthus tuberosus. Next base: position 31,629,856 of record CM060373.1, on the reverse strand, counting down.
AATCATATACTTAGAATCGAACTTATAATTTCCAACTTACCATTCAAAGTTTCATTTTACCCCCGCCCCCTCTTAGTAACCGTCCCCATGTGGGGGACCCCACCACCTTGCTTGTAAAATCTCCTCATATATTTTGTTTAAGATGTTATTTGATTGTTGCTTGATCAAGTGAGCAAGATATAAGATATGAAATGATTTGTGAGATTTCCATATATATTTGATTCACTCATCTTCACACTCCATCTCACCACTCTCTCTCTCTCTCTCTCTCTATTCAGTTCCCCCATAACCGAACTCACCAACACCTTCCAACATTCTTCATCTTCTTCATTACAAGTGCCATTCAAAGCTTGAAGTTCATCTATGGAGGGTGCATCTTGAAGGACCTTCAAAGGAGCTTTGTTTTAATCTTGTTCATCATCAATTCTTATCATCTTCTTCACTAAGAATCATCCCTAGCTTTAAGCTAGTAGTAAGCTCTTGTTTAACCTTTGTTCATCTTATTTTATGGCTAACATTGTAGTATGATGCGTATGTTTATAACTAAAATGCAAGAACACTAAAAATATAAACATAAAGGTTACATGAAGTTTACTTGTATATGAAATGCTATTTGTTGATGTTTTAATGGGTATGTTGTTGGTTTAGGGTTGGTTAATACATATATGATGATTGATCGTCGAACTCTTGATAAAATCCGTTGTTCGGACATGTGTTGATACAATATAGTAACATTTAAACTATAAAGAACATGCTGAATCACATTTCCAGCCGACTTCATCAGGTTGTAAACAGGCCATAAACTCAACGAAAAACCAATATTTTGAATCTAAAATATGTTATCAGGAAATACGGTTCTAATGGCACCCGAATCGTAATTTTTGGACTTCGTTTACTATTTTTAAAGTGTCGATTTGTAACAACAACTTAAGCTGAATTTTGACAGCAATAAATGGGTGTTATACTTTCGGTCATAACCTGAGTTTTGTGATGAATCGGACCATGAAATTTGTACAGTAAATGACAACCGATGCATTTGTAATTACCCCACTAGAATTTCGTAAATCAGACACTTGATGAATTTTTAATAAATTTTTCCGTGGACTGTGGTCAGAAATAGATGAATCTGATTGCAGTCCGGAAAATGAATTCTTATAAAATATTGGTAATGAACTGGACCCCGATATTTTTACACAATAAAATATGGAACGTTTAAGACATTCTGTAAAAATTTGGGAATTTTTGGGATAAGTTAACTAATTTATTAAAATATCCGAAAACAACCGGTTTTGAATATTAATGCTGAAATGACATAAGTTGTAATTTGCGTATCTAAATGTCGAGTATGTTGTCTGTGAATGATATAACATGTTATATGTGTTATGTGCAATATCGTATGTTTGTTTATGAGTGGGGAATGGATGGGAAGTTTATATGGGCATAAATCGTTAAAGTGTGTACCTGTTATGTGGTAGAAGTAATGTGCAAATAAACCGTACGTAGGATACGTGTTATGCATGAGAAACTGATTGTTATCCGTACCTTATTAGTACGTGATTGACCAACCTTGACTGTTAACTATATTTGAGAATCTAACCGAGCAAACCGAGGTGAGTTCACACTTTTCTACAAAGCATGGTAAATTCCCGGTGGGAATGGGAATGGGTACAGGAATAGGGATTCCTCGTCCTTTGAGACGTGTTCAGGAATGTAAATTCCTCGTCCTGTTGGGACGTGTTAGACTTACTGGACTAGAACTCTATCAGCGAAGTCCCTCCCTTTTTGTATCGACTTAATCGCCGAGGCTATGGCGAGCGGGTCATTAGTTAATAGCGCTATTAGGTTTAACAAATCTCACACCGTGCCAGTCGGACGGGCGTGCACTAATGGACTATGGCACGTCGGTGGTGATAGAACACCGACGCTAGGGCACAATTGATTTTTTTTGTTAGTAGTCGATATGATAAACGAGTCTGGTAGTTTAAAATACTGGGGCAGCTCCCCACGGCCAAAGTGCCGGGCTGGATAGCCAGGGAAGGTGGACATGGGATGGTTAACAAATAAACGTTTTCGAACTATGGGGTAACCCCCACGGCAGGATAGCCGAATGAGATTAAACTATGTTTTTGGAAACAACTCTGAAATGGGCAACCAACCGTGAACTCACTCAACTTTGTTGTTGACTCGTTATTACATGCTTTGCAGGTCATTAGATGCTATGGAGCTTGCATATGGAGGTGGTCGTTGTGGGATGCGAACTGATATGTCCCGTACTTAATGAATAAACTTTATGAACTTATTAATCCTACGTTTTGAACTTATGTTTTATGCTTCCGCTGTTAACCTAAAATCGGTTTACTTCCTTTTGGTCAGCAATCGTATTGTGTTTTGTTTTATTTACTTAATTATGTTGTTCAATATGATTGGTAGCTCGATCCTGGTCATGTCACGCCTCCAAGTGGTGATACTCCGCATGGTGGATTTTGGGGGTGTGACATTTTCAAACTTGTTGAAATTGAGGTTTTTGAAATTGAACGATTAAAAAGTTCCAAAAGGTTTCTAAACTTTGAAAAGGATAAATCTTACTATAAGAAACCTGTTGTACCCCATGTTTTAAAAATAACAATCAAAAGAGTTGGTTGTGTGGTTATCAGGGTGGTAAGAACAATCAAAAAAGGAACTTTCAAAACAAAAATTTTGTCGAAATGAAAGTGTTTGTTAAAAGCTCAAGTTCACTTTCCGAGCAAGAGACGGAAATCTTTTCGAAAACAAATGAAGACTTTTTTGCAAAGAAGGCTTCACAGCCTCAGACTGAAAGGAAAAGTCGGGAAGTTGATACCCACACTTGCTTCAAATGCAACGAAATTGGACACATTGCACGAAAGTGCACCAACTCAAAACCTAAGTATGTGGTTGTTGAGAATTCGAGAAAGAAAATGATGTCAAAGGAAAAGCACCAATGTTTGTTGAGAAGAAGAATTTGAAAAATGAAAACATCAAAGTCAAATCTGAACCCGTAAAACAACCGGTAAAGAAAACTAATAAATTTTACAAACGGGTCGCTTCTCCGCAACAAACTTGGAAGCCAAAATCTGAGGCTAAGAGATCAAGTGTTCCAAAATCAAAGGTTTCTAATTCTGCAAAACAATCATCTTTACCCAAACCGGTTAAGATGAATGTACCTTTGAACTTTTATGAAAAATTGGAGAAACAAAATTCTACCCCATCAGGGAAGAAATATGTTCCAAAGAAAGACCAACCATCTGGTCAACCTCCGAAAAAAGAATTATTTTTATACAAAGAGGTTGAGGTTGGGTCTGAAGAGAGTTTGAAAATGAATGACAAGAATTTCCCACCACTATACAAGATGAAATCTCACCTTAACGTCAAGCACTCGAGTCAAAGGGGCTTGGGTTGCTTCAACTTCTAACTGAATGTCTGTGAAATGTGCAGGAGCTCCCGAGATCTATCTCGAAGTGGATTATGGATAGTGGAGCATCCCGGCACATGACAGGGAGAAAGACCCTGTTATACGATGTTCGAGGTTTCAACGGTGGATACGTCGGTTTCGCAGGAAATCAAGGAGGACGTATTGTTGGGAAGGGACATTATCAAATGGTGTAATCACGTTTGAAAGAGTCAACTACATCGCAGAGCTGGAGAACAATTTACTTAGCATTTCTCAAATTTGTGACAAAATGTACTCAACTCACTTTACTGACAAGGAATGTCTGATCCTGAAGCCGGGGTTTGTCATCCCAGAGGAGTGGATTATCATGCGAGCACCAAGGGTTAATGATCTATACGTGTTGGATATGAGCGTCACTATGACTACCACAGGTCAACCTCAGTGCTTCGTATCAAGAGCTACTGAAAAGGAGTTAGAGTTGTGGCACCGAAAGATGGGGACATTCACCTACGCAAGATAAACCACCTGGTGCATAACGACCTAGTAAAAGGTGTTCACTTGAAGAGTTTTCATCTGGAGCAAGAATGTATCAGTTGTATAAAGGGAAAACAATGAAAGAAATCTCATACGGGTAAAAAGATGAACTCAGTCTCGAAGCCACTAGAAAGACTTCACACGGATCTCTTCAGTCCAGTGAATGTCAAGAGCATTACTGGTGATCTGTATTGTTTGGTGGTTACTGATGACTATTCGAGATTCTTGTGGGTGATGTTCCTGAAGTCAAAAGATGAGACATTTGAGAGTTTGCTGAGGTTATTCAGGAAGATAGAGAATTTGTACCAAACGCGCATTCAAAAACTAAGAAGTGACAATGGTACAGAATTCAAAAACAACATAATGGGGGAATTCTGTGATTGAAGAGGTATATTGCAAAAGTTCAGCGCACCTTATACTCCGCAACAGAATGGAGTCGCAGAAAGAAAGAACAGAACGCTGATCGAAACAGCGAGAACGATGCTAGCTGATTTAAAATTACCAATTAATTTCTGGGAAGAAGCAGTATCAGCCGCTTGCTATACACTCAACAAGGTACTTACTGTGAAGAAGCACAACAAGACATGTTTCGAGTTGATCAACAATCGCAAGCCTAATCTTGAGTATTTAGAGTAGTTCGGGTCTCCCTACACAGTTTTATATCCCGATGGCAAGTTTGGTTCAAAGAGCATAGAAGGTATCTTTGTGGGGTATTCAACTCCACTCAGACGAGTCTTTGTTCCAAGTCTCAAAAGGATCATTGAAGCACAACACGTTGAATGTCAAGGCTATACTATGCCTCCACAGAAGCCCGCAGACTCATGGCGATTCGACTATGATGCCTTATGGGATTCATTTGATCTAGAAGAAGAGCCAGAGTTCTTTGATGATTTGGATATTTTACGAGAATATGAAGCATCTCAGGGAGGATTTCCAGCAAGGTCTTTTACACGTTAACAACAAACTTCCAACGATGATGAAGCTGGTCCCAGTCATGCTAGAGAGAAAGATGAAGTTCAGCAAACTCCGACTACATCGGAACGCGAGCCTGCTCTAGAAAATCAAACGACAGTCAATGATGATAATTCTGAATCTGATGATAGACCAACATTTGATCGTGGTGATTCAGAATCTGAGGGGGAGCAAATCCAATCTTCAGATCAGACAGTTCTTGAAAATGAACAAGTTGCGGACCAAAATGTCACTAATTTGGAAGGCGAGGTGGATGTTCCTGGTGAAGTTATGCCAAGGACTCTTTCATACCACCCCGAGGAGTTGATAATAGGAGAGCTACAATCAGGAGTTCGCACAAGAAGCCAGATTGACCATGGACTTACTTGCTTTTATACTAAAATTGCTCGATTACAAACTGAATTCTCACTCAGTTACTTTATCTCGCAGATCGAACCGCGAACCTACAAGGAAGCACTGACGGAAGAATCATGGGTCAATGCAATGCAAGAGGAGCTGAGTCAATTCGAGACGCTCTCTCAACACTTGCTTTTTATCCGAGGAAAAGTGGACGCTACCCTCTTCAGAAAGGAAGTCGATGGGCACTTATTGATCGTTCAAATCTACGTTGATGATATAATTTTTTGGTCAACAAATGACGAACTCTGCAAAGATTTTTAAAAGTTAATGAAGCAAAAGTTCGAGATGTCATCAATGGGTGAGATGAAGTTCTTCCTAGGGCTGCAAGTCGACCAAATGCCTGAGGGAACTTTCATTCATTAAACGAAGTATGTTTACGATGTTCTGGAGAAATTTGGGATGTCTGAGACAGCTCCAACATCAACCCCATTAGCAACCAATCATGGTATCAACCCTGATCTCACCGGAGAGAAGGTGGACGAGACGCTATACCGCTCAATGATCGGTTCGCTGATGTACTTGACAGCATCCAGACCCGATATCATGTACCCGACATGCCTCGCGACACGATATCAGTCGAGTCCTAGAGCCTCGCACATGTCAATCGTCAAGAGGATCCTACACTACTTGAAAGGAACCCCAACACTGGGGTTGTGGTATCTCAAAGACGCTGATTTCATGCTCGAAGGATACTCAGATTCTGACTTTGGTTGCTGCAAGCTTAGCGCAAAATCAACAACTACAGGATGCCAATTCTTTGGATCCCGATTGGTTACATGGCAGTGTAAGAAGCAAACCTATGTTTCTCTATCAACATGTGAAGCAGAGTACGTGTCTCCCAGCAGCTGCTGCTCGCATATCCTGTGCAATGTCTTACTTCACCTATATTTGTTGATAATGAGGCTGCAATAAACATAACAAAAAATCCGGTACATCACGCTAAAAGTAAACATATAGAAATTCGTCATCACTTCATCCAAGATTGTTTCGAGAAGAAGTTGATACGAATAGAAAAAATCCACACCGACGAACAAAAGGCAGATTTACATACCAAAGCTTTCGATAAAGCACGTTTTCAATATCTTTTAAAATTGAATGGTATGAAATTGTTGTCGGATGCGGAGAAGATACTTGGCGTTGATGAGAAAACCGAGGCAGAGGATGTTGAAAAGCAGACTGCTTTGGTTTGTCGTATTTTTAGTTGTTTTGGTATTTAGGGGGAGATAGATATATTTTCAGAAAATATAAAAACAATAAAAAATACAAAAATCCAAAAACATGAGATTTTTTCAAAATCCAAAAACAATAGAAAACCAAAAAGAGTTTGTGTAAAAAGAGGAAATGATAGTACATCAGCTAGACAGTTACAGTATGCTAAAGATTTGTAATGTTTAAATGGCGTTAAGCAGTCTCGCTGATGATATGCCGGTAGGTTTTTACACACTTAGTAGAGTTTTTGGGATATAAACATAAAACATCACACCTTGCTTATTTCGTGGGGAACATCTCTCGGATATATAGGTAACCCCTGAAATCTTGTTTGAAAGGCTTTCTATTTCTGACATACTAGGTCCATGTGCTTGATGATATCTGGGGTATTATACCAGGACTTCTGATTTTGCAGAAGCAACAGCCTAGTCCTCGTTTAATACTCTGCACTGCTTTAATCTTTAAAGCCTCCTCTCAGAATAAAAATGATGAACATTGCAAAATGTGATTCATGTGCTGTTGAAAAAAAGATCCCCAAACGGGACACACTGAAAGTCGAGCCATCATCTCTTTGTCTGAACGGAAGTTCTAACCTGAGCTCTCATGGCCTCGCATTACCCTTAACAGATATCATTATTGTACGTTCACCTGTAAGATTGAATATAGAAGTCTGGATACGAGATTGTATTCTGAGGTGGGACATGCGTATAAGTTAAGATCACAAAACACCTAAATCGTATCCTGAATAGTTGAAATTTGTGTGAAAATTTAAAAGGATCAGTATATCGGCAATCTAAGTGAATTATTTAATTCTTAGTGTGTAATTAAGCACAACGGTACTTGTAACTTGTCGGTAGCTGATATGATCCTCTAACACGTGTCACACCCCAAAAATGTCGCAGCGGAATATAAAACGTAGTGGTCACGGAAGCTGGTGCCCATTTCTATCTTGATGTTTGATGCATTATAGTGTTGGACATTATTACTTAATTTAAAATGTAGATTTTAAACTTAGCATCTCAAAACATGACATAACCATGACAAAATAAAGTTATCCTTTGATCCTTATGGATCTTATTATATTGTCCCAGAAAGTTTAAAAGTCAGTCCAACATTATAAGTTATAAAGCATGCATCAACAACCACAGGATACGCCATAATTCCCGAAGCCGAACTCAAGTACCTGTAGAACACGTTAAAATCAAGTGTCAACACAAAGGAAGGTGAGTTCACATATTCACATACAAACAATTTTATTCCAATGAAAACTTTATGTTTAGGTGTTTATTTGAAAACATCCATATAATTTTAAAAAAGTCCATTTTACTTCCTTAATAAAATCCATGGGCCTTCCGTCGGTTCATCAATCCGACAACAGTAATATTGCCCAGGTTTTGTAAAATAAATTATTGCATCAATTTTCAGACTCGTATGTTAGCTAGACAATACGAACTATATATTAACCATGCAGGGATAATCAAAGCTAGACAATAAACAGAATATCAATTCTTCGTTTGACTTGACACGGGGCGACCGGTCACGATGGGGTTGTCAACCCGATAGATCTACCAATAATTCCTCGCGTACAATACTTAAATGATTAGATGACATCATAGGCGCAGGGTCCGCTTGAAGGAAAATATGATGTCTACCTCACGTACAATATATATATCCTACTAATATGACAATTTAATACACGATGTTGTACGAATCCCTTGAATCTCCATCATTCGAGACCCAGGCCGACATCCGTCCCAACTATACGGTCATGTTTCGCCTAGGAAATACCCTATCATCCCAGTTTCTGATTCATTCATCAAAAACGTTTTTACTTCGAAACGTATGACTTATCAAATTTTATATAATTTCAACGAAAATATATATTTTATATTAAAAGGTATGTTTTATTTCAAAAACTTTATTAAACCCTTTTATTGGCGTGTTCTACCCCCAAAATATATACAAAGCAGTAAAAAGAGGGGTTTAGTGACACTCACCTTTGGGTGCGTATTTTAAATAGCGCAATCCCAGAGATTGATTTCTACACGTCCTATTATATAAATATAGGAACGATTTTAAATCAATATAAACATCACAAAAATCATAAGTTTCTCTGTTTCTTAGAATTATCATATAACTTTGAGATTTTTTCGAAAAGTTATCATTTTTTATTATGTTGGCACATTAATATATATATATATATATATATATATATTTATGATTTTGAGACTTGAACGGTTTTATTGGTGACCATTATTGTGTAAATCCATTAACTCTCCCGTTTATACGCAATATATCTACGATTTGCGCCTCGTAATATATATACATAAACGTTTACATAATTTAACACCGACACACGCGAAATCTTGTTAACTTATCCGTTTTGTCATTTTTAAAGCAAATATGCATAAAATATCTGACATGTATCAAATTTCATGCTCGACAAACAAGTTTCACGTTTAACGCAATTCTTACCGTTTCTACCGCACAAAACATACACGCATACATCCGTAAGCTAGATTTCTAATATCATGTTAAAAACTTAACATATTTTCACATTCTCATGTTTAAATCACATAACACATTTCATCAAATAAGGTTTACCCAAAATTTTACCCACACTAGTGTATATTGAAAAATGCGTATTTTAGAGATTCGGTAACGTTTTCGGGCGTCGGAAGTCACGTATGATCAACCAAATACCAAGTAAACTTAAAATTATTTAAAATACTTATTTTTAAACTAAAATTATCAGTTTACTTGCTGATCTAAATCAGTTTTATAAAAAGCACCCAAAAAGCCGATTTTTGACCGTTTTAACGCATAGTTTTGCGTTAAACGTTACTATAATCATACCAACTCGAAACGACTTGATATTTTAACACAATACATGTTATTTACTGATTAAAATAGTGGTTATAATCAGATTAGTGCAGTTTTTGTATAAGTCACATAAATCATGCGATTTCACGTATTTTACAACTTTTAATGCACCAAGTACAACATGCAAAGCTAACAAACATTATGAAAAAGTTATGAGTCACTAAACACTTTAAAATAATTTCACTTTAGTGTTTATAATATGCTCATAATCTATTTTTACACAATCATACCCAACTCACCTTTTTAGGATCACACATCATCATGCATGTTAAGTAAATGCATCTATTGCATCCATATAACATCATCATCATTTTATATGAACTAAAATATATATCTAGCACATATTTAAATCATGTTCAAGTATTCAAGAAAAATTATATTCTACACATGATTATCATCAAATCATTTATCATAAGTGCAAAACATGCACATTCTTACACATCTAAGACTTTTAACATCAAAAATTCATATGCATGCACACTTACACATACATACACGGCCATATACATATATAAACATGATTCTAAAAATTTACTTTTCACATAAACTCATTTCAAATCAAAAATCTTCCATATCATAACTTTTTAAACATGCGTGCATCATCTTCCAAGAATTAATCAAACATGAATCAATCAAAAATCTAAACTCACATTCTAACATACACACATACATGTGTACGGCCCCATTTATACACACACATACATCCATTTTTATTTTATTCAAAAACCCATTTGTTATTGTTTTCAATTTTGTGTTTATTCCAAGAACAAGAGAAACTTCCATCATCATCAAAATCATCAAGAATCAAGAACAAGGTTTTTAAAGTGAGTTTTATACCTTCAAGATTTTGATGGGTTTTTAGCTAAGGTTGATGATATGGAGCTTGTTGTTGCTTAAAACACCTTAAAATCACATTTGGATCCTTAAAATTACTTGAAAACACATTGGAATGAGCTTGGATCTTCAAGAAAGGGATTTAATTTTGAAAATGGATGGTAGAAAAGGGGTCTCGGCCATAAGTTTTGAGAAGAAGGAATTTATGGATCTTTGAAAGATTTGATGTCTTGAAACTTGTTATATTTGTATGTGTAGAGACTCAATGATTGGACCACTCTCTTTCATACAACACATGGCATAATAATAGAAAAAGTTGGCATGGAGAAGATTCTCATGGATCGACACATTGGCTATACACTCACATACACATATATACATACATATATATAGTGTATTACTGGTAAAAACAGGCATTTTACTGGATACCGAGAATTTTATCTAGCGTTTTAACTCGTTTTAAATTATTTTTGACACTCTATAAAAGTAAACTCACCAAAATATTATTGAACAACATTTTGTTTGCCTGGACTGGCTACGTTGCCGGTATTTGGCAGTATGCGCGCTGTGCTGCGCGGTACGCGCTTAAAATTGCAAAAAAAATAGGGATTTATGCGTTTTTATTTATTTTTATCCATCTATAGAAATAAACTCATCAAATTATTACTAAAATAATTATCAGTTTCCTTGACAGGCTGTGTTGACAGTATTTTGTCGGTATACGCGCTACATCGCGCGGTACGCGCTTAAACTCGAAAAATAGAGTTTCTTAGTGTTTTAATTTATTTTTACTCACAAATATGATTAAAATTATTATTCTAATCATAACAGACTATTTTTAGGATTTTAACACTGATCGGGTGGTCACCGACGTTCGTTTCGCATTTTAACCGTTACGCGATAAGCGTTGATTTTATCGTTGCCAACAAAATTTTTACCAAAGTTTAAATGTGCCAACTCATTAAATACCATATATAAACATCAAAATCAGTCAAATGCAGCCTTTTATCTATTCACGACACGTGTTACAATTGTACGGTACGGCCTGAAAAGCCGGGTGTCACAGTCTCCCCCTGTTTAGGAAATTTCATCCCCGAAATTTTACTCTACAGGTTTTGTTTTCGCACTGGGTGGAGACAGAAAAAACATGTTTAATGAATATAGTCTTATAGTTTCGGCGAGAAACTTTGATTCTTACAAAGAATTTTCGTAGATCTATATTACATACATCCTCAATTCCTAATCTCATGTCTCAACGCTCTCCACCCTTTCCAAGGTTCAATGCATACAAGCACTTAATCAAGAGAATTAAGTCAAAGCTTCACCATTTCGGGTTTATCATACGTATATTTACATATACATTGCCTCGTACCTGAGGTAGTCTGAGTTTACACACGATTGATTCAACTCGAGATGGGCTCTCGAAAGAATCAAATCTCATAAACTCGTTTTCCTTCCCTCTTGCATTCATTTCAGATATCCACAAATCGCACAATCAACAAATCATATATATACGACTAGAATTTTGAAATCGCCTCTCTGTTTATCAACATAACTCTTCTAGCTATATGTACTGCTTCTACGGTGCTTCGATAAACTTCCGTTTATCTTCCAAACAAATCTCTATAAAGAACAAAATCAGTGTATTATCCATTATACACTTTCTCAACTGAACCCAAACAATACACCATGTATACTACTCCATCCTTAAGGTAGCTTGAGCCTATAAGCGACTGATCCAACTCAAGATGAGCTCTTGAAACGACCTAATCATTGTGGCTCAGCTCTTCTTTTCTCTGCTAAACCTAATAGCATCTCTGCAAGATAACTCCTTTAACAGAACCGAATCTTCAATCTAGAATCGCAATAGTTCCTTCAATTGTCCATGTAATCCTTCTGTTGATCAATTGGCGACTTTTAACCTTCCCTCGATCCAGGCAAATCCTGTCGCTGGTTTCCTAGATAAACTAAGGTCTGGTTAGTTGTCCTTTGTCTTGTTAGCTCAACATAACGGTGATCAACACTTCCATCCATACAAGGTTTCAAACCGAGCAACCTAAATACTAGTATGTTAACTATTATTGTAAGATAACTCTGCCAAGGGCACGTGAGTATCTTAACTTACTTCGGAGTCCATCATACACGCTCCCAACTTTTCTTTCAAGGGTCCGAAAAGCTTCCTACTATCTTGCTGCTCAATCAATTTCCCTTTTCCTTTTGGGGTTATTAGTGTCGAAGACTACACTAATTTAGGGAAATTCTTAATAAATCTCCGGTAGCACCTAGCTAGTCATATGGATCATCGTACTCCCGATGGGGTCTTTGGCGCTCCTCATCATTTATCAACTCCATAGTTAACTTCAAACGTTACTCATGATTCTCCTTGGTTCGCACATAGGCAAGTATGTCGTAAATGAATATTATCACGAATTCATCCGATTAGGGTCTCCATACCCTGTTTATGAGATCCATGAATATAAATGGTGCATTAATTTAGTCAAAAAGGAATGACTAATAATCTTATAATGGCCATATCACGTTTGAAAAGTAGTCCCAGGAAAATCTTCGTCAGCAACCTTCAACTGATGATATCCTGGTCGCAGATCGATCATCGTGTAGTAGTTGGATCCTTGTGGCTTGATCGAAGAAATCATCAATCCTCGGTAAAAGGGTACCGATTCTTGATAGTCAACTTATTCAGCTCTCTGAAATCAACACACATCTTGAAGGATCCATCCTTCCTTCTCACAACAAAATAGATGCACCTCAAATCGAAGAGCTTGATCGAATGAAACCCTTGTCTAGCAGCTCTTAAAGCTGATTTGGCATTTCTATCATCTCAGACGGTGCTTAATCTATAAGGAGATTGTGCAATTGGGTGCAGCACCGGATGCCAGATCGATTCAGAATTCGATCTGTCTCGCAGGGGGCAATCCAGATAAGTCTTTTTAGGAAAACTTCTGGATAATTGCGAACAATAGGAATCTCTCCGATATTCCTACATTCGGCTTTCGTATCCACCACGTTAACAAGGAACGCATGATAGCCTTTTCCTAACAACTTGAGCATTCTCAAAATACTATCGACTCTCAACTATCATCCCTCAACTCTCGACACTCAAAACTCAACACTCGACTCGGTCGGTCTTCGTGAACAACTACCACCTCTTTACTGTCATCAGGACGAGATATCCTAGCTAGCTTCTTCCAGCGATAGTCTCCACTTCATTCCTGGAAAATCAATCCATCCCCACGTCTTCGTCGAAGCTCCCCAGCTCCACTGGAATTAACCAACACTAGAACTACGATCACCCAACTAAATACTACAACCGCGAACGACCTCACTAGTTTCCATCAATTTACCAATTGCTAGTTCTATCAGGCACTTTAGACTCAGCTTACTTGTAGGTGAACACAAAAATGGTTCAAAGTTTTTTTTGAATAAAACTCAAGTCAGCTTTGGTATTGAAAGTATGAACATAGATTGGTTTTTTGATTCAAAACATACCGGTAACAACAGCAAGTTCGTCTCGTGCCTTCCCAGTGTTTAGCTCGAACGCTCTACTCCTGGCATTCTGACCCTTCATTTTCAGACAATCTCTCTCGAAATGTCCTTCCTTACCAAACTCGTAGCATCCCTCGAGTGTACCTCCCTCCGATGTACTCTTAAACATAGCACTTGCGAGTCATATGTCTAGTCCAACCACACCTGGCGCACTTTCTCCGCTCATCCTCGTGAGTCTTCTCCTTAAAACTACTCCTGCCATCCCTGGGATTATCCTTTCCCGACTCTCTAGGGTTAGCTACACACGCTTTCTCCAATCTGCGTTCCTCACCACGCTTCTCGTCGATTTCCTTCCTCGAAATCTCAGACTTTCGCTTTCGGGAATCCCCCCAGATCTAGGCTTGGAATGCGGAATTATTTAAATAGTCGATCCGCTGTGACGGCCCGACATCACGCATATCGTTGCCACGTCATTGCATAGGGTACCAGTAAATGATCTTGGGTTACAACCCTGGATTGTTTTATGTGTACATCTATGTACTGTTCACAAAGTTAATGGAAAATCAGAATTACGCTCCGATTATATCATAACACAGGAATTATTAAAACTTTCTGATCATTATATAACCTGAAGGGTTTCCTATCTGTGTCCCATCAAAACCATGCCCATGAGAATCACTCCACGTTCTTGGCCATTATTTTGGTTAGCATCGCTCTGTTCCATGGCAGTATTAACGTGTTAGGCTATGAGTTGTGCCAACTCTTCCGGTGTGGTAGGTAGTCCAGAACCCTGTCTCACTTTTGGCGGCATTTCGTCGTTTCTATTATTACAACATAATATCAACATAAGACGATAACAAATAATAATTCAATTATTAAATGTTAGTGGACCATACATTGCGCATGTATAATCCACTTATTAATGAGAACAATTTTTAAACCAAAAGGAACCCATTCGATATTTATACCAGAAATTTTCAAAGCTTGTTTTTAGTACTAAGACTAATCAAAATTCGGCGTGTCTACATCAACACCCGCAACAACTCTATATGAAATTTCCTCCTAAATATCTAAAAATTTAGCATGCAAGCCATAAATAGGGTTCATCAAATGAGACATACAAAACAAACAACAGAAACAACCAACAACTAACGCTTCAATCCCTGGAAGTCCAACATCTTCCTAACAAGCTCTTCTAGCTCATCATACCAGTCCACATGTCCCTCTAAGTTTTTTATCTTGCCCTTCATCATCTCCAAGTCCCTGCGTAACGTGGCGAACTGACGATCGCAGTGAGAGCGATTGACCCAAATCTCCTTATGCTTCTTCAAAGCGGACGTTGTCTCAGCTCTCGAAGTCGAATGCGATCTCTCTAATGGGTCGAGTCCTCTTCCTACAACGAGTGTAGACTAAAAGAGGTGTAGCAAAACACGTGACTCGAATAGCAGAACAAACGATTCTGTAACGACGGGCGAAAGAATCTCAACTGTAGGCTCGACAGTATCAGTGAGTAGAACTACTAATGGCTCTATAGGCCAAGACGTGACACATCGTAACCGTACAAAGTAAGTGTGTGATCAATATGAATAGTAACACATAAGACCCAAATAAACAGAAAATCACGTATGCACATAAACACATAAGGGCTTTCATACATGATAAAATTTTCCAAGTTTATTTAAAAATCATGGCTTCGAGAATTTTGGACTTTAAATCTCAAAATTCTTCGGTTGAAGTCTAGTGTGTTCCTCCGAAAACATCTAGTTCGCTAACAACCATTGGCTCTGATACCAACTTATGTCACACCCCAAAAACGTCGCAGCGGAATATAAAACGTAGTGGTGACGGAAGCTGGTGCCCATTTCTATCTTGATGTTTGATGCATTATAGTGTTGAACATTATTACTTAATTTAAAATGTAGATTTTAAAATTAGCGTCTCAAAACATGACATAACCATGACAAAATAAAGTTATCCTTTGATCCTTATGGATCTTATTACATTGTCCCAGAAAGTTTAAAAGTCAGTCCAACATTATAAGTGATAAAGCATGCATCAACAACAACAAGATACGCCATAATTCCCGAAGCCGAACTCAAGTACCTGTAGAACACGTTAAAATCAAGTGTCAACACAAAGGAAGGTGAGTTCACATATTCACATACAAACAATTTTATTCCAAGGAAAACTTTCTGTTTAGGTGTTTATTTGAAAACATCCATATAATTTTAGAAAGTCCATTTTACTTTCTTAATAAAATCCATGGGCCTTCCGTCGGTTCATCAATCCGACAACAGTAATATTGCCCAGGTTTTGTATATTAAATTATTGCGTCAATTTTCAGGCTCGTATGTTAGCTAGACAATATGAACTATATATTAACCATGCAGGGATAATCAAAGCTAGAAAATAAACAGAATATCAATTCGTCGTTTGACTTGACACGGGGCGACCGGTCACGACGGGGTTGTCAACCCGATAGATCTACCAACAATTCGTCGCATACAATACTTAAATGATTAAATGACATCATAGGCGCATGGTCCTCTTGAAGGATAATATGATGTCTGCCTCACATAGAATATATATATCCTACTAATATGACACTTTAATACACGATGTTGTACGAATCCCCTGAATCTCCATCATTCGAGACCCAGGCCGGCATCCGTCCCAACTATACGGTCATGTTTCGCCTAGGAAATACCGTATCATCCCAGTTTCCGATATTCATTCATCAAAAACGTTTTTACTTCAAAACGTATGACTTATCAAATTTTATATAATTTCAACGAAAATATATATTTTATATTAAAAGGTATGTTTTATTTCAAAAACACTATTAAACCCTTTTATTGGCGTGTTCTACCCCCAAAATATATACAAAGCAGTAAAAAGAGGGGTTTAGTGACACTCACCTTTGGGTGCGTATTTTAAATAGCGCAATCCTAGAGATTGATTTCTACACGTCCTATTATATATATATATATATATATATATATAGGAACGATTTTAAATCAATATAAACATCACAAAAATCCTAAGTTTCTCTGTTTCTTAGAATTATCACATAACTTTGAGATTTTCTCGAAAAGTTTTCATTTTTTATTATGTTGACACATTAATATATATATGAGTCCATATATATATTTTTATGATTTTGCGACTTGAACGATTTTATTGGTGACCATTATTGTGTAAATCCATTAACTCTCCCGTTTATACGCAATATATCTATGATTTGCGCGTCGTAATATATATACATAAACGTTTACATAATTTAACACCGACACACGCGAAATCTTGTTAACTCATGCATTTTGTCATTTTTAAAGCAAATATGCATAAAATATCTTACATGTATCAAATTTCATGCTCGAAAAACAAGTTTCACGTTTAACGCAATTCTTACCGTTTCTACCGCACAAAACGTACACACATACATGCGTAAGCTAGATTTCTAATATCATGTTAAAAACTTAACATATTTTCACATTCTCATGTTTAAATCACATAACACATTTCATCACATAAGGTTTACCCAAAATTTTACCCACACTAGTGTATATTGAAAAATGCGTATTTTTGCGATTCGGTAACGTTTTCGGGCGTCGGAAGTCACGTATGATTAACCAAACAACAAGTAAACTTAAAATCAGTTAAAATACTTATTTGTAAACTAAAATTATCAGTTTACTTACTGATCTAAATAATTTTTATAAAAAGCACTCAAAAAGCCGATTTTTGACCGTTTTAACGCATAGTTTTGCGTTAAACGTTACTATAATCATCCCTCAAAACGACTTGATATTTTAACACAATACATGTTATTTACTGATTAAAATAGTGGTTATAATCAGATTAGTGTAGTTTTGTATAAGTCACATAAATCATGCGATTTCACGTATTTTACAACTTTTAATGCACCAAGTACAACATGCAAAGCTAACAAACATTATGACAAAGTTATGAGTCACTAAACAGTTTAAAATAATTTCACTTTAGTGTTTATAATTTGCTCATAATCTATTTTTACTCAATCATACCCAAATCACCTTTTTCTGATCACACATCATCATGCATGTTCAAGTAAATGCATCTATTGCATCCATATAACATCATCATCATTTTATATGAACTAAAATACATATCTAGCACATATTTAAATCATGTTCAAGTATTCCAGAACAATCATATTCTACACATAATTATCATCAAATCATTTATCATAAGTGCAAAACATGCACATTCTTACACATCTAAGACTTTTAACAACAAAAATTCATATGCATGCGCACTTACACATACATACACGGCCATATACATATATAAACATGATTCTAAAAATTTACTTTTCACATAAACTCATTTCAAATAAAAAAGCTTCCATATCACAAATTTTTAAACATGCATGCATCATCTTCCAAGAATTAATCAACCATGAATCAATCAAAAATCAAAACTCACATTCTAACATACACACATACATGTCTACGGCCCAATGTATACACACACATACATCCATTTTTATTTTATTGAAAAACCCATTTGTTATTGTTTTCAATTTTGTGTTTATTCCAAGAACAAGAGAAACTTCCATCATTATCAATATCATCAAGAATCAAGAACAAGGTTTTTAAAGTGAGTTTTATACCTTCAAGATTTTGATGGGTTTTAAGTAAAGATTGATGATATGAAGCTTGGTTGTTGCTTAAAACACCTTAAAATCACCTTTGGATCCTTAAAATTACTTGAAAACACATTGGAATGAGCTTGGATCTTCAAGAGAGGGATTTAATTTCGAAAATGGATGGTAGAAATGGGGTCTCGGCCGTAAGTTTTGAGAAGAAGGAAAATATGGATCTTTGAAAGATTTGATGTCTTGAAACTTGTTATATTTGCATGTGTAGAGACTCAATGATTGGACCACTCTCTTTCATACAACACATGGCATAATAATAGAAAAAGGTGGCATGGAGAAGATTCTCATGGATCGACACATTGGCTATACACTCACATACACATATCTACATACATATATATATATAGTGTGTTATTGGTAAAAACAGTCATTTTACTGGATACCGGGTATTTTATCTATCGTTTTAACTCGTTTTAATATGTTTTAAATTATTTTTGACACTCTATAAAAATAAACTCACCAAAATATTATTGAACAATATTTTGTTTGCCTGGACTGGCTATGTTGCTGGTATTTGGCAGTATGCGCGTTGTGTTGCGCGGTACGCGCTTAAAATCGCAAAAATAGGGATTTATTCGTTTTTATTTATTTTTATCCCTCTATAGAAATAAACTCATCAAATTATTACTAAAATGATTATCAGTTGCCTTCACAGGCTGTGTTGACAGTATTTTGTTGGTATACACGCTACATCGTGCGGTACGCGCTTAAACTCGAAAAATAGAGTTTCTTGGCGTTTTAATTTTATTTTTCCTCACAAATATGATTAAAATTATAATTCTAATCATAACAGACTATTTTTAGGATTTTAACACTGATCGGGTGGTCACCGGCGTTCGTTTCGCATTTTAACCGTTACGCGATAAGCGTTAATTTTATCGTTGCCAACAAAATTTTTACCAAAGTTTAAATTTGCCAACTCATTAAATACCATATATAAACATCAAAACCAGTCAAATACATCCTTTTATCTATTCACGACACGTGTTACAATTGTACGGTACGTGTCACACCCCGACCGCGTAAAACAACAAATCGCGGCGGAAACATCGGGGCGTGTTGCAACAGAATTAATGTTTCATAACCATGGATATCAAAAGTGTTTCGTTTTATTAAACATTGAGTAATTACATCGTCTGGAAATCTAAATACACTATTTAAACATAGTCTATCATTGTTATTGAGTCACTAAGGCCTTGTCCAGTCCTATGTGAGCATGCATCCTATCAAACGATATCTTGCAATACCTGAAACATATGTGAAAACGAGGTCAACAAAGAAATGCTGGCGAATACATTAGTTTTGTTGAAAATAAGTTTCATGACTTCTGTTTGAGAAAATGTTTAGTCATGAACCTTGTAATTTGCTTTGTCTTTGTAAATCATTTGAAAAATAATAAGTTCGGATGAAAAGTATAAATAAGAGAATAATGCATGATTAAATGAATAACCATGTAAAATGAGTTTGTGTAAGATAAGTTGTTTGTAAATAAATGTCTTGTGAAAAGTATGTTACTTGTATAAAATGTTCTATGTCTCAAACTGAAATGATTCAAATAACGCTACAATATGTAATACCATACAAACACTTATATATAGGAAGTACCAGCGGCGTATCCACCATGTTTGTATCATATTACACACGCATCGTTACTTAATCACTTAATCAAACCAAACCAAACAATGTAAAATGTCTATGTTTAAATCAATTGTCAAATGTATTGAATAATATGTCAAAGTATTCATGTCAAGATGTAATTCATGTCAAAATGTCTATGTCAAATATCCATGTCAAATGTCTATGTCAAATATCCATGTATGGCAAGTGAAATGTCTAAACTAAACCATATGCACAACAACAAAGTATTGAAGTAAAACTTGGTTTAAACCAATACTATGTTTCGTGTAAATGCATGATCAAATGTAAATCATGTACAAATGTTTACCCAATCGTTACCCATTCGTTCGAATCGTTCTTGTTTTAATCGTTCTAATCGTTCTTGTTTTAATCGTGAACTACTATATGATCGATTCTCTAATAACATTCAAACCTTCTTGACGCATTCCTCGTTCCAACTCGCTCTCGCTCTCGTTCTTAACAAACCCTTACCAAAGGATAAGTTAATAATTACAGATTCAGTCGCTACCCACAACACCCACACATAACAATGGGTGCAGTAAATAACGGGATTTGTCAGATCCTATGGTACCATAACCTAATACTGGTCGGCTTGATCATTGCTAATGAATGTCATCGGTCATGTAACTACAACCAACAAGTTCGTTCACTTTATTGAAATTGTTATTAGTTTTTGAAATCATTGTATTCGTTCTTGAAATCATTGTATTCGTTCTTGAAATCATTGTTAGCGTTCTTGAAATAATTGTAATTGTTCTTGAAACCACATTGTAATTGTTCTTGAAACCATATTGTAATTGTTCTTGAAACCATTGATAAAACATTTAGCACATATGAGTCACCCCAAAACAGTTGAAAACAGTAAAAGAGGGGAATAATGTACTCGCCTGGGAGTGCTTAGGAGTCTTGAACAACTACCAAGTAAGCTAGAGGAGTCCCGGAAATCAAACGGTACCTAACATAGGTAACTACATAATTAACCCGGACCTAAATCGGAAGACTGGGTAGCAGGAGGGTTTGTAAACCAAATGAGTGTAGGAACTCATATGATATGGTTTAACAAAGCCTACATACTAAATGAAACTTAACCTAAGTATTATCGACCCATCGCGACCCATTAAGGTAACTTATGCTACTTTAACGCGTCGTGCGCGTGAAACGCGTTCGGACCGTCTAACTAGTCCTATGACAAGTGTTATATGCCTAAACATGTTACATAATCAGTTATGTGACAAAAGTTTAGGTTACATATGCTTAATTACCAATTATACATGAAAAGGGTATTCTGGTAATTTACCTAAGGCATATAAACTACCTATCATACAACTACTTAAACGATGTGACCATAGGGTATAACCTCGGAAGGTTATTCCCTACCTACTATGGTCACCTAATGTATTTGGTCGGATCCTAATGATCGACCAAACTGGGTCGGGTTCGAGGTATAAGCGATTTATTAGATCGCTTACCCTACGACCCTAGACAACGTGGTAATCAGTAGGCATAGTCCCAAGGGACTATGACCATCGTGATTACAATCACGTTGCGAAGTTCAAACGAACTTCGCATTGACCATTACTGGTCAATGCTGAAAGTCAAACAAAGTTTGACTTTCTGACTCGAAAAGCAGTAAAAATAAGGAAAAGAACGAAAGAATACTTACGAAGGGTCCCCGAATGCTAAACTCGATTCGAAAATCTCAGGTATGAAACTAATGTTTCAACTTAGAGTTTCTCAAATCAAATTTCTAGTGATTTTAGCAATGGGGGTGGTTGGGTATTTATAGGAATACCCGAACCGTTAAGATCGTTTCATGGAAAACGTGCCTTAATCCCATCCGTACATGTGTTGAAATGTCATGGTGTTTAGGTGTTTAAATTCCATCCATACATGTGTTGAAATGTCATGGTGTTTAGGTGTTTAAATTCCATCCATACATGTGTTGAAATGTCATGGTGTTTAGGTGTTTAAATTCCATCCATACATGTGTTGAAATGTCATGGTGTTTAGGTGTTTAAATTCCATCCATACATGTGTTGAAATGTCATGGTGTTTAGGTGTTTAAATTCCATCCTTATCCGCTGACTAAGCAAGTTTAGAATGTGTGGTTGTGAATTAAACAACGGCTAATACATCGAATCTGGTCCCGAATGCGAAAAACGATCCAAATGACGTGACGAATGGATTTTTCTTATGGCGAACACTAAAATAAAATATTTTAGTGCTTACATAAATTTTTGGATGTCCAGATGTATTCAGAACGTAAGTTATGCGCGAAAAATGCAAACTTGTGCATTTTTTTGACACTTTTAGTCCCTGAGTGACACAAAAGTTTATTTTAGCACACCGAACCCCTCAAAGCCTATTTCTAAGCTATGTAAAGGATATTTATGGTATGTTTAACTTATGGTCATGTTCCGGAATGTCTGTTACAGTTCAAATTGGCATACTTTCGCAGTTTGTCATATTTAGTCCCTGTAAGCGAGTTAACTTGTTTTTGCCATACCAAAGCCTTCAAAACTTATTTCTAAGTTATGTAAAGGTTATTTAAGGTATGTTAAGCCTATGTCACTATTCCGGAGTGTTCTTTGCATTAAACTGGTTATATTTACGCATCGGTGCGCGTATAACCTTCCAGAAAGCGATTTAGAGTTTGAATTTGAACGAGAATTGATATGTGCAAATGATACACATATTTTTACAAATCCCAAGTATGAAATATAATATTTCATTGGTTTGGTATTTGTTTGATGGCCGTGGAGGCACAGGTGTTACAGTCTCCCCTACTTTAGGAAATTTCGTCCCGAAATTTATTTAGAGGAAACTTGTGAGAGTTTAAAACATGAAGTTAAAAAGACCGAACAACATTGGTTAGGGTTCTGAACTTCTAGTAACTTTAATAACATCATGCTTGCAATGTAAGAGGGATACTTATATACAAGTATATGAAGCATCATTGGTGCGTCCACCGTGCCTCCATTACATTGTTATCATTTTATTATTGTTGTCACTATCGGTTCTTACACATAGTAAACCTTACTGGGTTTCTGTGCACTAAATTTCATAATTATGTACGCGTCCATAATTAGACAATTCCTTGCACAGTTTTACACAGTCTATTTTATAATGTGTAGGGTAAAACCAAATGAACAATCCTGTGATGCGTGTAACTAGACCGCCATAGAGTCCTTTTAATTAAATCAATAAATGATCTAAATAGACTATCAAGGAGTCTGTTCAGCTACATCACTAGATGTCGTTCTTAAACCAAATTGTGAATTAATCTTTTAGACTAGACCACACAAGGGTCTATCATCGAATCCTGGAATGGTACTATATAACCCAAGGGTCTTAACTACCAGGTAGAAGCCCATAAGGATTTAAGGTAGTACCTTTTGAATATCCTACTATGAATCCCTCATATGAAAACATGAAAGATTCTATGAGGATTTGAAAATCGTATCACACCAAAAACATAGAGGAGAACACACAAACACATAACATATAATCGCATAATCGTTCAATTTGTTTAATTGTTTAATTTGTTATCGTTGGACACGGGTATTTAAAGCATACTAGGGATCAAATCCTTAATTGCGGTAATTTGGATTGATCCATATGAATACCCTGCTTGTTGACTACATGACCCAAGAACTGAACTTTTTTAAGCCAAAATTTCCCCTTGGAGGATTTAGCGAAAAATTTGTTCCTTCTTTAAGGGTTCCAGTGTCAATGAAAGTGTTGATCGTTACCAGCTCGGGATATGAATAGATCAAGATGTCATTAATAACAATGACGAACTGATCCAAATAAGGCTTGCAGACTCTATTTATTAAGTTCTTGAAGATGGCTGGAGTATTTGTCAACCTAAAAGGCATGACTGTAAACTCGTAATGGCCATACTTCATGCAGAAAACCATTTTGGGAATATCTTCTTCGAGAATACAAAGTTGATGATACCCAAAACGCAAATCGATCTTGGAAAAGCATGAACGCTATGCAGTTGATCGGAGAAATCGTTGATTTAAGGTAGCGGGATATCGATTCTTGATGGTAAGCTTACTAGGCTTACGTTAATCGATATACATTCGAAAAGATCCATTTTTCTTTTCACAAGGAGAACAGGAGTTTCTCCAAGGTGAAAAGTTCGGACGGATGAATCCTTTATCAGACAACTCTTGAAGCTGTTTTGATAATTCTTGCATCTCGAACGGTGCAAGACAATAAAATACTTTAGATTTAAAAGAAACCAGTGTTTGAGGTTCTTAGGGAGATCTTAAGTGATCGTAAAAATGACAGAACCACACGAGTAGTTTTGTCTTTGTGTTGACATCACAAGGTTGAATCAAACATTCATACAATTGCATTAGTTAGAAAATAAAACCACAAATTTTTTTATTTATATAACAACCGCCTTGTCTTTAAATGTTACAAGATACCAACCAGAGGAAAAAAAAAATACTAATTGTTCACTCCTTCAACATTGAGTGCCTCATTGATGTTAAACACTCGACCACGTGCTGGATTCACATTGACGTTGACATTCGCATTTGGGTTTGCGTTAGCATTTGCATTCACCAGTCTTGGGCAGTTGTGGCGGAAGTGACCAATCTCTCCGCAGTTGAAACATGAACCCAGTGGAAATCTCGCAGCATTCCCTTGAACCGGAGCTTGAACCTGAGCAGCCTGATTTTGTCCCAAACGACA
The DNA here is from genome assembly GCA_030545235.1 of Helianthus tuberosus. NCBI lineage: Eukaryota > Viridiplantae > Streptophyta > Magnoliopsida > Asterales > Asteraceae > Helianthus > Helianthus tuberosus. The sequence continues at coordinate 31,605,065 of CM060373.1, read as the reverse complement.
AATCTTGGCCAAATGCCCAAGTTTACCACATGTCGTGCATTGCCAGCATGCTTGTTGTACTGCGTGATGACCGTTGCAGCGTGCACAATAAGGTGCGGTACCGGCATATGCTTTCTTTGCAGGTGGCTGAGCTGGTTGGTTCCGCGGGTTCTGTTCAGTCTGTGCTGTAACAGCAAAATTTTGGGCACCCTTTCGCTTCTTTGATTTCTTTGACGTCTCACCTTCCTTACCCTTCTTGTTTTGGCCTTTCTTGCTATCCTCCTTGTCAGCTGACTGTTTCTTGCCCTTGTCACCCTTCCTGTGTAACTTGTTCTTCCGAATCTGCGACTCAGTCAATGTCGCTGATAACTCGATCGCCTGACGGAGTGTGGCAGGGTTACTACCAGTAAGGATGTCTTGTACTGAGTCAGGTAGGCCGTCGATGTACCTTTCGATAGCTATGTCAAGTGGGGTAACCATTGTCGGGCAAAGCAGACTCAGCTCCTTAAACCTATCAGTATACGCCCTGTGCTCACCACTATCTTGCTTCAACTCATCAAATTCCTTCTCCAAAGCTCGCTGCTCATGACGAGGACAGAATTCCCTCATCATCAGAGCCCTAAGTTCAGCCCAGGTCTGTGCGAGAGCAACTTCCGCACCTCGGTCTCTCATTACCCCATTCCACCATGTAAGAGCCCTCTTCTGAAACACGCTCGAGGAGAACTCGACCTTGCGATTATCCGGGCACTGCACGTGGCGAAAAGTATTCTCAATGCTTTCGAACCACTGAAGAAGCCCAGTTGCTCCTTCAGAACCACTAAACTTGAGTGGTTTAGCCTGGTTGAAATCCTTGTATTTGCATAGCACATTGTTGTTGTTGTTGGCTTGGTTCCATTGAGCAAAGAGGTTTGGGAATTGAGCAGCCATTTGCTGCGCAATGATTTCTGCCAGCTCGGCAGTCTCTATCTGGCTTTCGCGTCGAGGAGGCATTGTCTAAAAGAGGAAACATGAAAGGAAACGAGTGAGAGATTTTAGACGAAAAGAATGAGATGGAACAAATCTGATGAAAGCAAAGATAGTGGTCATTTGTTTGTTACTTCAAAGCAACAAACGACCTTGGTGATTAGTCAAAGTAAATAGGTTAAAAATAATGTATCGCGAAGACATGCTCGCCTATAAGTGAACACTCATCCCAAGAATTCCCAGGTAAGCACAACTGGTCTCGCGTCTGATGAGATGTATACGAAGTGCTTGCCTAGACAGAAACCCAGAATACAGGCATTCACCCTTCCAGTTTGCACGTGTTCACATTATTTAAAACCCAAAACCTTGACGAGATTTTGAAAATTCAAAGAGGTTCAAAACCATATAACAGAGGGTTCAAAACCTTACAATAGAAGGTTCAAAACCTAGAAATTAATCATCCTTGAACAGATGATTAGTTTTCAAAGCGGTTTTGAAATTTATGTTCTTGTTGTGGTCGTCACCTAAGGATAGGTGATGGTATTGTTTTATGACTAAACGCAAGTAAACTCGCGTTAGGGTCCTAAGAAGGTTATAGACTAGGTCAAAGCATTACTAATTACTAATAACCTAATTCCCTATAACCATTGGCTCTGATACCATCTTTCTGTCACACCCCGACCGCGTAAAACAACAAATCGCGGCGGAAACATCGGGGCGTGTTGCAACAGAATTAATGTTTCATAACCATGGATATCAAAAGTGTTTCGTTTTATTAAACATTGATTAATTACATCGTCTGGAAATCTAAATACACTATTTAAACATAGTCTATCATTGTTATTGAGTCACTAAGGCCTTGTCCAGTCCTATGTGAGCATGCATCCTATCAAACGATATCTTGCAATACCTGAAACATATGTGAAAACGAGGTCAGCAAAGAAATGCTGGCGAATACATTAGTTTTGTTGAAAATAAGTTTCATGACTTCTGTTTGAGAAAATGTTTAGTCATGAACCTTGTAATTTGCTTTGTCTTTGTAAATCATTTGAAAAATAATAAGTTCGGATGATAAGTATAAATAAGAGAATAATGCATGATTAAATGAATAACCATGTAAAATGAGTTTGTGTAAGATAAGTTGTTTGTAAATAAATGTCTTGTGAAAAGTATGTTACTTGTATAAAATGTTCTATGTCTCAAACTGAAATGATTCAAATAACGCTACAATATGTAATACCATACAAACACTTATATATAGGAAGTACCAGCGGCGTATCCACCATGTTTGTATCATATTACACACGCATCGTTACTTAATCACTTAATCAAACCAAACCAAACAATGTAAAATGTCTATGTTTAAATCAATTGTCAAATGTATTGAATAATATGTCAAAGTATTCATGTCAAGATGTAATTCATGTCAAAATGTCTATGTCAAATATCCATGTCAAATGTCTATGTCAAATATCCATGTATGGCAAGTGAAATGTCTAAACTAAACCATATGCACAACAACAAAGTATTGAAGTAAAACTTGGTTTAAACCAATACTATGTTTCGTGTAAATGCATGATCAAATGTAAATCATGTACAAATGTTTACCCAATCGTTACCCATTCGTTCAAATCGTTCTTGTTTTAATCGTTCTAATCGTTCTTGTTTTAATCGTTCTAATCGTTCTTGTTTTAATCGTGAACTACTATATGATCGATTCTCTAATAACATTCAAACCTTCTTGACGCGTTCCTCGTTCCAACTCGCTCTCGCTCTCGTTCTTAACAAACCCTTACCAAAGGATAAGTTAATAATTACAGATTCAGTCGCTACCCACAACACCCACACATAACAATGGGTGCAGTAAATAACGGGATTTGTCAGATCCTATGGTACCATAACCTAATACTGGTCGGCTTGATCATTGCTAATGAATGTCATCGGTCATGTAACTACAACCAACAAGTTCGTTCACTTTATTGAAATTGTTATTAGTTTTTGAAATCATTGTATTCGTTCTTGAAATCATTGTATTCGTTCTTGAAATCATTGTTAGCGTTCTTGAAATAATTGTAATTGTTCTTGAAACCACATTGTAATTGTTCTTGAAACCATATTGTAATTGTTCTTGAAACCATTGATAAAACATTTAGCACATATGAGTCACCCCAAAACAGTTGAAAACAGTAAAAGAGGGGAATAATGTACTCGCCTGGGAGTGCTTAGGAGTCTTGAACAACTACCAAGTAAGCTAGAGGAGTCCCGGAAATCAAACGGTACCTAACATAGGTAACTACATAATTAACCCGGACCTAAATCGGAAGACTGGGTAGCAGGAGGGTTTGTAAACCAAATGAGTGTAGGAACTCATATGATATGGTTTAACAAAGCCTACATACTAAATGAAACTTAACCTAAGTATTATCGACCCATCGCGACCCATTAAGGTAACTTATGCTACTTTAACGCGTCGTGCGCGTGAAACGCGTTCGGACCGTCTAACTAGTCCTATGACAAGTGTTATATGCCTAAACATGTTACATAATCAGTTATGTGACAAAAGTTTAGGTTACATATGCTTAATTACCAATTATACATGAAAAGGGTATTCTGGTAATTTACCTAAGGCATATAAACTACCTATCATACAACTACTTAAACGATGTGACCATAGGGTATAACCTCGGAAGGTTATTCCCTACCTACTATGGTCACCTAATGTATTTGGTCGGATCCTAATGATCGACCAAACTGGGTCGGGTTCGAGGTATAAGCGATTTATTAGATCGCTTACCCTACGACCCTAGACAACGTGGTAATCAGTAGGCATAGTCCCAAGGGACTATGACCATCGTGATTACAATCACGTTGCGAAGTTCAAACGAACTTCGCATTGACCATTACTGGTCAATGCTGAAAGTCAAACAAAGTTTGACTTTCTGACTCGAAAAGCAGTAAAAATAAGGAAAAGAACGAAAGAATACTTACGAAGGGTCCCCGAATGCTAAACTCGATTCGAAAATCTCAGGTATGAAACTAATGTTTCAACTTAGAGTTTCTCAAATCAAATTTCTAGTGATTTTAGCAATGGGGGTGGTTGGGTATTTATAGGAATACCCGAACCGTTAAGATCGTTTCATGGAAAACGTGCCTTAATCCCATCCGTACATGTGTTGAAATGTCATGGTGTTTAGGTGTTTAAATTCCATCCATACATGTGTTGAAATGTCATGGTGTTTAGGTGTTTAAATTCCATCCATACATGTGTTGAAATGTCATGGTGTTTAGGTGTTTAAATTCCATCCATACATGTGTTGAAATGTCATGGTGTTTAGGTGTTTAAATTCCATCCATACATGTGTTGAAATGTCATGGTGTTTAGGTGTTTAAATTCCATCCATACATGTGTTGAAATGTCATGGTGTTTAGGTGTTTAAATTCCATCCTTATCCGCTGACTAAGCAAGTTTAGAATGTGTGGTTGTGAATTAAACAACGGCTAATACATCGAATCTGGTCCCGAATGCGAAAAACGATCCAAATGACGTGACGAATGGATTTTTCTTATGGCGAACACTAAAATAAAATATTTTAGTGCTTACATAAATTTTTGGATGTCCAGATGTATTCAGAACGTAAGTTATGCGCGAAAAATGCAAACTTGTGCATTTTTTTGACACTTTTAGTCCCTGAGTGACACAAAAGTTTATTTTAGCACACCGAACCCCTCAAAGCCTATTTCTAAGCTATGTAAAGGATATTTATGGTATGTTTAACTTATGGTCATGTTCCGGAATGTCTGTTACAGTTCAAATTGGCATACTTTCGCAGTTTGTCATATTTAGTCCCTGTAAGCGAGTTAACTTGTTTTTGCCATACCAAAGCCTTCAAAACTTATTTCTAAGTTATGTAAAGGTTATTTAAGGTATGTTAAGCCTATGTCACTATTCCGGAGTGTTCCTTGCATTAAACTGGTTATATTTACGCATTGGTGCGCGTATAACCTTCCAGAAAGCGATTTAGAGTTTGAATTTGAACGAGAATTGATATGTGCAAATGATACACATATTTTTACAAATCCCAAGTATGAAATATAATATTTCATTGGTTTGGTATTTGTTTGATGGCCGTGGAGGCACAGGTGTTACAGTACGGCCTGAAAAGCCGGGTGTGACAACACGCTCACCAAAAATATGTTTGTAAATTGCTTCTTTTACTCTTACTGCATTTCATTTCATTTCTAGGATCAAAACCCAAAATGATTTAATTATGTTCTAGTTTAAACTTTCTTAAAATTCTAAAAAGATTTTACATTTCTGCGTTAGTTTTTCGACAAACCAAGGTGGAAAGTTGATCTTCAGAATCTGAGAAGTGAAGCGAAATTGGAAGTTTCTGAACTGGACAATAGGGTTGGGAGCTAATCTTGAAAAAGTTGTAAAATTCAAAGTCAAAACAAGTTCATTAAGTTGACACTTGAACAAATTTCAGAAAAATGTTTGAAAAGTTTGAACAAATTGTCAGTTGTTTCGTTTCGGGTCAACCAAGGTCATTAGCTTGGACTTGGTAGGCAAATTGAGTACCTAGGGTCATTTACTTGGACCTAGATACTTAAGTGGATTTCTAAAACTAACCAAATCCGATTAAACACCAAAAGTCAAAAAGGTCAAAATCTGTCAAAAGTCAAAGAGCTGTTTGGTTCGGATGACAATCCGATCGGATGGCCATCCGATAGGTGGCATGCCTATAAATAGTGGACAAGGTCAATCGGTCAACCTTTTCGTTCGAACGACTTTCCGAACCACTCCCAAACACTCTCAAATTTTTCTTGCTTGATTTTCACCCTTGTTCTTCCACACTTCATTAGATTGTTGGCTTGCTCAACCTTCGCAATGGGAAAGGTAAGATCTCTAACCTTGATTGTTAAATTTTGAAGATTTTGATGGTGTTTATGTATGTCAGCGACTGTTAAGGTTTAGAACCTAGATCTAGGCTTATTTGTTGATTTTTGATTCAATCTAAACATAGGGTTCTGTTCACGGACATTAGATCTATAGATTCACCAACGGAATTGGATTGAAACATCATAGATTTGAATCTAGGAGAGATTGAAGGTGTCGGCATTCAGACCACTTTTTGTCAAATTAAACGCAATCTAGGACGAATTAGAGAAAACTGAACATCGGGTTTTGTAAAACGCCAAAAACTCTACGTGAAAGTGTGTTCAATTTTGTGAAATTGTTCGAAAAAATTTGATGTTCATAGATTATTCAAACTGTTCTTCAATGTCAGTTGATCGAATGGCAGTTCGATCGGATGGCAATCCGATCTGATGGCCATCCGATCCAATGCACATCATTATGTTTGAAATTTGTCTAAGTGTTGGTTTGAGTTTTCATGCTTTACCTATTAAACAAGTTGTTTTGGAAAGAATGGCAATCTGATCGGATGGCCATCCGATCCAAAACACTCATTCAAAATATTTGGTTGATACAAATGCTTATCTGTTTGTCATTTTGATCGAATGGCAATTCGATCGGATGGCCATCCGATTTAAAACACATTCTAAATTGTTTGATTGTGTCATGAGCCTATTTGCTAGTCATCGAATGGCAATCCAACCGGATGGCAATCCGATCGGATGACCATCCAATACAAAGACACATTATATAATGCTTGTTCTTCATGGTGTTTACCTGTCATTGATCGAGTGGCAATCTGATCGGATGACAATCCAATAGGATGGCCATCTGATCCATATCACTCACTTATTCACATGGTTGACTTGTCAAAGGAGCTGATTTGTTATTCACATCGATCGAGTGACAATCCGATCGGATGGCCATCCAATCCACATACTCATGACTTGTACTGTTATTGGTCATTATTGGTTTTGGAAATCCGATCGGATGACCATCTGATCGGATGGCCATCAGATCCTCAGTACTAAGTAGTGTATAAGTGTGATTCCAGAGTTAGAAAATTTTTGAGGTTTCAAAATTTTTGTCACTTTTCACTTTATGCCTAGAACTTCGTGTGAATTCTAACGTTGTTCATTCTTGCAAACAAGAGCATCAGATTGGCATAAGGCTCATAATACTTGCTGCATTTTGAATGAAAACTATGACAATATGGAGCCGTTTAAAGACATGGCAAAGTTTCTAAGGGAAAGCAGGATTAACAAGGCTTTAACTGATAGAACGATAGTGTATGAGTCTCATGTTAGAATGTTCTAGAAGTCGGTGAGATATGATGAGAAGGAAAAGATGATCTACTCGGCTATTCAAAAGAAAGACAAGAATGATCAGGATGTTGATATTGAAGTGAAATTCAATGTTTTCAGGTAATTGGTCAACCATGTTGACCCCCTTTGCCACCTTTTCATCATCATAGAATGTATAATTATTCTCCAACGGTGGTGGCACCTGATGAAATTCTGATCCAATTCCATTTTTGTTCTTTTCAGAATCAAAATCATCTGGTGTGATGTTGAAAATACGTTCGAGAATGTATGAAGAAGCATGAAAACTTGGAAGTTTATTAATTTTCTTTTCTTTCTCAGCCAATTCACGTTTTACTTCAGCAAGTTCATCAATATATTGATTTAAAACCAGTTGTTTTCCTTTACACTTGGCTTCAATAAATCTTGTCATTTCTATGTATTTTGAAGGTCTTCCTTCAATACTTTGCATTGGACTATTCATAGTTTCATATGCTTATTTTACTTTATGATATGAAATTTTCATTCCATCATATTCTTTTTGCAACTCTTGAATTGTCACACCCCGACCGCGTTAAAACAACGAAACCGCGGCGGAAACGTCGGGGAGTGTCATGGCAGAATTATTGTTTCCCAACCATGGATTCAATAAGTTTCATTTTATTGATTCATTAGATAATTTAAATTGTCTTAAAACAAAACAAACAAGTTAAACATAGTCTATCATCGTTATTAGGTCACTAAGGCCTCGTCCAGTCCTAAGTGAGCATGCATCCTAGCAATCAACATCATTCAACAACACATGAAAGATATGTAATACAAGAGTCATGGCTCGTTTTACATATGTAAGTGAGCAGTCCTAAGTGTCGGATTCATGGCTCGTTTACATGTTGCAAACCATGTTTTGAAAAGTGTATAGTATTGCAGCATAATTAACCAACTCAAATAAAGTTGGTTATAGTTTATAAAAATCTCGTAGCCATGATTCTTAACCCAAAACATTTGTTTAAGTAAACCAACTTGTAAATCACCTCGTTAATAAAAACTCGTATGGTTTATATTATTTAGAAAACATCATTGTGTGACATCATTTTAAAATCGTTTGCCCAAGTGAACTAAATAATGCTACGGAATGTAATATGATAAAAACACTTATATATAAGAAGTACCAGTGGCGTATCTACCATGTTTTTATCATGTTACACCCGTCCCATTGTCTAATCACAACCCAAAACCAATCGCTTGTTCAATTCGTTTAACTCGTTTAAATCATTTCAATCGTTTAAAATCGCTCTCGTTTTAATTGTGAAAACTACTTTTGTTCGTCTCGCTAATAACATCCAAACCTTCGCAACTCGTCTATAGCTAATCTCGCATTAACAAACCACCAAAGGGTAAGTTAACAATTACAGATTCATTTGTTACCCACATAACCCCCACACATAACCATGGGTGCAGTCTGATAACAGGATTTGTCAGATCCTATGGTACCATAACCTAATACTGGTCGGTTCGGCCAAAACTAATGAATGTTATTCGTTATGTAACTATGTCCAACAAGTTTGTTCACATTATCGAAATCGTTATTAGTTTTATATAAACCATATTAATCATTTTAGAAACCATCGTTAAAAATATCAAAATCGTTTAACACATATGAATCACCCCAAAACAATTGAAAACAGTAAAATAGGGGAACTATGTACTCACATAGTTACCACAAAACATGTAAAAAGAGGGGATCTATGTACTCACATTGAAGTGCAAAGTATCCTCAATCTAAAGAACTCAACAAGCTCAAGCAAAACAAAGAAATCAAGCAGCACCTAGAAATCGGATCACTAGATAAATAATTGACACCTAAATCGGAAGATCGGATAGAATGAGGTCTCGTAAACAAAATGAGTATTGGAACTCATGTGATATAGTTTAACGAAGCCTACATTCTAAATCGGAACCTATCCTAGGTGCTTTCGACCCGTTATGACCCATTAAGGTAGCTTATGCTACTTTAACGCGTCGTTCACGCAAACGCGCCTTCGAGATGCCTAACTAGTCCTGTGACAAGTATTATATGCCTAAACATGTTTAAATATGTTGCATAATCAGTTAAATGACAAAATTTTAAGTTACATATGCTTAATTACCAATTATGCATGAAAAGGGCATTTTGGTCATTTACCTAAGGCATATAAACAACCTATCATACAACTAATTAAACTAAGTGACCATAAAGTATAACCTCGTAAGGTTATTCCCTATACAACTATGGTCACTAAACATGCTTGGTCGGAGCCAAATGATCGACCAAACGGGTCGAGTTTGAAAGTCTAAGCGGTTGTTAAGACAGCTTGACTTACGACTCTAAACAAGCACAAGACTAAAGTGACGATCTAAACATGTTGAAACATGTTTAACTAAGTTAGAAAATAGGTTTCGATATCAAAACAAACGGTTTTGATACCCAAGAATAGTTTGGTTGCAAAATACGCATAAATACGCATTTTGACCGAAACTATGACTCGTCACTACGCCTAATCAACGTGGTAATCAGTAGGTATAGTTACAAGGGACTATAACCATCGTGATTATGCTCACGTTGCAAAGTTCGAACGAACTTTGTGTTGACCAATTTGTGGTCAAAGCAGAAAGTCAAACACTGTTTGACTTTCGTGCTTAAAAACGCTTAAAAGAATGAAAGAAACTTACAAAAGGTCCAAGCTAGGAAGATTTTGATCCAAAATACTCAGGTATGAAGTTTTGAACTTTAACTTAGAGTAATTCAGACCAAAGTGTGAGCAGAAATGAATGAAATCTTGGGTTTATATAGATTTCCCACAACCGTTAGGATCATTTCTCGTAACCTGTGCTTTGATCAAGACCATACATGTGGGCACAAGGTTTTATAATACAATGGGACACTAAAAAAAATCAAAATCCATCAAATGGTATTGCAAAACAAAGGACAAAACCATCAAAAACAGGCTGGAAAGCCAGATTCAATGTTTCTGTACTGGGCAGCTGTCATGGCCGCATTGGAAAAGGGCTAGGCTTACGCGCCCCTCCTAGCAACTTTCATAGATTTACAAGTTTAGTCCATGCAGGCCTAAAACTTGGTTTTTGATGCATTTTTGACGCGTTTAAGCCCTGTTAACCCCATTTCAAGGCTCTAAAATGAAGTTAAAGTATAGGGTGTAACAACCCTCGGTAAAACCAACACCCTTATAAATATTTCCGACACCCTATTATATCTTAAAATATTCTAATATGTCTTATAATACACCCCGTATGTGAAAACCGAGCCCGATATATGTTATAGTTTATAAAATAAATTAAAAATAAGAAATAGTACGCTGAGGCGGGCCGCGTAGGATCCCACCTCAAGCTCACGCGGGCCGTATGAGAGTGTTGACCGGACTCCGCTGAATTCTTTAGTTCAAGTGGGCCGCGTAAGCTTAAGCTTACATTAACGCGGGCCGCGCGGACTCATCAAACGCGGATACATCCGGTGCTGACACGTGTCGACATCGTGTCGAACCTAGTGATGACCCAGCTAAGCTATTAGGTTGATCGCGTGTTGACGCGGGCCGCGTAAGGCTTAGCCTTACCTTACGCGGGCCGCCTGAAAGTCAGAAATCAGAACTATAAATAGCAGGCATCGGGTTTCACTTTCCGTCGCTCACATCTTTCTTTCAATCTCGAATTTCTGAAGTTATAAGCTTATAGTCGGGTATTATACCCCTAAATAGCGAAGTTCTGCTCCGTTGTAAGTATTATAACCCCTGGATACGTATTAGATACTCTGCCCGATTGATCTAGGGTTCCGTAACGGCTGTCGTGGTTCTGCTCGACGTAGTCGTTGGAATGCCGTCTCTAGGAGGGTATTGCTAATGTTAAAATGGGTTATTAATTCTAACACGTGTGCTTTTGTGTAATTTATAGATTATTCCCAGAAAATCCTTACTGAAAACCATAAAACAGCAATGTGAGTTGATCCACTTTTTGTAAACCTTTTTGTGAACTGTTTTACAAAACCTTAAATATCTTTCCATGCGAATAACCGTATTGAGTATTTGTAAGAATACAATTATATTGGGTATGTTGGGGTTTTGTATACAAAATTTGTTACCACCTGGTCAAGGAGTAACATTTCCACAAGTTGAGTATGACAGTACCACTGATGTTAATTGTTAGATCTTGGAAACAAATGTAATTGCGGATGTGCCCTCAATACTGTACACTGTGACTTTTTATTTAAACTTGATTAAATTGTGATTCACTCACCAGTATTTCCCACTGACAAATGTTTTTAAAACGCGTTTCAAGTAACAAAATGTGAAAGCCAAATAGAATCCAGCTGGACAGCACTGAAGGCTTGGAAAAGTGGCAATAAAGTTACCTAAAATAAAATAGATGTTTTTATTAAATAAAATAGTATTTATTCCTATGAAAACGTGTGTACTATGAACTTGAGTTTTATCCCATTTGTTTAATATTATAAATTGTGGTGGTTTTACTCTGATAAACATTTCCTAACTATGATCCTGATGAAAAATTTCGCTGCCAAATTAGACTGATACCACGATACCACCGAAACTGGCTCGCGGCCGTCCGTTCCCGGGAATCAGGGATCGGGGGTTGCGACAGAAGGTGGTATCAGAGCTAAGCCACTGATTCTGCCACAGAGGTGTTCTGCTGACATCAAATTGCAAAGTGTTAGGAAATAAATTACGGAAATACGTGCATAACTGTAATTATTTGTTATGTGTTATTTGAGTATCTGTTAGTTTACAGTATGAGCGACCAAGGACCATCTGACGCGTATCGTCAATTGTCTAGTTCGCCTAGAAGCGAAGGCACCTCCTCTTCTCAGCCTGCCCTCTCTGGGTACTCTGCTGACACGGAAGAAGGAATCTTTGTGTTTAAGGCTCAATCCGAGGAACCATTTCCTCAAAAGAAAAGGGGATGGTTCAGTCGAGGGGCGCATGAGCGTAGAAAACGTATGAAAAAGTTACAGGAACAGAGGGTATTAGCAGCAGCCAAAAGAGAGACAGATGCCTATGCCCAAGATATGATCAATAGGGGTATAGCTAACAACCACATATTAGCAACCACTGCAGCTGACCCTAACCTAGAACAAATAATAGCACCTCAACCACAATTTCCTGACCAACCCATGGAGCTAGAAAATCCTGAAAACCAAGTAGATATGCATGACTTCAACCCGGAGGAAATACCAAGGGTAGCAGCACCAAACCCCGTAGACCCAAATTATGACCCCTGGTGGGACAATAATAGGGATTATGTGCCACGTTACAAAATGAACGAAGACATGCCTATGCCAACCTTAGGAGACTACCCAGGTATGGATCCTTTAGACCCTTATTACCACGATGAATACATTAGGGAGATTCTAGAAGATCCTTACCATCTCCGAACTCATACACCTCCATATCAGGAAACCGCACCCCAGATTCTAAACCCAGTCCTAGAACCTGCACCCCCAATTAGTGCAGAAAATGTCCAAGAACTTAGGACTTTCGGTGAGGAAATTTTAGAAAGCAGTGAGAGAATGCGACAGGTGGGAGAGCGTCTCGTCTGGAAGTATGACGAACACAATATGGATTTCTGGATGAATCCATATCAGGGAATGTGAAGGAAAGAAACGATAGTAGTAATAATAATATAATAAAATAAAAATAAAATAAAATATGTGTGTACGGATGCATAGTACTATTAGTGTAATTTTCTTTCAGTTGGTATTGTAATTTTTAATTCAGTACTAGTGTGTAATAGACGCATAGTATATGAATAGAGTAAGTCGCAATGATCGACGCTTTTGATTAAATTGCGTGTCATGTGATTGATTATGTTAAACATTATTTTGTGATATTGATACGGGATAAATGTTTAAAATCCAGATGGCCGACGAAGGAGATCAAGATAATCTGAATAACGATAACCAGAATAACATTAACGTGGTTAATGAGAATCCAAGCGACAATAATCATGGAAACCAAATGGATAATAGTGCCGTTCAACACATAGTGGCACAAGGAATTATAGATGCAATGCCATTTATTATTCAAACGGTTCAAGAAGCGAATAATAAAAGTAAACATAGCAGTAAGCGACCAAGTGAACCAGAACACAGTGTGAACAATGGCCCTGTACTTCAAATGCCTATTCCTAAAAGAAGAAGAACCGTGCCTAACGGTTGTTCTTATAAAGAATTCTGGTCTTGTAAACCAATGGAATTCTCGGGCAACGAAGGGGCCATTGCAACATTACGCTGGATAGAGAAAACTGAGGCAGTCTTAAGGATAAGTAAGTGTGCCGAAGAAGACAAGATACTGTTTGCTTCTAATCTGTTTAAGAATGCAGCACTAGAATGGTGGAACACTATCCTCCAGACAAGAGGAAGTGATCAAACCTATAATATGGAATGGGAAGAATTTAAGAACAAGGTAGAAAGAAAATTCAGCCCACCCAATGAGAAGGAACAGATAGCAAACAAATTTCTAAATCTTAGGATGACTGGTGTAGATAGTAAGGGGTACACTACCACATTCTTTGAATATGCTAGGATAGTGCCAACCCTTGCATCACCCGAACCAGTATTAATCTCCCGTTATATCTGGGGATTAATTGGAGAAATTAGACATGTAGTCAAGGCAGCTAGACCCCAAACCATAGAAGAAGCTGTAGAACTAGCCAATACCTTGACTGATGAACTAGTTCGTACTAGAGAAGAAGATCAGAGGAGAAACTTGACTCAAAGGCTTACCCAAGAATTCCGTTCTGGGAATTTTAACCGTAGGAACATAGATTCTACCTCTACACCGTATTGCAGGATCTGCAAAAAGAAGCATTCTGGAAAATGCTCCATTTACTGCAATTTCTGCAAAGCACCAGGATATAAGGAAGAGACCTGTAGGAGGAAATCCAGTAATGGATTGTGCTTCAACTGTGGAGAAAAAGGTCATATCAAGCCAAACTGTCCAAAACTGGCTCCAGCTACGAACAACAAGAACACTAAAAATGCTAGAGCATTTGTTCTAACTGCAGAAGAAGCCAAGATGATCCCAGGCGTTATAGCCGGTACGTTTTTAGTTAATGATGTATTTGCTAAAGTATTATTTGACTCTGATGCAAACCAAAGTTTTATTAATACTTCGTTTTGCAAAATTCTAAATCAGCCATTAACTAAACTACCACAAGAATATCTAGTAGAGACAGCTAACGGAGAAACTATTAGGATTTCTGAAATCTTGCAGGGAGCAAGAATAGAAATTTTAAACCAAACGTTTAAGGCAAACCTTTATCCAATGAATCTGGCAGGATTTGATGTTGTTTTAGGAATGGATTGGTTAATAGCCAATAAAGCCAGTATTTTATTTGATCAAAAGTCAATTCAAGTAAATTCATCTAAAGGTAAAACGATCACAATTAAAGGAAATAAGCCATCTAGATCCACAAAATTCATCTCTGTGATGAAAACTGCAAGTTCTATAAGAAAAGGTTCTATAGTATATTTGATTTCTATAATCACTAACACTAAAGGAAAAGAACTAAAAGATATTCCAGTAGTATCTCAGTTTTCAGATGTCTTTCCAGAAGAATTACCAGGACTACCTCCAAACAGAGAAGTTGAATTCAGAATTCACCTGCTACCAGGAATATCACCAATTGCCAAAGCACCTTACCGTTTCGCACCTGACGAAATGCAAGAATTAAAGAAACAATTGGACGAATTGTTGGAAAAAGGATTTATACAACCAAGTTCGTCGCCATGGGGAGCGCCAATCTTGTTTGTTAAAAAGAAGGACAGATCAATGCGTATGTGCATTGACTACCGTGAATTAAATAAGGTTACGATTAAGAATCGGTACCCATTACCGAGAATCGATGATCTGTTTGATCAACTGCAAGGAGCTCGATTTTTCTCAAAAATCGATTAAAGGTCAGGATATCATCAATTAAAGGTACAGGAAGAGGATATTTCTAAAACCGCATTCAGAACAAGGTATGGTCATTATGAATTTACTGTCATGCCATTTGGTTTAACCAATGCCCCAGCTGCATTTATGGACATGATGAACTGAATATGTAAGCCATATTTGGATAAATTCATAATTGTATTCATAGATGATATTCTAATTTATTCTAAGAGTAAAGAAGATCATGCAAGACATTTGCACACACTTTTAAGTCTGTTAAGAAAGGAAAAACTTTATGCTAAGTTTTCTAAATGCGAATTTTGGTTAAAACAAGTACAATTTCTCGGACACTTAGTCAATCATGAAGGAATTCATGTAGATCCAACAAAGATTGAAGCAATTATTAATTGGAAAACCCCTGAGTCACCAACCGAAGTTAGAAGTTTCTTAGGATTAGCCGGTTATTATAGAAGATTTATTAAAGATTTCTCTAGAATAGCCATTCCTTTAACTAAGTTAACCTGTAAGTCCATTAAGTTTGAATGGGGACCAAAACAAGAAGAAGCATTTAGAATTCTTAAGAAAAGATTAACTAATACCCCCATACTAGCGTTACCAGAAGGAACTGAAGAATTTGTAGTCTATTGTGACGCATCTAAGTTAGGTTATGGATGTGTATTAATGCAACGTCAAAATGTTATAGCCTATGCATCCAGACAACTTAAGAGTCATGAAGAGAATTATTCTACCCATGATTTAGAACTAGGAGCTATAATTTTTGCCCTTAAGATATGGAGACATTACCTTTATGGTAGTAAGTTTACCATATTCACTGATCACAAAAGTTTAAGGTATGTTTTTGGGCAAAAGGAATTGAATATGAGACAAAGACATTGGATGGAATTGCTTAATGATTATGATTGTGATATCCAGTATCATGAAGGAAAAGCAAATGTAGTGGCAGATGCTTTAAGTCGAAAGTATCACGAAAAGCCGAAAAGGGTACGTTCTCTTAAATTAAATCTAAAAGTAGATTTAAATGATCAAATTAGAGAAGCACAAGAATCAGTAATCAAGGAAGATACTGAAAAATTGAAAGGCATGATTAAGGAATTAGAACAAGGAACAAATGGAATTTGGAGATTCCATAAGAAAAGAATGTGGATACCTAAATTAGGAAACCTACATAATCGTATTTTAGAAGAAGCCCATAAGTCTAAGTATACGATGCATCCAGGAAGTGATAAAATGTACCAGGACTTAAAGAAAATTTTTTGGTGGATAGGAATGAAAAAGGACATAGCAGCTTATGTTTCTAAATGTTTAACTTGCTCACAAGTTAAAGCTGAACACCAGAAACCCTCAGGTTTGTTACAGCAATTAGAAATGCCAGTGTGGAAGTGGGAATTAATAACAATGGATTTTGTTACTAAATTACCCAAAACAAGGAAAGGTAATGATACAAGCTGGGTGATTGTAGATAGGCTAACCAAGTCAGCTCATTTCCTACCAATGAAGGAAACTTTTAGTATGGAACAATTAGCTAAATTGTATGTAAATGAAATTGTTTCTTTACATGGAATACCTTTATCAATTGTTTCTGATAGGGATAGCTGATTTACCTCTCATTTTTGGTCAAGTTTCCAAAAGGCAATGGGAACCAAGTTAAGGTTAAGCACAACTTATCATCCTCAAACAGATGGACAAAGTGAAAGGACAATTCAGACAACGGAGGACATGCTTAGAGCTTGTGTAATTGATTTTGGAGGTAATTGGGACGATCACTTACCTTTAATAGAATTTTCCTATAATAATAGTTATCACACAAGTATCAATGTTGCACCATTCGAAGCACTTTATGGATGAAAGTGCCGAACCCCAGTCTGTTGGGCAGAAATTGGGGAAAAGCAATTATCTGGACCTGAAATAGTGCAAGAAACAACTGACAAAGTCATTCAAGTCAAGGAACGATTGAAAGCCGCACGTGATCGACAAAAGAGCTATGCCAATAATCGACGCATACCATTGGAGTTTCAAGTAGGAGGTAAAGTATTGTTGAAAGTCTCTCCTTGGAAAGGAGTAGTAAGATTCATCAAGCGGGGAAAGCTAAGTCCCAGGTGTATTGGACCTTTTAAGATTATTAGAAGAATAGGACCTGTAGCCTATCAGCTACAATTGGCAGAGGAAATGGTAGGAATACATGATGTATTTCATGTATCAAATCTTAAAAAGTGTTTAGCTGATGAATCATTAATAGTACCTCTTAAGGATATAGAGGTAAATGAACAACTCAAGTTTGTAGAAAGACCTCTACAAATTGAAGACAGGAAAGTCAAGAATCTCAAGCATAAGAGACTAGTTCTAGTCAAAGTGAAATGGGACTCCAAAAGAGGACCTGAATACACATGGGAACTCGAGTCAGAAATGCAAAGGAAATATCCATATTTATTTCAATAGATCTCGAGGACGAGCTCTAAAACAAGGTGGGGAGAATGTAACAACCCTCGGTAAAACCAACACCCTTATAAATATTTCCGACACCCTATTATATCTTAAAATATTCTAATATGTCTTATAATACACCGTATGTGAAAACCGACCCCGATATATGTTATAGTTTATAAAATAAATTAAAAATAAGAAATAGTAAGCTGAGGCGGGCCGCGTAGGATCCCACCTCAAGCTCACGCGGGCCGTATGAGAGTGTTGACCGGACTCCGCTGAATTCTTTAGTTCAAGCGGGTCGCGTTAAGCTTACATTAACGCGGGCCGCGTAAGCTTAAGCTTACATTAACGCGGGCCGCGCGGACTCATCAAACGCGGATACATCCGGTGCTGACACGTGTCGACATCCTGTCGAACCTAGTGATGACCCAGCTAAGCTATTAGGTTGACCGCGTGTTGACGCGGGCCGCGTAAGGCTTAGCCTTACCTTACGCGGGCCGCCTGAAAGTCAGAAATCAGAACTATAAATAGCAGGCATCGGGTTTCACTTTCCGTCGCTCACATCTTTCTTTCAATCTCGAATTCCTGAAGTTATAAGCTTATAGTCGGGTATTATACACCTAAATAGCGAAGTTCTGCTCCGTTGTAAGTATTATAACCCGTGGATACGTATTAGATACTCTGCCCGATTGATCTAGGGTTCCGTAACGGCTGTCGTGGTTCTGCTCAACGTAGTCGTTGGAATGTCATCTCGGGGAGGGTATTGCTAATGTTAAAATGAGTTATTAATACTAACACGTGTGCTTTTGTGTAATTTATAGATTATTCCCTGGAAATCCTTACTGAAAACCATAAAACAGCAATGTGAGTTGATCCACTTTTTGTAAACCTTTTTGTGAACTGTTTTACAAAACCTTAAATATCTTTCCATGCGAATAACCGTATTGAGTATTTGTAAGAATACAATTATAGTGGGTATGTTGGGGTTTTGTATACAAAATTTGTTACCACCTGGTCAAGGAGTAACATTTCCACAAGTTGAGTATGACTGTACCACTGATGTTAATTGTTATATCTTGGAAACAAATGTAATTGCGGATGTGCCTTCAATACTGTACACTGTGACTTTTTATTTAAACTTGATTAAATTGGGATTCACTCACCAGTATTTCCCACTGACAAATGTTTTTAAAACGCGTTTCAGGTAACAAAATGTGAAAGCCAAATAGAAGCCAGCTGGACAGCACTGAAGGCTTGGAAAAGTGGCAATAAAGTTACCTAAAATAAAATAGATGTTTTTATTAAATAAAATAGTATGTATTCCTATGAAAACGTGTGTACTATGAACTTGGGTTTTATCCCATTTGTTTAATATTATAAATTATGGTGGTTTTACTCTGATAAACATTTCCTAACTACGATCCTGATGAAAAATTCCACTACCAAATTAGACTGATACCACGATACCACCGAAACTGGCTCGCGGCCGTCCGTTCCCGGGAATCAGGGATCAGGGGTTGCGATATAGGGAACTTAAAATATGCTCAAAAACATCTCGGATGTCAGTTTGTTTGGTCGTACGGTTGCGTTATTCGGTTAATTACGATGAAAACTCGAACGGACGCAAAAATGATCCAAATTAAGCGACAAATGGAAATTTAGCATGCCAATCCCTAAAATAAAATATTTTAATGATTACACAAATTTTTGGATGTTCGGATATATTCAGAACGTAAGATATGCGCGAAAATGCAAACTTATGCACTTTTTGACGCTTTAAGTCCCTGTTGATCAAGAAAGTTTATTTTTGCGCACCAAACACCCCAAAGCCTATTTCAAAGCAATGTAAAGGATATTAAGGGCATGTTTAACTTATGATCAAGTTCCAGAATGTTCGTTACAGAATGAATCCACATACTTTCGCAGTTTGACACAAATAGTCCCTACGATCGAATAGACTTGTTTTTGACACACCAAGCCATCTAAAACTTATTTCTAAGTTATGTAAAGGTTATTTAGGGTATTTTATGCCTATGTCACTATTCCGGAGTGTTTTTCGTGTAAAACTGACTGCGTTTACGCAACAGTTTGCGTATAACTTTCCAGAAAGCGATTCAAAGCTTGAAATCTAACTCGAATCAAATCGTAAAATCATCAAACACAAATACACATATAATAACACCAAAACACATTGTTTTATTGATAATTTATATTGTTTTACATTGTACATCGATTACAGAGCACAGTTGTCACAGTCTCCCCTACTTCTGGAAATTTCGTCCCGAAATTTTAACTAGAGGAAGCTTGTGAAAACAAATGCGGATACTTCGCCTTCATTTGGTCCTCACGTTCCCAAGTAAACTCTGGGCCACGTTTGGACTCCCAACCAACTTTGACCAATCGAATTCGTTTGTTCTTCAACTGTTTGACTGCACGGTCAATTATCTCCGCAGGTTTCTCGACAAAGTGCATCGGTTCATCAACTTGAATTTCATCGAGTGTAATATGAAGATCAGTATCGACCAAACACTTTCGAAAATTGGACATATGGAATGTTGGGTGAATATTCCCAAGCTCTGGAGGTAGCTCTAGTCGATAGGCAACCTTTCTGACTCTTTCAACAATCTTAAATGGTCCAACATATCGAGGTGCAAGTTTTCCTTTCTTTCCAAATCTCACCACTCCCTTACAAGGAGATACCTTGAGTAGGACACGGTCTCCAATTTGAAATTCGAAGGGCTTGTGTCGCATATCCGCATAACTCTTTTGACGGCTTCTAGCTGTCACAAGATTATCGCGAATTTTCTTGATTTTGTCTGTTGTTTCCATAATGAGCTCAGGTCCAGTAAGTTGAGTTTCACCGATCTCATTCCAACAGATAGGTGAACAAAATTTTTGACCGTATAAAGCTTCGATTGGTGCCATATTAATGCTAGCATGATAACTATTGTTGTAAGAGAACTCGATCAATGGCAGATGAGAATCCCAATTACCACCAAAGTCTATCACGCATGCTCTAAGCATATCCTCCAATGTTTGAATAGTCCTCTCAGATTGTCCATCTGTTTGGGGATGATAAGCAGTGCTTAGATTTAGTTGGGTTCCCAAAGCAGTTTGCAAGGTCTTCCAAAAATGAGATGAAAATCGAGCATCACGATCAGATATGATATCCAAAGGAACACCATGTCGAGATACAATCTTATCAACATAAATCTTTGCAAGTTTATCAGCAGATAGATCCCCGTGAATCGGAATAAAATGAGCTGACTTCGTTAATCGATCGATGAAAACCCAAATAGCATCGTGACCTTTAGATGTATGCGGTAACTTAGTGATAAGATCCATTGCAATGTACTCCCACTTCCATACCGGTATCTCTGGTTGTACAAGCAAGCCAGAAGGTCGTTGATGTTCAGCCTTGACTTTAAGACAAGTTAGGCATTTTGATACATACAAAGCAATATCCTTCTTCATACCAGTCCACCAGAACTGAGTACGAAGATCTTTGTACATTTTGTCAGCACCAGGATGGATAGAATATCGAGACTTATGAGACTCGTCCATTACTAAAGTGCGGAGATCGTCTTGTTTCGGAATCCACAAACGATCCTTGAAATAGAGTAATCCATCGTCTTTCGTTTCGAGTTTAAGCTCAAGTTGAAGCGGTAGCTCATATTTCAATAAGCCTTTGGTTACACAAGATCGTTGTGCTTGAAGGACACGAGATTGAATATCGGATAGAGTTCGAATAGAATGAAGCTTGACTCGTTCCTTTCGACTAAGCGCATCGGCTATGACATTCGCCTTACCAGGATGATAGCGAATCTCACAATCGTAGTCGTTCAATAGCTCAACCCAGCATCATTGCCTCATGTTCAGCTCCTTCTGATTGAGAATATGCTGGAGACTTTTGTGGTCTGTAAAAACCACACACTTCGTGCCATAAAGATAGTGTCTCCAGATTTTAAGAGCGAAAACCACAGCTTCTAACTCAAGATCATGAGTCGGGTAGTTCTTCTCGTGAACTTTCAGCTGTCTTGACGCATAAGCTATAACCTTACCTCGTTGCATAAGAACGCAGCCAAGGCCTAGATTCGACGCGTCACAATAGACAATGAAATCATCGTTTCCCTCAGGCAAAGATAAAACAGGAGCATCGTAGAGTTTTTGTTTCAGTGTTTGAAATGCTTCTTCTTGCTTAGGTCCCCACTCAAAAGGCTTATTCTTCTGAGTCAAAGCAGTGAGTGGAACCGCGATCTTTGAGAAATTTGAAATGAATCGACGATAATATCCAGCAAGACCAAGAAAAGAACAAACTTTTGTAGGCGTCGTAGGTGTGTTCCAGTCCTTTATAGCAGCTATTTTCGAAGGATCCACATGAATACCCTGCTCGTTAACAATATGACCCAAAAACTGAACTTCCTTAAGCCAAAATTCACACTTGGAGAATTTAGAAAAAAATTGTTCCTTCTTCAGGAGTTCCAGTGTCAAACGAAGGTGTTGTTCGTGCTAGCTCGAGACTTCGAATAAATGAGAATATCGTCAATGAACACAATGATGAACTTGTCTAAAAAAGGTTTACAAACCCTATTCATTAAGTCCATGAAGATAGCTGGGGCATTCGTCAAACCAAAAGGCATGACAGTGAACTCGTAGTGCCCATATCTCGTGCGGAAAGCAGTTTTGGGAATATCTTCTTGGAGAACACGAAGCTGATGATACCCAGAACGCAGATCAATCTTAGAAAAATATGATGCACCTTGCAGCTAATCAAAGAGATCATCAACTCGTGGTAGGGGATATCAATTCTTGATTGTAAGCTTGTTAAGCTCACGGTAATAGATACACATTCGAAAAGACCCATCTTTCTTTTTCACAAACAGGACAGAAGCGCCCCAAGGTGAATAACTTCGTTGGATGAATCCTTTATCAGATAACTCTTGAAGCTGTTTCGATAACTCTTGCATCTCCAACAGTGCAAGACGATACGGTGCTTTCGCAATCGGGTTGGCATTGGGTATAAGATCAATATGAAACTCGACTTGACGAACTGGAGGCAAACCAGGCAGTTCATCAAGAAACACCTAGGGATAATCTCGAATAATCGGAATATCTTGAATACACTTGCTCTTGCCTTTCTCCTCTGTGACATGCGCCAGAAAAGCAACATATCCTTTTCGTAAATAACTTTAGGCTTTCGTACATGACATGAGTTTCAATCCACCAGATAGTTTCTCACCACGAACCTCTAGGACTTCACCAGACGAAAGAGGAATACGAACAATCTTGTCAAAACAAACCACCTTAGCATGATGTTTAGTTAACCAATCCATCCCAACGATAATATCGAAACTCCCAAGTTGCATCGGTGTGAGGTCAATAGGAAAAAGATGGCTATCGAGGTTCAATTGACAATCGCGAATAACATAATCGAGTACAAGAGGTTTACCAGAAGTAACTTCGACAGATAAGGGTTTCCTAAGTTTAGTTCTAGGTATCGCAAGCAAAGGCTCAGATAATAATGAAACAAAACTCCTATCGGAACCAGAATAAAAAAAGAACAGATGCAGGTCGATGGTTAACAAGGAACGTGTCATTAACAACAAGGTTGTCAGCTCGAGCCTCGTTTGCATTCAGATTTAATGCTCGCCCACGAGCGGGATTCATATTAGCATTCGCATTCGAATTTGCAAGCCTCGGACAATTGTTGCGGAAGTGACCCATCTCTCCGCAATTGTAACACGAACCTGGTGGGAATCTAGCAGCATTCCCCTGAGCTTGTGCTGGATTCTGTGCAGCTTGGTTCGGACCCAAACGATAGATGTCGGCCAGGTGCCCAAGTTTACCACAAGTAGTACACTGTTTGCAAGCTCGTTGTGAAACATGATGACCGTTGCATCGAGCACAGTGAGGTGCAGTACCAGCATACTGCTTCTTCGCAGGAGGTTGAGCCGGTGGGTTCTGAGCATTGTGATTCATAACAGCAAAAATCTGGGAGGCCTTGCGCTTCCTCGACTTCTTAGAAGACTCACCCTTCTTCTTTCCCTTACCTTTACTCTTGTCTTGAACGGAATCGACCGACTGCTTCTTATCACCCTTGCAGGTCAATTTCCCTTTTCTGACCTGAGACTCGGTCAGAGTAGCAGACAACTCAGTTGCCTTACGAACAGTAGTAGGATTACTGCCAGTCACAATGTCTTGCACAGAATCGGGTAAACCATCGATATACCTCTCAATCGCTTTCTCCAATGGGGTAACCATGGTAGGACACAACAAACTCAGCTCTTCATAACGATTCGTATACGCATGGTGTTCTCCCCCATCTTGCTTCAGATCATCAAATTCTCGTTCCAAAGCTCGAATTTCATGACGGGGACAGAACTCTTTCATCATGAGCGCCCGAAGCTCTTCCCACGTTTGTGCCATCGCCACATCGGCACCCCTATCACTCATCACACCGTTCCACCATGTAAGAGCATGCTTCTCAAACACACTTGATGCAAACTCAACCTTACGCTCATTCTGACATTGCACATGTCTGAATGTACTTTCGAGACTCTCGAACCACTACAGGAGCGCAGTTGCTCCTTGAGACCCAGAAAACTTTAGCGGTTTAGCTGAATTGAAATTCTTGAAACTACACTGGGCATTGTTGTTGTTGTTGTATAATTGATGGATCTGGGTTACTATGTTCGGAAGCACAGCAGCCATTTAATGAGAGACAAGGGCTGTGATTTCTTCGTTAGTTGGAGGTTGTGCATCTTGTCGAGGAGGCATTTTCTAAAAGGAACAAGGAGACATGAGAAACGAGTGAGATCGACAATTGGATAAACAAAAGAGGCACTGAAAACATCGACAAAACACAAGGAAGGCGGTCATTTGTTCGTTACCTCCAACAAACAAATGACTCACAGTGACTAATCAAAGTAAATGGGTCAATATAATGTATCGCGAAGACCTGCTTTAGCCTATAAGTGGACACTCACCCCAAGAGTTCCCAGGTAAGAGTGACTGGTCTGATTATGTGGATTTGTATGAACACTCTAGCCTTAGACAGAAAACCCGAGGTACAGGCATCCACTCTTCCAGATTGCACGTGTTCACACTATAAGACCCAAAACCTTGACGAGATTTTGAAAAATTCGGAAGGCACTAAGCCAAAAACAATCATTCGAAAGGGTGGGTGATTATTTTCAAAATCATTTTGGAAACTTAGAGGGTTCAAAACCTTATAAGAAATCATCTACGAAGAGATTATTGATTTTCAAAGCGGATTTGTTATTGTGTTCTCTTTGTGGTTATCACCTAAGGATAGGTGACGGTATTGTTTTAAAAATCTAAACACAAGTAAACTCGCGTTAGGGTCCTAGAAAAGTTATAGTCTAGGTCAAAGCATTACTAATAACCTAATTCCTTATAACCATTGGCTCTGACACCAACTTTTTCTGTCACACCCCGACCGCGTTAAAACAACGAAACCGCGGCGGAAACGTCGGGGAGTGTCGTGGCAGAATTATTGTTTCATAACCATGGATTCAAAAGTTTCGTTTTATTGATTCATTAGATAATTTACATTGTCTTAAAACAAAACAAACAAGTTAAACATAGTCTATCATCGTTATTAGGTCACTAAGGCCTCGTCCAGTCCTAAGTGAGCATGCATCCTAGCAATCAACATCATTCAACAACACCTGAAACATATGTAAAAACAAAGTCAGCAAAGAAATGCTGGCGAGCACATAGGTTTTATGAGAGTGTCGGATTCATGGCTCGTTTACATGTTGCAATACCTCATTAGACTACAAGAGTCAAAAGTTAAAAACCTTGTTTTGAAAAGTGTATAGTATTGCAGCATAATTAACCAACTCAAATCAAGTTGGTTATAGTTTATAAAAATCTCTTAGCCATGATTCTTGACCCAAAATATTTGTTTATGTAAACCAAATTGTAAATCACCTCGTTAATAAAAACTCGTATGGTTTATATTATTTAGAAAACATCATTGTGTGACATCGTTTTAAAATCGTTTACCCAAGTGAACTAAATAATGCTACGGAATGTAATATGATAAAAACACTTACATATAAGAAGTACCAGCGGCGTATCTACCATGTTTTTATCATGTTACACACGTCCCATTATCTAATCACAACCCAAAACCAATCGCTTGTTCAATTCATTTAACTCGTTTAAATCGTTTAAATCGTTTAAAATCGTTTAATCATTTTAAAATCGCTCTCGTTTTAATTGTGAAAACTACTTTTGATCGTCTCGCTAATAACATCTAAACCTTCGCAACTCGTCTATAGCTAATCTTGCATTAATAAACCACCAAAGGGTAAGTTAACAATTACAGATTCAGTCGTTACCCACATAACCCCACACATAACCATAGGTGCAGTCTGATAACGGGATTTGTCAGATCCTATGGTACCATAACCTAATACTGGTCGGTTCGGCCAAAACTAAAGAATGTTATTCGTTATGTAACTACGTCCAACAAGTTTGTTCACATTATCGAAATCGTTATTAGTTTTATATAAACCATATTAATCATTTTTGAAACCATCGTTAAAAATATCGAAATCGTTTAACACATATGAATCACCCCAAAACAATTGAAAACAGTAAGATAGGGGAACTATGTACTCACATAGTTACCACAAAACATGTAAAAAGAGGGGATCTATGTACTCACATTGAAGTGCAAAGTATCATCAATCTAAAGAACTCAACAAGCTCAAGCAAACCAAAAGAAATCAAGCAGCACCTAGAAATCGGATCACTAGATTAATAATTGACACCTAAATTGGAAGATCGGATAGAATGAGGTCTTGTAAACCAAATGAGTATTGGAACTCATGTGATATGGTTTAACGAAGCCTACATTCTAAATCGGAACCTATCCTAAGTGCTTTCGACCCGTTACGACCCATTAAGGTAGCTTACGCTACTTTAACGCGTCGTTCGCGCAAAAGCGTGTTCGACACGCCTAACTAGTCCTATGACAAGTATTATATGCCTAAACATGTTTAAATATGTTGCATAATCAGTTAAATGACAAAAGTTTAAGTTACATATGCATAATTACCAATTATGCATGAAAAGGGCATTTTGGTCATTTACCTAAGGCATATAAACAACCTATCATACAACTAATTAAACTAAGTGACCATAAGGTATAACCTCGGAAGGTTATTCCCTATACAACTATGGTCACTAAACATGCTTGGTCGGATCCTAATGATCGACCAAACGGGTCGAGTTTGAAAGTCTAAGCGGTTGTTAAGACCGCTTGACTTACGACTCTAAACAAGCACAAAACTAAAAGTGACGAGCTAAACATGTTGAAACATATTTAACTAAGTTAGAAAACAGGGTTCGATATCAAAACAAAGGGTTTTGATACCCAAGAATAGTTTGGTTGCAAAATATGCATAAATACGCATTTTGACCGAAACTATGACTCGTCACTACGCCTAATCAACGTGGTAATCAGTAGGTATAGTCACAAGGGACTATAAACATCGTGATTACGCTCACGTTGCAAAGTTCGAACGAACTTTGTGTTGACCAATTCGTGGTTAAAGCAGAAAGTCAAACATTGTTTGACTTTCGTGCTTAAAAACGCATAAAAGAATGAAATAAACTTACAAAAGGTCCAAGCTAGGAAGATTTTGATCCAAAATACTCAGGTATGAAGTTTTGAACTTCAACTTAGAGTAATTCAGACCAAAGTGTGAGCAGAAATGAATGAAAGCTTGGGTTTATATAGATTTCCCACAACTGTTAGGATCGTTTCTCGTAACCCGTGCTTTGATCAAGACCATACATGTGGGCACAAGGTTTTACAATACAATGGGACACTAAAAACAATCAAAATCCATCAAATGGTATTGCAAAACAATGGACAAAACCATCAAAAACAGGTTGGAAAGCCAGATTCAATGTTTCTGTACTGGGCAGCTGTCGCGGGCCGCGTAGGAAAAGGGCTAGGCTTACGCGCCCCTCCTAGCATCTTTCACAGATTTACAAGTTTAGTCCCTGCAGGCCTAAAACTTGGTTTTCGATGCATTTTTGACATGTTTAAGCCCTGTTAACCCCATTTCAAGGCTCTAAAATGAAGTTAAAGTATAGAGAACTTAAAATATGCTCAAAAACATCACGGATGTCGGTTCGTTTGGTCGTACGGTTGCGTTATTTGGTTAATTACGACAAAAACTCGAACGGACGCAAAAACGATCCAAATTAAGCGACGAATGGAAATTTAGCATGCCAATCACTAAAATAAAATATTTTAATGACTACAAAAATTTTTGGATGTCCGGATATATTCAGAACGTAAGATATGCGCGAAAATGCAAACTTATGCACTTTTTGACGCTTTTAGTTCCTGTTGATATAGAAAGTTTATTTTTACGCACCAAACACCTCAAAGCCTATTTCTAAGCTATGTAAAGGATATTTAGGGCATGTTTAACTTATGATCAAGTTCCAAAATGTTCATTACAGAACGAATGGACATACTTTCGCAGTTTGACACAAATAGTCCCTGCGATCGAATAGACTTGTTTTCGATACACCAAACCATCCAAAACTTATTTATAAGTTATGTAAAGGTTATTTAAGGTATGTTAAGCCTATGTCACTATTCCGGAGTGTTTGTCGCATTAAACTGACTGCGTTTACGCACCAGTTTGCATATAACTTTCCAGAAAGCGATTTAAAGCTTGAAATCTAACTCGAATCAAATCGTGAAATCATCAAACACAAATACACATATAATAACACCAAAACACATTGTTTTATTCATAATTGATATTGTTTTACATTGTACATCAATTATAGAGCATAGTTGTCACATGAATAATATTATCTTTTTGTAAACATTCATTGCAATCTACTTAACACTTTTGTTTTAAAACTTTATTTTCTTTTTCGAGAGTCAGCTCCTCTTCTTTTTGTTTCAAGAATTTTCCAATTTCAAACATTTCTTTACATTTTTCTTCAAAATATCATTCATCAGCTTTTGGCTCTCATCAATGATCTCTACCACATTCTTCTTCTTTTCTACACTCGCATAAATCACCCTTTTTATGCGTTCCTCCACTTCTTTCTCATAATTCTTATCTTCTTTGATCTTTGATTAAAATACTCCTGCAGTTGGAATAGCTGCAACAAGCGCTTCAAAATCTACCACCTTTGGATCCACTGCCGGATTCCCTTGAGGATCTAAAAAGAACTTCCTCTCATCATCCCATCTGTTGGCACCCTTTGCTTCCATGAAAACATCATACACCTCACTCAACCTTATAGTGCATGATGTTCTTCTCGACGGTCTAACCTCAACAACCAATGCAACCTTCTCTTTTGAAATGTATTTATTCCAATTGAAGCCTTCATCATATTGAGTCACCACCAAAGTTTGTTTTCTTTCTTTTGACGGACCTTCACTGATCTGTGATCGATTCATGCTTTTATTTGATTCCCGGTTTGAGCACTCTCTCTTGAAGTGTCCTTTCTGCTTGCACTTGAAGCAAGTGACCTTGGATTTATCAAATCCCAATTTTGTTTCAGGACCTCCAAGACATGATCTGCCGGTAATCTCCACAAACCTTTGTGCTCTTCTGATTACACTTGCCATACACCATCTGATATCAATAAGCTCCATCTCTTCTGGATCGATCTAGTCGTAGTCTTCATTTTTCATGTTTGGGTTTCTGATTTTACCCGCCACCAGACATTCATAAGATTCCATAATATATACTAAGAATACCATCTGTTGTTTGGCTGAGTCAGCATTCATGCTCTGAGAGTTATTCAGATTCAGGGCAATATTGCATTGAACAACATTTGGATTTGATTGGCTTGATGCAGAGGATGAATGATAACCAGAATAATAATTCAGAGACCTGCTTTGTGATGATTCATCGGAGTTCTTTGCACTAAAAGCAGTACCAATCTTTGACGTTTGATTGTTCATCAGCATGCTTCCACGATAGTATAGATTTACATTTTTTTTTTGATAATTTAAACTGGTCATTTTGTTTTGCTTTTTAAGTTCAAGTTCATGGCCTTTAAGTTTTTCAATCAAACTGTCTAAAGTAATCTCGTCAAAGTTTGCATCATTTTTCAGAATCATGACAAAGGTTTGCCAATCATCTACATGAGGTAATGCCTCAATCTGTTTGTCGATGATCTCTTCTCTGTCCTTTTTGATGCCGAATCTTTCTAGCTCAATTTTCAAATGACATAAACGTTCTATCATTTGTAAGACATTCTCTCCTTTCATGCAGTTGAACAAGTGTAAGATCGGTTTTGACTCCCGAAAGATTGCGTATGACACGTCTGACGTGCGGAATCCGTACACGTGCATTGGTCGAACACACGAACGTACTATAATCTGTGATTCGATTGAATAATCTGAAAAGTTACAAGTCACGTGAATCACCTTTTGCCTTTTCTCTCTACTTTCTCTCTCTAGCTCCAAATGTGCAAAATGGCAAAAGTCCTAAACTAAAGCCCTAACTCGTCTATTTATAGGCAAAGTCTTATAAGGAAAGTTTCCTTATTTACAATAATGCCACCTTGCCCTTTTTCCTAAATATTACAATATAAAGCTATGTTTTCTTCAGTTTCTTGCTACGGATTGGATTGACGGAGGCGATAGACATTACTGCACTCACAGACTCCCCCTTGGATATTTCCGGAGTCAATCACGTAGCGTCTTTTCTTTTCTCTCTCTCTCTGAGTCTTCTTTAAGCTTTATCATCTTCAGCATTCACAGACTCCCTCTTTCTTGAACAGAATTCCCGTGGATCTGTCTTCAGCTTCAGCTCCCCCTTTCATTAAACTCTTTCTTCAGGCTCCCCCTTTCGTCAAGCTTCCGTGCTTTTGGGATCGACACATGGCTTTCCGGCTACAAGCTCCCCCTTGCGTTGAGGTTGTCTTCAGACTCCCCCTTAGACTTGGCTATCGGGATTGTAATTTGGTACAACATCTGCAAATCTCAAACATTTATAAGTAAAAACATTTTGAACATTCAGGGGTGATGACCTGGCTCTTAAAAACTTTTTTAATCAAGGACCTGGCTCTTTTGTACAAATTTGATAATATGAATATATCCAGGATTAATCTTGACTCCACTCCCCCTAACAAATGACTTTATAGATTAAGCAATCAAGACCGTAATATGCCTCTTTACAACAGATTTTTAACATTTTAAACATCCAAAACCTTCACGATTTATCATCCAAGTCCAAATTAATGACCTTGGAGATATCACAAACTGTTTTTGATTTTTGGTTAAAAACTTCAAGTCTCAAATTAATGAACTTGTTTTATTCTCAGAAACACGTTCAGCGTACTCAGATTTTGAAACTCAGGTTCCAGACATCGGTTGTCGAAATTGAAGTAGAATCAATTTTTTATTTATTTTTCTAAAACATAAAGCAGTAAAGAAATATTTACAAACATATTTACAGACAATATTTTTGTTTGAGTTAGCGTCAGAGGATCATATCAGTTTACGACAAATCACTATCACCGTTGAGCTTTAAACACTTTAAGTTCTAAATGATTCACTTAGATTGTCAGTATACTGATCCACTTAAATTTTCACACAAAGTTCAATTGATTCGAGATACGAGATTAGTGTTTTAAGGATTTAACTTATTCGTGTGCCCTACCTCAGAATATACTCCCGTATCAAAATTCCCTAGATTCAGTCTTACAGGTGAATATACCAATTTGATATCTGTATTCTGCGTTAGTGCGAGACCTTAAGAGCTCAGGTATGAACTTCCGTTCAGTCAAAGATATGAAGGCTCGACTTTAGGTGTGTTCCCTTTAGAGAATCTTTACTTCAACTGCAATTGATTCATATCTTTCGATATTTTTCAATTTTTATGCAGAGGGTAAGCTTTAAAAGCTCGTAAAGTATTATACGAAGTCTAGGCCATTGCTTTCGCAATATCAGAAGACTAGGTATAATACCCCAGATATCAAACAGTATAAAGACCTAGTATCTCAGAATCAGGCAATCTCTCAAACAAGATTTCGGGGGTTACCCATATATCCAAGAGATGTTCCCCACGAGATAAGTAAGTATTTGATATTTAGGTTTATATCTCGAAAACAATCTACAAAGCGTGTAAAAACCTACTAGCATATCATCAGTGAGACCTTTTATCACATTTGACTTTCCATTTCTTTAGCGTACTATGATTGTCTACTGATGTACTATCATTTCCTCTTTTTACACAAAAACTCAATTTTTAAATTTTATCAAGTTTTTGGCTTTTTCAAATTTTTTAAAGGTTTTGGATTTTCTAACAACGCTTTTACTCCCCCTAAAATTCAAAACTATTTTAAAAAAAATTTGACAACCTGATACTGATCGCTTTGTCTCGCCATCTATTTTCTGCTTCACATGCTCTGTTTTGCAGAAAATATACCCCCATGATTTACAACACATTGATATATTACAGTTTGAAAACCCTTTTTCAATCTTGTGAAATTAATCATGTTTGTTCAGCCGTGAGGGTTTCGGCATATTCAAGTAACATATTTTTGTAATTTTTTTTAACAAAATATAAAACATATTTTTGTTTTTTTAATTTTTCAATTTTTAGGTTTTTTTTTTGAAAAAAATGGTTTATTTATGTACAAAAATCTAACAAACTCCATGTTTAACAGTCGCAAGGACCAGCAGCCTCTTCCTCTTGTGCCAAGCTGCTCTCTGCTTCATCTTGATACTTTTCAAAATTCTTGAGCACCTGCACATCCAATGTATTCAATTACTTGAACAATTTAGCCCATGTCTGTTTGACCTTAGGCATTTCGACACAATATGCTTCATTCAATCTTGGAAAATCTTTGTCATTTTATGCAAACAACTTTTCATCTTTTACATCACACTTTTTGATTGAATCAGTTTTCTATTCAGAACTAGGTTGTGTCTTAACTACCCAGCTTTGTCCTTTTGAAGCACTTCTTTTGTAAAAATGAGATTTAGTTTGAACATTTTGATTTTGAACAACAACTTTTGGTTTCCAAAATTGGTTTGGTTTTGTTGCATCAACCGTTGTTTTCCATCTTTGTGTTGTTCTAAATCTAAGTGTCATTGGTTTCCATGTTTGTTGTGAGTCAGCCTTCAACATTTTCGGCTTCCAAGTTTGCTTTGAGTCAAACTTGGTTGATTTTTGATTCACAACATCAGACTTCCTTTTCTTTACAACATCAACAGGTCTCGGATTTGGACACTTGCGAGCAAGATGTCCAATTTGATCACATTTAAAACATGTTCTCTTGGACACAGCTTTGACATGTTGTTGTTGCTTTTTCTGAGTATAGAACTCTTCATTACACTGTCGTCTAAATTGATGTTCTTTCTCTTCTTCGGAACTTGTTCCGTGAACAAAGTTTGTCTTTTTCTGATAATTTGGCATTTCATTTCTTTTCCAATTCTGTTTCTTTTTATAACCCAAACCAGCCTTCATGTTTTTCTTTTTGTAACTAGGTTTGTTAAAACAAGTTTTGTGACTCTTTCGAACAAACTTTGGAATCTCAGACTTTTCAATTTCAATCAATTTGAACATTGTCAATCTTTTCTGAAATCACATTCTGAATCAGGACTTCAAGATCTGAAAATAATTTGTCCGTCCAATCATGGTATAAACCAACTCTTCTTTCAAAACACTTTCAACTACCTTACCTACCACCTCTGAATCACTAGAATCATCATATTTGGAATAGGTTATGTCAATGTTATCTGGCAATTGATCAACCATGTTGAAAGCTTTTTCAACCTTCTCGTCATCATAGAATGTGAACTTTTCCTCAAACGGTGGTGGAACTTGATGATACTCTGAGCCAATTCCTTTCTTGTTTTGCTCAGAATCTTTACCATCTGGTTTTAGATTGAAAATGCGTTCAAGAACATATGATGAAGCGTGATAACTGTGTAACTTGTTGTTATCTTGTTCTAAATCAGCTATTTTACGCTTTAGCTTAGCAACATCTTCAATGTAAGAATTTACAACTTTTTGTTTAAGTTCATACTGTCGCTTAAGCGTATCAGATGTTTCAGAACGATGTTTCAAACTCGATTGAACAAGTTTCATTTGACTCTTCACGTCTTCATATGATTTTTTTTTGTGATATGATATGCAAGTTTTATTGAATCATACTCCTTTTCATTTCTTGAAAAGAGTTTTCTTTTTGCAAACATTCTTCTATCATTTTTAAAACCTTTTCTTTCAAAATTTCATTTTCTTTTTCTAAGCTCTTGCATTTTTGTGTTGTCTTTTTGTTATTATCTTTCAAAACCTTTTCATTTTCTAACATTTCTTTGAATTTTTTTGAAATTTTTTTTAATTTTAGTGAATTCTAAGTCTCTTATTATGAATTTTTCATCTTTTTCAGTACAAGCACTGCACATTTCCATGCATTTCTTGCACTGTTCAACATTT
The DNA here is from genome assembly GCA_030545235.1 of Helianthus tuberosus. Lineage (NCBI taxonomy): Eukaryota > Viridiplantae > Streptophyta > Magnoliopsida > Asterales > Asteraceae > Helianthus > Helianthus tuberosus. The sequence continues at coordinate 31,571,050 of CM060373.1, read as the reverse complement.
TTGTTTAAGACTTCAGAATCAGTTGAAGTATTTACCTTGGTGATTGGCACTTCGGCATTCTCTTTTGTCTGTGTCTGATCAGCTTCTCTCTTCTGCTATCCTTCACCATCATCAGCACCGATCACTTCATCCAAACTTCCCAACTTCACATCATCTTTGTTCTGCTGTTCTTCAGTAACAGTTTCTTTTTCTTTCAGAACTTCAACTTTCACTTCTTCAGCAGCCTTTTCAAATCATCCACCAAACTTTCAACATTCTTCTTCATCCTCTCTTCATCTCTCTGTCCTAGACTCGCTGTCATGACATCTCTGATGATTTTATCCAGCTTTTTCTCATAATGTTTATCTTTCGCAACATTTGAATAGTACTCACCGGATAGAGGGATTACTGGTAGAACGTCGTCAAACACTACTTCCTTTCGATGGACAACTGGTTCTCCTTTGCTGTTGACATAACATTCTCGTTTCTTGTCATACCTTCCATAATTTTTTGCTTCTTCATATTCTTTCTCCATTTCTTTGATTCGATACCCAACAATACATGTTTCTCTGTGTGTCTTCTCTTTCAGAATCTCTTCTTTTGTTTTCTCTTTCATGCAGCAACATATGCACTATGTTTATTCGTTGATACAGTTTTGCCATGTGCTGTAAACGTGTAATCGACAGCATCCTCTTCTGGAAGCACTTTACTCCAGTCATACCCTTCATCATCTTGGATCACAACACATGCTCTTGACTTCTCTTTCTCATAATTATCTTCAATTTGTTTCAACCTTGGTGATTCCTCTCTGCTCCTGTGATAGATCTCTTTTTGATTGTAATCGTCTTTAAACGGATTAGCAGTTTCTCCAACAGCAGAGTTTCTACATTCTCTTTTAAAATGACCCTTTTGCTTGCATTTGAAGCAGATCATTTTTTATTTGTCGAATCCCAGCTTCGTTGATGGTCCACCGATTGATTGTCTGCCAGTAATTTCCATGAACTGCTGAGCTCTTCAAATGCAGCTTGCGAAATACCATCTTAGATCAATGAGTTCCATATCCTCTGGATCTATCTGGTCATAATCTTCCTTTGTCAGTTCAGAATTTCCAATTTTCCCAGCTACCATATCTTTGTATGATTCCAGAACTAATCCCAGAAAGCTCATTTGTTGTTTAGTCGTGTTAATGCTCATTGCTAGAGAATTCTTTAGCTTTAAAGCGATGTTGCAGATAATTTCTTTAGATTCTTCAGAGTTTGAAGTTGTGGAAGATGAGTGATATCCTGGATTGTAGCTTGATGAGTCTTTCTGTGAGTCTTTCGTCTTTTCAACACTATATGCAGTCTTTGGTGATTCACTGACTGTCACCGAAGGTACACTACCCTTGTAGTAAAGACCGACATTCTGCTGATGCGAAGAACTACTCACCTTGTTTTGCTTTTGCAACACAAGCTCATGACTTTCTATCTTTTCTATCAAAACAATAAGAGTAATTGTATCAAACAACACATCATTTTTCAAAATAAACACAAACGTTTGCCACTGATCAGCTCATGGTAAAGCTTCAATGATTTTATCAATAATTTCTTTATGGGTTTTTGTTATTTCAAACCTATCGAGTTCAATTTTAAGGTGACAAAATCATTCAATCATTTTTCGTACTGATTCACCTTTGAGACCATCAAACCAATCAAATTCTTTTTTAAGTAAAGCTATTTTGTTCTTTTTGATTTGTTTACCCCCCCCCCACAGCTTTAACCCGTAATGCTTCCCATACTGATTTAGATGAACCGTCGTGATTAACCAATGCGAAAATGTCATCTCTAATCGACTGTTGGATTAGAGCAATCATTCTTTGTTCATATGAGAAGTTCGTTTTGTCGTAAACGGATAAGCTTTTGAGTGGAATTTCTTCGTTTTTATCATCGACTGGTCTACTGTATCCGAATTCCATGCAAAACCAGCTTTCGTGCACATAAGCTTTGGCCCAGTTGATAAATCGTTCTTTCCACCATGTGTAATCTTCAATACTGTCGAGCTTTGGTGGTTTCGAATGAGTTCCGTAGAAATTATCATGATTAATATTTTCATTCATTTCTTTCGATAAGCTTTTCGGTGTGACAGTCGATGTTTCGGAAGATTCGGATGTGAACGCCTTGTAAAGTGTGTTGTCGAATTCTTCAACCATCTTTTTCGCGTGTCTCCCTTTGAATTTGTACTTTGTTTATCACCTTGAATCTCCTGCAAATACACAAATAATCTATCAGTTTTAAACAAACACACACTCGGATCGGATGTATATCCAGTCGGACGGGGTCAACGAAAAGTCAATAGGATGACACTGATCGGATCACTTGGATCGGGTGGCAATGGATCGGATCACTTGGATCGAATGGTGATGGATCAGATCACTTGGATCGGATGGCAATGGTTCGGATCACTTGGATCGAATGGCAATGGATCAGATCACTTGGATCGGATGGCAATCCGTACGAATCACCGTTCATCAAATATTGGGCCGTTACTTTAAGAATGGATCAGATGACTTTTGTGAAACGGATTTTGATCCGTTTGGATAGCCGTTCGTCAAATAGCAAATGTAATGGATCAGATGTGTTTTGGATCGGATGGCTATCCGAGAGCTGAAAACACCCCTTTAATTAGAAGGCTAACACTTGAACTGTTATTGGGACTTCAAACGTTGATTGGATTTGACTTATCATAGAATGGCCGACAACTGTTGACTACACGTGAATATAAATTAATACTCTCTTTAAATGGGCTGCTTATAATATCATATGCACATTGAACTGTTATTGGGCCAAAAGATTAATGAATCAGCATGTAGAATTGGATCAGATCACTTTATGTTATCACCCGGATCACTATGGATCGGATGGTCCTTCGATCGAAGGACCCTCTGTGACAACCCTCAAAATTTCATGTATCCGTACGATTTATTTATGTTAATTAAAGTGCTTGATGACTGTTCTGAATTACTTAACTGCTTTCTGATTTCTGTGTCATACTTACATGTGCTTGTTAACATACTAGTCTTGTGCAGAAAATTGACTAAATAATCATGTATGCTTTCCCAAGTGTTGGGAATTAAAAGTGTTACAAAAAGATACATAAAAGACACTATACGGTATAACTTAGCACTTTAACGAACCGGTATCTAACCAAACAACCAGACACTACCCGAAACACCAAAATAATGCTAGAAGCATTGTTTTTATTTTTTCTGAACTAGTTATGGTTCCCGAACATTATAACACACTATATTTTGACATAGCACCTAAACCTTTAACTAAACTACTTATCTTCTAACTAGACTAACTAAATACCATTATTTAGTTATGGTTCCCGAACATTATAACACACTATATTTTGACATAGCACCTAAACCTTTAACTAAACTACTTATCTTCTAACTAGACTAACTAAATACCATTACAACCTAACTAAACCAACCCCCCCCCCCCCCAAAAAAAAAATCGGTTGTGAAGTGGGACCCCCACACTATGATTTTCTTTAATTGTTTAGGAGATATGTTATGTACATGAGGAACATATGGACCAAAGGATTTAACAATGTTGGAAGACTTCTTTATAAACCTTTAGACTTCCACATTCTTATCATTCACTCAAACTCAACAAACTTCTTTCTCCCTTCTTCTCTCTTGTTCGGCCGAACCCAAACCCAACCACCATCAACATCATTCAAGTTTCTTCTTCCATATTACTTGCATACAAGGGTGATAAAGACCATACAAAGGAGCTACGAGATTTCGGATTATCAAGGACCTTCTTCGTTTGCTATTAACCACTCATTTTTCATCTTGAGCATCCCTAGCTTAAAACCTAGTAGTAAGTCTCTTGAATCCATATTTATTCCATGTTTATGGTGGTTAATAGTTATATTAAGATGATATCTCAAGAACACTAAAAGATCATAAACAAAAGTCTTGAACATAAAGCTAACATGATGATGAAATAAGATGAAATCTTGATAAAATAGAGTTGTTTTGTTATGTAGTTGATTACTTGATGCTTGCTTGATGATTACTAGTAATATGATGTTGAACATCATGGTTGAACTTGTTAAAGTATGATTAAAGACATGGTTTAACAAGTTAGAGATGATTATGTGCTTTCAGGAAATAATCATCTTCTAGTCTACACATGAACTTGAAAGAAAAGTGAATTTCTTGAAAAATAATAAATCAAGTGAACTAGTGATCTTGTAGATCTAAAACTTGTGAACGATTTTCAAAGAAGAACCAAGTTTAAAAGGATGATTTTTAGAAGAACATGGTTTTTATTAAACCAACACTATTTTAAATAACAACATAAGTGTAGAGATACTTTTAACACAAGAAGATGTTATAAGTAAACATTTTTGTAAATTATATTTACAAGTTGGGAACATCTGAAAATCCCAAGAATGAGATTTTTACAAAAGTAAACACACTTTAGAGGGTAACTAAACCCACTAAACACCCCACTAAGTTACTACGCATTTTTATGAAAAACCAAGTTCATGTTATTATGTAAGGTGCATTGTTTTTGCACTTGACTAGTGTAATGTTGTGTGGTAACCTGTTGTTGATTGATTGAAGGATTTCCGAAAAGAAAATGATATGCTAATAAGCATGGATACCTCCATTTACAAAGGAAACTCTGGCGAAATTTTCTAAAATTCCAACACTTAGAAAATATTTTCTAAAACAAGTGTTACAAGTATATTTTTAGCTTTGTTTTCAAACTAAACTTCGCCAAAGGTTTTGTTACAAAATACAAAGTATCGGAGGTTGACTTTTACAAGTAAAACGGATAAATATATATTTCGAATATATATTTTATATTAGAACACTTGTGTGGATACTTGTTTATTTTGTGAGATAGTTATATTATTTTAGAGTAAAATAATGTAACTTAACAATATAACTTGACATTTGAACTGTGTGGTATGTGATAGAAGTAATGAGTAAATAAACTGTACGTAGGATACGTGTTATGCATGAGGAACTGATTGTTATCTGTGCCATATTAGGACATGCTTGATTTCCTGATTATTTGAGTAATTAATCTAACCGAGAAAACCGAGGTGAGTTCACACTTTCTACAAGGCATGGGATTCCCGGTGGTTTGGGAATGGGTTAAGAAACTAAAATGGAATCTACATATCCCCCTTTGGTAGGATATGTACCGCCATCCTCCATAGGTAGGATGCCAAAATTAATCCTGCGTATTCTCCTTGGGTAGAATACGTACGTTCGTCCTCCTTGGGTAGGACAACAACCTTAAACTACTAGCCAAAACTCTATCACCTAAGTCCCTCATTTTATATCGACTTAATCGCCGAGGCCGATGGCGAGCGGGTCACTTAATAGTACTATTAGGTTTAACAAACCTCACACCATGTCGTTCGGACGGGCGTGTACTAATGGACTATGGCAAACTGTCAATGATGATAGACATTGACGTAGGGCACAACTATTGTTCGTCAGTTGTCGATATGGTAACGGTCTAGTGGTTCACATGGGGAAGCCCCCACTGATCATGGATATGGTTTGGGTAATAAAGAAGGAACCGGTTAATCATACTTTCAACTATGGGGTAACCCCCACGGCAATTAAGCCAATGAAAGACAAACCATGTTTTCAGAAATAACTTAAAACTAAACAACCAACTGTGAACTCACTCAACTTTGTTGTTGACTCGTTGTTACTTGCCTTACAGGTCGTTAGATGCTTATGGAGCTTGCACGAGGAGGAAGTCGTTGTGGAATATGGATGTTATGTCCCGTGCTAAACATTTAATCCTTATGAACTTATGAAACCTACGTTTCGGACTTTAAACTTATGAACTATGGAACTTATGTTTTGGGTTTTTTTTACCTTCAATGCTTCCGCTGTTTAATTTAAACTTGGTTAACTAGCTTTGGTCACCAATTGTATTGTGGTTGGTTTTATTTACTTAACTACGTTGTTCAATATGACTGGTGGCTTGATCCTGGTCATGTCACGCCTCAAAGCAGTGATACTCTGCATCGTGGATTTTGGGGGTGTGACAGATTGGTATCAGAGCCATTGGTTATAGTGAACTTGGTTTTAAAAAGGGAAAAGCTTTTTGACGAAACCAGACTATAACCTGTACAATGCTCAACGATCCACAAAGACGCTTCGCTCCACGTGCAAGACTCGACACAATAGGTGGTATGATTCATGTTTATATTGTCGGTTAGATAGTTCACACTGTGCACCAGTTAACGTGATAACTGCTATTTGAACCTTGTGTGCTTACTTTCTCCTATTATCTCACGCTTACGCACTTTCGCGACACTTTTCTCACTTACGTTGCTTCGTTGTGAAGATCATGAACGGATGCGGAGGACGTATTAACCTAACTCAAGCATAGTTGACGGCTTTGATCAATGAGCGGGTTGCTGAGGCACTCGCAGTTGTCCCTGCAGGAGGTATAACCTGCCATATCAACCCATCTTAGGATGTTTAGATCCTACCTTCGCAAACCAACCCTCGTGCTTAACCTTGTCTTTTATTCTCGTGCAACAGGTCAACATGCTCAGCCTCCTGTGTGCACGTTCAAAACATTCATGGATTGCCGACCTAGTACTTTCAGCGGTACAGAAGGAGTTGTAGGCCTTCCTCACTGGTTCGAGAAGCTTGAGTCTGTTTTTGAGATGTGTGAATACCCTGAAAATCGTAGGGTGAAATTTGCTACTGGAACGCTCGAAGGCGCTGTGTTAACCTGGTGGAAAGCACAGGTTCAACTGCTAGGGCTGGCGGTTGCTAATGCCACCCTATGGAACGGTTTCAAAGATCTGATCAAAGAAGAGTATTGTAGTCGTGACGATATCCACAAGCTAGAGGTATAATTTTTCAATCTGAAGATGACGGGGTCTGAAATCGAGGCATACACAAAGAGGTCGAACGCATTAGCTATCCTGTATCCCACTATGGTGGATCCTCCTATCAAGCATATCGAGCTGTACCTTAAGGGATTGGTGCCAGAAATTCAAAGCCACGTAACCTCATCTAATCTTGGCACCTTTCAGCAAATCATCAAGTTGGCTCATCGTCTCACTGATCAGGCAGTTGAGCAGAACAAGCTGCCCAGGCGTATTAGCGCTACTACTACTGATGCTCTAGTGATAAAAACTGCTAGTGGGATGGAAATTCGGGCAAGGGTTCTACTTCAATTCAGTCTCAGTAGCGAAAGACTGATGACTACCAGAGTCCTGGTCAGCAATCTTCTGGTAGTCAAGGACAGGGTGGATACCGAGGGAACTACCCCAAGTGCAACCAGTGCAACAAGCATTATAGCGGGCAGTGCCACAAGGGTCGTTGTCTAAGGTGTAACAAGTTTGGTCATGAAGCAAAGGATTGCAGGGGCGCACGACCCACAAATTAGAATCGCCAACAGCAACAACAGGCTCCACAGAACCACCAGCAGCAGCAACAGCAGGGCAATAAAGGATGCTTTCAGTGTGGCGCTGAAGGCCACTTTAAGAGGAACTGTCATCAGCTGAACCAAAATCAGAACAACAACAAACAAGGAAACGGGAACAACAATGGAGGCAATAACGGGGGTAATAATAATGGCAATGGTGCCAGGGGACGTGTTTTCGTGCCAGGTCAGGGTGATGCAAGGAACGATCCCAACGTTGTGATGGGTAAGTTTCTTCTGGAAGACTTCTTTGTTACTGTTTTATTTGATTCGGGTGCCGATACTAGTTATGTGTCCTTAAAAGTCAGCCAAATTCTTAAGCGCGCTCCAACGCTTCTGAACACCAAACACACGGTAGAACTAGCAAACGGTAAAAGTCTTGAAGCCACACACATAGTTAAGGGTTGTAACCTCGTCTTAGCTGGTCAGACCTTCTCTATCGATCTTATTCCTATCGTACTTGGTAGTTTCGACGTCGTTATTGGGATGGATTGGCTATCTCATCATCAAGCAGAGATTATTTGCAACGAGAAGATCGTCCGCATCCCTCGTTCTGGTGAAGAACCTCTCATGATTCATGGCGACAAGAGTGGTGTTGTGGTGGGCATCATCTCTTTCCTTAAGGCCCAGAAGTGTTTGCGAAAGGGCCACCCTGCCATTCTAGCTCTCGTTACTGAGGCATCATTGGAAGAGAAGAGAATTTAAGACATACCTATTGTACGTGATTTTCCTGAGGTATTTCCTGAGGAATTACCTGGTCTTCCGCGTCATCGTCAAGTTGAATTTCAAATCGAGCTAGCTCCTGGAGCAGCGCCCATAGCTCGAGCGCCTTATCGTCTAGCTCCATCAGAACTCGAAGAACTGTCCACGCAACTACAAGAACTCTTGGAAAAAGGTTTCATACGTCCTAGCTCTTCGCCTTGGGGAGCTCCAGTGTTATTCATAAAGAAGAAAGACGGTACCTTCAGGATGTGTATTGACTACCGCGAACTCAACAAGGTGACCGTGAAGAATCGTTATCCCCTCCCACGTATTGATGACTTATTCGACCAGTTGCAAGGGTCTAGCTTCGACTCAAATATTGACCTAAGGTCAGGCTACCATCAACTGAGAGTCCGAGACGAGGATGTCTCTAAAACAGCATTCAGGACTCGTTATGGGCATTACGGGTTTCTGGTTATGCTTTTCGGATTGACGAACGCACCTGCAGTCTTCATGGATCTCATGAATAGAGTGTGCAAGCCCTACCTGGATAAGTTTGTCATCATTTTCATCGACGACATCCTGATCTATTCTAAGAGTCAGGAGGAACACGAGCAGCATCTAAGACTTATTTTGGAACTTCTTCGAACAGAGCAGTTGTATACCAAATTTTCGAAATGTGACTTCTGGCATCGGGAAGTCCACTTTCTAGCCCATGTGGTAAACAAGGATGGGATTCATGTTGATCCATCCAAGGTTGACTCGATCAAGAACTGGCCTGCACCCCGTACACCAACAGAAATCCGCCAATTCTTGGGTTTGGCGGGCTACGACAGACGATTCATCAAGGATTTCTCTAAGATTGCGCAACCTCTCACTTCATTGACTCAGAAGGGTGTCACCTATCATTGGGGTGATGCACAGGAGTCCGCATTTCAGCACTTAAATGACAGACTTTATAGTGCGCCTATCCTCTCATTGCCTGAAGGCACAGATGATTTTGTGGTTTATTGCGATGCTTACATCCAAGGACTTGGTTGCGTGTTAATGCAACGTGACAAGGTCATTGCCTACGCATCATGCCAACTTAAAGTTCACGAAAGGAACTACACTACGCATGACTTGGAGCTGGGAGCAGTTGTTTTCGCCCTTAAGATATGGAAACATTACCTGTACGGTACCAAGTGCACCATTTACACCGATCACAGGAGTCTCGAGCATATCTTCAAGCAAAAGGAGTTAAACATGCGACAACGCCGATGGGTCGAGCTCTTGAATGATTACGAATGTGCGATCAAGTACCATCCGAGCAAAGCCAATGTTGTGGTCGACGCCCTTAGTCGAAAGGATACTATACCTAAGCGTGTACGTGCGTTACAGCTTACCATTCACTCTAACCTTCCCGCTCAAATTCGTGATACTCAGGTTGAAGCATTGAAAGCAGAAAACATCAGGGCTGAGTCCCTGCGAAGGTCGAGGAAGCAGTTAGAACAAAAGGAAGACGGCGCCTACTATGTAAACGGGCGCATCTGGGTTCCACTTTATGGAAACTTACGCGAGCTTGTGATGGATGAAGCACATAAGTCTCGTTATTCAGTACATCCTGGTTTGGATAAGATGTACCACGACCTAAACACTACATACTGGTGGCCTAGCATGAAAGCCCACATAGCAACCTACGTCAGTAAATGCTTGACTTGTGCTAGGGTCAAGGTCGAGTACCAAAAACCATCAGGCCTACTTCAACAAACAGAGATCCCGAAATGGAAATGGGAGCAAATTTCCATGGATTTTGTTACTGGCCTGCCGAGATCTCAACGCGGAAATGACACTATTTGGGTGATAGTGGATCGATTGACTAAGTCTGCACACTTCTTGGCTATCAAGGAAACCGACAAGTTTTCTACTCTAGCAGACATCTACCTAAAGGAAGTAGTATCAAGGCACGGAGTGCCCACCTCCGTCATTTCGGATTGTGACTCACGTTTTACATCTGAATTGTGGCAAGCTATGCATAAGTCCTTTGGTTCTCGATTAGACATGAGCACGACATATCATCCACAAACGGATGGGCAATCTGAACACACCATCCAAACCCTTGAAGACAGGCTTAGGGCATGTGTAATCGAATTTGGTAACGGCTGGGAAAAACACCTCCCGTTTGTGGAGTTTTCGTATAACAACAGTTACCACACCAGTATCCAGGCCGCTCCGTTTGAGGCATTGTACGGACGAAAGTGCCGATCACCTCTTTGTTGGGCAGAGGTTGGCGACAGTCAAATCACTGGCCCAGAACTTGTAGTAGATACAACCGAGAGGATTGCTCAGATACGACAACGAATGGCGGCAGCTCGTGACCGTCAGAAAAGCTATGCTGATAAGCGAAGAAAGCCACTCGAGTTCCAGGTTGGGGATCGGGTGCTAATGAAAGTCTCACCTTGGAAAGGTGTAGTTCGTTTTGGTAAACGAGGCAAGCTCAATCCGCGCTATGTCGGACCATTCGAAATCATTGAGAAAATTGGCAAAGTCGCCTACAAGTTGAATCTACCTGAAGAACTCAGCGGAGTTCACAACGTTTTCCATGTGTCGAATCTGAAGAAGTGTCTGTCAGATGAGACCCTCATAGTTCCTCTCAAGGAGCTCACTATCGACGACCAGTTACGATTCGTCGAGGAACCAGTAGAGATTACTGATCGAGACGTTAAGATTCTCAAGCGTACCAGAATACCTCTCGTCCGAGTTCGTTGGAATTCCTGTCGTGGCCCAGAGTATACCTGGGAACGAGAAGACCAAATGAAACCTAAGTATCCCCAGCTGTTTGAGAAAAGTGCAACCACTACTAAGGCTGAAGCTACTGCAAAATTTTTTGACGAAATTCCAAATCAACGGGGGGATGATGTGACACCCTAGGAAAACCAGGAAACCAACGCAACTTAACTAGCTTCCTCAGTAACCACGTGCTAAATTTCGGGACGAAATTCTCTTAACAGGGGGAGAATGTGACAACCCTCAAAATTTCATGTATCCGTACGATTTATTTATGTTAATTAAACTGATTGATGACTGTGCCGAATTACTTAACTGCTTTCTGATTTCTGTGTCATACTTACATGTGGTTGTTAACATACTAGTCTTGTGAAGAAAATTGACTAAATAATCCTGTATGCTTTCCCAAGTGTTGGGAATTAAAAGTGTTACAAAAAGATACATAAAAGACACTATACGGTATAACTTAGCACTTTAACGAACCGGTATCTAACCGAACAACCAGACACTACCCGAAACACCAAAATAATGCTAGAAGCATTGTTATTATTTTTTTTGAACTAGTTATGGTTCCCGAACATTACAACACACTATATTTTGACATAGCACCTAAACCTTTAACTAAACTACTTATCTTCTAACTAGACTAACTAAATACCATTACAACCTAACTAAACCAAACCCCCCCCCCCCCCAAAACCGGTTGTGAAGTGGGACCCCCACACTATGATTTTCTTTAATTGTTTAGGAGAGATGTTACGTACATGAGGAACATATGGACCAAAGGATTTAACAATGTTGGAAAACTTCTTTATAAACCTTTAGACTTCCACATTCTTATCATTCACTCAAACTCAACAAACTTCTTTCTCCCTTCTTCTCTCTTGTTCGGCCGAACCCAAACCCAACCACCATCAACATCATTCAAGTTTCTTCTTCCATATTACTTGCATACAAGGGTGATAAAGACCATATAAAGGAGCTAGGAGCTTTCGGATTATCAAGGACCTTCTTCGTTTGCTATTAACCACTCATTTTTCATCTTGAACATCCCTAGCTTAAAAGCTAGTAGTAAGTTTCTTGAATCCATATTTATTCCATGTTTATGGTGGTTAATAGTGTAACGCCCTGCGTTTTCAAACTTTCTACATTTAGAAACCCTTGCTTGAAGTTCTATTTTTAGAAACCTTGCGTTTTTGTAATCATTCTTTCATCATAATCATTGTAAAATACAGGACTTGAATCCTAATTAAACTTGTGTTTTCCTCCAAACTTGTGTTGAATATACTTCTTACATATTCAATCGTTTAAACTGTGAAACAATCCACACACATTTGTGATGCTCGCAAACGTGTTATAAATCTACCAATACGTGACGTACATGCTTCATACTATGCTTACATACTAATTCTATACTTAAACATGCTCATTCTTACACTTATGCAACCCTTTGAACATGTTACATATGCTTAGGAACCTTAAATAAATCACAAAACCCGTACTAAGTGACATTGGGACAAGTTGCAAAACAATAAAACATAAAATAAATTTTTGTGCTTGCTGCCTGTGGCTTACGGACCGTAAGCCTCCCACCCTTACGGTCCGTAAGGGTGTCTGGCGGGACAACAGCTTCAAATCTCCGCGATTTTGCACGAAATCCCAAGTTCTCACCTCCTCCAATTAGCTTTAAACCTCCATTAAGCACCTCCAATCAACCCTAAACTCATCCACTATACATACACACCTTCTCCAAGCTCAAAACACTTTACAAACACTCTCTAATCTCTCCTAAATCACTCTCAAAACTCTTGCAAATCAGAAATTCGGGCAGATTCATACATCTTTACAAAAGTGAGCATAACTTGCTCAAAACTCAACCAAATCACTAGATTCTTCTTCCTACTTGCTTGGATAATCATTGGGTTTGATTCCTTGATCTCTCCTTGGAGAAATTAGACCTGGAATTGCCCTAAAAATGTCCATAAACTTTCTGTTATGTTTTAAACTCTTTCAAAACTTGTTTAAACTTATCAAACTTGAGTCTAACTCATCTCACACCTATGTCCTAATGCTTACAACCTATCTTATGGTTGGTTAGGCTTAAAAACAAGGCTGAGAAATGTGAAATCAGAGGTGTAAACCTCACATATGTTCGGTTTTAATTAGGGTTTTTAACCCACAAGTCATGTTCAAGCTTCAAACTTGATATAGGAGTGATTATGGAACAACTTGGGTTAACCAACATAAATCCCCACGTGACTTGATGATTTCTCATAGCTTAGATTGTTTACATTCTTGTACTAATCCTAGTTCATGACCCTCCTTGTTTGTTGTTACAACAAGGGTAGTGGTGAACACATACGAGGTGCCTAAATGGAAGCTTGTTCTTCCTACCTCCTACATGACTTCTATGACACATTTGAGGTACCTAAATGAAGATGTAATCTTCTACCTCATGCTTGAAATACTTGAACATTTGGACTTAATACCATATACTATACAACCTAAATAATATTTATGTACATTCGAACCTTTCATGTTGAGTTCATGTTCAATTGTCAAAGTAGTAGAACATCATCTAAAGACCTAAACCTTGTTATGATTCTTATGGGTGTTGAACTCATGAAATCATTATAATCCTTGTGGTTACCAAGTGTCATACAAGTGTTATGTGTTGAAGATGATTATTTTCACATGTTATTTTCATGTTGTTTAATTCCGAATCCCGACTCAAATCGTACTTAAACTTTAACCCTTATGCATTCGGACTCTAAATCTCTACTCGTCAACAATTGGATAATCGGAAAGCATATGCAAACTTTGTGAGTACACTCGACCCATTTACATTTTAAACCACTTTTGGGTTGTAACATGTTACCATACAAAATTTCACTTACACACACACTCAAACATACTTTGTGAACTCAATCCGTTATACATGCTACTTGTTATGCTAGATAATACATGCTTCATGCCATTACTATGTTATACCCTCTGTTGGGATTGAACCCTACCAGAGGAACAGATAATGTAAAGCCAAAACCAGGTCACAACAGTGGATTCACAATAAACAGCGGTTTACACTTTGCTCTCCCCTTGAAAGTGATTTATAACATCTGATGGTCTCTATCTGCTGCTCATATTCAACTGCTGCTGTTCTTTCAACTGCTGATGAAAACTCTGAAGTATTCAACACTGCTGGTCTTATCTACTGATGTTAAAGCACTGCCCAGTCAAGGACTGATCAACCTTGAGGAAAGCACTGACATAAAGGGAGAGCAGCTGTTTAGTAAATTGTTTGTCTTATGTATAGTCAGTGGTTAGGTTAGCAGTGTTTGTGTAAGGGCAGTAGATACAGGTTGTTAGGCTGTTAGAAGTCGCTTTCATGGTGACGTCAGCTGAGATACCTCAGTGGTTTGGTTTGCCGATAAATGTAACAGTACCCTGTACTGTTACATTTGATTGACTGAGTTGGTTTTTCCTTCTTATGTCTAATCCTTTCATCTTGTGCAATCCAACCTTGGGGCATCAGGCTGAGGGGGAGTATAGTTTGTAAGCTTATCTGTAATCTTTTGCTTTGATTTGTAATTCATTCGAATCTATGAGAAGCAATTGTTTATCAAACTATTTTCTCCTTTGATTGTGTTTACAAAGTTTGTTTTCATTTCCGCTGCACTTAACATATTTTCATATTCGTTGATCATTCATTTTAAACAAACAAACACTATCATGAGAGCCTCCGATCCTAACAATTGGTATCAGAGCCTGGACAGTCAAATTTGATCTAACAATCAATTTGACATAACAGTTCGGCTCAAAATTCATTGATACTAAGGTTGGTTGTATTCAGTTGAAAAACAGAGTAACGAGTAGATCATGTTCAAAGTGGTTATTCAAAACTCTGTAAATCAACCAAGATGTCATATGACACACAAATTTCATACAACAAGCGATATCATGCACAAATCACTCATAGTTTTCAGATCTGTAAACATATCTGATAAATTATGGGATTGGTCTATATTCTCAAATTGATTTCAACTGTTGTTTTGATATTTGTGATGTTTTCAATAAATACTAAAGTACTAACCTCAGTTTAACAAAACCTATGTTCATAAAAGCATTGTTGTTTTGTTAACACTAAAAGAGGGAAATTAACACTTTAGTTATTTAGATCTTATATGTGTTGAAAACAGGTTGAGTTCTTCAAAAGGACAAAATCAGCTATGTTAAAATACAATAAGAAAATTCACAAAAACTCCGAAGTGTGTTCATCTCAATGCTTCTGAAGTCAGAAGAAAAGAGTATAAACATAAAACACTAAAGAGTCAAAGTTTGAGGTAATAATGGTCATTAAGCAAATATACGCATTCATCTGTTCAGGGAAAGGTTTTGATTCCAGTAAATGAACTCCAAAAAGGACTAGACATATGTTTTAAAAATATATCCATGTGTCCTCATGTTTGCAATCAACCGACAAAGAAAATGGTTCCAAACAGTGGTCAAAATGTATTCAAAAGTTTTCAACCACTGTTGCTAAACCACTGACCATTTTCAAAAACCTGTGAATGATGTGATTACATTCTCTATTGAAATTTTGCCAAATCTTTTTGACACTATTCTTAGAAAATCCTTTAACCATTTTTTTGTTCAAAGGATTCTTTCGAATAACCAGGATATATTATTCATTTTTTTTATATAATATATTTGAAACTTTTGCCTGTTTTTGTTGGCAATAGTTTCAGCTCCTGTCAGGATGTAATACCTTATTTTTGCATGGTATTTGTGTCCTCAGAAATGGGTCAAAAGGAAATGGTACATATGTCATGATCATGTCATACTCAGGCTTGCTCCTAAATGTTTATCAAAGGATGATTGCAAACTGTGATTAAATTACTAAGGTTCTCATGTGTTAATTGAATATTAAACGAAAATGAGTTGCCTTAGTAAAAAGTTTTCATCATCTGGGGTACTAAACCACTGTCTTTCAAAATTGACATGTTGCAAAACCTTGAATGAAAATTCTTAAAACTGTTGCTGAAACATCTGTTCTTCAGATTTGCACCATTTACCCTAACCACTGATTGTTCAAAAGTCTGTTCTACTTCAAAAGTCTGTCCACTGCTGAAAGTCAACCCCTGCTCTCTCATTATTTTGATAAACTCTGTTGTTCAAAAGCAGTGTCTTATCCACTGATATGCTATCCACTGATAGTAAAAATCATCCACTGCTTTCATACCACTGCCTTCATCAGTCACTTTCACAAAAGTACTGTCCTTCACTTTCAACAGGGGTTGTCACATGGACAGTACATATTGGTCAGACCTTTTGTAACGGCTGCCACCTCAGCATTCACTTTCTTCCCTATAAAATCCCCCACTCACCATCAAAACAGGGTTTTACTGTCGAATTGAATTCTTAAAAATTCTCTTCTCAAAGCAGTTTTTCATCTCATTTCTTCCCAAATTTCTTCGATCAATCATCCTCAAAATGACAAAATCAAAGAAATCTTCAAAACCCTCATCCAAATCATCATCGAAAACAGCCTCTCAAAAGGCAATCTCCACTGAGATTCCACATAAACCATCTCACAATCTCCTGGGTCTTCTCACAAAACCAGGAACCACCAATATTTTCGATTCCACCATTGATCTCATGGCAAAATCAAAGTACAAAACTTTGTTTACTGCCGATGCACCAATCTATTTGGCGACCCAAAGGGAGTTCTGGAAAAATGCAACCCTTGAAAAACAAGGAGACATTGCAACCACCATAAACTCTTCAATAAAGGGTAAAGCTGTCCAAATCACGCCACAATCCATTTCAGAGGTCTTTCAACTCGGTGATCAGGAAGGTAAAATTTCTTTCACTAAAAACGAGTTACAAACTGACTTCATTGAGAGAGGGTATGAAGCCACAATGATGAAGAAAATTACCTTAGAAAAAGGTTATTTTCCTTCTGCAACCAGATTTTTATTTCATACCCTCCTATTATGTGTCTCAAACAAAACCACTTCTTTCAATGAAATTTCTTTAAAGATTCAAAATCTGGGATATGCAATTCTTCAAGGCGAAAATTTTAACTATTCTCGGGAAATATTTAAAGATTTGGTTAATAATGTTGTAACAAAATCATTCTTACTGTTTCCAAGGTTTTTGAGTTACTATTTTACAAAGAAATTCAGTAAGGATGATTTAGCTTTAATAAACCAAGGTGATTCAATTCAAATAAACAGTCTAACAACTGAAACTTTTTCAAGAATGTTAGCACCTTGCAAAACACAAGCAGAGGTGCCTGAGCAGATTTTAGCAGTTACAACTGCTCCTCAGGTATCTGCTGCTGAGCCCACTGCTCAAGGTGATCAAAGCAGCATCACAACTGTTTTGAAACCCACACCTACTATCTCCAAAAAGCCAAAAAGAAAAACTCAAAAACCCACAAAACCCATCAAAACGGCAACTCTGGAGGATGAGATACCAGAGCTCTTGCCTGTGACAACACAAATGTCTCAAGAAACCACTGCTGCTACTTCCTCACAGCAGTTGGTACAAATATCTCAACCCATAACCACAACTCCTCCTGCTTCTTCACAAAAAGAACAGGTTGTACAAATAGGGTCTCCACATCATGATGCTCTAGAAACACTTGTTTCTATCATCCACAGCTCAATACCCGGGGCAACTCCACTTTCTACACCATCCTTCACATCCACAATTCCCTCACCAATAAAACCACTGTTGGATGCAATTGATTTGAACCAGGCATTATCCAGTCCTTCTCAATCACCTACAAATGAGAATATACCTCAACAACTGACTGGGTCTGATGTATCAATCTTTGCTAACCCACCAACACAACCTGAGGAGGTTACACCCCTTGAGTTACAAGTAACTCTTGATGGTAATCCAAGTGAAGCAGCCACTACAAGTGTTACACCCACTGGGTTATACTTGGACAGTGGTTACATTAATAAGACTTCCTTGGAGGCAATTCCTTTTATAGCACCTCTGCCAACCACCAGTGGATTTCTGTATCCTACTGGCAACATCAAAAGGTTGTCAAGTGTTGAAGGAAGAAGACCCCAGTACCAAGAAAAAGGGGCATCAGTGGTTAATGTTTGGAGTATACTCCCTATATCTACCACTGATAAAACCACTGCTAGTGGGAAATCAGATGATCCCATTAACTTGGGTGATGGTTTAAAGTCCCAGAAATTGACGGATCGCATTGAAAAACTTGATAACTCTGTTGTAGAACTCAAAGATATGCTACAACAGGTGTTACAAGTTCAGAAGGTACAATCAACTGCTGTTCCATCTCAAGCACCTGCTCCACAAAGGGCATCTGCTCCAAAAGAGCTCTGGATGTTATTTCAATCTTTTCTCCAACAACAAGCACTATTAGCAGATCAGCAACATGAAACACATGTACAACAGCTGAGAAATGCAATGGAGTCAAGGTTCAAGAACACTAAGGCTGACTTAAAGGCTCTCAAAACTCAGATCTTGCACACCACTGGCACTGCTCCTCCACAAGTACGCTACATTTATCAACTCCCAGAAGATAATGCCAAAAAGGGGGAGAAAATGAAGGAGTGGAAACAGAAGGGTATAGAAGATGGTCTTTATCTTGAACCAGGAAATTCAAACATGACCAAACAGATCCCTCTGCCAGATGGTAGTAAGAAAATTGATGTGACAATAAATGCACTAGCAGAAGCAGCTGCAAGTGTGAAAAGAGATAGAGAGGCCAAAAGGAAAGCCAGGGTGGACAGAATGGATCATCCAGATCAGGGTACTTCTGGGTCAAGGGATCATGAAAATCCTGTTGAGGAAAAGAAGAGGCCTACTAGAAAAGTAAGGCAACCCAAATCCATTCCAACCAGACGTTCAAAGTCTGCTCACAAACCACCATACAAAACAGCTGATGCAACAGGAGTTACAAAAACCACTGCTTACCAAACAGTTGTTCCATCAACACACACCACTTCAACACACACAACATCCACTGCTTTACCATCATCACCACCAAAAACAACACCTGCTGACATACAGCAGAAGACAGCAGATGTTATAACATCTGTTGTAATGACAACAGTGGTTGAAACACCTGTTGTTTCAACAACTGTTAGTCAATCACAATCCACTGCCACTACATCTACAACCACTGTTCCATTCAAAACATCATCAGTCTCTCCTAAACCAAAAAGGAGAAGGCTAATTTTAAAAGATGATGACACACCTCCATCACCAACATCTTCAAAATCCTTATCACTTGTCACTATTCCTAAACCCATACCTTTCTCTTCAGCTCAAATTGTAAAACCACTACCTCCTGCTGGTGTCTCATTCCCTCTGGAACTCATTGCAGTCAGAGAAGAAATCAAATCATTTTATTATGAAGATGACCCAGCCAAAAGGAGTTTGCCATCAATTGCAAATTATCCCAGGCCAAACAACATTGAAGAATACTTGAAGCTCAAAGCCAAACAAGCAGGGGATATTGCAATCAAAAATAGAAAAGGGAAATCTGATAGAGAATTTCAACAAAACTATCAGTTCTTACTCTCACAGGTCAATGCTATGGAACGTTTTGCTAAAAATGTATGTCAGAAAATTTCAGAAAGGGCAGATGAGTCCTTAAGAAAAGACTACATTGAAAACATCATGACCTACAAGAAATATAAGGGGGAGAAACACATGTACAAGAACTGGACCATTCCTGAGCTTGAAAAAGAAGCAGCCAGGATTCAAGACATGATAAAAAATAAGGTCAAGCAGACTCCTCCTGAAAAATTCCAACAATTTGAAGCTGAGAAGATGTTAGAGCTGAGGAGAATGAAAGAGGAGCTGATTATAGCTGATTATGGGTCAAAGAACTCTGTGACAAAGTGGGGAGAAGATAGAGTCAGGGCAACCTATAAAAGATTAGAGGAACTTAGAAAGAAAGATCCAAGAGTTCCACAAAAGCCTGACTATTCCAAAGCAGCGGTTTCAAAAAGACCACCAAAGCTGCAAGTCAAAAGAATCGCTGCTCCAGCTGGTGCTGCCATCTACAAAAGAAGGAGCAAAAACCAGTTTAGCATGGAAACAATTCAAGATCTTTTAGCCGGAGATGCCATTGTAAAAGATGGCACGGAAGTAATGATAAAAGAAGATCTTGAATTGGAACAATCTACAAATGCTGCTCAGCCAGCTATGAACAGGCCAGCCTCACCAAATACTTCTGCAAATAAACATCTCCCAAGAAACCCACCAGGCTCAAAAATACAAAAGTGGGAAACTGACAAACGGACCTGCGTATTGACTTTGCTCAGGTCTGGTGGAGTAGTGGAGAAAATATCAAGGGAACAAGCTCTTGGCCTGAGTCTTGAAGATTTGCAGGATCTCCTTGATCTTCCACTTAGCAGGGATGATGAAGATACAGACGCCCTAGACTTTGAATTACAATTTAAAGGTCAGATAAGGGAGCTGTTGATGAGGCAATAAAGATTTCCACAAATAATGAAGAGTTTTGGCATTAACTGTTCCAGGGGGAGATTGTTGGGATTGAACCCTACCAGAGGAACAGATAATGTAAAGCCAAAACCAGGTCACAACAGTGGATTCACAATAAACAGCGGTTTACACTTTGCTCTCCCCTTGAAAGTGATTTATAACATCTGATGGTCTCTATCTGCTGCTCATATTCAACTGCTGCTGTTCTTTCAACTGCTGATGAAAACTCTGAAGTATTCAACACTGCTGGTCTTATCTACTGATGTTAAAGCACTGCCCAGTCAAGGACTGATCAACCTTGAGGAAAGCACTGACATAAACGGAGAGCAGCTGTTTAGTAAATTGTTTGTCTTATGTATAGTCAGTGGTTAGGTTAGCAATGTTTGTGTAAGGGCAGTAGATACAGGTTGTTAGGCTGTTAGAAGTCGCTTTCATGGTGACGTCAGCTGAGATACCTCAGTGGTTTGGTTTGCCTATAAATGTAACAGTACCCTGTACTGTTACATTTGATTGACTGAGTTGGTTTTTCCTTCTTATGTCTAATCCTTTCATATTGTGCAATCCAACCTTGGGGCATCAGGCTGAGGGGGAGTATAGTTTGTAAGCTTATCTGTAATCTTTTGCTTTGATTTGTAATTCATTCGAATCTATGAGAAGCAATTGTTTATCAAACTATTTTCTCCTTTGATTGTGTTTACAAAGTTTGTTTTCATTTCCGCTGCACTTAACATATTTTCATATTCGTTGATCATTCATTTTAAACAAACAAACACTATCATGAGAGCCTCCGATCCTAACACCCTCGCTTAACAATTATAGCGCTATTGGAGTAGCACACCACCCGACGGGGGATTGTTAGGTCATTATACTATACGGTCTCGTCACTTTTGTGGCGAGGGATGCTAAATACTAGTGGACACTTTGGGTTTAGACGTAATGATATGCATGCTAGTTACCTTGCTTACAAATTGCATGTTCGAGTAAAATACTTTTATACTTATGCTATACTTATTCAAACCTTGTGTACTCGCCTTTGCTTTTGCATTGAACTTTATTAAAACATGTTGCAGGTTTAGCGATGATGTTGGTGATGCATGGAATCTAGTATGATGCTTAGATACACACTTTAAATTTTGTATTTTATTTGTATTGTATTCCATTATTCATGTTGTACTTGTTTCAAACTCTTGTAATTGATTCTTTAGAAATGAAATGAAATTTACTATTTAAATACTTGTCATGATTATTAGTGTTATGATGTCTCAAGCAATCTTCACACTTCGTCTCATCCCGATGTTTCCGCCATTGGTTGGGGTGTGACAAATTGGTATCAGAGCCATAACTATAGGGAATTAGGAAAAGTAGGAATGCTTTTACCTAGTCTATAGTTTTAGAGCCTTATTTTTATGTTTTATTTGAAACTACATGCATGCCACTTTATGTGTTTCTTATTTCTTCTCTTTGAGCCTTTTAAACATATACGCCATTTTTATCCTTAGGTATCATACTTGACATTGCTATTCTTATGTGTTAATGCGTGTCCTATTATGTGTTAATATTTGTTTTAATATATCGTTCTTTATGTGCCTTTCTTGACATGTTTATACTTGTTGGCTTAATCTTCAACATACGCTTTTCCTGTACATTTTACTCGACTATTCTAAATTCACAAACCACTCGTAATACACAAACGAGACGACTTCACCAAAATAGGCGTGAAACCCACAATTTGGGGAATGACTCTCAATCCTCCTACTATTCTCTTCTTACACGAAATTCACCATCAAGTTAGGAGTGAAATCCTCACCTTGATGGGGAAATTCAAATTTCAAATTCTAGTGGACCCTCGTCATAGTGTTGAAATTGAATTTTGACCAAACGAGTACCAACCACACTTAGGATACGAAATCGTCAAGTTAGGGGTGAAACCCGCACCTTGTCGACTAGTTCCACTCCTCGATTTTTTTTGTTTTTCATAAATCCCGCCAAGTCTTGAGATTTCGATCGATTTGTGACATGTAGTAACCGGAAGGGTAAATACCGTTAACCGACTTATCGGCGTGAGTATTTCACCTATTAGGCCAAAGCATGCTCCTCAAACTCGAAAGACTTTTCAACCACTTTGGTTAGTCAAAGTTTCGTTTTGGAACCATCCTAAATTTTAATCAAACATGTGTTCTACTATTTATTTTATACGATGCAATCTTTCAAATTCGAATTTACTTTCGATATTTACTCCTCACACACACACACAACTTATTAAATCATTTCATACATTTATACATATGCATGATTTCATAAAATTGTATTCATATTTATTATAACAACAAATGGAGACATATCATCAAGATAGGAGTGAATTCCTTACCTTGACGATTAACTCCACTCCTTCTTTTCTTAAAAACGAACTCACCGACGAGTTAGGGGTGATTCCCTTACTTAGGTGATCGTTACCAAAACTTTACCTCAAAATGTCCTATTATGCAAACCCGATCATGTTTTATACCTAAGTCATTCATCATGTATCGAAATACGTACTTATACCGATTTCAAAATGCATTGTTTTATCAAACGTACTTCTCATTCTACAATCTAATTTCACATAACTCACATACATGAAATTGTTAATCATACCATAAATCGTTTTATTTCCCGAATTTCAAAATCCTACGAAATGCTACCTATAAATTCAATCGGCCCAATGAATCTCTTGCCCATAAACTTTGTGTCCGATTTAATAACTAGAACACGTTCACATTATACCATCATGCTAGGGACTTCTACTCTTAATCAAAATCAAACCAACCTTTCTCAATTACTTATAAAATCTTATAGATGTTATATGATCGTTTTACCAAATACTCTTTTCAACGTCAACAAATCATTTGTTAAAACTTTTAACAATCACTAAGTCCTTTTGCTAAAAATTCTTTTCTAAGGATCCTCATCTTCTCAAGAACCTCCTAAGTTCATAATTTCTTGAAACGAACTTATTTTTATCAAAAAAAAAAAAAAACTTTTTCCTACACCAATTTACAAACCACGTGGGCAAGAAGACTTCATGGGGACCGATCATCTTCGGATTACGTAAACTCTTTTAAAACAAAAGTAGCATTCCCATTCATTACAAAATATATTATGCTTAACCAATGAGTACCTTATATCCTCTTACATATACAAACTATATTCTACCCTTCAAATCAAGCTCAATCTAATTTTGATTCGATAAACTCAACGTTTCGTTTAAACAAATATACATGCATATCATCATACACATTTTAGTCGATATCTCGCGATAACATCATTCATACCGTTCGTATTTACATACTCAACCTTTTGAATGCTTTTATACGCTTAAATCCGCTATGTCCCAACGTACACTATATACGTAAATTTTATTATTCGTACCTACACTTATACGCATACGTTTTATGCTTATACTTATACTCATACTACTCGTACGTTTTATGTTTATACTCATACTTACGTGCATATTTATACTTAAACTTATACTTATGCTCATACTTTCATTCATACTCATGATTCATATATTCGTACCCGTACGCTAGCTTAATCCGAGTGATTCGCTTATGTGGGCCCCATACATACTTAAGCACTGACTTGCTTATATACTATATTCTTATACGTACACATTCTTACTTTTTTAAATTTATGTATACCCTGATTCATACACAACTAGTACAAGCTATGTGGATCATGCAACGATCAAAATAATCGCGGGTGCACACGGGATTATAGTGATAGGCGTATGAGAATCATAGAGTGTACTACTGTGTATGGTAAGACATGGAACGTAACATGACACCGAATAACGGGACGAACATAACATGGTCAAAACATGGTGGATACGCCGCTGGTACTTCCTATATATAAGTGTTTTCACCATGTTACCAAACTTTCGTAAAACGTACCATGAGAAATTCAGTGTTTTGCAGACCTATTTAGACCTAATACAAACTTTATACAACTCACAAACGCATTATATCCGATTATCCATGACGAGACTTCATCCTTAACACACTACGTTTGTCTATCCAACACTTACACTATTCTTATGCTTGCATTCTTTAAGGGTCAATCGCTCACTTCTATACTCGTATTATTCCCCATTATCCTTTCTTTCATACGAACCTCGTTCACAATCAAGCTTGTTTAAACATTCGAATCCTAACTTATCTTATTACCTTTAGAATCGTCTCTCTATTCTTTATTCTCGTGTAAACGTATTTAGTAGGTCGTTAATACTTGATTTTACCAAGCTTTCTCGTTCCACTCGAGAAGCAAATTTTACGAATATGTGGTCTTATACTACCTTAAAAACTTCCTATGCAACCTACCTCACTTTTATTGATTTCAAACCATTATATAAAGACCTCCTTCGTAAATATAATACATTTGTAAAGCAACTCCAAATTTAGCTATTCAAAATCGTTTTACCTATGCACGTTTCACTCATTCTTATGCCTCTAAACTATTTTAGCCAAACAAATCCTTTTTACAAACCTATTATGACTATTCCCCCAAGATTTCGTACTTTTCAAAACGTTTCAAAATTTCCAAGTCTCAAATTTTTACCAAAACTTTTCAAGTCTACCTCTTGAATAAATTTTGGGATGAAATTTCCTAAAGGATGGGAGACTGTAACGCCCTGCGTTTTCAAACTTTCTACATTTAGAAACCCTTGCTTGAAGTTCTATTTTTAGAAACCTTACGCTTTTGTAATCATTCTTTCATCGTAACCATTGTAAAATACAGGAGTTGAATCCTAATTAAACTTGTGTTTTCCTCCAAACTTGTGTTGAATATACTTCTTACATATTCAATCGTTTAAACTACGAAACAATCGACACACATTTGTGATGCTCGCAAACGTGTTATAAATCTACCAATACGTGACGTGCATGCTTCATACTATGCTTACATACTAATTCTATACTTAAACATGCTCATTCTTACACTTATGCAACTCTTAGAACATGTTACATATGCTTAGGAACCTTAAATAAATCACAAAACCCGTACTAAGTGACATTGGGACAAGTTGCAAAACAATAAAACATAAAATAAATTGTTGTGCTTGCTGCCTGTGGCTTAGGGACCGTAAGCCTCCCACCCTTACGGTCCGTAAGGGTGTCTGGCGGGACAACAGCTTCAAATCTCCACGATTTTGCACGAAATCCCAAGTTCTCACCTCCTCCAATTAGCTCTAAACCTCCATTAAGCACCTCCAATCAACCCTAAACTCATCCCCTATAAATACACACCTTCTCCAAGCTCAAAACACTTTACAAACACTCTCTAATCTCTCCTAAATCACTCTCAAAACTCTTGCAAATCAAAAATTCGGGCAGATTCATACCTCTTTACAAAAGTGAGCATAACTTGCTCAAAACTCAACCAAATCACTTGATTCTTCTTCCTACATGCTTGGATAATCATTGGGTTTGATTCCTTGATCTCTCCTTAGAGAAATCAGACCTGGAATTTCCCTAAAAATGTCAATAAACTTTCTGTTATGTTTTAAACTCTTTCAAAACTTGTTTAAACTTATCAAACTTGAGTCTAACTCATCTCACACCTATGTCCTAATGCTTACAACCTATCTTATGGTTGGTTAGGCTTAAAAACAAGGCTGAGAAACGTGAAATCAGAGGTGTAAACCTCACATATGTTAGGTTTTAATTAGGGTTTTTAACCCACAAGTCATGTTCAAGCTTCAAACTTGATATAGGAGTGATTATGGAACAACTTGGGTTGACCAACATAAAATCCCCACGTGACTTGATGATTTCTCATAGCTTAGATTGTTTACATTCTTGTACTAATCCTAGTTCATAACCCTCCTTGTTTGTTGTTACAACAAGGGTAGTGGTGAACACATACGAGGTGCCTAAATGGAAGCTTGTTCTTCCTACCTCCTACATGACTTCTGAGACACATTTGAGGTACCTAAATGAAGATGTAATCTTCTACCTCATGCTTGAAATACTTGAACATTTGGACTTAATACCATATACTATACAACCTAAATAATATTTATGAACATTCTAACCTTTGATGTTGAGTTCATGTTCAATTGTCAAAGTAGTAGAACATCACCTAAAGACCTAAACCTTGTTATGATTCTTATGGGTGTTGAACACATGAAATCATTATAATCCTTGTGGTTACCAAGTGTCATACAAGTGTTATGTGTTGAAGATGATTATTTTCACATGTTATTCTCATATGTTATTTTCATGTTGTTTAATTCCGAATCCCGACTCAAATCATACTTGAACTTTAACCCTTATGCATTCGGACTCTAAATCTCTACTCATCAACAATTGGATAATCGGAAAGCATATGCAAAATTTGTGAGTACACTCGACCCATTTACATTTTAAACCACTTTTGGGTTGTAACATGTTACCATACAAAATTTAACTTACACACACACTCAAACATACTTTGTGAACTCAATCCGTTATACATGCTACTTGTTATGCTAAATAATACATGCTTCATTCCATTACTATGTTATACCCTCGCTTAACAATTATAGCGCTATAGGAGTAGCACACCACCCGACGGGGGATTGTTAGGTCGTTATACTATACGGTCTCGTCACTTTTTTGGCGAGGGATGCTAAATACTAGTGGACACTTTGGGTTTAGACTTAATGATACGCATGCTAGTTACCTTGCTTACAAATTGCCATGTGGATTCGAGTAAAATGCTTTTATACTTATGCTATACTTATTCAAACCTTGTGTACTCGCCTTTGCTTTTGCATTGAACTTTATTAAAACATGTTGCAGGTTTAGCGATGATGTTGGTGATGCATGGAATCTAGTAGGATGCTTAGATACACACTTTAAATTTTGTATTTTATTTGTATTGTATTCCATTATTCATGTTGTACTTGTTTCAAACTCTTGTAATTGATTCTTTAGAAATGAAATGAAATTTACTATTTAAATACTTGTCACACTCGGATCGGATGTATATCCGGTCGGACGGGGTCAATGAAAAGTCAATAGGATGACACTGATCGGATCACTTGAATCGGGGCAATGGATCGGATCACTTGGATCGAATGGTGATGGATCGGATCACTTGGATCGGATGGCAATGGATCGGATCACTTGGATCGAATGGCAATGGATCGGATCACTTGGATCAGATGGCAATCCGTACGAATCACCGTTCATCAAATATTGGGCCGTTACTTTGAGAATAGATCAGATGACTTTTGTGAAACGGATTTTGATCCGTTTGGATAGCCGTTCGTCAAATAGCAAATGTAATGGATCGCCTGTGTTTTGGATCGGATGGCTATCCGAGAGCTGAAAACACCCCTTTAATTAGAAGGCTAACACTTGAACTGTTATTGGGCCTTCAAACGTTGATTGGATTTGACTTACCATAGAATGGCCGAAAACTGGTGACTACACGTGAATATAAAATTAATACTCTCTTTAAATGGGCTGCTTATAATATCATATGCACATTGAACTGTTATTGGGCCAAAAGATTAATGAATCAGCATGTAGAATTGGATTAGATCACTTTATGTTATCACCCGGATCACTATGGATCGGATGGTCCTTCGATCGAAGGACCCTCTGTGACAACCCTCAAAATTTCATGTATCCGTACGATTTATTTATCTTAATTAAAGTGCTTGATGACTGTGCCGAATTACTTAACTGCTTTCTGATTTCTGTGTCATACTTACATGTGCTTGTTAACATACTAGTCTTGTGCAGAAAATTGACTAAATAATCCTGTATGCTTTCCCAAGTGTTGGGAATTAAAAGTGTTACAAAAAGATACATAAAAGACACTATACGGTATAACTTAGCACTTTAACGAACCGGTATCTAACCGAACAACCAGACACTACCCGAAACACTAAAATAATGCTAGAAGCATTGTTTTTATTTTATCTGAACTAGTTATGGTTCCCGAACATTATAACACACTATATTTTGACATAGCACCTAAACCTTTAACTAAACTACATATCTTCTAACTAGACTAACTAAATACCATTACAACCTAACTAAACCAAACCCCCCCCCCCCCCAAAACCGGTTGTGAAGTGGGACCCCCATACTATGATTTTCTTTAATTGTTTAGGAGAGATGTTATGTACATGAGGAACATATGGACCAAAGGATTTAACAATGTTTGAAGACTTCTTTATAAACCTTTAGACTTCCACATTCTTATCATTCACTCAAACTCAACAAACTTCTTTCTCCCTTCTTCTCTCTTGTTCGGCCGAACCCAAACCCAACCACCATCAACATCATTCAAGTTTCTTCTTCCATATTACTTGCATACAAGGGTGATAAAGACCATACAAAGGAGCTACGAGATTTCGGATTATCAAGGACCTTCTTCGTTTGCTATTAACCACTCATTTTTCATCTTGAGCATCCCTAGCTTAAAACCTAGTAGTAAGTCTCTTGAATCCATATTTATTCCATGTTTATGGTGGTTAATAGTTATATTAAGATGATATCTCAAGAACACTAAAAGATCATAAACAAAAGTCTTGAACATAAAGCTAACATGATGATGAAATAAGATGAAATCTTGATAAAATAGAGTTGTTTTGTTATGTAGTTGATTACTTGATGCTTGCTTGATGATTACTAGTAATATGATGTTGAACATCATGGTTGAACTTGTTAAAGTATGATTAAAGACATGGTTTAACAAGTTAGAGATGATTATGTGCTTTCAGGAAATAATCATCTTCTAGTCTACACATGAACTTGAAAGAAAAGTGAATTTCTTGAAAAATAATAAATCAAGTGAACTAGTGATCTTGTAGATCTAAAACTTGTGAACGATTTTCAAAGAAGAACCAAGTTTAAAAGGATGATTTTTAGAAGAACATGGTTTTTATTAAACCAACACTATTTTAAATAACAACATAAGTGTAGAGATACTTTTAACACAAGAAGATTTTATAAGTAAACATTTTTGTAAATTATATTTACAAGTTGGGAACATCTGAAAATCCCAAGAATGAGATTTTTACAAAAGTAAACACACTTTAGAGGGTAACTAAACCCACTAAACTTATATTTACAATAGCAACATGTGCACTATGTTTATTCGTTGATACAGTTTTGCCATGTGCTGTGAACGTGTAACCGACAGCATCCTCTTCTGGAAGCACTTTACTCCAGTCATACCCTTCATCATCTTGGATCACAACACATGCTCTTGACTTCTCTTTCTCAGAATTATCTTCAATTTGTTTCAACCTTGGTGATTCCTCTCTGCTCCTGTGATAGATCGCTTTTTGATAGTAATCGTCTTTAAACGGATTAGCAGTTTCTCCAACAGTAGAGTTTCTACATTCTCTTTTAAAATGACCCTTTTGCTTGCATTTGAAGCAGATCACTTTTGATTTGTCGAATCCCATATTTGTTGATGGTCCACCGATTGATTTTCTGCCAGTAATTTCCATGAACTGCTGAGCTCTTCGAATGCAGCTTGCGAAACACCATCTTAGATCAATGAGTTCCATATCCTCTGGATCTATCTGGTCATAATCTTCCTTTGTCAGTTCAAAATTTCCAATTTTCCCAGCTACCATATCTTTGTATGATTCCAGAACTGATCCCAGAAAGCTCATTTGTTGTTTAGCCACGTTAATGCTCATTGCTAGAGAATTCTTTAGCTTTAAAGCCATGTTGCAGATAATTTCTTCAGATTCTTCAGAGTTTGAAGTTGTGGAAGATGAGTGATATCCTGGATTGTAGCTTGATGAGCCTTTCTGTAAGTCTTTCGTCTTTTCAACACTATATTCAGTCTTTGGTGATTCACGGACTGTCACTGAAGGTACACTGCCCTTGTAGTAAAGACCGACATTCTGCTGATGCGAAGAACTGCTCATCCTGTTTTGCTTTTGCAACTCAAGCTCAAGACTTTCTATCTTTTCTATCAAAACATCAAGTGTAATTGTATCAAACAACACATCATTTTTCAAAATAAACACAAACGTTTTCCACTGATCAGCTCGTGGTAACGCTTCAATGATTTTATCAATGATTTCTTCACGGGTTTTTGTTATTTCAAACCTATCAAGTTCAATTTTAAGGTGACAAAATCTTTCCATCATTTGTCGTACAGATTCACCTTTGATACCATCAAACAAATCAAATTATTTTTTAAGTAAAGCTATTTTGTTCTTTTTGATTTGTTTACCCCCCCCCCCCCCTCAGCTTTAACCCGTAATGCTTCCCATACTGATTTAGATGAACCGTCGTAATTAACCAATGCGAAAATGTCATTTCTAATCGACTGTTGGATTAGAGAAATCATTCTTTGTTTATATGATAAGTTCCTTTTGTCATAAACGAATAAGCTATTGAGTGGAATTTCTTCGTTTTTATCATCGACTGGTCTACTGTATCCGAATTCCATGCAAAACCAGCTTTCGTGCGCATAAGCTTTGGCCCAGTTGATAAATTGTTCTTTCCACCATGTGTAATCTTCAATACTGTCGAGCTTTGGTGGTTTCGAATGAGTTCCGTAGAAATTATCATGATTAATATTTTCAGTCATTGCTTTCGATAAGCTTTTCGGTGTGACAGTCGATGTTTCGGAAGATTCGGACATGAACGCCTTGTAAAACGTGTTGTAGAATTCTTCAACCATCTTTTTCGTGTGTCTCCCTTTGAATTTATACTTCGTTTATCACCTTGAATCTCCTGCAAATACACAAACAATCTATCAGTTTTAAACAAACATACACTCGGATCGGATGTATATTCGGTCGGACGGGGTCAACGAAAAGTCAATAGGATGACACTAATCGGATCACTTGGATCGGGTGGCAATGGATCGGATCACTTGGATCGAATGGTGATGGATCGGATCACTTGGATCAGATGGCAATGGATCGGATCACTTGGATCGAATGGCAATGGATCGGATCACTTAGATCGGATGGCAATCCGTATGAATCACCGTTCGTCAAATATTGGGCCGTTACTTTGAGAATGGATTGGATGACTTTTGTGAAACGGATTTTGATCCGTTTGGATGGTCGTTCGTCAAATAGAAAATGTAATGGATCGGATGTGTTTTGGATCGGATGCCTATCCGAGAGCTGACAACACCCCTTTAATTGGAAGGCTAACACTTGAACTGTTATTGGGCCTTCAAACATTGATTGGATTTGACTTATCAAAGAATGGCCGACAACTGTTGACTACACGTGAATATAAAATTAATACTCTCTTTAAATGATATCATATGCACATTGAACTGTTATTGGGCCAAAAGATTAATGAATCAGCATGTAGAATTGGATCAGATCACTTTATGTTATCACCCGGATCACTATGGATCGGATGGTCCTTCGATCGAAGGACCCTCCGAGTGGTGACAGAAATATATGTGTCCTCCAATCGGAGGACTTTTCACTTTTGACGAATGGCAATCCGATTGAGGTTTTTATGTTGCAATATGATCGATCACCTTTGTCTGCTGATTAGAAGTTATACATTGTTAACTGATTGGACCTCCAAAAAATCACATTAACTCTTTTATAATAGTGGCCAACATTTCAGTTCTCTCTCTTTTCTTATTGGGCCGATTGAAGTTAGTGGACTAATTATTATCAATACAATTCACATGCAATCTTTAGACAAGAGCCGACAACCATTAATACTCTTCACATGCACTTGACTTTATCAGATCACTAAATGAAATTGTCTGACAAATTTATAATCTCATTGGGCCGTTCATATGAAATCACATGGACTGCATGTAAAATAGAATGATATAATTGGGCCGCACAACTGAACGTAATGTAATCATGAAGTGGGCCGACAATACTGTTGCAACATAGAATGTGATTGGGCCTTTAACTTTGATCGGATGACTTTTAAAAAAGAAGTTTATGACTCGGATACCCCTCCGATCGGAGGGAAATCTGATCGTTGCAGCTGAGAACAAAAGACAAATGTGGTAAGGCTCGGATGGTCATCCGATCGGATGGCCATCCAAGTGGTGAACATGAATATCAACAACTAATAACTTTAACATATTCAGACAGAAAAATCTCGATTTCTCTCAAAGTGTTTGGAATTTTGTTCTAAAAATTTGTCGGCTTATATAATGATGATTTTCGCACAATATATCCAAAAATTAGACAATGTTAACCATGAAAGCCATGTTAATTTTGCGTTTTTCTGTCAAAAACGTGAAGAAGATAAAAAGATGAAGAAATTGACAAATCTGATGTGTTTTTTGATCTGAATATGTTGATTTCTTGTGCGAATGATCGGTGCAATCGAGCTCCTACTCTGATACCACTTGTAGGATAGGTTTTGACTCCCGAACGATTGCGTATGACACGTGTGACGTGCGGAATCCGTACACGTGCGTGGACCAAACACACGAACGTACTATAATCTGTGATTCGATTGAATAATCTGAAAAGTTACAAGTCACGTGAATCACCTTTTGCCCTTTCTCTCTCAACTTTCTCTCTCTAGCTCCAAAGCTCCAAATGTGCAAAATGGCAAAAGTCCTAAACTAAAACCCTAACTCCTCTA
The DNA here is from genome assembly GCA_030545235.1 of Helianthus tuberosus. NCBI lineage: Eukaryota > Viridiplantae > Streptophyta > Magnoliopsida > Asterales > Asteraceae > Helianthus > Helianthus tuberosus. Next base: position 31,538,040 of record CM060373.1, on the reverse strand, counting down.
TTTATAGGCAAAGATTTATAAGGAAAGTTTCCTTATTTACAATAATGCCACCTTGCCCTTTTACCTAAATATTACAATATAAAGTTTTGTTTTATTCTGTTTCTTGCTACGGACTGGATTGACGGAGGCGATAAACATTACTGCACTCACAACAAGTCAAATTCTTTCTTTAGCAAAGATATTTTGTTTTTCTTTATCTCTTTTCCACCTTCAGCCTTCATTTTCTGCACATCCCACATAGATTTTGACTTTTCATCATGTTGAAGCAGACAGAGAATATCTTCTCTAACCGATTGTTGTAACAACGTAATCATTCTTTGTTCGTTAGAAAACTCTTTTTTATCAGGAACTTTATACTCTTTAATTGGAATTATTTCATTTTTCTTATTAGTTGTTTTTTCATATCCAAATTTTAACATAGACCAACACTCATAAGCATATGCTTTAACCCAAATCTCAAATCTATCTTTCCACCGGTTAAAATCTTCGATATTCATTATTTTCGATGGTCTTTGATGATTTCCGTACACATTATCAAAGTTCAAACTTTCTAAAATAACATTTGAAATGCTTTTTGGTGTGGGTGTCATTTCGGATGTGAAAGCATTGTAGAATTCATTATAAAACTCCTCTTCCATGATTTTGAAATGCTCGAATATCACCTGCAAAAATCAACAAACACTTAAACAACTTTGAACAATTATTAAGTTCTGGATTCGCGCGAACGAAGGATTCCAGGTCCGTGCGAACTGACTCTTGTTGATTCGTGAATAACACAAATAACAAGATTCGTTCGAACCAACTCTTGTGGGTTCATGCGATCTGATTTGGATGAATTCAGCTTGTTTCTTGAATCTTCAGTCCTTGCAATCAATCTCTGGCTCTGATACCACTTGAGAGTGCGTGTTAGGATCGATTCCGATGTTCTGTTGATTGGTTAGATCTCGTATCTTGTGCGGAATCCAAGTACGAGAATGGATTGAACAAGAACAAGTAATTATAAACTGATTTCTATTGATTATGTAAAAGTACAATCCCGTGAAATCAATTGGACAGAGCTTCGCTACTCAAGTCCACAAAAGTTACAAATGAACAAGACATAACACTCATATATATAGGGTAACCAGATCCGCACCAGACACTATATATGAATGGACATCAGTATGCGCTAATGGACTTATCTGCGGATCAGCTTCTTAGTGCGGATCTAGTAGATCCGTGCGGACCAGGATAGGTGCATTCATGTGAAACCCTAATATTGTAACATCCGTCAAAATGAGCTCCCAAAATCCGACCAGTTTTGAAGCGAACCTTCTCTGAATAAATACGAATGAAATTTATATTTTATTTCATTTTATTTTACCCTTATACATATTAAAAACATGATTAGTTAGTTTCAAATATAAACAAATTATAATCATTAGCTCGAGCTCAAACTCTCATAAGTTAATCGATCTATAATATATATATATATATATATATATATATATATATATATTTAAAATCAAACGTTACAATTTATGTTGCTCATTCCTCGAATTATGCATTCAACTTCATGACCATCACCATCAAAAAAAGGTGAAATTCTATGGTCAAGTTGGTGGAGCTTTATCTTGAGCACAGTACACATTCCAAGTTTAAATCTTGTAAAAGGGTCAAAATGTACCTATAAAACCTACCAACAATGACCACTCCACCAAGTTCCTATATTGAATATGATCAGTAATAATGTAACTTATGTATTCATACATTTGAATTAATTTTCATTTTGCCGCCAAAAGGAAACAACAACGAGTTCCCATATTTTCTCTTGATTGAAGAGTTCTCCTTTGAAAAAAAAAGAGTTAAATGCTTGGTAGGTCCCTATGGTTTGCAAAAATTTCATACTTGGTCCTAGTGGTTTACTAATTACACGCGTGATCCCAAAACTTGTCAAAAATGCACTCGGTTGGTCCCTAGTCCTAACCTCTGTTAAATTTCTCAGTTAACTATGTGTGAAATGACTATATTACCATTGAACAATTAAAAACCTAAAACTAAGAATTAAAAAATTAAAAAATAGGATATAGGAAAGCTCTGCATTTCATCTTCATCACCATCATCATCTTCATCACCAACCCACCTCCATCGTCACCTTCAACCCACCACCACCACCACCTCCACCGTCACCTTCAACCCACCACCACCACCTCATTTTGAGATTTAATGGAATCAGACAACACGGTGGAGAAAAAACCGACCACCAAGCTTACAGTTTAAACGGTTCAGTACAGCGGCTGTTGATGAATCGGAAGTCGAAGCGGACGCTACCTGAATCGAATCGGTGTCTCCGTCACGGTCGGAAGTCGAAACAAAAGCTCCCTGAATCGAATCGGTGTCTCCATCACAACAGTTAGATCTGAACAGATTTGATCTGAATCGAATCGGTGTACAATCGTTGATCTGAGAGGCTGTGATTCAGGTGAGGTTTGTTGGACAATTGTGGATCTTGGTGGATCTTGTGATCTGGGTATGATGAAATTGGGGAGATTGGTTAGAATTAGGGTTAGGGTTTGTTGTTTATGGTTGTTGAGGAATTAGGGGATTGTTGATTCATTATGCAGCTACACTTCTCGTCATATTCTTACAGGACTTTGTTTCATACTATTTTGTTTCTTGCTTTCTTGTTGCCGTTTGTGTTTATTCTTACTGCTTTGGTTACCCTTAAAGGTGTCAACAAGTGCTCATCTATAGGTATGTTGTCTTGATCTGCTTTTTCTTGTGTGTGTGTGTGTGTTTATTGTAATATTGGGATTGGTTTCTAGATCTTGAAAAGTTGTGGTGGTAGTTTCTTGATTTCATCAGTTTGGTGTTTCTAGATCTTGATTTGGTTTATTGACATTGGTGATGAAGATGATGATGGTGATGAAGATGAAATGCAGAGCTTTCATATATATCCTGTTTTTTTATTTTTTTTAATTCTTAGTTTTAGGTTTTTAATTGTTCAAGGGTAATATAGTCATTTCACATATAGTTAACTAAGAAATTTAACAGAGGTTAGGGCTAGGGACCAACCGAGTGCATTTTTGACAAGTTTTGGGACCACGCGTGTAATTAGTAAACCACTAGGACCAAGTATGAAATTTTTGCAAACCACAGGGACCAACCAAGCATTTAACTCAAAAAAAAAAAGAAAGAAAGAAAAACAGTTGCCGCCCATTACAGCGAATAACCAGCCAATGTCGACTTCCTGACTTCTCGGTAATTTATTAGAACCCGCGTTTCCATTTTGTCGATCAACATGAACCTAGACTCTATATTAGAGGACCCGGGGTGGTCCGTTATCGACCCCCCATCACTCGTGATTGAAAACCAAACACCGGCGCCGCCCCTATGTATAACGCGTTTTACATATAACGCGTCAAACGGAACACGCGTTTTCAAAATTGAAAATGGAACGTTGTGGGTCATTTTTTATTAATAAAAACAGTTTGCATTTATTATTAAAAAACAGTTTACAAATTTTTTATTAAAAAACAGTTTACAGATTTAAAAAAAAAAAAAACAGTTTATAGATTAAAAAAAAAACAGTTTACAAATTTTTTTATAAAAAAACAGTTTACAGATTTTTTTATAAAAAAACGGTTTACATATTTAAAAATCTTGTGTGAGCCGCACAACCATTTCGACGAACCGTTCAAGTCAATCGTAATTCAACAAAAACGCGAGATTTGTGAAAACCTTTATATATACTTCATATCATTTAACCATTGCTAATTTATAATGTAAAAAAAATAAAAGAATAAAAAAAATAGTGAGTGATGGAATTTGTACAAGTGATGACCATTTCCAACAAAAAAGGGTGTGAGTGATGGAAATAATGGTTGATGACATGACAGAACCTGATTGGATGTTGTGAGTGATGGAAATGGGTGTGAGTTATCCCACCCCTACCCCGTTACACCCATACAAATCAATCACGAACCGTTGTTGGTTGAACCTTACACCCTCACATCTCGACACCCTCACAAACCCACACATCTCGACACCCTCACAAACCCACACATCTCGACACACCTCTCTCACTCTCTGTTGATAACACCACCAGAGTTACGTATTCCGTCGGAGCAAACGGAGTCGTCGGACCTGCAAGTGGCCGGACAAGTACCGACGCCGGAGTTTACGGAGACCACGACGGAGTCTCCTTATGAACGTATGTAAACGAGGAATGAAGCCAGCCGGAGTTTACGTCGGATCCAAACCTTCATTGTTTCGGTATATCTTCTTTCTTTCAATCAACTCAACTTGTCTCCTTTCTTTTATAATTTAGAACTACATTCTTGATTTGTAGTAAGGTCATGGTTCAGTTGGTTTATTTAAGTGAAGAAGATGAAGTCGGTAACATCGTGATCAGTATACTTATTTTTTTTATCAAACCGATTTCTTATTAATCCCTTGTTAATGATATGCTCGATTCGATTTCGATGTTAATACTTGTATAAACAAACTGAACCTTATGGAAACTATCACGAGTCAGTCGATGGTTTCTTTTTAAAACATAGAAGATATCACCTCGCGTCGTATCGGTTTAGCTTTCGTTAACCCTTTGTTTCTCTTTCGGTTCGTCGTTGTTCTTTCTTTACTGTCACAAAAAAAACTTATGAACTGATAATGTATTAATCCACTGTCACAAAAACTTATAAACTGATGTATTTGAAGTTTGTTTTATTATAAGGAAGAAGCTGACTAAGTAATCTAATGTTCAATATAAGTGATAAGTTACTACGTTAATGTTTTTTTTTTTGTTTTTTTTTGATTCATGCTTCAGTTAATAGAATGGTGGAAACCTACTGTAAAGTAGGTGTTTTGTAATGTCAACTTAAATTGAAAACTCAATAATATTTTGCCACTATATTTCAAGGAAATCCTTTTGACTCAACCAAGTTTTTTCTTAAATAATTAGGTAGTTGCCGTTTAGAAATTAAGTTATAAATATAATTCGTTAAATTACTAATATGGTCCGGATGATCTGAGTGTATTAGTTCAATAACCAACCACATATATGATAAGTATAAATATGTTTTATATGTACCAAAATCAAAACATATTAATTAGTTTCAATGAGATTTATCTACAGAGGTTATATACATATTAATTTTGAACACTAAATATTAATAGTGGGAAATATTATAATACATAAATAATTAAATTATGAACCATTAAACATTAGGAATATCATTTAACTTATATTAATGAGTTCGTTATGTGTTATTCTAAACATCTAGGATAATTGCTCTTGTTCGATATCTTGGATTTTCCCAATCTTACTCGTACGTTACTTACAAGAAAACGCAAACGCTAATAATCTCAAGACTCCATCAACTCCGCTCGCGGTTTACGTATAATTCTTACGCAAAACTGTGAGTATACTCGAACCTATTTTTACTTTTAAACACTTTGGGTGCAACATGTATTCTATATTAAACTCACAAGACTTTGAAACTATTTGAATCACTCTCTATCCATATTTGAACATGAAACTATATGATGCTTGTTAATCTCGTATGTGATGCTAAACTTTTGTGTCTATATGCTCATTAACTTCGTACAAGCCTACCTTAACAATTATAGCGCTATAGGGGTAATGCACCGCCCACGATTCTTGGGGTATTGTTAAGTCAAACATGTTAACCTCCCTTTATTCTATCCGGGGATAGGCTATTTTAACGCATTGGATTCTTGGGTTTGAACATATACTTGACACTGTTACGACATACTAGTAACTTGCATATTGTGAATGATGTTGGATATGAGCCTTAGACTATTTTAAAACCATTTTTATGCTATGTATCAAAACTTGTATACTCGCCTTTGCTTTTGCATTGAACTCTATTTTAATACACGTTGCAGGTCCGATAGACATGATGATGCTAAGTGAAGAAACAAGACTTAAGTGGACTTAGAAACACACTTAGATTAATCAATTTTGTATTACGTGTTTGAAAACAATGTTGTTCGTATTTGATTATTGCATGAACATTTTTAGTAAATTTATGAAATCAAATTTAAATTATATTGTCACATAGTGTTATGAAGTCTCTTGCAATCTATTTCGTCTCATCCCGATGTTTCCGTCATCGGTTGGGGTGTGACAAATATGGCGCATATTCCTTGATTCGTGCGGACCTTCAAATGACTTGGTCCATGCAGATCAGCTTTAGCGCACATCCGAGTGAACCATCTTTGTCCCATGTGTATTCTTCAGTTTAAACCATGTCTTGTCCTATTTGATCGATAAGCTACCATACGTGATTGACCGAAGCGATAGACATATGCACTCACAGCTTCTAAGGTACTAGAAGAAACAAGTGCTAGAGGTCCCCTGTACCAAGAATAAGGGGCATTAAGAGTCTTCATGTGACTGAAAAGCCACGTACACCTACTGATTTAACGACCTCTGATGGGCAAGCATATGAGTCCATTAATTTGGATGATGCCCAAAAATAGCAGTTTGAGGAATTGATGGAAAGCTGGGAGCTGCGGTATCCAATCTCAAGGAGATGGTCACCAAAGTGCCCCATGTTTAAGTCCAGTTGAATCCCAAATATACATAATAGCTGGCCTCCTCACAAAAGGAGCTTGAATCTATATCACGAATGCTCATTCATCAAAAGCCACTAGCCATAAAAAGCAAGACTATTGGCGAGGTTATAGCCACCTCATCATTTCCAGTAGGGGAGCTCCAAAATACTTTTAAGAACATTCTTGAACACATGTTTACATCACTACTTAAACATGCAAGAAAATGATGATGCTAAAAAAGGGTAAAAATAGAAAAACTAAATATGATACGTGATGGGGCTGCAGCTGCAACGAAAAGAGCTGATGAGGCTAGGACCATTGCAATGATGGAAAAACAAATGGGCCATATACTTGTGACATTGATCATCAAGAAAGAATTACAAAATTCAGAAGAGATCAGCAAGGTCAAAGTGTTGCCCGGTTAATGCCCAAATTGAGAGGTAGTGAGATGAAGAAAGAGTTGTGAGGCAATACATCAAGATAAACACAATAGTTAAAATTGACATGAGGCCTCGAACAATTATCCAAAAGTCCAAACTCTAGCAAAAATTGAAGCCAAGAAATGACAAATCCCTCAACAATCTCAACTAGCAGTTCACTCACTAAAACAAGCCCAAGGTCAAATAGCTGGAGTTAAGGCTCAAACAGTTGGACCTGGCAAAACTACTGTAAGTCAAGATGGCTCAAAACCTCCTACAACTGAAAAACCCGTAGAAGCAGAGTAAATCATCACTAGAGCACATACCTGCACTAAACTAGTTGTTGCTAAAACTACTGGTACCAAGCCAAGTGCAAAACCATATGTTACAAAACCAGCAGTTCTAGAGAAGCCAACAGTTGCAGGAAAGCTAGTTGTTCAATTTAGAACAACACATGTATCAAGAATCCCAAAGACTCTCCTAAATCCCACCGTTAAAAGATCTCTCAGTTGCCAAAATATCAAAATAAGAATGTATTGACTGGTCGAAAAAGAATGTACCTAATCCAGACAAGAATTTTTATGTTTTCCAAAACTGGGATGCTTAAAACCTATTGGCAGAGTTTGAAAGGGTCAAGAAAATGCTTGCAGATCCAAGTATGATGGTGACTCCTCCAAATTAGAAGCTTGGTAGTAAAAGAAAACCAACTCTAGAAAACGCTGCAAGGAACTTCAAGATGAAGCACGAGCTTATACATGTCAACTGGGCTTCAAAAGGCTCAATCACAAGGTGGAAGGAGTCCATTATTTCAAATGAGTATATGGACTACTTGAGTGCAAGAAAGAGAAACCCGGAGAAGTTTTCACCACCGCTATCTTGGGAGAACACAAAGATCTACCTTACTAAAAATAAGGAGTCTATTGTTGTTCCTTTTTAAACCCCAAGAGATTTTCTCCTCCAATCCAAGGCTCATGGTAAACTATATGAATAATATTAAAGAAAGAATGATTATGCTAGATGGATTACAGGATTAGAAGAAGAAGAAAAGATGATTCTCATCAACTGCATGCCTGACAGGACACATGTGTTCAGAACAACTGAAGATGAAGTTGCTGGCACCTTTACAGTTGGTTTAGAAGAATCACCAAAAGAAGATCCACATGATCTACCACATCAGTCATTGTCACATCAAGGGGTAACAATTTCTACCAGGCCAGATCCGCCTCCACCCACTGAAGTCCTAGAGTTGCCTCCAATCCTCCCTAACCCAAAAAATTAATCAATGAAAGATTCAAATGATGTGGAGATCTTTAAAGAAGATGGCTATAGAATCTAGGTGGATGGGTATGATGTTTAAAGCCTAAATCTAGATGACATAAAAGTCATTGTTTATCTGGAACTGGAAAAAGATGAAAATGATGTTGAAGCATTGAATCTGGAACTTGGAATCATAGGAATGATCAGAGAAAGGCTTTTGGGCATCAACTAATAAGACAGTAAAAAACAGGCTCAAATAACTATGATTTTGGCATTAGTAGATCTAGGGGGAGATTGTTGGGTTATATAAGATCTACTGATGATGAAAGCCAAACCCAAGGGAACCATCTTCCCCGCCTGGTGGAATAAGGTTAAAGTTCTAGTCAAAGTACAGCTGGAACAAGAACTACTGAGATAAAATACCGAAGATAAAGTAAAAGAGTTTGGATCGATAAAGTGATGGTCAACAAGTCAACAATAGAGTCAACAAGTCAAAGTTAAAGATCATATATACCGGTTAACAAGTCAGCTAAGATGGCTAGTAGTACTACTTGATTCCAAAAGTGTTGGAATCCTTTTAGCAGTTTTGGAATCCTAGTTGTTTCCTTGTATTTATAGTATTTTAAGGTAATAGTGGTTTTCCTAACTGTCTAACAGTTTTCAAACCTGCTGGCGGTTACATCCTTCAATCGGTTGTTTAGGTTCGATTTCATGGTGACGTCACTAACAGTTCTCTCCTCTATAAATAGAACAGCACCACGATGTAATATTTAGAATTTTTAGAGCTGAAAAGCAGAAGAACTAAGAGAGCGAGAACGAAAGAGAATGCACTGTTGAGGAGGAGCAAATTGTACCTTTGCTTGTACTTAATCATTATCAATATATGAAATCATTTGACAATCATTCTCAAATCAAGTTGTGTATTGAATTGATGTGTTTATTTTATGTTTTGATTAATTTCTAAAACAGTTTTCTCAAAAACAAACACTCTCAGATCCAACAGTAACTTTTGATTAATTCCTTTCACTAATTTGATATAAACACAAAAGGAATTAATCAAAAGTTACTGTTTCACTAATTTGATATATACACAAAAGGAATTAAACTGCAATTTTACCCCCTGAGGTTAGGGGTCATTGGCACCCTTACCCCCCTAAGGAAATAATTGCAATTTTACCCCCCATTGTTTACTGTTATGTCGCAACCTTACCCCCGGCCTCAAATTTGTTGACTAATCTGTTGACTATAACTTGAAATGACTATAATGCCCTTTCATATTACCCCCTGTGTTTTGTGCACTCTGTGATATTACCCCCTGCCACCACTGCCACTGCCATTCACCATCACAACCACCACTGCCACCTCCAGCCACCACCCTCAAACATTTTTCAGTGTTTTGTCACTCAATAATCTAACAAAAAAGCCCAATTTTTGGCACCAACCAAGATCACCTCACTCAAAACCCACATCAAAAACTCTTCAACCTACTTCACATACACATTGTGTGTATCACTGTGTGTGTCCAATTCGATCTTTATGGATCCTCCCATCATCAATGAGAGCTCACTCTCAGCAGCCAATCCTTCATCCTACAGTTTAACTGAGATCTGGCCCTGCAATAGCACTAGAATTGAGGATTTAGGGCTCAAAATGGGAACCCTAATTGCCCCAATTGGGGACCCGAATATTGTTTGTATCGGAGTTGCGAAGGAATCCTGTTGCTGGATCTGAAACAGATGCTCAGAAATTGATTTCTTTGGTTTTTAGTATGCTGAAAGATGGAAATCATCAGGTTGATGAGAAAATTATTAGAAACTTTACGTTTGGTGCAAGGGCTGTGTTGAACCCCATGGCAGCCATGTTTGGGGGTATTGTTGGAGAGGAAGTTGTTAAGGCTTGTTCTAGAAAGTTTCATCCACTACTTCACGTTAGTTATTTCTTATTGAACATTTTTTTCTGTTGATCAGATGATTATTATTCTAAGTAATAATTAGTTTATACAAGTTGCAGGCCTGCAACAAAAAGAATTATCTTACAGTTTAACTGGGATCTGGCGGGAGCAGAGGGATCCCAATTTTGAAGATGAAGGGTCGAAGATTATGTCCACTAGTAGGGCGATTGATTTGGTAATTTTATAAAATCCCCAATGTTGTTCAGTTATAAAATGAAATACATATTGTTTAGCTTGTGCAAGATTGCTTAATTAGTGACAAAACGCTGAAAATGGTTGAGTGTGGTGGCTGGAGGTGGCAGTGGTGGTTGTGGTTGTGGTTGTGGTGGTGAATGGCGGTGGCAGTGGTGGCAGGGGTAATATCACAGAGAGCACAAAACACCGGGGGTAATATGAAATGGCATTATAGTCATTTCAAGTTACAGTCAACAGATTAGTCAACAAATTTGAGGCCGGGGGTAAGGTTGCGACATAACAGCAAACAGTGGGGGTGTAAAATTGCAAGCATTTCCTTAGGGGGGTAAGGGTGCCAATGACCCCTAACCTCAGGGGGTAAAATTGCAGTTTACTCGAAATATAATAATAAATTATTATAATATCTTAAATAATAAAAAAAAACAAAAAAAACTATATATTATTATAAAAATTAAATTACTGTTCATGGTTCTTCGAAATCAATATATATATATATATATATATATATATATATATATATATATATCTAACTTATAATAAAAGACTCCAAATAATGCCACATGTCATTCCCTCCTTCAACCTTATAAATTTTATTTATATTTGTTTAATAATTTTTTTTAATATTAATATTAATTAATAACAAATATATAGATATCACTTATTTTTATCCTTATCTTTATATAAAACTAATAAATAACTTCAATTTTGCAATTTAGACCCTTTGTTTTTTTTTACTTTTAACCCAAAGTTTTTTATCTTTTGTAATTTAATCCCAACTCTTTTTTATTTTCAATTTTGGTCCACCGTACTTTTCATCTTTCCCAAGTTTATCGTTTCATTCTAAATTTTGTGAGTTAACGCACCGCAACATGCGTGTGGGGTTTACAATTTTTTTCGTATATTTTTTGACTGGCATGTCGCGTCACATCTATTTTTCTGCGTTTACAAGTTCATCCAATCGCGGGTCCTGGATGGACTTAGTTATTTTTTTCTATGTTTTACGTTTCAGTTTAATTTCTCAGCAACGAGCGTGCATGATTCAAATATTTTACGTTTGCTTTTCGCTCGGCGATATTTTTTCCCATTTTTATTTATTTTGTTTTTACGAGCTTTTCTGGTGTTGGTGGTCGCTGACAATTGTGTAGTATTGCTACTACTTAACATAGTTTTATGACAAACGCTGCAACGTAGATGCTTAATACTAGTATATATATATATATATATATATATATTACAGATGTAAATTCGTTATTATACGTGTATGAACTTGTAATCACAAAGTATAAATAATATATGGTAAAACTACTCTCAAATAATACCAAATAAATGAATAAAAATTGATTGGTTGTTATTAATTCTCGAAATAATTAAATATTTTGGAGTTCTAAATAATCAAAACCCTATATATACACCTATATATGTTACCACTAAATCTGCACACGAAATCAACCACATGGAGATCTTCACTATCTTCCCTTCATGGCTTCTTATAACAGCAATAGTTTTCTTCATGTTCTGCATGTTTCTATACACTCTAAGATCAAATAGATCATCCATAACAACCCCTAAGCTTCCCCCAAACCCTCCAAAGTTTCCAATAATTGGAAACTTGCACAAACTAATAGGTAAACCTCGTCACGAAGCCCTTTGGCAACTCTCCAAAGAATATGGTCCAGTTATGCTATTTTATATTGGCTCAAAACCATACCTTATCATCTCTTCTCCTGCCATGGCCAAACAAGTCTTGAAAACACAAGATCATATATTTTGTTCCCGTCCATTGTCCAAAGGCGCGAAGCGGCTAACTTACAACTACTTGGACATCGCATTCTCCCCTCAAAGCGATCACTGAAGGGAGATGCACAAGATTTTGGTGTCTGAGTTCCTTGGTCCCAAAAGAGCTCGATTGTTTAATCATGTGTTGGTGTCCGAGATTGAAACCATGGTTCGTTCAATAGGGTCACATCCACCAAACGTTGCAGTAAACCTAAAGAAGTTGTTTTTAGCAACGGTCAAAGGGGTGGTGTGCAAGGTGGCGTTTGGTAACAACTATAGACAACAACCAATTAAGGGTCCATCATGGGAAGTGTTGGTTGATGAAGCCCTGGAAATGTTGGGTGGAGGGCTCGGGGATTCTTTTCCATGGGCGGGCCGATTTACAGATTATGTTAGTGGATGGAACGATAAGCTCGAGACATGCTTTACTAATCTTGATGCATACATCGAGTCGATCATCGATGATCATAAGAATCAAATTGCAGAAGTAACTGATGATGAAAAGGATTTTGTGCATGCTTTACTTGAGTTGTCTTCCGAAGATAATACTTCTGGCCATCGGTTGACCAAAGAAGATGTCAAAGCGCTTATAATGGTAAATAATACACATTTAAGTTTTTACAATGGATAGGCTAATTGCATATATTAAAGTGATTTATTTATGGGAAAATTACTAAAATGTCGGTTGACCAAACACGTTTTCAAATTTGTCACGCTCCTGCGTCCTTGGAGCGTCACATTATACCAGAAACCGCGCGGGACACAGGAGCGTGACAAATTTGAAAGCGTGTTTAGTCAACCGACATTTTCGTAATTTTCTCAAAAGTATTTATTTGTGTTGAGTTGGATCTTTAGCAACCAACTTATTTTTTCTAAAAAGGTAACAATAAATATCTAAAAAATTATCTAAAAAGTAATTAACTAAAAGTGTGGGGGGGGGGGGATAGTGCACGGTCCTCCCAACCGCCGGAGTGATCTCACTCCGGGAGCCGCTACCCAACCAAAGTAGCTCCGCGGTGACTTCCCCATGCCGAGTTTTTACCCTGGGCGACATATGTCACTCCCAAGACTCTCGAATCCGGTACCTCTGGGAAGAGGTGGGTGTCGGTGGCCAACTGGGCTACCCCAGTTGGTTACCTAAAAGTTCATCTTCAGTCTTCACTGCTTTTTTTTCTGTTCAAACTGAAATAACAATAAATAAGTTAACGAGAGAAAAATGTAAAAATTGACAAGTTCAACCAACAAAGTTACTAAAATTAATATTTATCAAACTCACTTTTTTATATAGACCATAGTTTTTATATTTGTGACATGTTTGAGCTCATTGGACATATATTATGGGATGAATGAGAGACTTTAAACCGGACATAATTCACACTAAAAATATGGGGCGTAGCATTTTTAAGATTCATTTTTGTGATTTTCACAATAGATAAAATCACATTGAAAAATTATGACATAAGAGAAAAATATGACAAATTGGTGGTATTTAATAACTTAAACGTAGTTATTAAATACACACCCGTATTTTTTTTGTTATAGATTCATGATTTCAGAGTATTGGTATGACAAAGAATAAAACGAATTAAAGTATTTGTGTCAATGTCAGCCACGAAAACTCATGTCATGTTCGGCATTAGATGTCTAACCCAGTACTCAGGTTCATGTCGTATTTGGGTTATGCTAATATCAAATTTGACCCGTGAAGTTACTTAACACCACTTGTAAGTTCAAACCTACTCAGTGTGTGTTTTTGACACACATACCTGCCTATGCTCCTACTCTCTTTAATGGACCCCTTTGCCTTCCTTCTTTCGCCTTTTTCACTACCTTTCCCTTTCTCTTACTTAAAAAAAATAGACACAACCCACACAATTATATATTCAAACTAAGGGCATAAATGAGTGATGACAAACGAACCTTAGTTAATTTTGTTTTTTATACAATAATAAGTATCATGTTTTATTTGGTTTTAGTTTAATAAAAGGTTATTTACTTAGTTATTAATACACACCTAGAAGCTACCTATTACAAAAGAAACAAGCACATAAGCAATCTCAAATGTCTTCTAGATGAATCAAGTATGAACTAAACATGAGGCAACTTATGGTTATTTATATCCATTGTCATAGGTTCATTTTATATAAATTGATTTTTTACATATGTAATTGGTTTTTTACATATTTCCCCTTCCCGGGGAAATACGTAATTATTTTTTTAGGTTGGGGAAATATGTAATAAATGACTTTAGCAAAAATATGTAATTTTTTTAGTTTTTGACAAACATACCTGCTTATGCTCCCACTCAGTGTGTGTTTTTAGCAACAATAATAGGCTAATTGTTGGTTGAAAAAATTGTCGAAATCCCAACAAATCACTTCAAGTAATTATCTAAAAAGGTAGAACACGGTAAGTGTGATTTTTTTTTTCTGGACAACAGACAGGACTTAATGAGCGAATGGTGTCGGTCAAAAAATAGACATTGATAACTAGATACGGATCGATTACATTGAATAAATTTTCCGAATACATATTATTTAAAAATAAGCGGGTTAAGCAATGTACATAACATGTTACTAATGAAATATACTGGCAGGACGTACTCACTGGTGGAGTTGATACGACTCTTGTGACGTTGGTGTGGGCAATGTCTGAGATCGCCAGAAGCGTTAGAGTGAAGCAAAAGTTGCAAACTGAAATCCGAAACCACACAGGACGAGCACCCAAAGTAGATGTATTGGACATTGCAAAAATGAAATACTTGAAAATGGTGGTAAAAGAAACATTAAGACTACACGCTCCTGCGCCATTATTGATCCCACATGAATGCATGAGCCATTGTCAAATTGGCGGTTATGACGTCTTACCTGGGACGAGTGCTTTAATCAACGCGTGGGGAATAGGAAGAGATCCAAGCACTTGGGGAGAGAATGCGGCTGAGTTCTATCCAGAAAGGTTTGAGAAGTTTGAGGTTGATTTTGAGATGGTCCCGTTTGGGGGTGGACGAAGATCGTGTCCAGCCAAGAACATGGCTCCTGCAACTGTTGAGTTTGTGATAGCAAACCTTCTTTACTGGTTTGATTGGGAAGTTCCCGATGGAGTTAAAAGTGAAGATTTGAATATGCAAGAAGAGGGTATCTTAGTTCTCCGTAAGAAAGTACCACTTCGCCTTGTGCCCACAAAGTATAATTGGGATGATTAAAACTAAGTGTTTGAATAAGAAATCCATATATTCAATGTTTTATTTGGCAGATAGAACTGTAAGCTAGAGAAATGTTTTAGTAATCTTAACGCTTATACATAAATGATGTCGACGAACATCATAATCAAAACATTTTAGAAGTGACGATGACAAAGATTTTCTTCATAATTTAATTAACTTATCTTCTATGGAGAATGATTCTATTTATCAACTAATTAAAGAAGACATGAAAGCACTTACGCCGGTAAAAGAATACGATATTTCATATTTTGACTACAAGATTTGCTCTATTCAAAGAACTTTTAGCTCTACCCTCAGACAATAACATAAATGGCTAAACTCATATTAACTTAAGTACTAATCGATATATGTCTTCGTTAATCCAGTTTTCTTTCACAAAATTATGTAAACATACACTATGTTGGTCCTCTGTTCAATCCCACACACCCTTACTGCGATCCTTGCAAATTTTCATTTTTACAATGCGAACAAGACTCACAATTAAGACAGGTAACCGAAAGAAATTGGGCTAAAATGAGAACAAAACGTATCAGATTCCTTCATGGCTTATGCTAAGGATTCCAAACTATCTGCGCACCTGCTTAATCCTTTACTTTAACATTTATTTTCTCCACCCCGGAACTTAATCGTTTATGCTGGCGGATTTTGGGTTTAGTAACAGACCTCCCGGATTTTTTATCATCTTTCAGCTTTTTCTTGATGACTTTGGACGCTAATGTCTTCAATTGAATTGTAACATCAAGAGGTATAAGCACTTCTTGCAACTCATGCCATTCAAGATCTTCAAAATCTCCATCTTCATAAACCACTCTATACCAACCCGTTTCTTTGTCAAATTCAGTAACTTTCCCGTTAAACAATTTCCTACCGAATGACTTCTGAACCTCCCTACCTTCAAACTGTTGGATACCAGGCCCCAATCACACACACAACACTATGTACGTGAATATGTATGGAAAGTATGATATAATATGAAGGAGGAAAAGAAAAATGAACTTCACACTGTTAACTATTATTCATGATAAAATGGCTTTATATAGCCTGTACAAATACTTAGTCTACCTAAACATCCTACTCTTACGGAAAACAAATAAAACAAAATATTCCACTTTGCCATGATTCATAGAACATGCAACCAATTCCAACGTTCATTTGTTTACTGGGTCCACGATTCCCTTCAATCTAGCTCGACCCAGTTGGATCCAACTGACTCAGAACCATCCCACATAATCTGACTGTCACGACCCCCGACCCACCATGGACGGAATCGAGAGTCGTGAACAGCCCGTGGTACCAGTGATTATTTTTATTTTGAAAACGTTGCAGCGGAAATTTCATCAGGACCGTGAGTTAGGAAAAATATCAGAGTTTAGAAAACACCGGATTTTATTTATTTAAATAGATGGGATAAACCCATGTTTTACAATGGTAGCTTAAATAAAGATAAATTTGATTATATAAAACAATATTTCTTAATTTGATTTAATTAATAAAATAAGCCACTTCTTGATGCCTTTCAGTGCCGTATCCATCTCTTATTCCAATCTACTGTAATTACCTGAAACGCGTTTTAAAAAGGTTTTGTCAGCGGGAAATACTGAGTGAATCATTCTATTTACTAAAATGACACATTTGTTATAATTTACAATATTAAGAGCGATTACAATGTTTCTAATATCAAGTCAACTACCCACGGTATTTGTCACTCGACCCATTGGCCCATTCATCCAATGGTGTCTGTGACTATGGTCATATCCCCCATTGGCTGCCCCAATGGTGACGATTATCAAGTAATGTATACAAAACCTCACATACCGGCTGTAACTTGGTGATTACAAAGACTTAATCCCCGTAATTATAACTTTGAAAATAAACATGATTTGGAAAGTAATTTGATAAAAAGAGAATAACTCACAAATAATCATGCAGATTCATACGGACAGAATTTAGTCTACAGATAAGCCTTGATATATTGCAGATTTATACAGGCAGGGCTTAGCCTATTGATTTTGCCTTGTAACCTAGTGCATACGAACTAGGTAGGTAACTTAATACAATAATTACGATAACTCACGAGATCAAATTCTCACAATGAACGACAAAGTGCAATACTTCATCCATCGATTTAACGATGATCCGTCAAATTAATGACGAACGACAAAGTATAATACTTCATCCATCGAATTAACGATGATCCGTCAAATTAATGACGAACGATAAAGTATAACCCTAATGTGGGCGGCACTTAAACATCCATTGGATATATTGATCGGTCGGAAAATGAATCGTAATAGCGATTAAGTTAATACCCCGTATCGTAGCAGCACCCCCCCCCCCTACTAATTAGTGTTTTTGAGAGTAAACAGAGCATAACTCGACGCACAAAGTGAATTTGAGCGTCGTTCTGAAGCCAGAATTCAAGTCCCAAACTCCTGTATTTATAGGTGAATTTTGTCCCTTAGGCGGCCCGCGTGAGTTTTAAGCTAACTTGAGGCGGCCCGCGAGAGAACTTATTTTATGTATAGGGTTGCCACGTGTGGGACTAGGCTAGCTGAGTCGACGGTTTCTGAAAATTCAACTTGGACAGCACGTAATTTGGATAATCGTAACTAGGAAATACCCCCCCTGAGTTTTAGGGGCCCTAATCCTGATTCTGAAAATTATGAAAATTTTAGGGTTTGTTCAGAATCACTTGGGTGTCTCAATTAGGGTTTCCTTTTTGACTAATTAATTTAATAATTATGACTTTTGATGAGAGTCGTTACATTCTCCCCAACTTAATAAAAATCTCATCCTCGAGATTTATTGGAATAAGTAGGAATACTTTTTCTTCATCTTAGATTCCAGCTCCCAAGTGTATTTGGGTTATGATATTTCTTTTTAGAATTATGTCACATTTTAGTTAATAAAAATAATATTAGGGTAGATGACACAGAATTAAAATATCAAATTTTGTGAATACGAGTTGTACCATAAGTAGGATTCAATGGTTCAACTGAATTAGTTCAAGAAATCGATTACCAACGAATGAGATGAAATGATATAATTTCCAAGATAACTAGGTTCAAGCCAAAGGATATATGATCAAATGAATGGAAAGGACTTTTAAAATCAATGAAATTCTTTGTAAAAAGGAAGATTACTTTGATTAGCAACTGAAGAAGATTTAGAATTGACAGATTTCAAATGAAATAAAAGCATGAAAAATGATTTGTCAAATATTTATGATATGAGAAAATCAAAGTGTTGAGATGAGTGAATTGTAATGATATACCAAAAGATAATAGAGTTAGTGTATCATTAATTAAAGTTCCAAGTTGTTTTAATTGTGAAACAATGTGATAGTATACTTTTAGTAACCATATTTTCCATACTATATACTAGAGATTGAAATATAATAAGAACAAGTTGTATTGACCTTACCAATATAATATATATTATTTGTATCTCTGTCTGAACCGTATCTTATATATCAAATATAAATACTATGTAATATATTATTGGTTACATATTTTTACTATATGTAAATGGTTACTTCTTTTAAATAAATACTATTTTAGTATTTTACCATACTTTGTAAAATAACTATGTAATATATGTTACAAAATACCGTAATTTATATTACAAAATATCATTTTGTAAAAGAAATCACTATTTAAAATGAAAATTATAAATAAAGGTGTAAAAATATTTATTGTATAAAATATTTGGTAAATATATAACATTTAATGGGTCGATTCTATTTGATTACTTATTTCCATTTTGAAACCATATAACGTTGTGAATGTAAATGTTGTAAATAAGTGAAAATGGAAATTATTCTTATATATTATAATGTTCTCCTAACCCAACGTAGTTAATGACTACCATATTATTCTTATATGGTTACTTTCTTACCATAGGGTTACAGCACATAGTTATCACAAAACATGTGATAGATAATTTATTTACATAATTTTATTTGTCCTTTGTTTTATGAAAATATGTCTTTTCCAAGGTATATGTATTTTCATATATAATTAAAATTTACTAAATAAGTATGATGACTTAATTTATATATATTACTAGTCATTATCATGGTGGATATTGGTTAGTGCTCCCTTATTTAAGCATAGGTGATCAGTCCATGCCTAATTAAGGCTAGGCTATCCAATACATACCCTTGATAATAATCCTAGTAAAAATAATACCAACACTATTATTATTTAATATTTTCTTACTAATAATAAAACTGATATTAGTAATACATAACTAAACATACACTTAAATGGAAAAATTTCTAATAAAATGGTGAAACTGGCCGTCCCCAGTATCGAACCCGGGTCTAGGCCACACCCTTTCGCGCATCTAACCAACCGAGCTAGGTGCCTAGTTTATGAAATTTCCATTTTGGTTAAATATAAGCACATGTACAATAAATTCTGTACTTCTTATTATAAGTCACCTACTTATATTGACTAAGTATTTACTTATCCTCCTTATGATGACTAATAAGAATATAGTAATACTATTAGGTAATCACTTATGTAAGTTTCCATATATAAAATAAATTTTATATAATGTTTTTCGATTGAAGATGTTAAAGTAATAATTTATCACGAAAGGCTAGATTGATGTTGTAAAAATCATTTAAGAGATATATTAAAATATGACAAGAATTTGTGTATCATTATCTTATCACATGATTTGTGTTAAGATAACTTTTATAAATATCCGTATATGATATATATAAATGAGATTAGTGCAAGCTTTAAATTTTATGAAAACGTTAGTACAAGGTGATCGTGATCAAAGAAATGATTTAGTGAAGTCGAAGACCAAATAAGCATTTTATAGTTCTAGAGAATTGAAGTGTTTGTTGGAGAATATGATAGCTTTAAATCCATCATATGGGAATTTGAAATGAATATGAGCAAGTTCAAGCAATTGAACTTGGTTTAATCACAATGAGTTTTAATAAGATTGGACATGGTCACAACAAAATCATGTAAAGAAATTTGAGTTTTTCAAGAACTTCATTGACTCGATATTAAAGAGTTATCATTTTGTAATAATGCGGAGTACAGTACCAAAAATCAAGTCTAACTAAAGGATATTTGAGTTTGGATAAAACGACAAATTAGAATGAAGCCCTCCAGTGGAAATTCAGAATTTAAACGAACCACATGCACGACAAATGGTGCATGTGTAACATGTGGTTTTATCAAGAAATGAAATGAATCAATATCCGCTACTAGGAAATGAATCCTCCTGGTATGATGACCGTTGCGAAAGTCAACTTATTATATGCAGAAGTCAGAATTTTCAACAAAAGAAATATAAGAACGTCTATCTGGAATTTCGAGTGATAACCGTTTATTAAATGACATTACCAGGGAATGTCAAATAAAATGAAATAGGGAATTTGCAAAGGTATGTGACTCCTTTTGCAGTGATAATAATTATGACTCTGATTAGACTGTGCACTGATGATTGTGAAATCTTGTTACAACGTACCTCAGCGAAATTTCATGTTGCTTGTAGGATCATGTGTCAAAGTGCTGCTTTTAGTTCTTCTACTGACGGAATTTAACATTGGTGTTATCGTGCCCAATTTATATTTTCCAAATATCTTGCCTCGAAAATTGTGTGTGATATACTTCAACTTCTGTGGATTTATAATTAAATTTTCATGTAATTCCTTGTATATTATCACAACTTTACATGCTTCTTACTTGCGTTAATAGTTTATAGTAATGCGTTAGACATTCTTTACACTTTTGATGATATCCCAAATTAATGGGTTTCTATTGTTATTATTGTCGCTCGAGTTACTAGGCAGATAATCAAACGAAATAATGTTTGATGTCGGAAAAGAGATTCCTAATAAAGAAATCTAGACACAGATGCTGGTGCTTTATTCTTAATTGACTTTTGGAATTTCTTATAGATATATATATCTATATAATCACATATTTCACATGCTGAAATAAACATACCATCTATCAGGTCAATGTATTTAACAGATTCATATTTCCCAAAAAAAAACTAGTCAAATATCTGGTCATGATACTATTTAGGGAAATCTTGTCACTCGTTTGACATATTATATATCCCGTCTTATCCGATTCGCGCCGGAGCGGTAACCTCAGTATATCTGGACAAACTGGAGAGTCTACCACACCATACCCAATCTTGCCAGAGAAAATTTTCTATTTCCCATAAATAGTATCTTTTCAAAAAGTGCCTATCTTATTAGGGCTTTTATTCAGAATTAAGGAAATTTGTATTTCCATAACATATCTTATTATTATATTGATCACTAAACGATTCCTGTGACAGTGTCAATTTGATCATTCTTTCAACTAGTAATTCTAATCATAACACTGTTGATCATTCTCTCAACTAGTGATTCTGAACTTAGTTGTCCCGTGATATTACTTTATCAAATATATTACTTATGGCACACTAAAATCTATCATATTTATTTACACAAATACTTAGCTTATCGTGAAGCTAATACTAAGGCATCTTTTCTTAAGTTCAAGTCTAAATGCTACCAGTTAATAGCAATCTCCTAACTCTTTTATATAAATTTAGGTATTATTATTACAACACCTAAAGGCGTAAAGCAGTGGCTCTTTGAGTTGGCTCTGATACCACCTTCTGTCACGACCCCCGACCCACCCTGGACGGAATCGAGAGTCGTGAACAGCCCGTGGTACCGGTGATTATTTTTATTTTGAAAATGTTGCAGCGGAAATTTCATCAGGACCGTGAGTTAGGAAAAATATCAGAGTTTAGAAAACACCGGATTTTATTTATTTAAATAGATGGGATAAACCCATGTTTTACAATGGTAGCTTAAATAAAGATAAATTTGATTATATAAAACAATATTTCTTAATTTGATTTAATTAATAAAATAAGCCACTTCTTGATGCCTTTCAGTGCCGTATCCATCTCTTATTCCAATCTACTGTAATTACCTGAAACGCGTTTTAAAAAGGTTTTGTCAGCGGGAAATACTGAGTGAATCATTCTATTTACTAAAATGACACATTTGTTATAATTTACAGTATTAAGAGCGATTACAATGTTTCTAATATCAAGCCAACTACCCACGGTATTTGTCACTCGACCCATTGGCCCATTCGTCCAATGGTGTCTGTGACTATGGTCATATCCCCCATTGGCTGCCCCAATGGTGACGATTATCAAGTAATGTATACAAAACCCCACATACCGGCTGTAACTTGGTGATTACAAAGACTTAATCCCCGTAATTATAACTTTGAAAATAAACATGATTTGGAAAGTAATTTGATAAAAAGAGAATAACTCACAAATAATCATGCAGATTCATACGGACAGAATTTAGTCTACATATAAGCCTTGATATATTGCAGATTTATACAGGCAGGGCTTAGCCTATTGATTTTGCCTTGTAACCTAGTGCATACGAACTAGGTAGGTAACTTAATACAATAATTACGATAACTCACGAGATCAAATTCTCACAATGAACGACAAAGTGCAATACTTCATCCATCGATTTAACGATGATCCGTCAAATTAATGACGAACGACAAAGTATAATACTTCATCCATCGAATTAACGATGATCCGTCAAATTAATGACGAACGATAAAGTATAACCCTAATGTGGGCGGCAC
The DNA here is from genome assembly GCA_030545235.1 of Helianthus tuberosus. Taxonomy (NCBI): domain Eukaryota; kingdom Viridiplantae; phylum Streptophyta; class Magnoliopsida; order Asterales; family Asteraceae; genus Helianthus; species Helianthus tuberosus. The sequence continues at coordinate 31,515,003 of CM060373.1, read as the reverse complement.
TTAAACATCCATTGGATATATTGATCGGTCGGAAAATGAATCGTAATAGCGATTAAGTTAATACCCTGTATCGTAGCAGCATCCCCCCTACTAATTAGTGTTTTTGAGAGTAAACAGAGCATAACTCGACGCACAAAGTGAATTTGAGCGTCGTTCTGAAGCCAGAATTCAAGTCCCAAACTCCTGTATTTATAGGTGAATTTTGTCCTTTAGGCGGCCCGCGTGAGTTTTAAGCTAACTTGAGGCGGCCCGCGAGAGAACTTATTTTATGTATAGGGTTGCCACGTGTGGGACTAGGCTAGCTGAGTCGACGGTTTCTGAAAATTCAACTTGGACAGCACGTAATTTGGATAATCGTAACTAGGAAATACCCCCCCTGAGTTTTAGGGGCCCTAATCCTGATTCTGAAAATTATGAAAATTTTAGGGTTTGTTCAGAATCACTTGGGTGTCTCAATTAGGGTTTCCTTTTTGACTAATTAATTTAATAATTATGACTTTTGATGAGAGTCGTTACACTGACCCATTAACTATTGAACCGTGACCCGATAACATGCAAGCCGTGTGACCCGTGAACCGTAACTAACCGATTAATCCAACAATCACCCCCTTAATCGGTTTGTTCACACCCGTCACTTACAGCACCGAACCACCATTTTTTTCATCCTGAACCATCTCGACTTATACCGGACTCCCGACCTCAACCACGGTCATGCCCAAAGCCTTCTCGATTCAACCCGAAAAAAATCAGTACACTTTTAACATCTCCCATGGCTTCACGTTGGAAACGTTCATTAACATCTTGACTCAACATGGATCAACGACCTCTACCCGGTCACATCCGAGTCACCCGATTTGAACTCCAACGCCATTATCTTGACACCCGTACCTTTTCCCGATCAAACTTGTTCCAAGAGGCCTCTCCACCGACAAGAAAACAAAGCCACCCGCTTCTAACGTTTTCTCACCTTGCCAAACGAAGCAAATCCAAAGCCACCTGCTTTGACGGATCTTTTACGCCCGTTTATCACGCAACACGCCGGTCTCCTCTTATCACGAAACAACACGATCAAGGAACCTGCGAAACCTGCTGTTGTCACCGGATATATACCAGTTGCTCAAACCCGCAACTAATAACCGAACAGCCCCGTTCTTCCTCCTTTCATCACCACGGAACACAAGTGTTTATCATCGGTCACCCCCGTCGTCTAAACCGGTACGTCTACCACAACAACGGCCTACCGAAACACCTTAACGCTTCCGTCTACTGCTGTTAAACGATCCGAAAACAGCCACCTGCCGTCTCGAACCTTCGTCACCTTCTTTCACTCCTGCCCTCCACCAACCGACACACCCGCCGGCGGCGGAGGCTTCCCCGATACGAGCCCTAGGCTCTGATACCAAATGTTGGATACCAGGCCCCAATCACACACACAACACTATGTACGTGAATATGTATGGAAAGTATGATATAATATGAAGGAGGAAAAGAAAAATGAACTTCACACTGTTAACTATTATTCATGATAAAATGGCTTTATATAGCCTGTACAAATACTTAGTCTACCTAAACATCCTACTCTTACGGAAAACAAATAAAACAAAATATTCCACTTTGCCATGATTCATAGAACATGCAACCAATTCCAACGTTCATTTGTTTACTGGGTCCACGATTCCCTTCAATCTAGCTCGACCCAGTTGGATCCAACTGACTCAGAACCATCCCACATAATCTGACCCATTAACTATTGAACCGTGACCCGATAACGTGCAAGCCGTGTGACCCGTGAACCGTAACTAACCGATTAATCCAACACAAACCACCCACCAATTGACTCGCTCATTTTAGAATCTACGTTATTCTCAACCTTGAAGAGAATAATATTATCATTTTCACTGGTGCATACAGGAGGCACCCCGTTAATAACCAATGCGGGCTCCCCAGGTATCTCATAGATCCCGGATGTTGGACAGTCTGTGTTGTCTTCTTTGAGTGTCGTCTCCATTACATACCCTGCAAAAAGAATAGAAGATAGTAGAGACAAAAAGTTAATAATCCATCAGTCTGAGAAAGCCTTGTTTCAAAACTTAATAAAACGTTCCGTCAAATGGTGGAACGAGATACAATACATAAAAGATTTCTTGCAACAATAAATGTCAAAAACTCTGCTGCGAATATATGAAACAGGGTATCATTAATCGATGCAAAATAGCCATCTATTTGTTGACATATATTTCAAATATAATCTAGAACGATACCAAAACGTAAGAAAGTAGGTACATTGTTAGGTATCAAGGCTAATATGCATAGTATTGCATACACACACAACATACAAAATATATATCTGCTATCAACTACAGTGATCCACAAAATACATTACATTTAACAGATTGTAAGCCAAAACTTAATAAAAAAAATTACCCAAAGAAGAAATCGTAAGCCCTACCCAATAATTTCAACATTTCAGTTGACCAAAAGAAGATATCAAAGCGCTTATATTGGTAAATAATATACTTTTAAGCTTTCAAAATGGATAGGTTATTTGCATATATTAAGGGGGTGTTTAGAATTGCTTTTTTTATTATTGTGTTTTGAAATCGCAAAAAATCTATTTTGAGTGTTTGGTAAAAATTTAATATAAACTGATTTTTTACGTTTTGTAGAGATCAAAACGTGATAATCCAAAAGTAGGTCATCCCTTACTGTAGGAAAACGGGATTCCATAGAAACTGATTTTTTACGTTTTGTAGAGATCAAAACGTTAAAATATATATGTTTGCCAAACACTCAAATAGTTGATTATCTGATTAGGGAGAGGATCATGAGAAAACTAGAAAACTAACTAAAAAACCTAAAAAAAAAAGGTAAAAAACATACCAAATTTTTTTTTTTCAATTTTTTATAAAAAATTCGCTAGTTTTTATATATAAAAAAATTAAAAAAAAAATTTGTTGTACTGCACATATATGTGTACTACACATGTCCACTATATCCGTAATAGTGCACATGTGCAATACAACAATTTTTTTTTTTTTTTTTTGAATGCATGAGCCATTGTCAAATTGGTGGTTACGACGTCTTACCTGGGACAATTGCTTTAATCAACGCGTGGGGGATAGGAAGAGATCCAAGCATTTGGGGAGAGAATGCGGCTGAGTTCTATCCAGAAAGGTTTGAGAAGTTTGAGGTTGATTTTGAGATGGTCCCGTTTGGGGGTGGACGAAGATCGTGTCCAGCAATGAACACGGCTCCTGCAACTGTTTGTGTTAGCAAATCTGCTTTATTGGTTTGATTGGGAAGTTCCTGATGGAGTGAAGAATGAAGATTTGAACATGCAAGAAGAGGGTACCTTAGTTCTCCGAAAGAAAGTACCACTTTGCCTAGTGCCTACAAATTATAATTGGGATGATTAATAAGTAACCAACTGCTTCTTCTTCTTCTTCTTCTTTTTTTTTTTTTTTGTAAAATACCAACTGCTTGAATAAGAAATCCATATATGGAGGAGGTCGGTTGTTTTTATTTGAATGCTAAAAGGGTCCGATCGAAAAGCAATGCATAACTGCCAAAAGATCCACAACGACCTCTGTAGTCTTTGAGTTTTAAACAACGTCCGGTGTTCTAGAATGAATGGGGAAAGTTATAGGTGGTTGTTTGCACTACAAGAAATTGATGGTATGGTGATAGGGCTGTAAACCAACCGCACGAGAACGAATAAGGTCTTGTTCATGTTCGTTCGTTAAGGATATAATGTGTTCATGAACGGTTCAGGAACACTTACCGAACGAGATTTTATGCTCGTGTTCATGCATTAAGGAAAGGTACGTGTTCATGAACATAGATAAAATTGTCGAAGATGACGATGGATAGAGGTGGATGGTGAGAGAGCAGCGCTAGACCTTGAAGCCCTAACCGTTGAACGAAAGTCGATAGTATTTTTCGATGTGAATGATGAAAAGGAAAGTGAAACGATTCGTAAACAAAGTGGAAATATGGTTTCCTATTTTATTTATTTGGGTAATAAAATAAATAAGAATTAAAGAATATAAAAAGTTTAGATAAAATAAATAAATCCTAAAAGATCTTTAATGAACAATATAAACGAATGAACACGACCGAATGTTCACAAACACATTACCGAAAATTCACGAACACATTTGAACAAACGAGACATTTTTTCGTGTTTATTCATTTAACTAACTAACTGAATGAAATTTCTTATTCATGTTCGCTCATTAATTAAATCAAGGAACACAAACGAAGACATGAGCTTTTTCATATTACTTAGTGCTACAGTGACAACCTCTTATTAAATTGGTTCTTTAACTTTTCATTTATTTATTCTGAAATAATATAAGTGAAAATAATAATTTCACCAATATCGAGACACGTCTTCTGGTGACATGTAGGTGCTGTTTGTTTTTTCTGAGGTAAAACGTCTGCAGTCTGCGGACAACATCTGCAGCAGAAGTGCTGGACCAAATGTTTGCAGTCTGCAAGAAAAAGACTGTTTGTTTTTTTACTTCTGCAAACTGCTAAAATAAACTGAAATATAAATAAACTGATTTTTTACAAACATTAAGAACTAAAATTAACAATTTTAAACTAACAAAAAACAATTTTTATAAATCACTATGTTCAACTAAGAAACAAAAACAATTCCTTACTTCAAATCGGAAATATATGCATCATTACAACACATGTTCAAATGAAAACACAACTTTACTTTACAAATCTGTTGAAAACACAATTTTTTCTTTACAAATCTGAACTTAAAACACATCTTTCAACCAAAAACAACTTTACTTTAGAAATGTATGCATCATTACAACACAATTTTAAATGAAAACACAGCTTTATTTTACAAATCAGAAATGTATGCATCATTACAACATTATAAATTCAAACCAAACCCTAATTTAACCTACCAAATGTATGTATGTGAGTAGAGATTCTGAATATTGTACCTTTTACTTATGCAAGAAATAAAGGAGAAGAAGAGGGGCTGTGGTCGACCGGCGACAAGGGATGTGGTCGATGTTGTTGTAGCCGGCGATCAATAGGGGCTGTGGTGACCGGCGAACAGGGCTGTGGTGACCGACGAACAAGGGCGGGGCGGGGCCGGAGATGTAGCAGCGAAGGTGGAGAGCGTGGGAGAGGAGTGGGTTGGCTGGAGAGGAAGGAGAGAAGATTAGGGTTTTTTTTTTTGTGATGGAGAAGTTTTGTGAAGAGCCTAGAAGACATAACGCAATGTCTGTGCGAAAAAGAGGTGAGGAAGAGGTTTTTTAATGAAAACCCTTCTAAAAAACAAACAAGCTGCAGACCCCTATGTCTGCGTGTGGTCTGCGTGGAGAAGAGAAAAGAGGTTCTGAAGTACTTTTCTAAAAAAACAAACACCCCCGTAGTCTACATAGGTTAACATATATATATATATATATATATATATATATATAGGACAAAGATCCGTTAGGAACCACTCCTTATTGCGAGAACCGCGAGAACCAGTGTGAACACAAACAGTAATTCCTAAAAAAATCTAAAAAACACCCAAAATTTTTTTTTTTTATTTTTTTACTATTTTTTTTTGAAAAAATCTCTATATTTTGTTAATAAAAAAAATAAAAAAAAATTTCAAAAAAAAAAAAAAAAATTTGAGTAACAGTTATCCATGCACATGTGCATATGTGTCGTTTCTTTGTCAAATTCCGTAATTCATTACAAATAATAGTCAATTGCACTTTCATTTACACTACTACGTGTAATACACTATTTTTTACATTACCAATGTTAGAAATGCACATGTGCATCTATATGTATCAACAGGAACTAAGGTGTTTTGGTACACTACTTTCTCTTTCATCTATCATTCAATCCATAATACACAAGCATGCACATGTGCATTTTTGTCATTTCTTTGACAAATTCCGTAATTCATTACATATATTAGACAATTGCACTTTCATTTACACTACCATATGTAATACACTACTTTTTACATTACCAATATTAGAAATGCACATGTGCATTCATATGTATCAACATGAAATAAGGTGTTTTGGTACACTACTTTGAATACACTTTCCCTTTCATCTATCATACCATCCATAATACACTACCATTACCTCCTACCATCCATAATACAATACCATTAACAATATTTTCACTTTATTACATGTATGTAAACACCATTTATACCATCCAATCAACATATTACATAAAAAATTGACAACTATAACCAAACCATCAACCACTAGATATAACTAACCAAAAAACATGTATATGGGTCTACTTCTCCATTCAAAATCACAAACTTTTTGTACTAAAACACGTTATATCATGGTTATACCTAATTATGCACATGTGCATTTTGAATATTGGTAATGTAAAAAGTAGTGTATTACTAATGGTATTGTAAATTAAAGTGCAATTGTCTATTCCTGATAACGTATTACCGAATTTGTTGAAGTAATGATACATATGCACATGTGCATGGATAACTCTTACTCGAAAAAAAAAGTTTTTTTTTTTTTTTTTATGGGAACGAAATATAGCGATTTTTTATTAAAAAATATTAAAAAAAATAAAAAAAAATTTTTGAGTGCTTTTTTAATTTTTTTTAGATTTTATTTTGTGTTCACATTGGTTCTCGCGGTTCTCGCAATAAGGGTGGTTCTCGCATGAACCTTACCCTATATATATATATATATATATATATATATATATATAGTGGAGGGCTACATAGAAAAGCCTTATGTTTTTAGAAAACTCTGGAAACTCAAAGGAGAAGTCATTTTTTTTCAAAGCTCCCGACATTTTTTTTTTGAAAAAAATAACACATGTAATATACATGTTTTTTAGAGTTTTGGGCCAAAAAAAATAAAAAAGCGCCTAAAGGATGATTTTAAAAAAAATAAACAAATTTCAGCAAACTTCGGGTGACTAACATGTGTTAGGCACAAAAGGCTGAAACTTGCTGTAATTTGTTTTTTTTTTAAACATTCCTTCGGCGCTTTTTTGGTTTTTTTGGCCCAAAACTCTTAAAAACATGTATATTACATGTGTTATTTTTTTTAAAAAAAAATGTCGGGAGGTTGGGTTTTCTAGGGTTTTCTCAAAATGGAGGGTTTTCTATCTAGCTTTAGCTTATATATATATAAATAGGGACAAATCATGAGAAAACTAGTTTAAATGAGAAAACCAAAAAACTAACTAAAAAATCCTAAAAAAACATACCAAATTTTTTTTTTTTTTTTGTAAAAAATCGCTATATTTTATGTATGGAAAAAAAATTCAAAAAAAATAAGTTTTTTGTTGTATTGCACATGTGCACTATTACGGATATAATTCACATGTGCAGTACAACAAATTTTTTTATATATAAAAAATAGCGATTTTTTTATAAAAATTTGTAAAAAAAAAATTTGGTATGATTTTTTTGCTTTTTTTAGAATTTTTTAGTTAGTTTTCTAGTTTTCTCATGATCCTCTCTCATATATATGTATATATATATATATATGTGTGTGTGTGTGTGTGTAATGTACAATATTCCTTATCGTATGAGCGTACAAGATTTGAAGATCGCATGTTATAAACTTCAATGGCATTTTTTAAAAAGTACACGGTCCCTGAGGTTAACCAAAATTTTGGATTGGGTCCCTAGCTTTTGAAAAGTACATAGATGGTCCCTGTGGTTTGCACTTTGTAATGCATTTAGTTCCCATCTAACAAATCTAACGGTTTCCGCAGGTCCAAGTAATTTAGGACTAAATGCGTTACAAAGTGCAAACTAAAGGGACCATTGATGTACTTTTGGCAAAAGTCGGGGACTTCATGTATTACAAAGTGCAAACCATATGGACCATATGTGTACTTTTGAAAATCCAGGGACCCAATACAAAATTTTGGTTAACCACATGGACCATCTGTGTACTTTACTCTTTACATATATATATCATAAAATTTCAATTAAACATGTTAACAAGTAGTTTTTTCAAAAAAAACTTTTCAGAGCTTTTACATATAAATACGTGTATAAGACTTTTTAATTAAAAAAAATCTATAAGTAAAAGAAATTAAAAAAATGCTTAAAAACCGTCATAAAGGTATTTTTTTTTTAAAATACATATTTTTATGAGAAAAGTGTCTGGATAGTCCCTATGGTTTGCTCTGTTTTCCTTACAGTCCTTACACTTCTAAAATTACATCCATAGTCCCCAACTTTTGCACTTTCGCTCTCGGATAGTCCCTTGCGTGGATGAGAGTTAATTTTCTCAGTTAAGTGGATGTGAAATGACAAAAGTTACCTTTATATTAAAAACCCTAAAAATCCATCCTTTCATTCAGATCACTATACCCATCATCAACTACAACCACCACCACCCTCTACCTGAGAACCATCACCACCTCCGGCATACATCCACCATCTCCGCCATTAACACCACTGCACCCCTTCAACCATGGTCTCCGCCATTGAAGAACTTTGTTTTGCAGGTCTTGTGTTAAGCGAAGAAGAACAAGTAATCAAATTTGAGTTGTTGATTGAAAATAACAAATGAAATCGGTAGAAAGTTATCGACTTTCTTGGAATGTTATTAGATCTGAACCGCATCACAGATTGAATCGACTATTGTCTGCAAGTTGTAGTTCGAGATTTGATTCGTTACTAAAAGAAAACGAAAAAAAAGATCAGATCTTGTGTGCGATGTTGTGATTGTTGAGAATCATATCTAAATCGCATCACAGATTTGATTTTTTTCAACTGTTGAGAACTTTTGTTGTGTTGATTGTTTGATTTAGAAAAAGAAAAGGAACGAGAATTACATGTGTTTTTTAGCTTTTGATTAGTGGTTGTAGTGATGAAGTGTTTTAGGATTGAAGGTTTTGAAGAATAGTTGTAGGTTTTAAATTTGGAATTGAATACTTGGTGTAAAAGAAGGTAGACGGTATAAGTGACAATTGTGATTGTCGAGAATATCAGAGTGAGAATTATTGGGGGAGGGGTTGAAGATGGTGGTAGGTATGTGGTGTTCTTGGCATAGATGGTGGTTGAAGGGGGTGGTGTTCATGGCGGAGATGGAGGATGGTGGATGTACGGCAGAGGTGGTGGTGGTTGTAGTTGGGGACTATCCGAGAACGAAAGTGCAAAAGTTGGGAACTAAAGCTGTAATTTTAGAAGTGTAGGGACTATAGGTGAAAACGGAGCAAACAACAGAGACTATCCGGGCACTTTTCTCCTTTTTATTATTGGAATAGCTTCTACATATCTTTATATATAAAAGCTGTGAAAAAAAACTTGGAAAATTTTATTTTTGTAATTTAGATTGAATATTTATGATACATTTAACATGTTAAATGCACTATTCCCCGGTTCCCTATTTTTTAGTGTTCCCCATTGACACTCTCTATATATATATCATACTAAGTAAATCCCACCGATAGCACAGCTAAGGTAGAGTCTGATGAGGGTAAGATGTAGACAGCCTTATGTCTACCTCGTAGGATTAGAGAGGCTGCTTCCAATGAGATTCCTGACTCGATTATACATATACGGTGAAAATTTTAAATACAAAAGGGTCTTAACATGTGATAGTGCGGAGTGAAAAAATAATATGCGTAATTAGGGTTTACCCTGTGACAACCATCATGTTTTTAGGTAATCCGTATAAATTAATCACTATTTATACATTATTGTTGTGCAAATTTGACTTATTTATTTAGTAATTGAGTTCATAAGTCTAGAAAGGTCCGGGTAAATGCATGGGATTGCATTTGGCTTCCATTAAATTTAAAGTTTATCGCATAACGATAAAAGTGTAAAAAAGGACATTGGTGATAATACGATATACTGTAAAGTGTTAAAATTGTTCCAATATGCCTTGCCTGAAACACGTATTGGCATTATTAATTGTTGGGTGAGAAAATAGATTAAAACATGTTATAGAAACTAAATTATAATATTTACCGTTTTTATCGTTTGGACACCTATAACTTTCATGGTTACAAAAGTCGCTAGGCGCTCCCTAGTCGGTCGACCGGGGAGTTGAGAGTACTCGGCATAGACGGAGAGTACTCGGGGAGTACTCGGACACGTTAAATTATAAAGAACTTAGTTTTCGGAAATTAAATATATGTCGAATAACATAAATTTACTAATATTTATAACAAAATACGTGAAAATCATACTCATTATTTAATATGATAGTCATATAAATTATATTTTATTATTTTTTAAGTCAAACTATGCCCGAATTGACATACTAGATCCTATTTAGGCCGAGTTTGACCGTGTTTGATCGATTCCGAGTAATTAGGCGGAATTAGAGAAAGTCGTCTCGACAGCCTACCTTGTAGCTGTCAAACCCCCGAAAATACCCCAAGCGGAAACCCCCGTGAGGCGTGTAACGTACCAGGATCTAGCCACCATTCACATTGAACTCATACAAGATTTTAAATAAAACTTTCATTTATTAATATAGAGTGTTACAAAACAGTAATTACAAATCATCGTATTCAGCGGAAGCATAAATCATTAGTTAAGTGTTTCATAAACCATATGTATGATAACCATTAGACTTGTCTCGCGATTCCATGTATCTCGATCCATGACCACTCCAGCATCCCAGACAGCAAGTTCCACATCCACACGTACCTATAACCTACGAGCATGCACACACGTGTATCAGACAACGCTGGTGAGTTCATAGTTTTACGTAAACGTTAGTTACCTAGTGTTTACTTCCATTCATTGATTACAATGTTGATAACACCTCGAATACAAGAAGACTCCAGATTTATTTTTCCCTTTACCCAATGCTCCTATCAAAGCATTAGGCATGACTGATTCATTAGTTCACACCCATCCTCTCAGGTACGGGGTGAGGGTGCCAAACCTAGATAGCGCTACCAACTAATACTCCGTTACCTCTCAGGTAACAAACAATAAGGAGGGACTTTAATGGTGATAGGATGAGTGTATAATCCAATGACTGTCCCAACCATCGGGACGCATGCTCAAGAGAAATGAACTCACATTTGGTTTGCTCGGTAAGATTATCTACTTGTTTACAAACACGTCCTAACATGGTTACCCGTAAAGATCAGTTCTATACACATAAATCACACATTCTACATTCACATTGCACATGTAACTTACAAGTATTGCACATAACGTCATGCTAATCGTAACAAAGAATCGTGTTACATATGGACCATAACAATCATTGTAATAATTGGTTTTTGCCTACTATGATATTATGCATTCTAGTAGGTTGCATGTGGTAAACATTATTCCTTAACACGTAGTACACATTTTGGGTCACATACACATTCGTATCACAAGTCCAGACATCACAAGTTACACAAGTTGCGCACACGTATTTCACGTATTATCATACAAGTCATATTAGCTATTCATGTTCCCAGACCTCCCTCTTACATAGGTTATCCACATGATTAAGTATTCAGGTTTCATATCGGTCCATTATTTCATCATTTCCATAGGCGGCCGGCCCAATCAACACACGGCCCAAACATAAGTTGTATACATGTGTGTAGGTGGCCCAACTATGCTAGCCCCATAGAACTATGTAACGCAGCTTAGTGTGAGGCCCAGTCGTGTGGCCCATCAAAATGCAGGCCAGAGTTTACCCAACCCCCTATGATGTGCGGCCCAAACGCTACTGGCCCAAATATAAGCGTGCGGCCCAGTAACCTACGGCCCAACACGAGTGTATGTGCCATTCAATTATCAGTGTGCAACTTAGCCCAAATGCACGGCCCAAATCAGTTACAAACAAGATCAATTCACAATTCTTTAGTTATCGTCAAATAGTTACTCATTGGAATAATGTAATCAATTCAAGAACTCCTATTATTCCAATGAATGCACATTAACATTCAACCGAAAATCATGAGTGGCACATCATAAATCATTCGTAATTTATAGTAATCCACCCTAGTCATTGATTCATAATTTAATCTTTTCATTATTCATAATCACATCAGACATATTATCACCAAACCCACAAACTCAACTCATGCCATACAACTGTTATCAGCGCACATGCAGCCCAACACCTCTTTAATTATGAATAACAAATAAATATCAATAACTTGGTGAAACCCTAGATCATGCACAACCAATCACAAGTTTAACATAACTGTTACACGTAATACGGTTCTAACATTACTAATTATTAGCATCGATCTTGATCATACAGTTTCATGAGTATTAGACAAATCACAATACCTTACATATACCCTAGAATAGTCAAACAAGATTAGAATCAGTAAAAATTATACTAACCTGAAAGATGTATTACACTAAGCACAAGAGATGAGCTTCACGGGAGACAGGAACTTCAAAGGGTGTGGGCTGATCGTGGAAGGAAGATAGGGTGCACTAGGGTTTTGTTTTTAGTTTTCCAGACTAAAAAATACGTATCCCAAACTCCTTGTTCTACAAGTATGCATAACCCATAAAGGGGGGTGTGTGTGTGTGTGGCCCATAAAGGGTTGGGCTCATGTAGTTCGGGCCTGTGACAATAAGTGTGGGCTGAAATGGTTTAAGGGTGAAATCTTAGTTTAAAAGGGGGGGTGTGTGTGTGTGGCCCAGACGCACCCGCGACCCAAATACACTTCGTATGTGTGGCCCAACATACTCGCGACCCAACTACACGTTCAATCATCAAATATACGCTAGGTTTAACAGGGTTATCATATCACAGCACATTAAACAAGTTTAATCTAAACAAAGAACGTTGAAGAGGGATAACGAGAAGTTAGGATCATGAGATTAAACGACACTAACCTTGAAAGTTTGAGTTGTCACATCATCCCCAACTTGAAAGGGAATTTCGTCCCGAAATTCGCCAATGATATCAGAAGTTGATACAACCGTTTGAACAACTGAGGAAACTAGAGCTTACTCCGATCATTGCGTTCCCACGTGAACTCCGGTCCACGTCTTGAGTTCCAACGAACTCTCACGATTGGAATTCGACTATGCTAACGAATCTTGACGTCCTGGTCCATGATTTCAGTAGATTCGTCAACAACTGCAACTTGTCATTAACCTCAGACTCTAATAAGGGTATCACAAGCGTTCATCGAACAAACACTGCCTCAGATTCGAGACATAAATGACATTATGTACGTTACCCAATTCGTCGGGTAACTCGAGTTTGTAGGCCACGTGACCGATTCTTTCCAGAATTCTGAATAACTCAACGTAACGTAAATTAAGCTTGCCACGCTTCCCAAGCGTACCACACCCTCCCAGGGTGAGATTTTCAACATGATACGATCGCCTACAGCGAACTCTTAGTGTTTCCAAAGCTTATCAACTTTCCTAATGGTCACGCGTTGCCGCCAAATGATTTCTGATCCAAGCAATCTTCCCAAGATTTTCGAGTACAAGTCCTGGACCTGTGATTAGGTTGTCACCTACCTTAATCCAACAAGGATATTAGCGTTACTGTCCATGCAATGCCTCAAACAGAGTTGTCTGAATACTAGAATGGTAACTGTTGCAGTAAAACTCACCCAAAGGCAGGTGTCCTTCCAATTTTTACTAAGTCCGTCACACACATGCTCGCAGCATGTCTTCGAGTGTCAGGATGGTTCATTTACTCTGACCGTTTTCATATGATGATAAGTAATGCTCATGTCTAGACGTGAACCAAGAGTGTTGTGTAATGCATGTCATAAACCAGGTATAGATCAAAATCAGAGATAACAGGAGTTTGCACCTCATGCCTAAAAAGCCGCCTCTCTCAGAGGAATATTCACATGCTGTGAAGACTCGTCAGTTTCGTTGATTGCAATAGAGTGTACTGGTTGCATGAGACAATCAACGATCACCCAGGTGATAACTGTTTCGTTCTGAGTTTTAAGTAACCCAGTAACAAAACCACGGTAGTCTATTCTCGTTTCCATATGGGTGTTTCTGGTTGCTGACAGAAACCAGTAGGTTTCTGGTATTCCACCTTGACTTTCGCACAAGTCAAACATCTTTCACATACAGTGCTATGTGGGCCTTCCTGCCCGGTCATCAATACAAGGCTTGAAATCCTAATATATCCTATCAACCCAGACTATTAGAACATCGAGGCCGGTGTGCTGTGCTCAACACAAGTTTCCACCAGTTGTCGTATAGTGGATTCCATATTCATTCCCTGAAGTATCGATCATCGCCCAATCTTGCCAAAGTTGCTCCTTCATGCCCCGCATGGGTTTAATCTTTAAAATTCTCTTCCTTCAGTCCTCCAGTTTGAACAGAGCGAGTCTGATCAGGTAGGTTAGAGTCGATAGTGAGTTACAAAGCTCGTGCACGCTCAGGTTTCACAGTCGCAATCATCGAAAAGTTCCATCCAGCGATGCCATTACGTGTTTTAGCTCTTTCGAAATAACGGTATACGGGAGGCCTTTGTGATCGGTCTAAGTAGTACATTGGGTACCGTCCAAGTAATGCCTCCAACTTGAGTCCAAGATCGTGGCTTCTACCCCAGGTCGTGAGTCGTGTAATTCTTCCTGTTAATCCACCACATAAGCCATCACCTTCTCGTGTTGCATCGGCATGTAACTGAGACTCTGATTCAAACCATCATGGTATACCACTAAATCACCCATACCCTCGGGTAAAGACGATGCTCAGTGCATTGTAGAGTTGGGTTTCAAAAGCTGAAAGGTGTCCTCCCATTTTGTGTCCCATGAATTTACATCACCTCGCTGTGCTAAAGAGGTTAAAGATGCGCAATCTTCGAAAATCCCACAATGAATCTGCGATAGTATCTAGCGAAACCAAGGAATTGCTGTAACCCCGAAGGACTCCTTAGTGCCGACCAATTCCTCTAAAATGGATCTTGGCGAGATCCATGTGTATCCCCACTTCATTGACTACTCGACCAAGAAAGTGTACTTCTCGAATCCTGAAGTCACACTTAGGTAGATTTTGCACGGAGTTGCTCCTCCTTCAGGAGCTCTACAATAAGATACATATGCCGCCCATGGTGTTCCTTCCTCCTGGAAATGATTCAAAACATCATCAATGAACACGGTCGATTCATGTGATCCATAAAGCTGTTGGTGTGTTGATTAACCCAAAGGTCATGGAGTACAGTGTCACAATGGCTGCATTGCATTCGATATGCCATTTTAGGAACCTTCTCCCCTTGGACTTCCATCTGGTAATAGTTCGTTCGTCAGTCAAACCTCGGTTGGGAGCTTGACCCTCGCCACTGGTGGACAGGTTTTCAATACATGGTCGGGGCAAACGGTTCTTGACTGTCACCTTGCTGAGTTCTCGATAATCCGTACACATGTCCAACGATAAGGCTTATCTCCACTGACATAACTAGGGCTCCCCAACGCGAGAAGAGCTAGGTCCGACAAAACTTCTGTCCAAAAATTCCCGTAGTAGATTAGACAGTTCTTGCAACCCTCCTGGTGCAAGACGGTAAGGCATTCCAGTAATCCGGGTTGCCTCTGGCACGAGACCAAACTGAGATTCTGCCTAACAGTTGTGGAGGTAATCCTGAAAGTTCTTCGAGTAGCTCATCGGAAGAAATCACAAACAATTGATGAATTCTCGATCCTCTTTTCCCTGACCTTAACATCAATAACAGTTGCTAACATAGCGGGGTAGTCCCTCCTTAGATGCTCCTGGCTTTCATTGCTGAAATGACGCTATCCTTTGCGCCACTCTGACGCTTTAGAGCAGATAACGATCCTCCACTAATGGGAAGGATACACAAAATTTTCCCTCACAGGGTATATCTATGTGATATCTGGATAACCAATCCACACTAACTACCGCATCGAAACTATCAGGAATAGCAGAATGAGGGTCGATGTCGAGCACTTGACCCACAAGGTCGAATTTGCATCCCAGCGATCATATGAGGTTTCAATTATCTGGCCATCAGACGATTCCGCAACAGGTTGGTTCTAAAAAGCATTATTGTTTAACAGAACAGGAACGAGGCGTTTAGTTACCAAGAACATGCAGGCCACCATGTTGCTATAACCCTGGCGTCGCCCATGCCAATCCTAAATGCCCTTCCACGAATATCTCTTCCAGTGTTGTTGTTTTCGTTACAAGGATTTCCAGTACTGTCGTCATCCCCTCGGTTGTTGTCGTCTTGAATTATAAACAGCCAATCCATGCCGTAGGCACCTTCATTCCTATACTGTAGGCTATGATTACAAGTACCCTGATGTTACCATGACTGTTGCCTCTAATGTCGTTGCTTGAAACGGAACCCTACGATCTTTCGCCAACCAAGTCCCTCTTTTCACATTCTGTGCCACGCCCTAAAGCGCTAATAACTGTGCTGGTAGTCACACATTCCACAGTATAATCAGTTGTCATCGCTTATGTCCCGATTGATTCGTAAGAGTTGACTCCCATGAGTCGCTGACTAGGGTTAAGAATTCGACTGAAGTCAATTTGCTGGCGTTCGTTGTCGGCAATCAGGGTCGTCCTAATACTGAGGTCGATAAGGTACTACTCTCATCCTCTTGTCCATCGATCTTGCAAGTTGACTGAGTATTACACGGTATGTTTCCAGAGTGTTGCAGAAGTAATCGCGCTTCAGGGTCTAAGATGTCAGTACATTGAGTTCCAGCAAACAGAGAGGAGTGAGAGAGATATAGACCAATTAATGACGCGACAACATCCAACTCAGGGATGTTCGTACAAGCACCTAACATTCTACACAGTTTGCTAGGCGTTCAGATGGGTGTTCAGGTAATACTAGATAGCATCAAGATTCGAAAGGATTAAGAGAGGAGTGAAAAAATCACGTTCGAGTAGAAGACAAACGCTTCTATGACTCCCATAGATTTGTTATATTCCTCATTGATCAACTAACAGAACAGAACCCCTTTTTCACTTGTTAAACCTCACTGGGACTCACATGCACCCCACATTATTATTATGTGTGCACCCACAATAATACTGTGGTTTGCATGCTCGTCTCAGTTCCTCCTAACTCATGTCAAATGGTTCTTCAAACCCAGTTATTAAACGGAGGCTATCAAAACGATAAGATCATAGAAATCCAAAGACTATGACGAACTATCAACGCATCATAAAGTAAGCAAGCAATCCATGCCATCATGCTATAGTGACGAGTGTGTGTTCGTATGTTATGTTATAAACAAATGTGTACTAGTCATGTAATGTATGCAACAAGTGAGAAAGACGAACCATGCAATCTGGAGCTGAGTGTCATGGTCGTATTCACGTATTCAGAACCGTTCGGTTATTGTCTGGTTTTACAAAAATGTTCTAAAACCAACTTCACTCTAACTAGTGGCTCTGATACCAAACTGTCACACCCTCGAAAATACCCCAAGCGGAAACCCCCGTGAGACGTGTGACGTACCAGGATCTAGCCACCAATCACATTGAACTCATACAAGATTTTAAATAAAACTTTCATTTATTAATATAAAGTGTTACAAAACAGTAATTACAAATCATCGTATTCAGCGGAAGCATAAATCATTAGTTAAGTGTTTCATAAACCATATGTATGATAACCATTAGACTCGTCTCGCGATTCCATGTATCTCGACCCATGACCACTCCAGCATCCCAGACAGCAAGTTCCACATCCACACGTACCTATAACCTGCGAGCATGCACACACGTGTATCAGACAACGCTGGTGAGTTCATAGTTTTACTAAAATGTTAGTTACCAAGTGTTTACTTCCATTCATTGATTACAATGTTGATAACACCTCGAATACAAGACGGCTCCAGATTTATTTTGCCCTTTCCCCAATGCTCCTATCAAAGCGTTGGACATGACTGAGTCATTAGTTCACACCCGTCCTCTCAGGTACGGGGTGAGGGTGCCAATCCTAGATAGCGCTACCAACTAATACTCCGTTACCTCTCAGGTAACAAACAACAAGGAGGGACTTTAATGGTGATAAGATGAGTGTATTATCCAACATTCCCGATTTTACCAGAGACGTATTCCTCTCAGGAATACCCAATTGATTTACCCAAAACCTATCCCTCTCAGGGATACCCCAATGACTGTCCCAACCATCGGGACGCATGATTAAGAGAAATGAACTCACCTTTGGTTTTCTCGGTAAGATTATCTACTTGTTTACCAGTTGATCAAACACGTCCTAACATGGTTACCAGTAATGATCAGTTCTATGCACATAAATCACACATTCTACATTTACATTGCACAGGTAACTTACAAGTATTGCACATAACGTCATGCTAATCGTAACAAAGAATCGTGTTACATATGGACCATAACAATCATTGTAATAATTGGTTTTTGCCTACTATGATATTATGTATTCTAGTAGGTTGCATGTGGTAAACATTATTCCTTAACACATAGTACACATTTTGGGTCACATACAAATTCGTATCACAAGTCCATACATCACATGTTACACAAGTTGCGCACACGTATTTCACGTATTATCATACAAGTCATATTAGCTATTCATGTTCCCAGACTGCCCTCTTACATCGTTTATCCACATGATCAAGTATTCAGCTTTCATATCGGTACATTATTTCATCATTTCCATAGGCGGCCGGCCCAATCAACACACGGCCCAAACATAAGTTGTATACATGTGTGTAGGTGGCCCAACTATGCTTGGCCCATAGAACTGTGTAACGCAGCTTAGTATGCGGCCCAGTTATGTGGCCCATCAAAATGCAGCCCACAGTTTACCCAACCCCCTATGATGTGCGGCCAAAATGCTACTGGCCCAAATATAAGCGTGCGGCCCAGTCACCTATGGCCCCAACACGAGTGTATGTGCATTCAATTGTCAGTGTGCAACTTAGCCCAGATGCACAGCCTAAATCAGTTACAAATAAGATCAATTCACAATTCTTTAGTTATCGTCAAACAGTTACTCATTGGAATTATGTAATCAATTCAACAACTCCTATTATTCCAATGAATGCACATTAACATTCAACCGAAAATCATGAGTGGCACATCATAAATCATTCCTAATTTATATTAATCCACCCTAGTCATTGATTCATAATTTAACCTTATCATTATTCATAATGACATCAGACATATTATCACCAAACCCACAAACTCAACTCATGCCATACAACTGTTATCAGGGTACATGCAGCCCAACACCTCTTTAATTATGAATAACAAATAATTATCAATAACTTGGTGAAACCCTAGATCATGCACAACCAATCACAAGTTTAACATAACTGTTACACGTAATACGGTTCTAACATTACTAATTATTAGCATCGATCTTGATCATACAGTTTCATGAGTATTAGACAAATCACTGTCACACCCTGGCTTTGCGGAAGCGTGGGTTTATGATGGTGTGACCTCTTAATACCATAGCTTAATCACATCAAAGCTATATGAATTTAAAACCACGATGATCATCCATTACTTCATGTTTTAAAAAAAATACCACAACATTGTTTTCAAATGTCGACACATGCAACGAAAATGCAACATAACAAGCTAAAAACATTGTTCAAATGACACAACCACAGACATGAAACAAACACAGCTCAAGAATTGTGACTCGTCCAGGTAAAAGCCACAACTCCCAAACTTGGATGGCATCGCACTTCTTACGCAGCTTGAAAACATAACATACCTTGCCAGATCCCTAATTCCCTGAAATACATGTAAGTTGAAAAATCAACATAAAGTTGAGCGAGTTCATGTAGCAAATAAGGAAATAAGAGATCACCAATGGTTTGCAAGGCCATTCATATGTGTGAAGTGCAGTAGGAAGACACAAACCTAGCAGATTTTTGCGTTAGGTACCAAGTCACCCCGAGGTCCGTACTGTTGGGCCTGGGGCTTGGCTCGCTACACCCAGATAGATCTACTGCTAAAGACCCTCGGTCCTACAATGAGGATTAATGGCCTCCAGTTCCCGCCTACCAACTCACATGATCTAAGTAGTAACCCTCCTTACGCTAACCATACCATGTAAAAAGTATTCGTAATCATAGTAACATGTATTTCACCCCCGAAGTATAAAACCTGAAAACAGTTAAGAGAAAAGGGGGACATGAACTCACAGAAGTGCATCTTGAAATAGTCCTTCCCAAAGTAACCTGCTGCGTGACGACCTACACGTACTAACTTTATTAGACGGACGGCCGTGCCTTGGCTTAAGGTTTAAGTTTTTGGGAAATAGTTAGGTAACTATTTCGTATTTACACTTCTTAATTATTTTATAGTTGTATTCCTTCCCAAGGATGGGGGTTTCGATACATGTGCGTTTTGTAATTCCAGAAAAATATTATTAAGTCTTACTTAATAAAGTATATTTTTATTCATTTGTCTAAAATATTCTATCTCCAAAATATACATATTTTTCCCAAAAATATTATATTTTATACCTTACAATTTCCAAAATAACACTTTTATCAAAATACGCATTTAAGAGTATTTTCCGAAAATACATAAGTTACGTTTTAAAGTTCGGGTGGTAATAATAATACCGGTGTAACTTAGACATTTATTTGTGAAGGCGTTGGTATTATTTTGGAGTCGTCACTTTCATAATGTATTCCAATTATATTATTTTTACTCTAAAAATAATATGTAGTTCACAAATTAATCATAAAATCACACAAGTGTTTTATTATGAAATATATATTCTCAATATATATTTAACAAGTTTTATTTAAGAAAATCCACCTCCGAATACTTGGTTATTTTATAATAAAAATCATGGCGAAGTTTGTTTGGAAAACAAGTCAAAAATATATTTATAAACACTTGTCACCAAAATATTTTAAGTGTTATTTTCTGGAAAAATTTCGCCAGAGTTTCCTCTGTAACCGGAGGTGGCCACGCTTACTAGCGTATCATTTTCTTTAAAAAATTTCAATCAAAAATTTTCCAATCATCAATGTTCAATATTCAATAATCAAACTAGTCAAAATAAGCATAAATCGCAAACACATGAACTTGTAAGTTGTGTAAAAGTATGTAGTAACTTTCTAACATTTTTAGTAGATCTTTCCATCTTTAAAAATAAAATCAGTTTCTCAAAAACTTTATTTTTAAAGAATATGTAACTTTACAACTTATAGTCCAAAAATTACAAAAATATTTCTTTGTTAAATCCTTTTATCACACAAGTGTTTACACACTTGTTTGTTCACAAAATGCTTTTAGTTCATGAAAGATCCTGCTTTTAAACATGATTTGCATCTTACACTTGGTTCTTCAAAAATACCACTTGTAGATCTTTAGATCTACTAGTTTAGAACTCCATTTTACAAGAAAAACTATTTTTACACAAGTTCATGGTTATGTATGGAAGGGTTCGTCATCTTGTCTCTTTCAAGCTTAACATATTGCTAATTCATGTTCCATGAACATGATCTTGTGTGGTTAGATGACGATCCGTTCCACTACTAGCATTAAACAACATAAAATAATCATTACTAAACAAGATTCACAAGTTTTACACCATTATTTACTCTTTAACCACCATGGTCATCTTTCTAGCAAGACTTTAAGTTTTGTTTTCGCATGATCTTGAGTTTTAACCGTTAAACTTCTTATTAACCACTTTAGACATGAACAAGAAGATGTTTGGAAGCACTTACTACTAGCTCAAGGCTAGGGAAGAATCAAAGCGAAAACTAGGTGGATAAAAGCAACGTAGAGAGGTCCTTGAGATTCCGTAAGCACCGAGCTTGCTTGTATGTCACCTTGCACCCTTGAGTATGTAAGAAATGGTTGATCAAGACTTGAAGGTAGTGGTGGTGATGATGGTTGTGTTCGGCCGAAAGTCTCCAAGGGAGGGAGAGAAGACAAAGTTTTTTGTTAAGTCTTTAGTGATAATGAAATGTTATGCTTAACCCTTGAACATCTTTATAGACCACAATCTCTAATTATCCATGGTGTAATGTGCTTGCAAGATATTAAACATGTCCAAATAAAATAATCAAAAGTTTGTGGAGTGTGTCCCCTTGGGGGACCGATTCGGTCAAGGGGGGGTGGGGTCATGGTTCAATTTCAATGACATGGTTAGTGTTTAGTTATGTTTAATTAGGTGATTAGATTAGTTACTACTGTGTCATTAAGTGTAACGGGTGTTAAGGTATTCGGGGACCCTAACTAGCTCAGAAAAGGAAAAACAATGTCAATGACAATATTTTTATGTTCCGGGTAAAGTCCGGTTGTTCGGTTCGATACTGATCCGTTAAAGTGCTAAATAAGCATTTAAAGTGTTTTTAATATTATTTTTAGTGACACAATAAATCCTCGACACTTTGTAAAGTGTCTAGTATTATTTTCCCATGTTTTTGCACTTTACTATTTATATTAAATGCTGAATTTTGTAATAAAGTGCAGGATTTTGTAGTTAAAGCATGTTTTAGACACATCCGGTCACTATAACAATCACCTAGTGACGCAGTTTTATAATCCTCATCTCTCTACACTCCCTACTAGTGTAGTAATCTATTCCCGGCTCATAAAGGCCTCAGAGACAGTGTCTGTCTAGTGCTGGCAATGTCAGCATGTTTACTGGGTTATCCGTATAGCGTGCTCACTGTGCTTTTGTGCATCAAGGTTGTCACTGATGTTTGTGTGTAAATAATAGAGTGACAGTAATAAAGTATGATGCATGAATATGTATGTATCAGAAATCAAGAAGCAGTTTAACCATAGTTGTAAGCAAGCACAGTAATTAATCAGTAATTAAATATTAATTAATTCGTTCGGATACCTGGTTTGGTGAGGGTTGTCACATTCTCCCCCCGTTAAATATATTTCATCCCGAAATTTTGGCTCTGCTTCTAGTTGCAGGGGTCTTAGGAAATAAATGGGGGTATTTCTCCTTCATACGGTCCTCACGTTCCCACGTGAATTCAGCTCCATGCCTTGCATTCCAACGAACTTTGACGAGTTTGACACTGCTCCTGCGAGTTTTGTTAACTTTTCAATCCGTGACCTCAACAGGTTCTTCTGTGAAGTGGAGCGTGTCGTCGATATGAACTTCGTCAGAAGGAATGATCACTGTTTCTTGTGTTGGACTCTTTCTCAAATTTGATACATGGAATGTATCGTGAACACCATTTAGTTCAGCAGGTAGGTCCAACTTGTAGGCAAGAAGCCTAATCCTTTGCAGGATGCTGAAAGGGCCAATGTAACGCGGTTTCAACTTTCCACGCTTTCCGAAGCATGCCACACCCTTCCAGGGTGAAACCTTCAATAAAACCATATCCCCAACTTGAAATTCCAAAGGTTTCCGCTTTGGATCTGCATAGGCTTTATGTCTGTCACGAGCCGCCTCGATGCGCTTTCGAATCTGCGCAATCTTGTCTGTCATCTCTTGGACTATTTCGGGACCAACAAGCTGCCTATCACCTGCATCAGGCCAGCATAGTGGTGATCGACACTTGCATTCGTAAAGAGCTTCAAATGGCGCGGCTCCAATGCTTGTGTGGTAGCTGTTGTTGTACGAAAATTTGACCAAAGGTAAATCTTTATCCCAGCTACCACCCAAATCCATTACACATGCTCTCAGCATATCCTCCAAAGTCTGAATAGTTCGTTCACTTTGGCCGTCAGTTTGCGGATGAAATGCAGTGCTCAGATTTAACTGTGAGCCAAAAGCTTCTTGGAAGGATTGCGAAATCCTTGATATGAAACGTCCATCTCTATCAGAGATGATCGAGAGAGGCACTCCATGACGTGCAACAATCTCTCGCATGTATATTTCTGCCAGTTTACTCGTGTTGTCCTTTTCTTTGATTGGCAAGAAATGTGCGGACTTTGTTAGGCGGTCAACTATCACCCATATCATATCATGGCCTCTGGGCGTCTTGGGCAGTTTTGTTATGAAGTCCATTGAAATCTGTTCCCATTTCCACTTGGGAATCTCAGGTTACTGTAGAAGTCCTGAAGGCTTCTGGTATTCAGCTTTCACCTTGGCGCACGTCAAACACTTGCTAACATAAACAGCAACATTGCCTTTCATCCTAGGCCACCAATAATAATCCTTAAGGTCCTCGTACATCTTATCCGCTCCTGGGTGGATAGAGTACCGTGATTTGTGAGCTTCATCAAAGATAACTTTTCTCAAACCACCAAACAGAGGAACCCAAATCCTTTTCATGAAACATAGCGTTCCTTCCTCGTTTAGCACTAATTGCTTCTCCATCCCACGGAGATATTCCTCTTCAATATTCCTTTCTTTCAAAGCTTCTCTCTGGGCGGCACGAATGCGTAGGGAGAGGTCTGTCTGTACGATCATCTCCAAAGCCCTAACCCTTATTGGCTTGATCCTCTCTTTTCGACTCAGGGCATCAACAACCACATTCGCTTTCCCTGGATGATACTTGATCTCGCAGTCGTAATCGTTCAGTAATTCGACCCAACGTCTTTGCCTCATATTAAGCTCTTTTTGGTCGAATATGTGCTGCAGACTCTTATAATCCGTAAAGATTGTACACTTTGTACCATACAAATAATGTCTCCAGATTTTTAGCGCAAATACCACTGCGCCTAGCTCCAAATCATGCATGGTATAGTTCTTTTCATGAACTTTCAATTGGCGTGAAGCGTAAGCTATAACTTTCTAGCGTTGCATCAACACGCAACCCAATCCTTGACGTGAGGCGTCACAGTATACCACAAAATCATCAGTCCCTTCTGGTAGCGCTAAGATCGGCGCATTGCAAAGCTTGTCTTTCAGTAACTGGAATGCTTCTTCCTGTTTGATTCCCCAATCAAACTTCTTATCCTTCTGTGTGAGGAAGGTCAATGGTTGAGCGATCTTTGAAAAATCCTCAATAAATCTTCGATAGTAGCCAGCCAAACCTAAGAACTGTCGAATCTCGGTCGGCGTTTTTGGAGTCTCCCAGCTCTTTATCGCCTCGATCTTTATGGGATCAACATGGATTCCATTTACATTAACCACGTGTCCAAGAAACTGGACTTCGCGCAGCCAAAACTCGCACTTCGAGAGCTTGGCGTACAACTTTTCCTTTTTCAGCAACTCCAAAATAGCTCTTAGATGTTGTTCGTGTTCATTCTTCGTCTTTGAATAAATCAAGATATCGTCTATGAACACAATCACAAACTTGTCTAGGTACGGCTTACACACTCTATTCATCAAATCCATAAAAACAGCTGGCTCGTTTGTCAACCCAAACGGCATCACCAGAAACTCGTAGTGTCTATAGCGAGTTCTAAAAGCGGTTCTAGGAATACTTTCCTCATGTATTCTCAGCTGATGGTAACAAGATCGCAAATCGATCTTCAAGTAGTAGCTTGAACCTTGCAGTTGGTCGAATAAGTCATCAATCCTTGGTAGAGGATATCTATTCTTGATCGTCAACTTGTTCAACTCCCGGTAGTCAATGCACATACGGAAACTACCGTCTTTCTTCTTAACGAATAGTACTGGAGCTCCCCAAGATGAGAAGCTTGGTCTGATGAATCCTTTATCCAATAGCTCCTGGAGTTACGTCAATAACTCCTGCATCTCTGACGGCGCAAGTCTATAGGGTGCCTTGGCTACAGGCGCGGCACCTGGAACCAAATCAATGCGGAACTCGACTTGCCTTTGGGGCGGTAATCCTGACAAGTCTTCTGGAAAGACCTCCGGATATTCCTTGACGACTGGAATGTCTTCAATCCTCAGCTCAGCAGCTTTCTTATCCACGATGTGTGCCAAGAATGCAACACATCCCTTCTTCAAGCACTTTCTAGCTTTCAGACAGCTAATAATCTTCAACGGCGTATCATGCTTCTCTCTGTGCACTATGATCGTTTCTTTATCCGTCAGTGGGATGCAGATGGTCTTCTCATGGCAAACGATCTCGGCTTTGTTATTGGACAACCAATCCATTCCCACTACCACATCAAAGCTTCCCAACTCGACAGGTAGTAAGTCTAGCGTAAACTCGTGCCCTCCTAATTCAATCACACATCCTCGGGCAACTTCACTGGTCTCAACTAGTTTCCCATTTGCTAATTCGATGGAGTACGGAACGTCTAACTTACTAGGCGTCAACCCAAGTATATTCTTAAATTCTAATGACACGAAACTATAATCCGCACCAGTATCAAACAAAACAGATGCAAAGCGTTGGTTTATAGGGAACGTACCAGTAACAACGTTGGGATCCTGGCGTGCTTCCCTTGCCTCAATGTTAAACACTCTTCCACGGGCTTGAATCAATCCTGGGCAGTCCCTCTTAAAATGCCCAATGTCACCACAGTTAAAACAACCCAATTTTTGACCATTACCTCCTCCGTTCCCCGCTTGATTGTTGTTTTGATTTCGATTCACATTACTCGCTTGATTCACGTTGTTGCCTCGGTTTCCATTTCCTTCATTGTTTCCTTATACACGATTACCATTGCCACCTTGATTATTGTTCCGATTACCAAAACCTCCTTGGCCTCCCCGGCCTGCACTAGCCCAGCAGTTAACCTTCAGGTGGCCAACTTTTCCACAAGCTTCACATACTTTTGGCCCACACCGGCCAGAATGATGACGCTGGCAGGTGTTACACTTGGGATGAGTACCCATATATCCTTTTCCTTTCTTCCCAGCACCGGTTGCAGCTTGGACCGGTGTGCTTGATTCTCCTTTCTTGCCAACATTGCTAGTTCCCTGCTTGAAGTTTGAGAATTTCCTCTTATTCTCACCAGACGACTCTACGTGAGTCTCTTTCTTCTTTGGCTCAACATTCGAAAACTTTTTCAGGCGGATGGCTTCCTCAGTAAGAGACACGCTCAGATCGATAGCCTCTGTGATTGTTGCAAGCTTGGAAGTAGTGACCATACTCATGATCTGTGGAGCTAAACCCCAGATAAAGTGATCGATTCGCTTGAATTCCGGTGTAACCATATAAGGTACCACATGAGACAGGTCGTGGAATCTCTGAACATATTCCGCGATTTTGGGACCGTCCATCCTCAAATGCCAAAACTCAGTCTCCAACCTTTGTATCTCAGCACGAGAACAATACTTCCTTTGCATCAATTCTTTTAACTCAGCCCAGCTCAACGCGTAAGCAGCGGCTTCACCAAGAGTTTGCACTTGTAAGTTTCACCAGGACATGGCTCTTTCCAAAAATAGCCCAGAAATTTAAGTCACTTGTTGGTCTGGAGCGCACTTGCTCATTCGGAGAACAGACTCCGTCTTTTCGGCCCATCTTACAAAAGCAACAGCACCTCCGGTGCCGTCAAAGTTTACGGGCTTGCAATCTAGGAACTGCTTGTAAGTGCACCCTGCACATACGTTAGGATATACAGATGGTATTAGCGGGCGTGCTATAAATATCCAAATGTATTGTAATACATCCCAAACGACTTAACATTACCATGTGGTGGATTGTTATTGCCGTTATTGTTCGAATTGCTCCAGCTGGTTCCTCCTTGTGAGGCTGCAATGGTGGCAGCAATGATTCCTTGAAGTTCTGCCTCGTTGGCAGGCATACGCGTCTCGCGTCTTGGTGGCATCTTCTAAAAGATGGTTCACGTAGGTCAGGTCATAGTAAGTAAAGTGTACGTATGTATTCAACAATATCAACACATAACATCTCATGTTATAAATAAATCAACCACATAACATCTCATGTTACAGAATATAAACAATCAACAATCAACCCAACATATAATGAGAATACTGCGATTGCGCTGTCATAAATCAAGACCACAATGTAAGGTTTACAAGTTCATAACTGTATCATACATCATCAGTGACTAAGGGCCACATCGCCCTAGTCCAAACTATCTAGTCAGTGACAACAGCAACAAATATACAAATCATCAAAAGTCACAATCATCAAAATGTGGTCTCCAAAAGCTGTGTAGTCTGCACAATCGCGGTCGTCTCACCAAAAGTCTACCCGTGTCGTACAAAAAGGCCTATGCTGCTGGCAGTGGAGGAGGGGGAAAACGAGAAAAGAGTAAACGTCGCATATGAAGCCAGTCCTCCTCCATAGCGCGATGAGAGCGCAATAAGTATGCTATCTGCTACTCGGGAGTCCAAAAACGAGCGGCAGAATCAGGTGAAACTGGTCGAGGAGGGTGTGATACTGCAGGTGGGGCCTGGAACTGGCACGGGAGTCGCTGAGCTCTCTCTAGCTCCTGTACGTGACGGGTCAGCGCCTCCTGCTGTATCAAGAAAGATGTGAGAACATCCTCCGTAGAATACCCCACATGGTATGGGTGATACGGATCCGTCGGTGGCATATTGGGGGGCGTAGTCCAAAGGAACGACTCACTAGATGGAGCGAAGGATGGTACAGTAAATGGTGCAACAGTGGGAACAACACTGGGATGAACAATCTGAGGCACAAACTGGCCTCCTCCTGACACAAAAGGTGTATGACCAAACGGATGACGTGACGAACCCTCCCCAGGACGGGGTGGAGGAATGTCCTGGAGATAAGTGATCGGGAGATCTGTGCGGTGAGTATCTGTGGTATGTGGGGGAATCAAAGGAACATCAATGGGAGCTGAAGCAGGGGCTGAAACGGGGGCTACAGGTGGTGTAACTGGTATCACGAAAGGTGGGTAATCATCGTCATCATCTATCCACCCATTGCGGGTGTGCGCGTATCGTGGATCAATGTGGGTCGCAAAAGGTGCACGGTCGAACATCACCGGCATAGGATCTGGAAGTGGTGCAACAACAGGATCCTCTAACAAATGTGGAACATCAACAGCATGATAATCCACCAACTGTGGAACAACAACATGATGATCATCAACAGGTATATCGTCAACAAAAGGAGCAACAACAGGTGCATCGGCATGAACATGGTCATGCTCAAATGCCGGGTCAGGAGCGAAAACTGGCTCAGGGGCCACTGCCGGCTCCGGATCAACAAACTCCATCTCGAAATCAGCTGGATCAGCAAACAAGGGATCGACAGGGGCTACAGGATCCTCCAGGGGCTGGTCTAAGTGTATGAATTCAATGTCATGGTCTGGATCAAAACCAGGTGGAAAAACAGGATCATCCTCAATATCGTGATCAAACTCAAAGTCATGTGTAGGTGCAGCCGATGACGCCATATCAGGGTCGGCGTCGTGTGAGTAGTGCTGCACTCCCTGTGTATGCAAAGATGCGGACGCCACAGACTCAAAGGAGTCTAGAACAGGTGAATGAACGGGAGCCTCCTCTACAGGAGCATCAGCAAGCAGTAGAATATCACCGGCAGCAATAGGGGCCTGACCCTCAAGGTCATCCTCAAGTGGGTCCTCCTCAAATAGATCGACGTCGTCGTCGGAAACATCAGCAAGTGGCATATCAACAACCGGATAAGCGGCAAGGGGTATAGGAGCAGGGATCACCACGAGTGGTAAATCCCCAGCGAGATGGCCATCAGCAGGCTCGGCTACGACGTCAGGCAGCGCAAAGGGCTGAAAGTCGTCATCGTCTGTGCTGGTAGTATCGGAAGTGTACACCTCGTGCTCCGATGAAACTATGTCGTCTGATACTTTGGCCATGGGATCTGTAGTGTCCGACTCCCCAGTACCTGATGAAGGCATGACGTCTGTAACACAAACACACACATGCACAAATAATCAATCATATAATCAAATAAACATGTTAGTCACCAATAAGCAATCAAGTAATTCTCCTAGTTCCACTAGTCTAACCTCCCAGCCTCTCAGACTGAACCTCCTAGTCCCACTAGATTAACCTCCCAGCCTCTCAGACTGAACCTCCTAGTCCCACTAGATTAACCTCCCGGCCTCCCAGACTGAACCCTTTAGTCCCAGTAGACTAACCTCCCAGCCACCCAGACTGAACCCTCTAGTCCCACTAGACTAGCCTCCCAGACTAAACCCTCTAGTCCCACTAGACTACTCCCTCAGTCTCTCAGACTGAGCCTCCTAGTCCCACTAGACTACTCCCTCAGCCTCTCAGATTGCGCCATAACTTTTAAAAATATTTTGCACTCTGGATCTGGACGTAGTGTATGCAATGTAAAAATGTTTTCGTGAGAGCCCTAGTGATCATAGTCTAGACTCGAGAAGGAATCCTAGTTCGCTATGATCAAGGCTCTGATACCAAGCTGTCACACCCTGGCTTTGCGGAAGCGTGGGTTTATGATGGTGTGACTTCTTAATACCATAGCTTAATCACATCAAAGCTATATGAATTCAAAACCACGATGATCATTCATTACTTCATGTTTTAAAAACAAAAATACCACAACATTGTTTTCAAATGTCGACACATGCAACGAAAATGCAACATAACAAGCTAAAAACATTGTTCAAATGACACAACCACAGACATGAAACAAACACAACTCCAGACTTGTGACTCGTCCAGGTAAAAGCCATAACTCCCAAACTTGGATGACATCGCACTTCTTACGTAGCTTGAAAACATAACATACCTTGCCAGATCCCTAATTCCCTGAAATACATGTAAGTTGAAAATTCAACATAAAGTTGAGCGAGTTCATGTGAAAGTGAGTATGTAAAACCTTTGTAAGTATAAAAATCCCTTGTATGTAGCAAATAAAGAAATAAGAGATCACCAATGGTTTGCAAGGCCATTGATATGTGTGAAGTGCAGTAGGAAGACTCAAACCTAGCAGATTTTTGCGTCGGGTACCAAGTCACCCCGAGGTCCGTACTGTTGGGCCTGGGGCTGGGCTCGCTACACCCAGATAGATCTACCGCTAAAGACCCTCAGTCCTACAATGAGGATTAATGGCCTCCAGTTCCCGCCTACCCACTCACATGATCTAAGTAGTAACCCTCCTTACGCTAACCATACCATGTAAAAAGTATTCGTAATCATAGTAACATGTATTTCACCCCCGAAGTATAAAAACTGAAAGCAGTTAACAGAAAAGTGGGACATGAACTCACAGAAGTGCGTCTCGAAATAGTCCGTCCCAAAGTAACCTGCTGCGTGACGACCTACACGTACTAACTTCTATTAGACGGACGGCCGTGCCTTGGCTTAAAGTTTAAGTTTTTGGGAAATAGTTAGGTAACTATTTCGTATTTACACTTCTTAATTATTTTATAGTTGTATTCCTTCCCAAGGATGGGGGTTTCGATACGTGTGCGTTTTGTAATTCCAGAAAAATATTATTAAGTCTCACTTAATAAAGTATATTTTTATTCATTTGTCTAAAATATTATATTTTATACCTTACAATTTCCAAAATAACACTTTTATCAAAATACGCATTTAAGAGTATTTTCCGAAAATACATAAATTACGTTTTAAAGTTCGGGTGGTAATAATAATGCCGGTGTAACTTAGACATTTATTTGTGAAGGCGTTGGGATTATTTTGGAGTCGTCATTTTCATAATGTATTCCAATTGTATTATTTTTACTCTAAAAATAATATGTAGTTCACAAATTAATCATAAAATCACACAAGTGTTTTATTATGAAATATATATACTCAATATATATTTAACAAGTTTTATTTAAGAAAATCCACCTCCGAATACTTGGTTATTTTATAATAAAAATCATGGCGAAGTTTGTTTGGAAAACAAGTCAAAAATATATTTATAAACACTTGTCACCAAAATATTCTAAGTGTTATTTTCTGGAAAAATTTCGCCAGAGTTTCCTCTGTAACTGGAGGTGGCCACGCTTACTAGCGTATCATTTTCTTTAAAAAAAATTCAATCAACAATTTTTCAATAATCAAACTAGTCAAAATAAGCATAAATCGCAAACACATGAACTTGTAAGTTGTGTAAAAGTATGTAGTAACTTTCTAACATTTTTAGTAGATCTTTCCATCTTTAAAAATAGAGTAAACTGCCATTTTGGTTCCTGTGGTTTGGTCAATTTTGCCACTTTAGTCCAAAACTCAAACTTTTTGCATCTGGGTCCCTGTGGTTTCAGTTTTTTTGCCATTTTTGTCCAAAAATGAAATCATGTCATATTTGTCTTATAAAATCCTCTTATTTTGTCATTTTCTGCAGAGGCAAAATGATCATTTCTTTTTTATAAATAAATATCATATTTTATAAGACAAATATGACCTGATTTGCCCCTGAGAAAAATAACAAAATTGCAGGATTTTATAAGACAAGTATGACCTGATTTCATTTTTGGACAAAAATGGCAATAAAACTGAAACCACTGGAACCCAGATGCAAAAGGTTTAAGTTTTGGATTAAAGTGGCAAAAGTAACCAAAACTCAGGGACCAAAATGGCAGTTTACTCTTAAATATAAAATCAGTTTCTCGAAAACTTTATTTTTAAAGAATATGTAACTTTACAACTTATAGTCCAAAAATTACGAAAATATTTCTTTGTTAAATCCTTTTATCACACAAGTGTTTACACACTTGTTTGTTCACAAAATGCTTTTAGTTCATGAAAGGTCCGGCTTTTAAACATGATTTGCATCTTACACTTGGTTCTTCGAAAATACCACTTGTAGATCTTTAGATCTACTAGTTTAGAACTCCATTTTACAAGAAAAACTATTTTTACACAAGTTCATGGTTATGTATGGAAGGGTTCGTCATCTTGTATCTTTCAAGCTTAACATATTGCTAGTTCATGTTCCATGAACATGATCTAGTGTGGTTAGATGACGATCCGTTCCACTACTAGCATTAAACAACATAAAATAATCATTACTAAACAAGATTCACAAGTTTTACACCATTATTTACTCTTTAAACACCATGTTCATCTTTCTAGCAAGACTTTAAGTTTTGTTTTCGCAAGATCTTGAGTTTTAACTGTTAAACTTCTTATTAACCACATTAGACATGAACAAGAAGATGTTTGGAAGCACTTACTACTAGCTCAAGGCTAGGGAAGAATCAAAGAGAAAACTAGGTGGATAAAAGCAACGTAGAGAGGTCCTTGAGATTCCGTAAGCACCGAGCTTGCTTGTATGTCACCTTGCACCCTTGAGTATGTAAGAAATGTTTGATCAAGACTTGAAGGTAGTGGTGATGATGATGGTTTTGTTCGGCCGAGAGTCTCCAAGGGAGGGAGAGAAGACAAAGTTTTTTGTTAAGTGTTTACTGATAATGAAATGTTATGCTTAACCCTTGAACTTCTTTATAGACCACAATCTCTAATTATCCATGGTGTAATGTGCTTGCAAGATATTAAACATGTCCAAATAAAATAATCAAAAGTTTGTGGAGTGTGTCCCCTTGGGGGACCGATTCGGTCAAGGGGGGTGGGGTCATGGTTCAATTTCAATGACATGGTTAGTGATTAGTTATGTTTAATTAGGTGATTAGATTAGTTACTAGTGTGTCATTAAGTGTAACGGGTGTTAGGGTATTCGGGGACCCTAACTAGCTCAGAAAAGGAAAAACAATGTCATTGACAATATTTTTATGTTCCGGGTAAAGTCCGGTTGTTCGGTTGGATACTGATCCGTTAAAGTGCTAAATA
This sequence comes from Helianthus tuberosus, assembly GCA_030545235.1. NCBI lineage: Eukaryota > Viridiplantae > Streptophyta > Magnoliopsida > Asterales > Asteraceae > Helianthus > Helianthus tuberosus. The sequence continues at coordinate 31,481,593 of CM060373.1, read as the reverse complement.
AGCATTTAAAGTGTCTTTAATATTATTTTTAGTGACACAATAAATCCCCGACACTTTGTAAAGTGTCTAGTATTATTTTCCCATGTTTTTGCACTTGACTATTTATATTAAATGCTGAATTTTGTAATAAAGTGCAGGATTTTGTAGTTAAAGCATGTTTTAGGCACATCCGGTCACTATAACAATCACCTAGTGACACAGTTTTATAATCCTCACCTCCCTACACTCCCTACTAGTGTAGTAATCTATTCCCGGCTCATAAAGGCCTCAGAGACAGTGTCTGTCTAGTGCTGGCAATGTCAGCATGTTTACTGGGTTATCCGTATAGTGTGCTCACTGTGCTTTTGTGCATCAAGGTTGTCACTGATGTTTGTGTGTAAATAATAGAGTGACAGTAATAAAGTATGATGCATGAATATGTATTTATCAGAAATCAAGAAGCAGTTTAACCACAGTTGTAAGCAAGCACAGTAATTAAGCAGTAATTAAATATTAATTAATTCCTACGGATACCTGGTTTGGTGAGGGTTGTCACAATCACAATACCTTACATATACCCTAGAATAGTCAAATAAGATTAGAATCAGTAAAATTATACTAACCTGAAAGATGTATTACACTAAGCACAAGAGATGAGCATGAAGGGAGACAGGAACTTCGAAGGGTGTGGGCTGATCGTGGAAGGAAGATAGGGTGCACTAGGGTTTTGTTTTTAGTTTTCCAAACAACAAAATACGTATCCCAAACTCCTAGTTCTACAAGTATGCATAACCCATAAAGGGTTGGGCTCATGTAGTTCAGGCATGTGACAATAAGTGTGGGCCGAAATGGTTTAAGGGTGAAATGTTAGTTTAAAGGGGTGTGTGTGTGTGTGGCCCAGACGCACCCGCGGCCCAAATACACATCGTGTGTATGGCCCAACATACTCGCGACCCAACTACACGTTCAATCATCAAATATACGCTAGGTTTAACATGGTTATCATATCACAACACATTAAACAAGTTTTATCTAAACAAAGAACGTTGAAGAGGGATAACGAGAAGTTAGGATCATGAGATTAAACGACACTAACCTTGGAAGTTCGGGTTGTCACATCATTATGACATCCCACATCGGTTGTGAAGGGAACAAAGGCTTCCTTATAAGGGGCTGGATACCTTCACCATCATGACGCGTTTTGAAAACCGTGAGAGGCGGATGCCGAGGGCGTGCTGGCCGCCAAAGCGGACAATATCATGGTGCGGTTACGCTGGGCTGTTATAGATGGTATCAGAGCTAGGGCTGGACCTGTGGTGCCAGGTCCTGCGAGGACACTGGACCCCTTAAGGGGGGTGGATTGTGACATCCCACATCGGTTGTGAAGGGGAACAAAGGCTTCCTTATAAGGGGCTGGATACCATCACCATCATGACGTGTTTTGAAAACCGTGAGGGGCGGACGCCGAGGGCGTGCTGGCCGCCAAAGCGGACAATATCATGGTGCGGTTAAGCTGGACTATTATAGTAGCGACTACTCGGGGAGTACTCGGCCTTGGAAACCTTGTTTTACAACCATGATAGCTTATACAATTCATCTCACAATGTGCTACTAGTGGGATTATATTTATGTAGACTAGTTAAACTCCTCCCTCCATGACTATGACCATCATGGGCCATCCCCATGTACATATTTGAAATGGTGACAACTGACAACCCATAATAGTTGTCAATTAGTGGAGCTTTGGGATTAGTTAGAATGAGTGAAGCCATATTAACCACATGCTAAATCATAACAAATATCTCATAACCTCCACCCATTCCTTTCATTTTTACTTTTTCCCTCCTAAAAAGCTACGACCACACCCAATTCCTATACCCTTTTCCATTTTCTTCAAACCTCAACACAAATTTAAGGCTTGTTAGTGCTAGGGATGGAAGTGTAAGAAGATTATTGGAGCTTGTCTTGGATTGGAGCTTCAGAACACCACTTTTCTTGTACAAATTTGAATGGTTTTTATCTCTAGTCTTGAACTAGAGCATCTTGTTCATCTATTTTATTTTGATTAAAAGCCTAAAGTGTTTAAGTATGTTTTCACAAAGCAAATGATTATTAAATTTTTATAAAAATGAACTAATATATGGTTTAAGTAGAAATCATAATATGATTAGATGATGGATTTTTTTGTCATAAAAATCATATTGGTGATTGATGAAGTTGTGGTTGGATTAAAGTGTGTTAAAAAAGGGTATAGATGGTGATTGTGGTATGATGATTCTTAGTAGATTGACGAACATGGTAAAATGTAGTGTTTTTGGTCTAAAAAATGAATGTATGTTATTTATATTTATAGCCAAAAATAATGGGGGGTATGTGGATAGTCTTGATATGTCTAAAAAGTGTAATGTTATGCTTAGGTGATTATGTGTTAAATGATGATTATTGTGAAATCATGATGATGTCCATAATAAGTCTTAGATTTAAATTGCATGATTAAAGGGTGTGCATGCTGGCTGAAAATTTGGATGGCATGTTGATGATTATTTGGTGTTTGTTTGGAAGATGGAAGCTAAGGTGGTGTTTGTTTTTTCAAATGCAAAAGGTCTGCAGTCTGCGGACCACATCTGCAGGCATCTACAGGAGAAGATGTGGACTTATGTCTGCGTGGGGAAGAGGTGGGGAAGAGGTAAAAGATGAAAAGTGCTTCTGGAAAACAAACAAGCTGCAGGACCCAATGGTCTGCGCGACGCAGGCATAAGTGGCCAGAAGTGCTTCTGGCCAAAAAACAAACAGCACCTAAGTGTATGTTTGGAATGGCTAAACTTACATGTTGGGAAGCTGGGCTATGTAACACATAGTTTTGAATGAGTTAACTTCTAGGATATGTTCATGTTGAAAAAGGGATGATTGTATGGTAGATGTTGCTTTTGGTAAATTCAAAATATAAAATATTTGTTTGTCGTCGTCATTCGTTTTTTTACTTAACTAATTCTTCGAGAAAAAAAATTTATCTATTAGCCCTTCCAAACAATGAAGCTTAATATAATATAAACAAGTATGCCAATGAGTTGATGATGGAGTGGTAAGAGGGAGGCTTGGTGTTCTAAGGGACCCAATTTCGATTCCTGCCCTCCCTATTATTTTCTGCGGCACCTGACTAGACGAATAGGTGAAGATCGCTAGTTCGATCCTTGAATTGAGCGGGTTTTACCTCACCGCACTGTTGTGCCTTCGGGCGAGTGTTCACGGGCTTCGGCCCTAGGTTAGGGTTTTCCCGGGCTCGGAAGCGAGTGTATCCCGATGTGGTGAATTTCGCCAGCAGCCCATTTGGAGGATTCGTTAGTCGTTCAAAAAAAAATATAAACCAATATACTTTCGTATGTGATTGGTGTATTTCTGTATAGGCCATAAGTATAAAATAATGTTTATAATAGTATCGGATCTAATTAAATAAAAGTTACAAACATAACGTTATGAGTTACAAAGTTAAGTTGTGGTTCGGGAAAAAATATTGTATAAAATATAAAAACGTTTATTTAAACTTGTTTAATTTCACAAAAGTTATCTCATGTAACAGAAAAAAAAAAAACTGGTAATATGCTCAAAGCAATATATACACGTGTTTTACATCTATTTTAAAACCATAAAAAGAACATTGATACCGGTTCTGATAATACCAATACTGGTACCAATGTTCTTTGGTTGTTGTCGGTTTGCTTCCTTAGGGTACCGGTACTCAATGTAGTTTACCATATCAAAAAATACCTTATTTTGATTAAAACTTTGTTTTCAAAGAATATATATCCAAACGTTGAGAAAAAAAATAATAAAGAGAGCTGCTTATTTAGTTTTTTTTTTTTTTTTTTTAAGTTGAAGAACGTCAGTCATTAGAGAAATATAAAATTAAATAATAAGTAAAATATTATAAAAAAATAAATGAGTTAAAGGAGTATATTAGTATCGTATAAATGTTGAAATTGAAACATAAAAAAAATATCAAAATTAGGATAGGAATGTTCAAATGAAAAAGAAAATATTTTGTAATTGTAAGAAGAGAAATAATAAGTTTAAACCAACTAGTGCAGTGCAATACCTGCATGTTACGGCTGAAATTCGACCGGTATCGATTTGATTTTCTACGGTATCGATGTGGTAGCGACACCTAGTATTGCAATCGAAAATACAAACCCAAAAAATAAATATTTTACATCAATTGAAAACCATAAAAATAAATATCGATAATTTTTAGATAGTCCTGTTGTTCGGTCGGAATCTATTCGCGGTTTGTTATGGAAACGGTACATTACCGACACTTGATATAAACCAAATATGATCAAAAGTAATTATCATTATAAAATAATACGTTTGTGTTTCAATCAGTTATACATTACTATTCATGATTCGGTTTTAAGCAAAATTTATATCGACACATGAAAAAAATAGCCCGGTTACAACAATTAACTTAGAATTTTATAAAACATCATATATTAAAAGTTGTTATATATATGAGAAAACAAAAATACTTAAACCTAATTATATTACTAAAATAATAAAAAGGTATTACTAAATTTACATTACTGTTTATAAAAGAATTCAACCAGGCTTTATAATATTATAAATATCAAACTAAAAACAATGTTCGGTTTTCATAACTCTAATTCTGTTATAAACCAGACATTTTAGGCCCAACCCATTACTCATGGGCTTTAGGGTTTATTGTTATGTTTATCTATATATTGTAATGTTGAATAGAATGGAGAATGGTATTCAGTTTTATCTCTCTTTCTCTTTGATTTTTATCACGTTATCAGCACATTTGCTCTCTTCTCTTGCACGTGAATCTGCAATTTCGATAATTGCCGTTCATCAAATCCGGGTACACTATCAATATCTCGTATTGTATTGAATATATTTTTTTATTATTATAACGAACATATGTGTATCCAAAGAAAAAAAATCACAGATTTCGATTATTGGTACCAAGAAAAGAATGTTTTCCAAGAAAAGCATTTTTTTTTCTTCTGCTACTTCGGTGGAATACCAACAATTTTTTTTAACATTATTTTCAAATTGGATATTTTCGTTTTTCAAATCTGATTCTTTGGAACACAAGCAGTAGGTTTTTCTTATGGACTTTAGAAAACAATAGGATATTCCTTGGATTCGCCCTTGCAGAAATAAATTCCGATGCCGCCCAAATACATGAACTTCCCATGCAACAAACAGAAAAATAAACAACCAAAAAAAAACTGACTTGAAAATTTTCTCCGGCTATTGTCCTCAACCGCCAACTGTTTCTGTGGTGGTTACATCTCATCGATAACCGCCGTACCCCTTCTCTCTCTCTTTTTACCCCCTCTCTCTCTAGATACCAGTGACGCAACCGTCACACCAGCCTACCACCCGCAAGATGAAGAAAGATCTACGGCAACTCCACTTTCACCACCGCCACAACGCCGTCGGTCACCACCACATCCCTCCCATCACATCACGACGGAGTCCATACATCCAAACTCACACAACTAACCGAGTTCTTTAAATTAGAACATCAGTTCGATGGAGCCGTCACGACGTCGTTCTGCATCTCGTTTCGCTTGTCTCCGGATTACAAGGCCTCAAAGGGAAGATTTGAAGATTCAATAAACTTTTTCCATCGTAACTGTGGATGACTCCAAAGAAAATAATTGGGCTAGTGACATGGATGGGCTATATTTTAAAATGGGCCGCTAATTTAAAAGAAAAAAAAACTATTTTTGTTGGGGTTGTTAGTTCGGTTTACGGTGGGCGTGTAAAACGACAAAAGTGAGGGTGGTTTTTAAAATGGTATGTTGAAAAAAAAATTAAATAAAAAAAAGTAATAACTATGAAAATAGTAATGGTGGGGTGCCACGTATATGATAAACACTTCAAAGATGGGTGACAAAGTGATTGAAAGTAATATTTTTACATAATTTATGGGTTTCCAGAAATCTGCTATTCATATATATATATATATGTATTAATTTACAACATAACTGATGAACAGTATCTACAGTGAGTTAACGTTAACTGCCGTTAGTTTACTAAAGAAAGAGAAAAGATAAAAACAAGGGTTTGGCTCTCCTCTCTCTTTCAATCATTCTCTCTCTCATATTCCCAGGGTTTCAACCGCTGATCGTTTCTTAGATCTGCACTCTTCCGCCTCCATCTCTGCCGATTTCGTAGGATTTGTGTTGCTTTCATCCTCCATCATCGATGAACGCCCGGTCTCCGGCGAACGGCCTTATGAATGCTCACCTACCACCCATGGAACCTAAGATGCACGGGGATGTGAGCGGTGATGAGTTGGTGGCTCCAAGTCGAAACAGAGACGGAGAGGGTAAAGACGGTGGCGGCTCAAGGGTTTTCCGGTGGTCTCCGTCTGTTTCCGGCAAAGATGGTAAGAACCCGAACCTTAATTCTTTTCCCGTTGAACTAGATTCTGTTAACGATCGATCCACGGACTATGGTTGCATGTCATTATCACGAATTCGTTAATTTGAATCTGCAACAACAACGTGTTCGGAAATCTGTTAGTTTGGTTGCGGTTAAGTTGATGAAGATCGTTGGACAGAGTTATGAACCGGTGTTTTCTCCCAATGGTCCTGTTTCTCTGGTGACGTCATCGTTTTCAACTGTTTTATTTGTTGTTACTGGTTTGATGATTGTTAGTGTGTTTTAGGTTTTTAGTTTGTGTATATGTTTGGGAGTTATTGATGTACACTGGTTTAGTTATTGTGAGGATTGGAATATTGTAGTTTTGTTTGATGAAAATTAAGATTGATTGAATTGTTAGTTGATTAGGAATATATGACAAAATTAAGGTTAGTTAAACTGCAATAGTGTTATTGTTACAGCAATAGACATTGCTCATTCAGTCATTGTTTGGGAGGATATGATGCACATTGGTTAACTTATTGTAGTGATGAAAATTAAGATTAAGTGAGCTTTTAAGTTGATTAAGAATAAATAATTAAATTTAGGTTAGTTAAACTGTAATAGTATCATTCTACTTAGTATAGCAATAAACTTAACTCATTCAGTCATTGGTAGGATTGTACAGATTTAGGTTGCAGGTAAGAGAAAAACATGTTAATGATTTTTGACATCTTAACCTAATGTAATAAAGCCCTTTGTGGGGCGTTATGCGACAAGTGGCAAAATGCGTAAGAGAGGGGCTTTATGGGGCTTAATATAACTCGAGTGTGTAGTGGGGATATATATGAATGGGGCTTTATATATATGTATGTATATATATGTGTGTGAGTGGGGAAGAATAGGCAACACCATGAAAATTTTCGCGAGGAGGAGGGGTAGGCGTGATATAGAGACCCATTATGGGGATGGTCTTAGTACTGGTAGGTGAGATTAGGTTTATTATATATGATTAAAGCCGGCTTCTGGTTTGTGTACTAGATTAACGTGTTCTGCTTGGGAAGATAAACTTATGTTCAGCGTTAACCAGAAACAATTGTTGTATATAATGTTAGTGTATCATTGTGAGATGTTTAATATCTATTGTTTTACTTTAGTTGGGTCTTATAAGGCTGTGATTATTCTATGAGATCGTGAACCACTACCTGTTTATATATCTGGATTATGATGTGTAAAAGAGGAGATGAAAGGTTAGTTTAACAATTAGTTATGGATTCTTCTTTTGCAGTCTAGTGATAGCAGTTTAAGGCCATCTCAAATTTCTCCAGATGCTCAAAGGAAAACAAAGATCGTGTGCACAATCGGTCCTTCAACAAGGTCACGTGAAGTTGGCTGAAACAGGGATGAATGTGGCGCGTCTAAATATGTCACATGGGGATCATGCATCACATCAACAAACCATTAATCTTGTCAAAGAATACAATTCTCAATTTAATGAAAAAGTTATAGCAATAATGTTGGATACCAAGGTATGGCTTTGTGTTAGGTGTTCATTTTAATTTAATACTTTAATGTGATATAGAATAATCTCACTATTGGTTGATTATATTTACGTGCTTATTTTTACGCTACATGAGTCACTAAGTGTACAAAGTTCGTTTTTTTGTTTTACGCTTTTTCCATGGTTTTGGTCGTCATTCAGTTGCTACTTAGCACGGTTTACGCCCCCGCCCCGCAACGCGGGGAGCTCAACACTAGTTATATATAAAGCTGCGTTACAACATATTAATAGTATTATATTAATAATACTATATCAACAAATTTTGTGTGATTTTAAATTTATTAAAAAAAAAATAATAATAAATAAATATACAAACTCATCACTACATATGAATACATATGAAAATTGTCTTCTTGTATAGAACCCGAAGTTCTAATTATAAAGAACCCGAAGTTCTCCTATAGTATCCATTACATACACATGCTTGCTATTAAATGCATGTCTCTTTCCTTTGTAGATAAAATATAGAACTTATCAAAACTTGAATTCATCGCACTTGACATCTCGGGCAATAACTACCTCCCGTGGACTCTTGATGCTAAAATCCATTTGACGGCAAATAATTTGGGGGAGACAATTAATGTTGATAATCAGACCTCACCTCAAAATAAAGCAAAAGCTATGATATTCCTTCGCTATCATCTTCACGAAGATCTAAAGCGGGAATATCTAACTGTTGAGGACCCTCTTGAATTATGGACAAACATCAAAGAACGTTTTGACCTCTAGAAGTTGGTCTTACTCCCCAAAGCCCGCTATGAATGGCTTCATTTACGACTACAGGATTTTAAGACTGTCAGTGAGTATAATTCTGCATTGTTCCGCATTACCTCTGAGTTAAAATTATGTGGTGAAAAAATAACCGATGAAGACATGCTTGAAAACACTTTCTCAACGTTCCATGCCTCAAATATGCTCCTGTCACAGCAATACCGGGAACGTAAATTTACTAAATATTCTGAATTGATATCATGTCTTCTGGTCGCGGAGCAAAACAACAAGCTCCTACTACGAAACCGTCAATCGCGACCCGCCGGTGCAAACCCATCCCTTGAAGCGAATGTGGCCAATTCTCAAAGCGGACGAGGTAGAGGTAGAGGCCGCGGCCCCAGCAGAGGTCGTGGTCGTGGTCGAGGACGGGGATACACATGGCATCGAGAGTCGCAGAACAGTAAATAGAGCGGTGGTGAATCGAGTCGACACAATACGGGGCGACCTTCAAAAGGGAAAAGTGGCGGGACTCAAAGCAACATTTGTTATAGATGTGGGATGTCAAATCATTGGTCCCGCACATGTCGCACCCCTAAACACCTCGTTGAGGCATATCAACACATGATGAAAGAAAAAGGAAGAAATGCTGAAACAAATCTGATTGAGGATGCACCTCAAGCCACGATACCAGACGCTCATGTGGATGCATGTGATTTCATTGAAAATGTTCGTGATGTTTAAACATATTTAACGTACCTTTTATGTTTTACTTTTCACACTGTGACCTTGGTATTTGTTTTGGCTTGAAACTTTTGCAATGTTTTATTTTTACTTCTTTTCATTAACTTTTATTTAATTTTTTTTTAAATTTATTTCCTGAAGAAATATGCATGCTAGCTCCAGTAGAGCTATTATTGGTGATAAATGTCTGGTAGATAGCGGTAGTACTAACACTATTCTCAAAGATATGAAATTTTTCTCTGAGTTGTCTCCGGCAGAGACACCGATTAGTACTATATCTGGTGTCAGTAACCTTATCGAAGGCTCCAACAGAGCATACATAACATTATCTTCGGGTACCAAATTAACTATTAATAATGCATTATATTCTAGTAAATCCAGAAGAAATTTACTTAGCTTTAAAGATATTCGAAAAAATGGTTACCACCTAAAAACAATGTCTGAAAATAATATTGAATATCTTCAAATTACTTCAAACAAAAATGGCCAAGAAACAATTGTTGAACAATTAGAAGCCTTATCCTCTGGATTATATTGTACTAATATCAATCCTATCGAATCATACATGGTGAGTAACCAAAAGCTGTTAGATAAAGACACATTCAATATATGGCATGACCATCTAGGCCACCCCGGTAGCATAATGATGAGACGAATAATCAAAAGTGCAACCGGGCACCCTCTCAAAAACTTAAAAGTTTTGCTACCACAAGACTTATTATGTGCAGCATGCTCTCTGGGCAAACTTAAAACTCGGCCCTCACAAACTAAATTGATACATGAAACCCCCTCATTTTTTGAAAGAATCCAAGGGGATATTTGTGGGCCTATTGCCGCTGCACTGATTAGAATGAGACCAACTGCTGATCACGAATACTCCCCATTGCAACTGGTCTCCGGACGAGAACCAAGTTTGTCCCACCTTAGAATTTTTGGTTGTGCGGTATATGTACCAATACCACCACCACAACGTACTACAATGGGACCCCAAAAATTGACTGGGTATCTATATTGGTTTTAACTCCCCATCCATTATTAGATACTTAGAACCAATGACGGGAGACATGTTTACAGCACGGTATGCTGACTGTCATTTTGATGAAACGATGTTCCCAGTCTTAGGGGGAGATAAGGACAAAGAAAGACTGGTAACACAAGAAATAACGTGGAATGCATCATCGCTATCAAATCTCGACCCCCGAAGTGGTCAATGTGAATATGAAGTCCAAAAGATCATACATTTGCAAAGAATAGCGAATGAATTACCAGATGCATTCACAGACACAAATAGAGTGCCAAAGTCACATGTACCAGCATCAAATGCACCTGCTCGAATTGAAGTAATCCCAGAAGCGATTACTATACAACGAAAGCGTGGGAGACCAATCGGTTCCAAAGACAAAAACCCACGGAAACGAAAAGAGCAAAGTAACGCAGTTGGTGAAAACTCACAGAAGATTATAAGTGAAGCCCCGGTAGAGGTAAATGTCCCAGAAGAGACAACTATGAATCCAGAGGAAAATGAAGTTTCAGAAGAAACACCGGTACCGAACGAAAATGAGATCTCTATTAATTATGTACAAGATAGTACAATGTGGAACCGAAATAAAACACGTGTTGATGATATATTCGCATATGCTATAGCAATGGATGTAATCAATGAAAATGATTACGTACCTAAAACTTTAGAAGAGTGCATGCACAGAAATGATTGGCCAAGATGGCAAGAAGCCATAAACACCGAATTGAATTCGCTCGAAAAGCGACATGTTTTCGGACCCGTAGTCCGAACGCCCATAGACGTCAAACCAGTAGGTTATAAATGGGTGTTTAAAATAAAAATAAATGAAAAGAATGAGATTGTACGATATAAGGCTCGACTTGTAGCACAAGGGTTTTCCCAAATCCCAGGAGTTGATTATGAGGAAACGTATTCCCCTATAGTGGATGCGATAACCCTTAGGTTCCTAATCGGCCTCACAATCTCTGAAGGACTTCATATGAGACTAATGGATGTTGTCACCGCATACATATACGGGACACTTGAAAATGACATCTACATGAAAATCCCTAAAGGATTAAAATTGCCTGAAGCGTTAAAATCAACACCTCGAGATATGTGTTCTATAAAGCTCCAGAGATCTTTATATGGTCTCAAACAATCTGGTCGTATGTGGTACAATCGACTTAGTGAATATCTCGAAAAAGAAGGATACAAGTCTGATGTAATCAGTCCATGTGTCTTTATAAAAAGACCAGTCTTAAATTTCACTATAATAGCAGTCTATGTTGACGATATCAACATCATCGGATCTCCTGAAGAGATAGAGAAAGCTGCTCAGTTGTTGAAGAAGGAATTTGAAATGAAAGATCTTGGTATGACGAAATTATGCATCAGACTACAATTTGAGTATCTGTGCAACGGCACATTTGTCCATCAATCAAACTACATCCAGAAGATGTTAATACGTTTTAATATGGATAAAGCACATCCGTTTAGCGTACCTATGGTTGTCCAACTGCTAGATCCACACAAGGATCCTTATCGCCCTCAAGAAGAAGGCGAAGAAGTACTTGGTCCAGAAGTACCGTACTTAAGCGCGATCGGTGCCCTTATGTATCTGGCAAATAACACAAGACCTGACATTGCATTTGCACTACAGGTACTAGCGAGATACAGTTCGAATCCAACACGTAGACACTTGAATGGTGTAAAACATATATTCCGGTATATTTGCGGGACACAAGACTTAGGTCTTTTCTATCAGAAAGATCAAAAGTCCCAGCTTATTGGGTATGCTGATGCCGGATATCTATCAGATCCTCACAAAGGAAAATCTCAGACAGGTTATGTATTCACATATAGTGGCACAACAATTTCTTGGAAGTCAACTAAGCAAACACTTACAGCAACATCATCAAATCATGCCGAATTAATAGCACTATATGATGCTGGTAGAGAATGTGTGTGGTTGAGATCAATGATTAATCACATACAAGAAGCACGCGGATTAGAACATATAAAGAAGGAGCCAACGATTATTTATGAAGACAATGCTGCTTGCATAGCTCAGATCAGAGAAGGTTATATCAAGGGTGATCGAACAAAGCACATCTCACCAAAATTTTTCTCAACATATGACTTGCAAAAGGAATGGGAAAATTGATGTTTACCAGATTAAGTCAGGTGAAAATCTAGCTGACCTGTTCACGAAATCTTTACCTAGAAGTAGTTTCGAGCAGCTATCACACAAGATCGGTCTTCGTAGATTGAAAGATGTTTGTTGAATTCAGGGGGAGAATTATACACGCTGTACTCTTGTTCCCTTAACTAAGTTTTGTCCCACTGGGTTTTCTTAGTAAGATTTTTAACGAGGCAGCATAGCTGATCCAGTAGTATCAGTTTATTTATTAAGGTCCTGAAGTACCTATTTAACATCATCCTGAAGTATGTTGTTAAACTGTGTATAATTCTAAATGTCTGAGGGGGAGTGTTATAAACCAGACATTTTAGGCCCAACCCATTACTCATGGGCTTTAGGGTTTATTGTTATATTTATCTATATATTGTAATGTTGAATAGAATGAAGAATGATATTCAGTTTTATCTCTCTTTCTCTTTGATTTTTATCAAATTCGACTTATTATTTTAAATTGTTAATTTATATTATAATCTTCTTAACTAAATAAAATAGAAGGATTATGTAATTTTCTTAAGATTACACCAAAACTACATGTATTTTTTTCATCACTTAAAGGCATAATAGTTCAATCGATTTGAGCAAACTTTAGGTTTAAAAAATGGAATGCTAATATGAACATATAAGATAGATAAGTAACAAAAATGGAAAGGTAAACAAAAAATTTAGAAAAGTCAAGAGTAGGTATCGCCCAGTTTATCTTTTCCTCCTTCAAACCGCGAATAGATTCCCCACCAATTGCAAATTTTCCCACCAACCGTGACTTTCATCTTTTAATTCCTCATCTTTTATAAACACATGAAGGTCTCAACTCAGATGTTGCATGCTCTATAAAGGATAGAATTCTGGTGGTCAAAATGAAAATCAATAAGAATAGATTGGTACTAACAACTTGGTTTTTTATATATATAATATTAAGATCCTTCCTAGGGTGTATATATGTAATAATTTTTATTAAGAAATATCTTTTTTTCAAAAAAAATATAATATAATTCATTATTAAAAAAATTTATTTATGTATTATTTTTCAAGAGCCAGATTTTGTAATTAAAGTCAACAACCACAACCTTAAATATTTTGCATGAGCAAGAGTTTGTAATTAAAGTCAACAACCCACAACCTTAAATAAAATTATAAAGAATAATAGGCATTGTAATTGTGGGTATTACTATCGATACCGACAATCCCATAACCTTAAATCTATTATAACTAATAAATGAAAGTTTTTTGGGCTACGTGTCAGTTGATTATGGCATCCTCAGTTTCCTTTTCCTGCCCAACAGTACCCCTCCCCTAAAAAACCCTAAAATCTTCTCCTTCACTTCACTTCTCCTGTACTCCTCCTCTTTTTTCTTTCTCATGCTTCTTTTTCAAACCCTCATCTTCTTCCTCTCTCTCTTTCTTCCCTAGAATTTCATACTTATGTAGTTTAGGGTTAGATCTGACAAACTCATTGAGTTTGGGGGACTCTCTGGCGGTATGAACAACGAGCAATGAAGATATCGGCGAACAGTTCCGGATCGAGTTTAACAACTGCGAATCCAGTTGAAGGTGAGTTTATCATCTTCTTCGATTGATTTTCCATCGAATTTATTAAACTTTTGTAGCGATTTTGATTACTTTCGTGACGAATTTGATGATTAGGGTTAAAATGTGCGAAAAGTTACTTTTTCGATTGTAATCAGTTTGTTTACTTATCATGTTTTGGAAGCAGGTGGGGAGAAGAATCGGATAATCAATCTGGAGCTATGGCAGGCCTGTGCCGGACCTCTGGTTAACTTACCGGTGGCCGATACACACGTCGTCCATTTTCCTCAAGGCCATAGCGAACAGGTAACTTTTTTTATTTTTGTTGCTATCTTGCGCCGATACAGGCTAACTTGAACCGATTCTCTCATTTTTTTTATTATTGTTTCTGTTTAGTTACCGCTAGAGCTCCCCGCTGCTGAGGTTGCCTTAAGGCTTGTGAAGCCTGGAAAGAAGGTAATGTTGTTGAGAGCGGTGTTTACTTATTTATATATTTAAAACATATTGAGATGATTTTTGGTTGATTGTGGCATTGTGCTTTTTAAGTAGCTTGTGTATTGAATGTATGTTATGGCTTACATGAAGTAGCTTGTGTATTGAATATATATAAACCTGTAAGACCCATAGTTCATTTATACGATTTTTATATAAATTTTGATTATAATTAATTAAATATGTTTACATATACATTACAAAAATATGCATTTCTTAAAAACTTTAAGAAATAACACAATTCAACATTTCATAGAGAATTCGCCGTTTAAAAACGTGACGACGAATCATTTCGCAGAAGCTTGAATCTTGATTGTGTTCGGTTCTTTAACGAGCTTGATCGTCCTCCGGCATCGCATATTAAACCTACATTTCATTTAAACGATTTGAAATCAAAGCATTTGAACAAAATAATTGAACACAAGAAATTATTTTTTTTTTCAGCCCCTTCACCCAGCCGTGTCAAATGTTCACCCGGCCGTGTCAGCTAAACATGTATTTTTCACCCAATTTACATCCAAAGCTATCCAAACTCATTTTAATCGCTTGGGGTTTGTTTCTTAACATATCTAAGCTATGATCCATTACCCGGATCCATTATTCATATAGTTTACGTTCCCGTTACCCGATTTACGTTTTTTCTTTATTACACTTAAACCAACATTTTACCACCTACTTTATTTTGACCCGTTTAGAAGTTTTCATGCATTTAAGCATCTAACTTGCTCATCTCATTTCACACTTTGCATTCTCATATTAGGATAACTACTTACATTCCACCACAATTAATTTTTGTGGTGGATTGAACATAATTAACCAATTTTCCCAAATTTTACCTTTCGGTTGGTCATATTACGCAATTGACCCATTTTTAGGCATTTGACCCACGAAGGTGCATACCTTTAACTTTAATTCAAATTTAATGATTCCATAATCAAATGCAAGTTACTAAACAACCTTTATGGGTTGTTCGCCTAATTTATCCATCGAGGGTTTTTGGTCAATTTTAGTCCCTTATTCACTACGAAGGACTTTCGCTAATATTTGACCAAAATATCGCTTTTTAAGTATAATTCTAAACATGCGTACCTGGCTTGGGTCATAAGATTGACCCGTTAAAATACCTTTCGCTATTAATTACCAATCAAATAGCAACGCGAACCATGTGTTAAATTTCTGCGATTACAAAACTCAACACGCGATCATAAGATATTATTGTCAAATGGTGTTAACAACACCATTTGACCCGTTTAGTCAAAATGACCAATTATAATTATGAGATGGTATTTAATTACCATTTCATCCCTTAAACCTATTCTGATTTACTCTTTAAATTCATCTTGCTTAAAGGTCGTTTCTTGCTTTGTTTGACCCATTTTGACTAATGCCAACTGGTGTCCTTTCAAATCCTTTTTATTTATGCGTTAACCCATGTTCGGGTTATCATTTTACCATTTTTACCCATTTTACCATAATGTATGGTTTCTTGCCATTCTCACTTATTCTGACTTGCATTATAAGTATTTGGTAGTAAGAATAAAAGGCGTAAGCTTAACTTACCTCGCATCCGGTTTACACTTCCCCTCTCGTACTCGATTATTTGACCGCTTTTTTCCCAAGCCTCCACCTAGCTCGTTTAAGCGTCAAACTATTGTCAATCATTTACAAGGCGGTTAAATTAGTCATTAACAATCACGACTATTCCACCTCACACATTTCTTATCATTAGCATTCATCCGAACACCTAATATAATCACGTTTTACACACAACCAAGTAGACATTTCATATCACTGAAAATAGGCTGTTTTTGGTGACCTGTTTAACCTGTTTACAAGTCTTCAAAAATTATGATTTTTTTATGTGACGTACCTCTCGGAGGGTTAGGCCTTGTGTTAAAATTTCAAGATCTAACTCTTTACCAAAAATTCGTAAAAATTCATTTACTAAGCTGCAATCAGATTCGTCACTTCTGACTGCAGCTTACGAAAAAATTCATTTAAAATTCCTCGTTTATCCGATTAACGAAATTCCAATTGGAGGTTTTTGGAATTACCCGAATTTACCTACAGTAAAAATTTGAGATCATAAATCAATTCTTAAATTGAGTTACGACATTCGTAATGGGCGGCAAATTCTGCCAGAAAACGCAGCCTGAACCTTCGATACCGAAAAATTCATAAAACATTCAATTTTCGTCGAAAAAATGCAATTCCAGTGGGGTTTTAAAGATATTTCCTGGAATTACATTTTAGACTCAAGAAACACAAGTTTTTGTCAGGTTTTGTCCACGTTACAGCCAATACAATTCGGTTCTAAATTCTGATCAGAAGCTGTTTGAATTCAGCTTTCAATTAAAACTTGTTTATGACATTATAACACTATTTTTAGCAATTAAAAACCCTAAAAACATCACATACACGAATTTAGTCAAAACCCACTTATCACCTTCAATGGTGATCATGAATTCACAAGAATTAGATCTAATTTCATCATATACTTGTCTAGGAATTACTCCTAGACACTACAATGTTCCTATCTCATCATATAACAAGCATGCAATCATCTAATTCGAATTCTCTAGGTTTGCACAGAAATTCAACTAGAGATTTCTCATGAAATTTACATACCTCGTGACTCCTTTTTCAGTGGAGATCACTAATTCGTACTCGGATTTTGATTTAGACTTGATTTGGACCTTCAATTTGAGAGATTTGTGAGAGTTAGGGTTTGCTTCTTTTTCCCCTGTCCTCTGGTCGATCCACGCACACACACACACACTGAGTGTGTGTGTTGTGTTTTATTTTTAATTTTAATAAAACAAGTTTCCCTTCTTGGCCATATTAGTCCCTCTTGTTTCATTTATTATAAAAGAAGCTATATCCCATAGCTTTTCATTTAGTTACCCATTACTAACTAGGTTACTATTCCTAGTTAACTTGGTGGGTGTGGGGAATTATAACCCGTTTTATTTTTTTTAAGTCCCATTAACTCGGGCTTCTAATAAACCGTGTTTTCTCAAAGCGTTTATTCTTCTTTTTGATTAATATAGGATTAATTATTTAAATCCTAATATTTGCCGTGTTAATTTTACCACTAACGGTATTTACTCGTCTTAATTATTAACGATGTTTTATTACCAAACCCGTTTTTGGGGTGTTACAAGTCTATCCCCCTTAAAGAGGTTTCGTCCCCGAAACCTTTCTCACGTACTTTATCAGCTTAGATCATTCGGACCTTAGTCTTGGTGATCACTTGAGCATTGCTCACACATAAAGAAAAGTGCTGATATCATTTACATATATGCTAAAATCAATTATCTTGATTAATTTTCATGTGCTAATATAATTCAAAAGTGCTACTTTTATGTATGTATGTATTGTTTTAGTATGTGCTAATTTAACTTTTTTAAGTGCTAGGATATGTTTTTATGGTTTGTAGGATAACTATGGTTTGTACCGTAACCAATCCCTATTATATATAACTAGTAGAGTTGTTTTGTACACTGATATGGGAATTTGGTATGATACCAATATTATGAAAACATATTTTTTTTTTCTAACTTTCGTAGTTATTGTGAAAACCAACCATCTTCTTACAAAAGTGTATTTCTTGATGAAGATAAACTTTAAATCAGGATGAGCTGGGTAACGTGCCGGTATTATAAATACCAATTCCGAAAACCATCAAAAATCGATATCGATGCCGAAAATGCTTGGCATGGTACGGAATTTGAAGGTAAACGTGGGTAAAATACCATACCATACTGAAAATACCGATCCCAAAACGCTAAAAATGGGTATCCAATTAGTACTAATATTCGATTGGTACGGTACTGTTTGGGGTACACATAATTTTCAATATCCCATAATCATTTGTTCATTGCTTATATGAAATAGGTGCAATAGTAGGGCTATATATAAATATCCACGTCTCTCTTTTTCTAACGTGTTGATGTAATATATAAATGAAATAGTTTAGAAACTTGTTATTATTTAGTGAGTTTTTTTTTTATAATTTCCTTTTTGGTAAATTAAATAGTTATGTAACTTATTATTTAGTGAGTTTTTCTTATAATTTCTTTCTTTGGGTAAAATCTGTAAAAACAATTTTGTATGATTTTACCTTTACAACTTTAATTTAATCAAGCAAATGACTTATTTCTAGAAATATCATTTCAAAACAAACCTAATTTTTGGTGAAGAATAAATTTTGATATGTGTAGAATAAAGTGTATGATAATTGTAAAATAAATTTCGATATGTGTTGGTTATTCGTGGATTATATATATGATTAATTTTGATATATGTAGGATAAAAGATTTTTGACTAATTAATAATTAACTAGAAAGAAGATAATTAATGAGAGTAGTTAAAAATTATTTAGTGTTTTATCATTATGCTCTTTGTTCTCTCTTTTCTCTAACTTATTTTTTTAGCTGAAATATTGTCACACCCCCAAATTCCACTAGCGGAGTATCATCGCTTGGAGGCGTGACTGACCAGGATCAAGCCACCAATCATATTGAACATAGCATGTAAATAAATATAAAACCTAACACAATATAATTGGTGTCCAAACAAAACATAGTTTAAGTTGTAAGCGGAAGCATAATGTTTAAAACCAAAGTACAAGTTCAAATATGTCAAATGTTTAACATGGCATAAGACTATCCATGTCCCAAAACGACTACGCCTCCTCGAGCAAGCTCCAAATATACCTTACGACCTGCAAGACATGTAACAACGAGTCAACAACAAAGTTGAGCGAGTTCACAGTTGGTGTTCATTGTTAAGTTGTTTCAAAAACCATGAGATCATTTGTAAGTCACAAGTTAACCGTTTTACCCTGTTTCCCAAACATATCCTTAATTAGTGGGGGCCTCCCCATGTGAACCACTAGACCCGTTTACCATAACGACCACTGACTAAAGTAAGTTGGTGCCCTGACGTCAATGTTTATCATCATTGACTAGTGCCCAGATCCATTAGTTCACGCCCGTCCTCTGCGGCACGGTGTGAGGCTTGTTAGACTTAAATAGCGCTATCCAACTAATGACCCGCTCGCCATTGGCCCGGCGATTAAGTCGATATAAAAAGGAGGGACTTCATGATAGAGAGTTTTGGTCAAGTATCCGTGTTGTCACCCTTCAATAAAGAGGGTGTGTACGTAATCTTCAAACCAGGAGATTACGCAGGTTTCGATTAAATACTTATCACATGTTGTCACCCTTCAATCAAGATGGTGTGTACATGTTCCAAACCAGGAGATCAAGCAGTTTTGGTTTCAATCCTTTACCCATTCCCAACCCTTGGGAATCCCATGCCTTGTGGAAAGTGTGAACTCACCTCGGTTTGCTCGGTATGCTTAACTACTTGTTGAATTTATTCAATCAAATCCTATTATATCCATACACGCGTGATCAGTTTATGAACGTTTTGTTTTTCACGTAATTCACAACCATAGAATGCATGCAAAAATAACGAGCACGGTTTAATACAAAGCAATTATATTACTCAATCAAGCATACAGTTCGTTATCTATGTTTTGCATGCTAGCTCATACTTTCTAAGTCATGATAAGAGGTTCATAAACAAACAGTTAATAAGCATTCAAGTCTCATACATAAGTCAAATACAATTCTGTTGTGAATCAGACACTAGTCGGCGAAACTCCAGGCGACAAAACACATGGAGTTTCGTCGAGATGTAATATGGCGAAACTCATAGGGTTTCGTCATGAGGCAATGTGGCGAAACCTATAGGGTTTCGTCACACATGATTTTCGTCACTTCTCCATAATTCGATGAAACAGTTACAGGTTTACATGGTTTCAGTTTCTTTATCTTCCTATAACCCTAATCATTAGCGACGGTTTCAAAACAATCATCATGGGTCTAATGATCTATTAACAAAATACTTGACCCTAATACCGATTCATTAATATACATAACATACAACAGAACATCAATCCTTAACATACTTCCAAGCGGTGAATCATGGATGAATATAATCACAACATCAGATCAAACCAAAAGATTAACAACCAAATAATATACCCTAACTATAAACAATTTCATCATTACATCATCTCATACAGATCATCAAATCCGCAATTTACAAGTATCATACTCATCAAACGATTGAATCTCAACATACAGACCATCATAACCGTCGATCCATACAACCCTATGCAGAAATCATTAGACAGTAACAATCAAAGCACTCTATCATGGCATCATGAAATCAAATATGACAGGAAATTGAATCAGTTAATTAATATCTATACACTAACCGGTTACAAGATGAACTAGCAAGGATTCAAGAGAGAGATGATGGTGAAAGATGACAGTTGCCGTCGCACAGGGGAACAGGGAAAGAGACTCTAGGGTTTGGGGTATTTTTACGTAACTGATGAACGGGAAGGTTTTAGTATAAAGAGGAGTTGGGCCGGACCTTACTGGGCCGCGACCTGTTATGGCGAAACCTCAGTGTTTCGTCGCGTAAGGGGTGACGAAACCCCAGTTTCGTCGTACTGGAGGAATGGCGAAACTCCCTGAGTTTCGTCGGGTTTGCTAACGGCGAAACATCATTGTTTCAACAAGTATTGTTTTTAACTTACACACCACTCTTAAGTTTATAAAAACTGACATATTAACACATTACTCATCTACTGAATAATAACACCAAAACACAACATCTCAAGCATATAACAAACGTGTACAATTACAAGGCAAAATAAGTTACGTGAACACAATTGCGAACAAATAACGTGTAGAGGAAAGACCTTGAAAACTCGGGTTGTCACATTATCCCCAACTTGAAAGAAATTTCGTCCCGAAATTTAGCACGTGGTTACTGAGGAAGCTGATCGTTGGTTTGGAATTTCGTCCCGAAAACTCGGGTTGTCACATCATTCCCCCGTTGGTTTGGAATTTCGTCCCGAAATTCCGTAGTAGCTTCAGGCTCAGTAGTGGTTGCACTGTTCTCGAACAACTAGGGATACTTGAGTTTCATCTGGTCTTCTCCTTCCCAGGTAAACTCTGGGCCACGATGGGAGTTCCAACGAAATCGAACAAGAGGTATTCTGGTGCGCTTGAGGACCTTAACGTCCCGGTCCGTGATTTCAACTGGTTCCTCGACGAATCGCAGCTGATCGTCGATTGTGAGCTCCTTCAAAGGAACTATGAGGGTCTCATTTGACAGACACTTCTTCAGATTTGACACGTGAAATACGTTGTGAACTCCACTGAGTTCTGCGGGTAGGTTTAGTTTGTAGGCCACTTTGCCTACTGTCTCAATGATTTTGAATGGTCCAACATAACGCGGGTTAAGTTTGCCTCGTTTACCAAAATGAACTACACCTTTCCAAGGTGAGACTTTAAGTAGTACTCGATCTCCAACCTGGAACTCGAGTGGTTTCCTGCGCTTATCGGCGTATCTTTTCTGACGGTCACGAGCTGCCACCATTCGTTGTCGTATCTGAGCAATATTCTCAGTTGTGTCTACCACAAATTCTGGACCTGTGATTTGGCTGTCACCAACTTCTGCCCAGCAAAGAGGTGATCGGCATTTACGTCCGTACAATGCCTCAAACGGGGCGGCCTGGATACTGGTGTGGTAGCTGTTATTATACGAAAATTCCACCAACGGTAGATGTTTTTCCCAACCATTGCCAAAATCGATTACGCATGCCCTAAGCATGTCCTCAAGGGTTTGGATGGTGCGCTCAGACTGTCCATCCATCTGTGGGTGATAAGCGGTGCTCATGTCTAAACGTGAGCCAAAGGACTTGTGCATTGCTTGCCACAACTCAGAAGTAAAATGTGCATCACGATCGGAAATAATGGAGGTTGGCACCCCGTGCCTCGAAACTACTTCCTTTAAGTAAACGTCTGCTAAGGTAGAAAACTCGTCTGTTTCTTTGATAGCTAAAAAGTGTGCAGACTTATTTAATCGATCCACTATCACCCAAATAGTGTCATTTCCACGTTGAGATCTAGGCAGGCCAGTAACGAAATCCATGGAAATTTGCTCCGATTTCCATTGTGGTATCTCTGGTTGTTGGAGTAGGCCCGATGGTTTCTGATATTCGGTCTTGACTCTTTCACAAGTCAAACATTTGCTGACGTAAGTTGCTATGTGGGCTTTCATGCTAGGCCACCAGTATGTAGTCTTTAAGTCATGGTACAACTTATCCGAACCAGGATGTACTGAGTAACGAGACTTATGTACTTCATCCATCACAAGCTCGCGTAAGTTTCCATAAAGTGGAACCCAAATGCGCCCGTTCACATAGTAGGCACCGTCTTCCTTTTGCTCTAACCGTTTCCTCGATCCTCGTAGGGACTCCGCCCTGATGTTCTCTGCCTTCAATGCTTCAACCTGAGCGTCTCGTATCTGAGTAGGAAGACTAGATTGGATGGTAAGTTGTAAATCTCGCACACGCTTAGGTGTAGTATCCTTTCAACTGAGGGCATCGGCCACAACATTGGCCTTGCCCGGATGGTACTTGATCGCGCATTCGTAATCATTCAAGAGTTCGAACCATTGACGTTGTCACATGTTTAATTCCTTTTGCTTGAAGATATGCTCGAGACTCCTGTGATCGGTGTAAATGGTGCACTTGGTACCGTACAGGTAATGTCTCCATATCTTAAGTGCGAAGACCACAACTCCCAGCTCCAGATCGTGTGTAGTGTAATTCCTTTCGTGAATTTTGAGTTGGCGCGATGCATAAGCAATGACTTTATCCCGTTGCATTAACACACAACCAAGACCCTGAATTGACGCGTCACAATAAACCACGAAATCGTCTGTGCCCTCTGGCAATGAGAGAATTGGTGCGCTACAAAGTCTATCCTTTAAGTGCTGAAATGCTGATTCCTGTACATCACCCCAATGATAAGTGACACCCTTCTGAGTTAGTGAGGTGAGAGGTTGTGCAATCTTGGAGAAATCCTTGATGAACCTTCTGTAGTAGCCCGCCAAACCCAAGAATTGGCAGATTTCTGTTGGTGTACGGGGTGCAGGCCAGTCCTTGATCGAATCAACCTTGGATGGATCAACATGAATCCCATCCTTGTTTACCACGTGGCCTAAGAAATGGACTTCACGAAGCCAAAAGTCGCATTTTGAAAACTTAGCGTACAACTGTTCTGTTCGAAGGAGCTCCAAAATAAGCCGTAAATGGTGCTCGTGTTCCTCCTAACTCTTAGAATAGATCAGGATGTCATCGATGAATACAATAACAAATTTATCCAGATAAGGCTTGCATACTCTGTTCATAAGATCCATGAAAACCGCAGGTGCGTTCGTCAATCCAAAAGGCATAACCAGAAACTCGTAATGCCCATATCGAGTCCTGAATGCTGTTTTAGAGATATCATCGCCTCGTACTCTCAGCTGATGGTAGCCTGAACTCAGGTCAATCTTCGAGTAATAGCTCGACCCTTGCAGCTGGTCGAATAAGTCATCAATGCGTGGGAGAGGATAATGATTCTTCACGGTCACCTTGTTGAGTTCGCGGTAGTCAATACACATTCTGAAGGTACCGTCATTCTTTTTCACAAATAACACAGGAGCTCCCCAAGGCGAAGAGCTAGGACGTATGAAACCCTTTTCCAAGAGTTCTTGCAGTTGCATGGACAGTTCTTCAAGTTCTGATGGAGCTAAATGATAAGGTACTCGAGCTATGGGCGCTGCTCCAGGAGCTAGCTCGATTTGAAATTCAACCTGTCGGTGGGGTGGTAGACCTGGTAATTCCTCAGGAAACACCTCAGGATAGTCACCTACGATCGGAATATCTTCTATCTTCTTCTCTTTCTTTGAGGTGTCAGTAACGAGGGCTAGAATAGCAGTGTGGCCCTTTAATAAACATTCTGGGCTTTAAGAAAAGAAATGATGCCCACAACAGCACCACTCTTGTCACCATGAATCACTAAAGGTTCTCCATTTGAACGAGGAATGCGGACGATCTTCTCCTTGCAAAGAATCTCTGCTCGATGTTGAGATAACCAATCCATACCAATAACGATATCGAAACTACCAAGAACGATAGGAATGAGGTCGATGGAGAAGGTCTGACCAGCTAAGATGAGATTACAACCCTTAACTACGTGTGTGGCTTCAAGACTTTTACCGTTTGCTAACTCTATGACATGCTTGGTGTTCAAAAGTGTTGGGACGCGCTTAAGCATTTGACTAACTTTTAGAGACACATAACTAGTATCGGCACCCGAATAAAATAAAACAGTAACAAAGAAATCATCCAAAAGAAACTTACCCATCACCATGTTGGGATCGTTCCTCGCGTCACCCTGACCAATCACAAAAGCTCGACCCCTGGCACCATTGCCACCATTGTTTCCCCCATTATTGTTCCCGTTTCCCTGATTGTTGTTGTTGTTGTTGTTCTGTCTCTGATTCAGCTGGGGGCAGTCTCTTTTGAAGTAGCCTTCAGCACCACACTGAAAGCATCCTTTGTTGTTACCCTGCTGCTGTTGTTGCTGCTGACGGTGATTCTGTGGAGTTTGCTGTTGGTTCTGTCGTTGCTGATTTGCAGGGTAGAGGCTCCTGCAATCCTTGGCCGCATGGCCAGGTTTGTTGCACCTCTGACAAGTGCCCTTAGTACACGGTTCGCTATGATGGAAACCACATTGATTGCAAGTGGGGTGGTTCCCCTTGTACCCACTCTGCCCTTGACTACCAGAAGATTGTTGACCTGCGCTTGTTGTCGCGTAGTAGTAGTAGTAGTAGTACGCTTGGGCAGCCTGTTCTGCTCGACTGCCTGATCAGTGAGATGATGGGCCAAATGAATAACTTACTGGATAGTGGCGAGGTTTGTTGAAGTCACATGACTCTAAATCTCTGGCACTAAACCTTTGAGGTACAGCTCGATACGCTTGATAGGAGGATCTACCATGGCAGGACACAAGATTGCCAGCTCATTCGATCTTTTCGTATAAGCTTCGATTTCCGACCCAGTCATCTTTAAGTTGGAGAACTCTACTTCCAACTTGTGGATGTCATCAAGATTGCAGTACTCCTCCTTGATCAAATCCTTGAAGTCATTCCATGGGGTGGCATTAGCAGCAACTATCCCTAGCATTTGAACCTGAGCGTTCCACCACGTGAGCGCTACACCCTCAAGAGTACCAGTAGCATATTTCTCCCTACGAGCCTCAGGGCATTAACACATCTCGAAGACAGACTCGAGCTTCTCGAACCAGTGGAGGAGGCCTACAACTCCTTCAATGCCGTTGAAAGTAGTAGGTCGGCAATCCATGAAAGTTTTGAAGGTACACACAGGAGGCGGAGCAGGTTGACCTATCGTGCGTGCAAGAAGAGATAAAGTTAAGCACATGTGTTGGTTTACAAGAGTAGGATCTAAAGATCCTAGGGTAAGTTGCAATGGCAGGTTATACCTCCTGCCTGAGCGGCTGCGAGTGCTACAGCAACTTGTTCATTGATCAAAGCCGTCAGCTGGGCTTGAGTTACGTTAACACGTCCACTCATGATCTTCATAGCAAAGAAAACATGAGTGAGAAAGGTGTCGCGAAAATGCGATGACAGAAGAGAGTAAGCATACATGTGTTTCAAACAATAGTTGCTACGTTTATCTAAGCATACCATGAGCAATGTACTATGTAACTAACAAGTAGGCAATATAAACATAAATCATATCACCTATAGTGTTGAGCCTGCACGTGGAGCGAAGCGTCGTTGTGGATCGTTGACCACTGTACAGGTTATCGTCTGGTTTTATCAAAAAGCTTTTCCCCCTTTTTAAAACCAAGTTCACTATAACCAATGGCTCTGATACCAATCTGTCACACCCCCAAATTCCACTAGCGGAGTATCACCGCTTGGAGGCGTGACTGACCAGGATCAAGCCACCAATCATGTTGAACATAGCATGTAAATAAATATAAAACCCAACACAATATAATTGGTGTCCAAACAAAACATTGTTTAAGTTGTAAGCGGAAGCATAATGTTTAAAACCAAAGTACAAGTTCAAATATGTCAAAAGTTTAACATGGCATAAGACTATCCATGTCCCACAACGACTACGCCTCCTCGAGCAAGCTCCAAATATACCTAACGACCTGCAAGGCATGTAACAACGAGTCAACAACAAAGTTGAGCGAGTTCACAGTTGGTGTTCATTGTTAAGTTGTTTCAAAAACCATGAGATCATTTGTAAGTCTCAAGTTAACCGTTTTACCCTGTTTCCCAAACATATCCTTAATTAGTGGGGGTTCCCCATGTGAACCACTAGACCCGTTTACCATATTGACCACTAACTAAAGTAAGTTGGTGCCCTGACGTCAATGTCTATCATCATTGACTAGTGCCCAGATCCATTAGTTCACGCCCATCCTTTGCGGCACGGTGTGAGGCTTGTCAGACCTAAATAGCGCTATCTAACTAATGACCCGCTCGCCATTGGCCCGGTGATTAAGTCGATATAAAAAGGAGGGACTTCATGATAAAGAGTTTTGGTCTAGTATCCGTGTTGTCACCCTTCAATAAAGAGGGTGTGTACGTAATCTCCAAACCAGGAGATTACGCAGGTTCTGATTAAATACTTATCACATGTTTTCACCCTTCAATCAAGAGGGTGTGTATGTGTTCTAAACCAGAAGATCACGCAGTTTTGGTTTCAGTCATTTACCCATTCCCAACCCTTGGGAATCCCATGCCTTGTGGAAAGTGTGAACTCACCTCGGTTTGCTCGGTATGCTTAACTACTCGTTCAATTTATTCAATCAAATCCTATTATATCCATACACGCGTGATCAGTTTATGAACGTTTTGTTTTTCACGTAATTCACAACCATAGAATGCATGCAAAAATAACGAGCACTGATTAATACAAAGCAGTTATATTACTCAATCAAGCATACAGTTCGTTATCTATGTTTTGCATGCTAGCTCATACTTTCTAAGACATGATAAGAGGTTCATAAACAAACAGTTAATAAGCATTCAAGTCTCATACATAAGTCAAATACAATTCTGTTGTGAATCAAACACTAGTCGGCGAAACTCCAGGCGACGAAACACATGGAGTTTTGTCGAGATGTAACATGGCGAAACTTATAGGGTTTCATCGTGAGGCAATGTGGCGAAACCTATAGGGTTTCGTCACACATGATGTTTCGTCACTTCTCCATAATTCGATGAAACAGTTACAGGTTTACATGGTTTCAGTTTCTTATCTTCCTATAACCCTAATCATTAGCGACGATTTCAAAACAATCATCATGGGTCTAATGATCTATTAACAAAATACTTGACCCTAATACCGATTCATTAATATAGATAACATACAACAAAACATCAATCCGTAACATACTTCCAAGCGGTGAATCATGGATGAATATAATCACAACATCAGATCAAACCAAAAGATTAACAACCAAATAATAAACCCTAACTATAAACAATTTCATCATTACATCATCTCATACAGATAATCAAAGCCGCAATTTACAGTATCATACTCATCAAACGATTGAATCTCAACATACAGACCATCATAACCGTCTATCAATACAACCCTATGCAGAAATCATTAGACAGTAACAATCAAAGCACTCTATCATGGCATCATGAAATCAAATATGACAGGAAATTGAATCAGTTAATTAATATCTATACACTAACCGGTTACAAGACGAACTAGCAAGGGTTCAAGAGAGAGATGATTGTGAAAGATGACAGTTGCCGTCGCACAGGGGAACAGGGAAGAGACTCTAGGGTTTGGGGTATTTTTATGTAACTGATGAGCGGGAAGGTTTTAGTATAAAGAGGAGTTGGGCCGGACCTTACTGGGCCGTGACCTGTTATGGCGAAACCTCAGTGTTTCGTCGCGTAAGAGGTGACGAAACCCCAGTTTCGTCGTACTGGAGGAATGGCGAAACTCCCTGAGTTTCGTCGGGTTTGCTAATGGCGAAACATCATTGTTTCTACAAGTATTGTTTTTAACTTACACACCACTCTTAAGTTTATAAAAACTGACATATTAACACATTACTCATCTACTGAATAATAACACCAAAACACGACATCTCAAGCATATAACAAACGTGTACAATTACAAGGCAAAATAAGTTACGTGAACACAATTGCGAACAAATAACGTGTAGAGGAAAGACCTTGAAAACTCGGGTTGTTACAAATATTCTTTTCAAACAATTATAATATAATTCATTATTAGGAAAAGCATTTTTATATCTTCCTTGCAATTTATGAGCCAAATTTTGTACTCAAAGTCAACATGCCACAACCTTAAATTATATTATAAATATTAATAAGCATTGTAATTGTGGGTATTACTATGGTAACACCCCGATCGCATAAAACAACAAACCGCGACGGAAACATCGGGGAGTCATGTCACAGAAATTGTTTCACAACACATGGTATTTAAAGTTTAGTTTTATTTCATTAACAAATTTCATTGTCTTTGGATAACATAAACAAAATACAAACAAATTGTCTTTCAAGATTTAAAGTCACTAAGGCCCGCATCCATCCTATATAAAGTATGCAATCAAATCATCAAACATTGGCTCCTGAAACATATGTGAAAAGACAGTCAGCATAAAAACTAGTGAGTACATAGGTTTTGTTGTGTGTTAAATTCATGGCTTTGTATTTGTTATTACAATACCTCGTCCGACTACGAGCGTTTATAAAAGAAAACCTTGTATCAAAAAGTGTTTGATATTGCAATATAATTGACTAACTTAAACAACTTGGTTTAAGTTATAAAATCTTGTGGCCATGAATCTTGACAAAAGCTTTTCATTGTATGGTTTATATCTTTAAGTGAAAATCATTCGTGACATCATTCAAAACCATTTGTCCTTGTTGAAGTAATTTGGGTAACCCTACGATATGTAATACAATAAAGGCACTTATATATAGGAAGTACCAGCGGCGTATCCACCATGCTTTTATCATATTACACCCGCCTCGTTATCTAAATTACTTACCATAAACCAATCGTCCAATCGTCCGTGTTATAAACCAATCATCTGTGTTATAAATCAATCATCTGTGTTATAAACCAAGCGTCCGTGTTATAAACCAATCGTCCGTGTTATAATTCTGAAAACTATGGTCGTTCTTTAATGATTACATTCAAACCTGTGTTGACTCGTCTAGACCACCAAAGGGTCACTTTAACTAGACCACCAAAGGGTCTCTTTAAAGCCCGGCCTGGAACTGGAACTTCTGCACCATTTCGATCGAATTTCGAAATCTCTATGTCGCAGTCCCCGACCCCTACCCGGGAGCGGGCGCCGCGAGGACAGTATCAGTGGTATCAGTGTTTATAAATTTGGCAGCGGGAATTTAAACATCAGGACCGTAGTTAGGAAATAGTTTATCAGAGTTAAAACACCACACTTTTATAAATAATAAATACATGTGAAAAACCCAAGTTTCCATTATAATATGTTTATAGGGATAAATCCTAATTTATTGAAATAAAACTTCTTTCTTGTTTAGGCAACTTTTATAGCCACTTTTCCAAGCCTTCAGTGCTCTCCTGACTTCTATTTGGCTTTCACATTTTGTTACCTGAAATGCGTTTTAAAAAGTTTTATCAGCAAGAAATACTGGCGAGTGTATCCCAGTTTAATCAAAACATGATATTATATCTTTACAGTATTAAGAGCGATTTCTGTCACACCCCGACGCGTAAAACAACAAACCGCGGTGGAAACGTCGGGGAGTGGAGCGACAGAATTATTGTTTCACAACCATGGATTTAAAAGTTTCATTTTATTTAGATATTAAACATTAAGTATTATCTTGAAACATAACAAATAGTTAAACACATTATCTATCATTGTTAATAAGTCACTAAGGTCTCGTCCGATCCTAAGTGAGCAGGCATCCTAGTAGCAATCAACATCATCAAACAACACCACATGAAACATATGTGAAAATAAAGTCAGCAAAGAATTGCCGGCGAGCACATAGGTTTTGTGAGAGTGTTGGATTCATGGTTCGTTTACATGTTGCAATACCTAGTTTGACTACAAGAGTCGATAATTGAAAATCTTGTTTTGAAAAGAGTTTAGTATTGCAATATGAATAACCAACTCAAAATAAGTTGGATATAGTTTATAAAAAAAATATCGTTGCCATGAATCTTAACCCAAAACATTTGTTTAAGTAAACCAAATTGTAAATCATTCTCGTAATAAAACTCTTATGGTTTATATCATTTAGTAAACATCGTTGCATGTCTTTGTTTAAAAATCATTCGTCCAAGTGAACTAAATAATGCCACGGAATATAATATGATAAAAGCACTTATATATAAGAAGTACCAGCGGCGTATCTACCATGCTTTTATCACATTACACCCGTCCCGTTATCTAATCACATACCAAAAATAAATCGTTTAAATCGTTCAACTCGTTCGTGTTATAGTCCATCGTTCATTTGTTTAAATCGTTCAAATCGTTCCAAATCATTGAAGTCATTCAAATCGTTCAATCGTTCAAATCGTTCATAATCGTTCAAGTTTTAATTGTGAAAACTACTTTTGGTCGTCTCGTTGAATACATTCAAACCTTCGTAACTCGTCCATCGTTCAACTCGTATTAACAAAACCACCAAAGGGTAAGTTAACAATCATCAGGTTTTGTCGTTACCCACATATCCCCACACATAACCATGGCGATAGTTTGATAACGAGATTTGTCAGATCCTATGGTCCCATAACATACTACTGGTCGGCTCGGCCAAAGCTAATGAATGTCATTCGTTATGTAATTACGTCCCAACAAGTTTGTTCACATTATCGAAATCGTTGTGTTTAATATAAACCATAGGATTGGTTTTTGAAAACTCGAAATCGTTTAACACATATGATTCACCCCAAAACAATTGAAAACAGTAAAATAGGGGAGCTATGTACTCACTTTGAAGTGCAAAGTATCCTTGATTTTATGAACTATCAATGCTCGGGTAAACCAAGGAAATCAAGTAGCACCTAGTAATCGGATCGCTAAGGTAATAAATCGATACCTAAATCGGTAGATCGGGTAGAATGAGGTCTCATAAACCAAATGAGTATTGGAACTCATGTGATATGGTTTAACAAAGCTACATTCTGAATCGGAACCTATCCTAAGTGCTTACGACCCGTTACGACCTGTTAAGGTAGCTTATGCTACGTTAACGCGTCGTTCGCGCGAATGCGCGTTCGAGACGCCTAACTAGTCCTATAACAAGTATTATATGCCCTAACATGTTTAAATATGTTGCATAATCAGTTTAAGGGACAAAAGTTAAGTTACATATGCTTAAAATCAAATTATTCATGAAAAGGGCATTTTGGTCATTTACCTAAGGCATATAAACTACCTATCATACAACTAATTAAACTAAGTGACCATAAGGTATAACCTCGGAAGGTTATTCCCTATACAACTATGGTCACAAAATATGCTTGGTCGGATCCTAACGATCGACCAAACGGGTTGGGTTTGAAAGTCTAAGCGGTTGTCAAGACCGCTTGACTTACAACCCTATACAAGCACTAGACTAAAATTTACGAGTTAAACATGTTAAAACATGTTTAACTAAGTTAGAAAACAGGTTTGATATCAAAACAAAGGGTTTTGATACCCGAAAATAGCTTCGTCGCAAAATGCGCATAATCGGCATTTTGACCAAAACTTTGACTCGTCACTTCGACTAATCGACGTGGTAATCAGTAGGTATAGTCACAACTAGCTATAACCATCGTGATTACACTCACGTTGCAAAGTTCAATTGAACTTTGACTTGACCAAATCGTGTTCAAAGTAGAAAGTGAAACACCGTTTGACTTTCATACTTAAATACATAAACAAGCATGAAAGAAACTTACAAAGGGTCCAAGCTTGAAGATTAGAACAAGAAAACTAAAGAATGAAGCCTTCAACCAGAGGGATAGCTTCACTTAGAGCAGATTTGAATGAATGAGCAAGGAACTTGGCAAAAACCCAAGCTATTTATAGATTTCTTGGATGAATTAGATCATTACAAGTGTTTTTGAAACTCAATCTTGGCCATACA
This sequence comes from Helianthus tuberosus, assembly GCA_030545235.1. Taxonomy (NCBI): domain Eukaryota; kingdom Viridiplantae; phylum Streptophyta; class Magnoliopsida; order Asterales; family Asteraceae; genus Helianthus; species Helianthus tuberosus. The sequence goes on along the minus strand of CM060373.1, from coordinate 31,448,899 downwards.
CTTGTGGCACATTGTTTCTAATACAATGGGAACACAAAAACAAGCAAATGGTGTGCTAAATCAGGGATTAAAACCATGAGAACAAGCTGTTTCAACCAGATTCAATGTTTCTGATCTGATGCTCTGTCGCGCCTCGCATAGGCTATGGCCTAGGCTTACGCGCCCCGCGAGAACTGTTTCAACAATTGAGAGTTTTAGCCCCTGCAAGCTTAAAACTTAGTTTTTGATGCCTTTAAGGCTCGTTAACCCCATTTCAAGGCTCTACAATGAAGTTAAAGCATAGGGAACATGAAATATGCTTGAAAACATCTCGGATGTCGGTTCGTTTGGTCATACAGTTGCGTTATTCGGTTAATTACCACGAAAACTCGGACGGACGCGAAAACGATCCAAATTACACGACGAATGATATTTTTGCATTTCAATCACTAAAATAAAATATTTTAATGATTAAAAAAATTTTTGGATGTCCGGATATGTTCAGAACGTAAGATATGCGCGTAAATGCAAACTTATGCAGTTTTTGATGCTTTTAGTCCCTATTGATCAAATAAGCATATTTTCGGATACCGAACCCCTCAAAGCCTATTTCTAAGCTATTTAAAGGATATTTAGGGTATCTTTAACTTATGATCATGTTCTGGAATGTTTGTTACCATACGAATCGGTATACTTTCGCAGTTTGACACAAATAGTCCCTGCGATCGAATAGACTTGTTTTCGACACACAAAACCCTCCAAAATTCATTTCTAAGTTATATAAAGGTTATTTAAGGTATGTTAAGCCTATATCACTATCTTGGAGTGTTTTTTGCGTTAAACTGATTATGTTTACGCATCAGTTCGCCTATAACTTACCAGAAAGCGATTTAAAGCTTGAAATCGAACTAGGATCAAATCGTAAAATCGTCAAACACAAATACACAAATATTAACACCAAAACACATCGTTTTATTGATAATTAATATTGTTTTACATCGTTCATCGTTTACATATCATAGTTGTCACAGTCTCCCCTACTTTAGGAAATTTTGTCCCGAAATTTTAACTAGAGGAAACTTGTGAAAACAAATGTGGATATTTCACTTTCATTTGGTCCTCACACTCCCAAGTAAACTCTGGGCCACGTTTGGACTTCCAGCTAACTTTGACTAATCGTATTCGCTTTTTCTTCAGTCGCTTGATTTCACGGGTCCATTATCTCCATAGGTTTCTCAACAAAGTGCTCGTATCATCAACTTGAATTTCATCGAGTGGAATGTGAAGATCAGTATTGGCTAAACACTTTCGTAAATTGGACACGTGGAATGTAGGTAGCTCAAGTCGGTAGGCAACCTTTCCGATTCTTTCAACAATCTTAAATGGTCCAACGTATCGTGGAGAAAGTTTTCCTTTCTTTCCAAATCTCACCACTCCCTTCCAAGGAGATACCTTGAGTAGGACATGGTCGCCAACTTGAAATTCCAAGGGCTTGTGTTGCATATCCGCATAACTCTTTTGACGGCTTCTAGCTGTCAGAAGATTATCGCGAATTTTCTTGATTTTATCTGTTGTTTCCAGAATGAGCTCAGGTCTAGTAAGCTGAGCTTCACCGATCTCATTCCAACAGACATGTGAATGACATTTTCGACCGTATAAAGCTTCGAACGGTGCCATATTGATGCTAGCATGATAACTATTGTTATAAGAGAACTCGATCAACGGTAGATGAGAATCCCAATTACCACCAAAGTCTATCATGCATGCTCTAAGCATATCCTCCAATGTTTGTGTCGTCCTCTCAGATTGTCCATTTGTTTGAGGATGATAAGCAGTGCTCAAATTTAGTTGGGTTCCCATAGTAGATTGCATGGTCTTCCAAAAGTGAGATGAAAATCGAGTATCACGGCCAGATATGATATCCAAAGGAACACCATGTCGAGATACAATCTCATCAACATAAATCTTGGCAAGTTTATCAGCAGATAAATCCTCGCGAATCGGTATAAAGTGAGCTGACTTTATCAGTCTGTTGTACCCGAGGAAAATCCATGGTCATCCTGATCTAACACCTTGCTGTTTGGGGAGTGCTTATCAAATTTCGGGACGAAATTTCTTTCAAGTTGGGGATGATGTGACAACCCGTTATTTCAAGATCTTTCCTCCACGCGCCTCTTGTTTTAAAATCCTTCTTTTATAATTCGTCTTACATTGTATCATTTTATTACTCTCGAATTATTAAGAATCTATGTTTAGTGGTTTAGTGTATACAGTTTAATGATGGTGTTTAAAGGAAACATAATGTGATGAATAACATCTCGACGAAAGATGGGTCTTTTGCCATATAGAGACTCGCCGAAAGATGGGTCTTTCACCGCATAGAGACTCGACGAAATAATTGTATTTCCTCACCAGCGGCCTAAATGAAGCCCAGTGAGTGGCTCGGCCCTATTCACGTAATATAAGCATACAACCTAAGGATTCTTCATGGAACCCTAGTCCTCCTTACCGAGGACGGTAACTCCCTCATCTCGTGGCATCACCTTCATGCTAAGCATCTCTCGCCATGATCTTCTTTGACCCTACACCCTAGGGTTAGTGAGTATTGATCGAGTTACTTGTGTGCCCTTGTGATATTTGTTTACGATTGTAATGGTAGTGATGCATGATGTGTGTAAATTGTATTCTTGCATAAGAAATCTCATCTAGGGTTGTATGTCCATAAAATCACTGATGAATCTAAGGTAGATCACATATAGATTACTGATGTTGTGTTAAATTGTGATTGATGAATTTATGATATGGGTGATAAGAACTCATGAAAGATTATGCATCAAGCTGAGCGATAATGTATGATGATTATGTGTGGCCTGTTAGATGAATAATCATGAGAATAGTCGGTAGAAACCAGGAACCGGTAAACGATTGTTAGGGTTTTGACGAAAAACATGACGCGTCGAATCATAGGGTTATTCGCCAAACCCAATAGTGACGAAATATAAGATCTTTCGTCACCTCCTTAACTCGACGAAACATATGGTCTTTCTTCATAAGGAGTGTTTCGTCGTGAAGATAAATAAGCCGAACAGTAGGTTCCTGTGATGATGATATATGTGCGTGTATACGAATCCTTGTTGCATGTTAATAAGAATAAGAAACTTGGTTCGGTTAGTTGGTATAGCAATCTTACATGTTATGTTATGTGCTTCCTGGTAACATTTACAGGAGAAGTGAACTTGGATAAGGAAATGTGTATTTGCTGTACATTATACTGAGACCATGTGATAGATGCAAACCGTGTGAATAACTAACTGATGATTGATTGTAAAACTGATGATGATGGTAACCACTGTGGAAAACATGAACTTGTGTTATAAACGTGCATGAGATATAAATGCTTGCTATGTGATATGTAATAACGGTATTACGTGTGACTTGTTGCATACACGAATTGGATGTGTTTTCAAAAACTGACTGTTCTTGGTAACCACGGTAGGATATGGTTGACCAACTTGGTACGGGTAAGGTGATGTAACATACCGAGCAATCTAAGGTGAGTTCACTGCTCTTTTTCCAAGCATGCATCCCGGGGAGGGACACCTGGTAAACGTTCCGGGGAGGAATGTCGGGTAAATGGGTTTGACTGGAATGTTAAACCTGGGTTGTTGGTTAATACACGTATATCTTTCACTCAAGTCCCTCCTACCGATTGTTGCCGGGAAGGCAACGGGGTATTAGTTAATAGCACTATTTAGGTTTGGCACCCTCATACCGCACCGTGGAGGTCGGGAGTGAACTAATGACCCCCATCTTGAACATTGCTATGATAGAGGCATTGGGGAATATGGCAAATAATATGGAGCCATCGGCGGTAAGCGTGTGATTAACAACATCGAATTTGTGAAACATTTTAATCTGGTAACTGGTAACTAAATACGTTAACAAAACTTTGAACTCACCAGCGTCATCTGACACACTTGTCTGCATGCTTGCAGGTCTATAGGGTCATCTCATTTGAACTTCCTGTCTGGGAAGCTGGAGTGGTCATGGGTCGCGATACATGAAATCGCAAGACAAGTTTGACGGTTTTTTCGTACAAGTGGTCTATGAAATATAAAACAAATGATTTGTGCTTCCGCTGTATATGTTGAAATACATTTAACGTTTTGTAATACTTTATGTTAATGAATGAAAGTTTTTATTTAAAATCTTGTTATGAGTTCAATGTGATTGGTGGACAGATCCTGGTACGTCACAAGTCCCGCGGGGTTTCCGCATGTGGTATTTTGGGGGTGTGACAGTTTGGTATCAGAGGCACTGGTTATAGTGAACTTGGTTTTAAGAAACGTTTTTATAAAACCAGACTATAACCGAACAGTTCTGAAAACGAGAATACGACCATGACACTCAGCTCCAGATTGCAAGGTTCGTCTCTTCCATCTGTTGTATACATTGCATGGCTAGTGTACACTTGTTTATGATGTAACGTACAAACACACACTCGTCACTATAGCATGATTACATGGATTGCTTGCTTACATTATGATACGGTGATAGCATGTTATAGTCCTTAGATTCTGGTGATCTTATCATTTTGATAACCTCTGTTTGGCATTCGAGTTGAGGAACCATTTGACATGAGTTAGGAGGTACTGAGATGAGCATGCAAATTGCAATATTATTATGGGTGCACACATAATAATAATGTGGGGTGCATGCGAGTCCCAGTGAGCCTTAACAAGTGAAGAAGGGGTCCTGTTCTGTTATTTGATTAATGAGAAACGTAACAAACCTATAGGGGTCATAGCAGTGATTGTCTCCTACTCGAACATGATCTTTTCACTCCTCTCCGAATCCTTACGAATCTCGATGCTATCGAGTATTACCTGGGCACTCATCCGAATGTTTAGCAAAGTGTGTAGAATGCTAGGTGTTGTCACACCCCGACCACGTAAAACAACAAATCGTGGCGGAATCGTTGGGGAGTGTTGTAACAGAATCATTGTTTCATAACACATGGAAATTTAAATGTTGTTTTATTGATTAAAAGAAATTACATTGTCTTAACAACAAGGAAGCATAACATAATTAACTAGTCTTGCATCTTTTATTGTCACTATGGCCCGAGTCTGCCTATGTGTAACTTGATCAATCCTATGCATCATTTCCTGAAACACATGTGAAAATAGGTACGTCAGCATAAAAATGCCTGTGAGATACATAGGTTTTATTGAGTTAGGATTCATGACTCATGACTTATAAGTTTAGAAAAAAAAGATGTTTAACAAAAGTCAGTCATGATCCTTGTAAAATGTTTTTGTTTTATAAATCATATAAAAATCGATAAGGAAACAGATGATATAAAGGAAATATGTATGGTTAAATAAATAAACAAGTAAAATGAATTTGTATAAAATGTGTTGTTTGAAAAACAATGTTTTGTAAAGATATGTTAATTGTATAAAATGTAATATGTCAAAATTGAAATGGTTTAAATAACGCTACGATATGTAATATCATAAAAGCACTTATATATAGGAAGTACCAGCGGCGTATCCACCATGCTTTTATCATATTACATGTCGCCTCGTTATGTAAAACACTTACCCAAACAAACCACCAATGTAAAAAATGTTCATGTATAACTAAATGTAATGTTTTAAACAAATGTTGAAATGTTATTGTGTAAACAAATATAATGTATAGTGAATAAAAAGCCTTTATTGATTAAACGCATTTACTCGACCCTATAAGAAAGAAATATACAAAACAATGCATTTGATAAATTATAATCAAAATTTATGTTTTGTAGAATAATGCATGCTTTACTGATACAAACATCTATGTGGTATTGTTAAAACTCTACATCCAAGCCATGAGACTGTAGGATAAACCGTAGAACAAAGTCAAAGGTCTACCTAGAAATGTTTTCGGATTCGGTCATTCCTTCCACCCAAACAAACCTAGGATTTCAGGAATGGGAGTTGTCAAGTCCTATGGTACCACTACATACTACCGAGCGGCATGATCGGTGTTAATGAATGTATTAGTTTCATTAAACAAACCAAATGTTATACCAAATGTAAGCATGTTTTATGAAAAAAATGTACCTAGTATGCTAAGTAAACATATAAGGTAGAGATGTAAAACAATGTGTTCATATGCTGAGTAAACATTTGTAACAGAAAATGTAATGTAAAACAATGTGCTAGCATGCTAAGTAAACATACATAGCAAAAGAAAATGTAATGTAAAAAAATGTGCTAGCATGCTAAGTAAACATACATAGCAAAACATAATGAAATCATGTACTATAATTGTACTAATGAACATAGCAAGCATATGATATGAAAACATGGAAAGCACGAAAGTAACAAGTAGGCATATGTGTTTCACCCCAAAATGTTTGAAAACAGTAACAGATGGGACTATGTACTCACTTGAGGGTGCTTAGAAGTCTTGAATAACAACCAAACAAAGCTAGAGGGATCACGGAATCAAACGGCACCTAATATAGGTAACTATGTAAATAACCGGACCTAAATCGGAAGATAAGATAGAATGAGGTTTCGTAAACCAAATGAGTGTGGGAACTCATATGATATGGTTTAACAAAGCCTACATACTAAAATGAAACCTAACCTAAGTGCTTACGACCCATTACGTCCCGTTTAGGTAGCTTACGCTACTTTAACGCGTCGTTCGCGTAAAACGCGTTCGAAACGCCTAACTAGTCCTATGACAAGTATTATATGCCTTAATATGTCTAATAATGTTACCTAATCAGCTTAGATGTGAAAATTTAGGTTACATATGCTTAAAATGAATATATGTGCAAAAAGGGCATTTTGGTAATTTCCCTAAGGCATATAAACTACCACTACCTATCATACAACTACTTAAACGAAGTGACCATAAGGTATAACCTCGGAAGGTTATTCCCTATACAACTGTGGTCACCTAATGTGTTTGGTCGGGTCTTAATGATCGACCAAACGGGTCGGGTTCGAAAGTATAAGCGATTGTTTAGATCGCTTACCTTACGACTCTACATAAGCACTAAACCTAAAGTGACGAGCTAAACATGTTAAAACATGTTTAACAAATTTAGAAAAATAGGTTTGGTATCAAAACAAATGGTTTTGATACCTAAAAGTAGTTTGGTTACAAAATACGCAAGAATACGCATTTTGGCCGAAACTACGACGCGTCACTACACCTAAACAACGTGGTAATCAGTAGGTATAGTCACTAGGGACTATAACCATCGTGATTACGCTCACGTTGCGAAGTTCAAACGAACTTCGTGTTGACCATAAACTGGTCAATGCAGAAAGTCAAGCAAAGTTTGACTTTCACGCTAAAAACGCGTAAAAGAACAAAAGAGGACTTACAAAGGGTCCAAGAATGGAAATCAAGATCCAACTTGCTCAGGTATGAGGTGCTAAGCCCCAACTTAGAGAAAATAGATCAGATTTGTGTGTTGCAACAATGAAAAGGCATGGGATTTCTAGGACCGTTAGGATCGTTCCTCGATTCCCGAGCTTAAATCTGGACCGTACACATTCACCCATGGTTTTGGGATACCATGGGCACTTGAAAACAGCCCATAGATTGTTGAAAAACCATGTGCAAGTGCTGGAACAAGCGCTGGAACAGGCTGTAAATAGCTGGAAAATCAGTTTTGCAGGTCTGACAGTTTTACACCAGCCGCGTAAGAGACAGACAGGGGTTTACGCTGGCCACCTGAAATCCCAGTTCAGCAAACAAGTTTCAAAAGTTGCTGTTTTAGTCCCTGCATGCTTTTAAGCCCCGTTTTAACACGTTTGAGGCCCGTTAAGCTATTTTCAAGGCTCTACAATGATGCCTAAAAATAAAGGACATGAAACATGCTCACAAATATGTCGGATGTCGGTTCGTTTGGCCGTACGATCACGTTATTCGGTTAATTACGACGAAACACGAACTAACGCGAAAAACGATCCAAATGACGCGACGAATGGATTTTTCTCATGCCAATCACTAAAATAAAGTATTTTAGTGATTACATAAATTTTTGGATGTCCGGATGTATTCAGAACGTAAGATATGCGCGAAATGCAAACTTATGCTTTTGACGCTTTTAGTCCCTGAATGACCAAGAAGTTTATTTTTGTGCACCAAACACCTTAAAGCCTATTTCTAAGCTATGTAAAGGATATTTAGGGCATATTTAACTTATGATCAAGTTCCGGAATGTTTGTTACAGTACGAATCGGCATACTTTGGCAGTTTGTCGAATTTAGTCCCTGTAAGCGAATAAACTTGATCTCGGCACACCAAACATTCCAAAACTTATTTCTAAGTTATGTAAAGGTTATTTAAGGTATGTTAAGACTATGTCACTATTCTGGAGTGTTTTTCGCATTAAACTGGTTATATTTACGCATCAGTGTGCGTATAACCTTCCAGAAAGCGATTTAGAGCCCGAAATTGAACAAGAATTGATATGTGCAAAAGATACACATATTTAAACAAATTCCAAGTATGAAATACAATATTTCATTGGTTTGGTATTTGTTTGATGGCCGTGGAGGCACAGGTGTCACAGGTGCCAGTACGGACGTCCCTGAGTTGGATGTCGCAACGTCGAATGATTGGTTTATGCCTTTCTCACTCCTCTTCGTTTGTTGGAACTCAATGTACTGATGTCTTAGACCCCGAAGTGTGATCACTTCTGATACACTCTAGCAGCATACCGTGTATTACTCAAATCAACCTACAAGATCGATGGACAAGAGGATGAGCTTAGTGTCTTATCGACCTCCATATTAGAACTGTCCTGATTACCGGAAACGAACACCAACAAAGTGACTGCAATCAAATCTCTAACCCTAGTCAGCGACTGTTGGGAGTCAACCTTTGCGAATCAATCAGGACATAAGCAATGACAAGTGAATATAGTGTGAAATGTGTAATTGATAGCACACTGAGTAGCGCCTTAGGACATGACATGGAAGGTGACAGAATGGACCTTGTCGGTGAAAGGTCGCAGGACTCTGTTACAAGCACCGACATTAGATGCAACAGTCACGGCGCCATCAAGGTACTCGTAGTCGTAGCTTACAGTATGGAAACGAAGGTGACCTCGACAAGGGTTGACTGTGTTAACTCAAAATGTCAACCACCAAGGGAACAAAGACGGTCTTGGGAATTCTTGTAACGAAAACAACAACACTGGAGATGATGCTCGTGGAAGGGCATTTACGATTGGCGTAGGCGACTCCAGGCATAATAGCAGCATGGTAGCTTGTATGAGTAGCCCTGTTTTGGTTAACCCTGATGTTTCTTGAAACCGAACCTGTTGTACAATCAGCTGATGGCAAGAAAATTGAAACCTCATATGTTTGTCGGGATGCAAGCTCGATCTTATGGGACAAGTGTTCGACATCAACCTTCCTTCTGATGACCCTGATAGTTTCGTTGCAGTAGTTAGTGTGGGTTGGTTATTCGGATATTGCACAGACATACCCTGTGAGAAGAAATTTAGTGTCACTATATGCTCTAAAGTATCAGAGTGGTGTAATGATTAGCATCGTATCAGCAATGAAAGCCCAGAAAGCGCTTACGGAGGGATTACCCCACTATGTTGGCTACCATTACTGATGTTAAGGCTAAGGAAAAGAGTATCGAGGATCCATCAATTGTTCGTGACTCCTCTCAGTGTGCTACTCGAGGGACTTTCAGGTGTGACAACCGGTAATTTACGGCCTTAATTTCGTGATTAACAGGCGATTGACGAGACAATAAATAATGAATACGACGCAGATAAACTTAATTAGGCCTTTGGAGTGCCTAGGAACGCTTATCCGACTCTACAGTACGCGTATGAAGATTTGCGTGGAATCTGCGGAACATCAAACGACAACGGACTGATACCGTATAAAATACTGACAACGCCGACAAATATCGATGTTACACGAATATTTTTATGCTTATGGAGTTGTGTTGCGATATCGGGTCTCATAGAAATTACGGGCCACTTTTACATAAGATGGGCTTGTGGGCCTTGGGCCCAAGCCCAACACAAGCCTAAACCTACACCTAATATATATAATCTTGTCAAGATCTTAAAGATCTCTACTAGATTTAGTAAAAAAAAAATTCCCTATGAGATTTCACAATCTTATCAAATCCCTGCTAAATCTCTTGAGTATCTCCAAAAATCTATCCAAAATCTACTTAAGATTTGCAAGATCTCTAACAAGATCTCATGGACACCTTTATAAATAGGGGCATATGGCTTCTCATTCCACAAAATAAAAACAAACAAAGACTTAAGGTCTGTCTTTCTCTCTCACTTGAATATATGTACAGACACACACAAAAAGAAACTCCTTAACTCCCTCCTCCCCTCTCTGGAATTCTTCTGCACAACCACATCACAATCAAGCATCTCCTTCCCCCTCAACACACATACATCAGACTACCCCCCCTCGATCTAGAAACGGACCGCCACCACCACCACCGTCCGGTGGTGGCGCGATTACGAGGCAGGAGATAGACTGAAGCATAGAGAGAGAGTGACTGAAGCATAGAGAGAGAGAGAGAGAGAGAGAGGCCAAGGGGAAAGAGCGGCGCCGCCGCCCACGGCGGCGGCAGTGATGCACGGACGGCGACTCGGATCGGCGGTCCATGTCTCGATCCAGCGGTCTTTGGCTTTATCCGACAAGTTCACCGGGTTGCTGAAGATGACGATGAATTCCGGCACAGCGACAGGGTTCCGGTGATGGGTTGCCGGCGACGCCGGTGTTTTGACAATCCGACATATTTCTCCGGTAAGAACGACTCCCCTGTTCTCTACAATTTCTTTTTAAAAGATGATGGTGATGGTTATTATTTTCCGGTGATGATGATCGACGATGACGTTGGTGCTGATGGCCGACACCGCTGCCGGTGACGATGTCTGAGGTGGTCGTGAAAGATTGAGTTTGGTTCAGATGATGTTTCGGGACAAAGTTACTTTCAGTTCAGATCTGGTCAACTTGTTTTGGGCGGTCAACGGTATTCAACGGGTGGTTTGACTGGTTTGAGTCAACAGAAGTCAATGGTTCGGCTCGGGTCAAGCAGTTTGGTCAGAATCAGTTTCAGGTTCGGGTTGACTCGGTCAAACCCGAGTCAACTCGGTCAACTCAGTCCGCGTTTCGACATGAAGACTTGGTAAAACTAATGACACGTTTAATATTTTCGTGTTTTTATACTTACGTGATAACGAGCTCGAACCAAACCAAATAACGAAAATGATAGTTAAAGAGTACTTTAATTTATTATTTCGTTTATATAAACTGATGATACGTAATTATTGTTGAAGTATTGATTGAATTTTGAAAATATAAAGACAACTTGTGTTGTCGGGCCGTCCAAAAATAGAGGAAACTCTACCCGTTTTTCGAGAAAAACCATAAACAAAATGTATTTTACAATAAAGCGAACTTTACGGATCCGAATTTAATTACGAAACGAATATGTCTAGCACGAATGTTTTTAAACAAAACGACGATACTGATATTGTTCACAACAATAAATATAGATATTATATTTATTCTAAACTTCGAAATGTCGACGATTACTTTATAAAAACGAATATAAACATAGTTTATTTCAAACGACAAACACTTTACAACTTTCGATTCCGAAATTATTTACAACAAATAATTATAGTTATTATATTTATTTTAAACTCCAAAAATCCGACAAGTCCTTTATAAAATCAATATAATTATTTATATTGGTTCAAACGCCGAACACGCCTTCGCTTTATAAAATAAATATAGTTTTATATATTTATTTCAAATGTCGAACAACATGAATTCATTTTTACAAAATAAATATAGTTTGTATATTTATTTCAAGTATTAAACAATACGAATGCTTTTATAAAAATAAATACAGTTTATGTATTTGTATCACGACGATTCTTTTATAAAACAAATATAACTTTTCATATTTATTTTATACGCCTAAACGGCATATACGTATATTTTTGGCAAATATACACAAGACGTGATATATATAATACAAGTTATTATATATTTTCATACGAATATTCTTTTATACACGTACGACTTATCGGGACGACAAGAGATCTTAACGATATTTATATATTTTTATATAAATATTTATTTATTTTACATCTCTCGAGAATCAAGTCTTTTCAAGACTTATTGGCTATTATCGACAATAAAATGATACTTATCAAATATGACCTAATCATTTCCGATAAGTTAACTACTTACCATTGAATCGTTCGACTAACGATTCGGCAGAGCTCGGTGACACGTAGTTTAGTTACCGCGTTTATTTAGAAACTTATAAGATATTCTGTGTTAGGAATATTGCAGAATGCACGCTAGCAAGTCAAGTCTTGGAAACGACATCATGAAGTCGTAATTAGCTAGCTTTGCACAAGGAATTCAGGTGAGTTCATAACCCCACCTTTTATGGTTTTACATTTTTGTAAATGTTTTCGGGGTGGAAAGACATGCACTTTTTGCAAAGCATACAAGAATTACATATTTCTAAACCATTTTACAAGCAAATTTTAACTGACACAAATGGTTTACGAAAAGCTTATGTTTTATACCGGTTTTTCAAACAAGCGTATTTTTCGAAATATGCAAACACACGAATCCTAGTTTTCAAAACTACGGGAAAATACAAATACAAGGGTTTACAAGATACAAATGTTACAATGTTTACAAATGGTATGATACAAAAACGAGAAGCACTCTTGGTGAGAACGAGTACCAAGTATGTTGCGTTTTAAGGAATAATACGAGAAATGATACGAGAAATGATACAAGAAGTGATATGAGAAATGATACGAGAAATCGTGTCACGAATAGGGTACTATAAGCACCATTAATCAACAATATACCTAGACCGCAGAACAAAAGGTTAGATCTAACGGGTTTTGGGCAGCCATACTCTTGGTGAGAACGAGAACCGAGTAGTGCTTTTGTGTCTCAGAATATGCCAACTAGAAAATGCCTAAGGTTTGGTTGCTTCCTATGTTGTGTCACATGTTAATCGCCTTGCAACCCATTAACAACAAGATACATACAGAAAGACTTGATTTAAACAAGAAAACATGATACATACAAGAATACTTGTTTTATACAAGAATACATGATACATACAAGAATACTTGATTCATACAAGAATACTTGATTTACACAATACTTGATTTATACAAGATACATAAAGAAGTACTTGATTTATACAAGATACATACCGTGTTTTCATACAAAGTTTCTGTATAACATGACAAGAAAACGATTTTAAATTCATTTTCTCAATAATACTTCAAAAACCGGTTATTCAAAAAGATTTACTTCAAATCTTTTACAAACGAACTATGAACTCGCTCAACTTTATGTTGATTTTTCGCATGTTTCTTTCTCAGGTTTCATTTCTAAGACAAGGCACGCTTGGAATAGGAGAACCATATGGAATCGAGTACTTAGTGGGCGTTCAATTTCTAAAAGACTTAGCTTATTTGCTTCCGCTGTGCAATGAAGATACCAGTCCAGTCATGTCAATGCTCTGATATTTCGGGGTGTGACATCAGGTTTACTTACACAACTGATTAGATGGAATCTCAGTTTGATCTCACGTCAGCGATAGCCCTGATTACTCGTGCTCCTTACTGTCTTGTACCAGGAGGGTTACAACAACTGTCAAATCAACTACAGGAACTGTTGGACAGAAGTTTTGTCGGACCTAGTTTTCTTTTTGCTTTGTGGAGCCCCAGTTATATCCGTGAAGATAAGCCTTTTCGTACGTGCACTGACTATGGAGAACTCAGCAAAGGGACAGTTAAGCACCGTTCACCTCGGCCATGTGTAGACAACCTGTTGACCAGTTGCAAGGGTTAAGCTCCTATTCGAAGATTGATTAGCGAACGAACTAACATCGGATGGAAGTCCAAGGGGAGAATGTTCCTAGAACGGCATATCGAACGCAATGCGGCCATTGCGACTTCGTATTCCATGACCATTGGGTCAATCATCACACCAGCAGCTTTATGGACCACATGAATCGACCGTGTTTATTGTTGACATGCTGAATCAATTCTAGCAGAAAGGAGCATAATGGACGGCATTTGTATCTTATTTTACAGCTCCTGAGGGAGGAGCCGCTACACGCGAAGTCTTGTTAAAGGTAATTACCGGATTCGAGAGGTAAAATTTTTGGTCATATAAACAACGAAGTGGGAATACACGTGGATCTCGCTAAGATCCATTTATTAGAAACTGATCGACACCAAAGATCCCTTTGAGGATACAACAAATCCTTGGTTTTGCTAGATGCTATCGCAGATTCATCGCGAGATTTTTGAAGAATGCGCAGCTGTAACCTCTTTAGCCCCGCGAGGTGCTGTGAATTCATGGGAGACGAAACAGGAGAATGCATCTTTAGCTTTTGAAATCCAACTCTACAATGCACTGAGTGTCACACCCCGACCACGTAAAACAACAAAACATGGCGGAAACGTCGGGGAGTGTTGTAACAGAATCATTGTTTCATAACACACGGAAATTGAAATATTGTTTTATTAAATAAAAGAGTTACAATGTCTTGACAATCAAAGAAACATAACATAAATAACCAGTCTTGCATCTTTTATTGTAACTAAGGCCCAAGTCCGCCTAAGTGTAACTTGATAAGTCTTATGCATCATCTCCTGAAAACACATGTGAAAATAGGTACGTCAGCATAAAAATGCTTGTGAGATACATAGGTTTTGTGAAAACAGAATTCATGACTTATGTTTGAGAAAAGGTTTAGTCATGAACCTTGTAATTTGCTTTGTCTTGTAAATCATTTGAAAAACGATAAGATCGGATGATATGTATAAATAAGAGAATAATGTATGGTTAAATGAATAACCATGTAAAATGAGTTTGTATAAGATAAGTTGTTCGTAAATTAATGTCTTGTGAAAAGTATGTTATTTGTATAAAATGTTACATGTCTCAAATTGAAATGATTCAAATAACGCTACAATATGTGATACCATACAAACACATATATATAGGAAGTACCAGCGGCGTATCCACCATGCTTGTATCATATTACATACGCCTCGTTACTTAAATCACTTACTCAAACCAAACCATCGAAGTAAAATGTTTATGTATAATCAAATGTCTAATGTCTATGTCTAATGTTTATGTCAAATGTAAGTCAACCAACCAGCAATGTATAATGTCTATGTTTAAACCAATTGTCAAAAGTCCTTGTATAAACCATGTCAAATGTTGATAGTCCAAAAGTAGTCAAGTAATATGTAACAAATGTTTATGTAAGGTAAGTAAAATATATCAACTAAACCATATATAAAATGCACAAAAAAACAAGGTATTGAAGTAAAACATGGTTTAAATGAAAGTTATGTTTTGTGTAATAAATGCATGCTATACTGATATAGACATTTATGTGGTATTGTGAAAATTCATACATCCAAGCCTTGCGACAGTCGGATAACCCATTCAGTCAAGGTTATCAAAAAAATGTATTCGGATTCGGTCATTCCTTCCATCCAAGCAAACCCGAGATTACAGGAATGGGATTTGTCAAGTCCTATGGTACCACTACCTACTACCGAGCGGCATGATCAGTGTTAATGAATGTACATTGTCTCATTTAAACAAACCAAATGTAAGCATGTGATGAATAATAAATGTACTAAGTATGCACACAATGGGCATACATAGCATAAAATGTAATGTAAAATAATGTACTAAGTACGCACACAATGGGCATGCATAGCATAGAATGTATGTAAAATAATGTACTAAGTACGCACACAATGGGCATACATAGCATAGAATGTAATGTAAAATAATGTACTAAGTACGGACACATTGGGCATACATAGCATAGAATGTAATGTAAAATAATGTACTAAGTACGCACACTATGGGCATACATAGCATAAAATGTATTGTAAAGTGATGTACTAAGTATGCTAAGTTAACATACAAAGCAGAAAAGTCATGTAAATCAATGTACTAGCATGCTATCAGTCAACATACATACCAGAAATGTAATGTAAATCATGTACTAATAGTGTACTAATGAACATAACAAGTATATGATGTGAAAACAGGAAAGCACGAAAGTAAAAAGTAGGCACATGTGTTTCACCCCAAAACGTTTGGAAAACAGTAAAAGAGGGGTCTATGTACTCACTTGAGATTGCTCAGAAGTCCTAAGATAACCACCAAGCAATGCTAGAGATCACGGAATCAAACGACACCTAATATAGGTAACTATGTTAATAAACCGGACCTAAATCGGAAGATTTAGATAGAATGAGGGTTCGTAAACCAAACGAGTATGGAGACTCGTGTCATATGGTTTAACAAAGCCTACATACTAAATGAAACCTAACCTAAGTGCTTACGACCCATTACGACCCGTTTAGGAAGCTTATGCTACTTTAACGCGTCGTTCGCGTGAAACGCGTTCGGACCGCCTAACTAGTCCTATGACAAGTAACATATGCCTTAACATGTCTAATATTGTTTTCAAATCAGTTTAGATGTCAAAAGTTATGTTACATATGTTTAAAATGGATTTTGGCATCAAAGGGGTATTTTGGTAATTTACCTAAGGCATATAAACTACCTATCATACAACTACTTAAACGAAGCGACCATAAGGTATAACCTCGGAAGGTTATTCCCTATATGCTATGGTCACCTAATGTGTTTGGTCGGATCCTAAAGATCGACCAAATGGGCCGGGTTCGAAGGTATAAGCGATTTATTAGATCGCTTACCCTTACGACCCTAGACAACGTGGTAATCAGTAGGCATAGTCACAAGGGACTATAACCATCGTGATTACACTCACGTTGTGAAGTTCAAACGAACTTCGCATTGACCATAAACTGGTCAATGCAGAAAGTCAAACAAAGTTTGACTTTCGGACTCAAAAAGCAATAAAAGAACGAAGGAACACTTACAAAGGGTCCCCGAATGCTAATCTAGATCAAAATAGCTCAGGTATGAAACAAAGGTTTCAACTTAGAGCACATTAGATCAGATTCTTGTGAGGAATGAGTGAACATAAGGTGGGTATTTATAGTTTTCGGTTCACCGTTAGGATCGTTTCTTGGAAAAGAGGGAATGATCTCGCCCGTACACTTGTCGGAATGTTGTGGTAACTGATTTTGCCCACCACAAGAGATTAACATGTGGCACTTGGCCTTTGGAAGGGGTTAAAGGCTGGAAACAGGCTATGAAAAATGTTTTGCTGCATCTGGCCCCTGCTTGCGCACCGCAACAATGAGAGTGTTGAGGTGCACAAGGCACCTGCAGACCAGAATGTTTCAAAAATGGCAAAACAGGCCCCTGAAGCTCCAAACTTGCTATTTGATGCATTTTTGACAAATTTAAGCCCTGTTAACCCCATTTTAAAGCTCTAAAATGAATTTAAAGTATAGGGAACTTAAAATGTGCTCAAAAATATCTCGGATGTTGGTTCGTTTAGTCGTACGGTTGCGATGTTCAGTTAATTACGACGGAATGCGCATAAGCGCGAAAAATGATCCGAATGGCGTGACGAATGGATTTTTCTTATGCCAAACAATAAAATAAAATATTTTAGTGCTTACATAAATTTTTGGATGTCCGGATGTATTCAGAACGTAAGTTATGCGCGAAAATGCAAACTTGTGCACTTTTTGACGCTTTTAGTCCCTGAATGAGCCAAAAGTTTATTTTAGCACACCGAACCCATCAAAGCCTATTTCTAAGCTATATAAAGGATATTTAAGGTGTGTTTAACTTATGGTCATGTTCCAGAATGTTCGTTACAGTTCAAATTGGCATTCTTTCGCAGTTTGTCAAATTTAGTCCCTGTAGGCGAATTAACTTGTTTTTGACATACCAAAGCCTTCAAAACTTATTTCTAAGTTATGTAAAGGTTATTTAAGGTATTTTAAGTATATGTTGATGTTCCAGAGTATTTGTCGCATTAAAATGATTACGTTTACGCATCAGTTTGCGTATAACTCTCCAGAAAGTGATGTAGAGTTTGAAATTGAGCAAAAGTCAAAACATGAAAAATGTAAAACACAACCAAACAAACATTGGGATCAAATAACATTGTGTTATTGATAATAGAACTGTTCACAATGATTACAAGCACAGATGTTACAGTCTCCCCTACTTGTGGAAATTTCGTCCCGAAATTTTATTTAGAGGAAACTTGTGAGAGTTTAAAACATGAAGTTGAAAAGATCGAACAACACTGGTCAGAGTTCTTGAACTTCTAGTAACTTTAATAACATCATGCTTGCAATGTAAGAGGGATACTTATATACAAGTATATGAAGCGTCATTGGTGCGTCCACCATACCTCCTGTACATTGTTCACATTTCGTTATTGTTGCCACTATCGGTTCTTACACATAATAAATCTTACTGTGGTTTCCGTGCACTGAATTTCATAATTATGTATGTTTTGGTCAAAAATTACCTAAGCAATTAAGTGATCAAATTAGTTAAGTGAGGTAGTGTGCTAGAAATACGTATGAAAAATGTGTTAACAAAATTTGATATGAAAACAGTTTCAGGATACAGCTCAGGATATAAAGTTGTATCTATGATCAAAAAATGAGCAAAAAAGTAAAGGTTGACACGTGATGTACGAGGAAAGCCCTTGATCAATCTAGATCGCCGGCATAAAACCTCGGGAGCTGACAATCGCAACTGCCTTGTTCTTCTATTGCTTCAAATATCAGGATACAGTGCAGGATGTGGTGCGGATCGACTATGTGTTACAATGAAATTCGAATACAAGTGTAGTGTTTGCAATGAGCTAGAGAGTGAAAGTGTTTGAGAGTGTTAGTAAAAAATTGCGTGCCTTAAACTGATCCGCCCCCATCTATTTATAGTAAAGATAATGTAACAAACTATCCTAAACTTCTGGGATCCAGCGAATATTCCCACTCGAACGTTGAGGACCAAGTCTTTCGGGTTCAACGGCTTCCTCATAAAAAATACGCCTGAGTCTTGAGGAGAAGAAGTCCTGATGACCGTTAGTAACTTACAGCCATTAACCTGCACGTGTTTAATTCACTCAACCTTAGGATATCGCCCAGGATGTTAGCAATATCCCCGTCCAGTATCCTGGTCACAAATAAACAATTAAAAGCGGGATATTAGTCAGGATATGTATACTCAGAAAATGACCCATAACAATTGTCCCCAAATATATCGGTTTGTATACCAATCCAATGGATATATTTTAAAAGTATTATCCCATAACTCAAGGCATTTAAAACGAAGCGACGGTCGAGATCACATCGTAACTTCCAACGCGCTTTTTGCTCAATGGAGATCCATAATGCCCCTATATCTTCTCTCTTCTTGTTTGAAAAGCAGATATCTTCAACAGAGCTTTCAGGTAATTCTCCATTTCTCATTTACTTTCTATCAATTTTCCTTGCCTTCTTCGTAATGGATGCCGAGACCTTCACCCAGCAGAATCTCCTCAAAAATCCCGAAAAGGAGGTCTGTGCCTTTGACAACGCAGACATTGCGGCTTTGAGAGCTTCCGGCGCTTTCCCTGACAACACGGTCTTTAGACCGTTCGATCGGTCAATTCGATCGGATGTTTCTTCCGCTGAGTGGGTTTGCTTTCCAGCATATCCTTTTTCGCTAGGTCTTCGATACCCTTTTCCTGAATTCATGATGCAATTCTTTCGAACCACCGGCATCTCTTTTGCTCAAACCATGCCCATGGTTTGGATAGTATTAATTGTACTTAACTAAATCAAAAACCTTCATTGCCCCGACCTCTGCATCGAGGATTTGCCTATTGCTTATCGCCTCCGATCTCACGGCTCTAGCCGGTTCTTGCTTTTCTCGACCTCTAGCAAACCCCTTATTCTTAAAGCCACCAAAAACGAAGACAGATGGCAACGCAAGTTTTTCTTTGTCAAACGAGACTCCATTGCTGAGGGTGCCAATCTTCTGGTGGAGTGGTTAACCACCGGTAGGGTTATAAATATTTTCATGGACCGTTTGGTTTTTATCTTCTACTAATATCCTTCTTTTTGATCCCTATGCAGTGAATTTCAAGGAAGTAGCTCCCCCTCTCGCTGAATCAGAAGAAAGAATCAACACTGTTTATCGATTACCTGCAATAGACAGGACTTTCACCACACACGTCCCAAGTTCCAGTCAATACTCGTCATCTGAAATGTCTGGTAAGGATTACTTTTAAAATAATTAGCTAACACAGTATAATAATAAAATGAAGAGTAAGAATGATGTAAAACTTTTCCCTTTATGCAGCACCGGCCAAGATCCCTGAAGTCTTAGACCTCGATGAGTTGGACAGTTATTCTGATCAGGTTCAGGTCAAGAAGGAACCTAGTCCCAAGGCCACAGCCTCATCCAAACCTAGCAGTTCCAAAGCCATCATTATTCCCAAACCTTCACCGGCTACCAAGCCCCGGAGTTCAAGTTCCCGCAAAAGGAAGGAGCCTGATTCCCCTGTCATTTCTGACACCTTTCCTTATTAGAAGCACGGGTTCATTGAAGCTAGCGGGTTTATGACTTCCTTTCTTAACCAGGTTAGTATTCTCATATTATATCCTGCGGCTTACATCATTCACAAAGATTTATTAATACCTGTCCTCTTACCTTCGCAGGGTCTTGAGCGTCTGGTTCACCTATATCAAGAATCCTGCAGGCTTAACAAGACGCCTGAATCCAAGCTAAAGGAAGCAGAAATCACAATCTCTGATCAAGTCATGATTGCAGCCGCCAAATCCCGTCATTACGAGGAGAAATTCAAAGTTATGACTCAAGAACACCAGACTGCTCTCAACAAAGCTACTCTTCAAGCCCAGGCCGATCTTGAAGCTGTCCATATGCAACATGAACAGGATATGGTCAGCTACCGGGAAAGCCTTAAGAGTTCCGTCATCATTTCTCTTCTCCAAGCCAGGTTGAAGATGGCCCATGAAGCCAAAGCATTTGGTTTTGAATGCCCTTCTTGGGACGTTGGTGGCTGGGAGACCAAGCTAAAGAACCTCGGCGGCACTTCTTCTAAACCAGCTGTCGCTGAATCTTCCAAAGCAGTTGAAAAAGCAACCCATACTGAGAAGGATGCTGAGGAGGATCCCAAGACGGATGCGGCTGAAATCATTATGAATGAAGAAGATACTGCGCCCTAAAGTTTATTTCCTTTAAATTGTTTGAACAATTTTATGTTTTTATGAACAATTTTCATTTCTGTATCGAAACAATTTGATAGCCGAAGGTGGATGGGTCCTGGGTTTCAGGATGAAACCTTCGGTTATCAACTAGTATTGATTGTTTCAAGAATAATTTCATCTTTCATTTTTCTTGCTATTATCTTCCGTCTCTCTTAGTATAGATCTTAGCTTTGCCAAATTTTATATCGTTATATCCTGATAAATATGCTCAGCGATATATAAAAACTTTTTTATTAGAGAGGACTTCCAAACATTCGTTCAACTTTGTAGAAAGTTCTTTAAAGAGTGAAAAACAATCCATCTTTCCAAAACCTGTTTTGATAATACTTGAATGATCAAAGTTTCAAACTAGTATTAGTTTCAAATATCTTAATCAAATATCCTGAAAAGCATTTAAAAACATATTTTGAGAATATATAAGGGCATTTATCCTTTTACCAAACATAGTATTATCAAAAATTTAACCATTGTTTAAAAAGGAAAGATCATACCAGGAATAGGGCATAACCCTATCATTAAACCTTAGTCTCTTTGCAACTTTTCCAATAAAGATGTCCCCTGTCTGAGACACTTTGTGCATTAGTTCCGAGCCTTATCCTTTTGAGCTTTACATTATTGCTTTAGTGGGAATGTCCCCTGTGTACAATGTCTTCAAATACTTAGAAATCTTCTGGATATCAGTTTCCATTGCATAGGCAATTTTTCATGTCACAGGGGTAAAACCCAAAAATGTTTTGGAAATAAATTCCTCGTATCCTGGGGAAAATCCCAAATTTTCGTGCGCTACAGGCGGGAGTGTATAAACTCCAAGACTTAGAAAGGTGAAAACCTTTAAACCTTAGAGAGTATGAAAATACCCTTTCGTGAGAGAGGGTGATCAATCCTCATATACCTTTAGGATCCAGGATATAGCCAACAGCAACGAAATTGTCAGCCACTTTTACATGGACTGGTCCCGCCACCTTGAACTATCCCTGAATAACTTGCGCTCCAGGCGGAGTGTTTAAACCCAATTCGGAAGAAAGGTGAATACCTTTAAACCTGTGAAGGGATCAGGATCCCTTATACGTGAGAGAGGGGGCCAATCCTCTAATCTTCCGAAGTATCTTGAGTGAGCATCCTGGAGCTATATCCTGGAGCATATACTGCAAAACATCCTTAAACTAAGGTGGGTGTTAGCTTGGCTAACACCCCTCCGATGCTTAAGTTAGTATTGGGTTTCAAAGAATAAATTAAACCAAACATATTTAAAAAAGATAGGATTCGTACCATCCTGAGTTAGAAATTAAATTCTAAACTCACTTGAAATAAAGCTTAAGGTGTATAGCATTCCAAGATCTCGGTAGCATATCCCCTTCCATATTCTTGAGTCTATATGCTCCTTTCCCTGCTTCTGATTCAACTTCATATGGTCCTTCCCATTTTGGAGCTAACTTGCCATCGGCAGGATTAGTAGTATTCTGAAAAGCCTTTCTCAACACCCAATCTCCAACCTTAAATCTTCTGGTCCTAATATTCTTGTTATATGCTCTGGATATTTTTTGTTGATATGCTGCCATCCTTAGCCTTGCTGCATCCCTCTTTTCATCTATAGTATCCAAATCCTGACACAAGGCTTCAGGATTCTGTTCAGGATCCCGTAGGATAGATCTTGCAGTAGGTATTGCCATTTCCGTGGGAATCATTGCTTCTGCTCCAAATACCAAGGAAAATGGGGTTTGGCCTGTTGCGTTCTTTACCGTTGTCCTATCAGCCCACAAAACAAAGGGTAATTCTTCTGCCCATCTTCCTTTTTTGGTTCCAAGCCTCTTCTTTAAGTTATTGACAATTATCTTGTTTGAGGATTCTGCTTGTCCATTCGCTTGAGGATGTACTGGAGTAGATGTTATCATTTTGATTCCCCAACTCTTGCAAAAGTCAGTAGTCCTTTTGCTTATAAATTGAGAACCATTGTCACAGATTATCTCGGCTGGTACTCCAAATCTGGTCAGGATATTTCTCTTTATGAAGGATACTACTTCTTGATCCCTAACTTGAACAAATGCTTCTGCTTCAACCCACTTGGAGAAATAATCCGTCATTGCCAACATGAAAACCTTTCCTCCTAGAGCTTTTGGAAGCTTTCCCACTATATCCATACCCCACTTCATAAACGGCCAAGGAGAAACAATAGGATATAGCGGTTCAGCAGGCTGATGTAATATGTTACTATGTCTTTGACATGCGTCACATCTTCGAGCATATTCTGCGGCATCTTTTCTCATTGTCGGCCAATAATATCCTGTCCTTAATACTTTTGAGAATAATGACCTGCCCCCAGTATGGTTACCACAATCCCCTTCATGTATATCCTGAAGTACTTCTTTGGCTTCATGATCCTCCAAGCACCTCAAATAGGGTCCTACAAGAGATTTCTTGTATAAAACGTTATTTATAATAGTGAATCGTGATACCTTCATCCTAAATGCCTTAGGATTTTCATCTCCGGGGATGTGTCCTTCGTTGAGATATCTCACAATTGGAGCCGTCCAGGATTTAGGATCCTGTTCAGGATATTCTGCTCCAGGATCCCGAATACCCGCTACTTCTTTATCCTGAGGATTCGTTGCAAGATATAAGACAGGTAATATTGGTATTTGGGTCCCTTCAGGTATCCTGATCGATGATCCCAAATTTGCTAAGGCATCCGCTTCAGCATTATCCTCCCTTGGTACCTGTTCAAGTGTAAAAACATCGAAATATCCTGCTAATTTTTTGAGAATATCGAGATATTCGATTAATCTCTCACCCTTAACTGCATAGGATCCATTAAAATGGTTAGTAATTAACAAGGAGGCAACATATACTTGCAAATTCTTGATACTCATATTCTTAGCCAATTCTAATCCTGCAATTAAAGCTTCATATTCTGCCTCATTATTAGTAGCAGGAAATTCACACCTAATAGCCTGGGGTAATATGTCCCCCTGTGGCGATTTTAGTAGTATACCTAAACCTACACCTCTTATATTGGATGCACCATCAGTATACAACGTCCAGGATCCTGAAGATTCTACTAACTGCTGAACTTCTAGGTCTGCCTCGTCCTGAATGTCACTACTGAAATCAGCCACAAAGTCAGCTAAAGCATTTCTAGGTTCATACACTAAATCATAAGCACTTAACTTTACTGACCACTTGGCCATCCTGCCAGACATCTCTGGTTTCCTAAGCACATTTTTGACATGATAATTCGTTTTAACATGGATCCTATGTGTCTCAAAATAATGTCTAAGCTTTGTCGATGCCATGACTAGAGCTAATATCAATTTTTCTAAATGAGAATATCTAGTTTCAACATCTAACAAACTTTTACTAACATAATATACAGGATATTGCTGACCTTCATGGTCTTTTATAAGAACGACACTTACAGCATTCCCTGATATAGCGAGGTATAGGGATAGTGGTTCACCATTTTCAGGCTTCATCAATAGAGGTGCGGTTGAGAGATATCGCTTCAAATCCTGCAAGGCTGCTTCATGCTTTGCTCCCCATTCAAATTTCTTATTCTTCTTGAGGATATCATAGAATTCCTTGCATTTTTCTGAGGATCTTGAAATAAATCTATTCAAAGCTACTACTCGGCCTGTCAACCTTTGTACGTCCTTCATATTTGAGGGTGATTTTATATCCAGGATAGCTTTGATCTGCTCTGGGCTTGCTTCTATCCCCCTTTTTGTCACCATATATCCAAGAAACTTTCCTGCCCCAACTCCGAAATGGCACTTAGCAGGATTCAGCTTCATGTTGTATTGATCCAGGATATCAAATGCTCCCTTGATATCCTGGAGGTGATCCTCAGCTCTTTTAGATTTTACCACCATATCGTCAATATATACCTCCATGGTGTCCCCCAGCTTATCTTTGAACATCATGTTTACCAATCTCTGGTATGTTGCACCTGCATTTTTCAAACCGAAAGGCATAGCAGTATAGCAATATATACCTGTTGGTGTCATGAAAGCAGTATCCTCCTGATCCGAAGGCTCCATTTGAATCTGCTGAAATCCTGAGGATGCGTCCATGAATGTTAACATTTCATGTCCAGCAGTAGCATCTACCATTGCATCGATATGAGGGAGAGGAAATGGATCTTTAGGACAAGCCTTGTTCAAGTCCGTGTAATCTACACAGACTCTCCATTTCCCGTTTTTCTTCTGTACCACAACTACGTTTGCTAGCCATCTTGGAAACTTGACTTCTCTGATCATCCTGGACTTCAACAATCTTTCAACTTCCTCTTGGATAATCGCATTCCGCTCAGGAGCGAATTTTCTTCTTTTTTGCTGAACAGGCTTGAATGATTTGTCAATTCCAAGCTTGTGAGTGATAATGTATTTGGAAACGCCTGTCATATCCTCATGCTTCCATGCAAACGTTGACATCCTGCATTTCAAAAAGTTAGTTAACTGTTCTTCAATATCCTGAGGGATATTGGTTCCTACGAGCACCGAGATATCAGGATTATCCTGATCCAGGATAATTTTCTTCACATCCTGCTCCGAATCCTCCACGATATCCTGGGCCCGCATCTTTAATTGCTATGCTGTACTAGGCTTAGTTGAGGATTTCATCGAGGATGAGTAGCATTCTTTCGCTTCCTGTTGATCACTTTCCACCTTGACAACCCCCCAAGGAGTAGGGATCTTGATGCATTGGTGATATGTTGATGGCACAGTCTTCATATCGTGAATCCATGGTCTTCCCAGTATGATGTTATAGCAGGATAAGGAGTCCATCACACAGAAGCGTTGTATTGAGTTGACCCCTTCAACATATACTGGTAACTTTATCTCCCCTATGGTATTCCTAGCTTCTCCACTGAAACCAACGAGCACAATGGACTTCGAAGTGATATCCATCGGAGATACATTCATCCTCTTCAATGTTTCCAGCTGAATTATATTGACAGAACTACCGTTGTCTACCAGTATCCTGCGTACAAAATGGTTAGCCACATATAATGTTATTACTAAAGCATCATGGTGAGGATCCTGAACAGTATCCCTGTCATCACTATCGAAAGTGATCACTTTATCAGTTGTGAGGGTAGTCATTCTGACTGGTCTGTCTCCCCTCTCGCTCTTAGCTTCTTTTGCATGTCTCTTGGCCGCCGAATACGAAGTCCCACAAATGTCGGATCCTCCTGAAATAAATTTAATTATCTTGGCTTCTGCTGGGGGTGATGCTGCTCGTTCAGGATCCTTCTCAGGATCCTGCCCTTTATTCTTCTTTTTTCTCAGCAAGTCCTTCAGATACCCCTTGCTTAACAGGTAACTTATCTCCTTCCTTAAAGCAATGCAATCCTCGGCCATATGTCCGAAGTCTTCGTGGAAGGCACACCATTTGGATTTATCCTTCCAATCAGCTTTTTGCTGGTTCTTTCGAGGCCACCTAGCTTTGTCCCCTAAGCCCTGCATAGCATACATTAATTCAGGTATATTAACAGAACAGCAGTATTCAGATAAATCAGGATATTCTTCAGGATCCTCGTCTTCAACAACGTTCACTTTCTTGTTATCATTTCTGCCATATGGCCTGGAGCGATATGGCTTATATGAGGTCTCTGATTTCCTATTAGTTGATTCATAGGTTGAGGTAGAATTCATCCTCTCCTGCATCTTCTTGTCATCTTCCAGACGGATATATCTCAAAGCCCTGTTACGAGCTTCGTCGAGATTCCTGCAGGGATTCATTTTAAAAGCTTGCACAGCCGTTGCAACATCAAGATGTGGGATATCCAAGGATTCTCGACTGAATTTGTTCACATAATCCCTCAAGGATTCCTGAGGCCCTTGAGTTATCCTGTAAAGGTCACTGGTTAGTTTCTCAAAACTCCGACTACAAGAAAATTGACTGTTAAATAAATTAACCAAATGAGCAAATAAAGTAATTGAGTGACGAGGAACGTTTAACAGCCATTTTAAGGCTGATCCTGTCAGAGTAGAACCAAATCCCTTTCATAAGCATGCTTCCTTAAGCTCCGGAGGGATAGGGTTAATCTCCATTCTTTCCCTATACTAGGCAATATGCTCTTCAGGATCCGTAGTCCCATCATACAGCTTCATGTTGGGAGTCTAAAATCTTTTTGGGATTTCAGCATCACAGATGGGATATGCAAAGCGGGATATCCTGTGGCTGTCCTGGGATACTTCCGGAATTGGCTGGACCACTCCAGGTACACTGGATATCATGTCCTTCAATTTCTGGAGCTCCCTGGTAAATGTTGACGTCATACCTGCATCCTGCAAAGAGCCATTATTGTTAGTAGCAAGAATATTATTATTTGACACATTACCGTTCTGAGGATTTTGGCCATATCCTGAAACATATCCTGAACTTCTCACAGTCGATATCCTGACCGAAGAGGGTATCTCAGGGGTATGATTCTAAGAATGGCTTGGGACGATATTCCCCCAATTATCCTCAGTGTAAACTGCGGAACTGAAGTTCAAAGCCCTGGGCTGTATAGGAGTGATAATTTCTTCAGCGGGTCTACTCGAGCTAGCTTTTAAGAGTTGTATTTCTCTTAACAGCATTTGGTTAGTCTCATGTTGCTGCCTCATTTGTTCCTGCACACTTCCAAATAAAGTCAAAATTTCATCGTTAGAGGCTAAAACGGGAGCAGATCCCTGGACACTCCGAGTAGGGATAACATCTTAAGATTGTGAAGAAAACGGCATCCTTGGAGGAGGTGGTGAAAGCACCGAACTAGTAGTAACAGAGGTTGTAGCAGACATAGTGGAAGAGCTCATGTTTGATCTTGAATCCATTGTAAACAATGTGGCAAAAAGTTTTGAAAATAGAAAACCGATTAATGATTTTACAAAGATTTTTAGTAAAAGTAGCACTACTTGCCCCACGGTGGGTGCCAAATTGTTTTGGTCAAAAATTACCTAAGCAATTAAGTGATCAAATTAGTTAAGTGAGGTAGTGTACTAGAAATACGTATGAAAAATGTGTTAACAAAATTTGATATGAAAACAGTTTCAGGATACAGCTCAGGATATAAAGCTGTATCTATGATCAAACTATGAGCAAAAAAGTAAAGGTTGACACGTGATGTACGAGGAAAGCCCTTGATCAATCTAGATCGCCGGCATAAAACCTCGGGAGCTGACAATCGCAGCTACCTTGTTCTTCTATTGCTTCAAATATCAGGATACAGTGCAGGATGTGGTGCGGATCGACTATGTGTTACAATGAAATTCGAATACAAGTGTAGTGTTTGCAATGAGCTAGAGAGTGAAAGTGTTTGAGAGTGTTAGTAAAAAATTGCGTGCCTTAAACTGATCCGCCCCCATCTATTTATAGTAAAGATAATGTAACAAACTATCCTAAACTTCCGGGATCCAGCGAATATTCCCACTCGAACGTTGAGGACCAAGTCTTTCGGGTTCAACAGCTTCCTCATAACAAATACGCCCGAGTCTTGAGGAGAAGAAGTCCTGATGACCGTTAGTAACTTACAGCCATTAACCTGCACGTGTTTAATTCACTCAACCTTAGGATATCGCCCAGGATGTTAGCAATATCCCCATCCAGTATCCTGGTCACAAATAAACAATTAAAAGCGGGATATTAGTCAGGATATGTATACTCAGAAAATGACCCATAACAATGTACGCGTCCATAATTAGACAATTCCTTGCATAGTTCACACAGTCTATTTTGTAATGTGTAGGGTAAGACCAAATGAACAAATCTCATGATGAATGTGACTAGACCATCATAGGGTCCCTTTTATTAAATCAATAAATGATTTTAATAGACAACCAAGGAGTCTTTTCAGCTTATATAATCACATGTCATTCTTAACCAGATTTTTGAATCAATCTTTTTGACTAGACCCCTAAAAGGGTCTCTTATGAATCATGGAGTGGTACTATATAATCCAAGGGTCTTATCTATTACATAGAAGCCCATTAAGGATTTAAGGTAGTACCTTTTCGAATATCCTACTACGAATCCCTCATATGAAGATATGAAAGATTCTACGAGGATTTGGATAACGAATATCCAGAGTATACAAAAACACAAAATGCATAAAAGAAAACACAAGATGCATAAACACATAGTCATATAACCACAAAGATTGTTTATTTGTTAATTTGTTTTGTTGATTGTGTACATGTATTTAAAGCACACTAGGAATCCATCTCGTGGATTTCATTTGGTACTTTAAACATTATCAAGAATCTAACTATAAAGATAGAAAGAATTTTAAAAGAAAAATTCGATTTCGATTATAAGGAACCGAAATGTTAGAATTTAGGTACATAAGGAATCCAATTAAGGACTCTGATTTGAATGATAATTATCCACAAGGGTCTAAATGTGAAGATAAAAAGATCCTATATGGATTTTAGAAGTTGAAGGTGTTTTGAAACCATGCACTAGACATGCTTAAGTCAAAACATGAAGTAAAAATGCTTATGAAGTTGAGATGCTAGATATGCCAAGGTGACATATGAAGCGGAGTTTGAAGGTTAAGTCAATGTATGAGGAAAATATTTTTGAAAACTATGCATGGGGTTCAAAAAAAATGTGTTCAATGTTTTTGAAACCTTATATATAATACTTTTGAAATCATAAAGTAGGTGTACTAGGTAGATATATTTTCAAAAATGTTTTAAAATCCTGCGAGATGAATTTTGAAATTATGTATAAGGTTTTTGAAAACATGAATGATGCTTTTGAAGTCATGCATTTGATATATACTGTATTAATAACATCTTGAAGTGATGAAGGTTTTTTTTTGAAATGTAGATAATGTTTTTAGAAATCATGGAGGTTGTTTTGGAAAACTTATGTTATGCATCTTGAAAAAAAAATCGGAACATAATGGGTATGAGATTGAAAATATCCTTAGTTATCTAACCAAGGGTTTAATGGCATAGATGCGTAAAAACCACGATTACTCATAATTTCGCTTTATTTTTCTGTACTTCGTATCTTAGAATGAAACGAGTACTTAGAATTTTCGAGGGAATCATGAGCGATCATTTGAAAGAGAGATTCACAAGAGTAGTTTGTAAGGAACATAGTTCCTTAATACAGGTATTATAGGGAAAAGCCATACACACATGTAACTATACTTGTATCTCAGAATTGCGAACAACAACTTTATTTATGAATAAAACAGATTGTTTAACATTACAAGAAAACAAAAGAACAAAAGCATAAGACAACAACATCTTCTAGTCAACCAACTGCTCATCCGTGGTTTGGATTTGCATTAGCAAGCTTTGGGCAATCCCTTAGGAAATGGCCCATCTCGCCACAGTTGTAGCAAGACCCTGGTGAGAAACGAGCTTGAGCAGAGTCACCAGCGTGCTTTGGAGCAACTGCAGCTCGGCAAACTCTTGCTGTATGACCTTTAAGTCCACAAATTTGGCATTTGCGGCACTTCACACTAGGGTGATGATGAAGGCTACATTGGTTGCACAAGGGTGCAGTTCCGTTGTATGGCTTCCTAGCAGGGGGTTGAGCTGGTTGGTTGGGGATGGCTTTACCATTGTGAGCGACCATGGCAAAGTTCTGAGAAGCCTTTCGCTTCTTTGACTTCTTAGGGGATCGTTCATCCATGGTCTTTGATTCCTCGGTTGGTTTCTTGGCTGGTGGTGCTGTCACCGGACTAGGTCCTGCCTGTCTTGGTGACTCTTGAGTGGCTTCATCCTGGAGACGATACATGGCAGTAGCTAATTCAATAGTCTTCAGGACTACTTCGCCTATTCGCTGAGTGAATTTGGCAGTCTGCTCGGATATCTGGGCGTCATCGTGATGAAGAGACATTCTAGAAGAAAAAAAAAGACATAGGAAGAAACAAGTGAAAGGTTATCAGACAATCAAAACAGGATGGCAATGCATAAAAATTGCGATCATTTGTTTGTTACCTAAGGCTAACAAATGAGACGGTGACAAATCAAAGTAAACGGGTCATATTAATGTATCACTGAAGACATGCTCGCCTATAAGTGAACACTCACCCCAAGAGTTCCCAGGTAAGAGTGACTGGTCCGATACTGCGGATTTGTACGAACACTCTAGCCTTCGACAGAAAACTCAGGGTACAGGCATTCACTCTTCCAGTTTGCACGTGTTCACATTATAAGACCCAAACTTTGACGAGATTTGAAAACTTAGAGGGTTCAAAACCTTATAACAGAGGGTTCAAAACCTTACAATAAAGGGTTCAAAACCTAGTAATCAATCATCCTAGAACAGATGATTAGTTTTCAAAGCGGTTTTGAAATTTGTGTTCTTGTTGTGGTCGTCGCCTAAGGATAGGTGACGGTATTGTTTTATGACTAAACGCAAGTAAACTCGCGTTAGGGTCCTAGGAAGGTTATAGACTTGGTCAAAGTATTACTAATAACCTAATTCCCTATAACCATGAGCTCTGATACCAACTTTTCTGTCACACCCCGACCACGTAAAACAACAAAACGTGGCGGAAACGTCGGGGAGTGTTGTAACAGAATCATTGTTTCATAACACACGGAAATTGAAATATTGTTTTATTAAATAAAAGAGTTACAATGTCTTGACAATCAAAGAAACATAACATAAATAACTAGTCTTACATCTTTTATTGTCACTAAGGCCCAAGTCCGCCTAAGTGTAACTTGATAAGTCCTATGCATCATCTCCTGAAAACACATGTGAAAATAGGTACGTCAGCATAAAAATGCCTGTGAGATACATAGGTTTTGTGAAAACAGAATTCATGACTTATGTTTGAGAAAAGGTTTAGTCATGAACCTTGTAATTTGCTTTGTCTTGTAAATCATTTGAAAAACGATAAGATCGGATGATATGTATAAATAAGAGAATAATGTATGGTTAAATGAATAACCATGTAAAATGAGTTTGTATAAGATAAGTTGTTCGTAAATTAATGTCTTGTGAAAAGTATGTTATTTGTATAAAATGTTACATGTCTCAAATTGAAATGATTCAAATAACGCTACAATATGTGATACCATACAAACACATATATATAGGAAGTACCAGCGGCGTATCCACCATGCTTGTATCATATTACATACGCCTCGTTACTTAAATCACTTACTCAAACCAAACCATCGAAGTAAAATGTTTATGTATAATCAAATGTCTAATGTCTATGTCTAATGTTTATGTCAAATGTAAGTCAACCAACCAGCAATGTATAATGTCTATGTTTAAACCAATTGTCAAAAGTCCTTGTATAAACCATGTCAAATGTTGATAGTCCAAAAGTAGTCAAGTAATGTGTAACAAATGTTTATGTATGGTAAGTGAAATATATCAACTAAACCATATATAAAATGCACAAAAAAACAAGGTATTGAAGTAAAACATGGTTTAAATCAAAGTTATGTTTTGTGTAACAAATGGATGCTATACTGATATAGACATTTATGTGGTATTGTTAAAATTCATACATCCAAGCCTTGCGACAGTCGGATAACCCTTTCAGTCAAGGTTATCAAAAAAATGTATTCGGATTCGGTCATTCCTTCCATCCAAACAAACCCGAGATTACAGGAATGGGATTTGTCAAGTCCTATGGTACCACTACCTACTACCGAGCGGCATGATCGGTGTTAATGAATGTACATTGTCTCATTTAAACAAACCAAATGTCATACCAAAATGTAAGCATGTGATGAATAATAAATGTACTAAGTATGCACACAATGGGCATACATAGCATAAAATGTAATGTAATGTAAAATAATGTACTAAGTACACACACAATGGGCATACATAGCATAGAATGTATGTAAAATAATGTACTAAGTACGCACACAATAGGCATACATAGCATAGAATGTAATGTAAAATAATGTACTAAGTACGCACACAATGGGCATACATAGCATAGAATGTAATGTAAAATAATGTACTAAGTACGCACACAAAGGGCATACATAGAATAAAATGTATTGTAAAGTGATGTACTAAGTATGCTAAGTTAACATACAAAGCAGAAAAGTCATGTAAATCAATGTACTAGCATGCTATCAGTCAACATACATAGCAGAAAAGTATATGATGTGAAAACAGGAAAGCACGAAAGTAAAAAGTAGGCACATGTGTTTCACCCCAAAACGTTTGGAAAACAGTAAAAGAGGGGTCTATGTACTCACTTGAGATTGCTCAGAAGTCCTAAGATAACCACCAAGCAATGCTAGAGATCACGGAATCAAACGGCACCTAATATAGGTAACTATGTTAATAAACCGGACCTAAATCGGAAGATTTAGATAGAATGAGGGTTCGTAAACCAAACGAGTATGGAGACTCGTGTCATATGGTTTAACAAACCCTACATACTAAATGAAACCTAACCTAAGTGCTTACGACCCATTACGACCCGTTTAGGAAGCTTATGCTACTTTAACGCGTCGTTCGCGTGAAACGCGTTCGGACCGCCTAACTAGTCCTATGACAAGTAACATATGCCTTAACATGTCTAATATTGTTTTCAAATCAGTTTAGATGTCAAAAGTTATGTTACATATGTTTAAAATGGATTTTGGCATCAAAGGGGTATTTTGGTAATTTACCTAAGGCATATAAACTACCTATCATACAACTACTTAAACGAAGCGACCATAAGGTATAACCTCGGAAGGTTATTCCCTATATGCTATGGTCACCTAATGTGTTTGGTTGGATCCTAAAGATCGACCAAATGGGTCGGGTTGGAAGGTATAAGCGCTTTACTAGATCGCTTACCCTTACGACCCTAGACAACGTGGTAATCAGTAGGCATAGTCACAAGGGACTATAACCATCGTGATTACACTCACGTTATGAAGTTCAAACGAACTTCGCATTGACCATAAACTTGTCAATGCAGAAAGTCAAACAAAGTTTGACTTTCGGACTCGAAAAGCAATAAAAGAACGAAGTTATGCGCGAAAATGCAAACTTGTGCACTTTTTGACGCTTTTAGTCCCTGAATGAGCCAAAAGTTTATTTTAGCACACCGAACCGCTCAAAGCCTATTTCTAAGCTATATAAAGGATATTTAAGGTGTGTTTAACTTATGGTCATGTTCCGGAATGTTCGTTACAGTTCAAATTGGCATACTTTCGCAGTTTGTCAAATTTAGTCCCTGTAGGCGAATTAACTTGTTTTTGACATACCAAAGCCTTCAAAACTTATTTCTAAGTTATGTAAAGGTTATTTAAGGTATGTTAAGTATATGTTGATGTTCCGGAGTATTTGTAGCATTAAACTGATTACGTTTACGCATCAGTTTGCGTATAACTCTCTAGAAAGTGAGAAATTGAGCAAAAGTCAAAACATGAAAAATGTAAAACACAACCAAACAAACATTGGGATCAAATAACATTGTGTTATTGATAATAGAACTATTCACAATGATTACAAGCACAGATGTTACACTGAGCATCGTCTTTACCTGGGGGTATGGGTGATTTAGTGGTATACCATCATGGTTTGAAGCAGAGTCCCAGTTACACGCCGATACAACATGAGAAGGTGATGGCTTATGCGGTGGTTTAACAAGAAGAATTGCACGACTCATAACCTGGGGGTGGAGACCATGGCCTTGGATTCAAGTTGGAGCCATTACTTGGACGGTACCAAATGCACTACTTAGACCGATCACAAGGCCCTCCCGTAGACTGCTGTTTCGAAAGAGCTAAAACATGTAATGACATCGCTGGATGGAACTTTTGAATGATTGCGACTGTCAAACCTGAGCGTGCATGAGCTTTACAACTCGCTATCGACTCTAACCTACCTCATCAGACTCGCTCTGTTCAAACTGAAGAACTGAAGAAAGAGAGTTTTCAAGTTGAACCCATGCGGGGCATGGAGAAGCAACCTTTGGCAAGTCGGACGATGTTCGCTACCTCACGGAACGAATGTGGATCTCATTATGCGGCAACTTTAGGGAAACTTGTGTTGAGCAAAGCACACCGGCTTCGATATTCTAGTCGTCTGGATTTTGATGAGAGATATTAGGATTTATAAATCTTGTACTGGTGCTCGGGCATGAAGACCCACCTAGCAATGTATGTGTATGACGTTTGACTTGTGGAAAAGTCAAGACGGAGTATCGGCAACCGGCAACACCCATATCCAAAATGGGAACAGATGGCCATGGATTTTGTACCTAGTCTACTTACAACTCGAAATGGAAATAATATCACCTGGGTGATCGTTGATTGTCACATGTAACCAGCGCACCCTCTTGCAATCAAGGAAACTGACGAGTCTTCATATCTTGTGGATATTCCTCTAAGAGAGGCGGCTATTTAGGCACGAGGTGCCAACTCCTATTACCTCTGATTTTGAGCTATACCTGATTTATGACGGGCAATACATGATACCCTTGGCTCACATCTAGACATGGGCATTGCTTATCACCGTAGGACAAACGGTCAGAGTAAACAAACCATCCTGACACTCGAAGACATGCTGCGAGCATGTGTGTGATTGACTTTAGCAAGAGTTAGAAGGACACTTACCTTTGGTTGAGTTCTACTACAGCCGTTACCATTCAAGTATTCAGACAGCTCTGTTTGAGGCATTGCTTGGATAATAATGCCAATCTCCTTGTTGGACTAAGGTGGATGACAACCTAATCGTAGGTCCAGGACTTGTACTCAAAACTCTAGGGAAGATTGCTTGGATCGGGAATTGTTGGGCGACAACGAGTGACCATCAGGAAAGCTGATAAGCTTAGGAAACACTAGGAGTTTGCGGTAGGCGATCGTATCACCCTGGGAGGGTGTGGTACGCTTGGGAAGCGTGGCAAGCTTAATTTACGTTACGTTGAGCCATTCATAATTCTGGGAAGAATCGGTCACGTGGCCTACAAACTCGAGTTACCCGACGAATTGGGTAACGTGCACAATGTCATTTATGTTTCGAATCTAAGGCAGTGCTTGATGAAACATTTGTGATGCCTTTATTAGACAAGTTGCAGTTGTCTAAGAGCCAATCAAAGACATAGACGAGGAGGTAACGTTTGTTAGCATAGTTCAATTTCCAATCATGAGAGTTCGTTGGAACTCAAGACGTGGACCAGAGTTCATGTGGGAGTGCAATAACCGGAGTAAGCTCTAGTATCCTCAGTTGTTCAAATGGTTATATCAACTTCTGATATCATTAGCGAATTTCGGGACGAAATTCCCTTTCAAGTTGGGGATGATGTGGTACCCGAGGAAAATCCACGGTCATCCTGATCTAACACCTTGCTGTTTGGGGAGTGCTTATCAAATTTCGAGACGAAATTTCTTTCAAGTTGGGTGTCACGGCCCCCGACCCGGTTTGACCCGTTTCAGGAGCCGCGGGACAGAAATCCCGTGGAATTTAATTAATTGAGTTTAACAGCGGAAGTTTATTATCAGGATCTTTTTAAAACTGAAATATTTCCCGATTATTTTATTTCACAACGCAGGATAAAACCCCGGTAATTTACAATCATTTGATTTCACGAAGAAATCTTTTATTTTACAAAACATGTTTCTTTATTTTATCTTGAGCCACTTCCTTAAGCTTGTAGTGCTTCACGGCACTTTTCCTGGATCATAACAGATCACCTGAAACATGTTTGAAAAAT
The DNA here is from genome assembly GCA_030545235.1 of Helianthus tuberosus. NCBI lineage: Eukaryota > Viridiplantae > Streptophyta > Magnoliopsida > Asterales > Asteraceae > Helianthus > Helianthus tuberosus. The sequence continues at coordinate 31,412,003 of CM060373.1, read as the reverse complement.
TTTTTTTTTCAGTGGGAAATACTGAGTGAATCATTCTATTTACATAAAATGATGTATAGTTATCAATTACAGCATAAGAGTGATTACAATGGCTTCTATCTTATTTTTATCTGGCGCTCTGTCACAATGGTGACAAGTCACAATGGTGACGATGGTCATACCACTATTAGATCAATGAACCTAAATAGTGATGATTATCCCTGTAGGTCAATGAACCTAACAGTGATTATCCCGAGTAGGTCAATGAACCTAACTGGGAGAAATTAGTAATGTGCACAATACCCCACTAGCCAGTGATTCAAGATATCCACGACTTAGTCCCTGTAATTATAACTTTTGAAAATAATTTGAGGTATTGTAAAATAGTTGATAAAAAGAGAATGACTCACATTGCAGATTTAATTTGAGTAGAGCCTAGCCTACTGATTTAGCCTTTTCAACCTAATTTAATAACATGCACACAATTCGGTTAGTAACTTAATACAACATTTACGATAACTCACGAGATCAAATCCTCACAACGAATGACAAAGTGCGATACTTAAACATCCATCGGATTCACAACGAATGACAAAGTGATATCACTTAAACATCCATCGGAATCACGACTAATGACAAAGCATAAACCCTAATGGGGGCAGCACTTAAAAATCCTTTGGATATTTTGATCAATCGGACAATGAATCGTATCAGCGATCGAGTTATTACCCTGATTGCAGCGTCGATTAGTGATCCGTGTGTGTTAATTGTGATAAACAGAACGTAATTCAGTGCGTATAGCGAGAATTTACGTCGTTTCAGCGCCCAGAATCAAGTCCCAATGTCTGCTATTTATAGTAAAATTTTGACATTGCTTACGGACCGTAAGACTTATCCCTTACGGTCCGTAAGGGACACCGAAATTTTATAGGGTTGCCGCGTGTGGGACTAGGCTTGCTGAGTTGACAGATTTCGTAAATTCTATTATGACAGCATTTTATTTAGATAATCATGACTAGGGTTTACCCCCCCTGAGTTTTAGGGGCCCTGATCCTGATTCCAATTGTTCTGAAAATTTTAGGGTTTGTGTAGAATCACTTGGGTGTCTCAATTAGGGTTTCCTATTGGATAAAATAATAAAATAAATAGGACTTTTAATGAGGGTTATTACATTCTCCTCACCTTAATAAAAATCTCGTCCTCGAGATTTACTGGAATAATTGAGGATACTTTCACTTCTTTTCTGATTCCAGTTCCCAAGTGTATTAGGGTCCTATCTTTGAATCCCACTCTACTTGAACTCACACTAATCGTTGGTGTTTTAAGAAATTTGATCTTTCTATCTTTTATGTGAAGAGGTTCAACAAATTTTAAATTTTTCGTTTACCTCTATATCTTGGAGAGGTACTACCAAAGATTCGTCTGATAGACATTTCTTGAGTTCGGATACATGAAATACATCATGTACCCCAGTTAACTCTCCTGGTAGTTGTAAATGATAAACAACTGGTCCTATACATTGGATTACTGAAAATGGTCCTATGTACCTTGGACTTAACTTTCCTTTCTTACCGAATTTAACAACTCCTTTCCAAGGAGATACATTCAATAGCATTTTGTCTCCAACTTGAAACTCCAACGGCTTTCGTCTATTATCTGTATAACTCTTCTGGCGATCTCTAGCCGTCTTCAGCCTTTCCTTTGTGATACTAAATATCACAGTCATAGTTACTTAGGATTTTCATTCATCTCCTTTGCCTCATGTTTAATTCTTTTTGCCCAACTATATATCTTAAATTCTTATGATCCGTATAGACAATAAACTTACTTCCATGCAGATAATGTCTCCAAATCTTAAGGGAAAAAATTATGACTCCTAATTCTAAGTCATGAGTGGTATAGTTTTCTTCGTGCTTTTTCAATTGCTTTGATGCTTACGCGTTGCATTAACATACATCCAAATCCTAGCTTTGAAGCATCACCATATACTTCAAAATCTTCAGTTCCTTCTGGTAAGGCTAAGATTGGAGCATTGGTTAATTTCTGCTTCAAGATTCTAAAAGCTTCTTCTTGTTTAGGTCCCTATTCAAACTTAACTGATTTATAGGTTAACTTAGTTAATGGTATAGCTATCTTGGAAAAATCTTTAATAAACCGTCTATAGTATCCGACTAAACCTACAAAACTCCAAATTTCCATTGCGGATTGCGGAATCTTCCATTTGGTAATTGCTGCTATCTTATCAGGATCTACGTGAATACTTTCATGATTCACCATATGTCCTAGAAATTGCACTTCTGGCAACCCAAATTCTCACTTCGAGAAATTGGCGTAAAGCTTCTCTTTCCTTAACAGAGTTAAAATTGCATGCAAGTGCTGACAATGTTCGTTCTGAATTTTGGAATAAATAAGTATATCGTCTATAAAGACAATCACAAATTTATCCAAATACGGTTTACAGATTCTATTCATCATGTCCATGAATGCTGCAGGTGCATTCGTTAACCCAAAGGGCATGACTGTAAACTCGTAATGAACATACCTAGTTCTGAAAGCAGTCTTAGGTATGTCTTCTTCTTGTACCTTCAATTGATGATATCCGGAACGTAAATCGATCTTAGAAAAAATATCTATCTCCCTGGAATTGATCGAATAGATCATCAATTCTAGGTAATGGGTATCGATTCTTAATACACATTCTCATCGAACCATCCTTTTTCTTAACAAACAACACTGGTGCCCCCCACGGGGATAAACTAGGTTGTATGAAACCTTTACCTAATAATTCATCTAATTGCTTTTTCAGTTTTAATATTTCTGTAGGAACTAACCGATAAAGTGCCTTGGCTATCGGTATAGTTCCTCGAATTAGATGAATCCTAAATTCTACCTCCCTCTCTGGTGGTAACCCTGGTAACTCTTCTGGGAATACATCTGGGTATTCTGAAACTACAGAAATTTCCTTAAGTTCTTTATCTTTAGTATTAATGATTACTGAAATCATATATACTATTCCTTGCTTTCGTTCATAATTAGCAACTTTCATTACTGATATGAATTTTATGGGTTTACATGGCTTATCTCCTGTAATCATTATTACTTCTCCAGTGGGTGCACAATTTTCTATGGAATTCTTATCACAGATAATTCGAGCAAGGTTGTTTACTACAACATCGAATTTAACTAATTTCATAGATAATAAGGTTGCAGAAAATTTATGACTTAACAGTTCTATTTCTACGTTTTGCAGAACCTTATTTATTTTAACTGAATTCCCATTTGCCGTTTCTACTGTAGAAATTTGCCTAATGCTGGTTAAAGGTAAGTTAAGAGTTTGGCAGAATGAGGTATTTATAAAACTTTGGTTTGCACCAGAGTCAAATAATACTTTTGTGTAAACGTTGTGAACTAAGAACGTACCGGCTATCACATCTGGAATGAGTTCTGCTTCCTTAGCAGTCAGTTGGAAGGCTCTTACATTCCTTTTTGCTCATTCTGCAGGTTTGACTTTATTGTCAGATGGTTTGTTCAGTTTTGGACAATCTGGCCTAAGATGTCCAGCTTCTCCACAGTTGTAGCAGACTGAAAATTTCTTTCTCCTGCAGTCTTCTTCTTGATGCCCCGGAATTTTGCAAAAATTGCAATATCCTTTGCATCTCCCAAAATGCTTTCTTTTGCAAAAATTGCAAAATGGGCTAGTGGAAGATTGCCCATTCCCTCTTTTCTTGAAATTGTTATGGTTATCCGGACGGAATCCTTGGGTAATCTTTTGGGCTACTTCCTTCCTTCTATTTTCTTCTCTTGTCTGTACTAGTTCGTCAGTCAGAGTATTGGCTAAATCCACCGCATCATCAATTGTGCGAGGTTTCGCAGCCTTGACGATATTACGAATTTCGGAAATCAATCCCCAAATATAACGAGAAATAAGTACCGGCTCTTGCGAAGCCAGGGTTGGTACCACTCGAGTATACTCGAAGAATGTCGAAGTATACCCTCGACAATCTACATCCACCATCCGGTGGGTTAGAAACTTATTTGTCATTTGTTCCTTTTCATACTCGGGACATAATTTTCTTTCTACAAAGCTCTTAAATTCTTCCCAATTCATAGCATACGCCATCCTTCTTCCTTTTGCTTGTAACACCGTATTCCACCATTCTAGCGCCCCTTCTTTGAAAAGGTTTGATGCGTACATGACCTGATCATCCTGAGCACATTTACTTATGGCAATTACTGCCTCGGTTTTCTCTAACCAACATAGTGCCACAGTCGCTCCTTCATTGCCTGCAAACTCAGTGGGTTTACAAGCAAGAAATTCTTTGTAAGTGCAACCAGGCGTTGCAGCTTTCATTTTCTTAGGAGGAGGAGCTTGCCGTGGTTCATTATCATGATTAACATGATTACCGCCTCCATTTACGCTATTACTGAAGTTATCTTCAGAAATGCGTTTGCTAGGAACGATTTGTTGCGGTTCAATTGGATTTTTAATAGCAGCAACAATTGCTGGAATAGCGTTGGCTATCCCTTGAGTAACTATTGCTGGAATAGCGTTGGCTATCCCTTGAGCAATGATATTTTCTATATCTTGCCTAGTCATATATTGGTCCCCCGGTTGTTGCTCAGATTGATTAACCTCATTAACTGGTTCATTATTAGCGTTTTCCATCTGATATCTAATTTATAGATAAATAATTAGTATAAAAGAAATAATCCAATGTCACAATTAATTACACATAATCACGTAAACGAATATACAAACAAAATTGTAAATTTTCTAAAATTTTATTTGTTTTATAGATTATATCATGCTTCTATATATTACACATACTGATGTTACTATTACTATTACACAACCACAGTTCCATAAATCCCCTATCCTTTGTCAGATGATATTCTAGTAACGGCGTTCCCTCTCATCGTATTTCCAGGAGATCTGTCCCCCAATCTCTTGAATCCTATTCCCAGTATCCCTTAGTTCTTCACCAAAGTGGCGGAGTTCAGCCATATTCTCGTTACTCATTGGTGGATTTGGTAAAGGTTCTGGATTGGACTGAGGAAAAAGCTTATAGGGATGGTTTTGTAACTGTATTTCATTAGTCAACCATTCGTCTATTTGCGAGTGGATTGAAGGGTTTGGAATAGCCGGTTCTAATTTTTTTGGTAGTTGTGTTTCAAGAAAATGAATAAAAACATTTTCATTAACAGGCTTAATAGTATTATAGCTTGCCATTATAAAATCTGGCTCTTCCTGAGATGGTAACCCCTCAATTTGTCTAGAGCTTTCCCCAATTTCCATTTTCTTAGGCTTGGGTTTCTCGAGAGGTAAAGCATTGAATTCTATAGGTTCTTCTATGTCTGGTATATACCTATTGAAATCTCTGGAAACCTCTATTCTTACTGGATAGAGATTTAAATACTGAAGGGCGTCAGACAAGTCACTCATGCTGTTATGCAAAATACACACTATTACTAATTATAACAAAATTTTTATAGAAAACCTTTAAATATTATTCCAGACTGTGTAACTACAAAACAACTGAAAATTAAAACACACTAGGTTTTATTTATAAATTTATTTATTTACTGAATAAGGTTTCTAGACTGTAGATAATCCGGGTGCTAAAACTTTGAGTCAGATTATTTTAAAGATTTGTATTTATTGCTACAATGGCTAGCATATAAAGATCTGCCCATACTGTACACAATTAGTCAGATAATAAAACACATAATCATAAAATAGCAATTAATAAAAAATTAAGTATTTTCTAAATACTTAATTGGCTTAAATCAGTGGCTCGATCAGTGGCTCTGATACCACCTTTTTCTGTCACGGCCCCCGACCCGGTTTGACCCGTTTCAGGAGCCGCGGGACAGAAATCCCGTGGTATTTAATTAATTGAGTTTAACAGCGGAAGTTTATTATCAGGATCTTTTTAAAACTGAAATATTTCCCGATTATTTTATTTCACAACGCTGGATAAAACCCCGGTAATTTACAATCATTTGATTTCACGAAGAAATCTTTTATTTTACAAAACATGTTTCTTTATTTTATCTTGAGCCACTTCCTTAAGCTTGTAGTGCTTCACGACACTTTTCCTGGATCATAACAGATCACCTGAAACATGTTTGAAAAAGTTTTTTTTTTTCAGCGGGAAATACTGAGTGAATCATTCTATTTACATAAAATGATGTATAGTTATCAATTACAGCATAAGAGCAATTACAATGGCTTCTATCTTATTTTTATCTGGCGCTCTGTCACAATGGTGACAAGTCACAATGGTGACGATGGTCATACCACTATTAGATCAATGAACCTAAATAGTGATGATTATCCCTGTAGGTCAATGAACCTAACAGTGATTATCCCGAGTAGGTCAATGAACCTAACTGGGAGAAATTAGTAATGTGCACAATACCCCACTAGCCAGTGATTCAAGATATCCACGACTTAGACCCTGTAATTATAACTTTTGAAAATAATTTGAGGTATTGTAAAATAGTTGATAAAAAGAGAATGACTCACATTGCAGATTTAATTTGAGCAGAGCCTAGCCTACTGATTTAGCCTTTTCAACTTAATTTAATAACAGGCACACAATTCGGTTAGTAACTTAATACAGCATTTACGATAACTCACGAGATCAAATCCTCACAACGAATGACAAAGTGCGATACTTAAACATCCATCGGATTCACAACGAATGACAAAGTGATATCACTTAAACATCCATCGGAATCACGACTAATGACAAAGCATAAACCCTAATGTGGGCATCACTTAAACATCCATTGGATATTTTGATCAATCGGACATTGAATCGTATCAGCGATCGAGTTATTACCCTGATTGCAGCGTCGATTAGCGATTTATTTAGATAATCATGACTAGGGTTTACCCCCCTGAGTTTTAGGGGCCCGGATCCTGATTCCAATTGTTCTGAAAATTTTAGGGTTTGTGCAGAATCACTTGGGTGTCTCAATTAGGGTTTCCTATTGGATAAAATAATAAAATAAATAGGACTTTTAATGAGGGTTGTTACATTGGGGATGATGTGACAACTCGTTATTTCAAGATCTTTCCTCCATGCGTCTCGTGTTTTACAATCCTTCTTTTATAGTTCGTCTTACATTGTATCATTTTATTACTCTCGAATTATTAAGAATCTATGCTTAGTGGTTTAGTGTATACAGTTTAATGATGGTATTTAAAGGAAACATAATATGATGAATAACATCTCGACGAAAGATGGGTCTTTCTCCATATAGAGACTCGACGAAAGATGGGTCTTTCGCCGCATAGAGACTCGACGAAATATTGGTATTTCGTCACCAGCGGCCCAAATGAAGCCCAGTGAGTGGCTCGGCCCTATTCACGTAATATAAGCATACGACCTAAGGATTCTTCATGGAACCCTAGTCCTCTCTACCGAGGACGGCAACTCCCTCATCTCGTGGCATCACCTTCATGCTAAGCATCTCTCGCCATGATCTTCTTCGACCCTACACCCCACGGTTAGTGAGTATTGATCGAGTTACTTTTGTGCCCTTGTGATATTTGTTTAGGATTGTAATGGTAGTGATGCATGATGTGTGTAAATTGTATTCTTGCATAAGAAATCGCATCTAGGGTTGTATGTCCATAAAATCACTAATGAATCTAAGGTAGATCACATATAGATTACTGATGTTGTGTTAAATTGTGATTGATGAATTTATGATATGGTTTTGTAAGGTGATAAGAACTCATGAAAGATTATGCATCAAGCTTAGCGATAATGTATGATGATTATGTGTGGCCTGTTAGATGAATAATCATGAGAATAGTCGGCAGAAATCAGGAACCTATAAACGACTATTAGGGTTTTGACGAAAAACATGATGCTTCGAATCATAGGGTTATTCGCCAAACCTAATAGCGACGAAACATTAGATCTTTCGTCACCTCCTTAACTCGACGAAACATATGGTCTTTCGTCATAAGGAGTGTTTCGTCGTGAAGATAAATAAGCCGAATAGTAGGTGCCTGTGATGATGATATATGTGCGTGTATACGAATCCTTGTTACATGTTAATAAGAATAAGAAACTTGGTTCGGTTAGTTGGTATAGCAATCTTACCTGTTATGTTATGTGCTTCCTGGTAACATTTACAGGAGAAGTGAACTTGGATAAGGAAATGTGTATTTGTTGTACATTATACTAAGACCATGTGATAGATGCAAACCGTGTGAATAACTAACTGATGATTGATTGTAAAACTGATGATGATGGTAACCACTGTGGAAAACATGAACTTGTGTTATAAACGTGCATGAGATATAAATGCTTGCTATGTGATATGTGATAACGGTATTACGTGTGACTTGTTGTATACGCGATTTGGATATGTGTTTAAAAAAACTGACTGTTCTTGGTAACCACGGTAGGGTATGGTTGACCAACTTGGTACGGGTAAGGTGATGTAACATACCGAGCAATCTAAGGTGAGTTCACTGCTCTTTTTCCAAGCATGCATCCTGGGGAGGGACATCTGGTAAACGTTCTGGGGAGGAATGTCGGGTAAATGGGTTTGACTGGAATGTTAAACCTAGGTTGTTGGTTAATACACGTATATATATCACTCAAGTCCCTCCTACCGATTGTTGCCAAGAAGGAAACTGGTATTAGTTAATAGCGCTATTTAGGTTTGGCACCCTCACACCGCACCGAGGAGGTCAGGTGTGAACTAATGACCCCCATCTTGACCATTGCTATGATAGAGGCATTGGGGAATAGGGCAAATAATCTGGAGCCATCGGCGGTAAGCGTGTGATTAACAACATCGAATCTGTGAAACGTTTTAATCTGGTAACTAAACACGTTAACAAACCTTTGAACTCACTAGCGTCGTCTGACACACTTGTCTGCATGCTTGCAGGTCTATAGGGTCATCTCATTGGAACTTGCTATCTAGGAAGCTGGAGTGGTCATGGGTCGCGATACATGAAATCGCAAGACAAGTTTGACGGTTTTTCATACAAGTGGTCTATGAAATACTAAACAAATGATTTGTGCTTCCGCTGTATATGTTGAAATACATTTAATGTTTTGTAATACTTTATGTTAATGAATGAAAGTTTTATTTAAAATCTTGTTATGAGTTCAATGTGATTTGTGGCTAGATCCTGGTACGTCACACGTTCCGCGGGGTTTCCGCATGTGGTATTTTGGGGGTGTGACACAGTCGGTCGATGACAACCCAAATAACATCGTGACCTCTAGATGTGCGCGGTAACTTAGTGATAAGATCCATCACAATGTTCTCCCATTCCATACCGGTACCTCTGGTTGTACAAGCAAACCAGATGGTCGTTGATGTTCAGCCTTGGCTTTGAGATAAGTTAGGCATTTCGATACATACAAGGCAACATCCTTTTTCATACCAAGCCACCAGTACTGAGTACGAAGGTCCTTGTACATTTTGTCAGCACCAGGATGAATAGAATATCGAGACTTATGAGATTCGTCCAACAATAAAGTGCGAAGATCGTCTTGTTTCAGAATCCACAAACGATTCTTGAAATAGAGAAACCCATAGTCTTTTGTTTCGAGTTTAAGCTCAAGTTGATGTGGTAATTCCTTACCCATCAAGTCTTGTGTAACACAAGTATGTTGAGCTTGAGAGATACGATTTTGAATATCGGATAGAGTTCGAACAAAATGAAGCTTGGCTCGTTCCTTTCGACTTAGCGCATCGGCTACAACATTCGCCTTACCAGGATGGTAGCGAATCTCGCAATCGTAATCGTTAAAAAGTTCAAACCAGCGTCGTTGTCTCATGTTCAGCTCTTTCTGATTGAAAATGTGTTGGAGACTTTTGTGGTCTGTGAAAACCACGCACTTCGTGCCATAAAGATAGTGTCTCCAGATTTTAAGTGCAAAGACCACAGCTCCTAACTGAAGATCATGAGTCATGTAGTTCTTCTCGTGAATTTTCAATTGTCTTGACGCATAAGCTATAACTTTACCTCGTTGCATAAGAACACAACCAAGGCCTAGATTCGACGCGTCACAATAGACAACAAAATCATTGTTTCCATCGGGCAAAGATAAGATAGGAGCATCACAGAGTTTTTGTTTCAGCGTTTGGAAATCTTCTTCTTGTTTAGGTCCCCACTCAAAAGGCTTATTCTTTTGAATCAAAGCAGTGAGAGGAACCGCGATCTTTGAGAAGTTCTAAATGAATCGACGATAGTATCCAGCAAGACTAAGAAAAGAAGGAACTTCTGTAGGTGACGTAAGTGTGTTCCAATCCTTAATAGCAGCTATTTTGGAAGGATCCACATGAATACCCTGCTCGTTAACAATATGACCCAAAAATTGAACTTCTTTGAGCCAGAATTCACACTTGGAGAATTTGGCGAAAAGTTGCTCCTTCTTCAGAAGTTCCATCGTTAGACGATGGTGTTGTTCGTGATCGACTCGAGACTTCGAATAAATAAGAATGTCGTCAATGAACACAATGATGAACTTGTCTAAATAAGGCTTACAAACCCTATTCATTAAGTCCATGAAGACAGCTGGGGCATTCGTCAAACCAAAAGGCATGAGAGTGAACTCGTAGTGACCATATCTCGTGCGGAAAGCAGTTTTGGGAATATCTTCTTTGAGTACACGAAGCTGATGATACCCAGAACGCGGATCGATCTTGGAAAAACATGTAGCACCTTGCAGTTGATCAAAAAGATCATCTATTCGTGGTAGGGGATATCGATTTTTGATGGTAAGCTTGTTAAGCTCACGATAATCGATACACATTCTGAAAGACCCATCTTTCTTTTTCACAAACAGGACATGAGCGCCCCAAGGTGAATAACTCGGACGGATGAATCCTTTGTCAGATAACTCTTGAAGCTGTTTCTCTAACTCTTGCATCTCAGACGGTGCAAGACGATAAGGTGCTTTAGCAATCGGGAACAAGATCAATATGAAATTCGACTTGACGAACTGGAGGCAAACCAGGCAGTTCATCAGGAAACACCTCTGGATATCTTGGATACACTTGCTCTTGCCTTTCTCCTCTGTGACATGTGCCAGAAAGGCAACATATCCTTTTCGTACACGACAAGAGTTTCAAACCATTAGAAGGTTTCTCCCCACGAATTTCTAGGACATCACCAGACGAAAGAGGAATACGAACAATCTATTAAAACAAACCACCTCAATATGATACTTAGTTAAACAATCCATCCCTATGATAATATCGAAACTTCCAAGTTGCATCGGTGTGAGGTCAATAGGAAAAAGATGGTTATCGAGGTTCAATTGATAATCGTAAATAATAGAATCGAGTACAAGAGGTTTACCAGTAGCAACTTCGACAGATAAGGGTTTCCTCAGTTTAGTTCTAGGCATCGCAAGTAAAGGGTCAAATGATAACGAATCAAAACTTCTATCGGCACCAGAATCGAAAAGAACAGATGCAGGTTGATGGTTAACAAGGAACTTACCGTTAACAACCTCGTTGTCAGCACGAGCCTCGTTGGCGTTCAAATTTTATGCTCGTCCACGAGCGGGATTCGCATTAGCGTTGGCATTCGGATTCGCAAGCTTCGGACAATTGTTGTGGAAGTGACCCATCTCTCCGCAATTATAACATGAGCCAGGTGGGAATCTAGCAGCGTTTCCCAGAGCTGAAGCTTGATTTTGAGCAGCTTGATTCTGACCCAAACGACAAATGTTGGCCGTATGCCCAAGTTCACCACAAGTGGTGCGCTGTTTACAAGCTTGTTGGGTCGCATGATGACCATTACACCGATTGCAGTGAGGTGCGGTACCAACATACTGTTTCTTGGCAGGAGGTTGTGATGGTGGGTTCTAAGCATTTTGATTGGTGACAACCAAGTTCTGGGAAGCCTTGTGCTTCCTCGACCTCCTTGACGACTTGCCCTTTTTCTTACCTTTACCCTTGTTTTGAGTAGTGTCGGTCGACTGTTTATTGTCACCCTTACGAGTCAGTTTTCCTATCCTGACCTGAGACTCAGTCAGGGTTGTAGCCAATTCGATAGCCTGACGCACAGCGGTAGGGTTACTACCAGTTACAATGTCTTGCACAGAATCAGGCAAACCATCTATATACCTCTCGATCGCTTTCTCCAACGGGGTAACCATAGTAGGACACAAAAGACTCAGCTCCTCAAAACAATCCGTATACACATGATGTTCTCCCCCATCTTGTTTTAGATCATCGAACTCTCATTCTAAAGCCCTTATTTCGTGACAGGGACATAACTCTTTCATCATGAGAGCCCGAAGCTCTTCCTAACTTTGTGCCATAGCCACATCGGCACCCCTATCTCGCATCACACCGTTCTACCATGTTAGAGCACGCTTCTCGAAAACACTAGATGCAAACTCAACCTTTCACTCATTCGGACACTGAACATGTCTAAATGTGCTCTCCAGACTCTCGAACCATTGTAGGAGCGCAGTTGCTCCTTGAGACCCAGGAAACTTCAGTGGTTTAGCCGAATTAAACGTTTTGAAACTATACTAAGCATTTTTGTTTTTTTATTGTTGTTTGCTTGATTAATCTGAGTTATTGTTCGGAATCATAGCAGGGATCTGCTGAGTGATAATAGCTGCGAGTTCGGTGTTAGATTGTGGTTGTGCATCTCATCGAGGAGGCATATTCTAAAAAGAACAAGGAAACATGAGAAACGAGTGAGATCGACAATTGGATAAACAAAAGAGGTATTGAAAATATCGACAAAAGATAAGGAAGGTGATCATTCATTCATTACCTCGAACAAACAAACGATACACAGTGACTAATCAAAGTAAATGGGTCAAAATAATGTATCGTGAAGACATGCTTTAGCCTATAAGTGGACACTCACCCCAAGAGTTCCCAAGTAAGAGTGACTGGTCGGATTATGTGGATTTGTACAAACACTCTAGCCTTAGACAGAAAACTCAGGATACAGGCACCCACCCTTCCAGATTGCACGTGTTCACATTATAAGACCCAAACTTTGACGAGATTTGAAAACTTTGAAGGTTCAAAACCTTATAATAAATCATCTACAAAGAGATGATTGGTTTTCAAAGCGGATTTGTTATTGTGTTCTCGTTGTGGTTATCACCTAAAGATAAGTGACGGTATTCTTTTAAAATCTAAACGCAAGTAAACTCGAGTTAGGGTCCTAGAAAAGTTATAGTCTAGGTCAAAGCATTACTAATAACCTAATTCCCTATAACCATGAGCTCGGATACCAACTCTTCTGTCACACCCCGACCGCGTAAAACAACAAAACGAGGCGGAAACGTCGGGGAGTGGAGCGACAGAATTATTGTTTCACAACCATGGATTTAAAAGTTTCGTTTTATTTAGATATTAAACATTAAGTATTGTCTTGAAACAGAACAAACAGTTAAACACTTTGTCTATCATTGTTAATAAGTCACTATGGCCTCGTCCGATCCTAAGTGAGCATGCATCCTAGTAGCAATCAAAATCATCAAACAACACCACCTGAAACATATGTGAAAATAAAGTCGGCAAAGAAATGTCGGCGAGCACCTAGATTTTGTGAGAGTGTCGGATTCATGGTTCGTTTACATGTTGCAATACCTCATTTGACTACAAGAGTCGATAATTGAAAATCTTGTTTTGAAAAGAGTTTAGTATTGCAATATGAATAACCAGCTCAAAATAAGTTTGTTATAGTTTATAAAAAAATCTCGTTGCCATGAATCTTAACCCAAAACATTTGTTTAAGTAAACCAAATTGTAAATCGTTCTCGTAATAAAACTCGTATGATTTATATCCTTTAGTAAACATCGTTGCGTGTCTTTGTTTAAAAATCGTTCGTCCACGTGAACTGAATAACGCCATGGAATATAATATGATAAAAGCACTTATATATAAGAAGTACCAGCGGCGTATCTACCATGCTTTTATCACATTACACCCGTCCCGTTATCTAATCACATACCAAAAATCAATCGTTTAAATCGTTCAACTCGTTCACATTATAGTCCATCGTTCATTTGTTTAAATCGTTTAAATCGTTCAAGTCGTTCAATCGTTCAAATCGTTCATAATCTTTCATGTATTAATTGTTAAAAACTACTTTTGGCCGTCTCGTTGAATAGATTCAAACCTTCGTAACTCGTCCATCGTTCAACTCGTATTAACAAACCACCAAAGGGTATGTTAAAAATCATCAGGTTTTGTCGTTACCCACATATCCCCACACATAACCATGGCGATAGTTTGATAACGAGATTTGTCAGATCCTATGGTACCATAACATACTACTGGTCGGCTCAGCCAAAGCTAATGAATGTCATTCGTTATGTAATTACGTCCCAACAAGTTCGTTCACATTATCGAAATTATTATGTTTAATATAAACCATAGGATTCGTTTTTGAAAACACGAAATCGTTTAACACATATGATTTACTCCAAAACAATTGAAAACAGTAAAATAGGGGAACTATGTACTCACTTTGTAGTGCAAAGTATCCTTGGTTTAATGAACTATCAATGCTCGGGTAAACTAAGGAAATCAAGTAGCACCTAGTAATCGGATCGCTAAGTTAATAAATCGACACCTAAATCGGGAGATCGGGTAGAATGAGGTCTTGTAAACCAAATGAGTATTGGAACTTATGTGATATGGTTTAACAAAGCCTACATTCTGAGTCAGAACCTATCCTAAGTGCTTACAACCCGTTACGACCCGTTAAGGTAGCTTATGCTACGTTAACGCGTCGTACGCGCGAATGCGTGTTCGAGACGCCTAACTAGTCCTATGACAAGTATTATATGCCCTAACATGTTTAAATATGTTGCATAATCAGTTTAGGTGACAAAAGTTAAGTACATATGCTTAAAATCAAATTATGCATGAAAAGGGCATTTTGGTCATTTACCTAAGGCATATAAACTACCTATCATACAACTATTAAACTAAGTGACCATAAGGTATAACCTCGGAAGGTTATTCCCTTTACAACTATGGTCACAAAATATGCTTGGTCGGATCCTAATGATCGACCAAATGGGTCGGGTTCGAAAGTCTAAGCGGTTGTCAAGACCGCTTGACTTACGACCCTATACAAGCACTAGACTAAAAGTGACGAGTTAAACATGTTAAAACATGTTTAACTAAGTTAGAAAAACAGGTTTGATATCAAAGAAAAGGGTTTTGATACCCGAAAATAGCTTCGTCGCAAAATGCACATAATCGGCATTTTGACCGAAACTTTGACTCGTCACTTCTACTAATCGACGTGGTAATCAATAGGTATAGTCACAAGGAACTATAACCATCTTGATTACGCTCACGTTGCAAAGTTCAATTGAACTTTGACTTGACCAAATCGTGGTCAAAGCAGAAAGTCAAACACTATTTGACTTTCATGCTTAAATACATAAATAAGCATGAAAGAAGCTTACAAAGTGTCCAAGCTTGAAGATTAGAACAAGAAAACTAAAGAATGAAGCCTTCAACCAGAGGGATAGCTTCACTTAGAGCAGGTTTGAATGAACGAGCAAGGAACTTGGCAAAAACCCAAGCTATTTATAGATTTCTTGGATGAATTAGATCATTACAAGTATTTTTGAAACTCAATCTTGGCCATACACTTGTGGCACATTGTTTCCAATACAATGGGAACACAAAAACAAGCAAATGGTATGCTAAATCAGGGATTAAAACCATGAGAACAGGCTGTTTCAACCAGATTCAATGTTTCTGATCTGATGCTCTGTCGCGCCCCGCGTAGGCTATAGCCTAGGCTTACGCGCCCCGTGAGAACAGTTTCAACAATTTACAGTTTTAGCCCCTGCAAGCTTAAAACTTAGTTTTTGATGCTTTTAAGCCTCGTTAACCCCATTTCAAGGCTCTACAATGAAGTTAAAGCATAGGGAACATGAAATATGCTTGAAAACATCTCGGATGTCGGTTCATTTGGTCATACGGTTGCGTTATTTGGTTAATTACGATGAAAACTCGGACGGACGCGAAAATGATCCAAATTACACGACGAATGGTATTTTTGCATTTCAATCACTAAAATAAAATATTTTAATGATTTCAAAAATTTTTGGATGTCCGGATATGTTCAGAACATAAGATATGCGCGTAAATGCAAACTTATCCACTTTTTGACGCTTTTAGTCCTTATTGATCAAATAAGCATATTTTCGCATACCGAACCCCTCAAAGCCTATTTCTAAGCTATGTAAAGGATATTTAGGGTATGTTTAACTTATGATCATGTTCTAGAATGTTCGTTACCATACGAATCGGTATACTTTCACAGTTTGACACAAATAGTCCATGCGATCGTATAGACTTGTTTTCGACGCACTAAACCCCCCAAAAATCATTTCTAAGTTATGTAAAGGTTATTTAAGGTATGTTAAGCCTATATCACTCTCCCAGAGTGTTTTTCATGTTTAACTGATTACCTTTACGCAGCAGTTCGCGTATAACTTTCCAGAAAGCGATTTAAAGCTTGAAATCGAACTAGAATCAAATCGTAAAATATTCAAACACAAATACACAAATATTAACACCAAAACACATTGTTGTATGGATAATGTGATTTGGGTTATCTTACTAACACGTGTGCATTGTATGTTTTTAATACAAAATAATCAGGATAATCAACAGGAAGCTGTAAAAATACATAACTATACAATGTGAGTCATTTTTTTTTCTACCAAACTGTGTTACAAAATCACAAATATTTTCAATTATACTTACAGTGATTAAGTCTTTGTATTCTACAATTACTGCCGGTATCTGGGGTTTTGTATACCGTACTAGTCAAGCATTACTATTGGACAAAGGGTTAGCCAATAGTAATATGACCACAGTCATGGAACTGCCAACATGACAAATACTGAATGAGTAATTGGGTAGATATAAACATTGTAATCGCTCTCAATACTGTAAAGTTATAAAAGTTTCTTTTGATTAAACTGGGATGCACACGCCAGTATTTCTTGTTGACAAAATCTTTTTAAAACGCGCTTAAAGTAACTTGATGTGAAAGCTATTAGAAGCCAACTATGGAGCACTGAAGGCTTAAAGAATGTGGCTATAAAAGTTACCTAAACAAAAGAAGATTATGTTTTCAATAGTTAGTGTTTATCCCTATAAATGTATTGGGAATGAAACATGGGTTTTATCCAATTTGTTTATTATAAAATTTTGGTGTTTTAAAACTCTGAAATTTATTTCCTAACTACGATCTTGATGTTCTCATTTCTGCTGCCAAATTAATAAACACCGATACCACCGGCTCTTGTTCGCGGCTCCCGCTCCTGGTGTAGGGGTCGGGGGTTGCGACAGAAGGTGGTATCAGAGCCACTGATTTAAGGTATTTAGGTGTTCTCTTAATACCTAAATTTTAACCAACTGTGTTAGGAAATAACTTATTTGTTATTCTGTGTAAATATACATATTATTATTTTATTATCATTTTAACAATTTTCTAGCTTACAGTATGAGTGATCAGGGTACTTCTAATACCTACCGTCAATTCCCATTCTCCAAAGAATGAAGGAACATCCCAGCCAACCCCAGGATACACTGCTGATTCTAAGGATGTCTTTGTTTCCAAAGCCAAGTCCAAAGAACCACTTCCCCCTAAGAAACGAGGGTGGTTTAGTAAGGCAACTTATGAAAGGAGGAAAAGAATGAGAAAACTCCAACAATGAAGGATAGCGAATAGAGAAAGAAATACCCAAAACTAGGAAGCTAGACCCTTATGGGAAGAAGAGTTGGATAGGCAACTAGCTGACTTTCACATGTTTGGAAATGTAGAGTTTGGAAATGTAGAAGGTTAATCTCAACCAAGACTAGGGGTGTTCAAAAAACTCGTGGCTCGCAGCTCGCTCGAAACTCGCTCGAAAAAAGCTCGAAGAAAGCTCGGCTCGAAATTGGCTCGGTTGTAAAGGAGCCAGCTCGGCTCGGCTCGGTTTGTAAACGAGCCAGCTCGGCTCGGCTCGGTTTGTAAACGAGCTGAGCTCAAGCTAGGCATGGCTCGGCTCGTGAGCTGGCTCGATAAGGTTTACATCCTTCATTTTTTTTTGTCCCACATCGCTTAGAAAATAAAAACTAAGAGAGTATCTCCCCTATAAAAGAAGGTAAAGACAATCTATAAAGTGAATTAGCTATTTATACTTGCATATTTAACCATATGGTTAAATTAAATGGCAATTATGGCCCTTAGTCTATGAAGAAATTCATTTTTAAGAGCTTTTTAAGTAGTAAAATTTGCGGTTCTTTATTAGTTCGAGCTAGATCGAGCCGAGCCGAGCTAACTCGAATTCTAATCGAGTCGAGCTCGAGCCTCAAGTTTCAGCTCGATTTGAAATTCAAGCTCGAGCCGAGCCAGCTCAAATCGAGTTCGAGCCGAGCTCGAGCTGGGTCTAGCTCCGCTCGACTCGGCTCGTTTACAGCCCTAACCAAGACCCACAACTTCTACCATTATTCCCTAACCAACCCATGGAACTAGAACAGAACCAGGAGAACCAGCTACCAATCCCAGCCTTTGATCCAAATGAGATTCCTAGAATTCCCGCACCAAACCCTTAAACTATGATCCGTGGTGGGACAACAACCGGTCAATTATGGAAATATTAAATAACCCATATCCTTATGGAGAACCAATACCACGTTACCCTGAACCAGTACCAGCCCCACTACCGCCAATGAATCAAGAGAATGTGGAAGAACTTTGCCAGTATGGTGAAGAGTTAGTTGAAGAGGGAAATCGGATTCGCCAAATAGGAGAAAAACTCGTCTGGAAATATGACGAGCGTGAAATGCAGTACTAGAAAAGCCAACACCTAATATATATATATATATACATATATGTGTGTATTTTGATACCATGAAAAAATATCAACTAAAAATAGATATAAACTAATATATATATATATATATATATACATATATGTGTGTATTTTGATACCATGAAAAAAAATCAACTAAAAATAGATATAGACTAATATATATATATTGATGCATAATTACTAGGATTTAAAATTCCAGTTGTAATTTGTAATAGATGCGTATATGAATATGAAAAGTGTAAGTCGCAATGATCGACGTTTTTGGTTAAATGTGTTTGAGCATTTGTTTGTTTAAATTCTGTGATATTAATACCTGATAAATGTTTACAATTCAAATGTCAAACGAAGTAAATCAAGAAATCCAGAATAACGATAATAACGGAAACCAAGTGGATAAAAGTGCTATCGAACACATAGTAGCCCAAGGAATCATAGATGCTATGCCCTATATTATCGACACTATTAAAAAGGCAGAAAATAATGATTCTATAATCGGAAGTAAACGTGCACCCACCGAACCAAGTCACGGTGTGAATGGAAATCTTGGACCACTTATCCAAGCTCGGATTCCAAAAAGAAGAAGGACCATCTCATATGGTTGTTCTTATAAAGAATTCTTAGCCTGTAAACTGGTAGAATTCTTAGGCAATGAACAAGCCATTTCAGCCTTGTGCTGGATAGAAAAGACAGAAGCAGTCTTAAAAATAAGTAAATGTGCAGATGAAGATAAGATCATGTTTGCTTCTAATCTCTTTAAGAATGCAGCATTAGAGTGGCGGAATACCATTCTTCAGTCTAGAGGAAGTGACAGGGTTTATAACATGGAGTGGACCAATTTTAAAGAAATAGTTGAAAGGAAATTCTGTCCTCCTAATGAAAAGAAGCAGATTTCCAAAGTTCTTAAATCATAGAATGAGTGGGGTAGATTGCAGGGAATATACTACCACATTCTTTGAATATGCAAGAATAGTACGAACGCTAGCCTCACCAGAACTAGTAGTAATTTCCCGTTAGATCTGTTGATTAATCAGTGAAATAAGACATATAGTCAAGGCAACTAGACCACAAACCGTAGAAGAAGCAGTAGAACTAGCTAACACCCTGACTGATGAATTGGTGTCACGCCCCAAAAACATCGCAGCGGAATATTAAACGTAGTGGTGACAGAAGTTGGTGCCCATTTATATCTTGTCAAGCGATGCATTTTATTGTTGAACATATTAATTTAGTATAAACATAAGTTATAACACATTACGCTTTAAGACACGACACAACCACATAGTTAAGTTGTCTTTGATCCTCGCGGATCCTATTACAAAACGTCCCAGAAAGTTTAAAAGTTGTCCAACATTTTCAAATTACACAACATGCATCATCAAACACAAGATACGTGTAACGCCCCAAAATCTGAATGTTAATATTTGTCGTGTGTTCCGATATGACATGTTATGAAATAAATAACTAGGCTATTTAACCTAGTTAAGGGTATGGTCAAAAGAATTAAAAGAGGAAGATAATGTCAGTTATGTTTTAAAGGTAAACCCGAGGGGCTAAAGTGGGAAAGATGAAAGTTAAGTTATTAAATAACTTATCACACACAAACACACACATACGTGTGTGTTCGAGAAGGAGCAGGAGGCTCCTATGGAGCCTCAAACCCTAGCATCATCTTTATGCTCAAATTGGAAGGCAAGATGAAGCTTAAATCCATAACCAAGCATGGATTAATGATCACCAACACGAGAGGATCATAAGGTATGTTTTAAATCTAAGATTGGTGATCATGGGTGAAGTGGGTTATGCTCTAATCCGTGAGCTAATATGAAATTGATCATGTACAAGGGTTAGAATCCTCGAACAGAACATGGGTTATGTATGGTTTGTGTTAATTTGATGATTTGAGGTGAAACCCGTTAGTTAGGGTGAAGATGATGACTAGAATCACCTCCTATGTTCAAGTCTTGTTGAATGATTGATGTATTATGTGGGTATGATGAATTATTGTTAGATGAAAGTATAGGAATATGATGATGTTATGTTTAATGTTCATTTGGAATGATATATGATGATTGGTAGTAGGATTTCATGGGTTATGTATGAGTTTAGAAGATTTGTGCATGAAATAGTTGTACGTTATGTTTACAAGGTAGTACTCACATCAAGTGTGTGATGCAATGTATATAGTTTCGTCCGTATAGTCGATTATGATGTTACGGGCATATATTGATAAGTCGATGGTTACATATGGTTAATAGTTGACTTTTGAAAGTCAACAAGATTAAGAAACATGATTTGACTTGTTGTCGTAAAGGTAGGATTATAGGAAGTCGTTTGGTACATGTTATGTTAATATGTATTATTTGTAATTACATGATGAATTTCGTGTGATGGAAAGGATATGAAGTCGATTATATGTTTTAATGCTTGTTAGTAATGACTAAGGAAAGTTAAGTGTGAATTATGCGAATGATATGATGGTTACATGTACAAATGAGTATGCTAATAAGGGCGTGGTTTCGATGAAATGAAAGTATAGGAAACACGTCGAGACGGACTCAAGCTTGAGGTGTTAACGGGTCAAGAAGAGGCAAGGAATCGGATACGAGCACGGACGCATAAGGTAAGTGATTTCCATAATCACTTCTTAGTACAATTAAGTAATAAGGTGTTTTAATTAAACATACACGATGTTTGAGGTAAAAAATGTGTTAAAGTCTTTCGTCGTAAATGATGGAATTAAAGTTGAGCAAAATGCCCTTGATGGGTATTTTGCGGCAAACGATCTTAAAAGTAGCTTAGAAACAAGTTATTCGATTAGTGTAATGTTTTGGACAAGTATGGAAGTGGGGATTACGGTTTGGTTAGTCGTAGACCAATTAATCCACGAATACCCTTAACGGGTCAAAAATAAGCATATGAACGATAAGGTGTTAAGAGGATGCAAGACATCCAAGAATTTAGTAATTTATGATAGATGTCACTGATATTATTATGTTTATAAGAGGTTTTGGTAAAACGAACAAGTTATGTTGACGTATGCATGAACGGGTCGAAAAGTGGTAAAAGGGTAATAAGCCGAAGAGTTAAAAGTCGGAAATTATATTAAGTCGGATGCTGGATTTTAGTTCCATTAGATGGAGAATTAAATTACGGACGCGTAGGAAAAAAAATCGGGTAAAACGGACCTATAACGAAGAAGTTATGACAGTTTCCGTGAAATTCGGTTGCGCTGGAAATCTGCAGCACAGCAGCAACAACCTTCTGTCGTTTGGAGGGCGTCGCGCCACGCGACGGGGGGTCGCGCGATGCGACGGGTCAAGTTTCTCCGAAAATTGTTTTCGTGCCTCGTTTTAGCTTGGGAACTCGTTTAAACGCGTTTTAAGTTGCGTATGACTAGTTTAACTCATGTTTTGTGACCAATAGGGTAAACGCACGTGTGGATAGGTATGTATGGATATTGTATATATCTATACATGTATGTAGAAGTGTATGTAAGCGTGTATGCGCGAATGTATGCAAGATTATAGTGTGTAAGCAGGTACATAAGGATATATAAAGACGTATATGAATAGGTAAGTACGAGTTGGGTATGTTGAAACAGGTGATTATAAATATACATGTAAGTAAGTATATATGCATGTACGTATGTATGTTGTATGAGTATAAGTGTATGTATGTAAGGGTGTATGTAGATAGTATGTGTATGTAGTCAAGTTAGCATGTACGAAGGTAGGCACGTATGTAAGTTGTGAGAAGGTATGAAATAAGTATGTACGTATGTATGTAAGTATGTATGTATGTTTATATGTATGTATGTATGTAAGTATGTATGAATGTATGTAGGTATGTAAGTATGTATGTATGTATGTATGAATGGATGTATTTAGGTATGCACGTACGTATGAATGTAGGTACATAGGTATGTATGTTGCTATGTGTGATCGTAAGTGTATGTATAGGTTGTATGAAAGTATTTACGCATGTATTCAATGAAATTGAGTACTAACGATAATAACAGAATGCTTGGTGATGAAGTGTAACGCAGGAATACCAAGGAAGTCTCACTACGGATCGTATGATAAAAGGGAAATCTGGGATGTAAAGAGTTAATGAAATGAAAAGTAAACGTGAACAAATCTTGTATGCTTATGATACGTACTAACGTTATGAATTTTATGTGGTGAACGTAGGTAGTACAAGCCATGAGGATTACTAAGGAGTAGAGATCGAAGATCGAGTCACAAGACGGATTGTACGAGAATGTTTAAATATGTAATTTAGTGTCGATAAGTTATGTTCTTATATTATAAAATGAATTTTTAGAATGTCAAGATGTATGTCATGAAAGAAATTTTCAGACTCGAAATTCCGCTGCGTAGTTTTAAGGTTAAACGTGTTAGGGTATTACAAGTTGGTATCAGAGCCCTGGTTTGAGGGAATCAAGTACGAGAAGGTAAGTACTTGAACTCAAACTTGTGTGCTCTTGAGATAAGAAATCCGTACAATCTAAGACTCGATCAAGATCCAAATGTAAAGGCTGATGAAAGTATGTATTTATGTATACGTATAAAGAAACTAACGGTTTTGTATGTGCAAGGTAAGCGTAAGTGTTGGAAGAGGATGATCCGTGAATGCAGTCTAGGATGAATACTAAGGCAGGCAAAGTGGTAATAAGACAAATAGGCAAATGAGCCCAGGTACGTGAATTTAATATGTGGGTGTAAGTAATGGTAAAATTCTTTAAGGGAAGGAGAATTTTAAAATGAAAGACAATGATTGTATAGTAGTGAAGTACTGGAAGTGATACACGCGCCGAAACCTAAGTCTACGGACATGAGGTGACAATCACATGAAGGCACGAAACTACTATGTGGATTGTGTACCTGGCCAGTACACGAGAAACGTATGACGTTCGTGCGATCATGATAATTGTTACAGGTATGTCTGGTAGAGTCAGGTAGCAGGCGGGCGTGTGGGTGAAATGGGAAGTAAGGCTCTCGGGAAATTGAGAGTACTATGAAAGTATGAAAAGCATGCCTGATAAGAACGAAGAATGTGGAATCCGTAATTAAGTACGGATCAACAAGATAAGAATGCAATGTTTGAATCCGCGAGACGGATTCAAGGATGAAAGGTAAGAATGAATGTTTGAATCCGCGAGACGGATTCAAGGATGAAAGGTAAGAATGCAATGTTTGAATCCGTGAGACGGATTCAAGGATGAAAGGTATGAATGTAATGTTTGAATCCGTGAGACGGATTCAAGGATGGAAGGTATGAATGCAATGTTTGAATCCGTGAGACGGATTCAAGGAGGGAAGGTATGAATGTAATGTTTGAATCCGCGAGACGGGTTCAAGGATAAAAGGCATGAATGTAATGTTTGAATCCGTAAGGCAGATTCAATGAATGAAAAAGCATGAATGATGCGTCTGAATCCGTGAGACGGATTCAAAAATATAAAAAGATGAAATTAATCCGCCTAAGAAGATGTCGATAGTTTGACCATGATTGAGTCGAACGGGTCATAGAAAATAAGTATAAAGTAAAAAGTGATAGTATAATAGACGAAGTTTTGTATAAGTTACGTGTTAGATGTGTTAGTAATTGACTCTTAGAAGTCAGAATGATGACGGGCGGTGACCCGGACAATAACTTGAGTATGGGCGGGAATGGTAATAAGGTCTTCGCTAGTAAGCATGAATGGAAGGAAGTACGAGCCTGTACTTCAGTTGGCGAAATAATTAATTGAATGAAAGGATTGCATGTAAGAAATAGAATGTGTGGTACATTATAGCAGGCACGTAGGAAATTGTAGAAGAGTTATAGGTGGGTAATCACCTAGTGTAATGAATGTTTGAATGACATATGCTAACCGCTGATGTTGTTGATGATAATGTTAGAACTATTGATGTAATGAAACCAATCATATTGGTGAAAGGACGTGCACGAGCGGAAGCTCATTATGCGAATGAATGAAACCGGGCCTGTACGGCTAGTACTCGAGGAGAAGATGATCGATCTGGGTTGCGGATCGTGGTTTGGGAGATGAAAAAGAGGTTAGTAAAATGTTTAACTCACGATTGGAGAGATATGAACTATTTATACACGTGAATTAAGTAATGCATGAAGTGGAAGCAATAGTAATGTGAAATGAATGGAATGATATAAAGATAAAATAAAGGTATGCAAGGTATACGTAACTGTAGAAAATGTAGAATAAGGTTAATGTTAAAGTTAAGAATATATGAGTATGTATAGATTTCAAATTCAAAGTAAGGTCGTTTAGTCGATGAAGACGTTATGAATGTGCAAATAATAAAAAGGGAATGTTAGTAGTGGGATGTTGAAATGGTTTCAAGTAAATAAAAGATATATAATGCATATGATATACGCGTATTAGTATGATGAATGAATCATTAGCTATAAAGGCTGTTAGGAACTTGAGTTATTAGTGGAAGCGACACTAATAAGAACTCCGGAACGGGTTCTTGGAGCCAGAAGATTCTCATTAGGATGGGCTAGGGGTCGTATGGATGGACTGGAAGAAAGATAATGTGTGTTCAATGAAAATGAGAAAGGTTTCGGGGACGAAACCTTGTTTAAGGGTGGTAGACTTGTAACGCCCCAAAATCTGAATGTTAATATTTGTCGTGTGTTCTGATATGAAACGTCATGAAATAAATAACTAGGCTATTTAACCTAGTTAAGGGTATGGTCAAAAGAATTAAAAAAGGAAGGTAATGTCAGTTATGTTTTAAAGGTAAACCCGAGGGGCTAAAGTGGGAAAGATGAAAGTTAAGTTATTAAATAACTTATCACACACAAACACACACATACGTGTGTGTTCGAGACGGAGCAGGAGGCTCCTATGGAGCCTCAAACCCTAGCATCATCTTTATGCTCAAATCGGAAGGCAAGATGAAGCTTAAATCCATAACCAAGCATGGATTAATGATCACCAACACGAGAGGATCATAAGGTATGTTTTAAATCTAAGATTGGTGATCATGGGTGAAGTGGGTTATGCTCTAATCCGTGAGCTAATATGAAATTGATCATGTACAAGGGTTAGGATCCTCGAATAGAACATGGGTTATGTATGGTTTGTGTTAATTTGATGATTTGAGGTGAAACCCGTTAGTTAGGGTGAAGATGATGACTAGAATCACCTCCTATGTTCAAGTCTTGTTGAATGATTGATGTATTATGTGGGTATGATGAATTATTGTTAGATGAAAGTATAGGAATATGATGATGTTATGTTTAATGTTCATTTGGAATGATATATGATGATTGGTAGTAGGATTTGATGGGTTATGTATAAGTTTAGAAGATTTGTGCATGAAATAGTTGTACGTTATGTTTACAAGGTAGTACTCACATCAAGTGTTTGATGCAATGTAAATAGTTTCGTCCGTATAGTCGATTATGATGTTACGGGCATATATTGATAAGTCGATGGTTACATATGGTTAATAGTTGACTTTTGAAAGTCAACAAGATTAAAAAACATGATTTGACTTGTTGTCGTAAAGGTAGGATTATAGGAAGTCGTTTGGTACATGTTATGTTAATATGTATTATTTGTAATTACATGATGAATTACGTGTGATGGAAAGGATATGAAGTCGATTATATGTTTTAATGCTTGTTAGTAATGACTAAGGAAAGTTAAGTGTGAATTATGCGAATGATATGATGGTTACATGTACAAATGAGTATGCTAATAAGGGCGTGGTTTCGATGAAATGAAAGTATAGGAAACACGTCGAGACGGACTCAAGCTTGAGGTGTTAACGGGTCAAGAAGAGGCAAGGAATCGGATACGAGCACGGACGCATAAGGTAAGTGATTTCCGTAATCACTTCTTAGTACAATTAAATAATAAGGTGTTTTAATTAAACATACACGATGTTTGAGGTCAAAAATGTGTTAAAGTCTTTCGTTGTAAATGATGGAATTAAAGTTGACCAAAATTCCCTTGATGGGTATTTTGGGGCAAACGATCTTAAAAGTAGCTTAGAAACAAGTTATTCGATTAGTGTAATGTTTTGGACAAGTATGGAAGTGGGGATTACGGTTTGGTTAGTCGTAGACTAATTAATGCACGAATAACCTTAACGGGTCAAAAATAAGCATATGAACGATAAGGTGTTAAGAGGATGCAAGACATCCAAGAATTTAGTAATTTATGATAGACGTCACTGATATTATTATGTTTATAAGAGGTTTTGGTAAAACGGACAAGTTATGTTGACGTATGCATGAACGGGTCGAAAAGTGGTAAAAGGGTAATAAGCCGCAGAGTTAAAAGTCGGAAATTATATTAAGTCGGATGTTGGATTTTAGTTCCATTAGATGGAGAATTAAATTACGGACGCGTAGGAAAAAGAATCGGGTAAAACGGACCTATAACGAAGAAGTTATGACAGTTTCCGTGAAATTCGGTTGCGCTGGAAATCTGCAGCACAGCAGCAACAACCTTCTGTCGTCTTGAGGGCGTCGCGCCACGCGATGGGGGGTCGCGCGACGCGACGGGTCAAGTTTCTCCGAAAATTGTTTTCGTGCCTAGTTTTAGCTTGGGAACTCGTTTAAACGCGTTTTAAGTTGCGTATGACTAGTTTAACTCATGTTTTGTGACCAATAGGGTAAACGCACGTGTGGATAGGTATGTATGGATATTGTATATATCTATACACGTATGTAGAAGTGTATGTAAGCGTGTATGCGCGAATGTATGCAAGATTATAGTGTGTAAGCAGGTACATAAGGATATATAAAGACGTATATGAATAGGTAAGTACGAGTTGGGTATGTTGAAACAGGTGATTATAAATATACATGTAAGTAAGTATATAGGCATGTACGTATGTATGTTGTATGAGTATAAGTGTATGTATGTAAGGGTGTATGTAGATAGTATGTGTATGTAATCAAGTGAGCATGTACGAAGGTAGGCACGTATGTAAGTTGTGAGAAGGTATGAAATAAGTATGTACGTATGTATGTAAGTATGTATGTATGTTTGTATGTATGTATGTATGTAAGTATGTATGAATGTATGTAGGTATGTAAGTATGTATGTATGTATGAATGGATGTATTTAGGTATGCACGTACGTATGAATGTAGGTACAAAGGTATGTATGTTGCTATGTGTGATCGTAAGTGTATGTATAGGTTGTATGAAAGTATTTACGCATGTATTCAATGAAATTGAGTACTAACGATAATAACAGCGTGCTTGGTGATGAAGTGTAACGCAGGAATACCAAGGAAGTCTCACTACGGATCGTATGATAAAAGGGAAAGCCGGGATGTAAAGAGTTAATGAAATGAAAAGTAAACGTGAACAAATCTTGTATGCTTATGATACGTACTAACGTTATGAATTTTATGTGGTGAGCGCAGGTAGTACAAGCCATGAGGATTACTAAGGAGTAGAGATCGAAGATCGAGTCACAAGACGGATTGTACGGGAATGTTTAAATATGTAATTTAGTGTCGATAAGTTAAGTTCTTATATTATAAAATGAATTTTTAGAATGTCAAGATGTATGTCATGAAAGAAATTTTCAGACTCGAAATTCCGCTGCGCGTTTTAAGGTTAAACGTGTTAGGGTATTACAATACGCAATGATTTCCCGAAGCTGAACTCAAGTACCTGTAGAACATGTTAAAATCAAGTGTCAACACAAAGGAAGGTGAGTTCACATATTCACTTAAGCATAATTTTAATCCAAGGAAAACCTTCTGATTAGTTGTTTATTTGAAAACATCCATATAAATTTTAGAAAGTCCATTTCACTTCCTTAATAAGATCCATGGGCCTTCCATCGGTTCATCAATCCGACAACTGTAATATATATATTGCCCAGATTTTGTATATTAAATTATTGCGTCAACTTTCAGACTCGTATGTTAGCTAGACGATACGAACTATATATTAACCATGCAGGGATAATCAAAGCTAGACAATAAACATAATTTAAATTCGTCATTTGACTTGACGCGGGGCGACCGGTCACGACGAGGTTGTCAACCGATAGATCTAGCAACAATTCATCGCGTGCAATACTTAAATGATTAAATGACACCATTGGCGCTAGGGTCCATATTGAGACCATTTATGATGTCTGCCTCACGTACAATATATATATATATATATATATATATATATATATATATCCTACTAATATGATAATTTAATACACGACGTTGTACGAATTCCCCTGACACTCCATTATTTGAGAACCAGTCAAGAATTCGTCCCCAACTGTACGGTCATGTTTCACTTAGGAAATACCGTACTTTCAATATTCATTCTTCAAAAACGTTTTACTTTGAAACGTATGACTTATCAAATCTTATATATTTTCAATGAAAATATATATTTTATATTAAAAGGTATGTTTTATTTCGAAAACATTATTAAACCCATTTATTGACGTGTTCTACCGCCAAAATATATACAAAGCAGTAAAAATAGGGGTTTAGTGACACTCACCTTTGGGTGCGTATTTTAATAGCTTAATCCCAGAGATTGATTTTTATACACGTCCTAATATAGGAACGATTCTAAATCAATATACATAACACAAAAATCCTAAGTTTCTCCGTTTCTTAGAATTATCACATAACTTTGAGATTTTCTCGAAAAGTTGTCATTTTTTATTATGTTGGCACGTTATTATATATATATATATATATATATATATATATATATATATATGAGTCCATATATATATTTATGATTTTGCGACTTGAACGATTTTATTGGTGACCATTATTGTGTAAATCTGTTAACTCTCCCGTTTATACGCAATATATCTACGATTTACGCGTTGTAATATATGTACATAAACGTTCATATAATTTAACACCGAAACACGCGGAATATTGCTAACTTATCTATTTTGTCGATCATTTTTAAAGCAAATATACATAAAATATCATATATGTATCAAATTTCAAGCTCGACAAACAAGTTTCACATTTAACACAATTTTCACTGTTTCTAGCGCACAAAACGTACAAGTATACATGCATTGTCTAAATTTCCCACTATCAAGTTAACACTTAACATATTATCACATTTACATATTTAAATCACTTAACACATTTTATCACATAAGGGTCACTCAAAATTTACCCATACTAGTGTTCATCGAAAAATGCGTATTTTAGCGATTCGATAACGTTTTCGGGCGTCGGAAGTCATGTATGACCAACTAAACACCAAGTAAACTTAAAACTAGTTAAAATACTTGTTTATAAACAAAAAACATCAGTTTATTTAATGATCTAAATCATTTTTACAAAAATCACTCGGAAAGCCGATTTTTGACCGTTTTAACGCATAGTTTTGCGTTAAACGTTACTATAATCATCCCAACTCGAAACGATTTGATATTTTAACATAATACATGTTATTTACTGATTTAAATAGTGGTTATAATCAGATTAGTTAATTTTTTATTTAAGTCACATAAATCATGTGATTTCACGTATTTTACAACTCCTAATGCACCAAGTACAACATGGAAGGCTAGTAAAAACTATGACAAGGTTATATATCATTAAATACTTCAAAATACTCTTATTTTAGTGTTTATATTCTGATCAAAATTGATTTTTATCAAATCATGCTCAAATGATCATTTCATGCTTTCATATTATCATGCATGTTCACATATGTGCATCTAATGCACTCATACAACATCATCAACATTATTTATGATCTAATCATACTCAAGAACACATTAGTATCATGTTCTTACAAAACACATCATGTAATCATCATGATCTTTCATAAATGCAAGTATCCTACACATTTATGAATATATGCATACATATATACATACATACATACGAAATATATATACACATATGAACCTCCAAAAGTTCACTTTTCATCATGTCACTTTCAAATCTTGAATCACTTTTAGAACATTCTTATATGACACATATTGATTCTTAAATGCAATCCTACTTTTCAAGTAATCATGTAACTCAAGAATTCTTTCAACAAAAATAAAAAACAAAAACACTTACACATACACACACACTCACGGCCATACATACATATATATATATATACACATCCATTTTATTTCATTCAAAAACCCATTTATTTTATGTTTCAAGTTTGTGATTAAACTCAAGAACAAGTGAAACTTCCATCATCATCAAGAACATCAAGAATCAAAAACAAAGTTTTTAAAATAAATTTTTATACCTTCATGTTCTTGAATGATTTTTAGTAAAGATTGATGATGTGGGTCTTGATTGTTGCTTGAAACACCTTGAAATCACTTCTAAATCATCATATGAACTTGAAAACACTTTGAAATGGATTCAAATCTTCAAGAACAATTTTGAAAATGAAAATGGAGGTGATGTTGAGGGTGTTCGGCCGAGATTAAGAGAGAGAGAGTGTTTGAGTGATGTTTGATCTTGGTTTATGCAATATGAAGTGTATAATGTGGGTTTAAATGATTATTTATCTTTCCAAGAACTACACATGGCAAGAAGGAAGGAGAGTGGCAAAGGTGGGCAACCCTAATGTCGCTAGTCGCCACCTAATCCCTCACACACACAAATATCATATACATACACACACATATATATAATATAGTGTAAAAACAGGTATTTTACTGGATACCGGGTATTTTATTTAGCGTTTTAAACCCGTTTTAGTGCGTTTAAAATTATTTTTATCATTCTATAAAAATAATCACTTAAAATTATTACTGAAACAATTACCAGTTGCCTTGACTGGTTGCGTTGACAGTATTTTGTCTAATACGCGCAGTATCGCGCGGTACGCGCTCAAACTCGAAAAATAGAGTTTCTTAGAGTTTTAAATTATTTTTCCACACGGATATGATTAAAATTATTATTCTAGCCATAATAGATTATTTTTAGGATTTTAACACTGATCGGGTGCTCACCGATGTTCGTTTCGCATTTTAATTGTTACGCGATAAGGGATTATCTTACCGTTGCTAACATCATTTTTATCAAAGTTTAATTTTACCAACACATTAAATTTCACATATAAACATCATAACCAGTCAAATACAGCCCTGTTACCTATTCACAACACGTGTTAAATTTGTACGGTACGTCCTTAAAAGCCGGGTGTCACAGTCTCCCCCTGTTTGGGAAATTTCGTCCCCGAAATTTTTGACTCTACAGGTTTTGTTTTCGTACTAAATAAGAATAACAAAAACTAATCTAGTGAATATAGTCTTATAGTTTCCGCGAGAAACTTGGATTCTTACAAAGAATCCTTGTAGACCCATATTACACACATCCTTGATTCCTAAACTCACGTCTCAACGCTCTCCACCCTCTTTAGGGTCCAACATTCACAGACTCTTATTCAAGAAGATTCAAGTCATGGTCCCACCACTTCGGGTTTATCATACGTATATTTACATATACTTTACTCTAAACCTGGAGTAGCCTGAGTTCACACTCGAGTAATTCAACTCGAGATGGGCTCTTAAAAGAATCAAATCTCATAAACTCGTTCTCTCTTCTTCTTGCACTCATTTCAGGTGTCCACTGGTTACACGATCTATAAATCGTAGATACTACTGGAATGCTGAAATCGCCCTTCCGGTTAGTAACATAACTCTTCTAGCTATATGCACTGCTTCTTCGATGCTTCGATAAACCTCCGTTTATCTCCCAAATAATCTTTACAAAGCGCAAAATCAGTGTATTATCCATTATACACTTCTTCGACTGCATCCAAATAGTACATCATGTACACCGCTTAATTCTGATGATAGCTTGAGCCCATATTCACTTGATCCAACTCAAGATGGGCTCTCGAAAGGACCAAGTCAATGTGGCTCAACTTTTCTTTCCTCTGTTAAACCCTATAGCATCTCTCTCAATATAACTCCTTTAACAGAACTATATCTTCAATTGTCCATGTAATTCTTCTGTTGATCAATTGGCGACCTTTAACCTTCCCTCGATCTAGACAAATCCTGTCGCTGGTTTCCTAGATAAACTAAGGTCTGGTTAATTGTCCTTTGTCACGTTAGCTCCACGAAGTGACGATCAACTCTTCATCCATGCAAGGCTTCAAACTGAGCAACCTAAATACTAGCATGTTAAGTATTGTTGTAAGATATCTCTGCCAAGGGCATGCGAGTATCTTACTTCCTTCTAAGTCCATGATACACGCTTCCCAACCTCAAGCTGATCTAATAGCATACCTTCATTATCCCTTCCAATTCCATAGTTAACTTTAAACGTTACTTATAATTCTCTTTGGTTCGTGTATAGGCAAACATGTCGTCGATGACTGTTATCACGAACTTACCCGATTAGGGTTTCCATACCCTATTCATGAGATTTATAAATTTAAATGGCACATTAATTAAATCAAAGGGCATGACTAATATCTCGTAATGGCCATATCATGTTTGAAAAGCAGTCCTCAAAATTTCTTCGTAACAACCTTCAACTGATAATACTCTAGTCATAGATCGATTCCTCGCGTAGCATCTGAGTCCCGGTAGCCTGATTGAACAAATTGTCAAATCTTCGGTAATAAGGTACCGATTCTTGATGGTCATCTTGCTCGGCTTTTTGAAATCCTCACATATCCTGAAAATCCATCCTTCTTCCTCCCATCATAGCAGATGCATCTTAAGGCGAAAAGCTCAATCTAATGAAACCCTTGTCCAAATGCTCTTAAAACTATCTCGTCATTTCTATTATTTCAGGCGGTGCTTAATCTATAAGAATATTGTGCAATCGGGCGCACCACCGTGAGTCAGATCAATTCGATCCATCTCACAGGGAAGATCCAGGTAGGTCTTTTTAGGAAGATTCCCGGATAGTTTCGATTGATAGAAATCTCTCCGACGTTCCTACATTCGGTTTCCGCACCCATCACATTCATTGAAAATGCAGAATAGCTCTTTCGCAACAACTCAAGCATCCTCACAACACTAACATCTCTCGACTATCAACACTCAACACTCAACTCGGTCGACTTCGCGAACAACTTCCACCTTTCTACCGTCGTCGGGATGAGATATTCCAACTAGCTTCTTCGAGCGATTCTCCCCACTTCATCCTTAGAAAGTGAATTCATTCTTGCATCACCCTGACCAATCACGAAAGCCCGTCCTCTGGCGCCATTGCCTTCATTGTTACCCCCATTGTTGTTTCCATTTCCCTGGTTATTGTTCTGATTCTGGTTAAGCTGTGGACAGTTCCTCTTGAAGTGACCTTCAGCACCACACTGAAAACACCCTTTGTTAATACCTTGTTGTTGTTGTTGCTGCTGGTTCTGTGGAGCTTGTTGCTGCTGCTGACGATTCTGATTATGGGCTCCTACAATCCTTTGTTGTGTGACCAGGTTTGTTGCACCTCTGACAGCGACCCTTGCTACACGGCCCGCTGTGGTGCAAGTTACAACGGTTGCACTTAGGTTGATTTCCCTTGTACCCTCCTTGTTGACCAGGGCTCTTGTAGTCGTCTGTCCTTCGCTGCTGAGATTGGGACTGAACAGAAGCTGAACCCTTGCTTGAACTTCCATCCCACTTGCGCTTGTTATCGTTAGGAGCATCAGAAGTAGTGGTAGCACTAATACGCTTTGGCAGCCTGTTCTGCTCAACTGCCTGATCAGTGAGACGGTGGGATAGTCGTATGACCTGCTGAATCGTGAAAAGGTTAGCCGGAGTCACCATACTCTGAATTTCTGGCACTAATCCCTTGATATAAAGCTCGATTCGTTTGCAGGGAGGATCCACCATAGTAGGACACAAAGCAGCTTGTTCATTCGATCTCTTCGTATATGCCTCGATTTCATATCCTGTCATCTTTAAATTGTAGAACTCCACTTCTAACTTGTGAATGTCATCACGATGACAATACTCTTCCTTGATCAGATCCTTAAAGTCGTTCCATGGGGTGGTATTAGCAGCTGCCAACCCTAGCATTTGAAGCTAAGCGTTCCACCAAGTGAGAGCAACACCTTCAAGGGTTCTCGTAGCAAAACTTCACCCTACTAGCAACAGGGCATTCACACATCTCGAAAAAAATAAAGGTGTTGAACGTACACACGGGAGGCTGAGCATGCTGACCTGTCACGCGAGAAAGAAAAGACAAGGTTAAGCACGAGAGTTGGTTCGCGAGAGTAGGATCTAAACATCCTAGGATAGGTCGAAATGGCAGGTTATACCTCCTGCTGGAGCTACTGTGAGTGCATCAGCAACTCGTTCGTTAATTAGAGCCGTCAGCTGGGCTTGAGTCAGGTTCAGGCGTCCACTCATGATCTTCACATCGAAGGAAACACAAGTGAGAATGGTATCGCGAAAGTGCGTAAGTATGGGATGACAGAAGAGAGTAAGCACGCAATGTTTCAAGCAACAATCGTTACACTAGCTAAACATACCATGATCAATGCACTACTTAAACTAACAGGCAGGCAATACGAACACAAACCATATTACCTACAGTGTTGAGTCTTGCATGTGGAGCGAAGTGTCGTTGTAGATCGTTGAGCACTGTACAGGTTATAGTATGGTTTTATCAAAAAGCTTTTCCCTTTTTAAAACTAAGTTCACTATAACTAATGGCTCTGACACCAATTTGTCACACCCCCAAAATCCACTAGCGGAGTATCACCGCAGGGAGCGTGACATGACCAGGATCAAGCCACCAATCATATTGAACAATGTATTAAAGTAAGCATAAAACCAACCACAATATAATTGGTGTCCAAAAGAAATTAACCAAGTTCAAGCTATCAGTGGAAGCATAAAGTTTAAAACCAAAACATAAGTTATAAGTTCATAAAGTTTAACGTGGAACTCAACAGTCCATGTCCCACAACGACCTCTCCATCTCGTGCAAGCTCCAAGTAAACACCTAATGACCTGCAAGGCATATAGTAACGAATCAACAAAAAAGTTGAGCAAGTTCACAGTTGGTTGTCCATTTTAAAGTTGTACCAAAAACCATAAGTTCTTTCGAAAACCATGAGTTAACCAGTTCCTTGTTTACCAAACCATAACCAGTGGGGGCTACCCCATGTTAACCACTAGACTCGTTACCATATCGACTACTGACTGAAGACATGTTTATGTGCCCTGCGTCAATGTCTATCATCATTGACTAAGTGCCCAGATCCATTAGTCCACTCCCGTCCTCTGCGGCACGGTGTGAGGCTTGTCAAACCTAAAGCACTATTTAACTAATGACCCGTTCGCCAATGGCCAGGTGATTGAAGCCCACCAAGCCTTCGGCCCAACCTGTTGTGCGTCCAGCACAACCTTGTGTGACCCACAACGGGTTGTGCGACTGAAACAAACCCGGCCCAAAACATACAATCCAAACCTATACGGCCTAAACAATTAAACAGATAATTAACTAATGTGGTCCATTTAATCTTGTGCGACCCGGATTAACTTGTACGATTACAAATGGCTTGTGCGACTGGAATCTACTTGTGCGACTGAGTTTTGGGCTTTAAGGCCCAACAACGTAATGAGGTTCAAACAGTTGTGTGTGGCCCAAGACTTGTGTGATCGGCATTGCCTTGTGTGATCCACATATCTTGTGCGATCATGCCAAATTCCTAAGTTGTACACTGTGCTTAAACAATTGTACCCTAACACATCTTGTGCGACCAGCCTTGTGCGACTGGCTTGTGCGATCGGTTTTAACATTCCTTAATTCTTGCAATTTAGTTACAATCATTCAAACAGTTTCCAACTTCCATTCGATCAATCAATGCAAACAATTTCCAACTATACAATATTCGATCAAACCAACAGATTTACCAATTAATTTGTATGATCCCTAATTAATCATATAACAACTCATCATCATCACATCGAATCAAATAGCATAATTAACATCAAGATCCTTAATTCATCATCCAATAACTCAAGCCAAATCTTATATTCCATCCGGATCCAAACACATATGGCCGATTACATTCATTCGGTTCTAGATCATTATTATCATCACATGATTATCAAATCCTATATTGAACTAACATATTACACATGTGAGCCGATTTACATGAACACAAAGCCTCAACAATCTATATCATGATCAATCATATATCATTCCTAAATCATTATGTAAGAACACATAAATCACAATATCATCTAACAAAACAATAATCATGAAACACTAACTGGTTATAAGGTTGAACAAGGATGATCCGAATCAGGAAAGCTTCGAGGAAGAGGGGATGTGGCTGTCGGCTTCGAGAGGAGAGGAAGAGAGAATAGGGTTTGCTAAACTTTGTGTGTTTTGATAAAGTGTAGGATTTATACTAATACCCTAGGTGTCATACGAGCTAAGCGAGTGGGCCGAACCCTTCATGGACTGCCCTTGGGTTTCGAGTAGAAAGAGTGTGGCCCAAATGAGCTTGTACGATTGGACTAGTCTTGTACGATTACATTATATACATACATTACACACATTCACATAACATGTAACATTTATTCATTAAAACCAACATATCAATTAGTCACATAGAGTTCATACACGTTTCATTAAACACAAGATAGGTCTTGAAATACGAGTTGTCACATCATCCCCAAGTTGAAAGAAATTTCGTCCTGAAATTTAGCACGTATTTACTGAGGAAGCTAGTTAGGTTGCGTGGTTTCCTGGTTTTCCTATGGTGTCACAAGTTTAGGATGGCTTTTTAAGAGAAATTTAAGGAACCGGTTTCATCGAGGCCGAGGATGGGGATGGATGGGTTTAATAGGCTGACAGAAAATGAAAGATCTGGTCTCATTGAATAGTTCAAAGAAGACGAAGTCAGGAACGCAATATGGGAATGTGGGGGAGATAAAGCTCCAGGGTCTGATGGGATTACGTTCTCACTTATAAAAAATTATTGGGAGGAGCTGAAACTAGAAATCATGGATACGATGCAACAATTCTTCAACCATGGATCCATACATCAGTCATGCAGTTCATCCTTCATAGCACTTATCCCAAAGGTAACCGACCCGATGTTCCTTTCCGATTTTTGGCCTATTTCGCTAGTTGGGGTAGTTAATAAAATCATATCTAAAGTTTTGGCAAATCGTATGAAATAAGTGTTAAGTAGTGTAGTCTCTAGTTCCCAGTCAGCCTTTATCTCGGGTAGAAACATTATAGACGGCCCGCTGATAATAAATGAGATTGTCGGGTGGGCGAAGAAAGTTAAAAAATAGATTTTTGTTTTTAAGGCGGTAATTGAAAAGGCCTATGATACGCTGAATTGGAAATTTCTGATTTCCATTTTAACGCATATGGGTTTTCCATCAAAATGGAAGAACTGGGTGATGGGAATCTTGTTTACCGGGAGGGGATCTATCCATGTAAACGGGGCACCAACGGGTGAATTTCAATATAAGAGAGGGCTACGACAAGGAGACACACTCTCCCCATTTCTTTTTATTATAGCAATGGAAGCACTACATGTAATGATGACGAGGGCTAAATTAGCGGGTATCTTTTCGGGGGTGAAACTACCAGGGGAGAACTTGACGATAACACATTTATTGTTAGCGGACGATTCAATTTTTGTCGGAGAATGGGGAGAAAATAATATCAAAAACCTGAGAAGAATTTTAGGATGTTATCACCTTGTGTCCGGATTATAAATAAACCCGACAAAAAGTCAACTATTCGGCGTCAGGGTTGAAGAGGAAGAGGTTATCATGATGGCCGAAACTCTTGGCTTCAAACCTAAAAAGTTTCCATTCACATACGTGGGACTAAAAGTCGGTGAAAATAGGAACCGTATTCATAGTTGGAAGGAAGTCATAGATACTTTAATAGAAGGTTATCGAATTGAAAAGCAAAGTTACTATGCTTTGCCGGGCGTGTTATTTTGTTAAAAGCAGCCCTTGGAAGGTTACCAAACTATTATTTATCTTTGTATAAATGTCTGATCGCCATCATAAAAGTACTAGAAGGTATAAAAAGGAAATTCCTATGGGGAGGGTGTAACTCGAATAACAAGATGAGGAGGGTTAAGTGGGAAAAAATCATAGCAGCTAAGAAGTTTGATAGACTCGGCATAGGTAGTATAAGAGACCTCAACCTAGCTTACTCGTTAAATGGTGCTGGCGACTAAAAATGGAGCCATACTAATTATGGGTAAAAGTTATAAATGCCATCCACGGAAATAGAGGAAGAATTTCTATGGTTCCACTAAAAAAATCAGACTCGAATATGGAAAACAATTGTAGAAACAAGGAAAGATTTGAGCAAAAGAGGAGTGGAAATTGAAAAAAGTCTTATAAGCAAAATAGGAGCAGGCGACAAAACTCTATTCTGGGTAGATGTTTGGTATGCAGGCAAGCCATTAAGAGAAAAATTTCCTCTGCTTTATCAACTTGCAAAGGATAAAAGAGCTAAAGGAGAGTTACACACGACTTAACAGCGGAGTCTTATGGGATTGGGCATGGCTGAGAACACCTAATATCGATATTGAAAGACAACAAATCGAGGAACTGCAGGATATTCTTAACCAAGTAAGGCTATCGGCGGCTAGCGATAACTAGATATGGAAAGGGGAAGACAATCAGGGATTCTCGGTGAAGAAGGTTAGAAATACACTGTCAAGAAACATAAATTTAAACGAACCAGCAGACGACTTTTTTTGGAACAATTGGGCTGCACAAAAGTGTAGCATGTTCGTATGGAGAGCAATAAAAGGAAGGACTCCAACAGCTACAAAACTGAGGGAAAGAGGTGTTCCGGTACCGGCCAGAATATGTAGAATTTGCGATAGAGAGGAGGAAACATCAGATCACGTTCTCGTTAAGTGCAGGGCAGCGGAAACTGTTCGGGGGAAAATTGGCACATGGGTCAAAGCATCTAAGGCAACAAAACCGGCTACACTCGGTGAGGTCTTCAGCTTGTTAAATGAGTTCAACTGGCCGAAGGTGAAGAAAAAAGCTGTACATGCTATTTTCCTGTTAAATACTTGGGTCATATGGAAAAATCGGAATGAAAAA
Organism: Helianthus tuberosus; assembly: GCA_030545235.1. Taxonomy (NCBI): domain Eukaryota; kingdom Viridiplantae; phylum Streptophyta; class Magnoliopsida; order Asterales; family Asteraceae; genus Helianthus; species Helianthus tuberosus. The sequence goes on along the minus strand of CM060373.1, from coordinate 31,372,144 downwards.
TTATTTAGAGCAAGAGATGGAGAAGTATACAAAATGATTAAAGAAATTAAAGAAGAATCGTACCAATGGATGAAACAAAAAACAAAGGTGCGTCTGAATTCGTGGGAGAAATGGCTTTACTTTTCATGGTGAATGAGAATTATCTACTACTCTAGTTTTGTTTCTCTGTATGTTTTGTAATTGATTGTGATGTACAATGGTCATCATAGCACCTTGCTATGGTTCCATTTGGTTTTGATTGAGTAATAATATGTTTCGTCTTGCTATTAAAAAAAAATTGAACTACTTATTCTAATAAAATTGATTCCCTCTTATTTAATTATAGCCTTGATTTTTTTATCTTTCTAATATAAAGCTTGTTGGAATAAAAAAAAAAAAACCTTTATACTTTAACTGATGATTATATTTTCATAAAAAAAACTTTATACGTTAACTGAAGTTGAAAAAACACATACGTTTGGTTCTGAGTTTTTTTTTTCTGATGTAAACAAATTATAAAAATAATAAATTGGGTTTTATTAGATAAGATTAGAAGAAGAGACAATAAAAAAATGTTTTATGAAATAGTTAAGAAACTTGTGAGTTTTTTTTTATAGTTTCCTTTTTTGTTAATCAAATAGTTATTAAACTTAATATTTAGTGAGTTTTTTTTTTTGTAATTTCCTTCTTTGGGTAAAGACTGTAAAAAATATTTAGTGAGTTTTTTTTTGTAATTTCCTTCTTTGGGTAAAGACTGTAAAAAAACAATATCTTGTGACTTTACCTTTACAACTTTAATATAATCAAACTAATGACTTATTTTTTAGAAATATCATTTCAAAACAAACCTAAAATTTGGTGAAGAATAAATTTTTGATATGTGTAGGATAAAGTGTATAATAAATGTAACATAAATTGCGATATGTGTTGGTTATTCTAGATTATATATAACATTAATTTTGATATATGTAGGATAAAATATTTTTGACTAATAAATAATTAACTAGAAAGAAGATAATTAATGAGAGTAGTTAAAAATTAAATTTTTTTTTTGGAATGAGACTTTCTCTGTACAGACCGATCAGGTCTCCGGGTTCATGTCAAAGACATTCCCCCGTCAGCCCCGCTCTTCCGGGCGCGATGTTCGATCGGGCCCCGGCCGGCGCGCAAGCTGACTTCCGCCCGGAAACCATACTGCCCCCACACGAGAGACTCGCTGGGGCAACAGCTGGGTAAAACCGGGTTGCCCTCAAGACCGCACCATTCCTCAGTAGGATACGATCCATCGTTGGGACCACCCACCCCCGAAATGCCGTAGCCGGGGATCGAACCAGAGACCTCAAGAGGAAACCCGCCCAATCCAGCGACTTCGGAACCAACTGGGCTGGAGGTGAGTATTAGTTAAAAATTATTTAGTGTTTTATCATTATGCCCTTTGTTTTCTCTTTTCTCAACTTATATTTTATATTTTGAAATATTCTTTTCAAACAAATATAATATAGTTCATTGCTAGAAAAAGCATTTATGTATCTTCCTTGCAATTAATGAACCAAATTTTGTACTAAAAGTTAACATGCCACAACCTTAAATTATATTATAAATATTAATAAGCATTGTAATTGTGGGTATTACTATTGATATCGACATTTATATGTGAAGAAAAAGCTTACGTGCCTACATGACGAGACGGGGATTTGGACATCGTTGGTTCGGTTCGTTATGATATTGGTACTGTACCAATATTAGAAAAACAATTTTTTTTTAATTCGTAATTATTGTGCAAACCAATTATATATTCTCACAAATTAAAGCCTATATGTGTTCATGATGATAAACTTTAAATTTAGGAAGCATTTTTACTTTTGACTTGTCTGCGACCACCAAAATGACACTGATCTTACCTTACAACTATATTTACTCTATGTTAATCTTTAGATACGGGTGAATCCATTGATTGGTAAATTTAAAGTTAGAATGATTATTTCTTATATTACTTGGATACAACTGTAGGGCTATATATAAATATCCTTGTCTCTACACTTTTAATAATTTGACGTAAATGAAAAGATTATGAAACTTGTTTTTTATTGAGGTTTTTTTTTTTATAATTTCCTCCGGGTAAAATCTGAAATAACAATATGGAATGATTTTATCTTTAAAACTTTACTTACAGTGTGTTACTCTTTAGATAAGAGTGAAAGTCAAAATTTATGGAAGATACCGTTGACGGGTAAATATGGAGTTTTAAGATTAGATAAAGGTAAAATGGTTATTTCTTGAATTGTTTTCGATGAAATAGCTTCAAATGTTGGGCTATACATAAATTTCCCCGTCATTTTTTTATAAGTTAACGTAAATGAATCAACAAAATCGTATGTTTAACAAAACGCCAGATTAGGCTAACTAGGGATTTCTTCACATTGTCGATACTCATCACTCGATTATGGCATTGGCAATAAACAAAAGCAATTTAGCAGATTAGTTTACATCCCAGACCCTATCAATAACTTCTCTATAAGGTCAATCTTTAATTAGTGGGGGCCTTGGTAATTGCCTTATTTACTTAAGCCATAGGGCCGACCCTAAGAGCAACCTTTTTTACCACCATATAGCACTCTTAGCTTTTGTATAAATTTCGTATTCACACACCCACCTACCCATATGTGTGTGTATTGAAGATAATGGGTGGTGGTACTATTGTGTAAAAGAGAGAAGTTTTAGAGTAACTAATGCGATGTTGGTAAAATTACATAGACTATAAGAATGGTAAACCTACATAGACTATAGTTTGTAGCCTTCCTCTTTAATGTATATATTTAATTTATTTTAAGGGTATATTGGTAAACTTACATAGACTATAATTTGTAGCATTCCTTTTAATACCTAACTACATTAAATATATGTATTTAATTTATTTTACGGGTATATTAGTAAACTTATTTACACTATAATTTGTAACCTTTCTCTTTAATACCTAACTACATTAAATTTATAACTTATTTTTAAAAAGGTTATTCTAAATACCCAATACTCTATTACTAGTTGGAAAAGGAGGTCTTGGGTTCAAGTCCCACAGACATTAACTTTCCTTCTCATCAGAGCATCGTCCCGTGTAGGTAGGTATTCGGTTCAAAACTACCTACCATAAAAACAATTAACTTTCTTTGGAATCCACCCTAACCAAGGCAAAACTTCCGTTTCTAGAATGACCGCCAGCCACAATCAAATAAGTAATCACTTTCATCATCTTGTTCTTCCCATTTAGAAAATATCGAAACCTGCTTAGTTTCCTCATTAAGTTGTATATATAAGTTGAACAATGGTTAAAATTTTCTTAAATTCATTAACGATTTTCATAGCAAACAAATCGGTGTATTACCTTTGACGTGATCGAAATCAGGGTGGGAGTTCAACGATGGCGGCCGTTAGAACTCCAAAGGGCGGGGAGAGTTATGGTGATGCGTAGTGACGATTGCGTTGTTGGTGATCCGTTGGGATGTAACTTAGAACAGAACGCAAGGAAGGCGTTGGCGTCATGGTGCGTGGCTGATAATGGTAGTGGTTTTTTCTTCATGCTAGCGAAGGTGTGCGGCTGTGACCATTGTGCTCCTAATCAGAATCGAGCTTTTGTGTTAAACCGGTGACATCCATCTCTTTTATAACATCAAAATGGTGTAGTTACCAACAATTATTAATTAATTTAAGTCATTAATTATATGATTAATACATGCAGGTTACAAAAATGGAGTGCGGTTGCAAGGTCTTCGATTGTGTCTTCCCCGGGAAGTTGAAGGGTTTATTTTGTTTTACCGGTGCAAGTAACCAAAGTTATAATTAAATACTATTCAATGATTTTAATTTTTCATTTAATAAAATTTAATTATATGCTTTTTAATATTAATGTAGAAAGACTATTTTTCCATTTTATCAACTTCATTAAGTTGTTGTACCAAAAGCACAAAACATTGTAATTGCTTAAATTTTGTTGGTATCCTTGGAAAATGCTCTTTCACTTTTTTTTCTTTCCTTGTTGCTTAATTTTTGGCTAAGCACCTTTGCTTAGCCTTTAATAAAATCGCTTTACCAACAAAAATATTGATAGTATTAGTGATGATGATCAAGAAGATGATTGGTACAGTGGGAGCCATACTTTATATATACATGAATTTATACCAGCAACACGAGTTGTTAATATTAATATGATTACTTCCTATTTCTACTTAATGTTGATATTTCTTCTTTGAGTGAAATCATAATAAAAATCTTATTTATTAAAACTTATATTGTGAATACTTGATATTTCTACTTCATGTACCACAACAAAAATTATTAGACATACCTGTTTCGTTGTAAAACACAAAAAAAAAACTTGTTTAATAGAATATTGTATTACACATATCTGATTTTATTGTTGTAATATTGTTCCGCTAAAATCATCAATCAAAGTGTTGTGGTCCCTGCCGCAACGCGTGGGCGCCCCACTAGTAAATATTAATAAGCATTGTAATTATGGGTATTACTATTGATATGGATATTTATATGTAAAGAAAAAGCTTATTAGATTGAAGCATAAACACCCATCAAGCATGAAATACTTGCAAATTCGTATCTACTAGTACATAACTTAATATACATCAAACATATTATACTTGCGTGGTCAAATTAGTTCAAATTAGGCATGACTATCAATAACATTTGAATGAAAATTAACAAAGAAATAACTCACCACCGTTAATAGATTGAAATAGAAACATTGATTGAAATGTATATAAGGCCGAAATCAAGGAGAATGTTGTGTTTCTTCATCATCGGATGGTTTGTGAATGTACAACAGCCTTCCCAAGTTCATAACAAAACTTGTTCAAAAATGAAATATGCCGGGTCGGTTCTTATACTTAGTACCTGACAAACCCGATTACATAAAAACCCGGAACCGACCCTATATTTAGGGTAGTGCATCGGTTATGTATTTTGTGTTTGATCGGTTCTCGGGTCAGGTCGGGTAATAGTCGGGTAGGGTCGGGTTTTGCCTTTTGCTTACCCCTAGGTTATCCCTGCCTGTTTGACGCGTGATTGGACCACAGTGGTCCGCATAAACTAGTTCCAGTTGTTCCTTTTCTCTGCACTGTGCTTCATTCGGAAACGATTGCCGGGTTTGTTTTGAAACCAAACATCCTTCACAAAGCTGTGTTGGGTGTTTTATACTCGGAATTCCCAGTACCAAACCTTTTCTCGCCATTTCTTCCATTTTACTAAAGTTAATGTGCCCCAATCTTGAACGCCATAGCCAAGCTTTATTATCAAATTTTGTTGCAAGACAAGCAGGTTGTAATGTTTTGAGAGCAATTTTATACATCATGTTCTTTGACCTTTGTACCTTCATCATGAGTCTCCCATTTACATCATGCATTTTCAAATAATCACTCCGTATATTCACCTTGTACCCATCTTCCGTCATTTGTCCCAAGCTCAAAATGTTGTTATTCAAAACCGGAATGAAATAGACGTCTGGCAATGCTAACTGCTCTTCATTTTTGCACTTAAACAAAATTGTTCCTTTTCCTTTTATTTGTACGGTCTCCAAATCTGACTTGACCCATCCAAATCTGACTTGACCCGTCACATTAACATCAAGTTCGGCGAAAAATGTCTTCTTCCCTGTCATATGATTACTGGCACCATTATCAAGGTGCCAGATTTAATTGTGATTATCGTCTCTGGCTGGAAATACTTTGTCTTCATTAAAAAAAACATCTTTAACTCTCCATGCACACTCAATAGCAAAGCATGCTCCTCTTCTTGTGTTTGAATAAAACTGGCTTCATCCTTCTGCTCTATCATTTCATTACATTCGGAGGCATAGTGACCATATTGGTTACACTTGAAACACTTAATATGTTTCCTATCTTTTGGATTTTGGTTGTTTGCGTCATGATTGTTTCTATAACAACCCCGGTTACCTCTACCTCGAGTACTTCCTCGTCCCCTTGAACCCGATCTACCACCCGGTCATTTGAGAACGAACCTCTACCACGGCTGCCCAAGAATGGAGTCTTGCCTGTTCTTTTTGTGTTCAAGTGGTTGTCTGCTTTTGTAAGTAACAAACCATTATCGCCAATGGAGTTACCTTGACGAATCTTTAGACGGTCTTCATATGCTTTCAATCGGCCAACCGCCTCTTCAAACGACATTGTATCCACATCCGAATATTGCTCCATAGAAGCAACAAATTGAAGATACATATATGGGACCGCATCCAACAGCTTTCTCACCAATTTTTCATCTTCAAGTGTAGAACCGAGACCATAATACTTCCATGACAACCCACTCAATCTTCCCGCGAACTCGTCGATCGACTCACCATCTTTCATCTTCATCTTTTTGAACTCACTTGTAAGAGTATGTAAGCGTGCCTTTTGCACATGATCATGACCAACATATCTCGTCTTCAACGATTCCCAGATCTCCTTCGCCGTCTTTTTCTTTGCCACCTGCAACAAGACATCCTCCTGAATCACTTGAAAGATAAATGCTCTTGCAGTTCTGTTCTTCTTCTCGTCGACCGCAATCCCGTCTAGCGGTTCGATAAATTCCCATAGACCTTGAGCATCCATCACAGCCTCCATCTTGATGGCCCAAGTAGTGTAATTCATTGGTGTGAGTGTCAGAATTTGAAGAGAAACTGAGTTACTTTCCTTCGGTGTTGAAGAGGTAGTCGCCACAACTGACATTGTATTGAAACGGAGGTATTTGGGCATGCATGTTGAACCTTGAAGCTCTGATACCAAGTGTTGGTGAAATCAGAGATCAAACAATGCACAACAAAAGCGATATTTGGGACATTTTTTGGGTTTTACTTCTCAAAATAAAATACGTTACAAGGGAATAATTGAAAAGGTGCTCAACAATTAAAGACTATTCCTACTGTTGTAAAAAGTAACAGTTCAGTTCATCTGCAAGCCACTAATGAGATTAAAGTGAAAAAAGTCAAACCACTGATGAGTCCTAAGTCAAACAATTGAAGAAGTCTTATAAGCACTGCTAGTGATTGGAAGGACAAGCACTGATGGTTATCAGCTGATGGTGAACAACTACTGTTGTAGTGCGTAATTAGTGGTTAGTGAGACAGTTGTTGGGAAGCAGTGTTTAGAAGTGCAAGGTCTGATACTTATTTTCTTATAAGTTTAGGGGGTGTTATGTAAAGTTCTTCAACAGTTTGTTGTAACTGATTTTAGTGACTCATTATAAATAGGTGGTCAGGACTAGATAGTTAGAGAGTTCGTTTCTTTCAATTCTTTATAATTTCTTTTCTTGTATTCAATCATTTTAGTTAATCGTTCAATAACAATCGTTGGTTTTGAGTTTCTCTGGATTCGATTTCTGGCTGTTCTTTAACAAGTGGTATCAGAGCCATTGGTGGCTCGATTCTAAGAAATTGATCATCAATTCCACAATCAGAGAACAAGGATGGTGTCAACGAAGTTCGAATTGGAGAAGTTTGACGGGAAGAATGATTTCAGTCTATGGCGTGTGAAGATGAGGGTTATTCTGGTTCATAATGGTGTTGTTGATGCGCTGAAAGGATAAGATAAACTTCTAGAGGGCTTAAATGATAAAGAGAAGAAGGATATGCCCGATAAGGCTCATAGTGCAATTATATTGAGTCTTGGTGATCGAGTTCTCCATGAAGTATCAAAAGAAACATCTGCAGCAGGGATTTGGGCAAAGTTGGAGTCAATGTATATGACGAAATCTTTGGCCAATCGGTTGTATTTGAAGAAGAGGTTGTATACATTTCATATGTCATCTGGAAAGAGTCTTGAAGATCATACAGATGAATTCAACAAATTGATCTATGATCTTGAAAACATAGAAGTGGTGTTGGATGATGAAGACCAGGCTATAATATTTCTCACATCTCTTCGATCATTATATGAACACTTTGTGGATACTTTAATGTATGGTAGAGATACCTTATCCATGGAAGATGTTTTGTCTGCCTTAAATTCAAAAGAATTGAAGAAGAAGTCAGATTCTAAAGAAGAAGGTGGAGATGGTTTGTTTGTGAGAGGAAGGTCAAATCAAAGGAATTACAGTGGTAACAGCAAGAATTCCAGGTCAAAGTCCAAGTCAAGATTCAAAAGGAGATGTTTTGTTTGTAATTCAGAGAAACACTTCAAGAAAGACTATCCAGAATTCAAGAGAAGAAAAGGTGAAGGAAGTTATTCCAGATGGAAAAGTAGTAATTACTCATCAAAAGGGCAAAACAGTCATGTAGATTCTGATGAACAATTAGAAGGAGGTTATGACAGTGCTGATGTTCTTGTGGTTACCAGCAAATGTAACAAGGAGAAGTGGGTAATGGACTCAGGGTGTTCATTCCACATGACACCTCTGAAAGAAGCCTTTAAAGAATTGAAGGTGATGGACATGGGGTCTGTAAAGCTTGGAGATGACAGGCCTTGTCAGATTCTTGGAATTGGCACAGTGATAATGAAGACAGAATCTGGAATTACATTTGATCTCAAAGATGTAAGGTATATTCATGATCTTAAGAGAAGTTTATTATCTCTTGGTACTTTAAAAAAGATAGGATATCATGTTAGTCTTAGAGATGGTAACGCTAGAGTAATAAAAGGGTTTATGGTAGTGCTAAGCGCTACTAGAATCAATAACAATATTTACATGTTGGATTGTAAAATTGTTGATGGAGTAGCCGCTATAGCTAGTGAAGAAGGAAATGAAGAAGCCCTAAAGTGGCATAAAAGACTTGGTCATATAAGTCAATAAGGTCTAATTGAGTTGTCAAAACAACAAGTTCTTGGTGAGTTAAAGAACTGTGATATAAGATTTTGTGAAAGTTGTGTTTTGGGCAAACAGAAAAGAGTGAAGTTTAGCAAAGGGAAACATATTTCTAAGGGAGTCTTAGATTATGTTCACTCTGATCTGTGGGGGCCTACTAGAACAGAAACTCTAGGGGGTGGTAGATATTTCTTGACAATCATAGATGATTACTCTAGAAGGTTGTGGGTTTATGTTCTTAGACATAAAAGTGATACTTTCAAGAAGTTTAAAGAGTGGAAAGTATTGGTTGAAAATCAAACTGAAAAGAAACTGAAGAAACTCAGAACAGATAATAGGTTGGAGTTCTGTAACAATGAATTTGATCAGTTTTGTAAAGCAAATAGGATAGCCAGACACTTAACCATTCCTAGTACTCCTCAACAGAATGGTTTGGCTGAAAGAATGAGTAGAACCATTTTGAAAAGAGTGAGATGTATGTTTGCAACTTCAGGGATGCTAAAGAAGTTCTGGGGTGAAGCTGTGTCAACTGCAGCTTAGTTGATTAATAGATGTCCTTCATCAACAATCAAGATAAAGACTAATGTGTGTAAAATGCAACATATAAATTACATCAAATGAGGCATAAAACTAACCCTTTTTTAGTACTAATGTTGGAAAAAGTGTGCTTTTGTCTTCCTTTTGTATTTTTAGGGTTAAATGAACAAAAGAAGCAAAAATACAGCCAATTCTCACAATAATACAAGAAAAGGAATAAACGTGGCATGCCTGACCCCTCGACAGCATCTTCCCAAGCAAAAACAAGACAACAGAAGGCTGAACATGCCCCGTGCCCAGCGGACACGGGGGCGTGCCCAAGTGTCTGTAGAAAAGAAAAAGTTATAGAAGCTTCTATTTCCCAACACGGGGGCGTGCCCAGCGGACATGGGGCCGTGGTCAATGCTAAGATTCACAGAATCCAAGCAAATCTTGATAGTACAGATACGCTTCTGCACACGGGGCCGTGCCCAGCGGACACGGGGGCGTGGTCAATTAATACAGACAAACTGCATTAAATGAAGAAATAGAAGATGAGTGGACACGGGGCCATGCCCAATGGACACGGGGCCATGTCCGGGCTTCTGTATAGGCTATAAATAGGGGTGTTTGGTTCACTTCAAAGGCATCCCTTGACAAACCACCTCTCTCCCACTTTACCCACACTCCACCACCATCACAACACCCACATCCACCACCATCATCCATCATCCATCATATAGTGTGTGTAGTAGTCTCGGGATCCAAGATTGATAGTAAGAGTTCTTGACAATTAAAGGCCATGTTTGCCTAAGTCTCTTACATCACTTGGTGAAGACAAGCATTTAGTGTAATACTTTTGTTTTTTAATCTTTTTGCACTTTTTATTTGGTTTTGTATTAATGACTTTAATAACTAGTTTCTTATGTTGAAGGTTAAACTTCCTTATCATTTGTCTGTGGTGTCTTGGCGTTATTTTACTGTCTATATAAAATAAAAGATTTACACCATTCATATCTCCACGGTCTATATGGAGATATGTTGGCTACCTGGTCGGGGGTTAAGGGAATGGTTTGGTAAGGTTCTTGCCTTGTTCAGTGTATAGATCCTACAAGTACCTGGCTCAAGCTTACTAGAACCTCGTTCAATACCCACCGGTATTGAATGGCGGGGGTGAGAATGGCTTGATCCCCTCATATGTAAACTACTATTAATACATTAACCCGGTGGGATTGTCTCCCTGCTGACTCAAACCATTTAGTCGAGGGTAACGTCACCTTCAAAAGAGGGGCCTACCACATTATGCATTAATAACTTAATTAATTATCTTCCAATAATCCAACCCTTTAGGATTGTATCCTTGCTGACTCAAACTATTGGGTTAAGGGTAACGTCACCTTCAAAAGAGGGGCCTACTACTATAACTAAGATAATCTCTTAAAAAGTGCAAAAGTGCGGAAAACATCAAAGGTTACACTAAAGGCGAGTCGGATCCAAGTGAATCATCTTGGCTATCTGTTTTATTTTTATTATTTTATTTTCAGCATTTTTAGTTGTTTTATTTTCTTGTTTAATAAACCTTTTTCTAAATTTTGATTTGATTAGACGTTGAGGATAAACCAATATTAAAAGCTCTTGTGTCCTTGGACGACCTCGGAATCTTACCAACGCTATACTACGCTTACGATGGGTGCACTTGCCCATATGTGTGTTTAGTGTTAGTAAAATATCGTGTTTTATAAATTTAAAACTTGACTAAAGTGTTAAAAAGGGCTTAAAATATACTTAAAAATATATCACACTCGACACGCATCAAGTTTTTGGCGCCGTTACCGCGGACACAAGGATTTTAAGAAAGCTTAAAATCGACGGCCTAATCAGTTTTTCAAAACCTTTTTAAAACGCGCGTATTTTTCTGCATTTTAGTTAGTTTTTGCATTTACAGTAGCCTGAACACGGGGTCGTGCTCACTGAACACGCCCCCGTGCTGCACAAAACCAGTCACTTTTATTAAAACGCCTAGATACAGAATCTGAACACGGGCCGTGCTCATTGAACACGGGGCCGTGTCCAGCCTCTATTTCCGTTTTTGTTTTTGTTTTCTGGTCTCGAGACTCTGTTGTGGTCTGCTGAGTGATTCTTATGGATCAATACTCAGGAGATTACAACTACACCTATGAGGATGATGATTATAGGGAAGACTATTGCACCATTTGTGGTAACCCTCACTCGGTACAATATTGTGACTTATTTCAACCATCCACTTCATACACCTACTATGAGGAGCCCAGGTACGAACCGTCAACTTCATACACATCCTATGAAGACCCAAGGTGTAAACCTTCTCCCTCATACTCATATTTTGATGAACCAAGGCATGAACCTCCATACTCATACTTTGAGGAACCAAGATATGAGCCTCCACCTCCATATGCTTATTATGAGGAACCATGGCGTGAACAACCCACCTCATATGATACTATGAGTATGAAGAACAAAGTTACGACCCTTATCCATCATATACTTACAATGAGGAACAATGGAAAGAACCATCTACCTCATATGAGTATTATGAGGAGCCAAGGATCGAACATCCGGATTCAAGCTTTGAGGATCCAGATCCTTACTCTATCACCCACATAGCCGAGAAGATAATAGAACAAATTAAAACTATCGAACAATGCATAAAAGAAGCTCGCGCACGGGAAGAGGAGTCCCACGCAAGGGAAGAATTAACTCGTAATAAAGAAGAGATAGTTGAAAATGTAAAAATGGAAGAATAAATAAGTGAAAATCCGACACATGAGTTAAACAACGAAAAAGGTGAGTCCAACAACGTTAAAATTCAAGAAGCGTCTAATTTTGAAGAAATTAATCTCTTGTCACCTTCTTTCGAAAATCATTGTTTAGTACCCACTCATGCTAAGTGTTTAAAAGAGTTAAACACTAACACTAAAATTGACGAAACGGTAAGCATTAAGTTAACAAATGATCAAACTACGCTAATAAAAGAAGATCCATTTGAAATTAACATCACACCGGTTCCATGTTTTTTTCAAAATTCCTTTATTAGTAATATCACAATTGATAAAGATCTTTGTGTTAATATAATGCCAAACTACATTTTTGAAAAATTAAGTATTGGTGATTTTTCTCCACTTCAAATACCCATTTTTCTATCTAATCAGAAAATAATAAAATCAATAGGGGTAGTTGAGGATGTCTTGGTTCAAGCAAATCAAATGGTAATCCCAACCGACTTTGTCATCCTTGATGACGCTCCTCTAGTGTTGGGACGACCTTTTGTAAAAACCCACGAATCCTTGAAAACCAGAAGCACAACAACTTATCTATTCAATTAGGGTTATTTAAGAAAAGTGTCGATCTTGAGCGTTCAATGAAATATCCATTCGGCAATAATGACCCCCAAATTGAAAATGAAGATGAACCACCCGATACAAGAGAAGAAATTGACCACTTTGTTGAAGAAGAGGTCGCCATAGAACAAACTTTTGTGGTTCTTGATCAAAATGAGCAACCAAATAAGGAGTCTCCTAAAGACCCACCTCTTGAGCTCAAAGAACTTACAAAAGGTTTGGAATATGCTTTTCTAGACAAAGATGGTAAATCACCTGTAATTATTTCATCAAAATTAACTAGTTTAGAAAAAGAAAATTTAATTAAACTTTTGAAAAAACACAAAAATGCGATCGCTTGGAAGCTTGTAGATATTAAAGGCATAAGTCCTTCCATGTGCACGCATAAAATTTTAATGAACGATGACTATAAATCGGTAATACAACCACAACGTAGAGTAAATCCAAATGTCCAAGAAGTGGTTAAAAATGAAGTCATCAAATTACTTGACGCCGGACTCATTTACCCAATTTCCGATAGTCCTTGGGTAAGTCCCGTCCAAGTAGTTCCAAAGAAAGGAGGTATGACGGTAATAACTAATGAAAAGAATGAATTAATACCAACAAGAACCGTCACATGATGGAGGGTGTGTATAGATTATCGTCGATTAAATGAGGCAACAAGGAAAGATCACTTTCCTTTACCTTTTATTGATCAAATGCTAGAAAGATGATCCGGTCATAAATTTTATTGTTTCTTAGATGGTTTTTCAGGTTACTTTCAAATTCCGATAGCACCCGAAGACCAAGAAAAGACAACATTCACATGTCCCTATGGAACTTTTGCTTATCGACGCATGCCTTTTGGTCTATGCAATGCCCCCACAACCTTTCAACGTTGCATGGTGGCCATCTTCCATGACATGATAGAAAAGACAATGGAAGTCTTCATGGACGACTTTTCTATCTTTGGAGATTCATATGACCAATGCCTCGATAACCTTGAACGAATGCTATCCCAATGTGAGGAAACTAACCTCGCCCTTAACTGGGAAAAATGCCATTTCATGGTAACAGAGGGAATAGTACTCAGTCACAAAATCTCAAGCTAAGGAATGGAGGTAGATCGAGCCAAAATAGACACTATTTCTCGATTACCACCCCCATCCTCCGTTAGAGCTATCAGAAGTTTCCTAGGGCATTCCGGATTTTATAGACGATTTATCAAAGACTTTTCCAAAATCTCATGGCCTCTAACAAAATTAATTGAAAAAGATGCCCCTTTCATCTTTGACAAGGATTGCAATCAAGAATTTCTAACCCTAAAAGAAATGCTAGTCAATGCACCTATCATGATAGCTCCTGATTGGAAATTACCTTTCGAAATCATGTGTGATGCAAGTGAGTTTGCAGTTGGAGCCGTCTTGGGACAAAGAAAAGATAAGCATTTTCACCCAATTTATTACGCTAGTAAAACACTTAATGATGCACAAGAAAATTATACAACAGCAGAAAAGGAATTACTAACTGTGGTATTTGCTTTTGATAAATTCCGTTCTTATCTTGTTCTTTCTAAAACAATAGTCTATACAGATCATGCAGCCATTTGATATCTCTTCAAGAAACAGGATGCTAAACCACGTTTGATTCGTTGGATTCTACTCCTCCAAGAATTTGACATTGAGATAAAAGACAAAAGAGGAGCAGAAAACACCGCAGCATATCATCTTCCGCGCCTAGAAGATCTAAATTTGGAGTCAACCAGGGACGAGCAAATCAATGAGAAATTCCCAACGCAGTCCCTGGAAATGGTGGAATACCGAGAAGAGCCATGGTACGCTGACTATGCTAACTACCTAGCTAGCGGTATAGTCGCAAAAGGATGGCCACATCATCAAAGAAAGAAATTTTTGCCGATATAAGGCATTACTTTTGGGAAGATCCTTATCTTTTCAAAATGTGTGCCGACCAACTCATCCATCGATGCGTACATGGTAGCGAAGCAAGAAGAATTCTCCGCCATTGTCATGAAGGTCCATACGGAGGACATCATGGTGCCGCTAGCACCGCACGAAAGGTAATTGATTCAGGATTTTATTGGCCAACCATTTACAAAGATGTGACAACTGGCACAAACCGGTAATTTCCGTACACTTTAATCATTATTTAATGACTACAATTATGTGCTTAATTGTCAGCAATGTCTGAACACATGATTAAACAAGTGAATTCATGCACGTTGTATACTACAAAATATTGCTTTATGCGTAAACGAGAGCGTTGCTTCAAAAAAATACTAAGTAAACTCACCGGTAAGACACTGTGTGTCAACGGAACTGCAAAAAGCAATCAGACAATAAAATTGGAGCCTAGGTGTAGGTCCGACAGCAAGAATGCATTAAAACCCAAGAGTACATACAAGGGTTTATTATATATATGCATTACGAAAGCAAAAATAAGCACTAAAAAGCACCCGAAACGCACTTTAAGTGCAGAATTTATATAATTCAGCAATAAATCAGCATTTAAACATATGAATATTTTGCAGAAATGTCGTTTTATTATCCAAAATATTTCCCTAAGTGTTGGGAATTGAAAGAGTACAAGAAAGGTACTTAAAAGACACTAAAAAGTGTAATTTAGCACTTTAACGAATCGGTATCTAACCGAACAACCGGACATTACCCGGAACACCAAAATAATGCTAGAAGCATTGTTTTTATTTTTCTAAGCTAGTAGGGTCCCCGGACACCCTAACGCACTATATTATAACATGACACACTTAACACTAATTTCTAACACTTGGAAAGTAACTAGTTTAAGCAACTAGCAATTGAAATGCAACCAATACCCCCCCCCCCACTTACGGTTAGGAGACAAGGGTGACCCACCCTTTGATTTGTTCATTATTAAATTGATCTTGTTGGTCCTTTAGAATCACATTACACTTGGGTTAATACTTAAACATGGGTTATAAGATTGCACATAGAGTTCAAGACTTCATTTCATTCATCACTCAATCTCAAGAACTCACTCCTTTCCTTCTTCCTTGGCTACGGCCTCATCAACACACACACACACTTTCATTTTCGATCCACATCCATCCATTCCAAGGTGATTCTAAGGTGTCTCGAGCCTATTTAGGAAGGTTGCAAGCAACGGATCTTGAAAGACCTTCACCATTTGCTTTTATCCACTACATTTACCCTCTTGAACTTCCCTAGCCTTGTGCTAGTAGTAAGTGCTTCAAATCTTCATCTTGTTCTTGTTTATGATGGTTAATAAGTGATTTAACGGTTAATAATCAAGAACACACAAGGTCAAAACTAAAAGTCTTGAACATAAGATGAATAAGGTGGATAAAGGAAAGATGTGTGTGTAAATCTTGTAGATCTTGTATAGTTGTTATTATTTGATGTTGTTTGTTACTAGAAGTGGGATAGATCATCATCTAACCATACTAGGTTATGTTCAAGAACATGAACTAGTAGTATGTTAGTGCTAAAGTTATGGAAGATGATGAAACTTCCCATCCATGAAACATGAACTTGTGTAAATATAAATTTTCTTGTAAAATAAGACTCTAAATTAGTAGATCTAAAGATCTACAAGTGGTTTTTCGGAAGAACCAAGTAAAATATACAGGTCTTGTTTTAAACCCGAATCTTACATACACTAAAAGCATTTTAGTGAATAAACAAGTGTGTAAACACTTGTGTCACAAGAAAAATTTAACAAGAAATATGTTTGGTAAATCATGGCTAGAAGTTGTGAAACTTCAATATCTTTAAAAATAAAGTTTTTAAGAAACTAAATTTATTTTTAAAGATAACAAGACTTACTAAATGTGCTAGTAAGTTACTACACATTTTTGTAAATATTCAAGTTCATGAAATGGAGAAATTAGTGATTATTGTTGATGATTATTGTTGATAATTGTTGTTGATGATTGTTGACGATTTAAAAGAAAATAAACACATGTTTTGAAAACATGGGAACCTCCATTTTTAGGGGAAACTCTGTCAAAATTTTTATAAATTTTGACACTTAGAAAAATATAAGTTTTTGAGAAACTTATTCCCTAAAAATGTATTTAAAAGTATTACCACGGTTTCCCTAATTTTTGTTGATAAGAAATGAGGATTTCTTCAAGAATAAAAATGGATATAAGAATGTATATTTTTGAGAGAAAAATATATATTATTTTATCACCAACTTTTGTGCTAAGTGTATATAGTATGTGTTATACGTGCTAGTGTATTAAGACTTAAAAATGCACTAAATACTCATGAGAAGTATAAACACAAAAAAATACACATACAACACACAAGATACATAATTCGGGTGCAAAGTGCAAAACACGAGATACTTATATTAATTTTTGAGAAAATAATATAAGTAAGATATTTAGATAAAAATATAAAATATTTTTAACACAAGAATATATACACAAAAGAGAGTGACTGTACTTGTGCGACGCAAGTCTAGTGATTAACGTTAAGAAAACGCGTATAGGTTACGACATTAATTAAGCAAATCCGGTGAAGTTTACGACGCAAGGAACGCAAAGTTGTGAGTTCATGCTCCCCCTTTTCTCTTTAACTGTTTTCAGTTTTTATAACTTCGGGGGTGAAATACATGTACAAAATTTATAATTGGTATGATATAAATACAAGAAGTACACTTGGTGAGAACGAGAACCAAGTGTGACGAAATATAAGAATACAAGAAGTACACTTGGTGAGAACGAGAACCAAGTGTGACGAAATATAAGAATATGAGAAGCGCACTTGGTGAGAACGAGAACCAAGTATGAGGCGCTATGAGAAATGATAACAAGAAACGCGCTTGGTGAGGACGAGAACCAAGTAGGATGCGTTATGAGAAATAGTGTCACGAATAGGGTACAGAAGCACCATTAATCAACAATATACCTAGACCACAGAACAAAAGGTTAGATCTAACGGGTGCCTGGCAGCCACACTCTCGGTGAGGGCGAGAATCGAGTAGTGCTTTTGTGTCTCAGAATATACCAATTAAATGCCTTAGGTTTGGTGACTTCCTATGTCGTGTCACATGTTAATGGCTTTGCCCCATTAACAATCCTGATACTTACAGGAATACTTTATTTACATAAAAGTCATACCATACTAAAAATTGATGAATACTTGAGTACGTGGGGTACTCAAGAAAAGATTGAATTATACTTGAAGTACGTGGGGTACTCAAGAAGAAATTGAATTATACATGAGTACGTGGTGTACACATGAAACTGGATTTACATATGAAAACTTGATTTATTCACAAACTATGTTTTCATACAAAGTATACAAACGTGAAATACAAAAACTGCATGAATTCACACCAACATTATGTTGACGTTTTTCCAAAAACTCACATGTATTTCAGGTAACTAGGATGGATGTGCGCGCGGTCTCGCTTATGCTCGTGGATGTCGCTTATGTTATCTTTAAATAAAGTTGTAAACTTTTTAAGACAATGTTTTTTGCGACTTAGCGATGTAAACGCTAAACTTATGTTTTCAAATTATGGTATTTGATGTCTTTTAACGAGCATATAGCATGTTTACCTTTCGTATGCAATGAGAACCTTTCATGATCACACCTCGTGCTTCCGCCGCAGAAAGGGGTGTGACAGATTGGTATCAGAGCTGCGATTGTAGTGAACCAGGATTCCTTCTCGAGTCTAGTCTATAATCTCTAGGATCCATTCACGAAAACAATTTTCAAAGAGTTTTCATTGCATGAAACGTCCCACGACATCCACTACCTGAAACTATTTACATGAGTCTAGAAAAGACACTACGAGACTTAGAGTGCACTTGAGTAGCACTTGTCGTTGACTAGAAATTACTTGCAATTATGTGTGATAATTAGCACACACTAGAAGTAGAATGTCACAAGTATACGTGACTTTACCTGAAAGCGATGGCCCATCTGAAGGAAGAAATACGAGGATGAAATGAACTGTGCGGATTGTGCAAGGAGTTACGTAATTATGGATGCATACATAATTATGGAATTCAGTGCACAAAAACCACAACAAGTCTTGTCACGTATAGATTCCCTCAGTGCAGGCCTACTAAGTACTCTGCTAGAGTAGTAATTGTTTGATGTCACTTATGTGGTATATACCTGTGAATATATATACTACTACTATCTAGTAGGACGATATCAGACAAATGTCTAACCCTGTTGTGTTATGTTCTGTCAGAACATGGCACCCAGGAAAGCTGTGAATGCTCGCAATGACGATCAACCTCCTCCTCCCCCACTGCCAAGAACTGTTGAAGAGCTGAACGCTCTACTGGAGGAAAGGATCTCCGCTGCTATCTCCCAATACGAGGCGAACCGTACTCAAGACAGTGGAGGACCAAGCAACGCTAGGCGTAATGGGAATGGAGATTCGTCTGGAGGCAATGCAGCTCAAGGTAACCTTAAGACACTGTGCTAAGCATGAGGAAATTTATGAACGGTCTTTGTTTCATTATTTCTTCGATTGCTCACATGTGAATTGGTTGAATCAATTCGAGGCTGCACTTTCAAGCAGTTCCTCGACTGCAAGCCGATGAACTATGATGGCACAGGAGGTGCAGTAGCATTTGTGCGCTGGACGGAGAAGACTGAAGCTACTATCCGCATGAGCAAGTGTACCGCGGATCAACAAGTCACTTTTGCTACTAGGTTGTTTGTCGATGAAGCTCTGACTTGGTGGAACTTGCAAGCCCAAACTTTGGGTGATGATGCCGCTTATGGCCTAACTTGGGAGGAACTGAAGGAAAGAATGAGAGAGAAGTATTGCTCTCGCGCTGAACTGCAAAGGCTGGAAACGGAGTTCTGGCACTTGACCATGGTAGGTGCTGACATTAATGGTTATACTCGAAGGTTCCACGACCTGTCAAGAGTGCTTCCCTACATGGTGACTCCCGAATTCAAGTGCGTTGAACGCTACATTTGGGGACTGGCCCCAGAGTTTCGTGGCATGGTGATGTCGGCCAAACCACAAACAATCACCGAGGCTGTAACTCTGGCTGTCAGCCTGACTGAAGATTGTGTTCGTATGAAGAAGTTATCACTAAACCCAACAGAGAAGACCGAGACACATGCTGAGTCGTCCGGCGACAAAAAGAGAAAGCATACAAGTTTGAACCAAGCAACTCGTAACAACAAGGGTTTCAGCAAGAAGCGTGACGCTAACCCGTCCCAGGAGGCGAAAACCCATGCAACCAAAGCATACCAAGGCTCCATACCTAGATGCCAAAAATGTAAGTATCATCATGAAGGAGCTTGTCGCATTCCAAGGTGCGACTAATGTGGTAAATTGGGTCATCAAACAGAAGACTGTTGGGGAAAAGGAAAGAACCGAAATGGAAACTGTGCTGGTAACAAGAATGGTAACTGGAAAGGGCGGAACCAAGGATGCTTCAAGTGTGGAAGCAATGATCATTTTATGAAGGACTGCCCAGAGGGAAACAATGCTCAGGCTAGAGCATTTGTGATTGGAGCAAAGAACGCACGCGAGGACCCTAACGTGGTCACCCGTACGTTTCTTATTAACAATCACTTTGCATCCATATTATTTGACACTGGCGCCGATTATAGCTTCATGTCTGTGGAATTTAAATGCATACTCGGAATAGAATCTAGTAGATTAGAAATTCCTTATTCCATAGAATTAGCCAATGGTAAACTTGTTGAATCGGGCGAAGTTGTTAGAGGCTGCACACTGGAACTTGGCGAACGAAATTTTAGCATCGATCTCTTACCTATTCAATTGGGTAGCTTCGATGTAGTAGTCGGAATGGACTGGTTATCCAAGAACAAAGCTGAAGTTATTTGTCATGAGAAAATCATTCGCATCCCTTTAGCGAATGGTGAAACTCTCATCATGCATGGAGAAAAACAAGACGCACCTCTTCGAATCATCAGTTGCATAAAGGCACGGAAGTGCTTAAGGAAAGGATGTGTCGCTTTCCTAGCACACGTTATAGACAAGAAGGCTGTGGAGCCAAAACTTGAAGACATTCCTGTGGTGAAGGAATTTCCTGATGTGTTCCCTGAAGATCTGCCAGGACTACCTCCGCAACGACAAGTCGAATTCCGTATAGACTTGGTTCCAGGAGCTGCTCCTGTAGCCAAGGCACCCTATCGACTTGCACCATCCGAAATGCAAGAATTATCTACACAACTCCAGGAGATGTTGGATAAAGGATTTATAAGGCCAAGCTTCTCACCCTGGGGAGCTCCGGTATTATTCGTGAAGAAGAAGGATGGAACACTGCGGATGTGTATCGATTACAGGGAACTGAACAAACTCACGATCAAGAATCGGTATCCGCTACCAAGGATTGATGACTTATTTGATCAATTGCAAGGATCAAGCTACTATTCCAAGATAGACCTTCGGTCTGGATACCACCAGCTGAGAATCCAAGAGGAAAGCGTACCAAAGACTGCATTCAGAACACGCTATGGGCACTACGAATTTCTGGTGATGCCATTCGGGCTGACGAATGCACCAGCGGTCTTCATGGATCTGATGAACCGCGTTTGCAAACCATATCTCGATAAATTCGTGATTGTATTTATCGATGATATCCTGATTTATTCGCGACCGAAAGAAGAACACGAGCAACATCTCAGAACCATCTTGGAACTACTGAAGAAAGAGAAGCTTTATGCAAAGTTCTCCAAATGCGAATTCTGGATTCGCGAAGTACAATTTCTTGGTCACGTTGTGAATGAGAAGGGCATTCATGTAGACCCATCCAAGATAGAAGCAATAAAGAATTGGGAAGCTCCCAAGACCCCAACCGAAGTACGACAATTTTTGGGCTTAGCGGGCTATTACCGACGTTTCATCGAGAACTTCTCAAAGATAGCTCAACCGCTAACGACCCTTACACAGAAAGACAAGAAATACGACTGGGGTCACAAACAGGAAGAAGCCTTTCAGCTACTTAAGAACAAGCTCTGCGATGCACCGATACTATCATTACCCGAAGGCACTGAAGACTTCGTGGTATACTGCAACGCCTCACGGCAAGGCTTGGGTTGCGTGCTCATGCAACGCCAAAAAGTCATCGCTTACGCTTCAAGACAACTGAAGGTACATGAAAGAAACTATACCACTCATGACCTGGAGCTGGGCGCAGTGGTATTCGCCTTGAAGATCTGGCGACACTATTTATATGGTACTCGATGTACAATTTTCACAGATCACAAAAGCTTACAACACATATTTGATCAGAAGGAATTGAATATGCGCCAGCGGCGATGGGTCGAGCTGCTAAATGATTACGACTGTGAGATCAAGTACCATCCTGGAAAGGCAAACGTTGTAGCGGACGCGTTGAGCCGAAAAGAAAGGGTTAAGACCCTAAGGGTTCGAGCATTGGAAATGATGATTCGAATGAACCTCACTACACGCATTCGTGACGCACAACAAGAAGCTCTTAAGGGAGAGAACCGTAAAGCTGAATACCTACGGGGTATGCTGAAATACATGGTGCCAAACGAAGAGGGAGCCTTATACTTCAAGAAGCGTATTTGGGTTCCACTCTATGGTGGCATACGAGAAGTCATCCTTAATGAAGCCCACAAATCGAGATATTCGATCCATCCAGGATCGGACAAAATGTATCAAGACTTAAAGGAATACTACTGGTGGCCGAGACTTAAAAGCGATGTTGCTGTTTATGTTGGAAAATGCCTAACCTGTGCCAAGGTTAAGGCAGAATATTAGAAACCGTCCGGCCTATTACAACAACCAGAGATTCCCGTGTGGAAGTGGGAACAAATCTCGATGGACTTCATAACGAAATTACCCAGGACCCCGAGAGGGCATGATATGATATGGGTAATAGTTGATCGGTTAACAAAGTCTGCGCACTTCCTGCCGATCCGTGAAAAAGACAGCACTGGAAAGCTTGCTGAAATATACTTAAGAGAAATTGTGGCACGTCATGGAGTACCAATCTCAATCATTTCAGACAGAGATGGACGCTTTGTCTCAAGAATCTGGCAATCATTTCAGGAAGCCTTTGGATCTCAGTTAGATCTAAGCACAGCATTCCATCCACAAACAGACGGCCAGAGCGAACGGACTATACAAACGTTAGAAGATATGCTTCGCGCATGTGTCATGGACCTAGGCGGTAGTTGGGATACTCATCTACCTTTAGTTGAGTTTTCCTACAATAATAGTTATCATACAAGCATAAAAGCCGCGCCGTTCGAAGATCAGTATGGCCGCAAGTGCCGATCGCCCTTATGTTGGGCAGACGCTGGAGATAAACGTATGGTTGGTCCTGAACTTGTACAAGAGACAACCGACAAGATTGCGCAGATCCGAGAGTGCATTAAGGCGGCTCGAGATCGACAAAAGAGCTACGCTGATCCGAAAAGAAAATCAGTAGAATTCAAGGTGGGAGACAAAGTGTTGTTAAAAGTCTCACCATGGAAAGGCGTAGTCAGATTTGGAAAGCGTGGAAAGCTGAATCCACGATATATCGGACCATTCAGAATATTGAAAAGAATTGGTACCATGGCATACAAGTTGGAGTTACCGGAAGAACTTAATGGAGTACATGATACGTTTCATGTATCCAACCTGAAGAAGAGTCCAACACAAGAGAACGTATCCCGATGGATGAAGTGCATATTGATGAAGCCCTCCGATTTACAGAACAACCCGTTGAGGTTAACGACTGGAAAGTCAACAAGACCAGGAGGAGCAGTGTGAAACTTATCAAAGTACGTTGGAGCTCTAAGCACGGACCCGAGTACACATGGGAACGTGAAGACCAGTTCAAAGAAAAGTATCCCCACCTAATCAAGAAGACTCATGCGAGAGTTAGTTCAGCCTGAATTTCGGGACGAAATTCTTTTAACGGGGGGAGACTGTGACAACTGGCACAAACCGGTAATTTCCGTACACTTTAATCATTATTTAATGACTACAATTATGTGCTTAATTGTCAGCAATGTCTGAACACATGATTAAACAAGTGAATTCATGCACGTTGTATACTACAAAATATTGCTTTATGCATAAACGAGAGCGTTGCGTCAAAAAAATACTAAGTAAACTCACCGGTAAGACACTGTGTGTCAACGGAACTGCAGAAAGCAGTCAGACAATAAAATTGGAGCCTAGATGTAGGTCCGACAGCAAGAATGCATTAAAACCCAAGAGTACATACAAGTGTTTAATATATATATGCATTACGAAAGCAAAAATAAGCACTAAAAAGCACCCGAAACGCACTTTAAGTGCAGAATTGATATAATTCAGCAATAAATCAGCATTTAAACATATGAATATTTTGCAGAAATGTCGTTTTATTATCCAGAATATTTCCCTAAGTGTTGGGAATTGAAAGAGTACAAGAAAGGTACCTAAAAAGACACTAAAAAGTGTAATTTAGCACTTTAACGAATCGGTATCTAACCGAACAACCGGACATTACCCGGAACACCAAAATAATGCTAGAAGCATTGTTTTTATTTTTCTAAGCTAGTAGGGTCCCCGAACACCCTAACGCACTATATTATAACATGACACACTTAATACTAATTTCTAACACTTGGAAAGTAACTAGTTTAAGCAACTAGCAATTGAAATGCAACCAATACCCCCCCCCCCCCCCACTTACGGTTAGGAGACAAGGGTGACCCACCCTTTGATTTGTTGATTATTTAAATTGATCTTGTTGGTCCTTTAGAGGCACATTACACTTGGGTTAATACTTAAACATGGGTTATAAGATTGCACATAGAGTTCAAGACTTCATTTCATTCATCACTCAAATTCAAGAACTCACTCCTTTCCTTCTTCCTTGGCTACGGCCTCATCAACACACACACACACTTTCATTTTCGATCCACATCCATCCATTCCAAGGTGATTCTAAGGTGTCTCGAGCCTATTTAGGAAGGTTGCAAGCAACGGATCTTGAAAGACCTTCACCATTTGCTTTTATCCACTACATTTACCCTCTTGAACTTCCCTAGCCTTATGCTAGTAGTAAGTGCTTCAAATCTTCATCTTGTTCTTGTTTATGATGGTTAATAAGTGATTTAACGGTTAATAATCAAGAACACACAAGGTCAAAACTAAAAGTCTTGAACATAAGATGAATAAGGTGGATAAAGGAAAGATGTGTGTGTAAATCTTGTAGATCTTGTATAGTTGTTATTATTTGATGTTGTTTGTTACTAGAAGTGGGATAGATCATCATCTAACCATACTAGGTTATGTTCAAGAACATGAACTAGTAGTATGTTAGTGCTAAAGTTATGGAAGATGATGAAACTTCCCATCCATGAAACATGAACTTGTGTAAATATAATTTTTCTTGTAAAATAAGACTCTAAATTAGTAGATCTAAAGATCTACAAGTGGTTTTTCGGAAGAACCAAGTAAAATATACAAGTCTTGTTTTAAACCCGAATCTTACATACACTAAAAGCATTTTAGTGAATAAACAAGTGTGTAAACACTTGTGTCACAAGAAAAATTTAATAAGAAATATGTTTGGTAAATCATGGCTAGAAGTTGTGAAACTTCAATATCTTTAAAAATAAAGTTTTTAAGAAACTAAATTTATTTTTAAAGATAACAAGACTTACTAAATGTGCTAGTAAGTTACTACACATTTTTGTAAATATTCAAGTTCATGAAATGGAGAAATTAGTGATTATTGTTGATGATTATTGTTGATGATTATTGTTGATGATTGTTGACGATTTAAAAGAAAATAAACACATGTTTTGAAAACATGGGAAACCTCCATTTTTAGGAGAAACTCTGTATAAATTTTGACACTTAGAAAAATATAAGTTTTTGAGAAACTTATTCCCTAAAAATGTATTTAAAAGTATTACCAATGTTTCCCTAATTTTTGGTGATAAGAAATGAGGATTTCTTCAAGAATAAAAATGGATATAAGAATGTATATTTTTGAGAGAAAAATATATATTATTTTATCACCAACTTTTGTGCTAAGTGTATATAGTATGTGTTATACGTGCCAGTGTATTAAGACTTAAAAATACACTAAATACTCATGAGAAGTGTAAACACAAAAAAATACACATACAACACACAAGATACATAATTCGGGTGCAAAGTGCAAAACACGAGATACTTATATTAATTTTTGAGAAAATAATATAAGTAAGATATTTAGTTAAAAATATAAAATATTTTTAACACAAGAATATATACACAAAAGAGAGTGATTGTACTTGTGCGACGCAAGTCTAGTGACTAACGTTAAGAAAACGCGTATAGGTTACGACATTAATTAAGCAAATCCGGTGAAGTTTACGACGCAAGGAACGCAAAGTTGTGAGTTCATGCTCCCCCTTTTCTCTTTAACTGTTTTCAGTTTTTACAACTTAGGGGGTGAAATACATGTACAAATGTACAAAATTTATAATTGGTATGATATAAATACAAGAAGTACACTTGGTGAGAACGAGAACCAAGTGTGACGAAATATAAGAATACAAGAAGTACACTTGGTGAGAACGAGAACCAAGTGTGACGAAATATAAGAATATGAGAAGCGCACTTGGTGAGAACGAGAACCAAGTATGAGGCGCTATGAGAAATGATAACAAGAAACGCGCTTGGTGAGGACGAGAACCAAGTAGGATGCGTAATGAGAAATAGTGTCACGAATAGGGTACAGAAGCACCATTAATCAAGTAGGTTAGATCTAACGGGTGCCTGGCAGCCACACTCTCGGTGAGGGCGAGAATCGAGTAGTGCTTTTGTGTCTCATAATATACCAATTAAATGCCTTAGGTTTGGTGACTTCCTATGTCGTGTCACATGTTAATGGCTTTGCCCCATTAACAATCCTGATACTTACAGGAATACTTTATTTACATAAAAGTCATACCATACTAAAAATTGATGAATACTTGAGTACGTGGGGTACTCAAGAAAAGATTGAATTATACTTGAAGTACGTGGGGTACTCAAGAAAATGGGAATTATACTTGAGTACGTGGGGTACTCAAAAAGAAATTGAATTATACATGAGTACGTGGTGTACACATGAAACGGGATTTATATATGAAAACTTGATTTATTCACAAACTATGTTTTCATACAAAGTATACAAACGTGAAATACAAAAACTGCATGAATTCACACCAACATTATGTTGACGTTTTTTCCAAAAACTCACATGTATTTCAGGTAACTAGGATGGATGTGCGCGCGGTCTCGCTTATGCTCGTGGATGTCGCTTATGTTATCTTTAAATAAAGTTGTAAACTTTTTAAGACAATGTTTTATGCGACTTAGCGATGTAAACGCTAAACTTATGTTTTCAAATTACGGTATTTGATGTCTTTTTACGAGCATATAGCATGTTTACCTTTCGTATGCAATGAGAACCTTTCATGATCACACCTCGTGCTTCCGCCGCAGAAAGGGGTGTGACAAAAGACACCCAAAGTCTTGTCAAGACATGTGACGCTTGCCAAAGAACATGTAATATTTCTTCCAAAAATGAAATGACACAAAATGGCATTCTTGTTTGTGAAATTTTTGATGTGTGGGGACTCGACTTTATGGGACCTTTCCCACCGTCAAAAGGAAACAAATATATACTTGTGGCGATAGATTACTTGTCTAAATGGGCCGAGGCCGAGGCACTTCCAACCAACGATGGAAGAGTCGTGGTAAGATTTCTGAAAAGATTATTCTCTCGTTTTGGACCACCAACTTGAAAAAATCTTCACAAGGTATGGGGTCTATCACCGGATCTCAACGGCATATCACCCTCAACAAACGGACAAGCCGAAGTGACTAATAGAGGTTTAAAAATAATACTTGAAAAAAACGGTAGGGTTAAATAAAAAAGAATGGGCCGAAAAATTAGACGATGCTTTATGGGCTTTTCGAACAGCGTACAAAACAACAATAGGTACAACCCCATATAAGCTCGTCTATGGAAAAAGTTGTCATTTGCCAGTAGAAATAGCACACAAGGCCTACTGGGCAATTAAAAATGTAAACTTATACTTAGAGGGTGCCGGTAAAAATCGATTTTGCCAATTAAATGAATTAGACGAATTAAGGAATTATGCATACTCTAACTCCGAAATTTACAAGGAAAGAATGAAAAATTTGCATGATAAACACATTAAACCTAATGAATTTTGAGTAGGATATCAGGTTCTATTGTTTAATTCACGACTTCGGTTATTTCCTGGTAAATTAAAGTCTAGGTGGTCAGGACCTTTTTCCATCACCCATATTTTCCCACACGGTGCAGTCAAAATTAAATCTCGGAATGGAATTCCAATCAAAGTCAATGGCCAACGGCTAAAGCTTTATCAAGGATTCATTGAGGATGAAGAGGAAGAAGTCTCACTTCAAACGGTCGAACAATGAAAGCATTAACATCATACCTGGTAAGTTATGAACAATCGGGAAAACATCTGAATTGGTAAGATCTCTAAAACCAAGTTTTGGGAAACGTGGCACTCACAGAAGCACTGAAAAAAATTCAAAATTTCTCGCCCACAGGGCCGTGTTCAGTGAACAGATCTCTTGTATAACATGTTATTTATTTTAGTAAATTGAGATACCTTAATCATGAAAGCTCTAGGTTTCTCCCCTATGGGAATTTCTCCATTCTGTATATATTTCAGAATTGGAAGGATCCATGATCCTGGATTTGGCTGCACAACATCACTAGGTACAATTGTAGTATCCTCAACTATCCCCATCGCATCGTTTTCTTCAATTGCAGGAGAAAGGATATGAATAATGGGAATCCTGACATCATCTCGTATCTTTAAGGATGATCCTAGATTTGCTAGGGCATTTGCCTCTGCATTTTCCTCTCTAGGTACCAGTGTTATGCTGAAAAAACAAAAGAATTTGCCAATTTCTTGACTATTTCTAAATATTTTATTAGTTTTTCTCTATGATCCATTAACATGATTAGTGATTAACAATGAATCAGTATATACTTGAAGATACCTGATCCTTATGCGTTTAGCTAATTGCAAACCTGCTATTAAGGCATCATATTCTGCTTCATTATTAGTGGTTTAGAATTCACATGCAATAGATTGGGGTATTATGTCCCCTGTGGCGATTTTAATAGTAGGCCTAATCCAGTTCCTTTGACATTTGAGGCTCCATCTGTGAAGAGTGTCCAAGGATCCTTGGTCTCCTCAAGTTGTTGAACCTCTAACTCAGCTTCCCTTTGTAGATCACTACTGAAATCAGCCACAAAGTTAGCTAGAGCTTAAGACTTGATGGCAGTCCTGGGTTCATACTTAATGTCATATGCACTAAGCTTGACTGCCCATTTTGTCATTCTACCTGACATTTCAGGCTTCCTGAGAACATTCTTAATAGGAAAGTTAGTTTTCACAATAATGGTATGAGTTTCAAAGTAATGTCTAAGTTTAGTTGAAGCCATAATCAAAGCAAGAATTAATTTCTCTAAATGAGAATACCTGGATTCAGCATCAAGAAGGCTTTTACTTACATAGTATACTAGATGTTGCTGACCTTCATGATCCTTTACTAACACTACACTTGCTGCTTTACCTGAAACAACTAAGTACAAGGATAACGGCTCACCATTTTCTAGTTTCATCAGGGCTAGTGCTGAGGTCATATAATCCTTGAGAGCTTTGAGAGCTGCTTCATGCTTCTCAGTCCAGTCAAATTTCTTATTCTTCCTTAGTATGTCATATGAAATCCTTGCACTTCTCTGAAGACTTTGAGATGAACCTAGTTAAGGCTGCGAGCCTTCCTGATAACCTTCTTACATCCTTTGCATTGCTTGGAGATTTGATGTTCACTATTTCTTTTATATGTTTAGGACTAGCTTCAATCCCTCTTTTGGTAACCATGTATCCTAGGAATTTCCCAGCTTTAACACCAAAATGACACTTTGAAGGATTTAGCTTCATGTTGTATTGGTCAACGATGTTAAATTCCAGTTCGAGATCCTTAAGATGATCCTCTGCCTTCTTGGACTTAACCACCATGTCATCAATGTATACCTCCATAGTGTCTCCAAGTTGCTCTTTGAACATCATATTCACTAGTCTTTGATAAGTGGCATTTGCATTTCTCAATCCAAAAGGCATAGCAATATAACAGTATATGCATGTGGGTGTCATGAATGATGTATCCTCCTAATCAGATGGTTCCATTTGGATTTGTTGAAATCTAGATGAAGTATCCATAAAAGTAAGCAACTCATAGCCCGCCGTTGCATCCACCATGGAGTCATTGTGTGGGAGCGGGAAAGGATCCTTGGGACATGCTTTATTTAAATCAGTAAAGTCAACACATACCCTCCACCTTCCGTTTTTTTTAACAACTACCACACTGGTTAGCCATTTTGGATACTTGACTTCCCTAATTATACATGCCTTTAAGTGATTGTCCACTTCTTCTTGGATAATGGCATTCCTTTCAAGTGCAAACTTCCTTCTCTTTTGGTGGATTGGCCTGAAAGATTTATCAATGCCCAACTTGTGAGTAATAATATCTTTGGAGATACCTGTCATATCCTCGTGCTTCCAAGTGAAGGTAGATTTTCTTCTCTTTAGGAAGGATACCAGATCCTGCTCTATACGGTCAAGGATCCCGAATCCTACAAAAATTTTGGATTCAGGATCCTCAGGGTACAGTGTTATATCCTTGATGTAATGCCCCCTATCCTCCATGACATCCCTTGGAGGATACTTTAATTGCTATGCTGCATGGTTTTGAAGCTGGCTTCATTGAGGAGGTGTAATAGTTCTTTGCCTCCTACTGATCACTTTCAATCTTCACTACTCCCCATGGGGTTGGCATCTTCACACATTGGTGATACGTCTAAGGAACAACTTTCATGTTGTGTATCCATGGGCCTGCCAAGGATCACATTGCAACAAGACAAACAGTCATACACAGAATTTTTTAACAGAGTTTACCCCCTCAATATAGATTGGGAGTTTGATGTCCCCCAGCGTATTCTTTGTCTCTCCGCTGAATCCTACTAATGCGTGTGTAGCATTATATAATTTTGTATATATTTTTAGCCCTTTTTTAACACTTCAGTCAATTTTTAAATTTATAAAACACGATATTCGACTAACACTAAACATACATATTGGTAAGTGCACCCATCGTGAGCGTAGTATAGCGTTGTAAGATACCGAGGTCGTCCAAGTACACAAGAGCTTTTAGTACCGGTTTATCCTCAACGTCTAATCAAATCAAAATTTTGGAAAAAGGGTTTTAAACATGAAAATAAAAACTAAAAATGCTGAAAATAAAAAATAAAAACAGATAGATAAGATGAATCACTTGGATCCGACTCGCCTTTAGTGTAACCTTTGATGTTTTCCTCACTTTTGCACTTTTTAAGAGACTATCTTAGTTATAGTAGCAGGCCCCTCTTTTGAAGGTGACGTTACCCTCAACCCAGTAGTTTGAGTCAGCAAGGATACAATCCTAAAGGGTCGGAATATTGAAAGATAATTAATTAAGTTATTAATGCGTAATGTGGTAGGCCCCTCTTTTGAAGGTAACGTTACACTCGGCTAAGTGGTTTGAGTCAGCAGGGATACATTCCCAAGTAGCCGGGTTAATGTATTAATAGTAGTTTGCATATGAGGGGATCAAGCCATTCGCACCCCCGCCATCCAATACCAGTGGGTATTGAAGGAGGTCCTATTGAACAAGACAAGAACCTTACTAAACCATTCCCTTAACCCCCGACGAGGTAGCCAACATATCTCTATATAGACCGTAGAGATATGAATGGTGTAAATCTTTTATTTTATATAGACAGTAAAATAATGCCAAGACACCACAGACAAATGATAAGGAAGTTTCACCTTCAACATAAGAAACTAGTTATTAAAGTCATTAATACAAAACCAAATAAAAAGTGCGAAAAGATTAAAAAAACAAAAGTATTACACTAAATATTTGTCTTCACCAAGTGATGTAAGAGACTTAAGCAAACATGGCCTTTGATTGTCAAGAACTCTTACTATCAATCTTGGATCCTGAGACTACTACACACACTCTAGATGGATGATGGATGATGGTGGTGGATATGGGTGTTGTGATGGTGGTGGAGTGTGGGTGAAGTGGCAGAGAGGTGGTTTGCCAAGGGATGCCTTTGAAGTGAACCAAGCACACCTATTTATAGCCTGCACAGAAGCCCGGACACGGCCCCGTGTATAGTGGGCACGGCCTCGTGTCCATCCACTTTCTCTTTCTTCATTAATTGCAGTTTGTCTGTATTAGCTCCACACGCCCCCGTGTCCGCTGGGCACGGCCCCGTGTGAAGAAGCGTATCTGTACTATCAAGCTTTGCTTGGATTCTGCGAATATTAGCGTTGACCACGGTCGTGTTGAGTTGGGCACGCCCCTGTGTTGGGAAATAGAAGCTTCTACAACTTTGTCTTTTCTACAGACACTTGAGCACGCCCCTGTGTCCGCTGGGCATGGGGCGTGTTCAGCCTTCTGATCTCTTGCTTTTGCTTGGGAAGATGTTGTCGCGGGGTCGGGCATTCCACCTTTATTCCTTTTCTTGTAATTTTGTTAGATTTCGCTGCATATTTGCTTGTTTTGTTCATTTACGTTCATTTAATCCTGAAAATACAAAAGGAAGACAAAAGCACACTTTTTCCAACATTAGTACTAAAAAAGGGTTAGTTTTATGCCTCATTTGATGTAATTTATATGTTGCATTTTACACACATCTAATACCCCCACACTTGAATCTTTGCTTGTCCTCAAGCAAAACTCTTTTTAATGTGGCTTCACACCCAAATGGAATGGGTAGAAGAAAAGTTTTTGGGCTTGTCTTTGAGTGTCGGGATTCCAAGATCTTTATTTAGGTTTTATTTTTATGTTATTCACAATCCTATTCATTATGATTTATTTAGAACGTTTCATAAGAGAAATTACTTACTTGGACATAACATGCGTCTTTAAAATTCCATTTATATACAAGTTCACATACCTCACGGGAGATCATTCAACACTCGGCCGAAGATGTATTTTTGTGAAACACTCGAGACCGCATGGAACTTACTTCTACCATATGCTTGCCAAGCAATCAATCATCCTCCTTTTTAACTAAAAACCTTTGTAAATATCAAGAGGACTTGGGGAAGGGTTAGGCTTGGGTTAATGGTAGGTGGTTTTGGGTTAGTGGTTAGTAGAAAAGGGCGAAAGGCGTAAAAAGCATCGATTTTCGTAAAACTTTATTTTTGTGACTTTTTATTCAAACGAAGCTTTTTCAAACAAATTTTCTTTTGGGGAACTTGTTTGTTTATTGCTATACTTCATATAATTTTTTTTGATAAGGAATGTCACATGGAAACCGAGCTTTTTACTAAAATAAAGGGTTTAAAATAAAAAAGGTTTTTTTTTTTTTTTGTGGGTAAAAGGGTGTTTGTTTTGTGGGTTTAGAAATGAAAAGGTTTAGGCTCAAAGGGGTTAACTAGGGGGATTTTGGGTAGGTGGTAAAAAAAAGAAAAATAATGGTGTTGAAAAGAAAAAAAGGGTTAGTCCTAATGCCTCCATCATTTACTTACTTGGGTTTAAGTTGATAAGGACCGGGAATGCATCGTTATGGCAAGTTCTAGAGTTGTAAGAAACCAAGCGGCTATTCACACAAGAAAGGAAAGATGAGCATTAATTTTAAAGATGTATATTTGTATGCTCAATAAAGGCTCAAAACTCACTTTTTTTGGGAATGGGTTTTTAATGTGATCAAGTATATATAATCAAATTTTAACTAGATTTGTCTTGTCGTTTCATAATTTTCTTATGTTGGTTCTTTTTATCACGACGCTATCGGTTGTAAATTTGTAAAAATATAACCTTTTTAGAACTTGTTATTCCCAACTTAAACCAAGACAAGTAAAAAAAATGAAAAGTTTTTGAAAAAATTTGGGGTGTTTAGCGGTTCCAATAGAGTTTTGTGTAAGGCTTGTAATTAGGACTTGAAAAATTCAAGGTTTTAGCATCCCCCCACACGTAAATTACACATTGTCCTCAATGTGTCCCAAAAATAAGTTTTTAGGATAAACCGGTACTAAAAGCTCTTGGTAAGATACCGAGGTCGTCCAACACGTTTATAAGGGTCCTTGGCTAGACCCAAAGTCTGTCATATGTCACCCAAGTGGGATGTTTTGCATCCCATGTTGCACCGTCGGAGAGCATCATCCAAACTTGAGTCTATGACTTTCATGTAATTGACCGGGACATCGTCTTCTACTCCTTTTCCAACCCCAAACTTCATTTCCTTGTCCCCAACCCTCAATGTTAGAGTCCCACCATTCATGTCTACCATTGTGTGGGCCGTAGCTAGGAATGGTCTTCCTAAGATTAGTGGCACTTCGGTATCTTCCTCCATATCTAGTATGACAAAGTCGGCTGGGAAAACAAAGTCCCTGACTTTTACCAACATATTTTCTGCGACACCTTGTGAATATTTAATGGACCTATCGGCGAGTTGTATGCTCATTTTTGTAGGGCTTGTTTTCCCTAGTCTGAGTCGGTCGAACATTGATGTGGGCATGAGGTTGATACTAGCCCCGAGAGCGGCTAGTGCATTGCGTATGGGCGATTCCCCAATCGAACAAGGGATGGTGAAGCTTCTGGGATCGATCTTCTTTTGTGGGAGTTTGTTGAGTAGTAAGGCGGAGCACTCTTCTCTTAAATTTACTAATTGCAATGATTCGATTTTCCTTTTGTGGGTGAGGAAGTCCCTCATAAATTTTGAATATTTAGGCATTTGAGTCAGGACCTCGACAAATGGAATATTAACATGCAATTGTTTTAGTAAATTTATGAATTTTGTTAATTGCTCATCGGTCTTTTGGCGAAGTAACCAACCGGGGTACGGTACCGGAGGATTCTTGATAGGCTCTTGATTTGGTGGAGGAGCCGTCTCTTGTTGGGGCGTTAGCGAAGTTGAGGTTTGGTTAGACCGGCTCTTTTCAGTTGGAGGTAGTGGAGCCTCCTCGGGACCCACGGTACGGTTTCTCAATGTGATGAGATGTACTTGCGCCTTTGGGTTGGTTTCAGTATTGCTGGGTAATGCGCCTTGTGGTCTCTTGGAGAAATTTTGAGCTAGTTGATTTAGTTGTTTTTCAATGTTTTGAATACTAGTTTGTTGAATTCTAAAGTTCGATTCCACTTGTTGAAATCGATCCGAGTTTTTCTTTTCGGTGTCGGAGATGAGGCGAGAGATAGTATCTTCAAGCCTCTCTCGTCCCCCTTGTTGTTGAGAGAAATTTTGTGACTCGTTTCTTGGTTGTTGAAAGTTTGTTCGTTGGTTTTGATTTTGTTGGTTACTACTAGTGTCGGGTTCTCTCAAACCAAGGTTAGGGTGGTTACGCCATCCTTGGTTGTAGGTACCTATTGGCGGACCTGACGGCCTAGGTCTATTATCAATGTAGTTTACCATTTCTGTTTGATTATCCATTTCTTTCTTACAACTCCAATTTTCATGTGTTAAGCCAAGCCTTAGCTCAGTCTTTTAGTGAAAATGGAAACATTCGAAGGCGGATGGCGTCGTTTGATGCTCCGTTGATCCGAAAAGTATCACATATTTCCAAGAAGTTAGTAATATGTAAATGGGGATCTTCGTCCGCAAGCCCGTGGAAGGTTGCGGAGTTTTGGAGCATTTGTATCAAATGCGGCCGAAGTTCGAAGTTGTTGGCATCGACATTCGATGCATTGATGGCGGCGCCAAGATTACCTACAGTGGGTCGTAGGTAATCCATGAGAGTACGTTGATCCGCCACTGGAAGTGGGTCCCCTGAAACTTTCTCTTGGTTTTTAGCTTTAAGTCTTTTTCTTAGAAAGCGTTCTGGTTCGTCTAGAGGTTCTTTTATGTCTCTACTGGAACTGGAGCTCATACACTGCGTAGAAAGTTCAGGTGCAGTGCCTGGGTTCCAAGTTCTATAATAAAAACAAAAAGAATGTTGGTCTGAAGTTTCACCACGGCCCCGTGCTCAGATGAACACGTCCCGTGGTCGGAGTTACAGTGATTGTTTTCCGGATCCCTGTTACTAGAGAGCTCAACACGGCCCCATGTTGCACCGGCACGGCCCGTGCTCAACTCTCTGTAACTCGGAAAATAAAAACTGCCAGTAACACTGCTGGGCACGGCCCGTGTCCGACCAGCCACGGCCCCGTCCTGAGCTCTGCTGAAGATGAAAATTTAAGAAAAATCCTAAAAAAACAGAAAAATAAGAAAAACGATTAGGCCGTTGATTCCTAACTTTCTTAAAATCCTTGTGTGCCCGGCAACGGCGCCAAAAACTTGATGCGTGTGAATCGTTATATAATTTTGTATATATTTTTAGCCCTTTTTAACACTTTAGTCAAGTTTTAAATTTATAAAACACGATATTCTACTAACACTAAACACACATATGGGCAAGTGCACCCATCGTGAGCGTAGTAAAGCGTTGGTAAGATACCAAGGTCGTCCAACGACACAAGAGCTTTTAGTACCGGTTTATCCTCAACGTCTAATCAATTCAAAATTTTGGAAAAAGGGTTTTAAACATGAAAATAAAAACTAAAAATGCTGAAAATAAAAAATAAAAACAGATAGACAAGATGAATCACTTGGATCCGACTCGCCTTTAGTGTAACCTTTGATGTTTTCCGCACTTTTGCACTTTTTAAGAGATTATCTTAGTTATAGTAGCAGGCCCCTCTTTTGAAGGTGACATTACCCTCAACCCAGTAGTTTGAGTCAACAAGGATACAATCCTAAAGGGTCGGAATATCGAAAGATAATTAATTAAGTTATTAATGCGTAATGTGGTAGGCCCCTCTTTTGAAGGGGACGTTACCCTCGGCTAAGTGGTTTGAGTCAGCAGGGATACAATCCCAAGTAGCCGGGTTAATGTATTAATAGTAGTTTACATATGAGAGGATCAAGCCATTAGCACCCCCACCATCCAATACCAGTGGGTATTGAAGGAGGTCCTAGTAAGCTTGACCCAGGTCCTTGCTGGATCTATACACTGTAAAGGCAAGAACCTTAACAAACCATTCCTTTAACCCCCGACCAGGTAGCCAACATATCTCTATATAGACCGTAGAGATATGAATGGTGTAAATCTTTTATTTTATATATACAGTAAAATAACGCTAAGACACCATGGACAAATGATAAGGAAGTTTCACCTTCAACATATGAAACTAGTTATTAAAGTCATTAATACAAAACGAAATAAAAAGTGCGAAAAGATTAAAAAACAAAAGTATTACACTAAATGTTTGTCTTCACCAAGTGATGTAAAAGACTTAAGCAAACATGGCCTTTGATTATCAAGAACTCTTACTATCAATCTTGGATCCCGAGACTACTACACACTCTAGATGGATGATGGATGATGGTGGTGGATGTGGGTGTTGTGATGGTGGTGGAGTGTGGGTGAAGTGGGAGAGAGGTGGTTTGCCAAGGGATGCCTTTGAAG
Organism: Helianthus tuberosus; assembly: GCA_030545235.1. Lineage (NCBI taxonomy): Eukaryota > Viridiplantae > Streptophyta > Magnoliopsida > Asterales > Asteraceae > Helianthus > Helianthus tuberosus. Next base: position 31,334,961 of record CM060373.1, on the reverse strand, counting down.
TGAACCAAGCACCCCTATTTATAGCCTGCCTAAAATCCCGGACACGGCCCCGTGTCCATCCACTTTCTCTTTCTTCATTAATTTCAGTTTGTCTGTATTAGCTCCACACGCCCCCGTGTCCGCTGGGCACGGCCCCGTGTGCAGAAGCGTATCTGTACTATCAAGATTTGCTTAGATTCTGCGAATCTTAGTGTTGACCATGGCCGTGTTGAGCTGGGCATGCCCCCGTGTTGGGAAATAGAAGCTTCTTCAACTTTGTCTTTTCTGCAGACACTTGAGCACGCCCCCGTGTCCGCTGGGCACAGGGCGTGTTCAACCTTCTGATCTCTTGCTTTTGCTTGGGAAGATGCTGTCGAGGGGTCGGGCATGCCATGTTTATTCCTTTTCTTGTAATTATGTTAGATTTCGCTGCATATTTGCTTCTTTTGTTCATTTACGCTCATTTAATCCTGAAAATACAAAAGGAAGACAAAAGCACACTTTTTCCAACATTAGTACTAAAAAGGGTTAGTTTTACGCCTCATTTGATGTAATTTATATGTTGCATTTTACACACATCACCTACAAGGACAGATGATCTTAAAACTATCTCTGACTCCGAGATGTTCATCCTTTTGAGGACATCTAGTTAAATAATGTTCATCGAGCTCCCACCATCGATAAGGATCCTACGAACAAAGTGGTTAGATATAAATTAAGCAATGACTAAACCATCGTGATGAGGATCCTGGATGTCAACACGGTCATCCTCATCAAAGGATATAATTTTCTTCTGCGTCAGAGTTGAGGTTCGGATAGGCCTATCTCCATTTTCCATCTCTTTAGCATGCCTTTGCGCCACATAGAATGAGGTTCCATGTATATCGGAGCCTACGAAATGAAGTTGATAATTTGAGCATCTGTAGGTGGTGCAGGGGCTCTTTCTGGCAGTATCTTAGGATCCTGGATCCTTGAGTTTTTCCTTCCCAGCAACTCTTTTAAGTGACCCTTGCTCAGAAGATAGCCTCCTTTCTGAGTGCAATGCATTCATCAGTGAGGTGGCCAAAGTCTTCGTGTGCACACCACTTTGATTTATCCTTGTAAGATGTAGACTTTTCATTCTTCTTTGGCCATCTAGCTTTCTCACCTAGATTCTGCAAAGCAAGCATCAACTCACTATTATCAATAGAAAAACAATATTCAGATATATGAGGGTATTCTTCCTCGCCTTCTTCTTGTTCAACAGAGTGAACATTTACATTGTCGTGTTTGGAGTAATGCTTAGATTGATTGTTCTTGAAAAAAGGATCATTGCTTCTCCTGTTTTGATGATCTAGATAATCTATCCCAGATCATCTTATCATCCTCTAGACGGATGTACCTTAGAGCCCTGTTTCTCACTTCATCTAAGTTCCTTCAAGGTGTCATAACAAGATCATCATAGAAAGGGGAATCTTTTTGCAATCCCATTTTAAATGCTTGTACAGCCGTGGCAATGTCTAGGTTTGGGATTTCTAAGGATTCTCTACCAAATTTAGTAACATAATCTCTAAGTGATTCATCACAGCCTTCGGTGATCCTATATAACTCACTAGTTAATCTTTCAAAGGTTCTACTACAAGAAAATTGGTTATTGAATAACTTAATAATGTGAGAATGAAGTTATAGAATAGGGAGGGAGACTTAGCAGCCATTTTAGTGTTGATCCAGTAAGTGTAGATCCAAAGTCCTTGCATAAACAGGCTTCTTTCAATCTATCTAGAACGGGGTTGATTTCCATTCTTTCTCTATACTGGGCTACATGTTCTTCTGGGTTAGTAGTACCGGCGTATAACTTCATATTGGGGGTTTGAAAATGCTTTGGTATCTCTGCATTGCATATGGGCGGTGCAAAGCGAGATATTCTGTGAGTTCCATCTGGGATCTTAGGAATGGGTTTGATAACTCATGGGACACTGGATATCATGCCCTTGAATTTCTGCAATTCTCTAGCCATAGCTTGGTTGATTCTTACATCCTGCATGTAACCAAAGTTAGTATGAAAAGAAGTATTAAAATTGTTACCTCCTGACTGATTCAAAGTTGGTATCCCAGAAATATATCGAGGATAAAACATGTCTGGTATAATGGTAGGTCCAGAAGAAGCAATGGTTTGCATAGGGATGAAATCCCCTTCATGAATTTCAGAGCTTCTCCATGACTGTCTCCTTGAGGATCCTTGATCCTGACAGACATTAGGTCTCAGGTAGGTCTGCACTAGAGGTCTGGATGTGTGATCCATAAATCCTTGAACCCTGGGTGAGGATCATTGATTGTTGAAGTAGGATCCTTGAGACGGAAACGTCTCCATATATTCTGCATAACAAAGGGAGGATCCTTGATGCTGAGTAGTCGTCATTGATCCATGCTGATGGATCGGGGATCCTTGAGGAAGGGTCATCGCCAGTGATCCATGTTGTGGAATTGAGGATCCCTGAGGTTGCGTGCTGGACATCCTGGACTGTTGTGCTGCATTTGCTGGGGTGACGAAGTCCATCATCCTGGGCACCAATGGAGAGTGATCCTCTGCTGTCCTCTTCTATTTCTTGATATCATCAATCTCACGAAGGATCCTCTGGTTAGTTTTGCCTTGTTCTATGTAGCTCTTTATTTGCAAAAACAAAACAAAAATATCACTGTTAGTGTTAGTAGAAGAAGAACTAGTAGAAACTTTTGATCCTTGGAAGACTAATGATGTCTTCTTTTGAGTATTATCCGCATTCTTCTGGTATGGTGGTGGAATAGGAGGTAATGATGCACTAGTTTGGGATGAGGTAACCGCCGACATGGCACTTGAAGTGGGTTTTCCCTGAGAAGCCATGGAAGTGATGATTGTGAACAAAAATGAACAAAAAACAATTTTTTCTTAAATTGGAAGCACCACTTGCCCCACGGTGGGTGCCAAACTGTTTTGGTCAAAAATCAAACAAAGAATAATGTAATCAAATCTGATTTTGTGAGGTAGTGTGTCACGGCCCCCCGGCTCGGTGTTACCCGGTCCAGAAGCCCCGGGACAGAAAACCCGTGGTATTTATTATTAAATTTGGCTGCGGAAATGTTGACAGGATCTTTTAAGTTGAAAATGCCCAATTATTTTTTTAACAATTTGGGGATAACACCCATAATTTACAATAAAGGGGATTTTACTAGGAAATCCCTTGTTTTACAAAACATGTTTATTTATTTTACTGAGCCAGCTCTTCAAGCTTTAGTGCTACGTGGCACGTTTTCCTTGGTTCATAGTAAATCACCTGAAACATGATTTTAAAAAGATTTTATCAGCGGGGAAATACTGGCGAGTCATTCAGGTTATATAAAATGACACATTAGTTATAGAGTACAGCATAAGAGCGTTTACAATGGCTACTATCTTATTTTTATCTGGCGCCGTGTCACACCCTGGTGACGATGGTCATACCACTATTGGGTCCTTTCACCCAAGTAGTGATGATTATCACGGTTAGGTTTGTTTACCTAAGAGTGAGAAATTAGCAATGTGCACAATACCCCACTTGCCAGTGATTCAAGATAACCATGACTTAATCCCTGTCACTATAACTTTTGAAAATAATTTGAGTATTGTAAAACAGTGTTGATAAAAAGAGAATGACTCACATTGCAAATTTAATTGGACAGAACCTTGCCTACTGATTTAGCTTTGTAACCTAGTTTAAATAACAATGCACACAACATTAGGTCAGTAACTTAGTACAACATTTACGATAACTCACGAAATCAAGACCCTCACGACGAATGAAAAAGTATAGCCCAAATACAGGCAGAACTTAAACATCCATCGGATTGGTTTCAATCGATCGGACATTGTATCGTAGCAGTGATCGAGTTATCACCCTTGATCGTAGCAGGGTTTTCCTATTTTGAATGTGATTTTCGAACAGAAAGATTGTGATTTTGATAGATTTTGCTCACAAAGACGATCAGCCCATGCACAGGCAATTTATAGCAACTTTTTGGGTTTTACGCGGCCCGCGTAAACCCTTACTTAAACCTTACGCGGCCCACGACGGCCCCTATTTTACGTCTAGGGCTAGCGTGTCACGTGTAGGCACCACGTGGCTGACACGTGGCCTGGAACGCGTCCCGGTCACCAGATGTCCTATCGCGGCCCATGTAAGCGCAGGCTTAAGTCTTACGCGGCCCGCCTGAAATCCAAATTCCTTGTTTTCTTGGTTTTTCATGAGCATTAGGGTTTCAGGGTCCGGGTTTTCACTTACGGGTCGTTTTTGGACGTTTTTGCAGGTCCTTACATCCTCCCCACCTTATTTAAAATCTCGTCCTTGAGATTTACTGAAATAAGTGAGGATATTTTCGCTTCATTTCCGATTCCAGCTCCCAGGCGTACTCATGTCCTCTTTTTGAATCCCACTTGAGCTTGAGCACTACTAGTCTTTTGTGTTTGAGAAACTTGACCTTTTTGTCTTCTATTTGGATTGGTTTCTCAACAAATTTTAACTTTTCATTTACCTCAATGTCTTGAAGAGGTACTACCAGTGATTCGTCAGATATACATTTCTTGAGGTTAGATACATGAAATACGTCGTGTACTCCAGCTAGTTCTTCTGGTAGTTGTAGGCAATAGGCGACTTGTCCTATGCGTTGGATTACTGGGAATGGTCCTATGTACCTTGGATTTAGCTTTCCTTTCTTACCAAATCAAACTACTCCTTTCCAAGGAGAAACCTTTAAGAGTACCTTGTCTCTAATTTCAAATTCCAGTGGCTTGCGTCGATTGTCTGCATAACTCTTCTGGCGATCTCGAGCGGTCTTCAGTCTTTCCTTGATTTGAGTTATCTTGTCGGTGGTTTCCTGTACAATCTCGGGACCTGATAATTGACTTTCTCCTATTTCTGCCCAACAAACTGGAGTTCTACATTTTTGTCCATACAGTGCTTCGAATGGGGCAGCTTCGATACTTGCATGATAACTATTGTTATAGGAGAATTCAATTAAGGGTAGGTGGTTATCCCAGTTTCCACCAAAGTCTATTACACATGCCCTGAGCATGTCTTCCAGGGTTTGGATCGTCCTTTCACTTTGTCCATTTGTTTGGGGATGGTATGCAGTACTTAGATTCAATCGGGTCCCCATTGCTTCTTGAAAACTTGTCCAGAAATGCGAAGTGAAATGACTATCCCTGTCTGATACAATGGAGAGTGGGACTCCATGTAAGGATACTACCTCGTCAACGTACAACTTTTCTAATCTTTCCATGCTAAAGGTTTCCTTCATGGGTAGAAAATGAGCTGATTTGGTTAATCGATCCACAATTACCCAAATCGCATTGTTACCTTTCCTAGTTTTAGGCAACTTAGTAACAAAATCCATTGTTATTAGTTCCCACTTCCAAACAGGCATTTCTATTTGTTGAAGTAAACCTGAAGGTTTCTGGTGTTCTGCCTTAACTTGCGAACAAGTTAGACACTTAGATACATATTTAGTTATGTCCTTTTTCATTCCTATCCACCAAAAGTTATTTCTTAAATCTTGGTACATTTTGTTGTTTCCAGGGTGCATGGTATATCTAGATTTATTGGCTTCTTCTAAAATCTTATCTCTTAAATTTCCTTGCTTAGGTACCCAAATTCTTTTCTGGTGAAATCTCCAAATTCCATTAGTCCCTCGCTCTAATTCTTTTATCCTTCCTTTCATTCCTTCAGCATCATCCTTGATTGCTGTTTCTTGAATGTTCTTCAGTTGTTCCATTAAATCTACTTGGAGATTTAATCTAAGAGCGCGAATTCGTCTTTGTTTTTCATGATACTTACGGCTTAAGGCGTCTACTACTACATTTGCTTTTCCTTCATGATATTGAATATCACAGTCGTGGTCACTTAGAATCTCCATCCATCTTCTTTGCCTCATGTTTAATTCTTTTTGCCCAAATATGTATCTTAAACTCTTATGATCTGTATAGACTATAAACTTACTTCCATACAGGTAGTGCCTCCAGATCTTAAGAGCAAAAATTATTTCTCCTAATTCTAAGTCATGATTCGTATAATTCTCTTCGTGCTTCTTCAATTGTCTTGATGCATATGCAATTACCTTTTTGTGTTGCATTAACACACATCCTAATCCTAGCTTAGAAGCGTCACAGTATACTTCAAAATCTCCTGTCCCTTCTGGCAAGGCTAGAATAGGTGCATTTGTTAACTTTTGCTTTAAAATCTTAAAAGCTTCTTCTTGCCTAGGTCCCCATTCAAACTTAACTGTTTTACAGGTTAGCTTAGTTAATGACACAGCTATCTTAGAAAAATCCTGAATGAAGCGCCTATAGTACCCAGCTAATCCTAGAAAACTTCTAACTTCCGTAGCTGATTGCGGGATCTTCCATTTGGTGATCGTTTCTATCTTGGAGGGATCTACGTGAATACCTTCGTGATTCACCATGTGACCTAAAAAATGCACTTCTCGTAGCCAAAATTCACATTTTGAGAATTTGGCATAAAGCTTCTCTTTCCTTAACAGAGTTAGGAGTGCTCATAGATGTTCACAATGTTCGTCCTGGCTTTTGGAATAAATAAGTATATCATCGATGAAGACAATCACAAACTTATCCAAGTACGGCTTACAGATTCTATTCATCATGTCCATAAATGCGGCAGGAGCATTTGTTAGACCAAAGGGCATGACTGTAAACTCGTAGTGACCATACCTAGTTCTGAAAGCGGTTTTAGGTATGTCTTCTTCTTGTACCTTCAACTGGTGGTATCCTGAGCACAAGTCTATCTTAGAAAATTATCTAGCTCCTTGCAATTGATCAAAAAGATCATCAATCCTAGGTAATGGGTATCGATTCTTAATTGTAACCTTATTCAATTCCCTATAATCGATACACATTCGCATTGAACCATCATTCTTTTTCACAAACAACACTGGTGCTCCCCACGGGGATGAACTAGATTGTATGAATCCTTTGCTTAATAATTCATCTAACTGCTTTTTCAATTCTAGCATTTCAGTGGGTGCTAATCGATAAGGTGCCTTGGCTATTTGTGTAGTTCCAGGAATTAGATGAATTCTAAATTCTACTTCCCTATCGGGTGGTAATCCATGTAGTTCTTCCAGGAATACATCCTTGTATTCTGATACTACAGGAATTTCCTTAAGTTCCTTACCTTTAGCGTTAATGTTTACTGAAATCATATACACTAATCCTTGATTTCTTGAATAACTGGCCACTTTCATTACTGAAATGAATTTCATTGGCTTCCGTGGCTTATCTCCTGTAACCACAAGTATTTCTCCTGTGGATGTATGAATTTCTATGGAATTCTTGTCACATAGGATTCGAGCATGGTTGGCTACTAACCAATCCATTCCTAGCACGATATCGATTCCAGCTAAATTCATAGGTAACAGGTTTGTAGAGAATTTATGGCCTAAGAGTTCTATATTTCCTTTTTGCAAAACCATATCTATGCTAACAGAATTTCCATCTGCCGTTTCTACTGTACAAATCTGTCTGAGTTTGGTTAAAGGTAGATTAAGAGCTTGGCAAAACGAAGTATTTATAAACTTTGGTTTGCACCAGAGTCAAATAATACTTTTGCGTAAACGTTGTGAACTAGGAACGTACCCGCTATTACATCCGGAATCAGATCTGCTTCTTGGGTTGTCAGCTGAAAGGCTCTTGCGTTCTTCTTATTGGTTCCTTCAGTGGGTTTGGTCTTGTTGTCAGCTGGTTTGACCAGTTTAGGGCAGTCTGGTCTAAAATGTCCAGCTTCTCCACAATTGAAGAAAATTGTTGATTTCTTTCTTCTGCAATCTTCTTCTTGGTGCCCTGGAATTTTGCAGAACTTACAGTACCCCTTACATTTTCCAAAGTGCTTTCTTTTACAGGTACTGCAAAACGGCGGGGTGGATGATTGCCCAGTCCCCTTTTTCTTGAAGTTGCTACTTGTATTACCCCCTCGAAATCCTTGAGTAATCTTTTGAGCCAATTCCTTCTTTCAGTTTTCTTCTCGCGTACGCACCAGTCCGCCAGTCAGGGTGTTGGCTAATTCCACCACGTCGTCAATTGTGCGGGGTCTTGCAGCTTTAACAATATCACGAATCTCGCTAATTAAACCCCAAATGTAGCGAGAAATAAGTACCGGTTCTGGCGAGGCCAGGGTTGGTACAATTCTGGCATATTCGAAGAACTTCGAAGTATACCCTCAACAATCAACGTCCACCATTCGGTGGCTCAGGAACTTATTTGTCATTTGTTCCTTTTCATATTCAGGGCAGAATTTCCTTCCACTAGACGTTTAAATTCTTCCCAATTCATGGCATAAGCCATGTTACTTCCTTTGGCTTGCAATACCGTATTCCACCATTCTAATGCCTCTTCCTTGAAAAGGTGAGAAGCATACATGACCTTATCCTCCTCGGCACATTTACTTATTTTAATTACTGCCTCGGTCTTTTCCAACCAACGCAGTACAACAGTTGCCCCTTCATTGCCTGCAAATTCGACAGGTTTACAGGCAAGAAATTCTTTATAGGTGTAACCAGGTGTTGCAACTTTCATTTTCTTAAGTATTGGGGCTTGGATCACATTGTCATTATTGCCGCCTCCGTTAACACTATTACTAAAATTATTGTCGCGCGTGCGTTTATGGGGTTGGCTTGTGAAGGCTCAACATGACTTTTAATGGCAGCGACGATTGCTGGGATAACATTCTCTATTCCTTGGGCAACGGTGTTTTCTATATCTTGTCTATTAAGGAAGTGATCTTCATTGTTTTGCTCGGATTGGCTAACTTCGTTAACTGGTTCATTAACAGTGTGTTCCATCTGATAATTAACAATATATATAAGTTATTGGCACAAAATAAATAACAACCAACGCAATAAAGCAATCACACATAATCACGTCAACACGTATAGCCAAAATTGTCGACTTTGCGACTTTCATATTTTATATATATTTTAGTATGCATCCATATACACCAGATATATTACAAAAGTTTTTTTTTAAGTTATTTTACATGATTATGTTTTTATTATTTATTATTATTTTATTAATATTAAACACATAACCACACAACCACACACCCCCACAGTCAGCTGGCTTTTTAGAAACGACGTTCCCTCTCGTCGTATTTCCAGGAGATCCGTTCTCCCACTTCCCGGATTCGATGCCTTGCGTCCACCAATTCATCGCCGTAGTGACGGAGTTCAGCCAAGTTTTCTGTGCTCATAGGTGGGTTTGGTGCAGGCTCAGGGTCAAACTGGGGAAAATAGGTGTTAGGGTTATTCAAGAGATTCTGAAATTGCCAGTCAGTTGTCCACCATTCTTCCAGCTCTCCTTGTAGAGGTCGGGGGTTGACAATAAGATCTGGGTTAGTAGGTTCCAAATTGGTTGGAAGTTGTGATTCGATGGTGTAATTGAAGAGGTTTTCATCGGCAGGTCCGATGAGGTCACAATTTGCCAGTTTGCGATCCAGCTCCTCCCATGGTGGCATTTCCTGGGCTTTTCCGGAACTTTCCCCGATCTCTTTTCCTTTCCCTTTATCCTTCGGATCCTCAGTCTTTTTAATCTTCTGTGCATCTGGTTTCTTCCTACGCCCACGTTTCCAGTCCAAGATTCTTCTCCTCTTTTTCGGCTTGGGTTTCTCCTGGGCCTGGGCTTGGAAAGTTAGTGGTTCCTCCGTATCTGCCTGATAGCCAGATGGATTTCCTGTGGTATCCATATCTGTGCTATGGATAGTAAAGTTTTGGAGTGCCTCTGACAGTTCATTAATGCTGACAACACACATGAAGAAACATCCACAAACTTAAGTTAAAATTTTATTTATAAATTAAATTTTCACAAAATAAAAAAATGGCAATCAGAAAATTAAGTATTTCTAAATACTTAATTGGCTTAAATCAGTAGCTCTGATACCACTTTTTTCTGTCACGGCCCTCGGCTCGGTGTTACCCGGTCCAGAAGCCGCGGGACAAAAAACCCGTGGTATTTATTATTAAATTTGGCAGCGGAAATGTTGACAGGATCTTTTAAGTTGAAAATACCCAATTATTTTATTTCACAATTTGGAGATAACACCCATAATTTACAATAAAGGGGATTTTTCTAGGAAATCCCTTGTTTTACAAAACATGTTTATTTATTTTACTGAGCCACCTCTTCAAGCTTTAGTGCTACATGGCACGTTTTCCTTGGTTCACAGTAAATCACCTGAAACATGTTTTTAAAAAGATTTTATCAGCGGGGAAATACTGGCGAGTCATTCAGGTTATATAAAATGACACATTAGTTATAGAATACAGCATAAGAGCGATTACAATGGCTACTGTCTTATTTTTATCTGGCGTCGTGTCACACTCTGGTGACGATGGTCATACCACTATTGGGTCCTTTCACCCAAGTAGTGATGATTATCACGGTTAGGTTTGTTTACCTAACCATGAGAAATTAGCAATGTGCACAATACCCCACTTGCCAGTGATTCAAGATAACCATGACTTAATCCCTGTAACTATAACTTTTGAAAATAATTTGAGTATTGTAAAACAGTGTTGATAAAAAGAGACTCACATTGCAAATTTAATTGGACAGAACCTTGCCTACTGATTTAGCTTTGTAACCTAGTTTAAATAATAATGCACACGAAATTAGTTCAGTAACTTAATACAACATTTACGATAACTCACGAAATCAAGACCCTCACGACGAATGACAAAGTATAGCCCAAATACGGGCAGCACTTAAACATCCATCGGATCGGTTTCAATCGATCGGACATTGTATCGTAGCAGTGATCGAGTTATTACCCTTGATCGTAGCTGTGTTTTCCTATTTTGAATGTGATTTTCGAACAGAAAGATTGTGATTTTGATAGATTTTGCGCACACAGATGATCAGCCCATGCACAGGCAATTTATAGCAACTTTTTGGGTTTTACGCCGCCCGTGTAAACCCTTACTTAAACCTTACGTGGCCCGCGAGGGTCCCTATTCTACGTCTAGGGCTAGCGTGTCACGTGTACGCCCGCCACGTGGCCTGGAACGCGTCCCGGTCACCAGATGTCCTGTCGCGGCCCGCGTAAGCCCAGGCTTAAGTCTTGTTATGGGTGAAATTCTGAGCCCATATCCTGGAAAATATCTTGATTTATATCTTGGTTATGTAGTATCTGTTTACATCCGGGATGCTGGTTCAGGATATTGGTAATATCCTGAATGGTATCCTCAGTATTACTAACGGATTATGTGCAGGTACGTGGGTTAGAAGCTAGCAACGTTCACAAGGACTCATTCCGCGGAAGACTCGGTCCAAGTTGTTCGAAGAAAGACGTTAAGCCCGATTTATTTGGTTTCAAACGGCTACTTATGGAATATTCGGGAGTATCCCATATTTATAGGAATTTTAGTTTACACTTTGTAACTATAAATAGGTGGGTATACCAGATCGAATAGGACATCACATTTTCATTCGCTACACTCTAACACTCGCTCTCTAGCAAACTTTCACTCTCGCACAAAAACATTGTAACACATAGCGATCTGGTCCATATCCTGCACTGTATCCTGAAGTTTAAGCAATAAGAAGAACAAGGCAGCTGCGATTGTCAGCTCCCGAGGTTTTATGTCGGCGATCTAGATTGATCAAGGGCTTTCCTCGTACATCTCGTGTCGTTTACTTTACTTTTGCTCATAGTTTGATCATAGATACAGCTCAATATCCTGAGCCGTATCCTGAATACTGATTTTCTAAATAACTTAACAAGCATATTTTCAATACACTTTCTAGCACACTACCTCACTTTACTAATTTGATCACTTAATTGCTTCGGTAATTTTTTACCAAAACAATTTGGCGCCCACCGTGGGGCAAGTGGTGCTCTCTTTACTAAAAAATTTTGTGAAAACGCTAATCGGCTTTCTATTTTCAAAACTTTTTACCACATTGTCCACAATGGCTTCAAGATCAAACATGAGCTCTTCCACTGTGTCTGCTATGACTTCTACTACTACCGGTTCGGTGCTCCCACCACCTCCTCCAAGGATGCCAGCCTCTTCACGACCTCAGGATATTATCCCTACTCGCAGTGTTCAGGAATCTGCTCCCGTTTTAGCTTCTAATGATGAAATTCTAACCTTATTTGGAAGTGTGAAGGAACAAATGAGGCAGCAACAGGAAACAAACCAAATGCTATTGAGGGAAATACAACTCCTGAAGTCTGGCTCGAGCAGATCTGCTGAGGATATTGTCACTCCGTTACAACCTAGAACTTTGAACTTCAGTTCAACTGTGTATACTGAGGATAACAGGGAGAATATTGTGCCCAGCCTTCCTCAGAATCATACTCCTGAAATACCCTCCTCGGTCAAGATGTCAACCATGAGGAGCTCAGGACATGCTTCAGGATATGGACAAAATCTTCCAACGGGTAACGTGTCAAATAATAATAATACTCATGCTACTAATAATAGTGGATCTTTGCAGGATACAGGTGTGACATCAGCGCTTACTAGGGAACTTCAGAAATTGAAGGACATGATATCTAGTGTACCCGGGGTGGTCCAGCCGATCCCGGAGGTGTCCCAAGACAGCCACAAGATATCTCATTTTGCATATCCTATCTGTGATGCTGAGATCCCAAAGAGATTCCAAACCCCCAACATGAAGCTTTACGACGGAACTACGGATCCTGAGGAGCATATTGCTCAGTATAGGGAAAGAATGGAAATTAACCCTATCCCTCCGAATCTCAAGGAAGCATGCTTGTGCAAGGGTTTTGGTTCAACTTTAACAGGATCAGCCTTGAAATGGCTCTTGAATGTTCCTCCACATTCGATTACATCTTTTGCTCACTTAGTAAATTTATTTAATAGTCAGTTTTCTTGTAGTAGAAGCTTTGAAAAATTAACAAGTGATCTCTACAGGATAACACAGGGGCCTCAGGAATCCCTCAGGGATTATATGAACAACTTCAGCCGGGAATCCCTAGATATTCCTCATCTTGATGTTGCAACAGCTGTGCAAGCTTTCAAGATGGGGCTGCAAAAAGATTCTCAATTTTATCAAGACCTTGTAATGAACCCATGCAGGAACTTGGATGAACCTCGAAACAGGGCCCTAAGATATATTCGATTGGAGGATGACAGAAAGATGCAAGAAAGGATGAACTCATCTAACACTTATGAGTCAACTAACAGGAAGTCAGAATCCTCATTCAAGTCATATCGGCCTAAGCCATATGGTAGAAATGAAAACAAGAGAGTGAATGCTGTCGAAGATGAGGATCCTGAAGAGTATCCTGAGTTGTCTGAATATTGCTTTTCTGTTAACATCCCTGAATTGATGTATGCCATGCAGGGTCTGGGAGACAAGGCTAAGTGGCCTCGAAAGAATCAACAAAAGGCTGATTGGAAAGATAAGTCAAAATGGTGCGCTTTCCACGAAGATTTCGGACATGTGACTGAGGATTGCATTGCTCTAAGGAAAGAAATAAGCTATCTTCTAAGCAAGGGATATCTGAAAGATCTCTTAGGAAGAAAGAAGAATAAGGGTCAGGATACTGAGAAGGATCCTGAGCGAGCAGCATCACCTCCCGCGGATGCCAAGATAATCAACTTCATTTCGGGAGGATCCGACATTTGTGGGACTTCGTATTCGGCAGCAAAGAGACATGCAAAAGAAGCTAAGGCCGAAAGGGGAGATAAACCCGTCAGGATGACTACCCTCACAACTGACAAAGTGATCACATTTGATGCTGATGACAGAGATACTGTCCAGGATCCTCACCATGATGCTCTGGTAATAACATTATATGTGGCTAACCATTTTGTACGCAGGATATTGGTAGATAATGGCAGCTCCGTGAACATAATCCAACTAGAGACGCTGAAGAGAATGAATGTATCTCCAATGGATATCACTTCAAAGTCTATCGTGCTTGTTGGGTTCAGTGGAGAGGCTAGAAACACAGTGGGAGAGATAAAGTTGCCAGTATACGTTGAAGGAGTCAACTCAATACAACGTTTCTGTGTGATGGATTCTCTATCCTGCTATAACATCATACTGGGAAGACCGTGGATTCACGATATGAAGGCTGTGCCATCAACATATCACCAATGCATCAAGATACCTACCCCTTGGGGAGTTGTCAAAGTTGATAGTGATCAGCAGGAGGCAAAAGAATGCTACTCATCCTCGATGAAATCCTCAACCAAGCCTAGTGCAGCATAGCAATTAAAGATGCGGGCCCAGGATATCGTGGAGGATCCGGAGCAGGATGTGAAGAAAATTATCTTGGACCAGGATAACCCCGATATTTCGGTGCTCGTAGGAACCAATATCCCTCAGGATATTGAAGAACAGTTAATTAACTTTTTGAAATGCAGGATGTCAATGTTTGCATGGAAGCATGAGGATATGACAGGCATATCCAAAGACATCATCGCTCACAAGCTTGGAATTGATAAATCATTCAAGCCTGTTCAACAAAAAAGAAGGAAGTTTGCTCCTGAGCGGAATACGATTATTCAAGAGGAAGTTGAGAGATTATTGAAGTCCAGGATGATCAGAGAGGTTAAGTTCCCAAGGTGGCTAGCAAACGTAGTTGTGGTACAGAAGAAAAATGGGAAATGGAGAGTTTGTGTAGACTACACAGACTTGAACAAAGCTTGTCCTAAAGACCCATTTCCTCTTCCCCACATTGATGCGATGGTAGATGCCACTGCCGGGCATGAAATGCTGACCTTCATGGACGCATCCTCAGGATTTCAACAAATCCAAATGGAGCTTTCTGACCAGGAGGATACTGCCTTCATGACGCCAACAGGTATTTATTGTTATACAGCTATGCCTTTTGGTTTGAAAAATGCAGGTGCAACATACCAAAGATTGGTAAACATGATGTTCAAAGACAAACTGGGGGACACCATGGAGGTGTACATTGACGATATGGTGGTGAAATCAAAGAAAGCTCAGGATCACCTCCAGGATATTAAAGGAGCATTTGATATCCTGGATCAGTATAACATGAAGCTGAATCCTGCTATGTGCCATTTTGGAGTGGGGGCAGGAAAATTCCTAGGATATATGGTGACCAAAAGAGGAATAGAAGCAAGCCCGGAGCAGATTAAAGCCATCTTGGATATTAAATTGCCCTCAAATATGAAGGATGTTCAACGATTAACAGGGCGAGTGGCAGCATTAAATAGATTTATCTCAAGATCTTCAGAAAAATGCAAAGATTTTTATGATATCCTGAAGAAGAACAAGAAATTCGAATGGGGTGAGAAGCATGAAGCGGCCCTACAGGATTTAAAGCAATATCTTTCAACCGCACCTCTACTGTTGAAGCCCGAGAATGGTGAACCATTATCCTTATACCTTGCAGTGTCAGGGAATGCTGTAAGTGCCGTCCTTGTAAAGGACCATGAAGGTCAGCAATATCCTGTTTATTATGTTAGTAAAAGCTTGTTAAATGCCGAAACTAGATATTCTCATTTAGAAAAATTGATACTAGCATTAGTCATGGCATCAACGAAACTTAGACATTACTTTGAGACACATAGGATTTATGTTAAAACAAATTATCCTGTTAAAAATGTACTTAGGAAACCAGAAATGTCAGGCAGAATGGCTAAGTGGTCGGTAAAGCTGAGTGCTTATGATTTAGTATATGAACCTAGAAATGCCATAAAGTCTCAGGCTTTAGCTGACTTTGTGGCTGATTTTAGTAGTGACATTCAGGATGAGGTAGACCTAGAAGTTCAACAGTTAGGAGAATCCTCAGGATCCTGGACATTATATACTGATGGTGCATCTAATGTAAGAGGAGTAGGATTAGGAATACTACTAAAATCGCCACAGGGGGACATATTACCCCAGGCTATTAGGTGTGAATTTCCTGCTACTAATAATGAAGCAAAGTATGAGGCTTTAATTGCAGGATTAGAGTTGGCTAAGAGTATGAGTATCAAAAATTTACAAGTATATGTTGACTCCTTGTTAATTACTAACCATTTTAATGGATCCTATGCAGTTAAGGGTGAGAAATTAATCGAATACCTCGATATTCTTAAAAAATTAGCAGGATATTTCGATGTTTTTACACTTGAACAGGTACCAAGGGAGGATAATGCTGAAGCAGATGACTTAGAAAATTTGGGATCGTCGATCAGGATACCTGAAGGGACTCAAATACCAATATTACATGTCTTATATCCTGCCACGAATCCTCAGGATAAAGTAGTAGCGAGTATTCGGGATCCTGGAGTGGAATATCCTGAACAGGATCCTAAATCCTGGACGGCTCCAATTGTGAGATATCTTAAAGAAGGACACATCCCCGGAAATGAAAATCCTAAGGCATTTAGGATGAAGGTATCACGATTCACTATTATAAATAATGTTTTATACAAGAAATCTCTTGCAGGACCGTATTTAAGGTGCTTGGAGGATCCTGAAGCCAAAGAAGTACTTCAGGTTATACATGAAGGGGATTGTGGTAATCACACTGGGGGCAGATCATTGTTCTCGAAAGTATTAAGGACAGGATATTATTGGCCAACGATGAGGAAAGATGCTGCAGAATATGCTCGAAGATGTGATGCATGCCAAAGGCACAGTAACATACTACATCAACCAGCTGAACCACTATATCCTATAGTTTCCCCTTGGTCATTCATGAAATGGGGGATGGATATAGTAGGGAAGTTACCAAAAGCTCCGGGAGGAAAAGTCTTTATGTTAGCAATGACGGATTATTTCTCAAAGTGGGTTAAGGCTGAAGCATTTGTTCAAGTTAGAGACCAAGAAGTAGTATCCTTCATAAAGAGGAATATCCTGACTAGGTTTGGGGTACCAGCTGAGATCATTTGTGATAATGGGTCCCAGTTTATAAGCAAAAGGACTACTGACTTTTGCAAAAGTTGGGGAATCAAAATGATCACATCTACTCTGGTACATCCTCAAGCGAACGGACAACCTGAATCTTCAAACAAGATAATAGTCAATAACTTAAAGAAGAGACTTGGAGCCAAAAAAGGAAGATGGGCGGAAGAGTTACCCTTTGTTTTGTGGGCTGATAGGACAACGGTAAAGAATGCAACCGGCCAAACCCCGTTTTCCTTGGTATTTGGAGCAGAAGCAGTGATTCCAACAGAAATGACGATACCTACTGCAAGATCTATGCTACAGGATCCTGAACAAAATCCTAAAGTCTTGTGCCAAGATTTGGATACTATAGATGAAAAAAGAGACGCAGCAAGACTAAGGATAGCAGCATATCAACAAAGAATATCCAGAGCATATAATAAGAACATAAGGACTAGAAGATTTTGAGTTGGTGATTGGGTGCTAAGAAAGGCTTTTCAAAATACCACTAATCCTGCCGATGGCAAGCTAGCTCCGAAATGGGAAGGACCTTATGAAGTCGAGTCAGAAGCAGGGAAAGGAGCATATCGACTCAAAAATATGGAAGGGGATATGCTACCAAGATCCTGGAATGCAATACATTTAAAGCTCTTTTTCAAGTAAGAGTAGAATTTATTTTCTATCTCGGAAATGTATGTATCCTATTTTAATATATTTGTTTATTATCTTGAACCCAATACTGACTTAAGCATCGGAGGGGTGTTAGCTTGGCTAACACCCACCTTAGTTTACAATTGTTTTGCAGGATATGTTTCAGGATATAGCTCCAGGATATGTAACCAGGATAAGTCGAAAGATTAGAGGATTGGCCCCCTCTCTCACGTTTAAGGGATCCTGATCCCTTCAAAGGTTTAAAGGTATTCACCTTTCTTTCGAATTGGGTTTAAACACCTCGCCTGGAGCGCAAGTTATCTAGGTATAGTTCAAGGTAGCGGGACCAGTTCATGTAAAAGTGGTTGACAATTTCGTTACTGTTGGCTATATCCTAGATCCTGAAGGTATATGAGGATTGATCACCCTCTCTCACGAAAGAGTATTTTCATACTCTCTAAGGTTTAAAGGTTTTCACCTTTCTAAGAATTGGAGTTTATACACTCTCGCCTGTAGCGCATGAAATTTAGGGTTTATCCCCAGATATCAGGGTTTATCCCCAGTATGCTAAGGATTCATTTCAGGATATCAGGGGTTCTGCCCTAGGGTATTCGGAATTTATTCAAATCGAAGTATGAATATATTTGCGTTTCTGTATCAAACACAGGGGACATACATTATACTGTTCAAAGGATGGATCCAAGTTTATAAGTGTGCACTGGGGACAAACTTATGATAAAGGATTGAAATTGATTCTCTAAGAATCTCTGATATGATCTCTCCTTTTTATTTGGACAATTTATAGGTTGTATTTCAATATCCTTATCAAGATATCTTTCAGGATATCTCCCAGGATACATTTATAATATATGTTTCTAAAAATGTACAAACCAAATAGTTTTCACAAGTAAAATTTTCATATCAATGACAACAATAATAAAGTCAAAAGAGGAGTTATATTATTAACCTACCAAAAGATGTGCTCTTAGTTTCACCTCAAAACAAGGCCCATCCACTAAGAGCACTAATAGTTCCTTACCATATTTACCCAACAGTTGAAGGCTGCATCTCAAACCGAGACCCATCCACCTTCAACTGTTGTATTGTTCAAAAAGCATGCAGGAAATGTAAATTGTTCAGGTGCAGGAAATTAAAGCGCAGAAAAGTAAATTGTTAAGGGACTACAGACCAACATTCAAATTTAAAAAGGTGGGCTCTGGCCTTGGCACGTATATCCGTCATCGCCCACCTAAATGCCCTCACACAGCGGCATCCTCTCCAACCTTCTCAGACTTCTCAGCACCAGCATCCTGAGCAGCATCCTCACCAGCATCCATCCCAGCATCTGCTCCAGCATCCTTCTTGTCTACAGCCTGGATCACCACCTCTGCTGACTTAGAAGACTCACCAGCTTCAACAGGAAGTGGTACAGCTTTGCCTCCGAGCTCCTTTAGTTTGGCCACCCAGGATTCAACTGGCCAAGATGGACAAACAAGGCCCATCTCCTTGGCCTCGTAGGCCATCTTGATGCGTGCTTGTAACAGGGAGACGATAGCAGAAGCCTTGATTCCCTCCCGGAAGTTGACCAAGGCTTGATCATGATCCATTTGAACGGTGGCAAGTTTGACCTCAGCGTCTTGGGTAACCTTCTTCAGCAGGCTTTCGTAGTGCCGGGTCTTCGCTTCAGCAATGGCACCTTGGTCAGCGACGGTGCTTTCAAGCTGTTTGATCCTGGCTTCATGAAGTGCAACAGTACCACAGGCATCATTATACAAGTGGAGCAAATGCTGGAGGCCCTGCATATCAATTACAGGTATAAAGTTAGAATATATATTGACCAGGATATCCTGTCAGGATATCCTATTAGGATATGCGTGCAGGATATACGTGCAGGATATGAGTTAGGATATTACCTTGTTGAGGAAGGATGTCATTGGTTCTAAGGAATCAGAGAAGCTGAGTTCATCATAGGAGAACCCTTTTGAACCTGGAGCACTGACTTCAAGACCCTTCCTCTTTTTCGCTGTGCAAGCACGGGTTCTTGGATTGGCCTTGGGAGCCGGGAGTGGCTTGGAGCTAGTAGCAGCAGGAGTTTCCTTCTTGATTGTGGCTGGAGTTGGGTAGCTGTCGAGTTCATCAAGGTCTAGATAGACTGGAACTTTGCTGGAATCTGTACACAGGGAGTAAAATTCTAAATCTCTCCTAAGAATATCAAATAAAAACATGTGTGTACAGGATATCTTGCAGGATTCTTACCAGACATGTTTGCGCTTGAAAGAGGGCTTGGAGTTGGTGGAGATGGATTAAAGCTTCTCTCTGCTTCTGAAAGCAGTCTGATGGCGTCTATTCTTTTTTGAGAATCAGCAAGGGGATGTGCAATCTTCCTGAAATCAGCTGCATACACAAACAGAGAAAATGAAATTCATTAGTTTAGGATATGAGACAAGATAAGAGACAGGATCGTTCTTAAACCCTAAGTCCTACCCTTTCTCAACCATCTCATCGGATAATCCGTTCCACCAGGGATTGAATCCCTTTTTACAAAGAAAAACTTGGATTGCCAACCATCCTCGTTCCTGGTGGCACGAAGTATCAATGGGTCACCAGAAGTAGAATAAAATAGAAATCTACATGATCCATGGCATCTAAGCTTATAAGCTAGGGGCAGATCATGGACGGAAAGATCAGGAATGTGGTTTCTCTTGATTTGGTCAAGAACAGACAAAACACGCCAGAGCATTGGCATGGTTTGGCTGAAAGAGATTTTGGTGATATTAAAGAATTCGGTGATGAAGTCCGAAAAGGGGAATTGTAGCCCTAGGGTAAAAGGGAAAGCGCTGAAGCATATCCACTCGCTGGAGACCATATCCGACCGGATTTCCCGGTCAAACGGTCTAAACACGGTTCCTTCCGGGAAGATGCCGGAGGATTTCAAGGCTGATAGGTGGGCACTATCGAAGGTACATGTTTCTTTCTCCGGTTCTTGGAGAAGGTTCTGTTGGATGAATGTGGGAGCCGATTGTTTGCCTGGGCATTTGGTCGCCTGAATTTTTCGCCGGAGAAAGATGATAAAGATGAATGTGAAGATGAGGGAGAGAATATTACCTTTTTCCTTGTCGATTGTGATTAAAAAAGGAGATGAGGATGAGAAGATATAGGGCATGATGAGTAAATATAGGCCAGGTGGTTGAAAACTGTCACATCATTGGTCTTATCTCTTAATTACCTCGGCCACCGTGAAAAATGTAACCGTTAGTGCAGGATATCAAACGGAAACATTTTTGGGGACAATTGTTATGGGTGAAATTCTGAGCCCATATCCTGGAAAATATCTTGATTTATATCTTGGTTATGTAGTATCTGTTTACATCCGGGATGCTGGTTCAGGATATTGGTAATATCCTGAATGGTATCCTCAGGATTACTAACGGATTATGTGCAGGTACGTGGGTTAGAAGCTAGCAACGTTCACAAGGACTCATTCCGCGGAAGACTCGGTCCAAGTTGTTCGAAGAAAGACGTTAAGCCCGATTTATTTGGCTTCAAACGGCTACTTATGGAATATTCGGGAGTATCCCATATTTATAGGAATTTTAGTTTACACTTTGTAACTATAAATAGGTGGGTATACCAGATCGAATAGGACATCACATTTTCATTCGCTACACTCTAACACTCGCTCTCTAGCAAACTTTCACTCTCGCACAAAAACATTGTAACACATAGCGATCTGGTCCATATCCTGCACTGTATCCTGAAGTTTAAGCAATAAGAAGAACAAGGCAGCTGCGATTGTCAGCTCCCGAGGTTTTATGCCGGCAATCTAGATTGATCAAGGGCTTTCCTCGTACATCTCGTGTCGTTTACTTTACTTTTGCTCATAGTTTGATCAAAGATACAGCTCAATATCCTGAGCCGTATCCTGAATACTGATTTTCTAAATAACTTAACAAGCATATTTTCAATACACTTTCTAGCACACTACCTCACTTTACTAATTTGATCACTTAATTGCTTCGGTAATTTTTGACCAAAACAAGTCTTACGCGGCCCGCCTGAAATCCAAATTCCTTGTTTTCTTGGTTTTTCATGAGCATTAGGGTTTCAGGGTCCGGGTTTTCACTTACGGGTCGTTTTTGGACGTTTTTGCAGGTCCTTACATAGTGTGCTTGAATGATGAAAAAGTATATGATCAAATGTGAAATGTTGAGAACAATGATTTAAATGAGGAAAAAGCCCTTGATCTTTATGAGATCTCCGACTTAAAAAACCCCGGATAGTGAAAACTATCACTATCAACTATATTGCATAAAAAGATTAAAACTTCGGATGTTGATCAAGTGTGGTACAATGATTATTTTCTAATGTGAGAAAGAATGTTGTTTCCGAGCTTGTATTCAAGGGTATCAGTGTGAGTATCAGCTAATATTCTTCCTAAAACACTTGATTAACCCCTTTTGAATCAAACTAAAAACTAAGTCCGAAAATTATAGGAGACCACATCCAAGCTCATGAACGTTGAGGGAATTCAACACGTGTGGCATCTTTAATGAATATTGACCGAGATTCCAGCTATGACTTTGTCCACATCGCCCGCGACCTGCAAAGATCATGAAAAAGCATAGAGAGCAATTGTTAGTAAACATAAGTAAATCTAAGGATCCTTGATCCTCCAGCTTCCTGCACCATCCGCTAAGGATAAGTGATCCAGGCAACACTTAAGGATAATTGATCCATGATAAGTAAAACCTATGCCCTAACAATTATTAGTCACTTAAAATCAATTTGGTCACTCATGTTCATATTTGAAAAAAGTTAATAAAACCTAACACGATAAACATTAATATTTAAAAAAGATAGTTTTCGGATATCGGATAATCCGGTTATCCGAATTTTTTAAAATCAATATCCGAACCCGAATCCAAAAATTCGGATTTTTTAGATATTTTGGATTCGGATTTAGATCCGGGTTTTTTTTAACACCCCTAATTATGAGGATAAACGAATGCAAAAAAAGTGATCTGTTGCGTGTCTAAAAACCCAATGTTTATTTCCCTTGCATTTTTCCTTTCTCTCTCCTAGGTCGTGTCCAAAAACCCAATGTTTATTTCTCTTGCATTTTTCCTTCTCTCTTTTGCAAGGGTTGTAAGCGAACTGAACGTTCAACGAACAGTTTGTGACCCGTTCGATGGGAAGTTCGTTCTTTTAATAAATGAACGAACACGAATAAGAAATTTCATTCAAATAGTTAAATGAACGAACACGAACAAATGTCTCATTCATTCAATTATGTTCGTGAACATTCGGTAATGCGTTCGTGAACATTCGTTCATGTTCTATTGTTTATGTTGTTCATTAAAGATTATTTTGCATTTATCTATTTTATCTAAACTTTTAATATTCTTTACTACGTATTTATTTTATTATCTTGACCGATAAAATATGAAACTCTATTCTCATCTTGTTTATGCATCATTCCTTTATGTTCTCATTAATCAAATTGACAAATACTATTGACCTGCGTTCCATGATTAGGGCTTCAAGGTCTAGCACCACTCTCTTCCGCTATCCACCTCTAGCCTGCGCCGGTTTTATTTGTGTTCGTTTATGTTCGTGAATCATTAGTGAACTGCCTCATTTTGTTAATGAACGAACACGTACAAAAAATCCGGTTTGGTAAGTTTTCATGAATCATTCGTTAACACAATATTTCCATAAAAAATGAACGCAAGCAAGACCTTGTTCTTGTTTATTTGGTTCGTTTATAGCCCTATTCCCTGCAAATCAAAAGATAGTAGTAATGGGTGGTACGGGTAAGTGGTAATTCAAAATTTGAATACAAGATTTTGCCACCCAAAACCTATCCATGTTGCCTTCAAAAGTATTGCATAATGAGCTTGTACCTAAAGCATGAACAAGTGTATCCCTTAAATTTTCAACATCTCAACTTTTTTCTTTCCAATACACATCATATATATATATACACACAGAAAGGATTATTTTAGAAAGAAACTTAACGTGAGAACAAAAAAAAGGACAATGGTAAAACAATAAATAGTTTATGACTCCTCCCAACAATTATTCTCTCTCATTAACTAGACAAAAACACTGTATCCTACACATTTCAAAATTTATCATACACATATCGAAATTTATCATACATATATCGTACACCTATATCGTAATTTATATTAAACTTTATCCTACACAATTTGAAAATTGTCCTTTTCACAAATTATGTTGTCTTGAAAGATTATATTTTAAAAATGAGTTACAAGTTTATTTAATTAGCTAATTTAGAGTAATACAATAAATTAATTAAAATTGTAAATTTACTTTTACAATAACATTAATTATAAATATTAAAAAGGTATTTTTATTGGTTTGAAACTTATTCTTTCTATTTTTATAAATAAAATTCTTCTGACCTTAACACTCAACTATATATATTCTTATTCTGAAAAATTGTTTTAAAACAAATATAATATAATTCTCTATTAGAAAAGTATTTTTTTTATTCATGCAATTTATATGACAAATTTTGTAATCAAAGTCAACATTCCACAACTTTAAATTATATTTTAAATGTTAATAGTAAATGTGTGTATTACTTTTGACGCTCACATCTATATTGAATAAATATTTGATAATCACATTTATATATATATATATATGTATATTACTAGTACAATAATACAATAGTACAATTCTTTCACATGTTGTGGTGGAATTTGATATATACATAAAAGGAAAACGTTACTTGTCATGATGTGATGGAAATCTACCAAAAAAAAACTGTCATGATGTGATGGGAATTTGGTCGGCACTGTATCGGGTTGTTAGGATATTAGTATAGTACCGATATTATAAAAACAACTTTTTTCTTAATTTCCTTAATTATTGTAAAAAGCGTATTTGTGTATCTTGGAATTTGATATATACACAAAAGGAAAAAGTAACATGCCATGAAGCAACAGGAATTTGGTCGGCACTAGATCGGTTTAATGGGATATTAGTACGCTACCGTATTATGAAAACATTTTTTTCTTAATTTTTTATAATTATTGGTAAAACCAATCATTTTTTATAAAAGGTATATATCCGTATCCCGGAATTTGATATATATCCAAAAGGAAAAAAGTTACTGTTGGATCTGAGAGTGTTTGTTTTTGAGAAAACTGTTTTAGAAATTATTATAACATTAATAATAAACACATCAATTCAATACACAATTTGATTTGAGAATGATCGTCAAATGACTTTATATATTGATAATGATTAAGTACAATCAAAGGTACAATTTGCTCCCCCTCACAAGGTGCATTCTCTCTCTCTCTCTCTCTTAGTTCTTCTGCTTTCAGCTCTAAAGTTTCTAGATATTACATCGTGGTACTGTTCTATTTATAGAGGGGAGAACTGCTAGTGACGTCACCATGAAATCAAACCTAAACAACTTATTGATGGTGTTGATACATATTTTGTGGACGCGACTCAGCTCGGTTCGATTTGGTTCGGTTCGACCCGGCTAGGTTCGGCTCAAGCCCGACGTCTCGACATTCCTCCGTCGTGCGTCCCAGAGTTCGACACGCGAAGCACGAGGCGCCACAAGCCGGTTCCCGCTGCCACATCATCATGACATCATCATGATGATGTCATGATGATGTCACTACTTTGACTAAACTTGGCAAATATGAAGTTGAAATTTCTGTTCGTGCATGTGCATGTGAAACTACACTTGGGCTTTGACCAACTTTAAGATGGGCCGAACCCAAGACACAATCGCACAAGTGAAGCCCCACTCAATCGCACAAGCCCATATATATACCGAAATCACTTATTGATTTCGGCGGTGAGGGGTGGACAAGAGAGACAAGGCAGACAAGAGTGAAGAATCGAACAAGAGAGAACCGAGAGATTCGAGAGAGAGTTTGCAAAGATTGTTTTGTAAACATTGATTTGTAACCGTCTTTCAAGTATTAATACATTGGTGTTAATCATTGAGTCTCGGTCTCCTTTTCGTGTTCTTGTCCATCTTTCTATCTCGGTTTGCATCTCCGGTTGGATTCCGCACAACCGGGTGTGTTTGACAACAAGGATTAGGCGACTAGATCCTCCCCTAGCCGGACCTACAAGTGGTATCAGAGCCTTGGCTCTTCTCCTTGTTAAAACCGCGTGTTTTCGGGTGTGTTTCGGGTTTTTGAAGTTTAGTTTTTCTTGAAAATTTCTGTTTAAAATTTCGAAAATCTTCATATTTTGCTGAAAGTTCTTATAAAAACCTATTTATTTCTCATTTTCACATGTTAAAAATTGGTTTTTAGTGAAGTTTCAAGCAAGAATTTGTGTTCGGAAATTTGTCGGTTCACCGGAAAACTCATAAGTTTGCCGGAAAATTCAAATTTTATGGGTTGTTCTTCATATATTCATATCATCTTCAAGTGTTCTTCATAAAATCAACTTCTCGATCCTTGGAAATTACTTGTGAAAGTGTTTGTGTGTTGGAAAGAGTTACTTGATTAAAATATTCAAACCATACTTGTTTCGTGAAGTATTTGACAAAGTTGTTTGTGTCTTGGAACTTGTTGTTAGATTAACATATTGTCTGCCATCATATGGTTGGTGAGTTGAAAATAGTGAGCCGAAAGTTGAGTTGAAAAGAAGCTTGCTTTATGTCAGAAGGTTAGAAAGTCAATTGGATAATCACACAAGTGGATCGTACAAGGTTTTCCAGTCGCACAAGAATTGGAGAATCACACAACCTTCATTCAGTCGCACAAGAACATATTTGGGCTCGCACAAGAATTAGTTGGGCTCACACAAGATGAATTGGCCCAAGATCCATTAATCGTACAACATATACAGTCGCACAAGATTCAGCAATCGCACAAGATTGATTACTCGCACAAGCTTTGAGTCACACAAGAAAGTGGATCGTACAAGACTCTTTCCGTCGCACAAGACTCATTAGTCGCACAAGGATTGGGCCTTATCAACGAAATCAGTTCTGGGCCCAAATAAGACCTGGCCGAAATCCCTTGTCAGCTCTTGGACGAAATCAAGTTGAAATTACAACTTCTCAGCCGAAAACACTTCTTGTTTTCATCAAGTCTTGGACGAAATTTTTTTTAAGACTTGTTGTTATCATTCATACATCAACAATGAGCTGCACAAGCCCTTGGGATTGGAGTACGGATCCACAACCAGATCTAAAACAGATGTCGATGGCCGAATATATGAGGCGTACCATACCTCAACAACAACAGTCAATAAGTGAAAGTCAATGGGCAATGGTGTCGAATCAAAATCAGAGCATTCAAAATATTTTGCTTAGTGAGAATGAGACGGGTAGCAACAATCGCCCTCCAAAGTTAAATTACATGAACGACTATCCATCATGGAAGGGGCGTTTCCATAACTACGTTCAAGGTCAAAACACAGAATTATGGACGTGTTTCATCTCTCCATTTAGTGAAGCTCTTCAATAACATGCTAGAAGCCGACAAAAAGGCATATGATCTGGAGAAGAAGGCGTATGCTATTCTCACTCAAGCACTTCACAGAGACATCTTTCATCAATTCTCATATTGTAAGACCACGAAAGGTTTATGGGATGCATTGGTAGAGAGAGGAGAAGGAAATGCAGCTACTAGAAAGATACGCCATGATTTATTGAAGAAAAACTCTAAATGATATGACTTCTCATTTTTATCATTTGATTAGTGAAATGACTTCATATAGTGTTGCTGCAACTCATCCGGAAATGGTTGCACGATTTGCTGATGCTCTACCTCCTAAGTGGAGTCCATTCATTGAACTTCTAAAGCATACGGGCGCTCTGGATGCAGCCAATGTCAGTCTTTATGAATTCATTCAGAAGTTGGAGAACAAGAACGAAGAGGAAATTCGGAAAGCTAAAAGGATTGCAACTGCACCTCCTCAAAACACAGAAATGTATTTGCCTGGTTTTGGTCCTTCAGCTAGTTCTAGTTCAGTTCAGCAACCGAAGCTTCAAACGGCGTTTGTATCCAATACAAACTCTTCTCCGTTTCCATCGCAACCACAGTGGAATCAAAGTGCTTACATGTCACAATCTATACCTCAACCTCCACCTCAAGCCCAACCACAACAACAACAAGCGCATTATACCAACAATCCTTCACCCCAAAACACCAACACTGTCAGAGTTGATACTTCCAATCTTTCAAATGTCAGTGTAGAAGTTGCAAAGGAACATTTGGAACTTCTCAACACAATGTTCAGTTCATACTGTGGATTGGTAGCAGGTTAAATTGGAAACATCAATATGACAAATGAAGATTATCAGCAGATAGACCGTGATGAAATGGAGTTAATGGATATCAAGTGGGCGTTTGCAAGTGCAGTTAGAAGGGCAAAGGATTTCATGACTCGAACTGGAAGAACTTCGTTGGAAGGCAAAAATGATACGAAGTACGGGTTCAATAAAGATGCGGTTACATGTTACAATTGTGGCGAAAAGGGTCACTTCAAACGTGAGTGCACTCGACCAAGCAAGCAAGGCAATCAGAATCCGTTCAGAAATCAGACGAGTACTTCTAATGCAAATCAAGACAATCCTGAATGAAGGATAGTAGCGGTGAACAACAATCAGAACCAGAACCAGTCTGGACCTTCAAACACCAATCAAGCATTGATTGTTCAAGCTGATGAAGGATGCGATTGGTCTGTACAATTGGGAGATAATGATCAAAGAGGTGGAACTGCATGCTATGCAAAAATTATAAATCACATCAAGCATGTTCACAAGGAAGAGTTTTCTGAAAGTGATAATAGCTCGGGTTATAGCGGGAGCTCAGATGAAGAAAGCTTGAATGCAGGAGATTATCATTCTGAAGATGGATCTTTCTCTTCTCAGACTGCCTTCATGGCTAATGTCACAGCCTCTTCGAGTCAGGTAAATTCTGAAACTCCTAGCATATATAGTGACTGTGCTTATATGAAACATGAATGTGATAGAGTGAAACTTGAATGTGATACGATTCATAGTCACAATCAGAGTTTAGTTGTTGAACTGTCAAAGTGCAAAGAGGCAAACATGGCCTTAGCTCGCAATGAAAAGGAATTTAAAACAGTTATTGAAACCCAAAAGAAAAGTGTTTCCGAATTAACAAAAACTGTTTGTAACAAACAAATTGGTATTAATAACTACATTAATATCATCGAGGAAACAAAGAAAGAGCTAGCCGTGGCAAAATGTGAGCATGAAGCGATCAAGCTCAAATTGGAGAGTTACTCAAACTCCCGATATGTGCTTGATCACATCATTGACGTTCAACAACTAAAGGGTAATGTGAAAGGCGTTGGGTATAAGTCATGTCCCCCCCCCCCCCCCGTTGAGACACGACTATACCAAGTCACCCGCTGAAGAGGATATGCCTCGGTATGAACCCAGTGTGCCTCTTGATTATGAGGAAGTTACTACTGGCCTAGGGTTCAAACCGGACAATTCATCGGAGGGCTCATCTGATTGGAAAGAAAAGTCATCATGTGCTTCAAATCAAAGTTCTCCAACCATTGAGGACTATGATTCTTCAGATGATGAATCAGATGTGAATGACCAGGATGAATCACTTAATGAGACGAAAGGAGTAGAAATTCCAATTGAGAATCATATTCTTTGTGATCCTCCTGCTCCTGCCGTGCAACCTGTTGCTAAGCAAGTGATAGATCCTGTCAAGGATGTCAAAGATGACAATGAATTTGTGTCTGCTGTTAAGAGCAATAAGTTGTTGTATACTTTAGTCGGTGATAACAAAATTTATTCAAACAAAGATTTTCCAATCAAAAACGTCAATCAATCATTGATTGATAAAGTGTTTGAAGATAATACAACTAAGTTTTTGGGAAAAGTGATCCCGAGAGTTTCAGTAACTCAGTGTGATCCTATTCCAAAAGCTGAAGTGAGGAAACAATTTGGTAACAAAAAATTACCGACTAAACAACAACTTGTCGCTTTTAAGGGTAAACAGCAACAGCAGCGAGCTCAAAATTCTAAAGGTTCACAACCAAAGGTTGAGACCAAAGGAGCTCGTTTCAAGAAGAAAAACAAAGATATCAAGTTTGTAGCATCAAGGGGTACTGATAAAATTGAGACTTTTGAAAATAAATCAAACACTGATTTTATCCAAGAAGTCAAGATTTTAAAACGTAACAGCCAAAACAATTACACCCAGCACACAAACGGGTGTGAAGCTAGTACCTCTGGGTCTACAACTTCTATGTCAGGTCGTCGATCAAATTCTCCTAAGTTTGTTGAAAGGAGAACTTGTTTCAAATGTGGGAAGGTTGGGCACATCATTAAAGACTGCAAAAACTCACCCAAACCAAATTTTGTTGAAAGAGCCCCCTCTGAACAAGGTCACTCACAACGTCGTCCTGTTTCTCCAAAACATGATAAAAGAACTATTAAAGAACAAGAAACAAAACAACGACGTCAAAACGTCAAAGAAGTTGAAAAGGCGTTAAAACCGGAGGTTGTCCAAACAAAGTCTGTTAAGTTAGAAATTAAAAATGAAAAACAAAAACAGATTTGGAAACCAAAATCGGTAACTGGTTCAGGGGAAGCTCAATCCATTCCGAATCATCAGGAAATCGAAGTCACAATCCTCGATGATGAAGGACGACCCAAGTCTGTTAAGGCTTGGGTCCCTCTCTCCAACTAATCTCTGAGTGAGTGTGCAGGATGTTCCAGGAGGAACTATCGATAGTCATAGGATTGTTGATAGTGGAGTGTCCATGCACAATAACGGCGACAAAGAAGTTGTTGCCTGTGATGGAGAGAAGAAAAAGAAAAGAAGACAGAATTGTCTGTCGAAAGAGATTAAAAGCTTCGACAAAATGCAAATCATTTCAAAGTTTGATTGTTCAAGGTTATAATCGGGTCCCCAAGATAGATTCAATCAAAATGTACGCACCTGCAGCACTTTTGAAGTTCAAAATCAACAAGATGAACGTGCAGTGTACATTTCTACGCGGTGTGATTGAAGAAAATGTGTTTGTTGAACAAACCAACCGGGTGTGCGGATGCCTTGGCGTGGATTGAACAACCGCACACTACTTCTGAAAGAGAAAGACAAAAACCTTCGCTGGTGCAATGTGGAAGACCAGCCGGACCCAAAGGTTTCTGATCTTTTTGCTGTGAAGAGATTTTTAAGTAGCTACAAAATCGACTTTGAAATCCACACCGGGTGGATATCCAGTTTGGGAGAGCACTCAGATTCCTTGCAATGCACGAAGCAGTTGCAGGATACGGTTTTAAAATTCTAATCTCTCTTTTACTTGTCGATATTTAAGCTGCTTTATGAATTAGTATTATCTCGTACATCACTCTTTGGCCAGACAATGTTGTCATGGTCCGCACCGCTTACCGACATGCCAACTCATTTTTTCCAAAATTCGATAAATCATTTCTGATTCAAAATTAATTTTGGTAAACGGCATTGAGGTAAAACATGAGTTAACCAACATCGGGAAATCGTTTTTGTAAATACCTTTGTGTTTTTAAATTTTATCTTAGTTTGTTGATTTTAGGGGGAGTAAATCCAAATTTGAAAATTCAAAAACATCGAAAAATTTCAAAACACAAAAACATTGGAAAAACAAAAATGAGTTTCCTGGCAAGAAAAAGAGAAAATGATAGTACATCAGTGGTCTGTCTAAACCTCTTTAAACCTTAAATGAAAAACGATAAGCATCTCTATATAAGATGTATCGGTAGGCTCACAATCATTTTAAAGTGTGTAGGGTGATATAAACTTAAATCGACTGAAGACCAGGTGGGAACCATTCATTGGCATATGGTCTTAGTACCGAAATTTCGTTTGAGAGATTGCCGAGGTTTTGAGATATTCGGTCTTTATGCTGCTTATCATCTGGGTATCATGGTTGTTTCTTTTACCGAAAAATAACGGGGACGCAAGTCTAGATCTTCCATGATACCATACATACGTGTACATATTGCATTCGACCTCAATAAGTGATCAACAATCACATGTCCAAACAAATAAGTGATAATATATCACATTTATCCGGGAGTCAAGTTCGTCTCTCTGCTGTACGAAAGTACTGACCTGTTCACGGACTTGCTCTTGTGCCCTTCATGCATCTGAAAATCAAGTTCCTCATCAATTAGTGATTCTATCACATAGGGCTTGTTTTCAATCAAAATAAGTGAGTTTCTCACATTTTCATATACGGTCAAACAGATGATAATCGGTATACTCACCGGTAAGATGAATCCTCGTGCATACCTTGATACGGGAATGTGTCGTGTGTGGATGAACACCGGTCGGTAAGTATAAATCATACCTTAACGTATCCCCTCGCCATGATTACATCAGATAAGTTGAGCTTATGTGGACAACAATACCGATAATTGTTATAGGATGCTTATCTAAATGTTAACTAATTGAACAAAAAGAGCGTTTTGGCGTGACCGTACACTGATATGATTCTCTTACCCTCGAAACTCGCAAAAAGAAAGTTTGTATATATTTACTTTTCTTAGTTTCTGCATCTTTGTATATATTTATTTATTGCTTTCCATCTTTACATTTGAAAAATGAAAAATTCCAAAAAGATTTTAGGTGTGTTTTAATATAAACTTTATGAAAACCAAAAAGATTTTGCTTCTAGTTTATTTTTGATTGACTGAATCCTACCCAAAATCCTGATCGTAAGCCGGAAAACAATTGCATCTTCATAAACAGTCGAAGTTAACAAGTTTTGAAAGTTAAGATCTAAAATTGAACAAATTTGTTTAAACTTTCAAACTGTTGTCGGTCGGTAGTTGATTGAGATTTGATCTCATATGTGTCATTTGTTTAAGTGTTAACTATATTCCAAGCGGTTGTTCTCATTATGCGTTTACCTTTCTTGCATGTGCAGATGCTAAAGGCGAGGAGAACATGGTCGATGACAAGCTTCGGAATGAAGACACGACATGGAGGCACTCAAAAGATAAAGATGATCGAGTTGCCGCTGACCATCATCAACACCACAAGGATCTCAAGTACTGAAGATCAAGTCATTCACGAGCTTATGTTAAGGGGGAGTTTGTCAACACACTTCCTACATAAAAAAAGGGGAGTTTGTTGATACACTTTCTGCTTACAATGCGTGAAGACTTTGAAGATCCTCCGACATGGAAGATATGGAAGTTGAACCTCACGAGTAGCGTCCAAGGGGGAGTTTGTTGATACATATTTTGTGGACGCGACTCAGCTCGGTTCGATTTGGTTCGGTTCGACCCGGCTAGGTTCGGCTCAAGCCCGACGTCTCGACATTCCTCCGTCGTGCGTCCCAGAGTTCGACACGCGAAGCACGAAGCGCCACAAGCCGGTTCCCGCTGCCACATCATCATGACATCATCATGATGATGTCATGATGATGTCACTACTTTGACTAAACTTGGCAAATATGAAGTTGAAATTTCTGTTCGTGCATGTGCATGTGAAACTACACTTGGGCTTTGACCAACTTTAAGATGGGCCGAACCAAAGACACAATTGCACAAGTGAAGCCCCACTCAATCGCACAAGCCCATATATATACCGAAATCACTTATTGATTTCGGCGGTGAGGGGTGGACAAGAGAGACAAGGCAGACAAGAGTGAAGAATCGAACAAGAGAGAACCGAGAGATTCGAGAGAGAGTTTGCAAAGATTGTTTTGTAAACATTGATTTGTAACCGTCTTTCAAGTATTAATACATTGGTGTTAATCGTTGAGTCTCGGTCTCATTTTCGTGTTCTTGTCCATCTTTCTATCTCGGTTTGCATCTCCGGTTGGATTCCGCACAACCGGGTGTGTTTGACAACAAGGATTAGGCGACTAGATCCTCCCCTAGCCGGACCTACAGATGGATGTAACTGCTAGCAGGTTTGCAAAACTATTGGACAATTAGGAAAACCACTATTACCTTAAAATTCTATAAATACAAGGAAACAACTGGGATTCCAAAATTGCCAGAAGGATTCCAGCACTTTTGGAATCCAGTAGTACTTCTGGTCATCTTAGTTGACTTGTTGACTGGTATATGGTCTTTAGCTTTTACTTGTTTATCTCTATTGTTGACTTGTTGACTCTATTGTTGACTTGTTGACCATCACATTATCAATCCAAACACTTTTACTTTATCTTCAGTATATTATCTCAGTCGTTCTTATTCTAGTTGTACTTTGACTAGAACTTTAACCTTATTCCATCATGCAGGGAAGATGGTTCCCTTGAGTTTGGCTTTTATCATCAGCAGATCTTATATAACCCAGCAATCTCCCCCTAGATCTGCTAATGCCAAAATCACACTTATTTGAGCCTATTTTTTACTCTCTTATTTGTTGATGCCTAGAAGCCTTTTTCGGATCATTCCTTTGATTCCAAGTTCAAGATTCAAAGCTCCAACATCATTTTCATCTTTTTCTATCAACAATGACTTTTATGTCATCTATATTTAGGCTTTGAACATCATAGCCATCCACCTAGATTTTATAGCCATCTTCTCTAAAGATCTCCATATCATTTAAGTCTTTCATTGATTAAATTTTTGGGTTAGGGAGGATTGGAGGCAATGGGGCTTTAGTGGGTGGAGATGGATCTGGCCTGGAAGTAATTGTTACCCCTTGATGTGACAATGATTGATGTGGTGGATCATGTGGATCTTCTTTTGGTGATTCTTCTAAAAGGTGCCAGCAACTTCATCTTCAGTTGTTCTGAACACATGTGTCCTGTCAGGCATGCAGTTGATGAGAATCATCTTTTTTTCCTCTTCCAATCCTGTAATCCATCTAGCATAACCATCCTTTCTTTAATATTATTCATATAGTCTTCCATGAGCCTTGGATTGGAGGAGAAAATCTTTTGGGGTTTAGAAAGGAACAACAGTAGACTCCTTCTTTTCAGTAAGGTAGATCACTATGTTCTCCCAAGATAGTGGTGGTGAAAACTTCTATGGGTTTCTCTTTCTTTCACTCACGTAGTCCATATACTCATTTGAAATAATGGATTCCTTCCACCTTGTGATTGAGTCTTTAGGAGCCAAGTTGACATTTATAAGTTCCTGCTTCATCTTGATGTTCCTTGTAATGTCTTCTGGAGTTGGTTTTCTTTTACTACCAAGCTTCCAATTTGGAGGAGTCACCATCATGCTTGGATCTGCCAGCATTTTCTTGACCCTTGCAAACTCTGCCAATAGGTTTTAAGCATCCCAGTTTTGGAAAACATAAAAATTCTTGCCTGGATTAGGTACATTCTTTTTCGACCAGTTAATACATTCTTGTTTTGATATTTTGGCAGCTGGGAGATTTTTTAATGGTGGGATTTAGGAGAGTCTTTGGGATTCTTGATACATGTGTTGTTCATATGTCTTTATCTCCTTCATCCTTCTATATCCATAATGTGTACTGAGCTTTTTTTGTGGTGAACTCCTTTATTGCTTCCTCCTCCATTAGTTTTCTTTAGTAATGGCAGTTGTTTAAGTGACAAAATAAACCTTGGAGATGGAGGAGGATCATTAGTTTTCTTCATGGTTTAGCTTGTTGTTAATCTTTAGTAATGGTAGTTGTTTAAGTGAAAAAACAAACCTTGGAGATGGAGGAGGATCATCAGTAGTTTCAGGAACTGTTGGAGTTTCTTTAAAACCCATAGTAAAAACTGCTATTAATACTAGATTTGTGGTGGTTATGGCAGTTGAGGTTGGTGGAGATTCTTCTGGATCATCTTGTAATACCAGCTTTCTTTTTCTTCTAAATTAAACAACTACCTTTTCGGCAACTGTTGGCTTCTCTGGAACTGTTGGTTTTGTAACCTCTGGTTTTGCACTTGGCTTTGTATCAGTAGTTTTAGCAATAGCTAGTTTAGTGCCCCTGGAACTGCTGGTTTTGTAACATCTGGTTTTGCACTTGCCTTTGTATAAGTAGTTTCAGCAATAGCTAGTTTAGTGCCAGTATGTACTCTAGTGATGATTTACCCTGCTTCTACTGGTTTTTCAACTGCAGGAGGTTTTGAGCCATCTTGACTTATAGTAGTTTTACCTGGTCCAACTGTTTGAGCCTTAACTCCAGCTATTTTACCTTGGGCTTATTTTTGTAAGTGAAATCCTGGTTGAGATTGTTGAGGGATTTGTCATTTCTTGGCTTCAATTTTTTTCTAGAGTTCTGGACTTTTGGATAACTGTTGGAGGCCTCATGTCAGTTTTAACTATTGTGTTTATCTTGATGTATTGCCTCACAACTATATCTTCATCTCACTACCTCTCAATTTAGGCCTTAACCAAGGCAACATTTTGACCTTGCTGATCTCTTCTGAATTTTGTAATTATTTCTTAATGATCAATGTCACAAGTAGATCACCCATTTGTTTTTCCACCATTGCAATGGCCATAGCCTCGTCAGCTCTTTTTGTTGCAGTTGCAGCCCTATCAAGTATCATATTTAGTTTTTCTATTTTTACCCTTTCTTTGGCATCATCGGTTTCTTGCCTGTTAACGTAGTGATGTAAACATGGGGTCAAGAATGTTCTTAAAGGTATTTTTGAGCTCCCCTACTGGAAATGATGAGGTGGCTATAACCTCGCCAGTAGTCTGGCTTTCTGTGGCTGGTGGCTTTTGGTGAGTGAACATTCGAGATATGGATTCAAGCTCCTTTGTGAGGAGGCCAGCTATTGGGTATATTTGGGATTCAACTCGACTTTAACATGGGGCATTTTGGTGACCATCTCCTTGAGATTGGATACTGCAGCTCCCAGCTTTCCATCAATTCCTCAAACTGCTATGTTTGGGCATCATCCAAATTAATAGACTCATATGCTCGCCCATCAGAGGTGGTTAAATCAGTAGGTGTATGTGGCTTTTCAGTCACATGAACACTCCTAATGCCCCTTATTCTTGGTACAGGGGACCTCTCGCACTCGTTTCTTCTAATACCTTAGAAACATAGAGAATTTCAGTAGTCGTTGCCTGCAGGGTGGTCTAAAGGATGTTTCCATTGTCTTCGTGTGAACCAATGGGTTCATCAAGAATAGTGGAAGCCACCTCTACAATCACCTCAATAGGATTTACCGGAGAGAGAGTGCCTCGTCTTCATATGGGTGAGAGCTAGGATCTTTTTGAACCATGGCATCTATCTGTGGCTACATATTTGTCATTTGAGGTTGAGATGTGCCCATTTTGTGGTACAAAGGAACTCCTGCCTCCAAGAGTCTCATATCAAAACTACTTGTTGGAGAAGTTTTTGTTTGGTTTATAGTAGGGTTCTTTGGAGAGAACCTTTGAGGAGTTTGGTTTTGTGGAGGCTCTAGAGACTGAAGTGAGTGAAGAAGTAACAGTAGTCTCTGGTAGTTGAGTTTGTGTTTCAGCCAGACTCTCAGGGTCCTCATCTTACTGAATAGTCTTCATTTTCTTTTATTCTTTTTGACGGGGTGGCTGTGGATTTCGATTTTGAGGGTTTAGCAGACTTCTTTGTAGAAGACTTCTTCCTCTTTTTGGTAATTTTTGTTGTGGGTTCCTCAGGGATGGGCTTCACCCCGTGGTCAGCAAGAGCAGTAGGCTTAGGAGAGTGTGGTACCTTAATTGTTGGTTGTGCAGGATCATTGCCCTGCACTGGCTCAGCTTCCTTGCCTCTTGTTTAAGTTTTCCCATCCTTGTTAAATTTTGAGCCAAAAGGGATTTAGTGAGAAGAACTTCACCCCTTTTGTAGACTTCATCAGACAATTCTTGTTGCAAGATTGCCATGATGAGTCTGGGGTACATTAAATATTTTGTTGAGAATGTAACATTTGAACAAAGTTCTTTAAAAGTTTGATTTGATAGTTTAAAAAAAAAACTCGGTTAATATTGAATAAGAAATATATTGAGTTGACTAATATATTGATTTGACTAAGGAACATCATTTTAAGAACTACATTTACCTGACAAGCACTACATGATAGTGTGAAATAGATTCCTAAGGCCAACAAAGCAATGCTTTTTCTCATAAATGGCATATTTTGTTGAGCCATAATACCCATGCTCAATAAATTCCACATCCATCACAGGTTTTGTTAACTTATCAACACCCTAAGCATCTCCAAGTTAGAGTTTGATTGTTAAAACCTCAAGGGTGATGGCTACCTCTTTCTTTCACACTGTTGCAGTAATGGACAACACTTTCCCTTTGTCAGTATGTGTTAATCATGCAATGGTCCAGAACTCAACAAGGGTAGCTTTATAGATTGGTGGGTTGACAGTTAATGCATGGTGGTATGGTGATTTCAATATAAGCTTGAAGGTTCAGTTTTATGATTGAATTTATTTCGATTAGTGTTTGGACGAAAGTTTGTACAAAAGATAAACAAATTCAGTACAAATTTGGGCAGCCTGACGGCGTCATCCTAATTCCATTTATATCAAAAAAAATTACATCGGTTAAGCTCTAATCCCAACTTGTCCAAGACTTATGACTCTAAGAGAATGACCCCACTATATATAGACTCTCACCTAGCGCATCACTACAAGTGCATCACTCTTCAAGCGTACGACTTGATATGCAGCGCATTGGTCATGCGCTCTAAACCTTACATTCTATACAATATTTACATTCTATACAATATTCAACACATTATCTCATCTAGCCTATTTACATAGAAATGCACTAATAGATTCTCCATTGTCTGTTGCTGTCGAATCTTGAGCTTCAAAATATTGAAATCGTGATGAATATGCTACAACTTCAATCAAACATTTGTTGATGTCGTAAACTACGTGTCAACAAATTCCCCCATGATTGATTCTTCGGGCTTGCATCTGCACAGTTCCTACCACAATCCTCTGATTTGCTATACTACAATTTTCACAAGTATTCACGAACTTGAAATCAAACACCGAAGCTTCTCCATTTAGACGTTAACTACATTCGAGTTTGGTTTTAATGCACTCTTTGCTCGATCCTGGTCTTCAAAAACCCAATTGGCAATTGATAGAAACTTTGAATACCACACAAATCAATTTCAAATAAGTGAATATTCCTGAAAATATGAAATCCCGTTTTCCGTAACCAATGTTTTGTTCAACCAATCATCAATTTCTAGTCAGGGTAAACAATAATCTCCACATTAAGCAAACCTTCATCGGATAAAAAAAATATCTGGTAACACTCTGTGATCTTCAAATTTTATAGATAGACATTCTTCGAATATCAATTTT
This sequence comes from Helianthus tuberosus, assembly GCA_030545235.1. Lineage (NCBI taxonomy): Eukaryota > Viridiplantae > Streptophyta > Magnoliopsida > Asterales > Asteraceae > Helianthus > Helianthus tuberosus. Next base: position 31,296,241 of record CM060373.1, on the reverse strand, counting down.
CTAGTCCTATCCATGAACAACATTTGGTAAGTAACGTAATATTCAAGTATCATTATTCCCTGAAGGTTAGTTCAAAGAGTAGGTGGTGTTTGTTTTTCTAAAAAAGATTTGTGCATGCTCTTCTGTCTGCGTCTTGCAGACCACACGCGGACATTTTCATCTGTAGACTGTTTGTTTTTCTAAAGACGTTTCATTAAAAAAATATTTGCGCGAGCTCTTCTTGGTGCAGATTTGGCCCAGCCACTTCTAAGATCTTCTAAGGTCTACAGAGGGTTAAACACCATCACCCACCACCCACCACCACCACCGTCTAGCACCTACCACCTTCCACCCACTGTCCATCATCACCACCACCGTCCTCCACCCACAGTCCACCGTCCACCACCACCTACCGTCCACGTCCACCACCAACCACCACCCTCTGTACACCACCACAAGTTTATTTTAGAAGTCTACATACGTTAAAAAACAAACAACCTTCTTTTCGCAGACTGCAGAGGTTTGGTCCATCTCTTCTTCTACAGATGTGGTCCGTAGACTTGAGACATTTTACCTCTTAAAAAACAAAAAACACCTAAGTCATTTGCTGAAAATCTAGTATGTAGTCCTTTCTAGTTAGAGCCACCAATGATCGTCTAAGATTGAAAGTTCCTCTGAAAACTAGAAGTTCAGTATGAAACAGAACAATGTGATATACTCTGCAAAGCAGCCTCATAAAGACTACGACTTCACTTTGATTCAAAACTGAAGAATACGAAATACTATGCATTACCAAACAATTTAGTCAGAACCACACGAATACTGTTGCACATTCTCTCTACTACGAATTCTAAATTTCCAAGAATTACCCATAAGTTTGACATTGGAAATTTTTATTCCCCCTCATTCTTGGAATATTCGGATCCCTATTCTATCTATTCTCAACAATGTGAAATATTATACATTTTGTCCCATAATAGTCACTTTGTTCATTCTTGTCTCCGTGACTACCCCACAATCATTAACACTCTGTGATTTCATCATTTTGAAAACTCTGACGTGTCCCTTACAACCTGTATCTGATGCTGAAATTTTCAAAAAAAAATTCCTATCACTAAATTTTTCATGGGCACTCGTCTCCTAAATACGATCAAAAAAACACAACCAATGTTCTTAACACTCTTTGATTTAATCATTTTGAAAACCCGCCAACCGAAGGCTCACTGCGGTAAAACCCGGTTGGGCTCGGTTTCGAACTTGCGACCTCCAAAGAGGCCTAGTTCTAAACTTCATTGCAACCACCATTGTCCTTTAAAGTGATGCTAGTGGGAGTTGAACTTGGGACCTCAAGGAGAGAAACCAAGTGACTAACCACTAGACCAAGTTGTTAGGACGGGATTATAGATACTAATAGCATAATTTTGATATGTTTGAAGTCCTAACCCCTTAACCACAAACCCTAAACTCTAAAACTAAACCCTAAGCAAAACCTTAAAGTCTAAATCATAAAGGTCTACCCTAGATCCTAAATCCTAATGCTAAAAACTAAAGCCAACCCCTAAAAATAGGCCTGGTCTATTCGCACACGCGCGTAGTCTATTTGCACACTCAAAGCGCCCCGCTATGGCCAAAGCGGAGCGCTTTAGTGTAAAGTCAACCGACAAGGACTGACGCGGTCAGACCTTGTCTGTTGCTTTACTTCAAAGCGCCCCGCTTTGGCCATAGCGGGGCGCTTTGGTTTTTTTTTTTTACATCAAAGCGCCCCGCTTTGGCCTAAGCTCGGCGCTTTGATTTTTTTTTTTTTTTTTTTTTTTTTTTTTTTTTTTTTTTTTTTTACATTTCGCCATAACGCCGCGCTTTGGGGTGTGAAACTAATTTTCTCCGTGTGTAAATAGCATGACCCTTTCCAAATAAAACAAATGTTATATTCAAACCACACTTTACTTTTGGTGAGATATTTTCGATGAAGTCTGATCTTGCTCTGACAATTAGCCACAATATTCAAACCTACACTATGTCTTGTGACAAGTTTTTCAAAGTTTCATCATTTGATGTCAAATAATTCAAACACATAATATTATAATCAATAATAATTTAGATAACACATATTGTAGCGTAGGGTTTGGTTTTCAATGCATATACTTTCAACAAGTTACCATTTAATACAAAAAAAAAAAAAAAAATCAAGAGTACGTTTGTGTAACCTCATATGTTATACAGGGATCAGATCAACGCGTACGAAATGCTTACGTATCGTCCCCCTGACCTTAATGTAACCTCATATGTTCAAGATGTATGTTAAATGTGTTTAATAATAATCACGTTAATTCTTTTACACACGGAGAAAATTATTTTCACACCCGAACAATAGTGAATATTGACGGTAACGGCCGTTAATACGTTGAAATTATATATTATTTGTCTAGGTATGTGGATGTTATTCTTCAATTGATTGACAAGGCATGAGACTTTGTCAGTGATGACATATGGTTTCGTGTTGTGCAATTCTATTTTATTTTATAATATAACAATTCATGAAGCTATATTATAAAATAAGGACAAGCTTTTAAATAAGGACAATATTAAATAAGGACAAGCTTTTAGTGCACTACTTGATATTTTACTACCCCTAAAGCATGCTCACGAATCTGCCATCATAGTAGTAACTTTGCTACTCACATATTATTGGAGGTTTATTAGCAAAGACAAAACCTTTAAACACCTAGGTTGGGAAGAGATGTCTTTGTTTTTAATTCACAAAGTGCAAATAGACCAAAATAACAAACCATAGGGAGCATAACTGCTATTTTCAAAAGGTAGGGATTAAACGTGAAAAAATATGAAACCACAGGGACCATCCGGGCAATTAACTCTATATATAAAATCCTACAACTCTATTTTAATATATGACGTCATCTTATTACAAAATTAAACGGCCATTTTTTTTATTTAAAATGAAAACTCAAAATACAATTTGAGGGGGAAACACTTGGATGGTGAGGTGACCCACTACAGCCACCGCCTAAAAACTCTAGCACTCATTACCTACTTTGTTGATTAAATATTGGGTAACATTATCGATTGGTAACTGTGATGTGATGATTTGTATTTAAAAAAAAAAAAAAAAAGCCTTGAAAAGAAGAAAAGCTGGCCATGAGTTCAATATATGCGTTACATCACGTTAAAAATCGAATGTCACCGACACGACCCAATCAGATCAACGCGTACGAAATGCTTACGTATCGTCCCACTGACCTTAATGTAACCTCATATGTTCAAGATGTATGTTATATGTGTTTAATAATAATCACGTTAATTCTTTTACAATCCAACAGTACGTTTGTGTTTGTTCAACATATGCGTTACATCACGTTAAAAACCGAATGTCACCGACACGACTCAATCAGATTCAATACGCACTTGTACGACCCAAAATGACAATATACATCATAATACTACAATTAATGAAAAAATACGTCATGTACATGTATGGTAGGCGGCTGATACACATGACACTACTCATAGGAGTACTTGTGCTTTCAAACCAAAATGATACGATATAATGGAATACGACATCACACGTAACCGATTTGATCCGGAACTTGCAGTATAGTCCATATATATTAAAAAATGATGTATAATGGAAAAAGCGTAAAATTTAGACTATTATCGACGCGTTTGTGAATTAAAAACAATTTTAAAAAAATTAAAAAAGGCCCAAAGCGCAGCGCTTTGACCTAAGAGGGGCGTTTTGCCCCAAAAAAAAAAAAAAAAAAAAAAAATCAAAGCGCCGCTCTATGGCCAAAGCGCGGCGCTTTGATGTAAAGTCAACCGACAAAGCCTGACAGACTCAGTTCTGGTCGGTTGACTTTACCCCAAAGCGCCCCGCTTTGGCCATAGCGCGGCGCTTTGGGGTGTGAAAATAATTTTCTCCGTGTGTAAATAGCATGACCTCTAAAAATATTCACAACCAATGTGAATATTTCAATTTTCTATATATATTATTTTGACCAAGTAAAAAATACTAGATATATGTTATTTATTAGCATTGATTTGACTCACTTTAGAATGAATTAAACGATTTTGTATAGATATTATTTGACAAAGTCAAAAATAACTAGATATATTTGCTATTTATTAGCATGGGGTTGACTCTCTTTAGAATGAATATTCCGTCACATGTTAGTATAGATACTATAACAAATCTTCTATGAAAAAACGATGGCAAAATATTAAGTGGGAAACAACTTTTAAATTTTATAAGGTATAGTGTTTACCCTTTATATAGATAGTAATGTACATCAATATTATTTGCTAAATAATGTTAGGTAGGGGCTCGAATCTAAATTCAAAGATTGAAGCTTTAAGGTTAGTTCTTTGTTAGTTTATGGTTTTCCATGCCCTCTTTGTGTATATATATATATATATATATATATATGTGTGTGTGTGTGTGTGTGTGTGTGTGTATTGATATGAAAACGTTCACATATGTTGTTTTGCAGATCCATTCAGATGATAAACATACTAATCTGAACAAACAAACAACTCTACAAGTGTTAAGGTTGCGTCTAAGGTTGTATTTTTTTAAGGTGTGATTTTTTATATATTTTTATATTAGCATGCGTGATATGTTATATGTTGTATATTTTATTGCAGGATGATGATGATAATAGTGTTAAAAGTCCCTACAAGTCGGATCTTCACGAGATTTAAGTGAAGAAGTAACATTAATGTTTATTTAATCTTTTTAAACTTTTGTTCAAGTTTTGCACTTTTTTTAAAGATCGGATGTTTGAACTCAAATAAAGAGACCCAAGAAGCTCTCTGGATGGAAATGGAGTCAAGTTATTGATCTTGATGGTTTTGATAATAATGACGATGAAGACATCCTTGAAGATACTATAGATTTAAGCACTAATCTGAAAACTCGATTTAAGATACCTCGGGTGTCAATTGAGAAACGCAACAGATTTCATGCAATTTATTATTTATGTTTCGTTGAAGGTTGTGGTTTTTTTTTTCAGTATCATATTTTTAATTTGTTAATTTTAATAATTATTAGTCTCATTTGGTCTAGATACTACTAGGTATTTATATCAAATCATCAAAATATCGTAATCTCAATTCTTGTAAGTCATAATTACATGATATCAAAACTTAATTGTTTTTTTTAAATATACTTCAAGATTAAATATATTATTTAAAATGTTTTTCAGTGCTCAAACCTGCTCCAAGTACTGATGTGTCGGTTAAAGAGAAAAGAGAATATACTCGCCGATAAAAAGATGTAATAGTCAAACAGCAAGAGATAAAAGAAAATCTTGGGATCCCTCTTGATGATGTTGAATGGTGGCGTAACTATATAGATGAAATAATTGAGATGCATATGGCGTATGACTTAGGGGTGTTCAAAAAAATCTGAATCCGAAACCGAATCCGAAATATCCGAAAACCCGTATCCGAAATTTCGGATATCCGAATTTTCGGATATCCGAATTTTCGGATATCCGAATTTTCGGATATCCGAAAATCGGATAATCCGAAAATTCGGATTCGGATGTTAATTTTAAAAATTTTCGGATATTCGGATTATCCGAATCCGAAATCTAAAAAAATAAAAAAATAGGTATATAATAATAATACATTAAATATATTAACCATTTAACCTAAAATGCATATATCACATGACCACCATCTCGTCAGTACACATTCACATATTAAATTCTAGGGTTTCAAACTATTACAGCCCCGTCGTCCCCTCTCCCTCGTCCCTCTCCCATCTTCAATCGTCCGTCGGCGCCGTGTCGCGTGACCACCATCTCTATTTCGTCGTCCTGTCTCGGTGTATACGATCAAGAAAGCACCATCTCTATTGTAGACACCTTGCTATTCTTTGGTTTTTAGTTCACATCTTCCTTAGAAATCTTCTACTTTCTTTCACATAAGTTAATTTGTTGTTCTAGATTTGATATTTGAGTTCACATCTTTATCAGGAATCTTCTACATATCTATGTTATTAAATATACAGGTGCCATGGAATCATTTACGGTTTGTTTGAAACTTTGAATTGTCTTGTAGTTGTGGACTGTGGTTGTTGGAAACTTTGAACTGAATTGTTTAAATGGTTATTTGATAACGTTTTAGAATTTAGATGTTATAAGCTTATATTTTGGATATGGGTTTTCATCAACTACAAGTTCTGTTTTGATTTAGGCAGAAAATAGACTTTTTTGTTTTTAATTTCGGATATCCGTTTGGATATCCTAATCCGAACCCGAAATTTCGGATATCCGAAAATCGGGTATCCGAAATTTCGGATTCGGATTCGGATGTCAATATTCACTATCCGAAATTTTCGGATATCCGAAAAGCGGATAATCCGATCTTGAACACCCCTAGTATGACTAAATTGGTTTCATCATGATGCAAGTAGTTCACACTTGAACTTTTAGTTTTTTATTTTTTGTTTAAGACTTATTTTTCCTTATTATTCGTGTGTTACTTATGCATTAGTGTTTCATGAGGTACTTAATAGTTTATGTTTAAGACTTATTCCACATTCATGTGTTCTCATTTGAACTGTATTTTAATTTTTATGATGTATATCCACCAAAATGATCCTACAACAAATATATACCAATAAGAAAACTACAATAAACGATTATAGCAATGCAAAGTGTTGCCCCCACTGCATCGCGCGAGTTTCCTACTAGTGTGTGTGTCTATATATATATATATATATATATATATATATATGGGTAGAGTTCGGCTACAAAGTCCAAACTCACAGATAATAAAGTGGATATTACTAAAATACTATATTTGAACCCTTACACTTCATGAAAACTTCAAATACACCATCAAACAACTATAAATATAAAACACCACATGATAATCAACATAAAACACCATACAATTAAATAAAACACTATACTCGAGCTCAGAGCCTTGTAATAAAAAAACAAAATAACCCAAATATAACTAAGTGAAGATTACTAAAACATCATATTAGAACCCTAAGAATCCATAAATTACTTAAATCTAAAGGCCCACATAATTTTGTATATTTTTTATGAGTTTTGAACTTTATAGCGAAACCCTATCATATATATATATATATATATATATATATATATATATACACATTCATTAGGAAACTTAAAAAATACAAGAAAACTTTGAGAAAATCAACTTTAAGCAAGAATTTTTTTATTGTTTGGTTCCTTTTTATATGTTTATATGTTCCTATTATTCGTGAAAATTAGAAAAAAAATTGTATATATCGATGAGCTAAATATATGTAACTCATGAACTAATTAAATATATACCTCCTATGTTTTTTGCATTCGCAAGCTCCATACATGTAGTTTGCCGATCTTTATATATATATTTTTTATTTTTATTTTATTTCTACATGATTAACTATATAACTTTTCAAGCATTTCAATCTTCTTGATATGTTATTATTTTTTTTAAATTGTTCTATAAGATTGCAAAGTTTCTTATCTTTCATTCGAGTATATTCCAAAATATTTTTTTCGACATAAAGAAAAAATATTTAACTTGTCATGTTTTTTTCAATACTATTATTATGGTATTACACATATGCAATACTACTTAGCCTTAGGGTTTAATTTTGGTTTTAGTTTAGCTTTGGGTTAGGTTTCTGGGAGGTTTATGTCACACCCCGACCACGTATAACATATAAAACGTGGTGGAAAACGTCGGGGAGTGTTATAACAGAATTAATTGTTTCATAACCATGGCATTCAAAGTTGTGTTTTATTTATCAACATAAGAGTTACATTGTTTTAAACAGTAAACAAAGAGTACAAGACATAATTAAACTAAGTCTATCTTCGTTTTATGTCTCTAAGGCACAGGTCCGCCCTAGTGTCACGATCATTGTCCTAAGCAACAGCTCCTGAAAACACATGTGAAAATAGGTACGTCAGCATAAAAATGCCTGTGAGATACATAGGTTTTGTGAAAATAGGATTCATGACTTGTAAGTTTAAGAAAATGTTTAATAAAGTTTAGTCATGAACCTAGTAAATTGATTTGTTTTGTAAATCGTTTGAAAAACAATAAGATCAGATGATATGTATAAATAAATGTAAGGTTAAATGAATAACCATGTAAGATGAGTTTGTTTGAAAAACAATGTCTCGTGAAAAGTATGTTATTTGTATAAAATGTTATATGTCTTAAATTGAAATGATTTAAATAACGGTACGATATGTAATATTATACAAACACTTATATATAGGAAGTACCAATGGCGTATCCACCATGTTTGTATCATATTACACACGCCTCGTTACTCAAACCATTTACCCAAACCAACCACCAATGTAAATTGTTCATGTATAAATCACTTGTCAAGTGTTATTGTGTAAACCATATCAAAATGTCCATGTCTAATGTGAATGACCAAATGTGTATATCAATGTCAAAATGTTTATGTTTAATGTAAATCATATAATGTGTATCCAAAAATATCATGTATGGCATGTGAAATATATCAACTAAACCATAGGTAAAATGCACAAAAACAGGGTATTGAATTAAACATAGTTTAAGTCAAAGTTATGTTTTGTGGAACAAATGCATGCTATACTGATACAAACATCTATGCGGTATTGTTATAATGCATACATCCAAGCCTTGTGACTGTGGTGATAGACCCTTAAACAAATTAAAGGTCTATCTGTGTTATTGTTTATCGAATTCGGTCATTCCTTCCACCCAAACAAACCTAGGGTTCAGGAACGGGAGTTGTCAAGTCCTATGGTACCACTACCTACTAACGAACGACGTGATCAATGTTAATGAATGTATATTGTCCCATTTGAACAAACCAAATGTCATACCAAAATGTAAGCATGTGATGAATAACAAATGTACTAAGTATGCACACAATGGGAACACATAGCATAAAATCTAATGTAAAACGATGTACTAAGTATGCACACAATGGGCGTACATAGCATGAAATGTAATGTAAAACAATGTACTAAGTATGCACACAATGGGCATACATAGCATGAAATGTAATGTAAAACGATGTACTAAGTATGCACACAATGGGCATACATAGCATAACACAATGAAATCATGTACTATAAATGTACTAATGAACATAGCAAGTATATGATCTGAAAGCAGGAAAGCATGAAAGTAACAACTAGGCACATGTGTTTCACCCCAAAATGTTTGGAAAACAGTAAAAGAGGGGTCTATGTACTCACTTGAGATTACTCAGAAGTCCTTGAGTAACAACCAAACAATGCTAGAAATCACGGAAATTAAACGGCACCTAATATAGGTAACTATGTTAATATACCGGACCTAAATCGGAGGATTGGATAGGATGAGGGTTCGTAAACCAAACGAGTATGGAGACTCGTGTATTATGGTTTAACAAAGCCCACATACTAAAATGAAACCTATCCTAAGTGCTTACGACCCATTACGACCCGTTTAGGTAGCGTATGCTACTTTAACGCGTCGTTCGCGTAAAACGCGTTCAGAACGCCTAACTAGCCCTATGATAAGTAAAATATGCCTTAACATGTCTAATATTGTTACCAAATCAGTTTAGATACCAAAAGTGATGTTACATATGCTTAAAATGAATTTTGGCGTTAAAAGGGCATTTTGGTAATTTACCTAAGGCATATATAATACCTATCATACAACTAACTAAACATCGTGACCATAAAGTATAACCTCGGAAGGTTATTCCCTACATACTATGGACACCTAATGTGTTTGATCGGATCCTAATGATCGACCAAACGGGTCGGGTTCGAAAGTATAAGCGATTGTTTAGATCGCTTACCTTACGACCCTATATAAGCACTAAACTAAAAGTGACGAGCTAAGCATGTTAAAACATGCTTACCTAAGTTTAGAAAACAGGTTTGGGATCAAAACAAACGGTTTTGATACCCACAGGTAGTTTGGTTACAAAATACGCAAGAATACGTATTCTGGCCGAAACTACGACGCGTCACTGAGCCTAGATAACGTGGTAATCAGTAGGTATAGTCACAAGAGACTATAACCATCGTGATTACGCTCAAGTTATGAAGTTCAACCGAACTTCGTGTTGACCATAAACTGGTCAACACAAAAAGTCAAACATAGTTTGACTTTCGGACAAGAAAAGTGATAAAAGAACGAAGGAACACTTACAAAGGGTCCCCGAAAGGTAATCTCGATCCAAATAACTCGGGTATGAAGCAAGGGCTTCAACTTAGAGCACTTTTGATCAGATTTGTGGGTTTTTGGGGTTGGAATGGATGGGTATTTATAGGATTCTTCGAACCGTTAAGATCGTTTCTTGAATAACGTGATCGAATCTCATCCGTACATGTGTTTGAATGTTATGGTAACTCATTTTGCCCCCACCACAAGAGTTTGACATGTGGCATTGGCCTTTGCGGGGATTGAAAGGTTGTTAACAGCTGTTTAAAACATTGAATCTGGTCTGGAAGACTGACGCGGGCCGCGTAAGGACACACCGGGAGTTTACGCGGGCCGCCTGGCCTGTCTGATCAGCCAACAACTTTCAGAAATGACAGTTTTGGTCCCTGTTGTGTTTTAAGGCCATTTCCGACACGTTTAAGGCCCGTTAAGCCAACGTTAAGGCCCTAAAATGATGCCTAAACATTATGGACATGTAACATGCTCAAAAATATGCCGGGTGTTGGTTCGTTTGGTCGTACGATCGCGATGTTCGCTTAATTACGACGGAATGCGCACAAGCGCGAAAAACGATCCAAATGACGCGACGAATGGATTTTTCTTATGCCAAACACTAAAATAAAATATTTTAGTGCTTACATAAATTTTTGGATGTCCGGATGTATTCAGAACGTGAGTTATGCGCAAAAGTTCAAACTTGTGCACTTTTTGACACTTTTAGTCCCTGAATGACCCAAAAGTTTATTTTAGCACACCAAACCCCTCAAAGCCTATTTCTAAGCTATGTAAAGGATATTTATGGTATGTTTAACTTATGGTCATGTTACGGAATGTCTGTTACAGTTCAAATTGGTATACTTTCGCAGTTTGTCAATTTTAGTCCCTGTAGGCGAATTAACTTGTTTTTGCCATACCAAAGCCTTCAAAACTTATTTCTAAGTCATGTAAAGGTTATTTAAGGTATGTTAAGTATATATTGATGTTCCGGAGTATTTGTTGCATTAAACTGATTACGTTTACACACCAGTTTGCGTATAACTCTCCAGAAAGCGATATAGAGTTTGAAATTGAATAAAAGTCAAAACATGAAAAATGTAAAACATAACCAAACAAACATTGGGATCAAATAACATTGTTTTATTGATAAAAGAACTGTTCACAATGATTACAAGCACAGATGTTACAGTTTAGGTTTCGGGTTTAGTTTTTAGGTATTGGGGGGGGGGGGGGGTTTAGGTTTGTTTTTTTTTTTTTTTTTTTTTTTGGGGGGGGGGGAGGGTTTAATTTTAGGGTTTAGTTTTTAGGTTTTTGAGGGCTGGGGGTGGGCAGGGGGTTTAGGTTTTTTTTCTTGGGGGGTTAGTTTTTTGGGAGTGGGGTTAGCGGTTTTAGGTTTTTCGTAGTGTTACACATGTGTAATACTAATTTTCTAAAAAAAGTTTTTTTTCTATCATAAAAATGCTTTATTTGGAGTTTTTGAGTTCTCTAAATAAAAGGGGTTTTCGCTTGAACCCTCCCATATATATATATAGTGAGGTTCATTGAGGAACACTAAAAAATTGGGGAACAGTGGAGAACCTACTCAAACGAACTCCGATTGAACTCATTCCAGCGGCGTTGGAACCGTCTCGTCTCGTCGAACCCTAACTAGGTTCTTTTAACCCTAAACCCTAAATCATAACCCCTAAAACCTAAATATATTAGGGTTTGGCTTTTAGATTTAGCTTTAGGGTTTAGCCTTAGAGTTTAGCCTTAGGGTTTACAGTTTAGCTTTAGGGTTTAGGGTTTAGCTATAGGGTTTAGCTTTAGGTTTAGCCTTTAGGGTTTAGCTTTTAGGGTTTATAGTTTAGATTTTACGGTTTATATTAGGTTTTAGCCTTATTTTTTAGCTTTAGGGTTTAGAGTTTATGTGACAAACGGAGATTTACGGCTCCTAATTACGTAATTAACGGGCGATTAACGCGATAATGAATAGTGTTTGAGACGCGAATTAACTTAATTAGATCTTTGGAATGCCTAGGAACGTCTATACGACTTTACAGTGCGCGAACGGTGGTCTACGGAAAATTTGTGGGATATTACGCGACAACGAACTGATACCGTACGAAATACTGAAAACGCCGACAAATGTGGATGTTACACGAATAATTTATGCTTATGGAGTTTGGGTTGCGATAGCAGGTCCTCCTGTAGAAATTACGGACCCCTTACACATGAGATGGGCTTGTGGGCCCTGGGCCCAAGTCCGAAACCCACAAAACTAAACCTACTCATAATAGGCAAAATCTCTACAAAAGATTTTTTTTTACAAATCTTGACGAATCCACAAGATTTACTCAATCTTACAAAATCCTATCACAATCCTTATAAAATGATGTGGTCTCAAAATTTGGTCACCAGATCCTCACAAATCTCAACAATCTTATAAAATATATATAAGATTTATGAAATCTTCAAAAGATGTCTACAAAATAATTAAAGTCTGTCCTTCTCGGGTACACACACTAGAAAATAAAAAAAAACACAGATACCTAATTTACCCACTCCCACAATACCTAACACTTTTCTTTGTCTGATACCCCACAATGAACACATATTACTCTCACCCTCTCTCGATTTCATTTAAACAAATAAAACACAAGACTCTCATCTCCCTCACTCGATGTTGCAGGAACCGGAGCCGGGTATGGCGGTGCACCGGCGTCCCCTTCCTTCTCCGATCGCACACAACAGCAACACCCCCCTTCTCTCGATTCAAGATATGGCGGACACCAAAGAGGAGCCGGCGGCTGCCGGTGAACTCCCCTCCGACCTCTCTGGTCGACGTGCTCCGATGACCCCTCCGATTGCTCGTTCTCTCTTTGTTTTTCCGATCGAACCGGCTCCGGTCATCATTTTCAGGAGATGATGATGAAGATGATGAGGATGTGACTGATGATGATGAAGAATGGCGGCGGCTAGTGGTTCCATAACGGTGGTGCACCGTTTTCAGATAATAAGAGGGCGGTGGTGGTGGTGGCCAACGGCTACCGGAGCCACGTCGGAAGATTTTACGGCGATAGTGGTGGTGCTCGACTCAAGTTTCAGCTCAGGTATGAGTCCAAGAGTTGTGGTTCAGTCTCTGTTTGGTTTCTATTATCGGGTTCGGGACAGGTTAGACCAGCTCGGTTTTTGCTTCGAGTCAACGGGTCAACGGGTTCAGATTTGGTTTCGGGTTCTTACGGTCAGATTTAGTTTGGTTTTGATTTGATTTGATTTTGATTTGATTTGGTTTTGATTCGGTTCACACGTTTCACACGGTTCGGCAGGTCTGTTTGGTTCGGGTTCAGTCAATACTGGTCAAGCAAAGTCAACGTCGGTCAAAGGAAGTCAACTCAGTCAACAGTTCGGTTCGGGTCTCGGGTTTGGTCAGCATCGGTCAACGTTACGGTCTGGGTCAATCGGCTCGGGTCAAGTGGTTCGGCTAACTCGGTCAAACTGAGTCAACTCAGCGAGTCAACTCAGTTGACTCGGTGAACTCAGTCAAGCGGTTCGTTGAATCGACACAAGGATTTGGTAAAGATTAGTGACGCGGTTTATTTAAATACGTTTATTATAGTTTTAACGTATCACGTGATAACGAGCTCGAACCGACCCATTTATAAGTTACATTTGATATATACATATATGTTTGCCGAAATTACATTTATAGTTTAGTTGAATCTTGATAAAAATTACGACACTTTAGTTGTCGGGGCGTCCAATAACAGGGGAAACTCTGCCCGTTTTTCGAGAAAATCTAAAAACAAAACGCGTATTATTGAAAAACGACAACTAACGGTAACAAACAACTTTTATGAAAGCCGATAACAAATATGTAATAACTTTCGACGACACATTACAACTTTCGAAAGCAACGGTTCGCAAATTATTTTACAACAAATAAATATAGTTATTATATTTATTTTAAACTTCGGAAATTCAACAACTCTTTTATAAAACCAATATAATCATTTATATTATTTCAAACGCCAAACAACTCGCATTCTTTTATAAAATAAATATAACTATTATATTTATTTTAAACGACTTCAACGCGAAAACTCTATTAAATAAATACAAGTTTTATATTTATTTCTAACGCCTAAACGGCATATATATTCAACATATAGTATACGAAACTTAACGAGTATAACTTAGTCATTACTATTAAGTTATCAACAAACCGATGAATCGTTCAGTTAACGATTCGGTAGAGCTCGGTAACACGTAGATTTGTTACCACATAAATTAGAAACTTATAAGATATTCCGTGCTAGGAATATTTGTTGAATGCACGCTAGCGAGTCCCGTTTTGGAAACGACATCACATATAGCTAGTTTTGCACAGGAATATTCAGGTGAGTTCATAACCCCACTTTTTACGGTTTTACATTTTTATTAATGTTTTCGGGGTGGAAAGACATGCACATTTTACAAGAACATACAAAGTTTTGAACGAACGAAAACTCGTATTTCTAAATCATATTACGAATGGATTTCGAGGAACTCAAATGATTTACGAAAGGTTTATACTAAACATACCGGTTTTTACAAAACAAATGCGTATTATCAAAATGTGAATGATTTTCATGACTTGGGGAGGTTCAGCCTTAGAGGCTGGGGAGGTCAGCCTTAGAGGCTGGGAGGTTCAACCTTAGAGGTTGGGGAGGTTTAGCCTTAGAGGCTGGGGTAAAATATATGTTACATAGAGGTGTATGCGAGACCCGTCACACTTCTCAGAAATGTATGCGAGACCCGTCACATTTCTCATTTTATTACTTAGAGGTGTATGTGAGACCCGTCACACTTCTCAGAAATGTATGCGAGACCCGTCACATTTCTCATCTTGTTGCTTAGAAGTGTAAGCGAGACCCGTCACACTTCTCATTTTGTTACAAGTATTACTCTTTTGCTATAAAGACATATCGACAACCACTTTTGTTGAAACTTTATCTATATCATATTGACAATTTTTGCAAAACAAAGCTTCTTTTTCCTTATTGCTACATACCAGGGACTTACATACAAACTTACAAAAATACTTGATTTATACAAAGTAAATGTAATGTTTTTATACAAATTCAAAAAGCACAGGATTATGCGGGCAGGAAGTCAAAGTCAGGGTGGGCATTGACGGGCATACGAACATTACAAATACGAGACTTTACAAATACATGGTTACCAATACAACGTTTCCATATAACTTGGCAAGAAAATGATTTCTAAATTCGTTTTCTCAATGTTATTTCACAAACCGGTTATTCAAAAGATTTATTTCAAATCTTTTACAAACAAACTATGAACTCGCTCAACTTTTTGTTGATTTTTCTCGCATGTTCTTTCTCAGGTTGCATTTCAAAGTTAAGGCACGATTGGAATAGGAGAACCATGAAGAGTCGAGTACTTAGCGGGCGTTAAATTTCTAAAAGACTTAACTTTTTGCTTCCGCTGTGCAATGAAGATACCAGTCCAGTCACGCCAGCTCTGATAATTTCGGGGTGTGACAGTTTAGGGGTTAGGATTTAGGGTTTAGGGTTAAGAGATCTTAGTTAGGGTTCGGCGAGCCGCTTCCAACACCTCTGGAATGAGTTCAATCGGAGTTCGTTTGAGCCGGTTCCCCGTTGTTCCCTACTTTTTTAGTGTTCCCCAATGAACCTTCGCCTATATATATATATATATATATATAGGGTAGGGTTCTAGAGTGAACAGCCTCCCAAGAGTGAACTGTGTGAATTGATCTGGACCCTTGGTTTCCTTTTTAGTTGTTAAGGGTAGGATTGTAATTATATAAAAAATAAATTTAAATCATTATTTTAATAATTGAATTAAGTTACCTCTTTCCTATTTTAAATTCATTATCCACAGTATCTTTTATTTTTTAAGAAGATAATTATTAAAACAAACAACAAATCACCAGATTTAAATTTCAACGTATAAGATCAACAGTAACTTTGAGATTTCATCACCAGAATTCAAAATTTTGATTTTTAAGATCCACGTAACCTTCATATTTCAACGGTATATACATGTGTACTTGGATATCAATAGAACAGTACGCATGTGTACTCAGCATCGTAGATATGTGTACAGTAATTCACAAGTGTACTTCAACAACTTTACACATTCAATACAAAAAAATTCTGAGATATCACAAAAAATGGACGATATACACATGTGTACATCGCATTAAATACAGAGCAAAATCAGAATACACATGTGTAAATCCCATTAAAATAGAGCAAAATCAGAATACACATGTGTACATCACATTAAAAACATAGCAAAATCAAAAAATTAAACAAAAAAACTCAGCAACTAATTTTGTCGGATCAATGCTGGAGAGCCCAAAAAAACTCAGCAACTAATTTTCGATTCGGATCTGAAAAATGATCCGGCGAAAATCTGAAAACGATCCGAAAAACTCAGCATTGGCGACGAAGATCTGAAAAACTCAGCAAACGATTCAGATCTGGATTTGTTCTTCAACTTCATCATCGGTGGGGAAGATTTGAAAAACTCAACAACGATCCGGCGAAGATCTAGACCACCGTCGAAGCCTAATTTGTTCGATTCCGGCGATAAAACGGTGAACAAAGCCTATTTTTTCTTCGATTCCTGCGGTGAATGTGAGAGAGAAAGTTAGGTTTTTAAGGGCTTCTTGTTTCTTCAATTCGGATCTGAAAACGATCCGGCTGTGAATGTGAGAGAGAAATTCCGGTGTTCGTCATATCATTGTTTTCACTTTTGCATTGTTGTATATTCTTCTCCGGTGTGAGGGTTTTGCAACAATAGATTGTGTGTGATGTATTAATTGAATTTGGGGATCGATTAGTGAGGATATTGTGGTTGATTTGGATGGTGAGTGGAATCCAGTTGGATTCTCAACGTGGAGTATATCTATTTTGAATTTTGATCTTCCATATGATTGAAGAAAAGTGGTTTTTGAATGCTAAAATTGAAAGAAATCTTGTCTAGTGAACAAATCGATCAAATGATTACGGGATCTACGCAATCTATTTAAAATGTAAATTACACATATACCCTTTTGTATTTAATTAAATGATAAAAATTAACCATATCATTACCATCATGCCACTCATTTTAATATCACGATCATAAAAATCAAGGGCCCAGATCAGTTCACACAGTTCACTTTGGAGAAGTTGTTCACATTTGGACCTAATCCTATATATATATATATATATATATATACGGGAAAGCTATAGAGAAAACTCACTTGAGTTGTGTAAACTCAAGAAACCTTTGTAAAAAACCCATGTAAACTCAGGAAACCTTTCTAAAAAAATAGGAAATGTAATATACATATATTTGAACATTTTTAAAAAAGAAACACAAAAAAAAAACACCGAGTAGCTTTTTTTTAAATGTTACAAACTTCATGTTACATAATATATATGTCCAAAATAAATATAACATACAAATTTTCAACATTTAAAAAAAACTAGTAAGCGGTTTTTTCATTTTTTGTTTTCATAAATAGGCTCGTGTACATTTATATTACATTCCCAATTTTTTTAGAAAAAAATTAAAATGTTACATAGGGTTTATTTGGGTTTTCTCAACTCACATGGGTTTTCGATTTATCTTTCCCCTATATATCTATATATAGGGGTAAGATCAAATAAAAAGTTTATTTTGCCTAAATAGGATGAGAAGGAATCTTAACCATTCATTTTTCAAATCAATGATTAAGATGAAAGTGTAAGAGAAAGGAAGAGTGCAAGGGTATCTTGGGAAAATCCTATTTATGGGACTTTCTCTCTGCACATGCAAGACACATGCATATTCCATCCCCATTTTTTAAACGTTCATAACTTTTTTATACGACATTTTTTTTCATAAAAATTTTACCGTAAAATCGAGCGTCTTTTTATCTTTAATTTGAGTACCATATTGCTATATAAAATATGAATACTAAAAAAACCCACTAAAATGTGTTGTATTTCTGTGTTGTATAACATTTTTTGTGCTGGATTTTTTTACATTATTTTTGTGCTGAATTTTTTTGTCTTACATTTTTTTTTCTCAATTTTTTGTGTTAGATTTTTTTGTACTACGTTTTTTTGCTGAATTTTTTCGTGCTATATTTTTTTGTACTAAATTTTTTTGTGCTATATTTTTATGTACTACATTTTTTGTGCTATATTTTTTTGTACTATATTTTTTGTGCTAAATTTTTTTTTGTTGTATATTTAAAAAAAAAAAGGGTGCCACATGTCATTTTCACTCATATTTATAAGGACCAAAATGTCCTTCATTCCTACTTATTAGGAGTGCCACATGTCATCATCACAATCCTTCTTAGGCTACTTAGGCAAAATCCACTTTTTAGTGGATCCTTCCCCTATATATATATAAATATATATATGGGAGCGTTAAAATAAAAACCACATCCGGTTGCAAAAACCGTGAGAACCACTTCCAACCATTGATATTTGGAGATGGATAGATGAGATTAAAAGTAGGAATGACAATGGGCCGGGCTTGGTCCGGGTATTGGTAATCCCAGGCCCGTACCCGGTTGTAATTCTTTGTCCCATACCCGGCCCGTTACCCGTCGGGTATTTTTCAGGTAATTACCCGTCGGGTATCGGGCGTACCCGCGGGTATCGGGCGTACCCGCGGGTATCGGGCGTACCCGCGGGTATCGGGCGTACCCGCGGGTATCGGGCATACCCGTTAATTTCTTAAAAATACACATTGGGACAAATGTGCAATTTTTACTTTGATGTTTATATAATTTACTATTTTAATGACTATAACAAATGAAAATATAATTAATAACTTACATATCATATTCAGACCACATATACTAAACTAAATTAAAACGATTACTTAATTAAGTAATTGTATCAGGACCACCTAATTGCATAAAACATCCACATAATAAAGGGTGATAACTTTCATATCCAATATACATGCTCAAAAATAAGTTGTATGTTCACTAAACACTTGTCAAATACATATCCACATATGAATATAGAGAAGGTAACAAGTACATGTACTAAGTTTATATATATGGAAATCTATAATATGATACTTCCGGGTATTATTCGGGTAAATGGGCCGGGTATCGGGCGGGTATCACTAAATCCCATACCCGTACCCTTACCCGAATTTTTTCTATTTTTAAGCTCGTACCTGGCCCATACCCATTGGGCTTCGGGTATACCCGGCCGGTATGTTTCGGGTTTCGGGTATACCGTCGGGCTTTGGCTTTTTTGCCATCCCTAATTAAAACTGATAAAAACAATATTAAATTTTTTTGTCATATTATGTTTTTAGTATTTTTATGTTAAAGGGTAGTTTAGTAAATTTGCTTGTTTTTGTCTTATTGTATTTATTCTTTTTTATTACTTTTTTTGTATTATTAAATTAATTGTTTTTATTAAAATCAGATTCTTTAATCAAAAAACATTTTAAAATCTTATTGTTTTTACAAAAAAACAATTTTTTCGGAATTTTTTTACAAAAAAAAAAACGTTTTTACGAGCCCTTTTTTACGCCACGTTTTTTTACGCAACTTTTTTTACGCGTCGTTTTTTCGCCCCGTTTTTAGGCGTGGTTTTTTTACGCACCGTTTTTGTTACTCCCGGTTTTACGCGCTGTTTTTTACGTCCCGTTTTTTCACGCCATTTTACGCCCCGTTTTTACGCGCTGGTTTACGCCCCGTTTTTCAAAAATTTTTTACAAAAAAATGTTTTTACGCCCTATTTTTTAGGGCCGATTTAAGCCCTTTTTTGCGCGCCGTTTTTTACGACCCGTTTTTACTCGCCGTTTTACGCAGCGTATTTATGCGTCGTTTTATCACCCGGTTTTTTACGAGCCATTTTTTACGCCTCGTTTTTATATGTCGTTTTTTACTCCCCATTTTTTACGCATCGTTATTTACGCCCTGTTTTTACGTGCCGTTTTTTTACACACACGTTTTTAAAAAAATTACGGTTTTAAACTTTTTTTATGAAAACCTTTTTTTCGGTTTTAAACTTTTCTTTTGCAAAAAACCTTTTTATAATTTTTTTTTTTACAAAAACTTTTTAACAAAGAACAAAAATTTATAAGAAAACATTTTTACGGTTTTAACCTTTTTTTTACAAAAGATTTTTTACACACACGTTTTTAAACT
This sequence comes from Helianthus tuberosus, assembly GCA_030545235.1. Lineage (NCBI taxonomy): Eukaryota > Viridiplantae > Streptophyta > Magnoliopsida > Asterales > Asteraceae > Helianthus > Helianthus tuberosus. The sequence continues at coordinate 31,275,885 of CM060373.1, read as the reverse complement.
TTTTTACGTTTTTTACGAAAACTTTTTTACGGTTTTAAACTCTTTTTTTTACAGTAAAATTTTTTACAATTTATTTTTATAAAAACTTTTTTACAAAATACAAAAATTTATACGAAATCTTTTTTACCGTTTTAACCTTTTTTTACAAAAACCTTTTTTTTACAAAAACCTTTTTTTTACTCACACGTTTTTAAGTTTTTTTTTTTTGTTTTTTACGAAAAACTTTTTTTACAAGCACTTTTTTTACAAAAAAAAAGGATACAAATTTTTTTTTTACAAAAAATAAAAATTTATACGAAATTTTTTTTACGGTTTAACCTTTTTTTTACAAAAACTTGTTTTTTCAGAAATTTTTTTAAAGAAAACTTTTTTACGGTTTTAAACTTTTTTACAAATTTTTTTTACATAAAACGAACTCGCCTAAAAATCACAACTCAGTAAGTGTCTCAGATAGATGGAACTTATCATCCATACTAAGTATGGTCTTGATTGTCTTGACTTTTACCATTCTCCTGTCAGAGAACTTTAGGACGAAACGTCTCTCTGACATCTCAAACCTCCATACAATAACCTGAGCCAATTTTTTTAAGTTGTATGGTGTTTAGACAATGTGTGGCGTGTTTAGTGAATGTGTGGAGTGTTAAGCTTTGTTTACCTGTTGTACTTATACAATGAGCTTATTTTTACGCCAGGTAGATATATGTTTTTGATGGTAAAATCATCAGAAATTTTGTAGGATCGTTTTCTGACCCGAAACGAGTCGTTCAGAGGTGTTCTTCTCAATACGAGAGGCGGAAACTAACGTATAGAGTTCGAAACAGAATTCATTTTAAACTGTCTTTAGATTGATTTGACAAAGATTTACAGCGAGTAGACACTTCGGCAGCACTTCGGCTCTCAAACCGGAATCTAATTTCGTTTTAAATGACACGGACCAACCTAGTATTTATAGACGTGGTAATTTCGCTTGAACCATCCCAAACGAAATTAGGTTTCATGCGAAATTAGTGATTTCGTGTGAAATGCCAAGATCTGATTTCGTGCGGAATTACAAATTATAATTCCGTGCGAAATTACCTCTAACTCATTTTTACAGTTTTCTCGTACTACGTGCCCTTATCTATCTAATACAATACAAGACTCGATACAAGACGAAGTCGAAAGACGGATGCACCAACAGAATCCCCCTCGAATGTTGACGAGTCTTCAGTGTCGAGTCTTTAACATCTTCAGTCTTTATCAGTCTTTCTACTCTTTCTGAAGTATCTGACATTGTAAAGCATCCTCAATCTCTGTCTTCTTTTCATCTCCAGAATCTACACCTGGCTATAATCTCATTCTAATTCCCTTGAACAGATCTCTTGATTCCTTAAGTTCATTAGCATCACGATTTGCATGAACATTAGGTCCAGAATTAGAACTTGGCTCTTACTCATATCTGCACAATCTCTACCTCACAATAAATTTTACAAATTTACAAATTTGACAAATTTATTCTCTGCTTTCCACTTGTAAACACAAACAGCAATTTCAAGTATTATATAAAATGATTTAACATTTTTAAACTCTGATGAACTATTTGTAAGAATACCAATTTTCAAATTCAAATTTAAAATATCTTTTAAACAGACTCCCCCTTACTTGATATCCATCATGTTTAGCACTAGGAATTTTGAAAATCAGCTCTTCAACATCAGTTATCGAAAATCTTTTTGAATTTTTCAAAAATTTATGCTAAAACACACTGAAAATCTTTTTGGATTTTTTTATAAAGAAATGCAATAAAAAATATTTACATACTATATTTTTGTGAGTTTGTGTAAGAGAATCATATCAGTTTTTGAGACAAATCACCAACACCTTTAAGCTTTAAACATTTTAAGTTCTAAACGATTCACTTAGATTGTCAATATACTGATCCACTTAAATTTTCACACAAAGTTCAACTGTTTCGAGATACGGATTAATGTTTTAGAGACTTAAACTTATACGCGTGTCCCACCTCAGAATATACTCCCGTATCCAGATCCCAATATTCAGTGTTACAGGTTAGTATACCTAAATGATATCTGTAAAGGGTTAAATGCGAGGGTCGTGAGAGCTCAGGCTATTGCTTCCGCAAAATCAGAGAGACGACGGCTTCGACTTTTGGTGTGTTCCCTTTAGAGAATCTTTTCTTCAACAGCACATGATTAGCATTTTTCAATGTTTCATCATTTTTTATGCTGAGGGTGGGCTATATTTCAAGCAAGAGTAAAGTATTCTCCGGGAACTAGGCCATTGCTTCCGCAAAATCAGAAGTCCCGGGATAATACCCCAGATATCACTAAGAATAAAGACCTAGTATCTCAGAAAGAGGGACCTTTCAAACAAGATTTCGGGGGTTACCCATATATCCGAGAGATGTTCCCCACGAGATAAGTAAGTTTGAAATTTTAGGTTTATATCTCGAAAACAATCTACTGAATTTGCAAAAACCTACTGACACATCCACAGTGAGACCGTTTATCACATTATGACTTTTCATATCTTTAGCGTGCTGTGATAGTCCACTGATGTACTATTATTTTCTCTTTTCTCAACAAAACTCTTTTTACATTTTTCAAATTTTTGACATTTTCAAATGTTTTTGAATTTTCTGAAATTCTTACTCCCCCTAAAATTCAAAATCAATTAAAGAAATTTGAAAACAAACTGTACAAGTAAAATGACAACTGATATCAAATCACTTCAATTCGCCATCCACTTGGCATAAACAATCAGAACTCCCCCTCACAACAAAATATTTTCCCATTATGATTTCAAAACACTTAAGTTTGTTTTAATCAAATGGTTTTTCCGGAAATTTTTTTTGTTGATTTCTTAAACCACATGTGGGTTAGGGATTCAATTCATCACTTTGTTCTATCAACCACTTGAAAAATGTAACAATTTTAAGTTCAAACACCAAATATCACTTGTAGAAAATCAAGTACAACTTAATGTCACTGATTTACCACTTGTAAGATGAAATATTGCAAACGTGAATTTTTCAAGAAAGATGTCGATTCGTGCTCCACTCTTACCAACCTGGGAGCTCCGGCAAGTCAGGTTTTTCAAACAAAGAATACGGACACCCAAGCCTGACCGTCCTTGGATGTGACTACTTCATCTTTACCAGGGGTGTAAGTTGCTTTCTTTGTTGCATAAAAATCTTTTACCCCTTTTGCCTTTTCCTCAACCAGTTTCCCAAAAATCTTTTTAACATTTCCATTAAACGCTTTCTCAACATCAAATTCGTTCATTTCAGAATAAAATTGATTTGAGATTTAAACTTTTCCAACCTTTGATTTAAAATTTTCAGTCCGCAATGGTGGAAAGTTCTCATCATCCAATGGCGAAACTGAGTTTTCACTCATTTTAACAGCTTGTGGCTCCTCTGATTTTGTGGAATCAGATTCATCGCCAGATTTTACCTCTGTTTTCTTAACAACCCATGTTTGGTTGTCAGAATTCACTCTTCTCTTGTAAAATCTTTTCGAACACTCACCAACTTCATATTTTGAATTTTTAAACACTTTAAACCTTTCAGTTGGTGGTTCAGTTTTATCAACAACTATTTCTTTGAGTTTTTCTGAGACTCCCTATTTTGTGTTGGTTGCTTTTGGACAATTCCAGGCGATATGACCAGCTTCTTGACATCAGTAACAGGTTATTGTCTCTCTTCTCTGATGAGCTTCATGCTTTGCAATCTTCTGTTTTTCAGCTAAGAACTCTTTATTCGATTGCCTCCTGAAAGAGCTCTTCTTTTCTTCCTCAATAGAAACACCTGAAACAAAATTTGTATTTGTTTTAGAAATTTTCTCATGTTTATGATTTTCTGGTAGATTAAAACCAAGTCCTTTCTTTTTGAAATTACCGTTATGGTTTGGTTTCTTTTGAAAACCTGAACCAGAACTGTAACCCTTTTTCTTATTTAATCGTTGTTGAACTCTTGAGGTGTAAGGTTTAGGTTTTTCAGAAATATTTACATTCTTTATTTTAGAAATATTAATTTCTGTTAGTTTGAAAACCTTTTTAATCATTTTAGTTTTGACACCTCTTATTGGAAATTCTTTATCAAGATATAATTTGTCAGAATCATTCAAAGTATATGCAACTTCAAATGTTTCGTCATTCAAATTAGATTTTGATATCAAAAATTCTTTATTATACACCCGTTTTCCCGACGACTTTGAACTCTTGACCGACGAACTCGAACTTTCGAACTCGGACATTGACTCTGACTCCTCATCCTTATCCAACACCTGATCGACCACCTTTTTTATTAACTCAGACTCATGATCTATGTCAGACGCTGTGAATGTGATGTCAATATTGTTTGGTAACTCATCGGTTATTTCGGACTCTAACTTTATATTGACTGCCTTTTTTACTTGTTCCTCATTCGGTTTTCTAGGCGAATACCCTTCCCAAATCGGAGGCGGACACTTATTATAACTGACACTCTGTTTCTTACCAGTATCCTTTTTCTTCGGCTTCTTGTCTTCAAACACTTCAAAACCTGCAACAGTTGGATAAATTCTGTCAATCAAATAATCAGAACTTGAATAGCTTTGCAGTAATCGTCTGATTCTTTCATTTTCAACCTTTTCAATTTCCAACTCTTGCTTCAATTTAGCACATTCTTCAATGTAGTAATTGATCTCTTTCTGCTTAGACATCATGGTTGCATTCATCATCGTCAAAGCATCTTCTCTTTCAGAGTTTGTTTTCTGCAAACTATTCACAGTTTTGTTCAATACATCGTACGACTCTTTCACATACTTAACATAAAACAATAACTTCTCTTTCAACTTATTTAGTTCACTAAACTTCTCATCTTTTTCTTCACATTGTTTGCAGGGTTCCAAACATGTAAGACAAGGTTTTGTGATTTCAACAATCTTTTCAATAACTTTAACTTCTTTCTTTTCTCTTGCAGCTCTTCTCTCTTTTAGTTTCTTCAATTTATCTGCAAAATAAAATTCAAAACTGTCTGAAGATAAATGAGTTTTTCCAATGTTTATTTGTTCAATTTCTTCATCCTCATCACTACTGTCTGTTGAGCTATTTTCTGAAGAAACAGATTTTTCATCTTGACTTTTCTCTTCATCAGCAAGCACTGCTATCCATTCTTTCATCAATTCTGGCTTTTGAACTATTTGAGCAATGAAAGCTTTAAACTCCATATTCTCATTAACATACTTATCCCAGCTAAAGCCTTCTGCCATTCTTTCATCATCTTGATTCACTAGATAGGCTTTCTTGTTTGCCTCTACAATCTGTTTAGCATGAGCAGTTTGCGGTTGTTATTGATGCGGATGTTGAGCAACTTGATGATAAATTGACTTCCGATAGTAATCATTGTTGCCAAACTGATTCTGAGCCCCACCTGCTTCTCGATTGGTACATTCCCTCTTGAAATGTCCTTTTTCCCAGCATCGAAAACAAGTAACTTTAGATTTATCAAAACCTAAAGTAGAAACATTAGCATCACGAAAGTCATCTCTTCCGGTGATCTGCTTAAATTTCTCAGCTCTCCTTAATACACTAGCCAAACACCATTTTATATCCATAAGTTCCATTTCTTCACCATCGATCTGATCGTAATCCTCTTTCGTCAGCATAGAATTTCCGATCCTCCCTCCAACCAAACTCTCATAAGATTCCAACACAGCAACAAGCAATCCCATGTGACCCCTTACAACTTCCTCAGAAAAATTATGTCCATTCTGAAGATGTAACGCAATGTTGCATTGTAGCACATGATTGTCACCATTTCTTGAACTTTGAACACTTGGATTGACAGTTGGATATGAAGAAAATCCACTGGACTTGACTGAACTTTGGTTGACTGATCCTGATCCTGATGAGTTTTCTGCACTGAAGGCAGTTTGGATCTTTGGACTAGCTTCAACAGTTTGAATATTTCCTTTATAGTACAATTTGATGTCTTGTTGATTGCTTGAGCTATTCATTCTGGCAATCTTTTGCTGTTCGAGATCTTGTCCCTCAAGTTTTTCAATAAACTGTCCAATAGACAATCTACTAAACTCTCCAGAGTTCTTCAAAATCATGAGATATGTACCACATTCTTTCTGTGGTAAAGCATCAGCAAGCTTCTCAACCCATTCATCCGGAGTTTTAGTAATTTTCAACTGAGACATTGAGCGCACAAGATGACAATATCTTTCAATGAGAGTCTTTGTAGTCTCTCCTGGCACACTAGTAAACAACTCAAATTCTTTTTTCAATAAAGATTCTTTGCTCTTGATCATTTCTGCACTTCCTTCAAACTTTTTCTTAAGTGCTTCCCAAATCGAATATGCACTACCATCATGCTGAAGCAAAACAAAAATATCCTCTTTGACAGCTTGTTGTAGAAGACTAATCATCATTTTCTCTCCTTTATAACTATCTCTCTCTTTGTCTGAAAATTCTGAGATGATTTTATCAACATTCAAAGCTGTCCGCGGTCTAACATACTTGGTTTCAATACTTTCCCAAGATTTCAAATGATTTGCTTGAACCCAGTTCTCAAATCGTTCTTTCCAACTAGGGTATTCCTCTACACCCATTAGCTTCGGGAGTTTTTGCAAAGTTCCAGTTTCGTTTTCCATGTTCATGCTCTGAGCAATGGTAGCTGGAGTAGTTGGGGCTGTAGCAAACGCGTTATAGAATTCCTCTTCCATGATTCGGTAAATTTTTTACAAAACAAACACTTTCAAACGAAATCCCGTTGAAACGAAATACCAGTTGAAGCGAAATCACCTGCACAACAATTTCAAACGAAATACCAACTCACACGGAAACACTTTTCAAACGGAATCACTTGTTGAAACGGAATACTCTTTTTCAAATGAAATTACTGATTTCGTTCGAAATACTTCAAGCGAAATAACAAATTGGAGCGGAATAGTGATTTCGAACGGAATCACTCAAGCGAAATACCGCTGACGTCATCACTTCGAGCTGTTTTTGCCAAAATTGATTAGTTTTTAAGTCGATTTAAGATCTGAAACTTACAAGGGTTTGTTAAAACACTATTGTGCGTACAATGTGAGAAAATTAGCCAATTTTAACCGTGAAAAGTTGTTAATTTTTTAAAAGAAGGTGTAGAAAACAGAAATTTTGAGCTGAATCGGTAAGAACTCCTCCTCTTGGGCTCTGATACTACTTGTAGGACCGTTTTCTGACCCGAAACGAGTCGTTCAGATGTGTTCTTCTCAATACGAGAGGCGGAAACTAACGTATAGAGTTCGAAACAGCTTGCAATTCATTTTAAACTGTCTTTAGATTGATTTGACAAAGATTTACAGCGAGTAGATACTTCGGGAGCACTTCGGCTCTCAAACCGGAATCTAAATTCGTTTTAAATGACACGGACCAACCTAGTATTTATAGACGTGGTAATTTCGCTTGAACCATCCCAAACGAAATCTGGTTTCATGCGAAATTAGTAATTTCGTGTGAAATGCCAAGATCTGATTTCGTGCGGTGCGAAATTACCTCTAACTCATTTTTACAGTTTTCTCGTACTACGTGCCCTTATCTATCTAATACAATACAAGACTCGATACAAGACGAAGTCAACAGACGGATGCACCAACAAATTTTTTTGATGTGTATTTTGTGTATCAATTATCATGCCATGTAGGATGCAGGCCTATAATGTGACCGGTAATTATAGCGTTTATAGTCAATGGCTTTTGTGGTACTTTTTGGCGTTTTGTAACTAATGAAAGAAATATAGTATTTTATTATTTGAAAAAAATTACACAAAAGAAAAACAAAAAAAATTAAAACTCCTAGTCAGAAGGGAATTTGTCTGAGAAGTATCCACCACTTCCTTCGTCTTCTTCTTCGGAGTCTTCTTCTAGTCTCTCATCCAAGTCATCACTTTCACTTTCATTGGCTTCTTGTTCTTGAAGATTTTGAAGCCTTTTTGAACATGTCCTGCATCAACGCGATTTTTATAACCATGTCTGTGTTCAAACATGTGGCGTTGTGTATCTCCTCCATGAACCCAACCCCCTGCTTGGTCATGATGTCTTCAAGCATGTAGTCTTCCGGCGTTCCGTTGTCATATATAACGGCGACCATGTTTGTTTCTTCATCAAAACGCCATGATGTGATGACGGGGTCCATTTTTTCATTTTCTTTGCTAGGTCCAAATTTTCTGGTTAATCTTCTCATAACCTTATGTGTTTCATCACATTCGTTATTAAGAGGGATGCCAGGCAATAGGATACCCTTTTGTACCTCTTCTTCCATTTTCAAAATTGCTTTGATTGTTTTAACAAACACCCTTATTCTGTTGTCAAAACGTATGACGAATATTCTGACTCTCAGGGTGTATCTCCATGAAACGATGATTGCCATTTTGGCGTTTTGGTTAAATTTGGCGTTTTGGTTAAAGATGGCGTTTTTAGTATGATCAATGGAAGTGATTATGGAAGCGATGTTAACGTCGTTTATATAATGATGTTTTTGGCGCGTAGTTTAGGAGGGAATTTCTTCTAATAAATTTTAATAATTGACTTTCAGTTACTTTTGCTTCTTCTACATGTAAGTCTGCAATGCGTTTTATTATTATGCTTTAGCGTTTTTGTATTAATGGTGTTTTATTCGTTTTGAATGGCATGTTTCTCATTTTAGTTTGGCGTTTTGAATTTGAGCAGTAAAAGACCTTTTTACCCTTAATGAAGCACGTCCATGTAATAAAATTGATGTTATTTACAAAAATGCCACTGTGCCAATCTAGTCCATAGATTGTTTTGATCGGACGATCCATAAGCGTTCTCACTGTTCTCACACTTTTCACCGTTTTCCCTAAATCCTGATCATATATATATATATATATATATATATATAGGTTGAGGATCACTACATAACACTAATTATTGCGAGAACAAAAAGAACAACTCTAAATCATTAAATTTTGGGATTTAAGATTCATATTTTTTTAAATTTTATATTTCTTATATTCATATGTGTATTATATATACATAAAAAATCATATATTTTTAGCTACACATAACCTACATATATGTAGGTAATTTAACCCACATATAACCAACATATATGTAGGTTATATAGAAACTGAAAATTTTCTATATTTTGTTTTGAATTCTAGTATAGGAAACAATAAATCTTACATTTGTAACATTACAATTTACTTGTTAGGTTTATAGGATTGAAAGAATTGGTGATTTATTGTGTTCTGCATGTTCTCGCAATATTTAGTGTTATGCATAAAAGCTTTCCATATATATATATATATGAGATAGATTTTCTTAATTTTTGCTAATATGTTGTATATGCTAATAACAATTATGAAAAATTGAAAAAAAGAGGACTTAGAAAAAATATGCAAAAAGTTAGACTTGTTTTAAAAAAGTTACGTAATTAAATATCCATCATTTTTACATAAGTGTAAATTAGTTTACACATGTAAATTGCCGCATACGTAAAAAAAATTCATTTTGCATAAACGTTATTTTTGTAAATTTTTCTTAACTTTTTTATACGATATTATTTTAAAAAAATACCATAAAATCGAGATCTTTTTATTTTTAATTTAAGTACCCTGTTGCTATATAAAATATGACAATTAGAAAGACTCAAAAAATTATGTTGTATTTCTATGTTGTATAGGATTTTTGTAGCGCATTTTTTGTACTATATTTTTTTGTCACATTTTTTGTGCTGGATTTTTTTTTTATTATATTTTTGTGCTAGATTTTTGTACTAAATTTTTTTGTGTTGAATTTTTTGTGTTAATTTTTTTTACTATTTTTTTGTTAATTTTTTTTTGAACTAAATTTTTGTGTTGTATTTTTTAGAAAATAAAGGGGCGAAAGTTTGTGTTTTAGGACCAAAATGTCCTTCCATCCTATTTATAAAGATTGTCACATGTAATCTTCACAATATTTATTAAACTACATAGGCAAAACTCACTTTTTAGTAGATTCTTCCCTTAAGTATGTATGTATATATATATATATATAGGGCAATGCTCTATAAGAAACCCTTAATTTTTAGAAAACTTTGCAAACTCAACATGTGGCCTACATCCTTCCACGTATGCATAGTAATCTGATTATACTTTTTGCCTCTAAGGGTACTTTTGTAATTGTACATCTATCCACCCAACCCCCAAGATATCTTCCCCAATTGATTTGACATTATCATTAATGCCCATCACCTCATTGTCAAACCCATATTTCTTTTCGATTATTTTATTTTTAAAAGCAAGAATTACAATATCTCATCTCCATTAATTTCCCTCATATCTTCATTTACCCCTCTTCTCCTGCATATCATCATTTCTCCATTAATGTCCATGGAGACAAATCCACCAACCTTCGATGTGATTTTGGAAGATGATTTGAGTTCTGCATCTGATCTTCATGCAACTACTGTTAATTCTTGCTCTGAGAATATAGGTCAAGAAAATGGAAGCAGTTATAATCCAAATCATCAAAATTACTTTGCTCATCCTCCTCCAAGTCAAAGTCAACCACTAATCAAGAAAAAAAGAAGTGTTCCAGGCAACCCAGGTTTAAATCTCTGAAATATTTAATCTTGTTTCTTGGCTTTTTCACAATTTAAAAAAAAAAAACGAAAAAATGGTGGGTTTTCAATTTTTCATTATTTCTAAATGAAAAATATGTTTTTTCAAAGAAAGTCTACCATGAATGTACTAGCAGTTGACCCCAGGTTGAAAATGGTTAATTCTTTAATCTTTTTTCATGGGTTTTGCCGGTGGATATTGTCACACCCCGACCACGTAGAACATACAAAACGTGGCGGAAACATCGGGGAGTGTTGTAACAGAATTAATGTTTCACAACCATGGATATTAAAGTTTTGTTTTATTCATCAAACAAGCGAGTTACATTGTCTTTAAACAAGAAGTAAAGAGTACATAACATAAATTAACTAGTTCTTGTCTCGTTTTAAGTCACTAAGGCACAGGTCCGCCTAAGTATGTCTTGATAAGTCCTATGCATCATCTCCTGAAAACACATGTGAAAATAGGTACGTCAGCATAAAAATGCCTGTGAGATACATAGGTTTTGTGAAAATGAGATTCATGACTTATGTTTAAGAAAATGTTTAGTCATGGACCTTTTAGTTTGCTTTGTTTTGTAAATCGTTTAAAAAGCAATAAGATCAGATGATATGTATAAGTAAGAGAATTATGTATGGTTAAATGAATAACCAAGTAAAATGAGTTTGTAAAAGATAAGTTGTTTTGTAAAACAATGTCTTGTGAAAAGTATGTTATTTGTATAAAATGTTATATATCTCAAATTGAAATGATTCAAATAACGCTACAATATGTGATATCATACAAGTACTTATATATAGGAAGTACCAGCGGCGTATCCACCATGCTTGTATCATATTACACACGCCTCGTTACTTAAATCACTTACTCAAACCAAACCACCGAAGTAAAATGTTTATGTATAATCAAATGTCTAATGTCTATGTCAAATGTTTATGTCAAAAGTCCTTGTATAAACCATGTCAAATGTTGATAGTCCAAAAGTAGTCAAGTAATGTGTAACAAATGTTTATGTATGGTAAGTAAAATAAGACTACTTAAACCATAAGTAAAAATGTACAAAACAAAGTATTTTGAGTAAATCAAAAGTTATTTTTTGTAAAATATATGCATGCTATACTGAATATGAACATTTATGCGGTATTGTGAAAATTCATACATCCAAGCCTTGAGACAGTCGGATAACTATGTAAAAATGAGTTATCAAAAGAATATGTATTCGGATTCGGTCATTCCTTACGTCCAAACAAACCCGAGATTTCAGGAATGGGATTTGTCAAGTCATGTGGTACCACTACCTACTACCGAGCAGCATGATCGGTGTTAATGAATGTACATTGTCTCATTTAAACAAACCGAATGTCATACCAAAATGTAAGCATGTGATGAAGATAATGTACCTAGTATGCTAGAGTAAACATACAAGGTAGAGCTGTAAAACAATGTGTCCATATGTTACTGGAACATATGCAACAGAGATGCAATGTAAAATAATGTACTAAGCATGTACTAAATGGACATACATAGCATGAAAACAATGAAATCATGTACTATAAGTGTACTATTGAACATAACAAGTATATGATGTGAAAACAGGAAAGCATGAAAGTAACAAGTAGGCACATGTGTTTCACCCCAAAACAGTTTGGAAAACAGTAAAAGAGGGGTCTATGTACTCACTTGAGATTGCTTAGTAGTCCTTGAGTAACAACCAAACAATGCTAGAGATCGCGGATATCAAACGGCACCTAATATAGGTAACTATGTTAATAAACCGGACCTAAATCGGAAGATTTGATATAATGAGGATTTGTAAACCAAAGGAGTATGGAAACTCGTGTAATATGGTTTAACAAAGCCTACATACTAAATGAAACCTAACCTAAGTGCTTTCGACCCATCGCGACCCATTAAGGTAGTTTATGCTACTTTAACGCGTCGTGCGCGTGAAACGCGTTCGGACCGCCTAACTAGCCCTATGACAAGTAGAATATGCCTAAACATGTTACATAATCAGTTATGTGACAAAGGTTTAGGTTACATATGCTTAATTACCAATTACACATGAAAAGGGTATTCTGGTAATTTACCTAAGGCATATAAACTACATATCATACAACTACTCAAACGATGTGACCATAAGGTATAACCTCGGAAGGTTATTCCCTACACTATGGTCACCTAATGTATTTGGTCGGATCCTAATGATCGACCAAACTGGGTCGGGTTCGAAGGAATAAGCGATTTATCAGATCGCTTACCCTTACGACCCTAGACAACGTGGTAATCAGTAGGCATAGTCCCAAGGGACTATAACCATCGTGATTACAATCACGTTGCGAAGTTCAAACGAACTTCGCATTGACCATAAACTGGTCAACGCTGAAAGTCAAACAAAGTTTGACTTTCTGACTCGAAAAGCAATAAAATAAAGAAAAGAACGAAAGAATACTTACGAAGGGTCCCCGAATGCTAATCTAGATCCAAATAACTCAGGTATGAAACAATGGTTCCAACTTAGAGTCTTTTGGATCAGATTCTTGTGAGTTTAGAAGTGAAGTGGGTTGGGTATTTATAGTATTTGGAGAACCGTTAAGATCGTTTCTTGGAAAAGGGGGCACGATCAAAGCCGTACACTTGTCGGAACCTTATGGTAGCTCATTTGCCACTCACCATAGGAAATTGACACTTGGAATTGGGATTGGGGGTGCAAAACAGCTGCAAACAGGCTGTTAAACATTGAATCTGGTCTGCAAAGGCTGAGGCGGCCCGCTTTAGGATACACCAAAACTAATGCGGGACGCATGGGGGTTCTGATCAGAAAATAAGTTTCAAAAATGACAGTTTTGGTCCCTGTTGTGTATTTAAGCCATTTCCGACACTTCTAAGGCCCGTAAAGCCAACTTTAAGGCCCTAAAATGATGCCTAAACATTGTGGACATGAAACATGCTCAAAAATATGCCGGGTGTTGGTTCGTTTGGTCGTACGAACGCGATGTTCGCTTAATTACGACGGAATGCGCATAAGCGCGAAAAACGATCCAAATGACGCAACGAATGGATTTTTGGCAAGCCAAACACTAAAGCATAATATAGTCATGCTTACATAAATTTTTGGATGTCCGGATGTATTCAGAACGTAAGTTATGCGCGAAAATGCAAACTTGTGCACTTTTTGACACTTTTAGTCCCTGAATGAGCCAAAAGTTTATTTTAGCACACCGAACCCCTCAAAGCCTATTTCTAAGCTATATAAAGGATATTTAAGGTTTTTTTAACTTATGGTCATGTTCCGGAATGTTCGTTACAGTTCAAATTGGCATACTTTCGCAGTTTGTCAAGTTTAGTCCCTGTAAGCGAATTAATTTGTTTTTTGCCATACCAAAGCCTTCAAAACTTATTTCTAAGTTATGTAAAGGTTATTTAAGGTATGTTAAGCCTATTTCACTATTCCGGAGTGTTTGTTGCATTAAACTGGTTATATTTACGCATCGGTGCGCGTATAACCTTCCAGAAAGCGATTTAGAGTTTGGAATTGAACAAAAATTGATATGTGCAAATGATACACATATTTTTACAAATCCTAAGTATGAAATATAATATTTCATTGGTTCGGTATTTGTTTGATGGCCGTGGAGGCACAGGTGTTACAGATATTTGTACTTTGTAACTCTTAAATCAAAAACATATTTATAAAAAAAAAGTAATAATAAATTATGTGATTATGAAATGACAATTGAGACAGTTTCTGTCTTTAATAAACTTAAAAATAAATTGTAAAAATTGTAGATCCAGAAACAGAAGTGATATCCTTATCACCCAAGACATTAATGGCAACAAACAGATTTGAGAAATAGATTGCAATTTAGCTAAAAAGTTGTGATGTTGTTTGAGAAAAAGATTTTCTGGCTATTAATGTGTTAATAGTTATGTCTAGTTAACGACTTAACGGTTATCTTATCTTTTTGTTATTAGGATGGTGATGGATACAAGGGAAACAAGATCCAATTCTCGGGACCGTTGGTTTCGTCAAACGTGGATCAGATGCTTAAGGATCGTGACCATGTTTATGTTACAGCACAACACAACTAACACGTGTTATAGTTTGAACTTCAGGACATGCATCTGTTACATGTGACATGAAACCCATGTACAACGTAACACGTGTTAGTGCTATGTATTTTTGTTTACTAGTAATATGTAATGTGAAACTCTTCTTGTTTTCTCTAGTACACGATGTTAAAACGGTCTAGACTTAACACATTTTCTGTTGGAGGCGCCCGTATTTGTACCTCTACTATTACAGTTACTATTGAAGTTTATGCATCCATTCTGGAAGTCTTAACACATGTTATAATAGAGTCTTAACACACGTTATATCAGGTTTACTCTGTTGTTATTAAGTTACTATTGGAGTTTATTCATCCATTATGGAAGTCTTTACACACGTTATAATAGATGCTTAACACACGTTATACATTTCAGTCGCTTAACACATGTTACAGTATGTATATACACATCATGGTGTTTTGGAAACCAATAGCTTATACATGACACCATGTTAGGTTAAACCAAGATTATAACAGAGGGTTAACACATTTTATCCCAGGTATACGATGTTACGATATTAACTTGTATGTTCCATATTAACTTGTACACGTGTTTACTATCAGTATATGCACATCATAGTGTTTTACAAACCACTTTTATATACATGAATACAAGTCGGGTTACAACAAGATTATAATGGTGGAGGCGCCCGTATTTGTACCTCTACTGTTACAGTTACTATTGAAGTTTATGCATCCATTCTAGAAGTCTTAACACATGTTATAGTAGAGGCTTAACACACGTTATATCAGGTTTACTCTGTTGTTGTTAAGTTACTATTGGAGTTTATTCATCCATTATGGAAGTCTTAACACACGTTATAGTAGATGCTTAACACACGTTATACATTTTCAGTCACTTTAACACATGTTACAGTATGTATATACACATCATGGTGTTTTGGAAACCACTAGCTTATACATGACACCATGTTAGGTTAAACCAAGATTATAACAGAGGCTTAACACATTTTATCCCAGGTATACGATGTTACGATATTAACTTGTATGTTCCATATTAACTTATTCACGTGTTACGATCAATATATGCACATCATGGTGTTTTGCAAACCACTTTCATATACATGAATACAAGTCGCATTATAATGGATGCTTACATGTTATCATATGTATACAAGTGGGGTTACAACAAGATTACGATATTAACTAAGCTCCCCATTAAACTCATCGCCCCCGTCGACTGTTTTCACCCTTGTCACATGTTAAGCAATTACATGTTCCGAACAGACAAATTGTAACACATGTTAGATCAGTATATACACATCATGGTGTTTTGTAAACCACTAGCTTATACATGAATACATGTCAGGTTACAAAAAGATTATAACAGAGGCTTAACACATGTTATACATTCCAAAATGTACAAAACAAATGACCTGTTTCATATTACATATTCCCAAATTACCGGTACATGTGTTACCATAAATGGCTCGTTTCATATTACACGTTACATCATGGTGTTCTGTTACAGCATGAACCACCAACACATGTTATAAGTGAACGAAGACTTCTTTCCCAAAGGATGTGACTTATTCAATGTCCCCGCATTAACGTCGCCTACATCCATCCAGCTTGTCAATTCAATATCTTTTATGGATCTGTTTTTGTAAATCAACACACGTTATATATCATTCTAACAGGTGCTTAACACATGTTATGGGTCTGTCTCTGTAAATCAAGCAAGCCAACAAAAAAATAATTATTGTTAAGATCAAAAGCCCCAAACAAGCAACCAAACCAACAAAAAAACCCGTTCAAAATCTCATCCTAAAGTTTTGGATTTATTTAAAATACATGAACATTAACCATTACTAGAACACGCATTAACTTCGCCTACATCCATCAAGCTTGTCAATTGAATATCTTTATGGATTTGTTTCTGTAAATCAACACACGTTATATAACATTCTAACAGGGGGCTTAACACATGTTATGGGCCTGAGTCTGTGAATCAAACAACCAAACAAAAAAAACACTTACTGTTCAGATCATAAACCCAAACAAGCAACCCAAACCAACAAAAGAACAACTACTGTTAAGATCAAAAGCCCCTAACAAGCAACCAAACCAACAAAAAAACTCGTTCAAAATATCATCCTAAGGTTTTTGATTTATTTAAAATACATGAACATTAACCATGGATTCCCCATTAACCATTACTAAAACACTCTCAGCACACAAAAACATATTAACAACCATTTCAACAAAAATAAAGTGTGAAATGATATTTCAAGAACACTTACCAGATCTATAACCGTTCGATGAACACGAAGAAGATCTTCAAACCTTCTTCTCACACACACACTCGTGCGTGTGTCTTTGTGATAAAGATTGTTGTTTCTCTATCTAAACATCAACTTTCTTTCTCTAAAAACATTCATCTTGTCATCGTTCTCTCTCTAAAACAACATACTTCAAACTTCTTCTCTCTCACACACTTGTATGTGTGTTCTTCGTGTTATAGATGAACATGATGAAGATTGTTGTTTCTCTCTCTAAAACAAAAAATTCATCTCTCTAAAAACTTGTGTCCTACCATCATTCTCTCTCTAACAGATCTGGGATTAGTGTTTCTTGGAATGTTGAAGGTAGATATTTGAATTCTTAAATGAGATCATCATCTTCTTGTTCTTCTTCACGTTTGTGGGGTGGGGAGGAAAGAGAAAGAGTTAAGAGAAAGAGAAAGAGTTGGTGATTTGATGGTAATGCATGGGGAAGTGGAGTGGGTTCTAGACAATGGTCAAAAAGCCACTTTTTCACTACCTAAAATACCCTTCTAGAGGTTGTATGTGTATTATACTATTTCTTTTAATTATAATTCTTTCCAAAATGATGAGAGCCATTGATCAAGTTGGATGGTTGTTAATCAATGGATGACAATGGGTTTGCATAGTTTTTTTTTTTAAAAAGATAGAGTTTCCTATAGAGCCCAACCCTATATATATATATATATATATATAGGGTCGGGATTTAGAGAAGACAGTAGAAAGTGTGAGAACGCTTATGGATCGTCAGATCAAAACAATATATGGACTAGATTGGCGCGGTGGCGTTTTCGTAGATAACATCAATTTTATTACGTGGACGCGCTTCATTAAGGGTAAAAGGGTCTTTTGACTTCTCCACACAAAACGCCATCTCATGAAAATAAAACGCCAAACAAAAATCACACACCATTCTAACTAAAAACGCCATTAAATATAAAACGCCAAACTTAATTATAATAAAATCCCGCCAAAAAAAACCGCCAAAAAAAATCCTATATATACAACATCTCAGACCTTCAATTAAAAACATACACAAAACCCCAAACGCCATATATACCATTCTTCTTAGAAACGCCAAAAAAATCCTATATATCCTCAACGCCAAAACATACAAAAACATTATTGAGTTTGTTGTCAATAAAGTTTAGCTGTATGGGGTGGACAACATTGTCGGTTATCTTTCTTAACCGAGGATTAACAATGTTGTCCATCTTATCAGCAAAACATTATTAATTTTAGCATGATCAAATTTTGAGGTTGAAGGTGCTTTTATTTGGTGGCGTTTTTTATCGGTAAAATGCCAAAATTAAAAAATCAAACATCGTTCATTGGAAAAATCAAGATTGCTGCTGAAAGGGTCTAAACTCATTAACATTTTGCTACATGAGATGGACAAATCTCTAAGAAAAAGCTGCTGATGTCAGACTTTGTGCTTCCAAACAGCCACACAAAAACTACTTGAAAAACAAAAAACAAAATGAATCATATGAAAGTCGAACCAGCCAGTTATGATGATTCAAAAAAGAAGAAAGAGACTGGTGACAGTGAAGATTTGAAAAATCAATTGTTTATATATTCTTTTTTTTAATTTTCTTTTTCAGATGATTATTATATAATAAAACGCCATATTTAATAAAAACGTCAGACATCCAAAATGGTTGTTAAAACGCTATCATGCCGTAAAACGCCCCCCAAAACTCCCAAACTATAATAAAATTAATTTGGAAAAGTATTATAAAAAACCCAAAAAATAAAAAATAAATAAAAATCAAACTTTAAAATGCAACTAGAAAACAGTAACTACAAAACAATAAAAATGAAGAGACGGAAAATATATTATATTAGAATCTAAAACGCCAAACTTGAAAGACGGGACGTGTTACAGACTTCAGAGAAAAAAGCTTATCAAAAACAATAATTACAAACAGTAACTGAAACGACGAATACTTTATTATAATAATACACCGCCTAACCTACACCGCCAAAAAAAAAATCCTATAAAATAATACCTCTCAGCAACTACCATTTAATCAAACAAAAAAAAAACGCCAAAATACTACTAAATACCACTCACTGTAAAACGCCAATAAATTAAAAAAATCAAAGATGGCTAATATGCTATCTTAGATATTCAGTATTGTTCTTGGTGAAGTTTCAATAAATGGATTGTTAGCTGAGAGGAATAACTCAAAAATATTTTGCTGCATGAGATAGACAAAATCTTCAAGAAAAAAGATACCGATGACAGTCATATGTCATTTTGTATTCTCTGTTCTTGAAGAAGGCTTGGATGAGGAGAAGAGATCAATGACACTGAAGAGTGAGATGATTATAAAGATGAAGATCTATGTACCCAAACATCCACAAAAAAGCCACTTCAACAGACGAGCAGGCAAAAAAATCAAACCGATGGGTTTGTTAAGTTTTACATAAAACGTCAAATATTTGGTGACAGTTCTTGTACTATTAAAGAAGAGAGAGGCTGATGACAGTGAAAATTGTGAAGAGAGATCCGATTATGATTTTTAATTTATTTTCTTGGCTTCTATTTTTTTCCCTGTGGTTGTAATATAATCTTACAATTGTAAAACGCCACGATACCACAAACGCCAAAATGTATATAAAAAATAATAGAACAATGGGCCATCTTGTTTAAAACGCCATGAAAAAACGTCATTCAGATAGATCTCCTGACCCCCCGGGGTTCCAATGGCAAACGATTTGAAAAACGCCATAAACGCCAAAATGTTAATACAATGAAACCATTAAATGCCATTAATTATTGAATTTGGCTAACGCCAAAAATCTTAACACCAAAAAATAAAACAATATTGGGAAAAGTGGAACTGGAAAAGCAAAAGATAAAAGGACAAAAAGCCCCTCCGCCCTTCTCTATGTCGCGTGACACGTGTTGGGACAGGATGCGTTCTCACCGTTCTCACACTTTTGAGTGTTTTCTCCTGATCTCGTTTCTATACACACACACACAGATATATATATATAGGGCTAGGTTCATTAGTGAACAACCCCCTTGATTGTGAACACTAGTGAACTAATCCTAGCCTTTGATTATCAATATACAAGTGTATACACAAGTGTAAATTAATGGCCAGGATTTGATGATGTAAATCAATGGCTAAGATTTGTTCATTCAGTTCACAAATACATTAATGTTCACTCTAGAACCCCACCCTATATATATATATATATATATATAGTCCGGTTAACGTACAAAATGGCTTAACGTACATTGCGTACGCGAGGCATTATCAACATGCTAATTCTTATAAAGTAACATGCGAAAATGAATTTTTCATCTGAACATGCGAAAATGAATTTTCAATACAAACATGCGAAAATGATTTTCCATGTGCACATGCAATATTCCTTTTACAAACATGCGATATTGTTTAGACAAAATTGCAGAAAACAACCTTTATGTTTGCCCCAAACTGCACTTTATACCATTCACTATGAAATCGGCAAAAACCAACCTTTATGTTCATGTTTTACTACAGGTTCAACCTTTAACACAAACGACGTTTGTTTTTCCTGTTAAACCCCCCTCACATGCAACACATGTGAGGGTATTATTGTCATTTCAATTTTGTCTTTTTATTACTAAATTAAATTAAAATTAATGTAGCCCCACCTTGACCTCCGTTGACCATTAACAACTGTAACCTTTCTAAACATATCATCAAATTGGTTGTAAATTAGGGCAATTAAACCTAGGGCAAATGTAGCAAGAAGAATTTCATGAAATCGCCCAAATTAACTCATTATAATATTAATTTATAATCTATAATTGAAGCCCAAGGATTAGGGTTTCGAAGCACGTTGAATAAGTGAAGTTTTTTTTTCAAATTGGAATGAGATGATTCGAACGAAAACAAAATTACGACTAATTGATTGAATAAAATGAGTACGAATGAATGAATTGACGTGCGGACTTACTGGAGAATTTTCAGTGGTTTATAGGGTTTGAAGATACCATTATGAATAACAGTTATAGGTTGAAGAAGAAGAAGAAGATAATGATTCTTACAGAGGTTTATAGGGTTTGCATATGATGATGGTGGATTTGAATCGACGAAAATTGAAAATTATTAGTGATCGGAGCTGATCGGAATCGGAAATGTTGTAGGCAACTGATCGGATGATGAAGATTTGTGTTGTTTTGGGTGTGACCGGTGGGTTTTGTTTTGTTTGCGTTTGATAAATCAAAATACAAGGGGTGTTTGGATTTCTTTTTTACCACCACCTTTTAAGTTAGACAAAATTGCAGAAAGTAACTTAATTTTCTTCTCTTTGTTTGACATCACACAATTGCAAATCTTCATGACTGGTTGAGAATGATTTTGATATCTTTTGTTTTTTAAAATGATTTTATTTGAATGTTTTTGGGTATTTTAGTGTCAATTGATTTGATTAGGGCAATTGGGTTTTGGGATGTATGGATGTAGAGAAGAAGATGATGAAATATTGATGTTGCAGGCAAGATGATGGAGATGGTGGGGCTAGATTAATTTTAATTTAATTTAGTAATAAAAAGACATAATTGAAATGACCAAAAAGCCTTCACATGCAAAACATGTGAGGTAACTTAACCAGAAAAATAATAAACGTTGTTTATGTAAAAGGTTGAACCTGTAGCAAAACATAAAGGTTGGTTTTTGCCGATTTCATAGTGAAAGGTATAAAGTGCAGTTTCGGGCAAACATAAAGGTTGTTCTCTACAATTTTATCTATTGTTTATTTTAAGGTGCGAACTTACGTTTTTGTAACATGCGATATTTCTTTTATAGGTTTATAACGTGTGATTTTACCTCGCGTACGCAATGTATGTTAAGGCATATTGTACGATATATATATATATAGGAGAAAGATCCGTTAGGAACCACCCTTTATTGCGAGAACCAGTGTGAACACAACCAAAAAATACATAAAAAAATAAAAAAAAACACTCAAAAAAATTAATATTTTTTAAAAAAATCGCTATATTTCGTCACAAAAAAAATCGAGTAACAATTATCCATGCACATGTGCATATGTATCATTTCTTTGACAAATTCCGTAATACATTACCAATACCATTCATAATACACTACTTTTACATTAACAATATTAGAAATGCACATGTGCATCTATATGTATGAACTTGGTATAACATTAACAACACTATAAATGCACATGTGCATCTATATGTATAAACATGTTATAACGTGTTTTGGTACACCACTTTGAATACACTTTCCTTTTCATCTATCATATCATCCATAATACACTACCATTACCTCCTACCATCCGTAATACAATACCATTGCCTCCTACCATCCATAATACAATATCATTACCAATATTTCACTTTATTACATGTACATCAACACCCTTTATACCATCCAAACAACATATTACACCATAAAGTGCCAAATATAATCAACCCATCAACCACTAGATAAAACTAACCAAACACATGT
Source organism: Helianthus tuberosus (assembly GCA_030545235.1). NCBI lineage: Eukaryota > Viridiplantae > Streptophyta > Magnoliopsida > Asterales > Asteraceae > Helianthus > Helianthus tuberosus. Next base: position 31,253,411 of record CM060373.1, on the reverse strand, counting down.
ATATAGGCCTACTTCATGATTTAAAATCACAAACTTTTTGTACCAAAACACGTTATATCATAGTTATACATAATGATGCACATGTGCATTCTTAATATTGGTAATGTAAAAGGTAGTGTATTGCGGATGGTAATGTAAATGAAATTGCATTTTTCTACTACTTGTAATATATTACGAAATTTGTCCAATAAATGATACATATGCACATGTGCATCCATCACTGTTACTCGAGAAAAATATTTTTTTTTTGTAACGAAATATAGTGATTTTGTTAGAAAAATATTAAAAAAATTATTTTGTGTGTTTTTTGGATTTTTTTTTTAGGTATTTTTTGTGTTCACGTTGGTTCTCGTGATTCTCGCAATAAAGGTGGTTCTTGCATGAACCCTACCATATATATGTATGTATGTATATATATATATATGTATATATATAGAGACCGGTTAACGTACAATACCACTTATCCTACATTATGTACGCGATATTCTCAGCCTTAGTATCTTCAATCCATCAAACTAATTTAAATCATTAAATTAATCATATTAATATATTCAAATCTTATAAAAATGTTAAAATCGTCATTATGAGATCTTAATCTATGTAACTGACGGAGATTCAAATCTTATATTCAAAATCGAACCCTGAATCAAATACAACAACGTAAGATTCTTATTCACAAACCTCCTTCTCCCTGCTGCGATTTCATAGCTGCGGATATGGAAGTTCTGAACTACAATAACATTGATCGACCATCTAGCGAAGAAGATGATCCAGGATTATCATTATAATATGCGAATCCAGGATGATCATTATAATATGCGAATCCAGGATGATCATTATAATATGCGAAATGCTTTTTGAACATGCGAAAAACAATTACAAAACAAAACAAAGGTTTTTGATTTTTAAAAACATGCGAAAAGAATTGTTTGTGGTTTGTTATAGTGTGCGAATTCTTTTTCGAGCCACATGCGATTTTAAAAGAAATTGATGCTGAAGATTTCATGTAACTATCTCCACGTTGATTAAAATGCACAATAAGAAATTATGAATTTATAATTAAAATAAATATAAATTTACTATTTTATATAAAAAATGAATTTAATACCGATGTGACTGTAATGTGACTTGTAATGATCACTTTTAACATAATACTCCTGAACTTACCACCCTACCTACATAATAAATTTACTATTTTAATATATAATGCCTAGGGATAATAACCTTCAATATTAAGACACCAAACACAAACACACACAAAAATGTCTTCTGAAGATACGGAACAGTTAAAGAACATTGCAATAAAGGAACTATTGTCAACTCGCACGTTGACAGAAGTAAGCACCGATGTCAACTCTTCTCACTTGATTCTTGATGTGCAGGGGAAGATTCTTGCAGAAATCAAGAAAAATCAAAGCATGTGGGAGAGACTCCTTGAAGAACCACCATTGAGCTTCAAAGAGGCCGCATTGGAGCACATCAAGGAACAGCCTCGGGCTGATGACTTAGTCTTCTCTTTCCTGAATGATGCTCTGACTACAGTGAAAGAGAAGATGGAGTTCAGCTCGGCAGAACGTGACAAAATCTTTGCTTCAACTAACTAGATTTCTCTTTATAATTTTTATAGTCTTTAGTTGTGTTAAACAATAACAATAACTTTATGTTTATGTTTTGTATACATGTTTTGAAAACATCTGATGGTTAGTTATTATATATATCGCATGAATGAATTACATATATATCGCATGTTTGTAACAAATACAAGATAACACAGATCGCATGTCATAAAATGAAAAAAACAATAAAATCGCATGTTAAAGTACTTATAAACTGATATATATGAAATCGCATGTTTACGTACTAAAATTGCATGTTTGTATAATAAAACCTCGTGTATATTAAATCGCATGTTTCTCGTGAAAAATCGCATGTACAATTAAAAATTTTAATCTTCATCCTCTAAAACCTCTTCCCAAACATCTTCTTCACTGCCATCATCACTCCCTCCATTGTAATCTTCGAGCTCATCTTCCACTTCATCGTCTTCGTCTTCGACCTCATTGACTTTGTGGCTGGGATCTTTTTCAACCTGGACTCCCTTCATCTTCTTTTGTTGTTTGCCTTTGAGTATCTCGCAAGTCCGAATATCATGACCGTTTTCATTGCATACCATGTCCTTGTCCTCTTTCCTTTGCGGCTGATCATTTGCTCCTTAGATTTAATCCTTTTATGCGAGCCACGAACTTTGTTTCTTATACCAGCTGGCACACGGACAGTAGGAGGTGCATTAGATACTGGTTGTTGATAACTGTTGGTGCACTAAATGTCTGCTGATTACGTCATTATCAAGTCTTGTGTCTAGGATTGTTTGAATGATCACACAATAGGGTTTAAGTTAGGGTTTTTATGTGTAACACACATGATTTCGCTTCAAAGGGTTTGTATTTGCTTCAAGCGAAATCAGAACAAGAGATTTCGCTTGAACAAGCCTCAAGCGAAATCATATGCTCTATATATAGGTGTGTTGATCATTTAAAGAGGAGAGTTGTCATTGTATGTGAGACGAAGTGCTGACGGATTTGTATCAGAAAACTTTGTACAAGCACTCAAATTAATCAGAATAGAAAGATTAAAAGGATTAAAGCTGTTATGACTTTGTTTACATTGATTCCGCCTTTGTACACAAAGATGAACGCCTTAACTGACTTTTAGAGGTCGTACAACGGTCCAACAAGTGGTATCAGAGCTCAGGACGAGGAGTTCATACCATAGCAGCGGATTATCTTCTTTCTACTCATTTCTTTTTACATTTTTCAGATCTGAACAAGTTCCAACGGTCGAAATGGTCTAATTTTCGAGTATTACGTGTAAAACTGAGTTTTAACAAAGCCTACAAAGTTTCGGACTTAAATTCAGATTAAAACTCATTAAAAATGACCTAAAACTAGGTTTCGCTTGACAGTGTTCGAAGATAACAGGTTGATTTCGCTTCAGATCTGACTGTTTGGACTGGTTCGCTTGAAATTCCTGAAGCGAAATAGTAGATTTCGCTTGAAGACTTCCTGAAGCGAAATAGTAGATTTCGCTTGAAACTGGTTGATTTGAAACTTGTTCTGTTGAAGCGAAATAGGGGATTTCGCTTGAATCAGTTTTGTTAACTGATTTCGCTTGAATCAGTTTTACTAACTGATTTCGCTTGAAGCTGTTAACTTCAAGTATTTCGCTTGAATCTGTTCTATTTTCGAAATCTAAAATTTTTCTAAGTGTTTGACTGATTTTTCCAGGTACGTTCACGATGGATGATATTTTCTTGAACCCGTTTGGCGATATGTACGCATTCGCAGGAAACTCGGGAGATGATACTTCTACAAACAACAACAATACGAATGAGAACGAGAATGCACCGAAAGAAAGAAAGAAAGAAGCTTGGGAGTCCGAAAGCGCATTTGGAACGTTTAACAAACCTCCTAAGCTGATGGCTATAGAAGATTATAGCAGGTGGGCAACAAAGTTCGAAGATTGGTTGATGGCATTTGCTTTTCCTTGCTGGAAAAGTATGAAGAATGGTTTTGCCCAAGGAAAGAAAAATGGTGAAGCATTAAGATCAGCTGAAGAGATTGATAATTTTGTGGCTGAGCAAAAATGTGTGGCATTATTGTTTCAATCGGTGCGTGAAGACATCATTTCGCTGATAGATTACTCAAATTCTAAAGACTTATGGGAAAAACTCGAAAAGAAGTGTCTTGGAAGCAAAGAGATTATAAAAAATAAAAAGAAACTTCTTAGGAAAGAATTTGATATGTTTAGTTGTCTTAAAAATGAGTCAGTATGTAAAATGATTGAAAGGTTTGGTCATCTGAAGCTGGAATTAGCAAGACATGATATCAGATATTCAGATGATGAGCAAGTAGACAAGTTGTTCGATGCATTACCAGATGAGATGGAGTGGAGATATTATGCTCTCATGCTTAAAAATACTATTCCTTCTGAATTGTTGACACCAGATTTGGTGATTGAGAAACTGGAAAGTCATGAACTTGAATTGAAGAAGACGTACAAAGTTAATCATTCATCTTATCAACAGAATCTGGAACTGTACTATCCAAAAAGCATGATGCCAAAAGCTACTTCTCCAAAAACTGCATTTTCTGCTGATAATGTTTCTACAGTTGGAAAAGAAAGTCAAAGTGGTCAAAGCAGTGGAAGCCATAGTGGTTATCATAGTGGATCTACATCTTCTGCAAATCATTCTGATGCGAAGTTTTCTTGCAATATCGCGATAGATCTAAAGAACGCACATAATTTTGATGCGGAGTCGGCCAAGCAACAAATGGTCTTTCTGGCATCTGTTTTGGAATCCTACGAAGGATTGGTTGCTGGAAAAATCGGGAATACAAATCTGACGAAAGAAGATTACGATCAGATAGATCCTGAAGAAATGGAGCTGATCGACATTCGTTGGGCAATGGCAAGTGCAGTTCGACGTGCACAACGCTTCATGGAGATTACAGGAAGAAAAACGATCGGTGGTCCGTCTACCAAGCTGGGGTTCGATAAATCGAAGGTGACATGTTTTAAGTGTAAGCAGAAGGGTCACTTCAAAAGAGAATGCCGAAACGCTTATGCTGATGAGTCAGAGAACCCTTTCAGAGATGATTATTACAAAAAAGGCAATCTACCATCAGAATAAATCTGAGCCGCCTAGATTGAAGCAGGTTGAAGAAAACAGAGACAAATCAAGGGCTCTTGCTGTGATTTATGATGATGAGGGGTATGATTGGAGTAAAGAAGTTCTTCCTGAAGAAGATGCGGTGGGGTATGCATTCATGGCAAGCAATGATGAACCTAAGCCATGGAAAGATGATCGTACTGAGGAAGAGAAGTATCACTATAGGAAGATGACTGCTGAAACCAAGATTATCAGACTTTCTGGTATCTTTCTGGAAGCTAGAAGAGCAAACAGATGGGATCCAGATAGAGAATGCTATCTTGATAGATATGGCAACATTGCGATTGATGACAAAACGTTAGATATCGAAGCCATCATCAAGGAGTACAAAGAAGAAGATGAATATTGGCAACACAAGTGGTGGGGAACTCCAACTTCGAAAATGATTGAAGAAGAGAAAGAGAAAGAGAGAAAGGAGAAAGAGGAGAAAGAGAAGAAAGAAAAGCAGGTTGATACAGGCATAATTGATACTACGCAAGAGTTGACAGCTGAGAACCTGGGAGTGATGGCTGACAAAGTGCTAGCTGCAAAAGCACTTGAGGTAGATTCTAATTCTGTTACTAAGTCAAAGGAGTCGATCAGTCAAAGTGTGTCAACAAATGCGTCAGGTAACAAGATTGAGTTAGGTAACAAGATTGATGGAAATGCTGACTGCAAAAATTGCACCAAACAATGCAATTTTTGTAGCACTGTCACGTATCTTAACAATGAGAAAATCAAGAATCTGACAACAAAGGTTAGAAATGTTGAAAATCAGATTCTCGATCGTGACAAAAGTGTAAGAGCTTCAACTTAACGGACTAAAGAATTAACGACTCAAATTGAAATGATAAAACTGAACGTGAGAAAATAAAATCTGAAAATGAAAAGTTAATTCTTGAAAACCGTCAAATTTCTGAAAAGTTTGAGAAATTGAAAAGCATTGTCAAAGATAGTGATGATCGTAATGGCAAAACATTTAAAGAAAATGAACATCTAAGAGCTGTTTTGAGATTAAAAGAAGAATCGATTAATGAACAACTGGATCAAATTGCTAAACTGAAACTTAAAGTTCAAGAAGCTGAAATTGAGAATGAAAGAATCCAGTTGAAGATTAATAGCTATAAATCAGCAAGCTTTGTTTTGCAGCATATTGTTCCTAAACCTATAGGGAAAAACAAAGATGGAGAGGATGTGTTTTCTGATGGAACGGGTGTAGGTTTTCACAAAGTTCCACCGCCAATTTTAGACAACTACACGAAAAAGCAGTCTAGTTTGTTGGAAATTGAGGAAGAAAGTGAAGTTAAACTTCCTGAAAACATTGATGTCACGTTCACATCTTCCAATGACGAGGGTGTCCAAAGTGATGTGGTGAAAAGTGTGGTAGACAAAGTGCTTAAACCGGATTGTGACACTTCTGAGGAGGATGGGGGTTTCTTGGACAAATACATTCAGAAATCAAAGTCCAAAAACAACTTAAGTGATGAACCGGGTCTTGTAATGTACAAGATGGCTGGATCTGATAAGTTGTTTTCGGATTCTGAATTTCCCATTGAGAATGTTAACATGAACAAATTGACAAATGTTTTCAAACTTGTTGAAGTTGAGTTGTCAGCTGTGAATAATCTGAGTCGAAAGAAAGACAGGGTTTATAACAAGAAAACTGTTTATCCACCAAGGTTTTATAATAACAATCGAAACAATTGGTCGAGTGGTTATCAGGGTGGTAAGAGTTATCAGCAAAGAAGGTTTCAAAACAAAAGGTTTACAGAAAAGAAGGTGTTTGTGAACAGTTCAAGTTCACTTTCTGATGAGGAAAATGAAATTTTTTCAAAATCGAATGAAGAGTTCTTTGAGAAAAGAGCTTCACAGTATCAGTCTGAAGGCACGAGTCGAGTAGTTGATACTCGTACTTGTTTTAGATGTGGACAAGTTGGTCATATTGCACGAAAGTGTACATATGTGAAGCCTAGGACTGAAACTGTGAAGATTCAACAAAAGAAAGTTGATGTGAAGGGTAAAGCACCAATGTATGTTGAGAAGAAAGTGGTTGAGAAGCAAAAAGTTAAAAATGATAACATCAAAGTGAAAAATGAACCTGTAAAGAAGTTGGTAACTCAAAATGACAAGTTTTATAAACGGGTTGCATTAACTGAACAAATTTGGAAACCAAAAACGGAAATGAAAATTTCAACTTCTGAAGTGAAAAAGGGTGAAGAATCAATTACGGTTGATTATAATGCAAAATTTCCACCTTTGAAGGCTAAAAATTTCAAAATTCAAATTGCTAGAGTCAAGGTTACACCTAAGGCTGATGAGGCCTGGGTGGATACCATGTTCGAATAAGTAGTTTGAATTGTCGGAGCTTCCTGGATCGCGAAGCATGAATCGGCACCTTTCTTGAAGTTGTTTAAGTCGTAATTTGTTTTGTGCAGGATCTTCCACAACTGATATCTAGATGGATTATGGATAGTGGTGCATCTCGACATATGACAGGAAAAACTGCATTGCTGTATGATGTGAGAAACATTAATGGTGGTTATGTGGGATTTGCTGGTCATGAAGGTGGTAGAATTGTTGGTGAAGGAACGTTATCCAATAGGATTGTAACGTTTGAGAGAGTTAACTACATCACTGAGCTGGAGAACAATCTGCTTAGTATCTCGCAGATTTGTGACAATCAGTACACTACTCATTTTACTGATAAAGAATGTTTGATTCTGAAACCTGGTTTTGTTATCCCTGAAGAATGGATTATTATGAGGGCACCTAGAGTGAATGATTTATATGTGTTAGACATGTCTGTAGCAACTACAACTACTGGTCAAGCACATTGTTTTGTGTCTAGAGCAACTGAGAAAGAATCAAGATTGTGGCACCGAAAGATGGGGCATATTCACCTAAGGAAAATGAATCACTTGGTGCACAATGATTTGGTATTGGGAGTTAATATCAAAGGTTTTCATCTGGAAGGGGAGTGCATTAGCTGTGTCAAAGGCAAGCAGAAGAAAAAGTCACACCCTACAAAGCAAGTCAATTCAGTTTCGAGACCTCTGGAAAGACTTCACATGGATTTGTTTGGCCCGGTGAATGTCAAGAGCATTACAGGAGATTATTATTGTTTGGTCGTTACTGATGATTATTCCAGATTTTCGTGGGTTTCTTTCTTGAAGACGAAAGATGAAACATTTGACAGTTTGATGGGTCTGTTCAAGAAGATTGAGAATTTGTACCAAAGGCATATCAAGAGAATTAGAAGTGATAATGGTACAGAATTCAAGAACAGTAAGATGGAAGAATTTTGTGATGAAAAAGGTATTTTGCATGAGTTTAGTGCTCCGTACACTCCGCAGCAGAATGGAGTCGCAGAACGCAAAAACCGGACACTAATCGAGACGGCTAGAACTATGCTCGCAGATTCAAAGTAACCGATTAATTTTTGGGCTGAAGCTGTTTCTGCCGCATGCTATACGCTCAACAGGGTTTTCACTGTCAAGAAGTTCAACAAAACATGCTTTGAGCTAATCAATAACCGCAAACCGAATTTGAAGTATCTAGAACCGTTCGGGTCACCTTGTACGGTTATAGAGCCTTTTGGGAAGTTTGGTCCGAAATGCATTGAGGGTATATTTGTTGGTTATTCAAATCCATTGAGACGTGTCTTCGTTCCAAGTGAGAAGCGGATTATTGAAGCTGCAAATGTTGAATGTCAAGGGTATACTATGCCGCCGCAGAATCCTGGTGATTCATGGCGTTATCATTATGACAAACTTTGGGATTCGTTTGACATGAGAGAAGAATCGGAGGAAGATGAAGATTTTTTTGATGAGTTGGATATTTTGCGTGAATATGAGTCGCAGTTAAGATTCCCAGCTGAGTATTCGAGGAGACCACGGGAAACTTCAAATGACGATGACGCAGGTCCAAGTAATGCTGGTGAACATGATGATGTCCAACAGAATGAAGTTGCTCAAGATATTCAGTCGGCTCAGAATGATAATCTAGAAGCTGAAAACATGCCAGTATTTGATCACGGTGATTCAGATTCAAATTCTGAGGGGGAGCAGTTTCAGATTTCAGGTCAAACAAACCAAGTTGGTGAACAAGATGCAGAGCAGAATGTTACTAATCTGGAGGGAAATGTAGATGTTCCGAGTGAAGTGATGCCGAGAACTTTTTCATATCATCCAGAGGAGTTGATTATAGGAGAATTGCAAGCTGGAGTTCGCACTCGAAATCAGATTGATAAAGGGCTTACTTGTTTTTATACAAAAGTTGCTCCTTTGCAAACTGAATTCTCATTAAGTTGTTTTATCTCGCAGATTGAACCAAGAACTTACAAAGAGGCGCTTACTGAAGACTCTTGGGTCAATGCTATGCAGGAGGAACTTAGTCAATTTGAGAAATTGGGAGTGTGGAAGTTAGTTGATTTGCCGGATGGTCAGAGAAAGATTAACACTAAGTGGGTGTTTAAGTGTAAGAGGGACGATAGAGGAGTTGTCGTAAGGAACAAAGCTCGACTCGTTGTTCAGGGATTTAGTCAACAGGAGGGAATTGATTTTACCGAAGTCTATGCTCCTGTAGCTCGACTAGAGGCAATCAGAATTTTCTTAGCATTTGCGTCTTGGAAGAACTTCAAAGTTTATCAGTTGGATGTTAAATCGGCGTTTCTTTATGGGAAGGTTAAAGAGGAGGTTTATGTCGGACAGCCACCGGGCTTTACCGATCCAATCCACAAAAACAAGGTCTACTTATTGGACAAAGCGCTGTATGGTTTACACCAGGCCCCGAGAGCTTGGTACGAGACTTTGTCTCAACACCTACTCACTTACAAGTTCATTCGTGGAACAGTGGATGCCACTCTCTTCACTAAAGTCGTTGATGGTCATCTTCTGATAGTTCAGATTTATGTGGACGATATAATCTTTGGGTCAACAAATGAAAATCTATGCAAAGATTTCGAATCAGTGATGAAGCAGAAGTTTGAAATGTCATCAATGGGGGAGATGAAATTCTTTCTGGGTTTACAAGTTGAACAACTTCCTGAAGGAATTTTCATTCATCAGTCAAAGTACGTTCATGATATTCTAGAGAAATTTGGAATGTCAAGTTCTACTCCAGCTGCTACCCCACTTGAAACAAATCATGGGATTCACCCAGATCTCACCGGAGACAGGGCTGATGAAACTTTTTACCGATCCATGATAGGTTCTTTAATGTACCTAACTGCTTCACGTCCTGATATAATGTATCCAACGTGCCTCGCAGCAAGATTTCAGTCTAACCCGAGAGCATCGCACATGATTATTGTGAAGAGGATATTGCGCTACCTGAAAGGAACTCCTTCATTGGGGTTGTGGTATCCTAGAAAAGGCGACTTTACGCTCGAAGGGTATTCCGATTCGGATTTCGGATGCTGCAAAGTCAATTCAAAATCAACAACTGCAGGATGCCAGTTTTTTGGTCCTAGATTGGTTACCTGGCAGTGTAAGAAACAAACGTCTGTGGCGTTATCTACTTGTGAAGCAGAGTATGTGTCTGCTAGCAGTTGCTGCTCTCAGATCTTGTGGATACAGCAACAGATGCGCGACTACGGTTTGCAGTTTCTTAACACACCTCTTTTTGTTGATAATGAGGCCGCAATTAATATAACTAAAAATCCAGTACATCACGCTAAAACGAAACACATAGAAATTCGTCATCACTTTATTCGTGATTGCTTTGAGAAAAAGTTGATACGAATTGAGAAAATCCACACTGACGAACAGAAAGCTGATTTACATACCAAAGCTTTTGATAAAAATCGGTTTAAATATTTGTTAAAACTGAATGGTATGAAGCTTCTGTCGGTGTCGGATGGCATAATTGGCGTTGATGAGAGTACTGTTGCGGATGAAGACGAGAAACAATCTGCAATGGTTTGTCGATTTTTTACTTGTTTTGGTATTTAGGGGGAGTAGATGTTTGTTCATAGTTTTTTTTTAAAATACAAAAAAAAGTAAAAAATGCAAAAATACAAAAACATGATAAAATCTGAAAAAGAGCTTGTGTATATAGGGAAAATGATAGTACATCAGCTAGACGATTACAGTATGCTAAAGATTTGAAAAGTATAAAAGAGTTAAACAATCTTACTGATGATGTGTCGATAGGTTTTCGTACATTTAGTAGATTTATTCGGGATATAAACCTAAAATTCAAACTTGTGAATTTGTGGGGAACACTACTTGGATATATAGGTAACCCCTGAAATCTCGTTTGAAAGGTCTCGTAATCTGATATACTAGGTCTTTATACTCTATGATGTCTGGGGTATTATTCCGGGACTTCTGCTGAACAGTAGTTCTGACCTAGTCCCTGGCTAATACTTGCTTCAATGCTTGAAACACAGCATTACACCCTCAGCATGCTGAAACAATTAAATTGATAAATGCTGCTGTTGTAAGCAAAAAAGATCCTCTAAAGGGGACACACCGAAAAGTCGAAGCTGATATCTCTCTGCGTATACGGAAGTATCGATCTGAGATCCCTCGGCCCTCGCATACCTAAATTATATACAGATATCATTGTAGTATTCTCACCTGTAAGACTGATTATTGAGATTCTGGATACGGGAGTATATTCAAGAGGTGGGACACATGAATGATCTAAGTTCTTAATTCATCTAAATCGTATCCTGAGTAAGTTGAAATTTGTATGAGAATTTAAGATGGATCAGTATATCGACAATCGAGGTAAATTGTTTAAATCTATGTATGAAATGTAGCTTAACGGTACTTGTGATTTGTCTGAAAAGCTGATATGATTCCCTGACACGCTCACCAAAAATTTGTTTGTAAATAGTTTACTTTGTTTACTTTCTGCAATTTAAGTTTTCTGTATTTCATTTCTTAGTTTAGAATACTTTGATAAAAACCAAAAAGATTTTATTTCTGCTTTATTTTAGACAAACCAAAGTGGAGAGTTGATTGTTGAATTCTCAGATGTTTGAAGCAGATGCAGGAAATTCTGGACTGAAGAATGAGGAGAGCTTACTTTGAAGAAGTTTGAATTGTTTGAAATGACAAAAACAAGTTCATTAACTTGATACTTGTTATTTTCAGAAAATGTTTGAAAACGTTGTTTTAATATCAGTTTTGATTCGTCAAAAGATCAACCAAGGTCATTAATTTGGACTTGGTAGATTAATTGAGTAATCAGGGTCATTAACTTGAACCTGAATACTTGGGTGGATTATTAAAGCTGATTGAGTTTGTGTTTTATTGTTGAAAAGATAGAATGGTTATGTTTATTGGTTGAGTAACAGGATTGGTCTTCATTATTCCCAACGGAAGCTAAATGTTAAAGCTTGAACCAGATCTCTCAGATTCTAGCATATCGAGAGGGGGAGTCTGTGATAGGGGGAGTCTGGATTAATAGTCAAAGGGAAGATTGAAGTTTAAAGTTTAAAGATTGAAGATAGAGATTGATGAGAGTTTTTACAATGTTTGAAGATTGTTAAAGACAAAGACTTGAAGCCAAAGACTTCATCAACATCCAAGGGGGAGTCTGTTGGTGCACTAAATGTCTGCTGATTACGTCATTATCAAGTCTTGTGTCTAGGATTGTTTGAATGATCACACAATAGGGTTTAAGTTAGGGTTTTTATGTGTAACACACATGATTTCGCTTCAAAGGGTTTGTATTTGCTTCAAGCGAAATCAGAACAAGAGATTTCGCTTGAACAAGCCTCAAGCGAAATCATATGCTCTATATATAGGTGTGTTGATCATTTGAAGAGGAGAGTTGTCATTGTATGTGAGACGAAGTGCTGACGGATTTGTATCAGAAAACTTTGTACAAGCACTCAAATTAATCAGAATAGAAAGATTAAAAGGATTAAAGCTGTTATGACTTTGTTTACATTGATTCCGCCTTTGTACACAAAGATGAACGCCTTAACTGACTTTTAGAGGTCGTACAACGGTCCAACAATAACCAATCAACTTTGAAAACCGGTCAAACTTTGGATCAAGCTGCTTGGTTATACGACTCTGATCAACTTTTTCTTTAATCTGCTTAATTTGATCCCTGACTAAAACAAGTTAATCAAGGTCGGTAATCAAATTACTAACCAAATACTCCCCTGTGTACATAATTTCGTGAGCAATCTGTTTAGCCTTGTATTGCTCATCCTTAGCATCCACCTTTACATCAAACGTGGGGTTTAATTCATTCGGAACCACATCTTTTGTCCATCTCTTCATAACATATTTGTTTGGTATTTCTTTAACACCATACATCTTGAAAAGAAAATAGATGTGTTTACATAGCAGCCCATATTGTTCAAAACGCAGACAGCTACAAAGTGCAGTTACATCTTCTTCAAGATTCTTGAAACACACCTACAGAAACAAAATAAAAACAAAAATAAAAAATTAAAATCGCATGTGTATGTGAACAAAATCTCATGTATAAAAAAGTCATTTCTTGAAAATAATTTAAAATCGCATGTGTTCCTCAAAATCGCATATTGCAAATCATGTTATGTAAAATTCGCATGGGGGGTTTCAAAAATCGCATGTTTTAAAATATATTACCTCTAAAAAACCATCTCCATGAGCTTTAAAGTCTTTCAACGATATCCTTATCTGGGCACCCTCGATTTTGGTGTCCATTGGTAGACATTCTTTAATAGTTCCATATTTCTCTATCTACTGATTGAAGAATATAGACCTGGTGTATATCTTAGCAGCATCTAGTTTTGCTCCAATCATCAGGCTCATTATATCTTGAAATATGATCATTCTTTCTGTGATTGAACCTTTGGACATTCATTGAACCGTCAAAACGATTCATAAACTCTACGAGAGTGAGTTGTGAATTAGCCACCTAGCAAAAAAAATGGTTCTCACTCTCTGATCTCGAAGTTGTTCTCATAAGCCCAGACATTGGCTCGTGCCGGTAAAAAGCCGGAATCCACATAGATCTCATCACAAACATATCATCAATCCATCTATTTTGTGTAAGACCGTACTCAATCATTACCAACTTCCACTATCTCTCAAATACTTTTGGCTCAATGGAATCATTCCATACAATATCGCACATCTTCCTTTTAAAGTCATCATTATTGCACAACTCGTGTCCAACCTACACCGATAAATGGTTTTCATATCAGCATGTAATGGATATATAGTGTAAAAAATGCTAGTGAAAGACAATATAGCATAGTATACCTTATCTGCCACTTTTTCATTATGTGCCACATGCACAATCTGTATCTGCTAGTAGTAAAAACACCCTCGATAGCCTGTTTCATCGCAGGGTCTTGATTCGTCACTACAACCTTTGGCTGACGTCCAAATGAATTTACAAATGATTTGAGAAGCCATTTATAAGAGTTAATGCTCTCCGATGCCAACAACCCAGCTCCAAGGTTACATTTCGACTGTGGTTATCAATCCCACTGAACGGAACAAACGTCATCTTATACCTGAAAATAAAAAATAATTCAAGATTTAATTCATGCGAAGTACACATTTTAACGTGTGAAAATAAACATTATAAACATGCGAAATAGACATTAAAACATGCGATATATTCAACACCTAAATTTCAATGTATATTAATATGCAGTATTGCCAGTTTACAAAATCATATAACATGCGAAAATATTAAAAAACATTTATGTAACACTTGTTTGTTTTGAAAGTAGCATCAAACGATATCACATCCCCTAACTCCTTAAATTTACGCTTGCATAACCCTTCGGCCCAGAACAAACCAGTTAACCGTTTGTCCTCATCAACAGAATATTCAAACAAAAAATAAACTAAATATTGTTTTTTGTCGGTCAACCTATTGATCACCATGTTAGCGTCATATTCTCCTATATATTTGTTAATTCGAGTTTTAAAGTTTTTGCAATCATCGATCGTGGCGCCAACATTCTCGAAACCGCCGTATCGCTTCCTCATTATATGAAAAGCTTTGACAGGGCCAAGGTTTAGAGTGCCTAGTTCCCATATCATTTCCTCCTGGACATCTGATAATTACCTGTAAGCTGGCAGCATATGAATATCCTATGGACATACAAACTTATCATTATGGCCATCAACGAATTTCTTGAATGTATATGATCTACCATCCACCGAACAAATCATAAGTTGAGCTTTGCACCCAGTTCTAATGGTCCCTATGTTCCTTGATTTGAATGGCTTTTTTGACTTCGAATAAGCATCGTCAATAAACAATGGCTTATGTCCCTCTTTAGACCAAACAAAATACTTAGTTTTGTTTATACCACCACTGTGTACTTCACCACCTTTCCGAGTAGAAAAACCAGCTAACTTAGCATATGTTTGGTAAAACACGTATGCTTGTTTGAGAGAAGTAAATTGCATTCCAACCACAGGTGTAGCTGATGCTTCAACCTCCGGAATATAAAACCTTTCATCTACATAATCAAATAAAAAAGAGACAACACATGCGATTTATAAGAACAACGAAACGTGCGAATTGTTGGACTCATAACATGCGAAAATGACCATTTTGATAATATGTTTTATAAATGCGATTTATGATATCATAACATGCAAAATCAGCATTTAGAATTAACGTCACATGCGAATTGTCAGACTCATAACAAGCAAACTTAAACAATTTACTTTCATATAAATTATCCTCTAATGAACATTCAAAACCTTCAAATCAGTTATAATAATACAAAATCATTAATTACATTAAACAAAACACATCTGCGAACAATTTAAACATCTGAATTAACAAAAATTACCATTTGAACACTCATTTACACCACTTGTATTTGTATTTGTATTTGCATTTGGATTTGTTGGTACACTTTATGTGGACACGACTCGGCTCGGTTCGACTCAGCTCAGTTCGACTTGGTTTCGACTCGGTTAGGTCCGGCTCAAGCCCGACGTCACGACATTCCTCCGTCGTGCGCCCCAGAGTTCGACACGCGAAGCACGGAACGCCGCAAACAAGTCCCGATGACACATCACCATGACATCATCAGTGTGATGTCATGATGATGTCATGGATTTTGTCTTTAGCCTAAAGTCTACAAGAACCGTAACAATTGACAAAACCATGCAATTGGGCCGATTCCTTTGCAACTTTGGGCCGTGACTTCTTGTGGGCTTTGACTTCTGTTTGGGCTTAACACAACTTGACGAAACAGAATGTAATCAATATGTATATCGACGAAACAGATAGTGTTTCGTCGACTTTGTGTGTTTCGCCGAGGTTTATTTGTGTTTCGTCATGTTCTGGTCTGTGTCTAGTATATATAACTCTCATAGTTTCTGTGTGAAACTTGGACATGAGAGCACCGAGAGACTTAGTGAAAGTCGGTAAGAACATTGTTTGTATATGTTTGTGGTTGTACTCATCCCTAATCAATAGATATTGAATCTTTGGTTATACGTGTGTTTAATACACTTTGTTTGGTTTGCACCGTCACGGGGATTCCGCACCCGTTACCGTGTTCGTGATAAACAAGGATAGGTGTTCGTTATCGATCCACCGGAAAAACGGGACCTACAAGTGGTATCAGAGCTTTGGCTCTAGAGCTTTGGCTCTAGAGCTTTGGCTCTAGAGCTTTGGCTCTAATCCTTGTTTAAAACCAAACAAGTTTCGGTTTTTATCAAGTTTGAACTTGATTGTTTATGATTTTCTGAAAAAGTGTTCTTAAAAGTTCATATATTCTCTGAAAAACTTTCTAAAAATCTATTAGAACTTGCTTGCTTGCCAAAGTTTTGGTAAAAACCTTTGTTATATTCTTATTCACAAGATAAAGATCGGGTTTTCATTAAAAGTTTGTGCATTTTCGGGTTTTCGGAAAATTTTTTGGTGAACGGAATCTTCAAATCTTCATCGAGTTCATCTTATATTCAAGAGTGTTCTTCAAATTATTCACTTTTTGATCTCCAGTGACATTCCTGTTCAAGTTGTTGTTTTTGGAAATTTATTTATTGATTAAAATAGTGTGATACCATACCGATTGGAAAGTGTGAAATTTGAAAATTGTGGTTGTGTGATAAGCATGCTGTAAGTTTGAAAAGAGTGTTTTGTGTCAGAATAGGATAAGGCTTGTGTTGAAAATTCTCACCAACTCTTGTAATCTTATTCACTCACTTTCGTCGTTCAGTCACTCACATTCAGTTTCGTCACTCACAATTCTGTTTTGTCGGTCAATATCATACAAACCATTCTGTTTCGTCCAGAGTCAAAAATCCACATCAGTGTTTCGTCGCTAAGATCCAAAAATCATTTCTGTTTCGTCATATTTAAAAGATAAAGGAAATTTGATTAAAAAATAATTATATACACCATGCTGAGATAAGTATGGTAAGGTTGAATATTGGGTCTTTGTGTCAGAAAAAGAAAAGGATGAGATAGGCATGTGTGGTTTGAAAATTGTGGTGCATGTCAGGCTTCTTTTGAAAATTGGTGACAATTATCATAAACGACAAAATCACATAGATTTCACAAAAGGACTTTCTCCAAAGTTTAATTGAGTTTTGTCATCAGCAAAGATTAATTAAAATCATTCAGACAACATCATTCAGTCAACATACAAGTGACCACCAGTCAAAAGTTTTGGCTCTATTATTTACATCAGTTATCCAGTTTCGTCGAACTCAACTTGGCAATTCGTTTCGTCAAAAACAACATTCAAAATCAGTTTCGTCGGAACTTCAACATTCCTTTTCGTCGATACACAGACGTCGTTCAGTTTCGTCGAGATACTTGTGAATTTTAACAGCAGACTGCATAATGTATTATGGAGGAGGTTTTATTCCTTATACACCTCCAGTTGCCACTACTCAACCTCAGTTTGATCCGAGTGCCTATCTTCCGCCAGCGCATTTGATTGCTCAAGCTCAAGCTTATTCTGGAGGAGGTTTTAACCCGTCAGTTAGTTCCAGTTCAGCTCAGCAACCAAAGTTACAAACGGCGTTTGTATCAAATACAAACTCTTCTCCGTTTCCTCAGTCAGCTCCACCTCCTGTTTTCGATCAAAGTGCCTATTTTCCTAAACCTACTGTCGATTGTGGTCCGGCCATACCGTTAGGAAACAGTGATCAAACAAGAACTGCGCTTTATGCTGAAGTTGTCAAGAATGTCAGCGATGGTGAATCTTCAGGAAGCTATTACAGTTCAGAATCAGACGTCAAGGAGGGAATGGATTCTGAAGCTGATAATTTGTCGAATGATGCTAACGAGAAATCTGACTTGATCAAGAAAGCTGATGCAACATCAGAAGAAATGGAGAAGATTCTCACTGAAGATGGATCTTTCTCTTCTCAGACTGCCTTTATGGCTAATGTCACAGCTTCTACAAGTCAGGTAAAATCCGAAACTCCTAGCATATGTAGTTATTGTGCTGATTTGAAACATGAATGTGCTAATGCTAAACATGCTTTTGAAGCATTAAAACATGAATGTGCTGAATTGAAACGTGAATTTGAAACGGTTCATAGTCACAATCAGAGTTTGGTTATTGAACTGTCTAAGTGCAAAGAGGCAAATATGGCTTTAGTTAGAAACGAAAAGGATTTTAAATCTGTAATTGAAACTTTAAAGAAAAGTGTTTCCGAAGTGACCAAAACTGTTTATCATAAACAAGTTAGTATTAACGATTACATTAACATCGTTGAGGAAACCAAAAAGGAACTAGCCATTGCCAAATGCGAGCATGATGCAATCAAGCAAAAGTTGGAGAGTTATTCTAACTCCCGATTTGTGCTCGATCACATAATTGATGTTCAACAACTGAAAGGGAACGTGAAAGGCGTAGGGTATAAGGCGTGTCCACCTCCATTGAGGGGCAACTATACCAAGATGCCCGATGAAGAGGATATGCCTCGTTTTGAACCATCTGTACCTCTCGATTATGAGGATATTACAACTGGTTTAGGTTTCAACACGGACAATTCATCGGAGGGCTCATCTGATAGAAAGGAAAAGTCATCTTGTGCTTCAAATCAAAGTCCTCCAACAGTTGAGGACTATGATTCGTCCGATGATGAACCAGATGTGAGCGATGAGGATAAATCTCTTGAGAAGAACAAAGGAGTAGAAGTGCCTTTTGAGAATCACATTCTGTGTGATCCTCCTACTCCTGTGGTGCAATCAACTGGTGCTAAACAAGAGATAGATCCTATCACTGAGACAGTGTCTACCATTAAAAGTGATAACTTGTTGTATACTTTGGTCGGTGATAGTAAAATTTATTCAGACAAATATTTTCCAATCAAAAACGTCAATCAATCCTTGATTGATAAAGTGTTTGAAGATACTACCAGTAAGTTTTTGGAAAAGGGGATCCCGAGAGTTTCAGTAACTCAGTGTGATCCGATTCCAAAAGCTGAAGTTAGAAGAAAATTTGGAAATCAAAAATCACCAACGAAGCAACAACCTATCGCTTTTAAGGGTAAACAACAACAACGAGCTCAAAAGCCTAAGGTTACACAACCAAAGGCTGAAACAAAAGGAGCTCGTTACAAGAAGACGGCAAAAGACGTTAAATTTGTGGCCTCCAAAGGTACTGATAAAGTGGAGACTTTTGAAAATAAGTCAAATACCGATTTTGTTCAAAAAGTCAACATTTTGAAACGCAATAATGATAACAATTACACTCAACACACAAATGGGTGTGAAGCTAGTACCTCTCGGTCTACAACTTCAACGTCAGGCCGTCGATCAGATTCTCCTAAGTTTGTTGAAAGGAGAAAATGTTTTAAGTGTGGGGAGTTTGGGCACATCATTAAAGACTGCACAAACTCGCCCAAACCAAATTTTGTAGAAAGAGCCCCTTCGGAACAAGGTCACTCACAACGTCGTCCTGTTTCTCCAAAACATGATAAACGCACTATTAAAGAACAGGAAACAAAACAATGACGTAAAAATGTAAAGGTGATTGAAAAGGCTTTAAACCCAGAAACTGTTAAAAGGAAACCAATTTTGTCACAACCGTTAAAACCGGAGATTTCTAAATCTGTAAATAATACACAATCCGGTAAACAAAAAGAAACTTGGAAACCTAAAACTGGCAAAGTTTCAGGGGGAGCCACTCAAATTCCGGGTTATCGGGAAATCAAAGTCACAATCTTCGATCATGCCGGAAGACCCAAGTCTGTGAAGGCTTGGGTCCCTCTCTCCAACTAATCTCTGAGTGAGTGTGCAGGATGTTCCAGGAGGAACTATCGATAGTCATCGAATTGTTGATAGTGGAGTGTCCATGCACAAGATAGGCGACTCAAAGCTCCAAGATATTGTTATTTCTAGGAATGGTTGCCTTTGATGGAGAGAAGAAGAAAAAGAAGACAGAAGTGTCTGTCGAAAGAAATTGAAAGCTTCGACAAAATGAAAATCATTTCAATGTTTGATTGTTCAAGGTTTTGATCGGGTCCCCAGGATAGATTCAATCAAAATGTACGCACCTGCAGCACGTCTGAATGTTCAAAATCAACAAGATGAACGTGCAGTGTACATTTCTTCGCGGTGTGATTGGAGAAAAGGTGTTTGTTGAACAAACCAACCGGGTGTGCGGATGCCTTGGCGTGGATTGAACAACCTCACACTACTTCTCAAAGAGAAAGACAAAGACCTTCGCTGGTGCAATGTGGAAGACCAGCCGGACTCAAAGGTTTCTGATCTTGTTGCTGTGAAGAGATTTCTAAGTAGCTACAAAGAATCGACTTTGAAATCCACACCGGGTGGATGTCCAGTTTGGGAGAGCACTCAGATTCCTTGCAATGCACGAAGCAGTTGCAGGATACGGTTTTAAATTTCTAATCTCTCCTATACTTGTCGATACTTAAGCTGCTTTATAAATTATTATCATCTCGTACAGCACTCTTTGGCCAGACAATGTTGTCATGGTCTGCACCGCTTACCGACATGCCAACTTATTTTTCCAAAATTCGATAAATCATTTCTGATTAAAATTAATTTTGGTAAACGGCATTGAGGTAAAACATGAGTTAACCGACATCGGGAAATCGTTTTTGTAAATATCTTTGTGTTTTTAAATTTTATCTTAGTTTGTTGATTTTAGGGGGAGTAAATCCAAATTTGAAAATTCAAAAACATCGAAAATTTTCAAAACCCAAAAACTTTGGAAAAACAAAAATGAGTTTCCTGGCGAGAAAAAGAGAAAATGATAGTACATCAGTGGTCTGTCTAAACCTCTTTAAACAGAAATGCAAAATGAAAAATGTTAAGCAGCTCTATATAAGATGTATCGGTAGGCTCACAATCAGATTAAAGTGTTCAGGGTGATATAAATCTTAAATCGACTGAAGACCAGGTGGGAACCATTCATTGGCATATGGTCTTAGTACCGAAATCTCGTTTGAGAGATTGCCGAGATCTGAAATATTCGGTCTTTATGCTGCTTATCATCTGGGTATCATGGTTGTATCAAACCGTTAAAATAACGGAGACGAAGTCTAGATCTTCCATGATACTATACATACGTGTACATACTGCATTCGACCTCAATAAGTGATCAACAATCACATGTCCAATCAAAATAAGTGATAATATATCACAGATTCTTTGCGGGAGTCAAGTTCGTCTCTTTGCTGTACGAAAGTACTGACCTGTTCACGGACTTGCTCCTGTGCCCTCATGCATCTGAAAATCAAGTTCCTCGTCAATAAGTGATTCTATCACATAGGGCTTGTTTTTCAAATCAAAATAAGTGAGTTTCTCACATTTTTATACGGTCAAACGGATGATAAACGGTATACTCACCGGTAAGATGAACTCTCGTGCATACCTTGATACGGGAATGTGTCGTGTGTGGATGAACACCGGTCGGTAAGTATAATTCATACCCTAATCGTATCCCCTCGCCATGATTACATCTGATAAGTTGAGCTTAAGTGGACAACAATACCGATAATTGCTATAGGATGCTTATCTTAATGTTAACTAATTGAACAAAAAGAGTTGTTTTGGCATGACCGTACACTGATATGATTCTCTTACCCTCGAAACTCGCAAAAAGATTGTCTGTAGATATTTATTTACTGCTTTCAGTTTCTGTATCTCTGTATATATTTATTTATTGCTTTCCGTCTTTACAATTTGAAAAATGAAAAATTTCAAAAAGATTTTAGGTGTGTTTTAATATAAACTTTATAAAATCCAAAAGATTTTGCTTCTAGTTTATTTTTGATTGACTGATGTTGGAACTCAAGTCTATCCTACCCAAAATCCTGATCGTAAGCCTGAAAACAATTGCACCTTCATAAACTGTCGAAGTTAACAAGTTTTGAAAGTTAAAGAATTAAAATTGATCATTTTCTAAACTTTCAAACTGTTGTCGGTCGGTGTTTGATTGAGATTTGATCTCATATGTGTCGTTTGTTTATGTTAACTATATTCCAAGCGGTTGTTCTCATTATACGTTTAGCTTTCTTGCATGTGCATATGCTAAAGGTAAGGAGAACATGTTCGATGATAAGCTTTGGAATGAAGACACGAAGTGGAGGCACTCAAAGGATAAAATGATCGAGTTGCCGCTGACCCTTCATCAACACCACAAGGATCTGAAGATTTGACAAGTCAAAAGATTCACGAGCATGACTCAATGGAGAGTTCAATCTAAGGGGGAGTTTGTTAACACACTTCTTATATGAAAAGGGAGTTTGTTGATACACTTTCTACTTACGATGCGTGAAGACTTTGAAGATCCTCCGACATGAAAGACACAGAAGACGAACCATCACAGAAGACGAACCTCACGAGTAGCGTCCAAGGGGGAGATTGTTGGTACACTTTATGTGGACACGACTCGGCTCGGTTCGACTCAGCTCAGTTCGACTTGGTTTCGACTCGGTTAGGTCCGGCTCAAGCCCGAAGTCACGACATTCCTCCGTCGTGCGCCCCAGAGTTCGACACGCGAAGCACGGAACGCCGCAAACAAGTCCCGATGACACATCACCATGACATCATCAGTGTGATGTCATGATGATGTCATGGATTTTGTCTTTAGCCTAAAGTCTACAAGAACCGTAACAATTGACAAAACCATGCAATTGGGCCGATTCCTTTGCAAATTTGGGCCGTGACTTCTTGTGGGCTTTGACTTCTGTTTGGGCTTAACACAACTTGACGAAACAGAATGTAATCAATATGTATATCGACGAAACAGATAGTGTTTCGTCGACTTTGTGTGTTTCGCCGAGGTTTATTTGTGTTTCGTCATGTTCTGGTCTGTGTCTAGTATATATAGCTCTCATAGTTTCTGTGTGAAACTTGGACATGAGAGCACCGAGAGACTTAGTGAAAGTCGGTAAGAACATTGTTTGTATATGTTTGTGGTTGTACTCATCCCTAATCAATAGATATTGAATCTTTGGTTATACGTGTGTTTAATACACTTTGTTTGGTTTGCACCGTCACGGGGATTCCGCACCCGTTACCGTGTTCGTGATAAACAAGGATAGGTCTTCGTTATCGATCCACCGGAAAAACGGGACCTACAGGATTTGAAGAATCAGGATTTAAAACAGCGTCATTCGTAACTCTCTGATACGCAGATAATTGAACCTGATCACTGACAGATCGAGCGTCTTCAAACTCAACATCTGTGTTTCATCCGGTACTGCTCTGTGGATCCATTGAAAACAACAATGGATTCAAACCCCAACACAGAACAACGAAACTGCAATGTATTGTTTGAGAATTATGAAAATTTGAAACTGATACGAATCATAATTACCTGGATAGTGGTGTAACGAACTTCTCGCTGATTGAATGAATTGACTAATTTGCCCTCAGCCGATTGAATGAATTGTCTGATTTAACCTTATGAAAGAAAAATGAATCACGACACATGTACAGCCATGGATGTCACGTATGTAATGTAGGATAAGGGCATTTGTATCCTACACTTCCTCTTTCTCTCTCTCTCTCTCTCTCTCTCTATATATATATATATATATAGGGTCAGGATTTAGAGAAAACGGTAGAGAGTGTGAGAACGGTGAGAACGCTTATTGATCGTCCGATCAAAACAATCTATGGACTAGATTGGCGCGGTGGAATTTTAGTAAATAACACCAATTTTATTACATGGACGCGCTTCATTAAGGGTAAAAAAGTAAAAAACCATTTCTCACATAAAACGCCATGGAAAAATAAAACGCCAAATAAATACAAAACGCCAATTTTTATCACTACGTACTTTTTTCTGTGTTTTTATTTAAGCTCTCTGGCTTCAAAAACGACAAAAAATATGAAACGCCATTATATATAACGCCAAAGCTTACATCCGGATAAATGTTAATTACAATTTTTGTTATAAAAATAACATCCCGCCTAAACTATGCGCCAAAAAAACTCTATATATAGAAACGTCTCACAACCTTCCGTTTATCACACCAAAAAACACACAAAAACACACAGTGGTTGCTAAAAAAATTACAACTCAATGTAAAACGCCAAAAAATACAACGACGGCAAACATCTTTTCTTTGATACTCAGTAATGTTCTGCATGAAGCTTCATTGAATGATTTGTTACGTGAGTGTAGTAGGATTTTGCTGCATGAGATGGACAAAATTGAAAAAAGAGGGACTGATGACACCCATATACCATACTGTCATCTTTGTCCCTGAAGAAGGTTTAGATGATAAGAAGAGACCTATACCAGTGTAAAAGCTACTTTGGCCTCGATGATTATAATGAAGACGACAGGCAGATAGCATCCACCCACACGGGGTCGATCTATGTCTCCAACATCTACAGAGACACTTCAACACATGAACAAAGAAAATAAACAACGCCAAACCCAAAACGCCATTTATTTGTCACATTTCTTGTAGTTTCAAAAGAAAAAAGAGACTGATGACACTGAAGATTTAAAATCATAAATTGCTTCTACTTTGTTTTTTTTTTTCTTTATCTATTGTTTTTTTGTAGTTTCAGTTAATAAACAACAAAAGAATATTAATACTATAATGAAAAATATAATAAAACGCCAAAATGAGCAAATGCGTGTAAAACGCCATAATGCCATAAAAACGCCCCCAAAAAACTACCAAACTATAATAAAATTACTTTGAACAACTAATATTATAAAAAAAAGTGTGAAACAATGTGCAAAGAATAAAAAACAAAAGAAGTCCAATCGTTTTCTAACCGCCATTAGAAAACAAAACGCCATAATTACAACCGTCAAAGATTTGACGTGTTACACCATTAAAACAGTTTAGTCTGAAAACAAAACACGGTAAACTGCAAAAAAACAGTAAAATGAAACGACGGAAAACATAATTACTAACATTTATTATATTTATTTATTTTTTTCAAAAAGCCATAATTACCTGTCATATGCGGGGAAAAAAGTCAATATAAAAGAAGACCATGGGAACCCAAGCTCAAACACGCCAAAAATTTTGACTAAAACGCCACATATTGTCCAAAACGCCAAAAAATTAAAAAATGGCTAAGGTTATTGCATTGAGGTTTGAAAGGAAAGAGAAACGATTCATCATAAAGTTCTCTGATAGGAGAATTGTAAAGGTAAGGACAATCAAAGCCATGCTTAAAATGAATGAAAAGGTTCAGAAGGATATCCTGGCCCTTGGGGTTCCAATGGACAACGATTGTGAAAGAGCGAGAACTGTAATAAAAAAACTTAAGAGAAAATTTCCGGCAGAAGATGATGAAGATGATGATGATATTGACGATACTCCTATACCAAAACTTAGCAGTTGGGTATTGCATGAGGAAGAAGTAACACTTGAAGTGACTTATAAAAACGGGCTGCAATATTCAAGGCCAATGGAAGAAATGTTGAAGACAGGGTTTCTATCCATCATTGAACAACTCTGTGATTTAGCACCTTCAAACCATCCAAATTCCAAGGATGCAGTGATATTCAAGAATAGGTTGCAGCAAAGAAGAGACGAGCTAATGGCGTTATACGCAAAAATGAAATTTGATGATGAAGAATCTGAACAAAGTGATGAACAAAGCGATGCGTACATCTCTGATGTAATCCCACCTACGTAAGACTATTAGTTTATTTTGATTTTCGTCTTATTGTAGTTTTATAAAATATTAATCTATGGTAATCAATTATTAACAAAAAGATACAAAACGCAAAAAATGACATGGAAAAAGCCATAACGCCAAAAAATTAACTATGTGACACAAAAATAATTAATTCAACGAGAAGGAATATGAGAAAAACAGTAAAACGCCAAATAATTAATAATTCTATATAACGCCAAAATTATCTTGCACGCAAAAAATAAAGCAGCATGTCAAACGCGAAAATCGTGAAAGGAGAAGGATACTAAAAAGACAAAAAAAACCCCTCAGACCCTGATCATGCCCCGCGCCATGTGTTTGTCCAGGATGCGTTCTCACCGTTCTCACACTTTTTGCCGTTTTCTCCTGAACCCGTTTCTATATATATATATATATATATATATATATATATATATAGGGTCAGGATTTAGAGAAAACGGTGAAAAGTGTGAGAACGGAGAGAACGGTTATGGATCGTCAGATTAAAACAATCTATGGACTAGATGACGCGGTGGCATTTTCGTAAATAACATCACTTTTATTAATGTGGCGCGCTTCATTAAGGGTAAAAAAGTCTTTTGACTTCTCTACACAAAACGCCATCTAATGAAATAAAACGCCATTAAAATTACCGCCTTAACCTACAATAGCACTCACCATCCTAATCTAAAAACGCCATTAGATATAAAACGCCAAACTTAATTATAATAAAATCCCGCCTAAAAAACCGCCAAAAACCATCCTATATATACAACATCTCAGACCTTCCATTAAAACACACAAAAACCCAAACGCCATATTTAATATATACCATTCATCTTAGAAATGCCAAAAACCCCGAACATCAAATATCCTCTAAACCAAAACGTTTATTTGAAATTCAGTTTGATTGTCGGTAAGGTTTCGCTCAATGTAATGGACAAAATCCTTAAGTGAGAATATTGTCCATTTCATTGAGTAAAATCTTATTGACTTTATCCTCAACTTCCATCCAATTTATAACGCCAAAACATACAAAAACATTATTGAGGTTTGTTGTCAATAAAGTTTAGCTGTATGGGGTGGACAACATTGTCAGACATCTTTCTTAACTAAGGATTAACAATGTTGTCCATCTCATACAGCAAAACATTATTGATTTTAGCATGATCAAATTTAGAGGTTTAAGGTACTTTTATTTAGTGGCGTTCTTTTTCTCGGTAAAACGCCAAAAAGTTAAAAAATCAAACATCGTTCATTGGAAATTCAAGAATGTTGGCTGAAGGATGTAAACTCAATAACATTTTGTTGCATGAGATGGACAAATCTTCAAAAAAAAGAGGCTGATTTCAGACCTTGTGCTTCCAAACGGAGACAAAAAAAACTACTTAAAAACAAAATGAATCATACGAAAGTTGAAACAGCCAGTTAAGATGATTCAAAAAAGAAGAAAGAGACTGGTGACAGTGAAGATTTGGAAGATCAATTGTTTATATATATATTTTTTTAATTTCCTTTTTCAGTTGATTGTTATATAATAATAACGCCATATATAATAAAAACGCCACACCGCCAAAATGCTTGTCAAAACGACATCATGCGATAAAACGCCCCAAAAACTACCAAACTATAATAAAATTGCTTTGGATAAGTATTATAAAAAACCCAAAATAAAAAGAATAAAACCCAAACTTGAATAGGGTAACTACAAAACAGTAAAACTGAAGAGACGGAAATTTTATTATATTAGAATCTAAAACGCCAAACTTGAAAGATGGGACGTGAAGAAACACTGGTTTAATCAACCTAAATCAATTGAACCAGGGGGTTTGAATCTGCATAAAAAGGTTAGGTCTTCTCGTTTGATTCGGGGGTGACTGATCTACTTCTTCGAACAACAACTACAAAACAAACAGCCGTTAGACTCGCCACGGGGAAACAGGCGGATGAGGTTCATGCGCCGGTGTGGAAGTTGAAGAAAGGGGATACTTTTTTTGATTGGCATGTGTGCCGTGATTGGTTGCAGGGGACCTTTCCTCCTGGGGAGATTAAGTTCCAAGAAGGGCGTCCTCATGAGCAGACTTATCATGCCTACCTTAGTGCATGAATGGCGTAGTATGGATAAGGAATGAGCTACTTTTGAAGCATCCAAGAAGAAAGCTGCCGAGGATGAGGCCCGAGCTGCCCTATTGAGGGCTAAGTTAGAAGCTGATCAGGCCAAGTTTGAGAATGAACAAAAGACTGAGGAATGGTCCGATGCTGGTTGGAAGAGAAAAGCGGAGGCTGAGGCTGCTCTTCTTTCTAAGGAGCGCAAAAATTGGAGGGATATTTGCGAGAAAGACAATAATGAGAAGATGAGTCTCCGCAATGTTATTAACAGTCTCAAAGCTGAAGTTGAGAAGTTGAAAAAACAAGATTCAGAGATTGAGAAACTAAAACAAGAAAAGGCTTAGGCTGAAGCAGCGCGTGATGAAGCACGCTCTCATAGGGAAAGAAGTGATCAAAGAGAGGTACGGACCTGCGCTACCCTTGCCCTTAAAGATAAGGAGATAGTAGAACTTCTTTATTATCTGAGCAGGAACAACTTAAGGTGGAAGTTGAGTCTGCCAAAAAGGATTTGGAGCTTGAACGGACTGAGAAGGCTGAGACTTCCCGCCGGCTTTCCGAAACTGAAGAGAACTTGGAAAACTCTGAGACTGTGCGGGCAACGGCGGAAGTGAGCTTGTGGTGATATGTTGTGGTTGAAAGAACGCGGAATTACAAGCGTAAGTTTATCTTTCTTTGATAACATTTGGCGATGCTTGTGCGTCTTTTTACTCTTTTTTTACTTTTTGTGCAGGTTGCTGAGTCAGTTCTTAATTCTGAAGAACTAGATAAGACGGTTGCGCATTTGCTGGTTGCTACGCGGAATGATGGGTATGCCCAAGGATATGCAGAGTGTTCTCACCATGTGGTTAATGCTTTAAAGTTGACTGGGACACTAGTAAGTCTGCTACTCATGGTATTGATACTGAAGCTGCTCTTGCTGCTGCGAAGACACGATTTAATACTTTACAGCTTCCGGTCATGGATCTTATTAATGCTGCACTACACTCTGAAGAGTTCATGACGCGATTAAGAGAAGTTTTCCCAGACAGGGAAGAGGGTGAAGACGAAGACCTATCTTAGGTTTTATTTGCTTTGTATGAACAATGGATAGTCAACTTTAGGTTTGGGACGTAGATCCCTGTTTGTTAATGTGTTGTGGTGTAAGTAACTTTATTTTATACACTGCCGTGTATGTTTATAATTTCTTGTTAAGGCGTGTGATGCGTCAGTAACTAGTATGAAATGTGTTTGAATTACAATATTTTGCATGAGTACAATTGCTTTGATTAGGTAAGGCGAATAAAGGTGGTATAAGGCTCATGTGTGAACGTAAGGCTGGGCCTTGTGTGATGCGTGTGATCACTGACCGTTCATGAGACTTATGTTACGGTTACCATAATGTTTTTGCGCTTACCAAAGGAATTGCTTGCACTTTGTAATAAACACAGAAATAATAGAACTAACTTTGCTTTGATTAATGATAAGGCTCAGAGGCCGTAGTACAAAGTCGTTTGTTTAGGATAATTAAATGGAACTTAACTTACTCATACTATAGTTCTACGCCATGGATTGCTAAGTTAAAGAACTTGGCCAACATGTGAAGAGGCTATTGTATGCTACTTGCTTCTTGCGCCGCTTACTTTTTAGCTTTCTTACTCAGGCCTTCATCGTCGCGAGTAATTTGCTTTATATCCTTCCGCACGTTCTGCAGTAAGTGGGTGAGTTCACCACTTTTGAGCACTTTTTCAATCTCGGTGCGGAGAGATATACAATTGTTTGTAGTGTGACCATTATCCTTGTGGTAGTCACAATACTTATTCGGATCTTGACCCCTCTTGTTCTTCATTGGCGGAGGGGTTTTAAACTGATAGTCTTCTATGTTGAGCACCTCCGTCGGAGTTTTCGTTAGGGGGTCCACTGTCGTTCTCTATTCTCTTGCTTTGTTTCCCTCTGCGCTGCGAGCTTGTTGATAGTCGCCCGAGCATCGTCAGATAAGTATGCTCCAGGAGTTGAGTCACACCAATTCTTCTTGAATTTCTTTCCACCGCTACCACTCATGTCTTGCAGACGATTGTGTGGTGGCGGTGGCCTGTTGGTGCTGAGGTTTCGTTCTGTCTAGGCGTATACTTTTGCTGCAGCCATCAGCTTCTCCCAGCTCTTGGGTAACCCTTCTGTTCCCGATAGAACCATGATCTTGTCATCGTAGCGGACAACATACTTGAACTGCGCTCGTATCAAATTCCCGTGCACGTCACCAATCTCTAGTACTTCCTTATTGTAACGCGTTATGAAATCTTCTAGGCTCTCATCATCACGCCTCCAAATATTCATCAAGTCGGCAGTGTCTCTGATAGACCTTCGCTGTTGGCTAAAATGCACTAGGAATTTTTCTCTTAGATCCACCCACGATGTTATCTTCCCGACTGGTAAGTTATCGAACCATAGTCGCGTTGCACCTGTGAGAGTTTGGATGAATAGGTGGCACCACATTGGCAAGGTCCATCCTCCTACCAGGCCTGGGCTGGTGAAAACACGAAGGTGATCATCCGGATCTATCATGCCATTGAATTTGCCGACATTTGATGGCAGTTTCGCCTTTTCCAAGGGAGCTAAAGCGAACTCACTGATAAACTTCGAATTCTCCGCTGCCTCTGTCGGGCGGTAGATTAAGTTGTAATCATGCTCAACATCCGGGTTATAAACCGCACGAGGTTTATAATTTTTGTGGTCCCGTTGCAGCCGGCTAAACACACTCGTGTTATCTCCCTCCTGGAATGTTCTGTCATATTCGTCGGTGTGGGTGTCCCGCTTCTGGTAGGAACGCGGGCCCAACCGAGATTGGATCGATTGCCTTCGAAGGTAATAAGATTCATCATGATACTCTCTTCGTCGATTCTCGGAATGAGTAGACTAGCTAATGCAACCCCGGTAAATGTTGCATTAGGCCTTGAAAAGGTTGCATTAGGCCTAATGTAACCTTTTATCTAGAGCTGCATTAGAAGCAGTTGCATTAGATCTAATGCAACCTTTTAAAGGCCTAATGCAACTTTATTTAAAAATGTTGCGTTTACTATTAAATGCAACCTTTTTGGTATGCAACTTTTTTACATTCTAATGCAACTATTTTTACTTTGAAATGCAACCCTTTTAATACTAAAATGCAACCTTTTTTATACTCAAATGCAACTGTGTAACATAAATTCAATTGGTATTATTAATACGGATTCAATTGCACTTACGCCAAAATAATAATAATAACACAAATAAATTTGATAATTAAAAGGTGTACTTTGACATGCTTGCCCAAACTCAAATAATGATATATTCAACACAAAGTGCCAATTACAATAATTCATCTCGATATTCAACCAGTAGTTCTGTAACCTTCCTCAAAGTAGCTTCCAAGTTTTGTCGCCCGTTGTTGATATCTTTTTTCATGCCTTCAAGCTCGGTTTTTTCTTTCACGGTCCTCTCTTGTCTCTTCATCAACTAGTTCTTTAAATTAGACGATTGGCTTTTAATTTGTTTGCCCCTTCAGCCCATTTGATCAGTTCCTTTTCTTTAGCTAATTGAATTTTATTTGACCCATCTGGCATTTTACTAGCTTGTATTTTAAGCAGGGCGGAGATACCTTAGAAGATCTTTTTGAAGGTGTAGCCGTGGAGTCGATGAGATTTTCTTTCTTGGCCTCTTATGCGTTTGGCCTCTAGTCGGCTAAGTAACATGTAATATGAGAAGAATGCTACAACAGTTTAACAAAACACAAGATTGAAAATGTTAATTAATTATACAACAAATTCCCAACCTTAGTCACCTAAATTTAGTTAAAAATGAAAAACTGATTGAAGATTTACCTTGGAGCATTGTGATGCATCACCTTATGTTGAAATTATTGTGTAGCATATCTTTGGAGCTTAATATGATATCGGTAGCCAAATTTGAATCACGAAGTTTAGTGTTAGAATCAACTAGATTCATATTGGAATGGGTCTTGGTTTATGCTTAGAATCCGAAGACCTAATTTTATGCCAGACCGAAAACCAACTTGTTCACTTAGGTCTGGTCTTCGAACATTACCCTTGTTTAAAAAGTAGTAGCACTGGTACTTTTTACTTGTCTGTCATACTAGAAAAGAGGTAAAACAATAACACTGCTGTCTTCATCTGTCGCCCTTCCTCCTGAAAGAGCACCCTTCGGTGAGTCTGGTCTTGCCATTGGTGGGTTGACATAGCACCGTCTGGCAGTTTCAACACACCACAGTAATTTGAGAATGGCTAAAGACAGTGGTTGTGTATATCCAAAAAGTAAAAATGAACACCAACAACTGAATCAAATAGGTAACATGAACAAGAAGACAAACTGTGATTACAAATTTACAACTTAAAAAAAAGAAATAATAATCAATACTTACATATTGAAACAGCCTTGGCTCTTGACGTCCTATACCGATCAAATTAATCAAAACAATATATAAATACCTGATAAGCTTCAATTCAAATTATGGGTGACAAATCATGATACGACCAGAACACGACACCAAAATAATTAGATTTTGAGTTCGCAATCTTGACCTATTTAGAAAATGGGTCATGTTCGGGTTGACTGGTTTAAAAAAGTGAGTCATGTTTGGTTTAACCAATTTAAAAACGGGTTGACCCGTTAACTCCTCGTCCCAACTACATTACACGGTTTTTAGCTTTTGTATTTTCAATTTCCAATCAAGTTTACGACTTTCATTAAACTCGTCATTATCTGCCAACTCTCTCTAATTCCCCGTTAATCTAAAGGCTCGATATCATTAGTGATTTAGTTCACTACTAGATTACCAACAAAATAAATTTAAATGCTTCATCAGTTCTCTAATAATAAAAAAAAGATTTGTTGGTAGATTCAACAAAGCCATACAATGAAGAAGGAACTCAGAGATTACACGAGACGCTTGAGCTTATGCTTCTACCTTTCCATATCAGCTGGTAGATTGAACAAATGAAACAACTTTTGGTAGAACCTGCAATGAATATATTAATTCACTAGATCGATCATACATATATGAAGTTCTATGCGTACGAATCTCTATTACGTTCTTTGCTTTGCATATATATAATAACAAAGCGCCACTAAAAAAAAACTTGCGGTTCCAGTTGTGATCTATTTTACATATGAGTAGACATGAAAAATTAAAGTAGATATGAAAGTCGACTTATGTATATTAAGTTGGTGTAATCGTAATACAACTTGCAAGATGAATGTTTCTATGATATACACAACAAATATGACACATTTTCAACA
The DNA here is from genome assembly GCA_030545235.1 of Helianthus tuberosus. Lineage (NCBI taxonomy): Eukaryota > Viridiplantae > Streptophyta > Magnoliopsida > Asterales > Asteraceae > Helianthus > Helianthus tuberosus. The sequence goes on along the minus strand of CM060373.1, from coordinate 31,220,281 downwards.
TTTCTAGCCTTTTTTTTTCATTTAGGCATTACATCGAACACATGGTGTTCATGAGACAAACAAACCAACCTTCAAAAACAACCGTTAATGTCAAGTTTGTATACTTATAATTAAATATAAAAATCTCCAAATTATCACAAACATACATGAAACATTGGATAATAAATTAAATTTATACACTAAAAAGAACCGTACCCCTCTTTGTATCCTTCTTTAGATAAACCGATCAACTGAGCCTTGAACGCAGAATACCAATAAGTGCCATATACAGTTATGGAGAAACCTAATTTGGAGGAACGGACATTGTCGATCTGGTATGTGAATAGAGGGCGTATGAGGGTCACAAGAGTTTTGGCCTTTGGGGGAAAATAATGTGGGAGAATTGAGAGGGAATTTTTGGGAATTAAAAATTTAAAAATACGAATACCGAAAAAAATTTTGAGTACAAAAGTTTTAAACGAAATCAAATTTAAAGTGCATATAAATATATTAATTATTATAAAAATTTAAAAATACGAACACGGAGGAAAATTTTGTGTGCAAAAGTTTTAAATTAAATAAAATTTAAAGTGCTTATAAATATATTAATTATTATAGAGGTTTAACTAGAAAACATTAAAAAAATCCAAATTACAACGTTTAGTTACAACTAATAGTAATGTCTAAAAAATATTAAAATCCAAATTACAACGTTTTAGTTACAACTAGAAAATATTAAAAAAATTCCAAATTACAACATTTTAGTTACCACTAATAGTAACTAGGGTATTTGGCCGATCGTTGCAGCGATACATTATCGTGAGGATTGGATCGGTATCAGTTTGGTTCCTTATAGTATCAGTACGATACACTTGCACTAAGTATAAAAATCAACACGTGTTTTACATCGATCGAAACCATAAAAATGAACACCGGTACCAACACCAATGTTCGAGTGGTATCGATCGGTTCAGATCGTCATGGCGGTACCGGTACTGGTACCGATATTCATATACCGTCGCAAAGAAATTTGTAGAAATCAAAAACTATCTAAATCTAAAACAATAAAAATAAATAACCGGTACCAATGTTGTTGGGTATGATACGGTGTAAGTTTATTAAAAGCAAACCTAATAAAATAAATACCGGTACTAAAAATTATAATTTTTTATGTGGTTCCGTTATTAAACATGAAGCCACAAAAATGAATACAACTACCGTTACCGGTCTTGTTTGGTACGGTATGGTAGTGGTATGATCTCGGTTTATGAAAAGCAAAACACAATAAAATTAAGTATCGGCACCGATACACATGTTGTTCAGTTATTTCAGTTCATTTTGGGGCAATAGCAGCATAATATTCATTTTCAATAAAAGTTGTATCGCAATATTGAAAAAAATAAACATAGAATGCAAGTTATTACGGAAAAAATCAAATTAAATGATGAATAAAATTATATTAAATAAATGAATAAATACTTCAAGATAATAAATTACCATTTATCGTTGGCTTCGGTTTGGTTTAGTAGGAGAACAACACAATATCCATATTCAATATAACTTATATAGAAATGTTGAAAAAAATAAACGTATATGTGAAGTTAGATTTTTTAAATAAGTTAACGAACGCAACTTATTGAAAAAATAAACAAATTAAATAATGAATATAAGTTTATTAAAAAAATATATCAAAAATTAAATGATCATAAAACAAAAGCAAAAGCAAAAATAACTAACTATTAAAAAATAGACAAATACTGTTCATCAAGACTTTCGTTTCATATATAACATTAAAAAAATCCAAATTACAACGTTTTAGTTACAACTAATAGTAATGTCTAAAAAATATTAAAATCCAAATTACAACGTTTTAGTTACAACTAGAAAATATTAAAAAAATTCCAAATTACAACATTTTAGTTACGACTAATAGTAACTAGGGTATTTGGCCGCGCGTTGCAACGGTACATTATCGCGAGGATTGGATCGGTATCAGTTTGGTTCCTTATAGTATCGGTACGATACACTTGCACTAAGTATAAAAATCAACACGTGTTTTACATGGATCGAAACCATAAAAATGAACACCGGTACCAACACCAATGTTCGAGTGGTATCGATCGGTTCAGATCGTCATGGCGGTACCGGTACTGGTACCGATATTCATATACTGTCGCAAAGAAATTTGTAGAAATCAACTAGATTCATATTGGAATGGGTCTTGGTTTATGCTTTGAATCCGAAGACCTAATTTTATGCCAGACCGAAAACCAACTTGTTCACTTAGGTCTGGTCTTCGAACATTACCCTTGTTTAAAAAGTAGTAGCGCCGGTACTTTTTACTTGTCTGTCATACTAGAAAAGAGGTAAAACAATAACACTGCTGTCTTCATCTGTCGCCTTCCTCCTCAAAGAGCGCCCTTCGGTGAGTCTGGTCTTGCCACTGGTGGGTTGACATAGCACCGTCTGGCAGTTTCAACACACCACAGTAATTTGAGAATGGCTAAAGACAGTGGTTCTGTATATCCAAAAAGTAAAAATGAACACCAACAACCGAATCAAATAGGTAACATGAACAAGAAGACAAACTGTGATTACAAATTTACAACTTAAAAAAAAGAAATAATAATCAATACTTACATATTGAAACAGCCTTGGCACTTGACGTCCTATACCGATCAAATTAATCAAAACAATATATAAATACCTGATAAGCTTCAATTCAAATTATTGGTGACAAATCATGACACGACCAGAACACGACACCAAAATAATTAGATTTTGAGTTCGCAATCTTGACCTATTTAGAAAATGGGTCATGTTCGGGTTGACTGGTTTAAAAAATTGAGTCATGTTTGGTTTAACCTATTTAAAAACGGGTTGACCCGTTAACTCTTCGTCCCCACTACATTACACGGTTTTAAGCTTTTGTATTTTCATTTTCCAATCAAGTTTACGACTTTCATTAAACTCGTCATTATCTGCCAGCTCTCTCTAATTCCCCGTTAATCTAAAGGCTCGATATCATTAGTGATTTAGGTCACTACTAGATTACCAACAAAATAAATTTAAATGCTTCATCAGTTCTCTAATAATAAAAAAAAAAGATTTGTTGGTATATTCAACAAAGCGATACAATGAAGAAGGAACTCAGAGATTACGCGAGACACTTGAGCTTATGCTTCTACCTTTCCATATCAGCTGGTAGATTGAACAAATGAAACAACTTTTGGTAGAACCTGCAATGAATATATTAATTCACTAGATCGATCATACATATATGAAGTTCTATGCGTACGAATCTCTATTACGTTCTTTGCTTCGCATATATATAATAACAAAGCGCCACTAAAACAAAACTTGCGGTTCCAGTTGTGATCTATTTTACATATGAGTAGACATGAAAAATTAAAGTAGATATGAAAGTCGACTTATGTATATTAAGTTGGTGTAATCGTAATACAACTTGCAAGATGAATGTTTCTATGATATACACAACAAATATGACACATTTTCAACATTTCTAGCCTTTTTTTTCATTTAGGCATTACATCGAACACATGGTGTTCATGAGACAAACAAACCAACCTTCAAAAACAACCGTTAATGTCAAGTTTGTATACTTATAATTAAATAGAAAAAGCTCCAAATTATCACAAACATACATGAAACATTGGATAATAAATTAAATTTATACACTAAAAAGAACCGTACCCCTCTTTGTATCCTTCTTTAGATAAACCGATCAACTGAGCCTTGAACGCAGAATACCAATAAGTGCCATATACAGTTATGGTGAAACCTAATTTGGAGGAACGGACATTGTTGATCTGGTATGTGAATAGAGGGCGTATGAGGGTCACAAGAGTTTTGGCCTTCGGGGGAAAATAATGTGGGAGAATTGAGAGGGAATTTTTGGGAATTAAAAATTTAAAAATACGAATACGGAGAAAAATTTTGAGTACAAAAGTTTTAAACGAAATCAAATTTAAAGTGCATATAAATATATTAATTATTATAAAAATTTAAAAAGACGAACACGGGGGAAAATTTTGAGTGCAAAAGTTTTAAATTAAATAAAATTTAAAGTGCTTATAAATATATTAATTATTATAGAGGTTTAATTTGAAAATATTAAAAAAATCCAAATTACAACGTTTTAGTTACAACTAATAGTAATGTCTAAAAAATATTAAAATCCAAATTACAACGTTTTAGTTACAACTAGAAAATATTAAAAAAATTCCAAATTACAACATTTTAGTTACCACTAATAGTAACTAGGGTATTTGGCCGATCGTTGCAGCGGTACATTATGGTGAGGATTGGATCGGTATCAGTTTGGTTCCTTATAGTATTGGTACGATACACTTTCACTAAGTATAAAAATCAACACGTGTTTTACATCGATCGAAACGATAAAAATGAACACCGGTATCAACACCAATGTTCGAGTGGTATCGATCGGTTCAGATCGTCATGGCGGTACCGGTACTGGTACCGATATTCATATACCGTCGCAAAGAAATTTGTAGAAATCAAAAACTATCTAAATCTAAAACAATAAAAATAAATAACCGGTACCAATGTTGTTGGGTATGATACGGTGTAAGTTTATTAAAAGCAAACCTAATAAAATAAATACCGGTACTAAAAATTATAATTTTTTATGTGGTTCCGTTATTAAACATGAAGCCACAAAAATGAATACAACTACCGTTACCGGTCTTGTTTGGTACGGTATGGTAGTGGTATGATGTCGGTTTATGAAAAGCAAAACACAATAAAATTAAGTATCGGCACCGATACACATGTTGTTCAGTTATTTCAGTTCATTTTGGGGCAATAGCAGCATAATATTCATTTTCAATAAAAGTTGTATCGCAATATTGAAAAAAATAAACATAGAATGCAAGTTATTACGGAAAAAATCAAATTAAATGATGAATAAAATTATATTAAATAAATGAATAAATACTTCAAGATAATAAATTACCATTTATCGTTGGCTTCGGTTTGGTTTAGTAGGAGAACAACACAATATCCATATTCAATATAACTTATATAGAAATGTTAAAAAAATAAACGTATCTGTAGTAGGAGAACAACACAGTATCCATATTCAATATAACTTATATAGAAATGTTGAAAAAAATAAATGTATCTGTGAAGTTAGATTTTTTAAATAAGTTAACGAACGCAACGTATTGAAAAAATAAACAAATTAAATAATAAATATAAGTTTATTAAAAAAATATATCAAAAAATAAATGATCATAAAACAAAAGCAAAAGCAAAAATAAATAACTATTAAAAAATAGACAAATACTGTTCATCAAGACTTTCGTTTCATATATAACATTAAAAAAATCCAAATTACAACGTTTTAGTTACAACTAATAGTAATGTCTAAAAAATATTAAAATCCAAATTACAACGTTTTAGTTACAACTAGAAAATATTAAAAAAATTCCAAATTACAACATTTTGGTTACGACTAATAGTAACTAGGGTATTTGGCCACGCGTTGCGACGGTACATTATTGCGAGGATTGGATCGGTATCAGTTTGGTTCCTTATAGTATCGGTACGACACACTTGCACTAAGTATAAAAATCAACACGTGTTTTACATCGATCGAAACCATAAAAATGAACACCGGTACCAACACCAATGTTCGAGTGGTATCGATCGGTTCAGATCGTCATGGCGGTACCGGTACTGGTACCCATATTCATATACTATCACAAAGAAATTTGTAGAAATCAAAAAGTATCTAAATCTAAAACAATAAAAATAAATAACCGGTACCAATGTTGTTCGGTATGATACGGTGTAATGTCACACCCCGACTTTCCACGTGTCACCGGTGGACCCGGTGGGGAGTATCGTGATGTGGTTGGCAACATAATAGTCAAACAACACAATTATGTACATGCACAGCGGAAGCAAAAGAGAAATATATTACAATCCGAATATAAAGTAATATCCAAGTATTACAACGGAAAGTAAAGGATCCACAGGCGGATCAAAAATAAAATGAAAACTGTTCAACAGACTTTGACATCTAGAGCTTGCGAGACTTGAGTAATGATGCCTGGAGTAGCCAGCCTATTTCGTCTAGCACCTGCACTTAACATTTTTGGAAAATTCGTCAGTTTACACTGGTAAATACAACTCAACTGACTCATTTTGAAAAGAGTTTGTAAATTGATTTGAATGCACTTCGGCACAAAATATCTTTATAACTTGGGACAATTATTTGTATATAATCTTGTATACAGTTTTACTTATTTGCCTCCATTAGCACCGGTTAGAAGAGCCGGTTTAAGTTAACTGACAAGCCACATGTATAGTGCCCACAAGGTTGATTCCTTTAGTGGATTACCAGTTTTTACATAATGCATCTGTCAGGTGTACGCCTACACCCCGTGCTTAGGTCGTGGCCATTTCGTAAAATGATGCCAAGGATATCCGGGACATGGTCATTTAACCCCCAAGGGCCATACATCAAATAATACAGAATAAAGCGGGTTATGTAAATACATTAATCACAATCCGATTTAAATGACTACATACCCGACCAAGCGGTACTTTTATAGTACCGTATCACAAGCCCGTATAGGGAAAATAAGTTAAGAGTATTTACCTAAGCAAAGTATCAATCAAATACAGCAAATGCAAGTACTTTTACTGGGCTCCTAATCTGGAACGAAGATTTATAATAACCTATTAGATTTCTAACGGGTCCTTAATTAAGCCTTAGCTTAGACCGGTTACTTTCAATGATACGGTTCGTACGCACTATTAAGCGAAGACCGGATAGAATGTGTTTTAGACCCGACAAGTTCAGAGACTTGATTAATATGGGTATTTCATACACACTCTGGATTTTGAGATAAAACCGATAAGGTTTGACCCGTTTCGGCTAATTTATGTAAACTTGTTACATAAACCGAACCGAACGCGTAATAAGCGTAACGGGTATCCGTAAGAGCCATATACAGGTTTCCTAAGTTAATATGCTTCAAATATGTTGTGACATCAGTAATATGTCTTTTATTATGCCCGATACGTATTTAAACACAAACTATGCACCGTAGGGGCATTTTGGTAATTTCACATAAGCCGAAAAGCTCAAAACTGAAGTCTGAGTTTAACCACTTTTTCTTACTGTTAAAATGTTATAATTTACCTCAAATATCAGTTGGTATCACCCTTAGTATGTTTAAAATAGTCTTAGTACATACTATGCGCTAAAAACGCTTAATAAGGCGATTAGAAGCCATTTACGGGTTCGATACATAAAGCTAATATTTTTATTATTCCAGAAGGCTTAAATAATTTATTTATCATATTTAATCAGTAGCAAAAGGTTTGGAGTCGTTTAGATATGTAAAACTCATTTTATGGCCCGTAAGGGCAAAACCGACAATTATCGGATTAAGCCTACGACTATGAGTTATGCTCAGCCTAAAATTAATTAAAAATCTTCAAAAATCCCAAAATAATATATTACATCAGTGGGTAAAGATTTTGGTATCAAAAAGTAGGCTTAACTAGGCTATACGCTAATTACGCCGTTTTATTAACACAAAGCTTTCATTTTACGCTAACGAGCATAACTCTTAATCTACACCTCAAACTGATGTCATATTTTGTATGCAAGTTTAAATCTCAGTAATTAAAGTTTCTACTCTTTTACATTTCCAAAAATCACGTTTTAAGGTGAAAAGGGCATAATGGTCAACATATGAGCAATTAACGGAATCATGCGTATTAATCGGTTAACTAATGAACCATGGTGTATAATCACAGAGGGTTATACTAGAATATAACCTGGTCCAAATGACACTCTTAGGTATTTCTAAATCATACCAAAATGGGTCAGAACTGAAAGTCAAAGTAAAAGTCAAACTATGCGACTTTCGGTTCCGAACCGGGTCTTTACAGGAAATTGTCGGGTTGAACATGTTTAGACATGTTCTTACACTTATTACCAAGTTATATTAATGATCAAACAGGTTGTATATGTTCTACATTGCTAATTATGCATAAATTAGAATTTAAGGATCCTGTTGACTTTTTCTTAACAAGTTTGACCCGACATTAGACCTAGTTAGAGTGGGAATCAGGGGGAACCCTTTTGAGGGTTTATTACCCACATAATTACCAACTTATAACTACCTTCACTTCGAAAAATCACTGGACTAACAATGATTAATCGTTAAGTAAACCGTTAATTACGACGGTTTGACTTTTAAGCTAAAACCAATCTAAAACTTAATTAAGAAAGGTCAAGCAAACTTACAAGAGTCCTATGAACGACCAGAGATCACTTGAGTCTGCTTTGAAGCTCCAAGAATGATCAGAAGTGCAAGAGAATGGTGTGAAGAATGAGTTGCAACTCATGGGCTTTATATAGTGATTAAATCACCACAAAATGTTGACATCTAAGTCTACTACTGCCCACAACTCTCCCACAAGTGTCCCTAGTGCTCTAGGGGTTGCCTAGGGGTCGCACATGAAGAGAAACATCTGTTTTGGGTCGATTATTCGCGAATACAGGAGGCTGTCTTCACTTTCTGTTACTGTGTGTATGACGCGGCCCGCGTAAGGTTATGTTAACCTTTACGCGGCCCGCCTTAGCCCTTCTGATCAGATTTTACATTTTCAAGTTTCCGCATATTCGTCCCTTGGCTCTTCGAAAGGTCAACTAGTTTATTTCTTGCAAATTGAACCCTCTAAATTGACATATAAGGGCTTTAAGACATTTACCCACTTTGTTTAGTCCCCGGTTAACTTTATTGTCACCCGAAAGGTCCAAACTTTCAACGTTGACGCTTTTAACCCCTCGCATACAAATTTGATCATAACTTTCTCATACGATAACGAAACTTTATGAAATTTTAATCGTGCATTCTAGTGAGCATAATTAACCGTTACAAAGCTTCGGGTTTGCTAAAAGGTCACTCAGAGGTATAATTTAAACATGTTGACACATTTAACCCCTGCAGTTTGTAATCTCTCACTTTCTTTCATATTTAGCTTCGTATGATCCATGATTTATTCGTTTGAAGGTATGAGCATCATGTAGGGTTAATGTACAATATATTTATTCACTGTTGACATTTAGAACTCGTATTTTCATATACTTTTCATGTTTGTCAACTTTAGTCCTTTCAAAACATTCTTTCACACGTTCAAACATATGACACGTGTCAACACTTTATAGGACGTGAATTTTCGAGGTGTTACATCCTCACCCCCTTAAAATAAATCTCGACCCGAGATTTACTGAAATAAGTAAGGGTACTTTTCTTTCATCGTGGATTCAACCTCCCACGTATATTCGGGTCCTCTACGGGCATCCCATTTGACCTTTACAATAGGCACATGCTTCCTTTGAAGCTTCTTAACCTGTCGATCTTCAATCGACAATGGTTTTTCCACAAATTTTAAGCTCTCATCTATATGCACATCTGTATGTGGTATAACCAGTGTTTCATCAGCGAAGCACTTTTTCAGATTGCAGATGTGGAACACATTGTGAATTCCACTGAGCTCTTCTGGTAAGTTTAACTTATAGGCAACTGACCCGACACGTTTGATAACCTCGAAAGGTCCTATGTATCTCGGGCTTAGCTTGCCTTTCTTACCAAATCGCATCACCCCCTTCCAGAGTGATACCTTAAGTAACACCTTGTCACCTACTTCGACGTGAAAAGCTTTACGATTTGGATCTGCGTAACTCTTCTGCCTATCTCGGGCAGCTTTGAGACGGTCACGAATCTGGACAATCTTGTCCGTCGTTTCAAAGACTATCTCTGGTCCTGACAATTGGACATCTCCAACTTTCGCCCAACAAACAGGCGTTCTACACTTTCTACCGTATAATGCCTCGAAAGGCGCAGCCTTGATGCTGGTGTGGTAGCTATTGTTGTAGGAGAATTCGATTAACGGTAGGTTCTTATCCCAACTACCACCTAAATCGATCGCACATGCGCGTAGCATGTCTTCCAAAGTTTGAATAGTACGCTCACTCTGACCGTCTGTCTGAGGATGGTAAGCCGTACTAAAATTCAAACGTGTGCCCAAAGATTGCTGGAAACTTTTCCAAAAATGTGACGTGTATCTAGTATCTCGGTCAGAGATAATAGACACAGGTATGCCATGTAAGGCTACAATCTTATCCACGTATAACTGGGCTAGCATGTCGGATCTATAAGTCTCCTTGATGGGTAAGAAATGTGCTGACTTAGTCAGTCTATCAACTATCACCCATATTGTATCATTGCCTTTCCTTGTCTTAGGTAACTTGGTGATAAAATCCATAGTTACCATTTCCCACTTCCACGTAGGAAGTTCAGGCTGTTGTAGCAAGCCAGACGGCTTTTGATGTTCTGCTTTGACTTGCGCACAAGTCAAGCACTTAGCTACATAGGCAGCTACAGACTTTTTCAAGCCTATCCACCAATAGCTTGCCCTTAGATCCTGGTACATCTTATCAGCTCCAGGATGAACGGAATATTTGTAATTATGGGCTTCCTGGAGGATAACATCCCGTAGTCCTCCATAAATTGGAACCCATATTCATCCATTCAATCTAAGAATTCCGTCTTTGCCAAGAGATAAATGCTCCTCAGTTACTCCTAGCTTTTCATTAGGATAGTTAGCTTCCAGCACAACTTCCTTCTGTGCAGCTAACAACCTTTCAGTTAAACTGTTCTTTATCTCCATGCGCTTGGCATTGATTCGGATGGGTTTCACCCTCTCCTTTCGACTCAAGGCATCAGCGACTATATTCGCCTTGCTGGGATGGTATCTGATTTCACAATCATAATCATTTAAAGTTTCCATCCAATGGCGTTGCCTCATGTTTAAATCCTTCTGATTAAACATGTGTTGAAGGCTCTTGTGATCAGAATAGATCACACATTTGATACCATACAAATAATGCCTCCACAGTTTTAGTGCGAATACAACGGCACCTAACTCCAAGTCATGGGTGGTGTAATTCTTTTCATGCACCTTTAACTGTCGTGATGCATAGGCAATAACTTTGCCTTTCTGCATAAGCACACACCCCATGCCAGTGTGCGATGCATCGCAGTAAACCACAAAATCTTCTATTCCATCTGGCAATGTCAGTACTGGGGCGTTGCTCAACTTTTGCTTAAGGATATCAAAGGACTCTTGCTGCTTAGGGCCCCAAACGAACTTTACTTTCTTCTTGGTCAAGGAAGTTAGGGGTGCAGCAATCCTTGAAAATTTTTCAATGAAACGCCTGTAATATCCTGCCAATCCCAGGAAGCTACGAATCTCTGTAGGCGTCTTTGGCTCCTTCCAGTTCATAACTGCTTCAACCTTAGCGGGATCCACTTGGATACCACGCTCACTCCCCACGTGTCCAAGGAATTGGACTTCTCGAAGCCAAAATTCACATTTAGAGAATTTGGCATAGAGCTTCTCCTGATCCAGGAGTTTGAGAATACAGCGAAGGTGTTTCTCATGGTCAGCTTGGTTCTTCGAATAGATGAGAATGTCGTCGATGAAAACGATGACGAATTTATCTAAGTACGGCTTGCAAACACGATTCATGAGATCCATGAACGCGGCTGGTGCATTAGTGAGCCCAAAAGGCATCACTAGGAACTCGTAATGACCATAACGAGTCCTAAATGCAGTTTTGTGTACGTCTTCATCTCTAACCTTCAGTTGATGGTAGCCTGACCTCAAATCAATCTTCGAAAAATAACTTGCTCCTTGCAATTGATCGAACAAATCGTCGATCCTGGGCAAAGGATACCTATTCTTTATCGTGACCTTATTAAGCTCACGATAATCGATGCACAGACGCATCGATCCATCCTTCTTCTTGACAAACAGGACTGGTGCTCCCCAAGGAGACGAACTAGGTTTGATGAAACCTTTGGCCAGCAATTCATCCAGTTGTGTTCTTAATTCCTTCATTTCCGTGGGTGCCAACCTATAGGGTGCTCTAGCAACTGGTGCTGCTCCGGGTATGATGTCAATCCTGAATTCCACTTGCCTATCTGGTGGTAAGCCAGGTAGATCTTTAGGAAAAACTTCTGGGTATTCAGAAATGACTGGGATGTCTTCTATCTTCGGTTTAGGCTCATCAAATATCACTTGTGCCATGTAGATGACACAACCCTTCTTTAAACACTTTGAAGCCTTGAGTATAGTCACATGCTCAGGCAGTCCATACTGGGTGTCTCCCCGAATGGTAAGTGATTCACCAGACGGAGTCTTTATCACCACTTGCTTTCTGTTGCAGACGATTTGGGCCTGGTTATGAGATAACCAGTCCATACCCAAAACTATGTCAAAACCGGCCAACTTAAAGGGAAGTAGAGATAGAGGAAAAGAGTGGTTCTTAATGGATATCACACATCCATCTAACTCAGTGGAGACGGTTTCTATGGTGCCATCTGCTAATCTACCTCATAATTTATACTCAAGGTTTTGACAGGTAAATTCAGTAATTTGCAAAATTTATGATTTACGAAAGACTTATCAGCGCCTGAATCAAAGAGTACTCTTGCATAGGCATCATTTACAAGGAAAGTACCTGTGATTACGTTGTCGTCTAGAATTGCTTCTTTGGAATCCATTCGAAAGACCCTTGCATTGGTCTTCTTGACCTCTTCAGGCTTCTTGGCATACTTAGGGCAGTTGGTCTTAATGTGCCCTTTCTCATTGCAGTTGTAGCATGTGGCATCTCTTATCTTCTTGCACTCTATCGTCTTGTGCTCTTTAGACTTGCATATCCCACATGCAGGTGCTCCTGAATTAGAATTGGACTCAAGTCTGCACTTTCCAAAGTGGCGTTTCTGGCAAGTCGTGCACTTTGGTTTTTCCTCTGTTCGCTGACTATTCCTTCCAGACCCAGACTTCTTAGAGTCGGTGTTTCCCTTGTGCTTCTTCTCTGACCCTCGTGAGTTATCATCCTCACGCTTCCTCTTACTTTCTTCAGATTTCTTTAGCGATTTCAACCTGACTGCATCTAAAGTAAGGGACAAAGAGAGATCAGCTGCTGACCTAAATGTAGCAGGTCTTGAAGCCTTAACACTGGCTTTGATTTCTGGGGCTAAACCCCCAATGAAGCGGGCAATTCGCTTGGGCTCTGGTGTTACAAGGTAAGGAACCAGTCTGGACAGGGTATTGAAACTGGTGAGGTAAGCTTGACAATCTAAGTTTGTCATCACCAATGATAAGAAATCAGATTCAATTCCTTCGACCTCATGTTGAGGGCAGTAGTTTTCCATAATGAGGGTAACAAACTGCTCCCATGACATGTTGTAGAGCGGGATCTTCCCAGCAGCTTGAATGAGAGACCTCCACCATGCCAGTGCCTCTCCTTTGAATGATTGGGATACATACTTTACTACATCCCTTTCAGCACAACCGCTGATGTCCACCACCGTGTCCATTTCAACCAACCAGGTCATACAATCTACTGCTCCTTTCTCCCCAGTGAAATCTCAGGGTTACAGGAAACAAAGTACTTATAGGTACAAGACTTGGTACGTGGTTCATTATCGAACGCTAGCTTCTTGGATGGAACACTGTGTTCATTTGATGAATGTCGATCATCATCCTTCTTTGGCTCCCCTTTCTTAGAGGGTGGCTTGTTATGAGGCTCTGAATGAGTTTTAGGGACAGATTTAGAGTGGGGTATAGATGAGGCTCGACTATTCGTCCCACTATACTCCTTAAATTGTTCTTCTACAGCATTAGATACAGCTATGTCAATCAGTGAACGAAGCTCTCCTTTGGTTATATTAATCCTATCATTCTCATCGCGGTTTTCCAAAGGATGACTGTTTATCTCGTCAGAGTCAGCCATGTAGTCTTAGTTGCTACAAAAAGAAAATAAGGGCAAGGTTTATTTAGAAGCCCATACAGTATTATCGTTTTAAACGATTTATTAACCATGTTTTTAATACACATTTTAGTAAATTTGCTAAATATATAATTATTCAGGATTTTTATCATAATCCTAAATTATAAGTTAATAATAGCACAAAAGGCCTAGTCACGTAGACAAGTTTAATTTATAAGCCTTGATTTTAAAGAATCGAGGCATTAAGGTTTGAATCAAAGTTCATCACCTTTTCTGGACAGGGAGTTGTAGGATACCACTGTCTTTAGTCCAGAGGACGTCAATTATAGCTCGTGGGCACTTCATCCATAAGGGATGATTATATAAATAAGGGAATTTAGAATAACCCAAAATGACTTATGTGATTTTATCGTATCACATTTTGTCGAGCATTTTAATATGCTTTCATATGTTTAATAAGGATTTGAATCTCTTGAATAGGTTCTACCATCTTGGCCTTGTATGCCGTGACATTTAGGCTAGGTTTTACCTTTAAGATTCTTTTTAATATTTAACGCAGAACAATCCTAAATTGAACTGTTAACAAGGATCTTAATCTAATTGTGGAACTACCATCTTGGCCCTGTCTTAAAGTGACATATGGCTAGGTCTTGTCTTTTTAGATTTCGCCATTTTATTATAATGGTAGATCTTATAATATAGGAATGATATTTTAAATATATAATCGTTCCTTTTAAAATTTAAACAAGTATATGGTTGCCCTAAACGGGATTTCTAATAAAAATGACTTGCCCATGCAAGGGCTAATCATAAAAATAACAAAGGAATCAAATAAGGACAAAATAAAACGAATTAGAATTTGTCCTATGTTCTTGTCTAGACTCAAGAATGTGCAATTGTGTAACTGAGATTAAACACAAAAGACTAGTGTTTAATTCACTCAGTGTTGGCTATGATACCAACCTGTCCCACCCCGACTTTCCACGTGTCACCGGTGGGCCCGGTGGGGAGTATCGTGACGTGGTTGGCAACATAATAGTCAAACAACACAATTATATACATGCACAGCGGAAGCAAAAGAGAAATATATTACAATCCGAATATAAAGTAATATCCAAGTATTACAATGGAATGTAAAGGATCCACAGGCGGATCAAAATTAAAATGAAAACTGTTCAACAGACTTTGACATCTAGAGCTTGCGAGACCTGAGTAATGATGCCTGGAGTAGCCAGCCTATTTCGTCTAGCACCTGCACTTAACCTTTTTGGAAAATACGTCAGTTTACACTGGTAAATACAAGTCAACTGACTCATTTTGAGAAGAGTTTGTAAATTGATTTGAATGCACTTCGGCACAAAATATCTTTATAACTTGGGACAATTATTTGTATATAATCTTGTATACAATTTTACTTATTTGTCATCCATTAGCACCGGTTAGAAGAGCCGGTTTAAGTTAACTGACACGCCACAGGTATAGTGCCCACAAGGTTGATTCCTTTAGTGGAATACCAGTTTTTACATAATGCATCTGTCAGGTGTACGCCTACACCCCGTGCTTAGGTCGTGGCCATTTCGTAAAATGATGCCAAGGATATCCGGGACATGGTCATTTAGCCCCCAAGGGCCATACATCAAATAATACAGAATAAAGCGGGTTATGTAAATACATTAATCACAATCCGATTTAAATGACTACATACCCGACCAAGCGGTACTTTTATAGTACCGTATCCCAAGCCCGTAAAGGGAAAATAAGTTAAGAGTATTTACCTGAGCAAAGTATCAATCAAATACAGCAAATGCAAGTACTTTTACTGGGCTCCTAATCTGGAACGAAGGTTTATAATAACCTATTAGATTTCTAACGGGTCCTTAATTAAGCCTTAGCTTAGACCGGTTAGTTTCAATGATACGGTTCGTACGCACTATTAAGCGAAGACCGGATAGAATGTGTTTTAGACCCGACAAGTTCGGAGACTTGCTTAATATGGGTATTTCATACACACTCTGGATTTTGAGATAAAACCGATAAGGTTTGACCCGTTTCGGCTAATTTATGTAAACTTGTTACATAAACCGAACCGAACGCGTAATAAGCGTAACGGGTATCCGTAAGATCCATATACAAGTTTCCTAAGTTAATATGCTTCAAATATGTTGTGACATCAGTAATATGTCTTTTATTATGCCCGATACGTATTTAAACACAAACTATGCCCCGTAGGGGTAGTTTGGTCATTTAAAAGATTATAAAAGAGTTTAAGTATTTACATGAGTTACAGGTCTGATATAATCAGCAAAAATACTTTTTTTACTAAGTTATAACAGTAGGGTAAAGTATATATGTGAAATTTATCAATTATAACCAAACTATGCACCGTAGGGGCATTTTGGTAATTTCACAAAAGCCGAAAAGCTCAAAACTGAAGTCTGAGTTTAACCACTTTTGCTTACTGTTAAAATGTTATAATTTACCTCAAATATCAGTTGGTATCACCCTTAGTATGTTTAAAATAGTCTTAGTACATACTATGCGCTAAAAACGCTTAATAAGGCGATTAGAAGCCATTTACGGGTTCGATACATAAAGCTGATATTTTTATTATTCCAGAAGGCTTAAAATAATTTGTTTATCATATGTAATCAGTAGCAAAAGGTTTGGATTCGTTTAGATATGTAAAACTCATTTTATGGCCCGTGAGGGCAAAACCGACAATTATCGGATTGAGCCTACGACTATGAGTTATGCTCTGCCTAAAATTAATTAAAAATATTCAAAAATCCCAAAATAATATATTACATCAATGGGTAAAGATTTTGGTATCAAAAAGTAGGCTTAACTAGGCTATACGCTAATTACGCCGTTTTATTAACATAAAGCCTTCATTTTACGCTAACGAGCATAACTCTTAATCTACACCTCAAACTGATGTCATATTTTGTATGCAAGTTTAAATCTCAGTAATTAAAGTTTCTATTCTTTTACATTTCCAAAAATCACGTTTTAAGGTGAAAAGGGCATAATGGTCAACATATGAGCAATTAACGGAATCATGCGTATTAATCGGTTAACTAATGAACCATTGTGTATAATTACAGAGGGTTATACTAGCATATAACCTGGTCCAAATGACGCTCTTAGGTATTTCTAAATCATACCAAAATGGGTCAGAACTGAAAGTCAAAGTAAAAGTCAAACTATGCGACTTTCGGTTCCGAACCGGGTTTTACAGGAAATTGTCGGGTTGAACATGTTTAGACATGTTCTTACACTTATTACCAAGTTATATTAATGATCAAACAGGTTGTATATGTTCTACATTGCTAATTATGCATAAATTAGAATTTAAGGATCCTGTTGACTTTTTCTTAACAAGTTTGACCCGACATTAGACCTAGTTAGAGTGGGAATCAGGGGGAACCCTTTTGAGGGTTTATTACTCACATAATGTGACAACCCGTGATTTACGGCACTTAATTACGTAATTAACAGGCGATTAACGCGACAATAAATAGTGTTTACGGCATGGATTAACTTAATTAGGCCTTTGGAGTGCCTGGGAACGTTTATCCGACTTTACAGTGCGCGTGTGGTGATTTACGAGAAATCTGCTGAACATGACGCGACAACGAACTGATACCGTACAAAATACTGACAACGCCGGAAAATAATAAATTTTTACGATATATTTTAGCTTCGTAATTTAATTTTAGTGACTACAGTCGAAACCGGATCGAAAAACAGATTAAGGATGGCAACGATACAATTTTTCGCGATTATTATCGTAATCAACGAACGGGCGTGCAAACAACGACTACCGACCGTATTTTTGTGTATTTTAATTTTTGACGTTAAACGGAGTTCTGGTTTTGACAACGGGTCTCGTAGGAATTACGGGCCGCTTACGCAGGAGATGGGCTTGTGGGCCCTGGGCCCAAGCCTAAACCTATACATAATATTTTAGATCTTTACTACAAGATTTTTCTTGTAAATCTTTCCAAAATCCCTTGAAAATCTTGACAAAATATTCATAAAATCTACCAATCTTTTGCTTAGATCTTCATGAGATCTCTTAGATCTATTTACACATATACAAGACTTAAACTCATCTTCTATAAATAACCACACACACATTTCCTACAAAATAAAACACACCAACAAGCATCAGGTCTTTCCTCTCCCTCTCGGTTCCACACTACAACATAAAAAGGAGATTTTCACTAACATTCAACACACACAAATGCAAAGAAACATAATCTCCTGATCCACAAACCACAACCGACACCTGCTACCCCCCCTTCTATTTTCCGTCGGTTAAGGAGACACCACCACCCGACGGTGGTGGTGAGCGGCGACTGGGAGAGAGTGAGAGGAGAGAAAGAACGGTTAGAAAGAGAGCCGGTCGGCGATGTGCCGGCGGCGCTGTGATGGCAACTCGACGAAGAAGACAGGCGGCTCGGGTTTTGGTTTCTTCCGACAAAGCTTCACGGTAAACCCCCCCTCTTGTTCTCTTTCCTGATTTTGGTCGGACCGGCTCCGGCCGTGTTCCTGTTAATAATGATGATGTGTTTTGCTTTCTAAGGAGATCGATGATGATGATGAGGTTGTCGGTTTGAGTTTGGTTCGGGTATAGTTTCGAGTTCAGGTTCGGCTCAGTCAGCAACTCTGTAGATTCGGCTCAGGATGCGGGTTTCGTGAAAACGGGTATCATTCGGGTCAGTTTTGGATACGGTCAAATCTGGTCAAAGGCGGTCAACAAAGTCAACAGTGCGGTTCGGGTCTCGGGCTACGGGTCAGCTTCAGTTTTGGCTCGGTCAACTCGGGTCAAACTTGGTTGACGCAGTCAACTCAACAAGGCAAACCGAGTTAACTCAGTTGACTCGGTCAACTCAGTCAACTCCGTCGGTCAACACAGTTGACCCGGTCAACTTGGTCAACCCAGCTTTTTAACACAAGGATTTGGTAAAAATTAAAGTCGCGATTTATATTTACATTGTTTTTATTTCGTGAAAACGAGCTCGAACCGAACGATTAAAGTATAGCTTACATTGAGATATATTTGACAAATACATATCTTATGATTGCATATTGATTGAATTTTTGAAAAAGAACGACAACTTGCGTTGTCAGGGGCGTCCAAAAACAGAGGAAACTCTGCCCGTTTTTCGAGAAAATCCGCAAACACAAAAGGCGTTTTATTATAAAACGAAACTATCGGATCCCAACAACCTTCTATGGAAACAAATACACATATATTACTTTCGGCAACTCCTTTATAAAGTCAATATAATTAATTATATTGTTTCAAACGCCAAACACACATTCGTTTATAAAAATAAATATAGTTATATATTTATTTTCAAACACGACAATCCGACGATTCTTTCGTGAATATAACTCTTTTATATTTATTTTATACGCCTAAACGGCATATACGTATATTTTTGGCAAATATACACAAGACGTGATATATATAATACAAGTTATTATATATTATTTTCATACGAAAAGCGATACGAGTTTGTTATATGATATTTTCATAGAAATATTCTTTTATACACGTATGACTACTCGAGACGGCTAACACACTTACAACGATATATTTTTATATTTTTATATAAATATTTATTTATTTTAAGTCTCTCGGAAACTAAGTCTTTTTCAAGACTTATTAAATTGCTGCTGACATTAAACGAGACTTAACACGTATAACCTAATCTTTTCCATTAAGTTAACAACTTACCGTTAAATCGTTCGATTAACGATTCGGTAGAGCTCGGTGACACGTAGACTAGTTACCGCTTTTATTTAGAAACTTATTAGATATTCCGTGTTAGGAATATTGTAGAATGCACGCTAGCGAGTCTCATTTTGGAAACGACATCACGAAGTCGTAATTAGCTAGCTTTGCACAGGAATATTCAGGCGAGTTCATAACCCCCACTTTTTACTGTTTTACATTTTTGTAAATGTTTTCGGGGTGGAAAGACATGCACGTTTTGCAAAAACATACAAAGTTTTGAACAAACGTAAAACTCGTATTTCTAAATCATATTACGAAGGGATTTCGAGGAACACAAATGATTTACGAAAGGTTTATGCTAAACATACCGGTTTTTACAAAAACAAATGCTTATTTTCGAAATGTGAATGATATTCGGCCAGGGTGACCAGGAATTTGGTTAGGGTAACCAGGGATATTTGGTTAGGGTAACCAGGGATTTGGTCAGGGTGACCAGGGATTCGGTCAGGGTGACAAGGGATTTATTTTATACATGGTATGGTTAGCGTAAGGAGGGTTACTACTTAGATCATGTGAGTGGGTAGGCGGGAACTGGAGGCCATTAATCCTCATTGTAGGACCGAGGGACGTAAGCGGTAGATCTATCTGGGTGTAGCGAGCCCAACCCCATGCCCAACAGTACGGACCTCGGGGTGACATTGTGCCCAACGCAAAATCCGCTAGGTTTGAGTCTTCCTACTTGCACTTCACACATATCAATGGCCTTGCAAACCATTGGTGATCTCTTTTTCCTTATTTGCTACATACCAGGGACATATATACTTACGAAACTACTTGTTCATACAAATTAAATACCATGTTTTATACAAAATTCAAAGCACAGGATTATGCGGGTATGGAGTCAAAGTCAGGGTGGGCATTGATAGTTTTGCGAACATTACAAATACACGGCTTTACAAATACATGGTTTTATGAACATAACGTGTTACAAACACAACGTTTCCATATAACTTGGCAAGAAAATGATTTTTAAATTCATTTTCTCAATACTATTTCAAAAACCGGTTATTCCAAAGATTTATTTCAAATCTTTCACAATACCAAAGATTTATTTCAAACCTTTCACAACTCAAAAGATTTATCTCAAATCTTTTACGAACAAACTATGAACTTGCTCAACTTTATGTTGACTTTTTCGCATGTTTCTTTCTCAGGTTACAGTTCTAAGTTATGGCACGATTGGAATAGGAGGACCATCGAGGATTCGAGTACTTAGCAGGCGTTCATTTTCTAGAGGTCTTTGCTTATTTTCTTCCGCTGTGCAATGACGATACCAGTCCAGTCACGCCAGCTCTGATAATTTCGGGGTGTGACAGATTGGTATCAGAGCCATAGGTTACAGCTATAGGTCACCTAGCTTTGATCCCAGATTGGTATCAGAGCTATAGGTTACAGCGAATTAGGTTCCTGTTGTGATACCTAGGCTCTAACCTCACTTTCCTCTGGGAACTTAGACTATTAAGACGTTGAATACATACAGAACGCCTAGTACTCGTATATGGTCTCCAACCGTTGCCGAAAAGCAAACAGTCAAAATTTTGTTTTCAAACATACGCTATTGTGGTGTTTTACACACGGTACACGAAACGATTACATTCAGTACACAACACTCTGAGAGTTTAGGAAACATGCATTTAAGACCTTCGGAAAAGGGAATTCAGTCGGGTGGCTGGATCTGGTCTGAGAGACTAGGAGATTCAGTCTGAGAGGCTGGGAGGATAGTCTAGTGGGACTAGGAGATTCAGTTTGAGAGGCTGGGAGGATAGTCTAGTGGGACTAGGAGATTCAGTCTGAGAGGCTGGGAGGATAGTCTAGTGGGACTAGGGAGTCAGTCTGGGAGGCTGGGAAAATTGTCTAGTGGGACTAGGGAGTCAGTCTGGGAGGCTGGGAAAATTGTCTAGTGGGACTAGGGAGTCAGTCTGGGAGGCTGGGAGGCTAGTGGGACTAGGAGGACTATATGATTGCTTATTGGTTATTGTGCATGTGTGTGTTTATTAAAGGTCATCACGTAGGAACCGCGAATATTAACTCGGGCACACATTATTATCCATATTGTCTGTGATATTTTAACTTCTCGAGCAGGCAGCCAACGCATAACAAAACGAGTGCACGAGAATACATGGAACTTAAATCTTACGTCAACAGATGTCGGGGTACATCACATTCTACGCGGAACACAACGCTAGTGCACAGGTATACGTGAAACTTAAGCTATACATCAACGGAGATTGAAATACGACATACACGACTATCGAGGTGAGGCCTTTGAGAAGGAACGATGACACAAATCTAACGACGACGCTAGATCCCTGTCAGCTGGAAAACTAACGATCAGGAAACGACAACTTGTCACGCGATCCTGTAATGACACAAATCATGCCAGGGAGAAGACGATTGTCTCCGCATCCCCCCCCCCCACCTAACTAACGACGAATACGCTATGTTCGACATTCCATGGTAATGTCACCTAACAATTGGTGACCCCAGGTAAAGTCCTCAAATTTCTTTTATTGAAATTTCGAATTTCACACTTACTGAGTAGATTTTCGTATCTCTACTCCTCTTAATGGTCATTGTATCATGATCATTTCTTTACAAGTTACATACATGGTTTTTCGTTGTGACCATGCCGAAAGTTTTCTTGTCGATACATATATTTATTGTCGGATTGCGCTAAAACCAAGTTCAACTGTTTGAACTTACTCATTACTCATATTCGATTCGAGACACCATATGATGTATTGGGAGCATCATATTCAAATCAATTTTAATGAGCACTTCAGTTGTTCCGAGTCGTGGTAAACTTGTTTGGTATTCGACTCCATTAAATTGTTGATTTCGACACCTTGTGGTGGTATTTTCACTTATTTGAACCTTGCGCTAAACTCGTTTACATATCTTATGCCCGGATTTAATTATTTATTTATTGATTCAGATTAAATCCGCTTTGATTTATCACGTTACAACAGTCTTAATACAATTGTGTGTTAAGACAATGGTACACAAATTCATTTCATATTCCGGTGTACCTCATAACGGTTCTTTCAACATCGATCGAATGCTTTGCGACATTCATTGCTTCTTCACCTTCGATCGAAAACATTATTTCTTTGATATTCGAATTTCAATTGAAAATTTTACGATATCATTTGAAACAAACTTTCGAATTCACTTTATTACGCTTTCATGTGACTTCCAACACGGTGGATTTGTTTGATCACCGCTATTATTGAATTATTTAAATCACTACGACACCTTGTGGTGTCAGTACAAACTTGTAGCTTGGGCTAATTATGATTAGGCGTTCTATGCAAAACACAGGTGATACTTGTTCGATCACCTCTATTATTAAATTGTTTCATTCATTGCGACACCTTGTGGCGTCGGTATGACTCACAGCTTGCGCTGATCACGATCGAACATTTCATGCAAACTATTACATTTGAGATTGTTGATTCTAAGTTCATCCAGTGGATGTTATTGCTTCTAGAACTCATTAACATGTTATAAACATTCATATGGTATTCGATTGGTCGAAGTTCCTGGTCATTGTTGGATCCCTGTTGACTTGGTCACGTTAGTGACGGTATCTATACATCTTGTTTCCTTTAACATCAACTTTTGGAAACACATCCCTTTTAAACCATTGGGTTCTTATTATTGAGGAATGTCATTAAATTCACATGATTCAAATAAGTCTTGTTTTGATTACGCGGTCATTCACTTTGTTATTACTCGGACTTACCTGCGAACAACACAATTCTGAGGAGATAACATAGTCTAAATTTCGAGGACGAAATTTCTGTAACAGGGGGAGAATGTGACAACCCGTGATTTACGGCACTTAATTACGTAATTAACAGGAGATTAACGCGACAATAAATAGTGTTTACGGCATGGATTAACTTAATTAGGCCTTTGGAGTGCCTGGGAACGTTTATCCGACTTTACAGTGCGCGTGTGGTGATTTACGAGAAATCTGCTGAACATGACGCGACAACGAACTAATACCGTACAAAATACTGACAACGCCGGAAAATAATAAATTTTTACGATATATTTTAGCTTCGTAATTTAATTTTAGTGACTACAGTCGAAACCGGATCGAAAAACAGATTAAGGATGGCAACGATACAATTTTTCGCGATTATTATCGTAATCAACGAACGGGCGTGCAAACAACGACTACCGACCGTATTTTTGTGTATTTTAATTTTTGACGTTAAACGGAGTTCTGGTTTTGACAACGGGTCTCATAGGAATTACGGGCCGCTTACGCAGGAGATGGGCTTGTGGGCCCTGGGCCCAAGCCTAAACCTATACATAATATTTTAGATCTTTACTACAAGATTTTTCTTGTAAATCTTTCCAAAATCCCTTGAAAATCTTGACAAAATATTCATAAAATCTACCAATCTTTTGCTTAGATCTTCATGAGATCTCTTAGATCTATTTACACACATACAAGACTTAAACTCATCTTCTATAAATAACCACACACACATTTCCTACAAAATAAAACACACCAACAAGCATCAGGTCTTTCCTCTCCCTCTCGGTTCCACACTACAACATAAAAAGGAGATTTTCACTAACATTCAACACACACAAATGCAAAGAAACATAATCTCCTGATCCACAAACCACAACCGACACCTGCTACCCCCCCCCCTTCTATTTTCCGTCGGTTAAGGAGACACCACCACCCGACGGTGGTGGTGAGCGGCGACTGGGAGAGAGTGAGAGGAGAGAAAGAACGGTGAGAAAGAGAGCCGGTCGGCGCTGTGACGGCGGCGCTGTGACGGCAACTCGACAAAGAAGACAGGCGGCTCGGGTTTTGGTTTCTTCCGACAAAGCTTCACGGTAAACCCCCCCTCTTATTCTCTTTCCTGATTTTGGTCGGACCGGCTCCGGCCGTGTTCCTGTTAATAATGATGATGTGTTTTGCTGACTAAGGAGATCGATGATGATGATGAGGTTGTCGGTTTGAGTTTGGTTCGGGTATAGTTTCGAGTTCAGGTTCGGCTCAGTCAGCAACTCTGTAGATTCGGCTCAGGATGCGGGTTTCGTGAAAACGGGTATCATTCGGGTCAGTTTTGGATACGGTCAAATCTGGTCAAAGGCGGTCAACAAAGTCAACAGTGCGGTTCGGGTCTCGGGCTACGGTTCAGCTTCAGTTTTGGCTCGGTCAACTCGGGTCAAACCTGGTTGACTCAGTCAACTCAGTCAACTCCGTCGGTCAACACAGTTGACCCGGTCAACTTGGTCAACCCAGCTTTTCAACACAAGGATTTGGTAAAAATTAAAGTCGCGATTTATATTTACATTGTTATTATTTCGTGAAAACGAGCTCGAACCGAACGATTAAAGTATAGCTTACATTGAGATATATTTGACAAATACATATCTTATGATTGCATATTGATTGAATTTTTGAAAAAGAACGACAACTTGCGTTGTCAGGGGCGTCCAAAAACAGAGGAAACTCTGCCCGTTTTTCGAGAAAATCCGCAAACACAAAAGGCGTTTTATTATAAAACGAAACTATCGGATCCCAACAACCTTCTATGGAAACAAATACAAATATATTACTTTCGGCAACTCCTTTATAAAGTCAATATAATTAATTATATTGTTTCAAACGCCAAACACACATTCGTTTATAAAAATAAATATAGTTATATATTTATTTTCAAACACGACAATCCGACGATTCTTTCGTGAATATAACTCTTTTATATTTATTTTATACGCCTAAACGGCATATACGTATATTTTTGGCAAATATACACAAGACGTGATATATATAATACAAGTTATTATATATTATTTTCATACGAAACGCGATACGAGTTTGTTATATGATATTTTCATAGAAATATTCTTTTATACACGTATGACTACTCGAGACGGCTAACACACTTACAACGATATATTTATATATTTTTATATAAATATTTATTTATTTTAAGTCTCTCGGAAACTAAGTCTTTTTCAAGACTTATTAAATTGCTGCTGACATTAAACGAGACTTAACACGTATAACCTAATCTTTTCCATTAAGTTAACAACTTACCGTTAAATCGTTTGATTAACGATTCGGTAGAGCTCGGTGACACGTAGACTAGTTACCGCTTTTATTTAGAAACTTATTAGATATTCCGTGTTAGGAATATTGTAGAATGCACGCTAGCGAGTCTCATTTTGGAAAAAACATCACGAAGTCATAATTAGCTAGCTTTGCACAGGAATATTCAGGAGAGTTCATAACCCCCACTTTTTACTGTTTTACATTTTTGTAAATGTTTTCGGGGTGGAAAGACATGCACGTTTTGCAAAAACATACAAAGTTTTGAACAAACGCAAAACTCGTATTTCTAAATCATATTACGAAGGGATTTTGAGGAACACAAATGATTTACGAAAGGTTTATGCTAAACATACCGGTTTTTACAAAAACAAATGCTTATTTTCGAAATGTGAATGATATTCGGCCAGGGTGACTAGGAATTTGGTTAGGGTAACCAGGGATATTTGGTTAGGGTAACCAGGGATTCGGTCAGGGTGACCAGGGATTCGGTCAGGGTGACCAGGGATTTATTTTATACATGGTATGGTTAGCGTAAGGAGGGTTACTACTTAGATCATGTGAGTGGGTAGGCGGGAACTGGAGGCCATTAATCCTCATTGTAGGACCGAGGGACGTAAGCGGTAGATATATCTGGGTGTAGCGAGCCCAACCCCAGGCCCAACAGTACGGACCTCGGGGTGACTTTGTGCCCAACGCAAAATCCGCTAGGTTTGAGTCTTCCTACTTGCACTTCACACATATCAATGGCCTTGCAAACCATTGGTGATCTCTTTTTCCTTATTTGCTACATACCAGGGACATATATACTTACGAAACTACTTGTTCATACAAATTAAATACCATGTTTTATACAAAATTCAAAGCACAGGATTATGCGGGTATGGAGTCAAAGTCAGGGTGGGCATTGACAGTTTTGCGAACATTACAAATACACGGCTTTACAAATACATGGTTTTATGAACATAACGTGTTACAAACACAACGTTTCCATATAACTTGGCAAGAAAATGATTTTTAAATTCATTTTCTCAATACTATTTCAAAAACCGGTTATTCCAAAGATTTATTTCAAATCTTTCACAATACCAAAGATTTATTTCAAACCTTTCACAACTCAAAAGATTTATCTCAAATCTTTTACGAACAAACTATGAACTCGCTCAACTTTATGTTGACTTTTTCGCATGTTTCTTTCTCAAGTTACAGTTCTAAGTTATGGCACGATTGGAATAGGAGGACCATCGAGGATTCGAGTACTTAGCAGGCGTTCATTTTCTAGAGGTCTTTGCTTATTTGCTTCCGCTGTGCAATGACGATACCTGTCCAGTCACGCCAGCTCTGATAATTTCAGGGTGTGACACATAATTACCAACTTATAACTACTTTCCCTTTGACAAATCACTGGACTAACAATGATTAATCGTTAAGTTAACCGTTAATTACGACGGTTTGACTTTTAAGCTAAAACCAAGCTAAAACTTAATTAAGAAAGGTCAAGCAAACTTACAAGAGTCCTATGAACGACCAGAGATCACTTGAGTCTGCTTTGAAGCTCCAAGAATGATCAGAAGTGCAAGAGAATGGTGTGAAGAATGAGTTGCAACTCATGGGCTTTATATAGTGATCAAATAACCACAAAATTTTGTCTAAGTCTACTACTGCCCACAACTCTCCCACAAGTGTCCCTAGTGCTCTAGGGGTTGCCTAGGGGTCGCACATGAAGAGAAACATCCGTTTTGGGTCGATTATTCGCGAATACAGGAGGCTGTCTTCACTTTCTGTTACTGTGTGTATGACGCGGCCCGCGTAAGGTTATGTTAACCTTTATGCGGCCCGCCTTAGCCCTTCTGATCAGATTTTACATTTTCAAGTTTCCGCATATTCGTCCCTTGGCTCTTCGAAAGGTCAACTAGTTTATTTCTTGCAATTTGAACCCTCTAAATTGACATATAAGGGCTTTAAGACATTTACCCACTTTGTTTAGTCCCCGGTTAACTTTATTGTCACCCGAAAGGTCCTAACTTTCAACGTTGACGCTTTTAACCCCTCGCATACGAATTTGATCATAACTTTCTCATACGATAACGAAACTTTATGAAATTTTAATCGTGCATTCTAGTGAGCATAATTAACCGTTACAAAGCTTCGGGTTTGCTAAAAGGTCACTCAGAGGTATAATTTAAACATGTTGACACATTTAACCCCTGCAGTTTGTAATCTCTCACTTTCTTTCATATTTAGCTTCGTATGATCCATGATTTATTCGTTTGAAGGTATGAGCATCATGTAGGGTTAATGTACAATATATTTATTCACTGTTGACATTTAGAACTCGTATTTTCATATACTTTTCATGTTTGTCAACTTTAGAAATAAGAATTTGGTCTACTCAATAGATTCAATTACACCTAGAGACTCTTTAATTGATTTAGGTGCACCTATGTTAGAAAAGGATCAATGGCGGTCAAACTTTTACAAGTTTAGATTATTGGAGAGAATTTTTAAAGTTGGGATTATTATCGGAAAACAGGTGAAACTTATGATTATTAAAATCTAACAACCTAAAATAAAAATACTTAAAACTTATCGATTATTATTTATTACTAAAAATAACACATAAGTATTTAAAAATTGTTATTTTACTATTCATCAGAAGTTTAGTTTAATATGTATAATGTATAATATAATGTCTAAAAATCAAATATATACATCGCTCGAGTTGTGCTGATCAAAAGTCGTGCAATTTTTTTAATATAGAAACGCATCTTTTGTTTTTCAATTTTAGATATTCCTACGTTAATTCTACCATATATTTTATTAATATAATTTAAATAGTAAATATCATCAAAACGATATTGCAAGTTTTTTAGTATTTACAAATTAAAATTTTCTATAATTTTTGTCATATTTTTTATTGATTAATGCAACCTTTTAGAATAAGAGTTACATTTGTGTTTAACGAATGCAACACTTCTAATAAAAGTTACAAATTTATTAAAATATGCAACCTTTTAATAAAAAAATTGCAGTTTCAATAAAAATTTGCAACTTTTTTTTATGAAAAAGGTTGCAGTAGATCATTTAATGCAACCTTTATGTTGATGGAAGTTGCATTTGAGTCAAATGCGCCACTACAAAAAAATGAATATTAGGGACTGAAAAATCAGTATCTGATACACTAAAATCAGTCCCTAATGGTTATCGGGGACTGATTTGCCAGTCCCCAACTAGTCCCAGATACCTAGTTCTAGATAGTGGCATTAGTAACTAGAAATCAGTCTCCATTGTATGGCACCAACAAGTACTATCAGTCAGTCTCTGATACATATAAATTCAGTCATTAATATGTACCCTTGTACCACATCATTTCAGTCTCCAACTGCTTATTTTCCATGACTAAAAATCAGTTTCTGATACTACAATATTTCAGTCCCCTACACATTTCTTTAGGGACTAAAAATTAGTTGTTTAACATGTATCAATTTGTCTCTAATACGTTTCACACGGTTCATGATTCTATGTAAATTTAGTCCCTAATAAGATGTTTTGGAAACTGAAGATTAGTCTCTGAAATTGCATCATTTCAATTCCTAAATTTTTTCCTTTAAAGACTGAAAATTAATCTCAAATATCATGTCATTTTAGTCTCAAATATGGTTTTTAGAGACTAAAAATCAGTATCAGGTAACATTTACTAGGAATGAGCATATTGTACCCGGTACCGAATTTACCGAACTGGGTACATTTTCGGATTCGGTACCGGTACCTGCTTTCGGGGATTTTCGGTACCGGTCGGTACCAAGCTCATCCCTAACATTTACTTTTAGTACCAACATGCTTTAAATACAAAATGAATAAGACCCAATCTATTACAAATACGTTGCTAAACTTGTTTTACATATATCATATTCCAAGAAATTTACAGCAATGTATAAATTCTACAAATATAGGGAGCGAAAATTGCACAAACAACGCTAAAGTGACAAGTTGACTTTGATCACCACATGTGCGTTTGGGCGCGCTAGTCCTAGGTTTGGCACAAGACTTAATGCAAGGTCAGCAACTCTCAAGACGAGTTACTTTGATATCTTATTCAACACCAAGCATTGCTTCTTTTAAGTTCAAAACCAAATTGTAACCTTCATATTTGCCTTTGTGTAGCCCTTGACATGAGTATCTGACACCCGTGATGTCTAACCTGTTAAAGAATGATTATAAGAAATCAAACGAGTTGCTGAAATCATATCAACACATTGAAATGCAAACTAATGTTAGACTCGTGGGGTAACTCATAAGCCCAAGTATCTAAATTAAGAATCGTGGAATGCAATGTTACAAGTAATGTACCTTGATGACAAGGAAACAAGTCCTGATATATTAATGCAAATTGGAGATGCATCTTCATCCAATTTCATCCATAGCTTATAGCATCCATGCATAACAAAAAAAAAATATAAAATAATGCACATTATATTTGCTTGATATAACCCATTCGTTTGTAGCCAATATAAGCGCAGCCAAGTTATTCCACTTCAAGGCCACCATACAAGTATATCATGACTCAATAGCTCAACTTCTATACAAAGATTTCCCAACAAACATCCACAAGGTGCACAAACCAAACACCAAAGCAAACCAACAGGATGTCGTTATTTTGTCAAAATTCAGTAATGTATTCAACCAACAATATATATCTAGAATTTTAGTCAAATGTAAAAGTGTAAGTAATCGCTAATGTATAAACTATGTTACGAGGGTTCGAGCTCGATTCGCGTAGTCTAAAATCTAAAAATCTGAAATCTATATCGAGCTAAACTAACTTTCGCGTCATTAAGACCTTACCGGATCTTCATTGACCGTTGTTGACTGCGTTGACCGTCTGTTGACCAACGTTGACTGACTTTGACTTTAGTTGACCGGGTTTGACCCGAATCCGAACCGAAATCTAAGCCGTTTACTTGTTCCACTGAACCGAATCTGACCCGATGTTGACCACGTTTGACCCGAACCGAAATCTGACGTGAACTCGAACTGAAACTGAGTTGACTCGTTACCTTAGATCGACTCTGACCCAAACTGTCTGACCCGTTGACGGTCATTTGACCGAACCAACCCACGAACCGCGAGACCGAACCGAAGCTAACCCAAACACGAATCCGAGTCTGACCGAGCCATCTAAACCCAAAACATCATCAGCAACAACAAAATTATCATCACCTTCAATCTTCAAGAAATAAAAAGAAACGGGGGGTGGGTGTTTACCGGAAATTTGTCGGAGAATTAAACACCACCGCCGTGAGCCGAGCCGCCATGAGTCGAGCCACTGACCACCGCAGACGCCTCCACTGCCGCCGCCGTGAGCGGCGGCGTCGACTCCTCTCTCTCCTGATCTCCCTCGATCTCTCTCTCTTTCTCTCCGCGAACAGTCCTTCTCTCCCTCGATCTCTCTCTCTTTCTTGTAGTGCCGGCCGGTCATCGATGCTGGCAGCTGGTCAGACCACGAGAAAGAGAAGAGAAGAAGGTTGAGTGGGTATGGTTTCGTGAGAGAGAGACAACAGAGAATGTTCTCTGTGTTTTTGTTTTGAAGATGAGGTATGGTTGAAGGGAGAGGAGGATAACTCCCAAACGTATACACAAACCTTTCTACCGTTTGTGGGTGTGGCTGATGTTGTTCTGAGGATTTGAAGGAGATAAGGGTGTAGGCACGTGTGTTCTTCATTTGTGATTATGATTAAGTTACAGAGAAGTGAGATGGGAGGGAGGGTAAAGGAAACACACGGATCAAAAGAAGGTATTAGGGTTCTCTTTGCCATTGATCACACTCAATATCAACGGCCAGTATTAACCCAGCCACAAACACACGGATCCAAGTGCATAAATTTAAAAATACAAAAAATTTAAAAAAAAATACAAAAAATTTAAAAAAATCACACAAACATTTATAAAAAAAACATACAACTTCATTAATGTTTATAAAATTACATAAACCTAAAAATTACAAAATAAGAAACCTAAAGCGTTAAATAAATTTCAAAAAGGTCGATCTTGTCACCCCATATTTTTGCCATATACTTAATCCATAAAACCAACGAAATCCTAATGTGTTCAATTACCACAAAAATAGGAAAACCAAAACAATAAAACAGAAGAAAAGGAAGGTACCTGGTGCAGCGGACGAGGTGCGGCGCGCGATCGACTGAGGAGGTAAGTTGACTCCGAACTCGAGCTTGAAGAACTACCAACAAGCCGAGCACGGGCTCGACTTGGCCCATTTGCAAGACACGCCCGAACTCGACTAGGCCTAAGCCTGACTAGTAAGTAGGTTTTTCAAGCTTCGCTTTCGCGCATTTACTATTTATTAAATAGTTTAATTATATTTATAAGTTTTTATATAATTTTTAACTTATAATTTTTTTATATATAACATAATATGTATATAAAATACTTATTGTATTGAAGTATTATATTATGATAATAATTATTCATAAATATATATTCATTTGTATTAAATAAACATTACATAAATATCATACTCATTAAGCCTCACAACCTCAATAAACAAAGCTCGGGCTGATTATTTCTCCTGTCTATAAAAAATCATTGGAGACTAAATATTAATTCCTAATAAGGTTTCGGAAAGATCTTTAAGCTTGATGTCCCAGTCCCAGTCCCTGATGCTTCCCAATAGATGGTAGAATATGCATAACAAAATTGGACACCGAAAATTAGTCACCAATAATTTTCTATGCCAAAAGGCATTCAAAACTGAATATTAGTCCCTAATTTTGTCTGTCTTTAAAAAAAATCAACCTCTAATACAATTAGTAACTAATAAATTTGTCCCAGATACTACGTATCCGAGACTGATAGATTAGTCCCTCATAGTTTAGTCCCTCGGTGTCAATATATTAGTGACTGAATATTAGTGACCAATAAAATGGCGCCATTTTTATTAATGGGGGCAGTTATTTAGGACTGAATTTCAGTAACCAATATGTTTTCCTCCAAAAATTATTTTTAGACAAACATATTTGTGACTAAAATTCAGTCACGGACATCAGTTACAAAAAAAATCAACCTCTAATACAATTAGTAACTAATAAATTAGTGCCAGATACTACGTATCCGAGACTGATAGATTAGTCCCTCATAGTTTAGTCCCTCGGTGTCAATATATTAGTGACTGAATATTAGTGACCAATAAAATGGCGCCATTTTTATTAATGGGGTCAGTTATTTAGGACTGAATTTCAGTAACCAATAAGTTTCCCTTCAAAATTTATTTTTAGACAAACATATTTGTGACTAAAATTCAGTCTCAGATAAGTTGTCCAAGTATTAAGGACTGATTATTAGTCACGGACATCAGTCACAAAAAAATCAGTCTCTAATACAATTAGTAACTAATAAATTAGTCGTGATGGTGCTTCATGGTGTGAAGCACGAGGTGCAGATGGTGCTCGTGTACGAGATGCAGGTCTTTGTGACTGAGTGGGAGGAGCAGTCTGTGCACAAAGTTGTGCGTATACGGCGTTTATTGCTCCTTGAGATCTGACATACCACGAGATGGGGGTTTCACCGGGAGGTAAAATTGAACTTATCAGGATCTCGGGTTGTACTCCTAGAGTAACAAGGTCATTTGGATTATTATCGTTGTACTGGACTACGTTATCATCCGAAGCTTCTTCCACAATCCCTTCAACTTGGGTATTGTGTGCGAAATTTGGCTGAGGGCCGGATTGACGGTTTCTCGGAGTTTCTTCCATTGAAAAACAGAGATGGAAGAGTAAATCGAAACGAGAAGATATGAATAAAAACTGAGAAATCGGTGGGCGCCAATGAAGAAACGCAGGTTTAATCGACGGGAATCATTTGATTCGGGGATGACTGATCTCCTTCTTCGAACAACAACTGCAAAACAAACAACCGTTAGACACGCCACGGGGAGAATGGGGGTTCTCTCCATGACCACCCTCCGGCGTGAGAATAAGTACAGGGTTTGATGAAGAAGAAGAAGTAATAGTAAAGTGAAGTGAGAGTAACTTGAGCATTATACCTGAATTATCCTTTATTTATAACCGAAGTTTGGGCGGGAAAATATGTTAGATCGAAAAGATGACGGAAAATAATTTTCGTGAGCGGTTATTCCTTCCACCGTTAATCACTAACGGATGTGTGTGCACACGGATCACGATTATGATCGATGGCTGGGGAGATGTCACGTGGAAAGTGGGCAAGTATGGATCTTCCTTCAATTTTGGTGCCATCATCGTGACTTTGGGGAATGCCCATGATGATGCCACGTGGCCATTCGGTTATAACCGAATGGTGATGCACGATAAAGCCTTCTAGAAGGATTACAGCTGTAATCCTATGTGGCCCTTCTTCATGGTAATTATGTTATAACAGAAATGTTTATTTTTGTCCGAGTCTGGGTGACTTTTGCGCAGAGATATTGTTAGGATTAAATCCTAACTGTTCTGCTGTATGGTAGCTTGCGCAGGGATTTATTAGTTCCCTTTTGGCGCGCGGATGTCAAGACTACTCTCTTTTTTAGAACCAGTGCGCTGCCGCGCAAGGTTCCTTGAAAGAGGTTCATTGGTGGTGAGGTTGTGGTATGGTCCTGAACACCTATGCAAGGTTTTTGGGACCTTACCCCTTCAGGACGTGTTACAGACTTCAGAGATAAAAACTTGTCAAAAACAATAATTACAAACAGTAACTTAAACAACGAATACTTTATTATAATAATGCACCGCCTAACCTACGCGCCAAAAAGATATCCTATAAAATGATACATCTCAGCAACTTCCATTTAATGAAACCAAAAAAACAAACGCCAATACTACTAAATATCACTCACTTTAAAAACGCCAAAAAATTAAAAAAATCAAAGATGGCTAATATGCTTTCTTGGATATTTAGTATTGTTCTTCGTGAAGTTTCTCTGAATGGATTGTTAGGTGAGGGGAGTAAATCAGTATGATTTTGCTGCATGAGGAGATGAGATCAATGACAGTCATATGTCATTTTGTGTTCTTTGTTCTTGAAGAAGGCTTGGATTAGGAGAAGAGATCAATGACACTAAAGAGTGGGATGATTATAAAGATGAAGATCAAGTTGAAGAACAAAAGCGAAAAACCCACTCACACGTCATAGATCTATGTCCCCAAACATCCACAAAAAGCCACTTCAACAGACGAGCAGGCAAAAATAATCAAACTGATGGGTTTGTTAAGTTTTACATAAAATGCCATATATTTGGTGACAGTTCTTGTAGTATTAAAGAAGAGAGAGATTGATGACGGTGAAGATTGTGAAGAGAGATCCGATTAGGATTTTTAATTTATTTTTTTCGCTTCTATTTTTTTTCCTGTGGTTGTAATATAATTTTCCAATTGTAAAATGCCAAGATACCACAACGCCACAATGTATATAAAAAATAATAGAACAATGGGCCATCTTGTCTAAAAAGCCTTGAAAAACGCCATTAAGAGAGATATTCTGACCCCTTGTGGGTTCCGATGGCATACGATTTGAAAAACGTCATAAACGCCAAAATATTAATAAAATGAAACCATTAAAACGTCATATAATTGTTGCATTTGGTTAATGCCAAAAAATCTTAAACCCCCAAAATAAATCAATATTGTGAAAAGTGGAATTGGAAAAGCGGAAGATAAAATGACAAAAAAGCCCATACGCCCTAATTATATCGCGCGCCACGTGTTGGGCCAAGATGCATTCTCATCGTTCTCTCACTTTTGGGCGTTTTCTCCTGATAACGTTTATATATATATATATATATATATATAGAGAGAGAGAGAGAGAGAGAGAAAGTATAATGTACAAAACGCCTTATCGTACTTCACGTACGCGACGTGTTCTAAATCGTCAGATATATGTGATTATAACGCATGGACTGGTTAATCACGCTTTGAACTAATTAAATCACGGATGGGACTGAAAATCACGCATAGAACTCATGTTTCAGATTAATCACGCATGGGAATAAGCTTCTGAAAATAATCACGCATGTTTTAAATAATCCCGC
Organism: Helianthus tuberosus; assembly: GCA_030545235.1. Lineage (NCBI taxonomy): Eukaryota > Viridiplantae > Streptophyta > Magnoliopsida > Asterales > Asteraceae > Helianthus > Helianthus tuberosus. Next base: position 31,184,478 of record CM060373.1, on the reverse strand, counting down.
ATCCAAATTATCACGCTTTCAACCCTGATTTGACGGTTACTAGTGTCGCGTACGTGAAGTATGATAAGGCCTAATGTATCTTAACCTCTCTCTCTCTCTATATATATATATATATATATATATAGAAACGGCTTCAGGAGAGAACGTTGAAAAGTGTGAGAACGGATCCTGGCCCAACACGTGGCAGGGGGCGCTAATTGTTATGCAGGGGTACGATTGTCCTTTTATACGTTCCCTCCTTATTCGCGTTATAAATCTCTTTCAAATTAAAACTCCAAAGATTTCTTGTTAGTTGTTACCTCCTTTGGAAGCTTTCTCAGATCTATGGCGTCTAATGTGGATTCTGTTCGACAAAGTAAAATTCGTTGACGTTTTCTATTTTTGTTCCAGCAAATCATGCAACGGATATGGCGTTTTGTTCTTTTATGCTTGTTTCAATGTTTTTTTTTATATTAGTATTTTGTAATGTGTTGTATGATTTTCAATGGCGTTATTCAATTATGCAATTTAATCGCGTTTCAATTGGTAGTTAAACAATTACTAAGAACTCAGACAAATCTCAGTTTGGCGTTTTGTATGATTTTTTTGGCGTTTTGTATATTTCACTCCTATAGAACACATACAGATCTCAATTTGGCGTTTTACATCATTTTTATACATCTTTTTTTTTTCGACCTATTTGTTCATAATATGCTACTTTGAAGTTACATAACAAACAATATAAGATTGGACAAGCAAATCAAACGCCAAAAAAAAAACAACGCCACTAAATAAATCTACCATAAACCGCTAATTTTGGTCATGCTAAACTCAATAATGTTTTGCTGAACGAGATGGACAACATTGTTAATCCACACTCAAGAAAGATGTCTAACAATGTTGTCCATCCCGTTTAGCTATACTTTATTGAGAACAAAACTGAATCTCCATGAAATGGCGTTTTTGAGTTTTTGTGGTTTTTGTATGTTTTGGCGTTTATATTGAGGATCTTGCTCATTACATCGAGCGAAAGTTTACTGAGAAAATAGTGTATATCAAAGAAACATGAATTGGAATCTTTGATATTTGGGGTTTTTGGCGTTTTTAAGATGAATGGTATAGAGGAAAACATGGCGTTTGGGGTTTTGGTGTGGATTTTAGTAGGTCTGAGAGGTTGTTTATATAGGAAGCTTTTGGCGCGATTTTTATTACAGTAAATGCTAGTAATTAAGTTCCGTCGTTTCAGTACTGTTTGTTCAGCTTTATCGGTTAAAAAAAAGTTTGGCGTTTTATATCTAATGGCGTTTAGATTAGAATGAAGTGTGCTAAGTGTGTTAAGGCGGGATTTTAATAGCGTTTTATTCGTGAGTTTGGCGTTTTGTGTAGAGAAGTTAAAAGACCCTTTTACCCTTAATGAAGCGCGCTACACTAATAAAAGTGATGTTATTTACGAAAACGCCACAGCGTCATCTAGTCCGTAGATTGTTTTGATCTGACGATCCATAAGCGTTCTCTCCGTTCTCACACTTTTCACCGTTTTCTCTAAATCCTGACCCTATATATATATATATAGGGGAGGGTTTAAATGAGAACGCTAAATATTGTGAGAACCGTGAGAACAAATGAAAAAACCGTGAGAACTTGGTAAAAAACAATTCAAATTTTTTTTCTACACTTATCATTATTATTCGAATACAATGTTAGAAATTTAATTTACACGTTTAAATTTACGTGAATTCGTAAACAAAGAAAATTTACACATGTGTAAGTTTGCCATTTACACATGTGTAAATCTGTTATATTTACACATGTGTAAAAAATCTAAAAAGAGTGATTTTGAAAGGAGAAATGAATTATTTGATGTTGTAATTTCTTTTTTTGATGTTGTATCTTAATTACAATGAGGTTTGTATTAAAAAAATTTGGTTTTGATTGGTTTTTCATTCGTTCTCACGGTTCTCGCAAGATTTACACATGTGTAAATGGCAAACTTACACATGTGTAAATTTTCTTTGTTTACGAATTCACGTAAATTTAAACGTGTAAATTAAATTTCTAACATTGTATTCGAATAATAATGATAAGTGTAGAAAAAAATTTTGAATTTGAATTGTTTTTGACCAAGTTCTCACGGATTTTTCATTTGTTCTCACGGTTCTCACAATATTTAGCGTTCTCATTTAAACCTTCCCCTATATATATATATATATATATATATATATATATATATATATATATTATATAGGGGAAGGTTCATTGGGGAACACTAAAAAAGTGGGGAACCGACTCAAACGAACTCCGATTGGACTCATTCCAGAGGTGTTGGAACCGGCTCGTCGAACCCTAACTAAGATCTCTTAACCCCAAACCCTAAATCCTAACTCCTAAACTCTAAACCCTAAAGCTAAAAAACAAGGCTAAAACCTATGCTAAACCGTAAAATCTAAACTATAAACCCTAAAAGCTAAACACTAAAGGCTAAAACTAAAGCTAAACCCTAAACCCTAAAGCTTAACCCTAAAGCTAATCCCTAAGGCTAAAACCTAAAGCTAAACCCTAAAGCTAAACCTTAAAAGCCAAACCCTAATATATTTAGGGTTTAGGGTTAAGAGATCCTAGTTAGGGTTCAACGAGCCGGTTCCAACGCCGCTGGAATGAGTTCAATCGGAGTTCGTTTGAGTCGGTTCCCCACTATTCTCCACTTTTTTAGTGTTCCCCAATGAACCTTACACTATATATATATATATATATATATATATATATATATAGAAACGGGTTCAGGAGAGAACGGTGAAAAGTGTGAGAACGGTGAGAACGGATTCTGGCCCAACACGTGGCAGGGGGCCCTAATTGTTATGGCGGGGGTACGATTGTCCTTTTATACGTTCCCTCCTTATTCGCGTTATAAATCTATTTCAAATTAAAACTCCAAAGATTTATTGCAAGTTGTTACCTGCTTTGCAAGCTTTCTCAGATCTATGGCGTTTAATGTGGATTCTGTTCGACAAAGTAAAATTCGTTGGCTTTTTCTATTTTTCGTTCCAGCAAATCATGCAACAGATATGACGTTTTTTTGTATTATTATTTTTATAATCTCTTGTAGGATTTTCAATAGCGTTATTTCAATTTTGCAATTTAATCGCGTTTTAATTGATATTTAATCTATTATTAAGAACTGCAATTGCAGTTTTCAATATTAATTTTAATTTTTGTTTACGTTCTATTGTATTTCTTATGTTTTTACGATCATTGGCGTTTTTCATCTATTTGATTAGTTTTGAATTTTATTTAGTAGTATTTGTGAATATCAGTTATTACTATTTTGTTAATTTGTTTAAACATTAGTTTTGTTAATTTTGGTGTTTTCATTATGATGTTATATTTTGTTATTTATTTATGTTGTGAAGTGTTTTTAATTATTCATCTCATGGCTTTTTTATCATGTCGTTTTTAAATTATGTGTTTATTACGTCTTGTTTATTATTCAATTAATGGCGTTTTAATGTATAATGTTATTACGAGACATCACTCTATTTTTCTGATTTTTATGTTCCTCCCAGTGTTTTCTCAGACGAAGTCTTTTCCTTGAGTCAAAAGCATTGCCCCAAAACTGGATTACTATTTATCATTCCTGACGTCAGTGAAAAATTAAAGCCCAGAAAGGACATGGAATTCTCAAGCCTTGATAATTGTTATTCAATGTATGTTAAGTATGCCAAGGAGTGTGGGTTTTCAGTCAGGAAAGGGACTACAAAGATAAACTCTAAAGGTGTCTTACATATTAAGTATTACTTGTGTACGAGATCTGGGTTATACAAGGACAAGAAGGTTGATACGTTGGACCTCAATCAAAAGGAGCGAGTAGTGTGATCTAACTTTTCAAAGAGGACAGATTGTGGTGCACTGTTATGTGTACTTTTTGAGGCTGGATCATGGAAGGTGTTTAAGTTTGTAGAGGAGCACAATCATGAACTTGTTGAACGTCCTGATAAGCATTTTCTTCCAACTGAACGACACCTCACTCAGCTCCAGAAGCATGTTATACACAGTATGTCTAAGTTGAATTTGGGTCATGTCAAGGATTTTAATGTTATGAAGACTTGTTTTGGTGGGTTTGAAGACGTGGGTGCAAGCAATGTTGAATTTAAGAACTATAAGAGGCAAATTAACTTGTTCACAGGGGAATATGACGCCGATATGGTTGTGAAACATTTGAATGAAAAAAAACATTCCCAGCCTAATTTCTCGTATGATTACATCACAGACGAAGAGAATCGTTTGAAGAGTCTTTTTTGGTGTGACGATCAAGCCAAACGTAATTACCACGTGTTTGGTGATGTGATTTTGTTTGACGCCACGTATCGTTCCAACAAGTAATATTTTATAATTCAACTTCTTCTGTTTTTGGCGTTTTATTAATTTACATGCAATGGCGTTTTTTTTATTTTACATGCAATGGCGTTTTATTAGTTTACATGCAATGGCGTTTTATTAGTTTACATTCAATGGCGTTTTATTATTGTTTCATTTCTCATGGCGTTTTCATATGCAGATACTCTATGGTGTTTGTACCGTTCACTGGTATAGACAATCATCACTGCAATGTTACATTTGGTGCAGCATTGTTGGCGTCAAAAACTGCTGATACGTATATTTGGTTGTTAAGAGTTTTTTTAAAAGATGTTGGTTCTCAACCAAAAGTTGTTATCACTGACCAGGATCCAGCGATGAAGAAGGCTATTTCTGTTGTATTTGTTGACACGAGGCATCGGTTATTCATGTGGAATGTGATGCATAAACTTTCTTTGAAGGTTGTTATGCTTTTTTTTATCTTTGGTGTTTTAGGATACACTGCGTTTTAAAATACATGGCGTTTTGTACCTTGTTACTATTTTTTAATTAAGTTTTGTCTTTTGTTTTTTTTATGCATGGCGTTTTCGTGTTATATATAGGTTGGTGTTAGGCTATGCAATTCCACCAATTTTAAAGAACGTATTTGTGGTGTTGTGTGGACGTATATTCTCACACCTGAAGAGTTTGAATCAGAATGGGAAGCAGTTATCGCAGAATTCAATTTAGAAGATAATGACTGGCTATCTGATTTTTTTGCACTTAGGGAATCTTGGATCCCTGCATACTATAGAATGGAGCATATGTCTGGTCTTATGCGAACGACATCCAGGTCGGAGAGTGAGAATCATTTTTTTGGTCAACTGTGCAATTCGAAAGCTACTCTTGTTGAGTTCATGACGCATTACGAGACTGCAATAGAAGCCCAGCGTCACACACATTGTAAAAATGATCATGAATCTCGATACAAAAGACCCCAGTTGAAGAGTAGTTAAAATTGTTGGAAGGGCAAGCTGTTGACATATACACAAAAAGTATTTTTTGTGACGTTCAAGCTGAGCTTATTGGAGTTGCGGATTGCATAAATCAACGTTACGAAGATCAGCCTGATGGGTTTGTTAAGTTTTACATAAACGACTTCCAACAACCTTGTACATCCTTATTTGAGGTAAATAATGGCGTTTTGGTTTTTATGGTGTTTTCTGTTAATGGCGTTTTATCATATGCAATGTGTTTTTTTACTTTTTTAGACAAACATTCTATGCATGGCGTTATAGAGATATTGTTTTTGGCGTTTTTCAGGTAATGTTCCGTAAGTCTGATTGCACATGCAGTTGCTAATGCAGGCGTTTTGAAACGTTTGGTTTGCTATGTAGACATATATTCTATGTTTTGAGAATTATGGACATTAGGGAATTTCCAAAACAATACATTCTGAATAGATGGCGCAAAGAGGCCTCCCCAAACTGCTCTCCTGAATTCTTAATTAGTCATGAATATATGACCGAACTTGATCCTGATGTGCAAAGTATGATGCGAGATATTATTTATTCAACCGAATACACTTTGAACTGTTTGTCTGGTAATAAAGAGGAGCTATCCTTATACAAGGATCATCTTCAATCTTATATGAAGAAGGTTCAAGATATGCAGTTTGTTGCTCCTCCCGCTAGTTCTAGGGATAGATTTGCCGAGATAACCGGTCAATATAAAAACGATAAGAATCTGATAAGAGTCCCTGTAGGTTATAAATCCAAAAGTTCTGGTTCTCGGAAGTGCCTGAAATCTAAACAGGATATAGCAATCGACAAAAAGAAATCAAAGTCGAAACCCGGTGCCAAAGAAAGACAGTGTCAGAACTGCAAAGCCTATGGACACTACGCATCAACATGCAAACAGGCCGTAATTAAAAGAAGATCGACAAGGTCTTCGAGAGCCAGTGAAGAGTAGTTTGGCGTTTTGTATTTGTCATTCTTACAGAACACATACAGATGGTCTTTGAGAGCCAGTGTAGAGTAGTTTGACGTTTTTTTTATTTCAATCCTATAGAACACAGACATTTCTCAGTTTGGCGTTTTAAATATATTTTTTTTGCATCTTTTCCTTTTTTTCTACCTCTTTGTTCATAACATGCTACTTCGAAGTTAAATAACAAACAATATAAGATCGGGCAAGGAAATCAAACGCCAAAAAAAAAAAAAAAAATAACGCCACCAAATAAAACTACCATAAACTTCTAATTTTGGTCGTGCTAAACTCAATAATGTTTTGCTGAATGAAATTGATAACATTGTCAATCCTCAGTTAAGAAAAATGTGTAACAATGTTATCCATCCCGTTTAGCTAAACTTTATAGAGAACAAAAACAGAATTTCCATCAAATGGCTTTTTTGAAGTTTTGTGGTTTTTGTATGTTTTGGCATTTACATTAAGGATCTTGCTCATTACATAGAGCAAAAGTTTATTGAGAAAATAGTGTATATCAAATAAACATGGATTTGAATCTTTGATATTTTGGTTTTTTTGGCGTTTATAAGATGAATGGTATAGAGGAAAATATAAGTTTTTGTGGTTTTTGTGTGGATTTTAGTAGTTCTGAGAGTTTGTTTATATAGGAAGTTTTTGGCGCTTATTTTAGGCACGATTTTTATTACAGTAAATGCTAGTAATAAAGTTACGTCGTTTCAGTACTGTTTGTTCAGCTTTATCTGTTAAAAACAAAGTTTGGTGTTTTATATCTATGGCGTTATATTATGATGAAGTGTGCTATGTGTGTTGAGGCGGGATTTTAATAGTGTGAGTTTGGCGTTTTATGTTAAGTCAAAAGACCATTTTACCCTTAATGAAGCGCGCCAGATTAATAAAAGTGATTTTATTTACGAAAATGCCACTGCGTCATCTAGTCCATAGATTGTTTTGATCTGACGATCCATAATCGTTCTCTCCGTTCTCACACTTTTGAGCGTTTTCTCTAAGACCTAACCCTATATATATATATATATATATATATATATATATATATATATATATATATATATATATATAAGGTTGGGTTATATGGAAAACCCCATCTTTTTGAGAAAACCTTGGAAACCCAACCTCATCCATTGATTTTGTTTCATCCAAGTAGATCAATGGTTGAGCTTTTTTTTGGTGTCTTTTACATTTAAATAAAACCATAAATTATACACAAGTAAAGGAGAAGGGCATTAAAGGTATTGAAAATCTGACTTTTCTCTCACACACATCAACTTTATTTCTCTTACACACACATGTTATCTCTCTCTCCTCTCTCATCTGTCTTCAATCAAGATCATGATGAATACCAAACACAAGTTTAGATCTTCAAGTTCAGATCTACATCGTGTGAAAGAGAAAATGTTTGAAGATTGTTGTTTGAGAGAAAGAACGATGGCAGAATGAAGGTTTTTAGAGAGAGGAATTTGTTGTTTTAGAGAGAGAAACAACAATCTTCATCATGTTTATCTATAACACCAAGAACACACATACAAGTGTGTGAGAGAGAAAAAGTTTGAAGTTGTTGTTTTTAGAGAGATAAAGTTGATGTTTTAGATAGAGAAACAACAATCTTTATCACAAAGACACACGCACAAGTGTGTGTGAGAGAAGAAGGTTTGAAGATCTTCTTCGTGTTCATCGGACGGTTCTAGATCCGGTAAGTGTTCTTGAAATATCATTTCACACTTGATTTTTTGTTGAAATGGTTGTTAATATGTTTTTATGGGCTGAAAGTGTTCTAGTAATGGTTAATGTTCATGTATTTTAAATAAATCGAAAACTTTAGGATGAGATTTTGAACGGGTTTTTTTGTTGGTTTGGTTGCTTGTTTGGGGATCTTGATCTTAACAATAATTGTTTTTTTTTTGTTGGTTTGGTTGCTGGTTTGGGCTTTTGATCTGGACAGTAAGTGTTTTTTTGTTGGGTTGTTTGATTTACAGAAACAGACCCATAACATGTGTTAAGCACCTGTTAGAATGATATATAACGTGTGTTGATTTACAGAAACAGATCCATAAAGATATTCAATTGACAAGCTGGATGGATGTAGGCGACGTTAATGCGGGGACATTGAATAAGTCAAATCTTTTGGGAAAGATCACTCCGTTCGTTTATAACATGTGTTAGTGGTTCATGCTGTAACAGAACACCATGACGTAACCTGACATGTGTTAAGCCCCTGATAGAATGATATATAACGTGTGTTAACCTTTGTTAATTAAAAAAACAAGTAATATCTATTTTATTTTTATTGATGTTTAAAATATCCGATAATGTGGATACCGAGCGTAATACTTGTACAAGTATTACCTGTACAAGTTAGTATGTAACGTGTAATATTAAACGAGCCATTTATGGTAACACATGTACCGGTAATTTTGGAATATATAATATGAAACGGGTCATTTGTTGTGCACATTTTGGAATATATAACATGTGTTAAGCCTCTATTATAATCTTTTTGTAAGTTTAACTTTAGGGCCTTAACACTTATGTACATGTAGTTACATTTGTGTTAATAAGTTTAACTTTAGGTCCTTAACACTGATGTACTTGTTTTGTTCATAGGTGAATGGATGTCTATGTTCAAAATAAAGATGGTTATCAAGATGCAAAGCGTAGCTAGATTTTTTAACCTTTATGATAGTTTTTGGATCATCTTTATATATTTAAGTTTTTTGTTACCTTTAAGTATGATTGTAATGCGTGCAATTACTAACAACCCATGATGACAAGTGACTTTTGTTTTGATTAACATTTGTAAATGTTGGTCACTTCATTCCTTTGGTACACATGTGTTACATACGTTAACATGGCAACGTTACATATGTAACAATGGTCGTTACATATGTAACAATGGTTGTTATATATGTAATATATTTAATGAAAAATAATAAACTACTATTAAACGTGAGCTATTGAATATCACCTTGTATGCAAGATATATTACCCCGAAGTGTAACACATGTTACAACATATAAGACAAAGTAGATCATGCCCTACATTCAACAATGTAACACTTCTTACCCCGAAGTGTAACACATGTTACAACGGTATATGGACATCATAGTGTTAGGATCAGTATATGCACATCATAGTGTTTTGCAAACCACTTTCATATACCTTAATACAAGTCGGGTTACAACAAAGATTACGATGGATGCTTAACACATGTTATCATATGTATACAAGTCGGGTTACAACAAGATTACGATATTAACTAAGCTCACCATTAAACCCATCGCCTCCGTCGACTGTTTTCACCCTTATCACATGTTAAGAAACTACATGTTCCAAACAGATAAATTGTAACACATGTTAGATCAGTATATACACATCATGGTGTTTTGTAAGTGAGCTTATACAAGAATACATGTCAGGTTATAAAAAGATTATAACAGAGGCTTAACACATGTTATATATTCAAAAATGTGCACAACAAATGACCCGTTTCATATTATATATTCTAAAATTGCCGGTACATGTGTTACCATAAATGGCTCGTTTAATATTACACGTTACACACTAACTTGTACAAGTGTTACGCTCGGTTTCCACATTATCGGATATTTTAAACATCAACAAAAATAAAATAGATATTACTTGTTTTTTCTTTTTTTTAAAATTAACAAAGGTTAACACACGTTATATATCATTCTAACAGGGGCTTAACACATGTTATACATGAACACATGTCAGGTTACATCATGGTGTTCTGTTACAGCATTACCACTAACACATGTTATAAATGAACGAAGAGTTCCTTCCCAAAAAATGTGACTTATTGAATATCTTTTTTTTAACACATGTCCCCGCATTAACGTCGCCTACATCCATCCAGCTTGTCAATTGAATATCTTTATGGGTCTGTTTCTGTAAATCAACACACGTTATATATCATTCTAACAGGGGCTTAACACATGTTATGGGTTTGTTTCTGTAAATCAAGCAAACCAACAAAAAACAATTACTGTTTAGAGATCAAAAGCCCTAAACAAGCAACCAAACCAAACACAAACTTTTTAACACAAAAATAAAAACCTACAAATTACATAAACATTTACCACTTTTTAGAACCATTTTAACAAAAAATCATGTTCCTCTCTAAAACAGCCATTACAAAAAAAACTATTAACAACTATTTTAACAAAAACATCAAGTGTGAAAATGATTTTTCAAAATAAAATACTTAAGAGATTGTTGTTTCTCTCTCTAAAGCAGCAACTTTCTCTCTCTAAAACACTTACCGGATCTAGAACCGTGCGATGAACACGATGAAGATCTTCAAACTTGCTTCTATATGTGTATTCTTGGTGTTCTTGATGAACATGATGAAGATTGTTGTTTCTCACTCTAGAAATCAGCTTTCAACAAGCATGAGCACACCCGAGATGAAGATGACGACGTGAGATGAAGATGGACACACCCAGAATCAACTTTCAATAAACAGAGATGAAGTTCATGGAGTTTTGAAAATGGGGGAAGCTAAAATGTAAAGAAATGGAGTTTTGAAAGTACATCTAGATGTGAGATGGGTAAAGATCAAAGTAAAGACCTTGTTTAGGAAGTTGAATGCTCCATAGTACATTAATGGTTGATCTAGTATTAAAGGACTTGTTTAGGAAGATGAAGATATTTAAAAAAAAACTTTTTAATTTGAAATACATTAAACGAAATGGAGGATGAAGGATGAGAATGATGTGATGGGTACATTAATGATGGTGTCAAATCATGTTGGTCAATAGATCTTTGGGGTGGGGTAGACATATGTAAATTTACCATAGTGCCCTCAAAAACAAAAAATGAGATGAAGTTGGGTGGGACATGTGGCCAAATGTAGGCCATGTGATGGGTTTCCAAGGTTTTCTCAAAATAAAGGGTTTTCTATGTAGTATTATCCTATATATATATATATATATAGGGGAAGGTTCATTGGGAAACACTAAAAAGTGGGGAACAGCGGGGAACCGACTCAAACGAACTCCGATTGGACTCATTCCAGCGGCGTTGGAAATGGCTTGTCGAACCCTAACTAAGATCTCTTAACCCTAAACCCTAAATCCAAACTCCTAAATACTAAACCCTAAAGCTAAAAAATAAGGCTAAAACCTAAGCTAAACCGTAAAATCTAAACTATAAACCCTAAAGGCTAAACCTTAAGCTAAACCCTAATGCTAAACCCTAAAGCTAAACCATAAACCTTAAAGCTAAACCCTAAACCCTAAAGCTAAACCCTAATGCTAAACCCTAAAGTTAAACCCTAAAAACCAAACCCTAATATATTTAAGGTTTAGGGGTTATGATTTAGGGGTTAGGGTTAAGAGATCCTAGTTAGGGTTCGACGAGCCGGTTCCAACGCCGCTGGAATGAGTCCAATCGGAGTTCGTTTGAGTCGGTTCCCCACTGTTCCCCACTTTTTTAGTGTTCCCCAATGAACCTCACACTATATATATATATATATATATATATATATATATATATATATATATATATATATCTTACACATGTAAATTCGTTATCAGACGTATATGAACTTGTAATCACAAAATATAAATAATATTTGCTAAAACTACTCTCAAATAATACCAAAGAAATGAATAAAAATTGATTGGTTTCTCGAAATTATTAAATATTTTGGAGTTCTAAATAATAAAAGCCGTATATATACACCTATATATTACCATTAAATCTGCACACGAAATCAACCACATGGAGATCTTCACTATCTTCCCTTCATGGCTTCTTACAACAGCACTAGTTTTCTTCATGTTCTTCACGTTTCTATACACTCTAAGATCAAATAAATCATCCATAACATCCCCTAGGCTTCCCCCTAACCCTCCAAAGCTTCCAATAATTGGAAACTTGCACAACCTAATAGGTAAACCTCGTCACCAAGCCCTTTGGCAACTCTCCAAAGAATATGGTCCAGTTATGCTATTCCATATTGGTTCAAAACCATACCTTATCATCTCTTCCCCTGCCATGGCCAAACAAGTCTTGAAAACACACGATCACATATTTTGTTCCCGTCCATTGTCCAAAGGCGTGAAGCGGCTAACTTACAACTACTTGGACATCGTATTCTCCCCTCAAAGCGATCACCGAAGGGAGATGCGCAAGATTTTGGTGTCTGAGTTCCTTGGCCCCAAAAGAGCTCGATTGTTTAATCATGTGTTGGTGTCCGAGATTGAAACCATGGTTCGTTCACTAGGGTCACATCCACCAAACGTTGCACTAAACCTAAACAAGTTGATTTTAGCAACGGTCAAAGGGGTGGTGTGCAAGGTGGCATTTGGTAACAACTATAGACAACAACCGCTTAAGGGTCCGTCATGGGAAGTGTTGGTTGATGAAGCCCTGGAAATGTTGGGTGGATTGTTCGGGGATTCTTGTCAATGGGCGGGCCGATTTATAGATTACGTTAGTGGATGGAACAATAAGCTTGAGACATGCTTTACTAATCTAGATGCATACATGGAGTCTATAATCGATGATCATAAGAATCAAATTGCAGAAGTAACTGATGATGAAAAGGATTTTGTGCATGTTTTACTTGAGTTGTCTTCCGAAGATTGTACTTCTGTCCATCGGTTGACCAAAGAAGATATCAAATCGGTTATATTGGTAAATAATATATACTTTTAAGTTTCAAAAATGGATAGGTTATTTGCATATATTAAAGTGATTTATTTATGTTAAAAAGGGGGGGGGGGGGGGGGGGGGGGAATGCATTTAGCAATTTAGAAATTGCAACAAAATGATCACTTTATAAGTTTATATCTAAAAAGTAAAACATGGATATGATTTTATTTTTTTTTCTGAACAGATATTGATCGGATATATTAGCGGTGTTGGTTAATAATAATAAATATTGTTTGGATACAAATCAAAATCAAATCACTTTGAATCGTTTTTTTTTTATTCTTATTGTTTATGCATTTTACTGTCAAGTAATGGATATTAATTGGAGTAATGTACATAACATATAACATCAATTCCCCCTAACATGGACATGTGATACTAATGAAATATGCTGGTAGGACATACTCACTGGCGGAGTTGATACGACTGTTGTAACGTTGGTGTGGGCAATGTCTGAGATCGCTAGAAGCGTTAGAGTGAAGCAAAAGTTGCAAACTGAAATCCGAAACCACACAGGACGAAAACCAAAAGTAGATGTATTGGACATAACAAAAATGACATACTTGAAAATGGTGGTAAAAGAAACATTAAGGCTACACGCTCCTGTCCCATCGTTAGTCCCACATGAATGCATGAGCCATTGTCAAATTGGCGGTTACGACGTCTTACCTGGGACGGCTGCTTTAATCAATGCGTGGGGAATAGGAAGAGATCCAAGCACTTGGGGAGAGAATGCGGCTGTGTTCTATCCAGAAAGGTTTGAGAAGTTTGACGTTGATTTTGAGATGGTCCCGTTTGGGGGTGGACGAAGATCGTGTCCAGCAATGAACTCGGCTCCTGCAACTGTTGAGTTTGTGTTAGCAAACCTTCTGTACTCGTTCGATTGGGAAATTCCTGATGGAGCGAAGAATGAAGATTTGAACATGCAGGAAGAGGGTTCCTTTATTCTCCGTAAGAAAGTACCACTTTGCCTTGTGCCCACAAAGTATAATTGGGATGATTAGTAAGAAGTAATCAGCTTTTTATGTATAAAACTAAGTGTTTGTATGAATAAAACTAAGTGTTTGAATAAGAAATCCACATATTCAATGTTTTATTTGGCGGATAGAACTGTAAGCTAGAGAAATGTTTTAGTAATCTTATTGCTTATACATAAATGATGTTGATGAACATCATAATCATAACATTGCAGAAGTGACGATGACAGATTTTGTTCATAGATTAATTATCCGGAGAAAGATTCTATTTATCAACTAATTAAAGAAGACATGAAAGCGCTTACGCCGGTAAAAGAATATGATCTTTCATATTTTGACTACACAAGATTTGCTCTATTCATCATCATCATCATCATCATCATCATCATACTCACTATATCCCACCAATAGCAAAGCTAAGGTAGAGTTTGAGAAAGGTAAGATGTGTAGACAGCCATTCCTCTACCCCATAGGAATAGAGAGGCTGCTTCCAGTGAGACTACCGGCTCGATAATAGTTTTGTATCAAGCCTTGGCATAAGGCACATAACACTCAGCAATTGAGACAAACGCCGATTAGTGCATGTACCCCTTGTCTTTCGGCTATCAACGCCACCACATGATGCATGATTAACCATCCCCTCTTTTAACGTTATTTTCACCAAATTAGTAAAATAACGTTAAAATTAGAGCACTTTCACTTTTGCCCCCGAGCGCCCACACATATATACATTATATGAGCATACCGCAAGTGGGGCGCGTTTCATCATCATACTCAGTATATCCCACCAATAGTAAAGCAAAGTTAGGGTCTGAGGAGGGTAAGATGTAGACAGCCTTACCTCTACCCCGTATGAATAGAGAGGCTGCTTCCAGTGAGACCTCCTGCTCGATAGTAGTTTTTTTAGCTCTAACCTCAGACTATAACATAAATGAGTAAATGACTAAACTCATATTAACTTAAGTACTAACCGATATATGTCTTTGTTAATCCAGATTTCTTTCACAATTATGTAAACATACACTATGTTGGTCCTCTGTTCAATCCACACACTCTTATTGCGAACCTTGTAAATTTTCATTTTTACAATGCAAACAAGCCTCACAATTAAGACAGGTAACTGAAAGAAATTGGGCTAAAATGAGAACAAAACGTTTCAGATGCCTTCATGGCTCATGCTACGGTTTCTAAACTATCTGCGCACCTGCTTAATCCTTCACTTTAACATTTATTTTCTCCACCCCGGAACTTAATCGTTTATGCTGGCGGATTTTGGGTTTAGTAACAGACCTCCCGGATTTTTGTATCATCTTTCAGCTTTTTCTTGATGACTTTGGACGCTAATGTCTTCAATGGAATTGTAACATCAAGAGGTATAAGCACTTCTTGCAACTCATGCCATTCAAGATCTTCAAAATCTCCATCTTCATAAACCACTCTATACCAACCCGTTTCTTTGTCAAATTCAGTAACTTTCCCGTTAAACAATTTCCTACCGAATGACTTCTGAACCTCCCTACCTTCAAACCACCCACCAAAGGACTCGCTCATTTTAGAATCTACGTTATTCTCAACCTTGAAGAGAATAATATTATCATTTTCACTGGTGCATACAGGAGGCACCCCGTTAATAACCAATGCGGGCTCCCCAGGTATCTCATAGATCCCGGATGTTGGATGTTGGTTAAAACGAAGAGCAGCAACAAGAAAATATGATAACAATTCGAATGCAACTTGGATTAAACAAAGAGTCGTGTGTTCACTATCAGAACAAACTATTTGATGGTACTATCAAAAGTTTGAACGGATTAAACTTTGCCTTTTCAAGAATCAGATTTGTGAAGATGAACTGAGAAGAAGAATTCCCGTACCAGGAAAAATTTGAAAAAGACCTTTTTGTGTATCTCTCCAAAACCGTACGACGGTTTTGAGTGGTTATCCTTTTTCAAAATTGGGATCCGATTATTACTCTAGAATAGATATAATAATAATTGTTTTCCAAAATTATCAACAAAGTATTCGTAATTATCATCTAAAATTAGGACTGACTTATCTCAACGAATTCAAAATCTATCTATACTATATAATAAAAGAAACCACTTTAGGGACACTTGTCATCATATTAGACCATCTCTTATAGATAATTATTATTTTAGTTTAATTTTTTCTAATTAATTATAGATAATTCTTCTACTAAATATTATTTAGTTTAATATCTTATATTATTGATAACTCTCCTACTAAATATTATCTCCTACTTAATTATCAATTAAAATTAAATTTAAACAATTCATATAGAAGATAATATAACTTTTGAAACATTTATTAGATTTCAAATTATTTATCTTGACATTAACAAAAACGTACACTAAATATAAATTAATATAATGTGAAAAGTTAAATGTCATTTTAGTCTCTATGGTTTGGACCATTTTTTCAGTTTAGTCCAAAGGTTTTATAATACACAAGGTTTATAAATAAAGTAAAAATATAATATCAAAATGTTTTTAAAACTATGATATTCGTTAATGATATATTTAGTTTTGGAATCACCATCATTTAGAGGATAGGGATACGCATGAAATTTATTTCGGATTTGATGAAAAAACCATGTATAATTTAAATAAAAATTTAAAAAGTAAATTTAATGATACACATGGTAAAAAAAAGTTTTTTTCAGAACAATTTAGAAAGTAAATTTAGTAACCATACCATATAAGGTATTTTACTAATAATAATAATAATAAGAATGAGGAGAATTATATCTTATTTCTATATCTTTTTTTTTGAACGGTTTATTTCTATATCTTTATTATCCTTCTTCATTATAATTGACGATTACAAATCTAGGGTTAGGATCAAATACAAATGATGAAATAAATAAGAAGGGTAAGAAGGATTCTAGTCCATTGATCTTAGATTTGGAGGGTTGAGATTAATTGTAGGGAAAAGAAGATAATAGAAAGGCATAAAGGGAATCCTATATTTATGGATTTTCTCTCTCCACATGCAAGGCACATGCCAATTCCCCCATCGATTTAAAACGTCCATAACTTTTTCATACGACATTTTTTAAAAAAAAAAAATTCACCATAATAACGAGTGTTTTTTTATCTTTAATATGAGTACCATATTATCATATAAAAATAAAATAAAAAATTTCATTTTTACTGGTTTTTTTTTTATTGCATTGTGTTAAAGGTTCAGGTCATTGTGTCTTTTAACTGGGTTTTGTTCAGTAGAGTTTCTATACATTGTGTTATTATCAAAACCTATAACACAATGTTAATTTGGGTTCTATCCATTGTGTTTTTATAAGAACCTATAACACAATATATGACACAATGAAGATGGTGTTATATCTGGGTTTTCTATAAATTGTGTTATTAGTTCAGGTCATTGTGTTTAATATGTTATTCATTGTGTTTTAATATGTTGTCCATTGTGTTTTAATAATTTGTTCAATTTTTTTAATTATCTTTGTTCATTGTGTTTTAGTTTGTTGTGTATTGTGTTTTTAGTTTGTTTTTCATTGTGTCTTCATCTGCTCTCAATTGTGTCTTTTATCTGCTGTCATTAATTGTGTCTTTTATCTGTTGTCATCAATTGTGTTTTTATTTAGTCTGATACTTATTGTGTTATATGTTATCGCCATTGTGTTATACGTTATGCTCATTGTGTTTTAGTATGTTGTCTATTGTGTCTTTATCTGTTGTCATTGATTGTGTTTTTGATCTACTTTACATTGTGTTATTATCAAAACCTATAACACAATGTTAATTTGGGTTCTATCAATTGCGTTTTTATAAGAACCTATAACACAATATATGACACAATGAAGATGGTGTTATATCTGGGTTTTCAATAAATTGTATTATTAGTTCAGGTCATTGTGTTTAATATGTTATTCATTGTGTTTTAATATGTTATTCATTGTGTTTTAATAATTTGTTCAATTTTTTTCATTATCTTTTTTCATTGTGTTTTAGTTTGTTGTGTATTGTGTTTTTAGTTTGTTTTCCATTGTGTCTTCATCTGATCTCCATTGTGTCTTTTATCTGTTGTAATTAATTGTGTCTTTTATCTGTTGTCATCAATTGTGTTTTTATTTAGTTTGATACTTATTGTGTTATATGTTATCGCCATTGTGTTATACGTTATGGTCATTGTGTTTTAGTATGTTGTCCATTGTGTCTTTATCTGTTGTTATTGATTGTGTTTTTGATCTACTTTACATTGTGTTTTACATCATGTCCATTGTGTAATATGCAACTGGGTTTTTGAATTTTTTTTGAAAAATATAACAATATGGTACTCATATTAAAGATAAAAAAACGCTCGATTTTATGGTATGATTTTTTTAAAAAACAAATGATGTATAAAAAAGTTACGGACGTTTAAAAATTGGGGGGGAAATAACATGTGACTTGCATGTGCATATTCTCTTTCCTCTTGTAGACAAAATTACCCTTTCCATTTAATTCCTCCTAGGACACTTGTCACTCTCTGGTGGCTTCTTACCCTTCTTATTTTTAAAAACTTTGTATTATAACTCAACCCTACAAATCTATACTATATAATAAAAGAAACCACTTTAGGGACACTTGTCATCATATTAGACTATCTCTTATAGACAATTATTATTTTAGTTTAATTTTTTCTAATTAATTATAGATAATTCTTCTACTAAATATTATTTAGTTTAATATCTTATATTATTGATAACTCTCATACTAAATATTATTAGTTTAATATCTTATTGATAATTATTATTTAGTTTAATCTCCTTCTCATTTATAATACTATTTATTTAAATTAATTATATTTGAATGTAGCGTTAAATTATTATTATATTAAAAAAACATATTGCCTGTAATTGAAAAGTAGAATTTGGCTCGATGATGTTTCTAAATTTTTTCTAACGTTTCCACTTGAGATTTAAACTATTGAAGTCGGTTTTTTAATGATTCAAATAAATGGTTAAATTTATTGAGACTTCGTTAACAAATTTTGCAACAACAGAATAATCTATTTTTATCAGGAAAACCAAACTTTGTATTAATATATTAAATATTTTTATTTTCACTATACAAAATTACATTTACTCGATCCATATAATACATGAGGTTTTTTAAGATATAACTTTTTATTATTTGATATATAAAATTAGATTTATTTAATTCGTACAATACACGGTGTTTTTTTAAGAATATATATATATTTTTTTATTTAGTATAGAAAATTACATTTATTCAGACCATGTAATGCGCATATTTTTAAAGATGTAATTTTTTTGTTATTTGGTATATAAAATTACATTTATTCAACCCATGTAATAAATGAGGTTTATAAAGATGTATTATTTTATTATTTGGTAAACAATATTTCATTTATTCAACCCGTGCAATACACGTGGTTTTAAAGATATAACTTTTTTATTTGGTATATAAAATTATATTTATTCAACCCGTACAATATGGTTCTTATATATATAACTTTTTATTATTTAATATATAAAATTATATTTATTTAACCCGTACAATAAATGAGGTTTTTAAAGATATATTGTTTTATTATTTAGTATAAAAATTATTTATTCAACCCCGTGTAATACACGGGGTTATAACCTAGTTAAAACATATATTAAGTTCCATGTTGAGAATATAAACCAAATATTCAGCCCATATATTTCATATTATAAATCCTGATAATCGGCCCATGTGTTTTGATATAAGATATAAAGCCCACTAATGATAGTAAGTAACCAGCCCAATACACTATATCATATTTTGAAAATCGAGCTCGCACTCCTGCATCACCTAACTCGATTAATAAAAATAAGATCGACTTAATCGACAAGATAATCCAATATCACTACCGACATTGATAACACTAAAATTACCAACAATCCTCCCCCATTTTAGTGATATCCATGATTACCTTATTTTATTCTCAAGCAAACTCAAACTTATGCATAAATGAAAATGTCCTGAGGATTGAATTTTCATCTTAGTAAATTACACGATCCAAATATTCGAATATCGGGGTGTCGCTATGGATTGAACCCTTGCTATCCAGTTGAATACTTGAAGGTAAAATACAGATAAGTTTACAAATCTATATATTCTTACTTGACACTATATTTTGCTAGCCTGTGTCCAATCCTTCAAAGAGTATATCAAAGCCAAGTCCAAGCTTCTTGAAGCGGCTAAAACTTCATACTCTTATAGGTAGTTTCTTTATTCTTGCACCTGCAAATGCAATTTGTCAAAGAACTATTAAGAAGTTATACTTCAACCTACTTTATCTGCAGTCTGAACACAAACCTTGGGATGGTTCTAATGTTGTGTTCCAATATCTTTATGACAAGCTTTCCACATTGAATTCAGCATCTAACGTTGTATTAGATGGGAATTGGGTGTCCTGGCATAGGATATTAAAGTGTGGACTTTAAACCCATCCCTTTGGCTGATTTGTTCACGAGATCTCTTCCTAACCCTTTAGTTAGATGATCAGCCATATTATACTCAGATCTTACAAAATCAACAGATATCACTCCATTCATGATTAATTCTCTAATCATGCTATGTCCAACACCTAGGTGTCTACACTTTCCATTGTACACTTGGCTATAAGCCTTAGCCAAAGTAGCTGCACTATCACATCTGATTGATATAGGTGATATCGGTTTTGGCCACAAAGGAATCTCATAGATCAAATTTCTTAGCCATTCAGCTTCTTTACCAGCTGCTGCTAAAGCTACAAATTCAGATTCCATTGTTGAATTTGTGATGCAAGTTTGTTTCTTTGAGGCCCAAGATATAACACCTCCACCAAGTAAGAACACCCATCCACTTGTGGAAGAATGATCTTCCTTATTGTTTATCCAACTTGCATCAGTAAACCCTTCAAGTACTGAGGGGAAACCTGAAAAGCACAAACTATAATTTATAGTTCCTTTCAAGTACTTAAACAATTTGTTTATTGCCTGCCAATGATGTGTGCTCGGGTTACTTGTAAATCTACTAAGTTTTCCCACCGCATAAGCAATATCAGGCCTAGTGCTGATCATAGCATACATCAAACATCCTATTGCTTTGGAATATTCAAGTTGAGATATGGGGCTACCTTGATTAGGCATAAGCCTAATGTTAGGATCAATAGGAGTTCCAACTGTAGAACAAGTCAGACTGTTGAATCTTTTCAAGATCTTCTCAATATAATGCGATTGAGAGATTGATATACCATTTTTCCCTCGAGTGATCTTTATACCAAGAATCACCTCTGCCTCCCCCATATCTTTCATGGCAAACTTTGATGACAAGAACTCTTTGGTTTTAACAACTTGACCTAAGTCAGTACCAAATATCAACATGTCATCCACATATAAACAAATTATAACTCCTTTTCCTGAGGAGTCAGATTTGCTATATACACATTTGTCAGCTTGATTAAGTATAAAACCATCTGACAACACCATATCATCAAATTTTTGATACCATTGTTTAGGAGCTTGTTTCAAGCCATATAATGACTTAACCAGCTTGCAAACCTTATGTTCATTTCCTGGCATAATGAAACCTTCTGGTTGTTTCATATATATTTCTTCATCCAATTCACCATTTAGGAATGCAGTCTTTACATCCATTTGATGAATTACAAGATTGTGGATAGCTGCTAAAGCCAACAACAACCTAATCGTGGATATTCTTGCTACTGGAGCATATGTATCAAAGAAGTCAATTCCTTCTTTTTGTCTAAAGCCTTGTATCACTAGTCTGGCCTTAAATTTATCAATGCTTCCATCCACTTTCATTTTCCTTTTGAAAATCCATTTACATCCTAATGGTTTACATCTAGGAGGTAAATCGGTCAACTTCCAGGTCTTATTCTGCATGATAGAATCAATTTCATCTTGAATAGCTTCCTTCCAAAATGAAGCATCCCTTGAAGCCATTGCTTCACTGAAAGTTTTCGGATCTTCTTCAATATTGAAACAATATTGATACTGATATTCAATTTTATCCCTTGATCCTTCAACCAAATAAAGTTGGAAATCATCACCAAAGTTCTTGGCTTTCCTTACCCTAGTACTTTTCCTGGGTTCTGTACTAGTGGAAGGTACATCTTTCGTATTGAAAGAGTTTCTTTCAAAATCTTTTAGACTCTGAGGCACATCTTTAAGTCTAGGTACTGAGGAGAACCTATCCTCATTTCCAAAATCTCCATCTCTTGACTCAATTACTGTGTGAACTGACACGTAATCATTTGGTTCTGTCACATAGAACCTATGAGCTGGAGAATGTTCAGCATATTCAATGAATATGCAATCGATGCCTCTCTCACCTAAGGTTTGTATCTTAGGTTCAGTGAGTCTCACTACAGCTCTATAACCCCAAACTTTAAGGTGACTTAAGTTTGGTGCCTTTTTGTGCCAGAGCTCATATGGGGTTACCTTGGTCTTTTTATTTGGGACTCTATTCAATAAATAGCAGGCAGTCAGCATAGCCTCACCCCAAAATCCTTCACTCAAACCTGAATAGGACAACATGGAATTAACCATTTCTTTTAATGTCCTATTCTTCCTCTCAGATACACCATTTTGCTGTGGTGTATAAGGAGCAGTGGTCTGATGTATGATACCAGTAGATTGGAAATAAACTGGATCATAGTATTCACCACCTCTATCAGTACGGAGATTTTTAATCAAATCCTTTTGATGCAATTCTACTTCTTGTTTATATATTTTAAATTTATCTAACGTTTCATCCTTTGTATGTAACAAGTAAACATAACAAAACCTAGAAGCATCATCAATAAATGTCACAACATATTTCTTGTTTCCAAACGAGGGAGTATGTAGGTCCCGAAATCTGAGGATCGATTACGAACCGAATCTCTTGTTTATAGTAAACACGGTTACGTGTGCGGAATCCACGTAACTATGCCAAATCAAACACGTAAAACAATAACAACACGGTATTAATCAATGATACACACTCGATTGATTAACGGGATGAGAACCAAATACAAACTGATACAAACACAGTTCAGACTAAATTTTGGCAGAGTTTTGTTACTATAGTCAATATCTCATCTCTTAGTTCAAATGAACACAAAGTGTTGCTTATATAGTCCCTGGCCACTGATATCGACGAAACACAGAAGTGTTTGACGAATCTGAACATGGGCCAGACATTGGGCCTGGAACAGCCCAATACATGACGAATCAAGGTTTGATTCGTCATGACCTTCAACGAATCAGAAGTCTGATTCGCCATGAAGTGTTACGACGAAACACAAGTCTGTTTCGTCCAGGACTGCAACTGTTGTGTTTGTTCCTGTTATCAGACAGTAACAATCAGCAACATATAAACATAGTAATGACAAAACTACCCTTTAATGCAACATGCATTGTTCATAATACATTACATACCAAAAGAGACAAATAAGTTGTACACAAGTAGATAGGAGGATATCTGACTTGGTCAACATAACATACAGACTCGATAATTAATAAAAGACCATATAAAATACATCATTAAACAAGACTAGTTACAGACACTAAAAATGCATCAACAAACTCCCCCTTGTCTGTTACTCGTCTTTGGTCTTCTAATCTTCCTTCAGTGTTGTTCGGACCACGTACTGCCCGAATGAATACCCCTGTAGTAGCAAAAACACGCTACTCTCTGAAACTTTAACGCTTGGCGTTCATCTTGATCTTCATAGAAAATATCATGACGATATAATCTTCCAATATCAGCTTCAGACATGTTGACGATCCACATCGGATCCAACATCCTGTAGTTAGCACGACCATCTCTGAACACAATAACAGCTTCATGAGTATCCGAGTCGTAACACCACAATGCCATGTCTTCCAGAAAATCCTGCTTCATAGGCATCAATGGGATTTTATCTACTACCCTCGGAGGCTGATATACCAGTTTATATCTGCAAGTGTTGGTGTCCGGATCAAGAGTAAACTTGATCGGTTGATAAACAGGAAACTGTGGCTTATAGGATTCATCCTTCCAGCCTGACTTCTTGTTTACTTTCACCAGACGCTCAAATAAAGTAGCGCCATCGTATTTTGCACGATTGATAAGTTTAAGCCTTGTCAACGCAGAGACATCATAAAATGGTAAGGAAAGAATGCTCAGTAGTGAATTGAAATACAGAATCCCATATTCACGTTTAATAGCAATGCAGTGAATATCTTGAACAAACATCCAGCATAAGATCCTTCCACTAGGCTTCTTTTCAAATTGCATATAGTCTACTTGAGCTTTTTCAGGTAACGGCTTGGACACTTTGGATAAAAACTGTTTTCTCCATTCAGCAAAAGCATTTGTGTCTTTTTCAGATGAATTCCTATTCTTCAAGTGCTCGTCTATGTCATCAATGTTTTCTTTCATCCAATTTTCATCAAATGATGCAAATTCAGTACCATCTTCTCTGACATAGGTTGATTTTGGAGCTTCACTTTCAACCACAATTTCATCAATCTCTTCAATATTCGTTGTATCAGTCTCAGTAGACATTTTGTCTATCTCAGCATCATCTACTTCTCTCATAGATTGTAAAATACTCAATTGCTCCGGAGAAAGATCTTCTATTAACTCCCCTTCTTCAAGTAATTCTCCTGTAAATGGATGAACAACTTGTAGAGCAATATCAGCACTGCTAAATATAGAAGAAGTACCTTCTATCTGTTGTACTTTTCCAGTAGATGTTCCCTGAGATGATTCAACAACGGTAGGTTGAACTGTAACAACTTCAGAAGCAAGTGTGGTTGGTTGTTTCTGTGAAGTACCAGAGGTATCAGGATTTCCATGATCTTCTGTATCATCATCCTTTTTCTTTAACACCTCTTGTTGTTTACAATGATAGTCCCACAGAATGGCAAGCCTTCTCTCTTTCTCTTCATCAATAGCCTTCAAGCGAGCATTTTCAGCTTTAAGCGCATCAATTTCACCTTGTTGTCGCTCTATAACTGTTTGCTGTTGACCAACCATTGACTTTAACTTGTTAATCTCCATAGATTGTTTAAGTTGGTCATGCTTCGTGAGATTTCCAAAATGAGATTGCCTTTGAAGACGATCAGCAGCCGCTTCAAGTGTAGAAAACAGATAGTTGATCTTTTCATTTTGAGAAAAACCAGCAAAAGTCCTATGACGTTCAGCACTGATTTCTGAAGTAGTTGCCCTGATAGCTGAAGCCATAGATCTTATAGGAACTTCCTGAGGACCAACAGATGGAGTAGCAGTAGCTGGTGTAACAACTGGAGCAACTGGAGTTTCCATAGCTGAAGTAACTACAGTAGGAGTTTCTTGCACAGGCTCCTGTGATTCGTCGTATGTTATGACGAATCAGATTTGATTCGCCGACTAAAGTCTGATTCGTCGACTATGTTGATTCGTCAACACTTGTGATTCGTGACAGGTCTGTTTCACCAACAGATTTTTCAAAACAGTAACACAGGCTGGAAATATTTTGAAGTCAAAACAGATTATGAACACAATTCCATTCAGCTTGAATTTTCAAATGCAAGAACGTTTTTATGAAGAAGGTTTCAGGCTTCCGGTAGAAAACACCAAGCAACAACTTCGGCTTAATCAAAAACGAACTTTACACAAATATACTAAAAGCAAATTTAAAGCATGGTAAACTAAATGAAAATGCGGAAAACTGTTAAACACAGTAAACAACTGTACAAGTGCAATCGGAAAAACTGTTAAAAACAGTAAACAACTGTACAAGTGCAATCTTTTTGTGAATCTCAAGGACAAGGAATCATACCAGCTTACGGTCTTAGTCAACATGATTTTGATTTCTGTTTAAAGCTCTGGATAAGTATACTACCTTGATTATCGGTATTGTGGTCCACATAAGCTCAAACTGATCAGACATAATCATAATTTAAGAGATACGATTAACGGTAAGGATTATACTTACAAGTCGATGTAAATCCACTCACGACACATTCCCGTATCAAGGTATGCACGAGAATTCATCTTACCGGTGAGTATACCGTTTATCATCTGTTTGACCGTATAAAAATGTGAGAGACTCACTTATTTTGATTGAAAACAAGTCCTATGTGATAAAATCACTTATTGATGAGGAACTTGATTTTCAGATGCATGAGGGCACAGGAGCAAGTCCGTGAACAGGTCAGTACTTCCGTACAGCAGAGAGACGAACTTGACTCCCGCAAAGAATCTGTGATAATTTATCACTTATTTTGTTTGGACATGTGATTGTTGATCACTTATTGAGGTCGAATGCAGTATGTACACGTATATATAGTATCATGGAAGATCTAGACTTCGTCTCCGTTATTTTTACGGTTTGATACAACCATGATACCCAGATGATAAGCAGCATAAAGACCGAATATTTCAGATCTCGGCAATCTCTCAAACGAGATTTCGGTACTAAGACCATATGCCAATGAGCAGTTCCCACCTGACTTGAAGTCTGTTAGGTTTGTATCATCCTGCACATTTTAGTCTGATTGTGAGCCTACCGATACATCGTTAGTAGAGATACTTATCATTTTTCTTTTTATTTTGCATTTTGAGCACATTGACCGACCACACCAGTGAATTTCATCATTTTCCTTTATCCAAGAAACTCATTTTTGGTTTTTCTATTGTTTTTGAATTTTAAAACACACCTAAAATCTTTTTGAATTTTTGAATTTTTCAAACGAAACGACAGAAAGTAAAGACATCTTTTTGGATTTTGAACTTTTTCAATGTTTTTGTATTTTCTTGAAATATCTCCCCCTAAAATTCGCAAAGTTTACGAAAACTAAAATCTTTTTGAATTTTCAAAGTTTATAAAGAAAATATTTACAAAAACGAGCAGCCAAAGAAGTTTACTCGGGTATCACCTTAATGCCATTGACCAAAAGTAGATAATCAAAACGTGATTTATCAAAAGCTTTTGTAAACAGGTCGGCACGTTGGTGATCAGTGGGGACATGAACGACATCGATTAACCTCTTATCAAAACAATCACGGATAAAGTGATATTTAATGTCGATGTGTTTAGTCTTAGAATGTTGCACAGGATTTCTAGTGATTTGCAAGGCAGCATTATTATCAACAAAAATACGAGTAGATAGGAATTCTAAACCGTAGTCGCGCATTTGTTGTTGTATCCAAAGAACTTGGGAGCAACAACTCGAGGCAGCAATATATTCTGCTTCACATGTTGATGTAGCAACACACGTTTGCTTCTTGCACTGCCACGTGACGAGTCGATTTCCTAGGAACTGACATCCTGCTGTTGTCGATTTGCCATCGATTTTGCAACCACCGAAATCAGAATCACTGTATGCAATTAATTCAAAACTATCATCCCTAGGGTACCAAAGACCGAGGTCTGGGCATCCCTTCAAATAGCGTAGAATCCTTTTGACAGCTGACAGATGAGAGGCCTTCGGGTTTGCTTGATATCTTGCTAGTAAGCATGTTGGGTACATGATATCAGGCCTCGAAGCGGTAAGATACATGAGAGATCCGATTATGGCACGATAGTATGAGGAGTTGATGCTTTCTCCCTTCACATCCGGAGTAATCCCGTGATTCTGCGGAAGTGGGGTACCAATGGGCGTTGCATCTGACATTTGGAATCGGCTCAAAATGTCACCAACATATTTAGTCTGATGGATGAATATCCCAGACTCTGTTTGTTGAACTTGAAGGCCCAAAAAGAAATTCATCTCTCCCATAGCGCTCATTTCGAACTTTTCTTGCATAACACGTTCGAATTGCCTGCACAAAGAGTCATTAGTAGACCCAAATATTATATCATCAACATATACCTGCACCAGCAGAAGATCTTCATCTTGTTCTTTGATAAAGAGTGTGCAATCAATAAGACCTCGTCTAAATCCATTCTCCAGAAGATAGTTTGATAAGGTTGCGTACCAAGCCCTAGGTGCTTGATGTAGACCATAAAGAGCTTTGTTGAGCAACCAAACCCGATCTGGGTGAATAGGATCTTCAAAACCTGGAGGTTGTTCGACATGCACCTCTTCTTGAACAATACCATGAAGAAAAGCACTTTTAACGTCCATCTGGTAAACTTTGAATCCTTTGAAAGAAGCATAAGCTAAGAAGATTCGAATAGCTTCCAGACGTGCAACAGGTGCATAAACTTCATTGTAGTCAATGCCTTCAATCTGACGAAAGCCCTGAACAACCAGTCTCGCTTTGTTGCGAATAACAACTCCACGATCATCTTTCTTGCATTTATAAACCCATCGTGTTCCAATTTTCTTGTAATTCTCCGGTTTTTCAACAAGCTTCCAAACACCAAGCTTTTGAAATTGCTGCAGTTCGTCCTGCATGGCTTCAACCCATGAATTATCTTTTAAAGCTTCCTTATAAGATTTTGGTTCTTCTTGTGAAACGTAACACGCGAAAGACCAATCATTTTGTAGACCAGATTCTCTAATAGCTGAATA
Organism: Helianthus tuberosus; assembly: GCA_030545235.1. NCBI lineage: Eukaryota > Viridiplantae > Streptophyta > Magnoliopsida > Asterales > Asteraceae > Helianthus > Helianthus tuberosus. Next base: position 31,156,023 of record CM060373.1, on the reverse strand, counting down.
CAAACCAGCACTCGGGTTGTTTCTCAGCTGATTACGTGTCTGCACACCTTGTTGGACATCTCCTATGATATTCTGCTGTGGATGGGTATCGTGTATCCTCATTTCAGGATTTTCAGGAACACGAGCATTAACACCCAAATTGTTAATATTAAGATCAACAACCAACTCTACACCTGGAATATGCGTAGAAGTAGATGCATTTCCTTCAGCAGTATCATCGACTTGCACATGAGGAGTATCAACAGAAATACCCTGAACTGGAACAACTGGAGATTTAGTACCTTCAGTCGCATCAAGATTTTCTTCATCTTCTTCTGATGACTCATTGTATTTAGTAGCATTCTCAACTTCCTCATTTTGAACCGTGTTGTTAGACGAATTAGAACTTTGTGAGTTAACAACAACAGGTCTAACTAAAGACGACTCAGCAGCATTGTCACTATCAAATATCATTCTAGCAGCTGCAGAATCTTCATCAAAAGTTGGCAGGTCAAAGGAATTGAATAGCCCATCATAATCGAACATCCAAGGATCACCTGGAGCTTTAACAGGATCTGTATATCTCTGAACCCGTACTTCACTCCATAATTCAATCTTTTTGGTAGTCAGATTCCAAACACGAAAATTTGGTGTAGCATATCCAAGGAAGAAACCCTCGATAGCTTTCGCTCCAAACTTTCCATCCGGATCAATCATAGTGCATGGACCACCAAAAGGTTCTAGAATTGAAAGATCTGGTTTCCTTTTCTGTAGAAGTTCGAAACAAGTCTTGCCATGTCTCTTAACCGTAAGAACTCGGTTTAATGTGTAGCAAGCAGTCGACACAGCCTCTGCCCAGAACTGAACAGGAAACGCCGACTCTACCAGCATTGTTCTTGCAGTTTCAATTATCGTCCGATTCTTCCTCTCCGCGACACCATTTTGTTGTGGAGTGTAAGGAGAACTGTATTCATGAAGAATGCCTTTAGAAGTACAGAACTCGTCCATAATCCGGTTTTTGAATTCAGTTCCGTTGTCGCTTCTGATCCTCTTAACTTTCAATGAGTAGAGATTTTCCAACATTGTAAGAAGATCCTTGAGGATTTGAGGAGTATCACTCTTGTGTGCCATAAAAGCTACCCAAGAAAATCTAGAGTAGTCATCAGTAACTACTAAACAATACACATCTCCGAACGTTGTTTTGTGTCTCATAGGTCCAAAGAGGTCCATATGAAGACGTTCGAGAGGCATGCCAACAGTGTTGATTTTCTTTAAAGGGTGAGACTTCTTTGTTTGTTTCCCTTTCTGGCACGAAACACAGATATCTTGTAGATGAAAACTTCTCACAGGTACGCCATTCACAAGATTGTTTTTCACCAAATGGTTCATTTTTCTCAAGTGAATGTGTCCCATTCTTCTGTGCCAAGATATAGACTCCTTCTCCGTGGCTTTCGAGACAAAACATGTGACTTGTGCAGAAGTCGTAATCGCTTGACTCATATCAAGAACATAAAGATCATTAATTCTTGGAGCCGATAAGAGAATCCATTCATCAGGAATTTTGAAACCAGGTTTAAGCACATAACAACCGGCATCATCAAAATGCACGGTGAACTTTTTATCGCAGATTTGCGACACACTGAGAAGATTATGATCAATTTGACGAACATAATTGATCTTATCGAAACATACCACACCATTGGAAATCATTCCCTCTCCAGTGATGTAACCGCCTTTGTCTCCAGCGAAAGCAACATAGCCTCCTTTAATGTTTCTCACATCATATAGAAGTCGTAAGTCGCCCGTCATGTGCCTGGATGCCCCACTATCAACAATCCAATGACTATTAATAGTTCCTCCTGGAACATCCTGCACATATCATCCAATGATTAGTTAAGGATGGGGACCCAAGCCAAGGTGGTCTTGGGTCGTCCCTGAGCATCACGAATAGTGATCTCGATTTGTTGATGGTTTTCCAAGCAAACAGCTCCCCCTGAACCTTCACTCTTCCTAGGTTTCCAAGTTTGTTTTTGTTTACCAGATTGAGTTTTGTAAACAAATTTTGAAATTTCTGGTTTTACAGGTGAACTTGGTTCCCTTGGAACAGAATTGACCTTAGGTTTTAAAGCCTTTTCTATTTTCTTCACATTTTGATGTCGTTGTTTCGTTTCCTGTTCTTTAATAGTTCTTTTATCATGTTTAGGTGAAACAGGACGACATTTAGGGTGAATCGATTCAGGTGATGCTCTCTCAACAAATTTCTCTTTCGGAGTGTTAGCACAATCTTTGATGATGTGCCCAAACTCTCCACATTTAAAACACGTTCTCCTTTCAACAAACTTAGGAGAACTGGATCGACGATCAGATGTCGAATTTGTATAACCCGAGGTACTAGCTTGTTCATCACACCCGTTTGAATGTTGAGTGTAATTGTTTTGACTATCACGTTTTAAAATTTTGACTTGTACAAAATCAGTGTTTGACTTGTTAGCAAAAGTCTCAATTTTATCTGTACCCCTTGATTCCACAAATTTAACATTGCTGTTTTTCTTCTGATAACGAGCTCCTTTTGTTTCAAATTTTGAGTTGGAAACATTTGACAATTTAGCTCGTTGATCTGATTGTTTACTCTTAGAAGCAATAGGTTGTTGCTTTGAAGGTGATTTCTGATTTCCAAATTTCTTTTTAATTTCAGTCTTAGGAATTGGATTACATTGATTCACATTAACTCCCTGAATCGACTTTCCCACAAACTTACTTGTGTTATTTTCAAAAACATTATCAATCAATGAAGGATTGACATTTTTAATTGGAAAATCATTATCTGAATAGATTTTAGAGTCACCAACCAAAGTGTACAACACTATATTACTTTTAACAGTAGACACAGGATTTATCACTTGTTGAACAACAGGTTGAACAGCAGGGGTAGGAGGATCACACAGAATATGATTCTCAATTGGAACTTCTACTCCTTTAAGTTTGTCAAGTGATTTATCCTGTTTACTCACATCTGATTCAGATTCATCATCCGACGACTCATAGTCCTCAATGGTTGGAGGACCTTGTTTCGTAGATGTTGACTCTTTTTGCTCAGAATTTGTACTTGGAGAATTGTCCGATTTGAATCCTAGGCCAGTAGTTACTTCCTCATAATCAAGAGGCACACTGGATTCAAACCGTGGCATTTCTTCTTCATCAGGCATATAAGTATAATCATGTCTCAAAGGGGGCGGACACTTCTTATACCCAACACCTCTCTTGTTTCCCTTTAGTTGTTGAACATCAATAATGTGATCGAGCACAAATCGGGAGTTAGAGTAACTCTCCAATTTTTGCTTGATTGCATCATGCTCACATTTGGCAATGGCTAGTTCCTTTTTAGTTTCCTCAACAATGTTAATGTAATCATTTATACTAACTTGTTTATGATAAACAGTTTTTGTCACTTCGGAAACATTTTTCTTTTGAATTTCAATCATAGATTTAAATTCTTTTTCGTTTCGAACCAAAGCCATATTCGCTTCTTTGCATTTAGCCATTTCAACAACTAAACTCTGATTGTGAATATGAATCGTATCACATTCAAGTTTTATTCTATCAAATTCATTTTTCATATATTCACAATCTCTACAGTTGATAAGAATTTCAGATTTTACCTGACTTGTAGAAGCTGAGACATTTGCCATAAAGGCAGTCTGGTAAGAGAAAGATCCGTCTTCAGAAAAGAACTTCTCCATTTCTTTAGATACTACCTCAGCCTTCTTGATCAGAACTGATTTCTGACATTTCAAATCTTCTGCTTCATTCAATAAGTCATCAAGATTAGAACTTGCTTCTTTGTTCACATCAGATTCAGAACTCGAAGTAGAACTTTCTTCATCAGAACTCCCGGAATTACCAGAACTGTCGTCACTATCAGAAAATTCTTCCTTATGAACGTGCTTGATGTGATTGATAATCTTAGCATAACACGCCGTTCCTCCTTTACCTTGATCACTTTCCCCAAGTTGTAAAGACCAATTAAACCCTTCATCAGCTTGTACGGTTAATGCACGACTATCGTTTGATGATCCAGATGATCCAGACTGATTCTGGTGGGTGGGATTGTTTACAGCCACTATCCCTTTTCCACGATTGTCTTGACTTGCATTTGAAGTACTCGTCTGATTACGGAATGGGTTCTGATTGCCTTGTCTGCTTGGTCGTGTGCACTCACGTTTGAAGTGACCCTTTTCCCCACAATTGAAGCATGTAACTGCTTCTTTATCAAAACCGTACTTTGTATCTTGTTTGCTTTCCAAGGAACTTCTTCCTGTTCGAACCATAAAGTCCTTCGCCCTTCTAACAGCACTTGCGAATGCCCACTTTATATCCATCAACTCCATTTCATCACGGTTGATTTGTAGATAGTCTTCGTTGGTTAAATTGATGTTTCCAATTTGACCTGCGACCAAACCGCAGTAAGCACTGACCATGGTATTAATAAGTTCCATATGTTCCTTTGCTACTTCAATGCTAACATTTGAGAGGTTTGATGTATCAACTTTGACTGTGTTAGGGTTTGGAGTTGGAGGATTGTTGGTATAATGAGCTTGCTGTTGTTGTTGTGGTTGAACTTGTTGTTGTGGTAGGACTTGTTGTTGTGGTAGGGATGGATTAAAACCTCCTTCAGAATATGTCTGAGGTTGAGTAGTAGAAACTTGAGGTGTATTAGGACTAAAACCTCCTCCAGAATAAGCCTGAGGTTGAGCATTTAACTGCGCTTGCGGAAGATAAGCTCTCGGATCGAAGACAGGAGGCGGAGCTGATTGAGGAAACAGAGAAGAGTTTGTATTTGATACAAACGCCGTTTGTAACTTTGGTTGCTGCACAATAGCTGACGGGTTAAAACCTCCACCACAATACATTTCGATATTTTGAGGAGCAGCAATGCGTTTTGCTTTCCGAATTTCTTCATCATTCTTATGTTCCAGCTTCTGCACAAATTCATAGATTGTTATAGTGTCAGCATCTAGAATACCGGTATGCTTTAGAAGCTCGATGTATGGACTCCACTTTGGTGGTAGAGAATCAGCAAATCGTGCACAAACTTCCTTTTGAGTTGCAGCAACAGAATAAGCAAACATTTCGCTAACCAAATGATAGAAACGAGTAGTCATATCATTTAGAGTTTCATTTTCCAAGAACTGAAACGATTCAAACTCTTTCTTCAAAAGATCATGTCGTGTCTTTCTGGAAGCTGCATTTCCTTCTCCTCTTGTTACCAAAGAATCCCATAAGGTTTTTGTGTCTGTACAATAAGAGAATTGATGATAGATGTCTTTGTGAAGCGCTTGAGTAAGAACAGCAAAAGACTTTTTCTCGAATTCATAGGCCTTCTTTTCATTTTCCTGCATGTTAGAAAAACCTTCGGCCGTTGAAGCTGCTACTTCGAAAGCATTATTGCGTGGAGTAATAAAACACCTCCAAATATCCGTGCTTTGACCTTGAACATATGTAATGAAACGACCTTTCCATGATGGAAACTCGTTCATATGATTCAATTTTGGCGGGCGATTGTTACTACCCGTTTCGCTCTCGCTAATCAACAGATTTTGAATGTTTTGGTTCTGATTAGATGCCAAAGCCCATTGTCCGGCACTTATAGTTGGTTGACCATAAACACTCTTCACCCACGCTGCTGCGGACGTCGGATCTTCACGTGGTCTAGAATCCATACTCCAATCCCATGGACTAGTACAACTCATATTTGATGTATGTATGATAGTACCTGCACAAATTCTTGAAAACAAACAGTAAGTAAGCTGATATAAGTCTTCTGTTTAAAACAGATCTGTTTTCGACGAAACAGAGTTCACGAAACAGGTTTGTTTCGTCTGAATGAATGACGACGAAACAGACTTGTGAAAATTGTGATTTGTGGCGAAACAGTATTTGTTTCGTCAAAGATGTTGTGGCGAAACAGACGTTTGATTCGTCAAAGTCGTTGCGACGAAACAGATGTGATTCGTCGGCTGTGTGTTTCGTCAAAACTGGGTATCAGACAGCTGGTTTAGATATTTAAAATATCTTACTGTTCAGTCAAAGGAAAGTCTCAGACAATAAGATATTTAAACCTGACACAAGTATGTTTGTTACTTTCTTATTTTCAACGAAACAGGCTGTGACCAATAATCAACTTTTACACAAAAGTCAAGATATTGTTTTATAAGTTACAACACTTTGTTTTAATCAATTATCAGATCAAATTCTCAGCTTATAACAAGAACACTTATGAATATATGAAGAACACACTCAAGAACATGAGTTTTCCGGTCAGTTGATAAATTTCCGAAACACGAAAATACACTAGATTTTCACTAAAAACCCGGTTTAAAGCATGAACAAACAATCCAACTAGGTTTTTGATAAAAATCCTTATCAAACAACAATAAAACAACAGATTTTATGAATATTTTCCCAGAAATTATGATTTTTCAAGAACAAAGATTCAGAAAAACACACACAAAAACCTGATAAAAACCGAACAATGTTTGATTTTAAACAAGGATAAGAGCCAAAGCTCTGATACCACTTGTAGGTCCCGAAATCTGAGGATCGATTACGAACCGAATCTCTTGTTTATAGTAAACACGGTTACGTGTGCGGAATCCACGTAACTATGCCAAATCAAACACGTAAAACAATAACAACACGGTATTAATCAATGATACACACTCGATTGATTAACGGGATGAGAACCAAATACAAACTGATACAAACACAGTTCAGACTAAATTTTGGCAGAGTTTTGTTACTATGGTCAATATCTCATCTCTTAGTTCAAATGAACACAAAGTGTTGCTTATATAGTCCCTGGCCACTGATATCGACGAAACACAGAAGTGTTTGACGAATCTGAACATGGGCCAGACATTGGGCCTGGAACAGCCCAATACATGACGAATCAAGGTTTGATTCGTCATGACCTTCAACGAATCAGAAGTCTGATTCGCCATGAAGTGTTACGACGAAACACAAGTCTGTTTCGTCGAGGACTGCAACTGTTGTGTTTGTTCCTGTTATCAGACAGTAACAATCAGCAACATATAAACATAGTAATGACAAAACTACCCTTTAATGCAACATGCATTGTTCATAATACATTACATACCAAAAGAGACAAATAAGTTGTACACAAGTAGATAGGAGGATATCTGACTTGGTCAACATAACATACAGACTCGATAATTAATAAAAGACCATATAAAATACATCGTTAAACAAGACTAGTTACAGACACTAAAAATGCATCAACAAGGAGTATTATGAAAATCACATAAGTCGGAATGAATGAGTTCTAAAACCTTAGATTCCCTTTTGACATCTTTAAAAGGTTTTCTTGTTATCTTGGTTAACTTGCAAGTGTGACATTGATTATTATTCATATCAAAAGCGGGTATCAAGCTCATTTTTGACATGTCTTTCATTCTAAAATAATTAACATGTCCTAATCTAGCATGCCACAATTTTGATTCATTATCTACTTTATTACTAGAAGAAGCAATACACACGGATTCTTTAGCAAACGGGACATGAACATTTAATTTAAACATAACATTAGATAAATATCCAAATCCTACAAAGGTTCCATGTCTTGATAAGATAAACTTGTCAGACTCAATGACGTGTTTAAACCCATAATTATTTAATACAATACCCGACAATAAATTCTTCCGTATACCCGGAACATACAATACATAATCTAGTAATAAGTGTTTGCCAGAAGTAAATACAAGCTTGACTTTCCCGACACCTTTAATAGGCTCGGTTGCTACATTTCCCATTCGTAATTCAGATCCATCATCAATAGGTTTGCACTCTTCAAACCACCTTAGATCTTTGCACACATGTACCGTAGCTCCCGAGTCTACCCACCATGCAAATTCATCATCCTGAACACAAAATGATTCAGTAATGAAAGAAATATAATTCACTGTCGGAACAGTTAAATCAACATTACAATTCGAATTTAAGTTCGAATCAGTAAGATTGTTCGACAGTTTTGAATTAACATAGCCACAATAATTGTCACTTTGTGCATTTGAATTTGGTCACACAAACTGACTTTTGTTATCAGTTAAGTAATGGCCAATTGGCCAACTTTTGTCCATATTCGGTCCTGTTATCAAAGATTTCATGGACTGATTTCTATTTGGACTTTCAATACTCTTGGACCCACCATACTTTAAAATATGTCCAAGATTCAAACGGCCAAATACATTTTTAGCACATGGGCCACCATTAAGCTTTTGTTCCAAATTACTATCATGGCCCACTAACTCATTACTAAAATCATGGCATCCCATATTTGACACTTCTAAATTATGTATTGTAAAATTATTGTCAGGAGATATATTTTCTAATGAATTAGAATTAGTTTCAAAAGACATACCGGTTTGTGTAAGAGGGTCCTTGGACCCGCTCGGTCCGGCTCCACTCGAATCTTTGTTTCCACCCGGAAGTTTCACACGACAATCCTTTTTAAAATGTCCCACCTTGTGACATCTCCAACAAGTCGATTTCACCTTTTTATTCGGTTGTTTATCAACACGGTTAAACTTCCGTTTCTGATTCTTGAATTTGTTAAACTTCCCGGATTTTCCATCATGTTCAACAACATTAATAGATGATGATGCTTGAGTTTTCCCTTTGGTTTTGTCATCTTCTTGAACCCGAAGTGACTCCTCAATACGGATATGACTACCCAATTGAACCAAAGATAACTCCTCCTTCTGATGTTTTAGAGTATGTTTAAAATCTTTCCACATCGGTGGAAATTTGTCAATTATTGTAGAAACAGCAATTGACTCATCCATGTTCATATCGTGTTGTGAAAATTGCCCCAAAATATGTAACAGTTCATTATACTGCTCCATAATAGGCCTAGAATCTACCATTTTATAATTAAAGAAATTGCTAACAAGGAATTTCTTACTTGAAGCGTCTTTAGCCATATATTTGGATTCGAGTGAATCCCAAAGTTGCTTTGCCGATTCCGCGTTTTGGTAGACATCAAACAATGCATCCGACATTCCGTTTAGTATGTGACCGCGACAAATATAATCGTCGTTTTCCCACTTGAGCCTTTTCCTGGTTTGATCGATTGGTTCATTCTCCACCTCTTCTGGAAACGGAGTAGAGAGCACATAAGCGACCTTCAAAGTTGTAAGCAGAAAGTGCATCTTCTTTCTCCATCTCCTGAAGTCTTGGCCTTCGAACTTTTCCAACTTTGCGAATTTGCTTGACATATCACGAACCGAATCACTTGAAGCCATGAAAATAGTTTGTTCTTTGTTGGTTAAAACGAAGAGCAGCAACAAGAAAATATGATAACAATTCGAATGCAACTTGGATTAAACAAAGAGTCATGTGTTCACTATCAGAACAAACTATTTGATGGTACTATCAAAAGTTTGAACGGATTAAACTTTGCCTTTTCAAGAATCAGATTTGTGAAGATGAACTGAGAAGAAGAATTCCCGTACCAGGAAAAATTCGAAAAAGACCTTTTTGTGTATCTCTCCAAAACCGTACGACGGTTTTGAGTGGTTATCCTTTTTCAAAATTGGGATCCGATTATTACTCTAGAATAGATATAATAATAATTGTTTTCCAAAATTATCAACAAAGTATTCGTAATTATCATCTAAAATTAGGACTGACTTATCTCAACGAATTCAAAATTAAAACATATATTAAGTTCCATGTTGAGAATATAAACCAAATATTCAGCCCATATATTTCATATTATAAATCCTGATAATCGGCCCATGTGTTTTGATATAAGATATAAAGCCCACTAATGATAGTAAGTAACCAGCCCAATACACTATATCTTATTTTGAAAATCGAGCTCGCACTCCTGCATCACCTAACTCCATTAATAAAAATAAGATCGACTTAATCGACAAGATAATCCAATATCACAACGGACATTGATAACACTAAAATTACCAACATTGGAGAGTCTGTGTTGTCTTCTTTGAGTGTCGTCTCCATTACATACCCTGCAAAAAGAATAGAAGATAGTAGAGACAAAAAGTTAATAATCCATCAGTCTGAGAAAGCCTTGTTTCAAAACTTAATAAAACGTTCCGTCAAATGGTGGAACGAGATACAATACATAAAAGATTTCTTGCAACAACAAATGTCAAAAACTCTGCTGCGAATATATGAAACAGGGTATCATTAATCGATGCAAAATAGCCATCTATTGGTTGACATATATTTCAAATGTAATCTAGAACGATACCAAAACGTAAGAAAGTAGGTACATTGTTAGGTATCAAGGCTAATATGCATAGTATTGCATACACACACAACATACAAAACATATATCTGCTATCAACTACAGTGATCCACAAAATACATTACATTTAACAGATTGTAAGCAAAAACTTAATAAAAAAAAAATACCGAAAGAAGAAATCGTAAGCCCTACCCAATAATTTCAACATTTCAGTTGACCAAAAGAAGATATCAGAGCGCTTATATTGGTAAATAATATACTTTTAAGCTTTCAAAATGGATAGGTTATTTGCATATATTAAGGGGGTGTTTAGAATTGCTTTTTTTATTAATGTGTTTTGAAATTGCAAAAAATCTATTTTGAGTGTTTGGTAAAAAAATTAATAAAAACTAATTTTTTACGTTTTGTAGAGATCAAAACATGATAATCCAAAAGTAGGTCACCTCTTACTGTAGGAAAACGGGATTCCATAAAAATGATTTTTTATGTTTTGTAGAGATCAAAACGTTAAAATATATATGTTTGCCAAACACTCAAATAGTTGATTATCTGATTATTGTGATATCAAACAATATAATCAAATCCAAACACTATATTTCTGCAGCACGTTTTGTTACAGCTAATTATCTGATTCTGATTATTCAAAACGCATAATCTATTTTCAAAAATTGGTTGTTTTTTGTTTACATTCATGGGGCATGTCTCATGAGTGAACTAGCGTAGGCTCTCTACACTACTTGTTTTATGTGGTTGTGAATATATAGAATCACCGGAATAACCCTTTACCCAAAAATAATCTATTTTCAAAACTCAACCCCCAACACCCTCTAAAGTGATATATTTATTGGCGTAGAGTTCTTTCTTGAACAACCAACTTATTTATTTATTTTTTTAGGCTAGAAAAAAATGTCGAAATTGCAACAAAATGATCACCTCAATTAATTAATTATCTAAAAAAGTAAAATATGGATGGTTATCCACACATAAGTATGATTTCAATATTTTTTTTTTTTTTTGAACTAAGATATTGATTGGTTATACTAGTGGTGTTGGTCAAATTATAAATATTGATTGGATACTGATCAATCACTTTGAATCATTTCTTTTCCGAATATTTTTTATTGCAAAAAAAGTTGGTTAAGTAAATAAAGCCAAAAAACAAAATGATTATTGTTCATGCATTTTGCTGTCAAGTAATAGATATTGATTGGAGTAATGTACATAACATGTTGCTAATGAAATAAGTTGTCATGACGTACTCACTGACGGAGTTGACGTTCGTGTGGGCAATGTCTGAGATCGCTAGAAACGTTAGTAAAGCAAAAGTTGCAAACTGAATCCGAAACAAAAATAGATGTATTCGACATCACAAAAGTGACATACTTGAAAATGGTGGTAAAAGAAACATTAAGACTACACGCTCCAGCCCCATTGATGATCCCCCATGAATGCATGAGCCATTGTCAAATTGGCGGTTACGACGTCTTACTTGGGACAACTGCTTTAATCAACGCGTGGGGGATAGGAAGAGATCCAAGCATTTGGGGAGAGAATGCGGCTGAGTTCTATCCAGAAAGGTTTGAGAAGTTTGAGGTTGATTTTGAGATGGTCCCGTTTGGGGGTGGACGAAGATCGTGTCCAGCAATGAACACGGCTCCTGCAACTGTTGAGTTTGTGTTAGCAAATCTGCTTTATTGGTTTGATTGGGAAGTTCCTGATGGAGTGAAGAATGAAGATTTGAACATGCAAGAAGAGGGTACCTTAGTTCTCCGTAAGAAAGTACCACTTTGCCTTATGCCTACAAATTATAATTGGGATGATTAATAAGTAATCAGCTGCTGCTGCTTCTTCTTCTTCTTCTTTTTTTTTTTGTAAAATACCAACTGCTTGAATAAGAAATCCATATATGGAGGAGGTCGGTTGTTTTTATTTGAATGTTAAAAGGGTCCGATCGAAAAGCAATGCATAACTGCCAAAAGATCCACAACGACCTCTGTAGTCTTTGAGTTTTAAACAACCTCCGGTGTTCTAGAATGAATGGGGAAAGTTATGTAAGATTAAATATATTATGTTTAATATTTAATCTTGTAGCCATTATAATCATTTACATAATATAGATCAAAATATATAATAACCTATTAAATAATTAGTTGGTAATTGTTGATGGACCATATTACCCTTATTAACTAATTAGGTTTCCTCTTGGGTGCTTATATAAGGAGAATTATGTAGAGGTTAAAGGGATACTCAGTTACACACTTAGACATAACCTAATAAGCATAACATCAATCGGCCTCTTCTCCATAACCGAATCCCCTATTCGGTTTTCATCATCACCATCATTAGTCAGCACCCTAAGGAGAAACCAAATCATACTGACAACTATGTCGAACTCGATGGCATCATCTATCACTGGATTCTCCACTGCACTGTCTGCTGTAACATGTATGTTTTCATGTTTTCCATTATGATTAAACAGAACTGATCCAACATGTGGTATCAGAGCATATGTTGATTAGTCAGTTCTGTTTTCGTATCCATTAATTCTGGGATTGAAATCATGAAAACAGAAGTTTTGAAAATCTTGTGAACATCACAGCCGTTTTCGAGTCATATAAAACCACTCAAAACCTCTGTTTCGAGGAAAAGAACTGTTTTAAATATCTCCAAATCAAAACAGGTAAAATTATGTCCGAAATCTATTTAGAAAAACCTTAAAATTCAGGTTTCGGGTTCCAGAATTTATGTTTTATTTTTTTAGGGTTCATCATGTTCTTAGGAAAATTCGAAAATTCCCTTATGTTTTGGAATGTAATTAGGACTGATGAGTGTTTTTTCCTGTTTGATCCAATTTAATCTGTTAAGTTTATTCGAAAACTGTTAAAAGATATACAGTTATAATTTTCAAATTTTTTTTTGATAAAATTAGATCATCTTAAAACAGGAAACCATATCTCATAATCCCTTAGAATTCGAATTTTCAGTTATGTTTCACATTCACAGCTGTTAACAGGAAGTTTCGAGATCCCTTCTAACGAGCCGAGACCAAGATCTCGACTCGAAATCATAAGTGTTCTCAAATGTTTACAACTCTAGACAACGATTTCGACTCGAGATCATAAGGTCTCGACTCGAGACCACTAAGGTTTCGACTAAGGGCTTCAATCTTCACAATTCGAGATCATGGTTGCGACTCGAGACTTCATAAGGAGTCGAGATCTCATAATTCACAGCAGTCGAGACTATGATTACGACTCGAGACACTGAGGTTGCGACTCGAGACCTTAATGAGTCGAGACCTCATAATGATGAGTTGAGACTTGACTCGAGATCTCACTTGAGACCTCATAACTGAGTCGAGATCTCACTCGAAATCTCATTATGTTAGGCTGTTTAATGTGAACTAATGAGTCGAGACCTCATAATGATTAGTTCGATCCGCGCTAACAGGTGGTTTGCTATTAAATAATTGGTTTTTGTAATTACTTAGTTAATTAATCAGAATCAGATAATGTTTTACAAAACCAAAATGGCTTAACTTGAATGAGCTTTTGGTGTATCATTTATGGCCAAAGCTGATTTGATACATCTACTTATCATTCAAGTATTACGAAAGCTATGTTAAGTGTGCATCATAAACATGAATGTCTTAATATCTGGCCAAAGCTTATTTAATTCCTTCATAGATGGCATACTTAACAAGTGCATAATTAAAGTGATTGTCTCAATTTCTGGCCAAAGCTGATTTATTACAACCACTTTGCACACATGCTTAAATGATTACACTTCTAGCCAAAGCTGATTTGTCTTCGTTTAAGTAGAATTTTAACTAAGTCTATTATTTTGATGTTAGTAATAGACAATATCACAGCTTCATAATGTAAAATGGTCATTCTTTATGCCTGCCTTAGGGGCTGTTTGGTAGCCTTTTAATGACCATTCAGATACTACCTCTTAATGGTTTAAAACCTCTGAATGAATAAGAGGTAACCTCAAGTCTGAATGGTTAAGAGGTAACCTCTGAATGGTAAATCATCACATGTCACATTCTTCTATCTTCTCATTGATAAAATTCTTAATGATTCCATTAAGAGGTAGCCTCTTAATGACCTTTCAGAGGCTACCAAACAGCCCCTTAGTTTAACGTGCCCTTAGATCACACTAGGAATTCTTCCTTAGTATCATAACTTGCTCATCTTATTTCCACTATCAGCGCCCAATTGCGGGATTCCACCTTTGACCGGTGATAACTTTGCTGCATGGAAGGACGCTCTCATGCTTACGCTTGGATTGCTGGACTTTGACTATGCTCTAAGAGAGGATAAGCCAGCGGACCTTACTCCACAAAGTACTGCTGCTCAGCAGTTAACTCATGAAAAGTGGTCTAGGTGTAACCGCATGTCTCTCATGTTTATGAAGCAGTCCATAAGCAATGCAATCAGGGGAGCCATTCCTGATTCTGAAGATGCTAAAACCTACTTGGCTTCTGTGGAGGCGCTGTTCAAGGGGACGTCTAAAGCACACGCTAGTACTCTTATTCTCAAGCTGGTGACGACTAAGTATGATGGGAGGAGCGGCATTCGCGAACACATCATGATGATGAATGACATGGCCAATAAGCTGAAGGGGCTGGAAATGGAAATCAGTGATGGTTTCCTTGTTCATTTCATCATTACTTCGCTTCCTTCGTCCTTTGAAGCATTCAAGATCAATTACAACACTCAGAAGGACAAATGGACGATGAGTGAGCTGGTTGCTATGTGCGTACAGGAGGAAGAGCGTATGAGGATGGATCGCACTACAGATGTTGCTAACTTCATTACCTCCAACTCTAAGAAGAGGAAGAACAATCATCAGAGGAAGGATGCTTCAAAAGTCCAAAGGCCTAATCCTAATACAAGTGCACCCTCCAGCTCTAAGAACTCCTTAGGCAGAATCCACTGCAAGTTCTGGAAAAAGACAGGACATATGCAGAAGGAATGCCCTGATTTTAAGGAGTGGCTGGCTAAGAAAGGTAACGATTATTTTATGATACTTGAGTCCTATAATTTAAGTGTTGCTGCTAATTCTTGGTGGTTTGATTCTGGTTCTATGGTTCATGTTACCAATTCAACTCAGGGATTCCTCACAATCCGGAAGCTGGAAAGAAACCAAAGAACGCTTAAGGTTGGGGATGATCGAGAATTAGAAGTGAAGGCCATTGGAACATTACAATTATTTATGAAAACTGGTTTATGTATTAAACTTTATGATACCTTATATGTTCCTGAGGTAACTCAGAACCTTGTATCAGGACCAGAGTTAGACATGGACGGTTTTATTGTTTCCCATGGTCATCGCAAACTCTCTATCCTCTATGATTCTGTTCTTTATGGTACTGGTATTCTGGATGGTGGTCTCTATAGATTAGAACTAGATGATAATTTTTCCAAATCTTTGTTGTCATATAACATTAATGAATCACTCACAAAGATGAAAGAGAAACGAGACTTAGAGACTTCGTCTATGTTGTGGCATCAACGTTTAGGCCACATCTCAGGAGAACGATTAAATCGTCTCATAAAGGATGGAGTCTTACCTCCTCTCGATTTCTCTGATTTTGGAACATGTGTCAAATGTCTTAAAGGTAAAATGACATTAGCGAATAAGAAAGGTGCCACTAGGAGCTCTAATTTATTAGAACTCATTCACACTGACATTAGTGGTCCCTACCAAATCGCTGGCATAACAGGACATACTTCATTTATCACTTTTATTGATGATTATTCTCGTTACATGTACTTGTATCTAATTAAGGAAAAGTCTAAATCTCTTACAACTTTTAAAGATTATAAGGCTGAAGTTGAAAAGCAATTAGATCGTCAGATTAAAGTTGTGAGATCAGATAGAGGCGGTGAATATTATGGAAGACATACTGATGTGGGTCAAGCTCCTGGTCCATTTTATGAGTTTTGTAAGGTCCAGGGGATTGTGAACCAATACACCATGCCTGGTACACCTCAGCAGAACGGTGTCGCTGAACGAAGAAATCGTACCCTTATGAACATGGTGCACAGTATGTTAGCCAACACTAATTTACCATTATTCCTCTGGACTGAAGCGTTAAAAGCAGTTGTTCATATACTCAATAGAGTTCCTTCTAAGTCTGTCCCTAAAGCTCCTTATGAACTTTGGACAGGAAGGAAACCGAGTCTTAAATATATGAAAGTATGGGGCTGCATTGCTAAAGCAAAACTTTACAATCCTTTCCTAAGAAAACTTGACCCTAAAACAGATACCTGTTTCTTTATCGAGTATCCTAATAATTCAAAGGGTTATCGTTTCTATTGTCCTTCTCCTGTCACCCGTATTGTTGAAACCAAGCGTGCTGCGTTCCTGGAGGATTTCAAGGTCAGTGGGAGCAGTACCAACCCTTACGAAGAATTGCAGGAAGTACAAGACGCGGGGGGGGGGGGAGACTCGTCGCTTACCATTACTCCGATTACTCCTCTTGTACCCAATGCAACTACTGCACCTGAAGCTACTGCACCAACTCAAAATTTACCTCTACAATCAGAACCCATTATACCTCATGACGAAGGCACATCAAACGCTCAAAACCAAGACAACGCTGAACCCGATAATCCACTCAGGAGGTCATCTAGGCAAAGAAGGCCTACTAATTGGGATGATTATGTTACTTACCTGACTGAAATGGATGCCGGAAAGCTCAATGATCCTATCTCTTATAATGAAGCCATTAGCAGTGATCAGTCTTCTGAATGGAACAAAGCGATGATTGATGAGCTTGAATCCATGAAGAAAAAAGACGTTTGGGATTTGGTAGAATTACCCAACGGTGTCAAACCAGTAGGATGTAAATGGGTGTTCAAAACAAAACTGGATCCGAATGGGAACGTTGAACGCTACAAAGCGAGATTGGTTGGAAAGGGCTACACTCAGAAAGAGGGAATTGATTATCAAGAGACATTTTCACCTGTCTCTAGTAAAGATTTATTAAGGATCGTCATGGCCCTAGTAGCTCATTTTGATTTAGAAATGCATCAGATGGACGTTAAAACCGCTTTCCTTAACGGAGACTTAGACGAAGATGTTTACATGAAACAACCTGAAGGCTTTAAACCTGAAGGTCAGGAGCATCTAGTCTGTAAGTTGAAGAAATCCATTTATGGGTTAAAACAAGCATCACGTCAGTGGTACCTCAAGTTTGATGAAGTCATGAAGAAACAAGGTTTTATGAAGAATCAAGTGGATCAATGCACCTACCTCAAGATGAGTGGGAGCAACTTTACTATACTTGTTCTTTACGTAGATGATATTCTATTGGCAAGTAATAGTTTAGACATGTTGCATGAGTTGAAGCGGTTACTCTCGCATAACTTCGACATGAAGGATCTCGGAGATGCTTCTTACGCCATTGGCATCGAAATTCACCGAGATAGACACAAAGGGATCTTAGGATTGTCCCAAAGGGCTTACATAGATCGTGTCCTTACACGGTATAACATGCAACAGTGCAAACCCTCCGTCGCTCCAGTAGTTAAGGGAGATGTTTTCGGTTCATTCCAGTGTCCGACAACAGAGGTTGAGAAGGAGCAAATGAGCCAGATACCTTACGCGTCAGTAGTCGGGAGCTTGATGTATGCTCAAGTCTGTACTCGCCCAGATATCGCTTATATTCCTTGAATGCTAGGCCGTTATCAGACTAATCCTGGCCTAGATCACTGGAAAGCAGCTAAGAAGGTACTTCGATATCTGCAAGGGACGAAAGACTATAAACTGACTTATAGAAGAAGTGATCATTTAGAAGTGGTGGGCTATTCTGATTCTGACTTTGCCAAGTGCAAAGATGGCAGAGTACATTGCTGTTTATAATGCAACCTGTCATGGAATGTTGCTTAGAAATCTGGTCACTAGACTCAAAGTCGTTAATTCCATTTCTAGACCACTGAAGCTTTATTGTGATAATTCAGCTGCCGTTAGTTTCTCGAACAGTAACAGTTCGACTGGAGCTGGTTTATATCTCGATACAAAATATCTGTTCGTACGTGAACGAGTTGAGGAAAATAATCTTTGTATCGAGTATATTAGTACTAAAGATATGCTCGCGGATCCGATGACTAAAGGTCTCCCTCCTAAGGTTTACGAAGAACATGTTCGGAATATGGGATTTAGTAAAGACCTTATTTAAGCATATTGTACTAGCTTATGTTTTATGATTAATGAAATTTCCTCAGTTTGATTTTGTATGTCTCTTAGAATATGTTCAACCAGTATAATGGCATATAGACAAATAAAGTTACAAATCAAACAAAGGGCTTATGCGTATTTTGATCATGACGATTAGGTTTTAAATTAAGGCCATAGTATGACTAATGGGGGTCCTGAGTCACATAATGATTCAACGGCTGTATTTCTCTGCTATAGTACTTGTTTAAGGCTAAAATGAGTGTTAACTCCTGATCAGGCTTATCTAATACTCATAGTAAATGATTACTCGGCTAAGTGGGAGAATGTAAGATTAAATATATTATGTTTAATATTTAATCTTGTAGCCATTATAATCATTTACATAATATAGATCAAAATATATAAAATAACCTATTAAATAATTAGTTGTTAATTATTGATGGACCATATTACCCTTATTAACTAATTAGGTTTCCTCTTGGGTGCTTATATAAGGAGAATTATGTAGAGGTTAAAGGGTTACTCAGTTACACACTTAGACATAGCCTAATAAGCATAACATCAATCGGCCTCTTCTCCATAACCGAATCCCCTATTCGGTTTTCATCATCACCATCATTAGTCAGCACCCTAAGGAGGAACCAAATCATACTGACAACTATGTCGATCTCGATGGCATCATCTATCACTGGATTCTCCACTGCACTGTCTGCTGTAACAGGTATGTTTTCATGTTTTCCATTATGATTAAACAGAACTGATCCAACAAGTTATAGGTGGTTGTTTGTAATACAAGAAATTGATGGTATGGTGATAGGGCTGTAAACCAACCGCACGAGAACGAATAAGGTCTTGTTCATGTTCGTTCGTTAAGGATATAATGTGTTCATGAAC
Source organism: Helianthus tuberosus (assembly GCA_030545235.1). Lineage (NCBI taxonomy): Eukaryota > Viridiplantae > Streptophyta > Magnoliopsida > Asterales > Asteraceae > Helianthus > Helianthus tuberosus. The sequence continues at coordinate 31,136,666 of CM060373.1, read as the reverse complement.
GGTTCAGGAACGCTTACCGAACGAGATTTTATGCCCGTGTTCATTCATTAAGGAAAGTTATGTGTTCATGAACATAGATAAAATCGTCGAAGATGACGATGGATAGAGGTGGATGGTGAGAGAGCGGCGCTAGACCTTGAAGCCCTAACCGTTGAACGAAAGTCGATAGTATTTTTCGATGTGAATGATGAAAAGGAAAGTGAAACGATTCATAAACAAAGTGGAAATAGGGTTTCCTATTTTATTTATTTGGGTAATAAGATAAATAAGAATTAAAGAATATAAAAAATTTAGTTAAAATAAATAAATCCCAAAAGATCTTTAATGAACAATATAAACGAATGAACACGAACAAATGTTCACGAACACATTACTGAAAATTCACAAACACATTTGAACAAAAGATACACTTTTTCGTGTTCATTCAATTAACTAACTAACTGAATGAAATTTCTTATTCATGTTCGCTCATTAATTAAATCAAGGAACACAAACGAAGACATGAGCTTTTTCATATTACCGAGTGCTATAGTGACAACATGTTATTAAATTGGTTCTTTAACTTTTCATTTACTTATTCTGAAATAATATAAGTGAAAATAATAATTTCACCAATATCGAGACACGTCTTCTGGTGACATGTAGTCTACATAGGTTAACATATACATATATAGGGGAGGGTTCATTGGGGAACACTAAAAAGTGGGGAACGGGGGAACACTTTTAAAAATTATACTTAACATGTTAAAAAAAATATTTTTCTAATTTTTTTTCAGCGTTTTTTCTTATAAATACAAGTAGAAACATTTTTGATAAAAAAAATCAAAAACTAAAAATATAAAAAAAATGTTTAAAAAACAGTTATATCTTATAGAATTAACTTAACATGTTAAAAATAATTTTTTTTAAATTTTTTTCAGCGCTTTTCTTTATAAAAAGGAGGAGAAACTAGTCGAGTAAAAAAATAATTTTTCTAAAAAAACCATTTATTAGCCTTTTTTTAATTGTTTTTTTTAATAATTTTAGTTTTTGATTTTTTTTCTTAAAAATGCTTCTACAAGTATATATAAGGAGAAGCGTCGAAAAAGATGTTTAAAAAAATAATTTTTAACATGTTAAGTTTAATTTTTAAGAGTGTTCCCCGGTTCCCCACTTTTTTAGTGTTCCCCAATGAACCTCACACTACATATATATATATATATATATATATATGGGGATGGATCATGAGAAAACCAAAAAACTAACTAAAAAAGCCTAAAAAACATACCAAAAAAATTTTTTTTTTACGTTTTTTTTGTAAAAAATCGCTATATTTTATGTATGGAAAAAAATTTCAAAAAAAAAAATGTTTTTTGTTGTAGTGCACATGTGCATTATTACGGATATAATGCACATGTGTAGTACACATATAATGCACATGTGCAGTACAACAATTTTTTTTATATATATATAAAAAATAGCGATTTTTTTATAAAAATTTGTAAAAAAAAATTTGGTATGTTTTTTGGGTTTTTTTAGTTAGTTTTCTAGTTTTCTCATTTAGATGAAGTTTTCTCATTATCCTCTCCCATATATATATATATATATATATATATATATATATATATATATATATAGGGGAAGGCTAATTTGAGAAGAAATTTAATGTGAGAAGAAAAAGAAGAAATGACATATTAGTAAAATACTAATTCATTTATAACTCATATCATTAATTTTTCTCTCTTTAATTAATTAGTCAACTAATCATTAATTATTCTACACATAATCTACAAAACCTACACGTATCAAAATTTTCCTACATATACCCTACACATTATAGAATTTTATCCTACACAGCCGAAATTTGTCTTACACACCTCGAAATATATCCTATACAACTCGTAATTTATCCTACACAACTACTAATTTATTCTACACTTTAAATTAAGTTGTTTTTTTAATTTGGAAAAAGTATATATTTTGAAAAAGAGTTACAAATTTAATTTAGTTAGTTATTAAAGGGGAAGAATACAAATTAATGATTTATATAAGTTTACCAATATACCCTTATATTAAAATTAAATGCAAATATTAAATGAAGTAAAATTAAGCATTCTTATTAGTTGAAACTTCTTCTTTATTCTTCTTACAAAAAAATTCTTCTTATTTGAACCCTCCACTATATATATATATATAGTGAAAGTGTAATGTACAATATTCCTTTTCGTATGAGCGTACAAGATTTGAAGATCGCATGTTAGAAACTTCAATGACATTTTTTAAAAAGTACACGGTCCCTGAGGTTAACCAAAATTTTGGATTGGGTCCCCAGCTTTTGAAAAGTACATGGATGGTCCATGTGGTTTGCACTTTGTAATGCATTTAGTTCCCATCTAACAAATCTAACAGTTTCCGCAGGTCCAAGTAATTTGGGACTAAATGCGTTACAAAGTGCAAACTAAAGGGACCATTGATGTAATTTTGGCAAATGTCGGGGACTTCATGTATTACAAAGTGCAAACCATATGGACCATATGTGTACTTTTGAAAATCCAGGGACCCAATACAAATTTTGGTTAACCACATGGACCATATGTGTACTTTACTCTTTATATATATATATATATATATATATATATATATATATATATATATATATATATATATATTATAAAATTTCAATTTAACATGTTAACAAGTAGTTTTTTCAAAATAACTTTTCAAAGCTTTTACATATAAATACATGTATAAGACTTTTTAATTAAAAAAATCTATAAGTAAAAGAAATTAAAAAAAAATACTTAAAAACCGTCATAAAGGTATTTTTTTTAAAATACATATTTTTTATGAGAAAAGTGTCCGGATAGTCCCTATGGTTTGCTCCGTTTTCACTTACAGTCCTTACATTTCTAAAATTACATCTATAGTCCCCAACTTTTGCACTTTCGTTCTCGGATAGTCCCTTGCGTGGATGAGAGTTAATTTTCTCAGTTAAGTGGATGTGAAATGACAAAAGTTCCCTTTATATTAAAGGGTGGAGATATGATAGGAAGTTTATTTGGCTAAAAAGGCTAGGAAGTGATCTTGACCATCCATTTACTTAATCAAGGGTTAAGATTAAATTAGGGAAATTGAAGGGAAGAAAAGAGGCGCGCGAGTTTGTTTAGTTGTATTCTAGTAAATACAAGGCAATAGTTTCTCTCTCATCCAATTCCCCCACATTTTTTAAACGTTAATAACTCTTTCATACGACATTATTTTTTTATAAAAATTTCACCAAAAAACGATCTTTTTTTATCTTTAAAACGAGTATACTATTGCTATATTTTTGAATTTTTTTCTAAAACCCAGTTGCGTAAAACGCAATGGAAAAAACCCAGTTGCGTAAAAAGCAATGGAAAAAAAACCTAAAAAATGACATTTTTCTAAAACGCAATGCACAAAAAACACAAAGAAATGTCTTATTTGTAAAACGCAATGGCCAGAAAACACAAAGAAATGTCTTATTTCTAAAACGCAATAGCCTAAAAACTCAAAAGAAAATGTACTTTCTAAAACGCAATGGACTAAAAACACATAAAAATGTGTTTTACCTAAAACGCAATGCACCAAAAACACAAACAAAGGTCTTATTTCTAAAATGCAATGGCCAGAAAACACTTAAAATGTCTGTTTTCTAAAACGGAATGGACTGAAAACACATAAAAGAGTGTTTTACCTAAAACGCAATGCACCAAAAACACAAAGAAATGTCTTATTCGTAAAACGCAATAGCCAGAAAACACTTAAAAATGTCTCATTCTAAAACGCAATTGCGTAAAAAAACAAAAGAAAGTGTTCTCTGTAAAACGCAATGGACTGAAAACACCAAAAATGTGTTTTACCTAAAACGCAATGACTAAACACACTTCAAGAATGTGTTTTTCTAAAACGCAATGACCAGAAAACACATAAAAATGTTTTAGTTCTCAAACGCAATTGCTTAAAAACACCAAAGAAAGTGTTCTCTGTAAAATGCATTGAACCATGACAATAGTTTTGTCTGTGCTGTGAATTGTCTGTGTTGTAAATTGTCTGAGCTGTGAATTGTCTGAACCAATGCAGTTTACGAATGCAGCTCAACCCCAGCCAGGGGCTCTGCCCCTTGGACCCCGCCAAGGGCTGCCGCCCCTGGGACCCCTCTACCAGGGGCGCTGCCCCCGGACCCCTGCCAGGATAGTAAAACGCAATGACTAAATCAAAAACCCAGATCGTAAAAATGAAATTAAAGAATTTCTTACATGGATTGAAGTGATTTCTTCAACAATTGACGAATTTTGAATGATTGAAACACTTATCAACGCTCGAATCGAACGGATCGAGTGATTATCTTCAAAATCACCGGAAAAAACGAGATTTTGCATGAAATTAAACTGGGTTTTCTTCAAAAAAGCTGAAGAACACGTTGATCGGGTGTTTGAATCATTGATTGGTGACGAAAATCGCACTATAATGTAGTGATTATTGAGATAGAAAGTGAAGAAATGGTTGAAGATGGTGGGTTTTGAAAATGATGGGTTTTGAAGTTACTGGGTTTTGAAAAGGAAGAAGTAAGGATAAGATTGACTAAAATATCCTTCCTCTTTATTTTAAATTTTGCCACATGTCCTAATCCTATTGCTTCCTTCCTTCCTAGCCAACATAAACTTCCTATTTGATCCCCACCCTTATATTAAAAACCCTAAAAATCCATCCTTTCATTCAGATCACTATACCCATCATCAACTACAACCACCACCACCCTCCACCTGAGAACCATCACCACCTCCGGCATACATCCACCATCTCCACCATTAACACCACTGCACCCCTTCAACCATGGTCTCTGTAAGGCCCTATAATTGGGTAGGTTTACGCTTATCTTTATCAAACACAATTATAGGCTATTGGGCTTAGCCTTGTAGTGGGTTAGATAATTATGGGATAAGCCATGTGGGCTAATTAAGTGATTTGGGCCTGTTTGGTTAGTGATATGCATTTGGGCTTGGCCCAGCTTGTAACTAGGTCACCCTATGTAACTATAAATAGGGTGAACCTAGTTCATTATTAGTTTAGACATTTTAGTGAGGTTCTTCATAGTATTTTCAATTTCTGTGTTGGTGTACCAGACGGTTCTCTAGAAACCGTGTGCACCTTGGTTGTTATAATCGATTGATTGTTCTTGTTCTTAACACTTTTCTCAGTATTCCGCGCTTTGATTAGTGTTTGATATCCGATTGTGTAGTGTTCCTGGACTTACAATTGGTATCAGAGCCTAAGTAGTCTCACGAAGGCTCGGTTGTAATCGGATATTATTTGAAGATCGAAGAACGAAGAATTTTTTTTTCAGATTCGAAGAACACGAAGAAATTCTTGAAGAACAGTAAAAAATTCTTGTTTTTGATTCGTTTGGAAAAGAGAATCAAAGTGTTTGCTGATTTCTAGGAGTTGATTGGTGGAAAGTTTTAAAAAAAAAATTCAAATTTTGATTCGGTTCCTTGATTTACGAGATTGCAGTTGGTGGTGATCTACTTCCAAATATATTTCTGCAATTAAATGGTGCGATCAAGTCAATTTCTTCTTCATTATTCAAATACAAGTTGAAGTGTGTGGCTAAAAATTAAAGTTATTGTGGGGCCAGAATCATCGAAGTGTGTGGCTAAAATTTATTCTTGTGCGACTACATTTGTTGACTGACTTGTGTGACTACAACAACAATCATTAGTCATAATCATCACTTGTGCGACTAGAAGCAACTACAACAGCAAGTTCATATTGTGCGACCGAAACCTCTTGTGCGATTCAATTGTTCTTGTGCGATCATTTTGTCAACTATCACTTGTGCGATTCTATCGTCATCTTCCTTACCTTGTGCGATCAGAAACATCAATCATCATCTTCGTCGTCCACCGAACACCACAACTCAACACCTCCTGCAACACCATCATTCCGACGATCTGCACCACCCTCTTCGTCTCCGGTCATCATCGCTAAAACCTGCAACTTCTTTGTTCGCAATCTATATCATCTTTGTTCACCGACACCACTACATCATTCCGCATAACCCGACAATCATCGTCTCCGTTAACAACCGCCATCTCCGACGATCTGCCACCGTGAAATATCACCATTAACTGCTACACCGGTCACCTGTTTACACACCATAAACCACCACTCCATTAACAATTGTCAAACCATCCATCACAGTAAGACATCACCGTTTCTTCTCCGGTCACCTTTTCTTCTCTGGTCACTGTTATACATCCATTCATCGTCCATTATCTTCATTCTTTCATCCGTCATCGCTTCCATCATCACCGATTAACACAATCTCATCCACCATCGTCATCCATCCTTCGTTCCCTGGCGGCTGATATTTTTAAACTAGGGTTTTGGTCCGTTGTGTTTGTGTAACGAAGAAGAACTGGGTTTCTTTTGTGACAATTTGAAAGCGTCGGGAAAACTGGTTATCTAACGAAAAAGAAACGCAGACTTTCGTTATTTTGTTTTTAGTTAATTTATAATTATAATAATAGTTTTAATCATTAGGTAATCATTGATTTATTAATAATAATTATTATATTAATTAGGTTTTGTTTACTATATATATAATATTAAAAAAATTGTTTTGTTAAAAATAAGTTTATTAATTAAAATAAAAAAAAAGGTTTCGTTATTTTTTGGTGATAAGTTTTGACAGATTTGAAGGTGCGGTACAGATTGTTGATTTGTGTGTGTGGCAACGGGTCTGAGTTAGCAAGTACACGGGTTCTCGCTTTGGGCTTGTGTTGTGGAAACAGTTAAAGGCGCACATTTTTGGGGGATCACATTTTCGGGGGATCAAATCTTAAAAATGTCTTCTAAGAGAGAAGTGCTTGAGCAGGAATTTCAAGGATTCAGATACTCATATGGTGAATCTATAGAAGCACTTACAAGCCGGTTTGCTGAACTGCTCTCTGAAATGGAGAAGGCTGGGATTGAGGTGTCTAATCGCACGAGCAACACAAAGCTTCTAGATGTTATAAAAAAGATTCCAGATCAGGCAAACTGTAGTTGGTTTAGAAATGTTAATGAGATAATTGTGACAACCGACTGCTATTGTTACAAAATGAAGCCGGATGAGCTGATCTCACTCATCAAGTCATATAACAATGCTGACAAGAAGTCCACTCAAGATATTCAAATGAATGACTACACTCCTTCTGAGGCTGAGGTATGTGTAGATGATGTTTGTTGTACTGAAAAATGTAGAAAGAAAGTAAAAGGTTTTAAAGAACAGGCTCAATCGCTTACTATGCAACTTCAAGATACCAGATCCAGTAGTTATGAAATTAAAAAGAAACTGGGTGGGTATAAGGATATGGTGGAGGCGCAAAAGCGTGATATCCGAAAGTTGCATAGCGATCTAAGCGAAACGAACTGTCGATATCTCCACTTCAAGGAGCTATCTGAAAAGTTAACTGTTGAATTAAATGACTTAAAATCAACTTTTGAAAATACTGAATTTAATTTTAAAAAGTTTGATGTTTCAAGTGAAAAGGTCGAAAAGATGATAAATCAACAGTTAAAGTATAGCAAAAAGGAAGTGAGGAATAAAGGATTGGGATTTGTATGCATACCTCCACCATACAATCACAATTACACCTCTATTCCTATGACTGAGGAGGAGATAGCCGACTTGCCTGAAATGGAATATGGGAAGCCCGGGGATAGGAAGGCTGAGCCTGTTAAGCCAAAGAAAGTTAAAATCACAAGGCCAGATAAAACCGAAATTATTCTAGAAAAACAGGCGTTTGATAAAACTTTCGTGAAACCTGCCGATGTTTCAAACCAGATTGAAACTCTAAATTTTGAGAATAATGCCAATACTGACAAACATTTTCAAGTATTAGATAATACTGTGTCAAGTTTTTCTCAAAATTCATCTGAAGTGCAACCTCAAACAAAAGAGTCTGAATTAACAGAGCCTAGAGTTAATGTAGACAACATCGAGTTTGCCATGTTAAGAGGTTTGACTGAGTTTGTGAAAGAATTCAATAGGAGCAAACAAAATGAATCTGCTTCGTCATGTGACACATCTTGCGACACTTCTGAGACATCCACTTCTAAGAAATCAGAAATGGGCGAATCACCTAGTGTCAACAGTGCATCACCTGAGGAAGCAGAGGCATCTCAAACTGAATCATCAGCTTCATCTGATTCAACCAGTGACTCCTATGAAAAGACTGACTGTGATCATTCAGAGTCAGTTGCTTCAGTGGAATCAACAAATGAATCATCTGAAACAGTTGATTCAAACTCGATCAAAGAAGAATCAGAATCGACTTCAGGAGCTTCTGTTGAGTCTAATGGTAAAACGACTACAGAAGACCCAGCTGCTCTTTCGAATGACAATAATTCTGATCCTTCTGAACCAATGGTGTCACTCGAAACTGAAAGTGCTACTACGGCATCGCCTGACACCGTTTGTGAACAAGTGAACGTTACTGATGCTTCTACTTCATGTGCAGATGAAGTAATAGTAGAGGATTGGGTTGAGGAGGATGATGTTGTTTGTCAAAAGGGTAACGATGTTTGTTTAAAAACATCAAATTTATCTGCTGATGCTCCTCCTTATGTGAGAAAGGCTGATTCTAAGCCAGCTTTGAGAGGCCCTACAAATAAATATGTGCCTCCAAAGCAAACAGTTAGAAATGAAAATGCTAACCCTAAAAGTGAATGTGCTAACTGTTGCAGACAGGGACATAAGAAGCAGGGTAGAAAGGTTGAAAAGTCTGCAAACAAATCATCCAATAAGCCTTATAACTCAAATCCAGCATCAGTTGGATGGAATGGATCGGGATATGCCCCTTATGTAAAGAAGCAGACTTGCTACAACTGCGGCATACCCGGTCACATTGCAAGAAACTGCACACATCGTCCCTACGTGCCGTATTATACACAACATCAGAAGGTTACACCAAGGGACATATCTTATTCTAAGCCAATGAAGGTTGAAAAACCAAAGGCAATGATGAATAAGCATCCCCAGGTTAAACCATCCGATGGGGACTGGAATGCTGCTAAAGCTAAAAGAAAACAAGCTTTGAAACCTAAACAAGTTCTAAAAAATAAAAAGGTTGAAAAGCAGACTGTTTTGCCCAAGGCACCTAAGAAATTAGAGAAGCCTAAACAAGTTTGGAAGGCAAAACATAAAGCAGCAACATCACCAGTCCTTGAATCAAAAGGGGGCATGTGTTTTCGAGAAGTGTCGTACATTGATGCTTCAGGAATACCCAGGACCACGATGGCCTGGGTACCAATGTCTTACTAATCTCCTTACTTTTCAGGGACAACCAAGGAGGAGCTGTTGACAATCCTTGGATGTTGATAGCGGTTGTTCCAGATACATAACGGGTAACATCTCACTGTTGCAAAAAGGTATATTCTTTTACAGTTGATATGTTTCTTTTTAAGGAGATAAAAGAAGTAAGTAAGACAGGATCAGCAAAAAGGTACAAAATTTGAATTTCATGTTCTAATTTTGATATTGATTAATCTTGTGATGGAACGGTTAGGCAAAAACAACAAAAATATTTTCTTTTTCTTTTGTGTTTCTCTTTGTACATACGTTTTCGTGGTTAGGTAAATTTGCGCATAAGATTTACGCACAAATTTAGGGGGATATCTTGAGATATCAGTAAATAGAGAAACTGAGAAAATACAAAAAACATTCGAAAAACAGAAAAATCAAAAAAATATTTTGTTGCATATATGGGAAATGAAATAATTTCAATATGTGGATTAAGGCTGACTCATGTAAGACCAATATTGAAATGGTCTAACTCTAGAGCGATATGTTGGTAGGCTTTATCCTGATGGCTGGATTCTTTGACTGGTTCTGTGCAGAACACTATTATTATACTATGACCTCAGGAAAGAACGTCACTTGGAATTAGGACATGGCTATTTGAATGCGTGTGTGACGTCCCGATACACACAATTTCGTTCTAGTTCTGAAATCTTTTCTGTCCAACTCGCGTATCTCCTTTGTTTTGCGTGAGCAAAGACCTGGAGGTGCTAGGCAACGTCAGCTTCTGCTGCATCCAGATACATGCTGACCTAGCTGTACGTTGTCGCGCTATAGATCAAATACACCCGAAAGAGGCCCTCTAGTGCCCAAAAGAAACCCAAAAATAAAAACCTATATCAAACTGAGAAAATCTCATTTGATCTGTATATTATATCCATCTTTGCAAATGATCTATTCTGTTCTCTTCTCAATCCAGTCCCAGTCAAGGTTTCAGAATCCTAGAACGGGCTTGTGAAATATGTGGTAGGGAAACTGCATGTATGATAGCATGTTCTGATTAAAAATTCCAGGATTTGATTGTGATTGAATTGAGTGTTCATATAAATTAAATTGAAAAACATGATAAATCAGTTGCAGACCGTCACTTGAAAAAGGCCTAGGGAGATAAGTTTAAGGGGACAAACATACTGGCAATCGCTCGGATCACCCAAAGTAAATTAGTGTTGATAAGTGTAGTCTGGCCCGAAACACTGTGATTTGATCCCATTGCAAATTATAATTGTATATTAGTTTCTTTGTTTATTGGTGTTTTAGTTTATATTGTTAGTTTTTATAAAATCAAAAAAAAAAAATCCAAAAATAGAGTGTTTATTTGTCTTATTAAAAATTTTTAACCGTTCTTGAAGATTTGATTGATCATCATAATTTGAAAGAAATTTGAATTGTAAAATCCGAGTACAAATACTTGGATGTACCGAGTGTTCACGTGGTATTTCCCTCTGTTGCACATAAATGTTTGCTTATGAATTTCTGAGTATGTGCAGAATTTAAAATTCAAATCAAGAAACAGGGGTTGTTGAAGATTGAGATGCGGTTGGCTGCTGTCAAAGCTTGAAGCATCGGAATAGCAAGATGTACCTGAGTCAGAAGAACCAGATACAAGTCATCATCTGACAGTGATAGTACATGTAAAGAAGTACCTGTGAACCTGCTTGAAAGAGAAGACATTAACAAAGAAAAGAGTTGCTGAGAATCCTCCGCTTGCATTCTTTTCAACAAGATTTTCAAGCAAAGCTGATCATGATAAGAAGAACAAAGAGCCCAAGTTTCAGAATGAAGACATGAAGTATCTTCCCACAGAAACATAATGAAGACAACAGTTTGATAAAGACAGCATAAACCTAGGGGGATATTGTAAGGCCCTATAATTGGGTAGGTTTACGCTTATCTTTATCAAACACAATTATAGGCTATTGGGCTTAGCCTTGTAGTGGGTTAGATAATTATGGGATAAGCCATGTGGGCTAATTAAGTGATTTGGGCCTGTTTGGTTAGTGATATGCATTTGGGCTTGGCCCAGCTTGTAACTAGGTCACCCTATGTAACTATAAATAGGGTGAACCTAGTTCATTATTAGTTTAGACATTTTAGTGAGGTTCTTCATAGTAATTTCAATTTCTGTGTTGGTGTACCAGACGGTTCTCTAGAAACCGTGTGCACCTTGGTTGTTATAATCGATTGATTGTTCTTGTTCTTAACACTTTTCTCAGTATTCCGCGCTTTGATTAGTGTTTGATATCCGATTGTGTAGTGTTCCTGGACTTACAGTCTCCGCCATTGAAGAAGTTTGTTTCGCAGGTCTTGTGTTTAGCGAAGAAGAACAAGTAATCAAATCTGAGTTGTTGATTGAAAATAACAAATGAAATCGGTAGAAAGTTATCGACTTTATTGGAACGTTATTAGATCTAAACAGCATCACAGATTGAATCGACTATTGTCTGCAAGTTGTAGTTCGAGATTTGATTCGTTACTAAAAGAAAACGAAAAAAAAAGATCAGATCTTGTGTGCGATGTTGTGATTGTTGAGAATCATATCTAAATCGCATCACAGATTTGATTTTTTCAACTGTTGAGAACTTTTGTTGTGTTGATTGTTTGATTTAGAAAAAGAAAATGAACGAGAATTACAGGTGTTTTTTAGCTTTTGATTAGTGGTTGTAGTGATGAAGTGTTTTAGGATTGAAGGTTTTGAAGAATAGTTGCAGGTTTTAAATTTGGAATTGAATACTTGGTGTAAAAGAAGGTAGACAGTATAAGTGACAATTGTGATTGTCGAGAATATCAGAGTGAGAATTATTGGGGGAGGGGTTGAAGATGGTGGTAGGTAGGTGGTGTTCTTGGCAGAGATGGTGGTTGAAGGGGGTGGTGTTCATAGCGGAGATGGAGGATGGTGGATGTACGGCAGAGGTGGTGGTGGTTGTAGTTGTAGTTGTAGTTGGGAACTATCCGAGAACGAAAGTGCAAAAGTTGGGAACTAAAGCTGTAATTTTAGAAGTGTAGGGACTATAGGAGAAAACGGAGCAAACCACAGAGACTATCCAGACACTTTTCTCTTTTTTATTATTGGAATAGCTTCTACATATCTTTATATATAAAAGCTCGGAAAAAAACTTGGAAAATTTTCTTTTTGTATTTTAGATTGAATATTTATGATGCATTTAACATGTTAAATGCACTATACCCTGGTTCCCTGTTTTTTAGTGTTCCCCATTGACACTCTATATATATATATATATATCATACAAAGTAAATCCCACCGATAGCATAGCTTAGGTAGAGTCTGATGAGGGTAAGATGTAGACAGCCTTACGTCTACCTAGTAGGATTAGAGAGGCTGCTTCCAATGAGATTCCTGACTCGATTATACATATACGGTGAAAACTTTAAATACAAAAGGGTCTTAACGTGTGATAGTGCGGAGTGAAAAAATAATATGCGTAATTAGGGTTTACCCTGTGACAACCATCATGTTTTTAGATAATCTGTATAAATTAATCACTATTTATACATTATTGTTATGCAAATTTGACTTATTTATTTAGTAATTTAGTTCATAAGTCTAGAAAGGTCCGGGTAAATGCATGGGATTGCATTTGGTTTCCATTAAATTTAAAGTTTATAGCATAACGATAAAAGTGTAAAAAAGGACATTGGTGATAATACGATATACTGTAAAGTCTTAAAATTGTTCCAATATGCTTGAAACACGTATTGGCATTATTAATTGTTGGGTCAGAAGATAGATTAAAACATGTTATAGAAACTAAATTATAATATTTACCGTTTTTATCTTTTGGACACTTATAACTTGCATGGTTGCAAAAGTCGCTAGGCGCTCCCTAGTCGGTCGACCGGGGAGTTGAGAGTACTCGGCATAGACGGAGAGTACTCGGGGAGTACTCGGACACGTTAAATTATAAAGAAATTAGTTTTCGGAAATTAAATATATGTCGAATAACATAAATTTACTAATATTTATAACAAAATACGTGAAAATGATACTCATTATTTAATATGATAGTCATATAAATTATATTTTATTATTTTTTAAGTCAAACCCGGCCTGAATTGACCTACTAGATCCGATTTTGGCCGAGTTTGACCGCGTTTAATCGATTCCGAGTAACTAGGCGGAGTTAGAGAAAGTCGTCTCGGCAGCCTACCTTGTAGCTGTCACACCCCCGAAAATACCCCAAGCGGAAACCCCCGTGAGGCGTGTGAAGTACCAGGATCTAGCCAGCAATCACACTGAACTCATACAAGATTTTAAATAAAAATTTCATTTATAAATATAAAGTGTTACAAAACAGTAATTACAAATCATCGTATTCAGCGGAAGCATAAATCATTAGTTAAGTGTTTCATAAACCATATGAATGATAACACTTAGACTCGTCTCGCGATTCCATATATCTCGACCCATGACCACTCCAGCATCCCAGACAGCAAGTTCCACATCCACACATACCTATAACCTGCGAGCATGCACACACGTGTATCAGACAACGCTGGTGAGTTCATAGTTTTACGAAAACGTTAGTTACCAAGTGTTTACTTCCATTCATTGATTACAATGTTGATAACACCTCGAATACAAGACGGCTCTAGATTTATTTTGCCCTTTCCCCAATGCTCCAATTAAAGCATTGGGCATGACTGAGTCATTAGTTCACACCCGTTCTCTCAGGTACGGGGTGAGGGTGGCAAACCTAGATAACGCAACCAACTAATACTCTGTTACCTCTCAGGTAACAAACAACAAGGAGGGACTTTAATGGTGATAGGATGAGTGTATTATCCAACATTCCCGATTTTACCAGAGACGTATTCCTCTCAGGAATACCCAATTGTTTTACCCAAAACCTATCCCTCTCAGGGATACCCCAATGACTGTCCCAACCACCGGGACGCATGCTCAAGAGAAATGAACTCACCTTTGGTTTGCTCGGTAAGATTATCTACTTGTTTACAAACAAGTCCCAACATGGTTACCAGTAAAGAACAGTTCTATGCACATAAATCACACATTCTACATTCACATTGCACAGGTAACTTACAAGTATTGGACATAACGTCATGCTAATCGTAACAAAGAATCGTGTTACATATAGACCATAACAATCATTGTAATAATTGGTTTTTGCCTACTATGATATTATGCATTCTAGTAGGTTGCATGTGGTAAACATTATTCCTTAACACGTAGTACACATTTTGGGTCCATACGCATTCGTATCACAAGTCCATACATCACATGTTACACAAGTTGCGCACACGTATTTCACGTATTATCATACAAGCCATATTAGCTATTCATGTTCCCATACCACCCTCTTACATAGGTTATCCACATGATCAAGTATTCAAGTTTCATATTGGTCCATTATTTCATCATTTCCATAGGCAGCCGGCCTAATCAACACACGGCCCAAACATAAGTTGTATACATGTGTGTAGGTGGCCCAACTATGCTAGGCCCATAGAACTATGTAACGCAGCTTAGTGTGCGGCCCAGCCATGTGGCCTATCAAAATGCAGCCCACAGTTTACCCAACCCCCTATGATGTGCGACCCAAACGCTACTGGCCCAAATATAAGCGTGCGGCCAAGTCACCTACGACCCAACATGAGTGTATGTGCCATTCAATTGTCAGTGTGCAACTTAGCCCAGATGCACGGCCCAAATCAGTTACAAACAAGATCAATTCACAACTCTTTAGTTATCGTCAAACAGTTACTCATTGGAATTATGTAATCAATTCAAGAACTCCTATTATTCCAATGAGTGCACATTAACATTCAACCGAAAATCATGAGTGGCACATCATAAATCATTCGTAATTTATAGTAATCCACCCTAGTCATTGATTCATAATTTAACCTTATCATTATTCATAATCACATCAGACATATTATCACCAAACTCACAAACTCAACTCATGCCATACAACTGTTATCAGAGCACATGCAGCCCAACACCTCTTTAATTATGAATAACAAATAAATATCAATAACTTGGTGAAACCCTAGATCATGCACAACCAATCACAAGTTTAACATAATTGTTACATGTAATACAGTTCTAACATTACTAATTATTAGCATCGATCTTGATCATACAGTTTCATGAGTATTAGACAAATCACAATACCTTACATATACCCTAGAATAGTCAAACAAGATTAGAATCAGTAAAATTATACTAACCTGAAAGATGTATTACACTAAGCACAAGAGATGAGCTTCAAGGGAGACATGAACTTCGAAGGGTGTGGGCTGATCGTAGAAGGAAGATAGGGTGCACTAGGGTTTTCTTTTTAGTTTTCCAAACTACAAAATACGTATCCCAAACTCCTAATTCCACAAGTATGCATAACCCATAAAGGGTTGGGCTCATGTAGTTCGGGCCTATGACAATAAGTGTAGGCTGAAATGGTTTAAGGGTGAAATGTTAGTTTAAAGGTGTGTGTGTGTGTGTGTGGCCCAGACGCACCCGCGGCCCAAATACACTTTGTGTGTGTGGCCCAACATACTCGCGACCCAACTACACGTTCAATCATCAAATATACGCTAGGTTTAACAGGGTTATCGTATCACAGCACATTAAACCAGTTTTATCTAAACAAAGAACGTTGAAGAGGGATAACGAGAAGTTAGGATCATGAGATTAAATGACACTAACCTTGAAAGTTCGGGTTGTTACATCATCCCCAACTTGAAAGAAATTTCATCCCGAAATTTGATAAGTAATCCAAAACAGCAAGGTGTTGGATCAGTATGACTGTGGATTTTCCACAGGTGCCACATCATCCCCAACTTGAAATGGAATTTCGTCCCGAAATTCTCCAATGATATCAGAAGTTGATACAATCGTTTGAACAACTGAGGATACTAGAGCTTACTCCGATCATTGCGTTCCCACGTGAACTCCGGTCCACATCTTGCGTTCCAACGAAGTCTCACGATTGGAATTCGACTATGCTAACGAATCTTGACGTCCTGGTCCATGATTTAAGTAGATTCCTCAACAACTGCAACTTGTGATTAACCTCAGATTCTAATAAGGGTATCACAAGCGTTCATCGGAAAAACACTGCCTCAGATTCGAGACATAAATGACATCATGTACGTTACCCAATTCGTCGGGTAACTCGAGTTTGTAGGCCACGTGACCGATTCTTTCTAGAATTCTGAATAACTCAACGTAACGTAAATTAAGCTTGCCATGATTCCCAAGCGTACCACACCCTCCCAGGGTGAGATTTTCAACATGATACGATCGCCTACAGCGAACTCTCAGTGTTTCCAAAGCTTATCAACTTTCCTGACGGTCACGCGTTGCCGCCAAACGATTTCCGATCCAAGCAATCTTCCCAAGAGTTTTGAGTACAAGTCCTGGACCTATGATTAGGTTGTCACCCACCTTAATCCAATAAGGAGATTAGCGTTACTGTCCATGCAATGCCTCAAACAGAGTTGTCTGAATACTAGAATGGTAACTGTTGCAGTAAAACTCACCCAAAGGCAAGTGTCCTTCCAATTTTTACTAAGTCCATCACACACATGCTCGCAGCATGTCTTTGACTATCAGGGTGGTTCGTTTACTCTGACCGTTTTCATATGACGATAAGTAATGCTCATGTCTAGACGTGAACCAAGAGTGTTGTGTAATGCCTGTCATAAACCAGGTATAAATCAAAATCATAGATAACAGGAGTTGGCATCTCGTGCCTAAAAAGCCGCCTCTCTCAGAGGAATATTCACATGCTGTGAAGACTCGTCAGTTTCCTTGATTGCAAGAGAGTGTACTGGTTGCATGAGACAATCAACGATCACCCAGGTGATATCAGTTCCGCTCTGAGTTTTATGTAACCCAGTAACAAAACCACGGTAGTCTATTCTTATTTCCATATGGGTGTTTCTGGTTGCTGACACAAACTAGTAGGTTTCTGGTATTCCACCTTGACTTTCGCACAAGTCAAACATCGTTCACATACAGTGCTATTTGGGCCTTCCTGCCCGGTCATCAATGCAAGGCTTAAAATCCTAATATCTCCTATTAACCCAGACTATTAGAACATCGAGGCCGGTATGCTTTTCTCAACACAAGTTTCCTCCTGTTGCCGTATAGTGGAATCCATATTCGTTCCCTGAAGTATCGATCATCGCCCAATCTTGCCAAAAGTTGCTCCTTCATGCCCCACATGGGTTTAATCGTTAAAATTCTCTTCCTTCAGTCCTCCGGTTTGAACAGAGCGAGTCTGATCAGGTAGGTTAGAGTCGATAGTGAGTTGCAAAGCTCGTGCACGCTCAGGTTTCACAGTCGCAATCATCGAAAAGTTCCATCCAGCAATGTCATTACGTGTTTTAGCTCTTTCGAAACAACGGTATACGGGAGGCCCTTGTGATCGGTCTAAGTAGTGCATCGGGTACCGTCCAAGTAATGCCTCCAACTTGAGTCCAAGATCATGGCTTCCACACAAGGTCGTGAGTCGTGTAATTCTTCCTGTTAATCCACAAGCCATCACCTTCTCGTGTTGCATCGGCGTGTAACTAAGACTCTGATTCAAACCATCATGGTATACCACTAAATCACCCATACCCTCGGGTAAAGACGATGCTCAGTGCATTGTAGAGTTGGGTTTCAAAAACTGAAAGGCGTCCTCCCGTTTTGTGTCCCATGAATTTACATCACCTCGCTGTGCTAAAGAGGTTAAAGCTGCGCAATCTTCGAAAATCCCACAATGAATCTGCGATAGTATCTAGCGAAACCAAGGAATTGCTGTAACCCCGAAGGACTCCTTAGTGCCGACTAATTCCTCTAAAATGGATCTTAGCGAGATCCATGTGTATCCCCACTTCATTGACTACTCGACCAAGAAAGTGTACTTCTCGAATCCTGAAGTCACACTTAGGTAGATTTCGCACGGAGTTGCTCCTCCTTCAGGAGCTCTACAATAAGATACATATGCCGCCCATGGTGGTCCTTCCTCCTGGAAATGATTCAAAACGTCATCAATGAACACGGTCGATTCATGTGATCCATAAAGCTGCTGGTGTGTTGATTAACCCAAAGGTCATGGAGTACAGTGTCGCAATGGCCGCATTGCGTTCGATATGCCGTTTTAGGAACCTTCTCCCCTTGGACTTCCATCTGGTAAGAGTTCGTTCGTCAGTCAACCCTCGGTTGGGAGCTTGACCCTCGCTACTGGTCGACAGGCTTTCAATACATGGTCGAGGCAAACGGTTCTTAACTCTCACTTTGCTGAGTTCTCGATAATCCGTACACATGTCCAACGATAAGGCTTATCTTCACTGACATAACTGGGGCTCCCCAACGCGAAAAGAGCTAGGTCCGACAAAACTTCTGTCCAACAATTCCCGTAGTAGATTAGACAGTTCTTGCAACCCTCCTAGTGCAAGACAGTAGGCGTTCCAGTAATTCGGGTTGCCTCTGGCGCGAGACCAAACTGAGATTCTGTCTAACAGTTGTGGAGGTAATCCTGAAAGTTCTTCGAGTAGCTCATCGGAAGAAATCACAAACAATTGATGAATTCTCGATCCTTTTTTCCCTGACCTTAACATCAGTAACAGTTGCTAACATAGCGGGGTAGTCCCCCCGTAGATGCTCCTGGCTTTTATTGCTGAAATGACGCTAACCTTTGTGCCACTCTGACGCTTTAGAGCAGATAACGATCCTCCACTAAGGGGAAGGATATGCAAAATTTTCCCTCACAGGGTATATCTATGTGATATCTGGATAACTAATCCACACTAACTACCGCATCGAAACTATCAGGAATAGCAGAAGGACGGTCGATGTCGAGCACTTGTCCCACAAGGTCGAGTTTGCATCCCAGCAATCATATGAGGTTTCAATTGTCTGGCCATTAGTCAATTCCGCAACAGGTTGGTTCCAAAAAGCATCAGGGTTTAACAGAACAGGAACGAGGCGTTTAGTTACCAAGAACGTGCAGGCCATCGTGTCGCTATAACCCTGGCGTCGCCCATGCCAATCCTAAATGCCTTTCCACGAACATCTCTTCCAGTGTTGTTGTTTTCGTTACAAGGATTTCCAGTACTGTCATCATCCCCTTGGTTGCTGTCGTCTTGAATTATCAACGGCCAATCCATGCCGTAGGCACCTTCATTCCCATACTGTAGGCTACGATTACAAGTACCCTAATGTTACCATGACTGTTGCCTCTAATGTCGTTGCTTGAAACGGAACCCTAAGATCTTTCGCCAACCAAGTCCCTCTTTTCACATTCTGTGGCACGCCCTAAAGCGCTAATCACTGTGCTGGTAGTCACACATTCCACAGTATAATCAGTTGTCATCGCGTATATCCCGATTGATTCGTAAGAGTTGACTCCCATGAGTCGCTGACTAGGGTTAAGAATTCGACTGAAGTCAATTTGCTGGCGTTCGTTGTCGGCAATCAGGGTCGTCCTAATACTGAGGTCGGTAAGGTACTACGCTCATCCTCTTGTCCATCGATCTTGCAAGTTGACTGAGTATTACACGGTATGTTTCCAGAGTGTTGTAGAAGTAATCGCGCTTCGGGATCTAAGATGTCAGTACATTGAGTTCCAGCAAACAGAGAGGAGTGAGAGAGATATAGACCAATTATTGACACGGCAACATCCAACTCAGGGACGTTCGTACAAGCACCTAACATTCTACACAGTTTGCTAGGCGTTCAGATGGGTGTTCAGGTAATACTCGATAGCATCGAGATTCGAAAGGATTCAGAGAGGAGTGAAAAGATCACGTTCGTGTAGAAGACAATCGCTTCTATGACTCCCATAGATTTGTTATATTCCTCATTGATCAACTAACAGAACAGAACCCCTTTTTCACTTGTTAAGCCTCAATGGGACTCACATGCACCCCACATTATTATTATGTGTGCACCCACAATAATACTGCGGTTTGCATGCTCGTCTCAGTTCCTCCTAACTCATGTCAAATGGTTCTTCAAACCCAGATATCAAATGGAGGTTATCAAAACGATAAGATCATAGAAATCCAAAGACTATGACGAACTATCAACGCATCATAAAGTAAGCAATCCATGCCATCATGCTATAGTGACGAGTGTGGGTTCGTATGTTACGTCATAAACAAATGTGTACTAGTCATGTAATGTATGCAACAAGTGAGAAAGACGCACCTTGCAATCTGGAGCTGAGTGTGATGGTCGTATTCACGTATTCAGGACCGTTCGGTTATAGTCTGGTTTTACAAAAATGTTTTAAAACCAAGTTCACTATAACCAGTGGCTCTTATACCAAACTGTCACACCCCCGGAAATACCCCAAGCGGAAACTCCCGTGAGGCGTGTGACGTACCAGGATCTAGCCACCAATCACATTGAACTCATACAAGATTTTAAATAAAACTTTCATTTATTAATATAAAGTGTTAGAAAACAGTAATTACAAATCATCGTATTCAGCGGAAGCATAAATCATTAGTTAAGTGTTTCATAAACCATATGTATGATAACCATTAGACTCGTCTCGCGATTCCATGTATCTCGATCCATGACCACTCCAGCATCCTAGACGGCAAGTTCCACATCCACACGTACCTATAACCTGCGAGCATGCACACACATGTATCAGACAACACTGGTGAGTTCATAGTTTTACGAAAACGTTAGTTACCAAGTGTTTACTTCCATTCATTGATTACAATGTTGATAACACCTCAAATACAAGACGGCTCCAGATTTATTTTGCCCTTTCCCCAAAGCTCCTATCAAAGCATTGGGCATGACTGAGTCATTAGTTCACACCCGTCCTCTCAGGTACGGGGTGAGGGTGCCAAACCAAGATAGCGCTACCAACTAATACTCCATTACCTCTCAGGTAACAAACAACAAGGAGGGACTTTAATGGTGATAGGATGAGTGTATTATCCAACATTCCCGATTTTACCAGAGACGTATTCCTCTTAGGAATACCCAATTGATTTACCCAAAACCTATCCCTCTCAGGGATACCCCAATGACTGTCCCAACCACCGGGACGCATGCTCAAGAGAAATGAACTCACCTTTGGTTTACTCGGTAATATTATCTACTTGTTTACCAGTTGATTAAACACGTCCTAACATGGTTACCAGTAACGATCAATTCTATGCACATAAATCACACATTTTACGTTCACATTGCACAGGTAACTTACAAGTATTGCACATAACGTCATGCTAATCGTAACAAAGAATCGTGTTACATATGGACCATAACAATCATTGTAATAATTGGTTTTTGCCTACTATGATATTATGCATTCTAGTAGGTTGCATGTGGTAAACATTATTCCTTAACACGTAGTACACATTTTGGGTCACATACACATTCGTATCACAAGTCCATACATCACATATTACACAAGTTGCGCACACGTATTTCACATATTATCATACAAGTCATATTAGCTATTCATGTTCCCAGACCGCCCTCTTACATGGTTTATCCACATGATCAAGTATTCAGGTTTCATATCGGTCCATTATTTCATCATTTCCATAGGCGGCCGGCCCAATCAACACACAGCCCAAACATAAGTTGTATACCTGTGTGTAGGTGGCCCAACTATGCTAGGCCCATAGAACTGTGTAACGCAGCTTAGTGTGCGGCCCAGTCATGTGGCCCATCAAAATGCAGCCCAAAGTTTACCCAACCCCCTATGATGTGCGGCCCAAACGCTACTTGCCCAAATATAAGCGTGCGGCCAGTCACCTACGGCCCAACACGAGTGTATGTGCCATTCAATTGTCAGTGTGCAACTTAGCCCAGATGCACGGCCCAAATCAGTTACAAACAAGATCAATTCACAATTCTTTAGTTATCGTCAAACAGTTACTCATTGGAATTATGTAATCAATTCAAGAACTCCTATTATTCCAATGAATGCACATAAACATTCAACAGAAAATCATGAGTGGCACATCATAAATCATTCGTAATTTATAGTAATCCACCCTAGTAATTGATTCATAATTTAACCTTATCATTATTCATAATCACATCAGACATATTATCACCAAACCCACAAACTCAACTCATGCCATACAACTGTTATCAGCGCACATGCAGCCCAACCTCTTTAATTATGAATAACAAATAAATATCAATAACTTGGTGAAACCCTAGATCATGCACAACCAATCACAAGTTTAACATAACTGTTACACGTAATACGGTTCTAACATTACTAATTATTAGCATCGATCTTGATCATACAGTTTCATGAGCATAGACAAATCACAATACCTTACATATACCCTAGAATAGTCAAACAAGATTAGAATCAGTAAAATTATACTAACCTGAAAGATGTATTACACTAAGCACAAGAGCTGAGCTTCAAGGGAGACAGGAACTTCGAAGGGTGTGGGCTGATCGTGGAAGGAAGATAGGGTGCACTAGGGTTTTCTTTTTAGTTTTCCAAACTACAAAATACGTATCCCAAACTCCTAGTTCTACAAGTATGCATAACCCATAAAGGGTTGGGCTCATGTAGTTCGGGCCTATGACAATAAGTGTGGGCCAAAATGGTTTAAGGGTGAAATGTTAGTTTAAAGGGGTGTGTGTGTGTGGCCCAGACGCACCCGCGGCACAAATACACTTCGTATGTGTGGCCCAATATACTCGCGACCCAACTACACGTTCAATCATCAAATATATGCTAGGTTTAACAGGGTTATCATATCACAGCACATTAAACAAGTTTTATCTAAACAAAGAACGTTGAAAAGGGATAACGAGAAGTTAGGATCATGAGATTAAACGACACTAACCTCGAAAGTTCGGGTTGTGACATCATTGTGACATCCCATATCGGTTGTGAAGGGGAACAAAGGCTTCCTTATAAGGGGCTGGATACCTTCACCATCATGACGCGTTTTAAAAAACGTGAGGGGCGGACGCCGAGGGCGTGCTGGCCGTCAAAGCGGACAATATCATGGTGTGGTTACGCTGGGCTATTATAGATGGTATCAGAGCCAGGGCCGGACCGGTGGTGCCAGGTCCTGCGAGGACGCTGGACCCCTTAAGGGGGTGGATTGTGACATCCCAAATCGGTTGTGAAGGGGAACAAAGGTTTCCTTATAAGGGGCTGGATACCTTCACCATCATGACGCGTTTTGAAAACCGTGAGGGGCGGACGCCGAGGGCGTGCTGGCCGCCAAAGCGGACAATATCATGGTGCGGTTACGCTGGACTGTTACAGTAGCGACTACTCGGGGAGTACTCGGCCTTGGAAACCTTGTTTTACAACCATGATAACTTGTACAATTCATCTAACAATGTGTTACTAGTGGGATTATATTTATGTAGACTAGTTAAACTCCTCCCTCCATGACTACGACCATCATGGGCCATCCCCATCAACATATTTGAAATGGTGACAGCCATAATAGTTGTCAATTAGTGGAGCTTTGGGATTAGTTAGAATGAGTGAAGCCAGATTAACCACATGCTAAATCATAACAAATATCTCATAACCTCCACCCATTCCTTTCATTTTTACTTTTTCCCTCCTAAAAAGCTACGACCATACCCAATTCCTATACCCTTTTCCATTTTCTTCAAACCTCAACACAAATTCAAGGCTTGTTAGTGCTAGGGATGGAAGTGTAAGAAGATTATTGGAGCTTGTCTTGGATTGGAGCTTCAGAAAACCACTTTTCTTGTACAAATTTGAAAGGTTTTTATCTCTAGTCTTGAACTAGTTGTAAGCATCTTGTTCATCTATTTTATCTTTAATAAAAGTCTAAAGTGTTTAAGTACGTTTTCGCCAAGCAAGTGATTATTAATTATTTATAAAAATGAACTAATATATGGTTTAAGTAGAAATCATAATATGATTAGATGATGGACTTTTGTCATAAAAATCATATTGGTGATTGATGAAATTGTGGTTGGATTAAAGTGTGTTAAAAAGGTTATAGATGTAGATTGTGGTATGATGATTCTTGGTAGATTGACGAACATGGTAATGTAGTGTTTTTGGTCTAAAAAATGAATGTATGTTATTTATATTTATTGCCAAAAATAAGGGGGGGGGGGGATGTGGATAGTCTTGATATGTCTAAAAAGTGTAATGTTATGCTTACGTGATTATGTGTTAAATGATGATTATTGTGAAATCATGATGATGTCCATAATAAGTCTTAGATTTAAATTGCATGATTATAGGGTGTGCATGCTGGCTGAAAATTTGGATGGCATGTTGATGATTATTTGGTGTTTGTTTGGAAGATGGAACCTAAGTGTATGTTTGGAATGGCTAAACTTACATGTTGGGAAGCTGGGCTATGTAACACATGTTGAAATATTTGATTGAAAAGATTTAGGATCAGTTTTCCATCATTTCCTAATTTGGTCCCTTGACCCTTGCTGCACAAGATCTGCCAATTAGGCTAATTGACAGCCAATGACAGTGGTGTTTTTTTTTCCTTTTTTAAGTTCCTTGTTCCATCTATATATAGGGGTGTTCGTATGATGTAATATGCACACAAGCAATATACAAAAATAGTTCTCAGCATCTTTTTCTTTCATTGCTTCTGATTATCATGGTTTACATGGTATCAGAGCAGTGTTTATAATCCAAACACCTGTGTGCTCATCATCTACCGGAAGCAATGTCAGAAGAAGAAAACAA
This sequence comes from Helianthus tuberosus, assembly GCA_030545235.1. Taxonomy (NCBI): domain Eukaryota; kingdom Viridiplantae; phylum Streptophyta; class Magnoliopsida; order Asterales; family Asteraceae; genus Helianthus; species Helianthus tuberosus. The sequence continues at coordinate 31,111,640 of CM060373.1, read as the reverse complement.
CAACAACCTTGCCATCCAAATAGCCAACCTCCTTAAAAATGGAGTTCAAACTCAAACCCATAACCCGAAACCAAACCCATCCGACAGCCTAAAAATCAGCCTTAATCTCACAAGCCAAAACTACCCTCTATGGGCTCGGATGATACGAGTCGCCATAGGGGGGAAATCGAAAGCTTTACTAAACCATCTCACCCAAAACCCACCAGAACCCATTGATGAACAGTGGGAACAAGATGATTTGATCGTCTTTTCCTGGCTGATTCAAAACATTGAACCGAACCTTGCTAGTAACCTCACAGAGTTCCCGACGGCGAAAACACTATGGGATGCACTCTCGGTTACATATAGTAGTGGCAAAGACAAGCTCAAAACTTTCGATCTCCATGTCAAGGCAAATGAATTCAAGCAGAATGGCTTACCTCTGGAGGAATTTTGGATCGTGATGCAGGGTATCTGGGGAGAAATTGAGCGGCGAGATCCAAACCCGATGAAGTGCTCCGATGACATCGCCACTTACAATAAAATCAGGTCAGAAAACAAGTTATTCCAGTTCCTTAATGCTCTTGACCGAAGGTATGATTCCCTCAAACGGGAAATCCTCCGGTGGGATCCTTTACCAACTGCCGAGGCCGCTTATGCCGCTGTCCGAAAAGAAACAGCGCATCAAAGCATCCTCGGGAACACTCAACAAGGGGTTGGATCGGGCCTGAACTCACCTGGAAATTCCGATGGGTTAGGGCTCGTATCTAGGAGCCGCCGGTCAGACCAGAGATCTAATCCGTCATCATCCCGGATTGATAAGAGCAAGCTGAAGTGTGAACACTGTGGCATGGCCAAACACACGAAAGAACAGTGCTTCAAGATTGTAGGTTACCCGGATTGGTGGGCCGACGGGCACAAGAAAGGAAGAGCCGCTGCCGCCGTGGGCAATCACGAGACTACCAGCAGCGGCGGCAGTAGCGGTGAACATCAGAAACCCGCCGGAGGTTCAGACGGGATCGAAAAGGGGAGCAGTGGGGGCTGTTGCTTTGCAGCGGTCCAAGGAGAAGAAACGACAGGTATAGGGTTTGAGAATTCCACCTCAAACCCTCCACTTCCTCAATATACACCCCTTCAACATAGAGAGTCTAATTTGACAATTCTAAACCCTCGTTTTTTAATCCCACCATACTTGACCTATTAAATGAGGACCAAGTTTCAGAAAATACAAATAATACCCCTCACATTTCCAACTTAGATAAAAAGGAATCAAAAAACTCCTTTAAAGTTGGAAAAGTGAACATGGCAACAAAAAATGAAAAAATTGGAGACGCATGGATATTTGATTGTGGGGCTACCGACACAATGACTTATGAAAAATCTGACATGTGCTCAATGTCAGAACCACAAAAGAAAAGAATTCACACTGCAAATGGAGAAGTCCTTCAAGTGAAAGGAGGAGGGACTATTCACATTTCCGAAAATATGAAACTGTCAAATTGCCTCTATGTCCCATCCTTATCTCATAAGTTGCTATCAATCAGTCATGTTACAAAAGAACTAAACTGTGTTGTGCTAATGCATCCTACCTTTTGTATCTTACAGGACATCAGGACGGGAAAGATCATTGGGCGTGGTACTGAACGACAAGGGCTATACTATGTGGATGAAGTAACTCGACAAGGCACCGTAATGCTAGCTCACGGGTCCACGGATAGGGAAGCTTGGTTATGGCACCGAAGATTGGGACACTCATCCAGTGGTTACTTGCATCGTTTATTTCCTGATTTATTTCCAACATATAAAGCCTTGAATTGTGAGACATGTTTTTTGGCTAAAAGTCATAGACACACTTACAAACCAAACAATACTAAGGTTGATTCTCCCTTCTTATTAATTCATTCGGATGTGTGGGGGCCGGCAAAGGTTGTGGGGGGGGGGGCAAAATTTCCGTTATTTTGTGACATTCATTGATGACTGCACCCGCATGACTTGGATTTATCTCTTGAAAAATAAATCCAAAGTTTTTTCAAAATTCACATCCTTTTGTGCCATGATTAAAACCCAATTCAAAAGTGAAATTCAAATTCTTAGATCTGATAATGGGGGGGGGGGGGGAATTTGTTAACAATTCAATGAAGCAGTTTTGTCAGGAAAAAGGAATAATTCATCAAACATCTTGCGCCCATACCCCCGAACAAAACGGGGTATCCGAAAGAAAAAACCGGTTTCTTTTAGAAATAACTCGTGCCCTCATGATTGAATCCCAAGTTCCAAAATATTATTGGCCTGAAGCTCTTGTCACAGCAGCCTATCTTATGAATCGTCTCCCAACAAGAGCTCTTAACTTAAAAACCCCACTTCAAACCTTCTCTAAATTCCACAAACCCCCATCAACCCTTACCCTTGAACCTCGTATCTTTGGCTGCTCTGTCTTTGTCCACCTACCAAAAATAGACCATCCCAAACTCGACGCTTGTGCTAAGAAATGTGTGTTTGTCGGCTATGGGATCAATCAACATGGCTATCGGTGTTACAACCCCAAAACACGACATATGTACACCACGATGAACTGTGACTTCCTAGAAACCAAATATTTTTACGCTACCCAACACACTGGTCAGGGGGAAAAGACAACTGATGACGCATTGAGTTGGATAGAATGGATGCCATCGTCAGATGAAGTTAATCATGAAGCTCAAAGATCGTCACAATCCACTAGCCCTGAAGAAAGTACCACTAACAATGATCCTCCCAACCTGCCGTCAGAGGTAAGTAATTCTCAAAATCAAGAGTATGTTGACTCTTCCAACTATGAAAATCATGAACATATTGAAACTCCTGACGGAACTAACCATGAGGTTGAACAAGAATCATCACAGGTTGAACAATCACAGGTTGAACCAGACAAATATGTTCTCCCTCCTAGATCCAACAGAGGAGTTCCTCCGAAAAGATATTCTCCTGAGTAGGAAGCACGGAGTTCTCGATATCCCATGGCAAACGTGGCAACTGGAGATTTGTCTCCGGAAGCCAAAGCTCTATGTTCTGAAGAAATTCCCACTACAGTCGAACAAGCCCTTGAGTCTAAGGAATGGAGAGAGGCAATGAAAGTTGAAATGGATGCTCTAAATAAAAATGACACATGGGAAAAATGTACCCTCCCTCCTGGAAAAAAACCAGTAGGATGTCGTTGGATCTTCACTATAAAATACAAGTCGGATGGGACTATTGAAAGATAAAAAGCCCGGCTAGTAGCAAAAGGGTACACCCAAACGTACGGAATTGACTATTCCGAGACCTTCTCACCGGTGGCCAAAATCGACACAATCAGGGTTCTATTTTCTATAGCTGCAAATGAAGGATGGCCTCTCCGTCAATTTGATGTAAAAAATGCCTTCCTACATGGAGAACTCAAAGAAGAAGTATACATGGAAGTCCCCCCTGGACTTGTAAAAGACACTAATTCTAGCGAGGTGTGTCGGTTGAAGAAATCTTTATACGTGTTAAAACAGTCGCCTCGTGCCTGGTTTGGTAGATTCACTCTAGCCATGAAAGAATATGGCTTCAAACAGAGCAACTCAGAGCATACTCTGTTTCTAAAACGGAGGAATGGTCTCGTAACATGCCTTATTATTTATGTTGATGATATGATAATCACAGGGAATGATGAAGAAGAAATGACTAGGCTAAAAGAAAATCTATTCCAAGAATTCGAAATGAAGGATTTGGGAAGACTCAAATACTTCCTTGGAATCGAAGTCATGAGGTCTAGACAAGGGATTTTCATCTGCCAAAAGAAGTATGTTCTTGACTTATTGGCAGAAACAGGGATGATTGATTGCAAACCTGTGGATACCCCTATGATGGCAAACCAGAAGCTCTATATGGAGGAAAATGCTAAGCTAGCTGACAAGGGAGAATATCAACGAATAGTTGGGAAACTGATCTATCTCTCACATACTCGACCTGACATTGCCTACGCAGTGGGAGTTGTGAGCCAATTCATGCATCAACCTCAGGTTGCCCATATGGAAGCTGTGTGGAGGATTATCAGATACCTTAAAGGAACACCTGGTCATGGAGTTCTCTTCAAAACAAACAAACACCTTGAAACCCAAGTATATACAGATGCAGACTGGGCAGGAGATAAAGGAAATCGGAAATCAACATCAGGGTACTTTACCCTCGTTGGTGGAAACCTTGTCACATGGAGAAGCAAGAAACAAAAGGTGGTGGCTCTTTCAAGTGCCGAGGCAGAATTTCGAGGTATAGCACGTGGTCTAGCAGAAGCTCTATGGGTACGGAAACTCTTGACAGAAATCGGATATCCTCCACTCCAAGCTAGCAAGATCTTGTTTGATAACAAAGCAGCTATTCAAATCTCAGAGAATCCAGTCCAGCATGATCGCACAAAGCACGTTGAGGTGGATCGCCATTTTATCAAAGAAAAACTTGATGGCGGGATAATTGAGCTCCCATTTGTCCGCTCAGAAGATCAACTCGCATATATTCTAACGAAGGCAGTAAATGGAAGAATTTTCAATCAATGTCTTGACAAGTTAAGTATTGGAAATCCCACTACTTAACTTGAGGGGGAATGTTGAAATATTTGATTGAAAAGATTTAGGATCAGTTTTCCATCATTTCCTAATTTGGTCCCTTGACCCTTGCTGCACAAGATCTGCCAATTAGGCTAATTGACAGCCAATGACAGTGGTGTTTTTTTCCTTTTTTAAGTTCCTTGTTCCATCTATATATAGGGGTGTTCGTATGATGTAATATGCACACAAGCAATATACAAAAATAGTTCTCAGCATCTTTTTCTTTCATTGCTTCTGATTATCATGGTTTACAACACATAGTTTTGAATGAGTTAACATCAGGATATGTTCATGTTGAAAAAGGGATGATTGTATGGTAGATGTTGCTTTTGGTAAATTCAAAATATATAATATTTGTTTGTCGTCGTCATTCGTTTTTTTACTTGACTAATTCTTTGAGAAAAAAATTATCTATTCGCCCGTCCAAACAATAAAGCTTGATATAATATAAACAAGTATGCCAATGAGTAGATGGTGGAGTGGTAAGGAGGAGACTTGATGTTCTAAGGGACCCAAGTTCGATTTCCGCCCTCCCTGTTATTTTATGCGGCACCTGACTAGACGAATAAGTGGAGATCGCTAGTTCGATCCTTGAACTGAGCGGGTTTTACCTCACCGCACTGTCGTTCCTTCGGGCGAGTGTTCACGGGCTTCGGCCCTAGGTGAGGGTTTTCCCCGGCTCGGTAGCGAGTGTATCCTGATGTGGTGAATTTCGCCAGTAGCCCATTTAGAGGATTCTTTGGTCCTTCAAAAAAAATATAAACCAGTATGCTTTCGTATGTGATTGGTGTATTTCTGTATAGGCCTAAAGTATAAAATAATGTTTATAATAGTATCGGATCTAATTAAATAAAAGTTACAAACATAACGTTACGAGTTGCAAAGTTAAGTTGTGGTACGGTATCGGCGGTAACGCTGATTAAAAAGTACTCGTATTGAAACCAAATACTGTAAAAATTAATATTGTTTTTAAGTTCGATGTTCGAGCGGTATTGGTTTGGTTCGGGAAATAATATTGTATAAAATATAAAAACGTTTATTTAAACTTGTTTAATTACACAAAAGTTATCTCACGTAACAGAAAAAAACTAGTAATATGCTCAGAGCAATATCTACACGTGTTTTACATCTATTTGAAAACCATAAAAAGAACATTGATACCGGTTCTGATAATACCAATATTGGTATCAATGTTCTTTGGTTGTTGTCGATTTGCTTCCTTAGGGTACCAGTACTCAATGTAGTTTACCATACCAAAAAATACCTTATTTTGAATAAAACTTTGTTTTCAAAGAATATATATCCAGACGTTGAGAAAAAAATAATAAAGAGAGCTGCTTATTTAGTTTTTTTTTAATTTTTTGTTTTTTAAGTTGAAGAACTTCAGTCAATAGAGAAATATAAAATTAAATAGTAAGTAAAATATTATAAAAAAATAAATGAGTTAATATAGTATAAATGTTGAAATTGAAACATGAAAAAATATCAAAATTAGGATAGGAATGTTCAAATGAAAAAGAAAATATTTTGTAATTGTAAGAAGAGAAATAATAAGTTTAAACCAACTGGTGCAATACCTGCGCGTCACGGTGGAAATTCGGCAGGTATCGATTTGATTTTCTACGTTATCGATGTGGTAGCGACACCTAGTATTGCAATCGAAAATACAAACCCAAAAAATAAATATTTTACATCAATTGAAAACCATAAAAATAAATATTGATAATTTTTGATAGGCCTGTTGTTCGGTCGGAATCTATTCGCGGTTTTTTATGGAAACCGTACATTACCGACACTCGATATAAACCAAATATGATCAAAAGTAATTATCATTATAAAATAATACGTTTGTATGTCAATCAGTTATACATTACTATTCATGATTCGGTTTTAAGCAAAATTTATATCGACACATGAAAAAAATAGCCAGGTTACAACAATTAACTTAGAATTTTATAAAACATCATATATTAAAAGTTATTATATATATGAGAAAACAAAAATACTTAAACCTAATTATATTACTAAAATAATAAAAAGGTATTACTAAATTTACATTGTTACTGTTTATAAAAGAATTCAACCAGGCTTTATAATATTATAAATAGCAAACTAAAAAAAATGTTCGGTTTTCATAACTCTAATTCAACTTATTATTTTAAATTGTTAATTTATATTATAATCTTCTTAACTAAATAAAACAGAAGGATTATGTAATTTTTTTAAGATTACATCAAAACTACATGTATTTTTTTCATCACTTAAAGGCATAATAGTTCAATCGATTTGAGCATACTTTAGGTTTAAAAGATGGAATGCTAATATGAACATATAAGATAGATAAGTAACAAAAATGAAAAAGGTAAACAGAAAATTTAAAAAAGTCAAGTGTAGGTATCGCCCAGTTTATCTTTTCCTCCTTCAAACCGCGAATAGATTCCCCACCACTTGCAAAGTTTCCCACCAACTGTCACTTTCATCTTTTAATTCCTCATCTTTTATAAACACATGAAAGTCTCAACTCAGATGTTGCATGCTCTATAAAGGATAAAATTCTGGTGTTCAAAATGAAAATCAATAAGAATAGATTGGTACTAACAACTTGGTTTTTTATATATATAATAATAAATTCCTTCCTAGGGTGTATATATGTAATAATTTTTATTAAGAAATATATATTTTTTTAAATATAATATAATTCATTATTAAAAAAATTTATTTATGTATTATTTTTGCATAAGCCAGATTTTGTAATTAAAGTCAACAACCCACAACCTTAAATATTTTGCATGAGCCAGATTTTGTAATTAAAGTCAACAACTCACAACCTTAAATAAAATTATAAAGAATAATAGGCATTGTAATTTTGGGTATTACTATTGATACCGACATTCCCATAACCTTAAATTAAATTATAAACAATTGTGGGTATTACTATTGATACTGACATTAAATAATTAATATTTAATATATATTATATATGGAGTAGGATCAAATACAAAACACATTTCGTTTACAAACTGTAAAAATCATTTAAAAAGTGTAATGTGTCATCCAACCAATTATAGAGAAATGGTAAAATAATAATTTAAATAATATCAATTATATTGAATTCTCTATAATTATCCTAACAAGCAATTAATTCTTTATTTGGATCTTCCTTTTGTTTTCAATGTGCTGATATAATTCTTCATAAAGAAAAGTGCTGATATCGTTTACATAGATGCTAAAATCAATTATCTTGATTAATTTTCATGAGCTAATATAATTCAAAAGTGCTACTTTTATGCATATATTGTTTTAGTATGTGCTAATTTAGCTTTTTTTAAGTGCTAGGATATGTTTTTACGGTTTGTAGGATAAATATGGTTTGTAGTGTAACCAATCCCTATTATATATAACTAGTAGAGTTGTTTTGTACACTGATACGGGAATTTGGTATGATACCAATATTATGAAAACATAATTTTTTTTTTCTAATTTACGTAGTTATTGTGAAAACCAACCATCTTCTTACAAAAGTGTATTTCTTGATGAAGATAAACTTTAAATCAGGATGAGCTGGGTAACATGCCGGTATCATAAATACCAATTCCGAAAACCATCAAAAATGGATATCGATGCCGAAAATGCTTGGCATGGTACGGAATTTGAAGGTAACGTGGGTAAAATACCATACCATACTGAAAATACCGATCCTAAAACGCTAAAAATGGGTATCCAATTAGTACTAATATTCGATTGGTACGATACTGTTTGGGGTACATATAATTTTCAATATCCCATAATCATTTGTTCATTGCTTATATGAAACAGGTGCAATAGTAGGGCTATATATAAATATCCACATCTCTCTTTTTCGAACGTGTTGATGTAATATGTAAATGAAATAGTTTAGAAACTTGTTATTATTTAGTGAGTTTTTTTTTATAATTTCCTTTTTGGTAAATTAAATAGTTATGTAACTTATTATTTAGTGAGTTTTTCTTATAATTTCTTTCTTTGGGTAAAATCTGTAAAAACAATATCGTATGATTTTACCTTTACAACTTTAATTTATTCAAGCAAATGACTTATTTTTAGAAATATCATTTCAAAACAAACCTAATTTTTGGTAAAGAATAAATTTTGATATGTGTAGAATAAAGTGTATGATAATTGTAAAATAAATTTCGATATGTGTTGGTTATTCGTGGATTATATATATGATTAATTTTGATATATGTAGGATAAAAGATTTTTGACTAATTAATAATTAACTAGAAAGAAGATAATTAATGAGAATAGTTAAAAATTATTTAGTGTTTTATCATTATGCTCTTTGTTCTCTCTTTTCTCTAACTTATATTTTTTTAGCTGAAATATTATTTTCAAATAAATATAATATAATTCATTATTAGGAAAAGCATTTTTATATCTTCCTTGCAATTTATGAGCCAAATTTTGTACTCAAAGTCAACATGCCAAAACCTTAAATTATATTATAAATATTAATAAGCATTGTAATTGTGGGTATTACTATGGTAACACCCCGATCGTATAAAACAACAAACCGCGACAGAAACATCGGGGAGTCATGTCACAGAAATTGTTTCACAACACATGGTATTTAAGGTTTTGTTTTATTTCATTAACAGATTTCATTGTCTTTGGATAACATAAACAAAATACAAACAAATTGTCTTTCAAGATTTAAAGTCACCAAGGCCCGCGTCCATCCTATGTGAAGTATGCAATCAAATCATCAAACATTGGCTCCTGAAACATATGTGAAAAGACAGTCAACATAAAAAGCTAGTGAGTACATAGGTTTTGTTGTGTGTTAAATTCATGGATTTGTATTTGTTATTGCAATACCTCGTCCGACTACGAGCGTTGATAAAAGAAAACCTTGTATCAAAAAGTGTTTGATATTGCAATATAATTGACTAACTTAAACAACTTGTTTTAAGTTATAAAATCTTGTGGCTATGAATCTTGACAAAAGCTTTCCATTGTATGGTTTATATCTTTAAGTGAAAATCATTCGTGACATCGTTCAAAACCATTTGTCCTTGTTGAAGTAATTTGGGTAAGCTATGATATGTAATACAATAAAGGCACTTATATATAGGAAGTACCAGCGGCGTATCCACCATGCTTTTATCATATTACACCCGTCTCGTTATCTAAATTACTTACCATAAACCAATCGTCCAATCATCCGTGTTATAAACCAATAATCTGTGTTATAAATCAATCGTCTGTGTTGTAAACCAATCGTCCGTGTTATAAACCAATCGTCCGTGTTATAATTCTGAAAACTGTGGTCGTTCTTTAATGAATACATTCAAACCTATGTTAACTCGTCTAGACCACCAAAGGGTCTCTTTAACTAGACCACCAAAGGGTCTCTTTAACTAGACCACCAAAGGGTCTCTTTAAAGCTTGGCCTGGAACTGGAACTTCTGCACCATTTCGATCGAATTTTGAAATCTCTATGTCGCAGGCCCCGACCCCTACCCGGGAGCGGGCGCCGCGAGGACAGAATCAGTGGTATCGGTGTTTATAAATTTGGCGGCGGAAATTTAAACATCAGGACCGTAGTTAGGAAATAGTTTATCAGAGTTAAAACACCACACTTTTATAAATAATAAATACATGTGAAAAACCCAAGTTTCCATTGTAATATGTTTATAGGGATAAACCCTAATTTATTGAAATAAAACTTCTTTCTTGTTTAGGTAACTTTTATAGCCACTTTTCCAAGCCTTCAGTGCCCTCCTGGCTTCTATTTGGCTTTCACATTTTGTTACCTGAAACACGTTTTAAAAAGTTTTATCAGCAAGAAATACTGGCGAGTGCATCCCAGTTTAATCAAAACATGATATTATATCTTTACAGTATAAAGAGCGATTACAATGTTTATATCTACCCAATTACCACCCACGGTACTGTTAATCCTGATTTGTGGTCATGCTACTGCTCACAGTGTAGTAACAAGTAATGTATACAAACCCCCAACATACCGACAGTAATTGTAGAGTATATAGACTCAATCACTGTTAATTATACTTTAAAATAATTGTGGTTTTGTAAAAACAGTTTACAAAAATAAGATGTACTCACATTGCTGTTTTAGATAATACTACTAATTTCTGGTGACTTCCTGGTTATAATCTATTAAAATTAAACAATGCACACGTGTTAGTAAGATAACCCAATTTACATTAGCCATACCCCCGAGACAGAACTCCAACGACTGAGTCAGGTAGAGCCTTGACATGCGTTACGGAGCTCTAGATCAATCGGGCAGAGTAACTAATACGTAACCGGGGGTTATAATACTTACAATGAGGCAGAGCTTCGCTTTTTAGGGGAATAATACCCTAGAGTTTTAGCTTATAATAGTTGAGAGAGGGAAAGAAAATTTTGAACGATTTGAACTGAGGTCTAAGCCTCCTTATATAGGCTGGAAACATGGCGGCTCGCGGCCGGCGAAGGCCTCTTCTATCTTTCTCGTGGCCGGCGAGTGTCTAGGCTAGGTCCTAGCCTCGGCTAGTCATCACCATAGGTTCGCCGGGTGTAGTGCCACGTGGCACGCTGTGGTCTCGCCAACTGACCCTTTGTTGCGCCCCGCGAAGCACGCAACCAAGCTGGTCGCGGCCCGCGAGCGACCTTATATTTTTGTTTTATTTGATTTTTTTTAATATAAAGGTATATTAGGTTCGTTCCTCGTATACGGGTTGTATTTTAGGACGTATAGGAGTATTTTAGTGGTTTTGGGTGAGTTGTTATACTCTGTTCTTCTGAATCTTCATTTCTTTCTAGTAGTGCACCCCTAATTCGTGAAACTCTGCCTAATTGTAAGTATTTTAACCTCGATCACTAATTCGTTACCCCACCCGATTAATCTAGGGCCCCGTAACGCATGTCGAGGCTCTGCCTGACTAATTTCGTTGGGGTTTTGTCTCGTGTTGTATGGCTAATGTGATTTGGGTTATCTTACTATGCATTGTATGTTTTTAATAGAAAATAATCAGGAAAATCAACAGGAAGCTGTAAAAATACATAAGTCTACAATGTGAGTCATTCTTTTTTTCTTCTACCATACTGTGTTACAAAATCTCAAATATTTTCAATTACACTTACAGTGATTAAGTCTTTGTATTCTACAATTGCTGCCGGTATGTGGGGTTTTGTATACAGTACTAGTCAAGCATTACTATTGGACAAAGGGTTAGCCAATAGTAATATGACCACAGTCATGGAACTGCCAACATGACAAATACTGAATGAGTAATTGGGTAAATATAAACATTGTAATCGCTCTCAATACTGTAAAGTTATAAAAGTTTATTTTGATTAAATTGGGATGCACTCGCTAGTATTTCTTGTTGACAAAATCTTTTTAAAACACGTTTCAAGTAACTTGATGTGAAAGATATTAGAAGCCAGCTGTGGAGCACTGAAGGCTTAAAGAATGTGGATATAAAAGTTACCTAAAAAAAAGAAGATTATGTTTTCAATAGTTAGTGTTTACCCTATAAATGTGTTGGGAATGAAACATGGGTTTTATCCCATTTGTTTATTATAAAATTTTGGTGTTTTAAAACTCTGAAATTTATTTCCTAACTACGACCTTGATGTTCTCATTTCCGCTGCCAAATTAATAAACACCGATACCACTGGCTCTTGTTCGCGGCTCCCGCTGCTGGGGTAGGGGTCGGGGGTTGCGACAGAAGGTGGTATCAGAGCCACTGATTTAAGCCATTTAGGTGTTCTCTTAATACCTAAATTTTAACCAACTGTGTTAGGAAATAACTTATTTGTTATTCTGTGTAAATATACATATTATTATTTTATTATCATTTTAACAATTTTCTAGTTTATAGTATGAGTGATCAGGGTACTTCTGACACCTACCGTCAATTACCTCATTCTCCAAAGAATGAAGGAACATCCCAGCCAACTCCAGGATACACCGCTGATTCTGAGGATGTCTTTGTTTCCAAAGCAAAGTCCGAAGAACCACTTCCCCCTAAGAAACAAGGGTGGTTTAGTAAGGCAACTTATGAAAGGAGGAATAGAATGAGAAAACTCCAACAATGAAGGATAGCAAATAGAGAAAGAAATACCCAAAACCAGGAAGCTAGACCCTTATGGGAAGAAGAGTTTGATAGGCAACTAGCTGACTTTCACATGTTTGGAAATGTAGAGTTTGGAAATGTAGAAGGTTAATCTCAACCAAGACCCACAACTTCTTCCATTATTCCCTAACCAACCCATGGAACTAGAACAGAACCAGGAGAACCAGCTACCAATCCCAACCTTTGATCCAAATGAGATTCCTAGAACTCCCACACCAAACCCTTAAACTATGATCAGTGGTGGGACAACAACCAGTCAATTATGGAAATATTAAATAACCCATATCCTTATGGAGAACCAATACCACGGTACCCTGAACCATTGCCAGCCCCACTACCGCCAATGAATCAAGAGAATGTGGAAGAACTTTGCCAGTATGGTGAAGAGTTAGTTGAGGAGGGAAACCGGATTCGCCAAATAGGAGAAAAACTCGTCTGGAAATATGATGAGCGTGAAATACAGTACTAGAAAAGCCAACACCTAATATATATATATATATATATACACATATATGTGTGTATTTTGATACCTTAAAAATCAACTAAAAATAGATATAAACTAATATATATCACCTATATATATATATATATCGATGCATAATTACTAGTATTTAAATTTCCAGTTGTAATTTGTAATAGATGCATATATGAATATGAAAAGTGTAAGTCGCAATGGTCGACGTTTTTGGTTAAATGTGTTTGAGCATTTGTTTGTTTAAATTCTATGATATTAATACCTGATAAATGTTTACAATTCAGATGCCAAACAAAGTAAATCAAGAAATCAAGAATAACGATAATAACGGAAACCAAGTGGATAAAAGTGCTATCGAACACATAGTAGCCCATGGAATCATAGATGCTATGCCCAATATTATCGACACTGTTAAAAAGGCAGAAAATAATGATTCTAGGGTAATAAATTACTTTTTGAGTGTAGGATCGTGTATGAACCCGAAACGAGTCGATCAGAGGCGTTCTACACAATATGAAAGGCGGAAACAGACATATCGTGTGTGATTCAGCAAGATATACACTAATAACTGTCTTTTGATTGATTTCTAAGCAATTACATATCTGTAAACACTTCGACAGGGCTTCACTGCCGGAAACACTCTTCTCTAATTCCGCTCCAACTGACACAGACCTATAACTATATATAGACTTCTGATTCCGCTTGAACAGACTCAAGCGGAATACCATTACAAGCGAAATCACATGTCTCAAGCGAAATAAGCTAACTCAAGCGGAATCATCCATTCAAGCGAAGTAACATGCTTCAAGCGGAATTAGCCAATTGACTTGATTTCTTGAACTTCGTGCTCTGAACAATGCAAGACTCCATACAAGACGGAAGTCAACAGACGCATGCACCAACAGACTCTCCCTCGAATGTTGACGGGTCTTAAGTGTCGAGTCTTCAGTCTTTATCAGTCTGATCTCTCTTTCTTCATCAGCACCAACATACTCCTCTCGAACAAATTATCTTTACTCGAATGTCTTCAGACTCCCCCTCTCGATTTGCTGGGATCGCAGTCTGGCTTGTTGAAATCACAGAGCCTTCAGGTATCGGAACCTGGCTCTCTATCACAGACTTCAGATTCAGGATCGAAACCTGGCTAAACCTACACATTCTTAACCCAGAAATAAATTTCACAAATTTAACAATTTACAACTTTATCTATCCAGACTCCCTCTCAAATTAAAACATAATGATTTATCAATGATAATGATAATTTCTGATGAACCACTTGTAGGCAAATTTTCAAAATATTTTCTCATTTAAACACACACTCCCCTTCACCACATGCTCATCATGTTTAGCACTTGGAATTTTGAAAATCAGCTCTCCAACATCAGTTGTCGAAAATCTTTTTGACTTTTTTTTTAAATTTATGTTAAAACACTCCGAAAATCTTTTTGGATTTTTGAATATATATGAAATGCAATAAAGAAATATTTACAGACACTATTTTTGCGAGTTTGTGTAAGAGGATCATATCAGTTTTTGAGACAAATCACCAACACCGTTAAGCTTTAAACATTTTAAGCTCTAAACGATTCACTTAGATTGTCAGTATACTGATCTACTTAAATTCTCACACAAAGTTCAATTGCTTCGAGATACGAGATTAATGTCTTAAGAACTTAAACTTAATCATGTGTCCCACCTCAGAATATACTCCCGTATCTAGATCCCAATATTCAGTCTTGCAGGTGAGTATACCACATATGATATCTGTAAGGGGTTAAATTGCGAAGAACCGTGAGAGCTCAGGTCAGAACTTCCGTTCAGCAGAGAGATGACGGCTTCGACTTTTGGTGGGTCCCCTTTAGAGGATATTTTTTACAACAGCATTGATTAGCAATTTTATTGTCTCATCATTTTATGCTGTGGGCGGCGCTATATTTCAAGCAAGCGGTAAAGTATTCTCCGGGGACTAGGCCATTGCTACCGCAAAATCAGAAGTCCCGGGATAATACCCCAGATATCACTGAGTATAAAGACCTAGTATCTCAGAAAGAGGGACCTTTCAAACAAGATTTCGGGGGTTACCCATATATCCGAGAGATGTTTCCCCACAATATAAGCAAGTTTGAATTTAGGTTTATATCTCGTCACAATCTACTAAATGTGCAAAAACCTACTGGCATATCATCAGTGAGACCGTTTATCACATTTTAACTTTCCAATTCTTTAGCATGTTGTGATAGTCCACTGATGTACTATCATTTTCTCTTTTTTGACACAAAACTCATTTTTCATTTTATCATGTTTTTGACTTTTTCAAATTTTCAAATGTTTTTGGACTTTCTGAAAAAAAATTACTCCCCCTAAAATTCAAACACATTTAAAGACAATTTGAAAACAAACTGTACAAGTAAATTAACAACTGATATCGAATCACATTAATTCGCCATCCACTTGGCATAAACAATCAGAACTCCCCCTTTCAACAAACTATTTTCTCATTATGATTTCAAAACACTTAAGTTTTTTTAATCAAATGGTTTTTCCGGAATATAAGTTTTGTTGATTTTATTACGAGTAAGTTAGGGGTTCATCACACCGTTTCTCAATCATATGTAAGAAAAACAAGTACAACTTAATGTCCTTGGTTTACCACTTTGAAAGTAAAAAACCTTCGTCACCTCTTGTAGGTTCACTTACCAACCTAAACCACTTGTAAATCATATTATAACAATATAAAGATATCACCTGTAGATTTACCAACCAAACCTTTTTCAAGAATAATGCCGATTCCTGCTCCACTCTTACCAAGATGGGAGCTCCGGCAAGTCAGACTTATCACTTATGAAAAACAGACATCCAAGCCTCACCAAACTTGGATGTTTCTACCTCACCTGCACTTGGTGTGTAAGTTGCCTTCTTTGTTTCATAAAACTCTTTTACCCCTTGAACTTTTCCCTCAACCATTTTTTCAAAAATATTTTTAATATTTCCATTAAACGCTTTCTCAACATCAAATTCTTTCTTCTCAGAATAGAACTGATTCGAGATCTCAATTTTCCCAACTTTTGATTTAAAATTTTCAGTCCTCAATGGTGGAAAATGAACATCATCCATTGGAGGTACTAAGTTATCATCTTTTAACACAACTTGTGGCTCGTCTAACTTTGTGGAGTTAGATTCATCACCAAACTTCTCATCAAATTGTTTAAAATTCTCATGAACCTTCTTAACAATCCACACTTGGTTGTCATTCTTAGCTCTCTTTTTGTAAAAATGTGTCTTTGAACACTCACCAACTTCATATGTTGAATTTTCAAAGATTTTAAATTTTTCCATTGGTGGTTTAATTTCCTCAACAACTTTTTCTTTGAGTTTTTTAGAGACTTCCTGTTTTGTTTTTGCAGCTTGAGAACAGTTCCATGCAATGTGACCAGCTTCATTGCATTTGTAACATGTTCTTGTCTCCCTTTTATGATTAGCTCCATTCTTCACAATCTCTTGCTTCTTGGCAAGGAATTCTCTGTTTGATTGCTTCCATAATGGACTTTTTGCTTCTTCTTCTGAACTTGTTCCTTAAACAAATATCATTTTTGATTTAAAATCTCGAACATATTTTTCATTTTTATAATTTTCAGGTGGAATAAATCCAAGACCTTTCTTTTTGAAATTACCATTATGGTTTGGTTTCTTTTGAAAACCAGAACCAGAACCGTAACTTTTTTTCTTGTTTAACCGTTGTTGAACTCTTGAAGTGTAATATCTTAAGTTTTTCAGTAAGATTTACATCTTTTATTTCAGAAATATTGATTTCTGTTAGTTTGAAAACCTTTTTGATCTTTTCAAATTTAACACTTCTTATTGGAAATTCCTCATCAGAATATAATTTGTCTGAATCAATCAATGTATATGCCACTTTGATTGTTTCGTCATTCAAATTAGAATTTGATAACAGGAATTCTTTATTGTAAACTCGTTTAACCGACGACTTTGAACTGTTGACCGACGAACTCGAACTTTTGACGGACAAACTTGAACACCCAGACTTTGACTCAGACTTTAACTCCGACTCCTCATCTGTATCCAACACCTGATCGACCACCTTTTTTATTAACTCGGACTCATGATCAGTGTCAGACGTTGTAAAAACAACGTCAATATTTTCTGGTAATTCATCGGTTATATCGGACTTTAACTTTATATTGACTGCTTTTTCGACTTGCTTCTCATTCGGTTTTCTAGGAGAATACCCTTCCCAAATCGGAGGCGGACACTTGTTATAACTAACACTCTGTTTCTTACCAGTATCCTTCTTCTTTGGATTTTCATCATCTTTAAATGCTTCAAAACCTGCAACAGTTGGATAAATTCGATCAATCAGATAATCAGAACTAGAATAACTTTGTAATAATCGTCTGATTCTTTCATTTTCTATCTTTTCATTTTCCAACTCCCGCTGCAACTTTGCACATTCCTCAATATAATGTGTAGGTCCGGCTAGGGGAGGATCTAGTCGCCTAATCCTTGTGTACAAACCAACCCGGTTGTGCGGAATCCAACCGAGATAGCAAACCGAGATAGAACACGCAATAACACGACACGCAAGGTTCACCGATTAACACCTCTGTATTAATACGTATGAATGATCCAGTTACAAGCACAAGGTTTACAGATCAGCTCTATAAACTCTCTCTAACAGTGTGTGTGTGTGTTTTCTGCTCTGAGTGTTCTAAGTGTCTAACTGGCTAAATGAACACAACACACGGGTATTTATACCCAATACAACAGGTCTGGTCGAAGGATCATGCAGACTGGTCGAAAATGATCCATAAGTACCATGAAAGATGGGATCTTTCGTGGTCCATCTATCGAATGACATCTTTCGAGCAGGTCATCGAAGGATATAGGCAATCCTTCGATGACACATCCTTCGACCCAACATCTTACAATCATAATGTTGACTGTTTGGCCAAGTCAAACCAGGAGGATGGTTGACTTGGTCAAACTTACAATACTAACAAGACATCGTTTTACATTGTGACCGAATACAGACAAAGTGCAGACATAAGTGCACCAACAAATCAGCACAGATCTGAATATTCGGGTCCAGATCTGAGTTTTTCTTGATTTTAGGGGGAGTAAAACCAAATTTGAAAAATCCAAAAACATTGAAAAATTTCAAAAACACAAAAACAATAGAAAAGCAAAAATGAGTTTCCTGGCGAGCAAAAGAGAAAATGATAGTACATCAGTGGTCTGTCCAAACCTCTTTAAACCTTAAATGCAAAACGATAAGCAGCTCTACATAAGATGTATCGGTAGGCTCACAATCATTTTAAAGTGTGCAGGGTGATATAAACTTAATCCGACTGAAGACTGGGTGGGAACCATTCATTGGCATATGGTCTTAGTACCGAAATTTCGTTTGAGAGATTGCCGAGGTTCTGAGATATTCGGTCTTTATGCTGCTTATCATCTGGGTGTCATGGTTGTATCTTTTACCGAAAAATAACGGGGACGCAAGTCTAGATCTTCCATGATACCATACATACGTGTACATATTGCATACGACCTCAATAAGTGATCAACAATCACATGTCCAAACAAATAAGTGATAAAATATCACAAATTCTTTCCGGGTGTCAAGTTCGTCTCTCTGCTGTACGAAAGTACTGACCTGTTCACGAACTTGCTCCTGTGCCCTCATGCATCTGAAAATCAAGTTCCTCATAAATAAGTGATTATATCACATAGGACTTGTTTTCAAATCAAAATAAGTGAGTTTCTCACATCATATACGGTCAAACAGATTCCCCCTTGTCCGTTGCTGTCGAATGCTGAAAATGCAACTGCAATCGATCTTCAGTCAAGTATTCATCTTCTCTGTGTTAACAAATTCCCCCTTGACCGATGATCCAGGTAAGTAGTATCTTGACGCTCCTTGTAAAATATTTCCCCCTTAAAGTACGCGTATCCGTGTTGGGTGTTGTGCAATTTCCTCAATTGACCGATCTTCCGCTGATCTTCCAATACTCCAACCGGCATTTGATAAGGGTTCCAATCTTTAAGAACTGCATCAAGTCTTGATCTTGTCATAAGAACTCTATTTCATACAAGCATACTACATTGATAGAGATTTCTGGTGAACTGTCTTCTGTAAACCGTCTTTGTGGAATCGACCAAGTAATGCACTTTAATCTTCAGCATCAACACTCAGGAAAGTCAGCTAGACCAAGTGTATCCCTTGCAAGCTCAACCAGCATGCTTAGTTGAACTACATCCAGATCTCATTGTCTCGCCTTTGTGAAGTTGACCACGTAATGCACTACGGATCTTCAGCATCAGTACTCAGGAAGTCAGCTAGACCAAGTACATCGTTTGCAAACTCAACGAATTGAGTTACCCCCAGATCCCTGTAAAATCCCAAAGAAACATCAAACCCAAAACCGAATCCTGCAGGTCTTCAGCCTTGAACTATCAGCTTTCATTAAGATTCCCCAGGTCTTCAGTGAACAGCGCTTTTGTAACTACTGTAGACTTTAGAAACCTGTATTTTTCCGTGCAAAACCCTTCACGCTGGCTGGAGAATTAATTAAAATCCTCAAATATGTGTATGTGCAAAACATTCCACGCCGAACCGTTTGTATCACCAGAAAATCACAAACTCTACCACCTGTGATTGCGTTTAGAAATTTACCGTAGAAATTCAACATACGAAATTTTTATTCCCCCTATTTCTTTGGTAAGATTTCTAAACCTTAACAGATTCTCTCCACTTCAAAGAAACTGTCGTCAAATGTTCACCAGTTCCCTCCACTAAGCGGAACTGTCATCAATCTCCGTTGAATGTTCTTGGTTTTTCGAAAAATCACGAAAACGAATTTCTTCTTTGCATATGCTAGTTGAATAAGAACGTCCCCTAGTACCCCGTAGGATCCGACTTGTATCCCTCCAAAGACTTTGTGAACTCGTTAGGACCGGTGTTGACATTCTAGGTTCATTCATTCGTTACCAAATGCGAGAATATGACAATAAACAAAAAGGATTTCTTCGTTGCATATTTTAGTTGATAAAGCAATATCGCCTAGTACCCCATCGGATCCGACTTGTATCCCTCCAAAGACTTTGTGAACTCGTTAGGACCGGTGTTGGCGTTCAAGGTTCATACGTTCGTCTTCAAATGCGAGAATATGACAAATAACAAAATGCTTTCGAACATTTTCAAATAACCGATAACAATCATAAACAATCGACGTGCGGAAGTGAACATACCGTTCTCGTTTTTGGTTTTTGGCCCATAATAGTCGCGTCACCATTTTTGACATTTGCATCGGTAACCGTGACTACCCCACATTTTTAAAATAATCAAGTTTTCATCATCTCTTGTTTTCATCATGCCGCATCATCCCGCGCGCTCCCGAACCCCACTCCGCAAATAACCCAACTTCCATCAACGAGTCAACCACCATTATCATATATTTTTTTTTTTTTCATTCTCTATTTGCGCAAAATACATTCAGCCGATACTTACCTTGAACAAGCCGCCAACCACTTCCATTTATTTTTAGCCAACAACATCAATTTTCTGACCCCTTTTTCTTCCTCGACACACACAAACATCTACAGCAGAGTTGCACAATAAATCCCTTTTTTTTTTTATTGGACCTTTGAGATTGTTTGTTTTAATTTAATTTTTTTTTTTTTTTATTTAAAAAAACATGAACCCAAGAATTCTATTGGACCTCACTTTGTTGTTCACGTGAAGTATTAAATGGAGCCTGACACAAATGTGGACTTTGGTGAACCTTCATAGTATATTTCAAATGAATTCCTTTCCTTCGATACAATCCTCTTCTCCACATAAAACCTGCGATTCCACCAACCATACATCCAAAAATCCACCTTCAAGGAAAACCCCAAAAATCGAACAACATCAGTTGCTACACCGTCACAGCCATCCGCTGATATCATCTTCAGCAATTCCATCTTAAATCAACAGACCTCTTCTTCTCCTTCTTCGATACACCTGGTATCTCTCGAGGATCATCTTTCGAAGGATCGAAGGATCATCTTTCGAAGGATCATCTTTCGAAGGATCATCTTTCGAAACACACATCCATACTTTCGAAGGATCACCTTTCGAAACACACATCCATACTTTCGAAGGATCATCTTTCGAAGTTGTCATCTTTCGAATCTTCAAGCATCTTTCGAATCTTCAAGAACACAAGAACACAGCGCTGTTCATACCGCAGATCTGATAAAAACTTTGTATTCTGGATTTTTGATGATGATAACTTGATTATATAGGTGAAAAACATAAAACCGAACACTCGTTTCAGCACAGATCTGAATATTCGGGTCCAGATCTGAGTTTTTCTTGATTTTCACCATTTTTACATCTTGAACAAAAAGCACAAAAATCACAGATCTAGAGCACATGTGACTTAGTAAACTGTTAGATTTACTAAATCGGGCACCATGGCTCTGATACCAATTGTAGGACCGAGTTTCGTGACCGAAACCGTGATTCTTGTGATTATGTTCAAAGACGGAAGAGATTAGCAATGATAAACAAACAACTTTGTATTAATCCGGTAGTATAACATTACAAATCGGCCCGATTACAAGATAACCGAACTAATACCAAAGGAGTATACATTCCGGGAGAGATCAAGTGGTGATCTCTCCCCGGGTGAGGTCTCAAACCTCCTCTCACTCTCTTGGTCTTGCAAATGACAAAGTGTTGGTATTTATACCCAACACAGGTTGTATGGTCGAAGGATCTAACTGATTGATCGATAGATCATCTGTCGATCATCCAGCTATCGAAAGATACACATATACCTCGAAGGATGACATATCCTTCGAGGTCCATCTTCATCTATCGATGGATATCTTTCGAGCTCATCGAAGGATAAACACAATCCTTCGATGCCTTATCCTTCGACACCAAACATTATACAACCATAATCTAACTGTTTGTCTAGCAAAACCCACACGGTCAACCGAATAACCCTCTCGTTTGACCACTTCAAACGAGTGGGTCTATACACGTTCGATAGACCGTTTCACTAACTATTACAAATTCAGCGTAAAATAAAACTAATCCTATTCGACAAGCATCGGACACAAATCTGCATCAACAAATTCCCCCTTGTCCGTTGCTGTCGAATGCTGAAAATGCAACTGCAATCGATCTTCAGTCAAGTATTCATCTTCTCTGTGTTAACAAATTCCCCCTTGACCGATGATCCAGGTAAGTAGTATCTTGACGCTCCTTGTAAAATATTTCCCCCTTAAAGTACGCGTATCCGTGTTGGGTGTTGTGCAATTTCCTCAATTGACCGATCTTCCGCTGATCTTCCAATACTCCAACCGGCATTTGATAAGGGTTCCAATCTTTAAGAACTGCATCAAGTCTTGATCTTGTCATAAGAACTCTATTTCATACAAGCATACTACATTGATAGAGATTTCTGGTGAACTGTCTTCTGTAAACCGTCTTTGTGGAATCGACCAAGTAATGCACTTTAATCTTCAGCATCAACACTCAGGAAAGTCAGCTAGACCAAGTGTATCCCTTGCAAGCTCAACCAGCATGCTTAGTTGAACTACATCCAGATCTCATTGTCTCGCCTTTGTGAAGTTGACCACGTAATGCACTACGGATCTTCAGCATCAGTACTCAGGAAGTCAGCTAGACCAAGTACATCGTTTGCAAACTCAACGAATTGAGTTACCCCCAGATCCCTGTAAAATCCCAAAGAAACATCAAACCCAAAACCGAATCCTGCAGGTCTTCAGCCTTGAACTATCAGCTTTCATTAAGATTCCCCAGGTCTTCAGTGAACAGCGCTTTTGTAACTACTGTAGACTTTAGAAACCTGTATTTTTCCGTGCAAAACCCTTCACGCTGGCTGGAGAATTAATTAAAATCCTCAAATATGTGTATGTGCAAAACATTCCACGCCGAACCGTTTGTATCACCAGAAAATCACAAACTCTACCACCTGTGATTGCGTTTAGAAATTTACCGAAGAAATTCAACATACGAAATTTTTATTCCCCCTATTTCTTTGGTAAGATTTCTAAACCTTAACAGATTCTCTCCACTTCAAAGAAACTGTCGTCAAATGTTCACCAGTTCCCTCCACTAAGCGGAACTGTCATCAATCTCCGTTGAATGTTCTTGGTTTTTCGAAAAATCACGAAAACGAATTTCTTCTTTGCATATGCTAGTTGAATAAGAACGTCCCCTAGTACCCCGTAGGATCCGACTTGTATCCCTCCAAAGACTTTGTGAACTCGTTAGGACCGGTGTTGACATTCTAGGTTCATTCATTCGTTACCAAATGCGAGAATATGACAATAAACAAAAAGGATTTCTTCGTTGCATATTCTAGTTGATAAAGCAATATCGCCTAGTACCCCATCGGATCCGACTTGTATCCCTCCAAAGACTTTGTGAACTCGTTAGGACCGGTGTTGGCGTTCAAGGTTCATACGTTCGTCTTCAAATGCGAGAATATGACAAATAACAAAATGCTTTCGAACATTTTCGAATAACCGATAACAATCATAAACAATCGACGTGCGGAAGTGAACATACCGTTCTCGTTTTTGGTTTTTGGCCCATAATAGTCGCGTCACCATTTTTGACATTTGCATCGGTAACCGTGACTACCCCACATTTTTAAAATAATCAAGTTTTCATCATCTCTTGTTTTCATCATGCCGCATCATCCCGCGCGCTCCCGAACCCCACTCCGCAAATAACCCAACTTCCATCAACGAGTCAACCACCATTATCATATATTTTTTTTTTTCATTCTCTATTTGCGCAAAATACATTCAGCCGATACTTACCTTGAACAAGCCGCCAACCACTTCCATTTATTTTTAGCCAACAACATCAATTTTCTGACCCCTTTTTCTTCCTCGACACACACAAACATCTACAGCAGAGTTGCACAATAAATCCCTTTTTTTTTTATTGGACCTTTGAGATTGTTTGTTTTAATTTAATTTTTTTTTTTTTTATTTAAAAAAACATGAACCCAAGAATTCTATTGGACCTCACTTTGTTGTTCACGTGAAGTATTAAATGGAGCCTGACACAAATGTGGA
The DNA here is from genome assembly GCA_030545235.1 of Helianthus tuberosus. Taxonomy (NCBI): domain Eukaryota; kingdom Viridiplantae; phylum Streptophyta; class Magnoliopsida; order Asterales; family Asteraceae; genus Helianthus; species Helianthus tuberosus. Next base: position 31,087,326 of record CM060373.1, on the reverse strand, counting down.
CTTTGGTGAACCTTCATAGTATATTTCAAATGAATTCCTTTCCTTCGATACAATCCTCTTCTCCACATAAAACCTGCGATTCCACCAACCATACATCCAAAAATCCACCTTCAAGGAAAACCCCAAAAATCGAACAACATCAGTTGCTACACCGTCACAGCCATCCGCTGATATCATCTTCAGCAATTCCATCTTAAATCAACAGACCTCTTCTTCTCCTTCTTCGATACACCTGGTATCTCTCGAGGATCATCTTTCGAAGGATCGAAGGATCATCTTTCGAAGGATCATCTTTCGAAGGATCATCTTTCGAAACACACATCCATACTTTCGAAGGATCACCTTTCGAAACACACATCCATACTTTCGAAGGATCATCTTTCGAAGTTGTCATCTTTCGAATCTTCAAGCATCTTTCGAATCTTCAAGAACACAAGAACACAGCGCTGTTCATACCGCAGATCTGATAAAAACTTTGTATTCTGGATTTTTGATGATGATAACTTGATTATATAGGTGAAAAACATAAAACCGAACACTCGTTTCAGCACAGATCTGAATATTCGGGTCCAGATCTGAGTTTTTCTTGATTTTCACCATTTTTACATCTTGAACAAAAAGCACAAAAATCACAGATCTAGAGCACATGTGACTTAGTAAACTGTTAGATTTACTAAATCGGGCACCATGGCTCTGATACCAATTGTAGGACCGAGTTTCGTGACCGAAACCGTGATTCTTGTGATTATGTTCAAAGACGGAAGAGATTAGCAATGATAAACAAACAACTTTGTATTAATCCGGTAGTATAACATTACAAATCGGCCCGATTACAAGATAACCGAACTAATACCAAAGGAGTATACATTCCGGGAGAGATCAAGTGGTGATCTCTCCCCGGGTGAGGTCTCAAACCTCCTCTCACTCTCTTGGTCTTGCAAATGACAAAGTGTTGGTATTTATACCCAACACAGGTTGTATGGTCGAAGGATCTAACTGATTGATCGATAGATCATCTGTCGATCATCCAGCTATCGAAAGATACACATATACCTCGAAGGATGACATATCCTTCGAGGTCCATCTTCATCTATCGATGGATATCTTTCGAGCTCATCGAAGGATAAACACAATCCTTCGATGCCTTATCCTTCGACACCAAACATTATACAACCATAATCTAACTGTTTGTCTAGCAAAACCCACACGGTCAACCGAATAACCCTCTCGTTTGACCACTTCAAACGAGTGGGTCTATACACGTTCGATAGACCGTTTCACTAACTATTACAAATTCAGCGTAAAATAAAACTAATCCTATTCGACAAGCATCGGACACAAATCTGCATCAACATAATGATTTATGGCTTTTTGCTTCGTCATCATCACAGGATTCATCATAGTCAACGCGTCTTCTCTTTCTGAATTAGTCTTTTGTAGACCAGTTACTGTTTTGTTTAGCACATCATATGACTCTTTCACGTAATTGAGATTGAACAACAATTGTTCTTTCATCTTTTCTTGCTCATTCAGTTTCTCATCTTTTTCTGCACATTGCTTGCAAGATTCCAAACACTTTTCACACGGCTTGATAACCTCAACAATCTTTTCAACTTCGATTATTTTCTCCACTTCAATCACTGGTTCAGTTTCAATCATCTTCTCAGCTTTAACTTTTTCATTTTGAACAGTCTCTTTATTTTTATCAACACTTTCATACTTCATTTTCTTTTGTTCTTTTGTTGTTCGTCTCTCCTTCAGCTTCTCCAAGCGATCTGCAAAATAAAATTGAAAGCTTTCAGGAGATAGATGAGTTTTTGCAACATTAATATGTCTTTCTTCCTCATCATCACCACTTTCATCAGTTGGTGATTGATCAAAATCTATTATCTTCTCAGAATTATTATCTGAATCAGATGGTGTTTCATCAAAATCTAATTTCTTTTCAGAACTATCATCTGAAGAACCAGAATCAGATGATGTTTGATCAAAAACAGTTGCTTCTTCTGAATTTTCATCGGATGAAACAGATTCTTTTTCTTGATTCTTCTCATGAACACCAATCACTTTCATCCATTCTGTAAACAAATCAGGTTCTTGAACTATCTTTGCAATGAAAGCTTTAAACTCCCCATTCTCATCCACAAACTTATCCTAGCTAAATCCTAGAGCCATTTTCTCATCGTCTTGGTTTATTAGACATGCTTTACTATCAGCTGAAATATATTTGTCCCAACTGAAATTTGTTGAAGATTTTTGATCATCTTGATTAATGATACCAGAATAAGCTTTCTTATTTGCATCTTCGACCATTTTCCCATGAGCAGTTTGTATTTCTCTTTGTTGATGTGGTTGATGAGCAACCTGTTGATATATGGCTTTTCGATAATAATCATATTTTCCAAAAGAATTCTTTGCTCCATTTGCTTCCTAATTTTTACATTCTCTTTTGAAATGACCTTTCTCCCTGCATCGAAAACAAGTAACTTTAGATTTATCAAAACCCAAAGTAGAAACATGTGCATCCAAGAAATCATTTCTTCCTGTAATCATTTTGAAATTTTCAGCTCTTCTCAAGACACTAGCTAAACACCATTTGATGTCCATGAGCTCCATCTCTTCAGAGTCGATCTGATCGTAATCCTCTTTCGTCAACATAGGATTTCCGATCCTCCCTGCAACCAAACCTTCATAGGATTGTAACACAGTTGCAAGTAACGCCATGTGATCTTTTGCAATTTCTTCAGAAAAACTTTGGCCATCTGGAAGATTCAATGCAATGTTGCATTGTATCACACAACCATTTCCACTTTTTGAACTTTGAGAATGAAAGCTTGAAGTTGAACTCTTTGGATTAACATTTGGATATGAAGAGAATCCACTGCTACTGTTTGGATTTTGATCAACAGTTCCGGATGAGTTTCCAGCACTAAAAGCAGTTTGGATTTTTGGACTCATTTCAACCTCTTGAACACTGCCTTTGTAATACATTTTCACATCTTGTTGACAACTTGGATTATTCATCCTTGCAATCTTTTGCTGTTCAAGATCTTGACCTTCAATCTTCTCGATGAACTGAGAAATTGTCAAACCATCATATTCTCCTATGTTCTTTAAGATCATCAAAAATGTACCCCATTCTTTTTTAGGTAAAGCATCAGCTAATTTGTCGACCCATTCCTCTCGTTCTTTGGTTATGCTTAACAACGACATAGAACGCACTAAGTGGCAATATCTTTCAATCAATTTCTTTGTATCTTCCCCTGGCAGACTTGTGAATAGATCAAATTCTTTCTTAAGCAATGCCTTTTTACTTTTGATCATCTTCTCACTTCCTTCAAATTTGATTTTAAGAGCATCCCAAATTGATTTTGAAGTTTTGTCATGTTGAAGCAATACAAAGATGTCTTCTTTAATAGCTTGCTGAAGTAAACTAATCATCATCTTTTCAGCTCTGTACATGTCTCGTTCTTTATCAGAAAATTAAGAGATTTCTTTCTCAACCTGCAAGTCAGTACGTGGTAGTACATATTTTTTCAAAATACACTCCCAAGATCTCAAATGATTAGCTTGAACCCAGTTTTCAAACCGATCTTTCCAACCATAATACTCCTCAATGCTCATTAGCTTCGGGGGTTTTTGCGTAGTTCCAGTCTCATTTTCCAAGTTCATATTTTGAGCAATGGTAGCTGGAGTAGTCGGAGATATTGCAATTGCGTTGTAAAATTCTTCACTCATGATTTGGAAACACGTTTAACAAAACAAACACTTTCAAATGAAATTAGGTCTTCAAGTGAAATTACTTCCAAGCGAAATTAACCTTCAAGCGAGATTACCTGCACAGCCAACTTCAAACGGAATCAAAAGTTTCAAGCGAAATTAGATGTGCACTTTCAAGCGAAATTAAGTGATTTTCAAGCGGAATAACCTTCTCAAGCGGAATCAGTTGTATTTCAAGCGAAATCACTTATTTCGCTTGAAACTACTTCAATTTTACAAGCGAAAACAGATGTTTTCAAGCGGAATCACTTATTTCGCTTGAAATTATCACAAATTTTCAAGCGAAATCAGATGTCACGTTCAAGCGGAATCAGGTTTTTAGTCCAATTTTATCAGATTTAGTCCGAATTTTAATCTGATTTTCTCAAGTGTTTATAAAAACACAATTTCGCTTATGATGTAAAAAATTCAGGCCATTTTGACCGTGAAAAGTGTTCAATTGATAAAAGATGGTGTAGAAGTAAGAAAATGAGATGAAATCAAGCTGAACACTGTAGAACTCCTCCTTCTGAGCTCTGATACCACATGTAGGATCGTGTACGGACCCGAAACGAGTCGATCAGAGGCGTTCTACACAATATGAAAGGCGGAAACAGACATATCGTGTGTGATTCAGCAAGATATACACTAATAACTGTCTTTTGATTGATTTCTGAGCAATTACAAATCTGTAGACACTTCGACAGGGCTTCGCTGTCGGAAACACTCTTCTCTAATTCCGCTCCAACTGACACAGACCTATAACTATATATAGACTTCTGATTCTGCTTGAACAGACTCAAGCGGAATACCATTCCAAGCGAAATCACATGTCTCAAGCGAAATAAGCTAACTCAAGAGGAATCATCCATTCAAGCGAAATAACATGCTTCAAGCGGAAGTAGCCACTTGACTTGATTTCTTGAACTTCGTGCTCTGAACAATGCAAGACTTGATGTTAGGCCCTAAAGTGTGAGACTGACGCATCAAATTAACATAACGAGCTATGGTTACGAACTGGGCCTTACCGGGTTAGTTTATATTAGGTTTTGGACCTTTATAGGTCACTTGGGCCAAGCTTTAGGCCATGTGGGCCAAGCAGGCCCAAGGGGAGCCCATGTAGGGAAGTGGGCTTGAGTTAGTATAAAAACAAGTTTCTAACTTGTTTTTAGGTTGGAACCTCATTGTTACAAAAGTTCTAAAGAAGCTAGAGAGAGGCGATTGTGGTGTAGGAACTTGTACCAGACGGTTTTGCTAGTTGATAGTAATAGAATCGTGTGCAAGTTTGAAAGTGATTCGGTATTGTGTTCTTCATATTTCATATTTTTCGGTTTTTTTCTTGAATCATCTATTGATTGGATTCCGCACAATCAATAGGCTGTTTGATATCATTGATAGATCCGGTTCACGGGACTAACAAGTGGTATCAGAGCCATTAGAACCTATTTCTAGGCTCGGTGTGATATCAAAGATTCAAAATTTTCGTTGTTTTTGGGTTGGTATTCTTGGCGTTCTTCGTGATATTCATCGATTTTTATTAAAAATCATTCTTTTCTGCTTGTTCGATTTCTGTTTGAAGTGTTTAAGGGATAAACTTGAATTTTAAAAAAAATTCGTATTCTGCAATATCTTCAATTTTTGAAAGTTCCCAAAAATTTCGAAAAATTATGGTTGACAATTTTTTTTTGAAATTCTTGTTTCCAAATTTAAAAATAAAAGATAAAAATTTGGTTGACCAGATCCTTATTTCGAGTCATCTACGCCACAGCTGAATCATCGTCCACATATGCACAACGGTCTCGAGTTAATCGCTCCTACTACACACGGTTTCGAGTTCCAATTCTTGTTAAGGAAACAACGGTTTCGAGAGTTGTTTCTGAGGTCTCGAGTTAAGTGAGTTGTTCCGAGTCACTAGTCTCGACTCAAGGAGGTCTCGAGTACCCATCCACAGTTACATCTTGTTCTCGATTCATCATTCTTCACTGTCTCGAGTCATTGATCAGCCGGTCTCGACTCATCATTCTTCTCACAGCAGTCTCGAGTCATCTTCTCCCGAGTGGTCTCGACTTATCATCAACTGGTCTCGACTCCAATTTTTAAGGAATCAACGGTTTCAACTCACTGCTCATCACTGGTCTCGAGTCATTCATTCTTGTGTCGCAACCACTGTCTCGACTCATCAATTTTCACAGTCTCGAGTCGCAACCACGGTTCCGAGTCGCAACCGAGATCTCGAGCCATCTCTTTCTGTTCTCGAGTCGCAATCAGCAAAGGTTTCGAGTCATTCATCATCTGATTCGCAACTATCATTCACGACACCTGCAACTCCTTCTCCGGTCACTATCACCACCGTTGTCATATACATAACCACCACGTCCGTCGTTCAACGTTCACCATCTTTACGCCGGAACCTGCAACTTCATCATCTTCAGCGACAAACGACATCATCTTCATCGGACACCATCATTCTCAGACCAACTGTATCATCTTCTCATACAAACATCGTCGACCACCACCTCCGTTCATCATCGCCGAACACCATCTCCAACCACCGTCATCACCTCATCCGTCAACCACCACGATCACCGTGCTTCACCCACCAAATTCTATTGCTTCGTTTCTTCATTCACATTCTAAAGATTGTTACTTGTTATCGTTTGTGTCAAAGAAAACGAATACAGGTTTTGAACGTTTTTTTTTTAAATTAGGGTTTTGGTGGGTTTTGATCAAGGAAGAAGACAACTGCTGCTCGTTTAAGTTATTTATTATAATAATTGATTAATCATTTAGTAATAATTACATAATCATTAGTTATTTATAATAATAATAATAATAATAAGTATTCTTTTATAATAATAATAACTATTAGTATACTTTTATCAATTAAGAAAAAAAGGTTTGTTTGTGAGAACGGTTTTGACAGAATTTTGAGGTGCGGTTCAGAAAGTGGGTTCATTCGCCTACAAAGGTTTGAGTTAGCAAGGATACGAATTCTCGTTTGGTTTGTGTTTTGAGGAGAAGAACAAAAGTATCAACCAGCCACTGAAATTATGGCATTTGTGTTTCACAAACCCGCGGCTCAAGAAATTACTCGTGAAGAGATACTTTCTGTTTTCTGCACTCCTGAGTGTAGAGAAAGGGTTGAAGCTTATAGAATACACAACACTGAGCTAATTCAAGACTATCAAGAGATTAAAAATAAAAACTTTACTTATCGAAAAATGAGAAACTTTATAAAGAAAAAATTGAAGCTCAGCGAAAAGACATCATCAAACTCAAAGATGATGTAAGTGTAAAAACAGCTCATTTTTTAGAAGCTCAGGAGAAAGTATGCTTTTTAACTAAGGAACTGGTAGATATCAGAGATAGATATCAAATAAATGAACTTAATATTAAGAAATACGATTCTTCCAGCAAACTAGTTAAAAACTTGTGTGATCAACAGCTCGCATACAAGAAAAAGAAAGGGTGTGGTTTGGGTTTTAATCAGGCTCCTCCTCCTTTTAATGACAGTTATACTTATTTACCTATGACTGAGGAGGAGATGATGAATGAAAGTCAAATGACTTATGGTCCCAAAAATAGTAAGTCTTCTTTTAATGACAGACCAATTGAGAAACAGAAGTCTACTCAAATAAATTTTGTTTCTAAAGGCTCAATTGATCCTAACACTTCGTCTTCATGTGCAGATAAAGTATCTGAAGTAAAGTGTGGAGATGTTCTTGGGGGTGAACCAGTTGTTCATTCTAATATTTCTGAAAATTATTTTGAGCAAACTGAATCTGATATTGCTTTTAGTAGGTCTTTGTTTGCGTCGTTTTGTGCTTATGTTTCGTCTAGTGAGCCTGATGTTTGGGGCAAAACTGATGATGTTTGTGTTGAATCCTTGAACAATAAGTGTGGTGATGATTGTGTTTCAGTAAATGCACGTGATTGTAATGTTTCTAATGTTTCAGTTGATGACAGTGTTACAGGTGAGGTCCCTCAGGATACATTCAGTGAAACCACTGAAACTCCTTCTCAAGAAAATCAAGAGTATCCTGATTCTTCTTCTGAATCTGTCTCAGTGGGCGTCCCTAATGTTGAATCTAGTGGGACTCCATTGGAAACTGTAGATGAAAGCAAACCTAAATCGGATTCACATGATACATATGTTGACGAAACATGCGTTGATGAAATTTTCAACTTGTTCTAAAATTGAAACTGAATCTGAATCTATTAAAGAAGAAAAAGGAGTTGAAATAAATGAACAGTCACCGAAAAAGGTTTCTGAAAATAAAGATAAAACTGAAACACCAGTTTTTCAAAATGATCATGATAAAAGTGAGAAGGATGAATCTCATCATCCGTCTACATCTCATGCTTGTGCTAGTTCTGATCAACAGGTACAGAAGAACTCAGAAAAAGGCACATGGAACACAGGCAACGCAAGCTCGGTCATCTAGACCCATAAAATCAGCTAATGCTTCTAGCTCTCAGAATCTCCATACATTGAAACGACAGACATGTTTCAACTGTGGAATTCCTGGACACATTGCTAGAAATTGTGTTCATCGTCCAAAAGTGCAACGAAATGCCAACACTCACTCATGTGCTGATGTTTGTGAGCCGGTTCACAACAAGTGGAATGAGCCAAAACGAGCAGATCAAAGCCGGGGGTATACGAAGTCTGCTTATCAAGGACAACCACGATCTCATAAGGCTCGTGACAAGGTGATTGAAGGCTCCAATAAGGGAGAAAAGATGAAGAATGGTGCTCAGAGCAACAAGACTTCTGCAAACAACAAATACAAGCACCCCAATTTGTCTTCGTCTAAGAGAAATGTGCAGGCACATCCAGTGCAAAAAGGACCGGTTTGTCCTTCAGGACCTGCTAGAGCGACTCAAGCTGCTCAAAACATCTTTCCGATGAAAAGACAAACTTGCTACAACTGTGGCATTGCGGGTCATATTGCTAGAAACTGCACACGGCGTCCCCATGTACCCTATTATATGCGAAATCAGAGGGTTACACCAAATGATAACAATCATTCCAAGCCGATGAAGGTATCATCACCTAAGGCAATGAAGAATGTGAATCCTAAGGTTAAACTTTCTGATGGGGATTGGAACGCTTCCAAAAACAAACGCAAGGCTATTCAAGAACAAAAACATTTTTCTAAAACTAACAAACCTGAATCAGCTAAAGTTGCTCAACCGAAGGCAATAAACACGTTTATTAAAGCGAAACAGATTTGGAAACCCAAATCCAAAGCAACGACGTCTCCAATCCTTGAGACAAAAGGGGACTTGTGTTTAAAGGAAGTGTCTTATTTTGATGCTTCAGGAAATCCCAGGACCACGATGGCCTGGGTACCCATGTCTTACTAATCTCCTTACCTTTCAGGAACAACTAAGGAGGAGCTGTTGACAATCTCTGGAATGTTGATAGCGGTTGTTCCAGAGATAAAACGGGTAACATTTCACTGTTGCAGAAAGTTCAAATTTTTTTTACAGATGATATGTTTCCTTTGGATGAGATATGGGAAGTAAGATAAGATCAGCAAAAGGTACCATTTAAATTCAGTACTTTGATTTGAATATTGATTAGTCTTCAATCTGATGACAGAACGGTTAAGCAAAAATATTTTTTTTTCTTAGTTCATTACTTTGTATATAATTTGTCATTTCTCTAGTAAATGGTAAATTTGCGCAAAAATACAAGATTTATGCACAAATTTAGGGGGGGGGGGGAGGAACATATAGATAGATATAGAGTTTAGGGGGAGAAAACTCAGAAAAGAAAAATACAAAAAGAGTTTTCTCTATATATATGCATTGTTTTAGGGGGAGAAAATGAGAAAAATACAAAAATATTAGAAAAATGAAAAAGTCGAAAAGAAAAATTGCATGATATGGGAAGTGTAATAAATGTTCGTGTTAAAGGGTTTGACTAACACATGTAAGGTGCCATAGCTGAAAAGACTAGGATCTACTGCGATATGTCGATAGGCTTGACGCTCAAAATGATAAAGGATACCAAGTGATATAAACATAACGAACTATGTACCATGTGGGTAACATACCAATGGCGTATGAATTTTCACATTATGGTCAAGGGCTGACTCATGTAAGACCAGTATCGAAATAGTTTGACTTTAGCACGATGTGTTGGTAGGCTCTATCCTTAAAGACTGGAAACATTGGCTGTTCTGTTCAGAACTAAATTAGTACATGACCTCAGGAAAGAAAGTCACTTGGAATTAGCTCATTTCTATTTGAATGTCTGTATGTTGTCCCGATACACACAATTTTGGTCTGACTCTGAAATCTTCTCTGAAAAAGTCGTGTATCTCCTCTGCTGCATCCAGATATATGCTGACCTGGAGGTGCTAGGCAACGTCAGCTTCTGCTGCATCCAGATACATGCTGACCTAGCTGTACGTTGTCGCGCTGTAGATCAATTAAACACCCGAAAGAGGCCCTCAAGTGCCCAAAAGAAACCCAAGAAACCTATATCAAACTGAGAAAAACTCATTTAATCTGTATATTATACCATCTCTACTTAAGATCTATTCTGTTCTCTTCTCAATCTATTCCCAGTTAAGATTTCAGAGATCTGGATTGGACTTGTGAAATATGTGGTAGGGAAGCTACTTGCATGATAGAGTGTGCTGTATATAACTCCGGGATTTGATTAGTATTTGTTTGGGTGTTCATTGTTAAGAAACCAAAACATGATAAAATTTGTTACAGGCAGTTAAATGGAAAAGGTCTAGGGAGATGAGTTTAGGTGGACAAATATACTGGCAATCGTCTAGATCATTCGGTAGTAGATCGGTGTTGATAAGTGAAGTCAAGCCCGAAACCTCGTGATTTGATCCCTGAGCAATTACGTTATCGCGGGGGTATGCCTTGGAATGGGACACACGGGTATAATAGTATAATATTACCTTAAGCATATCACGAAGTTGAAAAATTGAAAGTTGAGCGTTAAAGTTTAAGTGGAAAACATATTGGCAATCGCATAGACCAGTTTGATTAGGCTCGTACTGAAAAGTGTTCCTTAGTCTGCCTGAGAACGAATTTTGATCCCATTGCAATTGTAAATGTATATTATGGTAGTTGTTTATATTTTGAGTTTTTATTTGTTTTTAGTTCTTAAATTAAAAATAAAAATTTGAAAAATTCAAAAATACAAAAATAGTGTCTTGTTTTTCTATAAAATCAAAAATCCAAAAATAGAGTGCTTATTTATTTTTCTTAAAATTAAAAATATAACCGTTCTTGAAGATTTGGCTGATCATCAAAAGTTGATAGAATTTAAATTGTGAAATCCGAGTACAAGTACTTGGATGTACCTAGTCTTCATATGGTACTCTCCCTGTTGCATAAGAAATGTTTGCTTATAAGTTTATGAGCATGTGCAGAACTTGGTTTCAATCAAGAACAGGGGTTGATGAAGACTGAGATGCTGTTAGTTGCTGAAGAAGCCTGAAGCAGCTCAACAACAAGATGTACCTGAGTCAGAAGAATCGGATAGGAATTGCCGTCTGACAGTGATGGTGCATTTGAAAAAGTACCATGAACCTGCTTGAAATAAAAGGACTGAAGAAGAAAAGAGCTGTTGAGAATCCTCCTCTCACATTCTTTCTGACAAAGATGTTACAAGCAAAGCTGATCAAGATCCAGATATGAAACTAACCACAAGAGCTAAAGAAAGAGACCTAGTGCTGAGAGTTCAGAAGTCAAGAACTTCCACAACATCTGCAGCATAGCGACAACCATAGACTTCATTGAAGACGTTGTTGATTTCAGATTATGAAGACAATTTGATGGCATCAGTCTAGGGGAGAATGTTAGGCCCTAAAGTGTGAGACTGACGCATCAAATTAACATAACGAGCTATGGTTACGAACTGGGCCTTACCGGGTTAGTTTATATTAGGTTTTGGACCTTTATAGGTCACTTGGGCCAAGCTTTAGGCCATGTGGGCCAAGCAGGCCCAAGGGGAGCCCATGTAGGGAAGTGGGCTTGAGTTAGTATAAAAACAAGTTTCTAACTTGTTTTTAGGTTGGAACCTCATTGTTACAAAAGTTCTAAAGAAGCTAGAGAGAGGCAATTGTGGTGTAGGAACTTGTACCAGACGGTTTTGCTAGTTGATAGTAATAGAATCGTGTGCAAGTTTGAAAGTGATTCGGTATTGTGTTCTTCATATTTCATCTTTTTCTGTTTTTTTTCTTGAATCATCTATTGATTGGATTCCGCACAATTAATAGGCTGTTTGATATCATTGAAAGATCCGGTTCACGGGACTAACACTTGATACAAGACGAAGTCGACAGACGCATGCACCAACATTGAGTCCCTGTGTTTTATCGGTTTTAACTACTTGAGTCCAAAAGCAAAAAATTTAACGACCTGAGTTCCCATAAGCATTTTCTTTAACCATTTGAGTCCAAATTTCTAACTCCAACCATCAAGTCTGTTAACTATGAGGGTAATTTGGTCATCTACACACAAAGTACAACTCTTATATGCACAAAACTATAAGGAACAAGTGTCTAATGCATAAACTTTTAATATATAATATAGAGTAAACTGCCATTTTGGTCCCTGTGGTTTGAGCAGTTTTGCCATTTTAGTCCAAATCTCAAACTTTTTACATCTGGGTCCCTGTGGTTTCAGTTTTATTTCCATTTTAGTCCAAATTTCAAAAAGTCCCATTTTTTATAGTTACCACCTGCTTATTTTGTCTTTTTGTGCAGGGGTATTTGTGTTCAACTGCTTTAAATTTAACATTTTCTTATTAAAAAACTAAGCCACCTCTTTGTCTCTCTCTATCACCACCTCCACCTCCTCCCCTTCTCACCACCACCACTACCTCCTCACCATAACCGTCACCACCACCTCATCTTCTTCCCTTCTCTCTCCCTCTCTCTCTTTCTCAAATCCACCACCACCACCTCCTCCCCCTTCTCAATGTTTCTGCTAACCCTTTCCCTAGCCGCCGGAGCCGGTGCCGGAGTTTCCAGAAGCTCTATAGTCGCCGATGAGAATGATATCGAGTTTGAAAACCCTATGTGGTTCATTTACGACAGAGTTTCGTGTGTTTTGGTACTATTTTCAGGATTTATGTCCGGTTTGACATTAGGGTTGATGTCTCTAGGACTTGTTGAGCTTGAGATTTTTCACCGTAGTGGTTCTAATAGAGAGAAGAAACAAGCAGGTAGTTGTTTTTGCAATTATGTGTTCAGTTTTCTTTCATGGATTTGAATATTTTAATTGGTATTGTTGAGATGTTGTAGTAGGAAATGTTACTGTGTGTGTGTTTGATTGTTATTTGTTAGTACTGAATTGGAGAATGTGATTCATGAGGTGGAGGATTGTGTGGTTGAAGTGAGGGAGAAGGAACCTTCAGTTATGAAACCGGTGGTTTTTGGTGGAAATGGTGGTGGTGTTGTGGGTGGGATATTGTATAATTGGTGCAGATGATGTTGGTAGCTTGTAGGTTACTGAACTATTTGTTTCTTGAAGTAGATGTTGAAACAGGGGATGTTGATTAATTTGGTATGGTTTGTTGCAGGATGATGTGGGAAGATGGGTTTTGCAGAGGAAGAATGATGGATTGTGTTGAAGATATGGATGCAGGGGAAGATCTTGTTAGAAGAAAAAAGGGGAAAGAGAGAAGAAAAAGGAGAGAGGGGTAGGGGTAGGGGTAGGGGTGGGTAGGTGGGCAAAATGACCAAAATGCCCCTGCACTAAAGGACAAAATAATCAGTTTTCAACAGTAAAAAATCAGGGATTTTGAGTTTTGGACTAAAATGGCAACAAAATGCAAACCACAGGGACCCAGATGTAAAAAGTTTGAGATTTGGACTAAAATGGCAAAAGTGCCAAAACCACAGGACCCAAAAAAAGCATCCATCCTATTAAATAGTTTTTTAGGACACCGGTTTAGTAGAGTATATTATAAAAGGACCCCAAAAGTTCATTAGTCCTATTAAATAGTTTTTTAGGACCCTCTTTAACAAGCGTCCCACAGAAAAGGTCCTAAAAAGCCATTTTTGTTGTAGTGTAAATTACTTTTTGAGTCCCTGTGTTTTATGGGTTTTAACCACTTGAGTCCAAAAGCAAAAAATTTAACGACCTGAGTCCCCATAAGCATTTTCTTTAACCATTTGAGTCCAAATTTCTAACTCCATCCATCAAGTCTGTTAACTATGGGGGTAATTTGGTCATCTACACACAAAGTACAACTCTTATATGCACAAAAGTATAAGGAACAAGTGTCTAATGCATAAACTTTTAATATATAATATATATACAAATAATTACATATATATAATAAAACACACACACCAGCACACACCTACACACTTTCTCTCTCATCTTTACACACTCTTCTCTCTCTAAACACCACCGAACAGCCATCATCCCCACCACTACCACCACCACCATCCCCACCACCGCCACTGCCACCTCCAAACACCCACCACCACCGTCATATCCCTAACAATCAAATCACAAAAGCTCAATAATCTCTTTAATCACACATCCAAACACCCTAATTAACATCTCATTTCACATACATTCCTAAACATTTCACTATCAAATCAGAATAATGAAACATAATTGTTTGTACTAACTACTAACCAATATCACATTTGAATGGTTGATGTGAATCCTGTAATGGTTGATGATATAAAAGACAGATCACAGGAGGAGGACGTCATTATCTACTACTAAATTATATCATGTCTTATCCTTGGAATCAAGAACAATAGGATAGAATATTCCACCATAGTAATATTCTCATCTCTACTCTCTCTGTTTCAACTGATCTTCATCTTGATGAAATTTGGTAAAGTATTCGGGATCCATGTGGAACAAACCCTACCCAAATGGAAAGACAAATACTTGTGCTACAAACCCCTTAAAAAGCTCCTGAAACGGCTTTATATCACAGGATTCCCTACACTCTCCGGTCACAGGATTCCCTACGACGCCATTGAGCGAGAAACCTTGTTGTGTCAGTCGTAGACTCTGAAAAAAACCTCGTATTGCGACGGTGCCGCCTCCAATGTCTTTGAAAAAAACCCTAGATCCGCTGTCGTCAAACCCTATATGGAGGAGGTGGTGCGGTGGTGGACGAAGTTGCAGCGGTGGTGGAGTTGCAACGATGGAGGAGGTGGTGCGGTGGCGGAGGGAGTTGCAGCGGTGATGGTGGTGGTTGTGGTGGTGTAGTGATGGTGGTGGTTGTTTTGTTAAGAGAGAAAGATAAGAGAACGAAAGGGATTAGGCGTATGAATCTGGAGATAGAGATGTTTATATATTTAAGAAGTTTTAACAATAATAATAAAATGGTTTTTTTTAAGTATAAGGGTAATTTGGTCATTTAACAAAAGTTAAAAGAATAATACTAACAGTGTTAAAAATTTGGACTCAAATGGTTAAGAAAAGTGGCTATAGGGACTCAGGTCGTTAAACATTTTGATTTTGGACTAAAGTGGTTAAAACCACTAAATCACAGGGACTCAAAAAGTAATTTACCCATGATTATATAATCGGAAGTAAACGTGTACCCACCGAACCAAGTCACGATGTGAACGGAAATCACGGACCACTTATCCAAGCTCTGATTCCAAAAAGAAGAAGGACCATCTCATTTGGTTGTTCTTATAAAGAATTCTTAGCCTGTAAAGTGGTAGAATTCTCAGGCAATGAACGAGCCATTTCAGCCTTGCGCTGGATAGAAAAGACAGAAGCAGTCTTAAAAATAAGTAATGTGCAGATAAAGATAAGATCATGTTTGCTTCTAATCTCTTTAAGAATGCAGCATTAGAGTGGTGGAATACCATTTTCAGTCTAGAGGAAGTGACAGTGTTTATAACATGGAGAGGACCAATTTTAATGAAATAGTTGAAAGGAAATTATGTCCTCCTAATGAAAAGGAGCAGATTGCCAAAGTTCTTAAATCATAGAATGAGTGGGGTAGATTGCAGAGAATATACTACCACATTCTATGAATATGCAAGAATAGTACCAACCCTAGCCTCTCCAGAACTAGTATTAATTTCCGGTTACATCTATGGATTAATCAGTGAAATCAGACATGTAGTCAAGGCAGCTTGACCACAAACCATAGAAGAAGCAGTTGAACTAGCTAACACCCTGACTGATGAATTGGTACTTACACAAGAGGAAAACCAGAAAAAGAACCTAACTCAAAAGATTACCCGGGAAGTACGTTGTGGCAATTCCTAATACGTGTCAATACCAGTAGATTTTGGGGGGATCCTGTCGCGACATGCGGGAGCATTCAATTTTGGCTATATAAAGCCTGGCCTGGGACTGGAACTTCTGCACCATTTCGATCGAATTTTGAAATCTCTGTTCTTCTGAATTTTCATTTCTTTCTAGTAGTGCACCCCTAATTCGCGAAACTGTGCTCCGTTGTAAGTATTTTAACCCCGATCACTAATTCGTTACCCTACCTGATTGATCTAGGGCGCCGTAACGCATGTCGAGGCTCTGCCTGACTAAGTTCATTGGGGTTCTGCTCGTGTTGTATGGCTAATGTGATTTGGGTTATCTTACTAACATGTGTGCATTGTATGTTTTAATAGAAAATAATCAGGAAAATCAACAAGAAGTTGTAAAAATACATAAGTCTACAATGTGAGTGATTCTCTTTTTCTACCAAACTATGTTACAAAATCCCAAATATTTTCAATTATACTTACAGTGATTGAATCTTTGTATTCTATAATTGTTGCCGGTATTTTGTATACACTACTAGTCAAGCGTTACTATTGGACAAAGGGTTAGCCAATAATAGTATGACCACAGTCATGGAACTGCCAACATGACAAATACTGAATGAGTAATTGGGTAGATATAAACATTGTAATCGCTTTCAATACTGTAAAGTTATAAAAGTTTATTTTGATTAAACTGGGATGCACTCGCCAGTATTTCTTGCTGATAAAATCTTTTTAAAACGCGTTTCAGGTAACTTGATGTGAAAGCTATTAGAAGCCAGCTATGGAGCACTGAAGGCTTATAGAAAGTGACTATAAAAGTTACCTAAATAAAAGAACGTTATGTTTTTCAATAATTAGGGTTTATCCGTATAAATGTGATGTGAATGAAACATGGGTTTTATCTCATTTGTTTATTATAAAAATTTGGTGTTTTGAAACTCTGAAATTTATTTCCTAACTACGATCCTGATGTTCTCATTTCCGCTATCAAACTAATAAACACTGATACCATCGGCTCTTGTTCGCGGATCCCGCTCCCGGGGTACGGGTCAGGGGTTGCGACAGTTTAGCACATATGAGTCACCCCAACACATTTAGAAAACGAAAAAGAGGGGAAGTATGTACTCACTTGGGATTGTGTATGTGTCCTCGTTCAATGGAATAAACAAAGCTCATGTGTGTCCTAATGTGTCGGATAACTATGTTAGTGTGTCGAGACTTTAATCGGAGGATTCAAATAGAATGAGGTTCATAAACCAAAGAAGTATTGGGTCTCGTATGAAATGGTTCATTAGGCCCTACATTCTGATTTGGATGAGTTTCTAAGTGCTTTTGACCCGTTATGACTCGTTAAAGTAGTTTACGCCACTTTAGCGAGTCATTAGCGTAACTATAAGATCAGATAGTTAAATAAGTCCTATGAAAAGTCTGATAAGTCAAACAAGTTTGATTATGTTATAAAATCAGCTCAGATGTCAATACTTTGGTTTTGTATGCTTAAAACCATCTTATGTGCAAAAAGGGCGTTTTCATCAATTTAAAAGAACATAATATCGACTTGTCATAAAACTAACCAAACTACGTGAACATAAGGTATAACCTCAGAGGGTTATTCCCTATATAACTATGGTCACAAAAATGCGCTTGGTCGAATCCTAAGATCGACCAAACGGGTCAGATTCGAAAGTCAAAGCGGTAGTCAAATCGCTCGACTTTCAACTCAATAAAAAACACTAAACTAGAAATGAAGAGTTAGACATGTTTGAACATGTCTAATAATGTTATAAAACTGATTTGGTGTCAAAAGTTTAAGTTTTAATACCCAAAAACGTTTTTGTTGTAAAATGCACTTTTGCGCATTTTGACTTTTACTTCATAAAATTTTGACTCGTCACTTCGTCTACTAAATGTGGTAATCAGAAGGTGCAATCGCAAGGTATTAATACCTTCATGATCATGATCGCGTTGCAATGTTTAATTTAACTTTGACTTGACCAAAAATGGTCATAACCGAAAGTCAAACTCTTTGACTTTTAGCTCAAAAATGCCAAAATAATGAAAGAGACTAGGATAGAACACTTAGTTGAGGTTTCGTGATCTGAGGAATGTCATAACACATGTCCAAAGGAGACAAGAAGCTGGAAAATTTACGACTTAGGGGCCAAGGCATGAGCTAGGAAGCTGCCACACAACAAGTCTGTTGTGTCGGGCACCCCCTTACGGACCATATGGGGTGCCCCTCGCAGTCCGTAAGCCAAGGCTGGGGGCCAAGTTTGGCAGTTTGGCAGATTTAGCCCCTGGACTTATATTCTCGCATTTTATCACTTTTAACCCCTTTTAACCTAATATTTAGGTTATATAAAGGTGTTAAGACATGTGTAACTCGGATTTTGTCAGAAATGTCATGGATATCATTTCGTTCGATCGTACGGCGTGTTTCATAAATAAAATATAACATCCTATCGAACACGAAAATGATCGAAATTGTGCAACGATTGACAATATGCAATCTCGTAAGTAAATTACCAGATTTTGTTGAATATGAAAATGTTCAGAATCGTATAATGATTAAAAATGTGCAAATATCACAGTCTCCCCTACTTTAGGAAATTTCGTCCCGGAATTTAATTAGAGGAAACTTGTGAAAACAGATGTGGGTATTTCGCTTTCATTTGATCCTCTCATTCCCAAGTAAATTCTGGGCCACGTTTGGATTCCCAACGAACTTTAACAATTGGTATTCATCTGTACATGAGTTCATGGTCCAACATCTCCACAGGTTTCTCGACAAAGTGTATGTTGTTAACAACATGAATTTCATCCAGAGGAATGTGGAGGTTCTCGTCGGCTAAACACTTTCTCAAATTGGACACGTGGAAAGTTGGGTGAACATTCCCAAGTTCAGGTGATAGATCAAGTTTGTAGGCCACCTTTCCGAACCTCTCAACAATCTTAAATGGTCCCACATATCGAGGTGCAAGTTTTCCTTTCTCTCTAAATCTAACCACGCCTTTCCAAGGGGATACCTTGAGAAGGACGCGATCACCAACTTGGAATTCCAAGGGCTTGCGTCGTTTGTCTGCATAACTCTTTTAACGGCTTCTAGCTGTCAGAAGGTTATCACGAATTTTCTTGACTTTGTCTGTAGTTTCTAGAATGAGTTCAGGTCCAGTGAGCAGAGCTTTACCGACTTCATTCCAACATACAGGTGAATGACATTTTCAACCGTATAGAGCTTCGAAAGGTGCCATGTTGATACTGGTGTGATAACTATTGTTGTAGGAGAATTCGGTCAAAGGTAGATACGAATCCCAACTACCACCATAGTCGATCACACATGCTCTAAGCATGTCGTCCAGTGTTTAGATCGTCCTTTCAGTTTGTCCATCCATTTGAGGATGATAAGCAGTGCTCAAATTGAGTTTGGTTCCCATGGCAGATTGCATGGTCTTCAAAAAGTGGGATGAGAATCGAGCATCACGGTCCAATATTATGTTCAAAGGAACACCCTGACGAGATACAATATCAACATAGATCTTGGCGAGTTTGTCAGTAAATAGATCCTCACGAATCGGCAAAAAGTGTGCTGACTTAGTTAGACGATCAATGACCACCCAAATGGCATCATGACCTCTAGAAGTGCACGGTAATTTAGTGATGAGATCCATAGCAATGTTCTCCCACTTCCATACCAGAATTTATGGTTGTTTAAGTAAACCAGATGGGCGTTGATGTTCATCCTTGACTTTAAGACAAGTTAGGCATTTGGATACGTACAAGGCTATGTCTTTCTTCATACTCGGCCACCAATACAGGGTACAAAGATCGTTGTACATTTTGTCTGCACCAGGATGGATTGAATAACGAGACTTGTGAGCCTTCTTCATTAATAAGGTGAGAAGATTGTGTTGTCTTGGAACCCACCAACGGTTCATGAAATAGAGTAACCCATCATCTTTTGTTTCAAGTTGAAGTTCAATACTATGTGGCAGCTCATTTTTTAATAAGCTTTGGGTTACACTTGTACAATGTGCTTGGAAGAACGTGTCTAGATATCATATTGAACTCAAACACAATGTAGCTTGACACGTTCTTTACGACTAAGGGCATCAGCTACAACATTCGCCTTACCAGGATGGTAGCGAATCTCGCAATCGTAGTCATTCAGAAGTTCAACCCAACATCGTTGCCTCATTTTTAACTCCTTTTGATTGAAAATATGTTGGAGACTTTTGTGGTCTGTGAAAACCACACACTTCGTACCATAGAGGTAGTGTCTCCAATTTTTGAGAGCAAAAACTACAACACCTAATTCAAGATCATGAGTTGTGTAGTTCTTCTCGTGGATTTTCAATTGTCTTGATGCGTAGGCTATGACTTTGTCTCGTTGCATGAGAACACAGCCAAGTCCTAGATTCGATGCATCACAATACACAATGAAATCGTCGTTGCCATCGGGTAAGAATAAAATAGGAGCGTTGCAAATATTTTGTTTCAGGGTTTGAAAGGCTTCCTCTTATGTGGGTCCCCACTCAAAAGGCTTATTCTTTTGAGTTAAAGTAGTGAGGGGAACCGCAATCTTTGAGAAGTTCGCGATGAAATGATGGTAATAACCGGCAAGTCCCAAAAATGAACGAACTTATGTGGGAGTAGTGGGTGTATTCCAATCCTTAATCACAGTGATTTTGGAAGGAACCACATGTATCCCTTGCTCGTTGACTATGTGACCAAAGAACTGAACTTCCTTAAGCCAAAATTCACACTTGGAGAACTTGGCAAAAAGTTGTTCCTTCTTCAGGAGTTTCATTGTCAGACGAAGATCTTGTTCGTGATCGGCTTAAGACTTCTAATAAATCAAGATGTCGTCGATGAAAACAATGATGAAATTGTCTAAATAAGGTTTACAAACCCTATTCATTAAGTCCATGAAGACGGCAGGAGCATTTGTCAAACCAAAAGGTATGACAGTGAACTCGTAGTGGTCGTAACGAGTGCGGAAAGCAGTCTTGGGAATATCTTCTTCGAGTACACGAAGTTGATGATACCCAGAACGCAGATTGATCGTTGAGAAACATGTAGCACCTTGTAGTTGATCGAAGAGATCATTAATACGAGGTAGGGGATATCAATTTTTGATCGTGAGTTTATTGAGCTCACGATAATCGCTGCATATGCGGAAGGTTCCATCCTTCTTTTTCACGAATAGGACAGGAGCGCCCCAAGGTGAAAAGCTCAGATGAATGAATCCTTTGTCTGAAAGTTCCTAGAGTTGTTTTGATAATACTTGCATCTTAGACGGTGCAAGACGGTAAGGGGATTTGGCTATTGGGTTGGCACCAGGTAAGGTCTATATGAAACTCGACTTGACGTTGCTGGAGGTAAACCAAGTAGTACTTCAGGAAACACCTTAGGATAATCTCAAACAATGGGGATGTCTTGAACAGTCTTATCTTTGCCTTTCTCCTCTACGATATGTTCCAAGAAGGCTAGATAATTCTTTCGTAGGTCATGAATTTTCGGCTACTAGTGGGTTTCTCTCCACAAACCTCTAAGATTTCACTAGACGAAAGGGGCACATGAACAATCTTGTCGAAACAGATCACCTCAGCATGGTGTTTGGTTAGCCAATCCATTCCTATGATAACATCAAAACTCCCGAGTTGTATAGGCGTGAGATCAATGGGAAAAAGATGGTTATTGAGGTTCAATTGGCAACCACGAATGACAGAGTCGAGAACAAGTGGTTTACCGCTAGCTATCTCTACCGTTAAGGGCTTTCCTAGTTTAGTTCTAGGCATCGAAAGCAAAGGTTCAAAGGCTAGTGTTACAAAGCTTCTATCGGCACCCAAATCAAAAAGAACAAAACCAGGATGATTATTAATAAGGAACGTACCGTTAACTACTTCGTTATCAACATGAGCCTCATTAGCATTGATGTTGAATGCGCGTCCACGAGCTGGATTTACATTCACAAGTTTTGGGCAGTTGTTTCTAAAATGACCCATCTCGCCACAGTTGTAGCAAGAACCTGGTGGAAAGTGAGCTCGAGCAGGATTCGCTTGGGGTTGAACATTCGCTAAATGACCAAGTCACCCGCATGAAGTGCATTGACGACACTGTAGGTGAGCTTGGTGTGACCATTGCACCAGTTGCACAAGAGTGTTGTACCAGCATAAGGTTTCCTCACAGGAGGTTGAGCTGGCTGGTTGTGGGTGTTCTGGTTGGGTTGAGCAACAACCGTGAAGTTTTGTGAAGGCTTACGCTTCCTCGATTTCTTGGAAGGTTCGGGTTTGTTTTCCTTAGTTTTCTCCTGAATGGTCTTAGCAGCTTGTTTCTTGTCACCCTTGCAGAGCAGTTTCCCCTTCTTGACTTCAGATTCAGTCAGGGTAGCAGCTAATTCAATAGCCTGTCTAACTGTAGCAGGGTTGCTACCAGTAACTATGTTGTGACACTCTAGGTTTTCCCGAGCAACCTTCTTGTAATAGCATTATGTGTATGTACGTTTTAAATGAAAGTCTGTGAATTATCTTGGTGTGCTATGTGATCCTTGTATTAAGTTATGTGTATGTAGTATATATATGTATGTATATGAGTGAGCCCAGACCACTAGGACCCGACTTGAGACCACTCGGTCTCGGGTGAACAGTTGGGCCGTTGGGCCGCACCCCTCCTTGTATTTAGTTATGTGTATGTAGTATATATATATATGTGTGTGTGTGTGTATATGAGTGAGCCGAGACCACTAGAACCTGACTCGAGACCACTCGGTCTCGGGTGAACCGTTGGGCCGCACCCCTCCTTGAGCCCACTCGAAGTCCATTTAGGGTGCACCACCCGAAATGGGTATAAAACCCCCTTAAGGCAAGCCGACTTTCCCCTTTGGTGCATTAGCAATCATCATTTCAAATCCCAAATATTCCATTCTCGCATCCTCTCTCACGTCATTCACTTCCTCTCATTAAAAACCCTAAAACACCACCATAATCTCCCTCCTCTCTGCTCGGAAAGCTCTCGGATCAGCTTGTGTTCTCCACCCGAGGATCATCGGACATCAAACTTATTCACTTCTACACTCTAGATCCTTAGCCGGTTAGTGTCTCCATGCAAACACATGTAAATGCATGATAAAAATGTTGATTAAGTGATAATAGGCATTGTGACTATTGTTTAAGTATGATGAAAGTGTTTGTGTGAATTAAGGGGTTCTTGTTTGTTAATAATTCATGCTTGGATGAACATGACCTCCTTTGTGAAAAGTGTAAATCTTTGTAGGATAATATGTTGGTGAGATGTTTTGAATGGTGAAAGAATGATAGTTTAGGATTGTTTATGACTATCTGATTTATGCTAGATATTATGGAACAAATGTTTTGTTTGATGATGGCTTACAAGATTGCCTTGGTATCTAAATTATGTGTTATGATTCTTGTTCATAGAATGCATGACTATGTGTAGGATGAACATGTTGATTGAATATGAAAACCCTATGGAAGAACAGTTTGAATATTCATATGAATGTTTGGAAATGCCTTGTTTGATCCGTTTCGTTGAGGAATTAGACAAGGGAACATGTTTGTGCATTTTGATTGGATAGTACATAAAATCATGATATTGCAATTCTATTGGATAGTATATCAGAGGTTCTAGAAGGATCTCCTCATCAGACAAGTAAGTCGAGACCCACGGTTTCGACTCGAGACCGTCTACGTGACAACTCGAGACCAAGCAGCAGACATCAAGGACTCGAGACCAGCAAGATCTCGACTCGAGATCTCCTGCTCTCGACTCGAGACTGGACTCGAGACCTCCAAGGTTGCGACTCATATATGCACCACTCGAGACCTCCAGTTGGCAACCCGAGACCCTTTGGTTGCGACTCGAGACCGCAAGTTCTCGAGTAGAGACCACCTAGTCTCGACTGGGCTGTCCGACTCAGTTATTGGGCCGCCATATGTAACAACGTGTTTTTGGGCTTGGTATCTGTGCTAACTGTTGCTATGTGCTGTTATGATCAACTGTTTAAGGATTAGAACGGGCCCAATAACTTAATGGATAACTGTATGCATGCTATGTGTTAGTTATGTGTAGAATATATGTGACTTTCCTGTACCCAAACATGACCCGTACTGGTAACCATGTTAGGACGTGGTGACCAACGTGCTTGACCAAGTAAACTAATCTGCCGAGCAACCCAAGGTGAGTTCACAACTTTTAAATCATGCGTTCCCGATGGTTGGGAAACGGAACTTAAACAATGCTATGCCTTTGTAGGGATACAAACCTACTTTTCTCCCCTTATCCGGGACCTTTAGTTAATTACTATTTATATTGGATGCAAAAAGCAATACTAAACGAAACTCTATCACTCAAGTCCCTACTACTTAATACCGAATAGTCGTCGGGGCCAGGCGAACGGGTTATTAGTTGATAGCGCTATTTAGGTCTCACCAGCCTCACTTCGTGCTCGCGTATGGGATCGGTAGTGAACTAATAGACTCTGGCAAACCGTCAATGATGATAGAACATTGACAAACGGGGCACTCTACGGAAACGTACGGTCGCATAGTATTCGGTATTGTAAACCAGTTTAGTAGCTTACTTAAGGGGTAGCTCCCCTTGGCATGGTATAAATGAGTAAATTAACTGTTGAAACAAGTTTTTGGAATTAAAAACTGGACAAACTCGTGAACTCACCAACATTATATTGATACCCTACTGCATGCTTTGGAGGTACCCAGTGACCCAGGAGCTTGCAGCTTGGGGATGTGCAGTGGTCGTCATAACCCGTGTGTTGGGTCCTATATTAAACTTGAACTATGAACTTTGTTTTAACCTGTTTTGCCTATGCTTCCGCTACTTACTTAAACTGCTACTTGAACTTAAAACTTTTGAACTTTAATTATGGTATTTACTGTGGTTGGTGAACATTATTACTATTATTAATTGAATGCTCAGTATACTTGGTGGCTGGATCCTGGTCAGTCACAAGCCTCGCGGTAGTACTCCGCACGTGGATTTGTGGGTGTGACAGATTGGTATCAGAGCCATTGGTTATAGTGAACTCGGTTTTAAAAAGAAATTCTTTTTGAGAAAAACCAGACTATAACCCGAGACTCATGACGACACTACACTCCAAGTGCAAGACTCGATGTATTAGACCTCATGGCTTGGACTTGTGTTTACTTGCTTGTTTGTTGTATGACTATGCTCTACTATATGTACTAGTGTGTCTCGATAGACGTATACACCTCCCTCTACTATCTCATTCTTGCTACATTATGACATCGCACTCATATTGTGTTTTCTGGTTATGAAGACAATGAGTGGACGAGGAAGAGGAAACGTTAACATGACTCAGGCTCAGTTCACTAACCTGATCAACACGGTGGCTGTAGCTTTCGCAGCTCACCCTGGAGGTAAACTAGTTATTTTAGGATGTTTAGATCCTACACCCGCATCGTCTTTTCACCCCTAAACCTATTCGCTTCACTTCTCACAACAGGTCAGCATGCGCCTGCGCAACCACGTGTTTATACTTTCAAAACCTTCATGGATTGCAAGCCTCTCCCTTTCAATGGCACTGAGGGTGCCATAGGCCTTCTGCACTGGATTGAGAAGGCCGAAGCTGTTTTTGCTGTCTGCGAGTGTCCCCCTGCTAATTGGGTGAAGTTTGCTACTGGTACGCTTGAAGGAAACGAGCTTTCATGGTGGAAAGCGCAGATTCAGATGCTTGGTTTGGAAACCGCTAATGCTACTGCCTGGGAAGATTTCAAGAACATGATCAAGGAAGAGTACTGTCACAGGGATGACATCCACAAGCTCGAAAACGAGTACTTCGAGCTTAAGATGCTTGGATCAAAGATTGAAACCTATACCAAACAGTCCAACGACTACGCTGCTCTCTGTCCAAACATGTCTCGACCTGCTTATCGAAGGATCGAATTGTACATCAAGGGTTTGGTTCCAGAAATCCAGAGCTTGGTCACATCAGCTAACCTCACTACCATTCAGCCAGTCATTCGTCTTGCTCACAAACTCACTGATCAGGTTGTGGAACAGGGCAAGCTGCCCGAAAGGATCAGTGCTGCTACTGAAACTTCTAGTGATAACAAGCGTAAGTGGGATGGAAATCAGGGTAAGGATGCTAACCCCACTGAGGCCCAGTTCAGCAAAGGAAGACTGAAAACAACAAGGGCCCTCAGCAACAGGGTGGCTAACGAGGAAACCACCCCAAGTGTAACAAGTGTAACCGACACCACAGTGGGCCATGTGGCAAAAGTCAGTGTCAGCGATGCAACAAAATGGGGCATGAAGCCAAAGACTGCAGGAGCCAGCTTCCAGCTAGGCAGAATCAGCAACAACCACAGCAACAACAGCAGCAAGGAAACACCGGTGGATGCTTTAAGTGTGGAGCAACGGGGCACATGCGAAGGGATTACCCTGAACTAAACCAGAACCGCAACAACAACCAGGGTGCTGGAAACAATGATCAAAACAAAAATGCTGGAAATGGTGCAAGAGGAAGGGCTTTTGTGATTGGAGCTGGAGAAGCTAGGAATGATCCCAATGTCGTAGCGGGTAAGTTCCTACTTGATGATCGTTATGTTACTGTATTGTTTGATTCTGGAGCTGATGCTAGCTATGTATCCCTACGTATTAGTAAGAAGCTTAACTGTACGCCTACAATATTAAGCTCTAAGCATACCATCAAGTTAGCAAATGGTAGAAACATCGAGGCGTCACACGTGATAAGTAACTGCAAACTAGTATTGTCTGGTCAGACCTTTAGCATCGATCTTTTCCTTATCGTTCTTGGAAGCTTTGACGTCGTCATTGGTATGGAATGGTTATCCAAACATCGGGCTGAAATCCTCTATCAAGAGAAAATGGTTCGTATTCCCCGTCCTTCTAGCAAACCCGTCATCAATCAAGGTAACAAAGGCGGAGAAGTCACAGGCATCATCTCGTTCTTAAAAGCCCAAAAGTGTTTACGAAATGGGCACACCTCTATCTTAGCACTTGTCACCGACACAATGGAAAAGGAAAAGAACATTGAAGATTTTCCAGTTGTACGCGACTACCCCGAGGTATTCCCTGAAAAATTACCTGGACTCCCTCCTCACCGTCAGGTCGAATTTCAAATCGAGTTAACTCCCGGAGCGGCACCTATAGCTCGTGCGCCTTATCGACTAGCCCCCGCTGAACTAAAGGAACTTTCTACACAACTGCAAGAACTTTTGGATAAAGGATTTATCCGTCCTAGTTCGTCACCCTGGGGAGCACCAGTGCTCTTTGTCAAGAAGAAGGATCGCACATTCCGCATGTGCATTGACTATCGTGAGCTGAACAAGGTTACCATCAAGAATCGTTACCCACTCCCACGTATCGACGATCTATTCGACCAGTTGCAAGGATCAAGCTACTACTCCAAGATTGATCTGCAATCAGGTTATCATCAGTTGAGAGTACGCGACGAGGACATCTCCAAAACTGCGTTCAGAACACGTTATGGTCATTATGAGTTTCTTGTCATGCCTTTTGGAATGACTAACGAGCCTGCGATTTTTATGGATCTTATGAACCAAGTGTGCACGCCTTAACTCGACAAGTTTGTGATTGTGTTTATCGACAACATCCTGATCTACTCGAAAAGTCAAGAGGAGCAAAAACAACACTTGCGTCTTATTCTCGAACTCCTTCGCAATGAGCAACTGTATGCCAAGTTCTCGAAATGTGACTTCCAGCTTCGAGAAGTCCATTTCCTTGGGCATGTGGTCAATAAACACGGAATTCACATCGATCCAGCTAAGATCGACTCTATCAAGAATTGGCCTACGCCTAAGACTCCGACCGAAGTTCTCCAATTCTTGGGATTGGCAGGATACTATCGTAGATTCGTCAAGGGATTTTCGAAGATCGCTCAACCCCTCACGACTCTCACCCAGAAGGGTATCGCTTACAAATGGAATGATGCTCAGGAGTCCGCTTTCTGGAAGCTAAGAGATAACCTTTGTAGTGCTCCTATTCTCTCATTACCGGAAGGTACCGACGACTTTGTAGTTTACTGCGACGCGTCTATTCATGGACTCGGTTGCGTGTTGATGTAACGCGAGAAAGTTATCGCTTATGCTTCTCGACAACTCAAGATTCACGAGAGGAACTAGACGACGCATGACTTGGAACTCGGAGCGGTCGTTTTTGTGCTCAAGATTTGGAGACATTACTTGTACGGTACCAAGTGCATGATTTACACCGATCACAAGAGTCTCCAGCATATTTTGGAACAGAAGGAGTTAAAAATGAGACAACGTAGATGGGTAGAACTCCTTAACGACTACGAATGCGCGATCAAGTATCATCCAGGCAAGGCCAATGTGGTAGCCGACGCCCTCAGCAGAAAGGAAACCAAACCTAAGCGTGTTCGTGCTTTGCAGCTCACTATCCACTCGAAATTCCCAAGCCAGATTCGCAATGCTCAAGATGAAGCACTAAAGGCAGAAAACCTCCCGGATGAATCCCTTTGGGGTATGGAGAAACGGTTAGACTCAAGGATGATGGTATTCGTTATGTTGCTGGTCGCATTTGGATTTCATCTTATGGAAATCTCCGAGAACTTGTGATGGACGAAGCGCACAAATCACGCTACTCGATACATCCTGGTGCCGATAAAATGTATCACGATCTCAAGATTTTGTATTGGTGGCCTAACATGAAGGTTCTCATCGCTAAGTACGTTAGCAAATGTTTAACTTGTGCTAGGGTTAAGGCCGAATACCAGAAGCCGTCGGGCTTGTTGCAACAATCAGAGCTGCCAACATGGAAATGAGAGCAGATTTCTATGGATTTTGTTATAGGCTTACCTAGGTCCCAAAGCGGGAACGATACCATTTGGGTCATCGTGGACCGCCTAACCAAGTCAGCACCCTTCCTCGCGATCAAGGAAACATATAAGTATTCGAGGCTCGCTGCCATCTACTTGAAGGAAATAGTTGCTAGGCATGGAGTGCCAATCTCTATCATATCTGATCGTGACCCACGCTTTACATCCGAATTATGGCAAGCTACGCATAGATCTTTTGGCTCACGTCTGGATATGAGCACTGCTTACCACCCGCAGACCGATGGTCAAACGGAACGCACCATCCAAATGCTTGAAGACATGCTGAGAGCATGTGTTATTGATTTTGGAAACGGGTGGGTACGACACTTACCATTGGTAGAGTTCTCCTACAACAACAGCTACCACACCAGCATTCAGGCAGCACCCTTTGAGGCATTGTACGGTCGTAAATGCCGATCACCTCTATGTTGGGCGGAAGTTGGCGAAAGCCAAATTACTGGCCCGGAACTTGTAGTCGAGACTACGGAAAGGATTGCAAAGATCAAACAACGCATGGCGGCAGCTCGTGACCGTCAGAAAAGTTACGCTGATAAGCGTAGGAAACTGCTAGAATTCCAGGTCGGTGACCGGGTTATACTTAAAGTCTCACCCTGGAAGGGTGTGGTTCATTTTAGAAAACGAGGCAAGCTTAATCCGCGATATGTCGGACCATTCGAAATTACCAAGAAGATCGGCAAGGTTGCTTTCAGATTGAATCTGCCTGAAGAGCTGAGTGCAGTGCACAACGTCTTTCACTTGTCTAATCTGAAGAAGTGTCTGTCAGATGAAACACTCATAATTCCTTTCAAAGAACTCACATTTGACGATCTGCTACACTTTACTGAGGAACCGATTGAGATCACGGATCGAGAGATCAAGACCCTCAAACGTAGCCAGATACCTATCGTACGAGTCCGTTGGAACTCGCACCGTGGCCCAGAGTTTACCTGGGAACGGGAAGACCAAATGAAGCGCAAATATCCCCAGTTGTTCCCAGATGAAACCCCCAGCACTGAAGCTACATCAGAATTTCAGGACGAAATTCCAAACTAACGGGGGGATGATGTGACACCCCGTTGAAACGTTCTCACTCATACTAGCTTGACAGTGGCTGCACTTTAACTTTCGGGACGAAAGTTCTTAAAACTTGGGGATAATGTGACACTCAAGGTTTTCCCGAGCAACCTTCTTGTAATAGCATTATGTGTATGTACGTTTTAAATGAAAGTATGTGAATTATCTTGGTGTGCTATGTGATCCTTGTATTAAGTTATGTGTATGTAGTATATATAAATATATATATATATATATATATATATGTGTGTATATGTGTGTGTGTGTATATGAGTGAGCCGAGACAACTAGGACCCGACTCGAGACCACTCGGTCTCGGGTGAACAGTTGGGCCGTTGGGCTGCACCTCTCCTTGTATTAAGTTATGTGTATGTAGTATATATATATATATATATATATATATGTGTGTGTGTGTGTGTGTATATGAGTGAGCCGAGACCACTAGGACCCGACTCGAGACCACTCGGTCTCGGGTGAATAGTTGGGCCGATGGGCCGCACCCCTCCTTGAGCCCACTCGAAGTCCATTTAGGGTGCACCACCCGAAATGGGTATAAAACCCCCTTAAGGCTAGCCGACTTTCCCCTTTGGTGCATTAGCAATCATCATTTCAAATCCCAAACATTCCATTCTCTTATCCTCTCTCACCTCATTCACTTCCTCTCACTAAAAACCCTAAAACACCACCATAATCATCCTCCTCTCTACTCGGAAAGCTCTCGGATCAGCTTGTGTTCTCCACTCGAGGATCATCGGACATCAAACTTATTCACTTCTACACTCTAGATCCTTAGCCGGTTAGTGTCTCCTTGCAAACACATGTAAATGCATGATAAAAATGTTGATTAAGTGATAATAGGCATTGTGACTATTGTTTAAGTATGTTGAAAGTGTTTGTGTGAATTAATGGGTTCTTGTTTGTTAATAATGCATGCTTGGATGAACATGACCTCCTTTGTGAAAAGTGTAAATCTTTGTAGGATAATATGTTGGTGAGATGTTTTGAATGGTAAAAGTATGATAGTTTAGGATTGTTTGTGACTATCCGATTTATGCTAGATATTATGGAATAAATGTTTTGTTTGATGATGGCTTACAAGATTGCCTTGGTATCTAAATTATGTGTTATGATTCTTGTTCACAGAATGCATGACTATGTGTAGGATGAACATGTTGATTGAATATGAAAACCCTAAGGAAGAACAGTTTGAATATTCATATGAATCTTTGGAAATGCCTTGTTTGATCCGTTTTATTTAGGAATTAGACAAGGGAATATGTTTGTGCATTTTGATTGGATAGTACATAAAATCATGATATTGCAATTCTATTGGATAGTACATCAGAGTTTCTACAAGGATCTCCTCATCAGTCGAGACCCCCGGTTTCGACTCGAGACCATCTAAAGCAGCAGACATTAAGGACTCGAGACCAGAAAGATCTCAACTCGATATCTCCTGATCTCGACTCGAGACTGGACTCGAGACCTCCAAGGTTGCGACTCATATATGCACCACTCAAGACCTCCAGTTGGCAACCTGAGACCCTTTGGTTGCGACTCAAGACCGAGTCTCGACTGGGCTGTCTGACTCAGTTATTGGGCCGCCATATGTGACAACGTGTTTTTGGGCTTGGTATCTGTGCAATCTGTTGCTATGTGTTGTTATGATCAACTGTTTAAGGATTAGAACGGGCCTAATAACTTAATG
Organism: Helianthus tuberosus; assembly: GCA_030545235.1. NCBI lineage: Eukaryota > Viridiplantae > Streptophyta > Magnoliopsida > Asterales > Asteraceae > Helianthus > Helianthus tuberosus. Next base: position 31,055,660 of record CM060373.1, on the reverse strand, counting down.
GATAACTGTATGCATGCTATGTGTGAGTTATGTGTAGAATATACGTGACTTTCCTGTACCCAAACCTGACCCGTACTGGTAACCATGTTAGGACGTGGTGACCAGCGTGCTTGACCAAGTAAACTAATCTGTCGAGCAACCCAAGGTGAGTTCACAACTTTTGAAGCATGCGTTCCCGGTGGTTGGGAAACAGAACTTAAACAACGCTATCCCTTTGTAAGGGATACAAACCTACTTTTCTCACCTTATGCGGGACCTTTAGATAATTACTATTTATATTGGATGCAACAAGTAATACTAAACGAAACTCTATCACTCAAGTCCCTACTACTTAATACTGAGTAGTCACCGGGGCCAGGCGAACGGGTTATTAGTTGATAGCGCTATTTAGGTCTCACCAGCCTCACACCGTGCCCGCGTATGGGGTCGGGAGTGAACTAATAGACTCTGGCAAACCGTCAATGATGATAGAACATTGACAAACGGGGCACTCTACGGAAACGTACGGTCGCATAGTATTCGGTATTGTAAACCAGTTTAGTAGCTTACTTAAGGGGTAGCTCCCCTTGGCATGGTATAAATGAGTAAATTAACTGTTGAAACAAGTTTTTGGAATTAAAAACTGGACAAACTCATGAACTCACCAACATTATGTTGATACCCTACTGCATGCTTTGCAGGTACCCAGTGACTCAGGAGCTTGCAGCTTGGGGATGTGTAGTGGTCGTCATAACCCGTGTGTTGGGTCCTATATTAAACTTGAACTATGAACTTTGTTTTAAACTGTTTTGCCTATGCTTCCGCTACTTACTTAAACTGCTATTTGAACTTAAAACTTTTGAACTTTAATTATGGTATTTACTAACCCTTGTGGTTGGTGAACATTATTACTATTATTAATTGAATGCTCAGTATAATTGGTGGCTGGATCCTGGTCAGTCACACGCCTCGCGGTAGTACTCCGCACGTGGATTTGAGGGTGTGACATATGTCCTGAACTAGGTCAGGCAGGCCATCAATGTATCTCTCGATTGCATTATCCAACAGTGTAACCATGGTGGGATATAACATGCTCAGTTCCTCGTATCGGTCAGTGTAGGCACGATGCTCCCCACTATCTTATTTCAGATCGTGGAATTCATTCCCGAGTGCTTGTTGTTCATGACGTGGGCAAAATTCCTTCATCATGAGAGCTCTAAGCTCTTCCTACATTTAAGCCATTGCCACATCAGCACCCCTATCTCTCATCACTCTGTTCCACCACGTGAGTGCTCTTTTTTGGAATACTCGATGCAAACTCAACTTTGCGCTCGTTCGGACAATGAACATGACGGAATATGCTTTCAAGAGTCTCAAACCATTGTAGGAGCCTAATAGCTACTTCAGACCGAGTAAACTTGAGTGATTTAGCCGAATTAAATTGTTTATAGTTGTACGGGGCAGGTGCATTATTGTTGTTGGCTTGGTTTAGTTGGGTTACTAGGTTTGAGAGTACATCAGCTATCTGCTGAGCGATCATAGCCGCCATATAGGCGCCTTGAGTAGCATTACATTGAGGATTACATTGAGGAGGCATACTAAAAGAGAAGGAAATATGAGAGAAAACGTGTGAGATTGACATTGGGTAATCAAAAGAGATGTTAAAAATATCTATGAAACATAAGGATTGTGATCATTTGTTCGTTACTTAAAACAAACAAACTACACACAGTGACTAATCAAAGTAAATGGGTCTTTATAATGTATCATGAAGACATGCTTTAGCCTGTAAGTGGACACTCGCCCTAAGAGTTCCCAGGTAAGAGTGATTGGTCCATTAATGCGGATTTGTACGAACACTCTAGCCTTAGACAGAAAACTCAGGGTACAGGCATCCACCCTTCCAGATTGCACGTTTTCACATTATTAGAACCCAATCTTTGATGAGATTTTGAAAACTTTGAAGGCATAAAGAGGCTGATGATTTGTTTTTGGGCTTCTAAGAATAAATTATGCTTTGCTTTTGGTAATCACCTAAGGGTAGGAGATGGTATTGTTTTAAGATCTAAACATAAGATAACTTATGTTATGGTCCTAGAAAGGTTATAGTATAGGTTAAAAGTATAACTAATAACCTAATTTCCTATAACCATGGCTCTGATACCAATCTTTGTAACACCCCGATCGCGTAAAACAACAAACCGTGACAGAAACATCGGGGAGTCGTGTTACAGGAATTGTTTCACAACACATGGTATTTAAAGTTTTGTTTTATTTCATTAACATATTTCATTGTCTTTGGATAACATAAACAAAATACAAACAAATCTTCTTTCAAGTTTTAAAGTCACTAAGGCCCGAGTCCATTCTATGTGAAGTATGCAATCAAATCATCAAACATTGGCTCCTGAAACATATGTGAAAAGACAGTCAGCATAAAAAGCTAGCGAGTACATAGGTTTTGTTGTGTGTCAAATTAATGGCCTTGTATTTGTTATTGCAATACCTCGTCTGACTACGAGCGTTGGTAAAAGAAAACCTTGTATCAAAAAGTGTTTGATATTGCAATATAATTAACCAACTTAAACAAGTGTGTCCTAATGTGTCGGATAACTATGTTAGTGTGTCGAGACATTAATCGGAGGATTCGGATAGAATGAGTATAAACCAATGAGTACTGGGTCTCGTATGATATGGTTCATTAGGCCCTACATTCTGATTTGAATGAGTATCTAAGTGCTTTTGACCCGTTATGACTCATTAAAGTAGTTTACGCCACTTTAACGGGTCATTATTGTAACTATAAGATCGGATGGTTAAATAAGTCCTATGACAAGTCTAATATGTCAAAACAAGTTTAATTATGTTATAACATCAGTTTCGATGTCAAAACATTGGTCTTGTATGCTTAAAACCATTTTGTGTGCAAAAAGGGCGTTTTCGTCAATTTAAAAGAACATAATATCGACTTGTCAAATAACTAACCAAACGACATGAGCATAAGGTATAACCTCAGAGGGTTATTCCCGATATAACTATGGTCACAAAAATGGGCTTGGTCGAATCCTAAGATCGACCAAACGGGTCAGATTCGAAAGTCAAAGCGGTAGTCAAACCGCTCGACTTTCGACTCAATAAAAAGCACTAAACTATAAATGACGAGTTAGACGTATTTTAACATGTCTAATAATGTTATAAAACTAATTTGGTGTCAAAACTTTATGTTTTAATACCCAAAAACGTTTTTGTTGTAAAATGCACTTTTTAGCATTTTGAATTTTAATTTATAACACTTTGACTCGTCACTTCGCCTACTAAACGTGGTAATCAGAAGGTGCAATCGCAATATATTAATACCTTCGTGATTACGATCACGTTGCAAAGTTCAATTGAACTTTGACTTTACCAAAAATGGTCAGAACCGAAAGTCAAATAGAAAGTCAAACTGTTTGACTTTTAGTTCAAAAAGGCCAAAATAATGAAAGAGACTAGGATAGAACACTTACTTGTGTTGAAGAACACTATAAGAGTTCAGTAGGAGGCTTCCAAATGACTGGAAACAAGCTCCAAGGGAGTGGGAGAAAGAAATTGGAAATGATCAAGTTGAATGGCAAGAACGCTGGGCTATTTACAGTGTTTTTGAACTCACAAGATCAAGGCAAGTGTCCTTGAGGTGTCATGATCTGAGGAATGTCATAACACATGTCCAAAGGAGGCAAGAAGCTGGAAAATTCACCACTTGGGGGCCAAGGCATGAGCTAGGAAGCTGCCACACAAGTCTACTGTGCTGGGCACCCCCTACGGACCATATGGGGTGACCCTTGCAGTCCGTAAGCCAAGGCTGGGGGCCAAGTTTGGCAGATTTAGCCCCTAGACTTGTATTGTCATGTTTTGTCACTTTTAACCCCTTTTAACCTAATATTTAGGTTTATATAAAGGTGTTAAGGCACGTGTAACTCGGATTTTGTCCGGAAATGTCGTGGATATCGGTTCGTTCGATCGTACGCTTACGTGTTTCTTAAATAAAATATAACATCTTATCAAACACGAAAATGATCGAAATTGTGCAACGATTGACAATATGCAATCTCGTAATAAAATACAAGATTTTATTGAATACGAAAATGTTCGGAATCGTACAATGATTAAAAATATGCAAATGTCACAACTATTGATATTGACATTTATATGTAAAGAAAAAGCTAACGTGCCTACATGATGAGACGGGGATTTGGACAGCGTTGGTTCGGTTCGTTACAATATTGGTACTGTACCAATATTAGAAAAATAATTTTTCTAAATTTGTAATTATTGTGAAAACCAATCATACATTCTCACAAATTAAAGCCTATACGTGTTCATGATGATAAACTTTAAATATATGAAGTATTTTTACTTTTGACTTGTCTGCGACCAACAAAATGACACTGATTTTACCTTACAGCTTTATTTACTCTATGTTAATCTTTAGATTTGGGTGAATCGTTGATGGGTAAATATAAATATAGAATGATTATTTCTTATATTACTTATACGAAATGGGTACAAATGTAGGGCTGTATATAAATATTCTTATCTCTATTCATTTAATAAATTGATGTAAATGAAACAATTATGAAGCTTCTTTTTATTGGTGGTTTTTTTTAATAATTTCCTCCTTCGGGTAAAATCTGAAACTACAATATGGAGTGATTTTACCTTTAGAACTTTACTTACACTGTGTTACTCTTTAGATAAGACTGAAAGTCAAAATTATGGAAGATACCATTAATGGGTAAATATGGAATTTTAAGATTAGTCAAAAGTAAAATGATAATTTCTTGAATTATTTTTTATGAAATAAGATCAAATGTAGGGCTATAGATAATGGTGAATATCAAAATTTATGGAAGATACCGTTAATAGGTAATTATGAAATTTTAAGATTAGGTAAGGGTAAAATGGTTATTTCTTGAATTGTTTTGATGAAATAGGTACAAATGTAGGGCTATACATAAATATCCCCGTCATTTTTTTATAAGTTGACGTAAATGAATCAACAAAATCGTATGTTTAACAAAACCCCAGATTAGGCTAACTAGGTATTTCTTCACATTGTCGATGCTTGTCACCCGATTATGGCATTGCCAATAAGCAAAAGCAATTAAGAAGATTAGTCTACAACCCATACCCTATTAATAGCTTCTCTATAAGGCCAACCCTGCCTTGGTAATTGCCTTATTTTCGTAAGCCATAGGGCCGACCTGAGAGTAACCCGTTTTACCACCATATTGCACTCTTAGCTTTTGTATAAATTTCGTATTCACACACCCACCTACCCATATGTGTGTAATGAAGATAATGGGTGGTGGTACAATTGTGTAAAAGAGAGAAAAGAATGCATGTTTTAGAGTAACTAATGCAATGTTGGTAAGCTTACATAGACTATACGAATGGTAAACCTACATAGATTATAATTTGTAGCCTTCGTCTTTAATGTATGTATTTAATTTATTTTAAGTGTATATTGGTAAACTTACATAGACTATAATTTGTAGCATTCCTTTTAATACCTAAGTACATTAAATTTATGTATTTAATTTATTTTAAGAGTATATTAGTAAACTTAGATACACTATAATTTGTAGACTTTCTCATTAATACCTAACTACATTAAAGTTGTAGCTTATTTTCAAAAGGTTATTCTAAATACACCATACTATATTTACTAGTTACACCATACTTTATAAAATTAGTTAAATTTAACAGAAATCGACGATGAAGATCTAACCGGATTAGCGTGCGACGTTATTACGATCCACATTTGGTTGTGGATCTTGAATCTACCTTCCATTCTAATCAGATTCTTGATTCATCCATTCGCAATTTGGGTTTCCCTTTGTTCTGGTGGGTAATATAGCAAATTTCCGAATCCTATCTGGCTCTTGATTGCTTAGTAGGTCTGTTATCGGTCGTGGCTATCGTGATAGTTTAGCTTGATTGATACGAATCTTATTAACCTCTTAAAGATCCATGATGGGGAAGGAAAAAGGTGAAAGCTCAGGTGGGGGTATAATCGGTTTAAATGCGGAGAAAGATATCAAGCAAGAGACAACAATAAGGTGAATGTAAATCAATACAGATGTGAGGAGCCACAACTTTCTACATCTCCAACATCCATCCATAAGTTTCCGATGGAGAATTATGGTTGGAATGCAGAAACTTCGGACATTTGGTGGATGCTTACATCGCGAGGAAAAGAGATAAGTGGGGGAATCGTTTTGGGTTTCTCAGGTTTGTTAAAGTAAAAGACGGGGATAAGCTGGCAAAGATTCTAAACCAAATCGATTTTTACGGATGGAAAATTAAAGCAAAAGTGGCAAGGTTTGTGAAAATAGTCAAGAAAGCAGTGGAGAAGAGAAAACAGACTTGGGTTAAAAAGGAAGAGTTAAAACCTATGAACATAAATACCCGGGCAGAAGGAAGCTACACAGGAAGCAAGAAAGGAGTATCGTATGCTGCTGACATGGTAAAAGGAAAGCAAATACCGATAGAAGAGGATAACACCAGGAGGTTTGCAAACGAATATGAAGCTTTCAAAGAATGGAATAAGAAAGCGGTGGTGTGTGAATACCATAATATTAAGAAATTAAAGGAAGCGGACAAATGTGTAGAAGAGCTAAAATTGGATAAAGGGATAATACGGTATATTGGGGGATTGAGCGTACTTATCACTTTCAAAGAAGTTAAGGATATGGAATCGTTCGTTAATGATAAGAAACAACAGTGGGAGAAATGGTTCTGTAAGGTAAAAATATGGGAAGGACCGATAATGCCTTACCAACGTGTTGCATGGCTTATGATTAGGGGAGTTCCTATACAATTATTGTCACACCCCCAAAAGTGCCACAAGCGCAAACCCCCATGAGGCGTGTGACGTACCAGGATCTAGCCACTAATCACATTGAACAATAGACATATAAGATGAAATAAAACCTTGCATTAAATGTAAATGTATAATTCAAACACCATTTAATAAAATCAACATGTTCATCGGAAGCATAATAGTTTGTTTAAATAAAGTGTTCAAGACTGCAACATTGAGAAGCGTTCCAAATGCCACGACCCATGACCCCTCCAGCTTCCCAGACAGCAAGTTCATAACAGTGTACGTAAGGACCTGCATGCATGCAGAAAAAGTGTATCAGACAGGCTGGTGAGTTCACAGTTTGCTTTAACCGTTTAATACCAAGTAGTGACTTATGATATGTTAAGTTGATAATAACTCGATACCGCAGACGGCCCTTTTTGCCCTTCTCCAATGCTCTATCAAACATTGGTCATGAATTAAAGTTATTAGTTCACGCCCGTCCTATCCAGGTACGTCGTGAGGGTGCCAAACCTAATAGCGCTATCAACTAATAACCCCGTTGCCCTACAAGCAACTAACCCGGTAGTATGATGGGACTTAAGTGATAGATAGTGAGTGTATCATCCAACATTAACATTTACTGAAAACCGTTGCATATCCCCTGCAAGGATATGCGTTTGTGAAATCCGCCTCACATCCCTTACAAGGATGTGGGTATTTGAAAACCGCCTCATATCCCCTACAAGGATATGGGTTACGAAAATCTGTTTACAAGTTTTGTCAGTTTGATTGTTTCCACCAGATGCATGCTTGTTTTGAGAGGAGTGAACTCACCTTGGTTTGCTCTGTATGATTTGATATTTGTTCACACTTAATCAATCAAAGCCTATAGTATTCATGTATACGTAATTAGTTTACACTCGCTTGGTTCACGTATAAATTTTAATCATGGTGTGTATTCAAACAACAGTTTCCGAATAAGACTTAGCAGACATTCCAACTCATACATATCCACAATTCACACACACATGTTTTGCAACAGTATTCAACAGTTAAGTGTGCTAATCAAAACCGAATTATGTTTTCCCCATGACATAACTGATATCATTAACAGGCAAGGATCAACATATAGTCATTCATTATCATCCTCGTTCCAAACTACAGTCTGTTTGTTTCTGTCCTAATGACGAAAGTTCAGGGCGACGAAACATCAGGTTTTTCGTCGGCAGATGTGTGACAAAACATTAAGGTGTTTCGTCGAGGTGTATGTGACGAAATATCAGAGTATTTCGCCGATGTGCGTGTGACAAAACATCAAGGTGTTTCGTCGTGGCCTTAACAGTTTCCAAGTTTCCTAATCCTAGTCATGTCAGTTTGTTCCATATCATCTTCCAATTCTTATGAACAGTATCACGAAGTCTTCAACTTATCATACACTAAAATCGACTTAGACAGGAACTCTAGATTAACCGATCAACACCCATACGTATCCATATTATGTATTCATTCAATACCCCAAAGCAACAAATAACAAGAAATACAAACAACAAGCAGAATTATTAACCCTGTGCAGTGAACCTGAATAATTACAAATCATAGAATTCTCATCCTGCATGTTCTAATCAATTTGTTTAAGCAGTAAACTATCAAAACCCTAATTGTCATAGCATAAGAGTATGGTTTCTAACGAATCCCTATATTCACAATAGATCATGAACATCACAAAACAATCATCAATCAATGCATCGAGTAAATCAAGTCAGATATTCGCATACTAACCGATTGTAAGATGAGACTGGGAATAGCTTCGAGAGGAATAATGATTGCCATTGAGTGCAAAGAAGAGTCTAGGGTTTCTCAAATTATGATTCACGTACAATATAATGTAAGTGTAACTGGGCTTTACTTGGGCCAAAGGCCCATCTCGGCGAAACACTCTCTCTCTCTCGGTGAAACTCTCTCTCTCGGTGAAACACTAATCCTTCGTCAAGTAAAGGTGACGACGAAAGATCCCATCTTTCGTCGAGTGTGAGGATGCATGGGTTAAGTCTAACAAATCTTAAATAGTTAACAAGTTTCCATTAATTAACCAAGCACTATAACAATCCAATAATCCAATAACAAATGTGCACATAATACAACGCGATGAATCATGAAAACATAGTTGTGAAACAACTAACGTGTCGGGTGAAGATCTTGAAAGCTTGGGTTGTCACAATTATGAATGGGGGAGGTGTTAAATGTGATCGCAGAAAGGTATTGTAGGGTAGTACAATACTCGGAAGCAGACAAATATGATCTAAACCTACAGTTCGATGTAGTTGGTGTAGTAGTTGACCACGGTTTCAGCATCAAAGAAGCAATACCAGTAAATTGGAAGGATCAGGTGTTCAAAGTGTGGGTCACAGAGATGGAGGAACCATGGATACCAGGATGCATAATTAGAAAAAGAGTAGTGTTAAGGGACGTATCGGAGAGCCAAAATACAAGTAACCATTGGATAAATGATAATAACGAAGCCCCACAAAAGTCACCGGAAAAAATGGCAGTTGATAAAATACCAGGTGAGGCATCTCCGGCGGGGAACATGGCGGAAGAGTTACAGTCGCCGAAGGAGGAAAATGAAAAGACTAAGAGTCGAAGGGTAGAGGAACCGACAGGAAGGAATGATGATGTTGTAAATCCAATTTCCAATAATAATTCGTCAGGTAACGATGAAACATTAAATGGGGCGTTTGGGTTTCCTGGGAAGATAGGTGGCAACATAAATATCTCTGCGGTGGAATTATCACCAAAGAATGGGGCCGCCCAGGCACATGACATTGGGCCATACCCAGTTGGACCGAACATAGGAAAACAAGTTGGGCTCTCCAACACCGAACAAAAGAAAAGGAAACGGGTAAGCCTAGCTTCTACTAGGGCCCAAAATTTGAGGCCCAATTCGAAAATTAACAAAGGGAAACTACCAGATATAAATTTAGAGGTGCCAGATAAGTCTAGATTCCAACCTCGTCATAAAATCCTATTGAAGGTCAAGAGAAAGAGTAAAAAAGATGTTAGAATACAATCGATAATAGAGGATCTGTTCAATGATAATATCAGAGGTACGGTGCCAGACGACGGGTTTAATTCTGATTGGGAGGAAGAGTCTCAATCCGGTGATACACTAGTAGAAGACACTCAAACCACGGAAAATAGGCGGTCGACGAAGCTACTGTCAGAGGAAGAAGTTTACAAGGAAATACGAGAAACAACAAAGGTTGGAACAATTGTAGGGGTCGATCTGAATGGAAAAGAAGATCTGATTAAGAAGACGGTTGGGGAAAAATAGGAGGTAGGTGGTAAACAATGAATTTTGGAACATTTAATATAAAAGGTGCAGGTGGGGTGGGTAAACAAAGGCAGTACGAGGACTATTGTCAAAATACGGTTTAAATTTTATAGCGATTCAAGAAACATAATTTAGATAGTTACCGGATATAGTGATTAAAAGGTTTTTGGACAATTCAGCGTTTGATTACATTAAAGTGGACGCAGAAAGACGATCAGGCGGATTGCTATCAATATGGAGTCCTGGGGTATTTAAAAAAAATTCCGAAGTCAGAACTCAAAACTTCATTCTAGTTAAAGGATGGGTAACGGGAGAACAGGTGGACACGACTATTGTGATTGTTTATGCTCCGACGTTAGAAAGTGATAGGAAGCAGTTGTGGAATGAGATATTGTTGCTGAAACAATTAATCCAAGGTCAATGGATTCTATTAGGCGACTTAAATGAGGTACGTTCTCTCGAAGAAAGATTTAACTCACAATTTGATGCTGGGGGTGCACTGTGTTTTAACAATTTTATAAGGAATGCGGGATTACAAGAATATAATATGGGTGGAAAGAGATACACATTTATGTCAGGAGAGGAGACGGGAAAAATCTTAGCAAAATTGACCGAGTCCTAGTATGTGATGAATTTATGACGAGATGGCCTGATGCTACACTGATTGCTTTAAACAGAGAAGTGTCGGATCATAGCCCATTAGTATTAACAACAACCGTTATTAATTTTGGGCCAACTCCATTCCGAGTATTTCACAGTTGGTCGGATGCTCCGGGGTTCGATGATGCGGTTAGAAAAGGTTTGGAAAAAAGGTGTGAGTCTAGTTTTAAGGATGAGTGTTTGGCAGTGAAGTTTAAAACAATAAGAGAAGAACTAAAAACATGGAGAAACAATGAAAAAGCAAAAGAGGAAGAGCTTTTGGCAACAGACACCGAAAATGTAGAAAAATTAGAAGCAGAAGCGGAAAATAGGAGTCTCACGGTACAAGAGATAGAGACTTGGCAAGGATATAAAAGAACAATAAAGGAATGGCATAAGGCTAGAGCGAAGGATTTAATGGAGAAATCACGGCTAAAATGGATTGCGTTGGGTGATGACAACACGAGTTTCTTTCATGCAGTTGTGAATAGTCACAAAGTACGAAACCGGGTAAATGGGTTGTGGATAGATGGCAGTTGGATATAAGATGCAAACGTTATTAAAGAGAAGTTTAGGATGGCTTTTAAAGAGAAATTTAAGGAACCGGTTTCATCGAGGCCGAGGATTGGGATGGATGGGTTTAATAGGCTGACAGAAAATGAAAGATCTGGTCTCATTGAACAGTTCAAAGAAGACGAAGTCAGGAACGCAATATGGGAATGTGGGGGAGATAAAGCTCCAGGGCCTGATGGGATTACGTTCTCACTTAAAAAAAATATTGGGAGGAGCTGAAACCAGGAATCATGGATACGATGCAACAATTCTTCAACCATGGATCCATACATCAGTCATGCAGTTCATCCTTCATAGCACTTATCCCAAAGGTAACCGACCCGATGTTCTTTTCTGATTTCCGGCCTATTTCGCTAGTTGGGGTAATTAATAAAATCATATCTAAAGTTTTGGCAAATCGTATGACAAAAGTGTTAAGTAGTGTAGTCTCTAGTTCCCAGTCAGCCTTTATCTCGGGTAGAAACATTATAGACGGCCCGCTGATAATAAATGAGATTGTGGGGTGGGCGAAGAAAGTTAAAAAAGAGATTTTTGTTTTTAAGGCAGACATTGAAAAGGCCTATGATACGCTGAATTGGAAATTTCTGATTTCCATTTTAACGCATATGGGTTTTCCATTAAAATGGAAGAACTGGGTGATGGGAATCTTGTTTACCGGGAGGGGATCTATCCATATAAATGGGGCACCAACGGGTGAATTTCAATATAAAAGAGGACTACGATAAGGAGACCCACTCTCCCCATTTCTTTTTATTATAGCAATGGAAGCACTACATGTAATGATGACGAGGGCTAAATTAGCAGGTATCTTTTCGGGGGTGAAACTACCGGGGGAGAACTTGACGATAACACATTTATTGTTAGCAGACAATTCAATTTTTGTCGGAGAATGGGGAGAAAATAATATCAAAAACCTGAGAATAATTTTAAGATGTTATCACCTCGTGTCCGGATTAAAAATAAACCCGACAAAAAGTCAACTATTCGGCGTCGGGGTTGAAGAGGAAGAGGTTATCACGAAGGCCGAAACTCTTGGCTTCAAACCTAGAAAGTTTCCATTCACATACTTGGGACTAAAAGTCGGTGCAAATAGGAACCGTATTCATAGTTGGAAGGAAGTCATAGATACCTTTAATAGAATGTAACACCCTACGTATTATTTAACGATTTTCGTATAGTTTACGAAAAATAAACATGTGGTTATGAGCACATATACATTACAAAATACGGTTTATTTAAAACTTTTACAATTTATAAGCATTATAACATAATGTAATTAAATTCGTTGTTCACAACGACGATGTAATAATGTGCGGAAGCTTGCAACTTGATTGTGTTCAGTTCTTCATTGCGCTTTATCTACTATCGGGTTCTCTAGATAAATCACCTACGATCAAAACCAACGTAAAAGTTAGTTTTGATAACTTAAAGATAGGATTAAACCAGTTCTAAGCATCAAACAACAATTAAAAACAATTTTCCTAGTTTTTATGCCTCTCGCGCCACGCGAGAGGCTTACTCTTGTCCTTCGCGTGCCGCGCCGTCCATCGCGTTTCACGCCCAATCCATCACACTCCCTCGCGTGGCGCGAGGGAGACCATTTTCACGCAGTTCCACATCTGGGACCTGCATATCTGCCCGCTATGGTTTTTATCGAAAATCAAACTTTAAACGGCCATAACTTTTTATCTACTAGTCCGTTTAGGCGATTCTTTTTCCTGTGCGTTCGAAATTTAATTTTCCATTTTATGGAGTTAAAACCTGATATTCAACTAGTCCGAAAATTTAGATTTCAACCTCTCGGCTTAAAAACCCTTTTTAACACTTTTGACCCGTTTCATGATTCCTTAAACCACTTTCGTCTAAATCATTGTAAATTCTTGAGATATTCATTATCTCAAAACCATTAACTCGTGAGTCTAAAACTTTCGTACATTATACTACTAAAGATTGAGTTATGCGTAAAACTTCATTTTGACCTGTTAGAGGGATTTACCATTTACTTTAAATTTCACTCTCCTTTCACTCATCATTTTACTACATTAAGGTATCTACCTTTATTTCGTAATCTTAATACAAATTCCTAAACAACCCGTATGGGTCGTTTGCCCAATCTACCCATTAAGGGCTTTTTGGTCAATTTTAGTCCTTCATTTTACGACGAAGGACTTTCGCTAATATTTGACCAAAATATCATTTTTAACTATAATTCTAAATATGCGTACTTGGCTCGGGTCATAGGATTAACCCGTTTAAATACCTTTCGCTATTAATTTCAAGTTAACAGCAACGCGTGCCATGTGCTAATTCCTGTGATCACTAAACTCAACAAGCGATCATCAAACCTTATTGTCAAATGGTGTTAACAACACCATTTGACCCGTTTAGTCAAAATGACAAATTATCATTATGGGATGGTATTTAATTACCATTTCACCCTTTAACCTATTCCGGTTTTTCCCATGATTATGTCTCATTTGAAAAATCATTTTTCTTATTTTATTTGACCCGTTATGACGTTCGCCATGTGGTGTCCCTTCGAAACCCTTTATTTATTCATTAATCCATACCCGAATTACTACTTTACTATTTTACCCACCACGGTTTACACCAAAACATAGTGTTTCAAAAAATTTATATTTGTTCATCATTTCACATCTAGTTTTCCTTATTTACCCTTTTTACCATAACCTATGGTTTTTGTCATTCTCACTTGTTCCGACCCGTATTGTATCGCACCGGAACAACATGTTTCACTTAGTCATTATAAATCATATTCAATACTCACAAATACGCATTTTGCAATAAGAATAAAAAGGGCATAAGCTAACTTACCTTGAATTCCGATTATGCTTTTCCACGCGTATTAGTTCCGTTTGACCCGCTTCTACCCAAGCTTCCACCTAGCTTTTCGAGCGTCAATCTACCTTTTATCATTCGCAAGGTGATTAGATTAGTCATTATTATCAAGACTATCTCACCTTACGGACTTTATATCAAAATCACCAATTGATTTCATTATTGGTCAGTTTGACTTTTAAAAGTCAAACGGCCTATAACATGAGCAATTACACAATTAAGTTCAACAATTCATTTAAGCAATTTGTCAAATATCCGATTGGCATTATTCTTACACTACCGTTTTAACTAGTTTTCTCATCAAATTCATTATACTTCTAATTTCTTTAACTAGTTCAAACGATTATCGTGACTAGTTTCTTTATTCATTTTCGCAAGAACCAAGGGTTCCCTTTTTATAAGCGAGACCCGTTTCATCATACTATTTAGCATTCATCCGAATACCTATTATAATCAAGTTTTAGACACAACCGAGTAGACCGCGATTTCATTTAGGCATTTTAACACACAGCTAGTGGGCATAATTTTTACAAACTAGTTCCTAACGAGTTATTTCTACCAAGTTTCGCACCTCTTTCCAATTCACAATCCGAGTCCTTTGACTTTCTGTTTCGCGTTCCCATCTCTTGGTTTACGCATACTATCAAAATCCTACCCATCCATCAGGTATCTTTACCGAAATCATTATCAAGTAACCATTCTCATATGGTTTTAGATGTCATTTTAATTTATTTGGTCGTCTTATCGAAATCCATCGCTTTTGTTCAGTCAAGTCCTTTATTCTTCGTTTAATTTGTTTGACTTGTCCATGTGAATTTCATCACTTGTGACAGTCAAACTTTTATCTCTATGCCTTAACATTCCTACTGGCCAGTCTGTATTTTCTTTTACTTTGATCATTGTCCCTTCTCTCGGGCTCTTTATTCCAACGTAATACGCTTCCATCATCCGACTTGCGTCTACGTTTGTTATCAAACATCTTGCTTATTTGATTCATTTGGGTACCTTTTTAGTTTGTCCCATTCACCCCGTCCTTACTACATCGGATGTAAATATGTCCATCATAAAAGTTCATGGTACCACGTGTTCACTACTTACTTGGCCAGAGTAAGCGATCAACACCTGATATACATGACCTTTTATAGTTTTCACGTTACACCCCATGTAAGTAACGCCTCTATTTAGTTTTCTTTGAAATAATATCCTGGATAGGTAATCTATTCAGGTTTTCCAAGCTTTTAATTTACATACGCCACAATCATTTTCTACATGTTTGTTGCATATTGCTATTTGTGCGATTAAATTTAAAATGTGCACCTGGTAATGCTTGGCCTAACGGGTTTCTCTTGCCGTTAACCTTATTTATTTCCTAGTTATTTTATCTTGTTCAAAACCTGTTTTATTTTAAGTCCCGTTAACTCGGGCCTTTTATCCATTTTATTTCTTGAATGTTCTAATCCGCTTTTTAATTAATATTAGGATTATTTATTTAAATCCTAATATTTACCGGGTTTCTTTTACCACTAACGGTACTTTACCCGTCTTTTAGTATTTACGGGGTTTGATTACCAAATCCGTTTTCGAGGCGTTACATAGAAGGTTATTGAATTGGAAAGCAAAGTTACTGTGCTTTGTCGGGCGTGTAATTTTGTTAAAAGCAGTCCTTGGAAGGTTACCAAACTATTATTTATCTTTGTATAAATGTCCGATCGCCGTTATAAAAGTACTAGAAGGTATAAAAAGGAAATTCCTATGGGGAGGGTGTAACTCGAATAACAAGATGAGGTAGGTTAAGTGGGAGAAAATCATAGCAGCGAAGAAGTTTTGTAGACTCGGCATAGGTAGTATAAGAGACCTCAACCTAGCTTTACTCGTTAAATGGTGGTGGCGACTAAAAATGGAGCCCCACCAATTATGGGTAAAAGTTATAAATGCCATCCACAAAAATAGAAGAAGAATTTTTAGTCTGGAATATGGAAAACAATTGTAGAAACAAGGAAAGATTTGAGCAAAAGAGGAGTGGAAATTGAAAAAAGTCTTATAAGCAAAATAGGAGCAGGCGACAAAACTCTATTCTGGGTAGGTGTTTGGTATGGAGACAAGCCATTAAGAGAAAAAATTTCTCTGGTTTATCAACTTGCAAAGGATAAAAGAGCTAAAGGAGAGTTACACACGACTTAACGACGGAGTCTTATGGGATTGGGCATGGCTGAGAACACCTAATATCGATATTGAAAGACAACAAAAGGAGGAACTGCAGGATATTCTTAACCAAGTAAGGCTATCAGCGGCTAGCGATAACTGGATATGGAAAGGGGAAGACAATCAGGGATTCTCGGTGAAGAAGGTTAGAAATACACTGTCAAGAAACATAAATTTAAACGAACCAGCAGATGACTTTTTCTGGAACAATTGGGCTGCACAAAAGTGTAGCATGTTCGTATAGAGAGCAATAAAAGGAAGGATTCCGACAGCTACAAAACTGAGGGAAAGAGGTGTTCCGGTACCGACCGGAATATGTAGAATTTGCGATAGAGAGGAGGAAACACCGGATCACGTTCTCGTTAAGTGCAGGGCGACGGAAACTCTTTGGGAGCAAATTGGCACGTGGGTCAAAGCGTCCACGGCAACAAAACCGGCTACACTCGGTGAGGTCTTCAGCTCGTTAAAAGAGTTCAACTGGCCGAAGGTGAAGAAAAAAGTTGTATATGCTATTTTCCTATTAACTACTTGGGTCATATGGAAAAATCGGAATGAAAAATTATTTAGAGCAAGAGATGGCGAAGTATATAAAATGATTAAAGAGATTAAAGAAATTAAAGAAGAATCGTACCAATGGATGAAACAAAAAAACAAAGGTGCGTCTGGATTCGTGGGAGAAATGGCTTTACTTTTCATGGTGAATGAGAATTATCTACTGCTCTAGTTTTGTTTCTGTGTATGTTTTGTAATTGACTGTGATGTACAATGGTCATCATGGCACCTTGCTATGGTTCCATTTGGTTTTGATTGAGTAATAATATGTTCCGTCTTGCTATTAAAAAAAAATTAAATTTAACTACTTATTCTAATAAAATTGGTTCTCTCTTATTTAATTATAGCCTTGATTTTTTTTTTTTTATCTTTCTAATATAAAGCTTGTTGGAATAAAAAAAAAAACCTTTATACTTTAACTGATGATTATATTTTCATAAAAAAAAAACTTTATACGTTAACTGAAGTTTAAAAAACACATACGTTTGGTTCTGAGTTTTTTTTTTTCTGATGTAAACAAATTATAAAAATATTAAATTGGGTTTTATTAGATAAGATTAGAAGAAGAGACAATAAAAAAATGTTTTAAGAAATAGTTAAGAAACTTGTGAGTTTTTTTATAATTTCCTTTTTTGTTAATGAAATAGTTATGAAACTTAATATTTAGTGAGTTTTTTTTTTTTTTTTGTGTAATTTCCTTCTTTGGGTAAAGACTGTAAAAAACAATATCGTGTGATTTTACCTTTACAACTTTAATATAATCAAACTAATGACTTATTTTTTAGAAATACCATTTCAAAACAAACCTAATTTTTGGTGAAGAATAAATTTTTGATATGTGTAGGATTAAGTGTATAATAAATGTAACATAAATTTTGATATGTGTTGGTTATTCATAGATTATATATAACATTAATTTTGATATATGTAGGATAAAATATTTTTGACTAATTAATAATTAACTAGAAAGAAGATAATTAAGGAGAGTAGTTAAAAATTATTTAGTGTTTTATCATTATGCCCTTTGTTCTCTCTTTTCTCAAACTTATATTTTTTATTCTGAAATATTCTTTTCAAACAAATATAATATAATTCATTGCTAGAAAAAGAATTTATGTATCTTCCTTACAATTAATGAACCAAATTTTGTATTAAAAGTCAACATGCCACAACCTTAAATTATATTATAAATATTAATAAGCATTGTACTTGTTGGTATTACTATTGATATCGAGATTTATATGTAAAGAAAAAGCTTACGTGCCTACATGACGAGACGGGGATTTGGACATCGTTGGTTCGGTTCGTTACGATATTGGTACTGTACCAATATTAGAAAAACATTTTTTTTTAAATTCGTAATTATTGTGAAAACCAATTATATATTCTCACAAATTAAAGCCTATATTTGTTCATGATGTAAACTTTAAATTTAGGAAGCATTTTTACTTTTGACTTGTCTGTGACCACCAAAATGACACTGATCTTACCTTACAACTTTATTTACTCTGTGTTAATATTTAGATACGGATGAATCCGTTGATTGGTAAATTTAAAGTTATTTCTTATATTACTTGGATACAACTGTAGGGCTATATATAAATATCCTTGTCTCTACTCTTTTAATAATTTGACGTAAATGAAAAGATTATGAAACTTGTTTTTTTATTGAGGGTTTTTTTTACAGTGTGTTACTCTTTAGATAAGAGTCTTTAGATAAGAGTGAAAGTCAAAATTTATGGAAGATACCCTTAACGGGTAAATATGGAGTTTTAAAATTAGATAAAGGTATAATGGTTATTTTTTGAATTGTTTTCGATGAAATAGCTTCAAATGTAGGGCTATACATAAATATCCCCGTCATTTTTTATAAGTTAACGTAAATGAATCAACAAAATCGTATGTTTAACAAAACCCCAGATTAGGCTAACTATGGATTTCTTCACATTGTCGATACTCATCACTCCATTATAGAATTCGCAATAAGCAAAAGCAATTTAGCAGATTAGTATACATCCCAAACCCTATCAATAACTTCTCTATAAGGTCAATCTTTAATTAGTGGGGGCCTTGGTAATTGCCTTATTTACTTAAGCCATAGGGCCGACCCTAAGAGCAACCTTTTTTACCACCATATAGCACTCTTAGCTTTTGTATAAATTTCGTATTCACACACCCACCTACCCATATGTGTGTGTATTGAAGATAATGGGTGGTGGTACTATTGTGTAAAAGAGAGAAAAGGATGCATGTTTTGGAGTAACTAATGCGATGTTGGTAAACTTACATGGACTATAAGAATGGTAAACTTACATAGACTATAGTTTGTAGCCTTCCTCTTCAATGTATATATATAATTTTTTAAGGGTATATTGGTAAACTTACATAGACTATAATTTGTAGCATTCCTTTTAATACCTAACTACATTAAATATATGTATTTAATTTATTTTGCGGGTATATTAGTAAACTTATTTACACTATAATTTGTACCCTTTCTCTTTAATACATAACTACATTAAATTTATAACTTATTATTAAAAAGGTTATTCTAAATACCCAATACTCTATTACTAGTTGGAAAAGGGAGGTCTTGGGTTCAAGTCCCACAGACATTAACTTTTCTTCGCATCAGAGCATCGTCCCGTGTAGGTAGGTATTCGGTTCAAAACTACCTGCCATAAAAACAATTAACTTTCTTGGGAATCCACCCTAACCAAGGCAAAACTTCCATTTCTAGAATGACTGCCAGCCACAATCAAATAAGTAATCACTTTCATCATCTTGTTCTTCCCGTTTAGAAAATCGTTAAAACTTTCTTAAATTCATTAATGGTTTTCATAGCAAACAAATCGGTAACCTTTGACGTGATCGAAATCAGTGTGGGAGTTCAACGATGGCGGCCGTTAGAACTCCAAAGGGCGGGGAGAGTTATGGTGATGCGTAGTGACGATTGCGTTGTTGGTGCTCTGTTGGGGTGTAACTTAGAACCGAACGCAAGGAAGGCGTTGGCGTCATGGTGCGTGGCTGATAATGGTAGTGGTTTTTTCTTCATGCTAGCGAAGGTGTGCGGCTGTGACCATTGTGCTCCTAATCAGAATCGAGCTTGCGTGTTAAACCGGTGACATCCATCTCTTTTATAACATCAAAATGGTGCACTTACCAACAATTGTTAATTAATTTAAGTCATTAATTATATGATTAATACATGCCGGTTACAAAAATGGAGTGTGGTTGCAAGGTCTTCGATTTTGTCTTCCTCAGGAAGTTGAATGGTTTATTTTGTTTTACCGGTGCAAGTAACCAAAGTTATAATTAAATGCTATTCAATAATTTTAATTTTTCAATTATAAAATTTAATTATATGTTTTTTAATATTAATGTAGAAAGACTATTTTGCCATTTTATCAACTTCATTAAGTTGTTGTACCAAAATTATAAAACATTGTAATTACTTAAATTTTGCTGGTATCCTTGGGAAATGCTTTTTCACTTTTTTTCTTTCCTTGTTGCTTAATTTTTGGCTAAGCACCTTTGCTTAGCCTCTAATAAAATCGTTTTTCCAACAAAAATATTGATAGTATTAGTGATGATGATCAAGAAGATGATGGGTACAGTGGGAACCATACTTTATATATACATGAATTTATACCAGCAACACGAGTTGTTAATATTAATATGAATACTTCCTATTTCTACTTAATGTTGATATTTCTTCTTTGAGTGAAATCATAATAAAAATCTTATTTATTAAAACTTATATTGTGAATACTTGATATTTCTACTTCATGCACCACAACAAATAATTATTAGACATACCTGTTTGGTTGTAAAACACAAAAAAAAAAAAAAAAAAAAACAACTTGTTTAATAGAATATTGTATTACACATATCTGATTTTATTGTTGTAATATTGTTCCGCGAAAATCATCAACTGAAGTGTTGTGGTCCCCGCCGCAACGTGCGGGTGCCCCACTAGTAAATATTAATAAGCATTGTAATTGTGGGTATTACTATTGATATCGATATTTATATGTAAAGAAAAAGCTTATTAGATTGAAGCATAAACACCCATCAAGCATGAAATACTTGCAAATTCGTATCTACTATTACAGAACAACTTAATATACATCAAACATATTATACTTGCGTGGTCAAATTAGTTCAAATTAGGCATGACTATCAATAACATTTGAATGAAAATTAACAAAGAAATAACTCACCACCGTTAATAGATTGAAATAGAAACATGGATTGAAATGTATATAATGCCGAAATCAAGGAGAATGTTGTGTTTCTTCATCATCGGATGGTTTCTAAATGTACAACAGCCTTCCGAAGTTCATAACAAAACTTGTTCAAAAATGAAATATGTCGGGTCGGTTCTTATACTTAGTATCTGACAAACACGATTCATAAAAACCCAGAACCGACCCTATATTTAGGGTAGTGAATTGGTTATGTATTTTGTGTTTGATCAATTCTCGGGTCGGGTCGGGTAATAGTCGGGTAGGGTCGGGTTTTGCCTTTTGCTCACCCCTAGGTTACCCCTGCCTGTTTGACACGTGATTGGACCACAGAGGTCCGCATAAACTAGTTCCAGTGGTTCCTTTTCTCTGCACTGTGCTTCATTCGGAAACGATTGCCGGGTTTGTTTCGAAACCAAACATCCTTCACAAAGCCGTGTTGGGTGTTTTATACTCGGAATTCCCCGTACCAAACATTTTCTCACCATTTCTTCCATTTTACGAAAGTTAATGTGCCCCAATCTTGAATGCCATAGCCAAGCTTTATTATCAAATTTTGTTGCAAGACAAACAGGTTGTGATGTTTTGAGAGCACTTTTATACATCCTGTTCTTTGACCTTTATACCTTCATCATGAGTCTCCCATTTACATCATGCATTTTCAAATAATCACTCCGTATATTCACCTTGTACCCATCTTCCGTCATTTGCCCCAAGCTCAAAATGTTGCTATTCAAAGCCGGAATGAAATAGAAGTCTGGCAATGCTAACTGCTCTTCGTTTTTGCACTTAAACAAAATTGTTCCTTTTCCTTTTATTTGTACCGTCTCCAAATCCGACTTGACCCGTCCAAATCTGACTTGACCCGTCACATTACCATCAAGTTCGGCAAAAAATGTCTTCTTCCCCGTCATATGATTACTGGCACCTTTATCAAGGTGCTAGATTTCATTGTCATTATCGTCTCTGGCTGGAAATACTTTGTCTTCATTAAAAAAAATCGTCTTTAACTCTCCATGCACACTCAATAGCAAAGCATGCTCTTCTTCTTGTGTTTGAATAAAACTGGCTTCATCCTTCTGCTCTTTCATTTCATTACATTCGGAGGCATAGTGACCATATTGGTCACACTTGAAACACTTAATATGTTTCCTATCTTTTGGCTTTCGGTTGTTTGCATCATGAGTGTTTGTGTAACAACCCTGGTTACCTCTACCACGAGTACTTCCTCGTCCCCTTGAACCTGATCTACCACCCGGTCATTTGAGAACAAACCTCTACCCCGGCTGCCCGAGAATGGAGTCTTGCCTGTTCTTTTTGTGTTCAAGTGGTTGTCTGCTTTTGTAAGTAACAAACCATTATCGCCAATCGAGTTACCTTGACGGAGCTTTAGACGGTCTTCATACGCTTTCAATAGGCCAACCGCCTCTTCAAACGGCATCATATCCACATCTGAATATTGCTCCATAGAAGCAACAAATTGAAGATACATATCTGGGACCGCATCCAGCAACTTTCTCACCAATTTTTCATCTTCAAGTGTAGAACCGACACCATAATACTTCCATGACAACCCACTCAATCTTCCCGCGAACTCGTCGATCAACTCACCATCTTTCATCTTCATCTTTTCGAACTCACTTGTAAGAGTATGTAAGCGTGCCTTTTGCACACGATCATGACCAACATATCTCGTCTTCAACGATTCCCAGATCTCCTTCGCCGTCTTTTTCTTTGCCACCTGCAACAAGACATCCTCCTGAATCACTTGAAAGATAAATGCTCTTGCAGTTATGTTCTTCTTCTCGTCGACCGCAATCCCGTCTAGCGGTTCGATAGATTCCCATAGACCTTGAGCATCCATTACAACCTCCATCTTGATGGCCCGAGTAGTGTAATTCGTTGGTGTGAGTGTCGGAATTTGAAGAGAAACTGAGTTAGTTTCCTTCTGTGTTGAAGAGGTAGTCGCCACAACTGACATTGTATTGAAACGGAAGTATTTGGGCTTGCATGTTGAACCTTGAAGCTCTAATACCAAGTGTTGGTGAAATTAGAGATCAAACAATGCACAAAAAAACGATATTTGGGACATTTTCTAGGTTTTACTTCTCAAAATAAAAATACGATTACAAGGGAATAATTGAAAAGGTGCTTAACAATTAAAGACTATTCCTACTGTTGTAAAAAGTAACAGTTCAGTTCATCTGCAAGCCACTGATGAGATTAAAGTGAATAAAGTCAAACCACTAGTGACTTCTAAGTCAAACAGCTGAAGAAGTATTATAAGCACTGCTAGTGATTGAAAGGAAAGCACTGATGGTTATCAGCTGATGGTGAACAACTACTGTTGTAGTGCATAATCAGTGGTTAGTGAGATAGTTGTTGGGAAGAAGTGTTTAGAAGTGCAAGGTCTGATACTTATTATCTTATAAGTTCAGGGGAAGTTATGTAAAGTTCTTCAACAGTTTGTTGTAACTGATTTTAGTGACTCATTATAAATAGGTGGTCAGGACTAGATAGTTAGAGAGTTCGTTTCTTTCAATTCTTTATAATTTCGTTTCTTGTATTCAATCGTTTTAGTTCATCATTCAATAATAATCGTTGGTTTTGAGTTTCTCTAGATTCGATTCCTGGTTGTTCTTTAACAAGTGGTATCAGAGCCATTGGTGGCTCGATTCTAAGAAATTGATCGTCAATTCCACAATCAGGGAACAAGGATGGTGTCAACGAAGTTCGAATTGGAGAAGTTTGACGGGAAGAATGATTTCAGTCTATGGCGTGTGAAGATGAGGGCTCTTCTGGTTCATAATGGTGTTGATGATGCGCTGAAAGGAGAAGATAAACTTCCAGAGGGCTTAAATGATAAAGAGAAGAAGGATATGCTCGAGAAGGCTCATAGTGCAATTATATTGAGTCTTGGTGATCGAGTTCTTCATGAAGTATAAAGAAAAACATCTGCAGAAGAGGTTGTATACATTTCATATGTCATCTGGAAAGAGTCTTGAAGATCATACAGATGAATTCAACAAATTGATCTTGGATCTTGAAAACATAGAAGTGGTGTTGGATGATGAAGACCAGGCTATAATATTTCTCACATCTCTTCCATCATCATATGAACACTTTGTGCATACTTTAATGTAAGGTAGAGATACCTTATCCATGGAAGATGTTTTGTCTGCCTTAAATTCAAAAGAATTGAAGAAGAGGTCAGATTCTAAAGAAGAATGCGGAGATGGTTTATTTGTGAGAGGAAGGTCAGATCAAAGGAATTACAGCGGTAGCAGCAAGAATTCCAGGTCAAAGTCCTAGTCAAGATTCAAAAGGAGATGTTTTGTTTGTAATTCAGATAAACACTTCAAGAAAGACTATCTAGAATTCAAGAGAAGAAAAGGTGAAGGAAGTTATTCCAGATGGCAAAGTAGTAATTACTCATCAAAAGGGCAAAACAGTCATGTAGATTCTGATGAACAATCAGAATGAGGTTATGACAGTGCTGATGTTCTTGTGGTTACCAGTGAATGTAACAAGGAGAAGTGGGTAATGGACTCAGGGTGTTCATTCCACATGACACCTCTGAAAGAAGCCTTTAAAGAATTGAAGATGGTGGACATGGGGTCTGTAAAGCTTGGAGATGACAGGCCTTGTCAGATTCTTGGAATTGGCACAGTAACAATGAAGACAGAACCTGTAATTACATTTGATCTCAAAGATGTAAGGTATATTCCTGATCTTAAGAGAAGTTTATTATCTCTTGGTACTTTAGAAAAGATAGGATATCATGTTAGTCTTAGAGATGGTAAAGCTAGAGTAATAAAAGGGTCTATGGTAGTGCTAAGTGGTACGAGAATCAAGAACAATATTTACATGTTGGATTGTAAAATTGTTGATGGGGTAGCTGCTATAGCTAGTGAAGAAGGAAATGAAGAAGCCCTAAAGTGGCATAAAAGACTTGGTCATATAAGTCAATAAGGTCTAATTGAGTTGTCAAAACAACAAGTTCTTGGTGAGTTAAAGAACTGTGATATAAGCTTTTGTGAAAGCTGTGTTTTGGGCAAACAGAAAAGAGTGAAGTTTAGCAAAGGGAAACATATTTCTAAGGGAGTCTTAGATTATGTTCACTCTGATCTGTGGGGGCCTGCTAGAACAAAAACTCTGGGGTGGTAGATATTTCTTAACAATGATTACTGTAGAAGGTTGTGGTTTTATGTTCTTAGACATAAAAGTGATACTTTCAAGAAGTTTAAAGAGTGGAAAGTATTGGTTGAAAATCAAACTAAAAAGAAACTGAAGAAACTCAGAACAGATAATAGGTTGGAGTTCTGTAACAATGAATTTGATCAGTTTTGTAAAGCAACTGGGATAGCCAGACACTTAACCATTCCTAGTACTCCTCAACATAATGGTTTGGCTGAAAGAATGAATAGAACCATTTTGAAAAGAGTGAGATGTATGTTAGCAACTTCAGGGATGCTAAAGAAGTTCTGGGGTGAAGCTGTGTCAACTGCAGCTTATTTGATTAATAGATGTCCTTCATCAGCAATCAAGATGAAGACACCTATGGATATGTGGACGGAGTTAAACCTGAGTATGAAGATTTGAAAGTGTTTGGATCTCTGGTGTATTCTCATGTCAGTGATGATAAACAAGATCCAAGGTCACAAATGTGTGTCATGCTAGGCTATACTGAAGGAGTAAAAGGATACAAACTTTGGAGGTTGCAAAATCCAAAGGTTATGTAAGCAGAAATGTTCAGTGCAGGGAAAATGTTGTTCTGTACAAAGATGTTGTAGAGTCTATGAACAAGAGTGTATCCAAGAGGGATGCTTTTTAGTTTGAGGTGGAGCCACTGTTAGAAAAACACAAGGTTAATAATAAAAGATCTGATACAACCCAGAGTGAATCTAGTCAACGTGGTCCTGATTCAAGTCAGGTTGAAACAAGTCAAAGTGAGCCAAATTTGGAAGATTACATTTTGGTGAGAGACAGGTCAAAAAGGAAAGTTGTGAAACCGCTGAAATATAGAGATACTAAGATATCTCTGCAGTTGCTTTTGTAACAGCTGAGAATGAAAGCATCTATGAACCACTAACTTTTGAAGAAGTTGTAAATTCAGAAGAAAGTCAAAAGTGGTGTCAAGCAATGGATGAGGAGATGGATTCTCTGTACAAAAATGGTACATGGGAATTGGTGAACAAGCCTAAAGATCAGAAGTTGGTATCTTGCAAATGGATCTATAAGATTAAAGAAGGTGTTAAGCCAGGAGAGGGTCCAAGGTATAAAGCAAGATTGGTGGCCAAAGGATTCACGCAGAAGGCAGGTGTTGACTACAATGAGATCTTTTCTCCTGTAGTCAAACATGTCTCAATTAGAGTCATCTTGTCATTGGTTGCATCACTAGATCTGGAATTTGAACAAATGGATGGGAAAACTACTTTTTTGCATGTTAATTTGGAGGAGCAGATTATATGGCACAACCAAAGGGATATGAGGTAAAAGGCCAAGAAGATAAAGCTTGTTTGTTGAAGAGATCTTTGTATGGTCTCAAACAATCTCCCAGACAGTGGTACAAGAGATTTGATGAGTATATTATGGGCAGTGGTTTCAACAGAAGTCCTTATGACAGTTGTGTGTATCATAAAGAATATGACAGGGGTAAATTTGTCTATTTGCTTCTATATGTGGATGATATGCTGATAGCTTGTAAAGATAAAAGTCAAATAGAAGAAACCAAGAAGCTGCTGACGAAAGAGTTTGAAATGAAGGATTTGGGGGAAGTAAGGAAGATACTTGGTATAGAAATTCACAGGAACAGGGCAGAAAAGGTGTTAACACTGTCTCAATCTTCTTATATTGAGAAAGTGTTGAAGAATTATGGAATGGGAGAGTGTAAACCAGTTACAACTCCTCTTGCAGCTCATTTTAATTTGTCAAAGAAAGATTATCCTCAAACAGATGAGGAGAAAGAGTACATGAGCAAGGTTCCGTATGCAAACACTGTTGGAAGTCTAATGTATATCATGGTTTGCACAAGACCTGATAATGCATGTGATGTTAGTGTTGTGAGTAGATACATGGCAAATCCTGGTAAGAATCATTGGGCAGCTGTGAAGTGGATTCTAAGGTATTTAGCTGGTACAAGAAAACTTGGTTTAAAGTTTGAAGACCTAACTGAGAAGAAGGGTAACATGATCAGTGATTATGTTGATTCTGATTATGCCAAAGACAAAGATAATGGCAGGTCTATAACTGGTTATGTGTTCTCAGTGATGGGGAATGTGGTTAGTTGGAAGTCTCAGTTGCAGCATGTTGTTGCACTATCCACAACTGAGGCAGAGTTCATAGCTTTAACTGAAGGTGTAAAAGAGTCTTTGTGGTTAAAGGGTATGGTCGCTGATCTGGGAATCAGGTTGGATAGTGTGGAGGTGAACTGTGATAATGAAGGTGTTGTTCAGTTGTCAAAGAACAGTGTTTTTCATGAAAGAACCAAACACATCAATGTAAAGATGCTTTGGATCAGAGATGTGATAACTTCTAAGAAAGTTGGGGTCAAGTGGGTTGGAACAGATGTTAACCCAGCTGATGTGATGACCAAGGCTTTGCCAGGTGCAAAATTTACATTTTGTTTTAACTCATTAAGTTTGGGATAAACTGAATTGTTACTTAGGTGGAGATTGTTGTAAAAAGTAACAGTTCAGTTCATTCATCTGCAAGCCACTGATGAGATTAAAGTGAATAAAGTCAAACCACTGATGAGTTCTAAGTCAAACAGCTGAAGAAGTCTTATAAGCACTGCTAGTGATTGGAAGGACAAGCACTAATGGTTATCAACTGATGGTGAACAACTACTGTTGTAGTGCGTAATCAGTGGTTAATGAGACAGTTGTTGGGAAGCAGTGTTTAGAAGTGCAAGGTCTGATACTTATTTTCTTATAAGTTCAGGGGGCGTTATGTAAAGTTCTTCAACAGTTTGTTGTAACTGATTTTAGTGACCCATTATAAATAGGTGGTCAGGACTAGATAGTTAGAGAGTTCGTTTCTTTCAATTCTTTGTAATTTCGTTTCTTGTATTCAATCGTTTTCGTTAATCATTCAATAATAATCGTTTATTTTGAGTTTCTCTGGATTCGATTTTTGGTTGTTCTTTGACACCTACCGCTTAAATACCGAAACAAATAAAAAAACTGCAAATAACAATTAAAGCACGTAATCCCACGTTGTAGTCTTCATGTGATACCTAGGACGTCCACTTTGCTGAGTCCACACCAGATTACTCGGTCAAGAGTTGACGAAGCAAACATTAACCAATAAATACTACTGGCCATCTGTTGGCCAAAGAAGAGGTCAAAGCGCTCATAATGGTAAAAGATATGCAACAAAATCACTTCAAGCAATTAACTAAAAAAGTAAAACATGGCAAAATTATCTAAAAAAGTAAAACATGGCAAATTGGCAATGGTTTACTGGTTGCCAAAACCTAAGTGTGAATTTTTTATTTTTTGTTTTATTTTTCTGGACAACTAATGAGTGAATGGGGTCGGCCAAAAATTAGACATTGATTGGATACTGGTCGAATTACATTGAATCAATTTTTCCGAATACATATTATTGAAAAAAAAAGCTGGTTAAGTAAATAAACCCAATGGTTATCGTTTATGCATTTAGCTGTCAAATGATATTTGCTTGGAGTAATGTACATAACATGTTAGTAATGAAATATGCTGGTAGGACATACTCACTGGCGGAGTTGATACGACTGTTGTGACGTTGGTGTGGGCAATGTCTGAGATCGCTAGAAGCATTAGAGTGATGCAAAAGTTGCAAACTGAAATCCAAAACCAAACAAGACGAAAACCAAAAGTAGATGTATCAGACATCACAAACATGACATACTTGAAAATGGGGGTAAAAGAAACATTAAGACTACACGCTCCTGCGCCATTATTGATCCCACATGAATGCATGAGCCATTGTCAAATTGGCGGTTACGACGTCTTACCTGGGACGAGTGCTTTAATCAACGCATGGGGGATAGGAAGAGATCCAAGCATTTGGGGTGAGAATGCGGCTGAGTTCTATCCAGAAAGGTTTGAGAGGTTTGAGGTTGATTTTGAGATGGTCCGGTTTGGGGGTGGACGAAGATCATGTCCAACAATGAACACGGCTCCTGCAATTGTTGAGTTTATGTTAGCAAATCTTCTTTACCTGTTTGATTGGGAAGTTCCTGATGGAGTGAAGAATGAAGATTTGAACATGCAAGAAGAGGGTACCTTAGTTCTCCGTAAGAAAGTACCACTTTGCCTTGTGCCAGTGCCTACAAAGTATAACTGGGGTGATTAATAAGTGGTGAGATATACTTCAAACTCTTGGTTTACTTTTTTTTTTTTTTTTTTAATAAATCCAAGTTCGCTACTGGTTGATTTAGTAGTAGCTGAATTTGTGTGTAGGTTGTGCTTTTTTGACTTTACCGTTGCTTGTACTTTGCCTATATAAGGCCTTTTTGTTATCAATAAAATCATCTAGTCCCATTCTTATTTCTTCTTCTCTCAATCATCTCTTATCTTTTGAATATTAAGCTTTTGATTAACCAACATATGCAACATAATTGAGAAGAAAAACATTTAAAAAGCAACTGAAATCCATTTTATAAATGTAGTAGCAAATTATTGTAAGTCGAGATAATATCTAGAAAACGGATTTGTAAAATACGTAGAAGATTCGTAACAAAACATAAAAATATAATTGTTAGCAAAATGTAGAAAACAAGTTAAAGTTGCCCGCGCGTTGCGGCGGGGTGTCGATTATGAATGTTTTAGTATGAGTATATGAGTTGGAAAATTCCAAAGTATATGCCAACCTTTCTTTTCCTTTTTTAAAGCATTTTACTTCAAAAATGGCGGGCTAAATTTGAACTAAACAAAATGATATATTTATGTAGAGTGAATAGTTATTTGAACTAAAAATGATGTTATATTTATGTAGATCGAATAGTTATTTGAAAATTGTGTCGGTATAAAAGTTTGACAATACTTACCACTGACTTAAATGGTGTTGGGCAAATAAAAGACGTTGCACATGTTCATTTTGTTTGTCTTTTGTTTTGTTTTGTTTTGTTTTGTTTTTATTCTATCGACATTCTAATAAAAAAAAAACAGGGGATGATTTCCAAAAAAATTGAATGCATGTGTATTTTTTGAAGTCCTTTTGATTAATTATTTTGCCTATGTGAAATAAATTAAATCAATGTCTTGTTTAAGAAAAAATATAATGAAACATGCATAAGAGCTGTCTACCCAGTAAACTCAAATATGGACCCGATCAAAAAGTCAATTTAACATTTTACCCCGTCCTAAGTTCCATCAATTCCTATGGTTAAATTCCTCATCCATAGCCCTTTCAAATCCTTTTCACATTCAAAGTTTGAATTGCTATATACATACCTGTTTATGTTTATCGCCTTTCTCTAATTTTGGCACCGTAAGTTTGTTTGTTATTTTTCCATGTTTGCAATTCCCCATTTATGCAAACCATTATATGAAAAAAAAAAAAAAAAAAAAAAAAAAAAAAAAAAAAAAACCCTCACAACATCATATCAAATGATCCTATATAGGTTAAAACGAAATATTATAAGTTCTAATATTGTAATTAATCTTCAAGTGCAGATTAATGATTACTTTCTAAACTTCGTAAACAATTGCACCCTAAAGTTGTGACTGATGAATTCAGACATTAAAAAAATTCAAGATCAAAAGTTATAAACCTTTTATCATTTGATGATGTTACTGACGACCACAAATATTAACTAAAGAAATCCCAACACAGTTTAACCTAAGTTAAAACCCAATGAACGCAACATTATTATTAAATTATGCACAGAAAGTTATCATTTCAATCCCACTATAAACAACGAAGACACCAATTAACAAAATTATCACCATCAACAAATTCCAGTTAAAAGATCAATAATTCAAGATTCACAACTCAAAATCCAAAAATGAACAACTGAATGGCGTGCATGCTTTTAAAAACTAAACAAAACACTAATCAATAAATATTAAAAATGAAACAAACTTACAACTTTAAACAAACTTACATTCCCAGTGATTATAGTGTTTGATTGATCGCCATGTATGTCATCGTTTCGCTTGTTTTTGGATGATTTTTTCGCAAAGAGTCCCCAAAGCGCTAGGGAAACAACCCATGCCGGTTTCTTAATTTTTCAGTATATAACCAATAATAAACATATATGTATCGATTTGTTGTATATCAATAAGGGAAAAACCGACAAATAAAACCAATATGGATCTATTCAAGAAGGAAAGAATACGATATACATGGAAAACCCAATAGGTTAAGAGATGTTACCTTTGATGTCGAACTTGTTTGATGAATTTGCGGAAATTGAAGGAATTAACAATTTGATTTCGACGGACGTAGTAGATTGTTATCCGATGAAGGAATTGGGAATAATGTACGGAGGCCGTTGTTGGTTTACAAAAATGTGGCATAATGTAATATTGTAAGGAATTGGGAATTTTTTATTTGGTGAAGCGGTGCATCCGGAAAAGATATGACGCAACCATAGATACATACAGAGCAAATATTGTCTTTTATTAATTCAAGAGGTTTGTCTTAAAAGGAGTGATTTTGTGAGGAAAAGACGTCGATTGTAACGAAAAATATTATCGAAATAAGGCAAAAACTTATTTATAAACGGCGTGATTGATGAGGCGCGACGGTCCGGTAGCCGGTGGTGACTTTAGTTAGTTTTTGTAGTATTATATAATATAATAAGAGGAATAGATGACTCCTTAGTTAGAAGAGGAATAGATCTAAAGAAGGTTATTAAGGCAGAAATATCTAACGGCTCAAATACGGCTTTTTGGCTGGATAATTGGTTGGGTGATATACCACTACACATGAGGTTCCCGAATATTTTTTCTCTTGAAAAAAATAAGCTCTGCAAGGTCAACGAACGTATTTCTCCAAATAGCTCCGGTTCACAGGTCACTTGGGATTGGGCTAGGCCCATTTCAGTTGGGATTGAAAGCATAGAACTTCAAAATCTTTTGGATTTATTACTTGCTGTTGTTGTGTCGCAAGGTATAGACAAACAAATTTGGAAGCTGGATTCCTCTAGTCTGTTTACAATTTCGAGCATAAAAAAATTCCTAAGCTTGGTTGACAGAGTACAGCCAAGCCGGGTTTTTTCATGGAATAACTGGACGCCGAAAAAGGTGGGTATGGTGGCATGGAGAGCGGAGAAGGATAGGCTTCCAACTAGAGACGCGTTGATTAGAAGACAAATTGGTATTACCGATGCGGCTTGTGTGTTGTGTGGAGATTATGTGGAATCGAGCGAACATTTATTCGTCGCATGCCATTTCGCTCAAATAGTGTGGCAGAATGTTGCATCTTGGTGTAAAATTCCACCCATTGTTGCTTTCGAGTTCAAAGATTTGTTGGATCTTCATGGTTATAGTCCGGGTTCGAGGAAAAGAAAAAAATCGCTGCAAGCAATCATCCATATAGTGATTTGGTGCATTTGGAAGACACGTAATGAGGTAATTTTTAATAATGTTCAACCAAACGTGATCAAGGTATTGGAAGAAGTTAAGTCTCTTGGCTATCTGTGGGTTAAAAATAGGTCAAAGGAATCAAATATTTCATGGGAGGATTGGAGTCGTTTTTCGGTGTTTGAGTAGGTTATTTCGGATTGGCTTAGGCTTAACTGGTGTATTTTTGATATTGTATATGTGGTGTCTAGCATCTTGCTAGTTGATTTAATAAAAAAAAAATTGTCGGCCGTTCAAAAAAAAAGTATTATATAATAAGTATTTAAAGTGATTATTTAAAATTCTTAGCATATGGAGAAAATAAATATAAAAATAGTAACTAGAAATAATCTTTTATAAAATCCTAGCAAAAATTTCAGCAACGCTATGAAATAAATATTTCAAATAACTAAACAGAGTTTCATAAATATGTTGATCAGTTATTCTTAACGGGTAGTGCATGGACTCAGAGGATCAAGGATCCTTATTATTACTTGTGTTTTTTAACAGTTGCTCTTGATGTTTTCTAATATTCATGTGCAGATTATTAACGAAGTGGATTGAGTCTTAGCTGGAATCTCGGGAAAAATTCGTTCAAGATGCTGCACGTGCTATTTCCACAAACGATCATGGGGCTTGAACGTGGTCTTCCAAGATTATCAGACTTAGTTGTTAGGCTTATTCAAGGAACAACTGTTAGTTAAGTTATAAAAATAATAAGGATCCGTGATTCTCAGACTTCCTGCATCAGACTTTAAGGATCAGTGATCCAGGCTGGTCTAAGGATACGTGATCCATAAGTATTAAAATTTAACCCCTAACAATTCATAACATAAATATATAGTTCAGGATAAAACATACCAGAGAATCCAAGTTAGGATTTTATATCCTTACAAGTTATTACTGAGCAAACAAACCATGAAAATTAGTTCAAGTTTTAAGGATTCAAGATCCTTATTGCCAGGACTTGCAAACCTTAAAAGATCTAAGATCCTGTAAAAAATGAACTTGGGACTAAGCCAAATAATCTGGGGATAAATCCATAACAACTAGGGACAAACCCAAATAAACTGGAGACAAGCCCAAATACTTTGGAGAGTTGACCAACCACTTTAATCTTTTGTAAAAAGTTAACAACTCCGCAAAGGATTAAACTTTATGAAAATGGATGTTAGGTGCTTTACATGCTCTTCTTGCAATGGATAATTAGTATAAAATGAATGAAAATGAAAGTAAGATGTTACCGAAGAAAGGATCATATATCCTTTGAGGATCCTTGATCCAAAGTCAGAATATTGGAGCCTCTGAGGATCCTTGATCCTTCATACATGAAGTATTTCTTTAGATGAACAACATTCCAAGCTCTTGGTAGGAGATCACCATCCATAATTAACAAGCGATATGCCCCCTTTCCAGCTTCTACTTCTATCAAATAAGGGTCTTCCCACTTTGGTGCTAGTTTACCATCAACTGGATTTTTAGTGTTTTGGAATGCTTTCCTCAAGACCGAATCACCAACTTGAAATCTTTTGACCCTGACATTCTTGTTGTATAACCCAACCATTCTTTGTTGGTATCTAGACATCCTTATTCTTACTAAATCTCTGAGCTTATCCACAATGTCTAGGTCTTGAGTCTGGTTTTCAGCATTTGCTTCAGGATCCGGATGCTTGTTCTAGTTGTAGGAACCACCATCTCTGTAGGGATCACTACCTCAGTTCTAAAGACTAGGGAGAATGGAGTCTGGCCTGTGGCATTCTTTGGAGTTGTCCCATCTGCCCAAAGGACATATGGTAGCTCTTCAGCCCATTTTCCTTCCTTGGATCCTAATTTCTTCTTCAAGTTGTTGATGATGATCTTATTGCTTGTTTCTGCTTGACCATTAGCTTATGGTTGGACTGGTGTTGATGTTATCATCTTAATCCCCATCTGTCACAAAAGTTAATAGTTCTACTCCCAATAAATTGGGATCCATTATCACAAATAATTTCAGAAGGAATTCGAAATCTTGTAATAATGTTTCTTTTAACTTCCTTTTCCCTGACTTGAACAAAATCTTCTGCTTCTATCTATATGGAGAAGTAGTCTGTTATAGCTAGCATGAATACTTTTCCTCCAGGAGCTTTAGGGAGTTTGCCTACTATATCCATTCCCCATTTCATAAATGGCCAATAGGAGACTATTGGATATAAAGGCTCTGCTGGTTGATGTAGGATATTGCTATGTCTTTGGCAAGCATCACACTTCCTTGCATATTCTACAACATCCTTCTTCACTGTAGGCCAATAGTATCATGTTCTAAGGATTCTTGAGAATAGTGCTCTGCCCCAGTGTGATTTCCACAGTCTCCTTCATGAAAATCCTCCAAGACTTCTTGAATTTCTGGATCCTTAATACACCGCAAATAGGGACCTACAACTGATCTCTTGTATAACATGTTATTTATTATAGTAAACTGAGATACCTTAATCCTGAAAGCTCTAGGATTCTCCCTTATGGGAATTTCTCCATTCTGGATATATTTCAGAATTAGAAAGATCCATGATCCTGGATTTGGTTGTACATCATCACTAGGTACAATTGTAGTGTCCTCAATTATCTCCATCACATCGTTTTCTTCAATTGCAGGAGAAAGGATATGAATAATGGGAATCCTGACATCCTCTGGTATCTTTAAAGATGATCCTAGATTTGCTAGGGCATCTGCCTCTGCATTCTCCTCTCTAGGTACCAAGTCTTGAAGATATGTATGATCTCCTTGATCTTCCACTTGGTAGGGATGAAGATGACACAGATGCTCTAGACTTTGAGTTACAACTTAAAGGTCAGATAAGGGAACTGTTGATGAGGCAATAAAGTTCCCCAATAATGAAGGGTTTTGGCATTATCTGTTCCAGGGGGAGATTGTTGGGATTAAACCCTACCAAAGGAACAGATAATTTAAAGCCAAAACTGGATCAGAGCAGTGGATCCAGAATAAGCAGATGTTATGCATACAAGTCTCTCCCCATGAAAGTGGTTTCAACTTTCAACATCTGCTGACCTCCTATCTACTGATCATACACACTGCTGACCTACAAACTGCTGATCAAGTAAAAGCCTGATGGAAGACTAAAGCTCTGTTGTTCAATCTACTGCCTTGAGTCAAGCTCTGCTGATCTGGACAAGTACTGCTGGGTTCACATCAGTGGAAGGATGCAGCAGTAGTTTAAATGTCTTTATGTAATGAAATGTAATAACAGTAGTTTAGCATAGCAGAGGTTGTATAGATCAGAGGTTAGAGTTTGTTAGGAGGTTAGATGTCACTTTCATAATGACGTCAGCTTAGATGCTTCAGTGGTTTGCTCATGCCTATAAATAGAACAGTGCTCTGTACTGTTCTATTAGCTCTTTGCAAAATCTTCTTCCTTCACGAACAAACACTGTGAGCTCAGGCTGAGGGGGAGTTTGTATTCATACATTGCATTGTAATCGTTATTGAAATAAATTCAATCTTTCGGTTCTTTGTGGAAAATGTTTGATTAAAGCAATTCTCTTGTTTGATTGTGTGCAAAGTTTGTTTCCATCTTAATTTCGCTGCATAACTCATCCATCTTCATCTTATTTCAAACGAAAAACACAATCAAAACCAAACTCAGATCCTAACACATAGCAATATAACAGTATATGCATGTGGGTGTCATGAATGATGTATCCTCCTGATCAGATGGTTCCATTTGGATTTGTTGAAATCCAGATGAAGTACCCATAAAAGTAAGCAACTCATAGCCCGCTGTTGCATCCACCATGGAGTCATTGTGTGGGAGTGGGAAAGGATCCTTAGGACATGCTTTATTTAAATCAGTAAAGTCAACACATACCCTCCACTTTCCGTTTTTTTTTTTTTTTTTTTTGACAACTACCACATTGGCTAGCCATTTTGGATACTTGACTTCCCTAATCATACATGCCTTTAAGTGATTGTCCACTTCTTCTTGGATAATGGCATTCCTCTCAGGTGCAAACTTCCTTCTCTTTTGGTGGATTGGCCTGAAAGATTTATCAATAACCAACTTGTGAGTAATAATATCTTTGGAGATACCTGTCATATCCTCGTGCTTCAAAGTGAAGGTAGATTTTCTTCTCTTTAAGAAGGATACCATATCCTGCTCTATACCATCAAGGATCCCGAATCCTACAAAAAATTTGGATTCAGGATCCTCAGGGTACAGTGTTATATCCTTGATGTCATGCTCCATATCCTCCATGACATCCCTTGGAGGATACATTAATTGCTATGCTGCCCTTGGTTTTGAAGCTGGCTTCATTGAGGAGGTGTAATAGTTCTTTGCCTCCTGTTGATCACTTTCAATCTTCACTACTCCCCATGGGGTTGGCAGCTTCACACATTGGTGATACGTCAAAGGAACAACTTTCATGTTGTGTATCCATGACCTGCCAAGGATTACATTGCAACAAGACAAACTGTCACACCCCCAAATACCACCTAGGGAATGTCCCTGCTAGGCGTGTGACGTACCAATAACGA
The DNA here is from genome assembly GCA_030545235.1 of Helianthus tuberosus. Classification (NCBI taxonomy): domain Eukaryota; kingdom Viridiplantae; phylum Streptophyta; class Magnoliopsida; order Asterales; family Asteraceae; genus Helianthus; species Helianthus tuberosus. The sequence continues at coordinate 31,018,345 of CM060373.1, read as the reverse complement.
GCCACTAATTACATTGAACCATACATGTTTATAAATAAAATCCTCAATTATTAATGAAAATACCATCAACGAGTTTAAAAGAAAACCAACATGTTCAACGGAAGCAAATGATAAAGCGAAGTTAAACAGTTTCAAAACCAATGTACAGTATCAAGAAATCAATCAAATAAATCCTTCCAGTCGACCCATGACAACTCCAGCTACTTCAGACAGCAAGTTCCCAAATCCAAGATATCTAACGACCTGCGAGCATGCAACAAGTGTATCAGACAACGCTGGTGAGTTCATAGTTTTTACCAAAACGTTGATTACCAAGTGTTTAGTTAATCCATTGAAGTTAATTCCGAAAGTAATGTTGATAATACCCCGAATACAAGACGGCTTCTGATTATTTTTCCCTTTCTCCAATGCTCCTATCAAAACATTGGTCATGACTAGGTCATTAGTTCAACACCCATCCTCCCAGGTACGTGGTGAGGTTGCCAAACCTAAGTTGCGCTCCTAACTAATACCATGTTACCTCCCTGGTAACCAAACAACCCGGAGGGACTTTAAAGGTGATAGGAAGAGTATATTATCCAACATTCCCGTTTTTACCCAAAAGACTTATCCCTCCCTGGGATACCCACTGACTGTCCCAACAACTGGGACGCATGTAGGAAGAGTATATTATCCAACATTCCCGTTTTTACCCAAAAGACTTATCCCTCCCCGGGATACCCACTGACTGTCCCAACAACCGGGACGCATGCTCAAGAGACGAACTCACCTTTGATTTGCTCGGTAGAATTAATTACTCGTTTAGCAACAGTGATTTACCAAGCCCTATGATAGTTACACATAACAGTCAGTTTGCATACAAGCACAACACGTATTATTTCATGTTTAATCATCAGCTAGTGCACACGAATACAAGTGTTAACATTCATCACTAGGCATGGTATATCAATTAATCAAGCATGAATTCTATCATTAAAGTACGTTCTCATACTAGGTGCTACACATATAGAGTTATACTTCACGTTTCAAGTATTCAAATAACGCCTCATCACAAACATATGAACAAGGGGTGACTTCATGTACCATATTAATTCACAAGTTTAAGCCATTTCATTTCACAAATTAACATACCACATCATTCTATTGATTCCCCGAGTTACTGGCCCAGTCCACATTATAAGCCATCTGTTAACTAACGCGAACTTACCTGACTATTCGGCCTAAACCTTGCTGGCCCAGCCCGCGTTTGTTCAAGTGTTACATGCAGCCCATTCTGTCAAGTTTCTTATTCAATAATTTACAACCCACTCACATGTCGTGATTAACCAACCACCCTACCCGAACCCCTGTTTTACCTTATATCCTCGATCCATAGTACCCACATATGAGCAGCCATTATAATCTACCCCATCTAATTAGACAATATATGAAAGCCATAGGACCACGCATAACACAAACATCCCTATATATATATTGCCAATATCATATGCACAAGGCCCATGTGTGTGATATGGCCCACTATGAATCCCTTTCTATCATTACAGTAACTTAATGTTATACCACTCATAATCCAAATCAATTAACAAAATACCTATAATGGCTCAACCTAGATTAATCAGTTACTGATCTCATCGATCCATCAAATACTTTCATGCACATGCACCCTAGGTATCATATAACAGTTCAGTTTATGCAACATTGATTATTAATTACATAAACTCAATTATCCAAAGTGTGCGTATTATGCAACATTAATCATACAAGATCACAACATCGACATACACGTAAAATTCGTTGAACAAGATTAAACAAGATCACCAATTAGGAATTAACATAAATATAGACTCACTAAGCAAACGCTTGATCAAATAGGATAAGTTCTCGAGGGGGGGGGGTTCTCCTGTTTGCCGTACGTAGAGTATGATGGGGGAAGTAGGGTTTGATATTTGTGGTTTAGTGATTTACGTACAGAAGTCTAAATAATAGAAATACTAAAGCAGTTGGGCCGATCTATAAGCTGCCTTGGGCTATTTAACTTGGGCCGAAATAAATAATACACACAAGTAACTAGTTGGGCTTAATTGATTCGTTTGGGCCCATATGGTATGGTGTGTTATTTCAAGATACAATTATAACACACAAAGATATACCCGACCCAACAATTTTTAATAAGTTATTTAACCGAGTTGTCAAACGTTTAAGTTTAACGATGTTATAACTGAATAACGAGGAGTTAAGAACGTAAGATGAAACGTTACTAACCTCGAAAGTTCGGGTTGTCACATCATCCCCAACTTGAAAGAAATTTCGTCCCGAAATTTGACAAGTAAACACAGAAGAGTGAAGCGATAGAAACTCTAATTAAACAATATGTAATACCACACAGATAATAACCACAAATAATAATCAAGCATTACACGCAATCACTAAGCATCCAGATAACTGCACAGACACCACGTAAACCAAATTGTAAAAACAGGATTGCGAGGCCAGTTGGGTGCCACATCATCCCCAACTTGAACGGGAATTTCGTCCTGAAATTCGCCAATGATATCGAAAGTTGGTCCCACCATTTGAATAATCAGGGATAACAGAGCTTCACCTGATCTTTGCGTTCTCACAAGAACTTAGGTCCACGTCTTAGGTTCCAACGAACACTCATGATTGGAATTCGACTAAGTTAACGAACCTTGACTTCCTGGTCTATGTGCTCGATATATTCCTCCAGTAAAGGTATCGCACGTGTTTCATCAGACAACCACTGCCTTAGATCCGAAACATAAATGACATCGCGTACGTTACCCGATTCGTTGGGTAACTCGAGTTTGTTGGTTACGCTACCGATTCTTCCCAGGCCGTTGAATAACTCAACGTAACGTAAGTTAAGCTTGCCACGCTTCCCAAGCGTACCACACCCTCCCAGGGTTTTCAACATGATTCGACCGCCTACAATGAACTTTTGTGTTATCCGATCCCAGCAATCTTCCCAAGAGTTTCGAGTACAAGTCCTAGACCTGTGATTAGGTGGTCACCCATCCCAGTCTATCAAGAAGGTTGGCATTATTGTCTTACGTAATGCCTCAACAGAGCTGTCTGGTTACCAAGATGATAACTGCCGCAGTAGTACTCAACCATAGGTTAGAGTCCTTCCAATTTGCACCAAATCCAGTCACACACATGCTCGCAGCATGTCTTCGGGTGACACAAGAGTTCATTTTCTCTGATCGTTTGCCCAACGGCGATAAGCAATGCTCTGGTACTGACGTGAGCCAAGGGTGTTGTGTATTGCCTGCATAGATCAAATTCAGAGGTAACAGGAGTTGGCACATCATGCCTAGAAGCCGCCTCTCTCAGAGGAACATTGACAACTGTGAAGACTCGTCAGTTTTCTTGATTGCAAGAAAGTGTGCTGGTAACGTGTGTCCATCAACGATCATCCAGGTGATAATGTTTCCGTTTCAAGTTGTAAGTATACTAGTGATAAAATCCATGGCAGTCCGTTCCCATTTCTTACGTTTCTGGTTGCCAATATCCCACCATGACTTTCCCACAAATCAAACATTGTTCTCATGCGTTGCTATGTGGGCCTTCAGGCCCGGTCATCCGTACATGGTCTTCAGGTTTTAATTCATCCTATCTAAACTCAGATGAATATGATATCGAGGCCCGTGTGCTTCGCCTGCACCAGTTCCCTAAGGTTGCTGTATAGTGAGGTCCATATTCGTTCCATGAAGTAGCAAATATCGTTCGACCTGCCAAAGGTTGCTTCCCCATGCCCCACATGGGTCAATCTTGAGAACTCTCTACCTTCAGTTCTTCAGTTCGAGCAAGGTGAGTCTGATCATGTATGTTAGAGTCAATAGCAAGCTGCAAGGCTCGTGCACATCCAGGTTTCATGGTCGTATTCATTCAAAAGTTCCATCCAACGATGCCATCACATGTTTAGCTTTCTTAAAACAAGGGTACATGGGAGGCTCTTGTGATCGGTCTAAGTGGTGCATTCGGTACCGTCCAAGTAATGCCTCCAATTTAAACCCAAAGTCTACGGCTTCCACCGCAGGTCGTGACTCGTGCAGTTCTTCCTGTAGGTCCATTACGTAAGTCATCACTTTCTCGTGTTACGCCGGTGTGTAAACATTGCAGAGTTGGGATTCGAAAGCTGAAAAGACGTCCTCCTGTTTTGTCCTTCACGAACACATCACCCTACTGTGCTAAAGAGATTTAAGCTGCACGATCTTCGAAAATCCTGTGGTGAATCTGCGATAGAGTCTAGTGTGACCAAGAAATTGCTGCATCCTTGAAGGGATCTTTGGTGCCGAACAATATCTAACGAAATGGGTCTTTAGCGAGATCCACGTGTATTCCCATTTCGTTGATCATATGACCAAAAAGGTATCTCTCGAATCCAGAAGTTACCTTTAACAAGACTTTGCGTGGAGTGGCTCCTCCCTTAGGAGCCCTAAAATAAGGTACAAATGCCGCCCATGATGTTCCTTCCTCTTGGAAATGATCCAGAATGTCATCCATAAATACGGTCGATTCATGTGGTCCATAAAGCTGCTGGTGTGTTGATTAACTCAATGGTCATGGTGTACAAATTCACAATGGCTGTATTGCGTTCGATATGCCGTTTCAGGAACATTCTCCTCTTGGTCTTCCGTCAATACATGGTCGAGGCAAACAGTTCTTGATTGTCACCTTGCTGAGTTCTGGATAATCAGTATACATAAGAAAAGGCTTTATCTTCCCGAATATAGTTGGGGCTTCCCAAATCGAACAAAAACTATGTCCAATAAAACTCCTGTCCAACAATTCCTGTAGATAGTCCTTGCAACCCCCCTGGTGCAAGACGGTATGTAGCACGAGTAATCAGGGTTGCCCCTGTCATGAGATCAAACTGAGATTCTGCCTAACAGTGGTGGAAGTAAATCTGTAAGCTCTTCGGGTAGCACACTGAGAGGAATCACGAACAATTGGTGGATCCTCGATCCTCTTTTCCTTAGCCTCAACATCAGTAACGGTTGCTAACGTAGCAGGGTGATCCCTCCGTAGACACTTCTGGGCCTTCATAGCTGATATGGCGCTAACCTTTGCACCACTCTGTTTCTTTAGAACAAATAACGATTCTCCACACCAAAATTTTTCTCCTCACAAGGTATGTCTGCGCGATTTCTGAGTAAGCAATCCACACTAACTACTGCATTGTAACCATCAGGGGTAGTAGAAGGAAGGTCGATGTTGAATACCTATCCCCCAAGGTCGAGTTTGCATCCCAGCGAACATATAAGGCTTCAATTGACTTGCATCAGCCGACTCCACAACAGGTTCAGTTTCAAAAAGCATCAGGGTTAAACAGGACAGAGATGAAGCGAATAGCTACCCATCCAAGCTATCGTGTTGCTATTACGCCTGGTATAGCCTATGCCAATACTAAATGTCCTTCCATGAGCTTCATTTCTAGTGTTGTTTTCGTCACGAGAATTTCCAGTACTGTCGTTGTTCCCTGGGTTGTCGTCACCTTGACTTGACACAGTCAATCCTTGTCGAGGTCACCTTCGTTTCCATATGGTAAGCTACGATCATGAGTACCTTGATGTTGCCACGACTGTTGCCTCTAATATTGTTGCCTGTAACGGTGTCCTGCGTCCTTTCACCAACAAGGTCCATCTTTTCACATTCCGTGCCACGTCCTAAGGCACTACTCATGGTGCGGGCGGTTAAACAGTCCGCTCTACAGTCAATCGTCATCGATTTTGTCCCGATTGGTTCGTAAGAGTCGACTCCCATGAGTCGCTGGCTAGGGTTAAGGATTCGATTGGAGTCAAATCGCCGTTGTTCATTGCCGGTAACTAGGGTCGTTCAAATGCTGAAGTCGGTAAGGTACTACGTTTACCCTCTTGTCCACCGTTCTTGCAAGTTGACTGAGTGATATACGGTATGTCGCGAGAGTGTTGCAGAAGTGATTGCACTTCGGGATCTAAGGCGTCAACACGCTAAGTTCCAGCAAACAAAGATAAGTGAGGAAAGTATAGTCCAATCACTTGACGCTGAGCCATCCAACTCAGGGACGTTCGTACTAGCACCTAACATTCTACACAGTTCGCTAGGCGTTCAGATGTGTGATCAGGTGATACTCGATAGCATCGAGATTTGTAAGGATTCAGAAAGGGGTGAAAAGAGCATGTTCGAGTAGGAGACAATCACTGCTATGACTCCTATAGACTGTTGAGTTCTAACATAACATCAATTAACAGAGCGGAACCCCTCTCACACTCGTTAAGCCTCACTGGGACTCACATGCACCCCACATTATTATTATGTGCGCACCCATAATAATAAGGCAATTTGCATTCTTATCTCAGTGCCTCTTAACTAGCGCTAAAAGGTTCCCCGAATTCGAGCAATAAGACAGATGACGCCACAACATAGATCATGAAAGTTCAAGAAGAGTCGCACTCTTAAAACACATAACATGGGTTGGTAACATAGAAGTTCATACTGCAGTGCTAAGTGTGCATTCACGTGTGATGTTATTCATAAGCAAACACTAGATATACTATGCAATAGTAAATGAGAAACGAACCTTGCAGTCTGGAGCTGAGTGTCATGGTCGATTTCGGATCTGTTCGGTTATAGTCTGGTTTTATAAAAACATTTTAAACCAAGTTCACTCTAACCAGTGGCTCTGATATCAAACTGTCATACCCCCAAAATACCACCTAGGGAATGTCCCTGCTAGGCGTGTGACGTACCAATAACAAGCCACTATTTACATTGAACCATACAAGTTTATAAATAAAATCCTCAATTATTAATGAAAATACCATCAACGAGTTTAAAAGAAAACTAACATGTTCAGCGGAAGCAAATGATAAACCGAAGTTAAACAGTTTCAAAATCAATGTACAGTATCAAGAAATCAATCACATAAATCCTTCGAGTCGACCCATGACCACTCCAGCTACTTCAGACAGTAAGTTCCCAAATCCAAGATATCTAACGACCTGCGAGCATGCAACAAGTGTATCAGACAACGCTGGTGAGTTCATAGTTTTTACCAAAACATTAATTACCAAGTGTTTAGTTAATCCATTGAAGTTAATTTCGAAAGTAATGTTGATAATACCCCGAATACAAGACGGCTTCTGATTATTTTGCCCTTTCTCCAATGCTCCTATCAAAGCATTGGTCATGACTAGGTCATTAGTTCAACACCCGTCCTCCCAGGTACGGGGTGAGGTTGCCAAACCTAAGTAGCGCTACTAACTAATACCATATTACCTCCCCGGTAACCAAACAACGCGGAGGGACTTTAAAGGTGATAGGAAGAGTATATTATCCAACATTCCCGTTTTTACCCAAAAGACTTATCCCTCCCCGGGATACCCACTGACTGTCCCAACCACTGGGACGCATGCTCAAGAGATGAACTCACCTTTGATTTACTCGGTAGAATTAATTACTCGTTTAACAACAGTGATTTACCAAGCCCTATGATAGTTACACATAACAGTCACGCATCCAAGCACAGGACGTATTATTTCATGTTTAATCATCAGCTAGTGCACACGAATACAAGTGTTAACATTCATCACTAGTCATGGTATATCAATTAATCAAGCACGAATTCCATCATTAAAGTACGTTCTCATACTAAGTGCTACACATATAGAGTTATACTTCACGTTTCAAGTATTCAAATAACGCCTCATCTCAAACATATGAACAAGGGGTGACTTCATGTACCATATTAATTCACAAGTTTAAGCCATTTCATTACACAAATTAACATACCACATCATTCTATTGATTCCATGAGTTACCGGCCCAGTCCACATTATAACCCATCTGTTAACTAACGCAAACTTACCTGACTATTCGGCCCAAACCTTGCTGGCCCAGCCCGCGTTTGTTCAAGTGTTACATGCAGCCCATTCTGTCTAGTTTCTTATTCAACAATTTACACCCCACTCACATGTCATGATTAACCAACCACCCTACCCGAACCCCTGTTTTACCTTATATACTCGATCCATAGTACCCACCTATGAGCAGCCATTATAATCTACCCCATCTAATTAGACAATATATGAAAGCCATAGGCCTACGCATAACACAAACATCCATATATATATTGCCAATATCATATGCACAAGGCCCATGTGTTTGATTTGGCCCACTGTGAATCCCTTTCTATCATTACAGTAACTTAATGTTATGCCACTCATAATCCAAATCTATTAACAAAATACCTATAATGGCTCAACCTAGGTTAATCACTTACTGATCTCATCGATCCATCAAATACTTTCATGCACATGCACCCTAGGTATCATATAACAGTTTAGTTTATGCAACATTAATTATTAATTATATAAACTCTATTATCCTAAGTGTGCGTATTATGCAACATTAATCATACAAGATCACAACATCCACATACACGTAAAATTCATTAAACAAGATCACCAATTAGGAATTAACATAAATATAGACTCACTAACCAAACGCTTGATCAAATAGGATGATGTCTCGAGGGGGGGGGTTCTCCTGTTTGCCGTACGTAGAGTATGAAGGGGGAAGTAGGGTTTGATATTTGTGGTTTAGTGATTTACATACAGAAGTCTAAATAATAGAAATACTAAAGCAGTTGGACCGATCTATAAGCTGCCTTGGGCTATTTAACTTGGGCCGAAATAAATAATACACACAAATAACTAGTTGGGCTCAATTGATTCGTTTGGGCCGATATGGTATGGTTTGTTATTTCAAGATACAATTATAACACACAAAGATATACGCGACCCAACAATTTTTAATAAGTTATTTAACCGAGTTGTCAAACGTTTAAGTTTAACGATGTTATAACTGAATAGCGAGGAGTTAAGATCGTAAGATGAAACGTTACTAACCTCGAAAGTTCGGGTTGTCACACAAACAGTCAATACAGATAATTTTTTAACAGAGTTTACCCCCTCAATATAGATTGGGATTTTGATGTCCCCCCGCATATTCTTTGTCTCTCTACTGAATCCTACAAGGATAGATGATCTTGAAACTATCTCTGACTCCGGGATGTTCATCCTTTTGAGGAAATCTAGTTGAATAATGTTCATCGAGCTCCCACCATCGATAAGGATCCTGCGAACAAAGTGGTTACATATAAATAAAGCAATGACTAAACCATCATGATGAGGATCCTGGATATCAACACGGTCATCCTCATCAAAGGATATAATTTTCTGCTGCGTCAGAGTTGAGGTTCGGATAGGTCTATCTCCTTTTTCCATCTCTTTAGCATGCCTTTGCACCGTATAGAATGAGGTTCCACATATATCGGAGCCTCTGAAAATGAAGTTGATAATTTGTGCATCTGCAGGTGGTGCAGGGGCTCTATCTAGAAGTTTCTCAGGATCCTGGATCCGTGAGTTTTTCCTTCCCAACAACTCTTTTAAGTGACCCTTGCTCAGAAGATAGCCTCCTTTCTGAGTGCAATGCATTCATTAGTGAGGTGACCAAAGTCTTCGTGTGCACACCACTTTGATTTATCCTTGTAAGATGTCGACTTTTCATTCTTCTTAGGCCATCTAGCTTTCTCACCTAGATTCTGCAAAGCAAGCATCAACTCACTATTATCAATAGAAAAACAATATTCAGATATATGAGGGTATTCTTCCTCGTCTTCTTCTTATTCGACAGAGTGAACATTTACATTGTCGTGTTTGGAGTATTGCTTGGATTGATTATTCTTGAAAAAAGGATCCTTGCTTCTCCTGTTTTGATGATCTAGATAGTCTATCCCGGATCCTCTTATCATCCTCTAGACGGATGAACCTTAGAGCCTTGTTTCTCACTTCATCTAAGTTCCTTTAAGGTGTCATAACAAGATCATCATAGAAAGGAGAATCTTTTTGCAATCCCATTTTAAATGCTTCTACAGCAGTGGCAATGTCTAGGTTTGGGATTTCTAAGGATTCTCTACCAAATTTAGTAACATAATCTCTAAGTGATTCATCACGGCCTTGGGTGATCCTATATAAATCACAAGTTAACCTTTCAATGGTTCTACTACAAGAAAATTGGTTATTGAATAAGTTAACTAAGTGTGAGAATGAAGTTATAGAATAGGGAGGGAGACTTAGCAGCCATTTTAGTGTTGATCCAGTAAGTGTAGATCCAAAGTCCTTGCATAAACAGGCTTCTTTCAATATATTAGGAATGGGGTTGATTTCCATTCTTTCTCTATACTGGGCTACTTGTTCTTCTGGGTTAGTAGTACCGGTGTATAACTTCATATTGGGGGTTTGAAAACGCTTTGGTATCTATGCATTGCATATGGGAGGTGCAAAGCGAGACATTCTGTGAGTTCCATCTGGGATCTCAGGAATGGGTTTGATAACTCATGGGACACTAGATATCATGCCCTTGAGTTTCTGCAATTCTCTGGCCATAGCTTGGTTAATTATTGCATCCTGCATGTAACCAAAGTTAGTATGAAAAGAAGTATTAAAATTGTTACCTCCTGACTGATTCAAAGTTGGTATCCCAGAAGTATATCGAGGATAAGACATGTCTGGTATAATTGTAGGTCCAGAAGAAACCATGGTTTGCATAGGGATGAAATCCCCTTCATGAATTTCAGAGCTTCTCCATGACTGTCTCCTTGAGGATCCTTGATCCTGACAGACATTAGGTCTCGGGTCGGTCTGCACTAGAGGTCTGGATGTGTGATCCATAAATCCTTGAACCCTGGGTGAAGATCCTTGATTGTTGAAGTAGGATCCTTGAGCCGGAAACGTCTCCATATATTCTGCAGAACAAAGGGAGGATCCTTGATGCTGAGTAGTCATCATTGATCCATGCTGATGGATAGAGGATCCTTGAGGAAGGGTCATCGCCAGTGATCCATGTTGTGGAATTGAGGATCCCTGAGGTTGCGTGCTGGACATCCTGGACTGTTGTGCTACATTTGCTGGGGTGACGAAGTCCAACATCCTGGGCACCAATGCAGAGTGATCCTCTGCTAGCCTCTTCTGTTTCTTGATATCATCAATCTCATGAAGGATCCTCTGGTTAGTTTTGTCTTGTTCCATGTAGCTCTTTATCTGCAAAAACAAAACAAAAATATCACTGTTAGTGTTAGTAGAAGAAGAACTAGTAGAAACTTTTGATCCTTTGAAGACGGATGATGTCTTCTTTTGAGTATTATCCGCATTCTTCTGGTATGGTGGTGGAATAGTAGGTAATGATGCACTAGTTTGGGATGAGGTAACCGCCGGCGTGGCACTTGAAGTGGGTTTTCCCTGAGAAGCCATGCAAGTGATGATTGTGAACAAAAATGAACAAAAAACATTTTTTTCTTAAATCGGAAGCACCACTTGCCCCACGGTGGGCGCCAAACTGTTTTGGTAAAAAATCAAACAAAGGATAATGTAACCAAATCTGATTTTGTGAGGTAGTGTGCATGAATGATGAAAAAGTATATGATTAAATATGAAATGTTGAGAACAATGAACACAATGATTTAAACGAGGAAAAAGCCCTTGATCTTAATGGGTTCTCTGGCATAAAAAACCCCAGATAGTGAAAACTATCACTATCAACTATATTGCACAATAAGACTAAATCTTCGGATGTTGATCAAGTGTGGTACAATGATTATTTTCTAATGTGAGAGAGAGTGTTGTTTCCAAGCTTGTATTCGAGAGTATCAGTGTGAGTATCAGCTAATATTCTTCCTAAAACACTTAATCAACCCCTTTTGAATCAAACTAATAACTAAGTCCTAAAATTATAGGAGACCACGTCCAAGCTCATGAACGTTGAGGGAATTCAACACGTGTGGCATCTTCAACGAATATTGACCGAGATTCCAGCTATGACTTGTTCCACATCGCCCATGACCTGCAAAGATCACGAAAAAGCATAGAGAACAATTGTTAGTAAACATAAGTAAATCTAAGGATCCTTGATCCTCCGGCTTCCTGCACCATCCGCGAAGGATAAGTGATCCAGGCAACACTTAAGGATAATTAATCCATGATAAGTAAAACCTATGCCCTAACAATTATGAGTCACTTAAAATCAATTTTGGTCACTCATGATCATATTTGTACAAAGTTAATAAAACCTAACACAATAAATATTAATATTTAAAAAAGATAGTTTTCGGATATCGGATAATCCGGTTATCCGAAATTTTTTAAAATCAATATCTGAAACCAAATCCAAAAATTCGGATTATCCCGTTTTCAGATATCTCGGATACGGATTTTCAGATATTTTGGATTCGGATTTAGTTCCGGGTTTTTTTAACACCCCTAATTATGAGGATACACGAATGCAAAGAAAGGGATATGTGGCGTGTCCAAAAACCCAATGTTATTTCCCTTGCATTTTTCCTTTCTCTCTCCTAGGTCGTGTTCAAAAACCCAATGTTTATTTCTCTTGCATTTTTCCTTCTCTCTTTTGCAAGGTTTGTAAGAGAACTGAACGTTCAACGAACAGTTTGTGACCCGTTTGATGGGAAGTTCGTTCTTTTAATAAATGAACGAACACGAATAAGAAATTTCATTCAAATAGTTAAATGAACGAACACGAATAAATGTCTCATTCATTCAATTATGTTCGTGAACGTTCGGTAATGCCTTCGTGAACATTCGTTCATGTTCTATTGTTTATGTTGTTCGTTAAAGATTATTTTGCATTTATCTATTTTATCTAAACTTTTAATATTCTTTACTACGTATTTATTTTATTATCTTGACCGATAAAATATGAAACTCTATTCTCATCTTGTTTATGCATTGTTCCTCTTTGTTCTCATTAATCAAATTGACAAATACTATTGACCTGCGTTCCATAATTAGGGCTTCAAGGTCTAGCACCACTCTCTTCCACCATCCACCTCTAGCCTGCGCCGGTTTTATTTGTGTTCGTTTGTGTTTGTGAATCATTCGTGAACAGCCTCATTTTCTTAATGAACGAACACGTACAAAAAATCTCGTTTGGTAAGTTTTCATGAATCGTTCGTTAACACAATATTTCTTTAAAAAATGAACGCAAACAAGACCTTGTTCGTGTTTATTTGGTTCGTTTATAGCCCTATTCCCTACAAATGAAAAGATAGTAGTAATGGGTGGTATGGGTAAGTGGTAATTCAAAATTTGAATACAAGATTTTGCCTACCAAAACCTATCCATGTTGCCTTCAAAAGTATTGCATAATGAGCTTGCACCTAAAGCATGAGCAAGTGTACCCCTTAAATTTTCAACATCTCAACATTTTCTTTCAAATATACATCATATATATATATACACGCACACACACACAGAAAGGACCATTTTAGAAAGAAACTTAACCTGAGAACAAAAAAAAGGACAATGGTAAAACAATAAATAGTTTATGACTCCTCCCAATAATTATTCTCTCTCATTAACTAGACAAAAACATGTATCCTACACATTTCAAAATTTATCAGACACGTATCAAAATTTATCATACATATATCCTACACATATATCGTAATTTATCTTAAACTTTATCCTACACATTTTGAAAATTGTCCTTTTCACAAATTATGTTGTCTTGAAAGATTATATTTTAAAAATGAGTTGAAAGTGTATTTAATTAGCTACTTTAGAGTAATACAATAAATTAATTAAAATTGTAAATTTACTTTTACAAAAACATTAATTACAAATATTAAAAATGTATTTCTATTGGTTTGAAACTTATTCTTTCTATTTTTATAAATAAAATTCTTCTGACCTTAACACTCAACTATATATATTCTTATTCAGAAAAATTGTTTTAAAACAAATATAATATAATTGTTATAAAACTTAAGAAATTGAGATCAAAAATTTCCTTTATATATCTTTCTCAAAAATGAACTTGAAAGATATGAAGCAAGGCTATTGTTGTGTAGAGATTAGTGTATTGAATGTAGAAGATGTGTGTCCCATTTATAGTGAAGCAATCTAGTTGTCATCCACATTCTTTGACTTTTCATCCACATTATATGAAAATGATGATTCATAACACTCCCCCTTGGATGACACTTTGCAAACTTTGGGGTAATTAAGTACTGCCTCATTAAAAACCTTGCTAGGAAAACCCAGTGGGACAAAACCATAGCTAAGGGAAAAAGAGTGCAGCTTGCATTATACACAGTGGATCAGATATGTTGCCTCATTAAAAACCTTGCTAGGAAAACCCAGTGGGACAAAACCATAACTAAGGGAAAAAGAGTGCAACGTGTATAATGCTCCCCCTCAATTTTCAATTTGTAAGGCATCACATTCTCCGTACGTGACGCATGCCAATGTCATGAACGTGTTTCCTGAAAGTTGCTGTAGGTAGTGCTTTTGTGAAAAGGTCGGCTGAATTGTTGCTGGATTGGACATATCTCATCTCGACTTGATTGTCTTTAATAAGGTCCCGAGTATATGCAAAGAATCTTGGTGGTATATGTTTTGTTCTGTCACTTTTGATATACCCTACTTTCATCTGAGAGACACAGGCGGCATTATCTTCATGGATAGGAGTTGGATTTTGATCTTTCTCTAGCCCACAAGAAGTCACTATGTGTTGTGACATAGATCTTAGCCATACACATTCTCTTGAAGCTTCATGTAGTGCAATGACTTCAGCATGATTTGAAGATGTTGCGACAAGTGTTTGTTTCTGAGAATGCCATGAAAGCGCAGTTCCTCCGTTCATAAATACATATCCAGTTTGAGATTTTGCTTTATGAGGATCAGATAAATAACCTGCATCTGCATAACCAACTAACCCTTCTTTTGAATCGTTAGGATAAAACAAGCCTAAATCAACGGTACCTCGAAGATATCGAAAAATGTGTTTAATTCCATTCCAGTGTCTTCTAGTGGGAGCAGAACGAAATCTTGCTAACAAGTTCACTGCAAAAGAAATGTCAGGTCTCGTACAATTCGTAAGATACATAAGTGCTCCAATTGCGCTGAGGTATGGTACTTCTGGACCAAGAACTTCTTCGTTGTCCTCACAAGGACGAAATGGATCATTTTCGACATTAAGTGACCTAACGACCATTGGAGTGCTTAAAGGATTTGACTTATCCATATTGAAACGTTTTAACAGCTTTTCAGTATAATTCGTTTGATGCACAAGTATTCCATTGCACATATGTTCAATTTGTAAACCAAGACAATATTTGGTTTTACCAAGGTCTTTCATTTCAAATTCTTTCTTTAAAAGAATCATTGTTTCAAGAATTTCTTTTTTCGTCCCAATTATATTTAGGTCATCAACATATACAGCTATAATCACATATCCTGTTGTTGTCTTCTTAATAAAGACACATGGACAAATAAGATTATTTATATAACCTTTACTTGTCAAATAGTCACTCAAACGATTGTACCACATTCTTCCAGATTGTTTCAACCCATATAAAGATCTTTGTAATTTGATCGAATACATTTCTTTGGGTTTTGAACTTAATGCTTCAGGAAGTTTAAATCCTTCAGGAAGTTTAAATCCTTCAGGAACTTTCATATAGATGTCACTATCAAGTGATCCATACAAGTAAGCTGTAACGACATCCATAAGACGCATTTCTAACTTTTTAGAAACTGCTAAGCTGATTAAGTATCTAAAGGTTATTGCATCCATAACGGGAGAATATGTTTCTTCATAGTCAATCCCTGGCCTTTGTGAAAAACCTTGAGCTACAAGTCTCGCTTTATGTCTTGTAACCTCATTTTTCTCATTTCGTTTTCGTACAAAAACCCATTTATATCCTACAGGCTTTACAGCCTTAGGTGTAACAACAATGGACCCAAAAACCTTTCGTTTGTTGAGTGAATCTAATTCAGCTTGCATAGCGCCTTTCCATTTATCCCAATCATGTCTATTTTGACAATCATTGACAGATTTTGGTTCAGGATCATCATCTCCACCCATGATGTCACTTGCTATAGAATAAGAAAATATCTCATCAATATTTTCCATTTCATATCGGTTCCATATGATATGTGTATGACCATAGTTGATTGATATCTCTTTGTTAGTATCATCAACATCTTCCTCATGAGAGGTTTCGGTATTTACCGCTTGATCAAGATTTTTATCCTTTTGGTCAATTTCATTTATAAGCGCTTTTCTTTTTCGAGGATTTTTATCCTTCGAACCAATTGGCCTTCCACGTTTTAAACGTTTCTGAGATTCATGAGTCATATTATTATCTATTGCCTTATTAGGGATCTCAACTCGAGCTGGAGCATTAGCAGCTGGTATATGAGATTTAGTAACCCTATTTATATCAGTAAATGCATCAGGCAATTGATTTGCAATTTCTTGCAAATGTATTATCTTTTGAACCTCTGTCTCACATTGTTTAGTTCTTGGATCCAAATATAACAATGAAGGTTCACACCATGTGACATCCTTCTTATTTTTATCTTTATTCTCTCCCCCTAATACAGGGAAAGTTGTTTCATTAAATTTACAATCAGCCAACCGTGCTGTAAAGACATCACCTGTTAAAGGTTCAAGATATCTTATTATAGAAGGTGAATCATATCCAACATATATTCCCAACCTTCTTTGAGGTCCCATTTTTGTGCGTTGTGGTGGTGCAATTGGGACATAAACTGCACATCCAAAAATTCTAATTTGGGAAATATTTGGCTGTTGGCCAGATGCAATTTGTTGGGGAGAGAATTCATGATTTGCACTTGGTCTTATGCGAATTAATGATTCAGCATGTAATATTGCATGACCCAAAATGGATACAGGAAGTTTTGTTCTCATTATTAATGGTCGAGCTATTAGTTGTAGACGTTTAATTAATGATTCAGCTAAACCATTTTGTGTATGCACATGAGCAACAGGGTGCTCAACAATAATTCCTCCAGACATGCAATAATCATTAAAAGCATGTGATGTAAATTCACCAGCATTGTCGAGTCTCACCCTTTTAATACTATGATCTGGGAAATGTGTTCGCAATTTAATAATTTGTGCAAGAAATTTTGCAAAAGCCATATTGCGAGTTGATAACAAAGACACATGAGACCATCTACTTGATGCATCTATTAGAACCATGAAGTATCTAAATGGTCCACATGGTGGATGGATTGGTCCACATATATCTCCTTGAATTCTTTCAAGGAACATTGGAATTTCTTTTTCAACTTTTATAAACGAAGGTCTTGTAATTAATTTTCCCAGAGAACAAGATACACATAAAGGAATTTTATCATATTTTGGGATCTTTTTATACTTTAATGGATGTCCATGAGTATTTTCAATTACTCTTTTCATCATTGTTGAACCTGGATGGCCTAATCTGTCATGCCATAAATTAAATGTTTCAGGATCATAAGAATTTTCTTTTACTGCCATATGTGCTTGAGGCACATCAATATATGTATAATGCAAACCAGATTGAAACATTGGCAGTTTTTCCAATATCTGACCTTTGCTCATGATATACAAATATTTTTCATTATCAACAGTCTTTGACTGAGTATCATATCCATTATGATATATGCTTTTGAAACTTAACAAGTTTCTTGATGACCTTGGGGAAAATAAAGCATTCTCTATTAAAAGCTTTGTACCATTTGGTAATATTAAATTTGCTTTTCCCACTCCTTCTATTAATTTTGTAGGACCTGATATTGTATCAACGGTTCCTTTTGTTGGTTTCAACTCATAAAAATATTTCTCGGATTTAAGTATAGTATGTGTAGCTCCACTGTCAGCTATACATATATCAGCATCATTCATTCGAACTTGAGCTTCAATGATATCCATTTTAATCTTACAATTAAAACAAAATGATAAGAGTATTATTAATATATTATAATTATTGATAATAAAAAAAACTTTATTATGAAGGAAAGACATAATAAAAATACATATTTAATTGTTACATAAAATCATTGAGATCAAGCAACATTTTGTTTAAATGTCTTCATTAAAATCCGTGGCATTTAGCTGAACACTGAATTTATCCAAATAGTTTACTTCCTTCTCCTTTCCTTTAAGCGAGGCTTTGTAAAGCTCACATAGATGTGGAGGTGTTCTACAAGTTTTTACCCAGTGATCTATACTTCCACATCTATAACAAGAATTATCAATTTTTCCGGACACACCGGCTTCATTTCTTTGATTATGAAAATTCGAAGTATTATCTTGTGGAGCATGATAATTAGTAGTTCTTTGATTTCGGCCACGGCCACGACCTCGCCCACGACCTCGGTAATATTTATTATTTTTGAAAGTATGATTGTGACCATTATAATGGCCTTTACCAAAATACCCACGACCGCGGCCACGGCCTCGTCCTTGGCCTTGCCCACGGCCTTGTACTTGGCCTTGCCCACGGCCTTGTCCTTGGTCTTGCCCACGGCCTTGTTCCCTTTTATTTTGATAATTATTAACAACATTCGCTTCAGGTATAGTTAATGCTCCTGTGGGACGTGCTTCATGATTTTTCATCAGAAGTATGTTATGTTGTTCTGCTACGAGGAGATGCGCATTCAAATCAGAGTATCTGTAAAATTTCAACAATCTATATTGTTGTGCCAAACTTATATGTGACGCATGAAATGTGGAGTAAGTTTTCTCCAATTTTTCTTCCTCGGTAACAGGGTGCCCACAAAACTCTAATTTTGAACATATTTTAAATAGAGCAGATGTATAATCATTTACTTTCGTAAAATCTTGGAACCTCAGACTGTTCCATTCATTTTTAGCCGTGGGAAGTAAAACTTCCTTTTGATTATCAAATCTGTTCTTTAAATCCGTCCATAATTCATATGGATCATCAGAATTGAAATATTCATGCTGTAGTAGATTATCAATGTGTTTATGAATAAACACATCAGCTTTTGCCTTTTCCTGATTCGAACAATTATTCTCTTCATTTATGACTTCTATCACACCCATTGCTTTTAGGTGTCTTTTTACATTTGTTGTCCAAGTCATATAATTTTCTCCGGAGATATTCAATGCTGGAAATTCCAGTTTCGCGATATTTGCCATTTTGTTATTTGATTATAATTGCTTGAACGTTTCCTTGGCTAGAACCTCGTGCTTGGCTAGAGCTTCGTGCTGATAACATGTTATAAAACTTAAGAAATTGAGATCAAAAATTTCCTTTATATATCTTTCTCAAAAATGAACTTGAAAGATATGAAGCAAGGCTATTGTTGTGTAGAGATTAGTGTATTGAATGTAGAAGATGTGTGTCCCATTTATAGTGAAGCAATCTAGTTGTCATCCACATTCTTTGACTTTTCATCCACATTATATGAAAATGATGATTCATAACAATAATTCTCTATTAGAAAAGTAGTTTTTTTATTCATGCAATTTATATGACAAATTTTGTAATCAAAGTCAACATTCCACAACTTTAAATTATACTTTAAGTGTTAATAGTAAACGTGAGTATTACTTTTGACGCTCACATTTATATTTAATATATATTTGATACTCACATTTTTATATCATATATATATATATATATATTACTAGTACAATAATACAATAGTACAATTCTTTCACATGTTGTGGTGGAATTTGATATATACATAAAAGGAAAACGTTACTTATCCTGACGTGATGCAAATCCACCAAAAAAAAGACTTTCATGATGTGATGGGAATTTCGTCGGCACTGGATCGGGTTGTTAGGATATTAGTACGGTACCGATGTTATAAAAACAACTTTTTTCTTAATTTCCGTTGTAAAAACCAATTATATGTTTTTATAAAAGCGTATTTGTGTATCTCGGAATTTGATATATACACAAAAGGAAAAAGTTACATGCCATGAAGCGACAGGAAATTGGTCGGCACTAGATCGGTTTATTGGGATATTAGTACGCTACCTTATTATGAAAAAAAAAATTTCTTAATTTTTATAATTATTGTGAAAACCAATCATTTTTTATAAAAGGCATATCTCCCGTATCCCGGAATTTGATATATATCCAAAAGGAAAAAAGTTACTGTTGGATCTGAGAGTGCTTGTTTTTGAGAAAAATCCTTTAGAAATTAATTAAAACAATAATAATGAACACATCAATTCAATACACAATTTGATTTCAGAATGATCGTCAAATGACTTTATATATTGATAATGATTAAGTACAATCAAAGGTACAATTTGCTCCCCCTTACAAGGTGCATTCTCTCTCTCTCTCTCTCTCTCTCTCTCTTAGTTCTTCTGCTTTCAGCTCTAAAAATTCTAGATATTACATCGTGGTACTGTTCTATTTATAGAGGAGAGAACTACTAGTGACGTCACCATGAAATCAAACCTAAACAACTTATTGATGGATGTAACTGCCAGCAGGTTTGCAAAACTATTGGACAATTAGGAAAACCACTATTACTTTAAAATTCTATAAATACAAGGAAACAACTGGGATTCCAAAATTGGCAGACGGATTCCAGCACTTTTCGAATCCAGTAGTACTTCTGGTCAATGATGCGTGTGAAGTGTTATATATATTAGGTGTATATTTTAAGCCCCTTTAACACTTATTTTTAGCCAAGTTTTAAATTTATAAAACACGATATTTTACTAACACTAAACACACATATGGGCAAGTGCACCCATCGTGAGTATAGTATAGTGTTGGCAAGATACCGAGGTCGTCCAAGGACACAAGAGCTTTTAGTACCGGTTTATCCTCAACGTCTAATCAAAATAAAAAGTTTAGAAAAATGTTTTTTAACTAAGAAAAATAAAAACTAACTAAAATGCTTAAAATAAAATAAAAAGAAAAACAGATAGACAAGATGAATCACTTGGTTCCGACTCGTATCTAGTGTAACCTTTGATTATTTCCGCAATTTTGCACATAATTAAGAGATTATCTTAGTTATTGTAGTAGGCCCCTCTTTTGAAGGTGACGTTACCCTCACCCCAGTAGTTTGAGTCAGCAAGGATACAATCCTAAAAGGGTGGATTATTGGAAGATAAATAATTAACTTATTAATGCAAATTATGGTAGGCCCCTCTTTTGGAGGTGACGTTACCCTCGACTAAGTAGTCTGAGTCAGCAGGGATACAGTCCTAAATAGTCGGGTTATAGTATTAATAGTAGTTAACTTATGAGGGGATCAAAGAGTTTGGACCCCCGCCATCCAATACCGTGAAGTATTGAAGGAGGTCCTACTAAATTTGACCTAGGTCCATTGCAGGACCTCTAAACGCTGAACAATGGTAAGACCTTTACCAAACCGTTCTCTTAACCCCCGACCAGGTAGCCAACATACCTCCATATAGACCGTGGAGATATGAATGGTGAAAATCTTTTATTTTATATAGACAGTAAAATAATGCCAAGACACCACGGACAAACGATAAGGAAAGATCACCTTCAACATAAGCAACTAGTTATTAAAGTCATTAATACAAAACCAAATAAAAAATGCAAAAGATTAGAAATAAAAAGTATTACACTAGACACTTTGTCTTCACCAACTGATGTAAGAGACTTAGGTAAACATGGCCTTGATTGTCAAGAACTCTTACGATCAATCTTGGATCCCGAGACGACTCACACACTCTATGATGGACAATGGATGATGGTGGTGGATGATGGTGTTATGGTGGTGGTGGGTGGTGGGTGAAGTGTGAGAGAGGTGGTGTACCAAGGGATGGTTTGAGCTTGAGCCAGGCACTTCTATTTATAGGCTGAACTGAAGCTCGGGCACGGCCCCGTGTCCAGTGGGCACAGCCCCATGTCCACATCCTCTCTTTCTTCATTAAATGCAGCTTTGTCTTATTAGTTGACCACGCCCCCGTGTCCGCTGAGCACGACCCCGTGTGCAGAAGAATCTTTGTACTATGAAGATTTGCCTGGATTGTGCGAATCTTATAGTTGACCATGGCCCCGTGTCCGCTGAGCACGGCCCCGTGGTGGGCAATAGAAGCTTCTACCACTTTGTCTTTTTTGCTGACACTTGGGCACGCCCCCGTGCTGGCTGAGCACGGGGCGTGTTCAGGCTTCTGGTCTCTTGTTTTGCTTGGGAAGATGCTGTCGTGGGGTCGGGCATGCCACGTCTTGTTCCTTTTCTTGTACTTTATATTAGATTTTGATGTCTTTTTGCTTCTTTTGTTAATTTGAGCTCATTTAATCTTGAAAATACAAAAGGAAGACAAAAGCACACTTTTTCCAACATTAGTACTAAAAAAGGGTTAGTTTTATGCCTCATTTAATGAAATTTATATGTTACATTTTGAACACATCAAATACCCCCACACTTGAATCTTTGCTTGTCCTCAAGCAAAACTCTTTAATATGTGGCTATTTACACTCCCAAATGGAATGGGTAGAAAAGAAGGTTTTGGGCTTGTCATAGAGTGTCGGGATTTCCAAGATTCTTTATTTAGTTTTATTTTTATTTATTTACAATCCTATTCGTCATGATTTATATAAAACTTTTCATAAGATAATTTACTTATTAGGGCAGAACATGCCTTTGTAAAATTCTATTTATATACAAGTTCACATACCTCACGGGGATCACTCAACACTCGGCCGAAAATGTATTTTTGTGGATCACTCGAGAGCGTTATGGAACTTACTCCTACCATAGGCTTGCCAAGCCATCAATCCTCCTCCTTTTTAACTTATATACCTTTGTAAATATCAAGAGGACTTTGTGGGTTAAGGGTTAGGCTTGGGTTAAAGGTAGGTGGTTGGATTGGTGGTTAGTAGAAAAAGGGCGAAAAGCGTAACAAGTTTCGGTTTTCGTAAGACTTTCTATTTTTGTAACTTTTCTTTTGATGAAGCTATTTATTCAAACAAAGTTATTTTTGATGAACTTGTTTGTTTATTTTCTTTTGCTTCATCATCAACAATTTTTTTTTTTGAAAAGTCATATGAAGAACCGAACTTGTTACTAAAACAAAGGGTTAAAAATGAAAAAGATTTTGTTGGTAAAAAGGGTGTTTGGTTAGGGTTATGAAATGAAAAGGTTTAGGCTCAGAGGGGCTAACTAGGGGGATTTTGGGTAAGTGGTAAAAAAAATAATGGTGTAGAAATAAAAAGGGTTAGTCCTAATGCCTCCATCATTTACTTACTCGGGTTTAAGTTGGTAAGGATTGGGAATGTATCGTCATGGCAAGTTCTAGAGTCGTAAGAACCAAGCGGCTATTCACACAAGAAACGAAAAATGAGCATTTAGTTCTAATGATATGTAATTGTATGCTCAATAAAGGCTCAAAACTCACTTTTGTGGGAATGGGTTTTTTTTATGTGATCAAGTATATATAATCAAATTTTAACTAAGCTTGTCATGCCTTTTCATAATTTTCTTATGTTGGTTCTTTTTATCACGACGCTATCGGTTGTAAATTTCTAAAAATATAACCTTTTTAGAACTTGAAATTCCCGAGTTAAACCTAGACAAGTAAAAAAAATGAAATTTTTTTGAAAAAAATTAGCAATTCCAATAGAGTTTTGTGTAAGGCTTGTATTTAGGACTTGCGAGATTCAAGGTTTTAGCATCCCCCCCTCACTTAAATTACACATTGTCCTCAATGTGTCCCAAAAATAAGTTTTTAGGTTGATTGAATGTGTAAAAAGGTGTAAAAAGCAAAAATTTTGTGTTACTGGCTACCTGGACACGACCCCGTGTTCAGGTGCCAGTAACGAAAACTTACAGAAGGTGAACACGGGGGCGTGTTGGCTGGACACGACCCCGTGTCTGTCATGGTCTGCAGAAATAAAACAATCAGCAGGTTCAGGGGAGTGAGCACGGGGGCGTGTTGAATGGACACGGCCCCGTGTGGACAATCTGCAAAGTTGAAAAACAGGTTTCTTTCGTCGGTTTTTCTGTCCCGGCTTTAGTAGTACTAATGTTTAGCACTTTAAGCCTCCTGTGTACCTGCTTATTCAATAGACACCATACCATACCATAGCAAACATCCTACTTTTACCAATATTCAACATCCATGTCAAAGTTAAAAGAAAAGAAAAAAAATGCAGAAAATAAAAGAAGTTAGGGAAATTAAATTGTTCAACACTTGGCACGCAGGCCATCAATTGTTCAAGAGTGGAAAGGGTTAACCTGGGGAACCATCAAACAACCTCCTCTTCCTCCGCTCCTCCCGCTTATTCCATGGCATCATCATCGTCATCATCATCGTCCCCTCCATGGCGTGCAATGTGGTCTCGTATGTATCCAACATCATCTTGGATATCGGATATGTTTCTTTCGATAGCTCCGACCCGGTGGTAGGTGTTGCTCGCCATGTTGTAAGTGTTCCTGGTGCACATAAGGTTTTCCTGCAACAAATCATGCAAACTTTGGAAATTAGGAAAACCGCCTCCGGAGGAGGATGATTGGCCCGGATCACCGTGGGGTTGGTATTGGTACTGATGATGTTGCGGAGCTTGGAGGACAAGCGCTTCTTGCGGGTTCCATGCATGACCTTGCGTCCTTTGAAAGCTTACCGTCCCATCTTCCACCTCATAAATCAGGTTCATTGAGCGGCATATGTGTATATCCACCGTACCCGACCATGGGCTCCTCTCAAATGACCTAGGTATGTGGGCGAAGTGCTTGAACAGACGGTACACCCACCCCCCAAAGAAGATGGGAGTCGGTGCACTAGCAAGGCGGTTGTGATGCATGTTTCGGAGCATGAGGAACGGAACATCGAGCGGCCTGCGGTTGTGGATGCACTGGAGGACAACCAAACCTCTTAACCCAACGACGCCACTACTTTCATGCCTTTGGCTAAGAGAGTAGCCGAGGAGCCTATGAATGTATCTGTATAGCGGATCCCTCGACTTCGTACTCTTAGTGCTGCTCGGATTGTAGTACCCTTCACCAATCTGAGCCCAAATGGTTTGGCGTTCGTTTTCACCGATCTCTCTCATTCCTCCAGTATTTTCTTCGTTTCCCGCATCCTCTTCCGCATACAACCCGACAATCGATCCAAACTGAGCCATAGAGATCGAATATTTCGTTCCGCCACATCGGAATGCTACCCCGTCATTGTCGAACGGGTCGCACCTCTAGTTGAATGTGAAGGTGCTATAGAACTCCAAAGTGCATTCGTGGATGGAACGGAGTCGAGTTGTTAGGGCGACTCTGAGTGGTCCCGTGACAATGTTGTTGAAGCGGTCGATTTGATTCACCATGGTAAGCAAGTCCGTGCAAGCTTGCCTCGGGTATTCCTCCGGCCTTGTTTGAAGAATCTCGTATCGAGCTCTCGCATCGAGCTCATTGGCGTTAAATCTTGTGAACTTCCTGGCCATCTGCAAGAATACACCAAAAGTTAGCACGAAACAGAAATATTTTCGGACAAAACTGCAAACAGTGGTCTGGACACGACCCCGTGTTCAACGGACACGGCCCCGTGTCCAGGCGTCTGTTACTCAAAAATTTCATTTTTCGACCCGGTTTCGAAAACTTGAAAATTTTTGGTCCAATAGGTGCGGTTTCCCCCGAAAATGAAACCCTAAGTGCCGTTTTTCCCAAAATATCCCGTTTACCCTATCAATTTTATCTTTTTCGGTTCAAGAACAAGGGTTTGGGGTTTTTGTGAGAAATCAGGTGAATCTATGAACAATACAAGTGTATTTACTTCCCATATCACTAATCTAACTAAATGCAAACAGATCTAAACAAAAATTTGAGGTTCGATCCGTATGAACATCAAGAACCCTAGATTTTCCCCAAATTTTTGGTGTATTAACTACATGCAAGTAACTAATCTAACTACTAAAAGTGATAGAATCATACCTTGATGTTGTTAGAGCGATAGGAGACGTCGAAAATCTGCGAAAAATCGCCTGGAACCAGAGCTTTTTCGGGGAAACGGGGCGTGTGGAATGAAGTAACTGTTTTGAAAAAGGGGATTTATCCCGACTGCAGCGCGGACACGGCCCCGTGTCCAGCGGACACGGCCTCGTGCCGAGCAAAGTTTTGATTTTTTTTAGTACTCGTGTGAGTGCCCTTGTTTCCCATAAGCTTTGGTTAGATAACTTACCGCTTTATTTGTCGTCTCAATCATTCTTAACTTACCAGGTATGATGTTTCATTCGTCCACCGTTTGAAGCGAGATCTCTTCTTCTTCATCCTCAATGAACCCTTGATAGCGTTTCAGCCGTTGGCCATTGACCTTAAATGGAGGCCCATTTCGAGATTTAATTTCTACTGCACCGCGTGGGAAAATACGGGTGATGGAAAAAGGTCCTGACCACCTAGACTTTAATTTACCAGGAAACAATCGAAGTCGTGAATTAAACAAAAGAACTAGATCCCCTACCCAAAATTCATTAGGTTTAATATGTTTATCATGCAAATTTTTCATTCTTTCCTTATAAATTTCGGAGCTTGAGTATGCATAATTCCTAAGTTCGTCTAATTCATTTAGTTGACAAAATCGATTTTACCAGCAAATTCCAAATCTAAGTTTACATTTTTGATTGCCCAGTAGGCTTTGTGTGCAATTTCTACTGGCAAGTGACAACTTTTTCCATAGACTAGCTTATATGGGGTTGTGCCTATTGTTGTTTTATAGGCAGTTCGAAAAGCCCATAAAGCATCATCTAATTTATCCGCCCATTCCTTTTTATTTAACCCTACGGTTTTTTCAAGTATTCGTTTTAAACCTCTATTAGTCACTTCGGCTTGTCCGTTTGTTTGAGGGTGATATGCTGTTGAGACCCGGTGATAGACCCCATATCTTGTTAAAAAAATTTCGAGTTGATGGTTGCAAAAATGGGTACCTCTATCACTTATTAATGCTTTAGGTGTGCCAAAATGAGAGAATAATTTTCTCAGAAATCTTACCACGACTCTTCCATCATTTGTTGGAAGTGCCTCGGCCTCGGCCCATTTAGACAAGTAGTCTACTGCCACAAGTATATATTTGTTTCCTTTCGATGGTGGGAAAGGTCCCATAAAGTCGAGTCCCCACACATCAAAAATTTCACAAACAAGAATACCATTTTGTGGCATTTCGTTTTTGGAAGAATGTTACCTGTTCTTTGGCAAGCATCACATGTCTTGACAAGACTTTGGGCGTCTTTGTAAATGGTTGGCCAATAAAATCCTGAATCAAATACCTTTCGTAGCGGCACCATGATGCCCTCCGTATGGACCTTCATGACAATGGCGGAGAATTCTTCGTGATTCGCTACCATGTACGCATCGTCGGACGAGTTGGTCGGCACACATTTTGAAAAGATATGGATCTTCCCAAAAATAGTGTTTCACATTGGCAAAGAATTTTTTTCTTTGATAATGTGACCATCCTCTTGTGACTATACCGCTAGCTAGGTAGTTAGCATAGTCGGCGTACCATGGCTCTTCCTTATATTCCACCATTTCCAGGGACTCTGTTGGAAATTTTTCATTGATTTGCTCGTCCCTGGTCGCCTCCAAGGCTAGGTCTTCTAAGAGCGAAAGATGATCTGCTGCGGTATTTTCTGCTCCTCTTTTGTCTCTGATTTCAATGTCAAATTCTTGGAGGAGTAGAATCCACCTAATCAAACGTGGTTTTGCGTCCTGCTTCTTGAAGAGTTATCGAATGGCTGCATGATCTGTATAGACTATAGTTTTAGAAAGAACAAGATAAGAACGAAATTTATCAAAAGCAAATACCACAGCTAGTAATTCTTTTTCAGTTGTTGTGTAATTTTCTTGTGCATCATTAAGTGTTTTACTAGCATAATAAATTGGGTGGAAATGCTTTTCTTTTCTTTGTCCCAAGACAGCTCCAACTGCAAAGTCACTAGCATCACACATGATTTCGAAAGGAAATTTCCAATCAGGCGCTATCATGATAGGTGCGTTGACTAACATTTCTTTTAAGGTTAGAAATATCTGGTTGCAATCCTTGTCAAAGATGAAAGGGGCATCTTTTTCAAGTAATTTTGTTAGAGGCCTTGAGATTTTTTAAAAGTCTTTGATAAACCGCCTATAAAATCCGGCATGTCCTAGGAAGCTTCTGATAGCTCTTACGGAGGATGGAGGTGGTAATCTAGAAATGGTATCTATTTTGGCTCGATCCACCTCCATTCCTTCGCTCGAGATCTTGTGACCGAGTACTATTCCCTCCGTTACCATGAAATGGCATTTTTCCCAATTAAGGGCGAGGTTAGTTTCCTCACATCGGGATAGCATTCGTTCAAGGTTATCGAGGCATTGGTCGTATGAATCCCCAAAGATAGAAAAGTCGTCCATGAAGACTTCCATCGTCTTTTCTATCATGTCATGGAAGATGGCTACCATGCAACGTTGGAATGTTGCTGGGGCATTACATAGACCAAACGGCATGCGTCGATAAGCAAAAGTTCCATAGGGACATGTGAAAGTTGTCTTTTCTTTGTCTTCAGGTGCTATTGGGATTTGAAAGTAACCTGAAAAACCATCCAAGAAACAATAAAATTTATGACCGGATAATCTTTCTAGGATTTGATCAATGAAGGGCAAAGGAAAGTGATTTTTTCTTGTTGCTTCATTTAATCGTCTATAATCTATACATACTCTCCATCCTGTGACGGTTCTCGTTGGTATTAATTCATTTTTTTCGTTAGTTATTACCGTCATACCTCCTTTCTTTGGAACTACTTGGACGGGACTTACCCACGGACTATCGGAGATAGGACAGATAAGTCCGGCGTCAAGTAACTTGATGACCTCGTTTTTAACCACTTCTTGAACATTTGGAATCACTCGACGTTGTGGTTGGATAACCGATTTGTAGTCATCATTCATCAAAATTTTGTGTGTGCACATAGAAGGACTAATTCCTTTTATGTCTACAAGTTTCCAAACTATTGCATTTTTATGTTTTTTCAAAAGACTAATTAATTTTTCTTTTTCTAAGCTATCTAATTTAGACGAAATAATTACAGGTAAATTACCCTCTTTGTCTAGAAAAGCATATTCCAAACCTTTTGGAAGTTCTTTGAGCTCAAGTGGTGGGTCTTTAGGAGACTCCTTATTTGGTTGCTCATTTCGATCAAGAACTTTAAAAGTTTGTTCTATGGCGACCTCTTCTTCAACAAAGTGGTCAATCTCTTCACTTGTATCGGGTGGTTCATCTTCATCTTCAATTAGGGGGTCATTATTGCCGAATGGATATTTCATTGATCGTTCGAGATCGACACTTCTTTTAAATGCCCCTAATTGAAGAGGTAGATTGTTGAACTTCTGGTTTTTCAAAGCTTCGTGTGTTTTTACAAATGGTCGTCCCAACATTAGAGGAGCGTCATCGAGGATGACAAAGTCGGTTGGTATTACCATTTGATTTGTTTGAACCAAAACATCCTCAACTATACCGATTGATTTTATTACTTTCCGATTGGATAGAAAAATGGGTATTTGAAGTGGAGAAAAATCACTAATACTTAATTTTTCGAAAATGTAGTTAGGCATTATGTTAACACAAAGATCTTTATCAATTGTGACATTACTAATAAACGAATTTTGAAAGAAACATGGAACCGGTGTAATGTTAATTTCAAATGGATCTTCTTTTATCAGCGAAGTTTGATCATTAGTTAACTTAACACTTACCGTTTCGTCAATTTTAGTGTTAGTGTTCAACTCTTTTAAAAACTTAGCATGAGTGGGTACTAAACAATGATTTTCGAAAGAAGGTGACAAGAGATTAATTTCTTCAAAATTAGACTCTTCTTGAATTTTAACGTTGTCGGACTCACCTATT
The DNA here is from genome assembly GCA_030545235.1 of Helianthus tuberosus. NCBI lineage: Eukaryota > Viridiplantae > Streptophyta > Magnoliopsida > Asterales > Asteraceae > Helianthus > Helianthus tuberosus. The sequence continues at coordinate 30,988,639 of CM060373.1, read as the reverse complement.
TCGTTGTTTAACTCATGTGTCCGTTTTTCACTTATTTGTTCTTCCATTTTTACACTTTTGGTTATCTCTTCCTTTTTTTAATTCTTCTCTTGCGCGGGACTCCTCTTCCCTTGCGCGAGATTCTTTTATACAGCGATCGATAACTCTAATGTGTTCTAATATCCTATCGGTTACTTCGGTTATAGAAAAAGAATCGGTATTTTCTAAGCTTGAATCCGGTTGTTCGACCCTTTGTTCCTCATAATACCCATATGAAGTAGATGGTTCGCACCATTGTTCTTCATTGTAAGCATATGATGGATAAGGTTCGTAATTTTGTTCTTCATAATACTCATATGAGGTGGGTTGTTCACGCCATGGTTCCTCATAATAAGCATATGAAGGTGGTGGCTCCTACCTTGGTTCATTAAAATATGAGTATGAGGGAGGAGGTTCATACCTTTGGTCTTCATAGGATGTATATGAAGTTGATGGCTCGTACCTGGGCTCCTCATAGTAGGTGTATGAATTGGATGGTTGATATGAGTGATTGTATTGAACCGAGCGTGAGTTACGACAATTAGTGCAATAATTACCCCTATAATCATCCTCCTCATAGGTGTAGTTGTAACCTCCTGAGTATTGATCCATAAGAATCACTCAGCAGACCACAACCAAGTCTCGAGATCAGAAAACAAAAATAAAAACGGAAACAGAGGCTGGACACGGCCCCGTGTTCAGTGAACACGGCCCCGTGTTCAGGAACTGTATCTGGGCGTTTTAATTAAATTTACTGATTTCGTTGAGCACGGGGCGTGTTCAGTGAGCACAGCCCGTGTTCAAGCTACTGTTACTGGGTGTTTTTATGAAAATGTGCAGCACGGCCCCGTGTTCAGTGAACACGGTCCCGTGTACAGGCTACTGTAAATGTAAAACTAAACTAAAATGCAGAAAAATGTGCGCGCTTTCAAAAAGGTTTTGAAAAACTGATTAGGCCGTCGATTTTAAGCTTTCTTAAAATCCTTGTGTCCCCGGCAACGGCGCCAAAAACTTGATGCGTGTGAAGTGTTATACATATGGGCAAGTGCACCCATCGTGAGCGTAGTATAGTGTTGGCAAGATACCGAGGTCGTCCAAGGACACAAGAGCTTTTAGTACCGGTTTATCCTCAACGTCTAATCAAAATAAAAAGTTTAGAAAAATGTTTTTTAACAAAGAAAAATAAAAACTAACTAAAATGCTGAAAATAAAATAAAAAGAAAAACAGATAGACAAGATGAATCACTTGGTTCCGACTCGTATCTAGTGTAATCTTTGATTATTTCCGCACTTTTGCACATAATTAAGAGATTATCTTAGTTATTGTAGTAGGCCCCTCTTTTGAAGGTGACGTTACCCACACCCCAGTAGTTTGAGTCAGCAAGGATACAATCCTAAAAGGGTGGATTATTGGAAGATAATTAATTAAGTTATTAATGCAAATTATGGTAGGCCCCACTTTTGGAGGTGACGTTACCCTCGACTAAATAGTCTGAGTCAGCAGGGATACAGTCCTAAATAGCCGGGTTATAGTATTAATAGTAGTTAACTTATGAGGGGATCAAAGAGTTTGGACCCCCGCCATCCAATACCGTGAAGTATTGAAGGAGGTCCTACTAAATTTGACCCAGGTCCATTGCAGGACCTCTAAACGCTGAACAATGGCAAGACCTTTACCAAACCGTTCCCTTAACCCCCGACCAGGTAGCCAACATACCTCCATATAGACCGTGGAGATATGAATGGTGAAAATCTTTTATTTTATATAGACAGTAAAATAATGCCAAGACACCACGGATAAACGACAAGGAAAGATCACCTTCAACATAAGCAACTAGTTATTAAAGTCATTAATACAAAACCAAATAAAAAGTGCAAAAGATTAGAAATAAAAAGTATTACACTAGACACTTTGTCTTCACCAAGTGATGTAAGAGACTTAGGCAAACATGGCCTTGATTGTCAAGAACTCTTACGATCAATCTTGGATCCCGAGACGACTCACACACTCTATGATGGACAATGGATGATGGTGGTGGATGATGGTGTTATGGTGGTGGTGGGTGGTGGGTGAAGTGTGAGAGAGGTGGTGTGCCAAGGGATGGTTTGAGCTTGAGCCAAGCACTTCTATTTATAGGCTGAACAGAAGCTCGGGCACGGCCCCGTGTCCAGTGGGCACGGCCCCGTGTCCACATACTCTCTTTCTTCATTAAATGCAGCTTTGTCTTATTAGTTGACCACGCCCCCGTGTCCGCTGAGCACGACCCCGTGTGCAGAAGAATCTTTGTACTATGAAGATTTGCCTAGATTGTGCGAATCTTATAGTTGACCACGGCCCCGTGTCCGCTGAGCACGGCCCCGTGGTGGGCAATAGAAGCTTCTACCACTTTGTCTTTTCTGCTGACACTTGGGCACGCCCCCGTGCTGGCTGAGCACGGGGCGTGTTCAGGCTTCTGGTCTCTTGTTTTGCTTGGGAAGATGCTGTCGTGGGGTCGGGCATGCCACGTCTTGTTCCTTTTCTTGTATTTTATGTTAGATTTTGATGTCTTTTTGCTTCTTTTGTTAATTTGAGCTCATTTAATCCTGAAAATACAAAAGGAAGACAAAAGCACACTTTTTCCAACATTAGTACTAAAAAAGGGTTAGTTTTATGCCTCATTTGATGAAATTTATATGTTACATTTTGAACACATCAGTCAACTTAGTTGACTTGTTGACTGGTATATGGTCTTTAGCTTTTACTTGTTTATCTCTATTGTTGACTTGTTGACCATCACATTATCAATCCAAACACTTTTACTTTATCTTCGGTATATTATCTCAGTAGTTCTTATTCTAGTTGTACTTTGACTAGAACTTTAACCTTATTCCATTATGCAGGGAAGATGGTTCCCTTGAGTTTGGCTTTCATCGTCAGCAGATCTTATATAACCCAACAATCTTCCCCTAGATCTGCTAATGCCAAAATCACACTTATTTGAGCCTATTTTTTACTCTCTTATTTGTTGATGCCTAGAAGCCTTTTTCAGATCATTCCTTTGATTCCAAGTTCCAGATTCGAAGCTTCAACATCATTATCATCTTTTCTAGTTCCAGATCAACGATGACTTTTATGTCATCTAGATTTAGGCTTTGAACATCATAGCCATCCACCTAGATTCTATAGCCATCTTCTCTAAAGATCTCCATATCATTTAAGTCTTTCATTGATTAAATTTTTGGGTTAGGGAGGATTGGAGGCAACTCTCAGACTTCAGTGGGTGGAGGTGGATCTGGCCTAGAAGTAATTGTTACCCCTCGATGCGACAATGATTGATGTGGTGGATCATGTGGATCTTCTTTTGGTGATTCTTCTAAGCCAACTGTAAAGGTGCCAGCAACTTCATCTTTAGTTGTTCTGGACATATGTGTCCTGTCAGGCATGCAGTTGATGAGAATCATCTTTTCTTCCTCTTCCAATCCTGTAATCCATTAGGCTTGGATTGGAGGAGAAAATCTCTTGGGGTTTAGAAAGAAACAACAGTAGACTCCTTCTTTTCAGTAAGGTAGATCTCTATGTTCTCCCAAGAAAGTGGTGGTGAAAACTTCTATGGGTTTCTCTTTCTTGCAATCACATAGTCCATATACTCATTTGAAATAATGGATTCCTTCCACCTTGTGATTGAGTCTTTTGGAGCCCAGTTGACATTTATAAGTTCCTGCTTCATCTTGATGTTCCTTGTAATGTCTTCTGGAGTTGGTTTTCTTTTACTACCAAGCTTCCAATTTGGAGGAGTCACCGTCATGCTTAGATCTGCCAGCATTTTCTCGACCCTTGCTAACTCTGCCAATAGGTTTTAAGCATCCCGGTTGTTTTGGTCAAAAATCACACAAGGATAATGCAACCAAATCCGATTTTGTGAGGTGTGATGCTTGGTTAAATGATCAAATGTATGAACAATGAATGAATGAAATTTATGGTGAACACAAGGATTTATGAATGAACACGAATAAGAAATTTCGTTCAAATAGTTAAATGAACGAACACGAATAAATGTCTCATTCATTCAATTAAGTTCGTGAACGTTCGGTAATGCGTTCATGAACATTCGTTCATGTTCTATTGTTATGTTGTTCATTAAAGATTATTTTGCATTTATCTATTTTATCTAAACTTTTAATATTCTTTACTATGTATTTATTTTATTATCTTGACCGATAAAATATGAAACTCTATTCTCATCTTGTTTATGCATTGTTCCTCTTTTTTCTCATTAATCAAATTGGCAAATACTATTGACCTACGTTCCATGATTAGGGCTTCAAGGTCTAGCACCACTCTCTTCCGCCATCCACCGCTAGCCTGCGCCGGTTTTATTTGTGTTCGTTTGTGTTCGTGAATCATTCGTGAACAGCCTCATTTTCTTAATGAACGAACACGTACAAAAAATCTCATTTGGTAAGTTTTCATGAATCGTTCGTTAACACAATATTTCCTTAAAAAATGAACGCAAACAAGACCTTGTTCGTGTTCATTTGGTTCGTTTATAGCCCTATTCCCTACAAATGAAAAAATAGTAGTAATGGATGGTATGGGTAAGTGGTAATTCAAAATTTGAATACAAGATTTTGCCGCCCAAAACCTATCCATGTTGCCTTCAAAAGTATTGCATAATGAGCTTGCACCTAAAGCATGAGCAAGTGTACCCCTTAAATTTTCAACATCTCAACTTTTTCTTTCCAATATACATATCATATATATATATATATATACTACTTTAATAAGCATATAGGAAGGGCAAGAATGGTCATTTGCCATTGTACAACCATTTGAAGCCCATTGTACAAGCATTTAAGCACAAAGTGTTGAAAACTTCTTTTCAACACATGCTGTATAGCCGGATGGATCTTACCCGGATCAACTTGACCCGTTTCACTTTGATGGATCCAATATCACCTATACCTAAACCACAAAATTCGTTTCATCCATCCAGACGCTCCACCTTTCTCTACAAACCCTAACCCTAATCTTCATTTCATCCATCGATCCTCCACCGTTCCTCCATCGAACCGGTCGTTGCCATCACCGTCTTCTCCCCTTCTCCACTCCAACAGTCGCTTCATGGCTTCTTTCCCAGTGGCTTCAAGATCCGACACTATCTCAGCAGATTCGACACCAGATCCGGCACCAGATCCGACACCAGATCGATTTCTATGGCTTCTTTCCCGGTGGCTTCAAGATCTGACACTATCTCAGTAGATCCGACACCAGATCTACTGGTTTAACTGTAGGGTACCTTTCTTTTTACCATATCTTCTTTTTTTTGTTATTTGAATCTAATCTGGGTAATGTTTCAGATCTTCCGTTTGGTTGTGGGTTCGTCAACGATGGTGCTTGTGGGTGGAAGATCTGGCCAGATCTATGGTTTATTTGTAGTAGATTTCTCTCTAGAATAGCACAACAAGCACTCTGTTCTTTGTAAGTAGATTTCTAGGGTTTATTTACAAGTCTAGGGTTTATTTACAAGATTTCTTGATTTTTGTTTAAATTTACAGGCTTTTTTATGTGTTTTGTGTTTTTTTAGGGAGATTTCGTTTGGTTTTCGGTTTCTTTGACTGTGGTTTTTTTGCTAGGGTTTCGAACAGTGCGAGGTTATGGCGTCTGCAGATGCTGAGCTGGAGCGACTGCTTAAGGAGACAGTGTAACACCTCGAAAATTCACGTCCTATAATGTATTGACATGTGTCATAAGCTTGAACGTGTGAAAGTATACTCTAGAGGGACTAAAGTTGACAAACATGGAAAGTATGTGAATATAAAGGTTTAAAATGTCAAAAAGGGATAAATATACTTTACAGTAACCCTACATGATGCTCATACCTTCAAACGAATAAATCATGGATCATACGAAGCTAAATATGAAAGAAAGTGAGAGATTACGAACTACAGGGGTTAAATGTGTCAACATGTTTAAAGTATACCTCTGAGTGACCTTTTAGCAAACCCGAAGCTTTGTAACGATTAATTATGCTCACTAGAATGTGTGATAAAAATTTCATAAAGTTTCGTTATCGTATGAGAAAGTTATGATCAAATTCGTATACGAGGGGTTAACGCGTAAACGTTGGAAATTATGACTTTTCGGGTAAGCACAAAGTTAACCAAGGACTTGCCAATGTTTAAACAAGTCTTGGGGCCCTTATAAGTAAAATTGAGGGGCTCAAAATGCAAGAAAATAAGGTTGGATGACCTTTCGAAGGACCAAGAGCCAAGTGCCAAAAGCCAACCAATTTTTGTCCCCTGGAAGAGGCTTACGGACCGTAAGCCCCAAGCCTTACGGTCCGTAAGGAATGCCCAGATGCAGAAACTCGGACAGCAGCCTGTTTTGAGCGTGGTAACCGACTTAAAAACGATTTTTCACATACATGGGCGACCCCTAATAGTTCCTAGGACTTAGGGGCACTTCTTATTGATCTGGATCATCCCTTAGACTTAGTTGTCATCATCAAAATGGATCAAGAACACTATAAAAGGCCCTCATAGTTGCAACATTGTGATCATCCATTCCATCTGCATTCTTGAGGACTTCTGGAGCTCCAAAACAGACCCAAGTCATCTCTAATAGTGCATAGGACTTCTGTAAGTATGCTTAACCTTTCTTAGTTGAGTTTTTACTTAGTTTAAGCGTAAAAGTCAAACCGTCGTAATTAACTGTTGACTTAGCGATTAATCATTAATGGTCCCGTGATTAGTCGAATTTAAGGTAGTTATAAGTTGGTAATTATGTGGGCATTAAACCCTTAGAAGGGCACCCTCTGATTTCCACTCTAACTAGACCAATTGTCGGGTCAAAGTTGATTAGAAAAAGTCAACAGAATGCTAATCTTCGAATTAACGCATAATTAACAATGTAGAAGGCATGTAACCTATTTTATCACTCATATAACTTGGTAACAAGTATAATAACTGGTCTAAGCTTGTTTGATCCGACAATTTCCTGTTAAGACCAGGTTCGGAACCGAAAATCGCAAAACTTTGACTTTTGCTTTGACTTCAGTTCTGACCCGGTTTAGTATGATTTGGATATGCCTTAGAGCTTCCTTAGGACCAGGCTACATGTTAGTATAACCCTCTGTGGTTGGTTCGTTGTTTGTCTGATTCGTTTACACGTTTTCGTTAATTGCTTAATGTTGACCATAATGCCCTTTTGACCATAAAACAAGAATTTTAGAAATGTGAAAGGAGAATAATCGTTATTACTAATTTATAAACATGTCCCTAAAATTTCACATCAGTTGGAGGTCTAGATTAGGAGTTATGCTCATTGGCGTAATTATAACGCCTTTTATTAATTAAACGGCGCAATTAGCATAAAGCCTATCTAAACCCAATTTTTGACACCAAACCTTTACCCACTGATGTCATATAATATTTTGAGATTTTTAAAGATTTTTAATTATTTTTAAACTGATCAAAACCTAGGGTTATCGCCTTAATTCGGTAAATACTGATTATGCCCTTTTAGGCCATAAAATGAGTTTTACAAGCCCTTTTGATACCAATCCAATTGCTACTGATTTTATATAATAAATAAAGTATTTTAAACTTTATAACCTGATCAGAAAACTCAGATTTCCCGTATAACCCGGAAATCGCTTAAAATAGCTTTTTACGCGTATTAAACGCATAGTTTGGGTTTAAAACCATTTTTGCCATATAAGACCTATTACCAGCTGATATGACCTAATAAAATGAGTTATTCTACTGATGTATTCGGACCTGAATCTCAGAATTTTAATTAACCTCTTTTATAATCTTAAAAATGACCAAAATACCCCTACGGGGCTTATTTTGAGATTAAACTCGTTTTGGGCATAATGGAAGATATCCTACTGGTATCACAACATGTTTAAGTCATATTAACTTAGGAAACCTGTATATGACTCTTTTGGTTACTCGTTACGCACTTGTCACGTTCGGATCGGCTTATGTGACTAGTTTGCATATATTAGCCGAAACGGGTTAAACCATATCGTTTTTATCTCAAAATCTAGAATGTGTTCAAGTTACCCATATTAAACAAGCATACAAGCTTGACGGGTAAAACCACATTCTAAACCGGTCTTCGCCTTATCATGCGTTTGAACCGTGTCTTCCTTTTGAAAACTAACCGGTCTAAGTCAAGGCTAAATTAAAGACCCGTTAGGATTCTAATAGGTTATTATAAAACCTTCGTTCCAGATTAGGAGCCCAGTAAAAGCTATCCATACTTGCTGATTTGATATACGGCTGGGATTAAATTTATATTTAGCTCAGGTAAATACTCTTAACTTATTTCCCTATACGGGCTTGGGATACGATACTATAAAAGTACCGCTTGGTCGGGTGGGTGTATTCATTTAAATCGGATTGTGATTAATGTATTTGCATGACCCGTTTAATATGTATTATTTGGTGTATGGCTTTTGGGGGTTAAATGACCATGTCCCGGATATGCTTGGCATCATTTTACGAAATGGCCATGACCTAAGCACGGGGTATAGGCGTACACCTGACAGATGCATTATGTAAAAACTGGTAATCCACTAAAGGAATCAACCTTGTGGGCATTATACCTGTGGCGTGTCAGTTAATCTAGACCAGCCCTATAAACCGGCCCTGATGGACGACAAATAAGTAAAACTGTATACAAGATTATATACAAATAATTGTCCCAAGTTATAAAAGATATTTTTGCCGAAGTGCATTCAAATCAATTTTCAAACTCTTTTCGAAATGAGTCAGTTAAGTTGTATTTACCAGTGTAAACTGACGTATTTTCCAAAAAGGCTAAGTGCAGGTACTAGACGAAATAGGCTGGCTACTCCAGGCATCATTACTCAAGTCTCGCAAGCTCTAGATGTCAAAGTCTGTTGAACAACGTTTCATTTTATTTTCGATCCGCCTGTGGATCCTTTACTTTCCGTTGTAATATTGGATATTACTTTATATTCGGATTGTAATATATTTTTCTTTTGCTTCCGCTATACATTTATATATTGTGTTGTTTGACTATGACGATATCAACTACGTCACGATACTCCCCTACCGGGCCCACCGGTGAAACGTGGAAATATCGGAGTGTGACAGGTTGGTATCAGAGCCAACACTGAGTGAATTAAACGCTAGCCTTTTGTGTTTAATCTCAGTTACACAGTTGCACATTCTTGAGTCTAGACAAGAACATAGGACTAATCCTAATTCGTTTTATTTTGTCATTATTTGGTTCCTTTGTTATTTTCTGATTAGCCCTTGCATGGGCAAGTCATTTTCTGTAGAAGTCCCGTTTAGGGCAACCATATACTTGTTTAAATTTTAAAGGAACGATTATATTTAAAATATCATTCATATATTATAAGATCTACCATTATAATAAAATGGAAAAATCTAAAAGAGGACAAGACCTAGCCATATGTCACCTTAAGACAGGGCCAAGATGGTAGTTCTACAATTAGATTCAGATCCTTGTTAACATTTCAATTTAGGATTGTTCTGCGTTAAATATTAAAAAGAGTCTAAAGGGTAAAACCTAGCCTAAATGTCATTATAGACATGGCCAAGATGGTAAAACTTATTCAAAAGATTCAAATCCTTGTTAAATATCTGAAAGCATATTAACATGCTTGACAAAGTATGATACGATAAAATCACATAAGTCATTCTTAAATGGGTTATTCTAAATTCCCTTATTTATACAATCATCCCTTAAGGATGAAGTGCGCACGGGCTATAATTAACGTCCTCTGGGACTAAAGACAGTGGTAGCCTACAACTCCCAGTCAAGAAAAGGTAACGAACTTTGATTCAAACCTTAATGCCTCGATTCCGTAAAATCAAGGCCTATAAATTAAACTTGTCTACGTGACTAGGCCTTTTGTGCTATTATTAACTTATAATTTCGGATTATGATAAAGATCCTGAACAATTATATATCTAGCAAATGAACTAAAATGTGTATTAAAAACATGGTTAATAAATCGTTTAAAACGATAAGACTGTATAGGCTTCTAAATAAACCTTGTCCTTATTTGATTTTATGTAGCAATTAAAGCTACATGGCTAGGTCAGAAGAATTGAACAGTAATCCCCTGGAAAACCACGATGATGATAAGATTAATATAACCAGAGGAGAACTTCGTACACTGATTGATACAGCTGTATCTAAAGCTGTAGAGGAGCAATTCAGGGAGTATAGTGGGACTCATAGTAAAGCCTCATCTGTACCCCACTCTAAGCATGTCCCTAAGACTCATTCTGAGGCTCATAGCAAGCCACCCTCAAAGAAAGATGAGTCAAAGAAGGATGATGATCGACATTCATCTATTCAACACAGTGTTCCATCCAAGAGGATAGTGTTCGATAATGAACCACGTACCAAGTTATGTACCTATAAATACTTTGTTTCCTGTAAACCCCGGGATTTCACTGGGGAGAAAGGGGCAATTGATTGTATGACCTGGTTGGATGAAATGGACACAGTTGTCGATATCAGCGGTTGTGCTGAGAGGGATGTAGTGAAGTATGTATCCCAATCGTTCAAAGGAGAGGCACTGGCATGGTGGAAGTCTCTCATTCAAGCTGGTGGGAAGATCCCACTCTACAACATGTCATGGGAACAGTTTGTTGCTCTCATTATGGAGAACTACTGCCCTCAACACGAGGTCGAAAGAATTGAATTAGATTTCTTATCATTGGTGATGACAAACTTAGATTGTCAAGCTTACCTTACCAGACTGGTTCCTTACCTAGTGACACCAGAACCCAAGCGAATTGCTCGCTTCATTGGGGGTTTAGCCCCAGAGATCAAAGCCAGTGTTAAGGCTTCAAGACCTGCTACATTTAGGTCAGCAGCTGATCTCTCTCTGTCCCTTACTTTAGATGCGGTCAGGTTGAGATCGCTAAAGAATTCTGAAGAAAGTAAGAGGAAGCGTGAGGATGATAACCCACGAGGGTCAGAGAAGAAGCACAAGGGAAACACTGATTCTAAGAAGTTTGGGTCTGGGAGGAATAGTCAGCGAACAGAGGAAAAGCCAAAGTGCACGACTTGCCAAAAACGCCACTTTGGAAAGTGCAGACTTGAGTCCAATTCTAAATCAGGATCACCTGCATGTGGGTTATGCAAGTCTAAGGAGCACAAACTGTTGATTGCAGGAAGATAAAAGACGCAACATGCTACAACTGCAATGAGAAAGGGCACATTAAAACCAACTGCCCTAAATACGCCAAGAAGCCTGAAGAGGTCAAGAAGACCAATGCAAGGGTCTTCAAGATGGATGCAAAGGAAGCCGTCCAGGACGACAATGTGATCACAGGTACCTTCCTCATAAATGATGTATATGCAAGAGTACTTTTTGATTCAGGCGCTGATAAGTCGTTCGTAGATAATAAGTTTTGTGAATTGTTGAATTTACCTGTTAAAACCCTAAGCGTAAAATATGAGGTGGAATTAGCTGATGGTACCTTAGAAACCTCCTCAACCATATTAGATGGATGTTTTATATCCATTAAGAACCACTCTTTTCCTTTGTCCCTACTTCCTCTAAAGTTAGCCGGTTTCGACTTAGTTTTGGGTATGGACTGGTTATCTCATAACCAGGCCCAGATAGTGTGCAATAAGAAACAAGTGGTGATCAAGACTCCGTCTGGTGAATCACTTACCATTCAGGGAGATACCCAGTAAGGACTGCCTGAGCAAGTGACTATGCTCAAGGCCTCTAGGTGTTTGAAGAAGGGTTGTGTCATCTACATGGCACAAGTGACTATTGATGAGCCGAAGCCCAAGATTGAGGATATCCCCGTCATTTCTGAATACCCTGAAGTTTTTCCTGAAGATCTACCTGGTTTACCACTGGATAGGCAAGTAGAATTCAGAATTGACATCATCCCCGGAGCAGCACCTGTTGCTAGAGCACCTTATAGGTTGGCACCAACAGAGATGAAGGAGTTGAGGACACAGTTAGATGATTTGCTAGCTAAAGGTTTCATTAGACCTAGTTCGTCTCCATGGGGAGCGCCAATCTTGTTTGTCAAGAAGAAGGATGGATCGATGCGTCTGTGCATAGATTACCATGAACTTAATAAGGTAACTATCAAGAATAGGTACCCATTGCCCAGGATCGACGATCTGTTCGATCAGCTTCAAGGGGCAAGTTACTTCTCTAAGATTGACTTAAGGTCAGGCTATCACCAACTGAAGGTTAGAGATGAGGACGTACACAAGACTGCATTTAGGACTCGTTATGGTCATTATGAGTTCCTAGTGATGCCTTTTGGGCTCACTAATGCACCTGCCGCATTCATGGATCTCATGAACCGCGTCTGCAAGCCCTACTTGGACAAATTTGTCATCGTCTTCATTGACGACATCCTCATCTACTCGAAGAATCAGGCCGACCATGAGAAACATCTTCGATGTATTCTTTCACTACTTCAACAGGAGAAGCTTTACGCCAAATTTGCGAAGTGTGAATTTTGGCTTCGAGAAGTACAATTTCTTGGACATGTTGTTAGTGAGCGTGGAATCCAAGTGGATCCCGCTAAGGTGGAAGCTGTTATGAACTGGCAAGAGCCAAAGACGCCTACAGAGATTCATAGCTTCCTAGGTTTAGCAGGATACTACAGGCGATTTATCGAAAATTTTTCAAGGATTGCTGCACCCCTAACTTCTTTGACTAGGAAGAAGATTAAGTTCAACTGGGGACCGAAGCAGCAAGAATCTTTTGATATTCTGAAGCAAAAGTTGAGCAACGCTCCTGTATTGACGTTGCCTGATGGAATATAAGATTTTGTGGTATATTGTGATGCATCACACACCGGGATGGGATGTGTTCTTATATAGAAAGGCAAAGTTGTTGCCTATGCTTCACGACAGTTAAAGGTGCATGAAAAGAATTACACCACCCATGACTTGGAGTTGGGTGTCGTTGTATTCGCACTAAAACTTTGGAGGCACTACTTATATGGAATCAAGTGTGTGATCTATTCTGATCATAAGAGCCTCCAGCACCTATTTAACCAAAAGGATTTGAACATGAGGCAGCGACGATGGATGGAAACTTTGAATGATTATGATTGTGAGATAAGATACCATCCCGGCAAGGCGAATGTAGTCACCGATGCCTTAAGTCGAAAGGAAAGGGTGAAACCCATAAGAATCAATGCCAAGAGCATTGAATTAAAGAATAGTCTGAATGAAAGGATATTAGCAGCGCAGAAGGAAGCTGTCCTAGAAGTTAACTATCCTAATGAAAAGCTAGGGGTAACTGAAGAACAGATATCCTATGGCAAGGACGAAATTCTAAGGTTAAATGGACGAATTTGGGTTTCAGTTTATGGAGGACTTCGGGATGTTATCCTCCAGGAAGCCCACAGTTCCAAATACTCCGTTCATCCTGGAGCTGATAAAATGTACCAGGATTTGAAAGCGAACTTTTGGTGGATAGGCTTGAAGAAGTTTATAGCTACCTATGTAGCTAAATGTTTGACGTGTGCACAAGTCAAAGCTGAACATCAAAAGCCGTCAGGTTTGCTACAACAGCCTGAACTTCCCACATGGAAGTGGGAGATGGTGACAATGGATTTTATCACCAAGTTACCAAAGACGAGGAAAGGCATTGACATAATATGGGTAATAGTAGATAGACTGACTAAGTCAGCACATTTCCTACCCATTAAGGAGACCTATAGCTCCGACATGTTAGCCCAATTATACGTCGATAAGATTATAGCTCTACATGGCGTACCAGTGTCTATTATCTCTGACAGAGATACTAGATACACGTCACATTTTTGGAAAAGTTTCCAACAATCTTTGGGCACGCGCTTAAATTTTAGTACGGCTTACCATCCTCAGACGGACGGACAGAGTGAGCGTACAATCTAAACTTTGGAAGACATGCTTCGTGCGTGTGTGATTGACTTAGGTGGTAGTTGGGATAACCACCTACCATTAATCGAATTCTCGTATAACAACAGCTATCATACCAGCATTAAGGTTGCGCCTTTTGAGGCATTGTACGGTAGAAAGTGCAGAACGCCCGTTTGTTAGGCGGAAGTTGGAGATGTCCAACTGACAGGACCAAAAATAGTCTTTGAAACGACGGACAAGATTGTCCAGATTCGTGACCGCCTGAAAGCTGCCAGAGATAGGCAGAAAAGCTACGCAGATTTAAAGCGTAAACCTCTGAAATTCGAGGTAGGCGATAAAGTGTTGCTTAAAGTATCACCCTGGAAGGGAGTGATGCGATTTGGTAAGAAAGGCAAGTTAAGCCCGAGATACATAGGACCATTCGAGGTCATCGAATGTGTCGGATCGGTTGCTTATAAGTTAAAACTGCCTGAAGAGCTCAGTGGTATTCACAATGTATTCCACATCTGCAATCTGAAGAAGTGTTTCGCTGATGAATCACTAGTCATACCACATACAGATGTGCACATAGAAGAGAGCTTGAAGTTTGTTGAAAAACCTGTGTTGATCAAGGATCGACAGGTTAAGAAGCTTCGAAGGAAGCATGTGCCTATTGTAAAGGTAAAATGGGATGCCCGTAGAGGTCCCGAGTACACGAGGGAGGTTGAGTCCACAATGAAAGAAAAGTACCCTCACTTATTTCAGTAAATCTCAAGGTCGAGATTTCTTTTAAGGGGGTGAGGATGCAACACCTCGAAAATTCACGTCCGATAATGTATTGACACGTGTCATAAGCTTGAACGTGTGAAAGTATTCTCTAGAGGGATTAAAGTTGACAAACATGGAAAGTATGTGAATATAAAGGTTCAAAATGTCAACAAGGGATAAATATACTTTACAGTAACCCTACATGATGCTCGTACCTTCAAACGAATAAATCATGGATCATACGAAGCTAAATATGAAAGAAAGTGAGAGATTACGAACTATAGGGGTTAAATGTGTCAACATGTTTAAAGTATACCTCTGAGTGACCTTTTAGCAAACCCAAAGCTTTGTGACGATTAACTATGCTCACTAGAATGTGTGATAAAAATTTTATAAAGTTTCGTTATCGTATGAGAAAGTTATGATCAAATTCGTATACGAGGGGTTAAAGCGTAAACGTTGGAAATTATGACTTTTCGGGTAAGCACAAAGTTAACCAAGGACTTGCCAATGTTTAAACAAGTCTTGGAGCCCTTATAAGTAAAATTGAGGGGCTCAAAATGCAAGAAAATAAGGTTGGATGACCTTTCGAAGGACCAAGAGCCAAGTGCCAAAAGCCAACCAATGTTTGTCCCCTGGAAGAGGCTTACGGACCGTAAGCCCCAAGCCTTACGGTCCGTAAGGAATGCCCAGATGCAGAAACTCGGACAGCAGCCTGTTTTGAGCGTGGTAACCGACTTAAAAACGATTTTTCACATACATGGGCGACCCCTAATAGTTCCTAGGACTTAGGGGCACTTGTTATTGATCTGGATCATCCCTTAGACTTAGTTGTCATCATCAAAATGGATCAAGAACACTATAAAAGGCCCTCATAGTTGCAACATTGTGATCATCCATTCCATCTGCATTCTTGAGGACTTCTGGAGCTCCAAAATAGACCCAAGTCATCTCTAATAGTGCATAGGACTTCTGTAAGTATGCTTAACCTTTCTTAGTTGAGTTTTTACTTAGTTTTAGCTTAAAAGTCAAACCGTCGTAATTAACGGTTGACTTAGCGATTAATCATTAATGGTTCAGTGATTAGTCGAATTGAAGGTAGTTATAAGTTGGTAATTATGTGAGCATTAAACCCTTAGAAGGGCACCCTCTGATTTCCACTCTAACTAGACCAATTGTCGGGTCAAAGTTGATTAGAAAAAGTCAACAGAATGCTAATCTTCGAATTAACGCATAATTAACAATGTAGAAGGCATGTAACCTATTTTATCACTCATATAACTTGGTAACAAGTATAATAACTGGTCTAAGCTTGTTTGATCCGACAATTTCCTGTTTAGACCCGGTTCGGAACCGAAAGTCGCAAAACTTTGACTTTTGCTTTGACTTCAGTTCTGACCCGGTTTAGTATGATTTGGATATGCCTTAGAGCTTCCTTAGGACCAGGCTACATGTTAGTATAACCCTCTGTGGTTGGTTCGTTGTTTGTCCGATTCATTTACACGTTTCCGTTAATTGATTAATGTTGACCATAATGCCCTTTTGACCATAAAACGAGAATTTTAGAAATGTGAAAGGACAATAATCTTTATTACTGATTTATAAACATGTCCCTAAAATTTCACATCAGTTGGAGGTCTAGATTAGGAGTTATGCTCATTGGCGTAATTATAACGCCTTTTATTAATTAAACGGCGCAATTAGCATAAAGCCTATCTAAACCCAATTTTTGACACCAAACCTTTACCCACTGATGTAATATAATATTTTTATATTTTTAAAGATTTTTAATTATTTTTAAACTGATCAAAACCTAGGGTTATCGCCTTAATTCGGTAAATACCGATTATGCCCTTTTAGGCCATAAAATGAGTTTTACAAGCCCTTTTGATACCAATCCAATTGCTACTGATTTTATATAATAAATAAAGTATTTTAAACTTTATAACCTGATCAGAAAACTCAGATTTCCCGTATAACCCGGAAATCACTTAAAATAGCTTTTTACGCGTATTAAACGCATAGTTTGGGTTTAAAACCATTTTTGCCATATAAGACCTATTACCAACTGATATGACCTAATAAAATGAGTTATTCTACTGATGTATTCAGACCCGAATCTCAGAATTTTAATTAACCTCTTTTATAATCTTAAAAATGACCAAAATACCCCTACGGGGCTTATTCTGAGATTAAACTCGTTTTGGGCATAATGGAAGATATCCTACTGGTATCACAACATATTTAAGGCATATTAACTTAGGAAACCTGTATATGACTCTTTTGGTTACTCGTTACGCACTTGTCGCGTTCGGATCGGCTTATGTGACTAGTTTGCATATATTAGCCGAAACGGGTTAAACCATATCGTTTGTTTCTCAAAATATAGAATGTGTTCAAGTTACCCATATTAAACAAGCATACAAGCTTGACGGGTCAAAACCACATTCTAAACCGGTCTTCGCCTTATCATGCGTTTGAACCGTGTCTTCCTTTTGAAAACTAACCGGTCTATGTCAAGGCTAAATTAAAGACCCGTTAGGATTCTAATAGGTTATTATAAAACCTTCGTTCCAGATTAGGAGCCCAGTAAAAGCTATCCGTACTTGCTAATTGGATATACGGCTGGGATTAAATTTATATTTAGCTCAGGTAAATACTCTTAACTTATTTCCCTATACGGGCTTGGGATACGATACTATAAAAGTACCGCTTGGTCGGGTGTGTGTAGTCATTTAAATCGGATTGTGATTAATGTATTTGCATGACCCGTTTAATATGTATTATTTGGTGTATGGCTTTTGGGGGTTAAATGACCATGTCCCGGATATCCTTGGCATCATTTTACGAAATGGCCACGACCTAAGCACGGGGTGTAGGCGTACACCTGACAGATGCATTATGTAAAAACTGGTAATCCACTAAAGGAATCAACCTTGTGGGCATTATACCTGTGGCGTGTCAGTTAATCTAGACCGGCCCTACAAACCGGCCCTGATGGACGACAAATAAGTAAAACTGTAAACAAGATTATATACAAATAATTGTCCCAAGTTATAAAAGATATTTTTGCCGAAGTGCATTCAAATCAATTTTCAAACTCTTTTCGAAATGAGTCAGTTAAGTTGTATTTACCAGTGTAAACTGACGTATTTTCCAAAAAGGCTAAGTGCAGGTACTAGACGAAATAGGCTGGCTACTCCAGGCATCATTACTCAAGTCTCGCAAGCTCTAGATGTCAAAGTCTGTTGAACAATGTTTCATTTTATTTTCGATCCGCCTGTGGATCCTTTACTTTCCGTTGTAATACTGGATATTACTTTATATTCGGATTGTAATATATTTATCTTTTGCTTCCGCTGTGCATTTATATATTGTGTTGTTTGACTATGACGATATCAACTACGTCACGATACTCCCCTACCGGGCCCACCGGTGAAACGTGGAAATATCACGGTGTGACAGACAGGGAAACAATTATCGCTTCCTCATGATTATGTACAGTTTACTTCTTTTGTTGAATCAATACTTTTGATTGTTAATGAAATATTAGGGTTACACTTGAAGATTTGTGGAATTGTATGAGTTTGGAAGGACATTTATTGATGTTTGATTGATTATTTTCTTGATGTTGCGAGAACGGAACTTGCTCTAGCTATTTTGTATTTGAACAAGTGGTACATCATACATGGCCATAGGTCTGTTTTTCGTTCAATTACTCATAAAATAAGGTAATGGATTAGTATATTTTTGTGGTTTATTTTGGTTATGTATCACTTCAACTGATGTTCAGGGTGTCATCGTGTTGTATAGCGTACGATAATGGGTTTACTTGTGAGGATTTTGATTCTGTTCATCTTTATTACCAGGTTTGATTTAGCATTTTGTTCATTGTGATGTTTAATTTTTAGATTTGTTTATTGTTCTTTATTTTCAACTTTGTAGAATGCAGTGTAACCATTTGTCTACGCCACTGACAGGTTGTTCAATATTGTTGTGGTTTCATTATGTTGACAGTTTGGAGTGAGACGGTGTTATTTGGCACGCCTTCTAGGGTTTTTTTTCATGTCTTTCAATACTATGATACTAATTGATGTTTAGGGATAATAGCTATTCAAAGGTAATTTGTTTTTATTTGTTAGTTTTCATAATGACTGTAGTGGATATTTTGATATTTATGAATCAACTTTTTATTGTTTCATATTTGATGAAAACCAACTACCTTTAAAGATCTAGTCATTTGTCGCTTCGTTCCCTCTAAGTCCGCCCGTAGTGGGGCGTTTTTTTTTAAAAAAAATTGAAAAAAAACGCCTAAAAACGCCTAAAAACGCCTAAAAACGCCCCTTCCCCCATTACATGGGGCGTTTTTTTTTTTTTTTTTAAATCAAAAAACTGAAGGTTGGCGTGTTAATAATAACGTGCATATTACTTTGGCACTTGTTTGTTTAGCCAATCAAATGTGGGCATTTGTCTGACAAGTTGTGAGAAACCCTATGCATCTTTGACCAGCCAATCCCACTCTTTACTTTTTTTTTTTTTTTTTAATAATTGGAAGGGGCGTTATTGGAATAATGCCACACTACGCCATTTTTGCTATAATGCCCAACGCTGACTAGGATGCCACGTGTCGGATAATGCCCCATGGTGGGGGCATTATTTTTCTCTACCACTACGGGTGGTCTAAGCTTCGCAAACTCATGTCATATACCTCCCAAGGTAAACCCCCTTTCTTATCCTTTTAGTTTTCTACAAATATTCTCTGTTTTCTTTGGGTTCTAAAGTTTGGTTCTTTGAACATTGATTTTAGGGTTTGGTGAATGGATAGAATAAAAGTTGTGGTGGCTCAAATGCTGGTAACTAATTATTGGTTGAGAAATCTGTCATTTCCCTCTATATGAAACTTTCAAATCTTTTGAGATTAGACTTACAAAAGTTGCATTTTTAATGCGTTTCTTCATCTTTACCGGGTTTCTTGTTTTAATCTCTTTGGGCAATTTTGAAGGCTTTTGAAAAGATCCAACGAAAGGTGAGATTTGACGGCTATGATGAACACTTTAACTTTAATATGTGCAACGTGTCCCCAATTTGGTTGATTCCTTCTGCAGTGTGCAGTGAGGTATTGTTTTCCCTCTTTATGGGTGTTGAGTATGAGCATATATCGACCTCAAGAAACAAACCCCTATTGGATTTTGGTGAAATTTAGTTATTTATCTACTTTAATCTAATTGAGGGTTTTTAAAATTTACTCAACTTATCATTCTTAGGGTTTGATGGTTGAATTTTGTGCTGATAATGTCTTATTTTTTGGAAAATTGTTTTATTATAGTGCTTGAGTTTTTGAAAGAATTTGTTCAAAAGTGAAGTGATTTTGTTTGTTAATTCGATTTGGGTTATTTACAGATCAGTCAACTGATCTGGGGGGACTGATCTGGGTTTCACATGTACAAGCCTTTAAAGCTTTGCATTTGAAGTAGAGATGGGTGAAAAGCTCTTGAAGCCACAAATAAAAGCTAAAATCGAGCGCCTGAGGTTTCCAGATGAAATTCAAACCCGTCCCGCTATCCGTCTCTCCTAAAATCTCCTCCACAACACAACCAACAGGAGAAAACAAAAAACCTGCATATGTAAATTAGGTTTTTTGGTTATGGGTTGGTGAATTTGCAGGTTGTAAAGTAGGAATCTTGCTCTTCCCATTCAACTTCAATCCCAAATTTCATGAAACCCTGGTTGACAACCTTCTGTGGTAAAAAAGGATTCAGTTTGGCAGTAATTTTCTTTTTGGGACTTTCAGGCCAAGAAGAATCTGCAGCTGATGAGACTGAGATATTGTTGTGCTGCAAAAGCACGTGAGTTAAGCTGCCCTTCTAATTTCTTATTTGATATTACAACTTATGATTATGGAGTAGTTAAAGATCTGATTTATTAAACCAAAATGTGGTATTGGTTGCTGTTAGATTAAACCATTGGTGTTTAGTGTTTATGTATTTATTTTAACTATAGCATGGATAGATGGCGCATACTTTGTTTATTAGGTTTTAATATTTAAATGTATTTCGTAATTTAGGTTGGGAGTTTGAAGAGAAAGAATGCGATGAACAATATGAGCAAAAAGGACAAATGAAGATTGACGTGCTTCTTTTCGAAAACCTGTGCACTTGAGGCAGCATATTCAAAGCCATTCGCTTGAGGTTTGAAGCTTTTGCTTTAATGCTACTACCGTCGATGAAGAAATTGCCTGGTTCAGTAAAGTTTTTTTTCTTCTGTTGTTGGCTGGTATAAAGTCATCTATTGGGGTTGATAAGCTAAGCTAACCTGTTCTAAATTTTGTAATTTGTTAACAATACAGTCTTGGTTTTAAAAAGCGAGAGGCGCACAAAAGCGACGAGGTCTAAAATTGAGGCGCGAAGCGCAAAAGCGGTGGGCTTTTCGTACCCGAGGCGCAAGATGTTTATATAATTTTTTTTATATATCCCATACACATCCCATAGGTTTTTATCTTCCGTTAACCAACATATAGCTATAAGTAAGGCTTTTATACCATTTTAATTACATGTACAAGTAAAAAAACCCAAGGTACAACATTTTTATGCAGTAAAACGCCTAAGTTACATGAGGCGCGCTCCACAGACCAAAAAGCCCACAAAAAAACATCAAAAAATGCGCTTTTTGGTCGCTTCCTGTAATTACACAAGGCGAGAAGCAAAAAAGCCCCAAGCCTTGCGCCTAGGCGCGCCTAGGGCGCGCTTTTTAAAACCAAGCATATAGTATGGTTCGATGTTTTGTTTTTGGGTATTTTTACTTGGGGGTCAGGTTTAGTATAGATTTGGGCTTTGGCAAAAATAAAGGATCTCAATAAATTTAATATGTTTATGGGTCGGAATTGTTGGACACCTACAATAACATCAGAATTAAACAAAACCATTACATATTGGTTGGTTTTAGGTTATAACATAGACCATAACCGAAAACAAACTATAAATTCGTTTTTAGGAAACAACTAACTGAACCATTGGTATGGTACTGTCGGTTAATTCGATTGTCGTTATTATAAAAAAATAAGAATTTTTAGTCAATTTGACTTTTGTACAAAAGGTCAAACTATTTGCTTTGACTTCCATGCTATTAAAAAGGAAAGTTATAGTTTCATTAAATTGAATGAGTGTAATCCTGTTTTCTTTTTTCAGAATTGTATCTTGGTTCACCATGATATATGATCCAAGGATTTGACATCAACGAGAATATTCATTGAGGTAACTTTTTGGTCCATTAAATTCTAAAATTTTAAATTTTATTGTTTAAATTTGATTTTCATTCAGAATATCCATCAAGAATTTACTGCTTTTATATATATATTCCAATCATTTAATCACTTACTCAGTTGTTAGTAAATTCCAATCATTTACTAATAAACACCATAGCATATGTGTCTTTTGGCGAAGTTAGTTTGTGTGCTAGATATTTTAGATAAATTCTAATCATTTAATCAGTTACTCAGTTGTTATACAGTATTTTGGTTTGCTAAATGTTCTAATGCATGTTAAATAACCTAATTCAGGTCATTATGTTTCTCAACTGTCACTGGGTCATTTGTGGAACGACCTATGTCCTTACTAATGGTCGCTTTCCTAGCAGCACAACTGGTATTTGTTTTCAGTTTTTAACATGTCAAAATTTAAAGATTCTTAGTGAAATTTAACATAATCTTAAACTTGATCCCGTTAGTTAAACTTGGTAAATCAGAATTGTGTATTTTGTATATTACGATGCATGTGTCCAAGAGTATATATAAATTACAATATTACACTCTAATCCCTCTAATATAATATAATAGTAAACTATGTATAATACTGTTTTATAAGATTTCAGGGGAGTATTCGTCAGTTGGAGATTCGCAAAAAACAAAGGAGTTATCTCAATGGACTCTACATGGGCTCTAAGCAGGCGACACATCAAACTTCTTCAACATAAAGATCAGCTACATCACTGAACAAGCCAAAAGATGCGCTGAAGTTGCAAGTTCAGAAATATTTTTATAATATTGTCAATGTATATTTTGTAAAGTGTTGGTTAAAAGTTCTGTCTCATATATCATCTCTTAAGTTATAACAAAACAACCACATGATGTGAAACCTTATAGGGTTATTTAAATAAACTAGCCGTTGGCAACGGCTACCCCAAATGGCAGTGGCGAAGCTTGACCCGAATGACGGGGGGTTCGAAAACGTATATACCAAAAAATTTCTATAGAACCGGGGGGTCGAAAACGTATATACCCAAAAGTTTCTATACCAAAACTATATATACAACACTCCTGTGCGAAAAGTTCGGGGAGTCGGGAGCCCCTACCCGCTCCTTCTATACTTCGCCATTGCCAAACAGTCATATGCCACCAACCAAGCCAGCCAGCTCAGAACCCCCCCCCCCCCCGCGCGCGCGCGCCTAACGTCGGGCTTCAAAGCAGCACTAGCGGGACAAAGTTTTAGTACATCGTCTTTTATGAAAAAGCTTAAATACCCAAAGTTTTAGTACATCGTCTCCCTTAAATGATTCTTATAATAATTCATCATGAACTAGAATTGAACCCCCCGTGTTGCGGGACGAGGTGCCGAAAACCGTGCCATTTGATGTGGGGTGTAGAAACAATGCTAAGTAGCAAGATAAAACTGGGAAAAAAAGATGAAAGTGACTCACGTGACGTAAAATACAAACTAACTAAAATTTATAACAACGGGTAAGGGGCGTAAAACTATTAACACAACAACGACAAAAAAGGTAACAACGTTTAAAACACCAAGTTACTTAAGGTCGAGGGGGTCAAGGTGATATTGTAAAAGAAAATCGTGGTAAAAAGTGGCAAATTTTAAACATGAGAGAATAAAAGTAAAAGTTTACATTAAAAGACAAAAAAAAGTTGAGGGCCTAAGCTGATCACCAAAGAAAGTATGTTGATCAAATCCATAAGTCACAAAAGCAGTTGTCCTTAACAATCGTCCACAATTGTTACCAAATCCGAGATGAACGTAAAATAAAAACACAAATTCATAAAGTCAAGTGACTTATGTGATGTTAAAAACTGGATGAAATGGATGTGCACAATAAAAAAAAAAAATCAAAGTTTTGTTGAAAAAAATAGAAAATTCTAAAGTTTACAATGGTTAAAATAACAAACACAAAATACATTAAATGACAAATATAGTTACTATTGATAGGGATGTCATGGTAGAGAGTAAGATTAAATATTATCTATACTATATATATAAGCATATTCGAATGATAGTTTTCGTAATTTGCCACTTTTTAAGGGAGTTACAACATTTAATGCATCATGTACACCTCTTTAATAAAAACACGCGTACTGTACTGCTGATTAGGGTTTCTCCATTATCACATTTTCTCATTTCATAATTCATATCCGCCCACATATGCCCTGTAGAGAGAAACACCCATCTTTCCCCAACAAAGCAAAGAAAAAAAAAACATTATCATGAGATTAACAAAGAAACAAATCGTTGTGATTATTGTTACAAATTTACAATGCTTACTTTTTATCGATTAATGTTTATCGTTGTAATTTTGTTAGCAAATCAATAATGTTCAGCATATTACATTTCGTATTTGTATCGATTAATGGATTATGGTTAAAGCATTATGTACTTGTGATTGATTTGATGGAAAGATTGATAAACTAACAACTAAAAAAATTAATAAAAGTATATCCCCAAAGAATCGATTAACTAATAGAAAAACGAGCGGCAACATATCACGAATAAGAAAACTAACTTAAGTACTATACAATATATCACGACACGACTGGTAAACTAAAGGCAAACGAGTATCCTATTGTAAATCGCCACTCCCGCCGCATTGCGCGGGTAAATGACTAGTAAATATATATATATATATATATACACACACACACACACACACATGCACACACACAGAAAGGACCATTTTAGAAAGAAACTTAACGTGAGAACAAAAAAAAGGACAATGGTAAAACAATAAATAGTTTATGACTCCTCCCAATAATTATTCTCTCTCATTAACTAGACAAAAAACACTGTATCCTACACATTTCAAAATTTATCAGACACATATCAAAATTTATCATACATATATCCTACACATTTTGAAAATTGTCCTTTTCACAAATTATGTTGTATTGAAAGATTATATTTTAAAAATGAGTTACAAGTTTATTTAATTAGCTAATTTAGAGTAATACAATAAATTAATTAAAATTGTAAATTTACTTTTACAAAAACATTAATTACAAATATTAAAAGTGTATTTCTATTGGTTTGAAACTTATTCTTTCTATTTTTATAAATAAAATTCTTCTGACCTTAACACTCAACTATATATATTCTTAATCTGAAAAATTGTTTTAAAACAAATATAATATAATTCTCTATTAGAAAAGTATTTTTTTTTATTCATGCAATTTATATGACAAATTTTGTAATCAAAGTCAACATTCCACAACTTTAAATTATACTTTAAATGTTAATAGTAAACGTGAGTATTACTTTTGACGCTCACATTTATATTTAATATATAATTGATACTCACATTTATATATATATATATATTACTAGTACAATAGTACAATTCTTTCACATGTTGTGGTGGAATTTGATATATACATAAAAGGAAAACGTTACTTGTCATGATGTGATGGAAATCTACCAAAAAAAACTTTCATGATGTGATGGGAATTTGGTCAGCTGGATCGGGTTGTTAGGATATTAGTACGGTACCGATGTTATAAAAACAACTTTTTTCTTAATTTCCGTTGAAAAACCAATTATATGATTTTATAAAAGTGTATTTGTGTATCTCGGAATTTGATATATACACAAAAGGAAAAAGTTACATGCCATGAAGCGACAGGAATTTGGTCGGCACTAGATCGGTTTATTGGGATATTAGTACGCTACCGTATTATGAAAACATTTTTTTCTTAATTTTTATAATTATTGTGAAAACCAATCATTTTTTATAAAAGGCATATCTCCGTATCCCGGAATTTGATATATATCCAAAAGGAAAAAAAGTTACTGTTGGATATGAGAGTGTTTGTTTTTGAGAAAACTCCTTTAGAAATTAATTAAAACAATAATAATAAGCACATCAATTCAATACACAATTTGGTTTGAGAATGATCGTCAAATGACTTTATATATTGATAATGATTAAGTACAATCAAAGGTACAATTTGCTCCCCCTCACAAGGTGCATTCTCTCTCTCTCTCTCTCTCTCTCTCTCTCTCTCTCTCTCTTAGTTCTTCTGCTTTCAGCTCTAAAAATTCTAGATATAACATCGTGGTACTGTTCTATTTATAGAGGAGAGAACTGCAAGTGACGTCACCATGAAATCAAACCTAAACAACTTATTGATGGATGTAACTGCCAGCAGGTTTGCAAAACTATTGGACAATTAGGAAAACCACTATTACTTTAAAATTCTATAAATACAAGGAAACAACTGGGATTCCAAAATTGCCAGAAGGATTCCAGCACTTTTGGAATCCAGTAGTACTTCTGGTCATCTTAGTTGACTTGTTGACTGGTATATGGTCTTTAGCTTTTACTTGTTTATCTCTATTATTGACTTGTTGACTCTATTGTTGACTTGTTGACCATCACATTATCAATCCAAACACTTTTACTTTATCTTCGGTATATTATCTTAGTAGTTATTATTCTAGTTGTACTTTGACTAGAAGTTTAACCTTATTCCATCATGCATGGAAGATGGTTCCCTTGAGTTTGGCTTTCATCATCAGCAGATCTTATATAACCCAACAATCTTCCCCTAGATCGGCTAATGCCAAAATCACACTTATTTGAGCCTATTTTTTACTCTCTTATTTGTTGATGCCTAGAAGCCTTTTCGGATCATTCCTTTGATTCCAAGTTCCAGATTCGAAGCTTCAACATCATTTTAATCTTTTCTAGTTCCAGATAAATGGTGACTTTTATGTCATCTAGATTTAGGCTTTGAACATCATAGTCATCCACCTAGATTCTATAGCCATCTTCTCTAAAGATCTCCATATCATTTAAGTCTTTCATTGATTAAATTTTTGGGTTAGGGAGGATTGGAGGCAACTCTCAGACTTCAGTGGGTGGAGGTGGATCTGGCCTGGAAGTAATTGTTACCCCTTGATGCGACAATGATTGATGTGGTGGATCATGTGGATCTTCTTTTGGTGATTCTTCTAAGCCAACTGTAAAGGTGCCAGCAACTTCCTCTTTAGTTGTTCTGAACACATGTGTCCTATCGGGCATGCAGTTGATGAGAATCATCTTTTCTTCCTCTTCCAATCCTGTAATCCATGAGGCTTGGATTAGAGGAGAAAATCTCTTGGGGTTTAGAAAGGAACAACCGTAGACTCCTTCTTTTCAGTAAGGTAGATCTCTATGTTCTCCCAAGAAAGTGGTGGTGAAAACTTCTATGGGTTTCTCTTTCTTGCACTCACATAGTCCATGTACTCATTTGAAATAATGGATTCCTTCCACCTTATGATTGAGTCTTTTGGAGCCCAGCTAACATTTATAAGTTCCTGCTTCATCTTGATGTTCCTTCTAATGTCTTCTGGAGTTGGTTTTCTTTTACTACCTAGCTTCCAATTTGGAGGAGTCACCATCATGCTTAGATCTGCCAGCATTTTCTTGACCCTTGCAAACTCTGCCAATAGGTTTTAAGCATCCCGGTTGTTTTGGTCAAAAATCACACAAGGATAATGCAACCAAATCTGATTTTGTGAGGTGTGATGCTTGGTTAAATGATCAAATGTATGAACAATGAATGAATGAAATTTATGGTGAACACAAGGATTTATGAACGAACACGAATAAGAAATTTCGTTCAAATAGTTAAATGAACGAACACGAATAAATGTCTCATTCATTCAATTAATTTCGTGAACGTTCGGTAATGCGTTCGTGAACATTCGTTCATGTTCTATTATTTATGTTGTTCGTTAAAAATTATTTTGCATTTATCTATTTTATCTAAACTTTTAATATTCTTTACCACGTATTTATTTTATTATCTTGACCGATAAAATATGAAACTCTATTCTCATCTTGTTTATGCATTGTTCCTCTTTGTTCTCATTAATCTAATTGACAAATACTATTGACCTGCGTTCCATGATTAGGGCTTCAAGGTCTAGCACCACTCTCTTCCGCCATCCACCGCTAGCCTTCGCCGGTTTTATCTGTGTTCGTTTGTGTTCGTGAATCATTCGTGAACAGCCTCATTTTCTTAATGAACGAACACGTACAAAAAATCTCGTTTGATAAGTTTTCATGAATCGTTCGTTAACACAATATTTCCTTAAAAAATGAACGCAAACAAGACCTTGTTCGTGTTCATTTTGTTCATTTATAGCAATATTCCCTACAAATGAAAATATAGTAGTAATGGGTGGTATGGGTAAGTGGTAATTCAAAATTTGAATACAAGATTTTGCGGCCCAAAACCTATCCATGTTGCCTTCAAAAGTATTGCATAATGAGCTTGCACCTAAAGCATGAGCGAGTGTACCCCTTAAATTTTCAACATCTCAACTTTTTCTTTCCAATATACATCATATATATATATAGGGTTGAGTTCATTTCAGAACTCTAAATAACTACAGAACTTTCAGAACTCCTAATAAACAATCATTTTACATATAAGTTTTTGTATTTAGGATCTTTTTATCATCTATTATATGTATTTCTTTGATTACATGCATGTTAAAAGTAGTTTACATATGTTTAATTGCCAAAATTATATATATGTGTGTCATAATTAATTACATATATGTAAAAAAACTAGTTTACATATGTGTAATTATAAAATTACATATAAAAAATGATAAAATTACTCTTAACATGTATGTAATCGTAAAAATACACATAATAAATGATAAAATTATCCTAAACATAAAAATATATAAATAAAAAGATTGTTGATTAGGAGTTCTGCGAGTTCTGTAAATATTTATGGTTCTGAAATGATCCTGGCCCTATATATATATATATATACACACACACACACACAGAGAAAGGACCATTTTAGAAAGAAACTTAATGTGAGAACAAAAAAAGGACAATCGTAAAACAATAAATAGTTTCTGACTCCTCCCAATAATTATTCTCTCTCATTAACTAGACAAAAACACTGTATCCTACACATATATATCCTACACATATATCGTAATTTATCTTAAACTTTATCCTACACATTTTGAAAATTGTCCTTTTAACAAATTATGTTGTCTTGAAAGATTATATTTTAAAAATGAGTTACAAGTTTATTTAATTAGCTAATTTAGAATAATACAATAAATAAATTAAAATTGTAAATTTACTTTTACAATAACATTAATTACAAATATTAAAAATGTATTTCTATTGGGTTGAAACTTATTCTTTCTATTTTTATAAATAAAATTATTCTGACCTTAACACTCAACTATATATATTCTTATTCTGAAAAATTGTTTTAAAACAAATATAATATAATTCTCTATTAGAAAAGTATTTTTTTTAATCATGCAATTTATATGACAAATTTTGTAATCAAAGTCAACATTCCACAACTTTAAATTATATTTTAAATGTTAATAGTAAACGTGGGTATTACTTTTATTAATGCTCACATTTATATTTAATATATATATATTTGATACTCACATTTTTATATTATATTATATATATATATATATATATATATTTAGGGTCAGGATTTAGAGAAAACGATGAAAAGTGTGAGAACGGTGAGAATGCTTATCGATCGTCCGATCAAAACAATCTATGGAGTAGATTGGCGCGGTGGCGTTTTCGTAAATAACACGAATTCTATTGAGTCGACGGGCTTCATTAAGGGTAAAAAGATCTTTACATTTCTAAACCAAAACGCCAACTAATGAATAAAACGGCATTAGTTCCCAAAACGCATCCCTATATAAACAAAACATTCTCATACATAAGAACACACCTCCCCCAACCTGAAAATGCCATATTTCTACTATATAACATTCATCTTACAACGCCAAAAAATCCAAAACATACCAATCATCTTAGAAAACGCCAAAATCTCTCAAATATCAAAAATTTCCAAAAAATGGACTTTTCTTTCAGATATACTATTCCCTCAGAAAAACGCCAAAAATGTCAAAAATGGTGTCTTGTATATTCAATATTGTTCTACGCGAAGTTTCGGAAAAATGCATTCTTTCCTGAGGTGCTACGACTCAAATAACATTTTGCTAGATGAGATGGACAAAACTTCAAGAAAAAAAATACTGGGGTCAGACTTATGTCAGTTTTTGTGTTTTGATATTGATGAATATTATAATGGCATGAATTAGACGAATGAAACTGATGAGTGGTTTGAATATACATATTCAAACAAAAAACTCATGTCATATTGTCTTTCCAAACGGCCAAAAAAACACAAGCATGACAAAGCCAAACCGTCAGTGAACATGTTTCAAAGAAGAAAGAGACTGACGACAGTGAAGATTTGAAAAGATGAATTGTTTCTATTTTTATTTTTTTAATTTTCTTTTTATGTTGTTTGTTATGTATTTTTCAACTTAGAATAAAAAAATAACATTATATTAATAAAACGCCAAAAGTCATAATTATTGTGAAACGCCATAATGAAGTAAAACGCCAAAAACCCAACCTATAATAAAAGTAATTTAAAGAAGAATTATTAAAAGCTAAAAATGGAAACAAACGCCAAAAACTACTTAAAGCTATTAAAAAACGCCAAACTTGGAAGATGGAATGTTTAAGACCATACAAACTCATAAAAACCTGAACAAAATCAGTAAAAAATACATACAGTAACCGAAAAGACGACTACTTTATTAATTTCATTTATTATAAATAAAAATCCCGCCTAAATTACCCGCCAAAAACATCCTATAAGGGAGACGTCTCTGCACAATCAACTCATCACACCACCAAAAAAATAAACGCTATCTTTCCAACTAACCATTCACTTTAAAACGCCAAAAAAGATACTTAAAAAAGCCACAGATGCAGAACATCATTTCTTCTTTATTGAGTATTGTCTGAATGAAATTTCACCGAATGGATTCTACTCTGAGGTGGGTATACCTATAAGCTTTTGCTGAATGAGATGGACAAATTTTCATGAAAAACGAAGAAAAAAAGACTTTTACCCATTAATGAAGACGGGCGTTATGAAGGAAAAAAAGGATCTACATAAGGTATTCAAAACAGGTTCAAAACGCCAAAAAAATTAAAGTAAAAGAGGCTGATGACAGTGAAGATTTAGAAGAGAAATTAGATTATAATTTTTTTTTTTAAATTTCTATTGTTTGTTACCTAATTCTCTGATTTTATTATCTAATTCTCTACTAAAAAATTAATATAAAACGCCAAAAACACCAAAACGACTGATAGTCTGAAAACTGAGAGAACGGATGCTAGCAAAGCACGATGTTTGCTATAAAATGCCAAAAACGCCAAACAAGGTATTACTAAAAAATCAACGCTAATTCACAGATGAAAATGAACGAAAAAGTAAATGTTAAACAGTAAAAGGAAGAGACGGTAACATTATTGCCAAACATTTATTATATTAAAAACCACTACATGGAAAACTGAATATATTTATCTTTTTAAAACGCCATAATTGTCTGTCAAATTATAGACCTGTATCCTACTTGATATAATAAACATCAAGAAATTTACTGATGTTTTTTACATCATAGACATGCATCCTGATTTAAAAAACAATAAAAACGCCAAAACATAATTAAAACGCCAAAATATTAAATATGATCCTGATCTACAAACAATAAAACACGGCGTATTTATTAAACGCCAAAAAAACGGAAACGGGATGTGACACGAGTTTCAAAAAAGAAAATATGAAAGAACAAAAAACCCCTCCACCCTTCTCTATACCGCGTGACATGTGTTAGGTCAGGAAGCGTTCTCGCCGTTCTCACACTTTTGAGCGTTTTCTCCTTATCCCGTTTCTATATATATATATATATATATATATTACTAGTACAATAATACAATAGTACAATTCTTTCACATGTATAGGTGGAATTTGATATATACATAAAAGGAAAACGTTACTTGTCATGATGTGATGGAAATCTACTAAAAAAAAGACTTTCATGATGTGATGGGAATTTGGTCGGCATTGGATCGGGTTGTTAGGATATTAGTACGGTACCGATGTTATAAAAACAACTTTTTTCTTAATTTCTGTTGTAAAAACCAAATATATGTTTCTATAAAAGCATATTTGTGTATCTCGGAATTTGATATATACACAAAAGGAAAAAGTTACATGCCAAGAAGCGACAGGAATTTGGTCGGCACTAGATCGGTTTATTGGGATATTAGTACGCTACCCTATTATGAAAACATTTTTTTCTTAATTTTTATAATTATTGTGAAAACCAATCATTTTTTGTAAAAGGCATATCTTTGTATCCCGGAATTTGATATATATCCAAAAGGAAAAAAGTTACTGTTGGATCTCAGAGTGTTTGTTTTGAGAAAACTACTTTAGAAATTATTAAAAATAATAATAATAAACACATCAATTTAATACACAATTTGATTTGAGAATGATCGTCAAATGACTTTATATATTGATACTGATTAAGTACAATCAAAGGTACAATTTGCTCCCCCTCACAAGGTGCATTCTCTCTCTCTCTCTCTCTCTCTCTCTCTCTCTCTTAGTTCTTCTGCTTTCAGCTCTAAAAATTCTAGATATTACATCGTGGTACAGTTCTATTTATAGAGGAGAGAACTGCTAGTGACGTCACCATGAAATCAAACCTAAACAACTTATTGATGGATGTAACTGCCAGCAGGTTTGCAAAACTATTGGACAACTAGGAAAACCACTATTACCTTAAAATTCTATAAATACAAGGAAACAACTGGGATTCCAAAATTGCCAGAAGGATTCCAGCACTTTTGGAATCCGGTAGTACTTCTGGTCATCTTAGTTGACTTGTTGACTAGTATATCATCTTTTGCTTTTACTTGTTTATCTCTATTGTTGGCTTGTTGACTCTATTGTTGACTTGTTGACCACCACATTATCAATCCAAACACTTTTACTTTATCTTCAGTATATTATCTCAGTAGTTCTTATTCTAGTTGTACGTTGACTAGAACTTTAACCTTATTCCATCATACAGGGAAGATGGTTCCCTTGAGTTTGGCTTTCATCATCATCAGATCTTATATAACTCAACAATCTTCCCCTAGATCTGCTAATGCCAAAATCACACTTATTTGAGCCTATTTTTTACTCTCTTATTTGTTGATGCGTAGAAGCCTTTTTCGGATCATTCCTTTTATTCCAAGTTCCAGATTCAAAGCTTCAACATCATTTTCATCTTTTTCTAGTTCCAGATCAATGAAGACTTTTATGTCATCTAGATTTAGGCTTTGAACATCATAGCTATCCACCTAGATTCTATAGCCATCTTCTCTAAAGATCTCCATATCATTTAAGTATTTCATTCATTAAATTTTTAGGTTAGGGAGGATTGGAGGCAACTCTCAGACTTCAGTGGGTGGAGGTGGATCTGGCCTGGAAGTAATTGTTACCCTTTGATGCGACAATGATTGATGTGGTGGATCATGTGGATCTTCTTTTGGTGATTCTTCAAAGCCAACTGTAAAGGTGCCAGCAACTTCTCATCTTTAGATGTTCTGAACACATGTGTCCTGTCAGGCATGCAGTTGACAAGAATCATCTTTTCTTCCTCTTCCAATCCTGTAATCCATGAGGCTTGGATTGGAGGAGAAAATCTCTTGGGGTTTAGAAAGGAACAACAGTAGACTCCTTCTTTTCAGTAAGGTAGATCTCTATGTTCTCCCAAGAAAGTGGTGGTGAAAACTTCTATGGGTTTCTCTTTCTTGCACTCACATAGTCCATATACTCATTTGAAATAATGGATTCCTTCCACCCTGTGATTGAGTCTTTTGGAGCCCAGTTGACATTTATAAGTTCCTGCTTCATCTTGATGTTCCTTGTAATGTCTTCTGGAGTTGGTTTTCTTTTACTACTAAGCTTCCAATTTGGAGGAGTCACCATCATGCTTAGATCTGCCAGTATTTTCTTGACCCTTGCAAACTCTGCCAATAGGTTTTAAGCATCCCAGTTGTTTTGGTCAAAAATCACACAAGGATAATGCAACCAAATCCGATTTTGTGAGGTGTGATGCTTGGTTAAATGATCAAATGTATGAACAATGAATGAATGAAATTTATGGTGAACACAAGGATTTATACGAGGAAAAAGCCCTTGATCATTGTATGATCTCCGGCGCAAAAAACCTCGGGTGATGGAAACTACCGATCACCAACTATATTAAACAAAGAAGTTTTACAAATCGGGATGATAACAAGCATGGTACAACGATCACTAGTGTGCAAAAAGTGTATAATCGCCAATAACTTGCAGATAGTTCTCGAGAGTAGTGTGTGTTGCTAATAATAATACTAGTCAAGCTTGTATCCCCATTAAAAACAGAAACTAGCTAGCCTAACTAACTATCCGAGAAAGGTGCAAGTCCCCCACGATCACCATAACGGTCGAAGAGCTTATGCACGTGCAGAATCATGAGGCATATTCCCCTAGAATCTTGGTTGGAACAATTCATATTCGAATACTCCTGCAAAACAAGTTCAAAAATGATGGAAACAATTGTTAGTGTTAGGATAATAATGAGGATCCTGGATCCTTAATCCTGCAACTTCTTCTGGGGATCCTTAATTCAAACTGAACTGAGGATCCCTGATCCAAGCTACATTTGAGGATCCGTGATCCATAAGCTATAAAAATCCATCCCTAACAATTGCCCCCAAAATATGAGGAATTAATTGCAACTGAATGAGTCATATTTTCTGCTTGATCCTGAACGAGATGGTTAGCGAAAAACTAGTCGTTACAATAGGACTAGCAGTTGCGAGGATGACATCAGCGATATGACCTCCTGCAACAATCATCATTATATATAGGGTTAGAGATAAGGATCAAAAGTGCATTTAAATTCGAGACTCTTCCCCTTTAAATCCTCATTCGAAGACTCATCAGGTATCTTTTCTGTCCTTTTCTCTAAACCTTCTTCCTTCCAGTGCTCTGTTCTTCCTTTACCCATGGCCAAGATGAACCTCCGATCCTCCCCTGCTAAGGATCCCAAGAAGGAAAGTCCTCCGAAGAGTCAGGGCATAACTAAAAACCCTTCACTGGAACTCTATCGCTTCACCGATCCTAAGATTGATCGGTTACGTCATTGTTTCCTGGAAGGAACCATCTTTAGATCCTTTGGCTCTTCGATGAAGAGTGATTGTGTTTCTGATGCCTGGATCACTTTTCCTGCAAGCCCTTTTCAGATCGGCTTTACATACCCTTTTCCCTTTCCTAACCCAAAGCTTCTTCACACTCACCGGTTTGTGCTACATCCAAGCCATGCCTATGGTGTGGAGAGTTTTGTACACTCTTGAAAACATCATTGAACAGGAAGGGATAGATATAGGCTTGTCTGAATTGAGCCAGTTGTATAACCTTGTCAGCCATGGTTCTCACCGTTTTCTATTTAAGCATAAACCTGGTCAAGCTCACCCAATTCTGAAAACCACCAAGAATGATACCAACTGGAGAAACCAGTTCTTCTTTGTAAGAAAGGATTCCATCCCAAACGGAACCCATTTACCCAAGAAATGGATCACCCAGGGTAGGATAAGGGATCCTTGGACCAGGACCACACTAGGATTCTTCTTTTCAAATAAGGATAACTGATCCTTCTTTTGTTTCTGTTGTGCAGCTCTCTCATTCTCTAGCATTCAAGAATCCCCTGTTACATAAGAAAGGATTGCTACTTTCTAGAGGCTTGATCCTGCTATCAGAACATTTCAAGCCAAAGTAAAAGATTGTCACGAAATCTCCTCAGGTTCCTCCACCATGTCAAGTAAGTATCCATATTCTTATGTAAATAAATGTTTGAATGAATACAAGGTATGAATACTTATCTGTGAAATATGTTTGTAGGCGCTAGAAAATCCTCAAAGTCTGCCTCTAGGTTCAGTGTGACTGACATCCAAGAGTATGCCTCCCCTAGCTCTCTCAAAAAGGAGCTGGCTGCAAGCCAAAGCCTCCCTGAAAGCAAAGGAGTCAGCACCAAGGGTAAAGGGACCAAAAGAAAGAAGACTGCTGAACCCCTTGAAGGCCTGCCTCTGATGGAACACCAGGTTCAAGAATACGTCTCCGAGGTAAGGATTTCATATCCCAAAGTTTGCCTTTCTTTTGAGGATACATGATCCTTAACACTCAAATCCTTTATTGCAGAAATTCGCTGAAGTTCAGATCCTCATTGACCAACACATTGTTGAAGCTGAACAAAAGTGCCTTGACCTCCAAGCCATTGAAGTTGCCAAGGATAAGAAGATCTCCCAACTTGAGAATGAACAGGAGGCACTGCGAAAGGAGCTTCTTGTTGCTGACATGACAGCTCAAAGGGAGAGGATTGAGGTCATGGAAGGGGCTAAACACTCTGCTGTTGTTGTGATGCTCAAGATCAAACTCCAGATGACTAAGGAGGCTGCTGATCCTGCCTTTGATCGGTCCGGCTGGGACGTTGAAGCTTGGAAGCAAAGGCTTGTGGAGCTTGGGGATGAAGATGAACCTGAGGAGGTGCCGGCTCTCGAGGGTGGTGGCAGCGAGGTGAAGGATCCTGAGGATGCAGTGGCTGGAGGCAGTGGTCAAGGTGGTGAGAAGAAGGTGGAGGATGCAGCGAAGGTTTAGGCTGCACAAATGGGCGATGATGGAAATTTCTAGACGTGGCCGGAGCCCATTTTTTATGATTTGGTAGTTTTTGGTTGTTATGTTTTAAACAATGGTCTGTATGGTGAACAATAGTATTTAGGTTTAAGGATCATTGATCCTTCGAACAATAGGGGTAACAAAGGTGGATGGGTCCTTTTTTTGTGGAGGATGAAGCCTTTGGTGCCCCTCGCTTTTTATTTCCTGCACTTATTGAACCTTTAGTATGGACACCCTTTGCCTACCCAAGCGGACGGGCCACGTTTTGCTGGTAGATATTTGGGTAGGCCATTTTAACAACCTTTAAAAGGGTTAACTATGATTAAATAAAACTTTAACTTTTGACTATCTTTGTGTTGTTAATCTTGTACATATTTAACTTTCCTTTGTTATTGTACAATTTCTTGAACTTACAAGTTATTAATGAAAGTATAAAAATCAGTTTACTTCAAAAAGTTTAGGATATGATCAAGGATCAAATATCCTATAGTCGAAAAGTTTAAAAAGTGAGACAGTTTTAGGATCATATATCATGTTATCAAAGAATAAGGGTAACACTGATAAATCAGGAACAAAATTAAAGTAAATAGGGATCATACAAGAGAATCCAAGTTGGGATCCTATATCCTTAACACATACCGCTATGATAACCAAAAGACAAACCCTTGTATAAAGTTAGGATCCTATATCCTTAACTGTTTAGCTTTGGAAACCTGAAATGAGACATAACTTGGAACTAAGCCAACTGTAAAACAAAGAGCTAGTATCTGGGGACAAGCCCACCAATCTGGGGATAAGCCCAATAAACTAGGGACAAGCCCAAAAAACTGGGGACAAGCCCAAAGGATCCTATGTAAACTGGAGTATGGCCCATACTAGCGACTATCCAAACTTAGTGACATGAAAATGCCAAAACCTTAGCTAATGTGAAAACGTTAGAAACCTTAGGAACGGATGTATGGTACATCTACCATTATACTTAGGATCCTAAATACAGCCAGTACAATGAAATTGTCAGCCCCTAAAGCGGGTACTGGACCCATTGCCTTTAACTGCACTAGGATAATCGTGCGCAACTGACGAAGGTGTAAGAACCTGATTCGTAGAAGGTAGTAGATACCTTAAACTGGGGACAAGCCCAATAAATCGGGGATAAACCCAAAACTGGGGATAAACCCAAAAATTAGGAGAATTCAGTAGATACTCGATCCTTTGCCAAATATGCACCAACTTCTGCAAAACTTAGAATTTAGTGAAGAAGGATAAAGGATCCTGGATCCTTCTCCTTAAAATCAAATAAATTAAAGGATTAGATAAACTAAAATTAAACCATTACCAGAATGAGGATCATAAATCCTCTTAGGATCCTTAATGTATATCAGATATGAAAATGGCCAAGAATCTTGGATCCTTCTTACATGAGGTATCTCTTCAAATGGACAGCATTCCAAGATCTTGGTAACAAATCACCTTCCATTGTTAATAAACGGTATGCCCCCTTTCCTGCCTCAGCTTCAATTAGATAGGGGCCTTCCCACTTCGGTGCCAACTTGCCGTCAGCAGGATTTGTGGTATTTTGGAATGCTTTCCTCAAAACCATGTCACCAACTTGAAACTTTCTGATCCTAACATTTTTGTTATAAGCCCCAGCCATCCTTTGTTGATAGCTAGCCAATCTTATCCTTGCCAAATCCCTGAGTTCTTCTATGGTATCCTAATCTTGAACCAAGTTTTCAGCATTTCCTTTAGGATCAGGATCACTGATGCTTGTTCTTGCAGTAGAGATTACCATCTCTGTAGGGATCACTAATTCAGCTCCAAACACTAAAGAAAATGGAGTCTGGCCAGTAGCATTCTTGGGAGTGGTTCTATCAGCCCATAATACATAAGGTAGCTCTTCTGCCCATTTTCCCTTCTTGGATCCAAGCTTCTTCTTCAAGTTGTTGATAATGATCTTGTTAGATGATTCCGCTTGACCATTAGCTTGTGGGTGGACTGGTGTTGATGTTATCATCTTAATCCCCCAACTGTCACAAAAGTTAGTAGTTCTATTCCTAATAAATTGGAATCCATTATCACAAATAATTTCAGAAGGTATGCCAAATCTAGTAATGATGTTTCTTTTAATAAAGGATATCACTTCTATTTCACTGAATTGAGCAAATGCTTCAGGGTCTATCCACTTGGAAAAGTAATCAGTCATGGCAAGCATAAACACTTTTCCTCCTGGTGCTTTGGGAAGTTTGCCAACTATATGCATTCCCCATCTCATGAATGGCTAAGAGGAGGATATAGGAAGCAGGAGCTCCGCTGGTTGATGAAGGATATTGCTATGTCTTTTACAAGCATTACACTTCTTTGCATAATCAACAGCATCCTTCTTCATAGTAGGCCAATAGTATCCTGTCCTAAGGATCCTTGAGAACAGTACTCTGCCCCCAGTGTGGTTTCCACAATCTCCTTCATGAAAATTCTTTAGGACTTCTTGAACTTCAGGATCCTCGATGCACCTTAGATATGGACCTGCAAGAGATCGTTTATATAACATGTTATTTAATATTGTAAATTGAGATACCTTGACTTTGAAAGCTCTAGGATTTTCTCCTGTAGGAATCTCTCCATGTTGTATATATCTCATAAATTGAGACACCTTAGATATGGGTGCCAAACTGTTTTGGTCAAAACTCACACAAGGATAATGCAACCAAATCCGATTTTGTGAGGTATGATGCTTGGTTAAATGATCAAATGTATGAACAATGAATGAATGAAATTTATGGTGAACACAAGGATT
This sequence comes from Helianthus tuberosus, assembly GCA_030545235.1. Taxonomy (NCBI): domain Eukaryota; kingdom Viridiplantae; phylum Streptophyta; class Magnoliopsida; order Asterales; family Asteraceae; genus Helianthus; species Helianthus tuberosus. The sequence continues at coordinate 30,949,351 of CM060373.1, read as the reverse complement.
TGTACGAGGAAAAAGCCCTTGATCAATGTATGATTTCCGGCACAAAAAACCTCGGGTGATGGAAACTACCGATCACCAACTATATTAAACAAACAAGGTTTACAAATCGGGATGATAACAAGCTTGGTACAAGGATCACTAGTGTGCAAAAAGTGTATAATCGCCAATAACTAGCAGATAGTTCTCGAGAGTTGTGTGTGTTGCTAATAATAATACTAATCAAGCTTGTATCCCCATTAAAAATAGAAACTAGATAGCCTAACTAACTATCCAAGAAAGGCGCAAGTCCCCCACAATCACCATAACGGTCAAAGAGCTTATGCACGGTCAAAGAGTTGTGTGTGTTGCTAATAATAATACTAATCAAGCTTGTATCCCCATTAAAAATAGAAACTAGATAGCCTAACTAACTATCCAAGAAAGGCGCAAGTCCCCCACAATCACCATAACGGTCAAAGAGCTTATGCACGTGCAGAATCATGAGGCATATTCCCCTAGAATCTCGGTTGGACCAAGTCATATTCGAATACTCCTGCAAAACAAGTTCAAAAATGATGGAAATAATTGTTAGTGTTAGGATAATAATGAAGATCCTGGATCCTTAATCCTGCAACATCTTCTGAGGATCCTTAATTCAAACTGAACTGAGGATCCCTGATCCAAGCTGCATTTGAGGATCCGTGATCCATAAGCTATAAATATCCATCCCTAACAACAGTTTTGGAAAACATAAAAATTCTTGCATGGATTAGGTACATTCTTTTTCGACCAGTTAATACATTCTTGTTTGATATTTTGGCAACTAGGAGATTTTTTAATGGTAGGATTTAGGAGAGTCTTTGGGATTCTTGATACATGTGTTGTTCATATGTCTTTATCTCCTTCATCCTTCTATATCCATAATGTGTACTGAGCTTTTTTTTGTGGTGAACTCCTTTATTGCTTCCTCCTCCTTTCTTTTTGTGTTTTCTTCATGGTTTAGCTTGTTGTTAATCTTTCGTAATGGCAGTTGTTTAAGTGACAAAATAAAACTTGGAGATGGAGGAGGATCATTAGTTTTCTTCATGGTTTAGCTTGTTGTTAATCTTTAGTAATGGTAGTTGTTTAAGTGACAAAATAAACCTTGGAGATGGAGGAGGATCATCAGTAGTTTCAGGAACTGTTGGAGTTTCTTTAAAACCCATAGTAAAAACTGCTATTAATTCTAGATTTGTGGTAGTTATGGTAGTTGAGGTTGGTGGAGATTCTTCTGGATCATCTTGTAATACCAGCTTTCTTTTTCTTCTAAATTGAACAACTAGCTTTCCAGAAACTGTTGGCTTATTTGGAACTCCTGGTTTTGTAACCTCTGGTTTGCACTTGGCTTTGTATCCTAGTTTTAGCAATAGCTAGTTTAGTGCCCCTGGAACTGCTGGTTTTGTAACATCTGGTTCTGCACTTGCCTTTGTATCAGTAGTTTTAGCAATAGCTAGTTTAGTGCCAGTATGTGCTCTAGTGATGATTTACCCTGCTTCTACTGGTTTTTCAACTACAGGAGGTTTTGAGCCATCTGGACTTATAGTAGTTTTACCTGGTCCAACTGTTTGAGCCTTAACTCTAGCTATTTGACCTTGGGCTTATTTTTGTGAGTGAAATCCTGGTTGAGATTGTTGAGGGATTTGTCATTTCTTGGCTTCAATTTTTTTCTAGAGTTCTGGACTTTTGGATAACTGTTGGAGGCCTCATGTCAATTTTAACTATTGTGTTTATCTTGATGTATTGCCTCACAACTATCTCTTTATCTCATTACCTCTCAATTTAGGCATTAACCAAGGCAACATTTTGACCTTGTTGATCTCTTCTGAATTTTGTAATTCTTTCTTAATGATTAATGTCACAAGTATATCACCCATTTGTTTTTCCACCATCGCAATGGCCCTAGCCTCGTCAGCTCTTTTTGTTGCAGCTGCAGCCCTATCATGTATCATATTTAGTTTTTCTATTTTTACCTTTCTTTGGCATCATCAGTTTCTTGCCTGTTAACATAGTGATGTAAACATGGGGTCAAGAATGTTCTTAAAGGTATTTTTGAGCTCCCCCACTGGAAATGATGAGGTGGCTATAACCTCGCCAGTAGTCTGGCTTTCTGTGGCTGGTGGCTTTTGGTGAGTGAACATTCGAGATATGGATTCAAGCTCCTTTGTTAGGAGGCCAGCTATTCGGTATATTTGGGATTCAACTGGACTTTAACATGGGGCATTTTGGTGACCATCTCCTTGAGATTGGATACTGCAACTCCCAGCTTTCCATCAATTCCTCAAACTGCTATGTTTGGGCATCATCCAAATTAATAGACTCATATGCTCGCCCATCAGAGGTGGTTAAATCAGTAGGTGTATGTGGCTTTTCAGTCACATGAATACTCCTAATGCCCCTTATTCTTGGTACAGGGGACCTCTGGCACTTGTTTCTTCTAATACCTTAGAAGCATAGAGAATTTCAATAGTCGTTGCCTGCAGGGTGGTCTAAAGGATGTTTCCACTGTCTTCGTGTGAACCAATGGGTTCATCAAGAATAGTGGAAGCCACCTCTACAATCACCTCAATAGGATTTACCGGAGAGAGAGTGCCTCGTCTTCATATGGGTGAGAGCTAGGATCTGTTTGAACCATGGCATCTGTCTGTGGCTACATATTTGTTATTTGAGGTTGAGATGTGCCCATTTTGTGGTACAAAGGAACTCCTGCCTCCATGAGTCTCATAAAAAAACTACATGTTGGAGAAGTTTTTGTTTGGTTTATAGTAGGGTTCTTTGGAGAGAACCTTTGAGGAGTTTGGTTTGGTGGAGGCTCTAGAGACTGAAGTGAGTGAAGAAGTAACAATAGTCTCTGGTAGTTGAGTTTGTGTTTCAGCTAGACTCTCAGGGTCCTCATCTTACTGAATAGTCTTCATTTTCTTTTGTTCTTTTTGACGGGGTGGCTGTGGATTTTGATTTTAGGGGGTTTAGCAGACTTCTTTGTAGAAGACTTCTTCCTCTTTTTGGTAATTTTTGTTGTGGGTTCCTCAGGGATGGGCTTCACCCCTTGGTCAGCAAGAGAAGTAGGCTTTGGAGAGTGTGGTACCTTAATTGTTGGTTGTGCAGGATCATTGCCTTGCACTGGCTCAGCTTCCTTGCCTCTTGTTTAAGTTTTCCCATCCTTGTTAAAATTTGAGCCAAAAGGGATTTAATGAGAAGAACTTCATCCCTTTTGTAGACTTCATCAGATAATTCTTGTTGCGAATGTTACATTTGAACAAAGTTCTTTAAAAGTTTGATTTGATAGTTTAAAAACAAACTCGGTTAATATTGAATAAGAAATATATTGAGTTGACTAAGGAACTTCATTTTAAGAACTAGATTTACCTGACAAGCACTACGTGATAGTGTGAAATAGATTCCTAAGGCCAACAAAGCAATGCTTTTTCTCATAAATGGCATATTTTGTTGAGCCACAATACCCATGCTCAATAAATTCCACATCCATCACAAGTTTTGTTAACTTATCAACACCCTATGCATCTCCAAGTTAGAATTTGATTGTTAAAACCTCAAGGGTGATGGCTACCTCTTTCTTTCACACGATTGTAGTAATGGACAACACTTTCCCTTTGTCAGTATGTGCTAATCGTGCAATGGTCCAGAACTCAACAAGGGTGGCTTTGTAGATTGGTGGGTTGACAGTTAATGCATGGTGGTATGGTGATTTCAATATAAGCTTGAAGGTTCAGTTTTATGATCGAATTTATTTCGATTAGTGTTTTGACGAAAGTTTGTAAAAAAGATAAACAAATTCAGTACAAATTTGGGCAGCCTGACGGCGTCATCCTGATTCCATTTATACCGAAAAATTTTACATCGGTTAAGCTCTAATCCCAACTTGTCCAAGACTTATGACTCTAAGAGAATGACCCCACTCTATATAGACTCTCACCTAGCGCATCACTACATGTGCATCACTCTTCAAGCGTACGACTCGATATGCAGTGCATTGGTTATGCGCTCTAAATCTTACATTCTAAACAATATTTACATTCTATACAATATTCAACACATTATCTAATCTAGCCTATTTACACAGAAATGCACTAATAGATTCTCCATTGTCTGTTGCTGTCGAATCTTGAGCTTCAAAATATTGAAATCATGATGAATATGCTACAACTTCAATCAAACATTTGTTGATGTCGTAAACTACGTGTCAACAAATTCCCCCATGATTGATGCTTCGGGCTTGCATCTGCACAGTTCCTACCACAATCCTCTGATTTGCTATACTACAATTTTCACAAGTATTCATGAACTTGAAATCAAACACTGAAGCTTCTCCATTTAGATGTTAACTACATTCAAGTTTGGTTTTAATGCACTCTTTGCTTGATCCTGGTCTTCAAAAACCCAATTGGCAATTGATAGAAACTTTGAATACCACGCAAATCAATTTCAAATAAGAGAATACTCCCGAAAATCTAAAATCCTGTTTTCCGTAACCAACGTTTTGTTCAACCAATCATCAATTTCTAGTCAGGGTAAACAGTAATCTCCACATTAAGCAAACCTTCATCGGATAAAAAAATATCTGGTAACACTCTGTGATCTTCAAATTTTATAGATAGACATTCTTCAAAGATCAATTTTCTAGTCCTATCCATGAACAACATTTGGTAAGTAACGTAATATTCAAGTATCATTATTCCCTGAAGGTGTGACACTTGTGCTCCGTAAACATAATACGATGTAGGACAATATATTTTATCAAAAGAACAACATTTTTTTGGTCTCTATGTTTGCTTTTTATGTTTGGCAATTTCACGTTTTGATTTTAAGTTCAAATTCAAGCTTTAAATCGCTTTCTGGAAAGTTATACGCAAACTGATACGTAAATGTAATCAGTTTAATGAGGAAAACACACCGGAACAGTGACATAGGCTTAACATACCTTAAATAACTTTTATATAACTTAGAAATAAGTTTTGAAGGCTTTGGTGTGTCAAAAACAATTTTATTCGATCACATGGACTATTTGCGTCAAACTGTGAAAGCCTTCTGATTCTTACCGTAACGAACATTTCGGAACTTGATCATAAGCTAAACATACCTTAAACATCCTTTACATAGCTTATAAATAGGCTTTGATGGGTTCGATATGCGGAAATAAACTTATTGGTCAATAAGGGACTAAAAGCGTCAAAAAGTGCATAAGTTTGCATTTTCGCGCATATCTTACGTTCTGAACATATCCGGACATCCAAATTTTTTTGTAATCATTAACATATTTTATTTGGTGATCGGAATTCAAAAATTCCATTCGTCGTGTAATTTGGATCGTTTTTCGCATCCGTTCGTGTTTCGTTGAAATTAACCGAACAACGAGGCCGTACGACCAAACGAACCGACATCTGAGATGTTTTCAAGCATATTTCATGCCCCTATTCTCTAACTTCATTGTTGAGCCTTGAAAATGGGTTAACGGGGCTTAAATGCGTTGAAAATGGCTTAAACGAGCTGCAGGGACCATTTCTACCATTTTTAAAAAGTTTCTGGGACTAGGCTATGGTGGCGTCGCGCGACGGGAAATCCCCTTAGCTGTGGCGGCACGCGACGGCCCTCCCTGGGTAGAATCTCCATTTTTAACAACCAGCTTGATTTCTAGGGTCTTTTGTGCAACATTTGCAATACCTTGAGCTGGTTTTGGACTCCCCTAGTATACTAAATCAGCGGGTAACACATGGAGGGCCAAGATCGAAGCTCAAAACCCGAGAAACGATCCTAACAGTTCTTAACTTTCTATAAATACCCACTTACTTCTTTTGCTCTCTTCACACCATTTGATCTCAATTCTTCTCTAAGTTGAAGCTCTCACTTGTGAAGCTTCATACCTGAGAATTTTGAGTTCAAATCTTCCTTGCTTGGACCTTTTGTAAGCTTCTTTCATGCTTTTATGCTTTTCAAGCATGAAAGTCAAACAGTGTTTGACTTTCTGCTTTGACCATGAATTGGTCAACACAAAGTTCGTTTAAACTTTGAAACATGAGCGTAATCACGATGGTTATAGTTCCTTGTGACTATACCTACTGATTACCACGTTGATTAGTCGAAGTGACGAGTCAAAGTTTCGGTCAAAGTACGTGTTTATGCGTATTTTGCGACGAAACTATTTTTGGGTATTAAAACATTTTGTTTTGATATCAAACCTTTTTTTTAATTTAGTTAAACACGTTTTAACATGTTTAACTCGTCACTTTTAGTCTAGTGCTTGTATAGGGTCGTAAGTCAAGCGGTCTAAACCACCGCTTAGACTTTCAAACCCGACCCGTTTGGTCGATCATTAGGATCCGGCCAAACATATTTGTGACCATAGTTATATAGGGAATAACCTTTCGAGGTTATACCTTATGGTCACTTAGTCTACTTAGTTGTATGATAGGTAGTTTATATGCCTTATGAAAATGACCAAAATGCCCTTTTTGCGCATAATTTCATTTTAAGCATATGTAACGCATGTTTTGACATCTAAACTGATTATGCAACATAATTGAATATGTTAAGGCATATAATACTTGTCATAGGACTAGTTAGGCGTCTCGGACGCGCATTCACGCGAACGACGCGTTAAAGTAGCGTAGACTACCTTAACGGGTCGTAATGGCTCATAAGCACTTAGGATAGATTCCGATTTAGAATGTAGGATTTGTTAAACCATATCACAGGAGTTCCAATACTCATTTGTTTTATGAGTCCTCATTCTACCCGATCTTCCGATTTAGGTGTCGATTCACTAACATAGTATCCGTTACACTAGGAAACACATCGACACTTGAACTTTTGATCCATTGAGCATTGTTATATCAGTTGAACAAGACCTACACGCAATCCCAGGTGAGTACATAGTTCCCCTCTTTTACCGTTTTCAAATGTTTTGGGGTGATTCCTATGTGCAACTGATTTGTTTTCCAAATGTATGGCATATATGTGTTTACTAAGTGCTTTTATGTGTATTATTCCGATTATGCAAATACAATGTTTATCCAATTCCTTAAAAGAACTATCTATCTTCATAGTTAGACTCTTATAGGATATTTGAAGTACAGTCTTAGATCTTCCTATCTTCATAGTGAGATTTTTAAGAAGTACTTTACAAACGATGGTTGGTTTATGTGTAGATTGTTGGTGATTTAGATAACAAAACTAGATAATACAATAAGCACATGGTGGATACGCCGCTGGTACTTCCTATATATAAGTGTGCTTATTGTATTACCCTTCGTGGCCTTATCCCGAATCACCATTAGGATTTAGGATTGTTTTGATTCAATGATTCAATGTAACAGAACCCAAAATCCTTATAGCATCTATCTATCTTCATAGATTGACTCTTGTAGGATGTTTAAAGTACTAATATTGAAATCCTTGATTGGATTCATTGTGTGCTTTAATGCGTATGTGAGTAGACAACGTAACAAAAACCGAATCCTTATAGCATCTATCTATCTTCATAGATTGATTCTTGTAGGATGTTTAAAGTACTAATATTGGAGTCCTTGATTGGATTCATCGTGTGCTTTAATGCGTGTTTACAAGTTGATTGACATATTGACAATTTATGTGTTTATGTGATAGTTGTGATTTAGTTAACGAAACAAGTATAATAAAATAAGAACATGGTGGATACGCCGCTGGTACTTCCTATATATAAGTGTTATTTTATTACTCTTGTAGCGTTATCCGAATCACTTTAGGATTTTGTGTACAATTGATCCAATATTCGATTATCCAAATCCTTGAAGAATCTCCCATATCTTTATATGTTAGATTCTTTGAAGGATGTCTAAAGTATTATTATAAATCATTGACTTGATTTATATAATACTCACACAAGTTTAGATTAACTTCAAAACTGTTATTATTAATCCTTGATTAGTTTTCTAATAATACATTAAGATGTTTTACAATGAATTCAACGAGGTTACAATATACAATTTCAAATGGCATAAAAATTACTTAGTAATAATCATATTTCCATATACAATACCTTTTGCCACGAGTTTTCACAACCAAAATTTTGTATTGCAATACTAAACTTTTGCCATTCTTTGGCTTCAAGTTTCATTTTCAATCGACAACTCTTGTAGTTGTCAAAGTATTGCAATATCAACTTTTGCCATTTATTTGGCTAACAAAACCTATGTATTCCCCGGCATTTTTATGTTGACTTTATTATCACATATGTTTCAGGACTTTCAACTATTCAAGCATGCAACGCAAAGGATTGCATTCGGGCCTTAGACTTCTAAATCAAAAGACAATTACATGTATTCTTTGTTTGTAAAACGATGTTAATAATATTGAAACAATTGAGTACCAGTAGTTATGAGCAATTTGTAACGTGACTCCCCGATATTTCCGCCGCGTGTTGTTGTATTACGTGATTGGGGTGTTATAGATTGGTATAAGAGCACTGGTTATAGGGAATTAGGTTATTAGCATGCCTTAAACCTAGTCTATAACCTTCCTAGGACCCAAACATGAGTAGACTTAGGAACTCCTTCCTAAATCCTCATCCTTATTCGTGCCACAACTACTCTATGATTTACAAATCATCTAGCCCAAGATGATTTATCCTAACCCTTAGGCTTTATGCCTTAGGGTATTTCTCAAAATGTTTTCTCAAAACATTTTCATTGAAATATTTCTCAAAATGTTTTCTCAAACGCTTTCGTCAAAATATTCCGCAAACATGTTTATCTTAAACAATTTTTATCAAAAGATTTCTCAAACGTTTTTATCGAAATCTTGGGTTTAATAATGTGAACACATGCAATCTGGAAGGGTGGATGCCTGTACCCCGAGTTTTCTGTCTAAGGCTAGAGTGTTCATACAAATCCGCATTATCGGACCAATCACTCTTACCTGGGAACTCTTAGGGTGAGTGTCCACTTATAGGCTAAAGCATGTCTTCGTGAAGCATTGTAAAAACCTATCCATCTTGACCATGTCGAACGATTTCTAAACGACCTTTGTATCACTATTCATTCATATTACACTCGGTAATATGTTTGGTATTCAAGACAATCGAAACAAATTTCCTTTCACAATATTAATTCATCATATTACCTTTGGTGATATGTTTGATTTGAGAAGATTGAAGGGAATATCATTTCATATCACGACACTATGAGATCCTATTTCATTTTCGAAACACTACCTTTTTTTTTCAAAATTTCAAATTTTTACCATTTGGATGAGAATTTTCAAAATTTCAAACACAAGGTTTCTTTGTTTTAATTTTTTTTTAATTTAAAACATTTTATCTTAAAAACAATAAATTTTTAAATAATAAAAGAATGTATAAACACAAACCATTAACTTGGTTTGTATTCTCTCATCCAAAAATATTACAAAAGTTTATTTTTCAAATAGCTCCTGTCTCAAAACAGAATCCACAACACTGTATTTTTCTAAATACAAGAACGAGACTTATAAACAAGATTCTACTGAGTCAAAGTTAACATTCAATTCTCTAAGTACAAGAACGAGATTTTACTATGTTAAAGTTTTCACTATACAATATTACAAACTCATAACAATTTGGTAAATCTAACTCGTTTGATTTTCACTATAGTTGTACTTTCAAGATGCCTCCTAGACGCGATCAAACTGAGAATGTTGCTCTCACAGCCACAATCGTTTAGGAGATGACTGCTGTGATTCCGAACCTCATTACTCAGATAAACCAGGAAAATAACAATAACAACAATAACAATGCTCAGTGTGACTTCAAAACATTCAATTCAGCTAAGCCGTCGAAATTTTCTGGGTCTGAAGGAGCAACTGCGCTCCTACAATGGTTTGAAAGTATAGAAAGCACATTCCGGCATGTTTAGTGTCCCAATGAACGGAAAGTAGATTTCGCCTCAAGTGTCTTTCAAAGGAGAGCACTCAATTGGTGGAATGGTATTATGAGAGACCGAGGTGCCGATGTAGCAATGGAACTGACGTGGGAAGAATTTAAAGATCTTAGGAAGAAAGAATTCTGCCTACGAAGTGAAATAAGGGCACTTGAAAACGAATTTTATCATCTAAAACAAGATAGTGCGGAAAACTGTAACGACTCACACAAAAATGTCATAAAAACGTTCTGTAAGTATAAACCCAGACCCCTAATGTAACAACCCTCCCTAAAAGTCCTATTTATTTTATTATTTTATCCAATAGGAAACCCTAATTGAGACACCCAAGTAATTCTGCACAAACCCTAAAATTTTCAGAACAATCAGAATCAGGATCAGGGCCCTAAAACTCAAGGGGGGTATTCCCTACTCGACGATTATCCTCACAAATCGTTGTCAAAATTTAATTTTACGAAAATGTCGACTCAGCAAGCCTACACCCACGCGTGGCTACCCTATAGTAATTCCGTGTCCCTTGCACACCGTAAGGGATAATGCTTGCGGTGCGCAAGCCTGGTCAAAATTCAGGTATAAATAGCAGGCATTGGAATTCGATTTCTGGCGTTCATTCAACGAAGAAATTCGTTATACACTTCGAGTTATAGTAGAAACAGTCTCAAAATCACTAATTAGTATAGCGGGGTGCTGCTACGATACAGGGTATTAACTCGATCGCTGCTATGATTCAATGTCCGATCGATAGAAACTATCCGATGGATGTTTAAGCGCTATCCTTTGTCATTAGTCGTGATTCCGACCGGATGTTTGAGTATCACCCGAATTCGGGGAATACTATGTCATTCGTTGTGAATCCGATGGATGTTTAAGTCATTGCACTTTGTCATTCGTTGTGAGGGTTTTAATCTCGTGAGTTATCGTAATTGCTGTATTAAGTTATCTACCTAGTTCGTATGCACTAGGTTACAAGGCTAAATCAATAGGTTAAGCTCTGCCTGTATAAATCTGCAATCTATCAAGGCTTATCTGTAAATTAAACTCTGCCCGTATGAATCTGCATGTTTATAATGTGAGTCATTCTCTTTTTATCAACTATTTTACAATACCTCAAATTATTTTCCAAAGTTATAATTACAGGGACTAAGTCGTGGATATCTTGAATCACTGGCTAGTGGGGTATTGTGCACATTACTAATTTTCTCCCAGTTAGGTTCATTGACCTACTAGGGATAATCATCACTATTTAGGTTCATTGACCTAATAGTGGCATGACCATCGTCACCATTGTGACATGTCACAATTGTGACACAGCGCCAGATAAAAATAAGATAGAAGCCATTGTAATCGCTCTTATGCTGTAATTAATAACCATGCATCATTTTATGTAAATAGAATGATTCACTCAGTATTTCCCGCTGACAAAACCTTTTTAAAATGCGTTTCAGGTAATTACAATAGATTGGAGTAAGATATGGATATGGCACTGAAAGGCTTCCAGAAGTGGCGTATTTTATTATTTAAATCAAATTAAGAAATATTGTTTTATGTAATCAAATTTATCCTTATTAAAGCTACCTTTGTAAAGCATGGGTTTATCCTATCTATTTAATAAATAAAATCCGGTGTTTTCTAAACTCTGATATTTTTCCTAACTCACGGTCCTGATGAAATTTCCGCTGCGATATTTTTCAAAATAATCACCGGTACCACTGGGCTGTTCACGACTCCTGATTCTGTCCAGGGTGGGTCGGGGGCCGTGACAAAAACCGTCCCTACACTGACCGATTTGAACAGCTAAGCCTACGTTGCCCCACTATGGTCACCCCTTTGGATCGGGCCATTGAGAAATACATTGATGGCCTACCCGATCTTGTCCAAGACATTGTCACTGGTAGCCAACCTGCAACGCTTAGGGAGGCTAAGGAATTAGCTGCTAAGAAGCGCAAGGCTTCAAAGAATTTTGCAATTCCTGCACCAGTCCCACTAAACTCAGGTTAAAAAAGGTAAACTATTTCGAAAAGGAGACAAGAAACAAAACACCGAAACTACAAATTAACAAAGGCTGAATCTTCCAAAAATTCTAAGAAGCACAAGGCTTCAAAGAATTTTGCAATTCCTGCACCAGTCCCACTAAACTCAGTACCGTTTAAGGGATTTTATCATGGAAAGCAACCTCGGTGCAATCATTGCAATTATCATCATGCAACAAATTCTCCTTGTCGCAAGTGTACAATCTGTGGTCTATTTGGACATCTAGCTGTGACCTGTCGTATCCAGAACCGAGCAGCCCCTACTCAGACTCGCCCTAGAGCATGTTTCAATTGTGGTGATTTAAATCATTTCAAGCGAAACTACCCCAAGCTTAATAATGCTAATGGACGAGTGTTCAACGTCAATGAGGCTCAAGCTAATGATCAAACACTTATGGTCATTTGAACCTCTATTTTTTCTGTTTATTTTCGAAAACAATGTACATATTTCAACTATGTTTGTAATAACAATATAAATTTCAAGCAGTTTGTCTTTATCCTTGTTATTCATTCTCCAAATTACAAACTCTAAAGTGATTACACAATGTGTGATTACAACTACATGCTGACTTTGAGGATTCTATTCTTTAGGAACTAAGTCTTGTAAATTAGCATACCATGATTGCACTCTAGTGCATTCATACGAACTTGGCAACACGATCAATACGAATATTATGAACAAGTTAATACTATTTTGTGATCATAACATTACATACATGATTTAATTATCTAATATGTATAGTACATGATTATAAATACAATATGCTTCGTATGTTGATTTAACGTACTTAGTACATTATTTTCAAATACATTTTGCTTAGTGTGTTAACTTAGCATACCTAGCGCGTGATTTGAAAACGTTTTCTCGATATGCTTACAATATAATGATAATACGTTATTAGTATATGTTGCACCCTACCTGTTTGGTTAGTAAGAAACATATATAAACATTTGTACTAGAATAAAATACCTACTACTAAATTTGTTGTATGCAAAACAAGTAGTGCTATCATTGCTAGTATAAAACATGATTCGATTTAACAGATGTTATGTTATGAAGATGTTTATTTAATTTAGACGATAGTTCAACCTTATTATTTGGTTAACCTCGCTTAACAAGAGAAGCTATATGGACCATGCGACGAAACGAGTAATTATGGGTGCACACTTAATTATGATATTCGACGCATGAGAATCATAGTAAGCCTTGTTAAATATGGTGGCATAAGATCTAGAGTGATTAAGGTAACGGGAGGAGTATGATGCTATAAGAACATGGTGGATACGCTGATGGTACTTCCTATATATAAGTGTTCTTATTGTGTTATTCTTCAGAACGTTGCTAAGATCACTTGGTGATTTTATGTTATCTTAGATCATTTTGTGATTATGTGCTTATTTGATATTTTGTGGTTATTTACAATAGACAAGAACAAGTACATTCATTAACTCAAATCGAGCCGACCGGGAGTATATTATGATGTTAAAGATGACGATCTTGATGCCATAGGTATATTGACCTGTCTCCTATGCATGAGATGCTCATGGTGCATTGGATGTATCTCGTGGGACGTTAGAAACCGTGTACGTGTAGGGATTGAATGTACACCCCTTTGTTTGCTAGGAATTACACTAAGAGCTTAGTATAACATAGTGCCATACCCAAACAATTTATGAACGCTGGTCAACTTTTTCTTTTCACAAGTTTTAAAGGGTTAAATACCTTGAGATACTTTGAATATCCCAAATCACATTTTGAATCCCCTAAAATTTCCAAAGCCAAATGACGCTCCGCATCTTTGGGATCTAGCAATTTTCTTATCCATCAGTTGTTTCAATTAAACTCTACGGTCTCCTTCGAATAAAATTTCGGGACGAAATTTCCTAAAGTAGGGGAGACTGTGACACTTATGCTCCGTAAACACAGTACGATGTAGGAAAATATCTTTTATCAAAAGAACAATGTATTTTTGGTCTCGATGTTTGCTTTTTATGTTTGACAATTTCACGTTTTGATTTTAAGTTCAAATTCAAGCTTTAAATCGCTTTCTGGAAAGTTATACGCAAACTGATACGTAAACCTAATCAGTTTAATGCGGAAAACACTCTGGAACAGTGACATAGGCTTAACATACCTTAAATAACTTTTATATAACTTAGAAATAAGTTTTGAAGGATTTGGTGTGTCAAAAACAATTTTATTCGATCACAGGGACTATTTGCGTCAAACTGCGAAAGTCTTCTGATTCGTACCATAACGAACATTTTGGAACTTGATCATAAGCTAAACATCCTTTACATAGCTTAGAAATAGGCTTTGAGGGGTTCGGTATGCGAAAATAAACTTATTGGTCAATCAGGGACTAAAAGCTTCAAAAAGTGCTTAAGTTTGCATTTTCGCGCATATCTTACATTCTGAACATATCCGGACATCCAAAATTTTTTGTAATCATTAAAATATTTTATTTTAGTGATCGGAATGCAAAAATCCATTCGTCGTGTAATTTGGATCGTTTTTCGCATCCGTTCGTGTTTCGTCGTAATTAACCGAACAACGAGGCCGTACAACCAAACGAACCGACATCCGAGATGTTTTCAACCATATTTCATGCGCCCTATGCTTTAACTTCATTGTTGAGCCTTGAAAATGGGTTAACGGGGCTTAAATGCGTTGAAAATGGCTTAAACGAGCTGCAAGGACCATTTCTGCCATTTTTCAAAAGATTCTGGGACTGGGCTATGGTGGCGTCGTGCGACGGGAAACCCCCTTAGCTGTGGCGGCACGTGATGGCCCTGCCTGGGCAAAATCTTCATTTTTAACAACCAGCTTGATTTCTAGGGTCTTTTGTGCAACATTTGCATTACCTTGAGCTAGTTTTGGACTCCCCTAGTATACTAAATCAGTGGGTAACACATGGAGGGCCAAGATCGAAGCTCAAAACCCGAGAAGCGATCCTAACGGTTCTTAACTTTCTATAAATACCCACTTGCTTCTTTTGCTTTCTTCACACCATTTAATCCCAATTCTTCTCTAAGTTGAAGCTCTCACTTGTGAAGCTTCATACCTGAGAATTTTGTCACACCCTGGCTTTGCGGAAGCGTGGTTAATTTTGGTGTGACTTCTTAATACCATAGCTTAATCATACCAAAGCTATATGAGTTAAAAACATGCAAGATCATCCATTAAGTTTCGAAAACCAAACACAATACCATTGTTTTAACATACCCTGACAGACATAATCTTGTTCAACAAACATTACCAACTAAAACATAACACAAATGTGGTTTAAGGATTGTGTCTTGTCCAGGAAAGAGACACATCCCCTAAACCCCGGATGATCTTGGAAACTAGTGCAGCGGAAAACATGCCATACCGTGCCAGATCTCGTTAATTTCCTGAAATACATGTAAGTTGAAAAATCAACAATAATGTTGAGCGAGTTCATGTGCAAGTGAGTAAGTAAAACACTTGTAAGTATAAAAGTTCCCTGGTATGTAGCAGTGTAAGGAAAAGAGATCACCAATGGTTTGCAAGGCCATTAGCATGTTGTGAAATGCAAGTAGGAAGACACAACCCTAGCCGATTTTTGCGTTGGGCAACCAAGTCACTCCAGGTCCGTTCTGTTGGTCCTCAGAGAGGTCCGTTCTGTTGGGCCTAGAGCTGGGCTCGCTACACCCAGATAGATCTACCGCTTAAGTCCCTCGGTGTTCTAACTACCCATTCACATGATCTTAAGTAGTAAACCTCCTTACGTTAACATACCGTGTATAATAGTACTTGTAAACAAAGTAACATGTATTTCACCCCCGCAGTTAAGAAAACTGAAAACAGTTAGAGAAAAGGGGGACATGAACTCACCGTGAAGCGTCTCTACCAAGTATCCCTGAATCAGAAAGCTGCGCGACGACCTACAAGTGCTAATTCTATTAGACGGACGGCCGTGCTTTAGCTTTATAGTTTAAGTCTTTGGGAAATAGTTAGGCAACTATTCCGTGTTTACATTTCATATATACTTGGTAGTTAATTTCCTTCCCAAGGATGGGGGATTTGTACAAGTATTATGTATGTGGTGACTTTAAGTATTGACAAGATACATTTTCAAGTCTCATAACCAACATTTTAAAGATTTATGTCAAAACTCATGGCGAGGTTTAATTCCGAGAAATGAGGTTAAATATACTTGTTAGAAAAATAATAATTTTTCTAAGTCTTGGTATTTTTAGAAAAATTCGCCAGAGTATCCCCTAAAAACGGGAGTGTCCGTGCTAATGCGCACATCATTTTCTTTTTGAAAACAACCCATGATCATCAACAATCAACCCTTACGTTTTAACACGCGAAACGCTACCCTTGTCGTTTCAGTTTCAATATGTGGAAACTGGACTGTTTTCGGACGACTAAATAAAATACTTAACCCTTTCCAAAAATTCCCTAATTTTTACGGGTCGTCCTAATCGACCCAAAAATGATTGCATAAAAATATCGGGGTCCAGTTTCTTATCAATAATTTATAGAAAATCGTTTACCGAACTGTGATCAGATTTGTCACATTCTGATCACAGTTTACGGAAAAATTCGTCAAAAATTCCTAGTATGTCCGTTTATCGAAATTCCAGTTTGAGGGTCACAAATACATCCGTGACCATGTTAGATAAAAGTTTCAGGGGCTGGTTCGGTTCGGGTTTTAAGTTGTGATCGAAAACGCACAGCCCAATTTACTGCAGTAACAAACAGCCTTAGCTGCTGTCACGAAAACAGGTTTTTAAAATAGTAACCGACATCAGAAAAATACGATTCCAGCGCCATTTTCTTCGTTTTTCGAAATGACACGATTTAGGATTTTGAAATTCCGTTTTTCGAGTTTTTAAAGTCCATTTACAGCCTGATGAAGGCGGCTGAAACAGTGACTCAGCTTGCTGTTTTGTGATTTAGATGTTGTTAAATCGTGTTATAAGTGTCCGATTAGCGAGTTAAACAAGAAAACAACTTTTATACAAGTTAAAACATTTTTACACAAGTTCATGTTTCATGTGTGGTAGAGTTTCACCTTTTAACCCTTGTATTAACCAAAACAAGCTTATGTTAAGATCCATGATCTTACCAAACCGGGTTAAATGGGGATCCGAGCTACCACAACATAGATCGGGTCTCAATAAGCACATATTTCAAATACTACAACTTTTACACATTCCATATGCTATTAACCACCATTTTAAGTATTTTTTAGTAGACTTTAATGCTTCATCTTGCATTTTAACGAGATTTAACCGACATAATTCCTTTTAACCACTTTAGATTAGTTCAAAAACGAGTTGTAAACAATATACCTCTAGCTCAAGGCTAGGGAAGATTCTTGGCGAAAAACGAGTGGATAAAAGCAAAAGAAAGAGGTCCTTCGTGTTCCGCTTGCTCCAAGACTCCTTATCCGAGACCCTTAACACTTGTATGTTGATGGAATGTGATGATCAAGAACCGAAAGTATGATGGATGGATATAGGGGGTTCGGCCGAAAGCTCTTAGAGAGCAAGAGAGAAGTGTGTTGGTGAGTTTTGGAAAGTGAAGTGATTAGTGTGTCAAGCTTAGATTTAATAGACAAATTAGTGTGCATTACCCTTTGGATATAGTGTCTAGTTGATACTAGACATAGGAGATTATAAAATCAATGAAGTACAAATTGTGTTCCCCATGGTTGGGGCCGGTTAGAGAAAGGGGGGGGGGGGGGGTTAGTTCGATCTCAACTAGGTTAGTTAGGGAGTTTAGTTAAGTTAAGTGTTTAACCCCGTTACTTGTATGTTATGTGTTATGGCGGGTGTTAGGGTAATCAGGGACCCTAACTGGCTCAGAAAAAAAATATAATTAGTGAAAATAGTAGTATTTTCATGTTCCGGGTAAAGTCCGGGTGTCCGGTTGGATAGTAATCCGTTAAAGCGTTACAAAAGCTTTAAAGTGTCGTTATTGTTATCTTTAGTGGCATATCTTGTTTCCAACACTTTAGAAAGTGTCTAGTAGTATTTTCCCCATATATTGGCACTTTACTAGTCAGCTAGAAGCTGGATTATTTATTAAAGTGCTGTGTTTTGTACTTTAAAGTACGTTTTAGGCACATCCAATCAGTGTATCTTATTCCTAGAGACGCAGCTTCACAACCTTTATAACCCTACACTCACTACCAGTGTAGTCAGATATCTCAGGCTCTTATAGGCCTTGGAGGCAGTGTTTGCCTGATGCTGGCTTTATCAGCATGTTCAATAGGTTACCCGTGTATTGTGCTACTGTGCTTTTTGTGCATCATGTTTGTCACTAAGGTTCAGCATATAAATATTGTAGTGACAGCAAGCAAGTATGATGCAAGTAAGTTCATGTATCAGTATTCAAGTAGCAGTTCATCAGCTAGTCCAAACAAGCACAGTAATTAAGCAGTAATTAATCATTAATTAAGTTGTACGGATACCTGGTTTAGTGCGGGTTGTCACATTCTCCCCCCGTTAAATAAATTTCGTCCCGAAATTTAAGTTCTGCTTGTAGATGCAGAGTTCTTAGGAAAAAAGTGGGGGTATTTCTCTTTCATCCGGTCCTCACGTTCCCAGGTGAATTCAGGACCATGTCTGGCATTCCAACGAACTTTGACGAGCTTGACACTGCTCCGGCGGGTCTTGTTAACCTTCCAATCCGTGACCTCGACAGGTTCTTCAACAAAGTGGAGCATGTCGTCAACATGAATCTCGTCAGTGGGAATGGCAACGTCAACTTGAGTTGGACTTTTCTTTAAATTGGATACATGAAATGTATCGTGAACGCCATTCAGTTCAGCAGGTAGGTCCAACTTGTATGCTACAGTTCCAATTCTTTCCAGAATTTTGAAGGGACCAATGTAGCGTGGATTTAACTTCCCACGCTTTCCAAAGCGTGCCACCCCCTTCCAGGGTGAAACTTTCAATAACACCATTTCTCCAACTTGGAAATCCACATGTTTCCGGTCTGGATTCGCATAGGCCTTTTGTCTGTGGCGAGCTGCTTCGATGCGTTTAAGAATTTGCGCGATCTTGTCTGTCGTCTCTTGGACGATCTCGGGACCAGCAAGCTGCCTATCACCTGCGTCAGACCAACATAGTGGTGATCGGCACTTGCGTCCGTATAGGGCTTCAAATGGCGCGACACCAATACTGGTGTGGTAGCTGTTGTTGTATGAGAATTCAACCAAAGGTAAATGTTTATCCCAGCTACCGCCCAAATCCATAACACATGCCCTCAGCATGTCTTCCAAAGTTTGAATCGTTCGCTCGCTCTGGCCGTCAGTTTGCGGATGGAACGCAGTGCTCAGATTCAACTGTGAGCCAAAGGCTTCTTGGAAGGATTGCCATATCCTTGACACAAACCTTCCGTCTCTATCAGAGATGATCGAGAGAGGTACTCCATGGCGTGCAACAATCTCTCTCATGTAAATTTCCGCAAGTTTACTAGTACTGTCTTTCTCCTTGATTGGCAGAAAGTGTGCGGACTTTGTTAGGCGGTCAACTATTACCCAAATCATATCATGGCCTCTTGGCGTTCTTGGCAATTTCGTAACAAAATCCATTGAGATTTGTTCCCATTTCCACTTGGGAATCTCAGGTTGTTGCAGCAGCCCTGAAGGCTTCTGATACTCCGCTTTAACTTTAGCGCATGTTAAACATTTGCTCACATAAACAGCAACGTCGCCTTTCATCCTAGGCCACCAATAATAACTTTTGAGATCCTGGTACATCTTATCCGATCCAGGGTGGATAGAGTACCGTGATTTGTGAGCTTCATCAAAGATAACCTTCCTTAAATCACCAAACAGAGGAACCCAAATCCTTTTCTCAAAACATAACGTTCCTTCCTCGTTTGGTACCAAAAGCTTCTCCATCCCACGGAGATATTCCTCTTCAAGATTCCCTTCCTTGAGAGCTTCCTTTTGTGCGGCACGAATGCGCAAGGAAAGATCGGTTCGTATAATCATTTCCAAAGCCCTAACCCTTATGGGTTTGATCCTTTCCTTTCGACTTAGGGCATCGGCGACTACATTCGCCTTCCCTGGGTGATACTTAATCTCGCAGTCGTAGTCGTTTAGCAACTCAACCCATCGTCTTTGCCTCATATTCAACTCCTTCTGGTTGAATATATGCTGTAGGCTCTTGTGATCTGTGAAGATTGTACATTTCGTACCATACAGGTAGTGTCTCCAGATCTTTAAGGCAAAAATCACTGCGCCAAGCTCTAAATCGTGTGTGGTATAGTTCTTTTCGTGTACTTTCAACTGACGCGATGCGTAAGCAATAACCTTCTGGCATTGCATCAACACGCAACCCAATCCTTGTCGCGATGCGTCGCAGTATACCACAAAATCGTCAGTACCTTCCGGTAGAGCTAAGATTGGCGCGTTGCAGAGCTTATCTTTCAGTACCTGAAATGCTTCATCCTGTTTGATTCCCCAATCAAACGTCTTATCTTTCTGTGTGAGTAGCGTCAATGGTTGAGCGACCTTCGAAAAGTCCTCAATGAACCTTCGATAGTAGCAAGCCAAACCCAAGAATTGTCGAATCTCGGTTGGCGTCGTAGGCGTTTCCCAATTCTTGATCGCCTCGATCTTGGTTGGATCCACGTGGATTCCATCTCCATTAACCACATGTCCAAGAAATTGGACTTCACGTAGCCAAAATTCGCACTTGGAGAATTTGGCGTATAATTGTTCCTTCTTCAATAGCTCCAGAATAGCTCTAAGATGCTGTTCGTGTTCAGCCTTCGTTTTCGAATAAATCAAGATGTCGTCGATGAATACAATCACGAATTTGTCCAAGTATGGCTTGCAAACTCTATTCATCAAGTCCATAAAGACTGCAGGTGCGTTTGTCGGACCAAACGGCATAACAAGGAACTCGTAGTGTCCATAACGAGTTCGGAAGGCTGTTTTCGGGATACTTTCCTCTTGAATCCTTAACTGATGGTATCCCGATCGAAGATCGATCTTTGAGTAAAAGCTTGAGCCTTGCAGTTGATCAAACAGATCATCGATTCTTGGCAGAGGGTACCTATTCTTGATCGTCAGCTTGTTCAATTCTCTGTAGTCAATGCACATTCGGAAACTACCGTCCTTCTTCTTGACAAACAAGACCGGAGCTCCCCAAGGCGAGAAGCTTGGTCGGATAAAACCCTTGTCTAACAACTCTTGAAGTTGTGTCGACAATTCCTGCATCTCAGACGGCGCAAGTCTGTAAGGTGCCTTAGCTACAGGCGCGGCACCTGGAACTAAGTCAATGTGAAACTCTACGTGCCTCAGAGGCGGTAATCCAGGCAAGTCTTCTGGGAAGACTTCTGGGTATTCCCTCACGACAGGGATGTCTTCGATTCTTGGCTCAGCAGCCTTCTTATCCACAATGTGTGCCAGAAAAGCAACACATCCTTTCTGTAAACACTTCCTTGCTTTCAAGCAGCTGATAATCCTTAGTGGTGTGTCACGCTTCTCTCCATGAACCACAATTGTCTCACCATCATCGGTTGGGATACGAACAACTTTCTCGTGACATACTATCTCTGCCTTGTTTCCAGACAACCAATCCATTCCTACCACCACGTCGAAGCTTCCCAATTGGACTGGTAGTAGATCCAAAGTAAACTCACGTTCTCCCAATTCTATCACACAGCCTCTGATAACTTCGTTTGCTTCAACTAACTTTCCATTGGCCAATTCGATCGAGTAGGGAATATCTAACTTATTAGCGGCTAACCCAAGCATATTCTTAAATTCTAACGATACGAAGCTAAAATCGGCACCAGTATCAAATAAAACGGATGCATAGCGTTGGTTCACAGGGAACGTACCAGTAACAACATTGGGATCCTGGCGCGCCTCCCTAGCTTCGATCTGGAACACTCTTCCACGGGCTTGGTTCAACGTTGGGCAATTCTTCTTAAAATGCCCGATTTCACCGCAATTATAGCATCCAAGTCTCTGCCCGTTTCCACCTCCATTTCCAGCTGGGTTGTTGATCTGGTTTGCATTGCCAGCCTGATTCACATTGTTGCCTCGATTCCCGTTTCCTCCGTAGTTTCCTTGTGGGCGGTTTCCATTTCCACCACGGTTATCATTCCTATTTCCAAATCCTCCCTGGCCTCCACGGCCAGCACCAACCCAACAAGAATCCTTCAGGTGACCACGTTTCCCACATACCTCACATACTTTTAGCCCACATTGACCAGAATGGTGACGCTGGCAGGCATTACACTTGGGCTGGGTGCCCATATATCCTCTTCCTTTCCTTCCACTACCAGCTGTAACCTGAGCTGGTGCATTTGGTTCCCCTTTCTTACCAATACTGCCAATACCCTGTTTAAAGTTCGAGAACTTTCTTTTGTTGCCTCCTGATGACTCCACGTGAGTCTCTGCCTTCTTCGTCTTGATCTCATCAAACTTGTTCAAACGAATTGCCTCCTCGGTGAGAGCCACGCTCAAATCGATGGCTTCAGTGATAGTCGCTGGTTTGGAGGAGGTTACCATGCTTATGATTTGGGGAGCCAAACCCCAAATGAAGCACTCGATTCGCTTGTATTCTGGCGTAACCATGTAAGGAACCACTTGAGATAAGTTATGGAATCTTTGAACGTACTCCGCTACCTTTGGACCGTCCATTTTCAAGTGCCAGAACTCGGTCTCCAATCGCTGGATTTCTGCGCGGGAACAGTACTTCTTGCGCATGAGTTCCTTTAGCTCGGTCCAGGTCAGCGCGTAGGCAGCAGCCTCGCCTAGTGTTTGTACTTGTAGATTCCACCAGGATAGGGCTCCATCTAGAAACAGCCCTGAGATATAAGTGACTTGCTGATCTAACGCGCATTTGCTCATGCGTAAGACAGAATCGGTTTTCTCAGCCCAGCGGGTAAAGGCAACTGCACCTCCTGTGCC
Source organism: Helianthus tuberosus (assembly GCA_030545235.1). NCBI lineage: Eukaryota > Viridiplantae > Streptophyta > Magnoliopsida > Asterales > Asteraceae > Helianthus > Helianthus tuberosus. The sequence goes on along the minus strand of CM060373.1, from coordinate 30,926,479 downwards.
ATCGAAGTTGACCGGTTTGCAGTCTAGAAACTGCTTGTAGGTGCATCCGTGAGGTGGATTGTTATTGCCTTGGTTAACACTCCCGCTCGCTCCTGGCTGAGAAGCTGCGTACTGCGCTATGGCAGCAGCAATAATCTGCTGGAGTTCTGCCTCATTGTTTGGCATGTGTGGCTCACGTCTCGGCGGCATCTTCTAAAAGATGGTTTACGTTGGTCAGGTCATAGTAAGTAGAGTGTACGTAAGTATACAACAATATCAACACATAACATCTCATGTTATCAATCACATAACATCTTATGTTATAAATAGACCACCCATATTGATAGCTTCTGCAATGGTTGAGGGCTTTGAGGTAGTAACCATACCCCTGATCTGGGGTGCAAGTGTCCAAATGAATCGTTCAATCCTTTTGAACTCTGGTTTGACTAAGTAGGGGGGCGACCCTAGATAGGTCATGCGATCGCTGGACAAGTTCAGGAATTTCTGGTTCGTCCATTTTCACATTCCTGAACTCCACCTTAGCTTCTAATTTCCAGTCCTAAAACAACATTTCTTCTCAGTCGTTTCCTTGAGCTCGTCCCAGCTCAGTGCATAAGCAGCGTCTGTGCCAAGGGTCTGAACCTGGAGGTTCCATTAAGAGAGTGTGTCATTTAGAAGTATCCCCGAGATATAGGTAACACTCTGTTGGGGCGAACAGTTACTCGTCCTTAGAATGGAGTCGGTCTTTTCGGACCAACGAACAAATGCAACGGTGCCTCCTGTTCCGTCAAAGTTTAAAGGCTTGCAGTTCAGGAACTGTTTATAGGTGCAGCCAGTTGGAGGGTTATTTCCAGTAATGCCATCGTTGTACTTAGAGCGGAGGGCTTCATGTCGTGCATTTATCTGTGAGATGCGTTCTTGCAGCTCGGCTTCTGTCCTTGGCCACGTGCCAGTGTTTGTGTCACGTCTGGGTGACATTCCCTTTTGTCGAAGTGGTGTGAAGCGGGTTAGACAACGTTTCAATTGTCTATGAGGTGTATATAGCAACATAAGCCATCAAGTAATCACCCAATTTCACACGCAAATATACTCACTGTATGAGTGGGGAAGTAAATTTCTGAGCCTTCACATAGGCTTGCCAATTTGGCTTGTTGCTCGTAATAGAATGAACTCGAGGCTATATCGCCTTGGTCATTTGTGTTTAAGTTATTTCCCGCTGCATTGGTTATCATTAGCTTGACCCGCAGAGTCTACCAGGATTCCTGTGAACTACAAATCGTTATTACGTGGGCCCCCGTAATAATAAATTGTCTTGCACAGTTACCCCAAATTTTCTCTCGTCCAAGCAGATGATCAATCAAGGAGCAACAGTAGGTGCATTGGCATGAACAGGGTCATGCTCCAATGCGGGGTCAGGAGCAGTGCCTGGCTCAGGGGCCACAGCCGGCTCCGGATCAAAAACTCCATCTCAAGATCAGCTGGATCAACAAACACAGGGGGTTACAGGATCCTCCAAGGGCTGGTCTAAGTGTATGAACTCAAGGTCATGGTCTGGATCAAAGCCAGGTGGAAAAGCAGGATCAACCTCAATATCGTGATTAAACTTAAAGCTGTGGGCGGGATCCGGTGCAGCTGATGATGCCATATCAGGGTCGGCGTCATGTGAGTGGTGCTGCATTCCCTGTATGTCCGAAGATGCGGATGTCAGAAACTTAAATGAGTCTGGGATAGGGGAATGGACAAGAGTTTCCCCTACAGGAGCGTCCGCATGCAGTAGTCTAATACCAGCAGCAATAGGGCCCTGCCCTCGAATGGGTCCTCCTCCAGTAGATCGTTATCACGTCGGGAGGGCATATCATCAACAGAATAAGCGGCAAGGGGGCAAATTCCCAACAAGATGGCCATCAGTAGGCTCTGCTACGACTTCAGGCAGCACAAAAGGGCTGAAAGTCGTCGTTGTCTGTGCCGGTAGTATCGGAAATGTACACCTCGTGCTTCGATGAAACTATGTCGTCTGATACTATGGCCATGGGATTCGTAGTGTCCATCTTTCTAGTACTTGATGAAAGCATGACGTTTGTAACACAAACACATATACGTATAATAATTAATCATATAATCAGTTAATCACCTAGTCACCAAGTAAGGTATCACGTATATCTCCTAGTCTTACTAGCCAATTTCATCCAGTCTATAAGACTGCTCTATCCTCCACCTTGATCACTTAGATCGATCCTCGGTCTCCTTGACCGAGCATTCAGTCGTCATGACTGAACCTACTCTTCCTAGCCTTGCTAGACCACTACCTTGGTCACCTAGACCAAACCTCGATCCTCCAGACCGAGCCTTATAACAAACCAATGTGCTTAACTACTTCGATCACCTCGATCCTCCAGACCGATCCTCAGCCCTCCAAGCTGAGCCTATAATTAATAAAATGTGCTCAACATTCGTTTGTAAAAAGTTTTGGATCTGGACTTAAGTGGTATGCAGAAAAAATGTTTTCGTGAGAGCCTTAGTGATCATAGTCTAGACTCGAGAAAGAATCCTAGTTCGCTATGATCAGAGCTCTGATACCAAGCTGTCACACCCTGGCTTTGCGGAAGCGTGGTTAATTTTGGTGTGACTTCTTAATACCATAGCTTAATCATACCAAAGCTATATGAGTTAAAAACATGCAAGATCATCCATTAAGTTTCGAAAACCAAACACAATACCATTGTTTTAACATACCCTGACAGACATAATCTTGTTCAACAAACATTACCAACTAAAACATAACACAAATGTGGTTTAAGGATTGTGTCTTGTCCAGGAAAGAGACACATCCCCTAAACCCCGGATGATCTTGGAAACTAGTGCAGCGGAAAACATGCCATACCGTGCCAGATCTCGTTAATTTCCTGAAATACATGTAAGTTGAAAAATCAACAATAATGTTGAGCGAGTTCATGTGCAAGTGAGTAAGTAAAACACTTGTAAGTATAAAAGTTCCCTGGTATGTAGCAGTGTAAGGAAAAGAGATCACCAATGGTTTGCAAGGCCATTAGCATGTTGTGAAATGCAAGTAGGAAGACACAACCCTAGCCGATTTTTGCGTTGGGCAACCAAGTCACTCCAGGTCCGTTCTGTTGGTCCTCAGAGAGGTCCGTTCTGTTGGGCCTAGAGCTGGGCTCGCTACACCCAGATAGATCTACCGCTTAAGTCCCTCGGTGTTCTAACTACCCATTCACATGATCTTAAGTAGTAAACCTCCTTACGTTAACATACCGTGTATAATAGTACTTGTAAACAAAGTAACATGTATTTCACCCCCGCAGTTAAGAAAACTGAAAACAGTTAGAGAAAAGGGGGACATGAACTCACCGTGAAGCGTCTCTACCAAGTATCCCTGAATCAGAAAGCTGCGCGACGACCTACAAGTGCTAATTCTATTAGACGGACGGCCGTGCTTTAGCTTTATAGTTTAAGTCTTTGGGAAATAGTTAGGCAACTATTCCGTGTTTACATTTCATATATACTTGGTAGTTAATTTCCTTCCCAAGGATGGGGGATTTGTACAAGTATTATGTATGTGGTGACTTTAAGTATTGACAAGATACATTTTCAAGTCTCATAACCAACATTTTAAAGATTTATGTCAAAACTCATGGCGAGGTTTAATTCCGAGAAATGAGGTTAAATATACTTGTTAGAAAAATAATAATTTTTCTAAGTCTTGGTATTTTTAGAAAAATTCGCCAGAGTATCCCCTAAAAACGGGAGTGTCCGTGCTAATGCGCACATCATTTTCTTTTTGAAAACAACCCATGATCATCAACAATCAACCCTTACGTTTTAACACGCGAAACGCTACCCTTGTCGTTTCAGTTTCAATATGTGGAAACTGGACTGTTTTCGGACGACTAAATAAAATACTTAACCCTTTCCAAAAATTCCCTAATTTTTACGGGTCGTCCTAATCGACCCAAAAATGATTGTATAAAAATATCGGGGTCCAGTTTCTTATCAATAATTTATAGAAAATCGTTTACCGAACTGTGATCAGATTTGTCACATTCTGATCACAGTTTACGGAAAAATTCGTCAAAAATTCCTAGTATGTCCGTTTATCGAAATTCCAGTTTGAGGGTCACAAATACATCCGTGACCATGTTAGATAAAAGTTTCAGGGGCTGGTTCGGTTCGGGTTTTAAGTTGTGATCGAAAACGCACAGCCCAATTTACTGCAGTAACAAACAGCCTTAGCTGCTGTCACGAAAACAGGTTTTTAAAATAGTAACCGACATCAGAAAAATACGATTCCAGCGCCATTTTCTTCGTTTTTCGAAATGACACGATTTAGCCTTTTGAAATTCCGTTTTTCGAGTTTTTAAAGTCCATTTACCGCCTGATGAAGGCGGCTGAAACAGTGACTCAGCTTGCTGTTTTGTGATTTAGATGTTGTTAAATCGTGTTATAAGTGTCCGATTAGCGAGTTAAACAAGAAAACAACTTTTATACAAGTTAAAACATTTTTACACAAGTTCATGTTTCATGTGTGGTAGAGTTTCACCTTTTAACCCTTGTATTAACCAAAACAAGCTTATGTTAAGATCCATGATCTTACCAAACCGGGTTAAATGGGGATCCGAGCTACCACAACATAGATCGGGTCTCAATAAGCACATATTTCAAATACTACAACTTTTACACATTCCATATGCTATTAACCACCATTTTAAGTATTTTTTAGTAGACTTTAATGCTTCATCTTGCATTTTAACGAGATTTAACCGACATAATTCCTTTTAACCACTTTAGATTAGTTCAAAAACGAGTTGTAAACAATATACCTCTAGCTCAAGGCTAGGGAAGATTCTTGGCGAAAAACGAGTGGATAAAAGCAAAAGAAAGAGGTCCTTCGTGTTCCGCTTGCTCCAAGACTCCTTATCCGAGACCCTTAACACTTGTATGTTGATGGAATGTGATGATCAAGAACCGAAAGTATGATGGATGGATATAGGGGGTTCGGCCGAAAGCTCTTAGAGAGCAAGAGAGAAGTGTGTTGGTGAGTTTTGGAAAGTGAAGTGATTAGTGTGTCAAGCTTAGATTTAATAGACAAATTAGTGTGCATTACCCTTTGGATATAGTGTCTAGTTGATACTAGACATAGGAGATTATAAAATCAATGAAGTACAAATTGTGTTCCCCATGGTTGGGGCCGGTTAGAGAAAGGGGGGGGGGGGTTAGTTCGATCTCAACTAGGTTAGTTAGGGAGTTTAGTTAAGTTAAGTGTTTAACCCCGTTACTTGTATGTTATGTGTTATGGCGGGTGTTAGGGTAATCAGGGACCCTAACTGGCTCAGAAAAAAAATATAATTAGTGAAAATAGTAGTATTTTCATGTTCCGGGTAAAGTCCGGGTGTCCGGTTGGATAGTAATCCGTTAAAGCGTTACAAAAGCTTTAAAGTGTCGTTATTGTTATCTTTAGTGGCATATCTTGTTTCCAACACTTTAGAAAGTGTCTAGTAGTATTTTCCCCATATATTGGCACTTTACTAGTCAGCTAGAAGCTGGATTATTTATTAAAGTGCTGTGTTTTGTACTTTAAAGTACGTTTTAGGCACATCCAATCAGTGTATCTTATTCCTAGAGACGCAGCTTCACAACCTTTATAACCCTACACTCACTACCAGTGTAGTCAGATATCTCAGGCTCTTATAGGCCTTGGAGGCAGTGTTTGCCTGATGCTGGCTTTATCAGCATGTTCAATAGGTTACCCGTGTATTGTGCTACTGTGCTTTTTGTGCATCATGTTTGTCACTAAGGTTCAGCATATAAATATTGTAGTGACAGCAAGCAAGTATGATGCAAGTAAGTTCATGTATCAGTATTCAAGTAGCAGTTCATCAGCTAGTCCAAACAAGCACAGTAATTAAGCAGTAATTAATCATTAATTAAGTTGTACGGATACCTGGTTTAGTGCGGGTTGTCACAAATTTTGAGTTCAAATTGTAACACCTCGAAAATTTACGTCCAATAATGTATTGACACGTGTCATAAGCTTTGAATATGTGAAAAAGCACTTTAGAGGGACTAAAGTTGACAAACAGTGAAACTATGTGAATATAAGGTTCCAAAGTGTCAACAATGGATAAATAGGCTCTACAATCACCCTACATGGTTTTTATAATCGTAAACGTCATACGAAGAAGAAAATGAAAGAAAGTGAGGAATTACAAACTACAGGGGCTAAATGTGTCAACATGTTGAAAGTATACCTCTGAGTGACCTTTTGGCAAACCCGAAGCTTTGTAATGGTAAAATATACTCACTAGAATATGTGGTAAAAATTTCATAAAGTTTCGTGATCGTATGAGAAAGTTATGATCAAAACCGTGTACGAAGGGTTAATTGCGTTAACGTTGAAATTCGTGACTTTTCGGGTAAGCACAAAGTTAATCAAGGACTTTACCATGTTTGTAAATGTCCCAAGGTCCTTAAAAATCAGATTTGAGGGTCAAGAGTGCAAGATAAATAGCCAAAACCATGTTTCCAAGGACCAAGGACCAAAATGTAAAACAAAGAAAACTTGTTAACCTGTTGCGCCTGGTACACGGCCCGCGAAGGGGCTCTCGCAGCCCGCCTACGACCTGCCAGTGAACAGATTTGTGCAGATGTCAGTTTTCAGCTCTGAAACGTCTGTAACCAGCTGTTGTCCGATACCTGGGGCTCTCCAATGGATTTGCATGCATAGGGGGGCACTTGGACACATCTTACAACATGTGTAGACCCTGGTGGCAACATCTAATGAGATCAAATTGGTTATAAAAGGGACTTGTAGTTGCAACATTGTTCTTGCATTTACAAAAATTCACAAGACCCACTTCTGGAGCTTCTCTGATCAACCTCAGGCTTTTTAGTGATCTCTAAGCATAATTAGGACTCTTGTAAGTATTCATAACCCCTTCTAATTCGTTGTAGCTTAGTTAATTAATCAAAAGTCAAACCATCATAAATTAAGTTTGAATTCATGATTAATTGAAATTGGCTCAGTCTTTTCTCGAATTGAAAGTACCTACAAGTAGGTATTTATGTGGGTAACAAACCCTTAAAAGGGTATTTTCAGATTCCCACTCTAACTATGTTGATTGTCGAGTCAAAGCTTATCTTAAAAAGTCAACAGAATGTGTATTTTCAAAATTAAGCATAATTTGCAATGTAGGGTACATGCAACCTGTTTTATCATTAAAATAACATGATAACTAATGTAAGAACATACTCCAACATGATCAACTCAACAATTTTCAGTTTAAACCCGAATCGGAACCGAAAGTCGCATAAATTGACTTTTGCTTTGACTATCAGTTCTGATCCATTTATGCATGTTTAAGATCTGCCTTAGAGCTTATTTTGGACCAGGTTTCATATAAGTATAACTCTCTGAGATTATACAACTTGGTTCAATACTTATCCAATTCATATGCATGTTTCCGATTAATGCTTAAAAGTTGACTATTATGCCCTTTTGACTATAAAACGTGATGTTTGAAAAAGTGACAGAGTAGAAACCTTAGTTACTGAATTATAAACTTACACCTAAAATTTGACATCAGTTTGAGGTCTAGATTAAGAGTTATGCTCATTAGCGTAATTTAAAAGCTTTATGTTACTTAAACGGCGTAATTAGCGTATAACCTATTTAAACCCACTTTTTAATATCAAAGTTTTTACCCACTGATGTAATATAATATTTTAGGATTTTTGAAGATTTTTATTTAATTTTTGGCTGAGCATAACATAGGTCTCTAAGTTTAATTCGGTTAATACCGATTTTGCCCTTTTAAGCCATAAAATGATTTTTATAAATCCTTTTGACCCCAAACCTTTTTCTACTGATTTTATTTGATAAATAAAATATTTTGAGCATTATGGAATTATAAAATATCAGCTTTCTTTTAAAAACCCGGAAACGGCTCCAAATCGCCTTTATAAGCGTTTTTAACGCATAGTATGTACTATAGCCATATTAAACAGATAAGGTTGATACCTACTGATGTTTTTAATATATTTTTATATAATAATAGTAAGTACAAGTTTTTGAACTCAGGTTTCCAGTTTTGACCTTTTAAGCCCTTGTGAAATTACCAAAATACCCCTAAGGAGCATAGTTTGGTTTTAAATGATAAGTTTCACATATGGGTCATACCCTACCGTTATAACATGTTAAATTAAGTATAATTATTATATAAACCAGACATGTAACTCAGATTTCAAATAAAACTCTTTTATAATCTTTTAAATGACCAAAATGCCCTTATGAGGCATAAGTTGAGCTTAAATTCATTTGGGGCATAATAGAAGATATCTTACTGATATTATAACATATTTAAGCCATATTATCTCAGGGAACTTGCATATGACTCTTATGGTTACCCGTAACGCCCTTTTCGCGCTCGGTTCGGTTTATGTAACTTGCATAAATTGACCGAAACGGGTCAAACCTTGTCATCTTTGTCTCAAAATCCAGAATGTATTTAGTATACCCATATTATACAAGTATTCAAACTTGTCAGGTCTAAATCACATTCTATCCGGTCTTCGCTTAATCGTGCGTTTGAACCGTATCGTCCTTAAAAGCTAACCGGTCTAAGCTTAGGCTTAAATAAAGACCCGTTAGAAATCTAATAGGTTATTATAAACCTTTGTTCCAGAATAAGAAGAACCAGTAAAAGCTACCTTCACTCGCTAATTGTGATTTATACTTACCAAGGTAAATACTTTTAACTTATTTTCCCTATACGGGCTTGGGGTACGGTATATAAAATACCGCTTGGTCCGGCATTGAATTATTTAATCGAATAGAGGTTAAATTTATTGATATGCTATGTTTTGAATGTGTTTTGTTTGCTTAAAGCCTTTGGGGGTTAATGACCATGTCCCGGATATCCTTGGCATCATCTTACGAGATGGCCACGACCTGAGCACGGGGTGTAGGCGTACACCTGTCAGTGTATAACTCAATAATGTGGTGTGTCTATTAATCTTTAACCCGGTCTACGGATCGGGCTACTGAACGCATAAGTAACATGTAATTCCCTTACAAGATTATATTACATAATTATCCCAAGTTATAAAATGTTTTGTGCCACGTCCATTCAAAATAAATTTTCAAACCTTTTCAAAATGAGTCAGTTAAATTGTATTTACCAGTGTAAACTGACGTATTTTTCCCAAAAGGTTAAGTGCAGGTACTACTCGTACTAGGCTGGCTGTCTTCTAAGCGTCCACAATAAGTCTCGCAAGCTTGGATGTCAAATAAACTGTTGAACAATATCTTATTTTATTTTGATCCGCCTGTGGATTCGTTTCAACTATTCGTGATATTTACTATTACACTTTATTAAAGTTGAAATGAATATATCTTTGCTTCCGCTGTGCATTTATATATTGTGTTTTTTGTCTATGATGATACCAACTACGTCACTATACTCCCCACCGGGCCCACCGGTGACACGTGGAAAATAGGGGTGTGACAGGTTGGTATCAGAGCCAACTCTGAGTTAATTAAACACTAGCCTTTTGTGTTTAATCTCAGTTACACAATTGCACATTCCTCGATTCTCGAGTCTAGACAAAGAATTTAGGAACTATCCAAATTTTTGGTTTTATTTCTAACTTTGTCTTGTATATTTCTTGTTGTATCACTTGTTTGTTTTTGACAGGTTGTCAAAAAAATGCCGCCGCGAATGAGAGGAAGAGGCAGGGGAAACGGGCCACTTACCGCCCCAAACAACCATGAAGCCGGACCTTCGCACCGGCGAACACCTTCAGACCCCCATAACTCAGATGCTCAAGATCTTTGGAGGTCTTTTATTGAACCAGCTAGACGCTCAGTTTCACTGAGTACCTCACCTTCCATCCCACACTCCTTCGGGCCTCATTCTGAAAATGAGCCCCACAACTCTCACCAGTCCTACATTCCTCTTCTAGGACACAATTCACCCTTTGAACATCCATCACCCGTCTTCCAGGGCCAGTTCAACCCTGACGACTACCTAGGAGCAGCAGTGGGTTTTAACCCACTTGGACCCGAAGACCACTTTTCTAGTGGCAACCTGATGGACATCGATGAAGATACCGATCCTTCAATGCCACCATCCGGAACTCCGAACCACCCCATCGAAATTTCTGATGGGTCACCATTTGTGGGATCACCTTACAATGGTCCCGATAGCTTTGAGGAGAAATTCCGGCAGTATGACTGGGTGTTTACCCCCAGTTACCACAGCTCTCCCCTGCACCAGCCACACCACAGCTCTCCCCTACACCAGCCGCAGCAAAACTCTCCCCTGCACCAGCAGCAGCCACAGCAGCAGCAGAATCCTTCCGAGGATTCCCGACTAGTCGTGGTCACTCCGCCGGCAGCACCACCTCAACTTCAGCCTCCCTCGACCCCGAGGCGAAGGAGAACGACTTTGCGAATATCTGCACGAGGGGGGATACGCATCAGCACCCCCCACATTCAAGTGGCAGCCGGTACTCGCCTGTCCACGAAGAACCAGAGAGGGGAGAATCTTCACATCCCGTCTCTGAAGTAGTCTCTGCGCCTGTCGCACCACAACCACCAATGGGTTTTGGAGACCCAATTCCCACTTACACTGGTGCGGCAGCGTACAACCCCTTCGAGCAGCCGATCCACACAAATTACAACTTTGCAGAGGATCCCTACTGGTTAGCTGCGAACTCTCTCCATCAGGAAGGTCCCTACGGAGGTCCCTGGGCTACGGGACACTCGACCTATGGATACCCACCATATGGGTATCAGCAACCGCAGCCTCCTCAACCTCCGCATTATCAGCAACCGCCGCCTCCTCAACCTCAGCATCTTCAGCAACCACCACGGACACCAGTGATGTCACCGCCACAATTTCAAGAAATCCTTCATGAGATACATGAGGTGCGACAAGAGGTGCAACATGGATTGCGGGAAGAACATAGGCATAACCGGGGGATGTTTAAGAAGATGGTGAATTTGATCAAGGGAAAAAGCAAGAAGGATCACTAAAATCCTTTGTTTGTTTATTTATTTTAGTTGTAATCATGTCCCTGCGAGGACATTTATTTCTGTACTCTACCCCTGCGTGGGTATTTCCTTTCTGTTCTGCCCCTGCGTGGGCATGTTTTTCTATTTTGACCCCTGCGTGGGTTTGTTTTGTTAGTTGGCCCCTGCGTGGGCATGTTGTTTATGTAAAAGTCCCGTTTAGGGCAAACTCGTACTTGTTTAATTTTTAATTGAAATGGTTAATTTAAGTTTTTCATTTTTAAATTATATGCATGAATATAATATATGAATAAATGAAAAATAACATTTATTATTTTAATTTACCTTTTTAATAATAAGAATCTTAAAAAAGGTAAAACCTAGCTTGAATGTCATATTAAAGACCTGGCCAATATGGTAAAAACCTGTTTTAAAAAGATTCAAATCTTTGTTAACATCTGCAAACATGTTAACATTCTTGGCTAAGTGTGATCCGCAAAATCACACATGTCACCCTTTTTATAAATTACCCAAATTTATATTACATATTTGATTGTGACAAAATGCCTACGGGTTATAATTAATGTCATATAAAACAAAAGGCAGCCATAGTTTATAGACTCCCTGCCAAGAAAGGGATTGATTTGTCTTATTTATTCAAACTTTAATCCTATAAGATCTAAATTTGTAATTTAGAAATTTGTCTACGTGACTAGGCTTATTATGCCAATATTATATTTCATTCTAAAAAGATTACTAGTAAAAATCCTGAATGAAATTATTAAATTAACTAAAATGGCTATTAAAACCATGGCTAATAAATCGTCAAGAACGATAATACTGTTTAGGCTTCTAAATAGACCTTGTCCTTATTTTTATGTAGCAATTAAGACTACATGGCTAAGTCTGAAGAATTAAACAGTCGTCCAGCAGAAAACCCTGAAAATGCTAAGATACTTGTAACTGGTGCGGAGTTACAAGCAATAGTGGAAAATGCTGTTAACAAAGCCATCGAGAGGCAATATAGTGAATATAGTGGTACTCGAAGCAGGACCAGATCAGCTCCTCACTCTAAGCCAAAAGTTCACTCTGAGGCTCATAGCAAACCGCCCTCTAAGAAAGATGAACCTAAGAAAGATGAACTCAAGAAGGACGATGATCGACACTCATCAAATCAGAGCAGTGTTCCCTCAAAAAGGATGGTGTATGATGCCAAACCACACACCAAGTCCTGTACTTACAAGTACTTTGTTTCTTGCAAACCCCGGGATTTCACCGGGGAGAAAGGAGCAATAGATTGTATGACTTGGTTGGACGAAATGGATACGGTTGTAGACATCAGCGGTTGTGCTGAAAGGGACGTAGTAAAATACGTATCCCAATCGTTCAAGGGAGAAGCACTGGCGTGGTGGAAGTCTCTCATACAAGCTGCTGGAAAGATCCCACTCTACAATTTATCATGGGATCAGTTCGTTGCTCTCATTAAGAATAATTATTGCCCGCAGCACGAAGTCGAGAGAATCGAATCAGACTTCTTATCTTTGGTGATGAAGAATTTAGACTGCCAGGCATACCTCACCACTTTCAATACCCTATCTAGGTTGGTTTCGTACTTGGTAACCCCAGAACCTAAGAGAATTGCTCGCTTCATCGGGGGTTTAGCCCCCGAGATTAAAGCTAGTGTTAAGGCATCAAGGCCTGCAACCTTCAGATCAGCAGCTGATCTATCTCTATCTCTTACCTTGGACGTAGTCAGGTTGAGAGCGCTCAGGAATTCGGAGGAAGGTAAGAGGAAGCGTGAGGACGACACCTCACGAAGATCGAATAAAAAGCACCGAGGTAATGATGACCACAAGAAAGGGTCGGGATTTAAGAAAGATGGGCAACAATCGGGGGATAAGCCCAAATGTAAAACTTGTAAGAAGAACCATTTTGGGAGGTGTCGACTTGAGTCGAAATCCCAGTCTCACTCAAGACCCTGTGGAATTTGCAAATCCACGAATCATAAGACTTTAGAGTGTAAGAAGCTGAAAGATGCAACATGTTACGGTTGCAATGAAAAAGGGCACATTAAGTCCAATTACCCAAAGAGCACCAAGAAAACCGAGGATGGGAAGAAGACCAATGCGAGGGTCTTCAAGATGGACGCTAAGGAAGCTGTTCAGGATGACAACGTGATCACAGGTACTTTTCTCGTAAATGATGTTTTTGCTAGAGTATTGTTTGATTCTGGAGCAGATAAGTCTTTTGTGGATAATAAGTTTTGTGAGTTGTTGAAATTGCCTGTAAAAGCCTTAAGTGTGAAATATGAGGTGGAATTAGCTGATGGAAGCATAGAAACCGCCTCAACTGTTTTAGATGGATGTGTTATATCCATTAGGAATCACTCTTTTCCTTTGTCCTTACTTCCCTTTAAGCTAGCCGGCTTTGATATAGTTATAGGTATGGATTGGTTATCGCATAACCAAGCCCAGATTGTGTGCAACAGAAAGCAAGTGGTAGTTAAAACTCCGTCTGGGGAGTCACTTACCATTCAAGGGGATACTCACCATGGATTGCCTGAGCAAGTGTCCATGCTCAAGGCATCCAGATGTCTGCAGAAGGGTTGTGTCATTTATATGGCACAAGTTACTATTGATAAGCCAAAGCCCAAGATTGAAGACATCCCTGTCATTTCAGAATATCCTGAAGTTTTTCCTGAAGAACTACCTGGTTTACCACCAGATAGGCAAGTGGAATTCCGAATTGACATCATTTCGGGTGCAGCACCAGTAGCGAGAGCGCCTTATAGGTTAGCACCAATGGAGATGAAGGAGTTAAGGATGCAATTGGATGATCTGCTAGCCAAAGGTTTTATTAGACCTAGTTCGTCTCCTTGGGGAGCACCGATTTTGTTTGTCAAGAAGAAGGATGGATCGATGCGTCTGTGCATCGATTACCGTGAGCTTAATAAAGTCACTATCAAGAATAGGTATCCTTTGCCTAGGATCGATGACCTGTTCAATCAATTGCAAGGGGCAAGCTACTTCTCTAAGATCGATTTGAGATCAGGCTATCATCAGTTGAAGGTCAAGGATGAAGATGTGCACAAAACTGCATTTAGGACTCGTTATGGACATTACGAGTTCCTAGTGATGCCTTTTGGGCTCACTAATGCACCGGCCACATTCATGGATCTCATGAATCGCGTCTGCAAGTCTTACTTAGACAAATTCGTCATCGTCTTTATTGACGACATCCTTATCTATTCAAAGAGCCAAACTGATCACGAGAAACACCTTCGTTGTATTCTCAAACTTCTACACCAAGAGAAACTCTACGCCAAATTTTCGAAGTGCGAATTTTGGCTTCGAGAAGTCCAATTCCTTGGACATGTGTTAAGTGAGCATGGAATCCAAGTGGATCCCGCTAAGGTAGAAGCAGTTATGAATTGGCAAGAGCCAAAGACGCCTACTGAAATTCGTAGCTTCCTGGGTTTAGCAGGATATTATAGGCGTTTCATCGAAAATTTCTCAAGGATTGCTGCGCCCTTAACTTCGTTGACACGTAAGAAGGTTAAGTTTGATTGGGGCCCTAAGCAGCAGGAATCCTTTGACATTCTGAAGAAAAAGTTGAGCAATGCACCAGTGTTAACATTACCCGATGGTATAGAAGAATTCGTGGTATATTGTGATGCATCCCACACTGGTATGGGCTGTGTACTCATGCAAAAAGGCAAGGTTATTGCCTACGCTTCACGACAGTTAAAGGTACACGAGAAGAACTACACCACCCATGACTTGGAGTTGGGTGCCGTTGTATTTGCATTGAAATTATGGAGGCATTACTTGTATGGAACCAAGTGTGTGATCTATTCAGATCACAAGAGCCTTCAACACTTGTTCAATCAGAAGGACTTGAACATGAGGCAGCGACGCTGGATGGAAACTCTAAATGATTATGATTGTGAGATAAAATACCATCCCGGCAAGGCAAATGTAGTTGCTGACGCCTTAAGCAGAAAAGAAAGAGTGAAGCCGATAAGAATCAATGCCAAGCGCATTGAAATAAGGAATAGTTTGAACGAAAGGGTGTTAGCTGCACAGAAGGAAGCTATGCTGGAAGTTAACTATCCTGAAGAAAAACTAGGAGTAACTGAGGAGCAGTTATCCTATGACAAGGACCGAATGCTAAGATTGAATGGACGAATATGGGTTCCAGTTTATGGAGGACTTCGGGATGTAATCCTCCAGGAAGCCCACAGTTCCAAATATTCTGTTCATCCTGGAGCTGATAAGATGTACTAGGATCTAAAGGCAAACTACTGGTGGATTGGTTTGAAAAAGTCTGTAGCTGCTTATGTAGCTAAATGTTTGACTTGTGCGCAAGTCAAAGCGGAACACCAAAAGCCGTCAGGTTTGTTACAACAGCCTGAAATCCCCACATGGAAGTGGGAGATGGTGACGATGGATTTCATCACCAAGTTGCAAAAGACGAGGAAGGGAAATGATACTATATGGGTCATAGTGGATAGGCTGACGAAGTCAGCACATTTCCTACCCATTAAGGAAACTTACAGCTCAGACACGTTAGCTCAATTATATGTAGATAAGATTGTAGCTCTACATGGTGTACCATTGTCAATTATCTCCGATAGAGATACGAGATACACCTCTCATTTTTGGAAAAGTTTCCAACAGTCTTTGGGCACGCGCTTGAATTTTAGTACGGCTTACCACCCACAGACAGACGGACAGAGTGAGCGTACCATCCAAACATTGGAAGACATGCTTCGTGCATGTGTGATTGATTTAGGTGGCAGTTGGGATAAGCATCTGCCATTAGTCGAGTTCTCCTATAACAATATCTACCATACTAGTATTAAGGTTGCGCCCTTTGAGGCATTATATGGTAGAAAATGCAGAACACCCATTTGTTGGGCGGAAGTAGGAGACGTTCAATTGTCAGGACCAGATTTGGTTTTTGAAACAACGGACAAGATTATCCAGATTCGCGATCGTCTGAAAGCTGCCAGGGATAGGCAGAAAAGTTATGCGGATCCAAAGCGTAAATCTTTTCACTTCGAGGTAGGTGACAAAGTATTGCTTAAAGTATCACCCTGGAAGGGAGTGATGCGATTTGGTAAGAAAGGCAAGCTAAGCCCGAGGTACATAGGACCTTTCGAGGTTATCGAACGTGTCGGGTCAGTTGCTTATAAGTTAAACTTGCCTGAAGAGCTCAGTGCTATACATAATGTCTTTCACATCTGTAATCTGAAGAAGTGTTTCGCTGATGAATCACTGGTCATACCACATACGGATGTGCATATTGATGAAAGCTTGAAATTTGTGGAGAAACCATTGTCGATTGAGGATCGATAGGTAAAGAAGCTTCGAAGGAAGCATGTGCCTATTGTTAAGGTCAAATGGGATGCCCGTAGAGGTCCCGAATACACATGGGAGGTAGAATCCACGATGAAAGAAAAATACCCTCATTTGTTTTAGTAAATCTCGAGGTCGAGATTTCTTTTAAGGGGGTGAGGATGTAACACCTCGAAAATTTACGTCCAATAATGTATTGACACGTGTCATAAGCTTTGAATATGTGAAAAAGCACTTTAGAGGGACTAAAGTTGACAAACAGTGAAACTATGTGAATATAAGGGTCCAAAGTGTCAACAATGGATAAATAGGCTCTACAATCACCCTACATGGTGTTTATAATCTTAAACGATTAAATCATGGATCATACGAAGAAGAAAATGAAAGAAAGTGAGGAATTACAAACTACAGGGGCTAAATGTGTCAACATGTTGAAAGTATACCTCTGAATGACCTTTTGGCAAACCCGAAGCTTTGTAATGGTAAAATATACTCACTAGAATATGTGGTAAAAATTTCATAAAGTTTCGTGATCGTATGAGAAAGTTATGATCAAAACCGTGTACGAAGGGTAAAAATTTCATAAAGTTTCGTTAACGTTGAAATTCGTGACTTTTCGGGTAAGCACAAAGTTAATCAAGGACTTTACCATGTTTGTAAATGTCCCAAGGTCCTTAAAAATCAGATTTGAGGGTCAAGAGTGCAAGATAAATAGCCAAAACCACGTTTCCAAGGACCAAGGACCAAAATGTAAAACAAAGAAAACTTGTTAACCTGTTGCGCCTGGTACGCGGCCCGCGAAGGGGCTCTCGCGGCATGCCTACGACCTGCCAGCGAACAGATTTGCGCAGATGTCAGTTTTCAGCTCTGAAACGTCTGTAACCAGCTGTTGTCCGATACCTGGGGCTCTCCAATGGATTTGCATGCATAGGGGGGCACTTGGACACATCTTACAACATGTGTAGACTCTGGTGGCAACATCTAATGAGATCAAATTGGTTATAAAAGGGACTTGTAGTTGCAACATTGTTCTTGCATTTACAAAAAATCACAAGACCCACTTCTGGAGCTTCTCTGATCAACCTCAGGCTTTCTAGTGATCTCTAAGCATAATTAGGACTCTTGTAAGTATTCATAACCCCTTCTAATTCGTTGTAGCTTAGTTAATTAATCAAAAGTCAAACCGTCGTAAATTAAGTTTGACTTCATGATTAAATGAAATTGGCTCAGTCTTTTCTCGAATTGAAAGTACCTACAAGTAGGTATTTATGTGGGTAACAAACCCTTAAAAGGGTATTTTCAGATTCTCACTCTAACTATGTTAATTGTCGAGTCAAAGCTTATCTTAAAAAGTCAACAGAATGTGTATTTTCAAAATTAAGCATAATTAGCAATGTAGGGTACATGCAACCTGTTTGATCATTAAAATAACATGATAACTAATGTAAGAACATGTTCCAACATGATCAACTCGACAATTTTCAGTTGAAACCCGAATCGGAACCGAAAGTCGCATAAATTGACTTTTGCTTTGACTATCAGTTCTGATCCGTTTATGCATGTTTAAGATCTGCCTTAGAGCTTATTTTGGACCAGGTTTCATATAAGTATAACTCTCTGAGATTATACAACTTGGTTCAATACTTATCCAATTCATATGCATGTT
Organism: Helianthus tuberosus; assembly: GCA_030545235.1. Classification (NCBI taxonomy): domain Eukaryota; kingdom Viridiplantae; phylum Streptophyta; class Magnoliopsida; order Asterales; family Asteraceae; genus Helianthus; species Helianthus tuberosus. Next base: position 30,908,448 of record CM060373.1, on the reverse strand, counting down.
TCCGATTAATGCTTAAAAGTTGACTGTTATGCCCTTTTGACTATAAAACGTGATTTTTGAAAAAGTGAAAGTGTAGAAACCTTAGTTACTGAATTATAAACTTGCACCTAAAATTTGACATCAGTTTGAGGTCTGGATTAAGAGTTATGCTCATTAGCGTAATTTAAAAGCTTTGTGTTACTTAAACGGCGTAATTAGCGTATAACCTATTTAAACCCACTTTTTAATATCAAAGTTTTTACCCACTGATGTAATATAATATTTTAGGATTTTTGAAGATTTTTATTTAACTTTTGGCTGAGCATAACATAGGTCTCTAAGTTTAATTCGGTTAATACCGATTTTGCCCTTTTAAGCCATAATATGATTTTTATAAATCCTTTTGACCCCAAACCTTTTTCTACTGATTTTATTTAATAAATAAAATATTTTGAGCATTCTGGAATTATAAAAATATCAGCTTTCTTTTAAAAACCTGAAAACGGCTCCAAATCGCCTTTATAAGCGTTTTTAACGCATAGTATGTACTATAGCCATACTAAACATATAAGGTTGATACCTACTGATGTTTTTAGTATATTTTTATATAATAATAGTAAGTACAAGTTTTTGAACTCAGGTTTCCAGTTTTGACCTTTTAAGCCCTTGTGAAATTACCAAAATACCCCTAAGGAGCATAGTTTGGTTTTAAATGATAAGTTTCACATATGGGTCATACCCTACTGTTATAACATGTTAAATTAAGTATAATTACTGTATAGACCAGACCTGTAACTCAGATTTCAAATAAAACTCTTTTATAATCTTTTAAATGACCAAAATGCCCTTATGAGGCATAAGTTGAGCTTAAATTCATTTGGGGCATAATAGAAGATATCTTACTGATATTATAACATATTTAATCCATATTATCTCAGGGAACTTTCATATGACTCTTATGGTTACCCGTAACGCCCTTTTCGCGCTCGGTTCGGTTTATGTAACTAGTTTGCATAAATTGACCGAAACGGGTCAAACCTTGTCATCTTTGTCTCAAAATCCAGAATGTATTTAGTATACCCATATTATACAAGTATTCAAACTTGTCGGGACTAAGTCACATTCTATCCGGTCTTCGCTTAATCGTGCGTTTGAACCGTATCGTCCTTAAAAGCTAACCGGTCTAAGCTTAGGCTTAAATAAAGACCCGTTAGAAATCTAATAGGTTATTATAAACCTTTGTTCCAGAATAAGAAGAACCAGTAAAAGCTACCTTCACTCGCTAATTGTGATTTACACTTACCAAGGTAAATACTTTTAACTTATTTTCCCTATACGGGCTTGGGGTACGGTATATAAAATACCGCTTGGTCCGGCATTGAATTCTTTAATCGAATAGAGGTTAAATTTATTGATATGCTATGTTTTGAATGTGTTTTGTTTGCTTAAAGCCTTTGGGGGGTTAATGACCATGTCCCGGATATCCTTGGCATCATCTTACGAGATGGCCACGACCTGAGCACGGGGTGTAGGCGTACACATGTCAGTGTATAACTCAATAATGTGGTGTGTCTATTAATCTTTAACCCGGTCTACGGATCGAGCTACTGAACGCATAAGTAACATGTAATTCCCTTACAAGATTATATTACATAATTATCCCAAGTTATAAAATGTTTTGTGCCACGTGCATTCAAAATAAATTTTCAAACCTTTTCAAAATGAGTCAGTTAAATTGTATTTACCAGTGTAAACTGACGTATTTTTCCCAAAATGTTAAGTGCAGGTACTACTCGTACTAGGCTGGCTGTCTTCTAAGCGTCCACAATAAGTCTCGCAAGCTTGGATGTCAAATAAACTGTTGAACAATATCTTATTTTATTTTGATCCGCCTGTGGATCCGTTTCAACTATTCGTGATATTTAATATTACACTTTATTAAAGTTGAAATGAATCTATCTTTGCTTCCGCTGTGCATTTATATATTGTGTTGTTTGTCTATGATGATACCAACTACGTCACTATACTCCCCACCGGGCCCACCGGTGACATGTGGAAAATCGGGGTGTGACACAAATCTTCCTTGCTTGGACCTTTTGTAAGCTTCTTTCATGCTTTTATGCTTGTCAAGCATGAAAGTCGAACAGTGTTTGACTTTCTGCTTTGACCATGAGTTGGTCAACACAAAGTTCGTTTGAACTTTGCAATGTGAGCGTAATCACGATGGTTATAGGTCCTTGTGACTATACCTACTTATTACCACGTTGATTAGTCGAAGTGATGAGTCAAAGTTTCGGTCAAAGTACGTGTTTATGCGTATTTTCCAACGAAACTATTTTTGGGTATCAAAACACTTTGTTTTGATATCAAACATGTTTTCTAACTTAGTTAAACATGTTTTAATATGTTTAACTCGTCACTTCTAGTCTAGTGCCTGTTTAGGGTCGTAAGTCTAGCGGTCTAAACCACCGCTTAGACTTTCGAACCCGACCCGTTTGGTCGATCATTAGGATCTGGCCAAACATATTTGTGACCATAGTTGTATAAGGAATAACCTTCCGAGGTTATACCTTATGGTCACTTAGTCTACTTAGTTGTATGATAGGTAGTTTATATGCCTTAGGAAAATGACCAAAATGCCCTTTTTACGCATAATTTCATTTTAAGCATAAGTAACGCATGTTTTGACATCTAAGATGATTATGCAACATAATTGAATATGTTAAGGCATATAATACTTGTCATAGGACTAGTTAGGCGTCTCGGACGCGCATTCGAGCGAACGACACGTTAACGTAGCGTAGACTACCTTAACGGGTCGAAATGGGTCATAAGCCCTTAGGATAGGTTCCGATTTAGAATGGAGGCTTTGTTAAACCATATCACGTGAGTTCCAATACTCATTTGGTTTACGAGACCTCATTCTACCCGATCTTCTGATTTAGGTGTAGATTCACTAACATAGTATCCATTACACTAGGAAACACATCGACACTTGAACTTTTGATCCTTTAAGCTTTGTCATATCATTGGAACAAGACCTACACGAATCCTGGGCGAGTACTTAGTTCCCCTCTTTTACCGTTTTCAAATGTTTTGGGGTGATTCCTATGTGCAACTGATTTGTTTTCCAAATGTATGGCATATATGTGTTTACTAAGTGCTTTTATGTGTATTATTCCGATTATGAAAATACAATGTTTATCCAATTCCTTAAAAGAACTATCTATCTTCATAGTTAGACTCTTATAGGATATTTGAAGTACAGTCTTAGATCTTCCTATCTTCATAGTGAGATTTTTAAGAAGTACTTTACAAACGATGGTTGGTTTATGTGTAGATTGTTGGTGATTTAGATAACAAAACTAGATAATACAATAAGCACATGGTGGATACGCCGTTGGTACTTCCTATATATAAGTGTGCTTATTGTATTACCCTTCGTGGCATTATCCCGAATCACCATTAGGATTTAGGATTGTTTTGATTCAATGATTCAATGTAACAGAACCCAAAATCCTTATAGCATCTATCTATCTTCATAGATTAACTCTTGTAGGATGTTTAAAGTACTAATATTGAAATCCTTGATTGGATTCATTGTATGCTTTAATGCGTATGTGAGTAGACAACGTAACAAAAACCGAATCCTTATAGCATCTATCTATCTATCTTCATAGATTGATTCTTGTAGGATGTTTAAAGTACTAATATTGGAGTCCTTGATTGGATTCATCGTGTGCTTTAATGCGTGTTTACAAGTTGATTGACATATTGACAATTTATGTGTTTATGTGATAGTTGTGATTTAGTTAACGAAACAAGTATAATAAAATAAGAACATGGTGGATACGCCGCTAGTACTTCCTATATATAAGTGTTCTTATTTTATTACTCTTGTAGCGTTATTTGAATCACTTTAGGATTTTGTGTACAATTGATCCAATACTCGATTATCCAAACCCTTGAAGAATCTCCCATATCTTTATATGTTAGATTCTTTGAAGGATGTCTAAAGTATTATTATAAATCATTGACTTGATTTATATAATACTCACACAAGTTTTGATTAACTTCAAAAATGTTATTATTAATCCTTGATTGGTTTTCTAGTAATACATTGACAAGTTTTACAATGAATTCAATGAGGTAACAATATACAATCTCAAATGGCATAAAAAATACTTAGTAATAATCATATTGCCATATACAATACTTTTTGCCACGAGTTTTTACAATCAAAATTTCGTATTGCAATACTAAACTTCTACCATTCTTTGGCTTCAAGATTCATTTTCAATCGACAACTCTTGTAGTTGTCAAAGTATTGCAATATCAACTTTTGCCATTTATTTGGCTAACAAAACCTATGTATTCGCCGGCATTTTTATGCTGACTTTATTTTCACATATGTTTCAGGAATTTCAACTTTTCAAGCATGCAACGCATAGGATTGCATTCGGGCCTTAGACTTCTAAATCAAAAGACAATTACATGTATTCTTTGTTTGTAAAACGATGTTAATAATATTGAAAGAATTTAGTACCAGTAGTTTGAGCAATTTGTAACGGGCCCCCCGATATTTCCGCCGCGTGTTGTTGTATTACGTGATTGGGGTGTTACAGAAGGTTAGTTCAAAGAGTAGGTGGTGTTTGTTTTTCTAAAAAAGATTTGTGCATGCTCTTTCTTTGCGTCGTGCAGACCACACGCAGACATTGCCATCTGCAGACTGTTTGTTTTTCTAAAGATGTTCCATTAAAAAACATATGCGCGAGCTCTTCTTGGTGAAGATTTGGCCCAGCCACTTCTAAGATCTTCTAAGGTCTACAGAGGGTTAAACACCATCACCCACCACCACCACCGTCTACTACCTACCCATTCCACCCACCGTCCATCATCACCACCACCATCCTCCACCCACAGTCCACCACCCACCACCACTACCCACCGTCCATGTCTACCACCAACCACCACCGTCCACCACCACAGTCTGTACACCACCACAAGTTTATTTTAGAAGTCTACATACGTTAAAAAAACAAACAAACTTCTTTTCGCAGACTGAAGAGGTTTGGTCCATCTCTTCTTCTACAGATGTGGTGTCACACCCCCAAAATCCACATGCGGAGTACTACCGCGGGGCATGTGACTGACCAGGATCCAACCACCAATTATACTGAGCATTAAATAATAATAAGAATGTTCACCAACCATAAGGGTTAGTAAATACCATAGTTAGAGTTCAAAAGTTTTAAGTTCAAATAACAGTTCAAGTAAGTAGCGAAAGCAAAGGGTAAAACAGTTTAAAACACGGTTCATAGTTCAAGTTTATTATAGAACCCAACACACGGGTTAAGACGACCACTACACATCCCCAAGCTGCAAGCTCCTGAGTCACTGAGTACCTGTAAAGCATGCAGTAGGGTATCAACATAATGTTGGCGAGTTCACGAGTTTGTCTAGTTTTTAATTCCAAAAACTTGTTTCAACAGTTAATTTACTCATTTATACCATGCCATGGGGAGCTACCCCAAAAGTAAGCTACTAAACTGTTTACAATACCGAATACTATGCGACCGTACGTTCCCATAGAGTACCCCGTTTGTCAATGTTCTATCATCATTGACGGTTTGCCAGAGTCTATTAGTTCACTCCCGATCCCATACGCGGGCACGGTGTGAGGCTGGTGAGGCCTAAATAGCGCTATCAACTAATAACCCATTCGCCAGGCCCCGGCGACTAATCGGTATTAAGAAATGAGGACTTGAGTGATAGAGTTTCGTTTAGTATTGCTCGTTGCATCCAATATAAATAGTAATTAACTAAAGATCCCGCATTAGGGGAGAAAAGTAGGTTTGTATCCCTTACAAGGGAATAGCGTTGTTTTAAGTTCCGTTTTCCAACCACCGGGAGCACATGCTTTAAAGTTGTAAACTCACCTTGGGTTGCTCGGCAGGTTAGTTTGCTTGGTCAAGCACACTGGTCACCATGTCCTAACATGGTTACCAGTATGGGTCAGGTTTGGGTACAGAGAAGTCACATATACTCTACACATTACTAACACATAGCATGCATAACATACAGTTATCCTTTAAGTTGTTGGGCCTGTTCTAATCCTTAAACAGTTGATCATAACAGAACATAACAACAGTAGCACAGATACACAGTCCAAAAACACGTTGTCACATATGGAGGCCCAATAACCGAGTCGGACAGCCCAGCCGAGACCAGGTGGTCTCGATTCGAGAACACGGGGTTTCGAGTCGCAACCAAGAGGTCTCGAGTTACTGATGGGCAGTCTCGAGTGGTGCAGGCATGAGTCGCAACCTCAGAGGTCTCGAGTTCAGTCTCGAGTCGAGATCATGAGATCTCGAGTCGAGACCTTGTTGGTTTCGAGTCCTTGATGCCTGCTGTTTGGTCTCGAGTTGTCACGTAGATGGTCTCTAGTCGAGACCGGGGGTTTCGACTTATACCTGATGACAGAATCCTTCTAGAACATGTGCCAGCTCTTTGTACTAACTAACAGAATTGTAATATCATGATTTTATGTACTAACCAATCAAATATCACAAACATGTTTCCTTGTCTAATTCCTAACCAAAACGGATCAAACATAACATTTTCAAATATTTTTCATGATCTTCAAGTAGTTCATCTTTTCAGTTTTTATATTCAATCAATCATGTTCATCCTACACATACTTATGCATTCTATGAACAAGAATCATAACACATAAGCTAGATATCAAGGCCATCTTGCAAACCATTACCGAATTATCCTTACACTTTCTAGAATGAATCCATTGTTCAGAACACACTAACTTATCCATATTATTCAATATTTTAAATCATTCATTCGGTTTACAAGAAGCACATTGTTCATCAACAAGTTGCATGTCACGGTTCACCCATCATTCATCATTTAAACATTCAAAACCACAAACACCTATTATGCTACACATTCATTCAAGTAGTATCATAGTGTACCCTAATATCACCTTAAAGACCAAACAACTACAAAATACTTACCGGCTAGATATTGAGGGTATGGAGGATCGATGAACTAGCTTCCGGATGATGATAATGAGTTGATTCCGAGAGTCCTATGGCCGTCGGTCGAATCCGAGAGGTGAGGAGGAGGATTGTGGTGGTGTTTTAGGGTTTTAGTGAGAGAAAGTGGATGAGGTGAGTGAGAAAGAGAATAAGAGAATGCTTGTGATTTGATGCAAATGGTGGTTGCCATAAGTGGCAAGGTCGGCTATGAGCATGGGTTTTATACCCATTTCGGGTGGTGCACCCTAAATGGATTCTGAGTGGGCTTCACGGGTGCGGCCCAACTGGTTTGGTTCACTCGAGACCGAGTGGTCTTGGGTCGGGTCCTTGTGGTCTCGGCTCACTAATATACACGCATATATATATATATATATATATATATATATATATATATATATATACAGGTAAAGAGTACTATACATTACGTACGCTTCAATCTCAGCCGTCAGATCATCTTCCCGCATTTTAAAATCACATGTTTTTTTTTTATAATAATTTCACATGTGATAATTTTTGATGAATTCGCATGTTGTTTTTTTGTACCAATTTCGCATGTGATAATTTTGATGAAATAGCATGTTGTTTTTTTTATAACAATTTCGCATGTGATAATTTTTGATGAATTCGCATGTTTTTTTGTACCAATTTCGCATGTGATAATTTTGATGAAATAGCATGTTGTTTTTTTGTAACAATTTCGCATGTGGTACAAAAAAACATGCGAATTCAATGTGGGAAGATGATCGGACGGCTGAGATTGTAGCGTACGTAATGTACGATAAGGGAATTTGTATGATAACCGGCCTCTCTATATATATATATATATATATATATATGGAGAAGATCATGCGAGAACAACCTCTTATTGCGAGAACCGCGAGAACCAATGTGAACACAACAAAAAATGCCTAAAAATAGCTAAAAATCACACAAATTTTTTTTTAATATTTTTTATATAAAAATCGCTACTTTTCGAAGCAAAAAAAAAAAATTAAATTTTTTTTTAAAAAAAAAAAAATTTTGGCCACTAAAAGTAGCGATTTGAGCATAAAAATATTTAAAAAAAATTTTTGATTTTTTTTTTATTTTTTTAGGTTTTTTGGGGGTTTAGTTTTTAGCATTTTAGCTTGGGGTGGGGGGGGGGGGTTTAGGTTTTTGGAGGGTGGGGGAGGGGGGTTTAGGTTTTTTTTTTTTTTTGGGGGAGGGGGTTAGGTTTTTTTTAGGTTTTTTTGGGGTTTTAGTTTTTAGCATTTAGCTTGGAGGGGGGGGGGGGGTTAGGTTTTTTTTTTTTTTTTTTGGGGGGGGGGGGGGGGGTTTAGTTTTTTTTTGGGGGGGGGTGGGGGTTAAGTTTTTTTACGTTTTTTTAGCTATTTTAGGTTGTGTTCACATTGGTTCTCGCAATAAGGGTGGTTCTCGCATGAACTCCTCCCTATATATATATACACACACACACACAGGTAGAGGATCCTGTAAAAAGTGCTCAAAGTGTGAGAAGTGTATTATAACACTATATATAATACTATATAACACCATATAAACACCGTATAACAATATGTAATACCATATAATACCATATAACACTATGTAACACTATATATCATTATATAACAAATATAACACTATAGGTTGTCTGATAGCATGTCTATGATAGATGTATAGTGTTATATTTGTTATATAACGTTATATAGTGTTACATGGTATTATATGGTGTTACATATTGTTATACAGTGTTTATATGGTGTTATATAGTATAATATATAGTGTTATAATACACTTCTCACACTTTAGGCCCTTTTTACGGTATCCTTACCCTATACACACATAACTTAGCACCATGAGCACATAGCACATCAAGATAAATCACAACTTTCATTTAATAATATATGTACACACAATGCTTAATACGAGAAGGTTGATCGAGAAAACCTAGAGTGTCACATTATCCCCAAGTTTTAAGAACTTTCATCCCGAAAGTTAAAGTGCAGCCACTGACAAGCTAGTATGAGTGAGAACGTTTCAACGGGGTGTCACATCATCCCCCCGTTAGTTTGGAATCCTTGTGGTCTCGGCTCACTAATATACACGCATATATATATATATATATATATATATATATATATATATATATATATATATATATGTACTACATACACATAACTTAACACCATGATCACATAGCACATCAAGATAAATCACAACTTTCATTTAATAATATATGTACACACAATGCTTAATACGAGAAGGTTGATCGAGAAAACCTAGAGTGTCACATTATCCCCTAGTTTTAAGAACTTTCGTCCCGAAAGTTAAAGTGCAGCCACTGACAAGCTAGTATGAGTGAGAACGTTTCAACAGGGTGTCACATCATCCCCCCATTAGTTTGGAATCCTTGTGGTCTCGGCTCACTAATATACACGCATATATATATATATATATATATATATATATATATATACACACACACACTACATACACATAACTTAGCACCAGGATCACATAGCACATCAAGATAAATCACAACTTTCATTTAATAATATATGTATACACAATGCTTAATACGAGAAGGTTGCTCGGGAAAACCTAGAGTGTCACATGTGGTCCGCAGACTTCAGACATTTTACCTCTTAAAAAACAAAAACCACCTAAGTCATTTGCTGAAAATCTAGTATGTAGTCCTTTCTAGTTAGAGCCACCACATCCCCTCTCATGGTTTTACCAATGATCTTCTAAGATTGAAAGCTCCTCTGAAAACTAGAAGTTCAGTATGAATAAGAACAATGTGATATACTCTGCAAAGCAGCCACATAAAGACTAAGGCTTCAGTTTGATTCAAAACTCAAGAATACGAAATACTATGCATTACCAAACAATTTAGTCAGAACCACATGAATACTGTTGCACATTCTCTCTACTACGAATTCTAAATTTCCAAGAATTACCCTTAAGTTTGACATTGGAAATTTTTATTCCCCCTCATTCTTGGAATATTCGGATCCCTATTCTATCTAGTCTCAACAATGTGGAATATTATACATTTTGTCCCATAATAGTCACTTTGTTCACTCTTGTCTCCATGACTACCCCACAATCATTAACACTATGTGATTTCATCATTTTGAAGACTCTGACGTGTCCCTTACAACCTGTATCTGATGCTGAAATTTTTGAAAAAAAATCCTATCACCAATTTTTTCATGGGAACTCGTCTCCTAAATACAATCACAAAAACACAACCAATGTCCTTAACACTCTGTGATTTCATCATTTTGAAAACCCGCTGCCCGAAGGCTCACTGCGGTAATACCCGGTTCGGCTCGGTTTCGAACTTGCGACCTCCAAAGAGGCCTAGTTCTAAACTTCATTACCACCACCAATGTCCTTCAAAGTGATGCTAGTGGGAGTTGAACTTGGGACCTCAAGGAGAGAAACCAAGTAACTAACCACTAGACCAACTTGCCAGGACGGGATAATAGATACTAAAGCATAATTTTGATATGTTTGAAGTCCTAACCCCTTAACCACAAACCCTAAGCTCTAAAACTAAACCCTAAGCTAAACCTTAAAGTCTAAATCATAAAGGTAAACCCTAGATCGTAAATCCTAATGCTAAAAACTAAAGCCAACCCCTAAAAATATTCACAACCAATGTGAATATTTCAATTTTCTTTAGATATTATTTGACCAAGTAAAAAAATACTAGATATATGTTATTTATTAGCATTGGTTTCACTCACTTTAGAATGAATTAAACGATTTTGTATAGATATTATTTGACAAAGTCAAAAATGACTAGATATATTTGCTATTTATTAGCATGTGGTTGACTCTCTTTAGAATGAATATTCCGTCACATGTTAGTATAGATACTATAACGAATCTGCTATGAAAAAACGGTGGAAAAATACTAAGTGGGAAACAACTTTTAAATTTTATAACGTATAGTGTTTACCCTTTATATACATAGTAATGTACATCAATATTAGTTGCTAAATAATGTTAGGTAGGGGCTCGAATCTAAATACAAAGATTGAAGCTTTAAGGTTAGTTCTTTGTTAGTTTATGGTTTTCCATGACCTTATATATATATATATGTGTGTGTGTGTGTGTGTGTCTGTGTGTGTATTCATATGTAAACGTTCACAAATGTGTTTTGCAGATCCATTCAGATGATAAACATACTAAGCTGAACAAACCAACAACTCTACAAGTGTTAAGGTTGCGTCTAAGGTTGTATTTTTTTTAAGGTGAGACTTTTTTATATACTTTTATATTAGCGTGCGTGATATGTTATATGTTGTATATTTTATTGCAGGATGATGATAATAGTGTTAAAATTCTTTATAATGGTGCAATGTTTAGTCTCTACAAGTCGAATCTTCACGAGATTTAAGTGAAGAAGTAACATTAATGTTTATTTGATCTTTTTTAAACTGTTGTTCAAGTTTTGCACTTTTTTTAAAGATCGGATGTTTGAACTCAAATAAACCCAAGAAGCTCTCTAGATGTAAATGGAGTCAAGTTATTGATCTTGACGGTTTTGATAATAATGACGATGAAGACATCCTTGAAGATGCTATAGATTTAAGCACTAATCTGAAAACTTGATTTAAGATACCTCGGGAGTCAATTCAGAAACGCAACAGATTTCATGCAATTTATTATTTATGTTTCTTTGAACGTTGTGTTTTTTTTCAATATCATATTTTTGATTTGTTAATTTTAATAATTATTAGTCTCATTTGGTCTAGATACTACGTATTTATATCAAATCATCAAAATATCATAATCTCAATAATTGTAAGTCATAACTACATGATATCAAAACTTAATTGTTTTCTTAAATATACTTCAACGTCAAATATATTATTTAAAATGTTTTTCAGTTCTCAAACCTGCTCCAAGTACTGATGTGTCGGTTAAAGAGAAGAGAGAAGATACTCTCCCTTCAAAAGATGTAATAGTCAAACAAGAAAAGATAAAAGAAAATCCTGGGATCCCTCTTGATGATGACGAACGGTGGCGTAACAATATAGATGAAATAATTGAGATGCATATGGCGTATGACTAAATTGGGTTCATCATGATGCAAGTAGTTCACACTTGAACTTTTAGTTTTTAAGTTTTTGTTTAAGACTTATTTTTCCTTATTATTCGTGTGTTACTTATGCATTAGTGTTTCATGAGGTACTTAATAGTTTATGTTTAAGACTTATTCCACATTCATGTGTTCTCATTTGAACTGTATTTTAATTTTTATGATGTATATCCACCAAAATGATCCTACAACAAATATATACCAATAAGAAAACTACAATAAACGAGTATAGCAATGCAAAGTGTTGCCCCCACCGCATCGCGCGAGTTTCCTACTAGTGTGTGTGTCTATATATATATGGGTAGAGTTCGGCTACAAAGTCCAAACTCACAGATAATAAAGTGGATATTACTAAAGTACTATATCTGAACCCTTACACTTCATGAAAACTTCAAACACACCATCAAACAACTATAAATATAAAATACCACATGATAATCAACATAAAACACCATACTGTTAAATAAAACACTATACGGTTAGATTCTCGAGCTCAGAGCCTTACAATAAAAAAAAAATAACCCAAATACAACTAAGTGAAGATTACTAAAATATCATATTAGAACCCTAAGAATCCATAAGTTACTTAAATCTAAAGGCCCACATAATTTTGTACATTTTTTATGAGTTTTGAACTTTATAGCCAAACCCTACCATATATATATATATACACACATATGAAAATGATCATTAGGAAACTTAAAAAATACAAGAAAACTTTGACAAAATCAACTTTAAGCAAGAATTATTTTTTATTGTTTCATTCCTTTTTATATGTTTATATGTTACTATTATTCGTGAAAATTAAAAAGAAAATAAAAAATAAATATATATCGATGAGCTAAATATATGTAACTCATGAACTAATTAAATATATACCTCCTATGTTTCCATTCGCAAGATCCATACATGTAGTTGCCGATCTTTATATATATATTTTATTTTTATTTTATTTCTACATGATTAACTATATAACTTTTCAAGCATTTCAATTTTTTTGATATGTTATTATTTTTTTAAGACTTATTTTAGTTTTTAAGTTTTTGTTTAAGACGTATTTTTCCTAATTATTCGTGTGTTACTTATGCATTAGTGTTTCATGAGGTACTTAATAGTTTATGTTTAAGACTTATTCCACATTCATGTGTTCTCATTTGAACTGTATTTTAATTTTTATGATGTATATCCACCAAAATGATCCTACAACAAATATATACCGATAAGAAAACTACAATAAACGAGTATAGCAATGCAAAGTGTTACCCCCACCGCATTGCGCGAGTTTCCTACCAGTGTGTGTGTGTGTCTATATACATATATATATATATATATATATATATATAGAAACGAGATCAGGAGATAACGCTCAAAAGTGTGAGAACGGTGAGAACGCTTCCTGGCCCAACACGTGTCACGCCGCTTGGAGAAGGGTAGAGGGGTTTTTTTGTCCTTTCATCTTCTGCTTTTCCAGTTCCGCTTTTCTGAATATTGTTTTTAGGGTTTAAGATTTTTGGCGTTAACCAAATTCAATAATTAATGGCGTTTAATGGTTTCATCGTATTAACATTTTGGCGTTTATGGCGTTTATTCAAATCGTATGCCATTGTAGCCCAGGGGTTAGGAAATCTATTTGAGTGTCGTTTTTCAAGGCGTTTTAAACAAGTTGGCCCATTGTTCTATTATTTTTAATAAACATTTTGGCGTTTGGGTTATATTGGCATTTTACAATTGCTGGATTATATTTCAGCCACAGTAAAAAAATACAAGTGAAGAAAATAAATTAAAAATCCTAATAGAATCTCTCTTCACAATATTCACTGTCATCAGTGTTCTTTAATACTTCAAGAATGAGACCAAAAATATGGCGTTTTATGTAAAACTTAACAAACCCATCGGTTTGATTATTTTGCCTGCTCGTCTGTTGAAGTGGCTTTTTTGTGGATGTTTGGGGACATAGATCTATGACGTGTGGGTGGGTTTTTTCGTTTTTTCTTCATGTTGATCTTCATCTTTATAATCATCCCACTCTTCAGTGTCATTGATCTCTTCTCCTCATCCAAGCGTTCTTCAAGAATAAAAAATACAAAATGCCATATGACTGGCATCAGTATCTTTTTCTTGAATTTTTTTCCATCTCATGCAGCAAAATCTTACTGAGTTACTCGCCTCCGCTAACAATTCATTCAGTGAAACTTGACGAATATCAATACTAAATATCCAAGAAAGCATATTAGCCATCTTTGATTTTTTTTGGCGTTTTACAGTGAGTGGTATTTAGTAGTATTGGCGTTTGTGTTTCTTTTTTTTGATCCAATGGAAGTTGCTGAAATGTATCATTTTATAGGATCTCTTTTTAGCGCCTAAGTTAGGCGGTGCATTATTATAATAAAGTATTTGTGTCTTCAGTTACTGTTTGTAATTATTGTTTTTGACAAGCTTTATCTCTGAAGTGTGTAACACGTCCCATCTTTCAAGTTTTGCGTTTTAGATTCTAATATAATAAATTTTCCCTATCTTCAGTTTTTCTGATTTGAAGTTACTGTTTCTAGTTACATTTTCAAGTTTGTTTTTTATTTTTTATTTTTTTTGGTTCATTTATAATACTTTTTCAAACTAATTTTATTATAGTTTGGGATGATATTGTTTAAACAAGCATTTTGGTTGTTTTGGAGTTTTTATTATATATGGCATTTTTATTATACAACAATCAACTGAAAAGGAAAATAGAAAAAATGATACATAAAAAATGTTTTTTATAATACTTGTCCCAAAGTAATTTTATGATGTTTTGATAAACGCCAAAGGTGTAAGACATTTTCCTTTTCTGGCGTTTTTAATAGATATGACGTTGTTTATTAAATAACAATCAACTGAAAAAGAAAATTAAAGAAAATAAATTTTGATCTTCCAAATCTTCACTGTCACCGGTCTTTTTCTTCTTTTTGATGTATCTTCACTGGCTGTTTCGACTTTCGTATGAAATCAGCCTCTTTTTCTATAATTTTTGTCCATCTCATGCAGCAAAATGTTATTGAGTTTACACCCTTTCAGCCAAAATGTTATCTTTTTTGGCGTTTTACCGAGAAAAAGAACGCCACCAAATAAACCATCTTAAAACTGTAAATTTGATCATGCTAAAATCAATAAAGTGTTCCTGTATGGGATGGATAACATTGTTAATCCTCAGTTAAAAAATATAACTGACAATATTGTCCACACCATATAGCTACACTTTATTGACAGCAATATATTTGATGTTTGGGTTTTCTGGCGTTTTATCAGTCGAATTGTATACATTAAATATGGCGTCTGGGGTTTTTGTGCGTGTGTTTTAATTGAAGGTCTGAGTTGTTGTATATATAGGATTTTTTTGGCGGTTTTTTTAGGCGGGATTTTACTATAATTAAGTTTGGCGTTTTATATCTAATGGCGTTTTTAACAGAATGTTGTGTGATTTTTGTTTTGGCGTTTTATTTTCATGAGATAGCGTTTTGTTTGGAGTATTCAAAAGACGCTTTTACCCTTAATTAAGCGCGTCCACGTAATAAAACTGATATTATTTGCGAAAATACCACCGCGCTAATCTAGTCCATAGATTGTTTTGATCGGACGATCCATAAGCGTTCTCACCGTTCTCACACTTTCTACCGTTTTCTCTAAATCCCAACCCTATATATATATATATATATATATATATATATATAGGGTAGGGTTCCAGCGTGAACAACCTCCCAAGAGTAAACTGCGAGAACAGATATGGACCCTTGATTTCCTTTTTAAATGTTAAGGGTAGGATTGTAATTATATAAAAATTAGATTTAAATCATTATTTTAATAATTGAATTAAGTTACATCTTTCCTAATTTAAATTCATTGTCCACATTATGTTTATTTATTAATAAGATAATTATCAAAACAAACAACAAATCACCATATTTCAATTTTAATTTTTATTTCAGATTTCATCACCAGAATTCAAATTTTGATTTTTAAAATCCATGTAACTGTCATATTTCAACGGTATACACATGTGTATTTGGATATACATAGAACAGTACACATGTGTACTCAGTATCGTACATATGTGTACAGTAATTCACATGTGTACGTCAACATTCAATACAAAAAAAAATTCTGAGATATCACAAAAACAGACGATATACACAGGTGTACATCGCATTAAAAGATGGCAAAATCAGAATACACATGTGTACATCACATTTAAACAAATAATTATTTTAATAATTGAATTAAGTTACATCTTCCCTAATTCTTGATTTGATTTGTGAAAGATTTATGTAATCAATTTAAGAGGATAATTTATTACTTGATTTGTGAGAGATTTATGCAATCAATTTAAGATTGAAATTACACATATATCCTTTTTGTATTTAATTAAATGAAAAAAAATTAACCAAATAATTACCATCATGCCACTCACTTTAATCTCAAGATCATAAAAATCAAGGGCCCAGATCAGTTCACGCAGTTCACTCTTGGGATTTTGTTCACGTTTGAACCTAATCCTATATATATATATGTATATATATATATATATATGGGACCGCTAAAATGAAAACCACCTCCAGTTGTAAGAACCACGAGAACCAGTTCCTAACCATTAGATCAAAAATATAGATGGATGAGATTAAAAGTAACTAAAATGAATATTAAATACATTTTGTCTTATTATGTTTTTAATATTTTATCCAAAAGGGCAATTTAGTAAAATTACTTTATTTTGTCTTTTTGTCTTTATTATTTTTTATTACTTTTTTTTGTTTTATTATATTACTTTTTATTTTTTAAAAAGAATTCTTTTATTAAAAGAATTTTTAAATTCAAATTTTTTAACAAGACAAATTTTTTTGCGCGCCGGTTTTTGCACGCCGGGTTTTTTCAAGCGTCGTTTTTTTAACGCGCCGTTTTTAACCCGGGCTTTTTCAAGCGTCATTTTTTTAACGCGCCGTTTTTTCAAGCGTCATTTTTTCACGTTTTTTTAATGCGCCGTTTTTTACACGTTTTTTTACACGCCGTTTTTACACTTTTTTTACACGTCGTTTTAACGCGCCGTTTTTTCACTTTTTTTAACGCGCCATTTTTTACACTTTTTACGTTTTACGTTAAAATTTTTACGTTTTACGTTTTACGTTTTACGTTTAACGTTTTACATTTTACGTAAAACGTAAACTTTTTACGTTTTTACGTTTTACGATAAAAAGATTACGGTTTACGTTAAAAAGTTTACGGTTTAACTTTTTTTTACAAAAACTTTTTTACGCAAAAACGAACGCAACCAGAAATCGCAGACTCGGGAGGTGTCTAAGATATATTGTTATCATCATCGACTAGGGGGGAAAAATAAAAAATTAACAACATCAAAACATAGTGTCTCTCGAAAAAAATATCAAACTAATTCGTTCATCGATGATTTCGATCTCCGTCGATCACAACAACACGAGAACATCAAATCCACATAGATCTAAACTGAAGATTGCAATTATGTTGATTGAAAAATCAGGAATAAAAAAGAGTACAGTAGAAACCTCAAAATAATCCAACGAAAAAACCGAAGACCCACAGCTACATTCACATATCCAAATTCTCACACGGTGGATTCCAAGTTTATCCAAAAATGAACACCTAGTCTCCACCTTTTCACACACCTGCAACAATTCAATCACTTAAACTAATTAAAAGTATCCAAAACCTTGAAGGACCGTCAACAACTTTGAACCTACATCAGAGCTAAAAGGACCGTCAACAAACTACCTGGATTTCCGGCAGCAGAGCTAGAAGGACCGTCAACAACTTTGAACGGCTTTTGGAAAACCGAGGGTAGAGCAAGCGGATGATTGAGACGGCTGTTCTGTACTTCACTGTAGATGATGAAAGACGGTGGTGACCGAGGAGACCACCCGACGGCGGCGGTGGCCGCCGGAGCCTCGTTCAGGTTCAGATATGGGGTTCGGGTATTCAGATTCAGTCACGGGTCATGGTTCAAGCTCAGATATGGGGGCTCCGCCATCACAGGTGACAGGGGTGTGGGTGTGGGTGACCGGCCGAAGGTAATAGGGCTGGGGGTGTGGTTTCAATTCTTGGATTTTTAAGAGAGAGGTGAGAGATGATGGGAGTCCGGTTGTTCGTCTTCAATAGATAGGGGGAGGGGGAGGGCTCGAGTGGATGAAGATGATGGTGGTGAATTATGGCTTGGGTTGAAGAAAATCTCTGGTTTTCCACAATGAGGAGAGAGACTGAAAATGAGAAATGAAAAGGAGACAAAATAGGAGAGAGGGTCTGATAGATTTAAATGAAGAGAGAGAGGGTGGGATTTGACATTAGGGATAAATGACTAAAACACCCTTTAGGTTGGCATAATCTTATTGGTTGAAAGTGGTTCTCATGGTTCTTACAACTAGGGGTGGTTTCATTTTAGTGGCTCCCTCTAATATATATATATATATATATATATATATATATATATATATATATATATATATATATATATATATATATATATATATATATGTATGTATGTATATATGGGTAGAGTTAGTGTCACACCCCCAAATACCACATGCGAAAACCCCCGCGAGGCGTGTGACGTACCAGGATCTAGCCACCAATAACATTGAACTCATAATATTATTTCAAATAAAACTTTCATTTATTTAAAATAAGCGTTACAAAACGTTGTTTACATTTCAGCGGAAGCATACTACAATAATTAAGAGTTTCACAACCCAAGTGTATAAAAGCCATTAGACGTGTCTCTTGATTCCATGCAAATCGACCCATGACCACTCCAGCATCCCAGACAGCAAGTTCTAATGATATGTACCAATAGACCTGCAAGCATGCAGAAAAGTGTATCAGACAACGCTGGTGAGTTCACAGTTTTATGAAAAAACGTTAGGTTACCAAGTGTTTAATCCAGTTTAATAACAATTCAGAAAATAATGTTGATAATAACTCGAGTACCGTACAAGATGGCTCTAGATTGTTTTGCCCGTCCCCAATGCCCCTATCTAAGCACTGGTCATGATTAAGGTCATTAGTTCACACCCGACCTCTCAGGTACGGGGTGAGGGTGCTAAACCTAAATAGCGCTATCAACTAATAACCCTGTTACCTCTCAGGTAACCATTCGGTATAAGATGGGACTTATGGTGATAGGAAATGAGTGTATTATCCAACATCCCAGTTTTTACCCAGAAAGACTTATTCCTCACAGGAATACCCATTGGATTTACCCACAGACTTATTCCTCTCAAGAATACCCGTTTGATTGTCCCACCCACCGGGACGCATGCTCAGGAGAAGTGAACTCACCTTAGATTGCTCGGTATGTTATGTTACATTACCCGTTCCAAGTGGTCAACCAAACCCTAACGTGGTTACCAATAGCAGTCAGTTTCATATGCACATAGAACACGTATTCTCTACACATACTACACTAGTAGTGTACACAGATTACACATATCATCATACAAGTCACAACAGTTAATCATGCAACAAGCCAGTCCATTATCATTATACATTCACATAGTAGGTATTCAGGTCACATACTGATTTACATTACGAGTTCGTGTTTCACCTAAACACTTACCAGTTAATTCGCGACTCACAGGAGTGTGCGGTTCAATCAGGTTAATGGCCCACTCAAGGATGTGCAACCCAGTTGGAATTGTGTGATCGCATTCAAGGTGTGCAGCCTGTGTTTCGTTCGTGGGCCAGTGTGCAACTGTTCGAGGGTGTACGACCCATTATGGGCTTATGATTTGATAACAGTGACCCAGTTTAGTTTGCGGCCCAAGTCCTTACTGGATCCATTAATTAAATTGAATGTGCAGCCCAATTAACATAACCGGCCCAAGTAAGTGTGTGCAACATATAGCAAGTGTGCAAACGCATGATCAGTGTGCAAGTGCATTTCATTCTATTGAAACATTTACATTATGTGCATGCATATTGGGGGTGTGGGACCACAACATGTGATAATTTACTCCGAGGTGTGCGGCTCTTCCTTAGTGTGCGAGCCACAGCCGTATGACCCAACATTACGGCCCAACCCAGTCAAGTGTGTGATTCATGGCATTATGCGACAATAACGGGTGTGCGATTAACCCCAAAGATTTCGTAACCGACACCCACATCCCGATCAATTCGGTGCACAGTTAATCCCCAACTTTGACTATTCTTCCAGTTTACTTTAGAAATCATAATCACAACATTCATCATGCATTCATATATTCAAGCAATAATGAGTTACCATTTAGCAATTATATTGACATCCAGATCAAGTATCGACCATATCATTGAGTAACAATCATGATTTCACCGCATTTGTGGCTCACTAATAACCCCCAATCATTAGTGATTCATTAACGCATGATCATAAATCAAATCGAATCAACACAACCTACGAGAGAACCAAAATGGTTCCGATGATTATTTATCATCTTCGTCATCGTCGCACCTTCTGGTGCATGCTTCCTAAAGAGTACATGTCCCATACAAAACTATGCTCACATCAGTTTTACATTGGATTAGATTTAACTGTGGTCTATCAGTGATTCTATGAACATTCAATGAACATACGATCCTAGTTACGATTCATCATGCAAGGACACAATTTAATGCAGTATCATGTAGCAACACAATTTACCATTCTAAACAAGTATCACAAGGAACCCAAAAAAATTAATCATTGCTCACTAACCTTGGGAGGTAGGATCGAAGAAGGTTATGGAGAGGGATGTTAGCACAACAGATGATGCCACGATATGGAGGAATGAAAGGACTAGGGAGCCTAGGGTTTTTTTTCTAATATTAGGGTTTTGCAATCATACAAGTACCACACACACAAACTGTATTTGTGTACGCATCCCAAATAAGATGAGTTGGACCAGTTGGGCTTCATTTCAGGCTCAAGGGGCTAGGTTGAAGGCCACCCCATTAGTAAGGGGAGAGGGTGTGCGGTCCATTACATGATGTGCGACTCAGTGAGGTGGTGTGACAGGAAGCATCATTTAACATTCAATAGTTTATGTTATACCAATACATAAAATCTTATATAATCAATCCATGATTAGCACATGATTAGCATAGCATACTTTTAGTTATAACATGTAATGAAACATGCGATGTAATTCTACGAGATAGAGATCAAGGAATCAAGTAATGCAAATCTTGAAAATCCAGGTTGTCAGATCATCCCCAACTTGTAAGAAATTTCGCCCCAAAATTTGTAAAGCAGTCTTGGAGGAGTGACATGATATGATAAATCAAGATGACGGTGGATTTCCTCAGATGCCACATCATCCCCAACTTGAAAGGGAATTTCGTTCCGAAATTCATCAGTTGCGTTAGAATTAGATTCAGTGGTTTTGAACAATTGATGACACTTAAGTTTCATCTGATCCTCACGTTCCCACGTGAACTCCGATCCACGTCTTGAGTTTCAACGAACTTTCATAATTAGAATTCGACTATGCTTTGGTTACTCAATAGACTACAGCTTATCATCGTTCCATGCTCTTTGCAAAGGGATCGTAAGTGGTTTGTCAAGCAATCACTTTTTCAAATTTGAGACGTGAACACTAATGTGAATATCGCCCAGTTTGCCAGATAACTTGAGTTTGTAGGCCACCTTACTGATTCCTTCAAGAATCTTGGATGGCCTAACGTATCGTCAATTGGGTTTACCGCGCTTCCTAAAGCGCACCACGCCCTCCCAGGGTGAAACTTTCAACAGAAAATGATTGCCTACCGCGAGTTATAAGAATCTCCTATACTTAACAGCTTTTCTGGTGGTCCCACGCTGCCGCCATACGATTTCTGATCAAAACGATCTTCTCAGAGATTTCGAGTACAAATCCTGAACTTGTGATTAGGCTGGCATCCACCTCAGCCTAACAAAGAGGTCAGCATTTCCGCTCATACAATACCTCGAACGGAGGTGCCTGAGTATTAGAATGGGTTACCGTTGCAGTAAAAATCGGCCAGAGGTAAATGTCTTTCCATCCTTTATCAAAGTCTATCACACATGCTCGCAGCATGTCTTTGAGTATCTGGATGGTTCGTCCACTCTAACCATCTGTCCGATGGTGATAAGCAGTCCTCATGTCTGGACGTGAGCCAGAGTTTTGTGTATTGCCTGCCATAAATCAGGTATATACGCAGATCACAATCAGAGGTAATAGAAGTTGACACCTCTTGCCTAGCAACCACCTCTCTCAGAGGAATATTCATTAGCTGCAAAGACTCGTCAGTTTCCTTGATGGCAAGAAAGAGTCCTGGTTACGCGAGGAAATCAGCGATCGCCCAGGTGCTAATGTTTCTGTTTTGAGTGTTAGGTAGAATGGTGACAAAAGTCCATGGCAGTCTGTTCTCATTTCCGTATGGATGTTTCTGGTTGCTGATCCAAACCAGAGGATTCCTGATGTTCCACCTTGACTTTTGCACACGTCAAACTTCTTTCAGATACAGTGCTATGTGGGCCTTCATGGCCGATCATCAGTACAAGATTTATAAATCCTAATATCTCTTATCGAGCCTAGAGGACTAGACTATTGAGGCTGGTGTGCTTTGCTCGACACAAGTTCCCTACCGTTGCTGTATAGTGGGATCCATATTCTGTCACACCCCGATTTCCACGTGTCACCGGTGGGCCCGGTGGGGGAGTATCGTGACGTGGTTGGCAACGTAATAGTCAAACAACACAATATAATAATGCACAGCGGAAGCAAATTTAAAATAAGATACAACCGAATTTATTTATTGTAAACAAAGTCACAATTATCCGGTGTTTATCCACAGTACGGATCGAAACAAAATAACATTTAACTGTTCAACAGACTTCTGGCATCCTAAACTTGCGAGACTTTTATTGATGCTTAGGAGACAATCCAGCCAATTACGTTTAGTACCTGTATTCAGTCTTTTTGGGAAAATACGTCAGTTTACACTGGTAAATACATTCAACTGACTCATTTTATAAAATGATTGAAAATTTGTTTGGATGCACATGGCATAAACATTTTTATTAACTTGGGAGAATTATTTTAATAATATAATAATCTTGTGAACGAATTACATGTTACTTATGCGTTCAGTAGCCCGGAACGTATCCGGGTTAAAGATCAATAGACACACCACTTTAAGTGAGTTATACACGGGAGTACGCCTACACCCCGTGCTCAGGTCGTGGCCATCTCGTAAGATGATGCCAGGGATATCCGGGACATGGTCATTAACCCCTCAAAGGCTGTAAAGTAAACACATCTGTTTAAAACGAGCCGATCAAATTATTCAACTACCCACTAAGCGTGGAGATTTGATGCCCGATCAAGCGGTACGCTATGTACCGTAACCCAAGCCCGTATAGGGAAAATAAGTTAAAAGTATTTACCTTGATGCAAAGTATAGTCACAATAATCAAATAGCAAGTAGCTTTTACTGTTTCTCCTAATCTGGAACGAAGGTTAAATATAACCTATTAGAATCCTAGCGGGTCTTTAATTATGCTTAAGCTTAGACCGGCTAGTTTCGAAGATACGGTTCGTACGCACGATTAAGCGAAGACCGGATAGAATGTGATTCTGACCCGACAAGTTTGAAGACTTGTTTAATATGGGTTTACTATTCACATTCTGGATTTTGAGATAAAACCGATAAGGTTTGACCCGTTTCGTCCAATTTATGTAAACTTGTTACATAAACCGAGCCGAACGCATAATATGCGTAACGGGTATCCGCAAGAGCCATATACAGGTTTCCTAAGTTAATATGCTTCAATTATGTTGTGACATCAGTAGGATGTCTTTCGTTATGCCCCGAACTAATTTAAACACAAACTATGCCCCGTAGGGGTAGTTTGGTCATTTTAAAGTTTGTAAAAGCGTTTATATGTTCAACTGAGTTACAGGTCTGATGTAAACAGCAAACATACTCATTTTGATGTGTTATATCAGTAGGCTAGGGCATATATGTGAAATTTATCATATTTAACCAAACTATGCCCCGTAGGGGTATTTTGGTAATTTCACATAAGCCGAAAAGCTCAAAAACGAAGTTTGAGTTTATCAACCTTTGCTTACTGTTAAATTATCATAATTTGCCTCATATATCAGTAGGTATCGACCCGGGTATGTCCAATATGATTCTAAGACATACTATGCGCTAAAAATGCTAATTATGGCGATTAAAGGCCATTTCCGGGTTCTATACTTAAATCTGATATTTTTATATTTCCAGAAGGCTTAAAATAATTTATTT
Organism: Helianthus tuberosus; assembly: GCA_030545235.1. Taxonomy (NCBI): domain Eukaryota; kingdom Viridiplantae; phylum Streptophyta; class Magnoliopsida; order Asterales; family Asteraceae; genus Helianthus; species Helianthus tuberosus. Next base: position 30,884,043 of record CM060373.1, on the reverse strand, counting down.
ATCATAACTAATCAGTAGAAAAAGGTTTGGAGTCGTTTAGATAAGTAAAACTCATTTTATGGCCCGTAAGGGCAAAACCGACAATTACCGGATTAAGCCTACGACTACTAGTTATGCTCAGCCTAAAATTAATTAAAAATATTTAAAAATCCCAAAATAATATATAACATCAGTGGGTAAAAGATTCGATATCAAAAAGTATGTTTAACTAGGCTATACGCTAATTACGCCACTTTGTTAACATAAAGCTTTAATTTAGCGACAATGAGCATAACTCTTAATCTACAAGTCATACTGATGTCAAACTTTGCATACAAGTTTATATATCAGTAACTAAGGTTTCTACACTTTTACATTTTCATAAATCATGATTTAAGGTAATAAGGGCATAACGGTCAACGTATGAGCAATTAACGGAAATATGCATATTAATTGGATAACTAGTGAACCAAGGTGTATGATCACAGAGGGTTGTTCTAACATGTATCCTAATCCAATTAAAGCTCTGAGGCATTTCTAAAATATGCCCAAACGGGTCAGAACTGAAAGTCAACGGGAAAGTCAAACTATGTGACTTTCGGTTCCGAACCGGGTCTAAACAGGAAATAGTCGGGTTGAACAGGTTTGAACATGTTATTACACTAATTACTAAGTTATAACAATAATCAAACAGGTTATTTATGATCTAGATAGCTAATTACGCATAAACGACATTTTAAGCATTATGTTGACTTTTTAAGTAAAGGTTTGACCCGACATTTGACCTGCTTAGGATGGTGATCAGGGGAAACCCTTTTGGGGTTTTATTTCCCACATAAATACCATTCTAAAACTATTTTTAATTCGAGATAAGACTGAGTCATTAGAGACTGATCTCGAAGTCAAACCGTAATTACGACGGTTTGACTTTTAGCTAATTAACTAAGCTAAACACAACCAAATAAGAATTAGTAGACTTACAATAGTCCAATGCACGACTTATGACCAGAAAGGAGAGTTCCTATGCTCCAGGATGCTCCAAAGATCAAATGCAAGTGTGAAGAAATGTGGTTGCATCAAGTGGTCTTATATAGTGCTTGGATCCACCACAACTAAGTGACAACTAACTCTAGGACCAACCACAACCATTTAACACTTGTCCTAGTGCTCTAGGATAGTTTAGGGGTCGTTTATAACTGATAAAAACCGAACAAACAGGTCACAATCGCGAAATAACCTGCTGCAGAAGGTTTCTGGTCGCTGGGCACTAGCTTACGGACCTCAACCTTGGGGAGGTTACGGTCCGTAAGCTTCCCTCCAGCCACAATTTTTGACTTTTCTTTGGTGCTTTGCAAAGGTAATCCCATTATCCGACTTTGTGACCTCAAACAACAACTTAGGGACCTCCATAGTTTGTCTAGTACAGTTCCTTACCCTACCATTTGCATTTGCTTGCTTAGATTCCAAAAACAAGACCCGAAAACAAAGGACTTCCATTCTTTTTCTTCGTGAGATCATATCATGCTTTTGCAAGTCCATTAGTGACAATAATTCTCTGTATTGAGAACATAAAAGATGTGTAGTAATATTATATCGGGTCTTGGGATTTATATTTGAGGTCGTTCAGAGGTAACAATTTAACATGACGCCACTTTAATCCTACCGAAACATCTTTATTAAATTCGAGTGTACAACGCGTTTTGTCTTACATGACACGTGTCGTTTTATTATTTAACACGAATTTTCGAGGTGTTACATCCTCACCCCCTTAAAATAAATCTCGACCCGAGATTTACTGAAATAAATAAGGGTATTTTTCTTTCATCGTGGATTCAACCTCCCACGTGTAATCGGGACCCCTACGGGCATCCCATTTGACCTTAACAAAAGGTATATGCTTTCTTCGAAGCTTCCTTACCTGTCGATCTTCAATCGACAAAGGTTTTTCTACAAACGTTAAGCTCTTATCTATTTGCACATCTGTATGTGGCATGACATGTGAATCGTCAGCGGAACACTTCTTTAGATTGCAGATGTGGAACACATTGTGAATTCCACTGAGCTCATCTGGTAAGTTCAACTTGTAGGCAACTGACCCGACACGTTCGATAACCTCGAAAGGTCCTATGTATCTCGGGCTTAGTTTGCCTTTCTTACCAAATCGCATCACCCCTTTCTATGGTGACACTTTAAGTAGGACTTTGTCACCTACTTCGAAGTGAAAGTCCTTACGACTTGGATCCGCGTAACTCTTCTGCCTATTTCGGGCAGCTTGGAGATTGTTACGAATCTGGACAATCTTGTCCGTCGTTTCGAACACGATGTCTGGTCCCGATAACTGGACTTCTCCAACTTCCGCCCAACAAACTGGCGATCTACACTTTCTACCGTATAATGCCTCAAAAGGCGCAGCCTTTATGCTGGTATGGTAGCTATTGTTGTAGGAGAATTCGATCAATGGTAGGTTTTTATCCCAGCTACCTTCCAATTCGATCGCACATGCACGTAGCATGTCTTCCAACGTTTGAATAGTACGCTCACTCTGACCGTCAGTCTGAGGATGGTAAGCCGTACTAAAGTTCAAACGGGTGCCCAAAGATTGCTGGAAGCTCTTCCAAAAATGTGATGTGTACCTAGTATCTCTATCAGAGATAATAGCTACAGGTATGCCGTGTAAGGCTACAATCTTATCAACGTATAACTGGGCTAACATATCGGAGCTGTAAGTCTCCTTGATGGGTAAGAAATGAGCTGACTTAGTCAGTCGGTCAACTATAACCCATATCGTATCATTTCCCTTCCTTGTCTTGGGTAACTTGGTAATAAAATCCATAGTTACCATCTCCCACTTCCACGTAGGAAGTTCAGGCTGTTGTAGCAAACCTGACGGTTTCTGATGCTCGGCTTTGACTTGCGCACATGTCAAGCATTTTGCTACATGGGCGGCCACAGACTTTTTCAAGCCTATCCACCAATAATTTGCCTTCAAATCCTGGTACATCTTATCAGCTCCAGGATGAACGGAGTATTTGGAACTATGGGCTTCTTGGAGAATGACATCACGGAGTCCTCCAAAAATTGGAACCCATATTCGTCCGTTTAACCGTAAAATTCCGTCCTTGCTAAGAGTTAACTGCTCCTCAGTTACTCCTAACTTTTCATTAGGATAGTTAGCTTCCAACACAGCTTCCTTCTGTGCAGCTAACACCCTTTCTATCAAACTGTTCTTTATCTCCATACGCTTGGCGTTAATTCGAATGGGTTTAACCCTTTCCTTTCTGCTCAAGGCATCAGCGACTACATTCGCTTTGCCGGGATGGTATTTGATTTCACAATCATAATCATTTAAAGTTTCCATCCAACGGCGTTGCCTCATGTTTAATTTTTTTGGTTAAACAGATGCTGGAGGCTCTTCTGATCAGAAAAGATCACAAACTTGATTCCATAAAGATAATGCCTCCACAGTTTTAGTGCGAACACAACGGCACCCAATTCCAAGTCATGGGTGGTGTAATTCTTTTCGTGCACCTTTAACTGTCGTGATGCATAGGCAATCACCTTGCCTTTCTGCATAAGCACACACCCCATGCCAGTGTGTGATGCATCACAATAAACTACAAATTCTTCAGCGCCTTCAGGTAAGGTAAGCACAGGGGCGTTGCTCAACTTTTGTCTCAAAACATCGAAGGACTCTTGCTGCTTGGGGCCCCAAACGAACTTTACTTTCTTCTTGGTCAAGGAAGTTAGGGGTGCAGCAATCCTTGAAAAATTTTCAATGAAGCGCCTGTAATATCCTGCCAATCCCAGGAAGCTACGTATCTCCGTAGGTGTCTTTGGCTCTTGCCAATTCATAACAGCTTCAACTTTAGCGGGATCCACCTGGATACCACGCTCACTGACCACGTGTCCAAGAAACTGGACTTCTCGTAACCAAAATTCACACTTAGAGAATTTGGCATAGAGCTTCTCCCGATGTAGGAGTTTGAGAATACAACGTAGGTGTTTCTCATGGTCAGCTTGATTTTTAGAATAAATAAGGATGTCATCGATGAAAACGATAACAAACTTATCTAAGTAAGGTTTGCAGACGCGATTCATGAGATCCATGAACGCGGCTGGTGCATTAGTGAGCCCAAAAGGCATCACTAGGAACTCGTAGTGACCGTAACGAGTCCTAAATGCAGTCTTGTGAACGTCTTCGTCCTTAACCTTCAACTGATGGTAGCCTGACCTCAGATCAATCTTTGAGAAGTAACTTGCCCCTTGAAGCTGATCGAACAAATCGTCGATCCTGGGCAATGGATATCTATTCTTGATCGTGACTTTATTAAGCTCGCGATAGTCGATGCATAGACGCATCGATCCATCCTTCTTCTTGACAAACAAGATTGGCGCTCCCCAAGGAGATGAACTAGGTCGAATGAAACCCTTAGCCAGCAACTCATCTAGCTGCGTCCGCAACTCCTTCATTTCTGTGGGTGCCAATCTGTATGGTGCCCTAGCAACTGGTGCCGCTCCGGGGATGATGTCTACCCTGAATTCAACTTGCCTATCTGGTGGTAAACCAGGTAGATCTTCAGGAAACACTTCTGGGTATTCCGAGATGACAGGGATGTCTTCTAACTTCGGTTTGGGCTCGTCAATAATCACCTGTGCCATGTAGATGACACACCCCTTCTTCAAACACTTGGAAGCCTTGAGCATAGTCACGTGCTCAGGTAGTCCATACTGGGCATCTCCCCGAATGGTAAGTGACTCACCAGACAGAGTCTTTATCACTACTTGCTTCATGTTACAGACGATTTGGGCCTGGTTATGAGATAACCAGTCCATACCCAGAACTATGTCAAAACCAGCTAGTTTAAAGGGAAGTAGAGATAGAGGAAAAGAATGGTTCTTAATGGATATAACGCATCCATCTAACACAGTAGAGACGGTTTCAATGGTACCATCTGCTAACTCTACCTCATAGTTCATTTTTAGGGTTTTGACTGGTAAATTCAACAATTCACAAAATTTATGATCTACGAAAGACTTATCTGCGCCTGAATCAAAAAGTACTCTTGCAAAAACATCATTTACAAGGAAAGTACTTGTTATGACGTTATCATCCTGCACAGCCTCTTTCGCATCCATCCTGAAGACTCTGGCATTAGTCTTCTTAGCCTCTTCAGGCTTCTTGCTGTACTTTGGGCAGTTAGTCTTTATGTGGCCCTTTTCGTTGCAACGGTAGCACGTTGCATCTTTCATCTTCTTGCAATCCAAGGTTTTGTGTTCCTTGGACTTGCACAAACCACAAGCAAAAGACCTTGACTCGTTATTCGAGTTTGATTCGAGTCTGCACTTTCCAAAGTGCTGTTTCTTGCAAGTTTTGCACGTGGGCTTCTCTCCAGAACGATGCCCCTCTTTCTTCGAATCCGATCCATTCTTGTGATCACCGCTCCCACGGTGCTTCTTGTTCGACTTACGCGAACCATCATCTTCATGCTTCCTCTTCTCGGCCGCCTTATTCCTCTGCGATCTCTGCCGGACCGCATCAAGAGTGAGGGATAAGGAAAGGTCAGTTACAGACCTGAAGGTAACTGGCCGAGAAGCCTTTACACTGGACTTGATCTCGGGTTCCAAACCACCAATAAAGCGAGCGATTCTCTTGGGCTCCGGGGTTACCAGGTAGGGAACCAGCCGAGACAGTGTATTGAAGCTCGTCAAATAAGCTTGACAATCGAGGTTCTTCATCACCAAGGATAGAAAGTCATATTCTATCTTTTCCACCTCGTGTTGAGGGCAGAAATTATCTTTGATCAGGGCAATGAATTGATCCCACGTCATACTATACAACGGGATCTTTCCGGAGGCCTCCATCAGAGATCTCCACCATGCCAACGCCTCACCTTTGAAGGACTGTGAGACAAATTTAACCACATCACCTTCAGCACATCCGCTGATGTCCACGACCGTGTCCATCTCATCGAGCCACGTCATACAGTCGACGGCTCCTTTCTCCCCCGTAAAATCCCTGGGTTTACAAGACACAAAGTACTTATATGTGCAACCCTTGTTACGGGGTCCTTGATGCAGTACTAATTGCTGAGATGGATTACTTTGGTGGTTGGTGGACTGGCGATCATCATCGTTTTTCTTTGGTCCATCCTTTTTGGGAGGAGGCTTGTTATGAGCCTCAGAATGTGTCCTTGGCTTTGACTGTGACACAGAGTGGGTCCTACTCCGAGTACCACTGTATTCCTCATATTGTCTATCCAAAGCTTGTGTGATAGCGCCGTCTATGATTGCTTTTAGTTCAGCACCCGTTAATGTAATCTGGGCGTTCTCATTCGGCTCCACAGGATGGCTATTGCCTTCATTGGAGTCAGCCATTTGTATTGAACTGTTGCAGAAAACAAGGTCAATATTTTATTTGGGATTTCATTATGGAATTACCCCTTAGGGTAATTCGTTAACCATGGTAAACAGAGACCATATTTGGTTAACTTATTAATCGTATTAATTTAGGATTTCAATTAAAATTTATCCTAAACATAAAACAATAACAATATATATTAGCACATAAGGCTTGGTCTCATGGACTATTTCATAAACCATGATTTCAGAGAATCAAGACTTTTAAGGTTTGAACCTAGTTCATTACCTTTATTAGACAGGGAGTCGTTGCTTCTACTGTCTTTTGGCTCATATAGAAATGAGCAAGGCCCGTAGGCATTTTATTACCAACGTATGGTAAAAATGATCATCTTAATTGATGATGTAGACCCAGGATTCGGAGATCATTAAACTGGGTTTGGAATCTTCTAAAGAATCCTTATACAAATGTGATTTTTAACGAAATCACTTCTGCCAAGAGTGTTAACATGTTTTAAGATGTTAACAGGAATTTGAATCCTTTAAACAGGTTTTACCACCTTGGCTCGGTCTTATATTTGACACTAGGCTAGGTTTTACCTTTTAAGATTCTTAATTTATAATTTCATAGGCAGATTAATTTATTTATTTCATTTATAATTTATATATGCACATAATGGCAACATGAAATTTATAAAATAACCATTCCATTAATTCATTTAGAATATTACACATTTGCCCCAAACGGGTCTTTCACACATGAAAATTGCCCACGCAGGAGCTAAATCATACAAATATGCCCACACAGGGGTCCTACAGAAGACATGCCCACGTAGGGGTCTTACAGAAAGACATAAGTCCTCGCAGGGACTAACACACTAACAAATGTCCACGTAGGGACTAAACATATAACATACCCTCGTAGGGGTTTATGGAAAGATAGACCTACGTAGGGGTCAATACACACAACAAACATACATACCCACGTAGGGCTTAACAACAGCTGGGAGGATTCAACGATCCTTCTTGTTCTTCCCCTTGATCAGACCCATCAGTCCTTGGAAGAATGTTTGCCTTTCCCTTCGTTCTTCGTGTGCTTCCCGTTCCACCTGTTCCAACCTCTGCAAAATTTCCTCCCTATTTGGAGAAAATCGTGGTGGCTGCGACTGCGTCCTTATGATGGGCCTAGGTGGTATCGAGTATCCCTGTGTTGGGTAACTCACCCCCCAAGGATCCCCATAAGGTCCTTGCGTGCCATAGTTCGCTGCTACCGAGTACGGATCAGCCTCTCCGTAACCATAGTTATGATGCGTTGGGGGTTCAAACGGGTTGTAGCCCATACCACCCGGGTATGCTGGTATCGGGTTTTCAAAACCCATTGGAGGCGGCTGCAGTACGGCAGGGTTAGAGGGTCCACCCATTTGCGGGTCCTCATAGTGCGGTGGGTAGTGACTAGCACTTGACTGACGCGGGGAATCAAAAGTAAAGCCCCCCGGCCGTACCGATATGCGGGCACCGGTTCTTCTACGCCTTGGCGGTTGAGGAGGTGCCGGTTGAACTGGTGGCGGTGGAGGTGGTGGCGTAACTGCCACAAATCGGTGATCCTCAGATGAATCTTGATGATACGGCTGCGGCTGTGGCTCCTGCTGTTGATGAGACGGCTGCTGCTGGTGCTGCCCATGTGACGACGAGTGGTGTGATGGTGTATAATACCACTGGTGTTGATCGAACAGGGCTTGAAAACTGTCTGGACCACCATAGGGTGATCCGTGAAAGGACGATCCGTCGGATATCTCGATCGGATGGTTTGGAGTTCCGCTTGCAGGCATGACGGGGTCCGTATCCTCGTCCATGTCATCAGCTTGATCACCGGAGAAGTGATCGTCAGGCCCAAGTGGGTTAAAACCCACGGGTTCTTGCAAGTAATCGGCCGGATTAAACTGGCCTCTAAAGATAGGTGTGGGGTCCCCATAGGAATGATGGGACAAAGACCTTTGTAGTGGTATATATGAAGGTTGGGGGTTGTGAGGTTCATATGGGTTAAGTGCAGGCGGTGTTGAGCTATGCGAAACCGACCGTCTGGCCGGTTCGGCCTGGTTGCGCCTGTTTCGGCGTGGGTTCTCGCTTTCCGTAGCAGCCGGAGCCCGTGTATTGGATGGTCCTGCCTCATGGTCGTTGGGGGCGGCTGCCGGCCCCTTTCCGCGTCCTCGCGTTCGGAAGAATCTTGGAGGCATCTTTGTTATTCCTGTCAATAAAGCATGAGATAACAATAACAAAAATATAAAATTTAAAGGACAAAACAAATACCGAAGAGGTGGAATTTGTCCTAAGTTATAAGTCTAGACTCGAAGGTTTAGATATGTGCAATTGTGTAACTGAGATTAAACACAAAAGGCTAGTGTTTAATTCACTCAGTGTTGGCTCTGATACCAACCTGTCACACCCCGATTTCCACGTGTCACCGGTGGGCCCGGTGGGGGAGTATCGTGACGTGGTTGGCAACGTAATAGTCAAACAACACAATATAATAATGCACAGCGGAAGCAAATTTAAAATAAGATACAACCGAATTTATTTATTGTAAACAAAGTCACAATTATCCGGTGTTTATCCACAGTACGGATCGAAACAAAATAACATTTAACTGTTCAACAGACTTCTGGCATCCTAAGCTTGCGAGACTTTTATTGATGCTTAGGAGACAATCCAGCCAATTATGTTTAGTACCTGTATTCAGTCTTTTTGGGAAAATACGTCAGTTTACACTGGTAAATACATTCAACTGACTCATTTTATAAAATGATTGAAAATTTGTTTGGATGCACATGGCATAAACATTTTTATTAACTTGGGAGAATTATTTTAATAATATAATAATCTTGTGAACGAATTACATGTTACTTATGCGTTCAGTAGCCTGGAACGTATCCGGGTTAAAGATCAATAGACACACCACTTTAAGTGAGTTATACACGGGAGTACGCCTACACCCCGTGCTCAGGTCGTGGCCATCTCGTAAGATGATGCCAGGGATATCCGGGACATGGTCATTAACCCCCCAAAGGCTGTAAAGTAAACACATCTGTTTAAAATGAGCCGATCAAATTATTCAACTACCCACTAAGCGTGGAGATTTGATGCCCGATCAAGCGGTACGCTATGTACCGTAACCCAAGCCCGTATAGGGAAAATAAGTTAAAAGTATTTACCTTGATGCAAAGTATAGTCACAATAATCAAATAGCAAGTAGCTTTTACTGTTTCTCCTAATCTGGAACGAAGGTTAAATATAACCTATTAGAATCCTAGCGGGTCTTTAATTATGCTTAAGCTTAGACCGGCTAGTTTCAAAGATACGGTTCGTACGCACGATTAAGCGAAGACCGGATAGAATGTGATTCTGAACCGACAAGTTTGAAGACTTGTTTAATATGGGTTTACTATTCACATTCTGGATTTTGAGATAAAACCGATAAGGTTTGACCCGTTTCGGCCAATTTATGTAAACTTGTTACATAAACCGAGCCGAACGCATAATATGCGTAACGGGTATCCGCAAGAGCCATATACAGGTTTCCTAAGTTAATATGCTTCAATTATGTTGTGACATCAGTAGGATGTCTTTCGTTATGCCCCGAACTAATTTAAACACAAACTATGCCCCGTAGGGGTAGTTTGGTCATTTTAAAGTTTGTAAAAGCGTTTATATGTTCAACTGAGTTACAGGTCTGATGTAAACAGCAAACATACTCATTTTGATGTGTTATATCAGTAGGCTAGGGCATATATGTGAAATTTATCATATTTAACCAAACTATGCCCCGTAGGGGTATTTTGGTAATTTCACATAAGCCGAAAAGCTCAAAAACGAAGTTTGAGTTTATCAACCTTTGCTTACTGTTAAATTATCATAATTTGCCTCATATATCAGTAGGTATCGACCCGGGTATGTCCAATATGATTCTAAGACATACTATGCGCTAAAAATGCTAATTATGGCGATTAAAGGCCATTTCCGGGTTCTATACTTAAATCTGATATTTTTATATTTCCAGAAGGCTTAAAATAATTTATTTATCATAACTAATCAGTAGCAAAAGGTTTGGAGTCGTTTAGATAAGTAAAACTCATTTTATGGCCCGTAAGGGCAAAACCGACAATTACCGGATTAAGCCTACGACTACTAGTTATGCTCAGCCTAAAATTAATTAAAAATCTTTAAAAATCCCAAAATAATATATAACATCAGTGGGTAAAAGATTCGATATCAAAAAGTATGTTTAACTAGGCTATACGCTAATTACGCCACTTTGTTAACATAAAGCTTTAATTTAGCGACAATGAGCATAACTCTTAATCTACAAGTCATACTGATGTCAAACTTTGCATACAAGTTTATATATCAGTAACTAAGGTTTCTACACTTTTACATTTTCATAAATCATGATTTAAGGTAATAAGGGCATAACGGTCAACGTATGAGCAATTAACGGAAATATGCATATTAATTGGATAACTAGTGAACCAAGGTGTATGATCACAGAGGGTTGTTCTAACATGTATCCTAATCCAATTAAAGCTCTGAGGCATTTCTAAAATATGCCCAAACGGGTCAGAACTGAAAGTCAACGGGAAAGTCAAACTATGTGACTTTCGGTTCCGAACCGGGTCTAAACAGGAAATAGTCGGGTTGAACAGGTTTGAACATGTTATTACACAAATTACTAAGTTATAACAATAATCAAACAGGTTATTTATGATCTAGATAGCTAATTATGCATAAACGACATTTTAAGCATTATGTTGACTTTTTAAGTAAAGGTTTGACCCGACATTTGACCTGCTTAGGATGGTGATCAGGGGAAACCCTTTTGGGGTTTTATTTCCCACATAAATACCATTCTAAAACTATTTTTAATTCGAGATAAGACTGAGTCATTAGAGACTAATCTCGAAGTCAAACCGTAATTACGACGGTTTGACTTTTAGCTAATTAACTAAGCTAAACACAACCAAATAAGAACTAGTAGACTTACAATAGTCCAATGCACGACTTATGATCAGAAAGGAGAGTTCCTATGCTCCAGGATGCTCCAAAGATCAAATGCAAGTGTGAAGAAATGTGGTTGCATCAAGTGGTCTTATATAGTGCTTGGATCCACCACAACTAAGTGACAACTAACTCTAGGACCAACCACAACCATTTAACACTTGTCCTAGTGCTCTAGGATAGTTTAGGGGTCGTTTATAACTGATAAAAACCGAACAAACAGGTCACAATCGCGAAATAACCTGCTGCAGAAGGTTTCTGGTCGCTGGGCACTAGCTTACGGACCTCAACCTTGGGGAGGTTACGGTCCGTAAGCTTCCCTCCAGCCACAATTTTTGACTTTTCTTTGGTGCTTTGCAAAGGTAATCCCATTATCCGACTTTGTGACCTCAAACAACAACTTAGGGACCTCCATAGTGTGTCTAGTACAGTTCCTTACCCTACCATTTGCATTTGCTTGCTTAGATTCCAAAAACAAGACCCGAAAACAAAGGACTTCCATTCTTTTTCTTCGTGAGATCATATCATGCTTTTGCAAGTCCATTAGTGACAATAATTCTCTGTATTGAGAACATAAAAGATGTGTAGTAATATTATATCGGGTCTTGGGATTTATATTTGAGGTCGTTCAGAGGTAACAATTTAACATGACGCCACTTTAATCCTACCGAAACATCTTTATTAAATTCGAGTGTACAACGCGTTTTGTCTTACATGACACGTGTCGTTTTATTATTTAACACGAATTTTCGAGGTGTTACATATTCGTTCCCTGAAGTAGAAAATATCGTCCGACGTGCCAAAAGTTACTTCTCCATGCCCCGTATGGACCCAACTTGAAAATTCTCTTCCTTCAGTGCTTCGATTTGAACAGGGCGAATCTGATTGGGTAGGCTAGAGTCGATGGTGAGCTGCAAGCTCATACACGTTTAGGTTTCATAATCGTAATCGCTCGAGAGTTCCATTCAGCGATGCCATCACATGTTTAGCTCTTTTGAAACAAGGGTACACAGGAGGCCCGTGTGATCGATCTAAGTAGTGCTTTTGGTACCGTCCAAGTAATGCCTCCAACTTAAATCCAAAGACCATGGCTTCCACCGCAGGTTGTGACTCGTGCCATTCTTCTTGTAAGCCATCACCTTCTCGTGTTGCATCCGTGTGTAACAGGGACTTTGATTCGAACCATCATGGTATACCACTAGATCACCCGTACCCTCGGGGAAAGACGATGCTCAGTGCATAGCAGAGTTGGGATTCGAAAGCCGAAAAGACGTCCTCCTGTTTTGTCTCCCACGCATACACAACACCCTGTTGTGCAAAAGAGATTAAAGTTGCGCGATCTTTGAAAATCATGTGATGAATCTGCGATAGTATCTAGGGAGACCCAGAAATTGCTGTATCCCCGAAGGACTCTTTGGTATTTATTAATTCCTAATAAAATGGATCTCAGTGAGATCCACATGTATCCTTACTCCGTTGACTACGTGACCAAGAAAGTGTACTTCCTAAGTCCTGAGGTAACACTTAGGTAGACTTCGCATGGAGTTGCTCCTCCCCTAGGAGTTCTAAGATGAAATGCAAGTGTCGTTCATGGTGTTCCTTTCTCCTGGAAGTGATGAATTTGGCGAGATGAGGTTGACACCTACTACTCTTGTGATCCCTAAGGTTGCTGGTGTGTTGGATAACTTAAACAACATGAACAGAAAGTTGTAGTGGCCGTACCGTGCCTGTAACGCCATGTTAGAAATCATCCTCCCGTGATTCTTCCATCAGGTGACAGTCCGATCTTAAGTCGGTACCCGAATGGAAACTTGATCATTGCAGCGAGTCAAGCCGGTCGTCGATGCGACATAGAGGGTAACAGTCTATGGTTGTCACCTTGTGGTAGTCTGTACACGTACGAAAGGACTCGTCCTTCATTTCCACAATAGAGCTCGGGCTTCCCAAGACGAGGAGCTAGATCGATAAAACTCTCATCCAGCAGTTCCTGAAGTTGATTGGACAGTTCTTGCACCCTCCAGGCGCAAGGCGTAAGAGGTGCCAGAAATCAACACTGTTTCTCGCATGATACACATCTGACATTCCTCCTGACAATGTGGGCGAAAGCCTAGAAGTTCTTTGGGCTACGCACCATGATCATTGATAGGGTAGCAGGGTAGGTGAAACACATTTGGGCTCCCACCGCCGAAGTGATGCTGACAATCAGTGAATCTCCACCAAGAAGAGGTATACATACGATTTCCTCCCTATAGAAGATTTTTGCTGGAGGCCTGGACATCCGGTTCATACTATCAACTACACCAAGACTTCTAACAGCAGTAGGGGGAGGTCAATGTCGAACTCGTGACCTACCAGATTGAGTTGCACCTTAAGTGAACGTGTGAGGCTTCATTTGGGTTGCCATCAGCCACTTCTACGACGTGTCTATCTTCAAGAGGCATTAGGGTCAAACAGAACAGAGGCGAAGCGGTTAGTTACCCAAAATATACAAGCTGCCATGTTGCTATTATACCTGGCGTTGCCTACGCCAATCCTAAATGCCCATCCATGAATACCACTTCCAGCATTGGTGTTACCGAGGACTCCCAATACTGTCATTGTTCTATCGGTTGTTGACGTCTTGACTCATCAACGGCCAATCCTTTGTCAAAGTCACCTTCATTTCCATGCTGAAAGTTATGATTGCGAGTACCTTGCTGATGACGTGGCCATTGCCTCTAATGTTGTTGCTTTGAAAACAGATCCTTGCGATCTTTTTCCCTTAGGGTCCACCTTCCCGTTGTTCTATGCACGTCCTAGGGAACTGCCCATGGTGCTAGTAATTACACATCCCATATGCTAGTCGGTTTCCAGCGTTTTATGCCCGATTGATTCGTAAGAGTTGGCTCTCAGACGTTGCTTACTAGGGTTAGGTACTCGATTGATGTCAACCTACTGATGTTCGTTGTCAGAAAGCAGGATCGTCCTAACACGAGGGTTGGTAATGCATCACGTTGGTAATGCGTCAAGTAAACGAGAAAAGTGAGGAAATATAGACCAAACATTTAACGTTTCGACAGCTGTCTCAAAGACGTTCGTACTATCACCTAACGTTTCTACGCGGCTCGCTAGATGTTCAGTTACGTGTTCAGGTATCACTCGGTATCATCGAGACTCGTAAGGGTTCAGAGGGAAGTGAAAGTACCATGTTCAAACAGGAGACGGTCTTCGCTATGACCCCTACGGATCGTTGTGTTTCACCTTTGGTCGATTAATGGAATGGAACCCCTTTCACACTCGTTCGGCCTCGTTGGGACTCGCATGCACCCCATATTATTATTATTATGTGTGCACCCACAATAATAACATGATTTGCATGCTCATCTCAGCTCCTCCTAACTCGTGTTAAATAGTTCCTTAGACTCGAGTAGCAAACAAAGAACATCACAAAACATGGGTCACGAATGTCTAGGGGAGACGCCACACTATCAATCACATACACAGGCAAGTAACACATGAATTCATATTGTTGTGCTAAATGTGCAGTCACATGCAATATCATATGAAGGTGTTCACTAGTTATGCAGTACAATGAGTAAACGAGAGACGAACCTTGCAGTCTGGAGCTGAGTGTCATGGTCATATTTAGAACTTGTTCATTTATAGTCTGGTTTTATAAAAACGCTTTAAAACTAAGTTCACTATAACCAGTGGCTCTGATACCAAACTGTCACACCCCCAAAATACCACATGCGAAAACCCCCGCGAGGCGTGTGACGCACCAGGATCTAGCCACCAATCACATTGAACTCATAATATTATTTCAAATAAAACTTTCATTTATGTAAAATAAGCGTTACAAAACATTGTTTACATTTCAGCGGAAGCATACTACAATAATTAAGAGTTTCACAACCCAAGTGTATAAAAGCCATTAGACGTGTCTCTTGATTCCATGCAAATCGACCCATGACCACTCCAGCATCCCAGACAGCAAGTTCCAATGATATGTACCTATAGACCTGCAAGCATGCAGAAAAGTGTATCAGACAACGCTGCTGAGTTCACAGTTTTATGAAAACGTTTGGTTACCAAGTGTTTAATCCAGTTTAATAACAATTCCAAAAGTAATGTTGATAATAACTCGAGTACCGTACAAGATGGCTCCAGATTGTTTTGCCTGTCCCCGATGCCCCCTATCTAAGCATTGGTCATGATTAAGGTTATTAGTTCACACCCGTCCTCTCAGGTACGGGGTGAGGGTGCCAAACCTAAATAGCGCTATCAACTAATAACCCCGTTACCTCTCAGGTAACCATTCGGTATAAGATGGGACTTGAGGTGATAGGAAATGAGTATATTATCCTACATCCCAGTTTTTACCCAGAAAGACTTATTCCTCTCAGGAATACCCATTTGATTTACCCAAAGACTTATTCCTCTCAGGAATACCCGTTTGATTGTCCCACCCACCGGGACGCATGCTCAGGAGAAGTGAACTCACCTTAGATTGCTCGGTATGTTACGTTACATTACCCGTTCCAAGTGGTCAACCAAACCCTAACGTGCTTACCAATAGCAGTCAGTTTCATATGCACATAGAACACGTATTCTCTACACATACTACACTAGTTGTGTACACGGATTACACATATCGTCATACAAGTCACAACAGTTAATCATGCAACAAGCCAGTCCATTATCATTATACATTCACATAGCAGGTATTCAGGTCACATACTGATTTACATTACGAGTTCGTGTTTCACCTAAACACTTAACAATTAATTCGCCACTCACAGGAGTGTGCGGTTCAATCAGGTTAATGGCCCACTTGAGGATATGCGGCCCAGTTGGAATTGTGCGATCGCATTCAAGGTGTGCAGCCCGTGTTACGTTCATGGGCCAGCGTGCAACTGTTCGAGGGTGTACGACCCACTATGGGCCTATGATTTGATAACAGTGACCCAGTTTAGTTTGCGGCCCAAGTCCTTACTGAATCCATTAATTAAATTGAATGTTTAGCCCAATTAACATAACCAGCCCAAGTGAGTGTGTGCAACATATAACAAGTGTGCAAATGCATGATCAGTGTGCAACGTACATTTCATTCTATTGAAACATTTACATTATGTGCATGCATATTAGGGGTGTGCGACTACAACATGTGATAATTTACTCCGAGGTGTGCGGCTCTTCCTTAGTGTGCGAGCCCACAGCCGTATGACCCAACATCACGGCCCAACCCAGTCAAGTGTGTGATTCATGGCATTATGCGACAATAACGGGTGTGCGATTGTCCCCAAAGATTCCGTAACTGACACCCACATCCCGATCAATTCGGTGCACAGTTAATCCCCAACTTTGACTATTCTACCAGTTTCCTTTAGAAATCATAATCACAACATTCATCATGTATTCATATATTCAAGCAATAATGAGTTACCATTTAGCAATTATATTGACATCCAGATAAAGTATCGACCATATCGTTGAGTAACAATCATGATTTCATAGCATTTGTGGCTCACTAATAACCCCCAATCATTAGTGATTCATTAACGCATGATCATAAACTGAATCGAATCAACACAGCCTACGAGAGAACCAAAACGGTTTCATTGATTATTTATCATCTTCGTCATCGTCGCACCTTCTGGTGCATGCTTCCTAAAGAGTACATGTCCCATACAAAACTATGCTCACATCAGTTTTACATTGGATTAGATTTAACTGTGGTCTATCAGTGATTCTATGAACATTCAATGAACATACGATCCTAGTTACGATTCATCATGCAAGGACACAATTTAATGCAGTATCATGTAGCAACATAATTTACCATTCTAAACAAGTATCACAAGGAATACCCCAAATAAATTAATCATTGCTCACTAACCTTGGGAAGTAGGATCGAAGAAGGTTATGGAGAGGGATGTTAGCACAACAGATGATGCCATGATATGGAGGAACGAAAGGACTAGGGGGGCTAGGGTTTTTTTTTCTAATATTAGTGTTTTGCAATCATCCAAATACCACACACACAAACTGTATTTGTGTACGCATCCCAAATAAGATGAGCTAGGCCAGTTGGGCTTCATTTCAGGCTCAAGGGGCTGGGCCGAAGGCCACCCCATTAGTAAGGGGAGAGGGTGTGCGGTCCATTACGTGATGTGCGACTCGGTGAGGTGGTGTGACAGGAAGCATCATTTAACATTAAATAGTTTATGTTATACCAATACATAAAATCTTATATAATCAATCCATGATTAGCACATGATTAGCATAGCATACTTTTAGTTATAACATGTAATGAAACATGCGACGTAATTCTACGAGCTAGAGATCAAGGAATCAAGTAATGCAAATCTTGAAAATCCAGGATGTCACATCATCCCCAACTTGAAAGAAATTTCGCCCCGAAATTTGTTAAGCTGTCTTGGAGGAGTGACATGATATGATAAATCAAGATGACGGTGGATTTCCTCAGATGCCACATCATCCCCAACTTGAAATGGAATTTCGTCCCGAAATTCATCAGTTGCGTTAGAATTGGATTCAGCGGTTTTGAACAATTGAGGACACTTAAGTTTCATCTGATCCTCACGTTCCCACGTGAACTCCGGTCCACGTCTTGAGTTTCAACGAACTTTCATAATTAGAATTCGACTATGCTTTGGTTCCTCAATAGACTACAACTTATCATCGTTCCATGCTCTTTGCAAATGGATCGTAAGTGTCAAGCAATCACTTTTTCAAATTTGAGACGTGAACACTAGTGTGAATATCGCCCAGTTTGTCAGATAACTAGAGTTTGTAGGCCACCTTACTGATTCCTTCAAGAATCTTGGATGGCCCAGCGTATCGTGAATTAGGTTTGCTGCGCTTCCCAAAGCGCACCACGCCCTCCCAGGGTGAAACTTTCAACAGAAAATGGTTGCCTACCGCGAGTTATAAGAATCTCCTATACTTAACAGCTTTTCTGGTGGTCCCACACCACACACACAACCGTATTTGTGTACGCATCCCAAATAAGATAAGCTGGGCCAATTGGGCTTCATTTTAGGCTCAAGGGGTGTTGATGCACTAGAATGTCTGTTGACTTCATCTTCATCAAGTCTTAGTTCTTGAAAGTCAAAATTAGATCTTATATGTCAAATTAGGGTTTTGGTTTTGATTTTAGATAGTGTTTTAGAGGGTTCCGTTTGAAACCATAGTTTGAACAAGGGTTCCGTTTGAAACCATAGGGTTCCATTTGAACCAAGTTCAAACGGAAGGGTCAAAGTCTATAAATAGGGATGTGAGTGTCATATTTCAAACGGAACGGTACAAGGTCATTGTGAGAGTCACGAAGTGCTGCCGGATTTTCATCAGAATTTATTGTACAAGCACACGGTTGATAATATAAAGAAAGATTAGAAGATATAAGCTGTTTTGAACATCGTTTACTTTGATTCCGCCTTAGTATTTGATGTTGAACTACCTTTACTGACTTTCAGGGTCACGTACACGATCCAACAAGGGGCTGGGCCGAAGGCCACCCCATTAGTAAGGGGAGAGGGTGTGCGGTCCATTACGTGATGTGCGACTCGGAGAGGTGGTGTGACAGGAAGCATCATTTAACATTCAATAGTTTATGTTATACCAATACATAAAATCTTATATAATCAATCCATGATTAGCACATGATTAGCAAAGCATACATTCAGTTATAACATGTAATGAAACATGCGACGTAATTCTACGAGCTAGAGATCAAGGAATCAAGTAATGCAAATCTTGAAAATCCAGGTTGTCACAGTTCGGCCACAAAGTCCAAACTCACAGATAATTGTTTTTTTAAATATAATTCAACGTCAAATATATTATTTAAAATGTTTTTCAGTGCTCAAACCTGCTCCAACTACTGATGTGTCGGTTAAAGAGAAGAGAGAAGATACTCGCTCTTCAAAAGATGTAATAGTCAAACAGGAAGAAATAAAAGAAAATCTTGGGATCCCTCTTGATGATGACGAATGGTGGCGTAACAATATAGATGAAATAATTGAGATGCATATGGCGTATGACTAAATTGGTTTCATCATGATGCAAGTAATTCACACTTGAACTTTTAGTTTTTAAGTTTTTGTTTAAGACTTATTTTTCCTTATTATTCGTGTGTTACTTATGCATTAGTGTTTCATGAGGTACTTAATAGTTTATGTTTAAGACTTATTCCACATTCCTGTGTTCTCATTTGAACTGTATTTTAATTTTTATGATGTATATCCACTAAAATGATCCTACAACAAATATATACCAATAATAAAACTACAATAAATGAGTACAGCAATGCAAAGTGTTGCCCCCACCGCATCGCGCGAGTTTCCTACTAGTGTGTGTGTGTGTCTATATATATATATATATATATGGGTAGATAATAAAGTGGATATTACTAAAATACTATATCATGAAAACTTAAACACACCATCAAACAACTATAAATATAAAACACCACATGATAATCAACATAACACACCATACAGTTAAATAAAACACTATACGGTCAGATTCTCGAGCTCAGAGCCTTATAATAAAAAAACAAAATAACCCCAATATAACTAAGTGAAGATCACTAAAACATCATATTAGAACCCTAAGAATCCATAAATTACTTAAATCTAAAGGCCCACATAATTTCGTACATTTTTTATGAGTTTTGAACTTTATAACCAAACCCTACCATATATATATATATATATATATATATATATATATATATATATATACACACACACATATGAAAATGATCATTTGGAAACTTAAAAAATACAAGAAAAGTTTGAGAAAATCAACTTTAAGCAAGAATTTTTTTTATTGTTTCATTCCTTTTTATATGTTTATATGTTACTATTATTGGTGAAAATTAAAAAGAAAATAAAAAATAAATATATATGGATGAGCTAAATATATGTAACTCATGAACTATTTAAATATATACCTCATATGTTTGCATTCGCAAGCTCCATACATGTAGTTTGTCGATCTTTATATATAGTTTATTTTTATTTTATTTCTACATGATTAACTATATAACTTTTCAAGCATTTCAATCTTCTTGATATGTTATTTTTTTTTAAATTACTCTATAAGATCGCAAAGTTTCTTATCTTTCGTTCGAGTATATTCTAAAATATTTTTTTCGACATAAAGAAAAAAGATTTAACGTCTCATGCTTTTTTCAATACTATTATTATCATATTGCATATATGCAGTACTACTTAGCCTTAGGGTTTAATTTTGGTTTTAGTTTAGCTTTGGGTTAGGTTTCTAGGAGGTTTAGGTTTCGGGTTTAGTTTTTAGGTATTGGGGGGGGGGGGGGTGGGTGGGGTTTAGGTTTTTTTTTTTTTTTTTTTTTTTGGGGGGGGGGTGTTAATTTTAGGGTTTAGTTTTTAGGTTTTTGAGGGCTGGGGTAGGCGGGGGGTTTAGGTTTTTTTTCTTGTGGGGGTGGGGGGGTTTAGTTTTTTGGGGTGGGGTTAGCGGTTTTAGGTTTTTCGTAGTGTTGCACATGTGTAATACTAATTTTCTAAAAAAAGTTTTTTTTTATCATAAAAATGCTTTATATATGTGTATTTAGTTTGTTTTTAGGGTTTTATTTGGAGTTTTCAAGTTCTCTAAATAAAAAGGTGTTTTCGCTTGAACCCTCCCATATTCCCATATATATATATATATATATATATATATATATATATATAGGGTAGGTGTCACACCCCGACCGCGTAAAACAACAAACCGCGGCGGAAACGTCGGGGAGTGGAGCAACAGAATTATTGTTTCACAACCATGGTATTTAAAGTTTCATTTTATTTGAATTCAAAAGATTACATTGTGTTAAAAACAAGGAAACATAACATAATTAAACTACTCTTGCATATTTTATGTCCCTAAGGCCCGAGTCCGCCTAAGTGTATCACGATCAACCCTATGCATCAGCTCCTGAAAACACATGTGAAAATAGGTACGTCAGCATAAAAATGCCTGTGAGATACATAGGTTTTGTTGTTGTAGGATTCATGACTTGTAGTTAAAAGAAATGTTTGACAAATAGTAGTCATGAATCTTAAGAAAATGTTTTCTTTTATAAATCATACCAAAAACCATAATAAAATTTGATTATATATAAAAGAATACTGCATGGTTAAATAAATAACCAAGTAACAATGAATTTGTATAAGTTATGTCATTTGTAAAACAATATCTTGTGAAAATATGTCGTTTGAATAAAATATATCATGTCTTTTTTGAAATGATTTAAATAACACTACGATATGTAATATCATAAAAGCACTTATATATAGGATGTACCAGCGGCGTATCCACCATGCTTTTATCATATCACGCCGCCTCGTTATGTAAATCACTTATCAATAACCATAACAAATGTCTTGTTTAAACCAATGTCAAAATGTTTATGTGTAATTAATGTCCAATTGTTAAATGTAAATCATGTCTTGTATAATCAAATGTTATGTATGGCAAGCAAAAAGTTCTACTCAAACCATATGTAAAATGTCTATGTGAATTCAAATTATATGTATGGTGAATAAAAGTATTCCTCAATCCCATAGATAAAATGTACAAAACAATGTATTTGATTAAATCATAGTTTAATTCAAAAGTTATGTTTTGCAAAATCCATGCTTTACTGATACAATCATTTATGTGGTATTGTTTATCGCATACATTCAAGCCTTGAGACTGTAGGATAAACCTTTAAAACAAATCAAAGGTTTATCAAAAATGTTTTCGGATTCTGTCATTCCTTACGTCCAAACAAACCTAGGATTCCAGGAATGGGAGTTGTCAATTCCTATGGTACCACTACATACTACCGAGCGGCGTGATCAATGTTAATGAACGTGTTTTAGTCCTGTTAAACAAACCAAATGTCATACCAAATTTAAGCATGTTGTGTGAAAACAATGTACTAAGTATACTAAGTAAACATACAAAGCAGAAATGTCATGTAAATCAATGTGCTAGCATGCTCAGTAAACATACATAGCAGAAAATGTAATGTAAATCAATGTGTCCATATGCTGACTAAACATATGCAATAAATGTGTTTGTGAAATCAATGTGCTAGCATGCTCAGTTAAGATACATAGCAAATGGCAATTTAAATCATGTACTATAGGCGTACTAATGAACATAGAAAGTATATGTCATGAAAGCAAGAAAAGCACGAAAGTAACAAGTAGGCACATGTGTTTCACCCCAAAATATTTGAAAACAGTAAAAGAGGGGACTATGTACTCACTTGATATTGCTTAGAAATCTTGAAATAACAATCAAATAACGCTTGAAGGATCACGGAATCAATCGGCACCTAATATAGGTAACTACGTTAATAAACCGGACCTAAATCGGAAGATCGGATAAAAATGAGGTTTCGTAAACCAAATGAGTATTGGAACTCATGTAACATCGTTTAACAAAGCCTACATTCTAAATTGGAACCTATCCTAAGTGCTTACGACCCGTTACGACTCATTAAGGTAGCTTATGCTACGTTAATGCGTCGTTCGAGCAAAAGCTCGTTCGGACCGCCTAACTAGTCCTATGACAAGTATTATATGCCTTATCATGTCAAATAATATTTCCTAATCAGTTTAGATGTCAAATTTAGGTTACGTATGCTTTAATTGAAATTATGCGTAAAAAGGGCATTTTGGTCATTTCCTAAGGCATATAAACTACCTATCATACAACTAACTAAACGAAGTGACCATAAGGTATAACCTCGGAAGGTTATTCCCTATACAACTATGGTCACAAAATATGTTTGGTCGGATCCTAAAGATCGACCAAACGGGTCGGGTTTGAAAGTCTAAGCGGTTGTTTAGACCGCTTATCTTACGACCCTATATAAGCACTAGACTTAAAATGACGAGTTAAAACATGTTTAACTAAGTTAGAAAACAAGTTTGATATCAAAACAAAGTGTTTTGATACCCGAAAATAGCTTCGTTGCAGAATACGCATAAATACGTATTTTGACCGAAACTTTGACTCGTCACTACGCCTAATCGACGTGGTAATCAGTAGGTATAGTCACAAGGGACTATAACCATCTTGATTACGCTCACGTTGCAAAGTTCAAACGAACTTTGTGTTGACCAAACCATGGTCAAAGCAGAAAGTCAAACACTGTTTGACTTCCATGCTTGAAATGCATAATCAAGCATGAAGGAGACTTACAAAGGGTCCAAGCTTGATCAAGAACAACGAATACTAAGGATTTAAAGCCTTCAACCAGAGGGATATCTTCAATGATCAGATTTGAAAGGAAATGAACAAGTTGGGTTATGAGAATTCATGGGTTTATATAGGAATTCAAGTGCCATTAGGATATTTCCAAGTGTTTCAAGGATTGATCTTGGCCCTACAAGTGTCGCACATAGTTTAGGATACCATGGGAGCTCTTAAAACAAGTCCATAGTATTGAAAAATTGCATAAAAGACCCTGAAATTCAAGCTGGTTGCTGAAAACTAGTTTGCTGAAAAACGGCGCTGTCACGCCATGCGCCAGGAGCACCTGGGTCTGGCGCGTGGCATGAGGGAGCCTGTTTTTGGAAAAGTTTCATGTTTTGGCAGAACAGATCCCTGCATGCTATAAAGTTGATTTTTGACGCGTTTGATGTCAAAGTATTGGAAACATGAAATATGCTTGAAAACATCTCGGATGTCGGTTCGTTTGGTCGTACGGTCACGTTATTCGTTTACGACGAAACACGAACGGACGCGAAAAACGATCCAAATTGCAATTCGTCGCGCAAATTTTCATTCCAATCACTAAAATAAAATATTTTAGCGATTACAAAAATTTTTGGATGTCCGGATATGTTCAGAACGTAAGATATGCGCGTAAATGCAAACTTATGCACTTTTTGACGCGCTTAGTCCCTGTTTGACCAAATAAGTTTATTTTCGCATACCGAACCCCTCAAAGCCTAATTATAAGCTATGTATAGGATATTTATGGTATGCTTAACTTATGATCATGTTCCGGAGTGTACGTTGCTATACGAATTGGCAGACTTCGGCAGTTTGTCGCAAATAGTCCCTGCGATCGAATAAACTTTTTTTGCCATACCAAACCCTTTAAAACTTATTTCTAAGTTATGTAAAGGTTATTTAAGGTATGTTAAGCATATGTTGATGTTACGGAGTGTTTGTCGCGTTAAACTAATTATGTTTACGCATCAGTTTGCGTATAACTTTCCAGAAAGCGATATAGAGTTGAAATCGAACAAAATCAAAACGTGCAAAAATGTGAAACATAAAAACAAATATTGGGGTCAAATCACATTGTTTTATTGATAATTGAACTATTCAGAGTTTATACAATGATTACAAGCACATATGTCATAGTAGGGTTCTAGAGTGAACAACCTCCCAAGAGTGAACTGTGTGAACTGATCTGGACCCTTGATTTCCTTTTTAGTTGTTAAGTGTATGATTGTAATTATATAAAAAATAAATTTAAATCATTATTTTAATAATTGAATTAAGTTACCTCTTTCCTATTTTAAATTCATTATCCACAATATCTTTTATTTTTTAAGAAGATAATTATTAAAACAAACAACAAATCACCAGATTTAAATTTCAACTTTTAAGATCAACAGTAACTTTCAGATTTCATCACCAGAATTTAAAATTTTGATTTTTAAGATCCACGTAACCTTCATATTTCAACGGTATACACACATATGTACTTGGATATGAATACAATAGTACGCATGTGTACTCAGCATCGTACATATGTGTACAGTATTTCACAAGTGTACATCAACAACTTTACACATTCAATACAAAAAATTCTAAGATATCACAAAAAACAGACGATATACACATGTGTAAATCGCATTAAAAACAGAGCAAAATCAGAATGCATATGTGTACATCGCATTAAAACAGAGCAAAATCAAAATACACATGTGTACATCGCATTAAAAAACAGAGCAAAATCAAAAAATTAAACAAAAAACACAGCAACTAATTTCTTCGGATCAATGCTGGAGAGACCAAAAAAAACTCAGCAACTAATTTTCGATTCGGATCTAAAAAACGATCCGGCGAAGATCTGAAAACGATCCGAAAAACTCAGCATTGGCGGAGAAGATCTGAAAAACTCAGCAAACGATTCAGATCTGGATTTGTTCTTCAACTTCATCATCGGTGGCGAAGATCTGAAAAACTCAACAACGATCCGGCGAAGATCTAGACCACCGTCGTAGCCTGATTTGTTCGATTCCGGCGATAAAATGGCGAACAAAGCCTATTTTTTCTTCGATTCCGGCGGTGAATGTGAGAGAGAAAGTTAGGTTTTTAAGGGTTTCTTGTTTCTTTTATTCGGATCCGAAAAACAATCCGGCTGTGAATGTGAGAAAGAAATTCCGGCGTTCGTCATATCGTCGTTTTCACTTTTGCATTGTTGTATATTCTTCTCCGGTGTGAGGATTCTGCAACAATAGATTGTGTGTGATGTATTGATTGAATATGGGGATCAATTGGTGAGGATATTGTGGTTGATCTGGATGGTGAGTGGAATCCAGTTGGATC
Organism: Helianthus tuberosus; assembly: GCA_030545235.1. Classification (NCBI taxonomy): domain Eukaryota; kingdom Viridiplantae; phylum Streptophyta; class Magnoliopsida; order Asterales; family Asteraceae; genus Helianthus; species Helianthus tuberosus. The sequence continues at coordinate 30,858,072 of CM060373.1, read as the reverse complement.
CTCAACGTAGAGTATATCTATTTTGAATTTTGATCTTCCATATGATTGAAGAAAAGTGGTATTTGAACGTTAAAATTGTAAGAAATCTTGTCTAGTGAACAAATCGATCCAATGATTATTGGATTTATGCAATCTATTTAAAATGGAAATTACACATATACCCTTTTGTATTTAATTAAATGAAAAAAATTAACCATATAATTACCATCATGCCACTCATTTTAATCTCAAGATCATAAAAAATCAAAGGCCTAGATCAGTTCACACAATTCACTTTGGAGAAGTTGTTCACATTTGAACCTAATCCTATATATATATATATATGGGAAGGCTATAGAGAAAACCTACTTGAGGTGTGTAAACTAAAGGAACCCTTGTAAAAAACCCATGTAAACTCAGGAAACCTTTCTAAAAAAATAGGAAATGTAATATACAAATTTTGAACATTTTTAAAAAGAAACACAAAAAAAAAACACCGAGTAGCTTTTTTTAAAATGTTACAAACTTCATGTTACATAATATATATGTCAAAAAAATGTAATATACAAATTTTCAACATTTAAAAAAAAACTATTAAGCGGTTTTTTCATTTTTTTCATAAATAGGCTAGTGTACATTTATATTACATTCCCTATTTTTTAGAAACAATAAAAATGTTACATAGAGTTTATTTGGGTGTTCTCAACTCACATGGGTTTTCGATTTATCTTTCCCCTATATATCTATATATAGGGGTAAGATCAAATAAAAAGTTTATTTTGCCTATTTAAGATGAGAATGAATTTAAGCATTTATTTTTCAAATCAATGGTTAAGATGAAAGTGTAGGAGAAAGGATGAGTGCAAGGGGATCTTGGGAAAATCTTATCTATGGGACTTTCTCTCTCCACATGCAAGGCGCATGCATATTCCACCCCCATTTTTTAAACGTTCATAACTTTTTTATACGACATTTTTTTTTCATAAAAATTTTACCGTAAAATCGAGCGTCTTTTTATCTGTAATTTGAGTACCATATTGCCATATAAAATATGAATACTAAAAAAACCCATTAAAATGTGTTGTATTTCTATGTTGTAGTAAAAAAAATCTAACACAAAAAATTGAGATTTGTTTGTACTAGATTTTTTTGTACTAGATTTTTATGTACTACATTTTTTGTGCTATATTTTTTTGTACTAGATTTTTTGTGCAAGATTTTTTTTTGTTGTATTTTTTAAAAACAAAAGGGGTGCCACATGTCATTTTCACTCCTATTTATAAGGACAAAAATGCCCTTCATTCCTACTTATTAGGAGTGTCACATGTTATCATCACAATCCTTATTAGGCTACTTAGGTAAAATCTAAAATCCACTTTTTAGTGGATCCTTCCCCTATATATATATATATATATATATATATATATATATGGGAGGGTTATCTTGAGAACGCTAAATATTGCGAGAACGGTGAGAGCGAATGAAAAAACCAATCAAAACCAATTTTTTTTAATACAAACCTCATTGTAATTAAGATACAACATCAAAAAAAGAATTTACAACATCAAATAATTTATTTCTTCTTTCAAAATCACTCTTTCAAGATTTTTTACACCTGTGTAAATATAACAGATTTACACATGTGTAAATGGCAAACTTACACATGTGTAAATTTTATTTATTTACGAATTCACGTAAATTTAAACGTGTAAACTAAATTTCTAATATTGTATTTGAATAATAATGATAAGTGTAGAAAACAATTTTGAATTTGAAATGTTTTTGACCAAGTTCTCGTGTTTTTTTCATTTGTTCTCACGGTTCTCACAATATTTAGCGTTCTCATTTAAACCCTCCCATATATATATATATATATATATATATATATATAGGGGATGGATCATGAGAAAACTAGTTTAAATGAGAAAACCAAAAAACTAACTAAAAAAGCCTAAAAACATACCAATTTTTTTAAAATTTTTATAAAAAAATCGCATGTTTTTATGCATGGAAAAAAAATTTAAAAAAAAAAAAAAAAATCTTCGTTGTATTACACATGTGCACTATTACGGATATAGTGCACATGTGTAGTACACATATAATGCACATATATTGCACATGTGCAGTACAACAAAAAATAATTTTTTTTTAATTTTTTTCCAAGCATAAAAACTAGCGATTTTTTTATAAAAAATTGTAAAAAAAATTGGTATGTTTTTTAGCTTTTTTAGTTAGTTTTCTAGTTTTCTCATTTAGATGTAGTTTTCTCATGATACTCTCCCTATATATATATATATAGGGAGGGGCTCATGCGAGAACCACCCTTATTGTGAGAACCTTGAGAACCAATGTGAACACAACCTAAAAAACCTAAAAAAAAACCTAAAAAAACCTAACCCCCACCCCCCAAAAACCTAAACCCCCCCACCCCAAGCTAAAATGCTAAAAACTAAACCCCCAAAAAACCTAAAAAAATCTAAAAAAAATCTAAAAAAATCAAAAAAAAAAAATTTGTGTGGTTTTTAGCTATTTTTAGGCATTTTTTGTTGTGTTCACATTGGTTCTCGCGGTTCTCACAATAAGAGGTGGTTCTCGCATGATCTTCTCCCTATATATATATATATATAGAAACGGGATCAGGAGAAAACGCTCAAAAGTGTGAGAACAGTGAGAACGCTTCCTGGCCTAACACGTGTCACGCGGCATATAGAAGGTCGGAGGGGCTTTTTTGTCCTTTCATATTTTCTTTTTTTAAACTCGTGTCACATCCCGTTTCCATTTTTTGGGCCATTTAATAAATTCGCCCTGTTTTATTGTTTGTGGATCAGGATCATAGTTAATATTTTCGGCGTTTTAATTATGTTTTGGCGTTTTTATTGTTTTTTTAAATCAGGATTCATGTCTATGATGTAAAAAACATCAGTAATTTTCTTGATGTTTATTATATCAAGTATGATACAGGTCTATAATTTGACAGACAATTATGGCGTTTTGAAAAGATAAATAAATTCAGTTTTCCATGTAGTGGCTTTTAATATAACAAATGTTTGGCAATAATGTTACCGTGTCTTCATTTTACTGTTTAGCAATTTCTGTTTCGTTCAATTTTGATCGGTGAATTAGTGTTGATTTTTCACTAATACTTTGTTTGGCGTTTTTGGCGTTTTATAGCAACATCGTGCTTTGCTAGCTTCCGTTCTCTCAGTTTTCACACTATCAGTCGTTTTGGTGTTTTTGGCGTTTTATATTAATTTTTTTTAGTAAAGAATTAGATAATAAAATCAAAGAATTAGATAACAAACAATAGAAACTGAAAAATAAAATAAAAATTATAATCTATTTTCTCTTCCAAATCTTCACTGTCATCAGCCTCTTATACTTTAACCTGTTTTGGCGTTTTGAACCTGTTTTGAATAACTTATGTAGATCCTTTTTTTTCCTACATAACGCCCGTCTTCATTAAGGGGTAAAAGTCTTTTTTTCTTAGTTTTTTCATGATAATTTGTCCATCTCATTCAGCAAAAGCTTATCGATATACTCACCTCAGAGTAGAATACATTCAGTGAAACTTCATTCTGAACAATACTCAATAAAGAAGAAATGACGTTCCGCATCTGTGGCTTTTTTAAGTATCTTTTTTGGCGTTTTAAAGTGAATGGTTTGTTGGAAAGATGGCGTCTATTTTTTGGTGGTGTGATCAGTTGATTGTGCAGAGTCGTCTCTCTTATAGGATGTTTTTGGAGCGTAGTTTAGGCGAAATTTTTTATTTATAATAAATGATCTTAATAAAGTAGCCGTCTTTTCAGTTACTCTGTGTATTTTTTACTGTTTTTTTGTTCAGGTTTTTTATGAGTTTTTATGGTGTTAGACATTCCATCTTCCAAGTTTTGGTGTTTTTTAATGGCTTTAAGTAGTTTTTGGCGTTTTATTTCATTATGGCGTTTCACAATAATTATGACTTTTGGCGTTTTATTAATATAATGTTATTTTTTATTATAAGTTCAAAAATACATAACAAACAACAGAAAAAGAAAATTAAAAAAAATAAAAATAGAAACAATTCATCTTTCAAATCTTCACTGTCGTCAGTCTCTTTCTTCTTTGAAACATGTTCACTGGCGGTTCGGCTTTGTCATTCTTATGTTTTTTTGGTAGTTTGGAAAGACAATATGACATGAGTTTTTTGTTTGAATATGTATCTTCAAACCACTCATCAGTATCATTCTTCTAATTCATGCCATTATAATATTCATCAATAACAAAACACAAAAACTAACATAAGTCTGACCCCAGTATCTTTTTCTTGAAGTTTTGTCCATCTCATTCAGCAAAATGTTATTTGAGTCGCAGCACCTCATGAAAGAATGCATTTTCTGAAAATTCGCGTAGAACAATATTTAATATACAAGAAACGATTTTTGGCATTTTTGGCATTTTTGGCTTTTTCTGAGGAAATAGTGTATCTGAAAGAAAAGTCCATTTTTGGAAATTTTTGATATTTGAGAGATTTGGTGTTTTCTTAGATGGTGGTATATAGTAAAATATGGCGTTTTTTTAGTAGGTGTGTTTGATGTTTTGCATTTTTTGGCGTTGTAAGATGAATGTTATATAGTAGAAATATGACGTTTTCAGGTTGGGGGGAGGTGTGTTTTTGTGTATGAGAATGTTTTGTTTATATAGGGATGCGTTTTGGCCAGTAATGGCGTTTTATTCATTAGTTGGCGTTTTGGTATAGAAGTCTAAAGACCTTTTTACCCTTAATGAAGCGCGTCGACTAAATAGAATTTGTGTTATTTACGAAAACGCCACCGCGCCAATCTAGTCCATAGATTGTTTTGATCAAACGATCGATAAGCGTTCTCACCGTTCTCACACTTTTCATTGTTTTCTCTAAATCCTGACACTATATATATATATGGGAGCGTTAAAATAAAAACCACCTCCAGTTGCGTAAACCGTGAGAACCACTTTCCAACCATTGATCTTTGGCGATGGATAGATGAGATTAAAAGCGATAAAAACAATATTAAATTCTTTTTGTCATATTATGTTTTTAGTATTTTTATGTCAAAAGGGTAGTTTAGTAAATTTCCTTGTTTTTGTCTTATTGCATTTATTGTTTTTTATTACTTTTTTTGTAGTTAAATTAATTGTTTTTTATTAAAATCAGATTCTTTAATCAAAAAACATTTTAAAATCTGATTGTTTTTACAAAAAAAAAAAAAAAATTCAGGATTTAAAAAAAAAAACGTTTTTACGAGCCGTTTTTTACGCCACGTTTTTTACGCCACATTTTTTACGCGCCGTTTTTTCGCCCCGTTTTTAGGCGTGGTTTTTTTACGCGCCGTCTTTTACGCCCCGTTTTTACACGCCATTTTACGCCCCGTATTTACGCGCTATTTTACGCCCCATATTTACGCCCCGTTTTTCAGGATTTTTTTTACAAAAAAAAAACGTTTTTACGCTCTATTTTTTACGGGCCATTTTACTCCCTTTTAGGCGCGCCGTTTTTACTCGCCGTTTTACACCCCGTTTTTATGCGTCGTTTTATCACCCGGTTTTTTACGAGCGGTTTTTTACGCCGCGTTTTTATGTGCCATTTTTTACGCATCGTTATTTACGCCCTATTTTTACGCGCCGTTTTTTTACACACACATTTTTAAAAAATTACGGTTTTAAACTTTTTTTTTTTACGAAAACTTTTTTCGGTTTTAAACTTTTTTTTACAAAAAACTTTTTTACAATTTTTTTTTATAAAAACTTTTTAACAAAGAACCAAAATTTATAAGAAAACATTTTTACATTTTTAACCTTTTTTTACATACACGTTTTTAAACTTTTTTACGTTTTTTACGAAAAAATTTTTACGATTTTAAACTTTATTTTACAAAAACTTTTTTACCAAAAATTTTTTACAATTCATTTTTATAAGAACTTTTTTACAAAAGACAAAAATTTATACGAAATCTTTTTTACTGTTTTAACCTTTTTTGCAAAAACCTTTTTTTTACATACACGTTTTTAAACTTTTATTCGTTTTCTACGAAAACTTTTTTTACAAACACTTTTTTACAAACACTTTTTTACAAAAAAAAAGGTTACAATTTTTTTTTACAAAAAATAAAAATTTATACGAAAACTTTTTTATGGTTTAACCTTTTTTTACAAAAACTTGTTTTTTTCAGAATTTAAAAAAAAAAAACATTTTTACGGTTTTAAACTTTTTTTATAATAACTTTTTTACACAAACGAACACGCCTAAAAATCACAACTCAGTAGGTGTCTCAGATAGATTGAACTTATCATCATGGCCTTGATTGTCTTGACTTTTACCCTTCTCCTGTCAGAGAACTTTAGGACGAAACGTCTCTCTGACATCTCAAACCTCCATGCAATAACCTATGCAATAACCTGAGCCATTTTTTAAGTTTTATGGTGTTTAGACTATGTGTGGCGTGTTTAGTGAATCTGTGGAGTGTTAAGCTTTGTTTACTTGCTGTACCTATATAATGAGCTTATTTTTACGCCAGGTAGATATATGTTTCAGTAATTTTTTTGATGTGTATTTTGTGTATCAATTATCATGCCATGTAGGATGCAGGCCTATAATGTAACATGTAATTATGGCGTTTATATTCAATGTCTTTTATGGTACTTTTTGGCGTTTTGTAACTAATTATAGAAATATAGTATTTTATTATTTGAAAAAAATTACATAAAAGATAAACAAAAAAAAATAAAACTCCTAGTCAGAAGGGAATTTGTCTGAGAAGTATCCACCACTTTCTTCGTCTTCTTCTTCGGAGTCTTCTTCTAGTCTCTCATCCAAGTCATCACTTTTGCTTTCATTGGCTTCTTGTTCTTGAAGATTTTGAAGCCTTTTTGAACATGTCCTGCATCAACGCCATTTTTATGTCCATGTATGTGTTCAAACATGTGGCGTTGTGTATCTCTTCCATGAACCCACCCCCCTGCTTGGTCATGATGTCTTCAAGCATGTAGCCTTCCTACGCTCCGTTGCCACATATAACGGTGCCCATGTCTGTTTCTTCATCAAAACGCCATGATGTGATGACTGGGTCTAAATTTTCTGGTTAATCTTCTCATAACCTTATGTGTTTCATCACATTCGTTATTAAGAGGGATGCCAAGCGATAGGATACCCCTTATTACCTCTTCTTCCATTTTCAAAATTGCTTTGATTGTTTTAACAAACACCCTTATTCTGTTTTCAAAATGTATGACGAATCTTCTGACTTTCAGGGTGTATCTCCATGAAACGATGGTTGCCATTTTGGCGTTTTGGTTAAATTTGGCGTTTTGGTTAAAGATGGCGTTTTTAGTATGATCAATGGAAGTGATTATGGAACCGATGTTAACGTCATTTATAAATGATGTTTTTGGTGCGTAGTTTAGGAGGGAATTTCTTCTAATAAATGTTAATAATTGATTTTCAGTTACTTTTGTTTCTTCTACCTGTAAGTCTGCAATGCGTTTTATTATTATGCTTTGGCGTTTTTATATTAATGGTGTTTTATTCGGTTTGAATGGCATGTTTCCCATTTTAGTTTGGCGTTTTAAACTTGAGCAGTAAAAGAACTTTTTACCCTTAATGAAGCACGTCCACGTAATAAAATTGATGTTATTTACAAAAATGCCACTGTGCCAATCTAGTCCATAGATTGTTTTGATCGAACGATCCATAAGCATTCTCATTGTTCTCACACTTTTCACCGTGTTCCCTAAATTCTGACCTTATATATATATATGTTGAGGATCACTACTGAACACTAATTATTGCGAGAACAAAAAGAACAACTCTAAATCATTAAATTTTGGGATTTAAGATTCATATTTATTTTAAATTTTATGTTTCTTACATTCATATGTGTATTATATATACATTAAAAATCATATATTTTTAGCTACACATAACCTACATATATGAAGGTAATTTAACCCACATATAACCAATATATATGTAGGTTATATAGAAACTGAAAATTTTCTATATTTTGTTTTGAATTTAGTATAAGAAACAATAAATTTTACATTTGTAACATTACAATTTACTTGTTAGGTTTATAGGATTGAAAGAATTGGTGATTTATTGTGTTCTGCATGTTCTCGCAATATTTAGTGTTCTACATAAAAACTTTCCATATATATATATATATGAGATAGATTTTCTTTATTTTTGCTAATATGTTGTAACAATTATGAAAAAGTGAAAAAAAGGACTTAGAAAAAATATGCAAAAAGTTAGACATGTTTTAAAAAAGTTACGTAATTAAATATCCATCATTTTTACATAAGTGTAAATTAGTTTACACATGTAAATTGCTGCATGCGTAAAAAAATTCATTTTCCATAAACATTATTTTTGTAAATTTTTCTTAACTTTTTATACGATATTATTTTAAAATATACCATAAAATCGAGATCTTTTTATTTTTAATTTAAGTACCCTGTTGCTATATAAAATATGACAACTAGAAAGACTCAAAAAATTATGTTGTATTTCTATGTTGCATAGGATTTTTGTACTGCATTTTTTGTACTGTATTTTTTGTGCTCAGTTTTTTGTATTTGTGCTAGATTTTTTTTGTGGTGAATTTTTTGTGTTAATTTTTTTTACTATTTTTTTGTTAATTTTTTTTGTACTAAATTTTTGTGTTGTATTTTTTAGAAAATAAAGGGGCGAAAGTTTGTGTTTTAGGACAAAAATGTCCTTCCATTCTATTTATAAAGATTGTCACATGTAATCTCCACAATATTTATTTAACTACATACGCAAAACTCACTTTTTAATAGATTCTTCCCTTAAGTATGTATATATATATATATATATATATAGGGCTAGGTTCATTAGTGAACAACCCCCTTGATTGTGAACACTAGTGAACTAATTCTAGCATTTGATTATCAATATACAAGTGTATACACAAGTGTAAATTAATGGCCAGGATTATGATGTAAATATAGTTGTGTATTTTACGATTTGATGATGTAAATCAATGGCTAAGATTTGTTCATTCAGTTCACAAATACATTAGTGTTCACTCTAGAACCCCACCCTATATATATATATATATATATATATATATATATATATATATATATATGCCGGTTAACGTACAAAATGGCTTAACGTACATTGCGTACGCGAGGCATTATCAACATGCTAATTCTTGTAAAGTAACATGCGAAAATGAATTTTTCATCTGAACATGTGAAAATGAATTTTCAATACAAACATGCGAAAATGATATTGCATGTGCACATGCAATATTCCTTTTACAAACATGCAATATTGTTTAGACAAAATTGCAGAAAACAACCTTTATGTTTGCCCCAAACTACACTTTATACCTTTCACTATGAAATCGGCAAAAACCAACCTTTATGTTCATGTTTTGCTACAGGTTCAACCTTTAACACAAACGACGTTTGTTTTTCCTGTTAACCCCCCTCACATGCAACGCATGTGAGGGTATTATTGTCATTTCAATTGTCTTTTTTATTACTAAATTAAATTAAAATTAATGTAGCCCCACCTTGACCTCCGTTGACCATTAACAACTGTAACCTTTCTAAACATATCATCAAATTGGTTGTAAATTAGGGCAATTAAACCTAGGGAAAATGTAGCAACATAAATTTCATGAAATCGCCCAAATTTATTCATTATAATATTAATTTATAATCTATAATTGAAGCCCTAGGATTATGCTTTCGAAGCACGTTGAATAAGTGAAGTTTTTTTTTTCAAATTGGAATGAGATGATTCGAACGAAAACAAAATTTCGACTGATTGATTGAATAAAATGAGTACGAATGAATGAATTGACGTGCAGACTTACTGGAGAATTTTCAGTGGTTTATAGGGTTTGAAGATGCCGTTATGAATAACAATTATAGGTTGAAGAAGAAGAAGAAGAGGATAGTGATTCTTACAGAGGTTTATAGGGTTTGCAGATGATGATGGTGGATTTGAATCGCCGGAAATTGACAATAATTAGTGATCGGAGCTGATCGGAATCAGAAATGTTGTAGGCAACTGATCGGATGATGATGATTTGTGTTGTTTTTGGTGTGACCAGTGGGTTTTGTTTTGTTTGCGTTTGATAAATCAAAATATAGGGGGTGTTTGGAATTCTTTTTTACCACCACCTTTTGAGTTAGACAAAATTGCAGAAAGTATCTTAATTTTCTTCTCTTTGTTTGACATCACACAATTCCAAATCCTCATGACCGGTTGAGAATGATTTTGATATCTTTTGTTTTTTAAAATGATTTTATTTGAATGTTTTTAGGTATTTTAGTGTCAATTGATTTGATTAGGGCAATTGGGTTTTGGGATGTATGGATGTAGAGAAGAAGTTGATGAAATATTGATGTTGCAGGCAAGATGATAGAGATGGTGGGGCTAGATTAATTTTAATTTAATTTAGTAATAAAAAGACAAAATTGAAATGACCAAAAATCCTTCACATGCAAAGCATGTGAGGTAACTTAACCAGAAAAATAAACATTGTTTGTGTTAAAGGTTGAACCTGTAGCAAAACATAAAGGTTGGTTTTTGCCGATTTCATAGTGAAAGGTATAAAGTGCAGTTTCGGGCAAACATAAAGGTTGTTTTCTGCAATTTTATCTATTGTTTATTTTAAGGTGCGAACTTACTTTTTTGTAACATGCGATATTTCTTTTATAGATTTATAACATGTGATTTTACCTCACGTACGCAATGTATGTTAAGGCATATTGTACGATATATATATATATAGGAGAAGGATCCGTTAGGAACCACACTTTATTGCGAGAACCGCGAGAACCAGTGTGAACACAACCAAAAAATACCTAAAAAATTAAAAAAAAAACACTCAAAAATTTTTTTTAATATTTTTTTAAAAAAATCGCTATATGTCGTCACAAAAAAAATTCGAGTAACAATTATCCATGCACATGTGCATATGTATCAATTTCTTTGCAAATTCCGTAATACATTACTAATATCGGTCAATTACACTTTCATTTACAATATCATTCATAATACACTACTTTTACATTAACAATATTAGAAATGCACATGTGCATCTATATGTATGAAATTGTTATAACATTAACAAGACTATAAATGCACATGTGCATCTATATGTATAAACATGTTATAACGTGTTTTGGTACACCACTTTGAATACACTTTCCCTTTCATCTATCATATCATCCATAATACACTACCATTACCTCCTACCATCCGTAATACAATACCATTGTCTCCTACCATCCGTAATACAATACCATTACCAATATTTCAATTTATTACATGTACATCAACACCCTTTATACCATCCAAACAACATATTACATCATAAAGTGAAAAATATAATCAACACATCAACCACTAGATATAACTAACCAAACACGTGTATATAGGCCTACTTCATCATTTAAAATCACAAACTTTTTTGTACCAAAACACGTTATATCATGGTTATACATAATGATGCACATGTGCATTCTTAATATTGGTAATGTAAAAGGTAGTGTATTGCGGATGGTAATGTAAATGAAAGTTCATTTTTCTACTACTGGTAATATATTACGGAATTTGTCCAATAAATGATACTCGAAAAAAATAAGTTTTTTTGGTAACGAAATATAGCGATTTTTTAGAAAAATATTAAAAAAATATTTTGGGTGTTTTTTGGATTTTTTTAGGTATTTTTTGTGTTCACGTTGGTTCTTGCCGGTTAACATACAATACCACTTATCCTACGTTATGTACGCGATATTCTCAACCGTAGGATCTTCAGTCCATCAAACTAATTTAAACCATTAAATTAATCATATTAACATATTCAAATCTTATAAAAAAAGGTTAAAATCATCATTACGAGATCCTAATCTATGTAACTGATGGAGATTCAAATCTTATATTCAAAATCGAACCCTAAATCAAATACAACGTAAGATTCTTATTCACAAACCTCCTTCTCCCTGCTGCGATTTCATAGCTGCTAATATGGAAGTTCTGAACTTCAATAACATCGATCGACCATCTATCGAAGAAGATGATCCAGGATGATCATTATAATATGTGAATCCAGGATGGTCATTATAATATGCGAAATGCTTTTTGAACATGCGAAAAACAATTAAAAACAAAACAAAGGTTGTTGATTTTTAAAAACATGCGAAAAGAATTGTTTGTGGTTTGTTATAGTGTGAGAATTCTTTTTTGAGCCACATGCGATTTTAAAAGAAATTGATGCTGATGATTTCATGTAACTATCTCCACGTTGATTAAAATGCACAATAAGAAATTATGAATTGATAATTAAAATAAATATAAATTTACTATTTATATAAAAAATGAATTTAATACCGATGTGACTGTAATGTGACTTGTAATGATCACTTTTAACATAAATACTCCTGAACTTACCATCCTACCTACATAATAAATTTACTATTTTAATATATAAAACCTATGGATAACAACCTTCCATATTAAGACACCAAACACAAACACACAAAAATGTCTTCTGAAGATTTGGAACAATTAAAGAACATTGCAATAAAGGAACTATTGTCAACTCGCACGTTGACAGTAATAAGCACCGATGTCAACTCTTCTCACTTGATTCTTGATGTGCAGGGGAAGATTCTTGCAGAAATCAAGAAAAATCAAAGCATGTGGGAGAGACTCCTTGAAGAACCACCATCGAGATCCAGAGAGGCCGCATTGGAGCACATCAAGGAACAGTCTCGAGCTGATGACTTAGTCTTCTCTTTCCTGAATGATGCTCTGACTACAGTGAAAGAGAAGATGGAGTTTAGCTCGGCAGAACGTGACAAAATCTTTGCTTCAAGTAACTAGATTTCTCTTTATAATTTTATAGTCTTTAGTTGTGTTAAACAATAACAATAACTTTATGTTTATGTTTTGTACACATGTTTTGAAAACATCTGATGGTTAATTATTATATATATCGCATGAATGAATTACATATATATCGCATGTTTGTAACAAATACAAGATAACACAAATCGCATGTCATAAAATGAAAACACAATAAAATCGCATGTTAAAGTACTTATAAACTGATGTATATGAAATCGCATGTTTACATGCTAAAATTGCATGTTTGTATAATAAAACATCATGTATATTAAATCACATGTTTCTCGTGTAAAATCGCATGTACAATTAAAAAATTTAATCTTCATCCTCTGAAACCTCTTCCCAAACATCTTCTTCACTGCCATCATCACTCCCTCCACTGTAATCTTCGAACTCATCTTCCTCTTCATCATCTTCGTCTTCGACCTCATTGACTTTGTGGCTGGGATCTTTTTCAATCTGGGCTCCCTTCATCTTCTTTTGTTGTTTGCCTTTGAGTATCTCGCAAGTCCGAATATCATGACCTTTTTCATTGCATACACTACATGTCCTTGTCCTCTTTCCTTTGCGGCTGATCATTTGCTCCTTCTTAGATTTAATCCTTTTATGCGAGCCACGACCTTTGTTTCTTATACCAGCTGGCACACAGACAATAGGAGGTGCATTAGATACTGGTTGTTGATAACCAATCAACTTTGAAAACCGGTCAAACTTTGGATCAAGCTGCTTGGTTATACGAATCTGATCAACTTTTTCTTTAATCTGCTTCATTTGATCCCTGACTAAAACAAGTTGATCAAGGTCGGTAATCAAATTGCTAACCAAATACTCCCCTGTGTACATAATTTCGCGAGAAATCTGTTTAGCCTTGTATTGCTCATCCTTAGCATCCACCTTTACATCAAACGTGGGGTTTACTTCATTCGGAACCACATCTTTTGTCCATCTCTTCATAACATGTTTGTTTGGTATTTCTTTAACACCAAACATCTTGAAAAGAAAATAGATGTGTTTACATAGCAGCCCATACTGTTCAAAACGCAGACAGCTACAGTGTGCAGTTACATCTTCTTCAACATTCTTGAAACACACCTACAGAAACAAAAAATAAATAAATTAAAATCGCATGTGTATGTGAACAAAATCGCATGTCTAAAAAAAGTCATTTTGTTGAAAATAATTTAAAATCGCATGTGTTCCTCATAATCGCATATTGTAAATCATGTTAGGTATTAAATTCGCATGGGGGGTTTCAAAATTCGCATGTTTTAAAATATATTACCTCTAAAAACCCATCTCCATGAGCTTTAAAGTCTTTCAACGATATCCTTATCTGGGCACCCTCGATTTTGGTGTCCATTGGCAGACATTCTGTAATAGTTCCATATATCTCTGTCTGCTGATTGAAGAATATAGACTTGGTGTATATCTTAGCAGCATCTAGTTTTGCTCCAATCATTAGGCTCAGTATATCTTCAAATATGATCATTCTTTCTATGATTGAACCTTTGGACATCCATTGAACCGTCAAAATAGTTCATAATCTCTATGAGAGTGAGTTGTGAATTAGCCACCTAGCAAAAAAAATGGTTCTCACTCTCTGATCTCGAAGTTGTTCTCATAAGCCCAGACATTGGCTCTAGTGCCGGTAAAAAGCCGGAATCGACATAGATCTCATCACAAACATATCATCAATCCATTTATTTTGTGTAAGACCATACTCAATCATTACCAACTTCCACTATCTCTCAAATACTTCTGGCTGAATGGAATCAGTCCATACAATATCGCACATCTTCCTTTTAAAGTCATCATTGTTGCACAACTCGTGTCCAACCTACACCGATAAATGGTTTTCATATCAGCATGTAACGGATATATGGTGTAAAAAATGCTAGTGAAAGACAATATAGCATAGTATACCTTATCTGCCACTTTTTCATTATGTGATACATGCACAATCTGTGTCTGTTGGTAGTAAAACACACTCGATAGCCTGTTTCATCGCAGGGTCTTGGTCCGTCACTACAACCTTTGGCTGACGTCCAAATGAATTTACAAATGATTTGAGAAGCCATTTATAAGAGTCAATGCTCTCCGATGCCAACAACCCAGCTCCAAGGGTTACATTTCGACAGTGGTTGTCAATCCCACTGAACGGAACAAACATCATCTTATACCTGAAAATAAAAAAATAATTCAAGATTTAATACATGCGAAGTACACATTGTAACATGTGAAAATAAACATTATAAACATGCGAAATAGACATTAAAACATGCGATATATTCAGCACCTAAATTTCAATGTATATTAATATGCAATATTGCCAGTTTACAAAATCATATAACATGCGAAAATATTAAAAACCATTTATGTAACACTTGCTTGTTTTGAAAGTAGCATCAAACGATATCACATCCCCTAACTCCATAAAGTTACCCTTGCATAACCCATCGGCCCAGAACAAACCAGTTAACCTTTTGTCCTCATCAACAGAATATTCAAACGAAAAATCAACTAAATATTGTTTTTTATCGGTCAACCTATTGATCACCATGTCAGCATCATATTCTCCTATATAGTTGTTAATTCGAGTTTTAAAGTTTTTGCAATCATCGATCGTGGCGCCAACATTCTCGAAACCACTGTATCGTTTCCTAATTATATGAAAAGCTTTGACTGGGCCAAGGTTTAGAGTGCCTAGTTCCCATATCATTTCCTCCTGAACATTTGACAGTTGCCTGTAAGCTGGCAGCATATGAATATCGTGTGGACATACAAACTTATCATTGTGGCCATCAACGAATTTCTTGACTGTATATGATCTACCATCCACCGAACAAATCATAAGTTGAGCTTTGCACCCAGTTCTAGTGGTCCCTCTATTCCTTGATTTGAATGGCTTTTTTGACTTCGAATAAGCATCGTCAATAAACAATGACTTATGTCCCTATTTAGAACAAACAAAATACTTAGTTTTGGTTATACCACCACTGTGTACTTCACCACCTTTCCGAGTAGAAAAACCAGCTAACTTAGCATATGTTTGGTAAAACACGTATGCTTGTTCGAGAGAAGTAAATTGCATTCCAACCACAGGTGTAGCTGATGCTTCAATGTGCCAACCCGAGTTTTCAAGGTCTTTCCTCGACACGTTACTTGTTTACAATTATGTTTTCTTAATTTGTTTGCGTTATAACATGTGTATGATTGCTACATGATTAAGGTAGTGTTATGTGTGATTGTTAATAAGACTTAGGATTAGTTTATGTTTCATGTCCTTCGCCAACTTCACTTCGACGAAACCTTACCCAACGAAGATAGGATCTTCGTCACAATCTTTACTCGACGAAGTATTAATCTTCGTCATCAACTTCACCCGACGAACATTAGAAACTTCGTCATCACCCTCAACGAAGCTTGGAACTTTGTCATCAACCTCATCTTGACGAAGTATAGAACTTCGTCATCACCTATACGACGAAGCTTGTTGTCGTATGGGCTTTCGGCCCAATCGAGGCCCAGAATACCTGGTTATATGTACTTGGGTTTGCATATCGTTATGTAAGATCATAAGTAGGGAAACCCTAGTATCCTCCTCCTCTCTAATCTCGACGGCAGCCTTACATTCACCGAAGCTTTCCCTCCCACCGGTTCAAGTACAGTCATTCCTTTACGATTCTCCGGTGAGTGCGATAACACTTGTTTTAATATTTGTTGCTTGTTCTAGGTTACGTGCAAACTGTTGATTGTTTAATGGCAATGTCAATCATGAATTTGTATAGTTTTAAAGAGGTAGTTAGAGGATCCTGTTGATGATGTAATTATGTGTATGATAATTAACCAATGAATTCGGACTCGTAGGTTAGGAATGTTTAATGTTATAAATCGGTCGCGATGAAGGGGTTACCATGTGGATGGGCAATCTGACTTGAACCTACACGATGATCATATGTTAATCTGTCATTCCTAAGATAGTAAACGATTAGGGTTTGTTGGTGCACGAATGTCTAAAGCCTGCGTCTTAGTCTTAGTTATTGATGGTATAGGGTCTAGATGTGTTAAATATGTATTGTATAGGGGTTAATATGTAAAATTTGGGTTTGAAATGTTGTGATTTCGCTTTTATGTACATGTGTCATATGAGCGAAATCTTAACTTGATGATTTCGATCATATGAACATGTCACATAAGCGAAACCTCTCCCCTATAAATAGTAGTGTTGTTTTCTCATTATGGACGTTGATGTCCAGTGTGTAGCCGAACTGCTGCTCGACTATTTCTTGAAGAATTAATGAGAAAACCAGTTTAAAGTGAACTGCTTCTGTTTCTACTCCGTTTTTGCTTTGATTCATGCTGATTTTGTATTTCCGCTACATTTTCGGTAGTTGCTAGCTCTGATTGACTCACATGACTGTCAAATACGGTCCTACAATTGGTATCAGAGCCAGTTGTGAGCTAGTTGACCTGAATCAAAGCCTTTTTCAAGCACATTTTGAGTTTCTGGACTTTCCGACGGACAAAATGGACTGAAATTTGAGTATATGGTGTAAAATTGACTAATAACAAACCCTTGAGATTTTCAGAACTAAAATCGGCTTAAAAGTGATCTAAAATGGCTCGTGAATAGGTTTCGCTCATACGGTATTTGTGTGATTTCGCTTATACGACATTAGCATATCAGGGATTTCGCTCATATGTTTCGCTCATAGTGACATTTCAGGGATTTCGCTTATAGGGTTTCGCTTATAAGTCCATTATCTGATTTCGCTTTTATGAACATTAAGTGGTTTCGCTCATGGGTCATTATCTGATTTCGCTTTTATGAACATTAAGTGGTTTCGCTCATAGGTCATTATCTGATTTCGCTTTTATGAACATTAAGTGGTTTCGCTCATAGGTCATTATCTGATTTCGCTTTTATGAACATTAAGTGGTTTCGCTCATAGGTCATTATCTGATTTCGCTTTTATGAACATTAGGGGTTTCGCTCATTGTTACACATAAAATGATTTCGCTTATTTGACCTGTGTTTGAGTAGAAGTATTGTTTTGAGCATTTAGTCCGTTTCGTACGTGATCGAGTGTTGGAAACTCAGTTTGTGTTAAAAGTTTTCGATAAAAACAACCTGTTAATCAAAAAGTTAAACATTTTTCGAAATTTGTCACTAAAAATGGAACATCAAGATTTTTATAACTTGTTTGCGGGAAGCGGTTTGACGGCTACGCAGAGTTCAACAAGTATTATTCAGAACGTTAATATGGAAAATGAATTGGGAACAATGCAAAAACCACCCAAACTGATGAACTTAGATGAATTCTCAAGTTGGTCTGGAAGATTTAGAAACTGGGTTCAGGCTAACCACTTTGAAAGCTGGATGAAGGTTGAGGCACCATATGTTCCACCGGTAGATGCTCGAAATCAACCGAAATTGATTGGAAGTTTGACGCAAACAGAGCAGAATGATTTCAAAGCAGAGAAAAAGATGATTAGCATTCTTGAGCAAGCAATCAAGGAGGATATTTTGGTGTTGCTGCAACACGATGATAATGCTTATTCTATTTGGGAGGCATTGAAATTAAAATTTAAAGGAAGTGAATCCATGCTCAAGAACAAAAAGGCGTTGTTAAAGAAAGAAATCGACATTTTCACTTACATGAAAGGTGAAACCACAAAAAGTTTGATTGATAGGTATTGCCATTTAGTATTGGAGTTGAAGAGATTGGAAATTACCAAGACAAATGAAGAATTAATCGACAAATTGGCAGATGCATTGCCATATGATGAGTGGGGTACTTACCTGATGATGTTGAAAAACAATCCAGGCTTTGGTAATCTGAATCTTAGTGGTTTCATAGAAAAAATTGAAGCTCACGAGCTGGAATTGCTGAAAATCAAGAAAATGAACTTAGCGAGTGTGCATCAAGATGTGTCTCTGTATTACAAAGGCAACCCTTCAGTTTCAACCAATCAAAGCCCAAAAATACAGACAGGGTTCATTGCTGATAACACTTCAAGTGTTTCTTCAAACACTCCTCAATCCGGCAAGTTTTCACCATTCGCGAACTTTGAACCAAATGTCAAAGTTCAGGAACAGCCTTCACCTCAAAGCTCAACAGGATCAAATCATCAGGTGTACGTTTCTGGGGTTCAATGCAACATTGCGGTAAACATAAAGAATGGAAACGAGATCACGAAAACAGCCGCAAAACAGCACATAGCAATGCTTGCTTCCGTTCTTGAGGCTTATGAGGGCTTAGTAGCAGGGAGAATCGGTAATCCTGACATGACGGAGGAGGATTACGACCAAATCGATCCCGAAGAACTTGAACTGATCGACATCAAATGGGGCATGGCTAGTCTGGTGAGAAGAGCACAGTGCTTCATGGAAATCACTGGCAGAAACAGCCTTTCTGGACCCGATCAGAAGTTAGGGTTCGATAAGTCGAAAGTTACTTGTTTTAAATGTAAAGAACGTGGTCACTTCAAACGAGAATGTCCCAACCGTGAAGTAAACAATCATCAAAATCCGTTCACCAACGACTACTACAGGCAAGCAATTTATCACCGACCAAATCAACAACCAACTGTTCAAAGGCCACAAATTGAGAATAAACCGGAAAAAGCGCTGATCATGAATCAAGACGATGAGAAGGTAGCTGCAGGTTTCAGTTGGGATAAATATATTCTAGGTAGTGATGGACAGGCAATGATGGCTGAAGTTGTTGAAATTTCTGAGATGGTGTCTGAACTGGAAACAGTTACTGAAGATGTTTCTGTAGTTGTTGAAGAGGTTTCTGCTGAAAATGCGGTCAATGTTGAAGAAATAGCTGCTGAAGTTTATTATTATCAGTCTGAGCAGGAGGTTTTGGGAAGTTTAATGAAATCTGTATTGCCTCCTAACATTTCTGAATCTTTTGCAGGTTTCTTTGAAGAACCGACGACTGGATTGTGTCCAAGATATGAGGAGAAGAAAGAATTTGTTGAAGAAATGATCAATGTGACAAAGGAAATGACCAAAGACACTTTGAAAGAAATTGCTGACAAGGCTCTCATGGCGAAACTGAGAGAGGTAGACACAGAACTTGTGAAACCCGAGTCTGTCGGTACCGAGTCAGTTCAAAAGGAGTCGGATAAGGAGTCGGGAATTGAGGAGACCAAAACTAAGAAAGTGTCTGAGTCAGAGTCCAAAGATGTCGGTAAACAGGAAGTGAAAACTGCTCATGAAGCAGAAATTGTTGAGAAAGTGGATTCAATATCTGAAACACCATGCCAAAAGTGTTTACAACCATGCATGGAGTGTCTTGAAAAAGACACTAAGTTTCAGGAATTGAAAGAACATGCTGACATGGTAAATTTTGATCTAGGACAAGTCAAAGAAGTATATGATATACTAGCCAGATCAGTTAAAATGATTAAAGAATAAAGTGTCGAAAATGATAAAGCCACAAAACTAGCAAAAGCAACACTTTTTGATAAACAAGTGGAAGTTAATTTTCATATTGACACAATCGCATCATTAAAGAAAGAATTGGAATTGACTAAAATTGAAAATGAGCGAATTGATAAGAAATTGATGAGCTATGTTGCATCGTCCTATGTTCTTGAACAAATTGTTCCACAACAGCCCAATGCTGCACCGGTCTTTAACAGTGTTCCACCCCCAATGTGGAATCATTATACTCAAAAGTATCCAGATGGGGTGGAAGCTGCATTGAATCTCAAGTTGAAAACAATTGAGGATGAATTGCCTGAGAGCATAGATGTTACATTCTCCGCGTCTGACACCGACAGCGAGTCACAGGTCATCAAGACTGTTGTCGATCAGGTGTTAGATGAAGAGAGTGATAACTCTAATGTTGAAGTTATGAAATCTCATTCTGAGAAGTCTGTTACTGATTCTAAAAATGAGGGTAACTTTTTAGATTGTTTCATACTGAAATCAGACAAGAGTACGAATGATGATCCGATTATGGTGGTTTACACTATGATTGGAACTGACAAGCTTTATTCTGATTTTGAGTATCCGCTTCAGAATGCAAAAATTGAAAATGTTGAGAAAGTTTACAAATTGGTTGAAATTGACATTGATGTGGTAAACAACAAAGAATTCTTTTTGAAACCTAAAAAGTCATTTGTTACAACACGTTTCAACAACTCGGGGAAAAAGGAGTGGGAAGGAAATGGTAACAAGAAAAATGGTAACAACTTTAGAAAAAAAGGAATTGGTTTTGAGAAAAAGATGGATAAAAAGGTTGTCAAGTCAAAGGATAAAATGAATGATATATTTGTTGTTGGACCAAGTGTGGATGATGAAAAAGAGTACATTTTTAGTCAAAAGGCCATTGACGATTTCAATGTGGCAAAGAAACTGAAAGAAGAGTCATTCAAGTCAACTTTTGTCGATTATGACAAAAGAGTTTGTTATCGCTGCAATGAGATTGGACATATGGCAAAACAATGCAAGAAAATTTTTGAAAAACCTGTCGTAAAACCTGTTGTTCAAAAACTTCGGCCTAAGTCACCAGTTGACAAAAAGGGTAAAAAACAAATGGCTTCACCAATCCGCATCTTGAAAAGAGGTGAATCATTGAAGTCGGAAGATAATCCGAAATCGATATTCGAAATTGGCGAATCTTCAAAGTCACAAAACACTTCAAAGATTTATCCGAAAACAAAAATTTTTGAAACTCAATCATGGGTAGTTAAATCAAAACAATCAGTTGAGGTGAAGAAAATGGAGAATGAGTTAAATTTTGATTCAAAAGTCTTTAATTCCAATGTTTTAATATTTTTGGAAAAATGGTTGACAGAAAAGTCAAAGGGGTAAAGGAATTTTATGAATCAAAAGTGGGTGCTAGTGATAATCATGAATTTGAATTTGAGCTTGATAAGTTTCTTGCAGAGTTTCCCCCGATCACAAATGAAGTAAAACAAAACGCTAAAACTGATGTTTCGAATGTCACGTTTAACTTTCCTAAGACTGATGAGAAGTGTGATGTAGTGTTTGGGAGTGTTTCAGCAGTTAAGAAGTCATGGAGTTCA
Source organism: Helianthus tuberosus (assembly GCA_030545235.1). Lineage (NCBI taxonomy): Eukaryota > Viridiplantae > Streptophyta > Magnoliopsida > Asterales > Asteraceae > Helianthus > Helianthus tuberosus. The sequence continues at coordinate 30,836,138 of CM060373.1, read as the reverse complement.
TTGTTTGAATAATTTGATATGATATTTGCAGGGGCTGCCCAAGTCGATACTGTCAAAGTGGATTATGGATAGTGGAGCTTCAAGGCATATGACTGGGACGCTTGCTCTGCTCTATGATGTCAAATCCATAAACGGAAGCTATGTTGGATTTGCAGGGAATCAAGGTGGAAGAATCGTTGGTCAAGGAACGCTGTCAAATGGCGTAATTTCGTTCGACGAAGTGAACTACATAGTAGAGTTAACACACAATTTACTCAGTATTTCACAAATCTGTGATAAAGAGTTTAGTGTACATTTTACAAAAACTGAATGTGTTGTGTTGAAACCAGGGTTTAAAATCCCTGATGAGATGGTGTTGTTGCGTGCTCCACGAGAAAATGACTTTTATTATCTTGATATGAGCGTCGCAACACCAACAACTCATCAGAAACAGTGTTTTGTGTCAAAGACTAAAGCGACAGAAAAGGATTCGATAATGTGGCATCGTAAGATGGGCCACATTCATGTTCGCAAAATGAACTTTTTGGTACACAATGATTTGGTTGATGGTGTTAATCTAAAGAATTTTCACTTAAATGATGATTGTGTAGCGTGTAAGAAAGGAAAGCAGAGTCGGAAGTCACACCCATTGAAGATGATGAATACAATCAGGTTACCTCTTGAGAGATTGCATATGGATCTCTTCGGGCCTGTCAACGTAAAGAGCATCAGCGGAGACTTATACTGCTTGGTGGTGACTGATGACTTTACGAGATTTTCTTGGGTAGTGTGCTTGGAACGAAAAGATCAAACTTTTGAGTCTTTGATGGTGCTTTTCAAGAAGATGGAAACAGTGTATAAACTGCCAATCCGGAGGATTCGGAGCGACAACGGAACGGAATTCAAGAACAACAAGATGTACGAGTTCTGCAACGAGAAGGGAATTCTTCATGAATACAGTGCGCCGTACACACCACAGCAAAACGACGTAGCTGAACGAAAGAATAGGACCCTGATTGAGACAGCACGTACAATGTTAGCCGATTCCAAGCTACCAATCTTTTTCTGGAGTGAAGCAGTATCAGCAGCCTGTTACACATTGAATAGAGTTCTTACTGTCAAGAAGTATAAAAAGACTTGCTTTGAGCTGTTGCACCGTTATAAGCCGAATCTTGAGTTTTTGGAGCCATTCGGGTCTCCTTGTACTTTTATTGATGAAAACGGTAAATTTGGCGCTAAATCTAATCAGGGTTTCTTTGTAGGTTACGCTAGTCCACTCAAGAGGGTGTTTGTACCATGCCTGGGTAAGGTGATTCAAGTCCAACACGTGGATTGTCAGAAGCACACTCCATCACCACACCTTCTCGGACAAAGATTCCTGTTTGACTACGATAAGCTCTGGGAGTCGTTTCATCTGCCGGTCGAGCCGAGTGAGGAGGAACTAGCTCTTATGTACATGTATCAGCAAAATGTGTCACAGGAGCAAGTATCTAGACCGCTAGAAGTTTCTCAACCCACCGTGGGTACTCACGATGATGAAGCAGGACCGAGTGGAACAGCTCACGAATCACCAGAGGAACCAGTTCCATCGTTTGACGAATCTGACGACTCAGAAGCGGAACCCGCTCTGACTTTTGACGAGGATCCAACGGAAGCTGAGGATCAAACCGTTGATCTTGACATATCGAGCTTGGAATCGGAAGTAAATGTGCCAGACAATGTTATGCCACGGACGTTGTCTTATCATCCCTCAGAACAGATTATTGGTGACCTGCAAAGTGGTGTTAAAACCCGACATCAAATAGATCGAGCTCTTACATGTTTCTATTCATCTATTGCTGATATGCAGAAAGAAGTCTCATTAAAATGTTTTATTTCGTAGATAGAGCCTAGAACCTACAAAGAGGCATTGACTGAAGATAGCTGGGTGAATGCAATGCAGGAGGAGCTGCAACAGTTCGAAAAATTGGGCGTCTGGAGACTTGTCGATATGCCTAAGAATCAAAAGCTAATCAAGACAAAATGGGTTTTTAAGTGCAAGCGTGATGACAGAGGTGTTGTGGTGAGAAACAAAGCGTGACTTGTGGTTCAAGGTTTCAGTCAACAGGAAGGAATAGATTATGATGAAGTTTACGTGCCGGTTGCCAGACTTGAGGCAATTCGGATCTTTTTAGCCTTCGCATCTTGGAAAGATTTTAAAGTGTATCAACTTGACGTCAAATCTGCCTTCCTCTACGGAAAGATCAAAGAAGAAGTGTACGTGGGGAAACCACCGGGGTTCACAGATCCACTACACAAAAACAAGGTGTATCTATTGGACAAAGCGTTGTACGGACTTCACCAGGCCCCGAGAGCCTGGTACGAGACGCTTTCCAAATACTTGTTGGACAACGGGTTCACAAGAGGCACAGTAGACAGCACTTTGTTCACGAAGGAAGAAGCAAGCCACTTGTTGATCGTGCAGATATATGTTGACGATATCATTTTTGGATCCACCAACGACGACCTGTGCAAAGAATTTGAGAAGGTGATGAAAAATAAGTTCGAGATGAGTTCGATGGGGGAGATGAAGTTCTTCCTCGGGCTGCAGGTGGAGCAAATGCCCGATGGAATCTTCATTCACCAAACGAAATACGTGAAGGACGTGCTTGACAAGTTCGACATGACAGATTGCAGTTCTGCATCCACCCCCCTCTCGCAGAATCATGGAATTTGTCTAGACGAGAATGGTGTGAAGATGGATGAGACATTGTACCGATCTATTATTGGCTCTCTGATGTATCTCACGGCTTCCCGTCCAGACATCATGTACCCGACGTGTCTCTGCCCCAGATATCAGTCAAATCCAAAGCAGTCACACCTGACCATAGTGAAATGTATCTTACGGTATTTGAAAGGCTGCCCAAGCATCGGCTTGTGGTATCCTCGATCGGGTGACTTTACTTTATCTGGTTTTGTTGATTCTGATTTTGGGAGCTGCAAGCAAAACGCAAAGTCCACCACTGCTGGGTGTCAGTTCTTGGGAACTCGACTCGTTACCTGGCAGTGTAAGAAACAAACCGCAGTAGCGCTCTCTACATGCGAGGCTGAATGCGTTTCAGCCTCCAGCTGTTGCTCGCAGATCCTTTGGATCCAACAGCAGATGCGAGACTTCGGTTTGCAGTTCTTAGATACTCCAATCTATGTGGACAATGAAGCAGCTATTAACATCACTAAAAATCCGGTTCACCATTCAAAAACGAAACACATTGAGTTCCGTCACCACTTTATCCGTGATTGTCAAGAGAAAAAGTTAATTCGGATTGAATACTTGCACACCGATGATCAGAAAGCGGATTTCTATATTAAACCATTTGACAAAAATAGATTTTATTATCTTTTAAAATTGAACGGGATGAAAAATCTGCAATCTGGGAGGGTTATTGAATGTGAAGCCGAGTTGGGCGGCGATTTGACGTGAACCATGTTGTGTTGTCAAATTTGTTTGTACAGTTTGTTTTCTATTTTTTTATAAAAACAAAAACACAAAAATATGTTTTTCTTTTTAGGGGGAGAAAGTTTGCAGAAAAATACAAAAACATGATAAAACTACAAAAACCAAAAACATTTGAAAAAGTAAAAATGAGTTTGTGTAAAAAGGGGAAATGATAGTACATCAGCTAGACAGGTGCAGTACGCTAAAGAAATGTAATGATAAATACGTTAAGTAGTCTTGTAGATGATATGCCGATAGGTTTTTACACATTCAGTAAATTTGTTCGGGATATAAACATAAATTTTACTTGCTTTTGTGTGGGGAACATCTCTCGGATATATGGGTAAACCCCGAAATTTCGTTTGAAAGATTCCTTTTTCTGATATACTAGGTTTGTTTACTCAGTGATATCTGGGGTATTATTCCGGGACTTCTGCTGAACGGTAGTTCTGACCTAGTCCTTGAATAATACTTTACGCAAATGCTTGAAACATAGCATCACCCTCAGCATATATGATAAGACAATAAAATTGCTTAGCAATGCTGTTGTAAAAAAGATCCTCTAAAGGGGACACACTCAAAAGTCGAGTCATGATCTCTCTGCTGAACGGTAGTTCTGGCCTGAGCTCTCATGATTCTTCATAATTTATTAACCCCTTCCAGATATCATTTGTGTTTAAAACTCACCTGTAAGACTGAATATTGGGATCTGGATACGGGAGTATATTCTGAGGTGGGACACATATAAAAGTTTAAGTCTTAAAACATTAATTCAGTATCCTGAACAGATTGAGAAATGTGTGAAAATTTAAAATGGATCAGTATATCGACAATCAATGCAAACTGTTTAATATTGAAAATGTAATCAAGCTTAACGGTACTTGTATCTAGTCGGCAGGTGATATGATCCCCTAACACACTCACAAAAAGATTGTGTGTACAGTTTTCAGTTTATCCAGTTAAAAATCCAAAAAGATTTTAGTTTCTCATTTTATTTTTGACAACTGACATTGGGAATCGGTCGATCAAAGCTTAGCGCAGATCATGTCTGTGTTTGATGAGGGCTGGGTAAGCTGGTGATGCAGTACAATGATTGGTACAGTGTTTGACAGTTGAAAAGTGTTTGGAAGTTCAAAATGTTCAAAAGTTCATTCGTTTGAACTATTTTTAGAATGAAATAAATGTGTACTTCATAATTTGGTTATTCAAGGTCATTAACTTGGACTTGGTAAGCCAAGCAGTTGACCAAGGTCATTGATTTGGACTTGGTTAACTGGGTGTGACGGTGTTTAAACAGAAAAGTGTTAAAAATCAAAGTTTTGAAAACAACACCCTGATTTTGCTCATATGTCACTGAACGATAATTTTGAAAATTAAAAGGTTTAAAATTTGATTGTAAAGTGTTAAGTTTAGTTGTTTGGACTCTTTATATAGTCAAATCTTTATAGGATTGTGAAAGAACCAGATCATCAATTCTGGACATTTAAAATGTTTATTCTTATAAATGTTTGAGGTTTGTAGGTGAAAGTTCCAGATTAAGATCCCGATAGCAGAGTCTTAGGGGGAGTCTGAAGATGAGCTTGATGCAAAAGGAAGCTTGTTGCTGGTAATCCAGGTGTCAATTCAAAAGCACAGAAGATTGATGAAAGGGGGAGCCTGCGAAAGAGAAAAAGAAGCTTAGGAAGGTGCGGAAGAAGCCTAAGTCGAAAGAAGGAAAGTTCAAGTTACTCTGAAGACCCAAAGATAAGACTGAAGACTCCGGCTGTATCCAAGGGGGAGTTTGTTAGTGCACGAATGTCTAAAGCCTGCGTCTTAGTCTTAGTTATTGATGGTATAGGGTCTAGATGTGTTAAATATGTATTGTATTGGGGTTAATATGTAAAATTTGGGTTTGAAATGTTGTGATTTCGCTTTTATGTACATGTGTCATATGAGCGAAATCTTAACTTGATGATTTCGCTCATATGAACATGTCACATAAGCGAAACCTCTCCCCTATAAATAGTAGTGTTGTTTTCTCATTATGGACGTTGATGTCCAGTGTGTAGCCGAACTGCTGCTCGACTATTTCTTGAAGAATTAATGAGAAAACCAGTTTAAAGTGATCTGCTTCTGTTTCTACTCCGTTTATGCTTTGATTCATGCCGATTTTGTATTTCCGCTACATTTTCGGTAGTTGCTAGCTCTGATTGACTCACATGACTGTCAAATACGGTCCTACAGGGTTTATGTTTTGATCTATGATTACACGTGAATTGTTGTTGATTGCTGTTAATGATCCGTGGGTAGACGTTTCGATTATTTAGCGTAACCGGTCGCTGTAATTTAGGCTAAGTCTTGAAATCCGTCATGTATGGCGATGAAGGTCCCCCTCCCCATGAAGCTCCCATGAATGATGAACCTTAATGATTCTTCGTCGTCCACCTTGTGACGAACTCTGATCAATCTTCTTCGCTACACCCTTTCACGAAGAATGAGTTCTTCGTCGGGTGGGGAGTTCGTCATTTGAAGGTTCACCGCCAAGAGGATAGTTCACAAACAGTGTAGTGTGGATTTAGAACATGTATAATAATGCATGATTTTGTTGATGAAACCCTATTACTGCCTGTTAAGGATATAAATATTGACTGAGGAAACATAATTTGGTTGTTATGAGTAGTACACTTAACTGTTAAGTACCGTTGTGAAACATACATGTGAATTGTGGAATTGTAAGAGTTTGAATAACTGCTATGTGTTATTCGGTGATCGTTGCTTGAATGCACACTATGATTATAATTTATACGTGAACCATGCGAATGTAAACTGATTACGTATACATGAACACCATAGGATTTGACTGATTAAGTGTATACGAATATCAAGTCATACCGAGCAAACCAAGGTGAGTTCACTTCTCTCAAAACAAGCATGCATCCGGTGGGGACAATCAAACTGACAAAACTTGTAAACGGATTTTCGTAAACCCATATCCTTGTAGGGGATATGAGGCGGTTTTCAAATACCCGCATCCTTGTAGGGGATGTGAGGAGGATTTCACAAACGCATATCCTTGCAGGGGATATGCAACGGTTTTCAGTAAACGTTGATGTTGGATAATACACTCAATTTCTATCACTTAAGTCCCATCATACTACCGGGTTACTTGCTTGTATGGCAACGGGTTATTAGTTGATAGCGCTATTAGGTTTGGCACCCTCACGACATACCTGGATAGGACGGGCGTAAACTAATAACTTTAAATCATGACCAATGTTTAATAGAGCATTGGAGAAGGGCAAAAAGGGCGGTCTGCGGTATCGAGTTATTATCAGCATAACAAGTTATAAGTCACTACTTGGTATTAATCGGTTAAAACAAACTGTGAACTCACCAGCGTTGTTTGATACACTTTTCTGCATGCTTGCAGGTCGTTAGGTACACTGTCAGGGAACTTGTTGTCTGGGAAGTTGGAGTGGTCATGGGTCGTGGCATTTGGAATGCTTCTCAATGTTACATTGTCTTGAACATTTTTATTTAAACTTATTAAACAACTATTATGCTTCCGCTGAACATGCTGATTTTCTATCCGATGTTTGAATTATATAATTTTATTAAAGGGAAAGTTTTATTTTAATTATGTATCTATGGTTCAATGTGATTAGTGGCTGGATCCTAGTATGTCACACGCATCGCGGGGATTTCCGCTTGTGGTATTTTTGGGGGTGTGACAGTTTGGTATCAGAGCCACTGGTTATAGTGAACTAGGTTTTAAAAGGTATTCATAAAACTAGACTATAACCAAACAGTATCCAAAACGACCATGACACTCAGCTCCAGATTGCAAGGTTCTCCCTCTGTTTACTTTTAGACATTAATTACCTAGTAGACACACACCCACGACTTGCATAAAACTACATACCATGATGAGAGTACACCTGCTCTAGTGATGCTTGATAGTTTAACACTACTCCTCGACTTGTGTGATTCCCAGTGTTGCAATATCTTTCGTCTTATTGTTGAATGTGGGGAACCTTTTAGTGCAAATTAAGAGGCACTATGATAAGCATGCAAATTTCCTTATTATTATGGGTGCACACATAATAATAATGTGGGGTGCATGTGAGTCCCAGTGAGGCTTAACGAGTGTGAAGGGGGTTCCGCACTATTGTTTGATGTAAAAACTAGCGGTCTGTAGAAGTCATCGGGAGGTTTGACTCCTACCTTATCTCGACTCTTAACCTTTTCCCCTTCCTTATATAGAACCATGAGCGGACGAGGCCATGGGCGTGGTCACATTGCGATGACTCAGGCTGAGTTGACAAACATGATTAAAAGACGTGTGGCTGAGGCCTTGGCAGCCTATCAAGCTGGTCTGCAAGCGAATCAAAACCAGAACAATCCACCAGTGTGTATGTTCAAAACGTTCATGGATTGCAAGCCTCAAACTTTCAGTGGAGCTGAAGGTCCCGTGGGACTGCTCCGTTGGTTCGAGAAAGCCGAATCCGTTTTTGTTATGTGTTACTGCCCAGCGGGGGACAGGGTGAAGTTTGCTTCTGGCACCTTTGAGGACGGCGCTTTGACTTGGTGGAATGCTCAGGTGCAGATGTTGGGCGTTGAGATGGCAAACGCTACTACCTGGGATGATTTTAAGGAACTAATGAGAGAGGAGTAATGTCCTCGTGATGAGGTGCAAAAGCTGGAAAACGAGTACTATAACCTGAAGATGGAGGGATCTGAGATCGAGGCTTATACGAAACGGTCTCACGAGCTGGCAAACATGTGTCCTAACCTATCTCGACCACCACCCCGCAGGATTGAACTCTACATCAAGGGATTGGCACGACCAATTAAAGGGTTAGTCACTGCAGCAAATCTCGATAACCTACCCCGAATCATCAGGCTGGCTCATAAAATCATTGATCAGGAGGTGGAGCGTGGCTCGCTGCCACCACGTGTTGCCGCTACTACCGTTACTACTGCTACCCCCACCACTGACAACAAGCGTAAATGGAATGATGCAGACAAGGTGACTAAGTCGAACCAGTCTCAAAAGAAGCCTGATAATAACACCAGCCACAGTTTCAGTCAGTCATCTTCCGTCAACCAGAATCAAAACAACAGCCAAACTTCGGGTTCTTATGCGGGGAAGCAACCGAAGTGCAACAAGTGTGGTTTCCACCACTATGGCTCGTGTAAACGAGCGTGTCAAAGGTGTGACAAGGTGGGTCACATGGCAAAAGACTTTAAAGCTCCACATCCCAAGCAACAACAACAATAACCTCAGCAACAGCAACAGAGGCAACATCCCTAACAGAATCGGGGTAATCAGAGGGGATGCTATCAGTGCGGCAGTGAAGGGCATTTCAAGAAGGATTGCCCACAATTGAATCAGAATGCCAACAATAAAAATGGGGGTAAACGCTAGAACAACAACAACGCGGGAAACAACAATAATGGGAATAACGGTGGGAATGGCGCTCACGGTAGGGCGTTCACTATTGGGGCAGGCGATGCAAGGAACAATGGCAACGCCGTGACTGGTACGTTCTCTGTTAATGGTATTATTTCTTCTGTGTTATTCGACTCTGGTGCCGACTGGAGTTATGTGTATTTGGGGTTCAGTCGTCAGCTAGGGTTGACTCCTGCGCCTCTTGTAAACAAGCACGTAGTGGAATTAGCTGATGACAAGTCGATAGAAGCCACACATGTACTCTTAAGGTGTAAACTCGATCTTCTAGGTCAAGTGTTTGAAATTGACCTTCTTTCCATCACTCTTGGTAGCTTTGATATAGTTGTTGGTATGGATTGGTTGTCAAAACATCGAGCAGACATACTTTGTAGGGAGAAGATTGTGCGCCTACCTCTCCCCAGTGGGGAACCGTTAACTGTTCAGGGTCATCAAGGTGGTGCAACCGTTAACATCATTTCATCTATGAAAGCTCAGAAGTGTTTACGGAAGGGCTACCCTACTATTCTTGTGCTTGTTACTGATACTCAGCCTGAAGAAAAGAAAATCGAAGATTTACCAGTTGTACGGGAGTTTCCTGACGTTTTTCCCGAGGAACTTCCAGGTTTACCTCCACAACGTCAGGTGGAGTTCCAAAATGATCTTACACCAGGAGCAGCTCTGATTGCTCGTGCACCCTATCGTCTTGCACCTGGAGAGTTGCAAGAATTGTCTAATTAACTCCAAGAACTATTGGATAGGGGCTTTATACGACCTAGTTCTTCGCCTTGGGGAGCCCCAGTTTTATTTGTGAAGAAGAAGGATCGGTCGTTCCGCATGTGTATAGATTATCGTGAACATAACAAGGTGACAGTCAAGAACTGTTATCCACTACCTCGCATTGACGACCTGTTCGACCAGTTGCAAGGGTTGAGTTTTTACTCGAAGATTGACCTAAGATCGGGCTATCATCAGATGAGAGTCCGAGAGGAGGATGTTCCAAAAACATCTTTCCGCACGCGGTATGGCCACTATGAGTTCCTGTTTATGCCATTCGGGTTAACTAATGCACCAGCGGTATTCATGGATCTCATGAACCACGTATGTAAACCACATCTTGACGATTTTGTCATCGTGTTTATCGATGACATTCTGATCTATTCTAAGAGCAAGGAGGAACACGAACGGCACTTGCGTCTTATCTTGGAGCTCCTAAGGAAGGAGCAGCTTTACGCGAAATTTTCTAAGTGTGACTTCTGGATTCGAGAAGTACACTTCCTGGGTCACATAGTCAACGAGCTGGGGATACATGTGGATCCCGCAAAAATCGAATCTATCAAGAATTGGGCCGCACCAAAGAATCCTTTGGAGGTGCGACAATTTCTTGGTCTCGCTGGACACTATCGAAGATTCATTGAGGGTTTTTTAAAGATCGCTCAACCCCTCACTGCTCTGGCTCAGAAGGGTGTAGTGTATTCTTGGGGGACGAAGCAGGAAGACGCCTTCCAACTTCTGAAGCAAAAATTCTGCAGTGCACCGATTCTGTCCTTACCTGAGGGTACCGAAAATTTTGTAGTGTACTGTGACGCCTCTATTCAAGGTCTCGGTTACGTGTTGATGCAACGCGAGAAAACGATAGCTTACGCCTCTCGTCAATTGAAGACTCATGAGAAGAATTACACGACTCACGACTTAGAGTTGGGGGCCGTGGTGTTTGCGCTCAAAATCTGGAGGCATTAATTGTACGGTACTAAATGCACTATTTATACCGACCACAAGAGCCTCCAGCATATCTTTGACCAGAAGGAATGCGACAGCCTCGTTGGGTAGAACTCTTAAACGACTACGACTGTGCAATCAAGTATCATCCAGGTAAGGCTAACGTTGTAGCTGATGCCCTTAGTCAGAAGGAGACGAAATCCAAACGTGTCCGCGCCTTGCAGCTTATAATCCATTCTAACCTACCTGACCAGATCCGTTCTGCACAAACCGAAGCTTTGAAAGAAGAAAACATAGAAGCAGAGTACTTACGGGGCATGGAAAAATGACTTGTAGAGAGATCTGATGGTATTCACTATTTCATGGAACGTGTATGGGTCCCTTGGTTTGGTAATCTTCGAGAGCTTGTGATGGACGAAGCGCACAAGTCTCGACACTCTGTTCATCCGTGTTCGGATAAGATGTATCAGGACCTCAAAGTTTTGTACTGGTGGCCGAAAATGAAGGCTCACATCGCAGCTTATGTGAGTAAGTATCTGACGTGTGCTAAGGTTAAAGTGGAATATTAGAAATCGTCTGGATTGTTTCAACAACCAGAAATACCCGTGTGGAAATGGGAGCAGATTGCCATGGATTTTGTCATCGGGCTACCTAGAACTCAAAACGGGAACGATACCATCTGGGTGATCGTTGACCGTCTCACGAAGTCAACACACTTTTTGGCAATCAAGGAAACAGATAAGTTTTCGCAGCTTGCAGCTGTTTATCTGAAGGAAGTGGTTTCCAAGCACGGGGTGCCAACCTCCATAATTTCTGATCGTGATCCGCGTTTTATATCCGATTTGTGGAAAGTGATGCACAAATCGTTTGGCTCATGTCTTGACATGAGCACTGCCTATCACCCTCAAATGGATGGTCAGAGTGAGCGGACCATCCAGATATTGGAAGACATGCTGCGGGCATGTGTTATCGATTTTGGTAAAGGTTGGGAGAGACATTTGCCCTTGGTGGTGTGTTCCTATAATAACAGTTACCATACCAGTATCTAGGTAGATCCGTTCGAGGCTTTGTACGGACGGAAATGTCGATCTCCTCTCTGTTGGGCTGAAGTTGGTGACAGCCAAATCACGCGCCCGGAGCTTGTGCTAGAAACTTCTGAGAAGATTGTGCAAATCAGAAATCGTATGGCGGCACCGCGCGAACGTCAGAAAAGCTACGCTGACAAGCGTAGGAAACCTCTGGAGTTTGCTATAGGTGATCGCGTTATGCTAAAAGTTTCACCCTGGAAGGGCGTGGTACGTTTTGGGAAACGCGGTAAGCTTAATCCGCGTTAAGTCGGGCCATTCAAAGTTCTGGAATGAATTGGTAAGGTGGAGTACAAGCTCGAGTACCAGCTGAGTTAGGTAACGTTCATGATGTTTTCCATGTTTCGCAGTTGAAGAAGTGTTTGTCCGATGAAACACTTGTGGTACCGTTTCAAGAGCTAAGAATTGACGAAAAGTTGCAGTTTTTCAAAGAACCAATCGAAATTATGGACCGGGAAGTCAAGGTTCATAAACATAGTCGAATTCCAATCGTGAGAGTTCGGTGGAACTCAAGACATGGACCGGAGTTCACATGGGAGCGCGAGGATCAGATGAAACTCGAGTATCCTCACCTTTTCCCAACTGAACAATCTAATTCTGATGCAACAAACGAATTTAGGGATGAAATTGCCTTTCAAGTTGGGGATGATGTGGTACCCGAGGAAAATCCACGGCCATCTTGATCTGACACTTCGCCGCTTTCGGAGTACTTATCAAATTTCGGGACAAAATTTCTTTCAAGTTGGGGATGATGTGACAACCCAAGTTGTTAAGGTCTTTCCTCAACACGTTACTTGTTTACAATTCTATTTTCGTAATTTGTTTGCGTTATAACATGTGTATGATTGCTACATGATTAAGGTAGTGTTATGTGTGATTGTTAATAAAACTTAGGATTAGTTTATGTTTCACGTCCTTCGTCAACTTCACTTCGACGAAACCTTACCGACGAAGATAGGATCTTCGTCACAATCCTTACTCGACGAAGTATTAATATTCGTCATCAACTCCACCCGACGAACATTAGAAACTTCGTCATCACCTTCAATGAAGCTTGGAACTTCGTCATCAACCTCATCTTGAAGAAGTATAGAACTTCGTCATCACCTATACGACGAAGCTTGTTGTCGTATGGGATTTCGGCCCAAGCGAGGCCCAGAATACCTGATTATATGTACTTGGGTTTGCGTATCGTTACGTAAGATCAAAAGTAGCGAAACCCTAGTATCCTCCTCCTCTCTACTCTTGACGGCAGCCTTACATTCACTCGAAGCATTCCCTCCCACCGGTTCAAGTCCAGTCATTCCTTTATGATTCTCCGGTGAGTGCGACAACACTTGTTTTAATATTTGTTGCTTGTTCTAGGTTATGTGCAAACTGTTGATTGTTTAATGGCAATGTCAATCATGAATTTGTATAGTTTTAAAGAGGTAGTTAGAGGATCCTGTTAATGATGTAATTATGTGTATGATAATTAACTAATGAATTCGGACTCGTAGGTTAGGAATGTTTAATGTTATAAATCGGTCGCAATGAAGGGGTTGTCATGTGGATGGGCAATCTGACTTGAACCTACACCATGATCATATGTTAATCTGTCATTCCTGAGATAGTAAACGATTAGGGTTCATGTTTTGATCTATGATTACACGTGAATTATTGTTGATAGCTGTTAATGATTCGTGGGTAGACGTTTTGATTATTAAGCTTAACTGGTCGCTGTAATTTAGGCTAAGTCTTGAAAACCGTTATGTATGGCGACGAAGGTCCCCCTTCCCACGAAGCTCCCATGAATGGCAAACCTTAATGATTCTTCGTCGTCCACCTTGTGATGAACTCTGATCAATCTTCGTCGCTACACCCTTTGACGAAGAATGAGTTCTTCGTCGGGTGGGTAGTTCGTCATTTGAAGGTTCGTCGCCAAGAGGATAGTTCACAAACAGTGTAGTGTGGATTTAGAACATGTATAATAATGCATGATTTTGTTGATGAAACCCTATTACTACCTGGTAAGGATATAAGTATTGACTGAGGAAACATAATTTGGTTGTTATGAGTAGTACACGTAATTGTAAAGTACTGTTGTGAAACATACATGTGAATTGTGGAATTGTAAGAGTTTGAATAACTGCTATGTGTTATTCGGTGATCGTTGCTTGAATACAAACTATGACTATAATTTATACGTGAACCATGCGAATGTAAACTGATTACGTATACATGGACACCATAGGCTTTGACTGATTAAGTGTGAACGAATATATAGTCACACCGAGCAAACCAAGGTGAGTTCAGTTCTCTCAAAACAAGCATGCGTCCGGTGGGGACAATCAAACTGACAAAACATGTAAACGGATTTTTGTAAACCCATATCCTTGTAGGGGATATGAGGCGGTTTTCAAATACCCGCATCCTTGTAGGGGATGTGAGGCGGATTTCACAAACGCATATCCTTGCAGGGGATATGCAACGATTTTCAGTAAACGTTAATGTTGGATAATACACTCACTTTCTATCATTTAAGTCCCATCATACTACCGGGTTAGTTGCTTGTAGGGCAACGGGGTTATTAGTTGATAGCGGTATTAGGTTTGGCACCCTCACGACGTACCTGGATAGGACGGGCGTGAACTAATAACTTTAAATCATGACCAATGTTTGATAGAGCATTGGAGAAGGGCAAAAAGGGCCGTCTGCGGTATCGAGTTATTATCAGCATAACAAGTCATAAGTCACTACTTGGTATTTATCGGTTAAAACAAACTGTGCGAATTGTTGTACTCATAACATGCGAAAATTGTTGGACTCTGTATGCCCAAGACACATATTAAATTGATGTGGCTAGTACGTTATGATCCAAGTCGAGTCATACCCAATAACAAGCTAGACAAACACTTACAATATTTATTTATGATATGATCAAATAAATAAATATCAACACTTAGAATATTTAGAAATTGGTTTTCTAAATAATTGCACTTGACAAACTAATAAATTATATGGATAATTTATTTTGAGAGAATATTTTATTTTGTTATTTAATTGGTTAAATAACATAATAAAAATAGCATAAGTCTTATAACATATGTTGTTATATTTTATAAAAGTTATAAAATATATAAATATGTGTAAGACTTATATTTTATAAAAGAAATGTATTTTTTTAAAAAGCTTGGCCGCCACCCCCCCCCCCCCCATGGGGTCTTCCCAAAATATTCTTGTCCAATGAGGTTCCATGCATGTTGTCATAAGTTAGAAGCCTCTTGATTGGATGGTCTTCCCAAGCAAGAATGGTCCAATTATATGACATGCATTTTGCATGTCTAAAAGGATTTTGATTGGGTCAAGTGGGTGGCAAACCTCTCATGTCTTATATATTCATTTTGATGAATATTTGTAGAAAGAACTTGAAGAAGATAGGAAAAAATGGCTGCATATTTTCGGCCATTACATGATCATCCAAGAGTTGATTTTTAGTTGGAAAAATCAAGTGTAAGACTCTAAAAATCGGGTCATGTATGGTTGATCTAGTGGAGAGCTTCAAGTTCATAAATCAAGTGAAAGAACTCCAAAACCTCCTCTCATATTTTCGGCCATATGATGGCTTCAAGAGGGTTTTAAAAGTGAGTTCATAAGTGTAGAAATCCTAGCTAAACATGAAGTGTTTGTTGGAAGCTTGGGGTATACAAGCTTGAGGTCTTCTACTCTTGAAGACAACCATTTCAAGAAGCATCATCTTCTTCATATCCTCTACTCCTTGGAAGGTAGTATTCTAAACTCCCTATGGTTGTATATGATAGTATGCATCTTCATATATGGATCCGGGTTTTGGGATTTTGCATATAAATGGTTTTATATCTTATAAAAGTAACATGTTTTAAACATTATTTCCGCTGCGTTTTTATTTCATATGGATGAAATTGCTTTGATAAACATGTTAAAATCCCATCAATGGCATCTAGAGCCGCTTATATGAGTGCATGCTTCAATAGACTTAAAATTTTCGGGTTTCGGGTTTGGTGAAAACCCTATGGCCGAAATTTTAAGTATGGTTATCCCTTTGTTTTTCAAGATTACATTCTTACATGCATAAATGAATCTTGAAAAATTATTTCATATGGATGATTTGTTTGTTTGGACAAAACTCACCTTTTCGGTTTTTTGGACATAGCCGAAAATGGTTATTAAAAGGGAACCATTTTTTTATGCTTCTTAAAATTAATATAAATATATATTTGGATATATATTTTGGTGCATATAACCTATCCATGACCTTGTGTTGAATAAATGTGTTGTGTTTTATTATTCAATGGGTTGTAATAATTATTATTTTTGTTCTTCCATTTGTAAAGTTATGTAATTTATTTATTTTCATTTGGTATGTAAAATAAATAGATTAGGTTCATTTTATTTTACTAGAAAAAATGTATTAGGATATATTTTGTAAAAGAAGATGCACACAAAAATGCGGTTTTGGTTTTTGCCAATTTCGGGCATAAAGGACTTCATAGTTCTTAACGGGATTTTAGCCCGAAAACCAAAACACATTTTCAGAGCCCAAAGGAGTTTGGAGCTGAATTAAAGTACATTTTGGAAGATCAAAGAAAGTGGAGAAATCACAACACAAAAGGGAGACTTGAAGCATTTGGATGCGGGATCAAGTGGGAGTTCAACGACACATCGCTTGTGTCATTTTTCACCCTTTAGGAAGGACCTTTTGGCACACTTGTTTCGGCTAACAAGTGTGGTCAAAATAGTTGGCTATGGTTATGCACCTAATGATATGTGTGTTGTGCTTGTGTGGTTGTTTATTTTGTTGTTTGATGATATTTGGATATGCATGCTTAACAAACTAATAATCAACAACAAGCTTAAAATTGGTTCTTTACAAGATCATTAAAATTGGTTAATAAAAGGTTATTAAAAAAATTAATGATTTTATAATAAAATGGGTTTTATTAAAAAGAACCTTGAAAATTGATTTTCACTAAAGTACCAAGGATTTGAATGCATGCAAATATATGGTACATAAAGTTTTCTAAACTAGAATTTTGAAAACTCAAAATCCCTTTTATAAAACAAGTCAAACACCATCCTTTTATACAACACTCGAATCACTTGGGAACTCTTTTGTGGGATAAAGGTCACCTAACCATATTTGAGGGAACTTGTATATTCGAGGTGGGTTTACCATGTTTGTGGGATAAAGGTCACCTAACCACTTATGTGTATAAACTCACACGTGTGTGTAAGTTGGACGACTTGATTTGGAAACCATGAACTTAGGGTCACCGAAGCATGGGGAACAAAAGGTGTTGATGGGATTAAACATGCCAACTAAACATAAAGATGTTTAACCGATCCCATATGACTAGAAGTTGCAAAGAGTTGCAATTGTCAAACGTTGACTACCTTGTTAATTTAAATAGAGGGATAAAGGTCACCTAACCAATATTTAAATATAACGTTGGATTCTAGATTTTAATTATTAATTGTCTATGAGACACAAAGGGTATTAATGATTAAAATATAATAATATCGAAAATACTAAAATTGAACCTTGTTAAATTTTGTAGATGGCCGCTAACAATATTACCCAAACCGTCCGTAACCTATCACTAGAAAACGATCCTAATCCCGATGAACATCTTATGGAAGATAAGGATGCCTATAACGATTGGATTAAGTATATCGAGAATACTATGCAAGCCTCTTGCCTCATGTTAGGAATTATGATTTCCGAGATTCAAAAGGTTTTTGAACATCATGAGCATACGACATGATTACCCAATTGTAGGAAATGTTCCTAAGGGTAGAACACTTCGAAACAGTTCGAGCGCTTCATGCATGTCGAATGGAGGAAACCCAATAGGACTCATCTTTTGTCTTTAAGATGAAAAGCCATATTGATCACCTCGAAAGGCTCGATATGGATAAAAGGATTTTATCCATTTTAACGATCAATGAGGGTGGCAACTAGAAAGGGCATTCCCCGAACACCAAAGCAAATGTTGATAATGGAAACGGGTGATTCAAAGGGAAATGATTAGAAAGACTAAAGCGAAACCACCGAAACCAAAACAGAAGAAGGCAAAGGTTGCCATGAACGATCCAGGCTTAGAGTGTGGTGAGATAGGGCATTTAAATAGGAATTGTCCAACCTATCTCAAAGAGTTGAAAAACAAGAGGGATGCTAGGCAAACCTCAGGTACAATCTTAATAATACATATTGACCTTAATGTTATCTCTTCTAACACATGGGTATTAGATACCAGATGTGGAACTCATGTTTGCAATTCGTTGCAAAAGGTTCAAAAGAAATAAACATTACAAAAAAGGAGACTATGTTTTGAAACTTCCAAATGGTTTGGAAATTGTTTTAAAATGTTTTGAATGCTCCTAGTCTGACTAGGAACATTATTTAAGTTTCCCTTTTGAGACAATATGTTTTGATTTAAAGTTTGTAAACAATGACATTTATATTTCGATGAATGACTTGTTTTACTTTAAAACTATGCCTTCAAATGGTAGTTATGAATTGGTTCATAATAATACATCATTTGATAGTTTAATGTACCAAGAAATCACCAACAAACTCAAAATGGATTTGAGTGAGACTTATCTTTGGCATTATCGCCTTGGTCATATAAACAGATGTCGCATGTAAACACTTCGAAAGAATGATCTTTTGGAAACAAATGAAATTGGTTCATTTGATACATGTGAATCTTGTTTACAAGGTAAAATGACTAAGAAACCCTTTAGTGGGAAAGGGCAATAGATTTCTTAGGTATCATACATTCGAATGTATGTGATCCTTTTAAGACAATGACTAGGAATGGTGAAAGATACTTCATTACTTTAACCGACAACTATAGTAGTTGTGGTTATGTGTACTTGACACAAAGTAGAAGTTTTGAAACGTTCAGAATCTTCAATAAGTGAAGTACAAAATCAACTCTTTTAAAGTCCTTCGTTTTGATAGAGGAGGAATCGAACACTATTAGATATGGTTCAATCTATGATGGCTAAGAGCGCATTATCTCTATCACTTTGGGGTTACGCTTTGCTCTCCGTGGCCCATATGGCCCCAACCAAGAAAGTGGATACGACGTCTTTTGAAATATGACATGGAAAGGTTCCATCATTATCATATTTAAAAGTATGGGTTGTGAAGCTTATGTGAAGCAATACACCCCAAACAAGTTGGAAGTACGATCCACTAAGTGTATCTTCGTAGGATATCCTTAAGATGATATAGGATATTATTTCTACGATCCAACAGAGCAAAAGTATTTGTTTCTCGAAAGGCAAAGTTCTTGGAAGATAAGTTCCTAATGGAAGGAACTAGTAGAACAGTGGAACTTGATGAGGATCAGGAACCAAAAGCCGATACACGTTTGGTTGATACTAGCACTCAACAAGAGGTTGTTGAAAATAATCAAATGGTTGATTAATACACACAAAAACGTTCGCAGATCTGGTAGAATTAGTAGTCCACCTGAAAGATATGGATTTTTCATGGATGGATTCTACGTGGTAGTTCGGGTGAACCTACCACATACCATGATCCAATGTCAAAATCTGATTGCGACAAATGGCTTGAGGCTATGAACGTAGAGATGCAATCCATGTTTGACAACCAAGTATGGGAACTGGTTGTGCCACCACTTAACTCTAAAGTAGTTGGAAGTAAGTGGGTTTTCAAGAAGAAAACTGTAATGCATAGTAACTTGGATACTTGTAAAGCGAGACTTGTAGCAAAAGGTTTCACTCAAACTCAAAGGGTTGATTATGATGAGACCTTCTCGCCCGTGGCGATGCTAAAGTCAACTAGGATATCATTTGCCATACTTACACAATATGATTATGAGATTTGGCGAATGGATCTCAAAACGACTTTCCTTAATAGATATCTTGAGGAAGATGTCTATATAGTTAAGCCTGAAGGTTTTGTTGATCCAAAACATCCTAACAAAGTATGCAAGTTAAAGAAATCAATCTATAGATTGAAACAAGCATCTAGAAGTTGGAATCACCGTTTTGATGAAGAAATTAGGGAATATGGATTCATCAAGAACGTCGATGAAGCTTGTGTGTATAAGAAGGCTAGTGGGAGCATCATCACTTTATTAGTATTATATGTTGATGACATTCTACTATTTGGAAATAACATTCCAACCGTGGAAGGTGTAAAAGCCTGGCTTGGAAGTTGTTCTTCCATTAAGGATCTTGGTGAAGTCGCCTATATTTTGGGAATAAAGATCTATAGGGATAGATCAAGGCGATTGATAGGTTTAAACAAAAGTGCATACATTGACAAAGTCTTGAAAAGGTTCAAGATGAAGAACTCTATGAAAGGTTTGGTACCTATTCAAAGAGAGGACAATATTGAAAGCGTTTCAATGTCCAAGCTCAAAGGATGAGCAAGAAAGAATGAAAGGAATCCCATATGCGATAGCTATAGGATTCATTATGTATGTAATGATATGCACTAGAACGGACATGTCATGCGCTTTAGGCATGACGAAAAGATACCAGCGAGTAACAGTCATTGGGTGACTATTAAAAATATATATTGAAATACCTTAGAAGGACTAAGGATATGTTTCTAATATATAGATCTGGTGAAAAAGAACTCGTTGTAAAAGGGTTACAAGGATGCGAGTTTCGGAATTCGTTGTAAAGGGTTACATGGATACGAGTTTCCAAACTGATCAAGATGGTTCTCGATCACAAACAGCGTAGCATTGTCCACTACAGAATCAGAATACATCGCCGCTTCATTGATTGAGATAATTCATATGGATCTGCCACTTGAATTATTGCCGATCTAAGGGTAGTCCTTACCATTCAGAACCCCTAGAGATCTTTGTGATAACATAATAACGATGGTGCGATTGTTCAAATCAAGGAACCTCGTGCACATCAAAAGACTAGGCACATTGAGCGGAGTTTCAACTACATAAGGGATGAAGTTGAAAAAGGGAAAATATGTATTCGCAAAGTTCACACTGATCAAAATATTGCGGATCCACTCACGAAGCTCCTTGAACGGGCAAAGCATGAAAGGGTCATACTTGTGCCTTAGGACTTCGATATTCAAGTGATTGGATTTGATCTATTTTATATTTGGATATTGGAATAATTGTTATTATAACTCCTTATGGTATGTTGAGTTATGTTCCATATTAGCATGTTTAAATCCGTGAATAAGTTACTTATTCTAAATGTCCGTAGTCGATCATAATTGTGGGAACAAATATGAATGTAAGACTATTATGAATTTGGATTGGTGGATATTCATTAGATATGAATATAGAGCAAAGTGTTGCTACCAAGGTTCATAGATATTTGTGGGATACAAATATTGGACTGACTCGCTCTCAAATATTACTGCATGGAATCATTTGTGATTGATCATAAGTAAATTTGAGTAAAGGAGAATATCATAGTATCCTCAGACCTGAGATACATATTGGGTCTTGATATTCGCCAAATATTATACCTTGACTTTTTCTTCGCTGTCAGTAATATGACAGTACATAAGGCTAAGCTCAGGTATGGTACAAGGTGATTGTGAGAGACGTATGTAGTCAAGAGGGGATTCGTTCCTCTTATTCGTTGAGAGTAAGATGTCTAAGGCCTGCTAAAGTTAAATCAACAGAGAGTGATCACTCTATGTCTCTGGATTAAACATGACATCTGTAACGAAAGGATAAATGATAGATTCACCTAAATCATGTTCAAGTAAGGGACTTGAAGGGGATGATGTTATTGAATGGCACATATAGTCATACGTATTAGGGGTAGTAAACCGTAGTTAGGCGTTATTTACTGCTTGCATCAATCTTCTATGTATCTTGTGCAAAAGGGAGATTGTTGGACTCTGTATGCCCAAGACACATATTAAATTGTTGTGGCTAGTACGTTATGATCCAAGTCAAGTCATACCCAATAACAAGCTAGACAAACACTTACAATATTTATTTATGATATGATCAAATAAATAAATATCAACACTTAGAATATTTAGAAATTGATTTTCTAAATAATTGCACTTGACAAACTAATAAATTATATGGATAATTTATTTTGAGAGAATATTTTATTTTGTTATTTAATTGGTTAAATAACATAATAAAAATAGCATAAGTCTTATAACATATGATGTTATATTTTATAAAAGTTATAAAATATATAAATATGTGTAAGACTTATATTTTATAAAAGAAATGTATTTTTTTTAAAAGCTTGGCCGCCACCCCCCCCCCATGGGGTCTTCCCAAAATATTCTTGTCCAATGAGGTTCCATGCATGTTGTCATAAGTTAGAAGCCTCTTGATTGGATGGTCTTCCCAAGCAAGAATGGTCCAATTATATGACATGCATTTTGCATGTCTAAAAGGATTTTGATTGGGTCAAGTGGGTGGCAAACCTCTCATGTCTTATATATTCATTTTGATGAATATTTGTAGAAAGAACTTGAAGAAGATAGGAAAAAATGGCTGCATATTTTCGGCCATTTCATGATCATCCAAGAGTTGATTTTTAGTTGGAAAAATCAAGTGTAAGACTCTAAAAATCGGGTCATGGATGGTTGATCTAGTGGAGAGCTTCAAGTTCATAAATCAAGTGCAAGAACTCCAAAACCTCCTCTCATATTTTCGGCCATATGATGGCTTCAAGAGGGTTTTAAAAGTGAGTTCATAAGTGTAGAAATCCTAGCTAAACATGAAGTGTTTGTTGGAAGCTTGGGGTATACAAGCTTGAGGTCTTCTACTCTTGAAGACAACCATTTCAAGAAGCATCATCTTCTTCATATCCTCTACTCCTTGGAAGGTAGTATTCTAAACACCCTATGGTTGTATATGATAGTATGAATCTTCATATATGGATCCGGGTTTTGGGATTTTGCATATAAATGGTTTTATATCTTATAAAAGTAACATGTTTTAAACATTATTTCCGCTGCGTTTTTATTTCATATGGATGAAATTGCTTTGATAAACATGTTAAAATCCCATCAAAAATGACCATTTTGATAATATGTTTTATACATGCGATTTATGATATCATAACATGCGAAATCAGCATTTAGAATTAACATCACATGCGAATTGTCAGACTCATAACATGCAACCTCAAACAATTTACTTTCATATAAATATCCTCTAATGAACATTCAAAACCTTCAAATCAGTTATACTAATACAAAATCATTAATACGATTAAACAAAACACATCTGCGAACAATTTAAACATCTGAATTAACAAAAATTACCATTCGAACACTCATTTACACCACTTGTATTTGTATTTGTATTTGTATTTGCATTTGCAGAATCAGGATTTAAAACAGTGTCATTCGTAACTCTCTGATACGCAGATAATTGAACCTGATCACTGATAGATCGAGCGTCTTCAAACTCAACATCTGTGTTTCGTCCGGTACTGCTCTGTGGATCCATTCAAAACAACAATCGATTCAAACCCTAACGCAGAACAACAAAACTGCAATGTATTGTTTGAGAATTATGAAAATTTCAAACTGATACGAATCAAAATTACCAGGATAGTGGTGTAACGAACTTCTCGTTGATTGAATGAATAGACTAATTTGCCCTCAGCTGATTGAATGAATTGTCTGATTTAACCTTATAAAAGAAAAATGAATCATGACACGTGTACGGCCATGGATGTCGCGTATGTAATGTAGGATAAGGGCATTTGTATCCTACACTTCCTATATATATATATATAAGGTCAGGATTTAGAGAAAACGGTGAAAAGTGTGAGAACGGAGAGAACGGTTATGGATCGTCAGATTAAAACAATCTATGGACTAGATGACGCGGTGGCGTTTTATTAAATAACATCACTTTTATTACTGTGGCGCGCTTCATTAAGGGTAAAAAAGTCTTTTGACTTCTCTACACAAACGCCGTCTAATGAAATAAAACGCCATTAAAATTACCGCCTTAACCTACAATTGCACACACCATCCTAATCTAAAAACGCCATTAGATATAAAATGCCAAACTTAATTATAATAAAATCCCGCCTAAAAAAACCGCCAAAAAACATCCTATATATACAACATCTCAGACCTTCCATTAAAACACACAAAAACCCAAACACCATATGTAATATATACCATTTGTCTTAGAAACGCCAAAAAACCCGAACATCAGATATCCTCTAAACCAAAACGTTTATTTGAAATTCAGTTTGGTTGTCGGTAAGGTTTCGCTCAATGTAATGGACAAAATCCTTAATTGAGAATATTGTCCATTTCATTGAGTAAAATCTTATTGACTTTATCCTCAACTTCCATCCAATTTATAACGCCAAAACATACAAAAACATTATTGAGGTTTGTTGTCAATAAAGTTTATCTGTATAGGGTTGACAACATTGTCAGACATCTTTCTTAACTGAGGATTAACAATGTTGTCCATCTCATACAGCAAAACATTATTGATTTTAGCATGATCAAATTTAGAGGTTTAAGGTACTTTTATTTAGTGGCGTTCTTTTTCTCGGTAAAACGCCAAAAAGTTAAAAAATCAAACATCGTTCATTGGAAATTCAAGATTGTTGGCTGAAGGATGTAAACTCAATAAGATTTTGCTGCATGAGATGGACAAATCTTCAAGAAAAAGAGGCTGATTTCAGACCTTGTGCTTCCAAACGGCAACAAAAAAACTACATCAAAAACAAAAAAAAAACAAAATGAATCATACGAAAGTCGAAATAGCCCGTTAAGATGATTCAAAAAAGAAGAAAGTGACTGGTGACAGTGAAGATTTGGAAGATCAATTGTTATATTTTTTTAATTTCCTTTTTCAGTTGATTGTTATATAATAACAACGCCATATATAATAAAAACGCCACACCACCAAAATGCTTGTCAAAACGACATCATGCCATAAAACGCCCCAAAAACTACCAAACTATAATAAAATTACTTTGGACAAGTACTATAAAAACCCAAAATAAAAAAAATAAAAACCAAACTTGAATAGGGTAACTACAAAACAGTAAAACTGAAGAGACGTAAATTTTATTATATTAGTATCTAAAACGCTAAACTTGAAACATGGGACGTGTTACAGACTTCAGAGATAAAAGCTTATCAAAAACAATAATTACAAACAGTAACTGAAACGACGAATACTTTATTATAATAATGCACCGCCTAACCTACACGCCAAAAAGACATCCAATAAAATGATACCTCTCAGCAACTTCCATTTAATCAAACCAAAAAAACAAACGCCAAAAAATTAAAAAAATCAAAGATGGCTAATATGCTTTTCTGGATATTCAGTATTGTTCTTCGTGAAGTTTCACTGAATGGATTGTTAGGTGAGGGGAGTAAATCAGTAAGATTTTGCTACATGAGGAGAAGAGATCAATGACAATCATATGTTATTTTGTGTTCTTTGTTCTTGAAGAAGGCTTGGATGAGGAGAAGAGATCAATGACACTAAAGAGTGGGATGATTATAAAGATGAAGATCAATTTGAAGAACAAAAGCGAAAAACCCACCCACACGTCATTGATCTATGTCCCCAAACATCCACAAAAGCAACTTCAACAGACGAGCAGGCAAAAATAATCAAACTGATGGGTTTGTTAAGTTTGACATAAAACGCCATATATTTGGTGACAGTTCTTGTAGTATTAAAGAAGAGAGAGACTGATGACAGTGAAGATTGCGAAGAGAGATCCGATTAGGATTTTTAATTTATTTTTTTTCTTCTATTTTTTTCCCTGTGGTTGTAATATAATTTTCCAATTGTAAAACGCCAAGATACCACAACGTCAAAATGTATATAAAAAATAATAGAACAATGGGTCATCTTGTCTAAAACGCCTTGAAAAACGCAATTCAGAGAGATATTCTGACCCCTTGGGGGTTCCAATGGCATACGATTTGAAAAACGCCATAAACGCCAAAATATTAATACAATGAAACCATTAAAACGTCATATAATTATTGAATTTGGTTAACGCCAAAATATCTTAAACCCCAAAAATAAATCAATATTGTGAAAAGCGGAAGATAAAATGACAAAAAAGCCCATACGCCCTAATTATATCGCGCACCACGTGTTGGGCCAGGATGCGTTCTCATCGTTCTCACACTTTTGGGCGTTTTCTCCTAATCTCGTTTCTATATATATAGTGTGAGGTTCATTGGGGAACACTAAAAAAGTGGGGAACAGTGGGGAACCGACTCAAACAAACTCCGATTGGACTCATTCCAGCGGCGTTGGAACCGGCTCGTCGAACCTTAACTAGGATCTCTTAACCCTAACCCCTAAATCATAACCCCTAAACCCTAAATATATTAGGGTTTGGCTTTTAGGGTTTAGCATTAGGCTTTAGCTTTAGGGTTTAGCTTTAGGGTTTAGCTTTAGGGTTTAGCATTAGGGTTTAGCTTTAGGTTTAGCCTTTAGGGTTTAGCTTTTAGGATTTATAGTTTAGATTTTACGGTTTAGCTTAGGTTTTAGCCTTATTTTTTAGCTTTAGGGTTTAGAGTTTAGGAGTTATGATTTAGGGTTTAGGGTTAAGAGATCTTAGTTAGGGTTCGACGAGCCGGTTCCAACGCCGCTCGAATGAGTCCAATCGGAGTTCATTTGAGTCGGTCCCCCGTTGTTCCCCACTTTTTTAGTGTTCCCCAATGAACCTTCCCTATATATATATATATATATATATATATATATATAGTGGAGAGTTTAAATGAGAAGAAATTTTTTGTAAGAAGAAAAAAGAAGAAGTTTCAACCAATAAGAATGCTTCATTTTACTCCATTTAATATTTGTATTTAATTTTAATATAAGGGTATATTAGTAAACTTACATAGTTCATTAATTTGTATTATTCCCCTTTAATAACTAACTAAGTTAGATTTGTAACTCCTTTTCAAAATATGTACTTTTTCAAATTAAAATACAATTTAATTTAAAGTGTAGAATAAATTAAAAGGTGTGTAGGATAAATTACGAGTTGTGTAGGATATATTTCGAGGTGTGTAGGATAAATTTCAACGTGTGTAGGATAAAATTCGATAATATGTAAGGTATATGTAGGAAAATTTTGATATGTGTAGGTTTAGTAGATTATATGTAGGATAATTAATGATTAGTTGACTAATTAATAAAGAGTGAAATTAATGAGATGAGTTATAAATGAATTAGTATTTTACCAATATGTCATTTCTTCTTTTTCTTCTTTCAATAATTTTCTTCTCACTTGATCATCCCCTTCCTCCTTATTCGCGTTATAAATCTCTTTCAAATTAAAACTCCAAATATTTCTTGTTAGCAGTTACCTCCTTTGCAAACTTTCTCAGATCTATAGCGTCTAACATGGGTTCTGTTCGACAAAGTAAAATTCGTTGACGTTTTCTATTTTTGTTCCAGCAAATCATGCAACAGATATGGCGTTTTGTTCTTTTATGCTTGTTTCATTGTTTTTTTTATATTAGTATTTTATAATGTGTTTTATGATTTTCAATGGCGTTATTCAATTATGCAATTTAAAAGCGTTTAATTGGTAGTTAAACAATTACTAAGAACTCAGACAGATCTCAGTTTGGCGTTTTACATCATTTTTATAAATCATTTTTTTCCATCTTTTTTTTTCGACCTATTTGTTCATAACATGCTACTTTGAAGTTACATAACAAACAATATAAGATCGGACAAGCAAATCAAACGCCAAAAAATAACAACGCCACTAAATAAAACTACCATAAACCTCTAATTTTGGTCATGCTAAACTCAATAATGTTTTGATGAACAAGATGGACAACATTGTTAATCCTCAGTCAAGAAAGATGTCTAACAATGTTGTCCATCCCGTTTAGCTAAACTTTATTGAGAACAAAACTGAATCTTCATGAAATGGCGTTTTTGAATTTGTGTGGTTTTTTTATGTTTTGGCGTTTATATTGAGGATCTTGCTCATTACATCGAGCGAAAATTTACTGAGAAAATAGTGTATATCAAAGAAACATGAATTGGAATCTTTTATATTTGGGTTTTTTTTTTTTTTTTTTTTGCGTTTTTAAGATGAATGGTATAGAGGAAAACATGGTGTTTGGGGTTTTGGTATGGATTTTAGTAGGTCTAAGAGGTTGTTTATATAGGAAGTTTTTGGCGCGTATTTTAGGCGCGATTTTTATTATAGTAAATGCTAGTAATTAAGTTCCGTCGTTTCAGTACTGTTTGTTCAGCTTTATCGGTTAAAAACAAAGTTTGGCGTTTTATATCTAATGGCGTGTAGATTAGAATGAAGTGTGCTATTTGTGTTGAGGCGGGATTTTAATAGCGTTTTATTCATGAGTTTGGCGTTTTGTGTAGAGAAGTCAAAAGACTCTTTTATCCTTAATGAAGCGCGCTACACTAATAAAAGTGATGTTATTTACGAAAACGCCACCACGTCATCTAGTCCCTAGATTGTTTTGATCTGAGGATCCATAAGCGTTCTCTCCGTTCTCACGCTTTCCACCGTTTTCTCTAAATCCTGACCCTATATATATATATATATATATATATATATATATATATATATATAGTAGGAGTTGGGTAGAAAGTATATTTTCCCTAGAAAGTCTAGGAAGCAATGAGAATTGGACATGTGGCATTGAGTTATTTTAACTAGAAGGGCAATTATGTAATTTCACATTTTAATTTTATGTTTGGAATTTATATTTCATTAACTAACATTGCATGATCTCGAAGGTAACTGATTATGTCCATGATTTTCGGAATTTTGGTTGTGTTTCGAATCCAAATCTCATTCAACTCATATGTATATACAATTCTTTCTATCGTTTTCTTCTTCACCAGCAGTATTCGTATTCAATAATTTTTTCAGAGAGAAAAATCATGGCTTCAAACACACTTGTTGATTATGGAGATGGTTATTAACATTTAACTGCAAAACCATCAGCTTTTTCTTGGTGATGTGTTTTAACAGTCAGAGAGGTTGAAGTCTTTGTGTTTATTGATTCCATAATGTGACTGATGGTTTGAGATATGAAGATCACCTTTTTTTAGATATTGGATGGTGTGTTTTAACTTCCATATTTGTAGCTGTCTATTTTGTTTATTAATCTTTTTTAGGATCACTATCAGACTGTTTCTTGGTAATGTGTTTTAACAGATAGGGAGGTTGAAGTCATGCTGGTAATGATGGAGGATTTCTTGACATTGTGTTTTAACATTCATGCTGGTAATGTTAGAGGATTTCTTGACGCTGTGTTTTACCATCCATGCAGGTAATGCTGGAGGATTTCTTGACATTGTGTTTTAACAGCAAGCAGATTAATACAGTTGTGTTTTAGCATTCATGTTGGTAATGCTGGAGGATTTCTTGACGTTGTGTTTTACCATCCATGCTGGTAATGCTGGAGGATTTCTTGACATTGTGTTTTAATTGCAAGCAGATTCATACAGTTGTGTTTTAGCATTCATGTTGGTAATGCTGGAGGATTTCTTGACGCTGTGTTTTACCATCCATGCTAGTAATACTGGAGGATTTCTTGACATTGTGTTTTAACAGCAAGCAGAATAATACAGTTGTGTTTTAGCATTCATGTTGGTAATGCTGGAGGATTTCTTGAGCTGTGTTTTACCATCCATAGGTAATGCTGGAGGATTTCTTGACATTGTGTTTTAACAGCAAGCAGATTAATACAGTTGTGTTTTAGCAATTATGTTGGTAATGTTGGAGGATTTCTTGACGCTGTGTTTTAACAGCAAGCAGATTAGCAAGCAGTTTAATACGATGTGTTTTCTTGATGTGTTTCTTCATGAAGGATAGAAGGAAGAGAGGGAGAAGAGAGAAAGGGAGAGAAAGAGAAAAAAAATCGCAAGAAATGTGAGGTGGTTATGGAATGACAATTATTTCAATATTTAAAACAAGCTAAATGACATATCTACCCCTGATTAATTAAATAATTCTATTTTTAAGAAACACATATTATCAAAATGCCACCAAGATGATCTCAACCATTAAACACACCCATTGGATGGCCCAGATCACTTCCTAGACTTTCTAGGAAAAAACACACTTTCTGCAGGATCCCCACTCTATATATATATAGGGGCGCTAATTGTTATGCAGGGGTACGATTGTCCTTTTATACGTTCCCTCCTTATTCGCGTTGTAAATCTCTTTCAAATTAAAACTCCAAAGATTTCTTGTTAGCTGTTACCTCCTTTGCAAGCTTTCTCAGATCTATGGCGTCTAACTTGGATTTTGTTCGACAAAGTAAAATTCGTTGATGTTTTCTATTTTTGTTCCAACAAATCATGCAACTAATATGGCATTTTGTTCTTTTATGCTTGTTTCATTGTTTTTTTTTTTTTTTTGTATATTAGTATTTTATAATGTGTTGTATGATTTTCAATGGCGTTATTCAATTATGCAATTTAATCGGGTTTTAATTGGTAGTTAAACAATTACCAAGAACTCAGACAGATCTCAGTTTGGCGTTTTGTATGATTTTTTTGGTGTTTTGTATATTTCACTCCTATAGAACACAGACATATCTCAGTTTGGCGTTTTACATCATTTTTTTCCATCTTTTTTTTCGAACTATTTGTTCATAACATGCTACTTTGAAGTTAGATTGGACAAGCAAATCAAACGTCAAAAAAAAAACGCCACTAAATAAAACTACCAAAAAACTCTAATTTTGGTCATGCTAAACTCAATAATGTTTTGCTGAACGAGATGGACAACATTGTTAATCCTCAGTCAAGAAAGATGTCTAACAATGTTGTCCATCCCGTTTAGCTAAACTTTATTGAGAACAAAACTGAATCTCCATAAAATGGCGTTTTTGAATTTTTGTGGTTTTTCTATGTTTTGGCGTTTATATTGAGGATCTTGCTCATTACATCGAGTGAAAGTTTACTGAGAAAATAGTGTATATCAAAGAAACATGAATTGGAATCTTTGATATTTGGGTTTTTTTTGGCGTTTCTAAGATGAATGGTATAGAGGAAAACATGGCGTTTGGGGTTTTGGTGTTGATTTTAGTAGGTCTGAGAGGTTGTTTATATAGGAAGTTTTTGGCGCGTATTTTAGGCGCGATTTTTATTATAGTAAATGCTAGTAATTAAGTTCCGTCGTTTCAGTACTGCTTGTTCAGCTTTATCGGTTACAAACAAAGTTTGGAGTTTTATATCTAACGGCGTTTAGAATATAATGAAGTGTGCTATGTGTGTTAAGGCGGTATTTTAATAGCGTTTTATTCGTGAGTTTGGCGTTTTGTGTAGAGAAGTCAAAAGACCCTTTTACCCTTAATGAAGCGCGCCACACTAATAAAAGTGATGTTATTTACGAAAACGCCACCGCGTCATCTAGTCCATAGATTGTTTTGATCTGACGATCCATAAGTGCTCTCTCCGTTCTCACACTTTCCACCGTTTTCTCTAAATCCTGACCCTATATATATATATATATATATATATATATATATATATATATATATAGGGAGAAGATCATGCGAGAACCACCTCTTATTGTGAGAACCGCGAGAACCAATGTGAACACACCAAAAATGCCTAAAAATATCTAAAAAATCACACAAAATTTTTTTTTTTGATTTTTTTAATATTTTTTAGGTTAAAATCGCTACTTTTCGAACCAAAAAAAAAAAAAATTAAATTTTTTTTTTTTTTAAAAAGAAAATTTTTTTTTTGCTTCGAAAAGTAGCGATTTTAACCTAAAAAATATTAAAAAAATAAAAAAAAAAATTTTGGATTTTTTTTTATTTTTTTAGATTTTTTGGGGGTTTAGTTTTTAGCATTTTAGCTTGGGGGGGGGGGGGGGGGTTTAGGGTTTTGGATGTTGGGGGAGGGGGGTTTAGGTTTTTTTTTGGGGGGGGGGGTGGGGTTAGGTTTTTTTTAGCTTGGGGGGGGGGGGGGGGTTTAGGTTTTTTGGGGGGGGGGGGGGTGGGGGTTAGGTTTTTTTAGCTATTTTAGGTTGTGTTCACATTGGTTTTTTGCCGTCCCGTTTTTTGCCGTCCCGTTTTAGCCGTCCCGTTTTTTTACAAGCTATCCCGTTTTTTACGTCCCGTTTTAACGCAGCGTTTTTTAAGTCCCGTTTTATTTACGTTTTACGTTTTACGAAAAACTTTTTACGTTTTACGTTTTACGTTTTACGAAAAACTTTTTACGTTTTATGTTTTACGTAAAACTTTTTACGTTTTACGAAAAACTTTTTACCTTTTACGTTTTTACGCGTCGCTTTTTAACGCGTCGCTTTTTAACGCGCCGCTTTTACGGGCGACTTTTTACGTTAAAAAGTTTACTTTTTTTGTTAAAAAATTTACGTTTTACGTTAAAGAGATTTACGTTTTACGTTAATAAATTTACGTTTTATGTTAAAGAGTTTATGTTTTACGTTAAAAAGTTTACGTTTTATGTTTTTACGTTTTACGTTAAAATATTTACGTTTTACTTTAAAAACTTTACTTTTTTACATTAAAAAGTTTACGTTTTTACGTTAAAAGTTTACGTTTGACGTTAAAAAATGTATGTTTTACGTATTACGTTAATTTTTTTAATCTTTTTACGTTTTTCGTTAAACTTTATTACGTTTTACGTTTTAGACTTTTTACGTAAAACTTTTTACGTTTTACGTTTTACGAAAACCTTTTTACGTTTTACGTTTTTACGTAAAACTTTTTACGTTTTACGTTTTAATTTAAAACTTTTTTACGTTTTACGTTAATTTTTTTAATCTTTTTACATTTTATGCTAAAATTTTTACGTTTTATGCTAAAATTTTTACGTTTTACGTTAAAATTTTTACGTTTTACGTTAAACTTTTTTACGTT
The DNA here is from genome assembly GCA_030545235.1 of Helianthus tuberosus. Classification (NCBI taxonomy): domain Eukaryota; kingdom Viridiplantae; phylum Streptophyta; class Magnoliopsida; order Asterales; family Asteraceae; genus Helianthus; species Helianthus tuberosus. Next base: position 30,803,583 of record CM060373.1, on the reverse strand, counting down.
TTACGTTTTAAACTTTTTTACGTTTTACGTTAAACTTTTTACGTTTGACGTAAAAGTTTACGGTTGAACTTTTTTCCACAAAGACTTTTTTACACAAAAACTTGTTTAACGTAAAACTTTTTACGTTTTACGTTTTACTTTAAAACTTTTTTACGTTTTACGTTATTTTTTTTAATCTTTGCTGCGCCATCGTCATCAAAGTATACGTTTTTTTTTCATCATCACCGCCCCCAAATCCAGCTGAACAAAAGTCACATAGTTCACTGTTCAATCTACCAAAAAATGACACCAAAAATCCTGCAAATCCATATCAAACATAAAAAATCATACAAAAATAAAGAAACCCCCATTTTTTAAGAACAGATCAAACCCATGTAGTTCACTCTTCAAGCCCACAAAAAATCAAAGAAACCCCCAATTTTTTACAACAGATCAAACCTACAAAAAATCATTATACCCCAGATGCAAATCATCTCTCCCATCTCCTCTCCGTTGGACCTACCCTCCACCGTCACACCACCAAACCCACCGTCGCCGTCACACCACCAAAATCACCGTCACACCACCAAACCCACCGTCGCCACCACCAACATTTTACGCACCTTCACCACCATGTATTTTTGAATCTGAGATAATAATTTGAACCAATCAAACTCAACTGAATTCACTATTACTTGAATTATAAAATGGTAAAGTGGGGACCGTATGGAATCAGGTTAAAAAAAATCATCACCACAAGGTACTGATACTTTTAGGTTTTTAGGCATAGTATAATAACAAGCATTCCATTAGAAACTTACAAGATTCCACAACTCATCGGCGACGGCTACAAGATTCCACAACTCATCCCATTAGAAACTTACAAGATTCCACAACTCAACACAGCGGTGATGATGGCGGCGGTGGTGATGTCGCCAGATGGGGAACGAGTGAGAAGATGAATGGGGGCGGCGAATGGGGGCGGCGGTGATGGTTTTCTTCGGCGGTTAGGTTTTGAAGGAGTGAGAAAGATACATCTCTGGTTTTTGAAGAGATGGGAGAGAGATGAAACAGATTGAGAAGATGAAGATATGAAAGCTCTGGTATTTTGAAGATGAAAGAAGATAGAGAAATATGAGGAGAGAGACAATGTCAGATAGATTTAAATGAGGATAGAGAAACTGGCATTTTATAAATGAGGAGAGAGGGTGACATTTGAGTAAATGACCATAATACCCTTTGAGTTGTTATATTCTGATTGGTTGAGAGTGGTTCTCACGGTTCTCATAACTGGAGGTGGTTCTTATTCTAGCGGCTCCCTATATATATATATATATATATATATATATATATATATATAGGAACAGGATTAGGAGAGAACGATTTGAAGTTGAGAACTGTGAGAACGATTTTCAGCCATAGGATCTTTGTGATTTGTGGCTAAGATGATACGGTGGCATTTTTGTAAATAATGGAAACCTTATAACTACCAGGAGGGGTAAAATTGGAAGATCCAAACAATGGTGCATATGCTAATCACATGTCATTTTCCCCCATCATATTTAAACGCCAATAACTTTTTTATACGTGATTATTTTTCTAAAAAAATTACACCATAAAACTCAGCGTTTTTTTATCTTTCCAGCGAGTATACTATTGATATACTTTTCGAAAAAAAATGAAATGGGTTTTATGGCGTTTTTCTGAACTGGGTGTTTTATGGCGTTTTAGACTAGTTATTTTTATGGCGTTTTTCTGAACTATGTGTTTTTATGGCGTTTTAACTAGGTTTTTTCATGGTGTTTTTCTGAACTGAGTGTTTTATGGCGTTTTAAACTGAGTTTTTCATGGCGTTTTCCTGAATTGAGTGTTTTATGGCGTTTTAACTGGGTATTTTCATGGCGTTTTTTCTGAATTTGGTGTTTTTATTGCGTTTTATTTGAACACCCAGTTCACATGTGTGAGTTTTTTTGACAATATTACCCCTTAGTGTAATTTAACATCAATGTCACATGTCAACTCCAAAATTGTTCTCACCGTTCTCACACTTTTCACTGTTCTCTCTAAATCCTAACCCTATATATATATATAGAAACGGGTTCAGGAGAAAACGCTCAAAAGTGTGAGAACGGTGAGAACGCATCCTGGCCCAACACGTATCCCGCGGCATAGAGAAGGGCGGAGGGGCTTTTTTTGTCCTTTCATTCTTCTTTTATTTTCCCAACGCGGTATAATATTTTCTGGCGTCTAAGTTTTCTTTTGGCATTAATTGTATTTATTAAATTTTTTGGCGTTATAGCGTTTTCTGGTGAATTTTTTTAGCGTTTGTGGCGTTTTGTATAATAATTCACTACAAGTCATTAATATTTGCATAAGATTACAATAAGTCCAATTTTTTTTTTTGGCGTTTAATACCCTTTACAAGGTGCTTTGCCAGCAGCCGTTCTCCCAGTTTTCATACTACTAGCGTTTTGGTGTTTGTAGTTTTTGGCGTTTTATATAATAATGTATTTTATTTATAGAGAATTAGATAACAAAACAACATATAACTTGATATCAAAACAATAAAAAATGAAAACAAAAATAATAAAAAATGGTAATATAATTTTTCTTCCTAATCTTCACTGTCATCAGCCTCTTCCTTCTTGAATTTGTTTTTGGCGTTTTGAACCTTTTTTGAATACTTTAGCTAGATGCCAACTTTCCTTCATAAACCCCGTCTTTTTCAGATGAAGCTGCTTAGTGGCATCATGTTTTTTGGTGTGATATTATTGTTTGGTGGCATGTCATTAAAGATCAACTCTTGCTTGATGCTATTTGTAATAATGGAGTCCAAAATAGCATTTTACACTTGTGTTGATCCCTTTATTCCATGCCTATAATCATCAAGAACAAAGCTCACATGATGGCATATCACTGTCATCAGTCTCTTTTTCTTGAATATTTGTCCATCTCATTCAGCAAAATATTATTGAGATAACCCCTCAGAAGAAGGATCCATTTCAGTGAAAGTTTTGCCATCTGTGGCGTTTAAAAGTGAGTGGTTTCTAGAGGATATGGCGTTTGTGTTTTCTGGATGTGATTAATTTCATTGTGTATAAACCCCTCTCTTATAGGAGTTTTTTGGCGCGTAGTTTAGGCGGAACTTTTTATTGTAATAAATGATAGTAATAAAGTAACTGTCTTTTCAGTTACTGTTTTTGTATTTACTATGTTGATAAGCTTTTATCAGTTTTATATGTTATAGACGTCCCATCTTGTAAGTTTGACGTTTTTTTAAATGGCGTTATGCAGACCAAGATGATAAAATACAATAACGGAGTAAATAAAATATTAAGCAGGAAAAATATTTTTTGTTATTTTTGGCGTTTTGTAAGGGTTAACCATTTTTTAGTTTTTTTTTTTGGCGTTTTGCTAATAAAGATAGAAATATATCATTTAATTATCTTAAAAAAAATTACATAGAAGAAAAAAAAAAGAGGAAAAAAATTAAAAACCTTCGTCAGAAGGTACTTTATTCGAAAAGTATCCATCACTTGCGTCATCTTTTTCCTCCTCGGAGTCTTCATTTGGATCTTCATCCATGTTATCACCTTCACCTTCATCAGCTTCTTGTTCTTGAAGATTCGGAAGCCTCCACCTGAACATGTCTTGCATTAACTCCAATTTTGAGTCTATTTCTGTGTTGGTACAAGTGGCGTTATGCAATTCTTCCATGAAACCCAGACGCTGCTTTGTCATGATGTTCTCTAGCCAGTAGACTTCCTGCTCTCCGCTGTCGTATGTAACCGTGACCATGTCTGTTTCATCATCAAAACGCCATGATGTCATGACAGGGTCTGGCTTCACATCTGCTTTGATTGATCTAAATTTGCTGGTTAATGCTTTCATAAGCATATGCGTTTCAAGGCATTCGTTGTCTAGAGCGATGCCAATGGATAAGATTCGCCTCTGTATCTCTTCTTCCATCTTCAAAATTGCCCTTACCGTCTTAACATACACCCTCCTTCTGTTGTCAAAAAGGAGGACGTATCGCCTGATTCCAAGAGTGTATCTCCATGAAACGATTGTTGCCATTTTTGGAGTTTTGGTTAAGTTGGCGTTTTTTATTAAAGATGTTTTTGCAGAAAATGGATAGATAGAAGTGATTATGGAAGCTATGTTTTACCTTGTTCATATAATAATATTTTTGGCGCGTAATTTAGGAGGGAATTTCTTCTAATAAATGTTAATAACTGAAATTCAGTTACTGTGTTGTTTCATCTTCCTGTAATATTCAACGCGTTTTATTACTAATTTTTGGCGTTCTGTTTTTAATGGCGTTTTATTTTTTTATATGGCGTTTTATCATTTTATGGTGTTTTGAATATGAGCGGTAAAAGACCCTTTTACCCTTAATGAAGCCCGTCCCAGATTAAAAAAATTGATGTTATTTACGAAAACGCCACCGCGCAATCTAGTCTATGGATTGTTTTGATAGGACGACCCATAAGCGTTCTCACCGTTCTCACACTTTTCACCGTTCTCTCTAAATCCTGACCCTATATATATATATGGTCAGGATTTAGAGAGAACGGTGAGAACGATTTTGGAGTTGACATGTGACATTGATGCTAAATTACACTAAGGGGTAATACTGTCAAAAAAAACTCACACACGTGAACTGGGTGTTCAAATAAAACGCCATAAAAACACCAAATTCAGAAAAAAAAAAAAAAAAAAAAACGCCATGAAAATACTCAGTTAAAATGCCATAAAACACTCAGTTCAGAAAAACGCCATGAAAAACTCAGTTTAAAACGCCATAAAACACTCAGTTCAGAAAAACGTCATGAAAAAACCTAGTTAAAACGGCATAAAAACACATAGTTCAGAAAAACGTCATAAAAATAACTAGTCCAAAACGTCATAAAATACCCAGTTCAGAAAAACGCCATAAAACCCATTTCATTTTTTTCGAAAAGTATATCAATAGTATACTCGCTGGAAAGATAAAAAAACGTTGAGTTTTATGGTGTATTTTTTTTAGAAAAATAATCACGTATAAAAAAGTTATTGACGTTTAAATATGATGGGGGAAAATGACAAGTGATTAGCATGTGGACCATTGTTTGGATCTTCCAATTTTACCCCTCCTAGTAGTTATAAGATTCCCATTATTTACAAAAATGTCACCGCATCATCTTAGCCACAAATCACAAAGATCCTATGGCTGAAAATCGTTTTCACTGTTCTCACACTTCAAATTGTTCTCTTCTAATCCTGTTCCTATATATAATATTTGCTAAAACTACTCTCAAATAATACCAAAGAAATGAATAAAAATTGATTGGTTTCTCGAAATTATTAAATATTTTGGAGTTCTAAATAATCAAAGCCCTATATATACACCTATATATTACCATTAAATCTGCACACGAAATCAACCACATGGAGATCTTCACTATCTTCCCTTCATGGCTTCTTACAACAGCACTAGTTTTCTTCATGTTCTTCACGTTTTTATACACTCTAAGATCAAATAGATCATCCATAACATCCCCTAAGCTTCCCCCTAACCCTCCAAAGCTTCCAATAATTGGAAACTTGCACAACCTAATAGGTAAACCTCGTCACCAAGCCCTTTGGCAACTCTCCAAAGAATATGGTCCAGTTATGCTATTCCATATTGGCTCAAAACCATACCTTATCATCTCTTCCCCTGCCATGGCCAAACAAGTCTTGAAAACACAAGATCACATATTTTGTTCCCGTCCATTGTCCAAAGGCGTGAAGCGGCTAACCTACAACTACTTGGACATCGCATTCTCCCCTCAAAGCGATCACCGAAGGGAGATGCGCAAGATTTTGGTGTCTGAGTTCCTTGGTCCCAAAAGAGTTCGATTGTTTAATCATGTGTTGGTGTCCGAGATTGAAACCATGGTTCGTTCATTAGGGTCACATCCACCAAACGTTGCACTAAACCTAAACAAGTTGATTTTAGCAACGGTGAAAGGGGTGGTGTGCAAGGTGGCGTTTGGTAACAACTATAGACAACAACCGATTAAGGGTCCGTCATGGGAAGTGTTGGTTGATGAAGCCCTGGAAATGTTGGGTGGATTGTTCGGGGATTCTTTTCGATGGGCGGGCCGATATATAGATTATGTTAGTGGATGGAACGATAAGCTTGAGACATGCTTTACTAATCTAGATGCATACATGGAGTCGATCATCGATGATCATAAGAATCAAATTGCAGAAGTAACTGATGATGAAAAGGATTTTGTGCATGTTTTACTTGAGTTGTCTTCCGAAGATTGTACTTCTGTCCATCGGTTGACCAAAGAAGATATCAAATCGGTTATATTGGTAAATAATATATACTTTTAAGTTTAAAAAATGGATAGGTTATTTGCATATATTAAAGTGATTTATTTATCTTAAAAAAGGTGTGTGTGTGTGTGGGGGGGGGGGGGGGGGGAGTGCATTTAGCAATTTAGAAATTGCAACAAAATGATCACTTTATAAGTTTATATCTAAAAAGTAAAACATGGATATGATTTTCTTATTTTTTTTTTTCTGAACAGATATTGATCGGATATATTAGCGGTGTTGGTTAATAATAATAAATATTGTTTGGATACAAATCAAAATCAAATCACTTTGAATCGTTGTTTTTTTTTTTTTTTTTTTTTTTTTGTTATTGTTTATGCATTTTACTGTCAAGTAATGGATATTCATTGGAGTAATGTACATAACATATAACATCAATTCCCCCTAACATGGACATGTGATACTAATGAAATATGCTGGTAGGACATACTCACTGGCGGTGTTGATACGACTGTAGTAACGTTGGTGTGGGCAATGTCTGAGATCGCTAGAAGCGTTAGAGTGAAGCAAAAGTTGCAAACTGAAATCCGAAACCACACAGGACGAAAACCAAAAGTAGATGTATTGGACATAACAAAAATGACATACTTGAAAATGGTGGTAAAAGAAACATTAAGGCTACACGCTCCTGTCCCATTGTTAATCCCACATCAATGCATAAGCCATTGTCAAATTGGCGGTTACGACGTCTTACCTGGGACGGCTGCTTTAATTAATGCGTGGGGAATAGGAAGAGATCCAAGCACTTGGGGAGAGAATGCGGCTGAGTTCTATCCAGAAAGGTTCGAGAAGTTTGACGTTGATTTTGAGATGGTCCCATTTGGGGGTGGACGAAGATCGTGTCCAGCAATGAACTCGGCTCCTGCAACTGTTGAGTTTGTGTTAGCAAACCTTCTGTACTCGTTCGATTGGGAAATTCCTGATGGAGCGAAGAATGAAGATTTGAACATGCAGGAAGAGGGTTCATTTATTCTCCGTAAGAAAGTACCACTTTGCCTTGTGCCCACAAAGTATAATTGGGATGATTAGTAAGAAGTATTCAGCTTTTTATGTATAAAACTAAGTGTTTGTATGAATAAAACTAAGTGTTTGAATAAGAAATCCACATATTCAATGTTTTATTTGGCGGATAGAACTGTAAGCTAGAGAAATGTTTTAGTAATCTTATTGCTTATACATAAATGATGTTGATGAACGTCATAATCATAACATTGCAGAAGTGACGATGACAGATTTTGTTCATAGATTAATTATCCGGAGAAAGATTCTATTTATCAACTAATTAAAGTAGACATGAAAGCGCTTACGCCGGTAAAAGAATATGATCTTTCATATTTTGACTACACAAGATTTGCTCTATTCATCATCATCATGATACTCACTACATCCCACCAATAGCAAAACTAAGGTAGAGTTTGAGAAAGGCAAGATTTGCTCTATTCATCATCATCATGATACTCACTACATTGTAGACAGCCTTACCTGTAAGATCAAATATATTATGTAACAATATTTAATCTATAGCCATTATAATCATTTACATAATAAAGATCAAAATATATAATAACCTATTATTTAAATTAGTTGGTAATTGTTGATGGACCATATTACCCTTAGTAACTAATTAGGTTTCCTCCTGGGTGCTTATATAAGGAGAATTATGTGGAGGTTAAAGGGTTACTCAGTTACACACCCCATAAGCATAACATCAAATTCGTCCTCCATCTCCTAACCGATATCCCTTTTCGGTTCTCTAAGCCCCATCATCAGTCAGCACCCTAAGGAGGAACCAAATCACGATGACAAGCATGTCGAACTCCATTACTGGATTCTCCACCGGACTTTCTGCTGTGACAGGTATGATTTATTGTTTTCCCTCAAGCTCAAACAGAACTGAACCAACATGTGGTATCAGAGCATATGTTGATTAGTTAGTTCTGTTTTCGTATCCATAATTCTGGGATTGAAAATTTGAAAACGAAATTTTTTGAAATCTTATGAATCAACAGCCGTATTCGAGTATGTATATATGTTCGAAATCCCTGTTTTCGGAATATATTAATCATATGTTTACTCGAAATCTAAAGGGTTATGTTTTATGACCGAAATCTGTTTTAGAAAAACCTTAAAATTCAGGTTTCGGGTTCCAGAATTCATGTTTAAATTTTAGGGTTCATCAAGTTCTTAGTTAAAATTCGAAATATCCTTTATGTTTTGGAGTATGATTTGAATTGGTATATGTTTTTCCTGTTTTGATCTAATTTTCTAATAAGGATTTTTTCGAAATCTGTTAAAAGGATAAGCAGATCATTATTTCGAAATTTTATGATAAAAATAGATCAACATTATAATGGGAAAGTATATCACAATTCATAAATTTCGAATTGTCAGTTGTTATAACCATAAACAACTGAATCGCACAAGATCAGATAACATGATAAGATGATCTGATCGCATAAGATGATCGCACAAGGCTTAATGGATCGCACAAGGCATAACGGATCGCACAAGGCCTTAATGGATCGCACAAGTTTACTTTGGGCCTTATGGATCGCACAAGCCTTGGGCCTTATGGATCGCACAAGTTCACTTGGGCATAATGGATCGCACAAGTTCACTTGGGCCTTATGGATCGCACAAGCCTTGGGCCTTATGGATCGCACAAGTTCACTTGGGCATAATGGATCGCACAAGTTCACTTGGGCCTCATGGATCGCACAAGTTTGGGCATAATGGATCGCACAAGTTCACTTGGGCCTCATGGATCGCACAAGTTTGGGCATAATGGATCGCACAAGTTTGGGCATAATGGATCACACAAGTTCGATCCGCGCTAACGGGTGGTTTGCTATTAAATAAATGGTTTTGTAATTTACTTAGTTAATTAATCAGAATCAGATAATGTTTTGCAAAACCAGAATAGCTTAACTTGAATGAGCTTTTGATATATCATTTCTGGCCAAAGCTGACTTGATACATCTACTTATCATTCAAGTATTACGAAAGCTATGTTGTGTGTGCATCATAAGAATGAATGTCTTAATTTCTGGCCAAAGCTGATTTAATTCATTCATAGATGGCATACTCAACAAGTGCATAACTAAAGTGATTGTTTCAATTTCTGGCCAAAGCTGATTTGTTACAACCACTTTGCACATATGCTTAAATGATTACACTTCTGGCCAAAGCTGTTTTGGTTTCGTTTAAGTAGAATTTTTTTAGCTAAATCTATTATTTTGATGTTAGTAATAGACAATATCACAGCTTCATAATGTAAAATGGTCATTATTTATGCCTGCCTTAGTTTAACGTGCCCTTAGATCACATTAGGACTTCTTCATTTGTATCATAACTTGCTCATCTTATTTCCACTATCAGCACCAAATTGCGGAATTCCACCTTTAACTGGTGAAAACTTTGCTGCATGGAAGGATGCCCTCATGCTTACACTTGGAGTGCTGGACTTTGATTATGCTCTAAGAGAGGATAAGCCAGCGGACCTTACTCCACAGAGTACTGCTCCTCAGCAGTTACTTCATGATAAGTGGACTAGAAGTAACCGCATGTCTCTCATGTTCATGAAGCAGTCCATTAATCACTCTATTAGAGGAGCTATTCCTGATTCTGACGATGCTAAAACCTACTTGGCTTCTGTGGAGGCTCAGTTCAAGGGGACGTCTAAAGCACACGCTAGTACTCTTATTCTCAAGCTGGTGACAACTAAGTATGATGGGAGGAGTGGCATTCGCGAGCACATCATGATGATGAATGACATGGCCAATAAGCTGAAGGGGCTGGAAATGGAAATCAGTGATGGTTTCCTTGTTCATTTCATCATTACTTCGCTTCCTTCGTCCTTTGAAGCATTCAAGATGAATTACAACACTCAGAAGGACAAATGGACGATGAGTGAGCTGGTCGCTATGTGCGTACAGGAGGAAGAGCGTATGAGGATGGATCGCTATACTGATGTTGCCAACTTCACTACCTCCAACTCTAAGAAGAGGAAGAACAATCATCAAAGGAAGGATGCTTCAAAAGTCCAAAGGCCTAACCCTCATCCTAATACAAGTGCACCCTCCAGCTCTAAGAACTCCTTAGGCAGTATCCGCTGCAAGTTCTGCAAAAAGACAGGACACATGCAGAAGGAATGCCCTGATTTTAAGGAGTGGCTGGCTAAGAAAGGTAACGATTATTTTATGATACTTGAGTCCTATAATTTAAGTGTTCCTGCTAATTCTTGGTGGTTTGATTCTGGTTCTATGGTTCATGTTACCAATTCTACTCAGGGATTCCTTTCAATCCGGAAGCTGGAAAGAAACCAAAGAACGCTTAAGGTTGGGGATGATCGAGAATTAGAAGTGAAGGCCATTGGAACATTACAATTAGTTATGAAAACTGGTTTATGTATTAAACTTTATGATACCTTATATGTTCCTGAGGTAACTCGGAACCTTGTATCAGGACCAAAGTTAGACATGGACGGTTTTATTGTTTCCCATGGTCATCGCAAACTCTCTATCCATTATGATTCTGTTCTTTATGGTACTGGTATTCTGGATGGTGGTCTCTATAGATTAGAACTAGAAGATAACTTTTCCAAATCTTTGTTGTCATATAATATTAATGAATCACTCACAAAGATGGAAGAGAAACGAGACTTAGAAACTTCATCTATGTTGTGGCATCAGCGTTTAGGCCACATTTCAAAAGAACGATTAAATCGTCTTGTGAAGGATGAAGTCTTACCTCCTCTCGATTTCTCTGATTTTGGAACATGTGTCAAATGTCTTAAGGGTAAAATGACATTAGCGAATAAGAAAGGTGCCACTAGAAGCTCTAATTTATTAGAACTCATTCACACTGACATTAGTGGTCCCTACCAAATCGTTGGCATAACAGGACATACTTCATTTATCACTTTTATTGATGATTATTCTCGTTACATGTACTTGTATCTTATTAAGGAGAAATCTGAATCTCTAACAACTTTTAAAGATTATAAGGCTGAAGTTGAAAAGCAATTAGATCGTCAGATTAAAGTTGTGAGATCAGATAGAGGCGGTGAATATTATGGAAGACATACTGATGTGGGTCAAGCTCCTGGTCCATTTTATGAGTTTTGTAAGGGCCAGGGGATTGTGAACCAATACACCATGCCTGGTACACCTCAGCAGAATGGTGTCGCTGAAAGAAGAAACCGTACCCTTATGAACATGGTGCGCAGTATGTTAGCCAACACTAATTTACCATTATTCCTCTGGACTGAAGCGTTAAAAGCAGCTGTTCATATACTCAATAGAGTTCCTTCTAAGTCTGTCCCTAAAACTCCTTATGAACTTTGGACAGGAAGGAAACCGAGTCTTAAATATATGAAAGTATGGGGCTGCATTGCTGAAGCAAAACTTTACAATCCTTTCCTAAGGAAACTTGACCCTAAAACAGTTACCTGTTTCTTTATCGGGTATCCTGAGAACTCTAAGGGTTATCGTTTCTATTGTCCTTCCCATGTCACTCGTATTGTTGAAACCAAGCGTGCCGCGTTCCTGGAGGATTTCAAGGTCAGTGGGAGCAGTACCAACCCTTACGAAGAATTGCAAGAAGTACAAGACGCGGGGGGGGAGAGACTCGTCGCTTACCATTACTCTGATTACTCCTCTTGTACCCAATGCAACTACTGTACCTGAAGCTACTGCACCAACTCCAAATTCACCTCTACAATCAGAACCCATTATACCTCATGACGAAGGCACATCAAACCCTCAAAACCACGACAACGCTGAACCCGATAATCCACTCAGGAGGTCATCTAGGCAAAGAAGGCCAACTAATTGGGATGATTATGTTACCTACCTGACTGAAATGGATGCTGGAAAGCTCAATGATCCTATCTCTTACAATAAAGCCATTAGCAGTGATCAGTCTTCTGAATGGAATAAAGCAATGATTGATGAGCTTGAATCCATGAAGAAAAATTACGTTTGGGATTTGGTAGAATTACCCAACGGAGCCAAACCCGTAGGATGTAAATGGGTATTCAAAACAAAACTGGATCCGAATGGGAACGTTGAACGCTACAAAGCGAGATTGGTTGCAAAGGGCTACACTCAGAAAGAGGGAATTGATTATCAAGAGACGTTTTCACCTGTCTCTCGTAAAGATTCATTAAGGATCATCATGGCCCTAGTAGCTCATTTCGATTTGGAGTTACATCAGATGGACGTTAAAACCGCTTTCCTTAACGGAGATTTGGATGAAGATGTTTACATGAAACAACCTGAAGGCTTTAAACCTGAAGGTCAGGAGCATCTAGTCTGTAAGTTGAAGAAATCCATTTACGGGTTAAAACAAGCATCACGTCAATGGTACCTCAAGTTTGATGAAGTCATGAAGAAGCAAGGTTTTATGAAGAATCAAGTGGATCAATGCACCTACCTCAAGATGAGTGGGAGCAACTTTACTATACTTGTCCTTTACGTAGATGATATTCTATTGGCAAGTAATAGTTTAGACATGTTGCATGAGTCGAAGCGGTTACTTTCGCATAACTTCGACATGAAGGATCTCGGAGAGGCTTCTTACGTCATTGGCATCGAAATTCACCGAGATAGACACAAAGGGATCTTAGGATTGTCCCAAAGGGCCTACATAGATCGTGTCCTTACGCGTTACAACATGCAACAGTGCAAACCCTCCGTCGCTCCAGTAGTTAAGGGAGATGTTTTCGGTTCATTCCAGTGTCCGACAACAGAGGTTGAGAAGGAGCAAATGAGCCAGATACCTTACGCGTCAGTAGTCGGGAGCTTGATGTATGCTCAAGTCTGTACTCGCCCAGATATCGCTTATATTGCTGGAATGTTAGGCCGTTATCAGACCAATCCTGGCCTAGATCACTGGAAAGCAGCTAAGAAGGTACTTCGATATCTGCAAGGGACGAAAGACTATAAACTGACTTATAGAAGAAGTGATCATTTAGAAGTGGTGGGCTATTCTGATTCTGACTTTGCCAAATGCAAAGATGACAAGAAATCCACTTCGGGCTATATCTTTATGTTAGCAGGTGGCCCTATTTCATGGAAGAGTCATAAACAACAGTTGACCACAACTTCCACAATGATGGCAGAGTACATTGCTGTTTATAACGCAACCTGTCATGGAATGTTGCTTAGAAATCTGATCACTGGACTCAAAATCGTTAATTCCATTTCTAGACCATTGAAACTTTATTGTGATAATTCAGCTGCCGTTAGTTTCTCGAACAGTAACAGTTCGACTGGAGCTGGTTTATATCTTGATACAAAATATATGTTCGTACGTGAACGAGTTGAGGAAAATAATCTTTGTATCGAGTATATTAGTACTAAGGATATGCTTGCGGATCCGATGACTAAAGGTCTCCCTCCTAAGGTTTATGAAGAACATGTTCGTAATATGGGATTTTGTAAAGACCTTATTTGAGCATATTGTACTAGCTTATGTTTTATGTTAATGAAATTTCCTCAGTTTGATTTTGCATGTCTCTTAGAATATGTTCAACCGGTATAATGGCATATAGACAAATAAAGTTACAAGTCAAACAAAGGGCTTACGCGTATTTTGATCATAACGATTAGGTTTTAAATTAAGGCTATAGTATGATTAATGGGGGTCCTGAGTCGCATAATGATTCAACGGCTGTATTTCTCTGCTATAGTACTTGTTTAAGGCTAAAATGAGTGTTAACTCCTGATCAGGCTTATCTAATACTCATAGTAAATGATTACTCGGCTAAGTGGGAGAATGTAAGATTAAATATATTATGTAACAATATTTAATCTATAGCCATTATAATCATTTACATAATAAAGATCAAAATATATAATAACCTATTATTTAAATTAGTTGGTAATTGTTGATGGACCATATTACCCTTAGTAACTAATTAGGTTTCCTCCTGGGTGCTTATATAAGGAGAATTATGTGGAGGTTAAAGGGTTACTCAGTTACACACCCCATAAGCATAACATCAAATTCGTCCTCCATCTCCTAACCGATATCCCTTTTCGGTTCTCTAAGCCCCATCATCAGTCAGCACCCTAAGGAGGAACCAAATCACGATGACAAGCATGTCGAACTCCATTACTGGATTCTCCACCGGACTTTCTGCTGTGACAGGTATGATTTATTGTTTTCCCTCAAGCTCAAACAGAACTGAACCAACATTACCTCTATCCCGTAAGAATAGAGAGACTGCTTCCAGTGAGACCCCATGCTTGATAGTAGTTTTTTTAGCTCTAACCTCAGACTATAACATAAATGGCTCATGCATTGATGTGGGATTAACAATGGGACAGGATTTCTTTCACAAAATTATTAACTGAAGTACTAACCGATATATGTCTTTGTTAAACCAGATTTCTTTCACAAAATTATGTAAACATACACTATGTTGGTCCTCTGTTCAATCCTCACACTCTTATTGCGAACCTTGCAAATTTTCATTTTTACAATGCAAACAAGCCTCACAATTAAGACAGGTAACTGAAAGAAATTGGGCTAAAATGAGAACAAAACATATCAGATGCCTTTATGGCTCATGCTACGGTTTCTAAACTATCTGCGCACTTGCTTAATCCTTTCCTTTAACATTTATTTTCTCCACCCCGGAACTTAATCGTTTATGCTGGCTGATTTTGGGTTTAGTAACAGACCTCCCGGATTTTTTATCATCTTTCTGTTTTTTCTTGATGACTTTGGACGCTAATGTCTTCAATGGAATTGTAACATCAAGAGGTATAAGCACTTCTTGCAACTCATGCCATTCAAGATCTTCAAAATCTCCATCTTCATAAACCACTCTATACCAACCCGTTTCTTTGTCAAATTCAGTAACTTTCCCGTTAAACAATTTCCTACCGAATGGCTTCTGAACCTCCCTACCTTCAAACCACCCACCAAAGGACTCGCTCATTTTAGAATCTACGTTATTCTCAACCTTGCAGAGAATAGTATTATCATTTTCACTGGTGCATAGAGGAGACACCCCGTTAATAACCAATGCGGGCTCCCCATGTATCTCATAGATCCCCGATGTTGGAGAGTCTGTGTTGTCTTCTTTGAGTGTCATCTCCATTGCATACCCTGCAAAAAGAATAGAAGATAGTAGAGACAAAAAGTTAATAATCCATCAGTCTGAGAAAGCCTTGTTTCAAAACTTAATAAAACGTTCCGTCAAATGGTGGAACGAGATACAATACATAAAAGATTTCTTGCAACATCAAATGTTAAAAACTATGCTGCGAATATATGAAACAGGGTAGCATTAATCGATGCAAAATAGCCATATATTTGTAGCCATATATTTCAAATATAATCTAGAATGATACCAAAACGTAAGAAAGTAGGTACATTGTTAGGTATCAAGGCTGTAAAGGGTGATGAAAACGATCACACAACTATGCAGCTTGCTTCTGTTGACCGAGTTGACCATCAGAACACGCACAAACACAAACACGAACACTAAAACAGTAGCGTTCGTCAACTCTGGTCAACGTTGACTACTTGAGCAGTCAACAGAAGTCAAACACAAGCCAAACAGCAGCAGTTCGCTGCTTCTGCCGCTGCGTTTTTCTTTTGTTTCCTTTTCTTCTAGACAGCTATGATACCCTAATACATATGTCCTACATCAGGATACTGCAGCTAACGTAATAAAATAGGCACACAGCGGAATATATATGTACATATATTTACAAAAAAAACGCTTATTAAAAAAACCAAGTAGAGAAAACTACATTTCGTCATAATATTCTCAACCTTGCAGAGAATAATATTATCATTTTCACTGGTGCATACAGGAGGCACCCCGTTAATAACCAATGCGGGCTCCCCAGGTATCTCATAGATCCCGGATGTTGGAGAGTCTGTGTTGTCTTCTTTGAGTGTCGTCTCCATTACATACCCTGCAAAAAGAATAGAAGATAGTAGAGACAAAAAGTTAGTAATCCATCAGTCTGAGAAAGCCTTGTTTCAAAACTTAATAAAACGTTCCGTCAAATGGTGGACCGAGATACAATACATAAAAGATTTCTTGCAACATCAAATGTTAAAAACTCTGCTGCGAATATATGAAACAGGGTAGCATTAATCGATGCAAAATAGCCATCTATTGGTTGCCATATATTTCAAATATAATCTAGAATGATACCAAAACGTAAGAAAGTAGGTACATTGTTAGGTATCAAGGCTGTAAAGGGTGACGAAAACGATCACATAACTATGCAGCTGGCTGCTGTTGACCGAGTTGACCATCAAAACACGCACAAACACAAACACTAAAACAGTAGCGTTCGTCAACTCTGGTCAACGTTGCCTACTTGAGCAGTAGCCAAACAGCAGCAGTTCGCTGCTGCTGCCGCTGCGTTTTTTCTTTTGTTTCCTTTTCTTCTAGACAGCTATGATACCCTAATACATATGTCCTACATCAGGATACTGCAGCTAACGTAATAAAATAGGCACACGGCGGAATATATATGTACATATATTTACAAAAAAACGCTTATTAAAAAACCAAGTAGAGAAAACTGCTGGAACTGCAAAAACACTTGTACCTGTTTCTTTACATACATAAAGCGTTTAGGTAACCGTACAATCCGCTCTTTTACTCTCTCCCGTTACATCTACCCTACCGTACACATTCTTATGTAATTCTCACAGTCCTCTACTTCAATATGGCTCCGGAATCACAAATATGCATAGTATTGCATACACACACAACATACAATATATATATATATATATATATCTGCTATCAACTACAGTGATTCACAAAGTACATTACATTTAACAGATTGTAAGCCCTACCCAATAATTTCTACATTTCGTCATAATATCACATTAGAAATGACACCCTAACTCTGACAGTTAAATTAACAAGAAACATAGATACATTGACATTACTAGAACATCTGAATTGACACATACCTGAAGTCCTGAAGAATTAAACGAATCTTTGTCCTGTAGTGTCGATTCCCTAATCGCCCAAATATTTTTCTGGAATTAATTCGCCTTGAATGTTATAACGTGTATATATAGTGCGAAGTTTAGAACAACGCCAAATACACACCAAACTATATACTATTTACAAAATTGGACACCAAAGTTTTATGTTTTCCAGCCTTACACTTTTTTTTTCAATTGCAATGGTTTTAGAAGCAAGGTTCTAAGGATCGCTAGGCGTTAGTCGACCAATGAGGTACTGACTAGGGATTAATAGAGATTAATCGAATTGAAATTTTATATGCAATTTTTAGTTTTATATATATATATATATATAGGGAGGGGCTCATGCGAGAACCACCCTTATTGTGAGAACCTTGAGAACCAATGTGAACACAACCTAAAATAGCTAAAAAAACCTAACCCCCACCCCCCCCCCCCCACCCAAAACCTAAACCTAACCCCCCCCCCCCCAAAAAAAAAACCTAAACCCCCCTCCCCCACCCCCAAAAAACCTAAACCCCCCCCCCCCCCCCCCACAAGCTAAAATGCTAAAAACTAAACCCCCAAAAAACCTTAAAAAATCTATAAAAAAAATCAAAAAAAAAATCTAAAATTTTTTTTTTGATTTTTTTTTAATATTTTTTAGGTTAAAATTGCTACTTTTCGAAGCCAAAAAAAATTTTTAAAAAACATTTTTTTTTTTTGGCTTCGAAAAGTAACGATTTTAACCTAAAAAATATTAAAAAAATCAAAAAAAAAATTTGTGTGATTTTTAGCTATTTTTAGGCATTTTTGGTGTGTTCACATTGGTTCTCGCGGTTCTCACAATAAGAGGTGGTTCTCGCATGATCTTCTCCCTATATATATATATATACACACATACATTTTTTATGTATTTTTCAAGTAAACATATTTTAACATCTTATTCGACCCATACGACCCATATTTTCAAGTAGATAGGATTTATTACCGGAATTTACAGGTTTTGTTCAAGAATCTGACCTAAATTTGGCCGGAATCGCTAGACTACCATCGATTTTTGGCCAATTAAGACTGGATTTGACTATTGTTGACCACCTACTGATTAATTAACCGATTAGATAAAAACTACTCGGTGAACCTAGGACTAGTGTATCACCCTAACACCTTTAACCTTAAAACGACGCAACGGAAAAACGAGCCTTAAAATTTCTTTCTTATTTAGTTACATTACTTACATAAAGCCTCAAATTACAATATATCAAACAATTTCTTAGAAGGGATCTACAGCATTCATACTTAAAATTGATACTTTAAGACGATACATAATTCAAACTATGTGACTATTCTTCCATACAACCCTTGTTCTTTGGCTCGATCAACACTTGCTTATCTTCGCTAGTGGTAGAGGAAATCCGTGCGATACCTGTGGACATCACATACAACTTAACCATTAGTCATTAACACATCATACAACATTATTCTATATAATAGGAAGTCGTATAAAAATCCATGATGTAAACTTAGGTTCATTCAAGCATTCTTTTAAATTCTCTTAATCCAATTTCGGCTTCAATCTCTCATTAACCTGACGATTTCATACCTGCATTACATTCCAATCTCAAAGCACAACATTAGTAATCGCCGATGCCCAAATGTGTTGAAACCATTCCTTCATACATTTATAACATCTCCCTTTCTTACATGTATACATTCCTAATTCCTACATACATACAAACATCTACACCTACATATATGCATACACATTCATACACATATACATTCATACGAGCTCACGCATACCACTATTATTCACATATACATATGCTTCTTGTCATGATCACAACTTCCCATAATATAAGTTTTATTCTTATCGTCCTGCATATCTACTCGTTCATAGGCTTGATTACTTATAGAATTCCTTCACTAACATGAAGGAAAAATTCATACTCTCGCTATCCGGAGGCTCATATAATCACTTATATTCAAAACCGACTTTAATATAAGTAATGAAACATTGAAAATTATTTAAAACATCGAGTCCGGATACGAAATCGAATAAGGAAACAAAGATTGCCAGCTGTTGGCTTCCTCGCGAGGCGCGACAGATGCAGCCCCCGGCTCTCGCGGGGCACGACAGATGCAGCCCCCAGCTCTCGCGGGGCGCATCGGATGTCGCGGTGGGCGACCATGTTGTAGGTTCCTCGTCGCGTGACGCGACGCCCTGATTTCGACAGAATGTTCCTCATTTCTGCTGCACATTTGCCTAGCTATGATTTTAACCAAAATTCCAACTTCTAAGTTTCATAACTTTTGATCTAAATATCCAAATTACATGATTCTTGTTTCTATACGATCGTAATCTAATTACGGGTCCATTTAATACCTCGGGTCGCATCAAGAGCTGGCTTATAAGTAAACGGCTTATAAATCCTTTATACCATTATTCGACCCATTTAATCCTACTAATTTACCTTCGCTATAAATAACTCCTTCGTTACACTAAAATAACACTTACCTTGATACTCTCATTCAATACATAATCCGGCAGAACGAGAACTGTAATAAAAAGACTGAAGAGAAAATTTCCGGCAGAAGATGATGAAGATGATGATGATATTGACGATACTCCTATACCAAAACTTAGCAGTTGGGTATTGCATGGGAAGAAGTAACACTTAAAGTGACTTATAAAAATGGGGTGCAATATTCAAGGCCAATGGAAGAAATGTTGAAGACAGGGTTGCTATCCATCATTGAACAACTCTGTGATTTAGCACCTTCAAACGATCCAAAACCCAAGAATGCAGTGATATTCAAGAATAGGCTGCAGCAAAGAAGAGACGAGCTAATGGCGTTATACGCAAAAATGAAATTTGATGATGAAGAATCTAAAGAAAGTGATGAACAAAGCGATGGGTACATCTCTGATGTAATCCCACCTATGTAAGACTATTAGTTTATTTTGATTTTCGTCTTATTGTAGTTTTATAAAATATTAATCTATGGCAATCAATTATTAACAAAAAGATACAAAACGCCAAAAATGACATGGAAAAAGCCATAACGCCAAAAAATTAACTATGTGACACAAAAAGAATTAATTCAAAGAGAAGGAATATGAGAAAAACAGTAAAACGCCAAATAATTAATAATTCTATATAACGCCAAAATTATCTTGCACGTAAAAAATAAAGCTGCATGTCAAACGCGAAAATCATGAAAGGAGAAGGATACTAAAAAGACAAAAAAAAAACCCCTCGGACCCTGATCATGCCCCGCGCCACGTGTTTGGCCAGGATGCGTTCTCACCGTTCTCACACTTTTTGTCGTTTTCTCTTGAACCCGTTTCTACATATATATACATATATACATATGTATATGTATATATATACATATGTATATGTATATATATACATATGTATATATATACATAGGCTAATTATAAGGAGAAAACCCACTCCAGTTGACTAAACCCAAGAAACCCAATTGTGTGGACTAGAAACATCCACGCCATTTATGTCAAATATGAGATAAAGGGCAATTTTGGAATTTTACACTAGACAAGGAGAAGCTTTTTTTGCTGACATCCCTTCATCACCATCACACATCTCTACCTCATCCCACACACTTCTCTCTCTCTTTCTCTCTCTCTTTCTCTCTCTCTTAAGATAACCATTTTCCAGATCTTAAACAAAAAATTCTTCTTCTTATCAAAATCGTTCATAATCAACCACCACAACTCCAAATGCTCCAAACAAAAAAGATGCTCCGAATTAAAAAAAACGCCAGATGCTCCGGTTGAAGATGCTCCGGGAAGATGCAACCAGATCCAAAAGATGCTCCAGATACGGTTGAAGATGTTCGATTTTGAAGATGATGTTTCAGATGACGGTTCAATGTTGAAGATAATCCAAAAGTTGTTGAAGATGTTCCAGATCTAAAAGATCCCCCAGATCAATAAGTATGTTTGTGTTTTTGTAGATCTTCCTTTTTTGTGTTTTGTAGATCTCCAACATTTTTTTGTAATTTTCAGATTCACAATTTTTTGTGTTCCAGATCTAAAAGGTCCTCTAGATTTGCAATTTTTTTGTGTTCCAGATCTAAAAGGTCCTCTTGATACAATCATGAAACAAAGTGAGTTTTGTTGTTACAAAAAAATAACATGGTGGGTTTTGTATAATAAAGATAGAGTAAATTTTGTTAGATGAAACAAATGTGTTAGTTTACACAGGTCAAAGGGATTCGTGTGAGTGTAACAATTGGGTCATAATAATGTAATATTTTTATTTAACAGAAAGTAACATGGTCTTTGGTTATGTTACACTTTTTTTGTGTTACATCTTTATGTAACCCAACATAGCTGGGTTTTAGTAATGTAACAATTCTAATATGTTTTGTTAGTTTCATATTTAAAAATTCTAAAAAAACATAAATAGATGATATATGTAACACCTCTTATGCTTTTTATTATTGATTTTATAAATTTTTTTGTGTAAAAATTTGTTTCAGATCTAAACAAATCGAAACAATTTGATTTAAGTTCTTGTTTATTGAATTAAAATCGAAGTTACTTTCTTGTTTATTGTTATTAATTGTAGTTTTTCTCTTGATAAATTTGTTGATTTTTGTAGAGTGACGTGAAGCATGGTGTGGTTCATATGACGGTTCGATGTTTTAGATCTGGAGCATTTAGTTCTTGTTTTCTGGATATGTTGTTTTTTATTACTGTTTTTTTCATTTTTTTGTGTAAAATTTGTTTTCAGATATGAAACAATTTGATTTAAGTTCTTATGTATTGGATTCTTGTTAATGAAGTTATATTTTTTATGTACATGTTACTCATAACAATTCTTTGCATCTTAGTTATGAAATTCCAAGATCTAGGCATTTTTTATGTAACCGGGTGTTAGAAATATAACAATCAAAGAAAAAATGCATGTTACATTTTTTGTGTTACATAAATAATACAAGTTACCTTTTTTTGTGTTACATAAAAAATGTAACAATCAAAACAAAATTGCCTGTTACATTTTTTGTGCTACAGAAATAATGTTGGTGTAGTGATGTAAGTGATTATGAAGATATGGATCAAGATTCTTGCAAACATTGGATAAAAATGACTTTATTGTTTGTAATTATTTACATATATTGTTCAAGTTTTTATTATGTATATAAAATAAATGCAATAGGTTTTAAATTTTGAATTAAGAGTTACATATATATTTGAAAATGAAAACAAAAAGTGTCGATACTAGAGAGAGAGAATAGGAAAGATGAATTATAGTGTAGGTTTGAAAACAACTATGAGAGATAAAGAGGTTGTTTTTCAGTTCTAGGGAAAGATGAATTTGTACTTTCTACCTTTTTTTATATTATCTTACATTGGGAAATGACATCTCTCAAGAACCATTTTTTTGTAATCTGACAATTTCATATCATCATAATTACACTTTTTTCAAAAGAATCAAATTTTGTCCTCAATGCCGAAAATACCCTTGTCTGTCCTTATTGTTATTATTTTAGTAAAAGTGTGATTACTTTTACTGCAAATGGATTACAACCATTCATCTTGTTTAATCAATGGTTGTTATTGGGTTTTCAGGGTTTAGTCAACTGGAGTGGGTTTTCGATTTATCCTTGCCCTATATACATATGTATATATATATATACATACATATGTATATATATATGTATACATATACATATGTATGTATACATTGTTGGGATTGAACCCTACCAGAGGAACAGATAATGTAAAGCCAAAACCAGGTCACAACAGAGGATTCACAATAAGCAGCAGTTTACACTTTGCTCTCCCCTTGAAAGTGATTTATAACAACTGATGGTCTCTATCCACTGTCCATATACAACTGTTGCTGCCCTTTCAACTGCTGATCAAAACCCTGAAGTATCCAACACTGCTGGTCCTATCTACTGATGATAAAGCACTGCCAAGTCAAGGACTGATCAACCTTAAGTAAAGCACTGACATAAAGGGAGAGCAGCTGTTTAGTGAATTAATTGTTTTATGTATAGTCAGTGGTTAGGTTAGCAGTGTTTGTGTAAGGACACTAGATACAGGTTGTTAGGCTGTTAGACGTCGCTTTCATGGTGACGTCAGCTGAGATACCTCAGTAGTTTGGTTTGCCTATAAATGTAACAGTACCCTGTACTGTTACATTTGATTGACTAAGCGAGTTCTTCTCCTCATGTCTAATCCTTTCATCTTGTGTGCAAACCAACCTTGGGGCATCAGGCTGAGGGGGAGTTTAGTATGTAAGCATATCTGTAATCTTTTGCTTTGATTTGTAAATCCTTTGACTCTATGAGAAGCAATTGTTTATCAAACTATTTTCTCCTTTGATTGTGTTTACAAAGTTTGTTTTCATTTCCGCTGCACTTTACATGTTTTCATATTCACAAATTGTTCAAAACATACAAACAAACACAATCATGAGAGCCTCCGATCATAACAATTGGTATCAGAGCCTGGACAGTCAAATTCGATCTAATAATCAATTTGACATAACAGTTCGGCTCAAAATTCATTGATACTAAGGTTGGTTGTATTTAGTTGAAAAACAGAGTACCGAGTAAATCATGTTCAAAGTGGTTAATCAAAAACTCTGTAAATCAACCAAGATGTCATATGACACACAAATTTCACACAACAAGTGAATTCATGCACAAGTCACTCATAGTTTTCAGATCTGAAAACATATCTGTTAAACTATGGGATTATTTCATGTTTTCAAAATTGATTTCAATTGCTGTTATGAAAATTGTGATGTCACCTTATTAAAATGCTAAAGTATGAACCTCAGATTAACAAAAACCTATGTTCATAAAACATTAGCGTTCTTGTTAAATTAAAAAGAGGGGAATTAAAACTTTAGTCATTCAAATCTTATGTGTTGAAAACAGGTTGAGTTCCTCAAAAGGACAAAATCAACTATGTTAAAATACATTGAGGAAATTCACAAAAACTCAGAAGTGTGTCTATCTCAAAACTTTTGAAGTCAAAAGAAAAGAGTATAAACATAAAACACTTATGAGTCAAAGTTTAGGGTAATAATGGTCATTAAGCAATTATGTGCATTCATCTGTTCAGGAAAAAGGTTTTGATTCCAATGAATGAACTCCAAAGAGGACTAGACAAATGTTCAAAAATTTATCCATGTGTCCTCATGTTTGCAATCAACTGACAAAGAAAATGGTACCAAACAGTGGTCAAAATGTATCCAAAAGTTTCCTACCACTGTTGTCAAACCACTGACCATTTTCAAAAACTTGTGAATGATGTGATTATATACTCTATTGAAATTATACCAGATCCTTTTTGATACTATTCTCATAAAATCCTTTAACCATTTTTTTTTGTGTTCAAAGGATTTTCTCGAATAACCAGGATATATTATTCATTTTTTTTTTGGAATAATATATTTGGAACTGTTGCTTGTTTTTGTTGGCAACAGTTTCAGCTCCTGTCAGGATGTAATACCTTATTTTTGGTGGTATTATTGTCCTCATAAATGGGTCAAAAGGAAATGGTACATATGCCAAGATCATGTCATACTCAGTTTTGCCCCAATTTTTTTTTTAATCAAAGGTTGATTGCAAACTATGCTTGAATTACTAGGGTACTCATGTTTTAATTGAATATTAAACGAAAATGAGTTGCCTTAGCAAAAAGTTTTCATCATATGGGGTACTAAACCACTGTCTTTCAAAATTGACATGTGGCAAAACCTTGAATGAAAATCTTCAAAACTGTTGCTGAAACACATGTCCTTCAGATCTGTACCATTTACCCTAACCACTGTTTTGTTCCAACGTCTGATCTCTAAACGCTGTCCACTGCTGAAAGTTAACCACTGATCCCTCATTTTCTTGAAAAGCACTGATGTTCAAAATCAGTGTCTTATCCACTGATATGCTATCCACTGATAGTAAAAATCATCCACTGCCCACAATTTTTACCGATGTAACCACTGATGCTTGATACGTCAGTGGCTCTTAAAACAACTGTTCTCCATACTTCATCCGTTTCATCAGTGTTTGACACGTGGTCAGTTTTTAGCCCTCAGATCGTAATAACCGCTGCCACATCAGCGATCATTTTTTTTCTTAAATAAAACCCTGCCCTAAACCCCAAACAGGGTTTTACACTGTCGAATTGAATTCCAAAAATTCTCTTCTCATAGCAGTTTCCAACCCTTCTTCTCAAAAACTTCAAAATCATTCTTCATTTTTTCTCTGCAAGAATGACGAAATCAAAGTCAAAATCAAAATCTAAACCAAAATCACCATCACCCTCCAAAGAGGTCGCTCAAACGGCCGAAGAACCCATCGAGATACCATACAAACAATCTCACAACTATTTGGGTTTACTCACAAAACCCACAAACAACCATACCTTCGATTCCATTCTCGACACCAAATCTACATCAAAGTACAAAACTTTGTTGACAATAGACGCCCCCATATATCTGCAAACCCAGAGAGAGTTCTGGAAAAATGCTACGTTTGAAAAACAAGATGATAAAGTAGTAGCCATTAACTCCTCGATACAGGGTACGGCGATTCAAATCACTCCACAATCACTATCAGAAATCTTCAAACTCGATGATCAGAAAGATAAAGCTTCCTTTGACAAAAACGAGTTAAAAGCTGATTTTCTGAAAAGGGGCTATGCAGAACAGTCAAAGGTAGATACCCTACAAAAGGGTTATTTTCCATCTGCACCCAGATTTTTATTTCACACACTTCTGATGTGTGCTTCGAATAAAACAACATCTTTTAACGAAATACCATTGAAAATTCAATGCCTGGGTTACGCTATTTTGAATAATAAGGACTACAACTACTCCCAGGAGATTTTCAATGACATGGTGAAAAACGTTGAAAGTAAAGCATTTTTGTTGTTTCCAAGATTTTTGAGTTATTATTTTCTACAAAAATTTGATAAGAAAATGAAGATTTGCTTAAAAAAGGTGTCTATTTTCAAATAAAAAGCTTAACAAAAGAAACATTTTCAAGGATGATGGCACCTATAAAAACAAAAGCAGAGGTGCCTGAGCAGAATTTAGCAGTTACAACTGCTCCTCGGACATCTGCTGTTGAGCCCACTGCTCCAGGTGATCAAAGCAGCACAACCACTGCTTTGAAACCCACACCTGACATCACCAAAAAGACCAAAAGAAAAACATCCAGAAAACCCACCAAACCCAAAACAAAGGCAACTCTGGAAGATGAGATCCCAGAGGAAATGCCTGTGACAACACAAAAGTCACCACAAACCACTGCTGCTACTTCCTCACAGCAGTTGGAAGAAAGATCTCAACCCATGCCTAAAACTCCTCCTGCATCCTCACAAAAGGATCAGGTTGTAAGCACAGGGACACCACAATATGAAGCTCTGAATCCACTCGGATCCATCTTCCTCAGTCCTGATCCCAAGGACATGTCTCTTTCAACCCCCATACCCTCACCAATCATAATGCCACAATCCATGCTACCCTTGTTGCATGCAGCTGCTATAGCTCAGACACAAACCAGTTCCTCTCTATCACCTGTCACTGAGAGTATACCCCCACAGGTGACTGGGTCTGATGCTACTACTCCTGCTATCCCAGCAACAATTGAGGAGGTTACACCCCCTGAGTTACAAGTAACTCTCGGTGGTAGTTCAAGTGGAGCAGCAACTACAACTGGTGGATCAACAGATCCTCAGTTGGACAGTTGTTTCATAAGTAAGACTCCCTTGAAGGCAATTTCTTCCATGGCAACTTCGGTAACCACCAGTGAGTTGGATCTAACCACTGGTACCATCAAAGGTTTATCGAATGCTGAAGAAAGAAGTCCCCAGTACCAAGAACAAGGGGCATCAATGGGTGATTTTTGGGACTCTGTTCCTAAGTCACACATTGATATAACCACTGCTGGTGGGGATTCAGATGATCCCAGTAAAATGGGTGATGATTCAAGATATCAGGAATTGACGGGCAGAGTGGAAAAACTTGAAGAATCAGTTTCTGAAATAAAGGAGATGGTGCAAGAGATTTTAAAAGCTCAGAAAGCACAATCCAATGCTGTTCCTGCTCAAGCACCTGTTCCACAACAAGCACCTGCTGCAAATGAGCTTTGGAATATTTTCCAACCCATGCTTGAAAAACAGCAACAAATGGCTGATCAAAAGCATGCTATTCAAGTACAAATGCTGACCAACATGGTGGAATCAAGGTTCAAGGACGCTCAAGCAGATATCAAGGCTATTAAGGCCAGTATCCAAACTACCACTGGCAAGGCTCCTTCAACTTTACTATTCTTTGATGACCCCCTTGCAGATAATGCCAAAAAGGGGGAGATAATGAAGCAAATGAAGAAGAAGGGAATAGAACATGGCCTTCATATTGAGCCTGAAAAAGAAAAATAAAAAGAAAAGCAGGTCTCAAAACCTGTTAGTCAAACAGCTGATACACCAGTAGTTTCAAAAACTGCTGTCAGTAGCCAAACAGCTGCCATGTCATCAACACACACACTTTCAACACACACCACTCTACCACACACCACCACAACTACTGCTCTACCACCATCATCTACAATCACACCATCATCACTGCCTCCTGCCATAAAGCAGAAGACAGCAGATGTTACAACATCTGCTGTAATGACAACAGTGATTGAAACACCAGTTGTTTCAACCACTGTCAGTCAATCACTATCTCAAACCACTGATTCTCCCAAAATATCATTTGCCCCTTCTTCATTAAAAAGGAGAAGGAATCTCATATCAGATGATGATTCACCACCACCATCACCACCATCAAAAATTACCTCACCACTTCCATCCCCTGCTCAAAAGCAGAAGACAACTGCTGACATATCAGCAGTTGTAATGACAACAGATGTTGAGACACCAGTTGTTTCAACAGCTGTTAGTCAGTCATCCACCACTGCTCTCACCTTTTCTACATCACAACCAAAGCTCTTTAACAGAAAAAGAAAGCCAATCCCTGCCGATGAGGGTATACATGATCCTAATGCTGCACAACATCCACTGGAGCTTGAAGCTATCAAAAATGAGATGAGGCAATTCTATACAGAAGAAGATCCTTCAAAAAGAAGATTCTCCTCACTCATAGGCTACATGCCACCAGATGATATGGATGACTACCTCAAAATCAAGGCAAGGCAAGCTAAACTAAGAGCTAAATTTGAAAGTGAACGTGACCGATTAAGCGAAGATGGCATTGCTAAAAGACTGGAGTTTTACTTCACAAAAGTAAAGCAGATAGAAGAATTTGCACAAGACCTAAACAGAGAAAAGGCTGAACAAAAGAAAAAGTTAAGAAAACAATATCTAGCCTACATCATGAAAGAGAAATTCTATCCTGCTGAAGAACAATAGTTCGAAGAATGGCCAATAGTCGCTCTAAAGCATGAAGCAGAAAGGATTGAGAAAATCAAGAATGATCCTACAAAGAAGAAGAATGCTCCAAACTGGAGAAAATACAAAAAGCTCATTGCTGACTTAACTGCTGAATATAAAAGAAACAAAAAGGAGCTGGTGGATGCGAAAATGGATACTGCTGAAGCCATATCAAAATGGTCAAAACAGCAGACCGATGAAGCCTATGAAAGGCTAAAGAAAAGAAAGATAACTGTTTCAAGCACCTCAAAGAAGCGAGAACATATGATGAAGCTTGAACAGAAAATTGAAAACCTCATGACAATGTTAAAAATCAGCAGACAGTTCTACTCTTGTGTCAAACCAAGTTGAAGGCAAACAGCTGACTGAAGAAGAGGTAATAGAAAAAGAAGCAGAGTATCTCAAGGGTGCCATCTTAAAAATGGGTCTGAATGAAGACAGCTCATCAAAGCTTCAAAACCTTTTTAAGAAGGTATTAAACAAACCTGCGTCTCCAAACACTGCAAAAGACAAGACAGAAGTTGAAAGACAAGAACTTATTGAACAAGAAACTGCAGAAGATATAGCTGCAGCAGACAAAGTCATTGAAGAAGCTTTCAAAAGAATGTCTGAAAGTCTGCAGGTGTTTTCAAGGCCATCATCCCTCAACTCATCAGCAAATAAGTCTCTCCCAAGAAACCCACTTGGCTTAAAAATACTAAAGTGGATGTCTGATCAAAAGACTCACGTATTGACCTTGGTCAGAGCCAATGGCGAAGTGAAGTACATATCAAGGAAAGAAGCACTAGGCCTTAGTGTTGAAGATTTGCAGGATCTCCTTGAACTTTCACTGTGTAGGGATGAGGATGACCAGAGTGCAAAGGAATTTGAAGCTGAATTCAAAGAACAAGCTAAGGCACTCTTGATGAGTAATAAAGGTCCTGAATAATGAAGGGTTTTGGCATTATCTGTTCCAGGGGGAGATTGTTGGGATTGAACCCTACCAGAGGAACAGATAATGTAAAGCCAAAACCAGGTCACAACAGAGGATTCACAATAAGCAGCAGTTTACACTTTGCTCTCCCCTTGAAAGTGATTTATAACAACTGATGGTCTCTATCCACTGTCCATATACAACTACTGCTGCCCTTTCAACTGCTGATCAAAACCCTGAAGTATCCAACACTGTTGGTCCTATCTACTGATGATAAAGCACTGCCAAGTCAAGGACTGATCAACCTTGAGTAAAGCACTGACATAAAGGGAGAGCAGCTGTTTAGTGAATTAATTGTTTTATGTATAGTCAGTGGTTAGGTTAGCAGTGTTTGTGTAAGGACAGTAGATACAGGTTGTTAGGCTGTTAGACGTCGCTTTCATGGTGACGTCAGCTGAGATACCTCAGTAGTTTGGTTTGCCTATAAATGTAACAGTACCCTGTACTGTTACATTTGATTGACTAAGCGAGTTCTTCTCCTCATGTCTAATCCTTTCATCTTGTGTGCAAACCAACCTTGGGGCATCAGGCTGAGGGGGAGTTTAGTTTGTAAGCATATATGTAATCTTTTGCTTTGATTTGTAAATCCTTTGACTCTATGAGAAGCAATTGTTTATCAAACTATTTTCTCCTTTGATTGTGTTTACAAAGTTTGTTTTCATTTCCACTGCACTTTACATGTTTTCATATTCACAAATTGTTCAAAACATACAAACAAACACAATCATGAGAGCCTCCGATCATAACATACATATATATATATATATACATATGTATATGTATACATATTATATATACATATGGAGTGCGGTTAACATACAAGACGCCATATCGTACTTCACGTACGCGACAACGTCAACCATCAG
The DNA here is from genome assembly GCA_030545235.1 of Helianthus tuberosus. Taxonomy (NCBI): domain Eukaryota; kingdom Viridiplantae; phylum Streptophyta; class Magnoliopsida; order Asterales; family Asteraceae; genus Helianthus; species Helianthus tuberosus. The sequence goes on along the minus strand of CM060373.1, from coordinate 30,773,003 downwards.
ATCAGGGAAAAATAACGCATGGAACCCTAGTTTTTGTGATAATCACGCATGGAGGTACAAAATCACGCATGGGAGCCTTATAATCACGCATGGGATACACATCACGCATGTTATAGTTGATCAAAAAAAAATCACGCAAGTTATATATGTTGTCGCGTACGTTAATGTAGGATAAGCCTTTTTGTACATTATACTTTCTCTATACATATGTATGTATATACATATGTATGTATATATATATATATATATATGGACTAGATGACGCAGTGGCGTTTTCGTATATGTATATATATATATATATATATATATGTAGAAAAGGGTTCAAGAGAAAACGACAAAAATATATAGGGTTAGGATTTAGAGAAAACGGTGAAAAGTGTGAGAACGAAGAGAACGGTTATGGATCGTCAGATTAAAACAATCTATGGACTAGATGACGCAGTGGCGTTTATATATATATATATATATGTAGAAACGGGTTCAAGAGAAAACGACAAAAATATATAGGGTTAGGATTTAGAGAAAACGGTGAAAAGTGTGAGAACGAAGAGAACGGTTATGGATCGTCAGATTAAAACAATCTATGGACTAGATGACGCAGTTGCGTTTTCGTAAATAACATCACTTTTATTACTGTGACGCGCTTCATTAAGGGTAAAAAAGTCTTTTGACTTCTCTACACAAAACGCCATCCAATGAAATAAAACGCCATTAAAATTACCGCCTTAACCTACAATAGCACTCACCATCCTAATCTAAAAACGCCATTAGATATAAAACGCCAAACTTAATTATAATAAAATCCTTCCTAAAAAAATGCCAAAAAACATCCTATATATACAACATCTCAGACCTACCATTAAAACACACAAAAACCCAAACGCCATATTTAATATATACCATTCGTTTTAGAAATGCCTAAAACCCGAACTTCAAATATCCTCTAAACCAAAACGTTTATTTGAAATTCAGTTTGATTGTCGGTAAGGTTTCGCTCAATGTAATGGACAAAATCCTTAAGTGAGAATATTGTCCATTTCATTGAGTAAAATCTTATTGACTTTATCCTCAACTTCCATCCAATTTATAAAGCCAAAACATACAAAAACATTATAGAGGTTTGTTGTCAATAAAGTTTAGCTGTATGGGGTGGAGAACATTGTCAGACATCTTTCTTAATTAAGGATTAACAATGTTGTCCATCTCATACAGCAAAACATTATTGATTTTAGCATGATCAAATTTAGAGGTTTAAGGTACTTTTATTTAGTGGCGTTCTTTTTCTCGGTAAAACGCCAAAAAGTTAAAAAATTAAACATCATTCATTGGAAATTCAAGATTGTTGGCTGAAGGATGTAAACTCAATAACATTTTGTTGCATGAGATGGACAAATCTTCAAGAAAAAGAGGCTGATTTCAGACCTTGTGCTTCCAAACGGCGACAAAAAAACTACTTAAAAAAAATGAATCATACAAAAGTTGAAACAGCCAGTTAAGATGATTCAAAAAAGAAGAAAGAGACTGGTGACAGTGAAGATTTGGAAGATCAATTGTTTATATGTATATTTTTTTAATTTCCTATTTCAGTTGATTGTTATATAATAACAACGCCATATATAATAAAAACACCGCACCGCCAAAATGCTTGTCAAAACGACATCATGCGATAAAATGCCCCAAAAACTACCAAACTATAATAAAATTGCTTTGGATAAGTATTATAAAAAACCCAAAATAAAAAAAAAATAAAAACCAAACTTGAATAGGGTAACTACAAAACAGTAAAACTGAAGAGACGGAAATTTTATTATATTAGAATCTAAAACGCCAAACTTGAAAGATGGGACGTGAAGAAACACTGGTTTAATCGACCGAAATCAATTGAACCAGGGGGTTTGAATCTGCATAAAAGGGTTAGGTCTTCTCGTTTGATTCGGGGGTGACTAATCTACTTCTTCGAACAACAACTACAAAACAAACAGCCGTTAGACTCGCCACGGGGAAACAGGCGGACGAGGTTCATGTGCCGGTGTGGAAGTTGAAGAAAGGGGATACTTTTTCTGATTGGCATGTGTGCCATGATTGGTTACAGGGAACCTTTCCTCCTGGGGAGATTAAGTTCCAAGAAGGGCGTCCTCATGAGTAGACTTATCATGCCTACCTTGAAGAAGCGGCTACTTATACATCCACTATGCATCGTATAGTGCGTGAATGGCGTAGTATGCATAAGGAATGAGCTACTTTTGAAGCGTCCATGAAGAAAGTTGCTGAGGATGAGGCCCGGGCTGCCCTATTGAGGGCTAAGTTAGAAGCTGATCGGGCCAAGTTTGAGAATGAACAAAAGACTGAGGAATAGTCTGATGCTGGTTGGAAGAGGAAAGTGGAGGCTGAGGCTGCTCTTCTTTTTAAGGAGCGCAAAAATTGGAGGGATATTTACGAGAAAGACAATAATGAGAAGATGAGTCTCCGCAATGTTATTAACAATCTCAAAGCTGAAGTTGAGAAGTTGAAAAAACAAGATGCATAGATTGAGAAACTAAAACAAGAAAAGGCTTAGGCGGAAGCAGCGCGTGATGAAGCACGCTCTCATAGGGAAAGAAGTAATCAAAGAGAGGTACGGACCTGCGCTACCCTTGCCTTTAAAGATAAGGAGATAGAAGAAATTCTTTATTATCTGAGCAGGAACAACTTACGGCGAAAGTTGAGTCTGCCAAAAAGGATTTGGAGCTTGAACGGACTGAGAAGGCTGAGACTTCCTGCCGGCTTGCCGAAACTGAAGAGAAGTTGGAAAACTCTGAGACTGCGCGGGCAACGGCGGAAGTGAGCTTAAGCCACTGAAAAGTGATATGTTGTGGTTGAAAGAACGCGGAATTGCAAGCATAAGTTTATCTTTCTTTGATAACATTTAGCAATGCATGTGCGTCTTTTTACTCTTTTTTTACTTTTTGTGCAGGTTGTTGAGTCAGTTCTTAGTTCTGAAGAACTAGATAAGACGGTTGCACATCTGCTGGTTGCTGCGCGGAATGATGGGTATGCCCAAGGGTATGCAGAGTATTCTCACCATGTGGTTAATGCTTTAAAGGTTGACTGGGACACTAGTAAGTCTGCTACTCATGGTGTTGATACTGAAGCTGCTCTTGCTGCTGCGAAGACGCGATTTAATACTTTACAGCTTCCGGTTATGGATCTTATTAATGCTGCGCTACACTCTGAAGAGTTCATGACGCGATTAAGAGAAGTTTTCCCAGACAGGGAAGAGGGTGAAGACGAAGACCTAGCTTAGGTTTTCTTTGCTTTGTATGAACAATGGATAGTCAACTTTAGGTTTGGGACGTAGATCCCTGTTTGTGAATGCGCTATGGTGTAAGTAACTTTATTTTACACACTGTCGTGTATGTTTATAATTTCTTGTTAAGGCGTGTGATGCGCCAGTAACTAGTATGAAATGTGTTTGAATTACAATATTTTGCATGAGTACAATTTCTTTGATTAGGTAAGGCGAATAAAGGTGGTATAAAGCTCATGTGTGAACGTAAGGCTGGGCCTTGTGTGATGCGTGTATTCACTGACCGTTCATGAGACTTGTGTTACGGTTACCATAATGTTTTTGCGCTTACCAAAAGGAATTGCTTGCACTTTGTTATAAACACAGAAATAATAGAACTAACTTTGCTTTGATTAATGATAAGGCTCAGTGGCCGTAGTATAAAGTCGTCTGTCTAGGATAATTAAATGGAACTTAACTTACTCATACTATAGTTCTACGCCATGGATTGCTAAGTTAAAGAACTTGACCAACATGTGAAGAGGCTATTGTATGCTACTTGCTACTTGCTTCTTGCGCCGCTTAGTTTTTAGCTTTCTTACTCGGGCCTTCATCGTCGCGAGTAATTTGCTTTATATCATTCCGCACGTTCTGCAGTAAGTGGGTGAGTTCACCACTTTTGAGCGCTTTTTCAATCTCGGTGCGGAGAGATATACAATTGTTTGTAGTGTGACCATTATCCTTGTGGTAGTCACAATACTGATTCGGATCTTGACCCTTCTTGTTCTTCATTGGCGGAGGGGTTTTAAACTGATAGTCTTCTGTGCTGAGCACCTCCGCCGGAGTTTTCGTTAGGGGGTCCTCTGTCGTTCTCTATTCTCTTGCTTTGTTTCCCTCTGCGCTGTGAGCTTGTTGATAGTCTCCTGAGCATCGTCAGACGAGTATGCTCCAGGAGTTAAGTCACGCCAATTCTTCTTGAATTTCTTTCCACCGCTACCACTCATGTCTTGCAGACGATTGTGCGGTGGCGGTGGCCTGTTGGTGCTGAGGTTTCATTCTGTTTGGGTGTATACTTTTGCTGCAGCCATCAGCTTCTCCCAGCTCTTAGGTAACCCTTCTGTTCTCGACAGAACCTTGATCATGTCATCGCAGCGGACAACATACTTGAACTGCGCTCGTATCAAATTCTCGTGCACGTCATCAATCTCTAGTACTTCCTTATTGTAACTTGTTATGAAATCCTCTAGGCTCTCATCATCACGCCTCCAAATATTCATCACGTCGGCAGTGTCTCTGATAGACCTTCGCTGTTGGCTAAAATGCACTAGGAATTTTTCTCTTAGATCCACCCACGATGTTATCTTCCCAATTGGTAAGTTATCGAACCATAGTCGCGTAGCACCTGTGAGAGTTTGGATGAATAGGTGGCACCACATTGGCAAGGTCCATCCTCCTACCAGGCCTGGGCTGGTGAAAACACAAAGGTGATCGTCCGGATCTGTCATGCCATTGAATTTGCCGACATTTGATGGTAGTTTCGCCTTTTCCAAGGGAGCTAAAGCGAACTCACTGATAAACTTCGAATTCTCCTCTGCCACTGCCAGGCGGTAGATTAAGTTGTAATCGTGCTCTGCATCCGGGTTATAAACCGCACGAGGTTTATAATTTTTGTGGTCCCGTTGCAGCCGGCTAAACACACTCGTGTTATCTCCCTCCTGGTATGTTCTGTCATATTCGTCGATGTGGGTGTCCCGCTTCTGGTAGGAATGCGGGCCCAACCGAGAATGGACCGATTGCCTTCGATGGGAATGAGATTCATCATGATACTCTCTTCGTCGATTCTCGGAATGAGTAGACTCATACCTTGTAGGAGATCTGGAGTAAACTTCTGTGTCTTCCACATGAACTCGTGATGGTGCTTCATGGTGTGAAGCACGAGGTGCAGATGGTGCTCGTGTACGAGATGCAGGTCTTTGTGACTGAGTGGGAGGAGCAGTTTGTGCATAAAGTTGTGCGTTTACGGCGTTTATTGCTCCTTGAGATCTGACATACCACGACATGGGGGTTTCACCGGGAGGTAAAATTGAACTTATCGGGATCTCGGGTTGTACTCCTAGAGTAACAGGGTTATTTGGATTATTATCGTTGCACTGGACTTCGTTATCATCCGAGGCTTCTTCCACAATCCCTTCAACTTGGGTATTGTGTGCGAAATTTGGCCGAGGGCCGGATTGACGGTTTCTCAGAGTTTCTTCCATTGAAAACAGAGATGGAAGAGTAAATCGAAACGAGAAGATATGAATAAAAACTGAGAAATCGGTGGGCGCCAATGAAGAAACGCTGGTTTAATCGACCGAAATCAATTTAACCAGGGGGTTTGAATCTGCATAAAAGGGTTAGGTCTTCTCATTTGATTCAGGGGTGACTGGTCTCCTTCTTCGAACAACAACTGCAAAACAAACAACCGTTAGACTTGCCACGGGGAGAATGGGGGTTCTCTCCGTGACCACCCTCCCGCGTGAGAATAAGTACAGGGTTTGATGAAGAAGAAGTAATAGTAAAGTGAAGTGCGAGTAACCTGAGCATTATACCTGAATTATCCTTTATTTATAACCAAAGTTTGGGCGGGAAAATCTGTTGATCGAAAAGATAACGGAAAGTAATTTCCATGAGCGGTTATTCCTTCCACCGTTAATCACTAACGGATGTGTGTGCACACGGATCGCGATTATGATCGATGGCTGGGGAGATGCCACGTGGAAAGTGGGCAAGTATGGATCTTCCTTCAATTTTGGTGCCATCATCGTGACTTTGGGGAATGCCCATGATGATGCCACGTGGCCATTCGGTTATAACCGAATGGTGATGCACGAAAAAGCCTTCTAGAAGGATTACAGCTGTAATCCTATGTGGCTCTTCCTCATGGTAATTATGTTATAACAGAAATGTTTATTTTTGTCCGAGTCTGGGTGACTTTTGCGCAGAGATATTGTTAGGATAAAATCCTAACTGTTCTGTTGTATGGGAGCTTGCGCAGGGATTTATTAGTTCCCTTTTGGCGCGCGGATGTTAAGACTGCTCTCTTTTTTAGAACCAGTGCGCTGCCGCGCAAGGTTACTTGAAAGAGGTTCATTGGTGGTGAGGTTGTGGTATGGTCCTGAACACCTATGCAAGGTTTTTGGGACCTTACCCCTTCAGGACGTGTTACAGACTTTAGAGATAAAAACTTGTCAAAAACAATAATTACAAACAGTAACTGAAACGACAAATAGTTTATTATAATAATGCACCGCCTAACCTACGCGCCAAAGAGACATCCTATAAAATGATACCTCTTAGCAACTTCCATTTAATCAAACCAAAAAAACAAACGCCAATACTACTAAATACCACTCACTTTAAAAACGCCAAAAAAATAAAAAAATAAAAGATGGCTAATATGCTTTCTTGGATATTCAGTATTGTTCTTCGTGAAGTTTCACTGAATGGATTGTTAGGTGAGGGGAGTAAATTAGTAAGATTTTGTTGCATGAGGAGATGAGATCAATGACAGTCATATGTCATTTTGTGTTCTTTGTTCTTGAAGAAGGCTTGGATGAGGAGAAGAGATCAATGACACTAAAGAGTGGGATGATTATAAAGATGAAGATCAAGTTGAAGAACAAAAGCAAAAAACCCACTCACACATCATAGATCTATGTCCCCAAACATCCATAAAAAGCCACCTCAACAGACGAGCAGGCAAAAATAATCAAACTGATGGGTTTGTTAAGTTTTACATAAAACGCCATATATTTGGTGACAGTTCTTGTAGTATTAAAGAAGAGAGAGATTGATGACAGTGAAGATTGTGAAGAGAGATCCGATTAGGATTTTTAATTTATTTTTTTCGCTTCTATTTTTTTCCCTATGATTGTAATATAATTTTCCAATTGTAAAATGCCAAGATACCACAACACCACTATGTATATAAAAAATAATAGAACAATGGGCCATCTTGTCTAAAACGCCTTGAAAAACGTCATTCAGAGAGATATTCTGACCCCCTGGGGGTTCCAATGGCATACGATTTGAAAAACGTCATAAACACCAAAATATTAATACAATGAAACCATTAAAACGTCATATAATTATTGCATTTATGAAACCATCTTAAACCCCAAAAATAATTCAATATTGTGAAAAGCGGAATTGGAAAAGCGGAAGATAAAATTACAAAAAAGCCCATATGCCCTAATTATATCGCGCGCCACGTGTTGGGCCATGATGCGTTCTCATCGTTCTCACACTTTTGGGCGTTTTCTCCTGATAACTTATATATATATATAGAAACGGGTTCAGGAGAGAACGGTGAAAAGTGTGAGAACGGGTCCTGGGCCAACTTGTGGCAGGGGGCGCTAATTGTTATGCAGGGGTACGATTTTCCTTTTATACGTTCCCTCCTTATTCGCGTTATAAATCTCTTTCAAATTAAAACTCCAAAGATTTCTTGTTAGCTGTTACCTCCTTTGCAAGCTTTCCCAGATCTATGGCGTCTAACGTGGATTCTGTTAGACAAAGAAAAATTTGTTGACGTTTTCTATTTTTGTTTCAGCAAATCATGCAACAGATATGGCGTTTTGTTCTTTTATGCTTGTTTCAATGTTCTTTTTTATATTAGTATTTTGTAATGTGTTGTATGATTTTCAATGGCGTTATTCAATTATGCAATTTAATCGCGTTTCAATTGGTAGTTAAACAATTACTAAGAACTCAGACAGATCTCAGTTTGGCGTTTTGTATGATTTTTTTGGCGTTTTGTATATTTCACTCCTATAGAACACAGACAGATCTCAATTTGGCGTTTTACATCATTTTTATACATCTTTTTTTCGACCTATTTGTTCATAACATGCTACTTTGAAGTTACATAACAAACAATATAAGATCGGACAAGCAAATCAAACGCCAAAAAAAAAACAACGCCACTAAATAAAACTACCATAAACCGCTAATTTTGGTCATGCTAAATCAATAATGTTTTGCTGAACGAGATGGACAACATTGTTAATCCTCACTCAAGAAAGATGTCTAACAATGTTGTCTATCCCGTTTAGTTAAACTTTATTGAGAACAAAACTGAATCTCCATGAAATGGCATTTTTGAATTTTTGTGGTTTTTGTATGTTTTGGTGTTTATATTGAGGATCTTGCTCATTACATCGAGCGAAAGTTTACTGAGAAAATAGTGTATATCAAAGAAACATGAATTGGAATCTTTGATATTTGGGTTTTTTGGCGTTTCTAAGATGAATGGTATAGAGGAAAACATGGCGTTCGGGGTTTTAGTGTGGATTTTAGTAGGTCTGAGAGGTTGTTTATATAGGAAGCTTTTGGCGCGATTTTTATTACAGTAAATGCTAGTAATTAAGTTCCGTCGTTTCAGTACTGTTTGTTCAGCTTTATCGGTTAAAAAAAAAGTTTGGCGTTTTATATCTAATTGCGTTTAGATTAGAATGAAGTGTGCTATGTGTGTTAAGGCGGGATTTTAATAGCGTTTTATTCGTGAGTTTGGCGTTTTGTGTAGAGAAGTTAAAAGACCCTTTTACCCTTAATGAAGCGCGCCACACTAATAAAAGTGATGTTATTTATGAAAACGTCACCGCGTCATCTAGTCCGTAGATTGTTTTGATCTGACGATCCATAAGCGTTCTCTCCGTTCTCACACTTTCCACCGTTTTCTCTAAATCCTGACCCTATATATATATATATAGGGGAAGGTTCATTGGGGAACACTAAAAAAGTGGGGAACAACGGGGAACCGACTCAAACGAACTCCGATTGGACTCATTCCAGAGGCGTTGTAACCGGCTCGTCGAACCCTAACTAATTAAGATCTCTTAACCCCGAACCCTAAATCCTAACTCCTAAACTCTAAACCCTAAAGCTAAAAAATAAGGCTAAAACCTATGCTAAACCGTAAAATCTAAACTATAAACCCTAAAGGCTAAAACTAAAGCTAAACCCTAAACCCTAAAGCTAAACCCTAAGGCTAAACCCTAAAGCTAAACCCTAAAAGCCAAACCCTAATATATTTAGGGTTTAGGGGTTATGATTTAGGGTTTAGGGTTAAGAGATCCTAGTTAGGGTTCAACTAGCCGGTTCCAACGCCGATGGAATGAGTCCAATCGGAGTTCGTTTGAGTCGCTTCCCTACTATTCTCCACTTTTTTAGTGTTCCCCAATGAACCTCACACTATATATATATATATATATAAACGGGTTCAGGAGAGAACGGTGAAAAGTGTGAGAACGGTGAGAACGGATCATGGCCCAACATGTGGCAGGGGGCCCTAATTGTTATGGCGGGGGTACGATTGTCCTTTTATACGTTCCCTCGTTATTCACGTTATAAATCTCTTTCAAATTAAAACTCCAAAGATTTATTGCTAGTTGTTACCTGCTTTGCAAGCTTTCTCATATCTATGGCGTTTAATGTGATTCTGTTCGACAAAGTAAAATTCGTTGGCGTTTTCTATTTTTTGTTCCAGCAAATCATGCAACAGATATGGCGTTTTTTTGTATTATTTTTTTTATAATGTGTTGTATGATTTTCAATAGCGTTATTTCAATTATGCAATTTAATCGCGTTTTAATTGATATTTAATCTATTATTAAGAACTGCAATTGGAGTTTTCAATATTAATTTTAATTGTCATTTACGTTCTAGTGTATTTCTTATGTTTTTACGATCATTGGCTTTTTTCATCTATTTGATTAGTTTTGAATTTTATTTAGTAGTATTTGTGAATATCAGTTATTACTATTTTGTTAATTTGTTTAAACATTAGTTTTGTTAATTTTGGCGTTTTCATTATGATGTTATATTTTGTTATTTATTTATGTTATTAAGTGTTTTTAATTATTCATCTCATGGCTTTTTTATCATGTCGTTTTTAAATTATGTGTTTATTACGCCTTGTTTATTACTCAATTAATGGCTTTTTAATGTATAATGTTATTACAAGACATCACTCTGTTTTTCTGATTTTTCTGTTCCTCCCTGTGTTTTCTCAGACGAAGTCTCTTCCTCAAGTCAAAGGCATTACCCCAAAACTGGATTACCATTTGTCATTCCTGACGTCATTGAAGAATTAAAGCCCAGAAAGGACATGGTATTCTCAAGCCTTGATGATTGTTATTCAATGTATGTTAAGTATGCCAAGGAGTGTGGGTTTTCAGTCAGGAAAGGGACTACAAAGACAAACTCTAAAGGTGTCTTACATATTAAGTATTACTTGTGTACGAGATCTGGGTTATACAAGGACAAGAAGGTTGATACGTTGGACCCCAATCAAAAGGAGCGGGTAGTGTGATCTAACTTTTCAAAGAGGACTGATTGTGGTGCACTGTTATGTGTACTTTTTTAGGCTGGATCATGGAAGGTGTATAAGTTTGTCGAGGAGCACAATCATGAACTTGTTGAATGTCCTGATAAGCATTTTCTTCCAACTGAACGACACCTCACTCAGCTCCAGAAGCATGTTATACACAGTATGTCTAAGTTGAATTTGGGTCCTGTCAAGGCGTTTAATGTTATGAAGACTTGTTTTGGCGGTTTTGAAGACGTGGGTGCAAGCAATGTTGAATTTAAGAACTATAAGAGGCAAATTAACTTGTTCACAGGGGATTATAAAGCCGATATGGTTGTGAAACATTTGAATGAAAAAAAAAACATTCCCAGCCTAATTTCTCGTATGATTACATCACAAACAAAGAGAATCGTTTGAAGGGTCTTTTTTGGTGTGACGATCAAGCCAAACGTAATTACCACGTGTTTGGTGATGTGATTTCGTTTGACGCCACGTATCGTGCCAACAAGTAATGTTTTATAATTCAACTTCTTCTGTTTTTGGCGATTTATTAATTTACATGCAATGGCGTTTTTTTTATTTTACATGCAATGGCGTTTTATTAGTTTACATGCAATGGCGTTTTATTAGTTTACATTCAATGGCGTTTTATTATTGTTTCATTTCTCATGGCGTTTTCATATGCAGATACTCTATGGTGTTTGTACCGTTCACTGGTATAGACAATCATCACTGCAATGTTACATTTGGTGCAGCGTTGTTGGCGTCGGAAACTGCTGATACGTACATTTGGTTGTTAAGAGTTTTTCTAAAAGCTATTGATTCTCAACCAAAAGTTGTTGTCACTGACCAGGATCCAGTGATGAAGAAGGCTATTTCTGTTGTATTTCTTGACACGAGGCATCGGTTATGCATGTGGCATGTGATGCATAAACTTTCTCTGAAGGTTGTTATGCTTTTTTTATCTTTGGCGTTTTAGGATACACTGCGTTTTAAAATACATGGCGTTTTGTACCTTGTTACTATTTTTTAATTAAGTTTTGTCTTTTTTTTATGCATGGCATTTTCGTGTTATATATAGGTTGGTGTTAGGCTATGCAATTCCACCAATTTTAAAGAACGTATTTGTGGTGTTGTGTGGACGGATATTCTCACACCTGAAGAGTTTGAATCAGAATGGGAAGCAGTTATCGCAGAATTCAATTTAGAAGATAATGACTGGCTATCTGATATTTTTGCACTTAGGGAATCTTGGATCCATGCATACTATAGAATGGAGCATATGTCTGGTCTTATGCGAACGACATTCAGGTCGAAGAGTGAGAATCATTTTTTTGGTCAAGTGTGCAATTCGAAATCTACTCTTGTTGAGTTCATGATGCATTACGAGACTGCAATAGAAGCCCAGCGTCACACACAATAAGCTCAATTAGTCGTGAATATATGACCGAACTTGATCCTGATGTACAAAGTATGATGCGAGATATTATTTATTCAACCGAATACACTTTGAACCGTTTATCTGGTAATAAAGAGGAGCTATCCTTATACAAGGATCATGTTCAATCTTATATGAAGAGGTTCAAGATATGCAGATTGTTGCTCCTCCCACTAGTTCTAGGGATAGATTTGCCTTGATAACCGGTCAATATAACAACGACAAGAATCTGATAAGAGTCCCTGTAGGTTATAAATCCAAAGGTTCTGGTTCTTGGAAGCGCCTGAAATCTAAACAGGAGATAGCAATCGACAAAAAGAAATCAAAGTCGAAACCCGGTGCCAAAGAAAGACAATGTCAGAACTGCAAAGCCTATGGACACTACGCATCAACATGCAAACAGGCTGTAATTAAAAGAAGATCGACAAGGTCTTCGAGAGCCAGTGAAGAGTAGTTTGGCGTTTTGTATTTTTCATTCTTACAGAACACATACAGACATGGTTGTAAAAATCCCGACTAGGCACCTATTAATCCCAGATTAATCAACGATTAATCTCGATTAATTTTTGATTAATTACAATTAATCCCGGTTATATGTGATTAATCCCCGGTTAATCCCGATTAGTCGCTAGTCCCCACCTCACCGACCGACTAGCGATTTCTACAACCATGCATACAGATGGTCTTTGAGAGCCAGTGTATAGTAGTTTGGCGTTTTTTTTTATTTCAATCCTATGGAACACAGACATTTCTCAGTTTGGCGTTTTAATTTTTTTTTTTTTTTTTTTTTTTTTTGCATCTCTTTCTTTTTTCTACCTCATTGTTCATAACATGCTACTTCGAAGTTAAATAACAAACAATATAAGATCGGGCAAGGAAATCAAACGCCAAAAAAAAACAATAACGCCACCAAATAAAATTTCCATAAACTTCTAATTTTCGTCGTGCTAAACTCAATAAAGTTTTGCTGAATGAAATGGACATTGTTAATCCTCAGTTAAGAAAGATGTGTAACAATGTTATCCATCCCGTTTAGCTAAACTTTATAGAGAACAAAAACAGAATTTCCATGAAATGGCTTTTTTGAAGTTTTGTGGTTTTTGTATGTTTTGACGTTTATATTGAGGATCTTGCTCATTACATAGAGCGAAAGTTTATTGAGAAAATAGTGTATATCAAATAAACATGGATTTGAATCCTTGATATTTTGGTTTTTTGGCGTTTATAAGATGAATGGTATAGAGGAAAATATAGGTTTTTGTGGTTTTTGTGTGGATTTTAGTAGTTCTGAGAGTTTGTTTATATAGGAAGTTTTTGGCGCTTATTTTAGGCGCGATTTTTATTACAGTAAATGCTAGTAATAAAGTTTCGTCGTTTCAGTACTGTTTGTTCAGCTTTATCTGTTAAAAACAAAGTTTGGCGTTTTATATCTATGGCGTTATATTATGATGAAGTGTGCTATGTGTGTTGAGGCGGGATTTTAATAGTGTGAGTTTGGCGTTTTATGTTAAGTCAAAAGACCATTTTACCCTTAATGAAGCGCACCAGATTAATAAAAGTGATTTTATTTACGAAAATGCCACTACGTCATCTAGTCTATAGATTGTTTTGATCTGACGATCCATAAGCGTTCTCTCCGTTCTCACACTTTTGAGCGTTTTCTCTAAGACCTAACCATATATATATATCTTACACATGTAAATTCGTTATTAGACGTATATGAACTTGTAATCACAAAATATAAATAATATTTGCTAAAACTACTCTCAAATAATACCAAAGAAATGAATAAAAATTGATTGGTTTCTCGAAATTATTAAATATTTTGGAGTTCTAAATAATAAAAGCCCTATATATACACCTATATATTACCATTAATATTAAATATTTTGGAGTTCTAAATAATAAAAGCCCTATATATACACCTATATATTACCATTAAATCTGCACACGAAATCAACCACATGGAGATATTCACCATCTTCCCTTCATGGCTTCTTACAACAGCACTAGTTTTTTTCATGTTCTTCACGTTTCTATACACTCTAAGATCAAATAAATCATCCATAACATCCCCTAAGCTTCCCCCTAACCCTCCAAAGCTTCCAATAATTGGAAACTTGCACAACCTAATAGGTAAACCTCGTCACCAAGCCCTTTGGCAACTCTCCAAAGAATATGGTCCAGTTATGCTATTCCATATTGGTTCAAAACCATACCTTATCATCTCTTCCCCTGTCATGGCCAAACAGGTCTTGAAAACACAAGATCACATATTTTGTTCCCGTCCATTGTCCAAAGGCGTGAAGCGGCTAACTTACAACTACTTGGACATCGCATTCTCCCCTCAAAGCGATCACCGAAGGGAGATGCGCAAGATTTTGGTGTCTGAGTTCCTTGGTCCCAAAAGAGCTCGATTGTTTAATCATTTGTTGGTGTCCGAGATTGAAACCATGGTTCATTCAATAGGGTCACATCCACCAAACGTTGCACTAAACCTAAACAAGTTGTTTTTAGCAACGGTCAAAGGGGTGGTGTGCAAGGTGGCGTTTGGTAACAACTATAGACAACAACCGATTAAGGGTCCGTCATGGGAAGTGTTGGTTGATGAAGCCCTGGAAATGTTGGGTGGATTGTTCTGGGATTCTTTTCGATGGGCGGGCCGATTTATAGATTATGTTAGTGGATGGAACGATAAGCTCGAGACATGCTTTACTAATCTTGATGCATACATCGAGTCGATCATTGATGATCATAAGAATCAAATTGCAGAAGTAACTGTTGATGAAAAGGATTTTGTGCATGCTTTACTTGAGTTGTCTTCCGAAGATAATACTTCTGGCCATCGGTTGACCAAAGAAGATGTCAAAGCGCTTGTAATGGTAAATAATACACTTTTAAGTTTTTACAATGGATAGGCTAATTGCAATATTAAAGTGATTTATTTGTGTTGAGTTGGATCTTTAGCAACCAACTTATTTTTTCTAAATATCTAAAAAAATTATCTAAAAAGGTAATTATCTAAAAAGTAATGGGCTAATTACCAAAATAGCCAAGAATTTCTCACTTACCAAAATGGCCATTTGATGCCTCCTTAGAGCAGGGCATCACGGATTCAAATGTGCGGGATGCCTCTTTCAAGACCCCTCATGCGTCTTTAAATATGGAAGTGACACGTGTCTAAAGACTCCTCCAATGCCTCTGGCAGACTCCTCTAATGCCTCTGGCAGACTCCTCCAATGACTCAGACAGACTCTTCCCAAAATATTTTAAGAAAATACTTTAAAATATTTTAAGAAAATACTTTAAAATATTTTAAGAAAATACTTTAAAATATTTTAAAAAAATACTAAAAATATTTTTTTAAATATATATATTTTTTAATTTAAAAAATATTTTTTAAATTTATATATGTAAAGTATTTTAAATTTATATACGTATAGTATTTTTTTAAGTATTTTAAAGATATCTTTACGTATATAAATTTAAAATATTTTTTTAATTTTAAAAAATTAATTTAAATATTTTATTAAAGTATTTTTTTTAATTTTTTTTATGTATTTTCTTAAAATTAGCCAAGATATCTTTACGTATATAAATTTAAAAAAGTAATTTTTTTTAAATTTTAAAAAAAAATATTTTTAGTATTTTTTTAAATATTTTAAAGTATTTTATTAAAGTATTTTGGGAAGAGTCTGTCTGAGACACTGAAGGAGTCTGCCAGAGGCATTGGAAGAGTCTGCCAGAGGCATTGGAGGAGTCTTGAGACACGTGTCACTTCCATATTTAAAGACACATGAGGGGTCTTGAAAGCGGCATCCCGTACATTTGAATCCGTGATGCCCTGCTCCAAGGAGGCATCAAATGACCATTTTGGTAAGTCAAAGAAATTCTTGGCTATTTTGTTAATTTTCCCAAAAGTAACTACCTAAAAAGTTCATCTTCAGTCTTCACTGCTTTTTTTTTTTTTTTTGTTTTCTGTTCAAACTGAAATAACAATAAATAAGTTAACTAGAGAAAAATGTAAAAATTGACAAGTTCAACCAACAAAGTTACTAAAATTAATATTTATCAAACTCACTTTTTTATATAGACCATAGTTTTTATATTTGTGACTTGTTTGAGCTCATTGGACATACATTATGGGATGAATGAGAGAGTGACACGTGTTACTATAAACGGACATAATTCACACTAAAAATATGGGACGTAGCATTTTTAAGATTCATTTTTATGATTTTCACAACAGATAAAATCACATTGAAAAATTATGACATAAGAGAAAAATATGACAAATTGGTGGTATTTAATAACTTAAACGTAGTTATTAAATACACACCCGTATTTTTTTGGTTATAGATTCATGATTTCAGAGTATTGATATGACAAAGAATAAAACGAATTAAAGTATTTGTGTCAATGTCAACCGCGAAAACTCATGTCATGTTCGGCATTAGATGTCTAAGCCAGTATTCAGGTTCATGTCGTATTTGGGTTATGCTAATATCAAATTTGACCCGTGAAGTTACTTAACACCATTAGTAAGTTCAAACCTACTCAGTGTGTGTTTTTGACAAACATACCTGCTTATGCTCCTACTCTCTTTAATGGACCCGTTTGCCTTCCTTCTTTAGCCTTTTTCACTAACTTTCCCTTTCTCTTACTTTAAAAAAATAGACACAACCCACACAATTATATATTCAAATTAAGGGCATAAATGAGTAATGACAAACGAAACTTAGTTAATTTTATTTTTTATACAATAATAAGTATCATGTTTATTTGGTTTTAGTTTAATAAAAGGTTATTTACTTAGTTATTAATACACACCTAGAAGCTACCTATTACAAAAGAAACAAGCACATAAGCAATCTCAAATGTCTTCTAGATGAATCAAGTATGTACTAAACATGAGGCAACTTATGGTTACTTATAGAGTAAATTTACGTGATATAGACAGTCACCTAAATCAAGAACCCTAGCACAACCCTATTATGTGATAAAGACCGTCACCAAAGATTATATGAAACAATAAACAATAATAAAATAATTGTCAAGCACGCATATACACCAAGTTAAATTCCCGAAGCTTTTACAATACAAGAAAAATCCACAACCACGCCAAAAATCGAATAAAGATCCAAACTTTATTTAACTATTGTCATAACCTAGGTAGTATGAAAAAGTCTAGCCAATAATCATAACAAACGAAGTCTCAAAAATAATCAAACAAGGTTCAAGTAATGAATTCATTGAATTAAAAACAAAAAGACTAGAAAATAAAAGAATCCGAATGGCAAAACCCGGTTATTCCTTGCTCTCCAAGCTTCTTGCTTCAACCCAACGATTCCGTGGCTCAAAACCTTGCCAAAGATGCTCTCAAAATTCGTCCCTTATGTCTTCTTCGTGCGTCCAAAGCCCCCTGTTGTGTACAATTCTCCCCCAAAACTGCCGTCTAATGATGTCCTCTGATTTTTCTGCGGCCCCCTCAATCCGTGATGTATAAAATAATGTATATCAGCTTGAAAATTCCATGTAACCGCCTTCTCTCTTTCCTTTTGTTTCTTAGCCCAATAAAATACAAAACAACACCCACTAATGTCGTTGAATTGTTTTTTCTTGTGCGGCCCACCTCTGATGTTCTCGAAAACAATAATAGGCTACAAGTTATCATTCTTTACTAAATTGGCAGATCATTAAAATCATAAGGTGGGCTGGCCATGTGTTGCAGAGATTGTAATTGGGCCTGAGTTTCATACGTTTAAAGATGGCCCAGTCTTGATTATTTTCGGTCAACAATCAACACCCAAGTGGTCAAACTGTCTACGAATTACAAAACCCCAAACAAGCAGATGTTTTCTTTTTAGAGTAAATTACGTTTTTGGCCCCTGTGCTTATATCACTTTTACTATATTAGCCCAAAATAAAAAATTTTAACATATCTGCCCTCATGGTCTCTATAACTAACCATTTTGGCCCCTAAGTCTAGAGATCATGGGGGCCAAAATGGTTAGTTATAGAGACCATGGGGGCCAAAATGGTTAGACTTAAGGGCCAAAATGGTTAGACTTAAGGGCCAAAATGGTTAGTTATAGAGACCATGGGGGCATATATGTTAAAAATTCTTATTTTGGGCTAATATAGTAAAAGTGATATAACCACAGGGGCCAAAAACGTAATTTACTCTTACTTATATCCATGGTCATAGGTTCATTTTATATAAATTGAATTTTTACATATGTAATTGGTTTTTTACATATTTCCCCTTCCTAGGGAAATATGTAATTATTTTTTTAGGTTGGGGAAATATGTAATAAATGACTTTAGCAAAAATATGTAATTTTTTTAGTTTTTGACAAACATACCTGCTTATGCTCCTACTCAGTGTGTGTTTTTAGCAACAATAATAGGCTAGTTGTTGGTTGAAAAAATTGTCGAAATCCCAACAAATCACTTCACGTAATTATCTAAAAAGGTTGAACACGGTAAGTGTGATTTTTTTCCTGGAAAACAGACAGGACTTAATGAGCGAATGGTGTCGGTCAAAAAATAGACATTGATAATTAGATACGGATCGATTACATTGAATAAATTTTCCGAATACATATTATTTAAAAATAAGCGGGTTAAGCAATGTACATAACATGTTACTAATGAAATATACTGGCAGGACGTACTCACTGGCGGAATTGATACGACTCTTGTGACGTTGGTGTGGGCAATGTCTGAGATCGCCAGAAGCGTTAGAGTGAAGTAAAAGTTGCAAACTGAAATCCGAAACCACACAAGACGAACACCCAAAGTAGATGTATTGGACATTGCAAAAATGACATACTTGAAAATGGTGGTTAAAGAAACATTAAGACTACACGCTCCTGCGCCATTATTAATCCCACATGAATGCATGAGCCATTGTCAAATTGGCGGTTATGACGTCTTACCTGGGACGAGTGCTTTAATCAACGCGTGGGGAATAGGAAGAGATCCAAGCACTTGGGGAGAGAATGCGGCTGAGTTCTATCCAGAAAGGTTTGAGAAGTTTGAGGTTGATTTTGAGATGGTCCCGTTTGGGGGTGGACGAAGATCGTGTCCAGCCAAGAACATGGCTTCTGCAACTGTTGAGTTTGCGATAGCAAACCTTCTTTACTGGTTTGATTGGGAAGTTCCTGATGGCGTTAAAAGTGAAGATTTGAATATGCAAGAAGAGGGTATCTTAGTTCTCCGTAAGAAAGTACCACTTCGCCTTGTGCCCACAAAGTATTATTGGGATGATTAGTAAGTAATCAGCTTTTTTATGTATAAAACTAAGTGTTTGAATAAGAAATCCATATATTCAATGTTTTATTTGGCAGATGGAACTGTAAGCTACAGAAATGGTTTAGTAATCTTAATGTTTATACTAATGTCTTCAATGGAATTGTAACATCAAGAGGTATAAGCACTTCTAGTTCTTGCAACTCATGCCATTCAAGATCTTCAAAATCTCCATCTTCATAAACCACTCTATACCAACCCGTTTCTTTGTCAAATTCAGTAACTTTCCCGATAAACAATTTCCTACTGAATGACTTCTGAACCTCCCTACCTTCAAACCACCCACCAAAGGACTCGCTCATTTTAGAATCTACGTTATTCTCAACCTTGCAGAGAATAATATTATCATTTTCACTGGTGCATACAGGAGGCACCCTGTTAATAACCAATGCGGGCTCCCCAGGTATCTCATAGATCCCAGATGTTGGAGAGTCTATGTTGTCTTCTTTGAGCGTCGTGCAAAAATAATAGAAGATAGTAGAGACATAAAGTTAATAATCCATCAGCCTGAGAAAGCCTTGTTTCTAAACTTAATAAAACGTTCCGTCAAATGGTGGAACGAGATGCAGTATATCATAGTTATCAAAGGCGGGAAGCGCACTCAAGGCTCTAAGGCTCGCCTAGGGCCTAGGCGAAAGGCGCAAATAAAGAGTGGACCTGAGAATATAAAAGCGCACTTACATAAAAAATAGAGTAAAATGCCCGGATAGTCCCTGTGGTTTTGTAAAGTAACACCTATAGTCCCCAACTTTTGGAAATTACACCGGTGCTCCCTGTGGTTTGACAGTTTGTTACTCGGATAGTCCCTGGAGTGGATGGGGGTTAGTTTTCTCCGTTAAGTTCATCTGAAATTACTTATTTACCCCTTGCTTTTATTAAAATGTAAAAAAAAAAACACACACATCTATATAAACACTCACTCTGACTCTCTCCTTCTCTATCTCTCTCTCTCTCTCTCAAGAAAAGCCCACCACCACCTACCATCACCAGCACCACCACTGCCACCACCATCTAACCCCACCTACCAACCACCACCATCCAACCCACACCGTGTGCGGCGTCTCCACCATCAACTCCGGCTCCGATCATGCATTTTGTCATCGGAGTTATCGATTTTCAGTTAAGATATACTCTCGCTGTTGCCATTTCTCTTCACGTTTATCTGAAATTGTATGTTTAGTGTCTATTATTGTATCTTTGGCGACTAGATCTGGTATTCCATTCACATTATCCGGTGACGACGGTGGGAGTTTGAGGCGGTGGAAGGTATTTCACAGTTCACAGTTCACACATTTCAGTGTGTATGATGGATGCTTTTGAGATTTGATTGGCTACGGTCACGAGTACGGTTGTACGTGTGTACTAGTGATCTAACGATGTGGAGATGGTGATGTTACTGATGACCCTGTTCCGATTTGGCAGTGGTGGGCCGATCTCGATTTTAGGTTCATGAGCTTTCTAAACTCAATTTCAATTTCAATCACTAGATTTTTGAAAATGTTTTGACGTTTGTTACTCATCAAGAACCAATGGAAGATATTGTTCTTTACCTTTTTCTATTGTTAATTTTCATATCCAGATTCATATGTGAATCAATTTTATGTAATGGAATCAATTGGATTTTATATTCTTTGCGTTTGCTGGAATAATTTTAATGTCTGATTGTCTGGTAATTGAATTAATCCATTAGTTTTAGTGTTTTAATCTAATACTAGGGGCATGTTGGTCATTTTACATAGATTTAACGAAGAAAACTAACGGACATCCACTCCAGGGACTATCCGAGTAACAAACTGTCAAACCACAGGGAGCACCGGTGTAATTTCCAAAAGTTGGGGACTATAGGTGTTATTTTCAAAACCACAGAGACTATCCGTGCATTTTACTCTAAAAATATAAATAAGACATATTATGTAATGGAAAATAAAAAATAAAAAATAAAATATGTTATGTAAAATATATCAGTTTCCTGTAATATGAGGGTTCAACATCAATGATAAGCCCTTTCTGTATTCTGTGACAACAGAATTAAATCAAAGAACAAAAAACTAGAACTTAGAGAACTAATTCAGAATTAATTAGTGGTGGAGTGGTTGGAGAAAGAATTGGTGTTCCTTGTGACTCAGGTTCGATTCCCACTCTTCTCGTTATTTTCTGCGGCATCCAGATGAAAAGCCAAAACTTAATAAAAAAATCGAAAGAAGAAATCGTAAGCCCTACCCAATAATTTCTACATTTCGGTTGACCAAAAGAAGATATCAAAGCGCTTATATTGGTAAGAGTTAAATGCCATTTTAGTCCCTGTGGTTTGAGTCATTTTGCCAGTTTAGTCTAACGGTTTCATTTTTAACCTGTGGGTCCAAAAAGGTTTCACAGTTGCCATTTTAGTCCATTTGGTTAACTTCATCCATTTTTTCTGTTAACGAGAAGGCCAATTTGGTCATTTTGTATGTAATTCTGTTAACTAAAAGGGCAATTCAGCCATATAAAATGACCGAATTGGCCTTCTCGTTAACAGAAAAAATGGATGAAGTTAACACAGTGGACTAAAATGGCAACTGTGAAACCTTTTTAGACCCACAGGTTAAAAATGAAACCTTTGGACTAAACTGGCAAAATGACCTAAACCACAGGGACTAAAATGGCATTTAACTTTTTGTAATTTTTGAAGGTGTGGTCCATGTGATCAAATTTAAGGTTAAAATAAATGGATTTTAGGGTAAAGGACGGACCGTGCAAGTAAAAAAAAAGGGTAAATGCACGGTACCCCTGATCGTGGGAGAGAGCTCCCTCCCCAGGTTGCTACCCGACCAAGCGCCCTGGCGGTGAATTCCCCTTGCCGAGCTCTCACCCTGGGCATTTCCATGTAGCCCCCAGGACTCGAACCCGGTACCTCTTGGTAAGAGGTGGGTGTCGGTGGCCAACTGGGCTACCCCAGTTGGTTGGACCATGCAAGTATTTTGAAACATAAAGTATATTTTTTGTAATTTTTTAAGGTAAAGGATACACTTTTCAACCCGGTATAAACATAAAAAAAGTCTTGTGTAATTTACTCTTATTAGTATTGTTGCTATTAAGATAGGTTTATTAGTGTGGCGGCGTTCATCATTATTAGGCCCGGCGTTGGCCCATTAATCCAGGGCCTGAACATGACAAATCCTTGATCTGCAATACTACAACTTTCTAAGTTCTAAAAAGGATAGTATTTTAAATATTATCACAACATTATTATCCTTTAGAATATTTGGAGTGGAGGTCGGGGTGGGATTGGGACACCCAGCCTGGTTGGGAACATCACCACCTCGACAACGAGGAAACAAAGTGAATGCTCTTCATATGATCGTTTGTTTAAAAAAAGATAACTATTTAACTTTTAAACCAATGTTTTCATAATCGGACCGGACGTCGAATCAGTCTTCTTACCGGTTCAATGGTCCGACTGGTCGGACCGGACGTAAGAACCGGAAGGTATCGTAAATATTATAAAACTTTATAGGGTTAAATCTAAAAAATATGTAAAAAACCGGTCCAACTCTTCCAAAAACCGGTCAGACCGGCCGGTTTCCCGGTCCAACCGTTGGGTCGCCGGTTCAACCCCGGTTCAATGCATTTCTGGCTCGATACCATGACCCGGACCGGCTTAACCTTCAGTTCCCAGTCCGACCGGCCGGTCCGGTCCGAGTCTGAAAACACTGTTTTAAACTCTTTAAATACCAACCATTTTTTAACCAATTTCACACTACAATTCTACAACTCTCTTTACACCAAGATATATAGCATTTCAGACACTCTAGTTCACACACACACATAAAAAGAAAAATGGAAAGGCAGGGTGGTTCTTTATCAATGTAAACCAACCCCACATTCCGCAAGCCTCGAAAACCGATTCATCACAACAAGCAAATAACCAATCATCTAAGCAAGTCGATGCCCCGACATATTAACTCGAAATGGAGTCTCCAATATATTATAACCAATCTCTGACAGATTTCAACCTGCTGCCTTGTCAACACAGTAACATTCCGATGTCATAAGAGCACTCGATGTGTACCAATAAGATGTTGAAGTGGGTTCTCCAAAGGAAACGTGAATCGGTAGATCATTGGGATGAGAATTACCCTTTTAGGTTTTTTTAGTTAAATGATTTTTTATGTTTGTTCTTTTTTTACTACTATTGTTTTTTGTTAGTTTAATGTACTTTTTATTTATTTATCTTTGAGTAAATTTCATGTTTTGTCCTTTATCTTCATACTCATTTTCAAGCCATGTCATTTATCTTTAAAATTGACTAGTTTTGTACTTATAGTTTCAAAATCTTGCATGATTTGTCCTTTAGTTCTAACTCATTTAATTTTTTCTGTTAAATAACCATGTGCAAAGCACACGAGGGTAAAATAGTCTTTTTACCCTATTATTTAAAACAAAACAAAAATAAAAAGATTATATATTAGAGCATTCACATCCATTCCACCATATTTTCACCTTAAATTACACTAAAAAAACACTACATTTTCTCTCTTCTTTTCAATTAAATAATATTTTTTTTATACTTTTAACATTACATTTTCTCTCTCCTTCACTCACAACCACTTTTGAAATATATTAAAAAATTATAGGGGGTGAACAGTGTCCCCCAAAATATACAGATGAACAGTAACATTTTCTCTCTCCTCCACTCACAACCACTTTTTATACTCTTTACATTATAAAAACTTCACACACAGAATTTCATGAATTGGATGTGAATGCTACCTCCTTGTCTTTCTCTCTCTAAAATAACCCTCTTTCTCTTCCTACTCCATCTCTCTTCTACTTCCACCAACTCCTTCTGTCACAATCACCACCGCAACCTCCTTCTACCACCACCACCACGACCGGCCAAAAAAAACCAATACTGCCTAACAGACAGCAAATCTAAAAACGGTAACCCCTACCTTCATTCGGTCCCATCTCTCTTTCTCAGTTCGGAAATCACAGATCCAAATCCACTATCACCTTTATCCGGTTGTTGAAATCCACCAGCAACAAACCATCAGATCCAACAACCTACGATTTTTTCAATCTCGGTCGCAAATCACAAACAATTCAACGTCGACCCCAACGATTCTGATAAATCTCATCGCCGGCAATATTAGAAACTTCAAATTCGTATCATCTTAAACATATTGAAGTTTCAGATCTGGAATTCAACCCATGATTCTCTTTACTCTCTCACACATAGTTGTGTGTGTGTGTGACAAAAAACAAATGTGAAGATGTTGAACGAAGATCGAACCTGAATTTCAGTTCCATATCTAAATCCATCAAATTGTTTTCTTGATTTTTAAGATATTATTGTTAGAAAATAGAGAATTAATAATGTTAGTTAGATTATTAATATTTGTGCTTGTAAGTTTGACTTCTAAAAACTTCAAAACAGATGTTTTTTTTAGTAAACTGCAATTTTACCTCCTAGGGTTTAGGCCAATTGGCACTCTTACCCCCCCCCCCCCCCTAACTAAATAATTGCAATTTTACCCCCCAACGTTTGGTGTTATGTCGCACTTTTACCCCCTGCCGTCAGTCAAAGGTTGTTTGACTGTTATAGGCAAGGGTATTTTGGTAATCTTACCCCATATTTATTATTATTATTATTATTATTATTATTATTATTTATAACAATCAGTTATCAATTCCTGTTTTAGTTCAGATCTCCTCTTTCGTTTCTAGGGTTTTGCAGATCTCCTCTTTCGTTTCTTGGGTTTTGCAGATCTCCTCTTTCGTTCTCCTTACCATTGAACCAATAGGATTCAGATCTTAATTCTCAACAACAATCACATAATCTTATCAATTTCATCAATGGCGATTTCAAGCGAGTTGTATCCAAGCCAAGACGATCTCCTCTACGAAGAATAACTCCTCAGAAATCCCTTCAGTTTGAAGCTATGGTGGCGATACTTAATTGCACGCACCGAGTCTCCGTTCAAGAAGCGAGAAGCGATCTATGAACGAGCGTTCAAAGCATTACCAGGAAGCTACAAGTTATGGGTACAAGAAGCGAGCCGTGATCTATGAACGAGCGTTGGGTGTCACCGGAGTTCCGCTGGGTGATGAAAGGTAATGGTCGTGTGAGATTTGTGGGTTTAAATTTGTTAATTTTTGGGTTTAATTTGGGTTTCGAAATTTGTGGGTGTGGTGAATTTGGGTTTAAAAAAACCTTGAATTGCAGGGTGGAGGTTACATTTGTGGTGATTTGGGTTACATTTATGGTTTTAATTTTGATAATTATGGGGGAATCTGGAACAATGAACTGATGCTAATGATGAACTTGATGTAATTGGATTTGCGACGGTGGTTTGTGTGGAAGATGATTCTAGATGGTTTATTTGAAGATGAAGATGGATGGATGAAGATGGTTTGAAGATTGATTTATTTGAAGATGAAGATGGAGTATGTATCTGGGATGATGATGAATGAACTGATGATGATGAACTTTAACAGAGTACGTAGCGGAGGCTTACGCAGATAAGGGGACTGATCTACAGATGTTCTTTCTGTTATCAAATCTACACGGTTTTACAATGGTTGCAGACAAATCTAGTGGTAACCTTCTGTGACGCTTAAATCGCTGAAGTTCTACTTGCTGCATTTCAGTTTGTGATCTTGAGTTAATTTGAGGTGTAGTAAATTGACTTTGGCTTTTTTTCTTGTTTTTGGTGTAAAACCATTACAATGGTAATTAACAGTAATTTGAGGTGTAATAATTCTTATGAAGATTATTCAAAGCCAACATAAAACAGATTATTCAAATGTAATAATTCTTGCAGGGGGTAATATTGTTGCTTAACACAAAGTATAGGGGTAATACGAAAGGGAATTTTAGTAATTTACCAGTGGGGGTAATTATGCGACAAAACAAGAACCTTAGGGGGTAATATTAAAGGGTAAAATAGTCATTTCACATTAAAGTTAACAGATTTGTTAACAAATTTGACACCGGGGGGTAAAAGTGCGACATAACACCAAACGTTGGGGGGTAAAATTGCAATTATTTCGTTAGGGGGGGGGGGGGGGTAAGAGTGCCAATTGGCCTAAACCCCAGGGGGGAAATTGCAGTTTACTCTTTTTTTTATATGGTGGCACCTAGATCCATGTGTTTGTTGTTAACTTGGACAATACCATATGTCAACTGGACCAGAAGACAAAATAAAGAATAACTGTGATGGTTGAGAACTGATGAGAGAGAGAGATGGAGAGAGAGATAGAGGGGGAGGGGGATGTTTTATTTATAAAAATGTTTTTAAATAATTGGGCAAAAATACTAAAATACCTGCTATCTGATTTAACAGAAAAAGTTACTTTGGTTAGGACTAAAGGAGAAAACATGTATCATTTGAAAACATTAAGTACAGAACTAGTCAGTTTTAAAGACAAAGAACACCGCTTGAAAATGATTATAAAGATAAATGACCAAACTTGCAATTCACTCTTTATTTTTAGTTTTTGTAGTTTTATTTATGTTTTTTTATTTAAGTTAATTTACGGTTTTTCAAATTAATAAAATTCTTTTGAAAATAAAACATTAAGTTTTTAGGGAAATATGTGAGAATACTCTGCAACCAGAGAAAATCTAGGAAAATATGACAAAAGTAAGTGAAAAACTAATGTGACACTGACGTATCACACGGGGAAAACTGAAAAAATGGAAAGACTCCTAATCATGGTTGTAAAAATCCCGACTAACATCTGATTAGTTACCAATTAATCCTAGTT
This sequence comes from Helianthus tuberosus, assembly GCA_030545235.1. Lineage (NCBI taxonomy): Eukaryota > Viridiplantae > Streptophyta > Magnoliopsida > Asterales > Asteraceae > Helianthus > Helianthus tuberosus. Next base: position 30,745,883 of record CM060373.1, on the reverse strand, counting down.
TTAACACTCTAAAACTCGAATTATTAAATTTGTTAGCATGTTACCATGTTTAATTAAATGAAATACAATAACTAAGTTATTAAACTTAGTTAAATGCCTAATAAACAAGTAAAAGAATGAAAGTTGTGGCAACTATGATGGTGTGGTAAACTTGAGGGACCAAGATTGCCAAAATGGAAACTGAATTTAATAAAAACAAAATTTCCACACACACACACTAGGTTTGTGTGTGTGATCGAGCAGGAGAAAAAGGGGAAGGGTGTAAACCCTAATCCATGAAGAATCTTCGAATTGACAAAGAAAATTAGACTCAAATCTAAAGCATGAACTAAGATTATGATCATTCAAGTGTTCTTCACAACAAGTAAGTTGAATTTTATGTTTTGGTGATGTTTGATGACATGGGTTATGATTAATCAACGAATTTGTGCAAAAATTGAACATGAATATGTGTTATAATCCTCATATGGAACATGGGTTGTGAAAGATTTTGAGTAATAGGATGATTAGATTTGAAACCCACTTCTAGTGGTGAAGGTGATGACATAAGTGGTTCACCCATGCTAAAACCTTACTTGAAATCATTAATGTGTATGTTGTATGTAATGAATTATTGTTAGATAGGTTGATTATTGTATGTACTTAAGTTGGTTCTTGTTGTAATTGATGAATTATAAATGAACTAGTAGGGAAATGTATAAAGTACTTGTACCATGTGCTTTATTGGTGGTATGCACACCAAGTGTATGATGAAATGTCTAAGTGATGTTAGGATATGAGAATTGTATGAAACGGCTTGACATTTATGAATGAATTGTGGAATGATGAGGTTAGTAGTAAACTAACTTGAATAATGTGCCTTAGATAGAATTCGTATGAGTATTCGGAGGAATGTATGCTTTGACAAAATCATGCATTAGGAACTTGTACCTTGTGCTTGAATGGTGTGATGCTCACCATGTATTTGATGTGATTGATTTATGGTGATTAAAAATGAACGTGTACGAAATGTGAAACGAATAAGCTTATTGGTAAGTGATAATGTTGGAATTAGGTCGTATTGTTACCGTGGATGATATTGCCAATTGTAGAATCACAAAGCGTTAACATGTGAAAGTATGAGTATGTGTATATAATTGGATGATCGCGTGGTTGTAAACACATTTCGTTATGAGTAGGAAATTGTATATAGTGTCGATTGTATAGCCCAATATGATGTCATGAATATATGAGGTTAAGCCAAAAGTTAATATGATAAATCGTTGACTTCGGAAAGTCAACTATGCATAAGGAACATGACTAGACTTGTTGTTGTAATTATAAAATTACAGATAGGCGTATGGTACACGGTATAAAAATATGTAATATATGGAATGACATGATAGATTATGTGGGTTTGAAAGGATGTGAAATCGGGTATATGTTGTATGCTTGTTAGGATCGACTAATGCAAGTCAAATGTGAATTATGCAAATGGTATGCTCGTAATCAAGTACAAAGGTGCGTGTGCTAACTAGAATGTGTTAATGATAACATGAAAGTGTAGGAGCCATGTCAACATGGATATAAGCATGGAAGGGCAATGGGTCAAAGGTAAATAAGAAAGCTATGCACAAACTTGGACGCACGAGGTAAGTGATTCTGACTCACTTCTTAGTACGTATGTAGAATTTTAATATTTATGAGTGTGAAAAATTATGCAAGGATTATGTATTGAATGAGAGTATTAAGGTAAGTGTTATTTTACTGTAACGAAGGAGTTATTTATAACGAAGGTAAATTTGTAGGATTAAACGGGTCGAATAATGGTATAAAGGATTTATAATCCGTTTGCTTATAAATCAGCTCTTGATGCGACCCGAGGTGATAAATGGATCCGTAATTAGATTATGGTCGTATAGAAACAAGAATCATGTAATTTGGATATTTAGATCAAAAGTTATGAAACTTAGAAGTTGGAATTTTGGTTAAAATCATAGCTGGGCAAATGTGCAGCAGAAATGAGGAACATTCTGTCGAAATCAGAGCGTCGCGTCACGCGACGAGGAACCTACAACATGGTCGCGCACCGCGACAGCCGTCGTGCCCCGCGAGAGCCGGGGGCTGCATCTGTCGCGCCCCGCGAGTAAGCCAACAGCTGGCAATCTTTGTTTTCTTATTCGATTTTGTATCTGGACTCGATGTTTTAAAGAATTTTCATTGTTTCATAACTTATATAAAGTCGGTTTTGAATATAAGTGATGATATGAGCCTCCGGATAGCGAGAGTATGGATTTTTCCTTCGTGTTAGTGAAGGAATTCTATATGTAATCAAGCCTAGGAACGAGTAGATATGCAGGACGATAAGAATAAAACTTATATTATGGGAAGTTGTGATCATGACAAGAAGCATAGGTATATGTGAATAATAGTGGTTTGCGTGAGCTCGTATGAATGTATATGTGTATGAATGTGTGCGTATATATGTAGGTGTATATGTTTGTATGTACGTAGGAATTAGGAATGTATACATGTAAGAAAGGGAGATGTTATAAATGTATGAAGGAATGGTTTCAACACATTTGGGCATTAACGATTACTAATGTTGTGCTTTGAGATTAGAATGTAATGCAGGTATGAAATCGTCAGGTTAACGAGGGATTGAAGCCGAAATTGGATTAAGAGAATTTAAGTGAATGCTTGAATGAACCTAAGTTTACATCATGGATTTTTATACAACTTCCTATTATATAGAATAATGTTGTATGTTGTGTTAATGACTAATGATTAAGTTGTATGTGATGTCCATAGGTATCGCACGGATTTCCTCTACCACTAGCGAAGATAAGCAAGCGTTGATCGAGTCAAAGAACAAGGGTTGTATGGAAGAATAGTCACATAGTTTGAATTATGTATCGTCTTAAAGTATCAATTTTAAGTATGAATGCTGTAGATCCCTTCTAAGAAAATGTTTGATATATTGTAATTTGGGGCTTTATGTAAGTTATGTTACTAAATAAGAAAGAAATTTTAAGGCTCGTTTTTCCGTTGTGTCGTTTTAAGGTTAAAGGTGTCAGGGTGTTACACTAGTCCTAGGTTCACCGAGTAATTTTTATCTAATCGGAATCAGTAGGTGGTCAACAATAGTCAAATCCAGTCTTAATTGGCCAAAAATCGGTGGTAGTCTAGCGATTCCGGCCAAATTTAGGCTAGATTCTTGAACAAAATCTGTAAATTCCAACAATAAATCCTATCTACTTGAAAATATGGGTCGAATAAAGTGTTAAAATATGTCTACTTGAAAAATACATAAAAAAATGTATGTATATATATATAAATCTAAAAATGGCATATAAAATCTCAATCCGATTAATCTCTACTAATCCCAAATAATCCCTAGTTAGTACCTCATTGGTCAACTAACGCCTAGCGATCCTTAGAAGGTTGCTTCTAAAAGCCTTGCAATTAGAAAAAAAAAAGTGTAAGGCTGAAAAACATAAAAAGTATATTTTGTAAATAATATATAGTTTGGTGTGTATTTGGCGTTGTTCTAAACTTCGCACTATATATACACGTTATAACATTCAAGGCGAATTAATTCCAGAAAAATATTTGGGCGATTAGGGTTTGTAAACACAATCGACACTACAGGACGAAGATTCGTTTAATTCTTCAGGTATGTGTCAATTCAGATGTTCTAGTAATGTCAATGTATCTATGTTTCTTGTTAATTTAACTGTCAGAGTTAGGGTGTCATTTCTAATGTGATATTATGACGAAATGTAGAAATTATTGGGTAGGGCTTACAATCTGTTAAATGTAATGTACTTTGTGAATCACTGTAGTTGATAGCAGATATATATATATATATATATTGTATGTTGTGTGTGTATGCAATACTATGCATATTTGTGATTCCGGAGCCATATTGAAGTAGAGGACTGTGAGAATTACATAAGAATGTGTACGGTAGGGTAGATGTAACGGGAGAGAGTAAAAGAGCGGATTGTACGGTTACCTAAACGCTTTATGTATGTAAAGAAACAGGTACAAGTGTTTTTGCAGTTCCAGCAGTTTTCTCTACTTGGTTTTTTAATAAGCGTTTTTTTGTAAATATATGTACATATATATTCCGCCGTGTGCCTATTTTATTACGTTAGCTGCAGTATCCTGATGTAGGACATATGTATTAGGGTATCATAGCTGTCTAGAAGAAAAGGAAACAAAAGAAAAAACGCAGCGGCAGCAGCAGCGAACTGCTGCTGTTTGGCTACTGCTCAAGTAGGCAACGTTGACCAGAGTTGACGAACGCTACTGTTTTAGTGTTTGTGTTTGTGCGTGTTTTGATGGTCAACTCGGTCAACAGCAGCCAGCTGCATAGTTATGTGATCGTTTTCGTCACCCTTTACAGCCTTGATACCTAACAATGTACCTACTTTCTTACGTTTTGGTATCATTCTAGATTATATTTGAAATATATGGCAACCAATAGATGGCTATTTTGCATCGATTAATGCTACCCTGTTTCATATATTCGCAGCAGAGTTTTTAACATTTGATGTTGCAAGAAATCTTTTATGTATTGTATCTCGGTCCACCATTTGACGGAACGTTTTATTAAGTTTTGAAACAAGGCTTTCTCAGACTGATGGATTACTAACTTTTTGTCTCTACTATCTTCTATTCTTTTTGCAGGGTATGTAATGGAGACGACACTCAAAGAAGACAACACAGACTCTCCAACATCCGGGATCTATGAGATACCTGGGGAGCCCGCATTGGTTATTAACGGGGTGCCTCCTGTATGCACCAGTGAAAATGATAATATTATTCTCTGCAAGGTTGAGAATAACATAGATTCTAAAATGAGCGAGTCCTTTGGTGGGTGGTTTGAAGGTAGGGAGGTTCAGAAGTCATTCGGTAGGAAATTGTTTAACGGGAAAGTTACTGAATTTGACAAAGAAACAGGTTGGTATAGAGTGGTTTATGAAGATGGAGATTTTGAAGATCTTGAATGGGATGAGTTGCAAGAAGTGCTTATACCTCTTGATGTTACAATTCCATTGAAGACATTAGCGTCCAAAGTCATCAAGAAAAAGCAAAAAGATGATAAAAAATCCGGGAGGTCTGTTACTAAACCCAAAATCCGCCAGCATAAACGATTAAGTTCCGGGGTGGAGAAAATAAATGTTAAAGTAAAGGATTAAGCAGGTGCACAGATAGTTTAGAAACCGCCGCATGAGCCATGAAGGCATCTGATACGTTTTGTTCTCATATTAGCCCAATTTCTTTCAGTTACCTGTCTTAATTGTGAGTCTTGTTTGCATTGTAAAAATGAAAATTTGGAAGGTTCGCAATAAGATTGTGTGGGATTGAACAGAGGACCAACATAGTGTATGTTTACATAATTTTGTGAAAGAAATCTATTCCTATTATATTATATTATATTATAGTGTATGTTAGTACTTAAGTTAATATGAGTTTAGCCATTTATATTATAGTTCGAGGTTAGAGCTACAAAAACTACTATCGAGCCGGGGTCTCACTGGAAGCAGGCTCTCTATTCCTACGGGGTAGAGGTAAGTCTGTCTACATTTTACCCTCCTCAGACCCTAATTTAGCTTTGCTATTGGTTGGATATACTGAGTATGATGATGAAACCCCCCGCTTGCGGTATGCTCATATAATGTATATATATGTGGGCGCTTGGGGGCAAAAGTGAAAGTGCTCTAATTTTAACATTATTTTACTAATTTCGTGAAAATAACGTTAAAAGAGGGGATGGTTAATCATGTATCATGTGGTGGCGTTGATAGCCGAAAGACAAGGGGTACATGCACTAATCGGCGTTTGTCTCAATTGCTGAGTGTTATGTGCCTTATGCCAAGGCTTGATACAAAACTATTATCGAGCCGGGGGTCTCACTGGAAGCAGTCTCTCTATTTCTATGGGGTAGAGGTAAGGATGTCTACATCTTACCTTTCTCAATCTCTACCTTAGCTTTGCTATTGGTGGGAGGCGTAAGCGCTTTCATGTCTTCTTTAATTAGTTGATAAATAGAATCTTTCTCCGGATAATTAATCTATGAACAAAATCTTTGTCATCGTCACTTCTGCAATGTTATGATTATGATGTTCATCAACATCATTTATGTATAAGCAATAAGATTACTAAAACATTTCTCTAGCTTACAGTTCTATCCGCCAAATAAAACATTGAATATGTGGATTTCTTATTCAAACACTTAGTTTTATTCATACAAACACTTAGTTTTATTCATACAAACACTTAGTTTTATACATAAAAAGCTGAATACTTCTTACTAATCATCCCAATTATACTTTGTGGGCACAAGGCAAAGTGGTACTTTCTTACGGAGAATAAAGGAACCCTCTTCCTGCATGTTCAAATCTTCATTCTTCGCTCCATCAGGAATTTCCCAATCGAACGAGCACAGAAGGTTTGCTAACACAAACTCAACAGTTGCAGGAGCCGAGTTCATTGCTGGACACGATCTTCGTCCACCCCCAAACGGGACTATCCCAAAATCAACGTCAAACTTCTCGAACCTCTCTGGATAGAACTCAGCCGCATTCTCTCCCCAAGTGCTTGGATCTCTTCCTATTCCCCACGCATTGATTAAAGTAGCCGTCCCAGGTAAGACGTCGTAACCGCCAATTTGACAATGGCTCATGCATTCATGTGGGATTAATAATGGTGCAGGAGCGTGTAGCCTGAATGTTTCTTTTACCACCATTTTCAAGTATGTCATTTTTGTTATGTCCAATACATCTACTTTTGGTTTTCGTCCTGTGTGGTTTCGGATTTCAGTTTGCAACTTTTGCTTCACTCTAACGCTTCTAGCGATCTCAGACATTGCCCACACCAACGTTACAACAGTCGTATCAACTCCGCCAACGAGTATGTCCTACCAGCGTATTTCATTAGTATATCACATGTCCATGTTAGGGGGAATTGATGTTATATGTTATGTACATTACTCCAATGAATATCCATTACTTGACAGTAAAATGCATAAACAATAAGGAAAAAAAAAAACGATTCAAAGTGATTTGATTTTGATTAGTATCCAAACAATATTTATTATTTAACCAACACAGTTAATATATCCGATCAATATCTGTTCAGAGAAAAAAAATAAGAAAATCATATCCATGTTTTACTCTTTTAGATATTAAACTTATAAAGTGATCATTTTGTTGCAATTTCTAAATTGCTAAATGCACTCCATCTCTCCCCCCCCCCCCCCCCCTTTTTAACATAAATAAATCACTTTAATATATGCAAATAACCTATCCATTTTTTAAATTTAGAAGTATATATTATTTACCAATATAAACGATTTGATATCTTCTTTGGTCAACCGATGGACAGAAGTACAATCTTCGGAAGACAACTCAAGTAAAACATGCACAAAATCCTTTTCATCATCAATTACTTCTGCAATTTGATTCTTATGATCATCGATGATCGACTCCATGTATGCGTCTAGATTAGTAAAGCATGTCTCAAGCTTATCGTTCCATCCACTAACATAATCTATAAATCGGCCCGCCCATCGAAAAGAATCCCAGAACAATCCACCCAACATTTCCAGGGCTTCATCAACCAACACTTCCCATGACGGACCCTTAATCGGTTGTTGTCTATAGTTGTTACCAAACGCCACCTTGCACACCACCCCTTTCACCGTTGCTAAAATCAACTTGTTTAGGTTTAGTGCAACGTTTGGTGGATGTGACCCTAATGAACGAACCATGGTTTCAATCTCGGACACCAACAAATGATTAAACAATCGAGCTCTTTTGGGACCAAAGAACTCAGACACCAAAATCTTGCGCATCTCCCTTCGGTGATCGCTTTGAGGGGAGAATGCGATGTCCAAGTAGTTGTAAGTTAGCCGCTTCACACCTTTGGACAATGGACGGGAACAAAATATGTGATCTTGTGTTTTCAAGACCTGTTTGGCCATGACAGGGGAAGAGATGATAAGGTATGGTTTTGAACCAATATGGAATAGCATAACTGGACCATATTCTTTGGAGAGTTGCCAAAGGGCTTGGTGACGAGGTTTACCTATTAGGTTGTGCAAGTTTCCAATTATTGGAAGCTTTGGAGGGTTTGGGGGAAGCTTAGGGGATGTTATGGATGATTTATTTGATCTTAGAGTGTATAGAAACGTGAAGAACATGAAAAAAACTAGTGCTGTTGTAAGAAGCCATGAAGGGAAGATGGTGAATATCTCCATGTGGTTGATTTCGTGTGAGATTTAATGGTAATATATAGGTGTATATATAGGGTTTCGATTATTTAGAACTCCAAAATATTTAATAATTTCGAGAAACCAATCAATTTTTATTCATTTCTTTGGTATTATTTGGGAGTAGTTTTAGCATATATTATTTATATTTTGTGATTACAAGTTCATATACGTGTAATAACGAATTTACATGTGTAAGATATATATATATAGGGTGGGGTTCGGCTACAAAGTCAATTTTTCCTACAAAGTATACAAAGTCATAAAACACCACAATTTCAGCCATAAAACACACTTAAACAACACAAATAACAGAGTGAAGATCACTAAAACACAATATCAAAACCCTACAAGTCCATAAAAACTTCAAACACACCATCATAAAACTATGAATATAAAACACAACATGATAATCAACATAAAACACACTAATGTTAGTCATTCGATAATCAAAGCCTTATCATCCAAAAAACAACACAAAACCCACAAATATGACATTTTAGTAATCTTCACTTTGTTATTTATGGGTTTTAAGTGGATTTTATGGTTGACATTATGTTGTTTTATGAATTTGTACACTTTGTAGGAAAAATGGACTTTGTAGCCAACTCCCACCCTATATATATATAGGGAGAAGATCATGCGAGAACCACCTTTTATTGTGAGAACCGCGAGAACCAATGTGAACACACCAAAAATGCCTAAAAATAGCTAAAAATCACACAATTTTTTTTTTTGATTTTTTTAATATTTTTTAGGTTAAAATCGTTACTTTTCGAACCCAAAAAAAAAAATTTTTTAAAAAATTTTTTTTTTGCTTCGAAAAGTAGCGATTTTAACCTAAAAAATATTAAAAAAATCAAAAAAAAAATTTTGGATTTTTTTTTTGATTTTTTTAGATTTTTTTAGGTTTTTTGGGGGTTTAGTTTTTAGCATTTTAGCTTGGGGGGGGGGGGGGTTTAGGTTTTTTTTTTGGGGGGGGGGGGGGGGGGTGGGGGGTTTAGGTTTTTTTGGGGGGGGGGGGGTGGGGGTTAGGTTTTCTTAGGTTTTTTTTTAGGTTTTTTTTTAGCTATTTTAGGTTATGTTCACATTGGTTCTCAAGGTTCTCACAATAAGGGTGGTTCTCGCATGAGCCCCTCCCTATATATATATATATATATATATATATATATATATATACTAGTAGTAAGACCCGTGTAAACACACGGGTAGGTTTAATAACGATCAAAATCAAATACTAAAAAATAGATGGACGTGTTGTTAATATTATAAGTATAATGATAAAAGTTTAGACATAAGAGAAGCATAAAAAACTCACAAAAGTTTTTATAGATGATAAAAGTTTGTCTACGTTTAGGTATCTAATATAGTAGATTGATAAAGTCACATATGTCCAGTGGCGGACCCATAAATTATTTGTTAGGGGTGCGGTCGGGGTTTTTGCCTAAAATATACACAAATTTTTTTCCAAAGGGTGCGGCCGCCACCCTTGCCAAAGGCTAGGTCCGCCATGGCCCCAAGGTTGAGGTATTATTGGACTAACGACTACGAATGATGTTAGTGTATTTATTTAGGATTATCAAGTTATAAAATAGTTAAGTTGAGACCCATCAACAACCTTGTAATAAATTCATGTTAATCATGTTTTTCTAATGGTCCATTGCATATGGCCTGTGTTGGGTTACACTCACTGTAAAGTCGAATGAGAGAACGGCCCCACATATGGCATATGTATTACAAGATGAGTTGGTCAAGTCCTTTTAATTGAACGAATTGTAAAATCTTCCCTCAATTATTATTATTATTATTATTATTATTTTTTCTTTTCATCTAAATGCATTCACATTTTAAACAATATTCATTGATTCCATTTTCATCCTGTGCCATCTCAAATTTCGTAAAGTTTATATTTCGAAAATTAGTTTATTATATACAATATTAATATAACGTCTCATCTGTCTAAAATGTAATCTATTATATATAATAAATGAAAGTTATTTGGGTCACGTGTCACTTGATTAGGGCATCCTCAGTTCTCTTTTCCCGCCCAACAGTGCCATCCCCTTTTCCTTATATAATCTCTCTTCTCACTTCTAATCTTTGTTTACAAACCTTGGGTTCTTTCTCTCTCTATATTCAGGCGATTCAAATTCAAATTTCACAAACCCTGCAAATTATTGAGATAATTCTTTCCATCCAAACCTTAATCTTCTTCAGACGCCACCATAAAATCTTCTTTTGTTCATCGATTACTTCATCAAAAGGTTTGTTCTTTTTTTTAGTTGAAATACTTTCATGATTTCCTCTTATTTACACTAATCCTAATTTCTACTCGTAATCTAATCATATGGTTCCAGGGTTGTTGTCATCAAAGTTGAAATCCGCTTAGTTGCGGATAGATTTCTGCTATAAGCTGGTATGTTTGAATATGTTTTGAAATTAGCGTTTTTTTCTAGATGGTGATCATATGAGTATAACATCTGTTGATTATTGATGTTTGAGTATGTTCAGCCATTATTCTTTCTGAAATTAGTGTTTCATTGGTATTTTTATGTTTGTAACAGCAGTGGTTCAGCATGTACAGTGGATTCAACATCAGGTGTTTGCTATTATTGTTTGATGTTGTTTGCTATTATTGACTGATGTTGTTTGCTATTGTTGTTTGATGTTGTTTGCTATTGTTGTTTGCAGTTGAAGATATCTTAATTAAGGTAATAATTGTATTACATCCTGTTGAAAATTAGAATTGATAAATTTAGGGAAAGTGAGGTTGAAAGTTAATAACCCAACAGTGGAGCATTTCATTCTACAGGTTCCATAAATTAAGGGTATTCTCATATAATGATGATGATTGTTCCACGGTTGTTTCCAGTATTATTGTTCCAACATCGTTTAAAGTATGTGTTTTTTGCTACTCTGATTTTCAATTTTGAGTTTTTTATTTTGAAGTGATATACTCTAATTCTCGGTTTAAATTTCAGTCTAATCACAGTTGTTTGAAATTCATACAATCTGTTGCGGGTTATTATAGGTTTGTATTCAAAGAAGCATAAAGTTTAATTAAACACAAAGAAAGATTATTAAATTTATAGTTAAAATAATTTTTGCTTATGTCTAAATGATGATGATGATTATAATTGACTTGTGCAGAAGATGATGATGTAGAACCCACAGTAGTTCCTACTAAACGCAAGAAAGGATCTGCTATTGTTGTAAGATAAGATTTTATGTTACTAGAGAGTCTAGAGTAATGGTGTTTCCCACCTTTTTTGTATTAAAAGAAGCATAAAGTTTGTTTTAAAGGAGCTCTTTATGAACAAAGACTGATGAGGCCTATCCACTGTTGAAGACAAGGTCCTGTTAAAGACAAGCACTTTATGTACCTAGAGTTTGATTAATCAAAGGAAAACGATTGTTTAGTATCAGCAGTGGTTCAGCATCTACAACGGATTCAAATTTAGTATTTAATTATCAGTGGTTCTTATGTAACTTTAGTATTTCATTATGAGTTTGTTTCATGTTGTAAGAATCAGTGAATTATCAGATAATAGATTGCTTTGCCGGATTAGATTATGTGTTAAATTATAGTTCTTTAAGTGATTGTTTCGTTTTCTTGAATTCTATGTAATTTTGTAAAAAAGTACAATAACAAACAGTGGTTTTAACATCTGTTTGCAATTTGGTCAATAGTTAATGGAAACCCCTGTTAGGTTGAACAGTAGATGTTATTAACTTAAACATCTGTTCAGGAAAACGACTGTTTGCACTTTATGTACCTAGAGTTTGATTAATCAAAGGAAAATGACTGTTTAGTATCAGCAGTGGTTCAGCATCTACAACGGATTCAAATTTAGTATTTAATTATCAGTGGTTCTTATGTAACTTTAGTATTTCATTATGAGTTTGTTTCATGTTGTAAGAATCAGTGAATTCTTAGATAATAGATTGCTTTGCCCGATTAGATTATGTGTTAAATTATAGTTCTTTAAGTGTTTGTTTCGTTTTCTTGAATTCTATGTAATTTTGTAAAGAAGTACAATAACAAACAGTGGTTTTAACATCTGTTTGCAGTTTGGTCAATAGTTAATGGAAACCCCTGTTAGGTTGAACAGTAGATGTTATTAACTTAAACATCTGTTCAGGGTTAAACAGATGTTTGGGGTTTAATTATCAGTGGTTCTTATGTAACTTTAGTATTTCATTATGAGTTTGTTTCATGTTGTAAGAATCAGTGAATTCTTAGATAATAGATTGCTTTGCCCGATTAGATTATGTGTTGAATTATAGTTCTTTAAGTGTTTGTTTCGTTTTCTTGAATTCTATGTAATTTTGTAAAGAAGTACAATAACAAACAGTGGTTTTAACATCTGTTTGCAGTTTGGTCAATAGTTAATGGAAACCCCTATTAGGTTGAACAGTAGATGTTATTAACTTAAACATCTGTTCAGGGTTAAACAGATGTTTGGGGTTTAATTATCAGTGGTTCTTATGTAACTTTAGTATTTCATTATGAGTCTGTTTCATGTTGTAAGAATCAGTGAATTCTTAGATAATAGATTGCTTTGCCCGATTAGATTATGTGTTAAATTATAGTTCTTTAAGTGTTTGTTTCGTTTTCTTGAATTCTATGTAATTTTGTAAAGAAGTACAATAACAAACAGTGGTTTTAACATCTGTTTGCAATTTGGTCAATAGTTAATGGAAACCCCTGTTAGGTTGAACAGTAGATGTTATTAACTTAAACATATGTTCAGGGTTAAACAGATGTTTGGGGTTTAACAGATGTTCGGCTCTAAACCAAACATCTGTTTAAGGTCAACATCTATTTGAGTATTGGTCCTGTTGTGAAATTTGTTTGACCAAACAGTGGTTTTAAACCACCAGATAAACATCTCTTTATGTGCAAACACCTGTTTATGGTCAAACTTCTGTTTATGGGCAAACTTCTGTTTAAGGCGAAACATGTGTTTCTTCAAAATCTGTTGACCATTGACTGACCAAACATCAGTGTTTAAAAAACTGTTGGGTATCCACTGATAGGAAAAATAGCCACTGCTCACTTTTTTTATTGTTGGCATCTATTGATATTGACCATCAGTTGTTTTCCTAAAAAACAGCCACTGCTCACTTTTTTGTTATTGATGGTGTTAATTAGTGATATATTGAAATTATCAAATAAAAACTACAATTAAAATGAAATTACCATTTTACCTATTCGTTACATTGCAATGAGATAAGAGTTCCTCCAATATTGTTTTCCTGATGAAATTTAATGTTAAATTAAAAAATAAAAATAAAAATACTTGATGGGTATTTGTTGCAAATCAAATCACTAATTAATGGTAATTTCTTCAGCTTTGGACTTTTAAAATATGCAAAATCTGAATTTCAAACTGACGGTTATTATCTCTTAATTAAAGTTAAAATAAAAATTAGAAAAGTCAACATCACAATTGCTTTCAAATCAGATCACTGATAATATCAGTAATTTTGAAATTTTGAAATTAAATTTATGCAAGATGGTAATTTAGAATTGACGTTCTCTCTTTTTTCCCTACTTTGCATATCATTACTAATATTTATTTACTTTAATAAGGAGGGATATAAAGATATACACTACTTACCTTTCAGTTCCCAATAAACAACAGTTCCCAATAAACATCAGTTCCCAATAAACATCATCACAATTGTGGTCAAATCAAATCAGTAATTACTAATAATATCAGTAATTTTGAAATTCAAAATTCAAACCATATATATTTTTATCCTTAATGTTAAATTAAAAAATAAAAAAATACTTTTTGACTATTTGTTGCAAAACTAGAATTTCAAACTGACGGTTATCTCCGATTACACTTCTTTGTTCGAATGCATCTTTCTGTTGACCATTGACTAACCAAACATCAGTGTTTAAAAAACTGTGGGGTATCCACTGATAGGAAAAATAGCCACTGCTCACTTTTTTTATTGTTGAGATCTATTGATATTGACCATCAGTGGTTTTCCTAAAAAACGACCATTGCTCACTTTTTTTGTTATTGATTGTTTTAGTTTAGTGATAGATTGAAATTATCAAATAAAAAGTAGAATTAAAATAAAATTACCATTTTACCTCATCTTTACATACCAATGAGGTAAGATTTCAAACAACATTGTTTTGATCATAAAATTTAAAATTAAATAAAAAAATAAAAAAATTCCTTTATAACTATTTGTTGCAAATCAAATTAGTAATTAATGTTAATTTCTTGAGCTTTGGACATTTAAAACATGCAAAATGTGAATTTCAAACTCACGGTTATTATGTTTTTAAAAATTAGAAAAGTCATCATGACAATGACAGTTGCTTTCAAATCATCATCAGTAACTACAGAAAAGTCATCATGAAAATTGACCTTCTCTCTCTTTTTTTTTTCCTACTTTGCATAACAATTCAAATATTTAATATTTTAATAAAGAGAGGATAAGGATATATACTACTGTGGATTACGTATAAACATCAGTTCCCAATAAACATCAGTTCCCAATAAATAAGATAATTTAATAATTATCAGTTCCCACATTCAAAATTGAAAATTCAAAGGCTCATTCAAACCGTATATTCTAATCCTATAAATAAGATATAATTATCTACTATCAGATTCAAATCTCGCTCGCTCATATATGTGTGCGTATATCTCTCTCTCAAATGCATCTTTCTCGTGGTTTAGGCGCTAATCTCCGATTACACTTCTTTGTTCGAATGTTTGTTGAACATGTTATCGTTCCAGTATCATTGTTCCAACATCGTCGTTTCAATGAAGATTCCCATCACAAGTCAACCTTTCAATATGGATGTTGCAGTATCATTGTTGCAACATCGTGAAAAGTTGCGTTGTTCGATTTTTGTTAAATCGAAAGTCAGGTTTTCTTGTGTCAGGTTTGTCATTGGGATTTCTTCTTTTATAGAAAGTATGGATAGATTCTTGCAATATCTTGAAAACTTAGATGTGCTACAACAGTTGAGAAGAGACCTTTGCATTTTAGGTTTGTTTCTTGTTTGTGTTGTCAGTAATATAGAGTGCGGTGATAGAGACTTGCAGTTCTTGGCGATGCTGAAGTACATACATCTAGAGGTTCAGCAATGGATGGTGTTGAAACTAAAGTTTCTTAATTCTTGCTGTTATTCTTAGATTTGAACTTTAATACTGTTTAGTATGTCATGTAATTATTGGACTTTTAGTTTTAAGGTCATGAATAAATTAATAAATTTTATTTTATGAATCTATGTTGTATTTTTTTTTTATTTACTGTTTTAGTAAGATTTAAATTATGTTGATGTTGAATTGTGTCTGAACATCTGTTTGGTAAGACAACAGAGGTTTAATAGTGTCAATGCTTCTTCTCAAAGGGTTATGTTGCGGTTATAACAGCTGATCATGCTAAGGACTGTTATAGTTAACAACTGCTCTTTATAAAGACTGATGTTCTTAATGGTTGATGAGGCCTATCCACTGTTGAAGACAAAGCCATGTTAAAGACAAGCACTTATGTAGCTAAAGCCTGATCAACCAAAGGAAAACCACTGCTCAGTAGCAGCAGTGCTTCAACATCTACAGTGGATTCAACTTTAGTATTGCTGTACCAGTGTTTCTATGTTGTGTTATATTTTTATTTATTATTTAGTGTTTGAGTACGATTTAAATTATGTTGATGTTGAATTGTGTCTGAACATCTGTTTCATAAGACAACAGAGATTTAATAGTTTCAATGCTTCCTCTCAAAGGGTTATGTTGTGGTTATAACAGCTGATCATGCTAAGGACTGTTATAATTAACCACTGCTCCTTATAAATACTGATGTTCTTAAAGGCTGATGAGGCCTATCCACTGTTGAAGACAAAGCCATGTTAAAGACAAGCACTTATGTACCTAAAGCCTGATCAACGAAAGGAAAACCACTGCTCAGTAACAGCAGTGCTTCAGCATCTATAGTGGATTCAACTTTAGTATTTATGTACCAGTGTTTCTATGTTGTATTCTATTTTTATTTATTATTTAGTGTTTGAGTACGATTTAAATTATGTTGATGTTGAATTGTGTCTGAACATCTGTTTGATAAGACAACAGAGGTTTAATACTTTCAATGCTTCATCTCAAAGAGGTTTTTGAGTCGTTATAACAGCTGATCATGCTAAGGACTGTTATAATTAACCACTGCTCCTTGTAAATACTGATGTTCTTAAAGATTGATGAGGCCTATCCACTGTTGAAGACAAAGCCATGTTAAAGACAAGCACTTATGTTCCTAAAGCCTGATCAACGAAAGGAAAAACATTGCTCAGTAGCAGCAGTGCTTCAGCATCTATAGTGGATTCAACATCAGTATTTTATACTCTGTTAGATTGTTAAATTTCATATCATAGGGTTGTTTATATGTAGCGGTATTTATCACATCACCCCAGCATGCTAACTGATTATATGTAATACTTTATTTAAAAAATCTCAAAATTCATCTTAAAAATAGTTAAAATGAATTTTTTTTATGAATTATAAGCATTAAAATGTTTTAAGGCTATCCACTGATAACTTAAAGTCTCCCACTGTTTTTCAGTGTAATCATTGCAACCACTGTTATTATTCCATCAGTGTCTTCATAAAACAACTGTGTTCCATTACTCATCAGGGGTTGGCTCGTGGACAGTTCATAGCCGTCAGATCTTTTGTAACCGCTGCCACGTCAGCATTCACTTTTCCTGCTATAAAACCCTGATCAAAACCCCCAATCAGGGTTTTAACTGTCGAATCGAATTCATTTTCCTTTTTCAAAGCAGTTATCCTCCATTTCTCTCAAAATTCCTCATCGTCCTTCTTCCTCAAATGGCAAAATCACGGTCTTCATCAGTTAAAAGGAAATCCAGTCAAAAGGTCATACAAATTCGATACAAAGCTCCCCATAACTACTTGGGTCTCTTGACAAAACCAAGTAACACTGAAACGTTCAATTCCATCATAGATGCCCTTTCGTCTTCAAAATACAAAACTTTGTTGACTTCTGATTCTCCGATTTACTTGGCAACCCAGAGGGAATTTTGGAAAAATGCAAAACTTGAATATCAAGATAAAACACCCATAGCTATCAATTCCTCGATAAAGGGTGTTGATGTTAAAATCACACCACAAACCATTTCTGGGGTGTTTGAACTCAATGATCTTGAAGGTAAGACTTTTTTCCCTAAAATAGATTATCAAACAGATTTTTTAGAAAGAGGGTATGCAAAGCAAATGAAAAAAACACTTTGCAAAAAGGCAGTTTTCCCCCTGCCCCAAGGTTTTTGTTTCATACCCTCTTAATGTGTGTTTCTAATAAGACCACTGCTTTCAATGAAATTCCATTAAAGATCCAATACCTGGCATATGCTATCTTGCATGGGGAAAACTTTAACTATTCACAGGAGATCTTTAATGACTTGGTAAAAAATGTTGATAGCAAATCATTTTTACTATTTCCAAGGTTCCTAAGCTTTTATTTTCAAAAGAAATTTGGAAAGGATGATGCTCATGTACTCATCCAGGGTGAACCTTTTCAAATAAATGGCCTTACACCGTTAACATTTACAAGGCTATCAAAAGTGTCCAAAACACAAGCACAAGCTCCTGAGCAGACTTTAGCAGCTACCACTGCTCCTCAGGCACAAAACACAAAAGTCACCAGAAACCACTGCTGCTACTTCCTCACAGCAGATGTTAGAAATGTCTCAACCTGAGCCTCAAACTCCTCCTGTTTCTTTTCAAAAAGAACAGGTTGTAAGAATAGGGACATCAAATTATGTTGCTTTGGACTCACTTGAATCCATCATCCCCAGCCCACTGCCCGGGGCAAATCCTCTTTCCACTCCCGTACTCACTGTTACAATTCCACCACAAACAAAACTTTTGTTGGATGCAGTTGATATAAATCAGATAGCAATCAGTTCCTCTCAACCCCCTATCACTGAGAGCATGCCACAGAAAGTGACTGTGTCTGAGCTCCCTATCATTGCTAACCCACCAACAACACCTGAGGAGGTTACACTGCAGGATGTACAAGTACTTCCTGTCAGTAGTTCAAGTGAAGCAACTACTACAAGTGTTGAACCCACTGGTTTACACTTGGACAGTAGTTTCATTAATCAGACTTCCTTGAAGGCAATTTCTTCTATGGGAACCTTTCTAAATACTGGTGTGTATCCTGTATACACTGGTGAGCTTAGATTGGTAACCTCTGCTGAGGAAAGAAGTCCCTAGTTCCAAGAAAAAAGGGCAACAGGGGATGACTTTTGGGAAAGTCTCCCTCAGTCAACCACTGTTACAACCACCTCTGGTGGGAAATCAGATGATCCCATTAAATTGGATGATGGTTTAATGTACCGAGAATTGAGGGAGAGGCTTAAAAAACTGGATACATCTATTGCAGAAATCAAAACCATACTGCAACAGTTGTTACAAAAACAGCAGGCACCACCTGCTCCCACTGACCTTTGGGCATTATTTCAACCTCTGCTTCACCAACAAAGAGCAAATGCTGATCAGAAACATGAAATTCAGCTTCAAAATATCAGAAATATAATGGAAGCCAGGTTCAAAGACACTCAGGCAGATATAAAAACCCTGAAGGCTCAATTTATGAACACCACTGGCACTGCTCCTCCCTCTATCATCTTTGTGGACAGCCCACCACCAAATAATGCCAAAAAGGCGGAGAAAATGAGGCAGTTGAAGAAAAAGGGATATGAAGATGGTCTGTACATTGCACCAGATAATTCAACAATGCTTGCACACATCCCTTTGCCAGATGGTTCCAAAAAGGTTGATGTAACCTTAAATGCCATTGCTGATGCAAAAGCAAGGGTGAAAAAGGATATGGAGGCAAAGGATAAAGGAAGGTTTGAACAGGAGAAGAGAGTTTTTATGGAGATGAATGAACAGGGTACTTCTGAGCCAAAGGATCAAGAAAATTCTCAGCCCATAAGAAAGTCTACTAGAAAAGTCATACAACCCAAAACCACACCTCCCAAATCCACAAAACAAAGTCCCAAACCTTCCAAAAGTTCCACACATCAATCTTCGAAACCAACAGATGTTAAAACACCTGTTGTATCAACCGTTGTTGCTTCTTCAGTAATTTCAACATCTGTTATCCAAACTTTCACCACTACCACTTCAACACACACTACATCCACTGTCTTATCTCCATTACGAAAATCCCTTCACCACCACCAATACCACCTGCTAAAAGGCAGAAGACAACAGTTGACACATCATCCGTGGTAATGGCAACAGTGGTTGAAACCCCAGTTGTTTCAACAGCTGTTAGTCAAACACACACCATCACTACTCAAACACCCCAAACAAAACCATCATCACAAAACTCACCACCTGCCTTAAAGCAAAAGACAACTGTTGATACATCAACAGTGGTTGAGACACCAGTTGTTTCGACAACTGTTAGTCAATTACCTACCACTTTTAACAATCCTTCCCAAGCCATAATTCTGTTTGCTCCAAAACCTCAAATAGAAACACCTCCTCCTGAAAATGTGTATACTAGAAGAAAAAATATTCAAGTGCATGATGATGATATACCAGCACCTGATCCTGTTTCATCTATACCTTACAAAATCACTAAACCTGAATCTTTCATTCCTCCAAAATTGGTCAATCCAATCAAAGATCCAATAGCTCTTCAAGGATATGAGTCTGCAGATGGTACCCCAGCAGCTGCCAGTTATCCACTGGAACTCCATGCAGTAAAGAATGAAATGAGGCAGTTCTACACAGTTGATGATCCTTCAAAAAGGAAATTCCCTTCTCTGGTTGGTTTTAGAAATCCAAAAAACATGGATGAATATCTAAAACTAAAAGCTAGACAAGCTCAAATAATAGCTAGGGTTGAATGCGAAGGAGAAAATGACAATGTGTATTCAAGTCATTATCAGTTTTTACTCACCAAAGTCAAGCTCATGGAAGACTATGCTAGAGATTTGAGTAAAGAAATGTCAAATTTACCACCAGAACCTGGCCTGCAAAAAGATGTGAGAAAAGACATTCTGGCATTGATCATGAGTGAGAAGTTCTACCCTGCCAAGGAAGAACAATTCCAAGATTGGCCGCTTGTTGGTCTCAAAGCAGAACTCAATAGAATTGAAAGAGTAAAAAGAGATCCAAGCATGAAAAGGTCAGCACCAAATTGGCGTAAATACAAAAAGGCTATTGATGATCTTACCTTGGAGTATAAAAGAAAGAAACAAGAGTTGGTTGATGCAAAGGTTGCAACTGCCAAGGCCATAGCAAAATGGACAAGGCAGTACACTGATGAAGCTTATGAAAGGCTTAGAAAAAAGAGAGAAACAGATCCTAGCCTTCCAAAGAAGCCTGATTACAAAACTATTAACATGTCAAAGAAGCAGCTCCACAATTCTGAACCACTGTTCACATCATCAGATACCTCTGTCATTATGTTAAACCAAAGAAAGAGGCAAAAGTTGACTGATGCAGAAGAGAAAGAGCAAGAAGCTGTATATTTTAAACAGGCTATCAAGACAATGGCACTTGAAGATGACAGCTCAGCAAAGCTTCTACATACATTGGAATCCAACCACTGATGAAGCATAAAAATTGAACCTCAAACTACTGATGGGATCCAAGCATTGTTGAAGATCAAAGCATTGTCATTCAAGCTCTGATCACCCTTTGAAAATAGCACTGATCCTCAACATTAGTGCTTAGATTACAACAGTGGAATGAAGAATCAATGTTTATGTATCAGTAGTTTGAATATAATCAGTGTCTGTAGTGTCTGTTGTTATAGATTCAGTGTTTATTTATGTTGAACATCTGATCTGATTTACTTTTGGTCAACATTTGTTTGAATTTTGGTCAACATCTTATTTTGTTAAGAAGTACAAGAACGAACATTTTTACAAAATCCCAAATCACCCGATCATTTAAGTGCATTGAAGTAAAATTGGAAATAATGTTATTCATGTGGTCCTGTTGTTGAATATATCTAATTCCGTGATTTTAAGACAATGTTGTTGAATAGAATAAGATGGTTGATGTAATGTGGTCGTATTAATAACAAATTGTAATTAATTAATCTAAATAACTTTCCCGAGCCCGGGAAGCAATCCCGGGTAAAAACCTAGTACTTTATAAACAAGTTAAAATAGAAAGCGAAGGAGGGGTGCTCACCGAGGAGAACGACACCACCCATCATCATGTCAACTACCCAAGAACGCTCCACCGGAACCAGGGGTGGAACCCAAACCGTTCAGGTACCATTCACATGTCTCTCTTTCCTCTACAACATGCACACATAATCTCACTACCCAAATCAGTGAATACCACCCGCTCTCGCCACCCAAAACCCCCTACCCGAAGCACTAGCGGCGGTGTTACGGATCCGGTAGGGGTACCAAATACATGTACCCAATGACGCCCCGTCTCCCCTAAGTTGGCATCATAATGTCCTTTTTTAATATTTTTTAATAGTAATAAAGTAATAAATATCAAATAATCAAGAAAATAGTAAATCATCATATTAATTCAATATTTTGATATGATGACCTAGTTTCATGTTATATAGAGGATAAAAAACCATATTTGACACTAAATTGATCTTGCATGTCAAAAACGTATTTTAAATCTTAAACAAACTAACGTATATACGACACTTTGATGAACCAAGATATACACATACCTACAGATTGATGACCCATGTCAAAACATTGGAACATCTTATAGTATAAGCAAGAAATGCAGTTGTTTGTAGGAGAATCATACTTTAAATTTACCTTTTTAACAATAATTTTAAGATTTTGTAGTATTAACTTTGATATGTAATTTAGTTTTTTAAGAATCTCATCTCACCTTTAATATTTTTTATACAATATATGCAGTGGCGGACCCAAGAATTTTTCCATAGGGGTGCGGAACATTTTTAAAAATTTTAGGCCCCTAGGTATATAAGTAAAAAAATCGATTCGTATCGGGTCGGTTCGGGTCATGTAAAAAAAAAGAAATCGCGCCATAACATCCCTACTCATGGTTCCTATCACAAACAAATTGATCCATAAGTTCATCGCTCCATAACATAATGTTTCAATTTTTATTTCAACCCTAGAAATCGTGTGTAATCACCCTAAAAATCATATAAACAACCATAAACAACGTCAAAACACATGAAATTTCAAACCTATTTAAGAAATTTGTTACCCTTTGGTGTCGAACGGCAGTGGTTCGCGGCTGCTGATGACGTGCTGTTGTGTTCGACGATCGTTGGCAGGAGACGACCCAAGAGAGGGAGGGCGGGAGGAAATTTTGGGCTTATTTTAATTATTATATTTTGAACTTAGGTTGAGTTTGGTTAATGGGCTAGTAATTAGTGGGCTAATTATGTTTAATGAAATAGTGGATTAAGGTATTGGGTATTTGGGTAGTATAAGTTTATATAATTTTGGTAGTTTTTTTTAATTGGATTTTACTAAAAAAATTTAAAATATAAATCGATAACATTTTTTACCTAAGGTGTGCGGATGAAAAAATCCAAGGGGTGCGGACGAGATTTTCAATGTAAAATAGCATTAAATTTTTTTTTCCTGGGGGTGCGCCCGCCCACCTTGGGCTAGGGGTAAGTCAGCCCCTGCATATGTCATTAGATTCAATATAACTATCTGGTCATACGGGTTCAATATAAGCAACTTGTTTTAGAATTAGGCATACTCTTTTAAGTAATGCATGACTTAAGCTACTCAAATAAAAAACATATATTTATGTATGTAGATGGCTTTCATTTGTTTTAAAAAACAAACATGTATTCATGTTATAAGTAATTCATTGTGAACCTGGCGATTAAGAAGATCTATTGATTCCAAACTTTTGGTTTTTTATTTGAGTTTTAGATAACTTCATATAATCATGTACACTAAAAAAAATGTGATCATCAATTATCAAATTGTAAAACAAAATCCTTTTTACCAATTCATCCATAACTTTAAGCAAACTTGCTACTGTATTAGTTCCTTAAGTAATCAAGATTTGCCATACATGATTATCAAATTGTAAAAGTAATCTACTTAGTTATACATTCCTTTAACCTAATTTTAGAGGCGTTTCCTTCCATTTCACGTCCGAATAACATCTTCCTTAATCGTATCAATTCCTTACATAACCAGAATTAGCCAATTTCTTATAACTAATTATAACAATTTAATCACTTTCAATACGAACTACATACTTGGGTACGAAGATCTTCAGGTCCAAGTTTAGCTTGCAATATCTGCAAAGTCGTCTGCTCATGCTGAACACTCAATGAGTACGCTTCCATTAACGACAGAGAAATTGCTATGGCATGATAGGTAACAACAGTCTGACAAAAAGATGCATATTTAAATAAAAATTTCAAAAATAAAACATGATGCAATATATAAACAAACAAAGAGAGATTACTTGTATGTGGTCAGCTCCAAGTAGCCTTTGATTACACTTAAGAGCCTCATGAAGCTACCTAAGGGCAACATGGACATTTCCTAACCCTTCTTCCATCATTGCTACGTTGATGTAAGTAGCCGCAGTATTTGAATGAGGCGGCCCGCATGTTAAATGCAAAAGATACAGTGCACGATTCACATACCTAAGCAAACACAAATAAACAACTATTAGGCTACTTTTGTCATTTGGTAAAACCGTAAAACTCTATTGCGCGAATATTAATGTACATACTTTAAAGCTAACTCTCTGTGTTGGAGACAGTAGTAGAAAACTGCCATGTCACCATAACTCTTCATTGTATCGGGATGATCAAGTCCCAGTTCTATCTTGTTAATATCCAAAGCTTTTTGCTTATAAATGGTAGCCTAATAGAGAAAATTTGGGTTATAGTGAAGTACATGTGCTATTTTTGACTCGTTTACTTGCAAATGGGTCAATCGGGCTTACGTTGGATCTCTAACGGAAGCAATACTGTAACATGAGTTTTATATGTGCACGTACCTGATTAAAATCTCCGGTATGATAGAGCACCACAACCAAGAGACTATACGCTCCAGCTGTCATCCGATGATATGGACCGCAAACAGACACAAGTTTTGAGAGTGCCTGCAGAGGTTAGAAATTTTGTTCAAATCAGTTAGAGATAACTTTAATAACAAATACTAACCCTAAACTTCTTCATCTTAAATCTTTTGCTTGGATTGAACCGAAAAAAAAAAAACAAAAGCCAGTTTCTTTTAACAGGTTTTTTAAAAAATCGGTTCCAACCCGAACTGAATCGGCGGTTTGTAAAGTGGTTAGTATTCCTGATCTTCGAAATCGGTTTAAAAACCGAATCCGGTTTATAAACCAATTCTATTTCCTATTTTTTGTAGCAGTTATTAACCAACTAATGTAACTAACTCTTTATTCTAACGTCAGTCACATTACACTCAACAATGATCTATCAATCTCGATAAAAGTGGCCGGAGCAAACGAAAGAAATCGGAGCAAAAACCGAATCCGGTTCATAAACCAATTCTAGTTCCAATCGGTAAATACACGTTTTTAATCAATCCGAAACCCGTTTCCGTTTGTAGTGGCCGGCGTTCCGCTATGGCCAGATTCATGTACCGGAATTTGAAAAGGTGGCAGGACATACGGGTTAGGTCGGGACGGGTAACCGGTCAAAGCACCCACTAACATTTCAAACCGAACCCATTATGATAGCTACCTCACACATCATTTTTATCCCAAACCCATGGTCGTGATTACACACCTCCATTCTCTGTGATGCTCGCACCGGCCATGGTCGTTAACTGAAACATAAGAACAAAAATAAACCTAAGTTATATTCGTAACAAAAAAGCACATTTACACAACGAAACTTATTAAAATATGAATTACCTTAGTCCTTAGTTGAGAAGCCTCTGAGCTCATTGATGGTCATCAGATCCTTCCTTCTCGAGCTAGTCACGAGAGGAAAAGAAGAAGGTGCAAAATTGATTCAAGACGTGCGATCAGGGTTCACTCTGATTGCGTCTGGAACCCTAAAATGGGTTTAAGCAATTTGAACTTTAAAAAAAAGCAGGGCTTTGCACTTTAAGAAAGTAACAGTAAAGATACATAACGGCGAGAGTAAGGACTCGAACCTGAAACGCTTTGGATAGAAACCTGAATTTTATCCGCTGGAACATGCTTCTTTAGTGTTAATGGGTTCACCTCTAATTTTCTTATGGGTTCACTTTGGTTTTTTACATATAATTTCTGCCAGAATAATTTCGAAACGCAATGGGTTCCTGGGAACCCGTAAGGATCTATGTAGGTCCGCCCAACATCACATAAAACCACAGAAATGAAATCATCGTAATCCAAACAATATACATATCAAAAAATATAATCAAACGTAAAATAACAAACAAAAGCAATTAAAAAGGATATTTCACGGTTCTACTCGAAAAGGAACAACATGCCACTTCAAGAGTTTATATATGCATCATCATATTCGATTATAAGCACAAAATGGTATACTGTAAACAAAAGAAGAATCAAATATTGATGTCAATAATAAAGCCAGTATATGAACATTAGGGCTGGAAACCTTTAAATCATTGAAATCATACCTGGGGGGTTTGTAATTGGAAACGATGGGGGTTTCTGCCAGAATGGTCACTTGTTGAATAGCTTCGGTTCGGGTTTCTCCAAAATCGGTGTTCACCTTTGATTTGTTCTTCATCTCTGGTTCTTTCGTTGTCGAAATGGAGAGCCATGGAGGAAGCTAGGGTTCAGATCGAGAGAGAAAAGTGAGATTGAGAGCACACACTGATTGAAATCGGTTGTTAGGCCATTCATCTTCTTAATGTCTACAACCTAAGAAAAAAATTAACATTACATACAAAACAAACCATCATCATCATCATCATAGTCTAAATACAACAATGAATTTACAGTAAAATCCATATAAACCATTAACAACACACCTTAAGAAGACATCATAACACATCCAGACTTAACTATAATCCATCAACTACACATAGCATAAAAGTATTATAAGTAATATCCTAAATTCATTAATCCGGTACTCACTTAAACTATGAACAAAATTTCTTAATCATAACTTTTTTCCACAAAATATACAGATTTATTATTTGCTTAAGGATAAAAGAACTAATGCATTATATTTACAATATTTTACATTCTAGTGAGACTAAAAAAAACTATAGAAATTCATCAATTAAACAATCAAATAAAGGCAAACAGCAAGATTCCCTATGAACAATTAAAAATATATAAAAAGCAAACTACCTCAACACCATATTTGATTGCGACACCAGCTAGCGTATCAAACTTTGTAACAGTTTCAATAATCTGAAAACTATAATAATATATTGACAGAAACAAAACACATATAGAATTAAGATAATCGGTATTTGAAATAGCAAATGAGGAAATTTATAAGTACCTTGCTATATCCATGGCGAATTTCAAAGCTGTTATTGGCTTTAGCGCTCCTTTCCGCTTTAAAAATAGACGAAGATCACCCTGAAATATACACAAAACTTATACGAATGAAGATTATGCGTATTACTACTTTTTTCATATGAAAACCTTAAGTGAAAAGAATGTCAAATTAAGAAAATAAATTAGAAAGTAATGGCCACGGTTTAAGACCTTTGGTAAATACTCTGTCACTATCATCATTGGACTACTTTGAGTTACGACACCAAGAAACTGAACCACATTTGGATGGCGTATCTTCTGAAGTAATTCAAGTTCATCCTTAAAAGCCCTCCTGTTAACAATAATAACCCGGGAATTAGAAAAGTAAACAATGTATCATATTTAGAAAAATATACGATAGCATATTGTTGGGAATCAAACAACTGTACACCTTATCGGTAAAAAGCTCATCTCTGAGTTTTTTAACTGCGACTTTCGTTCCACGCCATGAAGCTATGGTGAAGGTACCCTGCAACGTTCCAACAAAAATACAGAAATTTCTTTATCATCAGTTATAAAAATGTTTAAATAATTGTAGATGTTTTACTTTAGTAATGTCCACACTGTCTGTAAAATCAAGTTCTTTAGCATCAATTTCGTATTCTGGAACTTCACGCGCATTTTTGACATGCATGGGAGCCATCTAAATACATATAAAATAACAATCGAAACCATTGAAACAACAACCTAAATTAAGAATAGTGTTTGCGTTATGGTATCACAATTTCATAAATTACTTTTTGGTTTCATTTTCATCCTACCCCAACTATTTAAAAGCGGTCCTGTTTTTTTGTCGCGAAACGTAAAATACAAACAAATTCAGTAAATAAGACCAGCATATAGACCAACATGATTTATAGCCAAGCAATGCACTTTAAACATAAAAACTTACCAGAGGTTTGGCCCCATGCTTCTCCAATAGCTTGATCATATCATGATTCTTGTAATGTATTGCATCTGCAAGAGGCTGTTCTAAAAGATTAACTTATAATATAATCAAAATCATATAAACCCCATAACCGGAAACATATATCACCAACGGAAAAGGCACAATAAGATTATAAGTTTAAATAACTCAAAGGCTCATTAAGTACAAAAAAAATATTTCAAGATAATTAAACAACTAATAACCTGATCAATCAGACACCCTAAAAAATGGGAAATCTTTTAAATAACATAAAAAAGCAGCAAGAAAAAAATTACAGTATCAAGAACATCCTAATAAAACTCATAACAGAAATCATACTATCACATTATGACTTGCAAATCTTTTTCTAAAATACAAACACAAACACACAATAAACTTTTATTTCAAGAAAATCAAACAACTAATAAAAAAAATTAAAGATTCATCAATTACTAAACTTTTATTTCAAATCTTTGAATAAAACACAAATGAGCCTCCATTTGATTATCCCAAAAACCAAGATGAAACCAAAAAACTGGTAAGAAACTTACTGAATCATGTTGGGAATCCCTATAGCTGAATCATCTGGGATGTTTCTGATGTGTGCAAAAGGTAACATATAAATTACATCAAATAAGGCATAAAACTAACCCTTTTTTAGTACTAATGTTGGAAAAAGTGTGTTTTTGTCTTCCTTTTGTATTTTCAGGATTAAATGAGCTCAAATGAACAAAAGAAGCAAAAAGGCAGCTAAATCTAACAAAAATACAAGAAAGGGAATAAACGTGGCATGCCCGACCCCCCGACATCATCTTCCCAAGCAAAACAAGAAAACAGAAGGCTGAACACGCCCCGTGCTCAGTGAGCACGGGGGCGTGCCCAAGTGTCTGCAGAAAAGACAAAGTTGTAGAAGCTTCTATCACCCACCACGGGGGCGTGCCCAGCGGACACGGGGCCGTGGTCAACTCTAAGATTCGCAGAATCTGAGGAAATCTTGATAGTACAGATACGCTTCTGCACACGGGGTCGTGCCCAGCGGACACGGGGGCGTGGTCAACTAATGCAGACAAACTGCAATTAATGAAGAAAGAGAAGGAGGATGGACACGGGGCCGTGCCCGAGCTGCTGTTCAGGCTATAAATAGGGGTGCTTGGCTCATTTGGAAACCATCCCTTGGCAAACCACCTCTCTCACACTACACCCACCCTCCACCACCATCACAACCCACATCCACCACCATTATCCATCATCCATCATCCATCATAGAGTGTGTGTAGTAGTCTCGGGATCCAAGATTGATCGTAAGAGTTCTTGACAATCAAAGGCCATGTTTGCCTAAGTCTCTTACATTACTTGGTGAAGACAAGTGCCTAGTGTAATACTTTTTATTTTTAATCTTTTCGCACTTTTTATTTGGTTATGTATTAATGACTTTAATAACTAGTTTCTTATGTTGAAGGTGATTCTTCCTTATCGTTTGTCCGTGGTGTCTTGGCATTATTTTACTGTCTATATAAAATAAAAGATTTTCACCATTCATATCTCCACGATCTATATGGAGGTATGTTGGCTACCTGGTCGGGGGTTAAGGGAACAGTTTGGTAAGAGTCTTGCCTTGTTCAGTGTATAGATCCTGCAAGGACCTGGGTCAAATTTAGTAGGACCTCCTTCAATACCCACTGGTATTGGATGGCGGGGGTCCAAACTCTTTGATCCCCTCATATGTAAGCTACTATTAAAACTTTAACCAAGCTACTTAGGACTGTATCCCTGCTGGCTCAGACTACTTAGCCGAGGGTAACGTCACCTTCAAAAGAGGGGCCTACCACATTATGCATTAATAACTTAATTAATTATCTTTCAATAATCCGAACCTTTAGGATTGTATCCTTGCAGACTCAAACTACTGGGTTGAGGGTAACGTCACCTTCAAAAGAGAGGCCTACTACAATAACTAAGATAATCTCTTAAAAAGTGCAAAAGTGCGGAAATAATCGAAGGTTACACTACACACGAGTCGGATCCAAGTGATTCATCTTGTCTATCTGTTTTCATTTTATTTTTATTTTTAAGCATTTTAGTTAGTTTTATTTTTCTAGTTAAAAACATTTTTCTAAACTTTTGATTTGATTAGACGTTGAGGACAAACCGGTATTAAAAGCTCTTGTGTCCTTGGACGACCTCGGTATCTTACCAACACTATGCTACGCTCACGATGGGTGCACTTGCCCATATGTGTGTTTAGTGTTAGTAAATATCGTGTTTTATAAATTTAAAACTTGGCTAAAAAGTGTTAATGGGCATAAAATATACATTAAAACTATACGACACTTCACACGCATCAAGTTTTTGGCGCCGTTGCCAGGGACACAAGGATTTTAAGAAAGTTAAGAATCAGTGGCCTAATCGTTTTTTCTTATTTTCTATTTTTTAGGATTTTTCTAGATTTTTAGTTTCTGCAGAGCTCAGCACGGGCAGTGCCTGGTCGGACACGGGGCTGTGCTCAGCATTATTACTGGCAGTTTTTATTTTCCGAGTTACAGTGAGTTGAGCACGGGGCTGTGTCGGTGCAGCACGGGGCCATGTCAAACTCCCTAGTAACAGGGATCCGGAAAACAACTACTGTATCTCTGACCACGGGCCGTGCTCACCTGAGCACGGGGCCGTGGTGAACCTTCTGACCAACGTTCTTTTCTGTTTTTATTGCAGGACTTGGAACCTAGGTTCCACATCTAAACTTTCTACGTAGTGTATGAGCTCCAGTTCTAGTAGAGACATAAAAGAACCTCTAGAAGAACCCGGACGCTTTCTCAGAAAAAGACTTAAAGCTAAAAACCAAGAGAAAGTTTCGGGGGACCCACTTCCAATGGTGGATCAACGTACCCTCATGGATTACCTACGACACACCGTGGGTAATCTTGGCGACGCTATCAATGCACCGAATGTCGAAGCCAACAACTTCGAACTTCGGCCGCATTTGATACAAATGCTTCAAAACTCCGTAACCTTCCATGGGCTTGCGGACGAGGATCCCCATCTACATATCACTAATTTCTTAGAAATATCTGATACTTTTCGGATCAATGGAGCATCAAACGACGCCATCCGCCTTCGAATGTTTCCATTTTCACTAAAAGGCCGGGCTAAGGCTTGGCTTAATACCCTCCCAGTTGGCTCGGTAAACACCTGGGATGAACTAGCCCAAAAGTTTCTATATAAATATTTCCCTCCTGCTAAAACAGCTAAATTAATGATTGAAATTAATACATATTCACAAGAGGATGAGGAATCTTTATATGAAACGTGGGAAAGGTTCAAGGAGATACTAAGAAAGTGTCCTCATCACGGTCTTGCGGTATGGCAACAAGTATCCACTTTCTACAATGTGTTGTTGCCACACACACGACAAACACTTGACTCTAGCTCCGGGGGACTTTTAGGTAATCGTCGCCCAAATGAAATTTATAATCAAATTGAGGAAATTGCTCAAACCAATTTTCAGTGGCACACTCCCCGAGGCAACAAATCCATTACCCTGAGCGCCCATAAGGTTGA
Organism: Helianthus tuberosus; assembly: GCA_030545235.1. Lineage (NCBI taxonomy): Eukaryota > Viridiplantae > Streptophyta > Magnoliopsida > Asterales > Asteraceae > Helianthus > Helianthus tuberosus. The sequence goes on along the minus strand of CM060373.1, from coordinate 30,714,673 downwards.
TGAAAACACTTCCTTGCAAGCCCAAATCGAGGCCCTCTCTTAAAAAATCAAAAAGTTAGAAATGGCAAAAACGGTCTCGGTTATGGCTTGCGAGGGGTGTGGTGGGCCACATGAAAATTGGAGTTGTATGAAAGAAATGGATAATCAAACAGAATCGGTAAACTACGTTGATAATAGACCTAAGCCGCCAGGTCCTCCAACGGGTACCTACAACCAAGGATGGCGTAACCATCCTAACCTTGGTTGGAGAAAACCCGGCAATAGTAGTAACCAACAAAATCTAAACCAACGAACAAACTTTCAACAACCAAGAAACGAGTCACAAAATTTCTCTCAACAACAAGGGGGACGAGAAAGGCTTGAAGATACCCTATCTCGCCTCATCTCCGACACCGAAAAGAAAAACTCGGATCGATTCGAACAATTGGAATCGAATTTTAGAAATCAACAAGCTAGTATTCAGAACATTGAAAACAATTAAATCAACTAGCTCAAAATTTCGCCGAGAGACCACAAGGCGCGTTACCAAGTAATACCGAAACCAACCCAAAAGCGCAAGTACATCTCATCACATTGAGAAACCGTCCCGTGGGTCCCGAGGAAGCTCCATTACCTCCGACGGAAAACAGCCAATCTGGCCAAACCACGACTCCACCCACACCCCAACAAGAGATGGCTTCTCCACCAATTCAAGAGCCCACCAAAAACCCTCCGGTACCATACCCCGGTCGGTTAATTCGCCAAAAGACCAATGAGCAATTCGCAAAGTTCAAAAACTTGTTAAAACAATTGCATGTTAATATTCCATTTATCGAAGTCCTAACTCAAATGCCTAAATATGCAAAATTTATGAGGGACTTCCTCACTCATTAAAGGAAAATTGAATCATTGCAATTAGTTAATTTAGGCGAAGAATGCTCCGCCTTGCTACTCAACAAACTCCCACAAAAGAAGATTGATCCTGGAAGCTTCACCATTCCTTGCTCGATTGGGGAATCCCCCATTCGCAATGCACTAGCTGATCTCGGGGCTAGCATCAACCTCATGCCCGCATCAATGTTCAACCGACTCGGCCTAGGGAAAACAAGCCCTACGAAGATGAGCATACAACTCGCCGATAGGACCGTCAAGTATCCACAAGGTGTCGTTGAAAATCTATTGGTTAAAGTCGGCGAATTTGTCTTTCCGGCCGACTTTGTCATACTAGATATACTAGATATGGAGGAAGATATCGAGGTACCACTCATCTTAGGAAGGCCGTTTCTAGCCACGGCCCAAGCTGTGGTGGATATGAATGATGGAACATTGACACTAAGAATTGGGGACAAGGAAATGAAGTTTGGAGTTGGGAATAAAGTCGAAGACGACGACCCGGTCAATTACATGAGGGTCATAGACTTGAGTTTGGAAGATGCTCTCCGACGGTGCAATATGGGATGCAAAACATCCCACTTGCGTAACATATGACCAGGCTTTGGGTCTAGCCAAGGACCCTTATAAACGTGGCGCACCACGGAGGCATTCCGCGGAACTATCCTTAGTTTAGTTTAGATTAATTTTTATGTTTTCTAGTTTAGTTTTAATTTTCAGGAATAAAACACACCAAGGATGGTGAACGGTACCAAGGGAAACTTGCACCAACACCCCATGCACAAAAACAGAGCTTCCCGCAGATTTTTCTTCATTACAGCAAGTTCAGCACGGGGCCGTGCTCACCCAACACGGCCCATGCTCAACCACCTGCCGAAAATTGCCCAGTTCAGGTATCTGGACACGGGGCGTGCTCAATGAGCACGCCCCCGTGTCCAGCCTTCTGTTTCTTTATTTTATTTTCTGTTACTGGCAATCTGAACACGGGGCCGTGCCCAGACACCACGGGGCCGTGTCCAGACGCCCAGTAACATAAAATTTTGCTTTTTCACACCTTTTTTACACATTCAATCAACCTAAAAACTTATTTTTGGGACACATTGAGGACAATGTGTAATTTAAGTGTAGGGGGATGCTAAAACCTTGAATTTTATAAGTCCTAATTACAAGCCTTACACAAAACTCTATTGGAACCGCTAAACACCCCAAATTTTTTCAAAAATCTTTCATTTTTCTTACTTGTCTAGGTTTAAATTGGGAATTTCAAAGTTCTAAAGAGGTGAAATTTTTACAAATTTACAACCGATAGCGTCGTGATAAAAAGAACCAACATAAGAAAATTATGAAACGGCAAGACAAACCTAGTTAAAATTTGATTATATATACTTGATCACATAAAAACCCATTCCCACAAAAATTGAGTTTTCAGCCTTTATTGAGCATACAAATACACATCTTTAAACTAAATGCTCATTTTTCGTTTCTTGTGTGAATAGCCGCTTGGTTCTTACGACTCTAGAACTTGCCACGACGATGCATTCCCGGTCCTTACCAACTTAAACTCGAGTAAGTAAATGATGGAGGCATTAGGACTAACCCTTTTTATTTCTACACCATTATTTTTTCTCCGACGGTGCAATAAATTGCCCAGTTCAGGTATCTGGACACGGGGCGTGCTCAATAAACACGCCCCCATGTCCAGCCTTCTGTTTCTTTATTTTATTTTCTGTTACTGGCAATCTGAACACGGGGCCGTGCCCGGACACCACGGGGCCGTGTCCAGACGCCCAGTAACATAAAATTTTGTTTTTTCACACCTTTTTACACATTCAATCAACCTAATAACTTATTTTTGGGACACATTGAGGACAATGTGTAATTTAAGTGTGGGGGGATGCTAAAACCTTGAATTTTGCAAGTCCTAATTACAAGCCTTACACAAAACTCTATTGGAATCGCTAAACACCCCAAATTTTTTCAAAAATCTTTCATTTTTCTTACTTGTCTAGGTTTAAATTGGGAATTTCAAAGTTCTAAAGAGGTGATATTTTTACAAATTTACAACCGATAGCGTCGTGATAAAAAGAACCAACATAAGAAAATTATGAAACGGCATGACAAACCTAGTTAAAATTTGATTATATATACTTGATCACATAAAAACCGATTCCCACAAAAAGTGAGTTTTGAGCCTTTATTGAGCATACAAATACACATCTTTAAACTAAATGCTCATTTTTCGTTTTTTTTGTGAATAGCCGCTTGGTTCTTACGACTCTAGAACTTGCCACGACGATGCTTTCCCGGTCCTTACCAACTTAAACCCGAGTAAGTAAATGATGGAGGCATTATGACTAACCCTTTTTATTTCTACACCATTATTTTTTTTTTACCACCTACCCAAAATCCCCCTAGTTAACCCCTTTGAGCCTAAACCTTTTCATTTCTTAACCCAAAACAAACACCCTTTTACCCACCAAAACCCTTTTTCATTTTAAACCGTTTATTTTAGTAACAAAGCTCGGTTTTTGTGCGACTTCCTTATCGAAAAAAAAAAATGATAAAGAAGAAAAGAAAAATGAAGTTAGCAATAAAAAAACAAAGCTCATCAAAAAGGCTTGTTTGAAAAATACTTCATTGGAATAAAAAGTCACAAAAACAATATGTTTTGCAAAAACCAACGCTTTTTACGCCTTTCGCCATTTTCTACTAACCACTAACCCAACCACCTACCTTTAACCCAAGCCTAACCCTTCACCCCAAAAGTCCTCTTGATATTTACAAAGGTGTATAGTTAAAAAGGAGGAGGATTGATTGCTTGGAAAGCTTATGGTAGAAGTAAGTCCCATGCCGCTCTCGAGTGTTTCACAAAAATACATCTTCGGCCGAGTGTTGAGTGATCCCCCGTGAGGTATGTGAACTTGTATATAAATGGAATTTTAAAAAGGCATGTTATGCCCTAATAAGTAATTCATCTTATGTAATGTTTTAAATAAATCATGACGAATAGGATTGTAAATAAATAAAAATAAAACTTAATAAAGAATCTTGGAAATCCTGACACTCTATGACAAGCCCAAAACCTTCTCTTCTACCCATTCCATTTGGGAGTGTTAAGCCACATTATAAAGAGTTTTGCTTAAGGACAAGCAAAGATTCAAATGTGGGGGTATTTGATGTGTGCAAAATGCAACATATAAATTACATCAAATAAGGCATAAAACTAACCCTTTTTTAGTACTAACGTTGGAAAAAGTGTGTTTTTGTCTTCCTTTTGTATTTTCAGAATTAAATGAGCTCAAATGAACAAAAGAAGCAAAAAGGCAACTAAATCTAACAAAAATACAAGAAAAGAAATAAACGTGGCATGCCCGACCCCCCGATAGCATCTTCCCAAGCAAAACAAGAAAACAGAAGGCTGAACACGCCCCGTGCTCAGTGAGAAAGGGGCGTGCCCAAGTGTCTGCAGAAAAGACAAAGCTGTAGAAGCTTCTATCACCCACCACGGGGGCGTGCCCAGCGGACACGGGACCGTGGTCAACCTTAAGATTCGCAGAATCTGAGAAAATCTTGATAGTACAGATACGCTTTTGCACAAGGGGTCGTGCCCAGCGGACACGGGGGCGTGGTCAATTAATGCAGACAAACTGCAATTAATGAAGAAAGAGATGGAGGATGGACACGGGGCCGTGCCCGAGCTGCTGTTCAGGCTATAAATAGGGGTGCTTGGCTCATTTGCAAACCTTCCCTTGGCAAACCACTTCTCTCACACTACACCCACCCTCCACCCTCCACCACCATCACAACCCACATCTACCACCATCATCCATCATCCATCATAGAGTGTGTGTAGTAGTCTCGGGATCCAAGATTGATCGTAAGAGTTCTTGACAATCAAAGGCCATGTTTGCCTAAGTCTCTTACATCACTTGGTGAAGACAAGTGTCTAGTGTAATACTTTTTATTTTTAATCTTTTCGCACTTTTTATTTGGTTATGTATTAATGACTTTAATAACTAGTTTCTTATGTTGAAGGTGATTCTTCCTTATCGTTTGTCCGTGGTGTCTTGGCATTATTTTACTGTCTATATAAAATAAAAGATTTTCACCATTCATATCTCCACGATCTATATGGAGGTATGTTGGCTACCTGGTCGGGGGTTAAGGGGACGGTTTGGTAAGATTCTTGCCTTGTTCAGTGTATAGATCCTGCAAGCACCTGGGTCAAATTTAATAGGACCTCCTTCAATACCCACTGGTATTGGATGGCGGGGGTCCAAACTCTTTGATCCCCTCATATGTAAGCTACTATTAAAACTTTAACCCGGCTACTTAGGACTGTATCCCTGCTGACTCAGACTACTTAGCCGAGGGTAACGTCACCTTCAAAAGATGGGCCTACCACATTATGCATTAATAACTTAATTAATTATCTTTCAATAATCCGACCCTTTAGGATTGTATCCTTGCGGACTAAAACTACTGGGTTGAGGGTAACGTCACCTTCAAATGAGGGGCCTACTACAATAACTAAGATAATCTCTTAAAAAGTGCAAAAGTGCGGAAATAATCGAAGGTTACACTACACACGAGTCGGATCCAAGTGATTCATCTTGTCTATCTGTTTTTATTTTATTTTTATTTTTCAGCATTTTAGTTAGTTTTATTTTTCTAGTTAAAAATATTTTTCTAAACTTTTGATTTGATTAGACGTTGAGGACAAACCGGTATTAAAAGCTCTTGTGTCCTTGGACGACTTTGGTATCTTACCAACACTATACTACGCTCACGATGGGTGCACTTGCCCATATGTGTGTTTAGTGTTAGTAAATATCGTGTTTTATAAATTTAAAACTTGGCTAAAAAGTGTTAAAGGGCTTAAAATATACATTAAAACTATACGACACTTCACACGCATCAAGTTTTTGGCGCCGTTGCCGGGGACACAAGGATTTTAAGAAAGTTAAGAATCAGCGTCCTAATCGTTTTTTCTTAATTTTCGATTTTTTTTTGGATTTTTCTAGATTTTCAGTTTCTGTAGAGCTCAGCACAGGCAGTGCCTGGTCGGACACGGGGCCGTGCTCAGCATTATTACTGGCAGTTTTTATTTTCCGAGTTACAGTGAGTTGAGCACGGGGCTGTGTCGGTGCAGCACGGGGCCATGTCAAACTCCCCAGTAACAGGGATCCGGAAAACAACTACTGTGTCTCCGACCACGGGCCGTGCTCACCTGAGCACGGGGCCGTGGTGAACCTTCTAACCAACGTTCTTTTCTGTTTTTATTGCAGGACTTGGAACCCAGGCGCCACATCTGAACTTTCTACGTAGTGTATGAGCTCCAGTTCTAGTAGAGACATAAAAGAACCTCAAGAAGAACCCGAACGCTTTCTCAGAAAAAGACTTAAAGCTAAAAACCAAGAGAAAGTTTCGGGGGACCCACTTCCAATGGCGGATCAACGTACCCTCATGGATTACCTACGACCCACCGTGGGTAATCTTGGAGCCGCTATCAATGCACCGAATGTCGAAGCCAACAACTTCGAACTTCGGCCGCATTTGATACAAATGCTTCAAAACTCCGTAACCTTCCATGGGCTTGCGGACGAGGATCCCCATCTACATATCACTAATTTCTTAGAAATATCTGATACTTTTCGGATCAAGCATCAAACGACGCCATCCGCCTTCGAATGTTTCCATTTTCACTAAAAGACCGGGCTAAGGCTTGGCTTAATACCCTCCCAGTTGGCTCGGTAAACACCTGGGATGAACTAGCCCAAAAGTTTCTATATAAATATTTCCCTCCTGCTAAAACAGCTAAATTAATGACTGAAATTAATACATATTCACAAGAGGATGGGGAATCTTTATATGAAACTTGGGAAAGGTTCAAGGAGCTACTAAGAAAGTGTCCTCATCACGGTCTTGCGGTATGGCAACAAGTATCCACTTTCTACAATGGGTTGTTGCCACACACACGACAAACACTTGAATCTAGCTCCGGGGGACTTTTAGGTAATCGTCGCCCAAATGAAATTTATAATCAAATTGAGGAAATTGCTCAAACCAATTTTCAGTGGCACACTCCTCGAGGAAACAAATCCATTGCCCCGGGCGCCCATAAGGTTGATGAAAGCACTTCCTTGAAAGCCCAAATCGAGGCCCTCTCTTCAAATATCAAAAAGCTTGAAATGGAAAAAACGGTCTCGCTTATGGCTTGCGAGGGGTGTGGTGGGCCACATGAAAATTGGAGTTGTATGAAAGAAATGGATAATCAAACAGAATCGGTAAACTACGTTGATAATAGACCTAAGACGTCAGGTCCTCCAACGGGTACCTACAACCAAGGATGGCGTAACCATCCTAACCTTGGTTGGAGAGAACCCGACAATAGTAGTAACCAACAAAATCTAAACCAACGAACAAACTTTCAACAACCAAGAAACGAGTCACAAAATTTCTCTCAACAACAAGGAGGACGAGAAAGGCTTGAAGATACCGTATCTCGCCTCATCTCCGACACCGAAAAGAAAAACTCGGATCGATTCCAACAATTGGAATCGAATTTTAGAAATCAACAAGCTAGTATTCAGAACATTGAAAAACAATTAAATCAACTAGCTCAAAATTTCACCGAGAGACCACAAGGCGCGTTACCAAGTAATACCGATACCAACCCAAAAGCGCAAGTACATCTCATCACATTGAGAAACCGTACCGTGGGTCCCGAGGAAGCTCCATTACCTCCGACGGAAAACAGCCAATCTGGCCAAACCACGACTCCACCCACACCCCAACAAGAGATGGCTTCTCCACCAATTCAAGAGCCCACCATAAACCCTCCGGTACCATACCCCAGTCGGTTAATTCGCCAAAAGACCAATGACCAATTCGCAAAGTTCAAAAACTTGTTAAAACAATTGCATGTTAATATTCCATTTATCGAAGTCCTAACTCAAATGCCTAAATATGCAAAATATATGAGGGACTTCCTCACTTATAAAAGGAAAATTGAATCATTGCAATTAGTTAATTTAGGCGAAGAATGCTCCGCTTTGCTACTCAACAAACTCCCACAAAAGAAGATTGATCCTAGAAGCTTCACCATTCCTTGCTCGATTGGGGAATCCCCCATTCGCAATGCACTAGCTGATCTCGGGGCTAGCATCAACCTCATGCCCGCATCAATGTTCAACCGACTCGGCCTAGGGATAACAAGCCCTACGAAGATGAGCATACAACTCGCCGATAGGATCGTCAAGTATCCACAAGGTGTCGCTGAAAATCTATTGGTTAAAGTTGGCGAATTTGTCTTTCCGGCCGACTTTGTCATACTAGATATGGAGGAAGATATCGTGGTACCACTTATCTTAGGAAGGTCGTTTCTAGCCACGGCCCAAGCTGTGGTGGATATGAATGATGGAACATTGACACTAAGAATTGGGGACAAGGAAATGAAGTTTGGAGTTGGGAATAAAGTAGAAGACGACGACCCGGTCAATTACATGAAGGTCATAGACTCGAGTTTGGATGATTTTCTCCGACGGTGCAATAAGGGATGCAAAACATCCCACTTGGGTAACATATGACTAGGCTTTGGGTCTAGCCAAGGACCCTTATAAACGTGGCGCACCACGGAGGCATTCCGCGGAACTATCCTTAGTTTAGTTTAGATTAATTTTTAGGTTTTCTAGTTTAGTTTTAATTTTCAGGAATAAAACACACCTGGGATGGTGAAGGATACCAAGGGAAACTTGCACCAACACCCCATGCACAAAAAACAGAGCTTCCCGCAGCCGTGCTCACCCAACACGGCCCGTGCTCAACCACCAGCAGAAAATTGCCCAGTTCAGGTATCTGGACACGTGGCGTGCTCAATAAACACGCCCCCATGTCCAGCCTTCTGTTTCGTTATTTTATTTTCTGTTACTGGCAATCTGAACACGGGGCCGTGCCCGGACACCACGGGGTCGTGTCCAGACGCCCAGTAACATAAAATTTTGTTTTTTCACACCTTTTTACACATTCAATCAACCTAATAACTTATTTTTGGGACACATTGAGGACAATGTGTAATTTAAGTGTGGGGGGATGCTAAAACCTTGAATTTTGCAAGTCCTAATTACAAGCCTTACACAAAACTCTATTGGAACCGCTAAACACCCCAAATTTTTTCAAAAATCTTTCATTTTTCTTACTTGTCTAGGTTTAAATTGGGAATTTCAAAGTTCTAAAGAGGTGATATTTTTACAAATTTACAACCGATAGCGTCGTGATAAAAAGAACCAACAGAAGAAAATTATGAAACGGCATGACAAACCTAGTTAAAATTTGATTATATATACTTGATCACATAAAAACCGATTCCCACAAAAAGTGAGTTTTGAGCCTTTATTGAGCATACAAATACACATCTTTAAACTAAATGCTCATTTTTCGTTTTTTTTGTGAATAGCCGCTTGGTTCTTACGACTCTAGAACTTGCCACGACGATGCATTCCCGGTCCTTACCAACTTAAACCCGAGTAAGTAAATGATGGAGGCATTATGACTAACCCTTTTTATTTCTACACCATTATTTTTTTTACCACCTACCCAAAATCCCCCTAGTTAACCCCTTTGAGCCTAAACCTTTTCATTTCTTAACCCAAAACAAACACCCTTTTACCCACCAAAACCCTTTTTCATTTTAAACCGTTTATTTTAGTAACAAAGCTCGGTTTTTGTGCGACTTCCTTATCGAAAAAAAAATTGATAAAGAAGAAAAGAAAAATGAAGTTAGCAATAAACAAACAAAGCTCATCAAAAAGGCTTGTTTGAAAAATACTTCATTGGAATAAAAAGTCACAAAAACAATATGTTTTGCAAAAACCGACGCTTTTTACGCCTTTCGCCCTTTTCTACTAACCACTAACCCAACCACCTACCTTTAACCCAAGCCTAACCCTTCACCCCAAAAGTCCTCTTGATATTTACAAAGGTATATAGTTAAAAAGGAGGAGGATTGATTGCTTGGCAAGCTTATGGTAGAAGTAAGTCCCATGCCGCTCTCGAGTGTTTCACAAAAATACATCTTCGGCCGAGTGTTGAGTGATCCCCCGTGAGGTATGTGAACTTGTATATAAATGGAATTTTAAAAAGGCATGTTATGCCCTAATAAGTAATTTATCTTATGTAATGTTTTAAATAAATTATGACGAATAGGATTGTAAATAAATAAAAATAAAACTTGATAAAGAATCTTGAAAATCCTGACACTCTATAACAAGCCCAAAACCTTCTCTTCTACCCATTCCATTTGGGAGTGTTAAGCCACAATATAAAGAGTTTTGCTTGAGGACAAGCAAAGATTCAAGTGTGAGGGTATTTGATGTGTGCAAAATGCAACATATACATTACATCAAATAAAGCATAAAACTAACCCTTTTTTAGTACTAATGTTGGAAAAAGTGTGTTTTTGTCTTCCTTTTGTATTTTCAGGATTAAATGACCTCAAATGAACAAAATAAGCAAAAAGGCAACTAAATCTAACAAAAATACAAGAAAAGGAATAAACGTGCCATGCCCGGCCCCCCTATAGCATCTTCCCAAGCAAAACAAGAAAACAGAAGGTTGAACACGCCCCGTGCTCAGTGAGAACGGGGGCGTGCCCAAGTGTCTGCAGAAAAGACAAAGCTGTAGAAGCTTCTATCACCCACCACGGGGGCGTGCCCAGCGGACACGGGGCTGTGGTCAACTCTAAGATTCGCAGAATCTGAGGAAATCTTGATAGTACAGATACGCTTTTGCACAAGGGGTCGTGCCCAGCGGACACGGGGGCGTGGTCAACTAATGCAGACAAACTGCAATTAATGAAGAAAAAGAAGGAGGATGCACACGGGGCCGTGCCCAATGGACGCGGGGCCGTGCCCGAGCTGCTGTTCAGGCTATAAATAGGGGTGCTTGGCTCATTTGCAAACCATCCCTTGGCAAACCACCTCTCTCACACTACACCCACCCTCCACCACCATCACAACCCACATCCACCACCATCACAACCCACATCCACCACCATCATCCATCATTCATCATAGAGTGTGTGTAGTAGTCTCGGGATCCAAGATTGATCGTAAGAGTTCTTGACAATCAAAGGCCATGTTTGTCTAAGTCTCTTACATCACTTGGTGAAGACAAGTGTCTAGTGTAATACTTTTTATTTTTAATCTTTTCGCACTTTTTATTTGGTTTTGTATTAATGGCTTTAATAACTAGTTTCTTATGTTGAAGGTGATTTTTCCTTATCGTTTGTCCGTGGTGACTTGGCATTATTTTACTGTCTATATAAAATAAAAGATTTTCACCATTCATATCTCCACGATCTATATGGAGGTATGTTGGCTACCTGGTCGGGGGTTAAGGGAACGGTTTGGTAAGAATCTTGCCTTGTTCAGTGTATAGATCCTGCAAGGACATGGGTCAAATTTAGTAGGACCTCCTTCAATACCCACTGGTATTGGATGGCGGGGGTCCAAACTCTTTGATCCCCTCATATGTAAGCTACTATTAAAACTTTAACCCGGCTACTTAGGACTGTATCCCTGCTGACTCAGACTACTTAGCCGAGGGTAACGTCACCTTCAAAAGAGGGGCCTACCACATTATGCATTAATAACTTAATTAATTATCTTTCAATAATCCGACCCTTTAGGATTGTATCCTTGCTGACTCAAACTACTGGGTTGAGGGTAACGTCACCTTCAAAAGAGGGGCCTAGTACAATAACTAAGATAATCTCTTAAAAAGTGCAAAAGTGTGGAAATAATCGAAGGTTACACTGCACACGAGTCGGATCCAAGTGATTCATCTTGTCTATCTGTTTTTATTTTTCAGCATTTTAGTTAGTTTTATTTTTCTAGTTAAAAATATTTTTCTAAACTTTTGATTTGATTAAACGTTGAGGACAAACCGGTATTAAAATATCTTGTGTCCTTGGACAACCTCGGTATCTTACCAACACTATACTACGCTCACGATGGGTGCACTTGCCCATATGTGTGTTTAGTGTTAGTAAATATCGTGTTTTATAAATTTAAAACTTGGCTAAAAAGTGTTAAAGGGCTTAAAATATACATTAAAACTATACGACACTTCACACGCATCAAGTTTTTGGCGCCGTTACCGGGGACACAAGGATTTTAAGAAAGTTAAGAATCAGCGGCCTAATCGTTTTTTCTTATTTTTCTATTTTTTTAGGATTTTTCTAGATTTTCATTTTCTGCAGAGCTCAGCACGGGTAGTGCCAGGTCGGACACGGGGCTGTGCTCAGCATTATTACTGGCAGTTTTTATTTTCCGAGTTATAGTGAGTTGAGCACGGGGCTGTGTCGGTGCAGCACAGGGCCATGTCAAACTCCCTAGTAACAAGGATCCGGAAAACAACTACTGTATCTCCGACCACGGGCCGTGCTCACCTGAGCACGGGGCCGTGGTGAACCTTCTGACCAACGTTCTTTTCTGTTTTTATTGCAGGACTTGGAACCCAGGCGCCACATCTGAACTTTCTACGTAGTGTATGAGCTCCAGTTCTAGTAGATACATAAAAGAACCTCTAGAAGAACCCGAACGCTTTCTCAGAAAAAGACTTAAAGCTAAAAACCAAGAGAAAGTTTCGGGGGACCCACTTCCAATGGCGGATCAACGTACCCTCATGGATTACCTACGACCCACCGTGGGTAATCTTGGCGCCGTTATCAATGCACCGAATGTCGAAGCCAACAACTTCGAACTTCGGCCGCATTTGATACAAATGCTTCAAAACTCATCAACCTTCCATGGGCTTGCGGACGAGGATCCCCATCTACATATCACTAATTTCTTAGAAATATCTGATACTTTTCGGATCAATGGAGCATCAAACGACGCTTTCCGCCTTCGAATGTTTCCATTTTCACTAAAAGACCGGGCTAAGGCTTGGCTTAATACCTTCCCAGTTGGCTCGGTAAACACCTGGGATGAACTAGCCCAAAAGTTTCTATATAAATATTTCCCTCCTGCTAAAACAGCTAAATTAATGATTGAAATTAATACATATTCACAAGAGGATGGAGAATCTTTATATGAAACTTGGGAAAGGTTAAGGAGATACTAAGAAAGTGTCCTCATCACGGTCTTGCGGTATGGCAACAAGTATCCACTTTCTACAATGGGTTGTTGCCACTCACACGACAAACACTTGACTCTAGCTCCGGGGGACTTTTAGGTAATCGTCGCCCAAATGAAATTTATAATCAAATTGAGGAAATTTCTCAAGCCAATTTTCAGTGGCACACTCCCCGAGGCAACAAATCCATTGCCCCAGGCGCCCATAAGGTTGATGAAAGGACTTCCTTGCAAGCCCAAATCGAGGCCCTCTCTTAAAAAATCAAAAAGTTAGAAATGGCAAAAACGGTCTCGGTTATGGCTTGCGGGGGGTGTGGTGGGCCACATGAAAATTGGAGTTGTATGAAAGAAATGGATAATCAAACAGAATCGGTAAACTACGTTGATAATAGACCTAAGCCATTAGGTCCTCCAACGGGTACCTACAACCAAGGATGGCGTAACCATCCTAACCTTGGTTGGAGAGAACCCGTCAATATTAGTAACCAACGAACAAACTTTCAACAACCAAGAAACAAATCACAAAATTTCTCTCAACAACAAGGGGGACGAGAAAGGCTTGAAGATACCGTATCTCGCCTCATCTCCGACACCGAAAAGAAAAACTCGGATCGATTCCAACAATTGGAATCGAATTTTAGAAATCAACAAGCTAGTATTCAGAACATTGAAGAACAATTAAATCAACTAGCTCAAAATTTCGCCGAGTGACCACAAGGCGCGTTACCAAGTAATACCGAAACCAACCCAAAAGCGCAAGTACATCTCATCACATTGAGAAACCGTACCGTGGGTCCCGAGGAAGCTCCATTACCTCCGACGGAAAACAGCCAATCTGGCCAAACCACGACTCCACCCACACCCCAACAAGAGATGGCTTCTCCACCAATTCAAGAGCCCACCAAAAACCCTCCGGTACCATACCCCGGTCGGTTAATTCGCCAAAAGACCAATGAGCAATTCGCAAAGTTCAAAAACTTGTTAAAACAATTGCATGTTAATATTCCATTTATCAAAGTCCTAACTCAAATGCCTAAATATGCAAAATTAGTGAGGGACTTCCTCACTCATAAAAGGAAAATTGAATCATTGCAATTAGTTAATATAGGCGAAGAATGCTCCGCCTTTCTACTCAACAAACTCCCACAAAAGAAGATTGATCCTGGAAGCTTCACCGTTCCTTGCTCGATTGGGGAATCCCCCATTCGCAATGCAGTAGCTGATCTCAGGGATAGCGTCAACCTCATGCCCGTATCAATGTTCAACCGACTCGGCCTAGGGAAAACAAGCCCTACGAAGATGAGCATACAACTCGCCGATAGGACCGTCAAGTATCCACAAGGTGTCGCTGAAAATCTATTGGTTAAAGTCGGCGAATTTGTCTTTCCGGCCGACTTTGTCATACTAGATAAGAAGGAAGATATCGAGGTACCACTCATCTTAGGAAGGCCGTTTCTAGCCACGGCCCAAGCTGTGGTGGATACACTACTAGAAAACGAGGCTAATGCAACTTTTTAGATGCAACCTTTTTTAGTTATGTTGCATTTGACTCAAATGCAACTTCCGTCAACATAAAGGTTGCATTAAATGATCTACTGCAACCTTTTTCATAAAAAAGTTACAAATTTTTATTAAAACTGCAACTTTTTTATTAACAAGTTGCATATTTTAATAATTTTGTAACTTTTATTAGAAGTGTTGCATTGTTAAAACATAGATGTAACTCTTATTCTAAAAGGTTGCGTTAATCAATAAAAAATACGACAAAAAGTATAGAAAATTTTAATTTGTAAATAGTAAAAAACTTGCAATATCGTTTTGATGATATTTAATATTTACATTATATTAATAAAATATATGGTAGAATTAACGTAGGAATATCTAAAATTGAAAAATAAAAGATGCGTTCCTGTATTAAAAAAATTGTACGACTTTTGATCAGCGCAACTCGAGCGATGTATATATTTGATTTTTAGAAATTACTATTAGTTGTAACTAAAATGTTGTAGTTTGGATTTTTTTAATATTTTCTAGTTGTAACTAAAACGTTGTAATTTGGATTTTAATATTTTTTAGACATTACTATTAGTTGTAACTAAAACGTTGTAGTTTGGATTTTTTTTAATATTTTATAGTTAAACCTCAATAATAATTAATATATTTATAGGGTGGAGATACAATAGGAAGTTTCTTTGGCTAAAAAGGCTAGGAAGTGATCTTGACCATCCATTTAGTTAATCAAGGGCTAAGATTAAATGATGGAAATTGTAGGTAAGAAAAGAGGCGCGTGAATTTGTTTAGTGGCATTCTAGTCAATCCAAGTCAATAGTTTCTCTCTCCTCCAATTCCCTCCCCCCCCATTTTTTAAACGTTAATAACTCTTTCATACGACATTATTTTTTTTATAAAAATTGCACCAAAAAAACGAGCGTTTTTTTATCTTTAAAACGAGTATACTATTGCTATATTTTCGGAAAAAAATTTTGAAAACCCAGTTGCGTAAAACGCAATGGAAAAAACCAAGTTGCGTAAAACGCAATGGAAAAAAAACCTAATAAATGACATTTTTCTAAAACGCAATGCACAAAAAACACAAAGAAATGTCTTATTTGTAAAACAAAATGGCCAGAAAACACAAAGAAATTTGTTATTTTAAAACGCAATAGCCTAAAAACTCAAAAGAAAGTATAGTTTCTAAAACGCAATGGACTGAAAACATATAAAAATGTGTTTTACCTAAAACGCAATGCACAAAAAACACAAAGAAATGTCTTATTTGTAAAACGAAATGGCCAGAAAACACAAAGAAATGTGTTATTTCTAAAACCCAATAGCCTAAAAACTCAAAAGAAAGTGTAGTTTCTAAAACGCAATGGACTGAAAACACATAAAAATGTGTTTTTACCTAAAACGCAATGTACCAAAAACACAAACACATGTCTTATTTCTAAAACGCAATGGCCAGAAAACACTTAAAATGTCTGTTTTCTAAAACGCAATGGACTGAAAACACATAAAAATGTGTTTTACCTAAAACGCAATGCACCAAAAAGACAAAGAAATGTATTATTTATAAAACGCAATGGCTAGAAAACACTTAAAAATGTCCCATTTCTAAAACGCAATGGCCTAAAAAAAAGTGTTCTCTGTAAAACGAAATGGACTGAAAACACCTAAAAATGTGTTTTACCTAAAACGCAATGACTAAAAACACTTCAAAAATGTGTTTTTCTAAAACGCAATGACCAGAAAACGCATAAAAATGTCTTAGTTTTAAAACGCAATGGCATAAAAACACCAAAGAAAGTGTTCTCTCTAAAACGCATTGAACCAGGACAATAGTTGTCTGTGAATTGTCTGAACCAGGAATGCAGTTCTAAAATGCAATGGCATAAAACTGTCTACGAATGCAGTTTTCCAGAGACAAATTTATAGAAAATTAATTTTTCTCAACCCCAGCCAGGGGCTCAGCCCCTTGGACCCCGCCAGGGGCTGCCGCCCCCGGACCCCCGCCAAGATCGTAAAACGCAATGACTAAATCAAAAACCCAGATCATGAAAATGAAATTAAAGAATTTCTTACATAGATCGAAGCCGATTTCTTTATCGATTGACGAAATTTGAATGATAGAAACACTTATCAGCGATTAAATCGAACGGATTGAGTGATTATCTTCAAAATCACGGGAAAAAACGAGATTTTGAATGAAATTAAACTGGGTTTTATTCAAAAAAAGCTGAAGAACACGTTGATCGGGTGTTTGAATCATTGATTGATGACGAAAATCACACTATAATGTAGTGATTATTGAGATAGTAAGTGAAGAAAAGGTTGGAGATGGTGGGTTTTGAAAATGGTGGGTTTTGAAGTAACTGGGGAGAAGAAGGAAGAAGAAAGGATGTGATTGATTAAAATACCCTTTCTCTTTATTTTAAAATTTGACACATGTCATAATCCTATTGCTTCCTATCCTTCCTAGTTAAAATAAACTTTCTATTTGATCTTTTCCATATATTTATAAGCACTTTAAATTTTACTTAATTTAAAACTTTTGCACTAAAAATGTTCCTCCGTGTTCGTATTTTTAAATTTTTATAATCTAAATTCTAATAAAAGACTCCACTTAATGCCACATGGAATATTCTCCTTCAATGTTAAAATTTTTAGTTGTATTTTATTATATTTTTTTTAATGATTAATACATAAATATAATTTATCTTTATCTTTATTCTGATTCTAATAAATAATTTCAAATAATGCTTTGATAAGGTTTAATTTAATTTAAAAAATCATTATCATTGTCAATGTAAATTAAAATTTAAAAATCTACGAATTATCCCAAATTAAAAATTAGTACATTATATGGTTTGATATCAGATACTAATTTCCTAAACTGCTATTTTACCCATGTGCAAAATTATTTAGTCCAATATTATCCCTAATTTAATAAAAGAGTCCAAAAATGTTTCATGTCAATACCTAATTAATTTAATATATTATGGTTAATATTGATTTTTTTTAATTAATTTTTATGTTAAATCAGATATATAACATAAAAAGATAGGATCTTTTGTGTTAAAAGGATTATTATCTTTTCGTGTTGCGGAACGTTAAACTCCACGCGTATATTTAACCCAAAATTTTTCATCCTTTTTAATTTAACCACAACATTTCTTCACTTTCAACTTTGGTTCTCGTACTTTTCACCATTCGCAAGTTTTTCCGTTTTATGTTTTATTCTAAGTTTTGTAAGTTTACACACCACAACATACGTGTGGAGTTTAACGTTCCGCAACGCGGGAGCTTAAACTAGTAATTAATATATTTATATGCACTTTAAATTTGATTTCATTTAAAACTTTTGCACTCAAAATTTTCCTCCGTATTCGTATTTTTAAATTTTTAATTCCCAAAACTTCCCTCTCAATTCTCCCACATTATTTTCCCCCGAAGGCCAAAACCCTTGTGACCCTCATAGGCCCTCTATTCACATACCAGATCGACAATGTCCGTTCCTCCAAATTAGGTTTCACCATAACTGTATATGGCACTTATTGGTATTCTACGTTCAAGGCTCAGTTGATCGGTTTATCTGAAGAAGGATACAAAGAGGGGTACAGTTCTTTTTAGTGTATAAATTTAATTTATTATCCAATGTTTCATGTAGGTTTGTGATAATTTGGAGCTTTTTATATTTAATTATAAGTATACAACTTGATGTTAATGGTTGTTTAAGGTTGGTTTGTTTGTCTCATGAACACCATGTGTTCGATGTAATGCCTAAATGAAAAAAAAGGCTAGAAATGTTGAAAATGTGTCATAATTGTTGCGTATATCATAGAAACATTCATCTTGCAAGTTGTATTACGATTACACCAACTTAATATACATAAGTCGACTTTCATATCTACTTTAATTTTTCATGTCTACTCATATGTAAAATAGATCACAACTGGAACTGCAAGTTTTGTTTTAGTGGCACTTTGTTATTATATATATGCGAAGCAAAGAACGTAACAGAGATTTGTACGCATAGAACTTCATATATGTATGATCGATCTAGTGAATTAATATATTCATTGCAGGTTCTACCAAAAGTTGTTTCATATGTTCAATCTACTGGCTGATATGGAAAGGTAGAAGCATAAGCTCAAGCGTCTCGCGCAATCTCCGAGTTCCTTCGTATCGCTTTGTTGAATCTACCAACAAATCTTTTTTTTTTTGTTATTATTAGAACTGATGAAGCATTTAAATTTATTTTGTTGGTAATCTAGTAGTGAACTAAATCACTAATGATATCGAGCCTTTAGATTAACGGGGAATTAGAGAGAGTTGGCAGATAATGACGAGTTTAATGAAAGTCGTAAACTTGATTGGAAGTTGAAAATACAAAAGCTTAAAACCGTGTAATGTAGTTGGGACGAGGAGTTAATGGGTTAACCCGTTTTTAAATAGGTTAAACCAAACATGACTCACTTTTTTAAACGAGTCAACCCAAGCATGACCCATTTTCTAAATAGGTCAAGATTGCGAACTCAAAATCTAATTATTTTGGTGTCGTGGTCGTGTCATGATTTGTCACCCATAATTTGAATTGAAGCTTATCAGGTATTTATATATTGTTTTGATTAATTTGATTGGTATAGGACGTCAAGTGCCAAGGCTATTTCAATATGTAAGTATTGATTATTATTTCTTTTTTTAAGTTGTAAATTTGTGATCACAGTTTGTCTTCTTGTTCATGTTTATGTTACCTATTTGATTCAGTTGTTGGTGTTCATTTTTACTTTTTGGATATACAGAACCACTGTCTTTAGCCATTCTCAAATTACTGTGGTGTGTTGAAACTGCCAGACGGTGCTATGTTAGGAGAATTCTGGTGAGGAGAATTCTGACAAAGGGCTTAAAATATACATTAAAACTATACGACACTTCACACGCATCATTTCCGGTGAGGAGAATTCTGACAAATTTACTTAACTTGATTAAGTAAAAACAATATTTGAATACATCTCAAAAACACATGGTGAAAACGAAACACTCAAATATCAATCCCAACATCGGGGATCTAATAATCATAAAAGAGAATCTCTGTCACCGATTCTTAAAGCATAAGGGCCCAAATGTTAAAAAAAATAAAAACAGAGCTTCTTTTTTTTATGTTAAATAAAGTCTCTCAAACATGAAGCTAATCAAACTTACTCGGTAGGAGGTGAAGTGGTGGAGCCATCTTCTTCAATTTCTACCTGAATGGTGGCTTTTTCATCTCCCTGCGGTGCTGATCCACCTAGTTGCATGTTTGGGTTGAGAGCAGCTAAAGACCTATAGAGAAAAAAAAAAAGAGATGGTAACTAAATAATGAAATTAAACCAGAAGGAAAGCGTAAAAAACGTAATTGAGGGTTTACTTGGGACGGATTCCATCATCGGGTGTTGTCGTCGGAGGGAAATGGATCCAGATGGTGTGGTAAGAATGCTTGAGATATCTTCTCTCTTCTCCATGTTATGTTTTATAAACCCTATCTCCTCAACACTTATTGCAATAATCTTCACTTTCAACCTCAAAATTTCATATAAACCCTCAATCAGAATCTTCACTTATCGCAATAATCTTCACCTTAAATGTTTTTCTTCTTTGATTTAAGTTGAATCGAGAGAAAGGGGCAAATAAACCTTAGAATCGGCTGGGATTTTGAAATGAGAAGAAAAGTGTGAAGAAGAAAGAGATGGAGAGAGATGGAGATTAAAGTGTGAAGAAGAAAGAGAGAGTTGAGATATGATTACTTCTCATAGGTGCATTAAATGCCCAGTTCATCTCCCTATGCATTTCAAAATTCCCTCCTAAAAAAAACCAATTTATCATAATAATAAAATCCTATTATATACAATATTATATTATTTAGATTAATATTTTATATATATATATATATATATATATATATACAAAAAGGAATTATGACATCAGCATGGACATGTGGCATATCTCAGAGGTTGACACGTAGGCAAACTTACATCAGCCTCAAATATATATATATAGGGAGGGGCTCATGCGAGAACCACCCTTATTGTGAGAACCATGAGAACCAATGTGAACACAACCTAAAATAGCTAAAAAAACCTAAAAAAACCTAACCCCCACCCCCCCACCCAAAAACCTAAACCCCCCACCCCCCCCCAAAAAAAAACCTAACCCCCCCCCCTAAAAACCTAAACCCCCCCCCCCCCCCCCCAAGCTAAAAAAAATCTAAAAAAAACCTAACCCCCCCCCCCCCCAAAAAAAAGCCTAAACCCCCCTCCCCCTCCCCCACCCCCCAAAAACCTAAACCCCCCCCCCCACCCCCAAGCTAAAATGCTAAAAACTAAACCCCCAAAAAACCTAAAAAAATCTAAAAAAAATTCAAAATTTTTTTTTTGATTTTTTTAATATTTTTTAGGTTAAAATCGCTACTTTTCGAAGCAAAAAAAAAAAAAATTTTTTTTTTTTTGAGTTCGAAAAGTAGCGATTTTAACCTAAAAAATATTAAAAAAATCAAAAAAAAAATTTTTGTGTGATTTTTAGCTATTTTTAGGCATTTTTGGTGTGTTCACATTGGTTCTCGCGGTTCTCGCAATAAGAGGTGGTCTCGCATGATCTTCTCCCTATATATATATATATAGGAGAAAGATCCGTTAGAAACCACCTTTTATTACGAGAACCGTGAGAACCAATGTGAACACAACCAAAAAATACCTAAAAAAAATCTAAAGAACACCCATTTTTTTTTTTACTATTTTTTTGGAAAAATTGCTATATTTCATAAATAATAAAAAATTTTCAAAAAAAAAAAAAGAATCGAATAACTGTTTTCCATGCACATGTGCATTTGTATCGTTTCTTTGACAAATTCCGTAATTCATTACAAATATCAGACAATTGCACTTTCATTTACACAACCATTCATAATACACTACTTTTTACATTAACAATAATAGAAATGCACATGTGCATCTATATGTATATCTATATGTATGAACTTGTTATAACATTAACAACACTAGAAATGCACATGTGCATCAATATATATGAACATGTTATAACGTGTCCAGTACACCACTTTGAATACACATTCTCTTTCATCTATCATACCATCCATACTATACTACCATCACCTCCTACCATCCGTAATACAATACCATTGCTTTTTACCATCCATAATACAATATTATTACCAATATTTCACTTTATTATATGTACGTCAACACCCTTTATACCATCCAAACAACATATTAAATCATAAAATGACAAATATAATCAAAACATCAACCACTAGATATAACTAACCAAAACACATGTATATGGGCCCACTTCATCATTTAGAATCACAAACTTTTTGTACCAAAACACCTTATTTCATGTTGATACATATAGATGCACATGTGCATTTCTCATATTGGTAATGTAAACAGTAGTGTATTACATATGGTAGTGTAAATGAAAGTGTATTTTTCTAATACTGGTAATATATTATGGAATTTTTCCAAGAAATAATACATATGCACATATGCATCCATAACTGTTACTAAAAAAAATGTTTTTTTATGGGAAACAAAATATAGCTATTTCTATTAGAAAAAATATTAAAAAACAAAATTTGTGGGTTTTTTGGATTTTTTAGGTATTTTTTTTTGTGTTCACATTGGTTCTCCTGGTTCTCGCAATAAGGGTGGTCCTCAAATGAACCTTACATATATATATATATATAGGGGAAAGATAAATCGAAAACCCATGTGAGTTGAGATAACTCAAATAAACCCTATGTAACATTTTTATTTTTTTCTAAAAAAATAGGGAATGTAATATAAATGTACACGGACCTATTTATGAAAAAAAAAAATGAAAAAAACGCTTATTAGTTTTTTTTTTTTAAATGTTGAAAATTTGTATGTTACATTTTTTTGGACATATATATTATGTAACCTGAAATTTTTAACATTTAAAAAAAAAAACTACTTGGTGTTTTTTTGTGTTTCTTTTTTAAAAATGTTCAAATATATGTATATTACATTTCCTATTTTTTTTAGAAATGTTTCTTGAGTTTACATGGGTTTTTTACAAAGGTTTTCTGAGTTTTCTCAACTCAAGTGGGTTTTCGATTTATCCTTCCCCTATATATATATATGAGGAAGTGTAGGATACAAATGCCCTTATCCTACATTACATACTGATCGGAATGTCGCGCTCCGGTCAAAGATAATATTTATAAGCCCAAATTACCCTTAACAATGTGTTAGTGGTAGTAAGGGGTCGAACCACGAAGAATATGTGGTTTGTGTATGGATTCGAATGAATTAAACAATTGTGTCACGATTATGAAGCTTACTAGAATAATTTTTGTGTTTTTGTTTATTTGGAAGATATGATTTTAAACTAGATGATGTGATGAAAATGAGTAACAACTACTAATTAACGATTGCAAGAATTTTGGATACTAGAACAATTATAATAAAAAGGAATCACACCCGGTTTCGGTAATTGTTAACCTAGGATTTCTACAAGTTTTAGTTTCAACTCAAATGCATTCGATTAACGGATTTAGTGTACCGTGACTTAGGTGCTACTAGCTATCAACGCCCCGAAGAACGGACAAAAAGACACTTTGTAATCAACACAAGTAAATCCTAACAACGACAACGTACAATTACATATCACCGTTTCGCAAAGTCATAACTTTTAACATCGTTCGACAATTCACGAATTCGTAACAAATGTAATACTATTGTCAAAAGTTTCAAAAACCAAATACAAATTGTCACTAAGATGAAACAAGAACAAATTGAAACCCTAAAATTAACAACTACCTACACCGGGGTGAAACCGAGATGATTAGCCGCTCATGGTTGATGCAACTTGATCACCGGATGCTTGGAATGCGGATGGAGTCATCTTGAAGCCTTGAGAATGGTGAATGATGAGGTTTGGTGAAAGATGATGATGGTGGAAGGATTAGGGTTTGTGGATGATGGATTAATTGTGATGATGGTGATGATTCTTGATAATGATTTCGGGTTGTAAAGATGAAGGTAGGTGGATGGTAGGTGAATGATAGATGTTAATGGCTCCAAGAACAAGTTTCAAACTCAAAACAAGTGTAACTCCCCGAATTGGAGGCCCTTTGACCAATAGGCATCGAGATTAACCCCCAAAGAACAACAAATCGCGTTTCAGCAAAGCACTACCCGTCGCCGACGGGCTCCCAAAAACCCCTTTATGGCCGACGGCCTAAGTGACTGGTTACGGCTGATTTTGGCAAACGGGCTTATCTAGAGCCCGTCCGGGACGGGCTATACCCCGTCGCCGACGGGTTCTTGAACACCAACTCTTCAAATTTCGATTCTTGCACTCCCGGTTGATCCGTAACGCATCCTGGTGCTCTGGTTTTCGACCCGGTGACCCGTAAAGCTCCCGAAAAGCTCCTTAAACTCCATCAAACCTGCAAAACACATTCTTGATTAAAAGTAGGCTATTCGAAACTAAAACTTACGTAAAAACGTCAAGTTAAACAATAACGAGCACCGGTTTTCAACCACGTATCACATCCCCACACTTGTCTTTTGCTTGTCCTCAAGCAAATCTGTTTTTCACTTTCACGTGGGTCGAACAACGAATACACATCCCATTCCCGAGACAGAGGTTAAGGTCTATTGTCATACAAAAGTTCAAACTCTTTACAAATTTCACATATTTACCGGTTACGTGAATAATCACATATAATAATGGTTATCCAAGATTAACCCGCCCGTAAAACTAACAACTCATGCATATCCCTCACAATGTGCTCTCCACTCGGCTTACAATTGGCTAACGTGTATGATGTATTAGCACTTCAACAATTAATCGCTCAAAACCTATTAGAACACGTACCCGCATAGGCTTGCAACTCAATCATTCTCCACCACCGAACACGAATACTAAGCACAAGTCAAAAGGTCTTTGAAGGGTTGTAACGGGGCTAGGCTAAGGGTAGGAAATAGGATATTTTTAAAGTGGCTAAAGTGATGAAAATTCAATTTTTATTACAAACCACTAAACTAAACAAAACTAAAAATAAACATCAACTATGAGGCAACAACTTTCGCCTTTTATTCAACAACTATTAACACTTCTTTTTGTGTTTTTCTCAACGCTTTTTCAATATATATTTTTTTCTTTTTTTTTGAATCATAACAACTATACAAACTTAAGCTCCTATAATCGAATTTTCATCACACAGGTTTAAAAAGAAAAGGTTTAAGGCTATGGGCTATAGGGTGGTCAAACGAAAGGTTTAGGCTCAAAATGGGCGACTAGGGAATTTGTTCGGGTAATGATAGATAAATGGTTTTAAGAGAAAAAGGTTTACCTAATGCCTTAATCATTCTCGTGCTTGTATTCGGTCTATAGTCTCAAACGTATCGAAAGTTGCAAGTTCTACAATACACGACTAATGGTCCACTCAAACAAAGAAACATGTAAATGTAAATCTATGATATAAACGTGGCTCAAACCTCACGTATAAGGGTATGATATGTGATATGCAGAAATTGCTAGTTCCTTAGGCGGTTATTCCCAAATAACCACCCGCTAAATACCCGTTATGCTTATTAATTTGAACTTGACCATGACAAAAGACCAAATGGGTTGTGACATCCCTCGTTGACTTAGTTACTTGTGCTTTTATGATCGCTTTTAAGACAAGAAATTTTGAAAAATTTTTGAAATTCCCCCCCATCCCCACACTTGAGGTAAACATTGTCCTCAATGTATAGAATTTAAATGAATGGGTCAAAATCGAAAACTTTTACTACTCCCCCATCCCCACACTTGAGGTAAACATTGTCCTCAATGTGCAAGAACTAGAGTTTTAAAACACACAAGGGATGTGACACGTCTAACGTTCCCAAAATCTCACCCCGGAAAATAAAATACAATGTACAATCCACTTATTCCTAACTAAGAATCAAAGTAAAAGGAAACACATGCACCTGATTTTTGTCGCTTGATACTCATATCTCCTTCGTCTCTTCATAAAAACGGTTGTCCCGCGAACATGTTGTACCTACAAATTCTAATCCTTGTGTAGAAGCATGCTTCTCACAACCATCAAAATTTGTTAGTTACCTAAGTCTACCCTTTTTATGAAACATATTACCAAGCCATGTGTTATTTCACTTCGATTTATGTGGACAATAATTTACAACAACAATAAACCTAACTCACTTTCGTAGGAATCACGGTTGCATTTAGCTTATGCAACAAGCCCTTTTAAACCCCCCAATAGCTTGGGAGGACGAGAGGTCTCGTGAGGGTTATATAGGGAACACACCCACAACGTTCATTTAACTAGGCGAAAATAAAAAAACATGAAATAAAAAAAAAACGTGAACAAAATAATATACAACAACAACAACAAAAACATACCATACCTCTACCGCTGATATCGCTCGTTTGGATCCACTGGCGGGTTGGGCTGGTATTGATAACCAGTGAGGGACTCGAACATCTCCCTATAGTTATCGAGGGGACTCTGCTCCCCTTGAGGCGGCGGTTGATACGGAATCGGGATAAAGCTAGAACCGACTGCCTCGGGCCAATGAGGGGTAGGATCGGATGGACCTAATGGATGAGGAATATTTGGGTAATCAGTCCACCCCGAGTGTTCGGCGTATGGGAGACCGGCTTGAAGGTCTCTTTGATGGCGCTCCTGATCGTGGAGTATCTTGGTGTTGTTAATCGCCATTTGGTGAGAGATAGCCAAAGCACTCCAACGGCGTTGTTCTAACTCCCTCTGTGCGGTTTGGCGCCTAACCTCATCTTCTTCCCATGCCCGTCTCCGGGCTTCCTCATCCTCTTGCCTCTTCGCCAACTGTTCCATGTGTGACCTCTGCATTGCTTGGAACAGTTGTTGCTCTTCCATAAACTGGTTCATTCTTTCCCTCTGGGCTTCTTGAGCTGCCCAATACTCTTGCATTGAGGATCCATGGGATCCCTCCCAAGCTTCCCTTCTTCGATTATATTCCCGTCCTTCACCTATGCAAGCAGAGACATTGTCATATATCTCCTGCTGTCCCCGATCAAAATTTTTGTAGGAGGGCACCTGTCTTGTGGTCACAAAGCCCGCCACATCTGCATTAATTTCTCTATGCGGCCTCATGTATCTTTGTCGTGGTCTTTGTGGACCGGAGGGTTCAACTCTCTCCTCTTCATCACCCATCTCTTCATCTTCTTCCGATTCCGGTGGTGCCCCTGAAGTAAGGAACTCATACTTATGACCCAACCTGTCGGTCACAACATACTTGTTCCCCGAGAGTTTAACTTCTATATTCCAGTTCTTCTTCATGTAGGCCTTGTTAAGTTCTTCCAACGGTTTAGTTACCCATAGTGATTCTTGGGGTAAGCAATTTTGTTGAACAATCAAGGCACTAATGAGGCGTGCGTATGGAATAAACCGCCTCTGGAATGACTCCCGAGTAGCCCACGTATTCATCATCACTATGTGTCTCCATGACAATGTCGGGGTCCCATATAACAAAGAATGCACCACCCTACAATCACCCGCTTTAACACTTCCACGATCACCAAATCTTGCCAAAATGTTCTCAACATTAATCCCTTGGAGAATCTTTCCCTCAATCTTCATGTACTTTCTATTTGTCTCTCCCCCATCATGGTAAGGTAAAACAGCCGCAGTCATCTGATCCGGATCACCATTATTCACATGGCTATCCAAGAATTGTTGCATGGTTGGATAGTCATACGCTTGTACCCCCAAGGAATCAAAGCGTGCAATGCGGTTGATGGTTTCGAAAGACATCTTCATTGTCCCGCGAGTTGTCTTCCCGACCAAATTCCATTCCGCAGGAGAGCTATCCTTATTCACAAACTTCAGTGTCGACAGCCATTCACATACCTCCGACAAATAGATCCGCGAAGTGTTATCTTCGCACCAATCAAGCACTTTTTCCCATCCTAGACGTTCAAACATCTGCACAATCCCGATCTGACGAAATTCTTCTACGTTCATAACCCGTTCACATAGCACCCTTTCTGGAACTGAAGTGTTCACATTGTTCACCATCTTCCACTTCCATAACTTAGCCTCTAACTTACGGTCTTGATATTCCGATAAAAGTTTTCTCTTCTCCTCATCCCAAACTTCGGCGCTTTTGCTATCCCTAAACTTTGCCCACTCCCAATCTTGTCTGTACAGTCTTGCATCCCCCTCTGCGATGGAGCTTAATTGCTCCCACTTCCTTGGTAGTAAACCGGAAGAAGAACCGACTCCTGATGATGAAGCTTGCCCTGTAGTCTTTTGTCTTTTACCACCGGCCATCACTACAATCACAAACAAGCAAAACATCAATATAAACCCAAACCTTTACTAAACTCTCAAACTTTGAACATGATGTGTGATGTTGACATTTTAATTAACAAGTGAATGTAAAATCGCCTCTTTAAACTTCTAAAGTCGCTCACTTTATCATAAACTTATCAATTTCTTGTTAATCTTACAATTTCTCATAAATTCAACAATATATTCAACATCACCTTCATGTTCAATCATGTTCATAACAAGTGTAATCACATCACTAAAGTTATAACATGCTCAAATTCCATCCAAAGCAACTAATCTTACTCAAAATCATGCTAGAACAACATACATTGTCTAAACAACCTACTCTTAAACTAAAAAGTTTAAAATTTCGGAAGAAAAACACTAACATATGATAATCAAGCATAAATTTAAGGAGAATCCATACCTTTGATGTTGTTAGACAAGAAGAACTAAGAAAAGATGGAAAGTAAGCAACTTGATGAACACCCTTTCAAAAACCCTAAAGTACACGCCCAGAAATCTTGCAAACTAGCAAGAATTGATGAAAACCGTGTTGGGGGTTTTGTTCCTCTCGAAAAATTACTCCAGATGGACTCAAAAATCAGTTGATTTGGTGGAGAATTGAGAGAGTTATGAGAGCTTGAAGGTTTTAGGGTTCTTGAACTTTTGTGAAGAAGATGAAGTTGGTGAGTGAATTAGGAGAGAGAGAGAGAGCAGGGATTTAGGTGAATTGTATG
Organism: Helianthus tuberosus; assembly: GCA_030545235.1. Classification (NCBI taxonomy): domain Eukaryota; kingdom Viridiplantae; phylum Streptophyta; class Magnoliopsida; order Asterales; family Asteraceae; genus Helianthus; species Helianthus tuberosus. Next base: position 30,686,078 of record CM060373.1, on the reverse strand, counting down.
ATGTAAAGTGAATGTGGGTCGAAATAGTTGATGTATATTGAATTTGGTGATGTTTAGATGGGTTTAAGGAGTGTTTGGTTCGGTTTTAATAGCTTATACACGACTCTGATGCGGAGACCAAACGAAGACCCGTCGCCGACGGGTCCCACCCCGTCGCCGACGGGTAAGGGAATTCAGGTTTTTGGGCGACGGCTTAAGTTCCTGGTTACGAGCATTGTGTGCCGACAGCCATTTTGATAGCCCGTCGCCGACGGCTTGTAATAATATATTTTTTTTTTGGAAGATTTTTATGGGTTTTTAATAAAGGGACTATACACAAACAAAAATCCTAAAAATTATTAAAATTGTTTTTGTGAATTTTTATAAGTTAAAATTTTGAAACGCAACAACCGTCAACGGCCCTACCACCCCCCAAAAAATCATGTATTGTCCTCAATGCACATAACCAACTCTAAAACATACCTTGTATCTTAGTGACCCGTTTGAAATGCCCGAACTTCACACAATCAATAAAGGTTAGTAGGAAACGGAAACGATTAACATCCAAATACGCAAACAATTAAATAATTATACATAACTTTACACCAATTGTTACCGGTCCTTTTCATTCGACCTCATAAATCGGAAAGCTTGCCACGAAGCTCACCAATTCTTTGTTTTCATCTACCTTTTCGTTACCGTCGAGAAACGGTTTTAGCCGATGACCATTTACCGTTTGCCGTACCCCATCCTTCGGGTCCTCGATAGTAACATCACCCAATTGTCCGACCCGGGTGATCACATAAGGTCCCATCCATTTGCTCCGGAGCTTCCCGGGAAAGAACTTGAGCTTGGAATTGTAAAGCCACACCTTTTGGCCAACCTCGAACTCTTTCTTTCTCAACTTGGCATCATGCGCTTTCTTCATTCCATCCTTGTAGTTGGACGCGCATTCATATGCCATTTCCCGTAGCTCCTCTAACTCGCATAACTTAAGTTTCCTTTCCTTACCTGCATCGTCATATTGAACATTAACCTCTTTGATAGCCCATAACGATTTATGCACAAGTTCAACCGGTAAATGACAATTTTTACCGTAAACCAACCGGTAAGGTGTAGTGCCAATAGGTGTCTTATGTGCCGTACGGTAGGCCCATAAAGCATCGTTCAATTTAATTGACCAATCCTTACGGTCCGCCCGCACGGTCTTTTGCAAAATCTCTTTGATTTGCCTATTTGATACCTCAACTTGCCCGCTTGTTTGCGGGTGATAGGGGGTCGCAATCCTATGGTCAACACCAAACCGTTTAAGAAGTTTCCCAAACCAAAATTTTTTAAAATGAGATCCTCCATCACTTATGATGACCCGAGGAATCCCAAACCTTGAGAAAATATCGGTTTGAACAAAATTACACACTACGGAATGGTCATTCGTCTTGGTGGCTATTGCTTCGACCCACTTTGATACATAGTCAACGGCCACCAAGATATATAAATTGCCATAGGAATTAGGGAATGGGCCCATGAAATCAATTCCCCACACGTCAAAGATTTCGACTACTAGGATTGGTTGCATGGGCATCTCATCCCTTTTTGAAATACCCCCTAGTTTTTGACACTCTATGCAATTTTTGGCAAACTCATTTGCATCTTTGAAAATAGTAGGCCAAAAAAGACCACTATTTAACACTTTATGACCCGTTTTGTGACCACTAAAGTGACCACCACATGCAAATGAGTGTAGATGCTGCAACACGCTTGGAATCTCTTCGTCATCAATGCATCTTCTTATAACTTGATCCGCACACTCCTTCCACAAATGCGGTTCTTCCAACCAATAGTACTTGATTTGGGACATGAAGTGTTGCCTCTTCCGTCTATCCCAATGTGCCGGTAAGTCACCTGTAACAAGATAATTCACAATGTTAGCATACCAAGGCAACTTATCCACTTTCATAATATACTCATCGGGAAACGACTCATTGATCTCTAACGATTTAGGATCCTCATCAACCATCAACCGGGACAAATGGTCCGCCACAACATTCTCGGTACCCTTTTTGTCCCGTATCTCCAAGTCAAACTCTTGTAACAAGAGAACCCATCGGATTAACCTCGGTTTTGCATCTTTCTTCTCCATGAGGTACCTAACTGCAGTGTGATCAGAATAAATAATCACTTTACTACCCCATATATATGCCCGAAATTTATCCAAAGCATATACCACCGCAAGTAGCTCTTTTTCGGTAGTAGTGTAATTCAATTGTGCATCCGAAAGAGTCTTACTCGCGTAGTATATGGCAACGGGTTTCTTATCGACCCGTTGTCCCAACACGGCCCCCACCGCATAATCACTCGCATCGCACATAATTTCAAAAGGAAAAGACCAATTTGGCGATTGCAAGATTGGGGCCTCAACTAACTTCTCTTTTAACTTGTTAAAAGCGTTTTGACAGTTTTCATTAAAATCAAACGGTTGATCTTTTAACAACAAGTTACATAAAGGCTTGGTTATGTCACTAAAACCCTTAATAAACCGCCGGTAAAAACCCGCATGACCTAGAAATGACCTAACACCTTTAACAGTCGTGGGATACGGTAAAGTAGATATGAATTGTACTTTTGCACGATCAACCTCTATCCCACGACTTGACACCACGTGTCCCAACACTATTCCCTCTTGAACCATAAAATGGCTCTTTTCCCAACTTAAGACCAAACTAGTTTCGACACACCTTCTTAACACTTTATCTAGTTGATCCAAACAAGCCTCAAAAGATGACCCAAAAATTGAGAAATCATCCATGAAGATTTCCAAAGACTTCCCCACCATATCTGAAAAGATACTCATCATACACCTTTGGAAGGTGGCGGGGGTGTTACATAATCCAAACGGCATTCGCCTAAATGCGAAAGTGCCGTAGGGACAAGTAAACGTGGTCTTTGCTTGGTATTCCGGATGGATGGCGATTTGGTTATAACCAGAATAGCCATCTAAGAAACAATAAAATTTTTGTCCCGACAATTTCTCAACTATTTGATCAATGAACGGTAAAGGGAAATGATCTTTGGAAGTTGCGGTATTCAACTTCCTATAATCAATACAAATTCGCCACCCGGTTACCGGCCGAGTGGCTACCTCTTCACCTGCATCATTTTTGACGACTTGTATACCCGATTTCTTGGGAACCGTTTGTGTTGGGCTCACCCATTGGCTATCCGAGATCGGGTAAATGATACCCGCATCGAGCCATTTCAGCACCTCCTTCTTTACTACCTCCCGCATGTTCGGATTTAATCTCCGTTGTGCATCTCGAACGGGGGTTACATTCTCTTCCGTGATGATTTTGTGCATCACCACCGAGGGACTAATACCCTTCAAATCAGCAATGGTCCATCCAATCGCCGCCCTATTAGTGACCAAAACATCCATCAATTTATCCTCTTGCTCCATGGTTAAGTTTGATGCAATGATAACCGGAAGCGTGTTGCCTTCACCAACATAAGCATACTTGAGATGCTTAGGCAACGCCTTCAATTCAACCTCCGGAGGCTCTACTAACGACGGCTTCAACTTGGTATCAATGCTCTCCGGCAAACTCTCAACTTGGTGCGTCCATGTCGGTTTTCCCTCTCTAACCGCAAGCACCTCCAAACTTCTCACTTCCTCGTCTATGCTCTTATCCATCTCCACCTGTGACCTGTCAAACATATAACAATCCTCCATTGTGTTTTCCCCATTTACGACTGTGTCGCAAAGAGGTATACACGTGTCAACGACGTCCGCCATATAGCATTCATCATCAACTGGAGGGTTCATAAGTCCGGAAAAAACATGCAACCTCAACCTTCGGTTTCCAAATGTCATGTCAACCATTCCCGTTTTGCAATCAATTTGAGAATTCACGGTTGCTAAGAACGGTCGACCCAAAATCACCGTAGGTTGTTTGGTTGGGTCCTTGGCCACATAATCAAGCACCAAAAAGTCCACCGGATAGTAGAAATCCTCGATTTTCACTATCACATCCGAAACAATTCCACGGGGTAGTTTAGGTGTCAAATCGGCTAACACCACGGTGGTGTTAGACGACTGAAGTGGACCAAACTCGTATTGGTCATACAAACTACCCGGTAGAATGCTCACGCTAGCACCAAGATCTAGAAGTGCCCGGTTGATTTTAAAATCGCCTACTTGAATTGAAATGATAGGCGCACCCGGATCTTGGAGCTTAGGTGGAAGTGCACCCGAAAGAATCGAACTCACATTTTCGGTTAAATCTAATTTTTTTGGAAATTTGTGAGTGCGTTTTTGGGTACACAAATCTTTCAAGTACTTAGCATACGACGGTACTTGTTTAATTGCGTCCAAAAGAGGTAAATTTATTTTGACTTGTTTAAAAATTTCCAACAACTCTTCTTGTTATGGACCTCTTTTGTTTACAACTTTTTTCACGGGTCCCTTCAATGCTTCGGGATAAGGGGCGGTATTAGCCTCCACACCCTTTTCCTTAGCCTTGGGGACGTGGATGGTCACAACGGGGGTATCATTGTTCTTTTTCAAGTCATTTTTCTTTTGACCCGTTTGACCATTCTCATTCTCATCTTCACTAGCATCCTCCACCACCCCTTCAACAAACTGGGGTGATGGTGTTTTGACACCATTATCAACGACTCGACCACTACGTAAAGTAATTTTATTAATTGGTACCTCATGTGTGTTCCTTGAGTTTGACCCTTGATGCTTAGGGTTCACCGCGGTGTCACTTGGGAGTCTTCCCGTGCTTCCTCTCATTTGAGCCATTTCTTCCGCGAGTTGGCCCACTTGCTTCGCCAATGCCTCATGTGCTTTGTCCCGAATCTCGTTTGTCTTCTTTATATCCTTGATATCATGGTGAGATTCCTTTTGCATATTCAACAAAGCATCCATTTTGGCACCCAAATCATCGCCACCGGTTTGATTGTTCGACCCGCTTCCATTACCGCCTTGGTTGTTGTAATTCCTTTGGTACCCACCTTGGTACCCTTGGTTGTAATTTCGTTGATAACCTCCTTGGTTACCACCTTGACGGTTTTGATATGATGCTCCGCTTTGACCTCCTTGATTACCCGATTGAAAATCCGGGTTCATTTGATTTGAAGCATTACCATATCGGAAGTTAGGGTGATTTCTCAAACCCGGATGATAAGTGTTGGAGTTCATGTCATATTGCTTCCTATCTCCATACACTTGATTGACTTCCTCCGTATAGTCACTTGACCCCGTTGGACATTGTTCCGCTCTATGTCCAATATCACCGTAACCTTCACATACCTCGAATTGAACCGCATTTACTTCCTTTTTCTTCATTCAAGCCATTTCCCACTCTAAAGTAGAAATCCGGTCTTTAGAATCAAGATCGGGAAGTGACCGGGAAACGGGATGCTTCGTAGCTCGATCGGCTGATTCTTTCTCTTTTGACCGCTTACTCATCCGCTCTAAAAACTCCCAATCATCATCTTCGTGATTGCTCAAAAGAGTCCCATTACTTGTCGACTCGAGAAGATTCCATGTTGTGTCATCTAAACCCCGTACAAAGCACTTAACCAACTCCCACTTCTCAATTTGATGATGTGGGCATCTCCGCATCATTTCTTTGAATCGAGTGAACGCCTCATGCAATGGCTCACCCGATAATTGGCTGAAAGACCTAATTTCATCACGAGCAACATCGGTCTTTGCCATAGAATAGTACTCATCTAAAAATGCTTGTTGCATTTCTCCCCATGTGCGGATACTGTTGGTCGGGAGGGTAAGGAACCATTGCTTCGCTTTGTCTTTCAATGAGAATTGGAACAAACGAAGTTTAACCTCATCTAGTGCAAAATTGTGCCCCCCGATAGTGCCGCAAATAGAAGAAAACTCTGTCAAGTGTGTGTACGGTTCGTCGTTAGATCTTCCATTAAAATGAGGAAGTATGTTGATGTAATGTGGTTTACAATCAAACATCCTCCTCTCACAAACGATTGGTGAGTCGTTCTCGGTGACAACCGGCCTGAAACGATCATTCACTCCCCGTGGAGGTCGTTGATGACGATGTGGACCATTAACTTCTTGATCAACCGGTCTTCTATTATCCCTTCTTTCACCTCTTCGATCATCTCTTCGATTATCCCTTGGGTTACCACCTCCCACAAAACGAGGAATCCGGTTAGGGTTTGCATTGTTGTTGTTATTATAAAACCCATCATTCCGGTTCCGTTGGTCATTGTTTCGTGGTTGACGGTTGTTCCCATAACCATCATTTCTTCCACCTCCGTAACCGTATTCGTCGTCCCCAACGTAATTGGCATATTGATAGCCAAATTCCTCATCATCATACCTTCTTGCATTGTAGACGTTTCCCCTATTCACATAGCCCCAATCTTCATCATCGTTAGCTCTATCATCATAGTATCCCCCATCGTCCGAATTTTCCGTGTGAACACTCACATGTTCCGGCGATTGATAACCGGGAACACTATACGGTTCATCATCGGGGATTGCATTCCTTAAGTCATCGATATTGAAGAATGGGTCTTCATTTGCGGGATTGCCGCGATCACGATTTCCCCGACGGTCGGAATTGACATTCCGGTCATCTAGGTTAATGGGTAGGGAATTGTGTCTATGAAGGTTTTGTTGTTGAGGTGTTCTTTGATTGTTGTTGGGATTTTGGTTTTGGAAAGGTGGTGTAGGTGGTCCGGTATTGTTGTTATTACCACCCGGTCGCTCGGGAGGTATAGGTTGCATATTTGGGGCGGGATTGAAGTTGCTTCGGTATTGGAATTGGTTCGAGTTAAGGTTTTGGTTTGAGTTTTGGTTCGCCATTGAATCGGTTTCAATGGATGGTGTATGTTGTGGTGTTTGGTTGGTTTGATTAGAAGCAAGTGTTGCTTCTAACCGGCTTGCTAAGTTTCTTCTTGCTACTCTTTCGATTTCCGGTTCGTAGACTAAAGGTGAAGTCCTCCCGGAGTTCCGCGTATGCATGCACTACCTGTAACCTGCACAAGTAACACACCTCGCGTAACAAAGAAAAAGACAAAGTATAAAAAGAAACCAAACAATTTAAACAGATAATCACGCAAATTCAAACAATAATCCAAACACAAAGCGCACGCACTCCCCGGCAACGGCGCCAAAATTTGATCGGAGTGTCGCGCTCCGGTCAAAGATAATATTTATAAGCCCAAATTACCCTTAACAATGTGTTAGTGGTAGTAAGGGGTCGAACCACGAAGAGTATGTGGTTTGTGTATGGATTCGAATGAATTAAACAATTGTGTCACGATTATGAAGCTTACTAGAATAATTTTTGTGTTTTTGTTTATTTGGAAGATATGATTTTAAACTAGATGATGTGATGAAAATGAGTAACAACTACTAATTAACGATTGGAAGAATTTTGGATACTAGAACAATTATAATAAAAAGGAATCACACCCGGTTTCGGTAATTGTTAACCTAGGATTTCTACAAGTTTTAGTTTCAACTCAAATACATTCGATTAACGGATTTAGTGTATCGTGACTTAGGTGCTACTAGCTATCAACGCCCCGAAGAACGGACAAAAAGACACTTTGTAATCAACACAAGTAAATCCTACCAACGACAACGTACAATTACATATCACCGTTTCGCAAAGTCATAACTTTTAACATCGTTCGACAATTCACGAATTCGTAACAAATGTAATACTATTGTCAAAAGTTTCAAAAACCAAATACAAATTGTCACTAAGATGAAACAAGAACAAATTGAAACCCTAAAATTAACAACTACCTAAACCGGGGTGAAACCGAGATGATTAGCCGCTCATGGTTGATGCAACTTGATCACCGGATGCTTGGAATGCGGATGGAGTCATCTTGAAGCCTTGAGAATGGTGAATGATGAGGTTTGGTGAAAGATGATGATGGTGGAAGGATTAGGGTTTGTGGATGATGGATTAATTGTGATGATGGTGATGATTCTTGATAATGATTTCGGGTTGTAAAGATGAAGGTAGGTGAATGATAGATGTTAATGGCTCCAAGAACAAGTTTCAAACTCAAAACAAGTGTAACTCCCCGAATTGGAGGCCCTTTGACCAATAGGCATCGAGATTAACCCCCAAAGAACAACAAATCGCGTTTCAGCAAAGCACTACCCGTCGCCGACGGGCTCCCAAAAACCCCTTTATGGCCGACGGCCTAAGTGACTGGTTACGGCTGATTTTGGCAAACAGGCTTATCTAGAGCCCGTCCGGGACGAGCTATACCCCGTCGCCGACGGGTTCTTGAACACCAACTCTTCAAATTTCGATTCTTGCACTCCAGGTTGATCCGTGACGCATCCTGGTGCTCCGGTTTTCGACCCGGTGACTCGTAAAGCTCCCGAAAAGCTCCTTAAACTCCATCAAACCTGCAAAACACATTCTTGATTAAAAGTAGGCTATTCGAAACTAAAACTTACGTAAAAACGTCAAGTTAAACAATAACGAGCACCGGTTTTCAACCACTTATCACATACGCGACATCCATGGCTGTACATGTGCCGTGATTCATTTTTCTTTCATCGGGTTAAATCAGACAATTTATTCAATCAGCTGAGGGCAAATTAGTCTATTCATTCAATAAGCGAGAAGTTCGTTACACCACTATCCTAGTGATTATGATTCGTATCAGTTTTAAATTTTCATAATTCTCAAACAATACATTGTAGTTTCGTTGTTCTCCGTTAGGGTTTGAATCGATTGTTGTTTTCAATGGATCCACAGAGCAGTATCGGGCTAAACACAGATGTTGAGTTTGAAGATGCTCGATCTGTCGGTGACCAGGTTCAATTATCTGCATATCAGAGAGTTACGAATGACGATGTTTTAAATCCTGATTCTGCAAATCCAAATGCAAATACAAATACAAATACAAGTGGTGTAAATGAGTGTTCGAATGGTAATTTTTGTTAATTCAGATGTTTAAATTGTTCACAGATGTGTTTTGATTAATCGTAGTAATGATTTTGTATTATTATAACTAATTTAAAGGTTTTGAATGTTCATTAAAGGATAATTTATATGAAAGCAAATTGTTTAAGTTCGCATGTTATGAGTCTGATAATTAGCATGTGATGTTAATTCTAAATGCTGATTTCGCATGTTATGAAGAGATGGACAAAAGATGTGGTTCCGAATGAATTAAACGCGACGTTTGATGTAAAGGTGGATGCTAAGGATGAGCAATACAAGACTAAACAGATTGCTCGCGAAATTATGTACACAGGGGAGTATTTGGTTAGCAATTTGATTACCGACCTTGATCAACTTGTTTTAGTCAGGGATCAAATGAAGCAGATTAAAGAAAAAGTTGATCAGAGTCGTATAACCAGGCAGCTTTATCCAAAGTTTGACCGGTTTTCAAAGTTGATTGGTTATCAACAACCAGTAACTAATGCACCTCCTACTGTCCGTGCGCCAGCTGGTATAAGAAACAAAGGTCGTGGTTCGCATAAAAGGATTAAATCTAAGAAGGAGCAAATGATCAGCCGCAAAGGAAAGAGGACAAGGACATGTAGTGTATGCAATGAAAAAGGTCATGATATTCGGACTTGCGAGATACTCAAAGGCAAACAACAAAAGAATATGAAGGGAGTCTAGATTGAAAAAGATCCCAGCCACAAAGTCAATGAGGTCGAAGACGAAGATGATGAAGAGGAAGATGAGTTCGAAGATTACAGTGGAGGGAGTGACGATGGCAGTGAAGAAGATGTTTGGGAAGAGGTTTCAGAGGATGAAGATTAAAGTTTTTAATTGTACATGAGATTTTACACGAGAAACATGCGATTTAATATACATGAGGTTTTATTATAAAAACATGCGATTTTAGTATGTAAACATGCGATTTCATATACATCAGTTTATAAGTACTTTAACATGCGATTTTATTGTGTTTTCATTTTATGACATGCGATTTGTGTTATCTTGTATTTGTTACAAACATGCGATATATATGTAATTCATTCATGCGATATATATAATAATTAACCATCAGATGTTTTCAAAACATGTATACAAAACATAAACATAAAGTTATTGTTATTATTTACCACAACTAAAGACTATAAAGTTATAAAGAGAAATCTAGTTACTTGAAGCAAATATTTTGTCACGTTCTGCTAAGCTGAACTCCATCGTCTCTTTCACTGTAGTCATAGCATCATTCAGGAAAGAGAAGACTAAGTCATCAGCGCGAGACTGTTCCTTGATGTGCTCCAATGCGGCCTCTCTGAAGCTCGAGGTGGTTCTTCAGGGGAGTCTCTCCCACATGCCTTGATATTTCTTGATTTCTGCAAGAATCTTCCCCCGCACTCAAGAATCAAGTGAGAAGAGTTGACATCAGTGCTTATTTCTGTCAATGTGCGAGTTGACAATAGTTCCTTTATTTTCTTTAATTGTTCCGAATCTTCAGAAGACATTTTTGTATGTGTTTGTGTTTGGTGTCTTAATATGGAATGTTATTATCCCTAGGTATTATATATTAAAATAGTAAATTTATTATGTAGGTAGGGTGGTAAGTTCAGGAGTATTAAATTCATTTATTATATAAAATATAAAATTTATATTTATTTTAGTTATCAATTCATAATTTCTTATTGTGAATTTTAATCAACGTGGATATAGTTACATGAAATCATCAGCATCAATTTTTTTAAAATCGCATGTGGCTCGAAAAAGAATTCGCACACTATAACAAGCCACAAACAATTCTTCTCGCATGTTTTTTTAAAATCAACAATCTTTGTTTTGTTTTTCGCATGTTCAAAAAGCATTTCGCATATTATAATGATCATCCTGGATTCGCATATTATAATGATCATCCTAGATCATCTTTTTCGATAGATGGTCGATCGATGTTATTGTAGTTCAGAACTTCCATATCAGCAGCTATGAAATCGCAGCATGGAGAAGGAGGTTTGTGAATAAGAATCTTACGTTGTTGTATTTGATTCAGGGTTCGATTTTGAATATAAGATTTGAATCTCCGTCAGTTACAGAGATTAAGATCTCGTAATGAAGATTTTAACATTTTTTTATAAGATTTGAATATATTAATATGATTAATTTAATGATTTAAATTAGTTTGATGGATTGAAGATCCTACGGCTGAGAATATCGCGTACGTAATGTAGGATAAGTGGTATTGTACATTAACCGGCCTATATATATAGGGTAAGGTTCATGCGAGAACCACCCTTATTACGAGAACCGCGAGAACCAATGTGAACACAAAAATAAATCTAAAAAAAAATCAAAAAAGCACTCAAATTTTTTTTTAATATTTTTTTTAACAAAAATCGCTATATTTAGTTACCAAAAAAAAAAACTTTTTTTTTTCGAGTAACAGTTATCCATGCACATGTGCATATGTTTCATTTCTTCAACAAATTCCGTAATACGTTATCAGTAATAGACAATTGCACTTTAATTTACAATACCATCTGTAATATACTACTTTTTACATTACCAATATTCAAAATGCACATGTGCATCATTAGGTATAACCATGATATAACATGTTTTGGTTCAAAAAGTTTGTGTTTTTGAATGGAGAAGTAGGCCCATATACATGTTTTTTTGGTTAGTTATATGTAGTGGTTGATGGTTTGGCTATAGTTGTTACTTTATGATGTAATATGATGATTGGATGGTATAAATGGTGTTGATATACATGTAATAAAGTCAAAATATTGGTAATGGTATTGTATTATGGATGGTAGGAGGTAATGATATTGTATTATGGATGGTAGGAGGTAATGGTAGTGTATTATGGATGGTATGATATATGAAAGGGAAAGTGTATTCAAAGTAGTGTACCAAAACACCTTATTTCATGTTGATACATATAGATGCACATGTGCATTTCTAATATTGGTAATGTAGAAAGTAGTGTATTACATATGGTAGTGTAATTGAAAGTGCAATTGTCTAATATTTGTAATGAGTTACGAAATTTGTCAAAGAAATGATACATATGCGTATGCACATGTGCATGTGCATGTTTGTGTATTATAGATGGAATGATAGATGAAAGAGCAAGTGTATTCAAAGTAGTGTACCAAAACACCTTATTTCATGTGGATACATATAGATGCACATGTGCATTTCTAATATTGTTAACGTAAAAAGTAGTGTATTACACGTGGTAGTGTAAATGAAAGTGCGATTGACTAATATTTGTAATGAATTACGGAATTTGACAAAGAAATGATACATATGCACATGTGCATGGATAACTGTTACTCGATTTAAAAAAAAAAAAAATTTTATTAATAAAATATAGCGATTTTTCCAAAAAAAAAATTGTAAAAAAAAAAAAAAAATTTTGGGTGTTTTTTAGATTTTTTTAGGAATTACTGTTTGTGTTCACACTGGTTCTCGCGGTTCTCGCAATAAAGGGTCGTTCCCAACGGATCCTTCTCCTATATATATATATATATATAGGGTCAGGAGGATTTAGAGAGAACGGTGAAAAGTGTGAGAACGATTTTGGTGGTGAAATGTGGCATTGATGTTAAATTACAGTAAGGGGTAATATTGTCAAATGTTGGTGCATGTTTGTGACAACAGCTTAGATTTGGTCTTTGGATATCTTGTAATTAGTTAAACGATAAACAGTTAGCGGGTTTAGCTTTGTAATAGTTAGTTGTAATGTTTGGGCTAACTAAACCCAATGAATTGGGTGTGTGGGGGCGAATTGGGCCTGTCCAATTCGCAGTCCATGTTGGAAGCCTTGGCCCAAGTAGTAACCTTGTGTTATATAAACAAGGTTAGGCTTTAGGGTTTAGGTTAATCAGCCAAAACAGTTTGAGAGAGCAATTTCGTGAGAGTATTAGTGCTTGGACGAAATTGATAGTTGGTTAGGGATCTTGATTGACTGTAATCACTTTGATAGATAATCAATAAAGATCCGGTTTGAAAGTTGATTTGCTGTTTCTGTTCTTCTACTTGTTTCTGTGATATTCTGATCAAGAGGATTCCGCACTCTTGATTGGAAAGACAATTCTGTGAAAGATCCATACGAATAGGGGACCTACAATTGGTATCAGAGCATTAGGCTCTTGAAGGCTCGGTTCAGAATTGTTCTTGGCAGAAACAGGGAGTTTTCGAAATTTTTGAAAAATTAGGGTTTTTAAAATTTTCGAATTTTTCTGTTGGTTTGATAAAATTTTCGAATTTTGTTGGCTGTTTTGATCTTCTGCATTGTTTGTGCAGGTTTTAGGGTTTGCAGGACAGTTTTTGGTTGTTTGTGTGAAGAATTTTGGCTGAATTTCTTGAAGATTCGAAGACTGTTCTTCGTGGTTTTCAATCTGTTCTTCATAATTTTCGAAAATTTTGAGCTGATTAGGTTTTCTGATTTTGCAGATTTGTGTTGGAGAATCTTCAGCGAATTTATAAGACCTGCGAACTAATCGGCGAAATAAATCCAAAGGCGACTTTGGTAACCGTGTAATTTTCCACAGCGAAATTAACACGGTTTCGACGACTTTACGTGTCGTCGTATTCGCGAAATTAAGCAGCGAAATTAACCAGCATAATTAGCAGCGAATTTAAGTAACACTGTTGAGCAGCGAATTTGACCTAGTTGTCCAGCGAAATTAACCAAGACCCAGCGAAATTAACTTAAACCAGCGAATTTAATAGGGTGGAATTTCAGTTGGCAAGCGTCGATAAAATTTCAGTGTTTTGCAAATAGAATTTGATCCGTAGCTCGTTAGACAGAACCGTTTGGACCGTTGAATTCCTTGGATTTTTAGGGTAAAAAAAAAAATTGAATTCTAAAGGTGTAATTTGGTAACCACTGTTTTCGGAGATATTTTGTACGGTTTTACCAGTCTGTTTGCGTTAAAATGTCAAACATGACAAAATTGAATGCTCCTAAGATGATGAAGGTGGAGAATTATCTTACATGGAAGGACAACTTCAAATCCTTCATTGAATCTCAGGATGCACGCATGTGGATCTGTATAGAAGATGGGTACACAAACCCAACACACGATTTTGAGGGCAGACCACGTCGAACAGACTATGTGAACATGCAAGAGGATGATAAAAGGAAGTATGAAGCTGAAAAGAGAGCATTGGCTGCAATTAAAATGTCCTTACCTGATAGCATCAAGCATACCTTCAACAAGTACACTAATTCAAAGGATATGTGGGATGCATTACAAAAGCGATATCAGGGGAATGAGAGAGCCACTCAGGCATTCATGGCAGAGATAGTGCCAGTTGATGAGGCTGAAAATACTGTGAGTGATGCTGAATCTGAAGTGAAAAATGCTGAAGCTAAAGTGGAGGATGCTGAAACTAAAGTGGAGAATGCTGAAGCTAAAGTGGAGAATGCTGAAGCAAAAGTGGATGCTGAAGTAGAAAAGGAGAGTGAAGCTGAACAGGTTGTTGCTGATGAAAATACAGAAGTTCATGAGGAAAAGGTACAATCAAATTCTGTATGTTTGAGATGTCGTGAACTACAGGGTGAGGTTGCCAGGTTGACAACACAAAACCAAAGTCTGGTAAGTGAGATGTCTAACATAAAAGAAGCAAACTTTTTTGCTAAAAGAAATGAATCTACATACTTGAAGAAGATAAGAGGTTATGAAGCTGAAATTGAAGCTTTAACTTGCAAATTAAATGAAAAACTTCAAGTCATAGACTTAGCTCATGACATGATGGCTGAGAAAACAAAAGAGATTTCTGAAAAATGCAAAGAGCTGTCAGATGCACAACTCAAAATTGTTGAACTTGAAAAGAAATTGAGTCAATTCAGAGATTCGTCTTTTGTTATGAAACACATGATGGGTGGGTTAAAGAAGAGTAATGACAAGACCAGTGTGGGCTTCCAGGGCTTTAATGAAGTTCCACCTCCTCTTAGTCATAACTATTCATTCCTGCCTAGTGAAGATGAGCTAGCAGACTTTATGGCATCTACACCAAGTAGTTTCGCATCCACATCAAGTCAAGGTGATGGATCTTGGAGTGATGATGCTAAGAAGAACAATAACAGGGAACCTTTGAAAAAGAAAAATTCACCACCTAAGAATAAAAATCAAGCTTTTGTTAAAAAGATTAATTTTGTTCAAGGTAGTGATATGAAAAATGAAACAACTGTTATTGAAAATGAATCAAATGTAGAGTTTGCAAAAAATAAGAACATAGAAAATTCTGAAATCAAGCAAACTAAACAAGGTTCATCCAAGGGATCATCACCATCTGATAAGGGATCTACCTCAGAGACTCCAGCTAAGAAGTCTTCGAAAAAGAGATCGTGCTTCAAATGTCACGTCAAGGGACATGTAGCAAGCTGCTGTCCTAACAAAAAGAGTGAAGCACAACTTAGTGAAAAACAGAGAGGGAAATTACCAGTGAAGGAAGGTGATAGTGAGGAGAAAGGATCAAATTCTCCAAAGAAATCTGCTCCTAAGCAACCAGAAAATGTTGCTGTTGGTGTAGATAAGGCTGGAACAGGAACTCCACAAGTTCCACGTTTTCAAAGAAATCAACCAAGATTTCAGCCTAGATCTCCACCAGGCAGATACGAGAAACCTAGAAGCAGTTCACCTAGAATGAACAATTTTAATGGAAATTCTAATAATTTCAGAAGTCAAGGTCAATATCAAAATCGATACCAGAATAATGGTGGTCGAAATTTTTATAACAATGGCTTTAGAAATTATAACTATAATGCTTCTTGGAATCAAAATTCAAGCGATAGTGACTCTGAACCCATTCAGGGGGAGGAGTTCATTAATCCATTTGCGGATCAGAACATTCAAGGGGAGGTTGGATCAAACCTGGGTGATAATTTAGAAGTGGATGCTGTTGCTACTACACGAGCAAATAGAGATCATCCAGTTGACATGATACTTGGGGATCCTAATGCAGGTGTTCAGACGAGAAGTAGCATAGCAGCGAATTCTGGTTTATTTGTGTCGATTGAGAAGACTGGGATTGTGAATGAGTGCTTGTATAGTTGCTTTATTTCCCAAGAGGAGCCGAAGAACATTCATATGGCTCTTAAAGACAATTCATGGGTTGAGGCTATGCAAGAGGAATTGGCCCAGTTTGCAAATTTGAAGGTTTGGGAGTTGGTTGACCTTCCTAAAGGTGAAAGAGAGATAGGCACTAAGTGGGTGTTTAAGTGCAAGAAGGATGACAGAGGGATAGTGACGCGAAACAAGGCTCGATTGGTGGTAAAAGGTTTCAATCAGCAGGAAGGGATTGATTACAATGAGGTGTTTGCACCAGTGGCACGGTTGGAGGCAATTCGTTTGTTTCTGGCTTTCGCTTCATTCAAGGGCTTCAAAGTTTACCAACTAGACGTGAAGAGTGCATTTCTTTACGGGAAAGTCCAAGAAGTGGTGTATGTCTCACAACCAGATGGGTTCGTTGATCCAGACTATCCAGATCGAGTGTACAAACTTGATAAGGCTTTGTATGGATTACATCAAGCTCCCAGGGCGTGGTACGAGACACTGTCTACACATCTGTCACACCCCGACCACGTAGAACGTACAAAACGTGGCGGAAACATCGGGGAGTGTTGTAACAGAATTAATGTTTCACAACCATGGATATTGAAGTTTCGTTTTATTGAATAAAAGGGTTACTATGTCTTAACAAACAAAGAAATACAACATAATTAACTAGTCTTGCATCTTTTATTGTCACTAAAGCCCAAGTCTGTCTATGTGTATCTTGAACATCTTACGCAACAGTTCCTGAAAAACACATGTGAAAATAGGTACGTCAGCATAAAAATGCCTGTGAGATACATAGGTTTTGTGAAAAATAAGATTCATGACTTATGTTTGAGAAAATGTTTAGTCATGAACCTTGTTATTTGCTTTGTCTTTTAAATCATTTGAAAAACGATAAGATCAGATGATAAGTATAAATAAATGTAAGGTTAAATGAATAACCAAGTAAAATGTGTTTGCATAAGATAAGTTGTTTATAAATCAATGTCTTGTGAAAAGTATGTTATTTGTATGAAATGTTCTATGTCTCAAACTGAAATGATTCAAATAACGTTACGACATGTAATACCATACAAACACTTATATATAGGAAGTACCAGCGGCGTATCCACCATGCTTGTATTATATTACACACGCATCGTTACTTAATCACTTAATCAAACCAAACCAAACAATGTAAAATGTTCATGTCAAGATGTAAATCATGTCAAAATGTCTATGTCAAATATCCATGTCAAATGTCTATGTCAAATATCCATGTCAAATGTCTATGTCAAATATCCAAGTCAAATGTCTATGTCAAAATGTCATGTATGGCAAGTGGAAGGTCTCAACTAAACCATATGCACAAAAACAAAGTATTGAAGTAAAACTTGGTTTAAATCAAAGCTATGTTTTGTGTAAATGCATGATCAAATGTCAATCATGTAAAAATGTCTATGCCGAAATGTCTATGTCAAATGTCTATGTCAAAATGTCATGTATGGCAAGTGAAAGGTCTCAACTAAACCATATGCACAAAAACAAAGTATTGAAGTAAAACTTGGTTTAAATCAAAGCTATGTTTTGTGTAAATGCATGCAACTATTTAATATGAACATTTATGTGGTATTGTAAAAATGCATACATCCAAGCCTGGCGACTGTGGTGATAAACCCTTTAAACAAATTAAAGGTCTATCTGTCTTAATGTCAACGAATTCGGTCATTCCTTTCTGTCCCCTTACCCTGGGATGTCCGGAACGGGAGTTGTCAATTCCTATGGTACCACTACCTACTAACGAACGGCGTAGCTAATGTTAATGGATATATTGTCCCATGTAAACAAACCAAATGTCATACCAAAATGTAAACATGTGAAAACAATGCACTAAGTATGTAATCAAATGAACATACATAGCGTGAAATGTCATGTAAAACGATGTACTAAGTAATGCACACAATGGGCATACCTAGCATGAAATGTAATGTAAAAACAATGTACCAAGTAATGCACACAATGGGCACACCTAGCATAAGATGTAATGAAATCATGTACTATAATGTACTAACGAACATAGCAGTATATGATGTGAAAACTGGAAAGCAGGAAAGTAACAAGTAGGCACATGTGTTCCACCCCAAAACAGTTTGGAAAACAGTAAAAGAGGGGTCTATGTACTCACTTGAGATTGCTCAGTAGTCCTTGAGTAACAACTAAACAATGCTAGAGATCGCGGATATCAAACGGCACCTAGTATAGGTAACTATGTTAATAAACCGGACCTAATTCGGAAGACTGGGTAGCATTAGGGTTTGTAAACCAAACGAGTGTGAAGACTCGTGTGATATGGTTTAACAAAGCCTACATACTAAATGAAACTTAACCTAAGTGTCTACGACCCATTACGACCCGTTTAGGTAGCTTATGCTACTTTAACGCGTCGTTCGCGTGAAACGCGTTCGGACCGTCTAACTAGTCCTATGACAAGTGTTATATGCCTAAACATGTTACATAATCAGTTACGTGACAAAAGTTTAGGTTACATATGCTTAATTACCAATTATACATGAAAAGGGTATTCTGGTAATTTACCTAAGGCATATAAACTACCTATCATACAACTACTTAAACGATGTGACCATAGGGTATAACCTCGGAAGGTTATGCCCTATACTATGGTCACCTAATGTATTTGGTCGGATCCTAATGATCGACCAAACTGGGTCGGGTTCGAAGGTATAGGCGATTTATTAGATCGCCTACCCTACGACCCTAGACAACGTGGTAATCAGTAGGCATAGTCCCAAGGGACTATGACCATCGTGATTACAATCACGTTGCGAAGTTCAAACGAACTTCGCATTGACCATTACTGGTCAACGCTGAAAGTCAAACAAAGTTTGACTTTCTGACTCGAAAAGCAGTAAAAATAAGGAAAAGAACGAAAGAATACTTACGAAGGGTCCCCGAATGCTAACCCAGATCAAAATAGCTCAGGTATGAAACGAAGGTTCCAACTTAGAGCTTTCTTAATCAGATTTGTGGGTTTTGAACAAATGGGGGGTGGGTATTTATAGAAAAGGTAGAGCCGTTAGGATCGTTTCTTGAATATCATGCCACGATCCGAGCCGAACACTTGTCACAAAGTTGTGGTGGCTAGAAACTTGTTCTTATCTGCTGACTAGACCCGTTTAAAATGTGTGGACACGAATCGATCAGCTGCAACTTGCTAAAAAGACATTGAATCTGGTCAGATCAGTCACTCGCGTAGCGCTACTGGTAGAGCCTTAGGGCTCGCGCTACGCTAGTGCCTATCTGATTCAGAATTGTTTCAAAAGTGACAGGTTTAGTCCCTGCAGCCCTTTTAAGCGATTTTCGATGCGTTTGAACCCCGTTAACCTCATTTCAAGGCTCTAAAATGAAGTTAAAGTATAGGGAACTCAAAACATGTTCAAAAATATCTCGGATGTCGGTTCGTTTGGCCGTACGAACGCGATGTTCGCTTAATTACGACGGAATGCGCATAAGCGCGAAAAACGATCCAAATGACGAAACGAATGGATTTTTCTTAAGGCGAACACTAAAATATAATGTAGTCATGCTTACATAAATTTTTGGATGTCCAGATGTATTCAGAACGTAAGTTATGCGCGAAAATGCAAACTTGTGCACTTTTTGACACTTTTAGTCCCTGAATGACACAAAAGTTTATTTTAGCACACCGAACCCCTCAAAGCCTATTTCTAAGCTATGTAAAGGATATTTATGGTGTGTTTAACTTATGGTCATGTTCCGGAATGTCTGTTACAGTTCAAATTGGCATACTTTCGCAGTTTGTCAAGTTTAGTCCCTGTAAGCGAATTAACTTTGATTTCACCACACCAAACCTTCCAAAACTTATATCTAAGTTATGTAAAGGTTATTTTAGGTATGTTAAACCTATTTCGCTATTCCGGAGTGTTTGTTGCATTAAACTGGTTATATTTACGCATTAGTGCGCGTATAACCTTCCAGAAAGCGATTTAGAGTTTGAAATCGAACAAGAATTGATATGTGCAAAATGATACACATATTTTTTTACAATTCCCAAGTATGAAATATAATATTTCATTGGTTCGGTATTTGTTTGATGGCCGTGGAGGCACAGGTGTTACAGTCTCCCCTACTTTAGGAAATTTCGTCCCGAAATTTATTTAGAGGAAACTTGTGAGAGTCTAAAACATGAAGTTGAAAAGATCGAACAACATTGGTTAGGGTTCTGAACTTCTAGTAACTTTAATAACATCATGCTTGCAATGTAAGAGGGACACTTATATACAAGTATATAAAGCGTCATTGGTGCGTCCACCATGCCTCCATTACATCGTTCTCATTTTGTTATTGTTGTCACTATCGGTTCCTTCACATAATAAATCTTACTGGATTTCTGTGCACTAAATTTCATAATTATGTGCGCATACATAATTAGAGAATTCCTTGCACAGTTCACACAGTCTATTTTATAATGTGTAGGGTAAAACCAAATGAACAATCCTGTGATGAGCGTGACTTAGACCGCCATAGAGTCCTTTAGACTAAATCAATAAATGATTTAAATAGACTATCAAGGAGTCTGTCCAGCTACATCACTAGATGTCGTTCTTTAACCAAATTGTGAATCAATCTTTTTGATTAGACCACTAAAGGGTCTCTAATGGATCATGGAGCAGTACTATATAATCCAAGGGTCTTAACTATTACATAGAAGCCCATTAAGGATTTAAGGTAGTACCTTTTTGAATATCCTACTACGAATCCATCATATGAAGATATGAAAGATTCTACGAGGATTTAGATAACGAATATCCAGAGTATACAAAAACACAAAAATCATAGAGGAGAACACATAAACATATATCACATAACCACAAAATTGTTTGTTAATTTGTCTTGTAAATTGTGTACATGCATTTAAAGCACACTTGGAATCCATTCCGTGGATTTCATTTGGTACTTTAAACGTTATCAAGAATCCAACTATGAAGATAGAAAGATTCAAAAAGAAAATTCGATTTCGATTACTAGGAACCGAAGTGTTCGAATTAAGGTACATAAGGAATCCAATTAAGGACTCTGATTTGAATGATGATTATCCACAAGGGTCTAATTGTGGAGATAAAAAGATCCCATATGGACTTTAGAAGTTGAAGATGTTTTGAAACCTTGCACTGGATGTGCTTAGGTCAAAACATGAAGTAAAATGCTTATGAAGTTGAGATGCTAGATATGTCAAGGCGACATATGAAGCAGAATTTTGAAGGTTAAGTCAATGTATGAGGAAATGTTTTTGAAAACTATGCATGAGGTTCTTTTAAGAAAAATGTGTTTAACGTTTTTGAAACCTTATATATAATACTTTTGAAATAAAGTAGGTGTATTAGGTAGATATATTTACAAAAATGTTTTTAAAATCATGTGAGATGAATTTTGAAATTATGTATAAGGTTTTTGAAAGACATGAATGATGCTTTTCGAAATCATGCACTTGATCAGAAAATGTATTGTGTTAATATTGTCTTTAGACTATATGAAATATTTTGAAATTAGAAAGGTTGGTTTTGATAACATGGCCAATGTTTTTGAAATAACATAGACAATGCATCTAGAAAAATTGTTTTCAAACTATATGAAATGTTTTGAGATCATGAAGATTGTTTTGAAATACTGGTACTGTGTATGTTGAAAAATCAAAACGTAACGGGTATGAGATTTGAAAATACCCTTAGTTATCTAACCAAGGATTTAAAGGCACAGATGTGCGAAAAGCACGATTACTCATAATGTCACTTAATTTTCTGTACTTTGTTTCTTAGAGTGAAACGAGTACTTAAAATTTTTGAGGGAATCATGAGCAATCATTTGAAAGAGAGAAATCACAAGAGTAGTTTTGTAAGGAACATAGTTCCTTAGTGCAGGTATTATAAGGAAAAGCCATAAACACATGTAATGATACTTGTATAGCAGAATTGTGAACAACAACTTTTATTTATGAACAAGACATATTGTTTCACAATACACGGGAACAAAAGAAACAAAGGCATAAGACAGCAACATCCTTTGTTCAGCCGAATGCTCATCCAAGGGTTGGATTTGCATTAGCAAGCTTTGGGCAGTTGTGGCGGAAGTGACCAATCTCTCCGCAGTTGAAACATGAACCCAGTGGGAATTTCGCAGCATTCCCTTGAACCGGAGCTTGAACCTGAGCAGCCTGATTTTGTCCCAAACGACAAACTTTGGCCAAGTGCCCAAGTTTACCACACGTCGTGCATTGCCAGCAAACTTGTTGTAACGCGTGATGACCGTTGCAGCGTGCACAATGAGGTGCAGTACCGGCATATGCTTTCTTTGCAGGTGGTGTTGCCACCCGGATGGGTCCTGCTTGATTTGCTACTGCCGCAGTCGGACAAACCCTTGCCGTATGACCTATAAGTCCACAAGTTTGGCATTTGCGGCACTTCACACTAGCCTGATGATGAAGGCTACATTGGTTGCACAAGGGTGCAGTTCCGTTGTATGGCTTCCTAGCTGGTGGCCCTGCCATATGGATAGGTCCCGCTTGATTAGGTGTAACCGTTGCGGGTTTCCTTGAAGCCTTACGCTTCCTTGACTTTGGTGCTGGCTTGACTTCTGTTTCCTTTGATGGCTCTTGAGTGGCTTCATTGTCGAGACGAGAGGCTTCATTGTTGAGACGAGCCATGGAAATGCCTAAATCCACAGTCCTCTGAATCACTTCGCCAATTTGCTGGACAAATTTGGCTGTTCGCTCAGACGTTTGACCAGTGCCAAGAGGAATAGACATTCTAGAAGAAAAAGAAAGACAGAAGAAGAAACGAGTGAAAGGTTATTGGATAATCAATACAGAATGGTAACGAATGAAATTTGTGATCATTTGTTTGTTACCTAAGGCAAACAAATGAGATGGTGACAAATCAAAGTAAATAGGTCAAAAATAATGTATCGCGAAGACATGCTCGCCTATAAGTGAACACTCATCCCAAGAATTCCCAGGTAAGCACAACTGGTCTCGCGTCTGATGAGATGTATACGAAGTGCTTGCCTAGCCAGAAAACCCAGAATACAGGCATTCACCCTTCCAGTTTGCACGTGTTCACATTATTTAAAACCCAAAACCTTGACGAGATTTTGAAAACTCAAAGGGGTTCAAAACCATATAATAGAGAGTTCAAAACCTTACAATAGAGGGTTCAAAACCTAGTAATCAATCATCCTAGAACAGATGATTAGTTTTCCAAGCGGTTTTGAAATTTATGTTCTTGTTGTGGTCGTCACCTAAGGATAGGTGACGGTATTGTTTTATGACTAAACGCAAGTAAACTCGCGTTAGGGTCCTAGAAAGGTTATAGACTAGGTCAAAGCATTACTAATAACCTAATTCCCTATAACCATTGGCTCTGATACCATCTTTTCTGTCACACCCCGACCACGTAGAACGTACAAAACGTGGCGGAAACATCGGGGAGTGTTGTAACAGAATTAATGTTTCACAACCATGGATATTGAAGTTTCGTTTTATTGAATAAAAGGGTTACTATGTCTTAACAAACAAAGAAATACAACATAATTAACTAGTCTTGCATCTTTTATTGTCACTAAAGCCCAAGTCTGTCTATGTGTATCTTGAACATCTTACGCAACAGTTCCTGAAAAACACATGTGAAAATAGGTACGTCAGCATAAAAATGCCTGTGAGATACATAGGTTTTGTGAAAAATAAGATTCATGACTTATGTTTGAGAAAATGTTTAGTCATGAACCTTGTTATTTGCTTTGTCTTTTAAATCATTTGAAAAACGATAAGATCAGATGATAAGTATAAATAAATGTAAGGTTAAATGAATAACCAAGTAAAATGTGTTTGCATAAGATAAGTTGTTTATAAATCAATGTCTTGTGAAAAGTATGTTATTTGTATGAAATGTTCTATGTCTCAAACTGAAATGATTCAAATAACGTTACGACATGTAATACCATACAAACACTTATATATAGGAAGTACCAGCGGCGTATCCACCATGCTTGTATTATATTACACACGCATCGTTACTTAATCACTTAATCAAACCAAACCAAACAATGTAAAATGTTCATGTCAAGATGTAAATCATGTCAAAATGTCTATGTCAAATATCCATGTCAAATGTCTATGTCAAATATCCATGTCAAATGTCTATGTCAAATATCCAAGTCAAATGTCTATGTCAAAATGTCATGTATGGCAAGTGGAAGGTCTCAACTAAACCATATGCACAAAAACAAAGTATTGAAGTAAAACTTGGTTTAAATCAAAGCTATGTTTTGTGTAAATGCATGATCAAATGTCAATCATGTAAAAATGTCTATGCCGAAATGTCTATGTCAAATGTCTATGTCAAAATGTCATGTATGGCAAGTGAAAGGTCTCAACTAAACCATATGCACAAAAACAAAGTATTGAAGTAAAACTTGGTTTAAATCAAAGCTATGTTTTGTGTAAATGCATGCAACTATTTAATATGAACATTTATGTGGTATTGTAAAAATGCATACATCCAAGCCTGGCGACTGTGGTGATAAACCCTTTAAACAAATTAAAGGTCTATCTGTCTTAATGTCAACGAATTCGGTCATTCCTTTCTGTCCCCTTACCCTGGGATGTCCGGAACGGGAGTTGTCAATTCCTATGGTACCACTACCTACTAACGAACGGCGTAGCTAATGTTAATGGATATATTGTCCCATGTAAACAAACCAAATGTCATACCAAAATGTAAACATGTGAAAACAATGCACTAAGTATGTAATCAAATGAACATACATAGCGTGAAATGTCATGTAAAACGATGTACTAAGTAATGCACACAATGGGCATACCTAGCATGAAATGTAATGTAAAAACAATGTACCAAGTAATGCACACAATGGGCACACCTAGCATAAGATGTAATGAAATCATGTACTATAATGTACTAACGAACATAGCAGTATATGATGTGAAAACTGGAAAGCAGGAAAGTAACAAGTAGGCACATGTGTTCCACCCCAAAACAGTTTGGAAAACAGTAAAAGAGGGGTCTATGTACTCACTTGAGATTGCTCAGTAGTCCTTGAGTAACAACTAAACAATGCTAGAGATCGCGGATATCAAACGGCACCTAGTATAGGTAACTATGTTAATAAACCGGACCTAATTCGGAAGACTGGGTAGCATTAGGGTTTGTAAACCAAACGAGTGTGAAGACTCGTGTGATATGGTTTAACAAAGCCTACATACTAAATGAAACTTAACCTAAGTGTCTACGACCCATTACGACCCGTTTAGGTAGCTTATGCTACTTTAACGCGTCGTTCGCGTGAAACGCGTTCGGACCGTCTAACTAGTCCTATGACAAGTGTTATATGCCTAAACATGTTACATAATCAGTTACGTGACAAAAGTTTAGGTTACATATGCTTAATTACCAATTATACATGAAAAGGGTATTCTGGTAATTTACCTAAGGCATATAAACTACCTATCATACAACTACTTAAACGATGTGACCATAGGGTATAACCTCGGAAGGTTATGCCCTATACTATGGTCACCTAATGTATTTGGTCGGATCCTAATGATCGACCAAACTGGGTCGGGTTCGAAGGTATAGGCGATTTATTAGATCGCCTACCCTACGACCCTAGACAACGTGGTAATCAGTAGGCATAGTCCCAAGGGACTATGACCATCGTGATTACAATCACGTTGCGAAGTTCAAACGAACTTCGCATTGACCATTACTGGTCAACGCTGAAAGTCAAACAAAGTTTGACTTTCTGACTCGAAAAGCAGTAAAAATAAGGAAAAGAACGAAAGAATACTTACGAAGGGTCCCCGAATGCTAACCCAGATCAAAATAGCTCAGGTATGAAACGAAGGTTCCAACTTAGAGCTTTCTTAATCAGATTTGTGGGTTTTGAACAAATGGGGGGTGGGTATTTATAGAAAAGGTAGAGCCGTTAGGATCGTTTCTTGAATATCGTGCCACGATCCGAGCCGAACACTTGTCACAAAGTTGTGGTGGCTAGAAACTTGTTCTTATCTGCTGACTAGACCCGTTTAAAATGTGTGGACACGAATCGATCAGCTGCAACTTGCTAAAAAGACATTGAATCTGGTCAGATCAGTCACTCGCGTAGCGCTACTGGTAGAGCCTTAGGGCTCGCGCTACGCTAGTGCCTATCTGATTCAGAATTGTTTCAAAAGTGACAGGTTTAGTCCCTGCAGCCCTTTTAAGCGATTTTCGATGCGTTTGAACCCCGTTAACCTCATTTCAAGGCTCTAAAATGAAGTTAAAGTATAGGGAACTCAAAACATGTTCAAAAATATCTCGGATGTCGGTTCGTTTGGCCGTACGAACGCGATGTTCGCTTAATTACGACGGAATGCGCATAAGCGCGAAAAACGATCCAAATGACGAAACGAATGGATTTTTCTTAAGGCGAACACTAAAATATAATGTAGTCATGCTTACATAAATTTTTGGATGTCCAGATGTATTCAGAACGTAAGTTATGCGCGAAAATGCAAACTTGTGCACTTTTTGACACTTTTAGTCCCTGAATGACACAAAAGTTTATTTTAGCACACCGAACCCCTCAAAGCCTATTTCTAAGCTATGTAAAGGATATTTATGGTGTGTTTAACTTATGGTCATGTTCCGGAATGTCTGTTACAGTTCAAATTGGCATACTTTCGCAGTTTGTCAAGTTTAGTCCCTGTAAGCGAATTAACTTTGATTTCACCACACCAAACCTTCCAAAACTTATATCTAAGTTATGTAAAGGTTATTTTAGGTATGTTAAACCTATTTCGCTATTCTGGAGTGTTTGTTGCATTAAACTGGTTATATTTACGCATTAGTGCGCGTATAACCTTCCAGAAAGCGATTTAGAGTTTGAAATCGAACAAGAATTGATATGTGCAAAATGATACACATATTTTTTTACAATTCCCAAGTATGAAATATAATATTTCATTGGTTCGGTATTTGTTTGATGGCCGTGGAGGCACAGGTGTTACAACATCTGATTAAGAATGGTTTTGAAAGAGGTCAGATTGACAGTACACTTTTCATCAAGAGGAAGAAGGAAGATATTCTGCTACAGGTGTACGTGGATGACATCATCTTTGGGTCATCAGATGATAACATGTGTAAAGAG
Organism: Helianthus tuberosus; assembly: GCA_030545235.1. NCBI lineage: Eukaryota > Viridiplantae > Streptophyta > Magnoliopsida > Asterales > Asteraceae > Helianthus > Helianthus tuberosus. The sequence goes on along the minus strand of CM060373.1, from coordinate 30,658,855 downwards.
TTCGAGCAGGTGATGAAGAGCAAGTTTGAAATGAGCGCTATGGGTGAGCTGTCTTACTTTCTGGGATTACAAGTTGAACAGAAGGAGGATGGGATGTTTATTCATCAAACGAAGTATGTGTATGACATTTTGAGTCGGTTCAAAATGAATGATTGCTCTACTTTCAACACACCCATATGTGAAAATCACAATCTTGGCCCAGATCATGAAAGTACTGAAGACGTTGATCCAACTCAATACAAGGCGATGATTGGTTCTCTAATGTACTTGACTGCTTCAAGACCAGACATCATGTTTGCCGTATGCTTGTGTGCTAGATATCAGGAAAATCCAAAGGAGTCACACATGAAAGCAGTGAAGCGTATTCTTCGTTACTTGAAGGGGAAACCTAAACTTGGGTTGTGGTATCCAGCTGATAGTGATTTGAATTTTGTCGCTTACACTGACTCAGACTTTGGAGGATGGAAGTCGAACAGGAAGTCTACAACAGGTGGTTGTCAGTTCTTAGGAGGCAGGATCGTGTCTGGGCAATGCAAGAAGCAATCCTGTGTGTCTACATCTACGTGTGAAGCTGAATATATTGCTGTGGGTAGCTGCTGCTCTCAGGTTCTCTGGATTCAACAGCAAATGCACGATTACGGTTTGGATTTCACTCGTACTCCTATTATGATAGACAATAATGCCACAATTTCAATAACTAATAATCCCGTGAAACACAGTCGCACAAAACATATTGACATACGTCATCATTTTATACGGGATTGTGCTGAAAAACGATTAATTGAATTACATCGAGTCGACACAGAAGATAACCTGGCAGATCTTTATACTAAAGCTTTTGACAGGGCTCGCTTTGAACACTTAGTCGAACTCAACGGGATGAGGAATCCTGAATAACTGGTTTTTCATAAGAATTTTGTAAATAGTTTACTGCTTTTCTTAAAAATCAAAAATAAAAATTTGAAAAATCAAAAACATAAAAAAATAGAAAAACAAAAATGAGTTATCACTGTGTGAAAAAGAAGAAATGATAGTACATCAGCAAGTTAGATTGTCACACTGAAACTGAAATTAAATTGCTTAAGTGTGATAGCCGCTTCATCATATGATGTACCAGTAGGCAAAAAGCATGAAATAATCAACTTACCAATGTGATATAAACTTAACTGAACTGTGTATGAGTGGGGAACACATCAGTGGTGTATGGTTTAATGACCTTAAATCTTGCGTTGATAGATTGCCAAAATCTGAAGTTTTGGGTCTTTATACTGTTATTTCATCTGGGGATATCTTGACTGTCTTTCTGTTCAGAACTAAAATTGTACATGACCCCAGGAAAGAAAGTCACTTGGAATTAGCTCATTTCTATTTGAATGTTTGTATGTTGTCCCGATACACACAATTTTGATCTGATTCTGAAATCTTCTCTGAAAAAATCGTGTACCTCCTCTACTGCATCCAGATATATGCTGACCTGGAGGTGCTAGGCAACGACAGCTTCTGCTGCATCCAGATACATGCTGACCTAGCTGTATGTTGTCGCGCTATAGATCTAATACACCCGAAAGAGGCCCTCTAGTGCCCAAAAGAAACCCAATAAACCTATATCAAACTGAGAAAACTCATTTGATCTGTATATTATACCATCTCTCCTAAAGATCTATTCTGTTCTCTTCTCAACCTATTCCCAGTTAAGATTTCAGAAATCTGGATTGGACTTGTGAAATATGTGGTAGGGAAGATACTTGCATGATAGAGTGTGTTGTTTATATTTCCAGGATCTGATTAGTATTTATTTGGGTGTTCATTGTTAAGCAATCAAAACATGATAAAACAAATTATATGCAGACCTAGGCACTGTCAGGATATCTTAAAGGATGACATCAGTATATTCACCTACTACGATGAATCTTTGTGCATACCTTGATCGCGGGGGTATATCCTGAAGTGGGACACACTAGTATATCAGTAATAAAATTACCTTAATGTATCATACGGTAATGGTACTTGAAATGTTCATGCATTTTGTTTAAGAGGACAAACATACTGGTAATCGTCTTGGACTGCTTTTCATGAAAAATTAAATAAAGAATTATCTCATAGTGTGAAACAGTTTGATTTTGCTGATATGATCTTCTTACCAGTGATTCTCACATAAATAGAGTGTTTATTGCTTTTCGTATTTATTTGCTTTCAGAAAATACAAAAATACAAAAATAGTGTTTTTTTTCTGTTTTAAAATTCTTAACGTACGGAAAACTGTTATTCTTGGAGGAATTGTTACTGATAGGGGGAGACAGTGTTGGAAAGTGAGTTCAAAATTTTTAAATCATGCGGGTTATAGGGTGTGTGATTAAAAGTTTTGCGTGTTGGTGATAAATTGGAAAATGCTTAATCTATAATACAGTTTAACTATCTCTTGAAAAATAATAATTTGTTTAACTTATGTTGAAAAATTATTATGGTTTCTCGAGATGTTTGTTTTATAGTATACAGATTGAAGCAGTATGTTACTGAGAAGTTAAAGTGATGAGTTGCTATGAAGATGAGAGTTTGATTGGATGCATGGTAGAACCTCCTTTCTATATTGCAGACAAAGTTGAAGAGTTTGAAGATTGCTATTCAAATGCTAAACTGGAGTTTACTCAAACGCTAAAGTTTTTGAAGATTTGGTGATTGGATGCATCAGCTTAGGGGGAGTCTGTTGCTGACAGAAGCTGTTGAAGCTGAAGCTATCCAAAGACCAAAGACAGTGCAAGAATACATGAAGATTGCAAGATGACTGAAGACAAAGTTATTTTATGAAGCTATTGTCAAGGGGGAGTTTGTTGGTGCATGTTTGTGACAACAGCTTAGATTTGGTCTTTGGATATCTTGTAATTAGTTAAACGATAAACAGTTAGCGGGTTTAGCTTTGTAATAGTTAGTTAAACGATAAATAGTTAGCGGGCCTGTCCAATTCGCAGTCCATGTTGGAAGCCTTGGCCCAAGTAGTAACCTTGTGTTATATAAACAAGGTTAGGCTTTAGGGTTTAGGTTAATCAGCCAAAACAGTTTGAGAGAGCAATTTCGTTAGAGTATTAGTGCTTGGACGAAATTGATAGTTGGTTAGGGATCTTGATTGATTGTAATCACTTTGATAGATAATCAATAAAGATCTGGTTTGAAAGTGATTTGCTGTTTCTGTTCTTCTACTTGTTTCTGTGATATTCTGATCAAGAGGATTCCGCACTCTTGATTGGAAAGACAATTCTGTGAAAGATCCATACGAATAGGGGACCTACATAAAAAAAAAACCCACTCACATGAACTGGGTGTTCAAAATAAAACGCCATAAAAACACCAAATTCAGAAAAACGCCAAACACTCAAAAGCTATTTTTTTGAGGTATAATTTACAACAGCTAAAAAAAACATTTTTTTTGAACGCCATAAAACACTCAAAAGCTATTTTTTGAGCTATAAATTACAACATCTCAAAAAAAACCATTTTTTTGAGACAGCTCCTAGTTAAAACGCCATAACAAAAAAAAGCTATATTTTCAGGGTCCAAAGTGTAACTTATAGTGTGAACAAGTGTATACAAGTGTGAACACAAGTATTTAATTAGTTTTTTTTGAGCCAGCTCCAAGTTAAAACGCCATAACAAAAAAAAAAACTATATTTTCAGGGTCCAAAGTGTAACCGAAGAAACACTAGATAATTGACCGGAATCGAATTATCTAGGGGGTTTGGAACTGAATAAAAGGGGTTGTTCTCTCTCGTTTGATTCGATTGCAACTGATCTTCTTCTCCGGTAAACTCTGCAAAACAAAGCACCGTTAGCCTCGTCAAGGGGAGAAAGGAGTTCTCTCCTTGACCCGACTCCGGCGTGAGAATAAGTATGGGTTTATGAAGGAGAAGAAGTATTGAAGAAGTGTGTGTAACTTGAATTTCATACCTGAATTGTTCTCATATTTATAGCCGAGAGTTTGGGCGGGAAAACTCGTTGGTGAAATGTTGACGGAAGATGCTAACCCCGTAAGCGGTTTCATTTCCTTCCGTAAAGTTTCTCGATCCGACGTGAGTGCACACGGACCGCTGTTTAGATCTATGGCTGGGGGTTTGCCATGTGAAAAGTGATCAAGTGGAGGTTTCTCTCCAATTACATGCTATCATTGTGATTTCAGGGATGCCTGAGGTGATGACACGTGTCCAAGCGGTTACAACTTTCTTAGTGGTGCACGATTGAATGTTTCTAGAAGATTACTGCTGTAATCTGGTGCAACTCTTTATCGTGTGGTATCAGTTAAGTAAATAATATCCAAGTCTGGATATTGTTAAGCGGAAGTGCTTGACTTAGGATTTTCATCCTTTATGAAAGCGCAAGGATTCAAGAGTTCCTTTTGGCGCGCGAGTATTGTCTGCTGTCTGTCTCTTAAGCCTTCCCTTTGTATGACCAGTGCGCGGCCGCGCAAGGTAAAAATGGGCTGAAAGACGAGGTTGCGGTATGGTCCCAAGTACTTATTACAAGGTTTTTGGGACCTTACCCCTTCAAGTCCCCCCAGTCTAGTGTTGCTCTTATGCAAGTAAGTGGAGCACTGGACTTATGAGAGGGAAAAGCTTTTTTGGCGCGAAAGTAGGGAATCTTCTATGAGAAGATTTTACTTTTCTTATTAAAACTTTTAAGGGAAATTGTGATTTTTCCCTTTGATTTGATCTTTTTTGTAATCATGCCCTGACGTTTGGTGACGTCAGCTTGTAAAGAATTAGTATGTGTGATACTTTTTCCTTCTTGCCTTGGGACTCGAATTGAAGCTTGTCAGGCCTTATTTATGGAGATGTGACCTTAGGTCCTGTAGCGCCGTTCAGAGGGGACGTTTTTTGACAGTTAATCATGGTGGTCTTTTCCTTTTCCCAGAGTTTAGTTACTCTATATATATTTGAGGATTCTTGTCTCTTTCCTTAATTTGGAGAATATGAAGACGAAAGGCTCCGTTCGTACCCGTCGACTTTTGGATATCTTGAGATTTTATGAGGCTGCTGAGGGTCTCCTGCTTCTTGCCGGTTCACCACCATTAGCTGTCAAGGAAAAGGGACCGTTCAACTCTGATTCTTCGACTGTTTGCTGGTTCTGATTGTAAGGTTCTCCGGCAAAAGGGTGTTGTTGATGAGGAAGTAGGTGTGCTATCTGTTGACGACTTGATATCTCGTTTTCCGATGATCCGAAGAGGTGGATGTCAACTTGTGTATCATCGCCGGAAGAATAGCCGTGATGATCAGGTGGCAGTTGTTGACGAAGGCCCTGCTGTTGATTAGGTTAGGTTTGGGAAACTGTGTATTCCCCTCATTTGACGTTTATGTTGGTTTTGCTGGAGATTTTTTGAAGATTACTGTCATGATCGTAGTGAATGGTTGTTTATAGATAATATATATATATGTTTTGATGCACTGTCATGCATGTATGTTTTGTTGGTTTATTTGGATTACAATATGTTGCATATTTTTAATTGCTTTTAGTAGGTAGAGCGAATGAGAATGGTATTGTGCTCATGTGTGAACGTTTGTCTAAAAGGCGTGTGAGTTTTGCCTTTTTTGGACTGTTCATGAGGTGTACAATGTTTACCATATTGTTTTCGCGTAGACCAAAAGAATTATATGCAATTTGTAATAAACAGTAATATGCGGAAGAGTGATGTTTGTATTGATAAGGGCGCAAGGCCAATAATACAGAGTATGACAAAGAAATATATTGCCTGTATACTTTTGTCTTTGCCGGATGGTTTGGCTTATATATAACACTTGCGCAGCTGTTGCGCGTTCCAGGTGCGGGGAACTAGTGTCCCATCAATTCTCTTTAGAGTGTAAGCGCCTTTGCCTAGGACTTCATTAATGATGTAGGGTCCTTCCCATTTTGGCGCTAATTTGCCTGGTTTTTCTGCATTGGAAGCTTCGTTGTCGTGCAAGACAAAGTCACCGGGGACAAAGGTACATACGCGTACACGCGCATTGTAGTATTTTTTGAGTTTGGATTTGTACCTTGCCTTTGTGATGGCGGCATTTTCGCGCCTTTCTTCGAGAAGGTCTAAATCCAGTCTTCGCTCTTGCTCGTTGTTTTGTCTTTCCATAGCTAGCATGCGCGGTGATGGAAGACCAATTTTGCTGGTATTACCGCTTCTGATCCATAGACCAAACTGAACGGGGTTTCTCCAGTGCTGGTTTTTGGCATGGTGCGGTGTGCCCATAAGATACTGGGGAGTTCATCAACCCATCCTCTGCGCGCTGTCCCAAGTCGCGCTTTTATGCCATTGACGATCTGTTTGTTGACACTCTCAACTTGGTCGTTTGCTTGTGGATGCGCCACAGAAGCAAAGTTGTGCTCGATCTTCATCTCCTTGAACCATTTCTGGAGATCCTCAGAGGCGAAGTTGGTGCCGTTATCGGAGATAATGCGCAATGGTAATCCGAATCTGCAAATAATGTGTTCCCATATAAATTTGCGGATTACCATTGTTGTGGTTGAGGCCAAGGCCTTAGCTTCAACCCACTTTGTGAAGTAGCCGACTGCTACGATGATGAATTTTACTGCGCAGAAATTTTTGCCACTACCATGCGCGGTCCGGCGTGTATTCCACATAAACCTTCATGGATTTCTCTGACTGGATATTGCGCATCTGTTTTGTCGACACAGCGCAGTAGCGGTCCCATAAATGACTTCCGGTATAGAATCCCCTCCGCCATTATGTAGTTTATTGCTTTATTCTGGATTTTCCGGGCTTCTGCCTTCCCTTCCGGAAGTTTCCCGTGTTGTAAGTACAGAATGATCGGCGACATCCAGGATGGATTGCCGATTTCTATGACGTTTACTTGTTTGAGAGGAACGGAAGGGTTGGACAATACCACGATGCACACTTCTTTTGCCAAGTGTCTGAAGCTGGTGGCAGCCAGTTTGCTTAGCGCATCCGCGTGCTTGTTCTCACTTCTGTTTATGTGATTAACCTTGAATGTTTGGAATTTGCTGATTAGCATTCGCGCTTGTTCTAGGTATAGAGCCATTGCTTCTCCTTTTGCGTCATAATGACCATTAACCTGTTCAGCCACTAGTTTTGAATCTACATTGGCTTCAAGGTTTCTTGCCCCCATTTTGAGCGCTAAACGAAGGCCTTCCAGGAACGCTTCGTATTCTACCTCATTGTTTGTACTTCGGAAATCCAGGCGTATGGCATAGGTAAGTTCGTGGTCATCTGGGATGACCAGTCGAAGCCCCGCACCTGCTCCGTCATCGTTGGAAGCCCCATCTGTGTGCAGGGTCCAGAGTCTGTCATCGAAAATAGGAACAGGGTTCTGGATTGCCTCGCATTCTTGAACTTTGTCGATGGGAACCTCTGTGGCAAAATCCGCTAGAACTTGGCCTTTAATTGCTGGACGTGGTCTGTACAGGATATTGTATCCTCCCAGTTCAATAGCCCACTTGGCCAATCTTCCCGCCACATCGGGTTTGGATAGGATTTGACCTAAATGGTAATTGTTGAGAACTGTGATGACATGACCCGAGAAATACCGCCGTAATCGTCGTGATGCGTGCACTAGTGCTAAGACCAGCTTTTCTATCATTGAGTAGCGAGTTTCTGGACCAATAAGCATCTTGCTTATATAATAAATTGGGGTTTGAATGTGTTCTCTCTCCACCATTAATACTGCCCATACCGCTACTTCCGCAGTGGATAAATATAAGATCAGTGGTTCTTTTTCTCGGGGCGCCGTTAGTGTTGGTAATTGGATTAGACATTCCTTCATTTGTTTGAAGGCTGCTTCCGCTTCGGGTGTCCACTGGAAGCTTGTTTTCTTGGCGCAGTTTTGTAGTGTGCTGATGAACGGGTAAGATTTCGCAGCATGATTTGCCAAAAATCTGTTCAAGGCTGCTAATCTCCCTACGAGTCTTTGCATTTCTTTTATTGTTGCAGGTGACGGCATCATCTGGATAGCTTGTACTTTTTCTGGGTTTACTTTAAAACCATCTCTTGTCACTATAAAGCCCAGAAATTTCCCTTCCTCCATCCCGAAGGAGCATTTCGTTGGGTTGAGCTTTAGATTTACGCTGCGCAAAGAATCAAACGTGCGTTGGATATTTGCAAGCATTGTTTCTTCCTCATGGCTCATGATGACAAGGGCATCCATGTATACCTCGACTGTTTTGCCGATGTCCTCCTCGAAGACTGTATCCATTAGGCGTTGGTACGTTGCGCCTGCGTTGCGTAGGCCAAAGGGCATTTTTGTGTAACAGAAGATGCCTTTGTCTTTGCGGAATGCGGTCTTGTCTTCGTCTTCTTCTTTCATTTGGACCTGATGATAACCTTTATAACAATCAAGGAAGCACTTCCATCGAAATGATGCTAGAGAGTCGACTTTCTTGTCTATCTCGGGAAGCGCGTAGCAATCTTTTGGGCATGCTTTATTTAGGTCTTTGAAGTCGACGAACATTCTCCATCCGCCACTGTGTTTTTGGACCATTACTGGGTTGGCGACCCATGTATGATATTGAACCTCGCGCAAGATTCCGGCATTAAGTAGCTCTCTCACTTGCTCGTCCATGGCTTTTGCTTTCTCATCGCTGAAGCTGCGCCTCCCCTGTGTAACAGGTTCTGCTGAGGGTCGGATGTTCAGACAATGTTGTGCTATATCACGCGGGACCCCGGTCATGTCTGCTGGGCACCAGGCGAATATATCTTTATTATTGGACAACAATTCTTTTAATTGTATTCGTGTTGCTAGGGAAATGGCGTGTCCTAACAGGATGGTCTGTTCTGGATATTCATCGTTCAGAACCCATTTCTCCGACTCATTTGATGCTGAGGGTTTAGCCATTTTTGCTGGTGGCTCATCGTCTACGTACATGACCTCCTTACTTGAGTATAGAATTGCAACTCCAGTTTCTGTTGGAAATCCACATGCAACATGTGGAATAGAAGTGATCATGCTGAATTCTCTTTGTGACCTTCTCCCAAGCAATACATCATGACGTGATGTTGCCGGCATGACCATGAAATTTCCTGTGACTGTGCGCGAATGTTCGCCATCAGATAGAGTTACAGGAAATGCTATTTACCCTAGCGGGAATACAGCTTCATTACAAAATCCGGTAAGGGGGAAATCAACCGGTTCCAAACGTGCTTTGTCTTCGGGATCGAGTTGTTTGAAGCACTGCTCGTATATAATATCCATCGAGCTTCCTGGATCTATAAACATATAGTCCGTTCGATAATGGCTGAAGATACCAGTAATAATTACTGGTCGCTCTTCCTGAGGGCCTCCAGGAACAACAGGAAACACGACTTGCTGTTCCCGCCAATGCTGGTCATGGTGTCGTTTGTTTGGCCTTCGTGAAGGGCCTCCTTGTACCATATTTATTTGTTTTGGTTTGGCTGTCTGGCTACTGGTACCTTTTGGTTCTGGAATTATCCTGGCATAACTGTTAGATTGGATGTCCCACTGATAAGGTATCTGTGGGTCTAATATTACAGTATCAATCGTACCACTGCTTTTTTGCAGAGTACTAGATCTGGTGTTTGGGGACTCAGATCTGTGAATTTGTGTGAAAATTTGGTTTAAAGCAATCTGGCATCTGTCGAACCATTATTCTGGGGCTCTCTCTATGAGCTGTTCTGAGAAATTCTTTTCGTCTGAGTGATTTTTACTTTTGTTGATTCCCACGATTCCGTCGATCTGAGTATTTGGGGTTGTAGAACCGTTGAGTTCAGACCGAGGACCTGATGGGTGAGATGATGAATTCTCTGCCATGTGAAAACAGAGAAATGAGGGAAACTGAATCGAAACGAGATAAAACTGAAAAAACAGAGGGAACGGTGGGCGCCAATGAAGAAACACTAGATAATTGACCGGAATCGAATTATCTAGGGGGTTTGGATCTGCATAAAAGGGGTTGTTCTCTCTCGTTTGATTCGATTGCAACTGATCTTCTTCTCCGGTAAACTCTGCAAAACAAAGCACCGTTAGCCTCGTCAAGGGGAGAAAGGAGTTCTCTCCTTGACTCGACTCCGGCGTGAGAATAAGTATGGGTTTATGAAGGAGAAGAAGTATTGAAGAAGTGTGTGTAACTTGAATTTCATACCTGAATTGTTCTCATATTTATAGCCGAGAGTTTGGGCGGGAAAACTCGTTGGTGAAATGTTGACAGAAGATGCTAACCCCATAAGCGGTTACATTTCCTTCCGTTAAGTTTCTCGATCCGACGTGAGTGCACACAGATCGCTGTTTAGATCTATGGCTGGGGGTTTGCCACGTGGAAAGTGATCAAGTGGAGGTTTCTCTCCAATTACATGCTATCATTGTGATTTCAGGGATGCCTGAGGTGATGACACGTGTCCAGGCGGTTACAACTGTCTTAGTGGTGCACGATTGAATGTTTCTAGAAGATTACTGCTGTAATCTGGTGCAACTCTTTATCGTGTGGTATCAGTTAAGTAAATAATATCCAAGTCTGGATATTATTAAGCGGAAGTGCTTGACTTAGGATTTTCATCCCTTATGAAAGCGCAAGGATTCAAGACTTCCTTTTGGCGCGCGAGTATTGTCTGCTGTCTGTCTCTTAAGCCTTCCCTTTGTATGACCAGTGTGCGGCCGCGCAAGGTAAAAAGGGGCTGAAAGACGAGGTTGCGGTATGGTCCCAAGTACTTATTACAAGGTTTTTGGGACCTTACCCCTTCAGTAACTTATAGTGTGAACAAGTGTAAACAAGTGTGAACACAAGTATTTAATTAGTTTTTTTGAGCCAGCTCCTAGTTAAAACGTCATAACAAAAAAAAGCTATATTTTCATGGACCAAAGTGTAAGTTATAGTGTGAACAAGTATTCACAAGTCCAAAGTGTAACTTATAGTGTGAACAAGTGTAAACAAGTGTGAACACAAGTATTTAATTAGTTTCAAGCCAACTACTAGTTAAAACGCCATGACAAAAAAAGCTATATTTTCAGGGTCTAAAGTGTAACTTGTAGTGTGAACAAGTGTAAACAAAATACCTAGTTAAAACGCCATAAAAACACCTAGTTCAGAAAAACGCCATGAAAATACCTAGTCTAAAACGGCATAAAACACCCAGTTCAGAAAAACGCCATAAAACCCAGTTAATTTTTTTTGAAAAGTATATCAATAGTATACTCATTGGAAAGATAAAAAACGCTGAGTTTTATGGTGTAATTTTTTTCAAAAAATAATCACGTATAAAAAAGTTATTGTTGTTTAAATATGATGGGGGAAAATGGCATGTGATTAGCATGTGCACCTTTGTTTGGATCTTCCTATTTTACCCCTCCTGGTAGTTCCAAGACCCATATTATTTACAAAAATGCCACCGCATCAATCTCAGCCACAAACCACTAAGATCTTGTGGCTGAGAATCGTTCTCACACTTTGAGGCGTTCTCTCCTGATCCTGTTTCTATATATATATATATGGTAGGGTTCATGCAAGAACCACGAGAACCAACGTGAACACAAAAATACCTAAATAGAATCCAAAAAACGCACAAAATATTTTTTATAAAAAAAATCGCTATATTTCGTTACAAAAAAACTTATTTTTTTCAAGTAACAATTATTGATGCACATGTATCATTTATTGGACAAATTCCGTAATATATTACCAGTAGTAGAAAAATGCACTTTCATTTACATTACCATCCACAATACACTACCTTTTACATTATCAATATTAAGAATGCACATGTGCATCATTATGTATAACCATGATATAATGTGTTTTGGTATAAAAAGTTTGTGATTTTAAATGATGAAGTAGGCCTATATACATGTGTTTGGTTAGTTATATCTAGTGGTTGATGGTTTGATTATATTTGTCACTTTATGATGTAATATGTTGTTTGGATGGTATAAAGGGTGTTGATGTACATGTAATAAAGTGAAATATTGGTAATGGCATTGTATTATGGATGGTAGGAGGCAATGGTATTGTATTACGGATGATAGGAGGTAATGGTAGTGTATTATGGATGATATGATAGATGAAAGGGAAATTGTATTCAAAGTGGTGTACCAAAACACGTTATAACGTGTTTATACATATAGATGCACATGTGCATTTATAGTGTTGTTAATGTTATAACAAGTTCATACATATAGATGCACATGTGCATTTCTAATATTGTTAATGTAAAAGTAGTGTATTATGAATGGTATTGTAACTTTACCCAAAAAAAAAAAAATGGTATTGTAAATGCAAGTGTAATTGTCTGATATTAGTAATGTATTACGGAATTTGTCAAAGAAATGATACATATGCACATGTGCATGGATAATTGTTACTCAAAAGTTTTTTTTTTGTGACGAAATATAGCGACTTTTAAAAAAAATATTAAAACTTTTTTTTGAGTGTTTTTTTTTTATTTTTTAGGTATTTTTTGGTTGTGTTCACACTGGTTCTCGAGGTTCTCGCAATAAAGGGTGGTTCTTAACGGATCCTTATTCTATATATATATATATATAGGGGACCGTTAAAATGAAAACCACCTCCAGTTGTAAGAACCGCGAGAACCAGTTCCTAGCCATTAGATCTTCAAGATCAATGGATGAGATTAAAAGTATCTAAAAATAATATTAAATATTTTTTGTCTTATTATGTTTTTAATATTTTAATCCAAAAGGGTAATTGAGTAAAAGGACTCTATTTTGTCCTTTTGTCTTTATTGTTTTTTATTTTTTTGTATTATTATATTAGTTTTTATTTTTTAAACATAATTTTTTTATTAAAAGCAATTTTAATTTCAGATTTTTTTTAAAGATTTTTTTATAGTTTTTACGTTTTACGTTTTGCGTTAGACAATTTACGTTTTACGTTTATACGTTTTACGCGCCGGTTTTTGCATGCCGGGCTTTTTCAATCGTCGTTTTTACGTTTTACGTAAAACTTTTTACGTTTTACTTAAAAAAATTTACGTTTTACGTTTTGCCTAAAACTTTTTACGTTTTACGTAAAACTTTTTACGTTTTACGTTAAAAAGTTTCCGGTTAACTTTTTTTTACAAAAACTTTTTTACGCAAAAATGAACGCACCCAGAAATCGCACACTCGGGAGGTGTCTCAGATCTATGGTTATCATCATCAACTAGGGGGAAAAAACAACAACATCAAAACAAAGTGTATCTCGAAAATAAAATGGGGTTTGGCTCAGATTATCCGATAATCAAAAGGCTAAAAAAGTGGTGTTGCAGGTTCAAAAAACCTACCCTCCGCCGTCCTTGCCGCGCCATCGTCATATAAATCTACGGTTTTTTTTCATCATAGCCACCCAAATCAACCATATCAAAACCCACAGATCAAAATCCCCAACATACCAAATCAAAACAGAGATCAAAATACCATCGGTATCATCATCATCAATCAAGAACACATGCCAAGAATCACCAGAAAAAGCAAGTAAACCCAGAAAAATCAAGAACACATACCAAAATACCATCGGTATCATCATCATCATTCAAGAACACATATCAAGAACACAGACCAAGAATCACCAGAAAAATCAACTAAACCCATAAATGGATGAAAGGGGCGGTGTTGTACGACCCCACTACAGCCAGACGTTGAACCACCACCGCCATCGATGCTAGATCACACACCACCACCTATCGTCGACCCACCACCACCTAGCCGTCGAACCGCCACCACTAGCCACTAACCCACTGTTAGAACCACCGCCGCCGACCAACCACCACCGTAACATGTATGGTGTTAGAACGATCTCGAGAGAGAGAGATTAGGGGGTGAAGGACACCAACATCATAGATCGGGACACCAAATCAGAGCATCAAATCGGAGCTCACTACCCCCAAATCAGAGCGGTGATGATGGCGGCGGTGGTCGCCGGAGTAGGAGTGGGGGGGGGTCGCCGGAGTAGGAGTGGGATCGCTGGAGTATGAGGGTTCGCTGGAGAAGGAGGGTGAGGGTTTCATCAGTGAAGATGATGAAGATTTTCTTCATGAGTTAGGAGAGAGATGTATGGGTTTCAAAAATGAAAGGACATAGACACTTGAATAAGTGATGAGAGAAGAGAGAGACAATTAAAAAGAGGACATAGACATTTCTGGTGGAATTAATGAAGAGAGAGAGAGAGAGAGAGTGAGAGATTAGACATTTGGGGTAAAAGACCAAAACACTCTTTTAGTTGGCATAATCTGATTGGTTGAAAGTGGTTATCGCGGTTCTTACAACTGGAGGTGGTTTATATTTTAGCGGCTCCCTATATATATATATATATATATATAGAGAGAGAGAGAGAGAGAGAGAGAAAGGCCGATTAACATACAATACCTCTTATCCTACATTATGTACGCGATGCCCTCAGCCGTACGATCTTCAATCGATCAAACACGGGCGAAACTAATTTAAATGATTAAATTAATCATTTTAATATATCTAAATCATACCAAGAAGGTTAAAAACGTCATTGCGAGGTCATAAATCTCTGTAATTGACCGATGATAGTTCAAAATCAAATTCTAAATCAAATTCATAAACCTGAAATTCTTCTTCCCCAACCTCCCTTCGTTCCTTTTGGTGCGATATCGATAATAAGAACTACTGATTTGGGAGTTGTAAGGGTCAAACGGAAGAAGACTAACAACGATCAACCGGCAATCGAAGAAGATGAACAGTAACACACACAGAGATTATACACATGCGATTTGTTTTCTTGAAAAAAATAACATGCGATTTTGGATAATAATGTTATTCGCATGTTACAATTTTGGATAATAATATGATTCGCATGTTACAATTTTTGATAATAATGTTATTTGCATGTTATTTTTTTTGGATAACAATCTTATTCGCATGTTACAATTTTTTTGGAATATAGCCTTTGTAAACCTTTTGTAAATCTTATTCGCATGTTACAATTAATATATATTCTCATGTTACAATTTACGCATGTAAACCTTTTGTAAATTTACGCATGTTATTTTTTTTTTGAATTTCTTTATTCGCAAGTTACAATTTTTTGGGAATTCCTTTAGTTGCATGTTATTTTTGGAATTCTTTTATTCGCATGTTATTTATTTTGGAATTCCTATATTCGCATGTTACAATTTTTTTTTTTTGGGAATTCGCACGTTACACTAAAACATAATCGCATGTTTTTTTAATGTGTATTTTATATGTTATGAAATCGCATGTGTATATTATTATTTAATGTGCACAACATCTAATCGCATGTTATTATTTTAATATGCATGTTATTGTTCATAAAATCACCTGTGTTTAGGTTTCTTCAAACGTAACACTCTGATCTGATACGAATCAATCAAACAATCAATAAAACCCTAAAAATCGAACTGATACGAATCATAATTATAGAGATAGTTATGTAACGAACTCATGATCTGCTTGCTTGTTGAAGGAATTGTCTAATTTGCCCTTTGATGATTGAACGGAATGTCTGATATACCTTTATCTAAGAAAAATGAATCAGGGACACGTGTAGGGCTGTGGGCATCGTGTACGTAATGTAGGATTTGGGATATTGTATTCTACACTTTCTCTCTCTCTCTCTCTCTATATATATATATATATATATATCGTAGAATATGCCTTAACATACATTGCGTACGCGAGGTAAAATCACATGTTATAAACCTATAAAAGAAATATCGCATGTTACAAAAACGTAAGTTCGTACCTTAAAATAAACAATAGATAAAATTGCAGAAAATAACCTTTATGTTTGCCCGAAACTGCACTTTATACCTTTCACTATGAAATCGGCATAAACCAACCTTTATGTTTTGCTACAGGTTCAACTTTTAACACAAACGACGTTTATTTTTCTCATTAAGTTACCTCACATGCTTTGCATGTGAAGGCTTTTTGGTCATTTCAATTTTGTCTTTTTATTACTAAATTAAATTAAAATTAATCTAGCCCCACCATCTCCATCATCTTGCATGCAACATCAATATTTCATCATCTTCTTCTCTACTTCCATACATCCCAAAACCCAATTGCCCTAATCAAATCAAATCAAATCAATTGACACTAAAATACCCAAAAACATTCAAATAAAATCATTTTAAAAAACAAAAGATACCAAAATCATTCTCAACCAGTCATGAAGATTTGCAATTGTGTGATGTCAAACAAAGAGAAGAAAATTAAGATACTTTCTGCAATTTTGTCTAACTTAAAAGGAGGTGGTAAAAAAGAATTCCAAACACCCCTTGTATTTTGATTTATCAAACGCAAACAAAACAAAAACCACCTGTCACACCCAAATCAAGTTGCCTACAATATTTCCGATTTCGATCAGCTCCGATCACTAATAATTTTCAATTTCCGGCGATTAATTTTAATCCACCATCATCATCTGCAAACCCTATAAACCTCTGTAAGAATCATTATCTTCTTTTTCTTCAACCTATAACTGTTATTCATAACGGCATCTTCAAACCCTATAAACCACTGAAAATTCTCCGGTAAGTCCGCACGTCAATTCATTCATTCGTACTCATTTTATTCAATCAATCAGTCGCAATTTTGTTTTCGTTCGAATCATCTCATTCCAATTTGAAAAAAAACTTCACTTATTCAACGTGCTTCGAAACCCTAATCCTAGGGCTTCAATTATAGATTATAAATTAATATTATAATGAGTAAATTTGGGCGATTTCATGAAATTGTTGTTGCTACATTTGCCCTAGGTTTAATTGCCCTAATTTACAATCAATTTGATGATATGTTTAGAAAGGTTACAGTTGTTAATGGTCAACGGAGGTCAAGGTTGGGCTACATTAATTTTAATTTAATTTAGTAATAAAAAGACAAAATTGAAATGACAATAATACTCTCACATGCGTTGGATGTGAGGGGGTTTAACAGGAAAAACAAACGTCGTTTGTGTTAAAGGTTGAACCTGTAGCAAAACATAAACATAAAGGTTGGTTTTTGCCCATTTCATAGTGAAAGATATAAAGTGCATTTTGGGACAAACATAAAGATTGTTTTCTGCAATTTTGTCTAAACAATATCGCATGTTTGTAAAAGGAATATTCCATGTGCACATGGAAAACCATTTTCGTATGTTTGTATTGAAAATTCATTTTCGCATGTTCAGATGAAAAATTTATTTTCGAATGTTACTTTACAAGAATTCGCATGTTGATAATGCCTCGCATACACAATGTACGTTAAACCATTTTCTACGTTAACCGGCCTATATATATACATATACATAGGGGAAGAATCCACTAAAAAGTGAGTTTTGACTATGTAGTCTAATAAATATTGTGGAGATTACATGTGACAATATTTATAAATAGGATGGAAGGACATTTTGGTCCTAAAACACAAACTTTCGCCCCTTTATTTTCTCAAAAATACAACACAAAAATTTAGTACAAAAATATTTAACAAAAAAATAGTAAAAAAATTAACACACAAAATTAAGCACAAAAAATTCAACACAAAAAAAAATCTAGTACAAAAATCCAACACAAAAAATAAAGTACAAAAAATTCAGCATAAAAAATATAGTACAAAACAATGCAGTACAAAAATCCAACTATGTCTTCAAATTCAATAAGCCTTTGAATACAATAGATATGCAAAATGCAGGTTTTCTACATTCAGAGTCATCTCAGTTTCATAATAGCCAATGAAATTGTGAGAGGATATGTGACTTGCATGCTTTAGTTACAAAACCTAAGAAAATTTAACTACATCTTATGTTATGTTCATTGAGACATTTACACAAACACCTGGTGGGCATCACAGTTTTAGTAGCAGGAAATAGTATCCATGGACATACTTTTCTAAGCTAATTAACTTAAATTCTGAAATTTACAAAATACAAACAAGTTTAAAGATTTTGGGAACTTACAACTGCTTGTTTAACTGTAGCATTCTAAGCACTTATGGTGAAGTCAGAGCTTTCAACGACGTTCATACTCTGCACCAAGAGAATCACCATAACCATGTGGACCAACTCCAAAAATAAAGAACTTTAGGGACCAAAACCAGAATTTGATCTAAATCTCAGGGGCCATCCGTGTATTTTACTGTCTATATAAAATAAAAGATTTTCACCATTCATATATCCACGGTCTATATGGAGATATGTTGGTTACCTGGTCGGGGGTTAAGGGAATGGTTTGGTGAGCGTCTTGCCTTGTTCAGTGTATAGATCCTGCAAGGACCTAGGTCAACTTTAGTAGGACCTCCTTCAATACCCACTGGTATTGGATGGCGGGGGTCCGAACTCCTTGACCCCCTCATATGTAAACTACTATTAAAACTTTAACCCGACTATTTAGGATTGTATCCCTGCTGACTCAAACTACTTAGCCGAGGGTAACGTCACCTTCAAAAGAGAGGCCTACTACTATAACTAAGATAATCTCTTAAAAAGTGCAAAAGTGCGAAAATAATCAAAGGTTACACTAAAGGCGAGTCGGATCCAAGTGATTCATCTTGTCTATCTGTTTTTATTATTTTTATTTTTTTTAGCATTTTTAGTTTTTATTTTCTAGTTTAAAACCTTTTTCTAAATTTTTTATTTCATTAGACGTTGAGTATAAACCGGTATTAAAAGCTATTGTGTCTTTGGACGACCTCGGTATCTTACCAACACTATACTACGCTCACGATGGGTGCACTTGCCCATATGTGTGTTTGGTGTTAGTAAAATATCATGTTTTATAAATTTAAAACTTGACTAGAGTGTAAAAAAAAGGGAAAAAAATATACATAAAAACCTATAACACACGACACGCATCAAGTTTTTGGCACCGCTGCCGGGGACACAAGGATTTTAAGAAAGTTAGGAATCAACGGCCTAATCGTTTTTTTTTATTTTTCTATTTTTTTAGGATTTCTATAAATTTTCAGCTTCTGCAGAACTCAGCATGGGCCGTGCCCGCTGAACACGCCCCGTGCCCAATCTTTGGTACTGGCAATCCTGTTTTAAGTCAGACAGTAGCTGAGCACGGGGCCGTGCCCACTCAACACTCCCCGTGCCCAAGTTTCAGTTACTGCAAAGAGAACCGTAAGATCCCGATAGTTGGTAATTTCTGACACAAACATGAGCGATACTGATTTTTTTATCTATCGGCCCTCTTATGGTACGTGGTGTCAAATATGTGGTGGCAATCATAAAGATTTAGAATGTTATTTTCTAAATTATAAGCCCCATTATATAGACCCATTGTTTTCCTGTAGCCTTAAGAGGGGCGAATGTAAAAATAATCCTTATCTCTCCCTCGAATGCTCTCAATCGAACCTTCTAGGAGAAATGCTTCTTGATGAACTATTTCAATTGGAAGATCTAATTCTTAGTTGGGTAAAAGAACTTGAGATGGATTTCATTAATTCATCTTAAGACGATACCCAAGAAGAATTGTTGAGATCACATTCGAATAAAAACAACTTCGTTGTTCCCGATATCACCTCTAACTCTGACGAAGACTTGAGAGATAGCCGTCCCTGTGTCGATTGTGCCGTGAAGGACTCCCCATCGACTTCGTTTGGTGCATACATAGACCTGACCGATTTGGCATACACCTTCTTTAACGAGAGCCCGGGAAAGGGTTGGACTTGTCCACCTACATTTAGCATAGGAATCACCCTTACCGACAACCTCTTGCGTTCTCGTCTAAATCTAGAGCAATTAAGGTATCTCAGGCACTTTGGGGTTGTTCCGTCCAGTAAGGAACCACCCGATCCGGATAAATTCCTTAAAAATAGACGAAACTTCATAAACAGCCTCTAGACACGGGGCCGTGTCCAGGTCAGCACGTCCCTGTGTCCACCAAAAGATTCCCGTCTGACTTTTTGTCAGGATCCGGACAAAATATGTCAGGATCCTGTCTGCACACGGGGCCGTGTCTAGCCGACATGGGGCCGTGTGCAGCATGCTGTCGTTTTCTATAAATGCAGCCAAGATTCCTACACATTTGGACCACTCCAAAAGACAGAGATTTTGTGGATCTTCACACATACCATCCTAGGTATATTCTAAAGAAGGTTCCCAATAACCATCTTGTCTTTTCTACTTTTGTCCATTGCCTGCTTCTTCATTTTCACCTCAAGACACCTCCATTAAAGCTTGAAATCAACATGGTTCCAAGCTTTATTGTGATGTTTGCTAGGTTTTTATTCAAGGAATCTTGTCAAAAATAAGTTATACAACATTGTTTTAAGTTATTTCTGCTTAAAAATGCTTTAACAAAGAGAAAAATAATTTAAAACTCCAAGATTCCTTGTTTCGAAAATCTGCAGACAGGTGAACACGTGGCCGTGTGTCCGAGGCTACTGTTTCATTAAAATGAACTCTCTTCAGTTTATTTTCGTAGAATGTCGAGCCAAAACAGTGGAACTTCGTCAGCGCATTCCAGAAACAGTCGAAGAGAATGAAGGTCCTCAATCAAAGCAACTCTCGTACACTACGTGATGGCATTACGTGAAGCTCTTGATGAGATGACATCGGTAGAGGAGGTCCTAATAGACCGTATAAATTATCTTACGGTGGGGTTGGAAAACAGTTTTCAAGAAATCAACCTCTTGCACTAGAGGTTGAACATTCTTGTGACACCTCCCATGGAACCAATCTCCTCTCAAGAGGATTGGAACCTAGCACTTGGAGTCAATAATCCCACCGGGTGGGATGACATCCCCGCAGAACCTCCTCTTGACAATCTGCAAGAAGTCCCGGTGGAGGTTACACCCCCTCAAAATGATGCCAATGAGCCCGCCTTTCTTCTCCATAGGGAGACAGAAGAATGGCTCGCCGACGTGTGAGGGACCCTTATCCAGAGGAAGAAGTTTTCCGAGCCACATCCAACCGAGAGAATTATTTTTTCGGAAATTTTGCTATTAGAATAAACTATAGGCTAGAACTTCTTTCCGGGTTTAGACTTCTTGTGTTTTCTGACCTATTTATCTAGAATTTTAATTTATTAGGAATATCATGTAACTTTCTCTATTGAATGAATGATGGTTTTATAAATTATTTGTTGTTTGGATGATGTTGTAATGGGTAAAACACACTCGGGATGGTGAATGATACCAAGGGAAACTTGAACCAGCACCCTATGCACAAAAATAGAGCCTCCCGCAAAATTTTTCTTCATTACAGCAAGTTCGGCACAGGCCGTGTCCAGCCAACACGACCCCGTGCTGAACAGTTTGCAGTAAATCGCCCAATTCAGGTAACTGGACACGGGGCGTGTTCGCTAAACACGCCCCCGTGCCCAGGCTTCTGTTTCTTTTTAATGATTTCTGTTGCTGGCAACCTGAACATGGGGCCGTGCCCCGGACACCACGGGCCCGTGTCCAGATGCCCAGTAACATAAAAATTTGTTTTTAAACACACTTTTACACATTCAATCAACCTAAAAACTTATTTTTGGGACACATTGATGACAATGTGTAATTTAAGTGTGGGGTGGATGCTAAAACCTTGAATTTTGCAAGTCCTAATTACAAGCCTTGCACAAAACTCTATTGGAACCGCTAATCACCCCAAATTTTTTTAAAAAATTTTCATTTTTTTTACTTGTCTAGGTTTAATTTGGGAATTACAAGTTCTAAAAAGGTTATATTTTTACAAATTTACAACCGATATCGTCGTGATAATAAAAACCAACATAAGAAAATTATGAAACGGCATGACAAATCTAGTTAAAATTTGATCATATATACTTGATCACATAAAAAACTCATTCCCACAAAAAGTGAGTTTTGAGCCTTTATTGAGCATACAAATACATTTTTTAAACTAAATGCTCATTTTTCGTTTCTTGTGTGAATAGCCGCTTGGTTCTTACGACTCTAGAACTTGCCATGACGATACATTCCCGGTCCTTACCAACTTAAACCCAAGTAAGTAAATGATGGAGGCATTAGGACTAACCCTTTTTATTTCAACACCATTATTTTTCTTTTTTTTTACCACCTACCCAAAATCCCCCTAGTTAACCCCTTTGAGCCTAAACCTTTTCATTTCTTAACCCAAAGCAAACACCCTTTTTACCCACCAAAACCCTTTTTCATTTTAAACCTTTTATTTTAGTAACAAAGCTCGGTTTTCTTATGGCTTCCTTATCCAAAAAAAAAAAATGATGATGAAGCCAAAAATAAACACACAAGTTCATCAAAAAGAACTTTGTTTGAAGAAATGCTTCATAAGAATAAAAAGTAAAAAAAAAATAAAAATAAAAAGTCTTACGAAAACCGACGGATTTTTACCCCTTTCGCCCTTTTCTACTAACCACTAAACCAACCACCTACCTTTAACCCAAGCCTAACCCTTCCCCCAAAAGTCCTCTTGATATTTAAAAAGGTGTATAGTTAAAAAGGAGGAGGATTGATTGCTTGGCAAGCTTATGGTAGAAGTAAGTTCCATGCCGCTCTCGAGTGTTTCACAAAAATACATCTTCGGCCGAGTGTTGAGTGATCCCCCATGAGGTATGTGAACTTGTATATAAATGGAATTTTAAAGAGGCATGTTATGCCCAAATAAGTAATTTATTTTATGTAATGTTCTAAATAAATCATGACGAATATGATTGTAAATAAAATAAAAATAAAACCTAATAAAGAATCTTGGAATCCCGACACTCTATGACAAGCCCAAAAACCTTCTCCTCTACCCATTCCATTTGGGAGTGCAAGCCACATTATAAAGAGTTTTGCTTGAGGACAAGCAAAGATTCAAGTGTGGGGGTATTTGATGTGCGCAAAATGCAACATATAAATTACATCAAATGTGGCATAAAACTAACCCTTTTTTAGTACTAATGTTGGAAAAAGTGTGTTTTTGTCTTCCTTTTGTATTTTCAGGATTAAATGAGCTCAAATGAACAAAAGAAGCAAAAATGCAGCCAAATCTAACAATAATACAAGAAAAGGAACAAACGTGGTATGCCCGACCCCCCGACAACATCTTCCCAAGCAAAAACAAGAGAACAGAAGGCTGAACACGCCCCGTGTTCACTGAGCACGAGGGCGTGCCTAAGTGTCTGCAGAAAAGACAAAGTCGTAGAAGCTTCTATCACCCACCACGGGGGCGTGCCCAGTGGACACGGGGCCATGGTCAACGCAAAGATTCGCAGAATCTAGGCAAATCTTGATAGTACAGATACGCTTCTGCACACGGGGTCGTGCCCAGCGGACACGGGGGCGTGGTCAAGATAAGATTCGCAGAATCTAGGCAAATCTTGATAGTACAGATAAGATTCACAGAATGCAGACAAACTGCAATTAATGAGGAAAGAGAAGATGGGTGGATATGGGGCCATGCCCAATGGACACGGGGCCGTGTCCGGGCTTCTGTGCAGGCTATAAAAAGGGGTGCTTGGCTCACTTGCAAACCATCCCTTGGCAAACTACCTCTCTCATACTTCACCCACCCACCACCACCATCATAACCCACATCCACCACCATCATCCATCATAGAGTGTGTGAGTAGTCTCAGGATCCAAGATTGATCGTAAGAGTTCTTGACAATCAAAGGCCATGTTTGCCTAAGTCTCTTACATACTTGGTGAAGACAAGTGTTTAGTGTAATACTTTTTATTTTTTATTTTTTCGCACTTTTTATTTGGTTATGTATTAATGAGTTTAATAACTAGTTTCTTATGTTGAAGGTGAATCTTCTTTATCATTTGTCTGTGGTGTCTTGGCATTATTTTACTGTCTATATAAAATAAAAGATTTTCACCATTCATATCTCCACGGTCTATATGGAGATATGTTGGCTACCTGGTCGGGGGTTAAGGGAATGGTTTGGTGAGAGTCTTGCCTTGTTCAGTGTATAGATCCTGCAAGGACCTGGGTCAACTTTAGTAGGACCTCCTTAAATACCCACTGGTATTGGATGGCGGGGGTCTGAACTCCTTGACCCCCTCATATGTAAACTACTTTTAAAACTTTAACCCGACTATTTAGGATTGTATCCCTGCTGACTCAAACTACTTAGCCGAGGGTAACGTCACCTTCAAAAGAGGGGCCTACTACTATAACTAAGATAATCTCTTAAAAAGTGCAAAAGTGCGAAAATAATCAAATGTTACACTAAAGGCGAGTCGCATCCAAGTGATTCATCTTGTCTATCTATTTTTATTATTTTTATTTTTCAGCATTTTTAGTTTTTATTTTCTAGTTTAAAACCTTTTTCTAAATTTTTGATTTGATTAGACGTTGAGGATAAACCGGTATTAAAAGCTCTTGTGTCCTTGGACGACCTCGGTTTCTTACCAACACTATACTACGCTCACGATGGGTGCACTTGCCCATATGTGTGTTTGGTGTTAGTAAAATATCGTGTTTTATAAATTTAAAACTTGACTAGAGTGTAAAAAAGGGCTAAAAATATACATAAAAACCTATAACACACGACACACATCAATATATATATATATATATATATATATAGGGTCAAGATTTAGGGAAAACGGTGAAAAGCGTGAGAAAAGTGAGAACGCTTATGGATCGTCCGATCAAAACAATCTATGGATTAGATTGGCGCGGTGGCGTTTTCGTAAATTACATCAATTTTATTACGTGGACGCTCTTCAATAAGGGTAAAAAGGTCTTTTACTGCTCAAATTCAAAACGACAAACTAAATGAGAAACACGCCATTCAAAACGAATAAAACACCATTAATACAAAAACGCCAAAGCTTAATGATAAAACGCGTTGCATACTTATAGGTAGAAGAAACAAAAGTAACTGAAAGTCAGTTATTAACATTTATTAGAAAAAAATCCCTCCTAAACTACGCGCCAAAAACATCATTATATAAACGACGTTAACATCGCTTCCATAATCACTTCCATTGATCATACTAAAAACGCCATCTTTAACCAAAACGCCAGATTTAACCAAAATGCCAAAATGGCAACCATCGTTTCATGGAGATACATTCTGAGAATTAGAAGATTCATCATACGTTTTGACAACAGAAGAAGGGTGTTTGTTAAAACAATCAAAGCAATTTTAAAAATGGAAGAAGAGGTACAGAGGGGTATCCTATCGCTTGGCATCCCTCTTGATAAAGAATGTGATGAAACATATAAGGTTATGAGAAGATTAACCAGAAAATTTGGACCAAGCAAAGCAAATACAAAAATGGAGCCAGTCATCACATCATGGCGTTTTGGTGAAGAAACAGACATGGTCACCATTATATGTGACAACAGAGCGCAGGAAGACTACATGCTTGAAGATATCATGACCAAGCAGGGGTTAGGTTCATGGAGAAGTTACACAATGCCATATGTTTGAACACAGCCATGGACATAAAAATGTCGTTGATGCAGGACATGTTCAAATGGAGGCTTCAAAATCTTCAAGCAGGAAGCCAATGAAAGTGAAAGTGATGACTTGGATGAGAGACTAGAAGAAGACTCTGAAGAAGAATACGAAGGAAGTGATGGATACTTTTCAGACAAATTCCCTTCTGACGAGGAGTTTTAATTTTTTTGTTTTTCTTTTGTGTATTTTTTTTCAAATAATAAAATACTATACTTCTCCCATTAGTTACAAAACGCCAAAAAATACCACAAAAGCCATATACGAACGCCATAATTACCTATCACATTATAGGCCTGCATCCTACATGACACAACAATTCATACACAAAATACATATAAAAAAATTACTGATGTTTTTTATCGCCAAAAACATATATCTACCTGGCGCCAAAAAAAAGCTCATTATATAAGTACAACAGGTAAACAAAGCTTAACACTCCACACATTCACTAAACACGCCACACATTGTCTAAACGCCATACAACTTAAAAAAATATCTCAGGTTATTGCATGGAGGTTTGAGAGGTCAGAGAGACGTTTTGTCCTAAAGTTCTCTAACAGGAGAAGGTGAAAGTCAAGACAATCAAGGCCATACTTAGTATGGATGAAGCCGTTCAGAGGGATATTCTAGCCCTTGGGATTCCAGTGGCTTACGATTGTGAAAGGACTCGAACGGCAATAAGAAGATTAAAGAGAAAATTTCCAGCAGATGATGATGATGATGTTGACGACACTGATCTACCAAAAGTTAACAGTTGGAGTTCGGGTGAAAAATCAAGAACGGTAAACGTGAGCTATCAACACGGGGTGGATTATTCATTGACAATGGACGAAGTGCTGAACATAGATGTCACACCCCGATATTTTATCCACAAACCGGTGGGCCCAGTGGTGAGTATCGGGACGTAGTTGATATCATCACAGTCAAATATACACAGTTTATAGCACAACGGAAGTCTTGGTAGAAATTACTATTACAAACCGAAAGTGTAAAGTACGAATAAAATAATATACAGACGGTTGTAAAGAAAGGATCCACATGCGGATCTAAATATAATACGAAACACTGTTCAACAGACATAAGGCATTACGAACTTGCAAGATTCTCTAATTAACACCCAAAAATTCCCAACCAATTACGAATAGTACCTGTCACTTAGCCTTTTTGAAAATACGTCAGTTTACACTGGTAAATACAATTAACCGACTCTTTTGAAAACATTTATAAAGATTGATTTAAATGCATAAGGCACAAAAAATACTTTTATAATTTGGGACAATTATATAAAAATAATCTTGTATCAGATTCACATGTTTGTCGTACGTTCAGGGACCGGGATAGAAGCCGAGACATGATTAATAGACACACCACTAATATAAACCCACAAGGAGTTATCCCCAACAAGTGGTTATATCTTTTTACATACGCAACTGTTAGGTGTATGCCTACACCCCGTGCTTAAGTCATGGCCATTTACAAATGAAATGAGCCGAGGATATCCAGGACATGGTCGTATTAATCCCCAAATGTTTATGTTATCAAACAATACAGATTAAAACGGGTTATGTAATTTATTAATCACAATCTGATTAAATGATTCCATACCCGACCAAGCGATAATATTTTACCGTATCCCAAGCACGTATAAGGGAAATAAGTAAAAAGTATTTATCTGAGCTTTTAATGCAAGATTTATCTACTCAGCCGTATAATGTACTCAAACTAATGCAAGTAGCTTTTACCGGGGCTCCTAATCTGGAACGAAGGTTTTATTAAACTATTAGATTACTAACGGGTCTTATTTAAGTTGTGAACTTAGACCGGTTAGTTTAAAGAAGGATTTACGGTATAAAACGCTAGATTAAGCGATGACCGGAATAAAATGTAGTTTAGACCCAACAAGTATGGAGAGTTGTATATTATGGGTAAACTAAATACATTCTGGATTTGGAAGTTAAAATGATAAGGTTTGACCCGTTTCGGCTACTTTATGCAAACTAGTTACATAAACCGCACCGAACGCGTATATGCATAACGGGTAGCCGGATGAGTCATGTACAAGTTCCATAAGTTATTATGCTTAAAATATGTTATGATATCAGTAAGATATCAACAAATATGCCCAAAAAGATTTTAAAACCGAATTAAGCCTCATAAGGGCATTTTGGTCATTTTATGATTTATAAAAGGGGTTTATATGCAAACTGAGATTCTGGTCATAAACCTTCTATAAAAATATTTAATTTATGTTATATTAATAGTAGGATATCATATATGTGTGTGGTTTACCAATTGTGACCAATCTATGCACCGTAGGGGCATTTTGGTCATTTCACACATAGTTATAAGGATTTATTTGGGATTCTGAGCTCATGACCCATACTTACTGTAAAAATATTAGAAACGGTTTATAAAATTAGTGGGTAAAAAGTTTTGGGTGCTAAGTATGGTTTAAAACCATACTATGCACTTTAATGTCGTAAAAATCGATAAATGACGATTATTTCGATGTTTAGGAAATTTTGAGGTTATGACTAGCTTTAAATGGTAAAAATAATTTATTTATCATAATATATCAGTAACAAAAAGTTCTGGCATGATAATCTTATTTAAAATTCATTTTATGTGTAAAAAGGGCATAATCGTCATTTAATAATATAATACGAAAATTATGTATAAACACAGTAAGTAATCTGATTTGAAATCCCAATTAGTCCTAAATATGATTTTATATCAGTGAGTAATGAGTTTTGATGTTAAAATCGTGTTTAAACTTCATTTGTACGCAAAAGGGTAATTTAGTCCATTTAAAAGCATGTTTTACGATTTATTACGTAATTACAGTTTCTGACTAGATTCTAAATGTCAAAATATGTGAAATAATATTACTAATTAGTGTGTAATTCATGTGCATGTTTGTTTATGTTTAAAAAAAACTTATTTTTTATAAAAAGGGCATTTAGTCAACATTAAGCATAATAACGGAATCAAGCAAATAAACTCAGATTACTAAGGGACCATGTATTATAACCTCAGTGGGTTATACTACTACATAATATGGTCACAAAGGAACCTTAATGCATAAAAAAACAAAGCTAATTCGGGTCAGAACTGAAAGTCAAAGCAAAAGTCAACTTTTGTGACTTTCGGTTGCGAACCGAGCCTAAACTAAGAATTGTCGGGTTGAACATGTCCAGACATGTTCTAATAATGTTTACCAAGTTATTAAAGTGATAAAATATATTTTATAGCTTATACATTATCAGATGTGAATTTATTTAAAAACTGACCCGTTTGACTTTTTATGTTAATTACTTTGACCTGACAATTAAATAAGTAAACATGGTAATTAGGATGTGCCATTTTGAAGGATTATCACCTACCTAATTACGATCACGTAGCCACATTCGCCTCGAACAATGGCTGGACCGTTAAAGTTTAAACTAATAGTCAAAGCGTTATTACGACAACTTTGACTTTCGGTCTTTAAACATATAAAAACCGAACTACAGAGGCTAAGAACACTTACACAAGGTCCTAGCACGAAACTTGTACTGAGAGGAGACTCCTTTAGGATCAGGAAGCTCTAGAGAAGAAGTATGGAAGAAATTTTGAAGGTGCAAGTTGAAAGGTGCAACAAAGGCACCTATTTATAGTGAAGCAAGACCCCTCAAGATCAATCCAGCTGTTATGAGAGGTTCCCAGATGATTACAAGTGTTACGGTTCCCAGATGATTACAACTATCAAACAATCCCTGGTATCGAGTTTTATGCATGAAAAGGCGGTGGACAGGTCTGCAACATGCAGCTGTCAAGTTTTTGGACGCTGGGCGTTTTCTCGCGGGCCGCGTAGACATCAAGGGAGAGTCTTTACGGGCCGCGACTCTCCCTTCTTCTGGTAAACAAGTTTCAGAAGTTACAGTTTCAGTCCCTGGTCCTTATTAACTCCAAATAACTTTCGTTTTTAGCACTTTTGACCCCCAAAGTTAGTTTTTAAGTATCTTGGAACATATAACAAGCAACGTTAGGCTTCCGTACGGTTACAAGATAATCCAAAAGGTACTTGTTCCTCTCGTTAACGCTTTTAACCCTTTCTTGAAATCTTGCACAACTTAATAAATAATGATGCCGATACCTTATTTAATTATTATTTAGCACTCTCAGAAATGTAATTGGACATTACAAAGCTACGGGTTCGTTAAAAGGTTACTCAGAGGTAAGAATTAATATGTTGACACATTTGACCCCTTCGTCTTATAAGTTTCAGTTGTTTTTCACAAATGGCTTCTCTCGCCCAATAATTCAATCGGTTAAGAATACGAACATCGTGTAAGGTTATTTAAAGGCATAGTTTTCACATGTTGACACTTTTAGTCCTTCCACATACATCTTTTCACTGTTTGTCGACTTTAGCCCTTCAAAGTCAACTTATTACACGTTTAGGGTTTGTGACACATGTCTTCACTTTATTGGACATGATTTTGCGAGGTGTTACATCCTCACCCCCTTAAAAGAAATCTTGACCTCGAGATTTACTAAAACAAATGAGGGTACTTCTGTCGCATCATGGATTCAACTTCCCACGTATATTCAGGGCCTCTACGGGCATCCCATTTCACCTTTACAATTGGCACATGTTTCCTCTGAAGCTTTTTAACCTGTCGATCCTCGATCGATAAAGGTTTTTCAACAAACTTCAAGCTTTCGTCATTTTGCACGTCTTTATGAGACATTGCTAGCGTCTCATCAGCTAGACATTTCTTTAAATTCCAGATGTGAAATACATTGTGAATTCCGCTAAGCTCTTCAGGTAAACTCAGCTTATAGGCCACACTCTCGACACATTCGGTGATTTCGAATGGTCCGATATATCATGGGCTCAGCTTGCCCTTTTTACCAAATCGCATCACTCCTTTCCAGGGTGACACCTTGAGTAATACTTTATCTCCTACCTCAAATTTTAGAGGTTTGCGCCTTTTATCTGCGTAGCTTTTTTGCCTATCTCTGGCAGCTTTTAGACAATCACGGATCTGAACAATCTTGTCCGTCATCTCAAGGACTATCTCAGGTCCTGATAGTTAAGTTTCCCCAACTTCCGCCCAACAGACGGGAGTTCAGCATTTTCTTCCATATAAGGCCTCGAAAGGCGCAACTTGGATGCTCGTATGATAACTGTTGTTGTAGGAGAACTCGATCAGAGGAAGATGATCATCCCAACTTCCACCTAAATCAATGACACAAGCCCAGAGCATGTCTTCAAGTGTTTGAATCATACGCTCACTTTGCCTATCCGTCTGAGGATGATAAGCAATACTGAAATTCAAATGAGTTCCCAAGGATTGTTGGAAACTTTTCCAAAAATGAGAAGTGTATCTAGTATCCCTATCAGATATAATAGATACTGGCACTCCGTGGAGAGATACAATTTTATCCATGTATAATTGGGCTAATTTATCGGAGCTATGTGTCTCCTTGATGGGTAAGAAGTGAGCTGACGTAGTTAGTCTGTCAACTATAACCCATATCGTATCATTTCCATGTCTTGTCTTTGGTAAGTTGGTAATGAAATCCATGGTTACCATTTCCCACTTCCAAGTGGGAAGTTCTGGTTGTTGTAGTAAACCTGATGGCTTTTGATGTTCGGCTTTAACCTGTGAGCACGTCAGACATTTAGCTACGTGTGTGGCTATGGATTTCTTCAAACCCATCCACCAATACTTTGCCTTCAGATCTTGATACATTTTGTCACTTCCTGGGTGAATTGAATACTTGGAATTATAAGCTTCTTGGAGGATTATATCTCTAAGTCCTCCATGAATTGGAACCCAGATTCGACCATTTAATCTGAGAATTCCATCATTCCTAGGTGACAACTGATCGATAGTTGCACCTAATCTCTCTTCTTGAAGGTTATCTTCCATTACAGCTTCTTTCTGTGCTGTTAACAACTTCTCGTTTAAACTGTTCTTCAGTTCGATACTCTTAGCATTGATCCGTATAGGTTTGACTCTTTCTTTTCTGCTCAAAGCATCAGCGACCACGTTCGCTTTGCTAGGATGGTAGGGAATTTCACAATCGTAGTCATTCAATGTTTCCATCCAACGGTGTTGTCTCATGTTGAGATCCTTCTGATTAAACAAGTGTTGGAGACTTTTGTGATCCGAGTATATTACACACTTAGTTCCATACAGGTAATGCCTCCATAACTTAAGTGCAAAAACAACAGCACCCAACTCTAAGTCATGGGTGGTGTAATTCTTTTCGTGCACCTTCAGTTGTCGTGATGCGTAGGCAATCACCTTGCCTCTTTGCATAAGCACACAGCCCATACCAGTGTGCGATGCATCACAATAAACAACGAACTCATCTATTCCTTCAGGCAATGTCAACATAGGAGCATTGCTCAATTTCTGCTTGAGAATCTTGAAAAATTCTTGTTGTTTGGGACCCTAGTCAAATTTCACATTCTTGCGAGTTAAAGTACTTAGAGGTGCAGCTATTCTTGAAAAGTTTTTGATAAAACGCCTGTAGTAACCTGCCAAACCTAAGAAGCTGCGAATTTTGGTAGGTGTCTTAGGTGCTTCCCAATTCATGATTGCTTCTATTTTAGCGGGATCTACTTTAATACCACACTCGCTTACCACATGTCCAAGGAATTGGACTTCTCGGAGCCAGAATTCACATTTGGAGAATTTCGCGTAAAGCTTCTCCTGTTGTAGAAGTTTGAGGATGCATTGGAGATGTTTCTCATGATCAGCTTGACTTTTGGAATAAATAAGTATGTCATCAATGAAAACAATGACAAACTTGTCCAGATACGGCTTGTAGACTCGATTCATGAGATCCATGAATGCTGCAGGCGCGTTAGTGAGCCCGAAAGGCATCACTAAAACTCATAGTGGCCATATCTTGTTCTGAACGCGGCCTTGTGTACGTCTTCGGTTCAGACTTTTAATTGATGATACCCCAACGTTAGATCGATCTTTGAGAAGAAACTTGTCCCTTGCAGTTGATCGAACAGATCGTCGATCCTGGGCAATGGATAGCGATTCTTGATTGTCACATTGTTTAGCTCACGATAATCAATGCACAGACGCATTGAACCATCTTTCTTCTTTACAAACAGAATGGGCGCTCCCCAAGGGGACGAGCTTGGTTGAATAAAACCTTTCTCCAATTGATCATCTAACTGGGTTCTTAATTCTTTCATTTCGGTTGGTGCCAAACGATAAGGAGCTCGTGTGACTGGTGCTGTCCCTGGTATAATATCAATTATGAATTCCACTTGCCTCTCAGGAGGTAAACCAGGTAATTCTTCAGGAAAGATGTCTGGGTATTCTGAAATAACATGAATATCTTCTATCTTGGGCTTTGTCATATCTACAGTCACTTGTGCCGTGTAAATGACACAACTGTTCTTCAAACACTTAGATGCCTTAATCATAGATACTTGATTGGGCAATCCATATTGCCTATCTCCTTGAATAGTAATTGATTCACCATAAGGGGTTTTGATAATAACTTGCTTCTTATCATAGGCAATTTGAGCTTGGTTAAGAGATAACCAATCCATGCCTATAACTATATCAAACCCTGCCAATTTCATCGGTAACAAGGACACCAGAAAAGAGTGATTCCTAATGGTTATGAAACGTCCATCTAGAATTGTCGAAGCGGTTTCTAAGGTACCATCAGCTAGTTCTACCTCATATTTAATGTCTAGAGTTTTAATAGGCAGATTCAACAGTTTACTAAATTTATTGTCTACAAAGGACTTATCTACACCAGAATCAAATAAAACTATAGCATAAATATCATTTATGAGGAAAGTACCTGTTATAACGTTATCATTCTGCACTGCCTCCTTGGCATTCATTTGGAATACTCGAGTGTTTGTCTTTTTAGCCTCTTCGGGCTTCTTAGCGTTCTTCGGGCAGTTAGACTTGATGTGCCCTTTCTCATTGCAACTATAACAGGTTGCATTCTTCAGGTCCTTGCATTCCACAGTTTTGTGACCCTTTGTTTTGCAGATTCCACAGGGTCTTGCCTGCGGATCAATAGTACATTTCCCAAAATGGTTTTTCTTGCAGTTCTTACACAGGGGCTTTCCACCCGACTGATTGGTATTCTTCTTAAACCCTGAATTATTCTTCTTTTTCTTATCAGAACGTTGTGAGTTGTCATCCTCTTTTTTTCTTTTCCCTTCCTCTGTATTCCTTACGGATTTATTCCTGATGATATCCAAAGTCAAGGACAGAGACAGATCTACTGCTGACCGGTAGGTTGTAGGCTTTGAAGCCTTCACATGACCCTTCACTTCGGGGGCCAATCCACCAATAAAGCGTGAAATATGCTTTGGCTCTGGTGTAACCAAATAAGGTACCATTCGAGACATGGAGTTGAAGCTAGTAACATATGTTGGACAATCTAAATTCTTCATAACTAGAGTTAAAAAGTCAGCTTCAACTTTCTCTATTTCGTGTTGTGGACAGAAAGTTTCTCTCATTAGATCAACAAATTTATCCCATGACAGATTATAAAGTGGAATTTTCCCCGAGGCCTGTATCAGTGCCTTACACCAAACCAGAGCTTCACCTTTAAAAGATTGAGAAACAAACTTTACAATATCCTGCTCAGCACACCCACTAATGTCAACAACTGTTTCCATTTCTTCTAGCCATTTCATACAATCAATGGCACCTTTTTCACCAGTGAAGTCTCTTGGTTTACAAGAGACAAAGTACTTATAAGAACAAGTCTTGGAACGTGGCTCCTGATCAAACACTATCTTCTTAGATGGCCGACTATTCTGATTTGACAAATGCTGAGAATCGTCCTTCTTAGATGTATGTGTTTTGGAAGGGGGCTTAGTATGAGCCACTGATTGGGTCTTGGTGCGAGCAGCACTTGAATCTTTGAATATTCTGCCAACAGCTTTAGTTACAGCATTGTCTATCAAAGCTTGCAGTTCAGCACCCGTTACGTTTAATCTTGTGTTATCATTCCTTTCATTAGTATGACTATTTGCTTCATCCGAATCAACCATGGTGAAGCTTGAATGCTATAAAACAATTGGCAACGACTTATTCAGTGTTCTTATTTTGAATCATCATATCCGGTGATTCATTATTCATGGTAAAATAGACCACATTGGTTAATTTGTTATTCAGGTTTGAAGTATATTTATTTAAACTTTTTATTATAGTTAATCCTGGTTATAAAACCATTAAGAATTATTAAGGTGGCACAAAAAGGCCTTGTCACAAAGACAGTTTTAAATTATAGGCCATGATCTTATTGGATCGAGGCATTAAGGTTTGAACATAGTTCTTCACCTTTCTTGACAGAGAGTCATAGACTACTATTGTCATTGATGTATAGGTGGAATAGTTTGGCACGGAGGTGAAACAAGGGCATCACTTAGTGGATGCTTTAATATGATCATCTCATTTGATGATATCAGCCATGATTCGTCATATTATTTGGCTAAATAAGGAATTGGAAGAGTCCAAGTATTAGGATGACTAGTGTGATTTTCTCAAACCACGTTTGTCAAGAGTGCTAACATGTTCTTAGATTTTAACAAGGATTTATCATCTTAAGAGGGTTTTACCATCACAACCATGTCTATATAGGCTAGGTTATACCATTAAGATGGTCTTTTGAGATTTATTGGCAGATCAATTATAAATTGAAATGATAGTTTAATCAATGATCTAATGCATATATGTATTTATAATAACAAGTGCAATTTCAAAATAAAACTTCTCATTTAGAAATGCTAAAATCACACATACAGCCCTAAACGGGTCTTTAAATAAATAAACTTGTCCACGCAGGGACTAAATAAGAAACAAGTCCACACAGAGACTAAATACTTAAAAGAAATATCCACGCAGGGACTTAATTGAAAAATAAAAATTACAAAACAAAAGTAAGGGTCTCTAATGGTGTTTTTTCTTCTTCTTCTTCTTCCCTTTGATGAAGTTTGCCAAACCCTTAAGAAACTTGTTGTGCCTTCTATCCCTTTCTTCCACCCTTTGTTCCACCTCTTCCAACCTTTCTAAAATTTCTTGTGGTTGCGGTTGTTGAAGTGGGGGTTGAGGTTGCTGCTGCTGTTGGGTTGCGGTGGTGGTGGGTATTGATACCCATAAGCAGGGTACCCAGTTGGGTACGCGGGTGGAAAAGGTGAGGGGTAGAGAGCGTTAAAATTTGCTGCCTCGATGTATGGGTCAACGACAGGTGCATGATAGTCATAACCCGTGTAAGTTTGTGGCTCATACGGGTTGTACCCAGTTGTATCTGGGTAAGCAGGGATTGGGTTTTTGAAACCCATGGGAGGTGGTGGTGGTGCAAAAGTGACCGGTGTCGTGTCGACTTCTGACACAGCGTTTGAGGGCCCGCCCATTTGTGGATCTTCGAAAATAGGAGGGTAGTTGTTGGAAGATTGTAGGGTGCTAAAATGGAAACCCCCTTGCACAGACATCCGTGCGCTTCTCCTTCGCCTCGAGGGTTCTGGTGGTGGAGGCTGTTCTGGTTCTGGTGGTGGCGGTGGCGTGACCGCTTGAAAGTGCGGGTCCTCAGAGGGTGTCCGCTGTGGTGGTGGTGAGTTGTGGTGAGGGGGAGTGAACTCCCACTTGTAGGTGCTCCACCTTTCGGCCCATAAATCGGGGCCTCGGTATGGCGATCCTGCAAAAAAAGAACCGCTGGAGATATCTACGAGATGCGTAGGCGTCCCAGAAGGTGGCATGTCTGGATCTAGATCATCGTCCACATCCATATCCTGATATTCAGGAAAGTGATCTTCGGGCCCCCAACGGGTTATGACCCGCTGGTTCATTTATGTAGTCATTGGGGTCAAATTGACCCTGAAAATAAGGAGAAGGTTGATGGAATGAATGGTGGGAATCAGAATGTTGCAAGGAATGGTGCGAATACACTGACTTTTATGAGTGGTGGGAACCTTGGGGCTCATCAGGTTGTTGTGGACCGAACGAGTGGTGGTAAGAGGGGGAGGTGCTTAGTGAGACTGAACGTCTCGCAGGTTCCAGTGAATGCCTCCAGTTCTCATATGGATCTGAGCTGAATGATGCGGAGGCAGTCCGCCTATGTGAAGGCCCTGCTTTATGGTCAGGCCTCCCTCTCATTGGGGCTTTTCCTCTTCCTCCTCTCCCACGAATTCTTGGCGGCATGATTAATAAGTAATCCTGTCAAAACAAGAAACAAGCAAAATATGTAAACCAAATAAGATTAAGATTAATCCTAGGTCATTTACCTAGACTCGGAAGTCAAGGAACGTGCTACTGTGTCATTGAGATTAAACACAAAAGGCTAGTGTTTAATTCACTCAATGTTGGCTCTGATACCAACCTGTCACACCCCGATATTTTATCCCCAAACCGGTGGGCCCGGTGGGGAGTATCGTGATGTAATTGATATCATCATAATCAAATATACACAGTTTATAGCACAACGGAAGTCTTGGTAGAAATTACTATTACAAACCGAAAGTGTAAAGTACGAATAAAATAATATACAGACGGTTGTAAAGAAAGGATCCACAGGCGGATCTAAATATAATACGAAACATTGTTCAACAGAATTAAGGCATTACGAACTTGCAAGATTCTCTAATTAACGCCCAGAAGCTCCCAGCCAATTACGAATAGTACCTGTCACTTAGCCTTTTTGAAAATACGTCAGTTTACACTGGTAAATACAATTAACCGACTCTTTTGAAAACATTTATAAAAATTGATTTAAATGCACAGGCACAAATATTCTTTTATAACTTGGGACAATTATATAAAAGTAATCTTGTATCAGATTCACATGTTTGTCGTACGTTCAGGGTCCGGAATAGAAGCCGAGACATGATTAATAGACACACCACTAATACAAACCCACAAGGAGTTATCCCCAACAAGTGGGTATATCTTTTTACATACGCAATTGTCAGGTGTATGCCTACACCCCGTGCTTAAGTCGTGGCCATTTACAAATGAAATGAGCCAAGGATATCCAGGACATGGTCGTATTAACCCCCAAATGTTTATGTTATCAAACAATACAGATTAAAACAGGTTATGTAATTTATTAATCACAATCCAATTAAATGATTCCATACCCGACTAAGCGATAATATTTTACCGTATCCCAAGCCCGTATAAGGGAAAATAAGTTAAAAGTATTTACCTGAGCTTTTAAATGCAAGATTTATCTACTCAGCCGTATAATGTACTCAAACTAGTGCATGTAGCTTTTACCGGGGCTCCTTATCTGGAACAAAGGTTTTATTAACCTATTAGATTACTAACGGGTCTTATTTAAGTTGTGAAGTTAGACTGGTTAGTTTAAAGAAGGATTTACGGTATAAAACGCTATATTAAGCGATGACTGGAATAGAATGTAGTTTATACCCAACAAGTATGGAGACTTTTATATTATGGGTAAACTAAATACATTCTGGATTTTGAAGTTAAAATGATAAGGTTTGACCCGTTTCGGCTAATTTATGCAAACTAGTTCCATAAACCGCACCGAACGCGTATATGCATAACGGGTTGCCGGATGAGTCATGTATAAGTTCCAAAAGTTATTATGCTTAAAATATGTTATGATATCAGTAGGATATCAACAAATATGCCCAAAAAGATTTTAAAACCGAATTAAGCCTCATAAGGGCATTTTGGTCATTTTATGATTTATAAAAGGGGTTTATATGCAAACTAAGGTTTTGGTCATAAACCTTCTGTAAAAATATTTAATTTATGTAATATTAATAGTAGGATATCATATATGTGCGTGGTTTACCAATTATGACCAAACTATGCACCGTAAGGGCATTTTGGTCATTTAACACATAGTTATAAGGATTATTTGGGATTCTGAGTTCATGACCCATACTTACTGTAAAAATATTAGAAATGGTTTATAAAATCAGTGGGTAAAAATTTTTGGGTGCTAAGTATGGTTTAAAACCATACTATGCACCTTAATGTCGTAAAAATCGATAAATGACGATTATTTCGATGTTTAGGAAATTCTGAGGTTATCACCAGCTTTAAATGGTCAAAATAATTTATTTATCATAATATATCAGTAACAAAATGTTCTTGCATGATAATCTTATTTAAAATTCATTTTATGTGTAAAAAGGGCAAAATCGTCATTTAATAATATAATACGACAATTATGTATAAACTCAGTAAGTAATCTGATTTGAAATCCCAATTAGTCCTAAATATGATATTATATTAGTGATTAATGAGTTTTGATGTTAAAATCGTGTTTAAACTTCATTTGTACGCAAAAGGGTAATTCAGTCCTTTTAAAAGCATGTTTTACGATTTATTACGTAATTACAGTTTCTGACCAGATTCTAAATGTCAAAATATGTGAAGTAATTTTACTAATTAGTATGTAATTCATTTGCATGTTGTTTTTATGTTTCAAAAACCTTATTTTTGATAAAAAGGGGATTTTAGTCAACATTAAGCATAATAACGGAATCAAGCAAATAAACTTAGATTACTAAGGGACCATGTAATATAACTTCATTGGGTTATACTACTACATAATATCGTCACAAAGGAACCTTAATGCATAAAGAAACTAAGATAATTCGGGTCAGAACTGAAAGTCAAAGCGAAAGTCAACTTTTGCGACTTTCGGTTGCGAACCGAGCCTAAACTCAGAATTGTCGGGTTGAACATGTCCAGACATGTTCTAATAATGTTTACCAAGTTATTAAAGTGATAAAACATATTTTATAGCTTATACGTTATCATATTTGAATTTATTTAAAAACTGACCCGTTTGACTTTTTATGTTAATTACTTTGACCCGACAATTAACTAAGTAAACGTGGTAATTAGGAGGTGCCCTTTTGAGGGATTATCACCTACCTAATTACAATCACGTAGCCACATTCTCCTCAAACAATGGCTGGACCGTTAAAGTTTAAACTAATAGTCAAAGCGTTATTACGACAACTTTGACTTTCGGTCTTTAAAAATATAAAAACCGAACTACAGAGGCTAAGAACACTTACACAAGGTCCTAGCACGAAACTTGTACTGAGGGGAGACTCCTTTAGGATCAGGAAGCTCCAGAGAAGAAGTCTGGATGAAAATTTTGAAGGTGCAACTTGAAAGGTGCAACAAAGGCACCTATTTATAGTGAAGCAAGACCCCTCAAGATCAATCCAGCTGTTATGAGAGGTTTCCAGATGATTACAAGTGTTATAGTGACAGTAAAAACCATCAAACAATCCCTGGTATCGAGTTTTACGCATGCAAAGGCGGTGGACAGGTCTGCAACATGCAGCTGTCCAGTTTTTGGACGCTGGGCATTTTCTCGCGGGCTGCGTAGACATCAAAGGAGAGTCTTCGCAGGCCGCGACTCTCCCTTCTTCCGGTAAACAAGTTTCAGAAGTTTCAGTTTCAGTCCCTGGTCCTTATTAATTCCAAATAACTTTCGTTTTTAGCACTTTTGACCCCCAAAGTTAGTTTTTAAGTATCTTGGAACATATAACAAGCATCGTTAGGCTTCCGTACGGTTACAAGATCACCCGAAAGGTACTAGTTCCTCTCGTTGACGCTTTTAACCCTTTCTTGAAATCTTGCACAACTTAATAAATAATGATGCTGATACATTATTTAATTATTATTTAGCACTCTCGAAAATATAATTGGACATTACGAAGCTTCGGGTTCGTTAAAAGGTCACTCAGAGGTAAGAATTAACCTGTTGACACATTTAACCTCTTCGTCTTATAAGTTTCACTTGTTTTTCACAAATGGCTTCTCACGCCCAATAATTCAATCGTTTAAGAATACGAACATCGTGTAAGGTTATTTAAAGGCATAGTTTTCACATGTTGACACTTTTAGTCCTTCCACATACATATTTTCACTGTTTGTCGACTTTAACCCTTCAAAGTCAACTTATTACACGTTTAGGGTTTATGATACGTGTCTTCACTTTATTGGACATGATTTTGCGAGGTGTTACAATAGACATACTATATCTTCTTGAACAACTCCGTGATTTAGCGCCTTCGAACGATGCAAGATCCAGCATTGTGATGATATTTAAGTATAGGATACAACAAAGACGAGACGAGATTATGGCGTTATACGCCAATGCATAAGATGATGATGATGAGTCTGATGAGAGTGATGAACATAGCGATGGTTACATCTCTGATGTAATACCATCCACAGAAGACTATTAGTTTTTGTTTGATTTCGTCTTAGTTGTACTCTTTTAAATTACTAACGAATTTAAAAATGACATGAACGCCAAGAAATTTACCTTTATAACATATATGGGGTTTACTGAACTGTTGAAATCTACAAAAACGCCTAATGAATTTGGGAACGCCATGGACGAAAAGAAGTTATAATTACTAATTAATTTTAATGAATTTGAGGACCCATAAACGCCAAAATATTTACTACGTAATACAAAAACGATTAATTCATCGAGGCACATATAAAAAAACAATAAAACAAAGGTAGTTAATGAATCTAACTAAACGCCAAAAAAATCTTCCCCACGCCAAAAAAATGAAGCGATGTTGTGAGACGCATTGAAAAAAAGAATATAAAAGGACAAAAAGCCCATCCGCCTCTCATTATATCGCGTGCCACGTGTTGGGCCAGGATTCGTTCTCACCGTTCTCACACTTTAGGGCGTTTTTTTCTGATCCCGTACCTATATATATATATATATATATATATATATATTATATTATATATATATATATATATATATATATAGGGTAGGGTTCATCTGAGAATCACTCTTAATGCGAGAACCACGAGAACCAATGTGAACACAACAAATAAACCCACCCACCACCACTCAAAACCTAAACACCCACCCACCCCACCACAACCCAAATTATTTTTAAAATGTATCATTTTTTATAAAGAAATTATTTTTGTGTGTTTTTAATATTTTAGGTATTTTTGGTTGTGTTCACATTGGTTCTCGCGGTTCTCGCAATAAAGGGTGGTTCCTAATGCATCCTTATCCTACATATATATATATATATATATATATATATATATGTGTAAATCAATGGCCAGAATTTGATGATGAAATACACTTGTTTATTTTATGATTTGATGATGAAATCCTAGCCATACACGTGTGTAAATCAATGGCCAGAATTTGTTCACTCAGTTCGCAAATACACTAGTGTTCACTCTAGAACCCTATATATATATATATAGGGTCGGAATTTAGGGAAAACGGTGAAAAGTGTGAGAATGGTGAGAACGCTTATGGATCGTTAGATCAAAACAATATATGGATTAAATTGGCGTGGTGGCGTTTTCGTAAATAAGATTAATTTTATTACGTGTACGCGCTTCATTAAGGGTAAAAATGTCTTTAGACTTCTCTAGGCATAACACCAAACTCACGAATAAAACGCCATTAAATTCCCCCCTTAAACTACAAAACACACATCATCCTCATCTAAACGCCATTAGATATAAAAATGATCTGGGTTTTTTTATGGTGTTTTGAACTTTGTTTCTTTATGGCGTTTTTAACTGGGTTTTTATGGCGTTTTTCTGAAGTGGGTGTTTTATGGTGTTTTCAACTAGTTTTTTATGACGTTTTCAGAACTGAGTGTTTTTATGGCGTTTTCAACTAGGTTTTCATGGGTTTTTTTTTCCGAACTATGTATTTATAGCGTTTTCAACTGGATATTTTCATGGCGTTTTTCTGAACTGGGTGTTTTATGGCAATGAAACAAGCATAGAGAACAAAACGCCATATCTGTTGTATGTGTGTCGCATAATTTGTTGGAACAAATATGAAAACGTCATCAAATATTACTTTGTCGAACGGAATCCACGTTAGAGTCCATATATCTAAAAAGCTTGGAAAGGAGGTAACTGCTAATAGGAAAGTTTTGAAGTTTTATTTGAAACATATTTATAACGCGAAATATAGAGGGGAACTTGCAGAATGACAATCGTACCCCTACATATCATTTAGCGCCCCCTACCACGTGTTGGGTCATGATCCGTTCTCACCATTTTCACACCTTAAGATGTTTTCTCCTGATCCCGTTTCTCTATCTCTATATATATATATATATATATATATATATATATATATTTAGAGAGAGAGAGCAAACCACTTGTTATTTTTTAGAACGAGAAACACTATCAACCAAATATTTTTTTGTCAATTTTTTTATTAAAATGTTATTACTGTAACAGTTTAAAAAAACCAAAAAAAATATATATGTAGATTAGCAATATACATACATGTAGAATGAGAATATACACATGTGTAAATAAATATATATAGTTTATGATATATCTATATATAACTCATCAATCTACATACTTTTCCAGTTTTTCTTCTATTTGAGTAAATATTAGTAACATAAAAATAAAAGTAAGAAAACAATTAAAAAAAAATTACTTGGTTAATAGTGGTTCGCTCAAGTTCAAAAATAAAAAAGTGGTTCATATTTGATCCTATTCTTATATATACGAGAGGGTTTAATTTAAAACCTATAGTTAGTAAGAGAAATCGAAAAGATTTCATTAATGAAGGGAATAGGGTTTTTAATGAAGAGGGGGCAAAATTGGATATATATATATATATATATAGGGTTAGGATCATGAGTGAACAACATCTTTGTTTGTGAACCGAGTGAACTCATCTTGACCCTTGATTTATTTTTAAGATTATAAGGGTAGGATTGCCATTATCTATTTAAACTTAATTTTAATTTAGATTCTTCAAGATCAGTTACCATATTTTGATATGCAACTGATCCCTATTTTCTTGAGATTCAATAATCAAAATTTTGAATTCAATTACATCCAATAATAGAGATCGACATTTATCCTCTTCTTTGAAGAAATGAGACCAGACTCATATATCATGTGTTTTTCTAATTCTTCACTTCGTGTTATATACTGCATCTACTACCGTTTTCTTTATTTTTCTGATTTTTTCATTTATTAATTTTTTCTATAACACTTTTATACAATTTATACCCTTTTGTAATTTAACGTTTAACATAAGCAACATGAAATCTATATCAATATATACTTTAGTAATGCATATATCTATAACACGTCTTATAATTTATGTTACCCAACACAATCCAAGCACACTTAAACCGATTACGACTTCATTAACTGATCAACCGATTTATTATTTCACGACTCAATATATTTAACATCCTCTGAAACAAAGTACCAGCAACATAAACAAAAGTCTAACAACTT
Organism: Helianthus tuberosus; assembly: GCA_030545235.1. Classification (NCBI taxonomy): domain Eukaryota; kingdom Viridiplantae; phylum Streptophyta; class Magnoliopsida; order Asterales; family Asteraceae; genus Helianthus; species Helianthus tuberosus. Next base: position 30,615,268 of record CM060373.1, on the reverse strand, counting down.
CTAAACCAAAAAAACCAGCATTTTCTAAACCAGTTTCATGTACCAAAATAAAAAAATAAATCTAGGTAACAAAAGACTTCTTAGCCTTATTCCATTATTCTATCACTGTGCTTGTTTGCATTTGATGTCACTAGCCGCATAACATATTTTTTTTCGTAGTAGCGCCAAGTTCGCTTTACTTCGTCATAGCCAGTGTTACATAACACATATTCCTCCTGCATTACATGTTACCCAAAACCGGCATATGTGTGCGAAATATTCATTCACTTGTATAACGAAATGTATTTAACCTAATACTCAGAAAGCAATCTGTATGGTGGAAAAGACAGGGTTGTGTTCATGACGTTCTCTTAACCTCCTCATAATTTAGCATAGAAGCAAAACAATTGAAAATCGCATGACCAATATGCATACTAGGTTGTAGATCTTTCATATACAAATGCAGCAACCCGATTCCAACTTCAGTTTCAAACATCATTTTCCTGCATATACACAGATGTACAACATCTTTTACACAGATGTACAACAACTTATATACATGTGTATAAAACTAACAATCGTGTTCTTTCTTTAACAACTGTGACAATACTAACATATACACATATATAATACACTTATGTACATGTTTTCAACTTACTTATCCTCATTTGTAGCTTTTGTAATACCTAAGAAAAAAAAGGATTAGAAACCCAACAGCCCTGTTATACACATTTGTATAATAACAAATGTATATATGCTTAGTGCATGTATCTATAAACATGTGTATAATACCTTCGTGTACCAAAAGACACACTAGTGTATAACAGTACATACACAGATGTACAACAGTACATAACCCTGTATACAACATTATGTACACATGTGTACAACGCAAATACACATGTGTATAAACCATCACAAATACATAAAAAACCCAGTTAATGTTTGGGATTACACAGGTACACTCAAAATCAAGCTTCCACTATTCAATAATACTCAATGACGATATGATATAAGTTTAAGAACTGTACTATTACACCAAATAATACAAAACAAAATCGAAAAATATTTGCACCAAAATTCAACTTCAAGCCCTAACTTCAAATACTTACATTGTATACCTTGTTTGCTTTAAACAGTATGAAATCGCCAGCGATTGTTGATCTTCGTCGGACTTCCTCAAAGACCACAATCATTGATGAGAGAAAAATCACAAAAACCACAATCAGTCACGAATGTACAAGATTCAAGGTTCATGAGGAATATTGTGTACCGTGTTTGCTTTAAACAGTATGAAATCGCCGGCGATTGTTGATCTTCGTCAGACTTCCTCAAGGTCGTCTGAGAGATTTCTTGATCCATGTTATGAGAGAGAAACAATTTTATGTTAAAATAAATAAATGTTTCTATATAATAACTGATCTTGAGAGATATTTGGGGGTGGGTAAGTACAAAAATACCATTTTCTCTTTAATTTAATTTGGAAAAGAATAATTCATAATTACCATCATGCCATTGTAATAAATATCAAGATGATACAAACCAATGGCTCAGATCAGTTCACACAGTTCACTCTGAATATAGTGTTCACTCTAGAATCCTACCCTATATATATATATATATATATATATATATATATATATATATAGGGTAAGGTTCATGCGAGAACCACCTTTATTGCGAGAACCGCGAGAACCAATGTGAACACAACCTAAAATAGCTAAAAAAACCTAACCCCCACCCCCCCAAAAAAAAAACCCTAACCCCCCCCCCCCCCCCGCAAGCTAAATGCTAAAACCTCCGAAAAACCTAAAAAAAACGTAACCCCCCACCCCCAAGCTAAAATGCCAAAAACTAAACCCCCAAAAAACCTAAAAAAAATTAAAAAAAAACACACATTTTTTAAATATTTTTTAAGTTAAAATCGCTACTTTTAGTAGCAATTTTTTTTTGCTACTAAAAGTAGCGATTTTTTTATAAAAAAATATTAAAAAAAAGTTTTTGTGTGTTTTTTTAGCTACTTTTAGGTATTTTTGGTTGTGTTCACATTGGTTCTCGCGGTTCTCGCAATAAAGGGTGGACCTTTATTGCGAGAACCGCGAGAACCAATGTGAACACAACCTAAAATAGCTAAAAAAACCTAACCCCCACCCCCCCCCCCCCCCCCAAAAAAAAAAAAAAAAACTAACCCCCCCAAGCTAAATGCTAAAAACTAAACCCCCCAAAATAACCTAAAAAAAAAAAACTAACCCCCCCCCCCCCCCAAAAAAAAAAAAAAAGAAAAAAAACCTAAACCCCCCTCCCCCACCTCCAAAAACCTACCCCCAAGCTAAAATGCTAAAAACTAAACCCCCAAAAAATCTAAAAAAATAAAAAAAACACACATTTTTTTAGTATTTTTTTACATTAAAATCGCTACTTTTAGTAGCCACTTTTTTTTAAATTAATTTTTTTTTAATTACTAAAAGTAGCGATTTTTTTTATAAAAAAATGTTAAAAAAAAATTTTGTATGTTTTTTAGCTATTTTTAGGTATTTTTGGTTGTGTTCACATTGGTTCTCGCAATAAAGGGTGGTTCCTAACGGATCATTTTCCTATATATACATATAGGATTAGGTTCAATAGTGAACACTAGTGTAGTTTGCGAACTGAGCGAACTAATCCTAGCCATACATGTGTGTAGATCAATAGCCAGGATTTGATGATGAAATACACTAGTGTATTTTACGATTTGATGATTAAATCCTAGCCATCCACGTGTGTAAATCAATGGCCAAGATTTGTTCACTCAGTTCGCAAATACATTAGGGTCTGTTTGGTATGGGGTAATGGAAATGGACGAAGGAATGGAATGAACGAGGTAATGGAATGGACGAGGGAATGCAATGGATCATTACCATTCCATGTCTTGTTTGGTTACCATGTGTGGATGGAATGAATTATTATTGTATATTGTTCGGTAGGCAAGAAAAACGGAGTAATAAAATCAGCAGTGAGTGGTGGTGGTGGTCGGTGGTAGTGAATTTGGGTGGTTATAGGTGGCGGTGGTGGGTGTCGACGGCGGGCGATGGGTGGTGGTGGCGGCAAGGTGGCCGTTGGTAGTGGGTGGCAGCAGAGGGTGGCGGTGGGCGGCGGCGGTGGGTGGTGGCGGTGGTGGTGGTGGTGGTTGTGGTGGTGGCGTCGACGATGGTGGTGGGCGGCGACAGCGAATGGCGTTGGCGGTTGGTCGCGGCTGTGCTGATAACGGTGGCGAGTGGGTGGCGGCGGCGGCGACGGTGGGCTGTCGGGGTGAGGTGGTGGCGGGTGGGGGGGTGGCGGCGATGGCGTCAGTGGTGGGTGGTGGTGGTGGTGGGTTGTGGCGAATGTGGTTGGTTTTGGTGTTGTTGATGAATGGTGGAAGAGGCGATGGAATGGAAAAAAAACATGGGGGGTGGAAGGAATGATTTTGATGGAATGGAATGCCTTTTGGTGAGGTGGTGGCGGGTGGCGGCGATGGCGTCAATGGTGGGTTGTGGCGAATGTGATGGGTTTTGGTGTTGTTGATGAATGGTGCAAGAGCCGATGGAATGGAAAAAAACATGGGGGGGTGGAAGGAATGATTTTGAGGGAATGAAATGCCTTTTGGAATGGGTGATTTCATTCCATTGACCAACCAAACACCCTTTTCTTCATTCCCTCGTAATCATCCATTCCATTCCACCTCCCATTCCTTCATACCAAACACTACCTTAGTGTTCACTCTAGAACCCTACCCTCTATATATATATGTATGTATACATATACATATGTATATGTATGCATACATACATATGTATACATACATACATATGTATACATACATATACATACGTATGTATATGTATATATACATATGTATGTATACATACACATATGTATACATACATATGTATATATATATATATGCATATGTATATGTATACATACGTATACATACATACATACATACATACATACATACATACATACATATATACATACATACATACATACATATAGTGAGAGTTGGCTACAAAGTCCATTTATCTTCCAAAGTGTAAAAAGTCATAAAACACCATCATGTCAACCATAAAACACACTCAAAAATCCACAAATAATAAAATGAATATTACTAAAACGTCATATTTGTGGGATTTGTGTTGTGTTTTGGATGATAAGGCTTTGATTATTGAATTGACTAACATTAATGTGTTTTATGTTGATTATCATGTTGTGTTTTATATTCCTAGTTCTACGATGGTGTGTTTGAAGTTTTTATGGACTGTTAGAGTTTGGATATGGTGTTTTTGTGATCCTCACTATGTTATTTGTGGGTTTTGAGTGTGTCTTATGGTTGAAATTGTGGTATTTTATAACTTTGTACACTTTGTAGGAAAAATGTACTTTGTAGCCGAACCCCACCCTACACACACACACACACACACACACACATCAATTTTCAAACATTTCTATCTTCTTCATATGTTATTATTTTTTTGTAAAAAAACTTGCACCATAAGATCCTAAATTTTCTTATCTTTCATTGGAGTATATTTTTTCGACACAAACAAAAGATTTAGTGTGTCGTTCTTTTTAGAGGGTCGGGTGGGGGGAGGGGGTTGGCTGGTTTAGGTTTTTCGTAGTGTTGCACATGTGTACTACTAATAATTTTTTTAATTTTTTTTAAAAAGTTATTTTTTAAATTTTAAAAATGCTAGATTTACAGTAAAAAAATGATGTATTTTTTAGGTTTTTTAGGAGTTTTGGGGCTCTCACAAATAAAGGGGTTTTCGCTTCAACCCTCCCTTTTATATATATATATATATATATAGGATTAGGTTCAAACGTGAACAAAATCCCAAGAGTGAACTGCGTGAACTGATCTGGACCCTTGATTTTTATGATCTTGAGATTAAAGTGAGTGGCATGATGGTAATTACTTGGTTAATTTTTTCTATTTAATTAAATACATAAGGGCATATGTGTAATTACATAATAAAAAAATGGAAACCTAAATTGTTTCCATTATTTAAAATCCAATCATATATCTAATAATCTAAACCCTAATATTGAATCCTCACTGCAGGCAACGCCGCACCGTATCTTCTCAATTTCCAGCAGCAGCAGTAGGTTCATACTCCTTGTTCTTAATCTATACTTTTTTTTATCTAAATCGTCCGTCATAGATGTATGTTTCAATATCATTGTTTGTGTTAATTGATGTTGCAGGACAGCGATCAGAACCGAATCGGATTGCAGGACAGCGATCAGAACCGAATCGGATTGCAGAATAATGATGAGAATACAAGTGCATTGCCGGAAAGCTCTCAGAATCTAACCGAATCACAGGACAGTAACAAGAATCAACTTGAATTGTCGAACAGGGAGCACGATACTAACAGCACGAACTTAACAGAACCTGAAGGTGAGAACGGTGTGAAGGAGCTAGTAAACACTGAAACCGATGCTTTAAAATCACAAGAAGCTGTAAGTGAGACTAACATACCAAACTAGAAAATGGTACCATCCAGACTGTATACGAAACATGTCAAAAAGATTTTCATCCATGGGTTGGGTCAAGAGACAAAAGAAGAAGATATTAGAAAAGTTTTCGAAGAGGTCGGTGAGGTTGTTGAAGTGAAAGTAATATTAAATTTCAAAATGGGGAATTTGGCTTTTACCAAATACCAGAATGTTGAGGTAACTCTATTTTGTCAACGTTTTTCGTGTAGATTATTCTTTTTAGTTGTTTTTAACGTTTAGTGTATGGTTTGAAGAAATTGAATGAATGTGATTTTTTTTAATAAAAGTCCACTCATCGTTGTTTTGTTTCTCGTATATTTTCTAAAATACAACTACAGATATGTGGAAGACCGTGTCGAACATCTGCTATCGAAGGGATTGATACTATCTTACTAAATAATATCGATAAGAAGATCATCAAAAAGCGCGTCAAGTATTAGTTGCTGAGTTTTTTTGTTCAATTCTTTGATTTTGCTCTGTTTTTAACGCGATGTACACATGTGTGTTCTGATTTTGCTCTGTTTTTAATGCGATGTACACATGTGTATTCTGATTTTGCTCCAATTTTAACCCAGTGTACATATGTGTATAGCGTCTGCTTTTTTGATATCTTATAATTTTTTTGTGTATTGAATGTGTAAAGTTGTTGATGTACACTTGTGAATTATGCAAAGTATTAGTTGCTGAGATTGTATCATTAACCCAGTGTACACTTGTGACTTGGTTAGCCTGTCTACCATCACCCAGATTGTATCATTACCTTTCCTTGTTTTGGGTAACTTGGTAACAAAATCCATTGTTATCAATTCTCATTTCCACACTGGCATTTCTAACTGCTGCAATAAACCTGAGGGTTTCTGATGTTCGGCTTTGACTTGGGAACATGTTAAACATTTAGAAACATAAGCTGCTATATCCTTTTTCATTCCTATCCACCAGAAATTCCTTCTTAAATCCTGATACATTTCATCATTTCCAGGATGCATTGTATACTTAGACTTATGGGCTTCTTCTAATATACGCTGGCGTAAGTTTCCTAGTTTAGGTATCCACATTCTTTTCTTATGGAAAATTCTAATATACGCTGAATGATAGGGGGTAAAGAGTAAATAACGCCTTGGAAGTTGCACATTGTCATTTCAAAATTCTCGTCGTATTGATTGCCTCGATCCAGGTGATAAAGTTTAAAATATATCTGTTTGAATTCAGAATTCCAACATGTATATTTTGGGGACAATTGTTATGGGCCATTTTCTGAAACATGTATCCTGACTAATATTCTGCTTTTGATTGTTTATTTGTGATCAGGATAACGGATCAGGATATTGGTAACATCCTGGTATGATATCCTGGTATTAATTGATTTAACCACGTGCAGATTAGAAGGTGTGGGTCCCTAACGGTCAAGTGGACCTCTTCTCCTTAAGACTCGGGCAAACCAGTTACATGAGAGACGTTGAACCCGGAAGAAGTGGACTACAACGTTCACTTGAGGAATATTCGAAGTATCCTAGTTTAATAGGATAGTTAGTTGATTTCGTTTAACTATAAATAGATTGATCGGATCAGATTAAGTCACTCACTCTCTTTCGCACACTTTACTCTCTAGCTACTAGCAATCACTACACACAAACACTTGTATTCGAATTACATTGTAACACCTAGTTGATCCGCATCATATCCTGCACTGTATCATGATATTTGAAGTAATAGAAGAACAAGGCAGCTGTGATTGTCAGCTCCTGAGGTTTTGTGCCGGCGATCTAGATTGATTAAGGGCTTTCCTCGTATATCCTATGTCATCCTTTACATTTTTGCTCATCGTTTGATCATAGATACAGCTCTATATCCTGAGCTGTATCGTGAAACTGTTTTTTGCAAACAACTTAACTAGCATATTTTCAACGTACATTTCTAGCACACTACCTCACAAAACTAATTTGATCACTTAATTGCTTAGGTAATTTTTGACCAAAACAATTTGGCGCCCACCGTGGGGCAAGTGGTGCTATTTCTACTAATAGCTTTTGCAAAATCGTTACTTGGTTTTCTATTTTCAAAACTTTTTGCCACACTATTTTCAATGGCTTCGAGATCAAACATGAGCTCTTCCACCGTGTCTGCCACAACCTCTGCAACAATTGGTTCGGTGCTTCCACCACCACCCCCGAGAATGCAAGCCTCTTCACAGGGAATTGAAAGTCATGTGGCTCGGGATGTTATCCCCGCTCGCAATGTCCAAGGATCCGCTCCTGTTTTGGCTTCTAACGAAGAAATTCTGAATTTGTTTGGTAGTGTACAGGAACAGATGAAGCAGCAGCAGGAAACTAAGCAGATGCTGATAAGAGAGATACAACTCTTGAAATCCAGCCCGAGTAGGCCTGCTGAAGATACTGTCACTCCCTTGCAACCCAGGGCTTTGAACTTCAGTTCTGCAGTTTATACTGAGGATAACCGGGGGAATATTGTGCCTAGCCATTCCTAGAATCATACTCCTGAGATACCTTCTTCAGGAAGAGTATCAACTGTGAGAAGCTCAGGATATGCTTCAGGATATGGCCAGAACCCCCAAGCTGGTAATGTATCTAATAATAATAATAATAATAATAATAATAATACTCTGCTACTAATGGTGTTAGATCTTTGCAGGATGCAGGTATGACATCAACATTCTCCAGGGAGCTTCAAAAATTGAAGGATATGATATCCAGTGTACCTGGGGTGGTTCAGCCAATTCCCGAAGTATCCCGGGATAGCCACATGATATCCTGGTTTGCATATCCTATTTGTGATGCTGAAATCCCAAAAAGATTTCAAATCCCCAACATGAAGCTCTATGACGGAACTACGGAACTACGGATCCTGAGGAGCATATTGCCCAGTATAGGGAAAGGATGGAAATCAACCTTATCCCTCCAGACCTCAAAGAAGCGTGCTAGTGCAAGGGTTTCGGTTCTACCTTGTTAGGGGTGGATTTCTAAATGATCAGTGATCCTTATTTACAGTTGGGTTTAGTGATCCTCAATTCTGTCTGAAGTAGTGATCCTCAGAAGTGTTGCAGGATCAGGATCATGGATCACTATAAGGATCCCTGTACTAACGATTGTCTACTTTGAATTCGTAATTGTTTTGCAGGACTATCAATTTGGACTTGGTCTTGGCGATATTCCTGGAGAATATTCTGAGTCTATTCCGCACGTGCTTGGTCAGAAATGGACGTTATGGAGTCGTGGAGGACTTGCAAGATTTGCGGACAGTTAGTTAGGCTAGATATTTTCTAATTTTAAGGGGGTAGCGAGCTATTTTTTAGACACTTGGCTATTTTTGGCTACACACACACACACACTCATACAATCGCTCTCATCAGCTTTCGCTAACACACTCGGCGATTACACACATTTTCTACACAATACACTATAGTGATCCTTGTACTTAGCTCGCTATCATCCGAAGTTGTAATACATTTCTTGTTTAATTTGAGTTGGTGATCGGTAGTTTCCATCACCCGAGGTTTTTTATGCCGGAGATCATTCATTGATCAAGGGCTTTTTCCTCGTATAAATCTTTGTGTCACTTGTCCATTACACTTCATAGTGATCCTTATTGTTGTTCATCAATTCAAGCATCATACCTCACAACAGAAAGTTTGGTTACATTGTCATTGCTTGATTTTTTACCAAAACAGTTTGGCGCCCACCGTGGGGCAATTGGTGCTTCATTCCTAGAAAGATTTGTGTTTTCGTGGTCATTTCGATTCGCTACAACCAAACAGATGGCTTCCTCAGTGAAGAATACTTCAAGTTTGATGCCCTCATTCAGTTCTTCACAAGGCGTTCCTCCTTTGCCTCCACCACCTTCTGGATCCCAGAAGAATGCTGAGAATGCTGCGAAGAAACCAACTCCTATTTTCCAAAAACCACCTACTTCTTCTGTTTCAAGTAATCCTACTACTAATGATCTTTATTCCCTGATTTTGCAGATGAGGAATCATGCACAAGAGCAGGATAAAACCAACGAAAGGATCCTCCGGGAGATCGATGAAATCAAGAAACAGAAGAAATCAGTGGAGGATCACTCCCCTCTGATGCCAAGGTCGCTGAACTTCAACACTCCGGTCATAACTTCCCAACACTCAGCAGTTCCGGACGTGCAATACTTGGGTGAACTACCCGGAAGGCGTTATGGAACAACAACAATGAGTCAGGCATTTGGCTCTTACTTCCAGCCGCAGGAATCCTCTTCTCAGCCATCAGGATCCTCCTCTCAGCACCAGGGATACTTAACGTCAGGAGGATATGTGGGAATGCATGCAGTACAAGGATCCTCCCAGGTCCAAGGATCCTCCCAGGTACAAGGATCATCCCAGGTACAAGGATCCTCCCAGGTCCAAGGATCCTCCCAGGTCCAAGGATCCTCCCAGGTCCAAGGATCCTCCCAGGTCCAAGGATCCTCCCAGGTCCAAGGATCCTCCTAGGTCCAAGGATCCTCCAAGGTCCAAGGATCCTCCCAAGTACAAGGATCCTCCCAGGTCCAAGGATCCTCCCAGGTCCAAGGATCCTCCCGAGTCCAAGGATCCTCCTAAGTCCAAGGATCCTCCCAGATCCCAGGATCCTGTTTTGTCCCAGGATCCTCTTTGGTCCCAGGATTCCCCCTTGTTCAAGGATCCTCCCTGGTCCCAGGATCCTTTCAGGTTCAAGGATCATCTCAATTCCAAGGATCCAACCTCCTTCAAAATCAAGGATCCTTGAGAAGTATGCAGCCTCAGAACTCGGACGTTCATCAAGGAGACTTCATACCAATGCAGACCATTGCCTCCTCTGGTCCTTCAATTATGCCAGAGTCTCGACAAGATGGATTCACATCCGCAATTCCCAACTCGAATCCTGTGGGAGGTAACACTTTTAATAATTTATATAACACTAACCATGGCTTTATGCAGGATACAGGTATCAATCAGGCCATGGCTAGGGAGCTACATAAGCTTAAGGATATGATATCCAGTGTACCAGGAGTGGTTAAACCCATTCCTGAGATTGCGGATGGTAGCCATAGGATATCTCGTTTTGCACCACCTTTATGTGATGCTGAGATACCTAAAAGATTCCAGATACCATCAATGAAGCTATATGATGGTTCAACGGATCCAGAAGAGCATGTAGCTCAGTACAGGGAGAGGATGGAGATCAATCCAATTCCTGAAAGGTTGAAACAAGCATGTCTATGCAAGGGATTTGGATCCACACTTACAGGATCTGCTCTTAAATGGCTGCTAAGTCTTCCCCCTTACTCTATTACTTCATTTGCTAATTTAGTTAACTTGTTCAATAGTCAATTCTCTTGTAGTAGAAAGTTTGAACGATTAACTAGTGATTTATATAGGGTAACACAAGGTCAAAATGAATCACTTAGAGATTATATCACTAAGTTTAGTAAAGAATCCTTAGATATTCCTAATTTGGATATTGCTACGGCTGTAGAAGCCTTTAAAATGGGATTGCTTAGGGATTCATTATTCTATGATGATCTTGTTATGACACCTTGCAGGAATCTTGATGAAGTAAGGACTAGGGCCCTTAGGTTCATCCGCCTAGAGGATGACAAAAGGATCCATGACAGATTGACAGGATCCTCAAAACAGGATAAACAAGGATCCTACTTCAGGAACAACAAATCCAAATCCTACAACAGATCTGATAACCAGAATGTGCACGCAGTGGAACAAGAAGAGGATGATGAGGATTATCCTCCTATTTCTGAATATTGCTTTTCTGTTGATAACAATGAACTAATCCTTGCAATGCAGAATCTAGGTGAGAAAGCTAGGTGGCCAAGGAAAAGTGATAAACCAGCTGCTACAAAGGATAAATCCAAGTGGTGTGCATATCATGAGGATTTTGGGCACCTCACTGAAGAGTGTATTGCACTTAGAAAGGAAATTGGTTACTTGCTGAGCAAGGGGCATTTAAAGGAACTCTTGGGACGAAAGAAGTCAAGAACCCAGGATCCTGAAAGGATCCCGGAAAGGGCTCCTGCTCCTCCACCAGATGCACAAGTCATAAATTTCATATCCGGTGGATCAGACATCTGTGGTACATCCTTCTCAGTAGCAAAAAGACACGCTAAGGAAACCAAGATGGATAATGGAGACAGACCCGTCCGGACCTCCGTTGTCACCCAGGATAAAGTCATTACTTTTGATGAGGATGATCGTGTTGACATCCAGGATCCTCATCATGACGGTCTTGTAATTACATTGTTTATTTCTAACCACTTTGTTCGCAGGATCCTTATAGATGGAGGAAGCTCTGTGAACATCATTCAGCTGGATGTTCTCAAGAAAATGAATATCCCAGAGTCTGATATTATCCCAAGATCCTCAGTACTTGTGGGATTCAGTGGGGAAACAAAGAATACATTGGGGGACATCAAACTCCCAATCTATATTGAAGGATTGCATTCTTATCAAAAGTTTTGTGTTATTGATTGCTTGTCGTGTTGTAATGTTATCCTTGGCAGGCCATGGATACATGATATGAAGGCAGTCCCATCCACCTATCATCAGTGTGTAAAGCTTCCAAGTCCATGGGGAGTGGTGAAAATTGAGAGTGATCAACAGGAGGCTAAGAATTGCTATACCTCGTCAATGAAACCAGCCTTAAGACCAAGGGAGCAATAGCAATTAAAGTATCCTTCAAGAGATGTCTTGGAGGCAAGAGAACAGGATTTGAAAGAAATCCTCATGGATCCTGATGATCCTGAATCCAAGATCTTCATAGGGTCAGGGATCCTCAGTGATATTGAATGGGAGCTAGTATCCTTTCTCAAAAGAAGGAAAACCACCTTTGCCTGGAAACATGAAGACATGACAGGTATATCTAAAGATATAATTACTCACAAACTTGGCATTGACAGGTCATTCAAGCCAATTCATCAAAAGAGGAGGAAGTTTGCACCTGAAAGAATTGCTATTATCCAGGAAGAGGTAGATAAGCTACTTCGAGCAGGTATGATTAGAGAGGTTAAGTATCCAAGATGGTTAGCCAATGTGGTTGTTGTTCAAAAGAAAAATGGAAAGTGGAGGGTATGTGTCGATTTTACAGATTTAAACAAGGCATGTCCCAAGGATCCTTTCCCATTACCCCACATTGACTCCATGGTGGATGCTACCGCGGGTCATGAGTTGTTAACTTTTATGGATACTTCATCTGGATTTCAACAAATTCAGATGGAACCATCCGATCAAGAGGATACAGCCTTTATGACCCCAACTGGTATATACTGTTATATTGCTATGCCATTTGGATTAAGGAATGCAGGTGCTACTTATCAAAGGCTAGTCAATATGATGTTCAAGGAGCAAATTGGACACACTATGGAAGTCTATATTGATGACATGGTGGTTAAGTCCAAGAAAGCTGAGGATCATCTTAAACACTTGGAGGAAGCGTTCAATATCCATGATAAATATAATATGAAACTTAATCCTACTAAGTGTCATTTTGGTGTAAGGGCAGGTAAATTCTTAGGATATATGGTGACAAAGAGGGGCATTGAAGCAAGTCCAGAGCAGATTAAGGCTATTGTGAATATCAAATCTCCTGCCAATGCTAAGGATGTGCAAAGGTTGACTGGCAGGATCGCAGCCTTGAACAGATTCATATCCAAATCCTCAGAAAAGTGTAAGGAATTCTATGACATCCTGAGGAAGAACAAGAAATTTGAATGGACTGAGAAGCATGAAAGTGCCCTTAAAGCTCTTAAGGATTACCTATCCTCAGCCCCAGCCTTGATGAAACCAGAAAAGGGAGATGTGTTATCCTTATACTTGGCGGTATCCTCAAAAGCAGTAAGTGCGGTCCTTGTTAAGGATCACCAAGGTACACAACATCCTGTTTATTATGTAAGTAAGAGCTTACTTGATGCTGAATCCAGGTATTCACATTTAGAAAAACTTATCCTTGCATTAATTATGGCATCTACTAAATTAAGACATTATTTTGAGACCCATGCCATTATTGTTAAAACTAATTTCCCAATTAAGAATGTTCTCAGGAAACCTGAAATGTCAGGTAGGATGGCCAAGTGGGCAGTGAAGTTGAGCGCATATGATATAAGATATGAACCAAGGACTGCCATCAAATCCCAAGCCTTAGCTGACTTTGTGGCAGATTTTAGTAGTGATTTGCAAAAGGAGGCTGAAATAGAAGTCCAACAGCTTGAAGAAACCAAGGATCCTTGGATACTGTTCACTGATGGATCCTCCAATGTAAATGGAACAGGGCTTGGAATACTACTAAAATCGCCACAGGGGGACATAATACCCCACTACATAGCTTGTGAATTTCAAACTACCAACAATGAGGCTGAATATGAAGCCTTGACAGCTGGTTTGCAAATTGCAAAGCACATGAGCATCAGGTATCTTGAGGTACATGTAGATTCTTTATTGATCACTAATCAATTTAATGGATCCTATGCTGTTAAAGGTGAAAAGCTAATCAAATATTTGGAGATAGTCAAAGAATTGGCACTCTCTTTTGTATCCTTTAGTTTGACACAGGTACCAAGGGAAGAGAATGCAGAAGCTGATGCATTAGCCAATCTAGGATCATCTTTGAAAATTCCTGAGGATATCAAGATCCCTATTATCCATATCCTGACCCCTGCTATCAAGGATCATGTAGCTATGGAGATAGGAGAAGATTCTGCAATCATCCCTAGTGATAATACCCAATCTCATTCAGGATCATGGATACTCCCAATCATGAGATACATACAACATGGAGAAATTCCTACAGGAGAAAACCCAAGGGCTTTCAAAATTAAGGTATCTCAATTTACAATATTAAATAATATGTTGTATAAACGATCTCTTGCAGGACCATATTTAAGATGCATTGAGGATCCTGAAATTCAAGAAGTCCTAAAGGATTTCCATGAAGGAGATTGTGGAAACCACACTGGGGGCAGGGCATTATTCTCATGGATCCTGAGGACAGGATACTATTGGCCCACTATGAAGAAGGATGCTGTGCAGTATGCAAAGAGGTGTGATCCTTGTCAGAGGCATAGTAATATCCTTCACCAACCAGCAGAGCTCTTGCATCCTATATCCTCTTCTTGGCCATTCATGAGATGGGGAATGGATATAGTTGGAAAGCTTCCTAAGGCACCTGGTGGAAAAGTATTCATGCTTGCTATGACTGATTACTTCTCTAAGTGGATAGAGGCTGAAGCCTTTGCTCAAGTCAGAGAAAAGGAAGTTATATCCTTTATTAAAAGAAACATTATTACTAGATTTGGTATCCCTTCTGAGATTATTTGTGATAATGGATCCCAATTTATTGGGAATAGAACCACTAACTTTTGTGACAGTTGGGGGATTAAGATGATAACATCAACACCAGTCCATCCACAAGCTAATGGTCAGGCATAGTCATCCAACAAGATCATCATCAACAATTTGAAGAAGAAGCTTGGATCCAAGAAAGGAAAATGGGCAGAAGAACTACCTTATGTGCTTTGGGCAGATAGGACAACTCCCAAGAATGCTACAGGCCAAACTCCATTTTCTTTGGTATTTGGGGCAGAATCAGTGATCCCTACAGAGATGGTGGTTCCAACTGCAAGAACAAGCATTCGTGATCCTGAAGAAAATGCTGAAAACTTGATTCAAGACTTGGATACTATAGAAGAAATCAGGGATTTAGCAAGGATAAGGATGGCCAGTTATCAACAAAGGATGGCTGGAGCTTACAACAAAAATGTCAGGCTTAGGAAATTCCAAGTTGGGGATATGGTATTAAGGAAAGCATTTCAAAACACCACCAATCCTGCTGATGGAAAGCTAGTACCAAAGTGGGAAGGCCCCTATTTGATTGAAGCTGAAGCAGGAAAGGGGGCATATCGATTGCTAACAATGGAAGGTGATTTGCTACCTAGAGCTTGGAATGCTGTACATTTGAAGAAATATTTCATGTGATCATGATCCGTGATCCTTGCCAGACAAGTATCCTTGAAGGATCCCCACTGACAGATGATCCTCTTTCTGGTAACATTCCAATCTCAAACTATTTCATTCTTTTTATTCTCTTACAAGGATAAGGATCCTGCGTCCTTTATCCTCCTTTTACTTGATTATGAGTTTTGAAGGTTCAGGTATCCTTAACTAAGGATTGAATATCCATAGAAGTATCCAGTTATTTGGGCTTGACCCCAGTTCTTTGGGCTAGTCCCCAGTTTGGGCCTGTCCCCAGTTTTGCCAGTAGCGCACGATGATCCTGGTATAGTTCATGGCAATGGGACCAGTACCCGCTTTAGGGGCTGACAATTTCATTGTACTGGCTATATTCAGGATCCTACGTATAATGGTAGACGTACCATACATCAGTTCCTAAGGTTTCTAATGTTTTCACGTTAGCTAAGGTTTTGGCATTTTCATGTCACTAAGTTTGGATAGTCGCCAGTGAGGGCCATACTCCAGTTTACATACGATCCTTTGGGCTTGTCCCCAGTTATCCTTTTGGCTTGTCCCCAGTTATCCTTTGGGCTTGTCCCCAGTTATCTTTTGGGCTTGTCCCCAGAATTGTTGGGCTTGTCCCCAGTTACTAACATTCATCTTATATTGGCTCAGTCCCAAGTAATATCTTATTTCAGGCTTGTGAAGATAAATGACTAAGGATTCTTGATCCTTACTTTCAACTAAGGTTTGTATCTTGGGTTATCCTAATTTTAAGTGTTAAAGGATAGGATCCTAACTTGGATTCTCAGGTATGATCCTTAACTATTTTGATAATATTCATTATGTACTTAAGTGACACTTACCCTTTGACAACTGAACTTATTATCCTTAAACTATTTTTATGTGATCCTTGATCATATCCTTAACTCTTAAGGGATATTTTTTAAAATTTTCCTTACTTGATGAGTTTAAATGACATGAACATCACAAAAGATTGAAAAATATAATAACAATAAGGATATCAACACAGGATATAGCCAAAAAGTTAAAGTCATTTTATTCACAAAAGCTTAAACCCTTTTAAGGTTGTCAAAATTGCCAACCCACGTTTCTATCAGCAAAACGTGGCCCGTCCACATGGGTTGGCAAAGGGTGTCCATTGTTCATAGGTCTAACAAGTGTAGGAAATTAAAGACAGCAGGATCACAATGGTTTCATCCCCCAAACAGAGGATCCCTCCACCATTTGTAATCCTACCTATTGTTCAAAGGATCATCCATGACCCTCAACCCTAATTACTATTGTTCAAGTACAGACCAACCATTGTTTATCAAAACATCATCAAAACAAAAAACCATAACCAAACAAAAAAATGGGCTCCGGCTATGTCTAGAAGTGTCCATCATTGCCCATTGTTGCAGCCTACACCTTCGCTGCATCACCATCTCCAGCTCCACTAGCTTCACCACCATGATCCTTGCCACTGCCTCCAGCCTCAATTGTCAGGATCTCCTCAGCCTCCTCCTCGTCATCCAGCTCAGCCAGCCTTGCCTTCCAGCCTTCCACATCCCAGTTGCTCCTGTCAAAGGCAGGATCCTGAGCTTCTTGGGCCATTTGTAGCTTGGTCTTGTACATGGCTATGGTAGCAGGAGACGGTATGATGTGTGAAACAGTGACAGCTGCATAACATAAAACAAAAGGGGGTTAGTGATCCTATCACAAGAGCAAGATTATCTGGTGATCCTACTCAGGACCCTCTGTCCTACCATGGGTGGACCATTTCCTGGGTAGATCCTTTCCGTTTGGGATAGAGTCTCTTCTGACAAAGAAAAAGCGTCGTTTCCAGTTTGTATCGTTCTTGGTGGCTTTAAAAATGGGGTGTTCTTCACCAGGTTTTCGTTTAAACAAATATCGGTGGGATCCAAACGTTGTGAGATCATACATCTCAACCAACTCCGACATTCCTAGGTCAATCCCTTCCTGCTCGATGATCCTTTCAAGGGTATATAAGACCCTCCAGATCATCGGCATAGCCTGGATGTAGGAGATGCCGGTAAGGGAGAAAACGGATTGGGTAAAGGCTGGAAAAGGATAGGTGTATCCTATGGTGAATGGGGTAACAGGAAAGGCAATCCAAGTTTCAGAGATATAGTCACTCAAAGCGGTGGGCTCAAATGGCTTGATAACGGCATTCGCTGGAAAACAGTGGCGAATTCTGTCTATTTGTGCATCATTGAAACAGCATCTTTCTTTCGGTGAATCTTTGATGATCCCTTGGCTTTTAGGAGGGCTGTTCTTCTTGTGATCCTTGCCCGGTGAGTAAGAGAAGGAAGAAGAGGAAAGGAGAATACCTGAATAAGTCTTCTAATGAAGATTTAAAAAGGAAATGCTTGGATTTAAATGCCCTTTCACTCTTATCTCTAACTGCCATTTATAATGATGATTTTGCAGGTTAAGTCACCTCAGTGACGTCAGAATTCAAACGGCTAGTTCGATCTTAACGGCTATATATCCGTTAGTTTGTTACGGATAAGATCGACAAAATACAACTCGTTTATTTACAATATTACTCGTTATATTTTGGGGGCAATTGTTAGGGGGTGGATTTCTAAATGATCAGTGATCCTTATTTACTGTTGGGTTTAGTGATCCTCAATTCTGTCTAAAGTAGTGATCCTCAGAAGTGTTGCAGGATCAGGATCATGGATCACTATAAGGATCCCTGTACTAACGATTGTCTACTTTGAATTCGTAATTGTTTTGCAGGACTATCAACTTGGACTTGGTCTTGGCGATATTCCTGGAGAATATTCTGAGTCTATTCCGCACGTGCTTGGTCAGAAATGGACGTTATGGAGTCATGGAGGACTTGCACGATTTGCGGACAGTTAGTTAGGCTAGATATTTTCTAATTTTAAGGGGGTAGCGAGCTATTTTTTAGACACTTGGCTATTTTTGGCTACACACACACTCATACAATCGCTCTCATCAGCTTTCGCTAACACACTCGGCGATTACACACATTTTCTACACAATACACTATAGTGATCCTTGTACTTAGCTCGCTATCATCCGAAGTTGTAATACATTTCTTGTTTAATTTGAGTTGGTGATCGGTAGTTTCCATCACCCGAGGTTTTTTATGCCGGAGATCATTCATTAATCAAGGGCTTTTTCCTCGTATAAATCTTTGTGTCACTTGTCCATTACACTTCATAGTGATCCTTATTGTTGTTCATCAATTCAAGCATCATACTTCACAACAGAAAGTTTGGTTACATTGTCATTGCTTGATTTTTGACCAAAACATACCTTAACAGGATCAACCTTAAAATGGCTGTTAAACGTTCCTCCTCACTCAATTACTTCTTTTGCTCATTTAGTTAATTTATTTAATAGTCAATTTTCTTGCAGCTGGAGTTTTGAGAAACTAACCAGTGATCTTTACAGGATAACTCAAGGACCTCAGGAATCCTTGAGGGATTATGTGAACAAGTTTAGTCGGGAATCCTTAGATATTCCACATCTTGATGTTGCAACAGCTATGCAAGCCTTCAAGATGGGGTTGCAAAAGGATTCTCAATTTTATCAGGATCTTGTAATGAATCCCTGCAGGAATCTCGACGAAGCTCGTAACAGGGCTTTAAGATACATCCGGCTGGAGGATGACAAAAAGATGCAAGAGAGAATGAATTCGTCCACAACATATGAGTCAACCAACAGGAAATCAGAATCCTCGTATAAACCATATCGCTTAAAACCATATGGCAGAAACGATAGCAAAAAAGTGAATGCTGTTGAAGACGAGGATCCTGAGGAGTATCCTGAGGAGTATCCTGAGTTGTCTGAATATTGTTTTTCTGTTAACATACCAGAACTAATGTATACTATGAAGGGTTTAGGAGATAAAGCAAGATGGCCAAGAAAGAATCAACAAAAGGCTGATTGGAAGGACAAGTCCAAATGGTGTGCTTTCCATGAGGACTTCGGGCATGTTACTGAGGATTGCATCGCTTTAAGAAAAGAAATAAGCTATCTCTTGAGTAAGGGATATCTGAAGGACCTCTTGGGAAGAAAGAAGAATAAAGGTCAGGATCCTGAGAAGGATCCTGAACGGGCAGCATCACCTCCTGCGGATGTAAAAATAATTAACTTTATTTCAGGAGGATCCGACATATGCGGCACATCGTATTCTGCGGCAAAAAGACACGCGAAGGAAGCTAAAGCAGAGAGGGTAGATAAGCCGACAAGGATGTCAACCCTCACAACTGACAAAGTCATCACATTCGATAATGATGACAGGGATACTGTCCAGGATCCCCATGATGATGCCTTAGTGATAACGTTGTATGTTGCTAACCATTTTGTACGCATGATATTAGTGGATAATGGCAGCTCAGTCAACATAATTCAGCTAGAAACATTGAAGAGGATGAATGTATCTCTGATGGACATTACTTCGAAGTCCACTGTGCTCGTTGGTTTCAGTGGAGAAGCTAGGAATACCGTAGGGGAGATAAAGTTGCTTGTGTATATTCAGGGGGTCAACTCAATGCAGCGCTTTTGTGTCATGGACTCTTTATCCTGCTATAATATTATACTAGGTAGGCCTTGGATCCATGATATGAAAGTTGTTCCGTCAACCTACCATCAATGCATCAAGATCCCTACTCCTTGGGGAGTTGTCAAGGTGGAAAGTGATCAACAGGAAGCAAAGGAGTGTTATTCTTCTTCGATGAAATCCCCAACAAAGCCTAGTGCAGCATAGCAATTAAAGATGCGAGGCCAGGATATCATGGAGGCTTCAAAGCAGGATGTAAAAAAAGTCATCCTGGATCGGAATAATCCGGATATCTCGGTGCTCGTAGGAACCAATATCCCTCAGGATATTGAAGATCAATTGACTAACTTTTTGAAATGCAGGATGTCAACATTCGCGTGGAAGCACGAGGATATGACAGGTATTTCCAAGGATATCATAACACATAAGCTTGGTATTGACAGGTCGTTCAAGCCTATCCAACAAAAGAGAAGGAAGTTTGCTCCGGAGCGAAATGTAATCATCCAAGAGGAAGTTGAAAGACTACTAAGGAGCAAAATGATTAGGGAAGTGAAGTTTCCCAAATGGCTGGCAAATGTAGTTATGGTGCAAAAGAAAAATGGGAAATGTAGAGTTTGTGTAGATTACACAGACTTAAACAAAGCTTGTCCCAAAGACCCGTTTCCCCTTCCTCATATTGACTCGATGGTGGACGCTACTGCCGGTCATGAAATGTTAACCTTCATGGATGCATCTTCAGGATTCCAGCAGATCCAAATGGAGCCTTCAGACCAGGAGGATACTGCCTTCATGACACCAACAGGTATTTATTACTACACTGCTATGCCCTTTGGTTTGAAAAATGCAGGTGCAACATATCAAAGACTGGTGAACATGATGTTCAAAGACAAGCTGGGGGACACTATGGAGGTGTACATCGACGACATGGTAGTAAAATCTAAAAAGGCTGAGGATCACCTCCAGGATATCAAGGGAGCATTTGATATCCTGGATCAGTATAACATGAAGCTAAATCCTGCTAAGTGCCATTTCGGAGTGGGGGCAGGAAAGTTTCTGGGATATATGGTGACTAAAAGAGGGATAGAGGCAAGCCCGAAGCAGATTAAAGCTATCTTAGATATCAAATCTCCTTCAAATATGAAGGATGTTCAACGGTTAACAGGGCGAGTAGCAGCGTTGAACAGATTTATTTCAAGATCCTCGGAAAAGTGCAAGGAATTTTATGATATCCTGAAGAGGAATAAGAAGTTCGAATGGGGAGCAAAGCATGAAGCAGCCTTGCAGGATCTGAAGCAGTATCTATCAACTGCACCCCTAATGATGAAGCCTGAGGATGGTGAACCATTATCCCTGTATCTTGCCGTATCGGGGAATGCAGTAAGTGCTGTCCTCATAAAGGATCATGAAGGTTAGCAGTATCCTGTTTATTATGTTAGTAAAAGTTTATTAGATGCTGAAACTAGGTATTCCCACTTAGAGAAACTGATTTTAGCCCTAGTTATGGCGTCAACAAAACTTAGACATTACTTTGAAACACATAGGATTCACGTTAAAACCAACTATCCTGTTAAAAATGTGCTTAGGAAACCCGAGATGTCGGGTAGGATGGCTAAATGGTCAGTAAAATTAAGTGCCTTTGATCTAGTAAATGAACCTAGAAATACTATAAAGTCTCAGGCTTTAGCTGACTTTGTGGCTGATTTCAGTTGTGATATTCAAAATGAAGTAGACCTAGAAGTACAACAGCTAGGAGAAAACTTAGAATCCTGGATGCTATATACTGATGGTGCGTCTAATGTAAGAGGTGTATGTTTGGGTATACTACTAAAATCGCCACAGGGGGACATATTACCCTAGGCTATTAGATGTGAGTTTCCTGCCACTAATAATGAAGCAGAATATGAAGCTTTAATTGAAGGATTAGAATTGGCTAAAAGTATGAATATCAGGAGTTTGCAAGTATATGTTGATTCTTTGTTAATTACTAATCATTTTAATGGAACCTATGCAGTTAAAGGTGAGAAGTTAATCGAGTATCTCGAAATTCTCAAAAAATTAGCAGGATATTTCGATATTTTTACACTTGAACAGGTATCAAGAGAGGATAATGTTGAAGCTGATGCCTTGGCAAATCTAGGATCATCAGTCAGGATACCAGAAGGAACCCAAATACCAATATTACATATCCTATATCCTGCGACGGATCCTCAGGATAAGGAAGTACTAAGTGTTCAGGATCCTGATGATGAGTATCCTGAGAAGGATCCTAAGTCTTGGATGGCTCCAATCATAAGATATCTTAAGGAAGGACACATCCTAAAGGATGAGAATCCTAAGGCCTTTAGAATGAAGGTATCACGATTCGCTATTATAAATAATGTCTTGTATAAGAAATCTCTTGCAGGACCATATCTGAGGTGCTTAGAGGATCCCGAAACCAAGGAAGTGCTTCAGGATATACACGAAGGGGATTGTGGTAACCATACTGGGGGCAGGTCGTTGTTCTCAAAGGCATTAAGAACAGGATATTATTGGCCGACGATGAGAAAAGATGCTGCAGAATATGCTCGAAGATGTGATGCATGTCAAAGACACAGTAATATATTACATCAGCCGGCCGAGCCACTTTATCCTATAGCTTCCCCTTGGCCATTCATGAAGTGGGGAATTGATATAGTAGGAAAATTGCCAAAGGCTCCAGGAGGAAAGGTCTTCATGCTGGCAATGACCGATTATTTCTCTAAGTGGGTCGAAGCTGAAGCATTCGTTCAAGTTAGAGATCAAGAAGTGGTATCCTTCATAAAAAGGAATATCCTGACTAGGTTTGGAGTACCAGCTGAGATAATTTGTGACAATGGATCTCAATTTATAAGTAAGAGGACTACTGACTTTTGCAAGAGTTGGGGAATCAAAATGATTACATCCACACCGGTACATCCTCAAGCAAATGGACAAGCAGAATCCTCATACAAGATAATTGTCAATAACCTGAAAAAGAGACTAGGGGCTAAAAAGGGAAGATGGGCAGAAGAACTACCCTTTGTTTTGTGGGCTGATAAGACGACGGTGAAAAGTGCAACTGGTCAAACCCCGTTTTCCTTGGTATTTGGAGCAGAAGCAGTGATCCCGACAGAAATGGTAATACCTATAGCGAGATCCAACCTCCGGGATCCTGAGCAGAATCCTGAAATCCTATGCCAGGAATTGGATACTATTGATGAAACAAGAGACGCAACAAGGCTAAGAATGGCGGCATATCAACAGAGGATATCTAAAGCATATAACAAGAATATAAGGACCAGAAGGTTCCAGGTTGGAGATTGGGTATTGAGGAAGGCTTTTCGGAATACCACTAATCCCGCTGATAGAAAGTTGGCTCCAAAATGAGAAGGACCCTATGAGATTGAATCAGAATCAGGAAAAGGAGCATACCGACTCAAGAATATGGAGGGGGATATGCTGCCAAGATCTTGGAATGCTATACATCTAAAGCTCTATTTCAAGTGAGTTTGGAATTTAAATTCTAACTCAGGATCATATGGATTCTATCCCTTTTATTAAGTTTTAATATTTTTTATTTGAACCCATTACTGACTTAAGCATCGGAGGGGTGTTAGCTAGGCTAACACCCACCTTAGCTTACAGTTTTTTTGCAGTATATGCTTCGGGATGTAGCTCCAGGATATACATTCAGGATACCTCGAAAGATTAGAGGATTGGCCCCCTCTCTCACGTTTAAGGGATCCTGATCCCTTCACGGGTTTAAAGGTATTCACCTTTCCCTCGAATTGGGTTTAAACACCCCGCCTGGAGCGCAAGTTATCCAGGGATAGTTCAAGGTGGCGGGACCAGTTCATGTAAAAGTGGCTGACAATTTCGTCACAATTGGGTATATCCTGGATTCTCAAGGTATATGAGGATTGATCACCCTCTCTCACAGAAGGGTATTTTCATACTCTCTAAGGTTTAAA
This sequence comes from Helianthus tuberosus, assembly GCA_030545235.1. Taxonomy (NCBI): domain Eukaryota; kingdom Viridiplantae; phylum Streptophyta; class Magnoliopsida; order Asterales; family Asteraceae; genus Helianthus; species Helianthus tuberosus. The sequence goes on along the minus strand of CM060373.1, from coordinate 30,591,276 downwards.
GGTTATCACCTTTCTAAGTCTTGGAGTTTATACACTCCCGCCTGTAGCGCATGGAAATATGGGATTTTCCCCAAGATACTAAGGATTTATCTCCAGTATGTTTTTGGGTTTTGCCCCAGTAACACAAGAACTGTCCAAACAGTTAGAACTTGAATTCAAAAACATTCTAAGTGTTTGAAGACTTTATGCACAGGGGACATTCCTCCTAAGGCGATTGTGTAAGGCTCGAAGAATCAAACTCAAAGTACTAAGTATCACGGACTGGGAACATCTTAGTGGAAGAAATTGCAAAAGGATTGAAGTTCGATGCTAGGGTTACATTATATTCCTGGTATGATCTTTCCTTTGTGAACCTGACATAAATTGTTGAAACTATATATCCTGGTGAGGATATATCTTTAGGATATGTTATCAAGGTGTGTTTTCGGGATATGTTTCAGGATATTTGATTAGAATATTTAAGAAATAACACTTGGGTTGAAAATGAGTATTCTGATCAAACAAGTGTTATGAAAACGGATTTAAAAAAAAAGATAAACTATCTTTTATTCTTTGGAAACTTTGTCTAAGTTGTTTGGGTTTTGAGAAGTCCTATTTGACGAAAGTCTTCGTAGGATACCACTGAGTATATTGATCAGGATATTTTCAAAGAATAATTGCACAAATTTTGCAAAGCTAAAATTTAAACTGAGTAATGCATGACAAAAAATTAAGTCAAAAGGTGGTTATATTATTAACATGTCAAAAGTTGTGCTTTTGGTTTCACCTCAAACCGAGGCCCATCCGCCAAAAGCACGATTAGTTTTTACCATATTTACGCAACGGTCGAAGGTTTCATCTCAAAACGAGACCCATCCGCCTCCAACCGTTGCATCGTTCAAAACAACTTATACTAACTGATGACCAAGGGCTTCATCCTGAAACCCAGGACCCATCCACCTTTGGTCATCATATTGTTCTAGTGCAGGAAATGTAAATTGTTCAACGACAGGAAAAGTAAATTGTTTAAACAGACCACAACCATCGAATTTAAAAAAGTGGGCTCCGGCCTTGGCACGTATATCCATCATCGCCCACTTCGCTGCCTTTAAGGAGCAGCTCCTTCTTCCATCATAACCTCATCAGCAGCATTTCCTCCAGCATCACCTTCAGCATCACCTCCAGCATCGCCACCAGCATCCTTTGAAGCACCAACATCATCTACCTTCTCGGTCGCCTTAGTGGGCTCCTCTGCAGAAGGCTTTGAAGGGGGCTCCACGGGATTACCACCAAGATCTTTCAGTTTCGTCTCCCAAGCCTTAACATTCCATGAAGGGCATTCAACACCCAAAGCCATGGCTTCGTAAGCCATCTTCAGTCTGGCCTGGAGAAGGGAGATGATAACAGAATTCTTGAGGCTTTCCCGGTATGAAGCCATGTCCTGCTCATGTTGAACTTGGGCTGCATCGGACTTGGCTTGAGCCTCGTGAGTGACCTTCTGGATGGCAGCCTGGTGCTCTTGGACCATTGCCTTGTATTTAGCCTCGTAATGCTCCGATTTAGCAGTAGCGATCGCTGCTTGGTCCGCAATAGTGGCTTCAGCTTGCTCTCTAACATGGTGTTCAGGCCACATGCGTCTTCATAGAGGAACACCAGGCGTTCGAGACCATGCAAAATAAAGGAACAGGTATTGACTTTAATTAACTTCAATAACCAGCATATGTTGCAGGATATGGTTCAGGATACTAACCTGGTTAAGGAAGCCGGTCATGAATTTGCTGGATTACGTGAACCCATGATTCTCAAATGGGAATACATGGGGTGTAACGGGAGGCTCTGCTTCCTTTCTCTTCCGGGAGCTAGAGGCCCAGGTCCTGGATGCTGGAGGAGCTTTGGGAGCGGTAGTAGTCTTCGAATTGGTAGGCTTTGGTGTGACGGACGACTTCGGATTAGATTCTTACTTGACAGGTGCGAGGCTAGAGTAACTATCCGACTCGTCGTGTTGGAAGCCTTCAAGGTTGATAACCGACACTGAACGAGGGAAGAAATATTTAGTTTATAACACTTATACTTTATAATCATTATAATCGTGTGCTTACCAGACATCTCTGAGCTTGATTTTTGACTTGAGTTCGTGAGAGACAGGGAGAAGGTTCTTTCACTAGCAGGAAGTCGGTAGATCTCTTTGATCCTGGGCTCTGATTCCGCGCTTGGAGGTGCTAGATCTCTGAAATTCGCTGCACAAAATATCAGGATATCAGTCTAGGATATAGTTTAAGGATACATTTGGGGATATTCCTAAAACCCTAGATCCTACCCTTGGTTAACCATCTAACCGACAGATCAAAACCCTTGTCAATAGAGTCTCTTTTTACAAAAAAAAAAACTTTCGTTGCCACTGATCTTCATTCTTGGTGGCCTTAAGGACTAAAGGGTTCTTGGAAGTGGAGAACAAAAGGAAGCGGCTGTTGCCGTGGGATCTCAGTCGGTATGCTATGGGAAGGTCTTCAATGCATAGGTCAGGGCAATGACGAGACTTAATTTGTTTTAACACCATCAAAACTCGCCATACCATGGGCATAGTCTGGGCATAACTGAGGCCGGTAAGCTCAAAGAAACGAGAGATAAAGGGTGGAAATGGATACCGGAGTTCCAAAGAAAAGGGATAGGCAAGGAAGCAGACCCATTCGTTTGACAACGCATCTGATCGGACTTCCCGATCAAAAGGGCGAATGACCACTCCGGCAAGAAAGGCACCGGAATCCTTCAAAGCGGCGCTATCAGCATTGTTGAAAGAGCAGATCTCGTTTTGTGGTTCTCGTATAAGGTTTTGACTCGTGAGGGTTGCGATTGGTTCGTTCGACCGGGATCTTGTTCGAGATGCCATAAAGGGTATCGACCGAGAAACAGGAAATCCAAAGAAAAGAAAAACGGAGAAGATGAGAGAAATACCTGAGATTCGCTTGAGGAGTAATGATCATAATGCAAAGTATTTCGGCTAATTATAAACTGAATGATAGGGGGTAAAGAGTAAATAACGCCTTGGAAGTTGCACATTGTCATTTCAAAAGTCTCGTCGTATTGATTGCCTTGATCCAGGTGATAAAGTTTAAAATATATCTGTTTGAATTCAGAATTCCAACAGGTATATTTTGGGGACAATTGTTATGGGCCATTTTCTGAAGCATATATCCTGACTAATATTCTGCTTTTGATTGTTTATTTGTGATCAGGATAACGCATCAGGATATTGGTAACATCCTGGTATGATATCCTGGTATTAATTGATTTAACCACGTGCAGATTAGAAGGTGTGGGTCCCTAACGGTCAAGTGGACCTCTTCTCCTTAAGACTCGGGCAAACCAGTTACATGAGAGACGTTGAACCCGGAAGAAGTGGACTACAACGTTCACTTGAGGAATATTCGAAGCATCCCGGTTTAATAGGATAGTTAGTTGATTTCGTTTAACTATAAATAGATTGATCGGATCAGATTAAGTCACTCAATCTCTTTCGCACACTTTACTCTCTAGCTACTAGCAATCACTACACACAAACACTTGTATTCGAATTACATTGTAACACCTAGTTGATCCGCATCATATCCTGCACTGTATCCTGATATTTGAAGTAATAGAAGAACAAGGAAGCTGCGATTGTCAGCTCCCGAGGTTTTGTACCTGTGATCTAGATTGACCAAGGGCTTTCCTCGTATATCCTGTGTCATCCTTTACATTTTTGCTCATCGTTTGATCATAGATACAGCTCTATATCTTGAGCCGTATCCTGAAACTGTTTTTTTGCAAACAACTTAACTAGCATATTTTCAACGTACATTTCTAGCAAACTACCTCACTTTACTAATTTGATCACTTAATTGCTTCGGTAATTTTTGACCAAAACAATGACTGTGCTGAATTGCAATTAACTGCTTTCTGATTACTGCCATATACATACATGTGCATCATACATTATTTAATGTCATACCAGTATTGCATGAAAGCTATATTGCTTCAAATGATGCATGAGACATAGTTAGCATAGTTATCTGATAAATCAGGAAATGCTGACGGAACTCAGTACATAGACAGACAGTGCATTGAGACACAGAATGAGCCAGAAACTAAGTATTACACTAGTGTAGTGTGTAGGAAAGTAAGGATCATAAAACTGCCTTTCTAGTGTAGTTTAAGTGTCGGAAAGTGCCTAAAACTCACCCAAAGTGCTGAATTCAGCAAAATTCAGCATTTTAACAAACTAATATTATGCAGAAATATGGTTAAATGGTCCTGAATGCTTTCCCAAGTGTCGGGAATCAAAAGTGTCACAAAGAGATACATAAAGCACACTAAACTGCAAGGTTTAGCACTTTAACAAACCAGTAACCAACCAAACAACCGGACACTACCCGAAACACCAAATTTACACTAGAAGCACTGTTTTAACATTACCAAGCTAGTTATGATCCCCGAACATTATAACATATCCTAAAAATATCTAATAACTAGAACATGTAGCTAATACTTGAATTTAAACCAGAATGTAACTAATTAAGTTAAAACCTATGCTAGAACCCCCCCCCCTAACTATTTACAGCCCAACATGGCCCCCACAAGTTGATTTGTTTTATTTTTTAATAGATCTTGCTTATGCTTAAAAAGACACAATATACAAGAGTTAAAAAGTGGACATGGATTATAAATATACCTAGATGATCATAACCTCCATTTCTCACACACTTAAACACACACAAAACTCTCCTCCCTTCCCCCTTGCTCTCGGCCTATAACAACTCTAAACCGACACCCTTGAAATATTTTCGACACCCCAATATATTTTAAAAATATCCCAATAAGTCCAAAAATACACGCCATACGTGAAAACGGACCCCGAATACCTTAAATATTATTAAAAATAACCAAAAATTAAGTTTTTGGGTTTGAGGCGGGCCGCGTAAGCCACACCTCAAACCTTACGCGGGCTGCGAGCAGTCGAGAACACGGTGACACCCGGTGATGACACGTGTCATCATCGTGGCAGGTCTAGTCGCTGATCCGGATGAGCTAGGCCGTTGACCAGAGTTGACGCGGGCCGCGTAGGCCCTTGTCTTCCTTTACGCAGGCCGTGTAGAATCCGACCTCAGCCCCTATAAAGCTGGAGCTCGGGCCTTCAGTCGAATTCATCCAAAAGTTTCTTTCTTTCTATCAATTTCACGTAGTGTGCATTATACACGGGTCTAATACCCGCTACATAGCGAAGTTCTGCTCCGTTGTAAGTATTATAACCCCTGGATACGTATTAGATACGCTGCCCGATTGATTTAGGGTTCCGTAACGGCTGTCGTGGTTCTGCCGGCGTAGTCATTGGAATGCCTTCTCGGGGAGGGTATTACTAATGTTAAAATGAGTTATTATACTAACACGTGTGCATTTTTTGTAAATTATAGATTTTCACCAGGAAACCCTAAAGGATAATCTAAAACAGCAATGTGAGTAATCTCCTTTTTGTTAACTGTTTTTACAAAACCTCACACAATTAATTTTATATTAAACAGTGATTGAGTATTTGTAAGGATACAATTATTGTTGGTATGTTGGGGTTTTGTATACAAAGTTATGTTATTGCCTTGCGAGGGGTAACATTTCCACAAGTCGGGTCTGACAGTACCACGGATGTTAATTGATATAACTTGGAAACAAATGTAATTGCGAGATCGCCCCAATACTGTATAATGATTTTTATTAAACTGGGATTCACTCACCAGTATTTCCCACTGACAAAATATTTTTAAAACGCGTTTTCAGGTAACAAAATGTGAAAGCCAAATAGAAGCCAGCTGGACAGCACTGAAGGCTTGGAAAAGTGGCAATAAAGTTACCTAAACAAAATAGATGTTTTCATTAAATAAAATAGGGTTTATCCCTATGAAAATGTGTGTATTTGAAACTTGGGATTTTCCCAATTATTTAATGTTATAAAAGCTTGGTATTTTACTCTGATAAAAATATTTCCTAACTACGGTCCTGATGTAAATTCCGCTGCCAATATTGAATAAACACGCGATACCACCAAAACTGGCTCGCGGCCGCCCGTTCCCGAGGAAATAGGGATCGGGGGTTGCGACAGAAGGTGGTATCAGAGCTAAGCCACTGATTTAGCCACAGAGGTGTTCTGATGACATCAAAATTCAATCTGTTAGGAAATAAATTGTGGAAATACGTGCATAATTGTATTTTCTTGTTATGTGTTAATTGACTATTTGTTAGTTTACAGTATGAGCGACCAAGGACCATCTGACGCGTACCGTCAATTGTCTGGTTCGCCTAGAAGCGAAGGCACCTCCTCTTCTCAGCCTGTCCTTTCGGGGTACTCTGCTGATACTGAAGAAGGAATATTTGTGTTTAAGGCTCAGTCTGAAGAGCCATTTCCTCAGAAAAAGAGGGGATGGTTCAGTAGAGGAGCACATGAGCGTAGAAAACGTATGAATAAGTTACAAGACCAGAGAGCACTAGCTGCAGCCAAGAGAGAGACAGATGCCCATGCCCAGGACATGATCAATAGGGGAATAGCCAACATCCACATCCTAGCGACCACTACAGCTGACCCTAATCTAGAACAAATAATAGCACCCCAACCACAACCACCAATTCCCGGTCAACCAATGGAGATAGAAAACCCTGAAAATCAAATAGAAATGCATGATTTCAACCCGGAGGAAATACCTAGGGTACCAGCACCAAACCCCCTAGACCCAAATTACGACCCCTGGTGGGACGACAATAGGGACTATGTGCAACGCTACCCGATACATGAAGACATGCCCATGCCAAACATAGGAGCCTACCCAGGTTTGGATCCTTTAGATCCCTATTATCACGATGAATACATTAGGGAAATTTTAAAAGATCCTTACCAATTCTAGGCACCTACACCTCCATACCAGGAACCCGCACCCCAGATTCCGAACCTCGTCCTAGAACCTGCACCCCCAATGAGTGCAGAAAACGTATAAGAACTTAGGACATTTGGTGAAGAAATCTTAGAGAGTAGTGAACGGATGAGACAGGTGGGAGAGCGACTCGTTTGGAAATACGAAGAGCACAATATGGATTTCTGGATGAATCCATATCCATGAATGTGATAGTGGAAACGGTAGTAATAGTAATACTAACAATATAATAATAATAATATATGTGTGTATGAAAAAAAAAACTACGGATGTCTACTACTATTAGTGTAATTTAAATTTCAGTTGGTATTGTAATTTTTAATTTCAGTACTGGTGTGTAATAGATGCATATTATTTGAATAGAGTAAAGTCGCAATGATCGACGCTTTTGCCCAAAATGCGTGTCATGTGATTAACTATATTAAATATTATTTTGTGATATTAATATGTGGTAAATGTTTAAAATTCAGATGGCCGACGAAAGAAACCAGGAAAATCTGAATAACGATAACCAGAGTAACATTAACTTGGTTAATGAGAATCCAAGCATCAATAACAATGGAAACCAAGTTGATAATAGTGCCATCCAACACATAGTGGCACAAGGAATTATAGATGCAATGCCATTTATTATTCAAACGGTTCAGGAAGCGAATAATAAAAGTAAACATAGCAGTAAGCGACCAATTGAACCAGAAAATAGCGTGAACAACGGCCCCGTACTTCAAGTGCCCATTCCCAAAAGAAGAAGAACCATGCCTTATGGTTGTTCTTACAAAGAATTCTGGTCCTGTAAACCGATAGAATTCTCGGGCAATGAAGAACCTATTGCAGCTCTAGGCTGGATAGAAAAGACTGAGGCTATTCTGAAAATAAGCAAATGTGCGGAAGAGGACAAGATAATGTTTGCTTCCAATCTATTTAAGAATTCAGCCTTAGAGTGGTGGAACACTATCCTCCAGTCAAGAGGAAGTGATAGGGTATACAATATGGAATGGGAAGAATTTAGGAACATGGTAGAAAGGAAATTCTGCCCTCCCAATGAAAAGGAACAAATAGCAAACAAATTCCTAAACCTTAGGATGAATGGAGTAGATAGTAAGGGGTACACAAAGTTATTCTTTGAATATGCTAGAATAGTACCTACCCTTGCATCACCAGAACCAGTATTAATCTCCCGTTATATCTGGGGATTAATTGGAGAAATTAGACATGTAGTCAAGGCAGCTAGACCTCAAACTATAGAAGAAACTGTAGAATTAACAAACACCTTGACTGATGAATTAGTACGTACACGAGAATAAGACCAGAGGAAAAACCTAGCACAGAGGCTTACCCAAGAATTCCGTTCTGGAAATTTCAACCGTAGGAATATAGGTTCTACCTCTGCACCATACTGTAAGACCTGAAAGAAGAAGCATTCAGGAAAATGCTCCACTCACTGCAATTTCTGTAAGTTACCAGGACACAAGGAAGAAGATTGCAGGAGGATATCCAGTAATGGACTGTGCTTCAACTGTGGAGAAAAAGGTCATATCAAGCCAAACTGTCCAAAATTGGCTCCAGCCCCGAACAACAAGAACATTAAAATGCTAGAGCATTTGTTCTGACAGCCGATGAAGCCAAAATGATTCCGGACGTAATAGCCGGTACGTTTCTAGTTAATGATATTTCTGCTAAAGTATTATTTGACTCTGGTGCAAACCAAAGTTTTATTAATGCTTCATTTTGCAAACTTCTTAATCAATCATTAACTAAACTTCCACAAGAATGTCTAGTAGAGACAACTAATGAAGAAACTGTTAAGATTTCTGAAATCTTGCAGGGAGCAAGAGTAGAAATCTTAAATCAAAAGCTTATGGCAAACCTTTACCCAATGAATTTGGCAGGATTTGATGTTGTTTTAGGAATGGATTGGTTAATAGTCAATAAAGCCGGTATTTTATGTGATCAAAATTCGATTCAAGTAAATTCACCAAAGGGTGAAAAATTCACAATTAAAGGAGATAAACCATCTAAATCCACAAAATTCATTTCTGTGATGAAAACTGCAAGTTATATAAGAAAAGGATCATTAGTGTATTTGATTTCCATAATCACTAACACTAAAGGAAAAGAACTAAAAGACATTCCAGTAGTGTCTTAGTTTTCAGATGTATTTCCAGAAGAATTACCAGGACTACCGCCAGACAGAGAAGTTGAATTCAGAATTCACCTACTACCAGGAACAACACCGATTGCTAAAGCACCTTACCGTTTGGCACCCACAGAAATGCAGGAACTAAAGAAGCAATTAGACGAATTGTTGGAGAAAGGATTCATACAGCCAAGCTCATCGCCATGGGGAGCGCCAATTTTATTCGTTAAAAAGAAGGATGGATCGATGCGTATGTGCATTGATTACCGTGAATTAAACAAGGTCACGATTAAAAACCGGTATCTATTACCAAGAATCGATGATCTGTTCGATCAACTACAAGGAGCTCGATTTTTCTCTAAAATCGATTTAAGATTAGGATATCATCAATTAAAGGTACAGGAAGAGGATATTCCTAAGACCGCCTTTAGAACAAGGTATGGCCATTACGAATTTACTTTCATGCCATTTGGTTTAACCAATGCCCCAGCTGCATTCATGGACATGATGAACCGAATATGTAAGCCATATTTGGATAAATTCATAGTTGTCTTTATAGATGATATTCTCATTTACTCTAAAAGTAAAGAGGAACATGCAAAGCATTTGCACGCACTTTTAAGTTTAATAAGAAAAGAAAAACTTTATGCTAAGTTTTCAAAATGCGAGTTTTGGTTAGAACAGGTAAATTTCTCGGACACTTAGTAAACCATGAAGGAATTCATGTGGATCTAACAAAAATCAAGGCAATTACTAAATGGAAGACCCCTGAGTCACCAACCGAGGTTAGAAGTTTCTTACGATTGGCCGGTTATTATAGAAGATTTATTCAAGATTTTTCTAGAATAGCCATTCCTTTAACTAAGTTAACCTGTAAATCCATTAAGTTTGAATGGGGACCAAAGCAAGAAGAAGCCTTTAGAATTCTTAAGCAAAGATTAACCCATGCACCCATATTAGCCTTACCAGAAGGAACTGAAGATTTTGTAATTTGTTGTGACACTTCTAAATTAGGTTTTGGATGTGTGTTAATGCAACGTCAAAAGGTTATAGCTTACGCCTCTAGACAACTTAAGAATCATGAAGAAAACTATTCAACACATGATCTTGAATTAGGAGCAATAATTTTTGCTTTGAAAATTTAGAGACATTACCTTTATGGTAGTAAGTTTACCATATTCACTGATCACAAGAGTTGAAGGCATATTTTTGAACAAAAAGAGTTAAATATGAGACTAAGACGTTGGATGGAAATGCTTAGTGATTATGGTTGTGATATACAGTATCATGAAGGAAAAGCAAATGTCGTGGCAGATGCTTTAAGCCGAAAGTATCAGGAAAAGCCAAAAATGGTACGTTCTCTTAAGTTAAATCTAACAGTAGATTTAAATGATCAAATTAGAAAAGCACAAGAATCAGTAATCAAGGATGATACCGAAAAACTAAAAGGTATGATTAAGGAAATACAACAAGGAACATATGGGATTTGGAGATTCCATGGAAAGAGAATGTGAAGACCTAAATTAGGAAATCTACGTCATCGCATATTAGAAGAAGCTCATAAGTCTAAATATACGATGCATCCTGGAAGTGGTAAAATGTATCAGGATTTAAGAAAGAATTTATGGTGGATAGGAATGAAAAAGGACATTGCAACCTATGTTTCTAAATGTTTAACTTTCTCACAAGTTAAAGCTGAACATCAGAAACCCTCAGGTTTGTTACAACAGTTAGAAATGCCAGTATGGAAATGGGAATTGATGACAATGGATTTTGTTACTAAATTACCCAAAATAAAGAAAGGTAATGATACAATCTGGGTGATTGTAGATAGGTTAACTAAGTCAGCTCACTTCCTACCAATGAAGGAAACTTTTAGTATGGAACAGTTAGCTAAATTGTATGTAAATGAAATTGTTTCTTTACATGGAATACCTTTATCAATTGTTTCTGACAGAGATAGTCGTTTTACCTCTCATTTTTGGTCAAGTTTCCAAAAGGCCATGGGAACCAAGTTGAATCTAAGCACAGCTTATCACCCTCAAATGGATGGATAAAGCGAAAGGACAATTCAGACAATGGAAGATATGCTTAGAGCTTGTGTAATTGATTTCGGAGGTAATTGGGACGATCACTTACCATTGATAGAATTTTCTTATAATAATAGTTATCATACAAGTATCAATGTTGCACCATTCGAAGCACTTTATGGACGAAAGTGCCGAACCCCAGTCTGTTGGTCAGAAATTGGGGAAAAGCAACTATCTGGACCTGAGATAGTGCAGGAGACGACCGACAAAATCATTCAAGTCAACGAATGACTAAAAGAAGCACGTGATCGACATAAAAGTTATGCTGATAACAGGTGAAAACCATTGGAATTTCAAGTAGGAGACAAAGTATTATTGAAAGTCTCTCCTTGGAAAGGAGTAGTAAGATTCATCAAATGAGGGAAGCTAAGTCCCAGGTATATTGGACTTTTTAAGATTATTAGAAGAATAGGACCTGTAGCCTATCAACTACAACTGCCAGTGGAAATGGCAGGAATACATGATGTATTTCATGTATCTAATCTCAAGAAATGTCTAGCCGATGAATCACTGGTAATACCTCTTAAGGATATAGAGGTAAATGGACAACTCAAGTTTGTAGAGAGGCCTCTATAGATTGAAGACAGGAAAGTCAAAAACCTCAAGCATAAGAGATTAGTATACATGGGAGCTTGAATCAGAAATGCAGAAGAAATATCCGCACTTGTTCCAGTAGATCTCGAGGACGAGCTATAAAACAAGGTGGGGAGGATATAACAACTCTAAACCGACACCCTCGAAATATTTTCGACACCCCAATATATTTTAAAAATATCCCAATATGTCCAAAAATACACCCCATACGTGAAAACGGACCCCGAATACCTTAAATATTATTAAAAATAATCAAAAATCAAGTTTTTGGGTTTGAGGTGGGCCGCGTAAGCCACACCTCAAACCTTACGCGGGCCGCGAGCAGTCGAGAACACGGTGACACCCGGTGATGACACGTGTCATCATCGTGGCAGGTCTAGTCGCCGATCTGGACGAGCTAGGTCGTTGACCAGAGTTGACGCGGGCCGTATAGGCCCTTGTCTTCCTTTACGCAGGCCGCGTAGAACCCGAACTCAGCCCCTATAAAGCTGGAGCTCAGGCCTTCAGTCAAATTCGTCCAAAAGTTTCTTTCTTTCTCTCAATTTCACGTAGTGTGCATTATACACGGGTCTAATACCCCCTAAATAGGGAAGTTCTTCTCCGTCGTAAGTATTATAACCCCGAGATACGTATTAGATACGCTGCCTGATTGATCTAGGGTTTCGTAACGGCTGTCGTGGTTCTGCCCGACGTAGTTGTTGGAATGCCGTCTCGGGGAAGGTATTACTAATGTTAAAATGGGTTATTATACTAACACGTGTTCATTTTTGTAAATTATAGATTTTCACCAGGAAACCCTAAAGGATAATCTAAAACAACAATGTCAGTAATCTCCTTTTTGTTAACTATTTTTACAAAACCTCACACAATTAATTATATATTAAACAGTGATTGAGTATTTGTAAGGATACAATTATTGTTGGTGTGTTGGGGTTTTGTATACAAAGTTATGTTATTGCCTTGCGAGGGGTAACATTTCTACAAGTCGGGTCTGACAGTACCAAGGATGTTAATTGATATAACTTCGAAACAAATGTAATTGTGATATCGCCCTCAATACTGTATAATGATTTTTATTTAAACTTGATTAAACTGGGATTCACTCACCAGTATTTCCCACTGACAAAACATTTTTAAAACGCGTTTCAGGTAACAAAATGTGAAAGGCAAATAGAAGCCACCTGGACAGCACTGAAGGCTTGGAAAAGTGGCAATAAAGTTACCTAAACAAAATGATGTTTTCATTAAATAAAATAGGGTTTATCCCTATGAAAATGTGTGTATTTGAAACTTGGGATTTTCCTAATTATTAAATGTTATAAAAGCGTGGTATTTTACTCTGATAAAAATATTTCCTAACTACGGTCCTGATGTAAATTCCACTGCCAATATTGAATAAACACGCGATACCACCAAAACTGGCTCACGGCTGCCCGTTCCTGAAGAAATAGGGATCGGGGGTTGCGACACGGCCGACCCCTAACACACATACATCCATCATCATTCATCCAATCTCATCCAATCTAAGCATATACAAGGGTGTTAAAGATCATATAAAGAAGCTAGGAGCTTGTGGAAGATCAAGGACCTCCCTTATTTGCTTTTATCCACTTGTTTTCTACACTTGAATCATCCCTAACCTTGAGCTAGTGGAAAGAATCTTGTACACTCCATTTTACTTCCATTTTTAGTGGTTAAAGAAGAATCATAATCAAAAACTTGAATAACACTAAAGATTGTAGGTCCCTATCCCGTATGGATCGTAACAAAACTGACAATCTACCAAGGGTGCGGAATCCCCTTGATAAACCAAATAAACAGAAACAAGAACACCAGACAATTTACCAACCGATCTTCTATGATTATCCAACGAAAACGTTTACAATCACTCAAGATCTTCACGAACTCACAGCCAATAATCTGTGTATTCGAACTCTCTCTCAATTGCCTAAAAGTCTCCAAAAGTCTCCAAAAGTCTAACCCTAAAACTCTAGGTAAAGGTTGTTTATATACACACAACCATACAATTCGAACTGGGCCAAGCCCATACGAATTCTGTTTACAATTCGGGCTAAACTAGATAGACTTAACTTGATACAAACTTGGACTAGATTGGGCTTCAACAAACTCGAATTCCATTCAGTCTTCATAAGTCTTCGCGGCCCCAAACTCGTTTAATATCCAAAGACCAATCCAACGCTGTTGTCACATAACATGCACCAACAAACTCCCCCTTGACAATAGCTTGCAAAGGAAACTTTAGTCTTCAGAATCTCACAGTCTTTTGGTCTTTGGATAGCGTCAGCTTCAACATGAATTCTGTCAGCAACAGACTCCCCCTAAGCTGATGCATCCAATCACCAAATCTTCCAAGTTTTGATTCAGCATTCCAAATAAGTCTTCACAGCATCCATTCTGCATTGTAGAAGGAGGACTCTACCAAGCAGCAACAAACTCCTCATCTCTTCAAAGCAACTTCTCATCAACAAACTGCGTCAATCTGTCTGTATACTATAAAACAAACATCTCGAGAAACCATAAGAATTTTTCAACATAGTTAAGGAATTATTATTATTCAAGAGATAGTTAAACTGTATAACAGATTAAGCATTTTCAAATTAAGCACCAACACGCAACAATTTTTAAACAAACACCTTATAACCTGCATCATTTCAAAAATTTTAACCCCCTTACTAACACCGTCTCCCCCTATCAGTAACAACTCCTCCACGAATAACAGTTTTCCGTACATTAAGAATTTTAAACAGAAAAAGACACTATTTTTGTATTTTTGTATTTTCTGAAAGCAAATAAATACGAAAAGCAATAAGCACTCTGTTTTTGTGAGAATCACCGGTAAGAAGATCATATCAGCACAATCAACTGTTTCACACTATTAGATAATTCTTTATTTAATTTTTCGTGAAAAGCAGTTCAAGACGATTACCAGTATGTTTGTCCACTTAAACAAAATGCATGAACATTTCAAGAACCATTACCGTATGATACGTTAAGGTAATTTTATATCTGAAATATGTAGTGTGTCCCACTTCAGGATATACCCCCACGATCAAGGTATACACAAAGATTCATCGTAGTAGGTGAGTATACTGATGTCATCCTTTAAAATATCCTGTCAGTGTCTAGGTCTGCATATAATCTGTTTTATCATGTTTTGATTGCTTAACAATGAACACCCAAATAAATACTAATCAAATCCTGGAAATATAAACAGCACACTCTATCATGCAAGTATCTTCCCTACCACATATTTCACAAGTCCAATCCAGATTTCTGAAATCTTAACTGGGAATAGGTTGAGAAGAGAACAGAATAGATCTTTAGCAGAGATGGTATAATATACAGATCAAATGAGTTTTCTCAGTTTGATATAGGTTTATTCGGTTTCTTTTGGGCACTTGAGGGCCTCTTTCGGGTGTATTAGATCTATAGTGCGACAACGTACAGCTAGGTCAGCATGTATCTGGATGCAGCAGAAGCTGTCGTTGCCTAGCACCTCCAGGTCAGCATATATCTGGATGCAGCAGAGGAGGTACACGACTTTTTTCAGAGAAGATTTCAGAATCAGATCAAAATTGTGTGTATCGGGACAACATACAGACATTCAAATAGAAATGTGCTAATTCCAAGTGACTTTCTTTCCTGGGGTCATGTACAATTTTAGTTGTAAACAGAATGACAGCCAAGATATCCCCAGAAGAAATAACAGTATAAAGACCCAAAACTTCAGATTTTGGCAATCTATCAACGCAAGATTTAATGTCATGTAAACCATACACCACTGATGTGTTCCCCACTCATACTCAGTGCATTTAGGTTTATATCACATTGGTAAGTTGATTATTTCATGCTTTTGCCTACTGGTATATCATATGATGAAGCTACTATCACCCTTGAGCATTTTAAATCAGTTCGAGTGTGACAGTCTAACTTGCTGATGTACTATCATTTCTTCTTTTTCACACAGTGAAAACTCATATTTGATTTTCTATTTTTTTTATGTTTTTGATTTTTCAATGTTTTTGTATTTTTGATTTTTGAAAAAGCAGTAAACTATTTACAAAATTCTTATGAAAAACTAGTTATTCAGGATTCCTCATCCCGTTGAGTTCGACTAAGTGTTCAAAGCGAGCTCGATCAAAAGCTTTTGTGTAAAGATCAGCAAGGTTATCTAATGTGTCGACTCAGCACTTTGAACTTCAATTTAAATCAATCAATATAAATATATCAACAATCTCACATCCCCCTTCTTCATATGCCTAGAGCAGCCATTATCAACATAAGTTGATAATCCTCCTTAGCAGCTCCTGCACACACCAACTAAGGAATTAGTTAGATTGGGGGACCCAAGCCTTAATGGTCTTGGGTCGTCCAAATTCACCAACTACTGGAACATCCATCCAATATCCATTACTCCTAACTGGAGTCTTGGATCTCAGACCTGTTGATGGAATTTGATTTTGATTTCCATAAGGTCTTTGGTCCTGAGGGTTCCTATATACATTTGGACTATATGACCTTTGAAAATTTTGATTCTGATTCCAAGAACCTTGATTGTTGTAATTTCGAAAGCCATTGTTATAAAAATTTCGACAACCATTATTTTGGTATCGATTTTGATATTGACCTTGACTTTTGAAATTATTTAAATTTCCATTAAAATTGCTTCTAGGTCTCTCGTATCTGCCTGGTGGAGATCTAGGCCGAAATCTTTGTTGATTTCTTTGAAAACGTGGAACTTGTGGAGTTCCTGTTCCAGCCTTATCTACACCAACAGCAACATTTACTGGTTGCTTAGGAGCAGATTTCTTTTGAGAATTTGAGCCTTTCTCCTCACTATCACCTTCCTTCATTGGTAATTTCCCTCTCTGTTTTTCACTAAGTTGTGCTTCACTCTTTTTGTTAGGACAGCAGCTTGCTACATGTCCCTTGACGTGACATTTGAAGCACGATCTCTTTCTAGAAGACTTCTTAGCTGGATTCTCAGAGGTAGATCCCTTATCAGATGGTGATGATCCCTTAGATGAACCTTGTTCAGTTTGCTTAATTTTAGATTTTTCTATGCTCTTATTTTTTGCAAACTCTACATTCGATTCATTTTCAATAACAGCAGTTTCATTTTTCATATCACTACCTTGAACAAAATTAATCTTTTTGACAAAAGCTTGATTTTTATTCTTAGGCGGTGAAATTTTCTTTTTCAAATCATCACTCTCAGATCCATCACCTTGACTTGATGTGGATGCGAAACTACTAGGTGTAGATGCCATAAAGTCTGCTAGCTCATTTTCACTAGGCAGGAATGAATAGTCATGACTAAGAGGAGGTGGAACTTCATTAAAGCCTTGGAAGCCCACACTTGTCTTGTCATTACTCTTCTTTAACCCACCCATCATGTGTTTCATTACAAAAGATGAATCTCTGAATTGACTCAATTTCTTTTCAAGGTCAACAATTTTGAGTTGTGCATCTGACAACTCTTTGCATTTTTCAGAAATCTCTTTTGTTTTCTCAGCCATCATGTCATGAGCTAAGTCTATGACTTGAAGTTTTTCATTTAATTTGCAAGTTAAAGCGTCAATTTCAGCTTCACAACCTTTTATTTTCTTCAAGTATGACGATTCATTTCTTTTAACAAAAAAATTTGCTTCTTTTATGTTAGACATCTCACTTACCAGACTTTGGTTTTGTGTTGTTAACCTGGCAACCTCACCCTGTAGTTCACGACATCTCAAACACACAGAAATAGATTGTACCTCTTTCTCATGAACTTCTGAGTTTTCATCAGCAACAACCTGTTCAGCTTCACACTCCTTCTCTACTTCAGCATCCACTTTTGCTTCAGCATTCTTCACTTCAGATTCAGCATCACTCACACTAGGTTCAGCCTCATCAACTTGAACTATCTCTGCCATGAATGCCTGAGTGGCACTCTCATTCCCCTGATATCGCTTTTGTAATGCATCCCACATATCCTTTGAATTAGTGTACTTTGTGAAGGTATGCTTGATGCTATCAGGTAAGGACATCTTTATCGCAGCCAATGCTCTCTTTTCAGCGTCATACATCTTTTTATCATCCTCTTTCATGTTCACATAGTCTGTTCTACGTGGTCTGCCCTCAAAATCGTGTGTTGGGTTTATGTACCCATCTTCAATGCAGATCCACATGCGTGCATCCTGAGATTCAATGAAAGATTTGAAGTTGTCCTTCCATGTAAGATAATTCTCCACCTTCATCATCTTAGGTGCATTCAATTTTGTCATGTTTGACATTTTTAACGTAAGCAGACTGGTTAAACCGTACAATTTTAGTCCGAAACCTGTTTTTACTAAATTATACCGTTAGATTCGTCTCGTGATTACGATTCCAATGATATATAATGTCTAAAACCTATTTCGGGATTTTCCAGAGTCTAAACCGTACAATTTTAGTCCGAAACCTGTTTTTTTTTTTTTTTTTTTTTTTTTTTTTGGTCCTAAAAATCCAAGGAGTCCAACGATGCAAGCGGTTTGTCCAGATGAGTTACGGATAAATATCTAAACACGAAACTGTGAAATTTTTCCTACGATTGCCTAGAAAAATTCCACCACTTTCAAAACACTTGTTGCGAGTCGAGACCTTTGTTTCGAGTCGAGACCACAGTTGCGAGTCAAATCAGCACAAACCGAGACCACTAGTTACGAGTCGTAACCACTGTTGCGAGTCGAAACCACTGTTGCGAGTCAAATCAGCACAACTCGAGACCACGGTTGCGAGTCGAGACCACGGTTGCGAGTCAAATCAGCACAAGCCGAGACCAGTGTTGCGAGTCGAGACCCTGTTGCGAGTCAAATCAGCACAAGTCGAGACTACAGTTGCGAGTCGCGACCACTGTTGCGAGTGAGCAATACCCTGTCGAGACCAGCAATCTTCCAGTAATAAATCCCGAAAAATCAGCACCTTTTACACCGTAGAATCTTCTTATTGATAACTTTCCAACTAAAACTCCAAAAAATCAGCAAACAACTTCCAAATAACACCAAAACAGATCAAAATCGTAAAAATTTTGACTGTTCTTCGATGTTCTTCGTGAATCCAAACTGCAACCCAAAAACTTGTTTCTTTCCGATCAGTTTTGAACCGTACACAAGAGCAAATGCTCTGATACCAATTGTAGGTCCCTATCCCGTATGGATCGTAACAAAACTGACAATCTACCAAGGGTGCGGAATCCCCTTGATAAACCAAATAAACAGAAACAAGAACACCAGACAATTTACCAACCGATCTTCTATGATTATCCAACGAAAACGTTTACAATCACTCAAGATCTTCACGAACTCACAGCCAATAATCTGTGTATTCGAACTCTCTCTCAATTGCCTAAAAGTCTCCAAAAGTCTAACCCTAAAACTCTAGGTAAAGGTTGTTTATATACAAACAACCATACAATTCGAACTGGGCCAAGCCCATACGAATTCTGTTTACAATTCGGGCTAAACTAGATAGACTTAACTTGATACAAACTTGGACTAGATTGGGCTTCAACAAACTCGAATTCCATTCAGTCTTCATAAGTCTTCGCGGCCCCAAACTCGTTTAATATCCAAAGACCAATCCAACGCTGTTGTCACATAACATGCACCAACAAAGATCATAAGAAGTAAACATGAACATAAGCTTGTTTAATGAAGTAATCTTGATGAATATGAGTTGTTATGCTTGTTGATCATTGATTGTTTGTAGAAATGATGTTGATCATCATAAGATCTTGCTAGATCATGATTAAAAACATAATCTAACAAGATGAGAAAGTAGAAATATGGTAGGATGATGGATCATCCACATATGAATCATGAACTTGAAAGGATACTTTGATTTCTTGAAAAATAATGATCAAAGTAAGTTATTAATCATGTAGATCTAAAGATTTATGAATGGTTTTTCAAAGAAACCAAGTTAAAAATATGAGTTTCATTTAATCTTGGTTATCACACAAACAAATCTTATTTTGAGTGGTTAAACAAGTGTAGAAACACTTGTGTGACATGAAGAATGCATGAAGAAATATTTTTAGAAAATATGATTTGAAGTTGTAAACATCTATAATCTTTAAAAATGAAGTTTTTAAAGAACTAATCACATTTTAAAGGGGTAACAAGACTTACTAAGAACACTAGTAAGTTACTACAAATTTTTACAAATATTCAAGTTCATGAAGTAGTAGTTATTACTTGATTTTGGCAAAATTGGTAAGTAAAGGTTGTTTGTTGATGATTGTGAATTGATTGTGATGATTTTTACAAAAGAAAATGATATGCTTGAAAGCATGGAAACCTCCATTTTTAGGGGAAACTACGGCAAAATTTTATAAAAACATAAACACTTAGAAAAATATTTTTAAAAAAATAGTTACAAGTGTATTTTAAACCATGAGTTTCCTACAAAAACTTTGCCATAATTTTTGTTACAAAAATATAATTATTGGAGGTTGATTTTCATAAATAAAAGTGACTAAATATGTATTTAGGAAATATATATTTAGAAGACACCATGTGTGTGATTAATTGTATATTTTGTGTATTAGTTATATTATTTTAGGACATGAAATAATATAACACATCAAAATACCAAGAATTACAATCCAAAATATTACCAAAATTCCAACAAAGAAATACACACATTTACACCAAATATTGGTGAAACCGAACTATGGAACAAGACTTACAAAATATTCCGGAAAATTTATTCACAAAACATATATTCTGGTAAATAATATTTTGGACATCAAGGAAATGAAAATATGATTTTTACAAATACTACAAAAATATATCATATTTTGACAAGGAAAAATATATTATTTTTGGCAAGTATGAAATATATATTTTTTTGAAATTTTTAGAAGATATATTATTTTTAAGAAATATATTTCTTCTTACACAAACATGAAATACAATGTTTTTGGGTGCAATATATATTTTCTCAAATAAATATGAAACATATCATTTTTTTGAAGAAAAATGAGTTTAAATATATTTTCTAAGTTAAGACTTGAAAATATATTAATTTTTGTACTTATGAGAAATTACAAATATTTTTGCCAAAGAAAAATTATAAATAATTTTTCTAAGAAACATACCTTAAAATATATATTTTGGAAATATTTACCGAATCCTTATTAAAGAAAATATTCCAGAATAATTAATATGAAATTAAGTATAAATGATACTTAAGGAATACCGTAAAAATACGTATTCTCGTACGTATAAATACACACCGGAATACGACCCTAATAAATGGCAAAAATATACAAGTATAAGAATACGAGTCCAAATACCCCATCCTTGGGAAGCATATACATGTATAAATACCCGAAGTGTATCAAGTCAACAATATATTATTATTCCAAAATTTAATAAATATAATTTAAAATAAAATATTAATCATTTTAACAAATAATTATATAACTTGGAATAATATCGAAGACACAAAAGAAACGTAACTCAAAGACAATAATACTAAGTCAAGGCACGACCCGTTCATCTAATAGATTAGTATGTTGTAGGTAGCCGTGTTCACCGAAGAAGCTTGAGTTACGATTGTTGAAGACGCAAGACTGTGAGTTTCATGACCCCCTTTTCTTTTAACTGTTTTCAGTTTTACAACTTCGGGGGTGAAGTACATGTTTCAACTGTTTACAAACGTTATTATTATTATTTGGTATGGTTAGCTAAGGAATGGTACTTCTAGATCATGTGAGTGGTGGGTATGACGCTTAAGGACATCAATCCTCGTTGTAGGACCGAGGGACATGAGTGATAGGTCTATTTGGGTGTAGTGAGCCCCGCCCATGTTGGACCAGGGTGGCCCATGGGTTGACTATGTCTTACAGCCGGAGGCCCAGTGCAAAGTCTGCTAGGTTTGAGCTTTCCTGCATCACGTCACACATATTAATGGCCTTGCAAACCATCAATGATCTGTTTTTCCTTGTTGCTTTCATACTGGGATTTTCAAACTTACTTAGATACTTATAATGATTTCAAAGGTTTATTCATACACACAAACAAATACAC
The DNA here is from genome assembly GCA_030545235.1 of Helianthus tuberosus. Taxonomy (NCBI): domain Eukaryota; kingdom Viridiplantae; phylum Streptophyta; class Magnoliopsida; order Asterales; family Asteraceae; genus Helianthus; species Helianthus tuberosus. The sequence goes on along the minus strand of CM060373.1, from coordinate 30,569,450 downwards.
GAACTCGCTCAACTTTTGTTGATGTTTCCAAAATACATGTATTTCAGGGAATTAGTAGTGGATCTGGCGGGCGTTGGATGTTTCAAGCTGCGTTAAGAATAAAAGATGTCATCCATGGTCTTAGGGTTTGGTCAGTGTGTCTTATTCCTGGACGAGACACTTCTCCCAAATCCTGGTTTAATTTAATGTCATTTGTCGAGTCTTTGTGAACTCTTTAACAAGTTGCATGTTTGTACTCGAATTTGAATCTCTATGTTTTAAAATAAGGTTGTTATGTTTTTAAACTTAATTAATGGATGACCATCTATGGTTTTATCATATAGTTGTTATGATTGAATGCAATGATATTAAGAAAGTCACACCATAATCACACTTCCGCAAAAGTCAGGGTGTGACAGCTTGGTATCAGAGCTTCGATTGTTGCGAACTAGGATTCCTTCTCGAGTCTAGACTACAATCATTAAGGCTCCCACGAAAATACTTTTACAACATGTTTTCATTGCATACACGAAACGTCCAAATCCAAGAAACAAACATTTTTTTTATATAAAGAAAATGCATGAAACACATTTCAAGGTTTATGTTTGTGGTTCAGTCTGAGAGACTGGGTGTTTCAGTCTGAGAGACTGGGTGGTTCAGTCTGAGAGACTGGGTGTTTTAGTCTGGGAGACTAGGTGTTTCAGTCTGAGAGACAGGGTGGTTTAGTCTGGGAGACTAGGTGTTTCAGTCTAGGAGATTGGGTGGTTTAGTCTGGGAGACAAGGTGGTTCAGTCTGGGAGGCTGGGTGGTTTAGTCTGGAAAGCTAGGTGGTTTAGTCTGGGAGACTAGGAAGGATAGGAAGGGTTCGTGAGGAATCACGAGGATACCTGATTACATGATTACCTTTTCATTGATTTTGTGCTTAATGTTAGTAGTTGATATATGTGCATATGTGGTGATTGTTATGTTACAGATACCATGTCGTTATCCGATAGCGGATTGTCCGATGACCGCGACCCTATGGCCATTGTTTCTGACGATGAGATTGTCCCTGAGCCAGAGATCTTTACTTTCGATAAAGAGAGTGACCCGGAGATGATGTCCGATGAAGATTTTCAGCCATTTGCGCTGCCCGACTTGGGAGATTATTTACTGACTACTGATGGGATTCCAGACAAGGATCCTTTTGTTATTCCCACTCTTGTCCACGATCATCTTATCATCAATCATCCCGATGGTGAGCATGTCATGGCGCCGATCCTCGCTCCCGATCCCTTGGTGGCCATTCCTCTCGAGGATTTGCCTTTTGACGATTTGATTGATGTTAAGATTGACTTGCTTGTTGATGGTCCTTTTAGTGAAGCCCATGGTGATGAAAAGCTAGAAGAGGACGTTGTTGCTATTCCACTTTTTGAGATCCCTATTATTGAGATTTCCTCTGACACTAGTTTACACTCTGTCTCAGATTCCTTTGAGTCTGTGACTTCTTCTGCCTTACAGGCAATTGGTTTGCGACGTTATGCTACTGATTCTGATGAGGAGACGGCCATGTCAGCTGCACCAATTCCTCCACATGACCTTGAGCCTGGACTTGAGCTTGATTTTATCCCTTTCGATCAGCCTGTTGATCCACCCGCTGATCCTGAGCTGATACTTGCACCTGAGCATTTGCCTGATCATGACCCTGTTCCTTTTGGCATACCAAACCTTGCACCCCTCATACCTGATCCAGTCCCTGCAACCATTGATCCTCCTGTTGTTGATACATTTGTTCCTCCACTTGCACCTGCACCCACCGATGTTGCTCCTTCTCATACTGTGGGATCTGATGTCCATCGTGTTGATTCACCTATCGATTTCTTGCAAGACATACCTGCACCCCATCCATGGGAAGACACTTCAGGCCAGTAGCCTAGTTATGACCCCCATGTTTCAGCAGCTTACCCACACATACCTCAATCTGCACCTTTTACTCCTTTTACCTCTGCACCACTTAGTGAGCCATTCTGATGGTCCCCACCGTATTCCATGCCGACCTCAGACCCCTACCATCCCTCACATTTTACTGGATATACACAAGATGAGTTACTTTACTCGCTTCAGTTTCGACTTGAGGTTATGAGTCGCAAAGTCTTAGAGCTTGAGTCGATACCGCGTCCCTTACCGTGTCCTTGTCAGCCTACTTATATTGCCCCTCGTTCATCACCGCCTCCTTTTGCACGACCATCTGCTCCTCTTACTCCTTTCCCAGAGTTTGATGCTCGATTTCTCACCGTCGAGCAACAGGTCCGTTATTTGCTTCGTCATGTGCACAAGCTCGAGGAGGAGCTCGCGCATGTTCTCAGTTTGATTTTCCTCCCTCCTCCTCCGCCATCAGTACAGTAGGTTTTTGGTTTTATGCAGATGCATTACCTAAGATGAGAGCACCACTATTGAGCTGAGAAGCCTTTTGGAGATCACTTTCGATTATAAGACTTTGTAGATTGGTAGAATTATTGGACAAGGGTAGTGTGACCCTGCGTTTCCTTTTGGTATAATGCACCTTGCAAAACATGTAACAATACCTTGTGGTCAATGATTAAAGAAAGCCCAATCGTAATGTTCTCGTTAAACACGTTGTTGATATATAGGTTTGTGCTATGATTGTAATGTTACGTGTTTGTCTGTTATACTCTCATTAAACGTATTCCTGTTTACTTGTTTATGCTATAATTATGCTGTTGCTTGATTGGTTGACGTGATAATTTATTATGTGTATGTACATATGACCTCTAAACAACTATATACACTCCCTGAACAAATGAGACATGAGCAATCCAAATTCTTCTTAGAAGATGTCTCACCAAGAAATCATTCGGCTGACCAAGGCAGAATGGCAAGGTCACGTCTCACAGGCTATAGCTTGGCACGAGGTTCTTCGCTACAAACACAGAGAAAGTACCTCAGGGAATAACCCGCCTAACGGTAATGTTTATGTCACCTAAGACGCATTACAATACGTTTGGACAATCCCAATTGTGCTTTGCTAATGCTTTCTGTGATGAAAATTGCTTGGGTACAGGTTGTACCTACAAGCAGTTTTTGGACTGCAAGCCTCAGAACTTTGATGGCACTGGAGGTGCCGTAGCTTTTGTGAAATGGGTCGAGAATGTGGATTCTGTTTTGCGAATGAGCGGTTGTACACCAGAGCAACAAGTCCCATACCTTTCTAAATTGTTTCAAGACGAGGCTCTGTTACGGTGGAACCTTTGGGTTCAGGTAATGGGCGAGGCTGCTACAAATGCTTTAACATGGGATGAGTTGAAAGAAATGATGCGTAGGGAGTATTGTTCTCAGATGGAGGCCCAGAAGCTGGAAATTGAATTCCTGAACCTGATGATGGAAGGTCCAAAGGTGGTGGAGTACGTGCAGAGACTTCATGATTTGTCACGAGTTGTTCCATACCTGGTGGGACCGGAGTTGAAAGGGATGGAGCAATTCATCTGGGGACTCACACCTCAGGCCCTGAGCTTGATGACGACATCAACGCCACCAACAACTATTCATGCGAGTATCATGAGTTTGGCGCTCGCTAAGGAAGCACTTAGATTGGAAAGACTTTTAACCCCTGACTAGAAGACGAAAACTCAGATGGAATCATCTGGAGATAACAAGAGGAAGTTCATTGATTTTTGAAAGGGTACCCAGGCGAATAACAAGAACAAGGCCAAAAAGGGAAAAGAGTACATGGGTATCCTACCTAAGTGCGACAATTGCCTACGTCATCATGTCGGGCGATATAAATACGGAAAATGTGATAACTGTGGCAAAAGGGGGCATCCTAAGGAGACTTGTAGGCTTGGTACTGAACGTGGATATGAAGGCCTAGATGCTAGTGGGAATCACAGAGGAAACAACGACAACAACGACTATCAAGGCAGGACGAGTGACGATCAAAAACGTGCTCAAGGTTGTTTTAACTGCGGAGACAAAAGGCATTTCAGGAAGTATTGTCCTAACAACAAGCAGGCACGTGAAGGAGTGTTCAACAACGGAACTGGGGAAGCACACCAGGATCCAAACATGGTTATCGGTACGTCCCCTGTTAGTCAACGTTATGCATTTCTGTTGTTCGATATTAGTACCAACTATAGCTTCATATCTCTAGAGCTTAGGAATATACTTGGCTTAGTAGCAAGTAAGTTAGATATTCCGTGCTAGATAGAACTAGCTAACGGGAAGCTAGTAGAAGCCAATGAAGTGATTAGAGGCTGCGATGTAAAGCTTGAAGAACGTGAGTTGAAATAAACTTTCTGCCAGTTGAGTTAGGAAGCTTCGACGTCGTAGCTGGAATGGATTGGCTGTGGAGTAACCATGCAGAGATGGGTTGCCACGAGGAGATTATCCGCACCCCGATGGCGAATGAAGAGGCGATCGTGATTCATAGAGAAAAGCAGGATACGCCTCTACAGATTGCCAATTGTTTGAAGGCACGGAAGTTTTGCATAAAAGATGTATTGCCTTCTTAGCTCATGTCGTGGACAAGGAAGCCGAAGTACCGAAGCTCGAAGATATCCCTGTGGAAGGGAACATCCTGAAGTCTTCCCCGAAGACTTGCCAGAAATATCCCCTCAATAACAAGTTGAATTTGACATTGCCTTGGTTTCAGGCACTGCGCCTGTAGCTAAGACACCTTATCGACTTACACCTTCGGAGATGCAAGGATTGTCAGCGTAGCTCCAGGAGTTACTATAGAAGGAAGTTAACAGACCAAGCTTCTCGCCTTGGGGAGCTACAGTGTTGTTCATCAAAGAAGAAGGACAATAGCTTTCGTATGTGCATCAACTACCGGGGGCATAGGTCAAAACTCATTAAAAGTTATCACTTAGGAACTATGTCCGTTAGCTCAAATAAGCCTCATTATTTTGACATATATGCTATTTCAGTTAACCGAACGGATAAAGTACTCAAATTTCTTTTATTGAAATTTCCACCTTTGCATCTAGCCAGTAGATTGTTACATCTCTACTCCTCTTAATGGTAGTTGCATCACAACGATTTTCTTCATTAAAGAAAACACTTCTTTGTCTCGATACTTGATCATTTCTTCATTATAGTGAATACTCATTGTTTCATTTCTTGGAAATTCATATGTTACGCATGCACCATTTTTTATGCATGTGGTTTCATTTTTAATGAGCGTCTCATCCAAGTTCAAATGTTATTTTGCTAAAAGCTAATTGTTGATTTATGATTCGAATGACCTACATTATTGAAATTGTTGGCTCCTTTGCTTTCAAGTCAACACACTTTCTTGAAACTTCTTTTCTTTCAAGTTATATACATGGTTTATCCTTGTACCCATTCCGAAATTCATTTGTCGATACATGTATTTATTGTCAAATTTCGCTAAAACCAAGTTCAATTGCTTGGACTTGTCCATTTCACATCTTTAGTTCAAGACACCATATGATGTATGGAGAGCATTATACTCAAATTCATTTTTGCAAGTGTTTCTTTTGTTTCGAGTCGTAGTAGACTTGTTTGGCCTACGACTCCATTAAATCGTATGTTGAATTCGACACCTTGTGGTGATGTTTTCACTAAATTGAAGCTTGCGCTAATCTCGTTTACGCATCTCATACACGGATTTAATTTTTTATTTATTGATTTGCTCTAAATCTGTTATGTTTCATCATTATTAGAGTAGTCTTAACACAGTTGTGTGTCAAGACAATGGTATATAAGATTCATTTTATATTCCAGTGTACCTCCTAACGGTTCTTTCATTATCGATCGAATGCCTTGCAGTATTTATCGTTTTTTCATCTTCGATCGAAAACAATAGTTCTTTGGTGTTCCATATTCAATTGAAAATTCTGCGATGCCGTTTGAATCGCATTTTCAGGTTCGCTTCATTACACTTTCATTTGACTTCAAAAACGGTGAACTTGTTCGGTCACCACTATTATTGAATTATGACAATTGCGACACCTTGTGGTATCGTTATAAACTTGTAGTTTGTGCTAGTCATGGTCAACCGTTTCACACGCAACTACCCATATTTTTGCTCAACTTGTCTTTTAAACATTCTTAGTGCAACTATAAATTAAGACAATGGTATGCCAGCTTCGATTGTATTTCATTTCGGTGTATTCTTGCGATTCAATACTATCAACACACCAATTTATTCATTCACTTGTTCGAAAGTTGACGGATCATTTTCATGTTAGTGTTACATTTGAGCTTACTGGTTTGGATGTTATTGTTTCTAAACTCATTTGCATATTTTAAACGATCCATTGGAATTCTATTGGTCGAAACTCCTCTTTTGTTGGAACACTGTGAAATAAGTGACACCGGATTTTACATCCATACATCTCGTATCCCTTGACGTCAAATCCTGAGAGACATACCTCTTAACCATTGGATTCTTAATATAGTAAGATGTCCTTGGATTCACCTGATTCAATAGGTCTTGATTCGGTGTTGTGATTAGTTACTGTGGTGTTATTCATATCCATGCATGCATGACGTAACCCTAAGGAGTTAAGGTAGTATAAATTTCGAGGATGAAATTTTCTTAACAGGGGGAGAATGTGACAACTGTCAAAAATCCAGGTATCCGTACAAATTAATTAACCATGATTAGTACTTAATGACTGTGCTGAATTGCAATTAACTGCTTTCTGATTACTGCCATATACATACATGTGCATCATACATTGTTTAATGTCATACCAGTATTGCATGAAAGCTATATTGCCTCAAATGATGCATGAGACATAGTTAGCATAGTTATCTGATAAATCAGGAAAATGCTGACGGAACTCAGCACATAGACAGACAGTGCTTTGAGACACAAAATGAGCCAGAAACTAAGTATTACACTAGTATAGTGTGTAGGAAAGTAAGGATCATAAAACTGCCTTTCTAGTGAGAGTTTAAGTGCCGGAAAGTGCCTAAAACTCACCCAAAGTGCTGAATTCAGCAAAATTCAGCAAAAATCAGCAAAAATCAGCATTTTAACACACTAATATTATGCAGAAATACGGTTAGATGGTCCTGAATGCTTTCCTAAGTGTCGGGAATCAAAAGTGTCACAAAGAGATACATAAAGCACACTAAACTGCAAGGTTTAGCACTTTAACAAACCAGTAACCAACCAAACAACCGGACACTACCCGAAACACCAAATTTACACTAGAAGCACTGTTTTAACATTACCAAGCTAGTTATGATCCCCGAACATCATAACACCTCCTAAAAATATCTAATAACTAGAACATGTAACTAATACTTGGATTTAAACCAGAATGTAACTAATTAAGTTAAAACTTATGCTAGAACACCCCCCCCCCCACTATTTACAGCCCAACATGGCCCCCACAAGTTGATTTGTTTTATTTTTTAATAGATCTTGCTTATGCTTTAAAAGACACAATATACAAGAGTTAAAAACTGGACATGGATTATAAATATACCTAGATGATAATAACCTCCATTTCTCATACACTTATAAACACACACAAAACTCTCCTCTCTTCCCCCTTGCTCTCGATCGACCCCTAACACACATACATCCATCATCATCATTCATCCAATCTCATCCAATCTAAACATATACAAGGGTGTTAAAGATCATACAAACAAGCTAGGAGCTTGTGGAAGATCAAGGACCTCCCTTGTTTGCTTTTATCCACTTGTTTTCTACACTTGAATCATCCCTAGCCTTGAGCTAGTGGTAAGAACCTTGTACACTCCATTTTACTTCCATTTTTAGTGGTTAAAGAAGAATCATAATCAAAAACTTGAAGAACACTAAAGATCATAAGAAGTAAACATGAACATAAGCTTGTTTAATGAAGTAATCTTGATGAATATGAGTTGTTATGCTTGTTGATCATTGATTGTTTGTAGAAATGATGTTGATCATCATAAGATCTTGCTAGATCATGATTAAAAACATAATCTAACAAGATGAGAAAGTAGAAATATGGTAGGATGATGGATCATCCACATATGAATCATGAACTTGAAAGGATACTTTGATTTCATGAAAAATAATGATCAAAGTAAGTTATTAATCATGTAGATCTAAAGATTTATGAATGGTTTTTCAAAGAAACCAAGTTAAAAATATGAGTTTCATTTAATCTTGGTTATCACACAAACAAATCTTATTTTGAGTGGTTAAACAAGTGTAGAAACACTTGTATGACATGAAGAATGCATGAAGAAATATTTTTAGAAAATATGATTTGAAGTTGTAAACATCTATAATCTTTAAAAATGAAGTTTTTAAAGAACTAATCACATTTTAAAGGGGTAACAAGACTTACTAAGAACACTAGTAAGTTACTACAATTTTTTACAAATATTTAAGTTCATGAAGTAGTAGTTATTACTTGATTTTGGCAAAATTGGTAAGTAAAGGTTGTTTGTTGATGATTGTGATGATTTTTACGAAAGAAAATGATATGCTTGAAAGCATGGAAACCTCCATTTTTAGGGGAAACTATGGCAAAATTTTCTAAACATATAAACACTTAGAAAAATATTTTTAAACAAATAGTTACAAGTGTATTTTACACCATGAGTTTCCTACAAAAACTTTGCCATAATTTTTGTTACAAAAATATAATTATTGGAGGTTGATTTTCATAAATAAAAGTGACTAAATATGTAATTAGGAAATATATATTTAGAAGACACCATGTGTGTGATTAATTGTATATTTTGTGTATTAGTTATATTATTTTAGGACATGAAATAATATAACACATCAAAATACCAAGAATTACAATCCAAAATATTACCAAAATTCCAACAAAGAAATACACACATTTACACCAAATATTGGTGAAACCGAACTATGGAACAAGACTTACAAAATATTCCGGAAAATTTATTCACAAAATTTATTCTGGTAAATAATATTTTGGACACCAAGGAAATGAAAATATGATTTTTACAAATACTACAAAAATATATCATATTTTGACAAGGAAAAATATATTATTTTTGGCAAGTATGAAATATATATTTTTTTAAATTTTTAGAAGATATATTATTTTTAAGAAATATATGTCTTCTTACATAAACATGAAATACAATATTTTTGGGTGAAATATATATTTTCTCAAACAAATATGAAACATATCATTTTTTGAAGAAAAATGAGTTTAAATATATTTTCTAAGTTAAGACTTGAAAATATATTAATTTTTAAACTTATGAGAAATTACAAATATTTTTGCCAAAGAAAAATTATAAATAATTTTTCTAAGAAACATACCTTAAAATATATATATTTGGAAATATATACCGAATCCTTATTAAAGAAAATATTCCAGAATAATTAATATGAAATTAAGTATAAAGGATACTTAATGAATACCGTAAAAATACGTATTCTCGTACGTATAAATACACACCGGAATACGACCCTAATAAATGGCAAAAATATACAAGTATAAGAATACGAGTACAAATACCCCATCATTGGGAAGGATATACATGTATAAATACCGGAAGTGTATCAAGTCAACAATATATTATTATTCCAAAATTTAATAAATATAATTTAAAATAAAATATTAATCATTTTAACAAATAATTATATAACTTTGAATAATATCGAAGACACAAAAGAAACGTAACTCAAAGACATAATACTAAGTCAAGGCACGACCTGTTCGTCTAATAGATTAGTACGTTGTAGGTAGTCGTGTTCACCGAAGAAGCTTGAGTTACGATTGTTGAAGACGCAAGACTGTGAATTTCATGACCCCCTTTTCTTTTAACTGTTTTCAGGTTTACAACTTCGGGGGTGAAGTACATGTTTCAACTGTTTACAAACGTTATTATTATTATTTGGTATGGTTAGCTAAGGAAGGGTACTTCTAGATCATGTGAGTGGTGGGTATGACTTATAAGGCCATCAATCCTCGTTGTAGGACCGAGGGACATGAGTGATAGATCTATTTGGGTGTAGCGAGCGCCGCCCATGTTGGACCAGGGTGGCCCATGGGTTGACTATGTCTTACACCCGGAGGCCCGGTACAAAGTCTGCTAGGTTTGAGCTTTCCCGCATCACGTCACACATATTAATGGCCTTGCAAACCATTAATGATATGTTTTTCCTTGTTGCTTTCATACCGGGATTTTCAACCTTACTTACTGTTATGGGCCATTTTCTGAACATATATCCTAACTAATATTCTGCTTTTGATTGTTTATTTTTGATCAGGATACCGGGTCAGGATATTGGTAACATCCTGGTGCGATATCCTGGTATTAACTGAATTAACCACGTGCAGATTAGAAGGTGCGGGTCCCTAACGGTCAAGTGGACCTCTTCTCCTTAAGACTCGGGCAAACCTGTTATGTGAGAGACGTTGAACCCGGAAGAAGTGGACTACAACGTTCACTTGAGGAATATTCGAAGATTCCTGGTTTAATATGGTAGTTAGTTGATTTCGTTTAACTATAAATAGATTGATCGGATCGGTTAAGTCACGGACACTCTCTTTCGCACACTTTACTCTCTAGCTACTAGCAATCACTACACACAAACACTTGTACTCAAATAACATTGTAACACCTAGTCGATCCGCATCATATCCTGCACTGTATCCTGATATTTGAAGCAATAGAAGAACAAGGCAGCTGCGATTGTCAGCTCCTGAGGTTTTGTGCCGGCGATCTAGATTGATCAAGACTTTCCTCGTACATCATGTGTCACACTTTACATTTTCGCTCATTGTTTGATCATAGATACAGCTCTATATCTTGAGCCGTATCCTGAAACTGTTTTTGCAAACAACCTAATTAGCATATTTTTAACGCGCATTTCTAGCACACTACCTCACTTAACTAATTTGATCACTTAATTGCTTCGTTAATTTTTTACCAAAACAATTTGGCGCCCACCGTGGGGCAAGTGGTGCTATCTCTATTAAAAACTTTCGCAAAATCGTTACTTGGTTTTCTATTTTCGAAACTTTTTGCCACACTATTTTCAATGGCCACAAGATTAAACATGAGCTCTTCCACCGTGTCTGCTACAACCTCTGCAACAGTTGGTTCGGTGCTCCCACCACCTCCTCCGAGAATGCAAGCCTCTTCGCAAGGAACCGAGACTCATTTGGCTCGGGATGTTATCCCTGCTCGCAATGTCCAGGGATCTGGTCCTGTTTTAGCTTCTAACGAAGAGATTCTAAATTTGTTTGGAAGTGTACACGAACAGATGAGACAGCAGTAGGAAACTAATCAGATGCTGATGAGAGAGATACAACTCTTGAAGTCTGGCCCGAATTGGCCTGCTGAGAATACCATCACTCCCTTGCAACCCAGGGCTTTGAACTTCAGTTCTGCAGTCTACACTGAGGATAACCGGGGGAATATTGTGCCTAGCCATTCCCAGAATCATACTCCTGAGATACCTTCTTCAGTAAGAGTATCAACTATGAGAAGCTCGGGATATGCTTCAGGATATGGCCCGAACCCCCAAGCTGGTAATGTATCTAATGATAATAATACTCTTGCTACTAATGGTGTTGGATCTTTGCAGTATGCAGGTATGACATCAGCATTTTCCAGAGAGCTTCAAAAACTGAAGGACATGATAGCCAGTGTGCCTGGGGTGGTTCAGCCAATTCCCTAAGTATCCCAGGATAGCCACAGGATATCCCGGTTTGCATATCCTATTTGTGATGCTGAAATCCCAAAAAGATTTCAAACCCCCAACATGAAGCTCTATGACGGAACTACGGATCCTGAGGAGCATATTGCCCAGTATAGGGAAATGATGGAAATCAACCCTCTCCCTCCAGACCTCAAAGAAGCATGCTTGTGCAAGGGTTTCGGTTCTACCTTAACAGGATCAGCCTTAAAATGGATGTTAAACGTTCCTCCTCACTCAATTTTCTTGCAGCCGGAGTTTTGAGAAACTAACTAGTAATCTTTACAGGATAACTCAAGGGCCTCAGGAATCCTTGAGGGATTATGTGAACAAGTTTAGTCGGGAATCCTTGGATATCCCACATCTTGATATTGCAACAGCTGTGCAAGCCTTCAAGATGGGGTTGCAAAAGGATTCTCAATTTTATCAGGATCTTGTAATGAATCCCTGCAGAAATCTCGACGAAGCTCGTAACCGGGCTTTAAGATACATTTGGCTGGAGGATGATAAAAAGATGCAAGAGAGAATTAATTCTTCTACAACCTATGAGTCAACCAACAGGAAATCAGAATCCTCGTATAAACCATACCGTTCTAAACCGTATGGCAGAAATGATGGAAAAAAAGTGAATGCTGTTGAAGACGAGGATCCTGAAGAGTATCCTGAGTTGTCTGAATATTGTTTTTCTGTTAACATACCTGAACTAATGTATGCTATGCAGGGTTTATGAGATAAAGCAAGGTGGCCCCGAAAGAATCAACAAAAGGCTGATTGGAAGGACAAGTCCAAATGGTGTGCCTTCCATGAGGATTTCGGGCATATTACTGAAGATTGTATCGCTTTGAGAAAGGAAATAAGCTATCTCTTGAGTAAGGGATATTTGAAGGACCTCTTGGGAAGAAAGAAGAATAAGGGCCATGATCCTGAGAAGGATCCTGAGCGTGCAGCATCACCCCCTGCGGATGCAAAAATAATTAACTTTATTTCAGGAGGATCCGACATTTGTGGCACATCGTATTCTGCAGCAAAGAGACACGCGAAGGAAGCTAAGGCAGAGAGGGGAGATAAGCCAACGAGAGTGTCAACCCTCACGACTGACAAAGTCTTCACCTTTGACAATGATGACAGGGATACTGTCCAGGATCCCCATCATGATGCTTTAGTAATAACCTTATATGTTGCTAACCATTTTGTACGCAGGATATTGGTGGATAATGGCAGCTCAGTCAACATAATTCAGCAGGAAACTGTTGGTGCATTACATCTGTCGACTTCGTCTTATATCGAGTCTTGAACTGAAAGTTTGAAGAGTGCCTGCTAGTTTGAAGGCTGCTAGTTTGAACAGGGTCTAGTTTGAACAGGGTCTAGTTTGAAGCAGGCTGTGTCACCTTCAAACTAGAGGGTCTCTCCCTATAAATAGGCTTCAAACTTTCTCATTTGTAACATTCTGATTTCCGACGCCGAGGTGCTGACGAAGTGTCTCTGTACTATAAATCGTTCAAGATCAATAAACAAGACATTTATTAGTGAATACAAGCTAAACGAAGACCGAATCAATGAATTTCGCCTCTGATTCGGTCTGAGCACTCTTCTGATCGACTCGTTAGGTCGTTTCACGATCCTACAAGTGCTATCAGAGCTCAGGAGGAAGAGTTCTTACCGTTTAGCTCGTTTTCGCTAGCAAATTCTGATTTTCTACACCTTCTTTCACAAAATTGATACTTTTCACGGTTAAAATCGGCTATAACTTTCACAGAACGTGTAAAAGTGCATTTTAACAAACCCTTGAATGTTTCAGCTCTAAATTCGAAGTAAAACTAGTAAAAATGGCATAAAAATTGGTGCCTGTTTGAACGTAACCTGACCCTACCGTTTGAAACTGTCACCTTACTGTTTGAAATTGCACCTGACAGTTTGAAATTGCACCTGACCGTTTGAATCTGACCCCTTATAGTTTGAAAATGCACATGACAGTTTGAAAAGTGTGCCTGACCGTTTGAAACCAGCACATTACCGTTTGAAAGTGTGTCTGACAGTTTGAAACTGCCACCTTACCGTTTGAAACCGCACCTGACAGTTTGAAAGTTGCCATCGTGACCGTTTGAAATTGTCCATCCAGTTTGAAACATGGTTCCAGTTTGAAAGTGGTTCAGTCTTCACGTGATTGTACTTTGAATTGTGTGAACCGTTTGAAAAGGTTCATCGATTCATGTGTTTTGTCAGGTCTTGTTATTTGTGGTGCATGTGATATTATCGAAAGTGCATTGAGTAGTGTGAACGGTTCATCATTACACGTGATACAATTGTTGTGATCAGATCTATATCATTGATTTGCATGTGAACAAATCATGTCACCCTTGTGAATATATCAGTTTGCATAAGATACAAAGTGAGGTCCAAATAAAACTGTGTATGAATTGATGTTGTCGGCCATTTTCACAAGTGAAAGCCCAAAGTTTGGATAAAGACTTGTAGTGCGGCCCAATTATAATTTGACAATAAAATTGATTGTTGGACTTTATATGTGAAAGCATGTGTTTTAGATTGTTGTCAGTCCATTAATTGTCAAGGTCCAATCATCAATTGAGTTTGCATGTGAAGTATTGAAAGTTGTTGACAATTCATTAATACATGAGGTGATTCAGACGTTTTAGAATTAAAAGGCCGCACATTAGTGAGATTATTTGACCAAGATTTAAACAGTTTATTAATATTGGTTGTCGATTGGATGGAGTTTGCGGCTCAATCTGATTAGTGGATAGGTTGGTTCAATCAGAATTAAGTTGAAAATTTAGTTTACATGTGCTAGTTAAACGGATCATGTGAACACACAACTTGTAGGTCCGCTTTTGTAACAACTTTGGAGGTTTGCTTTTAGTGACAAGTGGAGTTTCGCTTTTCTGTACAACCAATTGTTTCGCTTTTGTGAACAACAAAGATTTGTTGGAATTGTTTAAAAAATGAAAATGAGGATTGATGACAAGGAAAACAATGATCTTAAAAGGTTAAATGATTGGTATCGAGGATATTTCAGTAGTTCCTATCAGAAATTGCCCAAAGAGGTTTGGAGTAAACGTTTCGAATGTTTTCTGAGTAAGGAAGATGAGAAATTGGATGATTTGGAAAAGCGTTTTGATCGTTTGATTGAATATTTGAAAGAAAATCAAATAGTAATATCAGAAGCTGAAATGGTATCAAAGTTTGCTAATGGATTACCTGCTGAATGGAATGTTTTTTTGAAAAATCTGAGAGAAAATTCAAGTTTTTCAAAATTATCTCTGAATAAATTCATCAGTAAACTGAAAAATCATGATTATGAACTTTATCAAAAGAAGAGAGATGTGTTGGATAAGATAAAAATGAATTTAGAAGATTTGAATTTAGACGTGATATATGAAATAAACAAAAGAATCAATGTTTGTTGGGCAGCGAAAAGAAATTTGATGTATGATATGAAAAGGGGTTGTTATATTGATGATAATGGAAATTCTATTAATCTTGTTACAATCTTTGGTGCAGGTACATATAAGATAGAGAAAGAACAAGATCCAAAGAATGAAGAATCAGTGAAGAATGAATCTTCAAATTCTGAATCAGTGTGCTCCAAATGTGACAACTTTAAGACTTACATTGACAAACTCTTGAAGGATGCGGAAAGTTTAAAATCGGAAGTCGAGAAGTTGAAAGATGAGAAGCAAACTGATGTAAAACAGATTCTGGATTTACAGGGAAATTGTGAAAAGCTAAAAGTTGAAAATGTTAAACTGTTAAATGATTTGAACAGTTTGACATCAGAAAACAAGAAGTTGAAAGAAAAAGAAAAATATTTTGAAGAGAAAATTAAAAGTTTTGAAAATGAAAAATCGAAGATTGAAAAAGTTTTTCAAAGTCAAATAAAAATTTTAGAAGATGAGAGAGATTTGTTTGGTAAAAACAATCTTGAAAAACAAATTGCAATCACTTCTCATCTTGAAAAGATTATTCGATTTGAAAAGGAAGCAGAATGTGCTCAAAAGAAAATCAAAGAGTTAGAAGGAAAAATCAGGGAATGGGAAGAAAAGTTGAAGGTTTTTGTGAATACTTCAGCTATTCCTTGCCCAAAACCTGTTAATTCAGTTCCAATAAGTGACGATGTCACAAACTATGATAAAGTCATAGTTGAAGATTGTGATGAGAAATCTGATGATGAAAAAGAAAAAATTGACAAAAAGAATTTATTTTTGAAGTTAAAAGAAAAATTTCAAGAAACTGTTCCACAGTCAACTGAAAAGGGAGAATGCTCTAAGCAAAAACCTTTGAAGAAGAAAGTGGAACAAAAACAAAAAGAGAAAATTTTGAAAAATATTTAAAAAGAAAATAAAAGTTCATCAGATCAATCATCCAATCGCAATAAAAAATTACAAAAAGTAAAAAATGAAAATTCAAAAATTGTTGGTAATGAGTGGTGCAGGTCGGACCACAGAGCTCAAAGGCCAAATCCAGCAAACAAGAGGAGGAAAGATTATCACCAAGCCAAACAGTGCTTTGATCTAAATGTTTGGACTGAAAATGGTGATTGGTACGATAACAGAGTGTGTTACAGATGCGGCTATCAAGGACACATTGCTGTTAACTGCCAGAGTTGAAGGTTTGAATCAAGGAGATGCTTTAACTGCAACATCATTGGCCATATTGCTAGAGATTGCTCAATGAGACCAATGAGAAGATCGAGGGATGAATCTCAGAAGCATGTGAAGAAACCAGTCGATGTCAAGCCCAAAGAACAGAAGGTTCAAGAACCTAAAGTTCAAGAAAAGAAAGTGAAGCTTTCACAGGGGCAGAAAGACAGACTGAGGAAGAAGAGAAAGAAGGCTAGAGAGTATCTAGAGAAGATTTTGTCCTTGGGTTCATCTGTTAAAAATAAGAGTTCTGATGAATCTACTCCCTTGATGGCAAAGTCAAGCAAGACGAATTCATCAGATACAAATCTGAGGACGAAAGAAGAAAAGAAGAAGAAGAAAATGGTCAGCGATGAATCTGACGTGTCAAAGTCAGACAAGCCACCTTCAGGCGATGAATCTGACATGTCGAAGTCAGACAAGCCATGTGCAGGCAATGATTCTGGTTCGTCAAAGCCAGAGGAGCCATTGGTTGAGGTAAAATTGGAGAATTCAAGTTTAACAATGGATGATGAAAATTTTCCACCATTGTTGAACAAGAATTCAAAATCACCCAAGGATTGTCAGGCTTGGGTGAATCTGTTTAAATGAAAAACCTGACTTGCCGGAGTTCCCAGGTTGGTAAGCGTGGGACATGAATCGGCATATTTCTTGAGAAATTCACGAAAGTGATATTTCGTCTTACAAGTGGTAAATCAGGGACATTAAGTTGTACTTGATTTTCTACAAGTGATGTTTGTGGATTGATGTTAAAAATGTTAGCTTTTACAAGTGGTTGAAGAGAACAAGGTGAAGATCCCCATATTTGTGAAATGACATGCAAAACTTATTTTCCGGAAAAACCATTTTGATTAAAACAAACTTAAGTGTTTTGAAATCACTATGGGAAAATGTTTTGTTGTCAGGGGGAGTTCTGATTGTTCAAGCCAAGTGAATGGAGAATTGAAGTGATTCTCATCATGTTGTCACATTTCTTGTACAGCTTGTTTTCAAATTTTCGCAGAAAATCAAAATTGAAACATATTTTGATTTTAGGGGGAGTAAAAATTTTTAAAAAAAAATTGAAAATTTGAAAATGTCAAAAACATTGAAAAATTTAAAAATGAGTTTTGCTGAAAAAAAGAGGAGATGATAGTAAATCAGTGGACTATCATAGTATGCTAAAGAAATGTACAGTCTAAATGTGATAAACGATCTCACTAAAGATGTGACGGTAGGCTCAGCTAGACTAGTATATTTGCGAGAACGATACAAACCTAAAATGAAAAGCCTAGTTCTAGTGGGAAACACGGTTGAAAGTGTAGTACTTGGTTTTGTCCTTCTTGATTGTGTACCTACTCAGTAATCGCTGATTGTCATAAGACATAAAACTGGTTAAGTTTGTGAACTTTTACAAACTTTGCTGAAAAGTCGCTGTGATTGTGCATTTTATTTTGCAAAGATTTAAACTTGTTTTATTTCTTTATTTTGTTTAAGCATCGGACATCCTCTGCGTATACATGAGTATCGACCTGGATGTTGTTGCCTAAACGTTCTGCTTTATTTTCTTTGGTGTTTCGTTTAAGCTTTGGATCACCTCTGCGTATACGGAAGTATCGACCTGGTGGTTAAAACCTAAACAACTTCAACTTGTTTTATTTTTCTTATTTTGTTTAAACATTGGACTTTCTCTGCGTATACGGAAGTATCGACCTGATTGTTAATGTTTAAACATTCTGCTTTATTTTCGCACAAATCACAGTTGATAAAAGTTTAAAGGCATTACTTGAGTCAGTGTATTGCATGATGAGGGGATATGCTGAGATCGTGGGGTCCATAAAAACTTAGTGCAAAATTAATATACCTTAAAGTATCGGTAAGCAGATTGAAAGTTTTTAGATTGAGTTTAAGTGGATAACAATATCGTCAATCTACGTGAATCGTTTAGAACTGAAAATGTTTAAAGCTTAACGGTGCTAGTGATTGGTCACAAAAACTGATATGATCCTCTTACACAAACTCACTAAAATATTGTCTGTAAATATTTCTTTATTACATTTCATTCTATTTCAAAAATCCAAAAAGATTTTAGTGTGTTTTAGTATAAATTTTGAAAAATACAAAAAGATTTTCGACAACTGATGTTGGAAAGCTGATTTTCAAAATTTCAAGTGCTGAACATGATGAACAGGGTTGGGAGTATGTGTTTAACAGAAGAAATTTGTTTTGAGAAAGAAATGTTTGATTACTTAATCGAGATCATTAATTTGAACTTGATGTAACTATTACTAGTAAGTTTTTCTTATTTATTTAAGTGAAAACTTATATGGTGGTGAGAAAATGTTTGCAGGAAATGAGCTAATCAGAGATAAAGCCAGGGATTGATCTCAAGGTGATAGCTAATTCCAGACGGCGATCCCATCATGATGAGAGGGGGAGTCTGACGAGGTTAGAGCCAAAGAGAAGATCCTGGTATATGATAAGAAAGACAAAAGACTGATAAAGACTGAAGATGCGAAGACTCGACACTTAAGACTCGTCAACATCTGAGGGGGAGTCTGTTGGTGCATTACATCTGTCGACTTCATCTTATATCGAGTCTTGGACTGAAAGTTTGAACATGGCTGCTAGTTTGAAGATGTCAAGTTTGAAGGGGTCTAGTTTAAAGGTGGCCTGTCACTTTCAAACGGGAGGGTTAGTCGTGACAGTTTGAAACTGGTCATGTCAGTTTCAAACTAGAGGGTCTTGTCCTATAAATAGGCTTCAAACTTTCTCATTTGTAACTTTCTGATTTCTGACGCCGAAGTGCTGTCGAGGTGTCTCTGTACTGTAAATTGTTCAAGATCAATAAACAAGACATTTAATAGTGAATACAAGCTAAACGAAGACCGAATCAATGAATTCCGCCCCTAATTCGGTCTGAGCACTCTTCTGATCGACTCGTTAGGTCGTTTCACGATCCTACAGAAACATTGAAGAGGATGAATGTATCCCCAATGGATATCACTTCAAAGTGTGCTCGTTGGTTTCAGCGGAGAAGCTAGGAATACCGTGGGAGAAATAAAGTTGCCCGTGTATATTCAAGGGGTTAACTCAATGCAGCGCTTTTGTGTCATGGACTCTCTATCCTGCTATAATATTATACTAGGTAGGCCTTGGATCCATGATATGAAAGTTGTTCCGTCAACCTACCATCAATGCATCAAGATCCCTACTCCTTGGGGAGTTGTCAAGGTGGAAAGTGATCAACAGGAAGCAAAGGAGTGTTATTCTTCTTCGATGAAATCCTCAACAAAGCCTAGTGCAGCATAGCTGTAACACCCCAGCCCGGAATGGGCTGACGTGTCACTTTTACGGAGTCAGATCAAAAACATAATTCCATTTATACTTAAATGTATTACAAGGCTTTACAACTTAATGAAGGATATCTAATCCATTACAATTATTTCTACCGTCTTTTCCAAACACTCGAGCACTCTTCCATATTCCGTCCCAGATTGTCTTGATAACCTGACGTAAAGAAGAAAACACAAAAACGTACGTCTGAGCAAAATTTTGGAAAGTTTTGCCCAGTGTGCGGATAGAGGAAAACAAAAGCTTATTTTATTTGATATCCGGATGGAACTTTATGATGCAAGTAACGTAATTTCAAAATCATATCATACGGATGTACCCATGAGCCAAACTTAAAACGTGACAATACACAGGTAGCTACTCCTGCATACTTATCACATGAAATGGCGAGTTGGCATACCCGTTATCCATCTCCTTATAACTTAAATCCTAGGATCGATCCATACGCCTCCTAATAGCTTATATGTACCACACTTGTACTTAAGAGACGCCGTGAACTGATCTCTCCGTCACGGGTGGAGCACATGATGTTGATGCCACAACAACATGCTCGTGGGACACTCCACGAGAAGCGACACTCAGGGTAACAGAGTACAAATGGACTTATTCCCATAACTTATAAAACTTATTTTCATAACAAGACGTAACATATATTTGGAACATGCGATAATGAGTACAACTTAACAGAAAACTATCGCATGACATAAAAGCTAAATCAAATGATTAGAATAGAAATCGAACGGACTGTCAAATGAATCGATAATCAAAGACGTGAGGAGTTTTAAAAAGACATGGTATTATAACAATTTGACTTGAGTAACATAATACTTGTATATAATATTAAACTTGTAATTTATTTTCTTATAACTTGTAATCCTTAAGATATTTAACTTGTAACTTGTAAACAATAATTTGATTGAAAATACGAATCTTTAGCGAGATTGAAAATCTAAGAGTGGAACCAGTCACCAAGGTATGGATATCAATCCTATCTTGACAATTTCGTCCCCAAAATGTGGTTTATTAAACGAAACAAGATAAAACATTGACTCGTTAATAAGGAACCACTAGAGTATGAAATTTGATTTGTAAATTTATAAACAAATAACTCACAAACCTGTATACTTGTAAATACGAAAAGAATATTTTTCATAAACCATTTTCTAAATAACTGATGTAAAACAAAACCTTTTTCAAAATGTTTGTAACTTCCAACACATATTTCATAACTTAATCTTAATACGGATTTTAAAATCAGAAATGATATACTTGTATCAAAACGACATAAATCAACAGAAAGGATTCTATCCGTATGGAATTTATAACTTATTTCATAACTTAATCTTAATATGGAATTTAAAATCATGAATGATATACTTATATCCAAACGACGTAAATCGAAAGAAAGGAGTCTATCCGTACGGAATTTATAACTTATTTTATAACTTAATCTTAATATGGAATTTAAAATCAGGAATGATATACTTATATCCAAACGATGTAAATCGAAAGAAAGGAGTCTATCCGTACCTTAAAATTTTCAAGTGATGCTACCTTGTTTTCAATTGTAGATTTATACGGGCAGAGTTTAGCCTACTGATTAACCTCTTAACCTATTTTGCACACAAACTAGGTAATTAACTAATACAGCTTTTACGATAACTCACGAGATCAAACCCTCACAATAAATGACAAAGTGCGATACTTAAACATCCAGCGGATTCACAACGAATGACAGAGTATAGTCCGATTTCGAACAGCACTCAAACATTCAAGTCGAAATCATGATGAATGACAAAGTATAAACCCAATTTGAGCAGCACTTAAACATCTATCGGATAGTTTTAATCGATCGGACATTGAATCGTATCAGCGATTGAGTTAATACCCTGTTCTGCAGCACCCCGCTATACTAATTAGTGATTTCGTGTGTGTTAATTGAAGTAAACAGAGCATAACTCCGTGTATTTTCCGACTTTATTCGTCGTTTGAGCGCCCAGAAGCAAGTGCCAATGTCTGCTATTTATACCCGAAATTTGCCCCCCCTTACGGACCGTAACAAATAACCCTTACGGTCCGTAAGGGTTACCTATTGATCATAGGGTTGCCACGCGTGGGACTAGCCTAGCTGAGTCGACACTTTCTGAAAATTTGAATTGGACAGCGAGTTTTTAGGATAATCATCAATAGGGAATACCCCCCCCCCCCCCTGAGTTTTAGGGGCCCTGATCCTGATTCTGATTGTTCTGGAAATCTTAGGGTTTGTGTAGAATCACTTGGGTGTCTTAATTAGGGTTTCCTATTGGACTATAAATCATAAGAAATAATAATTTTTAATGAGGGTTGTTATATTTTTGTTTTAAAATTTTCGGGTGTTACAATAGCAATTAAAGATTCGAGGTTAGGATATCATGGAGGCTTCAGAGCAGGATGTAAAGAAAGTGGTCCTGGATCAGAATAATCTGGATATCTCGGTGCTCGTAGGAACCGATATCCCTCAGGATATTGAAGATCAATTGACTAATTTTTTGAGATGCAGGATGTCAACATTCGCGTGGAAGCACGAGGATATGACAGGTATTTCTAAAGATATTATAACACATAAACTAGGTATTGACAGGTCATTCAAGCCTGTCCAACAAAAGAGAAGGAAGTTTGCTCCGGAGCGAAATGTGATTATCCAAGAGGAAGTTGAAAGACTACTAAGGAGCAAGATGATTAGGGAAGTAAAGTTTCCTAAATGGCTGGCGAATGTAGTTGTGGTACAAAAGAAAAACGGGAAATGGAGAGTTTGTGTAGATTACACAGACATAAACAAAGCTTGTCCCAAAGACCCATTGACTCAATGGTGGATGCTACTGTCGGCCATGAGATGTTAACCTTCATGGATGCGTCTTCAGGATTCCAGCAGATCCAAATGGAACCTTTAGACCAGGAGGATACTGCCTTCATGACACCAACATGTATTTATTGCTACACTGCTATGCCTTTTGGTTTAAAAAATGCAGGTGCAACATATCAAAGATTGGTAAACATGATGTTCATAGACCAACTGGGGGACACTATGTAGGTGTACATCGACGACATGGTAGTGAAATCTAAAAAGGCTGAGGATCACCTCCAGGATATTAAGGGAGCATTTGATATCCTGGATCAGTATAACATGAAGCTAAATCCTGCTAAGTGTCATTTCAGAGTGGGGGCAGGAAAGTTCCTAGGATATATGGTAACTAAAATAGGGATAGAGGCAAGCCCGGAGCAGATTAAAGCTATCTTAGATATCAAATCACCTTCAAATATGAAGGATGTTCAACGGTTAACAGGACGAGTAGCAGCACCGAATAGATTTATTTCAAGATCCTCGGAAAAGTGCAAGGAATTTTATGATATCCTGAAGAAGAATAAGAAGTTTGAATGGGGAGCAAAGCATGAAGCAGCCTTGCAGGATTTGAAGCAGTGTCTTTCAACTGCACCCCTATTGATGAAGCCTGAGGATGGTGAACCATTATCCCTATATCTTGCGGTATCAGGGAATGCAGTAAGTGCTATCCTTGTAAAGGATTATGAAGGTCAGTAGTATCTTGTTTATTATGTTAGTAAAAGTTTATTAGATGCTGAAACTAGGTATTCTCACTTAGAGAAGCTGATATTAGCCCTAGTTATGGCGTCAACAAAACTTAGACATTATTTTGAAACACATAGGATTCATGTTAAAACCAACTATCCTGTTAAAAATGTGCTTAGGAAACCCGAGATGTCAGGTAGGATGGCTAAGTGGTCAGTAAAATTAAATGCCTTTGATCTAGTGTATGAACCTAGAAATGCCATAAAGTCTCAGGCTTTAGCTGACTTTGTGGCTGATTTCAGTAGTGATATTCAAAATGAAGTAGACTTAGAAGTACAACAGCTAGGAGAGAACTTAGAATCCTGGACCTTATATACTGATGGTGCATCTAAGGTAAGAGGTGTAGGTTTGGGTATACTACTAAAATCGCCACAGGGGGATATATTACCCCAGGCTATTAGATGTGAGTTTCCTGCCACTAATAATGAAGCGGAATATGAAGCTTTAATTGCAGGATTAGAATTGGCTAAAAGTATGAATATCAAGAGTTTGCAAGTATATGTTGATTCTTTGTTAATTACTAATTGTTTTGGTCAAAAATTACCGAAGCAATTAAGTGATCAAATTAGTTTTGTGAGGTAGTGTGCTAGAAAGTGTGTTGGAAATATACTTTTTAAGTTATTTGGAAAAACAGTATTCAGGATACGGCTCAGGATATTGAGCTGTATCTATGATCAAACAATGAGCAAAAATAAAGTAAACGACACGATATGTACGAGGAAAGCCCTTGATCAATCTAGATCGCCGGCATAAAACCTCGGGAGCTGACAATCGCAGCTGCCTTGTTCTTCAATTGCTTCGAAAATCAGGATACAGTGCGGGATGTGGTACGGATCGACTAAGTGTTACAATGAGTATGAAATACAAGTGTGGTGTTTGCAATTAGCTAAAGAGTGTAAGTGTTCGAGAGTGTAAGTGTGAATTGTTGTGTTCTAAGCTGATCCGACCTCATCTATTTATAGTAAAGATAAAATAACTAACTACCCTAAACTCGCGGGATCCACCGAATATTCCTTCTTGGAACGTTGTAGACCTGGTCTTTCGGGCTCAACGTCTCTTTCTCAACAAATTCGTCCGAGTCTTGTGGAGAAGAAGTCCTCTTGACCGTTAGCAAGTCTCAACCCTTAACCTGCACGTGGTTAATTCAACAAGCCTCAGGATATCGCCCAAGATGTTAGCAATATCCTCTTCCAGCATCCTGATCACAAATAAACAAACAAAGGCAGGATATTGGTCAGGATACATATGTTAAGAAAATGACCCCTAACAATTGTCCCCAAATATATCGGTTGGGATACCAATCCAACGGATATATTTCAAAAACCTTATCTCATGGCTTAAGGTAATTAATATGACTAGACTCTTGAAATGACAGCGGTGCAACTTCCAAGGCGTTATTTACTTTTTACCCCCCTATATTCATCCTATATTAACCGAGGGACTCCTTGTCTCGGTTATCCTTATCTGCGAGCAAGCATCAGGTATTTTCTAATCTCCTTTCTTTGATTTTTCTTAATTTGCTCAATGGCACCACGAACGAAATCCCGCTCAGACCGGTCAGCCTCAACCCTCATAAGTCAAAACTTTATCACCGATCCAGCAAAGGAGATTTGCTGCTTCAATAATGCTGATATTGCTGCTCTCAAGGACTCCGGTGCCTTTCCCACCGGAACGGTCTTTCGCCCCTTTGACAAGGAAGCCCGATCGGATGTAGCATCCGACGAGTGGGTTTGTTTTTTCGCTTATCCTTTCTCTCTTGGACTCCGGTATCCATTTCCACCCTTTATCTCCAGCTTCTTCGACCTTACCGGCCTTAGTTATGCCCAAGTTATGCCAATGGTTTGGCGAATCTTGATAGTGTTAGATCAAATCAAATCTCTTCATTTTCCTAACCTACTTATTGAAGACCTTCCCGTAGCATACCGGTTGAGATCTCATGGCAATCACCGTTATCTTCTGTTCTCCATCAAGAACCCTTTGGTCCTTAAAGCCACCAAGAATGAGGATCGATGGCGACGAAAATTCTTTTTCGTCAAAAGAGACTCCATTGATAAGGGTCTCGATCTACCGGTTAAATGGTTAACCAGGGGTAGGATTTAGGGTTTTAGGAATATCCCCAATCATATCTTCAAACTGTATCCCGGACTTATATTCTGATGTTTTTATGCAGCGAATTTCAGAGATTTAGTGCCTCCTAGCGCAGAATCCGAATCCAAGATCAAAGAAATCTACCGTCTTCCTGCCAGTGAAAGAACTTTTTCCCTGTCTCTCACAGATCCTCATAAAAAATCAAGCTCAGAAATGTCAGGTAAGCACAATTTCATATGTTAATTATTTTTAAAAAATATGATGAGTTTTAAGAATATATTCCCTTATGTAGTACCAATCGTCAACCTTGAAGGTTTCGAACTTGATGAGTTAGATTGCTACTCCAGCCTTGAACCCATCAGACAAGAATCCAAGACAAAGCCAGCTGCTACACCAAAGCCTACCTCCTCAAAGACTGTTTCAGCACCCAAAGGTCCTCCGGCATCCAGGACCAGGGCATCCAGCTCTCGGAAGAGAAAGGAGACTGACTCCCCAGCTGTTTCTGAAACATTCTCCCTTGAGAATCATGGGTTTAACTAAGCCACCTCATTCCTCAAACAGGTAGAATTTTCTTCCCGATATCCTGTACAAGTATGTTAGTCTTTATCCTGCTTATTTTTCATATTAATACCTGTGTCTTTATCGACAGGGTCTGGATCGCCTCATGCATTTATACGAAGATGCTAGCGGTCTTAACAAGATGTTGCAGATTCAACTGGAGAAAGCTCAAGCCACCATAGCTGATCAAGGGACCATTGCAGCTGCCAAATCCCAGCACTATGAAGACAAATACAAGGCAATGACTCAGGAACATCAAGCCGCCCTCCATAAAGCTAATGAGGATGCTCAAGCCAAGCTAGACGCCGTTCTTCTCCAATATCAGCAGAATATGAGCTCATACCGGGATAGCCTAAAAGCTTCGGTGGTCGTCTCTCTTCTCCAAGCCAGGATAAGGATGGCTTATGAGGCCATGGATCTGGGTTTTGAATGCCCTTCCTGGAATGTAAAGGCTTGGGAGGAGAAACTACAGGGCCTCGGAGGTCATCCCGTTGCTCATCCTGCAAAACATACTGGTGAAGAGCCTTCTAAGGTGGCAGAGGAGGTTGCCAATGCTGGTGATGGTGCTGAGAAGAATCCCGAGGGTGATGCTGGGGCGAATGCTGGCAAGGAGGTTGCTGATCAAGAAGGTGCCGCATCTTAGGCGGCGAAATGGGCGATGATGGATACATGTGCCAAGGCCGGAGCCCATTTTTTAATTTCATGGTTGTGGTTGCATAAACAATTTACTCTTCCTGTCCTTGAACAATTTACTTTTCCTGCACTAGAACAATATGATGACCAAAGGTGAATGGGTCCTAAGTTTTAGGATGAAGCCCTTGGTCATTGATTAGTATAACTTCTTTTGAACATAGTATCGGTTGTAGGTGAACGGGTCCTGTTTTGAGACAGATCCTGCAACCGTTACATAAATTTGGCAAAAACTAATTGTGCTTTTGGCGGATGGGCCTTAGTTTAAGGTGAAACCAAAAGCACAACTTTTGGCTTGTTAATAATATAACTATCTTTTGACTTATTTTTTGTTACCTTGCATTGTTTAGTGTAAGTCTTGGCTTTGTAAAAATTTCATACTGTTATTTTACAAAATATCCTGACCAGTATGCTTAAAAACATACTGCAGAAGCCTTTTATAGATCTTCCAAACGTTCCTTTAACTTTATAAAAATTTCTTCAGAAAGTAAAAAATAGTTTATCTCTTCAAAACCAAGTTTTGATGATGATCAAAGTTCCAAGTCAATACTAGTTTCAAACATCCTAATCAAATATCCTTAAAAGGACTTTGAGGATATATGCCAGGATACTTAACATAATGTTACTAAAAACTTAAATGAGGCTTACAAAGGAAAGATCATACCAGACATAGGATATAAGCCTATTACCGAACTTCAATCCCTTTGCAACTCTTCCAATGAAGATGTCCCCAGTGCAAGGTACTTAGTGCATTAGTCGCAAACTTCATTCTTTTAGCTTTACACCATCATCTTGGCAGGGATGTCCCCTGTGTACAATGTCTTCAAGTATCTTAGAAATCTATTTAATGTCAGTTTCCATGGCATAAGCAATTTTTCACGTCCCGAGGGTATAACCCAAAGATGTACTGGAAATAAATCCTTTGTATCCTGGGGAAAATCACAATTTTTCATGCGCTACAGGCGGGAGTGTATAAACTCCAAGACTTAGAAAGGTGAAAACCTTTAAACCTTAGAGAGTATGAAAATACCCTTTCGTGAGAGAGGGTGATCAATCCTCATATACCGTTAGGATTCAGGATATAGCCAATGGTAACGAAATTGTCAGCCACTTTTACATGGACTGGTCCCGCCACCTTGAACTATCCCTGAATAACTTGCGCTCCAGGCGGGGTGTTTAAACCCAATTCAGAAGAAAGGTGAATACCTTTAAACCTGTGAAGGGATCAGTATCCCTTAAACGTGAGAGAGGGGGCCAATCCTCTAATCTTCTGAGTTATCCTGAGTGCATATTCTGGAGCTATATCCTGAAACATATCTTGCAAGACAAATGTAAACTAAGGTGGGTGTTAGCTTGGCTAACACCCCTCCGATGCTTAAGTCAGTATCAGGTTATAAAGAACAAATTAAACCAAATATATTTAAAAGAAGTAGAGTTCATACCATCTTGAGTTAGAAATTAAATTCTAAACTCACTTGAAATAGAGCTTAAGGTGTATAGCATTCCAAGATCTCGGTAGCATATCCCCCTCCATATTCTTGAGTCTATATGCTCCTTTCCCTGCTTCTGATTCAACTTCATATGGTCCTTCCCATTTTGGAGCTAACTTGCCATCAGCAGGATTAGTAGTATTTTGGAAAGCCTTTCTTAACACCCAATCTCCAACCTTAAATCTTCTGGTTCTAATATTCTTGTTATATGCCCTGGATATTCTCTGTTGATATGCTGCCATCCTTAGCCTCGCTGCATCTCTCTTTTCATCTATAGTGTCTAAATCCTGACTCAAGGCTTCGGGATTCTGCTCAGAATCACTTAAGATAGATCTTGCAGTAGGTATTGTCATCTCCGTTGGAATCACTGCTTCTGCTCCAAACACCAACGAAAATGGGGTTTGACCTGTCGCATTCTTTGCCGTTGTCCTATCAGCCCATAAAACAAAGGGTAATTCTTCTGCCCATCTTCCTTTTTTGGCTCCAAGCCTTTTCTTTAAGTTGTTGACAATTATCTTGTTAGAGGATTCTGCTTGTCCATTTGCTTGAGGATGTACCGGAGTAGATGTGATCATTTTGATTCCCCAACTCTTGCAAAAGTCTGTAGTCCTCTTACTTATGAACTGAGAACCATTGTCATAGATTATCTCAGCTGGTACTCCAAATCTGGTCAGGATATTCCTCTTTATGAAGGATACTACTTCTTGGTCTCTAACTTGAACAAATGCTTCAGCTTCAACCCACTTAGAGAAATAATCCGTCATTGCTAGCATAAAGACTTTTCCTCCCGGAGCTCTTGGTAGCTTTCCCACTATATCCATACCCCACTTCATAAATGGCCAAGGGGAAACAATAGGACATAATGGTTCAGCTGGTTGATGCAGTATGTTACTATGTCTTTGACATGAGTCACATCTTCGAGCATATTCTGCGGCATCTTTTCTCATTGTTGGCCAATAATACCCTGTTCTTAATACTTTTGAGAATAACGATCTGCCCCTAGCATGGTTACCACAATCCCCTTCATGTATATCCTGAAGGACTTCTTTGGCTTCAAGATCCTCCAAGCATCTCAAATACGGTCCTGCAAGAGATTTCTTGTATAAAATATTGTTTATAATAGTGAACCGTGATACCTTCATCCTAAATGCCTTAGGATTTTCATTTCCAGGGATGTGTCCTTCTTTGAGATATCTCATAATTGGAGTCGTCCAGGATTTAGGATCCTCCTCAGGATATTCTACTCCAGGATTCTGTATACTAGTTACTTCTTTATCCTGAGGATTCGTTGCAGGATATAAGACATGTAATATTGGTATTTGTGTCCCTTCAGGTATCCTGATCGATGATCCCAAATTTGCTAGGGCATCCGCTTCAGCATTATCTTCCCTTGGTACCTGTTCAAGTATAAAAACATCGAAATATCCTGCTAATTTTTTGAGAATATCGAGATATTCGATTAATTTCTCACCCTTAACTGCATAGGATCCATTAAAATGGTTAGTAATTAACAAAGAGTCAACATACACTTGCAAATTTTTGATACTCATGCTCTTAGCCAACTCTAATCCTGCAATTAAAGCCTCATACTCTGCTTCATTATTAGTAGCAGGAAATTCACACCTAATAGCCTGGGGTAATATGTCCCCCTGTGGCGATTTTAGTAGTATTCCTAATCCTACACCTCTTACATTAGATGCACCATCAGTATATAATATCCAGGATCCTGAGGATTCTCCTAGCTGTTGAACTTCTAGATCTACCTTATCCTGAATGTCACTACTAAAATCAGCCACAAAGTCAGCTAAAGCCTGAGATTTTATGGCACTTCTAGGTTCATATACTAAATCATAAGCACTCAACTTTACTGACCACTTGGCCATCCTGCCTGACATCTCTGGTTTCCTAAGCACATTTTTGACAGGATAATTCGTTTTAACATGTATCCTATGTGTTTCGAAATAATGTCTAAGCTTTGTCGATGCCATGACTAGAGCTAATATTAATTTTTCTAAATGAGAATACCTAGTTTCAGCATCTAACAAACTTTTACTAACATAATAAACAGGATACTGCTGACCTTCATGGTCTATTATAAGAACGGAACTTACAGCATTCCCTGACACAGCAAGGTACAGGGATAGTGGTTCACCATTTTCGGGCTTCATCAATAGAGGTGCGGTTGAAAGATACCGTTTCAAATCCTGCAGGGCTGCTTCATGCTTTTCCCCCCATTCGAATCTTTTGTTCTTCTTTAGGATATCATAGAAGTCTTTGCATTTTTCTGAGGATCTTGAGATAAATCTGTTTAGAGCTGCTACCCGGCCTGTCAATCTTTGTACGTCCTTCATATTTGAGGGTGATTTTATGTCTAGGATAGCTTTGATCTGCTCTGGGCTTGCTTCTATCCCCCTTTTTGTCACCATATATCCAAGAAACTTCCCTGCCCCCACTCCGAAATGGCATTTAGCAGGATTTAGCTTCATGTTGTAGTGATCCAGGATATCAAATGCTCCCTTGATATCCTGGAGGTGATCCTCAGACTTTTTAGATTTCACCACCATATCATCGATATATACCTCCATGGTGTCCCCCAGTTTGTCTTTGAACATCATGTTCACCAATCTTTGGTATGTTGCACCTGCATTTTTTAAACCAAAAGGCATAGCTGTATAACAATAAATACCTGTTGGTGTCAAGAAGGCGGTATCCTCCTGGTCAGAAGGCTCCATTTGGATCTGTTGAAATCCTGAGGATGCGTCCATGAAGGTCAGCATTTCATGCCCAGCAGTGGCATCTACCATTGCATCAATATGTGGAAGAGGAAATGGGTCTTTAGGACAAGCTTTGTTCAAGTCTGTGTAGTCTACACAAACTCTCCATTTCCCATTCTTCTTCTGTACTACAACCACGTTTGCTAGCCACCTTGGGAACTTAACCTCTCTGATCATTCTGGACTTTAATAATCTTTCAACTTCCTCCTGGATAATCGCGTTCCGCTCAGGAGCAAACTTCCTTCTTTTTTGTTGCACAGGCTTGAATGATTTATCAATTCCAAGCTTGTGAGTGATAATATCTTTGGATATGCCTGTCATATCCTCATGCTTCCATGCAAACGTAGACATCCTGCATTTCAAAAAGTTAATTAATTGTTCTTCAATATCCTGAGGGATATTGGTCCCTACGAGCACCGAAACATCGGGGTTATCCTGGTCCAGGATAACTTTCTTCACATCCTGCTCCGGATCTTCCACGATATCCTGGGCCCGCGTCTTTAATTGCTATGCTGCACTAATTTTGGCTGAGGATTTCATCGAGGATGAGTAGCATTCTTTTGCCTCCTGCTGATCGCTATCAACTTTAACAACTCCCCAAGGGGTAGGTATCTTGATGCATTGGTGATATGTTGATGGCACGGCCTTCATATCGTGAATCCATGGTCTTCCCAGTATAATGTTATAGCAGGATAGAGAGTCCATCACACAGAAACGTTGTATCGAGTTGACTCCTTCAACGTACACCGGCAACTTTATCTCTCCCACTGTGTTTCTGGCCTCTCCGCTGAACCCAACAAGCACGGTGGACTTCGAAGTGATATCCATTGGGGATACATTCATTCTTTTAAGTGTCTCTAGTTGGATTATGTTGACGGAGCTGCCATTATCAACCAATATCCTGCGTACAAAATGGTTAGCCACATATAACGTTATTACCAGAGCATCATGGTGAGGATCCTGGACAGTATCCCTGTCATCAGCATCAAATGTGATCACTTTGTCAGTTGTGAGTGTAGTCATCCTGACAGGTTTGTCTCCCCTTTCGGCTTTGGCTTCCTTTGAATGTCTCTTCGCTGCCGAATACGAAGTTCCACAAATGTCGGATCCCCCCGAAATGAAGTTGATTATCTTGGCATCCGCGGGAGGTGATGCTGCTCGTTTAGGATCCTTCTCAGTATCCTGAGCCTTATTCTTCTTCTTTCCTAAGAGATCTTTCAGATATCCCTTGCTTAGAAGATAGCTTATTTCTTTCCTTAAAGCAATGCAATCCTCAGTCATATGTCCGAAATCTTCGTGGAAAGCACACCATTTCGACTTATCTTTCCAGTCAGCCTTTTGTTGATTCTTTCGAGGCCATCTAGCCTTATCTCCTAGACCCTGCATAGCATACATCAATTCAGGAATATTAACAGAAAAGCAATATTCAGACAACTCAGGATACTCTTCAGGATCCTCGTCTTCGACAGCATTCACTCTCTTGTTTTCATTTCTACCATATGGCTTAGGCCGATATGACTTAAATGAGGATTCTGACTTCCTATTAGTCGATTCATAAGTGTTGGATGAGTTCATCCTTTCTTGCATCTTCTTGTCATCTTCCAGACGGATATATCTCAAGGCCCTGTTACGAGCTTCATCGAGATTCCTGCAGGGATTCATTACATGATCCTGATAAAACTGAGAATCCTTTTGTAATCCCATCTTAAAAGCTTGCACAGCTGTTGCAACATCAAGATGTGGGATATCCAAGGATTCTCGACTGAATTTGTTCACATAATCCCTCAAGGATTCCTGAGGCCCTTGAGTTATCCTGTAAAGATCACTGGTTAGTTTCTCAAAACTCCGACTACAAGAAAATTGACTGTTAAATAAATTAACCAAATGAGCAAATGAAGTAATTGAGTGAGGAGGAACGTTTAACAGCCATTTTAAGGCTGATCCTGTTAGAGTAGAACCAAATCCCTTGCACAAGCACGCTTCCTTGAGCTCCGGAGGGATAGGGTTAATCTCCATTCTTTCCCTATACTGGGCAATATGCTCCTCAGGATCCGTAGTCCCATCATAAAGCTTCATGTTGGGGGTTTGGAATCTCTTTGGGATCTCAGCATCACAGATAGGATATGCAAAACGAGATATCTTGTGGCTGTCCTGGGACACTTCCGGGATCGGCTGGACCACCCCAAGTACACTAGATATCATGTCCTTCAACTTCTGAAGATCACTAGTAAGTGCTGATGTTACACCTGTATCCTGCAAAGATCCACTAATGTTAGTAGCATGAGTATTATTATTATTTAACACGTTACCCGTTGGAGGATTTTGCCCATATCCTGAAGCATATCCTGAGCTCCTCATGGTTGACATCCTGACCGAGGAGGGTATTTCAGGAGTATGATTCTGAGGAAGACTGGGCACAATATTCCCCCTGTTATCCTCAGTATACACAGCTAAACTAAAGTTCAACGCTCTGGGGTGTAACGGAGTGACATTGTCCTCCGCAGATCTGCTCGAGCCAGCCTTTAGGAGTTGTATCTCCCTCAAAAGCATTTGGTTTGTTTCCTGTTGCTGCCTCATTTGTTCCTGCACACTTCCAAATAAGGTTAAAATTTCATCATTAGAAGCTAAAACAGGAGCAGATCCCTGGATACTCCGAGTTGGGATAACATCTTGAGATTGTGTAGAGGCTGGCATCCTTGGAGGAGGTGGTGGAAGCACCGAACCGGTAGCCGCAGAAGTCATAGCAGACACAGTAGAGGAACTCATGTTTGATCTTGAGGCCATTATGGACAATGTGGCAAAAAGTTTTGAAAATAGAAAACCGATTAGCGATTTGACAAAAATTTTTAGTAAAGAGAGCACCACTTGCCCCACGGTGGGCGCCAAATTGTTTTGGTCAAAAATTACCGAAGCAATTAAGTGATCAAATTAGTTTTGTGAGGTAGTGTGCTAGAAAGTGTGTTGGAAATATACTTTTTAAGTTATTTGGAAAAACAGTATTCAGGATACGGCTCAGGATATTGAGCTGTATCTATGATCAAACAATGAGCAAAAATAAAGTAAACGACACGATATGTACGAGGAAAGCCCTTGATCAATCTAGATCGCCGGAATAAAACCTCGGGAGCTGACAATCGCAGCTGCCTTGTTCTTCAATTGCTTCGAAAATCAGGATACAGTGCGGGATGTGGTACGGATCGACTAAGTGTTACAATGAGTATGAAATACAAGTGTGGTGTTTGCAATTAGCTAAAGAGTGTAAGTGTTCAAGAGTGGAAGTGTGAATTGTTGTGTTCTAAGTTGATCCGACCTCATCTATTTATAGTAAAGATAAAATAACTAACTACCCTAAACTCGCGGGATCCACCGAATATTCCTTCTTGGAACGTTGTAGACCTGGTCTTTCGGGCTCAACGTCTCTTTCTCAACAAATTCATCCGAGTCTTGTGGAGAAGAAGTCCTCTTGACCGTTAGCAAGTCTCAACCCTTAACCTGCACGTGGTTAATTCAACAAGCCTCAGGATATCGCCCAAGATGTTAGCAATATCCTCTTCCAGCATCCTGATCACAAATAAACAAACAAAGGCAGGATATTGGTCAGGATACATATGTTAAGAAAATGACCCTAACACTAATCATTTAAATGGAACCTATGCAGCTAAAGGTGAGAAGTTGATCGACTATCTCGAATATCTCAAAAAATTTGCAGGATATTTCGATATTTTCACACTTGAACAGGTACCAAGAGAGGATAATGCTGAAGCTGACGCCTTGGCAAATCTAGGATCATCAGTCAGGATACCGGAAGGAACCCAAATACCGATATTACATATCCTATATCCTGCAACGGATCCTCAGGATAAGGAAGTAACGAGTGTTCAGGATCCTGAGAAGGATCCTAAGTCTTGGATGGCTCCAATCGTAGGATATCTCAAGGAAGGACACGTCCCAGAGGATGAAAATCCTAAGGCCTTTAGAATGAAGGTATCACGATTCACTATTATAAATGATGTCTTGTCTAAGAAATCTCTCGCGGGACCGTATCTGAGGTGCTTAGAAGATCCCGAAACCAAGGAAGTGCTTCAAGATATACACGAAGGGGATTGTGGTAACCATACTGGGGGCAGGTCATTGTTCTCAAAGGCGTTAAGAACAGGATATTATTGGCCGACAATGAGAAAAGATGCTGCAGAATATGCTTGAAGATGTGATGTATGTCAAAGACATAGTAATATATTACATCAGCCGGCTGAGCCACTTTATCCTATAGCCTCCCCTTGGCCATTCATGAAGTGGGGGATGGATATAGTAGGAAAATTGCCAAAGGCTCTAAGAGGAAATGTCTTCATGCTGGAAATGACCGATTATTTCTCTAAGTGGGTCGAAGCTGAAGCATTCGTTCAAGTTAGAGATCAGGAAGTGGTATCCTTCATAAAAAGGAATATCCTGACTAGGTTTGGAGTACCAGCTGAGATAATTTGTGACAATGGATCTCAATTTATAAGTAAGAGGACTACTGACTTTTGCAAGAGTTGGGGAATCAAAATGATTACATCCACACCGGTACATCCTCAAGCGAATGGACAAGCAGAATCCTCAAACGAGATAATTGTCAACAACTTGAAAAAGAGACTAGGGGCTCAAAAAGGAAGATGGGCAGAAGAACTACCCTTTGTTTTGTGGGCTGATAGGATGATGGTGAAAAGTGCAACTGGCCAAACCCCCCTTTTCCTTGATGTTTGGAGCAGAAGCGGTGATCCCGACAGAAGTGGTAATACCTACAGCGAGATCCAACCTCCAGGATCCTGAGCAGAATCCTGAAGTCCTATGCCAAGAATTAGATACCATTGATGAAACAAGTGACGCGGCAAGACTAAGGATGGCGGCATATCAACAGAGGATATCTAAAGCATATAACAAGAATATAAGGACTAGAAGGTTCCAGGTTGGAGATTGTGTATTGAGGAAGGCTTTTCAGAATACCACTAATCCTGCTGATAGAAAGTTGGCTCCAAAATGGGAAGGACCCTATGAGATTGAATCAGAATCAGGAAAAGGAGCATATCGACTCAAGAATATGGAGGGGGATATGCTACCAAGATCCTGGAATGCTATACATCTAAAGCTCTATTTCAAGTGAATTTGGAATTCTAACTCGGGATGGTATGGATTCTATCTCTTTTATTATGTTTTAATATTATTTATTGTTTTGAACCCATTACTGACTTAAGCATCGGAGGGGTGTTAGCCAGGCTAACACCCACCTTAGCTTACAGTTGTTTTGCAGTATATACTTCGGGATATAGCTCCAGGATATACATTCAGGATACTTCAAAAGAATAGAGGATTGGCCCCCTCTCTCATGTTTAAGGGATCCTGATCCCTTCACAGGTTTAAAGGTATTCACCTTTCTCTCGAATTGGGTTTAAACACCCCGCCTGGAGCGCAAGTTATCCAGGGATAGTTCAAGATAGCAGGACCAGACCATGTAAAAGTGGCTGACAATTTCGTTATTGTTGGCTATATCCTGGATCCTAAAGGTATATGAGGATTGATCACCCTCTCTCACGAAAGGGCATTTTCATACTCTCTAAGGTTTAAAGGTTATCACCTTTCTAAGTCTTGGAGTTTATACACTCCCGCCTGCAGCGCATGAAAATTTGGGATTTTCCCCAAGATACCTATGGGATTTTCCCCAAGATACTAAGGATTTTATCTCCAGTATGTTTTTGGGTTTTACCCCAGTAACATAAGAACTGTCCAAACAGTTAAAACTTGATTTCAAAAATTAACTAAGTGTTTGAAGGCTTTATGCACAGGGGACATTCCTCCCAAGAAGGTTGTGTAAGGCTCGGAGAATCAAACTCAATGCACTAAGTATTTCCGACTGGGGACATCTTAGTTGAAGAAGTTGCAAAAGGATTGAAGTCCGATACTAGGGTTACACCCTATTCCTGGTATGATCTTTCCTTTGTAAGTTGCTTAAACTTTTGAAACTATGTTTAAGGCTCGAATATCCTGATGAGAATATATCTTTAGGATATGTTCTCACAATGTGTTTTCGGTATATGTTTTAGGATATTTGATTGGGAGATAATACTTGGGTTGAAAATAAATACTCTGTTCAAACAAGTGTTATCCTGTTTATTTTGAAAAATAAACTATCTTTTATTCTTTAGAGACTTTGTCTAAATTGTTTGGATTATGAGAAGTTCTATTTGACAAAAGTCTTCATAGGATGCCACTGAGTATATTGATCAGGATATTTTAAAAAAATAATTGCACAAATTTTGCAAAGCTAAAATTTAAACTAAGTAATGCATGACGAAAAATTAAATAGAACAGCAAGTAAGTCAAAAGGTGGTATTATTTAGACGATACTAGCCGATAACCAAAGGCTTCGTCCTAAAACCTAGGACCCATCCACCTTTGGTTATCAAATTGTTTTAATTCAAGGAAATAAAATTGTTCAAAGGGCAAAAAATAAAATTGTTCAAACAAACGAAACTCTCAAATAAAAGGGAAATAAGTTTTCGGAGGCAGCGCCTTCTTCTTTCATGGCATTTTCCGCAGCATCCTTCTCAGGATCAGTTTGAGCATCCCTCACAACACTAGTTGGTTTTTCGACTGCGTTCGAAGATCCTTCAGCTGCGGGTTTAACAGGGTTGCTGCCGAGACTCCTTAGCTTTGCCTCCCAGCCATTGACATACCAAGAGGGGCATTCGAAGCCCAATGCCTTGGCTTCGTGGGCCATCTTTAGCATGGCCTGAAGAAGGGAGGTAATGACGGAACTTTTAAGGCCTTCCCGGTAGCTGATCATATCCCGTTCGTGTTGAGCATGGGCAGCGTCAAGATCGGCTTGGGCCTCAAGAGCAGCTTTGTTGAGGGCGGCCTGGTGTTCTTGGATCATAGCCTTGACCTTGTCCTCGTAATGCTGAGATTTGGTGGCTGCAATCATACCCTGATCAGAGATGGTGACCTCGGCTTTCTTTAACTTGGACTCGAGCGTCTTGTTGAGTCCACACGATTCCTGGTATAAATGAACCAGACGTTCAAGACCCTGCAAAGTAAGAGAACAGGTATTAGTCCTAATAAACATTTATAACCAGCATAAGGTGCAGGATATAGCTCGAGGATACTAACCTGGTTGAGAAAAGAAGTCATGAATCCGCTTGCTTCAATGAATCCATGGTTCTCATAGGGGAACATATCAAAGAAGGTAGGTGAATCAGGCTCTTTCCTTTTATGAGAACTTAAACTCCGGGGCTTAGTAGCTGGCGAAGGCTTGGGAATGATGATAGCCTTAGAGCTGCTGGGCTTGGATGAGGCCGTGGCCTTGGGACTGGGCTCCTTCTTGACCTGGACATGATCGGAATAACTATCCAGCTCATCAAGGTCAAAAACCTCAGGGATCTTGGCTGGTGCTGCATAGAAGGAAGAGGCCTACATCCTTATTACCCTTCATTATATTATCTTACACTAATCAGTCATTTCCAAAATAACTCTTACCAGACATTTCAGATGATGAATATTGACTGGAACTTGGGATGTGTGTGGTAAAACTCCTGTCACTTGTCGGTAACTGGTAAACTGCTTCGATTCTTTTTTCTGATTCTGCAGTAGGGGGAGCTACTTCCTTAAAGTTCACTGCAAAAGAATCAAGTAAGAAGATATTAGCACAGGATAAGAGTCTAAAAACACATGGGGATATTCATGATCCTACCGGTGGTTAACCACTCCACCGGAAGACTAGCACCCTCATAAATGGGGTCTCGTTTGACGAAAAAGAATTTGCGTTGCCATCCGTCCTCGTTTTTGGTGGGCTTAAGTATAAGGGGTTTGCTGGAAGTTGAGAAGAGCAAGAATCGACTGGAACCGTGTGATCGGAGGCGGTAAGCTATCGGCAAATCCTCGATGCAGAGGTCGGGATAGTGAAGGTTTTTGATTTGATTGAGCACGATCAATACTCTCCAAACCATTATGCATGGTTTGGGCAAAGGAAATACCAGTAGCTCGAAAGAATTGCATCATGAACTCAGGAAATGGATACCAAAGACCTAGCGAGAAAGGGTATGCCGGAAAACAAACCCAATCGGCAGAAGAAATATCTGATCGAATTGATCGATCGAATGGTCTAAAAATAGTGCCGTCGGGGAACGCACCGGAGGTTCTTAAAGCCGCAATGTCTGCGTTATCAAAAGCGCAGATCTCCTTCTCGGGATTTTTGAGAAGATTTTGCTGAACGAAGGAGTCCGACGATTCATCGGTTTGAGAGTGTACTCTAGTGGCCATTGGAGGAAAAATAAAATTAACAGGAATTGAGGAAAGGATGAGTGATTACCTGGAGATTCTGTTGATGATATCTGGTTATCAAACAAGAAGAGAGAAGATATAGGGGCGTAATGGATATCCATCGAGTGAAAAGCTCGTTGGAAGTTACATAATGCTATCTTGACCGTCGCTTCAATTTAATAACCTCGGTTTGCGTGATAAAGTTTTAAAATATATCCGTTGGATTGGTACACCAATAGATATATTTTGGGGAAAATTGTTATGGGCCTTTTTCTGAACATATATCCTGACTAATATTCTGCTTTTGATTGTTTATTTGTGATCAGGATACCGGGTCAGGATATTGGTAACATCCTGGTGCGATATCCTGGTATTAACTGAATTAACCACGTGCAGATTAGAAGGTGCGGGTCCCTAACGGTCAAGTGGACCTCTTCTCCTTAAGACTCGGGTAAACCAGTTATGTGAGTGACGTTGAACCCAGAAGAAGTGGACTACAACGTTCACTTGAGGAATATTCGAAGATTCCCGGTTTAATAGGGTAGTTAGTTGATTTCGTTTAACTATAAATAGATTGATCGGATCGGTTAAGTCACGGACACTCTCTTTCGCACACTTTACTCTCTAGCTACTAGCAATCACTACACACAAACACTTGTACTCAAATTACATTGTAACACCTAGTCGATCCGCATCATATCCTGCATTGTATCCTGATATTTGAAGCAATAGAAGAACAAGGCAGCTGCGATTGTCAGCTCCCGAGGTTTTGTACCGGCGATCTAGATTGATCAAGGGCTTTCCTCGTACATCCTGTGTCACACATTACATTTTCGCTCATTGTTTGATCATAGATACAGCTCTATATCTTGAGCCGTATCCTGAAACTGTTTTTGCAAACAACCTAATTAGCATATTTTTAACGCA
Source organism: Helianthus tuberosus (assembly GCA_030545235.1). Taxonomy (NCBI): domain Eukaryota; kingdom Viridiplantae; phylum Streptophyta; class Magnoliopsida; order Asterales; family Asteraceae; genus Helianthus; species Helianthus tuberosus. Next base: position 30,529,371 of record CM060373.1, on the reverse strand, counting down.
CATTTCTAGCACACTACCTCACTTAACTAATTTGATCACTTAATTGCTTCGGTAATTTTTGACCAAAACACTTACATACTTACAATGATTTCAAAGGTTTATTCATACACACAAACAAATACACGAACTCGCTCAACTTTTGTTGATTTTTTCAAAATACATGTATTTCAGGGAATTAGTAGTGGATCTGGCGGGCGTTGGATGTTTCAAGCTGCGTAAAGAATAAAAGATGTCATCCATGGTCTTAGGGTTTGGTCAGTGTGTCTTATTCCTGGACGAGACACTTCTCCCATATCCTGGTTTAATTTAATGTCATTTGTCGAGTCTTTGTGAACTCTTTAACAAGTTGTATGTTTGTACTCGAATTTGAATCTCTATGTTTTAAAACAAGGTTGTTATGTTTTTAAACTTAATTAATGGATGACCATCTATGGTTTTATCATATAGTTGTTATGATTGAATGCAATGATATTAAGAAAGTCACACCATAATAACGCTTCCGCAAAAGTCAGGGTGTAACATCTTGTCCTATCGCTCGCGGCCCACGTAAGACCAAGCTTAGGTCTTCGCGGCCCGCCACAGACTAAAAAATCTGATTTTTAATTAAATTAAATAAAAATAAAGGTATTCGGGGCCCGTTTTTGTATACGGTGTGTATTTTAGGGCATATAGGGACACTCTAAATATTTTTAGGGTGTTAGAATTATTTTGGTGGGTTGTTATATATATGACAGCGGAGAGCAGGAAGACTGTGACAACTCGTATTTCAGAAGCCTTTCCTTGTGTTTTGATGTAATTTGCATGTACGCTACTTGAATAGTTGATGTGTTGATTGTAATTGAATGTACATGAGTTTGTTAGGTATATGTGTTATGTGGAAGTTATTAGTATAAATGCACAATGTTAACCCGATCGCACAACACCCTTTGGGTCGCACACTCACCCACAACCGCATACTTCCTTTCTCTCGGCCCAATCACCTTGTTTCGAATTCATGGCCCAAGGGCAGCCCAAAGCTGGGTTTGGCCCATTTCCCTTGTTCGCATATAACACAATGATTTGTGTGTGTAATCCTCATAACTTAGCAAAACATTAAAACACAGAAAACCCTACTCTCTCTTCCCCTCTCTCACTCGACGGCAGCCCATTCCCCTCTATCCGAAGCTTTCTTGTTCGAGATCTTGGTTCCATCATCTCATCCGGTTAGTGTTCGTCCTTTTTATCTATTGATCGATATAAGTGGATGTTTGATTATGTTCTTATGTGATGATTTGTGTTAGGATTGCATGTTAGTAAAATCCTTGATGAACAAACTTGCAATAACAAACTGTTAGAATCGATTTAGGGGCATGAGTAATGTTAGTTGATGATATAGAACTGTTTAATGTTGTACTCGTTGTATGATTATGTAATTAAAACCGGTTTAAAGGATGATGTGTTGTTAATGGTCATGATGATCGAATAGTGAGTTAGGGTTCTTACACATAAGAGTTTTGATCGAGTTTGAATGATGATTATGATTGATTATAGTTGTTTCAATTAAGTGATGATCTGTAACTGCATGATAGCGAATGATGGTTGAAATAACTGTCCCAATGATTCGGTTTGAATGTTCAGAATGATTGATAAAAATTGTTGATCATGATTATACTTTATGAATGTGTATAATTGCTGACTAAATGTGATATTTGATCTGATTGAAATTGCCAACTTTGCTAACTGATGTTACGGAGATAGTGGGCAACAAAGAAGGGGTTACATCCTCCTGGGTCTCGACTGAGGTTTCGAGTCGAGACCTCATGGTTTCGACTCGAGACTAACCATCACCAAACAAGAGAACTCGAGACAGCCTGGTTGCGAGTCCGGTTTTGACTCGAGACCTCATGGTCTCGACTTGCAATTGCATGACCCGGAATCCTCTAGTCTCGACTCGAGACCGTTGACCCGAGACCGCATGATCTCGACTCGAGACCTTAGGGTCTCGACACTAATTTTGATTGAGCCGCATTGTATGAAACTTGCACACTGTTGGTAGGCCCATGTACTTGGGCCGCACACTTGGGCTTAAAACCTGCACTTATACGCTATTGTTAAACATGTTATGTGTATGTTGTTAACCCTGCTTGTATGCAATCTGTTAGTATAAGTGTAAAACCATACGTGTGTTATTCGAGTACGAACCTGACTTGTATGGTAACCATAATAGGACGTGATTGACCACATTAGCTCAAGTGCTTTTATCTGCCGAGCTAATCTAAGGTGAGTTCACTGCTCTTTTTCAAGCATGCGTCCCGGGGAAGGACAACTGGTAAATATTCCAGGGAGGAATACTGGGTTATTGGGTTTAACTGGAATGTTAAACTGGAATGTTGGATAATACACTCACTTTCTATCAGTTAAGTCCCATCTACTACCGAACTGGTTGCCGGGGAGGCAACGGGGTTATTACTTGATAGCGCTATTAGGTTTGGCACCCTCACACCGTACCGGGGAGCACGAGCGTGAACTAATGACCTTAACCACTCGACCAATGTTTGATAGAGCATTGGGAAAGGGCAAACAAACTGACGCCATCTTGCGGTATCGAGTTATTATCAACATGCTTTTAAACTAATATTTGGTAACTAAACGTTTTGACAAAATGTGAACTCGCCAGCGTTATGCTGATACACTTGTCTGCATGCTTGGAGGTCGCTAGAATTCTGGACATGGAACTTGCTATCTGGGATGGCTGGAGTGGTCATGGATCGAGATACTTGGAATTACGTAACAAGACTATCTATCTTCAAACACTTGGTTTTTAAAAAAAAAAAAAAAAAAAAACTTGAACAATGGTTTACATTATGCTTCCGCTGACTATGTTGGGTTTTAAGTTATGTTTTGGAAATACAATAACTTAATGAATGGAAATTTTTATTTATTATCTTGTTATAGTTCAATGTGATTAGTGGCTGGATCCTGGTACATCACACGCCTCACGGGGGTATCCGCATGTGGTATTTTGGGGGTGTGACAAAGACTACCTGCTTGAAGACATCATGACAAAGCAGGGTATTGTGTTCATGGAAGAATTGCATAACGCCATTTGTTTGAACACATACATTGACTTAAAAATGGTGTTGAGGCAAAACATGTTCAAATGGAGGCTTTCGAATCTTCAACAACAAGAAGCCAATGAAAGTGAAGGTGATGACATGGATGAAAGTCTAGATGAAGACTCCGGGGAAGAAGACGACGGAAGTGATGGATACTTTTTGGATAAAGTATCTTATGACGAGGAGTTTTAATTTTTTTTGGTTTTCTTTTGTGTAATATTTTTTTAAAGATAATTAAATGCTATATTTCTCCATTTAGTTTCAAAACGCCAAAAAAATACTACAAAAAGTTATTGCTTACAAAACGCCAAAAATAATAAAAAAAATAATTTTCTTGTTTAATATTTTCTCTGTTATTGATGACTATATGCATGGCATGAAGAGATCAATACCAGTGTAAAATGCTATTTTGGACTCTATTATTATAAATAGCATTTAAGCAGGAGTTGATCTTCAATGACATGTCACCAAACAAGAATATCATACCAAAAAACAGGATGCCACTAACAAGCTTCGTCTTTTTAGACGGGCATTATGTAGGAAAGTTGACATCTAGCTAAGGTATTCAAAGGTTCAAAACGCCAAAACAAATTCTAGAAGAAGAAGCTGATGACAATGAAGATTTGGATGAGAAATTAGATTACTATTTTTTTTTTCATTTTCTATTGTTTTGTTATCTAATTATCTGTTGCTTATTATCTAATTCTCTACTAATAAAATACATTATTATATAAAAAGCCAAAAACTACAAACACCAAAATGCTAATAGTATGAAAACTATGGGAACGGATGCTGGCAAAGCACCTTGTTAATGTGTTAAACGCTAAAAAATTGACTAAGCGCCATTAAAAACATTTGGTCTTATTGTAATCTTATGAAAATATTAATGAATCGTAATGAATTATTAACAACCCCACGAACGCCAAAAAAATGACCAGGGAAACGCTATAACGCCAAAAAATTATTCATGTGACACAAAAACAATTAATTCAACGTGACAGATCCAAGAAACAATAAAACACCAAGTAGTTAATGAAAATAATTAACGCCAAAATAATCTTAGGCGCCAAAATTGAAGCAGCATGTTACACAAAATTGGGAAATAAAAGAAGATTGAAAAGACAAAAAAACCCATCACGCCCTGATCATATCCCGCGCCACGTGTTAGGCCAGGATGCGTTCTCACCGTTCTCACACTTTAGGGCGTTTTCTCCGGATCCTGTTTATATATATATATATATATATATATATATATATATATATAAAGGACATGGAAAACCATAAGCTAACAAAGAACTAACCTTAAAGCTTCAATCTTTGAATTTAGATTCGAGCCCCTACCTAACATTATTTAGCAAATAATATTGATGTACATTACTATGTATATAAAGGGTAAACACTATACGTTTCAAAATTTAAAAGTTGTTTCCCACTTAGTTTTTTGCCACCCTTTTTTCATAGAAGATTTGTTATAGTATTTATAATGACATGTGATGGAATATTCATTCTAAAGCGAGTCAACCCCGTCAACCCCGTGCTAATAAATGGCAAATATATCTAGTCATTTTTTACTTTGTCAAATAATATCTATACAAAATCGGTTAATTCATTCTAATCGGTTGCTGATGGTCATTTCACTGCAGCGGTTAAGGTTTTATGCTCCTCGGGGGTCGCCCCTCTCAATAAGAATACTCTGGAGGCTTTAGTGGCTAAGCACCCATGTATGCCCCCTCCTTCCATGCCTGCCTCCTTGCCTTTTGAGTCTCCTCTTGTGGTGGAGTCCGATTGTGTGCTCGGGTGTATTAAATCTTTCCCCAAAGGAACGTCGTGCGGGAGAGACGGCTTAAGGGCCCAACATCTTTTAGGTGCTTTTTGTGGGGAGGGGTCTGTGATTGCTGATAGCCTGCTTAGGGCTACTTCAACTATGGTTAATTTGTGCTTGGGGGGAGGTGCCCGAGGAGTCTGGCGGAGTTTGTTGCTTCTGCTCCTCTTACACCTCTTCTCAAACCGGATAATGGGATTAGGCCTATCGCTGTTGGGTCGATTTGGAGGAGGGTGATCTCCAAGGTGGCCATGAAAGGTGTTGGGAAGGAGATGGCCAAATACCTTGGCAATTTCCAGTTTGGGGTAGGGATTCCGTGTGGGGCAGAGGTCGGTTCCTTAATGAGTACCACCAATATGGGTCTCTTGCTATGCTTACTGTTGATTTTTCGAACGCTTTTAATTTGGTTGATAGGACAGCCCTACTGTACGAGGTAAGGAAAAGGTGTCCTTCTACTTCTACGTGGGTCGATTTTTTATATGGTCAACCAGCTAGATTATATGTGGGGGATGAGTATATTTGGTGTTCTACTGGCGTTCAGCAGGGGGACCCCTTGGGGTCCCTCCTTTTTGCCCTTGTTCACCGAATAAGGGATCGCTACAAACTTCTATTTCACGCCTGGTACCTTGATGACGGAACGCTTATTGGAGATGCCACCCAAGTGGCTAATGCTTTAGATATCATCAGAGCTAAGGGTCCTTCCTTAGGGCTTCAACTTAATATAAAGAAAACTGAAGTTTTCTGGCCAACCTGCAATGGTGTAAAGGTTCAGGAGGGCTTATTCCCTCAGGGGATTGGGAGGCCGGTGCGGGGTGTGAAACTGCTGGGGGGTGCCGTTAGTCGTGATGCAGAGTTTATTAGTAGTGTGGCTCTTAAAAGAGCGAACTGTGCAGTCTAGCTGATGAGGTGCCTTAAACGCCTACGGGACCCTCAGAGCGAACTCATCTTGCTTCGTTCTTGTATGGGTTTTGCTAAATTACTGTTTGGTCTTCGAACGTGTCAACCTTCTTTAGTCGGGGGAGCTGTCTCTGTTTTTTATGAAGGCCTCCCGGGAGCATTAGAGGATATTGTTGTTTGTGGGGGTGCCTTTTTTGGAGATCTCCAATGGAGGTTGGCTTCTCCCCCGACCAGGTTCGGAGGCTTAAGGATTTGTACGGCCGAGGATGCCTCTTCATATGCGTTCGTGGCTTCAAGGGCCCAATCTTGGGGTTTACAAGACCACATACTCCGAGAATGTGGTGGGGATGTTTTAGACTCTGATTACAGGAGTGCGTTGGACCTTTTGCATAGTTCTCTTCCCGACCTTGATATTGGCGGTTTATACATTAAAGACACCGCCCCTCCTAAATCCCAGAAAATTCTGGCGAATGCCTTATATGGCGAAATTGTTAAGAGGTTTGAAGACAAGTTTGTTTTATCCCCTCGGAAAAGAGCTGTGTTTGAATGTCTACGTGCCCCACATGCTCAGGATTTTCTGTCTGTCGCACCTATTGAAGGCTTGGGGCAACACATGTCGGCTGTGGAATACCGTGCTATCCTTAGATACCGACTGATGATTCCTTTGTTACCAGTTGACGAGCCATGTCTGGTATGCCGTAAAGCGTGTTTGGATTCTTTCGACGAGCACGCGATCCACTGTAAAGAGCTACCAGGGTTTAAATATCGGCATGATTGGGTGAGAGATGTGTTATGTGATGTTCTTAAGCGGGTCGGGATCTCTGCCAAAAAGGAGGCTCCAGTAAATTTCCTGACTGACCCCTTAGAGGGGAGGTCCACTTTACCCCCGGCGGACATCCTTGTGTTTGGATAGAAAGGGGGGAAACACGCTTGTGTAGATCTAACGAGAGTCTCCCCCCTTGTCGGGCTCAAGGACAAGGGCTTTGTCGTAGGGCAAGCGGTGCTCAAGGCAGAGGCAAGCAAAGTGGCAAAACATGAGAAAGCCTGCCTGGAGAATCAACATGTGTTTGTCCCGTTTGCGTTTGATACCTTTGGTGGTCTCGCTCCTGACGCTGTGCGACTTTTGAATTGGGTTTAAAAAGTCGTTAATAGTAATTCTTCGTCGCTAAAGGTTTCAAACTTTGTATTTAGTAGAATTGGTTTTTCTATTCAAAAGTGCGTGGCGGCGCAACTTGTTGCCCGACTACCTGCCATTGCTTTGTAATTGCTCTTTTTCGTGTGGAATGATATTGCCGATTTATTTTCATATCTAGTTTTTTTTACATGGTATTAGGATTTAGGATCTAGGGTTTACCTTTATGATTTAGCCTTTAAGGTTTAGCTTAGGGTTTAGTTTTAGAGTTTAGGGTTTGTGGTTAAGGGGTTAGGACTTCAAACGTATTAAAATTATGCTATTAGTATCTATTATCCCGTCCTGACAAGTTGGTCTAGTGGTTAGTCGCTTGATTTCTCTCCTTGAGGTCCCAAGTTCAACTCCCACTAGCATCACTTTGAAGGACATTGATGGTTGCAATGAAGTTTAGAACTAGGCCTCTCTAGAGGTCGTCAGTTCGAAACCGAGCCGAACCGGGTTTTATGGTAGTGGGCCTTCGGGCGGCGTGTTTTCCCTGGAACTGGTGTATTGGTGGCCCGGGTATGCATCCAATTCTGACCGTTATGGAGGAGGGGATGCATTTGCTCGATTGAAGGCATCTCGGGATGCTTATCCGGTGATTTAGTTGACCGTTTGAAAAAAAAGTATCTGTTATCCCAAAAACAACGAAACTTTCCATTAATAAAAACTTCGTTCTCAAAACCGATAACAATTCTTATGTATGTAACACAACCGACAATCGTAAGTATAATCAATCATATTAAACTTCAAATACATCCAAATTTACTCTATATAGTTAATTAAAGTAAACAATATCAAAAGTTTATAAAGATAGAAACTTTAGTTTAAAAAACCGATGAAATGATACGTATGTAACATTAACTAGCACAATTAACAACTTTAGCCTAATTAATTAATTTGTATATTGAATTAACTAATAAAAAATAATAATATTAATAATTTTCGAAATATATATAAATATGCAAAAGTAATCCTTTTATTTTATGCATAACCCAATAAATATCTTAAAATTCTACTCAAATTGGTGATTATCTTGGATGAATATTTAAAAATCAAGTCTAATCCTAAATAATCTCAACATAACCTAATATTAGTTCTATTCCGTTTATGATTTTTAGCAACTATAATGATTTGAGGATAAAACTTGATCAAGAAGCCAAGAGAGTTGTAAACTAACTCAATCTCCCATCTTTATCACAACTCAACCCCTCCATCTATTTCTTTATTTAAAATTCTATACCTCATCCCCTTTCTCTTCATATCCACGACCACAACAACCTCTTAAGACTATTTTGATCATACAACATCGTTAATAGAGGTGTTCCAAGCGTTGAAACTATGATATGTTAGCTGTTCATAATAGGAATACAAGATTAACATGAATCTATGATATATTAGCCGTTCATAATATGAATCGTGCTCGTTCAATGCGTTGAAACTTGTAAAACACCAGAACAGTGCAAAATCAGAATACGTACTTCAGAAAAATCCGATTTTGTTTTGCATGTAATGGGATAATATGAGCACAAAATCACTTAGGGGACGTTTGGTTCGCAAGAATTCAATGGAATTTAAGGGAATTGGAATTTGAATTCCATCTCTTAAGATGTTTGGTTCACAGAATTTGATGAAATTAGAATCCCAATTCCAATCTCCATGTGTTTGGTTGAAAATGGAATTGGAATTGGAATTAGGCATGAATTCCTTCAAATTCTTTTAACTAAAGCAATTCAAAATTCTTACTATATGTAAAAGAATTAAAGTAAATTCATTGGAATCTTCGACCGTTTCGACCCGCACCTTTCGACCCGTACCGTTTTGACGCGAACAGTTTCGACTCGTACCGTTTCGACGCGAACCGTTTCGACCCGTAACGTTTCGACGCGAACGGTTTCGACCCGTACCGTTTCGAATTGAACCGTTTTGACCCGTACTGTTTCGACCGATACTGTTTCGACCAGAACCGTTTCGACTCGAACCGTTTCAACACGAACCGTTTCGACCCCTACCGTTTCGAATCGAACCATTTCGACCCGTACCGTATCGTTTCAAATCGAACCGTTTCGACGCGAACCGTTTTGACCCGTACCGTTTCGACCCGAACCGCTTCGACCCGAACCGTTTCGACGTGAACTGTTTCAACCTGAACCGGTGGTTGTGGGTGCCGGGGTGATGGATTCCAATTCATTTGACAATCAAACACAACAAAAAAAGAAATGAGATTCCAATTCCAACAATTTCCAATTCAAATTGTAATGTTTAAATTCCAAATCCAATTCCTTCAAATTCTAATTCCTATACAAATTCCAATTCTAATTCCAAATCATTCCGCGAACCAAACGCCCCCATAGTTCTTAAGTCTAAAATAGTCTACTAGATGCGTAGATAATGTAAAAAAGGTTTCATAATTTTTGGAAAACCATAAACTGGTTTTTATGATTTTTAGATGATTGAGGGCCAAACTGAGTTTTCTAACAAAATTTGGGTGTTTTACGAGAGTCATAACTCACTCAATATAAGTCTAAATTACATAAATTTATACAAACGGTAGTCCTATCAGTCCTTGTATTTTTGCAACAGGTCTGGTATTTTATCGACAAAAACTTAATTTTTAATTGTTTTTGGTGTAATCTGTCGCTGAAAAATCGTTGTTACTACCTTTCAGTGTTCCACAATTTTTGTACCCACCGGAATAACAAAATTGTTTTTAAAGAAATAAAACATATTGTAACTTGATTCAAAACAACATTAATTAGTCATTAATGTCAGAACCAAACATGTAAACCGTAAGATAAGATTCAAATGCTTGGTAAATCACCAACACTATTCGTAGTGCTTAAATCAGAACTAGTCCTTATACATGATATCTATATGGTAGCCATCACATAGGACCCTCTTAGTTGCTATTGGTGAACTTGTGTGGAAATCTCTAAAACGCAATCAGGTTAGTTACCTATGCTGTTAATGCGAAAAAAATATCGGTTATCGGTCAAGGACTGATATTTGAGATATCGTTTATCGCGGTGAGATATCGGTGGGATATCGGTAATTTATAATATCATGCAAAAAAATATATATATTCATATCTAGAAGTCTAGAACCTACATAATATTAATAGCAAAATAAAGAAGTGTTCATCAAGATCAACCAAGGCACCCGGTTCTTCATTTGTTCATCATAACTTAAAACACTAAAATCCGATTGAAGCACAAGAGCTTGGGAGGGACGATTAGGGTTCAGCAGACATCATCAGTTGTCGTGTTAAGTGTTCGAAGTGTGATAAAGGTTATAATATATGGGCCAAAAAAGCATAAAAGAACTGGGATTTGTATTTTGTTGGCAGCCCATAAAGAAAAACATAAAAATATGGCCTACCGATTTTCTCACCGATATTTACCGAGATATCGCCGATATTCTCTCTACCGAGATTCTACCGATATTTTGAACCGATATTATGTGCCAAGACCGATAACCGATATAGCACCGCTATATCACCGAGATAACACTGATATTAACTGCCCAGTTAGTTACATAGCCCTTTCCTTTTAAACTTTTAGGTGAAACATGTGCAATACTTAAACATTGGCAATCATGCCATATCATTGTATCTTTACACTTCTTGTCTTAAACATTACATTAGGAGCTAACATTAGATACTCGTACAATCATTAACATTTAGAAAAGTTAACTTGTCGTAGTTCCTTCAATCACAAGGTTTGATTGTGCACCCCATTTATTCCTAAGTGTTGCTTTTACATGGTAGTTCAAGATAAAATTTTACATGCTAATTGCTTAATTCAGTTTTCATATGCAAACCTATGTATGCTCTCAAACTTCTCGAAGTTGACCCTTTCATTTTCCACATGTTTCAGGAAACAATGCATGGAACTTATCAGGATATCATATCTAGGATGCCTTGGACTTAGTTTTAAATATTAACTGAAATCATTTATTTATTTGGCTAATCTATTTTGTTTGGATGATATTTAATTAGGATTTTTAATAATATTTGAACTTTTAGTTAATCATGTGCTATTGAACAAATCCATAGCACCCCGATGTTTTCGTCATCGGTTGGAGTGTTACAAGAACCAACCCTGGTGTATGAACACGAAATTTAAAGAAAAGACCGAGTATGCGTATCATATGGTGGCAAGCGGGTTGCTCTCCCACCTGATTGACAAGTTCGATCCATACTCTCCCTCTTCTCCCTCCCATGGCCGTGTCCCATCCTCCTTCATTTATCTTGTTTACTTAACAAAACATTAAAAATCATGATATTGCATTCTAGTAATTAATTTTTATAACATAATTTAAGAATTCAGGGTTTACGGGTTGGCTGTGTTGGGTTTCAGTGGTGTCAATTTTACTTTTATCAAAAACAGGTTTGACATATTTTATTAACTAAAATATATAATTAATAAATACGCAGCGGAATTAATATATTAATCAACACCAAAACGAACCGAACAGGATCATGGTTACAGACATGCAAATACGGTATAAAAAATTAATTAATCTACTGATGAGATAGATATACCTTAGCGGTTAAAGACTAACCGTTTGAGACACCGAGGTACAATGAACGAGTTGCTAGAACACGAACTAAAACGGGGTGCGTCGGGTAACCGGTGGTGTTCAATTGAACAGCAGCGATTGAACAATACTTTTCACAAGCATGGGGTTGATAAGTTCAATGTGATTGTGTATGGAATACTCACAAAACAAAAAAAAAATGGCATTCGTCTGATGATGCTTGGCCGCCTATTTCAACTACTCCTTCATAGTTTATTAAACTATGAGTTATGTTCAAACATAAAAGAATATGTGAATGACTCCTTTCACATATGCTAGGACATCTATATAGTATGAATTCATATTATGTATTAAATATGTTCACATGCAACCATATAGTATGTATGATTTAATAATTACCCGGGTACAAAAAATCTAATATATGTAGTACAGGTTCAAGACGCGATAAAGCCCGAGAATAACAGAATAAACGTTATACATATTATTTATAATTAGTATAAATAATAAGTCCGTTTATTTCGTTAATTGTTCGTGATTACCAGTTAATCGAGTTAAGTGGATTTAGTGTTCATTGCCCAAGGTGTAACTCTTACGTGTCACAGCTCGGTCAGCAGCATTGACTTATCGAACCCGTACATATAAATCCAACAATCTCCCACTTGGACGGGTTTCGATAAAATCCTCAACGCAGACAGTTAGCGGCGCTCTAGCTGCACATGGCTGCCCCCAACAAGGTATGACACTTTAAAGTCATTAACCAAAACACCTTGCCATTAGTAACAACTTACTAATGCAAGACAATAGACTTATGGTAATCGTTGTCATTCATCCTTTCTGTAAAAGACATAAATTGAAGCAATGAGACATGGATCCTGTTCATTCTCATATGGCGTTCAATTATTATTGTTCTCGATCAAGAGTCAAAGTGGTCCGAACAAACACACAGTATGTTTGGGTAAGGCCTTACACTTCACCGGTTTGAATTAACGAGGGCGCCACATGTCTAACTGTTACATATCATGTAAGAGTACAGAATCCCTTATCGACTACATACAACTCCCACTGAACTTCAGAACTATTCCCAATTAAAGCCTTTATGACTGGCAGTTACGCAACAATGGTTGACAGTAATCAAAGAATAACCCTTAGTAAACGGAAGTTCTAATATGTATCTCAGGTCAAAGGATACTAAATGAGTATACCAATATCAAAACATCTTATGACTAAGATCCATGAAGATGATTTGATGCGAGTTACTTCCAACGTCATTCTCAATGAGGTCTGTGAATTTGGAAGTCAACTCCTTGAGTCCAAAGTCAGAATAGTCTTAATTCAGAATCGTTCCCACGAGTCTGACCGATTACGGATAATTTAGAATACAAGATTCATGGATTAAACGTATTAAAATCGAACGCAGTTGTAAGATTCAAACTTTGCATTTAACCAGTAAATCAAAGGTGAATTCAAAAGGTACAACTGTTTGAATGTTCGTACATCCAAATACTAAATCAAAACATACGGCTAGCTAATCTAAGACCGATAGCTTGTCCTGAGTCATCGGTTTAGAGAACGGGTCTGCTAGGTTTTGATCTGTGTGTATTTTTCTTATTAAGATGTCTCCTCATTCCAGTATCTCCCGTATATAGTGGAACTTTCTTAGAATGTGCTTAACCCTGTGATCTAGGCTCCTTGGTTTGAGCAATGGTTCTTGTGTTATCACAGAACACCTAGATTGGTTTATGAATTCTTGAAACCACATCGAGGTCGCTGATGAACTACTTCATCCAAGCAGATTCTTCCGCAGCATCTGATGCAACTATACATTCGGATTTGGTGGCTGAATCCGCCACTATACTCTGTTTGGAGCTTTTTCCAATAGACAGCTCCTTCGTTGAGAGTGAATACGAATCCTAATTGTGAGCGAGAATCATCTCGGTCACTTTGGAAGCCAGCAACAGTGTAACACCTTACAGTGAGCTCCTCTTCCACTCCTCCAAACACCAAGAACATATATTTGGTTCTTCTCAAGTACCTCAGAATGTTCTTTACTGCAGTCCATTGGGCAATGCCAGGACTGTGCTGAAAACGACTGGTCATGCTTAACGCACACGAGACGTTAAGTCCAGTACATAGCATACATGATTGAACCAATCGCTGAAGCATATGAAACTACTTCCATTTGCTTAAATTCAATGTCCGTTGAAGGAGATTGCGATTTGTTCAACACGGTTCCTTTAGTCATAGGAACACCTCCTTTCTTGGAGTTTTCCATCTTAAAGCGTGTCATCATTTTGTCTATGTATGTACTTTGACTTAGCCCAAGAAGTCGCTTAGATCTATCCCTATAGATCTTGATTCCTAGAATATAAGCTGCTTCTCCAAGATCTTTCATTGCAAAATAAGTTCCCAAATAGTGTTTAACTTCGTTAAGCATAGGGACGTTGTTTCCAATAATCAGTATATCATCCACATACAGGATGAGGAATGATATAGTGCTCCCACTAGCCTTTCTGTAAACACAAAGCTCATCTTCATTCTTGACAAAACCAAACTCTTTGATCTTCTGGTCAAAACGAAGATTCCAGCTACGAGATGCTTGTTTGAGTCCAAAAATGGACTTATTCAGCTTACACACCCTACTTGGATATTTAGGATCGACAAAACCTTCAGGCTGAACCATATAGACATCTTCATAGAGATGCCCATTAAGAAAAGCAGTTTTGACATCCATTTGCCATATCTCGTAGTCATAGTACGCGGCTATGGCAAGCAATATCCTGATCGATTTGATCATAGCAACGGGCGAGAAAGTTTCATCATAGTCAATACCCTGAGTTTGAGTGAAACCCTTCGCAACTAGCTGTGCTTTAAAGGTATGTACATTTCCATGGGTATCGGTTTTTTTCTTGAAAATCCATTTGTTCCCTACTGCCCGAGATTCGGGGTAGCTCAACCAAGTACCATACTTGATTGTCATGCATAGATTGCATCTTGACGTTCATGGCTTCTTGCCATTTCTCAGATTCTGGATCTAAGATTGCAGATTTGTAGTTAGCAGGTTCGTCATTAGACTCAGCTACTAATAAGACTTCGGGACCTTTTAGACGCCATAGACATCTATCAGATTCTTGCGAGTTCTACTACTTCTGCAAACGCTTGTGTTTTATGTCTGATTCATTGGCAACAACTACTTGTTGATCAGACAGTCCGACTACCTTAGCGGTTGTTTGTGGTTCTTGAATTTCTTCAAGATCAACCACATTATTTCCAGTTTCTCGATTAAGAAGTTCTTCCTCGAGAAAGTGTCCTTTCCGTTTGATAGAAATCACATTTGCATCAGGATTGTAGAAACAATATCCGCTTCTTTTATAGTATCTGACGAAAACAATCTTTTCGCCTCGAGGATCGAGCTTATCATCAGAATCACTTGTGATGTATGCTTCATATCCCCATACTATAAGGTATTCCAAATCGGGTTTACGCCCATGCCATAACTCATATGGCGGTTTTGTTTACCTTTTAGTCGGAGTCAAAATGACAATGCGGGTAGCGGTCATAAGAGCATGATCCAAAAGGAGTGAGGCAAGTTAGTTCTATACATCATCGATCGAACCGTATCAAGTAGAGTTTGATTTCACCTTTCACTCACGCCATTAAGTTGGGGTGTGCTAGGTGGAGAGGGTTGTGAAACTATTCCACACTCTTTCAGATGATTTAGAAATTCAATGCTGAGGTATTCACCACCTCGATCTGATCGAAGTACTTTTATCTTTCTATCAAGTTGGTTTTTAGTCATGGTTTCTAGACATGGTTCTGAAAGGGTCATGTACATCATGTGAATGAGTTCTAGAAAACCATTGATCCGTTCATCAACATCGGTGAAGGGGTGCTTTGTGAGTTTGCCAGCTAAGCAAAATTCGCAATCATCAAAGGAGTCCTGTCTAGTGGATCCAAGAATCCCCTTGGACTGGAGCCATTTTATGCGTGCCTTACTTATGTGGCCAAGTCTGAAATGCCATAAATATATTTCATTTATGCGAGCCTTTTTACGCTTAGAAAAATGATATATGTTACTACTTGTTTGAACATCAATCTCATAAATACCATTTCGAGGTTTAGCCTCAAAATAAAAGACATCATTCAAGTAGGCTATAATAGAAGAACCATTTAAAACGTACTTGAATTGAATCCTTGTTCAAACAGTGTAGAGACTGAAACAATGTTTCTGGTCAAACCAGATGCATATAAGCAGTTATTTAAAGTAACTACAAGGCCAGGGGAACATGAAAAACAAAATGTTCCAGTTGCAAGAACTGGAACTCTCTTTCCATTACCAACTATGAGTTCCAGGTAGCCTTGTTTCAGCTTCTTCCACTTTTCAGGTTCTTGTAAGACATTGACGATGTGGTAACCACATCCGGTATCAAATACCCATGTGTTGCTAGAAACAGTGAAAAGTTCGATAACATAAATAAGAACATCGGAAGAAGTGCCAATGTTGTTGGCCTTGTTCATATTCAGCTTGGCTAGATACTGTGGGCAGTTTCCTTTCCAGTGCCCATTTGGTTGCATTCAAAGCACTGACGCTCCTAGGAGGGTGTGGTTTTGCAACATGCTTGTTGTTGGTGGCATTTTTGGCAGCAATAACAACTTTTCTCTTGCCTTTGCTCTTATGTTTCCTTTTCTTGTTATTGGGCTTCATAACACCACCAGACTTGACCATTAGAACTTGGTTGCTTTTGTGGAATAACCAAGTTTGTTCATTTGGTCAATGTATCCTTTCATCTTTAGCACATGAGTACTGATACATGATCCTTTCAGCATTTTACAGCTTATGAGCTGTTTCATGGTGTCATATCGCTCATGTCGGGCTTGTTTCTGGAACATGCCTTTCAGTTGCTTGGATTATGTCATAAGCATCCTTATCTTCCATGTTCTTCTGAAGATCAGGAGACATGGTGGTTTTCATAAGGTAGGGTACCTCAACGGCATCCTCGTTATGTTTCTCCAGTGCCTTGCGAGCAGTAACAGAATTACTTTCATGCTCGGTAGGGACTGGGCCATCTAAGATATACAGCTTTTCCTCCATCTTGAGAACTATTCTCAGATTGCGGTGCCATTCGAGAAGGTTGGTGTTATTCAAAAAAAATTATTTCTTTTCAAGTATAGACTTGAGAATGAAGGAGTTATTTTCGATGACATCTGTTAAGCAAAAATTATTTAATTAGTATTTTCGATGTATATTTCCTTATTTAATTAATGACCCATTACAGTAATTAAAACAAGGAATGAGAATCTGGCTAGGTCAGTATTAAAGGCAGCTGTGGCATACACTTTAGTAAGTGACTAGGCAGACTGACAACGAGTGTCAATTGTGAGAATTGCACAACTCTTGGATATGAGGCCGCTAAGACAACTCTTGTCTATGCATTGATACGTTTAGCCTCATCTATGCCGACTTTTTACTTTCGAGACAGCTGGAGCATGTGATGAGAAAAGAAAAAGTAATAGTGTACCTAAAAGAAGGTACTTGTGGAAGGGCCGAATGTGTCAACGAAACCCTTGCACCTTGGAAGGATAAGCTAGACATCAAGTGCGGTGCTGTGGCTCCAAACACTGATGGTTCGCATTACGTTCCAAGTGTAGCTTGTGATAGGATGGCATAGACTATTGATTTTAATTATGGGTTAATTTTAATATTTACCAAATAGGGTCGCAAGAGCCAATTTTAGTATATATTTTAGTCGTGACATTTTGATGAACCCTTTTATCTCTCAGGACACTTAATTTTAAATAACCTATTAAAACTAAGTTTGTCGAGACTTGGAATAACCAATTTTAAGTTAATAGAAAACTACCAAGTTAATAGTTTTGAAAATAAAAACTAGTTTAATTTGCAAAACTTAATTGGTTATTATTTGTTTCAAAAACAACATTTGTTTTATAACAAAAACTTTAACAAGTTGTAAATACAATTTAGAAGTTGTTTTAATGTGATTGTTTTTAATATTTTAAAACTCCTTTTAAAATCATGTTGGTATTTGGGTTGGTTATGTTATAACAAATTATAAGATAAAAAGCAACCACAATAGCAAACTAAATATGTAAATCTATATGGCCAAAAATTGTTCGATCTTGCTAGAGCCTTATAGCAAGATCAAATGGGTCACGGGGTCACAACACACAAACAACCATAAGGATGGACTTGAGTGCATCTTGTTGTCTTGAGCAACTCCCACTAACTCCAAGACTCCTCTTGGTATTCGGTTTTCTTCGGGTCTTCGTATCAACAATATTTAACAAGTAAATATAACAAAGAAAAAAAACTATCTATTACAACTTTGAACCACACGACGGGCCAAATCAATAAACTACTTATTACAACTTTGAACCATCTCAGTGGCAAAAAATAATAATTACAAAACCGAATAAAATATACAACCATAAAAAATAAGGTCGGGCCAGATTTACATATTCCACAACAATCACAAAATATACCGGGCAATCTTTTGGTCAAGCAAAACAAATAAAATATTGACCAAAATTAAAGTTGACCTTAAAATTATTTAGATCAGAAACTTTTAAAAAAATTAAAGTTTGTGTTCTAATTCCGGTTAAAAGACCGGAACCGATTTGCATGTTGTAAGCGTGGCTCTGATACCACTGTTAGGTTTCAGTGGTGTCAATTTTACTTTTATCAAAAACAGGTTTGACATATTTTATTAACTAAAATATATAATTAATAAATACGCAGCGGAATGAATATATTAATTAACACCAAAACGAACCGAACAGGATCATGGTTACAGACATGCAAATACGGTATATAAAATTAATTAATCTACTGATGAGATAGATATACCTTAGCGGTTAAAGACTAACCGTTTGAGACACCGAAGTACAATGAACGAGTTGCTAGAACACCAACTAAAACGAGGTGCGTCGGGTAACCGGTGGTGTTCAACTAAACAACAGCGATTGAACAATACTTTTCACAAGCATGGGGTTGATAAGTTCAATGTGATTGTGTATGGAATACTCACGAAACAAAAAAAAATGGCATTCGTCTGATGATGCTTGGCCGCCTATTTCAACTACTCCTTCATAGTTTATTAAACTATGAGTTATGTTCAAACATAAAAGAATATGTGAATGACTCCTTTCACATATGCTAGGACATCTATATAGTATGAATTCATATTATTATATATATCAATTTCTAACAACCATTTGCGCCAGTCTACTTTTCTATTTTTCCTTTTTACCACAATGGTTTTTTTGCTTTTTGCTTTCTCCACACAACCATGCTTTCTCAATTTCTCATTTTTAGCAAGTTCGATATTAATTCTCCGAAGATTTCCAAAAACCCTAACTCCACATGGAACGATCGAGCCGAAAACACAGGGATTCCGATCACACCGAATCAACCAGAGACCACAAGCATCGAACCACCAAACACCGACGATCACCACCACCACAACCACCGTCGCAGATCCGAACGCG
Organism: Helianthus tuberosus; assembly: GCA_030545235.1. Lineage (NCBI taxonomy): Eukaryota > Viridiplantae > Streptophyta > Magnoliopsida > Asterales > Asteraceae > Helianthus > Helianthus tuberosus. Next base: position 30,510,344 of record CM060373.1, on the reverse strand, counting down.
AGAAATCCGAAGACGTTGTGAAGCGCGAGAGGTCGTACGACAGATATGACGTAAACGATACGGAATCAAGAGAGAAATCGGTTGATAACAGACGGAATCACAAGAGAAAAGATAGAGGTTACAGTGATGATGAAGATCGGTATAATGATGCACGAGATAAACGGAAGGAGAGGCGGAGGAAGTTTGAGGATAGGGTGAAGAAGGAAGATGTGGACTTTGTTGATGATGACGACGTGGATAAGAGGAGTTTGAATGGGGAAACGGTGGTGAAGAGAGAGTCTAAAGATGAAGTGTTTCGTGGTTCTAATGCCAATGTAAGGGTTTTTTTTTTAATAGTTTGGTTTATATTTTATAATGATAATGATTTTGATGATTGGCATTATCTTTTTATATGGTTAGGGTTTATGTATGTTGTATTGCACTTGTATATAAATGTCTTTATTCTGTAACTGATGTTAGATGTTAGATTTAAATCTAGGGAAAGCTTCACTCAATAGTAGCCAAGTTTTCCAAGTGGTTAGTTGCAGATGTTCATTAGGTGTTTTAGTATGTTCTTATTCTGCACTTTGATGTAAAATCTAGGGAAAACTTCACTCCATGGAAAACTTCACTCCATAGTAGCCAAACAAAAAAATCACATTACGTCTCGGGGTTATTTGAATATGAATGTTCATGGTTACTTTTGTTCACGTTTTTTATGTTTTTATTAAGCTAACACAAATTCCTTTGTTACCTATGGCTTTAACAGTGAATCCCTAAATATGGGAACAACACTGTGGCAGGTAATTGTTTACTTTTTATTCATACTTTGCGAAGCTTATTACGTGATGTGTGTTTGTTTTTTATTGATTCAGATTGGGCATTTTTAGGCGTTTTGATCAGAATAGAGCGTTGATCAGATTGCTTCTAATTGCTGAGATTTGGTTATTTTGTGTTCATTGAGGAGGCCACTGTTACAAGCATTAGGTGGATTTAGGTTCATGTGTTGTTTAAATAGGCTATCTTGGTGAGAAGGGTGCTGATCCTTATGATCTTAAACAACAGGTAAACTTCATATACATCTAACTCATTATCTCAATAAACTCTTACAAAGTGTTTAAAAGATGTATTTCGACATATGGTGTTTTGATGGTGATAGTGTCATTGGGGTAACACAATTGGAGCTTTGGTACTAACTACTATCTTTTTTTATTACGAATGTTTGTTCATTTAGTGAACTTTCAATTGTGATTGAGATGTTTTCTATGATTTAAGTACTTTTTTTTGTTTATTTGAATAGGAAAATGTGTTGGCTGAATCAAGGATGATGATTCCTGACTGTCGCAAACGCCTTGAGTCCTCGCTAGCTGACCTAAAAGGAATATTGGTATGCAGTTTATTTATTAGTTTATATTTTATTTTGGTATGATAATTATCTGACAAAACTCACTATCTGCTCTGGAAAATTGTATTAGCCAATAGCCAGAAGATAGGATATAACTATATAAGTGTCTATGATTTAAGTACTTTTTTTTGTTTATTTGAATAGGAAAATGTGTTGGCTGAATCAAGGATGATGATTCCTGACTGTCGCAAACGCCTTGAGTCCTCGCTAGCTGACCTAAAAGGAATATTGGTATGCAGTATATTTATTAGTTTATATTTTATTTTATGGTCTGTGTTGTCAGGTGTGTGTTTTCTGATGAATAACAATAATATAGGCACATCATAGAGGTGGTTATAAGTGCTCAGTTTTGGAATTGCTTCCAAACATTACAAATTGGAGTAGAAACATAAGACGTAAAAAAGTGATGGTCTTCAGGAGATAAACATATTTACGGATGCAAAACTGAAAAAAGAAGTCAGAGTAAGCTTTCTAAGATTAAGATTTTATGTTCGTTTTAGTTGATCCTTTATTCTTTTAAGTCCAAAAGAAAAAGTAATGATAATCTTTCTTATAATTCTACGTTTAGTTACTTATAGTTTTAAACTTGGTATTTCTTTTAGGCGTACTTTTAGCACGTGGTGAAGAATACTGTAGCGCTTATACTTCTTGACAAGGGTCACCAGATGGGCCACATTACTACAGTAGAGATGTCTTTTAAGGTACACAAGCTTAAACATGGGCTTCCTTTAGTTTGTAGTTAGGTTGGTGTTTATTTTTTAATTCTAATTGTGAGTGCATTTTCTAGGGTCAAATTTCTCTACTTGTAAAACTTTAACAAAGCTATCATACGGTCCCTAGACTTTCGTCGTCACACGTTTTAAATATGCTTGATGTACCGCGCAACGCGCGGTTGGGGAACAACTAGTTATGTATTAAATATGTTCACATGCAACCATATAGTATGTATGATTTAATAATTACCCGGGTACCAAAATCTAATATATGTAGTACAGGTTCATGACACGATAAAGCCCGAGAATAACAGAATAAACGTTATACATATTATTTATAATTAGTATAAATAATAAGTCCGTTTATTTCGTTAATTGTTCGTGATTACCAGTTAATCGAGTTAAGTGGATTTAGTGTTCATTGCCCAAGGTGTAACTCTTACGGGTCACAGCTCGGTCAGCAGCGTTGACTTATCGAACCCGTACATATAAATCCAACAGGCTGCCCCCATCTCAACTCTTAATTCTCCTTTGACCTGCAATATATATCTATATCTTTCTTTTTCTATATATTAAAATATGTGGTATTACATTCTAATAATTTAAAGGGAGATTTAAAAAAAAAAAAAGAGATCTAAACAAACATATCTACAAATTGGTTCTCACCATTATTTTTTTTTTCCTTTCAAATTTTTACTTGAAATAAAGGAAGTAAATATAAAAAAACACTAAATAATACAAGTTCCATGATTGTTTCATACGCCAACTTGTAAAAAAAGAGAGGAGGACATTTATATATAACCCTACATTTAAAGCTATTTCATTAAAAACAATTCAAGAATACCCATTTTATCTTTATCTAATCTTAAAATTTCATATTTATATTTTTCATAGAATCTGACATTCACCTTTATCCAAAGAGTAACATTCTAATCTTAAAATTTCATATTTATATTTTTCATAGAATCTGACATTCACCTTTATCCAAAGAGTAACATGGTGTAAGTAAAGTTGTAAAGGTAAAATCACTTTATATAGTGTTTTTAGGTTTTACCCGAAGGAGGAAATTAAAAAATCACTAAATAATAACAAATCACTCTATATAGTTTTTTCTCCTGCACAAGAAACTACTCAACAAAGCTTTTTCACTCAAAGCTTTGTAGATTGAAGCAGTTTGCCTGAGAATTTGAACGATGAGCACTTTAGCATGACTGCAATGGATCAAGGCAACAAAAACCTTGTAATAGTTGCTTTTGAGTCCTTAAGTGAGACTTCTGACAAAAGCACTAGTGAAATTACTGGTTTTTATATTTTGCCTAATGTTGGGTCAACAACTATTGAGTCTTCTCAAAATGTTGACATGTCCCCCAAAATACAGAGATAACTTTATTCTGAAAAGTGTAACAAAGCATTTAGGGTTATCAAAGCAGTGAATATCATGCTAAAAGAAAAATCTGAAAAACTTTTTAATCAAACTATGATTTCTTCCAAAGAATTTTTAAAAGAAAAGGATCAAATCATTTCAAATTTATAACATGAAGCCACAATTCACACTGCACAATTAGGATACTGTGTCAAAAAAGAGCTTAAATCTACCCAGGTAAATTGCCAAAAATGGGTAGAGTCATGCAAAGGTTTTAAGATTTTATTAAAACAACAGTCACGAAACAATGTAAAATTTGGTGTAGGTTACCATCACACACCAGGTCCAAATGATTACCGATATGCTTTATTTTATCTATAATTTACCGGTCAAATTTCCTACATTTTGATGAGTTCGTTTATGATTTTCCCATGTTCTCGATACTTGTTTGGTTACTTTATGGATTTGCAGGACATGGTGGAAAATCAAGCATTTGGATGGAGAAAATGAGGTAAACAGAAGAATAGCGGAAGAGTTTGTGGGAAAACTTGTCGGGAAAAGAAAAAAAATAAAAAGTTGCAGTTCGGGACCCCTTGCGGACCGCGAGGGAAAATGTATACGACCTGCATAGACCATTGGAGGTGAAAACGACATGGGAAGCCTTGCAGATCGCAAGGCCTTTGCCATACAGTCCGCAAGGCATGCGATAAACCGAAAAAATAGATTTAAAACCCTATAACCGTAGGGTTTGATATAACTCACAACAAGACGATTCCACAAGGGATTAAGGTCGATTTTTGGAGTTTTTGGGTAAGATTGAAGGCTTGGGATTATAGGATTGGATCTAAGAGCGTATTCTGTTTATTCTTGTTTCTTTCAAACTTTTGAACATTGAATTCATATTTCATACTATTTTCAGATCTAATTTGAACATGTTTTTGATTAGCATGGGTAGCTAAACTTGTGATGTTTACTTAGGTTGATGAACTAGGTGATTGTTTGATTGAATAACTTTTGGTTTTGAATGATTGTGGTGATTTACATGTTTTAACTTTGAAAACTGAATCTAATTACTTGTGTGTTGGTTTTGATTGGGTTGATAATATATTTGTTAATTTCATTGCTCTAGAAACTTAGGAATATACTTTAGAGTCGGGAGTCAGTCTAGGTTGTTAATCTTTCATTCTAGACCTTGAAGGTGAGAAATCTAATTCAAGTGTAATAATTATTAAAACTAATTGATTAATAATGTGCAATCTCTTCTAGAGGTGAGAAATCTAATCTATAATTGCTAGGTTATTAGCTAGGCGTTGTTAGGTAGCATGAATAGCCGATCACTCGGGTTCACATGTTTATTCGTGTCTAAAGTTTCCTAGGGTTTCTGTGTTCTTAGTTGTTTTATGTAACACCTCGTAAAAATCGTGCCCAACGATGTGTTGACACGTGTACTAAACCCTAATGAAGTTAAACGTTGACTATTAGGGACTAATTTTGCGAAAAATCAAAAACTTTGAAAGTGGAAAGTGTTAACATGCTTAAACTAAGCCTTTGAATAACAATACACGGTATTCATAATTATAATCGAGCCACTTGTTGATCGAAAGGAACCGTTTACGTAATTAATTAAAAGTTTGCGCGACGAAGGGTTAAAAGCATCAACATGTTTAATTATACCTCTGAGTGACCTTTTAACAAACCCGGAGCATTATAATATCTGATTGTATTCTGGGGAATACATAATATTGGCCATATAGGGCTTTAATGCCGATAAATGATAATACGCACTAGTTTGTACGTTAAAAAGGGTTAAAAGTGTCAACATATTAATTCTTACCTCCGAGTGACCTTTTAATGAACCCAAAGCATCGTGATGTTTGATAATACTCACGGGAATGCTTAATATTGGCCGTTTAAGGCTTTGATGCAATTAAACGATAATACGCACAAGTTTGCGCGTTAAAAGGACTAACAGCGTCAACGTGTAAATCTACACCTTTGAGAGACCTTTTAAACGAATCGGGAACTCCGTGATGCTCGGTCATACTCCCGAGTGTGCCTAATATTGGTCATGATGGGCATATTAATAATATTATTATTATTATTATTATTATTATTATTATTATTATTATTATTATTATTATTCATTACTTGTTCACCACACAAAACTTCTAAACCATTTGATGAATCTATGGGTTGTTAGTTGGTTTTTAACAATGGTATAACACATGTAATCATCTCATAAATCCCCTAGAACACTTGGCAAGATCCTATCAATTCTCAAAATCTAAATATAAAGGCTTAGAATTCATTTATTCAAGCTCACACCTTCATTCTTTCTTCCTATCTTCTCATCTTGGAGGATCCTAAGCAATTGGGAACCACCTTTGAGTTTTCTTCAGTCCATAGGACCACTTGTAAGTGTTCCTTTCATGACTAGTTCTTTTATTTGGCTTAAAAAGCCGAAAAGTCAAGCGTTTACGATAAACGCTTTGACTTCTACTTAGATCGTAAACGGTCAAGCCATTGTTCGCAACGAACATGGCTACGTGATTGTAATTAGGTAGGTGTTAAACCCTCAAAAGGGCACCTCCTAAGAATCACATTTGCTTGGTCAATTGACGAGTCAACGGAATATTGTTTTAAAAAGACAACGGGGTAGTTTTTGAAATAATTGCGATATGCGTTTAGAAGTATTCTAAAATACGTTTTATCATTTAAAAAACTTGGTAATAATTATTAGAACATGTGTAAACATGTTCGCCTCGTCAATTCCAGTTTTAGGGTCGGTTCGCAACCGAAAGTTGCGAAGTTCGACTTCTGCGTTGACTTTCAATTATGAACCGAATTAGATTAGTTTGCTACTGAGTTTAGGTTCCATTAGGATCATATTATTATGTAGCATAACCCTATAAGGTTATATTACATAATCGTGTTAGAAATCTGAATTTTATGCAAGTTCCATTAATATACCGTAATTTGACAGTTATGCCCTTTTTAGCAAAAATAAGGTTTTAGACACCAATAAGCATTCAAATAACTTAGGTACTGATATGTTAACATGTTTAACATATATCGATGTTACGAACCTGATCATAAATTGAGTTTGCATATAATATCATAAATTGTGCTTTAAATTATCTAAAATGCACTTTAGGCGCATAGATCGGTTTTAAGCATAATTTTTCATAACAAACTCATTGCCTACTGATGTAATATCATAATTAGGATAATTTGGGATGTCCATTACTGAGTTTTTGCATACGTTCTTGAATTATGTCCTTAAATGACGATAATGCCCTTTTTGCACCTAAAATGATTTAAAATCATGATTTTCAAACAAAACCTTTTATTTACTGATATGTTATATTAATTAACATGTTTTGGTCATATAAATCTGATCATAACATCAGTTTTCCTAAAAGATCGCAAATATCGTCATTTAACGACTTTAACGCCGTTTCGGCGTGTAGTATCGTGTTAAACCACATAACAATCAAGACTTGTTACCTACTGATTTTATAAATCATTTTAAATATTTTTACAGTAGGTATATGGTATAGACTCAGATTCCCAAATTAGCCTTCAAAACTATGTGTGAAATTAGCAAAATGCCCCTACGGAGCATAGTATGGTTTTAAACTATAAAACACACAAATGTTTGATATCCTACTGATATTATATCATAAATAAAGTATTTTCAAAGAATGTTTATGGTCGTAACATCAGATTGTACACAAGTTTCTTTTATATATCGTAAAATGACCAAAACGCCCTTATGAGACATAGTTTGATTTTAAAACCTTAACGGGCATACAAATTGATATCCTACTACTATTACAACTTGTTTAAAGTATATCGGCATATGGAACTTGTTCATGACTTATCCGGTTACTCGTTATCGCATTTACGCGTACGGTTAGACTTACGTAACTAGTTTACGTAAGTTTACCAAAATGAGTTAAACCTTATCATTTTTACTTCAAAATCCAAAATGTATTTAGTTTACCCATATTATACAAGTCTTCATACTTGTTGGGTCTAAATTACATTCCAATCCGGTCATCGCTTAATCTAGCGTTTTATACCGTAAATCCTCCTTTAAACTAACCGGTCTAAGTTTACAACTTAAATAAGACCCGTTAGCAATCTAATAGGTTAATAAAACCTTCATTCCAGATTAGGAGCCCCGGTAAAAGCTAGTTGCACTAGTTTGAGTACATTATACGGCTGAGTAGATAAATCTTGTATTTAAAAGCTCAGGTAAATACTTTTAACTTATTTTCCCTTATACGGGCTTGGGATACAGTAAATTATTACCGCTTGGTCTGGTATGGAATCATTTAATCGAATAGTGGTTAATTAATTACATAACCCGTTTTAATCTGTTTTGTTTGTTAACATAAACATTAGGGGTTAATACGACCGTGTCCTGGATATCCTCGGCTCATTTCATTTGTAAATGGCCACGACCTAAGCACGGGGTGTAGGCATACACCTTTCAAATGCGATATGGGTTCTATTCCCCAAGAAGGGAATAAGATATAGATAACTCCTTGTGAGTTTATATAAGTGGTGTCTATTAATCATGTTCAGCTTCTATCCTGACCCTAAATGTATGACAAACATGTAAATCTGTATACAAGATTATTATATAATTGTCCTAAGTTATAAATGAATTTTTGTGCCTTGTGCACTTAAACCAATTTTCATAAATGTTTTCAAAAGAGTCAGTTAATTGTATTTACCAGTGTAAACTGACGTATTTTCAAAAGACTAAGTGACAGGTACTATATGCAAATAGGTTGGGAGCTGCTTGGTGTTAATAAAGGATCTTGCAAATCCTTAGGATGCCCTAAAGTCTGCTAAACTTCATTTTGTACATTTTATAACGATCCGCCTGTGGATTTAATATTACAAGCACGTATGTAATTAATCCTTCGGTATTTTCAAACAATTGGGTTTGTAATAATATTTTATATTCCAAGACTTCCGCTGTGCTATTCTGTGTATGTTTGACCATGACGATACCAATCTTACGTCACGATACTCCCCACCGGGCTGAGATGTAAATATCGGGGTGTGACAGGTTGCTATCAGAGCCAACGTTTGAGTGAATTAAACACTATCCTTTAGTGTTTAATCTCAAATGACATAGTAGCATATTACTTATACTTTCTGAGTCTAGACTTAACATATGAATGCTCTCATTCCTATTAAGTAAACATTGTTTTCGATTTTATGTGTTTTGATTATGTCGCCAGGCAAAGAAGCCGTTGATGGAAATTCTCCATATCCGAAGTGTTAGTGCATATGTCTGTAGCTTCCGTCTACATCGAGTCTTATGTATTTTGTCCTGTTTGTGTGTTTTTGTATATGTATGTATATGTATGTATTGTGTGTCTAGACATATCAGGGAATGGCACGTTAACTGTTAAAGTGAAATCCGTCGGACGACATGTGTCATCCGAACAGATGGCCATCCGATCGGATGACCATCCGATCGGGTGACACTTGATGTGCGGTAAGTGTCGTATATTTTAGGTGTATATTTTAAGCCCTTTTTAACACTTATTTTAGCCAAGTTTTAAATTTATAAAACATGATATTTCACTGACACTAAACACACATATGGGCAAGTGCACCCATCGTTGAGTGTAGTATAGTGTTGGTAAGATACCGAGGTCGTCCAAGGACACAAGAGCTTTTAGTACCGGTTTATCCTCAACGTCTAACCAAAATAAAAGTTTAGAAAAATGTTTTAAACTAAGAAAATTAAAATTAACTAAAATGCTGAAAATAAAAATAAAAGAAAAAACAGATAGACAAGATGAATCACTTGGTTCCGACTCGTATCTAGTATAACCTTTGATTATTTCCGCACTTTTGCACACAATTAAGAGATTATCTTAGTTATTGTAGTAGGCCCCTCTTTTGAAGGTGACGTTACCCTCACCCCAGTAGTTTGAGTCAGCAGGGATACAATCCTAAAGGGGTGGATTATTGGAAGATAATGAATTAAATTATTAATGCAGTATTGTGGTAGGCCCCGCTTTTGGCGGTGACGTTACCCTCGGCTAAGTAGTCTGAGTCAGCAGGGATACAGTCCTAAATAGCCGGGTTATAGTATTAATAGTAGTTAACTTATGAGGGGATCAAAGAGTTTGGACCCCCGCCATCCAATACCGTGAAGTATTGAAGGAGGTCCTACTAAATTTGACCTAGGTCCATTGCAGGACCTCTAAACGCTGAACAATGGCAATACCTTTACCAAACCGTTCCCTTAACCCCCTACCAGGTAGCCAACATACCTCCATATAGACCGTGGAGATATGAATGGTGAAAATCCTTTATTTTATATAGACAGTAAAATAATGCCAAGACACCACGGACAAACGATAAGGAAAGATCACCTTCAACATAAGTAACTAGTTATTAAAGTCATTAATACAAAACCAAATAAAAAGTGCAAAAGATTAGAAATAAAAAGTATTATACTAGACACTTTGTCTTCACCAAGTGATGTAAGAGACTTAGGCAAACATGGCCTTGATTGTCAAGAACTCTTACGATCAATCTTGGATCCCGAGATGACTCACACACTCTACGATGGACAATGGATGATGGTGGTGGATGATGGTGTTGTGATGGTGGTGGGTGGTGGATGAAGTGTGAGAGAGGTGGTGTGCCAAGGGATGAGATGAAATGAATCCAAGCACTCCTATTTATAGGCTGAACAGAGAGCTGGACACGGCCCCGTGTCCGCTGGGCACGGCCCCGTGTCCGTCTGACACTTTCTCTCCTCATTAATTGTAATTCGCAATTACAATAAATGCGCCTGCTGTACTTTCGACACGCCCCCGTGTCCGCTGAGCACGGCCCCGTGATGGGCAATAGAAGCTTCTATAGATTTGTCTTTTCTGCTGCTTCTTGGGCACGGCCCCGTGCTGGCTGAGCATGGGGCGTGTTCAGTCTTCTGTTTTCTCTATTTTGCTTTGGAAGGTGCCGTTGAGGGTTCGGGCAGTCCACTAATGTTCCTTTTCTTGTATTTATGTTGGATTTAGCTGTCTTTTTGCTTCTTTTGCGTTTTTGAGCTCATTTAATCCTGAAAATACAAAAGGAAGACAAAAACACTCTTTTTCCAATATTAGCACTAAAAAAGGGTTAGTTTTATGCCTCAATTGATGTAATTTATATGTTGCATTTTACACACATCAAATACCCCCACACTTGAACTTTTGCTTGTCCTCAAGCAAAACTCTTTAATATGTGGCTTACACTCCCAAATGGAATAGGTAGAAGAGAAGGTTTTGGGCTTGTCGTAGAGTGTCGGGATTTCCAAGATCTTTTTGGGTTTTATTTTTATTTATTTACACTCCTATTCGTAATTGTTTATTTAGAACTTTTCATAAAAGAAATTACTTATTTGGGCATAACATGCCTTTTTAAAATTCTATTTATATACAAGTTCACATACCTCACGGGGAAATCACTCACACTCGGCCGAAGGTGTATTTTTAGTGAATCACTCGAGAGCGGCACGGAACTTATTCCTACCATAGGCTTGCCAAGAAATCAATCCTCCTCCTTTTTAACTTTTATACCTTTGTAGATATCAAGAGGACTTTGTGGGTTAAGGGTTGGCTAGGGTTAAAGGCAGGTGGTTGGGTTAGTGGTTAGTAGAAAAAGGGCTAAAAGCGTAACAAGTGTCGGTTTTCGTATTTTTTTGCAACTTTTTATTTTGATGAAGCTTTTATTCAAACTAAGTTATTTTTGATTAACTTGTTTGTTTATTTTCTTTTTGCTTCATCATTATCAAAAAATATATATATTTTTTTTTTACGAAGAACCGAACTTGTTACTAAAATAAAGGGTTAAAAATGAAAAAGGTTTTGGTGGGTAAAAAGGGTTTTTGTTTGGGTGATGAAACGAAAAGGTTTAGGCTCAAAGGGGCTAACTAGGGGGATTTTTTTTTTTTTTTTTTTTTTTTTTTTTTGGGTAGGTGGTAAAAGAAAAAGAAAAATAATGGTGTAGAAAATAAAAAGGGTTAGTCCTAATGCCTCCATCATTTACTTACTTGGGTTTAAGTTGATAAGGACCGGGAATGTATTGTCATGGCAAGTTCTAGAGTCGTAAGAACCAAGCGGCTATTCACACAAGAAACGAAAAATGAGCATTTAGTCAAATGATATGTAATTGTGTGCTCAATAAAGGCTCAAAACTCACTTTTGTGGGAATGGGTTTTTATGTGATCAAGTATATATAATCAAATTTTAAATAAGTTTGTCATGCCTTTTCATAATTTTCTTATGTTGGTTCTTTTTATCACTACGCTATCGGTTGTAAATTTGTAAAAATATAACCTTTTTTAGAACTTGAATTTCCCGAGTTAAACTTAGACAAGTAAAAAAAAAATGAAATTTTTGAAAAAAATTTGGGGTGATTAGCGGTTCCAATAGAGTTTTGTGTAAGGCTTGTATTTAGGACTTGCAAAATTCAAGGTTTTAGCATCCCCCCCACACTTAAATTACACATTGTCCTCAATGTGTCCCAAAAATAAATTTTTAGGTTGATTAGATGTGTAAAATAATGTTTAAAAAGCAAAAATTTGTGTTACTGGGCACTGAACACGGCCCCGTGTTATCCGGGCACGGCCCCGTGTTCAAGTGCCAGTAACAAAATTAAAATAAGAGAAACAGAAGTCTGGACACGGGGGCGTGTTGAGTGAACACGGCCCGTGTCCAGGTACCTGAACTGGGCGTTTTTCTGCAGGTGGTTCGGCACGGGGCCGTTTTGGTTGGGCACGGCCCGTGTTGAACCTTCTGAAATGGAGAAAATTGTCGGGTTGCCTTGTTCTTGTGCATGGGTTCATTTTTCTCGTTCCCCTTTTCATCCTTTACCACCATGAGTGTGTTTTATTCCTGAAAATTAAAACTAACTTGAAAACATAAAAATTAATCTAAATTAAACTAAGGATAGTTCCGTGGAATGCCTCCATGGTGCGCCACGTTTATAAGGGTCCTTGGCTAGACCCAAAGCCTGGTCATATGTTACCCAAGTGGGATGTGTTGCATCCCATGTTACACCGTCGGAGAGCGTCATCCAAGCTTGAGTCTATGACCTTCATGTAGTTGACCGGATCTTCTTCCTCTACTCGCTTTCCACATTCAAATTTCACTTCCTCATCCCCAAACTTCAATGTTAGAGTTCCGTCATTCATATCCACCAATGCTTGGGCGGTGGCTAGGAATGGCCTCCCGAGGATGAGAGGGACCTCGGTGTCTTCTTCCATGTCTAGGATGACAAAGTCGGTTGGAAAGACGAATTTGTCAACCTTGACTAGCAGATTTTCGGCGACACCATGTGGGAATTTGACGGACCTGTCGGCGAGTTGTATGCTCATCTTTGTAGGGCTTGTTGTTCCTAGGCCGAGTCGCTTGAACATTGATGTGGGCATGAGGTTGATGCTAGCCCCAAGATCGGCTAAAGCATTTCGGACGGGGGACTTCCCAATCGAACAAGGGATTGTGAAGCTCCCGGGGTCGATTTTCTTTTGTGGAAGTTTGTTGAGTACTAGAGCTGAGCATTCTTCGCCTAAGTTAACTAATTGCAATGATTCAATTTTCCTTTTGTGAGTGAGGAAATCCCTCATGAATTTCGCATATTTAGGCATTTGGGTTAGGACCTCAATAAAAGGAATATTAACATGCAATTGTTTTAGTAAACTTTCGAACTTTGCGAATTGCTCATCGGTCTTTTGACGATTTAACCTACCGGGGTACGGGATTGGAGGAGTCTTGGTGGGCTCTTGATTTGGTGTAGAAGCCTTTTCTGGCGCAGGAGGAGTCACAGGCTGGCTAGAATGGCTTCTTTCATTTGGCGGCAATGGAGCATCCTCGGGACCCACGGTTCGATTTCTTAATGTGATGAGATGTACTTGTGCCTTCGGGTTCGTTTCGGTATTACTGGGTAATGCGCCTTGTGGTCTCTCGGAGAAATTTTGAGCTAGTTGATTTAATTGTTTTTCAACGTTTTGAATGCTAGCTTGTTGATTTTTGAAATTCGATTCCAATTGTTGGAATCGATCCGAGTTTTTCTTTTCAGTGTCAGAGATGAGGCGAGATACAGTATCTTCAAGCCTTTCTCTTCCACCTTGTTGTTGAGGAAAATTTTGCGGTTGTTGAAAATTAGTTCATTGGTTTTGTTGGTTACTACTATTGCCGGGATCTCTCCAACCAAGATTTGGGTGGTTACGCCATCCTTGGTTGTAGGTACCCGTTGGAGGACCCGACGGCCTAGGTCTATTATCCATGTAGTTTACCGTTTCAGTTTGTTCATCTAATTCTTTCATACAACTCCAATTTTCATGTGACCCACCACACCCTTCACAAGCCATAACCGAGGCCGTTTTTGTCATTTCTAGCCTTTTGATTTTTGAAGAGAGGGCCTCGATTTGGGCTTGTAAAGAGGTGCTTTCATCAACCTTATGGGCGCCCGGGGCAATAGATTTATTACCTCGGGGAGTGTGCCATTGAAAATTGGTTTGAGCAATTTCCTCAATTTGGTTATATATTTCATTTGGGCGACGATTACCTAAGAGTCCCCCGGAGCTTGAATCAAGTGTTTGTCTTGTGTGTAGCAACAATCCATTGTAGAAAGTGGATATTTGTTGCCATACCGCTAGACCATGGTGAGGACACTTTCTTAAAAGCTTCTTGAACCTTTCCCAAGTTTCATATAAGGATTCCCCATCCTCTTGTGAGTATGTATTAATTTCAGTCATTAATTTGGCCGTTTTAGCAGGAGGGAAATACTTATATAAAAATTTTTGGGCGAGTTCATCCCAGGTGTTTACCGATCCAACTGGGAGGGTGTTAAGCCAAGCCTTAGCTCGGTCTTTTAGTGAAAAAGGAAACATTCGAAGGCGGATGGCGTCATTTGATGCTCCATTGATCCGAAAGGTATCACATATTTCTAAGAAGTTAGTAATATGTAGATGGGGATCCTCGTCCGCAAGCCCGTGGAAGGTTGCAGAGTTTTGGAGCATTTGTATCAAATGCGGCCGAAGTTCGAAGTTGTTGGCCTCGACATTCGGTGCATTGATAGCGGCGCCAAGATTGCCGACGGTAGGCCGTAGGTAATCCATGAGGGTACGTTGGTCCGCCATTGGAAGTGGGTCCCCCGAAACTTTCTCTTGATTTTTAGCTTTTAGTCTTTTTCTGAGAAAGCGCTCGGGTTCTTCTAGGGGTTCTTTTATGTCTCTACTAGAACTGGAGCTCATGCACTACGTAGGAGGTTAAAATGTGGCGCCTGGGTTCCAAGTCCTGCAACAAAAACAAAAAAAGAATGCTGGTCAGAATGTTTACCACGGCCCCGTGCTCAATGAACACGGCCCGTGTTCAGAGGCACAGTAATTGATTTCTGGATCCCTGTTACTGGGAGTTGGACACGACCCCGTGTTGCACCGACACGGCCCCGTGTTCAGCTCTCTGTAACTCAGAAAATAAAAACTGCCAGTGATGATGTTGGGCACGGCCCGTGCTGAGCGCTGCAGAAGCTAAAAAACTAAGAAAATCCTAAAAAAATAAAAAGAAAAAATAAAAGATGATTAGGCCGTTGATTCCTAACTTTCTTAAAATCCTTGTGTCCCCGGCAACGGCGCCAAAAACTTGATGTGCGGTAAGTGTCGTATATTTTAGGTGTATATTTTAAGCCCTTTTTAACACTTATTTTAGCCAAGTTTTAAATTTATAAAACACGATATTTCACTGACACTAAACACACATATGGGCAAGTGCACCCATCGTTGAGTGTAGTATAGTGTTGGTAAGATACCGAGGTCGTCCAAGGACACAAGAGCTTTTAGTACCGGTTTATCCTCAACGTCTAACCAAAATAAAAGTTTAGAAAAATGTTTTAAACTAAGAAAATTAAAATTAACTAAAATGCTGAAAATAAAAATAAAAGAAAAAACAGATAGACAAGATGAATCACTTGGTTCCGACTCGTATCTAGTATAACCTTTGATTATTTCCGCACTTTTGCACACAATTAAGAGATTATCTTAGTTATTGTAGTAGGCCCCTCTTTTGAAGGTGACGTTACCCTCACCCCAGTAGTTTGAGTCAGCAGGGATACAATCCTAAAGGGGTGGATTATTGGAAGATAATGAATTAAGTTATTAATGCAGTATTGTGGTAGGCCCCGCTTTTGGCGGTGACGTTACCCTCGGCTAAGTAGTCTGAGTCAGCAGGGATACAGTCCTAAATAGCCGGGTTATAGTATTAATAGTAGTTAACTTATGAGGGGATCAAAGAGTTTGGACCCCCGCCATCCAATACCGTGAAGTATTGAAGGAGGTCCTACTAAATTTGACCCAGGTCCATTGCAGGACCTCTAAACGCTGAACAATGGCAAGACCTTTACCAAACCGTTCCCTTAACCCCCTACCAGGTAGCCAACATACCTCCATATAGACCGTGGAGATATGAATGGTGAAAATCCTTTATTTTATATAGACAGTAAAATAATGCCAAGACACCACGGACAAACGATAAGGAAAGATCACCTTCAACATAAGTAACTAGTTATTAAAGTCATTAATACAAAACCAAATAAAAAGTGCAAAAGATTAGAAATAAAAAGTATTATACTAGACACTTTGTCTTCACCAAGTGATGTAAGAGACTTAGGCAAACATGGCCTTGATTGTCAAGAACTCTTACGATCAATCTTGGATCCCGAGACGACTCACACACTCTACGATGGACAATGGATGATGGTGGTGGATGATGGTGTTGTGATGGTGGTGGGTGGTGGATGAAGTGTGAGAGAGGTGGTGTGCCAAGGGATGAGATGAAATGAATCCAAGCACTCCTATTTATAGGCTGAACAGAGAGCTGGACACGGCCCCGTGTCCGCTGGGCACGGCCCCGTGTCCGTCTGACACTCTCTCTCCTCATTAATTGTAATTCGCAATTACAATAAATGCGCCTGCTGTACTTTCGACACGCCCCCGTGTCCGCTGAGCACGGCCCCGTGATGGGCAATAGAAGCTTCTATAGATTTGTCTTTTCTGCTGCTTCTTGGGCACGACCCCGTGCTGGCTGAGCACGGGGCGTGTTCAGTCTTCTGTTTTCTCTATTTTGCTTTGGAAGGTGCCGTTGAGGGTTCGGGCAGTCCACTAATGTTCCTTTTCTTGTATTTATGTTGGATTTAGCTGTCTTTTTGCTTCTTTTGCGTTTTTTGAGCTCATTTAATCCTGAAAATACAAAAGGAAGACAAAAACACTCTTTTTCCAATATTAGCACTAAAAAAGGGTTAGTTTTATGCCTCATTTGATGTAATTTATATGCTGCATTTTACACACATCACACTCTATCCTTCCATGATTGCCTATAAATAGTAGGTTTGAGCTAGTTGTCTAGAACTTTTGGCTGATTACTGAAGCGAAGCTCTGTCTGTCTGACTTTCATCTGGATCTTCTTGTACTTTCATATTCTATCAATGAAATCAGACATGTTAAGCATTGAAATTGTTGTTAGTGATTCTCAGACGGTGTCGAGGGATTCCGCACCTCGCCACTGATCGATTCTGCTACGTTCTACGACTTGAACAGATCCTGCGCGTGGCCTATCAAGTGGTATCAGAGCCATAGGAAGCCGGATCAGAGATAGAAACAACATTTCACCAAGATTTCATCCATTTTCTACAAATTTCAGTCAAATCTCACCGGAGATTCTGAAAATTTCTTCATATTCTCCTACATTTCTTGCAGTTTTTACATTTTCACACCTTAAAACCAGAAAAACTCAAAATTAAGCAAGATTTTACAGATGAAATTGAATAAATTTGATATCAAACTGATCGGAATTGATAATAGAACAATCCTACAAAGTTTCATTAAAAAATTCGGACTAAAACATAATCAAATCAAGCAAAAACTATGGACTGTTCTTCGCATATGCTGACGTCATTCATCCAATCGGATTGCAATCCGATCGGATTGGACTAGATTCTGATCACTTTTCATTGCTGACGTCATAAACTCATTCGATCGAATCACCATCCGATCGGATTGGTTTTGAGATTTAAACTTTTCAAAAGCACAAGTCACTTCGATCGAACGACCATTCGATCGGATCACCATCCGATCAGATAACCATTTGACACTTGTGCCATCCGATACTTGTTATTTGGTTCATTGCTTACTTGGTTCATCCGATCGAATTGCCATTCGATTGGATGGCCATTTGATCCAAGTGCTCAGTTTTTGAAATTTGTGAAATTTTTCTAAGTGTTTGAATTTTTCAGGTTTCATGATGGGAGACGAGTTCTTGAACCTGTTCAGTGATGTTTTCGCATACAACACAGGAGATGCATCTACAAACACCAACACTAACACAAACCAGAAAAATGCATCAAAGGCGATTGCAAACAGACTCGGTGTTGACAATGCCTATGGGACATACAACAAGCCACTGAAGTTGATGGCAATTGAAGATTACAACCGATGGTCTGAAAGGTTTGATGGATGGATGAAGGCGTTTGCTTACCCGAGCTGGAGGTGCATGAAGAATGGGTATGATATTGCACGACGAGATTATGAAAACTTGGCTGACAATGAACAGGAGATGTTTATTGCTGAATAAAAGTGTATAGCTCTACTTCATCAATCAGTCCGAAACGATATTATTTCCCTGATTAACTATACTAATTCAAAAGATTTATGGGCAAAACTAGAAAAGAAGTGTATTGGGGGAGAAGAGATTGTGAAAACAAGAAAAGACTGTTGAAAAAGGAGTTTGACTTATTCGCTTGTATGAAAACTGAAAATGTCCAACAGATGATTGAACGGTTTTGCCATCTGAAGGTAGAACTAGTTAGATATGGGATCACAATAGCCGAAGATGAGATTGTTGAAAAGTTATTTGAATCTCTGCCAGATGAGAAAGATTGGCAATATTATGGTCTGGTGCTGAAGAATACCAAACCAATGGCAGAAATAACAGTTGATTGGTTGATCGAGAGATTCGAAAGTCATGAATTGGAAATCAAGAAAATGAACAAAATGAACAACACCCCATACTAACAGAATGTTGATCTCTATTACCAGGGAAGTATGATTCCAAAAACCACATCACCAAGAACCGCATTTACTGCTGAAAACTCAAACACGGTGACTCAAGAAAAGAAAAGCAGCAGTTCATCACCTAGCAGTGGTTATCATAGTGGTTCTTCTTCGTCTAGTCCAAGCAATCAGCAACAACAAAATGTTCCCAAGAATGTTTTTCAATGCAACATCGTTGTTAACCTGAACAACGCTCAAAACTTCAATGAAGATACAGTGAAACAACAAATGGTTTTCCTTGCTTCTATCTTAGAGTCGTATGAAAGTTTGGTAGCCGAAAAGATCGGAAATACAAATCTTACAAAAGAAGACTACGAACAGATAGATCCTGAGGAAATAGAGTTGATCGATATACGTTGGTGCATGGCGAGCGTAGTTCGAAGAGCGCAAAGGTTCATGGAGATCATGAGAAGAAATTCCATTGGAGATCCATCGACGAAACTGGGTTTCGATAAATCCAAGTGACCTGCTTCAAGTGTAAATAGAAGGGGCACTTCAAGCGTGAATGTAGAAACTCTGCGGCCAATGAGACAGAAAATCCTTTTCACGATGATTACTATAAAAAGGCGATTTATCATCGAAATCGTGATGAGCCGCCAAGAATGAAACAAATCAAGGAGACTCCAAAGGAAAAGTCGAGAGCTTTAGCTGTGATTCAGGATGATGAAGGTTTCGATTGGAATGAGTTCTTGCCGGAAGATGATGCAGTTGGCTTTGCATTTATGGCACAAATTCATCAACAAAATGAACAAACACCAGAAGAAAGAAATTACATTCATCGAAAGATGTTGGCATTATATACGAAGGAAAAGATCTATGCAGCTTGGAAAGAAGCAAAAATAGCAAATAGATGGGATCCGGACTGTGAATGCTACTTAGATCCAAAAGGCAACATCATTGTGGAACCTTCATCAGTCGAAGTCGAAACTCTTATAAAATCGATAGCAGAAACTGCAGAACAGAGAGAGAGAGAGATGAGACAAAGAAAGTCGAAGAAGAAAGGATAAAGTCAATGAAGGTAGACAATGGGATCATTGATACTACAAAGGAAATGACCGCAGAAAACCTGACGAAAATGGCCGAAAAAGTTCTTATGACAAAAGCACTCGAGGTAGATTCCAAATCTACTTCTAGTTCTGAGTCAACAAGCAAGGTCAGTAGTAGTGGTTCAAACAATGAATCAAGTAAGACTGATTGTGCTAAAATAGAGAGTGATTGCAGAAATTGCATGAAAGAATGCAAAGTCTGCAACACACATGCGTATCTCTCACTCAAAAAGACCCAAGATCTGGTTGAAAAAGTCGATATGGTTGATTTTTTTTTAAATTGAGATAAATTGCTTAAGGCTTCCAATGAGAGAATTAAAGAATTGACAGCAAAGATTGAAAAAGATAAAAATGATGTTGAACGTTTTAAGAAAGAAAATGAGAAGTTAACTCTTGAAAACAGAACCATTTCAGAAAATTATGAAAAGTTGAAACGAACAGTAAAAGATTCTAACGAGCGAAATGGTAAAGCTTACAAAGAAAATGTTCATTTATCTGGAGTTCTTTAGGTAAAGGAAAAACAAATCAACCAGCAATTGGATGAGATAGCATGTCTTAAGCTTCAATTCCAAGAAGCAAAGATTGAAAATGAAAGAATCAATCTGAAATTGACCAGTTACAACTCATCTAGCTTTGTTCTTCAACACATCGTTCCCAAACCAATCGGGAAGAACAAAGCTGGTGAGGATGTCTACTCGGATGGAACGGGGGTGGGTTATCATCAAGTTCCACCGCCTGTGCTAAACAATTTTTCAAAGAAACAGTCCGGGTTGGCTAATGAATTTGAAACAAGTGAGAAAACAGATGCTGTAAAATTGCCAGAAACAATTGATTTCACATTCGCTTCATCATCTGATGAAGGTAGTGTTCAATCTGAAGTCGTAAAAAATGTGGTTGAAAAAGTACTAAAATCTGACAGTGATTCGACTGAAGATGAAGAGTGTTTTCTAAACAACTACATTCCGAAACCAAAATCCCAGAACAACTCAAATGACGAACCTACTCCTGTCATGTACAAGATGTCTGGTTCTGATAAGTTGTACTTGGATATTGAGTTTCCAATTGAGAATGTGAATGTTGACAAGCTGAAGAAAGTTTTCAAACTTATGGAAATTGATGTTTCTGAAATTGAAGGGTTAAAGAGTTCCAAAAGATTGTTGAACTTTGAACGAGATAAATCTTACTATAAGAAACCTGTTGTACCACCACGTTTTAACAATAACAACCAAAATAGATGGTCTGGTGGTTATCAGGGTGGTACGAACAATCAAAAGAGGAACTTTCAAAACAAAAAGTTTGTAGAAAAGAAAGTGTTTATTAAAAGCTCAAGCTCACTTTCCGAGCAAGAATCAGAAATCTTTTCGAAAACAAATGAAGAATTCTTTGAGAAAAAGGCCTCAGAGCCTCAGACTGAAGGGAAAAGTCAGGATGTTAACACCCGCACATGTTTCAAATGCAACGAAGTTGGACACATTGCACGAAAGTGCACCAACTCAAAACCTAAGTCTATGGTTGTTGAGAATCCGAGAAAGAAAAATGATGTCAAAGGAAAAGCGCCAATGTTTGTTGAGAAGAAGATTTTGAAAAATGGAAACATCAAAGTTAAAACTGAACCCGTAAAACAGCCTGTAAAGAAAACTGATCATTTTTATAAACGGTTTGCATCTTCTCAACAGACATGGAAGCCAAAATCTGAATCAAAGACATAAGTTGAGACAAAATCAAAGGTTTCTGTTGATGCAAAACAACCATCTTCAACCAAACCGGTTAAGATGGATGTACCTTTGGATTTGTACAAGAAACTTGAGAAACAAACTTCGACTTCACCAAAGAAGAAGTATGTACCAAAGAAAGACCAACCATCTGGTCAACCTCCAAAAAACGAAATTTTTTTGTATAAAGAGGTTGAGGTTGGATCTGAAGAGAGTCTTAAAATGAATGACAAAAATTTCCCACCATTGTACATTGCAACAACCCACATCAAGCTACCCAAGTCGAAGGAGGCTAGGGTTGCTTCAAAATCTAACTAAATATTTGTAAAATGTGCATGAGTTCCTGAGATCTATCTCAAGGTGGATTATGGATAGTGGAGCATCCCGGCACATGACAGGGAGAAATGCCCTGTTATACAATGTTAGAGGGTTCAACGGTGGATACGTCGGGTTCGCAGGAAATCAAGGAGCTCGTATTATTGGGGAAGGGACGTTATCAAATGGTGTCATTACATTTGAGAGAGTCAACTACATAGCAGAGCTGGAGAACAACTTACTTAGCATTTCTCAAATCTGTGACAGAATGTATTCAACACATTTTACTGACAAGGAATGTCTGATCCTGAAGCCGGGGTTTGTCATCCCCGAGGAGTGGATCATCATGCGAGCACCACGGGTTATTGATCTGTACGTGTTGGATATGAGCATTGCTACGACTACCACGGGTCAACCTCAGTGCTTCGTATCAAGAGCTACTGAAAAGGAGTCAGAGCTGTGGCATTGAAAGATGGGCCACATTCACCTATGCAAGATGAAATACCTGGTGCATAACGATCTCGTTAAAGGTGTTCACTTGAAGAGTTTTCATCTTGAGGGGGAGTGTATCAGTTGTATAAAGGGAAAACAACGGAAACAATCCCATCCTGGTAAAAAGATGAACTTCGTCTCGAAGCCACTAGAAAGACTTCACATGGATCTCTTTGGTCCTGTGAATGTCAAGAGCATTACTGGTGATCTTTATTGTTTAGTGGTCACTGATGACTATTCGAGATTCTCATGGGTGACGTTCTTAAAGTCAAAAGATGAGACATTTGAGTGTTTGCTGAGGTTATTCAGGAAGATAGAGAATTTGTACCAAACACGCATTCGAAGACTAAGAAGTGACAATGGTACGGAATTAAAAAACAACAGAATGGAGGAATTATGTGATCGACAAGGTATACTGCAAGAGTTCAGCGCACCATATACTCCGCAACAAAATGGAGTCGCAGAAAGAAAGAACAGAACGTTGATCGAAAGGGCGAGAACGATGCTAGCTGATTCAAAGTTACCAATTAATTTATGGGCAGAAGTAGTATCAGCCGCTTGCTATACACTCAACCGGGTACTTACTGTGAAAAAGCACAACAAAACATGTTTCGAGTTGATCAACAACCGTAAGCCTAATCTTGAGTATCTAGAGCCGTTCGGGTCTCCCTGCACTGTTCTAGATCCCGATGGCAAGTTTGGTTCAAAGAGCATAGAAGGTATCTTTGTGGGGTATTCAAGTCCATTCAGACGAGTCTTTGTTCCAAGTCTCAAATGGATCATCGAACCACAGCATGTTGAATGTCAAGGCCATACTATGCCTCCACAGAAGCCCGTAGACTCATGGCGATTCAACTACGATGCCTTATGGGATTCATTTTATTAGAAAAAGAGCCAGAGTACTTTGATGATTTAGATATTTTACGAGAATATGAAGCATCTCAGGGAAGATTTCCAGCAAGGTCTTCCAAACGTCAACAACAAACTTCTAACAATGATGAAGTTGGTCCCAGTCATGCTGGAGAGAATGATGAAGTTCAGCAAACTTCGACTACTTCATAACGCGAGCCTGCTCCAGAAAATCAGACGACAGTCTATGATGATAAATCAGAATCTGATGATAACCCTACTTTTGATCGTGGTGATTCAGAATCTGAGGGGGAGTAGATCCAATCTACAGATCAGACAGTTATTGACAATGAACAAGTTGCGGATCAGAATGTTACTAATTTGGAAGGCGAGGTGGATGTTCCTGGTGAAGTTATGCCGAGGACTCTTTCATACCACCCCGAAGAGTTGATAATAGGAGAGCTGCAGTCAGGAGTTCGCACAAGAAGCCAGATTGACCATGGCCTTACTTGCTTTCATACTAAAATTGCTCCATTACAAACTGAATTCTCATTCAGTTGCTTTATTTCACAGATTGAACCGCGTACATACAAAGAAGCACTGACGGAAGATTCATGGGTCAATGCAATGCAGGAGGAGCTGAGTCAATTCGAGAAACTTGGTGTACGGAAACTTGTGGATCTGCCTGACGGACACCGGAAGATAAACATGAAATGGGTGTTTAAGTGCAAAAGAGATGACCGAGGAATAATTGTCAGAAACAAAGCTCGACTCGTTATCCAGGGTTTTAGTCAGCAAGAGGGGATAGACTTCACAGAGGTTTACGCTCCAGTTGCTCGGCTCGAGGCTATCAGAATATTCCTTGCTTTTGCTTCATGGAAAGGTTTTAAAGTATACCAGCTAGATGTCAAGTCGGTGTTCCTATACGGAAAGGTGAAAGAGGAGGTCTACGTTGGTCAGCCACCGGGCTTTACCGACCCAATTCACAAAGACAAGGTCTACCTCTTGGACAAAGCGCTGTATGGCTTGCATCAGGCCCCGAGAGCCTGGTACGAGACGCTCTCTCAACACTTGCTTGCCAACGGCTTTATCCGAGGCAAGGTGGACGCAACCCTCTTCACGAAGGAAGTCACTGGTCATCTACTGATCGTCCAGATATATGTTGATGACATAATTTTCGGGTTGACAAACAAAGAACTCTGCAAAGATTTTGAACAAGTGATGAAGCAGAAGTTTGAGATTTCATCAATGGGTGAGATGAAGTTCTTCCTAGGGCTCCAAGTCGATCAAATGCCCGAGGGAACCTTTATGCATCAGACAAAGCACGTTCACGACGTTCTAGAGAAATTTGGGATGTCCGGGATGTGACAACTGTGCTCTGTAAATGATGTACGATGTAAATCAATATCAATTATCAATAAAATGATGTGTTTTGATGTTAATATTTGTGTATTTGTATTTGACGATTTTACGATTGGATTCTAGTTCGATTTCAAGCTTTAAATCGCTTTCTGGAAGGTTATACACAAATTGATGCGTAAACGTAATCATTTTAACTTGACAAACACTCCAAAATAGTGATATAGGATTAACATGCCTCAAATAACCTTTACATAACTTAGAAATAAGTTTTGGAGGGTTTGGTGTGTCGAAAACAGGTTTATTCGATCGCAGGGACTAATTATGATAAATTGTGAAAGTATGCTGATTTGTATTGTAACGAACATTCCGGAACATGATCATAAGTTAAACATACCATAAATATCCTTTACATAGCTTAGAAATAGGCTTTGAGGGGTTCGATATGCGAAAATAAACTTATGTGATCAATAGGGACTACAAGCGTCAAAAAGTGCATAAGTTTGCATTTACGCGCATATCTTACGTTCTGAACATATCCAGACATCCAAAAACTTTTGTAATCATTAAAATATTTTATGTTAGTGATTGGAATGCAAAAATACCATTCGCCATATAATTTGGATCGTTTTCGCGTCCGTTTGAGTTTTCGTCGTAATTAACCGAATAACGTGAGCGTACGACCAAACGAACCAACATCCGAGATGTCTTTAAGCATATTTTATGTTCCCTATGCTTTAACTTCATTGTAGAGCCTTGAAATGGGGTTAACGGGGCTTAAACATGTCAAAACCAAGTTTTTAGCATGCAGGGACCAAAACTGTCAAAACTGAAAACTTTCTGGCTGACAGGCCAGGAGAGTCGCGACAGAATCCCTGTCACTTGCTGCGTGTCTCCTGAGATGCACTTTTTCAGCTAACCAGTTTCTTCAACCAGCAGCTGTTTCCTTGGGTTTTTACCATAGTTTTTCAATACATGGAGCTTGTTTTGGGATTCTAATCTATGGGTAACATGTGTATGGCCAAGATTAAGATTTGGTTTACTCAAAAACACATGTAAATGATCAAATGGATCAAGAAAATCTATAAATACCCACCAATTTTTCACATTTCAACATGCTCATTTGCATTTTATGCTCTCACCTGCTCATTGAAGCTATCCCTCTGGTTGAAGGCTTCAAATATTTAGTTTTCTTTGTTTTTGATCCAAGCTTGGACCTTTTGTAAGCTTCTTTCATGCTTGTTTATGCTTTTCAAGCATGAAAGTCAAACAGTGTTTGACTTTCTGCTTTGACCACGATTTGGTCAATTCAAAGTTCAATCAAACTTTGCAACGTGGGCGTAATCACGATGGTTATAGTCCCTTGTGACTAAACCTACTGATTACCACGTCGATTAGTCTAAGAGATGAGTCAAAGCTTCGGTCAAAATGCCGTTTATGCGCGTTTTGTGACGAAACTATTTTCGGGTATCAAAACACTTTGTTTTGATATCAAACATGTTTTCTAACTTAGTTAAACATGTTTTAACATGTTTAACTCGTCACTTTTAGTCTAGTGCTTGTATAGGATCGTAAGTCAAGCGGTCTTGACAACCGCTTAGACTTTCGAACCTGACCTGTTTGGTCGATCATTAGGATCCGACCAAGCATATATTGTGACCATAGTTGTATAGGGAATAACCTTCCGAGGTTATACCTTATGGTCACTTAGTTTAATTAGTTGTATGATAGGTTGTTAATATGCCTTAGGAAAATGACCAAAATGCCCTTTTCATGCATAATTTGTATTTAAGCATATGTAACCTAACTTTTGTCACTTAAACAGATTATGCAATATATTTGAACATGTTAGGGCATATAATACTTGTCATAGGACTAGTTAGGCGTCTTGAACGCGCTTTTGTGCGAACGATGCGTTAATGTAGCGTAAGCTACCTTAATGGGTCGTAACGTGTCGTAAGCACTTAGGATAGGTTCCGATTTAGGATATATGCTTTGTTAAACCATATCACATGAGTTCCAATACTCATTTGGTTTACGAAACCTCATTCTATCCGATCATCCGATTTAGGTGTCGATTTATTAACTTAGCAATCCGATTACTAGGTGCTATTTGATTTCCTTGGTTTGCCCGAGCTTTGTTATTTCACTTTAATCAAGGATACTTTGCACTTCAATGTGAGTACATAGTTCCCCTATTTTACTGTTTTTCGATTGTTTTGGGGTGATTCATATGTGTTAAACGATTTCGATGCTTTCAACGATGATTACAAAAACGAATACTATGGTTTATATTAAACAAGAACGATTTTGATAATGTGAACGAACTTGTTGGGACGTAATTACATAACGAACGACATTCATTAGCTTTGGCCAAGCTAACCAGTATTAGGTTATGGTACCATAGGATCTGACAAATCCCGTTATTGTACTGCACCCATGGTTATGTATGGGGGTTATGTGGGTAATGACTGAACCTGATGATTGTTAACTTACCCTTTTGGTGGTTTGTTAATACGAGTTGAATGATGGACGAATTGCGAAGGTTTGAATGTTATAAGCGAGACGACCAAAAGTTAGTTTTCACAATTAAAACGAGAACGATTTGAACGATTGAACGATTTTGAACGATTAAACGATTGAACGACTATGAACGATTGAACGATTTTGAACGATTGAAGGATTGAACGATTGGAACGATTTGAACAAGTTAAACGAATTAAATGAACGATTGGTTTTTGGTATGTGTTTAGATAACGGGACGGGTTAAAAAAAAGATAAAAGCATGGTAGATACGCCGCTGGTACTTCTTATATATAAGTGCTTTCATTGTATTACATTCCGTAGCGTTATTTAGTTCGCTTGGACGAACGATTTTAAACAATGTCACACAACGATGTTTACTAAACGATATAAACCATACGAGTTTTATTACGAGAACGATTCACAATTTGGTTTACTTAAACAAATGTTTTGGGTTAAGATTTATGGCAACGAGTTTTATAAACTATAACCAACTTGTTTTGAGTTGGTTAATCATATTGCAATACTATACACTTTTCAAAACAAGGTTTCAATTATTGACTCTTATAGTCTAACGAGGTATTGCAACATGTAAACGAACCATGAATCCGACACTCTCACAAAACCTATGTGCTCGCCGGTATTTCTTTACTGACTTTATTTTTACATATGTTTCAGGTGGTGTTGAATGATGTTGATTACGACTAGGATGCATGCTCACTTAGGACTGGACGAGGCCTTAGTGACATAATAACGATGATAGTCGAGATGTGAACTTGTTTGTTTAAACTTTAAGACAATGTAAATATTTAATAATGCAATAAAATGAAACTTTTTGATCCACGTGTTGTGAAACAATAATTCCGTAAGCTCCACTCCCCGACGTTTCCGCCGCAGTTTGTTGTTTTACGCGGTCGGGGTGTGACATGGGACGGCTTCAATGTCCACCCCATTAGCAATGAATCATGGTATCAACCCTGATCTCACCAGAGAGAAGGTCGACGAGACGCTATACCGCTCAATGAGTGGGTCGCTAATGTACTTGATAGCATCAAGGCCTGATATAATGTACCCAACCTTCCTCGCGGCCCAATATCAGTCAAGTCCTAGAGCTTCGCATATGTCTATCGTCAAGAGAATCCTACGCTACCTGAAGGGAACCCCAAGCCTGGGTTTGTGGTATCCCGAAGATGGTGACTTCATGCTTGAAGGATATTCTGATTCTGACTTCGGTTGCTGCAAAGTCAAAGCAAATATCAACAACTGCAGGATGCCAATTCTTCGGACCCAGATTGGTCACGTAGCAATGTAAGAAACAAACCTCTGTTGCTCTATCAACATGTGAAGCAGAGTACGTATCTGCCAGCAGCTGCTGCTCTCAGATCCTGTGGATCCAGCAACAGATGCGCGATTACGGTTTGTAATTTCTTACTTTCCCTATTTTTGTTGATAATGAGGCTGCAATCAACATAACGAAAAATCCGGTACATCACGCTAAAACCAAACATATAGAAATTCGTCATCACTTCATCCGAGATTGCTTCGAGAAGAAGTTGATACGAATTGACAAAATCCACACCGACGAACAAAAGGCAGACTTGCATACCAAAGCTTTTGATAAATCTCGTTTTCAATATCTTTTAAAATTGAACGGTATGAAGCTGTTGTCGGATGCGGAGGAGTTACTTGGCGTTGATGAGAAAACCACTGCAGATGATGTTGAGAAGCAGTCTGCACTAGTTTTTCGTATTTTTAGTTGTTTTGATATTTAGGGGGAGATAGATATAGTTTCAGAAAATACAAAAACAATAAAAAATGTAAAAATCCAAAAACATCAGATATTTTCAAAACCCAAAAACAATAGAAAATGCAAAAAGAGTTTGTGTAAAAAGGGGAAATGATAGTACATCAGCTAGACAGTTACAGTATGCTAAAGATATGTAATGTTTAAAAGTATTAGACAGTCTCGCTGATGATATGCCGATAGGTTTTTACACATTTAGTAGATTTGTTCGGGATATAAACCTAAAAATCATTGCTTGCTTATTTCGTGGGGAACATATCTCGGATATATAGGTAACCCCTGAAATCTTGTTTGAAAGATTTTCTATTTTTGACATACTAGGTCTATGTGCTTGTTGTTATCTGGGGTATTATACCAGGAATTCTGATTTTGCGGAAGCAATTGCCTAGTCCTTGTATAATACTCTGCACTGCTTTAATCTTTAAAGCCTCCCCTCAACATAAAAAATGATGAACATTGCAAAATGCTAATCATGTGCTATTGAAGAAAAGATCCCCAAGCGGGACACACCGAAAGTCGAGCTATAATCTCTTTGTCTGAACGGAAGTTCTAACCTGAGCTATCATGGCCTCGCACTACCCATTACAGATATCATCATTGTACGTTCACCTGTAAGACTGAATAAAGAAGTCTGGATACGAGAGTCTATTCTGAGGTGGGACACGCGTATAAGCTAAGAACATTAAAACACTAATTCGTATACTGAATAAGTTGAAATTTGTGAGAAAATTTAAAAGGATCAGTATATCGGCAATCTAAGTGAATTGTTTAATACTTAGTGTGTATTCAAGCTCAACGGTACTTGTAACTTGTCGGTAGCTGATATGATCCCCTAACACGCTCACCAAAAAATATGTTTGCAAATAGTTTACTTTACTGCATTACATTTTCAGTTTAGCTTTTAAAAACAAAAAGATTTCATTATGTTCTAGTTTAAACTTTTTTAAAATCCCAAAAAGATTTTACATTTCTGCTTTAGTTTTTCGACAAACCAAGGTAGAAAGTTGATCTTCAGACTCGCAGTCATGGGGCGAAGCAGGAAGTTTTTGGACTGGACAACAGGGTTGGGAGCTAATCTTGAAAGGTTTGAAGATTCAAAGTCAAAACAAGTTCATTAAGTTGACACTTGTAAATTTTTTTAGAAAATGTGTTTGAAAAGTTTGAATGAATTGTCAGTTGTTTCATTTCGGGTCAACCAAGGTCATTAACTTGGACTTGGTAGACAAATTAAGTGCCTAGGGTCATTAACTTGGACCTAGATACTTAAGTGGATTTCTAAAACTGACCAAACCTGATAAAACGTCAAAAAAGTCAAAACATCTAAAAGTCAAAGCGTGTTTGGATCGGATGACAATCCGATCGGATGGCCATCCAATAGGTACCATGCCTATATATAGTGGTCAAGGTGTTCAGTCAAACCTTTTCGATCGAAAGTCCTTCCGACACTCACCCAAACACTCTCAAAATGTTCTTGTTTGATTCTCACTCTTGCTTTCCACATTACATTGGATTGTTGGCACGCTCAACCTTCACAATGGGAAAGGTAAATTTTCTGATTTTAAGCGCAAAAAATTGATAGTTTTGAGGTTGCGGGCGACTGTTACCATGAAAAACTTAGATCTAGGCTTGATTAGGATGTTTTGATACAATCCAAACATAGGGTTTTGTAGATCGGCCTTAGATCTATAGATTCACCGAAGGAATTTGATTGAAACTTCATAGATTTGAATCTAGGAGAGATTAAAGGTGTCGGCAGTCGGTCCACTAATTGTCAAATTAAACCTAATCCAGGAAGTTTTAAAAAAAAATCTGAACATAGGGTTTTGATAATCGGCGAAAACTCTACGTGAAAACATGTTCAATTTAGTAAAATTGTTAGAAAAATTTTGATGTTGTTGAATCATTCAAACTATTCTTCATGTCTATTGATCGAATGGTAGTTCGATCGGATGGCCATCTGATACAATGCACTTAATTAATGTTTGAAATTTTTCTAAGTGTTGATTGTTTGAACATGCTGTTTCATGCTTCATCTGTTAACAAGTTGTTTTGGATAGAATGGCAACTCGATCGGATGGCAATCCGATCGGATGGCCATCCGATCCAAAACACTCATTCAACTGTTTCATGAGCTTATTTGTGTTTGTCATTTTGATAGAATGGCAATCCGATCGGATGGCAATCCGATCGGAAGGCCATCCGATCCAAATCACACTATGTCACGCTTGTTCATCATTATGCTAACTTGTCAATGATCGAATAGCAATCTGATCGGATGACAATCCGATCGGAAGGCCATCCAATCCAATTCATTCATTCACATGGTTGACTTGTCAATGGTGTTGAATTGTTATTCACTTGGAACGAGTGACAATCTAATCGGATGACAATCCGATCGGATGGCCATCCGATCCAAGTGCTCATGTCTTGTTCACTGATGTTGTTCTTTAAAGTGATGATTCATTCGATCGGATGGCCATCCATTCATCATTGCTGTATAGAGTGTTAAAGTGATTTCCAGAGTTTGAAATTTTTTTATGTTTTCAAAATTTTGTCACTATTTCACTTGATGCCTCGAACTTTGTGCTGACTCTAACGTTGATCATACTTACAGGCAAGAGCATCAGATTAGCATCATTCTCACAACATTTACTGTATCTTGGAAGAAAATTATGCAAATATGGAGCCATTTCGAGATATGGCGAAGTTCTTAAGAGAGAGTAGGATTAATAAGGCGTTGACTGATAGAACTAAAGTTTTTGAATCTCATGTCAGAATGTTTTGGAAGTCAGCAAGGTGTGATGAGAATGAAAAGAGGATATACTTTGCAGTTCAAAATAAAGACGAGAATGATAAGGATGTTGATATAAAAGTTAAGTTTGACGTGGGAGACTTAAGAAGAGTATTGGACTTAGGAGATAGTGATGATGACCCTACCATTGTTCCTGAAAGATTATGCAAGGGGTTATGGTTTAGGATGGGTTTTACAGGACATGTAAACGGCAAATATCTCAAGTCTATGTTTAGTCGACCATATAAATTTCTAGTTCACTGTGTCTTGCATGCTCTGTCACATAGAAAGGGAGTCTACGACGAGCCATCACATTATATTATGAACATTATTACTTGTTTGGTGCTTAATAGGCCGTACAATATTTCTCAAGTGTTGTTTGATCATATGGTAGATAATATCAGGGGTGAGAAATACATAATGTACCCAAGGTTCATACAAATGATGATA
This sequence comes from Helianthus tuberosus, assembly GCA_030545235.1. Lineage (NCBI taxonomy): Eukaryota > Viridiplantae > Streptophyta > Magnoliopsida > Asterales > Asteraceae > Helianthus > Helianthus tuberosus. The sequence goes on along the minus strand of CM060373.1, from coordinate 30,478,416 downwards.
GATGATCAAGTGAAAGACCTTCCAAAGGATCCTGCTGATGAATTAGGTCTACATCACATGAAAAGCGAGACTTTGAGTAGATTAACTAAATATAAGCTGAAGAAAGATGAAACAGAGCCAAGGGCTAAGAGAATGATCTGTAAGATTGACAACAGAAATTATGTAGCTCCTGAAAATGATGCTTGGAGGCACGAAAATTGTAACTCAGAGGATTAGACTGGTAGATTGAGTGGCATGCATGAGAAAAAGTTGAGGTATTGGTTTGTGAAGGATGGAAAGAGAAAGAGAACACCTAAGGTTTCTCCTGCAGTGGCTGATCCCAAAAAGATAACTCCGAAGATTATTGTTAAGGGTATAGTTGAAAGGGGGAGTCACAGAAAGAAAAATTAGAATATTAAATGTTATACTATTCTAATGAATGTTCAATGCTTGTTTTGCAGGGCCTTCAAAGAAATCTCCACCAAGACTTGTGGATGAACCTGTGCTTGATCCAGCTGATGTTCTTCAACAAGGTGTTGGTCTGTTGAAAGATACACTTGAAAGTTTCTTAAAGAAGAACGAGGAAGCTCAAGCTGAGAAAGTTGCTAAGGAAGCTGGAGCATCTACTACAAATAATGTTCAACCAGAAAGTGTGAAAGAAAAGGAACCTGAAGGCGTTGCACACACTGATTCAAGTGATGCTGATGATGAATCAACTGATACAGAGTCTGAGATTGAAAAGATTGGTGTTGGAAAGGTTCAGTTGAAAAAGAAGCCTCAAAAGAAGAAAAATGGTTCTGATGATGAGGATGAGACATATGTTCCTACACCACAAGCTGAGAAAAATAAAGGTGTTTTGAAACGAAAGGCAAACCCTCAAGGTGTTATTTCTAGGAGGGTCAGAGAAAGAAAGGGATCTGCATCAGTTCCTGAGATTCAAAGCGACAAAAGTGAAAATCATGTGGTAACATCAAAGGGTCCTGAAGTAGTTAAAGATCAAAATATTGAAGTTCCTAAGGTTGAACAAGTTCAGAATGTTGAAAAGAAAGCAGGTGATGATGATGAAGTTGTTATTACTAGTGAAAGAATATCTACACCACCACCAGAAAATCCAACAACTCATATTCCAGACGATGAAGAGACGCCAAAACCAAAGAAAACTACTCTACCTGGTTTATTTGAAGGTTTTCCAAACGTTCAAGGCGAGTTTACTGATGATATTCTTACTGGAAGTGACTATGACATGTTTCATGATGCAGAGATCAAAGAACTAACAAAGAAAGTGAGTCTTCTAGAGAAAGAAAAAGCAAAAGCTGAAGCTGAACGTAACGAATTGAAAAAGCAGCTTGAGAAGATTATTAAAGTGAATGAAGAAATGAAGTCTATTGTGAATAAACATGCAAAAAGGATAAATACTTTGGTTGAAGATGTTGATGATAATGCTAAACTCTTTGAGCAACTCTCTGCAGAGCTTTCTGAAGTAAATGTGAAATACGCAAACATGAATGAAACTAATCAGACACTGCATCAAATGTTAGATGAACTTCATGAAGCTTCTTCGAATGAAATCAAAGTGTTGAAGCTGGAGATTGAAGCATTAAGGGCAGACAAAGCTGTGAAAGACGAACAGCTTAACATGTTATACATAGTAATGGAACATCATCTTGGTATCAACGTTCAAGCTGTATACAACAACTTAGAGATCCAAAGAGTTGAAGAAAGAAGAGCTCAAAGGGAGAAAGAGTCAGCTGAGGCAACAACTCAAAAGAAGAAAGAGTTGATTGTTGAAAAACAAGAAGTAGGAGGTTCTTCAAGTCAGCCTGAAGGTGACGTTGAAATGGTAGATGCTGTGAATGTTGAAGAGGAGCATATGGATGTTGATCAAGATCAAGGGTTTGTTCTTGTTGGTGATTCAGTTCCTCGATCTTATAGTTTTGATGATATAATCCGTCTAGTACAAGTTGAACAACATAAACGGAAGGCGAGAGAACCTGAAGTGAAGCTATTACGTTATAAAGAAGTAGAGGAAGAAGAGAAGTTGGATGATAAGGAGTTGGATAAGTTGTTTGATGATATTGATAATTATCCTGAAGGTAATGATGATGATGATAAAGGGTCAACAGGAATGCTGATTGTAATGCCTTCAGTCCAACAATCGTTGGATGATTTTCTCAATGATGAAATCAATGAGCAGCAGGAGGATCATCACCAGGAGTCTTCTTCTTCTAGAAAGCAGCATTCTGACTAGGTATTCCTCACACAACCCACTATTATTTACTTAAATGCTCCATTTGAGGGGGAGTTAGAGATACCGAGGACCAGGGCAGAGATGTTAGAAGAACTGGGTTTAGAAGATGGGAATCTTAAGTTTGATATTGAGATGAGATTCCATCATCGGCAGAAAAGGAGTATGAATTCAAGTTTGCTAATGAAGCTGACAGTTTTCATCATGTTAAAGTTGAAGAGTGTTCAGATATCTCTGAAGAAGATACACCGTTTCATTATTCTGGCATTGATGATACTTTCCCAACACTTGCTGAGATGTTCAAAGAACAGAATGAAGATGAGATTAGGAGGAAAGTTGTGGAGAAAATAAGTACAGAAGGTATTCCAAAGGTCGTTCCACAGGAGACTGTGTTAGAGGGCAGGAAGAACGGGTTCAAGGTAATGCCCAAAGAAAGGAAGTTTAGGAGACCTCTTCAGTATTTCACACATCATGCTGATATATCTCTGGGAGATATTTTATCTTGGGGATATCTTGAAGATTTGAAAGTGTATGCCATCAGAAGGGAACAAGGTGTTCAGTACTTTGAATTCTTGTCAGACATTCAAACACTTCCCTGGTAGGACGTTGAAGAGCTTGTTCAGACAAAGAATATAAAACAGTTCTACTATGGCTTAGATGTGAAGCGGCACAATCAAAGGTTGTGGAACTACATTAAGTGGCAAACAAAGAATCGATTTCCTGACTAGAAGCCACAATATCCGAAGCAAGACATAGAGATTGATCCAGTTACAAAGGAGAAAGATATTACTCTGATTATCAAGCCCCCGAGATGTCTGAAGAACATGCCGCTTCGTGCAATGGAACATGATTTCTATGAAGATTTTCAGGGATGGATGTATAACTAGAGCACAGTGGAAGCAGTGATATCTCTATTTGACAAAAGACTGGAGAATCAAGGAGGATCAGTGTGTTGGATCCGATGTGGTTGGTCAACTGCTCGAAGAAGGATATTGATTGTCTATTCTACAACAAGATTGTGTATGAAAAGCCAGACAAAGTTCAAGCTCAGCAGTATCAGAAGTTGGTGAACTTATGTTATGCAAAAGATATCAATTTTGGCAGGTATTGGAAGTCTAAGTTCAGAGACTTGGAGATAGATGAGTTCTTGAAAAGAGAGAAGCGAGCTAAAAAGTTCAAGGAGATAGCTGATAAAGCTACAAAAATTGGAAGATGGAAGCTTATGAGACCTCCACCAACAGACCAGACACCAATCGAAAAAGAAAAGAACAAGATCCCAAGATGGAATAGGAAGCGAGATGGTGATCCTGTGTATAGAAAGTACTGGAATGAAGTTGGTAGGCCTCTAAGGCGAAAGATGCTTGCAGAGCGAGATGAAAAGGGAAGGTAGAAAGCTAAGGCGAGGAGACGCCGCAGGAAGATGACTTGAAGACTATGCAAGAAGGAAGACTACAGCTACATCCAAGGGGGAGTATGTTAGTGAATATGTCTGTAGCTTCCGTCTGCATCGAGTCTTATGTATTTTGTCTTGTTTGTGTGTTTTTGTATATGCGTGTATATGTATGTATTGTGTGTCTAGACATATCAGGGAATGGCACGTTAACTGTTAAAGTGAAATCCGTCGGACGACAAGCGTCATCCGAACGGATGGCTATCCGATCTGATGACCATCCGATCGGATGACCATCTGATCGGGTGACACTCTCTCCTTCCCTGATTGCCTATACATAGTAGGTTAGAGCTAGTTGTCTAGAACTTTTGGCTGATTACTGAAGCGAAGCTCTGTCTATCTGACTTTCATCTTGATCTTCTTGTACTTTCATATTCTATCAATGAAATCAGACATGTTAAGCATTGAGATTGTTGTTTGTGATTCTCAGACGGTGTCAAGGGATTCCGCACCTCGCCACTGATCGATTCCGCTTCTACGACTAGAACAGATCCTACACGTGGCCTAACAGGAAGCCTAGAAATGCCAAGCTTCGTAGCACGGTTAGGATAAGCGTGCAACCGGTTGGAGGAAAGACCTTTATGAACCTACTCTCAAAACCAATCTTGTTTAAACCCTTAACCAGACTTCGGAGCCCATACCAGTATTCCCTGAGGCTCCCGTATTAAAGATGATACCAAAAAAATACCAATGATCACTATTTCTTATCTTCAAGTTTTGGAATTCCAAACTTGGACTATGCTTGTCAAACTTCAATCCGTGATCCAATTTTAAATTTTCTAATCATTAAATCCTTGAATCCTACTTCTAGCAATGGATCCTGAATTGGAATGTTTATTTTATTCGCTGAGATCTTCAGTGTCACTACCGCGTATGGTAAACAAGGAAGGCATTAGAAGACCCCTCTTCCATTATATTTCATTTTCCTTAAGACCCTGTATGGGTATTTGATAACTGTAGTCTTTGGTGGACATATTATTTCATCATAGTCCCTGTGTGGACCTACCCCTTCTGATAAAACCTTGAATAGACGTTTTTCTATCGTAGTCCCTTCGTGGACATTATATCTCAATATAGACCCTTCATGGACATTATATTACAATAAAATCCCTTCGTGGATGTTATGTTTCCATACAGTCCTTTCGTGGACATCATACTTCAAAATAGTCTTTCATGGACTTTATACTCCATTATAGTCCTTACATGGACATGTTATTTCATTAAAATTCTTTTATAGACATGTTATTTCATTAAAGTCCCCTGGCGAATATAATAATTCATCATAATCCTTTTGAGAACATATCGTTTCACTATAATCCCAATGTTAACATAACTTATAATCCCTATATGGACTTATATTTTCATTTCCATTCCCGCGTGGACTAGTATTACTTTAAAGTCCCTATAAGGACCTATCTCTTCTGTATAGTCCCTGTGTGGACATTTGTTTATCATAATCCTTAATGGACATATTTTTTGACTTAAGTCCCAGAGAGGACATCTGTTCAGCAAGGTTCCATTTGTGGACATGGCATTTTAATACAATCCTTTCATGGATGCGTTATTTCATTAAAATCCCTTTATGGATAAGCTATTTCGAAATAGTCCCTTCATTGACACAAGATTTCATTACAGTCCCTTAGCGGACATGACATTTCATTATAGTCCCTTCATGGGCAAACTGTTTTAATATAGTCCCTATATGGACTTATGATATTTTATAGTCCGTATACGGACATATAATATTTTATAGTCCCCATACGGACTTATAATTTCCTTTTAAGTCCTCTGTGGATAAATATGAAACTAAAAGTCCTGATTAAAGCACTGTTATAAATTTCCTAATGAATATGGGAAGCTTTGAAAATTTTATATAGGTATTCATTTCATCCTTTATTAAACAATAGTATCAATTTTATTCGAACTTTATCGATCTGCTAAATAATTTCAAAAGATCTTCTTAATGGTATAACCTAGCCAATATGTGCATACAGACATGCTATGATGGTAAAACCCTCTTAAGAAAATTAATCCTTGTTAACATCTAAGAACATGTTAACAGTCCTGGCAGTGTGATTTGAGAAACCACACCAGCCATCAAGGTATTTGGACTATGTACAAGCCTTAAAGCCTATATGATCAAATTAGATCATGGCAAGTATCATCAATGTGATGATCATAATATGAACATCCGTTTGTGATGAAGTGCCTACGGGCTATACTTGTTGTCTAATAAGACAACGACAGTTGTGGTCTATGACCCCCTTTCTAAAAATGCTAGACTATGTCCAAGCCTTATAGTCTATAAGATCAATAAGATCATGACTAATATCCTCAATTACGATAATTTTATATATATATATATATATATATATATATATTATATATATATATATGTATATGTATAAACATCCATTAGTGATGTCCATTGATTTGCCTATGTGGCAAATAAATCGTCTTTCAAAACAATGACAGAAGTAGTCTATGACTCTCTGCCCAAAGGTGAAGAACTATATTCAAACCTTATAGTCTCTGATCAAATAAGATTGTGACTTATATATTAAAATGTCCTCCGTGACAGGCTTTTTGTGCCATATCCTTTATGTCCTTTGCGACAAGGCCTTCGTGCCATATGACTATTAGTGTCCTTAGTGACAAGCCTATATGATACATTTATATATCCTTCGTGACGGGCTCATGTTACATATTTTAAAAAGTCCTTGTGGTGAGCGTTCGAGCTCTCCAAAATCTTTAATATGACAAGGATAGTTGTGACATTTCGATCACCTGTCAAAGAGGTAATGGACTCGGTCAGAACCTTAATTGCCATTAATGGTCCTCTTGTGACCTGGGCTAAATGAAGTTGACATATTTCAACTAACATTCATTAGGAACGTTTTGAAACTTAAATAGCCAGTATGGTTGTAACGCTTTGTGTTTTTCATAACTTTCCATATTTAGAAACCATTGTTCATATTCCTATTTTTGGAAACTTTGTATCCTTGTATTCGTCGTTTCGTTATAATCGTCGAAAAATCTCTATCTTTAATCTAATTCGTTATAAAAAAATGGTTATTTTATTCATGGTTTAATTAATTAATTAAGTTAATTGATTTTACTATTTAACAGTTTATTTTTATAAGAACCTAGTTAGTCTCGTTAAACTTTAAAGTTAGAAAATGATGCAAACTAACCCAGTTAATCTAATTTTAAAGATTAGTTCTTTTAAAATATGACATAACTTAGTTAGTTAAGGTCATGAGATTATTTGTGTAAATTAACTAAATTAAACCTCAGGGACTATTTGTGCATATTATAAAACTGTTAAGACAGTTATAACACAAAGGAATTGGACAAACCAACCCTAGCCGCATATATACGCATACAGGGAACTTCATCTTCTCCATGTTTGAGAAACCCTCATTCACAAAAACCCTACCCTCTCATTTTATTTGCAATCACAGAACAACATCACGCACAACTGAACCTCATTACCTTCTACCTCTGAAAACCCAAACTCATTCATACTCCCCTGCCCTCTCACCTCTCTCTCATGAACTTCCGGCGACCGGAGCCGCACGCGCAAGCTCCGACGTCTCAGTTGACGGCGAACACCACACCACCACGACCTCCCCTTCTACACCCTTATCCTTCATCGCACAACCTCGTCTCTCCCTCTCTTCCTGATACGCGACAGCGGCATTGCCACCACCATTTGGTGGTGGCGGCACGTGACAACAATGGCAGCAGCATCATCGCCTGACGACGAAACGGTTCGTCGCCGTTTTTTTTTCTTTCTTCGTTCGTGAACGGCGTCCGATGGCGAAGCCGGTTTTCCGGCAAAACAGAAAAGCCACAGCGGCGGCGGCGGCGCCGGTGGCTGTCTTGTTCCGTTCAGTTCGAGATTATGTTCGGTTCGAGTTTCGTCGAACTCAGGTTCGATCGGCATCGGATTAGGTCAGTTTGTTCCAAGTTTGTTTTGGTTAAGTTTTGATTCAAGTCTGGTTGTTCTCGGGTCAGTGTAGGCTCAGTTTTGATTTGGGTCGCCTTTGGCTCGGGTCTAGGCTCATGGTTCAGTTCAACAAGACAGCTACGGTTTAGACTCGGTCTCGGGTTCACGGTCAACGTAGTCAGAACTGGTGCGGGCTCGGGCTCAGTCAAACCAAGTCGACAGTAGCTTCGGTCAGTTTTGTTTCGGGTGAACTCGGTTTGGTTCATTTTAGTTCAAAGTTTCGTCGGAGAAGTCCGAAATCGACGAGAATCGTGCCATCTCGTGTTCGGTATACCTTCTTTAACAAATTGTTTTCTTGTTAATCCCCTACTAAAATCTTATATATATTTTGATGTTAATAGTCATCAAAACAATTTAAATGAACTTGTGTTCTAGTTGCCACTAATGCTTAATTCCATTTTAAATGAATGTTTTCTTGAGGCTTGACTAAATACTCACATTTTTTTGGAAGGAAAGAAAATGACAGAAACATAATCGAAACAATAGAAGCATGTTTTGTGATTACCTTTAATTTAATAATGAACAACTTTTGTTTGTATTTATCAAACTATTTAAACATGGATGAATGACATATATCATGCACTAATCAACGTTTAAAATCTGCGTTTTTTTATACATATGCAAGAAGACAGTGATAGGTTTTATCGAGAACAGTGATCAAATAAAGGGGTGGGCTCTTGTGTTTTCGGCTGGGATAAAAACAAGAAAGAAGATAAATAGATTGAACAATTAAATAGATTAAAAAAACTCAATTCCTTTTCTATAATAACTTACACAATTAAAAGGTTTACTATTTATTATTATTATTATTATTATTATTATTATTATTATTATTATTATTATTATCATCATTATCATCATCATTCCTCTTGTTATTATTATAAATTCATTTTCCTTTATAATAGACCCATTTAAACTAAATTATAACATAAGTAATAAACAATTTACTATGATTCTTTTTATAAACACTAAATGTTAATTATTGAGATAAAATTATAATGTTTAAATAATTAGATTGAAACCTTCAATATTAGAAATGTTATCTAAACTTTTAGTAATTGCCTCTCGTGTGGTATTTTGCATCTAGGATAATCGCTCTCGCTCGTTCTCTTGGATTATTCTCCATTCTAACACGTGCGTTACTTCGAGAATTCTTATACGCAATCAAAGTTAGTATACTTGAACCCATTTTTACTTTTAAACACTTTGGGTGCAACATGTATTCTATATTAAAATCACGAGACTTTGAAACTATTTGAATCACTCTTTACCCATATTTGAACATGAAACTATATGATGCTTGTTAATCTCGTATGTGATGTTAAACTTTTGTGTCTATATGCTCATTAACTTCATACAAGCCTACCTTAACAATTATAGCGTTATAGGGGTAATGCACCACCCACGATTCTTGGGGTATTGTTAAGTCAAACATGTTAACCTCCCTTTATTCTAACCGGGGATAGGCTATTTTAACTTATTGGATTCTTGGGTTTGAACATATACTTGACACCGTTACGACATACTAGTAACTTGCATATTGTGATTCATGTTGGATACGAGCCTTAGACTATTTTAAAACCATTTTTATGCTATGTATAAAAACTTGTATACTCGCCTTTGCTTTTGCATTGAACTCTATTTTAATACATGTTGCAGGTTCGATAGACAAGATGATGCTAAGTGAAGAAACAAGACTTAAGTGGACTTAGAAACACACTTAGATTAATCAATTTTGTATTCTGTGTTTGGAAACAATGTTGTCCGTATTTGATTATTGTATGACATTTGTAGTAAATTTATGAAATCAAATTTGAATTATATTGTCACATAGTGTTATGAAGTCTTTTGCAATCTATTTCGTCTCATCCTGATGTTTCCGCCATCGGTTGGGGTGTGACAGATTGGTATCAGAGCCATAACTATAGGGAATTAGGAAAAATAGGAATGCCTTAACCTAGTGTATAGTTTTAGAGCTTTATTCTTATGGTTTGCTTGAAACTACTACATGCTACTTTACTCGTTTCCCATTTATTCGCTTTGATTTTTCTTAAACATATATGTCGCTTGTGTGCTAATACGTGACATGCTATTCTTATGTGTTAATACTTGTCTTATTATGTGTCGATACTTGATTTATTGACCTATTCTTTGTGTGTTTTCCTCGACATGCCTTTTATGTGATTATACTTGTTCGTTATTTCATTTAACTTACGCCCTTTTCCAAGGCATTTTACTCGATTTTTCTTAAACTTGAAAAAACTCGTATTATACAAACGAGACGAGTTTACCGAAATATGCGTGAAACCCACAATTTGGTAAACGACTCTCATTCCGTTTAATTCTATTTTGTACGAAATTACACCATTAAGTTAGGAGTGGAATTCACATCTTAATGGTGATTTTGAATTTCAAATTCTCGTGGACCCTCGTCAACATGTCGAAATTAAATTTCGACCCGACGAGTACCAACCACACTTAGGGTACGAAGTCGTCAAGTTAGGGATGAAGCCCACATCTCGTCGACTAGCCCCACTCCTTGATTTTTATAAATCTCGCCAAGTCTCGAATCTTCTATTGAATTGGGGCATGTTGTAACCGGAAGGGTGAATACCCTTAGCCGACTTGTCGGCGAGAGTATTTCACCTATTAGGCCAAAGCATGTTATCAATTTCAAAAGACCGTTCGACCACTTTGGTTAGCCAACGTTCCGTTTTGGAACCATCCAAGTTTCTTTTTATCAAACTTACGCTTTATTATTTTCGATCTTTTATGATGAAACCCTCTTTTGTCAATTTTGAACCATTATGAGATTTCACTTTTGCGCATGCATCATACTATTACTTTTCATACGATTATACATTATTAGCATGCATAATTTCACATAATTTTATTTACACTTTTGTAACAACGAGTGGAAACATATCATCGAGATAGGAGTGATTTCCTTACCTTGACGATTAATTCCGCTTCCTTTCTCATATTGTAACGACCTCACCAATGGATTTGGGGTGATTCCCTTGCCTAGGTGATCGTTACCAACACTTTCTTTTAATACACTATAATATGTAAACACGATCATGTCTACGTCCGATCGTTTATCGTTACAAATCATTAATTATTTCAAAATGCATTGTTTATATGAATGAATTTATCATCCTACAATCTATTTTCATATAGCTCTTACAAACAAAATTCTTAACTTATACCCTAAACGCTTATTCCTCAATTTTCAAAATTTAACGAAATGCTACTTATCAACCTAGTCGGTCTAATAAATCCATTGCCCACAAAATTTTGTATTCCACGTAATTACTAAAACACACTCATCTTGCACCATTATATTAAAGATTTTCATTTTTCAATTGAGAATCAAACCAACTTTTCACCCAAAATATTACAAATATTATTCAATCGTTTAGCAAAACCATTTTCAAAACCAACAAAATATTTTATTAAGAACACCTTTCATGATCACTAAACATATTTACCAAATTCCTTCTTCTAAGGATCAACTTTTCACAAGAATCGGTAAACTTCGAAATTTTACAATACAAAGTTACGATGCAAACTTATTAATCTCTAGAACTTTTCAAAACCTCACTCGATACGTCAATATTATTCAAAACCCGTGGGCAAGGAAACTTCATAGGAACCAATAATTTTCAACTATATCAATTTTTCAAAAACCATAGTAGCATTTCCATTCCTTTATAAAGTACCTTTTTCGCATAACCAATAAACGTTTTATACTCTCGTTACATTCACAAACTAGAGTCTATATTTCGTGACAACTCAATCTATTTTAACTTCACATTTTGCACAAACAACTATATATGCATACCATTTTACACGTTTTAGTCAATATCTCACAACAATCTCATGCATGTCACTCATTCCCTCTTTCTTTCATACTCAAAACTTTTAATCTTTTGCGCGCATAAACTCGTGTACTTCGATTTATACTATAAACAAAATCATTATTTCCTACATCCATACGTATACATTTTATGCCTCCACTTATGTCCACATTTACCCATTTATGTTATACTCATGATTCAAAATTCACACGTTTTACGTTTATACATACACTAACAATTATACATTTACGTTGTACTTGCATTCATGTTTATACTACATTCATATTCATGTTCATACATTTTATGTTTTCAAATACACTTATACAACTTTGTTTACACTTATATTCATACACATATATTTGATTCATACTTAAACCCTCATGTTTTACACCTATATTCACGTTCATATCTATGCTCGTACATCTTATTTTCACACTTATACTCGTATTCATACTCATACGCTTTGTGTTTATACTTATATTCATGTTTGTACACATGTTTATACTCACTTTCATACACGTTATGCTTATACTTGTGCTCATACTCTTGTCATGCGTTTTGTGATTATGCTTACATGCGTATTCATCGTTTCTTTATAATCGTTGAAAAATCTCTATCTTTAATCTAATTCGGTATAAAAAATGGTTATTTTATTCATGGTTTAATTAATTAAGTTAATTGATTTTACTATTTAACAGTTTATTTTTATAATAACCTAGTTAGTCTCGTTAAACTTTAAAGTTAGAAAATGATGCAAACTAACCTAGTTAATCTAATTGTAAAGATTAGTTCTTTTAAAATATGACATAACTTAGTTAGTTAAGGTCAGGAGATTATTTGTGTAAATTAACTAAATTAAACCTCAGGGACTATTTGTGCATATTATAAACCTGTTAAGACAGTTATAACACAAAGGAATTGGACAAACCAACCCTAGCCGCATATAAACGCATACAGGGAACTTCATCTTCTCCATGTTTGAGAAACCCTCATTCACAAAAACCCTACCCTCTCATTTTATTCGCAATCACAGAACAACATCACGCACAACTGAACATCATTACCTTCTACCTCTGAAAACCCAAACTCATTCATACTCCCCTGCCCTCTCACCTCTCTCTCGTGAACTTCCGGCGACCGGAGCCGCACGCCGGCAAGCTCCGACGTCTCAGTTGACGGCGAACACCACACCACCACTACATCCCCTTCTACACCCTTATCCCTCATCCCACAACCTCGTCTCCCCCTCTCTTCCTGATAAGCGACAGCGGCATCGCCACCACCACTTGGTGGTGGTAGAATGAGACAGCAATGGCAGCAGCATCACCGCCTGACGGCAAAACGTTTCGTCGCCGTTTTTTTTTCTTTCTTCGTTCATGAATGGCGTCTGACGACGAAGCCGGTTTTCCGGCAAAACAGAAAAGCCATAGTGGCGGCAGCGGCACCGGTGGCTGTCTTGTTCCGTTCAGGTTTGAGATTATGTTCGGTTCAAGTTTCGTCGGACTCGGGTTCTGTCGGCATCGGATTAGGTCAGTTTGTTCCAAGTTTGTTTTGGTTAAGTTTTGATTCAAGTCTGGTTGTTCTCGGGTCAGTGTAGGCTAAGTTTTGATTTGGGTCGCCTTTGGCTCGGGTCTAGGCTCATGGTCTAGTTCAACAAGACAGCTACGGGTTAGACTTGGTCTTGGGTTCACGGTCAACGTAGTCAGAACTGATGCGGGCTTGGGTTCAGTCAAACCAAGTCGACAGTAGCTTCGGTCAGTTTTGTTTCGGGTCAACTCGGTTCGGTTCATTTTAGTTCGAAGTTTCGTCAGAGAAGTCCGAAGCCGACGAGGATCGTGCCATCTCGTGTTCGGTATACCTTCTTTAACAAATTGTTTTCTTGTTAATCCCCTACTAAAACCTTATATATATTTTGATGTTAATAGTCATCAAAACAATTTAAATGAACTTGTGTTCTAGTTGCCACTAATGCTTAATTCCATTTTAAATGAATGTTTTCTTGAGGCTTGACTAAATACTCACGTTTTTGGAAGGAAAGAAAATGACAAAAACATAATCGAAAGAATATAAGCATGTTTTGTGATTACCTTTAATTTAATAATGAACAACTTTTGTTTTTATTTATCAAACCGATTTCAAATTTAATGTTGGACTTGTATCAAACTATTTAAAACTGGATGAATGATATATATCATGCACTAATCAACGTTTAAAATCTGCGTTTTTTATACATATGCAAGAAGACAGTGATAGGTTTTATCGTGAACAGTGATCAAATAAAGGGGTGGGCTCTTATGTTTTCGGCCGGGATAAAAACAAGAAAGAAGATAAACAGATTGAACAATTAAATAGATTAAAAAACTCAATTCCTTTTCTATAATAACTTACACAATTAAAAGGTTTAATATTTATTACTATTATTATTATTATTATTATCATCATCATCATCATCACCAATATCATCATTCCTCTTGTTATTATTATAAATTCATTTTCCTTTATAATAGACCCATTTAAACTAAATTATAACATAAGTAATAAACAATTTACTATGATTCTTTTTATAAACACTAAATGTTAAGTATTGAGATAAAATTATAATGTTTAAATAATTAGATTGAAACCTTCAATATTAGAAGTGTTATCTAAACTTTTAGTAATTGCCTCTCGTGTGGTATTTCGCATCTAGGATAATCGCTCTCGCTCGTTCTCTTAGATTTTTCTCCATTCTTACTCGTGCGTTACTTCGAGAATTCTTATACGCAATCAAAGTGAGTATACTCGAACCCATTTTTACTTTTAAACACTTTGGGTGCAACATGTATTCTATATTAAAATCACGAGACTTTGAAACTATTTGAATCATTCTCTATCCATATTTGAACATGAAACTATATGATGCTTGTTAATCTCGTATGTGATGTTAAACTTTTGTGTCTATATGCTCATTAACTTCATACAAGCCTACCTTAAAAATTATAGCGCTATAGGGGTAATGCACCGCCCACTATTCTTGGGGTATTGGTAAGTCAAACATGTTAACCTCCCTTTATTCTAACCGGGGATAGGCTATTTTTACGCATCGGATTCTTGGGTTTGAATATATACTTGACACCGTTACGACATATTAGTAACTTGCATATTGTGATTCATGTTGGATACGAGCCTTAGACTATTTTAAAACCATTTTTATGCTATGTATCAAAACTTGTATACTTGCCTTTGCTTTTGCATTGAACTCTATTTTAATTCATGTTGCAGGTTCGATAGACAAGATGATGCTAAGTGAAGAAACAAGAATTAAGTGGGCTTAGAAACACACTTAGATTAATCAATTTTGTATTATGTGTTTGGAAACAATGTTGTCCGTATTTGATTATTGTATGACATTTTTAGTAAATTTATGAAATCAAATTTAAATTATATTGTCACATAGTGTTATGAAGTCTCTTGCAATCTATTTCGTCTCATCCCGATGTTTCCGCCATCGATTGGGGTGTGACAACGGTTTATTGATATCACTACTGATGTATGTTAAGTCATCAGGATGATGACTAGCTATTGTAATGCAACCAAGCAATTGCTTAATTTGGTGTTTAGTACCAAGCTTCGAGTATAGTCAAACTTGGATCGGATGACAATCCGATCGGATGGCCATCCAATAGGTATCATGCCTATATATAGTGGTCAAGGTGTTCAGTCAAACCTTTTCGATCGAAAGTCCTTCCGACACTCACCCAAACACTCTCAAAATGTTCTTGTTTGATTCTCACTCTTGCATTCCACATTACATTGGATTGTTGGTACGCTCAACCTTCACAATGGGAAAGGTAAATTTTCTGATTTTAAGCGCAAAAAATTGATAGTTTTGAGGTTGCGGGCGACTGTTACCATGAAAAACATAGATCTAGGCTTGATTAGGATGTTTTGATGCAATCCAAACATGGGGTTTTGTAGATCTGCCTTAGATCTATAGATTCACCGAAGGAATTTGATTGAAACTTCATAGATTTGAATCTAGGAGAGATTAAAGGTGTCGGCAGTCGGTCCACTAATTGTCAAATTAAACCTAATCCAAGAAGTTTTAAAAAAATCTGAACATAGGGTTTTGATAATTGGCGAAAACTCTACGTGAAAACATGTTCAATTTAGTAAAATTGTTAGAAAAATTTTGATGTTGTTGAATCATTCAAACTATTCTTCATGTCTATTGATCGAATGGTAGTTCGATCGGATGGCCATCTGATACAATGCACTTAATTAATGTTTGAAAATTTTCTAAGTGTTGATTGTTTGAACATGCTGTTTCATGCTTCATCTGTTAACAAGTTGTTTTGGATAGAAAGGCAACTCGATCGGATGGCAATCCGATCGGATGGCCATCCGATCCAAAACACCCATTCAACTGTTTCATGAGCTTATTTGTGTTTGTCATTTTGATAGAATGGCAATCCGATCGGAAGGCCATCCTATCCAAATCACACTATGTCACGCGTGTTCATCATTATGCTAACTTGTCAATGATCGAATAGCAATCTGATCGGATGACAATCCGATCGGAAGGCCATCCAATCCAATTCATTCATTCACATGGTTGACTTGTCAATGGTGTTGAATTGTTATTCACTTGGAATGAGTGACAATCTAATCGGATGACAATCCGATCGGAAGGCCATCCGATCCAAATCACACTATGTCACGCTTGTTCATCATTATGCTAACTTGTCAATGATCGAATAGCAATCTGATCGGATGACAATCCGATCGGAAGGCCATCCAATCCAATTCATTCATTCACATGGTTGACTTGTCAATGGTGTTGAATTGTTATTCACTTGGAATGAGTGACAATCTAATCGGATGACAATCCGATCGGATGGCCATCCGATCTAAGTGCTCATGTCTTGTTCACTGATGTTGTTCTTTAAAGTGATGATTCATTCGATCGGATGTCCATCCAATCATCATTGCTGTATAGAGTGTTAAAGTGATTTCCAGAGTTTGAAAATTTTTTATGTTTTCAAAATTTTGTCACTATTTCACTTGATGCCTCGAACTTTGTGCAGACTCTAACTTTGATCATTCTTACAGGCAAGAGCATCAGATTAGCATCATTCTCACAACATTTACTGTATCTTGGAAGAAAATTATGCAAATATGGAGCCATTTCGAGATATGGCGAAGTTCTTAAGAGAGAGTAGGATTAATAAGGCGTTGACTGATAGAACTAAAGTTTTTGAATCTCATGTCAGAATGTTTTGGAAGTCAGCAAGGTGTGATGAGAATGAAAAGAGGATATACTTTGCAGTTCAAAATAAAGACGAGAATGATAAGGATGTTGATATAAAAGTTAAGTTTGACGTGGGAGACTTAAGAAGAGTATTGGACTTAGGAGATAGTGATGATGACCCTACCATTGTTCCTGAAAGATTATGCAAGGGGTTATGGTTTAGGATGGGTTTTACAGGACATGTAAACGGCAAATATCTCAAGTCTATGTTTAGTCGACCATATAAATTTCTAGTTCACTGTGTCTTGCATGCTCTGTCACACAGAAAGGGAGTCTACGACGAGCCATCACATTATATTATGAACATTATTACTTGTTTGGTGCTTAATAGGCCGTACAATATTTCTCAAGTGTTGTTTGATCATACGGTAGATAATATCAGGGGTGAGAAATACATAATGTACCCAAGGTTCATACAAATGATGATAGATGATCAAGTGAAAGACCTTCCAAAGGATCCTGCTGATGAATTAGGTCTACATCACATGAAAAGCGAGACTTTGAGTAGATTAACTAAATATAAGCTGAAGAAAGATGAAACAGAGCCAAGGGCTAAGAGAATGATCTGTAAGATTGACAACAGAAATTATGTAGCTCCTGAAAATGATGCTTGGAGGCACGAAAATTGTAACTCAGAGGATTAGACTGGTAGATTGAGTGGCATGCATGAGAAAAAGTTGAGGTATTGGTTTGTGAAGGATGGAAAGAGAAAGAGAACACCTAAGGTTTCTCCTGCAGTGGCTGATCCCAAAAAGATAACTCCGAAGATTATTGTTAAGGGTATAGTTGAAAGGGGGAGTCACAGAAAGAAAAATTAGAATATTAAATGTTATACTATTCTAATGAATGTTCAATGCTTGTTTTGCAGGGCGTTCAAAGAAATCTCCACCAAGACTTGTGGATGAACCTGTGCTTGATCCAGCTGATGTTCTTCAACAAGGTGTTGGTCTGTTGAAAGATACACTTGAAAGTTTCTTAAAGAAGAACGAGCAAGCTCAAGCTGAGAAAGTTGCTAAGGAAGCTGGAGCATCTACTACAAATAATGTTCAACCAGAAAGTGTGAAAGAAAAGGAACCTGAAGGCGTTGCACACACTGATTCAACTGATGCTGATGATGAATCAACTGATACAGAGTCTGAGATTGAAAAGATTGGTGTTGGAAAGGTTCAGTTGAAAAAGAAGCCTCAAAAGAAGAAAAATGGTTCTGATGATGAGGATGAGACATATGTTCCTACACCACAAGCTGAGAAAAATAAAGGTGTTTTGAAACGAAAGGCAAACCCTCAAGGTGTTATTTCTAGGAGGGTCAGAAAAAGAAAGGGATCTGCATCAGTTCCTGAGATTCAAAGCGACAAAAGTGAAAATCATGTGGTAACATCAAAGGGTCCTGAAGTAGTTAAAGATCAAAATATTGAAGTTCCTAAGGTTGAACAAGTTCAGAATGTTGAAAAGAAAGCAGGTGATGATGATGAAGTTGTTATTACTAGTGAAAGAATATCTACACCACCACCACCACCAGAAAATCCAACAACTCATATTCCAGACGATGAAGAGACGCCAAAAACCAAAGAAAACTACTCTACCTGGTTTATTTGAAGGTTTTCCAAACGTTCAAGGCGAGTTTACTGATGATATTCTTACTGGAAGTGACTATGGCATGTTTCATGATGCAGAGATCAAAGAACTAACAAAGAAAGTGAGTCTTCTAGAGAAAGAAAAAGCAAAAGCTGAAGCTGAACGTAACGAATTGAAAAAGCAGCTTGAGAAGATTATTAAAGTGAATGAAGAAATGAAGTCTATTGTGAATAAACATGCAAAAAGGATAAATACTTTGGTTGAAGATGTGGATGATAATGCTAAACTCTTTGAGCAACTCTCTGCAGAGCTTTCTGAAGTAAATGTGAAATACGCAAACATGAATGAAACTAATAAGACACTGCATCAAATGTTAGATGAACTTCATGAAGCTTCTTCGAATGAAATCAAAGTGTTGAAGCTGGAGATTGAAGCATTAAGGGCAGACAAAGCTGTGAAAGACGAACAGCTTAACATGTTATACATAGTAATGGAACATCATCTTGGTATCAATGTTCAAGCTGTATACAACAACTTAGAGATCCAAAGAGTTGAAGAAAGAAGAGCTCAAAGGGAGAAAGAGTCAGCTGAGGCAGCAACTCAAAAGAAGAAAGAGTTGATTGTTGAAAAACAAGAAGTAGGAGGTTCTTCAAGTCAGCCTGAAGGTGACGTTGAAATGGTAGATGCTGTGAATGTTGAAGAGGAGCATATGGATGTTGATCAAGATCAAGGGTTTGTTCTTGTTGGTGATTCAGTTCCTCGATCTTATAGTTTTGATGATATAATCCGTCTAGTACAAGTTGAACAACATAAACGGAAGGCGAGAGAACCTGAAGTGAAGCTATTACGTTATAAAGAAGTAGAGGAAGAAGAGAAGTTGGATGATAAGGAGTTGGATAAGTTGTTTGATGATATTGATAATTATCCTGAAGGTAATGATGATGATGATGATGATGATGATAAAGGGTCAACAGGAATGCTGATTGTAATGCCTTCAGTCCAACAAACGTTGGATGATTTTCTCAATGATGAAATCAATGAGCAGCAGGAGGATCATCACCAGGAGTCTTCTTCTTCTAGAAAGCAGCATTCTGACTAGGTATTCCTCACACAACCCACTATTATTTACTTAAATGCTCCATTTGAGGGGGAGTTAGAGATACCGAGGACCAGGGCAGAGATGTTAGAAGAACTGGGTTTAGAAGATGGGAATCTTAAGTTTGATATTGAGATGAGATTCCATCATCGGCAGAAAAGGAGTATGAATTCAAGTTTGCTAATGAAGCTGACAGTTTTCATCATGTTGAAGTTGAAGAGTGTTCAGATATCTCTGAAGAAGATACACCGTTTCATTATTCTGGCATTGATGATACTTTCCCAACACTTGCTGAGATGTTCAAAGAACAGAATGAAGATGAGATTAGGAGGAAAGTTGTGGAGAAAATAAGTACAGAAGGTATTCCAAAGGTCGTTCCACAGGAGACTGTGTTAGAGGGCAGGAAGAACGGGTTCAAGGTAATGCCCAAAGAAAGGAAGTTTAGGAGACCTCTTCAGTATTTCACACATCATGCTGATATATCTCTGGGAGATATTTTATCTTGGGGATATCTTGAAGATTTGAAAGTGTATGCCATCAGAAGGGAACAAGGTGTTCAGTACTTTGAATTCTTGTCAGACATTCAAACACTTCCCTGGTAGGACGTTGAAGAGCTTGTTCAGACAAAGAATATAAAACAGTTCTACTATGGCTTAGATGTGAAGCGGCACGATCAAAGGTTGTGGAACTACATTAAGTGGCAAACAAAGAATCGATTTCCTGACTGGAAGCCACAATATCCGAAGCAAGACATAGAGATTGATCCAGTTACAAAGGAGAAAGATATTACTCTGATTATCAAGCCTCCGGGATGTCTGAAGAACATGCCGCTTCGTGCAATGGAACATGATTTTTATGAAGATTTTCAGGGATGGATGTATAACTAGAGCACAGCGGAAGCAGTGATATCTCTATTCGACAAAATGACTGGAGAATCAAGGAGGATCAGTGTGTTGGATCTGATGTGGTTGGTCAACTGCTCGAAGAAGGATATTGATTGTCTATTCTACAACAAGATTGTGTATGAAAAGCCAGACAAAGTTCAAGCTCAGCAGTATCAGAAGTTGGTGAACTTATGTTATGCAAAAGATATCAATTCTGGCAGGTATTGGAAGTCTAAGTTCAGAGACTTGGAGATAGATGAGTTCTTGAAAAGAGAGAAGCGAGCTAAAAAGTTCAAGGAGATAGCTGATAAAGCTGCAAAAATTGGAAGATGGAAGCTTATGAGACCTCCACCAACAGACCAGACACCAATCGAAAAAGAAGAGAACAAGATCCCAAGATGGGATAGGAAGCGAGATGGTGATCCTGTGTATAGAAAGTACTGGAATGAAGTTGGTAGGCCTCTAAGGCGAAAGATGCTTGCAGAGCGAGATGAAAAGGGAAGGTTGAAAGCTAAGGCGAGGAGACGCCGCAGGAAGACGACTTGATGTCTATGCAAGAAGGAAGACTACAGCTACATCCAAGGGGGAGTATGTTAGTGCATATGTCTGTAGCTTCCGTCTGCATCGAGTCTTATGTATTTTGTCTTGTTTGTGTGTTTTTGTATATGCGTGTATATGTATGTATTGTGTGTCTAGACATATCAAGGAATGGCACGTTAACTGTTAAAGTGAAATCCGTCGGACGACATGTGTCATCCGAACGGATGGCTATCCGATCTGATGACCATCCGATCGGATGACCATCTGATCGGGTGACACTCTCTCCTTCCCTGATTGCCTATACATAGTAGGTTAGAGCTAGTTGTCTAGAACTTTTGGCTGATTACTGAAGCGAAGCTCTGTCTATCTGACTTTCATCTTGATCTTCTTGTACTTTCATATTCTATCAATGAAATCAGACATGTTAAGCATTGAGATTGTTGTTTGTGATTCTCAGACAGTGTCAAGGGATTCCGCACCTCGCCACTGATCGATTCCGCTTCTATGACTAGAACAGATCCTACACGTGGCCTAACAGGAAGCCTAGAAATGCCAAGCTTCGTAGCACGGCTAGGATAAGCGTGAAACCGGTTGGAGGAAAGACCTTTATGAACCTACTCTCAAAACCAAACTTGTTTAAACCCTTAACCAGACTTCGGAGCCCATACCAGTATTCCCTGAGGCTCCCGTATTAAAGATGATACCAAAAAAATACCAATGATCACTATTTCTTATCTTCAAGTTTTGGAATTCCAAACTTGGACTATGCTTGTCAAACTTCAATCTGTGATCCAATTTTAAATTTTCTAATCATTAAATCCTTGAATCCTACTTCTAGCAACGGATCCTGAATTGGAATGTTTATTTTATTCGCTGAGATCTTCAGTGTCACTACCGCGTATGGTAAACAAGGAAGGCATTAGAAGACCCCTCTTCCATTATATTTCATTTTCCTTAAGACCCTGTATGGGTATTTGATAACTGTAGTCTTTGGTGGACATATTATTTCATCATAGTCCCTGTGTGGACCTACCCCTTCTGATAAAACCTTGAATAGACGTTTTTCTATCGTAGTCCCTTCGTGGACATTATATCTCAATATAGTCCCATCATGGACATTATATTACAATAAAATCCCTTCGTGGATGTTATGTTTCCATACAGTCCTTTCGTGGACATCATACTTCAAAATAGTCTTTCATGGACTTTATACTCCATTATAGTCCTTACATGGACATGTTATTTCATTAAAATTCTTTTATAGACATGTTATTTCATTAAAGTCCCCTGGCGAATATAATAATTCATCATAATCCTTTTGAGAACATATCGTTTCACTATAATCCCAATGTTAACATAACTTATAATCCCTATATGGACTTATATTTTCCTTTCCATTCCCGCGTGGACTAGTATTACTTTAAAGTCCCTATAAGGACCTATCTCTTCTGTATAGTCCCTGTGTGGACATTTGTTTTTCATAATCCTTAATGGACATATTTTTTGACTTAAGTCCCTGAGAGGACATCTGTTCAGCAAGGTCCCATTTGTGGACATGACATTTTAATACAATCCTTTCATGGATGCGTTATTTCATTAAAATCCCTTTATGGATAAGCTATTTCGAAATAGTCCCTTCATTGACACAAGATTTCATTACAGTCCCTTAGCGGACATGACATTTCATTATAGTCCCTTCATGGGCAAACTGTTTTAATATAGTCCCTATACGGACTTATGATATTTTATAGTCCCTATACGGACTTATAATATTTTATAGTCCCCATACGGACTTATAATTTCCTTTTAAGTCCTCTGTGGATAAATATGAAACTAAAAGTCCTGATTAAGGCACTGTTGTAAATTTCCTAATGAATATGGGAAGCTTTGAAAATTTTATATAGGTATTCATTTCATCCTTTATTAAACAATAGTATCAATTTTATTCGAACTTTATCGATCTGCTAAATAATTTCAAAAGATCTTCTTAATGGTATAACCTAGCCAATATGTGCATACAGACATGCTATGATGGTAAAACCCTCTTAAGAAAATTAATCCTTGTTAACATCTAAGAACATGTTAACAGTCCTGGCAGTGTGATTTGAGAAACCACACCAGCCATCAAGGTATTTGGACTATGTACAAGCCTTAAAGCCTATATGATCAAATTAGATCATGGCAAGTATCATCAATGTGATGATCTTAATATGAACATCCGTTTGTGATGAAGTGCCTACGGGCTATACTTGTTGTCTAATAAGACAACGACAGTTGTGGTCTATGACCCCCTTTCTAAAAATGCTAGACTATGTCCAAGCCTTATAGTCTATAAGATCGATAAGATCATGACTAATATCCTCAATTACGATAATTATATATATATATATATATGTATAAACATCCATTAGTGATGTCCATTGATTTGCCTATGTGGCAAATAAATCGTCTTTCAAAACAATGACAGAAGTAGTCTATGACTCTCTGCCCAAAGGTGAAGAACTATATTCAAACCTTATAGTCTGTGATCAAATAAGATTGTGACTTATATATTAAAATGTCCTCCGTGACAGGCTTTTTGTGCCATATCCTTTATGTCCTTTGCGACATGGCCTTCGTGCCATATGACTATTAGTGTCCTTAGTGACAAGCCTATATGATACATTTATATATCCTTCGTGACGGGCTCATGTTACATATTTTAAAAAGTCCTTGTGGTGAGCGTTCGAGCTCTCCAAAATCTTTAATATGACAAGGATAGTTGTGACATTTCGATCACCTGTCAAAGAGGTAATGGACTCGGTCAGAACCTTAATTGCCATTAATGGTCCTCTTGTGACCTGGGCTAAATGAAGTTGACATATTTCAACTAACATTCATTAGGAACGTTTTGAAACTTAAATAGCCAGTACGGTTGTAACGCTCTGTGTTTTTCATAACTTTCCATATTTATAAACCATTGTTCATATTCCTATTTTTGGAAACTTTGTATCCTTGTATTCGTCGTTTCGTTATAATCGTCGAAAAATCTCTATCTTTAATCTAATTTGTTATAAAAAAATGGTTATTTTATTCATGGTTTAATTAATTAAGTTAATTGATTTTACTATTTAACAGTTTATTTTTATAAGAACCTAGTTAGTCTCGTTAAACTTTAAAGTTAGAAAATGATGCAAACTAACCCAGTTAATCTAATTTTAAAGATTAGTTCTTTTAAAATATGACATAACTTAGTTAGTTAAGGTCAGGAGATTATTTGTGTAAATTAACTAAATTAAACCTCAGGGACTATTTGTGCATATTATAAAACTGTTAAGACAGTTATAACACAAAGGAATTGGACAAACCAACCCTAGCCGCATATATACGCATACAGGGAACTTCATCTTCTCCATGTTTGAGAAACCCTCATTCACAAAATCCCTACCCTCTCATTTTATTTGCAATCACAGAACAACATCACGCACAACTGAACCTCATTACCTTCTACCTCTGAAAACCCAAACTCATTCATACTCCCCTGCCCTCTCACCTCTCTCTCGTGAACTTCCGGCGACCGGAGTCGCACGCCGGCTAGCTCCGACGTCTCAGTTGACGGCGAACACCACACCACCACGACCTCCCCTTCTACACCCTTATCCTTCATCGCACAACCTCGTCTCTCCCTCTCTTCCTGATACGCGACAGCGGCATTGCCACCACCATTTGGTGGTGGCGGCACGTGACAGCAATGGCAGCAGCATCATCGCCTGATGACGAAACGGTTCGTCGCCGTTTTTTTTTCTTTCTTCGTTCGTGAACGGCGTCCGATAGCGAAGCCGGTTTTCCGGCAAAACAGAAAACCCACAGCGGCGGCGGCGGCGCCGGTGGCTGTCTTGTTCCGTTCAGGTTCGAGATTATGTTCGGTTCGAGTTTCGTCGGACTCGGGTTCGATCGGCATCGGATTAGGTCAGTTTGTTCCAAGTTTGTTTTGGTTAAGTTTTGATTCAAGTCTGGTTGTTCTCGGGTCAGTGTAGGCTCAGTTTTGATTTGGGTCGCCTTTGGCTCGGGTCTAGGCTCATGGTTCAGTTCAACAAGACAGCTACGGTTTAGACTCGGTCTCGGGTTCACGGTCAACGTAGTCAGAACTGGTGCGGGCTCGGGTTCAGTCAAACCAAGTCGACAGTAGCTTCGGTCAGTTTTGTTTCGGGTGAACTCGGTTCGGTTCATTTTAGTTCAAAGTTTCGTCGGAGAAGTCCGAAGCCGACGAGAATCGTGCCATCTCGTGTTCGGTATACCTTCTTTAACAAATTGTTTTCTTGTTAATCCCCTACTAAAATCTTATATATATTTTGATGTTAATAGTCATCAAAACAATTTAAATGAACTTGTGTTCTAGTTGCCACTAATGCTTAATTCCATTTTAAATGAATGTTTTCTTGAGGCTTGACTAAATACTGACATTTTTTGGAAGGAAAGAAAATGACAGAAACATAATCGAAACAATAGAAGCATGTTTTGTGATTACCTTTAATTTAATAATGAACAACTTTTGTTTTTATTTATCAAACTATTTAAACATGGATGAATGACATATATCATGCACTAATCAACGTTTAAAATCTGCGTTTTTTTATACATATGCAAGAAGACAGTGATAGGTTTTATCGAGAACAGTGATCAAATAAAGGGGTGGGCTCTTGTGTTTTCGGCTGGGATAAAAACAAGAAAGAAGATAAATAGATTGAACAATTAAATAGATTAAAAAAACTCAATTCCTTTTCTATAATAACTTACACAATTAAAAGGTTTACTATTTATTATTATTATTATTATTATTATTATTATTATTATTATTATTATTATT
Organism: Helianthus tuberosus; assembly: GCA_030545235.1. Taxonomy (NCBI): domain Eukaryota; kingdom Viridiplantae; phylum Streptophyta; class Magnoliopsida; order Asterales; family Asteraceae; genus Helianthus; species Helianthus tuberosus. The sequence continues at coordinate 30,452,639 of CM060373.1, read as the reverse complement.
ATTATTATTATTATTATTATTATCATCATTCCTCTTGTTATTATTATAAATTCATTTTCCTTTATAATAGACCCATTTAAACTAAATTATAACATAAGTAATAAACAATTTACTATGATTCTTTTTATAAACACTAAATGTTAATTATTGAGATAAAATTATAATGTTTAAATAATTAGATTGAAACCTTCAATATTAGAAATGTTATCTAAACTTTTAGTAATTGCCTCTCGTGTGGTATTTTGCATCTAGGATAATCGCTCTCGCTCGTTCTCTTGGATTATTCTCCATTCTTACTCGTGCGTTACTTCGAGAATTCTTATACGCAATCGAAGTTAGTATACTCGAACCCATTTTTACTTTTAAACACTTTGGGTGCAACATGTATTCTATATTAAAATCACGAGACTTTGAAACTATTTGAATCACTCTTTATCCATATTTGAACATGAAACTATATGATGCTTGTTAATCTCGTATGTGATGTTAAACTTTTGTGTCTATATGCTCATTAACTTCATACAAGCCTACCTTAACAATTATAGCGCTATAGGGGTAATGCACCACCCACGATTCTTGGGGTATTGTTAAGTCAAACATGTTAACCTCCTTTTTTTCTAACCGGGGATAGGCTATTTTAACTTATTGGATTCTTGGGTTTGAACATATACTTGACACCGTTACGACATACTAGTAACTTGCATATTGTGATTCATGTTGGATACGAGCCTTAGACTATTTTAAAACCATTTTTATGCTATGTATAAAAACTTGTATACTCGCCTTTGCTTTTGCATTGAACTCTATTTTAATACATGTTGCAGGTTCGATAGACAAGATGATGCTAAGTGAAGAAACAAGACTTAAGTGGACTTAGAAACACACTTAGATTAATCAATTTTGTATTCTGTGTTTGGAAACAATGTTGTCCGTATTTGATTATTGTATGACATTTTTAGTAAATTTATGAAATCAAATTTAAATTATATTGTCACATAGTGTTATGAAGTCTCTTGCAATCTATTTCGTCTCATCCTGATGTTTCCGCCATCGGTTGGGGTGTGACAGATTGGTATCAGAGCCATAACTATAGGGAATTAGGAAAAATAGGAATGCCTTAACCTAGTCTATAGTTTTAGAGCTTTATTTTTATGGTTTGCTTGAAACTACTACATGCTACTTTACTCGTTTCCCATTTATTCGCTTTGATTTTTCTTAAACATATATGTCGCTTGTGTTCTAATACTTGACATGCTATTCTTATGTGTTAATACTTGTCTTATTATGTGTCGATACTTGATTTATTGACCTATTCTTTGTGTGTTTTCCTCGACATGCCTTTTATGTGATTATACTTGTTCGTTATTTCATTTAACTTACGCCCTTTTCCAAGGCATTTTACTCGATTTTTCTTAAACTCGAAAACACTCGTATTATACAAACGAGACGAGTTTACCGAAATATGCGTGAAACCCACAATTTGGTAAACGACTCTCATTCCGTTTAATTCTTTTTTGCACGAAATTACACCATTAAGTTAGGAGTGGAATTCACATCTTAATGGTGATTTTGAATTTCAAATTCTCGTGGACCCTCGTCAACATGTCGAAATTAAATTTCGACCCTACGAGTACCAACCACACTTAGGGTACGAAGTCGTCAAGTTAGGGATGAAGCCCACATCTCGTCGACTAGCCCCACTCCTTGATTTTTATAAATCTCGCCAAGTCTCGAATCTTCTATTGAATTGGGGCATGTAGTAACCGGAAGGGTGAATACCGTTAACCGACTTGTCGGCGAGAGTATTTCACCTATTAGGCTAAAGCATGTTCTCAATTTCAAAAGACCGTTCGACCACTTTGGTTAGCCAACGTTCCGTTTTGGAACCATCCAAGTTTCTTTTTATCAAACTTACGCTTTATTATTTTCGATCTTTTATGATGAAACCCTCTTTTGTCAATTTTGAACCATTATGAGATTTCACTTTTGCGCATGCATCATACTATTACTTTTCATACGATTATACATTATTAGCATGCATAATTTCACATAATTTTATTTACACTTTTGTAACAACGAGTGGAAACATATTATCGAGATAGGAGTGATTTCCTTACCTTGACGATTAAGTTCGCTTCCTTTCTCATATTGTAACGACCTCACCAATGGATTTGGGGTGATTCCCTTGCCTAGGTGATCGTTACCAACACTTTCTTTTAATAAACTATAATATGTAAACACGATCATGTCTACGTCCAATCGTTTATCGTTATAAATCATTAATTATTTCAAAATGCATTGTTTATATGAATGAATTTATCATCCTACAATCTATTTTCATATAGCTCTTACACACAAAATTCTTAACTTATACCCTAAACGCTTATTCCTCAATTTTCAAAATTTAACGAAATGCTACTTATCAACCTAGTCGGTCTAATAAATCCATTGCCCACAAAATTTTGTATTCCACGTAATTACCAAAACACACTCATCTCGCACCATTATATTAAAGATTTTCATTTTTCAATTGAGAATCAAACCAACTTTTCACCCAAAATATTACAAATATTATTCAATCGTTTAGCAAAACCATTTTCAAAACCAACAAAATATTTTATTAAGAACACCTTTCATGATCACTAAACTATTATTATTATTATTATTATTATCATCATCATCATCATCATCATTATCATCATTCCTCTTGTTATTATTATAAATTCATTTTCCTTTATAATAGACCCATTTAAACTAAATTATAACATAAGTAATAAACAATTTACTATGATTCTTTTTATAAACACTAAATGTTAAGTATTGAGATAAAATTATAATGTTTAAATAATTAGATTGAAACCTTCAATATTAGAAGTGTTATCTAAACTTTTAGTAATTGCCTCTCGTGTGGTATTTCGCATCTAGGATAATCGCTCTCGCTCATTCTCTTAGATTATTCTCCATTCTTACTCGTGCGTTACTTCGAGAATTCTTATACGCAATCAAAGTGAGTATACTCGAACCCATTTTTACTTTTAAACACTTTGGGTGCATCATGTATTCTATATTAAAATCACGAGACTTTGAAACTATTTGAATCATTCTCTATCCATATTTGAACATAAAACTATATGATGCTTGTTAATCTCGTATGTGATGTTAAACTTTTGTGTCTATATGCTCATTAACTTCATACAAGCCTACCTTAAAAATTATAGCGCTATAGGGGTAATGCACCGCCCACGATTCTTGGGGTATTGGTAAGTCAAACATGTTAACCTCCCTTTATTCTAACCGGGGATAGGCTATTTTTACGCATTGGATTCTTGGGTTTGAATATATACTTGACACCGTTACGACATATTAGTAACTTGCATATTGTAATTCATGTTGGATACGAGCCTTAGACTATTTTAAAACCATTTTTATGCTATGTATCAAAACTTGTATACTCGCCTTTGCTTTTGCATTGAACTCTATTTTAATTCATGTTGCAGGTTCGATAGACAAGATGATGCTAAGTGAAGAAACAAGAATTAAGTGGGCTTAGAAACACACTTAGATTAATCAATTTTGTATTATGTGTTTGGAAACAATGTTGTCCGTATTTGATTATTGTATGACATTTTTAGTAAATTTATGAAATCAAATTTAAATTATATTGTCACATAGTGTTATGAAGTCTCTTGCAATCTATTCCGTCTCATCCCGATGTTTCCGACATCGATTGGGGTGTGACAACGGTTTATTGATATCACTACTGATGTATGTTAAGTCATCAGGATGATGACTAGCTATTGTAATGCAACTAAGCAATTGCTTAATTTGGTGTTTAGTACCAAGCTTCGAGTATGGCAAACTTGGATAAGGCAAACAACAGTCGCGATAATAATGATGCGACAAATATGAATGATATTACAAACGTGAACCTCAATATTAATGGAGTTAATCTCTAAGCTGTGATTGACGCAGCTGTTGGAAGGACCATGAAAAAGTTCATGAAAAAGTTTAAAGGGCCGAATGTTACTCGCTCAAAACCACATTCATCTACGCATGAAGAAAGATTTGTGCACACTTCGAATGTGAAGAATGAACCAAAGAAGATAATGTATAATAAGGAGCTTCATTCCTTTAAAGGATATATTTATGAGTACTTTGTCTCTTGCAAGCCAAGAGACTTCAATGGCGAAAAAGGACCCACTGATTGCATTAAATGGTAAGATGAAATGGAAACCATTGTGTATATTAGCGGTTGTGCTGATAAAGGCATTGTGAGGTAGGTATCACAGTCATTCAAGGGCAATGACCTTAGCTGGTAGGAGACATTAATAAAGTCCACATGAGAGACACCCCTATACAATATGGGAAGGTCGAAGTTTACGGACCTTATCAGAAAAACTTACTATCCACGTCATGAAACGGAAAAGGTGGAATCAGCTATTCTGACTCTCACCATGAAAAATCTAAACTGTCGACGGTATGTTACCGATTTAAATTCATTGTTTAGGATAGTACCTTATTCAACTAACCCAAGATCTAAGCATAATGCTCGATGTGTTGGTGATTTGGCGCTAGCAATAAAAGAGCATGATGAAGCTTCAAAGCCTGCTTCTGATAAATCCACTGTGGATCTATCTCAGCCGCTCACACTAGATGGGTTAAGAAGTAAGTCAGTCAAAACTGAGACTAACGGAAAAGAAAAATGAAGGAAGGTAACTCTCATAAATATAAGAGAAAGGTTCATAAAGCCTAGCTCATCATTCTGAGAGTTCCGGTAATTATTATTTAAGAAAGACGGTTCATTATGCGTATGCATTGATTTCTGCAACCTTACTTAGGTAACAATTGAGAATCGTTATCAGCTGCCCAGGATCGTCGACTTGTTCGACTAACCATGAGGTTAGCTATTCTTTAAGATTGGTTTAAGCAGTAGTTGGAATGACTATCTCACCTTAAATAAGCTCTCCTATAACTAATAGTTAGTATATACGTATCAAGGCTGCTCCTTTGGAGACCTTGTATAAAAAGGAATATCAAATGTCCGTTTACTGGATAGGAGTTTGGTAGACCAATTATCAGGACCTGAAATTACCCTGGAGTCAACGGATGAGATCATACGAATCCGTGATCGTCTGAAAGCTGCCAGTAATCGGCAGAAAATTCAGTGTTGATGAGAGTCGCAAACGTCTTAAGTTCTTAATAAAGAACAAGATTCAACAAAAAAAGTACCACCCTAGAAAGGTGTGTTGCATTTTGATGTAACGGGCAAGTGAAGCTCTAGTTATATAGGACCATTTAAGAAAATCGAATACGTCAATATCAATAGCCTATAAGCTAAAAACTTATCTAAGGAACTTGGTGGAGTTCACAATGTATTCCACACTTGTGAATTAAGGATATGTCTAGCTGATAAATCGATAGCATTATCACATAATGATGTGCAGATTAATGAAAACTTATGGTTTGTTGAGAAACTAGTATCGATTAAGGATCGATAGGTTAAGAAGCTCTGAAAGAAAGCATGTACCTATTGTATAGGTCAACTGGGATGCCGTAGAGGCCCTAATATGCTATAGAGCTTAAGCCCATTGTACGTCAGAAAGTACTTCCATCTTTTGAGCAAATCTCGAGGTCGAGATTTCTTTTAAGAGGGTGAGGATGTAACACCTCATAAAAATCGTGCCCAACGATGTGTTGACACGTGTACTAAACCCTAATGAAGTCAAACGTTGACTATTATGGACTAATTTTGCGAAAAATTAAAAACTTTGAATGTGAAAGTGTTAACATGCTTAAACTAAGCCTCTGAATAACAATACATGGTATTCATAATTATAATTGAGCCACTTGTTGATCGAAAGGAACCGTTTACGTAATTAATTAAAAGTTTGCGCGACGAAGGGTTAAAAGCGTCAACATGTTTAATTATACCTCTGAGTGACCTTTTAACAAACCCGGAGCGTTGTAATATCTGATTGTATTATGGGGAATACATAATATTGGCCATATAGGGCTTTAATGCCGATAAATGATAATACGCACTAGTTTTAAAAAAGGTTAAAAGTGTCAACATGTTAATTCTTACCTCTGAGTGACCTTTTAACGAACCCGAAGCATCGTGATGTTTGATAATACTCATGGGAATGCTTAATATTGGCCGATTATGGCTTTGATGCCAATAAACGATAACACGCACAAGTTTGTGCGTTAAAAGGACTAAAAGCGTCAACGTGTAAATCTACACATTTGAGAGACCTTTTAAACGAACCGGGAACTCCGTGATGCTCGGTCATACTCCCGGGTGTTCCTAATATTTGTCATGATGGGCATATTATTATTATTATTATTATTATTATTATTATTATTATTATTATTATTATTATTATTATTATTATTATTATTCATTACTTGTTCACCACACAAAACTCCTAAACCATTTGATGAATCTATGGGTTGTTAGTTGGTTTTTAACAATGGTATAACACATGTAATCATCTCATAAAACCCCTAGAACACTTGGCAAGATCCTATCAATTCTCAAAATCTATATAAAGGCTTAGAATTCATTCATTCAAGCTCACACCTTCATTCTTTCTTCCTATCTTCTCATCTTGGAGGATCCTAAGCAATTGGGAACCACCTTTGAGTTTTCTTCAGTCCATAGGACCACTTGTAAGTGTTCCTTTCATGACTAGTTCTTTTATTTGGCTTAAAAAGCCGAAAAGTCAAGTGTTTACGATAAACGCTTTGACTTCTAGTTAGAACGTAAATGGTCAAGCCATTGTTCGCAACGAACATGGCTACGTGATTGTAATTAGGTAGGTGTTAAACCCTCAAAAGGGTACCTCATAAGAATCACGTTTGCTTGGTCAATTGACGAGTTAACGTAATATTGTTTTAAAAAGACAACGGGGTAGTTTTTGAAATAATTGCGATATGCGTTTAGAAGTATTCTAAAATACGTTTTTTCATTTAAACAACTTGGTAATAATTATTAGAACATGTGTAAACATGTTCGGCTCGTCAATTCCAGTTTTAGGGTCGGTTCGCAACCGAAAGTCGCGAAGTTTGACTTCTGCGTTGACTTTCGATTATGAACCGAATTAGATTAGTTTGCTAATGATTTTAGGTTCCGTTAGGATCATATTATTATGTAGCATAACCCAATAAGGTTATATTACATAATCGTATTAGAAATCTGAATTTTATGCAAGGTCCATTAATATGCCGTAATTTGACCGTTATGCCCTTTTTAGCAAAAATAAGGTTTTAGACACCAATAAGCATTCAAATAACTTAGGTACTGATATGTTAACATGTTTAACATATATCGATGTTACGAACCTGATCATAAATTGAGTTTGCATATAATATCATAAATTGTGCTTTAAATCGACTAAAATGCCCTTTAGGCGCATAGATCGGTTTTAAGCATAATTTTTCATAACAAACACATTGCCTACTGATGTAATATGGATAATTTGGGATGTTCAGTTTACAAATTGAGTTTTCGCATACGTTCTTGAATTATGTCCTTAAATGACGATAATGCCCTTTTTGCACCTAAAATGATTTAAAAGCTTGATTTTCAAACAAAACCTTTTATTTACTGATATGTTATATTAATTAAGATACTTTGGTCATATAAATCTGATCATAACATCAGTTTCCCTAAAAGATCGCAAATATCGTCATTTAGTGACGTTAACGCCGTTTCGGCGCGTAGTATCGTGTTAAACCATAACTACCAATCAAGACTTGTTACCTACTGATTTTATAAATAATTTTAAATATTTTTACAGTAGGTATATGGTATAGACTCAGATTCCCAAATTAGCCTTCAAAACTATGTGTGAAATTAGCAAAATGCCCCTACGGAGCATAGTATGGTTTTAAACTATAAAACACACATATGTTTGATATCTTACTGATATTATATCATAAATAAAGTATTTTCAAAGAATGTTTAAGGTCGTAACATCAGATTGTACACAAGTTTCTTTTATATATCGTAAAATGACCGAAACGCCCTTATGAGGCATAGTTTGATTTAAAAACCTTAACAGGCATACAAGTTGATATCCTACTGATACTACAACTTGTTTAAAGTATATCGGCATATGGAACTTGTTCATGAATTATCCGGTTACTCGTTATCGCATTTACGCGTACGGTTAGACTTACGTAACTAGTTTACGTAAGTTTACCAAAACGAGTTAAACCTTATCATTTTTACTTTAAAATCCAGAATGTATTTAGTTTACCCATATTATACAAGTCTTCATACTTGTTGGGTCTAAATTACATTCCAAGTTGGTCATCGCTTAATCTAGCGTTTTATACCGTAAATCCTCCTTTAAACTAACCGGTCTAAGTTTACAACTTAAATAAGACCCGTTAGTTATCTAATAGGTTAATAAAACCTTCGTTCCAGATTAGGAGCCTCGGTAAAAGCTACTTGCACTAGTTTGAGTACATTATACGGCTGAGTAGATAAATCTTGCATTTAAAAGCTCAGGCAAATACTTTTAACTTATTTTCCCTTATACGGGCTTGGGATACGGTAAATTATTACTGCTTGGTCCAGTATGGAATCATTTAATCAAATAGTGGTTAATTAATTACATAACCCGTTTTAATCTGTTTTGTTTGTTAATGTGACAATCCTCATAATTACATGTATCCGTACGATTAATTAATGTTAATTAAAGTGCTTGATAACTATGCTGAATTACTTAACTGCTTTCTGATTACTGCATCATGCTTACATGTGTTTGTTAACATACTAGTCTCATGCAGAAAATTGACTAAATGGTCCTGGATATTTTCTTAAGTGTTAGGAATTAAAAATGTTACAAAAATATATATAAAAGATACTTTACGGAATAATTAAACACTTTAACGGAACAGTATCTAACCGAACAACCGGACATTACCCGGGACACTAAATTATTTGTCAAATACATTGTTTTATTATTTTTAACTAGTCATGATTCCAGTGCACCATAACACCCCCCTAAATATCAACTAACTAACATAAGGAATTATATACTTGAAATTCAACTTACCATTACCTACTAGTTGCAAAAATTTACATCAACCCCCCCCCCCCTAACCGATTTCGGTCCCAAGGACCGACCCCCATATCTCCTAAGATCTTACTTCAAATATTTTATTTGATTGGTTGCTTGCTTGGATAAACAAAATATAGAGAAGGATGGTATAAGTATGGTGCCTATCTAGATCATGTCATAACATATCTTCACAAAAGATTACACCCTCATTCCTCACTCTCTCTCCCTCCTCTCGGCTCACCCTAAACCGCCACCATCACCACCATACCAACATCATCTTCGTCCATTTTTTGAGTTCCATTCAAGCTTAGAAGGTGATACAAGGAAGCTTGCAACTTGTGGAGCTTCAAAGGGCTTGTTTCATGCTTCTTCACCATCATTTCTTCAACTTCTCACTAGAATCATCCCTAGCCTTTGTGCTAGTAGTAAGTCCTTGTTACACCCTTGTTCATCTTGGCTTTGTAGTTAAAAGTTGTAGCATGACGATTATGTTCAAAACACTAAAGAACAAGAACACTAAAAAGGAGTTAGACAAGAAACTTGAACATAAGGTTACATGAAGATGAAATCTTGTTGTGTTAAGGTTGGTTAAAGCATGCATGATATTTGATCATTGATTTCTTGATAAACCCGTCGTTAGAACATTTGTTGATGCGTTTTAGTAACATTTAAACACTAAAAACCATGCTGATTGGCATTTTCAGCCAACTTCTACTGGCTGTAAACAGATCATAATTAATCGAAAAACTGATTTTCTAAAGCCTGAACTATGTATTTTCGAAAAACGGAACCAATGGCACTAGAATCATAATTTTTCGAGGTCGTTTACTATTTTTAAAGGTCTGTTTTCAGACAGCAGCTCAAGCTGCATTTTTCTGCTGAAAATATGTGATATATTTTTCGTCATAACTTGAGTTCTGTGAAGAATTAGCTCATGAAATTTGTACTGTAGATGACCACTGATGTATTTATAATTCTCCAACTGGAATTTCGTAAATAAGACTTACGATGAATTTTAAATAAATTATTCCGTGGACTGCAATCAGAAAACGATGAATCTGATTTCAGTCCGGAAAATGATTTTTTATAAAATATTGGTGATGAACTGGATCCCGAGATTTTTACACAATAATATTTGGATCTTTTAAGACCTTCTGTAAAAAGTTGGTAATTTTTGGAACATGTTAACTATTTTATTAAAATCCCCGAAAACAGCCCAGTTTTGAATGTAAAAGCTGAAACGACATAGGTAGTAATTTGCGTGTCTAAATATCGGGTTTGTTATCTGAGAATGATCTAACATGTTATATGTCAATGAAAGTGTTATGTGCAATGTCGTATGTTTGTTTATGAATGGGAATAGATGGGAAGTTTATATGGGCATGAACCGTTAAAGTGATGCATGTTATGTGGTAGATGCGTGTAGGAACTTCGTGCTTATTTGAAGTCACTAATAGACTAAGTGGTAATCATACTAGGACGTGATTGACCAACACCGATTGTTAGCTATTTTATAGAGTCAAACCGAGCAACCGAGGTGAGTTCACACTTTCTACAAGGCATGGGATTCCCGTTGGTTTGGGAATGGGTTAAGAAACTAAAACGGAACCTACATATCCTCCTTGGGTAGGATATGTACCGCCATCCTCCATAGGTAGGATGCCAATATTAATCCTGCATATTCTCCTTGGGTAGAATATGTACCGACATCCTCCATAGGTAGGATGCCAATGTAAATCCTGCGTATTCTCCTTGGGTAGAATACGCACGTTCATCCTCCTTGGGTAGGACAACAACCTTAAAACTTACTAGACAAAACTCTATCATGAAGTCCCTCATTTTATATCGACTTAATCGCCGAGGCCAATGGCGAGCGGGTCATTATTTAATAGCGCTATTAGGTTTAACAAACATCACACCGTGCCGTTCGGGCGTGCGTGTACTAATGGACTATGGCAAGCTGTCAATGATGATAGAACATTGACGTAGGGCACAACTATTGTTCGTCAGTTGTCGATATGGTAACGGTCTAGTAGTTCACATGGGGAAGCCCCCACTGATTTTGGATATGGTTCGGGTAATAAAGAAGGAACTGGTTAATCATACTTTCAACTATGGGGTAACCCCCACGACAATTAAGCCAACGAAAGACAAACCATGTTTTTGGAAATAACTTGAAACTAAACAACCAACCGTGAACTCACTCAACTTTGTTGTTGACTCGTTATTACATGCCTTACAGGTCGCTAGATGCTTATGGAGCTTGCACGAGGAGGAGGTCGTTGTGGGATACGGACTGTTATGTTCCGTGCTTAATATTTAAATCCTTATGAACTTATTAAACTTACGCTTTGGCTTTATGTTTTACGCTTCCGCTGTTAACTAAAAGTTGGTTACCTTCTTTTAGTCACCAATTGTATTGTGATTGGTTTTATTTACTTAATTACGTTGTTCAATATGATTGGTGGCTCGATCCTGGTCATGTCACGCCTCTAAGCGGTGATACTCCGCGTGTGGATTTTTGGGGGTGTGACAGATTGGTATCAGAGCCATTGGTTATAGTGAACTTGGTTTTAAAAAGGGGAAAAGCTTTTTGATAAAACCAGACTATAACATGAACAGTGCTCAATGATCCACAACGACGCTTCGCTCCACGTGCAAGACTCGACACAATAGGTGTATGAATTATGTTTATATTGTCGGTTAGATAGTTTACAGAGTGCATTAGTGAATGTGATAACTGCTATTTGAACCTTGTGTGCTTACTCTCTTCTGTCGTCCCACACTTAAGTTTCGCGGCACTTTTCTCACTCACGTTGCTTCGTTGTGAAGATCATGAACGGACGCGGAGGACGTAGTGGTATCAACCTAGCTCAATCCCAGTTGATGGCTTTGATCAATGAACGAGTTGCTGAGGCACTCGCAGCAGTTCCAGCAGGAGGTATAACCTGCTATTTCGACCTATCCTAGGATGTTTAGATCCTACTCTTGCGAACCAACTCTCGTGTTTAATCTTGTCTTTTCGTTCTCGCGCGACAGGTCAACATGCTCTGCCTCCCGTATGTACGTTCAAAACATTCATGGATTGCCGACCTAGTACTTTTAGCGGCACAGAAGGAGCTGTAGGCCTTCTACACTGGTTCGAGAAGCTTGAGTCTGTTTTCGAAATGTGTGAATGCCCTGAAGATCATTGGGTGAAATATGCTACAGGAACCCTTGAAGGTGCTGCGTTAATGTAACACCCCAAAACCCGAATATTCATATTCGTTAAAATGCTACGATATGGTGCATCTAGAAATAAGTGACTAGGTTATTTAACCTAGTTAGGAATATGGTAAAAGGTAATTAAAGGATGATAGTTGTGCCAATATTATTTAGTGGCAAACTTGAGGGACTAAAATAGGGTAAAATGGAAGTTGAATATTATTTATGAAAAACACACAAATACACACACACGTACGTGTGTTCTAGAAGAGCAGGAGCTCCATGAGAGCTCAAAACCCTAAACATGAAGAATCATCAAATTGAAGGGTAAATCAAGGTCTAAATTCATGAATGAACACGGATTAATGATCACCTTCATAAGGGGATCGTAAGGTATGTCTTAGATTCTAGATTGGTGATGGTGCACGAAATGGGTTATGTTGTAAATCACGAATTTGTAGGAAATTGAGCATGAGAATGTGTTAGATTCATCATTTGGAACATGGATTATGCATGAATTAGGTTAATTTGATGTTTAAGGGTGAAACCCATTTGTTATGGTGAAGAAGATGACATGGGTAAATCATCTATGTCTAAGTTCTTGCTTAATATTGATGTATTTTGAGTTGTATGATGTATTCTTGTTAGAAGAATTGAAAGAAATGTGATACTAGTATGTTTGATGTTGTACATGTATGAATCATGTTGATTAGGAAGAAGAGATTGATGAATTGTGTATGAGATTAGAATGATATGCATGAACTAGTTGTACACTATGCTTACGAGGTAGTACATATATCAAAAGTATGATGAGTTATGAAGAATTTTAGATTAGATCACTTGTAAGTGATTAACAAGTGGCTATGAAGTGGGTTTTAGATGATGTAATGTAATATGATGATTCGCTTATGTTAATAATGATTGGAATCATACATGTGTGTGAATGTTTAAAGAAATGGGATAAGAAATGATGAATTGTTATAGATGAAGTAAATGAAATGTGATGATAACATGTTTGATGTTTAATTTAAATACCCCATGTTGGATTGTAGAAGCATTTGATGAACTATGTATGAATTTAGGAGATTTTGTATGAATAAGTTGTACGTTATGCTTAAAAGGTAGTACGTACATCAAGTGAATGATAAAATGTATATAATGTCGTCCGTATGGTCAATTATGATGTTACGGGAATAGGTTGATAAGTCGATAGACATGTATGGTTAATGGTTGACTTTTGAAAGTCAACTAAGTATAAGCAACATGAGTTGACTCGTTGTCATAAATGTAGGTTGATGAGAAGTCGTATGGTACATGTAATAGCAATCCGTGTTAAATGTAGTGACATGATGAGTTACATGAGTTATACGTATACGGACATGATTATATGAGTTATGTTTGTTAGAAATGATTAATGAAAATTAAGTGTGAAATATGGGATTGATACGATTGTTATCATGTACAAATGAGTATGCTAATGATAGCGTGATTTCGATGACATGAAAGCATAGGAATCATGAGGAGATGGACTCAAGCGCGAAAGGCTAACGGGTCAAGAAGAGGCGTGGAAACGGATGTGAACACGGATGCATGAGGTAAGTGATTCCGTAATCACTTCCAAGTTGTTTATGTAGATTTAGATGCATTTGAATTGAATATGATAATTGAGATGAAATAGGAATGAATTGTGTGATGTCAATGAAGCATTAAACGGATCTTAGATTTGATCCGAGTAAGGAATGTGAGTTTAAGAATTTAAGCTAAGTAGAAGGATAGGTCATTTATGTAAGGATTTTCCTTTGTTGTTAAGGATAGAGGGATGTTGACCAAAATGCCCTTGATGGGTATTTTGGGCAAACGATATTACAAAGTGGTTTAGGAACAAGTTAGTTGTTGAGTATAATGTTTTGAACAAGTATGGAAGCGGAGAGTATGGTCTTGGAATGTCATAAACCAATTAATGCGCAAATACCCTTAACGGGTCGAATAATTAGAAAGTGACAATAAGCCGATAGGGCGCAAGATAAGAATTTCATTAATCCGGATGCGGGATTTTAAGTTCGTATGATAGAATGTGAATTTACATGCATGTAGGAAGAAACGGGAGGTTAAACGGGTAAACGGTTCAAAAGTTACGCGCGTTTTAGTGCGTACGGACGTTGAAACGGAGCTGCAGAAAAATGAGGATTTTAGAGGGCGTCGCCGACGGGCACTAGTTTGGCCGTTTTCTCCGACGGGTTAACTTACTGGCGACGGATCAATTATGGGCGACGGGCATTTTTAGAAGCCGTCGCCGACGGGTACCCACCCCGTCGCCGACGGGCTGTCTAGCCCACTTCTCCATATTTTTTCTTATTTTGCATCTCCATATGATTCGTAACGCATCCTGATGATTCGTAAAGCTTCTTATAAGCACAAAGGGATGCATATTTGTAGATAAGCATGTATGTATGTTTATATGTATTCGTAAACGTACGTAGAACTTATGTAAGTAGGTATGCGTGAAAGTATGTAAGTTTATAGTGTGGGAACAAGTACTAGTTATGTATGTATAAATGTATACACGTAGGTATCGGTGTATGTATGTATGCAAGTAGTTATGTATGAGTATGAGCATTATGCAATTAAGTATGAGGGTACATACGTGTGCAGGTATGGACGTATATATGTGGATGCAAGTATGTAAGTATGTTTGTGAGTAGGTAGTAATGTATGTACGTATGTAGTGACGAAGTAATGTATGTGTATATGTAGAGGCGTAATTGGTATATGTGAAGGTACATTTGAGTGTATGCATGTATACAAAGATATAGGAGTGGTATGTACGTATGTAGATGTGTATGTATGCATGTATGTAAAGACGTATGAATGTAGATACTTATGAAGCGTTTTTATGTATATATGAAGACACGTATGATAGTGTGTATATATGTGAAGGCGTAGGAATGTATGTACGTATGCAGGTGTGTATTTATGTATATATGAGGATACGTATGAGTGTATGCATGCATGTATTGAGGTATGGATGTATGCACGAGTGTATGCAATTATGAATTTGGATACGCTAAGTGTTAATGGTATTAATCGTGTGCCTGTAAAACGAAGTTTCACGCAGGTACATTATTGAAGGCTCACAAGGAAATGAATACGCGAATGACATGCTTAAAATTAGGGAGAAAGCTGAATGAAAAGTGTACCTGTATTGTATTCTTGTTTATGTATTGTATACTAATGTGTTGAATGTATGTGGTGAATGCAGGTTGTACGGAAAATGAGCGATTATCACAAAGATTAGAGATCGAAGACCGAGTCACTAGAGAGATTGTACGGGGACGTTGAATGTAAAATGTAGCAATCATAAGCTATGTTTTTAATTAGTAAATAAGAGGATAATGGATTTATGAATAAGAGTTATGTTAAAGTTAAAGTTTAAATAAGTTGAAGTATTTAATAAGAAAGAAATTTTATGGTTCGTGATTTCCGCTGCGACTTTTGTCATGTACGTTTTAGGGTCTAACAGTTAACCTGGTGGAAAGCACAGGTTCAACTGCTAGGGCTGGCGGTTGCTAACGCCACCCCGTGGAACGGTTTCAAAGAACTGATCAAAGAAGAGTACTGTAGTCGTGACGACATCCACAAGCTAGAGGTAGAATTTTTCAAACTGAAGACGACGGGGTTTGAAATCGAGGCATACACAAAGAGGTCGAATGAATTAGCTATCCTGTGTCCCACTATGGAGGATCCTCCTATCAAGCGTATCGAGCTGTACCTTAAGGGTTTGGTGCCAGAAATTCAAAGCCACGTGACCTCCGCTAATCTTGGCACCATTCAGCAAATTATCAAGTTGGCTCATCGTCTCATTGATCAGGCAGTTGAGCAGAACAAGCTGCCCAAGCGTATTAGCGCTACTACTGCTGCCCCCAATGATAACAAGCGCAAGTGGGATGGAAATTCGGGCAAGGGTTCTACTTCAGTTCAGTCTTAGCAGCGAAGGACTGATGACTACCAGAGTCCTGGTCAGCAACCTTCTGGTAATCAAGGACAGGGTGGATACCGAGTGAACCACCCCAAGTGCAACCGGTGCAACAAGCATCACAGTGGGTAGTGCAACAAGGGTCGTTGTCTAAGGTGTAACAAGTTTGGTCATGAAGCAAAGGATTGCAGGAGCGCACGACCAACAAATCAGAATCGCCAACAACAACAACAAGCTCCACAGAACCACCAGCAGCAGCAACAGCAGGGCAATAAAGGATGCTTTCAGTGTGGCGCTGAAGGCCACTTTAAGAGGAACTGCCCTCAGCTGAACCAGAATCAGAACAACAACAACCAAGGAAACGGGAACAACAATGGAGGCAACAATGGGGGTAACAATAATGGCAATGGAGCCAGGGGACGTGTTTTTGTGCTGGGTCAGGGCGACGCGAGGAACGATCCCAATGTTGTGATGGGTAAGTTTCTTCTGGATGATCTCTTTGTTACTGTTTTATTCGATTCGGGTGCTGATACTAGTTATGTGTCCTTAAAAGTTAGTCAAACGCTTAAGCGCACTCCAACACTTTTGAACACCAAACACACGGTAGAACTAGCAAACGGTAAAAGTCTTGACGCCACACACATATTTAAGGGTTGTAACCTCGTCTAAGCTGGTCAGACCTTCTCTATCGATCTAATTCCTATCGTTCTGGGTAGTTTCGATGTTGTGATTGGGATGGATTGGTTATCTCATCAACAAGCGGAAATTCTTTGCAACGAGAAGATTGTCCGCATCCCTCGTTCTGGTGAAGAACTCCTCGTGATTCATGGCGACAAGAGTGGTGTTGTCGTAGGCAATATCTCTTTCCTTAAGGCCCAGAAGTGTTTGCAAAAGGGCCACACTGCCATTCTAGCACTCGTTACTGACACATCAATGGAAGAGAAGAGAATTGAAGACATTCCTATTGTGCGCGATTTTCCTGAGGTATCCGCCTCATCGTCAAGTGGAATTTCAAATCGAGCTAGCTCCTGGAGCAGCGCCAATAGCTCGAGCACCTTATCGACTAGCTCCGTCAGAACTTGAAGAACTGTCCACGCAATTACAAGAACTCTTGGAAAAGGGTTTCATACGTCCTAGCTCTTCGCCTTGGGGAGCTCCAGTGTTATTCGTGAAAAAGAAAGATGGTACCTTCAGAATGTGTATTGACTACCGCGAACTCAACAAGGTGACCGTGAAGAATCGTTATCCTCTCCCACGTATTGACGACTTGTTCGACCAGTTGCAAGGGTCGAGTTTCTATTCCAAGATTGACCTATGGTCAGGCTATCATCAGCTGAGAGTCCGAGAGGAGGACGTCTCTAAAACAACATTTAGGACTCGTTACGACCATTACGAGTTTCTGGTTATGCCTTTCGGATTGACGAATGCACCAGCGGTCTTCATGGATCTCATGAACCGAGTATGCAAACCTTACCTGGATAAGTTCGTTATTGTCTTCATCGACGATATCCTGATCTATTCTAAGAGTCAGGAGGAACACGAGCAGCATCTGCGACTCATGCTGGAACTCCTTCGAACAGAGCAGTTGTATGCCAAGTTTTCGAAATGTGACTTCTGGCTTCGCGAAGTCCACTTTCTAGGCCATATATTAAACAAGGATGGGATTCATGTAGATCCATCCAAGGTTGACTCGATCAAGAACTGGCCTGCACCCCGCACACCAACAGAAATCTGCTAATTCTTGGGTTTGGCAGGATATTACAGAAGATTCATCAAGGATTTCTCTAAGATTGCGCAACCTCTCACCTCGCTAACTCAGAAGGGTGTCACCCATCGTTGGGGTGATGCACAGGAATCTGCTTTTCAGCATTTGAAAGATAGACTTTGTAGAGCGCCTATCCTCTCATTGCCTGAAGGCACAGACGATTTTGTGGTTTATTGCGACGCTTCCATCCAAGGACTTGGTTGCGTGTTGATGCAACGTGACAAGGTCATTGCCTACGCATCACGCCAACTTAAAATTCACGAAAGGAACTACACTACGCATGACTTGGAAT
Organism: Helianthus tuberosus; assembly: GCA_030545235.1. Lineage (NCBI taxonomy): Eukaryota > Viridiplantae > Streptophyta > Magnoliopsida > Asterales > Asteraceae > Helianthus > Helianthus tuberosus. The sequence goes on along the minus strand of CM060373.1, from coordinate 30,434,331 downwards.
TGGGAGCAGTTGTTTTCGCACTTAAGATATGGAGACATTACCTGTACGGTACCAAGTGCACCATTTACACCGATCACAAGAGTCTCGATCATATCTTCAAGAAAAAGGAGTTAAACATGCGACAACGCCGATGGGTCGAGCTCTTGAATGATTACGAATGTGCGATCAAGTACCATTCGGCCAAAGCCAACGTTGTGGCCGACGCCCTCAGTCGAAAGGATACTATACCTAAACGTGTGCGAGCGTTACAACTTACCATCCAATCTAGTCTTCCTACTCAGATACGAGATGCTCAGGTTGAAACATTGAAGCATTGAAGGCAGAGAACATCAGGGATGAGTCCCTACGAGGATCAAGGAAACGGTTAGAACAAAAGGAAGACGGCGCCTACTATGTAAACGGGCGCATCTGGGTTCCACTCTATGGTAATCTACGTGAGCTTGTGATGGATGAGGCACACAAGTCTCGTTATTCAGTACATCCTGGTTCGGATAAGATGTACCGCGATCTCAAGACTACGTATTGGTGGCCTAGATTGAAAGCTCACATAGCAACCTACGTTAGCAAATGCCTGACTTGTGCTAGGGTCAAGACTGAGTACCAGAAACCATCAGGCCTACTCCAACAACCAGAGATCCCGACATGGAAATGGGAGCAAATTTCCATGGATTTCGTTACTGGCCTGCCTAGATCTCAACGCAGAAATGACACTATTTGGGTGATAGTAGATCGATTAACTAAGTCTGCACACTTCTTGGCTATCAAAGAAACGGATAAGTTTTCTACTCTAGCAGACATCTACCTAAAGGAAGTGGTATCAAGGCACGGAGTGCCAACCTCCGTCATTTCCAATCGTGACTCACATTTTACATCTGAATTGTGGTAAGCTATGCACAAATCCTTTGGTTCTCGATTAGACATGAACACGGCATACCATCCACAGACGGATGGGCAATCTGAACGCACCATCCAAACCCTTGAAGACATGCTTAGGGCATGTGTAATCGATTTTGGTAATGGCTGGGAAAAACACTGTCACACCCCCAAAATCCACCATGCGGGGTATCACCGCTTGGAGGCGTGACGTGACCAGGATCGAGCCACCAATCATATTGAACAACGAAATCTTAGTAAGTAAAACCAATCACAATACGATTGGTGACCATGAGTCAGTGACCAGTTTTTAAGTTAACAGCGGAAGCATAAAACGGAAGTTCAAAACATAAGTTTATAGTTCATAAGTTTAATGTCCAAAACATAGTTTATAAAATTCAATTATTAAGTACGGGACATAACAGTCCGCATCCCACAACAACCTCCTCCTCGTGCAAGCTCCATAAGCATCTAGCGACCTGTAAGGCATGTAACAACGAGTCAACAACAAAGTTGAGTGAATTCACAGTTGGTTATTTAGTTATAGCATTCGTTTCGTAAATCATCTGTTCGTTTTGAAAACCCTGTATCGTATAATTTCGTATCGCGGTCTTTCTGACATGTTTGCGAAGATTAGTGGGGGTTTCCCTTGTGTTACTAGACCACGCGTATCGACTGCTACGAAAATGTAAGAGGTGCCCTAAGTCAATGTCTATCAGCATTGACCCTTTGCCCATAGTCCATTAGTACACGCCCGTCCGACTGGCACGGTGTGAGGTTTGTTAAACCTAATAGCGCTATTAACTAATGACCCGCTCGCCATAGGCCTCGGCGATTAAGTCGATAAATGAGGGACTTCATTTGATAGAGTTGATGGTCTTATGGTCGTGTACGTAGGCTTTACGTACGTGCCCTTCAATCCGAGGACAATAGTAAGTAGTTTAATAGTAATGATAGTTCGAGTAGCCATTCAATCCCATTCCCAACCCACCGGGAATCCCATGCCTTAGAAAGAGTGTGAACTCACCTTGGTTGCTCGGTTTGACTCTCAAATATAGCTAATAGTCGAGGTCGGTCAATCACGTCCTAGTATGATTACCACTTAGTTTATTAGTGATTTCAAATAGGACACAAAGTTCCTACACGTATCTATCACATAACATGCATCACTTTAACGGTTCATGCCCATATAACCTTCCCATCTATTCCCCTCTCATAGTCAAACATACAACATTGCACATAACACTTTTATTGGCATATAACAAGTTATATCATTCTCGGATAACCTACTCGACATTTAGACACGCAAATCACTGCTTATGTCGTTTCAGCTTTATTAATCAGAACTGGACTGTTTTCGAGCATTTTAATAAAATAGTTAACCTTTTCCAAAAATTCTCAAATTTTTACAGGATGTCATAAACGTTCCAAATTTTATTGTGTAAAAATATCGTCCAGTTCGTTACCAATATTATATAAAAATTCTTTTACCCGACTGCAATCAGATCTGATACTTTCTGATTGCAGTTTTACGGAAAAATTCACTAAAAATTAATCGTAAGTCGGATCGACGAAATTCCAGTTGGAGGGTTACGGGAACAACAGTGACCATCTACAGTAAAAATCCCACAAGCCGATTCTGCTCAGGTTTTAAGTTTTGACTCCGACTACGACACACTTTTTCAGCAGGAAAATTTCAGCTTGAGCTGCTGTCTTAAAATAATTCTTTAAAAACAGTAAACGACCTCGAAAAATTACGATTCCAGCTCCATTTGTTCGGTTATTCAAAATTACACAATTTAGACTCTAGAAATTAAATTTTTCGATTAAAAAATGAACCAGTTACAGCCTGTTGAAGGGGCTGGAAAATCTCAATCAGCAAGCTGTTTTTATTGTAGAAGTTACTAAAACGCATCCACAAAGGTCCTAACCATGGTTTATTGATGAACAAATGTTAAAACTTCAACCATGCTTTAACCAACCCTAAACCATTCAGATTTCAACCTCACACAACCTTTTTATATATGGTTTTTAGGCAGAAATTTAAGTTCACATTTTAGTGTTTAAGCTTTTAGGTGACAAGAACATTCAAACAAACATAACAAGAATCAAGGTGAAACAAGAGTGTGAAGAGACTTACTACTAGCACAAGGCTAGGGTAGTAATCTTAGGATGAGATGATGGTGAAATGTTGGTGACAAAACTTGAATCAAGCTTCCTTGAAAACCTTCAATCTTGCACTTCTATGGATGAATCCTCAATCTTTGATTGAGAGATTTTAGTGAAAGAAATGGAGGTGGTGAAGGAATGTGGTGGTGAAATCGGTTATGGAGAGAGGAGGGGGGGTGTGAGCCGAAATTTAGAGGGAGGAGGGGGGAGGTGGAGTGCAAGCTTTGTAGTAATGATGGAAATTCTTGGAAATAGGCACAACTAGCTCATAGGGAAATCATACCAATAATTTTGGCCAATAGAACCAAGATCATCTTTTTACATAATCTAAACAAAATATTTTCAAATGATTATGGCAGATTTTCGGTTGAGGGGGGGGGGGGGAGTAAAAATGTAACTTTTTGGTAACTAATAGGTATTAACTTAGAAGGTTAAGGGTATTTCCAAGTGTAGTGGGTGTATGTCATGTTTACATGGCGTATGGGAATTTTTGTGACCGTAAATAATTAAGAATGATAAATAATACTCCTGACAATATTTTGGTGTCCCGGGTAATGTCCGGTTGTTCGGTTACGTATCGTTTCGTTAAAGTGTTTAATTGTTCCGTAAGGCGTCTTATACATATATTTTTGTAACGAAATTTATTCCTAACACACAGGAAAATATACCGGACTATTTAGTAACTTTTCTGTATACTACTAGTATGCTAACACGCACATGTAAGTATAACACAGTAATCAGAGAGCAGTTAAATAATTCAGCACAGTCATCAAGTACTTTTATTATCATTAATAAACTGTATGGTTACATGCAAATTTGAGGGTTGTCACATTCTCCCCCTGTTAAGAGAATTTCGTCCCGAAATTTAGCGCGTGGTTACTGAGGAGGCTAGTTAAGTTGCGTTGTTTTCCAGATTTTCCTGAGGTGTCACATCATCCCCCCGTTGATTTGGAATTTCGTCCCGAAATTCTGTAGTAGCTTCAGCCTCAGTAGTGGTTGCGTTTTACTTAAACAGTTGGGGATACTTGAGTTTCATTTGGTCTTCTCGTTCCCAGGTATACTTTGGGCCACGACGAGCATTCCAACGAACTCGGACCAGAGGTATCCTGGTATGCTTGAGGATCTTAACATCTCGATCAGTAATCTCTACAGGTTCCTCGACGAATCGCAGCTGGTCGTCGATAGTGAGTTCCTTCAGAGGAACTATGAGGGTCTCATCTGACAGACACTTCTTCAGATTCGACACATGGAAAACATTGTGAACTCCGCTGAGTTCTTCAGGTAGATTCAACCTGTAGGCGACTTTGCCAATTTTCTCAATGACTTCGAAGGGTCCGACATAACGCGGATTGAGTTTGCCTCGTTTGCCAAAGCGGACTACACCTTTCCAAGGTGAGACTTAAGTAGCACTCGATCCCCAACCTGGAGCTCGAGTGGTTTTCTTCCCTTATCAGCATAACTTTTCTGACGGTCACGAGCTGCCGCCATTCGCTGTCGTATCTGAGCAATTCTCTCGGTGGTGTCTACCACATGTTCTGGGCCAGTGATTTGGCTGTCACCAACTTCTGCCCAACAGAGAGGTGATCGGCATTTGCGTCCGTATAATGCCTCAAACGGAGCGGCTTGGATGCTGGTGTGGTAGCTGTTGTTGTACGAAAACTCCACTAGCGGGAGGTGCTTTTCCCAGCCATTACCAAAATCGATTACACATGCCCTAAGCATGTCTTCAAGGGTTTGGATGGTGCGTTCAGATTGCCCATCTGTCTGTGGGTGATAAGCGGTGCTCATATCTAAACGTGAGCCAAAGGACTTGTGCATTGCTTGCCACAGTTCAGAAGTAAAACATGCGTCACGATCAGATATAATAGAGGTTGGCACTCCGTGCCTTGATACCACTTCCTTTAGGTAAATGTCTGCAAGAGTAGAAAACTTATCCGTTTCTTTGATAGCCAGAAAATGTGTAGACTTGGTCAGTCGATCTACGATCACCCAAATAGTATCGTTTCCGCGTTGATATCTGGGCAGACCAGTAACGAAATCCATGGAAATTTGCTCCCATTTCCATTTCGGGATCTCCGGTTGTTGAAGTAAGCCTGATGGTTTCTGATATTCAGACTTGACTCTCGCACAAGTCAAGCACTTGCTGACGTAGGTTGCTATGTGGGCTTTCATGCCAGGCCACCAGTATGTGGTCTTGAGGTCGTGGTACATCTTGTCCGAACCAGGGTGTACCGAATAACGAGACTTGTGCGCTTCGACCATCACAAGCTCGCTTAAGTTGCCATAAAGTGGAACCCAAATTCGCCCTGTTACATAGTAGGCGCCGTCTTCCTTTTGTTCTAGCCGCTGTCTCGATCCTCGTAGGGACTCAGCCCTGATGTTCTCTGCTTTCAATGCTTCAACCTGAGCATCGCGAATCTGAGCGGGAAGGTTAGATTGGATGGTAAGCTGTAGAGCACGTACACGCCTAGGTATGGTATCCTTTCGACTTAGGGCGTCGGCCACAACATTGGCTTTGCCGGGATGATACTTGATTACGCATTCATAATCGTTCAAGAGCTCAACCCATCGGCGTTGACGCATGTTTAACGCCTTTTGTTTGAAGATATGCTTGAGACTCCTGTGATCGGTGTAAATGGTGCACTTGGTACCGTACAGGTAATGTCTCCATATCTTAAGAGCGAAAACAACTGCTCCCAGCTCCAGATCATGAGTAGTGTAGTTTCTTTCGTGAACTTTAAGTTGGCGCGATGCGTAGGCAATGACCTTGTCACGTTGCATCAATACGCAACCAAGTCCTTGAATGGAAGCGTCGCAATAAACCACGAAATCATCGGTGCCTTCGGGCAATGAGAGGATAGGCGCGCTACAAAGCCTATCCTTTAGATGTTGAAATGCGGACTCTTGTGCATCACCCCAACGATAGATGACACCCTTCTGAGTCAGTGAAGTGAGAGGTTGCGCAATCTTGGAGAAGTCTTTGATAAACCTTCTGTAATATCCTGCCAAACCCAAGAATTGGCGGATTTCTTTTGGTGTGCGGGGTGCAGGCCAGTTCTTGATTGAGTCAACCTTGGATGGATCAACATGAATCCCATCCTTGTTTACCACATGGCCTAGGAAGTGGACTTCGCGAAGCCAGAAGTCACATTTTGAAAACTTGGCATACAATTGCTCTTTTCGAAGAAGTTCCAACATAAGTCGTAGATGCTGCTCGTGTTCCTCCTGACTCTTAGAATAGATCAGGATATCGTCGATGAACACAATAACGAACTTATCCAGGTAAGGCTTGCACACTCGGTTCATGAGATCCATGAAGACCGCTGGAGCATTCGTCAGCCCGAATGGCATAACCAGAAACTCGTAATGGTCATAACGAGTTCTGAATGCTGTTTTGGAGACGTCCTCATCTCGGACCCTCAGCTGATGGTATCCCGATCTCAAGTCAATCTTGGAGTAATAGCTCGACCCTTGCAACTGGTCGAACAAGTCGTCAATACGTGGAAGAGGATAACGATTCTTCACAGTCACCTTGTTGAGTTCGCGGTAGTCAATACACATTCTGAAGGTACCATCTTTCTTCTTTACGAACAAGACTGGAGCTCCCCAGGGCGAAGAGCTAGGACGAATAAAACCCCTTTCCAAGAGTTCTTGTAATTGCGTGGACAGTTCTTCAAGTTCTGATGGAGCTAGACGATAAGGTGCTCGAGCTATGGGCGCTGCTCCAGGAGCTAGCTCGATTTGAAATTCAACTTGACGATGAGGCGGAAGACCAGGCAATTCCTCAGGAAATACCTCAGGAAAATCGCGCACAATAGGAATGTCTTCAATTCTCTTCTCTTCCGTTGACGTGTTAGTAACGAGTGCCAGGATGGCAGTGTGGCCCTTTCGCAAACACTTCTGGGCCTTAAGGAAAGAGATGATGCCTTCGACAGCACCACTCTTGTTGCCACGAATCATGAGGGGTTCTTCACTAGAACGAGGAATGCGGACGATTTTCTCCTTGCAAACAATCTCCGCTTGATGATGGGATAGCCAATCCATCCCAATAACGACGTCGAAACTACCAAGTGTGATAGGAACAAGATCGATAGGGAAAGTCTGACCAGCTAAGACGAGGTTACAACCTTTAACTACGTGTGTGGCTTCAAGACTTTTACCATTTGCTAGCTCTACCGCGTGTTTGGTGTTCAAAAGTGTTGGCGTGCGCTTAAGCATTTGGCTAACTTTTAAGGACACATAACTAGTATCGGCACCCGAATCGAATAAAACAGTAACAAAGAAGTCATCCAGAAGAAACTTACCCATCACAACGTTGGGATCGTTCCTTGCATCACCCTGACCAATCACGAAAGCACGACCTCTTGCTCCATTACCATTGTTGTTACCCCCGTTGTTACCTCCATTGTTGTTCCCGTTTCCCTGGTTGTTGTTGTTGTTCTGATTCTGGTTAAGCTGGGGACAGTTCTTCTTAAAGTGGCTTTCAGCGCCACACTGAAAGCATCCCATGTTGCCCTGTTGCTGTTGCTGATTCTGCGGTGCTTGCTGTTGCTGCTGGCGATTCTGATTTGCAGGCCGTGAGCTCCTGCAATCCTTGGATTCATGACCCATCTTGAGACACCTCTGACAACGTCCTTTGTTGCATTGACCACTATGGTGTCTGTTACATTTGTTGCACTTTGGGTGGTTTCCTCGATACCCACCCTGTCCTTGATTACCGGAGGATTGCTGACCAGGACTCTGGTAGCCATCAGTCTTTCTCTGCTGAGACTGAACCGAAGCAGAATCCTTACTGGAGTTTCCATCCCATTTTCGCTTGTTGTCGGTAGGTGCATCAGAAGTAGCTGTGGCACTGATACGTTTGGGTAGCCTGTTTTGCTCCACCGCCTGGTCGGTGAGACGATGAGCCAACTTGATAATTTGCTGAATGGTACCCAGGTTGGCTGAAGTTACGTGACTTTGAATCTCTGGTACTAGGCCCTTGAGGTACAGTTCAATACGTTTGATGGGAGGGTCCACCATAGTTGGACACAGGATGGCCAGCTCGTTTGACCTCTTAGTATACGCCTCAATCTCAGACCCCGTCATTTTCAGATTGTAAAATTCCACTTCTAGCTTGTGGATTTCATCCCGACTACAGTACTCCTCCTTGATCAGCTCTTTAAAACCATTCCAGGGTGTGGCATTAGCAACTGCCAGTCCTAGTAGTTGAACCTGCGCCTTCCACCAGGTTAACGCAGCCCCTTCAAGTGTTCCGGTGGCATATTTCACCCTACGGTCTTCGGGGCATTCACACATCTCGAAAACTGACTCAAGCTTTTCAAACCAGTGAAGAAGGCCCACTGCTCCTTCGGTGCCACTGAAAGTAGTAGGTCGGCAGTCCATAAACGTTTTGAATGTGCACACAGGAGTTTGAGCATGTTGACCTGTTGCGCGAGAATAAAAGACAAGATTAAGCACGAGGGTTGGTTTGCGAAGGTAGGATCTAAACATCCTAAGGTGGGTTGGTATGGCAGGTTATACCTCCTGCAGGGACAGCTGCGAGTGCCTCAGCAACTCGTTCGTTGATCAAAGTCGTCAGCTGGGCTTGGGTTAGGTTCAAACGTCCACTCATGATCTTCACAACGAAATAACGTAGGTGAGAAAAGTGTCGCGAAAGTGCGTAAGTGTGGGATGATAGTAGAGAGTAAGCACGCAAGGTTCAAATAACAATTACCACATTATCTAATGCACAGTGAGAACTATCTAACCGACAATATAACATAAATCATACCACTTATGGTGTCGAGTCTTGCACGTGGAGCGAAGCGTCGTTGTGGATCGTTGAGCACTGTACAGGTTATAGTCTGGTTTTATCAAAAAGCTTTTCCCTTTTTTAAAACCAAGTTCACTATAACCAATGGCTTTGATACCAATCTGTCACACCCCCAAAATCCACCATGCGGGGTATCACCGCTTGGAGGCGTGACGTGACCAGGATCGAGCCACCAATCATATTGAACAACGAAATCTTAGAAAGTAAAACCAATCACAATACGATTGGTGACCATGAGTCAGTGACCAGTTTTTAAGTTAACATCGGAAGCATAAAACGGAAGTTCAAAACATAAGTTTATAGTTCATAAGTTTAATGTCCAAAACATAGTTTATAAAATTCAATTATTAAGTACGGGACATAACAGTCCGCATCCCACAACAACCTCCTCCTCGTGCAAGCTCCATAAGCATCTAGCGACCTGTAAGGCATGTAACAACGAGTCAACAACAAAGTTGAGTGAATTCACAGTTGGTTGTTTAGTTATAGCATTCGTTTCGTAAATCATCTGTTCGTTTTGAAAACCCTGTATCGTATAATTTCGTATCGCGGTCTTTCTGACATGTTTGCGAAGATTAGTGGGGGTTTCCCTTGTGTTACTAGACCAAGCGTATCGACTGCTACGAAAATGTAAGAGGTTCCCTAAGTCAATGTCTATCAGCATTGACCCTTTGCCCATAGTCCATTAGTACACGCCCGTCCGACTGGCACGGTGTGAGGTTTGTTAAACCTAATAGCGCTATTAACTAATGACCCGCTCGCCATAGGCCTCGGCGATTAAGTCGATAAATGAGGGACTTCATTTAATAGAGTTGATGGTCTTATGGTCGTGTACGTAGGCTTTACATATGTGCCCTTCAATCCGAGGACAATAGTAAGTAGTTTAATAGTAATGATAGTTCGAGTAGCCATTCAATCCCATTCCCAACCCACCGGGAATCCCATGCCTTAAAAAGAGTGTGAACTCACCTTGGTTGCTCGGTTTGACTCTCAAATATAGCTAATAGTCGAGGTCGGTCAATCACGTCCTAGTATGATTACCACTTAGTTTATTAGTGATTTCAAATAGGACACAAAGTTCCTACACGTATCTATCACATAACATGCATCACTTTAACGGTTCATGCCCATATAACATTCCCATCTATTCCCCTCTCATAGTCAAACATACAACATTGCACATAACACTTTTATTGACATATAACAAGTTATATCATTCTCGGATAACCTACTCGACATTTAGACACGCAAATCACTGCTTATGTCGTTTCAGCTTTATTAATCAGAACTGGACTGTTTTCGAGCATTTTAATAAAATAGTTAACCTTTTCCAAAAATTCTCAAATTTTTACAGGATGTCATAAACGTTCCAAATTTTATTGTGTAAAAATATCGTCCAGTTCATTACCAATATTATATAAAAATTCTTTTACCCGACTGCAATCAGATCTGATACTTTCTGATTGCAGTTTTACGGAAAAATTCACTAAAAATCAATCGTAAGTCGGATTGACGAAATTCCAGTTGGAGGGTTACGGGAACAACAGTGACCATCTACAGTAAAAATCCCATGAGCCGATTCTGCTCAGGTTTTAAGTTTTGACTCCGACTACGACACACTTTTTCAGCAGGAAAATTTCAGCTTGAGCTGCTGTCTTAAAATAATTCTTTAAAAATAGTAAACGACCTCGAAAAATTACGATTCCAGCTCCATTTGTTCGGTTATTCAAAATTACACAATTTAGACTCCAGAAATTAAATTTTTCGATTAAAAAATGAACCAGTTACAGCCTGTTGAAGGGGCTGGAAAATCTCAATCAGCAAGCTGTTTTTATTGTAGAAGTTACTAAAACGCATCCACAAAGGTCCTAACCATGGTTTATTGATGAACAAATGTTAAAACTTCAATCATGCTTTAACCAACCCTAAACCATTCAGATTTCAACCTCACACAACCTTTTTATATATGGTTTTTAGGCAGAAATTTAAGTTCACATTTTTGTGTTTAAGCTTTTAGGTGACAAGAACATTCAAACAAACATAACAAGAATCAAGGTGAAACAAGAGTGTGAAGAGACTTACTACTAGCACAAGGATAGGGTAGTAATCTTAGGATGAGATGATGGTGAAATGTTGGTGACAAAACTTGAATCAAGCTTCCTTGAAAACCTTCAATCTTGCACTTCTATGGATGAATCCTCAATCTTTGATTGAGAGCTTTTAGTGAAAGAAATGGAGGTGGTGAAGGAATGTGGTGGTGAAATCGGTTATGGAGAGAGGAGGGGGGTGTGAGCCGAAATTTAGAGGGAGGAGGGAGGAGGTGGAGTGCAAGCTTTGTAGTAATGATGGAAATTCTTGGAAATAGGCACAACTAGCTCATAGGGAAATCATACCAATAATTTTGGCCAATAGAACCAAGATCATCTTTTTACATAATCTAAACAAAATATTTTCAAATGATTATGGCAGATTTTCGGTTGGGGGGGGGGGGGTAAAAATGTAACTTTTTGGTAACTAATAGGTATTAACTTAGAAGGTTAAGGGTATTTCCAAGTGTAGTGGGTGTATGTCATGTTTACATGGCGTATGGGAATTTTTGTGACCGTAAATAATTAAGAATGATAAATAATACTCCTGACAATATTTTGGTGTCCCGGGTAATGTCCGGTTGTTCGGTTACGTATCGTTTCGTTAAAGTGTTTAATTGTTCCGTAAGGCGTCTTATACATATATTTTTGTAACGAAATTTATTCCTAACACACAGGAAAATATACCGGACTATTTAGTAACTTTTCTGTATACTACTAGTATGCTAACACGCACATGTAAGTATAACACAGTAATCAGAGAGCAGTTAAATGATTCAGCACAGTCATCAAGTACTTTTATTATCATTAATAAACTGTATGGTTACATGCAAATTTGAGGGTTGTCACAAACACCTCCCGTTAGTGGAGTTTTCGTATAACAACAGTTACCACACCAGTATCCAGGCCGCTCCGTTTGAGGCATTATACGGACATAAATGCCGATCACCTCTTTGTTGGGCAGAAGTTGGTGACAGCCAAATCACAGGCCCAGAACTTGTGGTAGACACGACTGAGAGGATTGCTCAGATACGACAGCGAATGGAGGCAGCTCGTGACCGTCAGAAAAGCTACGCTGATAAGCGCAGGAAGGCACTCGAGTTCCACGTTGGGGATCGGGTGTTACTCAAAGTCTCACCTTGGAAATGTGTAGTTCGTTTTGGCAAACGAGGCAAACTCAATCCGCGTTATGTCGGATCGTTCGAAATAATTGAAAAGATTGGCAAGGTGGCTTATAAGCTGAATCTACCGGCAGAACTCAGCGGAGTTCACAATGTTTTTCATGTGTGGAATCTGAAGAAGTGTCTGTCAGATGAGACCCTCATAGTTCCCTTAAAGGAGCTCACAATCTACGACCAGTTGCGATTCGTCAAGGAACCAGTTGAAATTACTGATCGAGATGTTAAGATTCTTAAGCGTACCAGGATCCCTCTTGTTCGAGTTCATTGGAACTCCCGTCGTGGCCCAGAGTATACCTGGGAACTAGTAGACCAAATGAAACTCAAGTATCCCCAGTTGTTTAAGAAAAGTGCAACCACTACTAAGGCTGAAGCTACTGCAGAATTTCGGGACGAAATTCCAAATCAACGGGGGGATGATGTGACACCCCAGGAAAACCAGGAAACCAATGCAACTTAACTAGCTTCCTCAGTAACCACGTGCTAAATTTCAGGACGAAATTTTCTTAACAAGGGGAGAATGTGACAACCCTCATAATTACATGTATCTGTACGATTAATTAATGTTAATTAAAGTGCTTGATGACTGTGCTGAATTACTTAACTGCTTTCTGATTACTGCATCATGCTTACATGTGTTTGTTAACATACTAGTCTCGTGCAGAAAATTGACTAAATGGTCCTGAATATTTTCTTAAGTGTTAGGAATTAAAGTGTTACAAAAATATATATAAAAGACACTTTACGGAATAATTAAACACTTTAACGGAACGGTATCTAACCGAACAACCAGACATTACCCGGGACACTAAATTATTTGTCAAATACATTGTTTTATTATTTTTAACTAGTCATGATTCTAGTGCACCATAACACCCCCCCCCCCCCTAAATATCAACTAACTAACGTAAGGAATTATATACTTGAAATTCAACTTACCATTACCTACTAGTTGCAAAAATTTACATCAAGCCCCCCCTAACCGATTACGGTCCCAAGGACCCACCCCCATATCTCCTAAGATCTTACTTCAAATATTTTATTTGATTGGTTGCTTGCTTGGATAAACAAAATATAGAGAAGGATGGTATAAGTATGGTGCCAATCTAGATCATGTCATAACATATCTTCACAAAAGATTACACCCTCATTCCTCACTCTCTCTCCCTCCTCTCGGCTCACCCTAAACCACCACCATCACCACCATACCAACATCATCTTCATCCATTTTTGAGTTCCATTCAAGCTTAGTAGGTGATACAAGGAAGCTTGCAACTTGTGGAGCTTCAAAGGGCATGTTTCTTGCTTCTTCACCATCATTTCTTCATCTTCTCACTAGAATCATCCATAGCCTTTGTGCTAGTAGCAAGTCCTTGTTACACCCTTGTTCATCTTGGCTTTGTAGTTAAAAGTTGTAGCATGACGGTTATGTTCAAAACACTAAAGAACAAGAACACTAAAAAGGAGTTAGACAAGAAACTTGAACATAAGGTTACATGAAGATGAAATCTTGTTGGGTTAAGGTTGGTTAAAGCATGCATGATATTTGATCATTGATTTCTTGATAAACCCATTGTTAGAACATTTGTTGATGCGTTTTAGTAACATTTAAACTCTAAAAAGCATGCTGATTGGCATTTTCAGCCAACTTCTACAGGCTGTAAACAGATCATAATAAATCGAAAAACTGATTTTCTGAAGCCTAAACTATGTATTTTCGAAAAACGGAACCAATGGCACTAGAATCGTAATTTTTCGAGGTCGTTTACTATTTTTAAAGGTCTGTTTTCGGACAGCAGCTCAAGCTGCATTTTTCTGCTGAAAATATGTGTTATATTTTTCGTCATAACTTGAGTTCTGTGAAGAATTAGCTCATGAAATTTGTACTGTAGATGACCACTGATGTATTTATAATTCTCCCACTGGAATTTCATAAATTGGACTTACGATGAATTTTAAATATATTATTCCGTGGACTGCAATCAGAAAAAGATGAATCTGATTTCAGTCCGGAAAATGATTTTTTATAAAATATTGGTGATGAACTGGATCCCGAGATTTTTAAACAATAATATTTGGATCATTTAAGACCTTCTGTAAAAAGTTGGTAATTTTTGGAACATGTTAACTATTTTATTAAAATCCCCGAAAACAGCCCAGTTTTGAATGTAAAAGCTGAAACGACATAAGTAGTAATTTGCGTGTCTAAATGTCGGGTTTGTTATCTGAGAATGATCTAACATGTTATATGTCAATGAAAGTGTTATGTGCAATGTCGTATGTTTGTTTATGAATGGGAATAGATGGGAAGTTTATTTGGGCATGAACCGTTAAAGTGATGCATGTTATGTGGTAGATGCGTGTAGGAACTTCGTGCTTATTTGAAGTCACTAATAGACTAAGTGGTAATCATACTAGGACGTGATTGACCAACACCGATTGTTAGCTATTTTATAGAGTCAAACCGAGCAACCGAGGTGAGTTCACACTTTCTACAAGGCATGGGATTCCCGGTGGTTTGGGAATGGGTTAAGAAACTAAAACGGAACCTACATGTCCTCCTTGGGTAGGATATGTACCGCCATCCTCCATAGGTAGGATGCCAATATTAATCCTGCATATTCTTCTTGGGTAGAATATGTACCGCCATCCTCCATAGGTAGGATGCCAGTATAAATCCTGCGTATTCTCCTTGGGTAGAATACGTACGTTCTTCCTCCTGGGGTAGGACAACAACCTTAAAACTTACTAGACAAAACTCTATCATGAAGTCCCTCATTTTATATCGACTTAATCGCCGAGGCCAATGGCGAGCGGGTCATTAGTTAATAGCGCTATTAGGTTTAACAAACCTCACACCGTGTCGTTCGGACGGGCGTGTACTAATGGATTATGGCAAACTGTCAATGATTATAGAACATTGACGTAGGGCACAACTATTGTTCGTCAATTGTCAATATGGTAAAGGTCTAGTAGTTCACATAGGGAAGCCCCCACTGATTTTGGATATGGTTCGGGTAATAAAGAAGGAACTGGTTAATCATACTTTCAACTATGGGGTAACCCCCACGGAAATTAAGCCAACGAAAGACAAACCATGTTTTCAGAAATAACTTAAAACTAAACAACCAACCGTGAACTCACTCAACTTTGTTGTTGACTTGTTGTTACATGCCTTACAGGTCGCTAGATGCTTATGGAGCTTGCACGAGGAGGAGGTCGTTGTGGGATACGGACTGTTATGTTCAGTGCTTAATATTTAAATCCTTATGAACTTATTAAACTTACGCTTTGGACTTTAAACTTATGAACTATGAATTTATGTTTTGGCTTTATGTTTTACGCTTCCGCTGTTAACTAAAAGTTGGTTACCTTCTTTTAGTCACCAATTGTATTGTGATTGGTTTTATTTATTTAATTACGTTGTTCAATATGATTAGTGGCTCGATCCTGGTCATGTCACGCCTCCAAGCGGTGATACTCCGCGTGTGGATTTTTGGGGGTGTGACAGTTAACATAAACATTGGGGGTTAATACGACCGTGTCCTGGATATCCTCGGCTCATTTCATTTGTAAATGGCCTCGACCTAAGCACGTAGTGTAGGCATACACCTTTCAGATGCGATATGGGTTCTATTCCCCAAGAAGGGAATAAGATATAGATAACTCCTTGTGAGTTTATATCAGTGGTGTGTCTATTAATCATGTTCGGCTTCTATCCCGGCCCTAAATGTATGACAAACATGTAAATCTGTATACAAGATTATTAGATAATTGTCCCAAGTTATAAATGAATTTCCGTGCCTTGTGCACTTAAACCAATTTTCATAAACGTTTTCAAAAGAGTCAGTTAATTGTAATTACCAGTGTAAACTGACTTATTTTCAAAAGACTAAGTGACAGGTACTATACGCAAATAGGCCGGGAGCTGCTTGGTGTTAATAAAGGATCTTGCAAATCCTTAGGATGCCCTAAAGTCTGCTAAACTTCATTTTATACATTTTATAATGATCTGCCTGTGGATTTAATATTACAAGCTCGTATGTAATTATCCCTTCGGTATTTTCAAACAATTGGGGTTGTAATAATATTTTATATTCCAGGACTTCCGCTGTGCTATTCTGTGTATGCTTGACCATGACGATACCAATCTTATGTCACGATACTCCCCACCGGGCCCATCGGGCTGAGCTGTAAATATCGGGGTGTGACATTTTAGCTTCATAAATTGAAGGTTTTTGTACATAAATTACTTTATACCTGACACCTGTGGGACTTGGTGGTCGATAACTCGAGTCAGTCCAATTTAGCACTTCGTCACTTGTCATGCTGTTGGGTTCGGTTTACCTTCTGGGGGGTTTATCGGGTTAGACAAAGTCTTCATTTAAAACCAGGGTTTGGATCTTATTCATGAGTCTAGGGATTCTTGCCTAGGAATCCTATTGTAAGGGCATAAACTTGTATAGGTTTACGTTTGTCTTGATTTACTTGTTTTGATTGGGTTAATATAGAATAGTGGGCTTCGTTAAGGCATAGGTGGTCTATTGGGTTAGGGCTTGGCCCATTGTATTAGGGCATCCTATGAGCTTATAAATAGGATGTTCCTTAGCTTGTTTTTGTTCTTGATTCTTGTTGAAACTTGGTGTTATTGTGCGAGTACCAGACGATCGATCTTGTGATCATGTACTCTTGTTGAATCAATATAATCGTTCCTATTTCAATCTTCTACACTTATTCTTGTTATTCCGCAACTAGTTTAGGTGTCGTGATATCCGATTGTGAAGTATAATGGACTTACAATTGGTATCAAAGCCTACGTAGTCTTACAAAGGCTTGGTTTTGGATCGGATATCCATGAAGATTGGACTCGAAGACTGTTTGAAGGTTGTCGAGGAGCTGCGTGTTTGTTGATTCGAGAACTCGAAGAAAACAAGAAAAAGGTTTAATTTCTATTTTGTTCAAATTCATTTTATCTTATATGTTTTTGTTCGATTGACTTGTCTTGTGTTTTTGAGTATTTGCAGGTTTTTCTTCTTGAAAAACTGATCTGTTTGTGTTTCTTGAAACTAACCGTAGTCCATAATCAAACCTAGAAAGTTTTTGATAGAAAGTTACTTGAAACAAACACTTGCTATTTGAATTCGGATCTTTGAAAATCATCAGTTTGCTAAGTTAAGAAATGCAAAAATTGTGTTAAAAAATATTCACTGAAATATAAAAATTCAAATTTTTTTTGTTCAAGAACATTACTAAAATTCATAAAATTTTCGATAAAAAACCTAGATGTTTGATCTATTTTGGTACAAAGTTAATTGTCTTCGCAGGTTTTTGGGGATTTTGGTTGAAAAAATTATCGAAAAAGATATGAGATTGAAATTCCTGAGCTTTCGGAGATTTGGTTGCAAAAAGAATTGATATTTGTTTCCTAATTTAAGTGTACGGGACAATACACGTGTACGGGACAATATAAGTGTGCGGGGTGTCTTTGTGTTGGACCTTGAATAGTGTACATGCCCAATAAACTAGTGTGCGGCCAAAAATTTAATGATTGTGCGGTCCAATAGCTAGTGTGCGGCTATGATTACAGTGTGTGGCCTCACTATTTGACTCTTTGAACTGTGCAGAGCCTCTACTGGACTATGAGGTTTGATTTGAACTTTTTGGAAGTGTACGGGTTCATCACTCAGACCGTGCGACTTGAACCTTTTGGAAGTGTGCGGTTTCATTAATTTAGACCTTTGGAAGTGTGAGAGCTTAGACTGTGTGGTTCAGACTTGTATTTTTGAACTGTGCGACTAAATATTTGAACCCTTTGAGTGTGCGACTGCACAGGTTGAACTCTCCATGTGTGCGACCCTGTTAGTTGGAGATTTGGACTGTACGATTTCACACTTGAAATCCTGAACTGTGCACCTTTAGACTGTGCAACTTAACAATTGGACTATGTGATTATATTGGGCTTTATGTTTAAACTGATAAAATAATCAAGTTAACTGAATTATTTTTATTTGTTTGTTACTCTTTAAGTTTAATTTTTCAGATATGGAACCAACTAATCAAATGGCGTTAAGTGACAAGACTGCAATTAATCAGGACCTTGATAACATTATTGGAACTAACAATAGGATTCCCCCGCTGTTAGGGGGATCCTTCTCGGAATGGAAATTCAGATTCGTTCAATATATGAAGATCAAGGATCCAAAAGCATGGAGATCTATTTGCAACGGTCCAGCTGTGATCACTTACGTGATCGATGAGTCAGAAGAACCAGATATGAGTCATCATCTGGAAATGAAAGTACCTTTGAAGAAGTACCTGTGAACCTGCTTGAAAGAGAAGACATTAACAAGAAGAGAGTTGCTGAGAATCCCCCTCTCGCATTCTTTTCAACAAAATTTTCAAGCAAAGCTGATCATGATCAAGAAGAACAGAAGACCCAAGTTTGAAGATGAAAAGCTGAACATGATGAAGACTGCAGTTTGATAAAGACAACATAAACCTAGGGGGATAATGTAAGGCCATATAATTGAGTAGGTTTAAGCTTATTTTTATCAAACACAAGTATAAGCTATTGGGCTTAGTTTTCTAGTGGGTTAGATAGTATTGGGATAAGCCTTGTGGACTAATTAAATGATTTGGGCTTGTTTGGTTAATAGTGTGCATGTGGGCTTGGCCCAGTTTGTATTTAGGTCACCCTATGTAACTATAAATAGGGTGCACCTAGTTCAATTTAGGGTTGCTGTTCATATTTCAGTTCTTCTTACCAATTTTCGAGTTCTTGTGTACCAGACGATCGCTTTGAGATCATGTGCACTTTGATATTCAATCAATAAAATCTTTCTTGTTCATCACTTTCTTAGTTTTCTACACTTTGATTGTGATCGTGATATCTGATTGACAATATTTTGGACTTAAGCCTATTTTTCCCATACTTGAGTTCTAGTCTATTCTCCCGTCTGTGCTTACTGTCTGTTTGGTCATCTATTTGTTTCATTTGCTTTTTAGTTTAAAAAAACCATTCTCTCACAAAACCAACTTCTTAGGCTAGGGGTCAATAGAGGTTTAGTATCAAGAGTCGCTATTATTGTGTCCATGGTTTGATAATCGGACTTACTTGTTTTACTACTTACGACCGATACACTTGCCGGTAGTGTGTGGTTTAGCGGGGTTTTTTCCCAATTTTAAAACTTGTTTGATATTAATAATACATATTTCACACAATAATTACACCCCTAAAACGCAAAATAAGAGTGAAACTGAGTCCATTTCCTTAAATGGAAAGGAGATTGTGAACACAAATCTTTGTTCCTCACACACTTTCCATGATCAACACAATCACAAATGGTCTGATAAAACTTGTGTTGATAAAGTATTCATGCAAATGACCTTTGTGACCTCAGAAAGGAAAATAGCACCTAATGTTATCCCTCTAGTAGTTTCATCTAAAACCACTGCCCCCAGCCAAATCTTAAAGTCAAATTGAAATCTAGCTCAAAAAAGGGGAAAGACACAAAAGGCACACTATCCTGCATTATTTGTGAAAGAACAAATAAAAGAAGAATACCACATGGTCATTGCTTATGAGAAACGTAAAAGGATGAATCTGGAAAACATTTAAGAAAAGCTAGTTTTATATCCCTATAGTGATTCAAGTTTCTATGAGTCAATGAGATTATTTGAAGTATTCAATACTATTGAAACTGAAGTAAGAAAGGCCCTAAATCACATAAAATTCATTAGGCTTGTCCAAGTGACTGATGCACCCACCACCTGCTAACAATTGGCTAAAACAGAAGAATTACCATTCTACCCCTCATCAATACAAGCCAAGGAGGTCTGATCAAAGTGCTGGAATAAAGGCACTAACAGATAACCAAAAAGAACTGATGAGGACGATACAAAAGTTATCAATGAGTTAAAATAGTGGTCAATGTGAATGGAACCAACCCTGCAAGTTCTCAAGCATGGGTTCCAAAATCCTTCCACTAAAACCACTATTTATATTTTTATTAAAAAATATTTATATTTTAAAAAGAAAATTTCAAAAAATGAAATTACTGCTTTTTCTTCATTTGATCCAAAGCTGCTAGGATATTACAACAGTTTCCAAAAATCCAGTAGTTTCCTGTGACTGTTACAAACGCCCTATAAATAATCTTTCAGAAGTTTTGGGTTTCTTTTACCACTCTCATCATTCACCTAAATTAACCATCACCAACCTTGCTTTTCGCCCTAATCACAACCTACTTCCTTATCTTACCAAAGAAGATGATCCCTCTTAATATCACAAAATTATTGACCTTTGTTAGTGCATTTTGTGTTGTTACTGTGCGAATATGTTAGATTAGAGAGTGTGTTGAACATTGTATAGAATGTAAGGTTTGGAGCGCATGATACTCATATGAGTGCATGACTTATGCACAACGCATGAGTCATGCGCTGTATATCAAGTCACACGCTTGAATAGTGATGCGCTAGGTGAGAGTCTATATACACTTGGGTCATGCACCTAGAGTCATAAGTCTTGGACAAGTTGGGATTGCAGCTTAACCGATGTAAACTCTTTCGATATATATGGAATCGGGATGACGCTTTCAGGCTGCCCAAATTTGTACTGAATTTGTTTATCTTTTATCTAAACTTCCATCTAAACACTAATGATAACGGATTCAATCCTAAAATTGAATCTTCAAGTGGTATCAGAGCTATGGTACCTGTTCAATCGATCTAACCATTGATTGAATCACCTATGCTGGTGATTAGTATGTTCTAGAGGTTAAATTCAACGTGTTGGTGTGTTATTATCAAAATTTAAGATCAATTCGTGGACAAAATGTCAAATTGAAGTTATATTCTTGATCAGAATTGACTTTCACACCCGTCTATGGTGGTTTCATCATCAAATTCAAAGAAATGAAGATTTTGAATCAAAAAATTGAAAACATTGTGTTTGAGCGCATCATGTGATACGTTGAGTGTGATAGGCGCTCATCACAATGATACGCAATGGTGATGATGCGCATGAGGTGATGCGTATGGGGAATCATGATATGCATAAGATGATAAGTGAAGAGTGTGATGCGTTATAAAGGAGGTGAGTTGTTGGAGAGTATAAAAAAGTGGTGATAGAAGATGTGTTTTGTGATCGTATTTAGGAGATGAGTGCCCATGAAAAATTTGGTGATAGGATTTTTTTTCGAAAATTTCAGCATTAGATACAGGTTGTAAGGGACACGTCAGAGTTTTCAAAATGATGAAATCACAGAGTGTTATTGATTGTGGGGTAGTCACGGAGACAAGAGTGAACAAACTGACTATTATGGGACAAAATGTATAATATTCCACATTGTTGAGAATAGATAGAATAGGGATCCGAATATTCCAAGAATGAGGGGGAGCAAAAATTTCCAATGTCAAACTTATGGGTAATTCTTGGAAATTTAGAACTCGTAGTAGAGAGAATGTGCAATAGTATTCGTGTGGTTCTGACTAAATTGTTTGGTAATGCATAGTATTTCGTATTCTTCAGTTTTGAATCAAAGTGAAGTCTTAGTCTTTATGAGGCTGCTTTGCAGAGTATATCACATTGTTCTGTTTCATACTGAACTTCTAGTTTTTAGAGGAGCTTTCAATCTTAGAAGATCATTGGTAAAACCATGAGAGGGGATGTGGTGGCTCTAACTAGAAAGGACTATATAATAGATTTTCAGCAAATGACTTTGGTGTTTTTTTGTTTTTTAAGAGGTAAAATGTCTGAAGTCTGCGGACCACATCTGCAGACATCTGTAGAAGAAGAGATGGACCAAACCTCTGCAGTCTGCGAAAAGAAGGTTGTTTGTTTTTTAACGTATGCAGACATCTAAAATAAACTTGTGGAGGTGTACAGACGGTGGTGGTGGACGTGGACGTTGGGTGGTGGAGGACGGTGATGGTGATGATGGACGGTGGGTGGAAGGTGGTAGGTGGTAGACGGTGGTGGTGGTGGTGGGTGGTAGTGTTTAACCCTCTGCAGACCTTAGAAGATCTTAGAAGTGGCTGAGCCAAATTTGCACCAAGAAGAGCTCACGCAGATGTTTTTTAATGAAACGTCTTTAGAAAAACAAACAGTCTACAGATGGCAATGTCTGCGTGTGGTCTGCACGATGCAGATAGAAGAGCATGCACAAATCTTTTTTTAGAAAAACAAACACCACCTATTCTTTGAACTAACCTTCAAGGAATAATGATACTTGAATATTACGTTACTTACCAAATGTTGTTCATGGATAGGACTAGAAAATTGATCTTCGAAGAATGTTTATCTATAAAATTTGAAGATCACAGAGTGTTACCAGATAATTTTTTATCCGATGAAGGTTTGCTTAATGTGGAGATTACTGTTTACCCTGACTAGAAATTGATGATTGGTTGAACAAAATGTTGGTTACGGAAAACAGGATTTCAGATTTTCGGGAATATTCACTTATTTGAAAATGATTTGTGTGGTATTCAAAGTTTCTATCAATTGCCAATTGGGTTTTTGAAGATCAGGATCGAGCAAAGAATGCATTAAAACCAAACTCGAATGTAGTTAACGTCTAAATGGAGAAGCTTCAGTTTTTGATTTCAAGTTCGTGAATACTTGTGAAAATTGTAGTATAGCAAATCATAGGATTGTAGTAGGAACTGTGCAGATGCAAGCCCGAAGCATCAATCATGGGGGAATTTGTTGACACGTAGTTTACGATATCAACAAATGTTTGATTGAAGTTGCAGCATATTCATCACGATTTCAATATTTTGAAGCTCAAGATTCGACAACAACAGACAACGGAGAATCTATTAGTGCATTTCTCTGTAAGTAGGCTAGATTAGATCATGTGTTGAATATTGTATAGAATGTAAGGTTTAGAGTTCATGACCAATGCGCTGCATATCAAGTCGTACGCTTGAAGAGTGATGCGCATGTAGTGATGCGCTAGGTGATATTCTATATATAGTGGGGTCATTCTCTTAGAATCATAAGTCTTGGACAAGTTAGGATTAGAGCTTAACCGATGTAAAATTTTTCGATATAAATGGAATCAGGATGACGCCATCAGGCTGCCCAAATTTGTACTGAATTTGTTTATCTTTTGTACAAACTTTTGTCAAAACACTAATCGAAATAAATTCGATCATAAAACTAAACCTTCAAGCTTATATTGAAATCAGCATACCACCATGCATTAACTGTCAACCCACCAATCTACAAAGCCACCCTTGTTCAGTTCTGGACCATTGCACGATTAACACATACTGACAAAGGGAAAGTGTTGTCCATTAATGCAACAGTGTGAAAGAAAGAGGTAGCCATCACCCTTGAGGTTTTAACAATCAAACTCTAACTTGGAGATGCTTAGGGTGTTGTTAAGTTAACAAAACCTATGATAGATGTGGAATTTATTGAGCATGGGTATTATGGCTCAACAAAATATGCCATTTATGAGAAAAGCATTGCTTTGTTGGCCTTAGGAATCTATTTCACACTATCATGTAGGTGCTTGTAAGGTAAATCTAGTTCTTAAAATGAAGTTCGATAGTCAACTCAAAATATTAGTCAACTCAATATATTTCTTATTCAATATTAACTGAGTTTGTTTTTAAACTATCAAATCAAACTTTTAAAGAACTTTTTTCAAATGTTACATTCGCAACAAAATATTTAATGTACCCCAGACTCATCATGGCAATCATGCAACAAGAATTGTCTGATGAAGTCTACAAAAGGTGTGAAGTTCTTCTCATTAAATCCCTTTTGGCTCAAAAATTAAAAAGGATGGGAAAACTTAAACAAGAGGCAAGGAAGTTGAGCCAGTGCAGGGCAATGATCCTGCACAACCAACAATTAAGGTACCACACTCTCCTAAGCCTACTGCTCTTGCTGACCAAGGGGTGAAGCCCATCCCTAAGGAACCCACAACAAAAATTACAAAAAGAGGAAGAAGTCTTCTACAAAGAAGTCTGCTAAGCCCTCAAAATCGAAATCCACAGCCACCCCGTCAAAAAGAACAAAAGAAAATGAAGACTATTCAGTAAGATGAGGACCCTGAGAGTCTGGCTGAAACACAAACTCACCTACCAGAGACTATTGTTACTTCTTCACTCACTTTAGTCTCTAGAGCCTCCACCAAACCAAACTCCTCAAAGGTTCTCTCCAGGAACCCTACTATAAACCAAACAAAAACTTCTCCAACAAGTAGTTTTGATATGAGACTCATGGAGGCAGGGGTTCCTTTGTGCCATAAAATGGGCATATCTCAACCTCAAATGACAAATATGTAGCCACAGACAGATGCCATGGTTCAATCCTAGCTCTCACCCATATGAAGACAAGGCACTCTCTCTCCGGTAAATCCTATTGAGGTGATTGTAGTGGTGGCTTCCACTATTCTTGATGAACCCATTGGTTCACACAAAGATAGTGGAAACATCCTTTAGACCACCCTGCAGGCAACGACTACTGAAATTCTCTATGCTTCTAAGGTATTAGAAGAAACAAGTGCCAGAAGTCCCTTGTACCAAGAATAAGGGGCATTAGGAGTGTTCATGTGACTGAAATGCCACATACACCTACTGATTTAACCACCTCTGATGGGCGAGCATATGAGTCCATTAATTTGGATGATTCCCAAACATAGCAGTTTGAGGAATTAATGGAAAGCTGGGAGCTTCAATATCCAATCTCAAGGAGATGGTCACCACAATGCCCCATGTTAAAGTCCAGTTGAATCCCAAATATACCCAATAGCTGGCCTCCTCACAAAGGAGCTTGAATCCATATCTCGAATGTTCACTCACCAAAAGCCACCAGCCACAGAAAGCCAGACTACTGGCAAGGTTATAGCCACCTCATCATTTCCAGTAGGTGAACTCAAAAATACCTTTAAGAACATTCTTAACCCCGTGTTTACATCACTACGTTAACAGGCAAGAAACTGATGATGCCAAAGAAAGGGTAAAAACAAAAAAACTAAATATGATACATGATAGGGCTGCAGCTGCAACAAAACGAGCTGACGAGGCTAGGGCAATTGCAATGGTGGAAAAAATGGGTGATATACTTGTGACATTGATCATTAAGAAAGAATTACAAAATTCAAAAGAGATCAGCAAGGTCAAAATGTTGCCTTGGTTAATGCCTAAATTGAGAGGTAGTGAGATGAAGATATACTAATGAGGCAATACATCAAGATAAACACAATAGTTAAAATTGACATGAGGCCTCCAACAGTTATCCAAAAGTCCAGAACTCTAGCAAAAAATTGAAGCCAAGAAATGACAAATCCCTCAACAATCTCAACCAGGATTTCACTCACAAAAACAAGCCCAAGGTCAAGTAGCTGGAGTTAAGGCTCAAACAGTTGGACCAGGTAAAACTACTATAAATCAAGATGGCTCAAAACCTCCTGCAGTTGAAAAACCAGTAGAAGCAGGGTAAATCATCACTAGAGCACATATTGGTACTAAACTAGCTATTGCTAAAACTACTGATACAAAGCAAAGTGCAAAATCAGATGTTACAAAACCAGCAGTTCCAGGGGCACTAAACTTGCTATTGCTAAAACTACTAATACAAAGCCAAGTGCAAAACCAGAGGTTACAAAACCAGTAGTTCTAGAGAAGCCAACAGTTGCTGGAAAGCTAGTTGTTCAATTTAGAAGAAAAAGAAAGCTGGTATTACAAAATGATCCAGAAGAATCTCCACCAACCTCAACTGCCATAACCACCACAAATCTAGTATTAATAGCAGTTTTTACTATGGGTTTTAAAGAAACTCCAACAGTTCCGGAAACTACTGATGATCCTCCCCCATCTCCAAGGTTTATTTTGTCACTTAAACAACTACCATTACTAAAGATTAACAACAAGCTAAACCATGAAGAAAACTAATGATCCTCCTCCATCTCCAAGGTTTATTTTGTCACTTAAACAACTGCCATTACTAAAGATTAAGAACAAGCTAAACCATGAAGAAAACACAAAAAGAATGGAGGAGGAAGCAATAAAGGAGTTCACCACAAAAAAAGCTCAGTACACATTATGGATATAGAAGGATGAAGGAGATAAAGACATATGAACAACACATGTATCAAGAAGTCCAAAGACTCTCCTAAATCCCAGCATTAAAAAATCTCCCAGTTGCCAAAATATCAAAATAAGAATGTATTAACTGGTCGATAAAGAATGTACCTAATCCAGGCAAGATTTTTTATGTTTTCCAAACTGGGATGCTTAAAACCTATTGGCAGAGTTTGCAAGGGTCAAGAAAAGGCTGGCAGATACAAGCATGATGGTGACTCCTCCAAATTGGAAGCTTGGTAGTAAAAGAAAACCAACTCCAGAAGACATTACAAGGAACATCAAGATGAAACAGGAACTTATAAATGTCAACTGGGCTCCAAAAGACTCAATCACAAGGTGGAAGGAGTCCATTATTTCAAATAAGTATATGGACTACGTGAGTGCAAGAAAGAGAAACCCATAAAAGTTTTCACCACCACTATCTTGGGAGAACATAGAGATCTACCTTACTGAAATAAAGGAGTCTACAATTGTTCCTTTCTAAACCTCAAGAGATTTTCTCCTCCAATCCAAGGCTCATGGAAAACTATATGAATAATATTAAAGAAAGGATGGTTATGCTAGATGGATTACAGGATTGGAAGAGGAAGAAAAGATGATTCTCATCAACTGCATACCTGACAGGACACATGTGTTCAGAACAACTGAAGATGAAGTTGTTGGCACCTTTACAGTTGGCTTAGAAGAATCACCAAAAGAAGATCCACATGATCTACCACATCAATCATTGTCACACCAAGGGGTAACAATTACTTCCAGGCCAGATCCACCTCCACCCACTGAAGTCCTAGAGTTGCCTCCAATCCTCCCTAAACCAAAAATTTAATCAATGAAAGACTCAAATAATATAATATGGAGATCTTTAGAGAAGATGGCTATAGAATCTAGGTGGATGGATATGATGTTCAAAGCCTAAATATTGATGACATAAAAGTCATTGTTGATCTGGAACTAGAAAAAGATGAAAATGATGTTGAAGCTTCGAATCTGGAATTTGGAATCAAAGGAAGGATCCGAAAAAGGCTTCTAGGCATCAACTAATAAGAGAGTAAAAAATAGGCTCAAATAAGTGTGATTTTGGCATTAGCATGTATAGGGGGAGATTGTTGGGTTATATAAGATCTGCTGATGATGAAAGCCAAACTCAAGGGAACCATCTTCCCTGCATGATGGAATAAGGTTAAAGTTCTAGTCAAAGTACAACTAGAACAAGAACTACTGAGATAATATACTGAAGATAAAGTAAAAGTGTTTGGATTGATAATGTGATGGTCAACAAGTCAACAATAGAGTCAACAATAAAGATAAACAAGTCAAAGCTAAAGACCATATACCAGTCAACAAGTCAACTAAGATGACCAGAAGTACTACTGGATTCCAAAAGTGCGGGAATCCTTCCGGCAATTTAGGAATCCCAGTTGTTTCCTTGTATTTATAGAATTTTAAGGTAATAGTGGTTTTCCTAATTGTCCAATACTTTGCAAACCTGTTGGCAGTTACATCCATCAATAAGTTGTTTAGGTTTGATTTCATGGTGACGTCACTAGCAGTTCTCTCCTCTATAAATAGAATAGTACCACGATGTAATATCTACAATTTTTAGTGCTGAAAGCAGAACTAAGAGAGAGAGAGAGAGAGAGAGATAATGCACCTTGTGAGGGGGAGCAAATTGTACCTTTGATTGTACTTAATCATTATCAATATATAAAATCATTTGACAATCATTCTCAAATCAAATTGTGTATTGAATTGATGTGTTTATTATTAATGTTTTTAATAATTTCTAAAACATTTTTCTCAAAAACAAACACTCTCAGATCCAACAATAACTTTTTTCCTTTTGTATATATCAAATTCCGGAATACGGATATATGCCTTTTACAAAAAATGATTGGTTTTCACAATAATTATTAAAATTAAGAAAAAAATGTTTTCGTAATACGGTAGCGTACTAATATCCCAATAAACCGATCTAGTGACGACCAAATTCCTGTAGCTTCATGGCATGTAACTTTTTCCTTTTGTGTATATATCAAATTCCGAGATACACAAATACGCTTTTATAAAAACATATAATTGGTTTTTACAATAATTACGGAAATTAAGAAAAAAAGTTGTTTTTATAATATCGGTACTGTACTAATATCCTAACAACCCGATTCAGTGCCGACCAAATTCCCATCACATCATGACAGTGTTTTTTTTTTTTTGGTAGATTTCCATCACATCATGACAGGTAATGTTTTCCTTTTATGTATATATCAAATTCCACCACAACATGTGAAAGAATTGTACTATTGTATTATTGTACTAGTAATATATATATATATATATATATATATATATATAATATAAAAATGTGAGTATCAAATATATATTAAATATAAAGGTGAGCGTCAAAAGTAATACCCACATTTACTATTAACATTTAAAATATAATTTAAAGTTCTGGAATGTTGACTTTGATTACAAAATTTGTCATATAAATTGCATGAATAAAAAAAAATACTTTTTCTAATAGAGAATTATATTATATTTGTTTTAAAACAATTTTTCAGAATAAGAATATATATAGTTGAGTGTTAAGGTCAGAAGAATTTTATTTATAAAAACAGAAAGATTAAGTTTCAAACCAATAGAAATACCTTTTTAATATTTGTAATTAATGTTATTGTAAAAGTAAATTTACATTTTTAATTAATTTATTGTATTAGTCTAAATTAACTAATTAAATAAACTTGTAACTCATTTTTAAAATATAATCTTTCAAAACAACATAATTTGTGAAAAGGACAATTTTCAAAATGTGTAGGATAAAGTTTAAGATAAACTACGATATATGTGTAGGATATATATGTATGATAAATTTCGATATGTGTCTGATAAATTTTGAAATGTGTAGGATACAATGTTTTTGTCTAGTTAATGAGAGAGAATAATTATTGGGAGGAGTCATAAACTATTTATTGTTTTACCAATGTCCTTTTTTTTTGTTCTCACGTTAAGTTTCTTTCTAAAATGATCCTTTCTGTTTTTGTGTGTGTGTGTGTGTCTATATATATATATATATATATATATATATATGATGTATATTGGAAAGAAAAATTTGAGATGTTGAAAATTTAAGGGGTACACTTGTTCATGCTTTAGGTGCAAGATCATTATGCAATACTTTTGAAGGCAACATGGATAGGTTTTGGGCGGCAAAATCTTGTATTCAAATTTTGAATTACCACTCACCCATACCACCCATTACTACTATCTTTTCATTTGCAGGGAATAGGGCTTTAAACGAACCAAATGAAGACGAACAAGGTCTTGTTTGTGTTAATTTGTTAAGGAAATATTATGTTAACGAACGATTCATGAAAACTTACCAAACGAGATTTTTTGTACGTGTTCGTTCATTAATAAAATGAGGCTGTTCACGAATGATTCATGAACACAAACGAACACAAATAAAACCGGCGCAGGCTAGAGGTGGATGGAGGAAATGAGTGGTGCTAGACCTTGAAGCCCTAATCATGGAACGCATGTCAATAGTATTTGTCAATTTGATTAATGAGAACAAAGAGGAACAATGCATAAACAAGATGAGAATAGAGTTTCATATTTTATCGGTCAAGATAATAAAATAAATACGTAGTAAAGAAATTAAAAGTTTAGATAAAATAGATAAATGCAAAATAATCTTTAACGAACAACATAAACAATAGAACATGAACGAATGTTCACCAACACATTACCGAACGTTCACAAACATAATTGAATGAATGAGACATTTGTTCGTGTTCGTTCATTTAACTATTTAACTATTTGAACAAAATTTCTTGTTCGTGTTCGTTCATTTATTAAAAGAACGAACTTCTCATCGAACGGGTCACAAACTGTTCGTTGAACATTCAGTTCGCTTACAACCCTTGCAAAAGAGAGAAGGAAAAATGCAAGAGAAATAAACATTAGGTTTTTGGACATGACCTAGGAGAGAGAAAGGAAAAATACAAGGGAAATAAACTGTTGGGATTGAACCCTACCAAACAGATCAGTGGATTCACAATAAGCAGTTGTATGCAACAGTTCTTTCCCCTTGAAAGTGGCCTAACAACTGATGACCTCCATCTACTGCTCTTCTACAACAACTGCTAACCTTCAACAACTAATGAAGACTTAAAGACTGTTGAAGTGCAAGCACTGATGCTCAATCTACTATCATGGTTCAAGTACTGCTGAAGACACAAAGCACTGCTAGGAGTATAAGAGTGGAAGGAGAAGCAGTAGTTTAGTATATTACTTGTATTGTTTTGTAATCAGTAGTTTGTAAGCAGTACTTGTAATAGGTCAGTGGTTGTAGGTTGTTAGAAGGTTAGATGTCACTTTCATGGTGACGTCAGCAAAGATGCCACAGTGGTTTGTTCTGTACTATAAATAGAATAGTACCCTGTACTGTTCTATGAGCTCTCTTCTTCTCCAAGTCATTCTGTACGAACAAACCATCTGTGAGCTCAGGCTGAGGGGGAGATTGTATGCATGCATGCATTTGTAATTGAAGATTGTAATAAATATAATCATTCGGTTCAATGATAAACATGTTTGCTTAAAACAATTATCTCTTTGATTGTGTTGAAAGTTTATTTACACATTTCCGCTGCAATTGTTTATCATTCATCTTCATTTTAGTTAAACAAACATAATCGAATCAAACTCAGATCCTAACAATTGGTATCAGAGCTCGGACAGTCAAATTTGATCTAACAATCATTTTGACGTAAAAATTTCAGCTCAAAATCGTTGATACTTTTAATTGTTTGTTTTGTTGAAAAATAGAGTAAGGTTTAATCACGAGCAAAGTTGATTAATCAGTACATGTAAAACAACCAGGATGACGTCACAATCACAGGATGTTAACAATAACATCGGTTCACTATTTAAACCACCTATGTTGAAAAGAAATGAATACAACATCTGGGAGCGAAGGATGGGTCACATCCTAGCTCAACAGAACATCTGATGCCATTTTCTTTGTATGAGAAGCTTGGGTTAGGAGAGCTTGCACCCACTCGTATGTCGTTGTCCTTGGCTGACCGTTCAGTCAAGTATCCTCGTGGGATAGTCGAGAATTTGTTGGTGAACGTTGATAAGTTTGTATTTCCTGTGCACTTTGTCGTTCTTGATATGGAGGCCGATGAAAGAGTTCCTGTTATTTCGGGCCGTCCATTCCTTAGAACCTCAAAGGCAATCATCGACATCTTTGACGGTAAGATTTCTCTTCGTGCTGGTGACGAGATTGTCACATTCGAGATCGATAAAGCGATGCAGCATCCTGGAGGTGGAGATGAAGATAGCGGGCCATGTCATTCCGTTTATTTTTTAAATTCTTTCATATCTTGTGTCGAAACGTGTCTGGAATATATCAGTGGGGCTGATTTAGTAGGAGGAGGGAGAGTCGAGAAAGAGTCGTTGAGGGTAGATGAAGTATAAGTTGAGGGAATTCCTTTGATTCCCGAAGTGTTAGCCATTAGTGATGACACCACCCAACCCCCACCCTTAGAGCTTAAGGTTCTTCCATCTCATTTAGAGTATGCTTTTCTAGGAGAGGGTTCTGAGCTACCGGTTATCATCTCGTCGAAGTTAGAAGATGAGAGAAGTAAGAAAGAGGTGATAAGTGGTCCTAGTCTAGAGGAAGCGATAGGACCCAAGTGTGGGGATCCACCCGATAGGAGAGTAGATGATCTTGGAAAAAGGGTAAAGTGCGTAGAATCTAAGATAGAAGCGTTGAGCAAGGCTCAGTGTGGGGATAGATTTCGATTTGAAATGTATAAGTTTAAACTGCCCGATGATGGTTCGAGAGGTTGTGACAGGTATGCGGGTGTTCGGATAGATTCGGATAATAATAGGCATGATGGTGCTACAGCCCGTGAGTTTTGGTACGGAGGTGAGCCACGTCTATATGATCCTCCATGAGTATTAGAAAAGTTGATAGCCCACTTGTAGAGTTTGTGATTTTGAGTCTTTATCGTAGTTTTAGTTCTTTTTTGTGTTTTGTGTTTTGGTGTTTACTTGGTTATTGAGTCATTTATTTTGTACCATGAGTCTAAATTAGTGGTTCTTGAGTCAGTTTTTGTGTGGAGTCGGTACTGCTTTGGGTTTTGCTTGTTTTTGTTTATGCAGGTTTGAATATATACCACCCGTACTCAATCTCCATTTGGGTGATTTTGGAGCTGCTTATCAGATATCAGGCATTTACTAAGCATACTAGTCAGTGTCAAAAGCCGATCGCGAATGAAATGCTATGCGATCGAGCTGGATTGGACGAAAGATTTGAAACATACACGATGTTATTAACCAGCTAAGTCCTTTCCAATTTATGCCCTTTGTCTTTTATTTTTCTTATTTATTTTTAGTTTTTTTGAGTCGGTTTCCATCCTACATTGAGGGCAATGTAGAGTTTAAGTGTGGGGATGAGAAACTTTCGTTTAGTTTTGTTAGTATAGTTAGTCGAGTCATAAAAAGTCAATAAATACAAAAGTTAAAAAATTTCAAAAATCTAAAAAAATTAAAAAAATTAGAAAATGTCTTTGTTATAAGAAGTTTGCAAGTTAAAAAAACGGAAAATGATAGAAAAGTCGGATTTTTGTTCGGGTTCAAAAAATAATAATATGAGAAAATAATTGAGCTTGTTTCTAGTTTGGGATGTGCGGGTAGGCTCGATTCGGTTCTAGGTTCCTTTGATCTTAAATTACCTAATTGTCGGTCTACTAGTGGGTTCTCATCTAGGGAAAGTGGGGAAATTGAAACCGTAAAAAATAGTATAAGGGATGCCGTTATAAGTTAATATCGTTAGAGTTTCTTTTCATATCTCGTTGAAAAAAAGGAAATAATAAAATAACAAAAGAGCTAGAAACTAAAGAAAAGTAGCACAGGCCTATGTAATCCGAGTTGGGGATAGCGACTCTACAGCCGGATTGCTTCTGGGTTAGGTAAAGCAATGTCGAAGCCCAAAAGAAAAAAAAGAAAAAAAAAGAGAGATAAAATTGAGAAAAGATTTGATTTTAAACTCTCTTGATCTTGGTATAAAACGGTTAGGAAATAACCCAGTGGTTGTTCCTTTTATCCTATAAGCTTGAGGGGGGATTAGGTGGACCTATGATTCCTAGCGTGAGACCCAAGGTAGATTGACCGCACTTGAACTAAAATTGCATGATAAGGGCTTGGAACCAGGTTTGGGTTTAAGCGGACACGAATACTTGCAATCGCGGCTAACGCAAGTTTTGGTTTTAAATAAAATATAAATATACTTTTGACCCGAGTGATTATTCATCTCTGATTCCGTTGCAGAATTCTTTTTCGGGGACGAAAAAAGGTTAAGTGTGGGGATATTTGATAAGTGGTAAAATATATATATTTGTCATGTGTAAATTGTATAATTATTGTATAGGTTTTATTTGTTTTTATTTAGTTTTAGTATTATATTATATTATATTGTGTTTTGGCAGATCCTGGTGCAAATGTAG
This sequence comes from Helianthus tuberosus, assembly GCA_030545235.1. NCBI lineage: Eukaryota > Viridiplantae > Streptophyta > Magnoliopsida > Asterales > Asteraceae > Helianthus > Helianthus tuberosus. Next base: position 30,400,595 of record CM060373.1, on the reverse strand, counting down.
TGAAAATGATTAATAATTAAATAGTCAGCCAGTTTGGCAGAGAAAGGTGCCAGGGACTGAATAAAAATTGTAGTCATTTTTCGTAAGTGAGTCGAGCCCACTGTCACTATTTTGTTTAGTTAGAGGAGCTAGTAGTGGCAAAAATATGAAAGTTGTGATTAAATCACATAGGGTACAACTTAAAAGGTGATGGAATATTATATCATATAATACACAAGAAATTTGGTAGAGTGAATTTGTAGATGGGCCACGTGACAAACCAAAATCAATAATATTTGTCATGGATAAAACTAGTATTTGATTTGCCCAAAATGAAAGAATACAATTGATAGCCAGACCTGGGGAGTTTTTGAGGTGCCAACATAAACTAAGAAAGGAAATATATTAACTTGGGGTGGACGCCACTTTTTGGGGATTGGCTATTATTTATTAGTTTTTTCGAAAACAACAGACTACAACATATTTGGGACACAAGCCCATATATATTGAAAAAGAGGGGGCCACTTTGGCGGCTAGGAACACACGAAGGAATATTATAAATACATCATATTGGTCGCACGAAAGAAAAGGGAGGACGCAACATCGACATACGAAGACAGAAGGTTGACGGTTGCGATAGTAGGATCAAGAAAGATAAAAAAAGGATTGGTTCAAGATTCAAAGTCGCGATCAAGATTCAAGTCCGGATTCACAACGAGTTAGTATTTTGGTTTTAATTTACTTTGTGTTATTCGAACCAATAAACATGATTTGTTATTTATTTGAGACTTATTTCTTTTTAGTGGTTATGATTATTGGCTAGTTCTTTTATGCTACCTAGGTTAATGATAATGGTTTAATAAAGATTGGATTTTTATTCGGTTTTAATGTGGTTTATGGGTTTTCTTGAATTATAAACGATTATGGAATTTTAACTTGGTGTATATGCATGCTTGATATTGTTTGATTGCTGTTTATTGCTTCGTATGATCCTTGGTGACGGTCTATATCACATAATAGGGTTGTGCTAGGGTTTTGGATTTAGGTGAGTGTCATCACGTAATAAATCTCTAATCCTTTAAGGCGAAAATCTAGTAAGTTACCTTAGAAGTAATATTCGGTAATCTCAAAAAATCAAGTATTCTACTAATCTTGTCGCTGTAAGGCTCGAGGTTGTTAATAGGTCTTGGTTTGGTATATAGCTAGGTTTAGGTTTTGTAAGAAATCGGTCTAGTTCCCTAACCATTCTCTTGTCTATTAAACCAAGTTGAAACCCATAGTTGCCTTAGACATTCGCGCTGTAAGGTAGATTGTCGCATTAAAGCATTTTCAAGAAGTTAGAGGACTGTAAGGAAATCTAACAACCGGTAATCGTAACAGCCTAGGTAGTGCCACAAGAATCGCCTAGAGAAGGGTTGAGGGGCTTAGTTGGTGTCTTAATAGGTTTAGCATCTAAAGATCCCGGTTCCATACCACATTACCTTCGAATAGAAATCCATTCCGAGTTAAGCTTGCGTCTAGCCTAGGTAGTCTTCATCACCACTGGTCAAAGTCTTCGTCCGAGTTCGTGTTTAGTTAATTTAGCTAATCTAGTTTATTCGTTATTTGCATTCTTTAGGATTTTTAGAAACCCCCCAATCAATAAACAATTAGTTAAGTCGTGTCGGTCATAGTCTAAATAGAGTCTTAGCGTAATCCTTAGAGTCTCGTGGGTTCGATACTCGGACTTACTGTAGCTATACTGCATTGATCGGTACACTTGCCGGTTGTGTGGTTTAGTTTTAGATCGAGTCTAAGTTTATAAATTTAAAGCTTAGAGTGTCTAGATTTAGGGTAATTTTAGTTGTTTTTAATTAACCACTTCGTGCACATCAAGTTTTTGGCGCCGTTGCCGGGGACTCTTTGGCTATTGCGTTGATTACTTTGTTTGGACTTATTTGACATATTACGTGTTATTTGTTTGTTCGTTGAGTCGTACGAGTCTAATTATAAAAATTCAAAAAAATTAAAAAAATATTTGTCTTAGTGTCTTTTCTAGTCTATTTAGTCGTTTGTTAGAGTCTTTTTACTTCTTCGTATTTGGTTTTTCAGTTGATGCCCCATATGCGCTCGCAGGGACCTCCGCCGAATCCACTTACGATCAAGTCTTCCGTCTCGCTTGCTTCGCCCGAGGTAAGTCCTTCTAGCTCTTCCTCTTCTCCACCACACACCGACTTCGCTCCGAAGTCATCACCACACATTTCTCCACCATCCACCCGTCCTCAGAGTCCTACACCCGCTATTCAAATGGCGAACCGCACCGTTTACGAGCAGGCTACCACTGGTTTCACCGGCGCTACTTCACCCATCACCCTTCCGAACATCGCAAATGATAGGTCCTGGCAGATTCCATCCTACATCATGAAGGCCATAACCAATTTGCCAGTTCCATGGTCGTGACGACGAGGATGCTCCCGCTCACATCAATCGCATCACTCGCCTCTGCAGTACCTTCTCCATTGAGGGTGTTAATTTAGAGACCAGGCACCTTCAGGTTTTCCCATTCTCTCTCGCTGGACGCGCAGCCGTCTGGTTCGATTCTCAGCCCACAGGCACTTTCACCACTTGGGCAGGTCTTCGTGATGCCTTCATAGCCAAGTAATTCCCACCAGCCAAGGCGTCTCGCCTTCGTGATCAGATTCACTCCTTCCGCATGGAGCCTGATGAGCCTTACCACATGGCTTGGGAGCGTTTTTAGACGCTTCTTTCTCGTTGTTCGCAGCATGGTTTGTCTGATTGGGCGTTAGTTGAAAAGTTCTACAATGGTCTTACTCCTGAAATCAAAGCTCCTTTCGTTACTTCAGCAGGAGGGAAACTTATGGGTAAAAAGACGGTGAATGAGTGCAATGATTTGTTTGAGAGTTTTGCACACTCTGATATGGATTACAGCGCTACCAGCAGGACTTCCATTCCTGTTCATACCACCTCGGCCGCTCGAGGGGTAAACCAAGTTAGCTTGGATACATCGGTGGCTGCTGTTTTAGAGGGTCTGAAACAAGAGTTGAGTGAGATTAAGAAGAAAGTTGATACGTATGAGGTTTGTAGGGGAGGTCATGACACGTTAGATTGTCCCACACTTACTCTTGAGCAGGTAGAGTACATAGCCGGTCAGTCTAGGGGTACCACGAATCCGTTCAATAATTCCAATTATAACTCCAACTGGCGCGGTAGTGGCAACAATAGTGGTTTTCGTTCTTCTGGTAATCCTCCTGGTTTTCCATCTGGTCAGTATCAAAATAGGGGGTCGGGTCTATACACGAGTAGTGGTTCGGGTCAGAGTGGTCAGTTTAGTGGCTCAAGAGGTTAGTTTGCGAGTGGGGGTCGAATCAAGAGAGTCAAGGCAGTGGCAAGGCTTTAGAGGGTAGCTTGAGTAGGATGGAGGAGATGTTCGCTCAGATGATGACGCAAAATCAAGCGACGCAGAAATCTCTAGCTGATTTCACTAAAACTCAAGAGCAAATTAATAAAAGTCACGATCTCCAGCTCAAAAGTCAGCAATCCACACTTTTAGACCTTCAAAGAACAGTAGGTGGAATTGCTAAACAGTTGCAGGAGCATCCACCTGGTCAGTTTTCGGGAAATACCTTCACGAATCCCGCGAATCATTCAGCTAAAGCTATTACGACCCGCAGTGGAAAGAGTTTGGAAGAAGTAGTGAGAGAGAGAGTTGAGGAAGAGAAAGAGGATGAAGTCGATGAGGAAATCGAAAGGGAGGCTCCCGGTAAGGTGCACATGAGGCTAGACCCAGCAAGTACCGCACACGCCGAGGAGTCGCCAGTGGAGAGGAAAGTAGAGAAGCAGTCGACGAAGGTTCGGCCATCACCAGTGATTGATCATTCTCGCCTTCCATTTCCCGGCCGCCTTAAGCATCAGAAATATGCTAAGGAGTATGGGCAATTCCTTGAGATGTTCAAGCAGTTGAAAATCAATCTTCCGCTTATCGAGGCACTTCAGTCTATGCCTAAGTATGCTAAATTTCTCAAAGATCTTTTGAAGCGTAAGGAGAGAATTGGTGAGCTTTCGAATATTCCTTTGACGGGCGGTTGTTCCGCGATATTCTTGAATAAGCTACCAGAGAAGTTAACCGACCCTGGTACATTTACTATTCCATGCCTTTTTGGGGGAGCCGTTACCCCTGCTCACGCTCTAGCCGATTTAGGAGCCAGCATTAATCTGATGCCATTTTCTTTGTATGAGAAGCTTGGGTTAGGAGAGCTTGCACCCACTCGTATGTCATTGTCCTTGGCTGACCGTTCAGTCAAGAATCCTCATGGGATAGTCGAGAATTTGTTGGTGAAAGTTGATAAGTTCGTATTTCCTGTGGACTTTGTCGTTCTTGATATGGAGGCCGATGAAAGAGTTCCTGTTATTTCGGGCCGTCCATTCCTTAGAACCTCAAAGGAAATCATCGACGTCTTTGACGGTAAGATTTCTCTTCGTGCTGGTGATGAGATTGTCACATTCGAGATCGATAGAGCGATGCAGCATCCTGGAGGTGGAGATGAAGATAGCGGGCCGTGTCATTCCGTTTATTTTTTAAATTCTTTCATATCTTGTGTCGAAACGTGTCTGGAATATATCAGTGGGGCTGATTTAGTAGGAGGAGGGAGAGTCGAGAAAGAGTCGTTGAGGGTAGATGAAGTAGAAGTTGAGGGAATTCCTTTGATTCCCGAAGTGTTAGCCATTAGTGATGACACCACCCAACCCCTACCCTTAGAGCTTAAGGTTCTTCCATCTCATTGACGTGACCGTGTCGTCCCGATCAGTCAAAAACCCAATTAAACCTAGGTATCTAGGGTAAGTCGGGTATCGTATCCACGAAGAGCATGTGGTCAGTATCGCACGACCCGTTCGATTAGTTAGACTATTTACAAACAATGTACAAGGTGATTATGAAGTTTGCTAATTTTATTCGTTTGTTTGGTTTTTAAAATAAATCGGAATGAACCGACAAATTGATGTTATCGAAAACAATGATTTATTAACTAAACTTGTAAACTAAACTACTTAATTGAAAACAGGAATTAAGAATACGGATCACACCCGGTTTCGGTAATTGTAAGTCTTAGGGTTCCTACATGTTTTAATTCAACTCAATTGCATACGATTAGCGGATTTAGTGTACCGTGACTTAGGTGCCAATAACTATCAACGTCCCGAAGAACGGACAAGAATGCACTTTGTAATCAACACAAGTAAATCCTAACCACGACAACGCATAACTACACATAACCATTTCGCAAAGTCATAACTTTTAACATCGTTCGACAATTTACGAATACGAAACAAATGTAACACTATTGTCAATGGTTTCAAAAATCAATACAAATTGTCACAAAGTCGAATCAAAGAACAAATGCATAAACCCTAGAAAATACAACTACCTACACCGGGGTGAATCCGCAGAGACTAGCCGTTCATGGTTGGGTGGACGCGATCACCGGCCGACGAACACGAACACGGAGCCATGACCTTGAGTCTTGAGGAGTGGTGGAGGTTAGGGTTTGAAGGTTTGATGGAGAATGGTTGAAGATGATGGAGATGGTGATTGTGGAATGGATTAGGGTTATAGGTTAGAGGTGAATGGTAGGTGGTGTTAGAGATGTGTGGGAATAGGTTGGTGATCTTGGATGATTGGTAGTGATAGAGATGGATTGGGAATGGCTCCAAGAAGTGGTTTCAAACTCTATCCCAAGTGTAACTCCCCCTTTTCCCAAAATTGACTTTTTCTCTAAAAAATCCCGTTTTTACCAATCAGCCAGTGTGCAGCAGATAATGCGTCAATTTCTGGCCTTTCAAAACCTTATATTTTGATTCGTCTCGTCGAGCTACCCCAAATGCATATATTATAAGCCCCGAAACTCATTTTCTAGCTCAGGATAAGCCAAAATGAAGTTTGGACTATTTCTGGCGCAGAGTTCAGCTCAGTTTTGCCTCTTTTTGCATTTTCTTCAATTATGTTCTCTCTAGCATCCGCCCAAAGCTTCAGTAAATCTCTAAAATGCACCTTAAACCTGTCAATGTCTGCAAAACAAAAACCATATCAAAGTAGTGTATTCTAGAAAGTAACTTCGCGTAATTAACCGAAATTAAAACCATTAAGCTATGGAATTTTACCAGCCCATCACATCCCCACACTTGTCTTTTGCTTGCCCTCAAGCAAATATGTTTTTCTCTTTCACGTGGGTCGCACGAGAAACACACTCCCCATTCCCGAGACAAAGGTTAAGGTCTAATGTCATGCTCTGTTCAAACTTTTTTACAATTTTCAACATATTTAACGGTAATGTGATTTCACATACACAAATGGTTACCCAAGATTAACCCGTCCGTGAAACCAATAATTCATGCACATCCCTCACAATGTCCTCTCCACTCGGCTTGTAAATTGGCTAATATTTATAATGTATTAGCACTTCAAAGACTATTCACTCAAAACCGATTAGAACACATACCCGCATAAGCTTGCAACTCAATCATTCTCCACCATTGATCACGAACACTAAGCACAAGTCATAAGGTCTTTGTAAGGGTTGTAACGGGGCTAGGCTAAGAGTAGGAAATAGGATATTTAAAGTGGCTAAGGTGATGAAAATTTGATTTTTATTACAACGCAACTATTCTAAACACGAGTAAACTATAAACATCAACTATGAGGCAATGATTTTCGCCTTTTATTCAACAACTAGAAACACATATTTTTTTTCTTTTCTCAACAATTTTTCTCTTTTTTTTTTCACAACTTTTCTGAATTTTTCGATTTTTTTTTTTTTTTACAAAATGTAAAGCACAACTATACAAACAAATAGACATACAATCGAATTTTCATCACACGGGTTTAAAAGAAAAGGTTTAAGGTTATGGGCTAAATGGGTTGTCAAACGAAAGGATTAGGCTCAAAGTGGACGACTAGGGGATTTATTTGGGTAAGGATAGATAAATGGTTTTAAAGGAAAAGGTTTACCTAATGCCTTAATCATTCTCGTGCTTGTATTCGGTCTATGGTCTCAAACGTATCAAAAGATGCAAGTTCTACAATACATGACTAATGGTCCACTCAAACAAATAAACATGTACATGTAAATCTATGATGTGAAAGTGGCTCCAAACCTCACGTGTAAAGGGTATGGTATGTGACATGCATGATATGTTAGTTTCTTAGGCGAATTATTCCCAAATAACCACCCGCTAAATACGCGTCATTCTATTAATTTGAACTTGATCATGACAAAAGACCAAATGGGTTGTGACATCCCTCGTTGACTTAGTTACTTGTGCTTTAAGACCGCTTTTGAAACAAGACATTTTTGAAAATTTTTTGAAATTTTCCCCCATCCCCACACTTGAGGTGAACATTGTCCTCAATGTGTAGTATTTAAATGAATGGGTCAAAATCTAAAACTTTTACTACTCCCCCCCATCCCCACACTTGAGGTACACATTGTCCTCAATGTGTAAGAACTAGAGTATTAAACGCACAAGGGATGTGACACGGCTAATTCCCCCAAAATTTCACCCCGGAAAAAAATAAAATACAAAATACAATCCACTTATTATTAAACTAATAATCGAAGTAAAAAGGAAACGCATGCACCTGATTTTTTTTTTTTTTTTGTCGCTTGATGCTCACATCTTCCTCTTCTCTTCATAAAAACGGTTGTCCCGCGAACATGTTGTACCTACAAATTCTAATCCTTGTGTAGAAGCATGCTTCTCACAACCATCAAAATTTGTTAGTTACCTAGTTCTACCCTTTTTATGAACACATTACCAAGCCATGTGTTATTTCACTTCGATTTGTGTGGAAAATAATTTACAACAATAACAAACCTAACTCACTTTCGTAGGAATCACGGTTGCATTTAGCTTATGCAACAAGCCCTTTTAAACCCCCCAATAGCTTGGGAGGACGAGAGGTCTCGTGAGGGTTATATAGGGAACACACCCACAAAGTTCATTTAACTAAGAAAAATAAAATAAAACAAATAATAGTACAAACTCTACAACAATTATACCTGATTTTCCTCTCATGGTGGTCGAAGTGCACATTTGCCTACCGAGTTTCCAACATATGCTCGGTATTTGGCATGCCGAATCCATTCTCTTTTTATTTTACGCGGCATGCGTATTAAGCTACTTTGGGGTCGTTTCTTGACGAATTGGCCAATGTCTTGCAACGCCACCCTTCGAATCCTTATACCCGAACCCGCATCCCCAACTTTGTTGGTTGGAGTGATAAGTATTGGAGAGGGGTAGGGATGAACTTGGGCTTCTTTTGGCTCTGACTTGTCTTCAGGCGTTATATCTTCAGTTTGGTTCAAACAATCGCTTTCTTGCTCCGGAAGATCCATAACCTCTTCCACCACATCACCATCAACCATGGTACCATTAGCCAACACCTTTTGGTCTCGTCTAAGTTGAGCCAGTTCTTCGGTGAGTTGACCCACTTGCTTTGCCAATGCCTCGTGAGCTTTATCTCTCACCTCAAGTTCCTTCTTCAATTCCATCTTAATTTCTTGCCTTGAATCTTTTATTACATTCAGGATCGCATCAAGCTTTGAAATTATTGAATCTTGAGGTTCCTCGTATGCCGGTTGAGGGTATTCATTATAATAATCATCATACTCCTCCCGGTAACTTGAGAAATGTGGCAATTCGGGTTTATAGTAGTATTCTTGATAATGTGGTGGTGGCTTGTAACCGGACTTTATTTTTTCTTTCCAAAACACTGGATCTTTCCAAAACACTGGACAATCCTCATGTATGTGAACTTTTCCACAACAAGGACATGACTGATAAGCGTCATTTTCTTGCTCCGGTGGTGCAAGCGGTTCAAAGTTGGGATAATAGAAGGGTGTCCTGCCATCATCATAGTAAACCCTCACATATCCTTTTTCTCGCCTATATTCAGAGCAATACCTCCCACGATTTCCGTATTTAATTTCAAACATCGGACAATCCTCAACCCAGTGACAGTTGCTCCCACAACATATACATGGGTCATCATCTACCCAATTCATGTTGAAAGATGGTACCTACAAAACATGTACCTGCACAAACAAGCTCGACCACCCAAAGTAAAATCACAAAAATACAAGAAAGAAAATCTAAACTAAAATCGAACAAGCAATGAAATACTAAGCGCACTAGCTCCCCGGCAACGGCGCCATTTTGACGTGACCGTGTCGTCCCGATCAGTCAAAAACCCAATTAAACCTAGGTAGCTAGGGTAAGTCGGGTATCGTATCCACGAAGAGCATGTGGTCAGTATCGCACGACCCGTTCGATTGTTAGACTATTTACAAACAATGTACAAGGTGATTATGAAGTTTGCTAATTTTATTCGTTTGTTTGGTTTTTAAAATAAATCGGAATGAACCGACAAATTGATGTTATCGAAAACAATGATTTATTAACTAAACTTGTAAACTAAACTACTTAATTGAAAACAGGAATTAAGAATACGGATCACACCCGGTTTCGGTAATTGTAAGTCTTAGGGTTCCTACATGTTTTAATTCAACTCAATTGCATACGATTAGCGGATTTAGTGTACCGTGACTTAGGTGCCAATAACTATCAACGTCCCGAAGAACGGACAAGAATGCACTTTGTAATCAACACAAGTAAATCCTAACCACGACAACGCATAACTACACATAACCATTTCGCAAAGTCATAACTTTTAACATCGTTCGACAATTTACGAATACGAAACAAATGTAACACTATTGTCAATGGTTTCAAAAATCAATACAAATTGTCACAAAGTCGAATCAAAGAACAAATGCATAAACCCTAGAAAATACAACTACCTACACCGGGGTGTATCCGCAGAGACTAGCCGTTCATGGTTGGGTGGACGCGATCACCGGCCGACGAACACGAACACGGAGCCATGACCTTGAGTCTTGAGGAGTGGTGGAGGTTAGGGTTTGAAGGTTTGATGGAGAATGGTTGAAGATGATGGAGATGGTGATTGTGGAATGGATTAGGATTATAGGTTAGAGGTGAATGGTAGGTGGTGTTAGAGATGTGTGGGAATAGGTTGGTGATCTTGGATGATTGGTAGTGATAGAGATGGATTGGGAATGGCTCCAAGAAGTGGTTTCAAACTCTATCCCAAGTGTAACTCCCCCTTTTCCCAAAATTGACTTTTTCTCTAAAAAATCCCGTTTTTACCAATCAGCCAGTGTGCAGCAGATAATGCGTCAATTTCTGGCCTTTCAAAACCTTATATTTTGATTCGTCTCGTCGAGCTACCCCAAATGCATATATTATAAGCCCCGAAACTCATTTTCTAGCTCAGGATAAGCCAAAATGAAGTTTGGACTATTTATGGCGCAGAGTTCAGCTCAGTTTTGCCTCTTTTTGCATTTTCTTCAATTATGTTCTCTCTAGCATCCGCCCAAAGCTTCAGTAAATCTCTAAAATGCACCTTAAACCTGTCAATGCCTGCAAAACAAAAACCATATCAAAGTAGTGTATTCTAGAAAGTAACTTCGCGTAATTAACCGAAATTAAAACCATTAAGCTATGGAATTTTACCAGCCCATCACATCCCCACACTTGTCTTTTGCTTGCCCTCAAGCAAATATGTTTTTCTCTTTCACGTGGGTCGCACGAGAAACACACTCCCCATTCCCGAGACAAAGGTTAAGGTCTAATGTCATGCTCTGTTCAAACTTTTTTACAATTTTCGACATATTTAACGGTAATGTGATTTCACATACACAAATGGTTACCCAAGATTAACCCGCCCGTGAAACCAACAATTCATGCACATCCCTCACAATGTCCTCTCCACTCGGCTTGTAAATTGGCTAATATTTATAATGTATTAGCACTTCAAAGACTATTCACTCAAAACCGATTAGAACACATACCCGCATAAGCTTGCAACTCAAATTGCATGATAAGGGGATTAGGTGGACCTATGATTCCTAGCGTGAGACCCTAGGTAGATTGACCGCACTTGAACTAAAATTGCATGATAAGGGCTTGGAACCGGGTTTGGGTTTAAGCGGACACGAATACTTGCAATCGCGGCTAACACAAGTTTTGGTTTTAAATAAAATATAAATATACTTTTGACCCGAGTGATTATTCATCTCTGATTCCGTTGCATAATTCTTTTTCGAGGACGAATAAAGGTTAAGTGTGGGGATATTTGATAAGTGGTAACATATATATATATATATATATATATATATAGGGGAAGGATCCACTAAAAAGTGGATTTTGCCTAAGTAGCCTAAGAAGGATTGTGATGATGACATGTGGCACTCCTAATAAGTAGGAATGAAGGGCGTTTTGGTCCTTACAAATATGAGTGAAAATGACATGTGGCACCCTTTTTGTTTTTTAAAAATACAAAAAAAAAAAAATCTAGTACAAAAAAATCTAGCACAAAAAATCTAGTATAAAAAAAATATAGGGATTTTTACATATTTCTCCTTCTTAAAAGGTCTTATTACATATTTACCCAACCCTTAAAATCAATTACATATTTCTCCTCCCTAAACCATATATATTACATATTTATCCTTTTGACTAAAATTACTCTTATTAAATTACTACTTTACCCTTAATGAACTTATTAAATAACTATTTACAATTTTACATACTTCCCTTTCCAATGAACTTGTCGACTTAGCCGTTAACCACGAAAGAATTTTCATACCGTAAACTTTTCAAATTCCTTGATATTTACCTTCAATTTGTTTAAGATCATTCACTCCAATCATTATTTTAATTGAATTACATCTGAGATAAGAACTAATATTCAAAGAGTTAATTCCACATGTTTAATGTTTGAATTAATATTATTCAAACAACCAGATTAAACAACACATGAGATTTAATTCCCTTTTATTCAAAGATTTAATTAAACTACAAATGAGATAAGAATTTTTATACAAACAACTAAAACGGGATGCGAAACTACAAACCAACATTCTAGATTAACATCATCACCATCAGTTGACTGTTGTCGTCGACAAATATAAGACATATTTCAATTACATACCGTTGCGGTCGAAATCGATATTTAAATTCAATCAAAACTAATAGATATTTAAACTCAATAAAGTTAACAGATATTTAATTAATACACAATAAACATAAGACATATTTCAATTACACATCGTGCCGTCGAAATCGACTTATCTGTTTGTAGCAAACAGGTCGTGATATTTGTGAAGGTGTAAGGCACTGTGATGTTTGCAGCAATTTTGCAGAAGATGAAGATCCAGGAGAATTGTAACACTTATTTATCTTGATAGGAGTTAGAAAAGGGTAATTGGGTAATTTCTTGTGAAAAGGGGAAATATGTAATTAAATTAAATGGTTGGGTAAATATGTAATAAGACCTCTTAGGAAGGGGAAATATGTAAAAATCCCAAAAATATAGCACAAAAAATCTAGTACAAAAAATCTAGCACAAAAAATGTAGTACAAAAAAATATAGCACAAAAAATCTAGTACAAAAAATATAGCACAAAAAAATTTAGCAAAAAAATGTAGTAAAAAAAATCCAGCACAAAAAATTGAGAAAAAAAAAGTTTAAGACAAAAAAAATTAGCACAAAATTTTTAGTATAAAAATATAGTACAAAAATATAGTACAAAAATCCAGCACAAAAAATGTTATACAACATAGAAATACAACACATTTTAGTGGGTTTTTTGAGTCTTCATATTTTATATAGCAATATGGTACTCAAATTAAAGATAAAAAGACGCTCGATTTTATGGTGAAATTTTTATGAAAAAATAATGTCGTATAAAAAAGTTATGAACGTTTAAAAAATGGGGGTGAAATATGCATGTGCCTTGCATGTGGAGAGAGAAAGTCCATAAATAGGATTTTCCCAAGATACCCTTGCACTCCTCCTTTCTCATACCCTTTCATCTTAACCATTGATTTGAAAAATGAATGGTTAAGATTCCTTCTTAGGCTACTTAGGCAAAATCCACTTTTTAGTGGATCCTTCCCCTATATATATATATATATATATATAGGGTAAGGTTCATGCGAGAACCACCCTTATTGCGAGAACCGCGAGAACTAATGTGAACACAAAATAAAATCTAAAAAAAATCAAAAAAACACTCAAAATTTTTTTTTATTTTTTTTATATTTTTTTAATAAAAATCGTTATATTTCGTTATCAAAAAAAAAAAAAAAAAAAACTTTTTTTTTCGAGTAACAGTTATCCATGCACATGTGCATATGTATCATTACTTCAACAAATTCAGTAATACTTTATCAGGAATAGACAATTGCACTTTAATTTACAATACCATTAGTAATACACTACTTTTTACATTACCAATATTCAAAATGCACATGTGCATCATTAGGTATAACCATGATATAACGTGTTTTGTTACAAAAAGTTTGTGATTTTGAATGGAGAAGTAAGCTCATATACATGTTTTTTGGTTAGTTATATATAGTGGTTGATGGTTTGGTTATAGTTGTCAATTTTTTATGTAATATGTTGATTGGATGGTATAAATGGTGTTTACATACATGTATTAAAGTGAAAATATTGTTAATGGTATTGTATTATGGATGGTAGGAGGTAATGGTATTGTATTATGGATGGTAGAAGGTAATGGTAGTGTATTATGGATGGTATGATAGATGAAAAAGGAAAGTGTATTCAAAGTCGTGTACCAAAACACCTTATTTAATGTTGATACATATAAATGCACATGTGCATTTCTAATATTGGTAATGTAAAAAGTAGTGTATTACATATGGTAGTGTAAATAAAGTGCAATTGTCTAATATGTGTAATGAATTACGGAATTTGTCAAAGAAATGACAAAAAATGCACATGTGCATGCTTGTGTATTATGGATGGAATGATAGATGAAAGAGAAAGTAGTGTACAAATCACCTTATTTCCTGTTAATACATATAAATGCACATGTGCATTTCTAACATTGTTAACGTAAAAAGTAGTGTATTACATGTGGTAGTGTAAATGAAAGTGTAATTGACTATTATTTGTAATGAATTACGGAATTTGACAAAGAAACGATACATATGCACATGTGCATGGATAACTGTTACTCGAATTTTTTTTTTTTTTTTTTTTGAAATTTTATTTTTATTTTTTTATTAACAAAATATTGCGATTTTTTCAAAAAAAATAGTAAAAAAATAAAAAAAAAATTTTGGGTGTTTTTTAGATTTTTTTAGGAATTACTGTTTGTGTTCACACTGGTTCTCGCGGTTCTCGCGGTTCTCGCAATAAGGGGTGGTTCCTAACGGATCTTTGTCCTATATATATATATATATATATAGGGTAAGGTTCATGCGAGAACCACCCTTATTGCGAGAACCGCGAGAACCAATGTGAACACAAAATAAAATCTAAAAAAAATCAAAAAAGCACTCAAAATTTTTTTTTATTTTTTTTTAATATTTTTATAATAAAAATCGCTATATTTCGTTAACATAAAAAAAAAAAAAAAAAAAAAACTTTTTTTTTTCGAGTAACAGTTATCCATGCACATGTGCATATGTATCATTACTTCAACAAATTCAGTAATACGTTATCAGGAATAGACAATTGCACTTTAATTTACAATACCATTAGTAATACACTACTTTTTACATTACCAATATTCAAAATGCACATGTGCATCATTAGGTATAACCATGATATAACGTGTTTTGTTACAAAAAGTTTGTGATTTTGAATGGAGAAGTAGGCTCATATACATGTTTTTTGGTTAGTTATATCTAGTGGTTGATGGTTTGGTTATAGTTGTCAATTTTTTATGTAATATGTTGATTGGATGGTATAAATGGTGTTTACATACATGTATTAAAGTGAAAATATTGTTAATGGTATTGTATTATGGATGGTAGGAGGTAATGGTATTGTATTATGGATGGTAGAAGGTAATGGTAGTGTATTATGGATGGTATGATAGATGAAAAGGGAAAGTGTATTCAAAGTGGTGTACCAAAACACCTTATTTAATGTTGATACATATAAATGCACATGTGCATTTCTAATATTGGTAATGTAAAAAGTAGTGTATTACATATGGTAGTGTAAATAAAGTGCAATTGTCTAATATGTGTAATGAATTACGGAATTTGTCAAAGAAATGACAAAAAATGCACATGTGCATGCTTGTGTATTATGGATGTAATGATAGATGAAAGAGAAAGTAGTGTACCAAAACACCTTATTTCCTGTTAATACATATAAATGCACATGTGCATTTCTAACATTGTTAACGTAAAAAGTAGTTTATTACACGTGGTAGTGTAAATGAAAGTGCAATTGACTATTATTTGTAATGAATTACGGAATTTGACAAAGAAACGATACATATGCACATGTGCATGGATAACTGTTACTCGAAATTTTTTTTTTTTTTTTTTTTGAAATTTTTTTTTATTTTTTTTATTAACAAAATATTGCGATTTTTTCAAAAAAATAGTAAAAAAATAAAAAAAAAATTTTTGGGTGTTTTTTAGATTTTTTTAGGAATTACTGTTTGTGTTCACACTGGTTCTCGCGGTTCTCGCAATAAGGGGTGGTTCCTAACGGATCTTTGTCCTATATATATATATATATATATATATATATATATATATATATATATATTTGTCATGTGTAAATTGTATAATTATTGTATAGGTTTTATTTGTTTTTATTTAGTTTTAGTATTATATTATATTATATTGTGTTTTGGCAGGTGCTGGTGCAAATGGAGCGAAAATGATTAATAATTAAATAACCAGCCAATTGGGTAGAGCAGAGTGCCAGGGACCGAATAAAAATTGTAGTCATTTTTCGTAAGTGAGTCGAGCCCATTGTCACTATTTTGTTTAGTTAGAGGAGCTAGTAGTGGCAAAAATATGAAAGTTGTGATTAAATCACATAGGGTACAACTTAAAAGGTGATGAAATATTATATCATATAATACACAAGAAATTTGGTAGAGTGAATTTGTAGATGGGCACGTGACAAACCAAAATCAATAATATTTGTCATGGATAAAACTAGTATTTGATTTGCCCAAAATGAAAGAATACAATTGATAGCCCTACGTAGACCTGGGGAGTTTTTGAGGTGCCAACATAAACTAAGAAAGGAAATATATTAACTTGGGGTGGACGCCACTTTTTGGGGATTGGCTATTATTTATTAGTTTTCGAAAACAACAGACTACAACATTTTTGGGCCACAAGCCCATATATGTTGAAAAAGAGGGGTTCACTTTGCCGGCTAGGAACACAGGAAGGAATATTATAAATACATCATATTGGTCGCACGAAAGAAAAAGGAGGACGCAGCATCGACATACGAAGACAGAAGGTTGACGGCTGCGATAGTAGGATCAAGAAAGATAAAAAAAAGGGATTGGTTCAAGATTCAAAGCCGCGATCAAGATTCAAGTCCGGATTCACAACGAGTTAGTATTTTGGTTTTAATTTACTTTGTGTTATTCGAACCAATAAACATGATTTGTTATTTATTTGAGACTTATTTCTTTTTAGTGGTTATGATTATTGGCTAGTTCTTTTATGCCACCTAGGTTAATGACAATGGTTTAATAAATATTGGATTTTTATTCGGTTTTAATGTGGTTTATGGGTTTTCTTGAATTGTAAACGATTATGGAATTTTAACTTGGTGTATATGCATGCTTGATATTGTTTGATCGCTGTTTATTGCTTCGTATGATCCTTGGTGACGGTCTATATCACATAATAGGGTTGTGCTAGTGTTTTGGATTAAGGTGAGTGTCTATATCACGTAATAAATCTCTAATCCTTTAAGGCGAAAATCTAGTAAGTTACCTTAGAAGTAATATTCGGTAATCTCATAAAATCAAGTGTTCTACTAATCTTGTCGCTGTAAGGCTCGAGGTTGTTAATAGGTCTTGGTTTGGTATATAGCTAGATTTAGGTTTTGTAAGAAATCGGTCTAGTTCCCTAACCATTCTCTTGTCTATTAATCCAAGTTGAAACCCATAGTTGCCTTAGACTTTCGCGCTGTAAGGTAGATTGTCGCATTAAGGCACTTTCAAGAAGTTAGAGGACTGTAAGGAAATCTAACAACCGGTAATCGTAACAGTCTAGGTAGTGCCACAAGAATCGCCTCGAGAAGGGTTGAGGGGCTTAGTTGGTGTCTTAATAGGTTTAGCATCTAAAGATCCCGGTTCCATACCACATTACCTTCGAATAGAAATCCATTCCGAGTTAACCTTGCGTCTAGCCTAGGTAGTCTTCATCACCACTGGTCAAAGTCTTCGTCCGAGTTCGTGTTTAGTTAATTTAGCTAATCTAGTTTATTCGTTATTTGCATTCTTTAGGATTTTTAGAAACCCCCCCCAATCAATAAACAATTAGTTAAGTCGTGTCAGTCATAGTCTAAATAGAGTCTTAGAGTAATCCTTAGAGTCACGTGGGTTCGATACTCGGACTTAATGTAGCTATACTGCATTGATCGGTACACTTGCCGGTTGTGTGATTTAGTTTTAGATTGAGTCTAAGTTTATAAATTTAAAGCTTAGAGTGTCTAGATTTAGGGTAATTTTAGTTGTTTTTAATTAACCACTTCGTGCACATCAATAACATCAACACCAGTCCACCCACAAGCTAATGGTCAAGTAGAAACAAGCAATAAGATCATCATCAACAACTTGAAGATGAAATTAGGATCCAAGAAAGGAAAATGGGCTGAAGAGCTACCATATGTTCTTTGGGCAGATAGGACAACTCCAAAGAATGCCACAAGCCAGACTCCATTCTCCCTAGTCTTTGGAACTGAGGTAGTGATCCCTACAGAGATGGTGGTTCCTACAGCTAGAACAAGCATCCGGATCCTGAAGCAAATGCTGAAAACCGGATTCAAGATCTAGACATTGTGGATGAGCTCAGAGATTTAGCAAGAATAAGGATGTCTAGCTACCAACAAAGAATGGTTGGGTCATACAACAAGAATGTCAGGGTCAAAAGATTTCAAGTTGGTGATTTGGTCTTGAGTAAAGCATTCCAGAACACTAAAAATCCAGCTGATGGTAAACTAGCACCAAAGTGGGAATGCCCTTATTTGATAGAAGTAGAAGCTGGAAAGGGGGCATATCGCTTGTTAACTATGGATGGTGATCTCCTACCAAGAGCATGGAATGTTGTTCATCTAAAGAAATACTTCATGTAAGAAGGATCAAGGATCCTCAGAGGCTCCAATATTCTGACTTTGGATCAATGATCCTCAAAGGATATATGATCCTTTCTTCGGCAACATCTTACTTTCATTTTCATTCATTTTATACTTATTATCCATTGCAAGAAGAGCATGTTAAGCACCTAACATCCATTTTCATAAAGTTTAATCCTTTGCAGAGTTGTTAACTTTTTACAAAAGATCAAAGTGGTTGGCCAACTCTCCAAAGTGTTTGGGGTTGTCCCCAATTTATTTGGGCTTGTCCCCAGTTGTTATGGATTTATCCCTAGATTATTTGGCTTAGTCCCAAGTTCATTTTTTATAGGATCTTAGATCTTTAAAGGTTGGCAAGTCCTGGCAATAAGGATCCAGAATCCTTAAAACTTTAACTAATTTTCATGGTTTGTTTGCTCAGTAATAACTTGTAAGGATATAAAATCCTAACTTGGATTCTTCGGTATGTTTTATCCTTAACTTTATTTATGTTATGAATTGTTAGGGGTTAAATTTTAATACTTATGGATCACTTATCCTCAGACCCGCTTGGATCACTGATCCTTAAAGTCTGATGCAGGAAGTCTGAGAATCACGGACCTTATTATTTTTATAACTTAACTAACAGTTGTTCCTTGAATAAGCCTAACAACTAAGTCTGATAATCTTGGAAGACCACGTTCAAGCCCCATGACCGTTTGTGGAAATAGCACGTGCAGCATCTTGAACGAATTTTTTCCGAGATTCCAGCTAAGACTCAATCCACTTTGTTAATAATCTGCACATGAATATTAGAAAACATCAAGAGCAACTGTTAAAAATCACAAGTAATAATAAGGATCCTTGATCCTATTTTTATGTTTTGTTACGAACCTTCTACGTATTTTACGAATCTGTTTTCTAGATATTATCTCGACTTAGGGGCTGTTTGGCAACATCTGAACCAATAAGTGCTGAATGAATAAGAGGTCTGAATGGATAAGAGGGTCTGAATGGGTAAGTGCTGAACCAGTAAAGTGCTGTTTGGTTTCATATCTGAATGACAGTGTAAAATGACATTTTTACCCCTCCCCACAAAATAAACCCTTTTTCTATAAAACCCAATATCATCATCAACATTCATCAGTATTCACCCCCCCCCCTCTCTTCCCCTTTCTCTCCCTACCTGCAACACCGCCACCGCCATCATCATCATCTCCACCACCAAACTTTAACCGCCATCATCATCATCTCCACCATCATCATCATCTCCACCACCGCCATCATCATCACCGCCACCGCCACCGCCATCGATCTTCGATCCAGCGGCTCTGAACCAGCGGCTCGTCTTCGATTTCTCTCTCCCTTCCGTCTGTCTTGTCGATGTGTGCCACCACCGTTCGTTCAATCGATCCAAGGTGATGGGTTGTGTGGCGGTTTAAGAAGATGGGTTGTGAGGAGAGGGCTGAGGGCGGCGGGAGGCGGAGGTGGTGAGGAGAGGGAGGAGGAAGGCGGCGGGAGGCGGAGGTGGTGAGGAGAGGGAGGAGGCGGCGGAGGTGTTGGCTGATGAACTTGGGTTTGTTGTTGAGAAGAGAAGGAGAAGAGAGGGGAAAGGGTAACCAAGTCTTTTGTTTCCATTCAGCATGATATTAGATCTGTATGATACAGACTGATTCATGCCATTAAGAGGCTAACATTTTGCGTGCCAAACAACTACACCTCTGACCGAATCAGAGGTGCACCTCTGAATGGTTTCATTCAGAGCCAACCAAACAGGCCCTTACAATAATTTGCTACGACATTTATAAAATGGATTTCAGTTGCTTTTTAAATGTTTATCTTCTCAATTATGTTGCATAATTTACTACATGCGTCAGTGAATTATTGTAAGTTAACGCCTTGGCATCCTTCTTCACATGCTCTTTCAGTATTGCTGCATCCTTTTCATTTTCATCAAACCCTTTATCAGCATAGTCCCACAGATCCTATGACCTGAGCAATGTCTTCACCCGTAGGCTCCAAAAATCGTAGCCTTCTCCTTCAAAAACAGGAATTTGTGTAAGGGGAGTCCCTGAACCAGCAGTTGTCATGGCATTAGCGTTTTCACAGCACCCTCAACGAGATAAAGAAAAAAAATTAAAAACGAATCACTCAGAAGCTCGCTATCATACCAAATGTTGGTTAATCAAAAGCTTAATATTCAAAAGATAAGAGATGATTGAGAGAAGAAGAAATAAGAATTGGAGTAGATGATTTTATTGATAACAAAAAGGCCTTATATAGGCAAAGTACAAGCAACGGTAAAGTCAAAAAAGCACAACCTACACACAAATTCAGCTACTACTAAATCAACCAGTAGCGAACTTGGATTTATTAAAAAAAAAAACAAAAGTAAACCAAGAGTTTGAAGTATATCTCAACACTTATTAATCACCCCAGTTATACTTTGTAGGCACTGGCACAAGGCAAAGTGGTACTTTCTTACGGAGAACTAAGGTACCCTCTTCTTGCATGTTCAAATCTTCATTATTCACTCCATCAGGAACTTCCCAATCAAACAAGTAAAGAAGATTCGCTAACATAAACTCAAAACAATTGCAGGAGCCGTGTTCATTGCTGGACACGATCTTCGTCCACCCCCAAACCGGACCATCTAAAAATCAACCTCAAACCTCTCAAACCTTTCTGGATAGAACAAGCCGCATTCTCTCCCCAAATGCTTGGATCTCTTCCTATCCCCCATGCGTTGATCAAAGCACTCGTCCCAGGTAAGACGTCGTAACCGCGAATTTGACAATGGCTCATGCATTCATGTGGGATCAATAATGGCGCAGGAGCGTGTAGTCTTAATGTTTCTTTTACCCCCATTTTCAAGTATGTCATGTTTGTGATGTCTGATACATCTACTTTTGGTTTTCATCTTGTTTGGTTTTGGATTTCAGTTTGCAACTTTTGCATCACTCTAATGCTTCTAGCGATCTCAGACATTGCCCACACCAACGTCACAACAGTCGTATCAACTCCGCCAGTGAGTATGTCCTACCAGCATATTTCATTACTAGCATGTTATGTACATTACTCCAAGCAAATATCATTTGACAGCAAAATGCATAAACGATAACCATTGGGTTTATTTACTTAACCAGCTTTTTTTTCAATAATATGTATTTGGAAAAATTGATTCAATGTAATTTGACCAGTATCCAATCAATGTCTATTTTTTGACCGACCCGATTCACTCATTAACTCCTGTCTGTTGTCCAGAAAAATAAAACAAAAAATAAAAAATTCACACTTAGGTTTTGGCAACCAGTAAACCATTGCCAATTTGCAATGTTTTACTTTTTTAGTTAATTGCTTGAAGTGATTTTGTTGCATATCATTTACCATTATAAGCGCTTTGACCTCTTCTTTGGCCAACAGATGGCCAGTAGTATTTATTGGTTAATTACCGTTCAAAAAAAAGTATTTATTGGTTAATGTTTGCTTGGTCAACTCTTGACCGAGTAATCTGGTGTGGACTCAGCAAAGTGGATGTCATAGGTATCACACGAAGACTACAACGTGGGATTACGTGCTTTAATTGTTATTTGCAGTTTTTTTATTTGTTTCGGTATTTAAGCGGTAGGAATAGTCTTTAATTGTTGAGCACCTTTTCAATTATTCCCTTGTAATCGTATTTTTATTTTGAGAAGTAAAACCCAGAAAATGTCCCAAATATCGCTTTTGTTGAGCATTGTTTGATCTCTAATTTCACCAACACTTGGTATCAGAGCTTCAAGGTTCAACAAGCATGCTATCTCCGTTTCAATACAATGTCAGTTGTGGCGACTACCTCTTCAACACCGAAGGAAACTAACTCAGTTTCTATTCAAATTCCGACACTCACACCAACGAACTACACTACTTGGGCCATCAAGATGGAGGCTGTGATGGATGCTCAAGGTCTATGGGAATCTATCGAACCGCAAGACGGGATTGCGGTCGACGAGAAGAAGAACAGAACTGCAAGAGCATTTATCTTTCAAGTGATTCCGTAGGATGTCTTGTTGCAGGTGGCAAAGAAAAAGACGGCGAAGGAGATCTGGGAATCGTTGAAGACGAGATATGTTGGTGATGATCGTGTGCAAAAGGCACACTTACATACTTTTACAAGTGAGTTCGAAAAGATGAAGATGAAAGATGGTGAGTCGATCGACGAGTTCGCGGGAAGATTGAGTGGGTTGTCATGGAAGTATTATGGTCTCGGTTCTACACCTGAAGATGAAAAATTGGTGAGAAAGTTGCTGGATGCGGTCCCAGATATGTATCTTCAATTTGTTGCTTCTATGGAGCAATATTCGGATGTGGATACGATGCCGTTTGAAGAGGCGGTTGGCCGATTGAAAGCGTATGAAGACCGTCTAAAGCTCCGTCAAGGTAACTCGATTGGCATAATGGTTTGTTACTTACAAAAGCAGACAACCACTTGAACACAAAAAGAACAGGCACGACTCCATTCTCGGGCAGCCGGGGTAAAGGTTCGTTCTCAAATGACCGGGGCGGTAGATCGGGTTCAAGGGGATGAGGAAGTACTCGAGGTAGAGGTAATCGGGGTTGTTACACAAACACTCATGACGCAAACCACCGAAAGCCAAAAGATAGGAAAGATATTAAGTGTTTCAAGTGTGACCAATATGGTCACTATGCCTCCGAATGTAATGAAATGAAATAGCAGAAGGATGAAGCCAGTTTTATTCAAACACAAGAAGAGGAGCATACTTTGCTAATGAGTGTGCATGGAGAGCAAGTTAAAGATGTTTTTTTTAAATGAAGACAAAGTATTTCCAGCCAGAGACGATAATGACAATGAAATCTGGTACCTTGATAATGGTGCCAGTAATCATATGACGGGGAAGAAGACATTTTTCGCCGAACTTGATGGTAATGTGACGGGTCAAGTCAGATTTGGACAGGTCAAGTCAGATTTGGAGACGGTACAAATAAAAGGAAAAGGAATAATTTTGTTTAA
Organism: Helianthus tuberosus; assembly: GCA_030545235.1. Lineage (NCBI taxonomy): Eukaryota > Viridiplantae > Streptophyta > Magnoliopsida > Asterales > Asteraceae > Helianthus > Helianthus tuberosus. Next base: position 30,377,385 of record CM060373.1, on the reverse strand, counting down.
GTGGAAAAACGAAGAGCAGTTAGCATTGCCAGACGTCTATTTCATTCCGGCTTTGAATAGCAACATTTTGAGCTTGGGGCAAATGACGGAAGATGGGTACAAGGTGAATATACGGAGTGATTATTTGAAAATGCATGATGTAAATGGGAGACTCATGATGAAGGTACAAAGGTCAAAGAACAGGATGTATAAAATTGCTCTCAAAACATCACAACCTGTTTGTCTTGCAACAAAATTTGATAATGAAGCTTGGCTATGGCATTCAAGATTGGGGCACATTAACTTTCGTAAAATGGAAGAAATGGCGAGAAAAGGTTTGGTACGGGGAATTCCGAGTATAAAACACCCAACACAACTTTGTGAAGGATGTTTGGTTTCGAAACAAACCCGGCAATCGTTTCCGAATGAAGCACAGTGGAGAGAAAATGAACCACCGGAACTAGTTTATGCGGACCTCTGTGGTCCAATCACGCGTCAAATAGGCAGGGGGTAACCTAGGGGTGAGCAAAAGGCAAAACCCGACTCTACCCGACTATTACCCGACCCGAGAACCGATCAAACACAAAATACATAACCGATTCACTACCCTAAATATAGGGTCGGTTCCGGGTTTTTATGTAATCGGGTTTGTCAAGTACTAAGTATAAGAACCGACCCGACATATTTCATTTTTGAGCAAGTTTTGTTATGAACTTGGGAAGGCTGTTGTACATTCACAAACCATCCGATGATGAAGAAACACAACATTCTCCTTGATTTCGGCCTTATAAACATTTCAATCGATGTTTCTATTTCAATCTATTAACGGTGGTGAGTTATTTCTTTGTTAATTTTCATTCAAATGTTATTGATAGTCATGCCTAATTTGAACTAATTTGACCACACAAGTATAATATGTTTGATGTATATTAAGTTGTTCTGTAATAGTAGATATGAATTTGCAAGTATGTCATGCTTGATGGGTGTTTATGCTTCAATCTAATAAGCTTTTTCTTTACATATAAATATCGATATCAATAGTAATACCCACAATTACAATGCTTATTATTATTTACTAGTGGGGAGCCCGCGCGTTGCGGCGGGGACCACAACACTTCGGTTGATGATTTTAGCGGAACAATATTACAACAATAAAATCAGATATGTGTAATACAATATTCTATTAAACAAGTCTTTTTTTTACAACGAAACAGGTATGTCTAATAATTATTTGTTGTGGTACATGAAGTAGAAATATCAAGTACACAATATAAGTTTTAATAAATAAGATTTTTATTATGATTTCATTGAAAGAAGAAATATCAACATTAAGTAGAAATATGAAGTATTCATATTAATATTAACAACTCGTGTTGCTGGTATAAATTCATGTATATATAAAGTATGGTTCCCACTGTACCAATCATCTTCTAGATCATCATCACTAATACTATCAATATTTTTGTTGGAAAAACGATTTTATTAAAGGCCAAGCAAAGGTGCTTAGCCAAATATTAAGCAACAAGGAAAGAAAAGTGAAAAAGTGTTTCCTAAGGATACCAATAAAATTTAAGTAATTATAATGTTTTATGCTTTTGGTACAACAACTTAATAAAGTTGCTAAAATGCAAAATAGTCTTAATATGTTAATATTAAAAAACATATAATTAAATTTTATTAAATGAAAAATTAAAATCATTGAATAGCATTTAATTATAACTTTGGTTACTTGCACCGTTAAAACAAAATAAACCCTTCAACTTCCCGAGGAAGACAAAATCGAAGACCATGCAACCACACTCCATTTTTGTAACCGGCATGTATTAATCATATAATTAATGACTTAAATTAATTAATAATTGTTGGTAACTGCACCATTTTGATGTTATAAAAGAGATGGATGTACCGGTTTCACACACAAGCTCGATTCTGATTAGGAGCACAACGGTCACAGCCGCACACCTTCGCTAGCATGAAGAAAAAACCACTACCATTATCAGGCACGCACCATGACGCCAACGCCTTCCTTGCGTTCTGTTCTGAGTTACATCCCCATGGAGCACCAACAACGCAATTGTCACTACGCATCACCATAACTCTCCCCGCCCTTTGGAGTTCTAACGGCCGCCATCGTTGAACTCCCACCCTGATTTCAATCACGTTAAAGGTAATACACCAATTTGTTTGCTATGAAAACCGTTAATGAATTTAAGAAAGTTTTATCCATTGTTCAACTTATATATACAACTTAATGAGGGAACGAAGCAGGTTTTGATGTTTTCTAAATGGGAAGAACAAGATGATGAAAGTGATTACTTATTTGATTGTGGCTGGCAGTCATTCCAGAAACGGAAATTTTGCCTTGGTTAGGGTGGATTCCAAAGAAAATTAATTGTTTTTATGGCGGGTAGTTTTGAACCGAATACCTACCTACACGGGATGATGCTCTGATAAGAAGTAAAGTTAATGTCTGTGGGAGTTGAACCCAAGACCTCCCTTTTCCAACTAGTAATGGAGTATTGTGTATTTAGAATAACCTTTTTAAAAATAAGTTATAAATTTAATGTAGTTAGGTATTAAGGAGAAAGGTTACAAATTATAGTGTATATAAGTTTACTAATATACCCGTAAAATAAATTAAATACATATGTAGTTAGGTATTAAAAGGAATGCTACAAATTATAGTCTATGTAAGTTTACCAATATACCCTTAAAATAAATTAAATAAATACATTAAAGAGGAAGGCTACAAACTATAGTCTATGTAAGTTTACCATTCTTATAGTCTATGTAAGTTTACCAACATCGCATTAGTTACTCTAAAACATGCATCTTTTTCTCTCTTTTACACAACAATACCACCACCCATTATCTTCAATACGCACACATATGGGTAGGTGGGTGTATGAATACGAAATTTATTGTCACACCCCGATATTTCCACGTATTACCGGTGGGCCCAGTGGGGAGTATTGTGTCGTAGTTGATATCATAGACAATTTATATTATCACAGTTTAATACACAGCGGAAGTCAAAAGATAAAATCATTACAAACCGAATAAAAAGTAATATCAAGTGTATTACAAAACGGTTGTAAGGATCCACAGGCGGATCAAAGTTTAAAGATTATTGTTCAACAGATTTAATAACATCTAAGCTTGCAAGACTCTTTATTGATGCTTGGAGTAGCCAGCCTATTCCGTTTAGTACCTGCGCTTAGCCTTTTTTGGAAAATACGTCAGTTTACACTGGTAAATACAATTAACCGACTCATTTTGAAAATGTTTATGAAAATTGATTTGAATGCACAATGCACAAAATATCATTTATAACTTGGGATAATTATTTATATATAAACTTGTAAAAGAATTACATGTTCGTTATACGTTCAGTAGCCCGGGCTGAATACCGGGTTAAAGATTAATAGACACACCACATGATATAATCCCGCGACGAGTTATTCTCGAACCGACGGTTATACCTTTTTATATATATATATATGCACTCGCAGGTGTATGCCTACACCCCGTGCTTAGGTCGTGGCCATTTCAATGAATGATGCCAAGGATATCCGGGACATGGTCATTAACCCCCCAAAGGCTTTAAGCAAACAAAACAGTTTAAACGGGTCATCTCAATGAATTAACCTTTATATGATTAACAATTCAATACCCGACCAAGCGGTATTTTATATACCGTACCCCAAGCCCGTATAAGGGAAAATAAGTTAAAAGTATTTACCTGAGCAAGTATATATCACAATCAGCGAGTGCAAGTATCTTTTACTGGTCTCCTAATCTGGAACGAAGGTTTTAATAACCTATTAGATTCCTCACGGGTCTTAATTAAGTCTAAACTTAGACTGGTTAGTTTTAAAGGAAGATACACTGTTCAAAACGCACGATTAAGCGATGACCGGATTAGAGTGTGGTTTAGACCCAACAAGTTTGTATACTTGTATAATATGGGTAAACTAAACACATTCTGAATTTTGAGATAAAAACGATAAGGTTTGACCCATTTCGGCTAATTTATGCAAACTAGTTACATAAACCGCACCGAACGCGAATAATGCGTTACGGGTAACCAGATGAGTCATGAACAGGCTTCCTAAGTTAATATGCCTTAAATATGTTGTGATATCAGTTAGATACCTTCCATTATGCCCAAAATGGATTTAAACTCGAATTATGCCCCGTAGGGGTATTTTGGTCATTTTAAAGGTTATAAAAGAGTTTAAATACTAATCTGAGTTTCAGGTCTGATATAATCAGTAAAAATATTTATTTTTATAAGTCATAATAGTAGGGTATTGCATATATGTGAAATTTATCTTTTATAACCAAACTATGCACCGTATGGGCATTTTGGTAATTTCACATAAGCTTTAAAGGTCAAAATTTGAATTCTGAGTTCAAAACTTTTGCTTACTGTTTAATTATAAAAATTTACTTAAAACATCAGTAGGTATTAAGTTTCATATGCCAAAAATAGTTTTAACTCATACTATGCGCTTAAAACGCGTAAAAGTCGGTTTTAAGCGATTTTCGGGTTTAAATAGGAAATCTGAGTTTTTGATCAGTTTATAAAGTTCAAAATGTTTTATTTATTATATAAAATCAGTAGCAAAAGTTTGATGTCAAAATATTGTGTAAAACTTATTTTATTCAAGAAAAAGGTATATCCGACATTTACCGAATTATAGCAAGAACCCTATGTTATGCTCAGCTTAAAAATAATTAAAAATCTTCAAAAATCCCAAAATATTATATTACATCTGTGGGTAAAAAGTTTGGTGTCAAAATTTGGGTTTAGATAGGCTTTATGCTAATTACGCCGTTTAATTAATAAAAAGCTTCTTAATTACGATATTGAGCATAACTCCTAATCTAGACCTCAAACTGATGTCAAATTTTTAGGACAAGTTTATAAATCAGTAATAAAGGATTTTGTCCTCACACATTTTCAAAAATCTCGTTTTAAGGTCAAAAGGGCATTATGGTCAATATTTAGGCATATAACGGAAACATGTACATGAATCGAATAACTAATGAACCAAGTTGTATAACCTCATAGGGTTACACTATCCTATAACCTGGTCCTAATAGAGCTCTAAGGCATTTCTAAAATATGCTACATTCGGTCAGAACTGAAAGTCAAAGCAAAAGTCTACTGTTGCGACTTTCGGTTCTGAACCGAGCTTAAACGGAAAATTGTCGGGTTGAACATGTTTAGACATGTTCTTACATTAATTACCAAGTTATAAGAGTGATAAAACAGGTTCCATGGCTTTTACATTGTTAATTATGTGTTTAATTGAAATTTAGCTTTCTGTTGACTTTTTACAATCAAGTTTGACCCGACAATTGACCTAGTTAAAGTGGGAATCAGAGGGTGCCCTCTTAAGGGTTTATTACCCACATAATTACCAACTCATAGGTACTTTCAATTCGAGAATTGACTGGACCATTAGTGATTAATCACTAAGTCAAACCTTAATTACGACGGTTTGACTTTGGGCCATTAAACTAATTAAAACTGAATTACAGAAGCTGAGATGACTTACAATGGTTCTTAGCACGAGGTTAGAACAGAGAAAAGGCTTCTTAAGTGCCAAGAATGCTCCAGAGAGTTAGAACAAGGAAAATGTGAAAGTATAAGTTCGCAAGTTGCAACAATGGGCTTATTTATAGCCATGGAAGGATCATGGAGATTGATACAGGTGTTGTGGCAACTCTAGAGATGAAAACAAGTGTCAAGGGACGTGTTTATAGCAGCTAGAGGGTGGCAAACTCGCGGAATTTAGCAAAACGTGCAAGCTGCCACGTTAAAACACATTTTGCTGATCTAGTATGCCGTCGCGTCGCGCAACGGCAGAGTGTCTTAGTGGTGGCGCAGTGCCAGCATGTAGGTGATCAGCCAAACAAGTTTCAAAAATGACATTTTGACCCCCCCTGGACCTTCTAAAGCGTAATTTCTTCCATTTTAAGCACTTTTAACCCATGAAATTTATATTTCTATGATCCATGAGATATAACAAACATCGTTAGGTCCGGTTTCGTTAAACGATAACCGAAAACACAAGTTTTGCCTCGTTGACGCTTCTAACCCCTTAATTACGATAGTTAGCGTATCTTTCTCATACGATATCGAAGCCTTGTGAAATTTTTATCACTTATTCTTGGGAGTATAATTAATTGTTACAAGGTTCCGGGTTTGCTAAAAGGTCACCCAGAGGTATAACTTAAACATGTTGACACATTTAACCCTCGCGTCTTGTAAACTTTCACTTTCTTCCACAAACGGTTTCATATGCTTCATGTTACATTCGTTTTAAGGGTATAAACATCGTGTAGGGTTGTTAAAAGGCATAATTATCAAATGTTGACACTTTGTATCCTTATATACATATTCTTTCTTCGTTTGTCAACTTTAGTCCCTCATATTAAATTTGTAACATGTTTAAAGTCCATGACCCGTGTCGATACAATATTGGACATGATTTTACGAGGTGTTACATCCTCACCCTCTTAAAAGAAATTTCGACCTCGAGATTTACTGAAATAAATGAGGGTACTTCTCTTTCATTGTGGACTCTACCTCCCACGTATACTCGGGACCTCTACGGGCATCCCATTTAACCTTTACAATTGGTACCTGCTTCCTTCGAAGCTTCTTAACCTGTCGTTCCTCAATCGACAAAGGTTTCTCAACAAACTTCAGGCTCTCATCTATGTGCACATTTGTATGCGGTATGACTAGTGATTCATCAGCTAGACATTTCTTCAGATTGCAGATGTGGAATACATTATGAATACCCCTGAGCTCTTCAGGCAAATTTAACTTATAAGCCACTGTTCCGACACATTCGATGATCTCAAATGGTCCTATATATCTTGGGCTTAACTTGCCTTTCTTGCCAAATCGCATTACCCCTTTCCAGGGTGATACTTTCAGTAACACTTTGTCACCAACCTCGAATTTTAGAGGTTTACGCCTTTTATCCGCGTAGCTTTTTTGCCTATCCCTGGCAGCTTTGAGACGATCTCTTATCTGGACAATCTTGTCTGTTGTCTCCAGGACTATATCAGGTCCTGTGAGTTGGACATCTCTAACTTCTGCCCAACAAACGGGCGTTCTGCACTTTCTTCCATACAAAGCTTTAAAAGGTGCAGCTTGAATACTGGAATGATAGCTATTGTTATATGAAAATTCGATCAATGGGAGATGATCATCCCAACTTCCTCCTAAGTCAATAACACAAGCTCGTAGCATATCCTCGAGTGTCTGTATAGTACGCTAGCTTTGACCATCTGTCTGCGGATGATATGCTGTGCTGAAGTTCAATCTAGTGCCTAGGGATTGCTGAAAGCTTTTCCAAAAATGCGATGTATACCTCGTATCCCTATCAGAGATCATAGACACTGGCACTCCATGGAGAGATACAATCTCGTCCACGTATAGCTGAGCTAATTTATCTGAGCTATGTGTTTCCTTAATAGGTAAGAAGTGGGCTGACTTAGTCAGTCTATCCACTATAACCCAAATAGTATCATTTCCTCGCTTTGTCTTTGGTTACTTTGTGATGAAATCTATAGTTACCATTTCCCACTTCTAGGTGGGAAGTTCAGGATGTTGTAGCAAACCTGACGGCTTCTGGTGTTCTGCTTTAACTTGAGCACATGTCAGACATTTGGCCACATAAGTGGCTATAGACTTTTTCAAACCTATCCACCAATAATTTGCCTTCAAATCCTAGTACATCTTATCACTTCCAGGATGAACAGAATACTTGGAGTTATGGGCTTCTTGAAGAATTACATCCCTAAGTCCTCCATAAATTGGAACCCATATTCGTCCATTCAATCTTAGGATTCCATCCTTGCCATATGATAACAGTTCTGCAGTGACTCCCAACTTTTCATTAGGATAGTTAGCTTCTAATACAGCTTCCTTCTGAGCGGCTAACAATCTTTCATTTAAGCTGTTCTTCAATCCAATGCTCTTGGCATTGATTCTAATGGGCTTAACCCTTTCCTTCATGCTCAAAGCATCGGCGACTACATTTGCCTTGCCTGAATGGTACCGGATTTCACAATCATAATCATTCAGCGTTTCCATCCATCGACGCTGTCTCATGTTCAGATCCTTTTGATTGAACAAGTGTTGAAGGCTTTTATGATCAGAATAGATCACACACTTGGTACCATATAAATAATGCCTCCATAGTTTTAGTGCAAATACCACGGCACCCAATTCCAAATCGTGGGTGGTATAATTCTTCTCGTGCACTTTTAGTTTTCGAGAAGCATATGCAATAACTTTACCCTTCTGCATTAGCACACATCCCATGCCAGTGTGCGATGCGTCGCAATAAACCACAAATTCTTCAATTCCTTCAGGCAATGTCAACACAGGAGCATTGCTTAACTTCTATTTAAGAATATCGAAGGATTCTTGTTGCTTAGGACCCCAGTCAAATTTGATATTCTTACGAGTTAAAGAAGTTAGGGGTGCAGCAATCCTTGAAAAGTTTTCAATAAAGCGCCTGTAATATCCTGCCAGACCTAAGAAGCTGCGAATCTCTGTGGGCGTCTTCGGCTCTTGCCAATTCATGAAAGCTTCGATCTTAGCGGGATCCACCTGAATACCACGCTCACTAACCATATGTCCAAGGAATTGGACTTCACGAAGCCAAAATTCACACTTTGAAAACTTGGCGTAAAGCCTTTCTTGTTGAAGAAGTTTAAGAATACACCGAAGGTTCTTCTCATGGTCAACCTGATTCTTTGAATAAATAAGAATGTCATCAATGAAGACAATGATAAACTTGTCTAAGTAGGGTTTGCAAACGCGATTCATGAGGTCCATGAATGCTGCTGGTGCATTAGTGAGCCCGAACGGCATCACTAAGAACTCGTAGTGGCTATATCGAGTTCTGAATGCAGTCTTATGCACATCTTCATCTCTAACCTTCAACTGATGGTAACCCGACCTTAAATCGATCTTGGAGAAGTAACTTGCTCCTTGGAGCTGATCGAACAGATCGTCGATCCTGGGCAATGGATATCTGTTTTTAATTGTAACCTTGTTCAGCTCTCGATAATCGATGCATAGACGCATCGATCCATCTTTCTTCTTCACAAACAGAATTGGTGCTCCCCAAGGGGATGAGCTAGGCCTGATAAATCCTTTTGCCAACAAATCATCCAACTGAGTTCTCAACTCTTTCATCTTAGTTGGGGCCAATCGGTAAGGTGCTCTTGCAACAGGTGCTGCTCCAGGTATAATGTCGATTCTGAACTCCACTTGCCTATCTTGGGGTAAACCGGGTAGTTCTTCAGGGAATACCTCTGGATATTCAGAGATGATGGGGATGTCTTCGATCTTGGGCTTTGGTTCATCAATAGTCACCTGTGCCATATAAATGACATAACCCTTCTTCATACACCTTGACGCCTTAAGCATAGACACTTGCTTAGGCAACCCATACTGAGTATCTCCTTGTATGGTAAGTGGCTCACCATACGGAGTCTTGATCACCACTTGTTTCTTGTCACAAACAATCTGGGCTTGCTTATGAGATAGCCAATCCATACCTATTACTATGTCGAAACCAGCTAATTTCAAAGGAAGCAAGGATAACAGAAAGGAGTGGTTCCTAATGGATATAAAACATCCATCTAGCACAGTTGAGGTAGTTTCTAAGGTACCATCGGCCAACTCTACTTCATATTTCACGCTTAGGGTTTTAACAGGTAAATTCAACAACTTACAAAACTTATCATCTACAAATGACTTATGCGCACCCGAATCAAATAACACTCTGGCATAAACATCATTTATAAGGAAGGTACCTGTTATCACATTATCATCCTGAACGGCTTCTCGTGCATCCATTCAAAAGACCCTAGCATTGGTCCTTTTGGCTTCTTCAGGATTTTTGGCAAACTTAGGGCAGTTGGACTTGATGTGCCCTTTCTCGTTACTGTTATAGCACGTTGCATCCTTTATCTTCTTGCACTCTATCGTCTTGTGCTCACTTGACTTACAAATCCCATAAACCCTCGGCTGTGATTGGGATTTTGACTCGTATCTACACCTCCCCAAATGGCGTTTCTTACAGATTTTACATTTGGGCTTCTCGCCCGACTGTTGGTCATCTTTCTTGATCCCTGAACTCTTCTTGTGGTCAGAGTTCCCTTTGTGCTTCTTCTCTGAACGGTGTGAGTTTTCATCCTCACGTTTCCTCTTCACTATATCAGAATTTCTCAGCGATCTCTGCCTGACCGCATCAAGGGTAAGCGATAGTGCCAGATCGGCCATAGACCTAAAAGTAGTAGGTCGGGATGCCTTCACGCCTGCTTTGATCTCCGGGGCCAAACCCCCAATGAAACGGGCTATCCTCTTTGGTTCCGGCGTCACTAAGTAAGGAACCAATCGAGACATAGTATTAAAACTCGTAAGATAAGCCTGACAGTCCAAATTCTTCATCACCAATGTCAAGAAATCGGTCTCGATCTTCTCAACCTCATGTTGAGGGCAGTAATTTTCTTTGATGAGAGTAACGAACTGCTCCCAAGACATACCAAACAAATGGACTTTTCCAGTAGCTTGGATCAGAGACCTCCACCAAGCTAGCGCTTCTCCTTTAAATGACTGAGATACAAACTTCACAACGTCCCTATCGGCGCAACCACTGATATCAACCACAGTGTCCATTTCATCGAGCCAAGTCATACAATCGATGGCTTCTTTCTCCCTTGTGAAGTCTCTAGGCTTGCAGGAGACGAAATACTTATATGTATAGGACTTACCGCGTGGTTCTTGTTTGAGCTCAATCTTCTTCAACAGAACACTATGCTGATTTGAGGAGTGATGATCGTCATCCCTCCTTGATCCATCACGTTTAGGAGGTGGCTTACTATGAGCCTCAGAGTGAGTCTTAGGTTTAGAATGGGGTACATATGAGGTCTTGCTTCGAGTACCACTTGACTCATTAAACTGCCTATCTATGGCCTTGGTAACAGCATTATCAATCAATGCTTGAAGTTCCGCACCAGTTACGTTGATCCTGGTGGTATCATGATTTTCCCTTGGGTGACTGTTGATTTCTTCAGACTCTACCATGTAGCTTGATTGCTACTTAAATGATGACAATAATTTCTCAGAGGTATATAATAGATTTGTCATCTTATTAATCTATTAACCACGGTATTAAAGAACCATATTGGCTAATTTGTTAAGTATTTTATTCAAGATTTTTCATTAATAACCCTTAGTTATAATTAAATATAATAATGGCACAAAAGGCCAAGTCACATGGACACATTTAAATTATAAGTCAAGATCTTATAGGATCGAGGTACTAAGGCTTGAATCATAGTTCATTACCTTTCTTGACAGGGAGTTGTAGGCTACGACTGTCTTTTGTCTTATATGACAATAATTATGGCACGTAGGCATCACATCACAAATGGATGTTTAATAATAAAGATGGAATTGGAATAATCCAATATAAGAATGACACGTGTGATTTCACGAATCACATCAGCCAGGAATGTTAACATGTTTTCAGACGTTAACAAGGATTTGAATCTTTTTAAACAGGTTTTACCATCATGGCCAGGTCTTATAATGACATGCAGGCTAGGTTATACCCTTTAAGATTCTTATTTAATATTTAAAGACATACCTTATAAAAGGAATGACATATTTTAGATTTATTTATTTATTTCATACATATTACATTTATGCATATAATGACAAAATAAATTTTAAATAATAACATGTCATTAATAATTTAAAAAGAGTACATATTGCCCTAAACGGGACTTTAACCGAAATAACATGCCCACGCAGGGGCTAAACAGAAATGACATGCCCACGCAGGGGCTAAACTGAAAATACAAGTCCTCGCAGGGACTGAATACAAAAATAGATGTCCACGCAGGGACTTGATTGAACATTAAAGAAATACAAATAAACAAATAAAGGATTTAATGATCCTTTTTGCTCTTCCCCTTGATTAATCTTGCCAAACCTTTAAGAAATCCCCGGTTGCTTCTACGCTCCTCCCGAACCTCTTGTTCCACCTGGCTCAACCTTTGTAGAATCTCCTGTTGCTGCGGTGGCGATAACAGTGGCGGCTGCGGCGGCTGCTGATGCTGCAGAGGTTGAGGAGGTGGCGGGTATTGGAACCCATAGGTCGGGTATCCAGTCATCCAGGGACCTCCATAGGGCCCTTCCGGATGGAGAGCGTTGTAGTTTACCGCTACGAGGTATGGGCCAGCCTCAGCATAGTTGTAGTTGGTATGGCCTGGCTGCTCGAAAGGGTTGTACGTCGATACACCGGCGTACGTAGGGATTGGGTTATCATAACCCACCGGTGGCGGTGCGACTAGCGCAGACTCCACCTCAAAAACAGGGTTCGAAGGCCCACCCATCTGTGGGTCTTCATATAGTGGCGGGTAATGACTGCCACTTGAATGTTGAGGGGTGCTGATACGGACTCCCCCTCGCACGGACATCCGTGCGGTTGATCTCCTACGCCTCGGTGGCTCCGGAGGCGGTTGCTGCACTGGTGGTGGTGGTGGTGGTGGAGTAACCGCTACAAAGCGCGAATCCTCCGAGGGATCCTGCTGCTGTTGCGGCGATGAGTGGTAACTAGGAGTAAACACCCAGTCGTATTGGGCAAATCTTGCCTGATAACTGTCTGGACCACGATAAGGTGATCCATGATATGACGACCCATCCGAAATCTCAATGGGGTGAGTAGGTGTTCCGGTTGGCGGCTCGGCATGTTCCAGATCCTCTTCCATGTCCATGGAGAAATAGTCCTCCGGTCCCAACGGGTTATAACCCATTGGCTCTTCAATTAGGTTTGCCGGGTTGAACCGGCTTTGGAAGTAGGGTGTTGGGTCGTTAAAGGAATGGTGTGAGTTGGGGCTTTGAAGGGGTATAAAAGAGTGATGTGAGTTATGGGGCTCGTTCTCCGATTGAGGCCCGTAAGAGTTAAGGTAGGAAGGTGAGGAGCTCAGCGAGACTGAATGCCTCGCGGGTTCTAAAGAGGTCCTCCAGTTTTCCTGAGGACTTTTTCTTAAAGAGTCTGATGGAGTTCGCCGGTGTGAAGGCCCGACCCCGTGATCGTTGGGGGCGATGAATGGCCCCCTGCCTCTACCTCTTCCTCGGATTCTTGGGGGCATTCTTGTAGGCCCTGTCAAAACAATCAACAGAAACAACAAAAGAAACAATAAAGGACAAAACAAAATAAATCAGAATTAGTCCAAAGTTCTTTGTCTAGACTCGAAAGTCAAGGAATGTGCAAACAAGGAAAGAAAAGTGACCCACTGTACCAATCATCTTCTTGATCATCATCACTAATACTATGAATATTTTTGTAGGAAAAACGATTTTATTAAAGGCCAAGCAAAGGTGCTTAGCCAAAAATTAAGCAACAAGGAAAGAAAAGTGAAAAAGTGTTTCCCAAGGATACCAACAAAATTTAAGTAATTACAATGTTTTATGCTTTTGGTACAATAACTTAATAAAGTTGCTAAAATGGCAAAATAGTCTTTCTACGTTAATATTAAAAAACATATAATTAAATTTTATTGAATGAAAAATTAAAATCATTGAATAGCATTTAATTATAACTTTGGTTACTTGCACCGTTAAAACAAAATAAACCCTTCAACTTCCCGAGGAAGACAAAATCGAAGACCTTGCAACCACACTCGATTTTTGTAACCGGCATGTATTAATCATATAATTAATTACTTAAATTAATTAATAATTGTTGGTAACTGCACCATTTTGATGTTATAAAAGAGATGGATGTCACCGGTTTCACACACAAGCTCGATTCTGATTAGGAGCACAATGGTCACAGCCGCACACCTTCGCTAGCATGAAGAAAAAACCACTACCATTATCAGGCATGCACCATGACGCCAACGCCTTCCTTGCGTTCTGTTCTGAGTTACATCCCCATGGAGCACCAACAACGCAATCGTCACTAAGAATCACCATAACTCTCCCCGCCCTTTGGAGTTCTAACGGCCGCCATCGTTGAACTCCCACCCTGATTTCAATCACGTCAAAGGTAATACACCAATTTGTTTGCTATGAAAACCATTAATGAATTTAAGAAAGTTTTATCCATTGTTCAACTTATATATACAACTTAATGAGGGAACGAAGCAGGTTTCGATGTTTTCTAAATGGGAAGAACAAGATGATGAAAGTGATTACTTATTTGATTGTGGCTGGCGGTCATTCCAGAAACGGAAGTTTTGCCTTGGTCAGGTTGGATTCCAAAGAAAATTAATTGTTTTTATGGCGTGTAGTTTTGAACCGAATACCTACCTACATGGGATGATGCTCTGATAAGAAGTAAAGTTAATGTCTGTGGGACTTGAACCCAAGACCTCCCTTTTCCAACTAGTAATGGAGTATTGTGTATTTAGAATAACCTCTTTAAAAATAAGTTATAAATTTAATGTAGTTAGGTATTAAGGAGAAATGTTACAAATTATAGTGTATATAAGTTTACTAATATACCCGTAAAATAAATTAAATACATATGTAGTTAGGTATTAAAAGGAATGCTACAAATTATAGTCTATGTAAGTTTACCAATATACCCTTAAAATAAATTAAATATATACATTAAAGAGGAAGGCTACAAACTATAGTCTATGTAAGTTTACCATTCTTATAGTCTATGTAAGTTTACCAACATCGCATTACTTACTCTAAAACATGCATCTTTTTCTCTCTTTTACACAACAATACCACCACCCATTATCTTCAATACACACACATATGGGTAGGTGGGTGTATGAATACGAAATTTATTGTCACACCCCGATATTTCCACGTATTACCGGTGGGGAGTATTGTGACGTAGTTGATATCATAGACAATTTATATTATCACAGTTTAATACACAACGAAAGTCGAAAGATAAAATCATTACAAACCGAATAAAAAGTAATATCAAGTGTATTACAAAACGGTTGTAAGGATCCACAGGCGGATCAAAGTTTAAAGATTATTGTTCAACAGATTTAATAACATCAATGCTTTCAAGACTCTTTATTGATGCTTGGAGTAGCCAGCCTATTCCGTTTAGTACCTTCACTTAGCCTTTTTGGAAAATACGTCAGTTTACACTGTTAAATACAATTAACCGACTCATTTTGAAAATGTTTATGAAAATTGATTTGAATGCACAAGGCACAAAATATCATTTATAACTTGGGATAATTATTTATATATAAACTTGTAAAAGAATTACATGTTCGTTATACGTTCAGTAGCCCGGGCTGAATACCGCGTTAAAGATTAATAGACACACCACATGATATAATCCCACGGCGAGTTATTCTCGAACCGGTGGTTATACCTTTTTATATATATATGCACTGGCAGGTGTATGCCTACACCCTGTGCTTAGGTCGTGGCCATTTCAATGAATGATGCCAAGGATATCCGGGACATGGTCATTAACCCCCCAAAGGATTTAAGCAAACAAAACAGTTTAAACGGGTCATCTCAATGAATTAACCTTTATATGATTAACAATTCAATGCCCGACCAAGCGGTATTTTATATACCGTACCCCAAGCCCGTATAAGGGAAAATAAGTTAAAAGTATTTACCTGAGCAAGTATATATCACAATCAGCGAGTGCAAATATCTTTCACTGGTCTCCTAATCTGGAGCGAAGGTTTTAATAACCTATTAGATTCCTAACGGGTCTTAATTAAGTCTAAACTTAGACCGGTTAGTTTTAAAGGAAGATACACTGTTCAAAACGCACGATTAAGCGATGACCGGATTAGAGTGTGGTTTAGACCTGAAAAGTTTGTATACTTGTATAATATGGGTAAACTAAACACATTCTGGATTTTGAGATAAAAACGATAAGGTTTTACCCATTTCGGCTAATTTATGCAAACTAGCTACATAAACCGCACCGAACGCGAATAATGTGTTACGGGTAACCAGATGAGTCATGAACAGGCTTCCTAAGTTAATATGCCTTAAATATATTGTGATATCAGTAAGATACCTTCCATTATGCCCAAAATGGATTTAAACTCGAATTATGCCCCGTAGGGGTATTTTGGTCATTTTAAAGGTTATAAAAGAGTTTAAATACTAATCTGAGTTTCAGGTCTGATATAATCAGTAAAAATATTTATTTTTATAAGTGATAACAGTAGGGTATTACATATATGTGAAATTTATCTTTTATAACCAAACTATGCACCGTATGGGCATTTTGGTAATTTCACATAAGCTTTAAAGGTCAAAATTTGAATTCTGAGTTCAAAACTTTTGCTTACAGTTTAATTATAAAAATTTACTTAAAACATCAGTAGGTATTAAGTTTCATATGCCAAAACTAGTTTTAACTCATACTATGCGCTTAAAACGCGTAAAAGTCGGTTTTAAGCGATTTTCGGGTTTAAATAGGAAATCTGAGTTTTTGATCAGTTTATAAAGTTCAAAATGTTTTATTTATTATATAAAATCAGTAGCGAAAGGTTGGTGTTAAAATATTGTGTAAAACTCATTTTATTCAAGAAAAAGGTATATCCGACATTTACCGAATTATAGCAAGAACCCTATGTTATGCTCAGCTTAAAAATAATTAAAAATCTTCAAAAATCCCAAAATATTATATTACATCAGTGGGTAAAAAGTTTGGTGTCAAAATTTGGGTTTAGATAGGCTTTATGCTAATTACGCCGTTTAATTAATAAAAAGCTTCTTAATTACGATATTGAGCATAACTCCTAATCTAGACCTCAAACTAATGTCAAATTTTTAGGACAAGTTTATAAATCAGTAACAAAGGTTTTTGTCCTCTCACATTTTCAAAAATCTCGTTTTAAGGTCAAAAGGGCATTATGGTCAATATTTAGGCATATAACGGAAACATGTACATGAATCGAATAACTAATGAACGAAGTTGTATAACCTCAGAGGGTTACACTATCCTATAACCTGGTCCTAATAGAGCTCTAAGGCATTTCTAAAATATGCTACATTGGGTCAGAACTGAAAGTCAAAGCAAAAGTCTAATTTTGCAACTTTCGGTTCCGAACCGAGCTTAAGCTGAAAATTGTCGGGTTGAACATGTTTAGACATGTTCTTACATTAATTACCAAGTTATATGAGTGATAAAACAGGTTCCATGGCTTTTACATTGTTAATTATGTGTTTAATTGAAATTTAGCTTTCTGTTGACTTTTTACAATCAAGTTTGACCAGACAATTGACCTAGTTAGAGTGGGAATCAGAGGGTGCCCTCTTTAGGGTTTATTACCCATATAATTACCAACTCATAGGTACTTTCAATTCGATAAATGACTGGACCGTTAGTGATTAATCACTAAGTCAAACCTTAATTACGACGGTTTGACTTTGGGCCATTAAACTAATTAAAACTGAATTACAGAAGCTAAGACGACTTACAATGGTCCTTAGCACGAGGTTAGAACAGAGAAAAGGCTTCTTAAGTGCCAAGAAAGCTCCAGAGAGTTAGAACAAGGAAAATGTGAAAGTGTAAGTTCACAAGTTGCAACAATGGGCTTATTTATAGCCATGGAAGGATCATGGAGATTGATACAGGTGTTGTGGCAACTCTAGAGATGAAAACAAGTGTCAAGGGACGTGTTTATAGCAGCTAGAGGGTGGGAAACTCACGAAATTTAGCAAAACATGCAAGCTGCCACGTTAAAACACATTTTGCTGATCTGGCATGCCGTCGCGTAGCGCGACGGCAGAGTGCCTTAGTGGTGGCGCAGCGCCAGCAGGTAGGTGATCAGCCAAACAAGTTTCAAAAATGACATTTTCACCCCATGGACCTTCTAAAGCGTAATTTCTTCCATTTTAAGCACTTTTAACCCATGGAATTTATATTTCTATGATCCATGAGATATAACCAAAAATTGTTAGGTCCGGTTTCGTTAAACGATAACCGAAAACACAAGTTTTGCCTCGTTGACGCTTCTAACCCCTTAATTACGAAAGTTAGCGTATCTTTCTCATACGTTATCGAAACCTTGTGAAATTTTTATCACTTATTCTTGGGAGTATAATTAATCGTTACAAGGTTCCGAGTTCGCTAAAAGGTCACTCAGAGGTATAACTTAAACATGTTGACACATTTAACCCTCGCGTCTTGTAAACTTTCACTTTCTTCCACAAATGGTTTCATATGATTCATGTTACATTCGTTTTAAGGGTATAAACATCGTGTAGGGTTTTTAAAAATCATAATTATCAAATGTTGACACTTTGTATCCTTATGTACATATTCTTTCTTCGTTTGTCAACTTTAGTCCCTCATATTAAATTTGTAACATGTTTAAAGTCCATGACACGTGTCGATACTATATTGGACATGATTTTACGAGGTGTTACATTTATACAAAAGCTAAGAGTGCTATATGGTGGTAAAAAGGGTTTCTCTTAGGGTCGGCCCTATGGCTTAAGTAAATAAGGCAATTACCAAGGCCCCCACTAATTAAAGATTGACCTTATAGAGAAGTTATTGATAGGGTCTGGGATGTATACTAATCTGCTAAATTGCTTTTGCTTATTGCCAATGCCATAACCGAGTGATGAGTATCGACAATGTGAAGAAATCCCTACTTAGCGTAATCTGGGGTTTTGTTAAACATACAATTTTGTTGATTCATTTACGTTAACTTATAAAAAAAATGACGGGGATATTTATGTATAGCCCTACATTTGAAGCTATTTCATCGAAAACAATTCAAGAAATAACCATTTTACATTTATCTAATCTTAAAACTCCATATTTACCCGTTAAGGGTATCTTCCATAAATTTGACTTTCACTCTTATCTAAAGAGTAACACACTGTAAGTAAAGTTTTAAAGGTAAAATCATTCCATATTGTTATTTTAGATTTTACCTGAAGGAGGAAATTATAAAAAAAAAAAAAAAACCCTCAATAAAAAACAAGTTTCATAATCTTTTCATTTACATCAAATTATTAAAAGAGTAGAGACAAGGATATTTATATATAGCCCTACAATTGTATCCAAGTAATATAAGATATAATCTTTCTAACTTTAAATTTACCAATCAACGGATTCACCCGTATCTAAAGATTAACACAGAGTAAATAAAGTTGTAAGGTAAGATCAGTGTCATTTTGGTGGTCGCAGACAAGTCAAAAGTAAAAATGCTTCCTAAATTTAAAGTTTATCATCATAAACAGCTTTAATTTGTGAGAATATATAATTGGTTTTCACAATAATTACGAATTTAAAAAAATTGTTTTTCTAATATTGGTACAGTACCAATATCGTAACGAACTAAACCAACGATGTCCAAATCCCCGTCTCGTCATGTAGGCACGTAAGCTTTTTCTTTACATATAAATGTCGATATCAATAGTAATACCCACAATTACAATGCTTATTAATATTGATAATATAAGGTTGTGTCATGTTGACTTTTAGTACAAAATTTGGTTCATTAATTGCAAGGAAGATACATAAATGTTTTTTCTAGCAATGAATTATATTATATTTGTTTGAAAAGAATATTTCAGAATAACTAATATAAGTTGAGAAAAGAGATAACAAAGGGCATAATGATAAAACACTAAATAATTATTAACTACTCTCATTAATTATCTTATTTCTAGTTAATTATTAATTAGTCAAAAATATTTTATCCTACATATATCAAAATCTATTATTATATATAATAAATGAAAGTTATTTGGGCCATGTGTCAGTAGATGAGGGCGTCGGTTTTTCACCTTTTTCCGCCCAACAGTACCACTGCCCTCTTTTATCTATCTCATCCCTCATTTACTCATTTAGGGCTTCCCCACTTTCTCTCTCCCTCTGCTCTGCTCTATTCCGATCGATGTTCAGATCAATGCTCCGAATCAAGGTTAGATTATCAATAACTTCCATTCTATAAGTGTCAATCTTTGTTTTCATTGTTCACTCATTCGATCTTCATGCGTCTTTACTTATTGTTGTGCTTTGGCTTGGGTTCCGCTGGTAACTTGATGACGAAGATGATCGGAGGTTGTCGGCTCTGCGGCCTGCAGTTCTCTTGGTTAATTTTTTGTCAGGTTTGCTGTTCAATTTTGATGTTCACTTACCTAATTTTCGTTTTATTTTTAGACTTTTATATGATTTTGAGGTCGATTGAATGGTTATGCTATAATGGATTTGAGGTTTAGGGTTAGTTATAAATATACTTTTTCATTTTTCCATCTTGATTTTTAGGTTAGGGTCTGTTTTATTTTTGGGCTTCTATATGATTTTGGGGTCGATTGTTTGGTGACTTGCTACTGTTGTTTGCTGTTGTTTGTTAATTAGGCTGCTGACATCACCGACCGACTGCAACGACTTCGAAAGGTTGTAGGACTATGAGGACCAACTCAAAGATTCGGACGACAAATATCAGGTGTTTGGTTTCATTTTTTTTATGTTTTACTTATTTTCATATTATGAAATTTGTGAAATAAGGTAAAAATGGCCATTCTAATAGTTCATGATTTCATCCCTGTTGAAATAAGGTAAAAATGGCCATTCTAATACGGCAAGTATCATATGGTTGGATGGTTGAATTAGTTTTATTTTGGGTATTTTTCGATGATTTCATCCATTTCTTTAAATAGTTCATGATTGAAGATGCAGTTGAAGGTATCTTTTGAGTGAAATGAATGTTGATTTATCAGAAGATGCAGTTGAAGGTATCTTAAATAAGGTAATAATGCATTACATTCCTGTTGAAAACAGAATCGATAAATTTAGGGAAAATGAGGTTGAAAGATGATAAGCCAACAGTGGACGATATCATTCTATAGCTTCGATAAATTCAGGTGTATTCTCAAATAATGCTTCCTAGATGCTTCCAAACAAGCAGCACTTTGGACATTTGTCGGTCTTCAAACATCTATTATCTATTATCTAATATCTATTATCTATTATCTATTATATATAATAAATGAAGTTGATTGATCCACTTTGAGCAATCAACTTTCATTTATTATATATAATAGATAATAGATAATTGATATTAGATAATAGATAATAGATATTTGAAGATCGACAAATGTCCAGAGTGCTGCTTCTTTGGAAGCATCTAGGAAGCATTATTTGAGAATACCCCTGAATTTATCGAAGCTATAGAATGAGATCGTCCACTGTTGGCTTATCATCTTTCAACCTCATTTTCCCTAAATTTATCAATTCTGTTTTTCAACAGGGATGTACTGCAATCATTCCTCTCAGTTAAATAGACCCACACTTGCTTCCTCTCAAAGGGTTATGGAGTGGTTATAACAGCTGATCATGCTAAGGACTGTTATAACTAACCACTGCTCCTTATAAAGACTGATGGACTTAAAGACTGATGAGGCCTATCCACTGTTGAAGACAAAGCCATGTTAAAGACAAGCACTTATGTACCAAGAGCCTAATCAACCAAAGGAAAACCACCGCTCAGTAGCAGCAGTGGTTCAGCATCTACAGCGGATTCAACTTTAGTACTTATGTATCAGTGTTTCTTATGTAACAGTGTTTAGGGTAGCAGTGGTTCGCTAGAGTTTATCTCTCGAGACAGACCCTATACAAACCCAAAGACGAACCACTGCCCAACAACAACAGTGGTTCAGCATCAACAGCAGATATTCTACCTTTGTTTATATTAACAGTGTTTATATGTAACAATATTTATCACATCAGTGTTTTATACTCTGTTAGATTAGATGTCATATCACTGAGGTGTTTATATGTAACAGTAGATATCACATCACCTCAGTGGTTTGATCTGTACTATAAATAGAACAGTGGTTTGATCTTTATACTACTAAATAAAAATGAAGTACACTTGGATGATTATTAAGCTCCTCATTTTGATTGTTTGGGTATAGTATTCTTGAAATTGGTCTTTTTTTGCAAACATATGTTTATGGGCAAACATCTTTTTAAGCTCAAACATTTGTTTAAGTACAAACATCTGTTTATGTCCAAACATCTGTTTAAGGTCAAATATTCGTTTAACCCCAAACAACTGATATAAAAGGTAAAATATCTGTTTAAGGTCAAACATCTTCAAAATAGTTAAAAATGATAGTTTTCATTAATCCTTAAAAGTCTGTTACAACCACTGTTTTGGTTCAAACATCTGATTGTTAAATGTTATCCACTGCTGAAAGACAACCTCTGTTTCTTCATTCTTCATGTTGACCACTGACTGACCAAACATCAGTGTTTCAATCACTGTTGGCTATCCACTGATAGTTAAAAAATAGTCACTGCTCACATTTTTATGGTTGATAACCACTGATATTGACCATCATTGGTTTTCCTAAAAACATCCTCTGCTCACATTTTTATTCTTGATGTGGTTAATTAATTATAGAATGAAATTATCAAATTTAAACTAGAATTACAATGAAATTACCATTTAACCTAATCGTTACATTCCAATGAGATAAGAGTTCCCCCAATATTGTTTTGGTGATAAAAATTAAAGTTAAAATAAAAAATAAAAATAATTGTTGATGACATTTTTTTGCATATAAAATCAGTAATTAATGCTAATTTCTTGAGCTTTGGACATTGAAAATATGCAAAATGGGAATTTCTAATTGACGGTTATTTTCTCTTAATTAAAGTTAAAATAAAAATTAGAAATGTCATGATGACAATTGCTTTCAAATCAAATCAGTAATTACTGATAATATCAATAACTTTTGAAATTCAAAATATTGACACTTGGTAATTTAAAATTGACATCCTCTCTTTTTTTTTTCCTACAAACGCAACATAGTTTCATAAGATTAAAATTTATTCATTTATTCATGACATTAAAAGTCCAATTATTACATAACATACTGAACAACTAAACTTTTAAATCTAACAATAACCGTAAGAATTAAGAAATGTCAGCTTCAACTCCATCGATTGTTGAACCTCTCGATGTATGTCCTCCAGCATCGCCATGAACTCCACGTCTCTATCACTGCACTCTATATTGCTGACAACACAAAGCTCAAGAACTGAGGTTGAAGGCATCCGCATAAGATTTCTAGAAACCTGCTCTCTAGTGAACAGGCCAACTTGCAGTCCATCAAAACATCTCTTCAGCTCTTGAAGAGTAGCCCTATCTTCATACACATGTTCCTCTATATGCTTGACAAAACGCTGCTTTAAATCATCTGATTTTACAGTAGTGAATGACGCCATATCAATAAACTATATTACTCCACTTTCCTGAAAGTATGATATCTTCGTAGGAAATCGTGATGAAAAACAGGTGAAGTGGCCATGAGTTTATATACTTAATCAATCAAAACGTGTGGATTTAATATAAACATATTAATGTATATTTCAAAGCAGCAATCTTTTAATGCAAAAACCTTTTCAAACCCCAACTTTTATGGGAAAACTTTAAAATTAAATACCAAGAAACCCAAGGGACAAATTTTCAAAGTTCAAAGAACAAAAGCAGATTATCGTAATTACAATTAACCTCTTCATTTACCATGTAGAGGCGTTTTTAAACTCTATAAAAGACCGACAATTACTTTTGATTCAAAACATCAACAAATTGTCCTACAAATCACTGTCTGTGAAAGATTGTTCCATATCAGAAAATCCAACAAAAATCTACATGGCAAACTTTAGTTTCTACCACTGGTCAGACACCAGCGATGTTAAAACCCAATTCTCGATGTGGTCACTCAAAGAAAAAAGAACATACGAAGAACTAAACTGTAAAGTCGACATAATCAATGACACTAATTACAAGAAAACCTGGAACAACATAACATTGCTTGATGAAGTCCTCCACTATCCTCCATCAGATTTCCAGAAAAATGCAGAAGAGTTTCTCACACAACTTCTAAAACAGGATCAGAAAATCTGCAACATGCTAACTGACCTGAAAAACAAAAGAGAGCATGAAATCACATGGAGAAAGGCCAGAGTCTACGAAATCCTAACAGGTGTTAACTCTAGCGTGTAATAGTTTATAAATATTTCATTAAATTTCTATTTTTCTATGTAATAGTTTATTTTAATAATCTCAACATCCATCTTAACATATTTTAAAATGTCAGTGTCAATAAAAACTCTCAACATCATCAACAATTAATCAAAATAAGAAACAAGCCTAAAATGCAAAGGTCTACTCTCAACTGTTGTATCACATTTAACTTTTCACGATATTCATTCAAAGTTTTATGATACTTTAGTGTTTATTCATTCATACTGTTTAATCTAACTTGGGTTTCTATCCAACTGTTGCTCAAAAGTCAAACAGATGTTCAAACCACTGATTGTGTTATTCAAATTTTTGTTGAATACTAAATGGGATGTTGACCAAAACTGAAACAGATGTCCATCAAAAGTCAAACTCATGTTCACCAATAGTCAAACAGATGTCACCTTAAACAAGTGTTTGGTTTAAGACCAAACATCTGTTTATGGGCAATCATCTATTTAAGGTCAAACATTTGTTTAAGGCCAAACATCTGTTTATGGCAAACATCTGTTTAACTCCAAACATCAGTGTTTCAATCATTGTTGGCTATCCACTTATAGTTAAAAGATAGCCATTACTCACAATTCCTTCATATCCGGTTCTTATTAAAGGATCTGGAAACCAGAACTGGTCTGTACGGATGGAAGATATCAACAATGAACTTTACATAACTATCGGATGGAAGGAGATAAAGAATGAGTTGTCATTAACTGCTGATCATCTCATTGTCTTTGAGATGATAGATCTTGAGACTTTTCATATCATGGTTTTCAATTGTGCTACCTGCGATTTAGTGCTTCCATCGGAGGTCTGTGATGTTGTTAAAGAAAAGGTGATAAAAGAGATTGTCTTGAGTTCAGATACTGAAGTTGTACAGGACATCGTTAATGTCAATGAAGGTGGTATGTTTGTTGTGAATGAAGATAATCAGATCGTACCTATTTCTTTCCGTGTGGACGGTCATTTTGTAAGTTTGTGATGATGAGTTTACTAATATATATTACTTTACTCAGATTTTAAAGATGTGTTAATTCTTTGTTTATTGAATTGTTCGTTGTTTGTTACAGCGCCTTTTTAAAAAACAGGCTGAAGATCTTGGACTGAATCGTAAGATGGGTTTGAAGATTATGGACGTGGCAGGTGATGTTTGGAATGTTCAAGCTGCTATAGGTTCGTCTCGAGGTCAACCAAGATATTATCTGCAAGGAATGAGAAAGTTTGTGAAGGATAAAGGCATGCCTCCAGGTCAAGCATTTACACTTAACTTTGTGAAAGGTAAAAAGCTTTTTATGTTCGGATGAATGTTCATGGGATTGAAGAAGGAAAATGTAGAAGGATACATGGAACCAAGTTTTTGGGTTGTAGTTCTTTGCTTTTAGAAACTCATGGTAGACTTATTTGTTTAGTTTTGAAGTTGTGATTCTAAAACTATATATGTAGATCTAAATTATTGGGTCCATGTCTAACGAAAACAATGTGGGGATGTAAGCTAAAGACAATATACTCGGTTACTCGCTCGAAACGATTCCTTAATTGAAAATATAGTACAAACTAATAGCAAAATCATGTTCAAATTTATAAGCGCTATTCTTTGACAATGATAAGCTGGTCAATTATGCCATTAAAGGAATAAAAACATCGAGTTCTATTCTCTGATAATCATTTCAAGCAAATAGAAACACATACAGTTTCGATTATATTAAGAAACATATCGCCTTTTGCTAGGACTGGTGTCCACAATTTCGAAACTAAAACTGAAATTGATCAAATGAGACATGTTAAATATGTATAGGAAATCATGTATGGATCACTTTGTTTGACTTTTGGTGAACATCTGCTTGACTTTTGGTCAACATCTGATTGACTTTTGGTCAACATCTCATTTAGTATTCAAAGACGTTTGAATAACTCAAACAGTGGTTTTAACATCTGTTTGACTTTTGGTCAACAGTTGATGGAAACCCATGTTAGGTTGAACAGTGTTTTGAAGAGGAAAACAGTGCTAAAATATAAGAAGACAGTGGATCTGGTTAAAAATCTATTTCACTTTTAGTCAACAACTGTTTGACTTTTGGTCAACATCTGTTTGCCCAAAAAGATTGGGTGTTGAAGTAAAAGTGGAAATGATGTTATTCATGTGGTCCTGTTGTGCTTTTGTTTGACCTCTAATATGGGTTCATGATCTAATCCAGTGAGAATGAAGACATTGTTGTTGAATCCAATAAAATGCTTGATGTAATGAGGTCGTATTAATAACAAATAATAATTGATATAACTAAGTTTCTCGAGCCCGGGAAGCAATCACGGGTAATAACCTAGTTAATGTTATATATAATCTACGAATAACCAACACATATCGAAATTTGTTTTATATTTATCATACACTTTATCCTACACATATCAAAAGTTTCTTCTTCACCAAAAATTAGGTTTGGTTTAAAATGGTATTTCTTAAAAATAAGTCATTAGTTTGATTATATTAAAGTTGTAAAGGTAAAACCACACCAAGTCTTTACCCAAAGAAGGAAATTACAAAAAAAAAAAAAAAAAAAAAAAAAAAAAAACCCTCACTAAATATTAAGTTTCATAACTATTTGATTAACCAAAAAAGGAAATTATAAAAAAACCTCACAAGTTTCTTAACTATTTCATAAAACATTTTTTTATTGTCTCTTCTTCTAATCTTATCTAATAAAACCCAATTTAATATTTTTATAATTTGTTTACACAAGAAAAAAAAAAACTCAGAACCAAACGTATGTGTTTTTTCAACTTCAGTTAACGTATAAAGTTTTTTTTATGAAAATATAATCATCAGTTAAAGTATAAAAGTTTTTTTTTATTCCAACAAGATTTATATTAGAAAGACAAAAAAATCAAGGCTATAATTAAATGAGAGAGAATCAATTTTATTAAAATAAGTAGTTAAATTTAATTTTTTTTTGAATAGCAAGACGGAACATATTATTACTCAATCAAAACCAAATGGAACCATAGCAAGGTGCTATGATGACCATTGTACATCACAGTCAATTACAAAACATACAGAGAAACAAAACCAGAGCATTAGATAATTCTCATTCACCATGAAAAGTAAAGCCATTTCTCCCACGAATCCAGACGCACCTTTGTTTTTTGTTTCATCCATTGGTACAATTCTTCTTTAATTTCTTCAATCATTTTGTATACTTCGCCATCTCTTGCTCTAAATAATTTTTC
Organism: Helianthus tuberosus; assembly: GCA_030545235.1. Classification (NCBI taxonomy): domain Eukaryota; kingdom Viridiplantae; phylum Streptophyta; class Magnoliopsida; order Asterales; family Asteraceae; genus Helianthus; species Helianthus tuberosus. Next base: position 30,350,121 of record CM060373.1, on the reverse strand, counting down.
ATTCCGATTTTTCCATATGACCCAAGTAGTTAACAAGAAAATAGCATGTACAACTTTTTTCTTCACCTTCGGCCAGTTGAACTCATTTAACGAGCTGAAGACCTCACCGAGTGTAGCCGGTTTTGTTGCCGTGGACGCTTTGACCCATGTGCCAATTTGCTCCCAAACAGTTTCCGCCGCCCTGCACTTAACGAGAACGTGATCCGGTGTTTCCTCCTCTCTATCGCAAATTCTACGTATTCCGGTCGGTACTGGAACACCTCTTTCCCTCAGTTTTGTAGCTGTCGGAATCCTTCCTTTTATTGCTCTCCATACAAACATGCTACACTTTTGTGCAGCCCAATTGTTCCAGAAAAAGTCGTCTGCTGGTTCGTTTAAATTTATGTTTCTTGACAGTGTATTTCTAACCTTCTTCACCGAGAATCCCTGATTGTCTTCCCCTTTCCATATCCAGTTATCACTAGCCGCCGATAGCCTTATACTTGGTTCAGAATATCCTGCAGTTCCTCCATTTGTTTTCTTTCAATATCGGTATTAGGTGTTCTCAGCCATGCCCAATCCCATAAGACTCCGTTGTTAAGTCGTGTGTAACTCTCCTGTACTTTAGCTCTTTTATCCTTTCCAAGTTGATAAAACAGAGGAAATTTTTCTCTTAATAGCTTGTCTCCATACCAAACATCTACCCAGAATAGAGTTTTGTCGTCTGCTCCTATTTTGCTTATAAGACTTTTTTCAATTTCCACTCCTCTTTTACTCAAATCTTTCCATGTTTCTACAATTGTTTTCCATATTCCAGTCTGATCTTTCTTTAGTGGAACCATAGAAATTCTTCTTCTATTTTTGTGGATGGCATTTATAACTATTACCCATAATTGGTGTGGCTCCATTTTTAGTCGCCACCACCATTTAACGAGTAAAGCTAGGTTGAGGTCTGTTATACTACCTATGCCGAGTCCGCCAAACTTCTTAGCTGCTACGATTTTCTCCCGCTTAACCCACCTCATCTTGTTATTCGAGTTACACCCTCCCCATAGGAATTTCCTTCTTATACCTTCTAGTACTTTTATGATGGAGATCGGACATTTATACAAAGATAAATAATAGTTTGGTAAACTTCCAAGGACTGCTTTTAACAAAATAACACGCCCGACAAAGGACAGTAACTTTGCTTTCCAATTCGATAACCTTCTATTAAAGGTATCTATGACTTCCTTCCAACTATGAATACGGTTCATATTTGCACCGACTTATAGTCCCAAGTATGTGAATGGAAACTTTCCAGGCTTGAAACCAAGAGTTTCGACCTTCATGATAACCTCTTCCTCTTCAACCCCGACGCCGAATATTTGACTTTTTGTCGGGTTTATTTTTAATCCAGACACAAGGTGATAACATCTTAAAATTCTTCTCAGGTTTTTGATATTATTTTATCCCCATTCTCCGACAAAAATTGAATCGTCCGCAAACAATAAATGTGTTATCGTCAAGTTCTCCCCCGATAGTTTCACCCCCGAAAAGATACCCGCTAATTTAGCCCTCGTCATCATTACATGTAGTACTTCCATTGCTATAATAAAAAGAAATGGGGAGAGTGGGTCTCCTTGTCGTAGCCCTCTTTTATATTGAAATTCACCCGTTGGTGCCCTGTTTACAAGGATAGATCCCCTCCCGGTAAACAAGATTCCCATCATCCAGTTCTTCCATTTTGATGGAAAACCCATATGCGTTAAAATGGAAATCAGAAATTTCCAATTCAGCGTATCATAGGCCTTTTCAATGTCCGCCTTAAAAACAAAAATCTCTTTTTTAACTTTCTTCGCCCACCCCACAATCTTATTTATTATCAGTGGGCCGTCTATAATGTTTCTACCCGAGATAAAGGCTGAGTGGGAACTAGAGACTACACTACTTAACACTTTTTTCATACGATTTGCCAAAACTTTAGATATGATTTTATTAACTACCCCAACTAGAGAAATAGGCCGGAAATCGGAAAAGACCATCGGGTCGGTTACCTTTGGGATAAGTGCTATGAAGGATGAACTACGTGAATGATGTATGGATCCATGGTTGAAGAATTGTTGCATCGTATCCATGATTCCTGGTTTCAGCTCCTCCCAATAATTTTTTATAAGTGAGAACGTAATCCCATCAGGCCCTGGAGCTTTATCTCCCCCACATTCCCATATTGCGTTCCTGACTTTATCTTCTTTGAACTGTTCAATGAGACCAGATCTTTCATTTTCTATCAGCCTATTAAACCCATCCATCCCCATCCTCGGCCTCGATGAAACCGGTTCCTTAAATTTCTCTTTAAAAGCCATCCTAAACTTCTCTTTAATAATGTTTGCATCTGATATCCAACTGCCATCTATCCACAACCCATTTACCCGGTTTCGTACTTTGTGACTATTCACAACTGAATGAAAGAAACTCGTGTTCTCATCACCCAACGCAATCCATTTTAGCCGTGATTTCTGCATTAAATCTTTCGCTCTCGCCTAATGCCATTCCTTTATTGTTCTTTTGTATCCTTGCCAAGTCTCTATCTCTTGTACCGTGAGACTCCTATTTTCCGCTTCTGCTTCTAATTTTTCTACATTTTCGGTGGCTGTTGCCGAAAGCTCCTCCTCTTTTGCTTTTTCATTGTTTCTCCATGTTTTTAGTTCTTCTCTTATTGCTTTAAACTTCACTGCCAAACACTCATCCTTAAAACTAGATTCACATCTTTTTTCCAAACCTTTTCTAACCGCATCATCGAACCCCAGAGCATCCGACCAACTGTGAAATACTCGGAATGGAGTTGGCCCAAAATTATTAACGGTTGTTGTTAATACTAATGGGTTATGATCCGACACTTCTCTGTTTAAAGCAATCAGTGTAGCATCAGGCCATCTCGTCATAAATTCATCACATACTAGGACTCGGTCAATTTTGCTATGATTTTTCCCGTCTCCTGGCATAAATGTGTATCTCTTTCCACCCATGTTATATTCTTGTAATCCCACATTCCTTATAAAATTGTTAAAACATAGTGCACCCCCAGCATCAAATTGTGAGTTAAATCTTTCTTCGGGAGAACGTACCTCGTTAAAGTTGCCTAATAGAATCCATTGACCTTGGATTGATTGTTTTAGTGACAATATCTCATTCCACAACTGCCTCCTATTACTTTCTACCGTCAAAGCATAAACATTCACAATAGTCGTGTCCACCTGTTCTCCCGTTACCCGTCCTTTAACTAGAATGAAGTTTTGAGTTCTGACTTCGGAATTTTTTTAAATACCATGGGACTCCATATTGATAGCAATCCGCCTGATCTCCCTTCTGCGTCCACTTTAATGTAATCAAACGCTGAATTGTCCCAAAACCTTTTAATCACTCTATCCGATAACTATCTAAATTGTGTTTATTGAATCGCTATAAAATTTAAACCGTATTTTGACAATAGTCCTCGTACTACCTTTGCTTTGCTTTACCCACCCCACCTGCACCTTTTATATTAATTGTTCCAAAATTCATTGTTTACCTACTACCTCCTGTTCTTCTCCTACCGTCTTCTTAATCAGATCTTCTTTTCCATTTAGATCGACCCCTACAATTGTTCCAACCTTTGTTGTTTCTCGTATTTCCTGGTAAACTTCTTCCTCTGACAGTAGCTCCGCCGACCGCATATTTTCCGTGGTTTGAGAGTCTTCTACTAGTGTATCACCGAATTGAGATCCTCTATTATCGATTGTATTCTAGCATCCTTTTTACTCTTTCTCTTGACCTTCAATGGGATTTTATGACGAGGTTGGAATCTAGACTTATCTGGCACCTCTAAATTTATATTCGGTAGTTTCCCTTTGTTAATTTTCGAATTGGGTCTCACATTTTGGGCCCTAGCAGAAGCTAGGCTTACCCGTTTCCTTTTCTTTTGTTGGGTGTTGGAGAGCCGAACTTGTTTTCCTATGTTTGGTCCAACTAGGTGTGGCCCAATATCATGTGCCTGGCCGGCCCCATTCTTTGGTGATAATTCCACCGCAGAGATATTTATGTTGCCTCCTATCTTCTCGGGAAACCCAAAGGCCCCATTTAATGTTTCATCGTTACCCGACGAATTATTCTTGGAAATTGGATTTACAACATCATCATTCCTTCCTGTCGGTTCCTCTACCCTTTGACTCTTAGTCTTTTCATTTTACTCCATCGGCAACTGTAACTCTTCCGCCGTGTTCCCCGCCGGAGATGCCTCACCTGGTATTTTATCAACTGCCATTTTTCGGTGACGTTTGTGGGGCTTCGTTATTATCGTTTATCCAATGGTTACTTGTATTTTAGCTCTCTGATACCTCCCTTAACACTACTCTTTTTCTAATTATGCATCCTGGTATCCATGGTTCCTCCATCTCCGTGACCCACACTTTGAACACCTGATCCTTCCAATTTACTGGTATTGCTTCTTTGGTGCTGAAACCGTGGTCAACTACTACACTAACTACATCGAACTCTAGGTTTAGATCATATTTGTCTGCTTCCAAGTATTATACTACCCTACCATACCACTCTGCGATTACATTTAACACCTCTCCCATCCATAATTGTATTGGAACTCCCCTGATCATAAGCCATGCAACACGTTGGTAAGGTAGTATTTGTCCTTCCCATATTTTTACCTTACAGAACCATTTCTCCCACTGTTGTTTCTTATCATTAACCAACGATTCCATAACCTTAACTTCTTTGAAAGTGATAAGTACGCTCAATCCTCTAATATACCGTATTATCCCTTTATCCAATTTTAGCTCTTCTACACATTTGTCTGCTTCCTTTAATTGCTTAATATTATGGTATTCACACACCACCGCTTTCTTATTCCATTCTTTGAAAGCTTCATATTCGTTTGCAAACCTCATGGTGTTATCCTCTTCTATCGGTATTTTCTTTCCTTTTACCATGTCAGCAGCATACGATACTCCTTTCTTGGTTCCTGTGTAGCTTCCTTCTGCCCGGGTATTTATGTTCATAGGTTTTAAGTCTTCCTTTCTAACCCAAGTCTGTTGTCTCTTCTCCACTGCTTTCTTGACTATTTTCACAAACCTTGCCACTTTTGCTTTAATTTTCCATCCATAAAAATTGATTTGGTTTAGAACCTTTGCCATCTTCTCCCCGTTTTTTACTTTAACAAACCTAAGAAACCCAAAACGATTCCCCCACTTATCTCTTTTCCTCGCGATGTAAGCATCCACCAAATGTCTGAGGTTTCTGCATTCCAACCATAATTCTCCATCGGAAACTTGTGGATGGATGTTGGAGATGTAGAAAGTTGCGGCGTCCTCACTTCTGTATTGATTAACATTCACCTAATTGTTGTCTCTTGCTTGATATCTTTCTCCATATTCAAACCGATTATACCCTACCTGAGCTTTCACCTTTTTTCCTTCCTCATCACGGACCTTTAAGAGGTTAATAGGATTCATATCAATCAAGCTAAACTATCACGATAGCCGCGACCGATAACAGACCTACTAAGCAATCAAGAGCCGGATAGGATTCGGAAATTTGCTATATTACCCACCAGAACAAAGGGAAACCCAAATGGCGAATGGATGAATCAAGAATCTGATTAGAATGAAAGGTAGATTCAAGATCCACAACCAAATGTGGATCAAAATAACCTCCCACGCTAATCCGGTTAGATCTTCATCGTCGAGCTCTGTTAAATTTAATTAATTTTATAAAGTATGGTGTAACTAGTAAATAGAGTATGGTGTATTTAGAATAACCTTTTGAAAATAAGCTACAACTTTAATGTAGTTAGGTATTAAAGAGAAAGTCTACAAATTATAGTCTATGTAACTTTACTAATATAACCTTAAAAAAATTAAATACATAAATTTAATGTACTTAGGTATTAAAAGGAATGCTACAAATTATAGTCTATGTAAGTTTACCAATATACACTTAAAATAAATTAAATACATGCATTAAAGAGGAAGGCTACAAATTATAATCTATGTAGGTTTACCATTCTTATAGTTTATGTAAGTTTACCAACATTGCATTAGTTACTCTAAATCATTTATTCTTTTCTCTCTTTTACACAACTGTACCACCACCCATTATCTTCATTACACATATATGGGTAGGTGGGTGTGTGAATATGAAATATATACAAAAGCTAAGAGTGCAATATGGTGGTAAAACGGGTTACTCTCAGGGTCGGCCCTATGGCTTACGAAAATAAGGCAATTACCAAGGGCCCCAATAATTAAGGGTTGGCCTTATAGAGAAGCTATTGATAGGGTCTGGGATGTAGACTAATCTTCTTAATTGCTTTTGCTTATTGGTAATGCCATAATCGAGTGACGAGTATCGACAATGTGAAGAAATACCTAGTTAGCCTAATCTAGGGTTTTGTTAAACATACGATTTTGTTGATTCATTTATGTCAACTTATAAAAAAAATGACGGGGATATTTATGTATAGCCCTACATTTGTACCTATTTCTTCGAAAACAATTCAAGAAATAACCATTTTACCTTTACCTAATCTTAAAATTTCATAATTACCTGTTAACGGTATCTTCCATAAATTTTGACATTCACCATTATCTATAGCCCTACATTTGATCTTATTTCATCGAAAATAATTCACGAAATTATCATTTTACTTTTGTCTAATCTTAAAATTCCATATTTACCCATTAATGGTATCTTCCATAATTTTGACTTAAAGTCTTATCTAAAGAGTAACACAGTGTAAGTAAAGTTCTAAAGGTAAAATCACTCCATATTGTTATTTCAGATTTTACTCGAAGGAGGAAATTATTAAAAAAACCATTAATAAAAAGAAGTTTCATAATTGTTTCATTTACATCAATTTATTAAATGAATAGAATTAAGGATATTTATATACAGCCCTACATTTGTACCCATTTTGTATAAGTAATATAAGAAATAATCATTCTATATTTATGTTTACCCATCAACGATTCACCCGAATCTAAAGATTAACATAGAGTAAATAAAGTTGTAAGGTAAAATCAGTGTCATTTTGTTGGTCGCAGACAAGTCAAAAGTAAAAATGCTTCATATATTTAAAGTTTATCATCATGAACACATATGGGCTTTAATTTGTGAGAATATATGATTGGTTTTCACAATAATTAGAAATTTAAAAAAAATGTTTTTCTAATATTGGTACAGTACTAATATTGTAACGAACCGAACCAACGTTGTCCAAATCCCCGTCTCGTCATGTAGGCACGTTAGCTTTTTCTTTACATATAAATGTCAATATCAATAGTTGTGACATTTGCATATTTTTAATCATTATACGATTCTGAACATTTTCGTATTCAATAAAATCTTGTATTTTATTTACGAGATTGCATATTGTCAATCGTTTCACAATTTCGATCATTTTCGTGTTTGATAAGATGTTATATTTTATTTATGAAACACATAACCGTACGATTGAACGAACCGATATCCATGACATCTCCGGACAAAATCAGAGTTACACATGCCTTAACACCTTTATATAAACCTAAATATTAGGTTAAAAGGGGTTAAAAGTGACAAAACGTGACAATACAAGTCTAGGGGCTAAATGTGCCAAACTTGGCCCCTAGCCTTGGCTTACAAACCGCAAGGGCACCCCATATGGTCCGTAAGGGGTGCCCAGCACAGTAGACTTGTGTGGCAGCTTCCTAGCTTTTGCCTTGGCCCCCAAGTCGCAAATTTTCCAGCGTCTTGCCTCCTTTGGACATGTGTTATGACATTCCTCAGATCATGACACCTCAAGGACACTTGCCTTGATCTTGTGAGTTCAAACACACTATTGCCATTCAACTTGGTAATTTCCATTTCCTTTCTCCCACTCTGTTGGAGTTTGTTTCCAGTCATTTGGAAGCCTCCTACTGAACTCTTATAGTGTTTTTCAACACAACTAAGTGTTCTATCCTAGTCTTTTTCATTATTTTGGCTTTTTTGAGCGAAAAGTCAAACAATTTGTCTTTCTATTTGACTTTCGGTTCTGACCATTTTTGGTCAAGTCAAAATTCAATTGAACTTTGCAATGTGATCGTAATCACGAAGGTATTAATATATTGCGATTGCACCTTCTGATTACCACGTTTAGTAAGCGAAGTGACGAGTCAAAGTGTTATAAATTAAAAGTTAAAATGCGCAAAAGTGCATTTTACGACGAAAATGTTTTTGGGTATTAAAACTTAAATTTTTGACACCAAATCAGTTTTATAACATTATTAGACATGTTCAAATATGTCTAACTCGTCATTTAAAGTTTAGTGCTTTTTATTGAGTCGAAAGTCGAGCAGTTTGACTACCGCTTTGACTTTCGAATCTGACCCGTTTGGTCGATCTTAGGATTCGACCAAGCCCATTTTTGTGACCATAGTTATATAGGGAATAACCCTCTGAGGTTATACCTTACGGTCGTGTCGTTTGGTTAGTTATTTGACAAGTCGATATTATGTTCTTTTAAATTGACGAAAACGCCCTTTTTGCACATAAAATGTTTTAAGCATACAAGACCAATGTTTTGACATCGAAACTGATGTTATAACATAATCAAACTTGTTTTGACATATTAGACTTGTCATAGGACTTATTTAACCATCCGTTCTTATAGTTACGATAATGACCCGTTAAAGTGGCGTAAACTACTTTAACGAGTCATAACGGGTCAAAAGCACTTAGATACTCATTCAAATCAGAATGTAGGGCCTAATGAACCATATCATATGAGACCCAGTACTCGTTGGTTTATGAACCTCATTCTATCCGAATCCTCCGATTAAAGTCTCGACACACTAACATAGTTATCCGACACATTAGGACACACTAGAGCTTTGTTTATTCCATTGAACGAGGACACATACGAAATCCCAAGTGAGTACATACTTCCCCTCTTTTATGTTTTCCAAATGTGTTCGGGTGACTCATATGTGCTAAACCGATTTCAAGTTTTCAAAACAAAGTCTATGGTTTATATAAAACAATACGATTTCAGTAATGTGAACAACTTGTTGGTGCGTTATCCATAACACGAATGACATTCATTAACTTTGGCCGAGCCGACTAGTAGTATGTTATGTTACCATAGAACTGACAATCCTGTTACCAGATTTTCCGGGGTTTGTGGGGAAGTTTGGGGAACGACCGAAACTGTTTATGTTAATCAATTTAAAGAGACCCTTTGGTGGTCTAGACGAGTCAACACAGGTTTGAATGTATTCATTAAAGAACGACCACAATTTTCACAATTATAACACGAAATATTGGTTTATAACACGGACGGTTGATTTATAACACGGACGATTGGTTTATAACACGGACGATTGGATAATTGGTTTATGGTAAATAATTTAGATAACAAGACGGGTGTAATACTATAAAAGCATGGTGGATACGCCCCTGGTACTTCCTATATATAAGTGCCTTTATTGTATTACATATCGTAGCATTACCCAAATTACTTCAAAAAGGACAAATGGTTTTGAACGATGTCATGAACGATTTTCACTTAAAGATATAACCCATACAATGATTTCTTATAAATCGATTTCTTACTCGGTTTTACAAAGAAAAGCTTTTGTCAAGATTCATGGCTACAAGTATTTATAACTTAAACCAACTTGTTTAAGTTGGTTAATTATATTGCAATATCAAACACTTTTGATACAAAGTTTTCTTTTACCAACACTCGTAGTCAGACGAGGTATTGCAATAACAAATACAAAGCCATGAATTTGACACACAACAAAACCCATGTACTCGCTTGCTTTTTATGCTGACTGTCTTTTCACATATGTTTCAGTAGTCAATGTTTGATGATTTGATTGCATACTTCACATAGAATGGACTCGGGCCTTAGTGACTTTAAAACTTGAAAGAAGATTTGTTTGTATTTTGTTTATGTTATCCAAAGACAATGAAATCTGTTAATGAAATAAAACAAAACTTTAAATACCATGTGTTGTGAAAAAATTCATGTAACGTGACTCCCCGATGTTTCCGTCGGGGTGTTACTGAGATTGGTATCAGAGCTATGGCTATAGGAAATTAGGTTATTAGTTATACTTTTGACCTAGACTATAACCTTTCTAGGACCATAACATAAGTTATCTTATGTTTAGATCTTAAAACAATACCATCTCCTACCCTTTGGTGATTACCAAAAGCAAAGCATAATTTATTCTTAGAAGCCCAAAAACAAATCATCAGCCTCTTTATGCCTTCAAAGTTTTCAAAATCTCATCAAAGTTTGGGTTCTAATAAAGTGAACACGTGCAATCTGGAAGGGTGGATGCCTGTACCCTGAATTTTCTATCTAAGGCTAGAGTGTTCGTATAAATCCGCATTAACGGACCAATCACTCTTACCTGGGAACTCTTAGGGTGAGTGTCCACTTACAGGCTAAAGCATGTCTTCATGATACATTATAAAGACCCATTTACTTTGATTAGTCACTGTGTGTAGTTTGTTCGTTTTAAGTAACGGACAAATGATCACAATCCTTATGTTTCGTCGATATTTTTAACATCTCTTTTGATTACCCAATGTCAATCTCACACGTTTTCTCTCATATTTCCTTCTCTTTTAGAATTCCTCCTCAACGTAATGCTACTCAAGGCGCCGATATGGCGGCTATGATCACTCAGCAGATAGCTGCTGTACTCCTAAACCTAGTAACCCAACTAAACCAAGCCAACAACAACAATGCACCTGCTCCGTGCAACTATAAACAATTTAATTCGGCTAAATCACTCAAGTTTACTCAGTCTGAAGGAGCTATTAGGCTCCTACAGTGGTTTGAGAGTCTCGAGAGCACATTCCGTCATGTTCAGTGTTCGAACGAGCGCAAAGTTGAGTTTGCATCAAGTGTATTCCAAAAAAGAGCACTCACATGGTGGAACGGAGTGATGAGAGATAGGGGTGCTGATGTGGCAATGGCTTAAACGTGGGAAGAGCTTAGAGCTCTCATGATGAAGGAATTCTGCCCACGTCACGAACAGCGGGCACTCGGGAATGAATTCCACGATCTGAAACAAGATAGTGGGGAGCATCGTGCCTACACTGACCGATACGAGGAACTGAGCATGCTATGTCCCACCATGGTTACACCATTGGATAATGCAATTGAGAGACACATTGATGGCCTGCGTGACCCAGTTCAGGACATAGTTACTGGTAGCAACCCTGCTACAGTTAGACAGGCTATTGAATTAGCTGCTACCCTGACTGAATCTCAAGTCAAGAAGGGGAAACTGCTCCGCAAGGGTGACAAGAAACAAGCTGCTAAGACCACTTAGGAGAAAACTAAGGGAAACAAAGCCGAACCTTCCAAGAAATCAAGGAAGCGTAAGGCTTCACAAAACTTCGCGGTTGTTGCTCAACACAACCAGAACACCCACAACCAACCAACTCAACCTCCTACGACGAAACCTTATGCTGGTACAGCACTGTTGTGTAACTGGTGCAATGGTCACACCAAGCTCACCTACAATATCGTCAATGCACTTCATGTAGGTGACTTGGTCATTTAGCGAATGTTTGTCGATTTGCTCCGAACAAGCTGTTCCGAACCCTGTTCAACCCCAAGCGAATCCTGCTCGAGCTCACTTTCCACCAGGTTCTTGCTACAACTATGGCGAGATGGGTCATTTTAGAAACAACTGCCCAAAACTTGTGAATGCAAATCCAGCTCGTGGACGCGCATTCAACATCAATGCTAACGAGGCTCATGTTGATAACGAAGTAGTTAATAGTACATTCCTTATTAACAATCATCCTGCTTCTATTCTTTTTGATTTTGGTGCCGATAGAAGCTTTGTAACACTAGCCTTTGAACCTTTGCTTTCGATGCCTAGAACTAAACTAGGAAAGCCCTTAACGGTAGAGATAGCTAGGGGTAAACCACTTGTTCTCGACTCTGTCATTCATGGTTGCCAATTGTATAACAACCCTCCTGAATATTTTTCCGACACCCCAATATACTTTAAAATATCCCAATATGTCTTAAAATACACCCCATACGCGAAAACGGACCCCGGATACCTTGAATATTATTAAAAATAATTAAAAAAACAATTTTTAGGTTCAGGCGGGCCGCGTAAAGGACCCCTTAACCCTTACGCGGGCCGCGAGAGGCCAAAAATGTGGCACAGCCCGGTGCTGACACGTGTCCGACTCGTGTTGAACCTACTAGCTGACCCGGATCAGCTACGCTGTTGACCAGCGTTGACGCGGGCCGCGTAGCCCCTTGTGTTTCTTTACGCGGGCTGCGAGAAACCTGAAATGTGACCCTATAAATAGAAGGCCTCGGATCTTCAAACAATTCGCTCACTTTCTTTTCTCAATCACGAAAATCTAATAGTAAGGCATAATATACGGGCATTATACCCCCTAATTAGCGAGGTTCTGCTCCGTTGTAAGTATTATAACCTCAGTTTCGTATTAGATATGCTGCCCGATCGATTTAAGGTTTCGTAACAACTGTCGTGGTTCTGCCCGACGTAGTTGTTGGAATACCGTCTCGGGGAGGGTATCGTTAATATAATTAAAGGGTTATTATACTAACGTATGTACATTTGTGTAAATTATAGCTTAATTCCAGGAAACCCTTACACGAAGTCTAAGATAGCAATGTGAGTTTATCCTCTTTTTGTAAATGCTTTTATCTATTTTTACAAAACCTTAAATGTTTTACAATGTGATTAAGCAGTGATTGAGTCTTTGTAGTTCTTCAATTATTGCCGGTATGTTGGGGTTTTGTATACAAAATGTGGAACACGTTACCATTGGACGACGAGTTAGCCAAAGTGTAATATGACCCACCAGTCAGGATTGACAGTACTGAATGAGTAATTGTGTAGAAATAAACAATGTGATCGCTCTCAATACTGTGTTAATTGACAAAATATTTCTTGATTGAACTGGGATTCACTCACCAGTATTTCCCACTGACAAATGTTTTTAAAACGCGTTTCAGGTAACACAATGTGACAGCCAATTAGTAAAAAGCCAGCTGGAGAGCACTGACGGCTTGGAAAAATGTGGCTATAAAAGTTACCAAAGAGACGATGTTTTAAATTCAATAAAATAGGGTTTATCCCTATAAACGTATTGTAATAAAGAAACTTGGGTTTACCCATGTGATTATTAATATCAAATATGGTGGTTTTACTCTGATAAACATTTCCTAACTACGGTCCTGATGTAATTTCCGCTGCCAAATTAACAAACTGATACCACCACAAACGAATGTTCGCGTCCGCCCGTTCCCTGGACAGATAAAGGATCGGGGGTTGCGACAAATTGAACCTCAATAACCATCTTTTTCCCATTGACCTCACTCCTATGCAACTCGGGAGTTTTGATGTCATCATAGGAATGGATTGGCTAACCAAACACCATGCTAAGGTGATCTGTTTTGACAAGATTGTTCATGTGCCCATTTCGTCTAGTGAAATCTTAGAGGTTCGTGGAGAGAAACCCACTAGTAGCCTAAAACTCATGACCTGTACTCAAGCCCAAAAATACCTACGAAAGAATTATGTAGCCTTCTTGGCACATATCATAGAGGAGAAAGGCAAAGGTAAGACTGTTCAAGACATCCCCATTGTTCGAGATTATCCTGAGGTGTTTCCTGAAGAACTACTTGGTTTACCTCCAGCACGTCAAGTCGAGTTTCGTATAGACCTTACCTGGTGCCAACCCAATAACCAAATCCCCTTATCGTCTTGCACCATCTAAGATGCAAGTATTATCCAAACAACTCCAGGAACTTTCGGACTAAGGATTCATTCGTCTGAACTTTTCACCTTAGGGCGCTCCTGTCCTATCCGTGAAAAAGAAGGATGGATCCTTCCGCATGTGCATCGATTATTGTGAGCTCAGTAAACTCACGATCAAAAATCGATATCCCCTACCTCGTATTGATGATCTCTTCGATCAACTACAAGGTGCTACATGTTTCTCAAAGATCGATCTACGTTCTGGGTATCATCATCTTCATGTACTCGAATAAGATATTCCCAAGACTGCTTTTCGCACTCGTTACGGCCATTACGAGTTCACTGTCATACCTTTTGGTTTGACAAATGCTCCTGCCGTCTTCATGGACTTAATGAATAGGGTTTGTAAACCTTATTTAGACAAGTTCATCATTGTTTTCATTGACGACATCTTGATTTATTCGAAGTCTCAAGCCGATCACGAACAACATCTTCGTCTGAAAATGGAACTCCTGAAGAAGGAACAAGTTTTTGCCAAGTTCTTCAAGTTTGAATTTTGGCTTAAGGAAGTTCAGTTCTTTGGTCACATAGTCAACGAGCAAGGGATACATGTGGATCCTTCCAAAATCACTACGATTAAGGATTGGAATACACCCACTACTCCCACAGAAGTTCGTTCATTTTTGGGACTTGCCGGTTATTACCGTCATTTCATCATGAACTTCTCAAAGATTGCGGTTCCCCTCACTGCTTTAACTCAAAAGAATAAGCCTTTTTAGTGGGGACCCACATAAGAGGAAGCCTTTCAAACCCGGAAACAAAATCTTTGCAACGCTCCTATTATATCCTTACCCGATGGCAACGACGATTTCGTTGTGTATTGTGATGCATCGAATCTAGGAAATGGCTGTGTTGTCATGCAACGAGACAAAGTCATAGCCTATGCATCAATGCAATTGAAAATCCACGAGAAGAACTACATAACTCATGATCTTGAATTAGGTGCTGTAGTTTTTGCTCTAAAAATTTGGAGACACTACCTCTATGGTACAAAGTGTGTGGTTTTCACAGACCAAAAAAGTCTCCAACATATTTTCAATCAAAAGGAGTTAAACATGAGGCAACGATATTGGGTTGAACTTCTAAACGACTACGATTGCAAGATTCGCTACCATCCTGGTAAGGCGAATGTTGTAGCCGATGCACTTAGTCATAAAGAACGAGTCAAGCTACATTGTGTTCGAGTTCAATCTGATATCCAGACACGTATCTTCCAAGCACATCGTACAAGTGTAACCCAAAGCTTGTTGAAAAATGAGTTGCCACATAGTCTTGAACTTCAACTTGAAACGAAAGATGATGGGTCACTCTATTTCATGAACCGTTTGTGGGTTCCAAGCCAAGACAATCTTCTCACCTTATTAATGAACAAGGCTCACAAGTCTCGTTATTCAATACATCCTGGTGCAGAAAAAATGTACAAAGATCTTTGTACCCTGTATTGGTGGCCGAGTATGAAGAAAGACATAGCCTTGTACGTATCCAAATGCCTAACTTGTCTTAAAGTCAAGGATGAACATCAATATCCATCTGGTTTACTTAAACAACCAGAAATTCTGGTATGGATGTGGGAGAACATTGCTATGGATCTCATCACCAAATTACCGTGCACTTCTAGAGGTCATGATGCCATTTGGGTGGTCATTGATTGTCTAACTAAGTTAGCACACTTTTTGCCGATTCATGAGGATCTATCTGCTGACAAACTCACCAAGATCTATGTTGATGATATAGTATCTTGTCATGGTATTCCTTTGAACATAATATTGGACCGTGATGCTCGATTCTCATCCCACTGAACCAAACTCAATTTAAGCACTGCTTATCATCCTCAAACGAATGGACAAACCGAGAGGATGATCTAAACACTGGAGGATATGCTTAGAGCATGTGTGATCAACTATGGTGGTAGTTGGGATTCGCATCTACCTTGGATCTAATTCTCCTACAACAATAGTTATCACACCAGCATCAACATGGCACCTTTCGAAGCTCTATACGGCTGAAAATGTCGTTCACCTGTCTGTTGGAATGAAGTCGGTGAAGCTTAGCACACTGGACCTGAACTCATTCTAGAAACTACAGACAAAGTCAAAAAAATTCGTGATAACCTTCTAACAGCTAGAAGCCGTCAAAAGAGTTATGCAGACAAACGACATAAGCCCTTGGAATTCCAAGTTGGTAATCATGTCCTTCTCAAGGTATCCCCTTGGAAAGGCGTGGTTAGATTTGGAAAGAAAGGAAAACTTGCACCTTGATATGTGGGACCATTTAAGATCGTTGAGAGGATCGGAAAAGTGGCCTACAAACTTGATCTATCACCTGAACTTGGGAATGTTCACCCAACTTTCCACGTGTCCAATTTGAGAAAGTGTTTAGCCGACGAGAACCTCCACATTCCTCTTGATGAAATTCGTGTTGATAACACTATACACTTTGTCGAGAAACCTGTGGAGATATTGGACCATGAAGTCAAGAAACTCAAGCACAGATGAATACCGATTGTTAAAGTTCGCTGGGAATCCAAACGTGGCCTAGAATTTACTTGGGAATGAGAGGATCAAATGAAAGCGAAATATCCACATCTGTTTTCACAAGTTTCCTCTAATTAAATTTCGCGACGAAATTTCCTAAAGTAGGGGAGAGTGTGACATTTCCACATTTTTAATCATTATACGATTCCGAACATTTTCGTATCCAATAAAATCTGGTATTTTATTTACGAGATTGCATATTGTCAATCGTTGCACAAATTCGATCATTTTCGTGTTTGATAAGATTTTGTATTTTATTTATGAAACGCGTCGTACGATCGAACGAACGATATCCATGACATTTCCAGACAAAATCCGATTTACACATGTCTTAACACCTTTATATAACCTAAATATTAGGTTAAAAGGGGTTAAAAGTGACAAAACACGAGAATATAAGTCCAGGGGCTAAATCTGCCAAACTTGGCCCCCAGCCTTGGCTTACGGACCACAAGGGGCAACCCATATGGTCCGTAAGGGGGTGCCCGGCTCAACAGAATTGTGTGGCAGCTTCCTAGCTCATGCCTTGGCCCCCAAGTCACAAATTTTCCAGCTTCTTGTCTCCTTTGGAGATGCGTTATGACATTACCTCAACTAAATGTTCTATCCTAGTCTCTTTCAATATTTTGGCATTTTTGAGCTAAAAGTCAAACAGTTTGACTTTCCTGTTTTGGTCCCCATTCAAAATTAACTGGTTTGCAAGTCAGTTTGGTTAATGGAATGGCTATTCTACAGAAATCTTGAATAAAACATCTATAATATCCTGCCAGTCCAAGAAAACTTCTTACTTCTGTAGGTGACTCAGGGACTTTCCATTTGGTAATTTCCTCGATCTTTGTGGGATCCACATGAATTCCTTCATGATTAACCAGATGTCCAAGGAATTGCACTTCTTGTAACCAGAATTCGGAATTCGGAATTTGAGAATTTAGCAAAAAGCTTTTCTCTTCTCAACAATGTTAGAAGTATACGTAAATGTTCCGCATGTTCCTCTTTACTCTTAGAGTAAATTAGAATATCATCAATAAAGACAATTATGAATATATCCAGGTATGGTTTACATATCCTGTTCATCATATCCATAAATGCGGCTGTGACATTGGTTAAACCAAATGGCATAACTGTAAATTCATAATGATCATACCTTGTTCTGAAAGCAGTTTTAGGAATATCCTCTTCCTGTACTTTCAATTGATGATATCCTGAGCGTAAATCGATCTTAGAAAAAATCGAGCTCCTTGAAGTTGATCGAACAGGTCATCGATTCTCGGTAGTAGGTACCGATTTTTAATCGTAACCATATTCAATTCTCGATAATCAATGCATATACGCATCGATCCATCTTTCTTCTTGACAAATAACACCGGTGCTCCCCACGGTGATGAACTAGGTTGTATGAACCCTTTCTCTAGTAATTCGTCAAGCTGTTTCTTCAGTTCCTGCATCTCCGTTGGTGCTAGTAGATAAGGTGCTTTGTCAATTGGTGTCATTCCTGGTATTAGGTGAATTCTAAATTCAACCTCTCGATCTGGCGGTAATCTAGGTAATTCTTCTGGAAAGACATTCGAGAATTTAAATACTACAGGAATATCTTTTAATTCTTTTCCTTTGGTGTTAATGATTACTGAAATCAAATACACCATTCCTCCTTTCCTTGCATAACTTGCAGCTTTCATCACTAAGATGAACTTTGTGGTTTTCGTTGGCTTGTCTCCTTTAATTGTGATCTTTTCACCATTTGGTGTACTTACTTGTACCGACTTTTGGTCACATAAAATACTGGTATGATTGGTTACCTACCAATCCATTCCTAACACGACATCGAATCCGGCTAGATCCATCGTAAGAAGTAGCAGTAAAGTTATGGTTTAGAATTTCTATCCTTGCTCCCTGTAGGATTTCTCTTATCTTGATAGAATCTCCATTTGTCGTTTCCACCAGACAGTCTTGTTGAAGTTTAGTTAATGGTTGATTGAGAAGTTTGCAGAAAGAAGTATTGATAAAACTTTGGTTTGCACAAGAATCAAATGATACTTTAGCATAAACATCATTAACTAAAAACGTACTGACAATCACATCCGGAATCATCTTGGCTTCTTCAGCTGTCAAAACGAATGCTCTGGCATTTTTCTTGGGTCCTTCGGTTGTCTTAGCTTTGTTGCTAGAGCTACTTTCGGATAGTTCGGTTAAATATGGCTAGCTTCTCAACAATTGAGAAAGTGTTTAGCCGACGAGAACCTCCACATTCCTCTCAATGAAATTCGTGTTGATAAACACAATACACTTTGTCGAGAAACCTGTTGAGATATTGGACCGTGAAGTCAAGAAACTCAAGCACAGATGAATACCGATTGTTAAAGTTCGCTGGGAATCCAAACGTGGCCCATAATTTACTTGGGAATGAGAGGATCAAATGAAAGCGAAATACCCACATCTGTTTTCACAAGTTTCCTCTAATTAAATTTCGGGATGAAATTTCCTAAAGTAGGGGAGACTGTGACATTTGCACATTTTTAATCATTATACGATTCTGAACATTTTCGTATTCAATAAAATCTGGTATTTTATTTACGAGATTGCTTATTATCAATTGTTGCAGAAATTCGATCATTTTCGTGTTCGATAAGATTTTATATTTTATTTATGAAACGCGCCGTACGATCGAACAAAACGATATCCATGACATTTCTAGACAAAATCCGAGTTACACATGTCTTAACACCTTTATATAACCTAAATATTTGGTTAAAATCTTTTTAAAACGAGTTTTCGTTTAATAAATTGGGATCCATTATAACAAAAAAATCAGAAGGAATACCAAATCTGGTAATAATATTTCTTTTAATAAAGGATATCACTTCTTTTTCTCTAACTTGAGCAAAGGCTTCAGCTTCTATCCACTTGGAAAAGCAATCAGTCACGGCAAGCATGAACACTTTTCCTCCAGGTGCCTTAGAAAGTTTACCAACTATATCCATTCCCCATCTCATGAATGGCCAAGAAGAGGATATAGGATGCAGGAGCTCTGCTGGTTGATGAAGGATATTGCTATGTCTCTGACAAGCATCATATCTCTTGGCATAATCCACAACATCCTTCTTCATTGTAGGCCAATAGTATCCTGTCCTAAGGATCCTTGAGAACAATGCCCTGCCCCCAGTGTGATTTCCACAATCTCCTTCATGAAAATCCTTTAGGACTTCTTGAATTTCAGGATCCTCAATCCTTTAGGACTTCTTGAATTTCAGGATCCTCAATGCATCTCTCCATGTTGTATATATCTCATGATTGGAAGGATCCATGATCCTGAATGAGACTGTGCATTATCACTAGGAACGACTGCAAAATCCTCTTCTATCTCCATAGCTATGTGATCCTCAATAGCAGGAGCCAAAATATGGATGATAGGAATTTTGATATCCTCTGGAATCTTCAATGATGATCCAAGGTTGGCCAATGCATCAGCTTCTGCATTCTCTTCCCTAGGTACCTGTGTCAAACTAAAGGAAACAAAAGATAGTGCCAATTCCTTGACTATCTCTAGGTATTTGATTAGTCTTTCACCTTTAACAGTATAGGATCCATTAAAGTGATTAGTGATTAACAATGAATCTACATATACCTCAAGATACCTGATCCTCATGTGCTTGGCAATTTGCAAACCAGCTATCAAGGGTTCATATTCAGCCTCATTATTAGTAGTTTGAAACTCACAAGCTATTGAGTGGGGTATTATGTCCCCCTGTGGCGATTTTAGTAGTATTCCAAGTCATGTTCCTTTGACATTAGAGGCTCCATCGGTGAAGAGTATCCAAGGATCCTTAGTCTCTTCAAGCTGTTGAACTTCTAACTCAGCTTCCCTTTGTAAGTCACTGCTGAAATCTGCCACAAAGTCAGCTAAGGCTTGGGATTTAATGGCAGTCCTTGGTTCATATCTTATATCATAAGCACTAAGCTTTACTGCCCATTTAGCCATCCTTCCTGACATTTCAGGTTTCCTGAGAACATTCTTAATTGGAAAGTTAGTCTTAACAATAATGGCATGAGTTTCAAAATAATGTCTTAGTTTAGTAGATGCCATAATCAAAGCAAGGATAAGTTTTTCTAAATGTGAATACCTGGATTCAGCATCAAGCAAACTCTTACTTATATAATAGACAGGATGTTGTGTACCTTCGTGATCCTTAATAAGGGCTGCACTTACTGCTTTAGAAGATACCGCTAGATACAAGGATAATATATCCCCCTTTTCTGCTTTCATCAAGGCAGGAGCTGAGGATAGGTAATCCTTAAGGGATTTGAGAACATTCTCATGCTTTTCAGTCCACTCAAATTTCTTGTTCTTTCTCAGAATGTCATAGAATTCCTTACACTTGTTTGATGACTTTGATATGAACCTGTTCAAGGCTGCGATTCTCCCTGTCAACCTCTGCACATCCTTAGCATTGGCAGGAGATTTGATATTCACAATCACCTTGATTTGCTCTGGACTTGCTTCTATGCCTCTTTTTGTTACCATGTAGCCTAGGAACTTGCCTGCTTTAACACCAAAGTGACACTTTGAAGGATTCAATTTCATATTGAATTTGTCAAGGATATCAAATGCTTCCTCCAGGTCTCTAAGGTAATCCTCAGCTCTCTTGGACTTAACCACCATGTCATTTATATAGACCTCCATAGTGAGTCCTATTTGTTCCTTAAACATCATATTGACTAGCCTTTGATAAGTAGCACCTGCATTCCTTAGTCCAAATGGCATAGCAATATAACAATAGATACTAGTTGGGGTCATAAAGGTTGTGTCCTCTTGATCAGATGGTTCCATCTGAATTTGTTGATATCCAGATGTAGCATCCATAAAAGTCAACAACTCATGACCCGCAGTAGCATCCACCATGGAGTCAATTCGGGGTAATGGGAGAGGATCCTTGGGACATGCCTTGTTTAAATCAGTGAAATCGACACATACCCTCCACTTTCCGTTTTTCTTTTGAACAACAACCACATTGGCTAACCATCTTGGATACTTAACCTCTCTAATCATACCTGCTCGGAGCAGCTTATCTACCTCCTCCTGGATAATGGCGTTCCTCTCAGGTGCAAACTTCCTCCTCTTCTGATGTATGGGTTTGAATGACCTGTCAATGCCAAGCTTATGAGTAATTATATCTTTAGAGATACCTGTCATGTCTTCATGCTTCCAGGCAAAGGTAGTTTTTCTCCTCTTGAGGAAGGATACCAAATCCTGTTCGATGTTGCTGAGGATCCCTGATCCTATGAAGACTTTGGACTCAGGATCATGAGGATCCATAAGGATATCTTTCACATCTTGGTCTCTTGCCTCCAAGATATCTCTTGGAGGTTGCTTTAATTGCTATTGCTCCCTTGGTGTTGAGGTTGGCTTCATTGATGAGGTATAGCAATTCTTTGCTTCTTGTTGGTCAATCTCAATCTTCACCACCTCCCATGGGCTAGGAAGCTTTACACATTAATGATATATAGATGGGACTGCCTTCATGTCATGTATCCATGGCCTGCCAAGGATAACATTGCAACAGGATAAGCAATCTATAACACAAATTTTTTTATAAGAATGAAGTCCCTCTATGTAAATGGGAAGTTTAATGTCCCCCAATGTGTTCTTGGTTTCTCCACTGAATCCCAAAAGTACTGAGGATCTTGGGACAATGTCCGATTCAGGAATGTTCATCTTCTTGAGGACATCAAGCTGAATGATGTTTACTGAGCTTCCTCCATCTATTAAGATCCTGCGAACAAAATGATTAGATATAAACAAGATAATAACAAGACCATCATGATGAGGATCGTGAACATCAACACGATCGTCCTCATCAAAAGTTACAACTTTCTCCTGTGTAACAGTAGAGGTTCGGATGGGTCTATCTCCATTATCCATCTTGGTCTCCTTGGCATGCCTCTTGGCTGTTGAAAAGGAAGTGCCACATATATCTGATCCACCGGATATGAAGTTAATAATTTGTGCATCAGCAGGAGGAGCAGGAGCTCTTTCTGGAACTTTTTCAGGATCCTGGATCCTTGACTTTTTTCTTCCCAACAGCTCCTTCAAGTGTCCTTTGCTTAACAGGTAACCAATCTCTTTTCTCAGTACAATACATTCTTCAGTGAGATGACCGAAATCTTCATGATATGTACACCATTTGGATTTGTCTTTTGTTGCAGCTGGCTTATCACTTTTTCTGAGCCATCTTGCTTTTTCACCTAGGTTCTGCATTGCAAGGATTAGTTCATTGTTATCAACAAAAAAAAACAATATTCAGAAATTGGTGGATAATCCTCATCATCCTCTTCCTGTTCCACTGCATGCACATTCTGGTTATCAGACTTGTTATAAAACTTTGACTTGTTGTTCCTGAAGTAGGATCCTTGCTTTTCCTTCTTCGAGGATCCTGCCAGTCTTTCTTGGATCCTTTTATCATCCTCTAAACGGATGAATCTAAGGGCCCTGGTTCTTACTTCATCAAGATTCCTGCAAGGGGTCATGACAAGATCATCATAGAACAATGAATCCCTAAGTAAACCCAATTTAAAGGCTTCCACAGCCGTAGCTATATCCAGATTAGGAATATCTAAGGATTCTTTACTAAACTTAGTGATATAATCTCTAAGTGATTTATTTTTACCTTGTGTTACCCTATATAGATCACTAGTTCAACGTTCAAATTTTCTACTACATGAGAATTGGCTATTAAAAAGATTAACTAGATTAGCAAATGAAGTAATAGAGTAAGGGGGAAGACTTAGCAGCCATTTAAGAGCTGATCCTGTTAAAGTGGATCCGAAACCCTTGCATAGACATGCTTCTTTTAACCTCTCCGGGATGGGATTGATCTCCATCCTTTCTCTGTACTGAGCTACATGTTCTTCTGGATCTGTTGAACTATCATATAGCTTCATGGTTGGTATTTGAAACCTTTTCGGTATCTCAGCATCACAAATAGGGGGTGCAAAACGAGATATCATGTGGCTTTCATCTGCAATTTCAGGAATGGGCTTAACCACTCCTGGAACGCTGGATATCATATCCTTCAGTTTCTGTAATTCCCTAGCCATAGCTTGATTGATACGTGTATCCTACACAAAGTCATGGTTAGTGTTATAAGAATTATTCAAAGTGTTACCTCCTGAAGGATTCAAGTTTGGGACTACGGATGTGAATCCATATTGACCGGATTCTGGTATAATTGAGGGACCAGATGATGCAATGGTCTGCATTGGGATGAAGTCTCCCAGATGAATATCTGAACTTTCGGGCTGAATATTCCTTAAGGGTCCCTGATCCTGGAAGATGTTGGATCCCTGATGCACCGAGACTGGGGGTCTTGGAGGATACTCCATGGATCCGTAAACCTGAGATGAAGATCTCTGAACTTGAGATGAGGATCCTTGAACCTGGAAGGGTCCCAGACCCTGGGAGGATCCTTGACCCTGAGATGAGGATCCTTGAACCTGAAAGGATCCCTGACCCTGGGATGAGGATCCTTGAACCTGAAAGGATCCCTGACCCTGGGATGAGGATCCTTGAACCGTTTGTACTCCCACATATCCTCCGGAATTGAAGAAGGATCCCTAATACTGAGACGATGATCCTAAAGGCTAAAAGTAGGATCCTTGAGCTTGCGTTATTGCTGATGATCCAAAACGCATTCCCAATGATCCACCTTGAAACTGGACATCAGCTAGAGTAGAGTGTTGGGTAGTTATGACTGGAGTGTCAAAATTCAGTGATCTAGGCACCAATGGAGAGTGATCCTCCGCTGATCTCTTCAATTTCTTGATGTCATCAATCTCTCGAAGGATCCTGTCATTGGTTTTGTCCTGCTGCTGCATGTAATCCCTCATCTGCAAAATCAAAGAATAAAGATCACTGTTAGAAGGGCTAGAAGAGACAGCAGAAGTTGGTGGTTTTGAGAAAATGGGGCTTTGTTTCTTCGCAGCATTTTCCGCATTCTTCTGGGATCCAAAAGGTGGTGGATGCAAAGGTGGAATGCCCTGTGAAGAAGTGACTGCCGGCATAGAGCTTGAAGTGTTCTTCACTGAAGAAGCCATGTGGTTGAAGGTGATGAACCGGAATGACCGAAATGAACAAAATTTCTTAAAAATGAAGCACCAATTGCCCCACGGTGGGCGCCAAACTGTTTTGGTCAAAAATCAGACTAGGATAATGCAACCAAATCTTATTTTGTGAGGTGTGATGCTTGAATTAACTAGTAAATGTATGAACAATTTGTAGATGAAATGAATAAGAGACACAAAGATTTATACGAGGAAAAAGCCCTTGATCAATGTATGTTCTCCGGCACAAAAAACCTCGGGTGATGGAAACTACGGATCACCAACTATATTAAACAAGTAAAGGTTACAAATCGGGATGATAGCAAGCTTGTTACAAGGATCACTAGTGTGTAAAATGTATGTAATCGCCAATGAATTGCAGAGAGTTCGCGAGAGTGTGTGTGTTTGCTAATTGTTCTAACTATCAAGCTCGTCGTTCCCTTTAAAAATAGAAATAAACTAAATAACAAGCAATCCGCAAACTGTGCAAGCTACCCACGACTTCCATAACGGTCATTCTAGCTATGCACGTGCAGAATATTAGAGCATATTCTCCAGGAATCTCAGCAAGACCAAGTCTCACTCGTTCATTCCTGCAAAACAAGTTCAAATATAGTGGAAACAACCATTAGTGTTAGGATAACAATGAGGACCCTGGATCCTTAAACCTGCAATGTCTTCTGAGGATCCTTAATTCAAACACAATTGAGGATCCGTGATCCTGGCTGCACTTGTGGATCCGTGATCCTTAGGCTTAGAAATCTATGCCTAACAGTATCCAAGTCTTGAACCAAGTTTTCAGCATTTCCTTCAGGATCACGGAGGCTTGTTCTAGCAGTAGGAACCACCATCTCTGTAGGGATCACTGATTCTGCTCCAAACACTAAAAAAAATGGAGTTTGGCCAGTAGCATTCTTGGGAGTTATCCTATCAGCCCATAGCACATAACGTAGCTCTTCTGTCCATTTTCCTTTCTTGGATCCAAGCTTCTTCTTCAAATTGTTGATGATGATCTTGTTGGATGATTCTGCTTGACCATTAGCTTGTGGGTGGACTGGTGTTGATGTTATCATCTTAATCCCCCAGCTGTCACAAAAGTTAGTAGGTCTACTCCCAATAAATTGGGATCCATTATCACAGACAATTTTAGAGGGAATACCAAATCTGGTAATAATGTTTCTTTTAATAAAGGATATCACTTCTTTTTCTTTGACTTGAGCAAAGGCTTCAGCTTCTATCCACTTGGAAAAATAATCAGTCATGGCAAGTGTTTTGGTTAAAAATCAAGCAATGATAGTGCAACCAAACTTTCTGTTGTGAGGTATGATGCTTGAATTGATGAACAACAATAAGGATCACTCTGAAATATAATGAACAAGTGACACGAAGATTTATACGAGGAAAAAGCCCTTGATCAATGAATGATCTCCGGCATAAAAAACCTCGGGTGATGGAAACTACCGATCACCAACTCAAATTAAACATGAAATGTATTACAACTTCGGATGATAGCGAGCTAAGTACAAGGATCACTATAGTGTATTGTGTAAAAAAGTGTGTAATCGCCAAGTGAATTAACGAGAGCTGGTGAGAGCAATTGTCAGAGTGTGTGTGTAGCCAAAAATAGCCAAGTGTTTCTAAATAGCTCGCTACCCCGTTTAAAAATGGAAAATATCTAAACTAACAAACATTCCGCATTTCATGCAAGTCCCCCACGAACTCCATAACGTCCACTTTAGGTAAGCACGTGCGGAATAAGTCATGGAATATGCTCCAGGAATATCGCCAAGACCAAGTCCAAGCTCGTACTCCTGTAAAACAATACCATATTCAAAGTAGACAATCGTTAGTATAAGGATCCTTAAGATGATCCATGATCCTGATCCTGAAACACTTCTGAGGATCACCAATTCAAACAGAAGTGAGGATCACCAAACCCAACAGTAATTGAGGATCACAGGTCATTCAGAAATCATCCCCTAACAATTGCCCCCAAAATATAAGGAGTAATTATGTAAATAAACGAGTTGTATTTTGTTCTTATCCGCAATCAATCAACGGATAACTAGCCGTTGTAATCGGACTAGCCGTTACGAGCATGACGTCACTGAAGTGACTATCCTGCAAGATCATCATTATAAATAGGAGTTAGAGATAGGGATCAATCCGCATTTAAATTCAAGAGAAACTCCCTTTAAATTCATATCCGAAGATCAAGCAGGTATCTCTCTTCCTCTTCTTCCTTTACGTTTTCTTTCTCTGCTCCTTCTTTCTTCACCTTCTTCATAATCAAGATGATGCTAAGATCTTCACCGGCTAAGGATCACAAGAAGGACAGTCCTCTTAAAAGCCAGGGGATCATCAAAGATTTGGCGAATGAAAGGTGCTGCTTCACTGATCCACAAATAGACAGAATACGCCATTGCTTTCCGGCAAACACCGATTTCAATCCATTTGACCCCACCGTTCTAAGTGATTATATTTCTGAAACTTGGGTAGCTTTTCCGGTCACCCCTTTCACAATAGGATACTCATATCCTTTCCTTGAATTCACCCAGTCTTTCTTCTCCCTCACCGGCATCTCCTACATTCAAGCTATGCCAATGATCTAGAGGGTTTTATATACCCTTGAAAGAATCATTGAGCAAGAAGGGATTGCTCTTGGAATTTCGGAGTTGGCAGAGATGTATGACCTTGTAACATTTGGATCCCACCAATATCTACTCAAGCGTAAACCCGGTGAAGAACACCCAATCTTCAAAGCCACTAAAAATGATACCAACTGGAAACGGCGTTTTTTCTTTGTCAGAAGGGATTCTATCTCTGATGGAAAGGATCTGCCAAGGAAGTGGAGCACCCATGGTAGGATAGAGGATCCTGAGGAGGATCACCAGATGACCTTGTTTTTGTCTAAGGATCACTAACATACTTTTGTTCCTTTTTTGCAGCTATTACTGTTGCACACCTTATTACAACACCTGCCACGAAGGAAAGGCTTGCTGCTTTTCGGAAGCTTGATCCTGAAATAAGATCATTCAAAGCAAATACCCAGGATTCTCAAGAGGTATCCTCAGGTTCTGTTACGATGTCAAGTAAGTATCCTGTTTATATGTAATCTTCTACTATAATAAAGCAAACTTAAAAAAGCTGAGGTGTCACAAATCTAAGCCTTCTATCCTACTTGTCAACATATGAAGCCCTCAATAACAAACATTTCTCTCTCTCTCTTGGCGACGGTTGCCGGTGGCTCGACGTCGGTGGTGAAGGCAGGAGTAGTGTGTGAGGTCGCCATTTTCTGTGGTTTGGACCTCTATCCCTACTTCTCCTCTATCCCCTTCCATTCGCTGTCCGGAATCGTCTTTCTTGTGTTTCTCCGTTTGGCTCACCGGAAGCTGGGTTGGCTCGACGATAAGATTGGGATTTGCCTAGCGGGCGAGGTCAAACGCTTCGTATTCTGTCTGCGTGCTGTGTTGTGACCTTTCTCTCTAGTTGGTCCTAGTTTTATCCATTCACTGCCTGGTTCGGGTGAGTGCTGGGTGCTTGGTTGGAGGGGATGGCGGAAGGTTGTGTGAAATTTTACGTGGCTAACATCCCAGATGGTTGTAGACCATGGGATTTGGCCTCTGCTCTTAGTTCTTTTAGGGAGCTGTCTGGGTCTTACATTGCTAGGAAGAAGAGCAAGGATGGGTTGAGGTTTGGTTTCGTGACGTTTAAAGGGGTCAAGGAATGGAGAGTTGTAGAAAGAGACCTGCAAGGTTTTAAGCTTGGACCGTGTAAACTCTCTATCAATCGGGCTAGATATGCGAGAGAAAACGGGGTGGATATTGATAAGGTGGATGTTCCGGTTATGGATCACCATCAGCCTAGGAAGGAGAGTGAGAATGTTTCTTTGAATTTCCTGAAGGAGGCGTTTACCAGGAATGGAGTTTCGTATAGTTCGGCTCTGTTGAACAAAGAGAAGGAATCTAAAGAGTTGTTGGACGGTTCTGGGGAGGATGAGAAGGTGGTGGAGGTGCACAGTGAGACAAGTGCCTTCTTTGATTTTCAAGGTAGATCGGTAGTGGGTCGGGCAAAGGACGTGGAGGTGCTTATCAACCTGAAAGATTCTCTTATTAAGGCAGGTATCGGAGAGTTCAAGATGTTTTATCTGGGGGGTTTGAATGTGTTGATTGTTTTTGAAGATGAGACGGAGGCTTCGGATTTGGCGCTCAACGTGAACTTATGGAGAGGCTGGTTCGATCCTCTAGATATTTGGTCGGGTCAGACATTGGCATACGAGAGGGTGGCTTGGGTTAAATTTCATGGTATTCCGTTACATCTGGCAGAGAACAAGGTGTTCGATGACGTCGCGTCGTTGTTCGGTAAAGTTGTTAAGGGAGCCCAGTTGTCTCCGTTGGATTGGGATCTTTCATCAGCTTGTGTGGGTATTCTCGTGGATAAGGGGCCTAGAATCTCCGGTTCAGTCACCTTGAATTGGAAGGAAAAAAAGTTTAAAATATGGGTAGTAGAAGAATTGTATGATTGGGTTTCGGATAGTTTCCTTGTCGAAGGGTGGCCGGATCCGGTTGCCGTCGACATTGGAGGAGTTGACGATGGGTTGTCTTCAGATGAGACGGAGTCCGTGCAGGAAGTTGAAAAGTTGGAGAGGCACGTATGAGTGCATGGGGAAGTTAATAATCTTGGGAATGAACAAGAGGTAAGAGAAAAGGTTGTGACGGCGGATATTCATGATGGGTCTCCAAAGGTGTCGGGTGAGTGTCCCAAGGAGGGTGGTACCCACAGGTTTGGGGATGTGCCTAGGTTTGGTGAAGGACAGTTTCCAGTGGACCCCAAGGTGGCTTGCTTGGATAGTGGGGGTCCAATTAGCGTGGGGATTGAAAATGTGGGTTACGTAAGTGGGCCTGATAATCGCTTTGGGCCTGAAGGGGAGGTCTGCTTTGTGGGAGGTAAAGGTAGTAAGAGGCCCAAGAAAAAACTCTCCATCCTTAGGGGCAGGAAAGTGGGAAGAAGGATATCGATTAACAGTCCAGGGGAAGAGGTCAGGCCCAAGAAAAGGACTAGAGTGGATTTGGAAGATAGGTTCGATTTAAATAAATATTTCGACCCAAACTACAACTGGGTGTCTTCTCCGGAAGAAGGGAGTTCGCAAGAGGATAAGAATGAAGAGGAGATAAGTGGCTCTTTGGAGGAAAGGTCTTTACAGGTTCCGGTTGCCGATGAAGAGCATTTTATTCAGGCTTCTATAGATCCGTTGGAGATGGGTAATGGTAGAAAGGGAGATATCAACAGCGATCCGGTTCTATCAAAGGAAGTCGACGATACTTTGGATATGGGTAACGTGGTGGGTGCAAGGCTGGGGAACTTCAGCATTTTGGTTCGAAACACGATCGTAAAAGAAGGTAACAATGTGGTTCTAAGATGAATTTCCTTTCCCTTAATATTAGAGGAGTCTTGGGTGGTAATAAGGCTGGTTGGGTTAGAGATCTGAGGGTTAAGAATGGGATCGGTTTCGTGGCTATCCAGGAAACTATGGTCTCTAATATTTCTGTGAATTTATTGGCGGATTTTTGGGGTAACCGAAATTTTGATTTTGTTGATGTTGATGCTGTTGGATCGTCGGGGGGGCTGGTGTGTATGTGGGATTCGAAAGTGTTTAAAATGGAGTCTTCGGTTAAAGACAGGAGTTATATTTTTATAAAGGGGCGATTGGTGGGCAGTGGGGAACATGTGAATATTTTCAACATTTATGCTCCTCAGAGTATTACTGCGAAAGCTAGGCTGTGGGATTCTTTGGCTGGTAGTATAGATTTGGTAACTGGGATGGTTGTGTTGGTTGGTGATTTCAATGTCGTTCGGTTCCCGGAAGAAAGGAAAAATTCTCGATTCAAGCCGGTGTGTGCCCGAAATTTTAATGAGTTTATTCATAAATGTGGTCTTCTGGAGTATAATATGCAGGGAAGGAAGTTCACATGTTCGCGTGATAACGGGAATAAGCTGAGTAAAATTGATAGAGTGCTTGTTTGTGCCGATTTTTTTAACAAGTGGCCAAGTGCT
This sequence comes from Helianthus tuberosus, assembly GCA_030545235.1. Lineage (NCBI taxonomy): Eukaryota > Viridiplantae > Streptophyta > Magnoliopsida > Asterales > Asteraceae > Helianthus > Helianthus tuberosus. Next base: position 30,319,631 of record CM060373.1, on the reverse strand, counting down.
TGTCTTAGAGCGCATCCGAGTTATTGGTCTGATCATTGCCCTTTGTCCCTTGGGGTGGTCGATACAAATTTCGGTCCTCGTCCGTTTCGTATTTTTAGCTCTTGGTTAGATAGTCCTGGTTTCGAGGTGGCGGTTAAGGAGGTAGTGGGGGATGGGGTTCTAAACGATCCCCTGGACACAAGCTTATCAAAGAAATTCTTCCGGATCCGCAAGAGATTGAGATTGTGGAGAGAGGAATTTTTAGAGAATGAGAAGGAGGAAAGGAAGGCTAGGACGGACTTGGAAGCATTGGAAGAAGTGATTGAAGAGATGAGCTGTCGGAGGAAGAGGAATGGGTGTTTGCGGAAAGTAAAAAATTAATCAAGGAGATAGGGGACAGAAAATCCCTTGATCTCAAACAGAGATCGAGAGTTAGGTGGGCAGTTGATGGAGATGAAAATTCTAAATTTTTCCATGCTTGTATTAATAATCGTAAAGCCTCCAATCACATCCCGGGTTTGATGATTAATGGGGAGTGGTGTTCGAAGCCGTCTAGGATTAAAAAGGAGATTTATTCGTTTTTTCGAGAGAAGTTTGTGGAAGAAGTGGAGTTTCGGCCCGCTCTCTGTTGTGATAATATTAAAGTTTTATCTTCTCAGCTCAGGGAGAACTTGGTGGTTCCCTTCTCCAAAGAGGAGATAAAGGGTGCTGTTTTCAGTTGTGGGGATGACCGATCTCCAGGTCCGGATGGGATTAATTTCAAATTCTTGAAGAAATTTTGGTATTTATTCGAGGAGGATTTTCTAAAAATATTTGGTAGTTTTTATGATCAAGGTACTATTAATGTTGGGAGCGGTTCCTCTTTCATCTGTTTGGTTCCTAAAGTTAAAGATCCTGTTTCGTTGGGTAATTTCAGGCCTATCAATCTTGTGGGGGTTATTAGCAAAGTGATATCAAAAGTGTTGGCCAACAGGATGAGATTGGTTTTGGAGGAGGTTATTTCAGATTCGCAGTCTGCTTTTCTTGAAGGAAAATACATCCTTGATGGTCCGCTTATCGTGAACGAAGTTATTTCGTGGTTGAAGAAGAAGAAGTCGAATGCCTTTATTCTGAAGATTGACTTTGAAAAGGCTTACGACAACGTTAATTGGAATTTTGTTATATCTATTTTAATTCAGATGGGGTTCCCTTCTCGGTGGTGCTGTTGGGTTCTTGGTATTCTTAAATCTGCCAGATCTTCGGTGTTGGTGAATGGGTCCCCGACTTTCGAGTTCAGTTGTAGTAAAGGTATGAGACAAGGAGATCCTCTTTCTCCGTTCCTCTTTTTGGTGGTGATGGAAGCTCTCCCGTGTATGCTGGTTAAGTCTAGACATGTGGGGGTGATTAGCGGTATTAACCTTCCTAACGACGGTCCGGTGTTGTCGCATTTATTCTACGCGGACGACGCTATCATTTTTGGGGATTGGTCAGTTGAGGAAGTTAAAAAAGTGGTTAGAATTCTTCGGTGTTTCCACATTTGCTCGGGTTTGAAAATTAATATTGCTAAATCGAATCTGTTTGGTATTGGAGTGTCCTTGGTCGAGACAGAGAATTTGGCTTCTATAGTGGGTTGTAAACCGGACTCTACGCCTTTTATGTATCTGGGTTTGACGGTTGGTGCTAATATGAACCGTATTAATAACTGGAGACCTATTTTTGATGTTTTTGAAAGGCGTCTTACAGCTTGGAAATCGAATCTTCTCTCTATTGGAGGTAGAGTTATCTTGATTAAATCTGTTTTAGAAAGTTTGCGGTGTTATTATTTCTCTTTGTATAAGGCTCCCAAAAAAGTTATTCATGATTTGGAAGCTATTATTAAGAGATTCTTGTGGGGAGGTTCTAGCGTGGGCAAAAAGATGCATTGGGTTGGGTGGGAGCGGGCGGCGTCTCCCAAGGATTGTGGGGGTTTGGGTCTGAGCAGGTTGGGGGATATTAATGTCGCTTTACTCTCCAAGTGGGGGTGGAGGTACAAGGCCGAGCCTTTAAATATTTGGAGGAAAGTTATCACGTCCTTACATGCTAATAGGAAATCGTGGGAGTGTGTTCCGTTTAGAGCGTCTCTTGGGGGTGTGTGGGGTAACATAGCGAAGCTCTTCTCGAAAATCAGGATTAATGGATCTCCGTTGCGTAATTGTATTAAAGGTATCGTTGGTGATGGTAAAGAGGTCCACTTTTGGTTGGACCCGTGGCTGGCGGTGGAGCCGTTAAGATTAGTGTTTCCGGATCTTTTTCGGTTGGAGGTGGATAAAAAATGCAAAGTTTCAGAACGTATAGTAGAAGAGGATTCGGGTCGTGTATTCAGGTGGCGGTGGAAGAGGGCTCCAGTTTCGTCTTCGGAAATTGCGGAATTTCATCAATTACTTGTGCTGGGTCAGGGGGCTGTGTTAGTGGGTGGTAGAGATAGATGGTGTTGGAATGCCGACTCTAAAGGTATTTTCTCTGTCGCTAGTGTGAGAAAACTCTTGTCTTTTGGGTTGGATGTTAGTAGTAGATTTGTTATGCATTGGTGTAATTGGGTCCCTTTAAAGTGTAATATTCTTGTGTGGAGGGCAGAAATGGGCAAGCTCCCTTCGTGTTTGGCTCTTAGAAATAGGAATGTTTTGGTTGAAAATGTGGTCTGCAGTCTTTGCAATGTCTGTGATGAATCGGTGGATCACATATTCACTTCGTGTACGGTTGCGGAGAGGGTTTGGAGCTGGATAACGGCCTGGTGTAAAGTTCCCGTATTCCTGATTTTCTCGGTAAAAGACCTGCTGGAATAGCATTTGTTCTCGGGACTTTCGGGTGGTGCTAAAGTTGCGTTCCAAGGGATAATTACGGTAGCCTGCTGGTGCTTATGGCTGGCAAGAAATGACGCCAGGTTTAATGGAACTTCGGTTAAGATCAACAACATTTGCAGCCAAATAAAAGCTTTGGGATTTTTGTGGTTTCATAATAGATCGAAGTTTAAGGAAGTTTCTTGGGTAGAGTGGTGTAGATTTGTTAATATGTAATTTTCTGTTTGTTTTGTGGCCTTCCCGGTCTGCGGGTTGGCTTGTTGTTTGTGTTTGTTAATGAAAGTAACCGTTCAAAAAAAAAAAAAGCCCTCTCTTTCATTTGATCCTATTTGTCATTTTCTGTGTTTTTTCTTTTTCTTTTTAAAAAACCTAAAGTCAAATCTGGGGAGTTGTTGCTCACAAATCTCAGAAGGGCTATGCCATGCCAGCTTTCCTCAAACCACTAACCTCATTCAAAATTCAAATTCAAAGAAAAGAGCACGATAGAAGAGAGGAGAGAGTTGAAGGGATCAGGCATAATCTCTTACCCGTCACTTTCTCGCTTTCTCTCTGCCCACTTTCTCTCTGTAGTTTTTTAAAAACATCTCATTCAAAATTCAAATTCATTATTTCCCTTAATCTCCAAAACCCTAAACCCAATCTTTTCCCATGGAAGACAACGCTGGGTATCTTCTCATCTCTCTCTGATTGTTTCACAAGCTCTGGTTCCCTCCTCTGGCTACTTTTAGGTTATGCCGTTAACCCTACAAGTACCTTCCTTCCTTCATTCTCCTCCTTTTTCATTTTCAATTTAATCCTTCTTTCGTCTTCGATACGTTACCTCAGATCTCCATTTCGTTTTCGTTTCGATTTCGCTGAGTAGGTTATAGATCTGGTTTCTAGGGCTTCTGAAATGTGATTTACAGCTGGATTCGTTAGTTACGATTGAAATCTGAATTCGATCTGGAATTAGGTATAGATTTGTTGAATATTTGTACCTAATTAGAGATATAATTATGATTTGCAGGCTGATTTTGTTTAATATTGTTTAGTTTGGAATTAGGTATAGATTTGTAGATTGTTTTGAGGTGTTATGTGGATTGATGAACCTCATAGAGATATGTTCATGATTTGTGCCTAATTAAGAAGTTGCATATACCTCTTTACCTTTTGTTGTGGATGTTGTGTTGTATAGTTATGGAAGTTTTGGTGTTTAGAATCTGAAAGATATGTTTTGTTATTTGTGATGTATACTGGATTTTCTGTAGCTATCATTAGGTTTAGATGCAAATTTAGAAGTCTGGTTTCAGCGTCCCAAAGACATTGTACGGAAACTGCTTTCAGGGGATCTAGACCTTGGTATTGTTGGCCTTGACACGTTAAGCGAATATGGATAGGTAACACAATGTAAGGAACAATATCAAGTTAATGGCGGCGCTATCTAGAGATTTATTCAAGGATTTTGTACGGTGAGTTTATGGCATTTGATTCCCCTTTTCTTTCCTATAACGTTTCTTCTATTTTTGTTGGGATAATTAATTACATTACTATTTTTTTCGTTTAAGTCTAAATTTACTCTCACTGGATCTCTACAGATTTCCGTAGAAGGTTGCAGATTCCATGGTTTTGTTCCTCTGTAATGGTGTGGTGCTGATGGGGATTCGGAAATAATTTAGCAGGTTTAAGCTGTAGTTGTGTCTGTTTTTTCGGTTTCGTACTCATACAACTAAATATGAGTGTAAACTGTGTTTCTTATTAACTTATGTGTAGGACCAAGATTCCCTTTTCAAAGATGATGAGTTATGAAATCTGCATATAGGATGGAAAGAGAGCTTAAACCTCATTTGTCTATTCTGGTTGGCTAATGTAAGTTTGACTTCTATCTTTTGTGAGTAAGTGCCACTCATAGGTGTTGGTGAATTGTAAATTTATATTATATTTCTATTTAATATGATTTGTTATTGTCACAATATATGTTTGATTTATCATTTATTTGTGTATATTTTTGGTGATTTCTAATTAATTTTTTCTTCCTTTTCGGGATGAGTTTATTCTTACGTGGTTTTATGGGAAGACTACTATTAGGTTGAAGATTACAAAACTAAAGGTGTATATAGCCTACCCTAAAGATTGTGCAACAATTTAAAAGATCATTCCACTAACAGAAATCGGTATGTCTCAACTTTCGTTTTACTTTACTTTTTAGTAGACCTGGCAAACGGGTCAGGTCGGGTTGGGTCGGGTCATGGGTCAAAACAGGTTTGGGTCAAAACGGGTTCGGGTCAAAACGGGTTTGGGTCAAAACGGGTCAATTAAAATAAGGGTTGTTTTGGTTCCGGTCAAAACGGGTTCGGGTCGGAACGGGTTCGGGTCAGAACGGGTTCGGGTTGAAACGGGTCCAGGTCAGAACGGGTTTCGGGTTGAAACGGGTCGGTTTGGTTAAAAAATGCTTTTTTCTATTACTATTTTAGCATTAGTATTATTACCAGATACATTCTTTGAAAGACGTCTCTTTATTAATCTTAATTAAAGATACAACTGCTGTAATAACCTTTACTGCCAACGTATATCCTTAATTCATAAGTAGACGATAAACGTAAAACATATATTCTGCATCATTATAAACATGTAACACCAACCAGTCAACTATTTTAGCATTAGTATTATTACCAGATACATAAGGTGCACAATGCACATGTGAACACAAACCGGCTCTCGTCGAAACGGTACAAGTCGAAACCGCTCGCGTCGAAACCCGTCCCGGCCCGTAACTCAATTTGAACTGAACCCGTTCCGATCCAAAACCCGTTTCGTGACGTAACCCGTCTCGTGCGGACATAGTTGTTAATTGCGACCATAGCGGTCGCTATAGCGCGCCTTATGGCGATGCGACCAAGTGTCGCTATGCTGCTCATGGCGATGACTAGCGACTTTTAGCGTTTTTTTTTTTTTAAGTTTCTGACTTTTTTTTTAAGTTTCTGACTCTCGGTCTGGGCCTTAATACAAAAAAATAAAATAAATAGCCCACGCGGGCCTGGGGTTTTCGGAGCTGCATTCGTGCGGGCATGCACGAGTTCAATTAAATTTCAATTCAGAAACTCATTTTTTGCACCCCCCCTGCGCGCGGGTAGGACTTGTGGTAAAACATGTCATAAAGCTACAATGGAGTAGTAAAGACTTTACCTTATAAACAATCACTAACTTTGTTAACACACCGATGTGGGACAAAGTATTTACCACCTTTTGAGACTTTCATTCACACACCCAACATATAAGTCCTTTGCTACTAACTATTAGTTTTTGTTAAATATACATGTAAAATAACATATATACAAGGGTATTTTGATGTAATATACATATAAAAATTTTCAAAAATCTTTTTCTAGTGCAATCGCTATTTATAAAATAGCCGTCGCTATTTGTCGCTATTCGCTACGTAGCCTAGCCATGCCTTGTCGCTATTTGTCGCTATTCGCTATCGACAACTATGCGTGCGGATACTTGTGCCGGCTCGAAACCCATTCCGATCCGAAACCTGCCCCGTTTCTTTAAGACACTAACCCATATCGACCCATTTCTTTAATGTTGTCAACCCGCTTTGACCCGGAAATAACAAGATGAAATTTCAAGTGACCCATTATGACCCATTTAGTTAAAATATATTACCCAAACCAACCCATATAATTTTAAAAGCAACCCAAACTGACCCACTTGGAAGGCTTTGGGTCAAGATTGCCTCCTCTACTTTTTAGTTAAACACGCTAGATCCAATAAGACGAGTCTCAAGTCGGAACACGAGCAAAGAGTTAGGTTTTCTGTTTCTTTTTTTTATATTTGACACATTACTTTCTGTGTTATTTATAGAGATTGGATATATTTGTTTGTGGCGACCAAATACGCAAGGGTGCTGCTCTTAAAGCCGTTCAGATCGCAGAGATGTTGCTGTAACCGAGATGTTTCGTTTAATATATAGTTGATCTGATGTTAACCTTTCAAACAAGATCTACTTGCTGATATTCTATTTGACCCGTATCGTATTTTGTTACAGGTTCAGGTAAATTAAGATGTTGAATTAGCTGTTGAAGAGAATCTGCATTGTTTTAAAAAGTAGCAACGATACTAATTATAATTGAACCAGGTCACAACCTGACCTTTGATCAAACTTTCAATACTCCAATAACTTTTTATCTATCAATTAAATGCATATTATATCTCAAACTTCGTTTATATAATCTATTGCAGGTGTCGCACCTTCTATATCAGATGAAAATGTGGTAAGAGTAAAAATTGCAAATGTACTTGTGGAGTTGCAAGATGACGATAAGATGCAAGACCAGAGAGTTTAAACACGTTTGGTTTGATTTGATGTATTTTTTAAATCGATTTATTTAAACAAGTTAAATGACATGATGATATAGTTTTTTAGTAGTATTCGAATCATTAACTATTTGTATTTAACCAAAACTTAAAAAAAAATAACCATTTGAAAAGGTTAGTCATTTTTTAGATTAAAAAAAGGAGTAAAATCTTTACATCGAGAATCAAGCAATAAGAGAATGTCCTCAAGCAATAAGATGGAGCACCCAAGATTTCTTGCGACACTAATTATATAAGTTGCGTTTAACTTCTTGCGACGCTAAAGGTAAGTACCCTATCTTTATTGTCTCTTGCTTTACAAAGATGCAGCCTGGTGGAATTTTTGTTTAATTGAGGTTGATTATAAATGTATGGGACTTTGAGTCAAGAGATGTTTCAATATTTACGATCATGGAATATAGAACAGTTGTGCTTGATTGTATTTAGGTTTCCGTTTATTGTTTTCAAACGATTAAACATGTTTGTTATTTAAAAAATGTTCTCTGTTTTTTATAGTCATTTGTCATTTAATAAATTTTGGTATGTATGGTTTTCTAAAAACCGTTCGTGTCTGCACACGGGTGCCACTCCTAATAATTAATTAAAAGAGATTAACCGAAACAATAATTATAAATAATTAATGACAACCTAATATGATAAGTGTCCATCTAATGGTTTCTTTTAAGAGTAAACTGTCAAAATGGTCCCTGAGGTTTGGTTATTTTTACCACTTTAGTCCAAAACTCAAATCTTTTAAATCTGGGTTCCTGTGGTTTTAATTTTTGTCATTTTCATCCAAAATCAAAATCTGGTCAGATTTTTCAGTTAGCATCCAACTTTTTTGTCTTTTTTCTCTTTGTTAACGTATTATTATAACAAATTAAAAGAGAGGAAAAAGATAAAAAAAGTTGGATGTTCACTGAAAAATATAATCAGATTTAGCTTTTGTATTTTTTTTATTTATACACTTATGACTTATATAAAAATAATGGCCCAACCCATGTAGTAAATTGGGTGGGTTGGATAACCCGAAACCTGCGGGTATACCCGATGCCCGATGGGTATTTACCCGCTAGAAACCCGACGGGTTTTGGGATGGGTAGGGACAAGCTTATCTAACCGGGTTTGGGCTTGGGATTACCTAAACCCGTCCCAAACCCGACCCATTGTCATCCCTACTTATAAATCATATAAAAAAAAAATACTATTTTAGATATAGATTTTTTTAAAACAACCCATCACCCGTGAAGCTCACGGGTACATAACCTAGTTAAATGTTTAAATAGATAGTTAAATAGAAATAGGATAAGGATACTTATCTATTTTAGGTGTGTAGGCGCTGGAAAACCTTGAAGATCTGCCTCCAAATTCAGTGTCACTGATCTTGACACTGTTCGATCCTCCAAGAAAAAGTCTGCTGCTAGCCCCTCCGTCACAATCCCCAAGGCAACCACTTCAAAGGGAAGAGGTGGAAAGAAGAGGAAGACCTCTGAAGCTGAGAACCTACACGGCTTGCCTCTGATACGCCATCAGTTCCTCGAGTACTTTGCCGATGTAAGGATCACTGACTTAACTTGATTATCCTGCCCACTTGAGGATCATGTGATCCTAACTTTGCATTGTCTTGTTTGCAGAAATTTGCCGAAATCGAGGATTATGTTGGGAACGTAGAAGAGCTTGAGGAGAAATATTCTGATCTCCAAAAAGTGGCGGAGCTTAAGAATCACAAGATTGCCTCCCTCGAAAAGGATCTCCATGATGTCAAAACTCAGATGGTTGCAGCCCAGATCAATGCCGACTATGAGAAGCACGAGATCACAGAGGGTGCTAAAGTCTCCGCTGCCATTGCCATGTACAAGACCAAGCTGCAGATGGCCCAAGAAGCTCAGGATCTTGGTTTTGACATGAACAACTGGGACATGGAAGGCTGGAAGGCTAGGCTGGCTGAGTTGGAGGATGAGGCTGATGAGGTTCTGGCAATCGAGGCTGGTGGCAGTGGCAAGGATCAGGTGAAGGATACTGGAGCCAGAGGAGATGGTGATGCAGCGAAGGTGTAGGCTGCATGAATGGGCGATGAAGGACATTTCTAGACGTAGCCGGAGCCCATTTTTTTAAGTTTGATAGTTTGTTTTGGTTATGGTGTTTTTTGTTGAACAATGATGGGTTGTACTTAAACAATAGTAATTAGGGCTAAGGATCATGGATCCTTCGAACAATAGGTAGGATTACAAATGGTGGAGGGATCCTCTGTTTGGGGGATGAAGCCATTGTGATCCTGCCGTCTTTTGATTCTTGCACTACCAAGACCCTTAGACAATGGACACCCTTTTGCCTACACATGTGGACGGGCCACGTTTTGCTGGTAGAAACGTGGGTTGGCAATTTTGACAACCTTAAAGGGTTTAATCTTTTGTGAATAAAATAACTTTAACTTTTTAGCTTATCCTGTGTTGATATCCTTGTTAATATTTTGCTTTCCAACTGTTGTGATGTTTATTTTGTTTAAACTTATCAAGTAAAGAAAAATTTAAGAAATATCCCCAAAAAGTTTAGGATATGATCAAGGATCACATATCCCATAATTGATAAGTTCTAAAAAGTAATATAGTTTAAGGATCATAAGCTCAGTTGTCAAAGGATAAGGGTTATTCAAATAAATAATGAATAAAATCAAAATAGTTAAGGATCATACCTGAGAATCCAAGTTAGGATCCTATTCTTTAACATTTATAATCAGGATAACCCAAAAGACAAATCTTAGTAGAAAGTAAGGATCAAGGATCCTTGGTCGTTTATCTCCAAAAACCTGAAATAAGATACAACTTGGGACTAAGCCAACATAGGATAAGAGTTAGTAACTGGGGACAAGCCCAACAATTCTGGGGACAAGCCCAATATACTGGGGACAAGCCCAAAGGATAACTGGGGACAAGCCCAAAGGATCGTGTGTAAACTGGAGTATGGCCCTCACTGGCGACTATCCAAACTTAGTGACATGAAAATGCCAAAACCTTAGCTAACGTGAAAACGTTAGAAACCTTAGGAACGGATGTATGGTACGTCTACCATTATACGTAGGATCCTGAATATAGCCAGTACAATGAAATTGTCAGCCCCTAAAGCGAGTACTGGTCCCATTGCCATGAACTATACCAGGATCATCGTGCGCTACTGGTGAAACTGGGGACATGCCCAAACTGGGGTCAAGCCCAAATAACTGGGGTCAAGCCCAAATAACTGGATACTTCTGTGGATACTCAATCCTTAGTTAAGGATACCTGAACCTTCAAAACTCAAAATCAAGTGAAAGGAGGATAAAGGATACAGGATCCTTATCCTTATATAAGAGAATAAAAGAATGAAATAGTTTGAGATTAGAATGTTACCAAGATGAGGATCATCTACTCTGTAAGGATCCTTCAAGGATACTTGTCAGGTGAGGATCATGGATCCTTGTCACATAAAATATTTCTTCAAATGGACAGCATTCCAAGCTCTTGGTAGCAAATCACCTTCCATTGTTAGCAATCGATATGCCCCCTTTCCTGCTTCAGCTTCAATCAAATAGGGGCCTTCCCATTTTGGTGCCAACTTTCCATCAGCAGGATTGGTGGTATTCTGAAATGCTTTCCTTAATACCATATCACCAACTTGGAATTTCCTGATCCTGACATTTTTGCTGTAGGTTCCAGCCATCCTCTATTGATAGCTAGCTATCCTTATCCTTGCCAAATCCCTGATTTCTTCTATAGCATCCAAGTCTTGAACCAAGTTTTCAGTATTTCCTTCAGGATCACGAACGCTTGTTCTTGCAGTTGGAACCACCATCTCTGTAGGGATCACTGATTCTGCCCCAAATACCAAGGAAATGGAGTTTGGCCAGTAGCATTCTTGGGAGTTGTCCTATCAGCCCAAAGCACATAAGGTAGTTCTTCTGCCCATTTTCCTTTTTTGGATCCAAGCTTCTTCTTCAAATTGTTGATGATGATCTTGTTGGATGATTCTGCCTGACCATTAGCTTGTGGGTGGACTGGTGTTGATGTTATCATCTTAATCCCCCAGCTGTCACAAAAGTTAGTGGTTCTATTCCCAATAAATTGAGATCCATTATCACAAATAATCTCAGAAGGGATACCAAATCTAGTAATAATGTTTCTTTTAATAAAGGATATAACTTCCTTTTCTCTGACTTGAGCAAAGGCTTCAGCCTCTATCCACTTAGAGAAGTAATCAGTCATAGCAAGCATGAATACTTTTCCACCAGGTGCCTTAGGAAGCTTTCCAACTATATCCATTCCCCATCTCATGAATGGCCAGGAAGAGGATATAGGATGCAAGAGTTCTGCTGGTTGGTGAAGGATATTACTATGCCTCTGACAAGGATCACACTTCTTGGCATACTCCACAGCATCCTTCTTCATAGTGGGCCAATAGTATCCTGTCCTCAGGATCCTTGAGAATAATGCCCTGCCCCCAGTGTGGTTTCCACAATCTCCTTCATGGAAATCCTTTAGGACTTCTTGGATTTCAGGATCCTCAATGCATCTTAGATATGGTTCTGCAAGAGATCATTTATACAACATATTATTTAATATTGTAAATTGAGATACCTTAGTTTTGAAAGCCCTTGGGTTTTCTCCTGTAGGAATTTCTCCATGTTGTATGTATCTCATGATTGGGAGGATCCATGATCCTGAATGAGATTGAGTATCATCACTAGGGGTGACTGCAGAATCTTCTCCTATCTCCATAGCTACATGATCCTCGATAGCAGGGGTCAGGATATGGATAAAAGGGATCTTGATATCCTCAGGGATCTTCAAAGATGATCCTAGATTGGCTAATGCATCAGCTTCTGCATTCTCTTCCCTTGGTACCTGTGTCAAACTAAAGGATACAAAAGAGAGTGCCAATTCTTTTACTACCTCCAAATATTTTATTAGCTTTTCACCTTTAACAGCATAGGATCCATTAAAGTGATTAGTGATTAATAATGAATCTACATGTACCTCAAGATACCTGATCCTCATATGCTTAGCAATTTGCAAACCAGCTATTAAGGCTTCATACTCAGCCTCGTTGTTGGTAGTTTGAAATTCACAAGCTATGGAGTGGGGTATTATGTCCCCCTGTGGAGATTTTAGTAGTATTCCAAGTTCTGTCCCTTTTACATTGGAGGCTCCATCAGTGAAGAGAATCCAAGGATCCTTAGTCTCTTCAAGTTGTTGGACTTCTAACTCAGCTTCCTTTTGCAAGTCACTACTAAAATCTGCCACAAAGTCAGCTGAGGCTTGGGATTTGATGGCAGTCCTTGGTTCATATCTTATATCATATGCACTCAGCTTCACTGCCCACTTAGCCATCCTTCCTGACATTTCAGGTTTCCTGAGAACATTCTTAATTGGAAAATTAGTCTTAACAATAATGGCATGAGTCTCAAAATAATGTCTCAATTTAGTAGATGCCATAATTAATGCAAGGATAAGTTTTTCTAAGTGTGAATACCTGGATTCAACATCAAGTAAACTCTTACTTACATAATAAACAGGATGTTGTGTACCTTTGTGATCCTTAACAAGGACCGCACTTACTGCTTTCGAGGATACTGCTAGGTATAAGGATAATACGTCTCCCTTTTCTGGTTTCATCAAAGCCGGGGCTAAGGATAGGTAATCCTTAGGAGCTTTAAGGGCATTTTCATGCTTCTCAGTCCATTCAAATTTCTTGTTCTTCCTCAGGATGTCATAGAATTCCTTGCACTTTTCTGAGGACTTGGATATGAATCTGTTCAAGGCTGCGATCCTGCCTGTCAATCTTTGTACATCCTTAGCATTGGTAGGAGATTTGATATTCACAATAGCCTTGATCTGTTCTGGACTTGCTTCAATGCCCCTCTTTGTCACCATATATCCTAAGAATTTACCTGCCTTAACACCAAAATGACACTTGGAAGGATTAAGTTTCATATTAAATTTATCAAGGATATTGAATGCTTCCTCCAAGTCTTTAAGGTGATCCTCAGCTTTCTTGGACTTAACCACCATGTCATCTATATAGACTTCCATAGTGTGTCCAATTTGTTCCTTGAACATCATATTGACTAGCATTTGATAAGTAGCACCTGCATTCCTGTTTTGGTCAAAAATCAAGCAATGACAATGTAACCAAACTTTCTGTTGTGAGGTATGATGCTTGAATTGATGAACAATAATAAGGATCACTATGAAGTATGATGAACAAATGACACGAAGATTTATACGGGGAAAAAGCCCTTGATCAAGAGTTGATCTCCGGCACAAAAAACCCCGGGTGATGGAAACTACCGATCACCAACTTAAATTAAACAAACAATCTGTTACAACTTCGGATGATAGCGAGCTAAGTAAAAGGATCACTATAGTGTATCGTGTAGAAATGTATGAAAAATGCTAAGTGTTTTGTCGAGAGCTAATGAGAGCGGTTGTATGAGTGTGTGTGTAGCCAAAAAATAGCCAAGTGTTCTTTAAAATAGCTCGCTACCCCTTTAAAAATAGAAAATATCAAGCCTAACTAACATTCCGCAATTCGTGCAAGTCCTCCACGACTCCACAACATCCATTTCTGACCAAGCACGTGCGGAATAGACTGAGAATATTCTCCAAGAATGTCGCCAAGACTAAGTCCAAGTTGATATTCCTGCAAAACATTTACGAATTCAAAGTAGACAATCGTTAGTACAGGGATCCTTATAGTGATCCATGATCCTGATCCTGCAACACTTCTGAGGATCACTACTTCAGACAGAATTGAGGATCACTAAATCCAACAGTAAATAAGGATGACTGGTCGTTTAGAAATCCACCCCTAACAATTGCCCCCGAAATATAAGGAGTAAATATGTAAATAAATGAGTTATATTTTGTCGATCTTATCCGTATTTAACCAACGGATAACTAGCCGTTATAAGCGGACTAGCCGTTACGATCATGACGTCAGTGAGATGACTACCCTGCAGAATCATCATTATAAATAAGAGTTAGAGATAGGGATCATTTCACATTTAAGTTCAAGAGAACTCCCTTTAAATTCTGCTTCGACGATCAAACAGGTAACTCTTTTCCTTTCTCCTTTCTCATATTCTGCTATTCTTTCTTTACCATCATCTCGTTCAAAAATGATGCTCTGAAGCTCACCGGGCAAGGATCACAAGAAGAACAGCCCCTTAAAAAGTCAAGGGATCATCAAAGATTCCGCAAAAGAATGCTGTTGTTTCACCGATGCACAAATTGATAGAATCCGCCACTGTTTTCCAGCAAATACTGTTATCAGATCCTTTGATCCCACTGCTCTTAGTGACAACATCCCTGAAACTTGGGTAGCTTTCCCAGTTACACCTTTCACCATAGGATACACCTATCCTTTTCCAGACTTTACCCAATCCTTTTTCTCCCTTACCGGCATCTGCTACATCCAAGCTATGCCGATGATCTGGAGGGTCCTATATACCCTTGAAAGGATCATCGAGCAGGAAGGAATTGACCTAGGAATGTCGGAGTTGGCTGAGATGTATGATCTCACAATGTTTGGATTCCACCGATATTTGTTCAAACGTAAACCCGGAGAAGAACATCCCATCTTTAAGGCTACTAAAAACGATACCAACTGGAAACGGCGGTTCTTCTTTGTCAGAAGGGATTCTATCCCGGATGGAAAGGATTTGCCGAAGAAATGGAGCACTCATGGTAGGATAGGAGGATCCTTAGAAGGATCACTAAGTAAGCTCATTTTGATAATGATTACTAATATACTTTTGTTTCTTTTTGTACAGCTATCACATTCTCGCATATTATTCCTTCAGCTGCCACCAAGGGGAGACTTGCTGCCTTTAGAAAGCTTGATCCTGAAACAAGATCATTCAAGACAATCACCCAGGATTCACAAGAAGTATCCTCAGGCTCTGTCACCATGTCAAGTAAGTATCCTGTTCTTTTTATATTCAAATGTTTAAATAAATAGTTATATATGAATAGAATAAGGACATTTATCTGTTTTGGGTGTGTAGGCGCTGGAAAATCATCAAGATCCGCTTCCAAATTTAGTGTCACTGAGCTTGACACCGTCCGATCCAAGAAAAAATCTGCTGCTAGCCCCTCCGTTGTAATCCCCAAAGCTACCACTTCAAAGGGAAGAGGTGGAAAGAAGAGAAAGACTTCCGAAGCTGAGGATCTGCAAGGTCTGCCCCTGATCCGCCACCAGTTCCTTGAATACTTCAACGAGGTAAGGATCCTTGTCCCTGCTTTAGGTATCCAGCTTATTTGAGGATCACCTGTTCTTGAACTGCTCTTTATCTTCTTTGCAGAAATTTGTTGAGATTGAGGACTATGTTGGGCATGTCGAGGAGCAGGACAAGAAGATTGCTGACCTCCAACAAGTCGCATTGCTCAAGGATCTCAAGATTGCTGACCTCCAAAAGGATCTCAAAGATGCCAAAGCTCAGATAGCTACAATCCTGATCAATTTTGACTATGAGAAAAGCGAGATCACGGAGGATGCTAAGGTCTCCGCTGCCATAGCCATGTACAAGACCAAGCTCCAGATGGCTCAAGAAGCTCAGGATCCTGCCTTCGATAGGAGCAGCTGGGATGTGGAAGGCTGGAAGGCTAGGCTGGCTGAATTGGAGGATGAAGATGAGGCTGATGAGGTTCTGGAAATTGAGGCTAGTGGTAGTGGCAAGGATCATGGTGGTGAAGCTAGTGGAGCGGGAGATGGTGATGCAGCGAAGGTGTAGGCTGCTACAATGGGCAATGATGGACATTTCTAGACGTAGCCGGAGCCCATTTTTTAGTTTGGTTATGGTTTTTTCGTTTTGATGATGTTTTGATAATCAATGGTTGGTCTGTACTTGAACAATAGTAATTAGGGTTGAGGATCATGGATGATCCTTTGAACAATAGGTAGGATTACAAATGGTGGAGGGATCCTCTGTTTTGGGGATGAAGCCATTGTGATCCTGCCGTCTTTAATTTCCTGCACTTGTTAGACCTACGAACAATGGACACCCTTTGCCAACCCATGTGGACGGGCCACGTTTTGCTGGTAGAAACATGGGTTGGCAATTTTGACAACCTTAAAAGGGTTTAAGCTTTTGTGAATAAAATGACTTTAACTTTTTGGCTATATCCTGTGTTGATATCCTTATGGTTATTTTATTTTTCAACCTATTGTGATGTTCACGTTGTTTAAACTTATCAAGTAAGGAAAAAAATATCCCTTAAGAGTTAAGGATATGATCAAGGATCACATAAAAAATAGTTTAAGGATCATAAGTTCAGTTGTCAAAGGATAAGTGTCACTTAAATACATAATGAATAAAATCAAATCAGTTTAGGATCATACCTGAGAACCCAAGTTAGGATCCTATCCTTCAACACTTAAAATTAGGATAACCCAAGATACAAACCTTAGTTGAAAGTGAGGGTCAAGAATCTTTGGTCATTTATCTTCACAAACCTGAAATAAGATATTACTTGGGACTGAGCCAATTAAAAGATGAATGTTAGTAACTGGGGACAAGCCCAATAATTCTGGGGACAAGCCCAATATACTGGGGACAAGCCCAAAAGATAACTGGGGACAAGCCCAAAGGATAACTGGGGACAAGCCCAAAGGATAACTGGGGACAAGCCCAAAGGATCGTATGTAAACTGGAGTATGGCCCTTACTGGCGACTATCCAAACTTAGTGACATGAAAATGCCAAAACCTTAGCTAACGTGAAAACATTAGAAACCTTAGGAACGGATGTATGGTACGTCTACCATTATACGGAGGATCCTGAATATAGCCAGTACAACGAAATTGTCAGCCCCTAAAGCGGGTACTGGTCCCATTGCCATGAACTATACCAGGATCATCGTGCGCTACTGGCGAAACTGGGGACAAACCCAAACTGGGGACTAGCCCAAATAACTGGGGTCAAGCCCAAATAACTGGGGTCAAGCCCAAATAACTGGATACTTCTGTGGACACTCAACGCTTAGTTAAGGATGCCTGAACCTTCAAAACTCAAAATCAAGTAAAAGGAGGATAAAGGACGCAGGATCCTTATCCTTGTAAGAGAATAAAAAGAATGAAATAATTTAAGTTTGGAATGTTACCAGAAAGAGGATCATCTGTCAGTGGGCTTCAAGGATACTTGTCGGGTAAGGATCATGGATCATGATCTCATGGAATATTTCTTCAAATGGACAGCATTCCATGCTCTAGGTAGCAAATCACCCTCCATTGTTAGCAATCGATATGCCCCCTTTCCTGCTTCAGCTTCAATCAAATAGGGTCGTTCCCACTTTGGTGCTAGCTTTCCATCAGCAGGATTGGTGGTGTTTTGAAATGCTTTCCTTAATACCATATCCCCACTTTGGAATTTCCTGAGCCTGACATTTTTGTTGTAAGCTCCAGCCATCCTTTGTTGATAACTGGCCATCCTTATCCTTGCTAAATCCCTAATTTCTTCTATAATATCCAAGTCTTGAATCAAGTTTTCAGCATTTTCTTCAGGATCACAAGCGCTTGTTCTTGCAGTTGGAACCACCATCTCTGTAGGGATCACTGACTCTGCCCCAAATACCAAAGAAAATGGAGTTTGGCCTGTAGCATTCTTGGGAGTTGTTCTATCAGCCCACAACACATAAGGTAGTTCTTCTGCCCATTTTCCTTTCTTGGATCCAAGCTTCTTCTTCAGATTGTTGATGATGATCTTGTTGGATGATTCTGCCTGACCATTAGCTTGTGGATGGACTGGTGTTGATGTTATCATCTTAATTCCCCAACTTTCACAAAAGTTAGTGGTTCTACTCCCAATAAATTGGGATCCATTATCACAAATAATATTTCTTTTAATAAAGGATATAACTTCCTTTTCTCTGACTTGAGCAAAGGCTTCAGCCTCTATCCACTTAGAGAAGTAATCAGTCATAGCAAGCATGAATACTTTTCCACCAGGTGCCTTAGGAAGCTTTCCAAATATATCCATTCCCCATCTCATGAATGGCCAAGAAGAGGATATAGGATGCAAGAGCTCTGCTGGTTGGTGAAGGATATTACTATGCCTCTGACAAGGATCACACTTCTTGGCATACTCCATAGCATCCTTCTTCATAGTGGGCCAATAGTATCCTGTCCTTAGGATCCTTGAGAATAATGCCCTGCCCCCAGTGTGGTTTCCACAATCTCCTTCATGGAAATCCTTTAGGACTTCTTGAATTTCAGGATCCTCAATGCATCTTAAATATGGTCCTGCAAGAGATCGTTTATACAATATATTATTTAATATTGTAAATTGAGATACCTAAATTTTGAAAGCCCTTGGGTTTTCTCCTGTAGGAATTTCTCCATATTGTATGTATTTCATGATTGGGAGTATCCATGATCTTGAATGAGATTGGGTATCATTACTAGGGATGATTGCAGAATCTTCTCCTATCTCCATAGCTACATGATCCTTGATAGCAGGGGTCAGGATATGGATAATAGGGATCTCAATATCCTGAGGAATCTTCAAAGATGATCCTAGATTGGCTAATGCATCAGCTTCTGCATTCTCTTCCCTTGGTACCTGTGTCAAACTAAAGGATACAAAAGAGAGTGCCAATTCTTTGACTATCTCCAAATATTTGATTAGCTTTTCACCTTTAACAACATAGGATCCATTAAAGTGATTAGTGATCAATAAAGAATCTACATGTACCTCAAGATACCTGATGCTCATGTGCTTTGCAATTTGCAAACCAGCTATCAAGGCTTCATACTCAGCCTCATTGTTGGTAGTTTGAAATTCACAAGCTATGGAGTGGGGTATTATGTCCCCCTGTGGCGATTTTAGTAGTATTACAAGCCCTGTTCCATTTACATTGGAGGATCCATCAGTAAACAGTATCCAAGGATCCTTGGTTTCTTCAAGCTGTTGGACTTCTAGTTCAGCTTCCTTTTGCAAATCACTACTGAAATCTGCCACAAAGTCAGCTAATGCTTGGGATTTAATGGCTGTCCTAGGCTCATATCTTATATCATATGCACTCAACTTCACTGCCCACTTAGCCATCCTTCCTGACATTTCAGGTTTCCTAAGAACATTCTTCATTGGGAAATTAGTTTTAACAATAATGGTATGAGTCTCAAAATAATGTCTCAATTTAGTAGATGCCATAATTAATGCAAGGATAAGTTTTTCTAAATGTGAATACCTGGATTCAGCATCAAGTAAGCTCATACTTACATAATAAACAGGATGTTGTGTACCTTGGTGATCCTTAACAAGGACCACACTTACTGCTTTTGAGGATACCGCCAAGTATAAGGATAGGTAATCCTTAAGAGTTTTAAGGGCATTTTCATGCTTCTCAGTCCATTCAAATTTCTTGTTTTTCCTCAGGATGTCATAGAACTCCTTGCACTTTTCTGAGGATTTGGATATGAATCTGTTCAAGGCTGCGATCCTGCCAGTCAACCTTTGCACATCCTTAACATTGGCAGGAGATTTGATATTCACAATAGCCTTAATTTGCTCTGGACTTGCTTCAATGCCCCTCTTTGTCACCATATATCCTAAGAATTTACCTGCCTTTACACCAAAATGACACTTAGAAGGATTTAGTTTCATGTTAAATTTATCAAGGATATTGAATGCTTCCTCCAAGTCTTTAAGGTGATCCTCAGCTCTTTTGGACTTAACCACCATGTCATCAATATAGACTTACATAGTGTATCCTATTTGTTCCTTGAACATCATATTGACAAGTCTTTGGTAAGTAGCACCTGCATTCCTTAATCCAAATGGCATAGCAATATAACAATATATACCAGTTGGGGTCATAAAGGCCGTATCCTCTTGATCGGATGGTTCCATCTGAATTTGTTGAAATCCAGATGAAGCATCCATAAAAGTTAACAACTCATGACCCGCGGTAGCATCCACCATGGAGTCAATGTGGGGTAATGGGAAAGGATCCTTGGGACATGCCTTGTTTAAATCTGTAAAATCGACACATACCCTCCACTTTCCATTTTTCTTTTGAACAACAACCACATTGGCTAACCATCTTGGATACTTAACCTCTCTAATCATACCTGCTCGAAGTAGCTTATCTACCTCTTCCTGGATGATAGCATTTCTTTCAGGTGCAAACTTCCTCCTCTTTTAATGAATTGGCTTGAATGACCTGTTAATGCCAAGTTTGTGAGTAATTATATCCTTAGATATACCTGTCATGTCTTCATGTTTCCAGGCAAAGGTGGTCTTCCTTCTTTTGAGAAAGGATACTAGCTCTTGTTCAATATCGCTAAGGATCCCTGACCCCATGAAGATCTTGGATTCAGGATCATCAGGATCCATGAGGATTTCTTTTAGATCTTGTTCTCTTGCCTCCAAGACATCTCTTGAAGGATACTTTAATTGCTATTGTTCCCTTGGTCTTGAGGCTGGTTTCATTGATGAGGTATAGCAATTCTTAGCCTCCTGTTGATCACTCTCAATTTTCACCACTCACCATGGACTTGGAAGCTTTACACACTGATGATAGGTGGATGGGACTGCCTTCATATCATGTATCCATGGCCTGCCAAGGATAACGTTACAACACGATAAGCAATCAATAACACAAAACTTTTGATAAGAATGCAATCCTTCAATATAGATTGGGAGTTTGATGTCCCCCAATGTATTCTTTGTTTCCCCACTGAATCCCACAAGTACTGAGGATCTTGGGATAATATCAGACTCTGGGATATTCATTTTATTGAGAACATCCAGCTGAATGATGTTCACCGAGCTTCCTCCATCTATAAGGATCCTGCGAACAAAGTGGTTAGAAATAAACAATGTAATTACAAGACCGTCATGATGAGGATCCTGGATGTCAACACGATCATCCTCATCAAAAGTAATGACTTTATCCTGGGTGACAACGGAGGTCTGGACGGGTCTGTCTCCATTATCCATCTTGGTTTCCTTAGCGTGTCTTTTTGCTGCTGAGAAGGATGTACCACAGATGTCTGATCCACCGGATATGAAATTTATGACTTGTGCATCTGCTGGAGGGGCAGGAGCCCTTTCCGGGATCCTTTCAGGATCCTGAGTCCTTGACTTCTTTCATCCCAAGAGTTCCTTTAAATGCCCCTTGCTCAACAAATAACCAATTTCCTTTCTAAGTGCAATACATTCTTCAGTGAGATGCCCAAAATCCTCATGATATGCACACCACTTGGATTTATCCTTTGTAGCAGCTGGTTTATCACTTTTCCTTGGCCACCAAGCTTTCTCACCTAGATTCTGCATTGCAAGGATTAGTTCATTGTTATCAACAGAGAAACAATATTCAAAGATATGAGGATAATTCTCATCATCCTCTTCTTATTCCACTGTGTGCACATTCTGGTTATCAGATCTGTTATAGGACTTGGATTTGTTGTTCCTGAAGTAGGATCCTTGCTTATCCTGTTTTGAGGATCCTGTCAATCTATCCTGGATCCTTTTGTCATCCTCTAGGCGGATGAACCTAAGGGCCCTAGTCCTTACTTCATCAAGATTCCTGCAAGGTGTCATAACAAGATCACCATAGAATAATGAATCCCTAAGCAATCCCATTTTAAAGGCTTCAACAGCCGTAGCTATATCCAAATTGGGAATATCTAAGGATTCTTTACTAAACTTAGTGATATAATCTCTAAGTGATTCATTTTGGCCTTGTGTTACCCTATATAGATCACTAGTTAATCGTTCAAACTTTCTGCTACAAGAGAATTGACTATTGAACAAGTTAACTAAATTAGCAAATGAAGTAATAGAGTAAGGGGGAAGACTTAGCAGCCATTTAAGAGCAGATCCTGTAAGTGTGGATCCAAATCCCTTGCATAGACATGCTTCTTTCAACCTTTCAGGAATTGGATTGATCTCCATCCTCTCCCTGTACTGAGCTACATGCTCTTCTGGATCCGTTGAACCATCATACAACTTCATTGATGGTATCTGGAATCTTTTAGGTGTCTCAGCATCACACAAAGGTGGTGCAAAACGAGATATCCTATGGCTACCATCCGCAATCTCAGGAATGGGTTTAACCACTCCTGGTACACTGGATATCATATCCTTAAGCTTCTGCAACTCCCTAGCCATGGCCTTATTGATACCTGTATCCTGCATAAAGCCATGGTTAGTGTTATATAAATTATTAGAAGTGTTACCTCCCACAGAATTCAAGTTTGGAATTGCGGATGCGAATCCATCTTGTCGATACTCTGGCATGATTGAAGGACCAGAGGAGGCAATGGTCTGCATTGGTATGAAGTCTCCTTGATGGACGTCTGAGTTCTAAGGTTGCATATTTCTCGAGGATCCTTGATTTTGAAGGGGGTTGGATCCTTGGAATTGCGATGATCCTTGAACCTGAAAGGATCCTGGGACCAGGGAGGATCCTTGAACAAGGGAGGATCCTGGGACCAGAGAGGATCCTAGGACCTGGGAGGATCCTTGGACCTGGGAGGATCCTGGGACCTGAGAGGATCCTTGGACCTGGGAGGATCCTTGGAACTGGGAGGATCCTTGGACCTGGGAGGATCCTTGGACCTGGGAGGATCCTTGGACCTGGGAGGATCCTTGTACTGCATACATTCCCACATATCCTCCTGTCGTGAAGTATCCCTGATGCTGAGAGGAGGATCCTAATGGTTGAGAAGAGGATCCCTGAGGCTGGAAGTAAGAGCCAAATGCCTGACTCATTGTTGTTGTCCCGTAACGCCTTCCTGATAGTTCACCCAAGTATTGCACGTCCGGAACTACTGAGTAGTGTGAAGTTATGACCGGAGTGTCGAAGTTCAGCGATCTTGGCATCAGAGGGGAGTGATCCTCCACTGATTTCTTATGTTTCTTGATTTCATCGATCTCCCGGAGGATCCTTTCGTTGGTCTTATCCTGCTCCTGTGCATGATTCCTCATCTGCAAAATCAGGGTATAAAGATCATTAGTAGTAGGATTAGTTGAAACAGAAGAAGTAGGTGGTTTTTGGAAAATAGGAGTTGGTTTCTTCGCAGCATTCTCAGCATTCTTCTGGGATCCAGAAGGTGGTGGAGGCAGAGGAGGAACGCCTTGTGAAGAACTGAATGAGGGCATCAAACTTGAAGTATTCTTCACTGAGGAAGCCATCTGCTTGGTTGTAGCGAATCGAAATGACCACAAAAACACGAATCTTTCTAAGAATGAAGCACCAATTGCCCCACGGTGGGCGCCAAACTGTTTTGGTCAAAAATCAAGCAATGACAATGTAACCAAACTTTCTGTTGTGAGGTATGATGCTTGAATTGATGAACAATAATAAGGATCACTATGAAGTATGATGAACAAATGACACGAAGATTTATACGGGGAAAAAGCCCTTGATCAAGAGTTGATCTCCGGCACAAAAAACCCCGGGTGATGGAAACTACCGATCACCAACTTAAATTAAACAAACAATCTGTTACAACTTCGGATGATAGCGAGCTAAGTACAAGGATCACTATAGTGTATCGTGTAGAAATGTATGAAAAATGCTAAGTGTTTTGTCGAGAGCTAATGAGAGCGGTTGTATGAGTGTGTGTGTAGCCAAAAAATAGCCAAGTGTTCTTTAAAATAGCTCGCTACCCCTTTAAAAATAGAAAATATCAAGCCTAACTAACATTCCTCAATTCGTGCAAGTCCTCCACGACTCCACAACGTCCATTTCTGACGAAGCACGTGCGGAATAGACTGAGAATATTCTCCAGGAATGTCGCCAAGACTAAGTCCAAGTTGATATTCCTGCAAAACATTTACGAATTCAAAGTAGACAATCGTTAGTACAGGGATCCTTATAGTGATCCATGATCCTGATCCTGCAACACTTCTGAGGATCACTACTTCAGACAGAATTGAGGATCACTAAATCCAACAGTAAATAAGGATGACTGGTCGTTTAGAAATCCACCCCTAACAATTCCTTAATCCAAATGGCATAGCAATATAACAGTATATACCAGCTGGGGTCATAAAGGCAGTATCCTCTTGGTCAGATGGTTCCACTGAATTTGTTGAAATCCAGATGAAGCATCCATAAAAGTCAACAACTCATGACCCGCGGTAGCATCCACCATGGAGTCAATATGGGGTAATGGGAAAGGATCCTTGGGACATGCCTTGTTTAAATCAGTAAAATCGACACATACCCTCCACTTTCCATTCTTCTTTTGAACAACAACCACATTGGCTAACCATCTTGGATACTTAACCTCTCTTATCATACCTGCTCGAAGTAGCTTATCTACCTCTTCCTGGATAATAGCATTCCTTTCAGGTGCAAACTTCCTCCTCTTTTGATGTATAGGCTTGAATGACCTGTCAATGCCAAGTTTATGAGTAATTATATCCTTAGATATGCCTGTCATGTCTTCATGTTTCCAGGCAAAGGTGGATTTCCTTCCCTTAAGGAAGGATACTAGCTCCTGTTCGATGTCGCTAAGGATCCCTGATCCTATGAAGATCTTGGATTCAGGATCCTCAGGATCCATAAGGATTTCCTTCAAGTCCTGCTCTCTTGCCTCCAAGACATCTCTTGAAGGATACTTTAATTGCTATTGCTCCTTTGGTCTTGAAGTTGGCTTCATTGATGAGGTATAGCAATTCTTAGCTTCTTGTTGATCACTCTCAATTTTCACCACTCCCTAAGGACTTGGAAGCTTTACACATTGATGATAGGTGGATGGGACTGCCTTCATATCATGTATCCATGGCCTGCCAAGGATAACATTGCAACATGATAAGCAATCTATAACACAAAATTTTTGATAAGAATGCAATCCTTCAATAGATTGGGAGTTTGATGTCCCCCAATGTATTCTTAGTTTCTCCACTGAATCCCACAAGTACTGAGGATCTTGGGATAATATCAGACTCTGGGATATTCATCTTCTTGAGGACATCAAGCTGAATGATGTTCACAGAGCTTCCTCCATCTATAAGGATCCTGCGAACAAAGTGGTTAGAAATAAATAATGTAATTACAAGACCATCATGATGAGGATCCTGGACATCAAGACGATCGTCCTCATCAAAAGTTATGATCTTATCCTCGGTGACAGTGGACGTCCGGATGGGTCTATCTCCATTATCCATCTTGGTTTCCTTGGCATGTCTCTTGGCTGCTGAAAAGGAAGTACCACAAATGTCTGATCCACCGGATATGAAGTTTATAACTTGTGCATCTGCTGGAGGAGCAGGAGCCTTTTCCGGGATCCTTTCAGGATCCTGGATCCTTGACTTCTTCCGTCCCAAGAGTTCCTTCAAATGCCCCTTGCTCAACAAGTAACCAATTTCCTTTCTTAGTGCAATACACTCTTCAGTGAGATGCCCAAAATCCTCATGATATGCACACAACTTGGACTTATCCTTTGTAGCGGCTGGTTTATCACTTTTCCTTGGCCACCTAGCTTTCTCACCTAGATTCTGCATTGCAAGGATTAGTTCATTGTTATCAACAAAAAAACAGTATTCAGAAATAGGAGGATAATCCTCATCATCCTCTTCTTGTTCCAATGAATGCACATTCTGGTTATCAGACTTATTGTAGAACTTGGCTTTGTTGTTCCTGAAGTAGGATCCTTGTTTCTCCTGTTTTGAGGATCCTGTCAACCTATCCTGGATCCTTTTGTCATCCTCTAGACGGATGAACCTAAGGGCCCTAGTCCTTACTTCATCAAGATTCCTGCAAGGTGTCATGACAAGATCATCATAGAATAATGAATCCCTAAGCAATCCCATTTTAAAGGCTTCTACAGCCGTAGCAATATCCAAATTAGGAATATCTAAGGATTCTTTACTAAACTTAGTGATGTAATCTCTAAGTGATTCATTTTGACCTTGTGTTACCCTATATAGATCACTAGTCAATCGTTCAAATTTTCTACTACAAGAGAATTGACTATTAAACAAATTAACTAGATTAGCAAATGAAGTAATAGAGTATGGGGGAAGACTTAGCAGCCATTTAAGAGCAGATCATGTAAGTTTGGATCCAAATCCCTTGCATAGACATGCTTCTTTTAACCTTTCAGGAATTGGATTGATCTCCATCCTCTCCCTGTATTGAGCTACATGCTCCTCTGGATCCGTCGAACCATCATACAGCTTCATAGATGGTATCTGGAATCTTTTAGGTATCTCAGCATCACATAAGGGTGGTGCAAAACGAGATATCCTATGGCTACCATCTGCAATTTCAGGAATAGGTTTAACCACTCCCGGTACACTGGATATCATATCCTTAAGCTTCTGTAGCTCTCTAGCCATAGCCTGATTGATACCTGTATCCTGCATTAAGCCATGGTTAGTGTTATATGAATTATTAATAGTGTTACCTCCCACAGGATTCGTGTTTGGAATTGCGGATGTGAATCCATAATGACGAGACTCTGGCATGATTGAAAGACCAGAGGGAGCAATGGTCTGCATTGGTATGAAGTCTCCTTGATGAACGTCCGAGCTCTGAGGCTGCATACTTCTCAAGAATCCTTGATCCTGAAGGACGTTGGATCCTTGTAGTTGAGATGATCCTTGAACCTGAAAGGATCCTGGAACCAGGGAGGGTCCTTGGACCTGGGAGGGTCCTTGGACCTGGGAGGGTCCTTGGACCTGGGAGGGTCCTTGGACCTGGGAGGATCCTTGAACTGTATGCATTCCCAAATATCCTCCTGACGTGAAGTATCCCTGATGTTGAGAAGAGGATCCTTGAGGCTGGGAGTGAGAGCCAAATGCCTGACTCATAGTTGCTGTTCCATAACGCCTTCCTGGTAATTCACCCAAGTATTGCACGTCCGGAACTGCTGAGTGTTGGGAAGTTATGACTGGAGTGTCGAAGTTCAGCGATCTTGGCATCAGAGGGGAGTGATCCTCCACTGATTCCTTCTGTTTCTTGATCTCATCGATCTCCCGGAGGATCCTTTCGTTGGTTTTGTCCTGCTCTTGTGCATGATTCCTCATCTGCAAAATCAGAGCATAAAGATCATTAGTAGTAGGATTAGTTGAAACAGAAGAAGTTGGTGGTTTTGTGAAAATGGGGGTTTGTTTCTTCGCAGCATTCTCAGCATTCTTCTGGGATCCAGAAGGTGGTGGAGGCAAAAGGAGGAACGCCTTGTGAAGAACTGAATGACGACATTAAGTTTGAAGTGTTCTTCCCTGAAGAAGCCATCTGCCTGGTTGTTATGAACCGAAATGACCACAAAGGTATGAATCTTCTTAGGAATGAAGCACCAATTGCCCCACGGTGGGCGCCAAACTGTTTTGGTTAAAAATCAAGCAATGATAATGCAACCAAACTTTCTGTTGTGAGGTATGATGCTTGAATTGATGAACAACAACAAGGATCACTCTGAAATATAATGAACAAGTGACACGAAGATTTATACGAGGAAAAAGCCCTTGATCAATGAATGATCTCCGGCATAAAAAACCTTGGGTGATGGAAACTACCGATCACCAACTCAAATTAAACAAGAAATGTATTACAACTTCGGATGATAGCGAGCTAAGTACAAGGATCACTATAGTGTATTGTGTAAAAAAGTGTGTAATCGCCAAGTGAATTAACGAGAGCTGGTGAGAGCAATTGTCAGAGTGCGTGTGTAGCCAAAAATATCCAAGTGTTTCTAAATAGCTCGCTACCCCGTTTAAAAATGGAAATTATCTAAACTAACAAACATTCCGCATTTTATGCAAGTCCCCCACGAACTCCATAACGTCCACTTTAGGTAAGCACGTGCGGAATAAGTCATGGAATATGCTCCAGGAATATCGCCAAGACCAAGTCCAAGCTCGTACTCCTGCAAAACAATACCATATTCAAAGTAGACAATCGTTAGTATAAGGATCCTTAAGATGATCCATGATCCTGATCCTGAAACACTTCTGAGGATCACCAATTCAAACAGAAGTGAGGATCACCAAACCCAACAGTAATTAAGGATCACAGGTCATTCAGAAATCCTCCCCTAACAGCAAGCATGAACACTTTTCCTCCTGGTGCTTTCGGAAGTTTACCAACTATATCCATTCCCCATCTCATGAATGGCTAAGAAGAGGATATAGGATGCAGGAGCTCTGCTGGTTAATGAAGGATATTGCTATGTCTCTGACAAGCATCACATTTCTTGGCATAATCCACAGCATCCTTCTTCATAGTAGGCCAATAGTATCCTGTCCTGAGGATCCTTGAGAACAATGCCCTGGCCACAGTGTGGTTTCCACAATCTCCTTCATGTAAATCCTTTAGAACTTCTTGAATTTCAGGATCCTCAATACACCTTAGATATGGACCTGCAAGAGATCGTTTATATAACATGTTATTTAATATTGTAAATTAAGATACCTTGATTTTGAAAGCTCTGGGGTTTTCTCCTGTAGGGATCTCTCCATGTTGTATATATCTCATGATTGGGAGGATCCAGGATCCTGAATGAGATTGTGCATCATCACTGGGTATAATTGCAGAATCCTATCCTATCTCCATAGCCACATGATCCTCAATAGCAGGAGCCAGGATATGGATAATGGGAATTTTAATATCCTCTGGAATCTTCAATGATGATCCAAGATTGGCCAATGCATCAGCTTCTGCATTCTCTTCCCTAGGTACATGCGTCAAACTAAAGGAAACAAAAGAGAGTGCCAATTCTTTGACTATCTCTAGATATTTGATCAGTCGTTCGCCTTTAACAGCATAAGATCCATTAAAGTGATTAGTAATTAACAATGAATCCACGTGTACCTCAAGATACCTGATCCTCATGTGCTTGGCAATTAGCAAACCAGCTATCAAGGCTTCATATTTAGCCTCATTTTTAGTAGTTTGAAACTCACAAGCTATTAAGTGGGGTATTATGTCCCCCTGTGGCGATTTTAGTAGTATTCCTAGTCCAGTTCCCTTGACATTAGAGGCTCCATCAGTGAAGAGTATCCAAGGATCCTTAGTCTCTTCAAGCTGCTGAACTTCTAACTCAGCTTCCCTTTGTAAGTCACTACTGAAATCTGCCACAAAGTCAGCTAAGGCTTGGGATTTAATGGCAGTCCTTAGTTCATATCTTATATCATAAGCACTAAGCTTCACTGCCCATTTAGCCATCCTTCCTGACATCTCAGGTTTCCTAAGAACATTCCTAATTGGAAAGTTAGTCTTAACAATGATAGCATGAGTTTCAAAATAATGACGTAATTTAGTAGATGCCATAATCAAAGCAAGGATAAGTTTTTCTAATTGTGAATACCTGGATTCAGCATCAAGCAAACTCTTACTTACATCATATACAGGATGTTGTGTACCTTCGTGATCCTTAGCAAGGACTACACTTACTGCTTTAGAAGAGACTGCTAGATATAAGGATAATATGTCCCCTTTTTCTGGTTTCATCAAGGCAGGAGCTGAGGATAAGTAATCCTTAAGGGCTTTGAGAGCATTCTCATGCTTTTCAGTCCACTCAAATTTCTTGTTCTTTCTCAGAATGTCATAGAATTCTTTACACTTTTCTGATGACTTTGATATGAACCTGTTCAAGGCTGCGATCCTTCCTGTCAACCTTTGCACATCCTTAGCATTGGCAGGAGATTTCATATTCAAAATCTCCTTGATTTGCTCTGGACTTGCCTCGATGCCTCTTTTTGTTACCGTGTAACCTAGGAACTTTCCTGCTTTAACACCAAAATGACACTTGGAAGGATTCAATTTCATGTTGAATTTATCAAGGATATTGAATGCTTCCTCTAAATCTCTAAGGTGATCCTCAGCTCTTTTGGACTTAACCACCATGTCATCTATATAGACTTCCATAGTGTGTCCAATTTGCCCCTTAAACATCATATTGACTAGCCTTTGATAAGTAGCACCTGCATTTCTTAGTCCAAAAGGCATAGCAATATAACAATGTATACCAGTTGGGGTCAGAAAGGCTGTATCCTCTTGATCAGATGGTTCCATCTGAATTTGTTGAAATCCAGATGAAGCATCCATAAAAGTCAACAACTCATGACTCGCGGTAGCATCCACCATAGAGTCAATGTAGGGTAGTGGGAAAGGATCCTTGGGAAATGCCTTGTTTAAATCAGTAAAATTGACACATACCCTCCACTTTCCGTTTTTCTTTTGAACAACAACCACATTGGCTAACCATCTCGGATAATTAACCTCTCTAATCATACCTGCTCGGAGTAGCTTGTCTACCTCTTCCTGGATAATGGCATTCCTCTCAGGTGCAAACTTTCTCCTCTTTTGATGTATGGGTTTGAATGACCTGTCAATGCTAAGCTTATGAGTAATTATATCTTTAGAGATACCTGTCATGTCTTCATGCTTCCAGGCAAAGGTAGTTTTTCTCCTCTTGAGGAAGGATACTAAATCCTGTTCGATGTCATTGAGGATCCCAGATCCTATGAAGACTTTGGATTCAGGATCCTGAGGATCCATAAGAATATCTTTCATATCTTGTTCTCTTGCCTCCAGGACATCTCTTGGAGGATGCTTTAATTGCTATTGCTCCCTTGGTCTTGAGGCTGGCTTCATCGATGAAGTGTAGCAATTCTTTGCTTCTTGTTGGTCACTCTCAATCTTCACCACCCCCCATGGACTAGGAAGCTTTACACACTGATGATATGTAGATGCAACTGCTTTCATGTCATGTATCCATGGCCTGCCAAGGATAACATTGCAACAGGATAAGCAATCTATAACACAAAATTTCTGAAAAGAATTAAGTCCCTCTATGTAAATGGGAAGCTTAATGTCCCCCAATGTGTTCTTGGTTTCCCCACTGAATCCTACAAGAACTGAAGATCTTGGGATAATTTCTGATTCAGGGATGTTCATCTTCTAGAGGACATCAAGCTGAATGATGTTCACTGAGCTTCCTCCATCTATCAGGATCCTGCGAACAAAATGATTAGATATAAACAAAGTAATAACAAGACCATCATGATGAGGATCCTGAACATCCACACGATCATCCTCATTAAAGGTTATAACTTTTTCATGTGTAACAGTAGAGGTTCGGATGGGTCTCTCCCCATTATCCATTTTGGTCTCCTTGGCATGCCTCTTGTCTGCTGAAAAGGAAGTGCCACATATGTCCGATCCAACGGATATAAAGTTGATAATTTGTGCATCAGCAGGAGGAGCAGGAGCTCTTTCTGGAACTTTTTCAGGATCCTGGATCCTTGAATTTTTTTCTTCCCAACAGCTCCTTCAAGTTCCCTTTGATTAACAAGTAACCAATCTCTTTTATTAGTGCAATACATTATTTAGTGAGATGACCGAAATCTTCATGATATGCACACCATTTGGATTTGTCTTTTGTCGCAGCTGGCTTATCACTTTTTCAGGGCCATCTTGCTTTTTCACCTAAGTTCTGCATTGCAAGGATCAATTCATTGTTATCAACAGAAAAACAATATTCAGAAATGGGAGGATAATCCTCATCATCCTCTTCCTGTTCTACTGCATGCACGTTCTGGTTATCAGACTTGTTGTAAGACTTAGACTTGTTGTTCCTGAAGTAGGATCCTTGTTTTTCCTGCTTCGAGGATCCTACCAGTCTTTCTTGGACCCTTTTATCATCCTCTAGTCGGATGAATCTAAGGGCCCTGGTTCTCACTTCGTCAAGATTCCTGCAAGGGGTCATGACAAGATCATCATAGAACAATGAATCCCTAAGTAAACCCATTTTGAAGGCTTCTACAGCCGTAGCAATATCCAAATTAGGAATATCTAAGGATTCTTTACTGAACTTAGTGATATAATCTCTAAGTGATTCATTTTGACCTTGTGTTACCCTATATAGATCACTAGTTAAACGTTCAAATTTCCTGCTACATGAGAATTGGCTATTAAACAGATTAACTAGATTAGCAAATGAAGTAATAGAGTAAGGGGGAAGACTTAGCAGCCATTTAAGAACTGATCCTGTCAGTGTCGATCCGAAACCCTTGCATAGACATGCTTATTTTAACCTCTCAGGAATGGGGTTGATCTCCATCCTTTCTCTGTATTGAGCTACATGCTCTTCTGGATCCGTTGAGCCATCATATAGCTTCATGGTTGGTATTTGAAACCACTTTGGAATTTCTGCATCACAAATAGGTGGTGCAAAACAAGATATCTTGTGGCTTCCATCTGGGATTTCAGGAATGGGTTTAACCACTCCTGGAACGCTGGATATCATATCCTTCAGTTTCTGTAATTCCCTTGCCATAGCTTGGTTGATACCTGTATCCTGCACAAAGCCATGGTTAGCATTATAAGAATTATTCAAAGTGTTACCTCCTGAAGGATTCAAGTTTGGAATTCCAGATGTGAATCCATATTGGCGAGATTCTAGTATAACTGATGGACCAGAAGAAGCAATAGTCTGCATTGGTATGAAGTCTCCCAAATGAATCTCTGAACTTCTGGGTTCTGCACTTCTTAAGGATCCTTGATCCTGAAAGATGTTGGATCCTTGAGGCATCGAAGTTGGGGGTCTTGGATGATAATCCATGGATCTATGAGCCTGAGATGAGGATCCTTGACCCTGAAACGAGGATCCTTGAACTGTCTGCGTCCCCATGTATCCTCCTGAGCTAGTGAAGGATCCCTGATGCTGGAAGGAGGATCCTAAAGGCTGAAAAAAAGGATCCTGAAGGCTGAAAGTAGGATCCTAGAGCCTGAGTCATTGTCGTTGATCCATAACGCATTCCCAATGATCCACCCTGGTACTGGATATCTGGAGCAGCAGATTGTTGGGCAGTTATAGCTGGAGTGTCGAAATCCAGTGATCTAGGTACCAATGGAGAGTGATCCTCCGCTGATCTCTTCAATTTCTTGATGTCATCAATCTCTCGAAGGATCCTATCACTGGTTTTGTCCTGCTGCTGCATGTAATCCCTCATTTGAAGGTGATGAACCAAAATTATCACAATGAACAAAATTTCTCAGAAATGAAGCACCAATTGCCCCACGGCGGGCGCCAAACTGTTTTGGTCAAAATCACACAAGGATAATACAACCAAATCCGATTTTGTGAGGTGTGATGCTTGAATATATGAACAAATGTATGAGCAAAAAATGAATGTGGGACATAAGGATTTATACGAGGAAAAGCCCTTGATCAAGGTATGATCTCCGGCACAAAAAACCTCGGGTGATGGAAACTACCGATCGCCAACTATATTAAACAAGTAAAGGTTACAAATCGGGATGATAACAAGCTTGTTACAAGGATCACTAGTGTGCAGTATGTGTGTAATCACCAATAAGTTGCAGAGAGTTTTCAAGAGTGTGTGTATTGCTAATTGTTCTAACTATCAAGCTCGTTATCCCCTTTTAAAAATGGAAATAATCTAATTAACAAACAATCCGCAAATTGTGCTAGCTACCCACGACTTCCAAAACGGTCATACAAGCCATGCACGTGCAGAATAGTAGAGCATATTCTCCTGGAATCTCGGCAAGACTAAGTCCCATGCAAATACCCCTGTAAAACAAGTTCAAATATAGTGGAAACAACCGTTAGCTTAAGGATAATAATGAGGATCCTGGATCCTTAAACCTGTAACGTCTTCTAAGAATCCTTAATTCAAACAGAATCGAGGATCTGTGATCCTGGCTGCACTTGAGGATCCGTGATCCTTAGATTTAGAAAATCCATCCCTAACAAAGACCCGTTAGTATCCTAATAGGTTATTAAACCTTCTATACAGATTGAGTAGCTTCAGTAGAAGGTATTATCATAAGGCTTTAAGAATATACGGCTGAGTTACTTCTTCACATCTAGCTCAGGTAAATACTTTTAACTTATTTCCCTTATACGGGCTTGGGATATCGTATTGTAGTAATACCACTTGGTCGGGTATGAAATCGTTTAATCGGATTGTGATTAATAAATTTACATAACCCGTTTTAATCTGTCTTGTTTGATAACATAAACATTGGGGGTTAATACGACCGTGTCCTGGATATCCTCGGCTCATTTCATTTGAAAATGGTCACGACCTATGCACGGGGTGTAGGCATACACCTGACAGATGCAAATGCTAAAATAAAAACCCACATATTGGGGATAACTCCTTTTTGGGTTCCATAAGTGGTGAGTCGGTTAATCATGACCGGCTTCCAACCGGCCCCAATCGTATGACAAACATATAAATCTGTATACAAGATTATCTTAAATAATTGTCCCAAGTTATAAATGATTTGTGCCTTGTGCACTTAAATCAATTTTCATAAATGTTTTCAAATGAGTCAGTTAATTGTATTTACCAGTGTAAACTGACGTATTTTCCAAAGACTGATTGACAGGTACCTCACGTAAATAGGCTGGAGCTACTAGGTGTCATATAAGAGGATCTTGCAAATCCCTAGATACCTGGAGTCTGTTCTTTTGGTTTCTTGTATTTTATTTATGATCCGCCTGTGGATCTTTATTACAACCAAGTCTGTATATTCTTTCATTTGGACACTCAGACAGTATGGTTTGTAATAGTTTATTCACCAAGCCTTCCGCTATGCTATTATATTGTGTGTATTGACAATGATGATATCAACTACGTCACGATACTCCCCGTCGGGCCCACCGGTAATATGTGGAAATATCGGGGTGTGACAGCGATGGGATGTCTAGTCCTAATTCGAGTTATGAGAATCAATTTGGGACACATATTTTCTTACAGGTGGGACAAACAAAACACAATGACGAAATAATGATGATACATACTTATACACATATACATAAACTTATGCACATACGTATACATTTACATACACATAATACACGTATCCATGCACATATGTATACATATACATAGTTACTCGAAGGGAACCCGCGCGTTGCAGCGGAGTCGACAATATGGGTCGAGAACATAATTCAAATATGAAAACGCTAAAAAATCGTATATACGTTGTGTGTGTGTATATATAAGCACTCACGCTTCGCGGCTGCAACATACAGGAAACCCTTATGATAAGCAGGGAAACCCTTATGATAAACATTATATAGTATACTGCAAAAAAAAAATTATTTAGTGGGAAACTCGCGTGTTGCGACGGAGTCGACAATGTACATCTAAATTTTTAACTAACTTGTCTAGAATTAAAAAACACATTTTATGTTAAATTTGATTAATTTTGGTTCACTGATTAGTCCTTTAGTCCAAATACAATAGAATGTATTTTTGAATTTATATTCTTGATGAATGTGATGAGTTTATTATCCATAAGCTTATTTTTTTA
This sequence comes from Helianthus tuberosus, assembly GCA_030545235.1. Classification (NCBI taxonomy): domain Eukaryota; kingdom Viridiplantae; phylum Streptophyta; class Magnoliopsida; order Asterales; family Asteraceae; genus Helianthus; species Helianthus tuberosus. The sequence goes on along the minus strand of CM060373.1, from coordinate 30,284,216 downwards.
TTATTTACAAATAATCTAATATATAGTATAGATTTATTAGACATAAATGCATTTGATCAAGGAAAGAGTGATATGAATGGAAGAAAATGGCAAAAAGTTAGGCATTTTAACTTGCCCTTCATATGCCATCTTAAAATTTGATGGGAATTTTCCATTTTGTAAATAGGAAATGCTTTATATAGTAACTAGGTTATTCTCCGCGTGAACACGCGGTTTCACAAATGAAAATAGTGATATTAATTGATTTTTGAAATAATTTTCAACTGGTCCTATAAGTAGTTATATGAGTTGGTGCGCATCTCTTTTCTTTCTTCCTGCTTGAGTTAATGGCGAAGGGAAATACTCTTCGACCTCATTAACGGGTCAAAAGGAGCTAAACATATGCTCTTTAAAGTTTTACCAAAATCATATTATTAAAAAAAGGAATCCTCTAAAATAATAGTTTATACCCATTTCAAGACCTTACGATTGAGATTATTTATTACATATAACAAAGAAAAATGATTAGTCAGCGTTGTATTTTATCGAATTGGACAACCAGATAACGTGTTTTATTTTTATCCAATCAAAACATGGAAAAGTCCTTTTGATGACATAATACCTATACTACATTCAAAAGAAGGGTAATAAATGTAAATTGCATATGTGGCCAGACTATTATTTAAAAAAGTAGTAATATAAAGAACATATACAACACACACCTCTGATTTAGCATGTTTATATGGATTGCATTGGTCATAATTAGAACCCACGCATACATGTTGATGGCAATATAAATGGTTAGAAGGCCAATAATGTCTTCAGCCAAGGTTCTGCACTCACAATGACATAATCCATAATCTGGAATATCGTAAAACACATCATGTTAGTAGTATAAACTAAGTGAGCAATCACCTTTAGACAACTTTTCACATTCAGAATTAGAGATATTGTAAGTATTTTAAAAACATTGAATAACTAAATTAACTTCTAACACTATTTCATCATCTTAATAAAATTCATGTTATAGTTTAAGTACGTCAATCTCGGAATTTAATAACGCTCTTCACCATAACTGATCATTATAAAAGATGTGAAAGAGCATAAACATAAGTTGGGCCCATGATACCCCAGTTAAACCAAAATAAAACCCTCTATAATTCTATCGTTATGTGTCAAAAACCTTCCGGCCCGCAACCTTCTGAATCAATCTCCATATTTTCATGCATGGTACCAAACATTAGAATGCTAAAATTTCTATAAATCAATTACTTCTAACAAAAAAAAAAAAAAACACCACATAAGAGCCACACCAAAAAAAAACAAAGGGAAATATAATTACTTACATTTGGGAGGTTTTGGCACTATGGGATAAAGAAAATTAACCCGACTTCGCTAGATGAGAAAAAAAAATTGGGCCGTGCCATTGTCATCTTCTCCCACATGTTCAACACAAAAGTCCCGGTCCAACCCGAGCTCCTTGCATTTATTCCAAAAGAATCCTCGTTCTCCTTCGACATGTAGCTAATAAACAATAGATATCAAATTAGAGAAAGAAAACATTGTTAACAAAATATAAAAGTACCATCCAAAACAAAACTTACATGCAACACCAACTTAATGAACACATTAATAATAAGAAAAAACTCTTTTTGAATACTAAAAGTTTTGATAGCTAGGTACATCTCAAAGGACTATCATATGAACTTAAAGTAGTTTTTATTAAAGAGTTTGAGGAAAATCGTAAATTTGTATCTAGTGTGCCTTCATCTTAACAATCGTAAATTTGTATTCAGTTGTGCATCTCTTTCAGAAGTCAGTTTTGGACCTAAAGGATTTATGTTTGGACATGAGATAACATTCCTTCAATCTAAAACACTTTTTTAGAAGTGTAACCTAGTGGCAATTGAAAATTAAGCATTTAGCAATGCTAACCTATTCACACCTGTTACATATGTTTCATAACTGTATAGGCCTTGCTTAGGTTCTTTTTTCAATCGCCTTAAACCTAACCAAAAACTTCATGTCAAATCGTCCACTTAGACATTCGTCTCTACTTCACCTTCCTCTAATCACAATTGTAAATTTGTAATCAACTATTAATCACTTTTATAATTCAGTTTTAGACCTAAACAATCTATGTTCAGTTTGCATACTCCTGGTATAACATTCAGTTTCTACATACTACATAACATAATAAAGTTTCTACCGTATGAGATTGTTCATCGGCTGACATAGGTGATTCCTAAGCAAGCATGATATCAAACGTCAACTTATTGAATGATCCTTCTCGAATCATCTGTTCAACATCCTTACACGTTTCATACAGAGTTTTCGACGAGCAATACTCAACTCCACTAATTATTCGAATATTCTCCGTTCTCGCCTTTCTAACCGCCTTCAAATTTCTTCACCAATCCGCTTACCGGCGTCTCTAGTCTCCTGCAAAATAACGCAAATAAAAATAAAAATAGATATATCCTATTTACACCTACACACGTACATATGTTCAAAGCTTCAAAACCGCCAGCAATATAGATCACTTCTACCTTCATAACAGAGAGTCATATATATGATCTATACCTTCAAAAAAATGATAAAAGATATAAATGAAAAAAGGGAACTACTAACTGGTTTAATGTAGATGCCATATCCTAATCTTGGATATAACCAACCTCTAGTATGTGCATCAAGCTCAAATGATGAAAAGTCTATCTATTGCTCACTATAGCCCAGTAAGGAGTCTCAAGAGCAAGAAACTACATTAATGAAAAATCCTAAAATACTAAACAATATTATATTATTTTTTGTATTTTATCAGCATATGTGAATTAGATTAAACCAAAAAACACTAACTTTCCATTAGGGTTCATCTTAAGAAATTCTGTAGTTTTATGTGAGACGCCCATTTAAAATTTATCAGCCATCTTGATTTTAGCACCAATATAATTAGAATAAAATAGTGTCTTGTTCACATTCATAATCAATCTTACATCACAATTTAAACTCCAAATCTACAAGTAATCAAACAAATTAAATTATGTAACTACAATTTAATCAGTCGACTAAGATCCATACATAGTAAAAAAAACACATTAAATGGGAATCAGACTATCCAAATGACAAATTAATTTGTGGAATAAAAAATTAGAGCTAGATGTAGCAACATATGGAAAGGAATTCTGAGATAAAAAGAATGAAACTACTTACCTAGTTCCTTTTGGACACCTTTTCGGCTCTTCATTGCAATGAATCACCAATTGGAGCACTCCTTATCAACGATTTTCAATTCGAAACGAAGAACAATATACACAAAACAATAAAAGGAACACATAAAGTAAACATCTAATACGGAAGGAATGTAGTTATCGTCTATCGATTTACTGATAAGGTGTTCAAGATGATTTTGTTTGGAAAGATCGGATGCGTCTGAACAACAACCATGACTTCGATGGTATCTTCAATGCCGTAATCATATCAAGCCATCCATTAGAAAAGAAGTAGTCGCATCCAATCTTGAAAATTTTAACATTGAACAATTTTCCATCAAGTGTCCTTATATCCACTTTTCCCTCAGGATAGTTAAAAGTTTTAACCCACTTTCATAGTCATCTGAACATGTAAACATTACAGTTTAGAACAAAACAATATAGTACAATGATAAACAATGGTTTAACATGATAATGAGTTTAATACTCACCAGAGACTTTTTTTTTGTTGTTCCATATCGTGCAAATCCATAAACCATTGTAACTTTTGATGTATATCATTTAATATGAAAAGCATAATTTTTTATTAGAAGGTTAGAGCAAATTACAAATCATGGGTTGGTAGACGGGAAACAAGCTGCGCCGCCACCCCCTTTTGAATTGCAAATCCTACTCGGCTAAACACATAACTATGGCCTACAAACACTGTCGCATGCGCAAGTGCTGCCTTTTGAACCCGCTTCAAGAAACCGGACGCCACAGGGGCCAGACAACCAAAGGTATCGAACGCGAAAGGAAGGAAGGCATGTTGATTATCTATGAAGGCCTGCTCGTGCTTGGATAGTTTCCCCGCCTCAGCCTTCCGCGTCACTTGCCCTGAAACAAAACCACTGCCCCTGAAACCGGCAAGAGGCGACACCCCCGTGAGATCAATGCAAGCATGCTTACCCCCGGACCATCCAAAAACCAGCACATCGGCTGGTCGAAGGGAAGACCTCCCCTCCTTCGGGTCCGTTAGGAAATTAACCGGAGCCTCTTTTTTAGCAGCGATACCAGCTCGCTTGAGAACGTCAAACAACACATCTCTAACCAGATCGTGTCTGTACTTGAAGCCAGGAAGCTCTTTGCAGTGAAGGGCATGTTCCCCGAAGCTATCAAGACACACCTTCCGACAAACAGGGCACGGTTCATCCTCAGGGTACAACGGTATCATCAAACGATATTTGAGGACAGACCGATATTCTACTGCCGACATACATTGCCCCAAGCCCTCGATCGGGATAACAGTAAGGAAATCTTGAGCGTGGGGGGCTCGTAAACAATCAAAAACAACTTTTTGCCGAGGGGATAACCCGAAAACACCATTGATTTCCTTCACGGTTTTACCATAAAAAGCACTCGCCAAAATAGTTTGAGGTTCACGGGGGGCAGTGTCTTTATTAGCAAAACCGCCAAGGTCAACATCAGGAAGAACAGCTTGTAAACCATCCAACGCAGCCCTAAATTCCGAATCCAAATCACCCATACAACAAGCTCGCAGAATATGATCTTGAAGTTCCAAAGATTGCACTCTGGAGGCCACGAAGGCAAAAGACGAGACATCCCCCGCCGATAGTAATCCAAATGGAAATTCATTAGCAATAATAATTAGTAAATGATAAAAAAGAAAAATAGTTTAGTTTCATAATTTTGTAATGGTAGCTACCAAACATAAGATTACACAGGTAAACATGTAACGGATGAGATCAACAAAATAAATAAAATAAATATACAACATCCAAAGACGACAATAAACACGAGATAATAAACCATTCAAAATCGGTGTAATCCTTTGTATTGCTGATCGAAAGAAATTCCTAATACAACAGTCTTCAAAAATACTAACACAACAATCTTCAAAACTAAATCAGTGTTAATATGATTTAATACTTTATTATCTTGTCTCACAAGAAACAAATCTCAATACTAACACAGCAATCTTCAAAAATACTAAATCGGAAATAACATAAATCTTCAAACAATTCTAAATCGGAATAAGCAAGATTTCAACAATCTCAGTACTAATACAACAATCTTCAAAGAATACTAAATCGGAGAAAAATCAATTTTAACACAACCTTACAACTATCACTGACTTCATTACAGTTTATTGTCCATTGTCTATGAAACATATGAAATCAACCAAACCAAAGTTTATGATCACATACGAATATATCATCATTGATTATAAAACCTAAGTAAGATTCAAGCATCAAGCAAATCAGATGAATCGAACGAAAAAAGTATAGAAATTACGTCAAATAATGATAAATTATATGAATCCAACGTCATAGCAAAGTGATTATCGTCGATTAGAAGGCATTGTAATGCAGTCCTTTGAAGATTGAGGATTTGATTTCGTCGCCGATGATGTTTGAGAGAGAGATTGGATGAGATTTAGGGTTAATTGTGATAAAAGGGAATCTCATGAGAGAAGCTTTGTATTTTAGGTAAGTAAATTAGTGAAGAGCGGGTATAATCCAAGTGTAATTCGGGTCATCCGGATTAAAGAAGAGGTTTGTAGGGTAGGGATAGATTTAGGCGGGAAAAGTGAGTTGTGGTGAAACCAGGGAGTGATAAGTGTCCCCCATAAGTTTATTTTATATAATATATAGATATAGATATAGATACATGACATCACCTTTAAATACTTATACACGTACACATATGCATACACACATATATATACACATATTATTTCACATACATATACACAGTTATACACAATACATACATATACATGGTGAAGAACCATGACGCTTTAATGATCCTAAAGTTTTGGTTGAGTTCAACAATTAAGATGGATATGATTGGAGAAGTACAAGCTCGTCGATATGATAGCTAGGGCAGGTAGAGTAATATGCTTCGCAATTGTCATCATGCATTATAAGTTAACTTCCACTTATCAATTGCAAAGAACAATGGCGCTTTCGCGCTTCATCAATGACAAAGAACACCACCCTTAATCCTATGTATGTGTTTTTTTAACTAGTTAACCTATATTATATTATATTATAATGTTTATGTGTATGTGTATGTTTTTATTATTTATATAACAATAACTATTAATATAACTATAAGTATAACTATAAAAATTCATTATTTCTAAAAGAAAATAAAAAATAATTATTTTTATCTATAGCAACGACATGTCGTCGCTATAGATTACCAAAATCTTAGCAAACCCCGCTTAAGCTATTTTCTAAAGAAAATTAAAAAAAAAATATTTTTACTTATCCTGACGACCTATTGTTGCTATAAGATGACCAAACCAAAAAAAATATAAAAACTCTATAGCGACAACATGTGGTCACTACAGGCCTTTTTATGTCGACGACATCTTTCGTCGCAATAGATGTCATGGGCACAGATCTGGATTCCTGGAGTGTCTGTCGCTATAGATGTCGTGGACACAGATCTAGATTCCTGTGGTGTTTGTCACTATAGATGTCACGGACACAGAGCTAGTTTGAATTTTTATTGTTATCAAAAAGACGTATAAAAATTTTGAATTTAAAAAAAAATATTTGTTTGGGTTCTATGTTTTATGAAAATTATGCAAACTCCAATGTATCTTACAATTCAAGTTAGATAATGAACCTTTGGTGATGAATAATGGACCTTGCTTTAAAAACATGGCTTAGCGATCGGGACGTTTAGTTTAGGATTAATTGCATATTTCCCCTTAAAAAAACTCTCAATTGCGTATTTACCTAAGCCTAAACAAATATTGCATATTTCCCCTTCATTAACTAATTAAATTGCAAATTTACCCATTTTAATTTATTTTATTAAAATAAAGCTATATAATGACTATTTTGCCCTTAATTTTATAAACCTTAATAAAATTGCATATATACCCCATATTTTTACTAGAGTGACAATCATCTAAACAAAAAACAAATGCCAAAATCTTAACCCATTACGGTACCAAAAATCAACCCAAAACTATTATCTTCCATCTCAATTCAATTAAGAATCTGTATGAGACATAAACTCCTCTGTTGGTGCTAAACATTAATTTTCCATAACATCTAGATGTTCATATTCTATCTCGAATCAATTAAGATATGTTAAAAGGTATCAAATCATCCAGATAAACCAAAAAAGAACTTAAACAAAACAATCGATAAAAAACATACATAAATTTATATCAAATTGTTTTATTTAATTCCAGCATAAACATTTCCAATGTGTTTGAAACTCTAGACTACATATTATTTAATCGATTTAGCATGCCAAACACCTTTTTTTCCCACAGTATACAAATTCAAATTCATGTTGTTCTTCAACATTAAACAAAACAATCTACAATCAACTATAAACAATTGAACAAAACAATTAATAATCAACTGTAGCGTGGAACAAACTTGTCGACGACTGAGAAAGACACCGACACAGAACTGAAACATCACCGACTGAGAGAGACACATGCGTGGACACTGAAACGTCGCCGCCACCGCCTTGCTGGCACCGGCTGGGCGAGACACCAGCGCGAAACTGAAACATCGTCGGCTAAGACAGACACCGGCGTGGAAACTGAAACGCCGCACCGCCGTATAACGTCGCCGGCACCGTCGTGAAACGTCGGACATGGGATCTTTTGAGTGGAAAGACACTGATAAGTTGTGTTTTACCTATTTTGTGTTTGATTTACTTTTTTTTTAATTTTTAAAAGGGTAAATTAGTCAATTTAATAAAAAAGGAAAATATGCAATATTTGTTTAGGCTTGGATACATACGCAATTAAGAGCTTTTTTAAGAAGAAATATGCAATTAACCTTTAGTTTAAAACAATACAGATTTAGGTTATGAGGTGTGGATGGAGCCCCCTTAGGCTTTATCATGCAACATAAGCTCCACGTCAGCGCCATGTCAACACAGGGGCTTTATCATGCCCCCCTTTAAACTGCAGGGTGTGGATAGAGCCCCATGTCATGATTACCTAATTATTTTTTATTTAAATATTTATTTTTTTAATAAGAAAATAAAAACAAACATAATTTCATTAAAAAAATAAAAACACTACATAATTTCATTTAAAAAATAAAAACACTACATAATTTCATTAAAAAAAATAGAAACACTACTCGTCGTCTATGTCGAGTCCTCCTTGTTCACGATAAAACCATAGGTGCTCTGTCAGATCGGCTCGAAGGTTTTGGTGTGTGTGCCTAGCACGTATCTTCGCTCGGATATCTTCTGTCTCAGCGTATGTTAGTATTGGGTTCGTCGGTTGGATACTTTCATCATAGTTTTCTCCACAAAACGCTCTACCCGAGTAGGTTTTTTAGTTTAGAATAGGTTATATATATAATAAAATAAGATTTTTTTTTTAATATTGGCCCGTTTGACAACGGTCATATTTGACCATTCCTCCTCGTTCCACGCGATTTCAGTCCGTTACCATGGTGGCGAACAATCAATGGCGCCCCGGCATAGCGCCGGGGGTGTGGACCGATGACGTCCTAGGGCGCTATAGAGTGCCAGCTGGGTTGGGTGAACCAATCAGATAATTGAGAGTATGTCACGCATTAATTAATTTCTCAATTTTGGTGTGATGTTGGCATTTGCAAGGATCTTGGATTGATTTTGGTGACAACAAATAAATTATTATTTAACCAATGATATATTATTTTACTAGAAATTGCCTTTCTTCTCTTTCACCGTATCTTGTATTATATCTTGCTTATACTTGTCAATTTATGGGGTGTTGGGGCTCTTCACCGTGGGTAATCATCGCCAGGCAGCTATGGGGCTAAGCTAGCTTGCGGAGTTGCAAAACTCCGACGGATGGGAGGTCCGTGCAATTACCCCCCCCCCTACTTGTCAATTTATATACTGAAAGCAGCCCTCCAGCTACTCTGATATTGCTTGAGTAAAAATTATTATTTAACCAATGAACTTTTAGGTAGAAATGTGATTTATTAGTAACTAGTGTGCTATCACCCGCGCTTTACGGCGGGTTTAAAACGTAGATAAAAATAAGCAATTTGTGAATGTGGCGATAAAAAAACCACGTTGCGACGGTATATTCGAAAGTCATAGAAAAGTTACGTTGTTGTATATGAAAACCAAGTTATTCGAAAACAACTTACACCAAAAACATATATTAAGATAAACACGATAACCACGCATTACGATATGTCGGTTTGAACATATATAAAAAAAAGCACGTCACAATTGTGTTTTTAGAGATGAGCGTCGGACTGTTTAAAAAACCACACAGTTTTAAAAACGTTTAAAACGACCGGTCGGTTTAAAAACAACATTACAAAAGTTCACTTCGAAACGTAAATCTAAATAAATTGCGTGGAGCGTTGATATAAAAAACAAAACGTGTAACAAAAAATTCGTTAAAAACTCAAAATGATAATTTTATTAAAGTTCAGGAGTTGTAATGTAAATCGGTTAAAGAAAAATAAAAATAAACTAACTAAATGGTAAGAGGTGTAAACAAAACAAATATTACTGTAGTTAAAGTGTATGTTATTAGAATCTAGTGTGATTCCCGTGTGTTGGGCGGAATTTAGTCGGTATCGTTTTGGTTTGTTACAGCAACGCATACATGATACCAACACATGACATAACAACTAAAAAAGATATGTCCAAAATGATATCTACACATGTTTTATAAAGATTGAGAGCTATAAACATGTTTTATAAAGATTGAGAACTATAAAACGAATAACGTTGCCAATTTGGATAATACCGATACTGGTACCGGTGACCAATTTGGTTTGTGATGACATCGGACGTTATCGATTCGGTTCATAAAGCATTAACTATATTATAAAAATAACGAAAGTAGCAACCTATGTCAATTTTTTTTAAAAATTACTTTTATCGAAACATAAATAAAAATAAACAGGTAGCAACTTTTATCTAGACATAGATAACAATAAGAAAATATTGTATTTTAAAAGTTATAAATAAAAGGTTATAAGAGAAAATAAAATATACTTAAAAGTAATTAAGATAATAAAATAATATTAATGTTGATATCATTGAACTTGTTAATAATAACATTGTGTATAAAGTTTTAATTTAAATAAAAAAAATAGAAACTAAAAGATCCATAAAAACTTGTGGTAAACACAAATATATCAAAAGTTGTATGTAGCTAATAAAATGTGATTTAGTATATATTATAATATAATTATAATATAACTAGAAAAATTCATCGCGATTTGCGGCGGGAATTATGTTCATATCGTTTTGTTTTTTATGATACCGACACAAGAAAATTCATTTAGAGAAATTCTCTTGCAAAAAAAAAAAAAAAAAAATTTACATGTCTGCCAGCAACAGGTAGATGTAGTGTAGTGTTGCTATCAGCATCTTTATTGTTTACAAACTCGTGATCACCCTTTGTTTTTAGTAAGAGTCCAGATGGTTACTCTTTACGTACAATGCAAGATGGGTTGACCTTGCACCAGCACTTTCACAACTCGAGAGTGTCCTTCAATTGATGCAAAATGAAGAGGGTCACGATCATGTGAAAGTAAGCAAAACACAGTTCAACAAACACAAATTCAACAATCACAATAGTAAGCAAAACCCAGTTCAACAAATGCAAACTGAGCAACTCCAACATCAAATGTAGAGGGGCAATGACAATATATTGGTGAAAGAGAGATGAAAAAAATCAGATGAAACCCACCCCCTTGCAACTTTCTTCTTCCTTGAAATCCGGTGACTTTGTTAGTCCGTCCGGTATCGTACCATGTAGGCCTATAGGTGTAGTATAAATCTCGTGTAGGACTATATGTGTAGTTTAGGTCCCGTATAGGCTTATAGGTCTCGTATATGTGTAGTTTAGGTCCCGTATAGGTCTTTTTTACCAAACTTTCCCTATATATACGCCACATATAGGGCTACACGCGACGTATAATAAAAAAGACCTCGTATCGTATCGTATCGAATAGTATCATATCGTATAGTGTGCAGGATAAGTCTCGTATGGGTTCCCTATAGGTTTTGTATGCGCCTATAGGCCTATACGGGACCTAAACCACACCTATAGGCATATAAGGGACCTATACTACACCTATAGGCTTATACGAGTGTTGTATGGTATCCTATCGTATCATATCATATCGTGTATAGTATAAGTCTCGTATAGGTTACCTATAGGTCGTGTATATGCCTATAGGCCTACACGGGACCTAAACCACATCTATAGTACTATACGAGACCTATATGTCACACCCCGATATTTCCACGTTTGACCGGTGGGCCCGGTGGTGAGTATCGTGACGTAGTTGATATCATCATAGTCAAACAACACAATATATAAATGCACAGCGGAAGCAAAAGATAAATATATTACAATCCGAATATAAAGTAATATCAAGTATTACAACGGAAAGTAAATGATCCACAGGCGGATCAATATAAAAGGAAAAACTGTTCAACAGACTTTAGGCATCCAGAACTTGCAAGATTCCTTATTAACGCCCTGAGCTTCCAGCCAATTACGTTCAGTACCCGTCACTTAACCTTTTTGGAAAATACGTCAGTTTACACTGGTAAATACAATTAACCGACTCATTTTAAAAAGAGTTTAAGAAAATTGATTTAGATGTACCAGGCACAAAAATATCTTTTATACAGATTTACATGTTCGTTGTACGTTCAGGGCCCGATGTAGAAACCGAGTCAAAGTTAACAGACACACCACAATATAGGCCCACAAGAGAGTGGGATACCGTTTCCCTTATGCACTGTCAGGTGTATGCCTACATCCCGTGCATAAGTCGTGGCCATTTTATAATACAATAATGTCAAGGATATCCGGGACATGGTCATTAACCCCTAAAGGCTTTTATTTCAAACAATACAGATTAAAGCGGGTTACCTCAATAATTTAATCACAATACGACTAAACATTCAATACCCGACCAAGCGGCATTATTATAATACCGTATCCCAAGCCCGTATAGGGAAAATAAGTTAAGAGTATTTACCTGAGCTAAATATAAATTCAATCCCAGCCGTATATCAATTCAGCAAGCACAAGTACTTCTACTGGGGCTCTTAATCTGGAACGAAGGTTTTTAATAACCTATTAGATTTCTAACGGGTCTTTAATTAAGCCTATGCTTAGACCGGTTAGTTTTAAAGAGGAAGATACGGTTCAAACGCATGACAAGGCGAAGACCGGTTTAGAATGTGGTTTTGACCCGACAAGCTTGTATGCTTGTTTAATATGGGTAACTTAAACACATTCTGGATTTTGAGACCAAAAAGATATGGTTTGACCCGTTTCGGCTAATTTATGCAAACTAGTTACATAAGCTGATCCGAACGCGACAAGTGCGTAACGAGTAACCAAAAGATTCATATACAGGTTTCATAAGTTAATATGCCTTAAATATGTTGTGATATCAGTAGGATATCTTCCATTATGCCCAAAACGAGTTTAATCGCAAAATAAGCCCCGTAGGGGTATTTTGGTCATTTTAAAGATTATAAAAGAGGTTTAATGAACTTCTGAGTTTCGGGTCTGAATACATCAGTAAAATAACTTATTTTAATAGGTCATATCAGTTGGTAATAAGTCTTATGTGACAAAATGGTTTTAAACCTAAACTATGCGTTTAATACGCTTAAAAAGCCATTTTAAGCGATTTCCGGGTTATACAGGAAATCTGAGTTTTCTGATCAGGTTATAAAGTTCAAAATACTTTATTTATTATATAAAATCAGTAGCAATTGGATTGGTGTCAAAATATTATATAAAACTCATTTTATGACCGAAAAGGGTATAATCGGTATTTACCGAACCAATGCCATAACCTCAGGTTATGAGCAGGTTAAAAATAATTAAAAATCTTTAAAAATCCCAAAATATCATATTAGATCGGTGGGTAAAAGGTTTGGTGCCAAAAATTGGGTTTAGATAGGCTTTATGCTAATGACGCCGTTTAATTACTAAGAAGCGTTCTAATTACGTCATTGAGGATAACTCCTAATCTAGACCTCCAATTGATGTGAAATTTTAGGGACATGTTTATAAATCAGTAGCAAAGATTATTGTCCTTTCACATTTCTTAAATTCTCGTTTTATGGTCAAAACGGCATTATGGTCAACTTTAAGCATTTAACGGAAACATGTAAACGAATCGGGTAATCAATGAACCAACCACAGAGGGTTATACTACCAAGTAACCTGGTCCTAAGGAAGCTCTAAGGCATTTCCAACCCATACTAAATCGGGTCAGAACTGAAGTCAAAGCAAAAGTCAAAGTTTTGCGACTTTCGGTTCCGAACCGGGTCTATACTGAAAATTGTCGGGTTGAACATGTTTAGACATGTTCTTACAATAATTACCAAGTTATATTAATGATCAAATAGGTTGTGTGGGTTCTACATTGCTAATTATGCATAAATTAGAAAATAAGCATTCTGTTGACTTTTTAATAACAAGTTTGACCCGACAATTGACCTAGTTAGAGTGGGAATCAGAGGGTGCCCTTTTAAGGGTTTATTGCCCACATAATTACCAACTTATAACTACTTTCAATTCGACTAATCACTGGACCATTAATGATTAATCGCTAAGTCAACCGTTAATTACGACGGTTTGACTTTTAGGCTAAAACTAAGTAAAAACTCAACTAAGAAAGGTTAAGCATACTTACTGAAGTCCTATGCACGATTAGGAAGGCTTAGGGTCTGCTCTTAAGCTCCAGGAAGCTCCAGAATTGTAGAAGAAAGGTGTGATCACAATGTTGCAACATTGTGGCCTTTTATAGTGTTCTTGATCCTCAAAGATGGTGACAACTAAGTCTATGGGGTGATTCAGATCAACAACAAGTGTTCCTAGGGTCTAAAAGTAATGTAGGGGTCGTTCAAAGATGTGGAAAATCGATTTTAAGTCAGTTATAAGCTTAAAACAGACAACAGCCAATTATATTGTCGCTGGCAACCCCTTACGGACCGTAAGGGGTGGGCTTACGGTCCGTAAGCCCTTTGCAGAAGGCAAAAATGTTTGGCTTTTCAAGCATTCGAAGGGGGAACCAAGTATTACGAATTTGGGACATGAATTATCAGTAAGGGGGCCTCTTATTTGGGTCTTGAACAGTTATGTACCCTACCATTTTGCCATGTTTTCTTGAACTTTAAAGGAAAACCATAAACGAAGGTTTATCGTGCATTTCTTCGTGGTAGTCCATCCTTGCAATTATGGGTCAATCATTGATAGTATTTACTGAATTCGAGTATATCAGATGTCTACAATATACATTAGGGTCTTGGACTTTATAACGAGGTCGTTCAGAGGTGTTAATTAACATGTCGACGCTTTTAACCCTTCGTATACGAATTTTATCATAACTTGCTCATATGATAACGAAACTTGATGAAATCTTTACCATGCATTCTAGCGAGCATATTTAATCGTTACAAGGCTTCGGGTTTGCTAAAAGGCCACTCAGAGGTATACTTTAAACATGTTGACACATTTAACCCCTGTAGTTTGTAACCTCTCACTTTCTTTCACAGTTAGTTTCGTATGATCCATGATTCATTCGTTTTAGGGTGTAAACACCACGTAGGGTTATTGTAAGGTATATTTATCCATTGTTGACATTTTGAACCCTTATATTCACATGCTTTCCATGTTTGTCAACTTTAGTCCCTCTAGAGTATACTTTTACACGTTCATGCTTATGACACGTGTCAATACATTATAAGACGTGAATTTTCGAGGTGTTACATCCTCACCCCCTTAAAAGAAATCTCGACCTCGAGATTTGCTAAGATGTTGGAAGTTCTTTTTGTTGCATACTGGACTTAACTTCTATAGTATATCTGGAGCTTTTCCAAGCTCCCAAGTTGGCCTTTATAATGGGTACGTGTATCCTTTTGGAGCTTCTTTACCTGTCGATCCTTAATCGACATAGGTTGCTCATTATATCATAAATCTGCATATCATTATGTGATAGTTCTTCTCTACTTGTTGGTGAAACATATCCTTAAATCGTTAGTGTGCGATACATTTCGTGCTCCGCCAAACTCCTTAAATAAGTTTTAGCTTATAAGCTATTTGATCTTGATACATTCGATTTCCTTCGAATGATTCCATATATTCAGAGCTTAACCAGTCTGATAATTTAACAAATTTGGCACACCCTTCCTGGGTGATTTCTTTTGTTGAACTTTATTCTTTAACAAGAACTTAGGAGGGTTGCTATTTTCATAAATCCTTGATTTCCTGCCGTATACTGGCAACTTACAGTCGATTATGGATTTGTATGATCTTATTTGTTGTTTCCAAGGCAACTTTCAGATCCTGATAATTGGACTTACCAATCTATTGTCCTAACAATAGATGTTTAACATTCCATCTATACAAGGTCTCCAAGGGAGCAGCCTTGATGCTTACATATCAACTATTATAGAAAGGCTTATCTTAAGGTGAGATGGTTATTCCAACCACTGCTTAACTAGTTTTAAGGAATAGCTAATCCTTGTCGTTAATCGAACAAATCGACGATCCTAGGTAGCTGATGGCAATTCTTAATCGTTGCCTAATTAGGGTTGCGGTAATTAACGCATAAGCAAAATGAGCCGTCTTTCTTACTTAACTATACCGAATTCTCAGGATATTGAGTTAGGCTATATGAATCTATATCTTAAAACTTACTTAATCAGGGTTTCGGTTATTCCATAATCAACATGGAGTTCTTACAACACTCCAACCCAAGGCGGGATGTTAATCTTAACTCTACTTGCCTCTCGGGAGGTAAACAGGGTAGTCTTAGGAGAAGATAATCAAGATACAAGGAGGTTACAGAGATTTTCCAAATCTCAGGCTCCATTTCATCCATCCTCGCTTGTGCCAAATGAGTGACACTTTTATGTTATGAGTCCACAGGGTCCTTTACCAGGAAACATTTATTTGGAAAAATTCTATTTTCTAGATATCTTCTTTGAATGCCATTAGCTGACTTTAGTACCATATGATCATTGGGATATCTTTGTGGTTCCATGCATTAAACCTCCATACTGATCAGGCATGGAAGCAATCTATGGAACATATTAAGATACACCAATCCTCATATGGCGCTTTTGTCATACCATTTGGTATTCGTAATCAATAGGGATCAAAGAGATATCAATTACATATGAATGCATTTATCTGGATAGAGGGTACTTTAGAATTTTAAGTTTGAAGATTTCTGACAGGAACAGAAGAAATGGTTCGTATGATTTGCTATCTGTAAGCTTTACCTTACATTTAATATCTAGGATTCTTATGATAGATTTTTAAAAGTCTAATATACTTACAATTTATGAAGGATTTATTGGTATTCGATTCAAAGCAGAATTATTAGCGTTTTATTCTACTTCATATTTTGTGCTTAGGGTCATAACAGGCAGATTTAATAACTAACAAAATTTTTCCACAATGACTTATCTGCACCTGTATCAAACATTACCCTTGCATATACATCATGGATGAGGACGTACCGGTTATAATATTGTCATCTTGTATGACCTCTTTTGCATCCATCTGAGAGACCTTAGCGTTGGTCTTCTTATCTCCTTTAAGCTTCTTAGCATATTTTGGGCAATTTGATTTGATATGCCCTTTCTCGTTACAGTTGTAACAAGTTGCATCTCCTATCTCCTGGCATTCCAATGTTTTATGCTCACTAGATTTGCAGATCCCACAAGCCCTGGGCTGCGACTGGGATTTTGATTCGAACCTGCACTTCCCATAATGGCACTTCTTGCATGTCTTGCATACAGGTTTCTCGTTGGACTTTTATTTGTTCTTCTTCTTAGAGCTCTGGGAGTTATCTTCCTCCCTTTTTCTTTTTAGCTCATCTTTTGCATTTGAGGCATGAACCAGATCCTCCTTATGAGTAAGGAAATGTGGTCCTTGATAAAATTTGGAGCGAGTAGCATGGGGCTCCTTGAACTTTTTCACAGCTTTCTTCACAGCTTTTCCAACAGCTGTGTCTATCATAGTTTGAAGAATATCTTTGGAAATTCTAAGGTTCACAGTTGTATCATCATTGACATGGGTCGCATCATCCATAACACGATCAACGGCTGTCTTATCTGAGTTTGCCATATTCAATATTGGTTCCTAACACCAATAAAACAATTTCTTAGTTGCAATTCAGCAACTGCCATTCATCACCCTGATGGCCTTAACATATACTAACCATGGTATCAATATACCATACAGGCTAATATAGTACTAACATTCTTAATGAATGTTATTTAATATATATTCATTATGTTTAGCCTAGGTCACGAAAGACTATCTATGGTATTTAAGGTTTGGACCTAATCCATCATCTTTTTGACAGGGGATCAAAACATCATATCTGTCTTTATTATATTGATGAATTTGGATAGCTTGAAAGCTTGTCATAAGGATATCAGAAAAGAGTGATTCCTAATAGATATAAAATATCAATCTAAGATTTGTTGGAGCGTTTTCTCAAGTATCATCGGCCAATTTCTACCTCGCATTATATGACCGGAGCCCTAATCAGCAGAGACAACAGTTCTCAACGTTTATCGCTTATTATAGAATCATATGTGCCAGCATCAAATAAATTTATGCATAAACTGTTTGACAAGGAAAGGTACCTTCTTTATAGTTATCATTCTGCAGCATCTCCTGGGCGTTCGTCTGGAAGACTCATGCGTTTGTTTTCTTGGCCTCTTCGGGCTTCTTCTGATTCCTAGGGCAGTTGGTCCTAATATGCCCCTTCTCGTTGCAACCATAACAGGTTGCGTCTTTCAACTTCTTGCAATCCAAGGTTTTATGTTCCTTAGACTTGCAAATCCCACAAGGTAGAGGCTGGGATTCAAATCTGCATTTCCCGAGGTGGTATTTCCTACAGGTTTTGCACCTGGTCTTCTCACCCGACTGCTGGCTGTCTTTCTCAAATCCGGAGATCTTCTTATCCTCAGAGTTTCTCTTTTTCTTTCTATCGGAGCGATGAGAATTTTCATCCTCCCTTTTACGCTTTCCATCTTCAGAGGCTTTGGCAGCCTTGTTTCTGACCACATCGAGTGTGAGAGATAGCGACAGATCTGCCGCTAACCTGAATGTAGTAGGTCTCGATGCTTTCACACTGGCCTTTATTTCTGGGGCTAAACCCCCAATAAAGCGAGCTATTCGCTTTGGTTCCGGTGTGATCAAGTAAGGAACCTATCGAGACATGGTATTGAAACTTGTAAGGTATGCTTGACAATCTAAGTTCTCCATGACTAATGTCAAGAATTCAGTCTCAATTTTCTCAACTTCATGTTGAGGACAGTAATTTTCTTTGATAAGAGTGACGAACTGATCCCAAGTCATGTTGTACAAAGGGATCTTCCCCGTAGCTTGGATCAGTGACCTCCACTAAGCTAGAGCTTCTCCTTTAAACGATTGTGAAACAAATTTCACAACATCTTGTTCCGCACAACCGCTGATGTCAACAACGGTGTCCATCTCCTCGAGCCATGTCATGCAATCGATGGCTCCTTCTTCTCCTGTAAAGTCTCTGGGCTTGCAGGAGACAAAATATTTATACGAACAGGTTTTAACATGTGGCTCTTGATTGAGCACAACCTGTCCAGACGGAACACTCCTCTGATTGGACGAGTTATGAACATCGTCCTCCTTCGACTCGTGTAATTTAGAAGGGGGCTTACTATGAGCCACAGATAGAGTCTTAGAGTGTGTACCACTAGATTCATCACACTGTCTGTCGAGAGCTCGTGTAACGGCATCATCTATTAATGCCTATAGTTCCGCACCAATTATATTAACTCTGGTAGCATCATTATTTTCCCTCAGGTGGCTGTTGACCTCATCTGATCCAGCCATGTAGTTTGATGGCTACATAAATATTGACGATAATTCATTCAGAGGTTATTATGGATTCATCATTTTTGACGATTCATCAACCATGGTAATATAAACCATATTGGTTAATTTGTTAGTTATATTTAATTAGTATTTTCATTATAATTTACCCTAGTTATAAAACATTAAGGATATAAAAGTGGCGCAAAAGGCCTAGTCACAAGGACAGTTTTAAATTTATAAGCTATGACTTCAGAGAGTCGAGGCATTAAGGTTTGAACATATTTCATTACCTTTTCTTGGCAGAGAGTCAAAGACATCAACTGTCTTTTGTCCCTTAGGACAATAAGTATGGCCCGTAGGCATTTCATCACTTATGGATGTTTATAATATGATCATCTTCATTTGATGATATTACTCAGGATCGCATTGATCATACAAACTATTATGCTTGGACGTAGTCCAACATCTTTAGACGGGGGTAAGAGACCACCACGGTCGTTGTCTTATCGGACAACAAGTTTGGCCCGTAGGCACTTCATCACTAAGGGATGATTATTTCAAATAAGGGAATTTAGATTAACCCCCTTTTTAAAGATGGCCTGTGTGACTTTAACGATTCACAGTTTACCAAAAATGTTAACATACTTACAGATGTTAACAGGGATTGGAATCTTTTAGATAAGTTTTACCGTCTTGGCCATGTCTACAATGACATTTAGGCTAGGTTTTACCTTTAAGATTCTTTTAATATTTAACGCAGAACAATCCTAACTTGAAATGTTAACAAGGATCTGAATCTAATTGTGGAACTACCGTCTTGGCCCTGTCTCAAAATAACACGTGGCTAGGTCTTGTCCTTTTTAGATTTTGCCATTTTATTATAATGGTAGATCTTATAATATAGGAATGATATTTTAAATATAATCGTTCCATTAAAATTTAAACAAGTATATGGTTGCCCTAGACGGGACTTCTAGAGAAAATGACTTGCCCATGCAAGGGCTAATCAGAAAATAACAAAGGAACCAAATAAAGACAAAATAAAACGAATTAAGATTAGTCCTATGTTCTTGTCTAGACTCAAGAATGTGCAACTGTGTAACTGAGATTAAACACAAAAAGGCTAGCGTTTAATTCACTCAGTGTTGGCTCTGATACCAACCTGTCACACCCCGATATTTCCACGTTTGACCGGTGGGCCCGGTGGGGAGTATCGTGACGTAGTTGATATCATCATAGTCAAACAACACAATATATAAATGCACAGCGGAAGCAAAAGATAAATATATTACAATCCGAATATAAAGTAATATCAAGTATTACAACGGAAAGTAAATGATCCACAGGCGGATCAATATAAAAGGAAAAACCGTTCAACAGACTTTAGGCATCTAGAACTTGCAAGATTCCTTATTAACGCCCTGAGCTTCCAGCCAATTACGTTCAGTACCTGTCACTTAACCTTTTTGGAAAATACGTCAGTTTACACTGGTAAATACAATTAACCGACTCATTTTAAAAAGAGTTTAAGAAAATTGATTTAGATGCACCAAGCACAAAAATATCTTTTATAACTTGGGACAATTATATTTATAATCTTGTATACAGATTTACATGTTCGTTGTACGCTCAGGGCCCGATGTAGAAACCGAGTCAAAGTTAACAGACACACCACAGTATAGGCCCACAAGAGAGTGGGATACCGTTTCCCTTATGCACTGTCAGGTGTATGCCTACATCCCGTGCATAAGTCGTGGCCATTTTATAATACAATGATGTCAAGGATATCCAGGACATGGTCATTAACCCCTAAACGCTTTTATTTCAAACAATACAGATTAAAGCGGGTTACCTCAATAATTTAATCATAATACGACTAAACATTCAATACCCGACCAAGCGGCATTATTATAATACCGTATCCCAAGCTCGTATAGGGAAAATAAGTTAAGAGTATTTACCTGAGCTAAATATAAATTCAATCCCAGCCGTATATCAATTCAGCAAGCACAAGTACTTCTACTGGGGCTCTTAATCTGGAACGAAGGTTTTTAATAACCTATTAGATTTCTAACGGGTCTTTAATTAAGCCTATGCTTAGACCGGTTAGTTTTAAAGAGGAAGTTACGGTTCAAACGCATGATAAGGCGAAGACCGGTTTAGAATGTGGTTTTGACCCGACAAGCTTGTATGCTTGTTTAATATGGGTAACTTAAACACCTTCTGGATTTTGAGACCAAAAAGATATGGTTTGACCCGTTTCGGCTAATTTATGCAAACTAGTTACATAAGCCGATCCGAACGCGACAAGTGCGTAATGAGTAACCAAAAGAGTCATATACAGGTTTCCTAAGTTAATATGCCTTAAATATGTTGTGATATCAGTAGGATATCTTCCATTATGCCCAAAACGAGTTTAATCGCAAAATAAGCCCCGTAGGGGTATTTTGGTCATTTTAAAGATTATAAAAGAGGTTTAATGAACTTCTGAGTTTCGGGTCTGAATACATCAGTAAAATAACTTATTTTAATAGGTCATATCAGTTGGTAATAAGTCTTATGTGACAAAATGGTTTTAAACCTAAACTATGCGTTTAATACGCTTAAAAAGCCATTTTAAGCGATTTCCGGGTTATACAGGAAATCTGAGTTTTCTGATCAGGTTGTAAAGTTCAAAATACTTTATTTATTATATAAAATCAGTAGCAAATGGATTGGTGTCAAAATATTATGTAAAACTCATTTTATGACCGAAAAGGGTATAATCGGTATTTACCGAACCAATGCCATAACCTCAGGTTATGAGCAGGTTAAAAATAATTAAAAATCTTTAAAAATCCCAAAATATCATATTACATCAGTGGGTAAAAGGTTTGGTGCCAAAAATTGGGTTTAGATAGGATTTATGCTAATGACGCCGTTTAATTACTAAGAAACGTTCTAATTACGTCATTGAGGATAACTCCTAATCTTGACCTCCAACTGATGTGAAATTTTAGGGACATGTTTATAAATCAGTAGCAAAGATTATTGTCCTGTCACATTGTAAAATCCGATAGGATCGTTCAATGATATCAAACTTTAACTTGTGAGAGTGCGGAAAATAATCACAAGCCGATTCAAGAGCAAAACAAATATTATCCGAAACAATATGAATTAAAACAAACCGAGACTTGCATTCAATGATGAACAAAGACTGATACATGACTCCTTAATGTTTTCGGCTAGCCTTCAAGTCGCAATCAGCTGATCAACCTCAACCAAATGGTTGAGATTTGTTTAAATACTAAACACATGGACTTTTAACCTAGGCCCACTTGAAACCGGCCATACTAGCCCAACCCATACAAGTCGACCCAAAACATAAACTAAATAACTACAAAATCAACCCTTTAACTATGTCATCCTCTATGCATAAACCTTCAGGTTCCAACAATCTCCCCCTAGGTTTATGCATGGAGGTTCTTCTAACTTCGACTATCATGATCACCACTCGCACTATCTTTGTAACCACCAAAACCCTTTCGATTGATATGCAAAACAGAAGCAACAGCAGCAGTCCAACCCTTTGCTATTTCTTCATATTTTTCAGTAGCTCTAATCTGATTACGAGCTAAAACTTCTAAATCTTCATAAGCAAGATTCAACAAATCAATTTGATCCACCAAGCGAAAATTCACTTCATCATCACAAACAATCACTGCCTGTCCTAGACGCTCATCATAAGCCCAGAAATGTAAGGACTTCAAAGCACCTTTTGGAATCTTTTTCACCAACGGAATTGTCTTTTCTTTGTCAGTTACAGGCCAGTGCACAATCTTCATACGCTTGTTTGTGTATGGATCTCTAATCCCTTTAGCTGGTCTAACGAAGGACTCTGCCGTGCGCATCGAAGGAAAGTTACGAAGAACTTCCCTCTGCAATCTTTCAAAAAACATATATCCAGCACCTCCAGGCTTATCATCTACATAAGGTGCTTTAGACAAGTTTGTTAAATCAACCTTAGTAAAAGGCTGAAACTGTCCTGGATGTTTGTACCACTCGACAGGACCAACTTTTCTCTTTATCCACCATCTTTTGCGATCATGATCATATCCCCAGCTAACCACACCAGAACGATTTCCAACTTTATCATAGAGAGTTTCACCAACATCCATTAAGTGGTGAGTTGCATGAGCATCATCATCATCTGGATTTGAATTTTTGTTCTTCAAAATAACAAACTCCCTTTTCTTTTTAATTCTTTCCGCCTTCTCTTTGTCTACTACTGGATTAGTAACTCTCTTGAAATATTGTTCCATAGCAGCACTTCTTTCAGCATCATCCTTAGCGAAAGCTTTTCTTCTGTTTTCAACATCAGTTGGATCAGAAAACTCTTGTCCAAACTTCTTTTCCAACTTTCCACGTAAATCATAAACCGTACTGAACAACAAACTAATATCTCCTTGAAGCTGTTCAATCTGTTGATCTTTCTTCACTATAGTATCTTCAAGTTGGATAATCTTCGCATCTTTATGAATTGAATCTTGCTAAAGCACAACCAATCTTTTCTTCATCTCCCTCATGCTAATAAACTCAACATCATCACTTGAGTCATCATCAAATGGCATCCTCAACGGTTCTTCAGGTCTCTTACCACTTGAACTACTAGGTAGATCATGAACAACTCCAGAGAGACCTGCAGATTCAGAAATACCAAGTGACATAGTATCAACAACAGAATCAGCATCAACAGTTGTAACTTGAACATTAACAGTGGTGGTATCCATATCATCTCTTTGAGTATCAGCATCTAACTCAAAGATATCTTCAGTAGCGGTGGTGGAATCAGTGACACTTTTCTCAAAGTCTAAGTCATACAGACCATCATCATCCTCAGCAATATTAACGGATTGATCTTTGTTTTGCTCAACATACATTCCGAGTCATACACAAAATAAACATATGCAACAAAAGACGCCAATAAGGATGCACAAACTTCTTAACCAGAGGTGGATACTTCCCTTCATAACTCAATCTAGGCAATATTGCTTCAACTGTGCCATTGGGAAGTTCAATGGAGTCTGTTTCTTGATCATTGAACTGTAATACTTCTCGAATCATCTGCTCTGTCACAGTAACAACCTTCTTTTGAATGTCAGCAACAATAACTCCTTTTCCTTCAATAACTTCAATCCTTGCATTTTTCCAAAATTCTTGAACAAGACTTTCGTAGATAACTGGATTTTCTCGTAGTGCGTGAACAATACGACAATTGTTGAGACCTTTCATCAATGAAGTGTACAACTTCTTGTGTTTCTCTAGAGGAGGTGCTAAATATCCTGCTTGATTATGTGTTGAAATAAACTTCAAATCCATATCTGCATAAAACACAAGTTTATTAGGGACATGAAAAATCCAACACATACTTGAATCAAAGTCAGAAATCTCAAATTTTAGAGTCAACAATCTGAACAACATCATGACTCAGATAACAACAATTTCAACTCAAGATTGTTACTGTTGACTCGAGACTATGAGTCGAGACCATGAGTTCTCGAGTCGAGACCATAAGTTATTGAGTCGAGACCATGAGTCGAGACTATGAATTCTCGAGTCGAGATCATGAGTCGAGACCTTAAGGTCTCGAGTCGAAACCATGAGATTGCGATTCGTAATCACTGGTCTCGAGTCCTTATGTGTTATCTGAGTCGAGACCCCATAAACAACTTCATCTTCTCAACTTTTTGGATCAAAATCCCAAAACATAATTTGATTTATTTGAAGACCAATATATTCAAAACTAGGGTTCTAGGTCGTCTTCAAATCTTCATAAAAACATCATCAGATCTTCACAACACCTACAAAACTTCAACAATATCATCAGAATACCTTTAAGAATCGATGAATCAAGATCGGAAAACAAGTTTGTTGAAACAGAAAAACCGGAGAACACGTCGGAAACTGTAGCAACTTGCCGAAACTTTTGAGAGAGAATACCACTTGGTCTCGAGTGAGAAATGAGGTCTCGACTCGAGACATGTGTCTTATACCTCAAACCCTAAGTGAAACGGGCCTTTGACATTTGGGCCGAGACCAAACATTTGGGCTGAATATGATATTTAAAGAACTTAATTAATTCAATTAAATCATTTACAAAAATCGTCCTTTAATTTCAGATATAATTTAAATAATCCACCAAACCTTCTGAGCATTATTTACTAAAACAAAACCTAAAACAAAAATAAATAATAGAGATTATTATTTACAAAAAAATAGGAAATTAACAAAATTGCTCAGGGATCAAATCACAAGGTTTCGGGCTTGACTTCACTTATCAACACTGATCTACTACCGAAAGATCTAGACGATTGCCAGTATATTTGTCCATTTAAAACTCATCTCCCTAGACCTTTTCCATATAACTGCCTGTAACAAATTTTATCATGTTTTGATTTCTTCACAATGAACACCCAAATAAATACTAATCAAATCCCGGAATTATAGACAGCACACCCTATCATGCAAGTAGCTTCCCTACCACATATTTCACAAGTCCAATCCAGATCTCTGAAATCTTAACTGGGAATAGATTGAGAAGAGAACAGAATAGATCTTAAGCAGAGATGATATAATATACAGATCAAATGAGTTTTTCTCAATTTGATATAGGTTTCTAGGGTTTCTTTTGGGCACTTGAGGGCCTCTTTCAGGTGTTTAATTGATCTACAGAGCGACAACGTACAGCTAGGTCAGCATGTATCTGGATGCAGCAGAAGCTGACGTTGCCTAGCACCTCAAGGTCAGCATATATCTGGATGCAGCAAAGGAGATACACGACTTTTTCAGAAAAGATTTCAGAGTCAGACCAAAATTGTGTGTATCGGGACAACATACAGGCATTCAAATAGACATGAGCTAATTCCAAGTGATTTTCTTTCCTGAGGTCATGTACTATTATAGTTCTGAACAGAAACAGCCAAAGTTTCCAGTCTTAAGGATAGAGCCTACCAACACATCAATACTAGAGTCAAACTATTTCGATACTGGTCTTACATGAGTCAGCCCTTGACCATAATGTGAAAATTCATTTCATTTCCCAGTCATGCAATGCCTCTTTTTTGTATTTTTCAATTTTTTTAATGTTTTTGTATTTTTCAAAAATTCTCCCCCTAAATTTGAGCATAAATAAAAACTACCTAAGAATAGAAAACTTTATGAACAAATTTACCTACGAAATAAAACAAAACAAAAAAAATTTGCTCAGTCAGTAAAACGGATCATTTTCAGAAAATCCACAAGCACTTGAAATTTCGAACTGCTGACAGGTTTGGTGAACAAATCGGCAGCATTTGCATCCGTGTCGATTTGCTCAAGTTTGATAAGACCTCTATCAAAGCAGTCTCGTATAAAATGAACTTTAATATCAATGTGCTTGGTTTTTGAGTGGAAGACATGGTTTTTCACAATCTGTATAGCAGCATCATTATCACAATATATGGTAGTTTTAAGATAAGTCAAACCGTAGTCCTGCAACATACTCTGCTTCAGCTGTAGAAATAGCTACCGTTTGTTGCTTCTTGCATTGCCAAGAAATGAGTCTGTCACCCAAAAATTGATAACCAGCAGAAGTGGATTTCCTGTCCTTGTCAGTGCCTCCAAAATTACTGTCAGAAAACGCAAACAGGTCAAAATTCGAATCCCTCGGATACCACAGACCAAACCTGGGTCGGCCTTTAAGGTACCGAAAGATTCGTTTAACAGCAGTAAGATGAGAAGTTTTAGGATTAGCCTAATATCGTGCGCAGTTGCAGACATCAAACATGATGTCAGGACGACTAGCTGTCAGATACATCAATGATCCAATCATAGACCTATAAAGTCGTTGATCAATCGGGGATCCTTCAGTATCTTCAGTTAACAACGGTCTTTCTGCCATTGGAGTTTCTGCCGGTTTAGCATCTGTGAACTTGAATTTCTTCAGCACATCATCCACATATTTCCCTTGATGAATTAGAATGCCCCGTGAATCTTGCTTAACTTGTAAGCCCAAAAACAATGTCATTTCACCGAGTGCACTCATCTCGAACTTCTTTTGCATAACTCTCTCAAAATCTTTGCAAAGCTCCTCACTTGTAGACCCAAAGATAATATCATCGACATAGATTTGAACCAAGATTTGATCCTTGCCCACTCTTTTGATAAAAAGAGTCTGATCTATTGTGCCTCGTGTGTATCCGTGAGCCAGAAGATGTTATGTCAGAGTAGCATACCAAGCCCTAGGTGCTTGATGCAACCCATATAATGCCTTGTCAAGCTTGTATGCATATTCTGGATGATCTGGATGAATAAAACCCGGTGGTTGCTCAACAAAAATTTCTTCCTTCACTTCTCCATACAAAAATGCCGTTTTGACATCCATCTGGTAAACAGTGAATCCCATGAAGGATGCGTATGCTAAGAAAATCCGGATTGCTTCAAGTCGAGCGACAGGGGCATAGACTTCATCATAATCCAGTCCCTCTATCTGTCTGAATCCTTGGACCACTAATCGTGCTTTATTTCAAACAATAACTCCATCAGAATCCTGCTTGTTTCTGAAAACCCAGCGAGTTCCAAGCTTGCGTTTTCCTATTGGTAACTCCACAAGTTTCCATACTCCTAGCTTCTCGAACTGATTTAGTTCTTCGTGCATAGCATCAACCCATCCTGGTTCCTGGTACGCTACATCAATGGTTTTAGGTTCAATTTGAGAAATGTAGCTAGAATATAAGCACAAATTAATGGTTCCTGATTGGCTTCTGGTCTGGACCCCTGCATTCACAGGGCCTATCACATTCTCAATAGGATGA
The DNA here is from genome assembly GCA_030545235.1 of Helianthus tuberosus. Classification (NCBI taxonomy): domain Eukaryota; kingdom Viridiplantae; phylum Streptophyta; class Magnoliopsida; order Asterales; family Asteraceae; genus Helianthus; species Helianthus tuberosus. Next base: position 30,256,329 of record CM060373.1, on the reverse strand, counting down.
TTTCTTTGAACCCTTGTTGGAATGGCAAATTCAGGTATCATCTCGTCTAGAGATGTGTGTATGTTTCTTGGCTCCCCCTCATTAGGTGCTACCATACTGTGACTCACAGGAGTGGTAACAGTACATTCTTCAGGAATAGGATCAGCAAACAGTTCTGATCCAGCTGCATTAGTTGAAATTCCACTGGATTGTGCACCTTCAGGAGATTGATGAGACATTTGTTGAGGCAGCGGATGCTGTGTAAACACCATTCCCGGCGGATCAATGGTATGATGTCTAACACTTCCTTCTGTCCGTTCTTCTTCTTCAGTATCCCCAAAAGACAACGGTTGTTTTGGAATAGACACACCTGCATCTGAAAAATCACTTGACAAAATATTAAATGATTTAAACAATTCAGCATAATCATATAACCAATCTGGTCCAACTCTAGCATCCGTAGTGTTTTCTTCAAGCCATTCAATGTTGCACGACTCGACGACCTTTTTAGTTACTTTGTTGTATACCCTATAGGCAGAGCCTTTTGCATATCCAACAAAGAAACATTCGTCCCCTTTGACCTCAAACTTTCCATTAGAGTCCATAAGTAATAATACACATGGACATCCAAAGATACGAAAGTGTGAAACCGAAGGTTTACGTCCTTCCAGAATCTCATAAGGAGTTTTCATATGACGTTTATTTACTAAAGCATGATTCTGGACGTAACAAGCCGTGCTAACAGCTTCGGCCCAAAAGAAACTAGGAAGCTTCGAGTCAGCCAGCATAGTTCGTGCAGCCTCGATAAGAGTACGATTTCTTCTTTCAGCTACTCCATTCTGTTGAGGAGTCCGTGGTGCACTATACTGACGATCAATTCCCTTTTCAGTGCAGAATGAGTCCAAAGTAACGTTCTTGAATTCTGTCCCATTGTCAGATCGAATAACCTTCACCTTGGTAGTCGCTTGATTTTCAGCCAGAGTGATGAATTGTTTCACTAAGACTGCAGTTTCATTCTTGTGACTTAGAAAATACACCCAGGTGTAACGAGAGTAATCATCAACGATTACAAGACAGTAAGCTTTCTTGCCAATACTCAACACGTTCACTGGACCAAAGAGATCCATGTGAAGTAATTTGAGCACGACTTTCGTCGAGGGTGCAGGTTTAACCTTATGAGGTTTTCGATGAGCTTTCCCTTTCGCACAAGCAACACATTTTTCAACCAACATAAAATCTTTTATTGGAAGATCACGTACTAGTTGACCTTTAGCCAGTCGGTTCAGATTCTTCATGTTCACATGCCCAAGGCGACGATGCCACAGTAGACCATCATGTTCTGAAATCTTCGAGAATAGGCAAGTAATTTCTTCACACGGTTTCTTGTTCATATCAATCACATAAGCGTTTCCTCATCTCTCTGCTGACATTAAGAACCAATCTTCTGGAATAACAATACCCGGTTTAAGTACATGACATCCTTTCTTCGTAAAGTGAACTGAATTTCCTCGATCACAAATCTGAGAAATGCTCAACATATTGTGTTTCAGTTTTGGAACATAGTTAACGTTCTCGAAGCTTAACACACCGTTTCTTACGGTTCCTTTCAATGTAATCCTTCCTGATTCTCCTCCCGCAAATGAGACATATCCACCATTAAATTCTTTGACATTCACCAGTTGGGATAAGTCTCCTGTCATGTGCCTGGAACAGCCACTATCCATGTACCAGAGGCGCACGGTAGTCCTCCACAGCTGTTCCTGCACGATTAGCGGGATTAGTTAGATTTAGGAACCCAGCCCATAGTGGATCTGGGTTTTCCTTGTGCATCAATGTAAGTCACTCTCTGCCACACTAAATTGTCTTTATTTAAAACCTTCGAAGTATTTCCAATGACAGAATTTCGATAACATGTATGAGACGGATTGGATTGCATGGCCTTAGCTTTAGGTTTCCAATACTTGTTTGACCATTGAGAATTGTAGTTACCAAAAGCGTTATATTGATTTCTTCGAAAATCATTTTGTTGATTTTGATTTTTGCGTTTGGCTGCATTCCAATCTTGATCAGAAGGTTTAGTCTTGCGATAGTTGTTTTTCATTGTCTTAGTCTTTTCAGTCGTCATTGACTCTGAACAACGATATCGGTTAGACTTGACCTTCTGATCTTGCACAAACTTCCTCTTGTACGTTGCCCTTGGGAGTTGAACACAATTTCTGGCAATGTAACCCGCGATACCACAGTTAAAACATGTTTGACGTTTCATTTTGTGAGTATTTTGAAAATTTTGACAAGATTTGCTTGATTTTGAATGATTTGGCGTTTTAGTTTTCTGAACATGTTTTGCTTGTGGTTGTTCTGAGCATTTTGGTGGCTGTTGATCTAATGACTCCTCATTTATCTCAATTCCCTTTTCTTCATTTCTAAATTCAGGTTCATTATTTGAACACGTAGAAGTCTCATCAATATGCATTTCCTCAATGCATTTATCATGTGAAACTAATTCAGGTTCATTATTTGAACATGTAGAAGTCTCATCAATATGCATTTCCTCAACGCATTTATCATGTGAAACTAATTCAGGTTCAATTTCAACTACAGTTTCCAATGGGGTCCCACTAGATTCGACATTAGGGACACCCACTGAGACAGTTTCAGAAGAAGAATCAGGATACTCTTGATTTTCTTGAGAAGTCGTTTCAGTGGTTTCACTGAATGCGTCCTGAGGGACCTCACCTGTAACACTTTCATCAACCAAAGGGTTAGAAACATCAGATTCACAATCATTAACTGAAGAAAAACCATCATCAGACATATTGTTCAAAGGTTCAACACAAACATTATCAGTTTTGCCCAAAACATCAGGCTCACAAGACGAAACATAAGCAGAAAATGACGCAAATAAAGACCGACCAAAAGCAATAGCAGATTCAGTTTGTTCAAAATAATTTTCAGAAATATTAGTATGAACAACTGGTTCACTCCCAAGAACTTCTTCACATTTTACTTCAGATACTTTATCTGCACATGAAGACGAAATATTAGGATCAATTGCGCCTTTAGAAACAAAACTTATTGGATCAGACTTCTGTTTCCCAACTATTTTGCCATTGAATGATGACTTATAGTTTTTGGGACCATAAGTCATTCGACTTTCATTTATCATCTCCTCCTCGGTCATAGGTAAATAAGTATAATTGTCATTATAAGGAGGGGGAGCCTTATTAAAACCCAACCCACAACCTTTCTTTTCTTTATATGCGAGCTGTTGATCACACAAGTTTTTGACTAATTTGCTGGAAGAATCAAATTTTTTGATGTTTAGCTCATTTATATGATATCTATCTCTGATATCTTCTAGTTCTTTAGTCAAAATACATACTTTCTCCTGAGCTTCAAGAAAATGGGCTGTTTTTACACTTACATCATCTTTGAGTTTGATGATGTCTTTGCGCTGAGCTTCAATCTTTTCTTTATAATGTTTTTCATTTTTAGATAATGTGAAGTTTTTATTTTTTATATCTTGATAATCCTGAATTAGCTCAGCATTATGTATTCTGTAAGCTTCAACCTTTTCCCTACACTCAGGAGTACAGAAAACAGAAAGTACCTCTTCTTTGGTGAGACCTTTAACTGGAGCTGAAAGAATCTGAGTCATAAGAGCTAGATTTTCAGCAGTAGTCTCCTCCTCAGGTGCTGGAGCCTCATTCTCAGAAACGGAAACTTGATCATTTGAAGTCATGAAAGCAATGTTATTCGAAGCAGCTTGATTTTCTGGAGCTGAAATGTTCAGTCGCTCAATTTCCGAATTCCAATCAAAGTTGATGTTTGGCTGAACCACCAAGGCTTGTGCTAATCCCTGTGGTTGAGGACTTCCAGTAGCAGCACTATCAGTTAAACTTGATGTGGTCACAAGAGCTTTTTCACGATTAGGTGTTACAGGCTGGGCAGGAGTCTGTTCTCTATTCATTGGAGGCTTTGTGCAGTTTCGAGCATAGTGTCCTTCTTCGTGACAGTTGTAACAACGTAGTTTAAAAGGCACTGTAGACGCTCCTGTGAATGAAGCACCCCATCTATTTTTACCAGTTCTTTGCATAAACCTTGTTGCCCTGAATGCACCCATAGCCATCTGCCAAGTGATATCCATTTCTTCAACATCATCAGGATGAATCTGATGTAAGTCATCGCCACAACATTTAGGAGGGTCAATTTTTCCTGCAACAAATGCATTCAAACAGTTGATAACGGAGGCTGCGATATCAAAATTTTCTTTAGACTGTTGTGTAAAGAAAGCAATCATCTTATTTTTCGCAGTGGAAGCGGAAGAAGTAGTGGAGACGTTCACAGCATTCACAGCAGAAGCAGAAGCAGCTGTTGGATGTCGAGGAGTAACTTGATTAGAGGACCCTGATGCGTGTGAAGTGTCGTATATATTAGGTGTATATTTTAAGCCCTTTAACACTTATTTTAGCCAAGTTTTAAATTTATAAAACACGATATTTTACTAACACTAAACACACATATGGGCAAGTGCACCCATCGTGAGCGTAGTATAACGTTGGTAAGATACCGAGGTCGTCCAAGGACACAAGAGCTTTTAATACCGGTTTATCCTCAACGTCTAACCAAAATCAAAAGTTTAGAAAAATGTTTTTAAACCAAGAAAAATAAAAACTAACTAAAAATGCTGAAAATAAAAATAAAAGAAAAACAGATAGACAAGATGAATTACTTGGTTCCGACTCGTATCTAGTATAACCTTTGATTATTTCCGCACTTTTGAACATAATTAAGAGATTATCTTAGTTATTGTAGTAGGCCCCTCTTTTGAAGGTGACGTTACCCTCACCCCAGTAGTTTGAGTCAGCAAGGATACAATCCTAAAAGGGTGGATTATTGGAAGATAATGAATTAAGTTATTAATGCAAATATTGTGGTAGGCCCCGCTTTTGGCGGTGACGTTACCCTCGGCTAAGTAGTCTGAGTCAGCAGGGATGCAGTCCTAAATAGCCGGGTTATAGTATTAATAGTAGTTAACTTATGAGGGGATCAAAGAGTTTGGACCCCCGCCATCCAATACCGTGAAGTATTGAAGGAGGTCCTACTAAATTTGACCCAGGTCCATTGCAGGACCTCTAAAGGCTGAACAATGGCAAGACCTTTACCAAACCGTTCCCTTAACCCCCGACCAGGTAGCCAACATACCTCCATATAGACCGTAGAGATATGAATGGTGAAAATCCTTTATTTTATATAGACAGTAAAATAATGCCAAGACACCACGGACAAACGATAAGGAAAGATCACCTTCAACATAAGTAACTAGTTATTAAAGTCATTAATACAAAACCAAATAAAAAGTGCAAAAGATTAGAAATAAAAAGTATTATACTAGACACTTTGTCTTCACCAAGTGATGTAAGAGACTTAGGCAAACTTGGCCTTGATTGTCAAGAACTCTTACGATCAATCTTGGATCCCGAGACGACTCACACACTCTACGATGGACAATGGATGATGGTGGTGGATGATGGTGTTGTGATGGTGGTGGGTGGTGGATGAAGTGTGAGAGAGGTGGTGTGCCAAGGGATGAGTTGAAATGAAACCAAGCACTCCTATTTATAGGCTGAACAGAAGGCTGGGCACGACCCCGTGTCCGCTGGGCACGGCCCCGTGCCTGTCCGACACTCTCTCTCTTCATTAATTGTAATTCGCAATTACAATTAATGCGCCTGCAGTACTTTCGCCACGCCCACGTGCTCACTGGACACGGCCCCATGGTGGGCAATAGAAGCTTCTATAGGTTTGTCTTTTCTGCTGCTTCTTGGGCACGGCCCCGTGCTGGCTGAGCACGGGGCGTGTTCAGTCTTCTGCCTTCTCTATTTTGCTTGGGAAGATGCCGTTGAGGGGTCGGGCAGTCCACTCATGTTCCTTTCCTTGTATTTATGTTAGATTTAGCTGTCTTTTTGCTTCTTTTGTGAATTTGAGCTCATTTAATCCTGAAAATACAAAAGGAAGACAAAAACACTCTTTTTCCAACATTAGTACTTAAAAAGGGTTAGTTTTGTGCCTTATTTGATGTAATTTATATGTTGCATTTTACACACATCAACCCAGAGCAATAGACATTTGCTGAAGTGGGGGCAGTCTTAGCAGATGCTGCATTGCTAAACATTTGAAAACCTCCTTGAGATAAGAGAGCTGTGTTATTGTCATTTGATGAAGTGGGAGCAAGAGAGAATCCTGCGGCTAGCATGCTGTTTTTATAGTTGGTTTCTCTTTGTTTATCATCTAATTCACAGGCTTTACTATGAGAGATCATCTCTGACAAGCTGCACCTAGCAAGATCTTTAGTTTTCTTGATCATAGCAACATGATGATCCCAGCTCTTTGGCAATGCATTTAGAAGCTGTCTATTTGTAGATGCATTTGATGTATGAATTTCTTCCATTTGCATTTGTGTGACTATCTTCACGAACCTCTGAATTTGATTATCAACAGTTTCACCATAAATATGGTTGAAGTTGTTGAAATTTTGTCTCAGCAGATTTCTTCGACTCTCCTTCATATCTTCATTCCCTTCGTAGACGTCGATCAAGGATTCCCACAGTTCTTTGGCGGATTTGCAGGTGCGAAAACCAATAGCAATGTCCGGACCCAATCCCATGGTTAAATAGGACAGTGCTCTTTCATCTTCTTCAATTATAAGTAGATCATCTTTAGTATATTGACTTTTGGGTTTCTTTACTTTAACACCTGGTTCAGTGGAACTATCCATCATGATCTCCCTTGGTCCCCTTAAAATGCTTCGCCAAATTTTATAATCTTTGACCTTCAAGTGTTGTTCAAAATGCCATTTCCACTCTGGGAAATCATTTTCATCAGTCAACCTTGGAATGCGTGTTGTGGTTCCAAGCTTTGAATCCAGTTCTTGTTGTTTATTAAGGGCAGCCAAATCAACGTTATTTGTAGACATAATTAATTAATCAATTAATTATTTTAAGTCCAAAAATTTTCAACAGTTCAAAGTCCAAGTTCAAATCCCGTTGCAAAGTTACGTTGCGAGTCGAGACTAAGTGCAGACAGCTAGAGACCGTAGTTGATTGCGAGTCGAGACTGAAACCAGACAAGTCGAGACCTTTGTTGATTGCGAGTCGAGACCAAAACCAGACAAGTCGAGACAGCTGATGGTTGCGAGTCGAGACCAGAACCAGACAAGTCGAGACAGCTGATGGTTGCGAGTCGAGACCAGAACCAGACAAGTCGAGACCACTGGTTGATTGCGAGTCGAGACCTGCAAAACAAATATGAGATAATTCTGTTGACTCGTAATCCCTGATTTTCAGCACTTTTCAAAAATTCAAAGATATCGTAATCTTTGAATTTTCTTTGATCACCAAAACTCCGAGAAATCAGCTAACAATTTTCTGAAATCACACAAACCAAAATCAGTAATTTCTTTCGATAATCTCTAAGAACAGTTTGAAGATTGAATGTTATCACTGCAAAACAAACACTGAAAAACCAGATCAGTAGCATAAGATGTTCTTGAATCCGAATGATATCAAAACCGAACCAAGATTGGTTTCTTGGCTCTGATACCAATTGTAAAATCCGATAGGATCGTTCAATGATATCAAACTTTAACTTGTGAGAGTGCGGAAAACAATCACAAGCCGATTCAAGAGCAAAACAAATATTATCCGAAACAATATGAATTAAAACAAACCGAGACTTGCATTCAATGATGAACAAAGACTGATACAAGACTCCTTAATGTTTTCGGCTAGCCTTCAAGTCGCAATCAGCTGATCAACCTCAACCAAATGGTTGAGATTTGTTTAAATACTAAACACATGGACTTTTAACCTAGGCCCACTTGAAACCGGCCATACTAGCCCAACCCATACAAGTCGACCCAAAACATTAACTAAACAATTACAAAATCAACCCTTTAACTATGTCATCCTCTATGCATAAACCTTCAGGTTCCAACACACATTTCTTAAATTCTCGTTTTATGGTCAAAAGGACATTATGGTCAACTTTAAGCATTTAACGGAAACATGTAAACGAAACGGGTAATCAATGAACCAACCACAGAGGGTTATACTACCAAGTAACCTGGTCCTAAGGAAGCTCTAAGGCATTTCCAACCCATACTAAATCGGGTCAGAACTGAAGTCAAAGCAAAAGTCAAAGTTTTGCGACTTTCGGTTCCGAACCGGGTCTATACTGAAAATTGTCGGGTTGAACATGTTTAGACATTTTCTTACATTAATTTCCAAGTTATATTAATGATCAAACAAGTTGTATGGGTTCTACATTGCTAATTATGCATAAATTAGAAAATAAGCATTCTGTTGACTTTTTAATAACAAGTTTGACTCGACAATTGACCTAGTTAGATTGGGAATCAGAGGGTGCCCTTTTAAGGGTTTATTGCCCACATAATTACCAACTTATAACTACTTTCAATTCGACTAATCACTGGACCATTAATGATTAATCGCTAAGTCGACCGTTAATTACGACGGTTTGACTTTTAAGCTAAAACTAAGTAAAAAACACAACTAAGAAAGGTTAAGCATACTTACTGAAGTCCTATGCACGATTAGGAAGGCTTAGGGTCTGCTCTTAAGCTCCAGGAAGCTCCAGAATTGCAGAAGAAAGGTGTGATCACAATGTTGCAACATTGTGGCCTTTTATAATGTTCTTGATCCTCAAAGATGGTGACAACTAAGTCTATGGGGTGATTCAGATCAACAACAAGTGTTCCTAGGGTCTAAAAGTAATGTAGGGGTCGTTCAAAGATGTGGAAAATCGATTTTAAGTCGGTTATAAGCTTAAAACAGACAACAGCCAATTATATTGTCGCTGGCAACCCCTTACGGACCGTAAGGGGTGGGCTTACGGTCCGTAAGCCCTTTGCAGAAGGCAAAAATGTTTGGCTTTTCAAGCATTCGAAGGGGCAACCAAGTATTACGAATTTGGGACATGAATTATCAGTAAGGGGGCCTCTTATTTGGGTCTTGAACAGTTATGTACCCTACCATTTTGCCATGTTTTCTTGAACTTTAAAGGAAAACCATAAACGAAGGTTTATCGTGCATTTCTTCGTAGTAGTCCATCCTTGCAATTATGGGTCAATCATTGATAGTATTTACTGAATTCGAGTATATCAGATGTCTACAATATACATTAGGGTCTTGGACTTTATAACGAGGTCGTTTAGAGGTGTTAATTAACATGTCGACGCTTTTAACCCTTCGTATACGAATTTTATCATAACTTTCTCATATGATAACGAAACTTGGTGAAATCTTTACCATGCATTCTAGTGAGCATATTTAATCGTTACAAGGCTTCGGGTTTGCTAAAAGGCCAATCAGAGGTATACTTTAAACATGTTGACACATTTAACCCCTGTAGTTTGTAACCTCTCACTTTCTTTCACAGATAGTTTCGTATGATCCATGATTCATTCGTTTTAGGGTATAAACACCACGTAGGGTTATTGTAAGGTATATTTATCCATTGTTGACATTTTGAACCCTTATATTCACATGCTTACCATGTTTGTCAACTTTAGTTCCTCTAGAGTATACTTTCACACGTTCAAGCTTATGACACGTGTCAATAGATTATAAGACGTGAATTTTCGAGGTGTTACACTATACTACACCTATAGGCCTATACGAGTGTTATATCGTATCGTATAGTGTAGTATAAGTCTCGTATAGCTCCCTTATAGGTCTTGCATATGCCTACGATACTACATCTATAGTTCTATATGAGGCTTATACTGGACTTATACTATACGATACTACATCTATACGAGACATATACTACACTATACGATACGATATCACACTTATAGGCTTATACGAGGTCAAAACGTGACCTATACTACACCTATACGATACGATATTTATCGTATAAAAATGATTAATGTAGTATACAAAAGTTTGTAAGAAATACTTACTTTTTTATTTATTTAAAAGAGAAAACTTTTTTTCTATAAAACTTTACTAAAACGATTAATATTGTATAAATGTTTCTAAAAAAAACCCTTTATATACGCTGCGTATAGGTCTATACGTAGCGTATATAAAGGGTCTAAAAGACAATTTTACCCCTGGTTTGGCTGCGTATAGCCCCCAATCCAGGGGTAAAATAGTCTCTTTTACTATACGTCGCGTATAGCCTTGTATGTGGCGTATATGTGGGGTAAGTTTGCTAAAAAGACCATTTTACCCCTGGATTGGACGCTATACGTAACCCAAACTAGGGGTTAAATTGTCTTTTTGACCCTTTATATACGCTGCGTATAGACCTATACGCAACGTATATAAAGGGAGGTTTTTTTACAAACATTTATAAAATTTTGTCTTTTTGACCCTTTATATACACTGCGTATAGGTCTATACGTAGCGTATAGGAGCAGCCAGACCATAACTGAACTTAGTCAGACACTGATCTTGATGCAACTCTATAGGTTGTGCGTAGGTCTAAACGCAATGTATATAAACCCTAAAGTGTGTAAATATACACCTTTGGTATGCTAATAGTTTGATCCTATATTGAACTCAAAAACTTGCATCACACGCACATCATAATAATATTTTATATATTAAACAGACTTGAACTTCAACCATAATTAAACGTATAAGCCATCACTTGCATAGAAGAGCATGTGGTCTGCAATTAGATATTATACAAGTACTAAATCATTTCTAAACATGATATCAATTATCTAGAAACAGAAATTTTTCAAATTTTGTTGAATGCTACCTAATTAGACATTATTTAATATTTTTAGTATGTAAACATCTTAACCACATAACCATTGAATATAAGATCTAAACCAAACTCTAACTTATATATTTATCAATCAAATCAATTCAATCATCAAGAGGCTAAGTGATCGATGTCGTAAGGTTGGTCAAAAATATAATTAAAAGTGTCCTAATCACCTTTACTAGTAAAAAGCAAGTAAGGTGTCGAATCCACGGGGAATTAGTGGAAAGTGTTAAAGTTCATTGCTTTTAGTAATTATCTAATTCTAAACTATTTTCTTTTTGCTAATTGAGAGAGTTATTATAAAAACAAATTGAATTACTGTGGTTGTAAACAATTGTGCGAAAATGACCAATCTCCGGGTTTTCAGGTTGTGTAGAAAATTGAGTAACATAATTACTACCAATTAAAAATCACATAGACATGGTTTGTTAACCTACTTGTTTTGATAAAAAAACTAACTTATAATATATTTGATTGCAATGATCCATAATCAAACCGAAAGATTGATGCAACTGAATAGTAACCTAGTTAGTTACCAATCCTAGATTTCATAAACACAATCAAATTCAATGGTTAAAGGTTCAAGAGCAATGATAACTTAGAATTTAATCCCAGTTGTTGATGACAAAACCAAATAACTGATGAACAAATGTGTCTACGATAATCCAACAATCGTTTAATAAAAAACAAGTAAACATAAAGATAAACTAACCGAATGATTAGACAAATCTCAATCCAAAAGTATGTAAATACAAGTTAACATGCTTCCTAACACAAACCCTAGCCCCTGGAGATGATCACATGTGGTTTAGCCACTCATCATGGTGAATCGAACCTCGTATGCTTGAATAATGGTCGATTTGATCTTCAGCAATGTTAATCCGGTGGAGAGTATGATGAGAATATTGAAATAAAGCTCCCAAGATGTGTCATTGAAGTCCTTAATTCGTATGGTGGCTGAAGAATCATGTGTTTAGGGTTTTAAAACCCCTTTATACCTCCCACAAAAGTCAGGGCATGAACCAAATATGTCCCGCCATAGCCTACGGCTGAGGAGCCGTAGGTTACGGTTCCCATGTTCTGACTTCTTGTAACTTGGCCGTAGCTTACGGTAGTGCAACCGTAGCTTACGCCACATAGGTGCTGATGTCTCTTATCTAACTTAACTAAACTGTAAGCTACGGTATAACAAGCGTAGCTTACGACGTGTTTAACCATTCCCTTTTTCCTCACAAAAAAAACACTTTCACCAAATGACTTCAAGGCCCTTGGACTTTATTCTTTTGCTTTCCTTATACTTCCAAGGTATCTTCCGACCCGAAACAAGACTTGATCAACATGATATACCTTGATTAGCATCTTGGGTGTTTTGCTTCATCCCTGAGCACTCTAACTTCACCGATTTAAGCAATTAACCTGAAAAATCACAATCTCTCGTAGTTATCACATTCAAAGCATATAATCACTTAAAACACAACAAACCCATAAGATAAGGACATTAACACTCGGGTTTCACCCTCTCAATCACATCCCCACACTTATCTTTTTCCGTCCCGAAAAATTATATGCAATGGAATCACAATCAAACTCACTGGCATTCAATACATTCGGTTATTTTATTAACAAGTCTAATCACTCATTAACTAAGATTGTAGGTATATGATCCACTGAAACCCAACCGCCAATTTTCAAGCCCTTCTTCACGATCCATTAAGTTCAAGTTAATTATTCATCTATGGATCCCATACTCAAAAGACCACAACGCTACCTAATCCCTCTTTGAGCTTATGAGATCACCATCTTATATAAAAAACTTTTATATATTTCCGATTAAACTTATGATGGATAATGGATGATGGTTATGAGCTTCGATATGCTTTTGCTTATGATCAACTTAGCGGACATACCGCACCCAAGTCACCATCCCAGTGGTTAATACCATAAGCTTCACATATTTATCATTTTTTCCTAACTCCACCTTGAGGGTATGTACCACTCGAGTCACCATCCCAGTGGCAATACCATAGGCTTTGTCAATAAACAGTTAGCTCAAATAAATCGATAGATGGAATTTTTTCGGGCACCATCTAGTTTCGAATTTATTCTCATAAAAAGAAACAGATGTGCCATTTAACCAAAATACTTATAAGTGTTTTATTTATAACGGTACCCCTTATCCTCTCTACAGTTTTGGCTTTGCTATAACTCGTAAGGCGAGAACCCACATGAATCCTAATATTTAAGTATATTATATCGATCCTAAGGAACCTTTCAACCGGCTGGGCCTACCCACATATCCAAAGTTAGACGCGTTTTCAACCGTTTCGTTATCTCATATATATAGTAATTAAAAGCCAACGATCCGATTTTACCTATCATCTTCCATTTTATTGCAAAAAAAATTACGGGACATTTTCAAAAAAAATGTAGTGTTTTTTTATTTTTTTTTTATAAAAAACGACTAAAAACTAACTAAAACACAAACTAGAAACTAGTTTCCCCTCCCCACACTTAAATTCTGCATTGTCCTCAATGGAGTGAGAAACTATCTACTAAAACAAGAATAAAAATACACTAACAAAAGTGGAACAGACTCCCCTGGTTTTAATCGTAGAATCCTCATGCGTCATCTTCCACCACGACCGTATAACATTTCATTCATCGCCGTGTTCAGCAAGTACTCGGTTCACTCTCTACAAGTAGTATTCAAATCATCCCCGTCCAAATGCAGATTGAGTATGGACAGTTCTGACTGAACTCTAATCCGTGCATTGTCCGCAATTGCAACTAAAACGTACTGGGACTTCACCAAACATCCCCACACTTGGACAATTGCATCCGTAGAGATTATTAACCTTGTAACCTGCAAAAATACACACGCAAAATAAAACAAAACAAAAGTACACTACTCTACATCCTCGGGCTGCCTCCCGAGAGCGCTAAGTGTATAGGTCTTCAGCCAGACCATACCTGATACATAACTCATGGTGGTCGAGTGAGATGCTTGCATCCAATGGCTTCTAAATGCGTACTCTGCCACTGCTCTTGTAAGTCGTCCACTATATTCCACATTGGACCAAACAATTTTAACCTTCTTTTTGCATTATCAAATTTAGGTGGTTTCTTTTTCTTCTTCTCCCCTTGTGGCTTTCCCTTTTCTGTATTCAACTCCTCATGAGCCACACTTTCCATTATTTTCACCGCTTTGCTTCCTACCACTTCAAACCTGTCAATCATAAAACACTCTGAAGGGGTAAGGTCCCAAAAACCTCGCTTCGAGTACTTGGGACCATACCACAACCTCATTCCTTTAACCTTCTTTAGACCTTGCGCAGCCGCGTACTGGTCCCACAAAGAAGACTTAGAAGAAAAACAACAAGCAACACCTGCACGCCAAAAGGAAACTAACGATTCCTTGCGCCTTTCCCTATAACATATAAGGATAAAAATCCTAAACACTCCCGCATGAATAATACCCAGACTTGGATGTTATTCAATTCACTGATACCACACGATAAGGAGCCACACAGGATTACAGCTGTAATCTTCTGGAAGACTCCATCGTGCACCACCAGACGGTTATAACCGTCTAGCCATGTGTCATCATCTCAGGCTCCCTTGAAGTCACGATGATGGCATGAAATTAAAGAGATATATTCACTTGCCCACTTTCCACGTGGTAATTCCCCAACCGTTGATCAAAAGATCGCAATCCATGTGCTCTCACATCCGTTAAGACATTAACGGAGGGAAAAATAACCGCTTACGGAGTTAGCATTTTCCGTCAATATTTCAATAACAGGTTTTCCCGCCCCAAACTTCGGCTATAAATAGAAAGATAACTCAGGTATAATCTTCAAGTTACATTCACTTCACTTATACTTCTTCTTCTACATATACCGATACTTATTCTCACGCCGGAGGGTGGTCATGGAGAGAACCCCCATTCTCCTCGTGGTGAGTCTAACGGTGGTTATTTTGCAGCTGTCGTGAAGAGAAGAAGATCTGTCGTCCCTGAATTGAACGAGGAGAAACCAACCCTTTTATGCAGAACCTAACCCCTTGTTTATCAGATTCCGGTCATTTAACTAGTGTTTCTTCATTGGCGCCCACCGATTTCTCAGTTTCATCCGTTTCTTCTCGTTTCGATTCATTTTTTCTCCAATCCTCTGTTTTCATATGGCAGAGAATTCAGCATTTCACCTATCAGGTCCTCGATCTGAAATCAAGGGTTCTGCAACCCGAGATATCCTGATCGATGGAATCATGGGCAACGAAGGAAACAACAAAATTCATATGGAAGAAGACGGTCCCTTGCCACAAATAGGAGTCCGTAACCATCTAGATCTACTCCGGGAGGAAACTCCAGAATACTGGTTCGCCAGGTTCCAGATTACCATGAAACAAATTTTTACTCAAAATATCATATCCGAGTTGTTAAATAACAGATCTGATATTCAAGAAGAAAATTAGGAAAAAATCGACACTCCAGTATTGGACCCACAGATATCCTATCAGTGGGACATCCAATCCATCAGTCACAAGGAGGTAGCCGAAACAAAGCAGATAAACATGATACAAGGAGGTCCCTCACGAAGGCCAAACAAATGAAGCCATAATCAGCATTGGAGAGAGCAACAAGTTATATTCCCTGTTGTCCCAGGGGCCCTCAGGAGGAACGTCCAGTAATTATCACCGGAATTTTCGGCCACTACAGAACTGACTACATGTTCATAGATCCAGGAAGCTCGATGGATATAATCTATGAACAATGTTTCAAACAACTTGATCCAGAGGACAAAGCACACTTAGAGCCAGTTGATTTCCCTCTCACTGGTTTCTGCAACGAAGCTGTTTTTCCATTGGGATAAATTGCTTTTCCTATGACTCTTTCAGATGGCGAACATTTGCGTACAGTCACAGTGAATTTCATGGTTATGCCAGCAACATCACGCCATGATGTACTGCTGTGAAGACGATCGCAGAGAGAATTCAGCATGATTATTTCCATACCACATGCTGCTTGCGGCTTTCCAACCGAAACCGGAGTAGCAATTTTGTATTCCAGCAAAGAAGTCATGTACGTGGACGACGAGCCACCAGAAAAGGTTGCCAAACCTTCAACATCAAACGAACCGGAAAATGGGTTCTCAATGAAGAGTATCCAGGACAGACCATCTTACTAGGGCACGTCATTTCACCGGCAATACGGATACAGTTGAAGGAGTTACTGTCAAACAATAAAGACGTCTTCGCCTGGTGCCCAGTAGACATGACTGTGGTACCATGAGACATAGCACAGCACTGTTTGAACGTCCGACCTTCCGCAGAACCCGTCGCGCAAGGAAGACGCAGTCTCAGCGCAGAAAAAGCAGAAGCAATGAACGAGCAAGTAACAGAGTTACTCAACGCCAAATTACCCCATCACCAGTGTTTCTTCACACTCGTGTTTGGTTTGAATCTCCTTTGTAGAAGAGACATACCCATCACCAATTTCAGCTTTTGAGCATTGACTGGTGATCAGAGGGTTAGTCTGTAACAACCCGATTTTTGGAAGTCAAAGTACAAGTCAAAGTCAAAGTTAAAGGAAGAAAAGATTGCTAATTGCGATCTGTCACTCCTTGCTTAACTATTGATTGTACGTCAATGACTTGTAATCGACCTTTTTATTTAATCGCTTTAGTTGTATTATGTGGAGTATCTATTAATAATCGACGTTTAATCGCTATTTAATCGCATGTTTAATCGCTAATCGCATCGCAACTCGAATTATGTGTTCTGGATATTGTGTTACGTGTGTGTGCTATTATGTGTTACTTGTGCATGTTATGTTTATGTTGAGGTGTTTAATCGCAATCGCAATTCTATCGCATCACAATCTAATCGCGAACGCTAAACGCAAGTTATTTATAGTGATTGTATGTTAGATATAGTGGTTAAGTTATTTGTGTGACTAATGGGTAATACTATCGCATCGCTCACTCGAATCGCATCGCAACACTCAACACGCGAATCGAAACGACAAAACTCAAACACGCCGGACACCTGGATCGAATGGCCAACCGATCGAGTGGCCATCCGATCGAACCGCCATCTGATCGGTGACCAATCTAAAACTTGTGCACTTTCCTCTTTTGGAAACCCTATAAATACCCTCCTGTCACATCACTTGTGATGTGACAACCCTCTCACTCGACCAGCTCGCTCAAAGCCTTTTTTCTCTCGATTCCTCGCGATTCTTGTAAGTTTTCAACTCAAACCTTGTACTTCTATGATCTACACGCACTCCTTCATCTTTTTCACCTTTGAATCTCAACTTTTAACTGTGAAATCCATGGATTTGAGGTGTTCTAGGGTGATGTCATCATGGAGTTCTTATGAACTTCAAGATTTGGCTTCATTCTACCAAGAAAAACTTAGATCTGAAAGATTTCCACCTAAATAAACAATGATTTTGCATAGATCTAAACATTTTCAAAGTGGAAAGGATTGAAAGATGGATTTCCAACTTTCTTTCAACTCTTTTACACTCAATGCACTCAAAACCGGTAGAACCGGAGCTCGTTCTGATCTTCTACTCTTTCTTAGTGATGAGTTGGTTTAAGATCTGGTTACTATCAAGGAGACAACCGATTTCGGGTTAAACAAGAACAACCGCCACGAACCAGTAAACTGATCAGATTTGGGTGATTCTTGTTCGATCAGACGACTTGGGACTTGACTAGGTTCTGTTGTTTAGTACGTTATCAAACCATCTCGAACAAACCGCAAACTTTCAAAAATAATCAAGTTTAAAATGATCATATGCGTCCGATCGAATTGTCGTCCGATCGGATTGCCGTCCGATTGGATTGCACTTGAGCTTCCAAAACTTAAAACATTTTCAATTTTTTTCAAAGAACAACAGTTTCCAACGGATTTCTATCCGATCGGATTGCCATCCGATCAAGTGACCGTCCTGCTGTGAACTTGTTCTCACTAAGTGTCCTGCCAATCATATCGCTATCCGATTGAACGACCGTTCGATCGATCGACCTGAAGGGTAGAGATACTTCTCTATTTTCAAAATGCTACAACGAAAACTTCAAAGCCATCATACACAAACACATCCTTACCAAACGAATGTCAATCCGACAGAATGGCCATCCGATCGGATGACCATCCGAACGGACTGACATCCGATCGAGTGACCATCCAATCGGATTGCCATCCGATCGGATTGCCGTTCGACAATTGGTCACTTTTCACCGTTTTACGCACCGCCCTTCGCTTATGCTATCGTTAAACTGTTCAGGCTAATAACCCTAGCGCTCCCTTCAATCCATTTCCATCGCTGTGAGTATACTCGATCCGTTTTTGCTTACGCACATTTGGGTGTTACATACGTTACTTATTCTAAATCACAATCAATCACACAACGCAAAAACTATTTATACGCTGACCGTTATTGCATGTTACTTGTTACTCGATGAATGCTTGTAGGTTATGTTAACACAGTGATTGTTGCCTGACGCCTTAGCAATGATAGTAGTATTTGTTTGGACTCAGCACCTGTCATGGACAGGGGTTCTTAAGGTTACCTTTTCACGTGTCACAGTGGTGATATGTGTTGCGCATTCTACAACTCGCAGTTTAGTCTGTGCATATTTCATTGTCGATAACCTACTAGCTTCGCATTATACATGTTACATGCTGGTTACGCGTAAACGATTTCGAACTCTATTATATCTATTAAACTTGTATGCTCACCTTTACACTCTGTGTATTGACCTCTATTCTAACGTATGTGACAGGTGTTTGAAATACTTAGGATGCTGTGCTTTTGCTTTTGTGGAATCAAGTAGGAGAGAGTCTAGAAACAAACAAACTATTTATATTTGAGTTGTCGAAACAGAACTATTTGTCTTTGAATTGTCTGTAATAACTATGCTACTTGTTATGTCATGGTATGGGATGTGATGCTTAAATAATAGGTAATCGTAGTTGTTATGGAAACTCCTGGACGATGTGTTTCGCTCAGTGCCGCGCCCCGAAGTTTCCATCATCGGTTGGGGTGTGACATAGTCACATTTGAAAACACATTCAATCGCAATTCGTGGTCACCAAACTTCATACTTACCGTTCCATCAACACAGTTGATAATTGCATGGGCAGTTGCTAAAAATGGTCTACCCATAATTATTGGAGGTTGCATGTTCTTGGAACTTGTGGTACAATCAAGCACTAAAAAGTCAACTGGGTAGTAAAACTCTTCTACCTTCACGATTACATCTCTTACCATCCCCCTTGCACACATTGGAGTCTGATCAGCCAACACCACGGTGGTGTTGACTTTTTGTAACGGAACAAAATCATATTGGTCATACAGACTCCTGGGTAAAATACTAACACATGCTCCAAGATCTAACAATGCCCTTTCTATTTTAAATTCACCAACTTGTACCGAAATAACGGGTGCTCCTGGATCGTGGAGTTTCGGGAGAAGGGTACCCAACAAAACGATATTCACATTTGCATTTAAATCAAGTTTTTTTAGGAAATTTGTGAAGTCGTTTCTGGGTACTCAACTCTTTCAAACACTCAACATTATCAGGACTTTCTTTAATCGCGCCAAGTAAGGGTAAATTAATTTTGGCTTGTTTAAAATTTTCCCACCTTTCATCCATTGGTGAGTCCTGATTACTCAA
Source organism: Helianthus tuberosus (assembly GCA_030545235.1). NCBI lineage: Eukaryota > Viridiplantae > Streptophyta > Magnoliopsida > Asterales > Asteraceae > Helianthus > Helianthus tuberosus. The sequence continues at coordinate 30,236,860 of CM060373.1, read as the reverse complement.
AACAAATATTTCAGATGGTTCTATTAAGCCATAGGAAATGAAACTTTCATTCTCTTACCACCAACTTCAATAAACATTTTACTTTCACAAAAAGATCTTTTCAAATTCTTACTTTCTTGATCATGTTGAGATTCAGACTTAGTATCAACATCCTCCACCACCCCCTCAACTAATTGTGGTGGTGGAGTAACTTTAATACTACCAGTTTCAGAAATGGGAAGAATACTTATAGCGTTGACATGCACATTGACGTGTGCGTTTATATACATGTTTTTACAATGAATTTTACACATGATTCAGTTTTGAATTTATAAAAATGATTTATACTTCAACATTAAAACACACACAAAAGGGCAAGTGTACCCCGTCATATATGTAGTAAAGTATCGGTAAGAACCAAGTATCGATCCAAGGATGCGGCGGATGCAATAATAATAAACCTTTGTCATTAAATTACCGGTAAAAAGATGGGTGGATAAGTTGTTTAAACTAAAATATGACTAAAAATATATTTTTAAAACATAATAGACTCCAAATACAAAATAGATAAATAGCCTCGCTCTATGAACAACTGAACATGTTAACTAAGTCGGTTTTACCACTAAAACACTTGATCAATTTTCCATTTTTCAAAGACAATTAGTATCCCTTTCGGGAATCCTAACATGACAACTCTTTGGAAAGTTAAAACGATAAAACACACTTTAACCACCTAAAATTGTTCTTTAACGCCCTATTGATGAATGTCTATGAAAATCCCTTAAAGATAAGCTAGTCATCTGTTAGGAGTTTTCTAACCTCACTTAGTCAAAGGAAAGTGACACCGATGAACACAATGCAACCACTGAGACAAGCATAAACTAGATTAAGTCACAACCGAGTTCATTTTACAAATCTTGAACATAAATTCACCAAGAAAGCAATTTTGGCCTAAATTACTAACAAAGTTTACAACTTATGTCAAGAATTCATAACAACACCATCTAACCCGTTAAGGTCCTTCCGTGAGGGAAAGCATTCTTGATTAATATTAATTACCCCTTATTAAACCACTAACCATTTCTAGTATCATGGTGTAAACATTTCAAACAAGTTAAAAGCCTACTAGTAAATGATTAATTAAGCTTCTTTTTGCAAATATCTTAAGTAACCACATACTAATCATCCAAGACAATTAACTATAATCAAGAATCCAACATCAATAAACAAGGTTGCAAACCAATCATCAAGGATTAACAAAGAAAATGCTAAGTGTCATTACAAACTTGATTAACATGCTAATGGTTGTTTATGAAGCAAGGAATACTAGTGTTTTTGCCCTTAGGCTACAATATTACATAAAATAACAACCAAATGCTTGAATAATAAACAAAATCATGGAAAGATTCAAGAATCAAGCCATAAACAAGCACTTGATTGAAGGCCCAGATGGTAACGGAGCTTCTAGGCACAATAGGGGCTTGATTCCGAACAAAAGATGTAGTCTCCAGAGCCCAAAAAGTCGCCTGAGATGCTTCCAAAAGTCCAGTTACTTAACCAGAATGCCCTCTGCTGTTTTTTATAACTTTTTCAATCCGCACGGCCGTGCCAATAAAGTGCACGGCCGTGCACTGTTCATGAGATCTTGTGACGTCAGTAGATCTGGGTAGATTTTCAAGATTGGCACTACCGTGCAAAAGGTGGCATTGTCGTGCCGATGGTGGCACTGCCTTGCCAATGGTAGCACTGTCGTACATGTCCAAGAGATAGGCCTGGTCTTCGGGATGGCACAGCCGTGCCAACATTGGCACTGTCGTGCCAAAATTGGCACTCCCGTGCATGTCCGAGAGATAGGCCTGGTCTTCAGGATGGCACTGTCGTGCCAAAAGTGGCATTGCCATGCCAAAATTGGCACTGCCATGCCAAAGTTGGCACTGCCATGCCAACAGTGCTGAACTCAACAGAATCTTCGTATCACTGCGGATTCGCTCGGAAAATCCTCGTTTTCTTCATCCTTTTGTTCGGCACGCTGTTTAAGGCCTGTAAATAAAAACATACACGATTAAGTGTCTAATCCTTGGTTTTATGGCCGAAAACGCGTAAAATGGGGAAATAAAGTATGTGTAATTTAACGAATATCAAACCTCCCCACACTTGAACCTTGCTTGTCCTCAAGCAAGCTAAAATTAAAATAGAATAAAAGATAGTTCCTAACGAGAATAATTAATTTACACACTACATACTAATACACATACATACGGGTAGCCGGTTTTTCGCAAGGTAACATCAAAGGACTCAAACCAAACAAGCACATGCAAATATATGAAGAGATAATCAAATAGCCGTGATTTCACTTCCGATTGACTTAGCACGCTAATCTTTACACATTTCACAATGTTCACACACACTCGGCTATATTTGTGAAACATACATAAAGTGTGTATGTGTAAACACTCGATGCCTAGACAATGAAACGTGTAATATCATAAGCTTGTGACAAGATCTAATCTTCATCTCTTCACCACTAACATGCGAAAAAGTGTAAATCAAGAGGTCTTCACGGCTTGTAACGATAGGCTAGGGTGAAAGGTGTGGAATGGAAATTTTCAAGTGACTAAATGGTTAAAACTTGGTAGTTACGTTTAACAAGCGTTAACAATAAAACTATACATAACTAACGCCTTAAGAAGACAACTTTTGTATTATCAATCTAATCGACGAAATTTCAGTATTTTAGCACTTACAATTGCTCGAATCTTATCATCTTCACCCTATTTTAGGGCGTTTTATTTTCTGATTTTCTGATTTTTTTTGTTTTTTTATTTTTTGATTTTTTTTCTAATGCTTTTGTACAACAAATAACTAATTACAAAGAACGCTAGTTAAATGGTAACTTTAACCGAGTTTTAACATGAAGGGTTAAAAATAAAAAGGCTAAATTTGGCTAAGTGGGTTAATTGGTTGGGTAAAAGAAAGAAAAACACGGGGAACGGCTCAACATGGTTAGTCCTAGTGGGTAATGTAGGGTTTAGGGAAAACAAACGATAGAAAAAGGCTAATAACAAAAGGTTTTCTAAGTGCCTCTATCATTTTTACACAATCTCACATGTTTATGATCTCGAAAAGTATGCTAGTTACAAGTTCTAAACTACACGAGACATTCGGCTCACTCCTATTCCGAAATGAACAAACGTATGATGAATCTAAGGCTCAAACATGCTCACATAACGGAAGGAATGGGTAAAAGTGTGAAAATTAGCATGCAAGACATTCTTTGTTTGTCACGTTTTTAGTTATCTTTTTCGAAATTTATTAGGCTTGTCGGTTCTTTATCGTATCTGATGCTTTCTAAAACAACAACTAACCGGTTTGTTTAATAAATACATTTTTTTTTGTTTTTGTCTTTTTTTTTGTTTTTGTTTTTTTTTTTTTTTGTACAAACAAAGTTACAATGTTAAGCCCCCTCCCCACACTTGAACTTCGCATTATCCCCAATGCGAATCCCAAAATATAGAAAAAGGAGAATAGCACTCCCCTGAAGATGAACGAAGATGGGATGGTGATTCTCTGCCAGTTCGGCTTTTTCTCTCCTACCTAGAATGTGCTTCAAATACCTGCATAAACATCACCACGCAAAACACAACACAAGGCAATATCTAGTCGCAACACAAAACATACTAGATAATTGATGCGTGCGAAGTGTTATATATTAGGTGTATATTTTAAGCCCCTTTAACACTTATTTTAGCCAAGTTTTAAATTTATAAAACACGATATTTTACTAACACTAAACACACATATGGGCAAGTGCACCCATCGTGAGCGTAGTATAGCATTGGTAAGATACCGAGGTCGTCCAAGGACACAAGAGCTTTTAGTACCGGTTTATCCTCAACGTCTAATCAAAATCAAAAGTTTAGAAAAAGGTTTTAAACTAATAAAAATTAAGAACTAACTAAAATGCTGAAAAGTAAAATAAAAATAAAAACAGATAGACAAGATGAATCACTTGGTTCCGACTCGTATCTAGTATAACCTTTGATTATTTCCGCACTTTTGCACATAATTAAGAGATTATCTTAGTTATTGTAGTAGGCCCCTCTTTTGAAGGTGATGTTACCCTCACCCCAGTAGTTTGAGTCAGCAAGGATACAATCCTAAAAGGGTGGATTATTGGAAGATAATGAATTAAGTTATTAATGCAATATTATGGTAGGCCCCGCTTTTGGCGGTGACGTTACCCTCGACTAAGTAGTCTGAGTCAGCAGGGATACAGTCCTAAATAGCCGGGTTATAGTATTAATAGTAGTTAACTTATGAGGGGATCAAAGAGTTTGGACCCCCGCCATCCAATACCGTGAAGCATTGAAGGAGGTCCTACTAAATTTGACCCAGGTCCATTGCAGGATCTCTAAACGCTGAACAATGGCAAGACCTTTACCAAACCGTTCCCTTAACCCCCGACCAGGTAGCCAACATACCTCCATATAGACCGTGGAGATATGAATGGTGAAAATCTTTTATTTTATATAGACAGTAAAATAATGCCAAGACACCATGGACAAACGATAAGGAAAGATCACCTTCAACATAAGTAACTAGTTATTAAAGTCATTAATACAAAACCAAATAAAAAGTGCAAAAGATTAGAAATAAAAAGTATTATACTAGACACTTTGTCTTCACCAAGTGATGTAAGAGACTTAGGCAAACATGGCCTTGATTGTCAAGAACTCTTACGATCAATCTTGGATCCCGAGACGACTCACACACTCTACGATGGACAATGGATGATGGTGGTGGATGATGGTGTTATGGTGGTGGTGGGTGGTGGATGAAGTGTGAGAGAGGTGGTGTGCCAAGGGATGAGTTGAAATGAAACCAAGCACTCCTATTTATAGGCTGAACAGAAGGCTGGGCACGGCCCCGTGCCTGTCTGACAATCTCTCTCTTCATTAATTGTAATTCGCAATTACAATTAATGCGCCTGCTGTACTTTCGCCACGCCCCCATGTTCACTGGGCACGGCTCGTGGTGGGCAATAGAAGCTTCTATAGGTTTGTCTTTTCTGCTGCTTCTTGGGCACGGCCCCGTGCTGGCTGAGCACGGGGCGTGTTCAGTCTTCTGTCTTCTCTATTTTGCTTGGGAAGATGCCGTTGAGGGGTCAGGCAGTCCACTTATGTTCCTTTTCTTGTATTTATGTTAGATTTAGGTGTCTTTTTGCTTCTTTTGTGAATTTGAGCTCATTTAATCATGAAAATACAAAAGGAAGACAAAAACACTCTTTTTCCAATATTAGTACTTAAAAAGGGTTAGTTTTATGCCTCATTTGATGTAATTTATATGTTGCATTTTACACACATCAAATACCCCCACACTTGAACTTTTGCTTGTCCTCAAGCAAAACTCTTTAATCTGTGGCTTACACTCCCAAATGGAATGGGTAGAAGAGAAGGTTTTGGGCTTGTCGTAGAGTGTTGGGAATCCAAGATCTTTTTGGGTTTTTATTTTTATTTATTTACAATCCTATTCGTCATGATTTATTTAAAACTTTTCATAAGAGAAATTATTTATTTGGGCATAACATGCCATTTTAAAATTCCATTTATATACAAGTTCACATACCTCATGGGAGAAATCACTCACACTCGGCCGAAGGTGTATTTTTAGTGAATCACTCGAGAGCGGCATGGAACTTATTCCTACCATAGGCTTGCCAAGCAATCAATCCTCCTCCTTTTTAACTTATAAACCTTTGTAAATATCAAGAGGACTTTGTGGGTTAAGGGTTAGGCTTGGGTTAAAGGTAGGTGGTTGGGTTAGTGGTTAGTAGAAAAAGGGTGAAAAAGCGTAACAAGTGTCGGTTTTCATAGGACTTTCTATTTTCGTAACTTTTATTTTGATGAAGCTATTATTCAAACAAAGTTATTTTTGACGAACTTGTTTGTTTATTTTCTTTTGCTTCATCATCAACACATTTTTTTTTGAATGACCATACGAAAAACCGAACTTGTTACTAAAACAAAGGGTTAAAAATGAAAAAGATTTTGGTGGGTTAAAGGGTGTTTGGTTTGGGTTATGAAATGAAAAGGTTTAGGCTCAAAGGGGCTAACTAGGGGGATTTTGGGTAGGTGGTAAAAAAAAAAAAAAATAATGGTGTAGAAATAAAAAGGTTAGTCCTAATGCCTCCATCATTTACTTACTTGGGTTTAAGTTGGTAAGGACCGGGAATGCATTGTCAAGGCAAGTTCTAGAGTCGTAAGAACCAAACGGCTATTCACACAAGAAACGAAAAATGAGCAATTAGTCTAAAGATGTAAATTTGTATGCTCCATAAAGGCTCAAAACTCACTTTTGTGGGAATGGGTTTTTTATGTGATCAAGTATATATAATCAAATTTTAACTAAGTTTGCTATGCCTTTTCATAATTTTCTTATGTTGGTTCTTTTTATCACGATGATATCGGTTGTAAATTCGTAAAAATATAACCTTTTTGAGAACTTGAATTTCCCGAGTTAAACCTAGACAAGTAAAAAAAATTTTTTTGAAAAAATTTGGGGTGATTAGCGGTTCCAATAGAGTTTTGAGTAAGGCTTGTATTTAGGACTTGCAAAATTTCAAGGTTTTAGCATCCCCCCCCCCCCCCACACTTAAATTACACATTGTCCTCAATGTGTCCCAAAAATAAATTTTTAGGTTGATTAGATGTGTAAAATAGTGTTTAAAAGCAAAGATTTATGTTACTGGCAGTCTGGACACGGCCCCGTGGGGACCGGACACGGCCCCGTGTTCAGGTGCCAGTAACGAAAATTAAAGAAAAGAAACAGAAGCCTGGACACGGGGGCGTGTCTGGTGAACACGGCCCGTGTCCAGTTACCTGAACTGGGCATTTTTCTGCAGGGGGTTCAGCACGGGGCCGTGTTGGTTGGGCACGGCCCGTGTTGAACCTTCTGAAATGGAGAAAATTGTCGGGATGCCTTGTTCTTGTGTATGAGGTCATTTTTCTCGTTCCCCTTTTCATCCTTTACCACCATGAGTGTGTTTTATTCATTATGAACCATCCAAACTTTAAAAACCATCATTTCATTGCATCATAGAGAGACCTTACATAGTCCTAATTTAAGATAAAATAAAAACTTAACTAAATAGGTCAGGAGGTACACGAGGTTATCATAAAGAGTTCTACTATTCTAAGAAAATTTCGAGAATAGTTTCCCGATATAGTAGGACTTTTAGCCGAAGGGTTTCTTCCCTAAACGTTGTTCAAAGCCATTCTTCGATCTCCCTAGGAAGGAAGAATGCGGCTTCATTTTCCTCAGTAACTGGTGGCTGAGGGGGAACATTCACCGGGACTCCTTGCACCACTCTTCGCGGAGGCTCTTGGTGCATGGCGTACCATTCGGCTGGAATGACAACTTCGGGCACCATGTTCCATGCCCTTTGGGTTATTATAGGTACCAAAGGCGGGGAGGCGAGAAGGTTTAACCTCTGGTGCAAGAGGTTTACTTATCGGAGACAGCCCTCTAGCCCCACTGTAAGATGGTTGATACGGTCGACCAATGCTTCCTCCACTCCCGTCATTTCGTCAATAACCTCCCTTAGGGCGTAAACATAGTTTACAAGAGAGTCTTCTACTGTTGAAGATCTCCTCCCTTGTCGGTTATTTCTTGAAGATGATCCGCTTGTTCTGCTTGCCATTTTCTGTGAAAGAAACCGAAGAAAGCTAAATTTTTACAAAACAGTGCCTCGGACACGGCCCGTGTTCGCTGAGCACGGCCTCGTGTCCATTTGTCTGCAGGATTTTAGGCTAAGGAATCTTGGAGTTTTAAATTATTTTCATGATTTTATCTGGGTTTTAAGCTTAGATAATTTAAAATAAAGTTATACAACTAACTTTAAACAAGAATCCTTAGCAAATAATCTTACAAACTTCACATAGAGGGTTGGAATCATGAGATTCCAAGTTTCCATGGAGGAAATGTTGAAAAAATTTTGAAATAAGAGGAAATGAATAAAAGTGGAAGGGACAAGATGGTCCTTGGGAACCTTCTTTTAGCACTTACCTAGGATGGTATGAGTGAAGATCCCAGGAATCTCTGTCTATTGAAGTGGTAAAAAATGAGCAGGAATCAGGCTGCATTTAAAGAAAACGACAACGCACTGGACACGGCCCCTTGTTGACTGGACACGGCCCCGTGTGTAGAGGAAATCCTGACACATTTTGTCCGTATTCTGACAAAATCAGCAGAGAATCTTTTAGGTGAGCACGGGGGCGTGTTGACCTGGACACGGCCCCATGTCTAGAGGTTGTCTTATGGAGTTTTGTTACTTCTAAGGATCTTGTCGATATCGGGTGGTTCCTTACTGGTTGGAACAACCCCAAAGTGCCTAAGATACCTTAATTGTCCTAGACTAAGGCGAGAACGCAAGAGGTTGTCAGTGAGGGTAATTCCTATTTTCATTCTAGGTGGACAAGTCCAACCCTTTTCCGGGCTCTCGTTAAAGTAGGTGTATGCCGAATTGCTCAGGTCTATGTATGCATCGAACGAAGTCGATGGGGAGTCCTTCACGGCAAAATCGGCACAGGGACGACTATCGTCCAAGTCTTTGCTAGGTATGAAGGTATTTTCGGGAGCAACGAGGTTGTCGGAATGCGGTTCCAACATTTCTTCATGGTTATCGTCTTGGGATGGATCAGTAAAGTCCTTCCTAAGCTCTTTTAACCAATTCAGAATTAGCTCTTCTAGTTGAAATAACTCGTCAAGGAGCATTTCTCCTAGAATATCTGGCTGGGCGCATTCGAGGGAGAAATAGTGCTTATTTTTACTTTCGCCCCTCTTAAGGTTATAAGGAATTGGTGGGTCTATGTAGTGGGGCCTATAATTTAGAAAGTAACATTTTAATTCTTTATGTTCGCCTCCACATAATTGACACCACGTACCATAAGAGTGCCGAAAGTAAAAACAATTACTATCACTCATGTTTTTGTCAGAAATTACCAACCGCCGGGATCTAACGGTTCTGTTTTCAGTAACTGAAACTTGGGCACGGGGGCGTGTTGAGTGGGCACGGCCCCGTGTTCAGCTTACTGTCTGACTTAAAACAGGATTGCCAGTTCCAATGATTTAGCACGAGGGCGTGTTCAGCGGGCACGGCCCGTGCTGAGCTCTGCAGAAGCTGAAAAACTAAGAAAATCCTAAAAAATTAAAACGAAAAATAAAAAAAATGATTAGGCCGTTGATTCCTAACTTTCTTAAAATCCTTGTGTACCCGGCAGCGGCGCCAAAAACTTGATGCGTGCGAAGTGTTATATATGAGGTGTATATTTTAAGCCCCTTTAACACTTATTTTAGCCAAGTTTTAAATTTATAAAACACGATATTTTACTAACACTAAACACACATATGGGCAAGTGCACCCATCGTGAGCGTAGTATAGCGTTGGTAAGATACCGAGGTCGTCCAAGGACACAAGAGCTTTTAGTACCGGTTTATCCTCAACGTCTAATCAAAATCAAAAGTTTAGAAAAAGGTTTTAAACTAATAAAAATTAAGAACTAACTAAAATGCTGAAAAGTAAAATAAAAATAAAAACAGATAGACAAGATGAATCACTTGGTTCCGACTCGTATCTAGTATAACCTTTGATTATTTCCGCACTTTTGCACATAATTAAGAGATTATCTTAGTTATTGTAGTAGGCCCCTCTTTTGAAGGTGACGTTACCCTCACCCCAGTAGTTTGAGTCAGCAAGGATACAATCCTAAAAGGGTGGATTATTGGAAGATAATGAATTAAGTTATTAATGCAATATTATGGTAGGCCCCGCTTTTGGCGGTGACGTTACCCTCGACTAAGTAGTCTGAGTCAGCAGGGATACAGTCCTAAATAGCCGGGTTATAGTATTAATAGTAGTTAACTTATGAGGGGATCAAAGAGTTTGGACCCCCGCCATCCAATACCGTGAAGCATTGAAGGAGGTCCTACTAAATTTGACCCAGGTCCATTGCAGGACCTCTAAACGCTGAACAATGGCAAGACCTTTACCAAACCGTTCCCTTAACCCCCGACCAGGTAGCCAACATACCTCCATATAGACCGTGGAGATATGAATGGTGAAAATCTTTTATTTTATATAGACAGTAAAATAATGCCAAGACACCACGGACAAACGATAAGGAAAGATCACCTTCAACATAAGTAACTAGTTATTAAAGTCATTAATACAAAACCAAATAAAAAGTGCAAAAGATTAGAAATAAAAAGTATTATACTAGACACTTTGTCTTCACCAAGTGATGTAAGAGACTTAGGCAAACATGGCCTTGATTGTCAAGAACTCTTACGATCAATCTTGGATCCCGAGACGACTCACACACTCTACGATGGACAATGGATGATGGTGGTGGATGATGGTGTTATGGTGGTGGTGGGTGGTGGATGAAGTGTGAGAGAGGTGGTGTGCCAAGGGATGAGTTGAAATGAAACCAAGCACTCCTATTTATAGGCTGAACAGAAGGCTGGGCACGGCCCCGTGTCCGCTGGACACGGCCCCGTGCCTGTCTGACAATCTCTCTCTTCATTAATTGTAATTCGCAATTACAATTAATGCGCCTGCTGTACTTTCGCCACGCCCCCGTGTTCACTGGGCACGGCCCGTGGTGGGCAATAGAAGCTTCTATAGGTTTGTCTTTTCTGCTGCTTCTTGGGCACGGCCCCGTGCTGGCTGAGCATGGGGCGTGTTCAGTATTCTGTCTTCTCTATTTTGCTTGGGAAGATGCCGTTGAGGGGTCGGGCAGTCCACTTATGTTCCTTTTCTTGTATTTATGTTAGATTTAGCTGTCTTTTTGCTTCTTTTGTGAATTTGAGCTCATTTAATCCTGAAAATACAAAAGGAAGACAAAAACACTCTTTTTCCAACATTAGTACTTAAAAAGGGTTAGTTTTATGCCTCATTTGATGTAATTTATATGTTGCATTTTACACACATCAATAATAATAGTAATAATAATAATAATAATAATAATCATCCATACATAAACTGAGAAAATAAAAGACAATGTCTGAAAATAAAACACATATCTGAGGATGTTTGAAATAGTAGCCAAAGTGAACACCCGATAAATACACTACTAAAAGATAGAACTTTTTTTTTTTGTAATAAAAACGATTTTTCTGTTTTGAGGCTGAAAGACTTTTTTTTTAAATTCAGAGGTAGGCCCAAAATTTTATAAAACTCGAAAACAAATGAACATACTTGAACCGATTAGGACAAAAACTAATTTTTCGGTTCCGAAAACTCAAGAAATAAACGAATAATTAGTTCGAATTCGAACAAATAAATGAAATAAAAATCTTACAAGTGTTCAACTAAGTTTGAAATCAAATGAATTAAACCAACTAAAAACAATAAATATTAACAAACAAATAAATAAATAATCAAGAAAATATTTACGAATATTCACAAGTATGTACACCGATAAGATAGTGACTCGGGTCATTCCTAAAGCTCGCCACATCCCCGGCAACGGCACCAAAAACTTGACGTGTGCATTTATATACATGTTTTCACAATGAATTTTACACACGATTCCGTTTTAAATTTATAAAAATGATTTATACTTCAACATTAAAACACACACAAAAGGGCAAGTGTACCCCGTCATATATGTAGTAAAGTATCGGTAAGAACCAAGTATCGATCCAAGGATGCGGGCGGATGCAATAATACTAAACCTTTGTCATTAAATTACCGGTAAAAAGATGGGTGGATAAGTTATTTAAACTAAAATATGACTAAACATATATTTTTAAAACATAATAGACTCCAAATACAGAAATAGATAAATAGCCTTGCTTTATGAACAACCGGAACATGTTAACTAAGTCGGTTTTACCACTAAAACACTTGATCAATTTTCCATTTTTCAAAGACAATTAGTATCCCTTTCGGAAATCCTAACATGACAACTCTTTGGAAATTTAAAACGATAAAACACACTTTAACCACCTAAAATTGTTCTTTTAACTCCCTATTGATAAATGTCTATGAAAATCCTTTAAAGATAAGCTAGTCATCCGTTAGGAGTTTTCTAACCTCACTTAATCAAGGAAAGTGACACCGATGAACACAATACAACCACCGAGACAAGCATAAACTAGATTAAATCACAACCGAGTTCATTTTACAAATCTTGAACATAAATTCACCAAGAAAGCAATTTTGGCCTAAATTACTAACAAAGTTTATAACTTATGTCAAGAATTCATAACAACACCATCTAACCCGTTAAGGTCCTTTCGTGAGGGAAAGCATTCTTGATTAATATTAATTACCACTTATTAAACCACTAACCATTTCTAGTATCATGGTGTAAACATTTCAAACAAGTTAAAAGCCTACTAGTAAATGATTATTAATTAAGCTTCTTTTTGCAAATCTCTTAACTAACCACATACTAATCATCCAAGACAATTAACTATAATCAAGAATCCAACATCAATAAACAAGGTTGCAAACTAATCATCAAGGATTAACAAAGAAAATGCTAAGTGTCATTACAAACTTGATTAACATGCTAATGGTTGTTTATGAAGCAAGGAATACTAGTGTTTTTGCCCTTAGGCTACAATATTACATAAAACATCAACCAAATGCTTGAATAATAAACAAAATCATGGAAAGATTCAAGAATCAAACCATAAACAAGCACTAGATTGTAGGCCCGGATGGTAACGGAGCTTCTAGGCACAATGGGGGCTTGATTCCGAACAAAGGACGTAGTCTCCGGAGCCCAAAAAGTCACCTGAGATGCTCCCAAAAGTCCAGTATCTTAACCAAAATACCCTCTACTGTTTTTTATAACTTTTTCAATCCGCACAGTCGTGCCAATAAAGTCCACGGCCGTGCACTGGTCATGAGATCTTGTGACGTCAGCAGATCTGGGCAGGTTTTTAAGATTGGCACTACCGTGCCGATGGTGGCACTGCCATGCCAATGGTGGCACTTCGAGAGATAGGCCTGGTCTTCGGGATGGTACAGCCGTGCCAACATTGGCACTCCTGTGCATGTCCGAGAGATAGGCCTGGTCTTCAGGATGGCACTGCCATGCCAGCCAGCAGTGCTGAACTCAATAGAATCTTCGTATCACTACGGATTTGCTCGGAAAATCCTCGTTTTCTTCATCCTCTTGTTTGGCGCTGTTTAAGGCCTGTAAATAAAAACATACACGATTATGTGTCTAATCCTTGGTTTTATGGCCGAAAACGCGTAAAATGGGGGTAAAATGGGGGAGTAAAGTATGTGTAATTTAACGAATATCACACATTTCTTCCATTCTTTGAACTGGACCACTGATGTGCTGGATTCATTGTGGTAGTGCTTGGTAACTTACTTGGATCTCTTCTCAGCTGAGCCATATAGTCTGCTAACTGCCCTAACTGCTTCTACATTGCTTCAGATGTTTTGTCTCGAACTTCATTATCTTTTTGAATGTCCTTCATGAACTTCATAATAGCATCCAATTTTGCGTCACTCGTTTCACCACCACCACTTGAAGAGTTACCTTTCTGATTACTTGATTTCTCCAAATTCCATGATAGTTACCTTGATTTTCATGTTGGTTGGTAACTTGGGTTTAACCATTCCCTTTTTCCTCATAAAAACACTTTCATCAAATGACTACAAGGCCCTTGGACTTTATTCTTTTGCTTTCCTCATACTTCTAAGGTATCTTCTGACCCGAAACAAGTCATGATCAACATGATATACCTTGATTAGCATCTTGGGTGTTCCGCTTCATCCCGAGCACTCTAACTTCACCAATTTAAGAAATTAACCTGAAAAACCACAATCTCTCATAGTTAACACATTCAAAGCATATAATCACTTAAAACACAACAAAACCCATAAGATAAGGACATTAATGCTCGGGTTTCACCCTCTCCATCACTAAGCTAAATTAATGTTGATTCATGATTGATACTTATGAATGTTTATGTTGAATCATACAAAGCTAAACAACAGGAGGTAGCTAATTTCTAGTAGAAACAAACAAATAGAAGCACCAAAGAATCCTAGAGTTAACAAATTTCAATTCTACATAACTAATTTTCTCAAATAAGCACCTTTTTCACACAATGGGAGAGTACATACCTAGAATTTCACCTACTATCAAGGTAAATAAGACAATACCACCATCGTCACTGGATTTTGAAGCAAGAAAAAAGAAAGTTCCTTCTTTAAGAGGATGAAAGTCATAGCATCGGAAATGACACTAGAATTCCCATCTCTCTTTCTCTCTCCCTCCTATGCACTGACTCTCTTTTCTCTCTGTTCCAAAGCAAAAACAGTAGGTGCAGAAGTATGGTAAGACAAACCATGGAGGGGAACTAAAGAACTATGGCCAAAACATAAATGTCCTAAATTCTACTGGCGCAAACCGCGATGTAATTTGATATACGAATTCCAAAAACAATTGGCGACAAATGATGAAATTTAATTAATTGCATACACATTCATAAGTCCATAAATTTAAGTGCAAAAGTTTACCAAGAATATTGAAAATTGAGCTACATTAACAATCTGAATCATATTGAACCATACAATGAGAAGCAACGGTGGGTGTTCAAGTAGTATAGCTCCATAATATTAACTACAAAAAGTGATATGCTAACTAATATTGGAGTATCTCTAATTAACAAAAAGCAAGAAGACTGACACATAGAAAAAGACCACTTTAAAAGATCACAAAGGGTCTCTGAATTCATGCGCATAACCTAAATAAACATCCAAAAAATTGATTTCTATAATCTATTAATCGTTTTCTTAGTTAATATGAAATTGTCAGTTCGGTCCGACATCTTTTCAACCAAACATTTCAAAGGATAAAATCAATCATAGCAAACTTCACAAAGTAAGCGTTGCTTTGTATACTGGTTTGTTAATAGTTTAGAAATATAAACAACTAGTGTGATACTGATTACATGCTCATCGTGGATACAATACCTGATTTACCTTAGCTACTAGGCTAATTAGGTTTTTGACTGATCGGGACACCACAGTCTATCATTCTCTTTTATATTATTTATATATTATCCTTTAAATATATAAGACATTCAATATTTATATTATCTAGTAGTCCCTTTATATAATTTTTTTTGGAGGGTAAGATTCTATGATTAATAGAATAGGGCCAGCATATGCTGTAAAAATCCAAGGTACAAAACAGAAAAAACAAGCAAAACAAAACGTACAATGCCCACCGCTATTACACTATCTCACTATATCTCGAATATTGAAATCCGCCCATCGCTCCCATACAATATCCTGGAATTTTGATCTACTTTTTAGCCAAATGAAGCTGTCCGTCATTATCGTTTCTACTATATCATTGCTGGTTCGTAAGTTGCCTTCAAACTACTTTTCGTTCCGAGCCTTCCAAATATTCCACATGGTCGTCTGAAACACTACGCTAATGATTTTCTTCCATTCGTTCGATCCTGTTAAACCATTAACGTATTCTAGAGCCTCTCTGCAGCCTAGGAATTCAGTTGACGTTGTTAGCTTCAACCAGACGAATATATTTTTCCAAATTGCATTTGAAGATGCGCAGCTGCAAATAAGGTGGTATGCCGATTCATGTTATATCTCGCATCTTGAACATAGTTGGCTGTTAACCGGTATCCTTCTCCTAATTAATTCACCTTTGACTGGTATTCTTCCGATTGTTGCTCTCCACGTAAAGTAATTAACTCTCGGTGGTAACCAGTTGTTCCAATGCTTCCGTTGCTCCTCTCTTCCGACTCCAACTTGTTTTATTATCTGTTTCCTGACAGCCGCAACCGAGAACTTACCTTTATCGTCTGTTTTCCACTTCCACCGATCCTCTCCAGGTTTGAGTTTAACGATGTTTAGTTGTTGTAGCATTCTGGTCCATTAAGCCCATTCCTCTTCGGTATTTGGTGGTCTTGCCCATCCTAATCTCCACTGGTTTTCGTTCTTTAACTTGATAACAGAATCTGCCACTTTCGCTTGTCTGTTCGTAGCAACCTTGAAAAGAGATGGGTAGCTTTCTTTAAATATCTTGCATCCACACCAATTATCCAGCCAGAACTTCACTGTACTCCCTGATCCCACTTCTGCTACGATCTCTTCTGATATCGAAATTCCTATGCCTCCTAGCTCTTTACCTGCAGCCACAATATCTTTCCACATACCTGTATAATTATTGTTAATCGGAATAATTTTATAACATCTTTTACTGTCGTGTATTGATTTTATCACTTTTGCCCATAATTCCTCCGGTTTCATTTTATATTTCCACCACCATTTTAGCATAAGAGCGAGATTTGCACTTCTTAAATCTCCTGGTCCAAATCCGCCTTGTTGTTTCGGTCTTGTCATCTTTCCCCAAGCTATCCATCGTATTTTATATTTTCCATATTTCCTTTCCCATATAAAGTCTCTTCAAATTGCATCTAAAGCTTTTATAACCTTCTTTGGGGCTAAATACAACGAAAAGAAGTAATTTGGAAGGGCACCCATCACCGCTTTTGCTAACACCATTCTGCCCGCAAACGATAAACATTTAGCTTTCCATCTCGATAGCTTTTTGTTAAATTTTTCCATAACCATCTTCCAATATTTCTCTCTTTTAATGTTTGCTCCAATCGTTAGCCCGAGGAAAGTGAACGGCATTGATCCTATCTTACATTTCAGATTTCCAGCCATTCTTTCGATCTCCGCGTCTTCAACTCCAACTCCGTATAAGCTTGACTTGTTTAGGTTTACTTTAAGACCTGTACATAATGAAAAACACCTCAAAATATGGTTAAGATTCAGGATATTAGTCTCGGACCATTCTCCCATGAATAACACATCGTCTGCATAGCATAGATGTGTTATACACGGGCCGTCATTTGGTATGTTTATTCCTCTGAAACCACTCTCGATATTGCCCTCTTCATAATGACGTCTAAAGCCTCGATTGCTAAAATGAAAAGGAATGGCGATAACGGATCTCCTTGACGTAATCCTCTTTGAAGTTTAAATTCTGACGTAGGCGACCCACTTACGAGAACCGATGCCCAGCTTGACTTCAGACACGCACCAACCCATTTCCTCCATCTACTTGGGAATCCCATTGCTTTTAAATTTGAAAGAAGGAGCTTCCAGTTGTCCGCGTCATATGCTTTCTCAAAGTCTACTTTGAATATAAACATCCTTTTCTTGCTCTTCTTAGCCCAAGATATGATCTCACTTGTAATTAGTGGTCCGACGAAGATAGATCTGCCTTCAAAGAAAGCTGTCTGCACTGGTGCCACTATTCTCGGAATCACCTTCTTCAGTTTGAACGCTAGGATTTTTGCGATAATTTTATATATCACAACGATCAAGGAAATTGGTCTGAATTCCTCAACTGCCTGCGGGTCTCTAACTTTGGGGATCAATGCGATTAACGAAGCATTGCAGCCTCTTTCTATGAAAGCTCTTTCATAAAAATCGTTTAGAACACCCCCGAATTTGTATTCTAACTGTTCCCAGAATCTTTTGATGAACTTGAAAGGAAATCCGTCAAGGCCCGGGGCCCTATCACTACAACATGCCCACACTGCCTTTTTTTATCTCTTCTTTTGAAAATCTTTCGGTTAAGAATGTTGCTTGCTCCTTTGTGATCTTCTTAAAGCCCCTTCCATCAAGAGTAGGTCTATTTTTATTGGTTTTGAAAAACGTGCCATGAATCTTGCTTTTACTTCCTCCTTGATTGCTTTTGGTTCTGTCACCATGATTCCATTAATCTTCATTGTGCTAATATGATTTCGTGCTTTCCTACAATTTATAAGCATGTGAAAGAAGTTTGAATTTTCATCCCCAAGCTTAGCCCATTTGATTTTTACTTTTTGTTTCAAGTACTTTAGTCTCTTTCTTTCATATTTCTTTATTTTCCATTTTCCGATTACCCAATTCTCCTTCTCTGTTTCTATGAGTCTCCTGGTTTCCGCTATCTTCTCGATGCTTTCCGCTTCATTTGTCGCATCCTGAACCTCTTGTTCCTCCTGTGATTTCGCAGTCCGCCTCC
This sequence comes from Helianthus tuberosus, assembly GCA_030545235.1. Lineage (NCBI taxonomy): Eukaryota > Viridiplantae > Streptophyta > Magnoliopsida > Asterales > Asteraceae > Helianthus > Helianthus tuberosus. The sequence goes on along the minus strand of CM060373.1, from coordinate 30,218,801 downwards.
ACTCTTTTATGCCTGTCTTAAGATTCTTTAGGATGTTAGCCATTTCTCTCATATTGTTACCCCCATTAACTGACTCCTCCATGACTCTCTTTATTACTTCGCCTATACCGTCATCCTCCAGCCAACTATTATAAAACCTGAACGGTATCGGTCCAAAGTCAGCTGTTGAACAAGATAGTACAAGCGGGCTATGATCCGACCAATGTTTTGCTAAAGCTTCAAATCTTGCCGCCGGCCACTTATTCATAAAAGAGTCACATACTAGGATCCGATATATTTTAATGAGGCTCGACCCGTTGATGTGTGCGGTGTGTTATAAGTTTTTAATGTATATTTTAAGCCATTTTTAACACTTTAGTCAAGTTTTAAATTTATAAAACACGATATTTTACTAACACTAAACAAACATATGGGCAAGTGCACCCATCGTGAGCGTAGTATAGCGTTGGTAAGATACCGAGGTCGTCCAAGGACACAAGAGCTTTTAGTACCGGTTTATCCTCAACGTCTAATCAAATCAAAAATTTAGAAAAAAAGGTTTCAAACAAGAAAATGAAAACTAACTAAAATTGCTGAAAATAAAAAATAAAAAATAAAAAATAAAAACAGATAGACAATATGAATCATTTGGATTCAACTCGCCTTTAGTGTAACCTTTGATGTTTTCCGCACTTTTGCACTTTTTAAGAGATTATCTTAGTTATAGTAGTAAGTCCCTCTTTTGAAGGTGACGTTACCCTCAACCTAGTAGTTTGAGTCAGCAAGGATACAATCCTAAATGGTTGGATTATTGGAAGACAATTCATTAAGTTATTAATGCGTAATGTGGTAGGCCCCTCTTTTGAAGGCGACGTTACCCTCGGCTAAGTGGTTTGAGTCAGCAGGGATACAATCCCAAGTAGCGGGTTAATGTATTAATAGTAGTTTACATATGAGGGGATCAAGAAATTCGCACCCCCGCCATCCAATACCAGTGGGTATTGAAGGAGGTCCTACTAAACTTGACCCAGGTCCTTGCAGGATCTATATAGTGAATAAGGCAAGAACCTTACCAAACCATTCCCTTAACCCCTGACCAGGTAGCCAACATATCTCCATATAGACCGTGGAGATATGAATGGTGTAAATCTTTTATTTGATATAGACAGTAAAATAACGCCAAGACACCACTGACAAATGATAAGGAAGTTTCACCTTCAACATAAGAAACTAGTTATTAAAGTCATTAATACAAAACCAAATAAAAAGTGCGAAAAGATTAAAAAACAAAAGTATTACACTAAATGCTTGTCTTCACTAAATGATGTAAGAGACTTAGGCAAACATGGCCTTTGATTGTCAAGAAATCTTACTATCAATCTTGGATCCCGAGACTACTACACACACTCTATGATGGATGCTGGATGACGGTGATGGATCTGGGTGTTGTGATGGTGGTGGAGTGTGGGTGAAGTGGGAGAGAGGTGGTTTGTCAAGGGATGCCTTTGCAATGAACCAAGCACCCCTATTTATAGCATGCACAGAAGCCCGGACACGGCCCCGTGTCCACCCATCTTCTCTTTCTTCATTAATTACAGTTTGTCTGCATTAGTTGACCATGCCCCCGTGTCCGCTGGGCATGGCCCCGTGTGCAGAAGCGTATCTGTACTATCAAGATTTTCCTGGATTCTGTGAATCTTAGCGTTGACCACGGCCCCGTGTCCGCTAGGCACGCCCCCATGTTTGGAAATAGAAGCTTCTACAACTTTGTCTTTTCTGCAGACACTTGGGCATGCCCCCGTGTTCAATGAGCACGGGGCGTGTTCAGCCTTCTGATGTCTTGTTTTTGCTTGGGAAGATGCTGTTGAGGGGTCGGGCATGCCACGTTTATTCCTTTTCTTGTATTATTGTTAGATTTGGCTGCATTTTTGCTTCTTTTGTTCATTTAAGCTCATTTAACCCCGAAAATACAAAAGGAAGACAAAAGCACACTTTTTCCAACATTAGTACTAAAAAAGGATTAGTTTTATGCCTCATTTAATGTAATTTATATGTTGAATTTTATACATATCAAATACCCCCACACTTGAATCTTTGCTTGTCCTCAAGCAAAACTCAATATTTTGTGGCTTACACACCCAAATGGAATGGGTAGAAGAGAAGGTTTTGGGCTTGTCTTGAGTGTCGGGATTCCAAGATCTTTATTAGGTTTTATTTTTATGTTATTTACAATCCTATTCGTTATGATTTATTTAGAACATTTCATAAGAGAAATTACTTATTTGGGCATAACATGCCTCTTTAAAATTCCATTTATATACAAGTTCACATACCTCACGGGAGATCACTCAACACTCGGCTGAAGATGTATTTTTGTGAAACACTCGAGAGCGGCATGGAACTTACTTCTACCATATGCTTGCCAAGCAATCAATCATCCTCCTTTTTAACTATAAACCTTTGTAAATATCAAGAGGACTTTGGGGAATGGTTAGGCTTGGGTTAAAGGTAGGCGGTTTTGGGTTAGTGATTAGTAGAAAAGGGCGAAAAGGCGTATAAAGCATCGGGTTTTGTAAAAGATTTTGTTTTTGTGACTTTTTATTTTAATGAAGCATTTTTCAAACAAAGTTTCTTTTGATGAACTTGTTTGTTTATTGCTAAACTTCATCATATTTTTTTTTGATAAGGATGTCACAAGAAAACCGAGCTTTGTACTAAAATAAAGGGGTTTAAAATGAAAAAAGGGTTTTGGTGGGTAAAGGGTTTTGTTTTGGGTTTAGAAATGAAAAGGTTTAGGCTCAAAGGGGTTAACTAGGGGGATTTTGGGTAGGTGGTAAAAAAAAGAAAAAAATGGTGTTGAAATAAAAAGGGTTAGTCCTAATGCCTCCGTCATTTACTTACTTGGGTTTAAGTTCGTAAGGACCGGGAATGTATCGTCATGGCAAGTTCTAGAGTCGTAAGAAACAAAGCGGCTATTCACACAAGAAACGAAAAATGAGCATTTAATTTTAAGATGTGTATCTGTATGCTCAATAAAGACTCAAAACTCACTTTTTGTGGGAATGGGTTTTTAATGTGATTAAATATATATAATCAAATTTTAACTAGATTTGTCATGCCGTTTCATAATTTTCTTATGTTGGTTCTTTTTATCACGACGCTATCGGTTGTAAATTTATAAAAATATAACCTTTTTAGAACTTGTTATTCCCAATTTAAACCAAGACAAGTAAAGAAAAAATGAGAAATTTTAGAAAAAAATTTGGGGTGTTTAGCGGTTCCAATAGAGTTTTGTGTAAGGCTTGTAATTAGGACTTGCAAAATTCAAGGTTTTAGCATCCCCCCACACTTAAATTACACATTGTCCTCAATGTGTCCCAAAAATAAGTTTTTAGGTTGATTGAATGTGTAAAAAGTTGTGTTAAACAAAATTTTTCTGTTACTGGGCATCTAGACACGGGCCGTGGTGTCCGGGCACGGCCGCGTGTTCAGATTGCCAGTAACAAAAAGTAACAGAAGGCTGGGCACGGGGAGCGTGTTCAGCGAACACGCCCCGTGTCCAGTTACCTGAACTTGGCGTTTTCTGCAGACCCTCAGCACGGGATCGTGCTGGCGGGACACAGCCCGTGCTGAACCTGCTGTAATGAAGAAAAATGTGCGAGAGGCTCTTTTTTTGTGCATGGGGCGTTGGTTTAAGTCTCCTTAGTATCCTTCACCATCCAAGTGTGTTTTACCCATTACAACATCATCCAAACACCAAACAATTTTAAAACCATCATTCATTAAATAGAGAGAATTACAACAAGGTCCTAGAAAAAGAAAGAAAGATAAAAAGTTAAAAAGAAAGTTCCTAAGATAGTTAGGTCAAGTGATACATGAAATCATCCTAACGAGTTCTACCCTTATTCTAGGAATATCAAAAGTCCGGAAATAACTTCCCGGTATTTTGTAGGCATTGTCGAACTCGGAGCCGATAGGTGTCCCCTTAATGTCGTTGAGCCATTCCTCTATCTCTTTTGGGAGGAAGAAGGCGGGCTCATTTTCCTCAACATCTTGTGGGGGAGGAGCGGTGGCGACCGGGACCCCGAGGAGTATGTCTCGAGGTGGTTCTGCATGCACGGCGTACCACTCGGCCGGTATGATGACTTCTGGTACCACAATCCACGCCCTTTATGTAATGATTGGTACCAAAGGAAGGGAAGCAAGGAAATTCAACCTTTGGTGCAAAAGGTTGACCTCCCTAAGACACCCTTCTAGACCCACCGATAAATGATTGATACGGTCGACCAGAGCTTCCTTAACCCCCGTCATTTTGTCTATGGCCTTTCTCAAGGCATAGACATAGTTGACGAGAGAGTCTTCTACCATTGACCTTCTCCCTTTTCGGTTGTTTCTCGAGTGTGATGATGATGTTCCACTGTTTCTGCTCGATATTCTAAGAAAACAAACCGAAAAGAACTCATTTTAGTGAAACAGTACCTCAAACACAGCCCAGTGCTCACTGAGCACGGCCCCGTGTTCACCTTTCTGCAGATTTTGAAACAAGGAATCTTGGAGCTTTAAATTATTTTTCTGACTTTTGAAGCATTTTTAAGCAGAAATAACTTAAAATAGTGTTATAAACCTTATTTTTAACAAGATCCCTTGAATAAAACTCTAACAAATATCACAATAAAGCTTGAAATCATGGTGATCTCAAGCTCTAATGGAGGTGTTTGAGGTAAAAATGAAGAAGAAGGCAAAGGACAAAAGTGGAAAACACAAGATGGTTGGTGAGAACCTTCTTTAGAATATACCTAGGATGGTATGTGTGAAGATCCCACCAAATATCTGTCTTTGGAGTGGTCTAAATATGCAGGAATCTTGGCTGCATTTATAGAAAACAACAGCACGCTGGACACGGCCCCGTGTCGGCTGGACACGGCCCCATGTGCAGACAAGATCCTGACACATTTTGTCCGTATTCTGACCGAAAGTCATACGGGAATATTTTGGTGGACACGGGGGCGTGCTGACCTGGACACGACCCCGTGTCTAGAGGCTGTTTACGAAGTTTCGTCTATTTTCAAGGAATTTTTCGGATCTGGTGGTTCCTTACTGGACGGAACAACACCGAAGTGCCTGATATACCTAAGTTGCCCTAGACTTAGATGAGAACGCAAGAGGTTATCAGTAAGGGTGATTCCTATGCTAAATGTAGGTGGACAAGTCCAACCCTTTCCCGGGCTCTCGTTAAAGAAGGTGTATGTCGAATCGCTCAGGTCTATGTATGCATCATCGAAAGTCGATGGGGAGTCCTTCACGGCACAATCGACACATGGACGACTATGGCTCAAGTCTTCGCAAGAGTTAGATGTGATTTCGGGAGTGACGATGTTGTTTTTATTCGAATGTGATCTCAATAATTCTTCTTAGATGTCGTCTTGGGATGAATTAGTTATATCCATCTCAAGTTCTTTTATCCATCAAAGAATTAGTTCCTCTAGTTGAAAGAATTCTTCGAGAAGCATTTCATCTAAAAGGGACGATTGAGAGTATTCGAGGGGAAGATACGGATTATTTTTACTCTCGCCCCTCTTAAGGCTACAGGAAAACAATGGGTCCATATAGTGGGGAGTATAGTTTAAAAAATAACATTTTAATTCTTCATGATTTCCACCACATAATTAACACCACGTACCATAAGAGGAGCGGTAGTAAAAAAATCAATATCGCTCATGTTTGTGTCAGAAATTACAAACCGTCGGGATCTTACGGTTCTGTTTTCAGTATCTGATACTTGGGCACGGGGCGTGTTGGTTGGGCACGACCCCGTGCTCAGCTACTGTCTGACTTAAAACAGGATTGACAGTACCAAAGATTGGGCACGTGGGCGCGTTCAGCGGGCACGGCCCGTGCTGAGCTATGCAGAAGCTGAAGATCTAAGAAAAATCCTAAAAAAAACAGAAAAATAAGAAAAAACGATTCGGCCATTTATTCCTAACTTTCTTAAAATCCTTGTGTCCCCGGCAACGGTGCCAAAAACTTAATGTGTGAGGTGTGTTATAAGTTTTTAATGTATATTTTAAGTCCTTTTTAACACTTTAGTCAAGTTTTAAATTTATAAAACACGATATTTTACTAACACTAAACACACATATGGGCAAGTGCACCCATCGTGAGCGTAGTATAGTGTTGGTAAGATACCGAGGTCGTCGAATGACACAAGTGCTTTTAGTACCGATTTATCCTCAACGTCTAACCAAATCAAAAATTTAGAAAAAGATTTTAAACAAGAAAATGAAAACTAACTAAAATTGCTAAAAATAAAAATAAAAAATAAAAACAGATAGACAAGATGAATCACTTGGATCCGACTCGCCTTTAGTGTAACCTTTGATGTTTTCCGCACTTTTGCACTTTTTAAGAGATTATCTTAGTTATAGTAGTAGGCCCCTCTTTTTAAGGTGAAGTTACCCTCAACCCAGTAGTTTGAGTCAGCAAGGATACAATCCTAAAGGGTTGGTGTAACAGCCCAGCGTAACCGCACCATGATATTGTCCGCTTTGGCGGCTAGCACGCCCCCGGCATCCGCCCCTCACGGTTTTCAAAACGCGTCATGATAGTGAAGGTATCCAGCCCCTTATATGGAAGCTTTTGTTCCCCTTCACAACCGATGTGGGATGTCACAATCCACCCCCTTAAGGGGTCCAACGTCCTCGCAGGACCTGGCACCACCGGTCCGACACTGGCTCTGATACCAAACTGTCACACCCCCAAAATACCACCTAGGGAATGTCCCTGTTAGGCATGTGACGTACCAACAACGAGCCACTAATTACATTGAACCCATACATGTTTCAAAATAAAGTTCTCGGTTATTAATAAAAATACCATCAACAAGTTTAAGTGAAAACCAAAGTGTTTAGCGGAAGCAAAGTTAAACAAAGTTAAACAGTTTCAAACCAATAAGTAGTATCAAGAAATCAATAACATGGATCCCTCCAGTCGACCCATGACCACTCCAGCTACTCCAGACAGCAAGTTCCAATGCAAGACATCTAACGACCTACAAGCATGCAAACAAGTGTGTCAGACAACGCTGGTGAGTTCAAATTTTTATTAACGAGTTGAGTTACCAGATATATATATAAAACAGTTTAACAATTTGATTTGATGTTGTTATTAACTCAATTACCGAAATGGCTACAAGATGTATTTGCCCAACCCCAATGTCTCTATCAAAACATTGGTCATGCTTTAAGGAAATTAGTTCACACCCGTCCTCCCCGGTACGGTGTGAGGGTGCCAAACCTAATAGCGCTATCAACTAATAACCTCGTTGCCTCCCCAGCAACTATCGGTAGATGTAAGGGGTCTTATATGATAGAAATGAGTAATAACAAACATCCCATTAACCTGACATTCCTCCCCGGAACGTTACCCGATATCCCTCCCCGGGATGCATGCTTGGAAAAAGAGCAGTGAACTCACCTTTGGTTTGCTCGGTTATATTAAACGCTAGTTAAAAAGTTGATCAGTCAAACCCTATCGTGGTTACCAGAGACAGTCAGTTTCACGAATTCACAATTCATGTATCTTGTCACACGTTTTGCTTAACAATAAACAACCAAACATATAATTATCACGTATATCATAACAAGCGTAGTTCGTACAATCACACAAGTTATAGCAAGTATCCACCAACACGCATTCTCACTGTAAGTTAGGGTCGTACACGCATGTTTCATCTTATTATTTGTAACTAGTTGGCCAATTACTTGAATAATTTCAGCAACTATTATGGCAACAGTTTGTATTTCTTAATTCACAACTTTACTAACCTCCTAGGTTCCTCATGGCCTGTTAATAAAATTCTAGCACCTAATTCAATCATCGCATAATCCAAACAATTATGCCATACCTATTGATTTACCAATCAATTTAATTCAACAACATGTTTTCAATCATCCATTAAATATCCATATCAAACCACAATAAATCGGTAATCATCAACTAATCGAGCAGCCACCATATAAAAACAACACATCCGTAATTTATTATCATAAGAAAACCATTAAACTCTATTACCTCAATCACTAGATTAAAACCCAATATCATGTAGCAGTTAATCATTATAAGCTTGCACAATATCATGCATCATGGACTAAAACTTGTTATTAATCATATAACCAATACTATAAGCATAATAAAATCTAATATTAACAGTCAATAGTCGATTGGTTAATTCGGCCTTCGACTTTTGTGAATCATAATCCTGTAGTACCCACTGCTTTGCTATTTGAATGCGGGGGAAACTTTGAGCGCAAGTTAAGAGGCACTGAGATAAGCATGCAAATTGCTTTATTATTATGGGTGCACACATAATAATAACGTGAGGTGCATGTAAGTCCCAGTGAGGCTTAACGAGCGTGAGAAGGGTTCTGCCCTATTGTGTGTAAACTTGATAGTTGTAGATTTTAACGTGATACTTGACTTTTACCTCATTTCGACCCTTAAGATTGTTCCCTTCTCTTATATAGAACCATGAATGGACGTGGAGGGGGCCAAGGTGGTGGACGTGGCCACATTGCTATGACGCAGGCCGAATTAACCAACTTGATCAACACTCGTGTAGCTGAAGCCCTAGCGGCTTACCAGGCTGGTACGAGATGTGCCAATTACTCTCTATCCTTGTCTCGTATACTCGAATATTACCTGTGCGTTGTGCGTTCTTTCGTTTTAGGTCAACATGCGAATCAAAACAATCCACCTGCTCCACCTGTTTATACGTTCAAGATGTTCATGGATTGTAAGCCACAGACTTTCAATGGGACTGAAGGGGCTGTAGGACTCCTGCGATGGTTTGAGAAGGCAGAATCAGTATTTGCGATGTGTAACTGTCCTGCTGGGGATAGAGTGAAGTATGCTACAGGCACGCTCGAGGATGGTGCCCTGACATGGTGGAATACCCAGGTTCAGATGTTGGGTATCGAAATGGCAAATGCCACCACTTGGGATGACTTTAAGGAGTTGATGAGGGAGGAGTATTGTCCTTGAGATGAGGTTCAGAAACTGGAGAACGAGTACTATAATCTGAAAATGGAGGGATCTGAGATAGAAGCATTTATGAGGAGGTCTAATGACTTAGAAACTTTGTGCCCTAACCTGTCTCGACCCCCACATCGGCGAATCGAGTTGTATCTCAAGGGCTTAGTACCAGCTGTTAAGGGGTACGTTACTGCTGCAAACCTGGATAATCTACCCCATATCGTCCGTTTGGCACATAAGATTACTGACCAAGAGGTCGAACGTGGCAACTTGCCGCCACGTGTTTCTGCTACTAACTCGACCGCTACAGCTACCACACCTGCCAGTGATAACAAGCGCAAGTGGAATGATACTGACAAAGCAACCAGTGCCAGTCAATCTCAGAAAAGGCCTGATAACAGCAACAACTGCAGTTTCAGTCAGTCTTCTTCAGTTAATCCAAGCCAGGGCAGCAATCAGAATCAACGCTCTTACGTTGGAAAAAAGCCACAGTGCAACAAGTGTGGCTATCATCACTATGGACAGTGTGTCCGGACTTGCCATAGGTGCGAGAAGGTGGGCCATGAGGCCAAAGACTGTAGAGCCCCACAGCCAAAGCAGCAGCAGCAGAATCAGCAGCACCAGCGACAGCAAAGGCAACAACCTCAGCAGAATCAGGGTTTTAAGAAAGGGTGTTTCCAGTGCGGGGACGAGGGCCACATCAAGCGGGATTGCCCTCAGCTGAATCAGAATGCCAATAACAACAACAATGCTGGGAACAATAACAACAGGAACAACAACAATGGGGGCAATGGGGGAAATGGTGCACACGGGAGGGTGTTCACTATTGGAGCTGGGGAAGCCAGGAATGATGGCAACGTAGTGACTGGTACGTTTTCGATAAATGATTTATTTGCTTCTGTTTTATTCGACTCTGGTGCCGATTGGAGTTATGTGTCCTTGGAGTTCAGTCGTCAGCTAGGGTTGACTCCCACACCTTTTGTAAATAAGCATGTAGTAGAATTAGCTGATGGTAAATCGATAGAGGCTTCTCATGTTTTGTTTGGTTGTAAACTCGATCTCATGGGTCAAGTGTTCGACATTGACCTACTCCCTGTTACTCTTGGAAGTTTTGATGTGGCCGTTGGCAATGGCATGGATTGGTTGTCCAAGCACCAGGCGGAAATTCTCCGCAATGAGAAAATCGTGCGTATTCCTCTCCCTAGTGGAGAATCTTTATCGGTTCAGGGTCATCATAGTGGTGCTATGGCTAGTATTATCTCAGCGATGAAGGCTCAGAAGTGTCTGCGTAAGGGCTACCCTGCTAGAATGAGACATCCTTAAATAAGGATTACAAACACTAATTAAGAACATGGGATCATGGGTGCATATGCCCCACTACTACCTATTTTTCCTCACAATCCTGAACCTACTGACTATGTAAAACCATGTGAGTAAAAATAATAAACATAAATTTAATTAAAAGTAAAAACCTATTCTATTGGTATTTTGTGAGTACACATCATTCCCCACCCCTTATAAAATCCTTGTCCTCAAGGATGCAACCAGAACAAGACTTAAGGGTGCTCCACGGAGGTCGCCATTCGAGGCGTCCTACGACATTTGGATCCGTCGAAACAAAACGCAATGGTGGCCGCCACTCGCGTTTCACGACTACCCATTTGATGTGGTTCAAAAATAAAGGCTTGGTGAGATGAATAAACAGAGAACACAACTTGGGTTCCTCTATTGCAACTTTGACATTTGTCCTTTTCTTTTTTTATGACCGCCAACTTGGGTTCAAGTGCTTATGTGGGTTTTGGGGCTGGCGGTTGGTTGGTTTCTTGCACAAACGGTACCGGTAGTGTGGCTTGTTTTGGTTTTGGTGCAGAAAATACAGTGTAAGTGTTGGTTTTCGGTAACGTGGTTGCGGAAATTAGCGGCGGCATGAGAGAAAAAACTGATAGTGGCGGTACTTTTGGTGGTGGTGTAGCTGTTAGAGCGGGTGGTACGGGTGGTGCGGTGGCAGAAACGCATGGTGGAAGTGTAAGAGATTGGGCTTCCCATGCGGTTCGGAATGATCGTAGCTCGTTGAAGACGGTTTGCAATTGAGATTCGAGCTTCACAAGAGATTCATTCATCCATTGATAAAACTCGCCTTCGGATAAAGTGTGAACAACCATGGTCCAGGGGGATCACAACGGCTCTGATACCAATGATGTGGTTCCAACGGTTTCGTTGGCCAAAAGAAAATAGAAAGAAGCTTAGAGAGAATTTGAGATAGAAACCAGATCAATATTTTTCATTCATAATTGATTGCTAGAATGAGACATCCTTAAATAAGGATTACAAACACTAATTAAGAACATGGGATCATGGGTGCATATGCCCCACTACTACCTATTTTTCCTCACAATCCTGAACCTACTGACTAAGTAAAACCATGTGACTAAAAATAATAAACATAAATTTAATTAAAAGTAAAAACCTATTCTATTGGTATTTTGTGAGTACACATCAAAGGTTACACAAGTTACACATGGGGCATACTTTAAAAATGGTTGGCGAAAATTCTAAAAGAAAAAACAGGTTGGGAGGGGAATTCAATACATATAAAATTATTCGGTAAAATTTGCACTATGAAGCAAAAAAACAGTCCATCAGGCCCAAACTAGGCTCCGTCACTGAGTAGAAGATATATGCAACATATTAATTAATATTCATCTAAGACTCGGCTAATACTTCATATATAACACTATAAACAAACTTGTAAACAATATGTCTCCTTCAAATTTGTGACAAAACTTTCATTAAATAATAAAATAAAATTTAGCTTAGATACGTTTAATTAAAATATGTTTAAATATAAAAGTTTCCATGAGGATTATCACCTACATCATCATAAAGTTATCATATTTAGGAATTCCGGATAAGATGAAAATTGAAAAAAATATTTTCTGTTGCGAAACTTTGTAGGTTGTTAATGAAACTCTGGAAATAATTAGTGCAGGTGTAATGGGGGAGGTTGCGAAACTTTGTAGGTTGTAAATAGAACTCTGGAAATAATTAGTGCAGGGATAATGAGGGAGGGATGTAAATTCATAGGGGACCATGAGTATAATAATAGAAAGTTACAATAGTTAGTAGTTACACATGAGGCATGCGTTTAATGGTTTATTCATTATATCAATAATGATAGTTATTAAGTTCAAAATAAGGAGTCAAAATATGCGGTTTGTTCTACAAGGTTTAGAAGAAAAAAAAAAAAAAAAAAAAAGGAGTCATTTTCACATGAAACTGAAAAACAAGGTTTTAAAATTGGATGGGTCTCTCCTTAATTTTTTTATTCTACTATTATACTAGAATTTTCTGATTTTTTGGAAATAAGACTCGTGTAAATTATTAGAATTTTCTGAATTTTTTGTGAGTTTTGGTGAATTTTTAACTGTTTTAAAGGAATTATTTCGAAAAAAAAAACACTAAACAAGCTCAATAATTCACCAAAAATTACAGGGATGTTGAGTTTAATATGGATAACATTCTGGGAAAGTCTAGGCACCATTGACTGAGTTTGACTTTGGTTTTAAAAATCGTGTTGTCATGAAGTTTTGGTAGCCGCAAACACGGTGTAACGAACTCGGAGAAAACTAAAATTTTCCAGTACTAGACACTTTAAGATACTTCTGTGAATTTTTGGGAATTTTTGGAAGTCAGATCATTTTGGTCGCCAATTTATCAGATAAAATACAGTTTTTCGCGAATTTATTAAAATTAATAAATTGATTTTATAAATTCTGAAAATAATTTTCTAGAATTATATATATTTTTACTAGGTTGTATAAAAATTTTTCAGAAAATTATTAAAATATATACATTGAATAATGATTTTTAGAATTAAAAATCATTATTTTATACAAAATTGGCAACTTTAAACGCATAACGAACCTGCCAGAACCGTGAACTGACCAATGACTAAATTGGAAACAAGTGGAACACCCGATTCATTTTGGGTTGTTCCGGGGCAAAATGGGCACATGGGATACATTACACGCCAGTTCGGAAGATTCCCTGACGGCGAAAACGAAAACTTAAAATCGGGCAACCTGGGATCCCCAAACGACCGAACTCCCTTAATATAAAGTTAATTATTTCTAATAGAAAACTCATTAGTACATTCCAAATGATCATACCATTTTCCGAACATCTAAAACAAGCGACTTCGACTGGCCCGCAAAACAATGCACAGAAGCTAAACTGAAATCTGACACAAAGATAATACCCACAACTCTACTGTTATGCTATAGGTCAATTCTCAGATGATTATTCTCATCTGAGCCCGAGTTATTGCAACTACCTATTTGAAACCTATATTCGGTAATTAACCAAACACGAACTGATACCGGGACTATAGTGATAGAGCCTTAATACATACACATCTTGTGATTGTTGTGCTTATATACTACGTGAGTTCCTTGCCCCGTTTTCATCTGTTTTCTTGTTTTACATGGGGTGAACTGCATGTTACATACGTACATACTTGCACATATAAACGTGTTTTGGTGTGAATTATCTGAGTTATACTAACACACGAAAAGTCCCCACAAGCACGAGTGATCAACTATATGCCGATTGATGTGTGAATAGTACTATTGGTCTGACGAACCCAATTGATCTGGCACGAATGCCATGGGTTCTACTACAATTGTACATATCCATGCACTTCTGTGAACATGCTATGTGGTGTTAGACATTACTACTTGGGGTGGTAAAGTGCTGAGGTGTCAGTTGTGGGACACGACACTTGAGAACAGTCAAGGTTTCACTTGTGGACTTAGTATAATTTGATGTCAAACGTGCATAGTCAATCGGTTCAAACTAAATTGTGAAACAAACTAAAACAGTGAAACTCACCAGTTATATGTAGTTGACCGTTCAAACTTAACATGCTTTTCAGGTAAAGCTAAAGAAGAGTAAAGTGACGTGCGTATAGATTTCAAGTTTTGTTGATTGGATACTACTGTGCATAGAAGCATGCTTAGCAAAGACAAACAACTTTTGGGACACTAGTGCATGTGCATTAAAACTTAGTGTGTAATCAAACGTTGTAACAGGAAGCTTGTGTTGTGTAATACAGTATCTTTTTAGATAACGTGTCCGTACCATGTATCTGTTGCTCCCCGCGTGTGCTTCAGCTGAGAGTCGGGGTGTGACACATATCCTTACAAACAACACCAAAACATATAAATTTCCCACAAAAACCTCTCCAACTTCTACGAAAAACGCGATGTAACACCCCCAAAATATAGATTTATATATAGATATTAAAATGTCGATAATATTCAAGATAAAATAACTATGAATAAATAACCTAGTTAGTTATAAGTCTTGAAATAATAAGAAAAACACGGTTAAAACACCCTTTATGCAAACTTGTGTGAAGTAGAGGGACTAAAGGTGATAAACTGGAAACAAGTTTTTATTTAATAAAATGTTAACACCAAAACACACACTCTAAGTGTGTGTTCTCGTAGATACAATCGCAGGAGCCAAGGGGCTCTCCTACTCAAACCCTAACAAGCACAAAATCAACAAATTGGAAGGGCAAATCGAGCCCAAATCGAAATCTAATTATAGATTAATGATCACTGCAGTAAAGGGATCATAAGGTATGTAAAACTTCGTTGTTTGATTTCATCTTGAATTCTAGATAAACACATGAGAATCGTAATTAGAGCTTGCATGATTATTGCTTGGATGAAATTGGAATAAAATCATGTCTAGGGGTAAACCCTAGTCATTATCTTGTTGAATTAATGATTAAACTATGAAATTCATGATCATCCACCATGTGTGTGTAGTGGGTTTTGAAGAAAAATGATGAACACTAGAATCATGATTAGTAAACTAGTGTTATTTGAACTCTATAAAGTTAATCTTGATATTGAACTATAAATTAGTTGATTGGGTAGTAAAAGGTTTTAAAATCTTGGCTAAATAAGTAGTTATGAACTTGATTGTAGATTTAGTGAATTATGCCCTTTAGGTGTTTGTTAAAATGCCTAAAAGAAAGCTAGATATGGTGATTTCGAACGAAACGCATATTAAAATGCTAAGATGAATTATGGGTTATAAGACATGAATGGAGTTCTTAATGAAGTGTTGATTGAACTCTATAGGCAAAGGAGCCGAGTCTTCAAGCGGACAAGCCGGAGCGGACACGCGCTTGAAAGGAACGCTTTGAAGGTACGCGACTTGTCGTCTCGTTACATTTATGTAGACAAGCCTAGTTGTAGATATGTTTAATGTTGTTATAGCGAAAATAGTTGCGTTTGGTGAGTCTAAGAAGTGATGGGATTCACTCGACAAACCAAACGGGTCAAAAGAAATAGTTGGAATATGTATGATGTTGAAATAGTGAAATTGTAATCGTTTGGTAAGTCTAAGAAGTGATGGAATTCACTCGATAAGCCAAACGGGTCAAAATAAATAGTTGGTTAGATATGTTTATTGATAATATTGTTTAATTAGTCATAATGAGAAAGTAAGTAAAGTGATGTAATTCACTAGATAAAGAACGGGTTAAAATAATGGTCGAAATGGTAGTGTTCGAAGTGACTCGAACGTCACTCGTTAAATCTGAGTTATAAAAGCGTAAACCATGGATTGGAAGGGATACGCTGAGGTTGACAATCCCGGGAATGGGTAATTATGGTTAGAAAGCAATGTTGATGAATTATGAAGGTATGTAACTTGTTTCGTTACATTATGCAAATTAGATATTGTAATCGTTCATAGTTGTGTTTTAGAATAAAGATTGGTATTAGTTGAAGTGACAATGTTCACTACTTGATTTAATGAGTTAAAATTAGATTAGAAAGTGTTTGGTAGTCATTAGAAATGGAGGATTCCATAAATGAGCCAAACGGGTCGAATAATTGTTTAGTAAGTAGTAAAAGTGTGTTTAGAATAGCATTTGGCAATGACAGATTACAAGAGCGTGAAACCATAGATTTGGTAATGAAACGCTGGTGATCATAAGCCCCGGAAGTTGGGTAAATACGTCTTGCGGATATAAAATTTGTTAGTGGTTAAATTAATGCAAAAGCTAAACGGGTCAAATAAATACATAAGGCATTTATAGACATTCAACCCGTACATCCAATTTTTGATATAATAATCTTGATAGATGCATTGGTAATTTAATTACGGACGCGTAGGAAAAAGAATCACCTAAAACGGACTTACGAATCATAAGTTATGGTGATTTTAAGTTTGGACTTGATAAAAGGTTGAGCTGGACAAGTGCAGCAACAATTAAAGGAACTTTCTGTCAAAAATGGGGCTAGGTGTAGTGTGACGCCCATAGGCGTACGGCGACGCCCCCTAATTTCGAGAAATTTTTAAATTTTGTTGTTTTGACTCATGAAACTTGTTTATACCCATTCTAACATTATCAAAACTAACATTTGATGTGGTTTTGACCTTAGGTGATGTTGGTCATGCTCCGGATGACGATCAAGCAACACTTCAAGAACCGAACACTATCTTTTGAAGCTTCCGCTTTTGTCTAATCTTGTTGGAAACAATGTTTTATGTTATAATCACTTAACTTGATGTTTTGGGATGTTAAAAATTAGTTGGTAGTTAACTTGAATACGGTTATTATGTAAACTTTTGTTTTGTATAACTTTAGGAATAAAGTATTATCTTTTAAAAATGTGTATTTTATATTAAAGTCCCAATTAAATAAGACGGGTGTTACAAGTTGGTAATCAGAGCTCAAGGTTGTCAACAAAGTGTGTTCGGTTCGAAGCTTGATCAAACATTCGGTAAGAATTATTTATATGAGTAGATTGTAACAAAATATTAGGAAAAGAATATGAATTAAAGTGCATGGGAAGGGTGTGTCAATACACTCAAACCCGGAAAGTGCACTAAACATGAATGGTTTAAGCAAGTTACAAACTTGGCTAAATCAAAGTGAAAGATACAAATGATAATGAAACGAAACGTTTAACAATTGACTTAAACATAGCAGATTCGAGATGTCTAGTGTCGATAAAAGATGATTAGGTAGTATGAATCCCAATCATAGATTGAATATAAAATAAGTACTTGTAAAGTAAGTATATTTGAATGTATCGTATAACAATACGGGCAACATTGAATAGCAGGATTAATAATAAATTGGAAATGTTCGAATGATATGATGACCGCATCTGAAGATGACGGGGGATAAATAATCTAAAGGATGGAAGGTTCAGAAGCATGACAAAGAACATGCTAGCAAAGAACCTAAATCAAGTGATGACTTGAGACAACGGAGTACATCAGGGCGAGTATCAATCAGGTACACGTTCTAAATTACGGTAAGACAACTAGAATGCAACAATTCACATAATGAATGATAGTTGCATATAGTCATATATGATTAGTGAAATGAATGAATTATGTAATATATATATATATAAATAAATAATGGCGAGTATGTGAAACCGAGGTAAAAGTAATCTCGATAAATATTGCAATGGGAAGGAGTGCGCGTACACTTGAACCCGGGAATGCAATGAAAGATAAGTGTCATAATGGGAAGGAGTGTGCGTAAACTCGAACCCGGGAACTTAATGAAGTGAACAAATGTTGTATTGGGAAGAAGTGTAATTACACCCGAACCCGGGATTTGTAATAGTAAGTAAGCGGTGAAAACAAGGTTATATACTTGTCTAAACCTAATAAAACACGTAGAAACATCGTTTATATTGATAAACGATGTGGGTAAATTCCATACAACGACATGGAATAATAAAATGAAATAAGTTGAATTTGGTTATTCTTACAATGGAATGATGTCAACCGCAGTTGGCGACGACATGATAACCCTCATGACTGAGGAGACGTGCAAAAAAAAGATCTATGGGAAAGTCGGAAAGGCTATTGAAGCCGTGTAACCCGGAATCATGGAAATGGCTACAAGTCACCATGATGATGGCAAGGAAAGAAGAGATGAACGAGTTGGGAGAAAGCCCATCGGGGTGAGTAACGCAGGTACACGTTATAAAATTACAACAAGATAACGTTAAGCAAACATTTGGATAATGGATTAAGGTTATGAATGAGAAATTTAGACTTGGGCAGAAAATACCCTCCAAGAAAGCTAAATGGATGATACGTATTATTCGCTACTGTGAATAATAAAGTATCAATAAATGCGGATTTAGAAACTTGGGTATGAATAACCGCCCAAGTAAGACATTATTAATCAAATCCTTACGAGGAAGAACGATGATCACACTGATGGGTGTGATCGTATAAAAGATTAGTGAAATAAACATATTAAAAGTGTTGGAAAGAAAACGGGTAAAATCCCAAAAGCCGTATAACAATAACAGTGGTTTTATCAAATAAGGCTTCTGAAATGGACCTTCAGGACATTAATAAAAGAAACAGACTTAAGGGTCGCTAACAAAAGAAAGAAGGGTGTTCGGATCAAATAAGTAAAACGTTTTATAATAAAGGAAAACGCAAACCAGTGAAACTGGAGAGTTAAAAACATTAAGATAAAGAACCCGGGTAACGGGCTGTAAAGAAAAATAAGTATGAACCGGATAGCGGTAAGTGAAGAACAAACCGACGTGTAAATGACGGAAGAAGTCATAGAGTCGGAAGAATAGTTCAAAAGGAAACGAGTGTAGCCTTAGACTACGGTCAAATCGATAAAATTCGAAAATGAAAATGAATAAGTTTTAGGCTTGAAAAGGGTGCCCTGACACCAGAAGTGTAATTCTAAGAATACGAAATGACATAAGAAAAAGATGATCTACGGGATCATCATAACCTTTGAGATTATAAACAAAGTAAGGGTTTAAAAGACTAAGTGAACCACGTGTCAGTAATAGAAGGAAAAAAACAAAGGGGGGGGGGGGGTTGAAAGACTAATGGAATAACTTACGAGGCTAAGCAAAAGAACATACGAGTCACTTGGAGTAAAGCATGGGGATTAGTTACGATTCCTCGTGTAATATAAGAACGGAAAAGAATAAATTCTTGTCGTCAATTCCTGGGTATGAAAATTTGGCATAAGTTAAAGAGATAGACATTAAACTAAATTTCAGTTTTAATGAGAAGTGACATTCAACAAATATGAATATTATAGAGAAATTTGAAAATAGTTATTATTAAAGAATATAGGTCTCAACACCGATAGGTGTGAGACGCTGTAACAACTCTTATTAAAAAGTCCTATTTATTACTTTAATTATCCAATAGGAAACCCTAATTGAGACACCCAAGTGATTTTGCACAAACCCTAAAATTTTCAGAATAATCAGAATCAGGATCAGGGCCCCTAAAACTCAGGGGGGGGGGGGTAAAACCCTAGTTACGATTATCTTAAAATCTCGCTGTCAAAATCGAATTTATGAAATCCGTCAACCCAGCTAGGCTAGTCAAGGACGTGGCTACCCTATAGTAAATAGGTGTCCTTCGCGTCACGCGAAGCCCCAGGGGGTACCCCTCGCGTCACGCGAGGGGGTCAAATTTTAACTATAAATAGAGGGCAGTGGGACTTGAATTCTGGAGTTGAAACGACGTAGAAATTCCAATTATACACTGAGTTACGCTCTGTTTACTATCAAAACACACACGAATCACAAATCGTTGCCGCAATACAGGGTAATAACTCGATCGCTGATACGATTCAATGTCCGATCGATTAAACTATCTAATGGATGTTTAAGTGCTGCCCACATTAGGGTTTATGCTTTGTCATTCGTCGTTAATTCGATGGATGTTTAAGTATCGCACTTTGTCATTCGATGTGAGGGTTTAATCTCGTGAGTTATCGTAAATGCTGTATTAAGTTACTAACCGAGTTGTGTGCATGTTATTAAATTTAGGTTAAAAGGCTAATCAGTAGGCTAGGCTCTGCTCAATTAAATCTGCAATGTGAGTCATTCTCTTTTTATCAAATTACTTTCAAAAGCAAGTTTATATTTAAAGTTATAATTACAGGGATTAAGTCTTTGTAATCACCAAAGTTACAGCCGGTATGTGGGGTTTTGTATACATTACTTGATAATCTTCACCATTGGGGCAGCCAAGGGGTGATATGACCATAGTCACAGACACCATTGGAGAACGGGAGGGCCAATGGGTCGAGTGACAAAATACCGTGGGTAGTTGGTTTGATATCAGAAACATTGTAATCGCTCTTAATACTGTAAATTATAACAAACGAGTCGTTTTAGTAAAAAGAATGATTCACTCAGTATTTCCCGCTGACAAAACCTTTTTCAAACATGTTTCAAGTGATTTGTTGTGATCCAAGAAAAGTGCCGAGAAGCACTACAAGCTTAAGGAAGTGGCTCAGTATAAAATAAAGAAACATGTTTTGTAAAATAAAAGATTTCTCCGTGAAATCTTATGATTGTAAATTACCGGGATTTTATCCCGAGTTGTGAAATAAAATAATCAAGAAATTGCAGTTTTTAAAAGATCCTGAAGAAAACTTCCGCTGTTAAATAAATACCACGGGATTTTCTGTCCCGCGGCTCCTGAAACGGGTCAAACCGGGTCGGGGGCCGTGACAGAAAAAGGTGGTATCAGAGCCACTGATTTAAGCCTATTAAGTATTTAGAAAATACCTAATTTTTCTACTTGTCATTATGTGATTATTTGTTTCCTTATTTGAATATTTGTGTACAGTATGGGTAAACAAAAGCTGTCCAACATCTATCTTAAATTAGATAGGTCATCCAACGAGAAGGGAAGTTCATCCCAAACCAAATCCTCAAATCACTCTGTAATTCCTGAAGAAGGAATATTTGTGCGAAAGGCACAATATGAGGAACCACTTTCTCCTAATAAAAGAAGTTTAATTATTAGGAAAAGTCAGGAGAAAATAAAGATATTCCGAGAAAAGAAGGTTAAACAGGAAACCCAAGAATTAACCAGTAAATCACCTTGGGAAGACAAGTTAGATGAAAAATGGGCAGATCTCTATATGCTAGCCACGGTAGCAGTAAATGCTAATCTTTAAATATTTTAACTCAAGTTTTAGCAACCTTATTACCTACAACCCAGAAACCTTATCTAGTAAATAAATAAATTACAATAAAATCTTAGTGTGTTTTACTTTTCAGTTGTTTTGTAGTTACCCAGTATGAAATGATATTTAAAGGTTTTCTATAAAATTTTGTTATGATTTTAACTTAGTAATTATGTGTATTTTGCATAACAGCATGAATGACTTGTCCGAAGCCCTTCAAAACCTAAATCTCTATCCGGTAAAAATTGAGGTTTCCAGAGATTTCAATAGGTATATACCAGATATAGAAGAACCTATTGAATTCAATGCTCCACCTCTGGAGAAACCTAAGCCCCAGAAAAGAAAGAGATTTGTATGGGGAAGGTGAGTACGTAGGGAAAAGCCAGCTAAGAGAATTCCTAAAATAGAAAATCCTTTAGACAAAGGAAAAGGGGTTGAAGTCAGTAAAGGTTCTAGGCCACTGGAAATGGAATTGGGAGAAGATTCTAGGAAGATGGAAATAGAGTTCGGAGAAATTTCTAGGCCACCAGGAATGGAGTATGGAGAAGGTTCTAGGCAAACTGAGAGGGAAGTTAGGGAAAGCTCTAGAAAGGTTGAGGAGTTACCTTTCCAGTAGGAATTAGATCGGGCATTGGCGAGCTGTGATGTCGTCAGGCCAATTAATAATAATCTATACCCTTCTCTTGAAATACAACTACCAATGAACTTGGACCCAGCAATCCCAGAACCTATAATCCACACCCAGTCTCTAGGAATGGATGAATGGTGGACCAATGATTGGTAGTTCCAAAACCTGCTCAACAGTCCTTATTCTTTTCTCCCTCAGTTCGACCCTGAACCAATACCTAACCCACCTATGAGCAATGAGAATTTAGCTGAACTCCGCCACTTTGGCGAAGAATTGGTGGATCCAGGAAATAGGATCAGGGAAGTAGGAGAACAGATCTCCTGGAAGTATGATGAGAGGGAGCGCCGTTATTAAAATATTAGCTGACAAAGGACAAGGGGTTTATAAGACTATGGTTGTATAATAGCAATAATAATATAATCCTGTGAAATAACCTAAAATAAAACTTGTAAGATAATGGTGTGTATTGATGCATACTATTAAATATAAATGGAAATCGAGAAATCGATAGTTTTGGCTATATGTGTATTGTGAAATTAGTATGATTATTTTGTGTATAATTGTTATTTATTTGATACTAATAAAATTAAATTATCAGATGGAAAACGCTAATAATGAACCAGTTAATGAGGTTAATCAATCTGAGCAACAACCGGGGGATCAATTTCTAAATAGGCAAGATATAGAAAATATCGTTGCTCAAGGGATAGCCAACGCTATTCCAGCAATAGTTGCTGCTGTTAAAAATCCAATCGAACCTCAACCAATCGTTCCTAGCAAACGTATTTCTGAAGATAACTTTAGCAATAGCGTAAATGGAGGAGGTAATCATACTAATCACGATAATAATCCACGGCAGGCTCCGCTCCCTAAGAAAATGAAAGTTGCAACACCTTGTTGCACTTACAAGGAATTTCTTGCTTGTAAACCATCTGAGTTTGCAGGCAATGAAGGAGCAACTGCGGTACTGCGTTGGTTAGAGAAAACCGAGGCAGTGATTACAATAAGTAAATGTGCCAAGGATGATCAAGTTATGTATGCGTCAAATCTTTTCAAAGAAGGGGCGCTAGAATGGTGGAACACGGTGTTACAAGCAAAAGGAAGGATGATGGCATATGCTATGAACTGGGAAGAATTTAAGAGTCTTGTAGAAAGAAAATTCTGTCCCGAATATGAAAAAGATCAAATGGCAAATAAGTTCTTAAACCATAGAATGATGGGTGTAGATTGTCGCGGTTATACTTAGACATTCTTTGAATATGCTAGAGTGGTACCAACACTGGCTTCGCCAGAACCAGTACTCATTTCTCGTTATATTTGGGGATTGATTGGTGAAATCCGCAATATCGTTAAAGCTGCGAGACCTCATACTATTGACGATGCAGTGGAATTAGCCAACACCCTAACTGGTGAACTGGTGCGCACAAGAGATGATAACAGGAAAAAGGAACTGGCTCAGAAAATTACCCAAGGAGTTCGTATGGGTAATAGTAGCAACTTCAAGAGAAGAGGAACAGGGCAATTTTCAAATCCGCCTTACTGCAGGAATTGCAAAAGAAAACATTTTGGAAAATGTAATATAACCTGCAATTTTTGCAAAGTTGTAGGACATCGGGAAGAAAATTGCAGGAAGAAATCCACAATTTGTTACAATTGTGGAGAAACAGGACATTTCAAAACAGAATGTCCTAAATTGATCAAACCAGCAGACAACAAAGCAAAGACAGCTGACGGAGCTACCAAGAAGAATGTTCGAGCCTTTCAGTTAACAACTCAGGAGGCCGAGTTAATCCCAGATGTGATAGCTGGTACGTTCTTAGTTCACAACATTTATGCAAAAGTATTATTTGACTCTAGTGCAAACCAAAGTTTTATCAATACTTCATTCTGCCAAGCTCTTAACTTACCCTTAACCAACCTTAGGCAGATTTTTACAGTTGAAACGGCAGACGGAAATTCTGTTAGCATAGATAAAGTTTTGCAAAAGGAAAGTATAGAACTCTCAGGTCATAAATTCTTTGCAAACCTATTACCTATGAAATTAGCCGAATTTGATGTTGTGTTAGGAATGGATTGGTTAGTAGCCAACCATGCTCGAATTCTTTGTGATCAGAATTCCATAGAAATTCAAACAGCTACCGGAGAAGTAATTATGATTACAGGAGATAAACCACGTAAGCCCATGAAGTTCTTATCAGTAATGAAAGTTGCTAGTTATGAACGAAAGCAAGGAATAGTGTATATGATTTCGGTAATCATTAGCACTAAAGGTAAAGAACTTAAGGAAATACCAGTAGTCTCAGAATACCTAGATGTATTTCCAGAAGAATTACCAGGATTACCACCAGATAGGGAGGTAGAATTTAGGATTCATCTAATTCCCGGAACTATACCGATAGCCAAGGCACCTTATCGGTTAGCTCCCACAGAAATGTTAGAACTGAAAAAGCAATTAGATGAATTACTAAGTAAAGGTTTCATACAACCGAGTTCATCCCCGTGGGGAGCACCAGTGTTGTTTGTAAAGAAGAAGGATGGTTCGATGAGAATGTGTATTGATTATAGAGAATTGAATAAGGTTACAATTAAGAATCGATACCCATTACCTAGGATTGATGATCTTTTCGATCAACTTCAAGGAGCTAGATATTTTTCTAAAATTGACTTACATTCCGGATATCATCAATTAAAGGTACAAGAAGAAGACATACCTAAAACTGCTTTCAGAACTAGGTATGGTCATTACGAGTTTACAGTCATGCCCTTCGGATTAACGAATGCACCTGCAGCATTCATGGACATGATGAATAGAATCTATAAACCGTATTTGGATAAATTTGTAATTGTCTTCATAGACGATATACTTATTTATTCCAAAAATTAGGAAGAACATTGCCAGCACTTGCATGCACTCTTAACTTTGTTAAGAAAAGAAAAGCTGTACGCCAAATTCTCAAAATGTGAATTTTGGTTGCAAGAAGTGCAATTTCTAGGACACATGGTAAATCACGAAGGCATTCATGTAGATCCTGCTAAGATAGAGGCAATTACCAAATGGAAGGTTCCGCAATCAGCAATGGTAATTAGAAGTTTTATAGGTTTAGCTGGATACTATAGACGATTTATTAAGGATTTTTCCAAGATAGTTGTACCATTAACTAAGCTAACCTGTAAAGTAGTTAAGTTTCAATGGGGACCTAAACAAGAAGAAGCCTTTAGGATCTTGAAACAGAAATTAACCAATGCTCCAATCTTAGCCTTACCAGAAGGAACTGAAGATTTTGAAGTATATTGTGATGCTTCAAAACTAGGATTTGGATGTGTGCTAATGCAACGCAAGAAGGTAATTGCGTATGCTTCAAGACAATTGAAAAAGCACGAAGAAAACTATACGACTCATGACTTAGAATTAGGAGCCGTAATTTTTGCCCTGAAAATCTGGAGACATTATCTGTACGGAAGTAAGTTTACCGTCTATACAGATCATAAAAGTTTAAGATATATATTTGGGCAAAAAGAGTTAAATATGAGGCAAAGGAGATGGATGGAAATCCTAAGTGACTACGACTGTGATATTCAATATCATGAAGGAAAGGCAAATGTAGTTGCAGATGCCTTAAGTCGTAAGTACCATGAGAAACAACGACGAGTTCGTGCTCTTAGGTTAAATCTACAGTTAGATTTAATGGAACAATTGAAGAATATTCAAGAGACAGCAATCAAGGATGATGCTGAAGGAATGAAGGGACGAATAAAAGAATTAAAACAAGGAGATGATGGAATTTGGAGATTCCACAAAAGCAGAATATGGGTACCTAAGCAGGGAGAATTAAGAAATAAGATTTTAGAAGAAGCCCATAAATCTAGGTATACCATACACCCTGGAAACAATAAAATGTACCAAGATTTAAGAAATAATTTCTGGTGGATAGGAATGAAAAAGGACATAGCTCGATATGTTTCTAAATTTCTTACTTGTTCACAAGTTAAGGCAGAACACCAGAAACCTTCAGGTCTACTACAACAACTAGAAATGCCTGTATGGAAATGGGAACTCATAACAATGGATTTTGTTACTAAGTTACCCAAAACCAGAAAAGGAAATGATGCGATTTGGGTAATTGTGGATCGATTAACCAAATCTGCTCACTTTCTACCAATGAAAGAAACCTTTAGCATGGAAAGGTTGGCAAAGTTGTATGTAGATGAAGTAGTATCCTTACATGGAGTTCCACTCTCCATTGTATCAGATAGAGATAGTCGTTTCACTTCTAATTTCTGGACAAGTTTCCAAGAAGCAATGGGAACTCGACTAAATCTGAGTACTGCATATCATCCTCAAACAAACGGACAAAGTGAAAGGACGATCCAAACTCTAGAAGACATGCTCCGAGCATGTGTGATAGATTTTGGTGGAAATTGGGACGATCATTTACCTTTAATTGAATTCTCCTATAACAATAGTTATCATTCAAGTATTGAAACTGCCCCATTCGAGGCACTGTATGGAAGAAAGTGCAGAACTCCAGTTTGTTGGGCAGAAATAGGAGAAAGTCAATTATCAGGTCCTGAAATAGTGCAAGAGACGACCGACAAAATTACACAAATCAAAGAAAGACTAAAGATAGCTCGAGATCGTCAAAAGAGCTATGCCGACAATCGACTTAAGCCGTTAGAATTCCAAGTTGGAGACAGCGTTCTGTTGAAAGTTTCCCCCTTGGAAAGGAGTTGTTCGATTCGGTAAAAAGGGAAAGCTAAGTCCAAGATACGTAGGACCATTTCCGGTGATCCAACGTATAGGACCAGTTGCTTATCGTTTACAACTACCAGAAGAGTTAGCTGGAGTACATGATGTATTTCATGTATCCAACCTCAAGAAATGTCTATCAGACGAATCTTTGGTAGTACCTCTCCAAAATATAGAAGTAAACGAAAAATTAAAATTTGTTGAGAAACCTCTTCAGATAGAAGACAGAAAGGTAAAGTTTCTCAAACACAAGCGACTAGTTTTAGTTAAAGTCAAGTGGGATTCAAAAAGAAGAGCTGAATACACTTGGGAGCTGGAATCAGAGATGAAACGAAAGTATCCTCAATTATTCCAGTAAATCTCGAGGACGAGATTTTTATTAAGGTGGGGAGAATGTAACAACTCTTATTAAAAAGTCCTATTTATTACTTTAATTATCCAATAGGAAACCCTAATTGAGACACCCAAGTGATTTTGCACAAACCCTAAAATTTTCAGAATAATCAGAATCAGGATCAGGGCCCCTAAAACTCAGGGGGGGTAAAACCCTAGTTACGATTATCTTAAAATCTCGCTGTCAAAATTGAATTTATGAAATCCGTCAACTCAGCTAGGCTAGTCAAGGACGTGGCTACCCTATAGTAAATAGGTGTCCTTCGCGTCACGCGAAGCCCTAGGGGGTACCCTTCGCGTCACGCGATGGGGTCAAATTTTAACTATAAATAGAGGGCAGTGGGACTTGAATTCTAGAGTTGAAACGACGTAGAAATTCCAATTATACACTGAGTTACGCTCTGTTTACTATCAAAACACACACGAATCACAAATCGTTGCCGCAATACAGGGTAATAACTCGATCGCTGATACGATTCAATGTCCGATCGATTAAACTATCCAATGGATGTTTAAGTGCTGCCCACATTAGGGTTTATGCTTTGTCATTCGTCGTTAATTCGATGGATGTTTAAGTATCGCACTTTGTCATTCGATGTGAGGGTTTAATCTCGTGAGTTATCGTAAATGTTGTATTAAGTTACTAACCGAGTTGTGTGCATGTTATTAAATTTAGGTTAAAAGGCTAATCAGTAGGCTAGGCTCTGCTCAATTAAATCTGCAATGTGAGTCATTCTCTTTTTATCAAATTACTTTCAAAAGCAAGTTTATATTTAAAGTTATAATTACAGGGATTAAGTCTTTGTAATCACCAAAGTTACAGCCGGTATGTGGGGTTTTGTATACATTACTTGATAATCTTCACCATTGGGGCAGCCAAGGGGTGATATGACCATAGTCACAGACACCATTGGACAACGGGGGGGGCCAATGGGTCGAGTGACAAAATACCGTGGGTAGTTGGTTTGATATCAGAAACATTGTAATCGCTCTTAATACTGTAAATTATAACAAACGAGTCGTTTTAGTAAAAAGAATGATTCACTCGGTATTTCCCGCTGACAAAACCTTTTTCAAACATGTTTCAGGTGATCTGTTGTGATCCAAGAAAAGTGCCGAGAAACACTACAAGCTTAAGGAAGTGGCTCAGTATAAAATAAAGAAACATGTTTTGTAAAATAAAAGATTTCTCCGTGAAATCTTATGATTGTAAATTACCGGAATTTTATCCCGAGTTGTGAAATAAAATAATCGGGAAATTGCAGTTTTTAAAAGATCCTGAAGAAAACTTCCGCTGTTAAATAAACACCACGGGATTTTCTGTCCCGCGGCTCCTGAAACTGGTCAAACCGGGTCGGGGGCCGTGACAGACGCTATGTTCGAAAGAAGAATTTTGATAATGAAAAGTTTATAAAAACTTAAACATGATGCGATGCGATGCGATCATAGTCACAAGAGTGATATAGAAACACAGAATATAATCATGTCGAGGCATGAGTTACGGGATAGGAGATCATGAACTCAAGTAAGGCCGAATATGGCAATATGGAAGATCCAAATTTACGAGCCATGAGGTGACGGTGACTAATCAGTCTAACCGATAAGATCACCTGAAGTCAAAATAGTGTTGTGATATATATATATATATATATATAGGGTAAGGTTCATGCGAGAACCACCTTTATTGCGAGAACCGCGAGAACCAATGTGAACACAACCTAAAATAGCTAAAAAAAACCTAACCCCCCACCCCCCCCCCCCCCAAAAAAAACCTAACCCCCCCCCCCCCCCCAAGCTAAATGCTAAAAACTAAACCCCCAAAAAACCTAAAAAAAACCTAACCCC
Source organism: Helianthus tuberosus (assembly GCA_030545235.1). Taxonomy (NCBI): domain Eukaryota; kingdom Viridiplantae; phylum Streptophyta; class Magnoliopsida; order Asterales; family Asteraceae; genus Helianthus; species Helianthus tuberosus. Next base: position 30,190,154 of record CM060373.1, on the reverse strand, counting down.
CCCCCCACCCCAAAAACCTAAACCCCCCCTCCCCCACCCCCCAAAAACCTAAACCCCCCTCCCCCACCCCCCAAAAACCTAAACCCCCCAACCACCCTCCCCCCCCCCCCCCCCCAGCTAAAAACTAACCCCCAAAAAACCTAAAAAAATCTAAATTTTTTTTTTTTTTTTTTACTATTTTTTAAGTTAAAATCGCTACTTTTAGAAGCAAAAAAAATTATTTTTTTTAAATTTTTTTTTTGGCTACTAAAAGTAGCGATTTTTTTTATAAAAAAAATTTGTGTGTTTTTTAGCTATTTTTAGGTATTTTTGGTTGTGTTCACATTGGTTCTCGCGGTTCTCGCAATAAGGGGTGGTTCCTAACGGATCTTTGTCCTATATATATATACAACAACAACAACCATACCCAGTAAGTCCCACAAATCGCAGAGCTATTTATAGGGTCTGGGGAGGGTGGGATGTAGACAGACCTTGCCTCTATCCATATGGATAGAGAGGCTGCTTCCAGAGAGACCCCCGGCTCGACTTTGTCCTATATATATATATAGAACACCTATCAATATAAGATTAGTATGGGGCAAACATGTTGACAAACTATTGAATGGTCAATTGACAATTGGGTCAAACATGTGACAAAATAAGAAATACGACATACAAGTTACAGTCCATGAGGACTTACATGTGAAAGACGCATGCGTCGAGGCAAATGATAACTTTTGACTAAAAGAAACAATGACTCAAAAACGAAACTAAGTTAGTTTGGTCCAAACCAAAGGACTACTTAAGGAAGGTTTCGGGGACGAAACCTCTTTAAGGGGGGTAGACTTGTAACACCCCCAAAATATAGATTTATATATAGATATTAAAATGTCGGTAATATTCAAGATAAAATAACTATGAATAAATAACCTAGTTAGTTATAAGTCTTGAAATAATAAGAAAAACGTGGTTAAAACACCCTTTATGCAAACTTGTGTGAAGTAGAGGGACTAAAGGTGATAAATTGGAAACTAGTTTTTATTTAATAAAATGTTAACACCAAAACACACACTCTAAGTGTGTGTTCTCGTCGATACAATCATAGGAGCCAAGGGGCTCTCCTACTCAAACCCTAACAAGCACAAAATCAACAAATTGGAAGGGCAAATCGAGCCCAAATCGAAATCCAATTATAGTTAATGATCACCGCAGTAAAGGGATCATAAGTTATGTAAAATTTCGTTGTTTGATTTCATCTTGAATTCTAGATGAACACATGAGAATCGAAATTAGAGCTTGCATGATTATGTGCTTGGAAGAAATTGGAATTAATGATTAAACTATGAAATTCATGATCATCCACCATGTGTGTGTAGTGGGTTTTGTAGAAAAATGATGAACACTAGAATCATGATTAGTAAACTAGTGTTATTTGAACTCTATGAAGTTAATCTTGATATTGAACTATAAATTAGTTGATTGACTAGTAAAAGGTGTTAAAATCTTGGCTAAATAAGTAGTCATGAACTTGATTGTTGATTTAGTGAAATTATGCCCTTTAGGTGTTTGTTGAAATGCCTAAAAGAAAGCTAGATATGGTGATTTCGAACGAAATGCATATTTAAATGATAAGATGAATTATGCGTTATAAGACATGAATAGAGTTCTAAACGAAGTGTTGATTGAACTCTATAGGCAAAGGAGCCGAGTCTTAAACCGGACAAGCCGGAGCGGACACGCGCTTGAAAGGAACGCTTTGAAGGTACGCGACTTGTCGTCTCGTTACATTTATGTAGACAAGCCTTGTTGTAGATATGTTTAATGTTGTTATAGCGAAAATAGTTGCGTTTGGTGAGTCTAAGAAGTAATGGGATTCACTCGACAAACCAAACGGGTCAAAAGAAATAGTTGGAATATGTATGATGTTGAAATAGTGAAATTGTAATCGTTTGGTAAGTCTAAGAAGTGATGGAATTCACTCGACAAACCAAACGGGTCAAAATAAATAGTTGGTTAGATATGTTTATTGATAATATTGTTTAATTAGTCATAATGAGAAAGTAAGTAAAGTGATGTAATTCACTAGATAAAGAACGGGTTAAAATAATGGTCGAAATGGTAGTGTTCGAAGTGACTCGAACGTCACTCGTTAAATCTGAGTTATAAAGGCGTAAACCATGGATTGGAAGGGATACGCTGAGGTTGACAATCCCGGGAATGGGTAATTATGGTTAGAAAACAATGTTGATGAATTATGAAGGTATGTAACTTGTTTCGTTACATTATGCAAATTAGATATTGTAATCGTTCATAGTTGTGTTTTAGAATAAAGATTGGTATTAGTTGAAGTGAAAATGTTCACTACTTGATTTAATGAGTTAAAATTAGATTAGAAAGCGTTTGGTCGTCATTATAAATGGAGGATTCCATAAATGAGCCAAACGGGTCGAATAATTGTTTAGTAAGTAGTAAAAGTGTGTTTAGAATAGCATTTGGAAATGACGGATTACAAGAGCGTGAAACCATAGATTTGGTAATGAAACGCCGGTGATCATAAGCCCCGGATGTTGGGTAAATCGTCTTGCGGATATAAAATTTGTTAGTGGTTAAATTAATGCAAAAGCTAAACGGGTCAAATAAATACATAAGTCATTTATAGTCTTTCAGCCCGTACATCCAATTTTTGATATAATAATCTTGATAGATGCATTGATAATTTAATTACGGACGCGTAGGAAAAAGAATCACCTAAAACGGACTTACGAATCATAAGTTATGGTGATTTTAAGTTTGGACTTGATAAAAGGTTGAGCTGGGCAAGTGCAGCAACAACTAAAGGAACTTTCTGTCAAAAAGGGGGTTAGGTGTAGCGCGACGCCCCTAGGCGTACGGCGATGCCCCCTAATTCCGAGAAATTTTTAAATTTTGTTGTTTTGACTCATGAAACTTGTTTATACCCATTCTAACATTATCAAAACTAACATTTGATGTGGTTTTGACCTTAGGTGATGTTGGTCATGCTCCGGATGACGATCAAGCAACAATTCAAGAACCGAACACTATCTTTTGAAGCTTCCGCGCTTGTCTAATCTTGTTGAAAACAATGTTTTATGTTACAATCACTTAACTTGATGTTTTGGGATGTTAAAAATTAGTTGGTAGTTAACTTGAATACGGTTATTATGTAAACTTTCATTTTTTATAACTTTAGGAATGAAAATGCGTATTTTATTTTAAAAATGCGTATTTTATATTAAAGTCCCAATTAAATAAGACAGATGTTACAAGCGGAAACCCTATATTAACATGAAGACTTATATCATGACGCCTGAAGCTCAATCACGATCCAAAAGTGGAAAACAAAGTGATTTAACTGGGTTATAGATTGTACTAGTTAATTGATGTTGTTGCCGTTTTAATTTAAAAAATATTTGTGTAGATTCTATAGGAAAGGACAACAGAGAGTCACCTCATGGTAAACGCCAAAAAACCGACGAACAAATGAAAAAGGCAACATCAAAACAAGGTTATAATCGTTACATTTGTGTCATTTAAAATGCCAAAATATGGTTACTATGAAGCATGAACATATTACTGTCTTGTGTGTTCGTAAACGCCATATAAAGGATAACTTTGAAATATATTTGACCTAAAAATGCCAACTACTGCTATGATATATTATATTAGTTTTTAATGTCATATAGGATGTGCTATGATATATTGTTATAAAACTGTAAAAACGCCATATAAGTCAAGATAACTTTGTGAAATGTGAAAACACCATATAAGTCAATATAACTTTTCTACTTGTACATATGGACTTTGAAAACGCCATATAAAATCAAAGGTAAAGATGTTTGTAAAAACGCCATATAAGTCAATATAACTTTTCTAGTTATTGATTTCATTTTTTTTTTCTCATTTTTTTTGTAATGTTTGAGTAATTCTATGAATGAAATGTAATGAATGTATGAACGTCATGGTATTTATTTTGATTCATTTGCTTATCAGAGTCAAAACTCTATAAAAGAAAACAAAATGCCATGTTTTGAATTTTGATTTCATTTGTTTTGTTTCGTTTTTTTGTAATGTTTAAGTAATTCTATGAATAAAATGTAATTAATGTATGAATGCCATAATATTTTTTCCTTTGTTTATCATAGACGAAACTCTATTAAAAGAAAACCAAACGCCATGAAAGTTTTTTTTAGCATGGGGGGTGGGGGGTCGGGTGGGTGGCAGGGGCGGACCCAAGCCCACCTCAAGGTGGGCGGGCGCACCCCCGGGGGAAAAAAATTAGGGCTAAATTCCGTCGAAAATTCCGTCCGCACCCTTGGAATTTTTCGTCCGCACCCCTTGGAATTTTCAACCGCACCCTTTGAAATTTTTCGTCCGCACCCCTTAGGTAAAAAGTGTTATCAATTTATATTTTAAATTTTTTTAGTAAACTCTTATTTTTTTTAAAAATATACTACCTAAATTATATAACTTTTAATACCTAACCAACTAAACCCAAATACCCATACCTTTACCCACCTATAATTCCTAACTAGCTAGCTCACTAAGTCTTAGCCCATTAACCAAACCCAACAATATTTCAAACTATAATAAAATAATTAAAACCCAAAACCTTAAGAAATTCTATCTCGCTCTCTCTCGTGTGTTTTGACGTTGTTTATGGTTGTTTAGATGATTTTTAGGGTGATTATGTTGTTTATATATATTTAGGGTGATTACAACTTACGTTATGATTTCTACGGCTTGAATAGTTGAAAATTAAAATTGAAACATTATGTTATGGAGCGATGAACTTATGTTATATAGAGAAAGAATTGCTTAAGAAATTAGCTTTAGATGATGTTTTGGATAGATTTCAAAAAATGAAAACCCGTAGGGCGTCGACGTTTTAATTATGTTTGTAACAAGGTTTGACATGTTTTTGATGATTATATAAATTTAGTTTGATGCTCGTTTGTTTTACCTGACCCGACCCGACCCGATACGAACCGATTTTTTTACTTATATACCTAGGAGCCTAAAATTTTTAAAAATGTTCCGCACCCCCATGGAAAAATTCCTGGGTCCGCCACTGGTGGGTGGAGGGTGTTTTGGTTTTTGGGTTGTGGTGGGGTGAGGGTAGGTGTTTAGGTTTTGGGTGGTGGTGGTGGGTGGATTTATTTTGTTGTGTTCACATTGGTTCTCGTGGTTCTCGCAGTAAGAATGGTTCTCAAATGAATTTTTTTTTTTATCAAATGTCATAAAAAAATCTTGTTTAAGCAAAAATTAAAAATAAAAAAAAATGCCGCATACCCACATTTACATGAGGCGTAATTTTTTTTTTATATTCGTACAAAATTTACATCAGCGCGTAAAAAAACTTGCATAAGTCAAAACTACCGACTCGACAATTTTTTTTTACTTTTTTTTTTACAGATTTGTTATATTTTCATCTACGTTTGTGAAAAAAAAAATTGGCCCAACTCGGGCGAGAAGAAAAAGTTCTCACGATTTTCACAACTGATGGTGGTTCTTATTTGAAAAATCGAGGCTTATATATAAAACTTAATATATTTATTCTCTATTTTTGTTTGTGAGAGCTGTCATGTGAAGATTTGTGATTTAATTAGATAGAGATAGATGGAGAATTGGATGTGAGGATAATTCTAGAAATAAATGTGTTTTCAGCTAACTTATAAAGATAAGAATGGGTATGCGAATGCGAATGCAAGTGCACTAACGAGTAATGATAAAATATTGAAACTATATGTGTGTTTTGGTATGTTATTAGTTAAATCTATCTGAGTTTATAGGACACCTACGTTGTGGCAGAACTATCAAACCTGACAAAAAAATTAGACGTAAATTAAAATATTGAACCACACACGTGCATTGCAGGTTGGGTGTTAACTCGCTAAATTCAGATCAAAACGTAAAACATTATCATATAAAAAATTAACTAAGTTCAAACGATAAGAAAACACACGTAAAAGAATTGACGTTAAAACGACAATAAGAAGTAATTTTTAACACATCTAAATAAGCAAGTCACATGATTAAGTAAGCATGTTTAAATGTAAAAATTTGATTATATTTTAAAGGGTCAAAAGTAAATAAAAAAAGAAATAATAATAATAAATGTATTAAAAATGAAGTGATAAACGAAAAACATAAAAATAAAATTGATTAAAGTATAAAGGTGTAACTTTATTAAATTTATGGGTCATACATAGTATACGTTGGTAAAAAATAAGTAATGAACGTTCAGTGCCACCATTATACTTTTATGAATGTCAGAGATTAAAATAAATTGGTTAAAGTAAAAAAGAAAAGATAAAAAATTAAGGGTCCTAATATTAACACATGGGAAAACTTATTTACACATGGTGTATACCCGCCGTATACTGTTATACGGCCCGTATAGAATAAAAACAACTGACAAAGTCTGCTGGCACAGACTTTGTCAAGTTGTTTTATTCTATACGGGCCGTATAACAGTATACGGCCCGTATACACCATGTGTAAATAAGTTTGAATGGTCGTATACAATGTATACGAACGTGTATACGGGCCGTATAACAGTATACGGCCCGTATGGAACGAAATTTTGATTTTTAAAATATTTTATAGTGGTGAGGTGCTCAAAATAAAACATCAACAAGTAATAAAGATTGAAGAACAAGAAAACGTGTCGTATGACTGTAATAAAACGGAAGCTATCAACGCGGGATTACGGGCATGGTGTTATTCTTTATTTAACATTTATAGAATAAAAGGAAGGGTGAGGCATTTGATGAGAGTTGTAAGGAGTCTGAATAAAACGGAAGCTATCAACGCGGGATTACGGACATGCGTTTAATTCCCAACATATTTGTTTTGTCACGTACATTTCGTAAGAAACTTTTCGTGCACTGAACCTTCACCTCCAATCATTTCCTGGTCAAATCACACACTATAAAGTTTAAACTTATCGTGTGTTGTAGTTTGGAAAGATGACCGAATAGAGATCTGAATAACAAACTGTGGAGAACTTGTTTGCGTTATCCACCAACAATCCGTTCATTATCTGTTGTTATTTAAAACAATAGCAATTAACGTTCGGTTGAGATAACGGACATCCAACTTTCAAAATTCAAATCAAACTAACACGAAGTATCTCGAAGGTATCATATTCTTGGTTCAATACCATGTGAAAAAAGATTCTTGCCAGCAGACTTTTGTTGGTTCAATACCAACTGCTCGAAATCCCTTTCGTTTCATGGATTTCCCTTTGGTTGAAACTTTTCATCACCGTTTTCTACAGCACAAGCACATACACAGGGGAGAATATTCTCGAAATTGAAGGAAAAGAAAAAATGGTTGTTGATGTTTTTTCTCTATCAGGATTTTGTTGAGTCGTCGGGAAAACTTTTCCTCAGGGGAGGGTGAGTAGTATGAGTCTGAGTCCATTGTGGTTCGTGAATGTTGGAAGAACCCGACACGTCTTCTGCTGCCTCTTCGGTTGGTAAAAGACATAGGATGACTTTTAATACAGGCTCTTTGTCGGTTGTGGTTGATTTATAGGAGGAGGTTATGAAACGAATATATGTTTATGCGAACATCCTTATTTTGTCACGTACATGCGTTTAATTCCCAACATCCTTATTGTATCAGACTCTCTCCCCTCCTGATGCAATTTTCACAGTGGTACCAATGTCCTGCTACTACAATCCTTCCAACGATCCTTGTCTTGAAAGACAAGAATACAACGTTCATGTATCACAAGGAATGACCGATCTAAGGCAGAGAACCTGATTTAGATACACAAATTCATCACCGGTTTCTACAGCTGTAGCACATACGCAATGAAGTATTAAAAGATGTTAGTTTCTTGACAGTATGGTTTCTCGACAAATGAAGTATTATCTGTCCTAGATGCCTCTTCGGTTGATAAAAGACATAGGATGATTTCTCTATTACAGCACTCTTCTGAAAGACAAGAATACAACGTTCATGTATCACAAGGAATGACCGATCTAAGGCCTATCATCTCCGTCTACGTTTGGTTTCTTCGTTTATTGGATCGTTCTAATAGATTAAAGAGGTTTTTACCATTTTTTACCATATGTATACGAGTCGTATACGGTTTATACGGCCGTATACCATTGGTAAAAAAATATTTTTACCGATCGTATACAATGTATACGATGGTTGTATACGGGCCGTATATTATTATACGGCTCGTATACTATGGGTAAAAAATGGTAAAAAAAAAAGGGTTATTCTCTTTAATCTATCAGAACGATCCTTGTCGTGATGATTCGAAACATTCACGAACCACAATGGACCCAGACTCATACTACTAGCAGTAGAACCCGACACGTCTTCTGTGATGATTCGAAACATTCCGAATAACTAGCAGAAAAACCCGTATACGGTGATTGTTTATCCATAATATTCTTCATAGCCATATTCCCACTCACAATTTGTTGATACATATCGTCCGTTCAACTTGAGTATTTTTTCTAACTTTATGCTTGCATCCACCACAGTGAATATTAACTTTGTGTGAAAGAGTTTGGAAACCGGACGAAATCTATGAAGAAACTGTTGGAATTTGTGGATTTCGGTTGGTTCAGAAACTTAACCAGAGAAGCAACTAAAAAAATACAATTGATTTCTCTTCCGGTTACCAGGCCTATCATCTCCGTCTACGTTTGGTTTCCTCAACGAAGAACCATCAGCCATTATCAACCCTTTTTTCCTTTGGTTTCTGGTTGATTTTTGAGGGTGAGGGTTTTGAATTGATTCCTGCGCTCAAGTTTCAACTACTGGAGTGAAAATTGGTAAAAAATTGTTTATTCTCTTTAATCTATTAGAACGATCCTTGTAACCATCAACCGTTCAAGTTGATATAGGAGAGTACTGAACAACCGAGATAACAGCTCCGGTATTTTTCACCAACCCATCTTTGGTAGTGTTTGTTTGAGAACCTGATTCAGATACACAACGGTCTCTTTGCTTCGTCTACTAGAACTATTTGTGTATGCATTCTTTTGGTAGTTAACAACGCTAATTAGAAAAAAATCTGAAAAAATTAATCATATCGATTGCAATAACAGGATGGATGTGACACACAAAGATAGATAAAATGTCACAGTTGTCAAGACTGTTTGTCGGGTTTCCAATGCTCACACAGGGTGATAAACAACGCTGATACACGTAACATCTAGTTATATTCAGATTTAAACAATGCCCGCCTCAATCTTCAATACTTCAGTAAAATACCACTAGTAGAAGAACCTGACACGTCTTCATGTAACAGAGAATGTTTTAGAAATTGAAGGAGAATGAAAAGATTTGTTGAAATCGAATTTGACAACTATGACAGCTTATTAAAAGTATCGTGTGTTGTAGTTTGGAAAGATGACCGAACAGAGATCTGAATAGCAAACTGTGGAGAACTTGTTTGTGGCAGGTTCTTCTACTAGTTACTCGGAATCGATAAATAACCAACACGAAGATCTCTGCGATCGCTAAGGTTTTCATCAACGGACTGATCGGTAACGTTACTCTACCTGTGCTCCGATTTAAGCGGCATGTTCCGATCAACGTTTATCGACATTGTTAAAGGTGATGAAGAGTTTTAGAAACCCTAGAATGATTGTGTTTTTACGGGAATAAAACGTGATACTTGAAAAAAGCCAATATATACGGCCCGTATATAGTTATACGGCCCGTATACATGTCCTAACATCAAAAACCCACAAAAATAAATCAATTGAGCCGTATACGTTTTACAAATCGTATACACATGTATACGAATCGTATAACTGTATACGGGCCGTATATAATAAAACCAAAAAAAACATTCTCTGCGCATTTTCCTATTCAAAAACATTCTATACGAGCCGTATAATTGTATACGGCCGTATACAATAGGGGATGTGAAAATAAGATATAGGGTATGTGGGAATAAGGCACCCCAAAATTAATTAATGTTGCAAAGGTGCAAATATAAAAAAAGTTTCATTTATTTTGACATGATGATTGTTTATTCGGATACCCTTTTGACTTTTATATGACTCGTATTATAGACACAAAAGTTAAAAATCAAATCTATAAATATCAGTTGTTGTTGACAGAATCTATACGGGTTATATAGCTCTATACTGGTCGTATAGACTCTTCGTATAGGCATATACTGGTCGTATTGATTGAATTTATACAATAATCTATAGTTTAAACAAAGTTTAATAAAAAAATATTTATTTTTAAAATTAAAAACATTCGTAAAAATTTATCGTGTAGTATAGGTTTGGTATATATATCGTATGCCTCGTGGTGTAGTATAGTTCTCATATATGCTTATAGTTGTAGTATATAGGCATAGTATAAAATTGTAGTATCGTATATATATGAGTATATGTATCATATGTTATAGTTTAAGGTTAGTATAGGTCTTGTATAGGCCTATAGGTGTAGTATAGTGTAGTGTAGCATAGCATAACATATGTGTAGTATATGTATCGCATCGTATACTAATAGTATAGTATAGTATATTATACTATGGTATAGGTGTAGTATAGTACAATATTGTATACTATAGTAATTTATAATGATACAATATAGCATGTAACGATTCAATTCAATACAAATTGACGCATAATCATAGAGTACAACACCACATGTAACTGAGCGACACCGATACGACACGTATATACAATATACGTAAGAATACGACACGTAATGACAAAATATGTCAAAATAGGACTCGTATACGTCAGTAAAAGCCAAAATTTAGTTTAAAGAAAAAAATGTTTTTATCCTTATACCATTCGTTTAGGTCAAAACTCCATCGTATAAGACTTTTATATGACCTATACGAGTCGTGTATAAGGGATAAACTGATGTGTATCAGTCTAATACGGAGGACCCTATTCGACTTGTATAGATCTATACGAGTCGTATAAAAGCCTTATACGACACATTTTGATCTATACGAGTCGTATATAGGTAAAATCAATTTTTCTTTAAATTAGGTTTTTGTTTTTCATGACATACACGTGTCGTATTTTGACATATTTTATCATTACGTGTCAAATTGTGACGTATATTGTCTATACGTGTCGTATTGCTGTCGTTCGGTTACGTGTAGTACAATATTCTATGATTATGTGTCAATTTGCATTGAATTGTATCATTACATGCCGTATTGTATCATTATACATTACTATTGTATACTATACCTATACTGCACCTATACCATAGTATACTATACTATTATAGACTACACGATACTATACAATACAATACTACGCGATACGATATTATATGATATGATGCTATACGATACCATATCATATAATACATTACCACACTTATACTATAATATACTATACTACAAATATACTATGCCATAGGATACATATATTACATTATACAATACTACAAATATAAGTATATACGGGTCCTAGACTATACCTTTAGGCCTATACGTAACGTAACCTATACTACACATATAGGCATATACGAGGCGTATACGGGACCTATACTACACATATAAATTTATATGGGGTATATACATGACTTATAACCTATACTATATGTATAATACACTATACCTATATTATAACTATAAGCATATATGAGACCTATACTACACCTATAAGCCTATGCGGGACATATACTTCACCTATACTATAGTATGTTATACGATACATGTACCAAACTATACTACACTTATAGGCGTATACGGGATCTATACCACACAATAAATTCTAGAATGTTTTTAGTTTAAAAAATAAATGTTATTTCTTTTAGAAAACTTTGTTAAAATTACAGATAATTATATAAAAAATTGTAAGCAAAAAAATTCAATACAACTAGTATAGACCTACACGGGTAATATAAAATAAAAACCTATATGACTAGTATAGGCCTATACGAGGCTTATACGAAGGGGACATGTACGATCAGTATGGACCTAGACGGGTGTATATATCCAGACCTAAACTGCCAATATAAATCTATACTAGTTGTTAGGCCCAGCTCACTAGACAAAATCTGACTCATCAGTTTTTGTGTGAAATTGAAAAATCTATACAACTCGTATAGTTATGTACGAGTTATCGATATAAGAGGAAGGGTGTGAATAATATGATCTAAACAAACTACTAAAAAGACCAAGTAAAACGAAGTTACATTTTAAATAATTAAATCAAATAATTGGAATATGTGTGGGTGGGGTGGTAGGTCCAATTAATAATGGTTCAAAATTTCAACCATTATTACTAATTGAAAAACTCAACGACAAGCTAGCAACTCTATAGCCACGTACGTAGCGGGTCAATATAAAATTACTTATTGAAAAACTCAACGACATCATTTTCAAAAGCACCGTATATAGCCAAACAGACATAAATCTACCATAAATCAACATCAAATAACTCGGTTAATCATCATACAATCAACAAACAGCTAGCGGCCTGAAAATGGAGTTCTTCACTATCTTCCCTTCATGGCTTCTTACAACAGCATTAGTTTTCTTCATCTTCTGCATGTTTCTAAACACTCTAAGATCAAATAGGTCATCCATAACAGCCCCTAAGCTCCCCCCAAACCCTCCAAAGCTTCCCATAATTGGACACTTGCACAAACTAATAGGTAAACCTCATCACCAAGCCCTATGGGAACTTTCCAAAGAATATGGTCCCATCATGCTGCTCCATATTGGTTCAAAACCATTCCTTATCATATCTTCACCTGCCATGGCCAAACAAGTCTTGAAAACCCAAGATCGCATATTTTGCTCCCGTCCATTGTCCAAGGCAGCGAAGCGGCTAACATACAACTACTTGGACATCGCCTTCTCGCCTCAAAGCGATCACCGGAAGGAGAAGCGCAAGATTTTGGTATCCGAGTTCTTGGGTCCCAAAAGAGCTAGGTCGTTTAACCATGTGTTGGTGATGGAGATTGAGAGCATGGTTCGTGTTCTATCTTCGCATCCGGCAAATACCGAGGTAAACCTAAGCAAGATGTTGTTAGAAATGGTTAAGGAGGTGGTGTGTAAGGTGGGTTTTGGTAAGACCTATAGAGGAGAAACGATTAACGGTTCGTCATGGGAAGAGATCCTTGAGGAAGCTGTGGTAATGCTGAAAGGATCACTTAGTGATAATTTTTCATGGGTTGGTGAAACTTTTGACATAATTAGTGGTTGGAACAGGAAGCTGGAGAGATGTTATAGTAATCTTGATGCCTACATCCAAATGATTGTGGATGATCATAACAGTCATAAGATTGCAGAAATAAGTGAAGATGAAAAGGATTTTGTTCATAGATTAATCGAGTTATCTTCAATGGAGAATGCTTCCAATCATCAATTGACTAAAGAAGACGTGAAAGCGCTTATAATGGTAAACAATTTATTTTGTTATATATTGGGAGCTAGGTTATATTAGCTAGACATAACCTATATATGTTTAAAAATTATAAAAATACATGAACAAATTAATTAGTTTCAATGCTTTTTTATACACATTTATATGTATAAGAAGTATAACTTTTAAAAATATGAACCGTTGATAAAATAAATTAATGATTTAGGTTTAGTTTATAGTTCTCGCAATAATTTAGTGTTTTGTAATATAACTAATAGATATAAGTTTTTAGAACGTATTCACAGGAGGAATTGATACAACTGTTGTGGCAATGGAATGGGCGATGTCCGAGATTGCTAGAAGTCCTAGAGTGATGCAAAAGTTGCAAAATGAAATCCGAAACAACACAGGAAGAATAGACAATGTAAATGAACTGGATATCACAAAAATGACATACTTGAAAATGGTGGTGAAAGAGGCACTGCGATTGCATTCGCCTGCCCCGTTATTGATCCCACATGAATGTTCAAGCCACTGTCAAATTGGTGGCTATGATGTCTTTCCAGGGACAACCACTGTAATCAATGTTTGGGGGATAGGAAAAGATCCAAGCACTTGGGGAGAGAACGCGGCTGAGTTTTATCCAGAGAGATTCGAAAATCTTGATGTTGATTCTGGAGGAAATTTTGAGATGCTTCCCTTTGGAGGGGGGCGAAGATCGTGCCCTGCTATAAACACAGCTCCAACAACCGTAGAGTTGGTGATCGCGAACCTTCTTTATTGGTTTGATTGGGAACTTCCTGATAGTTTGAAGAACAAAGATTTGAACATGGAAGAGGAGGGATCCCTAATTATTCATAAGAAAGTTCCACTATGCCTTGTTCCTACCAAACATAATTGGGAAGACTAGTAACCTATCTATTTGTTGGTCACTCTAATAATGAACCTTTGGTATGTTGGTCACTTGAAGCAATTTGACAACTTAAAACTTGTATTGGATTTGTGAAAACTGTGTTGTAGAATATATGTTTTACCATCATATTTTAATTAAAAATATAGAATCACCCGTTACTTCATTTCGGTTACTTACTGATCCATGTATGATTTGTTGGTTTACCCAAATGAAGAAAAAGTGCATATATTCACAAATGTTGTAAGCACCTCCTTACGTTATTTTTAATTTATACTAATAACGCCTGCATGCGTTGCGGCGTGAGTACATCACAAACATCGAATGGATTTGTTCAAGTGTTAGGTGATGCGTTAACCATACAAAAACGCGTGTTTCGACATATCTGATTGAACTCAATGTAACCCATATAAGTATTATTATTGGATCATGACGTAAAGTAAATTGAATCTATCTCATACAATCATAATTTATTCTATAGGATTAATTAAAACATTAAAAAAAGAAAGAAACCACAATTTGACTCTACTCTGTTCGGAACAAAATTTATAAAAACGTACATAAAATAAGTAAGAAAACGTATTATATTAAAAAAAATTATATTCAAACGTAGACCAACTCGAATTGATACAAATGCATACATAAAAATAGGCCGTAAAATAGTTTTTTTTAAACGAAAACGTGTTATATTTGACCTAACCCGTTTCCAGAAAAAGTTTATGTCGAAACATACACACCCTTAAATTTATACGGATACGTACGTAAAGGAAAAATAGTTTTTTTAAGTAAAAAAAATGATATGGGTAAACAAAAGAAATTAACGACCGAATGTTGTCAAAGGAAATTTAAATTAGTAAAAAGCTAGTGGCTAAAATGTCAATTGTTAAAGTAGAAAAATAGTAAAATTAGATAAGGGACTAAAATTGATTACTTAAAAAAAATATAGGGATCGTAGCAAAGCAAAACTAAGAGTCTTAAAATGCAATATTGTAAAAATGTAGAGGTAAGGAAATAGGTAAGGTGGGAAACCCCATTGACTTTCCTTTTTTAATAGTATACAATATTGTGGCCGGTAACCACATGTCACCAACCCATTATATTATGGGATATTATTTTGTGGTGGGTGGATGTTTTCTGGATTGATCGAAAATTAGATACCAATAATGATTAGTCCGCTAAAAGTTAATTATTAGGTGGGGGTAGTAATTAACCACATGTCACCAACAAATTGTATTATGGATAAGTGTTTAATACATTGGACATAAATGTGAGACAGACGAGCTTGATTTTTTTTAAAAGTGAACTTCATTAACAAAAACAACTACCTTAAACCGAGCCAACCATCACTACAACAACATTACAAATTTACAAATTTACATCAATCGTCCCACGACGTCGTAATACCCTTATTCTTATACCTGTACCATAAAAAAAACCCATTTTCTTGACCTCTCCTATGATATACTCGAGCTTTACCTCTATATTCTTAAATCTTGCTTCATTTCTCATTCTCCAAATCACCCAACAACCGACTCTAACGATTCCTTTTAGGACCTCTTTCTTCTTTCCTTCCAAACCCGCATGTTTATGACATTCGATGAGATCCCTAAAGGAAAAAATAACCAACGGTTGACACTTGCACCAACTGCTGATCCATGACCAAAGCATCGCCGCAAAAAAAAACACGAAGTGAATAAATGATCCACATTCTCGGTTCCTTCATTACACAGCCCACAGCCCGGCCTATCAATAGCAATGTTGCGTTTAATTAGAGCATCAGCCGTGGCGATCTTGTTCATATCCGCTCTCCATATAAAAACATTACACTTCTTCGGTATCCACTTGCATCGATCTGGAACAAAGTTATTCACCTGAATTCTGCACTTATCCAACAAAATCCTCATCGCTTTTACGCTGAATTCCTCCTCTTTTCCGACCTCCGACCCCAACCACACCCATTTATCACAACTTTGATTAAGATTCACCTGCAGCATCAGCGAACATAATTCTACCAACTCATTGATCTCAACTTCCGACGACAACAGCCTCTTCCATCTCCACTTAAACCGGCTTCCTTCCGAACCACTTCCGAAACACATACTAACTTTACAATTTTTTGACTCCTCAAGCTTAAACAGATTAGGGAAAGCCTCAAAAAAAGGCCTATCTCCTAACCAATTATCCAGCCAAAATTCACTACTTTCTCTATCTCCCACCCGAGCTTTGAACCTAGACTTTAACGGCTCCCCATTAACTACCGGCTTATTCATCACCTGCACAATGTTATACCAAACTCCTCCAAGCGATTTCTTCGCTGGAATGAACTCCCCTCTACTTCTATTATTGTGTAAAGTAAGGATGACTTTGCTCCACAACTTGTTTTTGTTTGTAATAAATCTACATCCCCACTTTGATAGAAGTGTCGTGTTAACATTCTTTAATTTACTCAACCCTAAACCTCCGCTCTTAACCGGTAAACAAACTCTTTCCCATGCCACCCAATGTAACTTCCTAATGTGACCGTCTCCGCCCCAAAGAAAGTTCCTCAATTTAGCTTCCAGATCCTTAACGAATTTAACTGGGGCTTTATACAATGAAAAAAAGTAGTTGGGCAAGCTTTCCAACACAGCCTTGATAAGAGTGATCCTTCCGCCGATAGATAAAAGACTCGCCTTCCATTTAGCCAACCTAGCGTCGAAGATGTCATAAATAGGTTTCCAGTTCGATACTCAATAAACCAAGATATTTAAACGGGAAACTCCCCGTTTGACACCCCACAATCTTCGCCATGTTAGAAACTCCAATCGGTTGGACCCCAATAGTATAAACACTCGACTTATCAATATTAATCTTGAGACCCGAACAAATATTATACACCCCAAGAATACGAACCACCGTCTTTATATTATCTTCCGACCATTCCCCCAGAATAATGACATCGTCCGCGTATAAGAGGTGGGAAACGCACGGACCGTTCGGGATTTGTAAACCTGAGAAAACGTTTGAATTTTCAGTTTTAACAATCATATAAGATAGCATTTCCATCACCATCAGGAAAAGGAAAGGAGAAATAGGATCTCCTTGCCGTAGCCCTTTATGGCATTGGAATTCAAAAGTAGGGGCTCCGTTGACAAGCACCGAAGACCTGGCCGACTCCAAAATGCCTTTTATCCACGAGCACCACCTGTCCGAAAAACCCATTTGACTCATAGATGATAAAAGGAAATTCCAATTGACGTTGTCATAAGCTTTTTCAAAATCGATCTTCAAATAAAAAGCTTTCTTCTTGTTCTTTTTTCCCCAGTTTGTAATCTCATTAATAAGAAGAGGACCATCCAATATATAATTCCCTCTTATAAATGTCGATTGTGCTTCGGAGACAACAGAATCAATCACCTTCTTGAGACGATTAGCAAGAACTTTTGACACTACCTTACTAAAAATACCGATAAGGTTAATCGGTCGATACCCGTTAAGCCCGGTAAGGTCCTTAGTTTTAGGAACCAAAGTAATGAAAGAGCTACCGCACCCGACATTAATTTTTCCACTGTCAAAAAATTCATCCAAAACATCTTTAAAATCTTTATCAAAGAGATCCCATAACAACTTAATGAACTTCATATTTAGGCCATCCGGCCCAGGGCTTTTATCATCCCCGCAACCGTCAACAGCATCTTTGATCTCCTCCGAGGTGAACGGAACAGTGAGCAAGTTCCTTTCCTCCTGGCTTAACTTCCTTATATCGTTACACACCAGCTTAGGCCTGTGATGATAACTCTTCTTAAACCGATTTCTAAAAAAACACATAACTTCCTTTTCAATAATTATTTGGCTTCGTGACCCAACACCCATTGATACTGAGACCCGAAATCTGGTTTGAGGCCCGCCTAATATTGACATGGGAATGGAAAAATTTAGTGTTTTCATCTCCTTCGAGCGCCCACTTAATCCTAGATTTATGCTTCATATCCTTGCACTTA
This sequence comes from Helianthus tuberosus, assembly GCA_030545235.1. Taxonomy (NCBI): domain Eukaryota; kingdom Viridiplantae; phylum Streptophyta; class Magnoliopsida; order Asterales; family Asteraceae; genus Helianthus; species Helianthus tuberosus. Next base: position 30,171,930 of record CM060373.1, on the reverse strand, counting down.
TTCCATTCGTAATTCATCAACACATTTTTGTTTTCCACGAACTCCCATTCCTCTACTTCACTTAGGTCCCGCTCCTCCATAATATTCTCTAAATCTTCTAGCTCTTCTTTCGCTTTAATAACCGTCTCCTCCTCCTTTTTTGAAACTTCTATTCTCCACTCTTTAATAGCATCTCTAATCTTATGGAATTTATTCATCAATTTAATATCAGCTTGACAATTGCCTTCCACCTGATAGTTCACAGCTTTCTCCACCGTCTCTCGGAACCCACTAATCCCCAACCAAGAGTTGTAAACTCTAAACGGTTTGACCCCAAAATTTTTCCTATTAACCCTGAGTAAAAGCGGACAATGATCCAAATGGGAAAATGACATACCTCTTAAACAAGCATCCGGCCAGCAATTAAAAAAATTCCGGCACACCAAAAACCGATCAATTTTGCTCATCTTCCTACCATTATCCCTTATACACGTGAATTTTCTACCCTTTAATTCATATTCCATAAGATCCCCTTCAAAAATGAACTCGTTAAAATTCCTGGCATAAGCATTTTTAAAACTAGAGTTTTTACGCTCGTCTTGATTTCAAACCGCATTAAAGTCCCCAGCGATTACCCACATACCTTTGACCCCAATCATCACTTCTCTAATCTTATTCCACAGGCTCAGTTTCTTCGCCGTTTTTTGGGGAGCATAAACATTAATAATGTTGGACCGTTTTCCGACCCTAAAAAGTCAGTCAAGGCAGTTCATCTTCACGTATAAAGGCGGAATCAGTATACACGAAGTTACACAGTTTATCCTTTCAATTTTCTTCTTTATTTATGCTTTCTGAGTTCAATTTGACAGAGTTCCGACACCTAGCATATGACTTGATTTCGCTCCAATGGTTACCAAATGAGAACACATGATGGGTATTTATAGTTGGCTGATTTCGCTCTTATGACATGTCATATGAGAGAAATCCCATGTGTCTGAATAAGCGAAATCCCCTTGTAACCCTATGAGCGAAATCACCTAAAGTCCTAATAAGCGAAATCACTTCTAAACATGTACATATGAGCGAAATTACTATCCTAACCTATGTACACATAAGCTAAACCTCCTAATTTGACTCTTAAGCTCTAATCTTGACCTAACTTGACCTAAGACTTAATGCAGACGAAGTCAACAGACATTTCGTGCACCAACAAATAATGTTGATTTTCTGTTGAGATCCTTTAATGATCCCACTCACCAAAAGGAAATTCCTATTCTTAACATGACTGGTAACCTCGAATATCCCCTTGTCCCAAATACACATAAGACCCCCAGATAAACCAGTCGCCTCTACTCCCTTGACCCCAAAATCTTGCTTGCCCCAAGTTTTGACCACATTTAACTTTGAGAGATCTGTAAGTTTCGTTTCTTGGAACATAAGAAAATCAACCTATTTTGTTGTTTCAAACCCTTAATCCAACCCTCCTTAACCCCCCCCCCCCCCCAACCCCTCTAGCGTTTATAGAAAGGAAATTCATTTACTCACCACATTGATGCCTTCTGTACCCAAAGTCTCCTGGATCATCTTGCCATGTTCTGTAAAATTCACACCAACCAATTTTCCGATACGAATCGTTTACTCGAGCTCTTCAATCTCCACCTCTTTATTATGTCTTATTTCCTGTGAGTCATCCACCAACGTTTCCCCAGTTGAGCCCTCACCTTCATCGAACTTATTATTTGCTTCCACATTGAGGTCAATACTGTGATTACCTTCATGTGCTCTGACTTTGATATTGCCACCCAAATAAGAATCAGGGATTAACTCAGGATGGGCCGGGAAGCTAAAAGACTCAAAAGGCCTGTCCCTATCGGATCTCAATCGTTTATTGGGCCTTTCCATGTTAATTGGGCTTGAAGGTTTGGGCAATTGTTTATGTTTGTCTTTTAATAAATTGAAAGGCTTTTTTCTAATCACCTAAGGCTGCAACGTAGGACCCACCTTATCAGGAACATCAAAAGACTTTGGGGAATGGAACATTCCATTTACCAGCCGCCCCCATCATCATTATTATTCATATTCAATTCCTCCTCCCCATGCACCTGCATGCGTGGTCGTTCACCTTCTCCAACCTGACTTTTCACTTCCTTACCCTCGGTCACCGGAATCCGAGCATCATCTTCCACCCCGGTCTCCGGCTCTGGTCGAACCACTTCCACCAAACATTCCGGCACCCAGTCACTGTGTTCTTCCGAGATCCAGACCTTGTATCTTTTACCTTTCCAACTAAGAACCGCAGTGTCTGAGATCAGCTTCCCATGCTCTACCAGAACTCTGACACGATTTACCGAGAGATCTCTCACTTCTGGGGATAACTGCGAGGCATGTACAACCTTCCCGTAGAATTCCACAAGTTCGTCAAAAACCTTATTTTCTGCCAAATGCACCGGGACCCCATCGAATTTGATCCACGCTATTCTCTCGTAAGGCAGTGATTGTCCTTCCCACATATCCAGAAAAGAGAAGCAATTACTTCACAAACTATGATTGCTTATGAACTGAGTAGCCTCGTAATCCTCCGGGAAGACAATCAATACTTGAAGCCCAAGAACATAATAAACCTTTGCCTTAGGGAACCCAGACAAAGATAACATGACATTCAAAGCCGATAATGATTTGATATCACTAGTTCTCCCTACCACCGCCTTTTCTTGGAAAGCAAAAAAAGCACTTATCTCATCGTGAACCTTGATAACTCTTTCTTGATTACTAGTCCTCGGACAATCAACGTGGTCCGAGTCGGGTACTGATCTTGGTGCCACCATATCTCTGTAGGAAACTCCCTCCACACGAAACTTGTTGTTATATCCCTTACTCTCAACATTGTATTTCTTCCCATCAGGGTGAGCAACATTAACCTGGACCCTCTCGTCTAACTCCCAGAAATTAGCATTTTCATTGGCAAATCTAGCAACATTCACCTTCAGTTTACTTCCTCCCATTCATTCCATCCAGGTTCTTTTCAAGTTGTTTCACATCCTTCACATTCTTGAAACTGATAAAACCAAATCTGTTGCCTTTCTTGTCCGTCTTTCTAGCAATGTACATACCGGTGATCTCCCCAAAGTTTCTTAAACAGTCGGCCACGTCCCACGGCCTACACCCAACCGGAAGGTTAGATACGAAAAATTTGGTTACACCTCCCCCCATATTGCTACCAACAGACTTGCCTTGGTTCCTATTTCTCCGTCTATCCGGCACATCATTCCATTCCCCCGCATCTTCGTTTTCTCCCATCGCTAAAGAACACAGAGGAAACCTCGGAGGCGAATGGACTCCGGCAGAAACTAATTAGATTGAAAGGGAAAACAAACCTAGCTACCGACAGCCAGACAGTTACACCTCGCAAGCTAATCGGCTTATGCAATCGTCGTCGAGCACTCTTCGCGTAACCATGGCCAGAAAAAAAAGAAGGAAAATCTCCGGTAAAAACAACACCTAAAACAGCCGACCCCTATCCCGGTTAACAATCTCGATATATGTGAAGACAGGGAAATCCTCACACAAGTTCAGGCTGTTATACCGGAACGAGAACACGACAGATTAGGGTTCCGCCGCAAGAGAGAGAGAGAGAGTTGTAGAGAATCCAGACGAGCTTGATCTAATATGTTGTTTCACTTTATGTCTAAACAAATTATAGAATTGTATTTTATAAGTTTACTAGCCTAAGACCCCGCGAGCTTCGCGGGTGGCTTAACACAAACTAAACACATAAAATAATTAAAACGTACAACCGTTAAACTTTGATTGTTAAACATAATATTTTGATACACTTTAGCACGTCCCAAAAGTACATCAACATAATGTTCGTTAACCATTAAACTTTGGTAAACAAAACATATATAGTAATAATTGTTCCAAAACTGTTACCACACATAGGATAGCGTTGGTAACGATATTATATGTTTACTTATGACAACATCTTTCAGTACATACATCGCTTAGTGGTCCGGATTAAGAATTCGCAAGGTGTTTTGATCCCTATAATATCGCAGCAAAAACTCAGCTCCATTTTCCAACCCAGCCTGTAGCATGAAGTTCCGCCATCCTCTGAAAGCATACCGAGGTATCCCACGTGCCGTTTCCTGCCGGATCTCGAGTGTCATTGAAAAACCGTCTTCAGTTTGAACGACCATGTCATCAAGGACAGAGAAATCTACATTTGCTGCAAAGTCCTTTGGGATCCGCTGCATTAAAGTCCGAAAAAATATACAAATTAAAAAAAAATAACAACCTTGAAAGCATTATATAATATTAAAATAAATCATTTAAAGTATGAAAAACTTACAAAACGAAAAGATAGACACCATCTTAGTTCGTATACGTTGGCTTCATGAACAACGGCCAGAATCTGTGGAACGTCAACAAAGCCTGGTTCCAAGACAGGATCAGCTTCAATGACTGGCACATCATTTACAACGTCTACAACGTCATCTTCCATGTCTTGATTTCCCCCGTCTAATATGTAATCTTCACTAACATCCATTTGTTCTGTGTCTTCCTCTTCTTCAACATCAACACTATTCGCAAACTCAGGAAAAACAGACTGTATTCCATTAGGACGGAAAAGCAGAATGTTGAAAATACGTCTCGCAACCAACTCAAAAAAGATTACATCACCTGATATGAGATGAAGATCTTTGGTGATTTGTGAGAAATCTTGAATGAAGTAGTTGGATCCCTAGAGCCTATTCACTTTGACACTCCACATGTATGTACTTCCAAAACGAATTGAAAAGTTATCGTCCAATGTGTCCGTTTTGAAATACCTGTTCATAAACTCTTTCGGCAACCACTAAATAAAGAATAAATGCAATCGTCAATAAATAGGTCAGTTGGTTCTTCATCCTAAGTAGTAAAGTATAAATTACCAAGTCAGCGTTCTCGGGAAATAACATCTCTACAAAAAACTTGTTCTTAACACAGGAAAGACAATCAGCCTTAAAATGAGTGAACTTTAGCATCTGAGCATCAACAACATGGAAAACAATAACATCTTTATCCTCTAGACCAACATCACGAACAATAGCAGACCAACCATTCGAGAAACAATACCCAGTGGCAGTAGATTTCACCGAAACAGTCCACTCATTGCCCTCTTCATTTGTGATAACTACAGGACCAATCGGATACCCCTTCAAGTTGCCAAACTTATTATACCATAAAGGAAGAGACTGTAAATTACAAACAGGGATTACATTAGTTGATGCTCATACGCTGGACAGATTAAAAAATACCAGTTGACTAAAAAACCATTACCTGTTCGGTTTTTGAGGAGTCTTCAATAACAATATAAAATCCTCGGTCTAAAACAAAGTTTTGCACCTCCTTCTTAATGGATTCCACCACTGGTACGGCAAGGTCGGGACTAAGCGACTGAAGACCATTAGTACGGAACAGTTTAATCGAAAAGACATAATCATCAACCAACTCAAAAACAATAACATCGCCAGTTATTAAACATAGATCATTGGAAACTTGAGTAAAATCAACAAAGAAATGGTTGATAAACCAGAGTCTTCTCATACTAACAGTCCACGTGTGGTTTTTGTCAAAAACAATAACAAAATTGTCAAACAGATTATCACCGTTGAAATGCTCTTGCATGAAGTCTCTCGGTAACCACTGCAGTTGATTAAAAAAACATTGAATAAGTACAAAATGTAAATCTTTACTGAACATAAAAAAAATGTTTAAAACATACCAGATTCCGGTTCTTGGGGTTTGATATAACAATGTGGAACTTTGAACCTTGAACCGGGTGTGGATAACTCTTAAAATGAGTTATTCTAAACGTCAATGCATCCATAAGTTCAAATACAACATAGTCTCCATTGTCTACTTCAAGAACATTTATAAGAGTTGACCAACCGTTTGACACACAATAACCGTCCGTAGACTCCTTGATTTTAACATCAAATATTGCTTTATCATCAGTGATTAACAAAACATTTCCAACGGGATATCCATCTAAGTCATTTAACTTGTTATACCAAGCTGGTAAAGGCTGCAAACATCATTTAAGTGAATAAATAATAAAAACACGATAAAATGCTAATTACACATTTCTTAAAAGTTAGGTTGTTACTTAACAATATAATAATAAATAAAACGTTATGAACAAACGTATAACCTGTTCTTCTAATTTCCTGTCCTCGATGTAAACAAAAAAACCACGATCCATATCTGTAAAGATATTTATAAAGAACATTAATATAAATAGAATAAGGTTATAAATCCACCACCAACTAAAATAAAAACCACAACAAATGATATAAAGGTAGGATCTTTAATAGTATTCCAAAAATTGTAAATTGATTAGAGCATTGCAGCCTCTTTTGTATATTAAAAAGTTACTTTATTCTAATAGACATAACATTAACTGATCTAATAGAATGTTAAAAACATCAAGTAATCGTTAAGTATACTTTTAACAGATCCACTGTCAAATGTTAAAAGACTTAAGTGGTCGAAAAAACAGGTAATAAAATTCAATCAATAAAACCAAATGCAGAGTATACAAATATATATTGGGAAAAAAAACATCATGAAGAAAACTTTTATAACACCAGGTATAGAAAAATAGAAAGATACATGTTATGGTTCAATTATTGTTCAAGAACACAACAATTAAGTCTTTCAATATAAAAAACACTTTCAAAAAATCACCCAGAAAAAAACATTATCATAAGAATACAACAATTTAAACAAAAATAACAGTATAGATGAGCATATCAACAAAAATTAACCCGAAGATTTCGGATTTAATAATGGACATGCAAAAACATAAAGATAGCAATCGGTTCCAAATATTGACTAAAACAACTACAATAAATTAATACAAAGTTACAATAAACATTATCACCTAAAAAATCAAGTAGCAAAGAGGTTAGGGTTCATAAAATGAACCGGAAATAACTTAAAATCAGTTACTAAATCAACAATCATAGCTTAAAAAATAACAAATCGAAGCTTTAAGAAACTTACCTGAGCCAAAAACAACAGAGAAAATTGAGAAGATGATGAAGGCGATGGTAGAAAGATAACCGATTTAGAGAGTAAGGATGAATGACGGTATGAAAATCCCAAAATTTCTTCATTTAAAATATTTTTAAAACACCGATCTTCGTAATTTTGGAATGACTGATGTGATTATGTATAGATTGGAGAGATGCAATGATAATTTTTGGAAGAAAAAATAGGAAACAGGGGAACTGTAAGCGTGGTTTTTTTTAAAGGGATTTCAAAAGAATAAATTCATGTGAGTATGAAGATGAAGTTATGAAAAACTAAACCGGAAGTAAGGTTTTCACGATATATATATATATATATATATATATATATATATATATATATATATATAATTGTTAAAAGTATTGGAAATAACAGGAGTAATAAGACAACAAATGGCAAAAAAAATTATTATTTTCAAATTCTTTATTATAAAAGTTAACACTCAGTAAATAATCATGTTTAAAATATACATATTATGTATTAATGAAAAATCATAAGTCATTGAAGACTTCTTTATACACAACATTAGTTGTTTTATTTGTAGGCTTCCCATCTTTGTCCAGTATTAGCAGTTTAACACCGTCTCTTGTTTTAACTCTCGATAACGCGACATACAACTGACCATGCGTGAAAACCGGTTGTCTCAGGTACAGACCAACTCTAGAAAGTGATTGGCCTTGGCTTTTATTGATAGTCATGGCAAAGCAAACAACAACCGGAAATTGCCTTCTTTGAAATGAAAAGGGAATCTTCTTGTCTGAAGGTACTAAACTAATTCTGGGAATATAGGTTCGAGTACCAATATTAGCTCCAGATATTATAATTCTGGGCATATAGGTTCGAGTACCAATATTAGCTCCAGATATTATTTCAGCCTCTATTACACGGTTATACAACTTTGTAACCTTCAACCTTGTACCATTGCACAAACCATTTTTTTGGTCAATGTTACGTAACAACATGACTGGCACACCAACTTTTAGCACTAACCTGTGATTTGGTAACCCTGAAACTTTAAGACCATTGAGAACATCCGGTGTGTATAATCTTTCTTGTATTGAACTAACATTTTCACTTGCACAAAGACGGTCAGAGCTTAGATACTCTCTTTCTTCACCGGGAAACAACGCTAACAGCCTATCGTTAATCTCGTTAACAACCTCATTCTTCGGCGCAAGAATAGCCCTATCACTAAAATAATTAGGACTGCCAAAGTTCTCGAGAATCGAAGGATAAACAAATTCGATCAGGCTGGAAATGGGATCGGAATTATCATTAATTATAAGATTAGATGGCACTTCAATTGTCGCTTCTCCGTCATTAGGACCACCAACATTTCCCTCTCCTATATCCAAAAGCCACTTAGCAAAACTATTTATTTCCTCAATCTCGGATGGAGTTCTTCCAACGGTTAACCTCATATTCCTTGACAACGTTAGCACCGTACATTTACTCCACAAATAAGACGAACTTAATGATGCGTTCACTGTCTCTTGTCTTCCACCATTTCGAAAAACGGGAAGTACTTGTCTAAAATCTCCACCAAAAACAATAACCTTACCACCAAATGAGATTTCAGAATTTCTTTAGGGGTCGAAATTGAAAATGTCATTCATTGTCCGGTCCAAGGCTTCAAACGCATGTTTATGGACCATAGGTGCTTCATCCCATATAATAAGTTTGGTCTGATGCAACAATTTAGCAACATCACTATCTGGTTTTATATGACATACCGAATCCTCATTAAGATTCAAAGGAATACGAAATCTGGAGTGTGCAGTCCTGCCGCCTGTCAATAACAGCGATGCAATTCCACTCGAAGCAACATTTAATACAATTTCTCTTTTTGATCGAAGTGCCACAGACAACGTCTTCCATAAAAAGGTTTTCCCGGTGCCACCATATCCGTAAACAAAAAACATCCCTCCAGTGCTACCATCAACAGATTTCATTATCTCTTCAAACACCGACCTTTGTTCATCAGTTAACATATTAAACAGATTAAGATATTCCTCTGCGAGACTTAATACGTCGTAAGTACGCTCCTCGTTAATCAGACGATTGTCGAGATCAGATAACGAAGAAGAATCTGGAAAAGGCATTGTTGAGAAGTTCCGTAGCGATGAGCTATTCATACCTAAAAACTTTTCAATTTCCAACAAAGCGTAATTTTTAAGTTCGTCGTCTGGAATTGATAAACCTGTTAGATGTTCAAATACATATACAATGAGTATGAAATTGTATTTAAACCATGTATGAAAAAAACTGAAAAAGCAAAATGGCTTTTCTAAAGTTTGATAATGTACCTTCAGGACGATGTAATTTACTATATATGTAGATGAAATCATCTGTCATGTATTTCCACGTGCTTTCCCATACGATCTCCGGTCTGGACATAGTATTGGACAATAGCATCATGCCAAATAAATTTCGTACATAAGAAGCTGTTGCTGTTTCGTTTGCTTCTTTAATTGCTTCGATGTACTCTTTGTCATCATCTAAAAGACCAAGTGCAAAACACGCATCTCTAAATGTATCATGTACATGACCATTAACAGTTTTGATATCGTCATATGACTTAGGTCCATTTACTTTATTGAGCAAGATTTTTAAAAATAAGCTTCTCCAAGAGAGGGAGCAACATTATGAATTCTTCCAATTGAGTTACCTTTCTTCCGAGGTTGCCAACAACGGTTTTCAATTTTCCATACATACCAAGTTGGAAACTGAATATAAGTTAGTGTACGCGCCAAATGGTCATCAGGGTCTTTATTCCGTTCCATCCAAGACAGAAACATAGAACACTTGACAGATGGCCTGTTAAGAACAGAATTGATGTCTTCGTCTGGTCCAAAGACAACCGGTTGTAGACCTGGAAGATGGAATGGAAGCCTGATAACAGAAGGATATCTGTAATTTACGTCGTAACTAAATATCCTCCATGATGCCTCACATGCTGAGATATACCGACAGTCATAATACTCTTTAATCTCATCTTTTTCATGTTGTTCATTCTAATTATCGCTATGCAAAACAACAACTGTTGCTCTATCAGGACCTTTGTTGATATACTTAAACAAATACTTAATTGACCCAGCTTGGTTGCACCACTCAACGTTTATATGTGCCTGATACTTTTTCAATAACTTTTTGTTGTATGGTACAACACTTCTATTATCTAACTCAATCCGGTTTTTGACAACTGTTGCTCCATCATCTCTCCTTCTGTATAATGGGAAACCATTGGCGTCAATTGTCGTAGTATCTTGAAATCTTTTTGGAAAACCTTTTGAACACTGTTTATCAACCATACATGGGCAGTTCATATTAGCATTACCACACGGTCCATGAATCATAAAATCCTTCACAAGCTTATACAACTCTGGGTCATCATCTCTGTTTGGAATTTCGGCACATATGAACGGATCAACTTGGTCAATAGTGGGAAGTTTAGCTTCTGGTTCCATGAATAAGCACAAATGCGCATGAGGCAAGCCACGTTTTTGAAACTCAATTGTATAAATAACTGCATAAAAATTATTTAAAAACAATAAATGAAAATGTAACAAATATATTTAAAAGAAAAAAAGAAAAAAGATTGCATTACATACTTGTTGCTGCTTTTCCCAACTTATGACATTCCTTTAAATCTTTACAAATTGCATCCAGCTTCACCTTAAATAACCTTGATAGGATATCAGGCCTATCTTCTGGATTAAGAGTGGTGTCTTTAAGAAACCGTTTTACCTCTGGCCACTTGGGATTGCATGTAATGGTTATAAAAAAATCAGGATAACCGAACCATTTACATAAAGCCATCGCATCTAAATAGTTTTGCATCATATATCTAGCTCCACCGGTAAAGGAAGAAGGCAATATAAGAGGTGTACCAACATTAGATATATCTTGCTGACCATTATTTCTCAATTTCCGGAGACTTTCATAGGTATCAGATCTTAGATTTTTTTGTTGAAAACGTATGTAGTTAACTCTCTCGCTCTCAATCATCGTATAAGCATCAACCAAAAATTGTTGGAAAAGTCTCCTTGAATTTAGAATCAGCAAAAATTGGTTTAGTCTATCTTGAATACGATACGAAAAGAACTCTCTCATCGTACAATTTGGACGCTTCTTGTTGGTTACATCTATGACACCTCTATGAGGGATGTCAACTCTGTAACCATCATCTCCGTATGGGAAGAGAATTGGGTATTGAAGAGCAAGGTAAGAAGGATGTAATTCACTTATTCGTTGAAGAGTCCCCGATTTAGTTTCAACAACAATATCTCTGTTCTCAATTGCGTTTTCAACATCTCCAACAATTAGAGCAGCAACCTCGCCACATGTTGGTAAGTTATACATTCGACCATCCTTGTCCCTTTTTCCAATAAGACGTACCTTAAGACTAAGCTGCGGATCGTCATGAAAACAATCTCTAACCATCCTGTAAACTTTAACCAATACATTATCGGAGTCTAACACAGACTTGATATGTTGGATCAAATGACGATCAACAGAAGCAGAAGAGGATGCAGGTGACTCCTTAGATCGACTGTTTTGACACATTTTTTATCAAGGAATTATTAATTATTAATTGAGAAACAATTGAAACAAATTATACTGTACGATACTTACCTAAAAATCGATTCTCAGTTTGAAACTTCGTTCTCTGTATCATATATGTACAGCTGGCAAACCTTTGGTTTATTGGCATTCTCCGGCAACAGACTTCCTATACTATGATAGTTTTCACTGCAAATCCTGTAGCAAAATGGGCCATTACCTCTATTAACAGGCGGATCGACCTTACCACCCATTGAAGTGAATGCGAACATAGAATTATAACGGCGAATGTTTTTCAAAAAATTCTTTCTTTCATTATCCAAAGATGTAAACAGTTTCTGGTAATTTGGTTGTGCATCTTTATAATCGGGTAGCTCTACTTTGGCATATTTGCAACATAAAAAATAACTTGTTTTCCCATTATTTGTTCTGCCTCTCGCCGTTTCTACATCCCATAACTTTGCCATGCATACTTGACACGTAATACACTGATCCCCATGATCTAAGTAATCTGTATATTAGCATGGAAATAAAATAAATGAAATTAATCGATGTATTTCAATATAAAACAATGGTATACAAAATAATGTCGAAAATATATTACTTAAGCAACTACCTGGTGAAACTCCTTTGTAAGGATCTTCATCTAACGCTGCATCTGTAGTCAAATCAACCATTGGAATAGAAGATGTAATTCGTGGTCTGCCTAATAACTTAGATTTTCCAGGAGATAGCTTTGGAGACGTTTTGCGTAAAATAGGAGTTGTAGTCGCTGTTGTTATGTTTGGAGAAATAGAAAAGCGACGGATACTTGTTGAAGGTGTTTGGTTGTTTGAAGCAGATGTGACATAACCTAAATAAAATATGACTTTAGAAAGTGGGGTATAATATTACTTGTAAATATTAACAAAAGTATAGAATTACCATTTTGTGTGTTGCAGTGAAAGGATCTTGTATTAGAAGGAGATTGTAAACTGTTCATAGCCCTGGATTTGCCTCGTAAGATAGGAGATTTTTTACTATCTAAATAAAGTCTCCTTAATCTCCGTCTCTCTTTAGTGTAACTTTGATAACTTTGCGTTAAAACAACTGATAAAAGAAAAACGGTATATATATAGTTTTAGATATATATATGTATCAAAATATGAAAAGTTTAAACAAAATAAATAAATAAACCTGGCGAAATAGTAGATGCATGTTGTGAAGTAGTGGGAGTGTGAAATAAAATGGAAGACGAATTAGAAGTCGAACATTCTTTTGTATTAGAAACCGGTAACACGTGTGATACGTTAGATCTTTTACTACCCAAATACAATTTCCGTAGCTTACGCCTCTCTCTGCACTCGTCTTGTGTAACTGCCGGAGTTAAACCTGTATTACCATGTAAAACCAAAGAAACGATATAATAGCATTAGTTGTCTAAAAAAATAACTATATATAAATGAATTAGCAGAAAGGAAACTTTGATAATATTGTAAGATTATATAAATATGTTATGATATTTCATATATATCTAATTATTTTAGACATATATATGTATCAAAATAGTTAAGTATGCAATTTTAAAAAATATGAAAAGTTTAAAGAAAATAAATAAATAAACCTGGTGAAATAGTAGACGCATCTTGTGAAGTAGTGGAAGTGTGCAACAAAATGGAAGACAAATTAGAGGTCGAAGATTTTTTTTTCTTAGAAACCGGTAACACGTGTGCTACGTTAGATCTTTTACTATCCAAATACAATTTCCGTAGCTTACGCCTCTCTCTGCACTCGTCTTGTGTAACTGCCGGAGTTAAAACTGTATTAACATGTAAAAACAAAGAAACGATATAATAGCATTAGTTGTCTAAAAAAATTACTATATATAAATCAATTAGTAGAAATAAAACTTTGGTAATATTGTAAGATTATATAAATATGTTATCATATTTGATATATGTTATTATGTTAAAAAAATAATAACTTACTTTTAATAATTGATCCCACAATAACTATATAAACAAATATATGAATATATAAAATAAAAAAATAACCAAACAAAGACACATATGAGGCTAAAAATGAATCTGATTGCATGGATTCTTGTGCTCAAAATTGTCATAGTGATAGGTATATCAAATAGTCAATATTCACTAATTGCTTGTCCATCATACTTAATGATCTTTATCTCTATCATTCAATCAGATTATAATTTCATTTACTTTCAATAAGGGTTTCAAACATTGCTCTCATCTGCATTCTGAATTTGTGCATCATACGGTTCACAACTCTACGAAAATCAGGTAAACTAAATAATTTTTTTCAATGTTGATGTTCATCTGTGATTTGTTGGTTGGATTTATTTAATGAAAATACAAATCTGAAAACAGTAAACTAAATGTAACTTGTTTCATTGACAGATTTACCTTCATTCAGTTAGTTAACATACATGATGTTCTTAGTGTATTTACTGCATACATGTTTTCAGGTATGGAAAAAACAGATTTAGGAAGTGATTTGAATACACTCACATGCAAAAAGACATTAAGAATACGATGCACACCAAGTGTTCGAAGAAATGATTGTATGAAAAATGTTGTAATTAACGAAAGAAAAAATTTTGTTAAAGTAAAAAAACAAATAATAATGAGGTGTTTTATACGATTACGTTATAAAGTTAAGTTGTTTTCGAATATCCATTTAGGGGGTAAGATGAAATGCAATAAGAAACTTTGTTAGGCGTACTTGTTAGGTTTTTAAAGTTTGTTTAGTCAATGAATGTTACTTGTTATGATTTTGGTCTATCCATTTATTAGGTAAGATGAAATGCAACAACAAAGCTTGTTAGGATTACTTGTTATGTCTTTAAACCGTGTGTAGTTAATGAAAGTTAGTAAACTAACATTCCTTTAAACTACAACAAAAAGATTGCATTATATGTTATGAGTCTATGTTTTATTTAAAATGGGTCAACCTTTGAAATGTTTCTTAGAATGGCCGGAGCTGAAAACGATGTTGTGGTTATATCGGATTCTGAAGAATCTTTGGCTGAATCAGAGCAGTTTGATGATGATGAAACTGGTCCGCTGATATTCATTGTGCCATACACCAAACGCTTTGTAATTTCCGACAAAATTATATGTTAATAGGCGTCTAATATGTTTACATAATTTGGAGAAGTTTTGTATTTTTTTTAATATTTGACATCATTAATGGAAATTATTAATATGTTTTGAAACTTATAGCGCATACCAGTTGCGGTAGCATGGATCACAGGAATTGACGAAACCTTGAAAGTTAAGATCGCCAACAGGCAGAATGTCGAGACAAAACATGATGTTAGGGCGGAGCCAAATAAAAACAGTATCAAGTACGTTGTCAAAGGCTGGGCGAAATGGCTTAAAGATAACAACATAAAAGAAGGTGATCATTGCAAGTTCCAGTACTTTCCAAATATTGGTGTTTTGTTCCTTGCCAATGTTTTCCGCTAGTGGTAATGTTTGAAACTTTGAATCAGGGTAGAAGCATAACATATGGTTGTTTTGGCTAATGAAGAAAGGTAGCGTTAGTTATGTAGTGTTAAAAGTTGTTTTGTATGTGGTTAACATGTTTGATAGTTACGATCTTTATGTAGTTTGGACGGCTACTATCTAACCATGTTTGTAAATATCAACCTATTATAGTTTTAGTTTATATCTTATATTTAATATTTAATACATAGTTTGGGCCTTCAAATCAATTGACAACTATAAAACCGATAAACATTTTTAACTAAAATTTGAATATTAGGAACATAAGTTAGTAAATGATAGTAGTTGAATACCATTGGTAATGTCTGAAAAAGGAATTCTTGAGATAACAGCCGCAACATCTAAATAAAAGAGACATAACATAAATATCGCATATCTAGGTGGTTATTGTAGATAAACAAATTAAAGTAACATCACAATAATCCAAAAAGTGTTACCTGTTGAGTTGTTTATATTCACTTCATTATTGGAGTTACATGAAGATCTACGCTTGCATTTTCTTGAAGTGGCTATCAATGTAATAAAGAAAAATGAATTACATTCTAATTAAAATTATTATTATATATAAACAAACAAAACAATGTGAAAGATAAATAAAAAATCACAACCTGAAGTGTTTTCCTGGTTTGATTGATTTCCCGAAGTATTGGAATCATGCTTTGACCGTTTGTACATTGCGAAATAAGTTTTTGTAATAAGAAAGTAATCGTTTGTTCAAAATGCTTACAATACCCTTGTAGTGAAAGGGATGTAGTCGTTGAACTAAAAACTACAAATGAGATGAAGAGATTTACATGTTGTAAATTTTCTTTTTAAGGAAACATAATGTGAACATTTAAGTATATTCATTATGATATTTAATGATTAATTTCTTAATATTGGAAAGTCAACAGTTTAAATAATCTTTTTGAAATTAAATTTAAAAAAACGAAAAAAGTTACTATATATAAATGAGTTTCCAACATTCAAACTTTAATATAAATATTATGCTCAGTATTTACCAAATATAAATTTGGTTTATATGGCAATATTCCAACATTACAACTTTAATATAAATATTATGATTTTTTTTAATAATGGAAACGGGTTAATATTTTAAATAAAACTTTAATATAATAAGAATGTTATTAATACATAACACAATATAGTGATTAATAATATAATCTTCAATTGATATAACAATGGAAAAACACAATAAATACAAAACATAATACATTGTTGTTAAAAAAGTAAGATCATGTCATATCATAGAAAAAAAAAACATAAATTAAATACAAAACGAAAAATCTGATTTATAATGTCATATCTTATTAATATAAAGTTCACGAAGATAAACCACACAACATAGTCATTCAAAAACCAACATAAAGTCTGCCCATAAAATGTTCTGAATATGATTAAAAAGAAATAAACATAGAAAAGTTTTCAAAAATACGGAGATGACTATTAGATTCGGCACACTAGTTTTCAATCTTTGGCTTCAAAAGGCCAGCATTCACATTCAAATCTCCATCTTTATCACCGACACTCTTACGGGGTTTACTTGACGACTGCGAAGAAGATAAATCGACATCATAGACGGCATCCAAATTACGCTTAAGTTGATTCTCAACCATCTCCGCAGAACAGTTCATATCAGCTCCAGATGGTGTGCTAAAGATGCTTTTGATCACATTAGACACCAGAGTGTCTTCATCACCAGTACGGGATACAGAATCCTGTAAACAAAAACTAAAAAGTTATAAAAAAATTGATAAAATAAGGTCAATGGCAAAATATTGAACCATTAGTGAATTAATTAATTTGTAAGACATACCTTAACATCAAAGTTAACATTTGCATTTGAATCAGACAGAACAGCATATAAATGTTCATCATCAGCAGGCTGCATTTATCTCATATATTTCAATAAACATTGTAACGTGGTATAAGTTTTTTATAACAAAAAAGTACAACTAACGTATTGAAGGTATGTCGAACCTGGAAGTCATCAAAATGCCTATCAAGTTCGGAGATGATTGCAGGATTTTCAGTCAACTTCGAGACCGAGTAACCATCTGATTTGTTTTTTATGTTAAAGGAAGCTATGGTTATCTTAAATGCAAACCGCCGATTTAACAATGCCTTCAGCTCGTTGGGAAATTTACCATCGCTGGCCAACTGTTTCATAAACATTAACATTGTCATATTGCATAACTTCGATAGAAAATTTATAAACATAGGAGTTTAAAATATAAACATTAAAATGTATAAACGAAGTAACGAAATGTTATTCACACGATATAACTTACATCAATGTTTTTATCCAAAAGCTGGTTTGCGTTAACCTTTAACAGTTTAACAACTTCACGTTTAAACAACGTCAAAGTGACAATCCCGGTACAATCCTAAACACGAATTTGAACTTTTATCCTGTCAAAATATTAAATAAGATTTTGTTAATAACCATGTAACTTGTTTAGGACAATAAATGAATCAAGAAAATTTACCTGGGAACAGACAAAACGGTCCTTTTATTGCAACGATCAGTCTGACATTCCAAGACAGTTACTTCTTCATGGCCTTCACTTCCATCTTGCTTTGCCTTGCAAATTGTGTTGTACATAACCTTTCTGTTGCAACTCTTACATGCATTGTAAAACCATGACTCTTCTGAAGCAAAGCTCTTAATAGCTCCGAGGATAATAACAAATTTTTGCTGTATACATATATGATAATTTAGAACATTATTAAAGATAAAAATAATAGGTATAAAAAATAAAACAATAAAGTATTGTAACCATACTTCGGAGATTTCACTTAATGCTCCAATTGTACTAAAGGAACCATCAGATAGATATTCCTCAGCCGTTGACTTGATAGCAGAAGAACTCAATCCAGAATAACCGGAAGACGTTGAAACATTAAGCTGAGCAAGGAAACTGTACAGAAAAAATAAGGAATGTTACAAAAGTAATACATATTCAAAAGATATTATAAAAAAGGTAATAAGATTACAGACCTTTTCTTGAAATCCAAAATCTCTTTTACCTCAGAGTTTATGAAGACTCGAGTTACATTATACAAATTGGAGACAAACAAATTACCTGTTGAGTTATAGCAACATGTAAATAAAACGACAACTTGTATAAAAAGCAATATGTAGTTGAATGAAAAGTGAGAGTGTCGGTATAGAATATACCTCCCCAAAATCTGTACTTCCCAAACTGAACAACGACCACAACATTCTTTTCATCCTTATTGTTCTTCTCAAAATCTAAAATCTGATCAGCATAACAACCCCATAACGTGACGTAAATCTGATGGTGTCTACAAAATAAGACTTAAATAATTAAGTTGGTAGTTGTCAAAAATATATAAAATGGGAGAAATATATAAGTAAAAGAAGGTATATATATATATATATATATATATAAGAATGTACTGCAAATCTTCCAAAATAAAGGTAGTCTTCTTATCGTCTTTGCCGTTATTATGATCACTTTTATCATATGACGGAAGACACTTAACCACAAAACCAATAACATCTACAGATTACAGAATAATTAGATTAATATTACATAAAATATATAATATTAAATTGATAAAAATGAAGAAAAAATATAAAAATAAAGTACCAATCGGACTTTTGAAAGACTTGCTATCATCATGAGGATCATCCACAACAGAATCAAATGGAGAAAAGTCAAATCCCCATTCAGCACCAACAGGCTCGTTGCATTCTTGGACAGTAGTGTTGTCATTTAGATTGATCTTGAACGAACTATGAACATATTTAACTTTTTGACGATTTTCACCCATGGAAGGGTTACGAATAGTTAAACATTGATTTTCTTTCAGCAAATGCTCATAACCAGTAGTGTTTTTTTGTAAAACAAATGCCTGCATTTTCGTCCCCTGAAAAACAAAAGTTTTATAATTAATTATTAACAGAAACAAATTAATTTTATATTCAAAAAAACGTATGCATTGGCCTAAAAAAACCTCCTGGTCCATGAATATCATGTCGTAGCAATAAATCTTCCTAGGATTGTTGAAGGTAGGTCTTGTCCATAGCCGGACTATGCGGATTCTGATAGTGTAATCATCAACATTAAGATCAACATTATTAAGAAGTGTGATAGCAGCCTGTTCCATCTCTGAAATTAATCAAAAGAATTAAAATAGGTTACTTGATGATGATATACCACAATTTTTGAAGAAAAGTACATGAAAAACATCGTATGTTAACTGAGGAATCAAATAACTATATGAAATACATTGAAACTCACAAAACTAATACCAGAAGATATGTATATCGAAATATACAAAGTCAGTAGTTGTGATGTGTATGAATCATAACAAATGAGACTTATTTATAAAATAAAGTGAGCACATAATTATGGTAGCGATATTTTTTATTTTAATTATAATTGACAACCTTTACTAAAATATAAAAAAATAGATTAATCTAAATTATTATGATTAATCAGTTTCCATAATTATCAGTTTGAAATTGCAAAGTAAGGACGGAATTTTTATGATTAATAAGTTTCAAAGTAAGGAAGAAATTTTGAATTTGCAACCTATTAAGTGAAAGTTGACTTTCTGTAATTAAAAAGAATATAAATAGCTTATTTATGTTAAATCTTATATAAAAAGCTTATAATATAACAGGTCAAAACTATAATGCAAGGTTTAAAAAATGACAATCATAGTGTTATATTCTATATGTAGTACTACTTCTAATCTAATAATAACAACATAGTGTTATATTCTATATGTGTAGTACTAAGTTATTAATACTATCTTCTACAAATAACAACACTATAATCTATGTGCAGAAAAGAAAAAGATAAAAGAACGAATAGGATCCTCATTATTTTTAATCATGTTAAATGGTTAAAATTTAAAGGTATGATATCAATCAGAACTTAAAAATATGATTGACTTTCATGCTTAAAATTTAAATTTTGTGTATATTTTTTTAAAGCCATAATAATATTTTATAAAAAATAAACAGTAATATTATTATCTGAATACCTTAATATTAATTTCTTTATATATGTAAATGTAGTTTATATATCGTTTTTTATATATCATATGTGTAAATCTATTGGATATATATAACACATTGAACAGTTAGTTATATAAACACGATATTATTTGTAAACAATAATCAGCAATCTTAATATGCGAATATATCAATTTAATTTTATCCTTAAAAGTAGTTTCTATATCGTTTTTGATCTATCATACATGTAGTGGGAATAAAAACTACTAAAAACTTAGATTAAACTTTAAAGACATGGCATATAGTGGTTAAAATAACAGTTAAGATATGAAAATTATATAAAAACTTGAAATTCAAAACAAAAACCAATGTTAAAATCAAAAAACTTGAAAGGCAAAAAACATGCCGTAATTGTCATATAACTAATTACTACGCCTAACATAAGGTACAACCCTCTCAACACTCAAAACCTGCTCATTTTCATCAAAAGAATAGTGAACCTGGTCACGGACCTTAATTCGAGCGGCTTTCATGAACTTCTTCCAAGAGGTTAAAGCGTATCGAAAAGCACCCTTCCTTCTTCTTTCACGTCTGGTACCGTTGGTAATCTGCAGTGGCGGATCCAGATGCAAAAATCTTACAGTCAAATCTTTTAAACCTTCATGAAGTTTAGCCATGCGTGAAACAGGATCAGGAATCCTCTGTATTGTTGTAAAAATAAAAGAAGAATGTTTATTAAGTAAAAAAAATGAGAACACTTGTTTTTTAGCAGTCTGTAAAATGATATTCAAACTTACAAAATAATCTTCACCAGCCATACGAACAAACCGACGAACACCACCATGTATTTGTTCATCAATTTCATTTTCAGCATCAACAGTTGCAACTTCAGCCTGCAAATT
Source organism: Helianthus tuberosus (assembly GCA_030545235.1). Classification (NCBI taxonomy): domain Eukaryota; kingdom Viridiplantae; phylum Streptophyta; class Magnoliopsida; order Asterales; family Asteraceae; genus Helianthus; species Helianthus tuberosus. The sequence goes on along the minus strand of CM060373.1, from coordinate 30,150,910 downwards.
AAAAATATAACATGTATTAAATTAGCATATATAAAATATATAAATAAGTACCAATATGTAATTTACCTCATCAACATCTACGTCAGGATAATTGATTTCAACACCGTTTTTTCCAAAAACTTTTAAATAGAAAAAATTACCAAAACCTTTTGTAAATAACAAAAAACAACCAACCTCCAACTGAAACAGATTAACAATTACGTCCATACCAACGGTAAAACCGACTTTACCGTCAGACGTTTCAATGGAAACGTTAAACGTTTTGTTATCTATCATTACAGTAGAGGTTACATCATTTGAGGAATAATCGTAACTTTTTGGCAAAATACATTGAGGAATGACCTGTAGAATGATAAAAAAAAAAGAAAAAAAGGTTACTATTAATATAACTAAAGTAATAATTCAATACATTAGGAAAAATAATATCAGAGTTTATCTTACATAAAAATTAGATGATGGAGGGAGCATATATGTCCAGAAAGAGCCACGACTAACCCCATCAACAAAATATGTTAATTTAAACGTAGTAGGATCTACAGGATTAAATACTACCAAACATCCTTTGGTTAGTCCCAAGTGTTCTACAACATTGGACCAACCATTAAAAAAATAACTTCCCTTTAGAAGCGCTTAAAAAAATATTAAAGTCCATTCCATCTTCAGTGTGTATCATAACATTAGTAGGGCCTTTATCAACACCCCATAGTTTGGTCGCAGCGTCATCTGGAATGGACTAATAAAACAATGAAATGGAAAATGAATTATAATTATAATCAAAAGATTTAAACAATACAATAATCATAAACTGTATTTAAAAAGAAGAAAAACAAAAGAACACAAATAACTCAAGTAATAATTTTTCATTTACCAAAATAAGTTGGTCTGCTCGATTCATTACCCTACAGAACCAGGGTCCTCTGTAACTGATTTAAAAAATACAATGTTAATAAACTTTAACATGTTAAGGTTATTGTTACAAAAAATCAAAACCATGAAAAAAACACAGATTATAGAAAAATGACATGTTACATAAACAAAATAAATGAACACAAAATACCTTGATGAACTTTCACCCATAGTAAATACCTACAAAAACAGGTTACATAAACAAACGACATCAGATAAATTAATATGCAATCAACATAATTAACAAACAAATGAATCCAATTATGCATTCACACAGAAAATTCATGAAAAAAATAATATGAATGCAGTTATCTATCATAAACATAATGTGCAAAGCAAGTTATGTCAACTGATAATGATGTATGTACTTATGATAATACATGAAAATAAATATGTGTATACACATTTTAGAGCAACAAATAACAAAATCGTGAAACCACATGATTTACACTCAAAATTAACAAAATTTAAAACTCATTAAATTATAAAATCATATTATCATATCAGGAAATACAACAAAATTGACATAAAAAATTCATAGATTACATAAACATGTGAAATACAAAAAATATAAACTGATTTTCCATTACAATCAGTTGAATCAGGGTTTGTATAACACAAAAATAACCAAAAATTCAGATTGAAAAAATCCTATAAACAGAATAATATCAAATAATCAAATAAAAAAATTGATTAATTCATAAAAATCTATATTACATAACAATCGGATCAAGGTTTTCCTATAAACTTGATAGAATGAAAAAAAATTAGACATTACAATTATTCAGCATTCGAATCGGGTTTAGGGTTTTGCATAAACAGCATATTCTTATACAAAACCATAACTTAAAACCCCAAAATCAACAGATTTTTCAATGACAATCCGATTTAGGGTTAATTAAACATAAACATAATTTCAAGCCATTAAAGAAACGAAATAACACATGAGTAATGATTAAAGAAGAAATTTAACATAAACAACTTACAGATTTGTATATCGATATGAGAATTTCTGAATCGAATTAAGAAAAAGAAGAAGTCGAGGAAGAAACAGAAGAATCGAAAAAAATCTATATATGTAGATCCAGCGAATTTCATTGTTATATATGGAAACCGAAGGTATTCTTGGAAGATGATTGGAGTGAAGTTCAAAAGATTATTGTGTGAAACGGTGAAGCCTTAATTAGGTTAAAGAAAGAAGAAAGAAAAGAAAAGACGTGAGGGATGTGGTTTTGGCGGTCAAGAGAAGAAAAAAGGTATTAGTCTAATGCCAAGTGTCAACTAATGGGTTAAGATTATGACAAGTGGCTAAGGATTATTTTGTTTTATTAGAAGTAGTAGATTATTTATAGTATTATGTTGCATGATAGAGGAGAAACTAGAGCAACGTTCGCCACCAGCAACTAAATATCCAAAAAGGGGGAAATATTTTATAGAATCTTTATACAACATGAACATCCATCAATTAATTTATTATTAATATTTAAAATAAAACTTTTCATAGCTATAACAATCTAAAATTTTATATTCTTATATAAAAATATCATTTTTATCTACATGAGTTCATGTTTTATCATTTGTATTATTTTCTTCCTAACTATTTTAGTTCAGAACCCGTAGGCCATTATATATGACTAATTTGGTTTGGTGATGTCGTTATAAACGAACCGAACGAACACGAGACGAATAAGATATTGTTCATCTTCGTTCATTAAGGAAATAAGTGTATTCACGAGCGGTTCATGAACACTTATCGAATAAGATTTTATGTTTGCGTTCGTTGATTCTTAATGAACGTGTTCACGAACGGTTCTCGAACACAAACGAACACTAATAAAAACGGCGAAAGCAATGGAGAATAGAGGTAAATGGCGAAAGAAGCGCTGGAACTTGAAGGCATAATCGTGGAATGGAGGTTGATGTGAATATTGAGGGGGGGGGGGGGGCAGGGAATGATGCATAAACATAGTAAGAATAGGGTTTCCTATTTTAATTGATAGGGTAATAAAATAAATAAAATTTAAAAAGTCTAAAAAGTTTAGATAAAATAAAAGTACAAAAATCGTTCATGAACAACATAAACAAACAAACATGAACGGATGTTCACGAACAAATTACTGTACGTTCACGAACACGTACTATACGTTTATTTTACGTTTACGTTCACGGACACAATCAAACGAACAAGACCTTTGATAATGTTTGTTCATATAACTAATCATACAAAATTTCTTGTTTATGATCGTCCATTTATTAAACGAACGAACGTAAACGAACTTCCCGCCAAAGGATTCACGAACGGTTTGCTAAACGTTTGGTTCGTTTACAACCCTAGGTATGGATAATTTCGTTTGCTTGGTGAATGTTTATGCCACCTGGATACCACAAGATATAGAAGACGCTTCTAGGATAAACTACCTGCATTAAGATTTTCTTACTCTAGTATATATATTGGTGTTAATGTGGAACTTCAATGAAGGTTGGTGTATAGACGATAGATCCTCAAGACATATTTGTAATTCTGGTTTCAAAGTTTGGACGATTATGAAGTGCATGCATACAAGTTAGGCCTTGTAATGAAACACAATTCTGAATCCACTTTATTTAAGATCAGGATTTCAAAAAATTTCATTTGGGAAGTCGGTCTATCCAAACATAGCATGGGAGGCCACAAATTTTAATCGATGAGCCTGAATAGCAAATATATCTAACTATGATGATAATAATCTCTCTTATCAAGTATAAGGGTCTTGTAGTAATTAGTTAGTAGATAGTTTATTATGTATTTGAAACATGTGAATAAGCATAGGGGTATATTGTGGATATACATAGAACTTGATTAGGGATACAAAGGATGCGACACATCAAAAGGTTGTGTCGATCAGAACAGTGGCGCCAAAACACAAGGCCACGTCGATTAAGAGGGACGCCAAAAGGGATGTGTCAATTCCAAGAGACATGATCTTCAGAAGCAAAGCCACGGAAAAAGTCGCGTTGATTCGCAAAGGGTTGTGATGGTTAGATGGTGTCTTTTCAATTAGTATATATAGGGCTTTGTATCTCAATTGTAATTAGCATTTGTAAAAACACATTCAATCAGATTCAATTGAAGTTCCTGTTGTTTTCATTCTGGTTCTTGTTTCTTATAATCAATATCAATTGTGAAGATCGGGCCGACAGTGGTATCAGAGCGTCAGGCTATTCATATTGATTCACTAAATACCGAAATTTGTAAGGCACTAGAGATCGAAGGAAGAATAATCATGCAGTTATGGTTTCAATTGTGGTGAGGGTTGCAGGAGCGCAGAACAGGGTTGTTTTGTGTTCATTTAAAGTGTCGCGAAGAGCAGAAATCAATTCGGTGGTGTTTGCGGGTGAATGAAATCGCGTGTGTAAACTGAATTCAAGAAATCAAGATTTTTCAATACAAGGTTCAATTCAGATTTGCGTATCTAATCTAAATTTACATTATCTTTGTATTAGGTAGTAGTTTGGAAACAAGAAAGTATACGGGGTTGCAAAAGTACAATTTGTCAAAGTGAAAATCATTCGATTGGAATTCATGGCTGATACACCGGATGGTTCAGGTCAATAAGTTGTAATTGTAACATCTGACAAAACGGGCTCCCAAAATCCGACCCGTTTTGAAATTTTTCGAGTTTTATTTTTCTATAATCATGTCGATGGGGAAACGGTGTATAATATGCTCTATGCATATATATATATATATATATAGGACAAAGATCCGTTAGGAACTACCCCTTATTGCGAAAACCGTAAGAACCAGTGTGAACACAAACAGTAATTCCTAAAAAAATCTAAAAAACACCCAAAATTTTTTTTATTTTTTTACTATTTTTTTTTAAAATCGCTATATTTTGTTTATAAAAAAATTCAAAAAAAATTCAAAAAAAAAAAAAAAGAAAAAAAAAATCGAGTAACAGTTATCCATGCACATGTGCATATGTATCATTTCTTTGTCAAATTCCGTAATTCATTACAAATAATAGTCAATTGCACTTTCATTTACACTACCACATGTAATACACTACTTTTTACGTTAACAATGTTAGAAATGCACATGTGCATCTATATGTATCAACATGAAATAAGGTGTTTTGGTACACTACTTTCTCTTTTATCTATCATTCCATCCATAATACACAAGCATGCACATGTGCATTTTTTGTCATTTATTTGACAAATTCCGTAATTCATTATACATATTAGACAATTGCACTTTCATTTACATATATATATAGGGGAAGGTTCAAATGAGAAGAATTTTTTTGTAAGAAGAGAAAAAAATAAATTTCAACCAATAAGAACCCTTCATTTTACTTCATTTAATTTCTGCATTTAATATTAGTGTTAGGGTATATTGGTAAACTTAAATAGATCATTAATTGGTAGTCTTTCTTTTTAATAACTAACTACATTAAATTTGTAACTTATTTTCAAAAAATTTATATGTATATATTCTTTTCCTTATAAACGGATCCTTACAAATATTTCTCATGAAGCTTAACTAAGGGGACTGATCTTGCTTATACATAGAAGTTAAACTTCAGGGATTGTTTGTGTTATGCTAAAATCCTTAATAGAAAAGAAACTAGGACCGCATGACTCGAACTCGGGGTCACCCGGCTCCCCAAGAACTTATAAAACAACTGCAAAACCAACATGCTATCTTTCATTTTGTGCTAGAACCCCTCACATTAAATCCTTTAACCAGAAAGTCTGGTGGTTGAATTTGGATTTTTGCTACCCAAAGACAACGATTTTGCTGTTGTCTTTCCTTTTTCCTACATGTGATACTGATTTCTCGTGAATGAAGTTACCATACTTGATTATAATGAACATGGTCACTTCTTCAAACCATATACATCAACAGTTACCTATTATCAACTTTGTTCCCAAGTCGCTGTCTCAATTCCCGTGAACGAAACCCTAATCGCTGAAAGGATACCCTGTCCGATTGATCGGAAACCCTAGCAACGAAAAGTTGAAGTTCTGCCTGAATAAGGTAAGACTTTATATGTTGCGGTTTTGATCTCGTGATTATCATTAAATTTTGATTTGGTTTCTTAGACCATGTGTAGTCATAAAGCCCCTTTGGGGGCGTTATGCGACAAGTGGCACGCCACGTCATAGAGGGGCTTTATGAGGCGTTATATCACTAGAGCGTGTAGCCATAAATCCCTTACCCATCATTACCTAATCATTAATTTTCATTTTTATTAATTATTTAAAAAAAAACTTTTCTATTTTTTTATTTAATCTCTAAATTATATAAGAAACACTTTTATTTAATTTTAAAAAAATTACAATAAAAAAGCAATACATTTATTCTTCATCTTCATCGTCGTTCTCTCCTTCCACTTCGTTTTCTCCATCATCCAAACCTCCGTCTACAAAGTTCCCGGCTTCGAATTCCTCAACTTCTTCTTCCTCAGAATCTTCTTTGACGTCACTATCGTGTCGAATTGGGCGAATCGCTCAAGCATGCTCGACCAAATCCGCCTTTAACGCGTTATGTATATCCTTAGATCGCAATAGTTGAGCATTCAAGATTCTCCTTTCCATTGTTGCTTAGGTTCCTTCAACTACTTCTTCTGGAAAATAGTTTTGGTATATCGCTTTTCCATCATCCTCTATGATCATATTATGCATAATGATGCAAGCATACATGACCATTCAAATTCTATCCTTACGCCACATACGGCAAGGATTTCTGATAAAATGTCATCGTTGTTGAAGAACCCCAAAACACATCTCGATGTCCTTTCGCGAAAGCTCTTGTAGTTTTTTAAAATATTGTCTTTTCACATCGAGCGTTTTAGAAAACATTTTAACAATATTCGAATATTCCGGGTATATACCATCGCCCAAATAGTAGCCATGTTCGTATTCATTCTCGTTTGCATGAAACCGGCCTTCGGTATCATTCCAGAAATGTAGCCCTCTAACAATGGTGAACACTCGAAGGTATGATTGCTGTTCATACACCCGACTACACCAAAGAAAGCCGACTAAACCCAAAGGTCGTATGACGCAACCGCTTGTAAAACCAAAGTTGGTCCTTTCAGGTCACCCCGTGTATGTTGACCTCGCCATGCGGTTGGACAATTATACCAACGCCATTGACGACAATCCAAACTACCAATCATGCCGGGTATTCCATGCTTTTCTACATGCGCCTCGTATATTTGTTGAAGGTCGTTTCAAGTGTGATTTCTCAAATAAAGTTTTCCATATAACTGGCATATACCTAAAATACAATTAAATATATAAAATTTAATATAAAAGTTTTACTAGTGATATACTTTATAATAAAAATAAATATGTAAAGTGAGTAAAAAAATACCAAAGCAGAAATGTTCCACGCTGTCTCGTGTTGTTTTCTCCCCCGTCTTCGAGTACTCGTCATTGATGTCGTACGTGTTTCCGTAGGCTAGTATGCGTAAAGCGGAAGTTACCTTTTGAATTGAGGTGAACCCTAGATTTCCTCTCGCGTCCTGTTGAAGAACCCCAAAACACATCTCGATGTCCTTTCGCGAAGGCTCTTGTAGTTTTTTAAAATATTGTCTTTTCACATCGAGCGTTTTAGAAAACATTTTAACAATATTCGAATATTCCGGGTATATACCATCGCCCAAATAGTAGCCATGTTCGTATTCATTCTCGTTTGCATGAAACCGGCCTTCGGTATCATTCCAGAAATGTAGCCCTCTAACAATGGTGAACACTCGAAGGTATGATTGCTGTTCATACACCCGACTACACCAAAGAAAGCCGACTAAACCCAAAGGTCGTATGACGCAACCGCTTGTAAAACCAAAGTTGGTCCTTTCAGGTCACCCCGTGTATGTTGACCTCGCCATGCGGTTGGACAATTATACCAACGCCATTGACGACAATCCAAACTACCAATCATGCCGGGTATTCCATGCTTTTCTACATGCGCCTCGTATATTTGTTGAAGGTCGTTTCAAGTGTGATTTCTCAAATAAAGTTTTCCATATAACTGGCATATACCTAAAATACAATTAAATATATAAAATTTAATATAAAAGTTTTACTAGTGATATACTTTATAATAAAAATAAATATGTAAAGTGAGTAAAAAAATACCAAAGCAGAAATGTTCCACGCTGTCTCGTGTTGTTTTCTCCCCCGTCTTCGAGTACTCGTCATTGATGTCGTACGTGTTTCCGTAGGCTAGTATGCGTAAAGCGGAAGTTACCTTTTGAATTGAGGTGAACCCTAGATTTCCTCTCGCGTCCATTCTTTGCTTAAAGTAGTCATACTTAGCTTCCAAATTATCATTAATGCGCAAAAATAATCTTTGGCTCATCCTAAATCACCGTCTAAAAACATTGGGTATGTGAACCGGTGCGGGATCAAAATAGTCTTTCATCAAATGCTCGTTTACGGCTTCACTGTCTAGCAAGATAAAGGTGCTTCTCAAAATGGGGCGTGGAGGAGAACGCCTAACGTGTTCCATGGCTTGTATCGCGAGAGCACATGCACTCGTAACCGCTTCTTCCTCCTCCGCGATTTCTTCGGGTGAAAAAAATCTTCGGTAAATATCGATGAACGAACCTTCCGATGGAGAACCCATTATCTTTTATAAGAAAGTGGGAGTAATTGTGATGAATGAGAGTGTGGTTGAGGTGAATGTGAAGGATAAATGATATATATATATATATATATATATATAGGGTTGGGCTATATAGAAAACCCTAAATATTTAAGAAACCCGGGAAACTCAAAGCTCCCGACTTTTTTTTTTTTTTGAAAAAAATAACACATGTAATATACATGTTTTTAAGAGTTTTGGGCCAAAAAAATCAAAAAAGCGCCGAACGGTTTTTTTTTTTAAAAAAAAACAAGTTTCAGCACTTTCAGCGTTCTTTTGTCTAACACATGTTAGTCAACGAAGTTTTTGGAACTTGTTTATTTTTTTAAAAAAAAAGTTCTCGGCGCTTTTTTGATTTTTTTGGGCCAAAAGTCTTAAAAACATGTATATTACATGTGTTATTTTTTTCAAAAAAAAAAAATGTCGGGAGCTTTGAGTTTCCAGAGTTTTCTAAGAAAGATAGGGTTTTTTGTCTATCCTTACCCTATATATATATATATATATATAGGGGAAGGTTCAAATGAAAACCACTATTTATTGTGAAAACTCGAAAACTAATTAAAAAAGCCAAAAAAACATACCAAATTTTTTTTTTGCAAATCAATTTTTCGCAGGTTTTTATATATAAATTTTTTTTTTCAAAAACAAAAATAAATTTTTTTTTTGTGTAGTGCACATGTGTAAGTAGTATACATGTGTATTATTACACATGTGTAATACAAATTTTTTTTTTTGAAAAAAGTTTTTTTCCATATATAAAAACCAGCGATTTTTATAAAAAAATTGAAAAAAACAAATTTGTGTGTTTTTTAGGCTTTTTTTAGTTAGTTTTCGAGTTTTCACAATAAAAGTGGTTTTCATTTGAACCATCCCATATATATATATATATATATATATATATATGGGACCGCTAAAATGAGAACCACCTCGAGTTGTAAGAACCGTGAGAACTACACCGTACGGGGCGAGGTGGACCAATTTTTTTTTTTCCATAAACGTAGTTGCGTGTATTATAAACACATTTGTAAAAAAAAATTCAAAAAATAATGTCGTGTGTGTAGTTTTGAGCACCACAAGTTTGTGTTTACGGGTACCGTAAATCTAACCGGAAAATTTACGGTACCCGTAAACACAAACTTGTGGTGTTTAAAACTACACACACGACATTTTTTTTTTTTGAATTTTTTTTTTACAAATGTGTTTGTAATACACGCATCTACGCTTGTGAAAAAAAAAATTTGGTCCACCTCGCCCCGGATCAAAAAGTTCTCACGGTTCATACAACTCGAGGTGGTTCTTATTTTAGCGCAATTTTATATATAGGGAGCCGCTAAAATAGAAACCATCCCCAGTTGTAAGAACCGCGAGAACCACTATTAACCAATTAGAAAAAGGGGTAGTTTTGTCATTTAACCCAAATGTCTAATCTTGTTTCTTTTTGCCTCTTTAAAGCTTTCACATCAACCACCCAATTCAAATATCTCATCTCTCGTCTCTCTCTCTTTTGAAATTGAACCTGCAACTAGAGATCCTCTCTCTCTCTCTCTTGAAACCACTATCATCTTCAAGAACCCATAGTCATCTTCAAAACTTATAGATCTGAAAACAGGTGGTTGGTCGGCGGAGGTTGACGGTGGTGGGAGGTTGTTGGTCGGTGGCGGAAGACGGTGGTGGGAGGTGGTTGGTCGGAAGACGGTGGTGGGGAGGTGCTTACCGGGTTTGTCAGGAATGGAGATGTGCCGCCGCTCACCTGGCATCGACGGCAGCAGCGACTGACGGTGGAGCCGCCAGTCCGTTGAGTAGCAACAACGGTAGCCACCAGTCCTGATTTGGCCTCAACCAACCACCACCACCTTTTTGTCTCCAGCACCCCCTTTCATCCATTTATCGGGTAAAACGGTCACCGTACAGTGGTGGCCGGCCCCGTCTACCGTCTGCCGCCACCGTACAGTGATGGCTGGCCCCCCGTCAGCTGTCTGCCGCCGCCGTAACAGTGTTGGCCGGCATAAGGTATTTTTTTATGGCGGAGATTATACATCTCGAATTAGATCTCATTTTGGTTTTTTTGTGAAGTATAATCAATATTTGGGGTTTTTTGAAACCATAATCTTGGAGTTCAATCGTTGGTTTATCTGTATAATTCATGAAGTGCAATCTATATTTATATAGAATATGTTGAGTAAATGATGTTCAGTTTGTGTTAATTTGATTTTTTTTGGACAACCTTCATAAACTAGTTTGTGTTAATTTGTTTTTTTCAACAGTTATTTATATATAATATGATGTGTAAATGATGATCAGTTTGTGTGGGTTTGGTTCAACCCGGTTCGGAAGCTTCGGGTCGGTGGTTCAGTCAAACCAGGGGTTAGATTCAGAGTTGTTCGGGTCGGCAGCTCGAACCGATACTGAGCCAAACCCCTTTTTTAACCTGGTCAGATGATCAGTTTGATATGGTCGATTGGGCGGCGACGATGAAAAAAAACGTAGATTTTGATGACGATGGCGCGGCAAGGACGGCGGAGGGTAGGTTTTTTGAACCTGCAACCCCACTTTTGCAGCCTTTTGATTATCGGATAATCTGAGCCAAACCCCGTTTTTTTTTTTCGAGATACACTTTGTTTTGATGTTGTTGGTTTTTTTATTTTTTCCCCCTAGTCGATGATGATAACAATATATCTGAGACACATCCCGAGTTTGCGATTTCTGGGTGCGTTCGTTTTTGAAAAAAAAGTTTTTGTAAAAAAAAGTTTTTGTAAAAAAAAAGTTAAACCGTAAACATTTTAACGTAAAACGTAAAAAAGTAAAACGTAAAAAGTTTAACGTAAAACGTAAAAAGTTTAACGTAAAACATAAAACGTAAAAAGTTTAACGTAAAACATAAAATGTAAAACGTAAAACTTTTAACGTAAAACGTAAAAAGTTTTACGTAAATCGTAAAACGTTAAAAGTTTTACGTAAATCGTAAAACGTTAAGTTTTTTCCGTAAAACGTAAAAATTTTAAACCCTTAGACGTAAGACGTAAAACGTAAAAAGTTTAACGTAAAAAGTTTTACGTAAAACGTAAAAAGTTTAAAGTAAAACGTATAACGTAAAAAGTTTTACGTAAATCGTAAAACGTTAAAAGTTTAAAAAGTTTAACGTAAAACCTAAAACTTAAAAAGTTTAACATAAAACGTAAACTGTAAAATTTTAAAGTAAAACGTAAAACGTAAGATGTTTTACGTAAATCGTAAAAAGTTTACAGTAATACCCCGTGTTTTCGAGAAGTCAAAGTCAACGACCGATTTCGCGCGACTTGACTTGTAGTAGATTTCTTTTGTATGTTTATTTTAGTTGTATTATGTGGAGTAAGTGTCAATAATTACAATAATCGACGTATGTTGCTCGCCATCTAATCGACTTACGACTGTGAACTATAGGAAGTAACAATGCGATAAAGTTAACTAAGCGATAATCAAATTATGCTAATCGAATCGACATCAAATCGCAACTCGAAGTTATTGTTATACGTGTGTGTGTGCCTTATGTGTTACTTGTGCATGATCATTTATGTTATGTGTGGTATTCAATCGAAACGCAAACGAACTCGAATCACAATCGAACTATGATAATTAGTGGAGAAGGGATAGTGCGAGATATGAGTGGTTGGGATTAAAAGTAATTTGAATAGGAAACTCCATCGCATTCGCATCACTCGCAATCGAAATCAAATCAGCAAAAATCGTCTTGTGCATGATCATTTATGTTATGTGTGGTATTCAATCGAAACGCAATCGAACTCGAATCACAATCGAACTATGATAATTAGTGGAGAAGGGATAGTGCGAGATATGAGTGGTTGGGATTAAAAGTAATTTGAATAGGAAACTCCATCGCATTCGCATCACTCGCAATCGAAATCGAATCAGCAAAAATCGTCGCATCGAACACACGAACCAAGTGCCATCCGGCCGGATAGCCATCCGACCGGGCTACCACTTGGTCATGGTGTCAAGATGCCATCCGACAGAGATGACATCCGACCGGATAGTCATCCGGGCAGGGTACCATCCGACCGACCCACACTTACCTCTTTTGGAATCCTATAAATACCCATGTCACTCTCAAACTTTCTACTTTTGGAAACTCTCTGACCGACCAGCTCGTGTTCCTCACCTTTTCTTCGATTTCTCTCGATTCCGGTAAGATCTCACCCTAAATTTTGTACTTTCTTGATCTACACGCACTCATACACCTTTCTATCTTTTGAATCTTAACTTTTAACCGTGAAATCACTAGATTTGAGGTGTTCTAGGATGATGTCATCATGAGTTCTTGAAGAACTTCATGTTGTGGCCTCAATCCACAAAGAACAACTTAGATCTAACCGATTTCCACACAAATAAACCAAGATCTCACACAGATCTAAACACATTCACAGTGAAAAAGGATTGAAAGATGGTTTCTAACTTTCTTTCAACTCTTTTACACTCAATGCACTCAAAACCGATAGAATCGGGTCTTGTTTTAGTCTCCTGCTTAATCTTAGTGTTGTGCTAGCTCAAGGTCTGGATTCTACTCACGAGACCACAAATTTCGGGTTAAACAAGAACAACCGTCTTGAACTGGTTAACTGGCCGAACTAGGGTGATTCCTGGTCGATCAGGTCACTGGGGTCAAGATGGGATTCTGTTGGTTAACACAATGTCAAAACGTCTCGATAAAACTACAAACAAACAAAATGACCAAGTGTAAGACGGACGGAGCAACCGAGACGGAGTGTTATCCGACCGGACTACCGTCCGAGCGGATAAGCCACCCGAACGGATTGCCATCCGAACGGATCACACCTTGGATCCCACACTTAATCAACTTTATCTGAAGTTTGAGTATTGAACGAATTACCGTCCGACCGGACTACCATCCGACCGGATTACTCTTCGGATCATGAGATACTAGGACTTTAAAGACTTAAACAATTTTCAACATGTTCATTAACAGGGTTGCCACCCGGTCGAATGTCACCCGGTCGAATGGACATCCGACCGAGTGACACGTCGGCTGTGAATTTGTTCCCACTAAGTAACCCTATCACTAGAGTCGCCGTCCGACCGGACTACCGTCCGACCGGACTACCGTCCGACCGGACTACCGTCCGACCGGACTACCGTCCGACCGGACTACCGTCCGAACGGACTACCGTCCGATCGACCGACTTGAAGGATAGAGATACTTCAATGTTTTCAAAATTCTACAACGAAAACTTCAAAGGACAAGCCATCATACACAAACACATCAAAGGAAGAAACAATCCACTCGAATAGTCATCCGACCGGACAACCTGTCCGACCGAATGACCATCCGAACGAATTGTCATCCGCACGAACAAGCCGTCCGATCGGATTACCATCCGACCAAACTGCTGTCCGAGCCACTAACACATTACATCATTTTACGTGCCACTTATCATTATGCTATCAAACTACTCAGGCTAACCCTACTCGCTAAGCACTCCCTTCAATCCATTCATCGATGTGAGCATACTCGATCCCTTTTTGCTTTATGCACTTTTGGGTGTAACATACGTTACGAATATTCAAAACATAACAAACACACTACTCAATACTATTTGAACGCTAACCGTTAATGCATGTTATACGTGGCTTATGAATGCTTGTTTGTTATGTTTACACATGGAATGTTGTCTACCTGCCTTAGCAACGATAGTACTATAGTTTGGACTCAGCACCTGTTCGCAGGGGTTGTTAAGGACATTCACTTGCATGGATTACGGTGGTAATCATGTATTGCGAACTGCCTCTGGCAGTCAACCCGCAGTCATTGGTATCGATGGGTCTATGTCGATAACTAACGTGCTTCATTTCACTATGTGTACGTGCTGGTTATGCGTAAATGAATTCGAACTCTATATGCTATTATCAAACTTGTATGCTCACCTGTACATTATATGTATTGACTTTATTTTAACGTATGTGACAGGTGCTTAGGATGCACATCTGGTAGGAAATCGAAGATAGAATAAGGCTCTAGAGGCCAACAAATAGTTGTCTATACTAATTGAATCAAGGGTCTCTAGAAGCAGATAAACAATTGCTCTATTTAAATCTGAGTTGTCGGAATAGACTATTTGCCTAGATTTTGTCTGTGATAATTTTTTTACCTTTTGAGACATGGTATGGGACATGTTATTTTCACTTTTGTCTGTAATAATCTTGATTGAACAAGTTTCATTTCACTTTTACTTTTTCATATGATTCTTTTGTAATGTGAAAAGCCAATTTCATTGAATCATACTCCTTTTTCATTTCCTGACAAACTTTTTCTTTTTGTAAACATTCGTCTATCATTTTCAAAACATTTTCTTTCAAAACTTCATTTTCTTTTTCTATATTTTTACATTTTCCTGAAAGTTTTTCATCATTATCTTTCAACACTTTTTTGTTTTCTAACATTTCTTTGCATTTATTTTTGAAAACTTCTTCAATTTTTGTGAATTCAAGATCTCTTGTTCTGAACCTTTCATCTTTTTCAGTACAAGCACTGCACGTTTCCATGCATTTCTTGCACTGTTCAACAATTTTGATTTTAGTTTCAGAATCAGAATTTACCTCAGTGATTGGCACCTCGGTGTTTGCTGCAACTACTGCCTGATCAGCTTCTTTCCGTTGCTTCTCATCAACAACTTCAACATCAACACCAACATCACCAACAACCAAATTCTCATTCTTCACTTCTGCCAAACTTTCAATTTTCTTTTCATCTTCTACAACTTGTTGTTCTTCGGTAACAACTTTCTCAATCTCTTCATTCACCTTAACTTCTTCTTTCACTTCTTCAACAATCTTCACATCTTCCTCTTTAACTGCTTCGACTTGGACTTCCTCGGCTACCTTCTTCAAATCATTTACCAGATTCTCAATATTCTTCTTCATTCTTTCTTCATTCCTCTTCCTCAGTTTTGTTGTCATCGCATCTCTGATGATTTTATCCAGCCTTTTTACATATGTTTTGTCTTTTGCAACATTTGAATAATATTCGCCGGACCGAGGAATTACAAAAAGAACATCATCGTGAACTATGTCACTTCTTGGAACAACAGGTTCTCCTTCTTTGTTGACGAAACATTCTTGTTTCTTATCCCATCTTTTGTTTCGAACAGCATTTTCATATTCTTCCTGCATCTTCTCAATTCTGCATCCAACAATAAAAATTTCTCTCTCAGTTTTCTCTCTCAAAATCTCTTTTCGAGTTTTCTCTTTTATCTCAGCTGTGCCTTTTTCTTCTTTGTTTTCCTCTTGAATTTCAGCAACAAAAGCATAATGATCATGTCTTTTGTGAAGAATTTCTGCATCTTCCTTTGTAAGAATTTTTGCATCTTCCTTTATTCTAATTTTGAATCGATAATCAATACGAACTTCTTCTGGGCAAATTTGACTCCAGTCAAATCCTTCATCATCATGGAAAACTGCACAAGCTCTTGATTTCGGTTTATCTTCAATCATTTTCGGCTCTTCTTTGCTTCGGTGGTAGATTGCCTTCCGGTAGTAATCATCATTGAATGGATGTTGATTTCCACCAGCTGCAGAATTATTGCATTCTCTCTTGAAATGACCTTTTTGCTTACATTTGAAGCAGGTTACTTTGGATTTGTCAAATCCAAGCTTCGTTGATGGACCGCCCAATGATTGCTTCCCAGTAATCTCCATGTATCTTTCAGCTCTGCGAATGCAACTTGCCAGACACCAACGGATGTCAATGAGTTCCATCTCTTCCGGATCAATCTGGTCGTAGTCTTCTTTGGTTAGTTCGGAGTTTCCAATTTTGCCAGCTACCAGACCTTCATACGATTCCAGAACAGATGCAAGGAAACTCATTTGCTGCTTTGTTGCATTGATGCTCATTGCAGGAGAATTTTTCAATTTAAGAGCAATGTTGCACAATATCTCCTCTGCTTCTGCAAGATTTGTTTTTGAAGATGAATGATATCCAGAATTGTAGCTCGATGAGGTTGTTTGTGGTTCTTTCATCTTCTCACCACTGAATGCTGTCTTTGGTGAACTATCAGCTTTCACCGAAGGTAAATTGCTTTTGTAGTACAGACCAACATTCTGATGATGTGATGAACTGCTCATCTTGCTTTGCTTTTGCAATTCCAGATCATGACTTTCAATTTTTTCTAACAAAACATCAAGAGAAATTGTATCATACAAAGCATCATTTTTCAGAATAAAAACAAACGTTTGCCACTGATCAGCTCGTGGTAACGCTTCAATTACTTTGTCGACTGTTTCTTCTCTGGTTTTCACAATTTGAAACCTTTCAAGCTCAATTTTTAAATGACAAAAGCGTTCTATCATTTGCCTAACAGATTCACCTTTTAAACTATCAAACAAATCGAACTCCTTTTTTAATAACGCAATTTTTTTTTCTTAATTTGTTTACCCCCCTCAGCTTTCACCTGCAAAGCTTTCCACACAGATTTTGAAGACCCATCATGATTAACAATGAAAAAATATCATCTCGAACTGATTGTTGGATCAAAGCAATCATCTTCTGTTCATGTGAAAATTGCTTTTTGTCTTCCTCTGAAAAACTTTTGATCAGAATTTCTTCACCTTTGTCATTAGTAGGTTTATCATACCCAAACTCCAAACAAAACCAACTTTCATGTGCATACGCTTTAGTCCAGTTGATAAACCTTTCTTTCCACCAGACATAGTCCTCAATATTATCAAGCTTAGGTGGTTTCGAATAAGTTCCATAAAAGTTGTCATGTTTAATGTTGTCTTTGATTGTTTTTGTTATCGCTTTGGGTGTAGCATCTGAAGCTCCCACTGTATCCGAGGTAAACGCGTTGTAGAAAGTATTGAAAAATTCTTCAGCCATGATGAAAATTCTTGAATCAATATACCTGGAGACAAACAATCAAACAAACACAATCAGTCTAAACACTATTAAACAACTTGAAAAAAACTGACACTCGGTTGACGTGAAATGATCTTGACGCGAAAAATCCACTTTCAAACGAAATAAGGATTTTCAAGAGAAATCACTAGTTGAAGCGACATAGCAACTTTCAAGCGAAATCCCTAAATGACCCTTCAAGCGAAATTAGAACTTCAAGCGAAATCAGATGAACTTTCAAGCGAAATAGCAGATTCAAGCGAAATTAAAATTTGAAGCGAAATCAGCTATACTTTTCAAGCGAAATCAGAATGTTCGTTCAAGCGGAATTACGTTTTTGGTCCAATTTTGTCATTTTTACTTCGAATTTTAATCTGAAACTCTCAAGGGTTTGTTAAAACACTGTTTCGCATGTAGTGTGAAAAATTCAATCCATTTTGACCGTGAAATCTTGTCCAATTTGAAAAAGAAGGTGTAGAAGTCAGAAAACAAATGCAATCAAGCTGAACTCTTCCTCCTGAGCTCTGATACCACTTGTAGGATCGTTGTACGACCTGACTGAGTCGATCAGAAGAGTTGTTTATCCGAATCAAAGGCGGAATCAATGACACGGACGCTCGATACAATTTAAATGTCTCTTATATTGATATAATAGTGATTACAGCACCTGGAGACAATCCGGCAGCACTTCGTTACCGAATACAAGACCCTTATTCCACTCCAAATGAAACGGCAAGTGCTCCTATATATAGTAGTTCTGATTTCGCTTGAAATGGACAAGACAAGTTCAAGCGAAATTAATAATGTTGATTTCGCTTGAACATGCTCTTGACAGTTTCAAGCGGAATCAGCATAAATCCCACTAAACTCAGTTTCTAGTACCCCGAGCACTGATTATCCTATCCTATTACATTACGTGACTCGATACAAGACGAAGTCAATAGACATAGTGCACTAACACACATCAAAGGAAGAAACAATCCACTCAAATAGTCATCCGACCGAACAACCTGTCCGACCGAATGACCATCCGAACAGATTGTCATCCGCACGAACAAGCCGTCCGATCGGATTACCATCCGACCGAACTGCTGTCCGAGCCACTGACACATTACATCGTTTTACGCTCCACTTATCGTTATGCTATCAAACTACTCAGGCTAACCCTACTTGCTAAGCGCTTCCTTCAATCCATTCATCACTGTGAGAATACTCGATCCCTTTTTGCTTTATGCACTTTTGGGTGTTACATACGTTACGAATATTCAAAACACAACAAACACACTTATCAATACTATTTGAACGCTAACCGTTAATGCATGTTATACGTGACTTATGAATGCTTGTTTGCTATGTTTACACATGGAATGCTGTCTACCTGCCTTTGCAACGATAGTACTATAGTTTGGACTCA
The DNA here is from genome assembly GCA_030545235.1 of Helianthus tuberosus. NCBI lineage: Eukaryota > Viridiplantae > Streptophyta > Magnoliopsida > Asterales > Asteraceae > Helianthus > Helianthus tuberosus. Next base: position 30,132,043 of record CM060373.1, on the reverse strand, counting down.
GCACCTGTTCGCAGGGGTTGTTAAGGACATTCACTTGCATGGATTACGGTGGTAATCATGTATTACGAACTGCCTCTGGCAGTCAACCAGCAGTTATTGGTATCGATGGGTCTATGTCGATAACTAGCGTGCTTCATTTCACTATGTGTACGTGCTGGTTATGCGTAAACGAATTCGAACTCTATATGCTATTATCAAACTTGTATGCTCACCTGTACATTATATGTATTGACTTTATTTTAACGTATGTGACAGGTGCTTAAGATGCACATCTGGTAGGAAATCGAAGCTAGAATAAGGCTCTAGAGGCCAACAAATAGTTGTCTGTACTAATTGAATCAAGGGTCTTTAGAAGCAGATAAACAATTGCTCTATTTAAATTTGAGTTGTCGGAATAGACTATTTGCCTAGATTTTGTATGTAATAATTTGTTTACCTTTTGAGACATGGTATGGGACATGTTATTTTAAATTGATTGGTAATGATAATTGTTATGGAAACTTCTGGACAATCTGTTCCGCTTAGTGCCATGCCCCGATGTTTCCGCCATCGGTTGGGGTGTGACAGATTGGTATCAGAGCCATAACTATAGGGAATTAGGCAAGGCACGACCTAGTCCGGGTCGATGTCTTAGAGACCTAGTCTATAGTTAGGAACCGACAGACCGACTTGTGCATATCTGTTAGGGATTATGTATGAGCCTGCTATTTCTCGATACTCTCGCTTACTCTACACTATCACTGCACTCGAATTTTCAACTATGAAAGAGTAACTAAGTCAAGATTAGGGGTGAAAACCGCAAACTCTCGACTGAAATTGCTAATCAACCCGTATTTTATCTACCAACAAGGAGAATTATGCCAAATCAGGAGTGAAATCCGTATTTTGATAAATAATCTCCTCTATTTTATCAAAACAGGAGCGAAGTTGTTAAGCTAGGGGTGAAACCCTAACCTTGACGACTTGTTCCGCCCATTTTACAAAACTCTCACCAAAGCCTCGACGAATTCCAACGACCTGAAGTCACGATATGACTAACGGGATGCGTGCCCAACGCACAAGAATCGAGGCAAAGGCACTACCCGGTAGGTCAAGTGTGCACAACAAGTCCTTGTGAATAGTCGAACCACTTTGGTTAGTCGATGTCTAATAGCCGCAGATGATCTATTTCTCGATTTTCATGTGTTTCAATTCTGAGCCCGCAACTGCTGACTCTGATGATTCGTCGATTTTATGTGCTTGTATGTGTGTTTACCTGTTTATGTGTTTAAATTTTGGAGATTTACTCGATTTTTGCTTTCACTTCAATCGACACGCACGACTCGCGCTGCATCTCTACCTCAAAACGTTAACAAATCACTAAACTATAGACGACCTTATGCTATTTTATACGCTTATACTATACTCGATGTATTAATCGCGATCGCAATTTAGACCTTAGATGAAAGATACAGTCAGAATACCCCCGTGTCCCTATATGCATCTTGTGAATTCGTGCTTATGTGTTTTTGTGTTTATATGAATCTGTGATTACGTGTTTGTGCGATACATGTTACATTGCGTGTTCCTAGGCTTTAGTAAGTAGTAGACGTGTGAGGTGGGATTCGATTATGATGTGTTGAGTCCTGTGACGATGTCTATTGCAGACAATGTCATCTGGATCCCATCACACACCACTTTCTCGTCAAGAAAAGAGAGACAAATGTCTTGCTGCTATCATCGCTAAACATGTAGCAAAAGCCGTGATTGATGTCTATGAGAACGTCAGCAAATCATCTGAGGAGTCGAGAACCGAAGCTCCTAAAGCTACTACCAAAGCTCCCTTCAACTTCAAGCAGTTCAAGTCTTGTGGGCCAAAGGAGTTCACTGGCGAGCATGTCCCTACAGCATTGTTCCAATGGTTTGATTCCATTGAGGTCACACTGCGACAGAGCGGTTGCCCCGGCGACCTCCGCACTCTGAATGCTACCGGCGTCTTCCAGTCCCGCACATTAGACTGGTGGACGGCTGAGAGAAACAAGCGGGGAAACGATGCAGCCTACGGTTTGTCGTGGGATGAACTCAAGGATGTCATGTTGGAGGAATTTTGCCCTCCTCATGAGCGCCAAAAGTTAGAAGATGAATTCTGGCACATAAAGCAGAAGGAAGGTGAAAATGTTGCACTCACTGCTCGCTTCAAACAGCTCAGCATCATCTGCCCTGACCAAGTCAAGACCTCAGACATGGCAATCAAGAAATATATCCGAGCCCTTCCTGACTCTGTTGCAGATTTCGTGAAAGCGGCTAAGACTAAGACGATCGAAGAGACTTATCTACGGGCCGCTGAAATCAACGACAAGCGGGTCAAGGCTGGTGTCTGGGATAAAACTCCAAAGTACCTGCATCAAGCTACCACCGCCGCACCAACTGCTGAAACCACCACCTCATCGAGCAACAAGAGGAAGAACAAGAGAAAGAACAGCTCCAACAACAAGAACTGTGCGATCACTGCTGCACCGATACAAGTTGTACCAGCCCAACAGCGTCAAGTAGCGGCACCTGTGGCAAATGCACCTCTTGCTAAGCGTGCATACACTGGGCCACACCCGCTTTGCCCTACTTGCACCTACCATCACCCGACTGCCATCGCTTGCCGGTTCTGTGCTCATTGCAATATGTACGGCCATTTCACTACCAACTGCCGTGCTCGACAAGGTCCTGCTCATCAAGCTCTACTCACCGCCCCTCAGGGTCAACAAGCTCCTCTGGCACCCGCGGTCAACGCCAGAGCCTGCTTCGCATGTGGCGATCCTAACCATTTCGCCAACATGTGCCCAAACAGGGTTGTGAAGCAAGAGCCCCAGCAGCAGCCTCAGCAGTAGCAGCAACACCAGCAGCAACAGCAACAAGCAGCACGCGCACGAACTTTCAACATCAACGTGCGTCAAGCCCAAGCCGACAACAACGTGGTCAATGGTACGTTCCTTGTGAATGGTATTTATGCTTCGTGTTTATTTGATACTGGAGCCGATAATTGCTTTGTGTCGTTCGAATTCGAAAAGCACCTTAGTCGTAAGCGCTCCCGACTCTCCTCGACGTTTGATGTTGAAGTCGCTACCGGAAGAACCGTCGCCGTAAATTCTGTACTTTGTGATTGTACCCTTGAGCTCAACAATCACATCTTCCCAATCGACCTCATTCCAATGCAACTCGGAAGTTTTGACGTCATAGTAGGCATGGACTTTCTTCGCGAAAACCATGCTGAAGTTGTGTGCTTCGATAAGATGATTCGATTCTCGCTCGCGAATGGTGATATATTATGTGTTTACGGTGAAACCGCTTCGAAGGGTCTCAAGCTCATGTCATGTGTCCAAGCCAGCAAGTATCTCCGCAAGGAATACAGAGCTTTCTTGGCTAACATTGTAGTAGCGGGGAAGGAAAAGAAAGAGAAGAAGGAAGTGAAAGACGTTCCTGTGGTTCGAGAATTTCCTAACGTTTTTCCAGAGGATCTTCCCGGACTACCACCAAGTCGTGATATTGACTTTCGAATCGACCTCATTCCTGGAGCCAACCCTATTGCCAAAGCTCCTTACCGACTCGCGCCGTCCGAGATGCGTGAACTTTCAAACCAACTCCAAGATTTAGCACTCCTTTTCGTCAAAGAGAAGGATGGGTCGTTCCAGATGTGCATCGACTATCGGGAATTGAATAAGTTAACTATCAAGAACCGCTATCCCCTACCTCACATCGACGATTTGTTTGATCAGCTACAAGGTGCTACGTGCTTCTCGAAGATCGATCTACGCTCAGGTTATCACCAACTACGTATTCAAGAGGAGTATATACCCAAAACCTCGTTTCGCACTCGATACGGCCATTACAAATTCGTTGTTATGCCTTTTGGTTTAACCAACGCACCCGCGGTTTTCATGGATCTAATGAATCGCGTGTGTAAACCATATCTTGAACGTTTCGTCATCGTATTCATCGACGATGTCTTGATCTATTCTAAATCGAAAACCGAACACGTGCAACATCTACGTTTGGTTCTCGAGCTACTCCAGGGGAATCAACTCTATGCGAAGTTCTCCAAGTGTGAATTCTGGTTGGAGGAGGTTCAGTTCCTGGGTCACATTGTCAATAGTCAAGGTATTCACATCGATCTTGCGAAGATTGAAGCTGTTAAGAGTTGGATTACACCTAAGAACCCATCTGAAGTCCGTTCTTTTCTCGGACTAGCGGGCTATTATCGACGATTTATTGAAGGATTCTCAAAGATCGCTGTGGTGCTTACCGCTCTCACGCATAAAGACAAGCCTTTTGTTTGGGGAACTGAACAAGAGTCTGCCTTTCGAACCCTCAAGCACATGCTTTGCAATGCTCCTGTTCTCACATTGCCCGACGGAAACGACGATTTCATTGTCTACTGTGATGCTTCCAACCTCGGTCTCGGTTGTGTCCTTATGCAGCGGGACAAGGTTATAGCTTACGCATCTCGTCAGCTCAAAATCCACGAGAAGAACTATACAACCCATAATCTCGAGCTAGGCGCAGTTGTTTTTGCGTTAAAGATTTGGCGACACTACCTGTATGGTACCAAGTGTACGATCTTCACCGATCATAGGAGCCTACAACATATCTTTAATCAGAAGGAACTTAATATGCGTCAATGTTGATGGGTAGAACTTCTCAACGACTATGACTGTGAGATTCGTTATCACCCAGGCAAAGCAAATGTTGTTACCGACGCACTCAGCAGACAGAGCTATTTGCTTAGCACTCGTAATGTTCAAGCGCAACACGATCTCGAAACCCTCATTCGCGAAGCTCAACATGCATGTTTTAACGAACGCACCCTGAAGAAGAAAAGAATCTACCACGATGGAGCCCAGCTTGTGAGCAAGTCGAATGGGATATTCCACTTTCTGGACCGAATTTGGATCCCTAAACGGACCGATTTGCGACAGCATCTGATGGACGAAGCCCACAAGTCCCGATATTCTATTCATCCCGGTGCCGACAAAATGTACCAGGATCTTCGCTATAAGTACTGGTGGCCGGGCATGAAAAGGGAAATTGCTCTCTATGTTGGAAAATGCCTGACCTGTGCAAGAGTTAAGGCTGAACATCAAAGACCCTCTGGCTTACTCGAACAACCACCGATCCCTATGTGGAAGTGGGAGAGTATAGCTACGGACTTTATAACAAAGCTTCCGCACACGTGATGTGCGGTAAAGTGTTATATATATTAGGTGTATATTTTAAGCCCCTTTAACACTTATTTTAGCCAAGTTTTAAATTTATAAAACACGATATTTTACTAACACTAAACACACATATGGGCAAGTGCACCCATCGTGAGCGTAGTATAGCGTTGGTAAGATACCGAGGTCGTCCAAGGACACAAGAGCTTTTAGTACCGGTTTATCCTCAACGTCTAATCAAAATAAAAAGTTTAGAAAAATGTTTTAAGCTAAGAAAAATAAAAACTAACTAAAATGCTGAAAAATAAAAATAAAAGAAAAACAAATAGACAAGATGAATCACTTGGTTCCGACTCGTATCTAGTATAACCTTTGATTATTTCCGCACTTTTGCACATAATTAAGAGATTATCTTAGTTATTGTAGTAGGCCCCTCTTTTGAAGGTGACGTTACCCTCACCCCAGTAGTTTGAGTCAGCAAGGATACAATCCTAAAAGGGTGGATTATTGGAAGATAATGAATTAAGTTATTAATGCAGTATTGTGGTAGGCCCCGCTTTTGGCGGTGACGTTACCCTCGGCTAAGTAGTCTGAGTCAGCAGGGATACAGTCCTAAGTAGCCGGGTTATAGTATTAATAGTAGTTAACTTATGAGGGGATCAAAGAGTTTGGACCCCCGCCATCCAATACCGTGAAGTATTGAAGGAGGTCCTACTAAATTTAACCCAGGTCCATTGCAGGACCTCTAAACGCTGAACAATGGCAAGACCTTTACCAAACCGTTCCCTTAACCCCCGACCAGGTAGCCAACATACCTCCATATAGACCGTGGAGATATGAATGGTGAAAATCCTTTATTTTATATAGACAGTAAAATAATGCCAAGACACCACGGACAAACGATAAGGAAAGATCACCTTCAACATAAGTAACTAGTTATTAAAGTCATTAATACAAAACCAAATAAAAAGTGCAAAAGATTAGAAATAAAAAGTATTATACTAGACACTTTGTCTTCACCAAGTGATGTAAGAGACTTAGGCAAACATGGCCTTGATTGTCAAGAACTCTTACGATCAATCTTGGATCCCGAGACGACTCACACACTCTATGATGGACAATGGATGATGGTGGTGGATGATGGTGTTGTGATGGTGGTGGGTGGTGGGTGGTGGATGAAGTGTGAGAGAGGTGGTGTGCCAAGGGATGAGTTGAAATGAAACCAAGCACTCCTATTTATAGGCTGAACAGAGGGCTGGGCACGGCCCCGTGTCCGCTGGGCACGGCCCCGTGCCTGTCTGATACTCTCTCTCTTCATTAATTGTAATTCCCAATTACAATTAATGCGCCTGCAGTACTTTCGCCACGCCCCCGTGCTCACTGGGCACGGCCCCGTGGTGGGCAATAGAAGCTTCTATAGGTTTGTCTTTTCTGCTGCTTCTTGGGCACGGCCCCGTGCTGGCTGAGCACGGGGCGTGTTCAGTCTTCTGCCTTCTCTATTTTGCTTTGGAAGATGCCGTTGAGGGGTCGGGCAGTCCACTTATGCTCCTTTCCTTGTATTTATGTTAGATTTAGCTGTCTTTTTGCTTCTTTTGTGAATTTGAGCTCATTTAATCCTGAAAATACAAAAGGAAGACAAAAACACTCTTTTTCCAACATTAGTACTTAAAAAGGGTTAGTTTCATGCCTCAATTGATGTAATTTATATGTTGCATTTTACACACATCAACACGTCATCAGGTCACAACAACATTTGGGTTGTTGTTGGTGCATGTTTGTGACAACAGCTTAGATTTGGTCTTTGGATATCTTGTAATTAGTTAAACGGTAAACAATTAGCGGGTTTAGCTTTGTATTAGTTTGTTTATATAGTTTGGGCTAAACAAAACCCACATTGGGTGATGGGGGATGATTTGGGCCTAGCCCATGTAGCAAACCCAGCCTAATGTTGCAACCTTGTGTTATATAAACAAGGCTAGGCTTTAGGGTTTAGGGTAATCAACCAAAACAGAATTTGAGAGGCATTGAAATTCGTGAGAGCTAGACTTGGACAAATTTGAGTGTGGTTAGGGTTTAGATTGATTGTAATACGTTTGTTTGATAATCAATAGTAAACCCGGTTTGAAAGTGAATTGCTGTTTCTGTTCTTCTACTTGTTTCTGTGATATTCTGATCAAGAGGATTCCGCACTCTTGATTGGAAAGACAATTCTGTGAAAGATCCATACGAATAGGGGACCTATAATTGGTATCAGAGCATTAGGCTCTTGAAGGCTCGGTTCAGAATTGTGCTTGACAGATTTGGGTGGAAAAATTTCGAAATTTTTGAAACCTGAAATTAGGGTTTCGAAATTTTTGAGTTCTGATAATCTTTCTGCGATTTTGTTTGTGTTTAATCAATCTGTGTGCTTGATTTGGCTGATTTACAGGTTTTCAGGATTGTTCTGGCTGTTTGGTTGAGAAATTCGGCTAGATAGATTTGAAGATTCGAAGATTGTTCTTCGTGGTCTTCATAATTTTCGAAAAAATTGGACTGATTTTGGTGTTTTGATTTTGCAGGAACTGTTTAAGGACTCTGGAAAATCATCAAAAGTTTCGAAAAGATTAAGTTTCCAAAGTTACAGATCAGCGAAATTAATTGTACTAGCGAAATTAATAGTCCAGTGAAGTTATCGGCGAATTTAAAATCCAAAGGCGACTTTGGTAACCGTGTAATTGTCCACAGCGAAATTACCACGGTTTTCAGCGACTTTACCAGTCCTCGTATTCACGAAATTAAGCAGCGAATTTGACCTAGTTGCCCAGCGAAATTAACTCAGGACCAGCGAATTTAAGTGATTACCCAGCGAAATTAACAGCATATTTAAAGTGGTGGAATATTTTCTGGCAAGCGTAAGAAATAATTCACTGTTTTGAAAATAGAAATTGATCCGTAGCCCGTTTGACAGAACCGTTTGGACCGTTAGATTCCTTGCATTTTTAGGGTAAAAAAAAAATCCCTTGTTTTCGGAGATTCTAAAGGTGTAATTTGGTAACCACTGGAAAATCCCGAATTCGGTTTTCGACATTATATATCATTGGATTTGTCTTTTCGAGACGATTCTAAAGGTGTAATTTGGTAACCATTGTTTTCGGAGATCTTTTGTACGGTTTTAACAGTCTGTTACGTTAAAATGTCAAACATGATGAATTTGAAAGCACCTAAGATGATGAAGGTGGAGAATTATCTTACATGGAAGGACAACTTCAAATCCTTCATTGAATCTCAGGATGCACGCATGTGGATCTGTATAGAAGATGGGTACACAAACCCAACACACGATTTTGAGGGCAGACCACGTCGAACAGGCTATGTGAACATGCAAGAGGATGATAAAAGGAAGTATGAGGCTGAAAAGAGAGCCTTGGCTGCGATAAAGATGTCTTTACCTGATAGCATCAAGCATACCTTCACAAAGTACAATAATTCAAAGGATATGTGGGATGCATTACAAAAGCGATATCAGGGAAATGAGAGTGCCACTCAGGCATTCATGGCAGAGATAGTGTCAGTTGATGAGGCTGAAACTACTGTGAGTGATGCTGAATCTGAAGTGAAAAATGCTGAAGCTCAAGTGGAGAATGCTGAAGCAAAAGTGGATGCTGAAGTAGAGAAGGAGAGTGAAGCTGAACAGGTTGTTGCTGAGGAAAATACAGAAGTTCATGAGGAAAAGGTACAATCTAATTCTGTGTGTTTAAGATGCCGTGAACTACAGGGTGAGGTTGACAGATTGACAACACAAAACCAAAGTCTGGTAAGTGAGATGTCTAACATAAAAGAAGCAAACTTTTTTGCTAAAAGAAATGAATCTACATACTTGAAGAAGATAAGAGGTTATGAAAGTGAAATTGAAGCTTTAACATGCAAGTTAAATGAAAAACTTCAAGTAATAGATTTAGCTCATGACATGATGGCTGAGAAAACAAAAGAGATTTCTGAAAAATGCAAAGAGTTGTCAGATGCACAACTCAAAATTGTTGAACTTGAAAAGAAATTGAGTCAATTCAGAGATTCGTCTTTTGTAATGAAACACATGATGGGTGGGTTAAAGAAGAGTAATGACAAGACCAGTGTGGGCTTCCAGGGCTTTAATGAAGTTCCACCTCCTCTTAGTCATGACTATTCTTTCTTGCCTAGTGAAGATGAGCTAGCAAACTTTATAGCATCTGCACCAAGTAGTTTCGGATCCACATCAAGTCAAGGTGATGGATCTGAGAGTGATGATACTAAGAAGAACAATAACAGCGAATTTTTTAAAAGGAAAAATTCACAGCCTAATAATAAAAATCAAGCTTTTGTCAAAAAGATTAATTTTGTTCAAGGTAGTGATATGAAAAACGAAACTGCTGTTATTGAAAATGAATCGAATGTAGAGTTTGCAAAAAATAAGAACATACAAAAATCTGAAATCATGCAAACTAAACAAGGTTCATCTAAGGGATCATCACCATCTGATAAGGGATCTACCTCAGAGACTCCAGCTAAGAAGTCTTCGAAAAGGAGATCGTGCTTCAAGTGTCACATCAAAGGACATGTAGCTAGCTGCTGTCCTAACAAAAAGAGTGAAGCAAAACTTAGTGAAAAACAGAGAGGGAAATTACCAGTGAAGAAAGGTGATAGTGAGGAGAAAGGATCAAATTCTCAAAAGAAATCTGCTCCTAAGCAACCAGAGAATGTTGATGTTGGTGTAGATAAGGCTGGAACAGGAACTCCACAAGTTCCTCGTTTTCAAAGAAATCAACCAAGATTTCAGCCTAGATCTCCACCAGGCAGATATGACAGACCTAGAAGCAGTTCACCTAGAATGAACAATTTTAATGGAAATTCAAGTAATTTCAGAAGTCAAGGTCAATATCAAAATCGATACCAAAATAATGGTGGTCGAACTTTTTATAACAATGGCTTTAGAAATTACAACAATAATGCTTCTTGGAATCAAAATTCAAGATACCCAAATCAAAATTTCCAAAGGTCAAATAGTCCAAATACGTATAGGAACCCTCAGGACCAAAGACCTAGTGGAAATCAAAACCCATTTCCATCAACAGGTCTGAGATCCAAGACTCCAGTTAGGAGTAATGGATATTGGATGGATGTTCCAGTAGTTGGTGAATTTGGACGACCCAAGACCATTAAGGCTTGGGTCCCCCAATCTAACTAATTTCTTAGTTGGTGTGTGCAGGAGCTGCTAAGGAGGATTATCAACTTATGTTGATAATGGCTGCTCTAGGCACGTGAAGGGGGATGTGAGATTGTTGATATATTTATATTGATTGATTTAAATTGAAGTTCAAAGTGCTGAGTCGACACAGAAGATAACCTGGCAGATCTTTATACTAAAGCTTTTGACAGGGCTCGCTTTGAACATTTAGTCGAACTCAACGGGATGAGGAATCTTGAATAACTGTTTTTTCATAAGAATTTTTGTAAATAGTTTATTGCTTTTCTTAAAAATCAAAAATAAAAAAAATTTGAAAAATCAAAAACATAAAAAAAAATAGAAAATCAAAAAAGAGTTATCACTGTGTGAAAAAGAAGAAATGATAGTACATCAGCAAGTTAGACTGTCACACTGAAAATGAAATTAAATTGCTTAAGTGTGATAGCAGCTTCATCAGATGATGTACCAGTAGGCAAAAAGCATGAAATAATCAACTTACCAATGTGATATAAACCTAAATAAACTGTGTATGAGTGGGGAACACATCAGTGGTGTATGGTTTAGTGACCTTAAATCTTGCGTTGATAGATTGCCAAAATCTGAAGTTTTGGGTCTTTATACTGTTATTTCATCTGGGGATATCTTGGTTGTCCTTCTGTTCAGAACTAAAATTGTACATGACCCCAGGAAAGAAAGTCACTTGGAATTAGCACATTTCTATTTGAATGTCTGTATGTTGTCCCGATACACACAATTTTGATCTGATTCTGAAATCTTCTCTGAAAAAAGTCGTGTACCTCCTCTGCTGCATCCAGATATATGCTGACCTGGAGGTGCTAGGCAACGACAGCTTCTGCTGCATCCAGATACATGCTGACCTAGCTGTACGTTGTCGCGCTATAAATCTAATACACCCGAAAGAGGCCCTCAAGTGCCCAAAAGAAACCCAAGAAACCTATATCAAACTGAGAAAAACTCATTTGATCTGTATATTATACCATCTCTGCTAAAGATCTATTCTGTTCTCTTCTCAACCTATTCCCAGTTAAGATTTCAGAAATCTGGATTGGACTTGTGAAATATGTGGTAGGGAAGATACTTGCATGATAGAGTGTGTTGTTTATATTTCCAGGATTTGATTAGTATTTATTTGGGTGTTCATTGTTAAGCAATCAAAACATGATAAAACAGATTATATAGGCACTGTTTGGATATCTTAAAGGATGACATCAGTATACTCACCTACTACGATGAATCTTTGTGCATACCTTGATCGCGGGGGTATATCCTGAAGTGGGACACACTAGTATATCAGTAATTAAAATTACCTTAATGTATCATACGGTAATGGTACTTGAAATGTTCATGCATTTTGTTTAAGTGGACAAACATACTGGTAATCGTCTTGGACTGCTTTTCACGAAAAATTAAATAAAGAATTGTATAATAGTGTGAAACAGTTTGATTGTGCTGATATGATCTTCTTACCAGTGATTCTCACAAAAATAGAGTGTTTATTGCTTTTGTATTTACTTGCTTTCAAAAAAATATAAAAATAAAAAAAATAGTGTCTTTTTCTGTTTAAAATTCTTAACGTACGGAAAACTGTTATTCTTGGAGGAATTGTTACTGATAGGGGGAGACGGTGTTAGAAAGTGAGTTCAAAATTTTAAATCATGCGGGTTATAGGGTGTGTGATTAAAAAGTTTTGCGTGTTGGTAATAAGTTGAAAATGCTTAATCTGTGATACAGTTTAACTACCTCTTGAAAAATAATAATTTATTTAACTGTGTTGAAAAATTCTTATGGTTTCTCGAGATGTTTGTTTTATAGTATACAGATTGAAGCAGTATGTTGCTGAGAAGTTGCTGTGTTGCTAAGAAGTTGCTGTGTTGCTGAGAAGTTGCTGTGAAGATGAGAGTTTGATTGGATGCATGGTAGAACCTCCTTTCTACATTGCAGACAAAGATGAAGAGTTTTAAGATTGCTATACATATGCTGAACTGGAGTTTACTCAAACGCTAAAGTTTTTGAAGATTTGGTGATTGGATGCATCAACTTAGGGGGAATCTGTTGCTGACAGAAGCTGTTGAAGCTGAAGCTATCCAAAGACCAAAGACAGTGCAAGACTACATGAAGATTGCAAGATGACTGAAGACAAAGTTATTTTATGAAGCTATTGTCAAGGGGGAGTTTGTTGGTGCATGTTTGTGACAACAGCTTAGATTTGGTCTTTGGATATCTTGTAATTAGTTAAACGATAAACAATTAGCGGGTTTAGCTTTGTATTAGTTTGTTTATAGAGTTTGGGCTAAACAAAACCCACATTGGGTGATGGGGGACGATTTGGGCCTAGCCCATGTAGCAAACCCAGCCTAATGTTGCAACCTTGTGTTATATAAACAAGGCTAGGCTTTAGGGTTTAGGGTAATCAGCCAAAACAGAATTTGAGAGGCATTGAAATTCGTGAGAGCTAGACTTGGACGAATTTGAGTGTGGTTAGGGTTTAGATTGATTGTAATACGTTTGTTTGATAATCAATATTAAACCCGGTTTGAAAGTGAATTGCTGTTTCTGTTCTTCTACTTGTTTCTGTGATATTCTGATCAAGAGGATTCCGCACTCTTGATTGGAAAGACAATTCTGTGAAAGATCCATACGAATAGGGGGCCTACAGTTGTGGTTGACCGTTTGACTAAACCAGCTCACTTTTTGCCAATACGGGAAGACTACAAGGTAGAACGATTAGCCCGAATCTACACCGACGAGATCATTTATAATCATGGGATGCCTCGCGACATCATCTCTGATCGTGATGCTCTGTTTACCTCGCGACTGTGGGAAACGTTTCAAACGGCACTCGGTACATCGCTCAATCTAAGTACCGCTTTCCACCCTCAAACCGACGGTTAGACTGAAAGAACGATCCGTACCCTTGAAGACATGCTACGTTCGTGTGTCATAGAATACGGTGGTAATTGGGATAAATACTTGCCGTTAGTCGAATTCTCGTATAACAACATCTATCATTCCAGCATTCAAATGGCACCATTCGAGGTTTTATACGGAAGAAGATGTCGATCGCCTATTGTGTGGCACGAGATCGGTCACTCGCAATTAACCGGTCCTGAGCTATTATAAGAAACGACAGACAAAATTTTCCAAATTCGAGACAACCTGGTAAAAGCTCGGAATCGACAGAAAAGTTATGCCGATAGACGACGCAAGCCCCTTGAATTTGACGTTGGTGACTACGTACTCCTAAAGGTATCAACTTGGAAGGGTGTGGTCCGATTCGGCAAGAGAGGAAAGCTCGCGCCTCGATATGTTGGACCTTTTAAGATTCTGGAAAGGATCGGAAAAGTCGCCTACAGACTCGAACTACCGGAGGAACTTAGTAACGTCCACCCGACTTTCCACGTGTCAAACCTCTGAAAGTGCATGGCCGACCATGACTTACATGTTCCACTCGATGACCTTCAGGTGAACGAAACATTACACTTCATGGAAAAGCCTGTCGAAATCATGGACCGCCAAACCAAGTAACTCAGACGCTCTCGCATTCCTATTGTGAAAGTCCGATGGGAAGGCAAACGAGGCGCAGAGTTCACTTGGGAACTCGAAAGCGACGTGAAGGCGAAGTACCCGCAGTTATTTAAGGAGAAAGTCTAGAGAGAGAAAAGTGATTCACGGTGTTGTACAACTTTCAGCCTAATTTCGGGATGAAATTCCCTAAACAACGGGAGGCTGTAACACCCCGTGTTTTCGAGAAGTCAAAGTCAACGACCGATTTCGCGCGACTTGACTTGTAGTAGATTTCTTTTGTATGTTTATTTTAGTTGTATTATGTGGAGTAAGTGTCAATAATTACAATAATCGATGTATGTTGCTCGCAATCTAATCGACTTACGATTGTGAACTATAGGAAGTAACAATGCGATAAAGTTAACTAAGCGATAATCAAACTATGCTAATCGAATCGACATCAAATCGTAACTCGAAGTTATTGTTATACGTGTGTGTATGTGTGCCTTATGTGTTACTTGTGCATGATCGTTTATGTTATGTGTGGTATTCAATCGAAACGCAATCGAACTCGAATCACAATCGAACTATGATAATTAGTGGAGAAGGGATAGTGCGAGATATGAGTGGTTGGGATTAAAAGTAACTTGAATAGGAAACTCCATCGCATTCGCATCACTCGCAATTGAAATCGAATCAGCAAAAATCGTCGCGTCGAACACACGAACCAAGTGTCATCCGGCCGGATAGCCATCCGACCGGGCTACCACTTGGTCATGGTGTCAAGATGCCATCCGGCCGAGATGATGTCCGACCGGATAGTCATCCGGGTGGGGTACCATCCGACCGACCCACGCTTACCTCTTTTGGAATCCTATAAATACCCATGTCACTCTCAAACTTTCTACTTTTGGAAACTCTCTGACCGACCAGCTCGTGTTCCTCACCTTTTCTTCGATTTCTTTCGATTCCGGTAAGATCTCACCCTAAATCTTGTACTTTCTTGATCTACACGCACTCCTACACCTTTCTATCATTTGAATCTTAACTTTTAACCATGAAATCACTAGATTTGAGGTGTTCTAGGATGATGTCATCATGAGTTCTTGAAGAACTTCATGTTGTGGCCTCAATCCACCAAGAACAACTTAGATCTAACCGATTTCCACATAAATAAACAAAGATCTCACACAGATCTAAACACATTCATGGTGAAAAAGGATTGAAAGAGGGTTTCTAACTTTCTTTCAACTCTTCTACACTCAATGCACTCAAAACCGATAGAATCGGGTCTTGTTTTAGTCTCCTGCTTATTCTTAGTGTTGTGCTAGCTCAAGATCTGGATTCTACTCACGAGACCACAGATTTCGGTTTGGTGAACATAAAAATAACATGTATAATCCTATAGCGCTATATCATACAACCAATCGGTCTGGTGAACATAAAATAAGTACAATTCAACATTTTATTTTATGTTCTTTGAGAAATCAGTGTTTAAACCATAGATAGTCATTTAGTTTGTCAGAAGATAAGTACTAACATGTATAATCAATTATACTTTGAAATCATGAACATAACAAATAGGTACACATGCTTCACCCCAAAACAGTTTGAAAGCAGTAAAAGAGGGGACTATGTACTCACTTGAAATTGCTTAGTAGTCCTTGAGTAACAACCAAACAATGCTAGAGATCACAGAAATCAAACGGCACCTAATATAGGTAACTATATTAATAAACCGGACCTAAATCGTAGGACCAGATTGAATGAGGGCTCGTAAACCAAATGAGTATGGGGACTCATGTAATATGGTGTAACAAAGCCTACATACTAAAATGAAACCTAACCTAAGTGCTTACGACCCATTACGACCCGTTTAGGTAGCTTATGCTACTTTAACACGTCGTTTGCGTGAAATGCGTTCGGACCGCCTAACTAGTCCTATGACAAGTAGAATATGCCTTAACATGTCTAATATTGTTTCCAAATCAGTTTAGATGTCAAAAGTTATGTTACATATGTTTAAAATGAATTTTGGCGTCAAAGGGGTATTTTGGTAATTTACCTAAGGCATATAAACTACCTTTCATACAACTAACTAAACGTCGTGACCATAAGGTACAACCTCGGAAGGTTATTCCCTATATACTATGGTCACCTAATGTGTTTGGTCGGATCCTAATGATCGACCAAACGGGTCGGGTTCGAAAGTATAAGCGATTGTTTAGATCGCTTACTTTACGACCCTATATGAGCACTAAACTAAAAGTGACGAGCTAAGCATGTTAAAACATGCTTAACTAAGTTTAGAAAACAGGTTTGGTATCAAAACAAACGGTTTTGATACCTAAGAGTAGTTTGGTTACAAAATACGCAAGAATGCGCATTTTGGCCGAAACCACGACTCGTCACTGAGCCTAGATAACGTGGTAATCAGTAGGTATAGTCACTAGGGACTATAACCATCGTGATTACGCTCACGATATGAAGTTCAAACGAACTTCGCATTGACCATAAACTGGTCAATGCATAAAGTCAAACATAGTTTGACTTTCGGACTCGAAAAGCGATAAAAACGCATAAAAGAACGAAGGAATACTTACAAAGGGTCCCCGTAAGCTAATCTCGATCCAAGTAGCTCAGGTATGAAGCAATGGCTTCAACTTAGAGCATTCTTAGATCAGATTTGTGGGTTTTGTAAGTAAATGGGTTGGGTATTTATAGTAAATGGACAACCGTTAGGATCGTTTATCGAATACCGTGCTTTAATCTTGTCCCTACACTTGTTGCAACACTAAGGTAACTCAAAATGCCCCCCCCATGATCAGGTATCAACATGTGGAATTGAGTTGGGAGTGCATAACAGCTGTTAACAGCTATTAAAACAGATTAATCTGGTCTGGGAGGCTGACACGGGCCACGTAAGGAGACACCAAGAGTTTATGCGGGCCGCCTGGCCCTTCTGATCAGAAACAAGTTTCCTGAAATGACAGTTTTGGTCCTTGTTGATGTTTAAGGCTCATTTCGACATGTGTAAGGCCCGTTAAGCCAACTTTAAGGCCCTAAAATGATGCCTAAACATTGTGGACATGAAACATGCTCAAAAATATGCCGGATGTTGGTTCGTTTGGTCGTATAATCGCGATGTTCGCTTAATTACGACGGAATGCGCATAAGCGCGAAAACGATCCAAATTGCGCGACGAATGGATTTTTCTCATGCCAAACACTAAAATAAAATATTTTAGTGCTTACATAAATTTTTGGATGTCCGGATGTATTCAGAACGTAAGTTATGCGCGAAAGTGCAAACTTATGCACTTTTTGATGCTTTTAGTCCCTGAATGACCCAAAAGTTTATTTTAGCACACCGAACCCCTCAAAGCCTATTTCTAAGCTATGTAAAGGATATTTATGGTATGTTTAACTTATGGTCATGTTCCGGAATGTCTGTTCTAGTACGAATCGTCATACTTTCGAAGTTTGTCGAATTAAGTCCCTGTAAGCGATTAAACTTGATTTTAGCATACCAAAGCCTTCAAAACTTATTTCTAAGTTATGTAAAGGTTATTTAAGGTATGTTAAACCTATTTCACTATTCTGGAGTGTTCGTTTCATTAAACTGGTTATATTTACGCATCGGTGCGCGTATAACCTTCTAGAAAGTGATTTAGAGCCCGAAATCGAACAAGAATTGATATGTGCAAATGATACACATGTTTATACAAACCCCAAGTATGAAATAAAATATTTCATCGGTTTGGTATTTGTTTGATGGTTGAAGTGACACAGGTGTCACAAAAACTTTATCAACCTTTTCTGAAATCACATTCTGAATCGGGAATACAACATCTAAGAATAATTTGTCCGATCCAATCATGGTATAAACCAATCCTTTTGAATCATCATTCAAATTTTTCTCGGATTTTGTGTTTTTCAGATATCCATCATGAAAATTACCTTCATTTTCATCTTGTGATTCAGATTTACCTATATCAACTGATTCTTCTTTCAACACACTTTCAACGACCTTACCTACCACCTCTGAATCACTAGAATCATCAGATTTGGAATAGGTTACGTCAATGTTATCTGGCAATTGATCTACCATGTTGAAAGCTTTTTCGACCTTTTCATCATCATAAAATACAAACTTTTCCGGTGGTGGAACTTGATGAAACTCTGAGCCAATACCCTTCTTGTTTTGCTCAAAATCTTTCCCATCCGGTTTTATGTTGAAAATACGTTCAAGCACATATGACGATGCATGATAACTTTTTAACTTGTTATTATCCTATTCTAAATCAGCAATCTGACGCTTAAGTTTAGCAACATCTTCAATGTAAGAATTAACAACTTGTTGCTTTATTTCATAATTTCGCTTATACGTATCAGTTGTTTCAGAACAATATTTCAATCTTGATTGAACAAGTTTCATTTCACTTTTTACTTTTTCATATGATTCTTTTGTAATGTGAAAAGCCAATTTTATTGAATCATACTCCTTTTTCATTTCCTGACAAACTTTTTCTTTTTGTAAACATTCTTCTATCATTTTCAAAACATTTTCTTTCAAAACTTCATTTTCTTTTTCTATACTTTTACATTTTCCTGAAAGTTTTTCATCATTATCTCTCAACACTTTTTCGTTTTCTAACATTTCTTTCCATTTATTTTTGAAAACTTCTTCAATTTTTGTGAATTCAAGATCTCTTGTTCTGAACCTTTCATCTTTTTCAGTACAAGCACTGCACGTTTCCATGCATTTCTTGCACTGTTCAACAATTTTGATTTTAGTTTCAGAATCAGAATTTACCTCAGTGATTGGCACCTCGGTGTTTGCTGCAACTACTGCCTGATCAGCTTCTTTCCGTTGCTTCTCATCAACAACTTCAATATCAACACCAACATCACCAACAACCAAATTCTCATTCTTCACTTCTGCCAAACTTTCAATTTTCTTTTCATCTTCTACAACTTGCTGTTCTACAGTAACAACTTTCTCAATCTCTTCATTCACCTTAACTTCTTCTTTCACTTCTTCAACAATCTTCACATCTTCCTCTTTAACTGCTTCGACTTGGACTTCCTCGGCTACCTTCTTCAAATCATTTACCAGATTCTCAATATTCTTCTTCATTCTTTCTTCATTCCTCTTCCTCAGTTTTGTTGTCATCGCATCTCTGATGATTTTATCCAGCCTTTTTACATATGTTTTGTCTTTTGCAACATTTGAATAATATTCGTCGGACCGAGGAATTACTAAAAGAACATCATTGTGAACTATGTCACTTCTTGGAACAACAGGTTCTCCTTCTTTGTTGACGAAACATTCTTGTTTCTTATCCCATCTTTTGTTTCGAACAACATTTTCATATTCTTCCTGCATCTTCTCAATTCTGCATCCAACAATAAAAATTTCTCTCTCAGTTTTCTCTCTCAAAATCTCTTTTCGAGTTTTCTCTTTTATCTCAGCTGTGCCTTTTTCTTCGTTGTTTTCCTCTTGAATTTCAGCAACAAAAGCATAATGATCATGTCTTTTGTGAACAATTTCTACATCTTCCTTTGTAAGAATTTTTGCATCTTCCTTTGTTCTAATTTTGAATCGATAATCAATACAAACTTCTTCTGGACAAATTTGACTCCAGTCAAATCCTTCATCATCATGGAAAACTGCACAAGCTCTTGATTTCGGTTTATCTTCAATCATTTTCGGCTCTTCTTTGCTTCGGTGGTAGATTGCCTTCCGGTAGTAATCATCATTGAATGGATGTTCATTTCCACCAGCTGCAGAATTATTGCATTCTCTCTTGAAATGACCTTTTTGCTTACATTTGAAGCAAGTCACTTTGGATTTGTCAAATCCAAGCTTCGTTGATGGACCGCCCAATGATTGCTTCCCAGTAATCTCCATGTATCTTTGAGCTCTGCGAATGCAACTTGCCAGACACCAACGGATGTCAATGAGTTCCATCTCTTCCGAATCAATCTGGTCGTAGTCTTCGTTGGTTAGTTCGGAGTTTCCAATTTTGCCAGCTACCAGACCTTCATACGATTCCAGAACAGATGCAAGGAAACTCATTTGCTGCTTTGCTGCATTGATGCTCATTGCAGGAGAATTTTTCAATTTAAGAGCAATGTTGCACAATATCTCCTTTGCTTCTGCAAGACTTGTTTTTATAGATGAATGATATCCAGAATTGTAGCTCGATGAGGTTGTTTGTGGTTCTTTCATCTTCTCACCACTGAATGCTGTCTTTGGTGAACTATCAGCTTTCACCGAAGGTAAATTGCCTTTGTAGTACAGACCAACATTCTGATGATGTGATGAACTGCTCATCTTGCTTTGCTTTTGCAATTCCAGATCATGACTTTCAATTTTTTCTAACAAAACATCAAGAGAAATTGTATCATACAAAGCATCATTTTTCAGAATAAAAACAAACGTTTGCCACTGATCAGCTCGTGGTAACGCTTCAATTACTTTGTCGATTATTTCTTCTCTGGTTTTCACAATTTGAAACCTTTCAAGCTCAATTTTTAAATGACAAAAGTGTTCTATCATTTGCCTAACAGATTCACCTTTTAAACTATCAAACAAACTCCTTTTTTAATAACGCAATTTTGTTTTTCTTAATTTGTTTACCCCCCTCAGCTTTCACCTGCAAAGCTTTCCACACAGATTTTGAAGACCCATCATGAATTAACAATGAAAAAATATCATCTCGAACTGATTGTTGGATCAAAGCAATCATCTTCTGTTCATGTGAAAATTGCTTTTTGTCTTCCTCTGAAAAACTTTTGATCGGAATTTTTTCACCTTTGTCATTAGTAGGTTTATCATACCCAAACTCCAAACAAAACCAACTTTCATGTGCATACGCTTTAGTCCAGTTGATAAACCTTTCTTTCCACCAGACATAGTCCTCAATATTATCAAGCTTAGGTGGTTTCGAATAAGTTCCATAAAAGTTGTCATGTTTAATGTTGTCTTTGATTGTTTTTGTTATCGCTTTGGGTGTAGCATCTGAAGCTCCCACCGTATCCGAGGTAAACGCGTTGTAGAAAGTATTGAAAAATTCTTCAGCCATGATGAAAATTCTTGAATCAATATACCTGGAGACAAACAATCAAACAAACACAATCAGTCTAAACACTATTAAACAACTTGAAATAAACTGACACTCGGTTGACGTGAAATGATCTTGACGTGAAAAATCCACTTTCAAACGAAATAAGGATCTTCAAGCGAAATCACTAGTTGAAGCGAAATAGCAACTTTCAAGCGAAATCCCTAGATGACCCTTCAAGAGAAATTAGAACTTCAAGCGAAATCAGATGAACTTTCAAGCGAAATAGCAGATTCAAGCGAAATCTCATGCAAATCTCAAGCGAAATTAAAATTTGAAGCGAAATCAGCTATACTTTTCAAGCGAAATCAGAATGTTCGTTCAAGCGGAATTACGTTTTTGGTCCAATTTTGTCATTTTTACTTCGAATTTTGATCTGAAACTCTCAAAGGTTTGTTAAAACACTGTTTCGCGTGTACTGTGAAAAATTCAATCCATTTGACCGTGAAATCTTGTCCAATTTGAAAAAGAAGGTGTAGAAGTCAGAAAACAAATGCAATCAAGCTGAACTCTTCCTCCTGAGCTCTGATACCACTTGTAGGATCGTTGTACGACCTGACTGAGTTGATCAGAAGAGTTGTTTATCCTAATCAAAGGCGGAATCAATGACACGGACGCTCGATACAATTTAAATGTCTCTTATATTGATATAATAGTGATTACAGCACCTGGAGACAATCCGGCAGCACTTCGTTACCGAATACAAGACCCTTATTCCACTCCAAATGAAACGACAAGTGCTCCTATATATAGTAGTTCTGATTTCGCTTGAAATGGACAAGACAATTTCAAGCGAAATTAATAATGTTGATTTCGCTTGAACATGCTCGTGACAGTTTCAAGCGGAATCAGCATAAATCCCACTAAACTCAGTTTCTAGTACCCCGAGCACTGATTATCCTATCCTATTACATTACATGACTCGATACAAGACGAAGTCAATAGACATAGTGCACTAACACACATCAAAGGAAGAAACAATCCACACGAATAGTCATCGGACCGGACAACCTGTCCGACCGAATGACCATCCGAACGGATTGTCATCCGCACGAACAAGCCGTCCGATCGGATTACCATCCGACCGAACTGCTGTCCGAGCCACTGACACATTACATCGTTTTACGCGCCACTTATCGTTATGCTATCAAACTACTCAGGCTAACCCTAACCCTACTCGCTAAGCACTCCCTTCAATCCATTCATCACTGTGAGCATACTCGATCCCTTTTTGCTTTATGCACTTTTGGGTGTTACATACGTTACGAATATTCAAAACACAACAAACACACTACTCAATACTATTTGAACGCTAACCGTTAATGCATGTTATACGTGACTTATGAATGCTTGTTTGCTATGTTTACACATGGAATGCTGTCTACCTGCCTTTGCAACGATAGTACTATAGTTTGGACTCAGCACCTGTTCGCAGGGGTTGTTAAGGACATTCACTTGCATGGATTACGGTGGTAATCATGTATTACGAACTGCCTCTGGCAGTCAACCCGCAGTCATTGGTATCGATGGGTCTATGTCGATAACTAACGTGCTTCATTTCACTATGTGTACGTGCTGGTTATGCGTAAACGAATTCGAACTCTATATGCTATTATCAAACTTGTATGCTCACCTGTACATTATATGTATTGACTTTATTTTAACGTATGTGACAAGTGCTTAGGATGCACATCTGGTAGGAAATCGAAGCTAGAATAAGGCTCTAGAGGCCAACAAATAGTTGTCTGTACTAATTGAATCAAGGGTCTTTAGAAGCAGATAAACAATTGCTCTATTTAAATCTGAGTTGTCGGAATAGACTATTTGCCTATATTTTGTCTGTAATAATTTGTTTACCTTTTGAGACATGGTATGGGACATGTTATTTTAAATTGATTGGTAATGATAATTGTTATGGAAACTTCTTGACAATCTGTTCCGCTCAGTGCCATGCCCCGATGTTTCCGCCATCGGTTGGGGTGTGACATTTACGTAAAACGTAAAAAGTTTAACGTAAAACTTTTTCTACGTAAATTGTAAAACGTAAAAAATCGTGTGATAAAATGGGGCCTAAACAAGGGGCGTGAATGCGGCGTATAAAAACGCCGCGAAAAAAATGGGATGTAAAAAACGCCGCGTTTAAACGGGACGTAAAAAATGGCGCGTTAAAAAAACGACGCTTGAAAAAGCCGGGCGTAAGAACGGGGCGTAAAAACGGATCTTCAAAACGTTTTTTTAAATAAATCTTAAAAAAAATTATCATAAATATCTTATTTCAAAAATGTCTTTAAACAAAAAAATCAGTTTCTTAATAAAAAATTATTAAGACAAAAAGTAATTAATGAATGAGACAAAAAGGGCAATTTAAAATAATATGTATAAAAAGACAAAAAAAACAATTTTACCTATATACCCTTTAAGAATAAAATATTAAAAACATAATAAGAAAAAAATCTTTTAATATTAATATTAACTACTTTTAATCTCATCCATCCATCTTCTAGATCAAATGGCTAGAAAGTGGTTCTTGTGGTTCTTACAACTGGAGGTGGTTTTCATTTTAGCGGTCCCCTATATATATATAGAAAAAGTATATCGTACATTACGGCTTAACGTACTTCACGTACGACAACGTGCGTGATTTGTTCTATAACATGCGTGATTAATGTTTTCAATATGCGTGATTATTGTGTTTCAACATGCGTGATTTTGGATTTTTGAGTTATAACGTGCGTGATTTTAAAATGAACGTGCGTAATTACTTGTCGTAAGTGATGTACGTTAAGCCGTATTGTACGTTAACTTTCCTCTATATATATATATAGAGAGAGAGAGAGAGAAAGAGAGAGATCATTTAGGAACTATTTTTTTATTAAATTATTTCCGTTGCAATAGTCAAAAGTTTGAATCCTTTCTTCCTCGCGCTGCGATGCTGGTCACAAGACATCCAATTTTATCCCCAATAGCGCCCCTTGTAACGGTGTTGGGTGGCTCTATGGGGCGCCATACTTGGAACCGCCGTGATATGGCGCTGCATTACGGACGGACTTACACTAATACGTGTTACATTTTGTGCTTGTCTAGGAATCAGGACTTAAACCCAGGAGGATTAAAACCCCAAATTCTACAATGTGATTCATTCTATTTTATCAAATGCTTTCAAAACCCTAAATGTTTTCCAATTGTTACTTATATTACAATGATTAAGTCTTTGTATTCTTACATGGAAAAGTATTGTCAGTAAGTGGGGTTTTGTATACACTACTTGATGAGCTTCACTAGTTGAGAGAATGATCAACAGTGATATGACCACAGTCACAAGAACTGCCGAGTGAAAAATACCTTTGGGTAGTTGTAAGATATAAACAAATGTAAAAACTCTTAATGCTGTAATTATAAGAAAGTGTCTTTTTATACAATTGAATGAACTCACCAGTATTTTTCGATGATCAAATGTGTTTAAAACGTGTTACAGGTGATTTACTGTAAAGAGAAGGAAAAGTGCTACGATGCAATAAAGCTTAAATAAGTGGCTATGTAACCTGAATAAAATGTGTTTTGTAATTAAGGGTTTATCCCTGTGAAAATCCTTTATGTCAATATGAGTTTTATCCCACAGTTTATGAAATGAAAACTACAGTGTTTCAAAACTCTGATATTTTTCCTGACACCTGGTCCTGATGAAATTTCCGTTGCAATAATCTTAATAAACACGGGTACCATCTAGTGTTGTTCACGGCTCCCGTCCAAGGTAGGGTTGGGGGTTGTGCACCACTACTCTCTCGCATTGATTCGGATCGGATCCGTTTTGCGTATGGAATCTCATAGGCGTATACAAGATCGTGATCAGGCTTACGATCGAAGCCCTTCGTTGCATCCATCGTGCGAGTTTTTGGTATTCGTCAGCGTACAATTCTAAACCCTTTATGATTGTGTTTTATATGATTACCTAAGTAGGCTATACGGGATTAGTATATCCATATTTGTGTTTATTCACAGTTACGAATCTGATAAATAATAAAGTGATATTATTATTATTATTATTATTATTATTATTTTAGTATAAAATTATATTTTATAATGTAAAATGGATACCTAGGATTCCCTTAAAGATACTCTCCAAAAATCCTTGTGAATCACTCAAAAAGAGTGATTCATGTACATAGAAGTATTCTAAATCGTCACCTCATCCTTAATGAATTGCAAAACTAGGCCAGGAAGGATAAATGGAAGCGTCTCTTGTTCAAAGTCGACTTCAAAAAAGCATTTGAGACAATTAATTGAGACTTCTAGGTTTCGGTTATAGAGCAAATGAGGTTTGAGCCGAACTGTAGCGGACAGATTATGGGGATTTTAAAATCCGGTAGTGCCTTAGTTTAGCTCAACGGGTCTTCCACAAAAGAATCTAGCATTGCAAGAGGTGTGAGAAAGGAAGACTTGTTATCCCCCTTTTTGCTTATCATAGCTATGGAAGGTATATATGTGATCATGAACGTTGCGAAAGATAACCTGGTTTTTAGAGGAGTTCAACTTCCGAACGATTATCCTAATCTTTCCCATGTGATGTTTGTCGATGATGTAATGACTGTAGGTGACTGATCATTAATAAACCCGCAAAACCATAAAGGACTCTTTGATGTTTAACATTAGGGGGCTGTTTGGCAACATCTGAATGGTTAAGTATTGAACCAGTAAGATGTCTGAACCACTAAGTGCTGAATTACTAAGAGGTCTGAACCATTAAGAGTCTGTATAATGCTTAACCGTTCAGAGGCAAATGTCTGACCAATTCAGATTAGATGTCTTAACCATTTAGACTCTGTATAATGCTTAACCATTCAGAGGCAAATGTCTGAACCATTCAGACATCTGCTCGTAAAACAAATAGTCTGAACCATTAAGTGTTGGACCAGTGAGGTCTGAGCCATTAAGAGCCTCATTAAGATGTAAACAAACAGCCCTTAGGTCTTAAAATGAATCTACTCAAAAGTATAGTTGCTTGGAATCGAGATTAGTTATCAAGACTAGATTTGCAAAAAGGGTAGGTTGTTATTCTGAAAAGTTGCCTTTTGTGCTCCTTGACCTGCCGATTTAAGAAAATATGGAGAAGACGATATCATGGCAACCTATTATTGACAGGTTAAAAGCAAAATTAAACATGTGAGAGAAAAGTCTCTCATTCGGAGAACAGTTAACATTAAAGAAATTAGTTTAGGCGACTACTTCCTTATATTGTTTCTTTCTTTTCAGGTCACCAAATGGGGTTACCAATATGCTAGATAGTATCAGAAACATGTTTGTTTGGGGGTAGTAATGGACACTCAAAAATTAAATTGGGTGAATTGGGGTAATGTATAAATGAAACCAAAACATCAAGGTGGATGGGAAGTGGGTGGTCATATATAGGTCACTTAACTTTACTAGCCCAATGATGATGAAGATTGCTTGAAGGTAGAAAGTCTTGGTGAGGGGGAATTATAACACCATGTACAACATAAAGTTCCCAGTTCTAGAACTCCTACCCGACAAATCTTGTGGTGGTCCATGGCGAAGCAAAATAAGGATCGAAATTGACTTTCATGAGAATGGTGTCAACTGTGTGACCATTTTCCTAAAAAAGGTAGTGGATAATATCTTACTAAGTTTTGGCAAGATCCTTGGTTTAGTCGGGTTGCTCTTAAAGCTCTATTTCCCGGTTGTTATGAACTTGAATCATACAAAAATTGCTGCATATCTCAAAGAGTTGATATAGATGGGGTCGAAGTAATTTTTTTTTCCTGGAACTAGAATATAAAGAAGATGTCAACGAAGGTAAAGCTTGAGATCTAGAGTCTAAGAATTTTGTGAATAAATAAAGGGGTATTGCTAAATGCACTCTTTTTTTTTTTTTTTACTGGTTGCACTTCCCCCTTGAAGTTTGTATATAAATACAATCAACTCTTGTATTTTCAATTTTTTTTAAAAATGGCTTAGAGAACATCCATAATTTTTTCAAACCGTATATATATATTTTCAGTTTATTCAAAAATTGCATTAGCAAACATCCCTAATTTATCCACTTTGCATAACTTAAATTTTGGATATCAGTTGGCGTTAATTTTGTCAAGAAAATATACTCGAATCCATAACAGACGAAGAACTCAAAATCGGACTATCAAAGCTCGGATCCTGGTTGGCTGAAGCAGAAATATCTTTTTTTTTAATGACTAAACTTGCACACCATGGGGATTGAACCCATGCCTTCCTACCATTCTACACCTTATCTAACTCACCAACACCATTAGGCTATTCCCAATGGATTTAATAAAAATATCTGAGTAGGTAAAAAGTCATTAAATTAAAATAGAAAGCAGATTAACAAGATGAAGATTCATAATGTAGCTAAAAAGGACACATAAAGGTTTAGAATTTTAAAAATAAAGTTCTTGCGACAGCATAGGACCAATTTATAATTCAATCACTACTGATAAGATGATATATTATTATTATTATTATTATTATTATTATTATTATTATTATTATTATTATTATTATTATTATTATTATTTTTAATAGAACTTGCCGGCTTACCGTATCTTGCATTATCTTTCTTTTTGTTTATTTATACACTTCAAAGCAGCCATCCAACTACTTTGATTATTTTTATCAAACTCCTGATTCATACAATGAAGTTTTTCGTTTAAATGTGACTTATTATTAGTAATTTAATAAATGAAATTGCAAGAGAGGTATAACCAACCATAATAATCTTACTCTTATTAAACAAAAATGAATATAATCCTTATTATATATGAGTCACATATAATAATTGGGATCACCATTGCTTTTCCTAGAGGAATAAGCTAACCTTGTAACTTATATATTCACATCTGTAATTAAAAAACATGTAACAGAGTTTTTGGTACGTAATATACATGCATGTATGTATTTACCTATATATCGAGAGGAATGTTCAAATGAAAATCACTAGTTAACGCGAAAACTAACTAAAAAAACTAAAAAACATACAAAAAAAAAATTTTTTTTTGCATACCAATTTTCGCTATTTAAACTATATAAAAAAAACTTTTTTTCAAAAAAAAAATTGTAGTGCACATGTGTATATGTACTACACATGTGTATTATTACACAGTGTACTACAATTTTTTTTTTTTTAAATTTATATAGTTTAAATAGCGATTTTTAATAAAAAAATTGTAAAAAAAATAATTTGATGTGTTTTTTAGGCTTTTTTAGTTTTCTTAAAAGTGATTTTCATTTGAATCATCTCAACCGACCTATTGGACAAGGAGATATCCATTGCATTTTAACTCATATGATATACCAAAACTCGGTTTTTATTACGCAACCTAACAATAGTATGGTTTATTAAATTAACCTAATTGAACTCGATAAGTTACTTAGAAATTTGTTAATAGGAAAACACACAAAGCATAAAAAAGTAAACCGATTGCAACAATACAGCTGGAGTAAATTGAGTGAGAGTGTGAGATGAAGCAGGTTACATGGGAATGCCGGGTCAACCAGTGCTGGTTTGACAAGCAAAATCAATTATGGGTTCACCAACTCTTGCTAGATGGATAAAAAGGAGTTGTTGTAAGAGAAGTTGGAACGAATATATAGCCTTTAAAGGCTACTAGGTGTAGGACCCGTGTAACCACACGGGTACGTTTAATAACGATCGAAATCAAATACTAAAAAACAGATTATAATATATCATTTAAATTTTGGTCTTTAGTTCTATATCTTTATAAAATAATGTTAAAGATAGTATGTGTTAGTATTATAATAACTATAATGATAAAAGTTTTTGTCTATGTAAATATGTAAACGATCATGTGAACAAATATTTGATGAATTCACATTCGTATTTTAGTTAAGTATACATTAAACTTGTCGACTGATTAACTATAGACATAAGAGAAGCATAACTAACACAAGAAAGATTATTTGTTGCCAATATACCAATTCAATACAAGAGAAGCATAACGAACCCAGGAAACATTATTTGAAGCATAACCTGGACTTGCTGTAATTCCATCAGTTCAATATTTAATCCTAATATACCAACTCAATAGAAAAATAATATATTTAGTGTACCACAACTGTAAATAACTCATGTAACAGATTTGAAACCATAATTATGGATTATAGACATCCATTTACATAATGTAAAAACATTATGTCACCAATGTACAAACTTTCATTAAAAGCAGTCTTTTTGGCCCAAACAAAACTTGTTCTTAGTTAAGTGTAACAAACGGGTTTAATAAAGAATTACATTTAATAAAATCTTATCTGTTAAAAATACATCTTACATTCTATTAAAAAGAATTTGTTTAATAAAATCTTATCTATTAATTTATTAAAAGTTAAAAAGAAAAGAAATACATTTATAAAATTTCCTAATAAATAATAAAAACTTTACTTCCAAATAGAGTTTTATAAACAAATAGGGTTTTATAAACAAATATTAAATAGGGTTTTATAAATAGGGTTTGATTACTTAAATAACTCTTTTTAAATATAAGGTTTTATAAACAAATATTAAGTCTTCCAAATATAAGGTTTTATAAACAAATATACCCTTAACCCTTAATATCTACTCATAATATCACATATTAATGATCAGATCCATCACACTTCTCCAAAAGATCTCGAAGTCACTTATCCCAACTCCCAAGACCGATCATCATCATCATCGTCTTCATCTTCATCATCTTCATCTTCATTCATCTTCAACTTCAAAAACAGAGGTTTAGATCATCATCTTATCTGTATATGTTTTTTTTATATTTGTGATGTTTTTGTGGAAATATTGTTTGGATCATCATCTTATTTGTATCTCTTCATCTTCATCTTTATCATCTTCATGTTTTTGTGAAAATATGTGTGATATTTGGATGATCATCTTCAAGAATCGTTTGTGACTTTTTGTGAAAATATTTTCAAGAATCATGATTGAATGTAATCCGCATGTAGATATTGGATGCCAATCAACCCAACCATCAAACGTTTTCTTCATCTTCTTCTTGGTACACTTTTCTTCTTCTTCTTCTCTGTGATAGAATAGAACACATTTTTGATAATCAGTTCTTTGTTCTGCATATGTATAGTTCACCAATTTGTTTGTTGGAGTACTGACCGTACAATAATATGATGATGATTAGAGTTGTTTGATAAACAGTTCTTTGTTATGCTTTGGTTTCAGTTTTTGATAACCAAATCTTTATCAATGAATAAACTTATTAATTGGTTAACATTCAAGAAAAAGTGTCAATAAATGAGTTAGTTGATTTGGGTATTTTTTTTTGTTAGCTAAATGGGTCACTCTGGTCAAAATGGGTTGCTGAAACTACTTTGTTTAATGTTTGCTTGTTTTGTTTTTGTTCTATGCTTTCGTAGTAGTATCAAAATAGAAGGTTTGTTTGTGATGTTTTTGTGAAAATATTGTTTGTTCTTGGAAAGTTTCTATTACCAACTTTGTTTAATGTTTGCTTGTTTTGTTTTTGTTCTATGCTATCGTAGTAGTATCAAAACAGAAGGTTTGTTTGTAAAGTTTTTGTGAAAATATTGTTTGATTCTTGTGGGTTTTTGTCTCGGGTATCAAAACAGAGGTTTTGTTT
The DNA here is from genome assembly GCA_030545235.1 of Helianthus tuberosus. Classification (NCBI taxonomy): domain Eukaryota; kingdom Viridiplantae; phylum Streptophyta; class Magnoliopsida; order Asterales; family Asteraceae; genus Helianthus; species Helianthus tuberosus. The sequence goes on along the minus strand of CM060373.1, from coordinate 30,101,380 downwards.
GATTCTTGTGGGTTTTTAAGAAATCTGAGTTTCTTACTATGGATGTTTTTATTGTACAGAATGGTTGCGGATGTAAAGAGACGCAAAACACAAACTACGAAGGCGAGAACACTTGACAACCTCCTAGAAGATGGTGCGGTGCACATAAGGAAGTAATTGATCAGAACGATCAATTGCTCCTGAATGAATATAACCCCAGTGGCAGATATGTAATTAGCGAGCTCTGTAATTTCAAGGAAAATCGAAGAGCTACACTAAAGGGGGTTATCAGCTACATTCCGAAGTGCACCAGCCAGTAAACATCCACAATTTCTTTCTTGTGAATGACGTTTTGGTTTTAGAAATATTGTATGTTACGGTCTTTTGTTATCGAGTCTGTAAGTTCCGTCAAGTCTACGAAGTTGGATATCCTTCTATCTTTCTTGGTATTACGTTTTGTCTCTGTATTGTATGTATAATGCAAGTGTGCATTCAATACTTTGTCCAACTGTGATATATTGTTTGCTTAACATGTTTATATTGTTTGCTTAAAACAAATGTTTCCAAGTCTCCTAACCTTGAATTCTAAATTCCAGTTGACACTTTATAAAAGTTTACATGTAATATACAATTTAGGCTTTAATAATTTGTTATATATAGTATACATTTAAATTATTAGATTGCATTTATTTAAAAAGGGTTAATTTGAATTATTAAATCAATGATTTCTTAACTAAAAAGCAAGTAGAGATTTTTGTTTTAAGTATCCTGAAATCAAGTAAAGTATGAAGAACTTACCTGATAATCGGATCAAGAAACAATTAGTGGAGGCCTGCACAGATCCAACAGTGACATGGTCACCTTCTTTCACTCGGAAACAATGCACTTCTCATAACTGCATACAACACATAAATGGCGCTTATCATAACTGCATACAACACATAAATGGAGCTTATCATAACTGCATACAACACATAAATCTTGCAAATTGGATTAGTTCTTGTCAAGAATACGACCTCTAATGGAGACATTACCAATGAAAGGGCACTTCTTGTCAATGTAAGTTCCTAAAGTAATCAAATATCGGATCATGTCTCAGATAAATGTCGAAAATTCTTTAAACAAACCTAAAAGAATAATGTAATCTCTCTTAACTGAACAACACATTTACATAATCCTTCCATTGCCGAAACACAGTCCATATATTTCACCCAAGTCATCACTTAACTTTACAAACCATTTCACTTAAACCGACTTGCATTCTTGCGAAAATAGAAACAGTCACCCAAATACACTAACTTTAGCATAGAATTTCAAAGTAATCAACATTTCATTTGCAATGGAAATTCAGAAGAAATATTTTAAAAAATCAATCAACCTACTTGACTTTCTAAAGTAAACAACATTCATTTCACAGTAATATGAAACAAATTAACAGGCGTGTACAAAAGCGGCGAATCAAATTCATTTCATGAGCATGTCACCAACGAACAATGGACAACCATTCAATATTTCACATGAATTGAATACCTATATTAAATTAAGATGTTGATACATAACAGGCGTGTACAAAAGAGGCGCATCAAATTCATTTCGTGAGCATGTCACCAACGAACAATGGACAACCATCCAATATTTCACAAACTAAACCTACTCCATATTTCCCAGTTAAGGGCCCTCTCCTTAGACCTGCAATTCAGACACCAAAGAATCAAAGTCTTGATATCTCACATTGTTTTCTTTAACGAAACCAGCTGAACCTAGAAACACAAGCACAATGAATTAAACTGCTATACCGGAGAACAAATAAATGCTCTTTGTACCCATCTCACTGATTTAAAGTGAATATATAATCAAATTGGGCTTGAAGAAAACAGTGGTCGAAACCACTGTTGGGTAATAGTTTTTTTGGTTAAAATAGTTTTTTGTGGAGAAAACACCGGTTGAAACCACTATTTTCTTCACTAAAGCACTGTTTTAGCCGAACCATTTTTTGACACATTATCTTATAACAGGATACCCAACAAAAATGAAAAACCAATATATGATATGAATCAAATGATATTACTCATTGTAAAATAGGTAAACATTTTTTCAAGAGCTCAAGAAAGATACAAGTAGGATGAATGATAGATGTCAAGTTCCACTTTCCTCAAATAAGGAGCTCCATCCATGCGTACCTTCACATAAAGGCATCTGAATCCCATCTTTAGATCACCATCTTCTTCGGATGGCATTTACGATGGGCATACTGAAAAAAAAACAATAAAAATTGAAAAGAAATTACTCAAATGAGAAAATCCAGAAACTTTTTTGGAATGAAATCAAGAAACCGTGTACCTTAAGGCTGTCGCGGCATCCACAGCGTACTTCCACGCTCGAATCTTGATCCTTGTCATGACAGATTCTGTATTGCACCAATTTTCACATGAATTCTTCCTTACCAATAGCATCATATCTAAAGTAAATAGAGAAAAGAGAATAATAAAATCACATACTCCTTTTGTCTGATACTATTTTCTTTTATTAAAAATAAGTAAATAAAGTAAACGAAAGGAAAAAAAAACAAAAATGAATAGATATAACGACCAAAATGCCCCTGACTTAACGTTAAAAGTAGATAGATAAAATGACCCTCGGGACACAGATGAAAGAAATAACTATATGGACTGAAGTGGCATTTCTGGCCAAACCACAGGAACTAAAACCCTAATTCTTATTTAATCAGCTTGGAAAACATGTTTCCTCAAACCCTAATTCTTATTTAATCAGCTTCAAATTTTCTTTATCCATCGATTTGAAGATGCTCGTTTCCTCCATTGATTTCAAAAGGTAAGATGGTTATGTTAGTTTACTGAGTTTGTGGAAAAAAATTTGCGTTTCATTGTGGTTTTCAGTGATATCTGTTTGGATTCTTTTGTATTTAGAAGTTGTTTTGTTATTATTGAAACTGGTAAAAATGAAATTGCACCATATACTGGATTTTGAAGGTTTGAATTTTCTTCATTCTATATTAAATAGTATTACAAAATTCTGAGTTTGAAAAATATTAAAAATTAAACATTACAATTAACACTTCCTAGGATATCTATTTCTCTCGCCTTCTTCCATGCAATTTCATTTTTTGTTTTAATTTGCAGATCAGCTAGCATATCACAGGTCTTCTGATCCTGTTTCAGCAGATGTGTGATAAACTCTTCTGCTTTTTCTTTAAACTCTGATGGAGGAGAACAAACAACTTCATCCAGCAGTGCAATGCTACTCCACGTCTGCTTATAATATTTATCACTCACCAACGCAATTTTTTTGTTGAGTTCTTCATCTTTTATCTGTTCATGGAGTGACCATCTTGAATATTCAATTTTAAGATCGGTAGTATCCGACCAATGGTAGAAGGTTTTGCTTTTAGAAAGACTGTGAGTGGTTTTGGACGTTTTGCTTTAGGATGAAGGGTTTTTTAAAAATGAAGTCTTGATGTTTTCAAGTAGACTAATCATGATCCTTTATAGTGTTTGAAATATTTGATAGGGTAAACGAAGAGACGTCTGCTAATAAAGATCATCTTTTTTTGAAAGTTTAAATTTTGTTCTTTGGTTTTCTAGATATTTAATTTTATTTGGTTTGCCATTAAAATTGATTTTTCAAAGGTTTTACATTAAAATGTTTGATAGGTTAAATGAAGAGACATGTTGGCCATATGCACGTTTTTCATTATTAAATCATTAAATGCATCAGGTTTTTAAATATAAATTTTTATTTAATGGTTGCATTTAAATCTGACATTTGGGCTGTTACATATCCTATATAATACCATTGCAAATTCAAATGTTGTTTCATCATACCCAGATTCATTCAGTGAAATAGAAGAGCAACCGTTATTGTTTTGCCTTAGTTCTTATAAATACATTAAAATGGAGTCACATACTTCTGCACAATCTGAGGATTTCAAGCAACGCTTTATTAAACAAATCGAAGAGCAAGTTTTTGCTGATAGGTGTACTCTTCAAGAGTTGAAGAGATGTTTTAACGGACTGCAACTTGGTCTGCTGACAAGAGACCAAGTTTCGAGAGACCTGAGGGCGATGCCGACTACTTCCGTTCGTGACCTGTGTGTTGCGAGTAATATAGAGTGTGGAGACAGAGACCTGGACTTCATGAGAAAGATCAATGACATACATCGAGAAGTTTAGTGCTCCATGGAGTTGAAGTTAAAGTCTCTTGATTCTTGCTATTAGAGTTTAAGTGTCTGATTAGTTTTCTTTTTTAGATGTAATTGTTACTTTTTTTAATACTTTATACTTTAATCGTATTAATTTTTTTATGACATTTTATTTTTGCTTCTTTTTATGAGTCTGAAGATAAAGAGACAGTATTCCATTGTCGATAAATTAGAAAATCTTTCATCTGAATTTTTTTTTAAGATTGTTGTTTGGTACCATCTTCTCTATAGATATTACTTTTTCATGTCCTAATTATACAAATCCATTAACGTTTTCCTGTGTTTCATCCAAATCTTTGCTGGCTTCACTGCTCTAATTCAGGTATACAGATCATCCATGAAGATTTGTTTATTTATTGTGTTTTATTAGCATTTTAATGATTCTTTGTTAGTTACAGTTGATGATGATCATAGTATCTTACACATGGTTGTTGTGAGTTATCCCATATATATTCTGATTATATCTCTTAAATTCTTGCTTGTATGTATCTTGATTTGCTTCAGTCGTTGAGTTTGTCTACGACCCTCCTGCGTCTGTTTCGTTATAATTTTAGGTATGGTTTTAGGCTGACCAATTTTTTTTGGGTTTTGTTTTAAGTGCTGAATTTTTGTTTTGTTATAGGTTCTTCAAACACAAACCGACTTGTTCTCAGCTAACCAACTTTCTAAGGAAATGGAAAGACTTAATTGGAAGTTTACAAACAACTAAGTGCAATGTATCAATTTGAATGCATGTAATACCAGTGTAAAAGACTAAGCCCATGACCTAAGTGTAACCTGACAAAATTACTGCAATAGTGCAATATACGAATTTCAATGCATGTAATACCAGTCACACAAGCATGATTACTTGGATCTCATACCTTGTTTTTGGAGTTTGCATTGTCTAATTTACCCTTGAATGAAAGCAATTCTTTGAAAAGACCCACCTGAATAATGTAGTAAACAATTAGTACACTTTAAAACCAACATATTGCATGGAAGTTTACCGAATACACAACCAATTAGTACACTACAAATTGCATTAAATCGAGCAAAAATACAGCACAACGTGCACTTTACCTTAAGATGAAGATCCTTATGGTCAGGAATGGAGTCACGGAATGGAGTCAGCGTATGACAAGAGGTTGACTTTCACAGGTTTTAGAAGCAGTTTGACCTCCAGCACTCTGGTCAACTATCTCGAATGACTTTACGGAAGCTTGAGATTTACAGTGGACAGAATCATCACTAACAATATGCACATCAGTCTCCACTGCAGCAGGCAACAGATTCAAGTCAGACCTTCTTGCTACTGCTACTTTCCTCGAAAACGGGTCCAGTCGATACTCGTGACGTGTAATATCGATCTTCTTTTCTGGAAGAGGATAATGCCGACATAATCTTGTTGTTGATTACCCTTTAATCAATCAGAAAGAAAGGAAACAGCCCACAAAACCAAGATAGTATCAGAACTATGACCATAATGTTCAAAAATAAGCATATATACACAAATTTTGATATTAAATCTGACTAAAGCATTTCAACAAATACCTGATAGCCAAAACATTATCTGCAACAGTAAACATATTAGTCTTATCAACAGTAAATGATACAAGTAAAACTCTAAGGCAGGTATGATATCAAACCCATTTTCCTCGATTGTTAAACAGCGAACTAAAACCCTAAACCTCCAATCACTTTATAGTTCAAGAAAAAATTAAAAATCCAGATAGCAAACACAGTAGAAAGTAGAGATTTTTGTTTTAAGTATCCAGAAATTAAGTAAAGTATGAAGAACTTAACTGATAATCGGATCGAGAAACAATCAGTGGAGGCCTGCACAGATCCAACAGTGACATGGTCACCTTCTTTCACTCGGAAACAATGCGCTTCTCATAACTGCATACAACACATAAATGGCGCTTATCATAACTGCATACAACACATAAATCTTGCAAATTTGATTAGTTCTTGTCAAGAATACGACCTCTAATGGAGACATGACCAATGAAAGGGCACTTATTGTCAATGTAAGTTCCAAAAGTAATCAAATATCGGATCATGTCTCAGATAAATGTCGAAAATTCTTTAAACAAACCTAAAAGAATAATGTAATCTCTCTTAACTAAACAACACATTTACATAATCCTTCCATTGCCGAAACACAGTCCATATATTTCACCCAAGTCATCACTCAACTTTACAAACCATTTCACTTAAACCGACTTGCATTCTTGCGAAAATAGAAACATTCACCCAAATACACTAACTTTAGCATAGAATTTCAAAGTAATCAACATTTCATTTGCAATAGGTTCAGAAGAAATATTTTAAAAAATCAATCAACCTACTTGACTTTCTAAAGTAAACAACATTCATTTCACAGAATATGAAACAGATTAACAGTCTTTGTTCAAAATAAGTGGAAAAAACAACAATTTTTAGGGAAAAAACAACAACAAAAATGGATGGATCATGGATGAATCGATATTGACCTAAAATGGAGACATCACCAAATACACTAACTTTAGTATAGAATTTCAAAGGAATCAACATTTCATTTGCAATGGAAATTCAGAAGAAATATTTTAAAAAATCAATCAACCTACTTGACTTTCTAAAGTAAACAACATTCATTTCACAGTAATATGAAACAAATTAACAGTCTTTGTTCAAAATAAGTGGAAAAAACAACAATTTTTAGGGAAAAACAACAACAAAAATGGATGGATCATGGATGAATCGATATTGACCTAAAATGGAGACATCACCAATGAAAGGGCACTTATTGTCAATGTAAGTTCCTAAAGTAATCAAATATCGGATCATGTCTCAGATAAATGTCGGAAATTCTTTAAACAAACCTAAAAGAATAATGTAATCTCTCTTAACTGAACAACACATTTACATAATCCTTCCATTGCCGAAACACAGTCCATATATTTCACCCAAGTCATCACTCAACTTTACAAACCATTTCACTTAAACCGACTTGCATTCTTGCGAAAATAGAAACAGTCACCCAAATACACTAACTTTAGCATAGAATTTCAAAGTAACCAACATTTCATTTGCAATGGAAATTCAGAAGAAATATTTTAAAAAATCAATCAACCTACTTGACTTTCTAAAGTAAACAACATTCATTTCACAGTAATATGAAACAGATTAACAGTCTTTGTTCAAAATAAGTGGGAAAAAACAACAATTTTTAGGGAAAAAACAACAACAAAAATGGATGGATCATGGATGAATCGATATTGACCTAAAATGGAGACATCACCAATGAAAGGGCACTTATTGCCAATGTAAGTTCCTAAAGTAATCAAATATCAGATCATGTCTCAGATAAATGTCGGAAATTCTTTAAACAAACCTAAAAGAATAATGTAATCTCTCTTAACTGAACAACACATTTACATAATCCTTCCATTGCCGAAACACAGTCCATATATTTCACCCAAGTCATCACTGAACTTTACAAACCATTTCACTTAAACCGACTTGCATTCTTGCGAAAATAGAAACAGTCACCCAAATACACTAACTTTAGCATATAATTTCAAAGTAATCAACATTTCATTTGCAAAGTAAATCATACTCAAATCCAGATTCATTTAAACAAATCGTAACCAATCAGAATGTTCAAAATACGATTCAAACAGATTAAAATCATGTTGAAAATCAACTGAAAGTCAATCGAATTCACTGAAAACAGTTCAAAATTTTAAAACGACACACCGAAACGAATCAAAATTCACAGAAAATCAATTAATTCAGGCTGAAATAAAACGAAATTCGATTCGATTACACCGAAACTCGTCCGATGAAACAGGTGCCCACTTCTTCCATCCATCTCTACACAAAATTCAATCCGTAAACTAAATAATAAAAATGAAGATGTTATCATCCCATAAAATTAATTTGAACCAAGAATATGTGAGAGTACATACCCTGTTGTGTAGATCCTTGCAGCAAAGTGAGCACATGCTTTTATTTGACCCATTAGAGATGAAAACAAAACCCAAATCAATCCATTTACATGTGCTACCTTTAAAAATATTATAATATCTGGGTACTCATCTGAACAGCTTCTAACAGAATGCTTAGCACAAGTTACTGAATTTAGGCACAAGTTATCAAATCCACCTGAGAAGGTTTCCACCACAGCTCATATTACTGAATTTTTGCACAAGTTATCAAAAGTTTTGGTTCACATTAATAAACTTAATTAAAAATCACAATCTGTTCAATCAGTCGATTATTAGGCACAAATTATCACAAGTTCAAATCATAAACATAAAGCACAATCAGTTTAACAATTGAGAATACAATAAATAATTTAATTTCAACCCGCAAACCTTTGCAAAACTCACCTACATCAACAACTGCTGTTGCTGAACCTCACAAACTCAATCTTCATATTCCTGAACCTCACAAATTCAATCATTTCGGTTTAACAATCGTGAATACTATAAATAATTTAATTTCAATCAGTCGATTATTAACTGAACCTCACAAATTCAATCTTCATATTCCTGCATCAACAACTATTGCTGCTGAATCTGCCGTTGATTGGTCTGCAACACAACTGGAGCTAGAAACCCAATCAATAGAAACACAAAACCTAAATTAGAAACCCAATCAACAGAAACTCAAATCAATTTAAACCCAAAACTTACTTTACATTAAACTTTATTCTTCATCGGATGAAGATGAGTACAGGAACATCGGAATCACCGATTGCCGGAAGTTATTACTATCCATTAACGTCATCGGCGGAACCACAACCGTTACCTTCGGAAAAACTGTACCGTCTTCTGGATTTGAGAGAAAGAGAGAGTGAGGGGATTTGAATGAAATGAAATAAGAAAGAGTTAATCGTGTTCATCACAATCTCAAATCGTGTTCATCACAACACCGTCACCGGATTTCTTGTGCACTGATGGAAAGATCTGGATGAGAGAGAGATAGGATTAATCGGAGCCCAGATTTTGAATTTTAGAGAGAGAGAGTTGAGAGAGAAATGGATTGATTTCTGAAAGTGAAGCTCAGATTTTGAATTTTAGAGAGAGAGCTTTTTATGGGTCAGTTGTTTAAATTTTGAATTTTTGAAATTTTTTTAAATTGTCCCGCCTAAAAATACCACTAATTAATTCTAATAAAAATCAGATTTATAGATTATTTGTAAATTGTAAATCGGAATTATGACATCATCATTGACATGTGGCATAGCTTAGGAGTTGACACATAGGCAGATTTACATCAGCCCAAAGTCTCTTATTATAGATAGTATAGATTCAAACAAAATATAAAGAGTGAAATGTCATTTTAGTCACTGTTGTTTGGGTTATTTTGTCAGTTTAGTTAAAAGATTTCATTTTTCGCATGTGGGTCCAAAAAGGTTTCACCGTTGCCATTTTAGTCCACTGGGTTAACTTTATCCAATTTTTTCTATTAACGAGAAGGGCAATTTGGTCATTTTACCCACATACGAAAAATGAAACCTTTGGAGTAAACTGGTAAAATGGCCTAAACCACGTAGACTAAAATGACATTAATACACTTCTTAGTTTTTAAAATTTCACATTCTACTCTTCTATTTCTACAACACTTTAAAAAATTATTCAAATGGAGGGCTCAAGCAAAAGACCCAAATATAAGCGGAAGGTTCGAGCTAGTAAAAAAACCCACATCTTCAAACGAACTTGGTTATTACCAGCGAGAACTATGTAAACGGAAATATGAGTTAAAATGGACTTAAGTCGAAATCTGAGGTTTGGTCACTTATGTCACCTTAGTCCAAAACTTAAACCTTTTGAATCTGGGTTCCTGTGATTCAATTTTGTTGCTATTTTCATCCAAAATCAAAATTTGGTAAGATTTTTCAGTTAATATCCAGTTTTTTTTTTTCTCCTTTTTAATGAAGGACAAATCCTTGTAAATATAATTAACTCACTCAATGTAAGGGATCCATTGTGAATTGTGAATGCTCTTCCTCAAATTTTGCCGAACTGATTTTCTTTAGATCTTTTTTCTGGGCTTTTGTTTCAACTTAAAGCCCAATTTTCTTAGTCCAGCTCACCATCCTTGAAATCAATGTGATTCAATTTCCAGCCCAACTCATACTTTTTAAATACAATCCACTAGAACGAGTTTAAAGTCCACCATTCAAATCCTTAAACCCTTTTTGCTATGTTGAACCTTGATAATGGTACGTCACCAAATTAATTTAAAGTCCACCCCTCAATTCACTAAATCAATTCACCTTCGTGTACACTTTGAGCTCTTTTTCATGCATCATTAACATAATATCTGTCATAAATTAACGTCAGTTTGATATTTAGTTTATCATCAATTCCATTTTGGTATAAGTTCACCACTTTAGCTATTTTATGATAACATCAACGCAGAGGCAGAGGCGGATCCTGGCCACATTTGTGGGTTCCCAGGAACTTAGTGCGTTTGGAAAAAAACAGAAAAAAATTAGTGAGAACTTTGTAGAATTTAGAAAAAATTAGTGAGAATTAAAGAGAATTTACCTAAAGAAACTCATTAGAATAAAATCATGCATCCGTCATTGCGCATAGCTATATTGTGTAACGGGTTTGTTACAAAGTTTGTTAGAGATATTTGTATAGATTTCTTTTCGTTAACCAATAAAAATTGTCATGTACTATACATTTTCGATGAGAATTTACGTTAGATATTTCACAAAACCTCTAAAACTAATAATATTACGATCAAACCTCAAAAATAAAAACATGTATACGGGCCGTATAATGTTACACGGGCCGTATAATGTTACACGGACCGTATATATGTAAAACAAAAAAAAAATTCTGTGCATTTATTTATGTGCAAAATTATTCTATATGGGCCGTATAATCTTATACGGCCCATATACACTAGAGTAGAGAATGTGAAAAATAAGATTAGAGGGTGTGTATAGAAAGGGTGTTCATTAATCTGTCTAAGCCACACCTAAATTATTAGTATCATAACGTGAGCTGTACACGTGCATGATGAACATTTTGATTATTCACCCAATTCATCATATATCACTAAATTATAAATATAGATTTTTAATCAAAATTCATGCAGCATAAAACTCAAATTTCTTTTAATCAAAATTCATGCATCACTAAGTTTTAAAATTTAAATTTTTAATCAAAATTCATGCAGCATAAAACTCAAATTTCTTTTAATCAAAATTCATGCATCACAAAGTTTTAAATATAAATTTTTAATCAAAATTCATGCAGCATAAAACTCAAATTTCTCTATCATTCTGCTAGTCTTACTCTTATTGGGATTGTGATATAGACAATTTTTCCCATTGTAGAATGCATGGGAGGCCACTTCTTTCTATTCATATCGATATATCCGTTCCCTTCATGTATGGGACCCCTTATTTACACATGAATGATTTGGTGATTGAGCCATATATTATTATTTAACTAAGTGATTTGTACAAAATAATTTTCAAGATTGTGTTGGTATTGGTTACCGTCTCATTTGCTTTCGAGTATATACGTTTTAGATCCTACATCCTTATTAAAACATATTATGTAATATTTCTTGAAAACTACACGTTTTAAGCATTTTATTTTTGGTTGTGATGTTAAAAGATCCCACATCCTTATTAAAACATATTATGTAATATTTCTTGAAAACTACCCGTTTTAAGCATTGTTTTGTGGTTGTCATGTTAAAAGATCCTACATCTTTATCAAAAAATATTTTGTAATATTTCTTGAAAACTACATGTTTTAAGCATTGTTTTGTGGTTGTCATGTTAAAAAATGAGTTAAGTTCACGTACAAACAACCTTATTATACAAAACGTACGAAAGACATAAAAAAGCAAAAAAATAAAAAAAAATAAATAACCCGGTGTCATTTTCGTAATTATTTAGGGTAAGTATCAAAATTAC